>CM066594.1:5835000-10635000 GCA_033816785.1 Picus viridis
CTTGTGGCAGAGACATAATAAAGAGTGGTAGTCAATGGACTGGTGGCTGGTCACAAGTGGTGTTCCTCAGGGCTCAGTGTTGGGACCACTTCTGTTTAACATCTTTATTGATGACCTTGATGAAGACACAAAGTGTGTCAGCAGTATATTTGCAGATGACACCAAGTTAGGTGGGAGTGTTGACCTGAACAAATACAGGGAGGCTCTACAGAGGGACTTGGATAGATTGGATCCATGGGACAATGTTAATGGGATGAGCTTCAACAAGTCTGAATGCCAGGTCCTGCACTTGGGTCACAACAACCCCAAGCAATGCTACATGCTTGGGGCAGTGTGGCTGGAAAGCTATCTGGAAGAAAGGGACCTGGGAGTGCTAATTGCCAAGAAACTGAATAGTTTTCACTACCCAGGAACATTCAGAGCTACAAAACCTGTGTGGATGGACTGGAAAAAAAAAAAAAAAAAGAGGAGAGAAGGAAAGAAAACAAAATACAAGAAAAGAGAAGAGAAGAAGTAAAGAAAAGAAAAAAGAAAAAAAAAGAAAAGGAAAGGAAAGAAAATACAAGAAAAAGAAAGAAAAGAAAATAGAAGAAAAAGAAAGAAAATAAAAGAAAAGGAAAGAAAAGAAAAAAATATAAGAAAAGAAAAGGAAAGAAAAGAAAAAAGGTAAGAAAATAAAAGGAAAGAAAAGAAGCAAGAAGGGGAGAGGGAGGAGGAGAGGAGGGGAGGGGAGAGGAGAGGAGAGGAGGGGAGGGGAGAGGAGGGAGAGGAGAGGAGAGGAGAGGAGAGGAGAGGAGAGGAGAGGTTCGGAGAGGAGAGGTTCGGAGAGGAGAGGTTCGGAGAGGAGAGGTTCGGAGAGGAGAGGGAGAGAGGAGAGGAGAGGAGAGGAGAGGAGAGGAGAGGAGAGGAGAGGAGAGAGGAGGGGAGGGGGAGGGGAGGAGGGAGAGGGAGGGGGAGGGGAGGGAGAGGGAGAGGGAGGGAGGGGAGGGGAGGGAAAAGAGGAAAAAGATAAATGAAAAGAGAAAAGAAAAAGACAAAAGGAAAGAAAAGAATGTATTAGTCAGAGTTTAACAGTTGCTTTCCAGGAAAATGTCATGTCTTTGCAAGCCTAAAAGTTTTCCCTGGATACTGAGTCATTTGTGCACAGAGTTATTCTGGGCCATCCAGTCCACGATACAAGTTGTATTCTTCACACGGTTGCATAACAAAAATAAGTTATGCCAAATTCATTCAACATCTTGTGCATGATTTGGGAAAGTATGTGACAATAGCCACAGGTCAGGATTGTTGAGAGTCAGGTTACATTATTACAGCTTGCCAGAAACCAGACCAGAGGGCAACATTCACTGTGGCAAAACCCATTCTGGAGACTTCCTTCCTCACAGTATCCTGTACCTAACGTGTCTTCTATTCTCACCTTGGTGGAACGTAGCGATGAAAATCCATGAGTCTATGAAATTGTTCTAGACAAGTTAAAATCAAAGGCCTGAACTGTACATAATTCTTTTGCTGGTAGCAGGTTGTGAAGAAATATTTCCTTGCATGGATACTGTCGCACCTGAAGGGGCAGAACAGCCTGATCTCCTCCAATGTCTGTAAACTTGATTGGGTCTTTGTATCTTTATGCCAGGGGCACAGAGGGAGAGTCTTGGGTATATTTTGAGCAGAAAGTCACCTTCTAAGGGAAGAAAAAAGAAAGAGTTCAAAGTGTTCACGACCTTGTGTGAGAATAAAAATGAAGCCCCTGCCATCCCCTTTTCCTTTCAGACGTCACTGCCCCACCTTTGCTCTCACAAATTCCCCTGACTCTGAAGGAAGCCTCTGGGTTTATGACTGTAGATGCTGTCTTTGAAATATGCCTTTCTTTTTCTCTCCTCATTGTCACTCTGTGTTGTCCAGCCTTCAGTCAGGAGCATCCATTTCAGTGCAATACTGACATCTGATTTGTGCCATAGCTAGCCAATTTTCTTCACCCTTTTCAGGGTGTTAATTATCCTGGAGGACTTGCTTTGCCATTCACTCTCCCAACTTTTGACACAGAGATGTTTTGTCCTCAACCCCCAAATATTCAAGATCTCATTGTGTGTGAATATTATATACAGAAAACAAAAATGTTCCTGAGAATTATTGGAAAACTTATTTTAGAGTGGTATTTATTGCACTGTATTTGTCATATCAAAGGATAAAATCTTGGGTAGTGGAATATTCCTCTCCTTTCACATACATTCTGAACCAGCACACTACTGAAGTAGGTTTCTAAATGGAAACCTGTGAAGCCCGACTGGGTTAGGCTGATCAGAAGTTGAAAATTAGGTAAACTTCTTTTAAATTGTGGGGTTTTCTGGTTAGATGTTTCATGTTGCACCCTCTCCAAGAAGCCAAATGGTAGTCAAACTGTGTATGTTCCTAGGTCAAGAACAGACTAGAAATAGCCTTTCTCACTGAGAGCAAAAGCTTTTGCTCAGACTCCTGGCACACACCTACAAGGCTAGCAGCACCCCAAAATCAGCATCCCTGGTTTAGCTTCTGTAGAAATTACTTGTGTTATTCCAGAAAATGGTACCTCGAGGAACAAAGTGGATCTCCTTCCAGCTGCCTTTGGAAGATAGCATTTAGAAAGTGATAGAGGTAAGAGATGAAAGTGGAGATGGTTTGGTAACAATTACTTGTGTCTTGTATTGAGTTGCTTGCATTTTGTATTTGATGTGTTGGAAAATGTCTAGAGAAGGGTCACAAAGCTGGTGAGAGGTCTGGAGCACAAGCCTTATGAGGAGAGGCTGAGGGAGCTGGGGTTGCTTAGCCTGGAGAAGGGGAGGCTCAGAGGAGACCTTATTGCTATCTACAACTACCTGAAGGGAGTTTGTAGCGAGGTGGGGGCCGGTCTCTTCTCCCAGGCAACCAGCACCACAACAAGAGGACACAATCTCTAGGATGCTAGGAAGAAATTCTTCACAGAAAGAGAGATTGGTCATTGGAATGTGCTGCCCAGGGAGATGGTGGAGTCACCATCACTGGAGGTGTTTAAGAAGAGACTGGATGAGGTGCTTGGTTGCATGGTTTAATTGATTAGATGGTGTTGGGTGATAGGTTGGACAGGATGATCTTGAAGGTCTCTTCCAACCTGGTTAATTCTATTCTATTCTATTCTATTCTATTCTATTCTATTCTATTCTATTCTATTCTATTCTATTCTATTCTATTCTATTCTATTCTATTCTATTCTATTCTATTCCATTCCATTCCATTCCATTCCATTCCATTCCATTCCATTCCATTCCATTCCATTCCATTCCATTCCACACAGGTTCATTTTGTGAGCGGCCCATGGAAAATAACCCTTCAATGGGGATTTATTAAGAGGCAGCAGGGAAGGTAACTCTGTCCTTCAATGTGTGATGTATTCATCTTGGGTCTTGTGATAAGAAAGCAGCTGTGCTCACATGCATCATATAACAAAACTGTTCTGGCATCCCTAGTCAGAAGATTTCAATCACATCCAAATTTCCCTTTGTACTGTGGTTAGAATGGGACCAGTATTTTGCATTATGGAGATTTCAACCAGCCAGGGAGGCTTCCTTTGAAAGAGTGTTCATATCCATGGAGTCTACCTGACACCACGGAAGTGCTGTTAAAGATCCTATGTCTGCTGGAGAGTCTAAACCTCCTATGTAGGTGCAGAAAAAACAGACAAAATACAATGGGTAAATATTTCAAAAGAAATAACAAGAAAAGGGAAAGGAATTGAGGAAAGATTATTTGGCTTTCAGAATTGCTAAAGTATTAATAGAAGCTGCACTTCAGTTTCTATCCAACATGAGCTGGGTATCTCCTGAAACACTCTCTCTGAAAAGTAGATGGTTGAGTATACAGCAAAATAACTCTGAAAGCCTGTTTGCAGAGCAATATCTTACAGCTGATTTTGTTGTTTCAAGCTATTTTTACATAAATTAGAGCAGTCCTCAGTTGCTAAGACCCTTGCTTTGTAAAATGTGCTGGTGTAATAGGATTTTTTGTTGTTGAATGCAGACCAGTTAAAGGTGAACTTCCATCATCTAACAGTCAGTGTGCATATATTGCCTGTGACATGACTGAACTGATTAGTATTTGTTCATATTTTAGGATGAATGTGCAACAGTTTATACAATGTCCTGAGCTGCATTGGTACTTGTCATTTGTACATCCAAGAGCAGGCCAAAAGAGATGATTCTGCTCCTTCACTCTGCTCTTGTGAGACCCCACCTCCATCATAAGAAGGACACAGAGCTGTTGGAGAGAGTTCAGAGAAGGGTTGGGGTTGCTCAGCCAAGAGAAGAGAAGGCTCTGGGGGTGACCTTAGAGCTGCCTTTCAATACCTGAGGGAACCTACAGGAAGGCTGGAGAGGGACTTTTCCTAAGGGTGTCTAGCAACAGGACAAGGGGGAATGGTTTGAAGCTGAGGAAGAGTATGTTTAGACTGGATCTTCGGAAGAAGTCCTTCAGTATGAGGGTGGTGAGACTGTGGAATAGGCTGCCCAGGGAGTTGTGGATGCCTCCTCCATGGGGGTGTTCAAGGCCAGGTTGGATGAAGCCTCGAGCAGTCAAGTCTAGCTGAGAGGCATCCCTGCCCATAGCAGGGAGGTTGGAGTAGATAATCTCCAAGGTCCCTTCCAACCTAAGCCATTCTATGATGACAGGATTTCAGGAACTCAGAGACAAAGAGTTTGAAACACATGGAGAGTGGAAGCAGTAATTGATGAAAAAGTGATAACAGAAAAAGCACAAGAGAAGTGAGACTTGAAGGCAGAGATTTTTCATTAGAGAAATGGAAATTAGGAAAAGTGGAAAAGCATTTGGCCACAGAGCCTCATTATCAGGTTCCTGATCTTCACAGCTGTTGTAACTGTTTTGCTATAAAATATCACTGGTCTCTGCAATCTTGCCTTTGTAAGCCAAAGCTTGTACTGGGGCTACAGCAGTGCTACTACTACAGCACTGGGGAAAGCATTGTCATGGTATGAGCTGAAGAGCACTAAGAGCAAACAGATCAGTCTGCAAATGTGGAGATACTCATGAACTGAAGCAAAGCTGTGGTTTAGTCACAAGTGTCACTGCATACTTTAGAACAGAACTGAACTGAACTGAACTGAACAGAACAGAATAGAATAGAATAGAATAGAATAGAATAGAATAGAATAGAATAGAATAGAATAGAATAGAATAGAATAGAATAGAATAGAATAGAATAGAATAGGTTGGAAAAGGCCTTTGAGATCATTGAGTCCAACCTATCATCCTATACTATCTAATCAACTAAACCATAGCACCAAGCACCCCATCCAGTCTCTTCCTAAACATCTCCAGTGATGGTGAATCCACCACTTCCCTGGGCAGCACATTCCAATGGCAAATCACTCTTTCTATGAAGATTTTCTTCCTAACATCCAGCCTAAACCTCCCCTGGAGCAGCTTGAGACTGTGTCCTCTTTGGCCATGAATGGAGCAAATCTAGTAAGAGAGAAAGCATTTCATTACCTGCTGCAGAGCACAAGGTGTGCATAAGCAGTGGAAAAGCTCTTACCTTGAATGAACATCAGCATCAGGGGGTGCTTGCCCACTTGTAACATTGTCAGATCCAAGGGTCTGCTGAAGGGTCTCCCTTGATGGCTTCTCATAGAACTTGTCTGTCTTTGAGGCAGGCAGAGGCCAGGCAGTTCCAGGATGTTTAAAGATGCAGAGTGAGGTGTCCGTTCCAGGGCTTCCAGGCCTCACCATCCGATTTTCTTTGCAGTATCAGAGGAATATCCTGATACTCATGTTACCTGTGCACCTTTGCCTTGCTTTGAAGTGGCCAAATACTCTTCTATTCATTCAAATCTTATCATTTCGCTGTGCTGAGAGTGTCTCTGTTTGTGAGGTAGCTTTTCACGTGTGGTGCATTGATTCTGGTTTTCTTAAACTGCCTGCCTTTGATGAAAGGTCAAAATGCTTGAATTCTGAGGCAAAACATCTGCCAGTGATTGGCTCACTGATTAGTCCATGTATATATTGTGCTTTTCCCCTGACAAATCTATCTATTGAGTGAGTTGAAAATAACTGACAGAAGTCCTATGCCAAGTTTTATGTCAAATGCTCTTGGTTGCAAATATTTTGGCAGGATATATAGGAGGGAGAACTGTACTGTCTGTAAGAAATTGTAGCAAATGTCAATTTGCTTATGTGAGGCTTCACACAGAATAAATACTCTTCACAGCAACAGTTAAGAGCCCTTGGTCCTGTGCAATGAATAAGTAGCAGAGTCCCAGCCAGCAGTTTTGTGTGTAGGAAATGCTCTTTTCAAACGCTTGGGAGTGCACAGTGGCTTGCAATGAGCTTGCTCCCTTTTCAGCTTGCTCTAGTGTTGCAGCAGGACATTGAGACAATCTTTTCACAGGATAACAAGAAAGCTGTTGAGACCTCAGGGAGGGTCCTGTACGTGTTTGTTTACATAGCAGCTCCCTGGGCCATCCTTGTGAAGGCAAGGTGAGCCATTCTGCCCGGGGCAGGGAGCTGTCTCCGGCTGCCAGAGTGGCCTTTCCAGTAAGGCAGTGCCTGAGCCTCTGAAATTATGTCTAAGCAGCTGTTCTCACAAACTGGCTGCTCTGTTACAATAGAAAAAGGCTAGGAAGTCCTCAAGAGGGTGTGTTTCATTACAGCAAACCCCAGAAATGCTGATCTTTTCACATATCATGTTTTACTAAGATTGGGATCACGTAATTTTTGCTTAGTACTTCTTTACTCTTCTGTTTATTTGCAAGGGAACAGAATTTAGAGCTGACTGAATAATGGGCAGTATTAGTTCTCAAACAATTTATGCCTAAACCCATAAAATTTAACAAATGGATAATTCACTGACTATATTTGTGAATTATTTGCTGTGCTGGTTTTGGCTGAGATAGAGTTAATTTTCTTCTTAGTGACTGATGTGAGTTAAGTTTTGGATTTGTGCTGGAGACAGTGTTGGTAATTCAGGAGGGCTTTGGTTTTGCTGAGCAGTGTTTATGAAGAATCAAGGCCTTTTCTGCTCCCCACCCCACCCCACCAATGAGTAGGCTGGGGGTGCACAGGTTGGAGTCGGGACACAGCTGTGACAGCATTGGACTGGATGGACTTTGAGGTCTCTTCCAACTGGATGTATTCTGTGATTCTTTGACAGATGACCCCAGCTGACCAAAGGGATATTCCAAACCATATGAAGGGAGAAAATGTTCTGAGGGATGGTGGCTTTCCTCTCATGTAACTGCTACAAGTGCTGGAGTCCTGCTGTCCTGGAGGTGTCTGACCACCTGCCTGACGATGGGAAGTGGTGAATGAGAGCCCCTGTACTCAGCACTGCTTAGGCCACACCTTGAGTACTGTTTCCAGTTCTGGGCCCCTCAATTTAAGAAGGATATTGAGACTCTTGAACATGTCCAGAGAAGGGCAATGAGGCTGGGGAGAGGCCTCGAGCACAAGCCCTACGAGGAGAGGCTGAGGGAGCTGGGATTGTTTAGCCTGGAGAAGAGGAGGCTCAGGGGAGACTTTATTGCTGCCTATAACTACCTGAGGGGAGGTTGTGGCCAGGTGGGGTTGGTCTCTTTTCCCAGGTAACCAGCACCAGAACAAGAGGACATAGTCTCAAATTGTGCCAGGGTAGGTTTAGGCTGGAGGTTAGGAAGAAGCTCTTCAGAGAAAGAGTTATTGGCCAATGGAATGTGCTGCCTAGGGAGGTGGTGGAGTCACCATCCCTGGAGGTGTTCAAGAGGGGATTGGACGTGGCACTTGGTGCCATGGTCTAGTAGTCATGAGGTCTTGGGTGACAGGTTGGACTTGATGATCTTGAGGTCTCTTCCAACCTTATTGATTCCATGATTCTATATTCTATGACTTTTGCTTTGCCTATTAACCTGTCTTTATCTCAACCCACCAGTTTTCTCACTTTTACTCTTCCAGCTCTGCATCCCACCCTGCTGTGGGAGGGAGTGAGCATGTGGCTGCGTGAGTCTGAACTGCTGGCTGGGGTTAAACCACGGAATTTAACCAGCTCTGTGTGCTGAATACGTACGGCCTGCTGCAAAGCTCAGGGGAGTCAGTGCCTTTCTAAGGACTTCAGCATAGTTTGGATCAGGCCTTAAAAGGCAAAAAGAAAAAAAAAAAGAAAAGAAAAGACAAGACAATTGACAGTTTATTTGAAAGCAATTCCACAAAATCTTGACAAGTTGTTCTCATTTTGTGATTTTTGCGATTCAGCTAATGCCAAACACATTCTGAAAAGTGCATTGTCTGTTCAAAGGCAGTTTGTAAACAGAAACATTTATCCTTTCCGCCCACCTGTTGTGTGGGAGGAACTTTTGGGCAAATCACTTGTTGGAGAGAGCCAGCATTTTTAAGGGGCAAGAAGTTAAAGCCAAATGCATCGTATTAAAAGTGATTAAAAAACAAAGTTATTTTTTGAACCAGAAATGGATGTTAAAATAAAAACAACTTCAAAAGCTAATTTTTGAGGAGACTGGTTGTAGCAGTTTGGGCCAGATGCCCACTGCTGTGCCTGTGTTAGGCCACATCTTGAGTACTGTGTCCAGTTCGGGGGCCCCTCAGTTTAGGAAGGATGTTGACTTGCTGGAACGTGCCCAGAGAAGGGCAACAAGGTTGGTGAGGGGTTTGGAACACAAGCCCTATGAGGAGAGGCTGAGACAGCTGGGTTGCTTAGCCTGCAGAAGAGGAGGCTCAGGGGAGACCTTATTGCTCTCTACAACTACCTGAAGGAAGGTTGTAGCCAGGTGGGGGCTGGTCTCTTCTCCCAGGCAAACAACACCAGATCAAGAGGACACAGTCTCAAGCTGTGCCAGGGGAGGTTTAGGCTTGAGGTTAGGAAGAAATTCTTCATAGAGAGAGTGATTGCCCATTGGAATGGGCTGCCTGGGGAGGTGGTGGAGTCACCATCATTGGTAGGAGGAGACTTGATAGGGTGGTTGGTTGCATGGTTCAGTTGATTAGGTGGTGTTGGATAATTGGTTGGATGCGATGATCTCGAAGGTCTCTTCCAACCTGGTTTATTCCATTCCGTCCGTTCCGTTCTGTTCTATTCTGTTCTATTCTATTCTATTCTATTCTATTCTATTCTATTCTATTCTATTCTATTCCGTCCCATCCCATCCCATCCCATCCCATTCCATCCCATTCATATGAGAAACACCTCCAGTGTCCTGAAGGGGTCCAGCCCAGTGGGTGGACACAGGAAAATATGTATTTCATCCCATAATATCCTGATCCCTACAAAAGCAACATGTGAGGTCTTGCACTTCTTCTTTCTTCCCTCGCCGTTACCTGGTAATGGGGGAGCTGTCTCCCAGCCTCTTGGGCCTGGCTCGGCCCAAGGTCAGGGGGAAGGGCAATCTCAGATCTGGCCCCTGAGATTAACCTAACAGTGGTGGGGGGTGGGGGGTGGGTGAAGAAAGAGCCCTGTGGGTTTTGGGTGTACCCTCAGGTGGGGATGGGATGTTTCTGGGTGTGCTTTGGGATCTCTTTTGTCACTGTGCTTGTGGTTCTCTGCAAAACACTCACTGCTTTTCCATTTAAACTTTTTTTGCAGTCCATTTGTCTGTGTTTCATTTTTGCCCATGGTGGGGGAGGGTCAGCCTCAACCCTTATATGATTATATAATTAATAACAGTTTATAATTATATAATTACATAATTAATTACAGTTTGGTGAAAAAATCCAGCCTGTTGGAAGCAGTCCTTTTTTTTTGGGGGGGGGGGGGGCGGGCAGTAAGGCTATAAATTTGGCTGAAGTGACAGAAAAGGTGACATCAGATGGGAGCCTCATTGAATGCATGTGTCTCTTGGGTTTAAAAAGTAGACAGAGACAAGATCAAATGTACAGTAAGCAGATTAAAACCTCTTCAGAAGTGTGTGTTTTTCTACTGTAGCCCTGCAGTTCAAGGATAAATGAATTAACATCAATCTCATTACTTTATTATGTTTTTTTCCCCCACAAAACTGACTGGTTGATGATGACATGGTCTTATGTCATCCCAATTTATGGGTCTGATGGCAAAACTCAAGAATTAGTAGCATTTGTCATTTTATTCACAACATGTCATAGAATCACTAAGGCTGGAAAAAAACCTTTAAGATGTTTGAATCCAACCATAACCCAGCTACCATGACCACTAAACGATGTCCTGAAGCACCACATCTGCAGCTTCTTGAACACCTCCAGGGATGGTGACTCCACGACCTCCCTGGGCAGCCTGTTCCAATGTCTCACCACCCTCTCAGTAAAGATGTTTTCCCTAATGCCCAATCTAAACTTCCCCTGGCACAACTTAAACCCATTTCCTCTTGTCCTATCACTGGTTACTTGAGAGAAGAAACCAACATAAGCCTCAACCAACCTCCTTCCAGTTAGCTGAAGAGAACAATAATTGAATTGAATTGAATTGAGTTGAACTGAGTTGAATTGAGTTGGTTGGATTGGATTGAATTGAATTGAATTGAATTGAATTGAATTGAATTGAATTGAATTGAATTGAATTGAATTGAATTGAATTGAATTGAATTGAATTGAATTGAATTGAATTGAATTGAATTGAATTGAAATGAATTGAATTGAATTGACCAGGTTGGAAAAGACCTTCAAGACCATTGAGTCCAACCTATCATCTAACACCATCTAATCAACTAAACTATGGCACCAAACGCCCCATCCAGTCTCTTCCTAAACACCTCCAGCGATGGTGACTCCACCACCTCTCCCTGGGCAGCCCATTCCAATGGCCATTCTCTCCTTCTGTGAAGAATTTCTTCCTAACATCCAGCCTAATCCTCCCCTGGCACAGCTTAAGACTGTGTCCTCTTGTTCGGGTCCTGGTTGCCCTTCACCTTCTCTTCTCCAGACTAAACAACCCCAGGTCCCTCAGCTGCTCCTTGTATGATGCCTTCCAAACCCTCACCAGTCTCATTGCTCTTCTCTAGACATTCTTCAGCATTTCTTATATTGTGGTGCCCAGAATGCAATACAGTGCTCAAGCTGTGACCTCACCAGGGTACAGGTGTACCACCACAGCCCTGTAACAGCTACCATTCTAAATGCTTCTTTTTCTGCTTAATGACTGAGCAATCATTGACAGAGTTGGGATTTTGCAGTTGCTCTGAGATCTGTTGTTTGCCTTGTCTTTGTATTAATGAGATTTTTTTTTTGAGAGCTTCAATTTCTTTTGCTAGGTAAGAGAAGGTGTTTTTCCTGTTTTTGGCAAAACTGAGCCAGATTCTTATCTGAAACACCAACTGAATTGATTACTATTGACCACAGCACATCCCCAGGTCTATGTGCTTTGGGTGTAAGGTAGTTGGTGTTTAAGGTATTCTGAACTTTATTCTCTCACATCAATTAACTTGTTTACAAGAGGCAGTAATTGCATTTGTCTGTGGAAGCATATGGATCAGAGCACAATTTCATGCAATTAAGTTCTATTTTTGAAACTGACTGAGCTACAGAACCTGCAGTTCTTTTCTGATTAATTGATTTGTCCTACTTTAATCTTAAAGTAAAACTGTATACATAATCTAGTCACACTTGCACATTTTTTGGTGTGTCTTCACATGTGTGAAGTGGAGTCACCAACCCTGGAGGTGTTCAAAAGGGGATTGGATGTGGCACTTGGTGCCACGGTCTAGTAGTCATGAGGTCTTGGGTGACAGGTTGGACTTGATGATCTTTGAGGTCTTTTCCAACCTTATTGATTCTATGATTCTTAAGTGTTGATTCTTACAAGTTTAAGACCTATGATATTTAGTTGAGATGACTGATATGCATAGCTTGCCCTCTGCCTGTCTTCTTGAGCTATCATTTTTTATAGCAAGTGATGATGGGGAAAAGAGAGAATTGTAATCTTTGGGTTTTACAGTTTGCAGGTTTTAAAGTTTTTCTTATTTTTAAGCGGGGTTTATTCTCTGTGGAGGCTGAGCTGTATATTTTAGGGATGTCATTGTTGATTGATAGCAGTCCAGGACCTTGCAGTTCAGCTTCTTGTCATAGGAAATACCATGCTCAGACTCTGGTTGATCTCTCCATATTGAGTAATACAGCTGGGTAAGTATGCTAAAATTCTGTGCCAGAGTTTGATAGGAACACCCCAGTCTTCCAAAGGCAGCAACTCATGTTCAATTTGTCTGAGTTCCAACCAGAAATGCTTGAACAGATACAAAGGCAACAGCTTTCTTCATACTATGGTATAGCTCAAAGACTGGATATTGTTAATATTCCTGGGATTTTGGCATGAATATTTTGGTAATGAAGTTTGTATGCTACTGCCTTTGTCCATACTTTGTTTCAAAGCTTTAAATAGGTGCTTTCAGCCACTGTCTCCTGTTCAATGTAGTGCATCTTAGCAAAGTGCAGAATATTAAACCCCAGGCAATGTTGTTTGGTTGACTGTGTCTTACTTGTTGAGAAGTGTGCATAGAATCTGTAAGACGAAACAGAGGATGGTGCTGAATATCAACAGAGGGAAAGTGGATTTAGGTCCTGTAGCCATGGTTAGGTAATTACTCAGACAGGACAAAGAGACTCTATGAGGACATGGGCACTGCCACACAAAATCAGACAAAGGTACATTTAGATTAGATATAAATAATATTACTTTTTAATATATAATGAGTGGTGAAACACTGGAACAGGTTGCCGAGAAAGGTGGTAGGTGCTCCATCTCTGGAAGTGCTCAAGGTCAGGTTGGATGGGGCTCTGAGCAACCTGATCTAGCTGTCCCTGCTCGTTGAGGGTGGTTTGACTAGATGACTGCTATAGCTGCCTTCTAACCCAAACTGTTATATAATTTAGCCTAGCATTCTTTTTCTGCTGGTGACTAGTAGCCAACACTAGTTGGCTACTGCACTCACTAGTAGAAGCAAGTGAGAAAGCTCTCTCAGCTCTCAGGATCACATCACCTTCTAGTAATCAAATATTTTTGATGCCTGAAGAGGCCAAAAGCTTTCTGATAAAGCCTCAGGATGTCTGGTCTGCTAGTACACCTCCAAAACTAGCAGGGGGAGTGGGGAAATAAGATGCCTCCTGCCTCGTGCAGCAGGCAGCAGGAACTGCATCTTCCCCAGCTGCATCTAGGATTGTGCCAGCCACACAACACAGAAGTGACAGTATTCTCTCAACCTAATCATTGTTTTCATTGCTTGCTCATGTGTGAAACTAATTTATGGCTTTGGATGGGGCAGGAATGCCAGGACAGTCTGGTAAGGGTCCTTGGGAGAATGATTGGGGGTTTCAGGACAGAAATGCTGCCCAATGCTACATATCCACAAGTGATACAAAGGGTATGACTGGGTGTTTAATTACAGGGTGCCAATTTGCCTGCATGTTACTAGAGGCAGGATTGGAATGAAGGTCCAGCATTCATAAGGACTGTCAGAGATCATTTAACTCATTCTCCAGGGAATCACAAATGGCACTGTCAGTTTCCTCTATTTTGGCTTTTGTAGTTAATAAGACAGTTTAGGGAAACACCATCTCTTCTCTGCCTGTGTTGGGATAATATTGTATGTATGGTGTTTGTGAGTAATCCTGCCTCAAGGATAGAATCACATTACATGGTGGAAGGATATCTTGCCATGTGAGATAACAAATTTGGTTCATTTTTTGTTTGTTTGACTTGCACTTCTTCAGTCATTCAGGCTCAGAGGAAGCATGGTATTATATTTAAAGCACAGTTTCACACAGCAGCAATTTGTCAGTTAACCTTAAAAGAAGCAGGTGTGATGCTTCAGCTCGTAACAGGGATATGAATTTTAGCTGAACAAAGCCTGACACACTTTTAACTGGCTTGTTTACACCATCAGCACTGCTGTTCCAACAGCCATGCTCTTCAGTATCTCATATTAATGGGGAACTGCAGCCTGAAGGTATCAGGTGTCTCTGTAAATTGCTGGGTATTGGATGCCGTGTGTGAAACTGAATCAGTACTTTAAATATGGTGTAGTAGGAAACACAGTGTTTAACATACAGACCTGTGGCGCTTGCAACTCCATCTATGAAAGGAGGAATATCCTGCATAAAAATCTCCACTCATCTGTTGCCTCTGGAGGTGTCTGAAGGGAGGCTGGAGATGCTGAGGCTGAAGGAGCAGCAGTGACACAGCTGTGCACTGTGGTAAACGGAGGGCTGTCAGCTGGCTGCCAGCTCTGGGTACTGCCTAACTCCTCACTGTGATGAGGCAATGCAAGACAACTCTCTTAGGTGATAAGAGCTCTTGGTGTGTCTGTCTCTTAAGGATTTTCTCCCTCCACTTCACTTTGCACCTTGGTATCTGTTTCTCCACTTTTTGGGTCGACCTGTTGCCTCCTGTACCTGTTCTTTTCTGCTATCTTAAAGTTCTACCCCATCATCAAACAGTCTTTCAAGCATTTTCCTTCATGCTTTCACTTCCTTATTTTTGATTCCAATGCCAGCCTTTAGTCTTCTGTTGGTTAATGACATAGTGTCCGTTTTTAGGCCTCTTTCATTTCCCTCCAGGTGTTAGATCTCTGTTGCATCTTTTGGATCCCTTTAATCTGCACTTCTGTAATCCTGACTTGAATTCTAACATATCTTTTTGACAGATGCTGTCTTTTTTTGACTTTTAATTTATAATCTTCTATTATTCTGAAACAATATCAGGAAAACCCTCTTCTGAGCCTTGTGTTCTAAATATAATCCTCCTTGAATATCTTTCCTTTCATTAAAATTAATCTGAGGTCTTTCTCACTATCACTGACGATTTCATTGTCATGATGCTCTTCTTCCTCCTTTCATCCCATCCCACATATTACTCTTCTTTTTCAAGGTTTAAATAAAAGCACTCCTTTCATGGACTTAGTGGCTTTTGGTCAGTCCCAACAGCCCTCCTTCCTGTAACACAGAATCACAGGATGTTAGGGGCTGGAAGGGACCTCTAAAGATCATCCAGTCCAACCCCTGCCAGAGCAGGATCACCTAGACCAGATTACACAGGAACATATCCGGATGAGTCTTGAATATGCCCAGAGAGGGAGACTCCAGAACCCCGCTGGACAGCCTGTGCCAGTGTTCCATTACCCTCAAAGTGAAAAAATGTCCACAGAAGAACCTCTTTCCTAGCCTGTTGCAAATGTCACCTCTGCATCTTGTCACTTCCACAGTAAGAGGGTGGAATGTGTTACTCTGCATTTGATAAGCCTTGTGAACCTCTCCAAACTAGACAGGAGAATATCATATTTATCTGTTACTAATAGGGCTGAATCCCTAATCCCCTTGGCTTACCTCAATATAAATGGAACAGAAAATGCTCAATATATTTGCTTTGACAGGATGAGAAAATGAATATTTTATTTCGTCTGGTAAATAAATAATGTTTTGCAGGACTACTGTCCTTTGAGGTATGGAGATGCTGCATTAATTACCACCCCAGCCCTATTGCCTTGAATCCTCCCAATGAGCTAGAGGAGAATCACTGAACTGCTTTTGCTGTTTCTGATTAAACAAGTGGTTTGAGAATTTCTTTCAACCTCAGATTAATTTGTGCAGTTCACAATCAGTTCTGTTATGAGAGTGCTCTTTCCCTCCTTACATTTACTTGGATAAATACACATCCCTCAGTGCAGGCTTGCACACTTGCAGTAGCACAGCTGTGAAGATGATGAGAGAGCAGCTGTAAGTCTCCAAGCTGCTGCAACTTCTTTCTCTAGCTCCCTTTTCATTTTGACCTCTTTAATAGCTATTTCTAGCATCTTTATCAAACTGGGAGTGTCATTCCAGCAAGTCCTCTGCACGTTCCTCTGCTGGCTGCTCTGCCACGTTAATCTGTTCTCTGTAATGAAGATGACTGGAAGCCATCTAACCACTCTGTGCAGCCCTCCAGGGTCTTGCAAAACGCACTGGGGAGCGTATTTATTTAAACATTACCATAAATGCAAAATGAATGTCATACTTTTCACAGAATAGCCTTGAGTAGGTTCATTTTACGAAAAGCTCCCTGTGAAATCTCCCTACTTGCTAAAAGAACGGCAAAAGGTTTCTTGAGGAAAGCAGTCAGAAGATGGGAAGCCATTGAACACTAGAAAATCAATAATAAGTGGATTTCCTACCTAACCAACAATTCAAAAATATTAGAGCTCTGTGGAATTTCTTCACCTGTAACTTTATTTTTTATATATATATCCCCCCAGCAAGTTTGGTTTGGAGTATTTTGGTGAATATAGAATCATAGAATCAATAAGGTTGGAAAAGACCTCAAAGATCATCAAGTCCAACCTATCACCCAACATCTCATGACTACTAGACCATGGCACCAAGTGCCATGTCCAATCCCCACTTGAACACCTCCAGGGATGGTGACTCCACCACCTCCCTGGGCAGCCCATTCCAATGGCAAATGACTCTCTCAGTGAAGAACTTTCTCCTCACCGCAAGTCTGAACTTCCCCTGGTACAGCATGAGACTGTGTCCTCTTGTTCTGGTGCTGGTTGCCTGGGAGAAGAGACCAACCCCCCTCCTGGCTACAACCACCCTTCAGGTAGTTGTAGAGAGCAATGAGGTCACCCCTGAGCCTCCTCTTCTCCAGGCTAAATAACCCCAGCTCCCTCAGCCTCTCCTCATAGGGCTTGTGCTCGAGGCCTCTCCCCAGCCTCGTTGCCCTTCTCTGGACACGTTCAAGAGTCTCAATCTCCTTCTTAAATTGAGGAGCCCAGAACTGGACACAGGACTCAAGGTGTGGCCTAACCAGTGCTGAGTACAGGGGCAGAATGACTTCCCTGCTCCAGCTGGCCACACTATTCTTGATGCAGGCCAGGATGCCATTGACCCTCTTGGCCACCTGGGCACACTGCTGGCTCTTGTTCAGCCAGCTGTCAATCAGCACCCCCAGGTCCCTTTCTCTTTGGCAGCTCTCCAGCCACTCTGACCCCAGCCTGTAGTGCCGCATGGGGTTGTTGTGCAGCACCCGGCACTTGGACTTGTTGAATGCTATCACATTGGACTCTGCCCATCTGTCCAGCTGGTTGAGATCCTTTTGGAGAGCACTTCTACCCTCTAGCTGATCAACACATACTTTTGGTAATGAGTGAATACAGGATGACTCTTTATAGAGTAAAACACCTATTATTGTCTTGTAGTGAGGACAGAATTTTCCTGACACAGATTATTTGAAAGTAGGTCACAGAAAAGTTTCTTTCATTCTCTTCAGAAGAATTGAAGACATCTGCTTCCAGAGACAAGGTGCTGTGCCAAGGTGGCCCCACTCTGATTCAGCACTGCAAAAAGCCTGTAAACCTCACTAGGTTTGTCTTAAGACTGCTGGTTCTGTCTCTCTCCACTTCTGACCACAACCCAAGTTGAGTTGCTCAAGATAACAAATTACAATTTATGTCATTTAAACCTCACCAACTCGATATCTGTTGTTAGAATGGAAACTTATTTGGGAAGAGTTATGCCAGGAAAAGAACTTACTGTGTCCCCCCCGCCTTCTGCAACACAGCAGCATTTAAACTTTAAATGCTGTAACTCTGGTGGACAGCATTTCATTGATTAGAAAGTCATCAGCACATTTTACTGGGCAGGAGGATGTAGCACAGTGACTAAATATATGTCATGTCATCCTAAAGAGTGCAAGATTGCATTGGCAAATATTGTAATAAATTTTTAACAGTATCACACAGTGTGTTTCAGGTCTGAGACCTCAAAATTATTTACTCTCTTAATATGAAGTCATGCCAGATACAAAACCCAAGCAGTAATCAAAGGAACAGAAATCAAGCTCACGGCTCTCCTGTTCCCTGCAAAGGGAATTCTAGGGCTACTTTTACCTTTCTGCAGGCTCTTAGTTTCCTAGTCTCTACATTTCTACAGGAGGAGAAGGTTTGAATATTTCAGGCTGTGAAAACCCTGAAACCTTCACCTCCAACTTCCTGAACCAAGTGCTTTATCTGCCCAACACGATGGTCCTGTATTCCTCTGCTGGTTTTAGGTGAATGTTCCTGATTTGGACTTTTCAATCTTTCTTAGTCAGTGATCATCCCGGAGTGTGCTCCCAGGTATGTGATTTTACCAGGCAGGAGCATCTCTGCTGCTTTGCTGACTGCTGGTGTGCTTAATGCATCTCTGCAGTTGTCATACAGGTTTTCCTGTGTGTTCCAAGCCACCTGACTCTCCTCAGACACTCTGTGAGAAAAAAGCATCTCCAACTCTGGCCTTTGGGTGTTGGTATGTGGTGCCTAATGTGGAGGTTAGGTTTGCCTACAGGTGGTGTCTGCTTTCATGAGGGAATGAGGATTTAGCTTACAAATGGGGATGTTGCACTGCTCAGAGAACTGAGCCCTTTGCCTTTCTTCTCCTCTGTTCAAAGCTGAGAAAAATTAGACAGTTGTTCATGATCTTGGGTATTAGAGAAGGGAGAAACATGGGATGCTACAACACAGACTGATTAAAGGAGAGAAACCCATCGGGACAATCTTAGGCATGTTGCTAACTTTGAATGTATGTGACCTAAACCGGTCACATGTATGAAACTGTCCCGTTTAAATCAAAGTTAACCAGAAGCTGGGGATTTTTGTGGTAGAGGAAAAATTAAGCATGCATTTGAATGTTTTTCTAAGTAAAACACTCTGGCTTTCTGATTTAAAGATGGGCTGCTTGCAGGAAGTAAAATATTAGACTCTTCATAGCTGAACATTGAATGTGATTATATGTCTCCACGGATGACACAACACACATTGAGATCAGTGGCAAAACTGGGAATATATTCTTGCTTGCCACTTACATGAGAGTTGCTTGTTGCTTTTATAAAACCCTGTGAACTTCTGGCAGTAATTTCTCATAGTCATTAGGAGTAGTTAGTATAACAGCTGTACAAAACTTTTCATATGGGTGTCTAGCAATAGGACAAGAGGGAATGGTTTGAAGCTGAGGGAGTGTAGGTTTAGACTGGATCTTAGGAGGAAGTTCTTCTGTACAAGGGTGGTGAGATTCTGGAAGAGGCTGCCCAGGAAAGTTGTGGATGCCTCCTCCCTGGGGGTGTTCAAGGCCTGGTTGGATGAGGCTTTGAGCAGCCAAGTCTAGTTGAGAGGCATCCCACGGCAGGGAGGTTGGAGTAGACGATCTCTGAGGTCCCTTCCAATCTAGGCCATTCTATGCTGATTCTGTGATATAACATTAACCAATTCATTTGCATATGAAGGTATCCAAATTTTCAGCAAAACAGTTTTTCTACCCATCTTCATTATTGCCTGGTTTGGTAACTGCTTGATGCAAGTTACTTTCTAAAGTGTATGTATTATCAGTTCTCAATTAAACAAATAGAAATTATAGAAGGAAACTTAACACTGTTTCTTGGCCAGGAGTTTTCAAAGCACTTATGAAAGATTCTTTATGACAGACATAAAGACATGTTACTAAAATACTTTGTCTTTCTGGAAACCTATCACAGTCTATAAATGTCTCCCAAATAATGCTGAGAGCATTCTGATCTTGCCATCTGAAATATGCATATTTCCCCCTTGTCTCGAAACAAACCCTAGAAAATCTTTGGACTGTCAGGAATAACATTTGCCCCTAAAGGGAGAGATTTGACTTCAGTCTGTTTGGGGGTTGTTTCTTATTTGTTTCTCTTTTTTTTTTTACCCTGTGCTTCTAGTCTCCTGAATTTTTAACTAGCTTGGTTTGTTTTGTTTGGAAGAAAACCTCATTTCACCTTCTTTCTGAGCTTGAGTATTGAAGCAAAACACAAGGAGCTAGCAAAAGCATTAGCAACATTTAGAAATATAAATTCATCTCCTCACTCACTCTAATGGAGAATCTGCTAGCAACAATTTCATAGTATCATAGTATCAGTCAGGGCTGGAAGGGACCACGAGGATCATCTAGTTCCAACCCCCTGCCATGGGCAGGGACACCCCACACTAGATCACGCTGGCCAGAGCATCATCCAGCCTGGTCTTAAACACTTCCAGGAATGGGGCCTCAACCACCTCCCTGGACAACCCATTCCAGGGCTTCACCACTCTCATGGGGAAGAACTTCTTCCTCACATCCAGCCTGAATCTCCCCACCTCCAGCTTCATTCCATTCCCCTTAGTCCTATCACTACCTGATACCCTGAGAAGTCCCTCCCCAGCCTTCTTGGAGGCCCCCTTCAGATACTGGAAGGCCACAATGAGGTCACCTGGGAGTCTTCTCTTCTCCAGACTGAACAGCCCCAACTCCTTCAGTCTGTCCTCATGGGAGAGGTGCTCCAGCCCTCTGATCATCCTCGTGCCCTTCTCTGGACACGTTCCAGCACCTCCATATCCCTCTTGTAATAGGGGCTCCAGAACTGGAGGCAGTACTCCAGGTGGGGTCTCACCAGAGCTGAGTAGAGGGGAAGAATCACCTCCCTTTGATGGCTTTGTCCATATCGTGTTGTTCCTCATGTAGTCATTAACTTATATTGCTGTGTGAATAAGAATAAACATCCTAATGTTGACTTCTTTGCTGTTCCCACAGCCTGCTGCTGCTGCGTGTCCCTCTTATGTGTGGAGGGTCACCTGCAGTTTGTGATTGTGTCTTTCATTCATTCTGCTATGTTCTCTCTACAACTACCTGAAGGGAGGTTGTAGCCAGGTAGGGGTTGGTTTCTTCTCACAGCAACTTGTGACAGAATGAGAGGACAAATCTCAAGCTGTGCCAAGGCAGTTTTAGGCTGGGTGTTAGGAGGAAATTCTTCACAGAAAGAGTGATTTGCCATTGGAATGGGCAGCCTGGGGAGGTGGTGGAGTCACCATCTCTGGAAGTGTTTAAGAAGAGACTGGATGAGGCCCTTAGTGCCACAGTTTAGCTGATTATATGGTGCTGAGTGATAGGTTTGACTTAATGATCTTCAGTATTTTCCAACTTGGTTGATTCTGTGATTGTCTTGTGGTAATATATTGTGACTCAGGATCACAAGCAGAGAGCCTTTGAAGACAGTTGTTTTTCTGTTATTTCTATTCAATATTTCAATATTTCTATTCAATATTTCAATATTTCTATTCAATACCTTCAGCCACTTGGATATTTTGGGCTCTGTTTTCTGTTCATGGTTCCATTATACAAAAATGGGTTTGTTTTCAGCCACAGGCCTGGGTAAAATGCAAACATTTAACTAAATCTCTGTAGGTTTTCTAGTTTAGTAGTCAGGCATGTTTTGATAACTGAAATGGAAAAATAATGTATCTAAAAGATTCTGTTGATCTGAACACAGCAATAAATAAGCTGCTACCAGCAGAAGTGAGCAGTATTTGGGGGTATCAAACATACTAAATAACAAAAAGTCCAACTTCCAGCAGCCACTGAGCACTATTAGGAAAACACAGATTTCCTGGCTTCAACTCATAAGGTGGATCTAGCCAGCCAGCAACACTGATCCAGCCTGCAGTGCCTTCTCTCCTGCCTGAGACTAGACCAAAAAAGGACTTCGTAAAGTGGTCACCTCTGATCCCACTTCATGCTGCAGATTGACTGTTGATACTAGGGTTACTTCAGTAGTTTCATTGCTAATACTTGAAAGGATTCCCAGAATGTTTGTCTTACAATAAGATGTTACTGTCTGGAGAACATTTGTTGCAGGCCATGTGGGTTACATCATTTTAGGCAACACACTGATTATGGGAAAATATCTGAGATTCCTTGACCTCAGTGTTTTCCACCTGAGAAAAGCCAAGTAAAACACAATATTTTCTATTATATAGGATATATATATATAATACTATATGTAATATATATACTATATATATATATTATAGTTTTGTTTTTCAAGGCTAAAAGAAGAAGAAGGGCTTGGAATAATGGGATGATGGGGTGGGAGGAGAGTGAAAGGAATTACAGAATCACAGAATCACCAAGGTTGGAAGAGACCTCAAAGATTATCAAGTCCAACCTGTCACCCAAGACCTCATGATTAAACCAAGTGCCATGTACAATCCCCTCTTGAACACTTCCAGGGATGGTGACTCCACCACCTCCCTGGGCAGCCCATTCCAATGGCAAATGACTCTCTCAGTGAAGAACTTTCTCCTCACCACAAGCCTAAACTTCCCCTGGTGCAGCTTGAGACTGTGTCCTCTTGTTCTGGTGCTGGTTGCCTGGGAGAAGAGACCAACCCCCACCTGGCTACAACCTCCCTTCATGTAGTTGCAGACAGCAATAAGGTTTCCCCTGAGCCTCCTCTTCTCCAGGCTAAAGGAAGATTCAAACAAGGAAGTCTGGAGGAATACAACTCTAATATGCAGTAAGTAGTTAAAACCAATGGAAGAGGAATTTTAATTAAAGGACTTTGTGAAAGGGTGTTGAGTTTGGATGCCCACAATTTCCTCAGCATGGAGAGTCAGCCCCAACAAACATCAGGTGAAACCAATGTGAATTAGTTCTCCTATTGCTGGGAGGTCCAGGATAGGCAAAGGCCAAGCAGGGTGAGGAAGGCAAAATAAAAGGGGTTAGGTTCCTTTTCCATATTTGATAGTTTATATGAGATTGCAGAAGGAAATGCTCCTGTGTTCATGATCCATTTGTGGGAAGGCAACCTAGATGGATGAAATTCTACTGAGCAACATTCCATTCTAAGGTAATGGTTTCCTGGCTTAAGTGTGTAATTTGTTTTGTTGTTCTTGAGAGGAACAAATCTGACTGTGGGTTTGGTTTCCTTCCTGATTCCTTTTTACTTCTATACAAATTTTAATGGTTGTGCTAAAGTTGCAGGAGTGAGTCTTCAGTGTTGTTAGGTTGAGTAGGCAATGCTAGGTTGAGTAAGTCTGCTTACATTACTGAAAGGTGATTTCAGTGCAAATAGTAAGGGATACTGTGCTAGACATGCTTTAGCATTTATTGTGCATGGGAGATGTAGAAGCTGTTAAAATTAGTTGTTTGGTCACTCACTTTTTACTTTTTAGCTCACTGTCTTTGATCTTATGCAAAAGATTTGTTTGGTTTTAGGAACCGAATATGCTGGGGAATTCCTCAGAAGCAATGAAACAAAAGCATAGGTTATAGTGTGCCTGCCTGTAGTTGGGTTCAGTGAAGTTCTGGGCTTGAAATCTCTGAATGAATGAAAGTGGATGCTGTTATGAAAATGTTTCAAGTGACAACTTTACAGCTTGTCTCTTGAGTTGGAGCTGCATGTTGGCTTTTAAAGTTTATGAAGATATTAAGCTTTCATCTGGAATGAAGTCTGTTAATACATTCTCCCCCTTAACCATTGTGATGTATCTGAGTTGGTGTTAAAAGGATTCAGTCTGCTCTCTTGGAATCATCTCCGATTGTCTCACGTAAACTGGGTTAAATTCATCTCTTTGCTGCACTGGAATGACTTCTTTTCGTGGTGGAGGGGATGATCTATTTTGGAGGCATACTAAGGAGCAACCAATAAAGTACCAAAGGTGTTTTCTTAACAGAACTTGCATTTCACCACCCGTTTGTGTAAGGAGAATTGTTACCTTTTTTTGACAACCTGTCATGAAGTAACGTTTCTAAAGAAGTGGCAAAGATCTTTGAGCACTGATTTAAAGAAATCTGTGCTTCAGCATTTTAAATAAGGACATATAATCTTTCCTTTCTGCAAAAACCACACCTTGAAGAGCATGGTGCTTTGGACTGAAGAGATACGGCGTCTTTCTCAGGGAGCATATACCGCTAGCTTTACTGCAGAGCAATCATTAGGTTCATTGTCCCAGCTGTAAAAGTTGTGATGTTCTATCTAGAAAAACTTCCTGTGTATTTTCTCTTTTTAATGGATCTTTTCATTCCTTCTCTCAAGTAAAATATCTTTTTTGGTACTCTCTGCATTTGAGAGCCAGTGAATCAGAAGTCTGTGTACACATACTGCGTTTTGCCAGACAGTGGCATTTGTTTTGGATGTGGCACAGAGCAGTATGTGACTACTTACAGCAAGTATATACATTTATAACCTTTATTGATTGCATTCCTTTATCTACTTTTCTTTCTGAGTTTTATTCTTGTTTACTTTGCCATGAAGAAGTACAGGTGCAACAGGTTGCAAACCAGGACCTGAGGTTGGATGTGGAAAACACTTACAAGCTTTGTCATAGAGTTATAAAATTGTCTAGAGAGGACCATTAGTCAGGGCTGCTTCATTTCTCTCTGTAGTAGAAGCAACAAACAAACAAACAAAACCCACAACACATTAGAGAGTCTTTGAAGAGCTAATATGATAAAAATCTCTTCCCTGGTAGCATTACACAGACTTACATTCTACTTCTATGTAACTGTGTGCTTTGTTTCTCTGATATTCCTTCTCCTCCTCTTGCTTTCTGCAAAAATGCCAGCATTTTCTGGTTAACTTCAGTGAGGTGTAGGCTGGCTTTGTGCAGCAAGAATGAAAGGCAATGCATGCTTCCTTGTATGAATTCATGAAAAGCCAATATACAAGTTGTTAAGTTCTCATTTCTCCACAAGTTCCCTGCAAACTTTCTAGTAAAGCAAATGGACTGGCAATAAATTCCTGTTTCTGTGTGATAGCCTGCACTCCTGTTGTGTTAAACTCCATCCTGTTTCCAAAGCAATACCTGCTGCTCTTGAACGACACATGCTGTTGACAGCGACATGCTAAACCGGCTGGCATGTTCATGCCTGAGGAGATTGGCTGGGCAGGGCAGTGTGAAGAAGGAATGCCTAGTGTAAAGGGAATTGACCTGCAAGCATACTTTTGGCCGTGGCTTGTTCCATAAATAACCTTACACCCTGTTGCCTCCTTAGCTACCAGTACTCCTCAAAGAGCTCTAGCACTGGAACATGATCCTACTTTAAAATATTTATCCTCCAATACTGCTGTCAGGCTGGGAATTACTTCTCTCTGTCTTCAGGCACAAGCCTAGAAGTTTAATAGGTCAGCCCTATGCTGTCCTGTAAGTAGGATTGCTATGACATGAAATAAAACTAGACCCAAATATACCAAGTCCCAGTTATGATTCCCAAAAAACACAAGAAGCAGCTTTGGTCTGTTGTTGGCATGCTCCAAATGATTGATGCCTGGCAGGTGCTTAGTGCAATTAATCACTTATTTCCCTAGACTCAATTCAGTCCTATGTCATATGCAGCAAAGCCATGCCCAGAATGCTCTATGGCAGTGGACCACTAGTTTGGGATATTAGCAGGGGCATGAATCTATTTTCCAAGGATTACAAATAGATTTTTCTGGCTTTATTTCCCATGTTGCAGTGGCTAATTCAGGACTGGTTTACTATTAACTAGACACTGATACTGTACACAAAATATACCATGCAGAGGGAGATGCAGTGCCATGAATTATAAGTGCATCTTCATGCAAACAATGTATTGGTATAATGGAGAAGCAAAATTTTATCAAATATCCTCACTTTTCTTCTAAATTTGGGATTAATTTCACTCCAGATGGTGACAGGATTCATGTATTGCCAAAATGCCCCTTGTGCTTTCTTGATGATTAATAGCTTATCTGCATTCCAACAGTGGAAAGTTTTCCTGTGGAAGCACTGCTTGCAAAGCAAAGATCTAATGCATGGTGGTAACATTGTGGGCAATGCCAAATTGAGTTTGGACTTACTGGAAAGTCCAGGACCTTGATGAAACCTGACCTTAGTACCTTGTACACATAGGCAATTCGGAGAAGGAGGAATCTATCTGATGGCTTACTTAACAGGCTGCAGAGATATGAAAAGTGTCTTACTGGACATTGAGATATAGCACCTGGGAGAGAGATTTACTGTCAAGACAGACAAAAAAAAATAAATCAATGAGTAGCTTCAGATGGCAGATAAGGTTAAAGCTGCTATATTCCACTCATTCAAGTCATAGGATAAAGCTTATTAATCTGGTTGCTCTAAAAGTAGCTTCTTTGTGTCCTGAATAATTGATTCGTGAGGAAGAAGCAAGTTGACTACTGTTCAGGACTTTCTGCTCAGATTTAGGGCCCAAATGTTCAGTGAACTCAATGTCATGGTGCTAGCTCTTCCAGCTGTGGAGAAAACGGGAATTGAAGGCAGCTGGAGGCACCTAACCAGGCTGAGAGGGGTGGGAAAGGGCACTGCTGCTGCCCTGGCTGAAAGAGGGCTCAGTGCCAGGACTCACTGCTGGCCCTAACTGAATTTGAGGAGAGGCTCTGATTGATATTTTTTTTTTTTTTTTTAATTTTTCCTGAGTCTAGGTTCCCATTTTTTCAAAAAGCAAGTTAAACAAGTTGTATTATACCTGCACTTGTCACTGTGTTGCACAAGACCCACTTACCATACAGAAAACCCAAAGGATCATCTTCATCAAACAGAGATCAATGGGTAGGTTATTTCTCCAGTACTTAGCTGGCACCAATAGGTTGCCAAGTAGGGTTGGCTACCCTTGGGACAGGAGTGGCATAAGCCTAGAACAATCTTTGACATTGAAAGATGACTGGACTGGGTCAGAAGGTAAAGTGACAATGCACTAATCTCTCAAACTGAATGAGATTATCATGCATTTCTAGTTGTAGTATAAATGTATGGAACTCTGCAAAACAACCCACAAGGCTGAAGTGAGATAGATCACCCTCAGCCAGGATCATGTTTTGATTTAAAACACTCTGTAATGCTGCTTTTACTTCCCTTCAGATTTAGAGGAGGCGAGGGCAGGGACTGGGAAATCTTACTGATGCCTGAATAAATTTAATGCTGTTTAACTTCTTGGCCTAAGGGATAGAGAAATGCTCTGAATTCACACAACTCGGGGGGGGGGGAGGGGGAAACCCCTACAGAATTATACAAAATCTCGTTCTGTTAAAGAGTCACAAACTTATCTTATTCCTTTCAGCTAGGAATATATCTCAATTCTGCTACTAAAATGGCTCTGTTTTGTCATTTATCAGCTCTGCAGCACATGAATCATTTATCATGGATTTCTATGTGGTCTGAATTTCTGTTAGATGCTGCACCTTGTACCCTACTTTTTCAATGCTCCTTAGAGCTACTTGTGCTACTTTGAAGCTGTATCTTCCTCCTGTCACACTTAGTCTTTCAAAACTTCTTTTGAACAGCTTTCCAAAAGGAGCAACTTGCTTGCTGTAACTGTCTAATAGTGACTGTCTCCCCATATTTCACCCCCTGTTGATGCTTCTGTTAAACCAACAATGAATGAGTGGATACATAATTCATCAGACCTGACAGAGAGTAAGGAATAATAGGAAACAACAGCTTGCATTTAAGGTTCAAGGAAACTGCTCATTAGTTGAAGTTTTCCTTGCAAGCCTAATATGTATTACAAAGGGAACTGGTTTTAAACTGTGGAGCTCTGGCACAGAGTGCCCATTGTGGTGTCCAGAGAGCAGTAACACTGTTTGTGATAGAATTAGAGGTTGTTGTAGTAAGGTTTTTGCCCTTTTACTTAGGTTCAGGTAACTGATTTACACTATAACAACCAGAATTCCACCCGTATTTTCATGATCTGCCCCTAGAACCACACTTCTGCTGGTACTTGCTAGTCCTTAGGCTCATGGCCCTGTGTAATTTCTTCTGAATGCTCTGACTGGGAAGTAGGCTGAGTCTACTTCCAGAGCTGAGCCACACTAGAATGGTCAGAGAGTTTTGTAAGGGAAATGAGTGCTCCAGAAAAATAAAGGATAGTAAAAAGATAGTCAGTTCAGCCCAGAGCAGCCCTCTGCCAGGAGCTGAGTGTTCCACTGAAAGCTACAATATTCAGTCTTTCATGCTAGTAGCTATCCCGTAAGCAGACGGTCCTTAATGTCTGTCCTTGATAACTTTGAGCATGCCTGCTCATACAGTTGTGGGGTTCAGGTTCTTGAAATGGTGTCTGAAATTCTTTTAAAGACCTGAGATTTAAGATGTGTCTAAACAGACTAGAAGTTGGCCAGCCTAGGAGAGTTTTCTTTCTAGTACTGAAGACAGCTTAGCAGATTCAAAGCTGAACAAAGTCTCTTGGCAAAGCAGAAGACCAGTTAGATGAATCTTTCTGCTTCTGGCAGCACACACATTCAGTATTGCCCACATCTTCCTTTCATTAAAGATGTTCAACATGACACTACACTTTTGTTTCCTGCTATATTACTGTACATGGCTGCTTCACCTGCCTCCATGCCACCGGCTTCTGTTTCTTCTCTCCTTGTTTGTTGCACAGAGGCTTCTTTCAGGCAGAATAAGGATGGGATGCTATTCAGCAGACTACTTATGTATGCCTCCAAGACTACTTTAAAAATGTTTTGTTTGATCTGGCAACTTGTTCAAGAGTTCTAGGACTGCAAAGTTACCAAAATGATTGCTGCTTGTCTGGGGAATCTGGTAGTGATGTTACCTTCTGTTGTCAGATAAAATTTTATCAGGCTTGTCAATTTGAAGTGGTTGTCACACAGTCTTCATTTCCTACTGTTGTTCAAGTAATTTTAAAATCAGAATGAAGCAGAAAGACTCTGTTCTTAATTTCATGCTAATCCTTTCCTAGCTTCCTGGCCTGTATCAGGAATAATGTGGCCAGCAGGACTAGGGAAGTCATTCTGCCCCTGTACTCAGCACTGGTTATGCCACACCTTAAGTACTGTGTCCAGTTCTGGGTCCCTCAGTTCAAGATGTTGAGATGCTGGAACATGACCAGAGAAGGCCAACAAAGCTGGTGAGGGGTTTGGAGCACAAACCATATGAGGGGCAGCTGAGGGAGCTGGGGTTGCTTAGCCTGGAGAAGAGGTGGTGCAGGGGAGACCTCATTGCTATCTTCAACTGCCTGAAAGGAGGTGGTAGCCAGGTGGAGGTTGGTCTCTTGTCACAGGCAATGGGGACAGATCAAGAGGACACAGTCTCAAGATGTGCAGGGGTTTAGGCTGATGTTAGGAGGAGTCACCATCCCTGGAGGGGTTCAAGAGGGGATTGGATGTGGCACTTGGTGCCATGGTCTAGTCATGAGGTCTGTGGTGATTGTTGGACCTGATGATCTTTGAAGTCTCTTCCAGTCTTGGTGATACTGTGATCTTGATTGAAAGAGATTGGCCATCGGAGTGGGCTGCCCAGGCAGGTGGAGGAGTCCCTGTCCCTGGAAGTGTTTGAAAAGAGAGTGGATGGGGCACTTGGTGCCATGGTTTAGTTGGTTAGATGGTGTCAGGAGATAGGTTGGACTCGATCTCAAAGGTCTTTGCAACCTGGTTAATACTATGGTTCTGTGATTCATTTTTACTGCATTCAGTGACCAGAAGATGCATGAGACCCAAGGAAAATATGCATCTTCCCTTTGGGTGGGACTCGAGTATCTGACTGCCTCAAGGTGATGATGCATGTGCATTGGGTAATGTTAATGTGATGTTTGATGTATTGCACTTCTCCAGCAATATGACTGCAATCACAGAAGGCAGTGAGGGTGGGGAAGAAGTGAATGGATTACTACAGGAGTGATGCATTTACACTTGGAAGCAGCATTGCCATGCTGTTATCGGGATGTCTTTGAGCAAATTTTAGGATGTAACATCCATCAAATTGCCTGACAGCCCTGAGCCTGCATTTGTGAAGCCTCCTAGGATAGAGGCATAAATCTGAGTTATCTACATAACAGGGAAAGTGAGCTGTGCCACGCAGGAGAGGCCATAAACATAGCTGCTCTGGAAAGCATGTCTAAGAATAGAGACCTGAAACCCAGCGTATTGTATTACACTAACACTGTTTTTATTACAGAGCTAACTTTCAGCAGAAACAGAAGGAAGGAAATAATTTTAGAACTATCCCTTCAGGCTGACTGCTTAGGCCACACACTTATGTGACATTTTGCATCTATCAAGCATGGGTAAAATAGGAATAGCCACTTCTATCATCCTTATGCAGGGGACAATTTATTCAAGCATCTGTTAGCTTGACAAGTACTAACTAGGGACATGGAATTCATTGAGAAGAACAAAGCTTTAGCAGATCTGCTGCAGAAATTCAAAGAGCTGTATGCTCAGGTAAACTTATTTGAAACTAATTACTTTTTTTCCTGGCCTGAACTTGTTACAGTGATACTTAATCCAAATGGAGATGTCAGATTTATTGCCTCTGTTTGTCATTGTTACTACAGCAGTTCTACTGAATAGCACTCCTGTACAGCAATACCATCTGTAAACTAATGGAATCTCGTTAGAATGAGGTGAATCTGACAAGAGGGATTTCACAGTATCACCAAGGTTGGAGGAGACCTCAAAGATCGAGTCCAACCTGTCACCACAGATCTCATGACTAGACCATGGCACCAAGTGCCACATCCGATCCCCTCTTGAACCCCTCCAGGGATGGTGACTCCTCCTAACATCAGCTTAAACCCCTGCACATCTTGAGACTGTGTCCTCTTGATCTGTCCCCATTGCCTGTGACAAGAGACCAACCTCCACCTGGCTACCACCTCCTTGAACACCTCCAGGGATGGTGACTCCACCACCTCCCTGGGCAGCCCATTCCAATGGCGAATGACTCTCTCAGTGAAGAACTTTCTCCTCACCGACCCAGCGACTACCACTGCGTCTTCTGAGTTGTGCTGCTGTTGTGAATGGAATAAAACATTTGCCTGTATTTAATGCAAAATATCTAAGGTTTTTGCACTAGTACCCAACACTCATTTTTCAGCAATTAGACCAAGATGATTTCTTCCTTTTTCACAAAATGGATTGCTTTGGAGAAAACTGATTTCAATAGAGTGAAGTACACTCTAGCTGCTCGTTGGGATATTTCAAGTCATTCTATCTTTAGGATGGTTCATGTTTTTGTTCAGAGACTTGAAGTGGACTGGAGTACATCGTGATGTGAAACAGCACTGGGTTGCAGCTTGTTCCACCAAAGAAAAAGGCCAAGTATTTGCTCAAAACACTGCTGTTCTGCATGTGTAATTGAGTTGGTTTTATTTAAAACCTTATGATGTGGTGCTTTCCATTTCACAAAACTAAGTACATTAACATTTACAGCAATTCACTCTGTGTCTTTCTGGGGCAATATCCATTTCAGCTTGTTTTGAATGAGTTGTTCATGGTGTCTCAGAGCCTGAGCCAGGCTGAGAGCCCTTCAAACCATCTGACTTCAGGAAGAAGTGGGAATGCAATTGCTGCCAGGGTTCTGTGAGCTATCTTCAAACCTCCTCTCCCTTTTTAAAGCCAGAGGTCATGTGAATCATAAAACAAGGAGCAGATAATGAGGTGAAAACTTAACCTAGAATTCCCATTACCACTGTGGAGAGGTCTGGATACAGAGCTGCAAACTCTGATTGATGTGGACTTTCAAACAAGGGGCCCAAAACAACATTGATTGTGAGCATCCTTCATCCTATGGGAGAAAGCAGATGAAGAAATGTGAATTTAGAGTGTTTGAGTTTCTGCTTTTGTACCTGGGCTAGAGGACTTGCCCCACTTCAGAGGGGCCAGGAGAATAATAGCAGACACTGCTTCAGGTCCACATAGGACAAAGAGGAACTGAACAGCCCAGTGATAAGCTTGGTATTATGAGACTTCCACATTGAAAACATCTGGCTTCAGTAAGATGTTGCTAAATAACATGAACTCACGCAATCAGATACGTGCATTTGGTTGACTCTTAGCTGATTAATCACTTCTCACACATTCTTTTGCTTATGGGAAGTCATTCCAAATTCTGTCAGACTGTTGCATGCCTGTGTGGAATAAAGGGATTTTTGTTTTGCTTGTTTGAGGGAATTTTTTTCAACTTTTGCTAGAATGAAAATGACTATGAAGCAGCAACAGTTTTATACAGCCAGGCAATGTAATGGAGGTCTTCTTACAGTGGAGCCCAATATAACTGTGTCTCAGTCCAGAGAGGGAAAGAGACTCAGTTCTTTTGAATATTCCCATGTCACGAAATTAGAGGCACAAACGAGGCCAAAATATCAACAGCTTGACTGTTTATTACACAAATAAAGTGGATGGATCAGAAGGGGAGAGAGAAAATAGAGAGTGAGAAAATAGAGCGTGAGGGAGAGAAGAGTGAGAGAGAAGAGGAAAGGAATTATATTACCACATCCCTTCAACCCCCAAGACAGTTTGAGCCTGTGGAGGCTGCTGCAGCTTTGGAAGGGAGGAGATGTTGGGTCTGTGAAGAAAAGCTACTGCAGCTTTGGTATCCAGATGATGTCCTTGTTGGCTGTGCTGTTCTCTGAGCAGCCTCTTCAGCTCCATGGGTTGTAGAAGGATGAACTTAGGACATGGAGAGAGGGTTCTTCTTGATCTGCTTCTTCCAGGCTACATGGTGATGTCTCTGTCATTTTTCTTTCCTGCTACTCTCTCCATTTCTCTTCAGAGCATCATTGACCTGGTCTTTTCCTTCACCATGTTTTCTTTCTACTGAGCCAGTAGTTGCTCAGATTTTTTGGGTAGTTTTTAGGTATGAGTCCAGGTGGTGAATATGCATATTCTAGAGAGTATTGATAGCAGTGGCCTCTGTCCTTTATTTCCAGGACAGCTGCAGTCTGGTGAGCAACCTTTATCTATGCACCTTCCAGAGAGTTGTTCCAGTGGCATCTGCCCAATACACATCAGCTACTGTCTGGGCAAGCACCAAAGGTGATTTTATCTTTGTTGAGTCACATCAAGAGAGACAAGATTTAGTCTCTCACAAACTGTGATACAGTTTTCAGATGAAGTGTGCACCTTTCTTTTATGGGCTGTAGCTGGCTGTATCTCCTCAGTGAAACCACCAAAGAAAGCACACATACTGATCCTGAAGATTGCCTAGCATGTGCAATATGAACAGGTGTTCCTGAAGAGCACTGACTTGCTGAAGAGCAATGCTCTTCAGGAATGCTACCAGCAAGTCAATGCCAAAGTTTCCCAGACAGTATCTAACATCATTCATCCTTCATTTCCTAGAGGCTTAGGGAAATATAGGCCCAGAAGGTGTGTGTCTAGGTGTCTGCAGAACAAATCAGAATGTGGATTACCAGTGATCAGGTTTATCACACCAGGCAGTGATTTGCCTCCCATTAATCCCTGGAGTAAACCCTGTTCTACACCTAGTGCACTCATTGAAGGTAAGTGAAGGTACCATAACACTTGCCTTATGCAAGGTAAAAAAGAAATATATAGAATAGAATTAACCAGGTTGGAAAAGATCTTTGAGATCATCAAGCCCAATCTATCACTCACCACCACCTAATCAACTAAACCATGATACTAGGTGCCTCATCCAGTCACTTCTTAAGCACCTCCAGTGATGGTAACTCCACCACCTCCCTGGGCAGCCCATTCCAATGGCCAATCTCTCTTTCTGGGAAGAATTTCTTCCTAACATCCAGCCTAAACCTCCCCTGGTGCAGCTTGAGACTGTGTCTTCTTGTTCTGTCACCATTGCCTGGGAGAAGAGGCCAATCCCCACCTGATTACAACCTCCTTCAGGTAGTTGTAGACAGCAAGAAGGTCTCCCTGAGCCTCCTCTTCTCCAGGCTAAGCAACCCCAGCTCCCTCAGCCCCTCCCCACAGGGCTGTGCTCCAAACCCCTCCCCAGCATTGTTGCCCTTCTCTGGACATGTTCCAGCAAGTCAAAATCTTTCCTAAACTGAAGGGCCCAGAACTGGACACAGGACTCAAGGTCTCTCTACTTGCAAAAAGGGTCAAACAATAGGTTCAAATGGACACTTGGATGCACAGAGCCAGTCTCCCATATCTAATGAGCGAGCACTATGTGATAACTGCAGTAACCACCTTTTTCCCCAAAGAAACCTGTCTGAGTGGCTCAGATAAAGGATAAATCCCCTTACTGGTTATACTAAACAGGCAGGGAAGAGTGTGAAAACCAATTAATTTAATGTTAGAAAAGGGGAGAAAAACAAAGCCTTTATAAATGGAGAGAGAGAAAGCCTTGTCAGTTATTAATGCTTTCTTTTCATGCTAAAAGAACAAATGCAACTTCATCAGGGTTTTTCACACAGACAACCAGGAGCTCAATGATTTGTAATAGTCTTTTCCCAAAAATAACCTTAATTACTGCAAAACTAAAGGGCGAACATGTAGAATATTTTCTAGAACCATTTCTTTGTAATTCATTATATCTAATCTTAACTTTCTGAAGCTAGTTGCTGGTTTAGGTATTATGTATTTATTTTTTAAAAAGTTTAAGGCATTTTTCCAGGTTTAACCTATACTGGTAACCTTTTATGAAGTAAATCATGCTCTCTCTTATGTAGAACTACTTAAGGCATGCAGAAAAATAATCCTACTTTTCATCCTCTCTGGGTTTTTTTTGGCCAAACTCCAGATTTGTAGTCTCCCAACAAGAATGTAGACTAGCAGAAAGCATAACATCAAGAAAAAGAATACTTGTCACTGTCAGCAGAAGGATGAGAGCAAACTGTGAGAATAGAACAGAATAGAATAGACCAGACCAGACCAGGTTGGAAGAGACCTTCAAGATCATCAAGTCCAACCTATCACTCAACACCATCTAATTAACTAAAGCATGGCACCAAACACTCCAAGTCTCCTCCTAAACACCTTCAGTGATAGTGACTCCACCACCTCCCTGGGCAGCACATTCCAATGGGCAATCACTCTCTTTCTATGAAGAATTTCTTCCTAACATCCAGCCTGACCCTCCCCTGGCACAGCTTGAGACTGTGTCCTCTTGTTCTGGTGCTGGTTGCCTGGGAGAAAAGACCAGCCCCCACCTGTCTACAACCCCCCTTCAGGTAGTTGTAGAGAGCAATAAGGTCTCCCCTGAACCTCCTCTTCTCCAGGCTAAGCAACCCCAGCTCCCTCAGCTTCTCCTCATAGGGCTTGTGCTCAAGGCCTCTCACCAGCTTTGTTGCCTTTCTCTGGACACATTCCAGCAACTCAACATCTTTCCTAAACTGAGGGGCCCAGAACTGGACACAATACTCAAGGTGTGGCTTAACCATTGCAGATACAGGGGCAGAAAATGTGCTTGCTAATGAGAGGGGAAAAATAATTTAAATGGAAAAATGAAATATTCCTTGATGCTTTTATCAGGCATCAGATATTTTTGGTACTGTTCAGGTGATGTATTTCTGTGCCCAGCATCATGTCATTTTTTTAGCTTCAGATTGGGCAGAATAAAATCAATGATACATTGACATAATGAAAAAAAAAAATTATGAAAACAGTAGGTTTTGAGTGGGAAGGAGAGTTGAAAGGAAATATATAAACGTTCTTTTGCTGTTTGACCTGGCATAGTTACTTAATGTGATTTCCTCAGCCTACAGCATTCACCACAAGAAAAGAGATTTGCAGCCTTAAGTGGCTTCCCAAGGAGTCATTCCTGACAGTAAAACTCAACCTTTCTTCTCTGTTCTGAACATGTTGTCTTCTTTCTTCTGCATCTTGCTGTTGATTTAGGCAATGTGGAATAAATAGAGAAGCCCTAGTGAGGAGACAATGGCTTTCTCACAGCCAGAGTTGCTGGCTGCTGCTGCTGTGGATTTCCCCTAGAGTTCCAAAAGCATAGCTGGCAGTAATTAGTCTACTAGGATTTTCATGTTCATGAGGGCAAAAATTCTATTCTAGTGCAATGTAGGCAAACCAAGCATGGAGTATGTCCTCTATCACAATTCAGGGACATGTCTTTTCTGGCTGTAACACATAAACAAGATAGGATTGCTTCCTAACGCAGGAAAATCCAATCACTTCTCAGAAAGCAGTCAATACTTTGGAGGCAGGAATGGAAAGGGAACCTTCATGTCCTGATTCCTGGCTGTGCATTCCTGGTAACAACATGGCATCATCAGAACCAGAGGTTGAAGAACATCTCTTTCAGCAAGCTCTGTAATCTGTGCTCCTGCCAATGCTGTTGAGTCCTGCACCAGTCAGGTGAAACAATCACTCCTGCCTATAGGATTTAGCAATAAAGGTGAAGAGCACAGCTATAGGAGTAAAACAGCAGGAAGTGTGTTAGAGTGGAAGAGGCTGCTGTCCTAGGAGATATATATTCCTTGTTAAAGGGATGAATGTAGCAGGTAACATTTAACAGGTAAATTCATAAGGAAGCAATATTTAAACCTCAGTTTTGGCTGAATTATGACACAAGACAGTTGATGTAATAAGTTTGAAATAAGATGAAGGGGAAAAAACCCTTTGAAGTGCAGCTATAATTTAAAGTACTTTTAAAGTCATTTTATTATGATCCATCAAGTAAAGATCAGTGAGAAGGTAAAAGTTATACTGGCAATACATTTCTAGATTGTTCAGCATAGTGATTCATGCTATATGCTATATTATGCTTTGCTTGAAGCAGGACTAGAGAAACTTGTGAGTAATATACCAAATGGAGCTGATCTTGAAAGATAAATATCTTAAAGCATGAAATGAGTGTTCATGTGTAGGTAGGTAACTTCAGTGAGCAAACTTACCATTGCTTTCAGAGAGATCTTGTAGCTATTTAATCTGATATTAGTCATTCAACTCAGGGTATTACTGACTCACACCTGTACAGCATTTGCTCCTAACATTTGCTAAAAGTTATCTTTTCAGGTAGTGTAGTAACATGAACCATAGTACTACTGTCTGTTTGATTCCACTTGTCTGTTAATATAAATCCATGTATTGAATTGGAAGGGCTGGAACATCTCTGTGAGGACAGGCTGAAGGAGCTGGGATTGTTCCGCCTTTAGAAAAGACCCTGGTGGGGTCCTTACAGCTGCCTTCCAATACCTGAAAGGATTCTATAGGAATGCCTAAGAGGAACTTTTTATAAGAGTGTCCAGCAACAGGACAAGGGGGAATGCTTTGAAGCTGAGGAAGACTAGGTTCAGACTGGATCTTAGGAAGAAGCTCTTCAGTATGAGGGTGGTGGAACTCTGGAATAGGCTGCCTGAGGAGGCTGTGGATGCCTCCTCCCTGGAGGTGTTCAAGGCCAGGCGTGATAAGGTCTTGGGCAGCCAAGTCTGCTTGAGAGGCACCCCAGCCCACGGAAGGGAGGTTGGAGTAGATCATCTGTATGGTCCCTTCCAACCTAAGGTATTCTCTGAAGTGCAGTAGAAATGGCCAGCTCTGGGGGCACGAGGAGGGGGTGTGTGTATGTATGCACATGGTAAGAAGCAAGGTGGCATAGGATACATAGCATAGAAAAATACAAACACAGTTAAAGATGACACATCTAGTGGTGTATTGCTGGAATCCTGTAATTCCAGCAGTGCTAGAATTGTTTAAGGCTGTTTGGAATCTACTTTCTACTTTCAACATCTTTGTGGGTGACATGGACAGTGGCATCGAGTGCACCCTCAGCAAGTTTGCTGATGACACCAAGCTGTGTGGTGCAGTGGACACGCTGGAGGGAAGGGATGCCATCCAGAGGGACCTTGACAGGCTGGAGAGGTGGGCACAAGCCAACCTCATGAGCTTCAACAAGACCAAGTGCAGGGTCCTGCATCTGGGTCGAGGCAATCCCAGGCACAAATCCAGGCTGGGCAGTGACTGGCTGGAGAGCAGCCCTGAGGAGAGAGACTTGGGGGTGCTGGTGGACGAGAAGCTCAACATGAGCTCTCAATGTGCGCTTGCAGCCTGGAAAGCCAATCAGATCCTGGGCTGCATCAGGAGAAGTGTGACCAGCAGGTCAAGGGAGGTGCTTCTTCCCCTCTACTCAGCTCTGGTGAGACCCCACCTGGAGTACTGCGTCCAGTTCTGGAGCCCCTATTACAGGAGGGATGTGGACGTGCTGGAGCGTGTCCAGAGAAGGGCCACGAGGATGATCAGAGGGCTGGAGCACCTCTCCTATGAGGACAGACTGAAGGAGTTGGGGCTGTTCAGTCTGGGGAAGAGAAGGCCCCGAGGTGACCTGATTGTGGCCTTCCAGTATCTGAAGGGGCCCTACAGGAAGGCTGGGGAGGGACTTCTCAGGGTATCAGGTAGTGATAGGACTAAGGGGAATGGAATGAAGCTGGAAATGGGGAGATTCAGGCTAGATGTGAGGAAGAAGTTCTTCCCCATGAGAGTGGTGAAGCCATGGAATGGGTTATCCAGGGAGGTGGCTGAGGCCCCGTCCCTGGAGGTGTTTAAGCCCAGGCTGGACGAGGCTCTGGCCAGGCTGATCTAGTGTGGGGTGTCCCTGCCCATGGCAGGGGGTTGGGACTAGATGATCCTTGTGGTCCCTTCCAACCCTGACTGATTCTATGATTCTACACCAATGAACTGTAAAAAATGTGGAATAATAGAGAAGAGGTCTCTAATTTTCTGCTCATGTACAATATAGCTTGTGTTCTGCATGCTCAAAAAGGAGTGATTGAGTTGCAGAGTCTTTCATCTTCTTTTATCTTGTGGGTATCTTTGAAAAAAAGTTCAGCCCACTTCCTTTCATACCTTTGCAGATAGTTTTGAGTGAAAAGTGACTGTTCAGTTCAGCCACAGCCTCCACACATTAACAGGAATCAATAAGCACAGGCTGCATCTGACCCTGAGAATCTCATAGATGATATTTGTGTGCACAAGGACACAGACACCGAGCTTGTGTTAGTAATGTCTTTTCTAATGGAAAATAATAAGCAAGTAGACTTTTTTCCCCCCTTCTAAATCCTTGTTGTTAGTATCTAATGCGAGCAGGGCTACTCTGAGGAAAACTGAGCAACTACAACCTTATAAGACTCAGCTGATTTGGATTTAAGCCTAGACTCAGTGCACTGAAGGAATGCTGATAATTGGTTGCCTAGCAAAGATGCTCTTACAAGTAGTTGGCTTTATTGGGTTATCTGGTCTCAGGGGTGGCCGGGATGCTTTCTGCTTAAGCTCATGCAAATCTTTAATGTGGTTCTGATACATCTCGGTGATACCTGAGCCCTAGCTCTCTAGAAACCTTTCTTTTAAGCTTCCCAATTAAAAGTGTAAGAGGAGAAAAAAAAAAAGTCTCTCAGCAGTTTTTCCCAATAGAACTAGAAAGATCCAGACCAAGAGGATAATTACATCTGTAGCCCATAATGATTAGGGATGGGAAACCTAATGTGCTTTATCATCTACCCCTGTTGGATCTGTGTCTGAATTCCAACAGGGATTTTTTGTTGTGATTTTAAAAAGAGGATGATCTGTGTGCTACTGGATCTTTTGCTGGTACAAACCTGGTGAGGGATCAGGAATGATCAAATATGACCAGGCACATGACACAGCTTACTTCAGCTTCGTTTGGAGAGTCTGCAGTGGTCCTAAGGACACTTGGGCCAACGGAAAGCACATAAAGCTGTTCCGAATGTTAAGAATAAGATTGTGTGGGTTTGACACTCTGGATCAACTGCCCTAACTTTGCTTATCTGATAACAAGACTCAAAATCTGGATTTACTCCTGCCAGATTGCAACTTCCTTCTGCAGTTGTGTGTCCAGAAAAACAAAGCAAGCCTATTGGGGAACAGCTCCATGCCCTTCAGAGGAGGCCACTCTTTCTGGTATTGAAATAACAGGTGGTAGCTCTGTAGATATGCCTTCTGCAGCCTTTGTGCTTCCCAGTGCACAGAGACATTTGTGACAGCCACAGGTGCTCAGCAGATTTGGTAGGAGCAGAAGGGCATGGCCAGTGCCTCTGCTACCCCTGAAGTCTGATGCACAGGACTCAATGGGATGTGCTGAGAACTAAGAATCAATAATCAAGAAGAATCAAGAAACATAGAATCGATAAGGTTGGAAAAGACCTCAAAGATCATCAAGTCCAACCTGTCATCCAACACCTCATGACTACTAAACCATGGCACCAAGTGCCACATCCAATCCCCTCTTGAGCACCTCCAGGGATGGTGACTCCACCACCTCCCTGGGCAGCACATTCCAAAGGCTAACAACTCTCTCAGTGAAGACTTTCTCCTCACCTCCAGCCTAAACCACCTCTGGAGCAGTTTGGGACTGAGTCCCCTTGTTCTGGTGCTGGTTGCCTGGGAGACGAGACCAAGCCCCTCCTGGCTACAACCACCTTTCAGGTAGTTGTAGACAGCAAGAAGGTCTCCCCTGAGCCTCCTCTTCTCCAGGTTAAATAACCCCAGCTCCCTCAGCCTCTCCTTGTAGGGCTTGTGCTTGAGACCTTTCCCCAGCCTCATTGCCCTTCTCTGGACATGTTCAAGAGTCTCAATGTCCTTCTTAAATTGAGGGGCCCAGAACTGGACACAGTACTCAAGGTGTGGCCTAACCAGTGCTGAGTACAGGGGCACAATTACTTCCCTGGTCCTGCTGGCCACACTATTCTTGGTACATGCCAGGATGACATTGGCCCTCTTGGCCACCTGGACACACTGCTGGAAGTTTGACTCCTTGTCAAATTGAGAGTGTCTAACAAAAATTGCATGCTATTTCATAGTCAGTAGGAAAGCAGATAGGTCTCCATTTCTAAGAGTTATGTGAGCTCTAAATATTGTGCTTTCTCAAATTTTCTAAGTGTCTCTTCTCATGGCAATTAACACAGATGTCTTGCATTTCATTACTCTTGCATCCTAGTAGAGCTTGACAAAGCCGATACAATGCTATCATCAAGCCCCCATTTTCCAAGTAGGATTAGGTAACTGTGGCACACTTTCTCTTCTTCCAATCTGCTTTATCACAAAATGCAAGCAGGAACTAAAGTCCTCCCTTGTGGTGCAGAAAGAGTTCCCACAAGCCTGCTGAAAAGAGGAAGAATTGTGTTTGGGGGAGGGCTTGTCCTTTGTGATAGCAGGGAGAGTTCCCTTGTCAGTTTAAATATCTCTCTCTAGTGAGGATCAGTTACATTCCTGATGGACAATCCCCAGGATATTCCAAGAGTTTGTAATTTAGACTCTGGGACCTTGGGCCATCTTTGCTCTGTCTGCCCTTATCTGCTGTGGAGGAATCTTGTTTGTTAGCCTGTTTTTATAACTTCATCTTCAAGACTGCTGAATTAGCTTCTCTTCAGAAAATAATATACAGAGCTCAAAATCACAGAACCACCAAGGCTGGAAGAGACCTCAAAGATCATCAAGTCCAACCTGTCACCACAGACCTCATGATTAAGCCATGGCACCAAGTGCCACGTCCAATCCCCTCTTGAACACCTCCAGGGATGGTGACTCCACCACCTCCCTGGGCAGCCCATTCCAACAGCTAACTCTCTCTGTGAAGAACTTTCTTCTCACCTCCAGCCTAAACTTCCCCTGGTGCAGCTTGAGACTGTGTCCTCTTGTTCTGGTGCTGGTTGCCTGGGAGGAGAGACCAAACCCCTCCTGGCTACAACCACCCTTCAGGTAGTTGTAGACAGCAATAAGGTCTCCCCTGAGCTTCCTCTTCTCTAAGCAAAACAACCCCAGCTCCCTCAGCCTCTCTTTGTAGGGCTTGTGCTTGAGACCTCTTCCCAGCCTCATTGCCCTTCTCTGGACACATTCAAGTGTCTCAATGTCCTTCTTAAACTGAGAGGCCCAGAACTGGACACAGCACTCAAGGTGTGAACTCTAAGCACTTCATAAAGTTCTACTAAAGCAGCAGGGTCTTTACACTTGTATCTGTGTTCCAAAGTGTTAGACACAAGAACATGGTCAGAGCTTTGCTGAACTGGGGCAACTTTTCTTTTTGCACTCCAGTAGTGAATGCTATGTTTACTTGCAGAGTTAAAACAAGTGGTGATAGGAGTGAGGAGAAACAGCTCATCTCTCAAAGGTTAACTTAATCAGATGTTTTCCTAAACTACTCTAATTCATTAAAAACAAATGATGTTCGCCTAATAAGATCTGATCCTTGCTTACATAAATGTATTCTGACACAACCTTTAATACATTGGAAGGAGAAAGTGCCAAAAAACCTCAGTTGTGCACATCTCTGGTATGCGATACTGATACACTTTGACACCTGCACATTTTAGTTTGCATCAAAGGTCACTTTAAACTAGGAGGAAAAGGGAATTTAGCATAAAGTCAGCAAATTTACTTTACATATATATATATATATATAATTTTTTTTTTTAACAACAAAAGTACCACTTAATGTAACAAATCTTTTAAAAGCCAAAAGAAAGAAAAATCTTCCAAAGATATGTCATGTACTTCAACTTCCATGCTTGAAAAAGCAGCACAAAGAAGCTGTTTGAGGAAAAGATTGTGCTACAAAAAAGCACAATCTATGCCCCACCTGATCCCAAAATTCTTACCTTGGGTGTGTCCTTACTGGATAACTGATGATCAAAATGCCCTACAGTAGCCAGAGCTGGGTGATACATCAGCTATCCATTTTGGTAGCCTGTCTAAACCCTAGAAATAGAATCATAGAATTGTCAGGGTTGGAAGGGAGCTCAAGGATTATTCAGGTCCAACCCCCCTGCCATGGGCAGGGACACCTCACACTACATCAGGCTGCTCACAGCCACATCTAGCCTGGCTTGAAAAACCTCCAGGGATGAGGCTTCCACCACCTCCCTGGGCAACCTGTGCCAGTGTCTCGCCACCCTCATGGGGAAGAACTTTTTCCTAACATCCAATCTGAATCTACCTATTTCTAGTTTTGTTCCATTCTCTCCCAGTCCTATCACTCTCTGACCAGTCCCTCCCCAGCTTTCCCGTAGCCCCCTGCAGATACTGGAAGGACACAATTCGGTCTCCTGGGAGCCTTCTCTTCTCCAGACTGTGTACTGGCGCCTGCAATAAATAGAGCTTTGGGCCCACAGTAGTGGAAATTAAACTTTTTGTTTTCATTAATAAGTACTAGTTATGATATGAAGGAAACGGGTGGTTTCATATCACTCAGGCTTGGTTTTACTCAATCTGTTAAAAAACAGTGTGAAACGTTGACTCTGTATGATGTCACGGCAGTGGCTCTGCTGGTGTGTTCCTTATCAGGACTGAATCTTGATTAAGGGGAGAGTTGGAAGTTTTCATCTGAACCCACAGAAATCTCCTCCACTTAAAATAGTACTTGGTGAAAGGGCAACCGAGATTAGTGTTCAGTAAGAGACAGATGTGCTAAAGGTTCTGTAAGATGTCTCCTGTAGCTCAGGCGAAGACGCTCAGCTGGGGAAGGTCTGAAACTGGATCAGAGCTAAACAGAACAACAGAGCTTCATGTAGCTGAAGAACATGTATGTTGACTATTTTTATTTTCTGTTTTAAACATCAATTTAGATTTATTTGATTTTGTAGTCAACTGATTCACCAAACACCATGTGAACTGGACTTCTGCTCCTGCAAACGTCTCTAGGCTCTTCTTAGTACTAAACATACGCTGATGATGGAAGACAATACAGGATATTATGTGTGCAGAAAGGTCTCAAAATAGGCCTTTTTGGAATACACAGGGAGGATAAAAGAGAATTAAAAACATATATGTTTAGAGTAGTCTGTAAACAGCTGTTGGTCTCTGTTGGCAAGGCTTTGGGAGATAATCCTGAGCAAGGTGTAAGGACAGATTATTTTAACTTCTTTCACTGAGGGAAGAGACTTTGAAAGAAATGTTTAGGAAAGAAACTTAGACAACACTATGAAGCTGTGAATATTAGAAAGCTGCCCGAGGGGAGGTTTAGGCTGGAGGTTAGGAAGAAGTTATTCACAGAAAGAGTGATTGCCCATTGGAATGGGCTGCCCAGGAAGGTGGTGGAGTCACTATCCCTAGAGATGTTCAAAAAAGGATTGGATGTGGCACTTAGTGCCATGGTTTAGTTGATTAGATGGTGTTGGGTCATGGGTTGGACTTGATGATCTTGAAGGTCTTTTCCAACCTGGCCTGGGTCCCACTCCCTTTCCGTCCCACTCTCCTTTCCGTCCCACTCTCCTTTCCGTCCCACTCTCCTTTCCGTCCCACTCTCCTTTCCGTCCCACTCTCCTTTCCATCCGTTTTTTTTTTCCCCAGAAATGAATAAATTTACTACTTTATTCAGTTAATCTTTTTAGAAAGATTGAACCCTTTAACTGGTCACTATAAAGGCAGTGACAATTTCTATAAGGGCTGGCATCACATAGCTCAAGCAGAGTGCCCTGTGGTTGACATATGCCTAGGTTACAGGCTCCATTATCCTTAATTTCTGCTTAGACATGGGAAATCATGTACAAGCCTATATATGCAGTCATTTTAAGCCCTCAAATCTGACTTTATTTTTCCCCCTCATCCCTAATAGTTAATCAGAATCATTACATACAATCCAGAACTGTGCTTTTCCTTAAGTAAAATAAATATGTTCAGGAAAGAAGTTTGGTTCAGTTTTCCTCGCTCTTTACCCAGGAAGATATGAAGGGCAAACTTATCTTGTCAGCTCCCTATGTGCTTATCTTTGAAAGGAGATGAGTGAAATCTCTTGCGGGATGAACTGTTTTACTGTTGCTTCTATGATTTTGTCTCTATTCCCAAAGTATTTAACTCCAGGTTTTGTAGTCTCTGTTTTGTTTTAAAGCAGGAGCTCTTTATAAAAGAAGAGTGATTGGGTTCAAAGGCAGAGCTACAGATGTTTTTTCCATTTCTAGCAGCTGGAAACAGCAAATACACATTTCTTTTGCTGAACACAAGTTGCTCTGAGCTTCTCCTCCAGCACTGCCATCTCATCTGATTCCTGTGTCCTCCTTGCTGCCTCAGAGAGAGCTTTGAACTTCCAGTTTCCCTCCTCGGGCCTCCCTAGGAGGTTTTGACAATATCTGTTTCCTGTGCCACAAATCTGTGTTTGTTCCTAAGCAATAGGATGAGGCAGTAACTGTTGGTGCTGTTGGCTTTCACTGTGGCCACTCCTCTGACCAATGGAAATGATAGTGGAAATGTCCTGATTTCATGTTGGGAGTGAAAGTGCTGTAACTTAGTGCCATGCTGAGGGAAACTGTACTCTGAGGTTCCACTGTCACTGCCCCAAAGTGCTGCAGCTTGGTGAATACAGTGCCACCCAGTCCTACACCAGCACTGCCTTGACTATCTGAAATCAGTTTCAATTGTACTTAGGAAATGGCAGCCCCTTGCTCTGAGTGTTTCCAGCTTGGATAGATCGCGGTTCCTAATGCTCCAGGCTCTGCTCTGGTTTGTGTGGTGCCTCTCAACAGAGGCCAGCCACTGCCTTATCATACTAATTGCCCTTTGTGGCGGGAGAGGCACTCTGCATTCAAAATGCTGCTCCTGTCTGTTAGAGTCTGATGGAGACCGCTTTACATTTCCCTGCATCATGACCTGACAGAGTCAGCAGCTCCCTGAGCTTACTGATGAAAAGCTTTCTGAGATGGAGTTTTGCCCTGCTTCTGACATTCACCCTTGTTCCTTCAGCAAACCATGAAGTTGTTGACCTTGGCCATTCCTGCAAGTCTTATCTGTTTTTAATGGGATGTCAAGTTAAGGTTTGAAGTCTGAGGAGAGTGAGTTACCTTTTTAAACCCAGTAATTTAGATAACTTGTCTTTCAGAGGTGGTCTGGATTTTGCCTGCTAATAGTTTCTGGGGTTAAGTTCCTCCTGTTTTCTTTCTGTCCAGTAAGAAACAAAAACAATCAAAACCAAGTAAAAACCCCAATCCATATTTAATTAGGATCAAGAGAGAGAATATTGAGTATGACATTTTGGAGGTACGAGTTCAACCCCTTAACACTTGGCTTTCTGTATTTATGACAATTTGCTACCACTGTTTTGGGAATGTGGTGGTTTGAGCCTCAACTGGAACTCAAGATTTCGGATGGGGGCAAGGCTGAGAATCCCTCCCCCGCTCCCCCTCCTCTTTCCCAGTAGAGAGGAAGAAGAAAGGGAAGGAGCAAATCCAGCAAGAAATAATTAGGAATTGGCTTGGAAGTAGAGAGGTAAAGAATTTTCTTTAAACTACATATATATATCTGTAACAATAACAGGTAGGGTTCACAAGGGTAAGGGATAAGGATGGATGGGGGGCTGGGGGAAGGGAAATACAAAACCAGTCCTTTGGAGTCCTTGCAGATGTGGCAGAGAGATGGATCAGGCCTGACCACATGGCAGAGAAGCAGGAAGGCAGCTGCAGTAGCTCTCCTCCAGGAAAGGCAGGAGCCAATGGCTGCGGTGTCCTCCCTTTTATACCCTATCTGGACAGGGAGGGGGAGTGGAACAGACTCACTTTCCCAGGGGAAAAATGCCCTGCGGGGAGGGCAAAGCACTTGCAAGCCCTCCCCCTTCCTGCTTCCAGGATGGGCATTAACCCATCACAGGGAATAAGAGGCTAATGTCAAAGTAGAATGCAAACCCATCAACACTTCAGAGCTTCTGAGTATGGTACACAACTTCTAAAGTGCTGGACATAATTTGGGGGAAATGCAATTCTCTAGCTAACATTGTAGATCCTGGACATCTTACTATCACTTCTGATTCATGTCTTCCTGTCTCTCAGGAACTCGTAATATAAAACAGCATGTTGAAGGAAATTGAATTACTCTTTGTCAGCTTAGTGTTATGACATGGAGATTTATGCTTTGCAGGTTTAAAGGCAACATAATTTCCTGTTTCTCTCTTTGCCTGCTTCAGGAAAAGCCCATCAAGTTTTTGTGTTGTTGAGGTTGATTGGTTGGTTTGTTTGTTTATTGATACATGATTTTTTGAAAGTCAAACTCGTGCCATCATTCACAAGTAGCTGTTTTCTTTTGGCTTGACTTGAGTCAGAACACATGCTTGGGGTTTTGCAATATCTAACAAAATTGTAATTCATTCATCACAAGAGGTTGAACAGTGTTTTTGTAAGCATGACCTGGGGATCATGCTGTATGGCTGAATATTTTTGTACATGCTGATATTTAGAGATGTTTTGAAAGTCTCTCCATAGCAGAACAGCTTTACCCTGAGGATTGGCTGATGGACAGACTTTGGGGTCTATCACTGCACATAGATCCAGCAGCAACTGTGACTAACCTGCTTGTTCAGTTGCACAGCACAGCAATGTGATACTTCTGCTGCTTTTTCTGTAAGTCACTTCAAACACACAGCAATGCTGAGCTATGCAGGCTGTTTGATTCCCTCTTACTGCATGGTAGTAGGATCTGTGGTTGCACAGTTTGGTTGATCTTGCCGACATGACTGACCTAGGAAAGGAACTTTCCATCTGTATATTGTTATGAAATAAATAATGGTAATCAGACCTTATGATCCTCTGGAACTGCCAACCTCATATTCACTGTGTATCACCTTGCACTGACATGAGCTAGATCTTTCCTGATACTTTCATACCGATGATTTCACAGTGAAAATGAACAAGAATAAGTAACCGCAGAACTGTTCCATTTTCCCTTCACACACAACACTGGCTCTATTTAAGCAAAGCTGGGCTCTTCTCTTCTCAAACATTTTCAGAGATCAGTTATCTGCAGAAATTCTTCAAGTGGAGTAATCCTTCACAAGCAGGAAAAGTCTGGCTTGTTTCAAACTTTTCCCCACTTAGTGCTTGACTCCAGAGCATGGCAGTTGAAACCCAACTCTCGCTGCATTGTAGGAGAAAACGAGATGTAAAAGGGAACTATGAAAATGAAGACTTCTGGTTGAAAGTAGGATGTGAGTTCAGTACTTAAATTGTGTAATAATCCTAAGAATGTCTTGTAGAACTCTCATGAAGACCTTATGAGGGAGAAAAATTGCTCAGAAAGCCAATAATCTGCATTAATGCACAGTAGCAGTGAAGCCATTGCTCTGTGGTAACTGCTTCATTAATGTCATTGCTGCAGCAAATACGCTGCTGAAGTCATGACTGGAGCTTGGTCTTGAAGAATTACTGACAAGCTTTGGAAGTCATAACTAAATAATACAGTGTAATTGTCTCATAGAAGCATAACCTTACAAAAACAATTGCTCTAAGCCTGACATATCAACCGTGTGCTAAAGAGAAGTTAGTATATAATCTAAGTATTCCAAAGCTTCTCACAGACAGTGCAACATCTAACACAAATATGTTTGGAAATGGTGAAGAACAGAGGATAATGTCTGCTATTTGTATAGATCAATCTTTCAAAGCTTCTTTTCTGTTTAGGGAAAAAAAATTCCACTGTCAATAGACTTGCCTACATATCAATAAATTAATATTGAATACCAGTAGAAAAGCAGGTGCAAGAAGTAAATCTTCTTGAAGTGAGTAATGTTCAAGTCCTACATGTTGTCAGTAGCCTGCAAGTTACTTTGATTACCATCAATTTCAAGTGGAGCACTCCTTGAGCAAAGACTGCCTTAACACACTCCTACTGTACCTATGTTATCTTCACCACAAAAGTATGTAAAATCTTCCCAATGACCACAGATGGGCAGGTGGATATCCTAGCTGAAGTGGACAAGGTTCTCCTCAGAGAAGAGGCAATCCTCACAAAGACTTTAATTCCATAAAAGTCATCCATTTGCTACAGACTCTTCTCCATGAATCACCTGACAATGACCTACAACTTCAGAACACGGTGGAACTTTTCTTTCACCAGTGTTTTTTGTGGGTTCAGGAAAATGCTTGACTGATGATTGCAAACAGTTGCATCCACTGGTTTGGTAGCTTTGTCCCAGCCAAGAGACAGAGCATCTCTGAATACTGCTAACAGCTCCCATGATCTCTCTCACTGACCTCTAATATTGTTCAAGTGCAGTTGCCTAATGCATCCCTCAGAAGTCCCAGAGCCCCTCATATTTATTCCTTATAAGACTTTAGCTACATTTAGCAGATGCTCATAAAGGAAATACATATTAAGAAACATTTTCTAACTTGTCATAGCCACCCCTTAACTTAGAAATAGACCTCCCTTCTTCAGGTTGCAGCTACAAGTATAAGAAGGTAGGGGAAAAATGATTCAGCTTTCAATACTTTACATGACTGAAGACTCTTCTAGTTTTACAAAAGCTGCAGAGAGCTTCCCTCTTGAGCAGATGCCTAATGAAACTCTTCTTAGAATACAATACAATACAATACAATACACCAGGTTGGAAGAGACCTTCAAGATCATCGCGTCCAACCCATCAAACAATCCAACCCACCCAACAACTAGACCATACAGCCAAGCACCCCATCAAGTCTTCTCCTGAACACCTCCTGTGAAGGTGACTCCACCACCTCCACGGGTAGCCGATTCCAATGGGCAATCACTCTCTCCGTGTAGAACTTCTTCCTAACATCCAGCCTAAACCTGCCCTGGCGCAGCCTGAGACTGTGTCCTCTTGTTCTGGTGCTGGATGCCTGGGAGAAGAGGCCAACCTCTGCCTGGCTACAACCTCCCTTCAGGTAGTTGTAGAGAGCAATAAGGTCACCCCTCAGTCTCCTCTTCTCCAGGCTAAGCAACCCCAGCTCCCTCAGCCTTTCCTCATAGGGCTTGTGTTCCAAACCCCTCACCAGCTTTGTTGCCCTTCTCTGGACACGTTCCAGCAAGTCAACATCCTTCCTAAACTGAGGGGCCCAGAACTGGACACAGGACTCAAGGTGCGGCCTAACCAGTGCAGTGTACAGGGGCACAATGACCTCCCTGCTCCTGCTGGCCACACTGTTCCTGATGCAAGCCAGGATGCCATTAGCCTTCTTGGCTGCCTGGGCACACTGCAGGCTCATGTTCAGCCTACAATCAACCAGTACCCCCAGGTCCCTCTCTGCCTGGCCACTCTCCAGCCACTCTGACCCCAGCCTGTAGCACTGCCTGGGGTTGTTGTGGCCAATGTGCAGAATCCGGCACTTGGATGTGTTAAATCTCATGCCATTGGACTCTGCCCATCTGTCCAGCCTGTCGAGGTCCCTCTGCAAAGCCTCTCTGCCCTCCAGCAAATCAACTGCTGCCCCCAGCTTGGTGTCATCTGCAAATTTACTGATGATGGACTCAATGCCCTCATCCAGATCATCAATAAAGATGTTGAAGAGCATGGGGCCCAGCACTGATCCCTGGGGCACACCACTAGTGACAGGCCGCCAGCTGGATGTGGTGCCATTCACCATTACTCTCTGGGCTTGGCCCTCCAGCCAGTTCCTAACCCAACGCAGTGTGCTCCTGTCCAAGCCACGGGCTGCCAGCTTGGCCAGGAGTTTGCTGTGGGGAACGGTGTCAAAGGCCTTGCTGAGGTCCAGGTAGACCACATCCACAGGCCTCCCCACATCCACCAGGCGGGTCACCTGATCATAGAAGGAGATCAGGTTGGTCAGGCAGGACCTGCCCCTCCTAAATCCATGCTGGCTAGGCCTGAGCCCCTGGTCATCCTGTAAGTGCTGTGTGATCGCACTCGAGATGAGCCGTTCCATAATCTTGCCTGGCACTGAGGTCAGGCTGACAGGCCTATAATTCCCTGGCTCATCCAACCGGCCCTTCTTGTGGATGGGCACCACGTTAGCCAGCTTCCAGTCTTCTGGGACCTCTCCAGTGAGCCAGGACTGCTGAAAAATGATGGAAAGTGGCTTGGACAGCTCATCTGTCAGCAATCTCAGCACCCTAGGATGGATCCCATCCGGTCCCATGGCCTTGTGGGGGTCCAAGCGGCTCAGTAGATCTCTAACTTCCTCTTGGAGCAGTGGTAAACTATGCAGCTCTCTGGCTCCTTCTGCCAGCTCTGCAGGCCAGCTGTCTGGAAGACGTTCTGCCCTGCTAGTGAAGACTGAGGCAAAGAAGGTGTTAAGTACCTCTGCCTTTTCCTCATTCTTTGTTACAACGTTCCCCTCCGTGTCAACCAAGGAGTGGAGGTTGTCCTTGCCCTTCTTCTTGCTATTGATGTATTTATAGAAGGACTTTTTGTTATCCTTCACAGCAGAGGCCAGTCTAAGTTCTAAATGGGCTTTTGCCTCCCTAATTTTCTTCCTGCACAACCTAGCAACATCCCTAAACATTCTGTAGGTTGCCTCCCCTTTCTTCCAAAGATGATACACCCTCTTTTTTTCCCTAAGTTCTATTAAAAGTTCATTGCCCATCCAGGCTGGCCGTCTGCCCCGGCGGCTCATCTTCCGGCACACCGGCACAGCCTGTTCTTGCACCTTCAATAGTTCTTCCTTGAAGTAGGTCCAGCTCTCCTGGACCCCTTTGTTTTTAAGGGCTGATTCCCAAGGAACCTTCTGAATTAGTTCCTTGAGCAGCCTGAAGTCTGCCCTTCTTTCCATTCAGAATCCTTCTCTCTAAGCTATTTGTTAGCTGGAACCTCATACATCCTTCCATTTGAAGCACAATATTCCTTTTCACTTGGTTAACCCAGGATTTTCAACAGCTGCTGAGGGAAATACAGCTTAATTTAATGCCTAACGATGGACACAATACTCAAATTAACAGCATCTCTTCCACAGGACTTTTGATTCTATCCTTGCTGTCATCAGTTCAAGTCCTCCACCTATTAATAATGAAATGAAAAGCAGCAGCAATGGCAGGAGTCAGGGTGCTGTTTAATAAGTCATCTGGCTGCAGAGCTGAAATTCAGGCTCCAGTGTCCTCTGTGAGTTTATGAAGCACAGAAGGTCTCTAACTCTGAGTGAATAGAGCCCTAAGCCTTTACATGTTAAACACATTAAATGTTTCCAGTTAATTTCATCTGACATCAATCAAAGCTTCACTAAAATTGCTCTTGGGGAAGGTGGTGGGGAGGGAGGGGAATGGCAATGCCTCTTAGAAGTCTTTCAGCCCTTTGCGTGAAGAAAAATCACTGAGCACATTTGAGAAGGAAGGACCTCTGCCTGAAGACTGTTACCTGCTCTGCTTTCACTGGGAAAGAGTTAGGACAGGAAAAATGGAGATTATCCCTACACTGTAACAAGAGAAGACTTCTAAAAACTCATCTGTAGGTGTTTTTCCCAGTGAAGTTAAAATGAAAATCCAATGAACTCACTACCACCCTTCAGCCTGAAGAGCTATTGAGCTGGGTGCAGTTCCTTGTTCACAGACTGAGTGGTACCAAGGTGACTCATTTGTAAAACAGCTGAAGGAAGGTGCTCTGAGTTGCCAGTTATTAGCTTCTAAACAGCAGTAATTCTTATTTGGTCAATTTTATACTCTGAAATGAGAGGGAGAGTTGGAAGAAGGAAAAGAAATTATACTTTAGTGCTTCTAAAGAGGAAGGAAGAAACATGTAAATTATTTTTTGATAGTCTGTTCTGTGGAGCAAATAAAACAGCACTGGATTTGGATGGTATGAAATATGTTTGAACTATAACATCAAATGGGATGCAGGGTCTGTCAGGGGGTCTTGTTAGGAAAGCAGCAGTAACAGTAGTGATGGAAGTCTTGCTGAAACTTGGGGAGCTTTAATGACCGACAGCAGCATTCCCATCTGATCACCTGCACCATACATAGTGTGAAGCCATACTTTCCACTACAGAGGTAAGTCTTGACTCTGGTCACAGTTTTAAGTATTTTAATGAGTTTCCCAATTTTCTTATCCTACTGGCTGAAACGTTGTCCCAGAAAAATCTCCAGTGGCTTCTAGCCCATTGGCTGAGTTAGCTTGCTGTTCACAGTATAACAGTACATTAGAGGTTGGAAGGGACCTCAAGAGATCATTGGGCCCTCTCCAGAGAGGGCGACTCCACAACCTCCCTGGGCAGCCTGTTCCAGTGCTCTGTCACCCTCACTGTAAAGAAGTTTCTCCTCATGTTGAGGTGAAACCTTCTATGTTCAAGTTTGAACCTGCTGTTTCTTGTCTCATTAGTGCGCCCCACTGAAAAGAGCTTGGCCCCCTCCACTTGACACCCACCCCTCAGGTATTGATACACGTTGATGAGATCCACCTCAGTCTTCTCAAGACTGAACAGCCCCAGGTTTCTCAGCCTCCCTTCATAAGGGAGATGCTCAAGTCCCCTATTCATACTTATGGCTCTCCATTGGATTCTCTCCAACAGGTCTCTGTCTCTCTGTTGTTCAAGGTTCCCCCATGATTCTTTTCCTGCACAGACTCACAAAGGCTTGGTCCCTGTGCTGATTCATCTTAATTCCCTTCATTTCTAAAGTCTCTTGGGTTACAGCTTCCAGAGAAAAAAGCATATACTGCAAGAAGAGGCACCAAGAGGGAGAGCAGGGGAGGATGGCCTGCTCCTTGCCTCATTAGATGGCTCTTATTCCCTTCCACTGCTCCAGTCACATTACTCTTTTACACTCTTCTCTGCAGGTGCCAGTTCCCACTTCACTGTGCCTATATTTGATCTGTTTACTGCATTCACTGGGGCTGACAGCCATCGTGTCTTGTTGGTGCCTCATAGATCATTTTTAAGTGTTAAATGAGGGATATAATTCTATTATGATTATTTCTGCCTTCCCTAATTTTTCCCCCCTCAAATTAAAATTGCTTAACAACTTTAATCAAACTCAACCAAGCTCTTGACTAAACTAGGAAATGCTGAGAACATCTCATTGCATTTCCATTTAGTATATTTTAATGGGAAGTAGGAGGTACAGATGTTATTGAAAAGCACGAATAAGCCCTGAGAGACTTGGCAGAATTCTAGCATGAGAAGGAAGGAGTTGAATGCACAATTCTATAATCCATGCATTGCCAGAAGCAATGGCCATGTGCCACGGGCCTTCATGTGCAGCCAAACACTATCAGCTGCATTAACTGCTATAACTAATCCTATTTACTGTCACCACTGACCCTAAAAAAAATAAAATAAAATGAGAAGTTGTGAGATCTGAGCTTCAAATTACCTGTGTGTCTTGCCCTGTACTTTGCCTTTCCAATTGATTATGCAGTTGAGTTCTGAGGTCTTTGCTAGCCTTAGCTGAGAATTTATTTGAGGGTGGTTGTAGCCAGGAGGGGTTTGGTCTCCTCTCCCAGGCAACCAGCAACAGAATGAGAGGACACAGTCTCAAGCTGCACCAAGGGAAGTTTAGGCTGGAGGTGAGGAGAAAGTTCTTCACAGAGAGAGTTGTTAGCCATTGGAATGGGCTGCTCAGGGAGGTGGTGGAGTCGCCGTCCCTGGAGGTATTCAAGAGGGGTTTGGATATGGCACTTGGTGCCATGGTCTAGTAGGCATGAGGTGTTGGGTGATGGGTTGGACTTGATGATCTTTGAGGTCTTTTCCAACCTTGGTGATTCTGTGATTCTAAGTATTGCCCAGAAACTCAAGAGAAAACGTCAACTTGCTGCTTAATGCTGAGAGAAGGGTCCCCTGCAGAAATATGCAGCATGTAAGCAGAAACAAGTGAAAAGTGTTAAGGAGCTATGAAGACTGAGCAAAACTAAACCACCTTTTGATAGTACTGCTGATATTTGTGTTCAGTCTGAGCAGCAGACCAGTGTCACCTGAGTCTGCTCATAAATGTTTCCAAAGCAGGAAAGTGGCTATTAAACTGGGGTTACAGTGCTAGGCATTTAGGGTTTGGTTTTTTGTTTGGTTAGGGTTTGGGGTTCTCTTTTGGGGGTTTTGGTTCTGTGGTGGGTTTTTTGTTGTTGTTAGTTGTTTGGTTTTTTTTTCTTTCTGTTTGTTTTAGATTTAAAAACCAATGCAAGGCAGATTATTCAGTTCTGAGCTCCAATGTATCTGGTGTTTCCTATGGAAATGAGAGAGTCCTTTAATGGCCTTCCAGGTGATTACTGTTATTTAGAAATCTCACAAATTCTCAGGAAGGAAGAATACCTCAATTTGCAGTGTTTAGGTGGTAAAGTTACTTGGAGACTTGGGCTGTCTGTGGAAAGATTTTGTGTGCACTTGGCAAGAACAGAGACCTCATAGCTTCAGCTTTTGTTCCAGAAGTGATAGGGGTTGCTGCTCAAAGGCAGGAACAAGTGGTACTAGAAACCACCTGCAGGATTTGCTGATGCAGGAATTACACTGCTGAACTGATGCAGTTCAGGCAAGGACAGTTACAGACAGGTGTAAATCTAAAATTTGTGTTTTGAGTGCTAGCAAAACTATTGGACTCAAAGGATCTCATCCTCTTATCCAGTTAATAGGAAGAATTCTAAGTGAAAATTTGAATAATCACCTTTTCTTCCCCCCCCAACCCCCCCCTATTTAGCTTTGCCTTGTTCCTCTTTCTTCATTCCAAAGTAGATTATTTAGCATACTCTTTGTGCAGGCTAGGAGTGAAACTTATAAGACATTTCCATGCTCACCAATTGCCTAATAGAATTTGGGAAATAGACAGGATGGTGAATAATGCCACGTCCAGCTGGCAATCAGTCACTAGTGGTGTCCCCCAGCGATCAGTGCTGGGCCCCATGCTCTTTAATATCCTCACTGATGATCTGCACTAGGGCACTGAGTCCATCATCAGTAAATTTGAAGACAACACCAATCTGGGGGCAGGTGTTGAGTGGGTAGAAGTGCTCTGCAGAGGGACCTTGACAGGCTGGACAGATGGGCAGAGTCCAAGGGCATGAGATTGAACACATCCAAGTGCCGGGTTCTGCACATTGGCCACAGCAACCCCATGCAGTGCTACAGGCTGGGGTCAGAGTGGCTGGAGAGCAGCCAGGCAGAGAGGGACCTGGGGGTGCTGGTTGATAGTAGGCTGAACATGAGCCAGCAGTGTGCCCAGGCAGCCAAGAAGACCAGTGGCATCCTGGCCTGGCTCAGGAACAGTGTGGCCAGGAAGGTCACTGTGTCCCTGTACTCAGCACTGGTTAGGCCACACCTTGAGTACTGTGTCGAGGAAAGATGTTGACTTGCTGGAACATGTCCAGAGAAGGATGACAAAGTTGGCAAGGTATTTGGAGCACAAGCCCTATGAAGAGAGGCTGAGGGAGCTGGGGTTGCTTAGCCTAGAGAAGAGGAGGCTCAGGGGAGACCTTATTGCTCTCTACAACTACCTGAAGAGAGGTATTAGCCAGGTGGGGGTTGGTCTCTTCTCCCAAGCAACCAGCACCAGAACAAGAGGACACAGTCTCAAGCTGCACCAGGGGAGGTTTAGACTGGATGTTAGGAAGAAGTTCTTCATGGAGACAGTGATTGGCCATTGGAATGTGCTGCCCAGGGAGGTGGTAGAGTCACCAACATTGGGGGTGTTCAGGAGGAGACTTGATGGTGTGCTTGGTTGCATGGTTTAGTTGATTAGATGGTCTTGAATGATGGGTTGGCTCTTCCAACCTGGTTTATTCTATTCTATGCTGTGCAGTCAAATACTAAAGGAAAAGTCAGACATACAGAAGAATGGATTGAAAAATAAGGTGGAGAGAACAAATCTGGGGAGGATGGGAGCCTGTATAAGTTTTCTAGAAAACTTTAGAGCCTTCCCTTTTTGTTGCTCCCTCAGATTTCTGTGTTTAACTCTGGCAATTTTGAAGACGTGGTAGGAACTGTGTAGATTTGCTGTGCAACTGTGTGCGCAAGAAAATGTAAATCAGGGCGAAAGCTGTGCTGGGGCCTTTGTTCTGATAACAATATTTCTCTGCATAACATCTAATTACACAAAATAGGAACAGCTTCCACTAAGAATCTTCTGCATTTATTTTAAAGCTGTTTCTTAAAGGACTTGGAAACTTAATGAGATTGGGGGGGGGGGGGGGGGAAATATCTCCATGTATTATTTAAAAGCTACTCCTCTGCCATCATAACAGTTCACAGTACCCATCTGTTCTGCAGTATGCAAGTTTTACTCTGAATGCAAGCAATACAAGCTGCTCTGGCACATTCATTAACCCAACCAAAAAAACCAAAGACATTTCCCCACAAATTACCCCTGGTATAAAAGCAGGAACAGAAGCAAAACTTGTTAAGATCATTTTATTCTTTTTAATACAATATGTAAGCATTGCACTGATGCAAGGTTTAATTAATTGATGCATCCAAAAGATCATCCATGCCTGAAAAAAAACCCCAGACAGACGTGCTCATTCTTATTTTCTAAGAGATCAATAGGCTGACACTATCAATTACTGTGTTTTCTGAAGGAGATTGTTGATAATCCCATGTTAGTGGTGGGAGTAAACAAGGAAGATCAGGATCTTTAATCTGGAGTGTCACATACAATCTAACATTAAATGCTTAGATAACTTTAATTGGTACACCAGAAGCTTCAAATTAAGGGAGGAATAATTCATAGCCTGTCTGGGCTTTATAGGCTGCCATTCCTTGAAACTTGTAGTGGGATTATTTGAAGGAAGCACTTCTGGGACACAAATAAGGAACACTTTGTTCTTTAATCTGAGAGTTTTTGCACATGCATAAAGCATCACAGTTCCTGATGAGTTCTGACTTAAGCTTGTTTCATACAGAATTAAAGCTTTATGTAGACTAGAATAAATGCATTTTAAGATCCCTACAGCACAAAATCATAGCACTTAAATAGGAAAGGATCTTGAGGTCACACAGAGAATCTAAATGTTCCTTCATTGTGTGTTTAATCTCAGATTGATATGGGATGTAGCTATGAAATGTACCTGTAGTGAAGAAAATAATCAACCTCATATAATGAACTTTATAAGCTCAAGGCCTCTACTTTTTACCAACAAGGCAAATATGAGCTAAGGTTTGTGCAGAAGACTAAAGCACAGATGTGTTTACAAGCTGTTCTGCTGAGCCTGCATCTTTATTGGAGACTACATTGCATTACTCCTGCTACTCCTCAGACCTTCTGAGGCTGAGGACTGAGGCAGTTGATGAAGTGAAAGACGGAGGTATGTGCAGTTAAGCTGCCTACAGTGCCAGGCCAGTGTGTGAATGCTCACTGCAGTGGAACAGGAAAGAAGGAACACACCAGTAGAGTTCATGAACCCCCTCTGCATTTAAATGTAATGTTGTTATAGTGGGATGGGGAATGGGTTTCTTAGCAGCTTCAGACTCTTTCTCCTGTTTCTGACATCTGGATGCAATTGCCAAGTTTATGTATTTGGACAGAGAAGTGGAGAGAGCCTGGACAGAGCAGTCTGTAGGTACGCACACAGGTGATTACTCTGTGACTGTGATATGAGAAAACTGAACACCAAGTTTGATAAACAGCAAACAAGGCTTGTTTCTTATGCCTTCTGTCTCTTCCAGTTAAAATCATATTCACAGTAATCTATGAAGCCTTTTCTAAACAAAGTATGAGGTGACTGCTTCCTACTTGAATTCACAACCCTGGGGGTTTTTTACAGCTGATTCATGAATTTGTTCAAGGTCAGTGGTTGTGGTGGTGTGTGATGCTGTGAACCCTCTGAACACAGGGAAGGGCGAGCCTTTATGGAGTCCAACACTCAGCTTTCTAGTATAACTATTTTGTAATGGAGAGTTTAAATGTGGCTAGCCAGAATCACAGGTCAGATTAAATTATTACCAATGAACCTTGGTAAATTCTACAAGGGACTGCGTTCTCCTCAGCTTCTCAGGTTTGTAAAGAAATTTCTGCCCCTTAGAAGCAGACTATAAAAATGACTAGGGCATTGGGAATACAACAACATAATACATGTCCTGTTCTTTAACAATCAGTATCTTGTATCTCTAGACAGGCATTTTGCTGCAAATCTTTTTGAAAGACACTTTTCCCTCCCAGGGTGTTGTACAGGAACTTCCCCTCATTTAGAGACTGCTTCACATTCAGGCATGGTGGCAGCAGATGTGATTGCAAAGACTGTCTAATAAAGTATGTATGATATGTGTGATGAATCCTGGAAAGCATCCTGTATTGATGAATTGCAATAGCAGGAAAAATGTAGCCCTAGCTTTGATGTAAGGGGTCATGCAAAGAGGTTCAGAAGCAAAATGGCTACAGAGCAGGCATCCTCTATGGGGAAACGTATTTGCACATAATACCTTTCTTAATCAAAATTATTCTGTTCAGGGGGTGTCCTGGCAAGCTTTTGTCTACCTGGTAGAACTGTGCTAGGAAGCAATGAGAGGGAAGAAGATTTCTTTCCTTCTCCCTCAGATGAGCATGGTTATCCCATTTTAATGACAAAAATCCAGGTGATTACAGTAGTGCAAGGGTAGAAACTCTTTAATGGAATGGATAACAAAGGATGAGTGGTGCCATCCTGGCCTCCACACTGTCTAGCAGCTCAAGGAGCACATATGCTGCATCTTACCACCAACATTATAAGTTACTGCCTCTCACAGAAATAATTTTGCCAGCGATAGGATTCTTCTCATGCTCATATGTCTTTTCTGACGCCCAGCGTGGGAGCCGCTGTTGGCAAAGGGGTGTGCTGCATGGGGGCACCCCAGGTTACATGGACCAACTGTCTGCCCCATGTGTGGCGGCAATGTTGTGTCGTGGGGAAAAGCTGCTCAGCTCACATAGTTTACATCAAACTAGGATCAGAGTGGTTTAGAGACATATTAGTAGCATATAATTAACAAGTACTTAGTGAACTAAACACGCAATATCTGTCTGAGATTTGCCTAGCAGTAGGGGGTGGGGGAAGAAAGAACCCTGGGGGGTTTGGGTATGCCCTCAGATGGGGAGGAGTGTTGAGAGGCTTTTGGGTGTGGTGTAAGGGACTCTGTGCGCTTTGGGATTATCTGCCACTATGTTTTGTAGTTTCTATAAAACACTTATTTCTTTTTCCATTTAAACTTTCCATCACTTTCCAATCCACTTGTGTGAGTGTCATTCTTTTGCCCTGTAGTGGTGAGATGGTTTAATCCACCCGTACCTGCATAAAGCACAGCTAAACTCAGCTGGAGAAGCGAATGGAAAGCTGTGTTTTACAAGCAATAGTGAAATGCAATGGATAGATACAAAATATACAATATTTATTATGTCATACAAAAATTCACAGGAAAGAACACAAACAGAAATCCCCCCTCAGGAGGATCCCACCTCAGATTCCACCCAAACATCTCTCCCCCTCCTTCCCTTTCCACTAGTAGTTAATTGGGCAAAAATGGAGGACAGAGAAAAGGATATTAAGGGAAATTCATTAGCTCAAAGCAATTGTTAAGAAAGTTAGTTTCTCTTGTCTAATCAGTTTCAGCCCAGGGTCAGTTGCATATGCTGTGGCCAAGAAATGAAAAGTCAGACAGACTGAAGCTGGAGTGAGTGAGAGAAAGAGCGCTAGAGATACTTGCTATGGTACATCTCACATCTGACCAATGAAATTCGTTTAATTAATTAATCTTTGTTTTCCTTTTTACACCTAAACATTCAGCTGGAGAATTCTGCAGCTATCCTTTTCTTAAAGGCACAGCCTAAACTGTCAGGGCAATAGAGGATCTGTCCGGCTCTAAACCAGGACAAAGAGGTAACATTTTGTCTGTGGTTGGAGTTTAATAAACAACTGAATTCTTCCGTACCCACCTGTAGCTAATTCTGAACAGCTCCAATATTCTCCTTGAGATGAAGGCCCACAACAAAGAATATAATTCATTTCTTCAGCACCCTATTTAAGCAGTGAGTCTTCATTCTTTCAGCACTCACCATGTCACAAATCATCCTTTGCCAGCAAGGCACATTCTGCTGTGTCTTGATTCGCCAGGATTAATGTTGCAAAGTTAACTTCGTGCAAGGCTTTAGTGAGACAAATTTTTCATCAGTTTTGGTCGACCATCAAACTATACTGAGTCATTTCATAGTGCAACAGTGATTTAAATTAAGGAGAGAGTCTATTCATTGATGCAAACTAAACTGATCTCAAAATTAAAGGGTTAGAGCTCCAGCTGGTGTAAATTTGCCTAGTTCCTCAGGAGCCAACGAAGCTGAAGCCAACAGAGTCGCACCAGTGCATGTCAGGCAAACCCATGGCACAAAGACTCCTCCTTGGCTGGGTCACCAGGCTCAGCTGGTGATTTGGGTTTCCGTGAGTCAGTCAGGGCAAGTTGGAATTAAAGTAGACATCCCAGAGTGGTAGGTGGAAGGCTACAAGCCTTTGTTTAGCGAAGATGCTTGAGCATGACAATATAATGCATGACAATAGATTTCTCTGATACAAGCTGTCAGTCCTTGCTACCCCTTAAATGGTTCAGGATGTTTTCAGTTCTTACTCTATTTTGACATGTTGGTGTGTGTTTCAGTGGGTCAGACCTTGTCACTTTTACCCTGTTGGCATGGCAGCTGGTTCCACAAACAGCTGTGCAAAACCCAGCAAAGATATTCAAGGCTTCAAACAAGTAGAGAAGGGTCAACCTAGTTAACCCTGACAACTGTAATGCCTATGAGCTAGGTAAAACTTGCTTCAAGCACCAGACTCTGCAGGTAGATACTAATTATAACTCCCTACCTACAGAGTGGTAGATCTTGATCCCAACGCTTATCTTCTGACATGTGTTTGGATGGATTTTAATTAGTCTTTCAAATATAGAATCCATCTTTTGAGGAGTTGGTACAGCAGAGGAATACTCGCTCCTCAGAGCTTTTTGCTTGGTGTCTGTGAAGCTGCAGACACCCAAGCCTTGCTGCCTTGAGAGTGGAGTGCACCACAGAGCCAGCCTTGCCCCCATGCAGGGATCAACTCTGGTAGGCTGAGAGTTTCTGGTTTCAGCATCGCAAACAATCCCAGCAGCTTTTGGTAGGTCTGAGCCTGATGAAAGTCAATCTTTCTATTGATTTGGTGGTCATTTAGAACAGGCCTGCATTCTGCCAGTGAACATTCATAGAATAAGCTGATTATTCTGCTTTGCTATTCTACTATCTTGGCAGCAGCATCTTCTATCAAAGAAGAACCAAGCGTCTGAGTTTCCACTCAGCTCTCCCACTGGTTTATTCTGACAGAGTGACCCTATTAAATGCACTGAGAGCAGAGTCTGTGAACCTTTCTCAAATTACTGCTGACAGATTAGGATTCCTGTAATTACACTAAAATGTCTTGGAAACACAAATATTAATTAAGAGTTTTGAGCCAATTTAGAACAGCCTTCAATAGCATTGAACAGCAATCCTGTAACAAACGAAATAAAATCACTGGGAAAATAGTCAACATTAGTTACAGAAGATGAAGTAATTACTAAAGGTAAAGTGACTGGCTCAGAACTTCCATTGTGGCTGTGAAAGCCTTGCTAGTATAGATCATGTAATATAGCAATAATAGTTTTTTTTTTCTCAATTTAATTTTCTGACAGATTTTGGCTAGTGTCAGAAATGCATACTGTGTTTTATACTTTTAACTGCTAAACTCAAGCACCTGAACAGGCTGTCCAGGAAAGTGGCTGAGTCACCATCCCTTGAGGTATTTAAGATACATGGATGGAGTGCTTAAGGCCATGGTCTAGTGGTGGACTTGGCAGTGTTAAGTTTGTGGTTGGACTCCACAATCTTAAGCATCTTTTCCTACCTAAATGATTCTATGATCCTAAATTGTTTCAAAGCTCTATGACCCTACTTCTTTGAGCTACTCCATGGTCGTGCTGAGGTTAAGAGCACCACTAGTTGCTCAAGAAGTCCCTAAATGCAAATCATTCCATGTAAGTCCATGAAAGATCAAATACTTATGAAATAGCAATGATTGGTGTCTTTTCTATTTCTTGGCCTCCCATCCCGCTCTGTAGCCTTTCTTGGCCTCCCATCCCGCTCTGTAGCCTTTCTTGGCCTCCCATCCCGCTCTGTAGCCTTTCTTGGCCTCCCATCCCGCTCTGTAGCCTTTCTTGGCCTCCCATCCCGCTCTGTAGCCTTTCTTGGCCTCCCATCCTGCTCACACACTACCTTCTTCCCTTCTGCATGGCACCCTGAAGACACACTCATTCTCTTCTTACAAGTTAAAGGCACAAGAAAACCAACATGATTTTTTTGCCTTTAGCATTCACTAACATGACAGCATACTTTCAGTTGAAAACATTGCTTTATGTTTCCTTCCCCTACTCCTTTGCTTAACCTTTGTACAATAAAATTTATGCACATTTTTAACTCAGTACTAAGTCCACGAAGAGAAGGATCAGTAGGTAAGCTCAGTGTAAGTGAAAGCAAGGACCACAGGACCACAGGAAGTCAGGGGTTGGAAGGGACCCAAAGAGATCATCGAGTCCAACCCCCCTGCCAAAGCAGGATGGCTGTCCTGGGCTAATGGCAGTGGTAGAAGAGCTGTGGCTACTCAAGAAAAACACTCAAAAATCTGTTTGGTGTGGCACTGGGACTGAAATAGGCTTTCATGCATTTCCATGTCCCAGATGCTTGCCTGTTTCCTAAACATCTTCTAAGTTTGTATTCTGCATTTAGAGCCATGCATCTTCATGCTGTGTCTTCCCTTGTTTGCAGTGTCCTGGAAGAGGCATTAACAAACCAGCTAAACCTGTATGGCCACTGCCTTCTCTCCTCCCTCCCCATTGCAGGGTCCAGGTTTGAGGTGGAGGAGCCAATAGGCAGGTGCTGTTAAGGCTGCCTGGAGGGGAGGGTGGAAGCTGGACCCCGTGCCTCACATTTCAGAGAGGCAAGTGCATGTGTCAGAGGCTAGGGGACACAGACTCAAGCTGCGCCAGGGGAAGTTTAGGCTGGAGGTGAGGAGAAAGTTCTTCACCAAGAGAGTCATTTGCCATTGGAATGGGCTGCCCAGGGAGGTGGTGAAGTCGTCGTCCCTGGAGGTGTTCAAGAGGGGATTGGACGTGGCACTTGGTGCCGTGGTCTAGTCATGGGGTCTGTGGTGACAGGTTGGACTCGATGATCTTCGAGGTTTCTTCCAACCTTAGTGATACTGTGTGATACTGTGATACTATGATACAACATTTTGAACTGACTGGTGGGATTTGAATAGGTAACGTGCCATTGGGCTGATCAGTTTGCAAAGGAGGAAATTTATAGAGGATGAACCTCCAGAGAAGGGCAACAAGGCTGGTGAGAGGCCTCAAGCACAAGTCCTATGAGGAGAGGCTGAGGGAGCTGGGATTGTTTAACCTGGAGAAGAGGAGGCTCAGGGGAGACCTTATTGCTTTCTACAACTACCTGAAGGGAGGTTGTAGCCAGGAGGGAGTTGGTCTCCCAGGCAACCAGCACCAGAACAAGAGGACAGTCTCAAACTGCTCCAGAGGAGGTTTAGGCTGGAGGTGAGGAGAAAGTTCTTCACAGAGAGAGTTGTTAGCCTTTGGAATGTGCTGCCCAGGGAGGTGGTAGAGTCACCGTCCCTGGAGGTATTCAAGAGGGGAATGGATGTGGCACTTGGTGCCATGGTTTAGTAGTCACAAGGTCTGTGGTGACAAGTTGGACTTGATGATCTTTGAGGTCTTTTCCAACGTTATTGATTCTATAATTCTATATTCATATTTTACCATATTTCTGGCTTATCAATTCGATCGAACCCCTATCATGCAGCGAACCCACCAATTTCCGACAAGAAAGGCTAGTATGAATGCTAAAAATATTTCAGCATGGCTGAAACAAATGAAATCACAGCTTGCCTTGACGATTACCAGCGGGAGAAACAAGGGAAGAAATGTGAGTTCTCTCATCTGCCCTAAATCTTTGATTAAGACAAGGAAATAAGCAGACCGTAACATTCTGTTCTTTGTATATTTTAAAAGCGTAGCGGTACTTCAGACCAGAGCATCTGTGTATGAATTCACATCAGATAGGTAATTAACCTTATGCCTCCAAAATATTTCAAATCTCTCTGTCCTTGAGAATTTACTGATGGCACATAAACTATTTACAGCTTTTCTGAATAATTTATCCTGTCCTTCCATTATGCCAAATGAAGTTATAATCTTGGATAATGAAGCATTGCCGAGTGAACGTTAATATAGACCTTATAGAGCTGCACCTCCCACTGAGTACAAGCCTGTGAAAATACTTTTTCCCCCCTTTTTTTTTTTTTTCCACAGAAAACTTTATAAATTCTTTAAATGTTCTCATCCCAGCAATTCTAGGATCAGAGAGCTTGTCTTTGTACAGCTTTTGCTAATATAAAACAAGGAAATTCCATTTATCTTTTAAAAAACTTAGATAAAAGGTCTGATTTTTCTTCAGTTTTAAATCGAAGGACTGAATGCAGAGTACTCAACTCTGCCACAGACATGTGGATCTTAACTTCATTCAGATCCATATTCTATCCAAATATTACCCTTAATTTACAGATTCACAGATTACATTGGGTTAGAAGGGACCCTCAAAGGTCGTCTTGTCCAGCCCCCTTGCAGTCAGTAGGGACGCCTCCAACACAGGGTGTGTAGGGTCACATCAAGTCTGATCTTGGATGCCTCAGCCACATCCCTGAGCAACATGTTCCAGTACTTCACCACTTTCATTGTAAAGATCATCTTCCTTATGTCCAACTTCACTTTATCCTGCTCCAGTTTCAAACCATTGCCCCTCATCCTATCATTGCGAGGCCTTCTAAGCAGTCCCTCCCTAGGCTTCCTGTAGGTTCTCCTCAGATATTGAAATGTATCTCTAAGTTCTTCCTCTTCTCCAGGCTGAACAGGTTCAATTCTTTCAGCCTGTCTTCACAAATGAGGTGCTCTTGCAATCTGATCTTCTTTGTGGCTTTCCTCTGGACCTGCTCTAGCAGGTCCATGTCTCTCTTGTGTTGGGAGTCCCATAATTAGACACAGTACTCCAGGTGAGGTCTCACCACAACTGAGTAAAGAATTTCATGGCATTTAACTAAGAAAGGTCATTTTTCTCTTCTTCAGAGCACTTGTAAGTATTGAATTGTTTTCCTTCTGTATAGGTTCTTCTGCACAAAGGGATTAAATTCACCCCAGTTAAGGTCACTTTAGCTAATTTGTGCTGAAGAAAGATCAGAGCAAGTTCCCTAAAATTGAATTGTCCCGTGCATGTTTGACTTGTGTTTTATGGCTTAGAGGTACTTAAAGACACACATGTATGTCTTTGTAGGAAAAGTAACCAGCTTACTATTTGTGTCTTATCATTTCTAACAGTTTAATAAGGTTATAGAATAGAAAATGCTGAAAAGTTTTGGCTTTTTTTTTTACATTAAACCTGCAATAGGTTGCAGGTGCAAATATTTTCTCCTTATTGTTCATGTGCCAGTAGATACAAATTCTTCATGTGGTCTGGTGATAGGATTTCTAAGCCATGAAAGCAGACCTCTTTAATTCTGTCTTTCCTGGATTCAAATCCCCTTCAGCAGCTTATTAGCTTGTTTGACAGCAGAGCTTGCCCTCTGTGTTCTCTTTGTCCTTGCCCTTAGTTTTGTTAGGTGAACAGTGTTCTCCCCCTCCTTTCTCTTTTCTAAGTATTGAAGATGTTTTCTTTTTTTCCTACAGTTGTCATTTACAGTCTCCTTTGGCCTCAAGTTCCCTTTTCTGCTCCATGCTGATGGAAACTCAATCTGCTCCCTTATTCCTATGGGCGTAGCAGGAAACCAATGCTGATGTGACGTACAGAAAGGTTGTCAGTGGCTTTCACCCTCCTTTTCTGAAGACTAAGTTTTCTAGCAGTGTCTTTGTGTAAAAACAATCTTTGAGACAAGGGAAACATGACATTCAGTAATAGTATAACATAAAGAGAGTGGGAATTTGGTGCCTGGCTCTGAGAGGCAGGGAAATCTTGTCAAAGTCAAACACTGGCCAGGAAAACAGATAAGGTGAAAATCAGAAATGCTGCTTCTCCTGAGTAATTTTAGGAGATATTGCTAGCAATATTCCTAATATTCTGCATTTTCCCACCTAATATCATTAACAATACCAGCTTGCACCTACAGCAGCAGGCACTGAAGACAGGCAGGTTATTCCTTCCTTTTCCACCTATAACATCTGCATTTGGAATTTCCTGTATACAATATAAAGGTTTAGGTACATGCACATGGCACAGCATTTGACACCTCTTCCCTGTTCCTTTAAATTCCCTTCCAGAACTTATTAAAAACTGACAGATTTAGAAGTACAACTCCTTAATGTTCTGTTCTAATTTTGCAGATCTCTTTCTCTTCCTTACCTGGAAGCAGTGTACAAACCGGTTTGTACTCCATTTCTCTGTTACACTTCATTGCATCCACTGCTGAAAGTGCAGAAAAAAGGGTACTTGCTCCCTTTTTCAGTACTGATGATGACCTCACATTTAACCTCTTGAGGAAAAAAATGCAGAATACTGTATGTAGAAACTTCCCCTCCCACCCCACCCCCAACCAGTTGTCGAATACTGATCCCTTGGAAATTGCTTAGTTCTCTCTCCCGATCCTGTAGTTCCCACAGTACCTTTCTCACTTAATGGCAAAAACTAGCTGATATTAGCAATGTGACGGAAAAATTCCTGACAACTGAAAGAGGGGATCACAAGACTAGATATGAAAAGGGCTGATACCCTACAGAAATGTGGCTTTCCAAATCAGGCGAGACTTCAGCACCTGGAATCAGTTCCAGCTTCCAATGGGCCCGTCACTTGGACCTTCTAGTATGTGACCTAGAAACATGATGTTGTGGCAGAGAGAGGAAGCTTCTTATTAAAGGTCACATTTGACTTTCTGCTTAACTTAATGAGATTATTTTCTTTTCCCCACTCCTGAAGCTTTTCTCGAATGAGTAGCCTAAATGAGAGGAAATTGCTGGTTGTTTAATGATTCTACAGCACGCTGGGATTACGATGATATTTTAGGAATATGAAGTGGCTGAGGGGTGGATGGAAAGATGAAAAGAAAGAGGCTTTTTCCAAGAAAAGAGTCCCCAGCATGCTTTACATTTCAGTAATGTTTGTTGCCAAAAAGATTTTGAATGTATCAGTGCAACTTTTCATATGTTTCAAAACCGCTCCATTTATTTTATGTGAAAATGCACCTGTGAGATTTTCCCTTCTGGCCAAGTCTTAGTCCTACAACAAAAGGCTTTTGCTGCAAACTGAAGATACCTTAGGCCATGAGTGTGCTTTGCTATTTTCCATTAAATTTAAGATTGCAGTCAGCTGTCAGACTTCTGTTGCCTGTTTTATCTGTAGACATAATTCATCCTGTGAGCTGACTTAAAAGTGGAATTTCAGCAAGCCTGGACAACTTGGATTTGAGGACATATGTTTCCCTTTCAAAAGGTCACTCTGTGCCTAGAACACAATCTCTCACTTCTGCTCCTCTTCCTTTACAGTTTTGGAACACGAAGTATTCCATAGTATTTGTGGTAATGGCTAGAGTAAGGTGATGTTTGACTAATAGTTGTAATATCCCTAATGTTCTTCTCCTTGATGAAGTGTTCCTATTTGTCTATTCTCACATTACCTCCTCTAGAATTCAGACCAGGAGATTCATTCTTTTGAGATTACTATGGCCCATGACAAACTCCTGGTGCTCAAAGTTCCTTAAAATCAATAAACCAAACAGACCAACCCTGGCTCAGAGGTTAAAATATTTAGCTCTGGAGGAAACAAGTCAGCTATATTAATTATATGTTGTTATGCTGCTGAACATTTTTTTCTCTCCCTTACACTAAATGATGAAAGACATCAAAACTTTTTTATGCATGCATGGGCCAGTACTGAAGGTGAAGGATCCTGTACTGTTAGACTTCAGCTCTTTTCCTGGCCTTCAGGGTATGTACAGGTGGGTGAAAATAGTGGTGATATGAAAGGAATTTTTTTTCCCCTTAGATGTGAAGAATTAAAGGATTTCTTAGAGAGAAGAAACCTTGCACCCTGTTAGGTGACTCTGTATTGATGCTGTCTAACTCTTACTGATGTGGACAGCTATTTTGAAGTTCGTCTTGCGGCAAAGCCCCGAGGGCAAGAGCTTTAGCTCAGAAACTTCCCTGGGGCAAAAGAAGGGGGCTGGCAGAGCTCTCTAGGATGGGGAAGATTGAAGTCTTCCTACAGCCCCTTATCTAAGACATCAGGAATGGCCAGCTGCTAGAGCTCTGTCTTGTGGGGCTGGCCTGAAGCACAGCTTCAAAATGCTTCTAGCAGGGGAAGGGTTGAAGGCATCTACTCTTATCATGTTCTTTGTTTTGCCCTTAGTAAAGAATACCAATAATTATGACTTGTCATTCATCTGTGAACAAAATGGCCAGCCAAATGCTATGCACTAAAAATAACTGAAGAAGTCAAAGCCAGGGTTTCAAAGTAATTTTAATAAAGGCAAGAGATCAAGTGACACAATCTTTCTAGCCACTTCAATAAATATAGGGTGGTGATTAGCAAATAAAACAGAGTAATTGTAGTTTTCTGCTCAACTCAGTATAATTTGCTCAAGTATCTGTGTCAATCAAAGTTATATTTAGATTGACACCACAGGGATATGTAAAACCTATTTATTTCTGAATAAATATTTAAAGAGATTATATAAGCACTAATGTCCAAAGCTTGGGGATTTTCCATGAAAAGCTGAAGATTAGATATTGATAATAACCTAATAAAAAACTATTCATCTGCTTATCTAGAATAGTCTAAGCATTAATAATTATAGCCCTAGGCTTATGAAATGGAACAATTTCCAAAACCATCCCCTCACCCCCAGCATTAAGGTCTGGATTTATTTGCCCTCACAGAGCATTAGAAATACACACTGGGGACTGTGGGATGCACATGCACTTCTAGAATGATAGCTGGAAGGTGTGCAGATAGGCAAAGCCATCTTGAGTAATGCACTTTGCAGTGTCCAGTGCTAGCATAGTCCTGTCTTTCACAAAGCAAATACATTCAGGCAAGGATGATTTTAATGTGGGTTGACTTTCTCTAGGAGCTTTCATTAAAATAGTTTGGGACAAAACCTGAATGTTTCAAAAGCAATTCAGAAGCAAGGCGTTTTGTTTTTAAAATGCTGGTTTCCATATATGTACTAACCTTGATTTTTCAAAAGGGAAACTAGGATGATATCTAATCACAGAATGTTAGAGGTTGGAAAGGACCTCTAAAGATCATCTCCTCCTAATCCCCCTTGCCAGAGCAGGATCACCTAGGGTAGGTCACACAGGAACACATCCAGGCAGATTTTGAATGTCTGCAGTGAAGGAGATTTAACCACCTCTCTGGCCAGCCTGTTCCAGGGCTTTGTCACTCTCACAGTGCAAAAAGTTTTTCCTTATGTTCACATGGAACCTCCTCTGCTCCAGCTTGCACCCACTGCCCCCTATCCTATCCTTGGGCATCACTGAGAAGAGCCTGGCATCATCCTTCTGACTCTCCTATCAATGCAAGCACAACGCTCTGAACTGGTAAGGAGAGTTAACATAACAGCTCACTTTGAGTTGTCCCTTTTTGACAAAGAGCTTGGGAATTATCAGTACTGAGCCTGGATTGTTCTTATTCTAACATGGCCTTTCAGACACTTTCAGACAATTCTATCCTTCTAGGGGCCTCCTGTCAAAAGTAGAAGCTTCCTGCTCTCAATCATTTGCTAGCACTGAAGCTTTTAAGGCTTGGAGTTCTTTTTTCTTAAGTTAGTAATTTTCTTCAACTCATTTTGGAAGGAGAACTATCAAAAATGGATGCATGCAAATGTTTCATTTAACTAAAGCTCATAATGCATGCAAAACTTGGCCTTGAGTAAAGGTGTTGTTCCATTCCAGGTGCAGTGCTTCCTATTTGTCCTTGCTCATGAGTTTCATGAGGTCCCTGTGAGCCAATTCCTGCAGTGTTTGAGTTTTGAATGGCAGCACAGCCTTCATGTGTGTTACCTGCTGCCACCACAGCTCAGTGCCGCCTGCAAACTTGCTCACAGTGACTATCACCCCATCAGATATAAGGCTATATTAGGCCCAGTGCCATGCTCTGAGAAACTCTACTTCTGAACAGGGAAAAGTTAAATTTTAGCCAATGACCACTATTGCTTGAGCCAAATGGTCCCACTGGTTTTAATCCCACTTATAGTCTGTCCATTTAGTTTGCCTGTCTTGGTTTGACTACTCTGATTTTTTTGGAAATCTTGTCAGAAAACCTGCTGATGAGAAAGAAAATGTCATGTACTGCTCTCATCTACAGAGCCAGACATTTTCACAGCAGACAGAAGACCTGGTCAGAAGCAGCTTCTTGTAAATCCATACTTGTTCTTCACATTGTCATGTACTTCTTACATTTGGTGGCAGCTTCTACGAGGACTTGCTCCAGAATTTTCTCAAGGAAGTGAGGTCAGACTGACCCCCCCCGAATTTCCCTTCACCTTTCATTGAGGATGGTTTTCCATACCTTTTCAAATGCAATAGTGTAGCGGGTTGAGGCAGACCCCCTCCCCACCACGGGCAGAAGTAACGACTCAAACAGATTGCAAAAATGATGGAAAGTTTAAAATGGAAAACAGTGAGCGTGTACAAAAAAGCCAGAAGCGCAGTGACAAAAGAAACCCCAAAGCAGACCCAGAAACATCCCATCCCCACCTGAGGGTGCACCCAAAACACCCAGGGCTCTTTCTCCCCTCCCCTTCTGCTAGGCTAGTCTCAGCTGGTCAGATCTGAGACTGCCCATCCCCTGGCCTTGGGCCTGGCTAGGGAGATATGTCGCACAGTTACCAGGTGCCAGTGAGGGGAAGAAAGAGGAAGTGCCAGACCCTGCGCTGGATCTTATAGCGGTGCAGAGAATTATGGTAGGAAATACCTAGTTTCCTGTGTCCGCCCACTGGGCTGGACTTCTGGACGCAGGAGGCACTCCACGTAGCAGAGGGCACCCAGCCCAAACTACTACAAATAGTCATCTGCCTTGCCATGTCCTCAATCAAACATATCTGTCTTGGATGCAGCCTGTCTAGTCCCATGGACCTATGGACTACGTCCAGCTTGCTTCTGCAAATATGTGACTTGATCCTTGCTGATCATGGGAAATACTTCTCTCCCCTAGGCTTTGTTAGTATGTCTTAGGCAAGCGCTCCATGTTAATACTTCATACTTATAGTGCCGTTGCTGAATGCCAAGGTTAGAAAGAAGCCCTGGGACTGAACAGCTGGGAGGAGGCAGACGGAGTAAAGAGTAGTAAATGGTAACAGCCATATCAACAAACAAAGGATTGATGTTATTTGAGTTGTTGATGTGAAGACAAAGCAGATTTAAGTATTTGGGAATGAAGCAGATGGGATGGAAGCAGCTTCCAGAAGCATGGGGAGAAGACAACGTTTTACCAAATGCATCTGTCGAGTCATATGCCAACACAGATAACAAAAATAGATATTTACATTTGAAGCAGTAAATCTGTAGCAGCTTTCCTGTGAGGCAGAGAGCAAAGCTTCTCTGTGGTTAACTGCTGGTAAGTTAATGTGCTTCTCTTTTTTCAATGATCTGCACTTGAAAATTGCATATCTGATACTGGAAATAAAATAATACAGTTAATAAAAGTAATTACACACTACATATTATTGTAATTAATCTTTTTCTGGAATCTATACATGGCAGGCATGAAAAGCATAAAGTGCAGACAGCAAAGGATGAAGTGCAGCTTTTTCCCCCACAGGATTCGGACTAGACTGTGCTTCAACTTCTTCCAGTGACTCTCAGCTTATCCCCAGTGATTACCTTACAGTCTCTCTCATTTCCCACCTCTTCCTCTCACTACTTGCTTTAGATGCAGCAGGATGAGATTCACTATGCCATGGGAACTTGGTCCTGACTAAGATGCCAGAATACATGGCTGCAGAAAAATGTTATTTACCTTTGAAATTGAAGACTTTAAAGTAAGAATATAAGCACTCTGTTTCTTTGCATTATGTTTACCTCAGACTTAAGAATGTGCTTTTTGTTTCTCACACCTCAAAAACTGTCTAAAGCTCAACAGCTTCCCTTTTTGTCTGTTTGATTTTGGGTTTTTTTTAACCCCTTCATCTTAGGAAAGTTGAAGTGTGTTTTCCTAACTTTTGTAAACAGTCATTTTGCATTTATTAACCTGACACCCTGTAGGTAATCTGAACTGAGAACACCTCCTAACACTTTGATGTGTAATTGCACAGCAGTTTGCAGTCGATAAAACACAGCACTTTGGAAAGTGACTCTCCTAGCATCACATCCATCTTTTTCTTTCTCTGTGAGGAATCAGTCATATTTCATTTGGGAAGAGCAGTGAGTCTCCATCTTTCTGAGTCAGACGTGTCACATTAAAAGGGATACGTGGAAAGCTGCCTCCCCATGCTCCTCAAACAAGTGCATCTCTTAAGACAATGAAGTGTCTAAATCATTGCATTATTAATGATGTACCAAAAAGCCCTCTCATTCCGAGTGGAATGCTCAATCATTTGAACTTTGTACTCTGAAATTATCAGCAGCAATTTTAATGGTGCAGCTGACTATAAATGGAGGCTGGTTGCCCGTGGCAATGTCAGATGGGATTGCATCAGGCTGAAAACCCTGGCGGTAATCCGGGCTGACAGCTTCCCCCATTACTGCTTTTCCCTCACTGCTCCGTCGGCACGCGGCGTGATGCAAACAGACAGGCCCCGCGCCCAGTCGATGTATTGGCGTTGGGAACTCTCTGCATCAGGCCTCAGCTCCCTGCGGTTCTGTGGTGAAATCCTACAGATCTGGGAAATAAATTGCAGACTTGGCAAGGCCAGTGAAAAGATACTTTTCTTCATTATGGGGTTGAAAGAACAATGAAAGTTGGTCTTTGTAATCTGGGAATGGTTGGTTTTCAGCTGTGCTGTGTTCTGACTTTCCAGGCGTTCTCCCTCTAGAGCTAAACTGTTTTCAGGACAAATAACTTCAGAAATCATTAAAATGATGGACAGCAGAGGTAGCAAAGCTTAGTGAGCAGCTATAGAAACCTGGGGTACACTGTAACAATTCTCCTTTTTGATGAGTTTGTCTGCTTTTGACAGACACCGTTCCTGTTTGTACTTTTCTCTATGTTTACTGAGTTTGTTAATTCTTTTCCATACCAATATCAAGTCCTTTGTTACAAGCGTTTATTTTCTTTGGTATTTTGAAGGTCAAAGTACAAGGAAAAATGGTTGGGAGTGCCAGTGGACAACAGATGACCATAAGCAAGCAACATGCCTTTGTAGCCAAGGCGGCAAATTGAATTCAGAAGTGCATCAAGCGTGCGGCCTTGTAGGGTGATAGAGGTTCTCCTTCCCCTCTAGTCTGCCCTGGTGAAACCTTCTAGAGTACCTAGTCCAGTTCTGGTCTCCCAGTTCAAGAATGATAGGAAAATGCTTAAATGGGTATCACAAAGGGCTACCAAGATGGTGAGGGGACAAGGGCATCTCTCTTATGACAACAAACTGAGGAGCTTGGGGCTTTTTAGCCTAAAGACTGAGGGGGATCTTGTCAATGCTTATAAATATTGAAGGGTAGGTATCAGGAGGCGGGGACAGTTTTTCTTCAGTGGTGCCCAGTGACAGGACAAGAGCTAACAGGCACAGTCTGGAACATAGTAAATTCCACCTAAACGTGAGAAGAAACTTCTTTACTTTGAGGCTGGTGAAGCACAGGCTGCCCAGAGAGATGGTGGAGTCTCCATCTCTGGAGTCATTCAGAGCCTGCCTAGACACCATCCTGTGCAACCTGCTTTAAGTGAATCTGCTTTGGCATGGGAGTTGTGCTGGATGATCTCCAGAGGCCTCTTCCAGCCTCTATCATTTTGTGATTCTGTGGGTTTCTAGGAAACATCATGTTGAATAACAAAATAACATACTCAACTTCCCGTATTCAATTGCCTCTTGTTAATATCAACTCTAATAAATGTAATGGTAAATATTAAATTCTGAATAAATATTCCTGCAATTTCTCTCAGCAGGTTTGAGAAATTGTTCTCACACTTTCCAACTAATAAGCATGTTAGTGTTGTTATAAATGTTGTTACAGAGTCACTCTTAAAGCTTTGAGACTAAAAGGAGAACCTAGATTAATAGAAAGGTTAATTTCATGAAGGTGCTTTCATGAAATGCTGTCAACATGTTTTTATGCTGGGTATTCATGATCAGCTTCTAGACAGGTACTGTTAAATAGGCATTTTAGTGCCCTGTGAGATTAGCTGGCACTGAGTAGGTTGTCTCTCTTTGTTGCACAGAATGGGACTTCTCAGGGAATCTGTACCCTTTGTGTCATGTTTTCAGAAGGACATTTCTGTGAATTTGGAAAGCCCTTTTTGGTTGGAATTGAACCACAATCAAACTTAGTCAGGATTTGTAATTAGGAATTGATTTTTGGGGGGTTGTATGACTTGGAGCTCTGGTTAGTGTATGCATTATGATTGGTAATCTTAGATAAAGGAACAAGATTGAAAAGGTCACAGAGATATCCATCCTCTAACTCAAGATGATGAATCCAGGCAGCAGCTGAAACAGAGTAGATGGACTGAAGAAGCTTATCTCATAGTTTGTTATACTGTGCTTCCTATCTGGGGATTCAGGTAAGTTATAAATCACATGCACCAGAGTAACTCTTCAGGTGGTATGATGGGTTATCTGTCTCAGAACTGTGGTATGTCTACCAGAGCTTCCAAAAATCATAGAATCAACCAGGTTGGAAAAGACCTCAGAGATCATCAGGTCCAACCTATTACCTAGCACCTAACACCTCCTGAAAACTAAACCATGGCTTCAAGTGTCACATCCAATCCCTTTTGGGACATCTCTAGGGATGGTGACTCCCCCACCTCCCTGGGCAGCTCATTCCAATGGCCAATCACTCTTACTGTGAACTTTCTCCTCACTGTGAGCCTAAACTTCCTCTGGAACAGTTTGTGACTGTTCTGCCTCTTGTTCTGCCACTGGTTGCATGAGAGAAGGGACCAACCCCCACCTGGCTACCACCTCCTTTCAGGAAGCTGTAGAGAACAATAAGGTTTCCCCTGAGCCTCCTCTTCTCCAGGCTAAACAGCCCCAGCTCCCTCAGCCTCTCCTTGTAGGGCTTGTGTTCGAGACTTCTTGCCAGCCTTGTTCCTCTTCTCTAGACACATTCAAGTGTCCAGAGAAATGTCAAGTTCAAGAAGTCCCAAAATGTGGAGCTAATCTTTGTGTGGCAGATGTCAGGTATAGTGACCTCAAGCATGTGCAAACAAGAGAAATCTATTTCTCAGCCGTTTGCCCTGGAGTAACAAGCAAGAAATCTTTCCCAGGGGTAAAAGATCACCGTAATGTGCCATTTGGTGAGGCCCTAACACAGGCATCTGGTGTATTTTCTCTGTATGAAAATCAATTTCAGAACAGGAAGCCAGACAGAGACCGTTGGTATGGTCACATCACTTCATTAAGCGCAATGCTGCAAATAGGAGCAGACAGTGGTAGTTCTTACAACCTCTAGAAAGCTTACTCTTCACAGCCTCTCAGGGCTTTGACCTTTGTCAGAGGCTGCACCACTCAAAGAAGTTTGTTAGTTTTTGCAAGGAAGAAGGCTTCTCTCTTGGTTTGGCAGTAGGTGAGCCCGTTCCAGGACTGGGAGTTTCTCTGCTGCTGCAGCACTTTCTGTGACTCTTAAAAACAAAATAATACAACAACAACAAAAAACCCCCCCACCACCAAAAACACAGAGAGAATTTGGAGCTGTAATGATTTCCTGGGTCTTGAGTTATGGTTTCTCTCTGCTGGAAATGCATTACTGCCTACCATTTCCTAGAGAAACAGTGAAACGGTGTGTATGCTTTTGCATGATATTGATTACAGCGAAGAATCTCCTGCTCACTTATAAGAAATCATGGTCTTAGCTCACATGTACAGAAATGTGCATGTTTATATGGCAGGCACAAATCTAGGGGAAGGGAGGAGTCAGAATGGGAAGAAATGAGGCTCTTTAAAGACTAATATTCTACCCATTTTACCTAAATTGTACCCAAAAGCCCAGCCAACACAATAGAAAAGAGAGAAGCACCTCCTCGAACTTAAAAGGCTTTTAGTCCACTACAACTTCATTTATTATGGGCTTGAGAAACAGCTGAAATAGGAAAGTGCTGAATTGTCATGCTAGGAAGCAGGAAACCATTTTTTCACTTGCTGATTCCATTTTGGTTGCCATCTTTATCCTCTGTTGTATCAACCCCGCAAGAGCTCAGGGCAGGAGACCTCTCAGCTGGCACAGCGCCTCTACCAGCCCTCTTGGCCCTTTAGGCATGGCTGCAATACAGATAAGACCCAAATCCAGCTAGTTTCTCCACTTCAGAGGAGTGAATTGCTCTTGGAGAAATACAGTGTGCTGGAGATGTGATGCTGAGAGCAGGCATGTCTGAGGCTCACAGGGAGAGTGTGGCTCTTGGCATTAACAGCAGCTCCAGACATTTCTCTCTGCATTTAAATGTGCTTTTTCTTTTGATATTTTCTGAATTATTAGAGCCTCCTTCTGTCATGGTCATTTACAGATTTATATCTTTTAATCTAAAGAGTATATGATTGGGTGTTTTTTTTTTTTTTGTCTTCTCCTGTCCAGCCAAGTTTGCTACTTTTCACTGCATCATCTGGAATATATGTTGTTAATATCAGATGGAAATGTGGGCAGCTGGATTATTAGTGTCTAGGTATAGACAAGGTGATGTAATTTAAAAAGAGAAAAGAACCACCTGAAATTGCACCTGCAGATTTCATCACAGCCACAGGGTTGTATAGGGAAAATAAACAATTGTTGAAGCACACGTCATCAGAAAGGTAAAGGTTAAAACTATTTGTGATTTCCATTTTAATGTCTCTTTCCAGGTCATTAATATGCCTCTGAAGGAGGAAAATGTGTATAATTCTTCTGCATTTCACTGAATTGTTGTGGTTGGAAAAGACCTTTGAGACCCTGTGAAGAGAGGCTGAGGGAGCTGGGGTTGCTTAGCCTGGAGGAGACTCAGGGGTGACCTTATTGCTCTCTACAACTCCCTGAAGGGAGGGGTTGCTTAGCCTGGAGGAGACTCAGGGGTGACCTTATTGCTCTCTACAACTACCTGAAGGGAGGTTGTGGACAGGTGGAGGTTGGTCTCTTCTCCCAGGCAGCCAGTACCAGAACAAGAGGACACAGTCTCAAGCTGTGCCATGGGAGGTTTAGACTGGATGTTAGGAGAAGTTCTATACAGAGAGAGTGATTCCCCATTGGAATGGACTGCCCAGGGAGGTGGTGGAGTCACCATCATTGGAGGTGCTCAGGAGGAGACTTGATGGGGTGCTTGGTGCCGTGGTCTAGTTGTTTAGGTGGGTTGGGTTGGTTGATAGGTTGGACACGATGATCTTGAAGGTCTCTTTCAACCTGATTTATTGTATTGTATTATTGTACTATCATCAGGTCCAACGATGTTCTAGTTTTACCAAGGCTGACTTGCATAAAATGTTTGCAGTGTGAGTCCTAGCTGAATGTATTCAGAACTTAGGCTTCTCTTTTGAACCTAGTCCTGCCCCTGAAATGAACGATTTTTTCACCCATTTGCTTCTCAGAATTAGAAAAGGAGAGTTGTGTACAGCAAAGGGGGAGGCAATTTTGTGCTTTCCTCATTCAAATTGAAAAAGAGATTTAATTGAATTGAACTGTGGTCAGAAGGGTACCTTTCTGTTCACCCTAGCTGGTTTTGAACCAGACCTGCTCAGCAGATGGATTATACAAGGTTCTCTGGAAAATATAATGATTTACAGGCTTATACATGTCCAAGGGATCTGGGGATCAAAGGACTTAACACCTACTCTGCACTAGGCACTCTAGATGTGTCACATAAAGCTGTGTGGCTGGTGTTATGAATATACTGGTGACTCTGTCATTTGTGTTAAAGGGTGACTGAGGAGCTTGCAGGAGCCTGTTTTGAGGACAAAGGGGGAGCTGCATATTTTACAGACTTAATCAGAGACAGTGTGTTTGGCTAATTGGAGACACCAAGGCTGAGGAGAAGCTGTATTAAGATAAACACTTAGTTCTATTCAGAACTGGGGATTTGTTTTCTTTAGATAAGAAGCCTGGACAACTGAGCATGTGTGAAAGTGGACAACTTTGAGGATGACTCATTTACTTAATCTTTCAACCCTCAGGAGGACCCTTACCAAGCAGAGTGTGCATGAGCAGGGATCTGCCCACCTATTCTAAGACTCATTATCATATGCCTGCCTTCTATTTAGCATAAGTTGGTTTATGTAGATGATGTAACTATATAAGATGAAGAAAGCTATTGTAAAGCTGCTGTGGAGGTGAAGTTAGGTACCTTCACATGCCCAAGCAGTTGCTTTGCTTGCTTTTATTGCTTTTTATTGACTTTTTATGGTCTTTTATTGCCAATAAAATTGTGACCAGAAACTTTTACCTGGAGTCATCTATAACAGCTGGTTTCTGCGGGAACTGGAGGCTGGTTCACATCCAGTCCACCAGCAGCTCTTCCTCAGGGTTCAGTGTGGTGGTGGTGGTGCTGCTGCTGTCTGCAGCTGCCTGAGGGATGGTTGTGGTCAGGGGAGGTTGGTCTCTTCTCCCCTGTGGCCAGAACTGGAACAGGAAGACACAGTCTCGGGCTGCGCCAGGGGAGGCTTGGGCTGGAGGTGAGGAGAAGGTTCTTTACTGAGAGAGTCATTGGCCATTGGAATGTGCTGCCCAGGGCGGTGGCGAAGTCCACATCCCTGGAGGTGTTCATGAGGGGATTGGACGTGGCACTTGGTGCCATGGTTTAGTCATGAGGTCTGTGGTGACAGGTTGGACCTGATGATCTTTGAGGTCTCTTCCAACCTTGGTGATTCTGGAACCCTTCAGGTCTTATGGTAGCCTTGAGAAGGGCCCGCACTTCCAGAGAACCTGCCCAACTGAATGTCTGCTTGGAGAAGCAATGCTCTGACCATTTTATGAATTCAAAATGAAATTCTTTTAATAGATCCTGTTGGAGGATACATTTACATTCAGCAATCTTTCATGTAGCTCCAGGAATAGTCTACAGAGAGAAACAGCACAGAAACACATTCACAGTTATGTCTTTACTCAGTCTTCCTATCCTCTCTCTTCCCTGACCTTTTCTTTCAGAGATTTTGGTGGGTTAACCTCATCAAGTTAAATGGAGGCTCTGTGTTATCAGACATGTTTTTTTCTGCTTCCAGCTTCATCTGTCAATCCAGTAAGATGCCACCTCTCACTGTCTCTTCCACTGCCATTATAAACTCAATGCAACTTTACATCCTTCATGCAGATCATGTATTCCTACAGCCTTCTGTCTAGCATTAATCAAGCACAACAGTGTTTATGCGAAATAGGAAAAATAATTACTGTAAAAATATTTATAAATACATTTTGTGGACATTGTCACCAAATATCTGGAACATAAGTACTCTTTTTGTTGTGGAGTGATAATTATGCAGCTGAAACGAGGAGCTACCTAGGATCATACTGGGGTGCTGTGGTGGGAGAGAGCTGCACGGGATCAATGTGAATCTCAGCAGTGACAGCACTGGAAGAAATGGAGCACAGCTTGTGTAGGGTATTGTAGGAGGTGGCAGGGACAGTAGAGATGGCAGGGAATAAGGAGATAGATGGAACTGTAGATAACTCTGGAGTCTGAGCTTGATGTAGGTGTGATAATACATATGGAAGTTGAGAGGTCTGGAAACCCATAATTACTGTGGAAATTCATTAGTGGAATGCAGAGTCAAGTACAACAGGGCTGGGAGAGCTTGGACAGGACAAGTTACTACAGAATATTAAAAATTATGTCCAAGTAAACTTGAGTCAATAAATTCTCTCCTAAATGCACTGACCCTTCCCTAGGAAAACATGACAATGTAGGACCACACATCACAAGGTATGTGGCAGTGGCACAGACTGCTAGTGCCCGTATGAACGAGAATAACTAAAACCTTCCTGTGGGTTCATTGGAAGGTTTAAAATGAAACTGTACAAATAAAGAGCAAAAAAACCTCCCTGCACCTTGCCACAAACAGTGTGGTTGCAAGTGGGATCTGTAGAGACAATCAAGCCTCTGCCTGGCTATCAATGAGATGCTGGAGGAACCTTTCTTTATCTTTTAGAATAGAATAGAATTAACCAGGTTGGAAAAGACCTTTGAGATCATCAACTCCAACCTATCACCCAACACCATCTGATCAACTAAACAATGGCACCAAGTCTCCATCCAGTCTCGTCTTAAACATCTCCAGTGATTTTACCCACTCCTGTGTGGACTGACAGTAAAGCAAAAGCTGCAGGAAGATCTGTCTTACAGCAGTGACCTCTCAGTAGCTCTACTTTTATTTCTGATGCTAAGAAACACTTGAATTTGAATCAAATCAGCCTTGCAACAGCAAATGTGAGAAACCATTTGAATAAACAAAATCACATCAGCGCTTCCCTTGAAGTAAACACCAGAGTTTATCTTAATTCTTTGGAGTGCTGAGACTCCTGCCCTCACTCTCCTTTTCCACAGGTTTGAAACTCACTGCTATAATCCATATAATCCTACTATGAAAGCTTAGATAAGAATTAAATTAGTGATAGTATTGTAAGTGGAAAACTGGCTGGTAGCACTCTACACAAAGACTGGGCAATGCTGGTTTCAGGTTCAGTAGCAGGCTGATTGCAAAATGGTTAACACAGATGGGTCAGGATGTTAATTACAGTGAAATTTTGGGTTCCTCAAGGAGTCTGATTATTTTTTTCGCCTTCTATTTAATGGACCAGTAAGTGAAATACTACTCTGCATTTGCCTTTTGGCTTAAATACTGGAACACTTGAAATAACCATGCGAAATCTTTCTGCTCCAGTTTTAACCATCCTTCAAATGCACATAATCATGACCTCAGGTTGCACCAGGGGAGGTTTAGGTTGGATATCAGGACAAATTTTTTTCCTGAAGAAGTGGTCAGGCATTGGAACAGGCTGCTCAGGGAGGTGGTGGAGTCACCATTCCTGGAGGTGTTAAAAAACCTACAGGCAGACATAGCACTTCAGGACATGGTTTAATAGCCATGGTAGTATTTTGGTCAGTGGTTGAACTCTATAGAATCAACAAGGTTGGAAAAGACCTCAAAGATCATCAAGTCCAACCTGTCACCCAAGACCTCATGACTACTAAACCAGGTGCCACGTCCAATCCCCTCTTGAGCACCTTCAGGGAAGTTGGCTCCACCACCTCCCTGGGCAGCACATTCCAGTGGCTAACAACTCTCTCTGTGAAGAACTTCCTCCTCACCTCGAGCCTAAACTTCCCCTGGAGCAGCTTGAGACTGTGTCCCCTTTTTCTGGTGCTGACTGAGTGGGAGAAGAGATCAACCTCCTCCTGGCTACAACCTCCTTTCAGGAAGTTGTAGACAGCAATAAGGTCTGCCCTGAACCTCCTCTTGTCCAGGCTAAACAACCCCAGCTCCCTCAGCCTCTCCTCATAGGGCTGTGCTCAAGGCCTCTCCACAAACTCGTTGCCCTTCTCTGGACATGTTCAAGAGTCTCAATGTCCTTCTTAAACTGAGGGGCCCAGAACTGGACACAGTACTCAAGGTGTGGCCTAACCAATGCAGAGTACAGGGGCACAATGACCTCCCTGCTCCTGCTGGCCACACTATTCTTAATGCAGGCCAGGATGCCATTGGCCTTCTTGGCCACCTGGGCACACTGCTGGCTCATGCTCAGCCAGCTGCTGATCAGCACCCCCGGGTCCCTCTCTGTTTGGGAGCTCTCCAGCCACTCCAACCCCAGCCTGTAGCGCTGCTGGAGGTCTCTTCCAACAGAAACAAGTCTATAGTTCTAAAAGTAAAACTCTTCATCATATTCTTTCTTCTAGAAGTAATATTGCCTAACGCACAAAGATGATCTCAAACAACCCTTTAATAATACAGTCGTGCTACAGCTAGGAATTAAATCATGTAAACTTCCAATGAGCTCATCTTGTTCCCATATGGCAAACAGAACAAACATTTTAGCATTCTCAAATGTGTTTTTTACCACTTGTAAGCTAGGAAATAATTCTTCAAAAGCTATCAAAGGACATTGTATTGCCCTGAATGGAAGTTTTTGTATTGCTATAAGCATTGATGTGGTTCACTTGCTTGGGTGTCTTTGCTATAAGCATGTGCACAATTCCCTGTCTATTTAGGAACTTGATTTTCTGTTAGGCCACTGGCTTTATAGTTGAAAGTAACGTTCAGCTTCACATCTGAGACCACTGGCATGCTATACTACAAGAAATGTTGATTTAAGGGAAAAGATGGTATTAGAAATAAATAGCTATTTTCAAGTGAATTCACAGAATCACAGAATCACCAAGGTTGGAAGAGACCTCAAAGGTCATCAAGTCCAACCCGTCACCACAGACCTCATGACTAAACCATGGCACCAAGTGCCACATCCAATCCCCTCTTGAACACCTCCAGGGATGGTGACTCCACCACCTCCCTAGGCAGCACATTCCAATGGCTCTCCCAGTGAAGAACTTTCTCCTCACCTTGAGCCTATATTTCCCCTGATGCAGCTTGACACTGTCCTCTTGTTCTGGTGCTGGTCACAGCACATTCTAGAACAGCATGGATCAACCCTTTGTGATTATTTTCTTCTTAGACGGTAACTAAGAGTCTGATTGCAAATAGAAGTTGCAGTAGTTACAACATCCAGGTTTATCTTGAAAGTGTAGGCTGAAAAGCAATGTCTGCTGAAAGTACTGAACCACCAACTTCTCCAACAAGCACTTTGCAGTGTGGAAAGGTCTGTGCAAGGTGTGAGGTGACAGAATCTGTGCTGCATGACACATAGCACAACCAAGGGCCTGCACAGCAGTGACAAATTCCTATCTGTCCTTACAAGGAATTCTTCAGTGCTTGAAACAAAGTCCCTGTTTAAGTTTCTGTGTGAGTAGGTGTGGTGGGTTAATGGCCATTCTGAAAAAAACAGGGTAGAGGGCTTGCGAGTGCTTTGCCTCCCTGCAGGATGTTTTCCCCCTGGGAAACTGAGTCTGTTCCACTCCCCCTCCCTGCCCATCTAGGGTATAAAAGGCAGGACATTGCAGCCATTATGTCTCCTTTTTGGGTCCTGCATCTCCTGGAGGAGAGCTACTGCAGCTGCCTTCCTGCTCCTCTGCCATGTGGTCAGGCCTGATCCTTCTCCCTGCTGCTTCTGTGGCTCTTCAGAGAGAGAGACTGGTTTTGTATTCTTGTTTTTTTCCCCCTCCCATCCATCCTTGTTCCTTGCCCTTGTGGACCTTACCTGTTATTGTTACGGTATCACAGTATCACTAAGGTTGGAAGAGACCTCTAAGATCATCAAGTCCAACCTGTCACCACAGACCTCAGGAATAGACCATGGCACCAAGTGCATTCAAGTAGTTGTAGAAAGCAATGAGGTCACCCCTGAGCCTCCTCTTGTCCAGGCTAAACAATCCCAGCTCCCTCAGCCTCTCCTCATAGGGCTTGTGCTCAAGGCCTCTTACCAGCCTTGTTGCCCTCTGTTGGGAGGGAGGAGGGGAGAGCAGGGGAGAGATTCTCAGCCTTGCCCCCATCTGAGCTCTTAACTCCCAGTTAAGGCCCAAACCACTACAGTAGGTCACAGGGAATGCTATGGAGCTGAGATTCAAAAATGCATTTCACAAAGTGCCAGTAATTCAGATTGATTACATGTCCAGAGGGTGGGCTGATACAGTGAAACCTGGGAGATTTATTTCCTCATTCTTTATAAACTGTGTGTCTCTAGGGTTTGGGTTGTGAGTTGCTGTAGGACAGAAAGAATTAATTATTTCTGGGAATTTTCTCACATGATCCAAGACTATAATCGATCCATTTTACAGAAGTCTTTTAACCAGGCTCAAATTCTCTCCTCCTCTGTAACTCTTAACTCTTTTGTCACTTTTTAGCCCACTCAATGAATGAAAACACCACCACTTTGAAAATGTTATGTACCTCAGTTGCTTCTTGTTCAGAAAACTGCATTGCAGAGCCAAATAGTTGAGCTGTTACAGTACTAAGGTTTACAAATGCTGCTGGAGCAGTTTAGTGACTCCCAGTCCAAAACCAGGAGCGGACTGTGGGCTAGAAAGTGCATCTGTTGCCTTTGTTTGAAAGAAAAGCAGAGTGGATGAAAGAGATTACAGCTGTGGCTGTTATCCTCAATGGCACAGCATTGAATTAGCCTGGAATATTAAGTCTAGGTTTTGATGTCCCTTAAACTTCAGTGGTTTGGGGGCACATCTCTATTCATGAATGCATTTATAGGACACCTTCTGTGAGATTTGTCCTCCCCATCCAGCGTTATCACATCTCTGTTAAACAATAGATCAAACCATTCTTAATTGTCTAAGTTATTTACAAAGCAAAAGGGATGCTTCTGAAAGGTCATCCTGAGCGTAGCCTAAATTCATGGATTAGCAGATTCAGGCTGAGAGGATATTGTGAGGCTTAAACTGGGTATAATTCAAATGTTAGCAGTACAAACCCTCAGGAGTCCAAAAACGCAGCATGTCTTACTTAAACCCACAGAGAACCTTTTAAAGACTTTACCTCAAATCACTTCTCATTGCCACTGGCTTGCTAGATCTCATGTTGTTCTTTGCTACCCTCTCAGTTACGCTCCTTCATCTGCCTGTCTTTGTGCACATGGCAGAAAAGGCAGAGTGTGATGGACTCTGCTTGGATCTTGAGCTGAATCTGTGGCAATACAGCACATTTCAGTCTGGAGCAGGAAAGGAGAGAGAGAGAAAGCAAGCTGAGATTGCTAGGAGGAAGTGGGCGACCTGGATTATAACTGGTTATAAAAAGAAACTGTGTGGGCTGGATGTGACTTTGCAGTAGATTAATACATTGCCAGGTTTCCTCTGCAGGTGGTCAGAGAAGTTTTGTGGCTGACAGGGCCTCCCAGTTCCCACCTTACTGGGTTTTCCAGGTATCATTGTCCCTGTCACATGAGCTTCATGTAAATTCAGAGCTATCCCTAGTGATAGTAGTGTACTTCACCGCCCCTGGCCCATGGTGAGCGGGCACCCCACACTGCCCCAGCAGTTTCCTCTTACACAGCTGCAAGTCTCTAGCCACCCTGACCTCAATTTCTTTTACAGTATTATCCCTTTTCTTAAGTAAGGTTTTCTGCTGAATAAAATGTCAGCAGATAACATCAGTGCTACTACATAATTTAATAATTCCAAATATGGGTTGGAGTCTGACTCAACATCCTTTTTTAGTAGACAGTTTAATATTTTGATAATATTTGCCTATAACTCTCTACCCTGGGGACTAGCAAGTACAAGAAACATGACTTCAGACACATAAATATCTCATATTCTTCCCCACCAGGTTTTTGCCAACTGTCTGAGTTAACTGTGTTGTGTTAGCTAGGTCTGGCTCAAAAGGAAGTGGTAGGTGTGGCTGTGCCTCTGGCTCAAGGTACCAATGTCTTCAGGTTTTTCTCTCTCAGGGAATCCCTGTTTGTACACAGATGATGACTTACTGCTCCTGTTCAAATACCTGACATTTGCCTTAAGGTATTTATCTTGGTTTCTGGAAGGATAATAGTCATGTGTGAGGCAATTTGGCTTTTTCAGACCATTTTTGTTAATGTCTTTCTGAGAGAACCCACACAGAAGAAAAATAAACAAATAAGATTTTTAATATTGCTGGATTAGGGTTAACAGACAAAGAAAACTTAAAAAATTCTGTGCTTGCAGGAAGAAGAATGTCTTCTAAAACCCTGGTGTTCAGACCAGGTTGTTTGGAGGATCAGAACTTAAAACCAAGGCATGCAATTCTTCATAGAGATGTGAGAAACAATAGAATAGAATTAACCAGGTTGGAAGAGACCTCTGAGATCGAGTCCAACCTATCATCCAACACCATCTAATCAACTAAACCATAGCACTAAGTGCCTCATCCAGTCTCTTTCAATAGAAATAGAAACAGAAACAGAAACAGAATAGAATAGAATAGAATAGAGTAGAATAGAATAGAGTAGAATAGAATAGACCAGGTTGGAAGAGACCTTGAAGATCATCACGTCCAACCCAGCCTGATCTAGTGTGGGGTGTCCCTGCCCATGGCAGGGGTTGGAACTAGATGATCCTCGTGGTCCCTTCCAACCCGGACTGATTCTATGATTCTATGATTCTAACCCATCAACCAATCCAACTCACCTAAACAACTAAACCATGGCACCAAGCACCCCATCAAGTTTCCTCCTGAACACCTCCAATTAAGGTGATTCCACCACCTCCACGGGTAGCCCATTCCAATGGCCAATCACTCTTTCTATGAAGAACTTCTTCCTAACATCCAGCTTAAACCTCCCCAGGTGCAGCTTGAGACTGTCCCCCCTTGTTCTGGTGCTGGTTGCCTGGGAGAAGAGACCAACCCCCACCTGGCTACAACCTTCCTTCAGGTAGTTGTAGAGAGCAATAAGGTCACCCCTGAGTCTCCTCTTCTCCAGGCTAAGCAACCCCAGCTCCCTCAGCCTCTCTTCATAGGGCTTGTGCTCCAAACCTCTCACCAGCTTTGTTGCCCTTCTCTGGACACGTTCCAGCAAGACAACATCTGTCCTAAACTGAGGGGCCCAGAACTGGTCACAGGACTCAAGGTGTGGCCTACCAGTGCAGTGTACAGGGGCACAATGACCTCCCTGCTCCTGCTGGCCACACTGTTCCTGATCCAGGCCAGGATGCCATTGGCCTTCTTGGCCACACTGCTGGCTCATGTCCAGCCTGCTATTGACCAGTAGCCCCATGTCCCTCTCTGCCTGGCCACTCTCCAGCCACTCTGACCCCAGCCTGTAGCACTGCATGGGGTTATTGTGGCCAATTTGTAGAACCCAGCACTTAGATGGGCAGAGTCTAAGGGCATGAGATTTAACACATCCATCCAGCCTGGCAAGGTCCCTCTGCAGAGCTCTCCTACCCTCTAACAGATCAACACCTGCCTCCAGCTTGGTGTCATCTGCAAATTTACTGATGATGGACTCAATGCCCTCATCCAGATCATCAATAAAGACATTAAAGAGCATGGAGCTCAGCACTGATCCTGGGGGACACCACTGGTGACTGGCTGCCAGCTGGATGTGGCACCATTCACCACCACTCTCTGGGCTCAGCCCTCCAGCCAGTTCTCAATCCAGCTCAAAGTGCTGCTGTCCAAGCCAGGGGCTGACAGCTTGACCAGGAGTTTGCTGTGGGGGACGGTGTCAAAGGCCCTGCTGAAGTCCAGGTAGACCACATCCACAGCCTGCCCCGCATCCACCAGGCAGGTCACCTGATTATAGAAGGAGATCAGGTTGGTCAGGCAGGACCTGCCCTTCCTGAATCCATGCTGGCTTTAGAAGGACCAACTTCTCCACAGCCACATTGATCCCTTTTCACTGGAATTAGTCCCTCAGCAGTGTAAATAAATGTTCTTGGTTGGATGTGTTACCAAGCCTAGAACAGACATTGTGTACTCTGTAAAAAACCCCAACCCAACCCTACTGCTTTAGAGTGCTTTACCTGTAGACCCCCCTCACAAATATCTGTGAAAGGAACCATTCCACAGCTTTAGCATTTGACCTTCACATTTTGATCCAGGGACAACCCTACTGAAGTCTTTATGCTCTTTACTGGAAGGGGTTGGTCTCTTCTCTCTAGCAACCAGCACCAGAACAAGGGGACACAGTCTCAAGCTGCACCAGGGGAAGTTTAGGCTTGAGGTGAGGAAAAAGTTCTTCACTGAGAGAGTCATTCGCCATTGGAATGGGCTGCCTAGGGAGGTGGTGGAGTCACCATGCCTGGAGGTGTTCAAGAGGGGGTTGGACCTGGCACTTGGTGCCATGGTCTAGTCATGGGGTCTGTGGTGACAGGTTGGACTCAATGATCTTTGAGGTCTCTTGCAACCTTGGTGATACTGTGATACTGTGAAGTATTATATCAGCTGCCAGCTGTATCAGTGATGCTGCTGGCCACTAGATTCTCAATTCCGGTAACTGCCTTTAGAAATCAAGGCACTGTAATAAAAGCTAACAAGACTCAAATGTTTTGCAGTCACAAGACCTTAGTTGTAAATTCAATGAAAAAACAACTCTTAGGTTCAAAAAGAAGATTTTTGCCTCTAAAAATCCTTTTTTCCGTGAAGTGGTGCCTGGTAGGGTTATGGGTTGTGGTTGCAGCAGCTGGCACCTTCAACTTCTACAAGGGTAGGGAGAGAAAAATTTTAGTCTTTACATTTCAAACACAGCCAGACGTGGTGCAGTGTGTTAGGCAGCACAGAGCAGGACCTTGGATGTGCTCAGAGGCTTCACAAGGCTGAGGAGCTCCAAGGACTGTAGGCTCCCTTTGGAACAGCAACTGCCTGGCAGAGCCATCTGCCGCAGGGCAGTGGCAGGGAGACAGCTGCTGTCAGCAGCAGTGAGTGGCACACAGCTCCTCTCCCAGGCCTAGCAATCACTTTCCTAACTTTCAGTTTACATAACACAGTAAAAACTCTGGACATCAGGCTTTTGGGCAGGCCTCCTGAGAAAGCTGTGCTTCCACGGGAATGAGGCGCTTGTGGTGCAGAGCTATTTATATTTTCTGAGTCCACAAAGAACTAAATGGATTTTGTTACACACAAACTGCACAGACTTACTATGAGCAAATGCTGACAGCATAAATGTACCTGTAAGAAAGGGAATTACAAGTTGCTGATCACTCTCTGTCTCTCCTTTGCATGAGATGGTATTTTCACCAGGCACAGTTTAACCTGAAACCTGACCTATCTTCCTAGAGAAATTAGTTAAATCAATAATTGCTCTCTACTTAGGGACTGAGGAAAAACAGTAGAGCTTTGTAATTCCTTTCCAGTGAGGTGAAAGCTCATCTTAAAAATTATAATTTCTCTCTGGCTATTGCTGCAGGTAGAATAAAAAACTCTCCTGGTAAGACTGCAGGAACTTGTCACAGCAAAGAGCTTAATGACGTTATGTTATTCTTCCCGTGACATTAGTGTTCCCATTAAAACTTTATCACAAAAAAAAAAAAAAAAGCTCTTTAAGTGTTAATTGAGATTAAAATTATGTCTAGGTACAGAGCAGCTCAGCCTGAAATGATTTTGGCCCTTGCCACCGGTTCGTGACACTACAAGTTTAGTCCTGTTTCAAGATTTAGATAGAAACAAGGCTAATGTCATTTCACGCCATCACAGAACGTTAGGGGTTGGAAGAGACCTCTAGTGATCATCCAGTCCATCCCCCTGCCAAAGCAGGATCACCTAGGGCAGGCCACACAGGAATTTGTTTGGATGTAATCCTTCAGGCAGCAATTTTTGCCAGGAACAGTAAAAGAAGTAGGTTTTGCAGCGGTCAGCAGCTGACCATCAACTCCTGTGGCTGTGCAGGGCTGAGGGAAGCAATGCTGGCTGTTCTCCTGGTGCTGGCTGGCTTAGCTGTGGTGGGCCCATTCCATGTCTGAAAGGGGACATAGTGTGAGTGGAGAATTTGTCTTTCAGTGACAAATCAATGATTAAGATCCCTTGTTAGCATTCAAGGCCTCAAAGTACTTCTTAAATGAATAATCTTACCACGGATTAACCGCATCAAATCCACTTCAGGCAAGAGGAGTATGCCCTTCTACCAAAATGATTCCTGTCAGTTGCTTGCATTTCTTCTCTCTTTCAAAGTCCTTCTTTGTGCTGTTAATGCAGCCTAATAAGTGCTTGCCTACCCATGTAAGTAAAGTTGCTTATACACAGTGTGAATGTCAAGAAATCTGTGCTCCTAGTAAAATCTCTCAACCATTATAGGATTTGCTTAGATGACAGACTTTATGTGAATGGAAGATGTTAAGTGTATGCTTCAGCATAGCTGAGTACTTCTTAAAGGGGAAGTGGTGAAGCATGTCAGATTATTTACCAAAGTGCTGTAAATATCACAGGGTACAATTATGTGAGTGCAAAGAAGGAAAATGCATTAGTGCTGTCCTCTTAGTCAAAACCTCACATTCCCAGCTGGGTGGCATGCACTTAATATAGAGCTCATTTAACACACTTAATAATTAAGCTGCAACCTCAGTTCTGAAATTAAGGAACAGAGAACATGAACCATGAGAGCAAAATGAGGGATTAGTCCTCTCTCTCTCTAACTTTCTCTCAGTCTTCAGCATTGCCCAGCAGATGTAGCCACTGTGTGAAATCAGGGCAAATAGGTTTTAACATGGGGAAGTGGCATGAGTTATAAAAAACCCCACGTAGCTCATGTAGCAGTAGCTCAGACTGTGATTTTTTGGCTAAAATCAGGAAATTTGACTGGCATTTTTGACCCACAGAAGATTAAATTTCAGTAAAATTGGAAAAAGTCTTTGCAGCATAAGGCAGTGGCCTTTGAAGTTACTCAAGTTGACTTTGAGCAAGTCCAGGACTCTGCCTGGCCAATAATCCTTGGTCCTTAACTAAAGGTATCAGATTTTGTGCCTTCTGCTTCCCACCCAAGCTCTGAACAAATAACATCTTTCTTAGATGTCATCACACATCTGTTTGCTGGGTAGAAGATTATAAACCCACATGATGTTATAGAGCAGGAATGAGCCCAGAGCCAGTTTTGAAAATGAACTGAAATCTCCAAATGAGAAGACAAATGTTCCTTAGCACTACTCATGCCAGTGCTCCTGGGCAATCAGAGAGATGGCGGTTCCAGTCCTTGATGCTACTATAAGTTGGGTTTGTGCTGTTGTCCATGACTGGATTTTTTCAGCACTGACATAGTCACACAAAGGCATCTATGAATGGCCTCAGACCAGGGGAGGACTTGCTGCCAGACAGCAGCCCCCAGCAATGGGGGCTTGCCCTAGAAGTCATAGCGCAGTTGTGAGCACAACTTTGTGCTTGTTTCAATCAAGCCAATATGTGCTGTTGAGTCGTAAGAAAGGCCACAGCTGCTGGCACAGACGCTCCCACCTGTGTTCAGCCTCCAACTGCTACCTCTGCCCAGTTGATACAATGTGTTTGCACTCGGGTGCTGGCCCTACCCATGCAACCTAACTGCTGTAGTGATGAGGTGCATAGAGCCTGTGCCCACCTTTGAGCAACTGTGTAAGCCTAGTCTCTTGCAAAAAAACCCAGGTCTGGGCGAAAGCCAGAAAGGTTTGGACCTTTTGGTGCTGAAGTGCAAACAACTGGACTAACAAATAAAAATCCATCTTGTCAAATATGCAAGAGAGCTGAAAAGCAGGAGTTGCCCTCAGTGCCTTCTTGAAGACATGGACTACCAATTTCCCTGGTGAACACCGAGTCAAATCTGCATTATTTTGCTATTTCCCTAGAGCCACTTGATCAAATAAAAGTAAACAACACTTCTGTATAATCCATTGATTCAGCAAGGTGAAGGAGCTGTCCACAGCTTGTTCTTCTGTTGTCTAGAAATAACTGCTTAGTGTTGGCAGACCCAATCTCAAGTTTGCCTGGCAAAGGCCGGGGTATTTTTCTCTTGAACCCTACTTGCTCCTGGCAAATGGCATGCAGGAAATGAGGAATATCCATAAATCTCCTACTTGCTCTATCCTCTTACCCATAGCTCACACAGGCAAGGAGTGTCGGCTGGTTTAATCACAGCTGCCCTTTGCAGGTGGCACAGCCACATTTGGGGAAAAGATAATCCTTGGAAGCTAAGATGCTTTAATGCCAAAATCTAACAGGCTGCTGGGAGGCCACTCACCAGGCCTGTCTGCTTTTGCAGTTGCTTGAAGCAGCCATTCCTGAGCTACAATAATCCTGAGCACTAAAGACCTTTCTCTTTCAGAAGCTGCCATATTAGTCAATATTATTATAAACTTTGCTAAAGCTAATCACAGCATCACAGTATCACTAAGGTTGGAAGAGACCTCGAAGGTCATTGAGTCCAACCTGTCACCACAGTCCCCATGACTAGACCATGGCACCAAGCACCTTGTCCAATCCCCTCTTGAACACCTCCAGGGACAGTGATTCCACCACCTCCCTGGGCAGCCCATTCCAATGGCAAACGACTCTCTCTGTGAAGATCTTTCTCCTCACCTTGAGCCTAAACTTCCCCTGGTGCAGCTTGAGACTGTGTCCCCTTTTTCTGGTGCTGATTGTTAGAGAGAAGAGGCCAATCCCCTTCTGGCTACAACCACCTTTCAGGTAGTTGTAGAGAGCAATGAGGTCACCCCTGAGCCTCCTCTTCTCCAGGCTAAACAGCCCCAGCTCCCTCAGCCTCTCCTCATAGGGCTTGTGCTCAAGGCCTCTCACCAGCCTCGTTGCCCTTCTCTGGACACGTTCAAGTGTCTCGATGTCCTTCTTAAACTGAGGGGCCCAGAACTGGACACAGTACTCAAGGTGTGGCCTAACCACTGCAGAGTACAGGGGCATAATGACCTCCCTACTCCTAATGCAGGCCAGGATGCCATTGGCCTTCTTGACCACCTGGGCACACTGCTGGCTCATGTTCAGGCAGATGCCGATCAGCACCCCCGGGTCCCTCTCTGTTTGGCAGCTCTCCAGCCACTCCGACCCCAGCCTGTAGCTCTGCATGGGGTTGTTGTGGCCAAAGTGCAGCACCTGGCACTTGGACTTGTTGAATGCCAAAGATAAATTGGGGTATAAATTATTGTGTTTTCACAGGACCTCAGCAAATTAACGCAGAAATGTTCCCAACTAGCAAAGTTAAAAGTGCAGGGATGCTTCAGGTCCCTATATATTCTTCTTGCTATTTGGAATGCCCTAAATGTGCATCTTCCAAGTCCATAAATGTCTTGGAATCACTAGAGAGAAAGCACTTTTAAGAGCTGATGGATTTTCTTTTGACTCTTTAATGAAGCTAATAGACTCGTAGAAAGCATTTGGAAAGGTGGGAGAAGGAGGTTTTAAAAAAGCTTTTTAAAACCTAACATCTTCAGAGTTTTTTCCCTGAGGTGCTTGGAGAATTCCTCTGTTCGGAACCACACTGTGGAAAGGGCATCAACAAATTAAAGAGCATCAGTAAACAGACGAAAGGCAGTGCACAAATTAAAGTCACTGCCCATGGAGCTTTTCCCTGGACTTCAGCTCACAGCTCTGATAGTGCACAATGACTTCAAAGATTTCCTTTACTTTTGGTAGTTCCACATGCTGCACTTTCAATTGAAACAAAACAACCCAGACAGAAACAAGTAAAACAAACAAAACCAAACAAAAAGCAAGCTTCAGCTTCTTCTCTGCTTTAGACTTTGCTTTAGACTTTCCTTTAGGCTTTGCTTTAGACTTTGTTTTAGATGGGGCAAACCAGCTCAGGTTCTGATTGCATTTGGACAGAAGCAGCAGCTCACCCTGCTATAGATCTTCCCTTTCCATTCCAAAGCTGCATGGTTTAAAGCTCCTACACATGTGATGTGGACTCATGCCTTCAGAGAGCATAACAAACAGACAGACAGCTGCTTGCCCAAGGCCACTCAACAGCTGAGCCAACTTTCAAGGCCCTCCCAGGTCCCTAGGCTGTCACAGTGCTTTGTAATTCTGACCCTACAGACAGAAATAGGAAAGAAAGAAAAGACAAATAGAAAACAAAAATCCCAGAGATCCTCTTTGCACACCTGCTGCTTTTCAGGTTTTTAGAATAGGCCAAAAGAAATGCAATGCAATAAACCCTAGCAATGAAAAGCTGGCAGGAGGTACCCCGTGGTGCAGGCACACAGCAACCACCATCAGCAGAGATGAGAATGTCTGAGAAACGGCTATCACCCAATCATGGAATCACAGAATGGGGAGGGTTGGAAGGGACAGCTGGATATCGTCTAGTCCAACCCCACTGCTAGCTCAGGTTTCCCTAGATCAGGTGGCACAGAATCGCAATGTACCAGCACTCTGGTACCCTACGAAGGGGATGCGCTCTCGGAGCACTCTCGGAGCGCATCCCCTCGTAAGGGGAAAGCGCAGCCCAGTGAGGTGACAGCCCCGGGGCCGTATGTCGCGAGGTGGCAGCACGGTGTCACGCCGGGCTCTTGGTGAGGCTGCTGAGTTCAAGTGCTGCTGTTTAACTTCCCGCATCAACACGTCAGACGCTCGCTGGAAACAGATTCGTTCATTCAGTTACTTTAACAGTGGTTAAAATACTGTAAGAGCAAAACCAGAGCGGCTGTGAACGAGACAGAGAATAATTTCCCCCTTCTGTTTTGGCAATTAAAATTTGAACTGAAGTGGCCCAAGAGGTGAATGTGTTATCCTACCTCTTGTCTTTCTCCTTCTTTCTGTCTTCATCTATTATCACTAAGCATAATTTATGTTGCCATACTGCAGGTTGCTGCTGGATGTGAGATTCCTGTGTCGTTCTTTGGCTTGGTCTTTGTATTTCCTTGCCCCACAGGTTGGTGTGCTGCAGCTGTGCAAGTCAGATTTTTCTGATTTCTCTGGTTATTTTTTCAATGCAGGCTGAAATCTTAGAAATGGAGATTTGCTTCTGTGCTCTGCTCTCCCTTCCATTTAGTTATTCTAAAAACTAAATAGTACCAATGAAATCTTTGCTTCAGGTGATTCAGTTATTCATGACAGTGATTTCTGCTCCAGAGCTGATTTCCATTTATTATGTGGCTGTGAATATGGACAACAACCCTCAAACAACCCTCAGCTCCATCAACATGGCAGGAGATCAATTTGGCTGTATTACAAGTCTTGCTTCTCCCAAGCTGCTGTTATTTGGTCTCTGAACTTTAGGTCATGCTAGGTAAGTGGAACCAGGCTGGTAATGGGTACTTAAAAATTGCTAATCTGAAAGCATCTGACAAAACTGCCACACAGGAGAGAACTGACTAAAGCAAACAATTGTGAATGGTAAAAGGACTCTTAACTGGATGCTGACAGGATGAGAAATCAGGGTTGCTATTAGAAAGAAACCTTTTATCAAATAATATTGAGGCTTGTCAAAGGTATCTTACCAAAGCCTGCACCTTGCTCCTTCCACCAGACACAGCCCAAGAGTGTATGTTTGCCCAGCAGTGTGCACATGTGTACAAAAGTGCCAATCTCCTTCTCCAGAGCAGCTGCCATTGTTCTGTCTTCCTGTGGCTAAGAGATAATGCAGAAGGACTGATTTCTACCTAAATGACACAACTGTACACCTAGCGCTGCTGAAAGAGCTCAACACAGCTGGCATGACCCTGGCAGCAATGGAGATGGGCCAGGCTGGGGCTACGTGCTCTGGGCTGTGAAGCAGGGATGGATCCAGGCAGGAGTTGCCTCCAGCTGGCTGCTGCCACTGGAACAAAGTGCAGTGTGTGCCCTCTTCTCCAAGGGCAGTGCCAGGTGCTCGGAATACTGGTGAAGAGTTAGGCTGCTTTGATCCAAGTGTCTTACTTGTTGGGCACATCTACCATAATCTGAGTTGTCTAAGGGACTGTTGTCTTCTTTTTCCTTTTTCCTTTTTTTCAATGCTGGAGATTAAACCCACCAGAGCTGGGTTTCATTTAGATCTTGCTTACGATCTGTGCAGTTCATTACTCCTCCGCCACTGGCCTTCATCTTTACAATGCGCAATGCCAAACACACACAGGGCAGGTTTATTTTCTTCTATCTCTTTCTATTAGCTAACAGTGTGATATAGCCACCAGGGGCTCTTCTCTCTTAATTACATGGCATAAACAAAGGCTTTCTGCTAAATTCTCAAAACAACAGTATGTGACAGCCATTTCTCTGCTCTCTCCTCGACTTCCATGCTTGCCTGTGTTTGGCATGAGAAAATGGTCTGATGAGTCCCAGTGCTGACCAAAACCAGGTTTCTCTGTGGAAAAAAGTAGACTGCCTCTAACTGAGAGTCCCAGAAGGAAGGCTTGCTCCATTTCTGGGATGCAGTCAAACCTGACTTAATGCTGTCATAACAAAGGGAAGGTACTCCAGGGTGTAAACATTTTTTGGGGTGTAAAAATTTCTAGCAGTTAATTTAAAAAAAAATAGGAAGTTTTGAAAGCTATGGGAGAATGGTAAGAAAGGGACAACATTCCCTGTGAAAGGTTCCTCAGAAGAGGTTTCTGTTTTGCAGTCAGACCTACGTATGCCTTTGTTTCCAATTAAGCAGGTGTGTGCATAGAATGCAGCATTGCCTCCTTATTTACAGATGGTAGAGTGATAACTTCCTCAGGTCCTCCACTATTTCCCCTGCATAACACACAAACATAAAAAGCTTTTTGACTTGCAAATTGCACCCATGTGCATTAATTCTACCAGGGCTGTGAGCAACTCTTATACTGGATTATGTGAACTTTGCTTCATCAAGTAACAAAATATTTTGCAAAGACTCTTTAGAGCCTTTTCTGGACATGTTCAGAACCCCTTTGCCAGAGATTATTTTATGTAATGGTCCTTAAAGATCAATTTATATTGAAATAGGTTAAAAAATGGAATTTCTCTTCTTGTGGTATGAGCAGCTTTCAGTCCAATGGTGAGTGATGTCAGCTGCCTTTTGACATTTCAATATAAGATCTGACTTACTTGTAATCTCTTTATCTGTTCTAATGAAAGGCAGATTTATCGTAACCTTCTGCTCATTACAATATTTTTACCTCAGTCTTCTGAACTTGAAGTACTGAAGCAGATTTCTAAACATGATTTGAACTTATTCAAAGTCTGGTCGCCTCTGACAGTAAAAATAGCAGACACATTTGTCTTTGGCATGAATTTCTTGAACTATTAATGTTTTCTTTCTTTGGTATGCAAACTGCTCCTCCATTGGGACTATGGATGGCACTGAACGTCTAAACCCTCTAGGCTGCTGCAGTCTGAACTCCTTCGGGAGTTATACAAAAGCTGCTTCCATCAATTCACAGTATCACAGTATAACCAAGGTTGGAAGAGACCCCAAGGATCATCAAGTCCAACCCGTCCCAACAGACCTCACAACTAGACCATGGCACCAAGTGCCATGTCCAGTCTCCTCTTGAACACCTCCAGGGACGGCGACTCCACCACCTCCCCGGGCAGCCCATTCCAATGACGAATGACTCGCTCAGTGAAGAACTTCCTCCTCACCTCAAGTCTAAACCTCCCCTGGCACAGCTTGAGACTGTGTCCCCTTGTTCTGGTACTGGTTGCCTGGGAGAAGAGACCAACCCCCTCCTGTCCACAACCACCCTTCAGGTAGTTGCAGAGGGCAATGAGGTCACCCCTGGTCCTTCTCTTCTCCAGGCTAAACAACCCCAGCTCCCTCAGTCTCTCCTCATAGGGCCTGTGCTCAAGGCCTCTCACCAGCCTTGTTGCCCTCCTCTGGACACGTTCAAGTGTCTCGATGTCCTTCTTAAACTGAGGGGCCCAGAACTGGACACAGTACTCAAGGTGTGGCCTAACCAATGCAGAGTACAGGGGCACAATGACCTCCCTGCTCCTGCTGGCCACACTATTCCTAATACAGGCCAGGATGCCATTGGCCCTCTTGGCCACCTGGGCACACTGCTGGCTCATGTTTAGGCGGGTGTCGATCAGCACCCCCAGATCCCTCTCTGTTTGGCAGCTCTCCAGCCACTCTGACCCCAGCCTGTAGCTCTGCATGGGGTTGCTGTGGCCAATGTGCAGCACCCGGCACTTGGACTTGTTGAATGTCATCCCATTGGACTCCGCCCATCTGTCCAGTCGGTCGAGGTCCCTCTGCAGAGCCTTTCCACCCTCTAACTGACTAACATCTATTCCCAACTTGGTGTCATCTGCAAACTTGCTGATGACTGACTCAATTCCCTCGTCCATATCATCAATGAAGATGTTAAAGAGGATGGGGCCCAACACTGATCCCTGGGGGACACCACTGGTGACTGGCCGCCAGCTGGATGTGGCACCATTCACCACCACTCTCTGGGCTCGGCCCTCCAGCCAGTTCCTAACCCAGCGCAGAGTGTTACTGTCCAAACCATGAGCTGACAACTTAGCCAGCAGTTTGCTGTGGGGGACGGTGTCAAAGGCCTTGGTGAAGTCCAGGTAGACCACATCCACAGGCCTCCCCACGTCCACCAGACAGGTCACCTGATCATAGAAGGAGATCAGGTTGGAGAGGCAGGACCTGCCCTTCCTAAATCCATGTTGGCTGGACCTGAGCCCTTGGCCATCCTGCAGGTGTGCAATTATTGCCGCCAGGATAATCTGTTCCATCACTGTCCCTGGCACTGAGGTCAGGCTGACTGGCCTGTAGTTTCCGGGTTCCTCCATCCGTCCCTTCTTGTGGATGGGGACCACATTGGCCAGTTTCCAGTCATCTGGGACCTCTCCAGTGAGCCAGGACTGGAGGAAAATGATGGAGAGCGGCTTGGCCAGCTCATCTGCCAGCTCTCTCAGCACCCTAGGATGGATCCCATCTGGTCCCATGGACTTGTGGATGTCCAAGTGGCTCAGCAGGTCCCGAACTAGTTCCTCATGGATTTCTGGGGTACTACACTGCTCCCCAACCCTACTACCCAGCTCAGGAGGCCACTCATCCTGGACTCCTACCTTGCTGTTAAACATCGAGGCAAAGAAGGCGTTCAGGACCTCAGCCTTTTCCTGATCTTCGGTCACCGTGTTCCCCTCCAGGTCCAGTAAGGACTGGAGATTCTTCTTGCCCTTCTTTTTAGCATTGATATATTTGTAAAATTGCTTTTTATTTTCTTTCACAGAGGTGGCCAGTTTCAGTTCCAACTGGGCCTTTGCTTCTCTAATTTTATTCCTACATAATCTAACCACTTCCGTGAACATACCTCGAGAAGCCTTCCCCTCCTTCCAAAGGTGATACAGCCTCTTTTTTTCCCTTAATTCCTCCAGGAGCTGCTTGCTCATCCAGGCCGGTCGCCTTCCCCGCCGGCTCATCTTTCGGCAGATGGGAACCGCCAGTTCCTGTGCCTTCAAGAGCTCCTTTTTGAAGTAGGTCCAACCCTCCTGGACCCCTCGGTTCATGAGGGTTGGTACCCAGGGAACTTTACAAATAAGTTTCTTAAAGAGGCTGAAGTTTGCCCTCCGGAAGTCCAAGGTGAAGGTTCTGTTGGTACTCCTCCCTATCTCCCTGCATATTGAAAACTTCACTATCTCGTGGTCACTGCACCCTAGGCAGCCTCCCACGGTCACATCTCCCACCAGCCCTTCCCTATTGGAGAGCAGCAGGTCAAGCAGAGCCTGTCCCCTGGTAGGCTCGCTTAACAGCTGCGTCAGGAAGCAGTCCTCTATTCGCTCCAGGAATCTTCTGGACTGCCTTCTCTCTGCTGAATTAAGTTCCCAGCAGATATCTGGCAGGTTGAAGTCACCCACGAGGACAAGATCTGATGATCTTGAAACAGCCTCCAGTTGTTTGTAGAATAATTCATCAACCTCCTCATCCTGGTTGGGTGGTCTATAACAGACTCCAACCAGGATGTCAGATTTGTTGGGCTGCCCTCTGATTTTAACCCACAGGCTCTCAATTCCCTCATCTTCCACCTCAAGTTCAGAGGCAGAAAGTGTCTCCCTAATATACAAAGCCACCCCTCCTCCTCTTCTCCCTCTCCTATCCCTCCTAAAGAGCCTGTAACCCCCCAGTGTAGCACTCCAATCGTGCCTGTTGTCCCACCATGTTTCTGAGATGGCAACTATATCATAGTTGCCCTGGTGGATTAGGACCTCCAGCTCATCTTGCTTATTGCCCAGGCTGCGTGCATTGGTGTACATGCACTGCAGCTGGGCTCCCGACCTCTCAGTTGACCCTACCTTGTGCCCTACTCTTACCTCTGCAGAGGGACCGATGTCTTCACCCACCCCCTTCAGACCTAGTTTAAAGCCCTCCTAATGAGCCCTGCCAACTCTAGTGCTAGGACTCTCTTGCCCCTTCTAGATAAATGTACCCCATCAGGACCCAGCAGGTCAGGTGCCATAAAAGTTGCCCCATGATCAAAGAAACCAAAGTTCCTCCGCTGGCACCATTCCCTGAGCCACTTGTTGATGGTGTGGGTTCTCCTGTTCCTCTCAGTGTACTCCCCTGCCACTGAGGGAACTGAGCAGAACACCACTTGCGCGCCTGCCCCATCGATCAACTGTCCAAGGGCCCTAAACTCCTTCTTAATTGCCCTGGTGCCCTTCCTGTCGATCTCATCACTCCCAGCCTGTATCACCAGTAGAGGGTAATAGTCAGAGGGACTGATGAGCTTGGGGATTCCCCTTGCAATGTCCCTTACTCGCGCCCCGGGTAGAGAGCAGACCTCCCTGTGGGATGGGTCGGGACGACATATGGGTCCCTCAGCACCCCCAGGAGAGAGTCCCCAACAACTATAACCCTTCTCGTTTTCTTTGTGGAGCTTGTCGTTATAGCTGTTGGGAACTGCTTGGCCTTAGGCTTGGCCTTAGGCTTGGCCTTAGGCTGCCCCCGGAGCTGGTCGTTACAGCCGGCGGGGACTGCTTGGCCTTTGTTTAGGAGTGGTGTGGTTAAAATGCCTAATCCTTACCAGATGCAACTACATCAAGCTAAAGCAAGTTTTATGCCATAAGTCAATGAGAGCTGAAGGTTCTCAAAGTTATGTTACATACTCTGAGGCCTGGAAATGTGAGGAGGAGGAAGCCTTGGAAAGGACTCTGGCTGCACTCCACTGTTTTCAAAACATTCTTTCTATTTTATGTTGTAATAAAATGTGAAATTTGTCAGAGGAAATTAAAAGAATGAAGGAGCAATTACCCAGACACATCTTCTGTAGAGACATGCTGTGCTGTTACTCTTTATTTCAAAAGTAACAAGGTATGCATCTGTTTTATTCTGCAGAAGACTAATTCCTTATTTTAGCAAAGTGACTAGTCTGTTATGAAATCCATAGGCAAAGGATTCAAGTTCTATCTAAAGTGCTTTTTCAATCAAGTGCTCTGTTACTTCGTGCTCTGTTACTCTTATGCTTCCTACTTGAAAAGCTTTGGGCATGTATTCCTTTCAGTATTTTTATTTAATTCCCCATTAGGAACCTGACTCTTTACTTAGGAATCTAACTTCATGTGGTTTGTTTTCAATTAATTCATCACATGTTTTCTCAGTGTGAAACCCAAATAATATCTTAATTTGTATATTGGAGAACTACGAAATGCATGCGTTGTACTTTGTGTCCAGCACTGATTTTGAATGTGAACTTTGCAATACGTTTTCTATCTGCTACAGTAATATGAAAATCAAGAAGAGTAATTCCAGATCCTGACCAACTCAGGTGTCAAGTCTCCATGATCTTTAAGACAGTAACATCTCCAGAGCACAAACAAGAGCTATAGTCTAGTTTAATTTTACATTGCTTTATACAGTAAGAACTCAGTACTCAATTCTGTCCTATCATTTGTTTGTGTCTTAATTTATAAATTGCAGCACACTTCCCTATGCAGAACCCTGGCTTTGCAAGTTTAAATATATAAGTAGATGTGTCTTCCAAATGGATACATAAGAAAAAGAAAAGCATGAAAATAATGTCAGATTTCCTTTCTTTCTAAGTAACTCAAGAAAATACTAAAAACCTCACAGAAAAGTCACTTCATCTCTTAAGTAATTAATTCCTTAGGCAGTATTTTAAAACTACAGGAGATAACATCCAAATTATGTAGGAAACCTTATTTATATGGGCTTTTCTGGAGATAATGGAACTGATGTCAACTATTGTTGTTTCAGTTAAGTTTAGCTCTAAAGAAGTTCAAGACTTTGCCCAGAATGAAGACAGACATTAAGTAATCAATAACAGCTGGAGTAAACCATGGATGTGACCTTTTAAACATCTGCGAAAGCTGTAGACCTTCTACAGGCCATAATGAATTTCAGTGACATGGCTTTTTACTACAGTCTATGGGAATTTCATCACTGCTAACTGCTAAGCCACTGCCCTATATTTCCAGATTGAAAAATATACCGTGAAAAAAATGTTAACATTTAAAAACTCTACCTGTGTTGATGTAGTAGTAGCATTTGGTGTTACTGGTGATGGTGAGTCACTTGGTTTTGGCTCACCAGGGGAAGCTGCTGAACCCTGGGATTCTTGGCTGGCTGGCTGATCTGGAGATAAAGCATCACTGCTGTCTTCATCAAATGAATAATCATCCAAAGCTTGAGGATAATTCTCTTGTCCAACTGCTAGAATGTTTACAAAGAAATAAGCAAAATCATTATTTTTCTTAATTACACGAATTATATTTAGATACTGGTGACAGAATTAGCTAATTGCTGGAAAACGATCCGTTTTCACCACAGTCTAAACATAAGGTACACGCGTATTGTGTTTTTAATATGACAGCCATATTAAATCATATTCAAGTTGCTTTAGTAAGATATTATAAGCTATGTTCAACATATGTGGAGTGCATACAGACAACTATGCCAGATGAGTCATGACCACATGTTTGATTATTTTGTCAAAGTTTTTATGAAGAAGCAAGTCTTTTCAAAGACAGTATTGTACAACTACAGAATTCTAGCTTAGTTTTGAATATAAAAAGGGTAACTTAAATTAAATGATAACAGAGTTTAGGACTCAGAAGCTGAAAGAATAATTAGTAATAAACTTTGAGTGTGTTTCCTTCTAGTGAACGTTACCCTCATGAATTAAATTGTTTTCCACAATGCCATACAGATAACGGATAGAAGCTGTGGCACTTCTACTTGCCTATAATTGCCTCTTTAACGCTGGAGTCTACAGGAAGAATATTTTTTTCTACCAGCTCCATAGGGCCAGGCCGCTGAGCAATCTTCTCATTGAGATCATCTGCTAACCGAGCTCTCTTCAGTTTCATCTGAGTGGCTTGTAGTGAAGGCTCTGCAAAGGTTCCTAAAAGACATGCTTGATTAAACAGCTCTGTCTCATCTTTTCTCCAATATCATGACAAACAACATTGTCCTGTTATTGCACAAATAACTACTCCATTTGTATAAAAAACAGGCAGCTATTCTGAAATTTTTCAAATTAATAATACATTATGAGTAGATGATGTTCATCCTCACATCATGTGTTTTTTTCATAAAAGTAACCTCTTTTTTTAACACCAATAATTTTTTTATTAAACATTTGTATAATGTCCAACAATAAAGCAGGGAATAAAAACCAAATGCTAATATGTCTGTTGATTCTTGGGGATTCTCTGAAAACATCTTGGTAAGTTTATCTTTAAAAAAAGCTTCCAGCACAAATTTGAGTCTTCAAAATTTTGTTTGAATAAAAACATGGAATTAGCCTGTCAATATGGATGTGAAGTACCACAGAGACTCCTATCTGAGTCAAATGTGGGTTTTGCAAACTAGTGGCTATTAAATTGACTTAGATAATGGTTATTTGTTAGACCCTGTATTTGGTAAGATTATGCTGAAACACGCCACAGCCCCATTCATAGAGAGACATGATAACAATGACTTAAGCAACAAGGAAAACAGCAAGGCAGGGTGAAAAAATCAAGTTTATTAAATATTGTTTGGGGTGGTGGTGGAAAAGTACAAGGCTGTCAGGTTATATGTATGACTACAATGAAGCAATACATACACGACGTGTATATATATACCACATGATGTAATCACCATTACAGAATAAAAGCAATATGCAATTGCAAATGAATACGTAGTAGAGAATACTTTCATTGCCATAGATGTATCTATTGCAACAGACAATATAAAAGCAAAGAAATAAAGCATATACACCTTTTGTACTAATTATTATCAAAACCTAAGAAAACTGAGTGTTCATTCTAATATCAGCTCCAAAAATACATACAGCTGAGTACCTACCTTCAAGGATGTGCATTCTGACCAGCTCAGACCGGTCTGGCCTACTGCGAATCTTGTGCTTCAAAAAATTTTCAGTCTTTAAAGAAATGAGGAAATAGCATTAGTTACTGTTTAGTAGAAAATTCAAAGTAGTTTAATCAATCACTGATGCCCAGTCAATAAACAGATGCAGTTGCATTCAGTTAGTTTTAACATTGCTGTTAGCACAAGAGCAGTGAAGGGGTTTGTTTGTTTTGCTCTGAAATGAAGCAGTGCTAATGAATTTCTGTCTTTGCCAAACAAGTTGGGAATGTTTCTGGATTTAATCCCATACCACCACCCAGAATCCTAATGGTATAGATCTGCTACAGAAATATTGCACAAGCATAATTTACTCAAGTAGGAGGTAGCTCTGTAATACATTATGACCATAAGTTTACCACCCCACCCCCCAACCTTGATCTGTGAAGATTTAAGGAAGTTCCTCTCAGCTTTGACACCAATAATTTATTGTATTATATAAAAGCACATGCTGTTACTGTAGTGGTAATATGTTTTCATGTACTCAGAGAATTTAGTATCTCATACAACTGACTATGCATTTTCAGATGTTAGTAACAAGTTTACATGAAGTGGTTTACCCTGGCTCGCTCCAGGCTCTTTATCTGCTCATGGAATGCAGCTGGACTTTTCAAAGCTGTGAAGGGAGAGCAAGAGTTAAACTGACAGGAAATGATTTCCAAAAGAAGTATCAGTATGTGTGTATGGGTACTTAATACCATCCAAGAGTTGTGTTTGTATCTGACTAGGCTTATATTTGACTCATGATACTTGTATTCACTTACATTTAAGAGATGAGGAACAGTCCTATGCAAAATATTTTAAATATTTGATTTTAACAGATAATACCATATAATAATGGTATAATACCTTAGTGTACTATGTACACCAAGGCCTATTCACTAAAACTGTTCCACAGTAGAAATTTTATGAGATAAAGGTTCAGAATGCCAAAATACCATTTCACTAGTTCCACTGTATTTACTATCTGTCTATACCCACTGTATTTACTATCTGTCTATACCTCATACTTACTGTTGGTAGAGAGAAATGGACAGCCCCTTAGTAACTATTTGTGCTGACTTTAAAAAAATAGTTATAAAATTGTAGGAGACTCAAATGTTCAGATTAGAGAACAGAATTCTGGTTAGCTGCTAAAGAGCCACAAGAGTCAAAAAACCCTATTTTTAGCCAGAAATAGGAATTGTAGAGTGCTTCATGGATTGTGGAAAGGAAGTGAAATGGCAGCAGGCACAATCCATCTTATTTGCCACACTTTTGGCAGATATAAGATTCTACAAAACAAAATATCTAACACTTTCTGAGAGTGTAGAAGTTTTTTCCCAGGTTTGACTCTAAAAGAAATAGATAATACTGTGCCTGAAGATCATCAGCAGTACAGACCTGGGAAGGTGAAGATGCTTTAGCAAAAAAATCTGAAGCCTGCTGCATACACCAAAATTTTCAAGAAGAGATTAGCTCTAAGACAGTGTGCTTTCAGGCTAGAATTCACCAGTGCACACTGCCTGTTTATAATAACTTGATATAATGCTGATATGTTTTCAGTGGCTGGGGGTTTTATTTAAGAAAAATTACTTTTTACAATTGAATCTTTAGACAACTTGGACATATTATCTTGGGCCCAGTCATGTCTTACACTGTACACTTGGGGATTCTTGATGTTTTCTGTGCACCCCTCGTTCTGAGGCCAAGTTGATCTCCAAAACTAGTTATACTAAATGATGAGTAGTCACTGGGAGCCCAGGTGGAGGAACACCAAAACACCTCTAAGAAAAGAACTGACTGCACTTGAATTCCAGATCACTAAATAACCATGCTGAGGAGGACCCTCTTGTGATTCCTAAATTGATTTAAAGTATCGTAAGTGCTACTGCTGAAACAACCATAATCTCTAACAGACTTAAATCAATAAAGGATAAAATGGACTCTGGTAATAAAGTGAAATTGCATAAAGCATGCCAATGACTTACTTCCAAAATACAAGTGCTGTGAGTTCAGGTATAAGTATGTAACAAATATCCAAATTTATAAGCATTATTTGCTTGTCAAAGCAGCATGCTCTGCAATTAAGTTGTAGTGGTAAAAGTGAGCTGAAGATAAAAACACTTTACTGAAGAACTGGTAACTTCTTGCAATGCTATTAAGGATGGTAGGTAGGCAGGCCAGAATTGTAAGCTCAGCATTACAGAATCCCAAAATCATAAGTATATCTCCAATTGTGTTTATGAACTTAGTGACAGTGCTGCCTTAGTGAGACACTTCACACTAAGGTGATCAGCAACACCAGGTTGGAAGAGACCTTCAAGATCATCGCGTCCAACCCATCAAACAATCCAACCCACCCAACAACTAGACCATACAGCCAAGCACCCCATCAAGTCTTCTCCTGAACACCTCCAGTGAAGGTGACTCCACCACCTCCACGGGTAGCCGATTCCAATGGGCAATCACTCTCTCCGTGTAGAACTTCTTCCTAACATCCAGCCTAAACCTGCCCTGGCGCAGCCTGAGACTGTGTCCTCTTGTTCTGGTGCTGGATGCCTGGGAGAAGAGGCCAACCTCTGCCTGGCTACAACCTCCCTTCAGGTAGTTGTAGAGAGCAATAAGGTCACCCCTCAGTCTCCTCTTCTCCAGGCTAAGCAACCCCAGCTCCCTCAGCCTTTCCTCATAGGGCTTGTGTTCCAAACCCCTCACCAGCTTTGTTGCCCTTCTCTGGACACGTTCCAGCAAGTCAACATCCTTCCTAAACTGAGGGGCCCAGAACTGGACACAGTACTCAAGGTGCGGCCTAACCAGTGCAGTGTACAGGGGCACAATGACCTCCCTGCTCCTGCTGGCCACACTGTTCCTGATGCAAGCCAGGATGCCATTAGCCTTCTTGGCTGCCTGGGCACACTGCAGGCTCATGTTCAGCCTACAATCAACCAGTACCCCCAGGTCCCTCTCTGCCTGGCCGCTCTCCAGCCACTCTGACCCCAGCCTGTAGCACTGCCTGGGGTTGTTGTGGCCAATGTGCAGAATCCGGCACTTGGATGTGTTAAATCTCATGCCATTGGACTCTGCCCATCTGTCCAGCCTGTCGAGGTCCCTCTGCAAAGCCTCTCTGCCCTCCAGCAAATCAACTGCTGCCCCCAGCTTGGTGTCATCTGCAAATTTACTGATGATGGACTCAATGCCCTCATCCAGATCATCAATAAAGATGTTGAAGAGCATGGGGCCCAGTACTGATCCCTGGGGCACACCACTAGTGACAGGCCGCCAGCTGGATGTGGTGCCATTCACCATTACTCTCTGGGCTCGGCCCTCCAGCCAGTTCCTAACCCAACGCAGTGTGCTCCTGTCCAAGCCACGGGCTGCCAGCTTGGCCAGGAGTTTGCTGTGGGGAACGGTGTCAAAGGCCTTGCTGAGGTCCAGGTAGACCACATCCACAGGCCTCCCCACATCCACCAGGCGGGTCACCTGATCATAGAAGGAGATCAGGTTGGTCAGGCAGGACCTGCCCCTCCTAAATCCATGCTGGCTAGGCCTGAGCCCCTGGCCATCCTGTAAGTGCTGTGTGATCGCACTCGAGATGACCCGTTCCATAATCTTGCCTGGCACTGAGGTCAGGCTGACAGGCCTATAATTCCCCAGCTCATCCAACCGGCCCTTCTTGTGGATGGGCACCACGTTAGCCAGCTTCCAGTCTTCTGGGACCTCTCCAGTGAGCCAGGACTGCTGAAAAATGATGGAAAGTGGCTTGGACAGCTCATCTGTCAGCAATCTCAGCACCCTAGGATGGATCCCATCCGGTCCCATGGCCTTGTGGGGGTCCAAGCGGCACAGTAGATCTCTAACTACCTCTTGGAGCAGTGGTAAACTATGCAGCTCTCTGGCTCCTTCTGCCAGCTCTGCAGGCCAGCTGTCTGGAAGACGTTCTGCCCTGCTAGTGAAGACTGAGGCAAAGAAGGTGTTAAGTACCTCTGCCTTTTCCTCATTCTTTGTTACAACGTTCCCCTCCGTGTCAACCAAGGAGTGGAGGTTGTCCTTGCCCTTCTTCTTGCTATTGATGTATTTATAGAAGGACTTTTTGTTATCCTTCACAGCAGAGGCCAGTCTAAGTTCTAAATGGGCTTTTGCCTCCCTAATTTTCTTCCTGCACAACCTAGCAACATCCCTAAACATTCTGTAGGTTGCCTCCCCTTTCTTCCAAAGATGATACACCCTCTTTTTTTCCCTAAGTTCTATTAAAAGTTCATTGCCCATCCAGGCTGGCCGTCTGCCCCGGCGGCTCATCTTCCGGCACACCGGCACAGCCTGTTCTTGCACCTTCAATAGTTCTTCCTTGAAGTAGGTCCAGCTCTCCTGGACCCCTTTGTTTTTAAGGGCTGATTCCCAAGGAACCTTCTGAATTAGTTCCTTGAGCAGCCTGAAGTCTGCCCTCCGGAAGTCCAGAGTGGAGGTCTTCTTGCTCCCCCTCTTGGCTTGGCTGCATACTGAAAACTCTATTATGTCGTGGTCACTGGTGCCTAAACACCCTCCGACCACCACATCACCCACCAGCCCTTCCCTGTTGGTGAAGAGGAGGTCAAGCATAGCCTTACCCCTGGTAGGCTCACGCAGCACCTGAGATAAGAAGCTGTCCTCCATGCACTCCAAGAACCTCCTAGACTGCCTCCTCTCTGCTGTGTTGAGATCCCAACAGATATCAGGCAGGTTGAAGTCACCCATGAGAACGAGGTCAGGTGATCTTGAGACAGCCTTAAGCTGCCTATAGAATGCCTCATCGACATCCTCCTCCTGGTTGGGTGGTCTATAACAGACGCCAACCAGGATGTCTGCCCTGTTGGTCTTCCCTCTAATTCTCACCCACAAGCACTCAACCCTATCATCCCTGATCTCCATCTCAACAGCATCCAGTGCCTCCCTGACGTACAGGGCCACCCCTCCACCCCTTCTTCCTTGCCTGTCTCTCCTGAAGAGCCTGTAGCCATCAATTGCAGCGCTCCAGTCATGCGAGTCGTCCCACCACGTCTCTGTGATGGCAACTACATCATAACTTTCTTGCTGCAACAAGACTTCCAGCTCCTCTTGTTTGTTACCCATGCTTCGTGCATTAGTGTACATGCACTGCAGCTGGGCTGCTGGTTTCACCTCTAGCTCTAGCTTATCACCTCCAGACTCCTGCCTAAGGGCACTGGTTTCCGACCCTCCCCCCTTCGAAGCTAGTTTAAAGCCCTGTCAATGAGACTTGCTAATTCCCTTCCCAGAATCTTTTTACCTTTGGGGGACAGGCCATTCTCATGTATTGTGACCTTTCCCCTCCTCTGGGACAGATGTACTCCATCTGTTACCAGCTGACCTGGTGCAGTAGAAAGTTCCCCAAGATCGAAAAACCCAAAATTCATTCGTCTGCACCAGCCCCTAAGCCACTTGTTGACTACAGCGGCTGACCTGTTCCTTATTGTGTTCCCTCCTGCAACTAACGGTATCGATGTAAAAATTATTTGTGCACCTGACCCCTCAACCAGATCTCCCAGGGCCCTGAGGTCATTTTTGATAGCCCTGGGAGGCCTGGTACCAACATCATCATTCCCTAACTGCATGACCAATAAGGGATACTTGATACTAGAAAGACACCTACCCCTGTGTCACAAGAATCTGCTTTTAGGTGGTTGTGGAGAGGATTAAGGTCTCCCCTGAGCCTCCTTTTCTCCAGACTAAACAATCATAGTTCCCTCAGCTGCTCCTCATAAGACTTGTTCTCTGGATCCTTCACCAGTGTTTTTGCCCTTCTCTGGACACTGGCACCTCACAGAATCACAGAATCACCACAGTTGGAAGAGACCCTAAAGATCATCCAGTCCAACCTGTCACCACAGACCTCATGACTAAACCATGGCACCAAGTGCCATGTCCAATCCCCTCTTGAACACTTCCAGGGATGGTGATTCCATCACCTCCCTGGGCAGCCCATTCCAATGGCTAACAACTCTCTGCGAAGAACTTTCTCCTCACCTCCAGCCTAAACTTCCCCTGGCACAGTTTGAGACTGTGTCCTCTTGTTCTTGTGCTGGTTGCCTGGAAGAAGAGACCAATCCCCTCCTGGCCACAACCACCCTTCAGGGAGTTGGAGAGAGCAATAAGGTCTCCCCTAAGCCTCCTCTTCTCCAGGCTAAACAATCCCAGCTCCCTCAGCCTCTCCTCGTAGGGCTTGTGCTCGAGACCTCAATGTCCTTCTTGTAGTGAGGGGCTCAAAACTGACCACAGTAATTGAGGTGTGGCCTCACCAGTGTTGTGTACCCCTAGGAGCATAACCCTAACGCTACTCCTGCTGGCCGTGAGGTTCCTGGTACAGGCCAGGATGCTATTGGCGTTCTTGGCTACCTGAGCATATTGATGGATCATGTTCAGACTGCTGTAAACCAGCACCCCAGGTCCTTTCTTGCTGGGCAACTTTCCAGCCACTCCACCCCAAGCCTGTGTGTTGCACGGGGTTGTTGTGACCCAGGGGCAGCACTGGGCGGCTGCAAACTAACAAACTAGAAGCAGTTTTACTATTTGTTGTTGTCTGCACTGTGCTGTACTAGGAAACCCCACAGTCTCTCTCCATCCCCCTCCTGCTTCTCTGCAGGGTATTCCAAATGGAATCAGGGTCTACACCCCAGCTTTGAGAGCCCTCTGCCAATCAATAATTGAAATGCTAAACAGATAGATCACAGCTCCTCTGTCCCTGGGAGGAGTGTACGTGAAAGGAAGGTGGTGCCACTAGACTTGTGCTGCTGACTCCAGCAAGGCCAGGACCTGCTCCCATGCTGCTCCACCAGCATCTGTTCTGTCCCATGCTGGTAACTGCCACTGCCAGGCTGGAGCCTGAGGCAAGAGCTGCTGGAAACTGCCTCATTTCCAGGCATCACTTCAGAATGTGACCTACATTTCTCAGAAATTATTTATAATGCTCTTAATTACTCTGAAGCACAATATTAGCATGCTTCTTTAAAGAAAACTCTGCAAGATTTCATGTTAATATTGAGGGGTTTTTTTCTCTCTCAGCAGTACCTTGCTGTGCTCAGAAAACCTCCCTATGATGCCCACAGACATGTTTGTGGGGGTTTAATCATCTTACTTCCTCCTCGTTTTGCTTTGTGGCTGCTTCCACATGGCTGTGGTACCTGGGAGCAGGGGACACTCATTCTCACCCGTGTCAGAGAGGAGAAAAGGGCTATCCCATGGTCAGGCCACCTTTGCTGCAAATGCCCATTTTCAGCCATAGCTAGTTCCCTTGCTCAGAGCCTGTTTCAGCAGCCAAACTCTAAATAGCTCCTAAATCTAGGAGATGAGGAAGGGCAGCTATCAATGCCAGCTAAGCTTTTGGAGGGAGCTAGGTTAGCTGGCATTGCACTGCTGTGCTGAGGGAACCTTATGCCAGTATCTACCAGCAAGAGAAGATTTTAAACACCCAGAAATGCATCCAGTTTTTAAGCTCAGGGAAAATATTTATATTACTAAGAACATTGCACAATACTTTATTTAGTCCAAGGGAAAGTTTTCTAGAACACTTGAGTAAATAATGCACAGAAAAAGCCCTCTGTTCTGCCTGGGAGCTGGACAGGATGACCCAATAGATCTTTTCCCTTTTGCACCTCCAACACACAGTTCAGATATTGTGTGTATGTGTGAGAAAGAGAGCGAGCAGTGGAGCAGATCTGTGCACATTGGGGAAGAGATTGGTTTTAACTATCTTCTTACATCTTTTGACATGTATTTGTCCTTCTAGAAAAAAACAAACTTAAAAAACTAAGGCTTAGTAAGGGGCCTCAGATTACTTATTATTAGCAGTCTAATCAGGCTGTTCCAGTACAAGGCACATGCTTAAACACAGTCTCTCCTAAGCAAGGACATGACTTGCTACTTTTATTGCAGGCTATGTTTTACTCTTGGGCTTCTGAGCCTTGACTTATGTTTAAACTTTCAATGAAGTTCCCTTCAGACGTGAATTTTGTCAATGCTTGTTTCTCCCCCACAAAAATCTGGTTATAGTATGTGATATTTTCTTCAGATCTTCACTGTTCTGCACAACATTTCCCACCCCCTCCCTTTTTCGTGTGGTTTGTTTTGTTTCTCTATGCTAGAAGGAAAAACTGTGTTCAACTATGCTGGAAACTTTCATCCCTCACTAGCAGTTCTCGGGCAGCAGATCTCTGCATGGTAGGCATCCTACCTGACACTCTCTGCTTCACCCTGAAAGAAGATCTCTGAACAGCCTGCTCTGGGCAGGAGGACATGTAAGGCAGAAGCTCCAGCAGGCAGAGGCAGTCACCCATGGGTGGCCTGGTCCCCAAGCATTGTGGTGTTTCTGGCCAGCAGCTGCATCTCTATAACACTGAGCCAGGAGCCTTCCATGGCAGTGGTTTTCATTGCACTGTGCCCCTTTCCCAGGGGTAACCTGCAACCTCGGCTTGCAGCAGCTCAGGGCTCTCAGCTGCTAGATTTGGCTTCTTCTTTGCTTCCACTAAACTGAATGAAACAATTACTCTTTCATCTGCTTTTTCCATTTTCTCCTTTTGAACGATTTTCTTCTGTCCAAATAAGATGAGGGGATTTTGTCACACTCCTGATTAGAGACAGCACAGAGAAGGAGGAGGAAAAAAAAAACAGAGAAACAAATGAGGAAACTAATGCAATCTGTTGTTTGAGTGAATGAGGTATTAAACAAACTGGGTGTGTTGATCTCATGCACAGCTCTGGGCCATCCTTCAGCTCCTCCTGGTTCGTGGCCTGGACTGAGCATGGTGGTGCTTCATCTCCATCCCTGTTGTGGTTGAAACAACCTCAGCCAGCTTCATAGTCAACTTTTTTCCCCCCTGTGTTTCATTTTAGGTAAGAGCCTTGCTTTGGAGGTTCAACACACTGCTCTTGGGCAGCTCACAGTTCAGAAATGTTTTGTGCATTTCTGCAGCTTTCAGGAGCCCTAAAAGAAAACAGTTATCCTTTCTTGAACAGTTGTAATTTCTTCTCAGAGCTGGATTTTTATGCCCACTTTTATTTGTCCTTTCAGCTCTGTCAGTGAGTAAAGCCACTTGCAGTTGGAGAGCATAAAAAGGTAGTGGTTTTACAGGTCATATTCAAGCATATGGATAGCTTTGAAGTTACCACTTTAGTGAAAAAAAATGGTTGGTTGGCTGCTGTTGCATCATAACTTAATCACAGAAATGAACTTCAACTATTAATGGCTTTTCTAACACAAGTAAGGTCTTTGCTTCAAAGGGAGTTTCACACACAGAAGGGGCAGCCAGGAGACTAGGAGTACTGCAAGGATCCAGTGAGACTGACTTCTGCTCTTAGCAACTCATTGTGGTAGCAAAAGTCCTCAAAGAGCTCCTAGGTACCAGTCCTTAGATGCCTACATCAGCAGCATCTCATCTTGTCAGGATCTTGAGGAATCTGGTTCATTAAAACAGGTTAAAACAGGTTCAGCTACACTACTGTCTGAGCAGATAAGATTTATCCCAATATACGACTGTAGGAAATTCCTAACTTAATCATCTGGCTCATCACAGAATCACAGAATTTCAGGGGCTGGGAGGGACCTTGAAAGATCACCTAGTCCAACCCCCTGCCAGAGAAGGATCACCTATACCAGATTACACAGGATTATAGTGTGAATGCAGAGAGCCTGCAAACTGATCCCATCCCAGAGATCTGGAAAGAGAAACATTTTATCTCTCCGCGGTGAACTCCCAAGAGTCTCATTTGCACACTGCATTCATGTATAAGCTTTGACCTAAAGGACAAAACCTGTCTTGAATTCTTGGGGTATGTAACAGGAAGAACTGGCATATTTCAACCTTAATTGTGCCCTTTCCAGGTGAGGTGAACATAAGCAAATTCTGCTTTCGGATAAGCTGTTATTGTGGGTGACCTCCTGTGCAGAATAATTCATCAGCATTAACCACTGCATCTAGTTTCAGCTGCATGGTTTTCAATCACTAGTTTACAGATTAAAATCTCATCTCAGATTTAACACATTGGTTCAATTACTTCAAGTTGTGCTTCAAACACCATCAAAGTGTTGATTCTTTTCCCTTAATTCTTTTGAAAGGCTAATTCAGACTGACTCATTAACTAGAGATGACTGCAAATTTGGATAATGCATCTAAGTGGAGAGGCTTGATCCAGCCTGATTAAAAGATTGGTTTTGGTAGCTGATGTTTAACCTCTAAAGTTCACAAAGTGAGCTACAGTTAACAAGTGTGCTTCATTCTAAGAAGTGGGAGGATGCTTAAACATTTTGTTGCCCCCTGAAATCAAAAGGGGAAGCTTCCTGAGCTGCAAAATGCAACGTTTATGCTAATTCATTATAATTATAATTATTTTGCAGTAACTGAAAAATCTATGTTCAAACAGTTCCATAAATGACATGAGTAAACACACAAGCATATTGTTGGCTTCCCTAAGTACATCAGTACATTAGAAGGATAAATTGTTTTATTACCTAATTAGCCATCCTTCAGGAAGGATGTTTTCATGAGCAGGAAGCCAGATGGACAAAAAAATATCCTGGATAACTTCTTCTGGAAAACAAACCAAAGCAAAGCACTGCAAGAAAAACTGATTAGCACTCACTTCTGAGAACTTTCCTTGCATTTGGAGCAGGCAGAGGTGTGGAAAAAACCCAACAGCAGCATCTCTCTGAGGTATGGAAGGAGATTCTTGCAACTAAGAATCATAGAATCAAGAAGAAGAGACCTCAAAGATCAGCAAATCCAATCTGTCACCCAAGACCTCATGACTACTAAACCATGGCACCAAGTACCACATCCAATCCTCTCTTGAACATCTCTAGGGATGGTGACTCCACCACCTCCCTGGGCAGCACATCCCAATGTCTAACAACTCTCTCTGTGAAGAACTTTCTCCTCACCTCCAGCCTAAACTTCCCCTGGCACATCTTGAGACTCCAGTGTCCCAAGGGTCCAGCCCAGGAAGTGGCCACAGGAAGCTGTGTGCTTCATACCCATAATATCCTGTGCCCTATAAATCCATCTGCAAAGTCCTTCTCTTCCTCTTCCTTCCCTCTCTGCTCCTGTGGGAGATGCTCCCTATCAGGTAATGCTGGGGGAATATCTCAAGGCTCTTAGGTCTGGCCAGGCCTAATGCCAGGAGGAGAAGGAAGAAGTTCTATACAGAGAGAGTGGTTGCCCATTGGCATCGGCTACCCGTGGAGGTGGTGGAGTCACCTTCATTGGAGGTGTTCAGGAGAAGACTTGATGGGGTGCTTGGCTGGATGGTCTAGTTGTTGGGTGGGTTGGATTGGTTGATGGGTTGGACGCGATGATCTTGAAGGTCTCTTCCAACCTGGTGTATTGTATTGTATTGTATTGTAAGGGGGAAGCAGTCTCAGACCTGGCCAGCTGAGACCAGCCTAGCAGTAGCTGGGGGTGGGGGGTGGGGGAAGAAAGAGCCCTGGGGGCTTTGGGTGTACCCTCAGGTGGGGAGAAGGGAAGTGTTGGGAGGGTTTGGGTGTGCTGTAGGGGACTCTGTGTGCTTTGGGACTCTTTTGTCACAGTGCTTGAAGCTTCTGTAACACAATTCCTGCTTTCCATTTGCACTTTCCATCACTTCTGCAATCCATTGGTGTGAGGAGTGGCATTCTTTTGCCCCTCTCAGGGGCAGGAGAGGATCTGCCTGGCCTCAAACCAGGACACTACTCCTGCAAAGAAAGCTGAGAAAGAACAACTCAGACCCAAACATCTAAGCTTGAGCTGAATAAAATTACATCATTGGGAAGAGCAGCCCCAGAGGGGAGCTGAGCAGCCTGCATCTACAGCATAAATTAAAGAACATCTGCATAAAACTGTGCAAGTTTGAGGGCTGTATTCTGGTTTGCAACCATGCAGACCAACAAACGTGGTCTGTGGTGTTAGGAGTGGTAGAAATAAAGATGGATTACAGCAGAAAAGGATTACCATGTATGGTGGGGGCTGTTTCTTGTGACTCTAACAGAATGCACTGTATAGGCTTCTTTTTGCGCTGTATACTGTGACACAGTAAACACTTGACTGTAAAACAGGGTTCTGACTGTATTGCTCACACGAAATGTGGGCAGTAGAAGTGGGTGAAAATAGTTTGCAAAAAGTAAATTTGTTCAAAAGTTTTGCATGAGCAGGAATTGCCTGCAAACTCAGTCTTCAGACTGAAGAAAAGGCAAACTTGGACCATAGCCCAAAAGCTTGCAGAGAACAATTCCCAGCAGCAAATGATAGGACACCTGCAAGGCAGCGATTTTCTCCTCTTTGGGGAGAAATTGCCTGGAAATCCCCACAGGCTTTTGAACACATCTTTCATATCATTGACCCAGGTGCCAGGCAGGGGAGCCCTCTGTTCCTCCAACTTAGCAAAGCTGGCTGTAGGCACAGGAAAGACTCACAGTATCACAGTATCACAGTATCACCAAGGTTGGAAGAGACCTCAAAGATCCTTGAGTCCAACCTGTCACCACAGACCTCATGACTAGACCATGGCACCAGGTGCCACGTCCAATCCCCTCTTGAACACCTCCAGGGATGGGGACTCCACCACCTCCCTGGGCAGCACATTCCGATGACGAACGACTCTCTCAGTGAAGAACTTTCTCCTCACCTTGAGCCTAAACTTCCCCTGGTGCAGCTTGAGACTGTGTCCTCTTGTTCTTGTGCTGGTTGCTAAAGAGAAGAGACCAACCCCTTCCTGGCTACAACCACCTTTCAGGTAGTTGTAGAGAGCAATGAGGTCACCCCTGAGCCTCCTCTTCTCCAGGCTAAACAGCCCCAGCTCCCTCAGCCTCTCCTCATAGGGCTTGTGCTCAAGGCCTCTCACCAGCCTCGTTGCCCTTCTCTGGACACGTTCAAGTGTCTCGATGTCCTTCTTAAACTGAGAGGCCCAGAACTGGACACAGTACTCAAGGTGTGGCCTAACCAATGCAGAGTCACCACTGCATGGGGGTTTGCTCTGACCTCGCAGGGCTGTCTGCCAGGCTTTTGTCTTTGGTAAATCAGTGGGATAGATATACTGGAAATGAGAAGTTTCTCTGTGGGCTTAAGACTGCCACTCATGTCTGTGTGTGCATGACTCTGTTGTGGTGGTTGTCCTTGTATTTAGGAGGCTATGAAGCACCTTGACAGGGAGCTAACCCAGCATTCATACACAAGCTAAAAAGGATGTGAGCTGTCAGTCATGCCATTGTAACAGCCGTCATGATGTCTCTGTGATAGGAAAGGTCTGGTGGTTGCTTGCTCTCAAATGGTATCTGTTCACTGGCATGGATGATTTGGTCCAGAAATGTTATTTCTTATGTATATCTCAGTAGCTAATGCCTGAAAGAAAGCAATATCCCTTCAATGTGGGTTATTTGGAAATAGAACTGTGGGAGAAAGCTTGTCTTTGTCTTTAGATGCTTTTGTTTGCTCTTCAGAGCATAGAATTAAGTTGGAATACTTCGTATTCAGACCACATTTAAAGTTGTCCCAAAAGTAATCGTCAGGTTGCAAGTCTTTTCATCTTAGAGAAAAGACTTCTGTACGAGGTCTGGTTTCTTTTCATTGACTCAAGGGTGCACAGGTTCAAAGAGATTAACTGGGAAATGTCTGTGGTTTGGACATTTAAAGGGAAAGGGAGTTGACCCCTGCCTGCTTTATCTGGAAACAGATACTTGAGAGGCATCAGCTTGCATAGCCAAGACCCCAGGCTCTCCCAGGATCACTTCCCCGGTAATCCCCACTCTGGCTTTTGAGTGGTCCTCCTTTTATTCTTATATTAGGCAATTCTAATTTCCAGCATCTCGTCCAGCTCTCCAGAAATAAACTAGCCCAAAATTGCAGCTGATGTAAATCAGTGCAGCATCACTGACTTCCATCAAAACTCGTGCCAAGGATCTGGCTGTGAAATGCTTAAATTGCTTGCACAGATTGTTTCAGAGAAGTCTCTCTGTCTCCTGTCCCACCGTGGCCTGCTTCACAGGAGGCACAATGACAGCAAGTTGCACAAGGGTGACAGCTCTAGGAGACTGGAACTTTGCTCATACACCATCCTTCAATAGGAAAAAAAGCTGGTGTTCACACAGGGAATAAATCAAAGGCTTTAGCAACACCAAGGTGAAAGGCAGACAAGTCTTTCCCTGCCCTGCTCCTTACACATCTTTTCTGGAACAGTACAAAGATGCACAAGATGGATAAGCTGCTGCTGTGGTCCCATCTGACCCGTCTGATTCTGAGCTGTTTTGGACAATGTTGGTTACTAGATCTGTGTGTAATGAGGGCAGGGATCATAGCCCTGCTGCTCACCTGCTGCTTCTGATGCATGCCCAACACCAGTTATGGGATGTCCCCTGAGAGCAGGCATCACCAGGCCCCTGCAACTGCTGTGTGTCCTGCACCAAGCAAAGGCAGGCACCGTCTGCCTATGCTGCTAAATGTGTGGTATGAGTTTCATGCCAGTGAGCCTTCATGCTCATCTAGACCAAACATCTGAAGTTCAGTCTTGTAGTGGTTGGTGTCAAGCTGCAGAGCTCTGAAAGATTTCCACTGGTTCTGTTGCCTCTGTCACCTTCTTTAGCTCTGTTGGCAATTGCCTTGATTTTCTACATGCAGCTTTCAGACTAAAACGAGTCTGTATAGCTTAATAGTGTTTTCCTACGTACATAGATATGTACAAATCCTGTATAAACATATATATGGGTCCAGATATGCAGACATAAATATATACATATGCATTGCAAGTGTATTTGTCCCTGTAACATCTCTTGAGAGATGATACTTTCACACTTTTATCCAGGGGTTTTTTTGCTTATTAGGATACAGAACAGCCCCAGGCTCTACAGAGGATTTTACATATACACAGCAAACTTGTCCCTCCAGCAAATTGTTTCCTGTCTGAAAGATAAGACAAACAGTTTTAGAAGGAAAACAGTGGTAAGCCAAGTCCAGGCTTGCACAAAGATTTGTCCTGATTCCCAGGCTCCCGGATTAAGACACTGTTCATCAGATTTCATTGCTGGAAACCCTGCCTTTGGCAGCACACGTCTGGAGTGCAGCGTGAGCAACTTTGCACGGCTCCTGCCATGCCCCTGGCGCATTGCACAGCCCCCAGCTGCAGTCTGGTGCTTCAGGGGACATACCTGAGGAAGGCAACCCTGTTAGTAGAGCATCTTCCTTCTTTTCCTTTCAGTTATTCATTTTAGAAGAGTTATTAACTCCTATTCCTGTTAATTGCTTTGTGCTTACTTTGAGGAGAGGGTTGGCAGCACTAGGCACAGCAGTACCTGCAGGGGCTTCCATCAGGGAAGCAGCTCACTTCACCAGCTGAGCACTGCCTCTTGAATATGGCACCATTCCATGTGACAGCATTTGCAGAAGAAAGCTGGGGGCTGCAGCAGGGAAGAGACAAACCAGTAAGCTGAAATAAAGAGCTGGGCATCCTCCTGCAGAGCTTGACCTTGGTTTGCAAAGATTTGGAAGATGCTCTAAAGCCATTTTCCAAAACTAATACTTACAAAAGGATTACAAGCCTGAGCGTGCTTCTGGCAAGCAGTGGTTTTGTTGTGGTTTCCAAGTCACAGCAAACAGTTTTTACTGAAATGCCACTTTTGACCATGGAGTAGGGGGAAAAACGATTTCTCTAATAACTCTGACAAACCCTGTCTCTGCTGGGTACTTGTTTGCTTTCCTGATGCCTTGCACACACAACCACACATAACCTATAGGGAAAACCTCCAGTTCTGCTCTTTGCTAGCCAGATACATTAAACTAGGGCCAGTTATTTTTCCCTTCAATATAGTATCATAGTATCAGTCAGGGTTGGAAGGGACCACAAGGATCATCTAGTTCCAAACCCCCTGCCATGGGCAGGGACACCCCACACTAGATCAGGCTGGCCAGAGCCTCATCCAGCCTGGGCTTAAACACCTCCAGGGACGGGGCCTCAACTACCTCCCTGGATAACCCATTCCAGGCCTTCACCACTCTCATGGTGAAGAACTTCCTGCTCACATCCCGCCTGAATCTCCCCACCTCCAGCTTCATTCCATTCCCCCTAGTCCTATCACTACCTGATATCCTGAGAAGTCCCTCCCCAGCCTTCCTGTAGGCCCCCTTCAGATACTGGAAGGCCACAATGAGGTCACCTGGGAGCCTTCTCTTCTCCAGACTGAACAGCCCCAACTCCTTCAGTCTGTCCTCATAGGAGAGGTGCTCCAGCCCTCTGATCATCCTCATGGCCCTTCTCTGGACACGTTCCAGCACCTCCAGATCCCTCTTGTAATAGGGGCTCCAGAACTGGAGGCAATACTACATAGACCTTTAAATACAAGTCCTCTGAATCTCAGGGACAACATGCTGGAGATTTAACTTTTTGCACTACTAGGGACATCCACCTTGCATGATGACTACAGAATTAATCCTGGGGTTGTCTTGTCTTCTTGGAACCTATTTGCAGCCACGCATTGAGGAGATGTTTGTAGCCCCAAATCAGCAATCTGCTGTTGAGATAGTGTCAGCATGAAGAAGGGACCTTTTGCAGGTCAGTCATCCTGAATTTGAAGGATGCAGGCAGTATGTTTGTTCAGAGGTGAGTCCTAATATGGAGTGACTCTTGTGCAAGACTTTGTACAAATGTTTATTGGGACAGCAGGACTAATAGAGGGACCATTAGACTTGGCCAAAATGCACATGGTGCTTTCTCTTTTCATTTTGTGCTTTCTTCTGTATGCTTTGTGCCTTCTACATACCAAATATTTACTCAGTCTATAGGTTTATGAGCTACTTGCATGGAGTTTACTGAAATGTAAGGGCTTAATTACACCCTCATTCGATTCAGTGGGAGGTTTGTCATTGACTTAACTGGGAGCAGAGCTGTGCAAAAGGATTTGCATGCATTGATTCAGCATACTGCAAGGGAAGGTCGAATGTGTGAACTTGGGGAAGAAGGAAAGCTCAATGTTGTTAACAATCACGATGTCCTCGTGAGATTAGATTTCTCCTGTAGATAGATGTATCCTATGAATAAGCTGTACGGTGCTTAGGATCCACAGATATTGCTAAGAATTGTTGGCTTCAGGGTTTTATGATCCATGAGAAGTTTTCACTCAATTGTGGGAATTATAGAGCTGAATAGACATTTCTTTCCACCACCAGCACCACCCCCCACCCCTCCACCCCCCCAAATATTTTGGCTTTGCATTTCACTGATGGTTTCCTTTTCATCTAACAATACAATCCCTGAGCTTGCTTTATAAAAGCAACACTTAAAAAATATATCTACACCTAGCTATGTAGCTGAAATTAAAGATCTGGAATAGTTCACTTAGGCTTCTATTATTTCCCACTTTGAAGGATGTAGTGAAGGATAGAGGTGAGACAAAGAAGCCAAAGCTGTAAGGCTCACAGCTCTTGGTAGCACATAACATGGCATATGGACAGTCTGGTTTGCCAGGAGTTCTGAAACAGCATTCCCTAGCTGTGTTTGCCATCCCAGGAACCATGAAACATCTGATCATTTTGTTCTACCCATCACTTCCACCATGCAAATCCTGTGACTGCTGAGAGGCAACCCTGGACTGTCGTGCAGTGAGAAACTAGAGGATTGGCATGAGATGTGTGGTGGTTTAAGATTCATTTTACAATCTGCTCTGAGGAGCTTGAGCAAGTCCCACTGCCTTAAGATGAGATTAGGGTGACTCACCAAAGTTGTGTCATCCCCCTACATGCAGGTGAATGCCACCCACAGCTTGTGTGTGCAAGTAGCCTGCATGCCGATGTTCCTTGCCTGTAAGTCGTGGTGGTTCTTAGTTCTGAAGCAGATTGGGTAGAAGACTGTTACTCCCACCAGGGCAACTTGGCTTCTCTTAGTTCCAGCAATGTAACTAACAAATAACTACAACAAATAACTAAAATCACTAAAAAGCAGAAGTTGAGAGAGCACCAGTGACTACAGAGGAACAAATGACTATGATGACAGCAGAGAGCAGTGGTGACCTGACTCCTGATGTGGAGGAACTCATCCTTCATCAACCCCTTCTGAACCAGCCAGGGGAGTTTCAGTGGTCTGAAAGAGAGGCTTTGCACTCAGCACTGGCATAAATAAAGTGATTTGAATGTGCACCATCCTCTTATTTGTATGTGATTAGTGGATATACGTTCTGGGAATCCTGAAACACTGCCAGAACTTTGTCAAGCTTTCAGGAAGCACTCAGGCTGCTGGAGATAGCCTGCTGTATTCTCTGACTTCATTTTCCAACTTACCAGGCCTACAGTGTTTATTCTTCAGTGATCTTTCTTGGCAAGGTAGTTTTATTTGGTCTGCCTTTTCTGCTAGCATTTTCAGTTGTCCCCTCTACGTGGTCTAACAGCTGTGTCTACCTTCACAACAATCTCAACTTCCTGCTTTTGCTAAATTCCATGTAAAATGTTGATATTTTCACTGATCAAGTGTGAGGAAGACCCAAGGCTTCAATAAACTGAATTTGGCTGTTTCTGAACCTGAGAAAGGTGCTGTCACAAAATGTACTATAAAAAAGAATTAAACTGATAAAGCTGATTGCAAATGGAGAGAGTCAGGATGAATAACAGCTGTTCCAGCTTTAAAAAGCCACTGCTTTCCCTGTTTCAGCTTCCACAGGATCCTAGAATGGTTTAGGTTGGAAGGGACCTTAGAGGTCATCTACTCCAACCTCCCCACCATGGGCAGGGACATCTCCCAGCTTGATTGAACTGCTCCAGGCCTCATCCAACCTGACCCTGAACACCTCCGGAGAATAGAATAGAATAGAGTAGAGTAGAATAGAATAGAATAGAATAGAATAGAATAGAATAGAATAGAATAGAATAGAATAGAATAGAATAGAAATAGAATGGAAATAGAATAAATAGAATAGAATAGAATAGAATAGAATAGAATAGAATAGAATAGAATAGAATAGAATAGAATGGAATAGAAATAGGAATGGAATAGAAATAGAATGGAATAGGAATAGAATAGAATAGCATAGAATAGAATAGAATAGAGTAGAATAGAATAGAATAGAATAGAATAGAATAGAATAGAATAGAATAGAAATAGAATAGAATAGAATAGAATAGAATAGAATAGAATAGAATAGGTTCAAAGAGACCCTCAAGGTCATCGCGTCCAACCCATCATCCAAAGCTATCTGATCAACTAAACCATGGCACCAAACACCCCATCAAGTCTCCTCCTAAACACCCCCAGTGATGGCAACTCCACAACCTCCCTGGGCAGCCTGTTTCAGTGTCTTACCACCCCCATACTGAAGAACTGCCTAATATCCAGCCTGAACCTACTCTCCTTCAGCTTCAAACCTTTCTCCCTTGTCTTACTGTTAGAGACCCTTATGAAAAGTCCCTCTCCAGCCTTCCTGTAGGATCCTTCCAGGTATTGGAAGGCAGCTGTAAGGTCCCCCTAGAGTCTTCTCTTCTTTTTTCATTATATTTGGCTATAAATACAATGCCCAAACTGTATTTATACTTATCTGAATAGGGCCAAATCCTTATTTGCCATTCCTCAGTACATCCCAGGATGTAGCTTATGGCTTCCTCCAAATTACTGATGGGAATAACCTTGGTTTGTCTCCTGACCCCATTACAGTGTGGGTGTTCCAGCCTCAGCTGCGTTAACGCAGCTGCCTTGCTATGGCCAGGAGAGGCTTTCAGTGGAGTCAGGCAGCTATCACAGAATTCCCTGGGAGCAGGATTAGCTTATCAAGTGGAGATAACTTGAGGCACATGTTACTCTGTTTTAAGGGTTATTCCTGCTTTAATTGGCAGCTGGATCTGCACTTCTTAACCACTGAGGATGTAATGACAAGGATAAATGGCACCACAGGACCTGGCTACAATTTCTGGCTGTCTGGACTTCATATGAGCTCAAAATCATGTCCACACTCATGGAAAAAAGCTGTTGAAAACACGAGTATTAACGTTGTCAGGGTATGGACAAATGACTGGGCCTGTGGGGACAGGCTTCTGACAGCTTTATTTATAATCATCCTACAAACAGTGTCCGAGACTTCCACGCAGCTGTGTGTGGAGTAACGGATAAGGCAGGAGTGATGCTGGGTCTCATGTGGGAAATCGAAGCCAGTAAGAAACACATTGAAACCTGAACCCTGCAATTTTCATACTCTATTTGAACCACGATGATGTTCCCTACTGGGATTTTCTGGGTGAGCAGTAATCATTTAATGCAGTAAGCTGTAGCAGCAGAAGTTGCACATGAGCTGCTCTACAGTTCAAATGATTTGTTGTGTTGCCTGCAGCTCGGTGGCAATTTCTCACTAATTAAGATCATAGAATTGTTTTGGTTGGAAAAGACCTCTAAGGTCAAGTCCAACCATCAGCCCAACACCACCATGGTCATCAAACTGTATCAGGAACAGTGTGGCCAGCAGGAACAGGAAGGTCATTCTGCCCCTATACTCAGCACTGGTTAGGCCACACCTTCAGTCCTGTGTCCAGTTCTGGGCCCCTCAGTTTAGGAAAGATGTTGAGTTGCTGGAAGGTGTCCGGAGAAGGGCAACAAAGCTGGGGAGGGCTTTGGAGAACAAGCCCTATGAGGAGAGACTGAGGGAGTGGGGTTCCTTAGCCTGGAGAAAAGAAGGCTCAGGGGAAGACCTTATTGCTCTCTACAACTACCTGAAGGGAGGCTGTAGCCACGTGGTGGTTGGTCTCTTCTCCCAGCCAAGCAACACCAGAACAAGAGGACACAGTCTCAAGTTGTGCCAGGGGAGGTTTAGGCTGGATGTTAGGAAGAAGTTCTTCATGGAAAGAGAAATTTGCAATTGGAATGTGCTGCCCAGGGAAGTGGTGGACTCACCATCACTGGAGGTGTTTAGGAAGAGACTTGATGGGGTGCTTGGTGCCATGGTTTAGTTGATTAGATGGTGTTGGATGATAGGTTGGACTCGATCTCAGCAGTCTCTTCCAACCTGGTCTATTCTATTCTATTCTATTCTATTCTATTCTATTCTATTCTATTCTATTCTATTCTATTCTATTCTATTCTATTCTATTCTATTCTATTCTATTCTATTCTATTCTATTCTATTCTATTCTATTCTATTCTATTCTATTCTATTCCATTCCATTCCATTCCATTCCATTCCATTCCATTCCATTCCATTCTATATCCACATGTTTCTTGAACACCTCCAAGGACAATGACTCCGCCACCTCCCTGGGCAGCCTGTTCCAGTGCCTGACCACTCTTTACATAAAGAAATTGTTCCTAATATCCAATCTAAACCTCCCCTGGAACATTTTCAGGCCAATTCTATCACTGATATTAGGAAGAAGAGACTGACCTTCACCTCAATGCAAACTTTTTCCAGTAGTTGTGTTCCAAGAAGGAGCTGGAGAAGGATGAACGGCACATGGAAAACAGAGAAAAATTAGAAAAAGAGATTCACTGATCATAGCTGCTGCTAGATAGCCTTTTTTCTTCTTTTCTATTTTCCTAATGGAACAATTTATTTCTCAGTTTTTAGCAGTAGGTGAATTAATCAATTGCATCTGGCTGGCTTTACACAAGCATTCACTAGGACAGGCAGACTCTGCCAAAGCAGGCAAGGTAACTCCATTACCTCTGCCTCTGAGAGTCTGGCACCATCACTTTAAGATCCTTGTTTCATTTAGTTTGTGTTTCCAGCCTTATCAACCTCTCTTTCTGTGATTGTTGATCCCCTCTGTATTTTTATTACTCAGCCTTTCTACTATAATTGCTAACTTTTCTGCTATGATCGCCTTCACAGTATCACAGTATCACTAAGGCTGGAAGAGACCTCGAAGATCATCGAGTCCAACCTGTCACCACAGACCTCATGACTAGACCATGGCACCAAGTGCCACGTCCAATCCCCTCTTGAACACCTCCAGGGATGGTGACTCCACCACCTCCCTGGGCAGCATATTCCAATGACGAATGATTCTCTCGGTGAAGAACTTTCTCCTCACCTCCAGCCTAAACTTCCCCTGGTGCAGCTTGAGACTGTGTCCCCTTGTTCTGGTGCTGGTTGCTAGAAAGAAGAGGCCAACCACTTCCTGGCTACAACCACCTTTCAGGTAGTTGCAGACAGCAATGAGGTCTCCCCTGAGCCTCCTCTTGTCCAGGCTAAACAATCCCAGCTCCCTCAGCCTCTCCTCATAGGGCTTGTGCTCAAGGCCTCTCCCCAGCCTTGTTGCCCTTCTCTGGACATGTTCAAGTGTCTCGATGTCCTTCCTAAACTGAGGGGCCCAGAACTGGACACACAGAACCTTACAGTGTTCAGAGGCAGAAACTTGCCCCTCAAGATGAAAAGAGATGCAAGGAATGTTTTTTACAGCAAAGTCCCCCCACCTGTGCTAAAGCTTGGGTAGACAATTTCTCTTCAACGATTAAATACTCATCTCAAAGTGAGCTGTTCTAAAGTTTGTCCCTATCTGTTATTGAAAGCAGGATGGGAAGGTGAAATAACTGAGTAGTTTTGTAGTAACACATGGGAAAACAAAATGGGAGTTTCTCTTTTTCCATTCAGACTCCTTGATGACAACACATTTAAAAGCCATTGTGAAGCAGGCTGTGTGAATCAAATAAATATTCATCTGGAGAAACAAATTAGGAACAGGCAGTTCCAGGCTTAACCAAGCATGCAAAGCCCTCTGTTGATGTAGAAATTAGAGATTTCCATACTCCTCTGAGCATTTCCCAAAGAGTAGCTAAATGTTCCCCAAGGTTAATTTGAGAGTAGAAGTTCTCTATAATCATTATGATATGGTGAAAAGCTAAATTGGATAAAAATCATGGAATTTTTAAATTACTCTTTAAGCTGCATAGCTGCATTACTCTTTAAGCTCATGGCTACATGCAGGGGGGAAAAAAGGAGTAAAGCTTATTTATAAAGGGGTCTGTCCTCTGATGGAAAACAATAATGGGAAGAAATGCCCTTTGGGGGTTTTGTTTTAGAGGGTGGGTTGAGTGTTTCTGTGGCTGGTTTTTAAAGGTTGCCAATTTTTATCAGTCAGTTTGTATCCACATCCCAGCACCAGCCTTGCCAAAGGCCCGAGCTGAACACCAGCAGTCAGTGGGGCGATTTTACAGAATTCATGGAACTTTTGGTCAAACCCAGGGAATTGGTTCATTCCTGTGTTCATGGATTTAGTTCAGGTGACTTGCGTGGTGGACAATACAGTGGTGAGGAAATGTGGCTGTGGGAGAAGCACCAGTCCCTGCACTTCCACACGTGGCAGGTGAAATGGTTGGGGGTTTTCCATAGAAAAGGTACCTTTATTTTGTATCCTCTCTGTTCCTTTCAAACATGTTTAAAGGACCATCCTGCTCCACAACAGGCTGACTCTCATCTAGAAAAACCTTTGTTTTAAACAGGATAATCCAGCTGATATTTCTTTCAACTTAAATACACAGTGGCTGCTTTAATAGGCACTCTACAGGGAGTTTGTCAGCTGTGACAGACCTAGGTAGGGTGTGCAAGGCAGTGGTTGTCATTCATGTGTAGAAAATAAGTCCAGCTTTGTGTGATCTGAGGTAAAGCTGGCAGAACCCAGAGTTAGAACTGGAAGACTGGGAGTTATCCACGGTGCTGGACAGATTTTGCACTTTCTGCTGCTTTCCCTTCAGCACCTCAGCTGACACCTAGGCTGGGTGGTTTGCACCTGGCTTGGATTCTTCATTTGCTTTCTGTAATATTTTCTTTACAATGTTGTTTGTATTTGTTTGCAGACTTTCCCATACACAAATGCTCATTCACGCAGAAGCAGCCCTTGGTGGCTTTGAGCTCATTGCAGTCTTCCTGTTCTTTGTATTTATTCTTCAGTTACTGCAAGTCCATTAAGTTCTCCCACACTGTAGTAATGGCATGGTGGTGATTTATGTTTTAACTGCAATAGCAATTCACCAATTGACTAAAATGTTTCTTGTCATGAATATTTTAATGAGAGGCTTTCTATCTGGTGAAAGAATATAATTTTTCAGATGTCTGATGTTGCCAGATGACACAGTAGAACAGACATAGAAACAGTCCAAATGAATAAATGTCTAATAGACTGATCAGAAAATTACACTGTAGCTGCTTCATTTTATGTTTCTTTGCTGCTAGACATTTTCTAAGCTGATGACCGGATTGACAAGTGGCACTTTGGTGCATTTGTAGGTTTCATTGAGCAAAGTTCAGGGAAATAAAATAATGAAAACAAATGTATCTGGCCTGCATTAGGAATAGTGTGGCCAGCAGCAGCAGGGAAGTCATTCTGCCCCTGTACTCTGCATTAGTTAGGCCACACCTTGAGTACTGTGTCCAGTTCTGGGCCCCTCAGTTTAAGAAGTACATTGAGACACTTGAACGTGTCCAGAGAAGGGCAACAAGGCTGGGGAGAGGCCTTGAGCACAAGCCCTATGAGGAGAGGCTGAGGGAGCTGGGATTGTTTAGCCTGGACAAGAGGAGGCTCAGGGGAGACCTCATTGCTGTCTGCAACTACCTGAAAGGTGGTTGTAGCCAGGAAGTGGTTGGCCTCTTCTTTCTAGCAACCAGCACCAGAACAAGGGGACACAGTCTCAAGCTGCACCAGGGGAAGTTTAGGCTCAAGGTGAGGAGAAAGTTCTTCACTGAGAGACTCATTAGCCTTTGGAATGTGCTGCCCAGGGAGGTGGTGGCGTCCCCATCCCTGGAGGTGTTCAAGAGGGGATTGGACGTGGCACCTGGTGCCATGGTCTAGTCATGAGGTCTGTGGTGACAGGTTGGACTCGATGATCTTTGAGGTCTCTTCCAACCTTGGCAATACTGTGATACTGTGATATGCTAGTAGCAGGAAGTCTGAAGGGACAGTTTGCATGTTCTTTAAAGGCTGTGTATCCCAGGGAAAAGTGGAAAGGGAGTGGGAGTGACACAAGCTGAATATCCTTTGTGACTTCTCCTATTTGAGCTGTCAAAACCGAGCAGATCACTCAGAGCTAGGGCCTGGCTTGAGTTCCACAGTAAAGGTCTTCCAAGCATGTACACAGAAGTACCAGGAGTCAGTTAGATACCCTCCTTGGGGCATGAAAGAAACAGAGAGGGATAGTGATGGACAAGGTTGCTTTCAAATTGTAGTGCTCCTAGAGAGGGGTGGCACCCTGATCTGAACTTTCTCAGCAGGTAGACCTGACCCCATTGTTTGCATGTCCATATGAATAAGGAGCCATAAGGACTGCACAGGATTGTTGTGGGACATTAGGAAGTGACATTCGTAAAGAATTTGGGAAGCCTCTGTTTGGCTGTTTGTTGGTTGTTTGGGAAGCCCATTTGTTTGTGGCTTTGTCACCAGACTCTACTGGACAAGTCTGAGAACACATATTATCGAGTCAGAAGGAATTTTCTTTCCTCCTGGTTCCCACTAGAGGAGTTTCTTCTACCTTCACTGTTACAGAGTATGAAAAAGGCTGACAATAAAAGTGAGCTGGAGGATGGGTAGCTATCATTGTAAAGTGTTACCTTCGAAGAGTGACACAGACCTTTCAAGAAAACAGAGCCTGGGAGAAGAGTAGAATAATTTCTTTAGTTTTAACTGAATGGTTGAGATTGGCAGCAAAGGAGAAGATGGTTACTGCCAGCAAGGACAATACCTGTCCACTGCGGGGGTGAAAAGAGACCAGCAATCATATATAGACAACCAGGTAGTTACCACATGATGATAACTGCAGGTCAGTTGTGGGTATTGCAGACTCAAACTGGTGATCAAAGCTTGAAAGATTCCATGTGTCATTATCAGCCCTCTGAGCCTCAGCACAGTACATTGATGCATGGCTTCTCCTCTGCAGTTTACCTTTGTGTGTTTGTCGTTAGCAATGCCAAAGGGAATTATTTCCACGGCTCAGAAAGGGGTTGGGCTTTAAAATATTGAAGAGGGATGAAAAAAAAAAAAAAAAAGAAAAGAAAAGAAAAAAGGAAATGAGAAAAAGGGGTGATTTACACATGAATGCACGTGTTTTATTAGTTTTTAGGCTTATGGGATGATGGTATAAAAGATTAAAAAATATCCTGATCCACTGAGTGAGAAATGTGTTTTATTAATGCAGATAAACCTAATTGAATCTAGATGTCAGGCATTTAAAAGATATTTCTGTGGAGATTTTCTCACTCACACTGAGCAGCCAAATTCAATGTGCTTGCAGTTCACTTGATGGTCCTAAAGTAGGAAAGGCTGGGAGAAGGGTCCCAACAACATGGCATCCTGGTGTGCATCAAGAATAGTGTGGCCAGCAGGAGCAGGGAAGTCATTCTGCCCCTGTACTCATCACTGGTTAGGCCACACCTTGAGTACTGTGTCCAGTTCTGGGCCCCTCAGTTTAAGAAGGACATTGAGACACTTGAATGTGTCCAGAGAAGGGCAACCACCAGCCTCGAGCACAAGCCCTAAGAGGAGAGGCTGAGGGAGCTGGGGTTGCTTAGCCTGGAGAAGAGGAGGCTCAGGGGAAACCTCATTGCTCTCTACAACTACCTGAAGGGTGGCTGTAGCCAGGAGGGGGTTGGTCTCTTCTCCCAGGCAACCAGCACCAGAACAAGAGGACACAGTCTCAAGCTGCACCAGGGGAAGTTTAGGCTCGAGGTGAGGAGAAAGTTCTTCACTGAGAGAGTTGTTAACCATTGGAATGTGCTGCCCAGGGAGGTGGTGGAATCACCATCCCTGGAGGTGTTCAAGAGGGGATTGGACATGGCACTTGGTGCCATGGTTTAGTAGTCATGAGGTCTGTGGTGACAGGTTGGATTTGATGATCTTTGAGGTCTCTTCCAACCTTGGTGATTCTGTGATTCTGTAACAGCCTGCTTACTAGAAAGAGGGAGAGCCATACAGGTACATCTCAGATGGAGGCTGTCTGGACACCTGGATTTAATTTCTTGCTGTCTTGCAGTCTTCCTTGCATAATCTCCCTCCCTGTCTGAACGGTGAAGCTCAGGTGACAAACAGATGGGAACTACAGAAATATGCACTATGGCTAGATAGTCAGGTTAGAAACATTACAGAGAAGAACACAGCAGATAAAGCAGGGCTTATTTTTTATACTTACCCTATTCCCTTTGATCAAACTTGTTGGATTTCGAGGAAATATCTTCACCCTTTCTGAACTAGCCAGTTTTGTAGCCAAGCAGTAGACAGGACAGAGAGAGAAACCATCTGGTTACCACTATTTCAACAGGCATTGTCTGGTCAGTGAGCTAGATTCCTCTCCTTCAGAATGTCTGTGAAATTCAGCCTCAACTGCCTACCTCCTGAGTCATGGGGTGTATTCAGGATAGGATCATGCTCCTGGGAGTTTGCTTCAATTAGGAGGAACATGGATAGGCATAGTTAGGTCTGATAGCTGTTAGCCAGAGGTCCATTAAACAAGTTTGTGTCATAGATGAGTGTGCTACCTCATGCAGTGGTAAATAAGGCTGGGCTGTCCTCAAATGGGAATCACATTCTCTGTCCTCCACAGGCTGTGCTGGGGTCCTCTTGTGCCTTTATGATCCATTTCCTTGAGTTGCACTGCTGCTAACACCCTGCAGTGACTGAGGGCTTCAGAGTTTTATCCCATGCAGAGGGCCTTTGCCGTGCTGGGAGCTGCCTACTAGCCATATCTGTTGACTGACCTATTGCTCATGAGTGAAAGGTTTTCATCTAGATCACAGAATGGTAGTGGGAAGCATCTCAGTGGCTGGGAGGCAGAGGAGACCATGGCATAGCATAATGGAGTGTGCAAGGTAACAGACTGCATCTGTTGGAAGTCAGGAGTTTTCCCATTGCCTTCATGAGTCAGACCCATGATGGTAACTTCAAAAAAGAGAAGTTCTGATTTTAATTTTTGACCTTCCCTGGAAATTTAAGGCAATGCTTCATTCTAGTTCACCTATATTGAGATCAGCTCTGTTTTCTGATAAGCTGTTACATAGCCTTTGAGATTTCCAATGCTTTTGTTTAATGCTGTCACAGTTTCCAAAGCTCAGTATGTAGGCCCACAGGTGGGTGGTGAGGCATAGCTGCACTTGATGTCCATGGGTTATCTTTCCTTGGGTTATCTTCCCTGGAGATAATGCTTAGTGGTTCTCTATTCCCAGAAAAGCTTAGGAGTGATGAATGTAGATTATTTATTGATGATCTGGATGAGGGCATTGAGTCCATCATCAGTAAATTTGCAGATGACACCAAGCTGGGGGCAGCAGTTGATCTGCTGGAGGGCAGAGAGGCTTTGCAGAGAGACCTCGACAGGCTGGACAGATGGGCAGAGTCCAACGGCATGAGATTGAACACATCCAAGTGCCGGGTTCTGCACATTGGCCACAACAACCCCAGGCAGCGCTACAGGCTGGGGTCAGAGTGGCTGGAGAGCAGCCAGGCAGAGAGGGACCTGGGGGTGCTGGTTGATGGGAAGCTGAACATGAGCCTGCAGTGTGCCCAGGCAGCCAAGAGGGCCAACCGCATCCTGGCCTGCATTAGGAATAGTATGGCCAGCAGGAGCAGGGAGGTCATTGTGCCCCTGTACTCTGCTTTGGTTAGGCCGCACCTTGAGTACTGTGTCCAGTTCTGGGCCCCTCAGTTTAAGAAGGACATTGAGACACTTGAACGTGTCCAGAGAAGGGCAACAAGGCTGGTGAGAGGCCTTGAGCACAAGACCTATGAGGAGAGGCTGAGGGAGCTGGGGTTGTTTAGCCTGGAGAAGAGGAGGCTCAGGGGCGACCTCATTGCTCTCTACAACTACCTGAAGGGAGGTTGTAGCCAGGAAGGGGTTGGCCTCTTCTCCCTAGCAACCAGCACCAGAACAAGGGGACACAGTCTCAAGCTGCACCAGGGGAAGTTTAGGCTGGAGGTGAGGAGAAAGTTCTTCACCGAGAGAGTGATTCGTCATTGGAATGGGCTGCCCGGGGAGGTGGTTGAGTCTCCATCCCTGGAGGCGTTCAGGAGGGGACTGGATGTGGCACTTGGTGCCATGGTCTAGTTGTGAGGTTGTGGTTACAGGTTGGACTCGATGATCTTCAAGGTCTCTTCCAACCTTGGTAATTCTATTCTATTCTATTCTATTCTATTTGATCCTCATAGGTTCTCACAGCCCAGAGAAAAGAGTGTAGGGTAGGGTAGGGTAGGGTAGGGTAGGGTAGGTAGGGTAGGGTAGGGAAGGGTAGGGTAGGGTAAGGTAGGGTAGGGTAGGGTAGGGTAGGGTAGGGTAGGGTAGGGTAGGGAAGGGTAGGGTAAGGTAGGGTAGGGTAGGTAGGGTAGGGAAGGGTAGGGTAGGGTAGGGAAGGGTAGGGTAGGGTAGGGTAGGGTAGGGAAGGGTAGGGTAAGGTAGGGTAGGGTAGGTAGGGTAGGGTAGGGTAGGGTAGGGAAGGGTAGGGTTGGGTAAGGTAGGGTAGGGTAGGGTAGGGTAGGGTAGGGTAGGGTAGGGTAGGGTAGGGTAGGGTAGGGTAGGGTAGGGTAGGGTAAGGTAGGGTAGGGTGGGTAGGGTAGGGTAGGGTAGGGTAGGGAAGGGAAGGGTAGGGTAGGGTAGGGTAGGGTAGGGTAGGGTAGGGTAGGGTAGGGTAGGGTAGGGTAGGGTAGGGTAGGGTAGGGTAGAATAGAACAGAACAGAACAGAACAGAACAGAACAGAACAGGTTGGAAAAGACCATCGAGATCACTGAGTCCAACCTATCATCCAACACTATCTAATCAACTAAACCACGACACCAAGGACCTCATCCAGTCTCTTCCTAAGCACCTCCAGTGATGGTGAATCCACCACCTCCCTGGGCAGCACATTCCAATGGCCACTCACTCTTTCTATGAAGAACTTCTTCCTAATAGCCAGCCTAAACTTCCCCTGGCACAGCTTGAGACTGTGTCCTCTTGTTCTGGTGCTGCTTGCCTGGGAGAAGAGACCACTCCCCTACTGGCTGCAACCACCCTTCAGGTAATTGTAGAGAGCAATAAGGTCTGCCCTGAGCCTCCTCTTCTCCAGGCTAAGCAACCCTAGGATAGGATAGGATAGGATAGGATAGGATAGGATAGGATAGGATAGGATAGGATAGGATAGGATAGGATAGGATAGGATAGGATAGGATAGGATAGGATAGGATAGGATAGGATAGGATAGGATAGGATAGGATAGGATAGGATAGGATAGGATAATTTCTCTGAGGCTCTTTAGGAAAACATTGTACACTCAGACATTTTTCTTCTCAGAGGACCAAAACTGTCCAAAGCCTGAAAGGAAGTGAAAGCTCCTTCTACAGACTCTGCCACAGAAAGAGATAGTGCTTGAGGTTGCCACCTTCTATTATTTATGCCAATAAACATTTATCATGAGTGCTTTTATTTAGCATGTTATCTTTCAGACAGTCCTCCAAAAGGCCTCCTGTTCCAGACAGTTTTGTTAGACTGTTCTGTTCTTGGTGGAATAGTCACAGGCTGTGACAGTAATTTGAGAGAGCTGCAGAGCCCAAACCACTTAACTGAGCATTAATCTTCTGGGCAAAATCTTGAATTCTGGGTTTGACCAAAACCCTTCCTGTAATGAGTCAGTGACTTTTCACTGGCATTGAGGTAGTGCAGATGTGTCTTTGTTTCTGAGATATGCTTTGTGTTTAAAGGGAGAACTGGAGTCTTGGGAACTTGCATCCTTTTCAGTCAAGAGTTTCATAGTTGTTTGGTATGGTACTCTTTTTTTCTTTAAAACCAGGAATGATGTGCATGTCCCAAGCACAACTGGAATGAATTATGTGAAGAAAATGCTCAAAGACACCACAAATAATTTCTCTGTCCTCAGGTCAGAAAATAAGTGCAAAGTTGGGGGAAGTTAGAGGGAGAATGTTGTTATTTCCTAGTTCATGAAAGGAACTGGGAGTAAGTATAAGCAAATTGATTTTTTAAGCTAAGAAAAGATGTTTGTGTCAGAGCTGAAAACAAATTCCCATCATATAATGCCAATTCAGATATTTTTCTCTTTCCCTTCCTAATTTTTGCAGTGATGTAAATATGTTATTGCCTCATTCTTCACTGTTTTTATTGGAGCAGCATGCCAGCTCCCATACAGTTATGGCTAAGAACAGTTTCATGGCTGACACTATTAAGTGCTGAAAACTCTCACACTTTGAGTCACAGCAGCATGAAGTACTGTGTCCTGTGAATAAGCCTGTTGGGGCTGCAGTTCCTGGTGTGGAAACGTGACTTGCAGAGTGATGGAGAAAGCTGAATGGAATGGAAACAAGGTAAACACACAAAGTATTCCTGATTCATCTGAGCCAGCAGGTTCGTGTTCCTCAGCTTCAGAGGAGATAAGACCTTGCTAAAGTGCTGTGGAGCACTGCAGGCTTTGATGAATCTTCCTGTGATGTTTAATAGAGCTGTGTGGTGTTTCCTGGGCTTGTGCAGACCCACGTGTGGCCTATGCCAAACCCCTCTCTATTATATTCCAGAAGTCATGGCAGACTGGGGCAGTCCCCACAGACTGGAAAATGGGAAACATTACTCCCATTTTCAAAAAGGGCAAGAAGGAGGAACCGGGGAACTACAGGCCAGTCAGTCTCACCTCTGTGCCTGGAAAGATCATGGAGCAGATCCTCCTGGAGGCACTAATGACTCAGAAGAATAGTGAAGAGGTGATTTGGAATAGTCAGCATGGCTTTGCCAAGGGCAAATCCTGCCTGACAAACCTGGTGGCCTTCTATGAGCAGGTGACAGCATTAATAGATGAGGGGCGAGCAACTGATGTCGTTTACCTGGACTTGAGCAAAGCCTTCGACACTGTCCCGCACCACCTCCTGGTCTCCAAGCTGGTGACACATGGGTTTGATGGATGGACCATTAGATGGATAAAGAATTGGCTTGATGGCCGCACCCAAAGAGTGGCTGTCAACGGGTCCATGTCCCAGTGGAGGCCAGTGACAAGCGGAGTCCCTCAGGGATCAGTCCTGGGACCTGTCTTGTTCAACATCTTTGTGGGTGACATGGACAGTGGCATCGAGTGCACCCTCAGCAAGTTTGCTGATGACACCAAGCTGTGTGGTGCAGTGGACGCGCTGGAGGGAAGGGATGCCATCCAGAGGGACCTGGACAGGCTGGAGAGGTGGGCACAAGCCAACCTCATGAGCTTCAACAAGACCAAGTGCAGGGTCCTGCATCTGGGTCGAGGCAATCCCAGGCACAAATCCAGGCTGGGCAGTGACTGGCTGGAGAGCAGCCCTGAGGAGAGAGACTTGGGGGTGCTGGTGGACGAGAAGCTCAACAGGAGCTCTCAATGTGCGCTTGCAGCCCGGAAAGCCAATCAGATCCTGGGCTGCATCAGGAGAAGTGTGACCAGCAGGTCAAGGGAGGTGCTTCTTCCCCTCTACTCAGCTCTGGTGAGACCCCACCTGGAGTACTGCCTCCAGTTCTGGAGCCCCTATTACAGGAGGGATGTGGACGTGCTGGAGCGTGTCCAGAGAAGGGCCACGAGGATGATCAGAGGGCTGGAGCACCTCTCCTATGAGGACAGACTGAAGGAGTTGGGGCTGTTCAGTCTGGAGAAGAGAAGGCTCTGAGGTGACCTCATTGTGGCCTTCCAGTATCTGAAGGGGGCCTACAGGAAGGCTGGGGAGGGACTTCTCAGGCTATCAGGTAGTGATAGGACTTGGGGGAATGGAATGAAGCTGGAAATGGGGAGATTCAGGCTAGATGTGAGGAAGAAGTTCTTCCCCATGAGAGTGGTGAAGCCATGGAATGGGTTATCCAGGGAGGTGGTTGAGGCCCCGTCCCTGGAGGTGTTTAAGCCCAGGCTGGACAAGGCTCTGGCCAGCCTGATCTAGTGTGGGGTGTCCCTGCCCATGGCAGGGGGGTTGGAACTAGATGATCCTTGTGGTCCCTTCCAACCCTGACTGATTCTATGATTCCATGATTCTATGATTCCATGTTGCACCTCCCAGAGCAGCTCAGAAGCCCAGGAGGCTGAGATGCTCACACTCCAGGTATCACAGGAAGGGGAGGGGAATACAAGTTAGACCACTGAATCCTTGAGTTGTGGTTCAAAAGATTTAGAGGCTAGATTTTGAAGTGATATCATCTTCTCTTTCCTAGCTTTTCAGATGCTAAAGCTTTGTTAAAGTCAGTATTGTGGATGGTTATGAGACCTGTGACAGAACAAGAGGGCACAGTCTCAAGCTGCACCAGGGGAAGTTTGGGCTCAAGGTGAGGAGAAAGTTCTTCCCAGAGAGAGTTGTTAGCTGTTGGAATGTGCTGCCCAGGGAGGTGGTGAAGCCATCATCCCTGGAGGTGTTCAAGAGGGGATGGGATTTGGCACTTGGTGCCATGGTTTAGTAGTCATGAGGTGTTGGGTGACAGGTTGGACTTGATGATCTTTGAGGTCTTTCCCAACCTTATTGATTCTATGATTCTATGAGACAGCTCTGGGATGAACACATCAAGGCCAGAAATCATAACACAAGCGTGTGCCATGGTCTAGTTGTGAGGTTTGTGGTTACAGGTTGGACTCGGTGATCTTCAAGGTCTCTTCCAACCTTGGTAATACTGTACTGTACTACTGTACTACTGCCCTGAACACTGTTCAGTCAACAGCTCTGTGCATGCTTAGGGAACAGCAGAGTCTGAAATAAAAGCTATAGAAAAAGCCATTCCTGAGATGCTGCTGGAATTTCAAGCAGTGGCAGTGACAAGGAAGGAGACAGAGATGGTCACAGTCCTGGGGAAATCTTGGGCAAAGAAGCACTGTTTGCACAGATTTGTGATACAACTACCTTTAACTTTATTCTATCTGCTCAGCTCTGAGTTGAAGATGCACCAAAGCTTCTGAGCTCTCTTGACTTGTAAGCCCTTGTGTGATCAGGACTCATAGTGTGATCAGGACTCATATTGTTATCAGTAATAGGAAGCTGAGCAGTGGAGTATGGAATAAAAGCACCAGTGTAAAATGCTGTGTTTCAGCACTCTTAAAATGCTTGCAACTGCTACTTTTCTTTTTGCATGGACCTTGTTTCTCTGAATTGTGACAGTTGCAGCAATCAACAGCTTCAGCACAAAAAATAATAAGATGAGAATCAGTCAGATAAAAGAGAAAATTGGGTGCATTTTGTAATCTGCACAAGGTGCTGAGTCCTCTGCCAGAATGCATTTTCCAGAGAACATTTACATTTATTTAGGTCACACCCCCCAGCCTGGGATTCCTCAGGAAGACTCAGCAGCTTTTTTCCAACATGACAAAACCACTTCTGCATTGAGGCAAAGAGGTGCTGCAGAGAGGACCTCCTCGGCACCAGCAAGGCACTCTCAGCCTCTCTCTATAATGAAGTGTCAAAAGAGAAAAGATAAGCTGCAGCGTGTTTCAGGAGAGAGACATCAAGATATCTGCACCCTCACAACACTGAGACAAAGCCCTTTCCAAGCTAAAAGGTGTTGCTCATCCTGAGAAAAATGGGCTTTTGTCCAGTAACACCATTTCTAATCAGGTTTCTCTCCCCACTGTCATGTTGTATTGACTCCTTGCCAACAGCTGAAATGCAATGGGCTCTGCCTATAGCAGCCACGTGAGCAGTGTACCGTTGCCAATCTCTGATAAACTGTCTCCAGGACAGGTTTAAAGTGGCCACTTGCAGTAGGAGTTGTACAGCAGAATAGAAACCAGAGAGAAGCAGAAACTTCTTTTTTTCCCCCTTTCTTTTTCTTTTTTCCCATTAAAATCCTGGCCAACCATTTTATTGCCTGTGCTGCAGAAGACAAATAACTCAGGTTAGAATCTGCCAGGAAACGGGGCAAGTGCATTTCAGAAAAGAACAAAACCAGTCTGAATTGTTTTCAGTGCAAAGCAGGTGACTGCTCAGTGCTTTTCCTTCAGGAGCCCTTCTGTGTTGTGCTGTTCAGGCTGAGCTAGGCATGGTCCAGCAGTGTCATCCAGCTGTGCTGAGCCGACAGTACCCCTAGGAAGGCGACCCCAGCACGGATTTGTTAATAAATCACAATTTGTGGCCACAAAACCCCAAACTGAATTTGGGTCCAGAAATATAACCTGCTGAAATCTCCCTCAAGTATGTCGCTCTAGCAAACACTCCTTCCAGCTGCAGCTCCCACTCTGGCACTTGTAACACCAAGCATTTAAGATCATCATAAGCTCAGCAGGTGTGCTGGAAGGGCACAGCTCAGCAGCACAAGCAACAGGGCTACAAGAGAGCTTCACAGGTACTAACACTCTTGCAAATTTGGGGTTTATATTCCAAGTGCAAGCTGTGCTTTTTAGACCTGAGCTCACTGATGTCATTTATTGCAAGACTTTTTTGTTAAGAAGACCTCACATGGCAATTTGCCTGGGAGAAGAAAAAGAAAAGAAAGTCATTTCCAAACAGTGTGAGTGCTGCATCTCAGTGCACATCTGAAAGCACCTAAACACTGCTTAAGTGTAGCAGGTTGAAATGTCCCCCTAACATTAAATCACAGAGTCACGGAATGCTAAGGGCTGGAAGGGACCTCAAAAGTTCATCCAGTCCAACGCCCCTGCCAGAGCAGGATCACCTAGACCGATAACACAGGAACGCATCCAGGCGAGTTTTGAATACCTCCAGAGAGGGAGACTCCAGAACCTCCCTGGGCAGCCTGTTCCAGTGTTCTGTCACCCTCCCAGGGAAAAGTTTTTTCCTCATGTTTCCTATGCCTCAACTTCCACCCATTACCCCTTGTCGTGTCATTGGGCACCACCAAGCGAAGCCTGGCTCCAGCCTCTCGGGACTCACCCTTTACGTATTTATAAACATTGATGAGGTCACCACTCAGTCTCCTCTTCTCTAAGCTAAAGAGCCCTCAGGTCCATCAGTCTCTCCTTGCACACATGTTCCATTCCCTTAATCATCCTCGTGGCTCTGCACTGAACTCTTTCAAGCAGCTCACTGTCTTTCTTGAACTGAGGGGCCCACAACTGGACACAGTATTCCAGATGTGGCCTTTCCGGAGCAGAGTAGAGGGGGAGGAGAACCTCTCTCGATCTGCTGGTCACACCCCTTCTAATCCACCCCAGAATGGCATTGGCCTTCTTGGCCACTAGAGGACATTGCTGGCTCACGGTCATCCTTCCATCCATCAGGACCCCAGGTCTCTTTTGCATTCACTGCTCTCCAGCAGGTCAGTCCCCAGCCTATACTGGTGAATGGAGTTGTTCCTTCCCAGGTGCAAGACTCACCCCTTGCCCTTGTTGAACTTCATCAAGTTTCTCCCTGCCCAGCTCTCCAGCCTGTCCAATGGCAGCACAATCTTCTGGTGTGTCAACCACTCTACCGAGCTTTGTGTCATCAGCAAACTTGCTGACAGTGCACTCGGTGCCCTCTTTGCCAGCCCAGCCCAGCTGGAAGCAAATGAAGCTGCATTTACAAGCAAAACTACAATCTGCAACGAAATGTAATGAATATGTACAAAATATACAGGATTTACAATATTTACAGGTATTTACAATTGATAAACAGCACAAGAACCCCTCCTGGTCAAAAACCAGGGGAACTAAGCGCTTCTCCTTCCCTGCCCCTCTACCCCCTTGGACACAAAGAGACAAGTCAGAGCAGAGAGGTGTTAAACTGAGCCAAAACAATGTAGCCAAGGTCAAGCAGAAGTGAGTTAGTATCTCCCAGAACAAGAAAGCCAAAAGAAAGAAAGATTGTTTACCAAGCTAATTCTTGTGGTAGATACCACTCCAATGGGACTGTTTAGAGCTCTCATTACTTTCATGTTTACACCCAATAGCGATTTATTTACATTCTACCACTTTCTGTTCAAGATCTGTGGAAAGTTTTAAAGGTACAGCCTAAAACTACCACTTTCAGGTATGAACAAAATGGTAAAGAAAGTATTTTATTCTTGAAGATCATATGTAAAGCATAGACATATTCTGGTAGAAATAGCAATTTGTTAGTTAAGGGCAAAGCAAGCTGCTAGTGATTCCACTTGTTACAGGCAAGAACAAATTATGTCCTGCTCCTCAGTGCCTTTGTGTACAGAAAGTTTGTGTACTGTAGTTCAAAATATGCATGACCTAAGGGATTGTTTACAGGTTCAGCAAGGGCCTACCCTGGCTCTGTGCCCAGCTGGACTGGTTCTCAAACTGTGACTGTGTCTCAGTGACAGGGAGGCTCAAACTCACTATGCAAAAGGAAAAGGACCCCTTGCACACACATCACACACACAGGGAGACTCTTTGTGTATGCACATTGTTGTAAAGGTACTAGAATAATGAACTGGACACTCAACTCTTGAAGCTAACTTTTCCTTCCACCATTGTTTTGAATTTTGGGCTGGAAATACCCAATCTTGACTATTCAATTCTGGACATACTGCATTTTGATTTTATTTTATTTGTTAATGTTGAACTGGACTGCTAGTTATTCACTGTGAGACAAAGCAGAATGATTTTAAAGTTCTGTAGCTAATCTAAGCCACTTTATGAGCAGGTGCAGGCTATTTTCTTCTCATTTGGCTTCCACCACCACACTTCACTTCTCATAATACCATGCATTGGTTGAATCATACTCACATTTTCATTTGAGTTTGCAGCTGCACCTCTACAGTGAGCACATCTGCAGAGACCTTGCTCACAACCAGGCAGTCATCCTCATCCCTCATTTCTAAAGCTCTTTCTGCTTTGAACACATTACTGAGCCTAACCTTGCACTGCTTTTATTCTTAGACACACGAGGGTATGATATACGTCTGATCCCTCCATCCCCATGGCAGTACTGCACCATCCTATTGGCTTCTAGTTGCTGCCGTTTCCTCTTGCACATCGAGCTGAATTCCTGTTACTAATTTAGAAGCTGCCTGCATGCACCTGCTCTGCAATCAGGTGAAACCACCTCAGTGGAGAAATTGATGTTTCCCAGTTGTTTTAATGAGTACTGCAAGATTGACTTGGCTCGTTGGAACATGTAGCAACTGTCTGCTGTTGCACAAGGATCACAACAGGATTGTCATATTATTATGGTAATCACAGAATGTTGGGGGCTGGAAGGGACCTCGAAAGGTCATCAAGAGCAAGGTCACCTAGACCAGATCACCCAGGAATGCATCCAGGCAAGTCTTGCATATCTCCAGAGAGGGAGACTCCATGACCTCCTTGGGCAGCCCGTTCCTCAAATCATCACAACATTTCCTTCATATTGGGAGGTCAAATATGGTCTCTGTCACCTTCTGTCACCTTCCCATACAGGCAATTTATTCATACCAATTGCACTGAGGCAATGTAATGGGGATTTTGCAGCTGAGGCCATCCTGAGAGAAGTTTAGGAGCATTCACACGTGATGAACATTTGCAGTAGGTTGCAGAACACCTTGGCTCCTTTGCACCTACCTTAATTCACTCAGAAGACAAAAGCTGGTCTAATATTATATGTAATCCATTCACATTTCTTTTGGTTCTGTGAGGCCAAGGGGAGACTGGGACTTCATTAAAGATAGGAGAGATAAAGTGCTTCAAATACATTAAGAAAGTCTCAAGAAATGGAACTGTGATGCATTTGCAGCCCTGATCATATAATTCATCCTTAATTTGAGAGGATGCAGCTGTCCTTGATATTTCTGTTGGAAATGTCTGAAAGTGAGCAGAGCTCTCCTGTCCTTTTCCCCTCAAGAGAGGTAAGAAGGACCAGCTCCTTGCAGCAGAAGTGCCTGTGGTACAGCTCTCCAGAACCAAGGTCCAATTAGCTGCACATAAGCTAAAATATAAAGCTTTAGAATATGTGCCAACATGGTGGCTGCTAATTGTATGTGACAGTGAATTAATGGTCTTGTGCCTTTAAGCAAGTGCAGTACTTGAATGGAAATGGTGATTCCAGTTTTCCTCTTGACACAGTCTGTGGAGTAGACAATCTAGTCGGAGCAATATGTATGTAGTAGGATGACACCAGGCTCTCAGTATCTTTCCAGCCTGGACCTCTCTAGGAGTACACAACAATCCCAGCTCATCTGCCATAACCTGGTGTGTCTGTCAGCAGCAAGAGCATATGAAGTACCCACATACTGCTATTTCTAGATTGTACTGTAGTGACTACCTAAAGCAAGAGGGTTTTTCTTTCTTTACCTAATATAAGGCTTTCAAGGTATTTATGCCGTGGGTATTCTCCATAAAGGGCAGATAAACTTGGGAAAATGCAGTCTCCTGCTTACTCCCACACTGAACAAAGCAAGAAAAGGAGGCAAAGCAAACTGTCACTGCACTTCCCACTCCTAGAGCTTTCTGTTACCTGACTGACTACCTGTTAGGGACTGTCTGATAAATCCTGCTCCTCAAAACAAGCCCTGGGTGATACTTTAGGGAGAAAAGGGATCTAGGCACATTATGAATGAGTCCAGTGCATTGAAAGAGGGATGATCAACTGAGTGAAGTGGGGATATAAGAAAGGGTTTTGTAGAGAGCAAACTTGCCCTTGGCAACATTTCTGCTGCTGTCCTTGCCCTGAAGCAAGGCAGGCCAGGGCAGGAGATGTTTGTTTGTTTTTTTTTTCCCCCAATGACTTAAGAAAAAAGTCATCAGCAGAGTAAGTCAAAAGAAGCCTACAGACCACACTAAAAGTCACTCTGTAGACACAAAGGGTTAGATACACCTGGGAGCTCAGAAAGAGCCTTGAAATGTGTCTACCATTGCCTATCAGGTTAGTGAACAGAGGTAGCATAAAAATCCAGGATCTGTACTCTTTCAGAGAAATGTCACTAAATAAATGTACAAAACCTAATAAGTGATATTATCCACCGATGCAATGTCAAAGTGAGCATTCAATGCTAAATGTGTAGATGAGTTTATGTTTGCTAAAATGGGTAAATCATGCAATAAAATAAAGCAGAATATTTTAGCTGCTAAGCATGAAACCCAATTTGAAAGGCATTTGCTCCGGTGTAGCCTTCAGTAATAGTATAAGGAAGCACATCACTCATAAACTTTCCATGGTGAATAGAGTACTTTCATTTATGAGAAGATTACTAGGGCAAAAATGATCATCTTCTGCACAGCAGGATGCAAGCACTGCTCTTGAGAATTCCAGCATTTGTGTGTGTGTGTTGGTGGGGGAAAAAATCATATTACAAAATGAGAGACTGCCCTCAGTCTGACAGAGAACTCACCTCTGGGATGTTTTCTTAGAAAAGACTGCAGAAAAAGACTGTCTACTTGTAATCATAGTTATCTGAGAGCCTTTGAAACCGCTGAATTCCCCAATCCTGAACAAAATCAACAATGTGCTTTACGATCATCCTCTTAAATTGTGTCCTAAGGATAATTTTGTTTTTCAACTTGGCCAACTTGATTCCAAACTATGAAAGAAAAGGCTTATTTTTACCACTTTGTTTGAAAGTTCTTAATATTAGGGTTTATGCTAAGGCACTGGGCAATTTTTCCTTGCTGCTTCATTGCAATGCATTCATTCAGCAATGCCTGCAGCAGCACTGCAATAAAGATTTTGCAAAGCCAGTGTTCTTTTCTATAAAAAGGGCATCATTTTAGTGAACAGTTGTTGCTAGAGGTAAACAAATTCTATCATTAATTAAAAAAGTATGATGTGATGGATATTCCTGTGGGATGGCAGGTGAAAGTTAAACCTCCTCTATTAGCAAAGCAGAGGAGGCTCAGGGAGACCATATTGCTGCCTACAACTACCTGAAGGGAGGTTGTAGCCAGGTGAGGGTTGGTCTCTTCTCCCAGGCAACCAGCACCAGAACAAGAGGACACAGTCTCAAGCTGTGCCAGGGGAGGTTTAGGCTGGATGTTAAGAAGAAGTTCTTCATAGAAAGGGTGATTGTCCATTGGAATGTGCTGCCCAGGGAGATGGTGGAGTCACCATCACTGGAGGTGTTCAGGAAGAGACTTGATAGGGTGCTTGGTGCCATGGTTTAGTTGATTAGATAGTGTTGGATGATAAGTTGGACACGATGATCTCAAAGGTCTTTTCCAACCTGGTCTATTCTATTCTATTCTATTCTATTCTATTCTATTCTATTCTATTCTATTCTATTCTATTCTACTCTACTCTACTCTACTCTACTCTACTCTACTCTACTCTACTCATTCTATGCATTCATATGTATTTGATTTGGGTGCCAGGACAATCCATCTGGGATCACAGCTGTCTTCTGCTGGGTGTTGTTCAGCCACAATGAATTACAGTCTGGATGGGGACAAGAAGGAAAAACTGAGAGGAGGGCATAGATTCAGTGAGGTGACACTGGTCACCAGGCAGGAGGTGGCAAAGCAACCACGTCTCTTACATCCTTCTCCAGTGCAGTATTTGTTCATTGTTGTCTAACAACTTTTTTCCTCTGAATGTGAACGGAATTCGACATCACTTCTCTCAGTGTGATCAAAGTGCAGCTCATTTTGGATGACACATGCAGGGTGGCTCCACGCTACTGTCAAGGGCTGCCCCATCCTTCCTACAGTGCTCAACCTGCCTCATGGACGTGCAGCTGCATGGGGAGCACAGCTGCAAATACCTTTTTCCATAGAAACAAGAAGCTATTTAAAACTGAGATTAGTATCAAATAAAGCATTATTGCTGCTTCTCGTCTGTTCTACCTTTCCACTTACATTCTTTTCATGGCTGTTAAGCTTCTTACCATGCCAATGTCTTTGAGGTTCATGATTAAAAGTATTAAAAAATATCCAGGCTGTACTGACTGATATCCAGTTGAAAATAATGGACTCTTGTATGAATAATGAAAAGCAGCTAATGTATTATTTAGAAAAACCTGTTGTTTACTGATAAAACCCCCAAGCTTGTTTTCCTTTATTGCAGGGTCTGTTTTCTTCCTATTTATTATTTGATATGTTTTATTTCTACATGATAGATCTTACCTCTATAAACACAGACTTTTCCAGCAGTTGAAAGCAGCAAAAGATAAGCCTTTCATTTAGTGCAAAATGACATTGAAATGAGAATAATATTTGCTGATGCAGATAGCTGGTACCAAACCACATCACTCAGCCTGGCTCTTCATGTGCTCTGTGAAGGTTCAGATGTTCTTTGCATTTAGGCATTTACATTTTATTTTTCTTAGACTCAGCCTTCTGACATCCTGCCAAGGCTTGCCACTTTCTGGAGAGCACAGGTACCCTACTGCCTTCATTCAGGCTTGGAGAGTAACTCTGAATTGAAGGAGAGGCTTAGTGAATCACTCCGCTGACTCATTCTTGGGTGCTTATAAATCCCAAATGAACCCAGGGATGAAGTCAAGAGTTGCTGGTCAAAAACTCATAGTGGTTGCATAGAAACTTGCTGTAGTTGCAATAGTGTAAAGTAAATAGGAAGTGCAAGTTAAGGTAACAATTCTCTGTCTTTTGGGCTTGTTTTTTCAAGGACACCAATATCAGCCTCTACATTCTTCTTTCATAGCTGTGCAAGGCAAAGCTAGAGTACTGCCTTCCTTCTTTTCATGTGGTACTGGGAGGAAAGATGTGGGAAGTCTCATCTCCTCCAGTGTTAGCTTGACTTGCACATGAAGACTGGCCCAACAAAGGAGTAAGTCACCAGCATCAACAAAATGTCAGGTGCAATCATTATTCCCACAGCAGAGTTATAAAGCCAGACTTCCTGTGTGTTTCATTGCTGGTGCCTCTGCTCAGCATTCCTCAGCACTGAGCAGATGCAGACCTTGAAAACAACAAGGAATAAACCCCTTCCTCAACCCCCTCCTCTCATTTTCATGGGCATTAAGGATCCTGTTATGTCAATCAAGGATGTATAGCTGCGTGTCTCTCAGCAAGACACAGATCAAATTGGCTGACAGGACTCAAGGGCAGGCTCCAGGAGAAATGGCAGCCTCAATTCTGAACCTGCAATTCCTTGGTGCATGTTCTCAAAGAAGATTAATTTAAAAAACAGGTGCAGCTGCCAGTGTACAATATGTTCAGATACAAGGCTCAATCTCCATTATACTCTTTTTAAGAGGTCTATTAGAAATGTAAGCACTCATGGAAATAGTCTTCCATTTTGCATGTACCCTAGAATAGATCTCAGTGGCTTTGTGCTGATGCCTAGCTGCACCTAATTATGAAATTCAGTGCAGGATTTCTTTTAATCTTAAATTAAATTAAGCTCATCTGTTTCAGAGCAGGTTCCTTTTATGACTTCAATGCATTATAATTCAGATCACAAAGCAAAAAGGGAATTTTTATAACTTATTGTTAGGAGCCTTAAAAGAGGCTCATAGGAAGATCCTCGGTGTTAAAAAGTCATTTTAATTCTGCAGAGAGAATCAATAGAGAGGCTACAGCATGGCAAGTAACAAATACTCACTGTCTTTCATTTGAAATTAATTACCCAGGCAAAAGAGATCCTCTTTCTTTCCACTATTTTTGCCCAAAGCGTTGGCTTTGTTGAAATTGTGGACATCCATTTGGAAATTCTTCATTGAGGGACCTGGGGGTACTGGTTGATTGTAGGCTGAACATGAGCCTGCAGTGTGCCCAGGCAGCCAAGAAGGCCAATGGCATCCTGGCCTGCATCAGCAACAGTGTGGCCAGCAGGAGCAGGGAGGTCATTCTGCCCCTGTACACTGCACTGGTTAGGCCACACCTTGAGTACTGTGTCCAGTTCTGGGCCCCTCAGTTTAGGAAGGATGTTGACTTGCTGGAACGTGTCCAGAGAAGGGCAATGAAGTTGGTGAGGGTTTGGAACACAAGCCCTATGAGGAAAGGCTGAGGGAGTTGGGATTGCTTAGCCTGGAGAAGAGGAGACTGAGGGGTGACCTTATTGCTCTCTACAACTACCTGAAGGGAGGTTGTAGCCAGGCAGAGGTTGGTCTCTTCTCCCAGGAAGCCAGTACCAGAACAAGAGGACACAGTCTCAAGCTGTGCCAGGGCAGGTTTAGGCTGGATGTTAGGAAGAAGTTCTATACAGAGAGAGTGATTGCCCATTGGAATCGGCTACCCGTGGAGGTGGTGGAGTCACGAGTCACCTTCATTGGAGGTGTTCAGGAGGAGACTTGATGGGGTGCTTGGCTGCATGGTTTAGTTGTTGGGTGGGTTGGATTGGTTGATGGGTTGGACGCGATGATCTTGAAGGTCTCTTCCAACCTGATGTATTGTATTGTATTGTATTGTATTGTATTGTATTGTATTGTATTGTATTAGGATCATCTGCCCAAGCCTGGGCTGAAAAATTCAGTATCATATAGCAAACATTCCATAGCTGAGCCTGGGATCTGATCCTGCAGCCTCTGTTGGATTCAGAGGAAATGAAGGTGGACATTGGCTCTTAATTGGCACTTATGGTAAATATGCACAATTAAACTGTGAGACACATTCTCCCCAAAGGGTACAGATAACACTTGGCCTCTCACCAGTGCACAAAACCTTTGAAGCCTGCTCAGTGGAAGGCAGATGTGCACCTTGAGTTTGTCCTCTGGAAGCGCAGACAGGTTCTTCAGCCATTGCAGAGCGGAGCAGCCATGCCAAAACATTTGATGCATTTCCAGCTTCTCAGGCCTCCTGCTATTTTCTGTCATTGAGACTGCATCTGAAATGCTTTGCATGGCACAAAAGGCTTGGAAAAGCAGTACCAGAAGAGAAGGCAATGCTAATATAAGATGAAGCTGGCTCTGGGTCATGCAATAATGTATCATTAGATATCCTAACTGACATAAAAGAGAGAATAAAAATGCTATGCCTCTGTAATAGTTGAAAGAGGAGAAAATACCAGGTTTTACCTTAAGGTAAACTAGTTTTTTAAATGTTTTTCCTTGAATTTGATAGTTTTTTTCCCCCACTTACATGGCTGAGCACAAACCAGATGCACATGCCACTGAGTAGCACCGTTCCAAGATGCTTTTGTATCAAAGGAATAACTTTTTAGGTTCCCGTCATGCATATTCATGAGCAATGTCTTGCCTGAAAATAACATGCATCTGAGCAAGCAAACTAGGAAATCCTGACTGAGTTGGGGAAGCACCTGAAAAAACACAGTTTCAGTTAAAGCTTAGGAGAGGCCAGAGGCTTGGGAAACTGGAAGGTGAAATTAATTCCCAAAGTACCACAAGACTCTAAAAACAATTAGTGAGCACACAGTCTCAAAAAGACTCTTCAAAGTGCCTGTGTTATCTGTGGCTCCACAGTCAAGGACTTGGCTTTAGGCAGGGCCAACCAGGAATGTCTGAAAATGACCTACATGGATGGGAAAATCAATAACCAGGGGAAAAAAATGGATGACATTTCTCAGTAGTACTAACAGAAGATTGCAAGGGAGAGAAAGGTAATTTTCTGCATGTGGTTTTCACTATCAGTTTCCAGATGGCTCCCGATAAAGAGTTAGTTTATTGTACATATACAGGTACACAGCACAGAAACTGGTTCTGTCTGCAGTTCAAAATACTTTGATATAAAACAAGCACTTTTAATGCTGGGTTCCATCTAAACAAAGCAGGCATTCTGGTTTATTCCGTTTCCTTCTATGGTTTCCCCCTGATTCCTATTCCAAATATCCCATTTCAGAGGAACTCAAACCATCTTGCAGAAATGGACCAATGCACTGAAACCTCCATGCTAGTGAAACACATATTAGAAACAGACTTCACTCAGGTTTTCTCTTCTGACTTGGATCAGCCAAAGGGATACAGCTGAAGCAAGTGTTTTTCACCAAATATTCTGCAAAGAAACCAGACTTTATAACCCTGAAGCTTTCATTAGTGTGGACTCAGTATGCACCCAGTTCAGCATTTCCATTCATGTGTTCACTGCTCAATATTTCTATCCAATTCCACGATGCACTTATGCCTCCATTAGGTTGGAAAAGACTAAAATCAGAAACTGTTTCAGTCCTTTAAAGTGGCCCTCTGGGTATCTCATGCATCCGAGGGTTCCTCAGTGTCTGTGCAGCAACGTGATGGCAATGCCATAAGGTGAAGAAATGGTAAAATCTAGAATCTCACTGCAAGAGCAGATGACTTCAGCTTGTCAGCTCCTCCTGTTTTCCTGTTCATGGTAGGGAAGATCCAGTGAACTGCAAATACCACATGTGAGTTACTGGTCAGCTTAGTGGATGTTTGGCCTGACCACAGTAACTGGTGGTGGGTGCAGGTGAGGAATCACATCTTTAGAAGCCAATAAATGTCACTAAAGGTCTTTCCTTCTTCTTTATGTGACAATTGAATGTATGGGCCCCCTGAGTGTGTGGGAACAGGATCAATGATGAACTTCTATCCATACAATCACTTCTTATATGAGACATAACCTTGCCTATTAGCTCACAAATCAGTCAATAACCTATTATCTCGTGAGTGAAGAAATAAATACTGCCTCAAGCCACTATTAATTAGAACAGCCAGGGAGGTACAGACCAGAAGATATGTGATGTTATTGTTCCTGATTGTTGGAAACACAGAATGAAGCTGAGCTGATAGGATTAGGTTTAGGGGCTTGTTTATTGGTGGTTTGGGTTTTTTTTTTTTCCTTGTTTACTTCAAACAAAACCTCCCCAACTGTAATAAAACCACAAGCTGACTGTTCTGCCCCTAAGCATAGAAGCCCAAGCTGAAGATGTGACTGGTGCTGGGACAAGGTAATTACAATCATCTTTCACAGGCTTTCTATCCCAGTAGTGTGTACAGCCTGTCTGAACTTGCAAATTCACATGCAAATTTTGAAGCAGCTTATCAAAGCAAGTGATTTCATGCTACTCTTGTGATAGCCATTGAATTTATACATTGAAGTCCTCCTTAATACCAGCTGCAGATCTAAGAACATCTGAAGAGCCATCTGTTTGTTCCTGATCTTTTGCCCCCTTTCTCTGAAGTTAGCCTTTGCATTTTATAAGCAGTGCTAAAATCTTTATATCTAGATTCTATTTCTTCATGCCCTATACCAAGGGCAAATATAAAGTGATTTCATTCCCTTTTAATCCATACAGTCAAGGTACAATTACTGCAAACTTTGCTCTCTGTGCACTAGCTAATAAAGATTATTAGGGCACTGCACATTTTCTGAAGTAAAGCATTCCCTCATGGCCAGTCTCATCAAGTCACTCTTTCTTCCATGTCAGAGTGGAATGAGAGCAGTGCCAGTGCGTCTGACCCACACCCAGAGTCAGCAGGACATCTGCTCCTGCCTTGTCTAGGTGCATCATTTCCACAGTGCCACAAGAGGCTCTGGCTGACCCTGTTTATACACAAGTCCTTGAGCAGTTATCAAAGAAGCTTTAAGTCCTACTAGTGACAATATTTGGACTTCAGGTTGGAATTTATTCCACCAAGGTCCCAGGGTTTAGTACTTTCTGTGCCTTACAAACCAAGAGCTGGACAATAAGCAATCCTGAGCACAGTGAATTGGGAGAATTTAGGCTGCCTGAGTAGAATAGAATAGAATAGAATAGAATAGAATAGAATAGAATAGAATAGAATAGAATAGAATAGAATAGAATAGAATAGAATAGAATAGAATAGAAGGGGTTGAAGAGACCTTTGAGATGGAGTTGAACCCATCATCCAACACCATCTAATCAACTAAACCATGGCATCAAGCACACCATCAAAACTCTTCCTAAACAACTCCAGTGATGGTGACTCCACCACCTCCACGGGCAGCACATTCCAAAGGGCAATCACTCTCTCTATGAAGAACTTCTTTCTAACATCCAGCCTAAACCTCCCCAGGTGCAGCTTGAGACTGTGTCCTCTTGTTCTGGTGCTATTTGCCTGGGAGAAGAGACCAACCCCCACCTGGCTACAACCTTCCTTCAGGTAGTTGTAGAGAGCAAGGTGGTCTCCCCTGAGCCTCCTCTTCTCCAGGCTAAGCAACCCCAGCTCCCTCAGCCTCTCCTCAGAGGGCTTGTGCTCCAAACCCCTCACCAGCTTTGTTGCCCTTCTCTGGACATGAGTCCTTTATTGTTCTATAGCTGCTTTGGATCTCTGAACCTTATCCTTTTGAGAAAAAATCCAGCCTGGGTTTTCCAGTGCATTTGCTCTGGGGAATTAAATTACTCTGAGACCAAACATTGTTTTCACCTAAAGGAGGGAAGAGCTGGCCTGAGAGTAAATTCAGAAGAGCCAAATTTGCTCAAGTGTCATCCTTGATATTGTCACTTTCTTTTTACCTCCTTCATTATGTCACCAGGCTTGTGGCAAACAAAATCTGTTGTTTTGTTGTCCAAAAGTTTTCTTTAAAAAGCTGGTAGCATGAAAGCAATTGAAACAGTGACTGCTTTTGAGTCACCTACTCATTCAGGGAGTGCTGGAGCTGCAAAACATTTTCTTTGACATGTGTTTTCTTACTGTATACTCATCCGAGGGGCTTGCTCCCCAGGACAGAAAACTCAAATCTGTGACAGGCAAAACATAAGGGAAATAAATTTATTTATTTAGACTTGCAGATGCACAATGATAAGCCACTCATACCAACCAGCAAGGGAATCAAATTCAATTTGAGATGTGTAATCTGCATGAAGTGGAAATCCCTTGTGAGTATCCCTGGCCTTGAATTCAGCCTCACTCTGAGTCTTTTCAGCATTGCCTCCATTAGTCCCAGCACCCCTGCAGGCAGGGCTGGCCCAGACAGAAACCCAGAGACACCACAACAGGGCTAATTCAGGGTTTCAAGCCTATGCTCTGTAGAAGTCCTACTTTTAGCTGGTGGGGTTTAGCTCTGCAGCACAGGCAGAGGCTCAGGAGGAAGAAGGACCACAGCTATTGATAGAATAGGGTTTTCTCCTGCAGGTTAGTGCAACAGTCTCACTGGTGAGGAACCAGCTTCTGGGTAGGGATAGTTGGAGATGAATTTGATTTGTCAAGAAGCCAGACAACAGGATGCAGCTGTCTCCTGAGCCACCCAGCTCTTCTCTGGAAAGAGGCTATCAGTGCTGGGTGACAAAAGGTTTATCACAGCCATGTATTTGCTGTTCCCTTCCATCCTGCTTTACAAAGCTGTCTGATTTATACCACCCTATTCTGCATATCATACTTCTGAGATGCCTGGAGATCTACAGTCCACAGCTTTGCTATCAATGTTAAGAGCAAACAATCACATTCCTGTCTGTTGGATGTTCCTCCATGCTTCCTTAGGGATTCCTGAGCTCTAATTAACATTTATGTAATGCCAATTAAATACTTCTAATTCCATTCCGAAGGGTAGGTGTTGCACAGTGAATAACTCTGCAGACTTCTGGCCAAAGATAAGCAAGATGAACTCCCACTCAATGGAAAGTGTTACATGATGTACGGTAACATTTCAGTTGGAAGCCCTCAAACAGTGAATTACATAGCACTCCTCTCTCTGTACTTCTCAGTACTCAGGAATTTCACAGTGGATACAGAAATTCAAGCAACCTTTAAATTTCTTCTGCCTGTCTGCACGTGGGTGTGAAAAGTCAGGATGGGGATTTCTTTTGCAATCCTGTCAAGTGAGGAAGGAAAGTTGATACATATTTATATGCATACACATGCATAAACACCATTTAGCTGCTTCAATTTGCACTCCGGTAAAAAATGACTACGAGAATTCAGTTTTCTCTGCCTCGGAATGAAATCTGTCATAGGAAACCATCGATCTGCAGGAAATCACCTAGCAGCTATTTATCTTTGAAGACTCCTCAGTGCCATTACTGACTTGATCTCTTAGTGATCCTGTATCCTCTGAACGCCTAACCCCACCACTCAGAACCACGTCTACTGGCAGAGCTGATGCTTTTCTTACAGCGTTCAGCACCCGTCCTTCCCACTTAGCACCTCATCTTTTTTATCTTTCTAATAAAAAAGGGGCAGGATTTCTAGTGCATGCTACAAAGCTTCCTCAGTTCTCCTCTTCTGCAGATTCCTATACCTGTGACCTAATCTGAGGTCACTTATCACAGCACTGTAACTGGCTCTTGTGCTGCTGCTCAGCATCATTCCTCTTCCTCCTTAGTGATGAAAGAAGACTCCAAGGGCCTTCAGCTTCTCTCTCAGGCATAAGCACATCAGGTGCGTGAACTCCGGAGACTGAGCCACCTGGATGTGCTTCATTTGAGATGTTCCCTGTCAAGCCATAATTCTGAATGCAAATATTCTCAGGCAAGCATGAAACATCATCTAACTGCTCTACCCCTGAGAACAGGAAGAGTTCGGATATGGGATTATTTAAAAGTTTGAATTAACTCCACTTGAGGTAAAGCAGCCATGGAAGTGAAAGAGAAGTTTTTAATTGCTAGTCCCAGGTGCTACCTGCCAGCTAGCTGATCGTTTCTGAATAGGTATTTGACCTTTCTGCTGCTGAAACCCAAAAAGCTCCTGTGACTCAAATACTCAAAGCAGCTCTGATAATTTGAAGAGCAACAGCTGGATAACACCGAGCAAGCAGCACACGCCAGAGCAAGCTTTTCATTAGCCGTATATGAATCAGTAAACACTGAAGCACATGGCTTACAGGCCTAAGGAAGTACACTGAAAACCAGATATTACCTAAGGACAGACTAATCACACAAGAGCGTCAGCTCCTCCTCCACCTGTCTGCAACAGGGAGCTCTGAGGAGGCAACCAAGTGAGTGGCAGCGACTGGAGAACTCACATCATGAAACTTAAATGTCAGAACGTTTTGAAACGATAAGTGACATTTTGTAACTCAAAAGGTGTTGCTGCCAGGGAGCGCTACATCAACATCCGCTGCAGTGACCACACGGTTTAGAGTTCAACAGTAGTTAGGTACAAAAGAGCAAGGCTGCATTGCATGGACCTTATATCACGAGGAAAAAAATCCCAACCAAACCTCTGCACACCTCTGAAACGCCAGTGTCACCAACCTGAAAGCCGTTAGGGATTGGATCATCTGCGAGAAGGAACCGAAATAGAGTGAAATGTGATTGAGAACTGAGAACTGTTTAGAGACATTCTGTCTGAAGTGGCAAAAGCCAAAAATTCAGAGTGAGGATGGAAAAGTGTGCAACTTCAACAAAAGCAAGCGGAGATCATAGAGGAAGTAAGACAAAAAAACAGCACTGAAACTGTAACAGATGGGAAGCAGGCGACTGTGAAGATTGTTAGTATATATTAGCAGCTAGGAGCTATCTACGAGAAGGAGAGAGGCTAAATGGCACTAGGAGGAAGTTTTGAGCAGATGAGCACTAGGAACTGATAGAAGTGACAGAGATCCTGGCAATGGTGCATGAAGTCAGGAGAGCTGTCATCAGTGATTCAATGAAGATGAAGCTGAGCTGGCAAGAGAGGCTTCAAGTCCTGCCTCTTGTCACAGGGTGGTTTCTGGGATTGCCTAACAGCTCTTTAATGCGATGCCCCTAAGCAGTGTCCCTAGCCCCAGGTTCACTTTTTCTTGGGAAATGTATTGACTGCTGAGCCACAGAGCTGGGCCTCAAAAGCCTGCCTTGTGAATTGCTTCTGCCCTGGGGGGCCTTGACTTTCTCTTCACGTTCTATGAATGTTGCATTTTCTTTGGTGCATGGCAGCAAAGCATTGATGTGAGGAAGAACTACCAGCTCCAAGAGAGCCTCCTGTATTTGGCTGGTAGGGGTTGGGTTGGAGCCGGGGAGGAGGAGATGTGAAGGAGCTGTGCCATTTCCCACACCGTTACACCAGCTGAGTCACAAAGGATGGATACTGATGCCATCTCCTCCTATTGCAGCTATGCTTTAAAATTAAGCAGTGAAAAATCCTGTGGCTGCATCCTGGGCATGATATGAACTGAGCTTAGATTGTAGCCAGACTTGTAGCCTCTCAAGCTGACTTACATCCAAGCCTGGCAGTGCAAGAGCAAAGGGAGATCTGGTGTTTGGGATGAGAGAGGCTGTGTCAGATTCAGCTGCTGCAGCATCAGTCCTGAGCACAGTCAGCTCAATCTTGGCTGGAGTCAGTCACATTTGCAGCCCCTGAGAATGTGAACAGTGTATCAAGGTTGCAGTACAGTAATGCTTGCCAGTGTTTTTTAACAAGTGAGGCAAATCTCACGGTGACTGCACACAGCTAGAGGTATGTACATATGTATGTATGTGCACGTGGGTGTAGCATGAGCACACACAGAGAGCAAACAGATACAGACACACTCAAAATCATGCTGGCCCCTTTTTGGATCAGTAAAGAAAGCAGACATACAAAGAGACAGAACTTGAATCAATTAAGCCTTTAGGCAGTGTTCAATAGAAGCAACAACAGGACAACCCAAAATCTCAAGGAAAACCCCAAAATAATCATGCATTCATTCTAAAGTCACAGAATCCAGCTCAGTTCCTTAAATACATATGGCTGGCACTAATCCAGAAGTACAGGCAGAGACAGAGAAGATGCAGTTAGTTTAGGTGGAGATAGCAAGCACAGGAGGCACCCCAGTCCTGTCAGCAGTCCCAGGGTTAGTGGTACTTTCCAATTAAAGCATTGAAAGAGTCTCACAGGAGAGACCATAATCAGCTGAAGGTCTAAGTCCTCCAGGTGATAAAGATGGTAAAGGTATCAATCTGGTCCTGCTGGCCTACTGAGGCAGAGCTCTCATAGGAAAGTCCTTTTCTTCCAGTTTAAATTGGTCTAAGTGGAGCAGCAATACTGAAGAATTACCATGAAGAAGAAATTATTTCCAGTGTGACAGAAATGCAGCATCAGTTCAACAGAGAGGACTAACTCAATTTCTGCCTTAAATCTTACATTGTTTCTGGAAGTCTCACTGCTGGAGAACACAACAGCTCACACTGCTGCTGCAGCCATGTCTGGAGACACAGCTGGTGATGCTCAACCATCCTCTCCTTATGGCACAACTACATTCAGACTTCTAAGAGAAGTTTAACTCCTTGAATCAGTGATTGTTTTCTGACTGTTTAACAGTGGGCCCCACTTCCAGCCACCCTGAGGACATCCTTAGGACCTCCCAGGTGAGCTGGGTGTCTGACTCTCCTCTCTCACTGGATACCTGTAGCAGCGCTGGAGATAGCTATTTACTGCTGTTTGTTCAGAAGACCTGCCCATGCAAATAGTGCATGAAATAATGAAAAATTCAGTGAGCTTTCAGAAAGAGCACATTATTCATCTGCTCAGAAACATCTGGACATTTCAGGAGTCCTGCTAAATGTATGGAGTCTACTCAACAAATCTAAGTTTTTACTCGGGGGTAAATAAGTCATTCTGGGGGCTTTGCCAGGCATCTTCTCTCCTCTTGTCTCTGTACACTATGAATAATGCATCTTTACAGAGCACAAACCAGCAGCATTAGTTCCTTCTTTCCTTTTGTATATTTTTAGGAGCTCTCACTCTCTGCTCCCTGTTATGGAGGGGCTGATGGCAATGCAGCACTCACAGCCAAGTGGGCTACAAGCCCAGCAGCCCATCTCTTCTCTGCACTGGAGAAGGGATCCTGGTCCCGCAGGCATGAACCCTGGGAGCCAAAAATAGCACAGCTGTGCCAATGGCTGAGGAGCTGTTGCTGGGTACACAGGGTTAGCCATGGAGAGACAGCACTGAAGTCTGAAATGTAGGACACTGGCCGGGGATGAAGTTTGTTCTTGTTTAAAACTACTGATGTCAACAGATTAAAAAAAGAAATTACCTGAGAGGGGGCAAGAGCTGAGCCACATCTTCTGTAAACAAGAGGAGATGGGAAATACATGCCAAGATCTCAAGCAGGATAAGGAGAGGGTGAAGCAAGAAAAAAAGATTATTGGAATTTCTTTTTCTAAATATTGTCTCCAAGAAAGACTCTACATCTAAAAGCAAAATGTCATACAACATTTATTCAAACAGTATGGAGACTTTCTCCTTCCTTTCCTTTACCACCTCTTTTCTCCATCCTTTTCATTCCTAGGCTCATTTTAAACCACCATCTGCTTTGCCAAGGCCCACACAGTGGCCAAGGTCCATGCAGATTCTCCCTGCTGTGTGCCAGGTGTAACAGTGACAGTTGTGAATGTGGGGTTTTTTGGCCCTCAAGCAGCAAAGACAGTTGTTCATGTATGGACATCACTCATGAAACGTCCATGAGGATAAGCATGATGAATTGACTTTCTTCCTATATCTTTCATGAGAAGCCTCTTTCCATTTTGCAGAAGGATAGGGTAGAACATATAGACAAGAGTAAAACCCACCCAGCTTCAGTGTCAGCTTTAGCCCCTGACCAAATAACAGCTGGCTGAGGTGCCAAGCCCTGGCAGTGGGGACAGAGAGGCAGCAGATGCCTGCCTTGGGCTGGGGAGCAGCAACCTACACCATGAGGTTCCCCCAAAATTTAGGGCAGTCAACACATCTCATGGCTGCCCCAGCTCAGCACCCACAAGCATTGCCTGCACTGGTTAGGCCACACCATGAGTCCTGTGTCCAGTTCTGGGTCCCTCAGTTTAGGAAAGGTGTTGACTTGCTGGAACGTGTCCACAGATGGGCAACAAAGTTGGTGAGGGGTCTGGAACACAAGCCCTGTGAAGAGAGGCTGAGGGAGTTGGGGTTGCTTAGCCTGGAGAAAAGGAGGCTCAGAGGAGACCTTATTGCTCTCTACAACTACCTGAAGGGAGGTTGTAGACAGACGGGGTTGGTCTCTTCTCCCAGGCAACCAGCACCGGAACAAGAGGACACATCTCAAGCTGCACCAGGGGAGGTTTAGGCTGGGTGTTAGGAAGAAATTCTACACAGAGAGAGTGATTGGCCATTGAAATGTGCTGCCCGTGGAGGTGGTGGAGTTACCATCATTGAAGGTGTTTAGGAGGAGACTTGCTAGGGTGCTTGGTTGCATGGTGTAATTGATTAGATGGTGTTGGATGATGGGTTGGACATGATGATCTTGAAGGTCTCTTCCAGCCTGGTCTGTTCTGGTCTGGTCTGTTCTGGTCTGGTCTGGTCTATTCTATTCTATTCTATTCTATTCTATTCTATTCTATTCTATTCTATTCTATTCTATTCTATTCTATATTCTATTCTATTCTATTCTATTCTATTCTATATCCTGTCATACTGTCTTTACTTTGCTGTGAATACCTTCTAAATCCACATAGTGATAAACAGACTGTGGATGCATGAGTTTAACTGATAATTATATTATTTGCAAAGCATACTTCAGCCCATGTTTATCTTTCTTGCCTTTAATATGTACTTCAAGAAGAGACAGGAGGTAATTAGTCTCATAAAACTCTCTCTGAGCAGATTTAGTTATAATGGATCAAGAAATACTGAATTCAGCTTTATGTTTAATTATTTTTTCAGGCAAAATTATAACATCTCTTGTGAGAACTAGTCAGTCTTCATTAAGGACAAACACATACTGCTGAGCTCTGCCTGCTCAGAGTTTCAGCTCTGATTTTTTTGCCCATCACAAGTGATGCTCTTCCAGCAGCCTGGCACAGAAAGCAGGGCTGGAGCATCAGGCATGCTGCTGTTGTTAGCTTGTGCCCTGTGCAGTTACACAGAGGGTTTGTTTTCCAAGTCCTGATCTAGATTGGAACACGAGTTTTCTAAAATGCCAGCAGTGTTGGGTCAGTCCCACCTCTGAGTGAGAGCATGCAGTCACCTGTGAAGCAGCAAAGGATGCCTCCTTCTCCTTTAGGATTACTGGGAGTGATGAACCTATAGATTTTACCAATTCCTTTGCTGCAGCACAGATGATGTCTGTGTCAGAGCAGCAGGTCTGACCTGTTGCATGGAGGCAGGGGTTCAGCAGCTGCAGGAGCCCTCTCAACATGCCACAGGAGGATGTAGCCATCCTGGCTCCCAGCTCTCTGCTGGCAGGAGGCAGTCTGGCATGGTCCACCTGTGCTCTGCCTGTTTGTGCTGCTGCATCTAGGCTGTGGTGTCTTTTCATGCTGGATCCCTCAGTCTAGCCTGTTTTACCTTTTTGATGAGCTGAGAGTTCTGCTGGGTGACACCATGCCCCACGTCAAGTCACACAGTCTCAAGCTGCACCAAGTGAGGTTTAGGCTGGATCTTAGGAAGAAGTTCTATACAGAGAGAGTGATTGCCCATTGGAATGGGCTGCCCAGGGAGGTGGTGGAGTCACCTTCATTGGAGGTGTTCAGGAGGAGACTTGATGGGGTGCTTGGTGCCATGGTTTAGTTGTTTAGGTGGGTTGGATTGGTTGATGGGTTGGACGTGATGATCTTGAAGGTGTCTTCCAACCTGGTTTATTGTATTGTATTGTATTATTGTATTGTATTTTAAAACTGTAGTCAAACTTAGTTAGCAAGGACCTGATTCCAAGGAAAGAGAAGGAAATGAAGCAAAGGCCCCCTTCAGTTTTATACCTGAAAGACTGCTTGGAGGAACATGCTGTTTTATTAGCTCTGTGAAAGACTCAAAGCCACCAGAGAGGACTGGGGGGGCTGCTCTCTTAACCTGTCAATGGCTGTAGCTGCTGCCATTTCCAAGAGGGAGATGTACATCTGATTGCAGCTACCTTAGAAAATGGGACATCTGCATGAATGTGATAATTTGCTCTTTTCAGGAGGAAAAAGAGGAAAAACACATGCTGGGAGCAGAATGACTGGTACTTACCTGAGCTCTGTGCTCAGGCTTCAGTTCCTAAGCTGCATATACTACTCTGTGTCTAAGCTGTTAGAAAAATAAATCAGTCTGAAGATTGAAGTCCAGCTAAGTTTGATTTCTCCTTTGAATGAGAATTTGTGGGTTTTGCAAAGGAGAAATGCAGTTTCTAGTGCTTTCATAAGCTGTGGGCATGCCTACCCCCTCCCCTGTCCTCAATGGGTACATAAAAAGACAGACGGATAGAGGGATGATTGTAAACAGTTCTTTGTCACTTGGGACCATAAATATTTCCCCCTGGGAAGCTTGAAGGTGTTCTAGCAGCTGTGAAGAAGGATAGCAATTCTCTGGGGAGAGCAGGTCTCAGGCATACACTGACTGTCACTAAATGCCTGCTCCCAAATCTCTCCCACAGCTGCCACTGACAATCCAGGCAGTTCTTGCTGCAGGTCAGGGTTAAATCATCTTTGAGGGGCTGTCTTCACATTGGCATACATGGAAACACTGCCATGTCTCAAAGTCACTGGGACTTTTGAATCATAGGCTGTGCATCACTCACATCCATCTTGCTGCTCTCCCCACAGCAAACAGACTTTGAGAAGGGTTTTTCATCATATAGCTTCAAGCTAGCATGACTTCTCCCATTGCAATGCAAGTATCTTCTTTAGAAGCACTCTGGTTTTATTTTCAGGCTACATAGAAAGAGAGGGAGGAGGAACACACTAGTTTTCCACTGCTTGTACAAGATTCTTCTGTTTTCCTGCTTGATTTGGGCTGGTTTTACTTCATTGGCATTTTGTTTTGTTCAGAAGTGGGTTTTTCAGGAGAGGGGAGGGGAGGTGTAGGTGCACTGATGCATCTGTGTTTCACTAGCAGAAACCAGCAGACGCTTTCAAATCCCACAAGAATGCAGGCAGTGTGACAAATCCCAACTGCAAAACATCCTTATTGAGCAACCATTAGGAAATAAAAGTTAAGTGACACTCAGGCTTGAAGTAAAAGGCATTATTTTTTTCCCCTGATCCTATTGGCCTTTCAGGCAGGTTTGCATAACATCAATCCAGACAACAGGAACACTATGATAAGTTTAAAGAAAATAAAGTAGTAATAATAAAAGAGAACAAATTAAGTGGATTCTCTGAAAGGTCTTCCCTGAGTGGGTTATAAACGTTCAGAAGGTGAATTTCTCCATTAAGATCAATGGAAAGATGTTATCAAAAGCAGAGGTACTTGATTCCTGTAACTGGAAGCCTGTTTCAGAAGATAAGGATAAGTTTATGTCGTAAACATTTGCACTAGGAAGAAGGTGAAGCAGAGTGAAGCCCTGAAATGATAAGGGACCTCTGATTTTATGCATGCCTGTCATCAAAACTGAAAATAGTTTTTGGGTCTTGCTGTTCAGAAAGAATTTGATGCTCTCAACTATGAGGGTTATCAGGCCTTTTCAAACCAATCTTTCTGTACCCAAGAGGGGGTTTATTTTCCTGCTCATTATAACACTGACAAAAAAAGATACCACGACAGTAGAAGTCCTGAGAGATTACTTTCAGGAGCAATAAATAGAAAAGGCCCTCCACAAGTTTGCTATAAGCAGGACAAAGCTGATGCTCAGGAGGGGTTGGGAAGTGAACCTCTGTGGCTGGGTGAGAGGCTTTCTTCAGAGCAAGGAGGCAAAGGTAAAAAGTCCACACGTTACTTATTAAGCCATGTATCACTTTCATCTTATTTCAGAAAAATGGTGGAAAACCTTTTCACACAAAGAGGGAGAAATCCCTTCCTCTCATATGTTGGAGATACTGAAATCTGCCTGGAGGTCCCTGATCCCTGGAGAGAAACAGGTCTGAGAAGGCTGGGAGAGCAGCAGCAGAGCTGCTTACCCTCATCGTCCTGTCCTCAGGGGTATTTATTCAATGCCAGGCACCAGCTTGTCCGGGGCAGATTGTGTTGGCCCAGGAGCTCCTGATACAGCCAGTCCAGGGAACCTCCGCAGCTTGTGGGCAAAAATTGGAGCAGAGCTGACCCAGGTCTTCATTTGTTTGGTTCTGCTGCACATCCCACCCCTCAGCTGCACCAGAGACAGGCATAGGCTGGTTTGAAAGCTTTAAAACTTGAAAGTAATATAATACAGACGCAGGGATGGTTTCCCCTTTTTTTCTTCTCTCTCTCTCTTTCCCCCCACCCCCCTTAATCTAAAACAAAAACATTGCTCAACATGTCCAGCTCTCCTTGCGCTCTGTTGGCCTCTTGAATTTGCTTTACCTGATCACAGACAGTATCAGAGCTAAAAGGTTATGGTAGAAAGAAGTATTTCTGATTATCTGGGTTTAATATGAGGTTTTGGTGAGTGTTAAAAAACCCCAACAAATAGAAGCTTGTAGTTTATCTTCTCTACAATCTTCTCTACAATACATTTCTCATCTTTCTCCAATGAACATTACATTTGGAGGTGTTCCCTTTGAAGCTCAGGTTTCTGTCGTGGCTCCTGGAAGAAAGAAGGTAGAGAGGAGCGATGTTTCCGATCTGGATGAGCCATATCCCTGTGTTTATTTGATCTGTTTACTGCCTGACATTTCTGTGGTTATTTTTCTTTCTTTTTTTTTTTTTTTTTTTTTTTTTTTTTTTTTTTTTTTTTTTTTTTTTTGGCATGTCAGAGCAAAGCTTTTCAATGATCAAGAAAAACCATGCTGGGGGAGAATGCTGATACTACTCTGCCCTTGATAGGATTGTGACTGGCAGTATATAAATACCCCCGACAGCATGACAGAAATCACTCTTCTATATTTACCAGGAGCCCTGGGCCAACATGCACAGTGGTGGGAACCCATCTGCTCTGCTGCAGTCATTTCATCAACTGCTACTCTAACAGCTGAGGCCTTTGTCATGTGTTTTTTAGCCTGGCATGCCCAGCGAGCAGGAGTGCCTGTAATAGCAGTGTGGCAAAACCCAAATAAATCAGAAAGGTAAGTTGTAAATTCAAAGGTCTAGTGATTCGTTTGATGAATCATAGAAAGGAATGGATTAATTTAGGTATTATTTGATGGCTTAGATTTCCTTCTACCAGCCTGATGCCATTAGCTGTGTGTTAATGAGTCCTCTGCTCTAGTGTGTGCAGCAAACACTGACAAGGAGAGGAGCAGAGGACCTGGGCAGCTTGTGATTTAAATACAATACAATAAATACAATAAACCAGGTTGGAAGAGACCTTCAAGATCATCGCGTCCAACCCATCAACCAATCCAACCCACCCAAACAACTAGATCATGTCACCAAGCACCCCATCAAGTCTCCTCCTGAACATCAGCAATGATGGTGAGTCCACCACCTCCCCAGGCAGCCCATTGGCATGGAAAGGGTTTTGGTTAGAAATGAAGGCAGATGCAGAAGACACCATACAGATCCAGCTCCTCAGTATGCACATTGGCCCAGTGTGCTGGTGGCTGTCAGAAAAGGTCTGCTCCAGATGATTCATTTCAGAATGGTTTAATGATTTTAATTTATACTTACCAGAAGTTATTGCACACTATGCTGCTGAACAGGTTCCTTTCCTGCCTTTTGGCTTTGTTTCTCAAGACATGATGTCATTTTTCTTTTGAATATTTGCTCACATAGACATTTCTCTCTCATTTCTAGAAGTGCAACTGTGTAAGCCAATGTTCAAACTTGGCCACCAGAGCACTGGAGCCAGCATCTGGTCTCATATTTCCCTGAATTGAAGGAAGTCCTGAATTCAGATTGATCTGCCTTGAACCGAAATTTGAAATACAGGTCAAACTTCAGAGTTTATTTCTGTCTAACACTTTAGTGAAAGTGCCAATGTGTTTCTGTGGATTGATGGAAAAAAGCAGGCTTTCTGTTTTCAGACTAAACTTCTTATACTTCCCATTGCTCCAGACATCTTTGCCTATCAACACCTCAGTGCAGCCCTAAATATTTAACTTTAAGCACATGTCTAAATTCACTGCTGTCTATGGAAGAATGTAAGTTTTGTTCTAGGAATAGAATAGAATAGAATAGAATAGAATAGAATAGAATAGAATAGAATAGAATAGAATAGAATAGAATAGAATAGAATAGAATAGACCAGGTTGGAAGAGACCTTCAAGATCATTGTGTCCAACTTATCATCCAACACCACCTAAGCAACTAAACCATGCAACCAAGCACCCTATCAAGTCTCCTCCTGAGCACCTCCAGTGATGGTGACTTCACCACTTCCTCAGGTAGCCCATTCCAATGGGCAATCACTCTCTCTGTATAGAACTTCCTCCTAACCTCCAGCCTAAGCCTCCCCCGGTGCAGCTTGAGACTGTGTCCTCTTGTTCCGGTGCTGGTTGCCTGGGAGAAGAGACCAACCTCTGCCTGTCTACAACCTACCTTCAGGTAGTTGTAGAGAGCAATAAAGTCATCCCTGAGTCTCCTCTTCTCCAGGCTAAGCAACCCCAGTTCCCTCAGTCTCTCCTCATAGGGCTTGTGTTCCAAACTCCTCACCAACTTTGTTGCCCTTCTCTGGACACGTTCCAGCAAGTCAACATCCTTCCTAAACTGAGGGGCCCAGAACTAGACACAGTACTCGAGGTGTGGCCTAACCAGCACAGTGGTTGGGGCAGACTGGGACATTAACCTCCATTACATAAAAAAAAGTTAATTTCACTCAAGGCACCAATCTTATCACAGAATCATGGAATGGTAGGGGCTGGAAGGGACCTTGAAAGCTCATCCAGTCCAACCTCCCTGTCAGAGCAGGATCACCTAGACAAAATCACACTGGAATGCATCCAGGCAGGGCTTGAATATCTCTGGAGAGGGAGACTCCACACCCTCCCTGGGCAGCCTGTTCCAATGTTCTGTCACCCTCCCAGTGAAGAGTTTTTTTTCCTCATGTTTCCTGTGCCTCAAGTTCCACCCATTGCCCCTTGTCCTGTTTTGGGGCATCACCATGCAGAGCCTGGCTGCATCCTCTTGGCACTCACCCTTTACATCTTTATAAGCACATATGTGGTCACCTCTCAGTCTCCTTTCCTCCAAGCTAAAGAGACCCAGCTCCTTCAGTCTCTCCTCATAAGACTTTAGACTCTGTGTGGCTGTGGGATTCTGGAAGTATTTTTTCTGCAGGATGGACTGACAGTAGAAATGAAACCCGTTTCATGCTTTCCATAAAGGCAGTAGTATCTTTCCCCTCCAAATGCTATGCATTAGATTCTGAAAAGGAGGCATAAACACGTTGTAAAAAGACAGCTGCTTTAAAAACCTGCTTCCCCTAAGATCATCCGGGAAGTATATTGGTGTGAACTCATAATGTCTGAGCAGTCTCAGCTGATTTGAAGACTGAAAAGAGGACAAAAGCAGCAAAATATCATTTCAGAAACCAAGCTACCCAAACGAGGCAATTCAAAGTGTAAGTGGTACTTTATGTTCTTAACACTTTCCATAACAACTTCCAAACTCACAAAGGTAAAATAATCACTGCTGCAGAACAACAGATTTCTCTCAGGGAAACTGTTTCGTTCGGTGCAGGCTTCAAGTCTGTCTCAGTATCTCTGTACAGCTGTGGCCATTTCTCCCCTTTGGAAGACTGCAAAATGAAGTGCTGCAGGAGGAGTCTGTAAGCAACAGCAGCCCTTATCATTTTTTCATGCCCAATGGTAATTCATTATAAAAATTAAAAATATAATGTGTGTGTGTGATGACCTTCATTTCATGTTCACTTCCAAACTAAAAAATGCAACCTTTGGCAAGGAGGTGTTATCACTGTTCCCTATTTCTGTGCTCCCTGGAAATTAATTACTGGAGTTAGCTGGGTTTGAGTTTGACAGAATAAGCTGGAAAATGCTTTGATTGCCCCAAGATTAATATTTCTACACAAATGTCACAGAAATTATGGGACAATAGTTCACTTGGGCTTTGGTTGTCCAATGTGTCACAGAATCACAGAATCACCAAGGTTGGAAGAGACCTCAAAGATCATCCAGTCCAACCTGTCACCACAGACCTCATGGCTAAACCATGGCACCAAGTGCCATGTCCAATCCCCTCTTGAACACCTCCAGGGATGGTGACTCCACCACCTCCCTGGGCAGCACATTCCAATGGCTAACGACTCTCTCGGTGAAGAACTTTCTCCTCACCTCGAGCCTAAACTTCCCCTGGCACAGCTTGAGATTGTGTCCCCTTGTTCTGGTGCTGGTTGCTTGAGAGAAGAGACCAACCCCTTCCTGGCTACAACCTCCCTTCAGGTAGTTGTAGACAGCAATAAGGTCTCCCCTGAGCCTCCTCTTCTCCAGCTAAACAACCCCAGCTCCCTCTTCCCATAGGGCTTGTGCTCAAGGCCTCTCCCCAGCCTCGTTGCCCTTCTCTGGACACGTTCAAGTGTCTCAATGTCCTTCCTAAGCTGGGGGGCCCAGAACTGGACACAGTTCTCAACTGTGACACTGGACACAGTACTCAAGGTGTGGTCTAACCAGTGATGAGTACAGGGGCAGAATGACTTCCCTGCTCCTGTTGGCCTCACTATTCTTGATGCAGGCCAGGATGCCATTGGCCTTCTTGGCCACCTGGGCACACTGCTGGCTCATGTTTAGGAGGCTGTCAATCAGCACCCCCAGGTCCCTTTCTGTTTGGCAACTCTCCAGCCACTCTGACCCCAGCCTGTAGCTCTGCATGGGGTTGTTGTGACCAAAGTGCAGCACCCAGCACTTGGATTTGTTGAATGCTATCCTGTTGGACTCTGCCCATCTGTCCAGTCAGTCGGGGTCCCTCTGTAGAGCCCTTCTGCCCTCTAACAGATCAACATCTGCTCCCAACTTGGTGTCATCTGCAAATTTGCTGATTACTGACTCAGTCCTCTCATCCAGATCATCAATGAAGATATTAAAGATATTATGTGATATTATGTGTCAAGCCTTTGAAGGGAAAGGGTATAAAGGTAGAAGAAGAGTCCAATTTACTTAGTTTTCCAAGCTGTCCCTACTAAATTCATGCACCCTACCAAAAACAAAGAGTGAGTGTGTAACCTGTGATTTGCTTTTTAAATCAGTTGATTTAAAAACTGACTGCTCAGAGGAGCAGTCCTGTTCCAGGATAGATGTGTCTGATTTTAATTAGGTGACACAAACTTTTCCCCCAATTCATCACACTCAGGTTCCACATGTCCTCAGCTTTCACTGGGTTTCTTAAAGATGAGAATGATTATTGCTGGTGAGAGGTTTAATTTATCTCTTCAGATGGTCCCTTTGAGGCAGCCCACAGCAGGGCGCTGCACAGCCATGTGCTTGCAAACCACAGGTCTGGAGAATGAGGGCTCTGCTCCAGTCTGCTTGAAGGCAGAACTGATAAATGTGAAAAAAACATGTATTAAACACAAGGTGAGAGACACCTAGGAAAACACTTAGGAGCACAAGGGTAATTTTCTGTGTTATGCAAGCCCCAGGTGAAAGCAGCATCAGGAATGGGGACCGTGGGGCAGCACACTCAGTGCCTGACACAGCTGGGCTGGCAGGGTTGGGGGCTTCACAGTATCACAGTATCACAGTATCACAAAGGTTGGAAGAGACCTCGAAGATCATCCAGTCCAACCTGTCACCACAGACCCCATGAATAAACCATGGCACCAAGTGCCATGTCCAATCCCCTCTTGAACACCTCCAGGGATGGCGACTCCACCACCTCCCTGGGCAGCACATTCCAATGGCGAATGATTCTCTTGGTGAAGAACTTTCTCCTCACCTCGAGCCTAAACTTCCCCTGGTGCAGCTTGAGACTGTGTCCCCTTGTTCTGGTGCTGGTTGCTAGAGAGAAGAGGCCAACCTCTCCCTGGCTACAACCACCCTTCAGGTAGTTGTAGAGAGCAATGAGGTCACCCCTGAGCCTCCTCTTCTCCAGGCTAAACAACCCCAGCTCCCTCAGCCTCTCCTGGGGCACTGAGCCCCAGTCCACTCACTTTCCCAGGTAAAGCAGCAGCTATGGTGGAGGCAGCAACATTCAGGACAGCGGACAGCAGCACTCTTTCCCAGTGACTGATAGGGCCAGGGAGCTGCAAAGTCCTCTAAGTACTTCAGAGAACAACCTTCACCTTGGATTTTATATATATTTTTATTCTTTATTTTTCATTCCCCCCCCCCACCGCACCCCCCCGGGACAGTCAGCATTATTTCCTTCATGGGCACTGCTAGCACTACATAAATCCTTACCCACTCTGTGATTAATGGTTCTTTAGTGCCAAAGGAAGGGGTTAGATAATGCTTTTAATCACTGTCAAACTTCATCATTTTCCCACTTTATTTTCTTGTCTTCTGTGAAGCTTCTGCACAGCAAAACCTAATGAATGCTACCACTACAGGTTGGATGGAGTTGCAATGAACTTCAGAAGATACATATCATACCTTTAGTCCAACCCTCCCACGTAGCTACTGAAAGCTGAGTGTCACAGGTCTGTGATTCTTTGTAGAAGTGTGAGGGCTCCAGTTCTGCCTGTTTCTGTTCTCTGACTGGGAAAAAGTGAAATGCAGAAATAGGAAATCAATAGTGGCCTAATAGCATAGCCAAGGGAGGTCATCTTCTCCCACAGCTGACTACAGAAACTTGGCTCACAGCATGTGATGTCTGCTCTGGCTTAGATCTCCACTCACCCACCTGTGAGAATCACCTCAGGATGGAGTTCAGGTTTCATAAAGTATGAAGATGAGAATTTGGAGATAGTCACAGGGCTGAGTTTTCACAGGCTGGCTGATTCCTTCATCTCTCAAGATCATTGAGAAGCAGTCTCAGAGCTGAAGGCATAGTCCTGCTGTGCCAGGCTGGATGAGAGGCTCGTGTGCCCCAGGCCACTCTGGCGGCAGCCACCCAGTGCAGAAGGCCAGCAGCCACCCCGCAGAGGACACAGCCTTGCGTGCAATGCCACTGTGGATCAGACACTGGGCCTGCATCCTCAAATGCAGCCAGATGTAGATTTATCCTCCCTGACTTTAGTCTCCCCACTGGGATGCCAAAATCACCCTCTGGTCCCTGCAGCAGGGAGAGATGTCTGCAGCCAGCAGTGCTGAGCAGTGTATTTTGCTGTTTATTCCATTGATGTGGACAGCATCAGGCTGCCAAAGCCAAACAGGTCTCAGGAGAGCTGTCTCAGCACTTACATGAGAATGTACCTAGAAATCTGGAGTCCCTCTGGCGGTCCATGATCACCCACCACTTGGCTCCTCAGAGGTGCAGGATGGGGATTTTGTTCCTTTCACCTTACACTCAGCATCCAGCAACACGCTCAGGGAAGCCAAGGATGCTGCAGCAGGATTCTTTAATTTGGAGCCAGGCAAGGCCGAAGGGAAGACACAATTTCTTGCTCTCACTATCATAGAATCATCAAATCAAACTGCTGACAATCAGTTGCTCAGTTTTTTTGAGGGAAGGCAGAGAAGAAAGCTTCCTGTTTTATAGCAGTTTTATTGTGAAATCACTGGTTCCAGTTTTAATTTTTGCACGTACCACCACTGGCTTTGTGAGTGTTTCAAGTAGGGAGCCAGAAAACCCAAACTGTTATATGCCTCACATTGAACTTACTCCCTTCTACATAATTCCTTTTGGATCGAATGGTAGTGGCAGAATATTTGCAGAATCACAGAATCAACCAGGTTGGAAAAGACCTCAGAAATCATCAAGTCCAACCTATGACCTAATACCTAACACCTCTGGACAACTAAACCATGGCTTCAAGTGCCACATCCAATCCTTTTTTGAACACCTCCAGGGATGGTGACTCCACCACCTCCCTGGGCAGCAAATTCCAATGGCAAAAAACTCTTTTGTGAAAAACTTTCTCCTCAACTCAAGCCTAAACTTCCCCTGGCACAGCTTGAGACAGTGTCCTCTTGGTCTGGTGCTGGTTGCCTGGGAGAAGAGACCAACCCCAACCTGTCTACAACCTCCTTTCAGGAAGCTGTAGGGAGCAATAAAGCTCCCTGAGCCTTCTCTTCTCCAGGCTAAACACCCCCATCTCCCTCAGCCTCTCCTCATAGGGTTTGTGCTCCAGACCTCTCACCAGCCTTGTTGCCCTTCTCTGGACACGTTCAGGTATCTCAATGTCCTTCTTAAATTGAGGAGCCCAGAACTGGACACAGGACTCAAGGTGCGGCCTAACCAGTGCTGAATACAGGAGCAGAATGATTTCCCTGCTCCTGCTGGCCGCACTAGGCACACCAGGATGCCATTAGCCTTCTTGGCCCCCTGGGCACACTGCTGGCTCATGTTCAGCCAGCTGTCAACCAGTCCCCCAGGTCCCTTGTGAAACCTCTAGGTTGTTGTTTTGTTGTTGTTAGGTTTTGGGTTTTTTTAATATAGCTAAAGACATGATCTCTGTCACTGAGAAAATATTTGCTACCCCCCAAATTTGTCAGTAAAGTTTCCCATGCTCAAGCAATTCTTCATTTTTTCAAAAGCAGGCTTAATTGACTGGAGGTGGAAAGCTGTTCTTAAACTTCTAGAAAATGGTAATAGCTCTAATTGCATTTTAATATTTGATAGGCTTTGAAATTGTGGCGCAAGTATTGACATCAGCGCTGAGCCTGATATAACTCTGCAGTCCTCTACAACACATGAGAGCATTTCGTATGAGGACAATGATCTGAGATGGACAGCAGTGGCATGTTTTATTCACACGACATGAGTCATTAGTGCCTTTGCAACAGCCTGCAGAAGATGAGAGTATTTATTAACTGTAAAAGACTAATGTCTGCTCTCACAGGCTTTCAGTGGTGCCAGCTCAGGTCAAATGTCTGAGTGGACTATAAGGAGACAGAGCCAGCTGGGGGGAAAAAAATACAGAGAAAGCCACAAAAAAGCCTAAACCAGAGTAGCAGCAAACCATGCACCCCTTAGATTTAGCCTCATTGTCTTGGAGCTCCTTACCACTGAGCACTGTGTGTGTGTACATATGTATGTATGCTGAATACAAAGGAGCACTTTCTGCAGTCAGTTTTTAACCTTCACATATCCCAACTAGTCAACAAAGGTACTTGATATTCCAGCTTTAAACAGCACTGATGGTTGATGCTTTCCAGCTGGACACATAGGGTAAGGAGGGTAATTTCAATTCCCTGCCTGATGTACGCAGTGACTGCTGTCCAGGTTAGTACAAAGGTAAGTTTCCAGTAAAAGGCCTGCAGGCACGTGTCTAAGCACAGTTCTGCTCTGGAAACTCAGGGAGTCAAAAAATACCTTCTCAGGCAGAGTGTAGAAGACTCCCTGCTGGACACATACATCTCCTCTGACCGTGCCAGGCTGGCTCCCTGGCATGGCCTGTCAGGATGTGGAACCACACCCTCACCCTGCCAGCCCATGGCACCCAGGGAGTGCAGAGCACGGGGATGCTGCTGTGGACCAGTGCGGGGTCCCGGTCACTCACGATGCACCAACAGACACGTGACAAATGTGAGCACTGTTGGCTGACTCAACTTTAATAGTCACTCAAAGGCAAACAGTTAAGACTTTAGACTTTAAGCTTTAGAACTCCCCTAAGATAATTTCCACTGATGTTCATATTCAAAGCTGAGCAGTGGTGAAGTACCACACGCTGTCCCTGTGTGCCCCTGTCCCGCACTGCGGTGTGGCTGGCTGATGGATGGTCCTTGCAGAAGCCATTAACATTTTTTTTTTCCAGTGTGAGAATTTTGTCCATAATACCCTGAGATCTTTTATCTTACTGAAGACTGGTTTGTGACATTGAAAGGCAGCATTTTCCTGGGTGACTGAGGTGAATGAAGCACATTCACATCCACAAGCCTATTAGCATGATATTGGAGAGCTCCTGTAACTTGTGCTGCCAGTGCCATGAACACTGTGGAAATACCTGGTGGTATTAAACCCAGAGCTACTCCAGCACTGTGACCTTTTCCTTGAAAACTTCATTTCATTAAGGTAGTACCAGTAAAAATTTAATATTTCAAAGACCCTGAAAATGGCTTGACAGGAAGTTAAGGGAATATATTTAGGCTGTGCTTTGTCATTTCTCAAAGAGATCTGAGAACAAGGCAATGCTGAAGTACCTGCTGCCAGCCTGCTTCCAGCAGTCCAGATGCAATGGCCATCCAGGCTCCCTCAGGAAAAAAAATTATCAAGAAGTGTATGTATCTAGGATCAGCATGTCCCCAGGCAGTCACAGGGCATCCTGATACCACAATTGTTGGACTGATCCAGGGATGGATGGCACAAAGGAACCACCCCCAGCTCCTGCTGACCCCAGATGCTTCAGGTCAGGTAGCCTGGTTCCAAGGTTTAGTTGATTAGATGGTGTTGGGTGGCAGGTTGGACTTCATGATCTTCAAGGTCTTCTCCAACCTGGTTAATTCCATTCTATTCTATTCTATTCTATTCTATTCTATTCTATTCTATTCTATTCTATTCTATTCTATTCTATTCTATTCTATTCTATTCTATTCTATTCTATTCTATTCTATTCTATTCTATTCTATTCTATTCTATTCTATTCCATTCCATTCCATTCCATTCCATTCCATTCTATTCCTATTCTATTCTATTCTATTCTATTCTATTCTATTCTATTCTATTCTATTCTATTCTATTCTATTCTATTCTATTCTGTTCTATTCTGTTCTACTCTTATTCTATTCTACTCTTATTCTATTCTATTCTATTCTATTCTATTCTATTCTATTCTATTCTATTCTATTCTATTCTATTCTATTCTATTCTGCTTCTATTCTATTCTATTCTATTCTATTCTATTCTATTCTATTCTATTCTATTCTATTCTATTCTATTCTATTCTATTCTATTCCATTCCATTCCATTCCATTCCATTCCATTCCATTCCATTCCATTCCATTCCATTCCATTCCATTCATACTTTCTACCAGTTTGAACTCAGTGGCTGACAAGGAGGGTACAGGGAAATTTTTGCCTTCTGTTCAGTGTGGTTCAGGTCAGAGGTAAGAAAAAGGTCAACAATCTGCAAGCTTTGCTGGATGGCTGAGTGTCCATCACAGCAGCATCTCAGCCTTTTGGAAGATATAGGCACCTCTGCCAGCAGAACAGAATTAGTCTGGAAAATGTCTCTCTGCTCACCTTGAGAGGTGGTTTCTGTCCAGTCTCCTTCAGTGTAGAGAGACATGTTTGCTGCAAGATGGTCAAGCTGTGCTGGGCATGCTGTCCTGCATGACAAGTCACCCCTGTGACACCCAAACTCATTTGGGCTGTGGGCAGGAGCTGTAAGGAAGTTGAAATGGCTTCTGGAAGCCACTTCTGCAGCAAGACCATGTTAGCAACTGGAGGAAAAGCTGGTGGTCTGGTTGCACTTAGCAACCATAACCATGAACGTATCATGTGCTTGAAGGCCGGAGTAAAGAACACCAACCGTGGAGCAAAAGCAGCTCAAATAATCTCCTTCCGGACCTTCCTCTGTGCAATTCCCTGGTCTTGTGCCCAAATTCATGGACTGTATGGATCTACCTGCATTTATAGCCAAAAAAAGAGAGCCAGCAGTGATGTTGTAAGTGGTCTGGGGGCTGCAAGGGACCTACATGTGGACAGCTGGAAGCACCCTACCCCTCACCACTTTAAGTTCTGCCTTGTCCCACATCCCCAGCAATGCCTGTGCATGCCAGGTGATGCTCTGTGGAGGCTTTGCCTTGCAGAAGAGGGCCTCACGGGGTGTCTTTGAAGACAGGTTCAAAGCAGTGAGGAGCCCCTACACTCTTTTGATTCTTTAATGGGCACTTTTTGTGCTAGCTCCCCCCTGCCTGGCTGTCAGCCATGGAGAACACATACTGCAAAAGCATTCCAAGCTTCAAAGCCTCCCTCTTTGGCTGTCCATTTTCTTTTTTCCCCACTAAGATAGTCTTCCTGATAATGGAGGAACTATTACAGCTGATTATTTGAGCCACCCTCAGGCAGCACTGTTATTCATCCAAGATATGACAGGGTTGGGATGGGGGGAAGAGAGAGGACCCCTCCACCTCTGCAGTCCAGCCTTACCCAGGCTTACCCATCTTAGTGCTTTGGAGGGCAGAAATGATCTTTCTTGGCTTAGAAACCTTGAGAAACAGATAGAAGAACCCATTTTCCTTTTAACATGTACAGGAACCATCCTTCCTTGTGTGGCAGCTCTTGAACCTGTGAGGGCAAGAGATTTCATATTCATTGGTCAGCAGCCTCTTTTCATTCGGGTGCTTTGGGGGTATCTGACTGTTCAGGGATTTTACAGGGATGATTTTCTTTACATACCGTTGTGTGAAGCACTTCACAGAGGCGCAAAATGGCTTTAAAGGCAAACAAACAAAGAGAAATCTGATCTTGTAAACTGAGAATGCAGATCAGCTATATTTTTACTGAAAGAATTTTCTGCTGGCAGTTATTTCAATTCTTTGGTTTTCTTTTTTTGCTCTAGAATCTGCAAGGTGAAAAGTCCCCCAAAGTGAAAAGGATTGAAATGAAAGTTTCTGCATGAAATATTCAGATTTTTAGTGCAGGAGTTGCCTTTTCAAAGTATTGTAATTTCATTTGCAGGTGTGTTTCATCTGTTATTTATGATAATTTTATGTTATTTATTTATTATTTATCCCAGGCACAAATACAGGCTGGGCAGGGACTGGCTGGAGAGCAGCCCTGAGGAGAGAGACTTGGGGGTGCTGGTGGATGAGAAGCTCAACATGAGCTCTCAATGTGCGCTTGCAGCCCGGAAAGCCAATCAGATCCTGGGCTGCATCAGGAGAAGTGTGGCCAGCAGATCAAAGGAGGTGATTCTCCCCCTCTACACAGCTCTGGTGAGACCCCACCTGGAGTACTGCCTCCAGTTCTGGAGCCCCTATTACAGGAGGGATACGGATGTGCTGGAACATGTCCAGAGAAGGGCCACGAGGATGATCAGAGGGCTGGAGCACCTCTCCTGTGAGGACAGACTGAAGGAGTTGGGGCTATTCAGTCTGGAGAAGAGAAGAGAAGAGAAGAGAAGGCTCCCAGGTGACCTCATTGTGGCCTTCCAGTATCTGAAGGGGGCCCACAAGAACACTGGGGAGGGACTTCTCAGGATATCAGGTAGTGATAGGACTAGGGGGAATGGAATGAAGCTGGAGGTGGGGAGATTCAGGCTGGATGTGAGGAGGAAGTTCTTCCCCATGAGAGTGGTGAAGCCCTGGAATGGGTTATCCAGGGAGGTGGTTGAGGCCCCATCCCTGGAGGTGTTTAAGCCCAGGCTGGATGAGGCTCTGGCCAGCCTGACCTAGTGTGGGGTGTCCCTGCCCATGGCAGGGGGTTGGAACTAGATGATACTCGTGGTCCCTTCCAACCCTGACTGATTCTATGATTCTATGATTTGCCTGTCAGTAGTGATCTACAAGCTTATGCTGGGTATTGATAAATACCTCTAAAACCCCCACAGAAGTCTGAGTGTGAGAAAGACAATTTGCGGCAAACTTTGAAAATCTGAGGGTCTAAGTGTGAAATTCAAAGTCAATTTGCATGACTACCTCAGTCCAGCTTTCTGACAGCACAGCTTCCTCCCTTTCCCCAGTGCAAACTGGTGCAAAAAGCTGACATAAGAAGAAAGGGGAAATTCCCCAAAGAAGGTTATTTTATTGCACTGCCATCGCAGGAATCAGTCACAGACGTTTATTTGAAGCTGAATTACAAAGATAACTATAAGATAACTGGAAGCAGTTAATCTCTTTGAATGTCTCATGTTAGGCAGTACTGATACCTGCCACCCAGCAAACCAAAAATTCCTAGCAGGACAAAATTGCAAATGCTATATTGCCAGATTTTCTGCCTTGTTTCTTGGGGAAAAAACCACAATCATTATAAAGTTTCAAACACTTTAAGAAACACTTAGAAACTCAGGATCTGTATAAAATTCTGCAAATGTGAAATGACACAAATGTTCCTCTCCAGCAGACACCAAGCTGAGCATAGAATCACCTCCTTGTTTGGAAAGCCCTCTCTCAAACTGGAAATGGGAGAAGCGGAGGAGGGAGCTGGGGTTTAGCCTGGAGAGAAGAGGAGGCTCAGGGGAAACCTTATTGCTCTCTACAGATTCCTGAAAGGAGGTTGTAGCCAGGTGGGGGGTTGATCTCTTCTCCCAGGCAACCAGCACCAGAACAAGAGGACACCATCTCACAGTATCACAGTATCACAGTATAACCAAGGTTGGAAGAGACCCCAAGGATCATCAAGTCCAACCCGTCCCAACAGACCTCACAACTAGACCATGGCACCAAGTGCCATGTCCAGTCTCCTCTTGAACACCTCCAGGGACGGCGACTCCACCACCTCCCCGGGCAGCCCATTCCAATGACGAATGACTCGCTCAGTGAAGAACTTCCTCCTCACCTCAAGTCTAAACCTCCCCTGGCACAGCTTGAGACTGTGTCCCCTTGTTCTGGTACTGGTCGCCTGGTCTCAAGCTGCGCCAGGGGAAGTTTAGGCTCAAGGTGAGGAGAAAGTTCTTCACAGAGAGAGTGACATCAAGGATCATCAAATCCAACCTGTCACCCAAGACCTCATGCCTACTAGACCATGGCACCAAGTGCCATGTCCAATCTCCTCTTGATCACCCCCAGGGATGGCAACTCCACCACCTCCCTGGGCAGCACATTCCAATGGTTGAAACCTCTCTCAGTGAAAAACTTTATCCTCACCTCAAGTCTAAACTTCCCCTGGCGCAGCTTGAGATTGTGTCCTCTTGTTCTGATGCTGATTGCCTGGGAGAAGAGACCAACCCCCTCCTGGCTACAACCTCCCTTCAGGTAGCTGTAGACAGCAATAAGGTCTCCCCTGAGCCTCCTCTTCTCCAGGCTAAACAACCCCAGCTCCCTCAGCCTCTCCTCATAGGGCTTATGCTCAAATCCTCTCCCCAGCCTCATTGCCCTTCTCTGGATGCGTTCAAGAGTCTCAATGTCCTTCTTAAATTGAGGGGGCCAGAACTGGACACAGTATTCAAGGTGTGACCTAACCAGTGCTGAGTGCAGGGGCACAGTGACTTCCCTGCTCCTGCTGGCCACACTATTCTTGATGCAGGCCAGGATGTCATTAGCCTTCTTGGCCACCTGGGCACACTGCTGGCTCATGTTCAGCCAGCTGTCAATCAGTACCCTCAGGTCCTGGGGTCAGGTTTAAGGATTGCCTGGCCAATCAGTGTAGTTGTAGAGCATGGGATATTTTCCCTTGTGACAGAGCAAATGATTTTGGTGTACCAATAACTCATCTGTTGAGTCATATTTCATAGTGGCCCAGAGAGCCATGTGGGTGCTATTTTGCTAAAAAATACAATGCTTATCAGTTCTTTTTATTAAGAATTCCATATCCTGGTTGGAGAACTGCACATCACCTTTGGAAAAGTTGTAAGGAAAGTTGGTGTTTTCTTTCTTGGATACAACCAACCAAGTAGCTGTGGTGCATTGCAAGCAATGAAATATCAGTCCTTGGCTGCATCTTGCTTAGTGACTGCTTTTGAAACTTTGTGTCAAAACCTTGATGTCATTTGGAGACAATTTTCTGAATTTAATTGACACAAACACAATATAGGAGACTTCAAACATACAGGGGGCTGCAGGAGGAATGGTGGGTAGACCTTGATGGATTGCAAATGCATTAAGGCTTTGTGCTGAGCAGCAGGAATATCACTCAAGAGTGACAGATGTTGCCAAAGGTCCCTTTCAGTGTGCCTTCCCTCAGCACCCTGCTTTGTGTAGAGGTGAAGAATAGCAACACAGCATTACAGAAGAAATAGCTCTGTATGTGTCTTGTGAATGGAGGATGACAGACTAGCAATATGTAGTCATAAAGGCAATGTAATGATTTCTTTCTCATGTAAGAGAAGTTTGTAGAGTTCAATGCATTGCAAAACAGATGGCTAACCACACACACAAGAACTTTTCCAGGAGATTAGATATGCATGTCCTGAGACTCTGTTCATTGTGGGGATGTAGCAATATCATCCAGAGTAGGTACTTGGGCTTGGTGAAACAGTTCTTCTGGAAGAAGTAACTCTGGGGAAGCACAGCCACCACCTTTCTCAAACCTAAAGGCAGAAATGGCTTTAAGCAATACAAGTCTCCATCTCGCCAGCTTTATGTGAAAACCTTGTTGCAGGCAGAGGGATGAAGAGCAGGCGAAACCAGGATGCCCTCACTGGTGTTCTCATCTGCCTGCTGCTGCAAGCACTCCTCAACCCAGGCTCTTCTCATTATGTAACATTTTCCCCCCAGAGTTTTGACAGTGTCCCTCAGCTTCTACAAAAAGCACCAGCTCTACATTCTTCACAAATAAAATGGGTGGTGATGTGGAAGGGAACAGAGGCTCTGTCCTGTGCCACAGCACTACAGCTCCTGCCAGTGCTCCAACACCCACCTCTGCCAAAACAAACTGTGTCCAGCTCTGGTGCCCTCAGCACAAAAAGGACATGGATCTGATGGAGCAGGTCCAGAGAAGGGCCATGAAAATAATCAGATGGCTGGAACACCTCTGCTACAGCGCAAGCTGAGGGAGCTGGGGTGGTTCAGCCTGGAGAGGAGAAGACTCCAGGGAGATCTAAAAGCAGCCTTCCAGTACCTGAACAGGGCCTATGAGAAGGCTGGAAAGGGACTGTTGACAAAGGCCTGTAGTAATAGGATGAGGGACAATGGTTTGAAGTCAGACAAGAGTACAATTAGGTTGGATGTTAGGAGAAAGTTCTTTACCATGATGGTGGTAGAACACCAGAACAGGTTGCCCAGGGCGGTAGTTGAAGCCCCGTCCCTGGAGATATTCAAGATCATACTTGACAGGGATCTGGGTAACCTGATCTAGTGGAGGATGTCCCTGCTTACTGCAGAGGGGTTGGACTAGATGACTTTTAAAGGTCCCTTCCAACCCAAGCAATTCTATGATTCTATGACTAGCCCAGCTTCTGCAGCCCACAAAGGGCCAGGGTGGCAGAGCTGAAGTTCCTCGAAGAGGGCTAAAAAACCTGTCGAAATAGGTATGACAAAGCCATTGGAAGGAAAGGCATGTGGGTGTGATCTTCTGTTCTCTGTAAGGTACTTTTACCCTATTCATTGACTGAATCATTTAAATAGCTGAAGATAAGTAGAAAACCACAAATTGGCAGATGCAATGGTGACTTGATATTATCTTCTCTGAAATGGTGCAGGTAATGGTTTTTCTTTTCCCAGTGCACCATACATGCTTCTAAAGCTGTTTCACACATACCTCTTTCAACCTGGTCTATTCTATTCTATTCTATTCTATTCTATTCTATTCTATTCTATTCTATTCTATTCTATTCTATTCTATTCTATTCTATTCTATTCTATTCTATTCTGCTCTGCTCTGCTCTGCTCTGCTCTGTTCTGTTCTGTTCTGTTCTACTCTATTCTACTCTATTCTACTCTCTAATGTTTTCCTTCAACCTGAATGGGGTATTTCAGTGTGGGGTATGGGTATGACCTCCATGTATATTTACAGAAGTGCCTCTTTCTGCTAGCTTGGGTCCCACCACATCAGGATTTCTCATCATCTCCTTCTACCTCAAGGATGAAGGGCACAGTTGGAAGCATCACCTGAATGGGTGAAACTGTCCACCACCTGAACACCGCTGTTCAGCCCATCTTCTTGTGTACCCCATTTTAGCAGAGTCTCTGTCCCTCCAAAGTGTTCCTGAAAAAGCACATGCTGGGGTGCAAGGCAGCTGATGGGGCCATGGGCCAGCCTAGCTTCTGGGCTGGGCAGGACAGGACATGGAAACTGCTGTGTGCAACAGAATGAATGACCCAACATGAAAGATGAGTGTGAAGGGTGATGAGAGGTCCAGGCAGGGCTGTGAAGGATTTCTGGACTTCACTAGTGGTTTAGGGGAAGCTAGGTGAGAAATGGCCAAAGTGCACAGAAGATTGAGAAGAACACTTGGGACTTCTTGAGCTGCCTGACCTTGCAAGGGCACAACACTGAGCTGCTCTTATCAGTGATGCTAAATAAGGCAGAGGTTATCTAGGGGACAGTGTTGGAAACACCAGATTTGGGTATGCATGTAGCAGGGCAGGGAATAATGGGGAAAATACAGTTTGGGGTCATTTGAAAGGAAATTGCAGTGGAAGATAGGAGATACAAGAGCAGTGAAAAGGAGAGTGAAAGAGCAGAGAAGTGGAAATAAGGTGTGCAAATTGCAGCTGTGATGCAGAAGAAGCTATAAGAACCAGGGAAGGGGGACCATGCCCCCATGCCAGTGCCTTCTCCACCATTGACACACCCACCACTGCTTCATGGCAGATTATTTATAGTGTCTCTTTGGACTTGTTTTTTAAAGACTTGCTAGCTTGACAGAAAATAGAATAAAGAACTGAAAATTCAGGATGTGTCTCGTTCCTATTTGCTTGCAAATAACAAGCACTCTGGAAACACTACCCAAGCAGAACAGAGATTTATTTCCAAGCATGTGAGCAGTATAAGGTCATTTACTTAAAATTACATTCAAGAAACAACGGTGATGCTTCTGCATTACTCTCCCCTTTAATGCCACTCTGCATTTCATCTGTCTTACTGCTCAATAGAAATAGCTTACTCCTACATCTGAGTAACTGATTGGGCTGGAGCCTGCATCTCAAACACCATCCTGTCACCAGCAATGAATGCCATTTTTAGAGCTCTCATTCCAAAGAAAGGTCAGCCACTATTATAAACAATAGAAGGAGAAAATAGTCAGCCCAATGTTCACTTTGTCCCGTCTCCCGCTCTTAAAGGGGGAAAAAACCAATCACCAGTCTGCCAAGGCAATTTCTAATACTTTAATATATTTACACAGGTTCAACAGAATCTAGCAATAAGGTGGGTTTTTTTTCCCTTGAGATGTGATTATACATTTCAGACAATGGCACAGTAGTGTTGGGAAAGGACATCAGATAAGAAATACAACTGCAATCTTCTGAATGTCAGGTCCTTATAAGAAAAGAAACAAAACAACACACCACACTTTCTCCAGAATAAAACCCAAACAACAAAAGCTCCAAGAACAGAGTATTACAACAAAGCTACCAAGTAACGCTCAGCTTGACTTTCTAAGGGTTCATCTAGTTTATGGGGAAATATCCTTCAAGGGCTGGTATACTTAATTTGAAAAGCCAAGTCCCATCAGGAGTTGTGTCCTCAAATTCAGGAGCAGTGTTTCTGGTTCTTTACCTCTCCTCTCTTATGGACACTAGCCTGCAGCCTGGCCAGCTCAGGTACGTGGCCAAAGTGAAGCCACATGGACACCACCAAAGGGTACTGGTGGAAAGTCTCTGGCAAATGCACTTTAAGATGTCAGGATTTCAGGCAATAATACAATACAATACAATACAATACACCAGCTTGAAAGAGACCTTCAAGATCACCGCGTCCAACCCATCAACCAATCCAACCCACCTAAACAACTAAACCATGGCACCAAGCACCCCATCAAGTCTTCTCCTGAACACCTCCAATGAAGGTGACTCCACCACCTCCCTGGGCAGCCCATTCCAATGGGCAATCACTCTCTCTGTATAGAACTTCTTCCTAACATCCAGTCTAAACCTGCCCTGGAACAGCCTGAGACTGTGTCCTCTTGTTCTGGTGCTGGCTGCCTGGGAGAAGAGACCAACCTCTGCCTGGCTACAACCTCCCTTCAGGTAGTTGTAGCTGAGATCTAAGCTGGCTGGTGGAAGATCTCCAGTACCTTCACCATTACTTGCTATCCACCTTAACTGAAACCTTCCCAGTCAAGCTTGCAAACTCACTCACCGACTTTTCATTTGAGGTTTTAGCATTTAATTCCTTTTTCTTTCAACTTTCTGCTGGCATCGCCTAAGGTTTTTGGAGGTGATGATCCTATGAAATTACCCAGCACTTACCTCCTTACACAAGTGCAGTCGCGTGGCCACTGGCAATGAGATGTCAGTACGGATTAGAGAATTTTGAGTGGAAGGGTGAGGGAAGGATTTGGTGGAAAGGCTCTGCCTTGAGAGCATATGGACACAAACCTTGCAAGACACAGAGCAGAGCTCATTATTCGTCATATAAAATGTTCTGTGTGACACATAACAATGCAAGACATAAGCCCATCACAACTGTATTTATGGTGGTGGTACAGACTTGGTTTTACCTGAACAAAAATAACCCCACACACTAGAAAAAAAAATAATAATTCATAGACCTGAAGGTAGAGGAGAAAAAAGTTCCATTTTGGGTGGCTTAGAAATCATTTGTCAGGCTCAGGGCCAAAAAAAAAAGGAGGAAAATATAAAGTGCAGACTGTTTTGCCTGAAGTTTTGCATAAGATCATTTTGGTTTTGCATGTTGAAATCAAATGAACATGTTACCTTGTTATCACCTGGGGCCTGAAATGCAGTGAATGTCTCTGGAGCTCCTTTGATGCCACCTGCCTTGAAGGAAAGCATCTCTTTCATGGCTTCAGCCCAGGTGAGGTAAATCAATACTAAAAAAGATTAATTTCTGGCATGTTGGATGTCACTGGAAATGCAGCCTGGACAAACTATATAAACCAGCCTTAATTTTGGGGAATGCTGTTGGACATCTCTATGGGGGAAACATCCACTCTGCTGGACAGTGAGCAACCTTTGCTGGGAAAATAGCTTACCTCAGCATTTCAGTGCTTCATCACTTGGTAATTAGATGCTTTTTTCCCCCCTTTGGTTCTTCCAGAGAGCTCAGCCAGTGCAGATGCAATTTCTTCCTGTGCATTATTCAAACAAATTGCTCCTGAGAATGAAAACATGATTGTGTTGCAGGGAAATATTGAGCATTTGAGAGAGAATTTAAATGCTAGTCAAGATCTGGCTCTTCTTACATATTTCCCCATCTTTTCTACAGCATGTTCAGAATATTGTCTTTAGCTTTTCCTTTTCCTTTTGTTTTTTCCTTTTCCTGGATTTCCCCCCCTATATCCTTATCTATAAACAGCTGCTCAAGATACTACAGGCTTTAGTATGCAGCTAGTAGTGATTCTGGCCTTGTCTGAAATACTGGTATATTCAGTATGAAAAATCTGTGTTTTCAGGTATCAGTAAATAGTGTTAAGTAGGGAAAAAAACCCACAACAGTTCAGACAGGATCAATGGCTTCTTAAATTTGTCTCTTGTCTGAAGCCCAGGTCAGCAAGTCACACACAGGTGCAGTGTGTGGGCTGACACAGAGTCACAGAATCATAGAATGGTAGGGGTTGGTAGGGGTTGGAAGGGACCTCTGGAGATCATTCAGTTCAACACCCCTACTAACATAGATTTGCCTAGATCAGGTTGCACAGGAATGCATCCAGCTGGGTCTTAAAGTCTCCAGAGGAGACTCCACAACCTCACTGGGCAGCTTGGTCCAATGCTTCAGCACCATTAGTGTAACATTTTTCCTTAAGGTCAAGTGAAACCTCCTGGGTTCTACTTTGCACCCACAGTCTCAAGCTGCACCAGGAGAGGTTTAGGCTGGAGGTAAGGAAGTAATTCTACACAGAGAGAGTGATTGCCCATTGGAATGGGCTGCCCAGGGAGGTGGCGGAGTCACCGTCATTGGAGGTGTTTAGGAGGAGACTTGATAGGGTGATTGGTTGCATGGTTAGTTGATTAGGAGGTGTTGGATGATAGGTTGGACACAGTGATCTCGAAGGTCTCTTCCAACCTGGTCTGGTCTATTCTATTCTATTCTATTCTATTCTATTCTATTCTATTCTATTCTATTCTATTCTATTCTATTCTATTCTATTCTATTCTATTCTGTTCTATTCTATTCTGTTCTGTTCTGTTCTGTTCTGTTCTGTTCTGTTCTGTTCTGTTCTGTTCTGTTCTGTTAGCACAGAATCACAGAATGTTAGAGGTTGGAGAGGACCTCCAGAGACCATCGAGTCCAGATCCCCTGCCAAAAGCCTTCCTGTCACTGGCCACCACTGAAAAGAGCCCAGCCCCATCCTCATGAAGTCCACCCTTTAGATATTTATAAGCATTAATAAAATATCTTCTCAGTCTTCTCTTTTCCCAGGCTAATGAGCCCCAGGTGTCTCAGCCTCTCCTCGTAAGAGAGATGTTCCAGTGCCCTAACAATCTTTGTGGACTCTCTAGTAGTTCCCTGTCCCAGGAAAACCTCACCTGCTCATGCTGAACAGTCTGGGCAGTGACTCAGTGGTAAATTATAGCAGAATTTAGCTCTGGATAGACTCTACAAAGCAAATTTATTCAAACCATTTTGTATCGAAAAGTCTGATTACCATTTACCACATGATGCCTTTCTATCACTTCAGCGGTATCAAAAGGCTTTATTGTAGATGAGATCAAATAAATATAGCAAAAACATGGGGGGAAAAAAAAGAGCACAGTCATCTCCTGACTGATAGCATGCTCCTCCAGACTACTGCCACCAGTTGAGAGAACGTGCCAATATTTTTATGAGCCATCATTACAAAACATAACTGAAGCAGGCTGGAAGAAAACAGCAACCTAGAACGGGTGTATAAGAAAACCCTGGGAGAGGAAAAGAACAGAAAAGGAGAGCTGCTGAGCTGAATCAGCATGTGGGCTGTAGCTGGAACAAAAGGATTCTTCAGTTCGTGCCAAAAATACTCATCGGTGCGGCTGCTTTTTTGAGCTTAACATTCATAGGTGACTCTTCTTGTTTCTGAACAGTCTTGTGGGAAGCTGCATGGATTCAAGTATGGGAGGTTGTCAGAGACACCCCTACATGTGCCACTTTCTGCTCACTTTGAGGGTGTCTCCTTGGGTAAGGAGCTTGCTCCTCACTGAGCAGGGCAAGGTGTTGCCCTCTGAGGCTCTTCCTGCCTCGGGATCAATCTGGGGCTCTGTTCCAAGGGACTCCTTGCTTCTAAATATGATTCAGCCATCTCATTTCCCTTCTCAGTGCTGGCAGGTCCTCAAAGACAACTCAGCAAGATCAGCATCTGCTGAAGGTATCAGTTGCAGGGGTATCTTCCATCTAGGCAGGATATGACCACAGTCTTTGTATTAGGTGACTCATTAAATGAGTGAAATGACAAAAAAAATCACAGGTGACCAAACAAATCTTTTTCTTGGGGCATAATTAGGCTCTAGGAGGCACTGAGCCCAGAAATTTAACAAGCTTCAGAAAGGACTGAGCATATATATCACAAAAAAAGGAAAACTAAAATCACCAGACAGAAGAAATGCAAAGAATTGTCTCAAGTTTCAGGTTTAAATGAACATTTAAGAATTAGGGACCAGAAAGAGATTTGCTATAGAGGCAATCACAACACCCACCTACACCAGAAGCCTCAGCAGGATGGCTGACTGCAGAGCTGAAGAAATGGGTCTGTCATCCAAACTGTGCTGCTGCCCTCTGTGAGCTTTATGCTTCACCCAGCAGAGAAGCTCCTGAAATCAGGAAAACAAGGGACAAATGAATAAATTGTGGAATGTCTACATGTAAGGCTAATTCTTTTTATGGTGTGGATAGGAAAGTGTGCATGGCTAATTTCTCATGGGAGGGAGATGGCACCCACATTCCATAGAATGGTTTGATTGGAAGAGACCTCCAGAGGTCATCTAAGTCCAACTCCCCTGCATTGAGCAGGGACATCTTCCACTAGATCAGGTCGCCCAGAGCCCTGTCAAGCCTGACCTTGAATATCTCTAGGGATGGGGCTTCAACTACCGCCCTGGGCAACCTGTTCCAGTATTCCACCACCATCATGTAAAGAACTTCCTCCTAACATCCAACCTAACTGTACTCTTCTCTGATTGCAAACCATTGTCCCTCATCCTGTCACTACAGGCCTTTGTCAACTGTCCCTTTCCAGCCTTCTCATAGGCCCTGTTCAGGTACTGGAAGGCTGCTGTTAGATCTCCCTGGAGTCTTCTCCTCCAGGCTGAACCACCCCAGCTCCCTCAGCTTCCCTGTGTAGCAGAGGTGTTCCAGCCATCTCATTGTTTTCATGGCCCTCCTCTGGACCTGCTCCATCAGATCCATGTCCTTTTTGTGCTGAGGGCACCAGAGCTGGACACAGTGCTCTAGGTGAGGTCAGAATCACTCTCTCAGTCTGCCGGTCATGTTTCTCTCCTCACTGAAACTCATGCCCAGCATTGCTCCATCATGTGTGTGGCTTCCTGTCTGTCCATGCTGCAGCCATTTGCTATCTATCCTGGCAGTCCAGCCTCACAACTCTTTTATGGAGCTACCCTTCCCTGCCTGGACACTAAAGCCTTCAAAATCAACCTCAGGGAGCAGGTCTGGATGCCATTGGCTCTCCAGGCTGCAAGCTCTCACTATGGGCTCATGTCCATCATCTCATCCACAAGAACTCCCAAGCCCTTTTCTGCAGGGCTGCTTTCTGTCACCTCATCCCCCAGCCTGTTTTGCTAACGAGGACTGCTCCTATAGCCTGGACTGGTTATTTAGTGAGGAAGCAGCCCCTGCTAATCCTCAGGAGAACCTGCTGCTGTGCGGTGACGACCCTGGCGATGTTTTTGTGGCTGTCAATGTAAGGCACAATCAAATTCCCTGGTGCCTTCAACAGGCATCAAGTCAGTGACGTACAGCAAATTCCCGTTCCGTGCTGGCTGCCGTCTGTTGGTGCTGCTCTCTGACTGTCAGCAGCAGTAGGTTTCCCTGAGAAAATCTCCTGGGAGAAATTATCCTCTTGTTAGATAACACATAGGTGAGTCCATGCCACGCTTGTTTGTGTTTTTCCCAGCTGTGGTTAGCAGACCTTAGTTACGATGCTGACGCTAAGCTCGCTTTTCTACAGCACTTCAAAGAACATCACCCATTGCAATCTCTTAGAACCTAAACATGTTTGATAGCTCACTAATCCTAAAGCAAATAGATCTAAGGAGCCAGCAAGCTGAACCATGCAAAAAAAACAACCCAAACCCCAAACTCTAAACAATATATACCCTTACACAAATCAATCTGTTTTTCTCTTCTTCAGCTAGAAAAATTTCTTCTTGTTTTTCCCACCCCCCCCCCCCCGAGCCAATTAATAATAAAATCACAATTTTGGCCTCAAAATGCATTTGCTGTTACAATATGAAACCAGATTTTTAGTTAAGTAATACCATTTGCTGGGAACAGGTGCAACCCTTGGTGCTAAAATGACATTTATATGAAGTGTTTCCTCATTTGGGAGTAAGAAACATAAAAAATTAATATGCCTAAACAAAAATTCGAGTGAAAGTCTTTTGCTCCATGGCCTTGCTGGTTATGGATCAATAGCAAATTAGATTGAGCTCTAATTCTTCCTTAATGTGAAAAGGATTCAATCAGTTACACCATGAGATGATAGTATTAATGCAATCATGGCTTAAAAGAAACCAGCCCTAGAGAGATGCCAAAATGAATTCTTCATGCAGTAACAAAGGAAGCCAGAAGACTCCTTCACAAGTCACATCTGCACTCAATACAAGCCTGATGTTTCATAAGCTTCTAAACAAGTATGCTGTAAGCATTACAGTTTCTATTTGTATATTTAACACTTGCTAATGGCTCCAATGGTATTGGAGCATCCCCAAAAGGAATGTATTAGGTTTGGTATGACCCCAAGTTACAAACATAAACTGGGAAAGTATAAAAGAGTAAATTACTTCATAATATATCCACCTTTTAGGCATTTAGATACTTTTCCATCTTAATTAATTGGCAATAAATTATAAAAGGGTTCAAGGAAACATTTAAGCTTTCCTAATCAGAGCATGAAGTTAATCTATGGAACACATTACTGAGTGGCAAACTAGTGATCTTTTCAGAAGAAAACACTGAAAAGGTCTGGGAAAAAAACAATGTAGGCTTTCTGCCCTTCCTTCTCCACTCAAAAACATGGAGGTTTAAACCCAGACCCACTTTCGAAGGTGCAGGAGGGTAGCTCAGCCCCCAGCAGCACCAGCTCTCACACAAGTGCAAACCCTGCCAGGCTCCCCTTTTTCCACTGCAGTGCTCTCCACGTCTAACAAGTTCACTGAGGATGTAATGAAGTGATTACAGAAATAACAGGCAGCTGTGGAAAAGAGACCTGAGAGAACTGTAGAGAGGATGACTGTCCATCCTCCTGTCCACAGGCAGACTTGGCCTCTATGGGGACCAGGGAGCCTTGGAAAGGACAGGGACAGATGCTTGCACTAGCCCATGGATAGAATACTGTATCAGGTTTTGAAACTGCAAGATCATGATTTATAGGCAAGGTGGTTTAGGTCATACCAGAGGTTTCTAAAGTGTATTTATAGTCATTTATTTCCCTCCTGCTCAGTTCTGTTGAGCTGGACTCAAACCATTAATGGAGCAGGATTTTCATCATCAAAAGATATGAAAATGCTTATCAACAGAGCTGTCTGATCCACACTGACTCTTATAAAAGGAATAATGCATTATTGCATAATAACAAAGCAATAACAATCATGATGGTGCATAAAAGCATCTCCTAGGCATCCATTTAGGATGCCATGCACAAACTAGCAGCAGCTGCCTGGCAATGTTGTGCTGCGTGATCTCATGAGCCTAGGAGTCCAGGGCACCCTGCTCCAAGCCAGTATTCCAGAACAACATGAGCTCTCAATGTGCACTTGCAGCCCGGAAAGCCAATCAGATCCTGGGCTGCATCAAGAGAAGTGTGGCCAGCAGGTCAAGGGAGGGGATTCTCCCCCTCTACTCAGCTCTGGTGAGACCCCACCTGGAGTACTGTGTCCAGTTCTGGAGCCCCTATTACAAGAGGGATATGAACGTGCTGGAAGGTGTCCAGAGAAGGGCCACGAGGATGAGCAGAGGGCTGGAGCACCTCTCCTGTGAGGACAGACTGAAGGAGTTGGGGCTGTTCAGTCTGGAGAAGAGAAGGCTCCCAGGTGACCTCATTGTGGCCTTCCAGTATCTGAAGGGGGCCTACAGGAAGGCTGGGGAGGGACTTCTCAAGACATCAGGTAGTGATAGGACTAGGGGGAATGGAATGAAGCTGGAGGTGGGGAGATTCAGGCTGGATGTGAGCAGGAAGTTCTTCACCATGAGAGTGGTGAAGCCCTGGAATGGGTTATCCAGGGAGGTGGTTGAGGCCCCGTCCCTGGAGGTGTTTAAGCCCAGGCTGGATGAGGCTCTGGCCAGCCTGATCTAGTGTGGGGTGTCCCTGCCCATGGCAGGGGGGTTGGAACTAGATGATCCTCGTGGTCCCTTCCAACCCTGACTGATGATACTATGATCCTATGAACAAGCAAGGTATTTGCTCTTTATCCATGTTTTTATTACAAAATCACTTATGACTAGATTACAAACTCCTGGCCATGAAGCCTTTGAAAACAGTGGCAAGGCTCCTGCTGACTTTAACTGAAAAAAACTCCAGGGTTGGAGATACTTTTGTAGAAGCTAAAAATACATATGGAAGGATTACAAAGTATTTGTGTTGCATTTTAAAATGTGTGGAAAATCACCTTAATGCAAAGAGTCAGCAGGTTGTATATGTACCACCTGACTGCCCCGAAATCAGGGTTAACTTAAATTGAGGAGGTTCTTATCAGCTCAGACTTCATGCAGGCACTAATTTCTCCACTGGGCAAAGATTATGGCTCCTTTGTCAGTTCCTTTTCCTGTTTATTCAGCATTTGAAATGATATCCAAGAGCAGAGGTGCTGGAACTAGATGATTGTGAAGGTTCCTTCCAGCCCAAACCATTCTATGATTTTTTTTCCCCATTCATGACTCAACTCTTGTTCATACACAACATATACAGAGATTGTTTTTTCAATGTATTTATTAGTTGTATTTAGCAAACACCACCTGATCTACATATTTTAAATGGAGGCTGACCTGCTGCCTCTGAAAGACAGGAGGAGACTTTCCCTTGGCTTCAGTCAGTTCTAATCAGTCAGTACTAATTCTTCTGCAATAGGATAGGTCCCCATTTGGAGGAGCTGAATGTGATATATGTTTGTTTAGCACTTCTTTGAAATAAAATATGATTTCTTTTCCCTCTTGATTCTATACAAATGCAAACTGGCCAAGCTTCTAACTGGCTTTACCTGCTGCACCACCGAAAGGGATTAGAGCATAAATAAATACGACATCCACATTATTACCACATACATTCATTAACAGCAGTGCAATCACAGGGAATACCAAATGAATTAACAGTGACAGGGCCATAAATTAAAGTGTTTCTACTTCTCTTTCTCACAGCTTACAAACTCAAGATTTATTCCTGGCCTTTGGTGCAAAACTTGCTGATCACTTCAGGTAAATCAAACACGATACTGCTAGCATTCAGTGCCACAACTGAGACTTTTTCACCCAGGAGACATAACAGGTAATTTTCTAAGAATTTCTTCGTGGATTAGCATTAATTATAATCTGTACTTCAAGAGGGATTAACATCAGTAGGAAATAAACTTACTTCCATTCTGGACACTTTCCAGTTCATTCTTGCTATCTCTGTGATGATGCATTTGCACCATGTAAGTTGTTTAGACACTCACCGCTTTCTCCTTGTTCTTGGGCAGTTGTAGCAAGGGTCTGCCACTACATGTCTGCTCTGAGTTCTTTTGGTTCTCAGGAGGGCTCCAATGGGCTGAAGATATCTGAAGGAGGGTTTTAGAGGTGAAATCAAGACCACTTTCCAGGTTTTGTAAATTTTGTGTACTTAATCTTGTAGAGGAAAAGAAATTGTGTATACCAGTCAGGTTGCAGGCTTGGTCCAATAAATTACGTTAGCTGAACTTACTGTCTCGCTCTGAGTCAGTGAGGAATTGTTTTTCTAAAGGAGCATATCTCAGCCTTTCCCTGACAGAAAATCCTGGAACAGAGGTGCTAACCCCTATTTAACAGATATGATATTCTGAAAACAGGCTTGCTTCACTTCACTAGCTGCCATGAACCTTGAAAGAAGACGACAGACAGAGCAAAAACCAGACCTTGGGCTGCTTAAGGTTTCCAGTTTTTGGACACAAACAATGAGCAGCAAATCTTGGCTAATGATAATCAGGAGACCAACAGTGAAATATGGAGGTGTGGAGGTCTTTTCAGGCTAGATGGATGCTAATGAGAGTGGAGATATTGGTCCATTTCATATGTATTCATCCATTTTATAACAAACACATAGGTGAAGAACCCTCGTGACATTGTGACATTTATTCCTGTATAAGAACAAAAATCATCTTCAGAATAATATCCTGCTGCCTAACCAGGGATGAAAAACCTGTCCTGAACCACGTATCCTTGTCTTACACTCCCACTTGCCTAGAAGCCAAGCATTGCCATCACCCATGTGTAAAGCACTGCAAGAAGCATCAGCCACACCTTCAGCATCAGCAGCTGTGGGCTGCTGGAGATCAGGAACACTTTGGGAGTGGGAAGACTCAGCTCATGCAGCTGCCAGGTCTCTAGTGTAAGGTGATTGTTTAGGGAGTCATTGTTTATTTTTCCCATCCTTTTGTATTTGAGTTTGTTATGCACAGACTAAATCATAAATCCTTCTCTCTAATCCTAAACAGCCTATAAAAGCCTTACTTTTAGTCCACATGGGTCAGGGACATTCCTGGTGGCATTTATTCTTATATCTTTATTCTAGTATTGTTGAACAGTCAGACTTCAAGTGTGGCATTTCCAGGAGAGGGCACAGGGGAGGGAATGCATAGCAAAACCCGCAAGTTTTTATCCAGCCTGCTTCAGAGGTGAGCTCTACTGCTTGACAAGTGACCAGCCTTATGACAAAGGGTTTCAGTGCTGCCCTCAAGGTCTGAAACAAACAACAAACAAGGTCCCCCTAAAGCTCATCTCACACACTGCTTGAAGCAGCAGCAGGCTGAGGGCCTAGGAAGCACAGCTGTGGGAGATTCTCCTCTACTCCACAGTCCAATACCTCTTCTCATGCCATCCCACTACGCTAGAAGGGAGTCAGACCTCAGCTGTGCTGTCTTCTGTGCCACAACTCAGTCAAGGGGCACAACCCCACTGCAGCCTGTGGGCAGTGTGTGGGACAGGTAATTTGCCTGCTTCAGCCTCATGATGTTCTGCCCTTACTGCCTTGGCTGTCTGGACATCTGGACTCTGTAATGGTAGGAGTTGAACATCACTGCATGCCAGCAGCAGCTCAGTGAAGGGCTAAGACACACAACAACACATGGAAGACAGCCTTTGTTGTGCTGCCTGGACATGGCAGCAGTCCCCAAGTCCTGTGGCTCAAGTCTTTGCCACCTGTAACTCCTATGAACCAGAGCATGCACAGGTAATGTAGGGCACACTGGAAAGGCAGCAAGGTGTTGTAGCTACTAAGTGCCCAGTCCACTGGAGCCCTGCTTTCATCACAGAAATTAGCTGTGAAAGAACCTATTAACCACATGAAAAATATGACTTTTCCTGTTGGTTAGCTGATCTTTCATTACATAAGTGTTTACAATTGTGTAGACCCTTCAGGACTCTATGTCCTGTAACTGTGAATCTCTATACTGCTACAGGTACATTTCTTGGTCACCACAATGTCCTGGGAAGCTTCTGGGCAGGTCAGCTTTGCCCCTTCAAGACACTTTTTGGAGTGGAGGGTGACTGCAAACAGGACTTTGAAGGTGAGGGCACCTCTGTCCTGAGTGGAAAGAATTCTTGAAGCTCTAAAGCATCACTTTGGGTTCAATTCAAGCTTTATGTACAGTTCTGGTTCAGTTTTACTTTTTTCCCTATCTGTCTGGCTTGGCCCCAGGAATGAAATAATATGCACCTGGATGCAGTCCTGTACAACCTGCTCTAGGTGAACCCACTGTAGCCAAGGTTCTGGACTAGATGATCTCCAGAGGTCCCTTCCAACCCCTGCTATTCTATGTGATTCTGTCTTCACTGACCTTGATCATCCAACCTGTGTTGTAACTCCTGCCCTAGGAGAAGTGTAGACACCAGCAGTAGGTGATCTGCAGAAGTCTGCTGTAAATATTTAAAAGTATTTGCCAGGACTTCCTACAGTGGTTTTGCTCTAATCCATGTCTTTGTCTCTCTTGGTTTCAGACAAAATGTCAGCTCATGAGCTGTAGTGGTAGCATTTCCCTTCAGATTATTTTCCCCTTTAGTTTTGATCTAAGAAAAAATTCCGGCGCTCGATAGGAAATTTCTCACAGGGAAACTTTCTGTGATAGCTACAAATCCTTACAGCATCTCTGCAGCACGGTGCCTGTAGCGAGGAAGTGCTGCAGCCTCTCAGCAGCTCTCCCCAGCCTGGAAAAGCCTGGCAGAGTCTGGCAGAGCCTAGCAGAGCCTGCCGTGCCCCTCCGTGCTCTGCGCTGCTGCGCCGAGCCTGATGATGGCAGAGTTGCTCAGCTCCGAGGCTGAGCTTAGCTCCGAGCTCCAAGGCGTCACCTACAGAACTACTGCCAGAGGAATTGATAGCGCCGAGGCCATTTGAGCCCCATCTCCTTTACACCAGAGACTCTCTAATCCACAGAAGCATTAAACACACTGAAAAAGTGTGGGAATAAAGGGGGAAAAAGAGAGAGAGAAGATTAAAAAGTCCTTCATTCCAATGTCATTTCAGTAGACCAAGGTCACGGTGGGGCCAGATGCTGGTTACAGCTCAGCTCAAAGGAGCAAAGGTCTTTGGAGGCTGATTGCAGCAGTTCAGGCTGCTCTAATCTCCACGGGCTGCTCACAATAGGCAAAGCTGCTTCTGGAAACACTTCCAGCATTGGGGCAGCCAAATTGCATCTCTCTCTCTCTCTGCAGCCTTTCTGTCCTCAGAGATCTCTCCCAAATCCCCACCATTCCGTGATTCTAGAGCGTGAGTGAGCAGATCTTCTTAAATCCCTCTAAACTGACACTCACACACCAGGCTTCAGATTCTGCACCCAATTACTCCTATTTACCTTTCAGGTTGGGAGATGTCTCAGTATTCTTGACCCTGGGGTTTAAATGTTGCAAATGAAATCAGTGTGGGCTTTCTTATTTTACTTTTTTTTTTTTTTTTAAAGGCATTTGATTCCAACAATATACAGTTGCAGCCATGAATGACTGGAACTCATTTTATAGAATATGTTTCCCAGTCAGAATCTAAATTGGCAGTGCAACCCCTCCACCCCTCAAAATTACTTGGCTGAAGGAGTAGCCAGCTGAACAAGCAAAAAAGCACAAGAGGATTAAACCAAATGTGCAGCTCAAAGAGAAGAGCAGTTGAACCCTCCAGCATTTCAATACACAGCTGATTCAGCAAAACAGATACACATTCAAATGAAGGATGTCACTGAAAAAGAAAACCAGGCAGTTTAATCAATAAAGTGTGCAGCCTGTCCTGGTGCAGGAGAAGCAGCAGCAGCTTAACAAGCCAAGCAGAAAAAATAACTGGAAAGAAAGATTTATAGCCAGAAAAAAACCAGTGAAACCACAAAAGGTGTAAGCTTGGATTGTTTCATTCTGCACAACCACATCACAAATGCTCCAAAGACTCACTATAAAAATGGACAATGCAAAATATTGCAGAGCTGTTGCTTCCCAAGGAAAAGCCCTACTGCTTTTGCTGGGACCTTGAAGCCCCAGTGGGAGCTGTATCCAGGAAAGGTAGCTCATGGAGACAAGCCACTGACACTTTCTTGAGGCTAATCCTTGCCATGTGAGACTAGAGCTCAGAAAACAAAAGCTTCTTTATTTCTTTCCTCTTCCTCAGTCACACAGTTTATAGGAAGTGGGATATTATTTCATTCAAGATTGCAATTTTATGATTTTCACTTAGATACAAATTGGGCTGCTATATTACACAGATGTATTCTCTGTGAACCATGCAGAAGTGGATTTGAGTCACAAAACCATTTTTACTTCACACAGAATCACAGAATCACCCTGGTTGGAAAAGACCTCTAAGATCATCAAGTCCGACCATTGTCTAACTGTACCAGGGCCACGACTAAACCATATCCTTGAGCACCACACCTAGACAGCTATTATATATACCTAGGGATAGCAATTCAATCACCTCTCTGGGCAGCCTGTGACAGTCTTTGGTAACCATTTTGGTATAGAAGTTTTCCCTAGTGTCTCACCTAAACCTCTCCTAGTGTACCTTGATGCCATTTCCTCTTGTTCTATCAGTTGTGACCTGTGAGAAGAGTCCGACACCTACTGCTCTGTGACATCTTTTGAGGTAGTTGTAGAGAGAGATGAAGTCTCCCCTCAGCCTTCTTTTCTTCAAACTAAACAACCCCAGCTCCCTAAGCTGCTTCTCAGAAGACAATCTCGAGACTCTTCACCAGCTTTATTGGCCTTCACTGAATGCTTCAAAAAATAGTGTGCCAGTGTGGTACAGCAGAGAGATTTCGGAGAGACCACATCCTCCTCACAAGAAATCATGTCCTCTGTTCCCCTCAGCTGCCACAGAGAAGGGGCTGTTCCAGTTGTGCAATATTTATTGTTCCTTGTGCTGGCATGGCTACTATACACTGTACAGAGAGGAGAGCTTGGTTGGGAGGTGCAGTGCTTGTCAGTAGCCATGCCCTTGAGGTTTGAACACAGACAGAAGCTGCTATTCCATCACCTTGCCAATAGAGAATTCTGCTCAGAAAAACCTTCTCAGAAGAACAAATCTTCTTCACAGAAAAGTAAACAGGAAAGGCAGAGAGAGCAGCTGTTTGAAGGACATGCCAGTGCACATTAAAATATTTGCTAATTGCAAATATATTGTCCCAGTGTGCTGCCAGCTCCAGCTCTGACCCACATGAAATGTCAGTTGCCTCCAGACTGAATTTTGTGGTTAATAACCTTGTTGCTTGCCTACCAAATCTCCCCAGAAGAGAGGCTGCTGCAGTGATGCCAACACCAATCTCTGCTGTCTTCTTCCTGTTTCTGCCCTTCTCCCTTTCCAAGTTGTGTTGGGAAACTCATGATCTTCAAAGTAGATGCTGAGTGTGACCTGAAAACCTGAAGAGTCAACTAATATTCAGATTTCACTTGAAGTTTTAGGGAAGAGCTTTGCTGAAATTGATTAAAGATCACATGCAAGATTTTGCCCAGAGCTGCAAGTTTTCTGATCAGCATAATGTTACCATGAATGAAGAGGCTGGATGTCACCCAGCAGCCTGTGAGCAATGTGCAGAGAAGTCTTTCCAAGCAAAGGTAAAGCAAAGTTAATAACTTGAACATGTTGACAGAAGATCTGCTTCCATGAGAAAGATGTTCACTCACATCAGTTAAACACTCGAGACTGATTAAAAATCCCAGCATGAAAACAAACAGGATGAGCACTGCCTTCCCTTTCACTCTCTCTTGTGAGACCCTGCCTCGAATACTGCCTCTGGCTCTGGTGTCCCCAGCATAAGAAGGACACAGAGCTGTTGGAGAGAGTCCAGAGAGGGGCCACAAAGATGATCCAAGGGCTTGAACACCTCTGCTATGAGGATAGGCTGAGGGATCTGGGGTTCAGCCAAGAGAAGGCTGACCTTAGAGCTGTCTTCCAATACCTGAACAGGATCTTACAGAAAAGATGGAGAGGGACTTTTCATAAGAGTGTCTAGCAATAGAGTAGACTTAGACTGGATCTTAGGAAGAACTTCAGTATGAGTGTGGCAGGACACTGAAATAGGCTGCTCAGGGAGGCTGGGGACACCTCCTCCCTGGGGGAGCTCAAGGCCAGGTTGGATTTGGCCTTGAGCAGCTGAGTCTAGTTGAGTGGTATCCCTGCCCACAGCAGGGAGGTTGGAGTAGATGATCTCTAAGGTCCCTCCCAACCTAAGGAAAAAGATGTTGGGAGGTAACTCATAGAGAAACAAAGACTGCCTTTCCAGTTAGAAAGAACTTGCAATTATTGTTCAAATCAGGTTCATATTTGGAACTGTAGCCCTACTCCAACAAAGTGTGTAATCTCAGGCACATCAATAATCCCCATTTTAAAGGGGATACAGATTTCACTGTTTTGATGGTTTGGTGATATTCTAACAGGAAAATGGCAAAAGAAAATAACTGCTATCATTTAGCAGTATGTATTTATTTGGCTTTAGAGTTTAAAAGGCTGTGGTTTTCATAGTGCTTATATAAGCACCCACTTATCTTCACTCTGTGAATCTAAGGAGGGTGCTTACCTTCAGCAGGACAGGAATGATGTTTCAAAAGAGCTGATCAATATTAACATTCCACAGACCTACACACTACCTCTGTTTTGCATAAACTACATTAGAGAACCAGTTAATGTGTAATTTATGCACAATAATATGTTTGCATCCATCCTGAATATGGGTTTTGCAAATCTTCCTCTGTTTTAAATCTTCAAACCATTAAAGCTCCTCATTAAGTATATTGTCTATATACCCTTCTCAAATGGGGTTTTGTCAGCATGTGTGAATTATGCATAAAGCACATGAAAAAGAAAATAGTGAGATAGATGCATAAAACTGCATTTTTGCTAGGTAGACACAAACCTTCAGCAAAGTTTGATTAGTCACTAAATCAGTCTTTATGCCTTTGTTGACTGAGTGATGTTTTTTAATGTATTGCTGGCTTCTTTAAGTGCCTGCCCTTGCTGTTTTTTATTTCAACAACTATTTGATTGCCTAATACAATACAATACAATACAATAAACCAGGTTGGAAGAGACCTTCAAGATCATCGTGTCCAACCCACCTAAACAATTAAACCATGGCACCAAGCACGCCATCAAGTCTCCTCCTGAACACCTCCAATGAAGGTGACTCGACCACCTCCCTGGGCAGCCCATCCCAATGGGCAATCACTCTCTCTGTATAGAACTTCTTCCTAACATCCAGCCTAAACCTGCCCTGGAACAGCCTGAGACTGTGTCCTCTTGTTCTGGTACTGGCTGCCTGGGAGAAGAGACCAAACTCTGCCTGTCTACAACCTCCGCCTGTCTACAACCTCCCTTCAGGTAGTTGTAGAGAGCAATAAGGTCACCCCTGAGTCTCCTGCTCTCCAGGCTAATCTGGTGCTTCAATGTCCACTATTGTAATTCAGTGCTAATGGCAATGCTGAGGTGACAGCATTATTAAACGGGATACAGTGCTGTCAAATTACGAGGCAGCAAAATACTCACCTGTGACACGCAGCATATGGCAGGAACCTGGAGAACATCATCATCAGAGCTACGAACAAACAGAAGCTGTGCTCCCTAAAAAATATAATCTGACACACAAACATGGGGACTGTTGCAACACACTTGACGGTCTGTGATTTGAGTCAACAGATTATGAAATCAGAGGCAGGCAGTGGCGTGTTTTCAAATAACAAATTAGAGCACGGCTCTTAATGCTGAGCTTGGTGTGTAAACAAGCTGCTTTTTCTATATACTATGTAAAGAGTTTGTTAAACTACTACAGCTGATTATGCTTCAAGCATTTACAGAGTCACATGTATTTATCCCGTTTTGATGTTTTGGTGCCCATCTCATACTCAGGCAATTTTGATATGCAGCGCTTAAAATGACAGTGTTTATTAGATGCTTTGCTGAAGGAGTACAGAAGCAGCTCCTCTGCCTGTACAAATAAATCACCCAGAGCCGCAGCATATTTTCCAGCCCAAGACATGCACCTCAGTTGTCTATTCCAGTGGTCTCTTGGGCCTAGAAAGGCTCTTTAAGATGGCAGGAGACAATTAAGGATCTTATATCATTTCATTCCCCTTCTCTTGCACTCAGGTCAGGGATGGGATCCGAGTACACCGCATGCAAAACACCAGTGTCAGAATCTGTTTGGAAAAGACCATTACTATCATGTAACCTGGCTGCTCTTCAAGAAGATGAGCAGCTGCTTCAGATCTTCATTCAGACACATTTAAGAAGGTAGGAGTTACAGTTTCCTTATCTGGCATTTCATTTTGCCTTTCAATTCCAAGACTCATTATAGCAGTACAGGTTCTTCAAGAGCTACACAGTTTTATACACAGGATCAAAGCAAAAAAAGGATTTAGATGATTTTAAAAGAGCTCTGATTATATAGTTTCTTGCCAAGAAGAATCACAAGAACAATTTTGGGGCAGCTGCTGGTTCCACCTGAGACTCCCAGTGCTCCAGCGAGAGCCTCTTGCCTGCTCTGCCTTTACTCTCTGCAAGCTCTGAGCAGACTCAGACACACAGCAAACCTGTTGTCCAACAACTGAGGGACATCTTTATCTGATGAATGCAGCAAGTCTGGCTTGGCATGCTTTAGACTCAGTTCAGTCACATAATATTGCTCCTGCCTTGCAGTGGACAAGATGGATACAGACTTGAACAACACACTTCTTCCAGCTCAAGAAGAGAGATGATGTTTCACTACTTTTTAATCTAATTTCAATCAGATTCACTCCACTATCAATTAACCAGTGTTCAAATAAAATTAGATTTGAAGAGACCATGGCAAATTGTGTATTCTCTGTGGAGTGCTGTTCAAAACAAGAAGGAATAATCCCAGCAGGATCCAAGAGCACCTTGGTAAAGTGAGAAGTTGGATGAAGCACTCACAGGCACCCTTTGCCCACGTCTGGTCACTGTTGGTTGGGTTGAGTTTTTATAGCTTTGTACACATTGAGGAAAGCTCAGGAAATGGCAAAGTTTTGGAGAACTCCAGTTAATGGAGCTAGTGGTTAGAAGTACGAAAAAGAAGTAGGAAGTCCCACCCAAGGTAGGACTCTGACTTTCCTCCTCAGACCACAGCTTTGTAAGTGGCAGTCCCAGTCTAAACTAGCACAAGCAGCAATTTCTCAGGATCTGTTTATGGACTCTTCCCTTTAAATAAAGTTTTAGGAAGCAGGTAGGTCTGGATAAAGTTGACATGTACCATAGAAATAACCTCCCACTGCTGACTCAAGCAATCATATATAGTCTTGTATAAAATTTTGTTTCTTTCTCCCTTTAGTGTTTCAACAAAAATCAGTGAGCCCCTGCCCTGGCAATAGTTTCTGTGGGCCACAGAGCACAGACTCAAGGCAGAGTTTATGGGCTTTACACTTTCAGCAACCTGCTTTTCTCTCTCTCACTTGTGAAATGGCTGTTCTGCCACCATAGTGTTCCTGAGCTGGTAACATGTCTGATCCATGCTGTCTGATGAGAGATCCAGCAGTCTTTATGTCCAACAGCAATCATTGCTTTCAAAAGCCTGCCCTGCTAAATAATAGATAAAAGAGATGAGCCATGGTGTTGTTGCAGTTTTGAGTGCTTGATACACTGGAGCAACAAGCATTTCATTTTCAAGGGTGTCAGAAGCAAGCAAGGAATTCAAAACAGAAAGGGAGAAAAGCATCAAGAAGAGGGAAAATGAAGAAGATGGAGAAAAGCCTGGCCAAGCAGAAGGCCTGGAATGGAAACTTTGGAAAGCATTAAATTGCACTGGTACACACTGGTGTCCTGCAAAGCAGCAGATGTTCCTGTGATGAGTGCAGAATCCCAATGACTCACCTAATGGGAATGACTGAAGCCTCATCTCTTCCACCTATCTCAGCACTTCATTCCAGCTCCCATTTATATTCCTTCCAAGTGCAATCACTGGACACCCTTGAAGTAGTACAAATTACATGGCACTTCTTAAACCAGTCCATTAGGATATTATCGTTTTCCCTGCCAAGGCAGTAACAAGCAGTGCCTATCTCTCTTGGTGAAATTTGCATTATAAGTGCCTTGTAGCACTTATTAGCACAGCTATTTGACAATTTGTCATAATCTTTTTGTAACAAACCCCAGACAGTTCTCTAAAATCAGGGATTTAATTAAATATTAATTTTTTTCCATCATTCAGAGGGGGCAGGGGGAGAGGGCTGAATGCAGAACATTCCATTTTGGCTTTCATCACTCTGAGTTTACATTCACTTTTCCTGTTTTAAGCATAATAATCAGAAGCTGGCAGGATTTCTATAACTAAAACATCAGGAAAATTAATGTGAATTGACATTTGAATTGACAATTAGAGAAACCGTAATGACCTTCTTTCTCTTGCGTTCTCAGACTCACAAGTTTTAACTTATGTGTATGAAGAGATATAGGTGGTTGGGTAGTGATAGGACTAAGGGGAATGGAGCAAAACTAGAAGTGGGTAGATTCAGATTGGATGTTTAGGAAGAAGTTCTTCCCTGTGAGGGTGGTGAGACACCGGAACAGGTTGCCCAGGGAGGTGGTAGAAGCCCCATCCCTGGAAGTTTTTAAGGCCAGGCTGGATGGGGATGAGTAAATTGATCAAGTGTGAGGAGTCCCCGTGCATGGCAGTGGGGTTGGAACTAGGTGATCCTTGAGGTCCCTTCCAACCCTGACAATTCTATGATTCTATGGCAGGAAATATGTATTTATTTCAGAAAGATCAGAAAAGCATGTCTGTGCTTTGAGAGCCCTTCAAACATCTTGGCATTTCATTCTTTGGTTTGCCTCTTCCTTCCTGCCAACATCTTCTCTTTTATTTTTGAGAACAGTAACAAAAATAGGATTATTCTTGTAAAAACATCTAGCTATTTTTAATGTTTTATTAATATTTACCAACTCTAATCCTGTCTTTCTGCCATCTGATGTGTCAAGATTGTTCTGCCTGCCTCTAATGGCAGACATGCTTTTCTCCTATCCACTATTGGGTTGGATTACCAGCAAAGACAAGCCTTGACGACACCCGTGAAAGACTCAGGATGGTGAATTTCCCCAGTCTTTGAAACAAAATATATGCAAAGTGCTGCAATAGGCAGGGGAACAAAGCCTCATTTTTTGCTCAGGTAAGAGATTTCAATTTTTGCCTTTAGAAAACCTTCCATGAAGTAACTAGGTCAGAGCGACGCTAAACCCACACTTGGTTTATCTGATATGTGTGCTGCGTAGCAGTTCTGTTTAGTAGTTTACATTTGACCTGAATTAAATATGAAGCTCAAAAATGATGATAAAATAATAATAAAAAATCTGACTTATCTTCCTCTTGCTGTTCAGTTCAACACAACTCGTGGTACTCACGTCCATAGGCTCTGCAGATGCTGGAGTACTTTCCTCCACTGCAGAGATCTGCAGCTGGGGAGGGCAGGCTGGGACAAACACATCATGTTCATGGAGAGCAAGAGTTATTTCCCCTCTCTGGAACTTCTGTAGCATAAAATTTAAATCCAAAAGCATATTGAAAAGAAAGAGTGAGCCTCAGTATTGGATTTATTTCTGTCAGACTCACATCTATTATTATTTCTCATTCATTCAAGGATATTGATTCATGGGCTAAGCAACCTGGCAGCAGCCATACAACAGCTACGAGCTCAGGTGTGATACTGGCATTGCCATTTAGAGCCTATTTGAAGTCACATATATAAAAAAAGAGCTGCATGGAGTCATGGCATCACATCTGGAGAGCTGGAAGACACTTGGGCCAGCAAATGTAGGCATGTCCTGAGGATGGCCAGCATGTAAGGGCTGATCAGGTACACAGAGGTCAGTCATCCCTTCTACTACTGTCAATGCAGTTACCCGAAGCCGACCATTCTGCTGAGTAACACTTAGACTTGTAATTTCCAAAGGAAGGAAAGGGCACTTGGTGAAGAATTGTGGCCCTTTCTTTGGATCAAGATGCAAGAAAGGACTCATATGAAGCACTCAGCTCTTACGGAAAATTCTTGAGGGAGATTCACACCAAAGGTGAAAAGTAAATTACAATTGAAAGTCTTCTAGCGTGGATCACTTCTGAATGTGTAGTTGCACTTGCAATACCCAGAAAAGCTGCTTTTTCCTTTCCACAGCACCAGGAGGGACAACCAACCCTAAGGCATCAGACAATGAAAGAGGAGGGGAAAAAAAAAGAAAGAAAAAAGACTAAATCCTTTTCTTTGGAGAATGGTTCAGAATTCTTTAACAGCAAGTGCAAAATGTTTTGCCAAATATAGAAGTGCTCTGAAAAAAAAGCCACGTAAATGGTTGATCACATTAATTATAATACCTTGTATAGGAGGATGTTATGTGTTTTCTAGGTTTAACACCTGCAAAAATACTTTTTTTGCACCTTACAAGCTGTTTTCTTCCCAGTATCTCTCATTAACTTGCTGCTCTGTGTCCCAGACTGTAAAAGGCTGCGAACACAAGTCAACAAACCTTTTGTAATCAATAGTTTAGTGCAAGAGAATAAATGGGGTAGCTTTCAGCTATCAAACTGGACCTTCCATGCCTCCACCTTTTTCCCCCATTATTTTCTTGGATAGTTCAGAGCTGTGTAAATCAAGAGCAGGCTGAATGCATGCACTGACTGCTTCCACTAATATATCTCTTCTGTGCCAAAGGAATAGGAGTGAAAGCAGCTTTACTTGCTTACCAGAGGCAAATTAGCATTGAATAAAAGATCCTTGCAAATGGCCTCCCTTTTGGTCCTGCCAGGACACACAAATGAAGTTGAGATCAGAGCCCACTAGGCTCCTTATGAGCCACCTTTATTTGTCTGCTTGGTCACGGGAACTTTTTGCAACGGCCTTTAATGAAAGGCAAAGAAATCTACTTGGCAAGCAGGATTTGCTTCTCCAGTGTAGCAGCCTGAAGAGGTGAGCACAGGCATTGTGGACACAAATCTGCTTTATGTAAGAAGAAAACTGCAGTAGTGGCATTTTCACTTTTACTGCATCATATCTAAAATGAGGAAATAAGTGAAGTTGCTAATGCCCTTTTAAATGATATATGCTTATGTGTTATATAATGTATAAACACCAAAAACCACTTTCTTCCCCATTTTTGGGGGAGGCAGTTTTACTTGTAAATCACACAAGTTTACAGTTTCTTCCCTAACATTTGCAATCTGCAGATGAGAAGCATGGGGGAAAAGGTTCTTCATATTCAGTGATGTGACATTTCTAAAGTAATCAATCTCCACTCTGTTTTTGAGGATTGGTTTGTTGCTTTTTTGCCTAAAATAAAGGGAAGGTCTGCCAATTAACTGTCTGAGTCCTAATCTACCAGCATCCCCGAAGACTAATCAAATACCTGGGAATCGAAATTCAGCATTCTCCCATGGAGCCAGCAGAGCCAGCAGTTTGGTGGTACAGCTTTCCACCTGCTCTTTCCCTGCCCTGCAGGGGCTCATTAGCTCCTGACCTTTTTCAGCATCCCCAGATGCTCCTCTATGGCTGAGGAATTAACCTTCTCCCTGTCTAATTGCCTAGGTGATTATCATAAGTTAAACACTAGAATAATAGCTTGGGCCAATCATGTTTTCCTTACTAGTTCTTAAACTTGAAAGACTCGATCACACGCCCCAAGTGTCCCTTTCTGAAAAGGAGAGGAGGAAATCAGAAGGCATTTGGGAGGAAAGCAGGATGGAATTTGGAAGGAAGGAAGGAAGGAATTTGGGAAGAAGGAAGGAATTAGGAATTCAGAAGAAAGGAGAGAAAAATAAAAATGAGAAAAGAAAAAAAAATATATAAAAGCTCCCCAGGAGTTTTTACCCAAGTAAACAAATGATTAAGCATGGGTACAAATGACCAACAGAACAGGAAGATGTCTCTTGAAACTTGATGATCTTTGAGGTCTCTTCCAACCTTATTGATTCTATGATTCTATGAAACTGAACCATAACCAAACGTCAGATGCTTTAGTAAACACAGGACTTTTGGACTGAAACAGGTAAGATCATATGATCCTGTTGTTCTTTCTCTTGTTCTTATTGCTCTCTACAACTACCTGAAGGGAGGTTGTAGACAGGAAGAGGTTGGTCTCTTCTCCCAGGCAACCACCACCAGAACAAGAGGACACAGTCTCAGGCTGCATCAGGGGAGGTTTAGGCTGGAGATTAGGAGGAAGTCTTTCACAGAGAGAGTGATTGTCCATTGGAATGGGCTGCCTGGGGAGGTGGTGGAGTCACCGTCACTGGAGGTGTTCAGGAGGAGACTTGATGGGGTGCTTGGTGCCATGGTTTAGTTGATTAGGTGGTGTTGGATGATAGGTTGGACACGATGATCTTGAAGGTCTCTTCCAACCTGGTCTGGTCTATTCTATCCTATTCTATTCTATTCTATTCTAGTCTAGTCTAGTCTAGTCTAGTCTAGTCTAGCTACAAATGCAATTCATTTTCTTATATCAGATCAGAGACATTTTCCTGGGAAAAATATGTCATTGTCAAATTAGCCAGGTTGATCACTGGAATTTAATATTCTTGTCCTCAGGATAAGTGTGATTCTCTATATGTGGGAGTATTCCAGAAACTCCTAAATCTGTACATGAGTGACAAAAATGATGAACGTTTATATATAGGATTTTTCATCAGGAAATACCAAATGGTATTCATAAAGAAACTGTTCCTGGTTAACTCCATCTTAGAGGTGGGTGAAAAAAGGGGTCCAGGCAAGTGGAGTGAAGTTTTAACGGCTGTCACAACCCCACCAGATCTGCTAACAGGTACACTCCCTGCCCATTAGTCTCAGAAGACCATTCTTTAAGTTCACACACAGTGTATCGCCCAGTGATGGCAAAAGACATCAGAGAATCACAGTGAAATGTAGCTATGTGAGGATGAACAGCAAGTGAGTGCTAAGGAAAGGTCAGTACAAGCTTTCTCATAATACTTTTGCCAAGAAAGAAATCAGATGGCTACTCCCCCAGTCCTTAAATCTGATACTACTTGTTCCCAATTCAAACTCCTTCTAGGATATCGATTCAAACACTGTTGGCAATGCTGTTGCATTGCCTGAAGCACATCCATTTTCCAGCTTCCATTCCTCAGATTCCTTCACTGTTAATGAAATTCATTAACAGTAGACATTCCAGTTCCTGTGTAATAATTAGCCCAACATATCCAGGTTTTCTGCATAATCATTTTGCTGTAAGGCAAGGGCTGGCACCTTGCACACCTCTCAGATGAGAAACTGTCGGCAGAATAGTGAAGATGTCTGCATAAAAGCCTGCTCTGCTCTCCTGGTTTGGTTTCTATCTCTGAAGGAAGCTGAGCTTCTAAGGGTTTCTCTGTCTCACACTGTAAGTCTGTCTGTGTAAGAAAACAGGCTTGTCTTGTCCTTGCACCCAATGTTATCAAGCTGCATAGTCAACCTACAAGATTTTCTTTTGGAGAATCCAGTATCTCCCTTTCTCTGTGCATGCTCCTCGGTGCTGTAACTGAGATCCTTTCACCAGCACGAGTGGCAGGGCCTTCAAAAGCAGGTAAGAATAGGCTAAAATAAAGCAGAGCAGAGCCTCCAGCTAGGAAGCTGTGCATGTGAAAGACAGGGAAAGAGATAAGTGGAATAAAATAGACATTCATCCACAATAAATACACTTTGAAAACATCAGTTAGCATTACAGAAGTCCTGCATCAGATGTGTTTCAGGTAATTAATGATTATTAAAAACCTGCTTATTGAGTTAAGTTACTTTTCATTAAAATGTTCTCACCTATAGGTCATCTAATTAGCACCCAATAAATTATCCATTTAAGTAGCAATTACTTTCTCTAGTCAAGTGCATTAGAAACGGTTATTTATGGACTCTTGATTATAATAGATCCAAGAAGCTCACAGAACTACAGTCTGTGCATCTGTATATCTTCACTGCAATTGTAATTGCAGGAGAGAGTGCAAAAGACAAAAGGTGAAGTTCCCTGCAAGACTAACAACTGCAAGATATTTCTTGATGGCACTAGCCAGCCTGGAGGAATGAGTACTGAAGGTCTGGCCATGGAGGTGCTGGTGAGGGCCTAGTCAAAAATTCTGGATCATGCACAGATATAGCATGAGAGGCAATGGCTATGGTGAGTTGATTGGAAAAATACAATGAAACTTGGAGCACAACAGCAGTGGCTTCTACCTAATCTACCTCTGCCCATGCCTGTGGATTTTTGGAAGAAAAAGTGCATATGAATCATCAGTGTCCTGCCAGGACTCTTCTGAAGCGGTGCATGTGATATCAGTATCTCTAATCTTGTGGGATGTGAGTTCTCTGACATTATTAAGTTTGTGAGTAGCTGCCATCATCATCTGTTTTTTCAAATGAACTCCAAGCACAGACACACACAACATTACTTGGGGTGATGCACCAGGATGCCAGCATTGGAGGTGGCATCATTGGCCCAGAAACTGCCCTGTTCACTGGGGGCACCACTGCATGCTAACCCCAGTGCCCAAAAGTGCCAGGCAAGAGGACTTGTGCCTGCTGTCCCCTGCCATTGCTCACCACGCTGTGCCAGTCTCTGGCTGAGGTTGGGACACTGAGGGAGGCTGTGCTATAAAGAGCTGCTGAGCCAAAATTCCACTCTTGCCATCCTCTTCTGCAGCCCTCTACAATAAAAAAAAAGTGTCAGGTACTTTGTTGTTGATGTATAAGGAAAAGCTAAGGCTATAATTGCTTTTCTCTATGCCTTTACTCCAAGCTGAAATATTACAGGCTGTCAGGTGCTCTGTTCAAAAGATTCAGAGCTGCAAGCACTTTGAAGCACAAGAGACTCCCAAATGGGCACAAGGAGACAAGATTACATGAGCAGAGGTAGGCAGATGGTGTTACAGGCTGGGGAGGTGGCAGATAGGTGACAGTGGAAGCCCAGCCAGGGCAGGACTGTCTCAGGAGAGGTTCACCAAACACAAGCAAAACATAAGCAGGCCAGGTGCTTGGAATGACTGCACCGCTTTTGTGGCTGCAGCAGATGCTCTCCCAAAAGGCAGGCAAGAGGAGATGGCATGAGAGAGCTTTCTTCCCCTGTTTTTGTGAAGGATGGGCATGCTAAGGGGTGTCCCACACCACTGATGTCACAGGGAGCACAAAGAAGCTTAGTGGTCCTGTGGCAGCTCAGCAGAATGTGCTGCGTCCAGCACAGCTGTTTGCAGCAGCTCTGAGAGACTCCTAGTATCTCCATGGGGATGAGTGTCATCCTGAGAAGTGGAAAGCTTCGAGTGAGGACTCCTAATGTTTCATTTCTGGAGCACTGTGTCAGGCAGAAAAACCTTAACAGCTCATGTAAGAAACAATTTAATGGACACTGTAGATGATAACAAAAAGGTCCCCTTAGCTCAGGGGTCTTATGGAGATGCTAATTGTTTAGTCTCTTACCCAAGTTTCAAGAGCTGGTTGTGATGCTCAGATGACAAAAATCAAAATATTTAAACCAGTGTTAAGATCCACAGGTGCCAGAGAAGTTGAACAGACTGATACCTCTGTACCTTGTCCTCATCTCTGTCCTTTACGCTTCCATAGCTCAGCTAAGCTCAGTATGTACCCTATTTGCAGATGCAGGGACAGCAGGTGTCTTATAGTTTCTCCCTTGACCTAACACCCAGCCAGCCAGGCCTGAGTTATTAGTTACCAAAACTAATGACACAGAGGGCTCTGCACTCCCTTCTGCCTGCAGAGAGCAGGGGTGACAAAACAGCTGGTACTAGCCATGGCCAGAACATCCTTTCACCTGTAGATGGGAAGATGCTTTCATCTTAGTTGTCTGCCCATGTTTACTTGATGAAGTTTTAAAATTTGATCAGACTAAAGCATCCCCCAGGAACAAATGCAAAGTACAGAAGAGCACAACTGCCAAGTGTCATAAAAACACCAAGCAAACAGACTCACATGTAAGCTGTTTGGTAAAGAAGAGGATTTGGAGATCTGTGGAAATAAACAGGCTCAGAACAAGCTGCAGACATAATTAAATCGGTAAAATATCAAATGCTGGCAGCCCACAAGCACTTTGATGATGATGATGATAATAATAATAAGGACTGAGCAGATGAAAAGCAAGAGAGAAAATTGGTCCATTAAAACTAATGGTGAAGCAGATGAGGACCACGTTATGGAGAGAGGGGCATGTTACACTGTCCTTTTGTGAAAGGGAGAGAGACCTTCTAAGGCAGTCATTTCTTCTGCATCAGTGAAGGGTAAAGTGCCAGGCTTGGAAAATTCAACATAGCCTATAAGGCAGACTCTCAGCCACGCTCTGAATTTGGCACATCTCCTTCCTGCACTTCCAAAGAGGTACATTAATTAGAAACAACTGAAGAGCTGGATCAGTATAGAAAAATCCAGTATATGGACCACGTACAGCAATACTCAATGATCCACTGAACAAGCAGTTCTTTGGCATTTCCCCAGCTGGGAATAAGTATGGATTGAAGTAAAAACTTTATTCCCATTATAAATAAGCTGGGAATAGGAATAAATATGTGTAACAAAAATTAGGGATAGGAAAAATGCATATGTCCTAAAAGAGCCAGTTAAAAAATCTGCAAGTCCCAAGACATCCACATTGTATGGCATTCACCCAGGGAAGCACATAACTAAATGGAAATATTTGTATGAGGAGGTAGAGACCTGTGGAGATCAGTGTTTGAAGACTGATGATGGAGTCAGGCTATTGTGCTTGGCTAACACTCACACTCAATTTGGAATACCCTGGCTACCATTTCCTGATATTCACAATATTCCTCTTTCCATTCACAGGTTTTTGGCAGCTGCTTAACCCACTGCCCTGGGAAGCAGCTTCAGCATCAGCCAGGAGAGACCACAAGTGGGGCAGGGTGGGAGGGCTTTGCCTTCAGGGATGCAACCTGCTTGCTATAGCTCTGGGCATGTGGACAGCTCTCTTAAATTGGATACTGTGATAATACAGAGAATGATGCACAAACAGCTGTCTAAGTTGTCAAGGAAAAGACATCATTTAACCTGACCCTTTGTTTCATTCAGTTTACCCACTATTCAGGATTTGCTTGGTGTTTCTGACAGAAAATAAGATGGAAGAGATTGTGCTTGCCCGGCTGACATACTGGGAATGCCATCAGACTTCCCCACCAGTGCGCTGGGGCAAATGCTGTTGTTAAGGGGTCAAGATGGAGATGAAGAGCTCAGATTGCCATTGTCAGGTGCAGTAGAAAGGCCAATGCCAAGCTCTGACTCTGCAGCCCCCTTCATTCCCGCTCCTCTCTAACTTTATCCTCCCACTTGCAGCTATTGGTGTGTAAATCATGGCATCGAGTCTGACATCTGCAACTGAGATGTCAGTCAACATGAGCTGTTGCTGCTGCTCTGGGCCCAGTGCAGACACAGACTGACACTCTTGTAGGATCTGGGCTTAGTCTGTAAGAGGCACCCTCCCCTGTGACAACAGCCTGTGCAGAGCCTCCTACAATGGAACACAGAGCTTTGATCCTCAGTTAGGAGGCTACACTGAAAATGTAATGGTAATGTATATGAGTAATGGTAATGTACGTGATATTTAATTGTGAAATACTTGAAATGAGCAAAAAAGATGAAAAAAACACCTGCTTCATCAAGGAATGAAGGAGCCCTGTGCCAAGCAGCTGTTTAATTAGCCAGCACTATGTCATTCAACAATTTATACACCATACTCATAGGGCTGGAGCACCTCTCCTATGAGGACAGACTGAAAGAGTTGGGGCTTTTCAGTCTGGAGAAGAGAAGGCTCCCAGGTGACCTCATTGTGGCCTTCCAGTATCTGAAGGGGGCCTACAGGAAGGCTGGGGAGGGACTTCTCAGGATATCAGGTAGTGATAGGACTAGGGGGAATGGAATGAAGCTGGAGGTGGGGAGATTCAGGCTGGACGTGAGGAGGAGGTTCTTCACCATGAGAGTGGTGAAGCCCTGGAATGGGTTTTCCAGGGAGGTGGTTGAGGCCCCATCCCTGGAGGTGTTTAAGCCCAGGCTGGATGAGGCTTTGGCCAGCCTAATCTAGTGCAGGGTGTCCCTGTCCATGGCAGGGGGTTGGAACCAGATGATCCTTGTGGTCCCTTCCAACCCTGACTGATACTATGATACTCATAAATCCCAAATCAGTTCAGGGAGAGGAGCTGCTTTTAGGAAATAAGATATAGAACTAGCACAGACATGTCTTGAATTGTCAGCTTTAACAGTGGGGGAAAAAAAAACAAACAAACAACAAACCAACTCTAAACATCCAAATAGCAACTGCATTTCATTCCTGCTTTCGAAGATATTCATCCTGAATACTCCATCATGCAGCATTTTCACTCCAGCTGGTCAAAGCAAGGCAACAATATCTTTGCCATACAAACTGGCAGTGAACCTATTTATCACAACATAATGAAGGCTATAGCATTAAGCTACCCTTTTAAAAGTTCACAGCAGCAATTGCACTGGCTCTTGGTACAAGTTTCTGAACTGATGATGAAAAGACTGACTCCATAATGCCCTCACAGTTCTCTGGTACAAGGAGCAAACTATCATTGATTAATAATCCAAGGAGTATCTAAAAAGAGGTGTTAAGAATCACATTATCTTTATGGGTTTTCAAACTATTTTCTTACATTTCAGTGCCTGTGAATGGGAAAATAGGTCATTGTGTGGCTGAGGTGCATGCTAGATGGGTAAGACTGCACAATGATTTCAAAATCATGGCCACTGAGTCCCAAATATTTCACATGGATGATTTCTAGACAACCACACTGCTGTGGGATCGAAACCAGCCCAAAGGGGCTTCTGCATTTCTATGGCAGGTCAACTCAAAGGACCATTTCAGCAATGCAGAAATACAGACATCTAAAGTCAGGGAATATTCTTTGGTACTATTTAATGTATTAGCATGAAAACAGCCTCTGAGTCCAAGAACCATATCACACAAAATTTTGGTTTCCCAGACTCTTTATAAGCACTTAGAGGCTCCTGTTTGTCCCATATTTCACGCAAGGTAGTTGAGAATTGGTCTGGAGGATAAATCACATAGTAATTTGAAATGTGACTGCTTTTAGCGGCTGTGAAGTTGAATGAGCTCACTGAAATGAAGTCTTGACCAGGAGGCTGCAAAGCAGGGACCTTTTAGGAAGCTTAATGCTTTTCACTCTCTGTCCTTGCAGACTTCCCAGCCTGAACCAACTCTGGCTGGATGCAGAAATAAGCTTGCAAAGCTAATGCAGGCTGTAGAGTCAAGTCCCTCAGCATCATGTTTTCCATACTACCTTTAAAACAACCTGTCTGGTTTTGTCTAGATATGCAGAATTCAGTGGTTTCTACCAACCTATGGACTCTTTCCCTTTAGTGTGTTGTCTTTGTTGCCCAAATTTATGCCTCCCTAGATCCTGCAGCCTTCTAATTTCAGCCCCTCTCTGTAATTTTTCCCACCTTGTCCCACTCTGCAATTACTCTTATTTAGCTCACTCATTCGTATCCCCCTTATGTAAATCCATGAGAAAATAGCATGGGACTACTATGTCTGCCTGAAAACATTTGCTATGAATATGCCAAAAGGATCATATCTCCTGTCCTGTCTATTCCCTTGAGGAAATGTACTCATTAACTTGATTTCTGGCTTTCTTTTTTTTTTTTTTTTTAAAGGGAACAAATGACAATTATTGTTTACTTTGAAGTGTGATCTTTAGCATGAATAATTCCCCCAAAGAAACATCTGCTTCACAGATGAGTTGTGACAGCAGACAATATGCTTCTCTATTTTGCATTCTTACTTGAGTGGCAAGGAGGACTGGGACTGACTGGCCAGCATCATAGTGCAGTCCTAAGAAGCCAAGATCACTTCTCAAGAGTGTTCCTTGACTTTTACTGGTGTTTTCTAGCGTTTTGACGTGTGGTTGGCCCTGATACAGTATCTTTGTGCCTCAAAGAGGGCATGTGCATTTGCCAGCTACCAAATATTTCTTGACCTAGCCTCAAAATGATCTACTTGTTTGTCCTGGGACCGTGGATATCAATGTTTTCATGTATTTTCTATTTAGCTACATTGTGCACTTCCAATTCAGCACTTGAAACAGGTTTCTGCCTGTGCCCAGCACAACTTGGCTGGCAGCCCATCAATCTAGCCTGTTAAAGCTAGTGTCTACCCACTAGAATGGTTTTTAGCAACAGCTGGACCTGGGCCAAAACTTGTCATCTAAATTCAAGTCCAAACTTCTCCAAACTTTCAGGTCTTATAGCATCCTTGGCTGACACTTTCTCAGCTGGCTGGTAGATACAGGCGCTCTTTTCAGATCCTTATTGGCACACAAACGTATTGCAAATAAAGATCAAACATAGAAGAAGATCAGGTGTGCTAGACTGTGAACTCTTTATGAGGGGAAGGAAGGAAGGAGTTTTTTGGGTTTTGTGTGTCAGATTGAGTAGCTGTACACAGAACACTCAAGATACAGATCAACAAAAATATCTCATATAAAGGGATATGGAAGAAAGATTGCTCAGAGCCAGAGTAGCCTTCATCACTGAAGATCTCTGAAGACAGGTTAGACAGGCAGCTGTCAGGACTCATGCAGTCATCCCGGGAGGACTGGATGACCTCTCAAGCCTGGAATGTAATGTAATGATTTTATCTTTTCTAGCAGCAGCTTGCCCTGTGCTGGCACTGGAGGGAATACCTTCCTGCAAGAAACTACTCCTCTTTCCTCCATTTTGCTTTACCATAAATCCACTGCTGAACCTTGGAAGCCACTGCTATTTCATCACTGATAGGATAAGGAAGCTGGGTCATCATCTTGTGCAGAGTGAGAGTTGACCTCCAACACCTTCAGCAGCCTACTAGCCCCCAGGCGAGGCAACCTTCCCATCCCACCCTGTTCCCTGGAAAGGGATTGGCAGAGGATTAGTTACAAAGTTCAATTTGAAAAAGAGGGAGAGAGAATAGATGACCTCTATCAGATGCTCTTTCCATTCATACTTCCAAAAGTTGTGGACGTTTAACCTTAAATACTAAGCAGACCAATGTGAATATGAAAGCACTTTCTTTGACTACCTTTTTGCTGCAGTTGTGGTTAGGGGTTTAGACTCTTTATGAAGCTTTTTCCCCTTGACATTTCCCATCACTTCAAAGATAACTGTCAGCAACCACAGCACATCTCCAGGACCGTGCAATACAGCAACCACCAAGGCCCATGGCTTTACTGAGTTAGAAAGCCCTCAGGTCCCATAGAATGTGAATGGGAGCTTGCAACACAACCTTCTTCACCAGCAAATACTCAACACAATTTCTGATTGTTTTAATACACTGATTACTGAGAGGTGGCTGTATTTACATCCTATTACATAAGAAAAGCAGTAACATTTAAGGGTAGGAAGTAAACAAAATGAGAGGCATGCAATATACACCTCCTACCCATTACTAACAAGGTGGAAATTGTGCAACAGAAAATATTCCTTATTGTCTGTAACAAGGTGCAAAGTATCCAGTGGTGGGTTTTTTGGCCACATATTTTAATTTTTCTAAGTGACTAGAAAGGAAATACAATTCCTGATGGCTTCTAAAGTGCTCTACCAGCACAGGGAATTGCAATGGTGTTTGAAATACATATGAGCAATTAGAAAGGTGCTGAACATACAGATAAGAAAATATCTTGGTTTTAATGTTTCCCGTGATCCACAAGAGCCTATTTTCAATACCAAACTGCCATCAACTTGGTACTTCAATATATTCCTAGCATTGTTAGAAGCTGTGTCATGGAGCTTGATGTTCTTTTTTTAAGCTGTGAAAATTATCCTCTTTCAGAAAACACAAACTAGCATTTTATGAGATACAACTTTATGGGGTTTTGAAATTCAAATAGCTAAACTGTTGAGTTGTCTGCACATTTGATGTCACACCTCGTGTTGCTGCTGTAACTTTACACTCCAATATAATTATTTACTAGCTAAACTATTTACTTATATATTATCTGAAGAACTCAGAATCTGGTATATCAGGTGACTGGAACCAGTGACATGAAAATGGAGTGAATCTCCTATTGATTTCCCTGGAAATTGAATCAGAAATAACTGTCAAAGTTCTCCATCCATATCATTGCCTGTCTATGAATTCACTGTCCTGGTTGTACTTTCTTTGTGTTTTATTGAGCCTGTTTTGCACAAGGAGGACATGGACCTGATGGAGTGGGTCCAGAGAAGGGCCACAAAAATTATTAAGGGGCTGTAACACCTCTGCTGCAAGTACAGGCTGAGGGAGCTGGGATTGTTCAGCCTGGAGAAGAGAAGGCTCTTAGGAGACCTGATAGCAGCCTTCCAGTACCTGAAGGGGGCCTTAAAAGAATGTTGAAAAGGGACTGTTTCCAAAAGCATGTAGTAATAGGATGAGGGACAACAGTTAGAGAAGAGTAGATTTAGATTGGATGTTAGGAACAAGTTCCTTACCATGAGGGTAGTGGAACACTGGAACAGATTGCCCAGGGAATGGGACGTGGCACTTAGTGCCATGGTTTAGTAGACATGAGGTCTTGGGTGACAGGTTGGACTTAATGATCTTTGAGGTGTTTTCCAACCTTATTGATTCTATGATTCAATGGTAGTTGAGGCTCCATTCCTGGAGATACTCAAGGTGAGGCTTGACAACCTGATCTAGTAGAGGACATCCTTGCTCACTGCAGCAGGGTTGGCCTAGATTATCTTTGGAGGTCCTTTCTAACCCAAACCATTCAAAGACTCTATGATTCCACATTTATTTATTTGTTTCTTTGTCCATCTACTGGAAGTACACATTCAAAACAGAAATTCATTTCAGTGAAAATATTTTGTATCTTTACCTGCAAACAAGGGGCTTACACGTAGTTTAAGCTACTCCAAATTATTCACTGACATGTACCCACCCTCGTCTGAAGCTCCATGAAATCATGGGGAAATGTTTCTAACATCTTTTGCAAGGTTCAGATCTGGCTGTGTAGGGGCTACACTGTCCTCTGTGTCTTATCACATTTTGATCATGTGAGAAAGAGAAAATCTGAGCTGATAAGGACACTTCTGTATAAATATGTACATTCCTATCCATATGTCCTTTTAAAAACCTTATGTTCTTCATGTTAATCTGTAAGAAGAACTTAACTTTGGGCTTGCTGTTCACATTGGCAACATCTGAACTGGAAGTCTGCAGAGAATTTAATGTTCTGCAAGGACATTTGCTACTGTACAGGAAATAGAGAAAATGTCTTGAAATGTAACTCAGACCCAAGTTTTTGAGACTGTTATAGATATCTTTAGTCAGAATGGTCTCCCAGAACCATTCTAACAGCATCAGAAACACCTATGACAATATTTCACTGAGTCTTAGGAAGGGGGGAAATAGCATTTACAACTCTAATAGAAAGTACCGAGACACTTGGTGCCTTTAAGGAAAGCAATAATTTAGGAACAGAAGAAATCTGTAGTGGGATCAGCAATCACATCCTTACCAGTGATTAATCTAGTAAGGATTATCCCATCTTCCAAGGTGAAATGAACTCAGGGCATTGCTGCCAAGTAATTGTGATGGAGAGCTGCACTTCAGTACTTATGCACTCTATTGTTTTATCTGCCTTTATATGCACATACAATAAGGCTCTGTCACAGAATATATTGACTGTGATTAAAGATATGCTCCATAAAAGGGACAGAAAAACAATCAAAGACAATTGGGTGAAGAACTAGGGTGGGCCAGCCCCAAGCTGTATAAATGACAGTACCATGTGGAAAAAAGATCAGGGATAATTCATTTTTCCTTTCTGTATTTCAGTTTTCTGACCTGTCAGAATTAAGACAGTGATATTCATCTCTGCATTGCAGCCCTGTGGCTCCTGGCAGAGAGATACCTTGGGTGTGGCCAGCTCAGTAAGCAGTAGGAGCAAATGTGACGGTGTGCATCTGCCTGCTGCAAGGGTGAAGGAGATGTTTGGTCATATTCCTACCACTGAGCTATCTCAGTCTTTTAGTGTGAGATCAATAGATAGAATAGTGAGAAACACAGTGTGTTTCAGTGTTTGTTGTTTTGGGTTTTTTTCCTGTGCTACATAATCATTTACCTACTTCTTCAGTTATAATACTGAGTCATGCAGCTCTTTCAGGGTTTATTTGTTTTATTTGTTTACTCTATTTATCCAAAATAAGAACATGACCAGTGGCTTTCAGCTTTCCCTGGAGACTTTAACAGTGCCAGAGTGGACTGTTGATAATCAAGAACTGATTACAAAACAGCCAGCTCTAGTACCTATTACAGACTATATGGCACAGGGAGATCAGCAACTTAATACCAAGCACATTTTGGTTTGTTTAGTTTGTTTCTGTCACCCACATTGAACTCCATACCACCATGGTTTCAGCTGTCCAGCTTAGCTAATTTATAGCACATTGCTGCAATACCCTAAGGGAGCTACAGACCAAAGATCATTAAAAATCACTAAAAATCCCTCCACCCCATGTTTTAAACAGAAACAACAATTCTCTTCCCTCTTCCAGGCTTCCTAATTCTCTAAAGTTGTATTTGAAAAATATTTGAGCAAAACTGGTTACCTGGTAAATGGAGCATTCTCAAATTGATGAGGCTGAACCTCAGTTAAAATTGGCCAAGTAGTTTGTTACCGCTTTGAATTCATTCTCACAAAGTTGCCCGTAGCAGTGACACATTTGCAATGCGGTCAGAGCTGACTTGTGGAAAGGGTTATCAAAGTCAACTAATGATTATATGCCACAGCTGCTTTTGGCATATTTCCAGCAAAATCAGATGTAGACTTCTACAAGCATAAGCTGGAAATCACGCTGCCTCACCAAGACTGGACCCCTGTCTTAAGTAGAACAGGACTCTGATGAGACTTCATGCCTGGAAATGACCGTGGGCAATGCTTTCAAAGAACCTTCAGAGATTTCCTTGTGTAATTAGTGTCTCTTAGGAGAGCTGAAGTTAATTGCTACCACTGCTTTATTTATGAATTTTAGACTTCATTTTAATCCAGGCTTTTAATGAGTGTTCAAGACATTTTATTTTATGGTTTTCAGGTCTTGAGCCCTAGAGAAAAAGATCTGGTGTTTTTTAACTCCTGTCACTTCAGTCATGTTACAATCTGAAGTTCATAATACAACTTAAACAGGTAATTGATGGAAGTAATAGTTAACAGGTCACAGTAAATCCCAGCAGCACTTACTGAAAAACTAATTATGCAACAAGCAAACACAAAGCTAGTCAGGTAAATAAAGATGACTTGAAATTAACTTTGATGGAAAGGCAAAGTGTTTTGGTAGTGTGAAATGGCAGTGCTTTAAGACCTAATATATCATAAAAGAGTGAACTGGTTTGCTATACTGCTGGTGAATAGCAGTACAACTTCAGATGGGACCAAGTCCACTCCTTAAGTATCAAAGGTGCTAAAATGATAATTTAATGGCCATTCACTGGAATTTTCACTATTTTTACTATGGGAAGATTGGAAGAACCAAAAGGGTGAAGAACAAAGAAAGACTGAAAAGGTGAAATATTTTGCAATCTTATAATTTTTGGGGTGTTGAACCTCTAACACCTTTTATGATCCCTGTACTCTCCAATTATCTACTTTCATTAACAGACTGAAATAGACTTTCCAGTCATCTCTAGTACAAAGCATCCATGGGCATTAACATGCCAGTAAAATGAGAGAAGCATAGGAGAGATGCACCTGTGCCAGGCTTTTCCAGTCATCTCTAGTACAAAGCATTCATGGGCATTAACATGCCAGTAAAATGCATGAGAGAAGCATAGGAGAGATGCACCTGTACCAGATATCTCTCCAGTGGTGTCTTCTTTTCTGAAACACTATACACCTGCTTTCCATGCAACAGCTAGTCATGAACCATCCTGAATCAGCATAAGTTCAGATGCACACTTCATCTTTGCAACTGAATTTGTGTGTAAAATGCTGAAGCATCCACTGCCTCTCAGACAGGACAAGTAGTTTACCATCCCCAAAGAGTATTGATCTTACCATTTAAGAATTCAGTTCTCCATGAAACAAACAGTTCTGGAGGTTTTAAACTGTACCATACATTCAAAATAAATTATGGGAAAGGACAATTAGATGAGTCACAGGAATACAGAAAGAAAAACCTGGGTAAAGTGCTAGCAAAGGTGGTGGCAGTACACTACCAAACAGATCCTTGGTGAAATGGGGTAGAAGGGAGTGCTCCAGACAAGGGAAGAAGAGTAGCAGCCCTGTGGTCAGACAAGGGAAAGGGAGGGAGACAGGTGAAGCAGGTCAAGGGAATTTGCCAGTGTCAAGCAGGAATAAAAGCCTACCTGTGTGTGAGGCAAAACCATGTAGAGGAGAAGCACTGGATGGAATTTTTAAGTTAAGAGCAATATCTGTGAAACAGGTGACAAGATAGGAAGCCATAGAGGATTAGGACTATGCATGTAAAAGATACCATCAGAGCAGCAAGGAAGACAATTGGAGCTGGGGGAGATGAAAAACACAGAGCTGACTGGTTCTCACTTCATTCTGTGCTTAAAGTTAAATAAATACTTAAGCACTTTGATGAACTGAGCCTTCTGGAAAGATAATCTTCTAAGTAGCCAATAAGGAACGCTGAACTTCTGTTTACTATATATGCACACAATCCTAGGAGGATAAGGAAACCAACACTTCTTTCCAAGGCCAATTTTATTCTCCATTTCAACATTTCAGGGAAGTTGTTGCAGCTGTCCCATCCAAGTCACAGAAAAGTGGAAGGTCAGCAAGGTGCCAAGGCATTAGTGTGGAATGAGTTTTAGTAGACACAAAAGTAAGTCCTGACTGTCAAAGAAAGAGCTGCTTTTGATCATGCCTACTCTCACCCGTAGGTAAGCCTCAGAGGCCAAGAATCCTGCAGGAAGATGAGACGCTTTTTCACTGTGACTAAATCTTTTAAATCTTTTCTCCTCTTCTGTAATATTTTCCAGAGATTACCTTTTGTGTTTTGGTAGTCTCAGATGTTGTTCAGAGCGTATCACATCCTGTTCATGACAGAGCAAGAATGAAGAAAAAAATCACCTAGGAAAGTGATGCTGTATAAAAAGTTAAGAGTGATCCCTAGTCAGTTAAATGGTGTTAGATTAGTTTAAAACTTTTGATATTTGGATTCAAACCCTTGCTCTGCCACAGCCTTCCAGGGGGCATATCGCTTAAGAAGATGGAATTTAGCCAAGACCAACACCTACCTCTCAAGGATAGGACAAGAATATATTACAGGTGGAGTGGGACTAGAATCACTTGGGGACTCTGCACAGGCACCTTGCACTGGGCACGCACTGCCTGGTGTTATGAATTTATGAAGTTAATAATATGGCAAATATGAATATTAATAAAAATATTAACAACTTTATTAATATGGAAAATTGCCCCAAACTTATTAAATAGGTTCAATGTACAGATGGAATATGTATTGGCAGTGGGAGTGTACCGGACTTAGGCAATATAACAATTTTAAGTGAACTGGGAGGAATAACAGACAGAGAATACCCCCTTTGCTGCCATGGCACTCAACCATAGCAGGAGGAGACTCCACAAGAACCATTAAGCCAAGGAGGCAATGAATTAACTGCTCATGGAGAGTTCTACCCCAAGTGGGGAGTGCTGCTGCTGCTGAGGCTTTTGGGGGTGCTCTCCTGTACCAGGCACGGCTGGCTGCTGGCAGGAAGGCCATGCAGTCTGCAATGCTGATCTGGCTCCTGCAGGCTGGCATGTGGTATGACACCTTCAGCAAAGGGCTCTTGCATCTTCTTTGGTAAACTGAGGCATAGCAAGGAGAAGAGAGGCCTGGATCTCAAGTCATATGGCTTCTCAAGCTTGCAGTGAGTAGTCACGTGGCTTCTATCCCAGGTCTCAGACCAGGCAACTCGAGGCAAGGCAACTCCAAGCAAGGTAACTCAAGGCAAGGCAGGTCCAAGCAGGCAAGGAAAGGTGGCTACAAACCAGCCTGTGTTTATCACTTGCCTGAGATTCGATTGGGCCAATAGGGCACCCGAAGCCAGCAAACAGTTACCTAATGAAAAGGGACTCTGCCAGGCTGTGGCCATAAAAGGCAGAACCATAGACCCGGTCGAGCAGAAGCAGCGGTCAGTAGACGTGCTCTTACCCCAGAAGGAGGCTTGTTTACCAGACATGACAGGTCCTGTTCTTTTGTCCCTTTTTCCACATTACCCTGACTCCTGCAGGAGGGAGGGGGGAGAGTGGGACCATAGCTAGAAATTCCAGGACCTGTCTGGGTTTGTGCTGGGCCCACTTGGCCCTACCATGACACCTGGCCATTCAGGCAGACCAGAGGGCTGGTTCTCCTGGGCCCATGAGACCTCTAGAGAAAGCACAGTGAAACACTGCACTTTGACACTGGAATCTTACATTACAATTTCTTGTAGCATTTCAGAATAGGCTCTTTAGTAGCTGCCAATAACAGGAAAGAACAACATGTCCATTTGCCTTTGCAGCCAGCGTGACTGAGAACCACAGCTGTGCCAGTATGAATGACCCAATGCCAAAGCTGCGATTGCTGGGGAATTGTCTTTGTTGTGCTTTGTGAGCAGGGAGCACTGCTTGGAGCACACCTGTCTCGTACACTAACTGCAGTATTTTTGTATTATTTTGAAATAGTTCTCTTAATTCTTTCCTTAAATATATCCCCTCTGCCTGACCTGCCGTCTTAAGCAGTTCAATGACTTATTTTAATCCTTTTGTGTTTCCACTGAGGGCACTTGTAAATTAACCCAACCTTGTGTTTAGAGTCCTTGGGGGTGACTTACAAAGTACATCCTTGCAGATGGACAATGGACAATTTTTTACACATTTTCATATATCAAAGAAAATAATTGTGATGCTTTAAAAAAAACACAGCAGTGGCATTCCAATCAAATGAAATAATGGAGAATAAAATGAGAGACTTGTTTACCAGATAGGCAATAGATTTACTCTGGCTGACTGAAAATACAGCTGAAACTTTGAGTCCTATGTTATCCTATAAGACCCTGTGATGTTAGTACACGCAGAGTATATCTACTGCACACAATACACACATTACCAAAAAAAACCTCACATGACTTTTCAAAGCCTTTTGAGATCTTAGACTCAATCAGAATGAGAGACCTTATTTGTGCATCTAATGGAAGGTCTCACTCAAGTTGGGCAGGTTGATATTCAAAGAACCACTCTTTTGCAAAGATGGAAAAAAAAAAAAGAGAAATGCCAAAATGGGTTTGATTTTAGAAACATGACTACCATAACATCTTTGAGTTTCTCATGAATGACAGCACTATAGAACTGACATTTCATGTGCTTCTGCAATGTATGCTGTGTTTCTATTTAGAGCCCTTATAGAAGTTTGTGATGGAGGAAATGATCCAGAAACTATTCCCACTCCCTCACTATTCTCTTCAGGTTTAATATACCAGAGCACAGAATCAAGTGTTAGAAATGAGCTGAAGGGAATAGGATTGCATGGGCAGAATGTCAAAATGTTTTTAATGATTCACTGGATAAAGTTGCATATAGAAGATGGTTTGAGCTGTGCCACTCAGATCCATGCTCACATTACCCCAAAGTTTGAAAATTAGTTTCTGTCAACTCCAACTTAACAATGTGCATTTGCTTCTCTGGAACAGACTGCAATGTATTAATGAGTAGATGGCATACTTACTGAAAGCTCCCTCCCTCTTACTGCATATTGCCTTAGCTTCCCAAGCTCCACTTTCTTAATTCATGTATTTGGCTATTTCTTTATATAGTGAGTGTAGAATCGGCCCCAAATGTAGTTTTTGTATGGTGAGAACACCATGTCCCCTGTCTTGGGACCATTAATCACTCTGACACTTGATGAACCACTAAGGAGAGGAAGAGATTTTTGGTGTCCAAAAGTATAAGGAAGACTTGGACCTCTCCTGTTACATTTTCACTGCTGCCCTCTATGCTAGCAGGCAGACGAGAAGTGTGAGGAATTTGGAACCAGGGAAGCCCTATCTGGGCTATCCATGAGGCAATCCTATTCTGGACTTAAAAAACCTGAAGCACATGGATAGCAATGTGTTTAGTATGCAGCATATTGAAATACATCTGTTCTTGTGCAGCAAATCCATAGTAACCGCTCCTCTCTCTCAGTAGGAGATGGCAGCGTGGAGTGTTTTTGGAAGTCAGGCAGCTGCTTTAAGGAAACTGATCTACATTGGCAGTGAAGGGTGAGAGAAGGAGAGAAATCAGCAGAGATAAAAGGAGTCATTGCTTGGGTTTGCCTTTGCAGTAATCCCCTGCAACCTATCTCCATATCCTAAATTGCAAAGGTTGGCCTTTGAAAGCAATGCTATCTGAAAGGAATGTGCCTACTCACAGCACCACCACCATCTTAAACAGAGATCAATGCTAATCTATATGAAGAAAGATCTTACTCTGCATGCTGGGACACACAAAGAAGTACTGTGCATGCAAGGGTTTGGCTGGGGCTCCCTTTTAAGTTAGGTGTTTTATACAAGACATGTACAGCATTCAAGCTATGAGTCCCTGGGCAGCTCTTTTCTGATGCTGTTTCAGTCTCTCTCATTTTCCAGACTTTGTCTTCCAAGACTGCTCTACAGAAAACTTGAGATAGGAGGTTTCTATTAAAAGCAACTCTCTTCAGTTCAAAGATCTATTACCATTTATTTCACTAAGAACTCTCTTCTGAGCAATCAAGAAGTCTGCTGTGGCTTGATTTAAGAAGATACTTTTTAAAACAAAGTCTCTATGACAACAATTATGTGTGCTTCAATAACAAACAATACAAGTGTCATATATTCTTCTGACACCAGCTGAACCAGTGATGAGATTAAACAGAGACCAGTCAGAGATTAAACCAGCAATGAACTCTTCTATCAAAACAACCATACTGAATAGGTATGATTCTTTTTTTAGTTAGTTAATTATTGCCTTAAAACACTGCTTGTTGGAGTAAAGCCATGCATCAGTAATAGCTAACAAAAAGATGTGTAGTAACTAAACTGCCAGTTAAAGAATATTGCCTTTAATTGCTTACTAATACAAACATTCAGCCACAGTTATTTCTATGTGTTTAAAGTCATTCACAAACAGATTGAGGTTAAGGAAACACAGGACGAAGGACCCAGAGGCTCACAGGATTACACTCGACTTCCAGGGAAGTACTTGCTAACATAGACTTGAGCACATGAATGTCTCACTGTCATCTCTCCACAAATTCTATGTTGGGATTTCCCAGCCCCCGTGTTTTACCTTGTCCTGAGGAAGCAGATAGAGATGAATCTTCAATGCATAAGATTCAAATGTCTTGGAACTTATGCATTCAAGATAATGCTCGCTATGTGGTATGTTAGTAGACCTTTTTCAGTCATACAGCTCTGTCATAGCCCCAAGTACCCCACAATATTCATGTACACCACAAACTATTCACAATACCAAGAGCACAGTAGACCAAATGTTTGGTTTAACTGTGTATAATGCATTTCAGTCCGTGCTTTTAACTTGTAAAGGAATACAGTGAGGATGTGTCAGAGAAAACAGCCTTCTGGCACTCTGTGGCAAGAATGTACTTTAATGAAGTTCCATTTTGAGAATATAGGTAGAAGCTCTCCCCAAAAAAGTGTCTTAACATATAACCACTGCCTGATACTTATTCAACAACTTGGAAATATCATTCCTTCCTTTATTCTAAACCTACAGGTTGAAGAAGAGTTTTGATAATGACCAGAATCTGGCAGTTGAATTTAATTGTAAGCTGGTTATCTTGGAAAAATGAAAAGCCCATGCTGACTTGCAAGCTTGCAAAATTCATGTTCAAAATAGCTCTAAAAGCTTGTAAGCTCAGGGCAGATATAATTAATGCAGCAAGTTTAGCTGGAGCATCAGTGTGACTGCATGGATAAATTGATTGTTTGGGACAAGTGAGCAGGAAAAAACGTTGGATCTGCCACTGGCTTCTCACGGAGCGGCAGCTCCCTCCACATGCACAAGCTGCTAAACTGGAACATTCAGCTTGCACGCACTCTACAGACTAGGGTTAGTGGTGATGCTAAATTCTAATATCATTGTGCATTTGGCAAAAGACAAGTGTTACTGAATTGTTATCCCACTCTGAGTGGACAAATGTTACTGAAGAGTTATCTCACTCTGAGTCCAGGAATATTTAAAAATAACTCTTTGGAACTCATTTCCATTGGAAAACTTGGAGAGACAAAGAAGATTGTTCTAAGATTGATTAAACAGATTCTTATGTCTGTAGCTACTTCTTAAAAGCTGAGAGCAGTCCAAAAGCCCTACCTGGTGTGATTTCTCTGAAAATCCCAATCAATCAACAGGATATCTATATTAAAAACCAGAAGAAAGGATCACACTACGGAAACTTTTTCCTTTTTACTCCTAGCAATTGCTGTCGGCAATCATTTAGGGACCATCCAGTACAACATTGGTCAAACCTCAGCCTGAGCCAATACATTAGACATGGCATCTGGTTCTGCTCACAGTAAGAAAAGGATTTTTTAATGAAATGTTACAACTCAGAGGAAACAAACCTGGGAGTAAGCAGTAGACTAAAACGTGTATTTAAAACAAAGAGAATGTAAGACAAAGGTAAAGTAAAAGATTTCGGACCTAGATGAACTTTAAGGTCCCTTCTAACCCACATCATTCTAACACCTCCTGTAAATTTGCAAGACTTCTTTCTTTAGAGACCTTCATTAGCCTTAAAATCCAGGCAGAGAGGGACCTGGGGGTGCTGGTTGATGGGAAGCTGAACATGAGCCAGCAGTGTGCCCAGGCAGCCAAGAGGGCCAACCGCATCCTGGCCTGCATTAGGAATAGTATGGCCAGCAGGAGCAGGGAGGTCATTGTGCCCCTGTACTCTGCTTTGGTTAGGCCACACCTTGAGTACTGTGTCCAGTTCTGGGCCCCTCAGTTGAAGAAGGACATTGAGACACTTGAACGTGTCCAGAGAAGGGCAACAAGGCTGGGGAGAGGCCTTGAGCACAAGCCCTATGAGGAGAGGCTGAGGGAGCTGGGGCTGTTTAGCCTGGAGAGGAGGAAGCTCAGGGGCGACCTCATTGCTCTCTACAACTACCTGAAGGGTGGTTGTAGCCAGGAAGGGGTTGGCCTCTTCTCCCTAGCAACCAGCACTAGAACAAGGGGACACAGTCTCAAGCTGCACCAGGGGAAGTTTAGGCTGGAGGTGAGGAGAAAGTTCTTCACCGAGAGAGTGATTCGTCATTGGAATGGGCTGCCCGGGGAGGTGGTTGAGTCTCCGTCCCTGGAGGCGTTCAGGAGGGGACTGGATGTGGCACTTGGTGCCATGGTCTAGTTGTGAGGTTATGGTTACAGGTTGGACTCGATGATCTTCAAGGTCTCTTCCAACCTTGGTAATTCTATTCTATTCTATTCTGGGATCTCATTAATGGGACAAATGAGTAGCTGGATAATAACGAAAGAATTGCATGTCTCAGTTGTAGGCTGGCCTGTAGTACAAAAACCTGTAGCACATTTTCCCTTCAAGATTAAATACAGCAAGGGAAGTACCTAATTTGCCAATCCTGAGGAAATACGGGCTTTTTCCAGCCCAGCATTGTGTCTCAGGTCATAATTAGCATGGAGTCTCTAATCTATACAATAAGTGAGCATTATGTGAGGAAAACTGGAGAGCTATTTTATAGAATAGAATAAACCAGGTTGGAAGAGACCTTTGAGATCATCGTGTCCAACCTACCATCCAACACCATCTAATCAACTAAACCATGGCATCAAGTCTCCTCCTAAACACCTCCAGTGATGGCAGCTCCCCGGGCAGCCCATTGGATGAAAAGCTATATTAATTTTCATTCAGTTTAACTGTGACTTCATTTAAGTGTTTCTATTGCCATCAAAGATGAGTGAGGGAAATAAGCACATTGCATTGTTCATTTATTTTCTCATTTTAGCAACTTTCTACATTGTCCCTTCAATACAGCCTGCTCCCTCATTTCATAGCGTTTTTAGCTTTCTTTTTCTTCTGCTTATTCAGCAGACATAATTAAGTGGTCCACAAAAACATGACACCTTTTGGTTAAGGACTGCATCAATTTTGAACACATCCTTATGCACAAGCATTTTAAAGCTCTTTCTTCCAGTTTACGTTGCTTTGGCCTTGCCCACTAGCATCAAAAAAAGAGAGAGATGTTTCCTCTCTAAAGCCTGCAACAACCTGCATCCTCCACACTTAAATTCGGTCTGTCCTCAGTAAGTTTATCTGTTTTAGAGAGGCTGAGTCGTTCTCTCAACAAACAGGCAGCAGGCTGTTCATACTACCCCTGTTCCCTACAAAGGATTCATTTTGGATTTTGACCCATTAAGAACAGTACTATAAGTTTTAGAGCCTCTGTGTTTTCTCTACAGAGCTGGTCATAGTCTAAGGTTTTCATTAGACTTGAATCCTTTAGCCCATAAAAGCTAGAAATTGTTAAAATGCTCTCTGATGCCACGCTTAAAATACAACGCCAAAGTACGATTTCCCTCACACTCTTCTTCCTCCAAATGCCAATTCATGCCAGAATAAGCTTTGACCTACAAATCAAAATTGAAAACCAAACAGCTTTTACATTCAGGAACTTGAATAATTCAAGTAACCCATCCCATAAATAATATTGACTTTACAAAGATATTTGAGACTTCAATTCTCAGACACTGAAAAATAAGTAAACAAATTGGAGCATGGAAATCCTCTTTCTGTTGTTCACTGCCCCTCTGCTTCAGGTTTCTTCATCATCTCCACATTTTTGCAGTGTTCTTCCCCATGTTCAGAACAGGTTGTAGTTACAATTTCACAGATCTCCTGGATCTTACTTGATGGTATATGTTTTCAGGTTTTCACCTTACATTAGTGTGCTCAGGGGGAAATCCATCTTTCAGTACAAGGTTTTCAGCCTTTTCTTCCTCTGGAGATCTTCTGCTTGACATGCAATTCACAGTAAACTCTCAGGTTTATAATTTAACTGCCTATGTTAGGATTTATGTGTTTATGAGTTGGTTGATTATCTGTGATGAAGCACAGAATCACAGGACAGAAGGGACTTCCAAAAATTGTCTAGGTCTTTCCTAAATCCAGACAAACTCAACCTAACCATTCTCATTAGAAATTTGGCTGGTCTTTCCTCTAGCAAAATATTTGTAATCTCTTCCACAGTAACTTACTCTACTCTTTCAGTATCATCATCATAAGAAAGCCAACCTGAAGGTCTGAACTAATTTTGGTTTTTTTGGGAGGGGGTAACCCTGAGTAATGCAGATGTACTCACAAGTGTTGGTATTTGATTTCTTCCAAGCGCAGCTATGTCTTGTCTTGGTAGCAGTGTCCATGGGAACAGGAGCACTAAGGAAAAGCTGCAAGATATTCCTCTAAGGCATCTGGTTCATCCACATCCACATTAAGGAAATGGAGAACATTTCAAATGAGAGTGATATGGACAGGGATTATCTTCAGCAAAGTCACACTTTGACAATGTCTCTAAGGCTTTTCATTACAGAAAGAGCTTAATCTTCACAGCATTAAACACCAACTAACCCTTTAGCCATGGGGTCATGATAAAATGAAATATGAGAGAATGACAAGAAGAATGTGAGAATGCCTGGCCTGTGGCAGTTCCTCTGGCCAGCCAGACCAGCACGGCACAACTCAGCTCAGCTTAGCTCGTGCTCCCACCACCCATGTTGTCGCTATACAGCCCAGCCACGCACATCCAGCCATTCCCTGCAGTACCACATAAGGTTCCCAGCCCTTTCAGTTCAGCCCTCAAATGGTTAAATTTGAACTCTTCAGCAGTTTTATTACTTTTTCCCACTCACATTTTCCCCACTGTGAAACAGTCCTGGGGTCCATGATCCCAACCCTCACACACACATGCCTCTGGGTTGTCCTTCCCCCTGCCTGCTCTCCCTGAAACAGATGATCCTTATTTTAGCCCACTGAAAACAGGATGAACTACACAGTCCTCAGAGTACCAAAGCCCAGACAGCCCAAATGCTCCATCTGCCACCACTTACTCTGATTTCTGCAGTATTCATCAGCTCTCATTTGTCATCTGACAGCTTCTACATAGGCAGCACAAAGCCAGGCATAAACGGAGGCCCCAGAGAACATCATCAGGGTGCTAGGTATACATCAGTAAGTGTGGCAAATAGAGGAGCCAGTGGGAGTCAATGGAGTTTGCAGAGAGCTGGCTGCCAAGGAGAATTGCTTCACAGATCACAGGAAACTTTGTTACCTTCGAGCCACTTGGTTGGTGATTTGACATGAACAACTAATTTATTTCTATAAGTCATGACTATATAAATAATTTGCATCAGAAAACATGTAACACAGCACCTTTAGTTCATGCTGTATTGCCTGGCATTTTAGAGGAGCCAGTGCTCTTTGGGGGGACAGCAATTGCAAGCTCAGTCAGGAGCTTGTGTCAGTAGTGCTGTGCAATCTCAAATAATTCGATTGTCTCTTTATGGTGTTTGAGCTACATGAAGTTCCTAATAGTGCACAGGGAATGGGAAAAGGAATTTTCCTCGGTAGCAAATAAAGGCATTTCAGTAGCAAAGCACATGCTGGGGGGAAAAAACATCACTTCTGAGGCGTTTGAGCTTTATATTGACTGGCCTTTGAATGCCAGCCACTAGAGGAAAAACATATAATCCCCTCCTCTATATCACTTATTCTGATACTTGTTGGGGGTGGAGTTGCTGAGTTACTAACCACAGAATGCTTAACTATATCCAATAAGAAGGAAATGCAAAGCACTGTCTTTCCCCATTATCTTGATAGTATTCAATGTGTAATTATAGAGCTCATCTGTGATGCTGGAAAGAGTGAGATAAGCTTAGAAAATTACAAGGGAGAGTTATTGTTTATGGTTAATACAATCCAAATAAAAAATAATGGAATGTTAAGTTAGTCCAGCAGTCAAAAGGGACTTTGTCTAAACATTTACATTGTATGATTTACTTCTAGCCCACCTTATGCCTCTCTTAGCTGGGGAACAGCTATGGCACAGGCCCTGGAGTATTCAACTTGACATTGTGCAAGTTCTCTGTGAGGGGAGAATCAGAGGGATCTGCTGCAATTGTTTGAATATTAGCCTGGCAGAACACTAGCTGGGTTGTTCCATCAGAAGTGCCTTGCAGATAATAAACACATTTGGACTTTTAAAAACAAGCTTTCCAAACACTTTTCCGGGTTTCTTTATATAGGGAGAAGGTTATTTATTCCATATTCTTTGTGCAGTCTGCCAGATAAGCATGATGTCTGACAGCAGAAATAGATCCTTTCAGCAATGATAAATTTATAATGGCATACAAGCGTTTCAACTGCTTGTGAAGTTCCCTAATTAATTCTTATGTAGAGTTCCAATGGCAACAAAATGTATGTTTTGAGATAAAATGAAGCTCAGAGGAGTTGCTGAACACTCTGTTCCTTTTTGCAGATCTTGTGTTTAATGTCATGTATTGTTAATCTCTTTGCTCACTAAGGGGGGGGGGTATTGTTTATCACTCTGGTGACACAAACTGGCTTTTATTATCGGAAGGAATAACCATCAATAAGGCTTACAGCTGCCAAGTGCCTGCATACGGTTTAGATATGTCCTGAGGCAGCCACCTCACGCTGTCATTAAACCCTGCCTGGATCTTGTTTCAGGAAAATCACATCCCATGGATTTTCTCTATTCTCCTTTGAAATTGGCCTGGAAAATATTGTTGTCTTGATTTCACAGCAGATAGAGGTCTATCAGAGCCTGAATTGGGTGTATTTCCCTATAAATCAAGGCAGTGAACATTTGGTCTATAATATTTATGGGATATGACCCAACTGCACTCGCTAAATACAAAAATCGAATGCTGCTCTTCAGCAAGGCTTCCTGTGATGACTCCAGTAATGTCTGCACTACACTCAGAAATTGCAGATCACCAGGATTCTAGAATAGAATAGAATAACCAAGGTTGGAAGAGACCTTGAAGATCATCGAGTCCAACCTGTAACTACAACCTCACAACTAGACCATGGCACCAAGTGCCACATCCAGTCCCCTCCTGAACGCCTCCAGGGACGGAGACTCAACCACCTCCCGGGCAGCTCATTCCAATGACGAATCACTCTCTCGGTGAAGAACTTTCTCCTCACCTCCAGCCTAAACTTCCCCTGGTGCAGCTTGAGACTGTGTCCCCTTGTTCTGGTGCTGGTTGCCTGGGAGAAGAGGCCAACCCCTTCCTGGCTACAACCACCCTTCAGGTAGTTGTAGAGAGCAATGAGGTCGCCCCTGAGCCTCCTCTTCTCCAGGCTAAACAACCCCAGCTCCCTCAGCCTCTCCTCATAGGGCTTGTGCTCAAGGCCTCTCCCCAGCCTTGTTGCCCTTCTCTGGACACGTTCAAGTGTCTCAATGTCCTTCTTCAACTGAGGGGCCCAGAACTGGACACAGTACTCAAGGTGCGGCCTAACCAAAGCAGAGTACAGGGGCACAATGACCTCCCTGCTCCTGCTGGCCATACTATTCTTAATGCAAGCCAGGATGCCATTGGCCTTCTTGGCCACCTGGGCACACTGCTGGCTCATGTTTAGGCAGCTGTCAATCAGCACCCCCAGGTCCCTTTCTGTTTGGCAGCTCTCCAGCCACTCTGACCCCAGCCTGTAGCGCTGCCTGGGGTTGTTGTGGCCAATGTGCAGAACCCGGTGTTCTAGTGTAAAATCTTTAAAAATTTCTTGAGTAGCTACTTTAAGCATTTCATCTGATCTGTGGAAATTGTGCCTTTCCATGCTTTCTCTTATAAGTCATGAAAATTGCACGAAAAACGGGGTCCCTGTTACTTTGCTCAAGGAAATTCTAGCTAAGATTGACGACCAAAAAAAGATATTAATATCACACACATTTAGTGGGAATTGTATCCTGCAACAATTAAAGCTATTTTTGGTGCAGAGAGATTAAGAGCTTGACAAGTTTAGAGTCCTGGGTTGTATGACAGAAAAAAAGTATCCATAGCCTCTGGTTCACCGACTGGACAGATGGGCATAGTCCAACGGGATGGCATTCAACAAGTCCAAGTGCCGGGTGCTGCACTTTGGCCACAACAACCCCATGCAGAGCTACAGGCTGGGGTCAGAGTGGCTGGAGAGCTGCCAAACAGAAAGGGACCTGGGGGTGCTGATTGACAGCTGCCTAAACATGAGCCAGCAGTGTGCCCAGGTGGCCAAGAAGGCCAATGGCATCCTGGCTTGCATTAAGATTAATGTGGCCAGCAGGAGCAGGGAGGTCATTGTGCCCCTGTACTCTGCATTGATTAGGCCACACCTTGAGTCCTGTGTCCAGTTCTAGGACCCTCAGTTTAAGAAGGACATTGAAACACTTGAACGTGTCCAGAGAAAGGCAACAAGGCTGGTGAGAGGTCTTGAGTACAGGCCCTATGAGGAGAGGCTGAGGGAGCTGGGGTTGTTTAGCCTGGAGAAGAGGAGGCTCGGGGTGACTTCCTTGCTCTCCACAACTACCAGAAACGTGGTTGTAGCCAGGAAGGGGTTGGTCTCTTCTCTCTAGCAACCAGCACCAGAACAAGAGGACACAGTCTCAAGCTGCACCAGGGGAAGTTTAGGCTGGAGGTGAGGAGAAAGTTCTTCACCGAGAGAGTGATTCGTCATTGGAATGGGCTGCCCGGGGAGGTGGTGGAGTCGCTGTCCCTGGAGGCGTTCAAGAGGGGACTGGATGTGGCACTTGGTGCCATGGTCTAGTCGTGGGGTCTGTGGTGACAGGTTGGACTTTATGATCTTTGAGATCTCTTCCAACCTTAGTGTATCACAGTATTACCTCTCTACTCCACTCTGGTGAGACCCCACCTGGAGTACTGTGTCCAGTTCCAGAGAAGGGCCATGAGGATGAACAGAGGGCTGGAACACTTCTCCTATGAGGACAGACTAAGCGAGTCAGGGCTATTCAGTCAGAACTAGATGATCTTTGAGGTCCCTTCCAACTCTAACAATTCTATGATTCTATGATTTCCTGTTGACTTAACTGAGAGAATTGTTAGACTAGTTAGCCTATTTCCTCTAGCTCCCAAAACCAGCTTTTGGGATTTGGGAACCTGCTTGAAGAATGGCAAATACCTCCAAATAGAGCAGCAGGAGGCAGAAAGCTCAGGGTGGGGGAGGAGAAGCTAACAATTTCTTGATCAGTTTGGGGTTCTCCCTTCATTTTCCCTTTATACAGATAATCTGGTAGTGGGCAGTGCCAGCAACAAACACTGATGGCCCAGGGAGAGCACAACACAGGAAATACATGGTAATAACATCCAGAGTCCTTGAACCAGAAATAACGTGTTTAAAGGAAAAGAAATCAGCAGGAAGGTGTCCATTCCATTTTGAAACTCATGTTAAGTTTTAGCATCAAAGTAGTTCAGGGCAACAAAGTTCAAAAGCAGAAAAATAATTAGGTGAAGTCTCAGAAATATTGTTAAATGACTTCCAATGTTAAATTCAAACATCCACACTCTTCCCAAAACATTTGTTTTAAAATGCAGAAATTCAGTGGCTGAAACAATGAACACAAAGATGAAATCCAGCAGGACGGCAGGTTTCATATAAGAGGACGATGCAAATATCAGGGTAACATGCTTTCTACATCATTTTATCTTCATTGCCTATGCTATTCAGCCTGCTTGACCCAACCTACAAAATCTGCCCAAAATATCTCTTACATTTACATATAAAAAGCTATGGAAGAGCTAATAGAAGAAAATCAAAATGACCTGCAGGTGGTACAGCTAATTCTCAAACTGCAGCCTGCATTTTTTTGACTTCTTTTTTTGGTAGGGTTTTTATTTTCTTGTATCAAAGACATAAAGGTCAGTTCCAAACTTTTTTTAAAACTGCTATGTAGAAGAACATCAGAACCAGTAAACTTAGGTTTTGTTCCCTAACAATTTATTTTGCCTTCCCTTCCCCCCCCATATTTATCCCAGTTCCTTCTGATTATGATGTCCTCTAATAATTGTCTCAGGTTCTTCCCCTAGCAAAAATATTGTCATCTGCTCAGCCATCCCCTAGCTACCAACCAGGCAAATGTGGTGTGCTCTGTAGATCTTTCCAAGCCATACACATATATGCTTACCAGTTGGGTGAATGTTTGCTTATTAACCAGTGGAGAGTGTCATGCAAAATCTTTTAAATATTACTGGGCATTAGACTTCCCCCAGGAAGCCTTAATCTTCACATTAGAGGTTGGAAGGCACCTCAAGAGATCACCAGGTCCAGCCTCCCTGCCAAAGCAGGATCACTTAGGGTAGTCTGCACAGGGATGCATCCAGGTGGGTTTTGAAAGTCTCCACAGAAGGAGACTCCACAACCTCCCTGGGCAGCCTATTCCAGTGCTCTGTCACCCTCGCTGTAAAGAAGTTTCTCCACATGCTGCGGTGAAATCTTCTATGTTCAAGTTTGAACCTGTTGTTTCTTGTCTTATTACTGTGCACCACCAAAAAGAGCTTGGCCACCTCCACTTGACACCCACCCCTCAGATATTTATACACATTGATGAGATCTCCTCTAAGTCTTCTCAAAACTAAACAGCCCCAGGGATCTCAGTCTCTCTTCACAGGGGAGATGCTCAAGTCCCCTAATCATCCTCATGGCTCTCCATTGGATTCTCTCCAGCAGTTCTCTGTCTTTCTTGAACAGGGGAGCCCAAAACTGGACACAGTACTGCAGGTGTGGTCTCACTAAGGCAGAGTAGAGAGGTAGAAGAACTTCTCCAGACCTGCTGGACACTCTTTTCTTGATGCATCCTAGGATATCATTGGCTCTCTTGGCCACAAGGGTACATGGTTGTTCCATGGAGAACTTGCTGTCTACAAGCACTCCAAGGTCTTTCTCCGTGGAGCTGCTCTCCAGCAGGGCAGCCTCTAACCCCTAATCTTCACTTAGAAAACAGAGACAGGAGGTTAGAAAAAAGGTGCCTTCAAATCAGGCAGGTAATGGAGGGAATTATCCTCCATGAAGCTTCTTATTGAAATGAAGAGAAGCAAGTAAGATGTTCAGCAGGGAAAATCTTAGATCTAGCTTCAGGTGGCAGACTCATCATCCACATTCTAACAAGCTGCCTGAAACTGAAACTTAAGTCATGTGGATGGACACATACATTCCCTTAACTGCTGAAGGACAGAGATTTCAACAGATGTGCAGATCAGCAAACTACTCCTTGCATCTGCTCTATGCTCAGAACCTGTTTTGGTAGGGAACATAAGGGTACAGTTCTTCCGGTTATGTTCCTGTAAGACACTGTGTAAAATGTGAATGCTCTCATCAGAGTCTGCATGGGATTTGTCATCAGTAATCTATTTCTACAAGAGTAACAATAAAAACTCCAAAACAATGGGAAGTCTCACGGAACTGACTGTACTTGATGCAATCAATGGCCCCCAAAAGGGTATTTAAATCATACTGGGTTCTGTAGCTCTGCTACAGTTCCCATGCATACAAGTTTCAATCAGGCCTCCTGGGCAGCACTTGTAAGATCTGCTCAAGACCATGCCTGTGCAGGGGAGGACATGTTACCTGGACTGCAGTGGTACTTAGGTGGGAGGGAGCACAGGTCAGGTCCTTTTCCTAAGCACATCTCACATTTCCAGCCTGAGAAAGAAGTCCATTTCACAGTATCACCAAGGTGGGAAGAGACCTCAAGGATCACCAAGTCCAACCTGTCACCACAGACCTCATGACTAGACCATGGCACCAAGTGTCACATCCAATCCCCTCTTCAACACCTCCAGGGATGGTGACTCCACCACATCCCTGGGCAGCACATACCAATAGCGAATGATGCACTCAGTGAAGAACTTTCTCCTCACCTCAAGCCTAAACCTCCCCTGGTGCAGCTTGAGACTGTGTCCTCTTGTTCTGGTGCTGGTTGCCTGGGAGAAGAGACCAGCTCCCTCCTGGCTACAATCCCCCTTCAGGTAGTTGTAGAGAGTAATGACGTCTCCCCTGAGCCTCCTCCTCTCCAGGCTAAGCAATCCCAGCTCCCTCAGCCTCTCCTCATAGGGCTTGCAACGTGTCCTCGGGAAGTTACTTCAGGCTCATCCTTTGCTTTCTTTGTGCCACAGAAGTAGAACATTGCTCATATTTCTTTGCAAGGTACATTGAGATCCGGAGATGGAAAATGTTTTACAGGTAAGGGTTCTATCATGCAGACACATCCCTTTACCTGCCATCATTCATTTATAAACCAAAATGCATTTGCTGTTGAGCAGCTTTCTTTAAATTGAGATTGTTCCATTAGCTTTCCTGCTGGCTCAAGACTCATCAGAAATGTTTATAATGTAGGTGCAGTTTGAAAAATTCTGTCTTATCTGGTTAGGTTGCTTGGAAAATGGGAGCAGAGGAAATGAGACTAATTGCATGGTTATAATGGGGGGAAGGGGATTGCTCTGCAATGCAGAAGACGAAACAGTCATCTACTGCAACAACAACAACTTACAACAGACAAAAATAGTGTAACTATTTCAGATTCTGCTTTCCCTGACAAAGCATTTACAACACCAAATTGTAAAATGTAAGCTCACATTAGTCCTTCTTACAACTCCTAATACTTTTCTACTACAAGAATGTCAAAAATACAGCCCATGAGCCAGACTGATCCTCCCAAGTACTTTAATCTGGCCTGCAAAGTCCACAGAGTATTGTAATCCGGATCTGGCCTGCCAATCAGCTCTGAGGTCTCTCTGCTTGTACAGCTTCAGTGAAATACCAGCAAGGAGGAGTGGAGGAAGGATCAGGGTGTATTTGAAAAGGGTGAGTACCTGTGAGAGCAGCACATAGAGCAACAGGATAATATCTCTCTACAGGTCCAAGACCCTGGGCCCACAAGAGGGTCTCCCAAAGGGTTTCCTGAAGGAGCCCTGCTTCCCAATATCCCTGAGGAGTAATGGGGACAGCTTTTCTGTGCTATTCAGCTTCACTGTGAAACAAATGAGAGGTAAACCATTAAAATTAAAAATAAAATAAAGGAACACCAATGCTTTAACAAAACTCACTTGGTGCAGATTTCACAGCTCCTGATTAAGTCCAGTGCTGCATGAACAAGCATAAAGCAGCAGAAGCTGCCTGTACAATAATATAATCACTGCAGGAATAAGCATTTCCACCCTTGAATTGGTGTCACTACATAATATTAATTGCCACTGGTACTTCTCTAAATTAGCAGACTATTAATAGATTGCTGCAGAAGATACCTACACTGGGAAAGCTTTGAAAGGAATCCTTGTTCTTACCGTACATTTAAAGAGTCAGCATTCCCACTTCAGACACCTAAATTCATGTTTTATCACATGGTCTTGGTAGACCTAAGACTACAGTGGTGCTGAAGGGGCAGACCTGTCCTCCCACTGCCACACAAGAGGAACCTGCAGAGCATCATCTCTTCACCTGGGTGTGAGTGAGTGACCACTAACAATGAACACCAAGCAGAGGCTTATACTCAGCCTGAGCTGTGCTGGCCCATTTCAGAAAATAAGTGGTCACTACAGCAACATGGATGGCAGGACAGGACTAATAGCCAGCTCAGAGCTGTCCCCCTCCCCAGAAGGTGTTTTTAGACCGGGGTAAGCTGACTGGAAAAATCCACTCCAATTTAGAAGCTGATGTGGGACCATACAACTATCCCTCCCTGGGATAACAATGCTGATGGAAGCAGAACCAAACCCATTGCTCTCTTTGGAGGTCAAGGTTCAATATGCACATCTGAAGCACATGAAGTTTCTGGATCTAGCAGTGCCATATTTCTGTTTCCCCAAGTACTTCGGCAACATTATTTAACCTTTCCTCCTTCCCCTCATTCAGAGGATGTAAAGCTAGGACTGAAAAGTAAGGCAGAAGTAAGTGGAGTCATCTGACTTTATCAGCACTTGATTTTATAAAATATGTCAGAGAGAGAGTGGGTTATAACTAACAATAGGTCTTGTCTTTTTTTTTTTTTTGCCTCTTTTCCCAAGAGGTCTCAGGAGACGTCATTTGGAGGTGGTTAAAAGAAATAAAATAGGTTGTCTCTCCATGGGCAAAGTAGGAAAAGTAGGTTTTCATGTGGGGGTGCTACAAAAAGAACAAAGGCAGAATATCTGCTGAATCATCACAGTCTATCCAGTAGACTCAAACAGCTCTAATTCTCCTGAATTTGCAGTACCCAGCAATCAAGCCGTAGTGATGCTGAGAGGAATTTTAACCAACGCTATAGCAATCAAACCAAAGCAGCTCCACTGCAAACTAGCTCTTCCAGATGACGTCTGCTGCTAGCACTCAGCCTCCAATAAATTTATTAGCATGCAATAATAATGATGACATACATCTGCTGAAAGTCAACACTGGGGTCTTTCTGCTGATGGAGTCAAATGATTAATTCCACGATAATCACTGTGGGGAACCACCTGAGAGAGATATATCAATCAAGAGAAAACTCCTTGCTCAGCATTTCTAAGAAGATAAGAAGTGAGTATAAATAACAAGCGTGGTCAGGAAAAGAGCTGCCATGCAGAAAGAAGAAAACAGAGGGACTAAAAGGAGAGATTTTCCATTATTATAAGTGGGGAATGCTTTAGCCATTAGGCACACAGTGCTCTCAGCAAAGCAGCAAGTGACCTCACAAGTTTCCACACAGCCTGACAAATTGAGTTGCTCTTTCTACAGACTTTGCAGTCGGCGCAAAACCCGAGTGACAGAAAATGCAGTTTATGTGGTCAACTTTCAGGATTAGGAGTGTTTGTATTACAACATTTAAAAACCTACTTTACCTCCCTCTGGCTACAGAATGTCATGCATCAAGGATTTTAATGATTGTAATAGGTTTGTGGTTTTTTTTTAGGGAACAGGGTAATGGAAATTAATTGCCACCTCCTTTTTGAGAGAAGGAGCAACTCTTGCATGTATTGTGAGCAAGCATCCACATAGCAAAGTCTATTTTGGAAATCATACAATCATTTTGGTTGGAAAAGACCTCTAAGATCATTAAGTCCAACCAGTGACCTAATGCCACCATAGCCATTAAACCATGCCCTAACATGCTAGGTCTGCATGTTTTTGAAACACCTCCAGGGATGGTGACTCCACCACCTCCCAGGGCAGCCTGTTCCAATGCCTGACCAATCTTTTGGTAAAGAAATTTTACCCAGTATTCAAACCAATCCTCCCCGGCACAACTTGAGTCCATTTCCTCCCATTCTATCACCTGATACAAAAGGGGCAAGAGAGACCCAACCCCACCTCACAGTAATACTCCCTGCTAATTCTTTGCACCTGGTAAAGCTCTTGGTCTTGCAAAGTGCTAGATGACTTTCAGTTTCATCAGCCTCAGGGAGTACAGGTTTGCACCTGGGACCTCACAAAGTCAAAATTTTAACTAGCAAACAGGAAAAGAAATACACATAAGGAAAAGCTTTTCCACTGTGAGGGTGACAGAACCATGGAACAGGCTGCCCAGAGAGATTGTGGAGTCTCCTTCCCTGGAAACACTCAAAACTCACCTGGATGTGTTCCTGTGTGACCTGCTCTAGGTAATCCTGCTCTGGCAAGGGGGTTAGACTTGGTCTCTAGTGGTACCTTCCAACCCCTAACATTCTGTAGGGCTGCGATATGCAATAGCCTGCTAAAAGTAAACATGCAAGAGAATATTATTCTTGGGAATCAGCAGATTAACCTATGCAAGGTGTCAGATTTTGGCCCATGCCCCAGCTTCACCAGAAGACACACTTCTGAACTCTGCACTCTTTCATGGCTCTCACCATTACCTGTGTCCAGCCATATCCATGCAAACACAGAGGTGTTAGTGCCTGCATTTTCCAGGCACACCAAGGCTGATATTAACTAAGTTAGGTAATGATGGCAAGTAGTTCAGCCTAGCCTTTATAAGGATGTTCAGGGCTTAAATGCAGATTCATTCTTACAGCTTAAAACATCAGAGCAGAACATCTAATTTAGGGGAACAGTCATTTCGTACTCCCTCAATAGTAAATGCAGATAGGCACACACCTCCAGAAAATTAGCAGATTGGAGACTGAGTCACACTCTGGGGGTGTTTGTCTCTCCAGTGACATAAAGGAAACCAAGGGTTTCGCTCCTGACTGGCACAGCAGTGACTGTCCTCCAGTAAGGCAGGACATGTGCAGGCTGCAGTACAGACCTTGGTGATGTATTCATCTCACAGGTGGGAGGGGCTGAAATCCTGGGATTTAACTGCTGTTGATACCTGAGATACCAGCATAAGCCTGTCCTGGATGGGCCTATTCTGACTGGGAGATGTATTCCCCAAGACACAAATAGCATGAAACGATGACATTTTCATTACAGCCTTGTGATGGAGTTTCATAGACAACAATTAAGCAGAGTGCAAAGCAGGGAAATCACTGTGTGATAAGTCCTTAATTGATCTTATTTCTTACCTTCCAGCAATACTTACACTTCTTTTCTTAGCATTTTAGTTTCTTAGTTTATAAGGTTTTACAAAAGTTATTGTATATGGAAACAAGATAGCTGTGAGCAATAAGGAACTGCAGCTTTATCTCAAGGTACCAATAGATAAGATAGACATTTCCTTTTGCTGTTCTGCCACGTGCATTAAGAAAAAGTTAAATTCTGCTTTTCAGTTCTCCACAGGGAGGTGTCCACCAGAGATGCCCAAGACCCAGACAAAACCTTGAAAACATCTGTGCTCGTTTGCAGTCAGACACATTGCTGTGGGATCCTTGCATCACACGTTCTGTGGGGTTCGGTTGTGCTAAAGTGGCAGTATGGTGCACATATAGAGTGCAGTAGAAAGTGCAGTCCGGAAAGCCAATCAGATCCTGGGCTGAATCAAGAGAAGTGTGGCCAGCAGGTCAAGGGAGGTGATTCTCTCCCTCTACTCAGCTCTGGTGAGACCCCACCTGGAATATTGTGTCCAGGTGTGGAGCCCCTATTACAGGAAGGATCTGGAGATGCTGGAACATGTCCAGAGAAGGGCCACGAGAATGATCAGAAGGCTAGAGCACCTCTCCTATGAGGACTGACTGAAAGAGTTGGGGCTTGTTCAGTCTGGAGAAGAGAAGGCTCCCAGGTGACCTCATTGTGGCCTTCCAGTATCTGAAGGGGGCCTACAAGAAGGCTGGGGAGGGACTTCTCAGGATATCAGCTGGTGATAGCACTAGGGGGAATGGAATGAAGCTGAAGGTGGGGAGATTCAGGATGGATGTGAGGAAGAAGTTCTTCACCATGAGAGTGGTGAAGCACTGGAAAGGGTTGTCCAGGAAGGTGGTTGAGGCCCCATCCCTGGAAGTGTTTAAGCCCAGGCTGGATGATGCTCTGACCAGCCTGATCTAGTGTGGGGTGTCCCTGCCCATGGCAGTGGGGTTGGAACTAGATGATCCTTGTGGTCCGTTCCAACCCTGACTGATACTATGATACTATTCACTTGTCCCAATGCCATGTTTTTGCCATTGTTGTTGTTTGAATCAGAAAACATCTCATTACGTTCCAACAGCAGGGTTATTCCCAACATGTCCATCCAAACACACACTGACACCACACAAGGGGAATTTTTAGTGACTACAGGTTGTGTTGGTGACATGCTACCAATTTTGATAGAAGCCAAAGGTCACCACTGAATGCTACAAAAATAAAATACAATTGTGGGAACCAGCAGCCTGCCAAGATAAACACACTGGTTTTGCTATACCCTACCTATCCCAGCTCCACCAGAACTCATTTGTCATACTTTCACAGACCTCAGCTCCAAAGAACAACAATCCTCCTAGGGGAATGAAATTGGTTTTCTTCCTAACTACCTTTGTTCAGTACCAAAGGCAATACTTTGCCTTTTATTTCCTGTGGTGGGTTGTTTGGATTTTGTGGTTTGGTTTTTGTGTGTGTGTTTTTTTTTCCCCCTAAAAGGCAAAAATCAGGTAACACTGAGTTTGATGTCTTGCACACTTCCCACCTTCTCCTGAATCACAGTCCATCAGTGTGTGAGTGTGTCCTGTAGCCTGCACCTGCCAGGTATGGCCATGCACACAACACTGTTTTCATAACAGTTTATACTCTTATACAACACAGTTAGCAACTTGCCACAGAAGAAAAGGGGGGAGGAAGGCACTTTGTGCAGAAATTCCTGCTTCTTGTTTAAATGAGCTCCCACTACAGAGTCATGCAAGTGGTGCAAGTATAGCTCACATATAATTAATAACACCTTGCAAATAATTGGTGATGGAGTAGAACAGTAGGAGAAGTCCAGGGGGATCTAAAGTACTGCTAACAAAGCGATACGCTTTGTGATTCAGCAAGAAGGAATTAATGATTTCAAGCCTGAAATAGAAATGTGGTCAGCTGGCAATAAGAAAAGTTTGGTTCTCCTTTTTGTGTAATAGAAAATGCTCTATAAATGCATGAAAACTTCAGCAGTACAAAACTTTGCTCTGTGATTCAGTAAAGAAAGCAAAATTTGAAACTTTGGGGAGTTTCACAGAAAAATTTACACATTATATTCAAAATAACTTCCTAACTCGTGCCAGGCTTCCATTCACAGAAGGAGTCTAGTCAGGGGAGGTGATTCGTTCCCACTACTCCACTCTGGTGAGAACCCACCTGGAGTACTATATCCAGTTCTGAAGAGCCTGTTACAAGAAAGATTGGGAGATGCTGGAATATGTCCAAAGAAGAGCCACAAGGATGATCAGAGAGCTGGAACACCTCTGCTATGGAGGCAGAGAGTTGGGGCTGTTCAGTCTGGAGAGGAGAAGGTTCTGAGGAGACCTAATTGTGGCCTTAGTATCTTAAGGGTGCTACAGGAAAGCTGGTGAGGGACTTTTTAGGATGTTGGGTAGTGATGGGACTAGGGGGAATGAACCAAAACTAGAAGTAGATAGAATCAGATTGGATGCTAGGAAGAAGGTCTTGCCCATGAGGGTGGTGAGACACTGGAACAGGTTGCCCAAGGAGGTGGTAGAAGCCTCATTGCTGGAGGGTTTTAAGGCCAGGCTGGATGTGGCTCTGAGCAACCTGATCTAGTGTGAGGCGTCCCTGCCCATGGCAGGGGGGTTGGAACCAGATGATCCTTGAGGTTCCTTCCAACTCTGACAATTCCATGATTCTATGGTTCAAATCATAACATCTGTGAACCAGAGCTGTAAAGCCAGAGGAATCCAGAGACAATTATTTGCCCTGTACATTGGAACATGGCCCCTTTCTTGAGTCTTTTACATAGCACAGCAATGCAAACAGCAATAGTAGAGCCAGCTTGATTTATGTAATCTCTCTTTTCCTAGACTCTCTTCTTCAGTAACTAACTGAAGTGTTAAAATGACAACCTTAAGCTCTGCATTTCTGGCTTTGGAAAATTCATAACTATATTATTATTTTAAACACTATTTTCTGTTTGGTATTTTCAGAAGATGTATAATAGATTTGTAGCATTCATTTAGTAAATAAATTCATTATGCTTTTCATTAAGCTGTGCTAAGAGGAAGAGGGAACCTTTCTCTATTATTGATTCTCACAGGCAGTCTAGTATGAAATTTTTGATGTAGGCTTTTTTTGAGGATTAAAAAGTTGAGCATAAAAATGTATTATTGATTGTGCACAGCAGAGTACAGTATACTGCTCATCCAGCTCATCTATTATTGATTAAAACACTCAACAGTTCTAACCTTTCACTCAGTTGCTCCAAGGTAATTTTTTTCATGAGGATGTCAAGGTACTATGCTTACCAATTGTGCTTCCTGCAAAGTCTGGAAAAGTCATGGAACAGCTACCAGAATTGTTTAAAAATGCTTTGTGGATTAAGCTTAAAGTCCATACATTCAAAGAAAGGAATAGTTGTGGTGGAAAGAGATCTTATATCCCATTTGCATGCTAGGTGGAAGACATAGCTGGTGAAGCAGCCAATCCATATTAGCCAACAGAAACTTTGTACCTGGTTAGGCACTTGGATGTCAAACACAGGTCTGAAAATACTGATCTGCATGCCAAATACAAATTCATTGCTACTGCTATGGAACAAGAACAGAATGAAAAGGGGATTTATGACCCAGGAAGTATCTCTGGAATCAGCATCTCAATGGCTTTTCCCAAAATCTGGAGTATGTTATGTACCGGCAATTTGTCAGAGCTGAAACTGAACATATGATGGGCACAAACAAGGTCACATGCTGTGGCTCTCTCCACATTTATGGATTCTTATACCTTACAGATCTGTCTTCTGAGCCATGGTTAGAATTTGCAGGCTGTATTTATCGCCTTTACAGAAGTATTTACAACAAAGTATATTACATTAGGTAAAAGGAGATAAATTACTGGATGATGAAATATAAAACAGAGTTACTACAGTGAATTCCTTCCTGGACTGATCAGGAGCTTAGAAGAGGAAGCAGACAGGAACATAGTATCATAATATCAGTCAGGATTGGAAGGGACCACAAGGATCATCTGGTTCTAACCCCCCTGCCATGGGCAGGGACACCCTACACTAGATCAGCCTGGCCAGAGCATCATCCAGCCTGGGCTTAAACACCTCCAGGGATGGGGCCTCAACCACCTCCCTGGACAACCCTTTCCAGTGCTTCACCATTCTCATGGCGAAGAACCTCCTCCTCACATCCAGCCTGAATCTCCCCACCTCCAGTGTCATTCCATTCCCCTTAGTCCTATTACTACATGATATCCTGAGAAGTCCCTCCCCAGCCTTCTTGTAGGCCCCCTTCAGATACTGGAAGGCCACAATGAGGTCACCTCGGAGCCTTCTCTTCTTCAGACTGAACAGCCCCAACTCCTTCAGTCTGTCCTCACAGGAGAGGTGCTCCAGCCCTCTGATCATCCTCATGGCCCTTCTTTGGACACACTCCAGTACGTCCATATCCCTCCTCTAATAGGGGCTCCAGAACTGGACACAGTACTCCAGGTGGGGTCTCACCAGAGCAGAGTAGAAGGGGAGAATCACCTCACTTGACCTGCTGGCCACACTTCTCCTGATGCAGCCCAGGATCCGATTGGCTTTCTGGGCTGCAAGTGCACATTGAGAGCTCATGTTGAGCTTCTCGTCCACCAGCACCCCCAAGTCTCTCTCCTCAGGGCTGTTTTCCAGCCAGTCACTGCCCAGCCTGTATTTGTGCCTGGGATTGCCTCGACCCAGATGCAGGACCCTGCACTTGGTCTTGTTGAAGCTCATGAGGTTGGTTTGTACCCCTCTCTCCAGCCTGTCAAGGTCCCTCTGGATGACATCCCTTCCCTCCAGCATGTCTGCTGCATCACACAGCTTGGTCTCATCAGCAAACATGACCTTTCTCTCTGTGATCTGCAGGCAGAAAAAGCATCTTCTATCCATAGATAGTCAGTAAAGACATTTTTAGCAAAAACACCTTTCCACAATGATCAACACCTTACTCACAGAAACCCTTTTGGAATGTGCTAGTCTGCTATCACAATAAAATCCAGCTCTACATAAGGACACGAGTGACAAAAATAACATCACCAGGGTGATGGCTACTTGATGGATTTCACAGAATGAGTAATCCAATGAAAAAAAAACCAAAACCTGAACATTGCAGAACTGATAAAGAAAACTCTTTCTTGAGTGTATCCACTCACAAAGGTCTCTAAATAACACAGGCAACCCACTCACAAAAGAGACTATAGAATATTTGTCATCGTGTGTTTCATGAATGATGTGAACAGGTTAAAATAAACTGAAAATTATACTCTTAAATTCACTGGTCTTGGAAAGACTTCAAGGAACAGGTCTGTCACAAAAGCCAAGTTAGGAAGCCTAAAGATCCAGCTTTAAAAATGTATTTGTCTGCGTGTGACTTCCTGATTTTCTGCGTTGGTGGAACAACGCCAAGATGAAAAATAACCAAACCGAAATTAAACCCAAACCATTTCCTAAGAACCAGAACAGCACCACAAATCATTTCATCACAGACTCACTAGCAGGGCTTGACTTGCATGCATCACTTTGCAATTCAGGAGAGATCACTCAGATGGTGAGCCAAATAGCAAACTGCTCTGCAGATATAGAGTAAAATTAGAAAATCCATTGATCTACTCCTTGGCCTGGCTACAGAACCATCACAACCAATGATTTTGGAGTGCATGTTCTGGCATTCAGTAATCCTTCCTCTCTATTTAGCATTGCTGAGGCACATCCAGACTGCAAAAAACCATTTCTGGGCTTATCATTTCAGTGCAAAAAAGACATGGACAGACTGGAGTAAGTCCAGCAAAGGGACGCCACAGTAATTAAGAGAGTGTAGCATCTGTTGTATGAGAAAAGTCTGAGAGAGCTGGGACCGCTCAGCTTGGAGCGGAGAAGGGTCAGAAAGGTCTTATTAATGTGCAGAAATAGCTGATGTGAGTCTATAGATGAACTAGACTCTACTTGGTGGTGTTCGGTGAGAGGACAAGAAACAACAGGCACAAACTGATACATAGGAGGTTCTGCTCAAACATAAGAAAAAAAAAATCTTTTTCACTGTGGTGGTTATAGAACACTGGAACAGAATGCCCAGAGAGCTTGTGGATATTCCATCCCTGGAGATACTCAAAACCTTGCTGGACCTTGCCCTGAGCAGCCTGCCCTAGCTGTCTCTAGAGACTGTCTTGAGATCTCTTCCAGGAATTAGACAGAATGGAAGGAGAGGGGCAAAAAGATCATCAGACAATGGAAATAAAACATTTATGAGTTTGTTTCTTCTACAGTGATGGAAAACAGGGCAATCTCAGCAAGTGCAGGGCAGCTGTGCTGCTGCAGCAAGAACAGAAGCAATCTCTAAAACACTAACCAGCTCCTGGGGCAGACCATTAATGTCTGTACCAGCTGAGCTGCAATTCCTGTTTGCTTTAAGAACCAGGTAGCTGAAGATCCATGTTCCCTTAGACTTTGTGCTTCTAGACATGGCTAGAGAGGCGGTGGAGGCACCTGATCAGAGAACACGTGAACCAAGGCGTGGGCAACTCTCCTGCCTACTGAATGTGTAGTTCAGCTATAAGAAGGTACATTAAGCTCTGAGTGAAGAGACACCAAGTAGGTTACTGTCTCATCCAGCCAATTATCACTTTTCTTTTCCCACCTCTCAGGTTTCAGCTCCTTTTTGTCCAAAATTATGCTTAAAGACCCTCTTTGTGTCCCACTTGGAAGCATGCACTTGCACTGCAACAAGGGACATATGCCACATCTGCTACTAGGTTCTCCTCCCCTCTGCTCTGCCCTAGTGAGGCCTCATCTGGACTACTGTGTCTAGCTCTGGGTTCCCCAGTTCAAGAAAGACAGGGAACTGCTTGAGACTCTACAGCAGAGGGTCGCAAAGATGATTAGGGGACTATAACATCATTCATGTGAAGACAGACTGAGAGACTTGGGGCTTTTTATCCTGGAGAAGGCTGAGACAAGTGACAGAAGGATGAGCCGGTCAGTGGTGCCCAACAGGGCAAGAGGCAAAGGGCAAAGCTTCCTGAACACAAGAAATTCCACCTAAATGCAAGGAGGAACTTCTTTACTTTGAGTGTGGTGGAGTGCTGGACCAGGCTGCCAAGAGAGGTGGTGGAGTCTCTGGTGGAGTCATTCAAAATCCACCTGGATGTCATCCTGCGCAACCTGCTCTGAGTGATCACGCAGGGGAGTTGGAATGGATGATCTCCAAAGGTCCCTTTAAGCTCCTGTCATTCTGTGAATTCTGTGACCAGGTAGAATCATAGAACGGTCAGGCCAGAAGGGACCTCCAAAGGTCATCTAGTCCTACCTCCCCACAGTCAACAGGGACATCCCCAACTGCTGGCTGCTCAGGGCCTTGTTGAGCATTACCTTGAATGTTTCCAGGGAAGAGGCTTCAACCACCTCCCTGGGCAACCTGTCCCACTACTCTCATAGTAAAGAGCTTGTTCCTAACGTCCAATCTAAATCTGCTCTTCTTCAGCTTAAGGCCATTGTCACTCATCCTGTCCACAATCCATTCATCCTGTCACTGCAGGCCTTTGTAGACAGTCTTTCCCCATCCTTCTTGTAGCCCCCCTTCCGGTGCTGGAAGGCTGCTATGACGTCTCCCTGGAGCCTCCTCTTCTCCAGGCTGAATAACCTCAGCTCCCTCAGTGTGTCCTTGTAGCAGAGGTGCTCCAACCCCTCAATCATTCTCATGGCCCTCCTCTGGACCCACTCTATCAGGGTCCAAGTACCAGTTTTAAAGTCAGGAAGGAATGTTTCCACCCAGAAATCAGGGATAGCTTTTCATCCTTCCACTTCCCACACATCATAGAGACATTGAGTTAGCAGCAGCAGGGCAGCACAGGTTGCTATAAGACAGGCAAGAAAGTCACTGCTCTCAGCTTGCAGCCTAGGTAGTGGAAATCTGAAGAGGACAACTGCCAGAGATAGACAAAGAGATAGGAAAGGGGAGACCGGAGATATTTCCATAAGAAGATTTATCTGCTTTGGTTATTTCTGCCTCCATCTCACGCAGCTCTCTGAAATCAGCTTTTAACCTCACCACTAACTGAACTGCTGGGCTTGGCATGTGCATACACATAAAGATGATGCAAAGAGAGTGGCAGGATACGCGTGCACCCCATCTGTCAGGTAGCTGCTCCCCTGGCTCGGTTCCAGACGATCTATGGGGAAATGGGAGCTGCATGCAAGTAGATAAACTGAGACCGGGTAGCCAAACAATGGCATTGTGAGTGCATCTCCAAGCTAACCAGGAATAGCTCAGGGGAAGCTGAAGCAACAAACAAAACTACCTACAGTATTTCCTGTAGCAAGCTCAGACCATCCCCCCACTCCCTTTCGTCTCAGCCTTAATAAAGAGATGTCAGATTTACAGGATCATCTCTCCTGCCTCTGCGTCAGTGGAACTGTACTAGATTTTGCAAGCGAGGCTGCCAGCTAAGAAATGCAAATCAATTTCTCTCTTTTCCTTCATTGTGCCATGACCCAAAATATGTTCTCTGGGATTAGGCAAAGGATTGACAGGCTGCACAAAGGCTGTAGGGGAAGAGGAAGGAGGCAGAAAGGGTGAAATAAGGGGTAAAGAGAGGAATCTGGGAACCCAAAGCAGTTAGTGGGAATGAACAGTGATTCATTTCTTCACATCTTGGAATGGAGATGAAAAAGCAACTGCTGAATGAGCCCTGACAGCAACATAAAGCAGCAGCCACCACCTGAAACACCCAGGTGACATTTGCACTGCTCTTAGTTTATTTTTCAACAGTAAAATCTCCTCTTTGTGATTCATTGCTGTTCCCTGAAGTTTGAAGAAGTGTTTTCACTCTAAGGGTCACCGAGGAAAACTGGTACCAGAAGAAAAAGCACAGGATCCAAGGGAGAAGCAGAGCAAGGAGATTCAGATAAAATTCCAGATTGTTTTTTTTTCTAAATATATATATTAAAAAAAGGCAAAAAAACCCCAAAACACAACACCAAAAAAAACCAAGCCCACAAACCCAGACAACTTATCTCTCTGAAAGAGTTTCTGCTTGTTGCTCCTTTGTTTTGCAAGACAGCAGGGCACCTTCCTCTTACTGAAGGTGTTTAGTGGCTCCAGACATCTCAAAAACCAAATGCAATACATCAGCCCAGAGTATGGCTTCACTTGTGCGATCTGGAGCAGCTAAAGAAACGACATCATGTAACACAGACTGAGAGCTCAGTGATACCAGGTTAGAGTGGTGCTTCAGCTGAACTGCAAAAGGCATCTGCACTCTTCTCCTCACCATCCATTTCTTCTGGAGCAAACAAGCACCAGCTGAGACCCTAAAATCCTGATTTATCATTTGTTTTTCATTGCTATTGTATTGTGACATCAAGAATTACCAGTCCAGGAAGTGATTTGATTACAACCTTGCATAACCATATTACAAGAGAAACAATATATCTGGAATGCAATAAGACAGAGATATTGCAATAGTTGTAATCATCATGAAAATAGGCAAAAGTTTTGTCTGAGGAGAGGCTAGAAGGAAAGCAAGGCAGTAGGGTTTTCAGTTGGTAGTGTATAAGACCTTTTCCTTTCTGTGGGAGTAGCTATAGCTTCTCCCTCTTGTGGGAGCCTGTGCTGTGAGGACATAGCAGAAACTCCCAGTCTACCTTAGTCTGCATTTCTTGTCATATCTGAATTCTTGATCCTCGGAGCTTCCATGAAAACTGGGGGAAGGGGGAAGAAAAAAAATCAAAACCAAACCAACCAACCAGAACTACCCTAGAGCAGCGTTAGCATCCTGACTGCCTTAATAAGTGTGACACTAAACATTGGGATAAAGAGAAGGTATACACATAAGCCAGAGAGCTAAGCTGGCTTGCTTCTACACCCTGCTGTACCGTTGTGGAAACTCAATACCACAAAATAAAGTACCTGTGTAAAGTTTTACTGGCTACTTACAACCATTCCATGCAGATGGTGGAGGCCTGGGTGGTAGCTGGGGGAGGCAAAGATAATGGGTTGATCCAGCTAGATGTACCTTCGGCTCCCAACACCCAAAGGTATCAGCACCACAATACTCTGAAGGACCATGAGCTTTAAGTATGATCCAGCTCGGCACTTGCTAACGAATTCATTATGACTCCTCCAGCCCAATTAAGCAGCAGCTGCTAACTGATTTGCATGCACCACCACTCAGCCTGTGATTACTGCTGACATGACATGAGCTGTATAAAGGGCTTTTTCAGGAAAGGATTGTGTAAGCTGAATAAAGAGAGTTGTCTTTTATTCTAAAGAAAATGCTGCGCACCGAGTCTATCAGATTTGCATTGCACAAGAATTACTCCAAATAACAGCTGAATCTCTAATGCTGCTGCTGGGGGGGGGGGGGGGGAATAAATAATAAATTAAAATGAAATACATCTCTTCTGACCAAACAGGAAGGTAAGGCCAAGTGAGAGGGTAATAGAGATTTATTTGTATTAATCAGAATTCGGAGGGCACACCATAGGTTTTACTAAAATGCTGCTGATTAAAATAATTTTCCAATTGAACAGTTCATTGTATTTACCCAGCATTGCAAAGGTGCCTGCTGGGTCAGGCCAGCCTAGAGAAGAGGTGCATTTAAATCTGCTAACGATTCCAGGCTGCCAAAAAAAAGCTTTGCACCTAATCTAACATCTTTTTGAAATATAAAGTTACAATCCTGAGCTCGCTGAAGTGGATGGCACAACTATTAGTCATGCTGGACCAGGATTTTCATCTGTTTTTTAAACACAAATATTCCTGCTGGATACAGAATAGTCCAGAGGAGCAGTGAGAATGAGCACAGCTCGCTCACTCTCAGCTCCACAGTGCAGCGTGCAGTGGAGACAGCCTAAAGCCCTAAGAGAGGAAAAAGTGAACCACAATATTAAATGTTTATCTTTTAAGCAGTCAAATTAAACAATGCAGATTTAGGACTAGTTTGGCAGCATCCCTAGGCTGTAAAAGCCCATATGGGAGCTTTGAATTTGGAAGAGCTCTTGATACAGTTTACAGGCAGGAGATGGATATAAAAATCTTAATGACTTACAATGACCTTCTGGATGGGCAACACCACTAAAACAACTAAGCAAAGGAAAATTCTCACTGCTATATTAAATGCTGCTGTGAAATTAACAGTGGCTGCATGTTTTGCTGTAGTTTCCACTTAGAAACACATGAACATGGGCATTCAGGGTGACATGGAGGAAAGAAGGATAGGGTCAGTGTTTTACCATGGTGTTTCGGTGTTTCAATTTCAAGCCAGTGCTCCAAACGGGCACCGATCTCAACTAACTCTAACTGCTTAAAAGTCATCATACATTTAGCCTAACCAAACTAATTACTGTCAGGGCTTGATTGGGATAAATTGCCTTCAGGAAATGCTTTACTCTCTCCACTGACTAGAGAAATACTCTGAAATAAAGCTTTATGTGTTAAGTTAATTCTCTTCAGAGTTACACTGGCACAACCTGCTGGGGTAGGAAACCAGCAGCCACAAGCAGCCACTATCAGCACTGCCATGAGGATAAGCATCAGATAAGCCACTATCAACAGTATCAAAAGCAAACAGCTTCTGGTATTCTGTCTGCTCAAAGCTATTTGTGGCAATATTTGGTACAGAACTACCAGCCAGTTTTATCAACAAGAGAAGTGAGGTATTGACAGCAGGAGGGTTGATAATGGTGCTGGTAGAGAAGTGAGTTTCCTGACCACCAGTCCACTCTCCTAGCTGGCATTTCTATAGGGTAGGTTAAGAAACGTATGGAACAAAACAAACAAACAACAAACAAACAAAAACTCCAACAACAGGAACAGCAAAGACATTACAACAAAGAAACAAACAAACCAAAAACCAACTGAAAATAAACCAAACACCAAAGCAAACACAGAGATATGTAAATCTTAAAATTATCATCAGATCATCAGTGGCATTCAAAATAACAAGCCATGGAATTCCCTGTGTCGTTTTCTCCCCAGTCTTTTAATTATTCATGCCCAACATCAGCAAATAAGGAGAGCTAAACACTCAGAATCTGAAAAGGTCAACAGAGACAGTAGCCTTCAGGAAATTTTTTTTTTAAAAAAGTAAAAATTCTTGCTCTCCTTCAGCTGGAAATACAGACAGTGGGACCCCATCCAATAGGAAGGACATTTGGGCTACAGAGAATAGGCATATGCATTGATCTGTGCCAGAATTGGCAATGCCACAGATGACAAACAGCTACAGAAAATGCAGAAGAGTATGAACTGGTTTGTTACCATCCATAGAGATACATCCCAGAGAACTCAGGTTTTTTTTTTTTTTTTTTTTGTTTTTCTCTCACTCAAGACAGTAAGTATGGGAACCCAGCATTATTTTTCTTTGGCAATTTGTCATATATGGGGGCTTATAATTCAGAGGGTCTAGATACCTTGAGCACCAGCGAGCTCAGAAAGCCTGAAGAAGCGTCCAGCACAGCCCAACTTGAGCTTGAGTGGCCTTCTAGAACTCAACCAAATTAAACAGAAGCAGAATTAAGACAGTATTCTTTGAAGTTCATCTTTACAATACAATACAATACAATACAATACAGTACAATACAATACAATACAATACAATACAGTACAATAAAATAAACCAGGTTGGAAGAGACCTTCAAGATCATCGCGTCCAACCTATGAACCAATCCAGCCCACCTAAGCAACTAGACCATGGCACCAAGCACCCCATCAAGTCTCTTCCTGAATACCTCCAATGATGGTGACTCCACCACCTCACCAGGCAGTCCATTCCAATGGGCAATCACTCTCTCTGTATAGAACTTCTTCCTAACATCCAGTCTAAACCTCCTCTGGCACAGCTTGAGACTGTGTCCTCTTGTTCTGGTGTTGGCTGCCTGGGAGAAGAGACCAACCTCCACCTGTCCACTTTGCAGTCTCCTCTTTTGTCTGTTTGTTCTTTTCTAAAAAGAAAACAATTTAACAGAGAAAAAATAGAAGCCCTTGTTGAGTGGCAAACGCACCGCTACCCACTCCACTAATAAATACATGCCGCCTCCTGCACCCTCCCAAGCCTGTTTCACTATTCAGACGAGTGTCTGCTGGCAGTCCCAGCACTCATAAAATCATGAGTCAGGTATTAAAATCTATCAGATTATTAATGCCATCTAATAATGGATTTCTATTTGCCATTTGCCATTATGGATTTATTTTATTTCAGCTGTTAAGCTGCCTATAAAACATACTGTCAAGTTCATCACCTCAAGCAGGAGATGGAAAACTGATCCAGTGTTTGATATCAAGGTTGGCCAGACTAGGAAAGGACCCATAAGACAATAAAAGTTGCAGCAGTGGGCTGTGATGTTTTCTCAGTGCAAGGGGTACTTGGTCACTCCTAACAGCTAGGCAGCTTCAGTCCTAACTTACAGCCTTTTTGAGTTTGTAATGTGCTTGTCCTTTTGCCAAAGGACTTTTCTGCCTACCTCAACACTAAGATAATGAAAATTCATACATAGCCCATCAATTACTTATTCATTCTCTATTAATATTTCAAGGTAATAGATAAATAAATAAATAAACCAAATTAATTGGAAACTTGCAATCTTTTTTTCCCCCTCAACATTTTCCTTTGTCACCAGTCCTACTCAGACACCTTCACGTATAGATCTTTTCTTTGTCTGCCATAAATCATTCACTGTGATGTTTCAGCAAACAGAATGGATTTCTCCTTACCTCCAGCAGTATCAAACACACACACTGAGAAATCACTGAGTCACAGAATGACAAGGGTTGGAAGTGACCTCTGGAGATCACCCAGTCCTTAATACCATTGCTAGAGCACATTCACCTAGAGCAGGTTGCAGCCATAGATGTTTGGCTCGGCAGAGCTGTCAGTGCAATAACTGAGTTTCGGCAGGGAAAATTCAGTCACCAGCACCTGTATTAAAGCCCAGGAGTCATTCCAGTTATACTAGATACCACAATGGCAAGTGGCTGCAAAGGTGTGACTATAGGACACTGGGAACTCTGGTAATTATGCACCTCTTTCTGGTACCTAGCAACTTTCATATATACACAGCTCACCACTATTTGAGTCACAAAGACATAATGAAAGCATAATCTGCTGGAAAAGTGAGAGTCAAGTGAGTCATACAAGTGAAGGTTCTGTTACTACCTTCTTTCTCCACTAACTAAATGTCTGCCTGTGTCCTTTTCATTCTCAAATAAAATTGTTTTTCTTCTCTTTATTTCTCTAGTCCCTCATACTCAATTTTCTCTTCCAATCTTTTTCTTTTTTTCCTTTCCTTTTACATCTGTAATTGCTCAATGTCTTCATACAGATCAGGTATGTTTGGACTCAGTATCTAGTCCATAACTCTCCTTTAACCCAGGACTTGTATTTTGTCCCACATAAGCCTGCCAGGACTTGCTTTAGTGCTCTTCTCTAAGCTTAAAACACATCATGATCTGCTCTGTTCCCTTACAGCTTCTTGCAGTGCAGAAATACACAGTTACTACTGTGTCAGCACAAACTTCCAGTTTTTTTACTATGTTTGATAAGCCTTAACCACTGAGGGCCCTGTTCCAGTGATTAGAAAGATGCTTCCTCAAGCTGTGTTGCTGCTTCTTCCTATTTTCTTTTCCTCAAGCAACTGAGTATGTCTAGGTCTTTCCATTTCCTTTTAGCATCTTTGATTATCCTACCTATCCAGATAGGAACAATACTCTTTTCCTTCTCATTTCCATTTATTTATGAACTTCAAGCCACTCTAGAAGAGCCTGCTTCTGTCAAATCAGCTTTGTGAGAGAGTGGTAGGAGTGGAGATAGTCCAGGGATGGCCCCATACCACCAGGTACAATCCCCGCAGTACTTGAGTGGAGTTGACACTACAGAGCCAGTAACAGTCCTGCCCTCAGCAGGCACAGCAATGAACTGAGCCACATCTCAGATGAATCCAAGAAACCTAAAGAGCAACTCAGACCAGTGTGAAGAGATGAACCTCAGCAGACCTCTGATCAAGCCCTGAGCTCAGCTGGAGCACCTGGGCCATGAGCAGGAAGCTGGGGATCCAGATGAGGCTGTTCAGAGCAATTAAAGCCATTAGCACCCTCAGGGCCCTGACAATCTCCTCTGCATTTGCAAAACACCCAAAGGATTTGGCATTCTTTCTAATCATGTTGTATATGATCAAGTACCATACCCACCACAGGGACAGTGTGAACAGCACCAGCACTTCAGAGTTCAGACAGTGACAGTGTGGACAGCACCAACACCTCAGAGTTAGGACAGTGACAGTATGGACAGCACCAGCACCTCAGAGTTAGGACAGTGACAGTATGGACAGCACCAGCACCTCAGAGTTAGGACAGTGACAGTATGGACAGCACCAGCACCTCAGAGTTAGGACAGTGACAGTATGGACAGCACCAACACCTCAGAGTTAGGACAGTGACAGTATGGACAGCACCAGCACCTCAGAGTTAGGCAGACTGGGAAGAATTAATTTGTAAATTACCACCGTTGCTCACCAGAGGTAATGTTTTCTGTTCATACTGTAATCAATAAAAGGGGAAGTACAACATTTGCTTAAATTGGGTCAATAAAGGCAAAGATCAAGAGATTCATTAAAAAAAAAAAAAAAAAAAAAAACAAACACAAAACCAAACTGATGTTTTGCTCTCCTTATTTTCTTCTCAGAAAGTTTGCCAAACAATCATTCTTTTTGACAACATATTCCAAAAGGTGCGTTGCAAAAATGGCTGTGCTTTATCATACCACTCTTTGAAGAGAATCTAAGTAGTCCCCTTTGGTGAGCCCTCTCACTCAGGGTATGTAAATTGCCAAGTATATGCAGACCATCTGCATGAACATTCAGCCTACAGAAATGTTTGTGCATGCTGGATTTTCTTCTTATCTTGAGCTTTCTTTGGAGCAGCTGACTGATTGAGGAGAGCCAGAGATGCTGGAATGCAGAGTAGAGCACTTCTTACCTAAGACATTGCTGGCATCGGTGTGTTAGTCTCTATAGCACTGAACAATTGCTATTAAATTAGCTGAACTATCTAATCCATCATCCTTTTTAGAAATTCATTAAATAATATCTCCATTTTTAGAACAGAAAAGTTAATATTACAATGAACTTTTAATAAAATAACTAACTGTGAATCTACTACAAGGGTCAAAACCTGCCTGAGTATTTCTCAAGCTTTACTCTTTGTGATGCTTTTCTGCTTGCAGTCTTACCCTCTGACAACCAGAGGAGACGTCTTCCTTTTTTTCCCATTTGCTTCCTGAAATACTATTAACTGTTTTTTTTTCCTTCTTTGTAAATGAACTCTGTCCAGTCCTTCTCAGTGACTCCATGCTCATCTATTAGCCTATTTCTGCCAACTGCAAACCTTTCTCCCATGATTTTCCACTTCTTTCCCCAAATGCTTCTTTCCTAATCAATCTTCCACAAAGTTCTTCTCCTTACTCCTCATACTCCCTGTGTTGCCTCTCACTTTGCTTTCTCTCACTCCTCTACTCTTTCCTACTGCACTTCTGGAAAGACACCAGCTCCCTCTGACGTCTTTCCCAGGGGGAAATCTATAGCAGTATGACTGTAGAATGGTTGTTAACCACATTTTTCTCCATTAGAAAGTCTAAATATAAAGCCTAAAAATCTTGTGAAGATGGAGTGCCTAACTTGCATTTATCAGTAGAAAATATTTTTATCCCAAGAGGTTTGGTCACTTTCTGCAGAAAATTATCCTGAATGTGAGAGCTGCAGAACATGTCGGTGCCTAATAACACTGCACAGGAATGAAGCTGAGGCAAAGTTTTAATGGTTCTCTGCAGATTTTATCAGTTTCCAGCAAGAATAATTGCATAAAAGAAGTTATGAAGTGGAATTGCAGAGTTTCAGACTTGCAGAAGAAAGATATTTTTCAACTTGCAAACGTGCATCCTAAGGCCCTCCACTTACATTTGCTTCATTTTCTTTCCTAGTAATTTGAATTCTTCTACTTTTGCATTTTGCCTCCAAAACATTTCATTGTTGTCATGCCAGTTCTGTCTGAGTAGGTACAAGGTGAATGTGATGTACAATTATGACTCTGCCCTTTCCTGAGCTAGGAGACTGAGACATCAGGATGAAAAAGCAATGTACAAAAAAAAATTATGTAACTACATTTGGTAATTATTTTAAATTATTCTTCTCTTTCTCAGGCAAATTTAGAAGAAAAATAGGATGTTTCTCTTCTGGTGCAGAGTGTGGAGGCACCCCTGTTATTCACAGTCAGTTGCATATCTTTGAATTCCCTCTTCCCTCTTCCTCTTGCAATCACAGCTGCATCCTGCCTGAGACTGAAGCTTCCCCAAGACAGAGCATGTAGCAAGAGGATATAAACAAACTCAGCAGAAGAGTTTCTTCTAACCTGCATCTCTGAAAAGTTCCTGGTTCATTAAATCAAAAGGAAAAAACAGAGTCACCACCACATCAAAATGTTTCTTAAAACATATTCCCCCTCAAGATTTAGATCATTTGGCCATGAGCATCAGTCTCAAGTGGGAAGATAGATATTTTAAAAGCAGAATTGGATGGTATCCATCTAAGGAAAAGAGCTCTGACAGTTAAACACAGAATAGAGTTGACTAAGTATCATTAATATCTTTATAGCCTTCTGCCTAAACATCAACAGTCAAGGTTGCCTTTACCCACAAGTGAAAAACTGAAAAAGTTGCATAGATATCCTAATGTAAATTTTCAGGGTTCATTAAATATGAATGAGAAAGGAAATGTCTGAAAAGAACTTCTGAAGTATTACAGAAATTAATTTACTAGGATTTACACTGCCAGAGCAATAAAATGTTGAAATTAACTACCACATGGATTATCCCAGTGTAACTTCTTAAATGCTAATGCAGTTAGGGCAACCTCAACTATCAGAAAATGCAAATTCTCATGAGGTTCATTTTTTTAACTACTTTCTCCAACTACTGCTAGACCTGTTATGCATACTAACAACATTTGGTCCCTTGTAGGGAGCAAGGCTCTTGCATCCAGTGTGCAGGGTTATGTAGTGCAACTCAAATAAAGGGTTGCTGAAGTTCCTCAGTGTTTTCAAAGGCAACTTCCACAACCTTTAGCTTCTGAAGTGGCTCCAGTTTAGTTTTCTGCACTCCTCTAGAGGCAAAAAAAAATTGCAAGCTTTTTGCAGGCCATTTTCAGTGCATGGCGTAAGTGACCATGGTTTCTTAAGAATTGTTAACTCCTGCTGCTGGAGAGTGAATCCCTGTGTGATGATGAATTCTCTCTCAAAGAGCTTGTGTGGGGTAAGGCACCAGGCCAACATGCTGTCCCATGCAGCTGATAACCAGGACCTTGGTCACAGACATTTCCATCAAAGGCAGCACTATCACAAGCTGCTTCTGTCATCTTCCCTGTTTCTAGTCTCTGATTCCTGTCCAAGCCCATGCAAGTACAATTCAATAAGCCAGATCAGACTTATTTTTATCCTGGATCTGTTCCCCAGCTCCATTCACCATGTGGCCCTACAAATGGCTGTCCTGGCAGAGCACAGCAGCTAGAGCAGGGGTCAGGTTTGGTGCCCAGGTGCCCATGCCAGCACCGCTACCAGCACAACAATGGTTTCACTGCACTGCAATCTGCTGCCCAGAGCTGATGGGAGGTATGGTGGGAAGGCTGATCCACTTCAGATGTTCCTTGAGTTTCCCACTGTGGCTCACTCTGCTGCAGAGGTGTTGGTAGCCATTGGAAAGAAAGTATCTTACTACTAGGGTAATCAATCATTGTTGCAGACACCTGATGCTGGCAGCATCAAACCCCATTTGGGACCCTTCCTCCCATGGAAACAGTGTGGGAAGAGATTAGAAGCAGAAGCAGGAGCTGGTGCTTGTGATTCTTTCCACTGCTAGGCCTGGGCTCTCATATAGGCAGTGCAGGAAGCAGCCCATTCATACTCCTCTGCCCCAGCAGTCAGCTTGCGTGACCTGCCTGCATGTAGAGCTGGTGCCACCTCCCTCAGCCTGCACAGAGATCCATGCCCATCCTGCTCAGAAAGATTGTTGGGTTGTGATGCCCTTGCCTACTGGAGAGCAAAGAGACAGACAAGTGGCAGAGGACAAGAATTATCCAGAGGAGAACAAGCAGGGATATGAGACTTCGGTTTGACACTTCAGTGTACAAAAACATAGACAAATGGCATTTACAGCCTCGTTAATTGCATTGTGTAATTTGAGTAGCATTGAAGTGAATCAGCAATAACATGGCTGATTTATTCCATTTCCTTTTGTAATTCTTACTGACTGAAACTTTTCAGTACAAAAACCCAAAAAAGTAATTAGTACTGAATATTCTTATCCTCATTAGGTGTATTTTCAATAAATGCATTTGAACTACCAGAGTCTAACATTCAGATCCACAAAGCTTGTGCAACATGGTACTTCAAACATTGCTGTTCTGCAGTTCTGTGAACCAATAACATCAGAGACAAGCACAATGAAGCCCATCAGCCCTTTTAAGCATATGGTACCGAAAGTGAGGAGATGCCAGTTGAACAGAGAAAAGAGAAGTAACGACCAATAACCTTCATCAGATTTAAAGGGAAAGCCTGTTGAGCAGTCCACAAATAGCTGTTATTCAACACTCACAGACTCCTGTTTATCAAAATACTTTGGATACTTTGGATTCTTATTTGCTTTCATTATCTCATTAATTAAACCTAAGTTGCATGTGAGCTCCTGCAAGCACGCCATTGCAGTGTTCTACATTAAGTGGAGTCTATTAACAGTTACTAGCAAGCCAAGGGGTTTTTTACTGGCTCAGCTAGATTTTATTCTTGGAGCAAAATGCCAGCTCAAGCTAGAAACCTTACAGATAGATAAAATCTAAGGGGCCTGGCCAACCACTGTACTATTTCCTAAATATACCAAGATAACACTATGGTCCAGATCCCTGTCTCAGCTATACATTCACAACATGGATATTTATTCTGGCAGCCCTACAAAGTAAAATGGCTCTTGATGAGATTCCAAACATGCAGATCTCTAGATGGAAGAGTCCTAAGGTGATGACTCCAAACCTGAGTATAAGACATCTTAATAAAACTGTTCCACCTTACTCCCACATTACCTTTCCTGAGGTCCATCATGCATTGTTGACTTGGAAGTGCAAAGCAGCTGTTGGTAAATAGCTATTTTCGCCTTCTGTTTTCCTCTGGGAGACTACTAGAGAGTGCCCGGGGAGGTGGTTGAGTCGCCGTCCCTGGAGGCGTTCAAGAGGGGACTGGATGTGGCACTTGGTGCCATGGTCTAGTCGTGAGGTTTGTGGTTACAGGTTGGACTCGATGATCTTCGAGGTCTCTTCCAACCTTGGTAATACTGTAATACCCTTGGCAGATGGATTTAAGACACCTGAACTATATCTCCCATGAGAACAAAGCTGATGCATGGACAACATAGTATGTCTTCCCTAACTTTAGAAGAGGCATGTTAATTTTAGCATGCATCACTTCTGAGGCATAAGGATCAGAGATATTTGGTGAATATAGGTGTTTGACAGGTCTCAGTGCATATCCCACAGTAGAAAGAGTCAGCGCAATTAAACACTATATAGTACTTGCACATCTTAGAACATTGTTCTTAAGCCATTTGAACAAGTGATACAGAGATGAAGCCAGTGTGCAGCATAAGGAGTGTTAGTGCATGCTCCTCCTTCCATTGCTCTTCACTAGAACTGAAACAAAGAGGGAAAATAAGAAAAATCACGAATATTTTGTTGGAAAGACAGCAGGGAGTGTACAGCTCTGGCTGTTACTTACCAATGTCTGTTATTATGTAAGTTTGGCTCGTTTGCATTCTTCATCTCAATGTTCAGAAGTAATATTTCATTGACAGCAGTTTTTTTTGCAGGAAAGAAATGTAGCTGTTGTATGAGTGGGAAATGACACAAACTAGATTTCACATTTCCACGTGCAATATTTTGTCCTTAAAAATGCTACTGCATCAAATAAACAACTGCACTACTTTAAAATAACAGCCAGACAGTATTAAACTTGGACTTCAGAACAATTCCTCTTCTAATCAATGGCAATCCTTTCAATATCAGACAAGAGACTTGGAATTTTTAACATTTCTACACACACACACAAATATTCATACAAAAAAATAATTATGCTGGGCCAATATTACTTGAATACATTTGATCCTGGCCTGCATCAGGAACAGTGTGGCCAGTAGGAGCAGGGAAGTCATTCTGTCCCTGTACTCATCATTGCTTAGGCCACACCTTGAGTCCTGTGTCCAGTTCTGGGCTCCTCAATTTAAGAAGGACATTGAGACTCTTGAACATTTCCAGAGAAGGGCAACAAGGCTGGGGAAAGGCCTCAAGCACAAGCCCTATGGGGAGAGGCTGAGGGAGCTGGGATTGTTTAGCCTGGAGAAGAGGAGGCTCAGGGGAGACCTTCTTGCTCTCTACAGCTTCCTGAAAGGAGGCTGTAGACAGGTAGGGGCTGGTCTCTTCTCCCAGGCAACCAGCACCAGAACAAGAGGACACAGTCTCAAGCTGTGCCAGGGGAAGTTCAGGCTGGATGTTAGGAAGAAATTCTTCAGAGAGTTGTTAGCCATTGGAATGTGATGCCCAGGGAGGTGGTGGAGTCACCATCCCTGGAGGTGTTCAAGAGGGGATTGGACATAGCATTTGAAGCCATGGTTTAGTAGTCACAGTGTCACCAAGGTTGGAAGAGACCTTGAAGATCATCGAGTCCAACCTGTCACCACAGACCCCATGACTAGACCATGACACCAAGTGCCACGTCCAGTCCCTTCTTGAACACTTCGAGGGACAGCGATTCAACCACCTCCCTGGGCAGCCCATTCCACTGATGAATGACTCTCTCAGTGAAGAGCTTCGTCCTCACCTTGAGCCTAAACTTCCCTTGGCACAGCTTGAGACTGTGTCCCCTTGTTCTGGTGCTGGTTGTTTGAGAGAAGAGACCAACCCATTACTGGCCACAACCACCCTTCAGGTAGTTGTAGAGAGCAAGAAGGTCTCCCTGAGCCTCCTTTTCTCCAGGCTAAACAACCCCAGCTCCCTCAGCCTCTCCTCATAGGGCTTGTGCTCAAGGCCTTTCACCAGCCCTGTTGCCCTTCTCTGGACACGTTCAAGTGTCTTGATGTCCTTCCTAAACTGAGGGGCCCAGAACTGGACACAGTACTCAAGGTGTGGCCTAACCAATGATGAGTACAGGAGCACAATGTCTTCCCTGCTCCTGCTGGCCACACTATTCCTAATGCAGGCCAGGATGCCATTGGCCTTCTTGGCCACCTGGGCACACTGCTGGCTCATGTTTAGGCAGCTGTCAATCAGCACCCCCAGGTCCCTCTCTGTTTGGCAGCTCTCCAGCCACTCTGACCCCAGCCTGTAGCTCTGCATGGGGTTGCTGTGGCCTGATTGACTTCTGCCTGCCAAATCTGTGAATCACTCTTGTTTCCAATGATAAAAACAGAAAAACAACACCAAAAGAGCAAAAAGTATCTCAGGAAATTCCAGCTAGACTTCAACATGCCACCACAACTAAAAGTACAGAAAAAGGGTTCTTTGGCAGTGGTGGCAGCTTAGCCTGCCCCATCACATCAAAAACAAAATAACATAACATAAAAGTGAATACCATTTAAGCAGCTCTGGCTCTAAATCTAGTTTTCAGTAAGATGCTATCCATTCATTTTGGCATCTCAAATGTGTTGCTACCATGATCTCTGTCTCCTGCTACAAGCTGCTGCTCCTGCAAGCAGTCAGACACATCCCACACATCCCTACTGCTGGCAGGGGGATGATGTCCTACAGCTCATTTACACTGGGAGATGGGATTCCTCACACTCTGCACTGCAATGTCAACATCCTGCCAAGTTTTTGCAATCATCAGAGAAAAGTCTGTGATTCTGGTCAATAATTCTCTGTCTACTTTAGGTATGTGCTTTTAGATGAGATGCATCATTGTGTAGAGGAGCAGCTAATTTCTTTCTGTCACCTGGAAACCCCATTGTTCCTGAAGTGGTTGTCTTGTGGGGACTACTGACATTTGCTAGAAGGATGAGTGGCATCTTTGTGCTCATTCACAGATAGTGCCCAGTTTAAGGTTGGTGTTTCCAATCTACCAGACTGACCTTTCTGAAGACTGGTAGTGTTTTGTTGGGGTTTTAGTGCCTCTCTGCATCCTCTTGCTGTTCCAAGAGGTACAGACAGTTTGAAAGGCTATAGCTGTTTTTTTCCAGTGCCTTCTTTTTGAAATCTCTTTCATCTTTAGACTGCTCAAAGCAAATAAGAGCATAGAAAAAAATATGTTTCTTTAGAGGAATTTTTCTACATTTTTAACTTGTAGGCCACAGATAGTTCATACAAAATCTTTTTAGATTTCCTGCCTCAGGCACTTCAGATGTATAAAATCAGTAGTTCAGATTGCAGTGGAGTACAGCTGACAGCAGAAACCACCTGGCAACTCTCAAATGTTTAAAAAACATCTCCATATCTCTTGTCTCTTCACCAGATATTAGGTCCAGTTTCAAAAAGGGCCTCTTCTCTTGAAAGCTTACACATGATCCAAGAAAAGTATTTGACATCTGGCCAGAAAAGCAGATATTTTGATTTCCCCTAAGAACTTGCAGCTGGCATTTACCATCACTCATCTAATGCATGCAACAATTTGTGGTTTCTGCTGGGCATTATAATGATAAAATCTGCTTGTCCACATCAAGATGGTCTAATCAGTTACTGTCTAGTTATTTTTTTAATGAAGATCCAAATGTGCATAGGAGAGACCTGAATTATAACTTTAGCCTCAGATGTCGTCAGCAGCTGAGCACAGAGCTCCAGTGAGCCCCAGGGCTGAACTCCCAGAGGGTCAAACTAAAGGCTTCAGGCTGAATCATGGCCTTGGGGAGAGCCCCTGGAGTTATAGTTTAAATTTCAGAGGTTGAAAGAAACACAAAATCAAGGGAATCTTTGCTGATCAAAGCCAGAATTCTGATCTAAGTTCTCTTATCTCTTTTAAATAATAATATTCTTAAATTAATTTTGCCCTCAATCCAAATGGCAAAAGGAATACTTTTTTTTTCTAGTGACTCTGGCAGGCTCATATCTGGCTGCATGTGTGTAAATCTGCCTGGGGTAAATGGTGTTTTACAGACTAGTCAGAAAGAGAAATTGTTCAAAGCACCAGCTGACAGGGCTTAGTTTTGAATTTTACAGCACAAGTGGGCAGCTGCTACTTCAGGAATATAGGTGAGTTGCTTTGCTGACACACCTCACCCAAGGGATTCATAACATCCATAAACCTTGCCGCAAAAAAAAACCCCAAAGAAAACAATAAAATAATGAACTATAAATCAGGAAAGTGTTGAAGATGTTTCTGCTCCTTATAACGACTGAAATAATTTCTGGTAGAAAGCCTAGGTTTTCTTTCTTTCTTTCTTTCTTTCTTTCTTTCTTTTTCTTTCTTTCTTTCTTTCTTTCTTTCTTTCTTTCTTTCTTTCTTTCTTTCTTTCTTTCTTTCTTTCTTTCTTTCTTTCTTTCTTTCTTTCTTTCTTTCTTTCTTTCTTTCTTTCTCTCTTTCTCTCTCTTTCTCTCTTTCTTTCTCTTTCTTTCTCTCTTTCTTTCTCTCTTTCTTTCTCTCTTTCTTTCTCTCTTTCTTTCTCTCTTTCTCCCTCTTTCTTTCTTTCTCCCTCTTTCTTTCTTTCTCCCTCTTTCTCTTTCTCTTTCCTTCATTCTCTTTCTTTCTTCCTCTTTCTCTCTTTCTTCCTCTTTCTTCCTCCCTTTCTTTCTCTCTTTCTCTTTCTTCCTCTTTCTTCCTCTCTCTTTCTCTCTCTTTCTTTCTTTCTTTCTTTCTTTCTTTCTTTCTTTCTTTCTTTCTTTCTTTCCTTCCTTTCTTTCCTTCCTTCCTTCCTTTCTTTCCTTCCTTCCTTCCTTTCTTTCCTTCCTTCCTTCCTTTCTTTCCTTCCTTCCTTCCTTTCTTTCCTTCCTTCCTTCCTTCCTTCCTTTCCTTCCTTCCTTCCTTTTTCCCCACCTGCCATTGTTTTCCTCCCTCTTTTCCTTCCTTCTTTCCTAAACTTTCTCTTTCAGAGCTTCTTGACAACAAAACCTCATCAGGAAACAACAGTGATTTTTATTCAAGGCAGCACTATGCATTTGTCTGCTATAGTTCCACTATTTTGAAAGATATGTCAGACTGTGAAGTTCACCAGACCATGAAAGAGAAGATAAGTAAGTTCCATTTAAATTTATAGAGGCCCAAATTGGGGGGTTTATTGAAATACTTAACTATATTTAAAAGTCTACATTTTTGCTGGCTGTAACTTCGCTCACATGTGGCAATATGCATTATAAACCTTAAACTGCAAATAAACCAACATATTGTACCAGGAGGGTAGTGGAACACTCGAACACATTGCTGAGGGAGGTGGTTGAGGCCCCATCCTAGGAGATATTCAAGGTCAGGCTTTACAGGGCTCTGAGAAACCTGAACTAGCAGAAGATGCAGAGGGGTTGGAGATGACTTTTGGAGGTCCCTTCCAACTCAAACCATTTTATTGTGCCTGGTTAATTTCTGAGCAATAGAAATGTTTACTTCTATATTTATTTCCCATTTCCATAACTGCTGGAGCTTTACTGACCTGCATTTCAGTTTCCAGGGGAGTGCATTACTCTCATGGGTGCTATTTCAGTGCAAAATGCAAATGCAGGTTCCACAGGGCCCAAATTATAGAAGCACACATTCACTGCTCCCAGGATCTTGCCCACTGACAACAGCCAGCTATCAGGAGGGAATAACAAGCAGAGAGAGAAAAATATCATTTACTCAGGGCTGTACAGCTAGCCAGTGGCAGATAGAAAAGGACTACCAATTCTGCAGCATTCCCGGAGCTGTTTGTTTGTTTTTATTCTTTCATCGAAACAAGAAGGGGTCAGCAGGAAGGGTGTGCAGTTCGTTCATGATGTGTGAAAATAGATTAAATTTTGCAATTTATAATCATCCTATCATGGCTTCCGGCAGGGCCCTCATCTACCTCCTGCAAAGAACTCGGCTTCTGCAAATATTGGAGAAGTCTCCTGATCCCTTTGCACTTAAACTACTTTGTCGCTTTCCCAAACTGTCAAGGGCAGGCAACAAATAGCGCACAGACTACGAATGAAATCATAATATTCCGTTGGATTCAAGTCCTGTGCTCACCAAAGTTCCTCACAAACCAAATTTTGTCCTGTAACCTAACCAGCCTTTTCTGTACTAGTCCAAACTGGCTGGAGGGCCAAGCCCAGAGAGTGATGGTGAATGGTGCTGCATCCAGCTGGCAGCCAGTCACTAATGGTGTCCCCCAGGGGTCAGTGCTGGGCCCCATGCTCTTTAATATCTTTATCGATGATCTGGATGAGGGTATTGAGTCCATCATCAGTAAACTTGCAGATGTCACCAAGCTGGGGACAGGTGTTGATCTTTTAGAGGGTAGGAGAGTTCTGCAGAGGGACCTTGGCAAGCTAGACAGATGGGCAGAGTCCAAGGGCATGAGATTTAACACATCCAAGTGCCGGGTTCTACACATTGGCCACAACAACTCCATGCAGTGCTACAGGCTGGGGTCAGAGTGGCTGGAGAGCGGCCAGGCAGAAAGGGACTTGGGGGTGCTGGTTGATAGTAGGCTGAACATAAGCCAGCAGTGTGCCCAGGTAGCAAATGGCATCCTGGCTTGGATCAGGAACAGTGTGGCCAGCAGGAGCAGGAAGGTCATTCAGCCCTGTACTCAGCACTGATTAGGCCACACCTTGAATACTGTGTCCAGTTCTGGGCCCACTCACTTTAGGAAACATGTTGACTTGCTGGAACATGTCCAGAGAAGGGCAACAAAGTTGGTGAGGAGTTTGGAGCCCAAGCCCTGTGAGGAGTGGCTGAGGGAGCTGGGGTTGCTTAGCCTGGAGAAGAGAAGGCTCAGGGCAGACCTTATTGCTCTGTACAACTACCTGAAGGGAGGTTGTAGACAGATGTGGGCTGGTCTCTTCTCCCAGGCAACCAGCACCAGAACAAGAGGACACAGTCTCAAGCTGCGCCAGGGGAGGTTTAGTCTGGATGTTAGGAAGAAGTTCTTCATAGAAAGAGTAATTTGCCATTACAATGGGCTGCTCAGGGAGGTGGTGGAGTCGCTATCACTGGAGGTGTTTAGGAAGAGACTTGATGGGGTGCTTGGTGCCATGGTTTAGTTGATTAGACGGTGTTGGATGATAGGCTGGACTCAATGATCTCGAAGGTTTCTTCCAACATGGTATGGTCTATTCTATTCTATTCTATTCTATTCTATTCTATTCTATTCTATTCAGCCCAATTCGAATCCCTCTACAGATAATAGCAATAAATACATATTTGCAACCATTGTGGTTAAGTACTGACCACAATTTCTCCAGCTGCCTTCAGCCACTGTACTCCTAGGGGACTAACACTGTCTGTTGAAGCAAGTTGGCTTCTATGGTCATGTTTCTAGTAGCTTGATATACTTAACTGCCTATTTACCTGGTAACTCTGAAAAAGAAATGTTATTCAGCATGCACAGGGATTGCAAAGGAAGCTGTGTTTTGAGGATGCATATTACAGGTCTATAACTAAAGTTAAATTTGTTAATGGCTGATCCTCTATGAGCTGCTGGATTTAAATTCACACCGTTGCTTCATGTGTTTCTCTGAGACAGTCCATTCAGCTGAGATAGGGATGCAGCAAGCATGAGATTTATAGCACAAAGAAGCACAAAAGCCTGTGCAAGTCTAGAGTGACCAAAGAAATAACTGTTCTGATGTTACCTTTAGGGAACACAGTTGTGCCTACTCTTTGGCAGAGCACAGCAAGGACTTTGGTACAAATCTGAACACAACCATATGGTTTGAGCATTCTTTGGACTCCCTCATCATCAGTGAACCTGAAAAACTTGTCTTGGAAGACAAGCTAGCTCTGTGCAAGAAAATCTGATAAAATGTTGATTTAAGACCTAGGTAAAGACTCTTATAATATAAATAAACTGAACAATAAAATCCACAGTACAAGGGGAAATCAGTGACAAGAAGTAAAATTAATGATCAACTCCTCCGCTTAAAACAAGCAATGTTCAGAAATCAAAACAAGAAGGTAAAGGAGCATCACTGGTTTTCAGGCTCCATGCAGCTATGCCCAGGCAATGTTTACAGTTAATATTTGCCTTGAATAGAAAACACAGATACCTTAAGGGCTTTTTTGATGTAGAAATTTTAGTCTTACTGAGGTGTGAGTCTTCTTATATCTTTGTGAAACCTTTGCCTCAACTTGGCTTAACACTCTTAATTTCTCTTTCCTAGAAGGTTAAGTCTTAGCAAAAATATTTCACAAGCAAGCTGACAAATAGGATTTTAAGTCAGTATTTGCTACAGACCTGGCCATGCACATACTATGACTTTTTTCATGGTTGAGGTGGTGTACACCCAGAAGATTCTGCTGCTGGCTGGAGAAGGAAGGGTGATGTCATACATGTAATTTCCTACTTAAAATTCCCAGTGTGAGCTTTACTAGTAAGACTTCAGTGGTCCCCTTCCAACTGTAATTCATTTAACGCTCTAGACATCCCCTTTCCCAGAGCACCTAATCTGCTCTTCCCCAACCTGTTGCACAGCACAGAACTGCAAACTAGTTCTCCCACTTGTCAAGCTTTCCTAGATGTTAAACCTTCTTCATACAAGCCCTTACAATAATATTACCTGCAGATTTAGTGAGATTTTTTTGCTCCAGGCTGCTGCTGAGAACACTGAGTCATGTCTGGGCAGCCCACTGGAGACAGATATGTTACAGCCTTTCCAGTCTGACAATCAATCATTTATTGTTATTCTCTGAGACTCACAATAAGTTTCAATCCCATCTAACTTTATTGTTGTTTCTATTCTCTCTTGCTTACAAGAAGTCACAGGAGACAATATCAAAAGAACTTAAGGTGACATCTCCTTGTTATAGTAGAAAGTTAAACAGCTTTGAATAGTGGAGAAGAGGAGACTGAGGGGTGACCTTATTGCTCTCTACAACTACCTGAAGGAGGTTGTAGCCAGGCAGAGGTTGGTCTCTTCTCCCAGGCAGCCAGCACCAGAACAAGAGGACACAGTCTCAAGCTGCACCAGGGAGGTTTAGACTGGATGTTAGGAGGAAGTTCTATACAGAGAGAGTGATTCCCCATTGGAATGGGCTGCCTGGGGAGGTGGTGGAGTAATCATCATTGGAGGTGTTCAGGAGGAGACTTGATGGGGTGCTTGGTGACATGATCTAGTTGTTTGGGTGGGTTGGATTGGTTCATAGGTTGGACGTGATGATCTTGAAGGTCTCTTCCAACCTGGTTTATTGTATTTATTGTATTGTATTGTATTGTATTGTATTGTATTGTATTGTATTGTATTGTATTGTATTGTAGTAATTTTTGGGGAACATCTATGTTGACTTTTACTCAAGTTTTTATTAACTTTCATGGGCATTGCAAATAGTTATTCTATTCCCCTGTTCAAAGGAAATATTTTATAAGCATTTGAGTGCTATGTAGCATCACCTCAGTTTTTAGCCTGTTTATTAGAGAACACACTTGACATGCACTCCAAAGTCATGAAATACCGGACCTGGCATGAAACACCTGCACTCCAGGTGCAGTCTGCCAGCCATTTCCTCCAGAGAGAAATAACTTACATTCTTTGTGCTTCCAACACAACATTATCAATAATGAATCTTCTTGCTGCTCCTGTAAATTCTCCCCATTCATACATCTCATATTTTCACACAGTAATTCTCTCATCTTCCCTTAGAATACTAAGAATTTTCTTAGCAGTGAAGAACAGGAAAAACCACAAAAGGCTTTGTTTTCATTATAATCAAATAAATGTCAGCTTCTAAAATGAAGTTGTAGCTAACTCAGTTCATACATGAGTTTGCTATCCAAAAAAAAAAGAGTTTTTAGAATTGTCTGTGCTAATGTATATTTCACTGGGCTGGTGTTCTTCACAAGGCAGGATTAGGTCATTGCAGGTGTTTCTAGAGTATTAACCAACTCTGTCACCCCAAAAGCCATGGGGTAGTATTACAAATGAAAATGTTCTGGCCAAATAGATTATACAGCATTATACAATATCAATGTTTTTAATGTCAAGAAAGATTACATCCAATTGTTACAACTACAGAGAGCGTCAGTGGCAACTGGAAGGGGGATCCTAAGTAAAATGAACAGCAAAGTTGGCAAAAGGAAGGTTAAGAAGGTGATAGCAGGCAAAGATAAAGATTTTCATAGGAACAAAGGACTATGAAGTAGTCATTTAGATTGGACACCTGAAAATGTTTTCTTACCAGCAGGATGGTATGACTTTGGAAACACTGACAGCAGAAAGTGGGAACAGCTCAGGATGGAGCTTGAGAAGTTTGGTACCAGCGAGGTGCACCAAATGCCTGCAAACTCAGGGGGCTAAAGCTGGTAAAAGAAACTGTGTCCACATTCCTCACATGCAGCTCTCTTTCCTTAGTATGGATACAGATCAGCAAGAGTTGGACAGACTGGAGATCTGGGCAAAGAGGAACCCAATGAAGTTCAACAAGGATAACTGCAGAGTCCAGCATCTGGGAAGGAATAATAAACTGCACCAGTACAGGTTAGGAGGTGATCTGCTAAAGAGCAGCCCTGTGGAGAAAGACCTGAGAGTGCTGGTGCATAACAAGTTATTCATGGGTCAGCAATGTGGCCAAGAGTGCCAATGGTATCCTGGGGTGCATTAAGAAGAGTGTGTCCAGCAGAAGAGAGGTTCACCTCCCCCTCTACTCTGCTCTTGTGAGACCTCACCTGGAATATTGTGTCCAGTTTTAGGCTCCCCAGTTCAAGAGGGACAGGGATCTGCTGGAGAGATTCCAAGTGAGGGCTACCAGGATGATGAAGGGACTGGAGCACTGCCTTATGAGGAGAGGCTGAGAGTTGTGGGGCTGTTTAGTCTGGAGAAAAGACTGAAAGGGGATTTAATAAATGTTTATGAAAATCTGAGGACTGGTTGTCAAGAGGGAGTGGACAGGCTCTGCTCAGTTGCACCCTGTGATAGGACAAGGGGCAATGGATATAAACTACAACACAGGAGGTTCCACCTCAACATAGAATCATAGAATCAGTCAGGGTTGGAAGGGACCAGGAGGATCATCTAGTTCCAACCCCTGCCATGGGCAGGGACACCCCACACTAGATCAGGCTGGCCAGAGCCTTGTCCAGCCTGGGCTTAAACACCTCCAGGGACGGGGCCTCAACCACCTCCCTGGACAACCCATTCCAGGGCTACACCACTCTCACGGTGTCTCACATCCAGTCTGAACATGAGGAGGAACTTCTTCACTGTGAGGGTCATAGAGCACTGGAACAGGCTCCCCAGCGAGGTTATGGAATCTCCTTCTCTGGAGACTTTCAAGACCCATCTGGATGCATTCCTATGTGACCTGCACTAGATTCTGTGGTCCTGCTCCTGCAGGGGGTAGGACTAGATGATCTCTGGAGGTCCTTTCCAACCCCTAACATCCTGTGATCTCCATGGATTTACACTAATTTACACAAGACTAAGATCCAGAGCAAAAAGAGTTTTTACGGGAGCAAAGTGATAGTTTTCATTGAAGTTGACAACTTTGGCCAAATTCCCTTGAACAGCTCTATAACCTTACTGAGTTTGCAACAAATGCTTTGTGGTAAAATAATTACTTGACATCAGTGGGATATACTTGTTACAGCCAACCAGCTGAATGCCTGAACTCTGTTTTGCATACAGCTATGCCTTAATTTATATCATATTGAATTTAATGAATTTGACAGTTATATCATTTACTAATATATCCACAGTACAGCTACCACTGTTCTCTGCCTTTGCTCATTGCATTTAACATCATTTATAAAACATTCACTACATAGAAACAGCAACTTTACCTCTTCATTACTCAGCACATGTAAAGGCTACCAAATGTTGCTTGACATTTTGGTGTGTTTAGCGCTGGGAAGCTTGAAGGATCTTTATAAAGCATATAGAGATGTACCTGCAAAGTGCATCATCTCTGAAATCCTCAGGTGCCTGGGAGGTGGCAAAGAAACACCACTATTTAATATATTAATTAAAGCAAGCACACTGTCCAAGTGTGTCCCTGACTCTCTCCTACACCATACCACTGAATGCAACACAGAAGATGCAGCTGGAGGTAGAAACCTTGCCTAAAGGAAGACTTTGAGTTAGAAACACTTGAGTTACAACACCCTGAGGTGAAACGCAGGATTAAAGCAGCAGGATCGTTTTATGACTAATTTCAGGAGGGGAAAAAAATAAAAGCTTTATATATATATGTATTTTTTAAGATATTTTTCTATGTTGAAAAAAAAGAAGGATCCTGGAGTTTTGCTCAGATCACATATTAAGTCCCACAGAAAGGAAGATAGAGGGTATCCCAGCTAAGAAGTTCTGGCCTGATCAAATACTGCAAGACAGACTGTGCAAATGTACATCCTCTTTCTGCTTAATTGCTTTGAAGAAACATTGGTGAATGTCAGCAGAAGTATGAAAGCTGTTCTTTTTAGTGCAATATTTTCATATTTATCCTGCCTACTTGCCCTGCTTGCTTTAAAGAGGTAAATTAGATCTTTCCCGCTACATAAATTTATACCTAACTGCCTGCCTCTGGTGGCAGATACACCCAGGTTTACAGGGACCACAATATCCCTGCATTCATCCAGCACCATGCAGAAGGGCACATGAAAAATCTCCAGACACTTTGCAGAGGTATGAGGTCTCTGCCCATACAACCCCACATCAAGGCTGACCTCAGTCTAAAGGCTTCTCTGCAAGGGATATTCACATTGCCAGAGCAGCCATCTACAGAGCTTCTGTTCCTGTAATATGTCCTGAGTACAGAGAGTAGCTTTTCAATGAATTTCAGCTGCTCTTAGACTCCCTCAAAAATTCCAGACCAATGTCTTGACATTTACAAAATTGATTTCATGCCATGACTGTTTTTGAACCCAGGGTGCAGAGTTCTTTACCCTTTCTTTAATTTCTTTTCCCCCAAGAAAAACATGATATATCTAAACTAGCAGAATCATCCTCAGGCAGTTTGCAAGAGTGGTTGGAGCAGGCCCTGTACCCTGTAATGCTGTATCCAAGAGTAACAGAGCCAGGAGCTGAAGGGAATTTTACAGCCTACAATTAAAACTTCCTAAATGCTATCAATTCAGTAGATTAAATTAGTGCTACTAAGCTCATCTCTTCCTACAAAAATGGAATCTGTGCTAAGTGGGTATGGCACCTTTGTTCTGAAAAACACACTCTCCTGGGTCGTGGTTGAGCCTTGTAGGCCATAGAAACAGTCAGTAATTTGAAGCATTTTACTGAAACAGCCTTTTAGAACATTTAAAAGAATGCATACAGATGGCCCCTGCTCAGGCTGCACTCTGCAAAACGTAAGGTTTTTTTCCCCACAAATTTGCTAGAAAGTGTCCAAGCACTTATTTATTTTACATTGTACCCATTCACCCAGGATGCTGATATGAAGTAAATAACATCTTTTCACTTATGACACTACCACTGTCCTTGCAGCACAAGCTTTAATCAACTTTTATTAATTAAGCAAGGGACCAAACTTTCTGCCTCGTAACATTGCTCCGAAGACCGTGATCAAAAAGCTATGATGACTTCAAAGATCAGAGGAAAAAGCTAATAACTGACACTTCTGCATACAAATGCAATTTAAAATTTCCATAGGAAGAGCCTCTCACAGTAGGAACAAGTCTCAGTTTGCTGTTGCTGGGGTTTCTGTATTTGGTTTTCTTTGGTGTTTTTTTAATTCAATGCTGATTTTTGAATCTTAGCAGGTCTGGTGATGAGGGACCTATCTTAGTGGAGACAAAGAAGAAAGATTTTAGAATTGAGTGCTACGTGTCAGAGGCGTGCTGAGGATAGCAACCACTGCCCAGTTGAATTTCAATAAACCTTCCTATGGGAGGAATGGAATGGAATGGAATGGAATGGAATGGAATGGAATGGAATGGAATGGAATGGAATGGAATGGAATGGAATGGAATGGAATGGAATGGAATGGAATGGAATGGAATAGACCAGACCAGGTTGGAAGAAACCTTCAAGATCATTGAGTCCAACCTATCATCCAATACCATCTAATCAACTAAACCATGGCGCCAGGCACCCCAACAAGTCTCTTCCTAAACACCTCCAGTGATAGCGACTCCACCACCACCCAGACCAGCCCCCATCTGTCTACAACCTCCCTTCAGGTAGTTGTAGAGAGCAATAAGGTCTCCCTTGAGCCTCCTCTTCTCCAGGCTAAACAACCCCAGCTCCCTTAGACTCAGAGGGCTTGTGCTCTTAACCCCTCCCCAGCTTTGCTGCCCTTCTCTGGAACCATTCCAGCAAGTCAACATCTTTCCTAAAGTGAGGGGCCCAGAACTGGACACAGGACTCAAGGTGTGGCCTAACTAGTGCAGTGTACAGGGGAAGAATTACCTCCCTGCTCCTGCTGGCCACCCTGTTCCTGACACAGGCCAGGATTCCTAGATACAAACAGCACTAGCAACTTGGGTATTTCCATGTGGATATTTAATTGACCAGGGTTGCATAGGATGATACCCTTTACACTTGTCTTCAAAATTACTGTTTCAAGCAGGTTTAAACGTAAGCTGCATTCACTGACACATTTAGGTAAATTCAATCAGTGTTTAAATAATTGGTCCCTAAATAATAATTTCTTTCTCAGTATCATAAATCAACATCCTGCTGACCAAAATATTTGGTTCAGGGTATTTTCTGTACATTTACAAAAGGTTTAATTGACATAATGAGACAATTGACACAGCTAATGAAGTTTTGAGTTTGCACATTCTCTGCTTGAAATGCAGTACTTAAGGCTTTTAAGTTGCTTGGTTGTTTACAGACTAAATCCTTCATGCCAAAGATTATTGCTATATATGTAGTACAAAACATCTCTCCCCTTAGCCAGCTCTATTCTAGCAAATAATAAATAAATGGGATATGCCAATCTTCTCATTATTTCTTACTCACCTTATGCCAGCTATGTGTTTATATGGAAATACTCAATAAGGGTCTCCAGCATTTTGTCACATGGGATTTAGCCTCACACTTCATGTCATAGGCAATGCAAAACATGTCCTTTCCCCCAGCCAGTCTAGCCAGAACTGGCTCTGTATCCTCTAGCTTTGTATCCCTTCTTTAAATTCACTCTCCCTGACATTTCAGTGTCCTTTACCATAGCCATCTCAGGAGAATATCCTCTCTGGAACCTGGTCTAAAATGTATATTATTTTATACTGTTTCTTTAAAAGCTGATGGTAGATGAAGTATAATGTGATACCCTGCCATGCACCACGGTTGTAATTTATGTTCCAAAAATATCCAGTAATATTCCATTTTTCAGCAGAAAAATTCCAAGAGTAGAAGACACACTCTCTTAAATCAGCTCTTTCTTTTCCTAGGTAAAATTCCATGCTCCTGCATCCTGCAGAGTTTCCTTGTGAATGAAATTCACAACTAACTGGTCCTTTCATAATTCATGGCACACCAGGAGCAAAGAAATCCTTGCAGTTCTCTCTAGTCTGCTCTATCCCCATCCTGAGCTCCACTCCTAGAGGCACCAGGATGCACACAGGTGGAGATGATCTACTGACAGTAATGTTAAAATTCATTTTTTCAGAGGATCTCAATTTGTACTGTGGAGGTTCTGCAGGACAGAAAGTAATTTTCCTGGGATGCTGCTCTTTCAAAGTACTTCTGCATCTTTCTCACTTTCCATCTCACTCACAGGAGAGCATCCCACCACCTCAACTTGAATCCATGCCTGTTCTATTTTAATCTCCTTTCTTTAGGCTACTCTATATGTTACTAAGTTAGCTTCCTCTACTAAGGGATTTTTGTGAGAAAAAGCCTACAATAGACAAAAAGAACCTGTACTCCACAAAGCTACCTACTCCTACCTCTTCTCACACAACTCACCTTTGCCACTGACAGTCAGGCTCCCTCTTTTCAGGACTTCTCTATCTCACTACCACTTGTTTTGTTGCTCACTCTGAATTGAGCTGTCTGAAACTATCACTATTTAAAAAATCTCTTCTGGAGAGAAATCATTTCAGTTCAAGGTAATGTTTTTAATATCCTTTAGGTGCATGAAAACCATTAGGAAAGGCACATTTAAAATATCATAAATGTCATCATAAACCAAGATGTTGTTCAAAAAATAAAACAAAGCCCTTTAATCAGATATTAGATTAATGACTCTTAATACATTTACATAAAGTTAGTCAATCAATGCTATTCTCTCTCAGTCTTCCCAGAGCAATTAAAATTCTATGCTCTACAAGCCCCATTTAGTTGCTTGGCAAGGTCTCTATAGGAACTATGTGCACAGTGTTAGCACCAGAACATTGCACAGGAGCCTGTGTGCATTACTCAAGATTCCTCCTGCAGAAGGTTTGTGGGTCCTTCAAACAAAATGGCTCACTAAAAGACCCATCTTTTAGAACTCACGTGTTAATAGGAGGTACATCCAGTGGCTTTAAGGCCACTCCATACAGCTAACATAGTGTGAATGAGATCATTAGCATATCCATCAACTGTATCCTCAGTCTGATGGTGTGGATGTTGTGAGAAGCCTGGTTGTAAAAGCTAAAATGAGCATGGCTTGGCATGCAGACACATTCTTGGGAGCCACAGGACTGTGACATGTCTTTTTTCAGATTCTTTACCTAAAGAGGTCAAAATCATTCACAGCCATGCTTATTTTATCTGTCCCTCCAGCAGCTGCTGCACATGTGAAAAGCAATTACTTTTCAATGCTAAAGTGCTTACAGCAGAATACATCAGTGCACATTGGTCCTTTGTAAAGCAGATTTGAAGGTAAATATCCTGGAAATTGATGTAAAGCCATAATTAAAAAAACAAACCCACAAACCAACAAAATTAAAGACTAAAGTAGTTTTAGAGCAATAACTTTTAACAACATTATTATTAGAATCATAGAATCAGTCAGGGTTGGAAGGGACCACAAGGATCATCTAGTTCCAACCCCCCTGTCCCGGGCAGGGACACCCTACACTAGATCAGGCTGGCCAGAGGACACCTCCAGGGAGGGGGCCTCAACCACCTCCCTGGATAACCCATTCCATGGCTTCACCACTCTCATGGGGAAGAACTTCTTCCTCACATCTAGCCTGAATCTCCCCAATTCCAGCTTCATTCCGCTCCCCCTAGTCCTATCACTACCTGATGTCCTGAGAAGTCCCTCCCCAGCCTTCCTGTAGGCCCCCTTCAGATACTGGAAGGCCACAATGAGGTCACCTGGGAGCCTTCTCTTCTCCAGACTGAACAGCCCCAACTCCTTCAGTCTGTCCTCATAGGAGAGGTGCTCCAGCCCCCTGATCATCCTCGTTCTTGCCACAATGTATGCTTATGTACAGTCATTTGCTGTGAGTGAATGCTGGTGATTGTATTTTGCAGTTGAGTTTACATTCCTTTACTGCCTAGTATAAGAGGTACTCAGAAATTACATATATTTTTAAAAGGTGTAGGCTTTATGTGAAGGACATCCTATCTGTCAGTTCAGCTCAAGGAAGTCTGTGAAGTCCTGTGGTGTTCTGTGATGAAGGACACTTTCCTAGCAGCACAGTCAAAGGGAGCCTGAACCTACACTTTAATTCCTCCCTTTCATGAGGACAGAATACCAAGACATTTTCTTCCTAACAAAATTTAAAATACAATGAAGAGCTTGACAACCAAAATCCTACTTTGATCTGCCAGTGGGAAAAATGCTGGATGTATAATTAATATTGTCCATGATCAGTGCCACTGCAGCCCACTCATTTCTGGTGTAGGGAAAGAAGAGTGCCATGATTATGAAGGACGTTTATTTAACAGCCAGAAGGCCAATCAGATCCTGGGCTGCATCAAGAGGAGTGTGGCCAGCAGGTCAAGGGAGGGGATTCTCTCCCTCTACTCAGCTCTGGTGAGACCCCACCTGGAGTACTGCCTCCAGTTCTGGAGCCCCTATTACAAGAGGGATATGGACGTACTGGAACATGACCAGAGAAGGGCCACGAGGATGATCAGAGGGCTGGAGCACCTCTCTATGAGGACAGACTGAAAGAGTTGGGGCTGTTCAGTCTGGAGAAGAGAAAGGCTCCCAGGTGACCTCATTGTGGCCTTCCAGTATCTGAAGGGGGCCTACAAGAAGGCTGGGGAGGGACTTCTCAAGATATCATGTAATGATAGGACTAGGGGGGATGGAATGAAGCTGGAGGTGGGGAGATTCAGGCTGGACGTGAAGAAGAAGTTCTTCATCATGAGAGTAGTGGAGCCCTGGAAAGGGTTGTCCAGGAAGGTGGTTGAGGCACCATCCCTGGAAGCGTTTAAGCCCAGGCTGGATGAGGCTGTGGCCAGCCTGATCTAGTGTGAGGTGTCCCTGCCCATGGCAGGGATGATCCTTGTGGTCCCTTCCAACCCTGACTGATTCTGTGATTCTAACACTGAGAACAATGATTCCTAACCTGAGAAATCAAGGTAAGAATTTAGAGATGGTTCAGTTTCCTCCACTGTAATATATAGGGTTGTTCGCTTTTAGGATTCCTATTGGATCTTGTTTTTCTTTAATCAAAATATTTGATGGTACCTGAAAGAATTGAGGTCTGCAGAGAATGTTTTGCATCCCAGAATCTGATGACTTGTAGATGTAAGATGCAATTTCCTAGCATTAAATTATGGTAAAATATTTCAGCATTTACTCTGACCTCAGGAGATAAGTGCAAATGTTGATTTGTTGATGCCTGACTCAAGACATGAGCCACAGAAAGTTTTTCAGAAGTTTTGATTCTGCAAGATAAGCTGCTAAAATAATCTAGAGAATCACACATCATCATTTTGTGCCTTGTCAGGCTCATCTGAGTACTGTTTTCATAAAGGCAGCATTTTCCAGAGGGGCTGTTGTCCTAGTTCTAGTATTAACTGGAAAATGACTTCTTTTTGTCTAATGCCTATAACCTGATTTGAATAGGGATGCACTTCAGGACTATCAGTTGAGAACAGAGAACACAAGCAGCTGCATCAGTGTTAGACAGTGAGTCTATGGCAAAATTGGAAAGATTCATAGTTTGGAAAGCACAGGAAAACTGTTCCTCTTGTACACAGATATTCATCCAAACTGTTACTCTAAGGACTGTTTTTGATGGATTCTTACAGTTTTATCTCTTTAGCTGATTCAGACACAAAGACCCACGGGTCCAGCTTCCCTTGTTTCATCAATACCATATCCATCAAATCCCTTGAGCATTCATCCCACACTCTCTCTGTGATCCAGAGAGAGCATTGTTATTCTGTAAGCTTTAAAGCTCTGTTTTCAGTAACTTGTAGTCTTTACATGACGTAAGAATATAGGTGGAATTTCCTTGGGATCCAACATATCAAATCAAAGAAGCTGTTTTAAGTAAAAAAAGATCTAAGATTGTTGTGCATGCAGATAGAACTCCTTCATAAGAGCAGCAGTATAAAATCCAGCATAGTGGAGTTTGTTATGTGCACAGTCACAAAAAAATAAACCACAGCCCAGGGAATATTTTCCACTGTTCAAATTCCTCTATATACATTAAAATGCATTTTGGAAGCTCCCTGAAATGATAGAACCTGTTCCTCCCTGTTTCAGGTAAAAATGTAATCAATCTCTGCCATGAATCTTTACATTTTCCCTAGTTTTACTCAACTTAAACAAAAAGGCCATTTAATTTCAGAAGAGAACCCACTATTTGTCCTCCCTAAAACAAATGCTTTAGGACAAGGATGTTCTCTGCTGGTCTGTGATCAATGTCTAGCATAACAGACTCAAGATCTCCACTGAGATCATGAAAGCATCAGGTAAGAATACTAATACTGCTTGAGTGGGTTAGCATACAAGCAGTAATAATTTATATGACCTTCTCTTCTGCTGGTAGCTAATTCAGTTCTTGTCCTCTCTTCTACGAAGGGAACTTCACAAGGTATTCATCTCCAACAAGTTAGAAAAACCCTGGGCTTCACTCAGAAGCATCAGGGGACCTGTGAAAGTTTGTCACAGATTATGTGTCGATGTAGGCACTGTTACTTAGAGGGTACATTATTGATAGAAGCTAAATATTTCATCTTTCTTCACTGTCTCTAAACAAAACTGGCATTTACTTACCAGAAAGCTGAAAGTTCAGCCTTTCCACTATTATAACAAGGAAACATGCTGGTAATTTCTCTCTGAAGAAAACAGATACCATGGCCTCTGCAGCAGTAGCAGAGGAAAGTCACAGCACTCACTCCCTTCCCAAACATGGGTCTGGAAATCTAGAGGGGTGCCCCAGCAGCTGTGCCTTGCACAATGCTCAGCACAAGCCCAGGGTACACCCAAGGGGAGGAGGGACAGTTTCTATTCTACATTTCTATCACTTTATAGGCCAAGTCCAACCCATCCTATTAGCTGCATGCAGGTGTTTCTGAGTGTGTTTGTGGTTTAATTATTCATAGCATCAGCTTCATATTTTATGGATTATTCTGCATCAGTTCTGGTACTTGCCTCATGCATTATGCATGCACCTGAATCTGTTCTGATGGTAGGCATAAAAGACACAAAGCATGTCTCTCACCTGTATGCTTCTGATTAGAAAAGTGTTTCTAACCCTGAGCCTGCACTGAATCCCAAATGTGTCCTCCTTTGTCCCATAACTGCACATTCTCCAATCAACAAAAGGTAGATTTTCTTCTCTTCTGCTTCATCGAAACTCTCCTAGTTTTACATGTTGGCCAATGCCAGCTTATAATGAAACCATTTCCCTTATAAAATGTACATTTTTCTCAGTGCTGATTCAGAAGTATTGTCTACTAAAAATCACAACAAAGATGTGTTAAAAAATGAGATCTCTGAACGAACCAAAGCCATCAAGTCTAACGTCTCAAAACACAGGCACTGCATAGTACATTGCTGTTTTAGTCTAACAGGCATCAGAGAAGACAAGGGGATGCACTGTTTTGATCATGCTAATGCAGCTTAGTGTTTAAAAGATGAGACAAATTATTCATAACTTTGAGTAGAAATCCAAATGAAAGTTATTGGGCTTTTTAATTGCTAATTGGTGCCACACACCTCGTTAGTGATGCTGCCTTCCTTTCTTCTCTTTTTCCATGGGACCAGATGCCAGACCTTCTTTCCCATAGGGCCCTAACTTTTCGAAAGTCAAAGACTCAAAGTTGTCCTAGTGAAGAAGGAAATGATTTTGTGGCATAGGGAATAACCAGGTTGGATGAGGAGGCACTGGTGCAGAGAGACATAGGCTGGCATTGCTCAGGCTGGCACCCAGGAGAAAGCCACCCTGGAAAAGGCCATGCTGCCTCTGCTCACTTGCCTCCAGTGAATGGCTCTGACCTCCCCTAGCCCAGTGTCACATAGGAAGCCCTTTCATTTTCCCTTGAAAGCTACCTTTGCAGTAGAATTGTCAAGATAGCTCTAGCAAAGGACAACTCAGGAAAGAGTTCTTCAATCACACAAAAATATTTGAAGAAAAACATAGCAAAATTATGTAAATAGATTTAAATAACAGCCTCCTGCATTCTTGGTAATTGTTTTGCCTCCTACATCCAGAGCACTGAGTTCTGAGCATGAAGCTAATTATAACCAACTGACATCAGCCCTTGATCCAGGCAGACACTAATCAGCATCCTGCATTCAAAATACTATGGGTATTCAACATGGAGAGAGCTCTGTTTGGTTTGGAGTGTTCTTCCCCATTGCCTTCAGCAGGACTGTAGCTGGCTGCAGTGAGGTGTCTGACAGGATTTCTTCACTATCCTAGCTGCTCTTCAGACAGAATTCAGAGAGAATGTAGCTGTTACATGTATCTCCAAACCATAAGGATATTATGTCACCCAGCAAATTGCAGACCCTATTTTAATCTAGTTTCAATAAACTAAAAATATCTTGCCTGCTTTCTCTACTCATGCTCCTCTGTTTGTCAGGTTGAAATGAATCTCAACATTGTTTCACCAAATCATGATTTTTTTCCCCCCAATCACACTTTAGAGACCAAAAGAAAAAAAATGTGCACAAGGTTGCACCAGGCTCCACTAAAGGCAGCAGCTCTCTTTTCCATGGAACCACACCTTGAGCTCACTATCAGGAACACCACAAGAGGCACTCTGCTCTCCACCCTTTCAATGCAGCCCTGGTCTTCTCTTACTGAACTACATTACTTTCCACACACACACCCCTTCCTGTATTCTGCAGCATTCAGATATTCCCACCATACCAGCTTTGGTTTTGGGCTGTCAGCTGTAACCTTCCCTGCTGAAACATTGGACTGTGCTTTCTTAGGCTTCTAGACCAGGCAGCTTTACCTGAAAACCGTGCACAAATGGCCATTGTGCTCTCCTCAAGCAATCTCACTATGTGAAGCAGGTCCGTGGCACATACAGTTTGATACAGACTTGGTCATTTTGACAAGCCTGTGATGAAATACAGCTGTACCTTTCCAGCAAAAGGTTGAGAAGAACTGGGGAGATTTATACATTTCTACATAAACGCAAAGGCGGACACATTTGAGTATTCTGTGTAGTAGGTTGTGATACATGTTTGCAAGTAGAAAAAGGTTTTCCTGCAGAGAGTTTTAGATAGGATATAAGGTCCTCTAGAGTGGAAAACATAGGATCCTACCAAATAGACCTTCTCACAGAATATATCACAGAATCACCAAGGTTGGAAGAGACCTCAAAGATCATCAAGTTCAATCCATCACCACAGACCTCCTGACTAAACCATGGCACCAAGTGCCACGTCCAATCCCCTCTTGAACAACTCCAGGGATGGTGACTCAACTACCTCCCTGGGCAGCCCATTCCAATGGCTAACAACTCTCTCAGTGAAGAACCTTCTCCTCACCTCGAGGTAAACTTCCCCTGGCACAGCTTGAGACTGTGTCCTCTTGTTCTGGCTATGAACTGGCTATTTTCTCCCTTAATTTTCTAATGGCTGTGACAAGTGCTGTGTGCCAGAAGACAACTGAGAATTACATTGACAAAAATGACACCTAAAGAAACAGCTTTTGCTACGTTTCATCTCTTAGTTCAACTCAAATAGTTCCCATAACACAGAGATACAGAAAGCATGACAAGCAAATAAGACGTGGGGGAAAGAAGCCTTTACCTTTGGAGGAGCTCATCTCACCCAGTGATTTCTTCTGGCCAGACTCAGCCAAGTACTCACGTACACAGGCTTTTTAATTATTCACCAACTGTTTCATAAGTTGCCATTTAACTCTTGATGACCTGTCTAAAAGAAACTCTTTGATAAAAAAGAAGTGGCTAAAGAGAAGTGTCTGTGACTCACTTGTCACTCAAAATGGGCCATACTGAACTTTTTTTTTCCAGCAATGCTAACATGTAGGAAAAAATAATTGAACTTGACTTATTTCTTTCTTTTCTGCAACCATCCTGTTTCCTCAGTCCCTCATTAGACAGTAAATCTGCATTTATATAATTGCATGAGGTAACAATGGTATCTGCAGCACCAATTATGACATTTTAAGTAGCTGGCCAAATGTTCCAAATCCCAGATTTAACATAATTAGTATATTTTGAGGTTTGAGCTGTACACTCATTACCATGCAAATGTTTCAGTGGTTTGAACTTCCAGAGCAGTCTGAAGTGAATGAAAAGACTGTTGTAGACCTGGGTAAGTTTTGAGTGGATACTTTGCACCTCATATCAGCAGTATCAGGCACCTGCCTTTCCAGATAACACGAACCGGTTCTTAGCCCTTCTGCATCCAACTAAGATAAGGCAAAGAGTAAATATCCTACATTTAGATTTATAGAGCACTTTTTATCTCCAAAGCGCTTTGCAGGCATTAACAACATAATCATTAAATATTGATATCTGCATGATTAATGCTTTGTTGTTACATTATATGAGAAGAAAGATACAAATGTTGGGAGAAGTAATCTGCCTTGGAAGAAAGCCATGAATTTGTGCATAGTAACTCTGTAACTTGTCTTTCAGATATGCTCCTATTAAAAATCTGGCAGCTTTAGAAACAGAATTATGATCCTGGTGCAATATCCTCAACTTCATTTCATCCTGTATCAATAATTTGGCTGAAATTAAAATGTTATGCCTAGAAAGATCATTTCCCACAATAAGCATTCTTTGAGGATTTATGCAGCACAAATCTGATGAATCTCAGGCCAGCATCCTGGTTTGGGGATTTTATGGCCTCCATCTGCATCACATCTATAATGTTTCCTTTTGTGCCGTAAAAGGAAAGGGGAACAACTGCTAACGAGATATTTCTCCCCTCTCTGAGTTTACTCATTTCTTGCACGTTCTGTTTCGTGACTCAATATAAATTCTTTCAGGAGCTTATTTCTCTACAGAGGAAAAATTATACATATCAAAAATATTCTACACTTGACTAATAAGTTACTTCCTTGTTACTTATGGAAAACAAGACTTAGCTGCACCAAGTAGGCAAAGTATACTTAGGTGTCACAACTTCGTACAACCGAGTCACACTAATTTACCACAGCTGAGGACAAGGTCCCAGAAGGTATCTTTGTTATTTTTTTCTCTAGTACCTATCTCTGCTAGATCAGAAGGTTCCTGCTTTTCATTAGTACATTTCCTGCAAGAGTTATACAGAAGTAATGATTGAAAACCATGAAGATTCTTTCTAATCTGGTTGACCTGCTTTATCCAGCTTCTCTCTCCTCCTAAAATTATTCCTGAGACTCAGCACACAAAGAGCCCATTTCAGCTAATCACTACTTGAGGAGAAGCAATTGACAATACTTTTTTTTTTTTTTTTTCCAGTTAGTTAGTTTTTAAAACTCCTTACAAAGACCATTAATTGTGAAATACAAGAGCTGGCATTTTTAATACTTGGCCAGAAAGGAAATAATTTCCTTGTCTTCTTCTTCAATGTACTTATAATGGATTTTGAAACTAGCAAGAACCAGAGAATGCAGGAGAAAATAAGAAAAAAAAAGTGATTATTTTAAGCAGGATTTCAATACCAGGTCATTGAGTTGTCCTATCAGAAGTGACTAGGACTTTTTGCTACACAAAATTTGTGAAGAGCTTGTTGCCTTACCCAGCCCAGAGATTGCCCTCCCTTGGCGATGCCTGGAGGTGTCTGGCATGACTTTGGGGCTGTGTAAGTGGCAAGCCACAGCTTTCAGGAGGCTCTGTTGCATGACAAATCCTTGTCACAACACAATAAAAATGGCTTTTACGTTATTTCTAACATGAACTCACCCACTTCTGTTTTAATGCATCATCCCTAAATATACTCTGTAAATTCTGGATAGAGGTAATAGACACATTTTTATGATTATGATAAGCCATAAAAAAATGTGGCACAGCTAGCAGAGGGCTAGAGACAGCCACTAAAATAATCCAAGAGAGGGATGGTAGCCAAGATATACTAGCTCTGTGACATATTATTCTTTAAATACTCTCTGAAGTAAAATTCTCATGCTTTTTTCCCTTTTGACATGCAGAATGGCATGCGGCTTATAAGCAGACTACAAGCTTCCATGCCCTGTCAGAGAGGTGTTAGCTGGGACAAATATCAGTGGTTTGAAGAGCAATAACAAAAGTCTCTGCTCTGTGCAGTAGGGTGGTATGCAGTAAACACACCTGGCAAGTAGAAAGTCCAGTGAATGTTTTCCTGGTTTTTCAAGCAGTACAGAGTAAAAGCTAGTGCTCAAGAAGATTTATCTCAAGTCAGAATAAAAGATCTGCCCATCCACACTGAACAGTTGCACAGAATGAGCTTAGAACTGTACTGGAAGAGCAAGCCAGATATGTAATCTGCTTTGAGACACACAAGAAATTAATAGACAGTCTCCACTGACTGTTGAGTCAATGCAAGATTTTGAATACATTCTAGCTACTTAATGTCTTTTCAGGGCAGCAGAAGACTTGCAATGATGGTTTATATTTCCATATTGGACAAGTAACACACAGGTTTTTCAGTCTCCGCCATTGTAAATGGAAACCTTATTCTAAATAAGGTTATTATCTGTACCAGGTCTGCCAGTGTGACTTGGGTTTGTGATGACGCCCACTGGGAACTGGCCTAGATTGTATTTACAAACACTCATACCACTTTTGCATTTGATAAGAAGATTTCTAAATGCAAACCAACATCCCAACAGTGACAAGCTAGTTATATATCCAGGGAGTTCTGAAGGACACAGAGCAGCACTTCTCTTCTGTGCAGCCACCAGCAGCACCATCCAAACAACTATTATTATCATTCTTATTCAGAGTCACAGCATCAATTTCCCAACAAAACATGTGTCATTATAACTTGCTACAATCTTGGCACCGCTAGATTGTGCTGAGGTTATTTTTGGACTGATAACAAGGGCCAAGGACAGCTGTGGCGCAATCCTGATCTTGCTGATATTGGTGACAGGACACCAATCTGCTGGAATGTGAGTTGGAAGAAGCCTTTGCTACCCACGAGCAAACATGAGAATTAAAAACAAACAAACAAACTGTGGTGGTTTGAACCTTAACTGGGAGTTAAGAGCTCAGGTGGGGGCAAGGCTGAGAATCTCTCCCCCACTCCCCCTCCTCCCTCCCAACTGAGAGAGGAGAAAAGGAAGGAGCAAATTTGCCAAACAATAATTTGGAGTCGGCTTGGAAGTAGAGAGGTAAAGAGTTGTCTTTAAACAATATATATATATATATATATATAACAATAACAGGAAAAGGTTCACAAGGGCAAGGAACAAGGATGGATGGGAGGGGGACAAAAACAAGAGAATAATACAAAACCAGCCTTTCTCTGAGGAAGCGTAGAGGCAGCAGGGAGAAGGATCAGGTCCGACCACATGGCAGAGGAGCAGGAGGGCAGCTGCAGTAGCTCTCATCCAGCAGAGGCAGGAGCCAGAGAAGAAGTGCCAACAGCTACGATGTCCTGCTTTTTATACTCTAGCTGGGCAGGGAGGGGGAGTGGAACAGACTCAGCTTCCCAGGCGAAAAATGCCCTGCAGGGAGTGAAAAGTACCTGCAAGTCCTCCACCCTGCTTTGTTCTTTTGTTTTCAGAAAAGGGTGTTAACCCACCACACAAACAAAATAAACAAGAAAAAAACCCTACCACACCATCACCAAAAGAAAACCAAAACCAGAAAAGCCCATCCTATTTTATGTTTCGGGGGAGTTAGGCAGGACCAGTTAATCAGATGTGTAGATTACAGTTTAATGGCAATACAGATTCTTTAGGTATTTCCTTATGAAAGTTATGGCAGATTCTCATTCATGCTCCTGGGACTAGTCAGCAAAACTAATCCTGTACTAGTCCTGATACGCTGTAGAGCACCACAGGTAGCAAAGGGGTAGTAGGACCTTGTTCACCATATGGCCCCAAGTAAAGCATTTCCTCAGAAACCCTACTAAAGTCAAGACTGCTGAAGACACTTTTCTAATCCATCTGAGACACATGCAACATTTAAATCATCCCTAGAGCTCATAGAACTAAGGCAGCAATGGTTGACAGGACTAGAATGCCAGAAAACTCTAAAGCTGAGCTGTACAAGGAATATTATCTAAAATATGCCTCATATTAAAGAAAACAAGTTCTACTTAAAATCTAGTTCTAAAATTTCAGATGCTTGTTTTGATCTACAGCAATTAGCATTCATTCATTAAAATGCATTATTTACCAATATGCATGTTATGAAAGCAAGAAAGTTGTGCACATAAAGGGAAATAAAATATTGTAGTATGGAAGAATTTTTTTACTGATTATCTGTGTCTCACTTTATGTTACAACTTCATGCTGTTACCCTGTGTAAGCATAGTGTTCATGGGATGTTGGCAGCACACCATAAAATCAGACATCAGAGCTGGGAATCTGTTCTATTGTTCCAGATTTACCATGTGGCTCTCCACAAAGACTTGGGAGTGTAAGGCCAGGATTTCTTCTAGCCAGCTGCTCTGTTTGACACAGATGATATTCTTGTGGACTCAGTACATACCAGGGGTAGTCCTGCTGGAAAGCAGCTCTATGGAGAATGATGTTAGAGTCCTAGTGGACAGCAAGTTCTCCATAGGACAGCAATGTGCTCCTGTGGCCAAGAAGGGCAATGGTATCCCGAGCTGCATTAGGAAAAGCGTGTCAGCAGGTCTAGGGAGATACTCCTCATGCTCTACTGTGCTATGGTGAGACCACACCAGGAATACTGTGTCCAGTTTTGGGCTCAATTCAAGAGAGACAGGGTCCTGCTGGAAAGAGTCCAGTGGAGAGCTACAAGGATGATCGTGGGACTGGAACATCTCTCCCATAAGAGTGACTGAAAGAACTGGGCCTGTTTAGCCTGGAAAAGATAAGGCTGAGAGAGCATCTTATCAACATCTTATCTATAAACATCTGAGGGGTGAGTGTCAAGATGAAAGTGCCAGTCTATTTTTGGTGATGCCCAGTGATAGAACAAGGAACAGTGGGTACAGGCTAGAACACAGGAGGTTGCACCTCAATAGGAGGAGACACTTCTTTATGGTGAGGGTGACAGAGTACCGGAATAGGCTGCCCAGAGAGGTTGTGGAGTCCCTTTCTCTGGAGACTTTCATACATGTGACACATGAGCCTAATAAAGAGATTTTAGCAAAAAATGCAGTTAGTCAGTTTGCCTTGGATCCAAACCTTACTTTGGGGCCCAAATATTTTTAACCCTTATTTTCATGCTGATCACTACTTTTAGGCTTCATCATGAAGAAATTCAAACTGGAGGGTATCTTTTAATTTTTGATATCTCACAAAAACCCTCACCCATAACATTCTAGAAAAATATTTGTTGGAGAAATACATCCTTATTCCCCCAAAACTATTCAAAACAGTTGACATTTTTACCATCTCCAGTGACTACGTAAAGTCTTTTAAGTCAAGTTTTATCTGGTTGCAACAGATTTGGTATTTTGTTTACTATCTGGACAGCATTTTTAACTGTATTCCACCATGAGAGTGGTGAAGCCCTGGAATGGGTTGTCCAGGGAGGTGGTTGGGGCCCCATCCCTGGAGGTGTTTAACACCAGGCTGGATGAGGCTCTGGCCAGCCTGATCTAGTGCGGGGTATCCCAGCCCATGGCAGTGGGGTTGGAACTAGATGATCCTTGTGGTCCCTTCCAACCCTGCCCGATACTATGATGCTATGATCCCTCATCCTTTTACAATGCCTAGATTTTATAAATGCTATTTTTTAAATTTATTTCTTCATAGATTATTGATGTTTAGCCTCTACTATAGTGTCTTCTGCTTGCTGAAAATAAAAATGTCACATCAAAACAAGGTGAAGTAAATCCCGAGTATTTATTTCTCATAAAGTGACTTGAGATGAGCAGCTTTGACTGTAAGCACAGTAGAACAGTGCATCATTAGAACCTCATTTTGAAGAACTTTGGTGTTTAATCTTTAAATCTCACTAAACTGAACGATGTTTATATGCGCCAAAGCAATTATCCCATCAAATGAAGGTGCTTTCACACAGCTCAAGTATAAGCAACAGTGGTAGGCTTTTCATATTTTTTTCAATACAGTTGGGATCATTTATTTCAGCAGCTATTTAACAGGAAAGAAACACTTCACGCTGCCATTTCCAACATCCTTAAAATATTATTTTTAAAACCACCTAAAGAATCCAAAAGCGGGGGCACAATTCGCTCTTGATTACATTTTATAAGTTGTTATCAAATCTTTATAGAAAGGAATTGCTTGCTATTAAATACTCCAGGGTTTTAAAGTCATTTCTATAGAGCTATTTTTAATTTATACACACACACACACACAAAAATAGCTACACTAAAGGACGCGGCAAAGTCACCCAATTGAAACTTAGCACATGCCAGGATTAGAGAGGCCCAAGCAATCTTCCCCTTCGGTTTCTGTGTGCAATTTGTCTACTCCAAGTAGCCTTGGAGATTTAGAGACTGGATCAGAACTGCTGGGGAAAGAATTAAGGACTCAATGGGCAACCATAAATGTAGCAATTTCTAACTAGATAGAATAGAATTGTTAGGGTTGGAAGGGACCTCAAGGATCATCTTGTTCCAACCCCCTGCCACAGGCAGGGACACCTCACACTAGATCAGGTTGCTCACAGCCACATCCAGCCTGGCCTTAAAAACCTCCAGAGACGAGGCATCCACCACCTCCCTGGGAAATCTATTCCAGTGTCTCACCACCCTCACGGGGAAGAACTTCTTCCTAACATCCAATCGGAATCTGCCCATTTCTATTTTTTTTTCCATTCCCCCTAGTCCTATCACTCCCTGACACCCTAAAAAGTCCCTCCCCAGCTTTCATGCAGGCTGCCTTCAGATAATGGAAGGCCACAATAAGGTCTCCTCAGAGCCTTCTCTTCTCCAGACTGAACAGGCCCAACTGTTTTTGTTTAAAAACCAACTTTGATTTACCCCTTCCTAGGCAAGGAGCCCAACTGAAATGGCAGGAGCCTGATATGCCTTCAGAAGAAACTACCTTCCTGCTTGCCGCCTTCCTCAGAAACTTTTGATTTGTTTAAAATCAGAAGTTAATAAGCAGGCAGACCTTGCTATCACAATTCTATTTCCCCAGCTACTTCCATCAGTTCTACTGTCCCCACTGCCACTGGGGTCTCACAGGTGTCTACTGGTGAGGGGATGTACACTGGACAGGAAGCATATGGGTGGGATGAGAGTCCAGCAGCTCCCCCTCAAACTGGGACTGCTGCTCTGCTTCTGCACTGTGTGCTTCACGCAGCATGCAGTGTTACCGCTCCTGCTTTGGTAGAATTCAGGGTTAGCTCTTCAGAGTGTTTCATATTCATATATTAATTAGGCTAGATACCATAATTTTCTTGGGGAATACAAGATTGTGGAAGAGAAACAGCAAGCTGTAATAGCTTATAACCCAGTTAACTGCAGTACACGGGAGAAGGAACTGTGACTATTTTTTTTGTAAACCCAGGGGCTTCCAGTTAAATATCAAACACCTCCTATGAAAGTTGAAGACATTAGACATAGTTTATAAAAAACTTAAAGTCTTCTCTATTGGAAAAGGGCTGGGCAACCTCTGCCAGCAGGATGTTTTCTGTAGGTATTAACTTCACTACTGAAATTTCTGAACAAGTTTCTACACTCCACGCCAACTGTTCTTTGGTCTTGCAGAATGAAAAAAAAGGGCTCAGACTGTGAAAATCAACTACACAAGAACCATCTCCAGCTGAATTTCTCCACATGCAGAGCATGCCAAGACCTGGCACAGTAGTCACATTGTGATTAACATGTACCGTGACTGAATTAAGATTAAAATCAACGGGAAGGAAAACTCAATTCAGTTGCACATAGTTGAAACCTTTGTAAGGTGTCTGATACTCCACACCGAGGAAGAGTATAGTGCAGCCCTGAGAAAAGAGAAGACAGATTAAGATGAACAAAAAATTAAGCTTTCTGTCCCTTCTTTTCTATGCCTCTATCCTCTTTCTTTTTTTCTTTTTTTTTTTTTTTTGGTCTTGTTTTGCCATCTAATTTATGATGCTCCACAGAAGACAAAAGCCCAGAAGAACCCAGTACACCAGCACCACGCCTGGAAAGGTGACATATTGTGCATGCATTTTTCATACATTTTCAAAAATATCACAGTATCACAGTATCGCTAAGGTTGGAAGAGACCTCGAAGATCATCAAGTCCAACCTGTCACCACAGACCCCATGACTAGGCCATGGCACCAAGTGCCACGTCCAATCCCCTCTTGAACACCTCCAGGGACGGCGACTCCACCACCTCCCTTGGCAGCACATTCCAATGGCGAATTACTCTCTCAGTGAAGAACTTTCTCCTCACCTCCAGCCTAAACTTCCCCTGTTGCAGCTTGAGACTGTGTCCTCTTGTTCTGGTGCTGGTTGCTAGAGAGAAGAGACCAACCCCCACCTGGCTACAACCACCCTTCAGGTAGTTGTAAAGAGCAATGAGGTTGCCCCTGAGCCTCCTCTTCTCCAGGCTAAACAACCCCAGCTCCCTCAGCCTTTCCTCATAGGGCTTGTGCTCAAGGCCTCTCACCAGCCTCATTGCCCTTCTCTGGACACGTTCAAGTGTCTCGATGTCCTTCTTAAACTGAGAGGCCCAGAACTGGACACAGGACTCAAGGTGTGGCCTAACCAATGTAGAGTACAGGGGCACAATGACCTCCCTGCTCCTGCTGGCCACACTATTCCTAATGCAGGCCAGGATGCGGTTGGCCTTCTTGACCACCTGGGCACACTGCTGGCTCATGTTCAGGTGGCTGTCGATCAGCACCCCCAGGTCCCTCTCTGTCTGGGAGCTCTCCAGCCACTCTGACCCCAGCCTATAGCTCTGCATGGGGTTGTTGTGGCCAAAGTGCAGCACCCGGCACTTGGACTTGTTGAATGTCATCCCACTGGACTCTGTCCATCTGTCCAGTCAGTCAAGGTCCCTCTGCAGGGCCCTTCTACCCTCTAACTGACCAACATCTGCTCCCAACTTGGTGACATCTGCCAATTTGCTGATGACTGTCTCAATCCCCTCATCCAGATCATCAGTGAAGACATTGAAGAGGATGGGGCCCAGCACTGATCCCTGGGGATCCATGCAGGGGAATTTTTTTCCATGAAGTACCATACATGTTTGGCAGAGCAACACCCTTCCCTTTATCCTGGGCCACTGCATAAGGACATTCTGCCTTCAGTTCCTGCTGAAACCTCCCACAGAAAGAGATTCCTTCAGAAAAGCATCCTTGCTAGAGCAGCTCTGAACTATTCTTATAACTGTCAGCAAGATCTTGAAAAGAAGCAGTGAGAGCATGTGGCTTTGTAATGGATTTGGACCTGATCTGAAGCAAAAAGCAAGGAGAGATTTCAGAGTATGATTCAAATCACAAGCAGAGTCACCAAACAGTACAGTCCATGGGTACAGAGTTCCTTATCTGAGAATTCTCCTTATTCCTACTCTCCCTTGATGTGTTAGCATAAAAATAGGCCTTTCTTAAACTGTCATCAGTCTTCCAAATCAGGCTAGAAGCCTGGAATTCAATTTTTTTGTAAATATGTAAATCCTTTTTCATTGATGACAAATATTCCCACCAGAGTCAATCAGTTTTGGATCAGACAGTATAAATCCCAGTAAATACATCCTAAAGGCAAGAGAAGGACAACAAAAAGGAAGAAAATGGCTGCAGGGTGTGGGACAGCAAATGCAAGGTTTGAATGCTCCTATAGTTTGTGCACCAGTGGACAGAGCTCAGCTCCAAACACTATCAGACTCATGCCATCCTAAAATAAGGCTTTTCCTGCCAAGATTTCCTTATCCCAGTAGACAGCCCCTTCCTAGGCAAGGAGCCCAACTGAAATGGCAGGTGCCTCATAGGCCTTCAGGAGAAACTACCTTCCTGCTCACATTCCTCTTCAGAGCCCTCTGTATGGATACAGGAAGGAGACTGAGAAGCAGCAATGTTTTAGTTAACACATACATAGAGAAAAAGCAAGGCAATGTTTCTTTCCCATGTGAAGATGCTTCCCATTTCCACACAGGCTCACACAATTTCATCTGCTGCTTTATTGCTTGGTCACTCAGTTTTATTTGCTGTACCTTCATGAGCCCAGTCCTATACACCAGGATCTGATTACCTGATATAATTTTCAGTGTAACCCTGGATAACTTAAACCTCATGGGAAATAAATAAATAAATTTCAACTGTCTTTTTTCTGAGACAAGTGTTCCAAAGTGCACATGAGGATGATGGATCATATGCAGGCCAAGATACAGCTGCTGTATCCCATAGCAAGGTCAGAATGCTGAGGAAATAGCCCCAGCTGAAAATACTGCTCTGTGTTTTATTTACTGGGACATCATGGTTCTCTATCAGTTACACTCTTTCTATTGCTTTGTTTAATCTTCTGCATACTGATAGCTGTTTCCACAGCTATTAAAGGTCAATATTAATTTTAAAAGCACTGTTGCATGAAACCAGCCAAGTGAAATAAGGAAAGGTTATTATGTCACCTGTAGAGCTCTGGATTTTAAACTGTCAGAAACAAAACCAATTTATTCTTTTCCTACTGAAACAATACCCTTGGGTTCACTAGACATAAGGATAGAGATTGCTCTCTGTTGTTTCTGCTTTCTGTTGCAGCACTGACAAAGGCAGGGAAGTGCTTAACAGTCAAAAATACAAATTAGTGCAAATATCACCTATTTGTGTGTGTCTCTGGCATGCACCTCTTTTGAAAGTGAATCTGTACTATACAGTTTGCAGTCTCTGTTTCAGCAGTCCCATACAGGTCTATGAACAGCCTCCCTTCCAGGAATAAATTTATTTTCCTGGAGCTGGCATGAAGTGGTTTTTAGAAGAACCCACCACACCACAAACAAGAGGAGGACAGTGACATTGACCTAACAAAATAAAGTAGATCACAACTTGTGCATGAAGAAAATGAATTCAAGAACCCAAAGAGCTAAGTCAAATTTCAAGTCTCTGTGTATGTATATAAATTTACTGGAATCATTTGCTTCCCTCCCCCCTGCTCAAACACTGTCTTAAAACCACAGAATGGCAGGGATTGGAAGGGACCTCTGGAGGTCATCTTGTTCAAACCACCCTGCCAGAGCAGCTTCACCTGGAACGGGTTGCATAGGACAGTGTTTGACTGAGTTTTGAATGACTTGAGATGGGCACTCCACCATCTTTCAGGGAAGCCCATTCCAGTCCTCCACCACCCTCAAAGTAAAGGTTTAGGTGGAACTGCCTATGTTCAAGTCTGTGCCTGTTACTTCTTGTCCTGTTGCTGGGCACCACTGAAAAAAGACTGTCCAGTCCACTAGGACTCTCAGGCCTTTCTCCACAGAGCTGCAGGTCAGCCCCTAACCTGCGCTGACACATGGAGTTATTCCTCCCCAGGTGCAGTACTCTAACCTTATGAAACGTAAAAAGGGCAAGTGTACCCTCTGCCCAACTCTCCACTTGTCCAGGTCATGCACAGCCTTCTGGTGTGTCAGCTACTCCTCCCAGTTTTGTGTCAACAGCAAACCTGCTGTGGGTAGACTCTGGCCCTTCATCCAGGTTGTTGATGAAGAATATTGAGCAGGACTGGACCTAGTACTGACCCCTGGGGAACACCACTTGTTACAGACCTCCAGCTAGACCACAGCCCTCTGTGCTCTATCATTCAGCCAGTTTTCAACCCACCTCACTATCTATTCGTCTAACCCATGCTTCCTAAGCTTGCCTATAAGGCTGCTTCAAGAGACGGTGTCGAAAGCCTTGCAGAAGTCAAGGTAGACACCACTCACTGCTTTGCCCCACCTATCCATCCAGTCATGCCCCTGTAGAAGGCTATCACATTAGTCAGACATGATTTCCCCTTGATGAATCCATGCTGACTATTTCTTATAACCTTCATTTCCTCCACGTGCTTTGAGATGACATGGATAACTAGTTTATTTAAGTGATCTATAAAATGATCCTCCTCAACAAAGGAAAAGTCTTCCTTCCTCCAGACTTCCTCTCATACCTCCAGGGACTGAGGTCTGGCCTTAGCAGTAAAGACTGAAGCAAAGAAGGCATTCAGTAACTCTGCCTTCTCTGTAACCCCTGTCACTATGTCACCCACCTCATTCAACAGTGGCTCCATGTTTTGCCTGGAATTCCTTCTTCTGCTAATGCATTTGAAGAAACTCTTCTTGTTATTTTTCACATCCTTTGCTAGATTTAATTCCAAAAGGGTCTTAGAATTCCTTGTAGCATCCAAACATAGTCTAGTAATGTTCCTATATTTCTCCCAAATTGACAGTCCCTTTTTCCACATATTGTGAACTTCCTTTTTCCCCTTGAGTTTTTCCAGAAGCTCCTTGCATATCCATACAGGTCTCTGCCTCCCCTGCTTGATTCATGAGGATACACAGATCCTCAGCTCAGAAGAGGAGGTGCTTGAATATTAACCACTGGTAAAAAACAGTTTGAATTTCAGTGATATGTCTGTGTTCCCTCAAGAGTTTGCAATATCTGTCTTTCCATTGAGAGAGAGAGAGACACTCACTTTCACGGTAAATTAGCAACTGCTTTCATATTAGGCTTATTACCAATGTTTGTTATTCTTATCTGGCTTGCACAATGTATGTTTATATACAAACAAATACAAGGAGCAGCCACATTTGGTGGCAACTGGTTTGATGATCATAATGTTTTGTTTTGTGTTTCTATACGGAGGAACATACGGCACTTAGAACAGAAGCACACCATTGAAGACATCCTATGCAGAGCAAAAGCAGTGATTCTCATTCTCTTTCAAATACTATTAGAGCATATATAGTCTAAAATGCTCATTCTAAACATGTAATTGTTCCAAAAGTAAATAAAGCAGACTTCTCCTCTCATGGCAATTTTTGCAGATATAATCCCTACTTAACTGGAATCATAGAGTCACAGAATCAACAAGGTTGGAAAAGACCCGAAAGATCATCAAGTCCAACCTGTCACCCAACACCTCATGACTACTAAACCATGGCACCAAGTGCCACATCCAATCCCCTCTTGAGCACCTCCAGGGAGGGTGACTCCACCACCTCCCTGGGCAGCACATTCCAGTGGCCAAAAACTCTTTCTGTGAAGAACTTTCTCCTCACCTCAAGCCTAAACTTCCCGGTGCAGTTTGAGACTGTGTCCTCTTGTTCTGTTGTTGGTTACCTGCGAGAAGAGACCAACCCCCACCTGGCTACAACCTCCCTTCACGTAGTTGTAGAGAGCAATAAGGTCTCCCCTGAGCCTCCTCTTCTCCAGACTAGACAGTCCCAGCTCTGCTTGGTTTACACTGATGTGATAATTTGGGTGCTTTATTCTTACAAGTCAATTTCTTGAGTGGGTGACACTCCACTGTTACTCTTCACACTGAGTACAGTCTATGAGTAACCTTGATGACTTTGGTGTGATTTACTCATATTTCAAGTTTAGTATTCAAGTCTTTAAACTTCAAGCTTTTGAATTTCAAGACAGCAACTGATTGTTGGGACAGAAATGTTCTGACAGATGCAAGATATAATCCATATATGCTTATTCATTTGTGTGTGGAAGTAAATTATGTACTAACTAACATACAGCTCTCAAAGTTCGCTGTGGACTATGATAAACAGATTCTCATTTCCAGTAGGTCAGCAGAGACCTCTGTCGAATACATGCATTGTCATTTATAAGACTGAATCAAAAGTAGAAACAGAACCATCAAACACAGACCTCTTATCACAGTTCTTGGCACCACAGAGGATTATCACAGAATAAAAACAACAACAACTAAAAAAGATGCTTCTATTTTTTTTAAAGACATATGGCACATTACAAGAGTCTGCATTTCTCTGTGCAATGGAAAGTTCCCTAAATCATGCTTTTGTTACTGTAGGGGAAAATAAAAAGGAAAGGGAAAAAAAAATGAGAGCAAAAAGCTGATTATGTCTCTGTCATCTTGTCATGGCTTAATCTCAGCTGGCAACTAAACACCATGCAGCCACTCACTCTCTGCTCAGTGAGGTGGGGAAGAAAAACAAAAGAGCTAAATTCATGGGTTGAGATAAGAACAGTTTAATAACTAAATTAAAACAATAATAATCATAGCAATTGAGATGAAAATCAATATAAAAAAAGAGAGGGAAATAAATCCCAAGAAAAGACAAGTGATGCACAATACAATTGCTCACCACCCAGTAATTAATGCCTAGACTGTCTTCAAGCAGCAATTCACTCTCCCTGGCCAACTCCTCCTTGTTTACATCCTGGGCATGCTGCCACACAGTATGGATACCCCCTGGTTCATTTAGGGTCAGAAGTCCTGGCAGTGTCCCATCACAGCTTCTTGTGCCCCTTGGAGTCTGCTGACAGGGCAGGAAAAGAAGCTAAAGAGTCCTTGACTGCATAAGCACTGCTCAGCCAGGACTAAAACATCCTCAATCCAAAGCTCAGCACCCTACCAGCTACTAGTAAGAACATTAACTTTATTCCAGATGAAACAAGGACACCTCTACAGTCGAGTAAGCAAGTCCTCTGTGGTAGGAGATACCAGCTGCTCTAGATGTTTTGAACAAGAGCTTCCTGAGAAGCAAAGAGGAAATGAGACAGGCCTTGGCTGTGAAGGGAAATTCAGGGCTTTTAGTCTGGCTCTGTTGCTAAGAGGAACAAATGTTTCTGTCCGTGATGCCAAATATAGGAAAGTTTGAAAAAATACATAGCTCTAAGATACCCTATTTAAGGAATTTAAAGAAATATTTGTATTAATTCTGGACCTACCTTTTGAGATTTTGATTGTTTTTAATTTAGGAACCTTAAAAATGTGTCAAGAATAACCTGTTACATAGCTCATATGTGTTTTACTGACTGCTCCTAGCCTCAGGAGCTACTGTTTTTTCTCAGTTTGCAAAGGTTTCCACTTCCAGGTGAGTTTAGAGTTCTAGAATTAGCCAAGACAAACCAGAGATGACTCCACACAGGTGACTATGAAGCAAGGAAGCACAGTTATTGGGGGAGAGCAGACTGGTGCATTACTGCATTTCCCTTCCTTCTCTGGAACATTTCCTTTAGGGAAGCCTCATACTGCTTTTGCTTTTCTGCTTATTATATTTTGTAGGCAGAAAACCAGATACAGTTACATGCAGGAGAAAGCTGCACTGAGATGTATCACAGGATTTGTTGATGCTGTCACAGAGGTAAATACCCACTTGCTGTTGTTTGCGTCTGATTTGTTTGTCAAAGAAATGAAGTGCTACCATTCTTCTAAAATAATAGCCTATTTAATAGGAAATAGTAGTGTAATTTTATTTACTCTTAAAAATATAGCAATAGCTATGCTTTCCTATACTACCCTAGAATTTGTAGCCATTAGAATCCCTTTTTTTCACATACTCAGCTCCCAGTGAAAGCATTAAGGGCAGAACACGATGATCTTAAAGGTCTTTTCCAACCTGGTTAATTCTATTCTATTCTATTCTATTCTAGTCTATTCTATTCTATTCTATTCTATTCTATTCTATCCTATCCTATCCTATCCTATCCTATCCTATCCTATCCTATCCTATCCTATCCTATCCTATCCTATGTTCCAAGGACATGTGGTGATATGGCATCACAAAATTTCCAGTTTGGAGTCATCTGCTTTTCCTTATGCCTCCTGCTCTTCTAAAGGAGAAAACAAAACCCACAAGCCTGGAAGAATGCAACATGAATGCCCTGAAAGTCAGTCCCATTGGTTTATAGTCTTATGCAAATAAGAGTGAGGCACATTCTGCTTTCTCTGGCTCATCTTCTGACAGTAAATACATCACACCTGTCCCCACCAACACTCTGACTACAGCAAAATTATCTTTTCACATAATTGGTTTTCATTTTCATCAGAGTTGAACATTAAGCCTACAATATTGTATCCTTTCTTCAGAATCACCAGGAGCCTATTCTCCACTTCCTCTACCTGATGTGCACAGACCTTGGAGAGGTTGGGCAAGGCCACAGCATGCCCATTGCTATAGTGTCTCCAATGATGTCATAAGCACTAATAGCTTCTGTAATTTGTTCTACGTTCAGCCCACTTTTAAAAGTGTGTTTCTAACAGAGGAACAAAGGGTTAGACAGGCAGGCTTTCTGCTTTTGTGAGCTAATTTTGTTTTGGCTGTGAACCCAAGCTGACATTTCCTATGTCACACGAATGCTATGTATCTGTCAAGATAGGCACCAGATTGTATTTTGATAGCTACTGCATCACTGGAATACTCTCAGCCAAAAACATGGGTCCTGAGCAGCTTGTTTCTCCTGTGTCCAGTTCACATAATCATCAGTTAGCATTTACCATGAATCTAAAGCTTTGTTAATATATTTCAAAAACAGAAATGCCCGATTTGGAGTAATCATCAAACCAGCACATAAGCAGTTTTCTGGACTGTAAAGCAGGCACAGAGACCAAACCATTAAACCGGAATGACCAGAGAGGATTGAGACTCTTTTAAAGGTCTCTCAAGTTGGCTGATTCTCTGTATTGAATTTGATGAAGGTTCACTTAAGGGATTTCATTAATCTAACGTGTTTAAGACACTAATCCAATAAATGGATTTCAGAAGTACATGAGAATGAACTATGATTACTGTCAAATTTGCCAAACACAAAAGGAGGCAAAATGAAATACTTTATTTATATAAATGGCTTTTAAAATGTTTCAGAGGGCTAGCTATCACAAAGGCTGGGAAGTGACACAGAATCACAGAATCAACAAGGTTGGGAGAGACCTCAAAGATCATCAAGTCCAACCTGTCACCACAGACCCCATGACTAAACCATGGCACCAAGTGCCACATCCAATCCCATCTTGAACACCTCCAGGGATGGTGACTCTGCCACCTCCCTGGGCAGCCCATTCCAATGACTAATGACTCTCTCAGTGAAGAACTTTCTCCTCACCTCCAGCCTAAACTACCCCTGGTGCAGCTTGAGACTGTGTCCTCTTGTTCTGGTGCTGGTTGCCTGGGAGAAGAGACCAACCCCCACCTAGCTACAACCACCCTTCAGGTAGCTGTAGACAGCAATGAGGTCTCCCCTGAGCCTCCTCTTCTCCAGGCTAAACAACCCCAGCTCCCTCAGCCTCTCCCCATAGGGCTTGTGCTCGAGGTCTCTCCCCAGACTCGCCCCTTCTCTGGACACATTCAAGTATCTCAATGTCCTTCTTAAACTGAGGGGCCCAGAACTGGACGCAGTATTCAAGGTGTGACCTAACCAGTGCTGAGTGCAGGGTCACAATGACTTCCCTGCTCCTGCTGGCCACACTATTCTTGATGCATGCCAGGACACCATTGGCCTTCTTGGCCACTCAAGATGTGGAGCAAAGCAAACAATGTCACACTGAAGGCTTGAGATGACGCTTCATCTCCAAACATTCCCCAGATGTTTTCCCCGTTAAAACCCTCTGGTCAAGAAAGAGTGGTGCCATTCGCTCTACTTTGTCACAATGTTCTTATGGTGATGGCAGCCTGTTGCTCCTTATTATAACCATATTCCAAAGGTTTACCATGAGCCATTAATTATAACAGTGATCAATTAAAAAAAAAAAAAAGAAGGCAAAATACCCCAACAAAAACCCCACAAATAACAATTAAAAACAAACAACAAAACACACGCAAAAACCAACAACAACAACAAACCCACCAAAACCAAACCAAACAAAACCAACAACAACAAAACCCCCACAGCAACAAGAAAAAAAAAATCCAAGCAAGCTAAAAGTCAAAAAAAGATCTTTTGGTTTATATTTGTTTACATTTGTTTTCAGTCAGTCTTGGTATCAGCACATATGAGATCCTCCAAAATTACTATTAGTTAGTTACCAACATTTTGAATTACAGAAGTAACAAATTGAGGTACTCAGGACAAAATCATAATCAAAAAATTAAGGATGTAAATAAAAAACCCAAAGTGTTTTATTAAAGCAGATATCCCAACATAACCTCCCATGAAGCCCTGACAAGCTGTTTTTCCCACCTATGAGTTACCCCTGTGCTTCTTCTTCAGCTGACTAGGTGAAAGGCAGAGCTCTTCCTCTGCAGGTTGTTGATATGGCCAAACTCATTTCACACTGCACACTCTGCCCTAAAACAGAAAACAGCAACCCTAAAACAAAAAAGCCAACCATTGCTGACTCATAACATCCAGCACAGACGGATAAAAAAGCCAACAAGCTAAAGCTGTATAACCTCCTGTCAGCTTAGTGCTGGTAAGGCAGATCAAACTCTTTTTGATTCAGTATCTCTAATCCAAGCCAGCACAGATGTTGGTTAGTACGTCAGTGAATCAGACTTTGCAGTTCCTTCTCCAGGAGGCTGACACATGGCACCCCAGGGGAGAGTCTAAAAGAAGTAACTGTAAACTTTAATACACTACCACATTAAGTGGCATCTGTGCTCTCTGACTGGGCCTGTTTGCTTATTTATTTATTTATTACAGCATTCTCATGTTTACAGAACTGTATGTTAAAGGAAATTCTTGTGACAGGATCACAGAATGTTAGGAGTTGGAAGGGACCTCAAAAGATCCTCTAGTCCAACCTCCCTGCTCGAGCAGGATCATCTAGGGTCACTCAGGAATACATCCAGGCAGGTTTTGAAAGTCTCCAGAGAAAGAGACTCCACCACCTCTCAGGGCAAACTGTTTACGTAGCACAGCTGCACTTGAAATTGGTAAAATTTGGGTAATTTCAATATTAAAAATGTCATTTGTTTCTTTTCCTACTGCTTGGTTTTCTGCTATTTACTTATCTCAGAAAATTCAACACTCACTTTTTCAGAGAAGATTTTATTTGTGTTCTGTGGCTTTGGATGTTTTGTGTCAGGGACACAGCTCAATTTAAAACTGAGAATTTTAAGTGCTGTCTGGAATTAAAGGCAATGAAACATTCTTAGATTTAGCAGAGCACAGTTGCTTGGACCCATAACTTCTAGCACTACTACTACTATATCTTTTAGCTCTAGATGATATATTACTACTACTGAATATGGTTTCAGGCCTTTAAAAGCAACTTCAAAAGCAGTAGCTACTTAGCTACAATAGCCTTCAAAGCACAGCTGTGGAAAGACAATATATCTTGTACTGTCCCATTGATCATTGTGCCTTCTCAATGAAATTTGAGACATTGCATGGAAATTATAGCAGTATTGCAGAGCTTTTGCTCTTGTTCCTCTTAGGCAACATCTCAGAGGCATTGAACCATACCAGAGCAATTCTTTGTCATTTACTATGAAGCATCTTTGTGTTAGCAGTGACTTCAATGGTACTTCAAAACTCCACATTGAAAGCTGCAGGATGATATTGTTTCTCTTGCTACATGTTGTAAAAACTTGCTTTCACAAAGGCATAAAGTGACATTGCTGCCTGCATCATGAAAGGACAATGGTCTGAAGATTTCAACATCAATTATTTATATTGCACCAATATTATTTTTTAATTCTCCCCAGTACTCTGTGAATGACACCAATAACATTGCTATGTGTCATTTTCACCTGTAACTCTCTCTTTGTAACCCTCCTCCCTTAACATCTGGACATTCCAAATGAAATCAGACATTAGGCTGATACCCATTGTACAAACAAAGAAGAAAAAACATTTCTCAAAGAGTTATGAGAGGATATCAAAGTAGGGAGAAAACAAACTTGGTCATCCAAGTTGGCAGCGTAGAAGCCACACGTTGGTCTTTATATCATTCCATCTGCTAGATACCCTGCAGTGCTTTGCTCTAAGGTAGCAACTTCATCCTGCATAGTTCTGTTTTACAGAAGCGTATTTGATGTCTAAGGTACACCTAGGTGCAGCAATTTACAGTATTATGAAATTTCTTTTCATTATAAACAGGCTTGGGTTTAAGAAATAATTGTAATTTCCTGCTCTATTTTTTATTTCAAACTGTTTCCAAACAGCTACTTATTTATCAGTCAGATCAGTGCCTTTGAACCAGTGCATAAGCAGCGTTAATGCAGCAGCAAGGACATAAAACTAGAATCTCTGGATTTGCAATGAACAGTGAGTAAAGGAAGAGCACTTCCCCGTCACCAAGACTACTTGCATCAAAATCTGATCCAAAGTAGCCTGGGTAGTCATATTTCAGGTGCACCTTTCAGCATGTTTTACCTTTCAGCACACACCGAGCTGAAAGGTAAAGAGCTTTGGTGCCGATGATAGTGACAAAAAGAAAGGCAAAGTCTGTATTTCCACGAGGTTCACAATTTTAAAAATATGTACAAAAGAGTCACTAGTTTGCACTTTTTATCTGCAAAAAAATAAATCACATATTACCAGCAAATGGAGAGCTAACCCCCTGACATTACATGATTCATCCAAAGGAAACGTTGACAGAAGACAGAACTGAATTCTGATCCCAATCTGATGCCAAAAGGCCCCTCTCACACCTTCACAGGGTTGGAAAGGACATCAGAGACCTCAGAGATCATCTACTCCTACCTCCCCGCCATGGGCAGGGACACCTCTCAACTAGACTCAGCTGCTCAAGGCCTCATCCAACTTGGCCTTTAACACCTCTAGAGAGAAGGCATACACAACCTCTCTGGGCAACCTATTCCAGAGTCCTGCCACCCTTGTACTGAAGAACTTCTTCCCAAGCAACATTTACCCAAACAGGCAGGACTGGGAATGGAGAAAAAGGGATTACTTTATGTACTTCAGGAGCTATCATTTGCCCCTGAAATTGCTTTATACAAACATTAAGCGAATAGAGAGAATTCCAGATGACACTAAGGCAACCCACAATAGCATTTATAACGAGAGCCCAAAAGTAATAGAAATTCAGAAACATGATCTTCAGTTAATGTTAGGGTGCACATTTCATGATATCAGCCAAAGTATTTTTTCATGGGAAAACAAACTTGAAGTTCAGGAATGTTTATTAGATATATTTTTAACATTAAACAGCAAGAGCTTTGCAGAGGAATCCCTGTAAGTTGTTGTCAGACACTAGTACCAAAGCTTTAGATTCCTGGTGTTTCCTCATATTAACTGGATGTGAATTTTGTAAATTATTTAGCACTTCCTCAATAATGCTATCCAAAGGCAAAATGGCTCTGAAATTAAGTGAGAACACCAGCAAACAATTAAAATACACTTTATAGGACCATGTACAGCATTGCTGTTTTCTTGTGCACAGCGCGGTGAGTGGTTCTTTGATGTGGTAATACTGCAGGAACAAAAGTAAGTGTCAAAATAATCTGCTTAGTAAAACCTTTTTCATGAAATCTGAAATAAAAGGTATTCTCCAACTATATGATATAAAGCAAATTTTCTAGAACATGTTCATTACCATGGAAATGAGAAGATTCTCTACCCACAGGAAATGAGATGATTCTGTACCCACACTTAGCTAACATCTGCCGTTACCCCACTAGAGGGGAAAACATGTGAGAGGTCTTCTGGATTTTTTCCTTACTGCTCACTCAAATGTGCACTTGGACACAAACACAAAAACACTGCTGGAAATTTATCTAAGCAAAGAAAATACACTACAGTCCTGACAATGCACACCTCCCAAAAAGACTCATTTCCTCCTCAGATGGGCATTCCAGGGAAGTAAAGCATAGGCTTTAGTTCAGAATTTCTGTGGCTTTTTGAAAAGGGACATGTAAGTATAAAAAATAAATAAATTAAACACCAAAAGGAACAGAGCTAAGTCAACAGTCACCATGAGAACAGGCTGTTTATTGAGACACACTCATCAAGGGGAAAATGGGAAAACCACTCACAAGAGACACACGGTTTAAAATACTCCTAGAAGAAAACTGCCGTCAATGCTGCCCAGTGAAATTCTGCCTTCTGCACAAAGGGAATATACACTGCTTCTTTCAATGCACTTAACAGTAAGTACTAAAGCTAGGGAAATAGCCTTCCTGAGCTTCTTGCATGGAGGAAGAGAGGGTTTTCAAGTAAGTGATCAAAAGTAATAAGCCAACTTAGATTGCTATCTAACTTAGATTGCTGTCTATAGGTGGTGCAGCCTCAGTGCTCTTTTCCTTTAAACTGCAAGGGTTCACCTCCAGCATCATTCAACACTCACTTACCACTTTCCAAAATCAATATTCCTCAGTCTGGAGGTAGCTGCCTGGATTCCCAAGAAAGTCATGTGCACCACTTGATACAAAACCAGTTGTCATGGTACCAAATATGGCAGAAGTCTCAAAGCACTGAATTTCTACAAATACTGTCAAAGCATGTAGCTAGCTAGAGGAATGAGCCCCTATTACACTATATGATTCAGCATGAGCACCAGCCTTTGTTAGACATTCAGGGATCCATGCACAAACCCAAACTTCCTAAGCAAACTCACAAGAAACAGAGCTTGGGTTTTGCTGTTAAGAAACTCAGTGCAACCAACAGAGCTGGACTTTTCTTCCACAGAGAGGGGAAAAGGGGGGAAAAAAAGCCAAAAACCAAACCTCAAATTAAATCTGGAGACTCTGTGTTACTTTATCTTATAGCTTCTTATACATCATGAGTTTTGCCTTTCAGTTATCTGGGATTATTTCTTTCAAACAGTACTGCTTATCTGAAATAACAGACTCCAATAAGAACTTCAATCTTAGTGAACATAGACTTGACAATAAAATGTCTCCCAGCTAACTTTAAAACTTGGAATGAGAGCTGACTGTGCTGTGATATATTTTATATGGCAGCTCATCTTAAAAAAAAAAATAATATTAAATGTTGGAAAGTAAGGGAAAGAAAGCAAATCATGGAAAAGGTTGAACTGAAATGACTATTTTCCACATTAATTAGTTAAAGCTAAAATTGTTTGGCTTCAGAAAGAATTTTTTCTGACCGTGTGCATGTTTGTGCTGTAGAGAAGGATAGCACAAAAAGCTGACAATTCTCTTTTTCATTATTTATCCATATTTTACTGAAAGATGTCATTTCAAAAGTGACAGTCAAAAATTGAGTTTTGAAAGTATGAAATTCAAGATTTGCTTCCGAAAGGAAGATTTCAACTTTCTTGAAAGGAAACATTTGACATTTTTGTGGGAGAGGAGAGGCTTACTTTCATTCACTCAACCCTGGCCAGGGTAATTAACCACATTCAGTCCAAAGCCCTGAAGATTGCTAAATTTTCTCTTCCTCAAAAAAAAAAAGAAAGGGAGAAAAAAAGAAAAAAGCAAAAAGAGGTTTAGGCTTATCCAACTGAATTTAGAACGAAACCATCTCCTCATTCTATCAGTCTACAGAACATGCCAACAATGAAGTAATGTAGCTAAATAAATTGAAGAGATGTTCTTAAGAAATTCCATTTTTAGTTAATATCTCTTCTCTCTACCCTGTGTATACTCAACAAGCAGTCAAGGCTTCTTTTGCCTTAAGCTTCACTTCACTTGCTTTGAAGCATCTGCCTACTTCTTTCATGAAGACATCACCTTTCAGAAAGGACATAGAAAAGCCATTTTTCATCCCAGAGGGGCCTGTATCTGGTATCTCTCTGTTCTCTCACTACTATTAGATCCCAGATTAAATGCAAGTTATCAGCTGGCACAGATGTGGGGTTTTTTTCACAGCCTGTGCCTTCCTGGGGCACAACAAGAGGACAAGACTCTCTGCAGCCCTTTATTCCTGAGAGCTGTAAAAGGACTTGACATTGGGAGGCTCAGAGCCCTTTATGGTTGAAGGCTTCTTCAGCTCTGCAGAGCTGTAGATGTTTTTACCTTCAGATTTCTACAGCAGCTCCTTATCATGTTCTTTCCTGTCAGTGTTTCTCAGTTTGCTGCTGTATGGGGATGGGTGAATGCAAGAGCTCTCTATTACTTTTCAGTGTTTTCCTCCTGGGTGAAAGCAGGTTCCTTTGTCTTTCCCCTGACATTTCAATAGTTTGAGTTGGATCTGGAAAATCCCTGAAATACAACTTCATTTCAACTAACTGCCCCAAAGGTTGGAAACTTTTTGAAGATTATGCCAAATCAAAGGTTTTAGCTTTTCTTCCTCAGTCTCTGGGACCTTTCTTCTCTAAACAACTCTCTTTCCCCTTTCACCTCACCTGTTTTCCTTCGTCTGAGCTCTGCAGGGAAGACAAACCTACAGCTTCCTCAAGGAACCCAGGTACTCTGATGTTTGTACTTAACACCCCTTCAGGTGCTCTGCTTTGGAGTGAAGCAATACTGGTAAAACCTTAAAGCACTCAGGATATGGCTTTTTAGTCACCCCTGCAAAAGGCTGACCAAAAGAGTTATTAGTAGCAATAATACAAATTAAAGGAGCTGAATCAAATAGTTTACCTGCTGGAAAAACAGGTGCCAAGAGAAACCTGGATAGACACATGTGGCCAGAAAAGCAATGTGGTTACCCACCTACCCACAAGGGAGTAAATGGTATTTTAGTTGCTTTTAACCTCATCCAGTGGTAAGACATTCTGTGCCGCTAACAGGAGACATACAACAACAACAAAAACCCAAGATGTGAAGATAGGCAGAGCAGGGATCTGAATATGGTTCCTGCATAGCTCACTTTGAATATTCTGGGCTCTAAGCTAGCACCAGATACTCCTGGTGTCTGAGATACTCCTCCTGTCAGTTAATATGTTTCCACAAAAAAGATTTCATTTTGAATTTGTCAAGGAGACAGTTCTGCTGAAATGCCCTTACCAGGTTTGTATTCATCTCCATGGATATTCACATGTTTCTAGTTTCCATGCTGACACCTTTTTTTGTTCATCCATCACTAGTACCCACAGCTACAGAAATTATTCTATCTGATCCCGAAGTTGTGATGGTCCTGAGTTACCATTTGCCCTTCAAAAGCCACAGCTCTTCTCTACCAAAAGAGGGAGGAGATTGAGCTAAAGCTGGAGGCCTGTGATCTATCACCCCTTCTGAACCTGGTGTTGGGACATACACTTCTGCTGGGAACTGTCAAGTGCCAGTGAGTGGACCGAGTAGGCTTCACTACAAATTGTGGCATGGGAAATAACAATAGTTAAGACTGACCAGTTTTCCACACGCTCCAAGGGCCCAAACAGAAGGTTATACTGCAGAAGCAGCATGCTGCTGGCTGTTCCACAACCAGGAAGCAGCAGCTGAAAACCCCATGTAAGCCTGTTATATAAGTTCAAACAGGAAAGAGCTGTCAGGAATTTAGAAAGATAATGCCACTCTCTGGGCAGTTATCACACAGAAAGAGACGGAAAGGATGAGGTCCGAGCAAGAGCGGCAGATAAAAAGAAAAACTGCTGTCAGCAACAGAAGGCAATTAAATTCCACCTCAGTTTCAGCCAACCCAGCTACTTCCCTAAGGTAGTAGCAACTCTTTTTTACCCTGCATCCTTCCTCTTTGCCCTTTTCCATGTCCCATTGCATAGGGACACACACACTAAATTTCAAAGCTGTATCAAACACAGTACATCTGCCCATCACACACCTGCATACCTCTGTCAGAGGACTGAGTTCAATTGTTACATAGAGTCCTCCTTTCCACAGCTGCTACTGGTATTCAGGACTGACTACATACTAGTTGATAGCTCCAGAAACTAGGCAAAGCTTAAAATATATCAAAGCTTAAAAAGCTTTCAAATGCAGCGAGGAAGTGCTAGAAAGTGTCCAGAAAAATCTTGTAAATTAAGCAAGGGACTGTGCTCTCCCTTGTGTTCAGCTTTGGGTGTTGATTCAGAACTTCCCAGAGACCCTTTCAGACAAATTACAAATTGTATCCAAAACTGTATTTGGAAATTGTACAAGTGGATATTAATTAACATGTCAGCTACTAATGTTGAATCATTGACTTCAAATCAGAAAAAGTAATGTGCTCAGCACTTCTGAAGGATATTTCCAAGAGCTTGAGATCAAGATTTAAACAGATGGAATAGTTTTAACTGCAATTATATTTTCACTGCTAGAGACTAAACTGAAAGTTTGGTGATACAATGGGGAATTAAAATTATAAAAGCCAAGTATCATAGAATCATAGAGTCATAGAATCAGTCAGGGTTGGAAGGGACCACAAGGATCATCTAGTTCCAACCCCCTGCCATGGGCAGGGACACCCTACACTAGATCACGCTGGCCAGAGCCTCATCCAGCCTGGTCTTAAACACCTCCAGGGACTGGGCCTCAACCACCTCCCTGGACAACCCATTCCAGGGCTTCACCACTCTCATGGTAAAGAACCTCTTCCTCACTTCCAGCCTGAATCTCCCCATTTCCAGCTTCATTCCATTCCCCCTAGTCCTATCACTACCTGAGATCCTGAGAAGTCCCTCCCCAGCCTTCCTGTAGGCCCCCTTCAGATACTGGAAAGCCACAATGAGGTCACCTCGAGCCTTCTCTTCTCCAGACTGAACAGCCCCAACTCCTTCAGTCTGTAAAAAGTCAGTAAAAAGTAAAAAACAGTCAGTAAAAAGTAAAAAACAACAGGGAATTGGATACCCATCTGAGAGTTGTGTCAAAATGAACTGCAAAGCCTTAAAATTACATTAAGAAAGATGCTTACAATTAGCATAAGAATATAGTGTATCCACATGTGAAGTCAACTTAGTACATGAAAAGCAAGAGAGCTTTCTCCCTAAGCTTCATACTAGGCTGGAAAGAGATTTGAAATTAGTAGAAAGCAGCTGCATTTTTCTTTTTTGACAGTCTTCTTTCCCTCTCTCTAAACATTCCTCTTCTAAACAAAGCCAAAATTCCTGTGACTGGCAGATCACACATCACAGCAAGTCAATAGAAATGTTTGCTTTCCTTCCTTATCTTTCCTTCTACAAAGTATAGTGCTAGGAAGCTGAATTCGGTTCTGAAAATAAAAGCATCATTTTTTTAATGTGTGACTAAAGCATAAAGAAGTTTAATACTAGACACCAGCAAAATATACAGTGAGAGTTTAGTCATGCGCTTTGATACACATGAATCGAGGAGGCTTTTTCTACAGGCTATTATAACAAGCTGCGTGGTTATAAGTTGTCAAGCCTTAAAGCGTAGAATCAAGGCCCAAAACAAAACAGAACAGACACAAAGATGATAGGAGTGGAGAGTAAAATATGATGCAATGTATTTGCAGCAGGATCAAAGAGAAGTTGCACCATGCTAGAAGCTTCTGTTTAAAGATAAATAAGCAACAGTACTCAAAGGAACGTAAAAAACCAGAAAGGCCTGGCTCTTCTCCTGGTACATTTTACTGCAAAAGTGCCACTAACATCGTTCAGAGCTTCAGACTTTTCTGATATTCACTCTGGCTAAGACTGACACTAGTAGCAGGACTACTCTGAGCAAGAATGGGGACTGCTGCAATATGATACACTCACAAAGCTAATGAACAAAATCGACCTACAAACTGGAACACCATTAGTTTTAACTCTAAGAAATGCACCCAATGGAATGAAGGCTGGCAGGTTGAATAAAGAAAATGGCATTCCCTTCCTCTAGATAACAGTGGTGATGGCAATGTGCAGCATTTCTTATTTAAATGATATACAGCTTGCATCTATAAGGGATTTTGAAAGTAGGCCAATAGCAATCATTAAAGCATTAGGCTCACTTATAGCTGATAACTGAACTGGCAGTAAAGAGTGCAGCTGATTAAAGGCATGCAGGTTACAGGAGCATTAAGGAGATACTGAGATTACATTTTAATTTTAGTAAAGACTTTGGGAACACTAAATTTCTCTAGGGGACCAATTTTGTGCATTTCTTTTCACATATGTCTGGACCAGATAAGGAGATGGGTACCATAATCAGAGCAAATAGTGTAGATTTCGCAGGTACATGCAAATTGCTTTATTCCAAAGCTGTTGTGTTTCACTCAGCATTAGAGTTAAAAGTACAAGAGCTGCAAATGAAACACACTGGAAAATTACTTTTCATGAGCATAGATGTATCAGTCCCTGGGTTATGATTGCCATCTCCAAAACTCTGATAGAGCCATACTATCTCATCTAGTAGTTACTGAGCGCAAAGACACAGAGATGCATTCCATAACTACGCAAGACCTGATAAGACCCCAGTGATTGCTCACAGATTGTGGCCCTCCCTTCCCTCTTTCTACTGTGAGCAGCACTCATGTTGGGATTTTGACAAAATAGAATCACAGAGTCATAGAATCAATAAGGTTGAAAAAGAACTCAGAGATCATCAAGTCCAGCCTGTCATCCAACGCCTCATGACTAACTAAACCATGGCTTCAAGTGCCACATCCAATCCCTTTCTGAACACCTCCAGGGACGGTGGCTCCACCACTTCCCTGGGCAGCACATTCCAATGGCCATTCTGTGGAGAACTTTCCCCTCACCTCAAGCCTAAACCTCCCCTGGTACAGCTTAAGACTCTGTCCTCTTATGCTATTGCTGGTTGCCTGCAAGAGGAGAACAACCCCTACTGGCTAAAACCTCCCTTCAAGTAGTTGTAGAGAGCAATAAGGTCTCCCCTGAGCCTCCTCATCTCCAAACTAAACAACCCCAGCTCCCTCAACCTCTCCTCATAGGGCTTGTGCTCGAGACCTCTCACTAGCCTCATTGCCCTTCTCCAAACACATTCAAGTATCTCAACGCCATTGGCCTTCTTGGCCACCTGGGCACACTGCTGGCTCATGTTCGGCTGGCTGTCAACCAGTACCCCCAGGTCCCTTTCTGCCTGGCTGCTCTCTAGCCAGTCTGACCCCAGCCTGTAGTGGTGCATGGGATTGTTCTGGCCAAAGTGCAGAACCAGGCACTTGGAGTTGTTAAATGCCATCATGTTGGACTCCGCCCATCTGTCCAGCCTGTCAAGGTCCCTCTGGAGAGCCCTCCTAGCATAGCAGAAGTGAGCAGTGCTAAGAAATCAGTGTTTCTGTCATTCTTAATGAAAGTCCTGAAACTCCATGGTCTTCTAAAAGAAAACAGATGGTGGCACTCATTCCCAGCCTGAACAGAGATGCCTGTGTCAGAATTTCTGCTCTGACCCGTGGGACAGCAAACTCACTTCTGGGCATAAGCATCTGCATACTTTCATGGCCACAGGAAAGAGAGACAGGTGAGAAAATGAAAATTAATCATTCATTAAAGTAAGATACGCAGCCCAGGTGATTAATGTGGAAATGGAAGCACATACATCCACAATCATGTTTGCATCAGTGGGCTCTTTTCAAAGATGTGTATCTGTCTGACCATCATAAACAGCAACATGCTTTTCGCATTTACATGCCTGTCTGCTGAAGGACCCAAAGCAAAACAAAAAGCAGCACCCAGCACAACAGCAAGGCATCTTGGTGTCTGAGAGGGCTGCTAATACAGCATGCCCATTACTTCAATTGCACCTGCTAGATTTATCTGAGATGATGTGTTCCAAGGAAGATCACACAGGAAGGCACATGCCTGTCCCACTGAGCTAATAAAAGATGTGATTCCGTGACCATATTTGTTCCATTCAGCCTCTGCCAGGTGTTGTGGCAAAATAATGTGACATCTTTTCTGAAAAAAAATAAAATAGAATACTTGGTAATAATAAGAAATTAAGTGACATGCTCAAAACTCCATAAAGCATCAAGTATCAGAAGCCAATAAAGAGCGCATAATGCCTACTTCATAGTCCCACACACTGCCTATCCCCCTTATCCTGCACTTCTCACTTGAAAGAAGCCTAAAATACAACTCTGACTGAAAATAATTTCCAGACTTTGCACAGAGATTATTTCACCCGTCAGTAAAAGGCAGTCATTTTCTGAAGTAGCATTTAACAGAGCACAGCAGCCTGGAACAAAAGGTGAAGAATAACTTATTTAAATGAAATGTGGGAGGATATCTAGAAAGGCAGAACTTTCCTTTCAAAATTAGCTCAGGATATTGGTTTTAAAAAAACCAACACCTGCAACTTGTGAAAATTACAACAAGCCGTTGAAAGAACAAGATATGAGATGTTTCACGACTTGATCAATCCATCTCCTCTCCCCTCACCATCCTGATATAGCAACTGCATATTAATCCCACTGCTGAATGATTTTAGCTAGAAAGTCACCAACTGCAGTGCAAAAGCATTCCTGGGTGACCCCTCATCCAACACTGACTAAGCTGTGGAACTAAGGCATCAAGCAATGCAAGTATAACAAGACCGTCTTTATTATGGAAGTTCTTCTTGCCAGCAAATTAAAGGCTCATCTAACATGTCTCCTCACCAGATCATGAGTTTACTGACCTGAAGCAAACTCCCATGGTTTGCTTTTGGGAAGCTATTTGTCATGTTGAAATCTGCCCTGGATGTTCTCTCAGTCATATCCCTCTCAATGTGGGTGTGAGAGCCCACCACAAACAGTTGCTTGGCCTGGGAATCCTTCCCTTATAAACACACTTACCACAAATGAACAGCCTTCCAGTAGCCTGGAGTAATTCCCATCCATCTTCTCTGCACCCCCATCAGCAGATTTCTGCTAAATGATACAGTTACCAGGCTGTTGAGGGGCTTTGCTAGTACTACATCCTGTTACATATAAAATAGGGCATTACTATTAAAGGCACTCTCTATGCCAGGAGTCAAGGGTTGGTGTCACATCCTCTGAGACTTTCTCACACCTGCAATTCAATGCAAAAACCACCACAACTCAGCAGAGAAGAAGGTACAAAGTTTGTGGCCACTGCAGGCTACCAACAAGACAGCTTGTGTGGCCTCACATGACTAGAAAAGCCATGATGAAATAATCTCACTGCTTGAAGACCCAAAACAGGAAGGGACACACTATAAAAGGTTCTGATATGAAAATTCATCAGGTAGCATCATAAAAGAGACACAAGTTCTAGACATTAAAGTTAACTGCAGAGAGTTGGTTCCACACAGGACCTACAGCAAATGGGCAATCACATCACACTAAACCAGCACACACTTATTTTGTTCTTTATAAGATCTCTACAATTTGAATGCCAAAGCCGAAGAAGGGAGATCTCTTCCTTGCAGTGGCAGTTTCTATGGTACCATACTGTTATTTTAGGGACTCTCTGCCACTTTTCAGTTACACTGAGATTTGTGGAGCAATGAGGAGTTGCAGGGTACAAAGCCTCTGGCAGGAGTGGTTTGCCCTTCTGAGCAGCTAGAGCTCTGAGAAGTGGCCCTGTTAATGATGGATGTTTGCTGTCAGCTTACACAGCTTCCCTCAGCTAGGGAGCATAGAGGGGTTACTTGAGATTTGTCACAGGATAATTGTAGCTAATTCAGGGACAGTTTCAGGACACAGTGAAAGACAGTAGAAGTTATGACTCCGGGTTACAGGAATAGGTGTCTGTCTTAAAGATGTTCAGACGCCTACTGCTAGATTAGGGGGGTGGGAAAGAACAAAATAACAAAGAAACCAAACCCTTTAACACTCAGTCAATAATTCTTTGCTTATCCTGGATATTCTCAAAGATAATTATAATCAATAGAAAAAAAATAGAAGTCACTTATTGAGGTTTTTCCTTCCCGACTAATTTATTCTGACTGCTCTCACAATGAAATTAAAATCTTTTTCTCTACTTGGGATTTAAAATAATCTATTGCCTGAAACCAGCTGTCAGAAATCCACATTATAATTTTGCTTGAAGAGGAAAGAGGACTAGATAAAGCGAGATAAGTCTCTTCTTTGGCATACAATTATCTTTCACAGCTTAAAAAACAATAGTGTAAAAAAAATCATGAATTATAAATGATTAAATACCGCAACATGAAAATCAGTCTGTAACAAAAACCTACTCCAGAGAGCTCTCCTGAATACCAGTATCATCACTTTCTCACATGAACAAAATGCAGGGTTTGTGCATCCCTCCACATTAACTGTTCTAAGTATAGCTGGTATTTTTATTTTGCAGCCATAACAAGAAGGTAGATCACACCATTGGCAGGAAGGAATTACATCCCCGTGTTATGATGTTGCAAGTTAATGTCATGAGTTTTGTGGCTGGAACATAACAACATTATTTTATAATTAATACTGTTTGCTTTGTTTCAAAGCCTAGGCCCTTTCCCCATAAAAATAACAAGTGGAGAGCTGTTTAAAAGCTTTACTCTTACTGTTGGTGGGGAAAAAAATATCAATTCGCTTGCAGTTGTCAAAATAATGTAAACATCTAATACAGCCAAGATAATTTTAACATCCTTACTTCTACTGTGTGTTATAGATTGAGGACTATGTCCTAACCATTGAGATGATTTCTCCAGAGTATCAGAGGGTACAAGGAGCTGAACAGTCCAGCCCCAGTGGGTGGCCACAGGAAATTATGTTATTCCACCGCATAATATTGCATCTTTATCTCCCCTTTATGAAGGAACAGCACAAGGTGTTCAGCCCCTTCTCTCCCTGCTCCCTTCCCGATGCAGACATCTGTCTCTGGTGATGCAGGGGAGTGGAGTATGGTGCTGGTAAGCTGAATTTTTAGCTGGGTCATTCAGACCTGGGTAAGGAGGTGTAGGGAGGTATGGGGGGAAGAGTTATGGGGGGAGGAGCACATTTGAGGCCTGGGGTTTTGGGCAGGTTTGGGGGAAGGTTTACGGAAAGCTTTGGCTTAATGAGGTTCTGTGGTAAGCCCAGTGAAAGCTGGGCTGAGGCTGGTATGTTGTTGTTTTGTTGTATATAGTTGTGAATAGTATTTCCATTTAAATTTCCATTCTTTCCTATCCTGTGTGGAGCATTTTCTTTTACTTCTTTTGAGAGGTATAAAAGAGCATCTGTCTCACTCCCTACAAACCCAAGCCACTGTGAGGAAAAGATAAGCATTGCAAATCATGTATACATATATAAAATCCTTTTCTGCTTTAGAATACAATTCTTTAGGCTAGGTCTTTCATGACATCATCTTGGACAACATAATTTGCCTGGCCTCTGACAGCCTTTTTACTTAACTTTAACAATCCATTAAAAACCTCAACTAGCTGGCATCAAAGAGTGATTTATGTGACTCCATTTACTGTAAGTAAATTCAAGTTATGATGTCAATATACACCACTTTATCACTTCAGAATCACAGGGAAAAAGGTAAGCTTGAGTGAATCTTTAAAGGTTTTGAACCCAACTTCCAGGAGAAAACAACTATGGGAAATGGGGAAAGATCCCATTCCTTAGTGTCAACCAAATTTGATTCTGGTCAGCAAGGAAAAAGTGCCTTAGGACACAAACCCCATCATATTCAGCCATCTACAACACTGACCAAAACAGAACAGCTAGCAGAATTTCTGACAAGTTTTGTCTTAGCAATACTGGTGGGATTGTGAGCCCCAGGCAAGTGGTTGAGTTCGTTCTCAGAGGTCTCTTCCAACCTCGACAGTTCTACGATTCTGTGATTAAGGGTTCCTTTTATCAACGTTCATCTCAAAGCCCAAGTGGAAGCTGAGATCTCTCAGATAAGTTTATACCAAACAGTGGTTGTGTCTCAGTTGTGGTTAGTGTGCTGCAGTACACATAGCACACCACTGCAGGCTTCCTTAATGGGATATGTGTCTCCCTAGTTTTTGTGTCACATGTCCCAGTCCCATCCAGCTACCTCAGCTATTATCAGAAATCTCAAATGAAACTAATCTGCTGTGTTAAGTCTGTGCCACTGAATCTAGAGTATACATAAGGTATTGGTAAGCATCTTGCTTGGTTGGACTAATGAGACAAACTCCTTAACATCCATCTCTGGATATCTACAGTTTAAATTTGTTCAAAATATGGTTTTCTCACCAAATATGTACACATCAGGGACTTTCATTATTTAATTTCCTAATAATAAGGCAACGAGATCTTAAATAGGTCCTACGTTAGGTTTCAAATTCCAGTGTTTCAAAACCAGGATATTTAGTGCATAGTGGGTGGTATATATTACAATAAACAGACTTACTACTGATGATACTGAAGTAAGTTCTGAGTGCCTCAAGTATTTCTCTGCCTCATTTTTCACAAGTGAAAAGTACAATGTTGTAATAGGCATATCTCTGAAAAAGCTTATTAAAATAGTATTTGTAAAATGGCCTTTGGTGGATTGCTGAGGTTAAGAGAGAAACAAAGTCAGCAACATGAAATAATAAAACCCAAACAACTTAATTAAGGGCTGGAAAAATTATTTCTATGTCTTTCTTAAATGGAGATCTGCCCAAATCTATACATCAGTGTGCTGTTTGTACATAACTTCAAAACACACACAGCAATGAGCTCGTGCCTGTGTCTCCACCAGCCACACAGAGCCCTTAGCATTTTCACTTCATTTTCTTTCTGTCTCATATTCTGGCCCCCAGCCCATTGCATATGCAAGTCCTCGAGCCTCCCTGTTGCCTTTCTTTCACTTTCCCGGGGCTGCACTCAAAGGCGTGTACAACCATCCGCCAGGGTTTCACAGTTACATGAACCAGATGGAACCTCTTGTTAAGTTCATGCTTGTGTCACACATGATTCAACTCAGAGCCATTATTAGACTGCCTCCTGCTTGTGCCTGCATCGCTCACTGTTGGAGGCACACAGACATTTATATAATATTTGGGCTGCCTCCCTAGATGGTGTCAATAGAGTAAAATTGTCAGCAAATACAGAGACGCCAACAGCCTCTTAATGCTCAGTACAGCCATGTAAATTCATACTAGCAAATGAATTGGTGCAATCACTTAATTTGGGTCATTTCCACTTTAAATACAGAAGTGAGCTTAATAACAAATTAAGTCCCTGAACTGCTTTAGCCTTTGGTCTCTTCCAGTCATCATTTACTCCTTTTCAAGGGCACTTAACCGCTGAGGCTTCTTAGTACTGTTTTATATTATCTAAAGACCACCAAAAATGATTTTTAAATCACTTTGAAAAGGCAACTATCTTCAAAGAAGTATTTCTCTTCTCTTGGTAAAATTGCTACTAAATATAAGCAACACTGTCTTTGAAACCTACAGAGAGTTAGGAAATGAGACATGACTCCTTAAATATAGCTTCCTATTTCTGAAGTGTACCTTTACCTAATACGTCCATAATGGCTAGGAAAGAATAGGACTGTGTAGGCACTTGAGCAGTGCTAGAAATGGGGAGGAGGAGGTGTTGCTTGCCTAGATTATTTCTAATAATTAAAAGGTTTTCAGGCAGCCTTTAACCTAGTAGAAATTGTATAATAGATATTGAATTTCCTTCTTTCAGGTATTCATGATCCATCCTATGAAAGTAATGTTATTGTCAACTGTCACTGGATGAATGTTATGATTTCATGGATTTTTCCTGAAAGCTTATCCCTCACAAAGATGATCATTACTTTCGTCTCACACCATTTCTGTTAGTTCCTTCTTTAAATTGCAGGTTCTTTCAGGAGCAGAGCTTAGTTCTGCTGGCTACAGCCCACTGCTGACAAGTGCATCTCTTAGGACTTAATACATCAAGTTGAGATGCACAGGATTCTTCCAGAAAACAGTTTTTAAATAAATAAATAACCAAATAATATTTTCATTAATGAATGCTAACCCCCACATTAAAGTGACCACAGTCTACAAGTACCAAGAGAAAGAGAGACAGACATTCAGTGTTTGTGACCATAGAGGATATTTAGCGAACCGATATAAAACAGTTCCGTGGTTAGAAATCAAAACTGGGAGAAAGACTTGAGAGAGACACACTGTCAGTTACTTACTGACTGATATAGATGGCCCATTTCATGAAGTTTTTCACTCAAGACTTAGTATCTTTCTAAAAGAAACACTAATTTTGGTACAAGTTACCAGGTGGGATCCCACAGTGTGTGCAGCACAGGGCGTCTGGGGTGATCACGGGGTGCCTTCTGTCATTCATATCTCTGACTCATCATAGCTTTATCACCTTCTCCCATTTGTAATAAACTGCCTCTATTCGAAGACAACTTGACTCATCACAGCCAAAATCACCTATCAGTTCTTGCACTTAGCTGTTCTAAAAGTCTTGGCAGAGATGAGGATTTTCCTGAACACCAGAGCCACCTGTTTCTCCCTCTCCCCTTCTCTCTTGATCTCAAACCTTGCTGCTTTCAGTACAGTGATAGTTACCTGAGTTGCTAGCACATCCTATTTTTCATACTCTTTTTCAGTTCTTCTTACTTAGCCCTTCACAAAAAAAAGCAGTGGACAGCATGCCTTTTATTTTTTTAACCTGAAATGTATGGATATGCAATTTGACTGCAGTCTGAATTTCAGAAGTGACTTCTGTTAAAGTGCTTAGCTTTTCCTTTCCTGCCCAAGTCAAACAATGGAGGCATTTGAAACGTATTTCCAATAAGACTGCTTGCAAAGACCATCTTAATGTATTCTGACAGAGAGTCATAGAACTGCTGACATTGGAAGAGACCTTTGATATCATCAAGTCCAACCACTCACCTTGAGCTCACAATCCCACCACTACTGCTAAGCCACTGTCACAAAACCATGTCCCTAAGCATCACATTCAAGTGCCTTTTAAATACCTCCAGGGATGGCGATTCCACTACTTCCCTCGGCAGCCCATTCCAATGTTTGATAACCATTTCCTTGAAGAAATCTTTCTTAATATCCAACCTGAATCTCCCTTGGTACAACCAGACACCTGTCACTTGTTGCATGTGAGAAGAAATCATCTCCAACCTCCTTTGAGGTAGCTGTAGAGGGCAATAAGGTCCCCCACAGCCTCCTCTTCTGAAGGCTAAACATCCCCAGTTCCCTCAGCTGTTCCTCACAAGACTTGTATTCAAGTCCCTTCACCAACTTGGTTGCTCATCTTTGGACACACTCCAGCACCTCAATGTCCTTCTTGTGTGAGGGGCTCAAAACTGAACACAGCACTTCAGGTGCGTCCTCACCAGTGCTGAGCACAGGGGCACAATCATTTCCCTACTCCTGCTGGCTGCACTGTTGCTGATACAAGTGCATCCCAAATAGCATTTGTAATGGATGACATAAAAAAACAGTCATCATTTTCTCTTTAGCTACACAGGTAAATCCACCTGCTGTTCCCTGTACAGCAATGAAATTCATGGTGATAAAAACTCCAAACCTGAGACAAGATGTCTCATTACCATGGTGATAATGTGGCCAATGCTATTAGAATCTGAGTCTCTATATACATTTGATAACTTTTTGGGAAGGAACAAATTACTAGAAACAATACAACTTCACTATGGTCTGTTGAGAGACAGAAGCCATCAAGGACCAGATGCAAAACTTTAGCTCTTTTTATCAGGAAAAGACACAAACCCAGAGTTTGCTGTGTAGCTCTGTGATGTCTTATCACAGACAATCTGCTTAGATAAAATGTACTTGCTTCAGCTGGTGATTTCTGCTCGGAGGAACCTCCTAGACTCACAGACTTCTTAGTTCAAGATTGAACTTGTATCTGGAAAGTGTCTGAGTGCGATTTTTTGCACATTGCCTTGCCCACTTGGCTAGTGGCCCTGGTCTCTAGGATGTGAACATGTAGCACATACTGTGTGCACTTTTTACAGGGGAATCTTTTCCCCCTCTCATTTGACAGTCAATGAGTGTGATGTCTCACAAGAAATTTTTGAACTGAATTTCCATTCTATAAAGCTGAGCAAGGGAGAAAGCAAATCAACGCTCATGGACTTAAATATGACCTCTGAAGGTCCCTTCCAGTCAGAGTTATCCTGTGATTTTCTAATTGTTTCTAAATGCAAAAGCCCAGGAAAGGAAAAGGCTTCCTTCTTGGTTCCAGTTTGTAGCACAGTGGCTGTTTAGCCAATTATGCTTTTAGATAGTTACTGTTTCTTGTGAAACTGCTTTATGAGCTGAGAAATCAGGGAAATATTTGTCTCCCTTCACTACCAACTCTACCTGATGTCCTAAGCTACAGTCACTGTTTCATGCATTTCATAGGTGTTTCACTCAGTCCCACCTGTCTCCATTTGTGCTATCCCTCTGTATCTTCCTGTCTGTAGAACAGAGGAGGAAAGAAAATGCCAGTAGTAGAAAAGCCTAGTTATTTGTTTCTCGGTGCAGTCTTTCCTCAAGGAACAGTAAGATCTTAAACTAAAGACTGTCATAGTTTTCATCAACGTTGGCTTTAGTTATGAGCACTGTGACAACAACAGTGGATTCACTAGGTTTGCTCTTCACAACCCAGAATTTTCTAGAATTCAATTACTTCATTAGCAGAAAACCTTGGGTTTTTTTTCAGCTGGCTTCCTGCATTTTGAGGCACACCACTACATTTAATCCAAGATATCCATATTCCAGAATAACTGCCTCTTTCTATTAGCACTCTTGCTTTACAGCAATTAATTCCTTGTAGGAATCATTGAACTGATGCAAGATTTGTTTCTGCCAACTAGAAACATCCCAGTCCCACAATATGCATGCTACTGTCCAGAGTAACACTTTTTACAACTTTGATTCAGGTCTGGTAAGACATAGACTCCCTTTTATAGACCTTGCAATGAAAAGGGTGCCAAGCTGCCTGTAGGCTGCCTCACATAACCTATTTCAAAGGCTTGAGAAGCAATCCTTGTTCTCCCAACTAATTCCATTTCCTTGTGTTGTAACTGTGCTGCGGTCACTGCGTTTCACACAGAACATCATCCTTTTCCCATCCCCTCTATAACATTCCCCTTGCCCTCTTGTCCTTAGAAAACATCAAGTAGACTTTTTGCTTCCTGCTTCTTTCATTCTTTCTGCCACTACAGGAGGCCTTCAGTGACATGTGGCAGCTTTGGTGTGCAGCAAGAGCTCAGCTCAAAAACATCACAACCCTTTAACTTCAAGAAGTATCCCACAGTGAAATGCCACAGCGCTAAATCATGCAGTTCAAGTCAGAACTATGAGTAACAGGTTTCTCTACACGATACAGTAGAAGCTGGTTAAATCCACATATGGAGCAGGGAATAGAAAGTTGACTTTATGAATAAGCTCTCCTAAGCCAGCTCTGACCTTACAGTCTAGGGCTGAATTGTTCCAGTACAGAGTCCTGCGCCACACAGTGTCACTCCAGGTACATGCAGCTCCTGAGTATGGCATAGGAAGTACTCGGGTTGTCTTCTACAGCTCCTGCATGACAGCAGCTCAATCATAAACATATCATAGGACACAGCTTTTAAGCCTTTCCATTCTGCTCTGATTCTCTCATATATGAGCATCTCAAGCACACATTGAGAAATTATCTCCTGCTAGGCAGGTATATATTGAACATGGAGCCTGGGACAAAACTCTGCTCTCATTGCCTGATACATCATCTCAAGGGACATTTCTCCAAGTTGTTTTATTTTTATATATTTTCTCAATTTCTTTGTGTTTTATTTATAGGTTTTGCCTGATGAAAGATGAGTAGTAAATATATTTTGCCATTTTATGGCATAAATATTTTAGTAATATGGGTGTATATATCAATAACATCAGTATATAAGAGAAGCTGTCTTTGGTTTATTTATTAACATTTACAAGTGTTTTAAGAATTTGATTTTCTTCATCATCTGCAATGACATTGACTCTATATTGAAGTTAAATCTTGTTCATACTTGCATGACAGCCTGGTTTATTTATGATGTATCAGTTTGCAGACACAGGAGAGCACTGCATGTGAAGTTAAATAAAACTGTCCAGAAAGTAACAAGTGGTTGTACTGAAAATGAGGACAAATGTACCAGGCAGGAAAAAGACAAGAGAAATAGTGTGGAGGAAAGTTGGGGGGGGGGAGGGGAGAGAATACAAGCAAACAGCAAAGGTCAGCAGGCAAAATACTGTATTCCAATGTTTGTATCAGTCATCTTTCAAAGTCTTTGAGGTGAGCTGGCTCCATAGAGAGGTGCCATGAGCTGAGAGGACTCAGAGCACATGCAAATTGAGATGGACTCCTGTGGACATCCACAACCTCAGTTATCACTGAAGGTACAAGTATATTTAAGATTATTCAGTGATCTTAATTTCACAAGTAATTTCAAGATCTATAAAATGGATTTACAAGGGGTTTGCCAACCAGGTTGGAAGAGACCTTCAAGATCATTGCGTAAAACCTATCATCCAACACCACCTAATCAACTAAACCATGCAACCAAGCACCCTATCAAGTCTCCTCCTGAACACCTCCAATGATGGTGACTCCACCACCTCCCCAGGCAGCACGTTCCAATGGGCAATCACTCTCTCTGTGTAGAATTTCTTCCTAACATCCAACCTGAACCTCCCCTGGCACAGCTTGAGACTGTGTCCTCTTGTTCAGGTGCTGGTTGCATGGGAGAAGAGAACCAGCCCCCACCTGTCTACAACCTCCCTTCAGGTAGTTGTAAAGAGCAATAAGAAGCCAAATTGTACCATTGCAGTGGTGCTCCAGTCCTTGGGAAATGGGTAAAAACAAGGATCATGGAAAGAGCACCTGCTTTCTAGCTGCTTAAATTTCTGAAACACCTTTAAATGAGCCTCTAGTATTCAAATGAAAGTTCAGGTTTTCCCAGAAAGCAGCAGGGAAGACAAACAGACATACACCATCTCTGCTGGAACACCTACAGACAACTCTGTTCAAGAGACTTCTGAACATTTCTGCAGGGGAGGATGACTCAAGGAAATGTATTGTTTAAATACTCTTTTTCTGAACAGGCTGCTACAGCGCACAGCAAAATCAACCAACAGCTCTGATTATATTACTGAATGCATGTGTCCATACAGAACTTAGCATTACTATTAGTATAGTAGCATTACCAAGGTTGGAAGAGACCTCAAAGATCATCGAGTCCAACCTGTAACCACAAACCCCATGACTAAACCATGGCACCAAGTGCCACATCCAGTCCCCTCTTGAACACCTCCAGGGACGGCGACTCAACCACCTCCCTGGGCAGCACATTCCAATGACGAATCACTCTCTCGGTGAAGAACTTTCTCCTCACCTCCAGCCTAAACTTCCCCTGTTGCAGCTTGAGACTGTGTCCCCTTGTTCTGGTGCTGGCTGCCAGGGAGAAGAGGCCAACCCCTTCCTGGCTACAGCCACCTTTCATGTCTTTTAATTTAGAATTCTAATTCACTGAAAGATAATTGGTTTTTTTCACATGTGATAGAATCATAGAATCATAGAATCATAGAATCAGTCAGGGTTGGAAGGGACCACAAGGATCATCTAGTTCCAACCCCCCTGCCATGGGCAGGGACACCCTACACTAGATCACGCTGGCCAGAGCCTCGTCCAGCCTGGTCTTAAACACCTCCAGGGACTGGGCCTCAACCACCTCCCTGGACAACCCATTCCAGGGCTTCACCACTCTCATGGTAAAGAACTTCTTCCTCACATCCAGCCTGAATCTCCCCATTTCCAGCTTCATTCCATTCCCCCTAGTCCTATCACTACCTGAGATCCTGAGAAGTCCCTCCCCAGCCTTCCTGTAGGCCCCCTTCAGATACTGGAAAGCCACAATGAGGTCACCTCGGAGCCTTCTCTTCTCCAGACTGAACAGCCCCAACTCCTTCAGTCTGTCCTCATAGGAGAGGTGCTCCAGCCCTCTGATCATCCTCGTGGCCCTTCTCTGGACACGCTCCAGCACATCCACATCTCTCCTGTAATATGGGCTCCAGAACTGGACGCAGTACTCCAGGTGGGGTCTCACCAGAGCTGAGTAGAGGGGGAGAAGCACCTCCCTTGACCTGCTGGTCACACTTCTCCTGATGCAGCCCAGGATCTGATTGGCTTTCCGGGCTGCAAGCGCACATTGAGAGCTCATGTCGAGCTTCTCGTCCACCAGCACCCCCAAGTCTCTCTCCTCAGGGCCGCTCTCCAGCCAGTCACTGCCCAGCCTGTATTTGTGCCTGGGATTGCCTCGACCCAGATGCAGGACCCTGCACTTGGTCTTGTTGAAGCTCATGAGGTTGGCTTGTGCCCACCTCTCCAGCCTGTCCAGGTCCCTCTGGATGGCATCCCTTCCCTCCAGGGTGTCCACTGCACCACACAGCTTGGTGTCATCAGCAAACTTGCTGAGGGTGCACTCGATGCCACTGTCCATGTCACCCACAAAGATGTTGAACAAGACAGGTCCCAGGACTGATCCCTGAGGGACTCCGCTTGTCACTGGCCTCCACTGGGACATGGACCCGTTGACAGCCACTCTTTGGGTGCGGCCATCAAGCCAATTCTTTATCCATCTAGTGGTCCATCCATCAAACCCATGTGTCGCCAGCTTGGAGACCAGGAGGTGGTGTGGGACAGTGTCGAAGGCTTTGCTCAAGTCCAGGTAAACGACATCAGTTGCTCGCCCCTCATCTATTAATGCTGTCACCTGATCATAGAATGCCACCAGGTTTGTCAGGCAGGATTTGCCCTTGGCAAAGCCATGCTGACTATTCCCAATCACCTCTTCACTATTCTTCTGAGTCATTAGTGCCTCCAGGAGGATCTGCTCCATGATCTTTCCGGGCACAGAGGTGAGACTGACTGGCCTGTAGTTCCCCGGTTCCTCCTTCTTGCCCTTTTTGAAAATGGGAGTAATGTTTCCCCTTTTCCAGTCTGTGGGGACTTCCCCAGTCTGCCATGACTTCTGGAATATAATAGAGAGGGGCTTGGCAACCTCATCTGCCAGTTCTCTCAGCACCCGTGGGTGTATCCCGTCGGGTCCCATGGACTTGAACACTTTCAGGTTCTTCAGGTGATCACGAACCTGATAATGTCCCTTAGTCTGTGAGTGGAATAAAATCCCAGATTACTTGAATCCTTAGAGACATATCATTTTTATTTCTCTTTCTACTACAGTGAAGAGTTGTTGCAACCACAGAAATACTTGGCTTCAAGGTTGTCTCCACAAAAACGTGGTTGTTTAGCTTGTGCTTATGGTGACAGTAACTGCCTTGGTACCAGACATTTCCAGTAGACCAGCAACCAGCAAGTGTTCCTTAGAAGTCTGACAATCACCTGGACTGGAAAGGCCTTTCAGTTTTATCTTTACTCTATAAATATGCATAACCTACTATTTCTTAGGGACTATTTCTTACATTTCTCCTGAGCCTTTCTGTGTCTCTCTGCCTTTAATGTAAGTCAACAGGCTAAAGATACTTTTCAAATTAGATCTGCCCGAGGGAGTAATGCTAGAGGGCACACAGGTTTTCAAAAGCCCTCAGAAAGCATCCACTTTGAGCCTCAATTTTCAAAAGTTCACCACTCTGATGCACATTTTAAATCACTAATTCTAAAGCCAGGAGTGGCTAATATCAGAAATCTACTCTAACCTCTTACAGTGAAGAGCTGTAAAATTTTAACCAGTAATTCCTGCATCAGTTTTATAACTTTCCTTTTTGTCCCCTAATAGTCCTAATAGACATGCAGCATGTGATAAAATCCACTCCTATCCTTAAATGAATCAGTTCAATGGTGAATTTCCCTCTCTATATTATTTAGCCCTGAGTGGCTATTATTGACCATGCACCCTCTACATCACTATGTATGAAACACAATCTTGAGTAGGAAAGCAACATTGGAAAAAATGATGTTATTACTAAGAGCAAACCTCTGCAATTTACATTTGAATCCTTCTCAGAGTTCTAATAAGTTCTGGAAAAAAAAATTATTGAGGGAAAAAGTCCAAAATGTTTGGTGGTTTTGGTCACTAAAAGCTGGTATATAAACACTGTTCAATAATAATAATTCTAGTGCAGCTGTATAGCATAACTATGGTGTGAAACTCAGGGTGATGTAAGAGAACAAAAGCACAAAACAAGGCAGAAAAGGAACTGGAAAACTGCACAGAGCCTATCATTGCTAAGCACAGTGAGTAGCAAGCACAAAGCAAAGTAGCTCAGGAAATTGCTCAGCAGCTCTGCTGGAAGCTGGGAGACACACTAGACATGCCCTGCTCTTCTAAGCAAGCCCTGGCTGTCAGCCATTCTCAGGAGCTGTTCACAGGGTTAGGTCAACATTTGCTCTGAGGCCACTTTCTATTTTTAGGCAGACAGGTCCTGGAGCAAAGCACAGAGATCTGACCTAGTGCACTGACTTTGTTGGACCTTAGCTAATATCACTGCCTCTAGTAAACTACTAGAATATGGCTCTTCCTTTCTAATAAATGCATTTATACAATGCTTACTATTAACTGTAATTGACACCAGTATATCTCTATATTATCATGTGTGTTTTCGTCTCAAAAGATAAGCTGAATAAAGGGCAACCTAAGAGTACTCATAATCTTTAGACAGATGTAGCCTGTTAAGCAAAACCATCTGGAACAATCTGCTCCAATAGGTTCTTCTGCTTATTAAAAATACTTTTGAAAACATTTCCACAGAGATAAGGTAAAACAACAGCCAGACAGCATTAATGAGCCTTATTTTTTTCCCAAAACATTTGTTCATTATAAGCATCATGAAGTTTACCATGCAGTTAAATATGCAAAGACCACAACAGTTCAACTAATGCCAAGATCAGTCCTGATCAAGGCTGACCAATACTGACTACTTTGCTCCCCTGTGCTCCTTTCCCCACCTATTTCCTCTAGATTTCTATGATTACAGACCCTCTGGGGGCACAGCCTCCTTTTTGTTCTGTGTTTGGGACACAGCATGACAGGGCATCTGATTTCCTCTCTGAAGTACAGCACAGGTATACTGAGAAATTTTGCTGAGGTAAAAATAATCAGCAATTAGCCAACACAAGGCACATTTCTAATTCAGTGTCCTAGATGAATTGCCAGACTTTTCCATATGTGGAGATCTAAGATGTGCTTAAATGTGAGGAGAAAATCCCAAAGCATGTACTGCCTAACAAATACAATAGAATACAATAGAATAAACCAGGTTGGAAGAGACCTTCAAGATCATCACGTCCAACCCATCAACCAATCCAACCCAAACAACTAAACCATGGCACCAAGCACCCCATCCAGTCTCCTCCTGAACACCTCCAATGAAGGTGACTCCACCACCTCCCCAGGCAGCTGATTCCAGTGGGCAATCACTCTCTCTGTATAGAACTTCTTCCTAACATCCAGCCTAAACCTCCCCTGGCGCAACCTGAGACTGTGTCCTCTTGTTCTGGCACTGGCTGCCTGGGAGAAGAGACCAACCTCTGTAGTAGAGCTGAAGCAGCACTTTCAACAGATTCAGGAGATGGGGAAGGCCACACTGTGTTATCTCACAGCTGGAATTCAGTTATCACGCTCCCCATTTGATTGGCAGTCTGTCATAATGATTGGTTTCTTTCTGCTTTGCAGATGTAATACCCGGATAGGCATCTGCTTGAAAATTAACATCACTCTGCTGATAAGGAGCTCTCCAAACATGAAATCACATCCCTGAACAACTAGCAAGGCACTCAAACTCTGACCTCCACATCCCTATCAAAGTATTTAAGGCAAAAGATGGGCATAAAGGCACTAGCAGCTTAACACCTAAAGGTCACACATTTTACCATACTCTGCAGAACGTGAAAACATACAAAATTCTCTACAAAAGACTGTGCACTTTTAATCAAGTCCTAATTTTACATTGACAAGGTCTTTCACATGTGCCCACAGGGTTTACAGTGGGAGATCAGTTTTAATTTTTTAGCAAGTAAAAACCATGATTGTCACTACTATAGAATTCTTTCAACACTGATTTAATGGAAGCCCCATCCCTGGATGATTTAAGGCCTGGCTGGATGTGGCTCTGGGCAGCCTAACCTAGTGGAGGATGTCGTGCCCATGGCAAGAGGGTTGGGACTAGATGATTCTTGGGGTCTCTTTCAACACTGACAATTCTGTGCTTTATTCAGGGGGTCCAAACTATGTGATCAAGGAACAAGCACCCTTCTGATTTAGGGAGCCAAAAGCTTCAATTAACCACCTTTTTTTTCTCCTTCCCATCCCCTCCTCACCCCTCTGCCCTACCCCACCCCCATTTTGGACATTTTGTAATGCCCATGGTTAGAACATTTTTTAGTTTTGCTTCCTTCATTCCTCCAACTCCAAAAGAGATGATACTCATTACCAAGAAGAGCTTTCACCATAATTGCTTTAGAGCATCTGGGGAAAGAAAACAAAGAAGGAAAAAAAAAGTGCTGTTGTGATAACACTGGTTCAATTTGTCAGTGCTGGCAGATGACTGGAAGTGTGTCTACCTTAGTGGAGTGATTTCTTTTAATGCTGTGTCCATATTTGTCAAATTAAGAGTCCAAGTTTTCTCCAGAAAACATTATCACAGTCAATAAGAGATGACTAAATAAAAGAATATATGCACGTAGTGCCGTTTTTTGAAACAGTTGTTTCATTTCAGCACGGCTCAGGCAGATGGATAACAGATCCATACCTCATAATTTATGCATGCTCCAACAGTTTTGTTAGGTTTGAGATATTATTCCAATGAAGCGTTCAAAACTGAAGCTGAAAAGTGTGTTGAGTTTACACATTTAGGTCTTTCCTCCTTGACAAGTTAATGATTTATCTGGACCTGAGGAAAGCCTTCGACACTGTCCCGCACCACATCCTGGTCTCCAAGCTGGTGCAGAACGGGTTTGGTGGATGGACCATTCAGTGGATAAAGAACTGGCTTGATGGCCACACCCAAAGGGTTACTGTCAATGGGTCCATGTCCAGGTGGAGGCCGGTGACAAGTGGAATCTCTCAGGGATCAGTACTGGAACCAGTCTCGTTTAGCATCTTTGTGACATAGTGGCACTGAGGCACCCTCAGCAAGTTTACTGATGACACCAAGCTGTGTGGTGCAGCAGACACGCTGGAGGGAAGGGAGGCCATCCAGAGGGATCTCAACAGGCTGTAGAGGTGGGCCCATGACAACCCCATGAGGTTCAACAAGAGCAAGTGCAAAGTCCTGCATCTGGGTTGGTGCAATCCCAAGCACCAATATAGGCTGGGCAGCCACTGGCTTGAGGGCAGCCCCAAAAGAAAGGGACCTGGGGGAGCTGGTGGTTGAGAAGCTCAACATGAGTCAGCAGTGTGCACTTGCAGCTCAGAAAGCCAATCGCATCCTGGGCTGCATCAAGAAAAGCATAGCCAGCAGGCTGAGAGAGGTGATTCTCCCCCTCTACTCCACTCTGGTGAGACCCCACTTGGAGTACTGTGTCCAGTTCTGGTGCCCCTGTTACAGGAAGGATCTGGAGGTGCTGGAACATGTACAGAGAAGGGCCACAAGGATGAGCAGGGGGCTGGAGAACCTCTCCTGTGAGGACAGACTGAAGGAGTTGGGGCTGTTCAGTCTGGAGAGGAGAAGGCTCCAAGGAGACCTAACTGGGGCCTTCCAGTATCTTAAGGGGGCCTACAAGAAAGCTGGGGAAGGATTTTTAGGACGTCAGGGAGGGATAGGACTAGGGGAAATAGAAAAAAAAAATAAAAATTGATAGATTCAGATTGGATGTTAGGAAGAAGTTTTTCACCATGAGGGTGGTGAGACACTGGAACAGATTGCCCAGGGAGGTGGTAGAAGCCTCATCCCTGGAGGTTTTTAAAGCCAGGCTGGATGTGACTGTAAGCAACCTGATGTAGTGTGAGGTGTCCCTGCCCATGGCAGGGGTTGGAACTAGATGATCCTTGACATCCCTTCCAACCCTAACAATTCTGTGATTCTATGATTATTTTTTGCCATAAAAGTCTCCAAAGCTACTACATGAACACTCAATGTCAGACAGTGTGATTAACAAAGTCAATTCAGTTTCCAGCTAAAATGTGTCAACTCATGACAATTAAAAAGATTATCAACACACACACAAAAAAATAGGTATTTTAGAAGCATGTGATTTAATCTCTTAATACCTTTCTCTTTCTTTCTTGCTCTAGATTTGTCCCTGGAAAAGAAGCTCAGGAATAAAGGAACGAGAAGGAGGAGGAAATAGTGGGAGGCTTGCATTTCTGCCTTTTAAAAATTTTTTTAAAGGATTTGTTATGAAGTATTTTGGAGTTTTCCCCCCATGGAAATCAGGACTATTTTTCACATCTTTCTCATGAATATGCTCTTGTAAATGGGTTGTTGGTTGAGTGGGTTTTTCCCCCCCCTTTCTTCTTATATTTTATTTTTCAATAAGGGCATTTTAACACTGTGCTGGGACCATATTACAGGCACAAGAATGCTCACTGGAGCAAAACAAGTCATCCATTCAAAATTAGTTAGCCAATTCTTCTAACAAAAAAAAAAAATAGATAAGAAGAAGATGAAGAGGTCATTCTGCCCCTGTACACTGCACTGGTTAGGCCACACCTCGAGTCCTGTGTCCAGTTCTGGGCCCCTCAGTTTAGGAAGGAGGTTGACTTGCTGGAACGTGTCCAGAGAAGGGTGATGAAGTTGGTGAGGAGTTTGGAACACAAGCCCTATGAGGAAAGGCTGAGGGAGCTGGGGTTGTTTAGCCTGGAGAAGAGGAGACTCAGGGGTGACGTTATTGCTCTCTACAACTACCTGAAGGGAGGTTGTAGACAGGAGGAGGTTGGTCTCTTCTCCCAGGCAGCCAGTGCCAGAACAAGAGGACACAGTCTCAGGCTGCACCAGGGCAGGTTTAGACTGGATGTTAGGAAGAAGTTCTATACAGAGAGAGTCATTGCCCATTGGAATCGGCTACCCGTGGAGGTGGTGGAGTCACCTTCATTGGAGGTGTTCAGGAGGAGACTGGATGGGGTGCTTGGTGCCATGGTTTAGTTGTTTGGGTTGGATTGGTTGATGGGTTGGACGTGATGATCTTGAAGGTCTCTTTCAACCTGGTGTATTGTATTGTAAGAAGAAGAAGAAAAAGAAAAAGAAACACATTTCTCATAACAATGAAATACTGATAGGTATTCATGTTAGAGTTCACTTTCATACTGGTGTAACAGTGAACCACGCTGGTTATAAAGCCCCACTTCTGTCACCACAATTATGTTCTCTTTTAGGGCTTCTGTTGACAGAATGGCACCACAAGATGCCTCTGAACAATAGCACTTTGCCCACTAAATCTGCTTCATATGTGTGGCCTTATTTAAAGCTTTGCTTTAGTTAATCATTAAATGAAGCAGCAGTAATTATTTTCCATTGATCCAGGCAGCCTGTCACATGATGTGAACAGAAAACATCCAAATAAGTGTGTCTTGGTGAGTAATACCCAAAAATTTGAGTCAAATTGGTTTGCCTTCAAACCAGTGTGATTAATGAATATGCCAAAGTTTATTAGCAGAAAGTTCAGGAGTGAAGTCAGAAAACCTGTCTGTGGCAAAAACTGTGCCCCTTTCTCCTCTCCAGAAATTGCATCTCATCATGATAAGAGTAGAAATTATTCTGCTACTGAGATTTTGTCACAAGGTTTAGCTGTCATAGTCACCCTAAAACAGAAAGGTCAAATCTCCCTTGGAGCTAAATTTTTAGAAGCTAATTGGAGGGGTTTTTTTTCCAACAAACAATAGCCAATTAACATACATTGCTTCCAATATTCACTGGTTGTCAAAGAATTAACTTTTCCATGTTTCTTGCTTGCTAATAGAAATTAGATATTTTTTAAAAGGAAGCAGGAAATCAAAAGTGTGTAACTCAGAAGCAGGTATCAGCAGGAAGGGGAGAAAGGGGCATAAGAATCACAGAATCACCAAGGTTGGAAGAGACCTCAAAGATCATCAAGTCCAGCCTGTCACCACAGACCCCATGACTAAACCATGGCACCAAGAGTAACAGACTACATTTTCTACAGATTCCACCCAGGTGCAGGAGATACAAGGTCATGCTGTTTCATTAACGTGTTAAGATCAAGCTTTGCTAGAAGAAAGTCCAGCTGCTCACTAGCAAATCTAAAGAGATACCTCAGCCCTCAGGACAGCTATAACCCAGGAGATGTGGGTTATACCATAAGCCATCTGCTATTCCAACATCTCCCAGCCAGCAAGTAGGGACAATGAAAGCACCTGGAACACCTGCTCAACTTGAAGTTATGGATATTTTTAGCACACAGAGAAGTCACTTGGAGTTACAGACCAATGCACGAGACAAAGCCAAAGTGTGCTTGTGCACTTCAAGCAATCAATCCTAATCTGAACCTCAAATCTAGAGCTGGATGATAGGAGAATGTCTAGGCAAGAGTTCAAAATGGAAAAACCATTCTCATCTCTTACATGCAAAGTAGCAGGTATTCTGAACTTCTTTTTCTGAACTCTGTACCCAAACACTGGATCTTCCATGACCCTAGAACCATGCATTCAGATAGTCCCCACACACTCCGGTATTTCACACACTCTAGGTGAAGCTTAGTCACTCTAAAAACCATTTGTGTCTGATGGACCCTGACACACCAATCCATTACTGGTAATGTAATTTCAGTGGCATGGATAAATAAGCTACATACAGTCATTTACTTTTGAAATGGTGCAGGGAATTTTCATGCGGCAAATTTATCAAGACAGATCCCAGAAAATGAATGCAGGTGTCAGTGAGCATGATGGACACCTTATGAATACACTTCCATGCATTAATGGCCATCTACCATCTCATTACTTCTTTCCAGAAGCAGTCTTGCTCTCTTTCAATGGAGAAATATTTCCTAAGCAGAACACAAAACCCACAGTGGCTAGCTGAGAAAATCCAGTTCTAAATGTTTGACTGCTCATTAATACTTCTCTCTTACTTGCATATTAAATTCCAGTGGCCTTACAAAGGAAGGCAAAACCATGTCTGTTATCCTAGTGACTAAGCTTTCTTCCTCATTAAAGACATCTTTGCACACACTCACAGGATGGCATAAGAACCACCACTGCAAAGAACAAAATTGAGATGGATCTCATGAGACCCATCAGAGTAACCCTTGGGAGATTGGTAGCTACATCACATCAGCTTCCATAGCCAACTTGTCCTTTTTGTGGCTGACACTCCTTCTTGGAGAAATCCTACAAGTGCCTAAACTGATAATTCCTAAAATACCTTCCAGGCTATTGATAGCTCCATAGGTTTCAGAATAACACTCTCTCTTTTATTCAGTCACAAACAGCTTGCTTTGATATCAGGATTTCTTAAAGGGCTATTACTCCTCTTAGTCCTTATTTTGTTGGCAGGGGCAGAATTCAGAAGTTGCTCAAGGGAGAACATTAAGAAAATAAGAATCATTAAAGAGATTATTTTGAGTCTTTGGCTAATAGGCTTCATTTTTACCGTGCTGTGCAAGTTCTTCCCACACATTCTCATTAAAAAGAGAAGCTTTGTATCAGCCTTTAAACACTTCCTTGAGGTGGAAGCTCTCTAGTGACTCAAGAATTGGGAAGGTCTAATAGGTTCTTGCCCAGAAATCCTGTGTGGAAGGAAGCTACAGCCAGGACAGCTGAGAGAGAAGTCTTATACTAATGTATCAGTGAGTGGCTGCTGAACTATGATCATTCTTTAACCCCAGACTGACATTAAGGACACAAGATATGCATGCAGGAAGTGAAATTTTATCCCTAACATTAAAATCCAAAGTCTATCACAGTCCTTCTGTAAATATTCCTAAGGTAGACTGGAAACAAAGAGATTTCAGCACAAAGTTGCTTTAAATATTTAGTTATTGGTAGTTTGGACGTGTCAAGGGCTACCACAGAATACCATGTAGAAAGGCAGAGATGCTATTAAGATGTAGATGCATCTATAGCTCTATCTTAATGTTTCCACCAGCAGCACTGCAGAGAATAGAATGGAATGGAATGGAATGGAATAGAATAGAATAGAATAGAATAGAATAGAATAGAATAGAATAGAATAGAATAGAATAGAATAGAATAGAATAGAATAGAATAGAACAAACAGGGTTGGAAGATACCTTTGAGATCATCGAGTCCAACCTATCATCCAACAACATCTAATCAACTAAACCATGGCACCAAGCACTCTATCAAGTCTCTTCCTAAACACCTCCAGTGGTGACTCCACCACCTCCCTGGGCAGCCCATTCCAATGGGTAATCACTATTTCTATGAAGAACTTCTTCCTAACATCCAGCCTAAACCTCCCCTGGTGCAGCTTGAGACTGTGTCTTCTTGTTCTGGTGCTGGTTGCCTGGGAGAAGAGACCAGCCCCCACCTGGTTACAACCTCCCTTCAGGTAGTTGTAGACAGCAATAGCCTCCCCTGAGCCTGCTCTTCTCCAGGCTAAGCAACTGCAGCTCCCTCAGACTCTCCTCAGAGGGCTTGTGCTCCAAACCCCTCACCAGCTTTGAAGAGCTCCATAAAGTGCAGAAGCCATAAAATACATACATTGTGCTTCAAATTCAACCAGGTGTGGCAAAACCCATGCTCATGCTGCCATACACAGACAGGTATCAGTCCACAGACCAGCCTTTTACATTAAAAAAATCCTCTTGCATTCCTGCTGGTATTTGTCCTGGTACCAGAATTTTTGGCATGTCAAAAACATCAGTAAACCCAAACAAATCAAATACAATGTTGTTTAATTCCTCTTACCTGAGGAATTCCTTGCTGTATTCAGAGTTGAACCAGCTCTCTCCCCTTTGTAGAGGTGGAGGTACAGGCTGGTGAAATCTCATACAAATTGTTTGAACCAAAAGCATTTGGTGAGAAAAAAATGTAGTAAATTAATGACTCTTCCTTTCCAGAGACAAAAATATGAGGCAACATGAAATAATTGAGAATACAAAAAAAAAAAAAAAAAAAATGTTCTGAAGATATAATGGGAAAAAAAAATTTATCCCAAGGCCAAAATTCATCAGTTTTCACTTTGATTTATTTATGCAGCACCACTTTGGGATATGGTAAATTTGCAGAGCAACAGTCTTCTGAAATTTGACAAACTTGTCATGTCAACAGATGGGCTGTAAGAACAGAAGCACTGAATTGGGTTTACAAATGATTTGGTCCTGAATGATTCCATCTAACTGCTAGTTAAAGCTAAAACAGCTAGATGTAAGCTTAGATCACTATCCATCTATTATAAATCATTCTGCTCATGACGTTGCTTGTTCAGAAAAGCCATATATAGCTCTCCTTGTAAACTTTCCTCCACTGTTCTGACTCTTTGAAAAAAATTATGCTGGACACCAGATAGGGGAATTAATATTGGCTGACCAGAAAAATGGATGCTCTCCTCTCATGACATTTCAGCCATCACTTTGAGTTATGTTGCTTAAATCTCATCATAGCGTGCTACCTTGTACCAGGCTGTTATACCTGATGCAATAAATCACTAAATCCTGGTAGAATCAAGCTATGCTCTGCTGCAATACTGCTTTTGTACCCCACTGGATTGTGTTGTATTTAAGAGATCCAGCAAACACACTGCAGCAGAATCTTATTTAAATTAAGGGCATGGATTCAGGTGACCAAGCCTTCACTTTGTATTTTTAGCATGAATTTCTGGGACTAAGGCTCTTGATTGTGCCAAATTTGATGATCTTTGAGGTCTCTTTCAATCTTGGTGATTCTGTGGTTCTGTGAAGTGTGCAGTACTTAGGTGGAATAAGCAACTTTGGGACTCTTTTTGGCTCCCATGTTTATGCAGTAGGTTTCATCAAAAGCTAACCTTGGCTGAAAGTTATATTCACATACATTCATGTACCAAACACAGCCCCTCCAACATTCTTCTGCTGCATGAACTAGGTCACGACTGCAAGCAGACACAAGAAGAAAAATTTCTGCCCACCAAGTCATTAATCTGAATCTCTGACTTCTTCATCCAGATGAATACAAGGTTGCTGCACCCATATGAAACATGCTTGTGTTTATGCAACACTTCATAGACTGCCATCTCCCAGTTTGGTTTCCTAGAGTGCTTCTGTGGGAAATAAAATGTCATATGTATGTGTATATGTGGAAATGTTATTTAAAGTCTAGAAATCTCCAAGCACTAGAATGACCTAGAAAAGTTGCTAGTGCACAGCAAGCCTGAGAAATAATCACACAGAACTTTGGATTGAAGCAGGAAAAAAAAAAAAAAAAAAAAAAAAGAAAAAAATCAAACTCCCTCTACTAGTCTGTGACCACAGCTTCCATAAATAAGCCTCCAAAACCAGGTGAAGTAATAAAGCTATCACAGCTGGCATTGGGGACTATTAATAAGAAAAATTACTCGACTGCTAGTCTGTTACAGTACTTCATTAATTAGATCCTCAACTTGTACAGTGCAAATTGCAGGAAACATCGTACAGTAATTTACACAAAGACTGCCTGTCATTGTCCATTTGTTTGGCTCATAATTTTCTTCCCTGCTCTTATTCACCCATTAACTGTTATACTAATTTCCAAGTATAAATTTACCCTAGCATAGCTTTCAAATGGTATTTGTACCCTTTGAGCTACACGCAGACACTGCAAATACAAATCCACTCTATCGTGCCAATGTGAAGGAATTAAAATCTAATCCCAAGCTTCCTGAAGTCTGCCATTGAGAACCTTTCCCTAAAACATAAATCAACAAAAAACTGCAGGCCAGTCTTTAAAAGGAGGTAGGAAAATTCATATAATCAAATGCCAACAGCTTTTATTGGACTCTCCTTCCCCAGGCTGACTTTACCAGTGTTCTTTCATGTAGTTTTGTTTGGTTTTGGTTTTTTTTTTCAAAACCCATAAGGACAAGAAACATGCTAGACTCATCCACCAAATTAACATACTTATGTCTCTGAAGAGCCAGGAACTGCATTCTTGGTCATACTCCTGTATCTGCAAGCTAGAACTATCAGTCAAACATGCATTACACGTACTTCCATCCTCCAGTGCTTGTCCCACCCAAACAGGATGGGTGTGATCAAAATGCAGCTTGCAAAAGTCATACAAAGTAAGGATTCTGCATTATATTCAAATGTTTCCCCCTGCTAAGCCGATTTCTTAATCAGTGTGGGGGTTTTAGTAGGGCACAAACAACCTATTTCTGCTGCAGCTCTGCAAATTTTCTGCCTCAGTCCAAATAAAACTTGTCGTAATCTTGCTGCAGCCTTGTCTTTTTGTCAGTGGTCCAGTTAACCACTCTTCTGGCCCACCACATTGCCATTTGGGAACTCACCATCTTGCTAGCCCCAAGTGCCAGAGTATGAACTTGTATAGTGAGTGCTGTGACATGGCATTTTGATACCTACCAAACCTATGTCAGGCCTTCCCAACAGATTGTTTCAAGCAAGCCCCTTCCCTCATGCCCAAACACTGGCAGAGTAGCATTTATCTCCCTGATGTCCAGTTCTAGGGCTCTCAAGACGAGCTGTCCTCTCAGGGACCACGAAACAAAAGAATCAACAGTCACTAATTGAGCTATAACACATGCAAGCCTGTGTAAACAAGCTTCACAGGGGGAGGTGAGTGCAGAACTGAAAAGTTAAATTTAAGAACATTCATTATTTCCTGAGACTAGATGAACTTAGGGTTTAGGTTTTGATGTATTATGGAGTGGGATGGAGAAGGGAGGTTTTGCCTAACATTATTTCTTTGGCTTTGGAAAATCTATCCTCAAACAGCATGTTCCAAGTCCTAATTTTGCAGCAAATAAATGCACTTCCAGCTTTACTACACTCATGGGAATTGCTTGACCATAGCCATCAGTTACCAGCAGAAGCATTAGGAGCAGAACACTTTTTAAAAGTTATTGATAAGATAAATTAAAAGTAAACTTTCTTCTATCCTTTACTGATTGTGGTCAGCTAACTTTTCCAAACTTAAAGAGGAATGACTCAAGATGCAAACATTTAGTTCACCTTCAAAGAGGCTTCACTGCAAGTAGATTCTTTCCTTCTTTGCTTGCACACACCACTTTTCCAACTCACGGTGTTATCATCAGTGTAATGTCACTGGCATCTATGATTCCCAGTTTAATCACACAGGGCACCAAGGCTGTATTACATGTGGCACTAGAGAGTGTTGAGTGTATTCCCCATTAAACCTGAAGATTGACAAAGATGTATGTACTGCTCGTTACAAGAATACATTACTCATCCAAATCTGTCGTGGAATGATTCATGAGCAATTCATTTGTAAGCTATGCAAAAACTGTTCCTGTTCAGAGTTCCTTTCTAAATTTAGATTCCACAGCAGTTCACTTTAACAGAAATATTAAATCAATTATGAGATGTGGAATATTATTCTTTTAGCTAAAAAATAAGAGGTTGTCTGGGGATTATAATTAGCTCAATAAGGAACAAATTAAAGTAACCAACTTCAAATACTAATTATTTTGTGTCCCTGTTCCACGAATTAAGAAATACCTTTAGTTCTAGCTAAACTGAGGAGTGTTGTTAACTGCAAATAATAAGCCTAGGTTAGTTTTGATGACAATTGATACTAGGTAAACACTTTAGAACTACTTTTTCTGCCTTAGAAACTCTAAAGATTTAGCTTCAGGGTCTTGCCTCCAGCAATGCTTTACATAACTGCATTTTATAAAATGTCATCAGCTCTTTCAGTGCCTGAGGACCTACTGTGAGGGAATGCTACAGTTCTACATATGTCACCCATATTCTAACTACTTAACAAAATAATAGATTCATTAACTTGACTGAGTGGATATGGAAGAAGAGTTAAAGTGCTCTTTCCACGTCTTGACCCCAACATAGCGAAAAATTTGAGAACAACTTAAATTGGATCAAATTTCCAGACAGACACCCCAGTTTTGCCTTTGGATGTATGATGCCTATTTTGCATAAACTTGCATTTACAATTGAATGACAAAGAATTTGATTGTTCCTTAAGATCAGAGTATGGGCAAACCTCTTCTTTCCTCCAGCGTACATGGACTCCAATTAAATATTCCTGTCCAACAAGGAAGTAGAAATTCAAATTCAGCTCACTTTGTTGTTAATGAAGTCTGAAATTATACTTTACTTGCTAGGTACTTGTACTCTCCAAAGTGGTAGGATTTCTAAGGATGAACCTGACACTGCTGGGTTTTATGGGACTGATGATCAGAAATTATGAGCTGATGATCAGAAATTCACTGATGACACTACATCCCACAGAGCAGCTCTAGCATGAGACTGCAGAAATTCAGCATATAATTGTTTCTTCCAGTTGTAGAACAGGAGCTTTGGCAGCCTGGGGTGATCCAGCTCAAAATAGACTTCTCAGTGTTTCCCTTTTCTTATTTTTTATTTTACTTTTCATTTTTAAGGTTAATTTGAATGGCCTTACTGAGTACAGGATATAGCACATCCCAAAACACCTGACTTAGTCCCCTTTCTGCTGGAAGAGTCATTACTCAAGATTTTTGGAAGGCAATTTTATTTTAACATTCTTAAGCACTTTGCACAAATTTAAACACAGGTGCAAGCTGGAGCAGAAGTTTAACTATAGATGGATGTTTGGGGGAAAATATGTAATGATTAATTATTAATTGCACTCTATAACACTGTGAAGAAGGCCATGCAGGTAAACAGAGATATGATGATTCTATATTGCCAGCAGAGTGCAGAGGGGAAAAAAATAAAGAGGGAAATTATACCTGAGAAAAGAGCCCAAAAAGCACATTTACATGGCCTTTCATCTCTGGCAGAAAACATGGTGATCTGGGAATTCACCTTAGCAATCTTATCATTAGCTCACAGCCTGCCTAAAATGCACAACAGACTGGGGGGGCAGGGTGTGGGGGGAAATGCATGCAACTTGAAGAGAAAAACATCTTGTTTTACTAAGATCTGTGAATTGCCAAAGGACAGTGACATTAAAAAGCCAGGCAGATGGCCAACAGCAGCCCCTATAGCAAGTTTATAGGAAGAGCTGGAAGGTAAATGTGCAGCAGGGAAATTCAGCAAGCAGCATCTGTTTCTTGGATTCTGCATTAGGCATTTTTGAGTAATAAGCCCAATGACTCTGAAAGCCAGTGTAAATCATACCAACTCCAGGGTTTTTTTCTCTTAGAAAAAATAAAATAAAAATGATACCAGGACAGATATCTCCAAAAATTGGGGAAAAAAATTGAGAACTATGTCAGAGAATAAAAAAAAAACCCAAAACTTTCTCTGAATCATCCTCTTCAAACGCAGCTCATAAAGCACAGTGAATAAAGCACATCTGCAGTCTCCTATCCAAACTGCATCCGAAGGCAAGGTGTCTCATGAATGCAACAGAAAAATGTGTGCAAAGTGATACTTATTATCTCTTTACTTTTCCCCTTTGCTTTTTCATGTAATAGAAATGAGCATGCTGGTACACTAAAGGACCCAGAATGCTGCTTGCTTCAAACATTTTATTTGTGAAACTGCATATCCAGTCAAAAGCAGCAGTCTTTGTCTTTCACCTCACAGGGTATAGATCAAATCCTCTCCTGCTTTATGACTCAAATATTAAAAAGTTGTGCTTGAAAAAGCCTCCAATTTCTTTCATACTCAGTATTACCTCTACCAGCACAGAAGATGAGTAAGAGGAACACCTGGTGAGAGAGTACGCTGCTATGCTGCTATTGTGCATTTCCCCTGGGCCAAAAGACAGGCCATGAAGGACACTTGGTGAGAAGAATCAGTGGTAGAAACTGCATGGCAACACCGGGCAGAGAGATCTGCACAAAGGCCAAACGGCCTCCAGCTACTCAGCTCAGCCAGCCACGCCTGCTAATACCACTTGATCTCAAAACTATGAAAAATGGTCTCAGAAAGAATTTTCAGAAGGCAGAAGGGAGGGAATAAACAGCCTGAGCTTATAGCATACATAAATTGCCAGTGACTTTAAGCTGCAACAAATATGGAAAAATTAAATGAAGAGAATCCAAACGAACTAAAATTAGTACTGTGCCAGAGGAAAGTATGTTCATTGCCAAAAGCAAAGAAAGAGTTGATGAATGATGCAACTACAGCAGCCAAAATATAAATCCCTGTTCACCACTCCAAATCGTTTTTAACAAATTAATTGGTCACGTCATCAAAAGCAGATATACCTGTGCTTCCATGCTGGATCATCTGCAGGGATGGAAGCAGAATGTGTTAGACAGGACTGAGCAGGACCAAAAGCATGGCATTGTGAACAGCCATCAACAAACTGAAGTGTTACTGCTCTTTCTGCTTTTGGTACTATGAAATTCTCTGCGTTCATTGTTGCTTACTGATGCAATGAGTCCTGGGCAATTTTTACCCCTACATTATGCCTTAATTTCTCTTCTATTCATTTTGTTCTCTCCTTTGATAACTTGAGTGTCACAAGACAGGAGGAAAACTTGTTCACATTGATCTTCTTATATCCCACAAACCCAGACACTAAGCAATTGCTACATGGATCAACAGGCTGCTGCTTTCAGCTCCAGCCTCTCCTACAAACACACTCCTCAAATAAATTAATCTGCCTTTAAAGAACAGACTTTTTCATGTAAAACAGACAGGTGCAGGTTTATAGCACTGGATTTTTGTTGATGCCAATGGGTCTGCAATCAAGCTTGGTAGAAGAGAAAGCCCAAAGGCTTCATCTTGAATAACTGAAAGTTGGTAGCAAAACTTCCATTAATTTAAGGAACATGGCCCTCCAGCTGACTTGCTTCATCTATCAATATCCACCTCACTCCTTGCTTCCTGTGCTTGGAGAAGGAACTTTGCAGATCGGCCACTCTGTCCCTCTCAACTTCTTAGTGAATTGGCTACTGTGTCCCTCTCAACATCTTAGTGAAGTGTGTAGTATGGCCTATCTTATGCAACAGAAAGATTTATTTAACCTGAAATTTATTCCTCAAGACAATATTATCCAAAAGGAAAGTTTATTATCTTAATTGAAAAAGATAAGAGAGAGCATAGATGTGTTTCTATCATCTTCTATATTCCCCCAAAGACAAAAAAATCTTACATCCAGATCAAGTGGGTTATAGCTTCCAGGCTCCATTTATCTAATGTGCTATTGGAGACAAATCCCCATTCTCTGAATTGTTGTGCAGGAGAAGGTCTGTTTTCATAAAAATTCATTCTGATTGCTAAAGCCATTCAAATTGTCCATAATACCAACGATACTAACCACATTTCCCTTCTAGGTCCCTCCCTCTCTTTTCCCCTCTGAAATCCAAAGAGAAGCTTCTATATCACATTAAATGAATTTGTTTGCTGCCCAGAAGCCAAATTAAATGTGTTGTTTTATACTCAGCACTCACAGAATGGGGAGAAATAAGAATAAATGAGAGCCATTAATTAAATCTCACAGGGAACCACATTGCTGCAAATGGAAAAGAAAACCTATTTTTCCCATAACTACTATTTTATGCTAAATGCATAATAATTGCTATTCAAGACCAGATTAAGAGTTTGTTTTTCCAGCGAGCACGCACTTTCATTTTGTGATCAGACTGCAGACTGAGGCTGACTCTTTGCATTCAAACCTAAAATGCGAGTTTTCTGAGTCTGTTGTGCAAGTGTAATTGCAGGGACCCAAGCGAAAAGGCTAAGCAGTGTGGTACTTAATAAATCCCCCAGCACAGGCTATCATGTAGTATACTACTGTCAATGTCAAGCTGTGCTCCTAAAAATAAATCCTTTAAAATTCTTTGCCCCATGTCCTCCTTCCCAAATTAAGGAGCGTAGAGTCTCTACAGGTCGATAACCTGCAATTGCAGCACAGATGCATCCTGGGCTTTGTATACCTTTGGGCACACGGCTACATAAACAGAAACAGACTCTAGGCCAACAGGTCTGCAAGTCTTAAAACCTTGTCTAGGTCTGGCAATAGAAAGAATCTTTGCTTGCTAAAAGTCTTTCATGGGTTTTATTCCCCCAATTACAAGGATTCCCATTTCTAAGAAATTATAAAGGTGAATTTTGTTGAAATACCAAAAATGACAGTCTTGGTTTGTCTTCATTTACCTAGCAGTCCCAGTGCACTTCCCCTGCCCCTGAGCTGAAGAGAGGGAACATCCAAAATGTCTTAAAAACCATATTTTGTGTGAAACAGCTGCTTTTTTCTCTTTTTTTTTCTGAAAAGATAAATCCATAAAGTCCTTAGCTCATCTTCCTTCCTTGTTGCACTACAGATATATTGAAGCCTTTAATGACATAATTTATAGCAGGCCATATAGAACCAAGCACAAGACACCCTGGAAAGCACTAGGAATCACAAATTCTGAAGCCACAGCCAATGTTTATAGCTAAACAGGCATATCTCAGCTTGCTTTGGGGCAGTGCAACCATTCTTGCTCCCTCTGCCAGTTAATATCTTATAATCCAATCCTCATCAAAAGCCTGGCATCACTGTGACTTCTCCACTCATCCAATGGGGACTGCAGCTCTCTGCATCCTTCCCTTACATCACACAGGGATTACTAACAGACAGCAGTTGAGGACAATCTTTCCTCCGTTGGCGTGCTCTGCCCTTTTAATACTCCTAATCCCTGAAAGTCAAGATCAAATCAAAGAATGAATCTTTAATAAATGGAGATCCAAGACCTCCATTCTCACATTTGAGTACAGTAAACCAGCAGAGGGAATGTAATCCTTACATGCATGTAATAACAAAGGCTTGGCAGTGCCTGTGAGTGTCCCAACAGCTGCACAGATGTTACTTCTAAACTGTACTTCTCATCTGAGTGAGGAGTTAAACCTCCAAAGTTTCAAAGCCAAGTTCTAACAGGTAACAGCTCAAGTGAAACAAAAGAAAATCTTCCATAGAACATATAACAGACCTCATAGCTTAACAGTGGCAGTGTTTATGAAACAGTCTGTAGCCTTTAGAAAATAATACATATCCAGAAATGTGTGCCTAGCAATGCAAAGATACTAAACGTGTGTATGCCCCCAGCTATACTCACCAAAATACACAGCTCTCTTCCTTACACACAACCCAGAAAATCTTGTCATGCAGTCTGGCATTGTGTATCTGTGCACATGAAGGTATGAATATTATACCAACTATAATCTTAAGGGTTTTTCCCATAATTCAAGTTATTTGTTTGTCTTCAGAAGCCCAGAGGACAGACTTTCCTGATTTCTATTGCCTTAGGACCTTCTACCCCGAATTTGCTTCTAAACCTCTTATTCAATAGCCCCTGATACACTTAACCCCCATGAGTTCCTTAGATCCACTGTGAATCCATTTATGCTTGTATTCACAACTCTTTACAACAGGTGGTTCTAACTTACACTTTGCTTTACATGAAGAAATACTTATTTTGCTTTAAGCCTTGTGCAGTCTAACACTTCAGTACAAGTCACCATTCTTTGGCTTAGAGGCAACTCTAATTTATACACATAGGCATTCCAAAGCTCAGTTATCCTACTCAGAAAACTTTTTAACCACACGTAGGAGCCATTCCTTCTCTTTAATTCTAGAGAACCCCCCTCCTCTTCTACTTCTGTTTTGTAAGGTAATGAGAAACAGAATAATGTGCTGTGCTCCTCATGCAGATGAAAATGTGTGAATGATTCATAAAGAAACAGACGGCAACTCTTTTGTTGTTCAACTTTACATAAGAAGTTCTAAAACTGTGTTTGGGTTTTGACTACCAGAAAGCTCAGGCCTGATGCTTGCAGAGAATTGCCATTCAAGATCCTTCTTTCTGTGTACACCTCATCATTATATTGGCATTAATGCATTGTTGTTGGGTTTTTTTGCCATGCATTTAGTCTGCATTTAGTCCAAGGTTTTATGAGCCAGTAACTCAATATTGTGAGATACATGCAATTGTGTTGCCTCCTCCCATGAAATGGAGGGGTTTGACTGAAACTGTGTAGTTAGGGGTACTGAATTCAGTGAGGAACCTCTCTATTGGACCTTTCTGGTGTTCTAATCTCTGCTGAGACTTGTCAAAGAGGTTGCATAGATAAATGGCAAAATTAAACATGACAAAAAAACCCTTCACCATTTGCTGGGCAGGGTTTGGTGTCCCACCTCTTCTGCCACCTGCAATAAGGGCAAGGGAAAAGGTGCTCCAAGCCAGCCGTTAGACCAATTATATGTGCATAGCTAATAACAAAACTAAACCTAACAAAGAAATTATAACGTTAAACATAACTATCACATTGAACAAACGATAAAGTTGTGTTTTCACAAGGAAAAACACAGTCTTGACTGGTGAAAGTTGATCTCCTTTTCCTGTAAGGAGAAGAACAAAAACTTGGTACCCCTTTTTGCACTGGTCTTAAAAAGAGGGGACAATTGTTCAGCACTGACCTAATCCCAAAGCTGTTTTACTATCATTTTGAAAGAAAGTAGCATTAAGCCAAGGGCACATCAGGCAAAATTAAGAAATATGAGCTAGCTTCATCTGGGCACAGGAGTGCAGAAAACAGTGTGGATGAAGAGCCATAAAATCTAATTAAAGTCTTAAGTGCTTAAAGTCTAATTTACTTTAGTAGAATTATTTCGTTCTCTTAAAATTCTCTGCATTTCTTTCATTCTTATTGCATTCACTTACAGTTTAAATATTTTTCCAAGCCAAGAAAGCTGCCACTTGCATGTTGAAAATGTTGAAATGAGATGCTCTCAGCAGTTGAAATCTGTTTCTTAAAGCATTTTTCCACAGGAAAAAAATGGATCAAATCAGCCCTTTCCCACACAATTCCGGTTTTGACAAATTGGCATTTCTAGATGAAGTATGTTCTTCTAAAACATCCTGTTCAGTTCTATTTAAATACATTAAAAATGTGAGCAGTGAAACTGTGTGATGAAGTAGGTTTTATCTGGGGCTCAAATCATGAAATATTGAACATGGCTACAGGAACCTTATTCAGAAATAGCTCCAATGAAACAAATCAGACCAAAATGGGGTTTGGAGTTACGAGGAGAGATGGCTCAGAGAAAAGTACCTGCATTGCAAACAAAAGAAATGTCATGTTGTTACTGCTCACACAGAGGTGTGCAGAACATCCAAGTGCTCTTTCAAGTAAAAAGATGACAAAATAGTGTGGTTTTAAACTTGATTGTGAAGCTCACTCATAGCCAAGTACAGCCAGTTTGGGATGGTGTTTCTTCAGCACAGGTGGGACAATAGAAACAGGGAGGTCATTAGAAATAGGGAGGTCATTCTGCACCTGTACTCAGCACTGGTTAGGCCACACCTTGAGTACTGCGTCCAGTTCTGGGACCCTCACTTTAGGAAAGATGTTGACTTGCTGGAACATGTCCAGAGAAAGGCAACAAAGCTGGGGAGGGGTTTGGAGCACAAGTCCTGTGAAGAGAGGCTGAAGGAGCTGGGGTTACATAGCCTGGAGAAGAGGAGGCTCAGGGGAGACCTTATTGCTCTCTACAACTACCTGAAGGGAGGTTGTAGCCAGGTGGGGGTTGGTCTCTTCTCCCAGGCAACCAGCACCACAACAAGAGGACACAGTCTCAAGCTGTGCCAGGGGAGGTTTAGGCTGGATGTTAGGAAGAAATTCTTCATAGAGAGAGTGATTGCCCGTTGGAATGGGCTGCCCAGGGAGGTGGTGGAGTTGCCATCACTGGAGGTGTTTAGGAAGAGACTTGATGGGATGCTTGGTGCTATGGTTTAGTTAGTCATGAGGTGCTGGGTGATAGGTTGGACTTGATGATCTCTGAGGTCTTTTCCAACCATACTGATTCTATGATTCTATTAATTTTTTACAGCAGATTTGGACCTTATTACGTGTACCAAATAACACTGACAATTAGCATGAGACAGATTATTGTACCCTAATTTTTTGGATGTGAATTCTTTCTCTAATATCCAGCACTGGAGACTGCCATGAGATAAGCGTATCCATGTGGCTTTTGTAGACGGAGCAATGAACACAGCCTAGGCAGAAATTTTAGTTCTCAAGCATTCCTATTTATTTATTTTTATTTTTGAGAACTGCATAATAGAGAACATAATTCAGTTTCTCAGATCTTCATGATTTGCTACCCTTCATTTAGTTTAATAATCATGCTATGAATCTGTTTAATAAGTTCGGTTAATTATTATGCTTGTTGCCAAATGATACCATTTAAAAATTGTAGCAGGCCTCTGTACATTGATGAAAAGATCTAAGAATAAGTGAAACAAGGAGACAATAAGGAATGCAGAGTCTAAAATGCAAAATGAAAGTATTCATTAAATTCCTAATAATGTAGTTTACTGAAGCAATGGGAGATAGATAAAAATATTGGCAAAAAAATTGTAAATCAAGTAGCTGAGACCACAACTTAGAGAGAGGACAACAAGCAGCCTTCAACACAGTCATTACATCAATCAACTGTAAAAAATCCTGGTAAAATCTCAGCTGAAGCAGCAGCTGACTACAGACCAGTCTGCAAAAGCTTGAAACTGGCAATACAAATTTTCTTAAGATTTTTTGAAGATTAGAGGCAAAGCGATCAACAAGGAAAAACTCAAGCTCCATACTGCAGCCATAGCTGAATAACAACCTGCTAAAAATCAAAGAATAGATATCCAAATAGAGAAGACCCAACCTTCTTGAATTAATATTGAATAACAATATGCAGCACACATGTTCATCTTGTTTAGACAATATGGAGAAATACCAGAGATAGGGAGAAGAACTTGCATGTGTCTGAAAAGTGATATTGATTTGCAGTTACAAGCAAGTGATTAATGATTTGTTGCAGAGGTCACAGCAATAAGCTGAGATAAGGAGTAATGATACACAGTATTGGCCTTCTCTTTCACAGATGAACTCACAGGAGGGGTCAGATACAAGCAGACAATTTGCATTATGAGAATTCAGGTAATCTAGTCTGTTTGTGACAATGACAAAGATATGGAAGCGTGTTACTCCAGTGCCCACCCAACCCCTCAATAACATCATGTTTTTTCTCCAGTTTTGGTATATGTAACATCCCTGCTCTGATTAACAAACTGATGTGGGTTTCTTTGATGCATTAGCAAGTATCCCCTGTAAATGCATGTATTATGTGTGTGTGCATATATATACACACACACACACACGAATCACATTTTTACAGCACATCCAAAACAAGATCTGATGACATAATGTAACCAAAACAATTGCCATCTAACCTAATATCAAACTAACTACATTAGGTTTTGTATTCACTGTTTTTTCTCTTGATTATAGTGCAAATTATAAATTCTTCATCTTAATTCCTCAGCAGTGTTGTCTGTGTGATTGGTCAGGGAACTTGCATGACATCATTTCAATCCACCTATTTCAGCGCTAAACTTTTTCTCTTCTCCTGCATGTGTGGTAGGGATTCAGACTGTGCTGCTTAAATCAGTAGTATTTATGACTGACAGGTGTGGCTAAGAAATTATCTTTACTAAAAAAAGATTCCCTTTCCTACAAGCTAACAGTCTGTGATTGCTTCCAACTCTTCACTTCTAAGCTAAGCTAACACCAAGAGGCATCTCTCCGTATGTTATTTACTGTTTGATTCCATAGAGTGCTGGCAGTTAACAAGGTACTTAAGTATCCCCAAGGATGGATATCTGCCTTTAACACTGAAATTGTTTTTGTTTGCCTCTTTCTTCTTTCTATGACATGGTATATACTGGGTCTGCAATCACTTGGCAGAGAACAGGGCAGTGGGGGGAGATGCTGTCTGACCATTCTCTCCCAGTGATCCTGGTAAATAAAGCTTCTGTCTGATCCGTCCTAAATTATACCTGCTTTATTACACAGAGTCCTCAGATTCTCCAACAAGATGTAATCACTGTTTAGGAATGGTAATGCATGCAATGTTGAAATTCATACATAAATTATTTATACCACAACTGATTGGGAAATTCACCAGATAAACTACTCATCATTATTATTCTGTTGGCTCTAAATTTTTGGAGAATTACGTGCCTCTGAGATTACCTGTACTCATGAGAAAGATCACTGAACCACTCTCATCTTTATTGGACATGCAAGCAATTTATACAAATTCTTCCAAGATATAGGATTGTATATCTAACTGAGGATCTGAGTTTAATATTGTCATTAATAAACATTTTGTAAAGTGCTGCAGGGCCAGGATGAATAAATGCAAGTTGCAGTCTGAGAGAAAGTCAGAAGTGGAAAAGAGGCTATGAAATATTACAATGAAAACAACAATAATCATGAGTGGAAATATCTGCCTGTAGACGCAATTTACTGATTTTATTAGTTTTCATATGCCTGTAAAATAACTTTGACCTTGTTCTAGCCCTCACATTACAGTAGCTTGTTTGATCAATCATCCTTTTCATATTAATAATTTAGTTGCAGTAATAGCACATTACTCTGAAAAATAAGTAGAGAGAGACATCTCTGCAGTTATAAGTATCACAAATACTAATGTTACAAAAGCAAGCTTAGTTTCACCTGTTAATGTTTTCAGAATTGGCAAAGGAAGGCAATATATTTCAGTTGAGACTTTTTTTTTTTTTTTAACCCAAATACATTTCCATGATAAGGGCAAAAATATCTAAGCTTTAAGGATTAAAAAAAAAAAAAAAAATACTTACACATGTAAATATTCTTGGCCCAGTGATGAAAAGAAAAGCAGGATGAATCAGCAACATTCTAGTTTGCTGGGCAGCTGGAAAGCAATAAAACAGAGCCAGTTTCATAAAATGCACTGCGTTGGAAGGGACCTCTAGAGATCTAGTCCAATCCCCCTGCAGTAAGCAGGTTGTTCAGAGCCCCATCAAGCCTGACCTTGAATGTCTTCTTGGATTGGGCCTCCACAACCTCCCTGGGAAACCTGTTCCAGTGTCCCACCACTCTCATCCTAATGTCCTAATGTTCATTTTAAATCTACTCTTATCTAGCTTAAAACCGTTACCCCTTGTCCTATTGCTACATGCCTCTGTAAAGAGTCACTGCCAAGCTTTCTCCCAGGGCCCCATGAAGTCCTGCAAGGCTGCTGCATGGTCTCCCCAGAGCCTTCTCTTCACCAGGCTGAAAAATCTCAACTCTCTCATCCTGGTCACTTCTGTATCCCTCATCTGGACCCCCTATATCAGGCCTTTCTTGAGGGCCCCAGAGCCGGACACAGCACTCCAGGTAAGGTCTCACCAGAGCGGAGTGGCAGAGTCACCTCTCTCACTCTGCTAATTCAAAGAGCGCTTGACCCAGAGTGAAATAGAAAGTTCCTTCTCATCACTTTCCTTCAGCATCTAATTATGGAAGGAAATCAAAACACATAAAATGTAGAAACAAAATACTTAGGAGACTTTTATTATTATAAGGAAAAATCAAAATAGCTAGGGATAAAATCCTCATCTTAAGACTGTTTAAAGGAGAAAACATGTCTGTTTGCTTATTCTTTCCCTCATTCCTTCATGAGCACTACTAAAGAACAAGAAAATAATATGATATTTCGGTGGCCTTTGCATGATTTTCTTTGGCATTCACCAGTAAGTCTTCCTTTCAAAAGGAACCGCCTCATGATTGCTTTGGAGTGGTTGTGTTGTCGTTGAGCACACTGCTCAGGCCTAACTTCAGCCATCCTGTACTAAAATGTTCAGATATGCCTGAAAGATGAAGTTCTGGGTCAGCATGAATCAAACATCCTGCCCTTTACAGCCTTGGTCTAATAGTATCCAAGACTATTTAGCACTGCACTGAACAGGCATCTATCCATCATCTGAGAGGTTTAAAGTTAGCTCAGGATCCTTAACACCCTTAAAACAGAGGTTAGAGTAATCTGCTGAGCTCACACTGTGGCAGGAGACAGCATGGAGGAGAATAAATATGAATAAATGCTTCAAATTAAGACAAAAAAATGGAAGGAAACAAGTAGTATCGCAGCAAATACACAGAAAAGCTGCAGTGCTTTGTCTAGCCTCTGCAAAGGACAACAGACTCTTCAAATGAATTGTTGCATCTAACTGGCACAGCCTGTAGATGCTTTAGGAAAAACACTTCTAAACATGTTTGCCATTAATCATATCAGGAAAAAATAAGAAAACCAGTCAAGAAAAGCATTCACACAGAATCCCAGAATGGTAGGGGTCAGCAGAGACCTCTGGAGATCATCTAGTGCCACACCTGTGCTACAGAGCAGGTTGCACAGGAACACGTCCAGGCAGCTTTTGAGTCTCCAGAGAAAGAGTTTATTTTTCCAGAGCAAGTGCTCAGTGTTCTTAATGTGTTTCCAGTGGTGTATTATCAATTAGTTCAGGCAGGGGGGAAAAAAAAAAAGGGAAAAAAAGGAGAAAACACAACCCAGAACCACAGCATTCCTTTCACCCGTGACACAGGAAACAAGCTCCAAGTTGTTTGGCAACTGGCCTAACACACCCAGATCCACCAGGCCTCTCCTCTGGCCCTGCCCCGCCAGCTCTCAACAAGCCTAGCACACTTCTCAGCTGCTCACACCTGAGCTGCTCCTTCTCCTCTCCCCTCCCTACTCCCCACTTATTTTTCTGTAGCAGCACTCCAGTCACACAAGCTGGCCTGCCAGGTCTGAGGTACTCCAATGATGCTTCCTTTGCACAGTGCACTTGAGATGGGCCTCTCTGTGCCCTGCTTTATCATTCCTGAAGATTCCTCAGCTGTAATCATCTTGTACCACTCATGTTCAATCCTGTTCACTGGTGTCTCACTTAACCATGGCCAGTAACCTCCCCCACAGCTCTCCCAGATTCAAGCGCTCCTCGGCAGGCTGGTAGCTAGCTAGCAAATGAATCTTTGCCCTCTCCTTTTCCGGGCAGATCCCATGAGAAGGAGACCCTGCCTGGGGCTCACATCTTGTGTGCTGAGGTGGCTGTCCCAGCTGGTGCTGGACAATTCCAGGGCCCTTCTTCTTGTTCCCATTAACTTCAGCAGTGCCCTGCTAGTCTGGAAGAAGCCATTGATTTAGGAGCTGTGGCAATGAATGTCATGCAAGATCAGCCTCTTTAACTGCAAACATGTTTAGAGGAGCTTGTGACACTCTCTAGCTTCTAATTTGCTGAGGTAGTTCCATCAAGTTGGCATGCATAGCATGTACAAGCCATCCCTGATTCAGGATTACCAAGGTAGATCTTCATCACCAGCTGTGAAAGCCAACAAAATATTGGTCCAGAGACTTTTACTGATACAAATCCTCCTCAGAGGCAATTTATCTGGATCAAACTTTGCCATGTCAATTTGTAAACTTAATTAACTGTGGTCTCAATAAAAGCCAAGATTAGGAACATAATGATTAATTATATGCTTTTAGGTAATGCAATGGGTGAATTAGCTAAATAAAAATAGTGGGGAAACTGGCATGATAATGCTACACTGATGGATGTAGGTTTGTCCTACAAAAGCAAATGTAAGAAGCATCATGCATAAAAACAATGGAAATAACCAGAACATTAATCACTGGAAGGACACAACACTCCATTTTATAGAAAGGCACAGCTATTGTAATGATATTTACCCCAGAAGAAAAGCGAAGCTTCAGCCTCCATATAATGTCAGAATTTAAGAATTATCTTTAATCTCAGATAAGGAATCAGTGACCAGACCTACTAACTTATATTTCTGAGATGAGACATTATGTAGATGAAGATAATTCACAATTTGTTCCTGTTATTTATGTGGGAATAGTAGGCTTTCAATTAACCAGTATCGCACATTAATACCAATTATTATTGTACTGTTTTACAGCTGTGCTGAAATAAAGGTTTGGTTTTTTGTTTCCTCTGAAACCTGGACTATGTTTTTATTTATGTATTTTTATAATATGTTTGCATGTGACTGCACACAAAATAGCCATCCCAAATATTCTGCTCACTGAAAAGAGCTCTGGGAATAACACAAACACTGGTTGTACAGAAGAAACCCTGGCAGGTCCTTCTTCTCAAGTGTTTGCAACTCCACTGATGCAGATTCCTGAGACCCCAGTTTCTCCTATGTTCCTTTTAAGTTAAAGCTCTTTCCTCTATCTTTTGAAAATTTTGCTAAAAACAATAATAATAATAATAATAATTCTATCCTCTGCTTGGAAAGCATTTTTAAAGCACAGGTTATTAACATGTAGTTATTAGAAAAGGTGTTGCTACACAATGGAGAAGGCTCTGAGGAGACCTAATGGTGGCCTTCCAGTATCTTAAGGGGGCCTACTAGAAAGCTGGGGAAGGACTTTTTAGGGTGTGAGGGAGTGATAGGACTAGGGGAAATGGTAAAAAAATATAAATGGATAGATTCAGATTGGATGTTAGGAAGAATTTCTTCACCCTGAGGGTGGTAAGACACTGGAACAGGTTGCCCAGGGAGATGGTAGAAGCCTCATCCCTGGAGGTTTTAAGGCCAGGCTGGATGTGACTGTGAGCAACCTGATCTAGTGTGAGGTGTCCCTGCCCATGGCAGAGGGGTTGGAGCTAGATGATCCTTGAGGTCCCTTCTAACCGTAACAATTCTCTGATTACTTTCACAGGTGCATTAGGACTCTGGCTTACAGAATTCAGGAAGAAGAAACTTCAAAAGCTTAAATACTTTTTGAGGATTTAATTAAGCCAGTGCATATATTAGCCCCAGACTATATTGGCAAATCAAATGAAGAGCATGCCTTTAGGTCTGCAAGTAATTGGTAGTAATCAAATGATTTAACCCTAGTCCAAATAATCTATTGTAGTTCTGCAAAGACCTTGCAGCCATCATTGTTAATTTGTCCCTCCCTTCCATTCCACTCTCTTTTCTCAGCCTAGAAAAGTATCTGGAAGTAAAAGTATTTTTGATAAACTAAGTGGTTGACTCCAAACAAAATAAGACTTAAGCCTAATTTATATTTTCTTAGTAGCAAGTGTCATACAAATCAGAACATTAAAATTACTGATTATTTTTTTACATGCAGGTAAGACAAGTTTAATCTCCTGCATTATTTCCTTATTTTCCAACACCATTCTTTAGTCTAAAAAGATTTATAGGCTGGATATTTCTCCTGAGATTGATCCACAGTGGTATTTTCCTCACTTTGTTAAAATCAAAGAACATGTTTTTCTTCTCAGTCAGCTACAGCATCATGCAAGTTACAATGGGATGAATCTTGTTCCAGATGCTGGAGCTACTCACTCTCACAGGCACTGTTGGTTTTACTGAATTTTACTGGAACTGTTGCAGCATAACTATACCAAAGAAGTTTGGTTTGCTTAGTTGTTTCCTGTATGCATTTAATTCTAGAACAGCTGTGATAATAGGTAATACATTGTGAGACTGAAGTTCATAGCTAGATGCTAAAATTATTGCAGTCAAAAAAGAGTGTAATGGATACATTTACAAAGGGGGGGGGGGAGCAAATCTTTAAATATTCTAAATTGCAGACCTTTGTAGGGGAAAAAAAAGGTAAAACTATGTGCCACCCAATTTCTATTATTCTCAGCACAAAACCAGAAATGCCACTAAGGAGCTGACTAACTCTATCGTTTGCAATGAGTCACAATTAAATGGAGGCTGCCAGACTCAATTAACGTATCAGTTTAGTGCAGACATTGTTCTGTCAAACTGAGGGAGAACCGGGTGGTGGGTTTTTTTTTCAGGTCCCAGGAGCTTATTGCTTCTTGTTTGTGGAAAAAAAAAAATATTAAAAATTAATTAAACAAAGCATACTTCATCTGAGCATTTCCAACTCCTGTTGCCACCGCCTAACAGTACAGAAACAAAAGCCTTGTTCGGCGTAACAAAACGCTTGCACGTCTGTCCAAAATAAGTCTTCTCAATGTATTTTCAAGTCATTGGCTGTTATGCTTTCAATCTGAATAATGAGGGGTTTGTGTGTGTTTCCTGACACGCTGGTTGTGTTGGGCTTTTTTCAATGCAATTGTGGTAAACAAATTGAGGTTTAAAGTATTAGACTAACACAGATGAGCATTCGAGTGGAATTTTTTATATGTCTTACATGTATTGAACTAAGAGTCAGGTGCACTGTGTAGGCAGTCACAGGGTTAGCTTTCTCCACCCAGCTACATTTTAACAAAACACCCTTTGCTAACTGAGGTTCAAACTGGCCAGCAGTTTGAGCTGGCAGCAAGACAAGGAGCCACTGGCCAGACAGATCGCAAGCCTGTAATCCTCCTTCCCTTAAGGAATCAAGCAACAATAAAACAACGGGAAAAGGGGGCCAAAAAGCAGATGGCTGTTCAATGTGAGGCAATCGGAGTCAGAAGGTGCCACAGAAACAGCTGTTATGAGGCTTGCTTTCATTCAAAGCACAACACGGGGCTGGTTTTTCAATCACCAATTTCCAGACCAGTTTCCAGAGCAGCAGTCTCATTCCAAAACAGAAGGGTCTGCTACTCCAGAAAACTGAAACCCAACTTTTGTCTTCAACTACAAAACACCCTAGTTTCACTTTCATCAATTTAAGTTTGTGCATACTTGCTCTCCTGACATATGGGGGAAAGAATTCCTCTCTTTGCTAGCCATTTTTTATTAGAGATGTTTAATATAACCTCCAGAATAAAACATAAAACAGAGAAAGAAATGCCAAACAACCAAACCCTAGCACAGAGGTGGCAAACATGCACTCATATCTCACCCATTCACACATCTGGTACCACACTCATCAGTTTTCTGCCAAGGACAAGAGACAAATCAAGAAGGAAGCATTATATTCTCTTCCCAGGGGGAAACCAAACCCAGCTGCTGCCAATATTGTTATTATAAATTATTTGTAAAGTGTAGTTGAACTCTCTTTAAGGCAGCCACACCCCTGTGATAAAGGTTGCTAATGTAGCCACTTAGTAGTACAATTTCAGTAGACCTGGCACAATCTCTAGTGTCAAAGTACAACGAGTAGTCCTACAAACTTCAGAAGAAAAATCTTTCACCACATGACAGTAGAGTTTTTTTCCCTTTAAAATGTAATAAACTTGGCTTTGTTTACTTTTATCTGGAGAAGGAATAAATGCCGTAGCTGATGGCACTTTTCTCTTTATCCCCCTTGGCAAATAAGGCACCAGCATTTCACTGCCACTTACCCTGTGGCTTTTCATTCCCATTCCTCACAGCCATACAGACTCCCACTGCTTTCTGCTTGCCTGGTAAATAAGGACCATGACTCTGTAAATAAGTATTGTGTCTCCCAGCTAATGGTCAGGCTCCAAAGCTGACAGCCAATTAGCCATCTTTTGGCTGCTCTCGGAGCATGTGCCTTCTGCCAACATTTGAACCCAATCTATTAAAATCAGTTCTAGCTAAGCACAGATGTTTTCCTGATTGCTTTCTGCAGACACAAGAGGACAATGAACCTAGCTGCCTGTGTGCAAGTGCATTTCCCAAATGTGCTCTGGCTTCTCTATGTGAACATGAATTTCATATGGGAACAGACATGAATTGCAAAAGTGCAATGTATTTGTATTCACTAGCCAAACAAAATCTGGAAAGACAAAAAAAGGGGGGGCAAAAAAAACCCAACACAATTCACCAAAAAACCCCATCCAAAAATGATTTTAAAGCCTCTTTCAAATCACTCTACATTGCTAGTTTATAATTTATTAAACATTAGAAACTTTCAGTACATGATCCTCAAACACATTAGCCCTGGGGAATCCCTTAATATCTATAATGCTTCTTATTTCTCATTAAGAAACAGATAAACAATTCAGAACGTTTTGATATTACCCTGTCACTGTTGGGAAAAGATTTTCCCAATAACTATTTAAAATTTATGGCACTGTCTGCAGTATTTTCTGCTTTGCTACAACAGAATTAAAGAACAAAGGAAAAACTGTTCCTTCAAGCAGAGCTGAATGCCAGACCACACTTTAAGGCTCAAATGTTATGCACTTGTGAAAGGATAACAAAAATCTTTTAACAATTTCAGGGAAATATGCCCTGAAGGAGTGAAACTCAGAAGACATGAATAGGTCATCTAAGGGAATCTCTTCATATTTGAAATCACAGAAATGTTGACAGCTGCAAAGGAGCAGTGGTTATGCACACGACCCAGTGATGTATTCACACTAAATACTGAGACAGTCCTGGGAACCAGGGCCAGAAGCTGGGACTAAGCAGCCTCTGGATGCACCTTCTCATTTTCTGACACTCTTTAGAAGAGTTGACCTTGCATTTTTAGCTTTGTGGCTGCAAACTTACCTTCATCTGACTGGCCTTGGACCTAGGGCTAGCAGATTCCTTTCGAAAGCTTTAGGTTCCAGGTCATACCTAGACTGCACACATTTGCAAGCTGATTCAGTGCTAAATCACATGCTGCTCGGACACTGGGGGAATACTGATATATGTTCACATGCATTTTTTAATGTTATTTTCCTCTCTGAGAGCACCTCATATGTGGTTTCACTGGTTTTCCTCTTCATTTTGAAAAACAAAATAATACTTAGGGAACAAGAAATCTAGCAAACAGCTCCACTGGAGAAGACCAACTGATAAACACCAAGTCATTTAAGTGAGCTACATAGTCAAAAACTAAGAGGCATTTAAGGTTGCTGCACTTGTCAAATCAAGGGTCCATTTAGCTCAGTCTCCTCTTTTCAGCCTTGGTCACACACAGACCTCAATGCACTTGCAGGTCCAAGTGCTTCATTCATAACATCTAACATTTATTTCAATAAAGTCATGACATATTAGATAGTTTGTAAGAACCTAGTCTATTTTCTGAGCCTGACCGCAATATGGGGAAAGCTTTTTGAAATACAAATGTGCAGCATTTGGCAGAGCATCCCTCAACTTCAGTCATTTTCAATCTCTCTTAGGCCTTGGCAAGTGTACAAGTGCCCAGCACAAGTATCTTACATGCAGCTCAGGTGTGCTGTTAAGACACTTCTGCTCTTACTGCAGGCCTCAGCAGTCACAAGCACTGATGCCAAGGAAACCCACTCTGTTTAATTTAATTTGCCAGAAACAAATGCCATTTATGAGAAGTTTCTCTTCCTAGAATAAAGGAAATGTATTATAGGAACGGAGGCCAAATCCAACACCACCTTACAATCAAGATCTTCTACCACAATTCAGCATGCCATGGAGTAATCAGCAGCATTTATACTTTGCAAAATTTTATATGTGAATGGATAAAAAGCTTTCCTTCTTGTCAGACAGTGAACAAAAAAGCTGCAGGTCTGGAAACATCTTCAAAGAAAATCAGAACTTCGAACAATACCTGTTTTATCTCTTGGGGAGCCCTGATAGATAAAAATAATTCTTGGCACACAGTGAATTCCAAATCGAGTTTATAGAATGAAATTATTTTTCCTGGTTTCCTGGTTGTTGGTAACAGAGATTCCAACAGCTTGCTAAAACACATTAGTATTACACATACTTAAAGAGCAGCACTAATGTTTTGAATGCACATATTGACAAATATCAGCAAACAACTGACTACTGCAGAGAAGTTGATGGTGTGGCATTAAGAACAAGTGTGCTGGCTCAAAAGGGTTCTCAGTACAAAAAGCAAAAGGCTCAAGTAAAAAGAAAGGTCATTTTGAGGTGCAGAACACAATTTCTTGTGAGGTTCATAAGGAAATCAAATGGACAGATATAGCTCACTGAATCAATAGCTCATCAGTGAATTTGTCAGAGAATATTGTTATATATCATTAAAAGGCAAAAAGTTCCTTTTTCAGACATGTCCTGCCACCTTTGGCAAACAACAAAAGGCCTATATTCATATACCATATTAGTTTACATTCACACATACCACCCAGGTGCCATAAAATTAATTTGATGATGTCAGCCTGATAAGCACCAGAACATTTACAGAACAAGAGGACACAGTCTCAAGCTGTGCAGGGCAAAGTTTAGGCTGGATCTTAGAAAGAAGCTCTTCACAGAAAGAGAGATTGCCCGTTGGAATGGGCTGCCCAGGGAGGTGATGGTGTCCATGTCCCTGGAGGTGTTTAAGAAAAGACTGGATGAGGAACTTTGTGCCATGGTCTAGTCGATTAGATAGGCTTGGGTGATTGGTTGGACTTGATGATTTGGAGACCTCTTCCAACCTGGTTGATTCTGCGATTTAGAATAGTCAATATTTTATCATTCACAAATTTCACTCCAGTTCCAATTTTCAGAAACAAACTGGGAATTTTGTGTTCAAACTGAAGCACTTCCAAGTTTATTGCTTTTAAAGTATATAAACATGGCATATAACCCAACATTATTCAACTTACAACAAGCTTAGTGCCAAGCCTGACTGACAGGTGTGATAGGATCATTTGACTCAGTTTTGGTGAGAAAGTTGTTGGAAACAAAGCAAAAGCTGAAATTAGTCACAGGGAGAAAAAGCAGGATAGAGGCATAGTGCACTTGGTAAGCTGCCTGCTTATACAATTAGTATCCCAGGGAATTCAGAGGCTGTGAGAGCATGCAGTGTGTTGTGGAGGGAGAAATGCACAAGCAGAGGCTCCTTGGGGGTGTCAGATATATAGAAGTGTGAGACTCTTGCAGGCATAAAGCCCAAATGAACTGTAACACAGAGCTTGCTTTTGTTTCACATGGTGACTTAAAAAATTCTTAAGTATTTCTGGAAGAAGGAAACTTGAAGCTGAGTGCAACATCAGGTACTGTTTACATAGAGTAATAAGAAAAAATACATTTCCCATGAAGCCAACGCTCTTTCTTTTCCTCTTTCCTTCCAATATCTCAATAGCCAAATATTAAAAAACTCCAGTTGGGGAGATTAAAAAAAAAAAAAGAGACACTGGCCTGGTAAATTGATTTAGCACAGCCAGTCTGTCTGCAGTACTGAGTGGGTAGAATTTGTTATCAGAAATAGTCGCTTTCCCCCTAATCTTCACTGATTCCTAAGGCTTTTCTGCATGGCCACATCAAAGGGTATCAACCCATGTATGATAATTTTAATTCACACCATCTTTTGATCAGGATTACTTTGATTATTCTTGACATGATGGCTTATATTAACTTTTTCACACCCTCAACGTCATACTGTGTAATTGTTTGCTTGCCCTAATTGTCATGGAAAATCACATCTGCTGGAAATAACAGTGGTAAAAATATCTTAAATCTCATTTAAAGAAAAAATTACTCTTCCTATTGAGTAGGGCTGAAAGCAGATAAACCAACATAAATGAAAAACATTCATAAATAATTTCAGTGATGACACTAATAAGATAAAATGCTGTGGGCTTCTCCTGACATATGCCAAGCAGTTAGATTACAGTGAATGGTCTACAGACACTACAACCTCCTAAACCACTATTCTTACAAGCTGCAGCTTTACCATATATTCAGGATATTAGTCACCATATCTTTAGCATATGTTTCATTCCATGTTTCGTGTGCAGGCAAAACACTGCAACTTAGTGGACACAGCATAGAACCTGGACTTAAATTATGGTCTCATTTCTGCTCTTTGATGCTTTTGATAGAAGAGTTTACAATGAATCTTTACAATCAGTTTGCAATACAGGGACAGTGATACTACTTCTGTTATAAATGTCCTTGAGATTCACTGATCAAGAAGCACTCGAGCACACATTGTGAGGAACATGGGGCTATGGGCAGATTCTGTAGTGTCAGGACAACATGCTGTCAAGTATAAAATTCCGCCAGGAAGCAGACTGGGAATAGAGTCTCTCTTGTCCTGTCTGGCTCACAATATGCTGTAACTAAGCTTGAAGGGTCTTCACAGAAAATCTAAGGAAGAATAATGTGCTCTTCCACTTAGAAATGTAGCATTTTCCTACTCTGCACACATTCCCATATTCTGGGATCACAGAGAAACTGGCCTGAGAAAATGCTTTGGGCTTCTGGGTGGTTACATTCCTGTATGAAGACCTCCAAGATTCACAGACGTGGTAGGCTCAGGCTCCAAACACTGGTTCAGCCAGCACCAGCTGTGAATGCTTCTAACCTCAGCCAGGCCTGTAAAAGATTGTCCACAAGCTAGCCTGTAGGCAGCACGTCTCCTACAATGTCATAGCCAGACAGGATCTCAGAGGGCACATACTGAAGCCACTGTCTTCTGTGTGGAGTAAAGTTACAGTTGCTGTGGGACACTCATGCCGATGCAAAATCCTTATGAACCAAAACTGTGCAGTGCACCTCAACCTCATTTCAAATCTTACCTCAGTAGAAAGCATGTGCACAAATACCATCACAGATCCACTTTCATCTTCCCACATTAAAAGCACCAGTAACAGCCAGCAGCTTCGCCAATTACAGTTCATCAAGGAAAGGCAAGCAGCAGGCAGATGGTTCACCTCGAGGCCTTGCTCTGAATCAAAGGCAGTACGTCATTAGGACATCAGGAGCTGACTCCACTTGCTGTGCCAAGCACTCAGCACCACTGGAAAATAATCCAATGAACTGCATAAAATGTAGTAACAAGGAATCCCATCAGAAAAGAAGCACAGCAAAGGGACACCCACTCTGTTCCACCATCACTTACAATTACACGTCTCTGCAGCCTGACACAATCTGTGGAAGTCTTTCAGAGGCAGAATGGACACACTGCTTTTATTAAACAACGTAGGGAGCAAACCTATTTAGGACTCTCCTTTAATTTTTTCTCTGAGAATCCATAATAAACTAGCAAAGGATTAAGATTTGCTGATTAGCACCAGAATAATAACAAGTAATTATTTTTGAGCCAAACAAGGATAGAGTATCCTGGGTAATTCATACAGGGTAATTAAGGTAATGAATACTTGAGAGTCTATCAGTCCCTAAAAGTGTCATTTTAATAGGGGCATGATTATAGTCAGCACTAAAGAGGACTGTAACAAATACAACAGACCTGTTTCAGACATAAGCATAAATCTAATCACTTAAGCTGTCATCTAAATTCATCATTTGATAGGATCTGTTCCTCTAAGTTTGTTTACATGGGCAAATCTACCATTAAATTAACTGGCATAATCATATCAGCATCACCACGTGCGTAAACACACCTTAAATGTTTTTTTGTTTGATCTACCTTGCACCAATCAGTATGTGCCAGAACTGGACAAAGAACAGGCTCCTATAATGTTCCCAGGTAGGGACAGGTGAGCAGATAGAGGGATCCCAGCATAAGAATTAATCTAATTTGCTATCCTCCTCGGGACATTTATCCCACCTTCCAGTTCAATAATGCTAAAAGTGTTCAAGGGTGGACTGATGTTTCAAATACCACTCCTCAGCAGGATAATCAAATGGCTTATGGCTTTTCATAGCTAATGGCTATGGAAAAACTGTGTCCTGCCACAGAGCTTGAATCAAGCCAGATTTATTTCCTATGTCCTCTACATCAGCAGGAGTTGCTTAAGCAGTGCTCTTCAATGCTCTAACACCCAGCACTGACAGTGACTCATCCTGGATCCATTTGGGTCCGTTGGTCAGAAATGAGGTCTTGCTGACCAGCTCATCAAGTCTGAACATTGTCATGCTTTATAGCTCTCCCCAGACAAATTATGGTCACTTCTTAGCACATCTTGTAAAGGATGTCACAGGGTGAAAGGAAAACACAGCAACAGAGGATTAAGGAGTCAGCTTTCATGGCCAGGACCCATTCTTGCACTTGAGTCAAGGATGGGCACATCCCCAGGTCACTATTTCCTGGAAACATCATGGGTCACATAACCTAGCTCAGTGAAATAACATTAACCAGTAATCTGGGTTTTGCAAAGATGCAGTATGATCCCCTGAGGAAGGGCTGTATAAGTTTGAAGGTGATAACATTTGGAAATAGAAAGTTGTTAAATGATACTACAAAGTTGAAAGGACAGACTATGCTGAAACTTCCTTCATGAAAAGGTGTTCATGACATGACCTGCTTCACCAGCAGAGTTTTCTATTCTGATTAATAAAACAGCATTCATCTCACTGATTTTCACAGGGAAAATGAATCTTTAACATATAATGAAATGTCAAAAACTAGAAGAAAACTCCAAGAAGTAACAAAGCATCCACTTGCACATTTGATAGCTAGCATCTATGGATCAACTAACCAGTTTGCATAGGGTGGTCCAGGTCAGCATCAGGCTTACAAAATGAAGGAAAAGGTACTTAGGAAGTTTAGAAGTCAGTCTTTGGATTTATTGAAGTATTACGCAGTCTTGTTTCACTTTATTCATCTTAGTGCCTCAGTTTTATGTGACTTCTTGGTATGACATCCAGATTGGAGTTTCAACATGACTGAGGGGGATTGGAAGGTTTCATCTTCACCTTCACTGGAGGTGTTCAGGAGAAGACTTGATGGGGTGCTTGGCTGTATGGTCTAGTTGTTGGGTGGGTTGGATTGTTTGATGGGTTGGACGCGATGATCTTGAAGGTCTCTTCCAACCTGGTGTATTGTATTGTATTGTATCTATGGACTTTCATCTCTGCTTTAATAAAATGCTGAGTTTGATGGAAAATTACTTCAGTAGGTCCCTTCCAATTCTCCCCAAAGGCAACACAATCCTGGCTTTTTATTGCCTTTTGTGATCAATCAGAAAATTTGTGTTTGCCCCTACATTTGCAGACTTCTGTGATTCTAAAGGTCTGGGTCAAAATTTCGCATGTGTGTGTGAAAGCATGATGAAGTTTACAATTCTGTTTTCTTCAGGCAGTTCACAAGTGTTGAATTCTTACCGTTACTTTCCATAGCAATACAGAAGAAAATCATTCTGCTAGTTTAGAAAATACCTTTTTTTCCCCTTCCACATAAGCAGAAGCTATAATACTCAAATTAATGTATGTTAAAAAAATAATTGCTGGGAAAATAATTTAATAAGCAAAAGAATTAATCATTACACCAAGCACACCAACATTCTTTTCTGACTGGTAATTAATGCATTGATGAACATTTTTCAGTTTGCTTCTGGAAACAGTCCTGCAGGCTCCACTATTTGCAGTCAGTGGCAGCACTAGCCTTCAAGTGTTCAACGTGACACAAGCACTGGAAAATGTGCTTTCTGCTCTCTTAATCTCCTTGCTGTGCACTACACTGTGCAGTACTTACCCTTTCACTCACCCTGAGTTTAATTCCTAGAACTTTCTGGTCAAGTGTTAAATTCCTTAGGTCAAATCAAAGATTAAGCTGGCAAACGTAAGTTATCTCAGGGAAAAAAAAATGGTGGCATTTTATTTTCCTCTGTAAAGGAAAGCATAAAGTAGCCTGAAGTAGGAAATATTCCTGTAATTTGATGCTGTGGTTTACATTGAGGGACTGTAATTTTGGCAAAACAGTAAGGCAAAATGAATGATACATACTTAGGTTAAATGTCTGTAAATCAACAGGAGCAAGAAACCATCAGTGTGGATTTGAGAAAGCAAGAAAGAAGGTTCCTCTGACAGCGATATTTCAACAGCTTCACTGTCAATTGTTAAATGTTAACTGTTTTTGCAGCAAAGTGTGGAAAGTGTTTCTTAATTTAAAACCAAAAATGTTGCTTGCTGTTTCTTCATTTAATAACAAATAAATTGGGAGTAAGCCTTTGTTTTTCATCAGCTTGACAATTATATCACTATTTTACTGGTAATAAGAGCAGTTGGCATTTTCTTCATGCCAGCATAGGCATGTGTGACTTGAATTGTCTCTGATCTACAAGCAATAACAAGTTACTCCTTGCGCCAGAAAGCAATTAACTCTTACACTGCAGCCAGGTTCATCTCATGGGTAGAAGTCCCTATCACACAGCCATGTGGCAGCTGGGGTAACTGCTTAATCACTGTAAGGAAGATCTGTCCTCTTAGAAATACACCATCTAGTTTTAGTAAAAAGAACCATCTTTCTCACCATATGGGGAAAAGCTAGAAATAAAAGCTACAGTCAGAAGATTGTGAATTGATTATTTGATTTTCCTGACGCTCGAAAGGATCTAAAGGCTAAAGCAACTTACCACTCTCATACAAACAACATTTGGGCAGAATTTTCTACCAGAGACTCGAAAGCCTGCTGTGGCAAGGGACTTGCAAGACCAGAACAGAACTAACTTTTCGTAGAAGAGCAAAACTTATTGAGGTACCAGAAAGGAAAAATCATTGCAAATAATCTCAGTGACAAGGCAGGAAACTCTGAGTCCTTCAGGAAACATTGTGGCCTCAAAGCAGCAAACATAGAGAAAGGGACAGTGGAAGCCGTCAGAAAACAAGTATTTTTTCACTAACTGAGTGTGTCAAATGTTGGTAAACTGTCCATCTAACTATGAGGATAAAAGCTTTTTTTTTTTTGTTAAGCCTGCTAGCAAGAAGTCCTCCATAACTGCACCCAGATGCACAACTATCATCCTCTCCTACCTCTTTAGTAATGTCACTCTGGTTACATAAACATGCCATGCACGCTGAATTTCACATCACTGATGCTGCTTGAAGCATGCCATAACATTTCCCAGCCAAATGTATATGCCACTCCAACTAATATGCATATACATACATCTCCAGCATGCAGTTAATGAGATGCAATTATTCACAGCTGATAAAACTCTTGTTCTAAAACCCTCTACATGAAAGTAAGAAATATTTGAGTTGCAGGGAGACTTCTTTTCATCAGTACTGTCAATTATAATTCCAGCATTATGTAAGGAACAGGAGAAATTGGCTGTGATCTGGCTAAAGGTTAATAAATGCAGTGGTTCAGGGAACTAGAGCAGAAGAATACTAATGGCCCCTGCACCTGGAATGCAGCTTCCTTCTTCATTCTAATTAGCTTCTCCCACGTCAGTGCCTTTACAATGCATTTGTGGCCAATGCATTTATGAAATGATGCAGGTCTCTGGCTTCGATAAGTCAAGCTCAAGTCAAACAGAAGAAACAGGATGTTCACAAAAGGCTGACCCTATTATCTCTGCTTAGCCACCATAAAATAATATTGACAACTTTTCTGCTTCTCCAACCCCACTTGAAAAAATGTTTAAAATCTAGGCATTTTGCTCTGGATTAATTCACAAACTTCCCCCCACCCTGGGCACTATTTTTTAATTTCTCTGTAAATATTCTGACTTCTGATGCACAAAACACTTTGTGGTGATGCTGCATTTCTCGTGAATCCATATTCCCAACAAAACATTTGAAAAGACTAAACTCAATCAAAATGCAACAGCAAGAGATTTCCTGGCAATGGTCAGGATCACACACCATATACTACAGCCAATCTCTGAGGGCAAAAGCAAGGGAGAGACCCAGGGAGTGACGAACTACTTATCTCTCACAGTGCCATCAGTAAGTGCAAGACATGGGCAAGCTGAAATATGGCTCCTTCTCCCTGACGAAGCGTCCTCCCCTGCAGTGGCCTGGGGTCACTGTCATGCAGCTTCATGGAGCTGACAGTCAGGCATTGCATCCCTTGCAGCTGTGAGATGATCTCTCCCAGTCTCTGCTCACCAAATGACACTCATCAGCCACCTACTTTTTGTCCAGTTAGTACCTCATCAGAGAGTGGCAAAGTAAACTGGTCAGAGATGGTTAGACACTATTTTTGTCAGGAAATGTGCCACGTCATTTCTTAATCTCATTTTGGGTCTTCAGCTCTATAAACAACAACTCCTTGGAGCAGGAGTGCAAATCCATCTCTCCAAGCTGACCGCTGGATTTTGGAGAAACAGCTTCCACCAGCAGCCAAATATTTTGTGATTCATGGAACACGTTCAGGGGGAGAGACTACTGGTGCAACCAAAAGTAGTTAGGGTTATAAATTACTTTATAAATTAAATTAGTATCAGAGGGAAAGCCAGTGGAAAGTCTGTTTATTAAACTGCTTGTCTTACAGCACTGTCAAAGTTCATTAGGTGGCACCTTTTAAACCAGGGGTTCAACACCATCACCTCGCTCCCTGCTTGCTAAGGCTGCCTTGCACCAGGGAAGTGACCTAACCACAGTGGGGCTGTGGATGAGAATGAGACATCCCCCTCCAGCCCTTCAAATCCCCACCAAAATGCATGCACCCTAGGTAGGGCTGCTATTTTCTTACTCTGCTTTCTTTCTCCAGGACAGGTAATCCATTCTTTCAGTAGTGGGAAGGGGACGTGTGTTTTTATTCTTCTCATAGACAAGACACAGAGAGCATCAGCTGCTGCCAGAAGGAAATCATATGGAGAAAACCTGCAGCAGCAGCTGGTGCAGCTGCCAGCATCCCCAGCCTGCTCACCTCTCAGATCAAAGTCCCTCTCTTCAGGACTGAGGAGCCGCCTCCTGTTGTGAAAATTCCTTCCGCCAGCACAGCCGATTGCAGAAGCAGAGCCACATAAAGCAACAGTTCAGTGCATGCCAGGTGTATTTGCCATCTCTAATGCCAGGGCAGGATGTCTGAAAGTGGGGCAGTAAGCAGGATAATGGCTGAGGGAAATGCAGGCCTTCAGCCAGGTCCAAGGCATGAGCACAAATCTACTGAGCAAACAAATATTTACCTCTACAGCTATTGCTTCTATGACCTTTAAAGGTCCTTTCCAACCCAAACCATTCTACAATTCCGACTGTTGTAAGCATGAAATAGGTATTCACCCAAATGGCTGTGTCAAACCTCTGGAAGGGCTGTTTGGTAAAGTGTGAGTTATAAAGCTTTAACTCTATATACCTGGTGTTCCTGAGGTACTTGGCCAAGTATTTTTAAAAGGCTGCAAGCTTGGGGCTAGTGCTGTGCAGCACTGAGCTTTACCAGTGACTTAGATCACAGCCTAAACCAGCGACAAACCTTTGGTATCATGCAGATGTGTTTCAAACATGCATTAAGGATATCTTCCTTTATGTTTTGACTGAAAAAACCCAAACACATCCTGCCTCTATTTATCTGATTATGTCAGCTCCTGATCTGCTCCATGCACTACATGGTTTCTGTTATCTCTGTACCTGAGCTCCTCAGTTATTTCTCTTCTTCCAAGCATATTGTAAGATACAACCACACACAAAAGTTCATTTCCAGCTAGTCACAGCTGCTCTTGACATAGATTCTTCCCTGAGTCACACTACCTGAAAGGAGGTTGTAGCCAGGTGGGGGTTGGTCTCTTCTCCCAGGCAACCGGCAACAGAACAAGAGGACACAGTCTCAAGCTGCACCAGGGGAAGTTTAGGCTTGAGGTGAGGAGAAAGTTCTTCACAGAAAGAGTAATTGGCCATTAGAATGTGCTGCCCAGGGAGGTGGTGGAGTCACCATCCCTGGAGGTGTTCAAAAACTGATTGGACGTGGCACTTGAAGCCATGGTTTAGTCATTAGGTGTTAGGTAATAGGTTGGACTTGATGATCTCTGAGGTCTTTTCCAACCTGGTAGATTCTATGATTCTATGATAATGTTTAATACCAAGGAAAGATCAACTATGTTTTGTGGAATCGTGGCTCAGGTAGCTCATTAGGGACTTGTTTGCTTCTTATTATTTAAATTTCCATCACTTCACACAAAGTTACATTACAGGTTGCAGCCACTTTCCCATTCTTGCATGCAGCAGATCAATTTAAACCACTTCCAGGAGTGCAAACAGCTGAAATAACACTTGCTCCCTCCAGGAGTGACTTTTTCCATGGGCATGTCTCCTGTCAGAGGAAACCAGAAGTACCATGAGCTCCGAGGAGGAGGACTGGGCTGTGAAATTCCACTTGGAGGCACATATTCGCTCTACAGAGTCAGTACAACATGAATCCCTCAGAGTGAGAAATCCCACTTCTCCCGCTGTGGGAGGTGGTGAAAATTGCACATACCACAATTTATGGTTTAGAAGCCAGAAATCTGGAGACGTTTTTTCTTGCAGCTGTATGCAGACACCAGAGTTTGGGTTCTGTGTAATAACACAGTGCCTTTAAGGCTGAGAGAAAAATGAAGACCCATTGTCATGCCCAAAAAAACTCCCTTGCATTGCCTGCTACTTGGGCTGCTCTGGCACAGGTCTGCTGCTGAGCAGTGACCTGAGCAACTTTAACTGAGTTGAGAAATAGTTGAGGAAAAGGTTAATGTAAAGAAATGTTTCCTTTTTAACCCGAGTATGCCCCATCTGGTCCCTATCAGGGTACCTCTGTACATGGGCAGGTCAAACAGCAAACTGCCTCAGTGAAATCACAGCAGAAATACAACTGTTCAGTCAGGAGTGTGACAGACTTGCTATGTTGTTCTTACAAACTCGAGTGTCTCACAGTCCTTCAGGCTTTCCCTACAACTTGAGGTCCTGATGGCAGATGCCTTTTCCATCCAACAGACCAGATGAAGGCCACAACGCCAGAGAAGGCCTTTTGTACAAGCAGCTTTCCATCTTGCAGGTACAGGGTTAACCAGGGCAGGGAAAATCCTGGCTAAGAGAAATAAGCAGTGTTGGTTAGTTTCTGTCTCCTTTGTGAAGCCCTTCACCTGCATACTCAGGTTTCTGATGGTCTGCAAAAGTGTTTGGCCAAGAAAAGCAGGAGCTGAACTTTTCCGTATCACAGAGAAGCCTCTTCTCATGCTGGTGCTCCACATCAGGGTCACTTTAAACCACACTGGCACTGTCAAGAGTCTAACTACACATTGCCCACCCTAGTTTCTTTGCTCCCTCTGAATGATATCTTTGCAGTTTCTCCCATATCTTCCTACCACTTGCTATGACCTACCACAGGGCTATATAACTGCTTCCCTCTTCCAACACTTCATCTTTCTCTTCTCTTGCACACAAGCCAGCCTCCTCAAGCTGGTCCCATCAGTTATTTCTTGTCACAACCAACTGGAAAGCTCCAAAGACGTATTTTGAATCCCAGCAGTGTCTGCAAGGTTTCATCTGAGCAGGTCTAGCTGCAGGGCAAGTGTTGGAAAGAAGGATCAAAATGAGTGCTTCAGTTAAGCAGGAATTTCTGTCAGCTTGAATCGTGGTGGATGAGTTTACGTTATCTAAAAGAACTGAGCAGATGGCTTCCAATGTGAGAAATCCATCAAATCTACCTGCGATATACAGGGAGCACAGAGGAATGGAAGGAAGATACATTATTTAGAAAGGCAAAAAGGAGTCCATAATGCCAGAGAACAGTGGAAGAATGCTTTTCCAGGACGGGGTGTTAATGGAGCGTTGCTATGAAAAACCATTAAAAGCTGTAGAAAATACAAGTAAGAAATTAGAGAGTGTAAACACTTTTGCAGCTGCATTTTATTGCAAAAATAATCACATGGGAAAGAACAAAGGCTTTAAAACACCTACTGCATGGTACACTCAACAGATAAATCATCTACACTGAGGAGAACAGATTTCCAAAGTTTTGTCAGGCTGACAGAGAAGTTGATGGAGTCAACAATATCCCCAGTACCTGCCTGTGCAATACACACACTTCAGCTTTTTCTTACCCTGCACACCCCAGCTGCACAGAAAACCTGACGAGGCCTTTCAAACCCACCACTTACAACCTGCCCCATCTGAACTGAAAGGTTTTGTTCCCGTTGTGCAACCTGTCCTATTTTTTTGTTCAGGATCTGAATTTAGTGTTAGAAGAAAGAAAGTAGTTCATTGTTCACAGCTGAACTGATGTATTTCTGCACCAGTACCTGCACAGACAGCTTCTCTCATTCTCTCACAGGTATGAAAGGAGACAATATCAAGGATGGCTGAACAGAAGCCAACCCCTCTGACACTCCACCACAACTAGGGCAAACCTAACAATACACTTAAAAGGTGAGAGCATGTGTCCCCTGGCAAGAGGCTGAGATGTAATGTCACATCACCCGTGGACAAAACCTGAGGTGGTCCTGCCACCCCCACATGCCAGTTTTCACCTGAGTGACAATGTCCTCAAATAATTTAAAGAGCCATGTTGTACCTGAAGACAACATTGCCAGAGTCCACTGCATACATATGGCCTCTAAAGCCTCAGGATGTTGTCTCTATCAAGGTACAGCACAGTGTGTGTTTCCAGGAGGAGATAAGTTATCACAGGAAAAAGAGTAACAGCAAAACTTTTCATCCTAAAATTCTAATTGTAAAATCTTGGTTCTTCAAAAGAAAAACACTTAATTTGATTGAGAGTTAAAATTCTTGCTGAGTAAGAGGTTTGCCACTTGTGTTTTTCTTCCCCTGTCTATACAGATAAGGACAGCAGGGCATCATGTGTTGAAGCAACTTACCCAGGCCTCATCACATTTTACATGAAATTATATTTCACAGAGCTGAAAAGGCAGAGGAGCATTTCCAAAAATTAGTTAGGTTGCACTAAACCAGCTTCACAAATGTGACAGAACTTCAAAGTAGGGAATTGAATCCATCTGTAGCAATCAAAATGTAAATAATTACAAGACTTCAAATATGTAATCCAAATGTTTGGGGGCATTATGTCACTTTGGAAGGTGTACCGTTTACACCAGAGCTGCAGGGAACACAAAACTGGCTCACTCACACTCAGGAGACTCAGATGGCACTCAGGAGATTCAGATGGCAACATTATAGAATTAGATTGTGCATAGCACAACACTGTTACATTTCCCAGTATCCAGACCCTAAATCAATACTGCCATTGTACAACATGTTCTGCAGAATCTCTTATTCAAAACACAATGGTTTTATTCAGCACTTGGAAGCGTTTATCAGTGTAAGGAGGGCTTTATTCTCTAGCTCTGTTGGATGAGTACTGACTATTTTCCTCACTTAGTGAGAAATTTGAGTGGGGCACTGCCAGGTTAGATGCTCCACTAGTAGCAGCTGTCATGCAGCTGCTCAGTCCCCACCATGGTCATGGTCTGACCACTCCTCTTTCTGCATGGGATAAAAGGTCTCAGTAGCAAATATGAATCCCTGCTCACAGTTTTAGTGCTCTTGAATCAGATTTTCTGCTCAGTGATATTTCTTTTCTTTAAAAGAGCCTTTCAGTACTTTATTTTCTGCCAGTGGATAAACAGTTTGCATCAACTTATTGACTTACCCAGCAATGCTTGTTCCTCCTGCTCTCCCTCTGACCTCTCAGAACAATGAAGGGCTCCATAAGCACAGGCTGTGCAGGGAAGGCAATTAAAGGATATTACAATGTTAAAATAGAACTGTTGCCATCTCACATCCGCAAAGAGATCTTTAGTTTGATTGGTGGACCATTAAAATGCAGGCCCTTAATGAAGATGTACCTCTGGCACAGAGATCATTTTTGCAATATGAATCAACTCTTCTGATTAAATCTCTGAAATCACTAGTACAGGAGATTTTATAATCTGTCTCATTAAAAAAACTATTATTTTGATCCCTCTTGTTAGCTCAAATTCTCTCATTAAGTCCTATTTTACAATTATTTTTTTCATGCTGATGCTCTTAAGGGAAAATGAAGTTGTTTCTTCCAAAGGGCTTTTCCTTTGTGCCCTTGTAAGGCGGACAGCGTGATGACATTCACAACAGCTGCCCTGCACTGTGCACAACCAACCAGACAGCAAAACCAGTGAAAAGTTAAGCCAGGAAAGGAAACACTTTCATATTCATGAGTCCCTAAGGACACTTCAATGAGTTCACAGTGGTCTAATAAGCAGCAAATGTCACAAGCATGGTCCACTGAAAATACCACTTGGAAAAGTCTTTAAACAAACATGGTCTAACAACATAACTTATGAAAGATTAAAAGAAAATGAAGTTTCTGTGTAAGATCAGGACAGGCAGTCAAGCTAAGGCCAAAAAACCTGGCATTCTCCAGGTGTTGCTGTTAATTTTGCATCTGGAGCCTTAGAAATGGTACTTCATTTGTGTTCTCACATTGCAAACAGATCTTTGTATGAAGAGGACCATGGTGTCAGCGCTGTCAAGAACTTGCAGTATATCTTGCTAGTAGTTATGGAATGAAACCAATTTGGATGCTTAGCTTTGTTGTTGTAGTTCATCCTAAATGTTGGTGGCTCCAGAGCTGTGCTCTGCTTTTCTCTGTACTCCAGGCTTCTGCTGGCAAACGGTCCCATAGAGTGAAATTATGCCAATAGCCTTCAAAGTAAGAGAAAAATCAGTAACTGAGTATTTTTATCTGTTTTGTTGCTGCAAAGCAAACCAGCCTTTGCCAATACTTTAGTGCCTGCTCCATATTAGAAAATGGCAGAAGACAGGAAAAGCAGGAGAGAAAACAAGGAGGTGAAGTGCTCAACAGATTCCAGGACACGGTAATGCTAGGGTTAGCAGCAGAAACCAGTCTTTGGGGCTCCCCACTCAGCAGTCTGGTTTGCTCCCAACCTAAAAGGAAGCAGGACTTTCATAAAATCCTACCATCAGGAATGCTCAAGATTTTAGTATTCATCCAGGACATGCTAGCAGCATACAGAGTGGCCATCTATCCCTGGCACCTGGAGTTACCAGGGTCTGTTCAGCACACAGAGGCAATATTCCTCAGGCCTTACAGCCCACTGAGCCATCTGTCCCCCTAAAAACGTGCACGCACACACTCAAGTGCACACACACCAAAATTTGGGCAGCGCTCGCTTAGTCTCAATGGCAGTCACATTTCTAGACTGCTCAAGACCTGTATTGCCTGGAAAAGACAGAATCCAGGAATGAATTTTCCCTGGGTTACGCCAGCATGATGAAGCCTGTAGGAACACTTTGCAATTAGGAGGATCAAAGCTTTCCTGGGTCGTAATTGGTCTTTGTGCACATCAGCGCAGCTGTTTGTGCTCAGGCTGCCGAGCCTGCCTTACTCTGCGTGCTCACCGGGCCACTGGACTGCAGTGTGCTGAGGTAATTTGTGTTGGATTCATTGTGGGTTGCCTGTTTGTAAATAACTACATCTCAACTTCCTGTCTAAAATCATAGCATTTTGTTGTTACAGCTTTCCAATCTAAAGCAGACAGCAAGAGGGTACAAGCACCACACTGCAGATAACCTCACATCCTACTTTCCCTTTCAGCCTCAGGAAGAAGAAATGTTTCCACAGAAGTATGCAGAACCAGCTGGGGAATACACTGATGTGAGCAATGAGCTGGCAACTCTGGTTCATATACTCTCCAATCTACCCACTCACTGCTCTGAGAAATATGTAAAAAAAAAAAAAAAAAAAAAAAAAAAAAAAAAAAAAAAAAAGGGCTTCTTCCACCACTGACTCAAATTTCTCCCTCAGAAAAACCAGTTCTGCTACCTGCATACTGCTCCCCAGAGAAGTAAACCTTGGCATTTTGTCAGGCTGCAGTGTGGAAGAACTGAAGATGTGTGCCATTTTCGCAAGGCATCAATATTTATTACCTTTCTTGATAACCTAAACTCATTCTGTAACTTCAAAGCATTTAGCAGTTTAACCCAGTACATCACATTACATAATTGAGCCTTTTCTTTCCTTTTTTCCTGATGAGCATTAACTCAGAAAGTCTTCAGCACATGGAATGCAATAGCACAAGACATAGGCATTCAGGACATAGAAATAACTAAATCTACCAAGCATCCCTTAAAACACAGCTTCTAGCTCTATCCCTGGTCTGGAGAGGAACTGTCATTCCCTTGCTATTTTGAGCTAGATTGATTTGAAGAAGATCCAAAGTGACCTATCAGACTCAAATGTTAAGGGGAAGAAAAAAAAAAAAAAGAATGGAAATGTAAGTGTTTAGAAATGCCAGAAAATAAATACACACAAGGATAACAAAGCCAAACAATAAACAAACAAACAAAATGCTTTGAGTCAAAAAATAACATCTGGGGAAGAGAATTACAAAAAAAAAAACCCAAAAAGGTTATGGATGTCATTATGCCCTGAATACCAAAATCATCTTTTTCATTGCACAGTGACAGTGCAAAACCCAAGCAAAGTCTTACTTTCTATAGAGCCAGAAATAGATAAGAACATGAAGATTACAATGCTTTTAACTAACACATGGAAACATGCTGACCGTGCAGGTCTGGTTCAAGGTGCAGCTCACACTTCCATGATGTTCTAGCAGGGACATACAAGGAGAAAACTGTTTGGAGTAAAGAGAGGGAATGGGAAATAAGAAGGAAGGTGATAATATCAGAGCTGTTTAGAGGAAAGAGATATATGAAAGCAAACAGAAGTACAAGTATAGTCCTTGGGTCACACTGGGTGCTGCTGTCTTTTGCTGATGTAATAGTGCATCCACAGAAAGGAAGAGCAGTGGATGTAAAACTAAGCAAAACAGGACCTGATTATCATTCCAGGATTTTTACAGGAAAAAAATCCTCACAATTTGAAATTTGATTTTCATTAAGAAGAAAATATTTTCTTGATTGATGAAGGGCTACTGTGAGCTGTTCCTGCAGGTAAGAGGCATGCTCAAGGAGACTTGTGCCATTTTTTTGGCAGGACGTTTTAGACTTGCCTAGTCCTATTTGAAAGTTTCTCTTATGCTAAAAACCCTCAGCATCATCCTCACCTCTATTTTTAAACACAAGCTCTTCACACACTTTTACATGTAAAATAAAAAAAGCAACAGGAATTAACACACACCACAGTTTTCAAAGTTCATATTAGGAAACAGCCACAGTGGCCAAATCAATTGAACAGCAGTTTTGTTCCTAGAAGAAAATCGGAGTTACTGTAGTCATCCTCAGCCCTACTACTTTTATACTCTCCAGAGCACACAAACAGTTCTTCTTTTATAACTGCAGTAAAGGAACTCAGAGGCATTTCAGCTACCAGAGGAATTTGCCATGTTTCTCTTGCTGGAAGAAGAGAGGAAAATCACCATTGTGACATCGTGATTTCACTGCAGCAGCTTTTTCTTTTGAATCTCTGAACTGATAGATAAAACTGGGATTAAAACCTGTCCAAGGTCTCTCCCCTTGAGCATAGGGAAATGCCTGTTATGGTTCCTACCTGACTCAACTGTTCAGGATGCAGGGAGAGAACTGCTCGTAACCAAGCCTCTAAAAGGCCAAACACCACCAGTCCCCAAAGTAATTAATGGAAGCACACAATTCTATATTCTTAGACTTGCAAGCTTGGGTAATATTGTTTGGGGTTTTTTTTTGCTCTCTAGAGTCTTGTGCTCAGATTTTCTGCTCTTTACATACAGTGTGAGATGTTACCTACCTGACCACCATACATGGTCTTCGAAAAGCTTCAGTGACCTCACTAAGGTGTGTCACATCTAACTGGCAGGCTACAGTCCACACTACAAACAGAGAGAGAGAAAATGCCAGGCCTTGCACTTTTTGCATCACAAAAGGGGCTTTAAAAGATCGTTGCTGTTAAATTATTGCTGGTGCTGCATGGAGACCGTTGGAAAATGTCTTTGACCTCACAGAACCTTTGTGTAAGCAATGTTAACCATGATTATCTCCTGTATTTACCATCCCCTTATCCCTACTGCAATGCTAAGAAATTTCAGTGCACTAAAATCATTAAGGAATGATCATTGCTTACAATACAAACAGAGATTATTGTTAATAAAATATGAGCATAGAAATTTGAACAGAATGCAGCCAACCTCTGTGTTAGCTAACTAGGTGCATATAAATAGGTAGTCAACAAATTAGCCCCACAGAAAGTTTTTAGGGGAAATTCTAGAAACAAAATATGGAAGTCAATGTGGAGATGTTCAGTATGGTGGACTTCCTTTCTTTGATGGAAAGAAGGACCCAGATACAAGCCATAACGTGCATGGGGAAATGCTTGCTGAAGTAGACTGCCAAGCAGGAGAACAGCAGCAATGGCAGGGGATCACAGAAGAGATAAATAAGGCAATTTGTAGAGACCATGGTCTGGGTTTTATACTGCAGCAAATCTCCAAGAGGAAGCTACTTGTGTGTGTAAACAGTCAGAAGAAACAAAGAGAGAAGTAGCTAGCGTGATCAATGGGAAAACTCACAAGTAGGGTTTCTGTATGCAGAGATGAACAGACTTCAGCAGTTGGCCTTAAAACAGGTATTTTTGTGTCCAGATTACAGAAAGATAGTGGTACTCATGCTGGGTGAGTTGCTCTGTTTGCTGTGAACACTGCTAGCAATGCTATGCACAGTATGTCACACTCAAAAAGGTTCCATTTCCCAGTCACACTTACACTATATTTTCTTTCAGTAAGCAAAGTCAGAGGACTGATAGTTGCCATAGACACATCAGCAATGACTTGAAAGAAGGATCGGAGTGAATATGACTATCTTTGAACCAGATCCCAAAGGGAATGAAAGCTGAAGCTGAGATGACTCACAAATGCACAGAAAGAACTGAACCACACTGGCAGGTAGAACTGAGAGGAGCTGCCTGGATATAAACATCAGCCCAGCTCTTAAACCAGAAGACACAAGTCACAAAGGTGTTTCCAGTTTGAGACAGACAGGCTGCATCCTGCATCACCCATGTCCTACAGAGACTCCTTTCTTTTACCTGATGGAAGGGCTTGAATTGTGCCTGTGGTGGACATCACTGCAGGTGAGCCAACGTCATTCATATCGCCATGTGTTACTGTGCAGAATAGATTTGCCTGTATGCTTGCATAAAAATGAAGATTCAAGATCAGATAAAGATTCAATAACCTGTTTTTTATTTCATGAAAGGGGGATGCTTAGATAAAAATAGAGTGGGGTCCCTTTAAAACCGCTTTCTAGCAGAGGACAGAGTGCCCAACAGACTTTGCTCATAAAACACCCCATTAAAGACAGAATACCAATTTTATGTCTCTCATTATATCTGTGCAGTCATGTTTCTCTTGGGAACAAAGAGGTGAGTCTGCTCTGCTGTGAGATATCTGTGAGCAACCTTTCACCTTCTGTCTATTATTTCTACATTGAATATGAAGCACATTTAGCAAAATGATGGTTTGGATTTGTACAATGTCTTTCATCCCACTGCCTTGAAGAACATTATTCTAATTACCACAGGTTTGTTTATGCTCATTTTGTGAAGACTGTCATTGGCTGATATATCCGAGATATCTTGGAAGATGTGGTCCAACAGAACCTTGCCAGAGCACCATGTGAACCTTACTCCTTTAGTTCCTCTAGACAGGTAAATGGTCAGTTCTTAGATTTTATCTGCTCTACTAAGAGCACTATTTTGATGTGTCTTGATTAATCAGAACATGAAGCAATCTTGCTGGTATCAAAGTCCCAGAAGATGTGAGACATCACTAACCTTTTCTCACCCCTTGGTTTGCTCTCCTTCATCCTCACCTGATTAACCTCCAAGGGTTCTGCCACACCAGGACCACTTCACATCCCCAACTCTTCTCAGGGTTGAAATAATTCTTGGCAGGACCATTCCTCCTCCTCCTCGGGATGGATGCTGCCTCCAAAATCACTCAAATTGCTCCTGCATTTCTGCAGCCAAGACAGTCTCTTCATGCAGCCCCATCATATATTGTGCATCAGATGTGTTTCAGAGCGTAATGGAATGGTGCCACAAGTTAAGGGACCATATTTAACTCAGCTTCTACTGCTCCTTTTGCTGAGGGATCATCATTCAAAGTACGCTTCTCAAGACTGACTTTTTCATACATTAATTGTCTCCATCCTTTTCATGAATTAAACTAAACTGGATACATCGGGCATATAATGTCAGCTTTAACTTCAGGCACCTTCACCTTTAGATAGTTTCTAACAGAAAAGGATGGCTCTAAACATGTGGCTGTTGACACCTCTCAGATCACATCAGCTCCTGACGGAAAACCAAGGTTAAGCCTTACTCTTCAATGATCACAGTATCACAGTATCACCAAGGTTGGAAGAGACCTCAAAGATCATCAAGTCCAACCTGTCACCCAGCACCTCATGACTAGACCATGGCACCAAGTGCCACGTCCAGTCCCCTCTTGTACACCTCCAGGGACGGTGACTCCACCACCTCCCCAGGCAGCCCATTCCAATGACGAATGACTCTCTCAGTGAAGAACTTTCTCCTCACCTCGAGCCTAAACTTACCCTGGTGGAGCTTGAGGCTGTTTCCTCTTGTTCTGGTGCTGGTTGCTAGAGAGAAGAGACCAACCCCTTCCTGGCTACAGCCACCTTTCAGGTAGTTGTAGAGAGCAATGAGGTCTCCCCTGAGCCTCCTCTTCTCCAGGCTAAACAATCCCAGCTCCCTCAGCCTCTCCTCATAGGGCTTGTGCTCAAGGCCTCTCACCAGCCTTGTTGCTCTTCTCTGGGTGATGCTTCATCTCGCGCATTTAACAGGGAAAGCAGACAAGAATGATGCCATTGTTCATTTTCATATCAATTGGCAGAAATTATCTTTATTAGAAAAATGAATTTTTCATATATTTACAATTTGTACATCATGTTATACTTGGCACGTGTGTTTTCCCCAAATAGTTATATACACTTCAGTACACACAGACATTCGAGTCCCTCCCCCCCCCCCCATTCCCTTCGTGGGTTTAACAAAAGAATGAAGAACACAATACAATCTGTAAGACAACCAGGATAATCATATAGTTCTCTATCATAAAAAGTTTGAAGCAAACATATTTTTTTTATTATTTTTATTTCTTTTTTCCCTTTTTTTTTTTTTTTTTTAAAGATATGTTTCAAAATATTTATACAGTATTAGCACTCAGTCATGCACTGGGTTAAAATGTGGTTGGGGTGACCTGCTGTGAGACGGGGATGCATAACGCGGAGACTCCCAGCTCCTCCAAGCTGCAGTGTGTGCTGTTGGGTAGATCCAACTACCACCAGGATTTCAAAGGCAGGGACAGATGTGTGCAGGGGTAGCCAGGTGTATGCCTAGCGCTGTCACACGAGAGTTAAAACTGTTTTGTGCACAGGCGGTTGCGTGTTAAAATTCATTTCGGTTTGCTAAACCTACCCAATAAAACAGGCAATAACTGGAATGGCAACACCGGGTTTTAATTACTCTCTGTTTCCCCAAACCCTTGCTTTTGAAGGATTGATGGATTATGAGTTTTAAAATGAAACTTTGGATTCTCTTAAAAAAACTAATTATTTTCCTCTTTAACTCCATTTCACCAATATTCTTTTATTTCTAATCTACCATCCTGATTTATTTCCCCAGGTGTTAAGAGGTATTCAAAACTCTAATATTCTTTGCAAGCAATTGGAAATTTATGACTTACCCTTTGGTTTGAAATATTACCCTCTTGGGATGGTTACAGTAAACAGTACTAGTAAATAACAGAAGTGAGAGGCTTTTTAATTTACTGTGTACACAATCAAATGGATCCAAGACTTCTGGCAAAACTTCATTTCTGGAATGCAAATTTCCTCTACTGCACCACAGAGTAGTGCTCCATGTAACCAGTACAAATTAGTACACGTGTGGAGTTCTTTTACTCCCATCAGAATAAGAATCCTTTTCCAGCTGTGCTAATAACTAATTTCCTTTCTGACCAAAATTCTAAGTTAACATTATGAATTCTTATTTTCTCAAGACACAAACAACTAAACTGGCCTTAGGATAAGAACTGAAGATTCAATACTCGTTTTTAGTCAACACATCATTTTTCAGACTTCACCTGAAGATAACTTCTTAAACTCAAGATCACAGCACAATACTTGAAACTGTTAATAAATGGTTGTAGAATCTTTGTCACAATGCAGAATTTTTGTCTTGCCCCTCATTCTCCCCCAAATCTTTATACATATACATATATATAAAGCTTACACATAGCTTCTATATATACATGTATGTATACAAAGACAAATCAGGACAACACATTACATTTACATTATTCAAGTAAAACAGGTAAAAATGTTTCTAAAGTCTAATTTGAGATTCTTAAATATTTGTGTAGTTTTTGTTTAGCAGCACAGGAATACCACTGTTTCATCTAAGACAGCAAAAACAGGATGAAAGGAAACACGGAATGCCCCTCAGGGTTAGCGTAAATTTGAATCTGATGAATTAAAATCAACATTATTAACTCACAGGTGAGGTGCTTCTAAGAGAACCTGAAATGCAGGGATGCAAGTTTTGCATAAAAATAGCATACTTAGTTAAGAAGCAGGTAGGAGTTTGCCTAACACAGTAATGAATTTTGTTTGTACCTTCTGGCTTTAACGGGGAAGACACAAGATATACTGTGCATGTGGGTGTGGGGTGTGAAGACAGAGAGATCAGGCTGTTCTTCATCAGTGCAAAACGGACGTTATGAACTCAGTAAGACTACTGTAAAATGTTATAGCTGATATCAAGTATAAGCTGTAAACACTTCTTACTAAAAATTGCACTACTTTCCTTCCCAGCTGCACAGAAGTTTACATGATACAACTTCCACACCTTTGTAACGTGAGGTTTGGGTTTGTTTGGTTTGGTTTTAGTTCTGAGTGTGAACTGCACTAAGCATCTTCTCCCCCATCACTCACTCACTCACACATCCCTTATTTAAGTCAAAAGATGTTTTGCCTAAGGTTGGGATCCAGACCTAGGCCAGGTAAAACTGCACTAACCAAATATTTTCCTCTTGCAGATGAAGGACTTGGACCAAGTTCTCCCAGACACGCTTGCAATGAACTGTAGACCCTAAAGAATTTTCTGTTTCTTAGTCAAGGTGAAGAAAAAAAAAACAAACCTATCCAGCTATTCCTTTGAAAAAGTAAAAATAAATTATAAAAATAAGCTCAAGAATTACTTCAGACAAATCATTCTAAGGTCTTCTTTGTTCCAAGTTTTGATTAGAGTAGTGAAAATATAAGGGGACACACACACACACACACACACAACACAACAAAACAAAACAAAAAGTCCAAACAAACAAAAAAAGCCCCACAATCATCTCTTGGTCAAAATCTCCACACCATCAATAACAGTAAGCTAAAAAGCTTATATGTTGAGAAGTGATTCTGACTTAAACACCACCGCTAAACACTGTGTGCAAAACAGCTTTTGAAAGCAGCCTAGTCTGCATGGGAGAATACAGAATTAACCAGGTTGGAAAAGACCTTGGAGATCATAAAGTCAAACCTATCACCCAACTACACCATGGCACTAAGTGCCTCATCCAGTCTCTTTTTAAACACTTCCAGTGATGGTGACTCCACCACCTCCCTGGGCAGCACATTCCAATGGCCACTCTCTCTGTGAAGAATTTCTTCCTAACATCCAGCCTAAACCTCCCCTAGTGCAACTTGAGAATGCGTCCTCTTGTGCTTTCACAGGTTACCTGGGAGAAGAGATCAACCCCCACCTGGCTACAACCTCCCTTCAGGTAGTTGTAGACAACAATAAGGTCTTCCCTGAGCCTCCTCTTCTCCAGGCTAAGCAACCCCAGCTCTCTCAGCCACTCCTCATAGGACTTGTGCTCCAAACCCCTCACCAGCTTCATCACCCTTCTCTGGACACAATCAAGCAATTAAATATCTTTCTTAAACTGAGGGGCCCAGAACTGGACACAGTACTCAAGGTGTGGCCTAACCAGTGCTGAGTACAGGGGCACAATGACCTCCTTACCCCTGCTGGCCACACTATTCCTGATACTGACCAGAATGTCATTGGCCTTCTTGGCCACCTGGGCACATTGCTGGCTCATGTTCAGCCTGTCAACCAGTACCCCCAGGTTCCTCTCCGCCTGGCTGCTCTCCAGCCACTCTGACCCCAGCCTGTAGCACTGCATGGGGTTGTTGTAGCCAGTGTACAGAACCTGGCACTTAGATGTGTTCAATCTCATGCCTTTGGACTCTGCCCATCTGTCCAGCCTGTCGAGGTCCCTCTGCAGAGCCCTTAAACCCTCTAACAGATCAACACCTGCTCCCAGCTTGGTGTCATCTGCAAATTTACTGATGATAGACTCAATCCCCTCATCCAAACCACCAATAAAGATATTGAACAGGATCAGGCCCAGCACTGATCTCTGGGGGACACCACTAACAAACATGTGGGCAGCCACAGGCACATACACCAGCTGATCTCTCCTGGGAATTTTTGTTCTTGAAGCACCCTCCCTCAGCTACCTTAAATCACACGCTAAATGACCAGGTGTAGGTCACATTAGCCAACACAGAAATTAATAGTCAGTCACCAGTCCAACAGGCCCTCTCTGGCCACAAATTTTTAGAACAGTATGAGAAGACATCCTTTCACTATGGCTTTGTCATTTATACTGGTTCCACTTCCTGCTGACAGGAAGTCTCCTCACATGTTTTCATGTGTCCTAGGACAACGCAATCCTGATCCCAGCATGTCCTCAGCCTCTTCAGTAGCATGTATCAAACACTACAATGAATGCTGCTAGAGGCTTGGTGGATCTCAGAGGTTTAGAAAATAGAGAAGAGAATCACTTGAGATAAAGCACTGCTGAAACGAGTCCCACGGCTCTGGGGGATTACTCACACATGACTAGGTTGGAAAGTATGCACGCACGTCTGTGTATACTGTATATATATTTAGGTTAACAAGTTTAAACTATTAATAAACAGTTTCTCATGGTATTTGGTAATTAAAATATCAGGCTTGTATCATTCAAAATAGTGCAGCCTACAGAGCAATATACAGGAATATTACAGACATCGTTCCTATTACCATTAATATGCTTGTGCATATCAAGATGACAGGATACCCTTTTTCCATAGGATTAACCTTTTGCATATTTAATTGTATTCTTTGGCCCATTTTCCTGTGAAGTCTCATATGACAACAAAAGGACTTTGGCTTTTAAAAAAGAAAAAAAAAAAAAAAAAAAGAAAAGAAAAGAAAACTAATTTTTTCAGTGACTTTCAGAATCTTAAATATTGAAATCACTTCAGTAAAAAAAAATTATCATTTCCTCCAGAAACCACACACCCTGCAGCCTGTCAGAGACCACCCACTACTGTAGATAACTGTGAACTTCCAATTTAATCATTTTTTCCCACTTTTTAACATCATTTACACTTCAAACATTGCACAACACATCCTCCAATTTTTTTTCTTGGCACCTCTAACCTTGTCCCAGCAGTGAACAAGAAAGACCACCTTGCCCAGTGGCACAGGAAGGCACAGCAGCCTCGTGGGGGCCTTCAACTGCATCACTGGGTCCAAACACAGGGTTTGCAATGTGAAACAGAAGCCAAAATGTATTCCCAAAAGGTTTTTGCCATTAAATACCATAATTAAACTGGCTCAATAAGGAACTACCAGACTAGAGGATCCTGTAGTGGAATGTAACACAATTCTCTCCAAAACAGCTATTCTTAGGTACTGCAAAAAAAAAACCAACGTAAAGTATTCTCATAATGCATTTGCTGAGGAAAACATACCATTGCTTCCATTAATTAGTACTAGAAGTGCAAAACAAGACATTCTCCATCAAAATTTCATGTCACTGCAAATATTACCATTTGCCCCACATTAAAGCTTAGTACCATTAGCGAGAAGTGAGGAAACCCTCAGCAATTCCCAAGCAAAGTACCATCTCACCTGGAACTTTCCAGTGCACTGAGTAAGTATCACAATATTTATTGGTATTGAGTTTCACAGTTTTCTAACGTGCACATAGAAATAGAATTTTGGAAATAGATTAGTGAAAACAAATACTAGTACAAAAGGGAGAGGACAAAACAGCTAGGAGTACATCTGCATATCAGCACTAATTTTTAAGGGTTGGAGAGTCAAACCCATCTCTCTTTTGAATATAATATATTTAGTGTGGTTATCTACTAATAAAGGTACCGCATGACAATGTTTACAGCATGGTTATATTCTCTACTAATTTAGCATTGCTTTCAATACAGGTAGGTAAAGAATTAAGCAAAAGGAGTAAAAGGTGTCATTTAAGTGCAAAACACAAAACCCTGGTAAATAGTGAGGTAACTTATTTTCACTTATATTATTTCTGGTTCTTAAATTATAGATATGACAAAATCATCACAAAATCAGCAGTGGATTCTTACAGCTGTCAGACTGGCATTCATCTGAAAGAAAATAAGTTTCAACTAGAGCAGGTATATTCTGCAGAATGCAACAAAAAGGCTCATGAACCTACAGGAAGACCTACTAAGTGCATTTTGACTACATTGCAGGGTGATGCTCACTCGTAATCCTGACTTCCAAAGCTGCAGGACATTGGAAAAGCACATACTTTTTTCAAGAGCATATGCTGTACACAGGTCTGGAGATGCAGGGCAAAAAAATATTTTCAAATAAATAAATAAATAAGCTTGACTGAGGTGAAATAAATGAGGAGCTTATTTACAAAGAGCACAGTGACCCTCCCCAGGAGGGCAGAGAGAAGCAAGGCAGGACTTCTGCTCCCATTTGACAGGGCAACAGACACCAGAAAGCACAAAACAACCGTCTCTCCATCTCACAGACATTGCTGCAACACTGGAATGAAGGTGAGGAACAAGGGATTAATTCCACAATGAAAACTGAGCATCAACAAGAGTCTTACACTATGTACAATACTTGCACATCAGACAGAAAAGCCTGCATGATCAATGTGAGAGACATGATGGTCTGGAGGCTACTGCCACTTAACCACAGCTTCACAGGCGACTCCAGCCAGAGCAGGTTGAGCCTTTCCACTGTCATAGCTTATGTCTGTGCTTGCATTTATGTCCACAAATAAATATACAGCTGTGATTAAACTGCACTCCCTGCTAGTGCTACCAAATATTAACATGTTGCAAATGCATATAAATAAGACAGTACAGGTGAGTTTGGGGAAGGAAATGGCTCATATCATGAGTTACACTTTAAAAGGCCTTTATGTTCTTTCAGAAGCTCATTGTTATACTTTGAAGGCTCAGCTCTCAAAAGGAAGAAAGTTTAAACTAAAAAAAAATATATATCACTGGTGAAACAAACAATTTAAATGTATCACTGAAAAGCTATTTTTAGGTTGCTAACCAGATTGCACTGTACAGGAACTACTTTAAAATTACTTTAAAAGGATTTTTGAGCTAAGGGAAGAATAAAGCTAGGAAAAGGAAAGTTTAGCAAGGGAATGGATGACACTCCATCTTGAAATAAGCACATGATGTGCTGATTACCACTTAACACAACCTAGGCAAGCCACAGGATATTTACTGTTCTGTATTAACTTAGAGAGGACTTTGCCATAAAATATTTGTTTTCACTAGGTTTTATATATGGAACATCTTAAATGTAATGTAAAACAACAAAAAGATTCATCTCTCGAATTCCTCCTAAATCCAAGCTGATACTTAGACCCTTAGAGTCAAACCACAATCCCTGTTCTATATTGATGAACCCTGCAAGGGAAAGAATAGTACCAAAATCTTCCCTGTCACTAAGATGCATAGGATACACTGCAGAAATAAGAAAACAGCAAGTTATTCTACAAGGAATAAACTCTGACACTTCTATTCCATGCTGGATAGTCAAATGGTATGAAGAAAACAAGTCAGACCAAACTAGGCTGGGAGGACTGTAAACCCCATAAATGACAGGTGCTGCCTTAGTAACTACTTGCAAATGCACAGAAACCTGTATGCATCTCCAAGGTTTAACTTAGTACTCACAGATTTAACAAGCAGATTTCTGAGGCTGGGGATCAATAGATCATTACTTTTCTAAGCTCACCTAACTGAGATGTTTAAGTGAGGATCCTATACTTTCTAAAAAGCCTATAATAGAGGTAAAAATCTTCCAGGGCACATCACACATAACTGCTCCTAAGCCTTCAGTGTTCTGAACTGCCATGCAGATGGAGCTTTCTCTCTCTCTTTCTCCAGTGACTACAGAAAGAGCTTTAGGCTTCCAGCATAGGAACCCAAACCTATACATACAGCTCTAGCTTTTGCTTCCTTAAAAACTATGGAAAAAATATTTAATTTTGCCAGAATAAATAACACCACTACCAATCTCCCCTTTGAGCCTTATTTCCCTCTTAAGTGTTCCTGAAAGATCATAGAGAAAGAGACATATATTTATGAGATGCTGCCAAGACACAGTGAGGTGATGGTGATTTGGTTTCTGTTTGTCCACAGCACTCTTTCTCCTAACCTAGATTCTTAGATAGCAGAACAATGAATTCTGAGCAAAAGCTGCAAAAACATTAAATGAAATTTCCCAGAAACACAAAACCTCTTAATTTTCCATAATGTTATCCTATATATTATCTTATTTCCATGCGTTCAAGTTAGTGGGTGGCTACACTGGTCTAAGAAACACAAGCAGAGCACAAAATCCATTTGAAAGGAAAAAGGAAAACCTGTGGTGAAAAGGAAAAGACAAAAACATGAAGAAATTCTACAATGTCTTTAAAAGAGGCAAAAAGCAAGAGGCAGGTATGTCTATGTAGCTGGTTTTACCTCCATGTACCTACTCCATTCCTCAGCAATTCAATATCCTGCCTCCATAAAAGGTGTCATCCAGGAGCAGTGTAACACTACAGGACATGCTACCAAGAATGGCCCATATCATTTACAGCCTGATTCAGTTCCAGCTGGAGTCACAGGATATCTTGGTGATAGGAATGACCAACAAACTGCTAGAGCTGTAATCAGGAAAATGTAACAAGTCACCAGCACCATCCAGAAAGGTACAGAAAGGATGGCCACTTATGCAGGAAGATTCTTTTCTCCTCTTCAAGAATAGCAGCAGCTAGAGTGAGAGAGAGGGAAATACAGAAAGTCTTGATCTCAGTGTAATTGAAAGTCAGTGCAAATATATCAACAAAGCTCAGGCAATATTCAGAATTCCACGTGCTCTATGGCTGAGCCTCACAAGCTGTGGCTTGTGGCTCTATAGTTGAAGATTTTTCTTCAACTTCTCAGCTGCTTTCTTTACACATATACAGCTGCAAGCACACCAGCTACTCACCTACAACCCTACACTTCAGCCTTTTCTTCCCCCTTTATTCACTGATATTATATGCCAAGCTCAAAACATCAAACACATGCAGACTTTTACTCCCTCTACTTTCAGTATGGTGGGGTTTATTTTCTCCTTTAAGGCAGCATCTTTTATTTCCATGTGAACAACTGCTGTGCAACGTTATCAAGTCTTCCCTCTGTCTCCCTAATTTGTTTTGGTTTAGGGGAAGTGGTTGCATTGAGTATTTGCAACTAATAGCAATAAATCTCTATAGACACCAAAAATCTGCTCAAATCAGAAAAAGCAAACACTGAAATATATTTCTTTCTAGCTAATTTGTTTGTACATTTCACAGAAGGATAAATCCACCTGGGTTTAGGATGTTTACATTTGGATCTCAGCAGTTAGAAAATATTGTATTGATTATTTTTTTCTTTCCCACAATTTCACATACAGTACTTGTCTAGATACTGGATTCTGTGTATCTAGATAGATAGAGATGATGATACAAAGGACTTGAAGTGATCGGCAAGTATTTCAAGAGCTTCAAGATGATGTGAAAGACAAGAGACTTCTCTGATTCCCTTGGTAAAATTCTCGGTGACTTGCATGGAAGTTTTTGGTATGATATCAGCCAATACCATATCTGCTGAAACACACCAGACAGTTCAAATGACTTAATATTTTACTTACTGTGCTCTGCTTTGGCTTGGAAATCAAAATTTGGCTGAAATACTTTTACTAAACTCATTACAAAAATATTTATACTTTTAGTGCATTTATCTTCCTGTAGACCTAACATAAGTAGTATACCTGTGTCTCTGGGCAAAGGTTGTGGTTCATGGAGAGTTGTGTTTATCCTGTAGACACCCTAGCCCTGTTATGTTCATACAACTGGCCTAAGAAGTGTGAATCTCTCTAAGGGCAGGCAAGGATCTTATGTTTGCAAAAACTACATCCAGTGAAGAATCAGAAGGCATACCATGTGAATCACAGCCAGCAACTGTGACCAAATGTTGAATAAAGAGTGCTCAAAACATATTTCCTTTGGACAGTGTACAGATACCCATAGATATGCTTTCTGAATGTACTTATTATGAAGTATACTGAGACTCTTGGAAGCTGCAAAGGCATTCAGAAGGGCAAATCTCCTTACATCAAAAATATCATCCTTCACCATCATGGCGAACATAGAAATACATTTGTAATTACCGAGAACTCATTCTGGACTGTTTGCTATTTAAAGTCAGCTTCAATATGGTCAATTAAAAAATAAATAAACTGTAAACAAAATTCAAGAAACTATATTTTATCTATCCTTACACATCATTTGATTTTCTCCCATTTGCAACTCTGCTCTGCAGTATGCTATTCCCAATTAAACAACTCGCGTGATGTAGCTCTGGCACGCAGACACTACAATTACAGTTGACAAGCATGATTCTATAGAAAAGAGTTCCAGCTCAGAGAAAAGTTAGGGTAATATTCACATTGTCCAATTCACACTGGTAATGATTTCCCTGCTCACTGTTCTTCAGTGAAACATAGGGATAATCTAAACTGCCTCTACACAAAAAAACTCACGTGATTCTCAGAGTAGCAGAATGGGAGAGCACCATCTGTTGAATGCTTTCAGTATTTAAGTATATTAACAAATATATTTCCTTCTTGAGTTGAAATTACATTTACAGCTGTACACTGTACTCATGAAAGGCTTCCTCTCTTCCCTTCTACACTCCCTTATGGCTAAAATCTAATGTGGGTTTGGGGTTTTTTTTTCCCAGTGAGGGTGAGGAGGGATGTGTAGCAGGTATTTCCTCTGTGAAATAATCTGATCTCTACTAGAAATGAAAGTCATATAACAATGACTCCCTGTTACGTGAGTATCTTCATATACCGGTAAGCGATATTAAAGGTACTGTTCCTTTGTTATGTGTGCATATAGTCATTTTACATAACACACTTGCTAAGAGGGATTTGAAAAAAAAATGAAAGAAAAAAAAGGTCTGATGTTCCACAAATCTGCACAATGTTCTGGAAGGAAGAAGTCCCTCAGAAGGTGTTAATCCCTCTCTGTGTATGCAGATAAATGTGCTGCGCTCCTCACGGGTCACACTGAACCTATGGCTGTCGGTGTTTGGTACTGCATTAACAGCTCCAATGCTATTAACATAGAGCTAATTAGATGTCATTAATACACTACGAACAAAGAACTACAGTGGGTTGGGATTTGGATTGGGAAGTGAAGGAATAAAAGAAATACTATACAGCCCTGAGTAATCACCAGTAAGGGGCTAATGCAAACTTAGGTACATGTTAGGCCTCAAGGGTACTAATAAAGTCCACAGCCCCATGTAAGTGCCATATAGTGATATCTAAAAATATATTCTCTGGAGTAGGCAGCTGTGAAATCTCTGACAAGATGACTGCAGACTTTTCACTGAACTTTGTAATGATAAGTGCATGTGAAATGTAAGAAAAGCATTTGTACATTAACACTAGCCACTATCCAGGGGGCTTCCTTTTGGTACACAGCAGTTCACATGTTTGGGCCTGCAGCCTTCCCATTCACTTTCTGCCAGTCTAGAATGAACACACTAATTTTGTGCTCAAGCACTGTATTTTATTTATTAAGGTCCTAGGGTTTGGGGGGTTTTTTAATTAGTATTTGGCTCTGAAAATGATTATGATGCTAAAATATATTTTAGAAAGTCTAGCTTTCTGTTCTCATTTAGTCTTACTTTTGAATCTGTGCAAATGCATTCCTAATTCTTTTTGTCCGTGTCGTACTACATGCATACCATATTGCTTATCCAGTACTAGAAAAAATCATTAAACATTTCTAAGGACAAAAGTACATTGAATGATACTTAGCAACAGAAATTAGAATAACCAAAATAGTAAAATAATTAGATACAAAACAGCATAGTTGCCAACATATATGGGGGCTATTTCAGTACAGCTTGCCATTTATATATAAAGGATACATAAATGGCTTTTTATTTTTTTTCTCCTTTTCAACAAGACATATTTGTAAAGGATAGATAAGAGCATACTAGTTTACCTATTCGTGTACAGAAGTACCTTGGGAAAGGGAGAGGTTTATGTATCATTTACCATAGCAGGATACTGTTAAAGGATAAGTTCTCCCTCTAAGATGGTGGCAACTATTTTTTTCCCTATAGATAAAGTGTTCATGGAAAATTTAAACATCTGATTCAATGCTAGGCATTTTCTTATACACACGTCTATTGCTACAGGAATTTAAAACCCTTGGAGTTGAGTAGAAGCTATTCCTATTCGCAACATAAGGCAAAACATGCTCTGAAATGTACATGTCATTATGGATCCGACCATCCCTGGAACAGTATGATGCTGTAGACTTTATGGATGACCTTAAATAATTATCATGTCTTCCTCTTGTTGGTAATGAATGTTTATAAAGATCAGCTGGACTTCGCCTAAGAGATAAGTGCTGGTCATCATGATACGGGTGCAGGAAGGGATTGTCATCTGAGTGAACAGGATACAGGGACTTGCTCCTCTTACTGTCCTCTAGAGCATGAGTTAAAAGTGAGGCCTTGTTGCTCAACAGTTTGCTTGAGGGAACACTAAACATGCTTGCATATGGACTACTTTGTAGAAATTTCTCTCTTTCTTTCAAGCTTATACTACGAGAACGTCTTCCAAAATCGATTTCCCTGGACTTCTCAGCGATATTATCAAAAGAATGTTGCCTGCTAATCCTCAACTTATTTTTTTTATGCAAAGCATTATTTTGTGACCAGCTGTGCTCATATATTTCTTCAGGAAGCGATAAGTTCGTTGTATCCTGCATCATCTGATCTTCTTCAATATCATAGAGGTTCCCCATCCTCAAGCATGCGTCACATTTATAGGGAGATCTGCTTGAATAGTGTCCCGCATAAGTGGGCAAATCGGAAAGACAGCTCCTGCAATGGGTGGAATTCTGTCTGTATCTATCATTCATGTCACCTAGGGAAGCATTTTTATCTTTTAAAGTGTAGTGCTTTGCATAAAGTTTATACTGGTCATTATTTGGAAGACTGTCTTCATTATGCAAGGGAGTCCTGTTAGCATGCTCTGCTTTCCTGTAGTTCTCGTTGTGATCTTGATAAACATCAGGGAACTCTATCGTTTCTGGAAGGACAATGTTTTCAATGTACTGAGGCGTGTCCAAGCGGAATCCTGGCTCCTTGTCAGCATCAATCGTGTAGATTTTATCCCGTGGAGAGCTCTGTTTGGTTTTCAGATATGTCAGTTCCACTTCACTACAGTCTTTTGGGTGTTTTGATGCTACTGTCCTTTTTTTAAAGTTGTCCTTGGTTTTGTGGTGCTTGTTGTTGTTTTCAGGTTCCATATGGCAAGTAGCTCGGCTTGATGTCTCTGATACATCTGAATGGACAATCTCTTCAGGAAGGTATCTTTGGCTTTTCAGTGAAAGCTGCCTGTTTTCATCTGACCCGTTTTCTCTCTGGGAACCTTGGCCCTGATGTACAGAATCTTGACGTACAGAATCCTGACGTATAGATTCAACAGATTTCCTCCAAAGCTGCCTAGGTCTGGAGTTCACTTTTGCTTCAGCTGTTACTGCAACCTCTACAGTATTTGGATTGGACTCATTCAGTGTGAGAGGATGCTGGCCCTGGAAAACATAGTTGTTAAGATTGTCCTTGTGTCGGTTGCTAGGAAGTGTTTGCAGTTCACTCATGTTGTCACCAAAAATGTTGTCCTTTGTCTGAAAGGATCTGTTATCGGAAAAGATCAAGTTTCCCTTATCCATGACCATGTCCATAATTAAGGAACCTCTCTGAATAAAATCAGCTGTTCTTTTGGGGGAATTAATCCTTGAAGGATTGATATTGGTCATATTTTTCGCTGTTCGCAGTAGTTTTAACATGTTGGTTTGAGAATTGGTCAGACTAAAGTCAGGAGACTTCTTTTTCTCTTCAATGTGCACTCCATGAATGCAGCTGTAAATACCCTGTAATATGAGTCATATAAAACAAATTAAATCACTAGGTGCAAATTTTAAATACTTCCTGTTTAAAATCAGCAGAAAATGAAACATAAATTAAAACAAAATAAATGTGGCTTAATGATTAAAAGTATATCTGTATCCTTTTAACATTTCTCTACATCAATATGGAAACCAGAAAGGAAAAGAAAGTAAAAGGCCAGTATTTTACAAACCAGTAGTCCACATTTACCTCCTCTGATTATTCCAGAAAACAAGATCAGAAGGGACCCCAAAAATGCTCCCAATCTCATCACAAAATGTAACTAACCTTCAGTAACCAAAACTCAATGATTCTAAACCAGTGGTGAAGTTACCCCTCTAAACAAGTCTGCAGTCAGGCTATTATTCATGGGAGTTAAAGTACTCTTCACTTTCACTGAAATAAAAAGCTCTCTAGTCATCATGTTTTATCTTTTCCTAGGACATCTGAAAAAGTTCCAGCTCTTTCTAAAGCCTGAATTTGAGTTCATTTTGAGCAAAAGGCCATCCTTTAACTCCAGCCTCTTTGGTCATTCCTGTGAGCTCATTTGACATTTCCGACCCTATGAACTTGCAAGTCTCAGAAATTTACCTTTGAAATAAGTTGTATTTTTAACCTGCATTGGTTAGAAGAATTTCACATGTAAAAAGCCAAAAGTAAGAAGTTCAAATGTAAAATGTGGAGGTTAATGCACAATCCACAGGAGGGTAGGGCAGAGCGTTTTGAATGCCATTCCAATGCAGCCTAATTTACTCAACAGGGTAATTTCAGTACATTTTAAAGTAATTAGGCATTTTAGTATCGCTGTCAATTCTTCTCAGCTATATAAAAAAATCCTGCAAAATAAATCATCTCATAAAAGAGGTGTTTAAAAAAAGACAGACAAAAGCCAACTAATTAGTCCCCAGTATAAGAACAAGTTCATACTTCTCTTGTTTGACAAGTATCAGTTATCTGGAAATGTAAAATCACTCTGGGTTTGGTAAAGTTAGCCTTAAAATCTATTTTAGTGTCTAACCAAACATAAATGACTCTTGTGTTTGACCTTTTCTTATATGGCTTATTTAAGTTTGCTTTGAAGAAAAGCTTATAGAAAATATTCCAGTCTCTTTTTATCACTTAAAAGCCCCTTGTTCAAAAAATACACCCAACTGAGAACTATTGCCTGTCCATTTAGTGCTTATTTTGTTTGGGTTTTTTCAGGTGGAAATTAATCTATTTCCTGCATCTGAGCAGCTCAACCATTTCTTCACTGAAGCATCCCCAAAATGCATTTGTTTTCAGCCTTTGATCACTGATTATCCTAGCATGTGATAATACACATGCTAGAATCACCTAATGGAGAAAAGACTTCCCATGAAATGCAAGTGCACCCTAAACCCATTGAGAGCTCTAGAGCATTACATGGATGCTCCAACATATATTTAAAATGTCTAAGTAAGAATAAAAGAGGATTTTTAAGGAGGCAGTGCTTTATCTGTCAGCTTTCTGAAGGGGGATATGAAAATCATACTAACCCTGCTGATGGAGAACAACAATCCCGGCCTATCAGAACAGACTCCAGTGAAGCAGAATCTAAGTTTCCAGTAAAATAAGTGTTCCCAGACAAAGGTTATTAAACTGAGTGCCATGGCTGCTGCAAGCATGTAAAACACTCCTGCCATGTTGTCAATGTCCAGCTGGCTGCTCATGACTTCATTCTTCTCGCTGTGGCAAATACCAGTCAGCCACAGGGTTTCTAACTCTTCCATTTCCCCTAGAGAGAGCAAGGAATCAAACCAGTTAGAATGCAAAAATTACTGCTCACAGTATTCAGAAGTCTTTCCAAGTTTAAAAATACAGCAACATTTAATGCTTCACTCATGGAGCACTTCAGTCTTATCTGCTAAGGATTTGCAAATATAGCAGATTTCAACTCATGGCACCTTAGTTTCAGATGTCCTCAGATTTCATAAATTACGTGGGAAGCCTGCTGCTCTAGAAAGCAGGATCCATGATTTGGGTAAAACTTTTCACTGCTTGCTTTAACTAGTATCACTCCTTACAGAGAGTGGAACTGCAGCTTTCCCACCCCTTCACCCTGTGCATGAGAGCTGCAGTTGGTGCACATTGAGACCTGGGAGGCTTGTCCTGCCCCAGTCCAACTAGGTGCCATAAGTGGAGCTCCCATATGCAGGTCCAGCTGGTAGTGACCCCATGTATGTACTCCAGAGGTGCTGACACACACCTGTGCCCTCACCAACAGCCCTGTGGTTAGCAGCACTCACATGGCCATGCAGCCTGATCCTCCTCCTGCTGCCCAGTTGATGAGGACTGAGGTATGCTGGTGAAAGACATTCACAAATACCAATATTTACAGACCCCTCAAATAGTGCTAAGTCTGTGCACTATCTGTGCCCACAACCTGTGTGACAGGCAACAGCTTGGACCTCAGGTCTTTCCAGAAGTTCTCAATCAAATCACATCTGCCCCTACATGCTTAAACACTGAAGAGAAAGTGAGATCACATCAAAACCAGCTGGGAACTGAGTTTAGTAACGAGATGGGACAGGCTGTAGTAAGGCAGACATAGGGTTCAGACCAACAAACATCTTGATGTACAACCAGACCCTTTTATGACCCTTCCTCTCTTTTTTTTCCTTTATTCATTCCACTCTGACCCCTCCTTTTGGCCTTTCCCTTAAACACTGCCAAATAAATGTCACACGTTCTCATACCTTTAAAGCATGCATAAGACATTTGTTAGTTCCTGTGAGACCCACGACAACCTTATTTATTCTTTTCATACAATTTGCAATGTTCTGCTTGAGTCTTTCCTGCTACTATCTCTCATATCTCTTGTTGCCTAGAGTTTGGGTATCTGGGGATTTAATTTAATAGTGCTCTCGTCTCATTTTATTTTTCACGTTGAGCAGCCACTAACCAGATAACTTTGGAATTCAGGTATCTACCTATCTTGCATTTTTTTGCATCCATATATCCTTTTACATCTGCCTCCCATCCCAAGATGATATTTTTGAATGTTAAAAGACAGAGCACCCAAGGAAAAAAAGATTAAATGGAGAGTTTAAAAATTCAGCATGAGCAGAAGCAACCGAGTCCAGCAGCTGGATGCCCCCAGATGCTGCACCAGGCCACCACTGCAGTATCATTTGTCACATTTCCTCTCATACTTGGCTGCATTTCAGTAATAGGGAAAACAATCCAGAGAAAACAAATCCATTATTTATCAAACTTCTTTCTTCCTTGTAATACTTTTATTTATGGAAAAGCAACAGCGAACATCCATAGCATTATGTCTGAAGGTTACACTAATGTTATACTGGGAATGGAAACCTTGCCTAGCTTTACCCATACTGTACACACGAGTGAGGAAAAACAGTTGTAGATGATACACCACTAACAAAGCCTACTGTGGTTCATACACCAGCTGTTTTTCTTTAGAAAATAACTGTCACTTAATGCCTGGATACTTGCAGCAATACATTAGGCCCCTTGTCCTGGTCAAGATTTATTTATTTTCATTTTGTTGTAGCTAGCAGTACCTTTCAAAGACAGCTCTCTTGGGCTTCTGTCTCTCTTCATTCTGAGTGATGCAGTAACTGCAATCCCTTCTCCCATCACATACTCCCAGTCTCCACTCTCATGGTGCCCTGGACACCTCCCTCTTCTCCTTCCTGGCCCTCTGGGACCACCCAGCTTTTCTTCTTACAGTCTTCTCTGGCCTTTTGTTGCTGTCACTGCCTGCCTCCTGGACAACAGCAGTAAAATAATGGTATCTTTATGCGCCTAGTGGAGAGCACTCCTCATTTCTTGTCTTGGCTGTGCCACATCCTCACTGCCGTTAAAACACTTCATTTACTTAGAGCTAAGGCAGCAGATCTGCTCTCCTCCTCTGTTGCACACTCTTAGCTATAGAATCTGTATTTCACCAAAGAGAGTTGGCCTCAGATGAAGGACACCATCATGTAGCAGTGGTTGCTACTGCCAGCATGGACAGAGGTGTGCAAGAAACTGTAATTGTTCCTGCCAAGAGTGTGTTTCATGTTGCATGATATATTAATTTTCAAACATTCTGCACTGTTCCTATCGATGCATTGCAAGTGCATGCATGTCTTTTTACTCCCTTGGAGATACAGTCAGCTGAACAATTCTACTCTTATTTTTAATGACATAAATTTCACTGTTTCTAGAAAATACAGCAGGCAATACAGAGGGCCAGAAAGTACAGAATTAGTTGACTTGCTGTGCTTCCTAGTTTAGGCTATGGCTTCAGTTTGGGGGAAGAATTCCCATGCTACAGATGCTTAATCTTTACCAATAATTAGGGAATACATTTTCAGTATTATAATCCACACATCATTGCTGTAAAGATCAGAAAAAATGGCTAGAAGCTATATTGACATTTAAGCTATCTTCAGCTTAGACTAGAAGATCAATGACCCGCTCTGCAAGAGCATTTTGCTGGACAGATTGCTAGGGCACTAGGAAAGCTGCAGCCTACTGATAATTTGGATGTACGAGTTGGAAGCGGAACACAAGACGGTGATTGAGAAATTGCTTCTCATAGAATGTGAAGGAAAAATTGAAGTTTAAAGGACAAGGACTGAGGCATTTTAGCAAGGGCATGCCACAAATCTGTAAGAGAGGTTATTTGGTTCCTAGTAATTCTGAATTTGGTTTTGTGCTTGAAGCATGAATTGAACCTCTACATCAGCAAAAGCAGTGTATCTGCTCCCAAATTACAGCGCTCAATGTTCAAAATACCTAAGAGCATCCCCAATGAAGGAAGTCAGTCCTAAAGAGTCTTTAAAAGTCTTCTAATCCAGGACACAGGGATAATAAATTATTAATTGTAACAGTATAGATACTGCAGACTGTTGCTACATAGATAATTGGGGTTCATTATTGCATTTCCATATCTTAGAACGTTTGGATTTCTTCTGTTCTGCTAAACCTCAGCAGACTGTTCCTCTCATTTCTCTTTCAAGTCCTCCCCAAGGCCTATGAATAAAACTCACAGAGGCTGTGGAAGACAGAAGATCCAAATCCAAGGAGAGAGCAATATTTCTGGTTTGTGCATTAGAAGCTGAAGCTCTGACAATCAGCCCTCATTACTTCCCACAGGAAAATTCACATTTCCCAAGACTGGCAAACATCAATTTGATTTGACTGCTGTGCCCTTTTACAATTCATAACAAAATTCACAAAGGAATTTAAAACTCTTTTTTATTACTGTTTCTTCTGTGTTTCTTCCCCTTTGGCATGTACATCTAAAGTAGCTATTGATAATCCACTAACCTTTCCACAAATGTCACTACAGAAACCAACCAGGCCTGTTTTGAGTCGAGATAAATGACAGTGCCCTGGCAAGGTACAAAAAACAAAGTATCTCAGAGGTTTGCAGGTGCTGCTGCTGCAATGTCCTCTCCATTATACCCAACAAGGACAGAAATCACTGGCAATTAATACCCAAAAGCAATAAACAATTGTACAGATTACACAGCACTGTGAATCATTGGATTGTCATATTTATGGAATGATATTACCTGGGAATGGACAGATTAGGCTGGTAATTCTGGTCTCTCTATATAAACCAGTTTCAATTTCCAGTATATATTTATATACATGTGTGTGTCTATACACACAGAATTATAGACACACACAAAACAGTTACTAATTTAACTGGAACAACACTTCAGCATAGCTGACCCTATAAAATTGCCAAAATAGCCCAATCTATTTATTGCTCTTCCTGCCCACTACATTTTACCCAAGAGCTTTAAAGTACAGCATTTTTATTTCATAATCCTCAGATATGAGGCATTTCTTAGCTGAGATGCCAATTCATTTCTTATAAAAATCAGTCACTTCCAAACTTAGCCTGGAGTTGGTGCTCAAAACATTGAACTTTGAGGCCAGTTAAACTTGGTTCAGAAAAAAAGTATTCAAGAGAATCAAGTCCTTTTGGAGGAATGTTGCTGTCTTGCAAATCCTTCTGGGTGGTCTAACTTATGAGGTGAACGTGTAGGGTGATGGCACCTATAGCAATATCCTAGTCTTGGCAATTCAAAGGTCAGTAATTCGTGATTACCAAGCATTGGAGAGTTCAGTCATCTCCATGTCTACATAATTCTAATTAGCCAGTAAGAGCTCCAAATGTTCCACAAGACAGACCCTGGAAATTGAAGTCAGCAACCTCAGAATCTATAAATGCCAGGCCTCAATGAACCAAGTGTTAATGGGGTCCATGGCCACATCTAATAGCAGGGTCTCAAGTTGCTTATAAATATTAATCAGACTTATTTTAAAGCTTTTTGTTTGCACTTCAGGCACTTACTGAAAGGAATGTAATGCCGCAACTGTCCTCCATCTCCACGTTCATGTGTGGACTAAGTTAACAACCAGATGAGTAGTTGCAGATTTCAGAAACCAAGTACATCATGACACTAGCCCAAGGTTAGAAAATTAAAAGTTCCAATACATTTGACCAAAAAAACCAAATTGATTATTTTCTGTTTGAAAAGTTCACAATGTATTTAATCTGCAAAACTCACAAATAACTGCATGATGCTTACATGAACTTATTTTTTCACATTTCTGTAGGACTGTGTGATGAAGAGTCTGCCCCATTTATATGTAAGATTCAGTACAAGCGAGTGTTTTAAAGATCCATATCTCAAGCAGTGTGGAGCCCCTGCGCTATTCACTCAAATCACAGTATGGCCTTCTCTAACAAAGGGCAAATTTCTAGCTCTCTCAGTGGTAATTCAAGACAATTTGAAATGGTTTTAGGTTACAGTGCAAACTGCACTCAGGTCCCTTTGTACTTCTCCTGGGTTAGTTCCTGTGGCTCTGGTGCTCTCCCCTCAGACTGCTGTTTGCACAGAAATGGGCCTTTCTGATGACTACCCCAGAACTTCCTTTCTTCCTGTATTTCAGTACAACAGCTCTAGGGTATTTCACACTTGGTCATACTGGGAAGGAGTGAGACGCTGAACAGTGTGTCCCCCTGAGCAATTTCTTCACAATAAAAACATCATTATCCAGACACACACAAGATACAGATCAAAAGGTAATACTGCATGCTTTTCCTCATCGCAGCCCTTAGCAGGTTTTGCAGGCTGTGTTGTTATCTATCCCTGCATCATCCTCTCAGAGCTCAAAAGCCTTGCTGCCCTTTTGCAGTCTCTGTCATAGACTCTTGGTGATGTGTCAGCTCTCAAAGGTTCTTTTAGTGGGGTTACTGGTATCCCCAGATTCTCTTCATTTCCTAGGCCAAGCATCTTGTAAGTGTCTGACATGCTCTCTTGGTTCTCAGCTATGCTCATTAAAACACCATCACCAAAAGGCAATGCCTTTCCAGACAGTGGGACAGCCATAAGATACTGATGGCTAAAAAGTGAACTTAAGGGTCAGTTCACTGCAGTTATTTTGTTTTCTGATTTGTTTTTTCATCTGCATCTACACGTGCACCCAGGAAGATGCACACAAACTGTATTTTATGTATAAAATAGAGAAGCCCCAGATCCAGCATTCTCCACATGTACTTACAGAACAGCAGCTTGGAGTAAGACTGTTTTTGAGAGAGAATAACAATTTTTCAATACTTGTCTAATGCCTTCCTCACAATTAATAAAAGTATAAAATCTTTAATTATCACCCAAATACATCCCTAGCTGCAAACCTGGCAGAAATAAGCAAGCACAAGGTTTTATAATTACATCCAAACTCAGAACAGACTGACTTCTTTGCTGCTTTTTAAAAAGGCAAGTAATAAAATCAACTTGCTGCTCCCTTCCAGGAAGGAAAGCAAGACCTCTGAAGCTTCAGTGGCATCTGAACATCTTCTCCCCCTGTTCCCCGAGCACACAAACATGGGGAAAAGTGCCAGAGATGGAGAATGTAACCCTGTATCCTCTTAAAGGCAAAACCAAGAGTGTACATGAACAATCAGTAAGTACAATACAATACAATACAATACAATACACCAGGTTGGAAGAGACTTTCAAGATCATCGTGTCCAACCCAGCAACCAATCCAACCCACCTAAACAACTAAACCATGCAGCCAAGCACCCCATCAAGTCTCCTCCTGAACACCTCCAATGAAGATGACTCCATCACCTCCACAGGTAGCCGATTCCAATGGGCAATCACTCTCTCTGTATAGAACTTCTTCCTAACATCCAGCCTAAACCTGCCCTGGCGCAGCCTGAGACTGTGTCCTCTTGTTCTGGTACTGGCTGCCTGGGAGAAGAGACCAACCTCTGCCTGGCTACAACCTCCCTTCAGGTAGTTGTAGAGAGCAATAAGGTCACCCCTCAGTCTCCTCTTCTCCAGGCTAAGCAACCCCAGCTCCCTCAGCCTTTGCTCATAGGGCTTGTGTTCCAAACCCCTCACCAACTTCATTGCCCTTCTCTGTATAACAAGTGCTTGTGTGCCTGGCTGTGCCTCCAGACCCCTTCTCCAAAACAATAGCTACAGCGCTTTTATCATTCTCTTCCCCTCAGCTGCTGCCAAGCACCAAAGGGCACAGTCCCAGCTAGTACAGCCATGGGTCAAGCTTCATCCTTGTAGAAAAACCTCCCCAAAACCAAAGCAAGACCATGATTTACCTCTCTTGATCTTCGCTCTTGGGAAGTAAGCCAAGCCTGGGCTGAGTTTCAGTGCAACTTGGGAATACAACCAAACTAAGCACAGACTGGTGGCTGTCCAAAATAGCAGTCAAAAGTCTGAGATACTGCTTGGTTTTAAAAGGTGTGCTGCATTTAGCCAGCCCCTGGGGAACACACCACTAGCAGAAGTTGGAACACAGTGTTTGATGGAGGGAAATTGAAGAAGCACTAATGGATAGAGATATGACTTTGGAATTAGCTCTACACACAAGAAATGCTTGTCCAAAAGCCATTAAATAAATATGTGAGGGAAGAATAAGCAGCAAAACTGAAACAGTGATTACAGTCACAACATTGACTGAGTGGAAAAGGAAACAGTATTGGTCTTTCTGATGATTTTACTATTTGCTTGTGCTTCACTAATCTTTATTCTCTGCAAGAACAATTATCCTATTCGATGTGTAATTAGATTAATTTTGCAAGATTTATAATTGAAAGATCGACTTTTTCATTTTCATTCCCTTATTATTCTCCAAATAATCGAATTAGAAAAATCATTTGTTTAAATATTTTTATAAGCACTGAAGTCTATAATTCATTAAATTGTTGTTTTTCTTCTTTCAAAGACTGGTGTTTTTCTGCTCTACTTTAACCATGTAGGTCAAAGCCATAGGTTCCTGGAGATAATCACTGATGGTTCACACACTGCCTCCACTACTTCCTTAGGTACTCTGGAGGCAGACTTTAATCAAGTTCTTAGCTTAATTTTGATCTATTTAATTATTCTCACACATAAAGGGAGAAGAAATACATTTCATATGTCCCATCTGGATAAACCCATGATTTTTAACACTTCCTCTGCCATTTGCAAATGACAGTTTCAGAGTGGTTCAGTGCCAGCCTGCAACTTCATCATACTGCAAACCAAAACCTGGCTCTGAAGTGCCTACAGAATATAGGAGAAACATCAAACTTAATACAAACTGAAGAAAAAATAATCTAATGGGGGGTTGTCTGGCAGTGGTGTTCTTAAAATGTGTTTCTGCTGTCTCAAGCACAGGCCCAAGATTGGCTTTAGAGAGTAAGAGTCATTGCACAAAGGCATTTCCATTATCTGAAGGGGGCCTACAAGAAGGCTGGGGAGGAACTTCTCAGGATATCAAGTAGTGATAGGACTAGGGGGAAGGGAATGAAGCTGGAGGTGGGGAGATTCAGGCTGGACATGAGGAGGAAGTTCTTCACCCTGAGAGTGGTGAAGCCCTGGAATAGGTTGTCCAGGGAGGTGGTTGAGGCCCCGTCCCTGGAGGTGTTTAAGCCCAGGCTGGATGAGGCTCTGGCTGCCCTGATCTAGTGTGGGGTGTCCCTGCCCATGGCAGGGGGTTGGAACTCGATGATCCTTGTGGTCCCTTCCGATGCTGACTGATACTATGATAGTTCCAGCCACCAGAGCTGTGGAAGCCCTTAGTTCCAGATACACCTGCACCAGTGCCAGGTCCTGCAGCAGGTCCATCAGGCAAGTGTACCTGTGTGGAAAGCCACCCTCCTCAGACTTAAAAAAAACATTATCTTGCACCCATGAGAGTTGTCTGGTAACACTAATTCTCCCCTATATTTTGTTTTCACACGTTACACCTGCCCCTATCTACATTCTGCACAGACTGCAGAAGATGGCTAAGGCAGGCAAGGAAAAGATGCTCTGTCCGAGAGGAGAAAGCTGAGCTGCAGTCCAATGTCTTTGCTGGTTTATTGGTTAAGTACCACAGACCTCTAGTGTCAGCATGTCCCCTAAACTTGCGTAAGGTGCAGGGCAGGAGGAGGCCGGCCCAGGAGGAGATCACAGTGCACGTGACAGAGCAGAAGGTGCAAGAAGAAACAAGCTGGTACTGACAGTATAAGGGATGGTAATTCCTGCACAAAGCACTAAGCTGTGGTTCAGCCTGATGAGCCAGCAGGCAAGTAAAGAAAACTGACATATACCACTTACAGAGCTTGAACAAAAGGGTTATATACACTGTTATATATACTGTCACATGGACCAGATGTAGGGCATCATCTTTAAAAGACTGTGGCTGCACTATCAGAATCATTTACTCACTCAGACTGCTCAAATGATAGTTTTCAAAGTTAGGGAAAACTGTTTCACACCTCCCCTGGTAAGGACTCCCACTATGTGATGGATGAGGAAGGTAGCACCCCATCACTTGGAAGCCCTAACAGTATTTTTTTCCTCAATAGAGGAGTCAGAAGCCAAATGGGTTGATGTGCATCTGGTTCAATAAGCTCATCAATTTCAGTTTGACCTAGTTATGTGATCCATACAGCAGGTTTCATGGAAGAGATTATATAAAAGTACAGTTTGAATCCTCCAAAACAATCTCACTTAATCTTATTTTCAGTTATTTCCTACTCTAAAAACAGCAAGAGGAACACAGATGACTGACAGCAATAAACTTATTGTGAGCTAATGACCGCACTCTGTGTGCCCCCATTACTCAAGGATGAATTAACAGAACTCTTAAGCACGACTTTCAATATTACAATCCCTCTAACTCTTGTTCCACCCTCCACTTATACACTCACACTCTCCAGTCACATTTGTTCCACCCACTGCTTAAGGAGGACACTAAATATATAAACAGAAAATCACTGGGATTGTGGGTGTATCCTGCCTGAGCAGCATGCACTGAAAATATGTCCTCATAATCACATACGTATTTCCTTCTTGGTCTGGAGCAGCCAGAGTGAGTCATGCTGCTACACTTCTAATCCAGACAGCGATTTGGAAGGCTTATACTAAAATATGGGGAAAAAAAAGTATCAAAGAGCTTTCCTCTTCCAGATGTAAGGGGAAAATCTCATTTCCACAGTTACCTATTACCCCTAAGGAGTGGGAAGCAATTATCCATCCAGGAAAATAATTCTTAGTGTACTAAGCTGTCCTGAAAGCACATAAAGATTAACCAGAACTGAAAGTTATTAGGAAGGGGATAACTGAGTATGTGGAAACTCAATCCAAAACCAGTTTTCTTCCCTATGTCTCTAATTGCTTTAAAGGTTGCAGCTTTAAGGGTTAGGGGCTATGCAATCGGGGGGCTCTCTTTTCCTGCAGATGTCTTCCCAGACATTCATATGAACCAAGCTCATAACCTGCAGGAAACACAAAACACTACAAATACCTCACACCAATAGCTGCTTCACCTGGCCTGCTGCATGATATTCTCAAACTCCTCTCCAATCTTGCTCTTTACACCAGCATTATTCTGTTCCACATTTCCATCCACTTCTGCTGTCGTGCTTATATTATCCCTCTATATCTGCTGCATCCCCCTAGCTAAAGGCTCCTGGCTGTCTTTCTCTTGATCCCTCACTCTGAAGCACACTCTGAAGCCCTCTTACTCTCTTAATGCCAAAGCAGCTTTGTCATTTGCAGTTCAGTAATCTCATTTGCTCACTAGGAAAAAAGAAAAAAATAAAACCCCACAAAAGAATGAGAAATTCTCCTTACCTACTAGGTACCATTGATTCTGCTTCAATTCCCAAAGACATCATTCTATAGGTTTCAGAAGCACAGTCTTTCAAACTATTCTGCAGGATATTTTTAGAGAAGTACCGCTCTGCTTTGCATGGCAACATGCAGCCCAAGCCAGAGGAGTCTCACCATTACCTGGGCTTTCAGATAGCTGGCCAAAAGTTCTACTACAGAAGGCTGGAGGAACAAGGATGCCTTCACAAATGCTGCAGTCCAGCAATTATAGAGTTGCTAAACTATGCAAGTGGTGTGCCTGAGCCTTCACTGAAGCAAGCAAATTGCAAGCTAGCACCAAAAAGCAGTTGACAACTGCTAGAGCAACATGCTGGATTCTGGGTATGTCAGCCTGCCCAGCTGCTCTGAACGGTGGTTTATGCAAGAACACAAACCACACATCATGAGAATCAGCAGTGCACAACATTGCTGTTCTGACACATCCCTGTGACTGTGGGCAGAAGATGCAAACAAAATGATAGTGCTGCTTCTTAGCAGCCATATCACTTCATTTGCTTTTGAACTGGGTGCTGCTTCTGTGACTCGGTAGAAATCTTCATTTCTCTATTAAAAAAACAAAGCAAGTTTCATCTTGAGACCTCAGCAAGCCAAAAATAAAAGCACACCCAACACAGAACTTTAGAGAATTATCCTGACAACCAACTATTTTAACCAAAACTACAGATGATAATTGTCAGCTGGAAGTTTTTGCAGGTGATGAGATGTACAGATAGTAAGAGGTAAAAAGGCAGAAATTCACTAGCAGTACTGTTCACCAAGGTTCCAAAGCAATTGATCTTCTAGTAATAAATGCATGTTCATCTCAACTTCCTGTGAACTGGGCCATGTATATTAACACAGACCAAGTGATGAAGTATTTTGGGGATAAATCTATTTTTTAGCCAATTATGTAGCTATTCTGTAAATTCCTCAGCATCTCCTTCCCATCCTCCTTCCTTCTGTCTTTTTTCCTCCCTGGCAGAGTAACAAATTTGGCATCTTCTAACCTGCTTCCTTCCACTGAGAATTCAGTCGATTTTACAGTGTAATTTTTAATTGCCAGTACAATTTGTCCACCCAACAGAACTATCCTCAGGATTAGAACACTGCTCATGTAGATGCATAAAACTGCCCAGTCTAAGCTTAAAGTTATCTATAAAATAAACCTACAAGCCTCTGTATATTTACCTACATTTTTTCCCAGTGCTAACAAGATGATAAAGAGGGTTCAAAGCTCTTGACTTTAATGTAGAAAGAGCATTTTGCTTTGGAAATTAGGAAAGGATGTTCCTGCATGAACAAGTCATTAATACTTCAGATGGATGATGTACATCAGCAAAGAAGAGGGAAAAGCTTCCCATACACTGTGCAAAAAAAGAAAAAAATCACTTCAATGTGTAAGTCAGCTGGCTTGGAGAGGAGAATTACATAGAAGAAGCAAGGAAAAAAATCCAATGAGAAAAATTGCAGGGGAAGGACACATGCAGAAGAAACTGAAAGCTTTAAAACACATTGCAAAAGGCTGTCTCAAGTACTATGTAAATGTAAAAGAGATGAAATCACGGAGGTTTGGTAGGTGCAATCAGCTATACTTTTAAACAAATCACTTGGTTTTATACAAATATCTAGGATCATCCAAAAGGTTCTCTCCTCTTATTAACATAACATCCATATCAAGAAATCATGTTTGTTCAGCTCATTAGGATTTTTTTTCTTATGCTCATGAAACTCATTAGCTTTGTAATCATTCATTGAAATTATTCCATACTGTGATGAATGTTCTACTATGTATACTGAATAATAATAATTCAATACTGCTAGGCACTTTGCTGGTTTATAGGCTTAGTGTTAGAGAATGATAGATTCTGCAGAGACCATGCATGTGAAAGAAGTATTTCTGTCTTCATTTGTGCTTGTCTATTTACTTAAACAACCTTATTCAGACTCCACTGAGGCTATCCCAGGAGTATCATCTTATGAAGATGCTTCCCCCAGCCATGCATGCTTTTAGTCTGGATAACTTCAAAGACTAGTCTAGTGTTCCAGTGATACAGCAAGTGATGTTGGTCTGAACTCTGGGCTCATTTCTTCTAATTCACAAGAAGAGAGTTATGTAAGTTCATAGCTAAAAAGATTACTCAGACTACTGAAGTTGGTTGTAGATTACAAAATCAAGTCATGCTAGTTCCAGGCAATTACTCTTTACATTTAATTTCTTGGTGTTTTGTTCCAGTTCACCTGCAACATACTTTCAAAATCAGTAGATGAAATTTCACCCTCAACCTCATTCTTAGGGTTGGGGTTTCTTTTTCAGTTGCATTTTTGTTTCTTTTCCCTTTTGTTTGGTTGCATTTTTTTTATCTGAAAATTATCATCTTGACCTGTGACACAATGAAGTGAAACAAGGTAGTAAACACTTCAAGGACTAAAGGAAATATACCTACTATAAGTCCTACACATCATATATGTTCAGTTGATATTCCCTTTAACGGTGCCCACATAATTGCCTGAACAATCGTATAATGGCTTAGGTTGGAAGGGACCTTAGAGATCTATTTCAACTGCTCTGCCAAGGGCAGGGACAGCTCTCAAATAGTCTTGGCTGTTCAAGACCTCATCTAACCTCACCTTGAACATCCCCACAGAGGAGGCTTCCACAGCCTCCCTGGGCAGCCTATTCCGGAGTCCCACCACCCTCTTCTTCCTAAGATCCAGTCTAACCCTATTCTCCCTCAGCTTCAAACCATCCCCCTTGGCCTATTGCTAGATACCATTACAAAATGTCTCTCTGCATCCTTCCTGTAGGATCCCTTCAGGCATTGGAAGGCAGCTGTAAGGTCACTGCAGAGTCTTCTCTAGGCTGAACAACTCCATCTCCCTCAGCCTATCCTCACAGCAGAGGTGTTCCAGCCCTTGGATAATCTTTGTGGCCCTTTTCTGTTTGGAACAAGTCAGGAGGAAGGTCACAAACATTGGGATCCTTATTTTAGCATTCACAAGTTGTTCAGAATACCTTCTAAAGGTATTGAAAAATACCACTGAAAAAATGTAACACACACATGCACAAGCTCCATGATTTGTGCAGTCAAAACTTGTGCTTGTCTTCTAAAGTAATATGTAAGCAAGATGAAGATGGGAGCAGACATCTCACGGCAATCTTTCAGTCACCTGGGCACAATTGTATTTATTGCAATCCTATACATTATTCATATGGAAGTTTTAATACTGAGTTTCACAGACAATTCATTTCCATTATTATCAGCTACCAAAAATGGGTTAAAGGTTCATATGATATGTAAAGCCAGAGGTCAAAGTGTAAATGCATGATAAGATTTTTCCCTCTTTCCTCCCATCCATTTTGTTTTCCTCCCGATATTTGGAGACAAAGACGTGCATAAAAACACAGCACCTTTGGTATTTTGATGAGCTTTTCCTTGAATAGCTCCAAATACATTCCCTTTTATTTCATTTATTTCATTTCCCTGTGATTTCATTTCTTTTTTGTTGGATGAGAATTATCAAAAATTATGAAAGAGTAAGCATGAAGAAAATGAAAGGTGAAAAGAATGAAAACCTCAGCAATGCTCTGGCAGCATCTAGAGGAGTTAGACCACAAGTGAGAAAGACATCTTAGATCCTCCTTCAGGCTACAGAAGCATTTTCTTCTTCAGTGTGGAACAAAAAATTCAACTTCTCTGATTCAGCCTCCCCATCTAAAAGTGGGTCAGAATTGCAGCACCTAACATTTGTTACTAGTACTACATAAACACAAAACTATTCTAGTCACAAATAGAAAAACAAAGCAAAGCTTTTGGTCAAGTAATTGCAACTGTTTATAACAAGAATATGTAACTGCTTGAAATTTAGCTATTTTGAATCACATATCCATTTCTTAGCAGAAGTAAGTAATGCTTCTTCCATAAGCCTCTCTAAATCCAACAGATCAATAATGATGACACCAGTATCTCCTTGTGTACTCCAGAGAAAATGCATCCATCATGATGATTACATCTCTTTTATTCAGTACCATAACACGAGTAAAATCCATGTGCTGGAAGACTAACACAGTCTCCAGTGTGAAAATTAATGTCTTAGGTTTTATGGAACAGCAGGCATGTATCATAGAATGGCTTAAGTTGGAAGGGACATCTCTCCTGTGAGGATAGGATGAGGGAGATGGGGTTGTTCACTCTAGAGAAGAGTAGACCCTGGGGGGACCTTAGAGCTGCCTTCCAATACCTGAAGGGATTCTACAGGAAGGCTGGAGGGGGACTTTTCATAAGAGTGTGTAGAAATAGGCCAAGGGGAAATTGTTTTAAGCTGAGAGAGATCAGGTTTAGACTGGATCTTAGTAAGAAGTTCCTCAGTACATGTATTGTGAGACTCTGGAACAGGTTGTTCAGGGAGGTTGTGGATGCCTCCTCGCTGTGGTTGTTCAAGGTCAGGTTGGATGAGGCCTTGAGCAGCTGAGTCTAGTGGAGAAGTGTCCCAGCCCATGGTGGGGAGGATGGAGTAGAGGATCTTTAAGGTCCCTTCCAACCTTAGCCATTCTATGAAAGGCTTGAAGTTTCACTGCAGCAAAGAAACATACCCACAATCAAAATATACTTCAAGCCATATGTGGAGAACAAGACATTATTTCTGTCTGCAAACATATCAAAGATGTGCAGTAAGTTTTCTTCTTCTTCTGCAAGGCAGAAGTGCCAAGAGGACCGACAATTCTTCTGGTTTTGTGTTAGAATGAAAAGCAGCTGTTTGAAAGCCAATAAAATCAGTCACCACACTTCAATTCCCAAAACCATTCTTCTACCAGAAGCTTAAATTAACCCATCTGAGATTAGTCATCACCCCTACCAGTTCAGAAATGAGCTACACCATGTAAAGATCAAAATATTCACACTGAAAGGTAACTCTTGAGGAACTGCACAAAGGAAGGGGAGGGAAAAAAAAAAGGAAAAGGAGGGAAAAAATAAAAAGAGAGAGAGAAAGAGAGAGATATAAATAAATTTAGAAATGCTCTCTACCACAGAGGTCACTGTACTTTGCGTGTATATGAAAACACTTTCTGAAAATAGATGCAAATAACCTTGACAGTGAGGTAAGTTAGAACAGAGTGGAAGAGAATTCCTGTCTCAGCATCCAGAAGTAATTTTACTCATTTGTTTTGCATTTGTCTGGGTTTTTTTCAGAGTGTAAGAGAGCAGTAGTAAAAGGCTTAGAGCTGCTAAAACTGAATTAGCTGTGCATACATAAAGAAAAGGAAGGGAAAAGACTGGTGCCTACCATCTCCAACAAACTGAAGTAGGGCTAGATCAATTTGTCTCTTCCAAGGTGATCCTTTCTGAAGTGCTATTCCATAGCCTGTAGTGGCAAAGATGTATCCACTCCCTATTGTGACAAGTTTGCAGCCTTCGTCTCTTCCAGCCTTGTAATTCAGCACTGCTGCATCATAGATGAAAGCATCCAACTTCCTGAAATAAAAGAAAACATTTTACAAACCAAATCATTAGGGACAGCTGTTGTCAGGCTTCTTTTGTCCTTGATGTTAGGACCCTGTTGAATAGCATATGGATTCTTTGATATCATTAATACATATCCTGCTCTGCTGTATCTAAAATTAACAAAAGGCATCTATTTTAGTGAGAGGAAAGTAGGACATATAGTTTTGCATTTCTATTTTAAGGCATGCTGTTAAAAAACACTGAGCAGGAGAAATCAAGCTACAAAATGTCTTGCCCTGTTGTCTTTGTATCCTTGCTTTCAAAACAGATAATAAGTATACATTAAAATGCAAAATTAGCTCCAAAAACAACACAAATGACAATAGAGAATTTAGAATCGAAACAACAATAACCATTTAGCTTACTTCAAATACTGAATGGGACTGAAAACGTGACTCCACCAGTTTTACACATCCACATGCTTATTTTATGTCTCTTTCCAGAAATAAACAATGAAGGTGAAAGTTAAGTCCTTGTGAAGACAGAGAACAGTATTGGAGCATATTTGATATAGCTACCTAAATCCTGCTTTAAAATGATAGAAAACATTTATGATTTGCAGTCCCAAATACGTTATTTTGTATACCCAGAGTACAGCTGGAATAAAGGAACCTCAAGGCTTTCAGCTCTTCTACATAAACACATAGGAATGGCATGATCCATTCTCTAAGGTCTACTGGGAACACAACAAAACCCAGGAAAACAAAATCAATAAGGAAATGAAAAGAGACAGAGTCCTTCAGGGATAATTTTTAAGCAGCACTATAAAGCGAGTTAAAAGAAGTAAGTCCATGGATACTACACAAATGAAGCCTGTAGAAGTGCATATACAAGAGGAGGAGGTCATTTGGAAGGACAATTACTTGCCAACAGTAGACCTCTACCAAAGAAAAGACATTCTTAGACCTGCAGAAATTTATATGCAAGCTTTAAAAGGAAAAATACAGACCTTCAGTTTGCTTCATATTGCCGCCCTCATGTGCAGCAGTAAGCTTTAAGATTTCTACCACTTGCACAAGACCAGCAAAATACAGAGGCAATGGGGGGGGGGGGGGAGAAATCATCTCAGTCCAAACCCCACCCGAATGATGCACTAAACCAAAGTCATTGCATTCCCTAGTAACACACTCCCTTTTCAAACATCTTTGCCATTCCTGTATTAGTCAGAGGAAGGACACATCTACACAACTGGTTTCACAGGCTGGTGTAGGTGGAGTCTTCACCTTGCAACTCTCATTAGCACTTCCACTCCCAAGCACTGCCTGCTGTGCCTTTGAAGAGCCAGCAAGCATTACTGTGGAGTGCTGCTAAAATTTTCTGATGGGATGCAAATGACAGAGGCTGGCAAAATATTGCTTAGAAGCAGTTGGGACCTGACTTAACGGAAAAGGAATTAGAAAATTTAATTACTTGTGGCACAAACAGGTACAAGAGCATCAGCTTCAATTATATTGTATCAGATGAGAATTTTGTTGCTGTTGAAGTTTTGGAATCACACTTGCCACTACCTTAAATCAGTTTATGTTGATAAAGTTTGATAACCATATTCACAGAACAGAGCCAGACCTAGGCATATCAGATTTTGGATACTGACAGAGAAAAAATAAACTACAACAACAAACCAAGCAAAAAATGCACACAACCCCCTCCAAACTTTCATGCACAACGTAATTCAATAGTTAGTTGTTCTTAAATAATCAACCAACAGATTCATACAGAACCCTAAATTCTGCAGAGCTCTAGATCAGACAGAAAAAGTGGCACTAAAACCCACCCCTATCCATCTCATGACAAAAAAAACCCAAGAGCAACACCAGGAGAGAACTGGATGTTGGAGAGTTTGTTGGATTTTATCTGCTGTGATGAAAAAATGAAGAGTGAAGTCTCTGCTTACTGTAGTCAAGGATACTTACCCCAATGGTCACCACTCAAGTCATCAAATTGGAATTTAGTGAAGGAGCTAATCTAGAGAAGGTACAGGTGGCTCATACAAGCTTAAAAGGAGTAGACAGGCCATCAGTTCCTTTGTTTGCCCACTCTTCCCATCAATTCCTTTGTTTGCCCAGTTCTCCCTAAAACTCGGTGCAATCAACAGCTTAAAAAGTCAGTTTAGCTCCATCAGTACTAAACTCCAGTTTTCTCATTCCTTTAAATGGGTAATTTCACATGCAGAAAACAATTGCTAGGTATCTGGTAGGTGATATGTCACAAATTCAATCCAGAAGTAAGATATGGATAGCTATGTAGCACTGAGGGTAACTAAACTGGAAACAGTCAAGAGGGTGTTGAGGCACTGCCTGAGCCTGCAGCCTCCCATACAAGACTAGACACTTTTCTAAATCACTTGCTTCCATTCATCACTTTGTAGGTATTAGACACAGAGGTAAGAAAGAAATCCTTGTCCTTTTGCTAGGTGCACAAGGGGGAAAAGTAGCCTCAAAATATTTTTAACATTTCAGATTAACAGCAGACAAATACCATAATCAATAGAATCCAGTATCATGATTTTAGACCTCTGCACTTATCTGAGGGGAAGGAGGGATACTTCTCCTCTCAGTGATGCCTTTGGCTCAGGCAAAGGACTGGAAGGGAATGCTCCTCTCTGTGGGTACAGACACTGCTGCAACCAGCTGACCTACATTAAACGCATTCGAATTTGTCATCTCTTTATTCTGGGATCTCTAGTATTGCAATGTAAGCACATAAAACACATGCTGGTAAACACAGAGGAAAGAGAGTCAGCTATTCTCTGTCAAAACACACTTGGTCAGAAAAACAGAGGAAAGATACACCTTTGCTAAAAACTCCAAGACCGAAGCTTTATGCTACCTCAGAAATCATACTCTTCACAGGTAATTTGCCTCCTCAGTTATTGAGCAATGTGCTAAAGCCTTGGGAGAGGAAGACAAGGCACAACCACAGTTTCACTCACTCCCAGTGGACTCACCTCCCCAGCTTCCTAGAGAGTCTGCCATCAGCTGCAGTGGGTACACCCAAGACAGACACAGGCTTTATTTTTGAGGAGTTTCTCTGTACTACTTCTATAAGGCCACAATAAATCTCCCTATGCAAATCATTTGAAAAACATGAGGCACTTTCTTGACAGATGTTGAGTGCTGATAGGTTCTGCTATCAGTTGCTGTCCAGTGTCTGAACAATAAATCAAAAACCTGATTGCCCTGAAAAAAATCTTGCTGTCTACAGATACAAACTCATAGTCAGAATACTTTTCACAGCATAATTCTTCCAACCTCTCAAGACTTAATTATCTCTTCGTCATGTGCTGATTACAGAAGTACTATTCCTTGCAAAGCAAAGCTTCAGAACATGATGTACCCCTGCAGCGTGGGCAGTGAGTAACAAGCCACAACTTAAACTCTCAGATGTTATGGCACCCAAATCTTCCAGCACTAGGAGGTGAAATTCCTGACATACTGATTTTTCAAGAACTTTCAGGAGATTAAGAAAGATTATTCGACAAGTCTACTCTCTTTTGGTAAGACCTCATCTGGAGTACTGTGTCCAGTTCTGGGGCCCTCAACACAAGAAGGACATAGATCTGCTGGAGTAGGTCCAGAGAAGGGACACAACTATGATTAGAGGGCTGTAGGACCTCTGCTATGAAAACAGGCTGAGAGAGTTGAGATTGTTCAGCCTGAAGAAGAGAAGGCTCCTGGGAGACCTTATTGAGGCCTTCCAACACTGGAAGGGAGTCTACAAGAAAGCTGGGGAGGGACTATTTACAAAGGCATGTAGCAACCGGACAAGAGGCAATGGTTTTAAACTAGAGAAGGGTAGATTTAAATAGGACATTAGAAAGAAGTTCTTTACTATGAGGGTGGTGGAATAGGTTGCCCAGGGAGGTGGTGGAGGCTCGATATCTGGAGACACTCAAGGACAGGCTTGATAGGGCTCTAAGAAACCTGATCTATTTGAGGATGTTCTTGCTTACTGCAGGGTGGTTTGACTAGATGACCTTTAAAGGTCCCTTCCTACCCAATGTATTCAATGATTCCTCAGTAAGAGTTTCCAAAACTGAAACTGTGAAGTCAGAACATTTGACCCTTTCCAAGTTATTTGCAAAGATGGCAGTGAGCATAAGCTCTGGAAGGAGATAAAGCAGGCATTTGCACAGAGCAGCAGGCTGCTGAGTCCACAGTGGACTTTCCTTCCTGATATGTCTGTGTAGGGAAAGCCATACTTACTGTTTTGCTTGGCACTGATGTGTGGCCAGGCTTTGTGCATGGATGGAGCAGCCTATCCTTGTCTTTCTCAAGACAGGACTGGCAAGCCTGGATCTGTGCTCCAGCCCATCCTTTTTCCTTTTTCTCTTCTTCTTCTACAGATGGAATGCAAGCCGCAGGACCTTTACTTTCATGGCAACAAAATTCAGCTGTACTTGTCTGAGTGCTAACCACTCTGCTATTTAAGGTGGGCATTCACTGTATGGTAGCTTACTCACACCAAGGACATCACCCCACGTCAAGAAAGGCTCAAAGCCTCTGACAAACCTTAGTCATGTGAAAATGAATCAATTAACTTGTCATTTCAGTGCAGCCACTTCAGGGGGCGAAAAGCTTTGTCACATTGTGTAGGTTTAAATAAACTGCTAGGAATTATTAGAAAGATGAAAGAGAACTACAGAAACTGAAATGCAGCAAGAAACAAGATTTATTACTGCCATGAACTAGTCAAACGTGCCAAGCATCTTCAATGAGTGCAGAGGAGCAGGACCACAGCGTTATGACTCATCTGAGCAACTGGCAGGTTTGTAAACTTTCTCAGTACTACTGCAATAAATCTGGGTAGGAGAGAAAATAAACATGTTTGAATCTTTATATAAGAGAAACTACAAAGGCAAATGTCCTTCATTACATAGTAATGAGGAAAGGGGGTGGGGAGAATTTTAGCTCACAACATAGGAGAACACTGGGTGTTATACAATTATGAATTAGAACAGTTCTTAAAGAAACTCAAACAAAATGAACCAAGCAATCAAACAAAAAACCCCAAAGAAACAAAAAAACTAAAGAAACAACAACAAACAAATAAAATGGCCAAAAATTAAAACAACACACAGAAGAGCATTACTGAATATAATAATTTGAAGTGGGAGATCTGTGAAAAACAAATGTGGACACTCCTATACGTGAACATTTATGAGTCACTAAGAAGTACAAGAGTTGAAAAATCACAACAGCTATAGCAAAACTGCATTCTCTAACGTGTTGCTGTACACATTCAACAATGTCTGTCTGTAAACTAAACTAGAGGGAAAGGTATAGAAATGCAATTCCAGAAAAGCTGAAAACACTTCCCTATAATCTTTCCCATCATTATTATTGGCATATACCTTCCAGCAAATTCCTATGATGAAAACTGAAAAGTAGGATTAGGAAAATGCTCCTTTATCAGTCATAGCTTCTTCCTGAACCACAGGAGTATAGCTCACTTTGCTTCCTTAACCAGCTCCATTATCCTGCAGCAAATGTTTTCTTGATGGAACAAGAGAGAAAAATCTAAACCAGCAATCTGCTCAGCACTCCAGCACATTAGATCAGTCTCTTTCAGTCCTGTTATGACCTGTGTCATAGTATTCAGACAGTGAGAGGGAAGCTTTAATGCAGCCCTATTTACTCACATTCCTTTGTTTTGTTTTAAAGCACTGGAGTCCATGGGAAAAGTAAAATGGTGTTGCCATTGAGAATCAGAGAAATTGGAGCATGACTGAAGTCACTTTCCAGTTTTCAATTACTGAAAGAAATCTAAACATACAGTATGAAGCAGAATTAATTTCTTGCTAAAGTGGGTACCATTCAGCGCAGAGTTCATCTGTCAGAGCCAGAACATTAACTTCAGAATCAATTTTTCTCAGTTTCATTTCTCTGTTTCCAAACACCCCAAGTATGTTCGTTCCATAGCCAGACAAAAGCTGTGTATGATTACTAACACACATCTGACCTACAAAAAATCAGATTGCATGTAATACATGATGGGCACCATCACAGCAATTTGCTTGCACTGCATTTTGCTGTAAACAGCTTTGCAACAACTTTGCTACTTTATTTTTTATGTAAAGTACATTCTGACCCAGGTATGCACCTTCTGGGGCTTGTTCTGGAAAATCAAAGGTCTTAAGATGCTTAAGAATAATTACTCATTATAAATTATATAAATGCTATTCCAAGGAATGACAGTTAATGGAATCATATCTATTTTTCTAATTTTGCCTACATGGCTTAAAAACTAAGAGATGTTATTCCTCAAATTTGGTTTGAAATAACTGCCAAAAAGGAGACTACAAGGATTATTGCATAGCAAGTGTCATACCCATTTAGTAAGGCTCCAGTTGCATCTTTTGAAAGCATAATATTTGAAATTACTGTTTTATTACAACTACTAGACTAGACTAGACTAGACTAGACCAGACTAGAATAGAATAGACCAGACCAGGTTGGAAAAGACCTTTGAGATCATTGAGTCCAACCTATCATCCAACACCATCTAATCAATTGCAAGTCAGTGAATCGTCAAACATTACTTTTAACACCACCTTTGCCCTTACCTCTTCATCCCCAACCCCACCAAGAACACTTTTACCTATCAAAGCTTTGTCCCCTAAACATAATTTTGCAGAGATATAGCTCATTTTCAAAATTTTCTGAAATAAACCCTACTACTCAGCTTTTTTTTCTGATGTTCAACCTAAATTGCCTTTTCAGCAGAAGAGATGCCTTGCATGACCCTGAAGTAGAACATCAAATTTGATATTAGGCAAAAAAAGTGTTCACTTAAGGCCGGATTAAACAGAAACATTGACTTTAGAAATCATAAATGCCATTGTTGGGAAGGCAGCAGGCTTTAAAATATGATTTACAGATGTATTACAAATTTAATAATTTACATTTTATCCCCTCTTTATCCACAGAAGGGATAAAAGAAATTGTGTTGAGTGCACAAAAGGAGACACGATGTCATCTGTGCATCTTTAAAACTAGGTCCAGGGGATCTAACGCCAAAACATCAGGCAGCAATAGCACAACAATGGAAGGGAAAAGAAGGCTGCTCTAAAGACAAGGCTTCAAAGAAAGTGTTCTTAAGTGACACTTTGATATTGCTGGAGCAAGAGAAGATATGTAACCTTTAGCATGAAGGACTGATAATTTCTTTTACCCACTAAAATGCATTTCAGGTTATCTGATCACACTTTATCATCAGGAATGAGTTTGTCTTTTAGCACATGTTCAAATGGCTCCACACGGATCTAAAGTTCACATGCACGGGGTGGATTTCTTGACATCTTGACATTGCCAGTTCATTAGGGGAAAATTTAACAACCATTCCCCTGCAACAACACAGGTTACCAAAGTTTAACCCAGTTGAATGATGAACTCATTAGCAGGAAATAGGCTTTCAACTCTTCTCCTTGTTCAAACTGTCTTCACTTCAATTTTCACCCAGAAAAGCAGGCATAAAATTTGAAAGAATAACCTCTGACAGAGATTAACACTGTTGTGGGGGATTGTGGAGGCTTCACCTCACCTGCCAGGGCAATCTCAGGCTGCCAGAAAAGCTGCTGTGAACTTTCCGGCATCACTTGGCTGTGATTACCTGAAGGGGTGCATTCACCCTCCTAACTCACAGCAGCTCCCATTCACCACCCTTCTGTCCACACACCTTCCCAGTCTCTATAGCATTTCCCTTAGCAACAAAATAATGGAAAATTTTGTGTGCCTTTATGATTCATTTATACAATGTAATAGTGTCCCACTTCAAGCCTCAGAAGCCAAGCAATGAAGTATTTGCAAAGCATCAGTTTATCAAAACACAACATTTGAGAAGTTGAGTAGGGGGAATATATTTTTAGATTAAAAGTTTTGTCCCAGTTACAATAGCATAATGAGGCATAAATTCAGCACAGTTCACTGAGCACCTGATCTCATCCCCAAATCAAATGAACACTAAAACTTAGAATAGCTTCTTCTCAAAAGAAAAGAGGCTAGATGGGACATAGCTCCGTGTTCACCTGTAAATTTTATTTCGGGGCACTTTGCAATATTTAAAGACACTAGACAGATAATTATATTACCTAAAAAATGGTAATATAGACACAAATGGTAATATAGTCATCAGAAGAACACTCATACTTCAGTAAAGGAATTAGAATAACAGAACTGCAAACCATTATTTTCCCAGTGGCAAGTTGTTATGGATCAGCTGAACAGGAGAGACAGGCTTTTTATCTTAAAAACAAAACAAAGCAAAACCAACCAACAAACAAAACCCGTAAGAGTGCATTTATCTTATGGTCACAAAGAAATGCCTGAAAATGTGACCCACCTTAAAAGGATATGATGATGTCTGCTTCATCTGCCCCTGTTTTAGATAACTAGAAACTATTAAGGCATGAGCTTCCCCAGATATTTCAATGAGCACTGCCATAGATATCATTAACTCTCAAAATGCCAATATTAGTATTTGCCTGTTCTTCAAAGCCTGTAAGGCCCAGCACTCCCCAGGATGTGCCCTGGATCAGACCACTTATTTCCACACAGTCTGTTACGTATTTAGACTTTTTAACACACACGTGGAAAAAATACAAGCATGTGACAATAATTGCTTTTCCTGAAAGGATGGCAAGTGATGGGGAAACAGGGATCAGCCATCAGAAAAACAGCTGTCAGAAAATCCTGCCACAAATGGAAAAGCAATAGGAAGCCTTTATCTCTGTGGTACCATCTTGGTGGCAGTTTGTAGTCCAAATCCTGCACTCTGCTCACTTTAGCAGTAACACCAGCAGTAAAGCAGGAGAGCCATGCTGATTCAGACAAGCATTTAAGCTTGTGGATTCCAGAACTGATACTTAGCGAACAGATCCGCTAAAGAGTGTTCCTAGATTGAACAACAAATTTGTATGGTTCCATATCTCTGCAGCCTTTCAGCACAAATAGCAGCTGCCCAGTTGCACACCGGTTTTCCAATTCCTAGCTTGGGTGACTGCAGTTGTAACACCGACTGAAAATCACATCCCTCAGAGCGCAATACCAAAATGAATGTTAGAACCAACACTGAAATAAATAATAGATTGAAGTCCTAAGGAAAGCATCATAATGCAAATTGAATTTAAGTCACCCCAGCCATTTGTTGCCAAACTAAATGAAGCTATCGACTGTAGAACCCAGTCATCCAGAAAAGAAAAATACTGAATGGTCCAACCTGTTTAGCAGATATTTCTCTTTTTTACAGCACGTCGGGAAGAAAATCCTTACTCACATCATTAGCTTCTCCAGATGGTTTTAAGGAAACTGTATTTGCGTTTGTGCAATAATTTAGTACTTACTGTCAAAACTGACAGGGATAAATAGACATTCCAGAGCATGGCAAACATGTTGCCCTCCCAGGAACTTTTGGATCTTTGTTCAGTGCTGTTTGACTTGCAAGTTTCCACAAAGGCATATAGGGTTAGGAATATCCATACATGGGCAGTAGATCCTCACTGGCTTAGACTGAGGTCCTGATAATCTATGACACTAGCAAAAAGACCCTTAAGGAAGGATAAAAGAACCAAGGCATGAATGGATGTTATTGTCCCTGAATCTATCTTCCTGGCTTCAGGTCAATGGATGTCCCATGAGATACAGGCTCAGATATGAAGCCCCAGCACATTTAACAGCTGTCAGATTATTCACTTTCCACCAATTCCTTCAGTTTCTTTCTGAAACTTGCTTGAACTTTGATATTCACATCACCTGATCTCCAGTATGTAACTACACCAGTTTAACTTAACAAATGCAATATTCTAGCAATCACTGCTGAACTTTACCAAGGTCTGGTGGCAAGCAGGGAAAAGGCAGAGAGAGGGACACTAAGCCAGAGGAGAGAGCAAAGAGGAGAGACTGGCTGATGTTCACTTTCACTTGAGTAAACAAAAAAAAAAAGAAAAATCCTAAATGGTCTACAGTGGTGATTATTTCCACTTGTCAGCACTAAAGAGTACAACAGAACAACAACTTCTGAAATAATTTTACATGTCTATTTGCACTCCAGCTATGAGGATGAAAGTGTGCAGACATAAAATGCTATACTTCATTATGACTTATGGCAAAAGTTGAATGAACTCACCAGTGCTTCAGACCATCTGACTGAGAACATTCAAGTTCAGTTCAGCTTTTCTAAGAAGTTCCCATGGTCCTGTCTCACAGCTCTGCTGAATGTTTTATTTTCTCTTTCAGACCAGCTGCAGAAATGGATGCTTCAGAGCAACAGCTTCCAAAAATGTCCAAAAGTTATATCCAGAAAAATGGTGTAGTAGGTGCCTTTGTATGAAAGTAGAGCAATCCAGGAGCTAGTGAAATGAGTCCTCCAAGATGTTTTATATTCCTGGCCGTCAGTAATGAGTATGAAATATCTGAAAAATTACTTTCTCATCTTGTGTCACACAGTCACATTTTGGATTTATCACCCCCTTAAAGCAATGATGACCTGGCACAATAATTTATTTGCCCTTTCAGGGTCTGATAAAAATCTTTTAAACTAATATCCTATAGACCAGATGGAAATAGGGGCAGTAATTTTCTTAACCATTTCTCTTTTATGAAACAACATTTAGAGATCCAAACCTGATCCATCACTCAGTACTTTCATCTAAAACAATAAGGATCATTCCCATCTTAGACTGTAAATTTTGTTGTATCACAGTATTACTAAGGTTGGAAGAGACCTCGAAGATCATCGAGTCCAACCTGTAACCACAGACCTCACGACTAGACCATGGCACCAAGTGCCACATCCAGTCCCCTCTTGAACACCTCCAGGGATGGTGACTCCACCGCCTCCCCGGGCAGCCCATTCCAATGGCAAATGACTCTCTCAGTGAAGAACTTTCTCCTCACCTCGAGCCTAAACTTCCCCTGTTGCAGCTTGAGACTGTGTCCCCTTGTTCTGGTGCTGGTTGCTAGGGAGAAGGGGCCAACCCCTTCCTGGCTACAACCACCTTTCAGGTAGTTGTAGAGAGCAATGAGGTCGCCCCTGAGCCTCCTCTTCTCCAGGCTAAACAACCCCAGCTCCCTCAGTCTCTCCTCATAGGGCTTGTGCTCAAGGCCTCTCACCAGCCTTGTTGCCCTTCTCTGGACACGTTCAAGTGTCTCGATGTCCTTCTTAAACTGAGGTGCCCAGAACTGGACACAGTACTCAAGGTGTGGCCTAACCAAAGCAGAGTAGAGGGGCACAATGACCTCCCTGCTCCTGCTGGCCACACCATTCCTAATGCAGGCCAGGATGCCACTGGCCTTCTTAGCCACCTGGGCACACTGCTGGCTCATGTTTAGGCAGCTGTCAATCAGCACCCCCAGGTCCCTCTCCAGCCACTCCGACCCCAGCCTGTAGCTCTGCATGGGGTTGTTGTGGCCAAAGTGCAGCACCCGGCACTTGGACTTGTTGAATGCCAGTCACAGGCAATGCAGACTCACAAAAATATTTTGCCAATCACACATGAATAAACAAATTTCAGATTCAGGAGTTTCAACTGGAGTACTTTGAGTATCCAAAAAGACCTCCAAGGCTTTCATACTTTGAAAGGCACTTTGAAAGAGGAGAACATAAGTCCCTCTTCATTTAGTACAGACTTCTAACACAAGCTGCTTTTTCAGTGACATCTTCAGAACGGGACTGAAGCAGGGAACACTCATCTAAAACCTGCTTATTGCAGTTGCTGTATTTGTTTTTTTAATCTTGTTTTTGAAGCTTGTGAAAAACGCAAAATGCAAGCAGGCCCAGAATAGAGCTATGATGAGTAGGCCACGAGAAAGCAGGAAAACACCACATTCTTAGAACCATAACTGGCTATTAAGGACTTGAGATCCTGCTTTTTGAAATCAGTTGCACAAAGCAGTGCTTGTGCTAAAAGCTGTCTCCAGCAGACTTTCTCTCTTCATGTATCACAACAGGCATGCAGGAGGGCAGTGAGCAGGGAGCAGTAAATGATTATAGACTACACATAACGCATGCCACCCACCGACTTGCTCCTTTCTCCCTTCTCCCCTTTTGACTTCAGAGTCAAAATTCTGTGGCAATTTCTTCAATATCTGGTAAAAGAATTGCTCTATGAACTGTAATATTAAAATTCTAAGAAAAGAGATAATGTTCTCAATTACAAATACTGTAAAGGCTTGTCAGTCAGAAAGAGCCAAAAAAATATTGAGCCACTAGATTAAAACTTTAAAAATTTATGTCTGCTGAAGAGTTCTTTGAGCTTTGGTTGCAAGCTGCTATTATCTGCCCACAACAATGATGAAGAACTTGTGCTTTTTATGAAAAATTTAAAAATAGCCTTTTTCTCTCAAACAGGTAATTTCCTGTCATAGCTTTCCCTCCTTTTTCTAGGTGAAAAGGTATGAACCACAGAAGGAATAGAATAGAATAGAATAGAATAGAATAGAATAGAATAGAATAGAATAGAATAGAATAGAATAGACCATGCTGGAAGAGACCTTTGAGATCATCATGTCCAACCCATCATCCAACACCATCTAATCAACTAAACCATGGCACCAAGCACCCCATCAAACCTCCTTCTAAACACCTCCAGTGATGGTGACTCCACCACCTCCCTGGACAGCCCATTCCAATGGGCAATCACTCTCTCTATGAAGAATTTCTTCCTAACATCCAGTCTAAACCTCCCCTGGTGCAGCTTGAGACTGTGTCCTCTTGCTCTGTCACAGGTTGCCTGGGAGAAGAGACCAACCCCCACCTGTCTACAACCTCTCTTCAGCCTCCTCTTCTCCAGGCTAAGCAACCCCAGCTCCCTCAGCCTCTCCTCATAGAACTTGTGCTCCAAAAACCTCACCAGCTTTGTTGCCCTTCTCTGGACACATTCCAGCAAGTCAACATCTTTCCTAAACTGAGGGGCCCAGAACTGGTCACAGGACTCAAGGTGTGGCCTAACCAGTGTTGAGTACAGGGGCACAATGACCTCCCTGCTCCTGCTGGCCACACTGTTCCTGATGCAGGCCAGGATGCCATTGGCCTTCTTGGCTGCCTGGGCACACTGCTGGCTCACATTCAGCCTACTGTCAACCAATACCCCCTGGCCGCTCTCCAGCCACTCTGACCCCAGCCTGTAGCACTGCATGGGGCTGTTGTGGCCAATGAGTAGAACCCGGCACTTGGAGTTTTTCCTCTTATGCAAATGTTGAAGACAATTTTTGCCATAAACATAAATTGAAAATACTGCAAATAATAGTGAAATTGGGTTGGCATTAGAGCGGAGTTGCCAGCTGGCTGCCTAAAAGACAAGTTTGTTTTGTTTTTCACTTTAGGCACACCACCACTTTAATTGACAGACCTAATTAACAGAAGGACCTGCTGAGCACCATCGGGATTGTGTTCCAGTTGACAGAAATGGAGATGTTTGCCTCCTGGTTATGCCTGTGCCATACTGCAGAAGCTGCCAGCACAGCCCCTGACCAGTTTGTACCTGTTCAGTAAATAACAGAGCGTGCAAAGCTGTGAATTGGATACAATTTATAAGCGCTGTAAGCACAACAAACATCCAGTTCAGTCCAAAAAACCTTAGAGACTTGGGAGTTAAAAGGACTTCAGGGCCTTCTAAGGTCTTCTCTTGCACTTTCTCTGCTTAGTACCATTGTATTCTTAACAGTTCCAACTGTTCAGTCAGATATGTTCAGCTGTTCCTTCCAGCAACATTATTTGTTATTATAAAATGTAGAGGAACAGAATCATCACATGTTGTTATCTAAGTGACTAGCAGCTCAGGACACGTTTGCAGACCGATAGCATCTTGTCAGCGGACTGCTCAGATTTGATAATCCCCTGCATCTGAGGTCATGCCCACCAAGGGTCCAGCAGTGCAAAAGTGCTCTCTTTCTAAGCAGCTTCATATTTCCACGGGTATGCTACAGGAATAAGGTATTAAACTTGATGTGTACAAGCTACCAAGCACAGCAATCTTTAACAGGAAAGCAGATGGAGTTCTAAGTAAACATTAGCATCAAATTCCTGAATGTATAGGCACAGCTGTGGCTGTAAATAAAAACTCACACCAACAGCGAGGTAGTCTGCAGCTGTACAGCAAGGGGCCTCTTGCCTGCGGAACACAAGGGATTCATTACTGCAGTTTCCTTGAAACAGGCAATATTCTCAGCTTTCTGCAATGAAACTGAAATGAAGTTCTCAAGCCAATGCACTGCCGTAACACAGCATCAGTAAGACCATCCCTTTTCTTGAAACAAGATAGACACTGCATGACACTCAGCTGCAGTCCTCATATCCAGGAAAATTAAGTGAAGAAAAAAAATCAGATGGATTCATCAGTGGCAGGTACTAGGCAAGTGAAAGTTGTCCATTTTATGTCTATAGTAAGAAGAGACTCTGCCAATTAAATCTTCCAATTTCAGCCATTAGCAGTTAAATCCTAGACAATAACTCAGTGTAGATATTCTCAGGCAAAGGTGAGAACATAAGTGCACTTCCAGTTTATTGCCATTGCATTTCTCCTCTTGACAGTTTTACAGCAGCAGAACACCCATATATGGACACTCAACAGCTATGAGCTGATATAGCCCATACCAAAGAATGACAACAGATGAGGTTGTTTTGTTTGCAAAAAGGGAAAAAAAAAAAAGGGGGGGAAAAAAAAAGCATTCATTAGCTATAACCTCTTCTGGGAAAATATAGCAAGGCAAACTGAAGCAAACAGATCCACCCAACGACTGTAAACATAATGCCATAATTAACTGCTTCCTGTTAGAAGGCTTATTCTCTCTTCAAGGAGCAAAATCAATAGGATCTGTCTCTCTGGTACAGAGGGTTCTAGAAATGTTGATTGATTAAATGCAGCAGAGATGGAAATGCTTGCAATGCATTTTTAGAGCTTTGTTTGATCAATAAACATCTAAAGAATGCAGAGGAACCACTATGGTTCTAACAGAGCTGGACATCACCCACCAAGAATACATTAGTTAATGTCTTACTAACTTCACTCTTCTGAATGAAGGTCAGGAAAATAGTTGCCGTTCCATCTTCATTCAGGAAAAGGTACAAGAAAACTCTGGAGAATTCCTGGTCTGCCCAATCCTGCCTAAAGAGCAGTTGAAAGCTCTGCAGGTAGCACAGCACCTGTGGGCCAGCTGTTTCATTGTATGTATGAAATTTAGGGGAAAACACCAGTAGCTTTTTTGACAAGCTTGTAAGATGATGATTGCTTTCAATACTATGTTGTATTGAAGGAGGGACAATATTTTGAGATTTTGAAAAATATTAAGTAGTACTTCAATAATCTTCCATTGCTGCTGGTTGAAGCTGATACCTTCAATAAATACAGAAAGTTCTGCTGCTGTTCAAATGGTGTTTCAGCAGCTTTTTGAGAACTGTAGCTGTGAACCTCAGAAATAAGACACTATAGACAGGAGGTAAATATTGCTGAGACTTCACAGGATTTGTTTGGGTTTTTTTTTACTGTTTTCAGAAACAAAGGTTATTTTCTTATCAAACAAAGGGGAAAAGACAATATAGCTGATAAATTTGACTTCACCATTGACAGGAATAAGCCTTTATAGGTAAGTTGCAATGAACACCTTCATAGGGATTCACTTGAAGGAGGAGGTATAATGCCATTGTCATTCTGAAGCAAAAAATCTCATTTCCATTTTGATTTGCAGCATTTCCCAGTTGATTCCTTACTAGAACAATCTTAAACATTTCTGATGCTAATTGAACAAGATAGGTCCAAGCCTACTGCCCATGTAGTTTAATTTGCTTGTTCTAATTAATAAAAAAACAAAAGCAGATGCTTTCATTGCAAGTTAATTTTTGAAACACCACTCCAAGATGAGAAGAGAAAGGGGCTGGGTATTTTGCTCAAGGCTTCCCAGACACAGACATGTGCACACTCATCTCTGCAGCAATACTTCACACAAGACCTATGTAACCCATATGCCAGACCAGGAAATAGAGGTAGGAACACCACTTATTTTATACACATTTCTATCCTTATTGCTACCCTAGAGGTTTCCCTGGCTGTGTTAGCAACTGGACTAAAGCAGCTGATTTTTCACCTCTTGTGAGAAAGCAGAAAAAACCTCAACAAAACCTCTGATTTGTTTACTTTGTGTTCCAAATGAGCAAAGGGACATGAATACATCTTCAATGACAACAAGAAAAAACACCACAACCCCACAGCTTAAAGAAATCTGTGCATCTGAAGCTTTGTCTTTGTCTTCTTCCTGCTTTCTCCTTCCAGTTCAGCTCAATAACATTATGTATTAAACACAGTAGTCTCAAAGATCAAGATATTCCAGAAACATCTCGAGAGGCTAACACTAAAGCTGATTGAAAGGCTTGAGAGCTTGAGATACAGCAAACCTAGACTGAACCATGACAGAAGACTACTTGGTAGTTTGAGTCTGTTCAGATCAGATGCCACAAGTAGCAGTATGCAATCACTAAGTATTGCCTGATTGATGATATTTTTGTTTCACCTTAAAATTAGAATCAAACACTATATATAAGGAATTAAAGGGCACTACATCTTATGTCTCAGATTAAGCAAAAATGGTTGTAACAGTGAGAGTAGAAATACACACAGGTTATACAAACATTCTTCAGGGATAGCATGGGTACTATTCATTTTGACTTGCAGCAGAAGTTATCAGCCAGACAATCTCTGCATGCCTTTCCAGGTCTGTAATCTGTGCCTCTAAAATTACCAGGTAGTTCACCTTCAGAAAGATGTGCAGAAGCAGCAAGGTTTACCATGTGTAAGAAAAATTGCTTATTGAATGCTACCAATGATGAGGATGGAAAAAAGGGAAAAAAACAATGAAAGTACAGAAAGAGCTCTAAGGATGAAAAGATAAGGATGAAAGGATGAAAGATAAGGATGATAAGGATGAAAACAGAAAAAACCCAGCTGTAATACAGTAAGTGGAACACATACATACTGAAGAGGAAGACAGAAATTATACATTTGCTTGGAAGCAGAAGCAGTCTGAGAGACAGGTCATTCTCAAAAGAGCAGTAGTAACATAGGCTCCATGGGGCAAGAGGTGTTAAAAATCATGGGATCAAGCAAAGCAGGGAAGGTGAAAGCTTGATCAAGCCTAGATGAGGATGGGAGGGCAGTTTTACATGGAAGAGAAACAATTCAGTCAAGTAACTCACAATGAAGAAAGGAAGACAATTCAGTGCAGGTATGTAAAAACAGAGAAGCATATGGAGGAATAGACCTTCAGTAGAAGAGGCAAAAGATCATGGTATTGAAGAATATGAGTCTGGAGTAAAAGAGGAGGTATGCAATTGCAATACACTACCAAATGTCTATTCATGTTTTTCCACTCTCCTCCCCACAGAGAATGCAAGTTCTGACAGTCCCATAATGTATAGGCTCATCCCCTTCACTCAGGACACTTAGTTCCAGAGATCCCTGAGGTGCCAGCCACACAAACTGCATCACACTCTCACCAAATATCTTAGCAAAAGGAAAAATCTGTGTGGGCTCAAGGTGCAAGTGACAGTGAGGAGTGTAGAGCCTGATCAGTTTGGTCACTGGAATGAAATAATCTTTCCAGAGAGAAACCACTCTGAGGCAAGAAAATAAAATTTAAAAAACAGGTAAAATCATGCTGCCTGATCTGTAACCAAGTTTATTGCCCACAATTACCACACTGCTCTGCAGAAACTGAAGGCAGAAAATAAGTAAACCCTCCTGACACTGCTCTCCTGCTGGAATGTCCAAACCTGTGATATAAGCAAACATGAAGTGACACTTCTAATGTGGGAAACTTCAGCTGCTGCTGGCATACTGTTTAATCCTCCTCTAGGTGCCATCAGACAAAACACTAAGGAGCACAGCTGTATGTAGCAGTTACCAATATTGATCCAGAAAACACTGCACATGGCATCTTATTTGCACCATCTGCTACAGAAATGTCAGTCAAGGGGAATAGGGTAGACACCTGGGGGTGTCTATGCTGAGAAATCATTTAGAAGAGGAAAGAAACTCCAGGGGGGGAGAGGGGTGGGGAAATCTATAAAGTATGAATAGCTTCTGCTGTCAAAAGGACTAAAGCTTTTGAGGAAGAGCAGCAACTGGCAGAGGAGCAGCCAGGCTGAGGTTTAGCAAATGTCTTGAACTCCCTGCAGTCAGGTAGCCCCCACCTTTTCATGCTTAAGTGTCTGACAGGTGGCCTGATTTAAAAGTTAACAGCAGTTCTTCAGGGCTCTCAGTAGCACAAATGGTTGGTGAAAGGTACAGGGAATATAAATTTTACTAAATAAACTATGCATTGAACTGAACAACCTCTAGCAATGGCTGAAATCAGGGATAGTTGGAAAATTCACAGCAGGAAGGTTAGCATTCAGTTGAAAAACTATAATGCACAGTTTAGTTGTCACCCAGGAAATATAACTTGCACAGGCTCAATAGGAGCAGTAGCCCTACTTCCAATTGGGAAGAGCTTGGGTGAGGTCCATCTCATACTATATGCCTCTCTTAGATGTGGACAAACCAGGCTTGAGAAATGCCAGCTGAGATTACCTTGAGAAATGATGACAGAGGAAGACCAGACAGCAACATGTAGACAGTAGAGAATGAAACAGCAGGAAGGATAACTATTTAAAGGGAATCTACCCTCTAAGGAAAAATATCTGGAAAATATTTCTTCTGCAAAACCCCTATCTCATACATGTTTGAAAGCAGAAGAGCAAAAATTAAATGGTCAAGCAGTTCCCAAAAAAGGGATCAAAAGTAACAACTTAATGTAGTATAGGAAGAAATGTGTCCTGTGTTCATCATAAAAAATAGCAGGCTAGGTGTGCCTTGAACAGCCACTATCATAGGTGTACTTAAATCAGCTATGGGTAATAGTCTTCTCACTTCAAACCAAACCAAATCTAAGCAAACCACACTGATAAATTATGATTATTAGAATCCAGGATTATTAACAAAATTAGACATGCTATAATCAAGCCTATGTGCTCAGGAAAGATTACTAGAGCTAACACATGCCTGTCACCCAGATGGATACTGATACAAGTAGTGAGTCACTCTCATATGAGGATTAAGAATGATAATTCAGTCTCTTTGTCCAACCAGGCAGAATGAACTGAGAGAAATGGATGGATGCACTCAAGTCTAAATCTCTTCTCTTAAGGAAAAAGGATGATAATATTTGCCAGAATATTTACCAAGATTGCCAAAAGCAGACAGAACATTTGAGACTATCTCATCTCAACAGTCAATACCTCAGATGTGACAGTAAAAGTAGAGGGCCATGCTAATTAGAGGAGGGAAGAAAATGTAAGAGCAGACCTAAAAGCATACCAAAGGAATGGGAGATTAAGAAGAAATAAAAGTAGCTGCACACTGGCCAAACTGACCTTGTCAGAAATTCACCCTGAGAAAGCACATTCCTATGAGAATGGGAATCTGCAAAGATCTGCAAAGAATGGCTTAAGTTGGAAGAGACCTTAGAGATCATCCACTCCAACCTCCCTGCCATTGCCAAGGATGCCTCCCAGCTAGGCTCAACTGCTCAAGGCCTCATCCAACCTGATGCCTGATGAACACACCTGGGGAGGAGGCATCCAAAACCTCCCTAGGTAGCCTATTCCAAACATCATGTTCTGTGTTGACCTCTCACCCAAATCCAGGTCCAGCTGTATCAAATTTCTTTAAATTTGAGAAATACCAATTCTGTCCTTTGAATCTGTTTTACATAGGACACAAAAGCTTTCATGTAATTTCAAAATAGTCATACAAATGACAGGCAATTGTTGTCCTTTCTGACATCTTTACAGTGCAGCTGAAGAAAACCAGAAGAGCCATCTACCACACAGCATGGCTGACATCAGCCTGCTCAGTAGCACAGGAAGGGCAGATCAATATTCCTCAGTTTCTGCGATGTCTACAGTAGTCTTTGAAACCCACAGAAAGAGACTTACCCAGTTTTCAAGCTGACCAAGGCATCTTCAACTCCTTTCTGATTATACTTTGTCATGTAAAGGTGCATATCTGGGTAGTTGTTTCTGATATTCCTCTCTGTGCTCCCATTTGGGACCGTTCCAAATCGAAAAGGAGGTGAATAATCATACGGTCTCTGAAACTAGAAAGAAAGGGCAAAAGCAAAATGTTTTATGCATTCAAAATGTGAGAAGGGCAATGTCAGATAGAAAACAAAACAAAACAGAAATTGTGTAAGTGGCCTCAAATTTCTTCTAGGCAAATGCTGTGGGTTAATTCAGCTCTATTATACCAGCAACTGTCTTCACGCTGACTGAACTTACAGAAACATCTATATCCAAAGAAAAACATCTCAATTTTGCCACTCCAATGTGACATTCTCCTATGCATTGTAATACAACAGGACAGCAGAAATTGAAGCTGAGAGATACTGGAAGATGTTCCTCATCTGCCAACACCTCCCTGGAGAACCCAAACTACAAGCAGACACACTGGTAAACAAGCAATCCAATGAAAGCAGTATTTTGTTGATAGTCATTTCACACTTCCATCTCACTTGAGACATGGTGAGTCCTCACACAAAGAAAGCAAAAGTATCGCTGCACTACTTGATGGGGAACTGCTCCAGAGGGGTGCAGGTGATCACATGAAGTTCATGTGCAGGGAGGGACAGGCTGAGGGATGGATTTCCTTCCATCACTGCGATTCATAGGAAATAAAAATTCTTGCACCTTCCCCAGGGCCCAGCAGCTGCATGAGAGGGGCCTCTGAAGCTCTCACACCTGTGACCCTTGTCCCTGTTTACTCCTACAATTTAAAACTACAAACCATTTGCTTGGGGGCACATAGGTTTATTCCACAATTTTAACCTCTTCATTACTACTGCATCAGCACAGACAAACAAGCCAGGGACTGACTGCAAAAGGCACACTCAGGTTTCAGATCTGGAAATCATTCCGATAAGCTCACATAACCATTTGCTAACGGACCTGAAACATTTTTATGTGTCTTTTCATTACCTCACTTTAAACACCAAATGGCAATTTAGGATTAAGTTAAAATGTCTCCTTAAGAAATAAATTTTAAAGGGCCATTCAAATTAGAGGAACCATTGGCTAATAAGGAAATTCAATTGAGCATTGATAAAAGCAGTCACCCATGAATTGCACAGTAAAGTGCACTCTCTGTTTGCTGTTGAAGTTAGAAGACCAATCTGTACACCCTGTGCTGCAAGAGACAGCTAGTAGTTACACAGTTGTTACCTCCCTTGGGCTACCTATGTAATACTGCTCTTTTTAAAGTTTGCTCTCCAGACACCAAGAATTCCCCAGTCCATTGCCACTTTGCAAAGAGAACACAGCTAGGCTTACACAAAAACTGGGAGTGTTTCTATTCCATCAACCCTTGACTGCAAAATTATTGCTGCAACAATATTTTCATGTTACAGAACTACAATTAAATGCTCCATTTTAACTAAGCATAATTTGACAAAGCAGAAAGGAATGAGCTCTATTGTCCCCTATTCATTTAGTTAACAGATGCCTTACTTTTCTCATTTTCCCTTTTCACAGTTTTACTGTTAAAATTATTACTTTGCTCCTACTTTACACATACTAATTGACCCATGCACTAAAATTACACTGTATACTAGTCATGGTTCTTAGTCTGTATTTGTTATCTCCTTTTCTGAGTTTATTATGCAGCACTGAAACAAACCCTGCTCTTAAATACACATCCAGAGATTCTACTGATATAGATGTAGCTTGCTATTAACTTTACTTCAAGGATTCATTATCTGTATACTTAACTAGTGAGAGGACTTGCCATAACTCCCTAATATCTGTATCAAATTTGCCAGTCAATAGAACACCAAAAAAAGAATGAATTCAAGAAATAATACTGATTTCAAGACCTGTAAAAACTGCTGCTGCTCATACCATTGGTGGGGTTGTTTTTTGGCATTTCAGTTGTGGTCAGCACTCTGCAAGTGCAATTCCTTGAACTGAGGGAAGAGTGAGATTATGGGGAAGAGTCCTGGGAATTTAGAAATGGAGTTTGGTTCTGAATATTCTTATTTTTCAAGAACAATCATATGGGTTTGAGGCACTGGGAGGAATTTCCTCCTTAGGAATAGTTGAAGGAAACGAGGTGTCTTTCTGAAGTTGAACGTTCATGAAACACAAAGATATTACTGCAGAAGAACAGAAACTGAAAAGAAGGATCAGTTCATTGAAAGATCACAGGGATAAAAAGTAGATTGATACTTCCAAACACCATCCAGACACTGGAATTTCTGGGCACAAGACACCCAACCAACAAATTCTAACAGTCACAACATAATCTTTTTTCTTATTATCTACTACTACTGCCTGCTCACAGGCCTCTTATAAAGAAGAAAAAACCCAGTTTAAAATATTGGTACTGAGTGCAGTCACATCTAAGGAGTATAAAGTCTCACAAACAACTGTAAACTTATATTCTGTGAACTGACATGTCCTGGAGAGGCACATAGGCTCTGTGATTGCAGCAAAGGTCTATGTGGCAAGCATGAGACAAGAAAGAAAAAAGGATCAAGGCTTTATATGAATTCATCTTCCCTGAAGCCCCATGATGGGAAATAAAATAGATCATGTCTGCTAAGACACAATTTTCCTCCTAGACAGTTTCTGAATTGATATATTTTTAAAGTCGTTAATTAAATCCTTAAAATTGGATGCACAAGCCCCCTGCTTGAATCATAATTGTGGAGAGATCTATTACTCAGAAGGCTAACCAATTTGATCATGTTTCCCCATGCTCTGCCAGCTGCTAGAACTGTGGCACATGGCAACAAAATTTTGTTTTATCTACACGCCTTAATAAAACTGACAATTTCATTAAGTCAGTAAAGTGATCTTGCACAACATTAAACACTGACTTAATCTGAGGATGTGCATGCCTGCCTGGAAAGGCTGGCATTCAGAACAATTTTTTATTGTTGTTCTGGAGTAGAAAATAGTAAATGATCTCCTTCTGCTAACATGGATTTTAACAGGATTTGTGGCTGGGTTGGAGAGATAGACAGACACTCATGTTTGAACTATCTCTTCTTTCCCCATGTGGAAACCCTTGACAATCTGATCTCTGGTCTTTGAAAAATATACCAATTAATAATTCCATGATTTACTATAGTTATCAGTTACTGCAATGCAGTCAATGTTTATGCCAGAGAAGCCTGCAAAAAGCACTGTAAAGGGCTAATATTGAATTGGAGAGATGGGGTAAGAGGGTTGCCCTAACTAACCCATCATCTGTACTGCCTTTTGATGTCAGCCTGCTCTGTTTTCACAGGCATATATCTAACTATAGAACTTTTGTCACTTTATTATGCAGAAGGTTACAAGAATACTCTGCATCTTGCAAAAAAAAATCAGGGACCTGTAAAAAGCATAATGAAGGCTTCCTAATAAGGCTGAAGAGAATCCCCTAGACTATGTGCACGTGGAGTAGTACTTGAAAAGTGACTGTGTGGAGGAATCCCAGCAGACAAAAGTTTTGCAAGAGAAATCTGTCCACTCCTATCTAATCTCTCTTAGTAATCTTGTCTCTCATTACATGAAAAATGTCTAAAAGGTAGCAAAAGTAACAAGTGCTATGAATGCCAGCTTTGCTGGATACTTTTGGACTCATTTTCTGTACCTTTTTATAAACACAAAGCTCATCAAAATCTTATACACACACCCCAATGTCAAAATATAATTTTCTGAATCACTGGAGTTTATGAGCACCCACCTCTACTAACTCCAGTACATGCTGTGCCACGTCTTTCTGGGTGACACACTGATGACATGGAATTCAGAAATTCAATTCTGATATCCATGATGAAGGCTGAGGAAGTTATCAAGAGGTCTTAACGTGAAGAAGGGTAAAAGCACATTATCAGGTGCTCAGCAAACCTGATGAACCAGATGCTGGAGTGTAGCACATTTCCTGAACAGGTAGATAGTGAATGCTGAGGGTCAGGGATGGCTGCTCAGAGAGAGAAGAGTTTTTTCCTGGCTTTCTCTTCTCTATAGTCTATCACACGTGAAGCTGGATTGAGAAATCCCAGTATCTCCACCTGAGAATACTCTATTGCACTGATGATATAGCACTGATAAAAGAGCTTGTCTGTTCAGTTGTGGCAGTAGGGGAAAAAGGGAGAGGGGAAGATCAGAAAACTGATTTGCCAGCCTTCTAGCAACTTAAAATTAATTTTATCCATATTTCTGTCCCTTCTCACCAGCATTTGCCTATTACTATTTTGCTTACAACCAGGGTCAGAGTTGTCTGCTGAACAACAATAAAATGATTGCAAAATCCTGCACTGTTCTCCTACTAACAACATTGCCGTAACAAGCCAAGGGGGGGAGAAAGTCAATTTAACATGAATCAGATTGTATTCCCAAAGAATTATCCTTAATTATTTGATTATTATTTTTTTTTAATCCAAGAAACATCAGGATCTTGGAGAAGGCAAAATGCATGTTTGAAAAGGAGAACGTTTTGAAAGAGATCATTGCTGCTCTGAACTTCTGGCTTGTTCAATGTAATCAGAGCAGGACTGCTCCCCTGATTTATATCTGAATGCTTCAGGCAAAATTTGATGAACTGTAAAACAAAAACAAAGGTAGCAGCAGATCAAGTATCTGATCTGCAGACCACAAAAAAACAGATGGGATTTTCTGGTTTTCTGTTTTCATTTTGGGTTTTTTGTGGTATGAAAATACTACTTAGCAGGGAGATTAGGAAAAGGAGGGGGAGGGGGAAGGGAGATGTTATTAGCCAAAAGCCACAGAAGAAACTCTGCCATTTTCCCAGCCCATAGTTGAGAGTGGCAAACAGCCAGCAAAGAGAGGAAGACAAGGGTGCACTGACAGACCTAAATGTGAATGCTGTGCCAGGTGCCAGCCAAACCCTGCCAAAACACAGACTTCCCAGGAAAACACTCTGATACTCTGTACTTTCTCACAAACAGGAGAAAGACATTTTTCAAATCTTTTTTCTTCTTTTTTTTTTTAAAATCCTCAAGAGAATACCTTTTATCTGTCTCTTACTAAGAACATTATCTTAAAATAGAGGTATATTTAACAGCCTTTACCTTCATTCAAAGGTTTTGAGACAAACAACTTAGTGAAAAAACAAAACCATTATAATTTTTGGTTTCTTCTTATCTGTCTTTCCTCTAGCCATGCTTGCATTTCATGCTTTGATACTTCAGGCAATCAATCAAAGGCTAGTCACAAAAAGTAGTTAAAAAACAAACACAAGGCTATCTGAGCTGTTTGCCTCCTTCGGAAAAACAATTTCTTTTCTTTTCTTTCTTTTGAAAAATAGCCCTTGTGAAGTTCTCCCCTGTGCTATACTCCATTTAAATACTACTTCTTAATGTCAATATTTAGTTTCATTTAAAAACAACTGGGTGCAAACTTGAAAAGAGGATGCCCTTCGTGTGTTTTGTGCATATTCATCACAGCCATAATTTGCAAAGGAGCTTCAGTCCCTCCATACAACACCATCTCTGCAAAGTAGTTACACAAATGAAATAAAATAGAGGCAGTTGCTAGGTTTCTAAGATTATTGGTTAAAATCCACAAGTACAAACATCTGAAGAGTACACTTTCAGCAGAGGTTCAGACAAACATAAACAACATGAAAAATACGCATGTTTATTACTTGTCATTTTGTGTGAAACTTGAGCAGGGTTCCAGTGAACTGCCACTGTCTACTGCTCAAAGTGAAATTCTTACAGAAGTTCTGGAATTAGGAAAGCACCTTCCACAAGCACAGCAAAAATCTGTACCTTATCCTATATAATTTCCATCTCACATCAGTGCAATAACATTAGCGTAGTGGTGTGAGGTTTAATATACCTACACCAACATGTGCCTTTTCTTAAAGGCACAGCCTAACCTGTCACAAGTAGAACAGAACAGAACAGAACAGAACAGAACAGAACAGAATAGAATAGAATAGAATAGAATAGAATAGAATAGAATAGAATAGAATAGAATAGAATAGAATAGAATAGAATAGAATAGAATAGAATAGAATAGAATGGAAGAGACCTTCAAGATCATCGTGTCTAACCTATCAACCAATCCAACCCACCTAATCAACCTCAGGTGGTCATGAGGTCTTGGGTGACAGGTTGGACTTGATGATCTTTGAGGTCTTTTCCAACCTTATTGATTCTATTCTATGATTTTATGATTCTAAAACCTCAGATTTTCATATGTGTTTCTTTTTCCTGGGCATTTTTAGCATTTTATACAAGGAAACCATTCAAACATCCACAGACAGTGAGTATCCTTTGTATCATTGCTCTTTGTTTATTTGTTCTGGCACCACTTTGAATTTGAATTGTTTCTAGAACTTCCTTGCACACTACCTGGAAAGCAAAAAGACATTTTTTCAGGGGCATTAACTGGCTTCTGGTATTTACTAGGTAGTTGCTGGGTTTATGAACATTTTGTCAATGACTGTTCCGCATAGAGCTGTCCAAATAATTTAAGATATGCCTTTCCTGCATTCAAACTGACTTCTTCATTTTCAGTCTTTTGTCTATTGGTAAGGAATTCCTTTTAATCCAACAGAAATTGATTTCCAGCACAAAATAAAGACACTTCTTAATTAACATGCTTACTCTTAAAAAGGTAACTCCGAGACTTTGAAACTAGTCTGATACTTTAATGCTTCTAGTCTTAGGCTTGTTAGTAAAGGATTACCCTCAGACTGAAATTACTCCATTTTAGCTTATTGTCTTTCCAGAGTTTTTAGCACAAAGCACAAATTTGCAGAAGGATTATGAAGAATGGACACTGACCTCTTCTGAGCTGAAGACTTACCTTTTTATCACTCAGTCCAGTCACCTGGTCAACAAATTCCTCTTGAATCATAAATGCAGCTAAGTTGGCAGTATAGCTAGCCAGGAAAATGACAGCAAAGAAAGCCCAAACCGACACCATGATTTTACTTGTTGTCCCTTTAGGGTTTTGCACAGGCACAGAGTTGTTGAATACCAAACCCCAGAGTAACCACACCGCCTTTCCAATGGTAAAGGATGGTCCATGGGGATCTGTAATTGCAAAGAACAGTTATTTTAGCTGCAGCTAAATTAAACCTTGGCAAGATATCCTACACAACAAAAACAACTTACTCACAATGACATAGTTAAAAAATATTTCAATATATACTATACATCCTATATACTATTCCAAATGGAATAGTAGGATGTACCATGGTACTCTATATTGTAATAACATTATGATCCATATTTGTAAAGAAAAAAAAACACCTCAGTATCTATGTGACATTTAGTTCAAAAGTTTTAAAATGAAAATGGAAAGCACAGATCTGGAGAAGCAGCAAACTGGTATATCTCGTATATCTCTTGCAGTAAGGTATAGGCCACACTACTCTCACTTTTATTCTCCTGTGCCAGCTGACATGTAGAATAGAAAACTGTGGTTCTGTCTTAATGATCCCAATCTAGCACTTTTCTCACCCAATTTATCTGAACTTCATGTAAAGATATTTAAGGTCAATATCTGTGAATATATCACCTGCTTTTAAGCAGCTTTGATGATAAATCAGGAGCTACCCGTATAGATAGGTAACTTAGAGCAAACCAGACTGACTGCCTCACGTGTTAGAGGAGTCAGTTCTGTGGCTTCAAATGCGCTGGCATTACAGGTAAAATCCTGTCCCAGCTAATCCCTTCTGTAATTTTTGTTATTCCAGTTTTCAGTCTTACATTCACAGCAAAGCAAGAAGTGGTCAGCACACTGGCAGAAGTGGATTAGCAATGCTATTATCCACTTCAAAGGCCCTGTTTGTAGAGCCCCTGTGAGAATAAAGGGAAGTTTGTTCTTAACCAGCTCTGGGTAAGCACAGGGTAGTCATCACATATTGCTTTATCCTCAGTGGAGAGAAACAGGCCTCTTATGACTGTGATTCATTTGACCTTTTTACAAGCCCCTATTTTTCAATTAAATGGCAATTCATACAATAAGCTGAGATGAGACACCTGCAATATTACCCCCTGCCCTGCCCTTCTATGCAAGAAGATGCACATTACAAACTTGGATTCAGTTATTAATTCCATTTTAATTTATGTTAATACTTTAATTATTGTTAAAAGAATAAAAGCCAAAGTGGGTCTCATCAGTACATGTTCTCATTTCAGTAGAAATGCTCTCTAGTACAGTGCAAATTTGTCACAATGCAATCAAGCATGACATCTCCGATTATCCTCTTCCTAGTCTGCAGCAGTGCTAAGAAGATAGAGTGCAGTAAGATAAACACAATGGAGCTGACTTTTGGTTTATGAAACTACCTTCTAGAGCCATTTGAAACTGAGCTGGTACAGGGATGTGTATTGTGTATTTTCTAAGCAACAATTATAAGGAAAATATATGCCAAGAAAGCAGTGTAAAGTTCTGTGTATGCTACTGGAGATTGTATAACCATTGAGCTTTATCCTGCCAAAAATGCCCAGAGAAAGGAGTAATCTACATAAAGATTCTCATTTCCTTTAAACTTCCCATGTTATAAATGAACAGAAACCAAATTCATGGCAAGTTAGGAAGGTCTAGTGCGATAAGATGCCTTTGTAGCCATAAGATGCATTTATAGCCACTAGTACACTAAATAATTCTGGCACATGAGGTGGTATAGAAAGGAACAGCCTAGACCCCAGATCCCCAGTGTCTATACATAATACCTTTGATTTTTCCTTTCCTAAACATAGTGTCTATTTTGGACAAAGGTTTCATATTTAACATGTAATTGAGATGATACAGTTATCTGAATATCGTAATAACCCCATTTTTCAGGGAGCAAGCCAATTGTAATCTGGAAGGAACCATTTGTTTGTAATAGTCTCCAGAACTGTGTTCACCAATCTGGAAGATCTCCTGTAAAATGAGGCAGGTATGATTTAGAAATTAACAGGCTGCACTCACAACTGTAAGTAAAGAAATAAAAGGATGATGTTACTGCAATACATGGAATCCTCATTCTCAGGTCAAAATGCTAATAATAGACAAGTGCAGCTTTCCCTGAGAAAGGCAAGCTGTGTATTACATGTGTTCTGCTGGTACGCTTACACAATCAAGTTTCTATAACCATGGTTTCTACACAGAAGGAAACAACATCCTTCTGTCATTGGCCCTATTTCAAGGCTGAGTTCAACATAATTTCCATAGGAACTACATGAAACATACCTCTTGTTTTTCCATATTATCTACAAAATCACACCAGTTTAAATAATTCTCTCTGAAATAACCATGCGTCCATAAGAGTCAGGAGTCTGTAGAACTTATTCCAATCTTTTTTAAGCTGATATCCTCCAACTGTTGCAGCATACTAACCAGAATCTGCCTGAATACCCTCTCTGATATCACTTACCCTTCTGTGTCTTTATCCCAATGAATTAGAATACAAACATGAGCATACGAGGCCTCAAGAAATCCTACTTTAGATGAGAAACAAATATAGCTTTTACTGGTTTAATCCTATGTTATGTTTATTTTACAAGATGGAGGGAAAGGGATGTGCAATTCATGATTTTTTAATAGCTTCAGGGTTATGTAAAATGCAAAGCTTACCTCTCCCTTGGGCTAAGTTCCTGTTGTATCCTACAGGACTAAAGTACTCAAATATAAAGACAGCCATGGCCGACACAATGAGAAGCATCACAAACATCATCACCCAGACAGAAGCACTAAAAGGCTCTGCAGCAAAACAGACAAGAGAAACAGAAACACAGTTCATTAAACCAGTGAAAGCACAAGAATTCTAATGTGTTTGGCCAGGCAAGCCCAGTAGCTTTGTTTAAATTAGCTTTTACCCACCAAAATGCTAGCAAATAGCTAAGTAGCAATAAAGAACTGCTGTTACTGTACATAGACAACACTAATAAAGTCAAAATCTTAACTGCAAGTTGCAATTCAAACACAAACACTGCACACTTCTTTCACAAAGCCTTCACTGACAGTGGCAAATAATTGGCTTGCCTTGCTGCTTGTTCAGTCTACAATCAGGTAGCCCGTTTGCGTGTCCTATGTTACACGCATTTAACAACAGAATGGTCCAACCATTATGCCTGTTTCTGCAGAGTAAAAGCAACTAAACAAATACTTTTAATGCAGTTGGTAATTCAGTGAAGTAGACTTCTCTCTCCCTTTCAAGCCAACAAAAAGTGTTAGGAAAAAAAAAATGCTTGCATTCTAACTACATCTTTTCATTTTTCCTCTCTGTGTTCACTTTCATCTACTTGCAATGAAGATGATGACTTTACCAATTGCAAACATCCTTTTGAAAGTCTCATTCAGGAGCAAATTCTGAAATCAAAAGGGTTTTATGGGAAACTGCCTTTCAGTTTGAAAAACAGAGAAACCTTGATTAAGCAGAAGAAATAGCTTAGAAAGGAAAAACTAAAAGCACTTTCAAATACCAGCCTAAACACTAACATTTTGGAAGGACTGGATATGGTAATAGGATGTGATAACAGTTAAATATCACTTAATAATTAAACAATATCTAAAATAAATAGGGGCATAGATTTTCTATCCCTATGTCTCAAAGAAAGATGGCATTGACCTCATCTATGAACTTTCTTTCTCTTGAAAATAGAGAAATTTGTATCTGAAGTCTCCCTTATTTTATTTGTTTAAATAAAGCAGAATCAAATCTCCCCAGAATCTTTAGACATCTTGGGTTTGGGATCCAGCATGCATGAATTTTAGTACAATATGAAAATGTTTTCAGTGGATAATATTCTTATTTGAAGGAGACACCCGTAGCAGAACCAGAACACAGCAGATGAGGAAGGGGCTGACAGCCCATCAGTTATTTAGATCTATTGGACATAACCACTGAGTGGAAAGTCTAGTTCAGACCTAGTCCTGTGTATTACTACACTCATAGTAACAAATCACAAAAACAGATCCTTCATGCACTGAATTCAAGTCATAGTTTTAAAAAATAAAGCATTTCACAGGTTTTTGCTTTAAATTCTTTTAAAACAATTATGTCAGATGAGTCGATTCTTAGACATTCACTTAACTGAAACAAAATTAATCTGTGAATAAATTCAGTTATGTGCCTGATAGTATTTTGCACGGCAAAGCATTTTGCTGCTGTGCACACCACAGGAAAACACAGTCAGTTCCAGTAAAGTGGCAGTTTCATCTACATCTAAAAGCCAGAACATACTTCGGAGAGCACAGACTTGATTTATTGGTGCAGTAAATCAGATTTCTTCACAAGTAATGCTATTCTACAGAGCTTTATAAGAAGTGGTTATTTTTACTTTTGAATTCCACACAGATCCAACTAAACCAATAACATTAAATGCATTTTAGAAATCAAATAACTATGTTGTTGTTGTTGAGGGGGGGGGGAAGGGGGAAGAGAGAGAGAGAAGCAGCCTCTCTTCTGATGGCAGCTGCAAGCATGTTTTCAGGAGGTAAACAGAGACCACAGTAAAAATTAACCATGTCTGCAGCATATTTAGTAAACATCCCAGTACTTATATTTCAAATGATGATTTCCACGTGCTGCAACTGCAATTTTCAAAAAGAATTAACTTTATAAATCAGCAACTTATAAAAATGAAAAGACTATATCTGAATATCTTCATCAAAAGTACAGGCTCTTATAATTTCATTAAAAGAAAATATCTTTCATTCATTAAACAAAAATAGTAACCGCCAACAAAATAGAATCATAGAATCATAGAATCAGTCAGGGTTGGAAGGGACCACAAGGATCATCTAGTTCCAACCCCCTCACTCTGGCACTTGGTGCCATGGTTTAGTAGTCATGCGGTCTTGGGTGACAGGTTGGACTTGATGACCTTTGAGGTCTCTTCCAACCTTATTGATTCTATGATTTATTTGCATTATCTCTATAATATGCCTTTATGGAACAGGCATAAGAAGTAAGTTCTGTGACTGAATGATGAGTCTTGTGCAAAAAAACTCAATTATTTGCCCACTTGTAGCTGATACTACACCAGCAGTCTTGATTGTAGCCTTGGTGGCTACAAGTGATGTCAGTGGAAGTGGAAAAAAACCTTCTATTTATCAATGTGAAAAGAAACCATACAATCAGTGATGCAAAAATGGCATGAGTGTTGACCTAGTGGTCCTGAACACATTAAATTGTTCTGTAAGATAGCTGGAAAATACCAATTTTTAACATTTTTTTCACTTAAAATTATTTTAGTGTCACCAGCAGTGTTTTCCTGTGCATCTTTCAAAATATTGCATCCAAATACACTGCTAGAAACATGAGAGTATTCTGGGCACTTTCGAACCACTTCATGAGTCTTTTCAGCTTCAGGAAAACTCAGGCTAACCACCAAATACAGAGTGAGTGATACTAGAAGAGATGGAGAAGGAAATAATGAAAACAGAAATGAACAGCTGAAGCAGGAAGTAAACAAGAAGATCTGTGTTTCTTTATGTCCCATGTCCTTCCTTCACAGCCTTTAATTTCTTTGCTATATGCCCACTGTTAACTGCATCATCCCGCTGTTCAATTGCATCAACAGAGAGAACGCTCAGAAGCTCTCCAGTGCAGTGGTATGCTGTTCAGAAGCCAGGGGTAACTTATCAAAATAGCATCAGATCTCTTCTAATCATAAGTAACTCTCTTTTTCTTAATTATTCTACTAAATTATTTTGTGAATGCTAAAAAGATGTGAAACCATTCATAATGGGCTAAACAAGCATAAATTATTTGGCAAAGAAGCAGTTTTGGATGAATTTTCCAGGCCGAAGATTTTGGAGGATTCTTTTTCCTATTGCAATCACTGACATTGGTTTTCACTTCTGAAACTAACAGCACTATCTTTCTGGGCTAATAATCGTGTTAATCAGCCTGGCAACATCTGATGGTAAAATCACACTTTGACAGAAAGAGGTCCATGAACTCTGATGAACACATAACCCTAGCCAACTCTAGAGAAAAGCAACTAAGTGATCTGAACAGGGTGAAGAATCATACCTAGAAAAGCAGATGGTGAAACTGTGCCATTGCTCCGTGACACCATGACACTAATGCCAGTCTCCACAAACGGCACTGAAAAGTCAACCACTTCCGAGCGCTCTTCATTAATAGTGAGAGATCCCACAGCCATAACTGCACGATGATACACCACCTGATCCACAAAGAGAAGACACCACCAATATTACTCAGCAGAGAATACCTCATTTCTCCAAAAGAATTACAATCAATTATTGCTAAGTTCTTACTTAGGAGCTCTTTTACCTAACAGAACTTACTTCACCAATCATTCCATTCCACACATTATTGACTTTTTTGCCATGTTTCCCGTTAGTCACCAAATACAGGTCGTATGTGAACTTGACTGTTTTAGACAACTTCTTCAAGATATCGATGCAGAATCCTTTGCAGCACTTCTTTACATTTATTCCTTCATTAGTTGAGTTGCTGTCAACAGAGAAGAAAGGTATAAAGATTTCTACTGGGTAAAACAGAAGAACCACAACAACAAGACTCAGCACACTGTGCAACAACCTTTTGTGAGTGGCTATATTTTTCTTAATCAATGGAGAAAAAACCCACAGATGCTTTAGACAATCTATGTGGCTCTTACTAATCATAATGCAGTTACTTGACAAGAGGTAAAGAGAAGATAATAGCAGACCTTAAATGACATCTTTCTGCAGCATTATCCAGCCTATTGCACCTCCCTTCTCAACAAAGACAATACAGTCTCCTCTGACTAATTTCTCTCTTCAGCTTAAACATTTATTACTCTTGCTCTCATGACATAAGATTACATGCCACTTAGGAAGTAGAGGGCTTCCCAACATATAAAAGCACAGCAGTTCACCATATCGAAAATGCACATTGCACCTCTCTGCACTTTGAAAAGGTGAATTTCAGGCCACCTTGAGTGCAAAGATGAGGGCTTTCCCTTTATTTTTATTCTGAAATGTTCATGACCTCTAGAACTTCTTAGCATAAGCACCTCCAGAAGCCAAGGCAGCATCCTATGGCCTTTAAAAGAATTTAGAATTAACATAAAAACAGTTTAGAACTTGACTAAATACAGTAAGGTCAGAGGGGGAAAAAAAGATTCTCTGGACTGCAGGAACTTACACACAATCATTTAGCAGTCTTTGGAAATCTTCAGAAACATGCATTATATTCCCCGACATCTGCTCAGTAAAAAAAATGCTACTATATTCAGTTCACAAATATGCAGACTGTAGCACTGAATAAGTTAACCACCACCAGTAAATGCAAAATGAGACATTTTCCACTGATTTCTAATAACTCCTCCAAAGTTATAGAGCAATCAAAACAGGAGAACTTTTCTCTGTGTGGTGTGTCACAGTGGCATTTTATGCTGCAGTGGATTTTGCCGTACCATAAACACGCACTTTCAATAGGAGACATTCTCAAATTGTTGAAGACTAATTAAAGGAGGCATGTTTCAGCATTGCTGGAAATAATTCAAAGAGAACTCATTAAACCAATCCCATTTCAGAATACACTCTTCTTTCATGTGACTGAAAAGGGCTAATTCTAGTGGACTTTGAATTTACTACAAACATACTATCTCATTGTTAATTCAATGTGACTTATGTGCCTTACATGTATATAACCAGAGTCTTTCAACTTGATAAAAAGGAAAATGTACAAACATGTGGGAAAGGCAAAAACAAAGAGGAAATGAAATGCAGAAGGAAAAGTAAAGACGGGAAGCCAGAGGAAATGAACAGCAAATTCATTGTACAATGAAAGAAGCAATGGAAAGAATTAATGAGAAAATAGGGGAATGTGTTTTGCACTCATGAAAAAAGAAAGAATGCTGTGTATTTACTTACTTAATTTTGACAAATTTACGACATGGCACGGTGTTTTTTTGGCAGCTTTCCATCAGAGGATCCACATCCTCCACAATGACAAAGGGAGCCTCCTCCAGGGTGACAATACTCAAATGGTTATCATCTGGGTCGCTGTCTGCGAAAGAGCTGTACCTTGGCCAAACAGAGTACTTCAGGCTCAGTGAGTTATTCTCCCATTTCCCCACCTGAAATGCCAAGACACACAGGCTGCTGAGAGCTGCTGGCTTGCTTTTGACAAATGAGAGCTAATATTAAGTGTGGTGTGACACAGGTACAGGAAATTATATTGCAAAGATGGTTGTCTTTTGCTATCAAAATTACTTTAGAACTTTTTAATACTGGCATGATGTGAGAAAATGCTCTGTGGTAAAGACAAATAAGGTAACATTCTTTTAGAGATAACAGCTAATATAAAGACTGAATGACAGCAGTTAAACACCATATATCACCTGGATAGGGCTGCACTGAAATTTGACATGTATCATTCCTGTTTGAGCTAGAACAGCAACCAGATATTCTATGTGTAATCAGGACCTGTTTGCAGTAATAAGAAAATAGTTCTCATCACAAGACACAGAAAATTGACCTCCCTACACACATACACATCAAACTGATCACCAAAACTTCATTATATCATTTCTGTTTCTTCTCAAAAGAGAAGACTCTCCTATTCTCATGTTTTCAAAAGCCGTTGTGAAAGCCATTCCCCAGGGTTCCACCTCACCTCAGCCAGGCCAAACCACATTTTTAGTGAACACAAGTTCAATGGTGCATGATGCAGTTCATACTAGAAATAGCATAATTTATTCTGCTTTACTTAATGCCAACTGTTGGTGGAGTTTCAGAAAACATATCCCACTTTACACAAAAATTGTCTATTTATTTACTATTTCAAATTATCCCTTCCAAATAAACCTACACTTCCAGAAACTCCAGAAGCCCAGAAAAGGGCACTCAAGTTAAATATTATGAAAACTTGAGCATTTTCACCCTCAGATTGCATTTTACTACTTTGCAACCATAAATCTAATTGCCTGTTTTAGCCGAGCAGTGATGACAGAGGATATAAATAAGCTAACAATCCACAACATTTGTAACCTAATGCATTTTAATATTTTTTTTTCCATTGCTTAAGCTAAACAAATTATAACTTAATCATGAGACTGGAGAAGGATTTTACAAGGAAAATAGTGGGAATTAAGAGTACAAATAGAGACTCAGAGTCTAAAAAAAAATATGTTAAAAAAAAAACCCACAACAACTTGTAACCTACTTTCAATCTGAAGTCTTCAAAATTGCTCACAAAAATTCCCTAAGAAGGTGATTTGTACCCATTCCCACTTAGGGAAGCACAGAAGAACATGCCCTTTGTAGTTTCCTTTCCATCCTGTTTATAAGCTAAGTGTTGATGAACTTTAATTCAGGAGGCAGAAACAAAAAAATCTCTATACAACTAGATTAAGAAATTCAAACTATCTCAAGGGAATTAGGAAGTCACATCTAAGTCAGTGGGAACTGGGCACAGGATTTATAGGATCACGGAACAGCTCAGGTTGGAAGGGGCTCCCAAAGGTCATCTAGTCCAACCCTCCTGCAGTGAGCAGGGACATCCTCCACTAGATCAAGTCACCCAGAGCCCTACCAAGCCTGACCTTGAGTATCTCCAAGGAAGGGGCCTCAACTACTTCCCTGGGCAGCCTTTTCCAGTGTTCCACTACCCTTCTGGTAAAGAGCTTCCTCCTAACGTTCTACCTAAATTTACTCTTCTCTAATTTCAAACCATTGCCTCTTGTCCTATCACTGCAGTCCTTGGGAAACAGTCCCTCTGCAGCCTTCTTGTTGGTCCCCTTCAGGTACTGGAAGGCCACTATTAGGTCTTGCCAGAGCTTTCTCTCCTCCAGGCTGAACAACCCCAGCTCCCTCAGTCTGTGCTGGGACAGATTAGCCTACACAGGGTTGGTTGTACCAATGCCCTAAATACACCATGAAGCTGGCCATCTGGAGCGGGGACATTTCCAGCCAGCTCGGTACCTGAGTCAAATAGCAAACATGCCAAGCAATACAATGAATTTCAGAAGTGGAAAATGTGCCCAACTGCCTGCCTGCTCCAAGTGGGAAGAAGAAAGAAAACATGACTGAGGCTTGGTTGCATTTGTGTCCTCAGGACTATCACAGTAGCATCACCTGACTCTCCACATCACCCAATACAGCATTTGGGAGGAGACAAATATGTCTAATCCTGAAGCACTTCCTTCTGCAAGCCACCCCCTCATTTGCATCACTGACCAACAGGACTATGAGGTGTCCATTACAATATGAGTTCTTCAGGTCCTATTAGTAATGTAACAACTGTCTGGATGCTGTTGGGAGAGGAACCATTATGCTGTTTCCTACTTCAGCTGTTGAAACTGCCATTTCCGCACTCTGAGGAGGATATAACCAGAGATATTCTTAAACAGAGAAAGCTGGGGAAAGACTGATTTCTTTTGACAGCCTGTATGAAAGCATTATGGGTTGAGCAAATCTCCAAAGTTAGATCCAGAATTTTTAATCTGTTGCTTTCCATGGATTTACCTCAATATTCACTACTTGTAACCTTACTTGTAAAAAATAATTTAAAATTCAGACTTTGTCTTGGGTCTTAGAGGCATCCCTACTTCGCTGTCTAAAAGGGCCTACCGCTGCAGTCCCAGGGTGACTTCATCTGGTGCACAAATTGCATGTCCATGGCAGGTCATCCTTCCCATCACCAGTACCATGAGTGCCAGAAAGCACAAGGAAAAAGAAGTACCATTGTAATGAAAAATGGCAGGAAAGAAAAAGTCAAAAACAGTGCTCTGAGAATCCTGGCTGGTGGGGTAAGAATGGCAAATGAGAATGGGTAGGAATAAGAAAGAGCCTATAGGTCTCTCCTTTTGTTTGGGAAAGGTTTCCAATGGATTTGCTTGCTCTAATTAATACCTTGTTAGCTACGGTTTTGAAGGATCAAAACACTTTTCTCCTTTCTCATTTAATTTAAGTGAGGGGTAAGAATTTAGTTCTATGCAATTAAAGCATGGAGTCAAAATACAGGAAAAAGAATCTCAAAAAAATCTCAAAATACAGGAAAAACCTTTTAGTTTGTGCAGCACTAATTATAGCATTGTTATTAAGAACATGATATTAATTATTTACAGATTATTTGTGCCTTCCTATGTTATTTAGTTCTCTCAATATCTCTTATTTATAAGGTGAAAGGGTGACATTACTCAAAAAACCTATAAAATAAGCAAAATGAAAAAATGAGCAGGTTCCTGTCATAATAAAGAGAATTTATTAAATTACATCTTTGTGTAGGTGCTGTGGGGTCAGCATTTATGTCATTTATGGAAGTCAGGTCTAGTATTAGATCCAGGTACTATCTGTTTTGAATGCCCTTAAAACCTTCAAATGCTTAGAGAGAAAAGTCAACAGGCTATAACAGCTACACTTGTTCATTGTATTTCAGAACATTATAAAGAGGTCTGCTCATAAAGGATAAGAGTTTGTGTGCAAACCCAAATGTTAAGTCCTTATTCAACAGTGACTATTACAGAGGCTTACTTATGACAACAAAGCAAAATATCTGAGCTAAAAAAAGCACACCAAGTCCTGGTTTCACCTTGAAGGTCATTCTAAATGATGTATAATATGGAAAAGTTCACATGCAAAATGTGAAAAAGTAGAATATGAAAAGTTCAGTGGCTGCTCTCAGTAGAAGTCAACAGTGATATCTGAATAAAGCATTTTACACTGAAATAGTTTACCAACCTGAAGAGCTTCAAAATTCAATTGCCTCCAGTGTTTTGCAGCATTCTTTTTCAGTGTGGTGCTTCGTGGTCATTATAGCTACTGATGAAATTAACTAGATGTGGCATTCTCTAACGAATTCCAAGCATCCAGACTTGAGGTAGAACAGATCTGTTTAAATTTGCATGCTTACCTACTAATGTTGGTATCCAATGCACACATTCTTTATGTAACTGTTTCTAATTTCAATGACAAATTATTTGAAGACTAGGACACATTAATTTGTAGGCTTGTTTCTGTGTAACAGCTACAGCCTAAGAAATACAGACAACTTGAAAAGCTACATAATGCAGCACCTCACAAAGACCACTCTCCCAAAGCAGTCCCTAAACAACACGAGGATGATTGACATAATCCTAATCACACACACTCACAGAGACCATCAAATCAGAGAGAAAGAGCAAGGCCAGATCCCAAGCAGAGAGAGAAAAGAGCAGAGCATATTGTCCCTTGTGTGCCAATCCTGGCACAAAAAGCAAATCTGTCACATGGGCATATCTCACAGAAAACAAACAAATAACTCGGTCCTATCACCCTCTTCCCAGCAGATGGGAACTGTACGCAATACACAGTCATCAGCCTTTTGTAAGAAAAAATGGTACATGACAACATGGATACTAAATTGCACTCCCAAGACTACCCAACCAAACCTTGGGAAAGAACATTTCCAGGGATGTTTTTTCTACACTGAAGACACATATTTTTGGGGCTGTCTCACTGTCGTGAAGAAAATAATGCTGAGCGAATGCAAAATCATCTTGCTTTAGAGAAAACCTATTCATTACCTATTTTTCATCACACTTTTCCACTTACAAGGAAGAGCTACTCTGGCAAGTTTTAAGTCAGTGGCTAGAAAGCATAAATTGAATTTGTTGGTTAAGCAACACAAGGCAGTTGCAGAAAAAGCACAGCAGCAAAATCCCTCCTCTGGTAACAGCATCTCTTGTATACCTTCTGCAAACCTCTGTGTGGCGTCACGTTTCTGAAGGTCCACATCTCACAATGACACTCTAAATTTAAATGACAGGATATGATGCAAGCACTTTCACATCTTATTAATAGGGAGTGCTTTATAGCCCTGTGTGGTTTGCAGGCATCCATTTAAAGACTTTGAAGTTTTCAAAATGTGCTGCCAAATCTCACAAGGGCTATGCAGATTTACTGCTCTTCTCCCATGGCTGCCCCTCATGTTGATAAGAAGGCACCAATACAGCAACCAACAGGGCTCAAAAGGAGAACACAGCGCCCAGAGAAATTCAAAACAAACAGGAATGGAAGGAAAAGATACCATCTCCTGCAGCCTCATTTTTCAGTACAGGACTGGTAATTAGCACTCACCAAATTCTCAGTGGTTGGTATAGTTTTGGCACTGGGAAGTGCCCCAAATTACTCTGTAGCACAAAGAGTTCAAGCCAATGCCAAAGAAGCCATTTTAGTGAGTTGATTATGTCATGAGAAAGGAACAGAGCTAAACAAATTGACAACCTCTTCTTGCACCTCCCAGTGAGGGAAGACTGCTTGTCACCTCTGCACTCAGTGCAGCTCTTGCAACTCTCCAGAGATGTCCAAGTAGTCATACCTTTATCTGCAGATGGGAGAAGCTGCCCTGAGAGTCCTCCTGTTCTTTAATCTCCTCTCTAATATCCGCTGTAAAGAACATGTGCAAAGCACACTTTGCACCTGCTTTCCGTGGTAGCTGTGATTCCTTTACAGCAGCAGAGAGGAGGGAATCATCCTCCTTGGGACTACAGGATCTAAGAAATGCTGCATAATAATTGGTGCAATTCAAACAATTCCTCACAGTAAAGGTCAAAGGAAAGGCCTTTGGGCTAAGCAAAAGCTCATTGATACAGAAACTCTAACTCAACAGTAAGTGTCAGGATAGGCATATTTGCAGGAAGATTAAATACACTAAGCAACAAGAATGGAACAAAGAAAATGACATCCCAATAGAGGTTGAAAAGCATGCTGTTCCTGCTGTGGGAAAAGATCTCTGTAGGCCACAGAGCTACTGACAAAAGACATACTAGCAAATCGATGTTAGGCAATGCAATTTCATCTGCCATAGTTAAAATACAAGCATTTCCTCACAGCCTTTGGAGAATGGCTTCCATGAAGATCCTTTGGCTGTCAAAACCCATGCTCTAAAATTAATTGAGATTTTCAGAGAAGCTCTCCTGTACCTTCTCAGTGACTTATCAGAGTACCCTGACAAAAAACTGTCATAAGTCTGAGTGAGCGTTCCATTTTTCAGCCGTTGTCCAGGGAAGTTTCAGCTCTACCATTAGACAGGAAAGCTGTCTTTCCTTGGCTACATGATGGTGGCTGTTAGTAGCCAGATGGAGCTTTCTGTGAAGGCCTTAGTTCATTTATTCCCAGCAGGAATTGTGCACCCTCTGCCTACTCATTCCTACTTAGATACAAATATGTACAACCTGAAACAGTGCTTGGAAGTCTGGCATATGCTAGTTAATCAGAGCAAAAGCAAGTTCTGCATTAAATCCTGTGTTAGTGGGAAGTTGCTTACATTTAGAATCAGCCTGAATGTGGTGGCTCCTGCAGTGACATTTAACTAGCAGTTGCACCAGGTAGTACCTTTTACTCTGGATTCTTGTACAAACTCATTTGCTACAAAAATGTAGAACACTTACATCTTACAAGTTACCCCAGAATATAGACCATGGTTACTCCATCTGTATGTACCTGGAGCACCAGTAAAAATTGGGTTTGCCCTGGAACTCATCTTTACACATGGCGCACACTCTTAAAATGCAACACAGTCCTCCCTACTTTACTTAACATATATCATATGCACAGCTAATTAAGTCATCTAATTTTGCCACTGCTATTTATATGCCAATATTGGATTGACTGGCTTTATTTCCACACTTGAAAAAGGACAGACTAACAGACTGCGAAGTTTGCAACTCAGTGAAGATAACAGGGCAGGTGAGACACCCAGGTCACACCGCACTGAGATAAGCTTAATGGGGGAGTTGCAGCAGCAGCTGCTGGGCCTCTACGGATTTTTTAGCACTAGCTCAAGTGTTCCTGCAGCACTTCGGTGATATTTGGGCAACACTGTTAAGTGGCAAATTTATCAGGTTTCCCTGAAACAAACACATTAAGCTTGTCTTCCTAAAAATCTTTTCCTGAGAACAGCAGCCCCTTTGCCTGTCAAGATTAGCGGAAAGAATATGAATGTTGATGTCAGAAGTTCGAGTAGCTGCTTTAGGATCTGTCAAAATAGCTAACTGGATGCCTGCTGAACATACCCAAAAGTGATTTTCAGACTTCAAACCATTATCATCCAATCAGCCTTTTTTCAGAAGCTGATATGGGACAAATCTCTCGTTCAACCCCATTTACATGTGAAGTTAACACTTCTAAGTTTTGATACTGAGTCATTCGTAAAGGAAAAGGAACTTCTTTTCCTATGGGTAAGATGGATGCTCTTCAACCACTGCTGAATGGATTTTCTAACCTCACTCCCCGAGTCAAGTCTCTTAGTTTTGAAACCAAGAAAAAATAGTCCTTAAGCAAAAGAAAATTGTTACACTAAAACCAAAGGAAATTGAATTTCAACAGGAAAGATTGTACTTTCAGGAGAATAGTTGGTTAAAAAAAAATACTCACAGAAAGCAAAATTAGTCTTTTTTAGACAAACAATAAAGCAGTTACTCACAATTTCTATGTACATTACTTACATTACAAAGATTGCCAGGCTGTTGCATTGCCTTTTTTTTTTTTTTTTTTTTACATGAGTAAAAGATTTAATTAGATTCTAAGGCTTGCTGTTTTTCATACAGGATTAAGGATATTTAATAAGACTTCAATAAAACAATTCTGTGGTACTCATTGCAATACTTCAATTAGAAGCAAAAGTATGTGCCTGTCTGGGAACTCAGAGCGGGCAATGTTAGATCTCAGATGAGTAACTTTGACAGTTCTGAAACTGAACAAAACCACACAAGGAGAAAAGAACAAGGAGAAAGAAATTGGCTAAGAAATATAGGTTGAGAAATGCACCTTGGGAAGAATATCAAGATGACACAAAAGAGATGTTCACATAAACCAGGGGGTGAGTGAGGACCTTCTCATGTCTCTAAGTCTAAGGAAACTGTCCTATTATTTCTGAAGTGCACAGTGATGCTCTGCTGATATAGATGTGGGGTGCTCCAAGATAGCTGAGAGCTATGTCCAGCTTGCCAGGATAATTGATTAGTCAGTTTATTTCTCTTCATCCACAGAGGCAGGGATCATCTTGTGGTCAGAAGAATATTTCTGGTGGTGACAGCCTGTTCTTGGCTGCCTTTCACTTCTCCCCTCTGACATAATTAAAGCTGGCCCCCTTCCCATAGTGCTACGACAGAGAAGCAGCCAGGAGAGCTGCAGCTAGGGGCAGGCTGTCTCTACCGAAGTAGCTCCTCTGGCCTGCTACCAAAGGGGCTCTAAAGCAATGGGGCAGTTAGGAAAAGATGCATAGATATTATTATTTTTCCAGGCAGGAGCCTCTCTTCAGCCATTTTAATTTTATTTTTTTCTCTTCTAGAAACTTCTTAAACATGATGATGAGCAGGAACAGATTTCCCCTATGGAAAACCATGCAGACAAGGTAAGCATCAGCCAACAGAGAGCCTTGTAGCCCAGCAAAACAGGCAGAGTGTGCACTGCTGCTGTACAACTTACACAGTTATACACAGCCAAACCTGCACCACATCATTAGTTCTATGATAGAGTGTCACTGGAAGGTTAAAACTGGCTCAAGTTATTTCTTGGAAATAATGTGGGTTCATATATCCAGCATTTCTTTGCTGCTGTTGGCTCATTTTTCAAAAACCTCAAACCTATCTCCCTTTGTCCTTTGAATGGTCTCTCCAGAGAAGTTTCAAGGTACAAAATGTATGAAATTATTATACTTCAAGCATTGCTGTCTGTCTTTCTAACCATTTTCTCCTTTTGGTGCCTCATGCTAATATCCCCCAGTAGAATAATATTTTTTTTCCAGAACATTACCTATGATATGCAGACTGTTGAAGAATTTAAAAATAGGGCTAAGAAATTTTCATAATGGTTAGCAAGCAAAAGATTCCTCCAAAGATTCAGATTGGCACATTTGAATAGGATTAAAATTATCCAGAGAATTAAATTTGCATCAAATGAACATAAAGTAATACATAGCATAATCTGGGGCTGCTCTCTCTGTTTCTGCACGACTAGCAAATTTACTGGAATGCCCTTCAGTAATTCTTGTTTTGTCATTATTATTCAACATCATGAAGAGTCCTGCAGTCTTACAAACCAGAGCTTTAAATTGACTTCATGGGATCATAAAGCTACAAAAAGAAAAGAGTTCCTAGATTTCAGCAGCAACTTAGATAATGCAGGATCATGCTTTGTAAATGTAAGACAAAAGTGGCGGCTGATATCGGTGCATGGTTTTCTACAGTCGCATATTGCAAACAGTTTCTGAGGTCCCTGGTTTTAAACCATGAGACCACAGACAACCTACAAGACTCAGAGCCAAAACAATCACAGACTGAGGTGGAAGATTTTCTTTAAAAGAACACACTAATTATAAACTCATACATAGGTTTAACACTGATGTTTAGACACTTTTTCTTCTACTTTATCAGAGGTTTACGTCACTTGCTTACCAAAACACAAGTCAAGAGTCCAAATTTTTAAGGCAAATATAGGGATTATTCTCCAATTCATCAGGAATTTTACAGTTTGAAAGATAAACAGACAGGCAGATAGACAGAGACACAGACAGATAGATAGTACTTTACAATCTGTCGCAGAATACAAAATCAAGCAAATAAAAGGACTGGAGTTGTAAAGATACACAAATCTATCCAAATGGAGGTAGTTAAGGTCCAAGTTTCTGGAGATCTTCAGTTCTGCATTTTTGTTTTACTAAAGTGCAGGAAATGCAAGTTATTTCACAGGAATCTTCCCAAATCCACATGGCTTATCTTCACTGATACACTGCTTTCCCCATTAAAGCTCCTTAGACCTACTCAGAATAAAGTAACATTATCTTTTCTGAACTGTTGTGACAAACCTGCTAGAGCAGAGCATCATCACTGACACCCATGATGTTGGTCCATTTGTCATCACTAGGATTCTACCAAGTCTCTCCCACCTCCTCTCCCAGCAGCCCTGCTCACCTTTTCCCACTCGCGCTCATTGTTCAGTACTATCACGACCAGCCTGGGGTGTGCCTGATAACCATCTGCTGTGAAGGACAAATCTTTACCTTCCCAAGTCACATTCATCATAAACCTAGAAGGAAAAGAAAAGAGAAAAAAAAAAAAAAAAAAAAAAAAAAAAAAAAAAGAGTTCATTGAAAAATTAATGAGCTGTCCAGCAGTTAATGAGCAAGCCAGTTCAGTCAGCAGAACGGCTGCTGAAATCCACACACCAAATCCTGCTAAGGCTGCGAAAAGCCTGTGACTGCAGCATGGGCAGTCTGAGCACTTCAAGGCAAAGCAGAATTTTGTTTACATATGACCTGTAATGCAGACATCATTTTCAAACCAGTTTCCACATTATCTACGACCTATACACCCCAGGAATAATCTTTCTGGCACTTTGCATGAAGTCTCCAGGTTTTCCAGACTATTTTAAACACATCTGCATCAGTTCTGTGTCCGATCATTGTCTCACTGAAACAACAGTCAGAAGTAAGCGCACCTACCTTGGCTTCCCCCGTTTAGACCTCCAAGAGTCCTGTCAGCCCTTTCTAGCACAGTAGCTGTAAACAGTGATTGTGTTTCACCTGGATTAATTCCACTAAAAGCTGGACTTGATGATCTTCAGAGGTCCCTTCCAACTCCCACCATTCTGTAACTCTCAGCCAAAACTAGACAGGAAAACTTTGAAGGGGCTGATAACATTTCAGTTCACTATTTCAAAAAGTCAGAGGATGTTTTAAATGTTTGTGGGTGTTTGGGGTTTTTTGGTTGGTTTGGGGTTTTTTGGTTGGTTGGGGGTTTTGGGTTGGTTTGTTTGTATTTAGGCTAATTTTTAATGGCTTTCAAAAGACATGCAAACTAATAAGCACTTGGGATAGAAGAACAATTAGAAGAGCTCAGAATAAAACACACAGGAAGGAGGATTTTATTGGTTTTGTTGAAGATGTCGTTTCAATCCCAAATTTCCCGCCTTCAGGCTCACCAGTTTGAATAATGAATCAATAAGACTATTTATTTACCACAGGCTCATTGTTCAGCTACAAAGTAACACACTTATTCAACTGAATATTTGGTATGAGTTTATGTCAACAGAAGGAAATTACTCAGTTACAAGAGATACCTCTCCTAAGAAGTGTCACAGTCCTGGAGTTTATCTTCTCCATTCTCCTGTATTACCATGTTAACCTACATGTACTAAGGACGGAATTCTACTTCTTAGAGGCAATCCTGGCATTAGCAACAGCTACATCATCTCTACTGAGACATTGCTCTGACCTGGACCGTGCCTGCGAGGGACACTTCTGAACACTGGTGAATACTACTGCAGGTTATATGAACAGCAGCCATGGGCAAGAAGTGTTCAGCAGCTAGACACTGCAGTGAACCTGATTTACCCTTGGGTAGGAATCTCCCTAGACACTATAGAACTGAAGGATAAGGTCACAAATAGAGAATTACGACCTGATCCTTCAGCTCAACAGAATCCTATATCTTTTCCAGCCATAGATTTTCCCCCAAAGGTCTTAAATTCCTTATTGAGTTCATACTATTTTTAACACACTTTGCCTACATTTTCTATTTCCTGCTTAATATGCATAGTATTTAATTACTAACTCTTGCTATCGTTTCATCACTAAACCCTCTTCTCCAAAGCCTTGTTCTCTCACTGACTCAGGAAAGCTGGGATCCTGACTACCTAACAAACTTCCCTCAAAAATAATTTTCTCTCAAGATTTTCCCCAGATTTATAACATAAATCCATATTTATATTTGCTCAAGTTCCACATAGCTTCAGTGTTTCTCAGTGAGAACAGATTGCTTCGACCGCTCCAGGGTCAGAAAGAGCGATGAGAAATTGCAGGTTTTATTTAAAGCACAAATACAGGGAACTTACTGCCAAGTTTGAACTAACACAGCACTCAGGTCAAGCTCCCCAGACTTCAATACTGAGAAATCTATCATTTTATACATTAGATGAAATTCTGACACCTAAGAAAATTAGGCATGAAAGGGAAGAGAGTAAAAGTCTGGTACTGGTATGCTTTGGTCATGCTGAAAACAAGCCAAAACCCCAGACTGTCAATGTGAGTCTGACAGGGCTATCCCATGGGAGAGAAGTAAAACAACAGTTCAAAATTTTCAAGATCTCATGGCACTTCCAGAAGATAACGTGCTCCGAACCCCAAATCCACCATCTGAAGTTAATTGCACTGAATTCTCAGTGTATTTGACTGAAAGGAATGCAGTCCATGCTTTCACATAGGTGCTTTCTTTCTGGAATTCAGCTCAACAGTAACACAGACAGACGTATTTGGAAGAGTATTATTTAACTATTCCTCATTCATTGCTCTGTAGAAATACTGGTTTACATGTTTGATTTTTGTCTGGGCTTTTATTTGGCTATTTTTTAGTAGTAGTAGCATGGTATGCTCATGAACCTGACACACAGACAAAATTCTTCGGCTCCACAGTCAAAGGAGAACGCTTTGTATTGATGTGGCTGCCCGAAAATCCCAATAGCAGAAGCACACTAAATAAAAATATATAGACCCAGGAGAAATGATGGCATTGTATCATAACAGCTAATAATTAAATGTGCACTGCCCTAAACAGCCATAGAAACATCATTCAGCACCGTTTTGACAGCAATTTGTAAATTCACCCATCGTAATAACTCATATTTTGTGACAGGCTTTCGGCATGAAAATTTTCCCCTTGGCAGAATTTTGCTTTTCAGTTGAACTAATTTCCCATATATTACTTTTTTTTTCATCCAGCACTCAAAGAGCCTCCTTGGAATAAAGAGCTTGTTTGCCACCTTGGGACGCAGTGGCAAACCACCAAACAGAATTTTCTCGTGCACACATGTAGAAAGCAGCGCAATCTTCACTCTCTGTGGAAAATCAAATGCTTAGTGGCCCAAGGAATGAAATGCTCAGGAAGTTGTTATGAGGGCAAAACAAGGACACTAGTGGGAAAACATGCACTACTTGTACTGGTGCTTCTGCACCTTCCCTCCCAGGTTCCCTGACAGTTTATACATATCATCTCACAGGGACTGGCAGAAGCCACCTCGTGTCAATAAAACCAAAAGCCAAGCATTTTGTCTCCTAAGGGCTGGACCACATGCAGGCTGTACATCAGGTTTTTGCATCCAGCTGGGTGATAAATTACATAGCCAGTAATGACTGGAGTAGAGTTGAACCCTTCTTTTATGTAGTTTGATAGGGTCACTACCCCAGATTTCAAACACCCCTCGTCATCTTTTGGGATTAATATGCAAATCCTCTAGCCTAGAAGCTATTCAAGGGCCATCACAAGATGCAGTGCTGTAGCAGCAGTGATTGTCAAGTGCTCGAGAAAGAAATCTAAACTGTAAAACTGAACTCAGGGTATACTGTTAAACTGTGTGAATTTATCAGTCATTTAGTAGTGAAACACATTTTGGAAGCTGAAAGGAAAAACTGTTCCTAATCTCTAAGTCTCTTAAAATTGTATTGTCTGAGTCATATGCAAAGGTATCAGTGTGTGAGGCAGTCTGAGCTACCCCACTTTCCCAAACTGCAGCAATGAAAAAGAACTTCAAAGAGATTCTTGTTTTCCCAAGCACACTCTTGGGTACAAAATTTATCAACTGCCTGTGTTCCTCAGAAACCAGTACCTACAGTTTACATTCCCTTTTGAATGTCTTTTTTTTTCTCTCCACAAAGAACAGAGGTCCTCCTCTGCTTTTCCTGGCCAAGATCCTACACTGCTCTACAAAAAAAATCATGTGCTTTTCTGCTCCTGGTTAGTAAGGGTGAGAAGAAAGTATTTACTTTATAGTTCTTCTCCTAGACTTTTAAGTCTGCCCAAGGTTAATTTTGTGCAAGATGTCTTTGGCTCCTGATTTGGTCAAAACATCTACTTCTGAAGTGGTTTTGGAATTGGTGCTTGATTACTTGAGCTTGTTACTTTAAGGGGGCAATTCAGCATACACCTTTGGATTAGTAGTTAATCTGCTTTTCATACCTCATTAATGCTACAACCTTTGCAAAGACATGATAGCGGGAGGCCTTGTGATGGCATTGTGACACTGAAGTATTAATTAACTTTTGCAAACAGAAGTTTGTAAGATTCCCCAGGTGACACCTGTGTGAAAAACAACATTGAGGGGGAGGAAAGGGCAGAAGCTAAGCTATTCTCAAGTTGAATGCAAAGTAGATTATCAAGTCCACACTGTATGTTTCAAAACACTTTTAAACATTTATACAATTCTTTTTTGCTTGTCACCTTCCTCAACAAAACTGAAAAGAGACGTGTTGAAACACCACAGCAGGACACAGTTCATACTGCAGTTGCATCAAGACTTTGAAGTACCAAGGTTACAAACTGCTCTCAAGGTTTCCAGCTTAAATCTTAGAGACTCAGAAAGATCAAGTAATTCAGATAAAGCTTCAGATTAATACTAAAAGTTATCCGTGTCAAAATTCTGAGTCTATCCAGAAGAACTGAACACCTTTGATTACAGTAGGTTTTTCTGCCCTGTAAATATTCTGTCACAACTTCACTGACTCTAATTTCTATTAACAAATGGGGGAAGACTTTGCCACAGGATCAGACCTCAAGTTTTAGAAGACCTCATCTGTTAAAAGACCATTTGCTAGAGGATCATGTTGTAGAAACAGAAGCACCTTTCTGTCCAATCTCCTTACAGAAGTCATGGATATTCTTTGTCCACAAGGTGCCTGGTAAGGAATTCCTATACTCTGTGAGAGCAGCTGAAGCTCCAGCAAAGCCATAACCACCCCTGTAACAGAATGTTTGAGCCTTTCTTCCTCTATGTTATATAACAGCAAACAATCCTAAATGGATCACTGCCATGAAAAAATACAATGGGGAAGGCAGAGGCATTAATGAAAAAGTATCACTCCTAAGGTACCTCCAAATAAGAGAACTTAGTTACTAGACCTGCAAAGTAAAGCATGTGGCCTGATAGCTGCAGGAAATGGAAAGCCCACAGGACTCCTTGCTGCCATGAGTTCAGACCCTCATCCTGCAGCCTAGACCAGATAATCAGTCGTGATAAATTCCTCAGGTGTCATCACTGGGGACTATCATTTTTTTATTTAGTGCCTTCTTCACTGTGAGGCAATGCTTCAAAACCATGACAACCACCAGCAATAAACAGCAGAGACTTAGGGAAATTCAGGTTTCATAAAAGAAACTCTCCTCCTCCTCTCCCAAAGAAGGAATTTCCAATCTGAGATTTAAGGCAGATGAAGAGCCTCACAACCAACGTGTCATCAGCTGATATTTCTCTTTCCTACAAATAACATCATCCAACCATTTTAATAATCTAGACAGTCAGCCTGTCTGAGCTTGGCATTCACCCAGCATCATACCTAAAAAAGCAGGAATAAATCCAAATTTTGTCTTTTATTCTTTTTCCTGTGGAGGCTCTGAACTGCTGAACTTCCTTATTATAGTTCTACCGTGAAATCTGAAAGATACTTGTCAAATGTAACCAGAAGACAAATTATTTATCATTAAGAAATGGATTTCTGAAAAACATCTACAAAATTCAATCAATAAATGCTGAATGGATAATGTGTGTTCTGAAAGAGAAGACTTGATGGGGTGCTTGGCTGTATGGTCTAGTTGTTGAATGGGTTGGATTGGTTGATGGGTTGGACGCGATGATCTTGAAGGTCTCTTCCAACCTGGTGTATTGTATTATTGTATTGTATTGTATTGTATTGTATGGAAAGTACACAGAAAGAGAAGTAGGTCTGAAGTAGATCAGTATTAACCAAGGCAGCGATGCATTTTTCAATCAGTGAAGGGTTTTTTTAAAGACAACTTTATATCTTAGCCTCTGTAGGACTTATTTTCTAACTTCACATCCTTTGCAGTGATGCAAAAATCCTCCTCTTCCTCTTCACGCATCGTCCTCCTCCTCACTTCCCCCACCTCTCTCTCTCCTGAATATAACTCCACAACGATACCCTGCTTTGGAGCTGCATCTCCCTCGGCCTTGAGCCAGCATGGATGAATAAAATTTTGGGAACAATATGCTCAGTGACTGTGAAAAAGGGATGGCATGCCAACTACTTGTACCTGCTGCCAGCTGCTCCTTAAAGCATTAGTTGCCACTAGGTCTGGAAAACTCATTTTGCCCCAGTTCTGCCAGACAAGTGACAAAATTCTTGGGGAGCCCTTCTAAAAGGGGGTCCAGGGGAGCGAGCCAAATTGGAAAGGGCCCAGCTCCCTGGGAACGTGCCACAGATCAGTGGAACTAAACTCCTGAAGGTTTAGTGAGTTAATATCAGCAGTAACATTTCATTAAAAGGTCTAAGGTAATTATGTTTTGCTACAGCACCTCAGAAGCATCCCAGCCTCTTCCCCATGAAGCCTGCATCAGGATGGTGTATGCAGCATCTGCACCTTCAAGAACTTTCTCTTGTATTTGGAATTTCAAGGCCTGCTTGCAGCCCTGAAGGCTGGTTCTGCTCAACTCTGGAACAAAGGCCATGGTTGTTTGTTGTTTTGTTTTGTGTTTTGGTTTTTTTTTTAATAAATAAAAGAAGAAAAAGTATCACAAAAGAAGGAAAATGTTCTACAAGACCCTAATCCAGGTAGTCCTTGGTACCTTCTGCTTCCTAAACTGATCTAACCTGGGAGAAAATTGTGATAGGAATTTTTTATAATTGCTTTAATTAGTTCCTCAGCAGACCAGTACCATGTTGGGATCTTGGGTGGAGTGTTTTCCTCCACAACTCCTCTTCTGCTGCCAGTGAACTTTGGTTCTACTTTTGGAAGAATGTGACAAAAATTTCATCAGTTCATTTCCTGCTCTTTGATGCAACTATATGAAAAATGTCCTCATAGTGTAGAAGAGGGCAATTACAGCACATGAATTAAAAGAAGTACAAATCTCTAGCTGTTACTGCTCAAAATCTGCTTGTCAGCAGTAAATTAGGTTTGTGTATCCCTGTGTACCAGTTCAATTGCTTCAACACTTTACTGCTGGATCTCCTGATCAGAAAAACATTCCCACACAAATTAATGAGGCTTAGTGGGATCCTGCCCCTGACAAATTCCTTTCTTGTCTTGAGTACCTTCTCTCATTTGTTTTTTCATGTAATCCAGGATAGCTGAAATTAGTTGTCAACACTCAATACAGGACTGGCAGCTTGATCCTCTTTTGGAGACCCTTTCCTAAACATACTGTCCTCCCTGGAATCTGCTGCCCCCAGCATCCCTGTGGACTCTGCACTTCATGAAGGACTGAAGCTTTGTTCATGCCTCACCCATTAGGTGCATCACCCTCCTTTGGATTTGCTTTCATAGAGCAGCATTTACAGGAGAAGAGAAGCAGCAGCAAATCTAACAGCATGCAAAACCTGACGCTTCTTCAAGCTTTACAGTTGCCAGAAATGAAATATTAAAAGTAACTGTTTCCCACCATAAAACATAACTCTGTATGTTGCTGCTAAGGCTTGGGTTAATCTTGGACTGTTACCTGTGTGCAAAGCACTCCTGTGAGCACACAGTGGTTCCAGTAGAACCTCACTGGGCTGACAAAGTGGGAAAGACAAACTCCTGGAGAGTCTTAAGTGAAACTTTTTCTGAACAGCAACTCTACTACTAGTGAAAATGCATTTTGCTTCATGTATAATAAGTTAAATACTGATACATCTTCAATCATAGGATAAAGCAGATTATATATATTTTTCCTAAGTCTTTTGACAGAAATTAAATTAATAAATCCTCTGTAAATTGGCTGTTGATCTGTAGGCAGAAAAAAGATTAAACAGATTTGCTGGCTTACTCATCAATCCATTGTGTCCATTTAAGCCCTGATTTTGCTTAAAAGATGAAAATTTATTTGCTATTGATAAAAGCTGGAATGAAAACATTAAACTTGATGAATGAATATCAGGACTAGAGAAACAGCACACACTTGCCCTCTGAAGAAGCAGCTGTCTCCTAGCCATGCTGTAAGCTAACAGCAGCACAACAGCAAGAACAAGAAAATTGACTCTGCAGTTGTCCATGGAAAGACAGCCACACTGGGTAGCACATTCCAAAACACTGCTCCCTGAGGTTTTAAAGTATGGTGACCCACAGCAGGATCAACCAGTGCCTTTGTACCTGGCCCTTTGGACTTCCCATTGCTCCTGCTCCCAGGCTCAGTGATGATGGATAAAGGAAATTGCCTGGGAAGGGTGTGAAAGGCCAGCCTGACCTGAGCCATTTGGACAATTCTCTAGCACTACACCTTTGCTATTGAGAGTAAGATGAGTCTTTAAATCCTGTGTATTGTTTGGTTGTAACTGGAAACTGAATGCAATGAAATACTACATGATAAACATCTAATTACCTAAGAACAGATACATCCTTTTGCTTTCCAAGATAATGACAAGAGAGCAACAGCTTTGTCACCTCCATCCATCCCTGTATGTATTAGAGTGGTTGGAAACATTGTTGTGAAATGTATCTCCAAGGGTTATAGCTTTTTCACACAACATGAATACTCTTCTAGACAAAGGAGAAGCATTTCCATTCTCTAAGCAGCAGCATTTTCCATGACGACTGGCAGGGTTATTTTCTTTCGCTGTTTGTTTGCTTGGATGTTTTCCTTCTTTTGAGAGAAAGCAAGCATTTATTCAACTGACATTGCTTTAATGGGATCCTAATTCTATTTATCCTGCTGCACTAGTGCCAATATTTCTCTGCCTTGAGAAAATCTGGGTCTTACAGAGATGGCAAAAGATGATCTGAATCAATACATATATGTATGTTTTTTAATGTACAGAAAATTATCTCTGTATTTGAAATCCTTTATTCATAGGGAAAACCTAGTTTTTCCATGTGTATCAGAAATTAACATTGTTCAAATCATCCCAACACAAAAGCAAACCTGATTTATTTACTTTTTCCCCTGGGCCTGGAAAGCCAGTAAAAGTATCCAACCTGGTCAATTCTAGTCTAGTCTAGTCTAGTCTAGTCTAGTCTACAGATGCAGTGAGAAGGGAAGGGTGTAATATATATATATGTTCCAATCAATTTAATACTGAAAGGGTTTGAGAAAGAGGGAGGAGGAGTTTTTACTTCATAGCTTCCTTAAAATGGGATTTCTTCATAAACGGAGAGGAAAATCACTATCTAGATGTGGGAAGTCATACATAAAGCATTACCAACCTCCATTGACAAGCAAATCAGCTATTACAGCATAGCCTTTGAATAATACACTGGATTTAAAGCTGAATTAAGACTGTCTTTATAATAGATGGAGTCTAAGAATCCTGGGGTCTTGCTCGATTGTGGAGCTTGCTTTTGCTCAAGCACTACCTTACAGAGCCTCTTCCCTCCTTTCCACTGAGTTCTCTGCTGCTGAGTTTCCATCCAGTGTCCCTTTGTGCAAGCCCACTTCTCCAGCACTGCTTTCCAGCATGAACACAGCACAGCAGATCTCAGGTCCCTAAGATGTTTACAATTACTTTAGCCCTTTTTATTGTGAAGATACTCCTTTGTCATGTTAGCTCCTAAGACAGCATCATATACATTTATCTTGCAGTTAAATATACAAATCTGCACTACCTGTGACCTGAAAGAGTGAAGATTACCTTTCAGAATAAAACCCTAATGTAGGCATTGATTTCTCATGCAGGAAGAAACCAGCAATTTTGTGATGGGGATAAGAAAGCACAAGGTAGTTATGTAATTCACCTTGGCATGGAAAGACTGGTCAGCTCCCAGAGATTACTTAGCACTACTAAATGCTTTTCCTGCAGATTATATGTGACAAGAATAGTCTTGGGGAGTTATTACATAAAGACTATTTAAAGTTTATTCATTTTAGTGTAATTCTGATATTTCTAAACTAAAACCAGCCTGCTTCTTGACTTGTGGTGCTGGAGAAGCTCGAAGAATCTCTGGTATGGAAAATATATTCTCATTTCATAGCTCAGTGTGTCATATTGAGAAGTGACTCTATTAACCACAGTGCACTACCTTACAACTTCTCCTATTAATAATTTCTCTATGCATCATGCTCCACTCGCTGCAGAATCTCCTGGTGAACTCTAAACTCACTGCTCTAACATTCACAAGCCCTGTTCTGACTGTCATGCAGATTTAATGAGGAAAAAAAAAAAAAAATTGTTTGAAGAAAGAAAACTTATGCCAACTACTGAATACCTAATTCAAGTCTACACTAGTGCATTACCAAAAGAAAGTGGCAGGAGTCCCCTTCAGAGGTTCAAGGTTTTGTGGTCCTTTGACGTGAATCACAGCATCTCAAACACCAGCACTTCTGAAGCCAGACCACAATTTAACTTTCACAGAAAGTGAAGTTCAAATATCAGTAGTGGACTTCTTTGTTTGTTCAGATCCTGCAGCTAAGGAGCAGATTTGATTACTGGGATGCCATTAGCTTTCACTTTTCTCTGGCATTGTCAACACATGCATTAAGAAGAACCATGCAAGGATCACATACTGGGTTCCCCTTCAACAGGGTGCACAGGAACATGCCCAGGGAGGTTTTGGAAAGTCTCCAGAGGGACTCAACCTCCCTGGGCAGCCTTCTCCAGTGTTCTAGTACCCTCAAAGGAAAGAAACTTTTCCTTAAGTTCGGTTGTAACTTCCTTGTTCTATTTTGTACCCACTGCCCCTTGTCCTACCACTGGTTACCACTGAAAAGAGCCTGACCCCACCCTCATGACCTCCACCCCTTTAGAAATTCATGGGCATTTACTAGATCCCTTCTCTGTCTTCTCTTCTCCAGACTACACAGGCCCAGGTCTCACAGCCTCTCCCCATGAGATGCTCCAGTCACCCTTGCAGCCTTCTGTTGGTCTCCCCAAGTATTTCCCTGTCCTTCTTGAACTGTGGAGCCCATTATATTCCAGATGCAGCCTCACCCGGGCAGAGCAGATGGGGAGGGGAACCTCCCTTGACCTGCTGATCACACTCTTTTAATACAGCTGACGATGCCATTGGTGTGGAGCCATGCTGGATCAGAAAGCCACCCCAGTGCTGCCTCTTGTCTCTCCCTGGGGAAGCTGGGGCAGCAGGAAAAGAGTCACAGGGTTTCTGCAATGCCTGTGGTGAATTTGTACAGTTTTAGAGGCCAAGGCTTAGAAATAGGAAAGGGGAGACCAAAATAAAGTGAAAGTGTCATACAAAAGGCAAACTTTGGCCATGTTGTTTGTAATATACATGTTTGATTAAAATCCATTTGCTTGGCAGTATTTGGCTGTTAAGAGAGGCTCTGAAGAATGCTGTGCACAAAGATGCCATTTTCATGGAAAACAACAACTGGTCCAGGACATTATATGGCAGTTAACTCCTAATCTAAATATGTACCTACATATCAGAAGACTAAAATGTTTTTCAATCTCCTACCTTAAATCAGCACTTGTCTTCCATTTTGTGCCAATTCCATCCTACTTTTCTGTTCAAAGAGCTTTGTCTGCAATGTTTGGTCAGAAAAAATGTCACATATACTGCTTACTAGCTTCCATATGAGAAATTGTAGGGAGCTATTAAAAATATGCAAGATTCCTTTTGCTTCCTCTCACAGACCAGATAAAGAAATAAATTACTCTGTATATTAATGTGCTATGCAGAATTTTATACAGAAGCAATCAGGAGCTACATGTTTGAAGAGGATAATTAAAGGGGGGGTGGGGGTGGAATAGGGCAAGTTGGGGGGCAAGAGAGAGGGGAGGAAAAAGAGGCAGGAAAGAATCTTGATTTAAACCTTGGCAGTTCCCATATGACAAACTGTTTTGAGAAAACATCCCTATCAACTTAGATTAATGCAGATTAATTTTTACAGTTATTCTAGTACAGGTGACAAAAATAAGATTCTCACAAGCAGAAGTGACAGATTCCAGTTATTAGGTGATAAAAGCTGCCTAACTAATCTGATACGTGTATAATTTCCAGGGACACCTCTTTATCACTGCCATCTTTTGTCTTCTCAAATATTACCAGGTTCACGTTGATGTGAATGCTTCAGGTACACCTTCCAGAGCTTTTTGCTAATTTTACCTTGTAGTTAAAGTACACAACAGCATGATTTTATTACTCAGCTTCACACCCTCTAAGATAAATTTCTGTCATCTTTTGCATCAGATACAGAGCAATATTCATGCTCTATAGCACATAACATCATTTCCATGTGCACAATCATTGCAGCAGGTGCTCTGGGAGTCACCATCCCTAGAGGTGTTCAAAAAACTTGTAGAGGTGGCCATGGTGGTCTTAGGCCACTGGTTGGACTTGATGATCTTAGAGGTCTTTTCCAACCAAAACAATTCTGAGATCTGAAAACTATTGCTTTAAAGGGCATGATGGTATTAACAAAACCCAATATTCTCCTTCAAGAAACACATAAAGGCAATATAAAGGAAAATTACCAAGGTTATGTAAGGAAAAAAGTCCAAACCAAGAAGCCTTACTTGTGCAAGGTGTGAGTTGGTCGGTCGTTTTTCTCCAGTTGTCCATAGCAGCTAGTTTTTGCTTCAGGAATGAAGGAGTATTTTTCCAGCATGGCTGATGCTGCAGTGGCAATAATTCCAAGGCCATCTCGTACCCGAGCTTCTAAACTGTAGTCCCATTCATCATAAGATGCTGAAATGAGTCCTGAAGGAAACTCCTTGGGAGTGATTTCTGTGTTACCACTAACCAGGCTGGGAACTATCCAAAAGAAATCATAGCCAGTAAGGCCCAAGGAACGAGCCTCATCCAGTATATAGACAGCTTCATCCTTGGAACAGTAGAGCAGGATCACAGAAGAATGGATCTTCTTCAGCTGAATCTGTGTCTTGGCATCTCCAAAAGCGGTATCAAGTATGATGACATTCTGCATGTCCCAGCCCACAAAACTATTTTCCACTGTGGTCTTAATGACATTGATGAAGTCTCGATATCCAGGGAAGGTGGTGGTCACCAGAGAGAACACATGCCAGTCATAATCTTGCATGATCTTCAGCATAATGATGGCTTCTTGCTGGATGGAAGCCCCAAACTGGAAGAATGTGGACATCACATCCTAGAACACCAAACACAGTAAAAGATTACTAATTATGTGTAAGTCTGAATTATGTATAAGTCTGAAAGGAATAGAATCTCTAATTCTTGTGTTCTCCTTGGTCCACCATGGCTACCAAACATTCATTGCATTCCAGTTCTGTGTCTTATCATAATAACATGATTAATATGTGACACTGATCATAAGTAAGTACCACAACTAATTAAACTATTTGCCAAAAAGTGACAAACCAGTATTTACATAGGAAATTTGAGTGCCTGATCACTTGAAGACAATAACTCAAATCAGTATTTACTGAGAAGGCTGCCTAGAGACAGCCACCCGCTGTGAAACAACTCATCTCCAGCAGGTAGCTTTAGTTTCATGAAAGACATTAGGAATGCAACTCAACAAATTCGTACCAGTTTTTACTTACAACAGAAATAAATTGCAATGCACATGCTGTATGAATATATGAAGAAGTTCTGTATTCTAGACCTAGTGTCAGAGGGATACTTCATTTCTACAGGTTCGCTGGACTTGGTGGAAGCTGTCAAACTCTGAAGAAGCAGATTTATTACCCTCAGGTACTGAGTTAACTACTGTCCGTGAGCTCACTACTGATCATGCTCCATTCAGAGTACATGGCCCATTGATGTCCAACTTAGAGCTGACAGGACAGCAGTGCGGGGATAACCAGCAAGCTGCTGGTGTTCTCATTAAAGGACTTCAAGGGAAGTAATATTTGTCTTAGGCTTTTATAGTATTGATAGCATTTTATACAGCATAGGGGCAGGTGCTTCATATTAACAACATCCATCAGAAACAGGCCACAGTATTTGATTGGCACTAAATTTATGAACATTTACATTGGTCTATTTTTACCAAGCTGCTATTAAGATCTACATTTCTTTTTTAATTTCACATTCTGGATTTCTCTACATCACAATTAGAGTATCAACACTATACACAGGAAGCTATGTAATTCTTTGCTTTCATTTTGCTTCAGTATTTATTCCTGAACTTGTGTGTACCATTTTCAGATACATAAAGGCTGAACTCCCGCTGCAAGAAAAGCTTTTGATTAAAAAATAAGATATTAACCATACATGATTTCTTGTGCAGCCTTTACAGGAAAGACACACACAGTGCTTTTAATTTATGAACGTGGTTGCAAACAGCTGTCCTGTTTTACACTTGCAGGGCACAGAACCAGAATAATTAACTTAGGTTTCATGGCAAAGTGGTGTTAAACTTGCAATTGTTAGTGGGTAACTTAGCTCTACAAGTTCTGCATTTTATCTACAGGAAACTATTCAAAGCAAACTGAATGTCTATATTTTTCATAGAAAGATTGTTACCACTTGTCAAGTGTTAAGAACCTGACACCAGGATTTTATATAGTTTGATAGCAATAAAAGTCTTATACCTTGGGTCAGACCATGAATGCTGATATTGAAGGTACAAAATACAAACTACTAGTGGTAATGAAATAATCTGCCATGGCTTCCTTGGTACCTCAAAGATGGCATTCTGGATGCCATCTGAGTGCCAGATCTGAAGTGTCTTTGGGTTATTAAAGATATTATAAAGCATATTTAGGAGAAAGTGAATTAGGAAGATTTGATTGCTGAAAGCATCAGGTGCTGGTGACCTGTACTCTATACTTCAAAATAACAAACAAGCTTTTCATCTGGGGACATTTACAGCTAAAGAAGTCCAGTTCATAGAAAATCTGCTCAGAGTCAGCATTTAATGGTTTAATTACTGATCTACAATTTAAAAGTAAATTAGGTATCTAGATACAGTGCCATGAACCCAAGTTTGATGTAGCTTCTTAATTGAACATTAAGAAATTTCATAATGCAAAGTTAATTGCTTTGGTTTTCTTCTCCAGCTCTTACCTTATTTTTATATTTGTGATTGAGCTAAATAACAGCAAACATAAGTAAAATAGCTTGTAATAATTAAACCAGATTATTTCCCTCACGTCCTTTCACTCTACCACATTTCTATATATCATTTATGGCTGTTAATATAGTGGAATAATTCTTTCAAACAATACATACATCATGGTCCTTCATGCATCATATGAAACTTCTCCAGTAATACAACTGAAGTCTCCAAGGGCCAAAAACAATGCACAAGGACATTCCCAAGTGTGGCCTAACTAGTAAATATAGATATATTTATCTTTTTAACCCAGAGGAGGTCCTATCCTCTTCCCTGGCTATGAACTTCCTCTTGTGCACAACAGCCTCTGTCACCTTTACAGGAGTCTGATAACAAAGAAAAAGTACTAAGCATAAATCCTTTCCTTTTGTAAACATATTGTTAGAAAAAATAGTTTATGAAAGGAGTTACCATTAAACATTCTTTTAAAGTTCACATTCTTATGACATGAATCCATTTCACATAATTGTGAATGTGAACTTTAGTCAAAATCAGGCAGTTATTTGTGATCAGAACGGTGAACAAAAAAAGAAAATCATAATTATATGGTGAAAATAACTTTGGGTTCAGGAAAAGTGGTCTCAGCTACTGAGAATATTGGTGGAGGAAGCAAGGAAGTTGTACCATTTATACAGTGCAAGAAACATTTATACAAAGGAATTCCACAGGTAGATCCCAAAACCTGAAAATCCTAAAATGTTGAGATCAAAGAATTAGTTAGAAATAGTTATGGAAGTGATTAACTAATGCTTTAGTTGATTTTTGTTTTCTGGTTTAGCTTCTTAGCTGGATTTTACCACAACCATGGATATAAAACACGGCAAAGAAGAGAAAAAGAACAAATGAAAACTTTTTGTTTCTATCTAGCATATGAACATAGAGTTGGTAGCAAAACATTTCCCCATACATTGCACAACAGAAGGAAGTAATCTTTCAGTTGCTTCTTGCTTAACATTATTCTTTAATGTTGCATACAAAATAAAATACTGTCATTCCAGGACAGAGCACTTCAACGTTCCCATGCTTGTGCACAAAACAAGGTAGCTCTCCCTGGTGCTGTCATTTCATAGATTAATATATTAGGATAAGTCGCTTTTTAATTAGTGTACCAAGACTATCAATCTGTCACTGTTGTCAGAACTGCACATTTCACTTCCCCAGTTCCAGCATATTACAGGACTATTTCTCTTGAAACCTCATCCTCAGCTATTTTCATACCATCTCAGTTTCCTAGCTCCAGTTTTTCCAAGAGATCAGCAGGGCCACGCTCGCAGCTGCTGTAACAGCCAAGGTAAACCCTGACAGGAGTTTATGCCTACTAGGGAAAAAGCCGCAAGAGTTGGTTAGTTAATGCAAAAAAAACCATTTGCTATCTAAAATAGTATACCTTTTGTTAAATCAGCACAAAATACTAAACCAAAACAAACTAGAGGTCAACATAAGGCCAACCTGATTTTTCACTTGGCAGAGTTGTTAAGGAGAGTCATTCACTGGTAAGAATACATTATGACAAGCAAGAAACAATATGAAACACAGATTAAAAAGCAATCCACAGGATGATTTCATCCATTTTAAAATAAGATTATTATGACAGGACTGCAAGTAGGACTTTAACATGATCATAATTACTTCATTCTTATTCACTCTGTATCTTCTGCAGAGATACAGACTAAACTGTTTTTCTCCTATCCTACACCACTGCAGTTTAGAATTTCCATTTTTCTAACAGATTTAGGACATGTGGTGCAAGCTCTGCATATACAATGCAAGCTGTTTCCTGTTTAATGAATTACAGGAGTTACTTGGCATTTTTATGAAGACTGGGGATATTGAAAGCCAGCGATTAGTCATGAATTGAAGCTGAATAATTCAGCATCACATCAAAAATCTACAGAAGGAACTTATTTGTACCAATCTCGAATGTAGGCAAATAATGTAGCTTGCAGTGTGTTAACTTCATATCCTTTTTCTTGGATTTCTTGAAATGATGTAGTGATCTCCTGGTAAACATGAAGTGAATTGTGTTTACCTGTCATGACTATCTAGGTTTCAGCTATACAGTTTCCCTTTGTGGTACTACACGGAGCCAGGCAAAAAAATAATCCAGTAAATGCAGACACTGAAGTGCAGGAGCTGAAAGGAAACCTCTCCTCCCAAGATACCCTGCACATTTCTAAACTCTTAAGTTATTAAATTTCTGCTTCTATTCATTAACAGTATAGAACATGCAATTCCCAACACAAACATCTCACTAAGGCGCCCAGGGGAAAAAAACTCCCCCATTATTACCATGGGAGCAATTTAGGGGAAATTATACAAAATTATGTACGTTCAGGCAAAGCAGAGCAAATGTGAGGGTGGAAATAATTTAGTAATTATTGCAAACAGCAGAAAAGACCTGCTTCCCAAGGACCTGTCATGTCTCTGGCCTGAGACATGGCAAAACCACACAAGATCCATGCCTGTGGGTCTCTACTGATACCAAGCTCTCCATTGGCAACCATGTTACTGCCCTCATGCATGGGCTATGGAGCTTCCCAGGCCCCAGGCATCCCCCAGCAACGACCATTGCCCCATGTGGAACCCCCAGCTACTATTACTCTGAGAAAGGCTGCCGTACAGCCCATGCCCAGCCCCAGTGGGGTTGCACTTGAAGACTGACCCATCCCCCTGTCCTTGTCAGCAACTCCCAGCCCTCTCAGAGCATGTGCTGAGCTGGGCGGGAGAGAGGAGGGGGAAGCAGAGCAGGGGTCCTGTGAAGGGGGGCACCTGGGCCCTGTGAAGGGGGCACCTGGGCCCTGTGAAGGGGGGCACCTGGGCTCTGCAGCCCCTGCACAATACATTTTAAGTTCTCCAAATCTGCCCACATAGACCTGTGAACATATTTCACCATTTGTCACTGAGAAGACCAAGGCTTTCTAGCAGAGTCAGAACAGGGATGGAAATTTTGTTACTATAATTTAACTGGTGCAAATGCAGAGCCACGCAAGGCATAAAGGTCAGCAAAAAGGACAAACCAAGGCCTTACTTTTAAAATAAAAAGTTTGCTCTGGGAGAGGAACACAAGTTAGAAAAGGGCAGTAGCAAGCAAGGGAATACGTTATGGCTTTCCAACATCTGACATGTCCCCTTTTATTATTTCAAGGAATAAATATCAGAGAAACATGGTTTTGAAAGGTTAGCACCAGCTTAATCAAGCATGTTCTTTCCCATTTCCAGAGGGAGCCTTCAGGGATTCATTTTGCAGAGGCTTCTATATTTTCAGGTCATGGTTTTACCCTAAGAATTTTGCCAGATAAGAGATAGGTTTTGTGTTCTGTTTTGTGGGGTTTTTTTTCCTTTAATATATCAATTTAATTTTACACTACCTGTTTGGCTCATCTGGCCCTGCTACAAGAGTTGAATTGTGTCACTATTTTTTCTCTATATCAAGCTGAAAAATAAACAAATGCAAAGGAACAAGAATATGGTTTCTACAGATCATTGCAGAGTCCACTGGTTTTTGATCCTTTACATACTTTGAATAATACAGCATCATGCTCAATAAATTGAAGAAACTCAACATGCCATTATAGTGAAACACCAGTACTAAATTAAAGAAGGCAACGAGTTTTGCACAGAGTTCATGAACCATTGCCTGGGCTGGAGCACATCATATGGGTTTTCAACACATCATGATTTGTTCAAACACTGGAAATTGTGGTGTCTCAGCTTGTCTCTTCTGTTAAACCAGGACAAACAAGTGAAAAATGCTTTCAATGGCTGAAATGACACCAACAAGCCTGTGACCAAACTGAAAAGTCTCATGCAAGCCAACAGAGATTATTCACAGTATGTCTCCTTTCTAGGTAAAATTCATCTTCCACAGTTACAGAAATTTCTTAACCTTGAATATTTTCATGAGGAAGGGCAAAATTGTGGTTCTGTTTGGATGAGTACTAGCTATTTCACAGCTTTTGGGGTGAAAGGGAATCCCAGTGTGCAAGAAGTAGGGTATTGGTGTCTGCAAGGAAGATAGGGGAGAATAAAAGGTATTTTCAGACAAATTCTATTTGCTTTATATGTTCAAGTATTTCTTCAACACATATATCAATCCCTCTAACCTGTACAAGATCATGGTTTCCTGTACACGAGTGCAAAATGTTAGCATTATCATAAGATATTTTTCCTTTACGGAGAAGATGAGATTTGTACAAGTCTTTTACTTCCTATAAGTATTTCACCATGAAAAGAAACATGGAAAAAATAGTGTGACCTAATATATCATTTAGCAAGGAGTATCATTTCTCTTATGTTGCTTGGCATGACTGCAGAGAAACATTTTGCCATTTCTTAAATTTGGGTGCCTGATTTGCTCATGGTTTGTACAAGCAGCATCCTCCTGCTTTATTCATGTAATTAGTCAGCACTAAACTGACGCAAGTAAATAGTCTCTTGAAGAGCCCAAAAATACTTCATCTTCCATGGGAAAACGACTTTAAATTAGCCATGCAGTACATCTTTCAGCTCAAGGAACACCTGAGTTCACATAGAGAGCTCTTCAAACAGTTGTTGTGAATGATGGGAGAGCAATCAGGAAAGTTAATGACTTTTCAAAGACAGGGAAGGCAATTGCTGTGAAGATCCTCTAACAATACTGGTGAAAGGAATTGGCTTTCTGCTGTATGGGAACTTCCATCTACCACCAATTCACATTTGGTACATCACAACAAAGTTGTGGTGATGGCATTAGAAGAAAATAGGGTCCATTGTCTGTTCTCCCCACAGCAAAGTGAGAAAGTTCAGGATGAACTGTTCTGTACAAGTTGGCTAACTGGATGAGAAAAAAACTAAACAATGAAACAATGCTATAAAATGAGGAAGAAAGAAACCCAAGCCATGATATCACCACAAAACTTTCAAAATGTACTGGCTGGAAGGAAGAAGGTCTAGATACATTTTCAGAAACCACAACAAAAGAATAATTTATCAGAATGATAGAAAACTTTTCACCAGGTAACAGAAATAAAAAGTATTAAGAGCTCATCAGTAACCTTGTGAATTAGCCCAGTAAAAGATCAAAGGATAGAAACAGACATACAAGGATAGGAAAAGCCTGGATTACTTTCCTCTCCTACTACTGGTATTTCATAGCAACTCCCATCATAATTCAATTCTAGAAATAAAATACCACAAGAACATAGGATGGATAAAGGATAGCAGCCAAGTGAGCAAGAGAGGTTTCTGGAAGACAAATAAAACTCTTGGTGCCAAGACAATTCATCGCCACTATCACGCTCTCTTATATTCGCACTGGGAACATTTACCAACACTTACACCATTTCCTATCAGGATTGAGATATTACATATTTTACTATCAAAAAAACCCATGCTGGGTTATGCAGAATTTCTCATCCTCATCAAGTTTCAGTCTGTGACTATAGAGAATTATCTATCAAATCTATTAGTTCATTCACTTTGAACCGCATCAGCTCCCATAAGACCATCAGAGGTGGGCTTCTCCTGATTCATGGGCAATCTGGGGAACTATAATGAATATAAAAGCGAAGTGTTTAGGTTAGAGTGAGTTATATTATTTCTTGGAGCTGATAGCAAGCTCTAATTATAAATCTTGACAACAACCCTGCTGTTAATGGCCAAGCTTGCTGAAAATAACCTTGTATAGGTTATAGGTTGTATGGGTTCTAACAACCACCTGATAGGTAGGTTTTAGAACAGGCAGATGGACAAAGGAAGAGTCTAAAACTTCCAAGGAATTCCAAAAAGAGAAAGGAATGAAAAAGCAGTGGTTTATCTTACTCTTTCAATTAAAAAGAGAAGCTTGTTAATATGCATTTTTGACATTTGCAACAAATAATATTTAATTCTAATACTTCAGTCTTACTGCCCCAAAAGGTCCTATCACTAGTCTTTAAAAAGCACAGTGGCCACATTTTGCCTTGATTAACAGCATTTTACATTATCAGCCTTTTTTTTTCCCCCCACAAAATCAGTCACCCAAATTAATTTTACTCTTCCCCAGCTATCATTTTAAACATGCACACAAGTTACTTTCAGCCACCCACAGAATATGCTAGAATCTACTTTACTTGACATCTTTGGGGTACCTGCTAAATTCAAATATGTAGATTTGATAATTTTTTTTTCAGTGTAATGCTAATATTTTAGCTAAACAAAATGCAATGTCTTTACATGACTACTGCTGTGGAATCAAAAAAAAAAAAAGTTTCCTGAATAGCTTTGAAAATTGTCAAGGATCAATGCTATGCAATAATTCATCCTCAGGACAAATTTTGATTCCAGCTGCTTGGTATCTAATACACTGAGCAGTTCTCTTAACTGTAAGGTGATGCTACAGAGCAATTTAGATATGGATTGCATACTTCCAGCCTAAAGGAAAAGTAGTTATGAGAATTTAGAGTTGTTGAGGACAAGTATGATTCCCTGTCAGTTTTGCTATTTAGTACAAGTATTGCACAAGAATACCCTGCAATGACTACTTTCAGCTCATGAATAAACAAAATTTGTGACAGGATTTTCATATATTTTTGACATTAGAAGCTTTAAAACCAGCACCATTCAAATTTATTAACCCTGTAAATTGAATCAAAATTTTACTTACCTACAGTAGCACTTAAATATGCTACAGACAAGAACCCAGCATTAAATCCAGTATCAGCAACAATTTGTCATTTAATGGCAGCTGAATCAAGCCAAATAGGCTGCTTACTTATAGCATGTATATGCATGTGTGCATAAATGCCAGACATAGAAAGATATGCATAATTAAATAGTAATAAAAATGCCTCAAGACATCATCTCCTTATCTGAAAACATTTGGTCTCAATTGAATGGTAAAATACTTCTCACTTGTGTTGATGATGAGAAGCCAGAAAACCATTAACCAAGTCATTTCCATATATCTACACTTAACAACTGACAATGAAGGCAACAAACAACCTCCCCTCCACCCACTATCACCAAATGGTGAGCAAATAAAAGAAATATAAAGCAAATTTAATTTCTACTCTGTGATTTTCCTTCATGAGCTAGGACTCTGGACTAGACACCTCTGTAACTAGCCTGCTTCAGCAGCACTGAACTGAAGAGAGAAGTCCAACAGCAAGAGGCTAGTGGGCAGGACAAACAGGCAGACAGATGGGCAGGAAATTTTTTAAGGGGAAAGCTGAACAGAGTTCAAGGAGTCATTCAGAGCAGCTTTCCATGGCAACAGAGATTTGTAGGATATATTCAAGCAGCAGAATAAGACGATTGCAAGACGAGATTCAAGAGTCTTGATCTCTTCAAGAAGACACATGCATTTTGGTTCCCCAGGTAGTTTGGGTGCTCAAAATGAAGCACAAACCTGACTCACCTGCCTTTGGAAGGAAAAGCCACAAAAACATCATTTTTCAAAATACTCAGTATGCTACTCTGCTCTTCTGTTCCATCAATAGGTGTGAGGAAGTATAGGTACTCCAGGGAAATACCATTTATGCTTTTATTATGGAATTAACCAGGTCAGAAAAGACCTTCAAGATCATCAAGTCCAACCTATCACCCAACTAAACCATGGCACTAAGTGCCTCATCCAGTCTCTTTTAAAACATTTCCAGTGATGGTGACTCCACCACCTCCCTGGGCAGCACATTCCAATAGCAAATCTCTCTTTCTGGGAAGAATTTCTTCCTGACATCCAGCCTAAACTTCCCCTGGCACAGCTTGAGACTGTGTCCTCTTGTTCTGTTGGTGTTGCCTGTGAGAAGAGACCAACCCCCACCTGGCTACAACCTCCCTTCAGGTAGTTGTAGATGGCAGTAAGATTTCCACTGAGCCTCCTCTTCTCCAGGCTAAACAGCCCCAGCTTCCTCAGCCACTCCCAATAGAGCTGTGCTCCAGACCCCTCCCCAGCGTTGTTGCCCTTCTCTGGACACATTCCAGCAACTCAACATCTTTCTTAAACTGAGGGGTCCAGAACTGGACACAGTACTCAAGGTGTGGCCGAACCAGTCCTTTATGCTTTTGTCTTTAAAACACCATCTTTGGTCTGTGGGCAAGGCTATGACTGCCCTTCCATTATGCTAATAGAAATGACCTGCTTTCTCAAAGCCAGTGATCAGCCCATCAAGCTAGCAATGAACATCCTTTCACATTGTACATTTAATAGCAGCAGAATCAGAAGAAAATTTAGTTACCAAAATTCTGATGTGTATGATCCATAGGAGTACTTACTTGTCAGCCTAGCTCAAGATGAGAGAATGACTAACTGCATATCTTAGAATGAATCCTCCTCATAAGAATGTGCCCCAAAGTAAACCTAGAGGAGATTGCAGAGGAACTTATCCAGGAGGGCTTTGAACATCTCCAGAAAAGGAGACTCCGCGACCTCTCTGGGCAGCCTGCTCTAGTGCTCCAACAACCTCAAAGGAAAGAGGTTTTTCCTTAAGTTCAAGCAAAATTTCTTGTGTCCTAGTTTGTATCCATTGTGCCTTGTCCCATTGCTCACTACCACTGAAAAAAGCCCAGCCCCATCCTCATGACCTCTACCCTGTCAATATTTATATGCACCGATAAGATAATCTCTCCATCTTTTCTAAGATAAAGAGCCTCAGCCTCTTCTCATAAGAGAAATGCTCCAGTCCCCTAATCATTTCTGTGGCCCTTTGTTGGACTCTCTCCAGTATTTCCCTGTCCTTGAACTGGGGAGCTCAGTACTGAGCAGAATACTCCAGGTGTGGCCTCACCAGGGCAGAGTAGATGGGGAGGAGAACCTCCCTGGCCCTGCTGGGCATTGCAGTCTTTGAAGAATCAAAGCTGAAATGACAAACGTGATGGATATATGCAGACAAAAACCTCCGTTGCATCTAGTTTTTCTGAGTCTACCCACACTGTTCCACACCTTCGACTGAAATCTACGTTCTCCTTTTGGCATGCTTTTTTAGAATGTGTCAACTTATTTAGCTGCAAGAATATCACACATCAAGAGATTTGCCAAGCATTATTCCCATGAGCAAACAATATTTGGGGCAGAAAAGCTTGACACATTGGTATATATTACCAACAAATTACTGAGATTTTTACATGGACAATAAAACCATTCCTTCTATAATACAGTTTAGTTCAAGTTACTTTTCCTTAGTTAAGTAGAGGCAAATATCTTTAAGTGTGGCTCTGGTTTACAATAAATGTCAAAGGGAAAACATAACTGCAAGAAAGGCAGTGTTCAAAATGCTAAGTTTAGGTTCTTGCAAGGCGTAGTAATTCTTCCTAGAAATTATTACAGATTTGACAGTCATACTAGAGCCAGTCAATCCTGCACTGCTATGGCAAATTGAGTATCTCATTTCCAGCTATAGAAAACATGTTTATACAATGCTCAATATACAGCACAAAGAGGACTGAAGCAATCTTGTAAAATCTGCAAAATACCTTCAGAGTTTTAAGAGAGAAATATAATAACTCTTGTACTGAAGATAAATAAACAACAAAACACATTATTTGACTTGATGTTTTCAATGCCAGAAATTGTTATTAGTTGCTTTTGATAGCACTCTGCATGTAGCTATTGCCTAGGTGGGCACAACACCACAGAAATCAAAAGCTTCTATAAATTCCTATAAAAATAGGAAAATAAACAGCGTTTTTCTGACCTAAGTAGAAAACACAAAAGATTTTTAACTAATCTTAGTATAGACTGAAACAGTTGATAGATTTCTTTAAGTATCCATAATGCAACTAAACTATAAGTGCCCTCACATCTGAATTCAATGGGAGATCGGAACACTCAACAGCCTCCGAAGGTGTGTACGTTCGTGCAGGAAGGAGCATCTGCACAGATATGAGAGTTTGGGCATGCCCATTTTATTTATGCTACTCCATGTCTCCTCAGAAAAATGTTTAGTTCCTTAGTTAACTGAAACAGATTGACTACCAATACAAACTGAGTGTGCTTGCTCATTTTCATTAATGGAACTCTGCATCAAAGGGATTTAGATGCCAATCCTTCGGGTTCCTTTTTAAAAAGCCTTTTGTATAGAACTGCTAGCAAACAAAACACCTGTTCTTACAAGTTGCTAAGTGCCTTCAGTTCTACACATGAAAGATAGCCCTCATTACATTTCAGGGACCTTATGTAACAAAGCTTGTTAAGAAAGTTGCAAATGCGTCTTAGATTTCAATGTAATAGACACAAGGGATTGTGCTTTGCCTTAAATTAGCTTATCTTGATTTGTCTCCATTTGTGCTCCCTAGTGCCATACCCTAGAATGGCAATTTTCAGTTTACAGATTACAAGATTACTCTTCTTTTGCAGGTCCTTTAAAAATAACTCATGGATCTTCTAGTATCCAAAATCCAGTCTGAAAAATACTGTGACTGGAAAGCATCATCCCAGCCATTTCTATCTGATACGTGCTATTTGCAGCAGGTATAATATTTCACCATAATTAAACATCCTGCTAGAATATGTGTTTTAGGACTGATCCTTAAACTTGCCACAGCTTACCATGACATGATGTACTACCAAAAAGGAAAATAAAAAGCTGTGACTTGATCCTTTGCAATACACTCAAGCAAAATTCCTGGAATATGGGAGAAATGTAGGAAAAACCAAGGAAGATTTCACTGTACAGTTCTCACTACCTTCCATGAATTACAACTCTCTATACAAAAGTAATGTGACTTCAAGTTTGCCAGATGATGATATTTCATGATAATTAAAAGAAGGTGAATAATGGAGCTGAATTGAATCTCCCACTTTTGCGCAGGCAAGGATTGTCCTCTGTTCAGGAGCAGATACAGCTCATTTTAGGGAGAAAGATACTGATTTCTTCAAATGCCTACTAAATGAGGCAGTCCTCCTGCACAGTGTGTATTGAAAACTGGGAAAGAAAATGAAATGTACAAACCATGCCATCTTTTGTGGCATGCTCCGTTCCACAGAAAGGAGAATCGCTGCCCTACGCAAAGCTATTCAAGAGGTGGATCCCTGGTTAGATGGAATTTCATGTGAGATCCATGGTTCTTCTCAGTGGACAGACATTGGTTGATACAATTGCAACAGTTTACCAGTTCGTCAAAAAAATCTCAAGAGAAGAAAGCTGAAACAAGCTCACATAGAGAATTGCTCTGGTCTGATCCTCCCTGATTTCAATGGAAGTAAACTCATTTGCTGAGGATCAGGACATGAATAGGTATTAAGAACAGGTCACTACAAAGTATCACTATAAAACATGCAAAGAATAAATGGCAATGTTTGCATTACCGCAGACATGCTGCAGGGAACGGGTCGATGTCCCACGTCACGCATCTTTTTTCTCTACTCAGCCTTCCTTGTGCAGAACAGCCTGGCACAGACTTCAAAATCACTGGCAAGGAATCTAGAATCACTGAACAAAGTATCTTTGATAGCAGGAGTGCCCACACACTGAAAAGTGAGCAGTCCCTCAGCACAAGCCTGGGCAAGGCTAGATGTTAGAAAGCATCACAGGGGAGAAGTAGTCCAGGTATGAGAATGCCTGCTGACCCATGGGCCGAATGTCTTGCTCCTGACAGACACCTTGTTAGGAATCCCAGAAGTAAAAATTTATTCTATAATGCTGCCTCTGAAAACCATTTCTGGTGAGAGCTCAGCTATATCCAACACATTTTCTACCTCTGCTGTCCAGAGCTGACATAGAGCCAGACACATTGGAGACACTATTAGAAACAGATTAATTGTGCAAAGCAAATTAACTCTCTTGTGGGTAGCAGGAGATATTTTCTTCCACTATTCATGGATCATGTATTATTAAAAAGTATTTGGACAACCACTGGTCCTTGATAAAAATACTCAGTATGAAATTTTACCCAGTTTTAAATGAAACACCTTCATTTGAAAACACCAGTATGAAATCATCTGTCACTTGAATTCATACTGCCATAAAAAGCACCCCCAAAAAAAAAGCACAGAGCAAAAGTAACACAGCATTACAAGTGACTGGACACAAATCACCAGCATTAAGGAATGCCATTTACAAAAGCCCATTCTCTTAATCATCCCTATCATTAAACAAATACTAAGAATAACATGCTCTGAAATAAAATTAGTGAGGGTTAGTATAAGTTTAACTCACTGTATTACAACAGTAATTTAGCCCCATTATTCTCAGTAATGTTGCTTAGCCAGCAATTAGCTGTCACTTCAGAGTGCATTTGCACCATGACTGTATAATAAAAAGGCATTTTCACAAAAGCTGCAATTCAATAGCTATTAATTTTCAAAGACATAACAGGTTCCCTTGTTAATAAGGAGTATAGTCTTAGAATAAGCAAGCATAATGCATCTCCTTGTAAATCTTCCTCCCTGGAAGGTTTCCTTATCCCCAGGAATCAGTAGAATAATTTAGCACAAGTCACGTTTCAGTGCCACAGCTCATGAAACATCTTGGAACCATCCATACAGAAATAGTTTCCTGTCTCCTCTTACAAGTGACTAAGTCTGGGGCAAAGCTGGTTGTACTACTACACATGGAGGAGAAAGTGTCACTACACATACCCATAATACAGGATATAACTTAACTTATTCTATCTCTGTATCAAACGCTAACACATCATCTGATTCTGGTAAAATTTAAAGCTGGGTAAAAATTAAAGCTGGGGAAAATTTAAAGAAAAAATAGTAACTTCTGTTGTAATCTGATAAAAAAAAATCAGACCTGTAAAATAGGCCATGTATAGAATTGTGTGCACCCTAAGATGTTTGCATGCTGAAGGCCTCATCCCTCTTCAGGAGATTAAGAAGAGCATTTTCCTTTGATTTCTGTTTTTCTCTATCCAATCTCATAAAGGAATTAAATGTATTATTATACAGTCACTTCATAGAAACATGACATATTACCATTTTTTTTCTTACTGTGAAAATATCAAACAGCTTGTGGTGATCAGTTAAAATATTACATTTTGTTTCCCCGAGAAAAAATGCTTTTTTCTTACAACCTCATCTAAAGCCCTAAGAAAGAACAGATTTTATGGAGTATTTGTGAGCAAAAGGCAGCACACAGCAGAGAATTAAATATAAATTAAAATAACCTCATTAAAACAACACACAGATGTTTGGTGCCACTGCAGGAATAATCATATATGAAAAAGCATTGTCTGCTCATAAGGAAGGACTCAAATTATTAGTGTAAAATGAGAACACTAAATCAAAATGAGAGCTCAGCTGGGCAATAATATTTGTACATTGGTGCATTTGTAAATTAAATGGATACAGAAGAGATTCTCATTATATAAGCTGGTATACAATGAGCAGAATAATTTGAGAAGACAATGCTAAAAATTATTGTAGTTTCTTGAGGAAACAAGTGGAAGAGATACAAAGGGGAAGGGGGTGGGGGTTGGGGGGTGGGGGTGTCTAATTACTAACACCACTGTCCGGGAAGACTTAGTCATCCCTTCAGTTTCTGGTTAAGTGCAGGGCAGTGGGTTGTCAAGCCCACAGGTAGATGTGTGATCCTACTCATGAGTATGAGTTTGCCTAGCTGTTTAAACATTTTCAATTTCTTAATATGCTTAACACAGACCTCTTCCCACTCCCACCAAGCAGCAGATGAAGTACATATTTATATGAAAACAGGACCACCTTTATCTACTGCAATGCTTAAGACAAATTCCTGGCCCATTCAGAATGATGAGGTCCACACAATTAAACTTTTCAGGATCTCCAGACAAACTCAGGGTATTTGTAGTCTAAGAGCAGCAAAACTTCAGCTGACCTCTTCCATGTTCATCACCTGGGTTTTAGAGTACTATACTCACCAAGAGCTTAATGTATGTCTGTTTGAAAAGGTTTGTTGACGAGTTTCTAAGTACTACAGCTCAAAAGACTTGGTGGGGAGGAATGGTGATGGATAGATAACAAATCTAACCCATTATAAGTAAGCCATGATGTTTAAGTAACTGCTGTGGGAAGGCATGGCAGTCACACCACCAGCAATTTACAGCCCACTGTAGGAGATTCTGCTTCAATGTAACTTTACAAATTATTTAGGTCTTTGTATTATTATTTGAATTACCATTACTTTCTTGGCAAGTTATGGGATTCAACCACTAGATTTTCAGAACAAACATTCTGGCTTCTGATCAAACTTTGAGAGAGCACAAAGCCCTAAGATCTTTTCATTAATATGTCTTGCCACTGGACATGTTCTGTATTCTGAGATCTACAGACAAGGAAATCTTGCTGCAGGTAGCTTAGCAGACTTTGCTCAAATTTCTCAGGCCAGTGACTGCTAATCAATATTACAGTCAGATGTGTTTGGAATCATTTAACCAATGTGTCCCATCACCCCCAGTTTTATTGACCTCTAATTTGTTACCTCCCGTTGGCAGCAGTCACCCTGTAGTGCAGATGGAAGAAAGATTCATGTGAATACTCCTTGGTTGCTTCAGTGCAAAATCACTCAGGTTGTCTTAAACAGGCTGCTGTCTCTCATCCATCTTAAAAATGGCCAGTTCTGCTCTGAAGGTGATGAAGGATGGGAAATTATTTTCATTGCTGCCAGAGCAGTAACCTCGAAGGAGAGGAATGATATTGAAACACTGCAGGGACTGGAGCAAGGGATGCATATTGGAGCAAAATAAGTTATTTCTGCAATTATTTTTCTGATCATGGACTTACTCTCCCACTATTGAAATTTATTACACTAATCACACTTTTAAAGTTTAGATTAGATTCAGAGATTGTAATGACATTAAAAACAAACAAAACAAAAAAACCCAAACCACAACACAGCTGTGATTAGAATCTCCCTGACTTATGTAATAATATAAATGATTAACTGCAAAGCAAAGCAAAAATTGCATCACCTTCCAATTAAAAAAGCAAAACCAAAATTGATCAAGTAGACTATCTGAAAATCACATGTGCCCCCATTTAAACTCATCTTCAGGATTTATATTTCCTATTTCTGAGCTGTAAGCATCAAGTGACTATTTGGAAACAATATGGATAGGCTAACACTTTACATTTATGCAAGATTTGCATTTATTTAAGGCACTTTTTGCAGGTCATGTATTACATACATATCAGCTGTTCAGCTTCATTCTGCTTTTCACTCTTACCAAGACCTTGAAATCAACAAATAACTACTTCACTTTTGGTTTTCCTGCCCAGCATATAGCTGTAACATCCTCTTTTCATGTTCTGGACAGATAGTCCAGGAAATGCTGCTACACTAGAAGACAAGCCGCGTCTCTTGCTGTCTCTTGTATTTCTAATTTACTCATGCAGATTAGCATAAAGGTCTTTTTGTTTGTTTGTTTTGATTGGTTGGTTGGTTGGTTTTGATAGTTTTGGGGGTTAATATCTTTGCAGAGATACGAAAACCTGGACATTTCAAAACAATTGCTAATAATGTAATCAATTAATCGATGCAACCAACTGAACATGCCGAGTAAACTACATGAAGAGAACAACACAAAAGAACAGCAAATGTATTCCATTAAAACAGATCACAAACTGCATACACCTCCCAAACAGGCACTGGTGATGACTGTGAGCATAAGAGCTGTGAACATGAGAGTTCATTAGGCATGATTAGCATACTTCCCTCTTGCATAACACAATATTCACCAGTATCCAATTATTTTAAGGGTTATGAATAAGTGACAACAGCTGACTGGAGCTATAGGATTAAAAGTAAAGTCTACAACTATAAGAACCTCTGAAATAATCTGTTCCTCAAAGTTCTACCTTCTAAATGGTCATAAAACTCTGTGATTCCCTGTAGGATACTCCAAGTCACAACATGATACACAACTAGGTACTGCTACATCTGACATTTGGAGACCATGCAATACAAATCTCTTTCAGGACAAAACTGTGGACTCTATTTGTTACATAACTTCTTCATATAAAAAAAAGAGTAACAATAAGATGTATAATACACATGATGCACAGAATCCCTATATATGCCCCAAAACACATAGCTATATACATACAGTAATAATGTTTTCCTCCTGTCATATCGACTCCACCATACTAAGCAGTGTCCTAATAGTTCATAGAATGGCTTAGGTTGGAAGGGCGCTCAGAAATCATCTGCTCCAACCTCCCTGCCATGATGGGCAGGGATGCCTCTCAACTAGACTCAGCGGCTCAAGGCCTCATCTAACCTGACCTGAAGGAGGCATCCCTGGGCAACACATTCCAGAGTCTCACCACCCTCATATTGATGAACTTCCTCGTAAGGCCCAGTCTAAACCTACTCTCCCTCAACTTCAAAGTATTTCCCCTTATCCTATTGCTAGACAGCCTTAGGAAAAGTCCCCCTCCAGCCTTCCTGTAGGATCCCTTTAGGTACTGGAAGGCAGCTATAAGTTACCCCAGAGCCTTCTCTTCTCTAGGCTAAACACCCCCAGCTCCCTCAGTCTGTCCTCACAGCAGAGGTGCTCTGGACCTTGGACCATCTTTGTGCCCCTCTGGACTCATTCCAACAGCTGTGTCCTTATGATGGGGACACCAGAACTGGATGCAGTATTCAAGGTGGGGTCTCACAAGAGCAGAGTGAAGGGGCAGAATCACCTCTCTTGCCCTGCTGGCCACACTGCTCTTCATGCATCCCAGGATATGATGAGCAATTTGAAGAAACTATGAAACCACTGCAGAACCAGACATTTACTACTTCAGTCATTAAAAGCTTAAGTACCAGACGGAATTTTAATCAAATGAGTTTTATAATGCCCAAACTATTTCACTTCTTTTCCAGTAAGGAGCTAGAACAGTGATTTCTAGTTCAGTTACTACCAGAAGAACATTACCTGTAATTTACCCATCAGCCAAACTGAGCACTAGAACAGTAGTATTAATGCAAATGGATGTTTTGAAAACTTGTGATGAAGGTAAGCAGTGATAACGAATTTTGTTGCTTGCTTGCTTTTGTGTTTTTCAGAGCTCGGGTCACGATCTGAGCTCTGTATGTATTCTTTCTTCAATGCTGGCCACAAATCCTCATCACATCCCAATTCCCTTTCCACAATCCCACTGCCTTCCAAGTTTCTTTCCAGATTACACCTCATGACTTGCCAAGGCCATATAAAGTTAATGAAGGTGGACTGGCTGAAATTTTCTTCAGGCTACAATTCTCCCACAGTGCTTTCATCCCTGTCTCTCATGTCAGTAATACTCTGTGTACTGACAGGAATTTAAGTTAGCTTTGCTACACTTGCACACAGGCAGACTGATTAAATACTACAGAAAGGAGTAGCAAATTTCATAACACATCATGCAGATCAAGCATACAAATACATAAGATTGCAGAGATTTTCTTTCACTTAGCACTGGCAAGAAATTAGACTTCATCACTTTCCAGAATAGTATCTGTAGCAGTTTCCAGAAGCAAAATCCTGAAACAGTCAGGGCCTGATCCGAAATCTCCAACAGTTCTACAGCAGGTGAACAGCAATGACTTGAAGACCTCCACTTCTGATCTTAACAGGAAAGCAAGTACCTACCTTGCCATTTCTTACAAATTATGCAAGCCTTTTTCATAATATCTTAACCAAAATGGGTCCTTATTTTCTAGGTCTATGAGGAATCCCAGTAGAGTCATTATCATGTTTGGAGTATGTTTCTCCCAAATACAGAGGTCTTTTTCTTCTGATCAACATAACATATTCATCACCACCAATGATCTTAGGCTGATTAGTTGAAGAGTTCTTTCTCAGGGAAAAAAAAAATGGTCCAGAAGATCAGAGAGTGTCATCAGAAGGCAGCAGGGGTGGCACTGGGGATTACTGGAGTTTAATGTCAGGATTATCCCAGAACTGGTTATGCTCATAGCTTCCAAACACAACTTGAATATGTTCTAAAGGTTTTTGACCAGAGGACACCATATTATGATTCATTTACTGAATTAAACTGCAGACAACCTTTTTTGTTTTTTCTTTCCAGATTTTAAACACACACATGAAAAGTTGCAAACTGGCACATACAAACACTAAGAAAAAAAAACCCAACACTTTCCATCTATGCAGATCTGGCATGCCTTGTTTTCCATACATGACAAATCTCAGATGAGAGAAATCTGATGTTCTGGATTTAAACTTAAAGCCTTGCAATACCCAAGTGCTCATCTGATTGTCACCAGGCACAGAAAGCATCCACCTTTTCCAGAGGAAAGCAAGTATCTGTCTCTTTGTAATAAAAAGAGTGCAACCCTTTTCCATAAGATTTTTTAAAGGTGAATTTTTAGTTTCCAGATCTGTGAGAGGCCGCTTTAGAATCTCCCAGCATGATGTTTTCTTGGGTGAGGAACACTGCTGTTTTGTGGAAGGCATTTTTTCTGTCTTTAGAAGGCTATGATAGAAGTCACTTTTGGGCTCTTTACAAATAATGAAGAGAAAATTAAATTCCTCCTCTTTTTAAATAAGTTGTTTTAATTAGAAGTGGAAGAGAGATACAGCTCCCAAGTGACCCATACTGTGTAGAACCTCATTTGAGACAAACAAAACTGCCATTTACAGCAAGAAAAGCCCGTTTGTGGGTGTCAAACCGTGCATGTGCTGAGCAATAATGATGATTTCTGGAGTGCTCACAGCTAATTTACAGGCTTTCCACAAACACAGCATTATAGTGTTTGAACGATTCCTAAACATAGAGGAGTTTATCCCAACGCGTCTGTTTGTAATTATCCTGTTGAAGGGAAGCAAAGCAGGGTAATCACATCTTAGGAAAGTGATTCCTGGGAAAACCTTCCCTATTTCTGTCCTCTTTTTGAAAGCCATTTAAAATTTTGGGGGTTTTAATACATATAATCACGAGTTGTGGGCAGGGGGAAGTTCATTGCCCAGGGAAAGATCTAGCTAAGCTCATCCACCTTAATGATCAGCTTGAGCCGGAATCCACATCACACAGGAACTTCTGCAAACACTTTTGCTGGACCACAAAGCACCACATGCTAAGTTGTCTCTCTCTTGTAGGTTAAGATAAAATGTCTAATTAGAACTGCTAATTTTTTAGCAAATAGGAAACCTTCATTTTTAGGTTAGAAAGCAGCGCTGATTAGATGCAGTGATTAAAACACAGCTGAGTCAGAGATGCAGTGTTTGTGGAAAATGCATGGGAAACTCATCTTGGGCTTTGTTAGGCAAGGCTGTCTAAAGGATCAAGAAAAAAAGGCAAAGCAAGTCCACAATTAAAGATGAGAAAGCCCTGTACCACTCTCCTCTTGCCCCTCCAGAGCTAGGTATTTAAATTCAGAATGCATAAGGCAGCACTTTGAGAGGCAGGTATAAAACACCCCAGGCCTCCTCTCCTCGGAAACACAACACACAGATGTGGCACATTCTCTCTAACCTGCACAGATATCTCAGCCGTGATCACTACCCCAGTGCCCAGCCTTAGTACACCTCCAGTGCCTCCAGTGAAGGCAGCTCAGAAAGCCCAGGGGGTTTTTGACTGGTTGTAGGTTTGGTTTATTTTTTAACAACCATGTTGGCAGATCTAAATCATAGACTGAAAAACATGACTCTCAGGTTTTACAGGAACTAAACAGCAGGTAGCTAGTTTTCAGCTCCAGGTCCTACTTACACTTAAGAAAAAGTTCTAAGCATCTTCAGTGTAGGTCAGATTACCCAGTAGTGTGTCAAGGAAAATGTGCATTCTTTTCCTGAGCATGCAATTTTCAAATTCATATTAATTGTATCAATAATATTTAGTACTTTAGTAGAGTACTAAATAAAAGTAGTAATAATGTATTATTTGTTACAGACTTAGTTCTCTTAATAGAACCAACTAGTGTGAATTACTGCCTTTGCTCTGCATGGAGTTTTAACTAGAGTTACTGTAGCGTCATACCTGTGATTAGGGTCCCAATAATCCAATATAATAGCAGTTCAAGCTGAGAAGTCAAACCACAAGAAACACACAAGCTCAGTGCTTAAGAAGCACCAGGTCTACAGGCAGAATAGAAGGAATACCTTGCTAAGAAAAGTTTGCAATTCTGTTCTTTTGGTGGCATCCTACCCTTTGTCATTGGCCTCTTTAGTTTCCCACTGCTTTCTATTGTAGTGGAAAAGATAGAAGTAGGAAAAGGTTAAAAAAAAAAAAAAGAAAATTAAAAACAAACACAAAAATCACAAACAAACAAAAAACCAACACACCACAACCCACCAAAACCTGTGAGGCTTCCAAGTTTGCTGGTTGGCTTTGAGTTTGGGTTTTCCCCTGCCAAATTTTCTACGTACTCGTTTATGGTTCTCCAAGTGAACAAAATGTTGCCACTTAGCAAAGTACATTTAACAAAGCAAACACAAATTTAAGAATGCAAACTGTCTCTTCAAAACTGACCAACAAACTGCTGTCTCTAACCCTGAAGATACTTTACATTAGATTGGGAAGCAAAATGGAAACAAGCACACAGGTGCTTGTCAGGTGTTCAAGAGGGGATTGGATGTGGCACTTGGTGCCATGGTGTAGTCATGGGGTCTGTGGTGACAGGTTGCATTTGATGATCTTCGAGGTCTCTTCCAACCTTAGTGATACTGTGATACTGTGAAAACAATTAGGCTGTATCAAACTTCCATTTTGAGAACACACACAGATAGGCTCGAGGTGAGGAGAAATTTCTTCACTGAGAGAGTTTTTGGCCATTGGAATGTGCTGCCCAGGGTGGAGTCCCCATCCCTGGAGGTGTTCAAGAGGGGATTGGACGTGGCACTTGGTGCCATGGTTTAGTCATGAGGTCTGTGGTGACAAGCTGGACTTGATGATCTTTGAGGTCTCTTCCAACCTTGGTGATTCTGTGATTTATCAAACACAGTTGGGGAGTTAGTGATTTGCCATGTTTTCACATGTGGGAAAGAGCTATTCTTTCCATTTCTGTCTCAGGGTCCCAGTCAGGTTACTCAACCACAGACTGTTCTAATAGTCCACCACTGAAAAGTTCCTACTTCATAGCCTATATTCTGTATCTACTTACATGATCCTTTTCCTTACATATTGCATTCTCTGTCGGGGGTGTGGTGTGTGGAATCTAATGGCAAAAAGTAAATTTTAAAAACAGGTAGCAAGTTTCCTTTTATGACTAAAATCTTCAATGATAGTTCTAATGAGTAGTCCCACTGCAAACAGTTTTCTGACTGCATAAATTAGTTTGGCAAGGTCTGTGAAGCAGTCTAAAAATTGATCTCTCAACTTCAGACAACACCCACATATTTATCTGTGCTGTTGCAAAATGCTACATCAATGCTGAAGAATGCAAGAATTTAATATGATATTAGTTTAACCTAGCACTGATCCAATCAATAAATAAAATTAGAATAATTTACTCTCCCATGACTGCATGCTGAATTTAGCAGTTTTTCCAGATACACAGCCAGATGAGACCAGAGATTTAATTTCATTAGGAGTGGCTTTTTTGCTGTGCTCTTCTAAATTGAAATCTAAATTTTCCATGAATAAATGCAGCTTTTTAATTTTAGAGAGCAACCTTAGGGCCAAACTGTCCATCAGAATCAGGTTAACAGTAAATAGATCATACTTGGGTTTTCTTTCAGAAAATACCATTCACAATAAATAACTCAAAACATTATTACTTAAAAGCATTAAGAAAAATGTCACGTTGGCCCCACTTGGCTTTGACGGCCCTTGGCTGAATCTTATTGCCTCGGGATTTGCAGTCCTTTAAATTGCTGTGGCTTGGATTGGGCCAAATGACAGGATTCCTGAGCCACCATTTCCAGCATGGAAAGCTTTTCTCTAAAATGAGATGTTGGCTGTCACTTGGCACAGCAGGGAGACAAAACTGTCAAAGAAACAATCCACCCTTATCTTTTTTCCTTTGATATTTCTAACTCTCTGCTTTGCACTGCTAAAGGCTTTAAATTCTTTCTCCTTTAGGAAAAAAAGTGTGTCTTACAAGAATAAAACATTACTCAGTTTAATTCACTCTACAGGAGAGAAGTTCCTCTGAAAGCTAAATGCTGTTCCCAAGGCTGCATGCAGTGCAAGAGTAAAATGTCCTGTGGGCTCAAGACTCAATTTCTTGAGGATGCTTAGAATCACAGTATGGTTTAGGTTGGAAGGACCTTAGAGATAATCTACTCCAACCTCCCCAGCATAGGCAGGGATGCCTCTCAACTAGACTTGGCTGCTGAAGTCCTCATCTAACTTGGCCCTGAACACCCCCAGCAAGGTAGGTGTCCAGCTTAGCGAAGTCCAAAGGCATATCAGAGCCCAAATTCCTATTCAGGCATTGACATATTACTAACATATTATATTTTTCCAAAAAGTGCTGTATGTTTAAGAATTGTCACTAGTCCTCTGAGAGAAATACCACCGTTATCTATTTCAAGAGAGCCAACAAGACACAGTAACCAGATTACATTGGAGCATCCAGGAAATTAAGTGTATAAAAGCTACAAATCTTAGGTGAATCCCACAGTTGGCCTCTTCTGTGGAGAGAGTGTTTCTGAAAGCTGCCCTGTGGCAACTGCAGAGCCTTAAGGTCATTAGAAACTTGAGCAGAGGAACTGGTACACACAAAACTACCATCTGTACAATTTGCTTTGGAAATTCTTCCCTGTTCTTTACAGTCACCCTCTGATAAGCATAGTTTCACAGATCATGATGTCCCTATGAGTGCCAAGAGATACTGCATATTGTCATTTATCTTGTACTAGAAACGTGTTAGATGGCTGACATGATTAATTACAGGTGGGTTGGTACTGCCCCAAAGATACTGAAAAACTGACAGAGTGGGGCTACCAGATATGGAAGCACAAGCTTCAGAATTACAGAAACCATAAACTGACACACTCAGTGTGTAAAAAGAGCAAACATTCCTATGGTATGCAGGTATCTCCAAAGACCACCAAAAAGCAGATTATCTCCGTTCACCAGTGCCAACTTGGGTGAAAGTCAGATCTCAGAGAGAGAGGGATGAATGAAAATAAGAACATACAACTGAGATACCAAAACCTCCTTCCTCCACCAAGGGAACTAATAGTACGGTCTTTTCATGTCGAGACTGAATTAATATTAAATACTTCACTATTAAAGCAAGTGGGAAATATCATTTCTTGTTGTTACAGAAACACAGTAAGCAGAAGAGCCATTCATGGGGAGAAATGTTTCAGCAGAAGGTTGGAATTATGCCAGATGGAGGGCACAGGCTCTTCCCAGCAGTCAGCAAAGCTCCTACTGGATAAAAAGATTGAGTCATGGCTGTTCTGGCCAAATCCCTATCATTTCCTTGTGCTACAGGACTGAAGAGAGAGAGTAGAAATCCAGTATTTCCCATATTATGCAAGGAGCCACGCCAACTCCTTTGATTTCATTGTAATCATCATTTTATACACTGAAAATGTATCTTCATCTTTGCAAGAATTATCTTGGTCTGGAGTTGGTGTACTAAAAGGAATCCTCACAGAACAGCCTTTCTAACCAGCATGTAAGTCTCCCAGTACGAAATACAGGAATCTTTCCTGGACACAACTCCCTCTTCCAAGATCATTACAAACACTTTCAAGCCGAGGACTGCTGTATGCAAACTCCTCACAAATGAGATTTAGTAGTTGCCAAGCAACTTTATAAAGATTACCATAAAAATTGTATAGAAAAAAAAAAAAATAGTCACTAACACATACAAAAAGCACAAGAATTTGTGGGGGAGTAGATTTTTACACAAGGAAGAGAGAGGAGGGACACCAGGAACACCATGTTTTCAAGCTTACCTTAAGTATCTGTGGTGGCTAAATGCAGATCCGTCAGTGAAGCACAGCTCCATAGCCACCTAAACATTTGGAAATCTTGCTAACCAATAGGAATCACAAGCTTCTGAACCTTAGTTTTGGAAAATATTTGCTTAGTCTCCTCAACCATCTCTGTCACAGATCTGTATCTTAAACACATATTGAGATCTCTCTCAGAGTCCATCCCATAAATCAGTCCCTAACACTTATATTTATAGCCTCATCCTCTGCACTAAGTAAACCCAAGGGAAGACCTGGAATAATCCTAAACTAAGTTCAGAAATGGCTACCTTGGAAACCACCTCACCACCTTTTAGGTTGCTCAAGTCTGAATTACACATACAAGCATTTCTCATTCTCAGCCAAATCCACCACTGTTACTGCCCTATGGCCTCAGCAGCACTACCACTAAAGGGACAGAATCAAGTACACTGTTATGTACAATCTGTTCATTGGAAAGTTAAAAAGCTTTTAGAGTGAAAGACACTATTTTATAAGACAAGGGAATAGGAACTGAGCCTGAAAGTGTTAAAAACCAATTCTCACTAAGAATCTTACTAAAACTTGTCCCAAATTTACTCATTCCAGCAACTTCTCTTGCACAAAAACAGAAAGGTTTTCCTGTGCAAAGAACAGAAATGCTTAAAACACCAGTTAGAAACTACATTTTAATATGTGAAGGTTAGCTTTCAACTTAAAGGTGAACCAAAACACCTGAGCATGTGCACCAACTGATTGGAAGGCTGAGAAGATACACATTACTAACTAAATAGCCAGGACCATAAAGTGGACCTTTAAATTCCACCCTTTCCAGCCAGGCAAAACAATCCTCTGGGAGCAATGTAAACCACTTGAAGACTTTATTATTTCATTTGAGTTCTCAGAAGCCTTAAAGAATGAAGTGATATCAAAGGGTGTATCATCTGCGTGTCCTGGTTCCTGGATTTTTCTGATTCTTTTTGCTAAGCACATTTTGAAGCATTGAGTCCATAACACACAAAACTAATGCATTTTCTAACACTGCGACAGAGGCATATTTCCTCACTCCCACTTGTCACCATTAAAGTAGCATATGGTTGAGGGGGAAATTACTTCGAACCTGCCACTTAAGGACTTCTGCCCTAAGGATGGAATAATATATGCCTGAAGACAATCTGATGCAGGAGTGCTTGAGAGCAGTTTGGCAGAAGAACATTACCAGAACAAACTTCACAGACACATTCACCTCAGCTCTGCTTAACTTTTATTACTGCTGAAATTCAACAGGTTCTGAGCTTATATGGTCACATTAATCTAGATAATTTGTATTTGCACAAGAAGGTATTTCATGATACCTATGGGAGGATCAAATGTTAAAACTTCAAACTTCTAGGTCCTTGGGGCTTCAGCTGTTACCAGCCTGCAGCACGTACAACAGAGAGGAGATTCTGCTCCCTCAGCAGAAACTGAAGAGCTTAAATCAAAGCAGCACAAATCAAATAAAGTATCAAATCTCATTTCTTTGCCCTGGCAAGAACTGAAGAATCCAGGCAGTATATTACCAGCTAGGTATGTCTAGTAGACTGTGCTGACCACCAACACTTCTTGACTTCTTTCTTCATAACTTGCCAGAAACAGAGAAACAGTGTGATGCTTCTGATTTACTGTCATGCAGAGTACAAACATACTCTGACTGCATAAGCTATAATTTTTTTCTCCATTCTTCACAAATATTTCAAGATATTAAATTGAATTATCCTCAGTAAGATGCACTGTGCACAAATAGTGCATTTGTGGTTATAAATAGCCTTAAACAGACCATTTTGTAGTGGAATAAGTTGATATTACAAGTTTCATAAAACCAAACTTATTTGCTCAGTGTCTGTTCTAAGAGCTGTGATAGCTTCAGCTCAGAGCAGAAGTGTTTATTCTGCTTTTTCTGCTAAACCTTTAATGAACAATTTAGCCTCTGAAGTTCTAATTGATATAAGTGGGGAAAATACCACAATACTGAGATTCAGAGCTACAGACAAATTGCAGAGAATCCAATCTTTAAAGGGAAGTACAGCCTCAATAACTATCTAGGCAGAGATGATCTGAGAAGCTGATAAAACAGTAAAGCCTTGAGGGCTGCAAGCCACATGATCTCCAAAGTCAGCATTGGATCAGCAACAGCCAAAGATGCTTCTGAGCTGAATTTTGCTTTGTTCAATCTACATGTTAACCGCCCCAATGAGTAAGGAACCTTTTGTGATTAACATAGTTATGTTAAACTTGGAGTCTTATATGCAAACATCTGTTTCAAAATATGACAATATTGCCCTATTTCGACACCTGCTGCAGCTGCTTTACATTTACATAATTGAAGAGGAGTGGTTAATTGCAGTGTGCTTACATAGAACCATACAGAGCATGGCCCAAGAAAAATCAGTTCTTCAGAAATACTTCCTGAGCAGTCATCCTGTTACATCAGAATTTCTAATCATTGTAACAAAGGGAGCACATATCAACAAGAAGTTGTGCATCATCCATAACTCCTATGAACTGAGCTGGTTTGCCAATTTAAATTTGTGGAAGCCTTTTCAGCGGATGGGAATTTAAATTAAAATGATAGCAGCATGCAAGCTCTCTGCAGAAAGTTCCTGTCACTGAGGTGACACACGAGCCTCCACAACTCTGAAGGCTGGTGCTCCTGTCTCACTTTCACAGTGATACAGCAATCATCTGCAATACTAACACAGAACAAAGTCTCAGAGATGATTAGTCCCTACAGACTAAAGCTATTATATTTGGCTGAGAATTACTAGATTGTCTCACGCAGTTTTCATAGCTACGTGCCTCCGCAACTTCCAAAGCTCTTCATTCTTCCAGTCTTGGTCCCAGTTACTTTAGAGGCATGATCAGGGAGACTAAATTAAAAGTCTGGTGATTATAATGAAAATGGTTGCTGAAATCCTCAGGACAGAAATTAAATGCACAGATACTTCCTAATTATTGAGTGGTACTGAGCCCACAGTATTCCACTCATCAGCAGATGTAAATGGCTTAACACCCCTCCAAAAATCCCTGGAAAGACGAATACAACTGTGCATGAGACGGGTGACATAAGACTCCACAGGGGGAAAAAAAACCACCAACAAAACACAAAAACAACCAAGTATGCAAAATTCCAGTTTTAGGCAAGTAAAGACAGCCCATAACTGTTGAATATATTGTATCAACATCAAACAATCACGCTCAAAAATGATTACATTTTCTGAAACTATTCCTCCAAGACACAGAAACCCAGGCAGAAGTTAACACAGCAAAGATGTGCTGCATTTGGGATCCTTTCTCACAGGATTTTACCCATATGAGCTGCACATGAGTGAATGTTTCAGTGACAGGTCCTTAAACTCAGCCTCACCCCTTCCAGCTCAGAAGATTAAACCATTCTAGTCCAGTGAACATTGGCAGCTGAGAGGCTGCTCCTTGGATTGATATCAACCAAAAACCAGCTTTTGAAAAGATAAATCTCCAATTGCTGCTTTTTCACTCTTTTCAGTGAGCAGCAGAGCAGTTGTGGACACAAGGAAGCAAGCACTGTCTGCCTAATTTTAAAAGTGTAAGCAGAACGTTTCGGTGTGCAGATAGAGACTAATCTCTAGAGAAGAGCTACTAGGGAGAAATGCTTTAACAGCATTGAGGAGAGTCATTGGTAGAGAAAAGTGGCAGGAAAATAGTATTTCTAAACTAAGTTAAATGTGAACCGGATCCACTGCACAGTAAATTTGACTTGTGACGGTACCCATCAATCCACTACAAAAAGCCAAATGAAGCACTCAGACATCAGCTCCTTCACTATTGCCAGATCATGCTAGGCATGGTGAAGAGAAAATTACCATTAGCAATGTAGCATTATATTTAATTGACCCAAAAAGCCAGCTGTCAAAATGTTTTCAGTCTGCCAAATGAGTTTTTAGGTGTGTGGGAGGACATCTAAGGACTTTAGTAAGTTTCTTACAAAGAAAATATCTATTATAGTGGAAAATGGAGTGGAAACTTAATCAAGTGGATGAGAAAGTGAGGGAAAGCCTCCAGCATGTTCTGATAAATTAAGGACTATATTCACAAGAGTATTACACTGTGTCTGTGATCAATTCCCATATTAGCTATATATTTTAAAAAGCCACAACACCAAAACCAAACCAAAGAACCCCAGCTTCATGCCTGTGTCATACCCCATACAAAGGAACTCAACCCAAGAACCTCCAACAATTATTGTCTGTAATATCTTCAGCGATGAAGCTTAAATTGGTTAAGGAGTTGGGGAGGAGGGTCCAAATCCAGTGATATACTCAAAGCTCTAAAATTAAACTATTTCCTACACATACAATTTAGGAACTGGCAGTACCCTGTGACTTCAGTGGGTTTTGGCAGTGCAAGATGTTGTGAACATCTATTTTTGCAAGCATAAAATGTTCCAAGAAATTTTCTCAAAATGATGGGGTCATCCCCACTGTTCTCATCTCAAAATCATTTTGCTGCTTCTTGTAGAAGAAGTGAATGAATTCATTGACAGTTGCATCCTCATCCAACATTAACCAATTCAACCAGCAAGTTAAGGCAAACATCTGAAATCCTTCTGGAAGAGAGCTACTTGCGCTTTCATTTTGATCATGAAACAAGTTCATGCCATGCAAAGGAAATACCTACATGGGCACATTTTTCCACAGTCATTGCCTTTTCAGATTCATTCACATCTTGGAAGGAGGCTAAATATCATATAGTCTTTTTGAGGGTTTTTAAAAAGCTAGGCCGGTTCCCTGATCTGGTTCACGGCACAGCCGTACAAACATTGTGCTGGCACAACAGATGTCTGGGGGAAGGTGAGGAAACAGGCAGGCTTCACATTGTATTGCTATCAAAAACAACTTCCCATGGAGCCCTAGTATATACAGACAATATGCAAATAAATCCAAGATGAAGTCATTTGAAAATTTTACAACACCGTACAGACACAAAGAAGCAAAACAAAAGTTCTCTAATATCTTCCATTTTCTGTTAAGTCTTTATTGTTCAAAGATAGTAAATTAACAACAATTAAGATTCAAATATTAGCTTAAATGAAAAGAAGCTACACTACCAAAAAAAAATTTTAAAGTGAACCAAATTCTATCCTCTCATGAGAAACAGAAGGAAAAGCACTGCCTTGGGCAGGATACCAAAATTTTGACAACACTGCATATCCAAATCGATTTAAATACAGATCTATTATGTAACAATGATATTAAGCAGGGTTCCTTCTAGCCTAAGACTGGACCAAACAATGTGCTATTTTTGTTTTGTAACACATGTCTAGCTGAAGCCAAGAAAAGGCCACTGGTACCTAGCAGGCTTTCTGTGGCCTAGAAGGAACCCTGCTTAGTATCAGCCAGGCTGTCATTCCTTGAAATTATTCCTACTGGGGCAGCATTACATAGTTTGCAAGGAGACAACTTTAGATTCTCACATTTTCACTGAAGGAGTATCCATCTCAGACCATCAATTATATTAGTACAATCTTCCAATAATTTATCACTCCAAGTCAAAAACTTCTCTGTGTTCTGTAAGTTTAAGCTGTTCCTACTCAGAACTCCCCCAGTAAAAAGATTGGATTTGCTCTTTCAGCCATATCATTGAATGTAAACTGCCTCAAGAGTCACTTCTGTGAAAGTGTGCCCTTTTTTTTTTTTTTTTTTTGTAGAATTCCAGCTTAATATTCAATCCATGCCCTGCTAGAGGTACATCTGCTGAACACCAATTTCCACTTGGAATGACATGTTGTGGACATCCATAGGATGTCAGTGTTGGTGCACTGAACGCGTGACTGCCACGTGCTGCCTAACTTTTCTCAAAAGCTCATCATGCATAACCAAATTAAAGGCCTTGCAGAAATATATTTCATCAGCACTATTACTTTTAATCTCATTACAAATTAAAAGTAGCTTCTTTTTTCAAGCTAATGGACACTGATGACATTACTCTCCTAACTTTTTATTAATCGAGTCACATATCAGCTGTTCTGCAATTTTACCTGGAACTAATGTAAGGCTGAGGCAGGAGATCCCCAGGCATTCTCTTTGCCCTCTCTGGTACAAAGTTAGTACTCCACAGTTTATTTTAAAAAAGCCTCAACAGCAACAACAAAGGCCCTCAGCTTTAACACTACAGAGAACTCATTGCCCAATTCTTGGGTGTCAAGATACGTGGGGCTAAATGTCTTTTTGGTGTTCCACTATTTGAATGAGCTTACCTGATTACTTTGTTAAATCAGATTAACAATTTCAGAATATTTCCACCTTTTATCATTAAGCCTGCAAGTCCCAAGTTTCAGCTAAAGGGGTGCCCCTAAAATATTGCAATTGTACTCATAGCCTAATTCTTTTGATTATAGTGAGATGGATTTGTATAGGAGGCGCACTTTTATCAGTCTTCTGTGAAATTACTCAAATGTAGGACTAACCACAACATATAATCATCTCAAATACAACTTTCAGTGGATAAAAGCTGTAGAAAATAAGTTACCTTCTTGCTGTTGACATGCCAAATTTCACAGGGTGCAGGGAAAGGTTTAGCTGCTGTGGATTTTCCCAGCATCAAAACACATTGCTGATATAATTCATTCCCTCTAAAACATATGATATATATAATGGTAAATACACTGTTAATCAGCTGTGGCTTAACACTGCTTGTTTCTTATATACAGGCTGCTGACTAGAAGTGGGGGGAATGTCGTGGAAGTAAACAAAGAAACATACCCTGCTTCTCCAGCCTGCCTGCAATGACAAGCTAAGTGAAAAGGAAACAGAAGCAGAATGCAGAAAGTTCAGTACAAATTACTTGCTCTTTATCCTAAAACAAAAAAGTGTTGTACTTTTCTTTTAATATCTGGATACTTCAGTGCCCAAACCCAAAATATGCAAATGAAATACAGATTAATCTCTTGGAATCAAAGCCCATCAAGTGATTGCCTTTATCCAGAAGCCACTGATTGTACCCAATGCGTGCACTAGTCATAAGAAAAACTAAGAAGGATTTTTACTTACAAAACTCAAATGTACTTTATGTATGTCAAGAACATCTTTGTGACTAAGGCCCTACATCCCATGCAGACTATTTCACTACATAAAAAGAATCCTGTATTTAGCAGAACACAGCACAGGATTTTTGGACTGCCAAATGGCAGGAAACTTCCAGTGCTCTGCTTTGCTTCAGGTGCTAGTTCTTTATAATTTGACCTTTGATAGATTCAGACAGTGAAAGCATTTTTCAGTTATCAAACTTCATGTCCTTATTTAATTATTCTGCACCCTTAAGCATAAAATGCATTATTTACACATAAAATGCATTATTTACTCAAAGTGCTTTTTATTCTCTATTGATAATTCCCTGATTGTACTGCCTACAGCTATGCAGGATGAAATCTTCTGGTTTTAACTTACCTATTTTCATCTAGGGAGATATAAATTGTAAGGAAGCACTAAGAGAATAAATACCTCTTGAAAGCCATGTGCTTGATTCCTAATGACAGAAGACTCTGGAAATATTGTGTACCTTCTTAAACACAATTGCTGCAACAATTGTAAGAATAAATCAAAATCAGTTACAGATGGCAGGAGGAATAAACACAGTAGAGTCCCTGCCTGAAAGACCTTACCAAAGAGGGGCAGGAAAGTGTTTGAAGTAGTTTTACTCACCTGACACTCACACTAGCTAGGTCTCTTCATTGGCCTTGCATTAGGCAGACATGCCCAGACAGCAGCTTGTTGTAGACTAATGAAATAGATACTGAAAACATACAATTAAGTGGGAAAACTTTATACCATCTGATCAAAACCTTGAAGGAAAGTTTAAAAAAAAGAAAATTAAATTGGGATGAAAAACTAATCTCAAAATTCTAGAGCGCCCCAACTGAAAGAATGAACACATTTAAACACAACTCTTCTGTTTCTGTAATGGACACATATTCCATTTTGACATTTTCATAGAACACTTATTTAAACTGAACCTTCCTGTAAAAAGTGCATGAACGGTCTGAGTACTTCTGAAACTTCCATCATACAATACAATACAATGCACCAGGTTGGAAGAGACCTTCAAGATCATCACGTTCAACCCATCAACCAATCCAACCCACCCAACAACTAAACCATGCAGCCTAGCACCCCATCCAGTCTTCTCCTGAACACCTCCAATGAAGGTGACTCCACCACCTCCACGGGTAGCCGATTCCAATGGGCAACCACTCTCTCCGTGTAGAACTTCTTCCTAACTTCCAGCCTAAACCTGCCCTGGTGCAGCCTGAGACTGTGTCCTCTTGTTCTGGTGCTGGATGCCTGGGAGAAGAGGCCAACCTCTGCCTGGCTACAACCTCCCTTCAGGTAGTTGTAGAGAGCAATAAGGTCACCCCTCAGTCATCGCCTCAGGAAGTCTGTGGAAACCACTATCCAGTACCCAAGCTTGCCGCATTTCCACACCATTGGCACAAAGGCCAATTTTGCCATTTTCTAGGCAATTCCTGAAGGATGGAAGGTGAGGACAACTGATACCACTTCCTCTCTTTGCAATTTTTTTTTTTTAGTTTCTGCCTGCACCTCCCATACTTCTTTTGCCACTAGTATCTCATCTTTAAGACACAGAGCTTCCTCTTCACTTTGAGCCACTACCTAGCTAGGAGCAGGAAGTTTCCCACTTCTTCAGAAAACATCTTGAACGTCGATCTCATGTTTCTTTTCTTTCTATCTTTTCAGCACTTTTGGCCAACAGTAAAGACTTTGCAAGTACATGAAGTATTTTCTTTCCTGATTTCAAGAGCTGCAAAGTGATTCATTAAGACATGACCTGAGGATTCTCACTTATGCTGTGTGGTATGCCAATAATATAAACACATTACTGTGTTTGGGATTTCCATCTTCAGCTGCTGCTGCTCACAGCTAAATTCCACCAATGAAAATTAAGCACTTTTTTTTTCCCCAATAAAGAAAATATGCCAAAACCTCTTAATCCTGACAAAGTCATTTTGGTGCAGAGTACTGCACGGTTCTTGTACAGCAGCCTGGAAGCCAAGTTATGCTGCTACACATCTAATTGTCTCCAGAATGACTAAAAGGAATTTCTTTAACAAAAAAAAAAAAAAAATTACAAAAAAATTGGTTGTATATTGTACTAAAAAATATCTGAAAGTGTTACTGTAATTAAAAAGTCTTAGAGATGCTGGAAAGATCATGCTGTGGCAAGCATCCAGTATACAACAATCAGACATTGACTTTGAAAGTCCTTAATATATTAAAGAAGAATAATGGGACTGAGAGAGAAATTAGACCCAAACTCATTCAAGTCTGAAGAGGAAGGGGTGGGGGTGTGAATAAATAAATAACCCCAGACAAAAATCAAAACCAACCAACCAACAAACCCAGAAACATAAAAAGCCCTTATCTTTTAGTCAACTTTCAAACTGTTACCAAGTTCTCAGAAAATCCCCCCAGCACTCCAAGGCTCTGAAAAGATACCAGGTCTGGATACAAATCCAGACGAATATCAGAACAAGCCTTTTATGTTCATCTTACATCTTCTTCTTTTCTGCTGTGTCCTTTTTGCACTAAGACATGCCCTGCTCTTAGCCACCAGTCTTCCCCTGAGTGCAGCTGATGAAGAGATGAGTGCTTTCACAGTCCTACGTGAGCAAGGTCTAGACAGGACACATCAGCTGACAGTTTTCAGGCTCCACTTGGATGTTTGATACACAACAGCAGGAAACCTACAGAATCACCTCTGGGTGAAAACAGGCAATTAAAACAGATTCTCCTCCTTGCAAGGCAGCATCTTCAGCTAGCAAATACTGTTCACTTCGTTTCAATTTGATAAGAATACTTCTGGGCATGCACTATCCTTATTTATTGCTTGTCTCTCCTTCCCAGCAAATGCCAGCTTATTTATACCGAGACCTTGATAAAGTCTGTGCAACACCTGTCATGCTGGAGTCTTCCCCAACTTCATCTGAGTAGAAGAGTCTGATGTGACTTGATGTTGTACAAATCTCACTTTCTACTCTGCTACTAGAAACTGCCATGCTAGTTAGAGAATTGCCCAGCCAACAAGAATACAGCTTGAAAGCTGTAGTTCCCTGAAAAGACAAATTTGCATTGTACTCATGCAGTGCTCCATGCTGGGTGGCTCTTCACAGCAGTCACCTTCAGATCTGGACACAGCAGAAGTCAGCATCCCTGCTACACAGCCTTCCCCCTTAACAAAGCTCAGTTTGAGAGCCCATTCTCAACACAGGTATGTCAGGCCTGCAGCACCTAGCTGTTGCTAGCTCGCTAAGTTTATTTATAGTATCTTTGTTTTATCTGCAGACTTCCAAATATTCAAGGGTCGTACAAAATGCAAGTATCACAGTATTACCAAGGTTGGAAGAGACCTCGAAGATCATCGAGTCCAACCTGTAACCACAAACCTCACGACTAGACCATGGCACCAAGTGCCACATCCAGTCCCCTCCTGAATGCCTCCAGGGATGGCGACTCAACCACCTCCCCAGGCAGCCCATTCCAATGACGAATCACTCTCTCGGTGAAGAACTTTCTCCTCACCTCCAGCCTAAACTTCTCCTGTTGCAGCTTGAGACTGTGTCCCCTTGTTCTGGTGCTGGTTGCTAGGGAGAAGAGGCCAACCCCTTCCTGGCTACAGCCACCCTTCAGGTAGTTGTAGAGAGCAATGAGGTCGAAGTAATGCCCTTTAGCTTGTTTTAATAAAATTACTTCATTTTTTCAGCAAAGGATGAAATAAAGGAAGCAAAGCCATGAACTTATGAGAATTTCTTTCAGAATTTTATGTAAAAACACAAGTGAAATAAAGAAGAATGAGTCAGGTAGGAAAAGTCAGAAGAATAGAGGGCTTAAGCCTCTAAGACAGTACCAGGAGCACATCTTCCACAAACTGATCTGACTCTTGAGAAAGCACCCACTTTGCAACCTCGTTTGCAATAACTCAGGGTTTCTTTATCCTAAGCTCATGAGTTTCATGCTCATATCCCTGCTCCCCAGGAAAAATAGAACTTAGAGAGCAGATTTCAAACAAATATGCTAAGGAATTAGGATGATTAAAAAGGAGAGTTATGACTAAAAGGAAAACGACTGCATGGCCCTGGGACCCAGCAGATCTGTTTCCTCCCCCAGTTTCCCATTCAATCACATTGATAACTGAATTAACAGCTTCTACATAAGCTACTTCTAAGACACAGATTGCTTGATTCATTTCTCTTGAGATCTCCACCTAGAAACACATTGAATGCAATGATTACTTAGTACCAAGAACAAATAGCAATTGTGGCAGCTGCCAGGCCAACAGGTACCAGGGCAGGAGCTCAGGGAAAGTTCTGACTGCCCCATCATGAATGGAAGTGTGATGTTTTCTCAAAGAGCCTTCATGAAATATTGTACAGTTCAGCTTCTGCAAAACAGAAATGGACATCCTGTTTATTTCAGAAGCAGGACAGGGGAAGGTCCAAACTGCACAGAGGCAGCACAGCAGGGAATTATTACAGCCACTTTCCTCCAGGATTCCTGTGCTTTGAGGGGTTGATCACCAGCCTCAATGCGTGTGTAAACTATAATCTTAGACCGGTGAAAAGTAGGAATACTCCGATAAGACTTTTAGAGTTGGGGTTTTATATTATTACTATTTCTTTCTCTCAAAAGGAGGCAATACCAATATCTTTGTTTTATCTAGCCCCTGTTACTAGTGTGATCACATGAAAAGTCAGTTCACATTTTCACCAGGCAATTCTGTGACAGACCTAAACTAAGAGATATGCCAATCCAAACAAAAGTACCTACTGAGCATAAATGGACCAAATCACTTTGTCAGTGCTATAAAGCCATTCCTGGGTATTTAATAAAGTGTTTCAAGAAAAAAATATCACCCTAGGACCAATGTTTTTTTCATTTCAATTCATGAGCTCTAATCTACCAATTATCTCTTTTTATTGGCTCTTGAATGGGTCCCTTAAGGCAAAGACATTTTAAAGCTAATTAAATAGAAATCACCAGATTCACTGTACTCAGTGCTCAGCTGAGGATACTGTTTCCACACTTAGTTACTGAGCCTTTTCCATCAATATGGAAACTTTTGGGGATTACATGCAAATATACTGACTTGAATTGCCAAACCAGCAGGTACAACTTGATTTTTGTACCTTTAGCTATTGAAAATACAGTAGCAGTGATTTAGCTGATGACTAGAAAAGGCTTTCCTATGTTTAAACCACATTTCCTCCGACATGCAGGGCTTTTTAAAAATACATCTAAAAATACACACAAAAACACATATAAAAAAGCCATTTCAGGCTGACATATCATATGAGGTTTCTGCTCTCTGTATAAGTTTATTTGAACTTCTAAGCAAAACCCCAGGATCATTTCAGAAGGTTGAGAAGACTGTACTGTCAAATACTTTCCTGGGAAGATTAATTGAACAGCTGAACTCTTGAAGCAGCACCTATGCAAAAGACTAAAACCTACATCTTGCATATTAAAGATATGGAAGGGCTATTGGCCATTACTCGTGGGGAATATGAAATTAGATATTTATTATTTTAGAGATGAGGATGGAGGGACTTTCAATTTTTTAATGCAAACTGGAATTAGAGTTAGATTTTTTTTTTTTCCAGATAGGGAATGAGGGTCAATGTATCACTCTAGTTTCAGACAGCAGGCTCCCATGATATTCACATTATTCTCCCAGTTTCATGTTAGGCAATCAAATGTGGATGAGCTGGTGCTCTTTACTTGAAGTACTCACATGATTTTGATCAGGCCAAACAACAGCACTTTAAAGTTGACAGAACAGCTATCCAAGCACTTAGTAATTTATTTGCCATAAAACCCTGCACCATGTAAAGATTTCAGCCAGTTTAGATGTTTAAGCCTCTGTTGTGCGATCAATATTTAAGGCACTTGCCGTCTTTTCTGGAGGTAACTACTTCTTAAGTGCTGGCCCCAACTCCAAGCTACCCACCATCTCTATAAAAGAATTTTGATAGATAGATAGATATAAATAAATAATGCCTATATAGCAATTAAAGGTATATTGAAGCCACACAGCTAAAAGCACAGGAAATGTGAATTAGATGCTTTGCACACCTAGTTCCATATTCATTTCTTTTCTAGATTAAACATGTGGGTCAACACATTAGTGGTGATACTTCCACAGAGAATTTTCACTTACATTATAAACAATGAATTGTTTTGCTGTGGATCACAGGGCTTCACAAGCAAAATACCCAGTGAGGAGAAATTTTGCCTAGACTACAACTGAAAGCAGTTCTACCACTTTCCAGAAACTCACTGTCTCACACAAAGGAAAAAGTCACTGTTCCCTAGCACATATTTTAGGTGAGACAAAAGTGCTAAACAGCTTACCAAGCAGCATCAGGGTAATTAACATCATATCACCTCTAATTGGAAGCGATTCAGCAGTCTCAGCTTTGTAGTAGAAGTCTTTTCAAGACTCACTGATGTGAAAGGCTAATACTGACACCAAGAAGTGTATCATTATCTAGCTCTCAAATCCCAGAAGAAAGCTGTGGAGTAATAGTTCACTCGAGAGTGGTCTGGAGTCACCAGCAAGAGATAATCCAGCTACTGTGTTGCTATTTCCTTCATGTTACTTTATTCAAACATGCTGTTGCAAGCAGACAGAGCTACATGGGCTGACTAAATCATCTCTCTGTTGCTCAAGGGGTCCCAAACAGGAACAAGATCAGGACCTCCGCTTCTTCAGTGTTCAGAGGTCCTGTTCTTTGCAAGTTACTTCATGCAATCTGCAGTCTGAGATATATATCAACTCAGCTTTCCATTCTTCACCCATTCACACCCATTTAGAGTTTTCATTCTTTAAATAAAGATATACTGAATGTTTGCTTTTGTCAGGTCATACAAACCCTCACCTGCCTCTTTACACCATTATGAGTAGTGAGAACCTCACCAATTTGATGGACTCTCATCAGAATTTATCTTTATCTTTATCTGTTCTTTCTCCTGAGTGTAGGCCTCAAGGATGTAGCCAAAATAAGAAGAAAAGAAAAAAAGGAAATAAAAAAGAGAGACACCTTTAAAACCAAATTAATTTCAGCTTCTTACTGCATATTTTCTACGTTACTGCTGTCCAGTTAAAGGGGTGCTAAAGGCTAACAACTTTGAATACTCACCATGATCAACATATTAAATAATTTTAAATTATCTCTTCCTTGCTACCAGATACAATTTCTAGAGGACACATGAGAGACTGAGACCTTCACATACACCCATCTAAGATACTTCAGTTTTATGTGTTGTGGTACAAACAGGACAATGACTACCTTCCTAAATTACCTGTTCAAATAGAAGAGGATTTCAGGGGGCTTACCCCACAGATGCCAACAGGCAGTGTTCAGGAATATTATTAATCAGGATGTAAGACAACTCAAACCCAAACCAACTTCTGTACTGAAGAGTTTGTGTTAAGGCATGTATTTAAAAGTGAAGGTGTCCCACACCTCTTTCATCCCAAAGAAGTAGTGCTTAATATCTAAGAGAAATTCTTCCAAAAGGTCCATGAGGACTAATAGAAGCCTGAGCTATTTTACAAAAGGATTTCTTGCACAGAAAGAGTACAGCACTGTAAAAATGAGCTCCAAGGACACATTTCACATGTAAGTAGAATCTATTATCAAGATAAAACTTTTTCAAGCATCATTTTATATTGAGAGAAGCTGCATAGTCTCCAAAATGGCAGTGTAGCTCTTTCTGCTGTATAAATCATCCTCTGTGCCATGACAGAAGAGTGATATGAACCACAGAAAAAGTCTTTAGCTTTTCTCTCATGCCTATTTCCCTGTCAAGTATTCAAGTTCATAATTTTCTATTTCAGAGACAGCAACACACAGATGGACAAAATCTATGCTTCTGTCATAGTATTCACATGCCCTGTGACAGCCTGGTCCTCCTCCGGGGCACAGGAAATGTGTCACACTGAGTGACACACCACCACGGATCCCCAATTTCCTTTTATTCCATCTCCATCGTTCCACAGGAACCTTAAATATCTACATTAACTGACTTGTTCCCTATTTGATAACTATTTTAAGCTGTGTTGCAAGATGAAGCACTGACTCAAAAGACTGAATATTGAGCTAAAAACCTGGACCCAAATTCTAATGCTGTCACTTAGAGTAATGCCTCTTGGTCCTGGTCTCTACTGCAGTCCACTAAATCACTGTGATGGTAAAACATCTCAAGTAGCAATGAAGCAATATGATGTAAAGCATGGTCAGAGTAGAAAGATTAGAAAGGAAATATGAGAAGCAGCAATAATGCACATCCATCTCAGGTGAGGCAAACTGTGCAGCGGAAGCCCCTCGGCCCCACAGAACACAGGGCAGAGGGCAGGCAAAAGACTCTTTGTTTCCCTCCATAATACTAATACAGAACCGGGGAAACTGACAGAAAGCTATTAGTGTCTCTATAACTGAGTGCTAAGAATGCTGAAATCATTTGCCACTACAGGAAATCCCATCTTAATTAATTTAAGTAATTAGCTCTGCAAATGTTAGAGAGTTCATCTTTTGTCTTAAAATCATGCAGCATATGTATGTAGAGGGAGCATCATGTACTCTATCTCGGCCAGTGTTCTCTCTAGAATCATTTTGACATTCTCTCACAGAATGGTAGGGCTTGGAAGAAATCCCTGGAGACCATCTAGTCTAATCCCCCTGCCAGAGCAGGTTCACCTAGAGCAGGTTGCACAGGACAGCATCCACACAGATTCTGAATAACTCCAGAGAGGGAGACTCCACCACCTCCCTGGGCAGTCTGTTCTAGTGCTCTAGAATCCCCCAAGTAAGGAAGTTCCTCCTCATGGTTAGATGGAACTTCCTATATTCAAGTTTGTTCCTGTTACCTCAGCTTGTCACTGGGCAGCACTGAAAAAAGACTGGCCCCATCCTCCTGACACCCATTCTAAGTATTTATAAGCATTGATAAGATTCCGGGCCCCCTCAATATTATCTAGTATAAAAAGCCCTAAGTCCTTCAGCCTTTCTTTACAAGAGAGATGTTTCAGTCCCCTAATCATCTTCCCTGTTGGTTCTCTCCTATGACCCCACTGAAAAGACTTCATTCCAAGTATAAAAGCTGCCTTAGAAAAAGGCAATCAGCTGAAAAAAATTGAAGGTCACAAAAAACTGTATGACCCCAGAGGTAGCCCATCTTGTAAATTTTAGAAAGGGGCTCTGAGGGTCTGACTTCAGGAGAATATATGGATGAGAAAATATAGCCTGCTAGTGCTGCTTCTTAGCATATCAGTATGCAGAGTGCATGATGCCAGCTCCTTTTTAAGCTGACAAACCCAGTTCCCAACTCATGCTCCAAAACATACCTAGGGTAACAGGCAGTCTCAGAGGAAAGAGCCAGGAGTTCAAATGTACTCCACCATTGTACATGGAATCACCCAAAAAAAACCCCTTTGCTCTCCAAGCCAGGGAGCCTTATGCAAACTGCAATGAACAGAGCAGACTACTAAAAAATATAATGAATAAAACATTTGGGGTTTTAGCATGTAAAAATTAAAAAGTTAGCATTACAATAGGCAACAGCAGTTCACTTATTTTTGCATTGTGCATTTGTGTCACTTCAGCTGTGCATAAAAGGTTTTTCCCTAATTCATATAACTTTTTCGTAGCTTGCATAATGCAGAAACTAACAGCAGAAACCAAGCAGAGTCTATAATATGACTTCATTGCAGCTGATAGAAATCAAACAGTGAATGAAGTATCCATCCGATATCTGCTCTGAACCGGAAGATATTATGACTTACCAAGTTATGTTAGATCTAATTTGGGGGAAAAAAGTCACTCTAAGTTAAATCTTTCCTCAAAATTACTGTCAGAAAATCCACACATGCATCAAAGCAGCACGAGGATGAAATCCTAAGTCGCGTTTTATTATTAATATAACTTCATTGACATCTTTGGTACTAGTGATTTCTGCATGTCTGAAGAAGCAGGTTTTCATTTTTAATCTCTCTACATCTCCACTACTCAGCCCATTCTGTGGTGCTGTGTACCAGCAGCTGCTACTATATTGATTTTACCTTCATATCTGTATTTTGTCCAATTGATTGAAAAGTCATCAAAACAAGTTTCTGCTTATTTGAAGCTAATATCTAGGCTGCCTCACTTGTAAATGAAGGCATAAGCAGACTGTTTAGCATGTTAATGTGCTAGCAAGCCAAGAACATTCCTAATTCACTCTCAGGGAGTCTCACACTAAGCATTTTCATCAGTGATTAAAGTATTAAAGCTTATATTGCAACAACAATTAATACTTTTCAGCCAACAGCCTTCTGACTCTTCTGTCTAGGGTTTCAAAGCAATCTCCTGACGTTAAAAAAATCCAATAATTTTCTATATCCTGCAAGGTAAGAAATATCTGTTTCTCAATGGGCAATGTACTAAGGAACACACAATTGAGTTCAAAACCGGCCTAAGGTCCAGGCTGTGGACATGAAGAACTGATGCGACGCTTCACTTCCAGCTATGGTTTAGGTTTTGCATACAGTCCACACTTTCAAGTATCAAGACCCATATTTCTCAATTTAGGCACTGAACATCAGAAATGACTGAGGAATCACAACCAAAGAATGACCCAAAAAATTTCATATGAGATTTTAGAGACGATGACCATTTTTTAACCATAAACCTCTGACCACTTTCCTATCTCCAACACCACTAAGGGTTATTCCATTTGCATTCTCAACTCTGATACTTTAGAGCAAACATAACTGCCAATGCAAAATAATGATATAATATGAAATACAAAATCCTGTGAATATAAGCAGCTGTAAATTTTTAATCTTGAAACCATTAAAAAAAAAATTAGCTTCATCTTCTCAACATTTGTATTTTTGCCAACACACACTTCAGAGTGCAACTTTTTGGAGAAGAAAAGCAACTATCGTTTTTGATAACTCTGCTAAGCTTAGAAATAATAATATTAAGGACACAGTAGTGGTCAAATGACACAAAACACACCAAACCACAATTCCCTACCCTGTAGACAGAAATAGATGACAACAAGCAAGACGAATATAACTCTTTCTTGCAAACAGATGACAGCAAAATTGACTAACTTCAGTCTGCTGTTCATCATTGCCACCACTAAGTACTGGATGCCTCACTGACCTTATAGCCATGCAACTCCTGAGGATAGATTTAAAGATAAATGAAAAACCTGATGTGACAGAAATAAAAGAAGACATCTCACAATATCAAGCAACTTAAAGAAGTGTGCATCTTTTAAGTAAATATCTATTTAATTAGTCAACATATTTAAGCAATGTGTATCACTTCCTTTAAAACTCACTTTTCTTGTGCCCTTACAAAATCCATGGCTGTTTCATGAATAACCAGCACAGACTGAATCTAAAATTCAGTGTAGACAGGCGAGGAGTGAGGAAACTAGAATTACTTATAATTTCCATGTACATATCTGTGGCTTCTGACTGCTTGCTGTATTACTAAACAAGTACCCTCTCTTTTCCTAATAAAGCTTATTTCATCCTTAGCAAGAAAAATGTCTTAATCGAGGTAAGGAAACAGAGTCTTCAAGGTCTAGGCTTTTATAATGACTTCCACTGTTGCTCACCAAAAACCAGAACATGTGAATGCTTGAAAACAACAGGTATAAAAGAATTCAGGAAGACTATGCAGAACAATAATGATGCTTGTGATCATACAGTGTGTAGAGCTACTTAAGGAGTGTAAGCCAGAAAATATTTAATAATATATCCACCCACAGAAAAGGACCAACAGGTGATCTAGTCAATTCCTGTTTCCAGTCTCACAAATAAATGTGATCATGTGCAGGTTGAACTAAATGTGCTCCACTAAAAGTGGAAGTTGTAAATTATCACAGACCTTCCACCGACACCAGCAATAGCATTGAAATCAACCTAAGTCACTGGACTCCGAAGCAACTTCAATTTATTATGTAAGCAAAATGCCAAGTGCTACTTCTATAATTGTATAAAAATCTACTAAGAAAATGCCTTCAGTTAACCACTCTTTTGCTGCTTTTCATTTCAGAGTGGAAGAGAGTAAGGCCTCATCAATGCTGCCATCTACAGAGCACTTCTCCAGATCAAGAGATTTATTTATTTATTTTTTTATTTAGACCTTGAGATTTTGCATTGTCTGATAATAAACTGCTTGGAAACCAAACATTCACCACCTCAGTTTCTGCTTGCAGCAGTCCCAAATAGGGATCTTTCTTACGTTGTTGGGTTTGTTTTGGGTTTTTGTTTTTTTTTTCCCTGAAGGGGGAAAAACAGGGGAAGAATCATGGGATGAAAATTACTTCCAAACAATTTTGAATGCAGTTACATCTGTTCATGCTGCTGTAGCTTAATATCACCTGCAGTAGTAAGCACTTTAGTGGTATACAGGGAATGGGGGAAACAAAAAAATCCAAGGTAAAATAGTGTAAGATTTGCACATAAATAGCTGAACTAAAAAAAAACCCCTTCAGTGTATCCAGAAACATTTTCAATAAATAAATACACTGTTAAAATGGGTAGTTCATTTTGATCAATGCATTCTATCTCACAATACAACATTTTCTATTTCATCTGCCCCTACAACTGCTTCCAGTCAAAATTTCCAAATTTCAGAAGGTACTAGGAAGCCTCCACCTAGAAAAAGGTTATGTGGAAAATATTTCAAAAAACATAATACATAAATGCAAGTGAAAGTAGATACATTTATCTCTACAACATTTTGTCTTGCTTTAGACTAGAGACAATGATTGTGAACAACATTCACTGCAAACTCAGGCAGCTCTCTTTAACATGGATAAATCTCGCTCTAGAAGGTATGATTAAGGTGAAAGCTTTGCTTTAACTGTCTTCAGCCAGCTCTGCTGTAAACATCAGGTTTCCCTCTGTAAGGCTGTATTTCAGCCTCAAAAACACTACATTCCATTCAGTGTCTTCTCTTCTGTAATCACAAAATGCACTTCAGTTAGGAAATGGAGTCATAGTTATTCATGCATTTCCAGTGCTAAACCTTTATCTAAATATACAGAGCCAGCTTAGCTCCAGAGCCCCAGAAATGTTACTTGTTCTGTCAGAGAAAGTTGTCCCCACTCCAACACATCGCCAGTCCATTACAGACACGGTAACCTAGTACAGAAAGGGCTCATGTTCTTCTCTGAGTGAGGTTCCTGATAAAGCGTATTTCGCTAGACAAGCTGCACAAGTTGCCAGGACAGGTAGAAAACCAGGAAAGAAAATTAAGCCCTTACCATAAAGTATTTCTGATTGCTGCTGGGAGAGCACAGCCACAAAAGCTTGGTGCTGCCAGAGCTGTTTCCACAGCTTCTGCTCCCCTTGTTACATAGCTAACTCTGTCCTCTCTCACCATCAGTGCCACCTGCCCAGGGGATCCCTTCAGAAAAATGGGCCTCTTTTTCCCCAAACCTTCACCTTGTTCACAGCCCTTCCCAGACCAGTACTTCTACCGCAAAGGATCTGACATGATCATTCAGGTGCCTGTTCACACAACCATAAAGGATTCAGCTGAATCGTGGGGCACTACAACTTCTCCTCACCATATTGTTTTCTTGAATTCCAGCAGTTCGTATTTGCCTGCTGACTGGTATCTTAAACAGGCAATGATCTGATAGCTAATAGTGGTCATCACTTGGAAATGTGCCTATAGGACTCTATGTATTCATGACATATCACATGATGGAAGGACCTAACTACACAACCAGCAGTGGAGCACAGAAAATGTTCTCCCTTAAGCACCTACCAGGCACCATGCAGAAGACATGTCAGCAAGCTCAGATGAGCAAAATTCCACGTGTTGTCTTTACTTTTATATATAAAAGTTTTGTACAAATTATAGTTTGGAGAGAAGTTGTTTCTATTCTAACTTCACATGAATTTCAAATACTTAAGTTTTATTTTTAAGATGACAGTTATGTAGAAGGCAAAGCTTTAGGCAGCCTACCTAGGCAGCCTGAAAATACAAAATCTGTTGAAAGCGAAGCTGGCTAGGCCAGCTCTGAAATTACCAGCACAGAGGGTATGCTTTAATTAGAAGGTTTTCACCAGCAGGTTCGTGTAGACAGCAAGTACCTGCCTAAAAGAAATGATGTAAGAAAAAAACCTGACAACATTTTCCAATAGACATTCAAACATCATGCAGATGAAAGGGGAAACTGTTTTCAAAAGGTCAAGGTAAGTAATCGAGTTTGCTGCTAATTTTGTAACTAGTTATATGTTATATATAGTTATATGTTATATAGTTATATGTTATATATATATATAGGTATATATATACCTAGAAGAAGAAACTTCCAGGTAAAAATAAACTCCACCTTTTTTTATTGGCTTCATTCAACTCTTCCTCATGTTTCTGCATACTTGACTCTCTGTTCAAATAATAAATACAAGAATGTCTGATGAAAGCCACTCAGGCACTGTTTTATATATTCAGCCCAATGAACAGCAACTTTTCTTATATTCTCCAATTCCAGTGGAGCAACAAAAGGATAATTCTAGCTATACAAACCACTGGTAAAAGTATGCCAGCCCTGATCATATCCATTTGTTCAATTTTACTGCAAAGGATGCCGTTTGGCTATTCATTCCTCAGAGCAAACATCAATTCCTCTGCACTAGTATGTGTGCAATCTTTCTTAACCTTTAAAAAACTTTGAACACAGGAATTTAAATAGTTACTACCATCAAGTCAACAGTCAAATCATTTTTCCCCATGTGTATGTCAGACTATACTTGTGAAGGAAGATGCAAGAACAGGTCGTCTTTGCTGAAGGCATGGAACAGAAGAACCACCCAATAGTTACAGGTAATATCTGGACCAAACTTTACTTTTGATCCACTTACTGAGCACCAGTTTTATTTCCAATGACATTTGGGGTTTGTTAATCAATGCAGGATCCAGGAACAGAAGAAATTATAAAATGCAATTAAGGTGCATTATTAAACATTTCCAAAATCCCAAACCTATATAGAATACATATAACATCAGCCAGCTAACTACATCTCAAACAGGTAGCAGACCAGCCTGCAATTCATTTTAAAAATGAATTTAAATGCTCCTTTATTGAGGAAACTATCAGCACCAAGTAATGAGTGAATTCTCTGAATTGCCATCTGCCTGCAGAGATAAAGTCTACACAAAAATGGCTAATGCACCAATGCACAATGAGGTGAGCATCCAACAGCACAAGGCACTGTGTTCCCTTGGCACACGAGGGATGCCAGGTGCAGAACGGCCTCTGTAGCTCCCTGGGTAATGTGATGGATGGTTCAGTGGGGAGATGGCTACTTACCACCATTTGAGGCTGACTGCTGAATTCAGTGTGACATTCACGGTAAAACTTGTCCAATTGCTCAGTCATAACCAAGTATCTGGAACATCACTGCATTATGATAACTACTTTCCCTCTCATGACTGGTACAGAAACTTTGGGAGCTGGATGTATCTCAGCTCTCCCTCTGACTGTGGGGTCGTGTCTGAGCAGTTCAATGAGACCAAATCCTTTCCACTTTTCTGTAAACTCCTTCAAGATCTCCACATATATAGGCACACCTAAGCAGAAGACTCACTTTAGGTTCACTGCCTGCATGGAAAGAAGGAGGCCCATTTGTTTTGCTGCAATTTGTTTCACAGCCTTTGCATTCTTGAGAGCTATCAAGCTAACATTGGCATCACACACTCTGATCCCACTAGGAATCACTGGACCATTACTTCAAGTTATTGTTGCATTCATGTTGCCCACTTCTGTGAGGAATATAAAATTAAACTTGCTAGTATCCATCATGTTTCAACAGCTCTATTTCATGTTAGGTGGTATCAATTCACTAGTAATTCATTTAAGTAGATGCAGTATTAACAGCTTTTCTGATCAGAAAAGAATTTGACAGGGTTTATGTGAAGCATTAACAACAACAAAACACTATTTGGTCTAGTTTGGAGCTCTTTAAATATTAGTGAGAATTCATTCTAAGAGATGAAGGAAATACCAAAATCAAATATGTGGCATCTTCCATAAGCAACCTTTTAGATTTTTACTGCCCAGAGTAATCACTGTATGCTATTAGAGCTACCATAAGCTCAGACTAGTGACCAGTCCCTGCCTGCTTTCATTTGCTACAGCAATGAAACTCAGTTTCCTGTATTGTTTATATTTTCATCTTTGTGCTATAATAAAAATGTATTTGGTTTCATGTAGAATTTATGTGCTTTGACAAGTTCAGCAACAAATTACTGTTTGCATCTTGGGTAATGTTTAAGAATTTCAGCATGGAGCTGCACCTACAGACTTAAAGACTTTCAAGTTTGGGATGTGCCTTGCCTCTGCCTCTCGGGTGTCTTTACTTCCACGAGGTTGCACTTCATTGCAGGGTTGACTGAGCAAAAGCTTGTGAAGTTGTCCCTTGGGTGCTCCCTCATCTGTGATCATGCTTGTCTAATAATTTCTTTTTTCTGAGATAACCATGTTCTCTACCTTTCTGTCATAAAAAGCAAAAAAAAATCAAACAAGCCCAAAAAAGGGGCACAAAACCAAACCTCCAGCTTTCAAAGTTATTAGAAGTGCTTAATAATTAACAACTGTGGGTATTCTCCCCAACATTTGCTTGCATCAAATTCACCCTTATTTTTTGTGTTAACTTTTAAGAAACTTCCAACACCTCACCTTTGTGTGAATTCATTGAACATAAAAGATTTAAAGGTATCTTTTTTTTACATAATGGTAATAGACCATAGAGTTCTATAGCACATTCAGTCTGTGTAATAGCTCTTCTGCATTTTTATCTGCACAGTTGTTTGAACAGACCTTTAATGCATCTCAGAAAACATGAATGAACTGGGAGTAGGCAGAAAAACAACTCCTGTGCAACCTTACTTGGTTGCATGGTCTAGTTGATTAGATGGTGTTGGATGATGGGTTGGACGTGATAATCTTGCAGGTCTCTTCCAACCTGGTTTATTCTATTCTACTCTATTCTAAATTACAGACACTATCATCTCCCAGTTCAGCAAAAAGGGATGATAATATCCACTGACCTTTTTCCAGTATGTTTTCAACATGAACACCATGTTATTTTCTAGAATTTCCCAGACAAACTTGTTCATGTGTTACACAGGTTACCCTTCTGGACAGGAAATCTAACACATCAGAGTATGATGAATTTACTGTATAGGAACAGGTCATCTGCACAATTCAGTGGATATACCAAGGATCCCCAGGTGGCCTGGGCAAACATCCCAGACACTCCAATTTTAGCAAGGTAAGATTTATGGATTAAAAAAGGCACTGAAAACAGTAGCTCTAATTATGGGTACTTTTTTTAAGAGTCTGTATTAAAGGAGAAAATTTTGCAATGTTAAATGTTTAATCATTAATCTATTCTTGTTACAAACTTAACAGTGTTTTACAAATGTGCTGTGGATTTGGGGGAAAAAGCTCTTCTTACCCCATTAATGTTGCTGTCTTACTACTTCAATTATATCAGTGCTTTTTGATTTTTGGCAGTGGTATTTGTGGTTTACATAAAATTCGTATTTCCAATCTCAATATGATAATCCCCAAATCTGTGTCCATCATTTGAAGCTTTGTAAGTCTTTTTTTTTGAAGCCAACAGAAGAGTGCTCCCTGTTAAAAAGTGGACTCCTGAACCAGCTGAACCTGAATGAAAGGTGGTACAGAAGTTCATGACCCACAATACTGATCTGCAAGAAGTAGACACAGAATTAAGTAGTTTGCTTTCAGCCTCCTTGGCTCAGAATCATTACTGAGCAACAGATTCAGCAAGTTATGATCTGGAGCCAAAGCTGGAAATAACTTGGACTCCTACAACTGAGTTTATGCACTATAGCTAAATGACTTGCTCATGTTCACATCAGAAGAAATCTCCAATCAGCAGAGCTCTAGTTTCAGAGCCAACAAATGCTCTGCTCTTTCCTCTCCCTGCCTTCCTTCATCTCATCCCTTTCATTTTTCCCTAGACAAACAAACCATTACATCAATAGAAAAGTCTCTCTCACCTCTGTCAAGTGACACAACTGAGCACAAACCTTGATGTCTTCTCTGAAGACACAGTTTTAAAGATCTGGAGTCACAACACAAAATGCAGTCATAATTAGGTATGTACAGTAGCAACCTTTTTTTAAGAAATCATACAGTTACAAATCTGTCACTACATTTGCAGCAAATCAAACACACTGTGGTTAGTTTTGGTCTTCTAGGAGAACTCACACCAGCAAATTACATTAAAAAGACACACCTAATAGCATCATTTCTACTAGTGGTAGATCACAGCACTATCCTGAACAGGAAATCTGCAGCAGCCCTACATGGAAACCTACATTTCAAAAGGGAAACTCCTTCCAAGAAGAAAGCAAAAATACAAATGATCAGAATAAAAGATCACTTATTGAATCAAATCTTTTAGCTATATTTTGCCACAGGTGGAAACTGGCCAGACTACAAATGCTCTGGACCAACTCTGTGTTTAAAGAGAGCCCTTTTTTTGCAGTGGTTGATATGTACGTAACGAAACCATAGGACTTGGCACAGTAGCTGGCGATATTAAAAACAAAGTCATGTTGTTATTAAATTCCTGTTTTTCCAAAGATTCCATCTGCTCACCTCTATTCAAGTCTTTTAAAATACATACAGCTTAACTCCTGATAGTAAGATGTAAAATAATATCTATGGTGGCTTTAGAGCAGGAATGTTTTGATAATTACTCTTGCAATAGATTCTGTGCATCTGACCAGCAGGTTAAGTACCAATATTTCAGTGAGGTATTTAGAGGTTTACTCAAAGAAAGAAGCATCCAGAGGTTTCATTCTTGTTCCACCTTTTTATTATTTGTGCAACACTTTGTACAGCCTTCTGTGCAGTTCTCATCTGTTTCTATAAGACAAGCTCACTGGAGCTATTTAATAATTTGATCCTACTATTATTTTGGTACAGAGAACATTAATACAGACCAAAGGAATCAACTGTAAACAGAATTTAAAAAGACAGAGACCTGGTGAGGTCACTAAAGTTTACACTGAAGAAGCATCTGCCTGTGGTCAAGTACACAGATGAAAAGGTTGTTTGTACTGCCTCAAAACTATTCATGATGACAGCAGAAGCACAATTCTCATTCAAGGTCAACAGTAGAAAAAATCCACAGGCAACAAATCTGCGGCTAACATAGAGGGTGAGTGGCCATGCATGGACAAATGAGAAAAGCCAGTTCTTGGCAGATCAGTCAGACATTAATCATACAGTTTCATTTGAGTTAGACAACAAAAAACACCCTGTAGAAAGGGATGTGGGGGTGCTGGCCCACAGCAGGCTCAGTACGAGTCAGCAGCCTTATCAGCTCCCAAGAATGCAAACCATGTTCCAAGGTGCACCAAGCACAGCTCAACCAGCTGTCAAAAGAGGTGGTTGTCCCACTATATTCTGTGCTGGAGTACTGTGTGCAGTTCTGGGCCCCAGAATTTAGGAAAGATGTGAAGGTCCTTAAAAGCCTCCTGAGGAGGGCAACAAATCTGGTGAAAGACTTGGGAGGAATGTCCTGAAGAGAAGCAAAGGACTTTAGACTTGTCTGGTTTGTAGAAAAGGAGGTTGAGGGGAAACCTCATTTCTCTCTACAGCTTTCTGGGAAGAGGACATGGAAAGGGATGTGTTGATCTCTTCTCCCTGGCATACAGAGAGAGGACATGCGGGAATGGTTCAAAGCTGCACCAGGGGAGTTTTAAACTGTACATTAGGAAGCATTTGTTTACTGAGAGGGTTGTCAAACACTGGAATAGGCTTCCCAAAGAGGTGGTCGATATCCCAAGCCTGTCAGCACTTAAGAGGCATTTGGACAATGCCCTTAATAATATGCATTAACTTGGTCAGCCCTAAAATGGTTAGGCAGTTGGACTAGATGATTGTTATAGGTCCCTCCTAAATGAAATAGCCTATTAAATTCTAGTCTAAAATTGGCACAGCCTGACCAGGGTTTTGTGCTATACATGCACATACACAGCAGATAAAAAACAGGAGTCTAGTTTCTGATTTATATTTGTGCCATTTTTTGCCCTTTTTTTGAGTGTGGAAACTATTCTTAAGACTTACAAAATAAACAGTACTCTACCTCCAGCTGAGCTACAGGAAGATATTCTTTCCCCTATGACTAGGAACTGTGATGGAAACAGTTTTTGATGTGAGAAATGCAAAAACACAGTATTTCCTATGAAAAAGAAAGAATTACTAGTCTGGATAGAAACAATTTTTTATTTAGCATATATAATTTTCCTAATCTTGGATTTCCTAAGTAACTGCAAGACTTTCATACTAACTCTGCCTTCCCAGCTGCAGGATTCACAAGGGGACTTTGCTGCACCAACATTTACAGTGCACCTAGTAGGAAACAGATTTGGTTATTGATAAACATTACTTGGCATTCTAGATGTCATGAAGTGGGTTCAGGATAGTTCATTGTTCTCCTGCTATCCATCATACATTCATGGAATTATTTGAATTAACTCCAGCTCAACCATAGTCCTTATTTCAACACTTCCAAAAGTTTAAATAACCCCTGCATTCCTGTGTATCAGCATTCCTTGGGTGCATACACTTCATTTTTGTGCAGAATTCAGATGTCTCAGAGACTAGCATTACAGGGAAACAAAATGACACTTTGAAAAGATTTTCCTTATGCTTTTTGTGGCAAGAAAACTGTATGTGGCTTGTATATGTGCTACAACCAGTATGGCATGGCATGCTTTGCTATAAAAGCAGACACTTAACTGAGTCAGATATTTCATAAATGAAAGGGATTTTATTGTTTTAATGACTTATTCACTTACTGATAATATTCAGATTTCTTCTTTTCCTTGTCTTGAAGGGTAGCACAAGAGATAGAGGATGCTTGAAAAGTATTTTGGCCAATTATGCACCCAAATAAATATCCTCAATTGCCTATGGCACATAGATGTAATTAGACAATATATTTCTTCTAAGGCATAAGACTGCTTAGAGATGTGGTTGAATAAGCACATCAAAAGATTGAGCTGGAAAGGTCAGAAGAAAATTATCAACATCTGTGACTTCCTTCTCTTTAAAGAGAAAGAGAAACCATGGCAAAGCGGCAAAAAGTAGAAGAATAAGAAAGTTATTATTGTAGAGGTTAGTGAATTTGTCAGAAGTAGAAACTGAACAAGGATATTTCCAAATTGCATTATAAAATTGATCATTAGTATAATTTATCCTCCACCTACAAGCTTTCTGTATGCACCATCAGAGTTTTGCAACCTATTCCCCTTATCCTGTCAATCTGCTTGTCTACGCTTCGGGACAGGTGATAAAGCAAAGGTGTGTGACATTGGTTCAGACTTGGTGGGAACAGACCAGTGTGAGAGAGGGCTGAAAGAAGCTCTAATGGAGATTCCCTTGGAGTTGCATCAAAGCTCTGGGTTTTGGGTTTTGCATGAGCTATTTAAGAAAGGAATAGTGTAGAAGGGTCATTGGTTATGTAGGTGAATATATAGCATGGAATATTTTGCATTCTGCCAAGATACTCAAGTTCCTTAAGTCGTTTCTCTTTGCCAGTCACTTCTATTTCAGATCACCAGTCTATAAAAGGAAGAACTAATATATACTAACATGCATCCAGCAAAAGCTAGTATCTATATAAATATCCCTCAGAAGATAATTGCCCACTCCCTATCATCTCTTGCAAAGACACACAAGAAGTGCTAGGAGATTGCAAGAATCTGCTTCAGTAGAAAACTCTGAAATCCTTTTGAAGGAGTCTGGAGGGGAGAGATACACATATGAGAGAAAGTCACCAGTTCTCCACCCAAGTAACTTCTGCAACACTTTCAAATCTTTAAATTACCCAAGAAGCATGCCACAAAGTGCCCACTTCACAATTCTAGCACAATACTCACAGGTAACAGATTTGGTTCAATAGAAGTAACCAAAGCATGGAATCAGCCTTAAAGGAAGGTAAATATTGCTATAAAAGCCTGCTTTTGGCACTTGAATGACATTAAAGGAAACCTGGAATTCAAATAAAAAAACCCAAACAAACAAAACAAAACAAACAGCTAACCCAGAAACAAGAGACAACTTCAGGTTCCAGACCATCAAGTAAAGAAGTAACCACATCCCTTCTGCTGCCTTCTCTAGCAGTGTTGATGAATTTTCTCACTACTGAAATGGACACCGCAGAGGTACCTAGAAAAACTGCAAGGCAAAGAGTTCTTTTTCTCCAGTTGTGAACTCCAAACAGCAGTATCATTAAATGCATCTTTTGCCCAGCCATGATACTTTACTGCATACAATAAAGTCCACCCCTTGGCCTCATGGAGAGATTTTTTGAAGTGAATGACATGTCTAATTGTCTAGCTGTTAACCTCTGCGGGCGTTTTACCTAACTTGCATGAGAAAGTTGTTTTTTAGAGAGTACTGAAAGAAAGAGAGCTTTGCAAATGGCTATAATTACCTGTTCAGGGTAATTTAGTAAAAAATGAGCTGCATGGTGTTTTCATCTGGCTTTAGTAATGCTGTGTCTCACAGTTAGGGGAGAAGCAGGAAGTCACAGGGAACCTACAGATTAGATAAACTGAATCAAAACTAAGAAAAACATCTGCAGATTTACCTGTGACAACCTGTTCACCCAACACAGGCAGGGATGAAGCAAACAAGCAAAGCACTATCATATGCTGCTCAAGAGACAGCAGTAAACCACAGTGGAAATCTAATTTTATTGCTGTGTCCTGTTCCTAAGTACGATCAAAACGTTTCCATATTTCATCACTGAGAGCATGCACTATGTACTAACGAGCAGCAGAGAGCCACAAGTTAGCACCATGGCTGAGGCTTAATCATCCACCTCTACTGCCCAGGCAGGCAACAGATCCAGAATAATATGAGGACATGTCTGGTCCTACTGTTCAGTCTGCAGATATGAAAATTACGTCAACAAATTCCTGGACCAGGTTAAAGAGCTGCAAAACCCTTCAGTCTTCAACATCTCCTGTATTTGTCTGTTAGCTGAATGCTAAGAGTTTGATTCATGATTACTTAGAAATCAAACTGGACACTCAAAGGCATGAGGGATAAAGGTGGAGGGAATAATGTCAATACAAAAGAAAAGCTAAATCAGAAAGCAGCAAAGGTCTTCCAAAGAAAGCTTATCTACATGTGGCTATGTCTGACTGCTATCTCACATGACTTGAAAGGGAAAAAATAATCCTTCTCCCCCTTTTTACTCCTTAGAAGCTTTTTTTTTTCTTTGCCTTTTTTTGATTTTTTTTTTCAGAGAGGAATAGTGCTACAACAGCCCATGACAGAGAACCTTTCCCCAGACCCTTTGCAAATTGTAAGTCATTATGAATGGTGGCCCATCAGAAAACTTTCAATGAACGTGTCAAAAAATGATTTATCTGAATATTAATGAGAGAGAAAAGTTCTTGTTTAAACATCTTTTGATTTTCCAACCAGCTACAAAAGAATGTACCAAAGGTAGGATAAAGCCATTATCATTTGGTGCCACTCTTACAGACATGGCACAAACCAGGACAATCTCTGTGAGGCATTGCTAAAATTTCACTTGTAAAAAAAGGTCTGCCATTTCAAAACTCAATGGTAGCTGTGGCAGACAAAAGGACACTTTAAAAAAGAGAAAATTACTTAAATAGCTAAAGAAATTGAATTATGAGGATATATTAAAGAATTGCATTTATATTTCTGCAGTTAATAAAAAGGCTAAGGGGGAACTAAAATTCAATTAACTGCTTTTCAGATCTCAGTGTGCTTCATGTACTACACTTGAGAAGCAAATGGAGCTTCTCTGAATTACCACATAAAACCACATCCTTCTGCTGCAAAACCACAGCCTTCTGTCAAGACAAGCAGTCCTGGCTAGCCAGAGAAAAATTTCAAGCAGTATATTCACCAAAAGAAGAAGAAAAAACATTTGTGCAATAAACAGTGAAAGGAATATAAATCCTCTGCTGTCAATTTAACTGAAATCATATTAAAACTAGCAAATAATAAAACTTTGGAACCCTGAATTAGGCTTGCAGTAGATGATTAGATTTTCTTTGTGTTTCGGTAATCATGTACACTCGTACACACTTCAGTCACCAAGTTCCTATTATACTATGCACTTCCTTCAGAAAACTTAGAATTCAGATTGAGATTTGGATTATGTACACATTCCAAATTATTAACAAGTGTTAGGTATATCCTGAAGCCATGGATTTTTACAGCTTAAGAAACTTCTACATGCTCATGCAGCCTAGAAGGCAAATCATATCCTAGGCTGCATCAAGATGAGTGTGGCCAGCCAGTCAAAAGAGGTGGTTCTGCCCTTTGTGAGACTCCACCTCAAATATTGCATTCAGTTCTGGTGTCCTCATCATAAGAAGGACACAGAGCCATTGGAGTGAGTCCAGAGGAGGGCCACAAAGACGATCCAAGGGTTGGAGCACTTCTGCTACAAGGACAGGCTGAGGGAGCTGGAGTTATTCAGCCAAGAGAGACTGTGGGGACCTTAGAGCTGCCTTCCACTACCTGAAGGGATCCTACAGGAAGGTTGGAATGGGACTTTTCTTAATGGTGCCTAGAGACAGAACAAGGGGGAATGCTGAGGGAGAGTAGGTTTAGAAAGCTCTTCAGTACAAGAGTGGTAAGGCTTTGGAATGCCTTGACCAGGGAGGTTGTGGATGTATACTCCTAGGGGTGTTCAAGGCCAGGTTGAATGAGGCCTTGAACTGCTGAGTCTCACTGAGGGTTGTACCTGCCCTTGGCAGGAAGGTTGGAGTAGATGATCTCTAAGATCCCTTCCAACCTAAGCCATTTTATGATTCTACAATTCTATTGTGCATCATCTTGCACATGAGGACAGGCAGAATGGAAGAAAGTTTCATTAATAAATGCACATAGGCAGACTATCTTTACTAGAAGTATTCTGCAGAGCCTGCTGGAGTGAGTTGTTGGAATTTGATGATCCGAGATATTTTTTAAAAGCTGCTACTGCATCATTTTTTCTCAGAGATTATATCAGCTTTACCCAGAACTTTTATTTTCAAGGACTTGTAAGATTACCAATAAAATATATACTTAGATCAAGTTACTAGCAAAATATCAGATTTGGCAGATAGTCTTGAGTGTTTTCCCCAGCCTTTTTAATTTCATGCTCTAGAGACTAAGGAAGAAGCTTCTCCCCTGTGGTATTCCAATTCTCCTCTTTTTGGCACAGGATCTGTTAATGAGACCCAGTCTATACCATTGCATAAACCAGTCACATCTAAATATCTGTCTTGGACACTGAGTTCTACAAGGGCTTCCACCCTGATTAAGATTCTCCAAAATTCAAATGGAATATGTGTAAAAATCTCTCAAAAGCAAACATCTGATTAAGCAAATATCTCCAGGACTTATAAGATTCTTATTCAAAGTCACCTGCATTTCACTGTACTGACATTCCTGCTCTCTATAAAACCACTTCCAAAGAAACATTCTGCCTGAAAGACAAAGTGAAGAAAGACTTGGTTCAGGCAACATTAGCAAGTGAATGCAGATGTCTTCTTCCAGGCATGGAGGACTCATTCCTCAGTTAATATTGCACTCAGTTGTATGATTTTTTTCCTTTATGTAAATAGCTTTGCAGCACTCACCATATTTCAATCCTCACTTTGTTTTGCTGTCTCCCACTGAAAGCACGTCATCCTTGAAAATGCTCAGACAAGAAAACTAGGACAGCTGTAACACTTGATCACTGCATCATAATCTCAATGTAAACAGAACAGTGCAAACAAAAATACCTTCAATTCTTATGTAAAAATCTAAGGAAAGTGTTGCCAACCTTATGTATCAAATACTAAGATAAAATGAGATAAAGACCTCAAGGCAGACAATGTTTATATCACAGAAATGCAGAAGACTTTCTCACACCAATTCTACATTAGCTGCAAGTGGTATGACAGCAATAGCCTGCTTCCTCTGTCCTTCCACTTCTGTTTCAAATCATTTCTTAGTAATGCATATAAATACCTGAAGGGAGAGTGCAACGAAAATGGATCCAGGCTTCCCTCAGTGACACCCAGTGACAGGGCCTGTGGAAATGGGCACATACTGAAACACAGAAGGTTCCCTCTGAACATCTGGGAACGCTTTTTCCACTGTGAGGATGACTGAGCACTGGCACAGGCCTCCCAGGGAGCTTGTGGAGTCTCCACTCTTGGGAATAATCAAAAGCTATCTGGACACAGTCCTGGACAACCTGCTTTAAGTGTCCCTGCTGGAGTTGGGGGAGTTGACCCAGATAACCAGCAGTTTCTTCCAACCTCTACTGCTCTGTGATTTCGTTTCACTGATCCAGCAAACCCTTCAAATACTCATGCACATCTCCATGAATGCTCTGCAGTAAAGGTGCAGTGGTATTAATAGAATAGAATAGAATAGAATAGAATAGAATAGAATAGAATAGAATAGAATAGAATAGAATAGAATAGAATAGAATAGAATAGAATAGACCAGACCAGACCAGACCAGACCAGACCAGACCAGACCAGGTTGGAAGAGACCTTCAAGATCAACGCATCCAACCTATCATCCAACACCACCTAATCAACTAAACCATGGCACCAAGCACCCCATCCAGTCTCCTCCCAAACACCTCTAGTGATGGTGACTCCACCACCTCCCTGGGCAGCACATTCCAACGGGCAATCACTCTCTCTGTGTAGAATTTCCTCCTAACATCTGGTCTGAAACAACTGATCAAAGCCATGTTGAGAGAACAGAATGAGGAACCATCAGGACTCTGCACAACAGTCTCAGCCCACAGGCAATTTATTAGGGCAAATTAGGCAAAGAGCTGAGCTGCACAAAACACTGATTTATACAGGGCTGTTAGATTGTCAATAACACGGTAGAATACATTTGTTCTGAGGTGCATATGTCAGAAGATATTTCCTCAAAGTATCTAATGAATAAAAGGGTAGGACAGTGCTGTCGTTTCAACTTGAATCAAAACTCACATTTTATATACCTTACAGGATTCCTTATAAAGCAACAGCATTTTGTAATCTAATAAATTAGGTATTTTCATTAATCTAACTGAACAGTTCAGAGTTATAAAGAAATAGCTCAAACATTCATAGGTGGGATATTCTTCTCCACAAATATCTTTTGTACACTGATGGTCCTGGTCCTGCAACATGTGAAACCCTGTAAATGAGCATGCTATAACCTAAACTTCTTATTCAATATCTAAGCCAGCTGTATATGAATCAGAACCACCAAATTATTTTAATACTGACAGAATAAATACTGCCACCGAAAAAAATGCTTCTGTAAGTAAGCTGCAGCGATGAGAGGACGGATGCAATGTACCTGGAGGGCTTCTCATTTACACACCTGAATTATAAGGAAATGTTCTACACTTCCCCTTGGGGAAGAGGTGAAATATGCTTCACTGAGCCGAAAACTCATGGCTCTTGATTTCTCTGCCTCAGGTTGACTTGGATATTCCCTCTGTAAAGCTAACAGCACACAGCGGGAACTTCCAAAGGAAACAGTCACATTTCTTGGTGCCATGTCATCAAGTCATTCACTGTGTGTGTATATGTGTATATGTTATTTACACACACACTTTCTAGGAACACTTTGCTGTGCCCTCATCCCAGTCTCCCTATCAGGACATTAGGCACTGGTCTAGGGACTGCAGCATGCCCAGCATTCAGTAGCCATTTTAGAGCCAACAGACATAACATTGGCCTGCAGCAGAGGAAGGGAAGAAGCTCTTCACAGCCACCTGCCTCCCCCACGCTGTACACACACCTCTCCACCCCTCATTCATCACAGCTGATCTAGTTGCTTCTCCATCAAAACTGCTTTGCCTGTAGCCTTTTACAGAGACTAATTTTCCACTGTTCTATTCCTGGATCTCTCTCACACTTTGGTAATGCTGACTGAGGTGCAGACCTGCACAGCAGATCTATCAGAGGCCAAGAAGCAAAATATTCCAGGACTTATTCCAGGTTATACCAAAGTCCTTAAATGGTTTGGCCTTGTTCAGTACTTCACCACTTTGCTTTGACACATATGCCAGACTTAAAAGAGTCATTACTAGTCATACACTAGTCTGTCCACACAAACAGCATGGAGCTGTCACTAATAGAAGTAATGCACGTAACCTACTCTTCTTGCACAGCTGTAAAGTATTTGCTCTAAACAGGCTACCTCTTATTCCACTACCTACACAATTCTTTTTATCCCCCTGCTGAGAAGACAGGAAAAAGTGAAAATATAAATCCTGCATCTGAAAGCATAAAAGTTATAGCACAGTCTTTCCCCTCCAAGGTCCTGCTATTCTCTTTAAACCACTTTGTATTCCAGACAGCCTGGCTACATTGCCAACACATCAATTATACTTTGCATGGTTTGATTGCTAGATTTATTGCATTCAATATAATTAAGTGTGAACCTTTTAGTCTGAAACCCATATGCTGTAAGTACAGGAAGGAGTATGCCTGAAACTTAAAAGTTAACCATTAGTAAAACAAAAGTGGTGTATAACTATAAACTAGTTATACAAAGCAGGCTACATTTAACCTTATGGGAGCACAATGGGCCATGAAGTACAAAGCAAAGATCAGTCTTCCATGAAGTTATAAATGAGGCTAAAATACAGACAGACACACTGACTCCTGGAAGATCCAAATTTAGTCCATTACAAATCCTGAGTAGCCTAGAATAGTAGCTCATTTTTCTACTTAGAAATAGCTAATTACAGATTCAGAACAAAGTTCAGCAAGCTGTGCAATTACCAAAATACAGACAAATTGAATGACAGGTATAATTTCAGTTAAGAGACTGGCAGAGTGCAGGAAAGATCAAGGAAAGCTGCTCTTGGCACTTGCAGAACTGCTCTAAGATAGATAGCCCAATTCTGGGTAAACAGTCGTTAGTAGCATTTTGATGGCCAATTACAGAGTTTGACCAAAAGAGATACTTATTAACGTAAAGGTTAATTTGGTGTTAATGACTGTTTAATTTCATGGATCCTGTCTGTACCAGAATATGAATGCTAGCTTATGTGTCCAGTTCTGGGCCCCTCAGTTTAAGAAGGACATTGAGACACTTGAACGTGTCCAGAGAAGTGCAACAAGGCTGGTGAGAGGCCTTGAGCACAAGCCCTATGAGGAGAGGCTGAGGGAGCTGGGGCTGTTTAGCCTGGAAAAGAGGAGGCTCAGGGGCGACCTCATTGCTCTCTACAACTACCTGAAGGGTGGTTGTAGCCAGGAAGGGTTGGCCTCTTCTCCCTAGCAACCAGCACCAGAACAAGGGGACACAGTCTCAAGCTGCACCAGGGGAAGTTTAGGCTCGAGGTGAGGAGAAAGTTCTTCACCGAGAGAGTGATTCGTCATTGGAATGGGCTGCCCGGGGAGGTGGTTGAGTCGCCGTCCCTGGAGGCGTTCAAGAGGGGACTGGATGTGGCACTTGGTGCCATGGTCTAGTTGTGAGGTTGTGGTTACAGGTTGGACTCGATGATCTTCAAGGTCTCTTCCAACCTTGGTAATTCTATTCTATTCTATTCTAAAGCAGCTATACCCATGTTTTTATTATTTCTTCTTTGCAATCTTTACACTGCTGTAGAAAATGTTTAGCATTTTTAGTTATATATCATTTTGCCTCTGAAATCTCAACATTTCTCTTGAAAAGGAATTGTGGTATTAAAATAAACACAAAAGAAGTTGCAGGAACACCGTGGTTTTGATCAGTGCTGTCATCACTGCGCTTTTATTGTAATTCATATTTTGTTTCTTTCAGTGATAGCTATCATTTTTGTGCCAATATTTTAGAACCAAAATGGTCAGTGTGATTCCCCTTTAATTAATTAAATTCCGCTTTCAAGGGCACACTCTCTTGATAAGCATGAGACAAACTAAAACTGGTGAAGTTTAAGTTACTTTTAAATCTCTTCAAAACAGGGTCACCATTTCTCTAATGAATTCAACTGTCTATTCTTTTTGATATCTCTTAACTAGTTCTTTTAAAAATATGAAGTTTTAGGAAAGGGAGGACAGAATCAGCGCTGTTGATTTCATCGCCTTGATCAATCCCCCTGGCAAAAGTCCACAGACCTTACGGAAAAGTATTTGCAATAAATTCTTCAGAAGTTATAATGAGAAAAGGATAAACTTTCATTACACTTAAACCATTAGAGATCATAAGTCACCATCTTATTCTACCTGTTCAATTAAAACCATGAAGGTATCATGAAGGTATCACGAAGTTACAGCGTCCTAATTAGGGAAAACAAGTTGCCTTTACTTTAAACACAGAGTCTTCTGGATATCATTCTAGATGCACTGAAAAGTGTCATCTTGGGGTTTTCAAGTTAAGGATGGGATTTTTGTTGTAAATGTAAAGAAAAAGGAGGACAATCTAAAGCAGAACATGGCTCCTAATTTGCTCCCTGCAAATAAAATAAATCAGAGCCTCTTACAGCGAGCATTCTCCTGTAGAATATGTTGAACTGGAAGAAGAGCTGTGCATTCAACGCTAACCTTGAAAAATCATGCTTTTGAAGTGGTAAAAAAGCTACTGCTAAACAACATTTACTGCAGAAATAGATACTGTATGTCTTTATAGACAAGGTAAAGACTATTAAGGTACTTCAGATTCATATAACTGAAATATCATACCAGATGTATAGCCTGGCATGAAATGAATTAATCACTGATCATGATGTAACATGGTCCTGAGAACGAAAAGTTCATCTCAGGATGCATCAGTCAGCATCTGCAGCACAGCTACAGAAGCATTAGCGCTGGCTGACAAAGCGCTGGTGAACAATCATCTGAAATACTGGCTTGTACATTCCTGTTGACCACATTCAGCAGAGATGCTGTATAAGTGTAGAGAAAGGTTAAAGGAAGAAAAGGGTAAATCAAAAACCCAGCTCACAGGTTGGTTTAGCCTAGCAAAGTGAAGACTGACAGAGAGCTCTTGCCTACTGTGTGAATGGGATGAAAGAGGAGCCTTAGAAATGTGTAAGAGCTGCCTAAATTTAAGAATGCTGCTTATACCTTCACAGTGTACCTGAGGTAACCCTGAATAAATTTAGGTTAAAAAATAAAGGTGGCTAGACATGAAAATAAAGGGGCTACCAAATATCAGCTTTTTAAAAGAAATACCATGCACCAAGCAATCCTTAGTGTAACATTTGTCCACTTTAGGAGAGAGGCTTTGCTTCACAGTTCTAGAGATGGAATCCCAATGGAGTTTTTGAACAGGAGGAGAATTTCTTGGTAAAAACTAGTAAGGTTAAAATGTAAAAGAGCTGAGTTTGCAGAGACATTCTTTGATTGTAAGTCACAGCCATTTGAAAACAAGTTCCTAGTTGACCATGCAAGTATGGTTGCCGTGCATTGGTTTTGCACCAGACCACCCAAAACATTCCTTTCTTATCTGAAGGGGAAAACTGCAAAGATGCTGTCAGCTTCTCTGAACGTTCAGCAGCAGGCAGAATTACAGGACAGCTAGTCTAGCACTACACTGTGCTATTATATTTAGATTTCAAACCAGATGGACAGTATCTAATATTAAATATTATAATCTTCTACTTGAATTTTAAATAGATTATCTCAGTTCTGGTTCAGTCACAGACAAGTGGTGGCAGTGACACTAGAATTTACAGAAAAAAAGAAAACCAAAATGGATTACAAGTCTAATGAGGGGAATGACACACTAAACATAAAGCTGAAATCTTTAAAAACTTCACAGAAAAGCCTGAAACATAAGTAAAAGGCAAAGAACTTTCATCCAAAGAAAACATGTCATGATGTTTAGGAAAATCTTTGTCAAAAGTCAATACTGAGTTGTGAGATGGACAGAAACAAATCTAATTCTGTTCTGGTCCACTAGAAGACAGCAGATAGAGCTGCAGAGAAAATTAAAATACACAAACCTTTTTGCTTACACCTTAAGCCTTTCAGATTTTCTTCATTCTTCATCCCAAGTAACCTGCCCTTGAGAGAACCCTGCACAGATACATTTGCAAATAGATTGCTGGTTGTATATAGAACTCTGTCCAAGGTCAAGTTTGTCAGAAGCCTGATAATTCCCAGCTCTGAAAATTTGTATGTTACAAATGGCCTTCATTTTAAGCAGTGAAGACATCTGCTTGTACAGAATGACTCAACCAGTACTTCTACAAGCATCTTTTCTCACACAGCTTTACTGGTTTTCTTTACATTTAATGTAATGTTAAGAAACACAAGAAATTTTCTAATTTGCTAAGCCCATTTGAAGGAGCATGTTTCATTAAGCTACCATCCTAAGACAACCCTAACATCACTTAGTTTCCACAGTACTTTCTGACATACTGGGAAATACGCACACTACAAGTAGATAAATACTGAACTCCAATAACTACTGGGATGCAAGGCCACAGCTTGGACACTCGGTAAGTGTCCTAACAGGTTATAAGGGAAGTAGGAATCAAAAGAACCTTACCAAGCTTTCTGATAATAATTAACTAAAATAATTCCTTATATTAATGCATTTTCTCATGTGAATTGCAGCTCTACAGGCAAAAGGTCTTATTTTACCGATATGCCAAAAGTCAATAACTAAATTAGTGCTTCTTTAATTAAAAGCTGCCTGCACTTCAACTGGTATCACAGAATGTTAGGGGCTGGAAGGGTCCTCCAGAGGTCGAGTCCAACTGCTCTGCCAAAGCAGGATTACCTAGAGCAGGTCATGCAGGAACACATCCAGGTGGGTTTTAAAAGTCTCCAGAGAAGGAGACTGCACAACTTCTCTGGGCAGCATGGTCCAGTGCTCTGTCACCCTCACTATAAAGTGACTCATTGTATTGAGGTGGAATCTCCCGTGTTCTAACTTGCACCCGTTGTTCCTTGTCCTATCACCAGGCACATATAATATTGAGTTCTCCTTTAATTCAGGTTGCTGTGGCCTCGATCAGTGCTGTGGCAAAAGTGGAGATGAAAATAACATCAGGCATTGCAGGAAAAATCCTTTAACATTTACAAAAGAAATTTTAAAATTAACCAAATTCGTTCAGCCTCTTCTAAAGCGATTACGCAAGACACTATAAATTTGAGCAGTGCCATCTGGTAGGGAGATGTGCATTGCACAGGCATCCATTATTCGCCCATTTTCACACTGTACCAGGCCTCCTGGGAGAATATACTTTACCATGATATCTGATTTGGAAAAACTTCATTTGAGGACTCCAATTTGAAAAGAAATGGTTGGCATTTCATTGCAGTGACAGAATTAAAAGCTAAACTCATAATACAAAGTAGAAATTAGATGCAGATTTTCTAGTAAAATGGGTCAGGAGAGAAGGGTATTTACATCAGCATTTTGAGTAGCTGCATTGCCTATATGGACACTGCACAAACTCTGGCCTAGGTCCATCAAATGACCTACTACTCTTCAACATCTCTTTGGGGAACATGAATTCTTAACTTATGATACGTGAATTGGTGAGTATAAAGCCAGTCTAGGGGATAAAGACTAGCAGAGATTATAATGATGTATTGTAAAACAGAAGGAAAAAAACAGGGTTTGAGAAGCCTGAAAAGATCCTTTATCATACTGTATTTATCAGCAATATGGCTCATATTGCAGACATCAATATGCTGAATAATTCTGTTTCTCTGGGTACAGTCAGGTTCCTTAAAATAATATGGGACAAGTGAGGCTTAGCCACCACATTCCTAAATGTATTTCTATCCATACACACAGCAGCCAGCAAATTTCAGTCTGAATGGAACATCTCAGCTGACTAACCCGTGTTCTATAGATACAGTTAAGTATCACTGGTGGGGTTTGTAGACAGGAATGAGATCTTTATGTGCAGCAGTTGAAGTGATCGAACAGAATAAGCTACCTTTAGCAGCAGATCTAATAGGAAGATAAATCATTTTTCTTGAACTACTGAAATTATCACACTGCTCTTTTATCTTCAAAACTCAGAAGCAGAAGTGGATTAGCAGTTGATTCATATTTCTGTTCAAAGGAGAGAGCAAAGGGCAGGAGAAAACCAAACAAAAAATGTTGGGAAAATCCAGTTTGTATTTACAGACAAGGTCTAGACTACTTTCCTAGATAGACTTTCCTAAGTTCCTTTGCTGCTATCATGAATTTCTGACAAAGAAAGGCTCATTTGCCTTGGTCATTGCACAAGTAGCACAATGATGTCCCCTCAAAGGATCACACTGAAATTTTGCACTGAAGCCAAAACATGGAGATTTTGGGGTCATATAAGAATTATGTGGCTTACATCCCTATTTTTAGACAGCAGTTCGGTGGGGGGAGAGAGGGAGGGGAAGGCTATTCAAATTATATGTGACACTTTTACAGCCATTTCCTCTCCAGCTAATTTTGTCTCAAAAACTTTGGAATTAAAATTAATGTGAAAGTTCATTTAGGTAACAGAGTTCCCTGACCATTTTCACCAGTTTGTGCTGCAAAATCTTACAAACAGCACCAGGGGCTTAAGGACCAAATAGTCAGAACAGGCACAGGCTGGACCAAATAGTCAGAACAGGCACAGGTTCAACACCTGATGTAACTCCATCAAGGCTAGTAGTCTACTGGGCTTTTTTCCTATCTACATCAGAAAACTAGGCAGGACCTGGTGGCAATTTTGATGGATGTTTAAGTAACACTATATATGATGCAGTTCCTTGTTTATTTCATCTACAAGTAACCACTACTGGAATTTAAAATCATAGCTTGTATTTATTAAAATAGGCATCATATGGGAGTTCTTATTGAAGAGTCATGAAATTCAGAAGACTGTGAGATCATGTGAAAGAACCTCTACTGACTCTGGCATATCTCTCTGCAGAAGCTACTTCACACTTCTTTACAGAGTAAAGAAAACACTATGAGAAAGCTCAAACTCATCTGTTCAAGAAGGTGTAAAATACATTACAGAAGTGTGAGAAGAACCAGTAAGAGAACTGTGGGGATTTTCTTGCTGGGTGTATTTATTTTAATGTCAGCAACTTTAATCTAGATCACTCATTATACAACAGGACCCTGCATGTTCAGTGATGTTATTGGAAAGAGACCTTTTCAACCTAATTGTGTTGTTTCTCCATTACTTCTCAACAAAGATTGCAAAGCCAACTAACTTCATAAAACACAGAAGTAATTTGCACAAATTAATGAGATCTAAAAGATGACTCAAGGTCATGGCTATGACATGAAATGTTTCTCCACAATGGACATTTTGTTTGCATAAGCATATTTGGCAGGTGATCTCACTCACATTACAGTGAACTTCCTTCATCAGTTCAGGTTTAATTGCTTCCCAACCTATACACTCTTTCCTTATTAATGCTTTCTGACAAATTCACTGCACATTAATTTTCATTACTTGTTCTCCCATACAAAATGGGCCATTATTTCTCCATCCTAGTAAATTTTCAAAATTAACTGCTTTCTAATCCAGAGGGGCGTGTGCAGGTGTTTGCAGTATGGCCTTTGGGGTATTACCTGATTAGAGCTGATACAATGACAAGATTTTCAAGCATAGCTGAAGTCAGAGTAGTAAGCAAAAGAGGGTGTTGCTTGTACCATGACTTTACTTGAGAATATACTACCCAAGTTGTTGTTAAAAGTACCGTAGAGAAGGTGGGGTTTTTTCATAGACAGGAATTGGAGCAGTCCAAATGGAACAGATGAGGCCTTGAGGACTATTACTGCTCAACCCTCCAGTGAGAGGGAGAACATATCTGATTGAGGGATGAGCCCAGCAAAACAGTTCCTCAGAAAAGATGATTTATTGACGCCTTTCTATTGCTGTTTCTTCAGCTCAAGTGGAACTCCTGGAATTACCCATGCTTTTTCTATCCTACCAAGATTCATTTCCTTCTTCATCCTAGACTAGGCCTTCCATCTGCTACACAAGCCTTTTCTTTCCAGAAAGGCTCCAACTTTCTAGTCAGTGAGCATTTAGTTCTAGAGAGATCTCTCCAAGTCCACCCACCCCGTGGAGCTTGGAGTCAATGCCCATTTCTGAAACTCAAGCAGAATTAGTTCCCAATTCACTTTCCCACATGCTAGGTGAGTATCATTGGCCTCTGGCTATTGGCCAAAAGTCATTGAACTCTGAAAGAAGAACAGTGTGAGAATCTTTCAGGAAACTGCAGGAAAGCTCTTGGCAGGACAAAGATAACTGAAGGGAAGCGACATTTCAGACAGAACATGTGATACTGTTTTGGAGTTTGCAAAACTCAACAGTTCCCTGGGAAGTTATATAGTCAGTCTTTTAAAGCTATGGATCATCTTCTCCTGCAATCAAAATTACACATAAAGAGCACAGCTACAGTAATGGAAGAGTTAGCTACATACTGTTGTGGACAGCTAGAAAGTTTAACAAACAAGGTTTCAGACAAGGAAGATGTCTCAGCAAAAGCAACAGTTAACTTAGATGCTCTTTAAAGTATCATTCTTAATTTAAGCTGCAAAATAAAACCTCTCCATTTCATAAACAGCTCATGTGGATTGATTCAGTCTTGCTTTGTTTGCCTTATGGTCTAGAAATGTGACAGCAATAAAGTTTTCAATGAGATACTTAGGAAACACCATTAATAATTCACACTTGAAAAAAAGTGTATTTTTATATAGTTGATTATAAAGCTGCAATTTTTCCTCTTCTGGAAGTTTTTGGTTGCTATATATAGTATCAAGGTATTACAAATGTCATTTTAAAAAGTTTTGCTTTTCAAATATCTTTTTTTCCAGCCACTTTAACAGGCTGAAATAAAAGAAGCCAGTTCTATGAAAGCTGAAAATCATACTGCTAAAGGGAAATGCTTGATCCAAGTTGATCCTTGATCACAAGAGTTAACTCTAACATCAATGCTAATTCTTGGACAGTTCATCACATTCATGAAGAAAGCAGCCATTGAGATACCTACAGAGTCTATCGGTAATTGAGCCTATAGGTAATTGTTTATGTTCTCTCAGATGTAAATTAAGTTTATTTATACATATGAGAACTCATTCTAAGGTAGCAGATGGAAGCCTCTGTGGGAAATATGCACATAAATTTTAGGTTTCATGTGTGCTGTAGATGAAAACAAGCATACTGCCTCAGACTGAGCTCTCCCAGCTGTATTGATTTTTCAGAATGGAACATGACTAGAAGTTATTCACAGATGCTCTCCTCCCGCAGCAGCAAGCTGCTCTCCCTCCTCTCACGGGAAAAGGGGCACTGAGGAGATGATCTGCTGAAGGAGCTGGGGGAGAAAGACTCAAGGCATGAGCTGTAATGGATCTGAATGAAGAAAGGAAGAGGAGGATGACAGAAGAAAAGCACTTGTTCATCTGCCCAGGAATTTATTTTTAAGCTATTTTATTCCTCTTCTCCATAATCCTATCATTCCCTTCATCATATATGTACATATAACTCTACTGTGTGGCCTGTCTCAAAGAGCTCTCCTCTCATCATAAACAGCAACACTAACCACCTCCTCTGTCTCTCCCTCACCCCCCCAAAAAAGGCGCAGTCCCAGATATCAGAAGAGACTTCCTTTATACTCTTCATTGCCTAGTCCCCTGCAACCTTCCAAAAGCCTTGCAATGAGGTTTTCTTCTCCCTGTCCCAGTATCCACGGCAGATTCACTGCAGCTCACCGCATTCCCTACCTAAACTCACTGCCACCCAGGGCAAAGGAAAACCACTCTGGGGTGGTCCCCAGGCAGTCCACACCAAATCACCTTGCAGAATAAACCCAATTCAAAATGCCTGCAGGTCTCTTCAGGCTGGCTGGTCTCCCACCTCCAAAGTAAAATGTTAAGCCCCTTGCATGTTTTTCAAAGAACTTTTAAGAAGAAATTGTGTGGCCAAACATCTGGTAGGAAATATTGAAATGATACTGGAGAATCATGCACATCCCAGGTCTGGTGGGCTTATGGAAGAAGTTCATGGTACTGGTGATTTACACTGAGATGGACACAGCTGACTTTTTTGTTGGTTTTTTTGGGAGGTTTTGATTTTGGTTTGTTTGTTTGGGTTTTTGTGGGGTTTTTTTGTTTGTTTTGTTTTGTGGGTGTGGGGGTTTGTTGTTAGGTTTGGTGTTTGGTTGTTTTTTTTAAAGATCCATGACCTCAGTTGGCAAACATCCCAGCAACTGAACAAGTAGGGATGCATATTCAGTTAATTAACCCCTTCCCAACAAACTCCCTGTACCTTCAGGCATCATTCAACAACATCACCTCTCAGTAACTCTGTCAGTGCACCAAACAGCATGCTGCAATAGTCTGCAGCAACTACATTCATGTTCTTAGGACAAAATTATATTCATCAGCAACAAATTCTGAGCATCAACATTTGATACAGTCATGACACTCTGCCAAGGAAGATTTACTTCTTCAGTGAGGCACAAGATCGCAACAGCTGAAATTCTGTCTCCTGTGCTTTTGTAGTCTACAAACTCCACAAATTCTAAGTTTACTTAACTAGAAAAACTAAAAATAATCCCAAACATTAATGATGTTGCAGACCAACATTCATAGATGCTGAAATTCAATGTGCATCAATGCTGACCTAGAACAGCCAATGCTAAAAGGGAATGCAATGTCATTTCACAGCCCTTAGCTTGCCCTACATAACAGAGGGGCATTTTACTGACCATAAGTTGATAAGAAAACCAGCAGTCATAATTGCTGTTTTGATTGCAACTCCCTTTACTCTTATCAACATTCCTCATACCAGGCAGAAATGAAAAGTCTCTGCAATTCCTCCCAAGGTTATTCTGCACACTCCCACACAAGAGAATTCCTAATGCAGTGGGTATGGATCTGATGAAGTTATGAATCACACCATTTCAGAAACAGCCAGGAGACCCTCCACACACAGTTGGCATAGGCAGCAACCAACAGAATTTCCCCTTTTAATTCCACTGTCAGGTACAGAGTTTCTACCCCAACATGCACTCTTAGGCTATTAAGGCTCCAGTGGTGGAACCAGTCTACTAAATACTGAAGCCTGGTGTCTGCTCCCAGTACCAGTACAGGTCCCACAACTGGAAACAACCATTCCTGTGTTATTTATACACAGGGACATGAGAACCACCTGCCAGATCCACTGCAGAGAAACAGCCCACAGTGGCTCCTGAGTGTACAGGGCAGCTATGGTTGCAATAGGAATAACAGACAGACTGATTCAGATGTTCCTACTGGACATCACTTTCATTTTTCCATGAGACAAGCAGTTCTGACTGTCCCTGAAGTTTGCAGCTGAAAACCTCATACGGGCAACAAATGAAGCTACAGCAGAGGAATGATGGCTGCTAAGTCATCATCTTTAGAAGCAGAAGCCGCAAATGTAGCACTCCCATGACATCATTTTCAGACACCTGCAAGCTCTCAAGAAATTTGTGAAAGAATTAACTGTAAGATGTTGAGAGAGCTCCTCACTGTAATAAAAAAGGAGATTCCTTTTCTTCACCTTCAGTGAACAAAAGGATGCAAAACAGACAGTGCAAAGGGATCTCTTCTGCACACAAAAATTTCCTCTTCTGCAAAATATTGAACCCAGGTCTCAAATTTCAATTTCTGTAAGGAGTTTTATGGCTAGCATCATACCAACAAAGCCATTCTTAGATACATCAAGCAGATGCAAAATGATATTGTAATATCTTCCTGAATATTCAGAAGATCAGTTAATCAAAACTGCTCATCTCAGAAGGATCATTAGGAAGTGCAGATCTCTTTTCTAAAGTGCAACTTCCAATCATTCTAGCAAGCATACCCAACTATTATTATAAACCTACAGCTTAAGTCATCTCCCAGATGACTATTGCAGCTTCCAGCTTCTCCTCTTCTTTCCTCAGTGGTGTAGCTATGCATGAACATAAATAAGTATGGCACAAAGAACATCAAACTTATGAAAATCATCAAACAAATGGGATTTATTCATACCAAAATAGTTTGTATGAGGTAAGGCATGAAGTTATGGCATTAAACAGAAAAATCATACCCATTTTCAATTTTAAACCACCTAAATCTTAAAATAAACTTTAAATCAATCTCGAATGTTCAGCTGTTTTCCACAGCCTCAGTTTCCATTTCAATTGTTTAAGTGTACAGCATGTATAATAAATGTGACAAATGAAAGGTGCTTATTAAATCTAAAGCACTTCTACTGAACTAAAGCATTAGTTACTTTCTTGCAGAAATCCACTCTCTCCCCTTGAATGTAAACTTTAGTACACCCTGATACACTGCCCAAAACCTCGACTGCATCTGTAAAGGAACTTGTATATTTTATAGAACACCTCCTGCTGTCCAGCCAGCCTTGACTGCCTCATGACAAGAGGCTTACCATATACCAGCACTTAGCCAAACCTTGGAAACTGATAATAGCTGCCACACAATGTGGCTAGGACATTTATAAGATGGACTAGGAAAACAACAAAGTAAGAAGAAAAAAGGAAGGAAAGAAAAAAGAACCCCACACCAAAACTCTCTTTCAAACTGAGCTCTTAAGTCACATTAAAATTAAAAGACACACACTACACCTGACACAGAATAAGTTTGACTAATCTTCAGGGTAGCTGCATATGAAAAAAATCCACAATTTATTTACATATCTTAACAAAAAGAAAAAAAAGAAACAGAAACACCAGAGAGCAAGATGATCGCATATATCCCAGACAAGTTGCTCCAAACTGGTAGGCTTCCAGAACTAAAAAGTTGAACTGTCTAAGAAACAGGAACCAGAGAAAGATCCAACCACAAGTTTTGCTTTCCTCCTGCTTCCATGTCATCACAGAATGTCTTAGGTTAGAAGGGACCTTAGGGATCGTCTACTCCAACCTGCCTGCCATGAGCCTGTTCATCCATATAGGCCCCCAATGTCTTCTCTCTACTCACTGTTATGTAAGACAAACAGAACATGCTTAAAGCAGTGTAATTTGATAATCTCTAGCAGTCACCTAAAGGATGAAAGAGCTTTTACTAAAAAAGAAATAAAAATCTGTCTTCAAGTCATCAGCTAAATATTCTACAATCCATGGGTAACTGCCCAGAATGAAACAGCATTCTGGATTTGGGACCCTGAAGCTTTAAACAATTATCTGCATAGTCAGATGCTGCTGCAGAAGATGTACACCTGAGAGAGCTGTGATTGCAAACTCATGAGAGGAAGGAGCAAGAGGGTAAAAACCTGCTGTTGTGAGAGTCAGTTGCAGGAGACAATGAAGTGGAACCCCTTGTCTAAATATCTCCCACAAGTTCAGCTTTATGGCCTAACTAGTAGGTAAGGGCACAACCACAACCAATGCCAAACAAAAACACTGCAGTCGGAGATAAAGGTGGAATCTAACAGCAAGGAAATAACATCTGAATTTTCAGCACTTTGAAGCACATTGGCAGAGGAATCTAGTGAAGTGCAGAGCCCTGAGGCTCTCCATGTTGCAGGGAAATAAAACCTTCTAATGCTGCAGAAAGAAATGCAAAAGAAGTGTTTTAAGAAAAGTCACTCTAACTAGGAGAAAGTTATCCCACATTTTCATACTCTGTTCTATACATCCCATCTGAAAAGCTATCTTCCACGCACAATACATGATGAGGATGGTCTCATACATTGTATTTTACGAGTTAAATTAGCAATGTGATAGTCCTCCCTTTTTGCTACACTTTTAAAATACTTCAGCAGTGGAACTTAGTAGACTTCAAGACACCCATCCCAAGTACAAAGCAGCAGCTTGCAAACAGCTGGGCCCTCAAGGCACATTCCATGTAGAACATCCCCGTCTGTGCTCTCTGTTAAAAGGTGGCAATCACTCTGAAGAAGTGTCACCATTAATGTCACTGTAACATCTACTTTTGATACATCACCAATCTGAAACACCAGATATAAAAGGTAAAGAATGCAAATTTCACTACTTTTACAGAAGAATTTTATTATAAGAACTTTGAAACAAAACAACCACTGACCAGTTCTTATTTTGTTCCTAGTCATGGCTATTCAAGGTAGAATTCAGGTACCTGTTTGTGCCTGTCTTAACTCTTGCAAGCTTCCCTGCAATGAGCCATGGATATACAAATGACAAATGTCAAGTGCTTCTGTTTTGTTCCATTTACACAAAGCAGCAGCCTCATGCTATCGTGCACATGCAAAGCCAAAGACAAACAGCATTTATTGCTTTGGATCTGTCCTTACAACTTATTTTTGATAAATCATTCTGGAAGTCTTTCCAGAGATGTAGTCCCATCTCAGCATCCTCCATGTTACAAATCGTGAACAATGAAACACCTGAAGTTCTGCCCCATCCCAGAGAGTGTATATGGCATCTGATTTCCAAATGTTGAATTCTGCTTGCCAACAGATAAGCTATAAATCTAAAAGCATTGGGATAAAAGGGCTTGAAACTTGCTGTCCAGGAGCTACCAAGGCTGGGTAGTAGGGTCTCACCCTCTATTTATACTTTGACTGACAGCCACACCAAGAGACAATCCCTTTCACTAAGCCTAATTGTTTTACTGAAATGCTGCCAGACACCTCCATTACACCCCTGATGTGCCAGGGGGAATTACAGCTTTTATTTGCACTTTCCTGAAAATAGCTCAGCAGTGCACGCCAAGAAGGGGATCCTAACATTATTCACAACTTGAAGGAAGCAAGCTATCAGTAATCTTTAAACAGAGCACTGTTCTTGTTCTTCTTTCTTTAAATAAATAAATAAATCCCTATTCCAAGAGGACAGTTCATTGTAACTATCACTTCAAGGGTATTCAAGACAAGAACAAGCTTTTGTAAAGCCCTCAACTGCCTGCCATAATCACACAAACAGGAGGGATCAGTTGAGATCCCTGTGTAGACACTTCTTTGGTAAGTGGTTGTTTGCTCTGTTATGAAGATACAGTCCATTTTCACCTTCTTGTCATAGGACACAGAGTATCTCCCTAGTAAGGCGCAGTGGGGGTGGGGGAAACACAACACATTTTCAGAGTTTCTTGTTAATCCACATGCAGCTGTGTAAATGCTAAGTTAAACTAAGAAGAAACAGTAGTTTCGTTTGTTGCACCGTTTGCCTTTTCCAGTAATCAAAAGCTATGTTGTCCACAATGAAAGGCCCAATCTAGCATCACAGAAGGGGAGCATTTCATTATCCATACATTATTCCCTAGGTCCTTGTTGCCATACTGATTATTCAGACATGAAAATCGGGGTACTTGAACAGTTAGTGGATTAGGTGTCTACTGGGAATATTTGGTAATGCCAAACTAATACTCAGAGCCAGTATCTTGTTAGGGCACTTTTCTTAGCTGCAATTTCCAGCTGATTTACCTGACACTTTTTGCAGCATGCGCTGGTTTGGCTGGAGCAGAGTCAGTTTTCCTCATAGTAGCTGCTATGGGGCCCTGGTTTAGATTTCTATTGGAAACAGTGTTGATAATTCAAGGGTGGTTTTGTTGTTGCTAAGAAGTGCTTACAGTCAAGGCCTTTTCTGCTCCTCACACCTCTCTACCAGTGAGTAGGCTGGGTGTTCACAAGAAGCTGGGAGGGTGCACAGCTGGCATAGCAAACCCTGACTGACCAAAGGGATATTCCAGACCATATGACATTATGCTAAGCATGTAAATCTGGGGGAAGGAAGGAGAAGGCAGATGGGGGGAAGTTCAGAGTGATTGTGTTTGTCTTCCCAAGTAACCACTACATGTACTGGAGTCCACTCATTTACACGCTAATGTCTGCTTTTGCGTTGTAATTACACCCTTCAGGGATTACAACTTTTCCTGCATGCCTGTTGAGGCACTAATGTGCTATAAACTTACATGCTTACTCTAGGAATAGTCAAGTTTGAAAATCAGGGTCTGACTTGGAGTGTGTGTTTTACTTTGGCTGAAATAGGAAACTACTGAATGCATTTGTGTTTTACTTTTTTTTTTTTCAAAAGTGCCAGTGAACAGAGGAGACCAGACTGTTCGTTTGCTGACTTGCAAGATGTTTCTTATTTTTTGGCCTCTTTGCATCATGTTGATCTTCACTTTGGAAAAAGCACTTGGTGAATTCTGCAAATTTCCTGTCCAAAATAGCACACAAAGCACAGCTGCCATCTCAGGGCACTTCCAATGAAACTGAGGCAAGAGGCCAATTCTCACTTTTAGCAGAGGCAGACTATAGGCAACTCAGTTGAGGCCCCGAGGGTGTCTGTGTGCCAGTCAGACTAGATCAGATGCAGCAAAGGAGCAAAGGAATGTAAAAGACAACTTAAACTCAAAATACCTTTTCAAAACTCTGTGTATCTGCAGAAGAAGTAGGTCTAGAACACAGTGGCAGCACAGGCAGAGGAAGAGCACTCACTAGAAACCCATTCTGCACAGCACGAAAAAGAACTAATGGATTGTGCTCCATGAAGCAAACTCTTGAATAAGAGCACATGCAGCAAGTCAGTTCTCAGTGCCAAATGCAGATGGCTGGTCCAAAACTCATTATTTACAGAGACAGAAATACCACCACAGACATGAACCTAACTAATAACACTTATTTGAGCATTAAGAGGTTTTAGATTTTTCTTTCTGGCTGTTGGAGGTCATAGAATTAAGACCTTTGAAAGAAACTATCGCAGCAGCTGGTAACAGGGAGAAGCAATTGTATATGAGTGAAAAAGGTGATAAACCGGGTAATCTGCAAGAATATGAAAAACATAAGCAGTTTATGACTGGATTCTAAAGATCTAGGTAACACAGAAAACAAAGAAAGTAGAATTAAAAGCATCCTGTGGAGCATATTCAAGCAAACAGGTTGCTAACAGCTTGGTTTTCCAAGGAAAAACAATCCACTCAGCTACCAGAAGAAAACACAATGGGGATCTGATTTTTACATAATTATGTACACATTGCCTTCAAGCAAAGCATCAGATTTTTTCCTGCTTGTCCCACTTCTATCTTCAATCCACAGATTGGCAATGAATGTCCAGCACAGCCGTTAAAAACTGTAGTATTTTGGGTGTCCAGCTGCAACTGCAACTCAGACTGCCCGTAAATTTATGTAACATAAAATCATATGGAGATTATGGTGAGATTAAACCACAAAACTCACAAAGCTTTCATCATTATGAATTCTCCAACCTTCCAGCCATGCAGCTCCGTGTCTGCTAACAGACTCTCTTTTTCCCCTAATAGAACCGGATGACATGTGGCAAACAGCGCTGTTTTTCCAAGTTGAGAGTGTGTCTTTATCACATCTCTCTTGAGAATTCTGCTTCTGCCTGAGGCACATGAGAATAAAATACTAAAAGGCAGAAATACCAAAAGAACAGTCATAAATTCTTCTACTTATAGTGAAAAGGTAAAATTAACATTTCCTCAGGAAATAAAAGGTACATCCTTCCCTAGGAGCTGAGGCTTTAGAAATTCCTAGAACACAGTTTACTACATTCCTACAAAGATCCCAAGGCCAATTTGTCTTTCCAAGGCTGATAAGCACAGTCCTTGACTTTCTGATCAGCTGTACATCAGGATTCTACTCATCTCACTTCACCTTCATCAAATCTAGCATGTAGATAAGCCTGGCTAGGTCTGGAGACAATCTCATTATGGTATTGTATGGTTATCTCATTATGGTATGGTATGGTTTTTATAAAGGTAAAGAAGTATGTAGGATTAGAAAGAGCTTCATGCTGCAGTTTGTCCTCCTTCATTTGCAGACCAGTTTCCAACAGAACACTAGCTGGCTTCTTGCCATTCCTGAACTTCTTCATTTTCCTTCCAAATACTACTCATTACTTCCAATTTTTTTAACCAAATGATGCCCACCTTAGCTCCAGTCTTCCTATCAACTCATTACATGTTGTGTGATCAGCTTTACTTCGTCCTGTATCTAGCTACCGTATTCCTCTCCCAGGCTCATTTTTAGTAGACAAAACCAATTCACCTCTCAATTCATCTTCTGCAGGTAAGACTTCCCATTCCCCAGTCAATGAAGTGACTGATTTCTAAACCTATTAAAAGATTAGCCAGGGCTTTTTAGAATGGGGGAGACTCGTTGCAGACAATATTCCAGAAGTTCCTCCATTTCCTGCACGTTGGAATTCTCTCTATTGCAGGAATACAATACCCTGCCAGCTTCTGCTCCATAGAAGTTTATTGCATGCGATTACTTCTTAGCAAGATATGACAATTTGGTCTTAGTAGACTTAATGCCATTGTTGCTTTATCCCTTTGATTCTTTCTAAAAGATGTATTATTTCCAATGTGTCAAAAGTGATACATTTATTAATGCCTCAGCTAAGCATATGCTAAACCACATATTGTGGTCCTGTAAACTGTCAAAGTGTGAGTTGGTTTGGTTGTGACTGAAACACAATGCAACCCAGTGAATTCAGCATGCTGTCCTTTAGCTGCATTCTTACTCTCAGAAAATTTCCAGACATAACTAAGATCCAAAACCTGGAATAAGCAGCGACAATGAGCAGCACAGGGATTTTAATCCTATCCACCCAGTCATGGACAGAACTGCTAAAATCTAGGTTAATCCTTCCAATCCTTAGTCAGAAATGAAAGTCTGTGCAATTGAAATACTGTGCCAGAATTAGATTTGCTTGTGGTGAGGATTCGAGTAAGCCAAAAATTAAGATCTGAAAAAGCTTCAGTTAAAATCAAAGCGGGGCATTTCTACTGACAGATATCATAATCCAGAAGAGTCACTGGACTGAGACCAAACTGATAGACCTTCTCTCTACAGGAAATTAATTTGGGACCAATCCCAGACACATTGATTTTCAGACAGGAGACATCAAAAAAATGGGGGGGGGGGGGTAATTTTTGAAAATCAGCATTTCTCCAAACTGATAACAACAGCTGCTTGACTGGGATGCCATGAATAAGGCACAACCTCCAGTTAGGAAGACCACAGCAATAGAGACAATTACTTAGACTGCAATTTTATGAAGCTGATTCTCACAAAGACCCCAGCGGCAATTTTACCTACTTTATATTTGTTACTACACTCAAAAACATGACATACCCATTAGATATGAAATATTTATCTCCTATCTATTTATCTCTATTTGGCAGGGGATTGTTTTTTATTTTTAGCAAGCTGAGAGATTACACATGCCAACACAGAAAATTTTAAAAATGAAGAAGGGAAGATACCACTCTCCCAGGAGCAATTTCACTTGAAGCTTCATCATCTGATTAAAGCTTGCACAAATCAGGCTGGATTAAATTGAAACCATAACAAATAGTTTGTATTTGCTGCAAGTCTTCAGACCTGTCTGTGGACAATTTATGTCAAGCCTGTGATGAAGTTACATATGAGACCACTGCAAGACCCAGAAAGCAAGTGATCCTCTTGAGCCTACAAATGCCATGTCTGTGCAATTGAGTGGCACATCACACTGTGCATTTACTGGAGAAGGCAGAAGCAAAGCGGCAGTAAAACTTTCTGTAACAAACATTTAAGGTCTAGAGTAACAGAATGACAGAGGCGAATATTCAGCTGTAGCCTCCATGCCAAGATCGCCAGAGGTTTGAAGCTGTTGCATAAGCATACTTCTGTAATCTTTGTTGCTCTAAAACTGGAAGCTTTTACTCAGGCAAGGCTCTTTGAAGTTACTTTGGGAACTGGCTTTCTGCAGATGGAAAAACAAATGATTAAACCAGCTCAATAGGGAGCCAGACTTATTGTACATACTTGATTTTTAAAAGACGCTAAGGGAAAGAGAGTTTGGCGTTTTTTTAATACAACACTAGAATGAAGGAAAGAAAATGTACACAATTTGAGCTGAATCCCAGAAGCTGTTTTAATTACAGAGTTTAACTGGGGCAGACATGCAAATGAAACCTTAAAGTGACCTGGAAAGACAAAAATCTAATTACCAAAATGAAGTTTAAATAGAATATTAGGTTTAACTTAAGTAAAACCAGATAATACGTCAACAAGATTTTACGCCAGCAGTTCAGTCATTTGAAAGAGAGCACCCCAAGTATCACTACATTGCTTAACCTACCAAATCATTCCTTTAACTAGAGCCTGCTGCTCTAAGCAGAATATGCCTTAAGTCTGACATGTTCTATGCCTTAAGTCTCATGTGTTCTTTGGACTTTGCACCTCAGATATTAAGAGGCCATGTCTGCACCTTTATATAAAGAATATACTAAGAAAGGAAAGAAAAAAACAAAGAAACAAAAAGTACAACACACCAAACTCCACCTTCTCTTTGCATTTGATTCTTCAGGAAAAGCATTTAAGCAAGCATCAAAAGACTAAGTATTTAAGCATTTGCTTATTTTGTACTTGTTCCTAGTCTTCTACTTCAAAATTAAATCAATCATGCTGCAGCTAGAATCCTGAAAGCAGGATCTTTGCTTCCCATGTGGGACTTACCCATAACCTGGATGATACCTTTTCCTAGTAGAAGTAAGCTCTTCAGCATTTAGAAATACCCTTGCTGAGCCAGAGAACGGTTTTCTACATAAATCATTTAAAACTGAGGCTTTGCATGCCTATAAGTTACTTAGATATTACATTAAAAAATATATATAAATAAATAGATTGTGGGAAATGAGCAAAGTTTATTCTTATTCTGGCTTAAGCTTTCCAGTGCTTTCAGACAGTACACCACTGAGGTGTCTGCTGCACCTTAACGAATCAATAAGACTTACATTGGAATATGGGTTACTGAGATGAACCATTACATTTTATTATTGGATGAAATAACTCACTAGTTTAAGATCTCCACCTCATACTGTGAAGAAGATAAATCAGAAAACAGCTCCTCCCAAGCCAACAGTCATCTCATACATGAAAACACACTCAGAAAGAAAACAAATTAAGCAAGCACACACAAAAAAGGATTGATGAGGTTTTTAAGCACCATTAAAGGCACACATGCTGCAGGTGACAGCTGGCTCCCATATTAACTTCCCACATGTTCATTTAAACTTTCATTCAAAGACCATAGGATGTGTTTTTATGAGAAAATGGGAATCTGAAAATATTTTCATATAATGAGAAGTTACAGAGCCAACCACTGAGGATATTTTAAATGTGAAGATTTGATTATTTACACCTGTCCTAAGTCAGCTACTTACTGTCATCTCAATTATTCACTGACCGCTGGAAATATTCCAGTATATTCCACCACTATAAAATGGTGATAGATAGTAAAGAACAAAAACAGGAAAGCAAGAGAGATATGGGCAGAATCCTGTATCACAGAAAATGTTAGGAAAAGAAAGCATGTCACACAACTTGTAAAACTGTTAAGACTGAAAAAAAAAACAACAGGATGAGTGTAACTGGAAACATCTATGAAGATCATTTGTTGAATTTAGCCAGCCTGAGGGAATGGAGGGGAATAATGTAAACCTGTATTTTTTTCTTCCACAAGCGAGCTCACCCTGCAAAGAGCCAAAGCTGTCCTTGTCTGACACTTGCCTATGTTCTGTTCTCTGAAGACTCATTGCTCATTAGCAACCTCATGATACAGCCAGTCATTTAGATAACATCAGCATTTAGGTAATTCACCATCCATAACTTTGTTCTCTGCACATAGCTACAATTTAAGTAAGTGCCAGTAAACATCAGTCTCAGAATAATATTTTAAAGCAACAGTAAAACACATTCACATAGAGACTGCAGAATCAGTGAGCCATCTAACACTGAAAAGCAATTTCTTTTCCTACATTTTAATTGTCAGTCTGTCCTGTCCCCAAGTATTCTGAAGCTCCTAATGAGAAATCTGAGATTCATATTACTTGAACTGAAAATCAATTATAAAAGAGAATCATAAATATATTTTCCAACATCAATTCCTAAAACACAAGGCAGTAGACACTCCCATATAGCACCTGAACAGAATAATAGATAAAGGACATATATTGCTACAAATCACGTAATTGTTTTAAAATGCCCATTTGCTGTAGAAATGGATGTTTACATAGAAGGACATCAGTGCTGGACACAGTGCAGTTAAGTGCACAGCAAAATAAAGGGATGGTTGTGTATTTAGGAAAGCCTACAGACTGACCCTGTCTCACCTAGAGGCAAAAGAAACCCCAAAACAAAACGAACAAAAAACCACCACAAACACCACCACAGAAGTAGCATGACAAATCTAAATAACATTACAAGAGAAGGCTTCAGCCTCCAATACATCAGTTTCCAGATACTTAACTCCCTACATCATACCAGGAAGAGCAAATGTCCCATCAGCATGTAAAGCTGGTGAATGAATGCAGAAGGAAACACTTGAGAGAGGAGAAGAACTGCCCAAAACACCCTGAAGACATACAAAGATGGAAACTGCTCATTTTGAACATTTTGGGTTTCTTATACTTCCTTCTTCACAAATAGGACACAATTGTTGTTGCTGGCTGATCACCACCTCAACTTGCCACTAATATTACCCTTGCTCACCTGTTATAACTTCTACTTCATTCCCTATTTTCTGCTTATTAAATATGAGCAGGCTTGGCTTAAAGTCTTTCTCCTTCTGATTCCAGGGAATTTTTGTTTGGTCCAATTATCATCTGTGCTCTGGTGTATGCTTAAAATAGTCCCAGTAGTCCTAACATTAAGAGATGCATAATTTTAAGCTGAGAGGTTTAGTCTCTCCTAGTTAACCTTTCTACTGCTAGAAGTGAAGTAAGGCAATAAACAGAAAAGAAACTGGCATTAGAGTGACAGTAGAATAGCAAATAGATGGGATGCAAATGAAGACAGCATAACAGGAGGGTGTTTGGAAACAGCTGTTTGATGGAAGGAGATTTGCATATAGAAGCAAAAAAAACACCAAACCCCAAAACACCACAGTCTCAGAGCAAGAGAAAGAAGCAAATGTTTAATTTTACAACCCCTGTACCAGTTTGCTGTTACACAGCAAAGTGATGGAGTTTAATCTTTTGCACTGGAGTTATCCACAAAAATTTTCTCTAGAAACCAAATTCCACAGTGTCAGCCTTTTTGCATATCTTAAAATGCAGATGGAGAAAGGAGAGAAGAGGGTATGGCTAACAGATCAGAATGAAACAAAGGACAGTGATAGCTTATTAACTACAGAGATAATGTGACTATTGAAAACAAACCAGACCAGCCTCTGACTAGAACACAGACACTTTCCCAGAGTTTTTGCATATGTTTTCTTATGATGAAGTCACAAACCTTATCTCATCCTAGTTAGGTACTTCATAGAGCTCTGATGCCTCTGCAACACAATTTACCCAAAACTCTTAATTAGCCTCACACAAAAAGAAACATGCAATTTGTCTGGTAATTATGTGTTTCTGTAACTCCTGAAGCAACTCATTACAGGAATGTCATGCACTTAGAACACATTAACTTAATTCTATTTTCTGTTTATTCAATTATAACTGTCATTCCTAATTGTATTGTAAATTGTGTGGAGCTGGAAGGTGGCTATAAGCTCCCTGCTCTTGCCTCTTTCATGGTGGTTCTACATATGCAGTGTGCTTCCACTAGACACAAAATCAATGTAGTGAAAACAAAGCAGTTCTGTTGTTCAGTGTTGTCATGTGGAGAGGCAAGCTGGTCAGCACAAACAGGTAAAACTTTGTATCAACAAAACTACAGGCAAGAATCTTGAACCAAAAGTTAGTGGGAAACCAAAACAAAGCCAGACAACCCACTACTGTCAAGACAAGGAAAAAAATAAGCATTTATTAATGATTTCTTTAATCTGCATGCAAAGCCTAAAAAGTCAGCAAAAAGCCATAGCCACAAATTTGGACTAGAAACTGATGCTTTTTCTAGAGGTTTAAATCAATCAAAATTTAATCTGGGACCCTATATACTCCCCAGACCACCCCAATAGGCAGCAATGGACCCCTCATGCTTGAGCCTCAGAAGGAACAGATCTATCTGAAAAGGAATTTTGCTCTTCCCTAAGTAAGAGAGAATTTGCACACCTGAGACCTCCTGAAGGTTTTTGATCACGTGAGCTTCATGTGTATAGGAAGTACAAGGGAAAATGCTGCCTGGAAAGGCAAGAGGTGGACACCAAAAACTTAGAGCTGGTGGACACCACAAACTTAGAGCTGCTGGACACCAAGTAACCTCCATCTGCAACTTGGAATATACAATACAATACAATACAATACACCAGGTTGAAAGAGACCTTCAAGATCATCACGTCCAACCCATCAACCAATCCAACCCACCTAAACAACTAAACCATGGCACCAAGCACCCCTCTTCCTGAACACCTGCAATGAAGGTGACTCCACCACCTCCCCAGGCAGCCCATTCCAATGGGCAATCACTCTCTCTGTACAGAACTTCTTCCTAACATCCAGCCTAAACCTCCCCTGGCGCAGCCTGAGACTGTGTCCTCTTGTTCTGGTACTGGCTGCCTGGGAGAAGAGACCAACCCCCACCTGGCTACAACCTCCCTTCAGGTAGTTGTAGAGAGCAATAAGGTCTCCCCTGAGCCTCCTATTCTCCAGGCTAAGCAACCCCAGCTCCCTCAGCCTTTCCTCATAGGGCTTGTGTTCCAAACCCCTCACCAACCTTGTTGCCCTTCTCTGGACACATTCCAGCAAGACAATATCCTTCCTAAACTGAGGGGCCCAGAACTGGACACAGGACTCAAGGTGTGGCCTAACCAGTGCTGAGTACAGGGGTACAATGACCTCCCTGCTCCTGCTGGCCACACTGTTCCTGATACAGGCCAGGATGCCATTGGCCTTCTTGGCTGCCTGGGCACACTGCAGGCTCATGTTCAGCCTACAATCAACCAGTACCCCCAGGTCCCTCTCTGCCTGGCCACTCTCCAGCCACGCTGACCCCAGCCTGTAGCACTGCCTGGGGTTGTTGTGACCAATGTGCAGAACCCGGCACTTGGATGCGTTAAATCTCATGCCGTTGGATTCTGCCCATCTGTCCAACCTGTCGAGGTCCCTCTGCAAATCCTCTCTTCCCTCCAGCAGATCAACTCCTGCCCACATCTGCATATCAGAATAAATCCATTTTCCTCTTAGTTGTTCAGTTTTTATACTTTGCTTCTACAAGCTTAAAATGCTGCAGAATACTCTCACTTCTAAATAGTCTTATTTCACATTCTGGTTTCATGTAGAGCCTATGAGTCTCAACTTCTCTTGTGACCCAATATATAAAGACTTGGGGGGAAGACATTGACCTTCTAGCCCATATCTGTCACTGTGGGCCTTCCAGTACAGTTTCTTTGAGTGCAAATCCTCAGAAAGAAATGATGGATGCTATGCATTTACACAAGAGCACAGAACCTTTTCCTAGAAACACTGGGGAGACCCAGACATAATCCACGAGCAGTATGGTTTCTCTGGGGCCAAGAGACCCCCAGCCAGGTCTCCATCTTGAGAAGCCAGGGGGCACCCTCAGCTGAAATGTGGACATATAGCATAACTGGAGCTCTGCACTGAGAATTAAGCCATGTCCATTTTTACAAACCACGCATCTGGCTTACGCACCTCCATTGCAAGCAGTTTTTCTCTTAAGGACATTAAGTCTAAATCTAATATAAATAGCCAATGATGCTGCTACAATTTTATTTATTTCAGTGAAGTACAGAAGAAAATATCTCAAGGATTTAAACAAACATTATGGTGACAGATGGTGTGGAGACAATCCAGGCTGGGCACTCTCAGTAACATCCACACAACCTCATAGCTCCAGGAATGAAGAGAGGCAGAGGAGGAAGAGGAAGGGGGAGGAGGGAACAGCGGGAGAAAAGAGAACATGCAAAGCTGGCCCAGATGACCACAAGTTTCTAACAAATAAAACCACTTGTGGACTGCAGTTTCCCTGTTCATCTACACAATGCTCTTAGTGTCATGACTGATGTAGACACAGATACCTTCCAGGCAGGTTCAAAGGAATTATAAAGAAATTCTTCAAAGTAAATTATTAGTTCACATTAGTGACACTTAAAACACATTCTGCCTATTCAAATAATCTAAGCATACTCTCAAAAATAATTCAATAGATGAAACATGAAAAGCATGTTTGACATGATATCAAGGCCCTTCTGTTCTGTTCACTGCATAATTTTATTAGGATGAATAATTTCAGATACATTCTCTGGATATGTTCTGATTACCAGAAGTGTCTTATGTGCTTTACAATAGCCTGTTATCATTTGGTAGCTAAAAGGGACTACTTTGGGATTGTATATTTGAGAATGTCCTGGAGGGGGGAAAAAATAATCAAAAAACCACACATCTAAAGGTGCTACCAGGAACGTCTGCAAGGAGAGAATCATGCTGAAGGTCTAGTGCCCTACTTTTACAGCTCAGGAGCCTGCTGTTTAATAATGACCTACAGACAGGCAATAGTTTGGAGAGATTGCATGGATCATCCACCACAGTGACTTTCTAGCAGTTTTAAAAAGTTGTTGCTCAAAACAAAGGCACTTACAGATTTCTATTTTCAAGCACTGTAAGAACAGACAGATTGAAGAGGAAGAAAATGGTACCTTTGAGATCAAAGTATATTGCTCTTACTGCAGATGACTACACCCAAGTAAAGCCAGGTACTCCTCTCTCCTAAATAAGACTGGTTTGTGGAATCCCACCCTCAAATGATAATTCAAGCAAGCCAAATCCAGATGGAAACCTTTGTGTGGACAAAAGAATGTGGAATAATCATTTTAGAAATAAGTAGGAAAATCCTTTAATAAAGAAAAGAGAGAGTGAGGGAGAGTGAACAAGAAGGCTCACTTCATTAATATAATCCTCCTCCAAGTTGAGACAACTCAAAGCAGTGAAGGCAGCAGGTCTCACTTCTAGAGCTTTACTTTGTCATTGCAATGACTACACAGATAGCCATATAAAGCAGCACACTGTATCACAACCACCTCACACCCCTAAAGCCCTGGCTCCTGTTGAAGAAAAGCACAAGATACTGTATCCACTTTGTTCACCTCAGTAAGACAGATTTCAAGTATCTTTTAATCATTTAATTGCTTAATCACAGTGATTATGGCATGTGTGCCTAAAAGGTATGACTGTAGATTATGAGCTTAGTTCTAGCTGTCATTATAGATGTGCAAGACAACTTCATTAAAAAAATATATAAATACATATAGATTGACTTTTGTTGACATAGTCAAGTAAACAGAGGTGTAAGAGGAGGTCAACACTACACTTTTGTTGTAGTTCAAAATAAGAATGACACTCTGTGAAAGTTACTCTTACAAAGTGGCATTGGTGCAGCTAGAAGGAAAGAAAGTCAAATTCAGCTGGTTCTTTAGGAGACATAAGCTGGAAGTGTTGTGTGCAATGCAATAGTGCAAGCTGCCATATCTAGACCTGAAACAATTACATGAATACAGGATATTTTGCACTAAAGCATTTATTCAACTACATTCTCATCTTCCAGTATCGTGCAGTACAAATCAAAGCCAAAGTTAATGTCATGCTCAGTAGGAATAAGAAGTTGCATAATTGAAGATTTTTCTGTAAAATTACAGGGCTGCTTTTATAAGCAGTGCTGCAGATGGGCTGGACACAAATCTACAAAACACATATGGAAGGCATACAAATTGGTGACTAAACTCCATGAAGTATGATCTCCTGGAGAGATTTTTCAATAGAAAACAAACCAAACACCCTCCATCTATCACAACAATTTCTAAAGCATAGGAATTGAAGAGCATTTACACATCATACAGTTGTGAACTGTTGATTCTTATTTACTTTTTTATTTTTATATGATCACTGCACTACAAGAACACATGGCAAAAAAATGTAAGATGTATAGAGGAACCTTAAAAGCAGCATACAAAGTCATATGTGGATAAGGGAGTGTAAATCCTGAGTACCAGAAACAGGAGTCTGGGTGTGCTCAGATCACAGCTAAAAGGCTGGTCTTAGAGTTCTGATTTACACAAGCATAGTATGGGGTTTGTATCTCAAGAATGAGGACAAACAGAGCAATTCCGGCTATGTCTATAATGACCTGAAAATGACAGCTAATGCAAACATCTGCAAGTATTCCAGAAAAACACCTGAAAAATAGCCACCAAAGGAATGAACAAGATTTAAAATTGCAGTTTCACTCCCTACTTATTCACGGTTAGAAGTATCAATAAATATCCCAACAGCACTATAGGATGTGGGGGGCTGGCACAGGAGTTGAACGTGAGCCAGCAGTGCACCCTTCCGGTGAGAGAGTCTAACCAGGCTGCGTCAGCAGAGCACAAGCAGCTGTTTGCAGGGAGGGATTATCTGCTCTTTGGGACTCGTGAGCCCACATCTGCAGCCCTGGGTTTTTTTCCTTCATACAAGTTATGTAGATAACTGAGCAATTGCAAAGGGCTGGAGCACAGAAGCTACAAGAAAAGTCTGAGGGAACTCCTTCCCCCAGAAAAGAGGACAGGTATAATTGCAGCCTACAGCTACACAGAGACTGAGCTGAACTCAAAGACTCACAGCAAAAGAACAAGAGCCTGTGGCCACATTACAGAGGGAAAGTCTAATGAGATATGACGAAAATATTTGCACAGAGAAAAAGTTTTAAGTCCTAGAACAGATTACAGCATCTACATCCATGGAGACACTCAAAACTTGACTAGACAGTCTGATCTGACTTTGATATTAGCCCATTTGGATTGGTTAGACAACCGCCAGTGATCCCTTCTAACTTCAACTGCTCTATGGTTTTATGTTTACTACTTTGGAGGAAGGTGGGGTACAAAAAAAGAAAAGCTGAAGGTAGAAGATGGAAAAAGGATTCTATAGTAAGCAATTAAGAGTGTTTATTGTTAACACTAGCAACAGAAAGAATAATGAAGGACTTATTTTGCACAACATTTCCAGAACTGTTTCAAGAAACATCATTTTGTTATAGCTCTTTGGAAAACTACCCTCACCTTTAATGCTGCTTGGCTATGCATTATAACTGTCAGTATTTCCACAACAATAAAATGCTCTAAGTTATGTCTTTAAGAAAGATTTCTCATGAGAAGTTAGAAAGTATTGATTTTGGTTGTCACAGAACTGGCCATGATGTTGTTTCAGAAAAGTATCACAAATACAATCATTATAATCATAGCATGTGGTGAAACAAATGCAACTCAGTTTAAAACCAAATGCTCAAGTTAGAAAACAGTTCCTAAGTAATGTTTGGTTTGAGATCCCTCAAATGCCAACAGATACAAGATGAATAGGCAGCCAGTCTGTTTTCAGCATCCTCCAAGGGATGCTGATGCACAGCAGGTTGGCACAGATGCCCCAGGCAATTCTCATCTTGTTTCAGCAGACTATCCCACATCTGAATGTTTCAAGTCTGCGGCAGAACTGGGGACCAAAGCCAAAGAGTAGCTCATTGGCAGGAGAGTTCCTGCCATCCACAAGTGATACAGTTGGCTGCAGGCAGAGCAAAGGGTTCCTCTACAACACAGCTGGGGTCAGGTAGGTACCATGAGTAAGTGGTACACCGGTTTATTGGTAGGGCTTTGATGGCTCACCTAGATTCAGAAAACTTCCAGTTCTGTTGGTTTCACGTGCCTGTCAATTTTTATAGTGTCTATCAAACAATATCGCCTGCACCAGCTGAAGAGAGAACTTTAACCAAGCTGAAGCAGAGTACAGCCAGCTGGGCCAGTGAAGGAAGTGGTCTAAACCATGCACCATTCACAGCAGATCGAACAGGGAGTCAGGACTTCAGAAGCTGTATGCCCTTTATTAATCACTGCACACTCCAAATGTGGGCATATATCACCTTTAGAAAGCTAGAACAACTCTTTTTTTCCTTTTTTTTTTTTTTTTAAAGATGACTCTTCATGTGAGATTCACATTAACATAGCATTTATCAGCCATAAAGAATATGGCAATCTTATCTACTCTGAGTCATTCCAGTGAAGTACTTAGCAGTATAGTGCCTTAGAGATGAACTAAACTGAAGGCACAGAAATGAGACATCATGGCTAGGCCAGTTAAGTATCATATAACAAGCACCTGGCACAGAATTCACTGAATAGTCATGCTATCTCTGTCAGGTATTCTTGATAGACTACAGACAAGCAGGTACTACACACACACACACTTTGCAGTCACCTAAAACAGTACCAGCATAATGCCACAGTGGAGAAAATTATGTTAGAGTCAGATGATAAAGACATAGATGAAACGGCCTCACTGGAGTGCCAGAGAACTACATCCACAAAGGAGTGGGACCAAGCACCTTTTTTGGCATATCCAGCCATCTCTGTGTATGAGAGAAACCAGAAGACTTTAAACGCTGCTCAGCTTTACAATTTCACCAACATTCATGTGTTTCAGCTAAAATCCTGACTTGAAAAGACAGATTTTATATTTGCAGTCCTCCCTCAGACCTCATGCCCTCTGCCTTTATGACAGCACTGCAAACCTCACCTTCAACTCCCAGGAATTCATTCCTAAATGAATGGTTAATTAAGTTACATGCATATTTCATTACTGTGGTATTCCAAACCCAGTTGCAAGACATTGCACACTGCAAAAGCCAAGTTAAAAATTAAGGCAATTTTAGTTACATGAGCAAACAATTCCTTCAGCCCATTCAAGCTACTGAAAACATCTCTTTTAGATTGTCTTAACACACAAAAGAACAATTTTGATTTCCCAAGCGGAAAGCTTAGAAGGCAAGTTCCAGCATAAAAATGTTTTATTAAGCAAACTGTGATAACCCCTAAAATCACAGTGGTATAACAATGACAATATTAGCACACAGTGGAAATGGTATTAACTTACTGAGACGTGGAAAATACAACTATTTTCCTTCCTTGATAGTCCTACATAAAAGTAAAACACACATCTGTATCAGTAATATCCTGCACCTCTACTGAGCACAAAGTTGATTCTGTAAGGATTCCTGCCAGTGTTTCATCACTCAGCACTGGTTGGGATCTTCAAATGTCCTTATACTGGCATAGAAAGTTGAGTGAAATATGTTATCAGATAAAATTCCTAAATATAGAAAGCCAGCTTTATGAAGATGGGTAAATCAGCACAGTACTTTAAAAGCACATGAAATAAGTGTCTCTGTAACTTGGTTACTGCAATTACGTTTAAGACAGTAGCATTGACTGCAATGATCTTTCCATATAAATCAAGATGTCAAAGCCATTGTTAAAGAATCTCTGCTATAATTCCACACTTACTGTCCTCCCTTTGTATGACAAAAGTTTTAAAGAAAGGCCATTCAAAAGACCAAGACAGACAGACCTCTTATCCCAGTGGAAAAAGTCTTTCCCAGAGGTAACAAGTTTCAAAAGTTCAAAGCCATTTCCTCAACTGTAACTAGCCATTTCATCTTTCCTCTCCCATCAAGTTATGGAACAACATAACTGGACCACTTAATTTTTAGATGGATTCGGGGAGATTTTTGCTGTTCAAGTACTATTAAAAAGACACTTACATGGAAGAATAATAAAATTTAATTAATAAGAAATGCTAAAGAGTACAAATATCAGAAATAGGTTACAATTAACATTGAAATGCCTTCTGCGTTGGGAATCCAGTAAATGACTTCCTGCTCTTGAACTCCCTCTTCAGCTGTCCTCTTTTACAGCACAGTGGGAGCTCCTCTTGGACTTTCAGGCCAAGCAGCAGCCCATGCCAGAGATCTCACTCCTGCACAGTGCTAAGCACCTGTGTCAGAACCAGCAGTGTTCATTTTACAAGATTAATGCTGCAGTGCCAGCAAGGATTTGGTAAAAAAAAAAAAAAGGTTACAATGTTAAGAAACATGAGCTGGAGACATGAGTCACTTTTGTCATTCCTCAGTCTCACAGCAGGTTACATAAAGAGATGTTTTCCAACAAAACAGTTTGTCATTATCTCCAGAGTTCAGACAACACCACTGTGGATTTTCATGAACTCTAATAGGAAATTAGCAAAAAACTGACCTAATAAATACAGTGAGCAACAGACTTGGTTCAAGTTTATGAGACTGCTTCATTTATAACCTGTAGCGGATCACAACAGTCCAGCTTAATACGACTGTCCTGTTTCTACTGTTGTCTTCAAACACATTCAGCTCTATTGCTTGCTATTTCTGATAAGCAGCACAGATTATCTGTTAATTATTTACATGGTATTTCTAAAACCATTGTATGACTCTACTACTTGGAGGTTGTTTTTACAGACGTATCATATTTGCTAGAAAGATTTCTAAACTGACCAACATCCATTGTGCTGGAGAGTAGATTTTCATCAGGACAGTCTTTACAATGGACTGAAAGTTGAGTGTCAGTCATGAACTCAGAAATATTCCTGAATATTTGATGAGTGATCAGAAAGTGATCACTGTTCCATATACATTTTTCTTTTTCAAAGTACAAAGACACTATTAGAAACATCCTTTTTGAACTGCTTTTAGTGACTATTCACAATCAAGAGCAGCACAGTGAAGTACACTAGACTAGCAGAAACTTGTAATAAGTTCTCTTACCTTATCTGCCATTATCATGGAGGCTCCACCATGAATTCCAAGAATTGGGATAGAAGTCTGAGATGAAATAAAATCCAAAATCTGAGCTACTGCCTCCTGATCAGTATCATCTCCAAAAACCACTCCATGGATCTTGGTGCCTGACATCAAGTCACAAACATGTGTTATGATGCTCTTAGGGTCAGTCTGGTTCACCAGAAGGGTCACTACATTGACATCAACAGTCAGGTCTGCTGACATTTCCCTGGTCCAGAGAGCTCTGATATCTCTCTCGTTGATAGACTTGGTCCTTCCCAGAATCACTGCAATGTTCAGGATGGGGTAACTTTTGTCTGCTCCTTGAACAAGATCCAAAGGTGCCAGAAGAGCTTGAAGTACCAGGAGAGCACAGCCAATTTTCTTCATCTTTGCCAGCTTTATCCCCTGTAAAAGCAATCACGTGTATGAGAAAAACAACACAGAAAAAAATAATATATACTGCATATCTCCAGTGAAGGTTTTAAACAGAAAGGTGATGGACACAAAGCAAACTTTTTACAATGCATCCTTCACCTTAGTTTCAATTCAAGTCTCTCATAAGCTGGCTTGCCAATGCCAGTATTACAAATGGTCTCTCCCGCAAGCAAGTCAAAAAAAGGAAAGAAAAAGAAAGAAAGGGGGGGAAGAAAAAATAAAAACAAAAAATAAAGTAGCACAAGTCCAGAGGAAAAATCCATTAAAATTCTTCCTGGATGGCAAACAAAATTGAAAGGACTAACATCATTAGAAAAAGATATTATCACCCTCTCTTTAAAACATTGCTGTCCTAAAACAGGTTAAAACACAGAAATATTTTTTTCCTTTGCTCGGAACATCTATTTAAAATGTATTCACAGTCTATCAGGAAGAAGTGCTTTAGCTTGGAGTGAGTCAGAAGTCTGCTGGAAACCCTAGTCCATATACACCATACATCTCACAGCATTCCGGGACCATGCTGGTTTATTTCTGAAGATCTCTCCTAGACAGCTGCTGCTCAAGCACAGTCTACTGCATTCCTGGAACAGATTCAGAAGCACAGTATTCTATTCTAATTCTTCTCCCTCCTCTTACGTGGCATTCACTTGAGCATCTCAGAACTGCTGATCTCAGACACAAAGTTGTCACTGGTGTTGAAGGGGAGGGAGTTCCAAAAATGAGCATCACTGCATTGGTTTACTTCATGTCTTCACTGAATCTCTGTAGGGGGCTGAATATAGACAGAGTAGGATGGGGAGAGGGATGAGCCACAGAAGTGATCTGAACTAGCTGAAGGAGGGAGAAGGGGGAGAGCAGGTCTGACTCTGCAAGGTCTCCCTCTGTTTCTGTGCCCCGGGAATTTCCACCCCCATAACTAGCTCTTCGCTAGCTGCAAGAAAGGAGTCCCAGTGATACATAAAGCCAACCTTGTTGCAAAGCACCAAGCAGAAGACACCAGCAGGGCTGCCCAACCAGGGGTGGCATTTTTCAGCTCTCCCTTCTCATCCTGCCAACTCTTACGCTCATCCTCAGTTATAGTCCTTTGCTGCTGAAACACAGGGCATATCACTACCTCCTTTGGGGCAGACAGGGAGACGAGCACTTGAGAGGCCGTTTAACTGCCAACCGGTGCTTGTGCTTCCCAAGGCATTGCTCTGTGGGCCCGGTTCCCTCCGCCTCAGCACCAAGGGTGTCACGGGGAACGGGAGAAAGCCATGAACATACACGCCCGCAGACATGAGGCTGCCTCAGCCTCTTTCAGACCCCAAGACATAGCACATATAAAGACAAACAGCGCACACGGGTCCTCTTTCCCTTACGCGGGCTGCCGGTACCGGGCGGCAGCGCACGGGCAGCGACCCTGGCTCCTCCGCAGCAGTGGGCAGCGGCGCTATGGCGCGATGGCGCCCCCTGGCGGCCGCGGAGCGCCGTCCCACGTACCCAGAGCCTCAGGAGACGGAGCGGCGACGGGTGCTGGTGGTGCCGGTGCGGCGGGTGCCGGTGGTGCCGGTGCTGGTGCAGGGCATGCCGCGGCCGCGGGCATGTCGCGCCCCTCGATGCCCGGGCTCAGGGGCTGTCTGCGCGCCGCTGGCCGCACGCGTGATCCCCGCCGCAGCCTGCGAGCGACATCGCATCCCGGGAGGGCAGCTAGGAGAGGGAGACAGGCAAAAGGGGGCTGGGGACGGCGGGACGGGACGGAAGCACGAAGGGGATAAGAAGAGATGATGAAAAGCCGTTAGTCAGGGTGCCGATTTGTCAGGGGGGAAAGTATATTTCAGTCTTGCGTGACGTGTGAAAAGAAATAAAGTGACTAGACTGAAAAGTTCCCCCTTCCCGCCCTCCCTTGGACATGAATGCGAGCTCTTTCCTAGCAGCAGCGCCCGAGAGCTAGGAGTCATGCGGGAAATGTCCCTCATCCTATCCAGGTCAGGAAAACCCTGCGCTCCCAACTGTCCGCTTGCTTCCCCGAGAAATGCACAGGTTTGAGCTCTAAGGGAACAGACACCGAGTCGGGAAAGAGCAGCCAGAAGCAAACTAATTCACATGAGCAAGGACAGGAGTTTTCTTGACAGGTTCAAAACAAGCATAATCTGGAAAACCGCTAAATCGGTGTGGGATAAAGCTCTTTTTGATCATGTAACGGAACGGATTCAATCTCAGTTTATCACAAACAAACCCAGGGAGACACACTCTAGCAGATCCCTCCACGAAAAGCTCGGATTGCTTTGATTTTTCATTCACTATTTCCAATAAATATGCATAAAGATACTTCTCCAAGCAACCCCAGTTAAATGTAGGACGCGGGCGCGTCATGCAAAGGCAAGCGGTATTCCCTGGCTGGTCCTAGGTACTGACTACAAACTAAGAGCCAAGCATGGAACCGGAGAGCCGGCACCGCGGACATCCCTGCGCGGCTCCCGCTGCCTCCGAACCCACTCCCAAATGCCAGGCGCGCATTCGTGTTCCCCGAAAAGGCAATACTTACTGCAGTCTCCCTCCACATAGTTCCAGTTTAAAGATCCTCAAAGTCATTTCAGTAGATTCCTTTGCCAACAACGAAATGGAAAATAGGTGCCTTAATGCCGAGATTTCATCCTGCAACTTGTTCCCACCGCAGTAAATACAAGCCCGGCAGGTCTTTACCGCTTGGAAGCCCGCATCATCAAGTTTTAGCAGAGCCATTGGGACTGGGATTCGCTCGTTACTTTTGGAAGGAGGCACTGCAGCGTCTTCATCGTTTTGTGTTTTTCCTCCTTCCTCCTTTTGGTTTTTAGAGGGTAATTGCGACCCCGCTGCAGCAGTTGCCCAGGAGGGCAGGCTCGGAGCCCCCGCGCTCCTCTCCGCCTCTCGGAAGCGGCGGGGACCGTCAGCGCCGATTGTGAGGGTGCGGCGGGATCCACCCGCCGCGCGGGGCCGCCTGTGCGCGCTCCGGCTCCGCGCCGCTCCGCCGCCCCCAGCCAGCCGCCCCGGCCCAGCCCCGCCGCCCCCGCAGGGGCGAAGCGCACGAGCGCCTTGTCACGCCGAGGCCAGCCGCGGACACTCGGAGGCTCTCCCTACCCCACGGTTCTGCTTCCACAAGCACTGGCGACCGAGACAGAGCCGGCAGTCGGGGGAGGAGGTGTCAGGCCTGGGTCACAGGGACCACAGCAGGTCTGGGGCAGAAGAGCACTTCCCACGCTAGCAGCCCCAGCGAGAGGCTGGTGGAAATCCCCGATTATTCTCCTTTCCCTTGATGCAGGGGCTGTCAAACAGAGATCCCTGCCGTGGGCTCAGGGGAATGAATGTGGAGCAGCAGCTTCCACACTAAAAGCAGCCCTAAAGGCTTCAGGCTGCAGCCAACATCAGAAAAAATGCTCTGTAGAAGTTAGCTCCATCTGGGCATCCTCAGTGCTCCATCCCCCATTTGAAACCATTGTGCCCATTTCTCCATCTTCCACTCATCCAGCACAGCCCTGGTGTCAGACCCACCTTGCTGTTGAGCAGCTCTTTCCTCCTTGCCCAGACCATAGAGCACCACTACCTTCCTCTACGGCACCTCCTCCCTTGCTCCATCACTCTTCTGCTTTCCCCTCTCCGCCACCCTGATCCAGCTGCCACAACTTATTTGATTTTGCATGAATGAATATACCAGCAAACTACCACAGCAGTGATGTCCTCTGTTGTGCTCCATCCTTTACAATCAGGCATATTACTACACTGAATACTTCAGAGTAAGCAACCCACACATTGTGACAGAACCACTCAATGAGGCACCAGTGCCAGAGAAAACCTTTGGGTTCAAACACCATAATGCCAAAAATCCACTCATTTAAGTTTGCTTTTCACTAAATGAAGACACAAAAGAGAGAGAACCCACTCCCAAACACATACAAAACAATGTGCTGACTTCATTGCTCTTGACAGTCTCTTCATAAAATTTCCCAAAAGGTCTATGCCTTGCCCCCACCCCACCTTTGGAAGATCTCATCTCCTAACTATGAGATTGCTCCCTTAGACATTACATTAGTCTAAGCAAAGCAATTAGGCAGCTACAACTGCCTAGCTACTTTGTTTTAAGTCTGATGTTTTCATACATATTTACATTTCACCCTTGATGCACATTTTTCTCCTGTAAATAGTACAGTGATGTTTATTGTGGCTACTGGAGATGAGGTTGCATCCTTCTGTAAGGGTGTAATCATTCAGCAGATTTATTGAAACAGCAGCAAAACCAGGGATTCAACATCCTGGGAATGAAATTCACAATGGTGAAAAAAAGCGTGGCTCAAACATTAGAATATGAAAAGTGACGTGGTGTCTTTAGAAAATACACAGCATACAAGATGCAGTACGCTGAAGTTAGTGATCTGAAAGACCAATACTAGTAACAGCCACATTTTCTTTGTCTATACAAGTGTCACTAATCTAACGTTAGATGCACTTCAGCATTATTTTAAATATTTTTCCTCAATTACTTTTATAAGGGCTGCTGACATATCAGATTAGGCTGCTATTTTAATAGACATCAGAAGTTCATTTCTAGGTAAATTTGCACAGTTTAAGATTAAACAGAAGAGCTGTAAACATGGTAAGAAGTCAACATCAGCAGCACAAATAAGAAAAAAAATTTGCATTTAAGTGTCTAACTTACCCTTGTAATTTGTGTGTAAAAAGGGAATGCTTGCTTCAAAAGCAGTGTAACAAACACTAACATCTCTGCATTTGGGAGATTAAGTTACAAATACAGTATTTTTATGGCAAACATTTATTCTGAAAGGCATATTGATTGATACATGAGTGATTGCTTTCTCCACACAAACAGCTGTACACTCAGCTAAAAGAAGCTACACTCAGCTAAAAGAAGCTACAACATAAGTTTGAGAAGTTTGGAATCCTGCACTTCCAAGGATATTTTACAGCTGGGGTTTTCCTACTTCCTCCCTGCTATGTAAACCTGCATTTAGAAGTCAGAAACCTTCTTCTTCCTCAGTCCCTACCACAGCAATATTAAATTACAGAAAGGTTTCCCTTGCCTGAGAATAACCTGCTGCAGAGAGCACTCGTCAACAGAGACAGAGCAGCCAAATTATCAGGTATAAGCACTGCTTCCAAAGAGGTGAGAGGCAATGGGGTCTAATGGTCTGGCACAAGGGAGATTTCTCTCTCTGTTGCCCACTCATTAGTGATGCTGTCTATTACTTTCTTGCCATTTGCTTTACTTCACCAGCTGTAAAATGCTTATAGACATGTTAGACAGCTAAATTAAAAGCCAGATTTAACCCCCAGATTCAGGAAAACTTCTCCATCACTTTCCTCGTGCTCTTAGATCAGTGTTAAGGTTAGTCACTCTTTTTGAAAACAAATTGATCTCATGGAATGATACCAAATTTAGCCAAGGAAAATTCATCAACACATTAGATATCAAATTATTGTCACTATTTGCAGAACAAGTAGTCTTTGTTGCAAAAGTTTAAGACACAATTCAAGAAATCTCTAAAGCAAATTGCAGGTCTACTCAGTAATCCTTCCTACATGGAAAAAAACATTACTAAATACTTTCTCTGTAGTGTAAAACAAAATGGTACAAAAACAGTACAGGTAACCAGACAGGGTAAGGCAGAGAGGCTTTCTTAGAATTTATTCCAACTTTAGACATGCTTCTAGTTCCAGCAATAAACCCCTCTTACATTTTGGGAATGATGCTGTAACCAGTAACAATGTATTTGAATCTTATCTGCCAGAAATATCTGAATTTCATATACCCTGAGAAATCTCTCCAGCAAGAATCAAAACTGACAAAGTCAGCATCAGTACTATATAGGATCAAGTCTGAAATGAAACCTTTTTACCCAATAAAAAGTTAATGCACAAAACCCAAGGGTAGAGTAACATAAACTTACACTTCAGGGGCAGCAAACTTGCATACATGATAAAGGTAAAAATGGGGGAAAGCTCAATTGTTTTCAAACTTGCTAAAACATTCGGTCACAGATGGCCCTCTTATTGAAAACTGGCTTAGCTCCTCATTTGGCAGTGTCCTTTCTTGCACAATTTACCAAGTCATGCATGAAATGATGGCCTTAAGCTACTCTCAGTTTTGCAAAGGACATGAGCTGGCTGCCACAGTAGAAAAGGAGGCACCATCACTGAACAGAGCTTGAGGCTGTTACAGCACTTCTGCTTCTCTGCAAACAATCCCCAGCAGAGAATGAAGACCCCACGGTGTGTTCAGCCAGAGTTCCTCCTTCTCGCCTTACTGCCAATGAGCAGTTATTCAAGATTCACCAAGATTGCCTTTGCCTCATATCAAATCAATCTTCAGCTTTATTTCCAAACTCTGCTATGCAGTTCCCAGAGGGAATCTCTTCCTCTGGAAAAATCACCAAATTAGTCAAATTTAACTCTGAGGGTCGACCCAGAATTTCATCATGGACTCTGTACTTTTTAATTAAAGCTGCTCTATTAACACAGAGATCTGTCTCAGCAATGCAGACCTGTAATAACTGTGTTGCTAACAATCCCATTGCACATCCAATTCCCTGCACAAGGACTAGGCTTCAGGGATTCAAATCAGGTGCAAATACCTTAAGACTGCTTGTCTTCTTCCCTCCATTCAGAAATTGTGAAATACCAGTATATTTGTAATAAAACCTCCCAGGAACACCCAAGAGAACACCTGACCATCGCATAGCCAGTACAACATAGAATACTAAAGGAGCAGAAAACAGTTGCCATTATTTACTTGGGACTTTGGCTCCTATGATTTGCTAATCTTCATCCAATTCAGTAAAAGTGACAAGTCTTTATAGAAGAGATTTTTTTTTAAACATTATTTTAAGTCTTCACTCATCCCCTGAGCCATATAAATCAGTCTCTTCTGTATCTAGTGGGCCTCTTAGCCAAGCAGGTACTAGCTTATATCAGTCTACCTAAGGGATGCTCAGATTCTTGAGGTGGATAATGACAGAAGCAATTTAGCTCTTGCCTCACGTGGAACATCCTCTGTGTTTTGTGATGGTCTACATTTCTACAGATGTTATATACCTAAAATAAATCCCCCATGTATATAGCTGGTGTATGTTTTCAAAAGTTTTACCAGAGATTTGTTGTAAGTCAGAGGTTACTATCACTCTGATCTTCTGAGAAAACAATATATAGTTCTAAAGCCTAACCCCTTGAATAAGTACACATGCATTAGGTATTCAAGGGGCTGGACAGACTTCTTAGGTTTGAAAAAATCAGAAAAAGAATGCCATATGAATCATGAAGATCACAGAATGTTAGAAGTTGGAAGGGACCTCCAGAGATCATCCAGTCCAAAACCCCTGCCAAAGCAGGATCACCCAGGAACACATCCAGGCAGGTTTTTAAAGTCTCCAGAGAAGGAGACTCCAGAACCTTTCTGGGCAAGCCTGCTCCAATGTTCCATCACCCTCACTGTAAAGAAGTGACTCCTTTTGTTGAGGTGGAACTTCTTGTGTTCAGCTTATACTCACTGTTCCTTGTCCTATCACCAGGCACCACCAAAAATAGAGTAGCACCTTCATCTAGACATCCACCAATCAACTATTTATAGATATTGATAAGATCCCAAGTTAATCTCCTCTCCAGACTTAACAGCCCCTTTTTTCTCAATCACTCTTCATAGGAGAGATGTTAAAGTCCTGCAGTCATCCTCATAGCTCTCCATTGGACACTCTCCAGCAGATCCCTGTCTCTCTTAAACTAGGGAACCCAAAACTGGACACAGTATTCCAGGTGTACAAGGGCAGCGATAAGGGGGAGGACACTCCCTAGACCTCCTGGACACACTTTTCTTGCTGCACCCCAGGAAGCGGTTGGCCCTCTTGGCCACAAGGGCACATTGCTGTCCCATGAGTGACTTGCTGACCACTGGGATAGTTGAGTAACTTACCTTACCAATATTAGTATTGCTTCTAAAGCAAACTTTCATGGAATATCCTGAAGTTATTTAACTTAAGATTTGATTCAACACAAAGAAAATTACTACTTAGGACTGATAGGAGACAGCAGCGACCTCTCACACATTGTTCACTGGTGGTACTTGTTTGCTAAAAGAAAGCTGTACTGAGTGGGAAGCACCAAGATGCCTACACTGCATCTGCTTCTCAGTGCTTCACTAAGCAAATTTTTGCTTAGGGAGTTGAGACTTTTCTAAATTCAGAAAATCAAATTTAGTAAAGGTCAATAGAAGCTTCTTATCAACACAAAGTTACCTCAGCTCCAGCTGGAAGATATTTTTAAGATGAGTAGTATTTTGCTCCTTGCGTCCAACCCATTTCTCGATTGTAGGCACTAGCTCTATTAAAACTAGGTGCTAAAGGCTTATGAGACATCTGAGCCAGCAGGAATAGATCCAAGATAGAAAAATCCCCCTTGGACTTAAATTACAGTTCCACATGATGAGTCATAGCCTTCTGTTACCTATTTCTGCCATACATGTAATGTGGCTTTTGTTCATATACAGGAATGCTCTTGAGCTACTCAAATATTAGTTTTCATTAAAGTGCAGTTGTCAGGGTTCTACTTTTTGCCTCTAGTCTGCTCCTCTTGCTGCAGTCCAAGTAACTTCATTTTCTGCTTCCTATAGAAAGAAAGCCCATTGCTTTTCCCCACTCAAGGAAAATTCTGGGCTGAAGTCCTCTCTACACTAACTGTGATTATTAGTAGATCTAATTAGCTTCTTTCTACTGCATTTTCAAACCTTGCATGGCTTAATGTCACTGGTGGGAACAACGAATAAAATAAAGGGGCTTTAAATAAAATAACATATTAAAACACATTTGTCTCCTACCTAAAATGCAGGTTTAACTCACCCAGATGACCACATTTCTAGAAGTGATATACAAACCAATTATTCCTATAGTTCTGGAATGTTCCCCTAAGAAAGGCAAATGGCATTTTACCTACCTCTAAACTTTTGTCTGACTGACTGTAGCTCTTAAGACTGAAAGAGCTGGCTTCTGCTTCTTATGGCAGGGAAAATCAAGCTGGATAGAAGAAGGAAGGAATACAAAGAATGTCTTGAGATTGCTAGAAATAGAGAAATTGTTTGCTTTCCTGCCTACCTCCAAGCTAACTCTTACATCATTAACTCTTATGAGCAGACATGGCTTTTACTTGTCATAGTTTCTAAACCTGTAACTTTCCACGGTGTAAAGAGGCCTTTTCCCAGAAAACCTCTTGTTGACAGTCTTGTTCTTTCCTCCTGCTCTAAATGGACACACAAAAAATAATTCATTCCTGTAGGAACTTCGCAAAGAGAGGTCAAGGGCTGTGCAGGCTTATTTCTAGCTGTTATACATCATTACTTCTCAAACCTCAAAGGTCACACTACTGCTTTAAACAGTTGATTGAGGAAGGGAAGTTCCTAGCTCTTCATGTGTCACACAATACAATTCCATGTTGCTTTGAAAAAGAAGTCACGTTCAGAGGTTGAGTTTTACATGAATCCTGTACTTGGGAGCCTCAGTTACACCAGGGAGGATACTGCTGACCACAACCTTTGCTCGCAATGTTGCTACAACGTGATCTTCACAATCTGGTTCAGCGTACAAGATGCAATTTTGTTCACATTCAATGATGTAAATCACTTCACTAAGATTTGTGTCATTTTGTAGGTTTTGTATTTGATCATAGACACCTAAATGCATTTTATTTTTAAAACACACATAGATGCATCCATTCTGATAAACTTTGTTATGATAGCCATCAGGACACAGAAACCGAGAACAAAACAAAAGTAGCATTTTTTCAAATAAGGAGCATTCTATGATCTCCTGGAATAACTTTGTGATCATGACCTCATTACAGCAACTTCAATGGATATGAATGAAATCTTTGCTTACATTACTGACTTTAACCTGAGCTCAACTATTCTTTGAAATACCATCTGCTAAACAATAGCACTGATATATCCACACTAGTATTAAACCTTTTAACTTGTAAAAGAGACTCAAGTATATCTTTTGAGCTGTAAATATCCTCAGCTTTGCTTTACCTGACTATCTATGTGCTGTGCACACGTTCAATCACATTGAAGCACATGCAGGGTTATGGGTTTATTTTAGGCAGCAATTACATATACAGGATCATAAAGACAAATGTAAACATCTCTAAGTATTTCACCTCTTGAAAAAAAAATTGGTTCCAGACCTGCTTTCTAATTGCCTAATTTTTATAAGCCAATTAACTGAAATCTCACTTGGCAGACAGTTGTGTGCTATCTCCTTTCACACAACTATTTCTGTTCCCACTAGTCCTTTCTACAACACAGATTACAAAATAACTGATGTATGTAGGAACGAGAATGTTTTTCCAATTTAAGCCTGGCAGATCTTATCTTTCATTGGCAAAAATTAGACAGATGTCTGTCTTGATTTCAGTGAGAAAGGAAAAACGCTGGAAGATGGTAACCAAAAAAAAGTAAATAAGACCTTTTACTTCATGCTAAGTGGGGAACAATGCTCTCTTCCATGGTACAGAACACTGGGCAAGGGTTCATGAGCTGTGTTTACCTTCTGTTGTACTTATCTTTACGTACTTCTTAGACTCTCATATCAAAACCACAAAATACCTGAAACATGGGCTTCTGCAGTACCCCCAGTTACAGACACTTAGTATAGAGCAGCTACATTCAGCAAGAAATTTCATTTGGTTTATATTTACTCCTATGCAAGTGCAGTAATAACTGCTTGACCTCACTGTTACCTTAGCACATCACAGATTTATTTCATGGTTCCAAGTTCTCCTTGATGCAAGTCTGAAAAACTTTAAACATTGTATTTTTTGCCAACTGACTTTTCATCTTTGTTGGTGATCAACGTTCATCCTTGAATGCAAGTGCAACAGTATTCATACTAGACAAACACTTAAAGGCTGAAAATCAAAATGAAAAATAGACTTTATGTTTAGCCTTGGAGATTTTTCAGCCTTCATTTTTATCTCAGCTGAACATGATCTTTTTAATAACACTAATTCTTAGACTCACTGTTTATTCCATGATTGAATTATAAAGGTGATAGGAAGGAATTTTTCCTCAATAATGTCATTTACTGGGACAGGGACATCTTAATGTTCTGAAGTAGGAGTTGGCTCAGTTTTTAAATAGGAGGTGTGGAGGAGGATATCAGCAATTAATTTTAACCCTTCATAATTATGAAAATGTCTTCCTATAATTTAGAATGGTTTGTCTGGTGTCTTTTACCTTCTTTGAACCTTTATCTGTTCCATTAGCCGTCAGCATGTATACATGCATAAGGACAGAATTACAGGTGTTCATCTCAGCTCATCCAGAGCGTTGCCTTCACTTACTTGAGTTATTTTGCCCTTGCTAACATTATGGCATTTGAAACATGCTCACAGCCAACAATTACCTGACCTTGACAATCCTGAGAGCTTTCATGTTTGGCATAGACAGTCCCTCTAGATCTAGCATCATTAAAATGTCACTACCATCGGGCACTCAGAAAGTTAAAGATAATACAAGAGTAGTGATATTGAAGAGGGCACAGAATGATAGAGAAAAAACTCTTCCAAAATAAACGTTTTTCATACCAGTGACAAAAACAAGTTCAAAGGTAACAGAGAGAAGGCTGTTTCCACGTTTTCTAATGTCAACCAAACATCCTGCTTTTTACCTACTACCCCTCCAAGTGGAGGGTTAGTAGGTAAAAGATACACTTTCACCCTTCTCTCCATCATCAGCTGCCTCACTCAATTTCATTTAGGAAATGTGATATCACAGGAATATGATAAACATTCTCACTGACATCTTGCACTGTAACTTCAAACCACTGTCACTTCTTGCCATCTTGAAGTGATGCCTCAAGCCTGTGCTCTCTTCAGTTTCTTGTTCTTTAGAGTATTGTTTTGTATCATAACCACCCCACAAAGTTATTTTCATCTGTGTATCTGTAGAAGAATAAACAAATATAGCCTCAAATTACAAAAATGCAACCTTCCACTCCTTCCTCCATGCAACTTATTAGAAAGTACATCAGTTCAGAGAAGCAATGAAAACCTGGAGACCCTCTGACTACCATTGTACAGTAAGTCACCTTCCCAGGACAAGATAAGAAATAGATTCGCCTTCTGCTACATCTCTGGCTTTCAAACTCTGTGGTAAGTTTGAAAGTCACAAAACAGAGCAATATATATTACAGTATGGAACATCAATAGCTACTGTACAATTAAGTTGTTTTGTTTTTTTTTTTCCCTTTTGGGAACAATGTACTCTCTTGACCCAAAGGAGATGTCCTCAAAGAATCTTAGTGGGGCATATCCCAGAATAAAAAAACTCACTCAACTGCTCTCTTAATGACAGACTTTTGGTTCCTTAGAAATCACCTAAATAATCCATACACAAAACTATACATTTAGTATTTCAAAATACACCTTTTCCTGCATATGTTATGATGTCTATATTGTAAATACATCACATCAGGCAAGACTGCCAAATTAGTTGGATGATTCTCCTTTCTCCAACTGATCATGAAGATTTGGTACTTTCAACACATATTAAGATTTTACATTTCTTTCTTCTTATAAGCTTTGAGATAATCTGCCTCTTCCCTTGAGTTAATCATATGGGGGTTTCTGTGAATTGCTAAGTCAATGCAGTGGAGCAGTGGCAGGCTCAATGCCTTTGCAGGTACAATAGCACTTCTGTAAACCAAAGTGTATTTTACTCCCTGAAGTTCAATTAACCACTGAGTTAAACCTCATCTCAAGATGATCAATTAAGGCACTTAGACTGCTGAGAGAGAAGTGCAGGGGCAGGAATAAGGCTCAGCCTCTAGGGATAAGTTAACAGTATTTTCTCATTCAGACTGTTTTCCAAATAAGTTAATTTTATAAGCATGAAGAATAAACACACCCTGGATCTGATGAATTAGCACAGAACCAGAACCCATGATTTTATATATAGGTCCATGAAAAACACTAGTTTATGCTAGGAGGGAGCATTAAGTTATTCTAAGTGAACTTATAAACACTGTAGTATTAAGCACTCTACTTCTCAAGAAAGACAAAAAGGTAATCAATAATTTTTTCTCTGAAAGGCAAGTGATTAATCCTCTACAAACCCAGGAGGTCTTTTACTGTGAAACTGCACCAAGGGGATGACTGCAGAAAGAAATTGTTTTATACTACAATACCCTTATATTTCTTATATTCAAATTGTTTCTTATATGTTCCTGCAGAAGGCAGCTACAGGCCGTAATGACTTGATCCACAATTTAAAATAAGGTCTAACCTGACAGTCCACTTAGCCCAAGATGCAGAATCAACCTATATATCTCAACAAAACATGCCCTGCTGCAGCTAAACAAACACACTAATGTGTCATACAGAGATGAGTTGTAGTGCCTACAGAGAATGCTGAGAGTCCAGAACATCTCATCCTGAAGCAACACATGAAGACTGAAGCAGCCTGTGTATGTATTGCCATTGGAGCATGCAATTGTTAATCTAAGTACATGAAATCATGGCTATTTGCAGTACCAAGTGTATCACTGTCTATAAAATGCTCTTCTAGAAGTGTCATATGCTCAGAGTAATTTGTTTTATTCACAAGGGCTCCTGAATAGTTAAAAGCTCTGGCTAAATCCCAAAATTATACCGTGACTACTCTTATCAAACTGAACAGTATCCCAGTGCTTGACTTCCCTCTGAGAAAAAGAAAGGCAACAGCAGGATATAATCCACTCTCTAAAACAGATGGGAAGATGGCCTAAAAGTCAAAGGATATTGGAACTGCTCAAGGGGAGAAAAAGCAACTCCATACATTGTCTTGAACGGCAATTACCTAACCAATGCTGCATGTCACCAGAGTACAGCAGTCTTGCATAAGCACAAAGCAACCGCATGCTGCACAGTGTGCTATAGGAAAGGTAAACTTAGAACATGAAAACAGCTATTTCAGCAGTTACCATTCCTTCCAACTGCAGCAGAAGAATGACTAAGCTTGTTGAAAGTGTGTACTGCTCAGGCTCCTTGTAGAGTCATTGGTACTAATTCCATCCAATGAGAACTCCTCTCTTCTTATGTGGTGTGAATTCTAGTCTTCAAGTGTCTTACCCTGTGGCAGGCAGCAGTGAGAGCAGTATTTAAAGCTTAAGTTCTGCTCAAAAGAAATGCTTAAATTGTCTCAGATTAAGTTTGAAATCCAGGCCTACAACTGCATTGAAGTTTGCTCAGTTGGATCTGGAAGACTCTCATCAATAAATCTTCCTGGTTGACTGTTTCATTATAACTCCTGCTGCACAAACTAAGGAAAAGTTTTTCTGTGGTTCTGTCCAACTGTCTAAAAGTCAAGTCCAGATACCAAACATATGACTGTGGAATATTTGCTCTCAGAGCAAACTTCTAGACACTGACTAGGAGAATTCTCCTAGTCTGTAGTGGTAATTTGAGAGTATCAGTTGGACAGAACACCAAATAACACAGCTGATTCTAGTCAACTGCATTGTTTTGCAAAATACAGTCTATCCTGCATGAAATAGCCCTAAGTTAATGTTCAGCATAAGCAAGTTATTTCTGTTTCTGCACAGAAACTACCTTTAAAACTGGGTTGTAGAATTCCAGTGCAGAGCTATATTTATATTGTTTACACCAAAAAATGCTTGAGGAGCTATCCACATACCGTCCACATCAAATTACTTTGTCAAGGTATGATCTGTAACTACTCTTAAGTCGTCAGCATGCAGCCCTGATTACTTAGCAGGCATCTAACCCCAGGAACGGAAGACAAATCATGTAACCTTGTGCTGATTTAAAACTTGTTACTGGTGTCACATGATGTAAACTGACAATGCGTTGCAGCTCCAGCACTGCATTGCATCAGAGGTGAGACAAGCAGGCAAGGAAACAGAGGTAAGAATAGCACATTTAACTCTTCAGAGATGATCATGGCAAACAGCAAAAGCAAACATAAATCAGCCAGAGCAAGCATTGAAGAAATCCCCTTATTTAGGTTTTCCCCAGACTAACCTGCTTGAGGCTTGGAAACATTTATGGAGCACAACAAGCATGTAGTCACAGCATGTGTGCATGTGAAGCACCTTCAAGTACTCTGGAGTACACATACAAACAAAACAAATTACAGATGATTCTTCCCTTCTTCCCTGACCTTGGTAAGAAACAACTCTTAGAACCTTTCTGAATAAAGACCAACATTTCCATTCTCTGCCTGGAGATTTAAGGTTTTTTTAGCTTTGTCAAATGCAGCACTGAGATTGCTTTATCTCTCCTGATGCTCCAGTTTGTGAAGGCTGTAGGCACATAATCTGACCCCAGCCTTCTATCTAAGAGCAGGTCAGGTTTATAAGTGGAACTGTAACTTAGTTCCCTTTAAATTTTAGTTTACAGTTATGTCACTGCCATAGCCTCCTGGAAATGTCTGAAAGGAAAAAAACAAAGGGCAGAAAGCAGATACCTTTTGTATGCTTTTACCTCCTTCTACATGCACAGGGCTCAGGTTAGATTATTCAGGTTTTGGCTGCCATTGCCAAGTCATAACTGAGTTTGTCCTTCCATTCCACTATATAAGCTTTAAATTCATGTGTTTTTTCCTTTATAATATTTTTAAGAGAGACTTAAGAAGGAACCTAAGGAACAGCCAAAGCCAGCTGTGTCTCACCAAGGAACACACGCCAACTATTTTACAACTATTCATGAAGCGTTAGTAGCAGCACTTGCAAAGAATCAACTTTTTTTTATGTGCCAGGACAGACAGAAGAATGGCTTTACCAACCACTTCTATCCCAACATGCCTCCCACTGCTTTAGCACTGAGATCATGAATTCACGTCAGCGGCTCCGAGCTTGTACCTCACCATTGCCGTCACACTAAACAGGTGGAAAAGGCACTAAATGGAAGGCAAAGACATGCTGCAGCACAGCCAGAAACCTAACCTCCCTATAGGCCCTAACTCTTCCACATCACATTATTCTCTTCCCAGCATCCCAGCTTTTCTGTATGTGTAATCATTGTGAACTAAATCTATACTGTCTTGGCAAAAACTTTTAAAAGTTATGGCTAAAAAAAGCTAAGTGATCTCTGTGCAAAAGTCAGGAAGTAAGAGAAAATGTAACGTGTGGGATTTTCTCTAACTAGAGCTATGTTCCCCACTCATATTTCAGCATCTCACAGTCTCTTAATATGGTTACCCATAGGGCTCTTGTGCTACAGAAAAGGGGCAAATGTTTTTCCATCAGCTTTCTTGGTGATGAGTCATTTAGTCTTTTTTCCTCAGCTTCATCTTTACATAATATTACCTAATAATATAGAAGTGTTCTGGTTCCCATCAAGGAATATCTGGCATGTTCTTTAAACACATTAAAGCAGATTTACTTTGAAGCTTTGAATTGTTTGTAGCGTATTCCAACAGAAACATTGCAAATATCACTGTGTGAATGAAGGGCAGTTAGTCCAAGACAGGAAAACCAAATTGTTCACTTTAAAAATCAAAACTTTACTTTAAAGGAAATGCTGTGATGTTAACTTTTTCAATGGTCATCTAGGCAAGATGACATTGTTTCAAAATGAGGCCAAAATTATTTCTGTAACTACTGCACAAATTCAACAGGATTACAAAGCAACATCATACTGCCCTGGGTACAGCTGGGACAGAGTTCAATTTCATAGGAAGCTGGGAGAGGGTACAGCCAAAGCTGACCTGAACTAGCCAAGGGGATATTCAATGCTGTATGATGTCATGCTTAGCATAACTGGGAAAGCTGGCCAGAGGGAGGAGGGTCCTGGCTCCTGAACAGGCTAAGCATTGAGTTCCACACAGTGAGAGAGGCTGAGGGAGCTGGGATTGTTTAGCCTGGAGAAGAGGAGGCTCAGGGGAGACCTTATTGCTGTCTACAACTACCTGAAGGGAGGTTGTAGCCAGGAGGGAGTTGGTCTCTTCTCTCAAGCAACCAGCACCAGAACAAGAGGACAGCATCTCAAGCTGTGCCAGGGGAAGTTTAGGTCAAGGTGAGGAGAAAGTTCTTCACTGAGTCATTCACCATTGGAATGGGCTGCCCAGGGAGGTGGGCATCCCTGGAGGTGTTCAAGAGGGGATTGGACGTGGCACTTGGTGCCGTGGTTTAATCATGAGGTCTGTGGTGACAGGTTGGACTTGATGATCTTTGAGGTCACTATCAGCCTTGGTTATTCTGTGAGGAAATATGTCACACATCACTCAGTTTTATTACTTTTGTTATTACTGCTTTTCTCCTCATATTGTCCTACAAAACTGTTCTTACTTCAGGCCATGAGGTTTTACCTTTTTCTTCCACTTCCCTTCTCCATTTCACCAGCAGGAAGTAATGCGTGCATGACCATGCAGTACCTAGCTGCCTGCTGGGTTTAAACCGCAACACATGCCTTCGGCCAAACAAAATCTGTATTTTCTACTGAATAAATAAGCAGGGGGGAGAGGGAGGGAAGAAATGGTCTGACTGTACTCATTGGCAGAATTCATTGGAAGCTTTTCACTTTGTGTGCCCCTTTTCTGTCCTGACCCCTCAAAAAAAAAAAAAAAAAATTAAAAAAATCCTGCTGGTCTATTAGGACCTCAGTGTCCCCAGTGAAGGTTCCTCTGCCTTCCTTATGAAGTACTTTGAGCAGATCAGAGAGAGGAAGAATTGCTCTTAAGTACTAGAAGTACATGCAAGTATCTACCTTACATCATATTCCTTGAGAGGGAAATAGTCATGCTCTGACTACTAAGTCACTCTTTTTCCACTAGGGTATTTTGGAAATCTTAAACCCATATGCTTCACAAACAGTCTCAGATATCAGAGAGGATAAATAAAACTGCACATAGAAATTTATTAGCTGAAGGAACTTAGACTTTAAGTTATAAAAATATTCCCCAAATACAATTAAAATTAACGTGGCAGATCTATGTCCTGTGGAAGGCATGCATAATTTGTACAAAATGTCAATAGAAGACAAGATTTACCTTATCAATTCAGAGCAACAGCACTCTTACAACTTGAAATTTTTGAACAAATATGTTGAGTGAAATATTTTATTCTACCCCAAATAACCATACTTCAGTATTACCAAGGTTGGAAGAGACCTCAAAGATCATCGAGTCCAACCTGTAACCACAAACCTCACGACTAGACCATGGCACCAAGTGCCACATCCAGTCCCCTCTTGAACGCCTCCAGGGACGGTGACTCCACCACCTCCCCGGGCAGCCCATTCCAATGGCGAATCACTCTCTCGGTGAAGAACTTTCTCCTCACCTCCAGCCTAAACTTCCCCTGGTGCAGCTTGAGACTGTGTTCTCTTGTTCTAGTGCTGGTTGCCAGGGAGAAGAGGCCAACCCTTTCCTGGCTACAACCACCTTTCAGGTAGTTGTAGAGAGCAATGAGGTCACCCCTGAGCCTCCTCTTCTCCAGGCTAAACAATCCCAGCTCCCTCAGCCTCTCCTCATAGGGCTTGTGCTCAAGGCCTCTCACCAGCCTTGTTGCCCTTCTCTGGACACGTTCAAGTGTCTCGATGTCCTTCTTAAACTGAGGGGCCCAGAACTGGACACAGTACTCAAGGTGTATTCAAGTACAGACCTCATAATACTGGCGACTCCAAGATGTAATAATCTCATTATTACAGGAGGGGCACAGGGTTGGTTTATTTGTAACATTTTCATAGATACTAGCAACACATTTTAAAATATTTAAGTGTTTTAATGCATAAACACAAGAAATTAACCTCCCAATGAGTGGATTTTCACTGCTTATACGACAAACCACTGCACCTTAAAGGAGGTCACGTAGTTTCTCTTCACCAAGCTCATTTCTGCTCTTTGAAAGCCACAGCAATATTTGTAGATGTCAGTGTTCTGCACAAACTGAAAGGGAAAGGCTAAGCAATAAGAAACTAACAATGGTTACTAAAGATAACTGCTTGGGTAGGTTTGTACAGCTTTATTTGGTAAAGAGCAGTAATTTGTTCTCTCAGCTCATGAGGTACTGGCTATTTTGTTTGTAATGGATTATTCCCCTCTCTCCACACCTTTTTTTTGTTGTTGTTTTGGCCTAGTTTCATTATTATAAATTATTACTTTTGAATCATCTTCTGACCTAGATCTTAAGAAACAGGATATTTCCAAGCTAGAATCCAGAGCTTACATACTCTCAGTGACAGCCACAGTTCTGGGGCACAAGCTTAGGTTAATGCAGGGAAGGGGGAAAGTATTGGAAAATTAGTATTAACTTTTCTTTTGGCTAAGTGTTTGAAACTAAAAGGGACAACGAGCAAACACAGTAGACCCATAATGAAGAAATGGGCAAAATCAGCTAGTAACCAGCTCTATTAAATGACTACAATCTATAATGTTGCATGCAGGGCCAGATAGAAGAAACATCTTTGCTCAGCAGGGATGAGAAAAGGACTATAATACGAGCCTTCTTGTGTTTTCAAAACCTAAGTCACTTATGACTGATTTCCAGGACTAACTGGACAGCAGAAACAAAAAGTCAGCTGTATAGTGGTTTGTTCAGAACCCCAGTTTTTGTCAGCTCAAAAGAGTCACTTTCCACAGAGATAAAACAGATGGGTAACCAGCCATTCACAGCCCCTTTCCACTATATCAGTTTATGTGTTCTATAAATAACTGACTAGAGGCACCTGTTTCTTGGCAATGCAGTAGAAATGCCTTTATTCTCATCTACTTTCATCTTGTTCATTATGGATAAGGATAAAAAGGGATAAAACAGAATTAAAGAATAATTTTTTTTCCTTGCCAAGGCAACATATATCCTTCCACTTCACCCTCAACACTCCTGGCAAACAGCAGGTGGCCTCCATTCACTTGAGTGAAAACTACTCACCATCTCCCAAATTAAACACATTGAGGAAATTCATTGGACTTTGGGTTGTTTTAACTTCTTGTTTCTTTGTTTTACAGTCACACCTTCTGGGAAATACACAGAACTCACCTTGATATTTATCCATCAGATATACACATTTATTCTAGTAAATGTTACCTGCTGTGCTTTTTAAATCTGTTTAATCAGAAAATGCTCCAAAAAATTTGGAGAGTGACTCTGGCCAATTTATTCATTCCTTCTCAACAAAAACCCATAGGGGGCATCCTCCAGGGTAAGAAGATAGATAATTTCTGGTGAACCTGCCAAAGGCAACTGTGGCCTTCTGTTGTGGACACAAGCAAGCTGGTAATGCAACCTGCTCTCTCAGGAGTCATCAGGGTTTCATCACTTACTCAGTTCCAATCAACTCGCTCGTGTCTTTGTGACGAGTACAGACATGAATACAATACAATACAATGCAGCACAGGCAGAGCAGGAGAGAATTCTGGTATTGAACACAGATGCAATTAAGGAATAGACTGTTTCAGCTATGCAGGTCCCACAACTACATTGTCCAAAAGACAAAAGCCAAGGGGCAATATTCCTTTACAATGCAGAAAACCAGCCAGCACTATCTGCCAAGAGCTATTTCTGTGGGTTTGTGTCTCTTTTATTCCAATCACTTGCACCTTCTTTGCAGATGTGAATTAAATAACTCCTCCCTCTCAAGAACTGCAGCCTCAAAATTCATCAGACCAACTTCTTCAAATACCTCATCTGCCATTTGAACATTGTCTTTTTGCTATGTCTTTCAAACTCTCCAACATCATTTCCCTCTGTTTACATTGTGAGCTAATTAGACTTTCGTTCCCCTTCCAGTTTATTTTCCTCTCCTAGCCATTCTCAGTATCTACCTAGTCATCTCATTTTATAACAGAGAACATACCACAAATTTCTCAGTTGGCTACCATTCTAGAAAATAAGTGTTTCCATAGGAAGTACCAGCTCTAATAAACAACTCATTGCTGAGCTCCCAGTCAGAAGCAGAAAATGGTTCACAAAATAAACCAGTTTGCTGACACCAGTCTAGCACACAAAACTGACTCAGAACCTCAGTTCACATAAAGTCGAAGGAACTGGCTTCCAGGTCAAGAGCTTTGGAAGAAGTTGATTTATCTCCATGCAGAAAAGGAAAAAAGTCTGAAACCAAATAATGCAAAATGAGAAAGGCTTTCAGTCTTGCTATAACAACAGTTAACTGTCATTCATAAAGAGAAAAAGGAGGACGAGAGGAAGAAGTGGGTGGCTTGTGTGTAATCAAAATCCATATTCTTCATACCCAATACAGCCATGAAGAATTTAGTCTTCAATAATGACTCATATGAGTCTTTCTATAATCCCACTCGTGCTTTGATCTGCTATTGTTCTGTACACTGTATCTAACTGTTCTGTGTTGTAACACCCACCTATGAAACTGATATACCTAAGATGAACTGCAGACCACAATCTCCATGTTTACTTCCTAATGCCAGCATTTTGTATCAGAAGCTGCCCTCCAATGACCTGTCACACACTTAAAACAAAAGTCATTACTGTCGTTGTTTGGACTGTCAACCCAACTCCATGCAAAAATTGAATGACATGTAACTAACTCCCTTAAGAATAACTAGGTTTAAAAAATAGCCAATACACTTTCATTCACACCACCAACAATACTTTAGACCAATAAACTTGTTTACAGACTAATACCCTTCAAACAACAAGGAATTTTGGCCAAATTTTGATCTGAGATCAATTATAATACCCTGCATTATGTGAAAGATGTGCTTGATTTTTCTGTTTGAGAAAAAAGTGTTTAATTTTCAACATTTCCATGTATGAAAAAGTTGTTGTGCTGATATTGCAAAAATCTTGTCTTCCACATAGATTATTATACTGAAATTTTCAATGCTCAGTTCTTCAGAACTGCAGAACGTAAATGTCACAGTTAGAAGTCAGTTCAGATAGTTGTGATCCTGGATAATCATATCCCGGGCTGCATCAAGAGAAGTGTGGCCAGCAGGTTGAGAGAGGTGATTCTCCACCTCTACTCCACTCTGGTGAGAAACCACCTGAAGCACTGCATCCAGTTCTGGAGTCCCTTTTACAAGAAGGATATGGATATGCTGGAATATGTCCAGAGAAGGGCCACAAGGATTATCAGAGGGCTGGAGCACCTCTCCTATGGAGACAGACTGAGAGAGTCAGGGCTATTCAGTCTGGAGAAGAGAAGGGTCCAAGACCTCATTGTGGCCTTCCAGTATCTTAAGGGGGCCTACAAAAAAGCCCCTGCAAGATACGTTTTAGGATGTCAGGGAGTGATAGGGAATGGAGTAAAAATAGAAATGGGTAGATTCAGATTGGATGTTAGAAAGAAGTTCTTCCCCATGAGGGTGGTGAGACACTGGAACAGGTTGCCCAGGGAGGTGGTGGAAGCCCCATCCCCGTAGGTTTTTAAGGCCAGGCTGGATGTGGCCCTGAGCAACCTGACCTAGTGTGAGGTGTCCCTGCCCACGGCAAGGGGGTTGGAACTGGATGATCCTTGAGGTCCCTTCCAACACTAACAATTCTATGATTCTATGATTATTTTAAGCACACCTGATCACATACTGATCAGCAGCACTGGAAAACTTTTTTATCACAAAGGCAGTGGTGAAACAGTTGGAGTGAACCATTTTAATATAACACATATTCATCACTACAAGGTTGATAAAGCATTTTTAAGTGCTTAGTTTCCAGTTCTGTGCACACTCATTTTTAATGGCTTCTTAGCTTTTCTAAATTAATTTAAAAGGTTATTTCCAACTTAAATTCAATATCCTGTTTTTACAGTCATGGCTGAAATAATATTTTAAAAATAAAAGATGGATAACAACCTTCAATGACTGATGGAGCTGTGCATTGCAGTTGTGTATGATTCACATCACAGACCATGCTCTACTTCAATTTACACTGCTTCATTGAGATGCCAGGGAACTGTGCAGTAAAATGCCACTGACTAATGGGCAGTTTCTCTGTTTTATTTGCACAACAAGTAATAAAGCAAAGGGAATTAATTTGCATTGCCCAGGGACTTTACTCCCTAACTCTCCCTCTTAGTTGGAGACAGTATGGAGAGGTACCAATAAAGCAAGCTCACCGAAAAAGGTTGATGAATTTTACAGCTTCCTGTTGAGCTGCTCTGCAGTAACTGATAAAGCAAAAGACACCCAACTATGCATCTCAGCCCAATACATATCCAGACAAAAATAAATTAGGAACCAAATGAGTATTTAGAGTATTAAGATTTTTGCTCTGTATAATCTGAGGCAGTAAAATTCAACATTTCAAATCAGAGCTTCTTCTCAAAGTCAATATACATTTTACCATTGAAATGCAACACCCTCACATTTCTATTCACTCTTTCCAGGAAACAACTTGGATTTTTGCTGGATTTTTTTCTTTTTTACTATTTTATTTTTTCAGCTACAACCTTACTTGGCTTATGATTAGATCATCATTGTCATCCTGAGATGGGAGTTCGATGCAATTTGGGTTTGGAGTTTTGACCTTCATCTACTCCAGTAAAATTGAATAATTCCACTACCTCATATTCAAGAATTAACACAGCTGGGACTCATGATCAGATAAGAACTCTGATGTTTATAATTCCCCAATTATATACCCATGAAAAGTCAAATAAATTAAGGAATAATTCATATGTACAGCTAGGCCTTCAGATTTGAGGGCTGATCTACATTTAGTAATTCGTCTCATTCAACCATGTATTCCTTTTCTCCCACATACTTCATTCTGTGTGAGTTACAGCTTAGCAATTTTCAACATTTAAGTATTAATTATAAATTGTCATTCTTCCAAGTGCTGTATCTAGAGACCTTTAAGAAGTATGTCAGAAATGAGTGCCTCATCTAAAGCATTCATGAGATGAGATTTACACAGGACGTAAAAGCAGTGGATATCTGTATACCGGAGTTAATTGGATGCTTTGTATTACTTTGAAAAGGGACATAATTTAAGATACATTAAAACAGTTAATTCATCACTCTGAAATTCAGCTGTCTGTACATAAGGGTAAAAATAGATATCTTTCACAAACCTCTTTCTTTTGTCCCTGTGCTTGCAAACTTGCAGTTTCAAGGAATTCTGCAGTGTTTTCTAAATGCCATAGAAGCAACTGCCCTAACTGGGAAAAGAGAGGATTTGATTTCCTTTATTTGGATAGGGTAAATTTCCTTGGTAATTTTGCTTTACAAAAAAACAAACAAAACCAACCAACCAAACAAAACAAAACAAAGGACAAAATGCCCAAAAATCCCAGATGCTTCTAGTGATCGTCTAAGAGCTGATGCTGCACAGCATAGCCAGAAGTAGAAAGCCTCAGTGGCATCCACACAACATGCTACAGCAACTCAAAGAAAAAAACATCACAAGTTGTGCAGCAGTAAAGTCTCAATGCTTATTTCACCTCAAAAGCACTTCTATGAAAATCTTGACCCCACAGCCACTGCCAGGAACATTTACATCTTTATAGCAAAAAACATGGCCAAAAGCAGAAACCTCAATGCTTTGAACAATTTGCAAGTGTGGAAAAAAAAAAACAAACACCCAAACAAAAAAAAAAAACACACCTGAAGACTGAACTCTGAATATTTTGAACCCCTCCATGCAGAAAAGGAAACAGATAGGATAAAACTGTTAAGCAAATCTCATTGATCAGTCTAAATGTGTCTATTCGTCCCACGCTCTCAATTACATGTAGCAACCACTCTCATCTGAAGTATGTTCAAGTCCAAACAGCCACTGTTTCCTTCTAGAACTATGGAAGTTATTCCTGGTATATGACAATTCACTATTTACAGCACGAAGCCCCAGTTTAATCTCCCATCAGTCACCTCATCCTTAGCTTCAATCTTTGAGCAAGTTAATCTATAAATGAACTGCTTTATGTTAATTCTGAGGCATTAAGATGAGTCAAGCAGGTTGGCAGGCAGTCAGTTTCTCACTGGCCCATAAGCACAACAGGAATTTTAATACCTACTTTACTCATTTAGCTGACCCAATCCTCAACAACACACTTACTAATTACAGCTTCAAATCCTATAAAGAAGTTTATCTTTTATTATAATAACCTCTTCCGAACTCCAAGCTGTACTATAGAACACTTTTGGAAAACTGCCTCACTACTAGTTTTTCAGCCAGAATCTTCATTTCTTCCATAAACACTAAAGTATTGTGCACCTCTCACAGCATATTAAGGAAGCATATAATTAACTCCCAATCAAAAGCACAGCCAAGATCTTCTAAAGTGTTTAACACTTTTGTAATGAGATATGGAAAAAAAGGAGATATGGGGAAAAAAAGGACACACAGGATGATAGCAAAAGGCTTGAAAGTACAAGAACAGGAAAGTAAAAGAGATCTCACTTACACTGAGCTCATGAATAGCTGATTACTGGTCCTTAAATGCATACAAATTGGGAGCTGAGTAAAACCAGATAGGTCAGAACAAATAAGCATCCAATATGAATATGGAGACAGTATACGTTACAACTGGGAAATTAATTTGTAATGTGGAATTTCAGGCACACAAAGTAAGGTCTAAGTATGCATTAGAAAACAAGAATGGCCCCAAACCAGCTCTAGAACAAAAGCAAAGAAAATCAGTGCTCTCCTTTTGCAAAGCTGGCAGCTCTATCTCCTTGCCTGTTCTTTGCCGAGGAAAGTTGCAACTGTTGACCTTCGTAGGGTGACAAATGGGTGAATATAACACCAGGGGAAAAGAGGGGTGAGTACTGGGATGCATGTTAGAAATTTCAGTGTATTATGATTAAGCTTTTCTACAACAGTACTCTTTCTCTGGAACAAATTATTCCTAGACTAATAACAGCTCTGATTAGGCTGTTATGACTTTCATTAGGCTAACAAATGTTTAGCTTTGTCCTGTGAACAAGGGCCAAAGCAGTGATTCTAAAACCTGAGCTTTCTTCTTTACTGGTTTGCTTGTTTCTCTTTATAGACTGCCTGTCTTCTAAAATAAGGCAAAGGCAAGTATCTCATTTTGCCTTTGATATTGCAGCTATGGCACACTCTGGTGTGTCAGGTTGCTCTGACTCATCTGCATTTAAGCTTGTCCTGGATAGCGTTTGTTTGCTCCACTTTGCACTGTATTGCTCTGTATTCACTCTTCATCTATCAGTATCTGTTAACCGTTTCTGATCTTCTGCTTCCATTTCCCCATACATGTTTTAATCCATTGGTTTTGTTGCCTACAGCTACACTCAACTACTTTCTGCCCTAAATGTTTCCTGTCATGATCTATCTTTCTCTTCTTATCCCATCCTCTCTAATATTATATATACTAAATAGGAAAATTAACTTCTTAATACCCAGATGAAATACACTTTGGGTTTGCCTCTTCTTCAAAACAGCCCTTTTTTGCAGACATTCTTAATAATACTCCCCAAGAGCAACCTGCACCACTGAATACCAATACAGGTTTTTTCTCACTATTTAAAATAACCAATTGTAAATACAAGTTTGTCCCACTTTAATTTCTTGAAATACAATGTAATGTATCTCTGAATTTGAAGACATTGTTAAATAGTAACTGAGTAAAGTCACGTTTCACCCTTTCTTAAACTTACTGTTCAAGCAGCTTTGGAAGCCCTGCTCTATTTCAGCCTATAAAATTCAACAGACATCATTTGGCAACTATCTCATATAGCAGTATCCTAGTTTGAATGGGTTGAAAGGGTACCAGAGGCAGAGTCCAAATGACAAGAACATGACTCTTCTTTACAAATATGGACAGCCACATACATTAGCCTTAGTATTTTCTTTGTTTTCTGAGTGATCAAATTTCAGTTACTGAATGAAGAAAGCACTAACATTAAAATTAACTGTGTTAGGCAGTGGTAATTTATCTGTGACAATCATAAAGGCTTTCCTCCCTGAGCCACAGAAACAGCTCAAGACTTTTATTCCCAGACTCCTGTTCAGCTCATTAGCTAATGTGCTTTCATGACTTTATTTTGACAACTTACAGTGCAGTAGAACACCGAAAAGCATACAACGGCCTCAGCTCCAAACAGTGGCTTGAAACTGAAGATAAGACAAATAAGATACCACCCACATACCCATTTTCTTGACTGTTCCACAGTATCACCCAAGAAAGCTTTATATTAGACATCATATGTAGGTGCTTGCCTTATTTAGCCTCCTGCCCACAACAGTAATTTATGCTTTGATGGCCACATGACCAGGAGGCACAGAGTCCCTCATAGGAAGCATTACCACACAGTCCCCTTGACTTCTGCAGCCAAAGGTGGACATATGCTCTCAAAAGCAAGCAGCTCTGATCCTAGGGTTCCCTGTGTGAACAGGCCAATCATGCCAAGCTGATTCAAGGACATCTTTCTCATTAAATTTGCCTGGTATTTTTCTAGTAGAAGATCAAAGTTTTTTGATGTAGGTGTTAGTGGGAGATGAGAATTCTCATCAAACCATCACAGTACTTTCTCAATCATTAAAAGGAGGCAAGAAGTCTTTCTATCAACATTTTGACTGGAGTACTACCTATTGATCACCAATTTAGACAAAAATAGCCCACTATTTTTCACTTGAATACATCTCAACTTTAGGAGATAAAACTTTTTTTAAAAGCATTTAAATTGCTCAGATTCTTTAGTGTCCTTAGAAGAGATTGGGAAATAGCTATAAATCAAAAAGGGATCAGTATCATTGTTCCACTGTGCAAAATAATATGCAAATCAGCATGAGACCTGAAAGTCACGCCCATCCCTGCTTTGGCAGTGTAAAAAAAACCCAAGTATATTTCAACTGCAATGGTACAACAGTATTTGTATTAACATTTATCTTGAGACAGGTCACACACACAAAGTGATTCCACTTGGCTAATGAAGCCTATACAGAATCACAGAATCAACCAGGTTGGAAAAGACCTCAGAGATCATCAAGTCCAACTCATTACCTAATACCTCACACCTCCTGACAGCTAAACTATGTCTCCAAGTGCTACATGCAAGCGTTTTTTGAACACCTGCAGGGACAGTGACTCCACCACTTCCCTGGGCAGCAAATCCCAATAGCCACTTACTCCTTGTGTGAAGAACTTTCTTCTCAACTTGAGCCTAAACTTCCCCTGGCGCAGCTTGAGACTGTGTCCTCTTGTTCTGCCACTGGTTGCCTGGGAGAAGAAACCAACCCCCACCTGGCTACAAACTCCTTTCAGGAAATTGTAGAGAGCAATAAGGTCTCCCCTGAACCTCCTCTTCTCCAAGTTAAACAACCCCGGGCAAGATGGACTGGCATCTACATGCCCTGCAACTTCTGGCATGAATGTCTAGAGGAAAAAGTGAAGGATCCAAGACAGAGCAATGGGACACTCTAAACCCAATAAACAGGCAGAAGAAAATTCTAAACCTATCTGAGCACATAGTATAAAGGGCAAATTAACTGTTCCCAAGTCACATGTCACCTTTTTTCCATCATGCAAGGCCCTGCCATCACATGCTAGAAATTCGTTACCTACCAAAGTGCAGAAGTTCACTGCAGATAAGACAAACAGGAAAAAGCAGGGGCTCAGATCACATTTATTCTTCAAAGGCCAGAGTGGCTGTTTTGGAGCAGCAAGTATCCCATCTAATAACACTGTATGACAATGTTGACTTCAGATTTGACTTCACAGTAACTGAAGGGATTTGATGGTGTCGCTTAATAGATCTTTTCACTTACTTTGAGTCTTACTCTGAACTGCTCTGTAATGCCAAAGGCCAAAAGTCACAGATCTGACCAGCCCTACTCAAGCTCAGATTTCTTCTCTATGCCCTACCCACTAGTTCACTCTTATTCAGAGGTACCCTCTTGCTTCCTTTTTAGAACTGCCTTTGGAGTTAATCTCAGTGTATGGTAAACCATGTCATTTTGTTAACACAGAGCAAGCTACTTAGCATCTTAGGTTATTTTTCTACCTTTTTATCAAGTTCATCAGCACATCACACCATCAGACCAAATCCAGAACAGACAGTGAAAGCAGGGAGGGAATATAGCCATGCTTTTGTTTTATTGGGGGTCAAGGGAGGAGAAGTACTACACTTTCCTTTCTCCCAGCAAAAGCAAGCTATTAGATTAGCTTAACCATTCATGCATTTCCAAACCAGCTATGGTAATGTAAGGCAGCACAGCCTAAATTATCAACCTGTCTATCAGACGGGTGCTGGCTCTACACTGACTCAACAAAATTGACTAGGAAAAAAACACAATGCACATCCTGTTAGTCAGCTCCCTGAACTAGCTCTGCATGGATCATGCAGGTGCCCTGTAAAGAGGCTAAGAGACTGCATCTTATGGAGGGAAGGAGAAAGGTGGAGCCACCACGGTGTTGAATTAGTTTAAGCAGTTGTGTAACGGCACATAAAGTTGCTTACCTGTAAGTGACTAGAAAATAAAGACTTGAATGAATCAGACTCTTCCAGACTGGATGCATATGCAAAAACTGAACAGGTGATCTCAAAATGCACTTAGGCTACCCTCAGGCTTGATTTTAATGCTACCTAAATCATAGTTTGAAGGAAAAGTTACGCTGTGCTTTCTAGAGGAGACACAACTCTTCCAGTTCAGACCTTTATTTTAAGGAGATGTGTGTCATCCACTGCTATTGCCCAAGCCAGAAGTTTTAAATGACTATGCTATTGCCAGAGAAAATAAGTTAGTGACTGAAAGATTAGATGACCCAGAGCAAAAAAAACCAAACACCTACAACAATAAATCAAATAGATAAAAACTTGAGAAAATTATGAGAAGGTCAGGAGAAGTTCTTCATCCTGGAGTGCATCTGATAGTGCTAAGCTTCACCAAGGAAGGCAGCCATAAAGACCTAAGACAGAGATCGTGAGACTCAAGTTCTAAGTATGTAAGCCAAAACAACCTGAAGACTTGCTAGGACCTCAAAAGTTAGTGCCTTCTCCCCAGTCTGCCAACACCCTCATGAACTGACAGGTTTAAGGAAGATCTGGGAAGGTGGGTTTGAGGAAGTGTCAGGTCCTCTCTCTAATACAGCTGTCATGTCCCAGTGATTATTTATCATTCTACTGCATAAAGATAGCATACCTAGCCTCCAAGTGAAGGTGGCCAAAAAAAACCCAATTTCATAATCTCAAAGACTTTTAGAGATTATGTAGATGAAAGAGGTTTAGTTATTTTGAAATTTATGCACCTAAGTACCCTGTGACTTTATCACAGCTTATTGGTATTTGCAAAATGGAGGCAAACATACTCTCATTTGTTTCTATCAAAACACTGACAAACATTGCAAGAAGACAAAGCAAACAAAACACATGGAGAAGCTTGGAAGCTGGTCCCCAGAAGAATGGCAGACTTGCAGATACAAGTATACCTTGGAGCATGCCAGCATCCACCACTGGTATAACAACAGCTCACAGGGCTTCCATTTGAGATGATGTTTAAAAAAAGTGATGGAAGAGCACTTACACTGGTGAGAAAAATAATATCACATTACAAGCTAGGAGTGCATAAATGGAATGTGAAGAAGAAAGAATTATACAGAGAGAATATAACTTAATTTTTTAAGTTGGCATAACATCATCACAGGTTACTTGTACTATTTTTCATTAGTATTCTCAGTAGTCATTCAGGCTCAGCCCAGTGCAGTTCATTACTGCAGTTCAAGGAAGGGCACACAGTCAACAAAAACAATACAATGAACCCTCTGTTATTTTTACACTAAGATCCCAAGTTTGTGATAAATGCACTGCTGATTTTAAGGCACAGCTATTTCTGGCTGTGCAATACTGCCACCTCGAAGTCCACCTCCTATAATATTTGGACTCCTGGCATTAAAAACAAACATGCTCTTTTACTGGAATAAGTCAGAAAAGGTATTTTTGTTTGTCTCTCATCAGTGCAAAAGAATGATAATTGTAATGCAGGAACCCAGGAAAACCCAGGAAAACCAGGCCAATTATTTTGATTGTAGATGTTATTTTGATTCAATAGAATAGAATAGAATAGAATAGAATAGAATAGAATAGAATAGAATAGAATAGAATAGAATAGACCAGACCAGACCAGACCAGACCAGACCAGGTTGTTCACAAGAGAATTCTAGCATTTAGGGATGACTTGAATTTTCTGGGTGCCATCCTATCTGCATGTAAGCGTAATCTAGGATGAATAGTTAAAATTTGTATTCATTTTTGCTGAATTAGTTTCCTTCCTTAGGCATATACTCGAGCTGTAACATTTCAAAAGTTGGAAGTCCCTGTATGAAGGAAGATTAGGGATTTTTTCCCCCCAGAGCATAAAGGTTGTTGTCAAATACTATGCTTAATCAATGAACTGCTCTCTTTTTTCTCTTTTCTTTTTTAATATCAGTGGGATTCAAGGGTCACTTTGCATTTCAAATTTTATGTAATGACTACAGATATATTTAGTTAGGTTTGACTGTTGTCTGCAGCTAGCATGAGGCAAAAGACGCACATTAACACAGCAGTTAAGAGAGTATAACCAAATTTGCACATAAGAACTGATACTTCTTGAAGTATATTTGTGTAAGAAGACCCCATTCTAGCATGGTAATGGCAAACTTCATGACAGGGAGCATAACAAATATCAAGTAATTAAAGACTTTAGTGTGCCAAGTCAGATAATATGCAACACAGAACATCTAAAGCATGGAGATGGGGAGGTCCATGAACTGTTTATTTTTAAACCATTCTTGGAAACTATGTGGAAGCTCCAGATTATATCCTGAAGTGCAGAGAACTTAAATCTTGTCATTTTATGAAAGGCAATAAAGACTTTCTAGGAAATCATAACTTGTTTGGCCTGGAAGTGGTGTTAAAGCAAGTCATGAAATTGTGGAAGGCTATCCATAAACACAAAAATAAAACAATTTATGCCACGTAGCACAATGTAAAGGAAGGTTAATTAATATGACCACTAACTTTCTGATGCAAGTTTTCCAGTGTTTTGAAGCAAATATCCGTACTCCGAAATTTACATAGGACACTTCATTCTTTAAAAGGATTATTTTCACTTGTTAATCTGGATAATTATAAATTGAGGTTTTTTTCAGTTAAATTTCCCCTTAGAGCCAACCTCATGAGGTTCAACAAGACCAAGTGCAGGGTCTTGCATCTGGGTCGAGGCAATCCCAGGCACAAATACAGGCTGGGCAGGGACTGGCTAGAAAGCAGCCCAGAGGAGAGAGACTTGGGGGAGCTGGTGGATGAGAAGCTCAACATGAGCTCTCAATGTGCACTTGCAGCCCAGAAGGCCAATCAGATCCTGGGCTGCATCAAGAGAAGTGTGGCCAGCAGGTCAAGGGAGGTGATTCTCCTCCTCTACTCAGCCCTGGTGAGACCCCACCTGGAACACTGCCTCCAGTTCTGGAGCCCCAATTACAAGAGGGATATGGACATACTGGAACATGTCCAGAGAAGGGCCACAAGGATGATCAGAGGGCTGGAGCACCTCTCCTGTGAGGACAGACTGAAAGAGTTGGGGCTGTTCAGTCTGGAGAAGAGAAGGCTCTGAGGTGACCCAATTGTGGCCTTCCAGTATCTGAAGGAGGCCTATAAGAAGGCTGGGGAGGGACTTCTCAAGATATCAGGTAGTGATAGGACTAGGGGGAATGGAATGAAGCTGGAGGTGGGGAGATTCAGGCTGGACGTGAGGAGGAAGTTCTTCACCGTGAGAGTGGTGAAGGCCTGGAATGGGTTGTCCAGGGAGGTGGTTGAGGTCCCATTGCTGGAGGTGTTTAAGACCAGGCTGGATGAGGCTGTGGCCAGCCTGCTCTAGTGTGGGGTGTCCCTGCCCATGGCAGGGGGTTGGAACTAGATGATCCTTGTGGTCCCTTCCAACCCTGACTGATTCTATGACTCTATCTCTTTGTGCTATTCCAGACTCTATTAAGACTTGAGATATAAAAATTTTTTATGACTACTCTGCCACCACCTCTTGACTTACTTTTATTTCCCATCTCTCAGCTTACTGTATGACACTGTTTGTTAAAAACTAATTCTAATTGAGGTACTTGGTAGGCAAAAATACTATGTAAAGACCTGTACTGGGCTCCTCTGTAATTCCAGTTCTACTTTTCTACTTAACATGCAAAGTTTATTGGTATTCTCCACCAGTTTCCCCCCCAAGAGGTATGGAGGAAAAATCAACTTCATTTTCTTATCAGCAATTCCCACTACACTGAACTGGACTTCTGTGGTTAGTGCAATTTGTTACAGTTAAGGAGCACAGCTGGATATTATCTTTTTAGAAAGACTTCACACGGCTAATTTTAGAACAAGACACTATTCTCCTTATATTTGTCTTGTATCTGCCAGCTCTTTATCTGGAAAGTTTATTTTTACAGTTTGGGTGGGTTCATAATTATTAGTCATATTCAAGCACCCACTTTTGCTCTGGCAGCTTTATAGGCTCTTTCTACAGACACTCCATAGTAAAATGATACAAATCACAAGCCGTAAGCAGTCTGATTCATGTCTCATCCACATTTGTGCAGCTCATATGGTAGCACTCAGTCAGTGGCTGGTCACCCTCTCTAGTACTATGCCAAAATCTTCATTTCAAGAGAGTTAAAAGCAGAAGTGCATGTCATACCTTCTCAGAGTTGCAGAGTTAAGGAGTGGAAAGGTTCTCAGATTTTCTGTATGAAAGACACTTGTTTTCCCCTGGCTGTTTTTTGACCAGTGCTGTAGGATAATGCTGCATTTTTTCTAGCCCTTAAGAATATTTTACTTAGCTCCATGTCTTATTTAAATCTTTTGGACAATGACAAACCAGAATAATGTACTTCTGAGAGCCTCTTAAAGGCAATTTTGAAAAAATTCTCACATGATAGTTGGCTACATTAGAAGTCCTTTTGAAAGTCTTTTTAATGTAAAACCTACACAAAATTGTAGCTTCTGTACAAAATTGTTCCACTATCATTTTATTCCTTTCTTCCCACACAAGAAGATACCTCAGTATTTTTAATTTCAGCACTAGAATTGGGAAAAGTAACATGCAAATATTAATCTGAGGGACTGTGTTTCTTTCAGGATGCTGAATGCTGTCTTCAGTCATGATACAGAGAGCACTTACTAGTACCTTCAATCTTTGGGCAATTCTGCTAGCTCATTCTTGACTCTTAAGATACTCTATTGCTGTAAAAACTCTCAGAACTGCTGTTCCCTATACAAGACTTGAAAATCATTTTTATTTGTTGCATGGTGGTATTTCTTCTCAGCTTTTTTTTTTTTTCCAGCAAAATAAGAGGATGACTCCATATACTACCTACTCCCAGCCTTTGAAGAAAAATCTTGTATTCAGCCCATGCAGCAATTGCACCACCTGACGGAGCTATTATTGGAATCCCAATTATCCTGCAGATTTTTCCCAACAGCAGGTCAGGACTTACCTCCAATTATTAGCCTGGCTAAACATGACTTCAGAAAAGGTTAGTTTAAACTAAACTCAATTTGAGCACAAAAGTGTCTGTACAGAATAGCATGTAGTAGGTACTGCTTATATTCAATAGAATAGAATAAACAAACCAGGTTTCAAGAGACCTTCGAGATCATCATGTCCAACCCATCATCCAACACCATCTAATCAACTAAACCATGGCACCAAGCACCCCATCAAGTCTCCTCCTAAACACCTCCAGTGATGGCGACTCCACCACCTCCCCAGGCAGCCCACTCCAATGGGCAATCACTCCCTCTATGAAGAATTTCTTCCTAACATTCAGTCTAAACCTCCCCTGGTGCAGCTTGAGACTGTGTCCTCTTGTTCTGGTGCTGGTTGCTTGGGAGAAGAGTCCATCCCCCAACCTGTCTACAACCTCCCTTCAGGTAGTTGTAGAGAGCAATAAGGTCTCCCCTGAGCCTCCTCTTCTCCAGGCTAAGCAACCCCAGCTCCCTCAGCCTCTGCTCATAGGGCTTGTGCTCCAAACCCCTCATCAGCTTTGTTGCCCTTCTCTGGACACATTCCAGCAAGCCAACATCTTTCCTAAACTGAGGGGCCCAGAACTAGACACAGTACTCAAGGTGTGGCCTAACCAGTGTACAGGGGGAGAATAACCTCCCTGCTCCTGCTGGCCACACTGTTCCTGATACAAGCCAGGATGCCGTTGGCCTTCTTGGCCACCTGGGCACACTGCTGGCTCATGTTGAGCCTACTGTCCTGGTTGCCATTACAATTGGTAATCAATTAGCATTAATTTGAAGCAGAGCACATATGCTCTGCCACATGAAAAGATGCAGTGTGGAAGCTCTGTGTATTAAGGCACGAGACAAGAAAATACCATGAACTGCACTTAAAAAGTAAAATTCTACAACCCACATTCTATACCCTAATTTATGAGTATAAGGTTTATGTGATTTTTTAGCAATTTTTTCCAGATCTGCATGTAAATAGACACCACAGCATTAATCCTTATTCCCATACAGTGTTCACCTGCTCTTCCTTGGTGCGGAGCAAGTCTGTTTCAATTATCAAAGACAAAGAACAAAACGCCATATAACAAGCTACAGCAGCCAACCGCTCCTGGCTAGATACTTGTTCTATTCAAAAAGTATTAATATTTTGAAGTACTATGGATCCAAGCCTATCAGACATACCTAGATTATCCATTTCCACAGTAAATGAAGCAAAATTTAATTACGTCCTTGCACTTAACCACAAACTAAGAATTAAATCAAGTATCCAGTGTCAACAGTATGGTAAGAAACAAACTGAACCTGAAGCAAATTTTATCAAAAGCCAGGACTGAGGAGGGAAAAGGATAAGAATTCTATAAGAAATAAAAAGAGCAAAGAATGTAGTCTAAAGGTGATGTTACCACAGCCAGAATTAGTCAGCGCATTTGGACAGACAAATTTCAGACCTTAGTTATTTTGCCTAAGAGTTCCATAGGAGACTTCCATAACTTACTGTATCAGAGGCCATTCAGATCCATGCACTGACACCCACCACAGCTGTCTAATATTGGAGCCAGAATCTGATTCTTTCCTTCTACCTGAATTTGTTTGTTCTGTAGGCAACCTGCACATGCCCTGCTGGATTAAAAGTAACTGAGTATTTTTACTGCTTATTTAGAAAGTGTTAAGAGCTACCTGTGAGTACTGTTGTAAAAATAGTTTGCTATAGGATTATTTATTATTTTTTTTAGCGTAGGTGAAATGCAGTAGTATTCAGGCACTGCACTCCATTTTATTTTAAATGTTCTTTCCATCAGACTCATGTAGCAGGATTTGACCTTGTTATTGCTTCTATTCTTCCCTATAGAGCAGGGCAGACCATTATATATGTGCCAGAATTCAGGAATGAAATGCTGGCATCAAGGCCTCTGAGGATCAGCCTAACTTCATAAAAATTACTTTAAACCCTAATTTCAGGACCTAGGTCTGAAATGTGGTCAGAGCTGAAATTTTCATTACCAAAATGGTAAAACCTTTGGGATTTGGTTCCTGAAGCTGAAGAGATCAGTAACACTGACTCATTAATTGATAGACTCTCCTTGCATGTTTAGTTATGCTTCCTTCTTCTTATATCATTCCTCCCCTTTCACATTTTGTGACTGGTTGAACCGACTGGAAAGTGACAAACATCTGCTTTCTTATTAACAGAAATTAAAAGTCTATGGAACTTCTTGCAATCACTAAAACACTTGGTTAGAAGGATCTTAAAAATTAAAAATATCTTTATAAATACTTCTCTTAAAAAAAAAAAAAAAAAGGCAAATAAAAAACATGTCCAGCTAATAAGGATCAAAAGCTGATATACAGTAGGAAAGGAGGCAAGACTATGTGGATAGCTTGTAAATTTCAGAACAGAAACTCTCTAAGAATATGTTGAGCAGGACTCATACTTTTTAGTTAGAGAAGCCAATGAGGCATACTAAGCCTGTTAAATGTCACATCTTCTCCAGAAGATGGAGCATCATGCTAAAATATTACAAACCAAAAGGCATAGATGAACTTCAGAAAGTATAACATTATCTCCTAGATCTTTGCCTATTTCACCTTTGCTGAAGTGACTATGGGGCAAATGCAATGCTTCATTGTGCTGGGGCAAAAGGAGGAGGCCTGGCAATGCCCAAGCTGGTCCAAGCCTGCTGTCACACCTTGTCCTTTGATCTAACGTCTGCCACCGTGGAGTGAGCAAAGCGCTGGGCCTACTTGTCTGATTCTTCTTACAGCTACCCCAGCAAATGCTGCCTATATGCAGGGGTATGACCACTCTAAAGGGTAATGAAGCACCTCCAGTGAGAGCTCCATCTATTCCTACCACCTCTACCGAGCTTCTGTGGATAGGTTCAGAACCTAGTGCTTTCATCAGGAGCAGAGCTGCTGGTTTCCTTTCCTTTTGAAGCACTCTAACTTGTACATGCAAACACTGGTTGAAGAACTGAACCGACATGAACTAAATTGAAATAATTAGGGCACTGCCTTCAAAACTGCACTACTGCTCTGAACTTAATTGCTAATGCAGACAGAAGCCAATGCCTGGAGTAGATACACTGAGAAGACACAAGTGCTTTCACCTCCCTCCAGAGGACAGACAAGAGGAAATGACTGTGTAACAAGTCAAACCAGCTTCAATCAATGTGTGCTTGCAAAACTTCTATTTGATTTAGAAAAACCTTTAAAATAGCCACTCAAATAACACATTCATATTGTGATGATGTAGTACAGTGAATTAGATGACTTTATCATGCATCAGGCATAGAACAGATGTAATTCACATTATGAAAGGCTTCAGCCATCAATGGAGTCTAAGAAAGGAAGCAGGAGACCTGGAGAAGGGTGAGGTACTCAATGACTTTTTTGCCTTGGTCTTCACTGGCAAGTACTCCAGCCATAACACCCAGGTTCCAGAAGGCAAGAAGGAAGAATAAAGGACTGCCCACTGATAAAGAAAATCAAGTTCAAGACCATCTAAGCAACCTGGAGGTGCACAAGTCCATGAGAGCTGCTGAGATGCATCTGAGCCTGATAAGGCTCAAGACCATATACAACAAAGCTGATATAAACTTTGCTAAACAGTCCTAGTAAGAAACAGTCACTGAGTGAAAACAAGAAGCCTATTTAATTATTTTATTTCTTTTACATTTAGCCTGAAAGAACTAGTGTCTAAATCAAATTACTTGATGAAGAATTGCAAGGAATAGAAAGAAATCATGAGATGGGTACTAGATATAGTTTAAGCTAACATACAGTCTGAAAATAATGTCTTTTACTACCTAGAGCTATCAGCCCACCCCAGATATATGTAGGTCCCTAAGTATTTGCTCATCCAGCCTACCGATAACCTAGTTGCCTAAGGAATTTCTACATCTCAATGCACGTTTTTGTGGTTATTTTTAGTTTTAGTTACTTTTTTTTTCACATGGGAATAGCCAAGCTAAAGTCACATGGGTTTCTCTGTGTGTAGGGGGTTTGTTTAATAGCCACTGAGGAAAAATACATGGCATTTTATGCTCTAAATACACTTCCCTGAGAAATTAAAATCACCATGTAAGATTGGAGCCTGAGCAATGACAGAGCAACTGGAGAAACTGAGAATGTAGTAAATTATTGAGATTAATGAAAATCATGCAGATTATAAACTTTTCAGAGAAAAGCAGAAATACAGAGGATGTTGGAGTTTATTTATAACTGTGAGTTTGTGACTAGGCCCATCAAGACAAAAGATTATAACTTAACAAAGGTAATCCACCATTCCTCTGTGCTGCTACTTTTCACCTAAGGCTAAAAAAAATTATTAATTCCAAAAAAACTCTGAATGTAAAATATTATATTCTTAAGTGACCAAACAGCCTTTCATCCCAGAGGTATACACCAACACTACTCACAGCAGACTGCATTTGAGTATCTCAAACTCCTTCCAAAAGAGCTTCACACACTGCTTGTGAGGTAATAAAACACTATGCATAGCAGTGAATGGAAGACAACCATGTCCTCAGACATAATTAGTCTCTAATTAATGAACATTCTAATGTTTATTAATTGCTTTGTATATATGTATTTATACAGCTGTGCATGTACATATATATATAATTTATTAAAGTTGCTGTTGAAAGTGAATGGTATCATTTCTGAAATCAAAGTAGTCTTAAATTTTAAAACAGCAACAAACTCCTAACTCTTGACAATCAAAGTGCAGCATCAAGTGTCATGATGTTCCTGTGAAACTTAAACCTTGTCCCTCCTACTCCCTGAATAAGAAAAAACCATAACAGCAAAGCTTGGCCTGTAAGCAAGTTTCTCAAAGACCTTCTTCTCATAGAGCACTAAGGAAAATGAGACAGGCCAAACTTGGCTCTCTCAATTGCCCTACAATACCATCCACATAAAACCATTCAAATTAAAAGTGACAATACGCTAACACCAAGAGCTTGATGCTAGCAGAAACTCCTCTAAATTTAGTCATGTTTTTCCTCATCTTCGGAACCAGAAAAAATCTGCACTGCTAAATGTTATCACGATTGGAAAGAAATCTGCTGCCAACCATAAAAATATTAAGTATCAATGAGATATAAAATGCTGGTGCTCTTATTCTTTTCTATTACTGTGTGGGCCTTCTTTTATTTAAGCAGCATTTTAGAGAGATTAATACCAGTGCTTTTAACCTACCCTCAGCTCCTCGCAGAGTCATGCTCTGGAGCCTGAACACAACAAGGGCTCAAATGCAGCTAAAACAATAGTTCTCCTCCTTAATGCAGATTTTGAAACATGGCCATCATCCTCTTTTATTGTGAAGAATCAGACTGCACAGACAGGACCATTTGGAAAATGGCCATATAGATAACAAATGCACTCAAAACATTCTCATTTCCAAATCAATTACTAGACTAACACATTAGTACATTACAAGCTTTAGTGCACTACTACATCATGAAAAAAATATGTCCGTGTTGACAGTCTTAAGAGTACTCTCTTATGCAAGTAACAAATCTACCAAAACAAGGTGCCTCAGGAGCCTGTTTTGTTACTGCAACATCAAATGTTCCAATACTAGCAACAAATCATAAAACATTCTCTAGGTTTAACAGAGCAATACAATTCTTCTAAGAACTAAATAACCTTTAGCCATTAGTCACCACTATTACCCTAATTTATTAAATTAATTGCCTACTATATTGCAGTGATCAGTGATACAGTAACATTTAACCATCATTTCATGTATTGATAATGCAAAAATCTAAGTGTGGAAAAGCTAACATGATTGTTACAGGAAAAAAGTGGCAGAGGATGATATGTGATAGTCCAATCAGATTCAAGGCAGATGAGGCTGAGTACTTTTAGAAAAGAGAACCCAAATGAAAGGCTGAAGAAGCAGCCCTTGGTCAAAAACTGTTCTAAAATTAAACTTAGTTGCAATACAGCAAACAAACTGTTGGCTTTTATATTGTACAAACACGGACTAATAGAGAAAACAGAACAAAACAAAAACCACACCACTTATTTTTTGTATTTCTCCAGCGCTGCCCTACCCTATTAATTAGACATCTGCGGGGCGGCACGGGGCTGAGGGAGCAGCTCGGTGCAGCTCAGCTTCTCCTTGCGGGTGGGAGGTCGGCCGGGGCAGCCCGGGCCCGGCCCCAGCGGCCTTCCTTGGGTGGTCAGGGGCGCGATGAGCCGGGGAGAGTGAGCCCATGGTTTGCTGTCACATCCTCGGAGGCTGGTGCTGTCTCCGAGGGCTTGCACCTGGATCTGATCACATGCCTTCTCCACCTGCCCTTCTGCCGGGGCTGGGCCGATTCTCCGTCCCCAGTGCCTCCTTTCCGCCGGGCCTGGGCCGCGTCTCCTGCCCAGGCCCGCCTCTTGTTTTGCTCCCGGGCAAAGGGAAAGAGGACAAGCATCTCTCGGGCTGACCGCCTCTCCCGGCCCAAGAAGCGATGTTGGCAGCAGCGGGGTCCTGCCGAGACGCTGGGGAGGGAAACTGAGAGATAGGGTGCCCAGGCAGGGTGCAGAAAGAAGCATGGCTTGCTGCTCTGTGGTGAGCTGTGACCCATGCTGTCAAAAAAAGATTATGGCATGAGATCTAATTTACGGCAGTAAGCTCCTGAGAATACCCAGAAGGTTTGCTGTGACTTGTAACAAACTCCCACAGTGCATGTGGTCACACTGGCATGAGGAGGACACATAGTTATTTCTGTATGGAAGGTGAATAATGTGCTGGTATGTAAATGCAAGCATATAAAATATATAACAATTCATATTGGAATAGCCTCCGGACGTCACCTAGTTTAGCATCATACTTACAACCTCACAGCATGAGGAGTGTGAGCTTTCTGACACATTGAATCCACCTTGCTTTTTCTGTAAGGCTGTAAGGGGACTTGTCTCCAAAAATGCACTGGATGGTATCTAGAAAATAGCTCAAGCAACTTGTGTTTTCAAGTGTAGGTGTGTTCTGGTTCAGAATCTTCTAGTTCTGATACTGAGCGCCAATCCATTTTAGTTGTCTGAGGAGGCTGGGATCTCTACTTTTATATAAATTTCAAAAACAGCGTGGGTATAACATGTGATGGAAAATCTGAACATTGTAGAAGAAATAGAGGAAATTCTTCATTTTTTTTTCAGTGTTGCTAAGATGTTACCTCACACAGTGTATTCACTGCTTTCAAGAGGATGCGCTGCAAGTGGCACACATCCAGAAGACAAAAATGAGAATACTTAGAAGAGTCTGGAAAATATGACCTACAGGAAAATACTGAATATATTGAAAAATGCAAGACTGGATGAAACATTAATCTTCAGTTATGTAATAGGGCTTCTGTGCAGATGGAGGGAATAACTTAGTGGTCCTGGGGGATAGGATGAGCAGTAACAGGCTTAAACTGCCAGTTCCTTGTGAGCCGTAAACTTATGAAAACTAAAACATGTTGGGGTGGTTGTGGAATTTCACCTGGTGGAATGCTCGCCAGGGATAATACAGGTATCATTTGTTATACCAAGGACTGGGGAATGAGTAAGTGACCTAGTCAACACCAAGTAGCTCTGAATGCTTGGTCTTCCTAAATTCTCAGTCATTTTGTGTTGAATTATGTGGAAAATAGAACTGAATGTAGCTGCACCCCAGAGACAGGGGCTTCAGAAGCTGAGAAACAGGTTCCTATTTACCTTTGAAAGTGAGTTGACAGATAAAACCTGTGAGGGTATTTTTTAACTAGCTGAAGTTAAATCAAAGCAAAAGAACCAATACAGAGTCTATCAGTCACATCTTTTTACTATGAACACAGGATTTCCACCACCACTGGTGAGTTTTCTGTGCTGACCTCAGCATGACCAAGAACAGCACTGGGCAGTGTTAGTGTTTGGTTTAGTGTGCTGTCCAGTGTCATTTCCAAATCTAAGGTGGGGATCACTCTTATTCATTAGAGATGACAACCTGATGATGGTGTTTTCCTGATCTGAAACAAGAAGATATATTTAAACAGGATTTTATAAGCTATCATAATAAATGCTTTATAAAATACTGTGCATTTGCAGAACCATAAAAATATAAAGACTTCAGATAAGAGTCACTTCATGTCCTTGGTTTGATAATCCAGTTCTTTTCTGTGAAAGGCACAAAAAATGGAGCTTTTGCATAAAGGTTTCAATAAATTTTCTCTTGGTGGATTGTTTTGTAAAGATAAAAGTCTTAGCATGAAATTAACACCTCTCACAACAGGAAAAACTCAGGTAGAGAAATATCAGTCATATATGAATTAAGGATTTTTTAAAAGCTGTTTTTGATAGGTAGAAATATAATATTTACAGCTTTCATCTTGTCTGCAAATAGAAGAGAAAAGGATCTCATATATTTATCAAACAAACAAAATTCAAAGCCAGTGTTTCTCTATTACGGGTTTCTAAAGCTGAGAGAAGAAATATCAGATGAGGTGCTCTTTCATTCAACTTCTGTACCATATTAATTTTTAAATGGTACATTCAGATATTGCGGGATGGTTTAGAACTTGATGAAGAGCTAAGACCTCTTCAGATGGCAAAGAGATAGTGTAAAGCTGGGCTTTAAAGACGTGGATTTCTCTTTCACCACAAGGAGGCTCTATTGAATAGTAAAACATTTTTCTATAGAAGCAAGTAAATGATGCCAGGAGATTCCATCGTTAGAAATAAACATACATAAACTCTTAGGCCCAAAACAGATTCCAGTTCTCCTTTCCCCTTTATCTTTTTTTTCCTTTACTTTGTCTTTTTCCTTCCTTTCTCTCACTCCCACTCCCAATCTGTCATGCCCACAAATGTGTGAAACACTATTTGCTAACAGGATTTAAACGTTTTACCCTATAAGCTTTTAGGTTCCAAAGTAGTTTTAATTCTTCAATACAGATACTTTAAGCATGATTAAGATTTTTCTGATGAAAAATATTTCAATAAAAAGTAAATTAAAATATCTAAAGTGATATAGAATTCCACTCTCAAGAGAATATGGGGTTTTATTTTACTTCTTCCTGATGAAATATTAAACAGATGAAGTCTGGGCAGCAGTGCACACATGTTACACTCCTACCCTTTCCTTTGTGGCAATGTGTGCATGTTTGGCTTGAATGGAGTTTTCTGAAATTCAGCATTTATGACAGCAACACAAGTGACTTCTTTTAGAAATACATTTCCCTTTTTTGTTTTGGTTTGGTTTTAAGAGAAATAGAACATGAGTGTTGTTCTCCAAGCAGCAGTAAAGCCAACCAAGCAGTAAAGCAGACCAAAGACCACATGGTATAGTTCAGATATCGCCATGATTGTTTCTGTTAAGATTTATAATAGGAGCTGAATTTTATGAAGGCACCTGCAATTGTACTTATCTGTGCAATGCACATCTGTTTTCAAGCTAAGTAACTAAGTACATGTGGATTTTTGACTAAATTTATTAAGGGGGAAGGGGTGGGAAGATGGGGGGGGGGGGGGGGGGGGAGGGTAATAAAACCAAAACAAAACCAAGCACCAGAAAACCACACACACAAAACCACATCCATCTAGACATTCAGTTAGTGGAGTAATGATCCAAAGTAAATAAATAACACTCTAGATGTAATGACCCCTTCAGCACTCCTTTTGACAGCACGGGAGTTGCTGTTCCAAGCTGTTATCAACTAGAAAAATCTCACTAGACAGACAGAAACCAAATGTGAGCAACATGCTGGATATTAACCCACGAACATCAGGTAATTTGTGACACTTCTGTTAGTTTGGAAACTATACAGACAGTAACAATTCAGAAGTTTATGTATTTACTGAAGCTAAGTTAGCATGAATAAAAAGTAGTGTAACTCACTGATTTGTACTGTTTAAACAACAGCTGATTTTGTCTTGGTGCCTAGACTTCCAAATACTTCGCACATCTTTCTCCACTGCAAAGGATCCCTCTGGCCAGAGCTTGCTGAAGAATTCAAAGACCCTCCTTGGAATCCTGAAACTAAAAGTAGCTTAGGTGTAAAACCTGAAGGGGATTGCACTGGCATGGACACTTACAGAAAGTGATCCAAGGTGTGCTTCCCTGTGTACAGTTGCCACTTGTATCTGTTCTATGAAAAGCTTAGTAACAATTCTGCATCCCCTTGGGAGAGGCAAACTAAGAGCTTTGCCACTTTCAGTGGCTTACAATTTATCCCAGGTTGTCGTGCCATAGAAGTGAGACTTTATAATTGAGTAAAAAGATATATGTGGATGTTACAGACCACTGTGATACACATCTGCAACTCTAACAACCTCGTTAGAAGACCCAGACTACTTCAACAAGTGGTGTACTATTATTCCACTATTAAGTACTATATTGTTATTTGCAGCAAGTTCTGAGTCAAAGTATTATTTGTACTGCAAATGGTACTAATTTCCTTATGTTTCTTACTTGTTACACTCTGTTATGCACTTTATTCTATTAATTCTGTATGCCGGTTTCTGCTGCCTTGAAAATGATGTCTTGAATTTACTCCCACATCACTCTTTCATCCTATTACTTATTCCTTCATGAAAGAAATAAAGTTTATACTAAAAAATTCAGCTTCATTATTTTATTTCAGTGGCATTGATGAACCATGAATTTTTTGATGAACCTAGATATTGCAAAGAAATTCATTATAGTGCAGGTGGTGAGACATTGGAGCAGGTTGCCCAGGGAGGTCAAGGATGCCACCCCCCAAAGGTGTTCGAGGCCAGATTAGATGAGATCTCAAGCAACCTAGTCTAGTGAAAGGTGTCCCTTCCCGTGGCATGGGGGTTGGGATCAGATGATCATTAAGGTCCCTTCCAACCTAAATCATTCTACAAATATATGATCTTCGGGATCTCAGCTCTTTCCAGTGTTTGGAAAGGCACTTCTATTTTTAGAAATTATACAAAGGACTCTTTTTCATCTGTTTAGCTAAATTGCACAAGGTTCCACAGTCACAAGATAAGGCAACACTGCTGTAACCCCTCCATTATTCTGAAGCTATTAAGAACCATTAAAATGAATTATTGTTGTGTCTCAGGTACTAAAACTATGAATGGCAAGAGCAGCACAGTTCCTGCCACTTACAGTGTGGGTTTGGTTGGGTTTTTGTTGTTGGTGTTGTGTTGGTGTTGTTATTGTTGAAAGGTACCTGATAGCAAAGTACTGCAGAATTTGATTTTCTCTTGTCCTGGAAGGAATATATTAAAAAAATAAACACCCCACACTGGTGGTGGTGGTGGTGGTTTGTTTGTTTGTTTAAGGAAAAGCAAATTGACATAAATGTTTTAGATTTGTTTTCCAAGATTGTTTCCTGTACTTCCTTTCAGATGCTGTCAAGGTAGATTTGCAGCTGCTAGTGAGCATTTCAGTACTTTGGACTTTTCCCTTTTTGTTCACTATGATTACAAGGCAGAATTTATATGGGGTCTGAGAAATTATTTCTGGGGATTGGGGGAGTTTGGATCAATCTGTACAACCCTATTGTGATATTATCTTAGTGCAAACCTGAAGCTTGGATTGGAACAGATATAGAATTAACTCATCAGTTTCTGGCATTATTTTCTCACATGGTCAAGGCACTCAACACGATCTTCAATGCAGAACTGTTTCTGTAAATGATGGATAAAGCACCTTAGAAGTAAGTAGCTTATCAGAACATCCGTGAATCTTGCATGGTCCATAGCTATTCTTTTGACACCATACACTGGAACATTCAATACACTAATATTTTGTCTGCTTACCCCTGGAAGGTCTTCAACAAAGCACAAAAATAATCAACTTGTGGTTAAAGTACAGGCAGGAAGAATTTAATTTCACCTGTTCACACAAATGCTCAACTATTTCTCATCCAACATCATGTAAATATATCCCAAACGTAAAGACAAGGTCAGATTGCTAAATGTATTGAGCTTACTATTACAGTACAAAAAATTGTTTTAACTTTATTTTCATGTACAGTTTCAGAGTATAGAGAGCATAGAAAATGGTATATTTTAAAGGCATATCATGTAGAAAGAATATCCTAAAATACCTTTGTCCCATCAAAACTCTGGTTCAGACCGGTTTGGCATTTGGTTTTTTTGGTATGCAGAACTTTCCCATCTGATCTGTTTTAAATGGCATCTTGTAAGCTCCTGTTTCTACACTGTGGTGTGCACTTTTTTAATTAAAGGGACAGAGCTTTAATTGTGGAATGAAGCTGTGTGTTCATGTATATATACATCTTTAGTTTAAATATTTGCTGTATACATGACTCAAGCATTGTCAGGGCAAGAAACTGAAGAAGCATCTCTTCAAGTCAGTAGCATAACAGCTTAACTTACACTATTACAAGACTCTCTTCTAGAGGAAAATTTTAATCCATATTTGCATAAGAACTTCCCTCAGTATTTAATGTTTGAATAAAACTAGTAAAATGCCTAGCTAATTGTCTGCTTTCAAACTTAAACCTTCATCTGCTTCTTTAAGACAGATTCCACTTGCTAGCAAAATTCAGGTTTTGCATCTGAAATGTATTCAACAAACTGCAGAAACACTTTTTTAAAAGTAGGGTAATCATTCTTGAAATTTAGAGCATTTCCAGTAAGAAAAAAAAAAAAAAAAAAAAGAAATAAGAAAGAAAAAAAGAAAGACAAAACATTGGCATCACGCTGGACTGGTGAGAATGCATTTTGCTCAGATAACTTTGAGGATTTTGCTGTTATTATTATTACTTTGAAAGTGCTGTCCTGCTTACTCACCTAATTTCTTAACAGTCTTGCTGGGCTTTCTTTGCTCCCAAAATTAAAGTAGTATGTGCCAAAGCATTTTAGGATGTTTAAAGAATGGAGATGGAACTTCACAACCTATTATTCATGTTGGAGGCAATCTTATACAGTTATGCACCTGAACTTCTACTATGGGAGAAAACAAGGATGAATTATCTGAAGGAATGGGTCAGACCATCAGCTGATGTATAATGCATTAAGTGTAGACTTTACAGCTACAATACTTTGTAATAATGAATTCATTCTACATTAAGCGTAAGACCTCATTCAGAATCCATTTACTTTTTCATTGCCTGTGTATTGGGCCAGCTGCAGTGTATATACTGAAATAAATAAATGGTTAGTGCTTTTATAGAGTCTACATTTAAGCATCAAAGCTGTGACTAATGAGAAAAAGCCACTTCATTCATCTTCCACACTGATCTCCCAACTTCAAAATCACCATGAGCCAAAGCCAGTATTACACTGCTGAGCAGTTAAGCCTGGTATTACAGTAGAGATTTATCTTAGACAATTACTGAAAACAAAAATCACAAAGTCATTTTATCTTGAAAAACTATCCTGAAATTCATAAGCATAGTAATTGCACTCTGATTTATTGAGTATGAGTGTTTAGTTCAAGTGAAGTCCACACAGGAATTTAGAACTAATTTTGTAAAGGCAAATTTCCTAATAGGTAGACTCAGGAAATGCTTTTGTAAATGATATATTAGCCATGAAATCACTACGTAAGAACAGCCTGCTGTAATAAACATCTGAGTTTGGCTCTGAAAACCTGGATGTGGCACTGCTTGATCAATGTTTTACATACAGATTTGTTAATGTAGGCAAGGTGATGCTTTTTCTTCTTTATTTTTTTCCTTCCCTTTCATTCCTTCAGAAAGCCTATGAGCAATGCAAGCCTAAAGGGATACAGGACTTGAGTGGAGTGTTTCTTACTGCTTACACTATTCCGGTCCCAGGTTCTGCAGTGAATTTGCTGCTAAATTTTCCAGCCAAAGGCTCTGTATTCTTAAATTAAATATGAAAGAGAATCAAGATAATAATTGCTGGAGTACAAAAAGGAGTTGTTTACTTTTCCAAAGCAAGTGGTTTTAATAAAAGCTTGATGACACTTACTGCACATTACAAATTGCAGAATACTAGTCCTCTGCCAGAACAGACGCACCAAGTGTAGCTTTTGGGTTTGTATAGTTGTTTGCTTTTTCACTATGATCTGGGCCTCCTTTTTCATTCCTCCTGCATTTAACCCATTCCAAGGGGGCATGTTTGGTCCAGGAATATAGTTAGCATACTGCTTACAAATTAATTTCCATGGGCTTTATTTGTAATCTCCTAGAGGCCAGCAGCAAACTGTTAATGTCTAGTAAAGGGCAAACCATTCATGATGATGAAATATGTAAAAGGCTCTGTCCCACTGGGCCCCCTGACCTGTAGGTGCCAGGCGTTCCATCAAACCTGCCATTTGTTGTCATTTTGTTTCATATCAAGAACACAGTACATTTTTAGAGAAACAATACCTTTACTACAAAACCATGTAAATGATTATATACAAAATGGTTACTGGAATTTGGTTTTGTATTGCAGTGACAGAAATAACTAGCTGCTGACATTTATTTACGCTTCCTTAATACTAGGTACATAACACCACTGATGAGAGTAAAGGCAAATGCAATCCAAGCTAGGACGAAGGAATAGCCATACTGGCCTTCAGAAACCTCAGCCATATATCCACTGCTCTTGTGTAGTTCTTCATGCCTATCTGTATAGATGGAAGCTGCAATCATAACACACAGACCTGGAGGAGGAAGAACGTAACACAGTTTAGCATCTTAAAATATTATCAATATGCGTAACAACTTCACTGCTCACTGTCTCTGTTCTGTCAACTGCTTCCACCAATGTCCTTTTTTCCCCAGATACTCATTTTCCTTCCTCAGACTGAACTGGGAGCATTTCAGGACACATTTCCAGTGTCTTTGGCATGGTTTAAATCTGAAGTGCTGTTGTGTATTTACGTCATTTGTAGAGAACACAAAATTATTCTAAACATCTGGATAGTTTTAAAGACAAAGAATTAAGGAACTACCTCCTTGTAACAATTACAGTTATTTAATTTAAGAAGTTCAGAATCTCAGACTCATTCCCTTCAAAGTTTAAATTACTTTATTCTGAGCAGTGATGTCACCCATGTTTTAACTGCCTAAAAATTACAGAATCCAGCAGTTCACTGGTTAAACACATGTGAAGGATAACCTATGGCCTCACAAGCCCTATAGATTTCTTATGCAGTTCATTTCTTTTTGACACTTTTTTCCCATTTCCTATTTTCATATAAACATCATTAAAGTTACAGGTGTTGAAAAATCACTTACATGAGAGGAGCTGGATAATAGAGGTTAACACAAATCTTTCTCCTTGCTTCAGACGGAAGAGTTGGAGAATGAAAACCAGAAATCCCACACAACAGAAAATTGTAGATAGGATCATGGCAGCCTGAACAGCCTGAATTGATTGATACTCTGCAAAAAACAAAAGCAGCCTTGATTAAAAATACAGTTTCTTTCCTTGCCTGCCCCTGTAAAAGGGTAGAGGGGCAAAGATATGTTCTCTAAGCAGGAAGTCAGCACATACAGCAAAGCAGCCGTGCATGGCCTAGGGTGGTTCTTCTCTGCTTCCTTGGTATTAATACAGCCAGTAGTTTAAGGACTTTTAAAAGCTTCTCATAAAACTAAATAAAAATACTAAACAGAATATTTTCCTCACACCACATCCTTTGCTACCATCAATGTACTGAAAGCACAGTGAGACTGCCAGGTATCCCAAATGGCTTACAAATGCAGATCCATGCCTCTCAAAAAATGTGGAGACAGCTCTGCCCACTAAGCTGTAACCAGATAGGATATCTACACTCAGCACAAAAGGTCCCTTTGATTCAGTTTACTTGCCTATAACTAGGAGCTAAAATAACCAACAAATTTGTGACTACATGTAGCCACTTTGTGTACCTTTGCTGCAATGATACAGACAAGCTAAGCTACATAGTTACCTCCTATGGCGCCTCTCCTCTGGCACAGCTACACTGCAGTTGTTAGGTCTGTGAACAGCAGAGGTACCCAAGCTACTTAGCATCTAGACAGTTCAGGTCCCTAATTTCAATGGATGAGAGTACAACAGATATCAAATGCATGCTGGTGCATTAAGTCCTCTTTGTTAAAATGCCAGCTAGTGCTCTGATTTTCTTCCACTTTCTCCCCTGTTCCTGTACAATGCCAGTATTTTCCAGTTCTTTGAAAGTTAAATTCTGAGACAAGATCTATCACTTCAGCCACACTTCCAGATGACTTCACTGTTTCTAAATGATCTTTTTTTCTTTTAGAACTAAGAATAGAATAGAATAGAATAGAATAATAGAATAGAATAGAATAGAATAGAATAGAATAGAATAGACCAGGTTGGAAGAGACCTTCGAGATCATCGCGTCCAACATATCATCCAACCCACCTAATCAACTAAACCATGCAACCAAGCACCCTATCAAGTCTCCTCCTAAGCACCTCCAATGATGGTGACTCCACCACCTCCACGGGCAGCCCATTACAATGGGCAATCACTCTCTCTGTGTAGAATTTCTTCCCAGTACTCATTGTTAGTTGTTTGTGTTTACTCTTGCATTGGGCTTTCAAGTGGAACCTAACAGTTCCCTCTAAACTGTTGGAACAGTTTGCTTTCCCAAAATGAAAAAGCAGTATTAAATTTTTTAGAAGACCTGAGTAGTTGGAGCATGCAGAAAATACCTCACATATTATTACCTCTGCAAATTTCATAGTGGTTTCACCAGATCTCCTGCTAAAGGAACCAAAACACAGGCATGGAGAGACACTCACCTCTGAACTGATCAGTGATAGCCATACAGATGCTAGTATTTGTGGAACACACTCTCCAGACATCTGTAGAAAAATTCTCTCCTACCCACCAGGCCTGCAAAATAAAGGGTTCTTGCAGAAAAACAAACAAAAAAGCAAACAAAACCCCACTAACACGTGCGCGTGCACACGCACACACACCCAAAACAAGCAAACAAAAAAAAAATCCTTAATTGTCTAAGTGTCTTCTGACCACATATAGCAGCTGGAAAAATTTCTGTTCATTTTTGATACTTAAATGTTCAAACTGAATTTGAGTTCTAGTGGCATTCAGGAATAAAGGATATATCATTATTCACATGTCATTTTCATTTTAGACCTGTGTAAAGTAGAAAAGGGACTAGATGGCAATCCTAAATCCCAAAGCACAAGGGATTTTTCCACCATTTGGGCAGAAATTTCAGATAGTGACTGTTTACTCTTTAAGATACCTAGGCAAGATCTGCTTTGTTCATCTGGACCCTGTTGAGGATGCCCAATCCTTAAAGGCACAGCATTTTTCAATTTGCAGGAAGCAGCAGGGTATACATCTATGAAACAGAAGCCCTTTTCTGGTTCCTGACACTGAACTAATCTCAATGTAGCTGTGCTGTCAAAGTGTGAATGCAGTATGTACACTATAGCACCAGTCTGGAAGTGGCTAGCAAGAAATCAAGATCCTCCTGTGATATTTCTACATTGATGTTTTAACATTTATCACAAAGTGGTACTATGATGACTGAACAAGCACAGGAGTGTTTGTAAATATCCTCCCTAGCCAAGTGTCTCACAGGAAACAATATTAGCTGCACGAGATGGGGTTATAACATGATGCCACATAAATATAAGGCATGTAGTTGTATATTCTTATCCATGTAAACCACCATCAAGTGTATTCAAGGCATTTTTGTTAAGAAAAGGAGATCAGTGTGATCCTAACAACATCACAGATTTCCAATAAGCAAGTTGAAGACAACTAGAGCAGGTTACCTTCATTTTTATGAAGCAAAGAAACACCTGTGTGTTAGAGGGAAAAAAAGACAGCACTTACATTGTCAATAGTTGAGATGAACAGCAGTGCTGCTGAGGTTATGTGAAACACAATAATGAAAGCCAGAAGAATCAACATCCTTGATCTGTGGAGGCTTTAGTCTGAGAAAAATCTGTTAAAAATAAGAGCATATATGAGCAGACTTTAAAAGCTGTCAACAGATCAACCTGCCATTACACCTTTTCACTGTGGCTGTGAGTAGTCAAGGTCAGCATGAGTATTTCAGAGTAAGATGCTTTTAGTCAGGAACATCATGTGCAGTTTGAGTCCACAGAATGTGCTCCTTCTCCAGAGATAAAAGATTTCACTTAATCAGATTTAACATCAGCACAACAGCTTTCTGTTTGTTATATGTGACATGTAACTAGCATCACTGGTGTGAAATGAATCAGAACTGGAAATGGTGCCAAAGGTTGCATTTTGTAACCTGCCAGCGGGATGGCTGCAGTGAGTAAATGCACAGAGAAGTTTCTTTCTGTGTGCTTCTCCAGCAAGGATCTAAAACTCCTTCATGTTGCTTTTAGAGAAGTGCTTTTCAAACTACAGCCTCGTTTGCCTGTGATGCTATAATTTCCACTGGCTATAGTAAAGCTTGTTTCAACCATGCTTTCAGAGTAGGAAGAAATGCAGATTTCAAAAGGATACTTGTAAAACAAAACTCAGGCCCTCAAGAACTGTCTGCTAGATTTATTAACAGCCATACTGTACCTTAGGGTTATACAGATTGTCCTTTGTTCATATAGTTGCAAGTTTTACTCATTAATGAATGACTTAGGGCTACCATTTTCTTCAATATATTGCTCTGACTGGTAGCGTTGAATAAACCCATTAGTCATGTAATAATCCAGTTAGTAATGTTCTATTCAGTCACTTAATACTCTCTGTAGTCTACCTATTAACTTCATACTTTATGCAATCTGTTTATTACCATTTTACATCTCAAATAAAAATGATAACAATAAATTTGATTTACAAAGGAACCACAAACTTTATTTGAACTGGAATTCCCAGGAAACCTCTGAGTACACAGATATGTACAATTTCTTGGAATATCTTTTTCTTCTTGTGTAAAAATGCTTGCCATTTAATAGATGATATATTCTACAAGGAATCTGCAGTCTTGCAGATATTTTCTTTGCATATAATGTGCACCACTCTGCATGCTGACACTCATTGGTACATTAATCCATGTTTCTCCACTTCCTTTACTTTCTGCACATTCTCCTGTGTCAAATGCTCCCATACAAACAGCAAATATCCAGAAGGAAAGGCTGCTATATATTTTTTAAGACTTTCATGACTTTTTTTTCATGTCTAACCCTCTCTCCCGTACTGCCATAGATCATGAAGACATAAAAAATTTAACCAATGAAAACAACCCCTTTGACAGCGTTTTAAAAACAGCTCCACTGGCATTCTCATCAGGCCAAAATACAACTCCTGCAAAACCTGTTACAAAAACATGGCAGCATATAAAACCACACCAAATGAAGACTAGAAGTTCCAGACTAAGCCTTTACATCTGCACTGCAGGGCAGTGTTTCACTGCAGTAGACTATTACAAACACAAAGCCAAACAGTATCAAAGTGCCTTTGAGAAAATGAGCACTGACTGGAAAACCTTAAAGCTGCAACTGATTGGAATGACTGTAAGGGAAAGCTAAGTCAAATCCTAAAATAAGGAAAACAGCTACTCTAGTTTTCATTCCTTCCCATTTTCTCACTGTTAAACTTTGCCTTCTCGGCCAGGACAAAACCCAGAAGTGGTAATTTCCTCCAAAGAGCCGATTCTGCCGTATGACTCAAGATCCTCCGAATCTAGTTCTGCTTCTAGAAATGTCATTAATGGCTCTGTATGGAGGCTTTCTTGAATGAGAGGAAGGAAGAAGGAAAAGAAGGCATTTTGTGGTTTTGTATAATGCCACATCAAAATATTTTCATTGTGAAATGTACCAGCCTTCACATACCACTCTCTGGTCTTGTGGTTGGGTTTTTTCTCTTTCAGTTGTTGTACAGATGGTATCTAAGCAGACAATAATGTAACAATCATCTGCCACAGAAGGAGAGAGAAACAAATTGTGCTCAGTATTACTCTAAGAATAACAACAAAATTTCATCTTATTCCGTGAAGCTTCATAAAGTAAGAGTCAGGAAAATGTCACCTAATTAAAACCAATCTTGCTAAATCAAGATTTGCCAGCACAGAAAAATCCACTCAATCTTCAATTCAGTGAATGTTTTAGTTTTAGTGCTTTCAGCCATAAACAGAAGTGTTTCAAACAGAATGGATAAATGTGTATGGGTGATGAGGAGAAGATATTTTATGTTTTACCCAAATAAAGTCAAGACTGAATGAAAGATGCTTTGTTATTAAGAAAAAACAAACAAACAAAAGTCAGTAAGAACAGTCTGATGTTTCTGTTCTGAGAGCCTTCATAATAGCCATTTCTACATACTTCCTCTTGATTTGCTGGCAATGGCTCCCATCATAAACTGCCCCAACATCTGTGCACACAGTCCTACAATAACTATACATAGGTACAGGAGTTAAATATGCTGGGAGAAAGGAAGGAGACAGACTAATTCCAAGTAATTAATACCAAGAAAAGACAAGAAGAACTTGTTACCCAATCTGTCATGCCTGAGCAGGGATCCTAAAAGTGCATGGAAAAATCTGTGGGCCTTATGACGCCTATCAACCTTTCCTTCCCAGTAAGACCAAGGTGTGTCTCTGGATCATCACAGCCTGTGCAAAAAGTAATGAGGGGATGAAGATCTTCCAGTCTAACTATGTAATCTTGTGCAGGAAGCAAAGAGCAGCTCCCTTCTTCCAAGATGCAGCCAGCAACAGTGCAGTATCTCCTACAGTATCTGCATCTCTCTCAAGCAAGAATTCTTCACTTTTTCTCTCAATATGTCCTCCTCCCCTCCGGACAATACTAAAATTCAAGTTTATTTTGGAGACTCCTCCACTCCCTCAATGAGCAGCTCTTTCCTCCCCAGTCCTCTGAGGACACGCTGCCTGGGTATCTCTCCCAGCAGCAGGAGCTACTTTCCCCTCTCAATGAGCAAGGGAAGGACACAGGTTTTTTTCCACATGGAGAATTTCTGAGAACACTGTTTGTATTAACATTCAGAATCCTTACTATAATAAATTTATTACTAAACAAACAATTTTATAACATTCTGCTCTGTGTACTAGCTGTAACCATCTTTTTTCAGTCACCATCAACTGTTTCTCAAGGGCTCTCTTCAGGTTCACAGTTGATCCCAGTTCCTTTGCAGTAGCTGAAACCCCTGCAGAAGCTTGCTAAACCAACAGGATGCCACCTGCCAGTGGCTTTTGCCTCTCTCCTTCAAAATGCAGGCCTCCTGCAAGAACAAATAAGCTAGCACTACTATTTAATCTAGGTGAACTAATTCTACTCAACAGAACAACCAGCAATGTTAGATTTAAATCCTGCCATCTCTTACATTTAATTTATACAGCAACAAGAAAAGATTGCTTAAAAGAGGTTGTTAATACAAAAAGAAAATACATTTTGAAATCACACAAATTTGGGAATCTAGTACTTTGTACCACTGCACTGAGAAGGAATCTGCAAACAAGTATATTAAGAAGATGCATAGGAATGATCAGACTCATCAAGTAAGACAGTGGTATCAGTGTGTGATGTGATTTGATGGGCCATTCTGCAGTGTTTGTTTGCTGATGCTCTATCACAGCTCCGGAAGCACTCCCTATTATCAGTGCTGATACACACCACTAGGAAAAAGTTTCTTGGTCTTACAGGAGGAGTCTTCCTCTTTAAGAGAACCACTGCTCAGCTATTGGTTTAGTCTTTTGAGTATAGGCAAAACTATTTGTACTGATATAAAAACAAAACCAAAAAACAACAAACCAACCCTTCCTGGGCAGAGTATATTTTTACTTTCCAGTATTTGATGTGCACTCAATATGCTCTCAAATAAAAGTGTTTACGATTTTTCAGTACAGATAAAGACTGGGATGATGCAACAGATACTGTTCATCATTCTCCAAAATGGCGTGAATTCTTTTAATATTTTCTACAAACACAGAAGAAAAACCTTTTGGATACACTATAGGTGTCTTTTGATGGGTATGATGGAGCCACTCTTCTCAGAAGTACATGATGAAAAGACTAGAGGCACCAGTCACAAGCAACAAAGAATATTCCAGCTGTGAAAAATATATTAATTATATTCAGTGAGGGTGAATAAGTACTGGAGTATAACATATACTGAATAAGTACAGGGCCAAGAGGTTGTGGGATCTCCATTCTTGGACATCTTTCTAAGCTGACTGAAGCAATGCCCAGAGCATCCTGATCTCCCTCCCTCCCTCCAAAGGCCCCTTCCAGCTCTGCTCTCCTGTCAACCAGCAGCTATTTCAGGAACCTCCCTGTACTAATCTCCAGGAAAGCACTGACTAAAAGGAACATAAAATTTTACTTATCAAATATGACATTAAAAACAGATTTGGGGGTTATAGTAAGTTATAGTAAGGATGACATTGAATGTCAACAAGAATTCTTCAACTGCAAGCCTCAGCATTTAATATCACTTTACAAAGTTTGTTTTAAGGCACAAAAGTACAGCTACAGCTGAATTGGAAGTAGAGTGTCACCAAATCCAGAAAGAGTAAGTTAAGAGAATCCTACTGAACACATCCAGATTTTCTGTAGTAGTAAATTGTCCCATAAATGCTAAGTTCTAGGACACTTACACAAAACATTGAAAGCAACAGGTCAGCTATATTAAAAACAAAGATTTTTTTTTCAATTAGCACAGAACAACTTTTTCCCGTTAATACTCCAGCACAGCCTTATTTACACATGGACAAGAAAAGCAGCAGCCACACTTACTTTTCATCTTTTCGGTACTGCAGACTATTGGAATCAGTAATTTGCACTTTCATTTATGAGAGCCTGGCACACTTCACAAGAGGTGGCTAAGAAGGGCCTCTGTTATAATCACCAGGACATGCAGAGGCAGGTACCTTCTTACAAGGCTAAAGAGTACAACAATTGCAGAAGTGAACAGTAAAGAAAAAAAAACAACTCCATTCTCTAGTCCAGGGTTCCCAACATTTCTGTATTGCAGTAAGCAAATGTGTTACAAAACAGGATTGCCTTCCTATGCCAGGCTCCACCCCTCCACAGGAAAGAAAAAAAAAAAAAAAAAGAAAAGCCTCAGTTTATCTTTATGATAAAGTTTATCTTTAATGCCCAGCAGTACATAGAAACATGCCTATTTGAATGTTTTTCTGCTGTTTAGTACAGCAAGCAAGCAAAAAGTAAAACTCTGTCTTTGACTGTTCTTAGCAGGTTTATCACTGCTTTCCAGTGCAGATGTCATCTCTGCAACCCATGCTTTCATTTCCTCCCATGCAGTTAAATTCTGCTGCCAAGCTATTTCTCACATTTGTACATACTTGCCTTTGCAAGCAGAGGAATACATACACAGCGCAGTAGGTTTATCCTCTGCTCATTTGCATTGAGAAGGCTAAAACTAATCCTACAATAGTCTGATGTCCTTGCTTCCTAGGATCAAATTAGGTTTTCTGTATCATCTTCATGTGAGTCCATGGATGAAGAAAACCTCAACACAAACAATTCTTGTTTGTACTCCTAGAAACATGGTGAAAATAGAGCAGAACAGCTCCTGCTCTGTACAGACCAAGGCTGCAGATGTGCAGACTGTTCAGCACCCACATTTAGTGCTGAAAAGACACACCCAAAAGAAGTAGAGGATCCTGCTGAACAAGTTACCATACCTGCAGCTTTCTGCACTGTGATTTTTCATTGCAACTAGAACAGCAGGTCTTTGGGCCATCAACAGACATTTGCTTTAGCTGAACTTTCTTGAGGTCACTGGTGTAAAACTGCATCAAAGCAAGCCTTCTTAACTATCAATTCTCCTGCCCTTCAGTGCTATAATTAAGTCTGTATATGTGAAGTTCGAAGAAAAAGCTTATATGCTGGTGGCATGAGAAGTCTGTCATCTTGTGATGCATCATAAGATGTTTGGATTGACATGATAATCACTTCATTTTGCTCAACTTTCTTGCACCACATCTCATGGTGTCTTATGATAGAGAACTCCGGAGCTGGCTCATGTTTTCCCTGTACCATTGCCTCTAAACTTGCATAAAACACCCTTGTTTATAAGGAACAGAGTGATACTGTTAATTTATTTTTTTCTTTTACCAAATATACAATACAATAAACCAGGTTGGAAGAGACCTTCAAGATCATCACGTCCAACCCATCAACCAATCCAACCCACCTAAACAACTAGACCATGGCACCAAGCACCCCATCAAGTCTCCTCCTGAACACCTCCAATGAAGGTGACTCCACCACCTCCCTGGGCAGACCATTCCAATGGGCAATCACTCTCTCCGTGTAGAACTTCTTCCTAACATCCAGTCTAAACCTCCCCTGGTGCAGCTTGAGACTGTGTCCTCTTGTTCTGATGCTGGCTGCCTGGGAGAAGAGACCAACCTCCACCTGTCCACAACCTCCCTTCAGGTAGTTGTAGAGAGCAATAAGGTCACCCCTGAGTATCCTCTTCTCCAGGTTAAGCAACCCCAGCTCCCTCAGCCTCTCCTCGTAGGGCTTGTGTTCCAAACCCCTCACCAACTTTGTTGCCCTTCTCTGGACATGTTCCAGCAAGTCAACATCCTTCCTAAACTGAGGGGCCCAGAACTGGAGACAGTACTCAAGATGTGAAATATGAAGGGTTCTGAGGGGTTTGTGTGATTCTCAGAACTAGAACCAAAAGTTAAGCAAGTTCAGACAACAGAGTGTCTCCCAAACTAGCCAAAGCTTTGAGGAATTCAACAATCCTCTAATGCCTAAATATCAAACACGTAAAGGACAAGAAAATCAGGAAATTTAACACCAAGGGAATAATTATACTGGTTTAAACTACTTACTCCAATTTAATTATTTCTTCTGAGTTAATTTGACAGTTTCAAATGCCAGCATTACAAGACATAATTTACTGAGTGATATTTTTTTAAAGTGAGGCAGATAATATCCAAACTCTTAACACTTTCTTTCCACACTTTGTCCTTTCAGTGTTCTCCAAGCTGAGTACTGCTCTGACCCTATTCTTGGTCTGTGGTATCCATGCATTAATTCACTGTTTGAGTACTTTCCATTGGATCACCTGTCTGTCATTTTTTGTTGCTGCAGGGTTAAGCTGACCACATGTCCAAGCTGCAAGGCTGGCCTGATGCAGGTGCCCAGAGCAGCAAACAACCCTCACTGTCCTCAGTGTTTCTGTGCACCCCTGAGTGTTGCTGTGCACATACTTCAGATGTGACACACTGGGATCCTTTTTGTGTCAACTACGGAAGAATTCTCTCATGCAAGAAATCCAGAAAAGATAACCACATCCTTGTACCTTTCTTTCTTATTTTTTCCCAGGTTATCATTGTATATTGGAAAAGAAAATACAGCTAAAGCAATATAGTTCTATTTTAGATGATGACTTGGGAGCCTTACTTTAAGGAACCAGCCTTTAAACATTTCATAGGACAGGTGTTAATCTTGAAGCTAACATTACTTGTAGATATATGAACTGCATGTAAAGGTTTTGCTGCCAGTAATCCCTGAAAAACATATTGATAGTTCCCTGGTGCATGAACTGAGCCACTACTGTTAGAGCTCACAGGTGTATAAACTACACAGAAAACAAGCTCTCTCTTTTATAAAGTCTTATTATAAGTGTGATTGAGGGAATCACATATTGTAGAACTGGACCCTTGCCACTCTGTTCCTCATGTGCAAATGTAGATTCAAATTCTGACCTGCTTTCACGGTCACATGTTACAGAGCTAACAGTCAATACCAGTGGCATGTCCTCTTTCAACCAGTGATCTCCTTAGCATGCTAGCAAACCTCCAGAAGTGCTGGCTGGCTCTGGCTAGACCTCTACAACATTGACTGTGACCCTGGGAGGGAAGTGCAAAGAGTAACAATCTACACAGCAGACAAGTTCCCACCTTTTTTTTCTCCCTCCTGCTATGAAGCTATGCACAAAGAACAATGTACACTCGTCAAGAAATAAAATTTCAGGCCCCTACTTGATGCTGACTGTAGAATCAAGAGGGCTGAGTGTCCTGTCAGCCCCTCGACGGCACAGACACCATCGACTCTTTTAGCTTTTGAGCAATTGGTTACTTGAGAATGCACTCAAGCCCACAGGTCTTTGTGCTACCTATGTGGAAGGAAAAGCACTTCTCACTTATACTTCCAGCTGCTTTTCAAAGTCCTTCATCACAAAGCAAGGAAATCAGAAGGAAATGAAACAATGTTCTCTGCACACAACCACTGTATGTAGGCCAAAATAAATCAATACAGCAAAAATTAATTTATGATGTTCTCTAGAGCTCTAATTACAACAATTACACTTTTTAAGCTCAATGGCTGAATATCAAAATGAAAATAAGGTCATCCTGCCAGATCTAGATATCTGGGTGCCCTTGTAGCAGGGCCTTGTAACAAGGCCTTGTAGCCCTTGTGTTAAGACCAGCAACCTCCAGCACAATTACAGCTCTCAACTGCTTGTATTGTGATAGTGAAGTATAGGGGCTTGGAAACAAACTAGTAGTATATGTTATGACTTAGCTTTTATCCATCTTCTTTCAGCAAATCTTGCCCTGAGACCAAAGCCCTGAGGTCTGATTCTTGTGTGCACTGAGATTAATATAAATGTGCACCTATAGTTTGATATAGCCTCATTATAGCAGATGGCTGTTTGTCCATCCTATTGGTACTGTGTGGGATTGCAATGAACATAGAGCGAATAAGCTCATGATCTTGTCCTATTTACCACCTGTGTATGAAGGGATACTGAAGAACCCTTTCATCTCTTTCTGAATCAAGTTCATAAACACAAAATCAGCTTCTCCTCAGAAACCCTACCTACTTACCAAAAGTAGAACAGACTGTGCTTATAATTAGGCCTGGCAGATCTTCCCTAAACCTTCTCCATTCCCTCTCACCCAATCATCCTCATTAGATCTATGCTATTAAGCCAGAACTCCAAAGTTGGGGAAATTATAACTCTGCTATCCTATACATTTCCAAGCAATAACAAAAAATAGTTGCAGCAAAAAATGCAAAGTGCTAGTTTTGAGTGCTGAGACACAAAGCAGCTGATGCTTCTAATTTCTTAGGAATGCTTTTAATAAAATTTTAACCTAGGGATGCCAGCTCTGCTGCCACTTCTGTAACTCTGTCAGTCATTTGTTTGCAAACAAGTTTGGACTGGCTTTAGACTCGCCCTGCCACTCCTTTCACTATGGTCCTACTGTGTGCACTGCAGAAGGAAGTCACTGGGCCATGAAGCCTCTGTGGGCAGATTGAACAGAAGAGAACAGGCAGGACCTACTGGAAAACACAAATGTAATGCCCTGTTTCAGGGTGGGGAAATGGCATTTCAAGGGAAAATAAGCCTTGTGACATCTTACCTGAAAATCCTAAAGAACAGCCTCAAGCTTAAAAGATTCAAGACAGATGGATTAAAACACTCCAGCAAAACCTGGAACAGAAACATAATAGCCACTATATGCTACAACAGTGTAGCAGGTACAGAAGCCTGCTACCTACACCAGCAGACTACAGGCATATTTTAGTAAGTCTTTAACCCTTCATCTTTTCAAAACTTTGTGTGTTCTGCAGAAAGACATTTGTTCTCCTCTAGCAGTGCAAACCAGCATCTTCCTCAGAAATATGTTTTTATATGTTCTTTTTCCCTAAAGCACTTTTTCTCATAAGTGCCCTTTTATACTACATAACCATAATCTCAGATTTCATTTGTTGTATGTCTGTTTCTAAATCCCAGCACCCCTGTGGGTTATGACAATGGTGTGAGGTTGGCTGCCTCACCACCAAATAACTCCCAAAATGGTTACAATATATCTCTAAATCCCATCACACTCATTGCCTGTGCCCTCCACAGCCTGCTTGTCTGCCTTCAGTTATGCTGAGAGTCACATGCCTTTGGAAAAATGCTTACAAAAATTGGTCTTTAATGAAAGATACACTATGGAAGCAATCTGCTCAAGAGAGCAGTTCTCAAAGGACATATATTGTCTGAGAAAACCCAGCAATGATTTGAAAGACGGAACTGCTTGAAAACTCTAGTTTCTGGTTTCTTACCAGACAGAGATGTATTCTCTCAGCAAAACCTTGTTACAAAATGTTTGCAACTTCCAGTATGTATGGGTAGAGCTTAATTGTACACTTAGAACTTGAAGAAACGGACACGTCGTTTCAGCCTTTCAATACATTCTTTCCACTCAGACTGTTTGCCTTAAGGTGTGCACCAGATACTACTTCAGTGTAAATGAAGTTGTGGGATACATTGAAACATTCTTAACAATCAAGCTGGTCTAAAAGTACTAAAAGCTTGTTTTCCTAAGCTAAACAAGACAAGAGCTTCTTGTTCTGACTTGTTCATTTTCAAAGGTGAAGACAAGCTGGGGGTATACTCCCTTGCAGGTCAAGGCAAACACATGGAAGAACTGTTTAACCTAAAGATGAAAACAAATGGCTATAAATCAACTGTAAGCACATTTAAGATGGAAATTACAACTCCTGGAGCTGTCAGGTTTGGGCACAATCTCACAAATCACCACAATACAGGGAAAAAAGACCCATCTCCACAAAAAGGGATTATGTGATCCAGTGATTGTGGTGGAAGGACAGTAGACCTGGTGACTCCAATTCTGCACTCCTGTGAAGACTATAAAACAGTTTCTTTGAGATCTCCGTATGTTTTGCAACATGCTTTTGTGTGATACCCATGAACTGGGCACTCCACTGAACTCTCTCCTGGAGCAATGCCAACTGTTCATCTGTACAGTGGAGTAACACAAGTGAATATCATGGGAGTGGCAAAACACAAACAGCTTTAAGGGAGGATTCATTGCTAAGGTGGGCAGTAAAGCTACAAAGAGTAAGCAAGGCCTATCCCCCTTTCCTGAGGGTCATCTAAGGGCCACCATTGCCTCCAAACACTCAAGAGCCACAGAACTCTTTGCAGGCCTGTTGGCACAACCCTGCCTCTGGGTGTCAGACAGACGTTTCATGGAACTGAGACAATGACATGGGGGTGTACCAATAAGCTATTCAAGCTATGAGAAACCTCCTGGGAACCTGCTTCTGAAGCAAATAACTGAACTGAGGTGTGTCCTGGCCTCACCCCTGCTCAGTCACTGTGTGGCCACATATTGGTGTCCAGCTTCTTCTCGTTCAATACCTCAGCAGCACAAGGAGGGACAGACCAAGTATAATACCAGATCTTTTCATCAGGTTGACAGATTAAGTGTGTTCTCAGTCTGGTACAATGAAAAGTAGAATAAAGCACAATCTGCAGCCTTAACTCTAGACGTTAATATAGTTCTGAGAGAAAATCTTGCACCCTGAGCTCTACTGACTGCAGACTGATGCTGATCCAGAGATTATTCCAGATACAACAGAACAGCTTGAGTGATTTATGTTGTTCCACCTAATTAACCAACAAAAAAAGGAGAAGAGGTCTGTCTTTCCAGATTGAAAGCAATGCATTGAATTCAGTAGAAATGAAAGCTGATATTGTTTTAACTCTGGCAGATGCTCTATGGAAATGGCTAGCAATTAAATGTGTTACATTTGTTGCTGTAAAATTTTCAAACTGCTTGTTTTGATTTGGTTTTGACTAGCTCTGTACTGAGAATCTTTGGGTTTAGTTATTTCAGAGTTTACACATCATCTATCAAGAGTGTGAAAACATATCTCTGTTGACAGTATAACAGTTTGCTGTAAAATAGAAAGAGCAAACCCTTCCACAACTACTATTTTGTTTCACAGAAATACTCTGTCATATCACTGGATTTACTGCTCAGCCTGCCTTCAGATTGTCACTTGTACATTTTAATTTGTAATTGGTGCAATTAAAGGAAAACTTAAAGTCTGCCATGTGAACTTTACCAGTGCTGCTAGAAGGATTTCTCACACTTGTTCCATTGTACAGCTGATCACACTTTGTTACACTGGCTGCTTGAATGGAAACAGAGCCCAGTCACCTCCTGCTACTATCTGCATCAGCTTAGCTCTGCCCTGTGGCTCCACCCTGATGAGGCTGGCTGCCCGTGTAGTGCCTGGGTCACTGCAGAGCCACATCTTTTCGTGTTAAGTGCCAGGTAAAGTCCCCGTCAAGCATGCTGACAAATGGGCAGGCTCAGCCAGCTCTTTTCAATTCTAAATCAAATTCTTCTTGGAGTCTCTGGACCTTGGTCTGTTTCTGTGCTTGAATGAAGCAGCTAGTTTGCTGCTTCCATGGATGGAGAACTGTCATCCTCAGGGACAAGAGAAGTCTACAGACTGACTGCAGAGACTACCAGCAGCAAATGCATCTCAACACACACATATCTGGGCACTCTGGAAGATCCCTTCCTATCTGGAAGAAGGCCATAATTTTGATGGCTTTCATGACACTTAACACCTGCATTGAACACCTGAGGAGTGTTCATACTGCCCATCTTGGCTGTTTGCAGCCTGTACCATTCCAGACACAGCACGGTGTTTAAAAATCTGTGAAATAAACCATAAATATATATCCTATAGCCATCTCTAAGGGGTGTTTGAGTCAGTCCACTTTCTGCCCCACCTACAGACTTCTGTGAACATCTCTACACAGCCAGAGGGTTGTATTTTAAGGTCACACCCAAATTATGAGGCTTCACCTGGCATGCACATACCATCATTAAACCTGCCTATGAAACTTCATAGGCAAAATAAAAAGGCATAATTACATTTTCCCCATTCAGTGAAGGAATAATAATTCCTTTGATGGATGAATTCAGGCAATCAGGCTTTCTGTTGAATCCCACCCAGCAAGATCTATTTTCTAAAAATTAAGATTGCTATCTTCCTAATTAAGTCATGAGCACAACCTGACATATTGAGATATATTCTACAAAATTATCTTCTCACTAAAATAATAAAGCTTTCAACAAAAATAGTGAATACTGAGACCCCACCACACAGATCACTGCTTTGCTTTGAGGATTGAAAAAAAACAAACAAACCCTAACAAACACTGAACACCTCCATGAATGGAATTCCTTAGTGCTGTGCTTATATTTCCCCTGCTTTCCCTCTGAGACCAAACTGATTTCAATAAAAGCTGTGCATTCCTTTCTACTTTCGAATTTGGCTGTATTGAAGTATCTCATGGATTTTACATAAAGTGTTTGGTAGGCTTCAGAGCAAATGTGGTCTTTTAGTAGCTCCTGTAAACCACTGCCTCTTTCTGCTGGGTCTTCTCCCAACAGGAACACGGCAGTAGGACCTGCAAAGTACATCTTGTGCCAGCTAGTAATATAAAAGACCTTGTCCCCAGAGACCCACTTATCTCTTTAACCAAACACATTCTTGTACTGATTTATGTGGTGGTGTCATGTCTTACATGATGCTCAAGATACAAACAGAGTGCTAAGTAGAAAACCAAAATACACACAAACTACTGAAAAGGGACAAGTCTCCTTGTGCCACCATCCATCTAAATCTTAAATGAACAGGGAAACAGCATAATGAAAGGAGACAGACAACACCAATATACTTAGCAAAAGTGGGGAAAATTCTTTCTCCTCCAAATAGCCCTATGGAACTCATGAGTATGACATTCTGCTAATCACTGTAGGAATGTTAAACCCAAGATGAAAAACGACCTTGAGACAAACAACAAAAGAAAGCCCATATACGATATATTAGCAAGACATGCTAATAAATCAAGATATGAGGATTGCATTAACTGAAAGCCAGTATAAGATGAAGGCAGAGATGTTTATTTCTTTTAAGCAATGTTGCCCAGAAACAATAACTACAACATCTAAGAATTGACACAGAGCCTTGTCTAAGAGAAAGATGTTGCAGCAGCTTTCAGTCTTGACCTGTTCAGTCTGTTGAACAACTTCCTTTATTACCAAGGTTTTAAATGTATGTAAGCAAATAGAATACACTGGTTTTCTTCACTGCACAGCATAATCAACACTGTTTGGGTATTTATGACAGAAGTCTTTCCAGAGACCACAAATAAAGAACATAACACCAGTAGTGTCTTGTCTAATGACAGTATGTTGGGTTTATTTTAAAGGATATTAACACGCTGTTTTCCTTCCCAAATGAGCATACTAGAAAGAAACTGATCACCTCCTCAGAGTTTTCATGGCATCACTGTATTTCACCTTGAGCTGGTTCCCTGGCTGGTCTGACAGCTGACATGGTAACATCCATGTCTGCCATGCACCTGACATGATAAAATCTGCACACATCTTTATTCAGCACAAAGGATGAATCTTCCCCCAGGTATCCCAACAGTCTATTTTCCAGCTTTATTCTACATGTTCACAAAGGGATGCAGAGGACAGCAAGAATTCTTTCTTTCAATGCCTTTGAAGCAAAGGTCAAATCCTTATGTCTTACACTGAATAAACTCACATCAGCTTCTGGTGAACGTGTTTCCTGCAGTAAGTACCCCAGCTACATTCCTTAGCATGGCATTCAATTTGCCACAAACTCTCTTAATAAAAGAGTATCCAGATTCTCCAGTAACCTAAACGCCATGGTTCTCTCCTTACTGAAAGTCATGCCCAGCATTCCTCCATCATTTGTGTGGGTTTCTGCCTGTGCATGCTACAGCCACCTGCCATCTGTCCTGGCAGTCCAATCTCGTAGCTCTTTTCCTGACCTACCCTACAATGCCTGGACACTATGGCCTCCAAAATCAATATCAGAGAGCAGGTATGGATGGAAGAGTCATTACAGAAAAACCATCTGCTCGGGGAGGCAAGAAGACTTACTTTACATCATTAACATGCCAGCACTGTACATACAGAGACTGAAGTAAGTGCAGAGAAAGTGCTGCTTTTCTTTTTTGATGGAGACCAGTCAACCATAGCTGCTTGTTTCCAAAGTTCCCAAAGAAAACTCTTAACAAAATATAGTGGGTATTTTACAGCTTTTTGGTGGGTTTCTTCACAGTCCTGTATCAAGTCAGAAGATATGTCTAAGATGCTGAATTGCAATAATTACTGATCATTTCCATATTATTCCCAGGTGTCTGGACAAAAATAAAAACAAAACCAAACACACACACACACAAAAAATCAACCCACAACCTTCCTGTGCCATGTGAACAAAGTATTTCTGCTAAGAAATTAGGTGAGAGGCAGAACTGCAGGATTCTTCGTAGCACAATTCTGTGAGCAGGAGCAAGCCCTGGCTACGCCTGCTGAGGAACGGACAGCACTACACTGCTCCTTTCTAGGGATGTCCAAACAAGGAGCTGACCTCTAAAATTCAATCCTTGGTTTTTACAAGTGGCCCATGTTAGTGAGAGCAGCTTGTCCAGTACCTGGCACATAACATCCCGCGTGTAAGTCGGGCATTACAGACAGAACAAAATCACCAGTAAGAGACAGACTGCCTTAGTAAAACTGCATCTTGAATCAAGCAGGAAAACGTTTAACGCTGGCAAAACTTCATAAACCGAAATCTGCACCGAATTACATCTAAGTGTGTTTTCCTTCCACTAGAGGGGGGCAGCTGCCAAAATCCATGAAGCGTTGCTGTGCTGTACCAGCGCTCCACCACCAGCGCTAAAACCTGGGCAGAACCGTCCTGCGGAGACCGTCAGCTTGCTGCTGCCCTGGCCCAGCCTTCACCCCTCTCGCCTTGGGCCGTTTGCCTGCCCTGCCTCGCTGTCAAGCGGCGAGAAGCGGGGCTGGGGCAGACCTCCACGGCCGGCGTTCGGGAGAGCTTGCCAGCCCCCGAGCCGGCTCGGCACCGCGGCCGCCGACGTGCCGAAAGAAAGTTTGGTTTGTAGTAAACAAAACCCTTGAGATTTTTGTTTGGGGGTGTTTCCCCCTCCCTTTTTTTTTCTCTTCCCACGGTGTCCTCCTCCCCTCGCTGGCAGAAGCCACCCTCGGCCCCCGCGGCTCCCCGGCCCCGCTCAGCCCCGTGCCCCCCACCCGGCCGCGGCTACTCACAGGCGCGGGGCGGGAGCGGCGCGGGGCCGGCGGGCAGCACTCCGCGGGCTGCGACCGTCTGGCGGCGGCTGCCTCCCGCCCGCCCTCCTGCAGAAATGATGTCAGAAGCCAACTGGGTGTGGAAAGAAAATAATGTTCGAAAGTGCCCCTCGCCCGCCTGTGAAGGCAGAGAGGTGTGTGTGAGAGAGTGTGTGCGCAGGGAGGGAGGGACGGGCCGAGCGCGGCAAGAACTTTTCCCCGCCTGTTTCCATCCGCGGAAGGCGGGCGGGCGTCCAGGCGCGCCGCCGCCCGGCCCTCCCCGGGGGCGCTCGGCCCGCCGGCCCCCGCGGCCGGGGCCGGTCCCGCGAGCGCTGCCACCGACGGCGCCCCCGGATCGCGGCGCCTGGGCGGGCTGGTCGCCGGCCGCACGAGATGCTACGGGCGGGAGGTTGTCCCGCTTCCCCGAGTGACCTCCACCTTTCGTCTCGGCGGCGTGGGCTGAGACAGGAGCGGACCGGGAGCTAGCCAGAGGGGTGACCGCTCCATACCCGGCAGCGGTGTGTGTGAGGGGGCGAGGGGCTTCTCCCTGCTCTGCACAGGACTGCTGTGTCCCTCCAGCCGCTTGTCACGAAGCAGAAAGGAAGGGGCTGGAGGGACGATGTCTGCTCGGCGGAGGGAGGCACAGGGCGGAACCCCCACAGGAGCAGTCCGTGGGGAACGGTTCCCAACTCGGCAGAAGGCGGCCGAGCCCATCAGGGACCCCGTCCATGAACAGTATGCCCGGGGAGGACGGCGAAGCGCTGTGCCGGGCGGGCCGGGAGCAGCGGAGAGGAGGCGCCATTTCGGGCCGGCAGTACTGTCCCGCCGCGTTCCCGTCGCTCGCCTCGTCAGGTCGTTGCGCAACCCGGCCCGCCGCGAGTGCGCCCCTGGAGCCGCCTCTCAGCGACGGGGGCCTGCGCGGGAGCCGCACTTCGCTCCGTGGTCGATGGGGCGCTGTGAGCGGAGCCCGGGGCCGCCTGTAGCGGCAGCGAGTGCTCTGTCCAGGCAGAGCCTCCTTGGGGTGGAGCACGGCGCCGCCGAGGCTCGGCTGGCGGGAAGGTTTTTCGTCAAGGAGAAGACCGTGTGTGTAGACCTGAGGAAATCCGTGTTTATAAAACCATCTCCGGGCAGCGCAGGTGAGCCCCCGGGGTACTGCTCGCACCTCACGAACCTCCTCTGCCCTGAAGAGCTTTGCAAGCCACCATCGCCACTAGCACGCATCAGTAATAAGCTGTGTTCGTTTTCCCTTAGTTTTCACAAAATACATAACAAAGTACATAAAATAGCGACCATCGCCAACTGGATGATGCTGTTTACTCCTACTCATAACGAGAATGAAGACACTAGTTGAGCTTTTTGGCTGCCTTGCAGTGTTTTCTGTTGGTACAGCTCCTTTGCTTGCTCAGTTGGCCAAAAGGTCTCGCCTGCTGCCCTGGATTAGCTCTTTCAAGCGCGTAAAGTTGTCGAGATCACTCTGTTACGGTGTGACTATCAAGCTGTCTGCTTTATTACTTTGTTTCACCTTCTCTTAACAGTTCTGCACAAACCACTGTTAACATTTCGTTAGCATTTATTTTGAATGTTACCCGAAAATCCACTAGACCATGACTCTTCTGATTCAGAGGGTGCATCCCCGTCCCGAAGGTTACCCGTTCTGCCGGAATGAATTCCAGAAACACCTTTCATCTTCCCAAAGGCTTCACACAAATAGCAACTGTTATTCTGAGCAAAACACTGCATTGGGTCCTACTCAAAAACTAGCAGCATGACTTACTTAATTGCAACTCACCCCTTTTGCATGCACAGCTGTTAGGAATCTCATGTGTTACTAAAAAGCAAAATCATTAAAAAACAGTGAAAGAGTTTGTTTGGCAGTCTAAGTGCCATCAATTCCAATTCCACCAAATGCTACAAACAATTCAGACGGAGTAAAGGGCATTTGATGGCACGGTTGATATCTCTTACAGTGTCATTTCACTCTGTTTGCTATTAGTACTAGCTATGTTACAACTACCAAATGTAAAAAAAAATCTTGTATTCATAAGTCACTTAGAAATCATATACAAGAAAACCCAGTACCATAAACAGTCCTCTCTGTTCACTAAAAGTTTAGGTTTCTCTGTGCTCATGTATTCCAAGTTTCTGGCTAGGAGGGACTGGCATGGACCTCTAGTGGCTACTTCCTTTGTACGTCACCTACTTTCTGGTAATTACCTTGTGGTTAGTCCGGAATATGAATTCAAAGTGGTTCTCAGAGATGCTCATGGCTTTGAGGCTGAAGGAGCAGAAGGGAGAAGCTTGGGAGTATCGGTGGAGGAGGCAGCCCTGTTTGTTGATTCCCAGGGATTTCAGGAAAGAAATTGGTACCTCAGGCTGAGGCAACCACTATAGGCATAAGCAGTCTGGCTTCCACTGGGCTGAAGCATTAGAGCTGGAGTTACAAAAAACATTCCTCTTGTACAGAGCTACGTTTGCCAGTGAAATAGTGGTATGAAACAAAACACTTGATTTTTAAACAAAGGATGTTGTTGCTTACAATTTAAGTGACCAGAAAGAGGGAAAGTGACTGTTCTACTTCATCATGTACTGCATTGAAGACACTGCTTGCTAATAAGTGCATAATACTGTTACTGTAAGAAAACACTTACTGGTAAAATTAGTCTTCTTCTCCCTCAATTTCTATACCTTTATTTTTAATTGTTGTGTAGCTGTCCTTCATATTTTGTCTTAGCTAAAGCTAAGAATAAATATTTTTTAAGCAATGTCAACACTGCCAGATTACTTCAAGCTTTTCCTAAAAATTTAAAAAAAAAATAAAAAATTATCCAGGTTCTGCTTTTCAGACTTGTGTTGGGCTGGTGCACTTTGAATTTTTAATGCCAAGTAACCGAAAGTGGTGTTGACCCTTATACTGCCTTCATCTTCCCTCATTTATGTGAAGAATGATGGCTTGAAGAAAAAGGTAGCATGTGCCAGTATCCCTTCTACCTTGGTAATCTTATCTTGAGATAAGATACTTCAAAGCAAAGTTACTCACAATGGAATTCATAATGGGCAAGCTCAGGACAGCTGTTCCATGCCAGTTCTTCCTGATTGTCTTGCTGTATTCTAGACTGTATCTTTGAACCATGAAGAATTCATAATTGAACAGATGTCTCTCTCTACCACCTGTTATTCAGTGGACACAATTTGCCTGTGTGAGATAAGCCATTTTTCCAGTAGTTATAATTCCCTTTCAGAAGCTTTCAGAGCAAGGTCTGGAAGTACAGGCTGAGTAGCCATCCTGACCAGGAGAGACTGTATAATGAAAATTCAGGCTCAAATGTTGGTCTTACTGGCATACATGTGTGCATTGAATGTTGAAACTTCAATGTGAAACAGCTTACAGAAAATTTGCAGAGATGTAAACTGGGGCAGTGGTATAAATATTGGTCTCATTAATTTCAATATAAGGAGTGTCATAATAAGATTTGTTTTGTTTTGTTTGGAATATGTTTAGTGATGATATTGGTACAGTTTATCCCATATCATGTATCTGTCAAAATCAGCAAAAAAGTTCAGTATTTACATAGCTAGAAGGGATTAGGGTATGCTTTCTACTGTGTAATAATAGTTTGTAAGTGAAAACAAAGGCTAATGAGGTATTTGTATTTATCTGAACAGGAATAAGAGGGAACATGTGAGAAAGGACCCTCATGGTTGCCAGTAATTCCAAGAGAAAACTTCAGAGCAAGGGTATTGCTGATCAGTAAGGTAATTGACTTGTCCACATCTTGTATGGTTTCTGTTTAAAAGATCTCTGCCTAGACAGGCTGCAATCTGACATCTCTCAAAGCAGAAGTACCATGCCAAAACTCCTAATAAGAGCCAGAAAAAGCAACTGCCTCTATAGGCATCCTTGTAATACCAATCTCTTAGTTTGTTGCAACAAAAAAACAATGTATCAATGAAAGATTTTAGTACAATTATAAAACTGACACTGTTTTTTCTTCAAAAATCTGTGTTAAAATCCTTCATCTTATTGATTCACGATATACAACACTAACAGACTCTTTTCATGCCTACTTTTCAAAAAGAAATTATATTTACTGACAATACTGAGCCATGTAGATGTGTATACTTGTGTGCTAGTGCTGAGCATTAAGGGCTTTCATCAGTGAAACCAAGTTCAAATGTTGGCTTGTGTGGCTCTTGTGCTGCCATTTTTGTTATTGAATGAAATGTTCTGAATCTGCTAGGAAGAGAAATTTGAATGTATGTATGTATGCATTCTAGAAGCAAGACTGAAAGTTGGAGCTTTGATTTTGCTCATTGACACTCATCAGCAAATAAGGCTTGCAATATCATTAATATGTATTATGTCTTTCATAAGCAGAATCACACTCAGATAATGCTCAAAATCCAGACGAATATGATTTCTTTCCCCCTGTGGACCTTAGGAAGTATGCAATAGAAAGATTCCACCCTTGGACAGCTCTGTTATGGAAGGTGTGGAGGGAACAATGACAAAGTGGGGAGTTTCTTTTTTAGTGTTTGAAAGTCTGTACAAAGGGAGTTGCCATGCCCAATGTAGAATATAATTTCATTAGTCACCTTAAAATCCACTAAGGCACATCAAGGTTCTCGCAGCTTTGTTTCACTTCTTCCCCTCAGCAGATGTCAGAGGATTCTTTGCTTTCATCCCTCAGAGTCCTAGTATACTCATAAAGTGTCTTGGGTCTTTAGGACCCTTAGTGTATCCTCGGTAAACAAACTTACATACCCCTTGCCCACTCCAGCATCAGGAACGTTGCTTCCTCCCCCTCAAAGGAACATGATGAGATTAAGTAAGAACAGCAACTTCCCAACAATCCTTAACTCCTTGAGAACTGAAGTCCTTGTTTAGGCTTGCTGAGCCTAAAACAGAGGTTGGAAAGTGTTCTGACAAACTTACAACGTCTTGAGGGATCTGAAGATGCTTCCTTTTTCTCACTCCCCACTCCTGTCTCAGTTAGTATTCTTCCACACTGTCTTGTATCCTGTCATTCTCCAAACCAAAAATATTCCTGACAGTGAATGCCTGTAGTTAGTTGAAGTAAGGCTTTGCTGACACAAGTGAAAGACTTTGGCATAAACAGTACATGTCAGGGACCTATTCTCCATGGTTTATATGGCAAGTATATAGGATTTTGTTTACCATGCTGATCTGCAGGACCTGTAAATCTGTGGAGATGACATTAAATGAAAAGGAAGAGCTTACCCTTCCTTTGTCCTCTGCTTGTATACTCCTCACTCTGGAAAATGCTATTATTATTGTTATTATTATTATTATTGTTGTTGTTGTTGTTGTTGTTGCTGCTGCTGTTGTTACTTTAAGAAAACAAATAAAAATCTCTGGCAAAAAAAAACAACCAAGACAAACTGTAGTGCTGCTCCTGGAAATATTGTTACTGGATCAGACAAAGCTGTCTGGCCATATAGTGATCTCATTAGCAGAAGTTCTTTAAAGCAGTATTTCAGAAAATGGTTATGAATGATGGTAGCACAAGTACTGAGTCCAGAGGCCTTCAAGTCAGGGTGGTATTTTGATGCTGTTGGCTGGTGGGTCACATCTCTTTAGCCTGTTTTCAGGGGGGTTGTAGTTAGTCAAAAGCTGTACAAACAATGACAAATTAAAAATTTGCTCTGCAACTGCTTGTAGCTATTAAAATTCTTTAATGTTAGGATCTTACAACCCTACCTTTGTTTGGAAGAGGAAAGAAAACAAATTGGCAAGGACTAAAGGCAAACTGCAACAAAAAATAAATTGTGGAGTCTGTGAAACCCAGTACAGTATGTCAAGGACAAATAAACTTGTATGTTACTTACTGTCCTGCCAAAACAGCAGGGTTGCAACAGCAACCCAACCCTCTAAACATATAGCTTTACAAATCAAATACATAAGAAAGTTTCTCACCAGGCACTATGCTAGAGACATGAATATAAGAGACTTAATCTTGTTATTAGAGAGGGGTAATAAGGACTTGGCCACAGAACACTTTGCAGTGTTTGAAATCTGTGGTTAAAATGGCAGGACTAGGATTTCATTGTACAAAATCCAGAACAAGGTCAAAGTGCCCTGCAAGAAAATGCTATTTTGAAAACTAGCCACTTGTACTTCTTCGAGGAAGAATATGTTTTGTCACTTTGGTTACTGACCTCATCATCCAAAAGAGTGCAAATCTTCAATCACTCGCAAATCATTAAGAGCTAATTGCAAAATATGCCTGTTTGTACCTCCAAGAACTGCTCACTCTCAGCACTTTCCAAATAACATCAAATCTTTAGAATGTCAGGAACGAATAAATCACGTTCTCATCTGATCTGTAAAACATTTTTATTTCTTGTTAGTGTCCAAATACACTTACCCATTTACAGCAAAAATGAGTGATGAACAGCTCCACCAGTGAGCTCACTATCTTTCAATATGAATCTGTTCTGCAAAACACACAGGCAAATAAACAGCTCTAGACTCTCACCCTGCTATAACATGACTCTGCTGCCGTCTCTGTGGAGCAAACCAGAAATTCCCAGAGCTTCCTCACTTAAACAGCAAGCCTGCTGTGCAGTTACCCTTCTCTCCATACAAATTTGTGCACATGTACACATATGTCCAAATATGTACACATAAAAATTCGACTCCAGGAGCTGGTCATCAGAAAAGAATTTTTGGATTAGCATATTTTCTGAGGACTTGCACACACTACAAAGGCTCTTATTCTGTACACCATTTAGAAATCCATTATCTTTGTCTATTATTATTATGTATCTCCGTGCATGCAAGTGTAGCTCCTTCTAAAGCTTGTCTAATAAAAGAACGCAATGTTGTTATTCCTGCTGAATTCTTAAGTATTTTGATGATTGCTTAACTAAATCTCACAGGAAAAGCATTACAGAAAAGGGAGAAAATTCAGCCTCTACAGATTTAACACTTGCTGAGGTCAGCGTAGTATGAATCTAACTGTTTGTGGTAGTACTGGGGTGCTGCATGAGATACAGACATGGCAACGAAGCAGATCCTGCCTGCAGACATGCATTTTTTAATCTCATTGACTTAAGCTGATGTTGCCACAGGCAGAATTTGGACCTGTGCTCTCTTAAAGTGGAAACTGGTTTCATAGTGACTGCAAATATTAATACCCAATGGGCACAATATGGGCCCTGTCATTAATAAGAGCTAAGTTTTTAGCGAATTTCAGACAGTTTTAATAAAAACATCCATTGGAAGTATTCATGGTTCTTAAAAATTTTACATTTTAACTTCTACTTCCTGAAGTGTACATAAGGGTATCAGGAAACAGCAGTGTGTTGTAACCCTTGCAACATTATTAGGAGTCTCAAAGCATTTAATGTTTTCTCAAAGAGTCACAGGACTATTAGAAAGCCTTTTACCCTCATATTAAGGAAAAAAGTTAAAAAAAATAAAAGGGAAGAAACTGTATTTATCATCTAAAGGAAGCCCAAAGTTAATTTTTTGAAACCTGTCCTTTTTAAAGCAATCATAAAATGTTTTGTGACCTTACTCATGTCTTTTTAATGTAGGTACATTAACATGTTATCACACAGGTCTTCCAAATGTAAAAATAAAAATAAATTAATAATTACACAAAGCAGATTAAGCTGTATTGGAATACCTGGGACCTGTATATGTATTCTGATTATAAGTAAATTTAGAGAAGGAGCTAAAAATTACAGCAATGCAGCAGACTGTAAAAATCAAGTTGATATAAAGGGACTTCACAACAGGTACTGATTAGTTTAAACAAAGAAAGACACTGGAAGATGATTGAGGCAGAGAAGTGAAGTACTAAATGAGTTAGGTCTGTCTGTACTGGGCTTACAGACCTGGGTGTGTACAGCCCTTCTCACTTTTCCCTCTGACCCACTCCCTGTTTCCACAGGAAGGGAATACATACATGTAAGTCAAACGGAAATTCAAGTGTTCTCCACCAGGCTGGCCAGTTGTGCAGAACCGACAGCTGCCCTCTGTGTAGATAATGACTTGGCTGGGCAATTTGAACAACACCATTGGAAGTAAACTGGATAGTGGTAAGATTTAGATCAAGGAGCAGAACTTTGTTGAAGGCAGGAGCAGCATTATAAACTGTAAGCAGAAATTATTGAAGCTGTTTTGGTTTTTTAATTTATAAAGGTTTTCAGGAAGTGAAATGAGGCAGAGTATGGAATCTGTGCAAATAACTGAAGGGCTTCAGGTTCATGCATACAAAAGATGGGGTTAGAAACAGTTAGGGGCATAATCTCATGTTTTGAGTAGAAGCAGAAAGATTTGAATGAGATCAGTTTGCTTGGCTTGTGCAGTAACTGTGTCTGGAACCTGGCTTTTCAACCAGATCTGCACATAACTTGTGTCAAGAAGAAGGAGATGTATTTGTCTAACAAAGAGGAGAGCAAACTTCATTAAGCTGAATTTCCTCACTGATGAGAGGAGAATTCATCTCTGGAACCAAGGGCACCCTGAGCAAACTGTTTCTTTCTCCTTGTTCCAGGACTTGAACACTTGTAACTGTTCCCTTGCTAGGCAAATGTCATCCACCACATAGTTGAATCCACTTCTTTGCTTCTTGCATTTTTCCTGCAATCAGTCTAGACTTGTCTAGCATTGCTTTGCATTCCTGGCAGTTTTAAGGAAACATATGTCCTGCTGGCTGCATGTGAGCTGCTCAGATTGAATGAGCTGTGGCTGGAGTGCCCAGGCTGGCCTGTTCTGGGAAAATCACAGCAACTTCATCTCTCTTCCTTTTGAGAATTCTATCTAAACTTTCTTGTGTTCTTTTCTCCGTGATTAAAACATCATGTTTAAACAGGGACAATGCTTAAAATCATACTTGAAGAGAAGAATATCCAATATAAAATCTATCAGCCAGGACATATGATAATTTATATTATAACCTATAGTTTATCTCGGGAAGAAATTTGGCACTCAATAGCACAAGAGCAACAAGATTATCTTGCTCCTGGTTATGTATAAGTTCAGTATATAAAGCTCTGTATTTCTTTATGTATGTAATAGCATGCATTCATAAATTGTTCCCTGTGGCAAAGGGCCCCATGTTAGCATGAACACACTAGAAGAAAGGTTTTTTTAATCTGAAGCTATCACTGCATCAGGGACAGAGAATATTTCAGTTTTAGTAAAGTTTACAGGTTTTAGTTGCTCTTATTTTGTCCCTGTGCCAGTATGGTTCAGTAAATTAAATTATTTAATCTTACCTGAACTAAGAGGGGTTTGCGCAATCTGATTCATTAAACACATCAAAAAACAAGGGGGAGCTAAGAATATAGATGAGCTAGTATGCTGGAATTGATCTGATGCCAAGGGGTATAGAAGTAACATAAAATAGTATATATTGTTTTCTAATATAAACTGAACTAAAATAAACTGCATGCTATTTTTCCAGTATGTTCTAGTGAAGCAGAAATACTTGTAAAGGGGAATCTTTTCCTCTGTGTTCTAATAAACTTTAATTTAACAAAAGCATAGTTCTAAACATTCATTGTTTTGCTTCCTATACCTCCATCATTTTTGACTGAGAACTATCCATCTGCCACTTTGTTTAAAGAGCTGAGGAGCAGTCTGCAATGTACTATGTATTTAGTTTAAAGGAAAAGTGTTGAAACCCTTTAGGGTCTCTCGTGTTTAACCTTTCGTTGATAACAGTAATCCTAGATCTACTGCTTAACAAACACATATCAGTACACTGATGATCTACAGAGTACGGAGTAACTAACTGCATAGATAGATCTCAGGCCACTCACAGTAGAACTTCTAAGAACTGGACTTTTAGTATAAAAGTAAGTATGCCTGTTGTAAAGAAATTCACAAATCCATGTTCAGATTTTAATTGCTTCAGGCAAATTTTCACAGTAACCTTTGTTTAGCTAAAGGTTTGTTCAAAAAGCTCTTTTTTTGTGCATCTAACATATTGATAGATCTTTTTTTCCTCTTCATGCTGGAAGGGTGCAAGGAAAGATCATATCTCAGAGCAGAATTTCTCTCTACACAGCAAGACTGTGTAATGCCTAGTCTGCTGTTGTATCTGCCAGCTGCTGTCAGACAGACTGCATTGTTGAACAGAAGATGGAACAGATTAGACAATACAGGCAATAAATAATAAAGTGGGGCATGGAATGGTTTGGGGATTTTTTTTTTTTTTTGCTGTTTGGGGTTTGTTTGTGTTGGGTTTTGCTGTTGTTTGTTTTTTTCCCATTAATTTCCACTTTCTGCCTTTGTGCTAGAGAGCTAAACATAAAGAATGGTTTAGACATTTCACATTTTCCATCTCCTCCTTTATTCCACTCAAGGAGATAAGGCTGGCCAGCATACACAGTCTGAAAGGAAAGCATATAGCTGGAAAATCAGGCTGTATTGGCATTCAGTATGGTCATTAACTTTGCAAAAAACCTGTAAAATTTAAATGTTAAAATACTTATATATCATATGGCAAAATGACTGATTGCAGCAATGCTTTTACTGTACTACCAATTAAACTACAGCTACTGCTACAACAGTTCGCTCAACCTTCAAAATGCCAAAAGCATTCTCATTCCAAAGCTCTAGAGGTTATATCACTTTCAAAGCTCTATTTTGTAATACTTATTTTAGAGCTGTGGATATTGCTATTAATAGAATCATCTCACCTGTTTCTGCATCCAGTGAAACCATAAACATGGGTGATGTTTTGTGACAGTGTCAGCCACACACTGCTGAAAGATGTTGCTTTTTCCACCACTAAATTTGTCACCTCTTCTAACATGTTTCTGAAGTACATGAACTGTCATTCCCTAGTTTATTTACTCTTACTCCGAGCTGTCTTATTCATCTTTTGATGAGCTAAAGAGATTCATTCTAAAGAAGCATCCTCATTCAAGATGTTTCCTGTGCTTTGGGTTTTGTTACCTATCTTCACATTTAATTTTTTACAAGAGCTTCGACTAGGTAACACAATCTGGAGTCAAATAATTATGTTGAGTCTTTCAGTTTCAAAATAAATAACTGTAGAAAGATTTCAGCTGGTTTTTTTTTTTCTCTCATAAACTAGCAGCAGATTTTCATGTAGGCGAATATATATTTGATTTAGAGACAGGCACTTCATTCAAATGGGGCTTCTCTTCCTGATTTATAAGCCTACTTTTCAGTAGTATTGATGCACAAAATATGGGTAAATGTAACCTGAAATTCACACATTTGCCAGTCCCCACTGGCTATTCAGGAGTATCATAATGGATTTCCCTTTATTTGTGAATTTAAATTTAATCTTATCATCAAGGTCTGGATAAGCCTGCTTTTATCATCTCCTTGGAAATGAGTGAACGCTTTTGAAGTGTTCTCTGAAAGAGCTGTAATTGCTAATTGTAGCAGTTTCAAAAGATCAGGATTGTGACACCTTTGTCCAATCTAGACTACTAGTTGGCTAGTTCAGGGGTTTTGGAATACTATTTTTTGGGGGCTGGCATAATAATGTACCTGGGGAAAGTTCCCTTTAAAGTAGGAGAACTGAATATGTCCTGTCTATCTGTAACTTCTGTAAGGCTGAGGCCCCTCAATTTCTATATTTTCTACAGTCATAGGTTGATTTGCCAGGTGAAAGTAAGGGAGTGAACATCCTTCACTTTCTATTCCTATTTAGTTGAGATGTAGAAGCCCATTCTGTACTTTTCTCAGTCCTTGTGCTTTTTATCCTCCTTACAAATAGGAAAAACTAATCTTGTGTCCTTATTCTCTCTCAGCCTTATTAAGAGAACTTCAGTCTCACTGCAGTATTGTTTTGCAGAAAGTGTTGGAAGGTAAAGGTCCTGTCCTTAGTAGCCTTGTATGTCGGCAGAAGCTGTTGTAGTTAGCAGTTCAAAACACGCTTAAGTTATTGTGAAAATATGAACCTAACAACAGTTTGTAGGTGCAAATGGTTGTGGGTTTGGTGGAATGTAGCAACATACTGTCATCAGCATTGAAACTGCTTGAGTTCAAAAGCTATATGGGATTTCTGATTTGTTCCTGAAAGAATATGTAAAGTCTGTTGGGATGAGTCATCCAGTGTGTTCTCATTTGAGTTTTCCCATTAGCCTCATCTATTGATGTTGTTTGTCTTGGTTTTCTTCAGTTCAGGAAGCTCCTGGGGAGCTTTTCACCACATCTGAAGATGTTGCATTGTCGCTCAGTTTGAAAACTTTTCTAGGTGCATTTCTATTCTCTTATAGCAAGCGTTGTCTGGTTTGAGCACGGTATAAATTGCGCCAGAGATTAGATTTTTTTGTATGTCAGTTCCTCCCAGTGGGCCCCAGGTCAGATATGCTTACATCTATTTTGGGCATATGTGTCCAGTGCTGCAGTACCTGTTCTGTCTGAGAGGCTGCTGTCATAGAGAGTTACCTACAATCATCATCCCAAAGGGGATCAATTCCTCTTCACCCATGTGTCCTGTTTTCATAGTACATGGGCCAACTTCTATTCAAGCTCTGTTGATGTGATCTCTGAAGAAGTTAATGCTGCCCATTCAACAAAAGAAGCTCTGCTGTTTGGTTTTGCATTTTTAAAATTATCTATTTAGAACTAAAGGTAGCTGCTGTTCTGCTTTTGCTACAGACAGGTTTGACTCAACTCATTGAGAGCAGCTTTCTATTTAATCTCCAGAAGGACACAAATACAGAAGGTCTTAGAGCAGCATTAAGTTTCTTCTTTGTGTATTCTCTTTCCTTACATGTTCTACCTCTCTTTCGAGCAGAATTTGTCCTAGACAATGTGTTAGGAAGATAGTACTGAAGTTCAAAAAGATCTGGATTCTCCTGATCAAGCAGTTTATTCCCCTTTTCACTGGGAGCCTATTTAATAGTCCATTATTTTTAAAATGTTTCTGAATATTTCCTCATTATTCCTTTATTAATTATCCACAAACTTGCTTCCACCATAGTGACTTCTCACCCAAATTTATCAATACATTCCCACTAGTCATATACAACCATGCTCATTTAATTGCAAGAATATACTCAGCTCCTCTTGTGTTTAACCAGGAGAATTTGTCTAACTCCCCTTCCTCTCAAGATTGCACACATTAGTAGCTGACTGCTTGTCTCACCAGTTACAGCCCAGGAGAAAAGCTAGCAGCTGAGAAAGCCCCAAGGAATGGCTCTGTGGACAGCACAAGCATCTCTGCCTGGCTTGCTCAACCAGGTGCTGAGTTGGCCCTGGCCACAATTTGAGGATAAACAAGGGGTGAGAAGGAACCTGCAGCCCTGAGGTAGTTATGAAAGGAGACAGTGAGTCCACCGAGGTGTGCAACACTGCTCATTTTCTCTGGTGAGGCTTTACTATAAACAAGGAGCTTCTACTTGCTAGGACTGCTTTTAAAAATCAGCTTCATCTTTGGAGGTAGGTGCATTTAATGCTTGCTTCAGGCACTACTTCAATCAAAACATGCACAGCAAGAGCTCTTATCTCTTTTTTTGCAAACCACAAGGTTTCATACAGCTGAACTACTCCAGCCCAAAGCACACTGCGGTATGTTAGCAAGGTGCATACACCTGAGAACAAAAACTACTTCAGTTACCCCAGTAAGGTAAAATGCTTGAATAAAAACAATTTTTCTCCAGAAATAAGTATCCAGCTACGAATGAGAGAGCTATTGTGACATTCTGAATCCAGATTCATGTGCATTTTAAATGCTATAAACTGCTCATCACGTTCTGTATGAGATGATTCACTTTTTCCAACCACTTTAGTGTTGCACATATGGAATCTTTGTATATTGTCAGGCACAACTGCACTGTTTCATCCCCTTCTGTATATAAATCACAGTGAGGCTTTCAGCCCTTCTTCTGCAGTGTTCCTTTCAGGAGAGAGAAGGTTATAGTGTCTGAGGCATTTTGATACTGTATTTTTTAATCCCAATATGGGACCTCATGATATACTTTATTGTAATAGCTCCCACAAGGACACAGATCACTTGATGCTGTGTTAGCTTGGACAGTTTGACTTCAGAGTGCTTAGCTTATGATCCTAAAATGGTGTTTGCTTTTGAGATTGTAGGCTCTGGGGCGGTTTTTTTTAGTCATAACAAGATTATATTTGAGCTTTTTAATCCCCTGCAAGTTTTGACAGTCACATTTGCAGAAGATAAAAGCTTCTTCCTGTGCTGTAAGTTCTTCTCATCTGCCTTAACCTTTCAGTGTCTGGCAAATGGGATTAAAGCTTTTACTTGCATCAAAACAAAAGTTTAAAGTAATCAACTGTCAATAAACCTGCTGGCAGTTGTTCCAAAATATTCACAGTAGTTTATAGATTGCTACAGCAGATTGGCAGTACTTGCTGAATTCCTTAAGAGGGTGGAATTGGAACCAGACCTAGTGGGTGTGTTGTGAGGAACAAGGGGGTCATGTGGGTGTGCATCTTGTTTCTTCTGACATCTAACCCGGAACTACAGCAAGCTTTCTTTTTCTTTCTCTTTTTTTCTTCTTTTTCTTTTTTTTTTTTTTTCCCTTTCATTCAGACCTTTAGATATTACAGTTTTTAGGCTTTGTTTCCTGATGTCAGCATCAGCCTTCAGATTAAGTCTGCTTTTCAAATTTTCTGGGTGACTAGCTGTTGCAATCTCCCTCCTTTTTCTTATGTTTGTAACAAATTAAGCACTCCAAACTACTAGCTTTTCCCAAAAAGAAAATTCACTAATATAGACCATAAATTAAAGCACAGGATAATGAAACCTTTTTTAAAGGGTTGAATTGCTTGTATTGAAAGCACTGGCAACTGATTGAACCTGCTGAAGAGCCAGGGCTGGAGAGTCATTCCCTTGCCTTCCTCCTTCACATGCACCTAAAACTAGCCTGACAGGTGAGCAACAGGCTTTCTGGTGTGGTTTTTTTTTTGCCTGCTTTGATAGTACCTGCAGCTCTGCCAGCTGCAAGGTGTGGCTGCATGGTAGCTAAACTGCCTTCTGCTGAGTTATTTATCTTCGCTGGGAAACCTGCATTTACCAGCTTGTGGTAGGAAACTTTGAGATTAGACATTGTCCTCAAAGACACCCGTGGTGAAAGCAGCCCCATCCACTGCTGCAGAGGTGTATCAGTTACTAATTAGTAATTAAACCAATAATTTTTTTAAAAAATAAGAATTTGTCCTTTTGGAATATAACCTTTTTTTGTGGTTGTTTTCTTCTAATACCTAAGTGTAATGATTATAGACTCTGTTAGAATCTGAGGCTACAGCACTCTCCACCCTTCCAAAAGCAGAACTGTTACTTGGTGAACTTGCTATATTCTCACTGTTTCCTGCATATTCAGAATAAGTAGTGATGTGTCATTGTTTGATACTTTTAAAACATAAAAATCCCACTGTGCTAATCTGCCATGAAGGCCTCATTTCATAGGCCCATGCCAAGCAGCCCAACCAGCGTAAAAGCAATTCCACTGCATTAAATCCTGCACTAAAGTACTGCAGTAGCTTTGCTGTTACATGGGATATTTGCATGTGTCAGTAGGTGTCGGAATGCAAACTACACATAAAAATTCAGGTTTTATATAAACAGGTCTCCTTTTTTATTGTTTTAACAAGCTTGAGGACAAAAAACAGTTTGATTTGTTTTTCCTTTTTGTCACCTCTGAGTTATCTGTGTCCTGTCTCCACACACACAACCAATGTCTCTTTTTGCTCATGGAAAGATAGGATTATATGAGAATTGAAATTCTCATTTAAGAAATGGGAATGAAAGGCAATCTTGCCTGACTTCTCAGAAACATGAGGAAAACAGCCTTGTAGGTTCATCCAGACATACAAAACACTTCATAAATTACTCTTTTTGTGGAGAGCTGCAGGAACCTGTTTTGTTTGAAATCTTGCAGAATGCAGTATTGCCTTTCAGATTCTCAACTTAAAGCAAAATGCTAATATGAGCCCTTCTGGGGGATTTTCTTAATGGCTTTACCTAAAATGACTGTTTTACATAAAATACACAAGGGAAAATACTGACCTATAAAAATTCAAATAATTTTGTGGGAACAAATAATTTTCTGGGTGTTTTTGACAGAGAAGGCTTCCTTTCAGTTGGATAGAGATCTTCCACTGAGTGTCCCCCTTCCTTTGAATTTTGTTGTTCTTAAGTCTCTGCTTGTAGTTGTGCTGGTAGCCTCACCCCATAATTGTTAGGGCTTTTATTCTCTCCTACATTTCTTATCTGTGTTAAACATCCTTCAGGACAGAACTGAGACTGAACACATGTAGACTGGTTAGGCAGCTCCTCTGGTTCAAATTCCTGTGCTGCTATTCCTACCATATGCCAGGTATCTGCCCTGGGAAGTGTTTGCCAGTCATCACACGATTGAACAGAGACATGCTGCAGATAAGGCTCCTGTTCTGAACTGATCAACACAATTCATGTTTTAGCCTTACCTCTGAGCAGCCTGCCTCTAAGGCTGTTTACCCTTCCAGTCTGCATCAGCATAGACATGTTTGTTTTCTGTCCTGCCCTCCTTTTAAAAAAAATAAAGCAGCTTAGTGACACATGTTTAATCTACATAGAGAACAGGTTACTCAAACCATGTGGCACTTTTGCATCATGGCATGTAAAACTGTCTCCCTCTGTGAAATGAGCATGATTCTCACCACCACCCTAGTCTTATGGAATTCAGTAAGATGCTTTCAGAGTTTCATTCCATGCTTTTGGACTCCACAAGAGGATCAGAGCCCAAAATATGCCAACTTTTTCTTACAGTACTAGTTTTGAAGTGTTTAAAGGTAATAGATGGTACTGGTTTTCTCTGAAAGTCATATGGTAGAATATATTCAATAATTTATGACTGCCTGATATTTTCTGACCTTCCAAGAAAACTGTAATTTGTTGGAATAGTTTGTCTTCCTGTCAGGACAACCTGCCAATGAGCTGCTTTATACATTTCCACATTTCCATTTTGCAGTTTTCCATAAGACTGATTATTATTATTTTTTTAATCTCTCCCTTTCTTGAAAAAATCTAAGTCACATATTTGAAATTAAACCAAAGGTAAAGACTCTCCCATCCTTATGATTTTTAGAGAACAAAAGGCAGCTGGAATTCCTGTTACTATTTAACTACTGTAAAGAAGAAAAGTTAAGGCTTAGTTGATTCAGTTCAGTGGTTGGTCCACTTGCCATATGGCCTTAACCCACTCCTGGGGTTGCACTGCAAGAGGCTTTCAGTTGATTTTAACTGCTACTATGAAGGAATTAGATTCAAAAGACAAGTGAAGTTACACACTTACATGTAAGTATCCTGCTGTGCAATGATCAGGGCTGAGAGTCAATATGAGCAACACTTGGAGGCTTGCGATTGTCCATTTTACTGGCTGTTTTGTCCTGTTTGTTGGTAACTATTAAGTGTCCTGTTAAGTGGTAACAGGAAACAAAATGATAATGCATGTCTAAATAAAAACTGTAGAGCACTGTTAATGCAGCAATAACCTTTTGCATAATACATTTAAATCAAGTAATTATTTACAAAGTATCATATAAGGGCAACTTTATCTGTCTGTGTAACCCAGATGGCTTCTAAGATGCTACCATCCTTCTGCCATTTGTAGTCTTTGGTAACATTGAGGTCAAGTTATTCATCTTGCCAGCCAGGGACTGGGCTCCTGTCTCTATTTCAAAGGCAATGCTTGGATTTGTTTGTGTGTGTGACTGTTTAAGAACTAGCTTAAACAGCAGGTCTGCAATTCCTGAAGGAGGGAACAGCATTACCATCAAGACACCTACTGGCTGGTTTCTAGATAGTAACATCATAGCAAAAATTGCCTGTAATTACAGGAGAGCAAAGAGAGCTCCTTACTGCTTGCCAAGGCTCCCTCAAAATGCTTCCCTCAAATTTAGTACAGATATTTGTTTAAAAAAAAAAAAAAAAAAGCTCAATTTGAACCCACACTAAAGAAACTTGAGCCATGTGTAGCAGTGCCACCTAGTGTAGTCTGGCAGTCCCTGGTTTTCAGGGTTAACAGAATTTTTCTCCTATATCTTGAGTTTGGGAGAACAAACATTATGTCTTTGTTCTTAAAAGTGTTTTTAAAGGTGATGCTCTTGAAATCTGAGATAATCAAATCTCCTTACATGAAACAAGCTTTTACCTGATGGCTTGTTCAGTTATTCTTTGCAGAATTAATGACAAAATTATTCGTGGACAAAAAAAAATTTATTATAAACAAAATTGGTACAGTTTTGCCTGCCAATCTATGTAAAACTTGATTTGGGAAGTGGAGGAGTAGAAGGATTAGGTTACAGACTTCAAACAGTAATTGGTTTGTTCTGTGTGAGAATTCTGTAAAGAAATGGGTTTAAACTTGCTGTGGCTCTTAACAAATTGTTGTAATTTAATTTGTAACTCTTAGCCCAACAGCTGTTATTGCAGTTAAGTTTTAGCTCCTAAGTAATGAAGAATAGTCCTCACAAGTCTGAACCTTGTTGTTATGACAAATAAACAAAGCCATGGAGTGAATTTTTATTTTCACTAGTACCTAGTAGACTAATGAAATCTATATAAATTTATCCAGATTTTCACCAGTTCTAAGGAACGAGATTTAGTTCTGAGTAGCTCTAACCAAGAGGAATTTTATCACTGCAGCTGGAGCTGCTGGGATTTGCATGTTTTTTTTTCTAGATTCCCAAAGGAAACACTATCAGCCAAAGTTAGAAATGGCAGGAGGACAGAAAGCAAGAAGGCACAACTGGATTTATGCTTACATAGAATTTGTGCTGCTTTGTCCTCTGACTTCGCTGCTAAAGCTCTTTTCCATTTAAGAATTGTTTATTAGTGCTGTCTAGCTCAATACAGAGATACTTCTGAGGACACCTGTGAAACAAAAAGCCCTGTCTTGAGTTTACATGCACAGATTTGCCCTCTTTGTCTTGTGATTCCAAACAAGAGAAGGGAGATCTCTGCCAATGTGATCTTTGAAGGAAAGATTTATATGAAAGGATACCACTGAGTGGAGAACTTAAAGCATATTCATCCTCGAATCTTGGTCTCTCCAGAAAATACTGCATTTGAGTGCTTTCCCTGAAGAGAAAATGAGATTGTGACTGCTCCAATGCCAAGGCCCAACACCACTGATACAGACATGGTAAAAAAAATAAGTGAGCAGATATAACCAATTCTGTCTTGCACACTGAGATCTCGCATCTTTCTCAAGAAAACCGACCTGTGGAATTGAACATTTGCACCCCATCTAGAACTCTAGAGCTGCTTTTATTCATAATAAATTATGAGATAAATATGTTCACAATACTTCTCTATCCTCAAGAGTTTCCCAGCATTATGAACAAAACCAACCAACCAAAAACCCAAAGAAAAAGAAATTAAGTAAATTGGCAATTGAGTCATCTCACAGATAACCTAGTATTTCTCTTACATGTTCTGATGAAGAACAGATTTTGCTGAATCCAGTCCCTTACAACGGAGGTGCAATGAATTCACCATCAACAAGCAGAGCAGTACATATCGCTCTTTGCTTCACACAAGGACCACCTAAAGGGAATTCAGCAGTTGCTTCAGCTGAGATTACTCAAAGCAGGTATTACTACCTGAGTGTGCTACTTCAGCCACTGCTGGGACTATTTCACTGCTGAGACTGTTATGTGTTGGATGCTGCAGAACCACCTTCCTGAGAACCATCTTGAAATGTTGCCTCAGGAATGCACAAGGCTGCACTTTGTCCATTTTTGCCTGTTTTTTGTTGTTGTTTTTTTTTCCCCCACTGGAAGGTTCCTGAAATATTTTCATGCCATTTCACATTCCTCAAATACTGTAGCCACTGAGCATTGCAGTGTGTACTAAATGCTACTTACATAAAACACATTTCAATAGGGCTCCCTAAGTGTTCCCTGTTTGCACAGCATCTTATCTTCCCTGTTACGTAAGACTGTTTGAAATGGGCATGTCACTCCCCATCATGCACTTTCTGTTCTTTCAAAAAGTCCCTCTGCTATAACCTGGCCCCTTGCATGTGCCTCAGTGTGACTTTTATATATATTTTTATACACATACACAGACACACACACACACACACACTCTTTTTTCCACTGTATTTTTTGTTGTTGTTGTTAGTTTCACCTAATTTGGACCATTGTTTCTACAACACTTTGATTGAGAGGGTCCTGTCTCCAGAAATTTCAACTACATCGCCCCCCACAAAGGGGATTGTTTTGACTGTTATCAATGAAGAGAATACACAGCATTTCTGATCAAGTTCATGTTTCACTTACATCTTTATAAGGGTTTATGTATCATTAGATCTAATACAGTTTATTAATGTAATGGTTTTGGAAGTCCTGGAGTCAGATAGTTTTAAGTGTGTGTAGCCTAAGTTTCTTATCTTAATACACATCATGTATTTTGAAATATCAAATTAAAAAATCAATGGCTCTGAGCAAATGTTATCAATGGCAGAATTATTTCAGAGTGCTTCTTAGCCCTGATAGACAGCTGATGGCTTTGAATACCAAGGTTTTCAGATGGAATCTGGACCATACATGAAGAAGGAAGACCTTTGCTGTTGATAAATGTGAATTATCTTACTCCAATTTTGTTCACTAATCTAATGGGGAGGAAAGCTTATGCAGGTGAAGTAGCTCCTTCCATTCGTCTCTGTTTATGCAATTGCGTGAAGTGTCAGCTTCATCAGCAACTAATAGAGGAATATTTTAGGGGATTCTTTGTTAAAATGTTGACTTTGCATCAGAGGCACTCCCCAACCCCTTTTGTGCTACTGCAAGTTACAGAAGTGCAGCAGAAGTGGAGCCTAATAGTAATGTCTTTACAACACTGTAGTAGCCAGACTGCTTTGGTTTGGTGCTGCAGTCTGCATTAGATCCTTCTGTAGATCTCTTCAGGGCAGTCTTCTGCTACAGTCAGGAAAGCCAAATGGCTTTTGGGAGGTGATTGCTTGAAACTCCATCTCACAGCTGTGGTTTTGTTGACAAAGGGCAACCACATCAAATAGTAAATGTACTTAGATGTTTCTTTTAGATCTGGGGTAGACTTGTGGATGTCAGACTGCCATATACAGAAAAAAAGTATGTGTTTTGGCCGAGGGAGAATCAAAACAAAACTAAACAGCAAGCACAAGTTAGGCAGCCTTCCAAGAAAGTCCAAAATCATGATTGGTGCTTACTGTATCTCTTTGGCCTGGACTCAACAGCAGCAGGATATCGCACAAGTTACTGTGAGGTGACATTGTGCTGGGAGCTGCAGTGAAGATTTCCCCTGCTGGAGCATAACTAAGCTGTTTATCACAGTATTTTGCAGTATTAAAAAGCCTTCATGGGAATCTAGTAGGAATCTTGTGGTTTGAAAAGTTAGCAGGTTGCCAGGTATTTCTGAAAGGTGGAAAAGAAGTCTCATTTGGTTTCTTCCAGATGGATGTTGTCTATCCATTTAATTCCTACTGGGGGGTTGGGCTTTGTGTCTTTTTTGTTCTGCTGTTTTCAGTGAACGCAAAATACTGATGTAATGCTATCAACAGTTGTAGGACTTGATTATTTTAAAAGATTTTAAAGAGGAAGTTCAGATAATGTATAGACATGAAGGTGGAGTGTGTCTGTTTTAGAGCTGATTTGGAGTGGAGGTAGTAACAGGCTTTAAACACAGAAAGCTGTGTGGAGCTGAAAGTTTGCCACCTGCAGTAAGAGCGGCAGTGTTTTAAAACAGGCCATCCTTACCAAGAGAGTGACTAAAACGGTGCAAAGCTGTAGGGAAGCAAATTGCTTATGTCTACTTAACAAGTGTATTTGAATATTTCAAAAGCAGAACAGAAATCTGGTCACTTGTAAGAAACTTCCTATTGTGGTCCTCCAAAGTTCAACACCTAGAAAGGTGTAAAGCTGTAAAGGTGAAAGGCCCTTTGAGGCTATACTCATTTCTTAATCTTGTTTTTGTAAAACTATAAATGTACATAAAGGTGTTATGATGTTTCATGCTTAACTTTGTTCTGCTCCTGTTTGGAACAATTGTTTGCTTTTGGAATATCTCATTCATTAGCTCTGATAGTCAGATTAAGGAATTAAAGATTTTGACAGAATGTTTTTTTGTTTTGTTTTGTTGGGGTTTGGTTGTTTTGGTTTGGGGGTTTGTGTTTGTTTGTTTGTTGTTCTAGTCCAAGTATTTAAGGAAGCAGTGAGAAAACCAGTCGATCACACTGAATAGGAAAGCAACTGCAACACATAGTCTCAAACTGATTCCCTATTTTCAATCCTTGTGATGTCCTGCATGAAACTCGGGAAGGGGATTTTTCTGGAAGAAAATTGCTTCCTATTCAAGAAGTCATCCTGCACAGGTTTTTTTGGTCTTAAAGATGCTGTGAGCTCTACTGCATTTTGATGCAGTAGATTTTGCAGCTGATGATAGATCAGGTGACAATGTTGTTCAGTTCATTCTACATTTTATTCTATTGTAGTACAAAATCCCAGAGGTTTTCTAGGTTGTTAATAAAAAGCATGGACACAATATCCCTTTACTTTATAAAGTCACTAAGGTTTCATACCAAATAAGGCTGGAAAATATTTTAAGCTGAAGATCAGGGTTTTTTCTCACACTTGTAAGCAACACAAACACAATTAGAAAACTAAACTAACATGTACAGCAGAAGACAAATATTTTCTGCCTGTCTATAGCAGAAGCGGGCATAAACAAAAGGAACCAGTGCCTAGAATGCACCTCTTTCCTCTAGCCGCATTTGCTTTTCCATCTGGCTGATGCTTTGATAAGAAGTGGTTATTATAAGATCTCATGCTGACTTCAGAGGGAGCTGCCACAATCCGTGTCCTTGGCTGATCTCCTGTGGCTCCAGCTGGGCTGTGACCTGAACAATCTGACTCTATTTTTTTCAGAATGAGACTATGGTATTGATAGTAGGACTGTGGAAGACTTAGCTGTGTATTGGCTTCAGTATCAGTATTGCCTACACATAAAAATTCGAGCAAAATGAGGTGAAGCTGAGTAATTCCTCCCTCTGAGTTGGCATTCCTTGCTTTCTGATACCAGAGTCAGCTTTAAAATTCCTAACTCAGGCACAGCTGTGCTTTGAGATTTTTTTATTTTTTTTTTTTTGGTATTACCATATTCTTAGTCACAGCATCTTTGAGACACTGCTGTGCATTCCAATGGGGTGTAATTTACCATTTAGATTTTTAGCTAAACTTAACATCCCTGGAGGCTTTAGAGTTTGAAGGCTTTTTTTTTTTTTAATTAAAGAATTACGATGCCAGCCAAGCAGTATTTTCCCAGGCTGTCTGCTGCCAATGCAAAGTGGTACTCTCAGTTTGCACATGGCATAGGCAATGCCCTACTGAAGGAATTGCACAACTCAGTAGTAGAAACTGAGGAGCACCTTGATTATTAGTCATCCATGTAATGGGAACTATTTGAAATCTTGGCTGCTTGTTCAAGGAACTACTTAAAAAAAAAATCAAACAAACCCCTCCCCTGAAAAATAAAACCCAACACCACTCCTACACAGAGAAACCCAGATCTGATATTGATAGAGTAGAAAGTATGTTGACTGCTCTATCATGAATGAGTAACAGAACAACATTCCCACTTTTTCTCAGTTGGACAAGCACAGTTGTGTTTATTATTATTTTGAGTACAGAAGTCGACACACTTTAAATTTCTGGAAAACATTCAAGGGTTTGTGTTCTGTGCAAAAAGGTTTAAAATAAATCTGCTGCTTGTTAAAAGCAGCCTAGCCCAGTTCCCTCTACGGCCAACAGTTCAGAATGGTGGAAGCCAAGCCAATATTGCTATTAGAGGGAAAGAGGAGGAGTAATCTAAGTAACAGAAACACACATGCAAGATTATGTCACATGGTAATGATGAGAGCCACCTGTGAAAATGAGTTCAACGCAGTCTTGATCATTAAGAAATGTTGATGTGCAGTCCCTGTGTGAAAGAGGTGTTACCTTACATACTGGAAAACAGATACACAGCTCAGTCACTGAATAGGGCAGCAGGGATGGAAAGGAATTCCCACTGTTTACTCTGATACTTTACCCGCCTTTTGGCTTGTTTGTCAACCTGCAAGGGATGTACAAGGCTTTGCTGCTAAACAGGTTCATCCAAGGGGGGTGGAAAAATATTAGGTTTTTTCCTCATCTGCAGTTTGTGCAGAGAAGCTGACAGACTTGCCAAGCAGACAGCCCTAAATGATACATTATTTTTTGTACCCTGACCAAAATCTCTTGGTTGTCCCTAGGGGCAGTTACTTAACTATATATAGTTACTTAACTACAGCTATGCATTGGGGAGCTCCATAAGTTCTATACATAAACAGTCAAGCACTGTTGATCTATTACTAGATAGCTTCAGCATGTTAATATTCATTTTTATATTTCCTATTCTAAGAGCAGAAGAACTATTCTCGGCATTTACAACTGAGTTTATGGGCCAGATTCACCTAAAACCTGTTGCTTTGTATTTAGGCACTGAGCCTGGTGGCATGGGTGTTCAATACCTTGAGCAAAGCAGAGGTGGGGCCCTGCGACTGCAGAATATCCAAGGCACAGATGAGGGGAAAGGGAAACAACAGAAGAGAGGGTGACTGACTTGGTTTTCTGAGCTGAGCAATACGAACAGATACAAATATGAGTGCATCTGAAAAGAAAACAAACTGATGAAGATTTACCACGGACAGAAAGCATCCACTAACTGGATGTCTTCCACTGAGAGGACTTTTTTTCCTTTCTTTTAAACTACCCTATCTGGACTTTTGGCATAACTTCATAACTCACAAGGAATTAACTTTGTTGAAGATAGTACTGAAAAATGCAAGAATTGCTAGGTAAGGAGCTAGCTAACATGAATAGTTCTACAGTCACACTCTCCCTCTCTCATCCCTGCTAGTTTCCTGCTCCCAACAGTTCTTTTGCTGGGCAAGGACTGATCTCCACCCACAAGAAAAGCATATGATCAATCAGTCATGGCACAGTAGTAACAACTGCTCAAGTAATGAGTGCTGAGTAGCCTGAATGCATTCTGAGGAATGACTTATTTCCTTAAGGTTTGGGTAAGTGCCCAGAAGCCACTTAATCAGAACCACACTATGTATCCTCTTCCCATACTACCAGTACCTTCCCCAGTGTTGGAGGAGGAACACTGCTGGAGCTTTGTTCTATGTTTTATCCTTATTTCTTTGTTATTGTTTTTTTCCAAGCTAAGATTGTTTGATTTAAAAGCACTTGAGAAAAAAATCTGAAAGGACTTCAGCGAACAGTCATTTTCCTGGTAATTTTCCATCAACTGTAAGGCATGAAGGCTGAAGCAGCCCAAGAGAAGTCCAGGCCTGCTTTCATATCTGCTTTTATCAGTTTTGAAGAGTTAGGTTCTCTTTGCTTATCTGCATTCCTGCTCTGTAGTGTAGACATTCAGAAGTCTGAAACTGAGGTTGTGGTGTTTCTCAGAGGGTTTTTTTCACATTGGGTGGTTGTTTTGGTACTTTTGCTCATCAGACAAACACTCTGCTAGCTGTTACTATGAAGGAGAAGGCATTATTCCATAATTTGATTTCTGACCCAACTGCAGATACTCTAGAGAAGCCAAGAAAATACTGTAATTCCCGCAGGAGCTAACAAGCATGCTGTGATCCTATCAGGCATCAGGGAGAGCGCCTATTCTCACCGTTCTCCTTGGGGTGTGTTTGGGAAAGCTACTTTACAACACTCTCAGCTTTGCAAGTAACCACAAAAAGACCCTCCAAAAAAATTTATAATGAAAAAATCCAACCCAACAACTAAAATATGCAGCAAGCCCAAAGAAATGAAATCCTGTTTTCCAAGGATGAGCCAGAAATTGGATCTCTGAAACAAGTGTTTGGTTTAGTTTAGTTTAGGTGTTTTGTTTTGTTTTGTTTTCATTCCAAATTTAGATGACTTTCGTTTAGCTAGATGAGGTAGCTGTGGTGAGTACTAGAAGGAGAGGCGCTAAGCCACGAATCATTTTCAACAGATCTGGCACTGATTGACTTCTTCCCAGCACTAGAAGAGCTGTTTCTATCAGGACTGAAGGCTATGCCAAGCCATGTGAAATGTATTTCCCCAAATAGCTCTGAATCCAGGATAGAGTGGCCCTATGAGAGTAACTGCTGTCCCTCGTTTGCTGATAAAGTTTTCCTATTTTAGATACCTCTAAAACTGCCAGGTTCTGTCTTGTTATGACTCAATAACAACAGATGAGTATTAGTCTTAAAACACCAACACAGACAGTTTCTACTTTAACTACAATATGTTTCTCCTCTAAGATGCTTTTTCCTGGAGCCAGTATCTCCAGCACAAAAGTAGTAAACAGCAGCAGCAAGAGGCATGGAAGAATGACCACTGATATCAGTACTGACACAGCTATGGACCTAAAGTGCCTGAAATGTGTTTGACATCTCATTACCTGGCCTTTCCTCAAGGAATATTGACTTGACTAGGAAAAAAATAATCAAAAGTAACATTATTTGGCTCAGCAGACTTTTTTATGACTTAACAGGGGAATGCTGTTAAAGTTACACATCTAGAGCACTATGGTTTGTTTTTTATCTAGACTCCAATCATTTTACCATGCCAAAGAACCAGAGTGGATAATTTTAGACTGGCATAGAAGTAGCCTCAAAATCTGAACCACCCATCCACAGCTATTCACAAACATCTTCCTACAACCCCACTTTATCTTGAGTGCTAAGACAGAGACCTAGTCATTTAACAGCGGACTAACATATATGGAATGACAAATCATATTTTTTCATGACCCAAGGAAGAGTCTTTCTCCATCACTAATTTGCAACCATGCATTGACTTTGCTGTTCCCTGGAATATGGTTCTGGCAAACAAGCAATAACTGCTACCCAGAGCACAGAAAGTGCTGGAAAGGCTTTCAGAAGAGAGCAAAATGAGTACGCTGTTACTTTTGAAGGCCTTTGAAGGACAAGCAGTGGGAAAGAAACAGATCTCACCAAGTGGGTGCAGCAATTTGGAACAAGTTGTAAAAGGGAGGAAGGTGGAGCATACTGACAGTACAGGGACAGGGGAAGATGCTCAGAGAAAGAATTACAGGAATCAGTATGATTTTATCACATGCACAAGTAAAGTAGAGAATGTAATAGTTACTATCTAATTTTTTTCTTGCAGAAAGCATTTCCTTCCTGCCTGATGAATTCAGCAGTGGCAGCTCAGGCAAATTGTGACCTTTGCTTTTCAGCTTGTCCCAGTAATGAAGTGAAAGAAGCTAAAGCATAAATACACTGATTTTTCAGTCTTAGGCACTGACAATGACATATTCCAGACCTGCAATTCAGTCTGTGGTACATAATTATGCTAAGCATTCTCCCTGCAAAACCCTGTGTGCTTTATTATGCCCACCCTCATCCCTCACTTGCCTGCTTCTGTGCAGTAAACAGCAGTTCATGGTCCCAGTCCATGATTCTTTGTGTTGAGGTTTCTCTCAGTTCCTTCCCAGGCCACTACAGAAGAACTGTGCTGTCCTTTGGAAAGACTTGTGGGACGTATATTGAAGGGAAACTGACATTTGAATTCTTTTTGCTTGCTTCCTCACAGCTAAACAATCAAGCTGCAACTTACAAGTTTGTGATTCCAGCTGAATGCTAATATTAAAGCAGTTCCACAGGCATGTTGAAGCTGGTGATCGGGATATACACTCGGATAATCACACAAAGTACATTTTGGGCAAAGAAATGTGTATCCTTCCCTTGTGAGCAGAAGGAAATGACAGTGATAGCTCAGTGAGGATCGCTCACAAGTTTTGTTTGATGTTAGTTGTCAATCAGCCAGCCCCTGCTTACAGAAGTCTGTCTTTTTGACTGCTGGCTATTGATTCTGCATGCAATAGGCTCCACTACTATCCTATTCCACTCTTGGTAAAGGCCTTCAAATCTGTGAACAAGCTCACAGAGGAATAAGGTTGATTTGTCTGGTCAGTAGAATGTGTTCCACTTCCAATAATGACAGTAGTGAACTGTCAGTTGCTTCTTGAAGTAGTTTGCCATGCATAGAAAATGTGAGTGAGAATTTACTTATTTTTTTCAGAAAGAAACAGAGTTTGGGATTTATGTCAGTAGAGAGTTTTACAATGCCCAGTGTCTTATTCTCCAGGCGTTTTGAATTGTTCTGAATATTTTTCATAAACAATGTAATTACCAAATCAAAATCATCACAGTCAAACTTCTCATTTGTTATTTCTTTCAAAACTGGGAGAAAAATATTTTTGTACAAGTGTTCTGCATTCTTTTCTTGTTTAGAAATGTCAGGGTGCAAACAGAAAACAAAGTAGTAACTTGTTTCCATTTTTGCTTCCCAGAGCGCACTGAACAAGTGGCCTCTTACATACTGGACACAAGCGAAAAAAAAAGTGATAAAAGTAATTAAAATGCCAATTTTATTATTTTTCAGACTTGTTACATACAGAGCATCCATCAGCATTAGCAAAGCTGACGTTCATTCATTTTAATAATGAAATCCTTCTGAGGTTCTAAAAAAGGTATGAGGAGTTACCGCCATCTCTCTAGGACTGAAGATTCCAAATCTTTCTATACAATACTACTCAAAACTAATCTTCCCCCTAAAAAGCTTTGTACTTGCCAAGGTTTTTTTCCCCTGTTCCTTAAAAAAAAAAAAAAAAAAAAAAAAAAAAGCAGCAGCTTGTTTTGAAAGAAATATGAAAGGAATCAAAGGAGTTGTGTTGAGCCAAAAAATCTTCCTTTCCCCACCCTCACTGTACTGATCTGGAAAGCATCTGGCAAACAAATCCATTGATAGTTTAGAAAAGCCTTTTATCTGTCCTCACAGGCTTAAGAAGGAAAGTAGATAGCATTCACATTCCATGGACCACGTTCACTTTATATTATTGTCATTTTGAAAACAGAAGAGTACAGCATAACATCTACACACACACAAAACCAAACCAAACCAAAAAAAAAAAAAAAAAACCAAACTCCCTGGTAAGGCTACATGAGAAGTAGATTAATAAAACTTGCAGGATACAGAGCCAGCTCTGTGGATTCAAGACCATCCTCCCAACAGCAGCACAGCAAGGAGACACCAATTCCAGAGCCTGCTGGAGTCCATTTGGGCTTATTGCTCATTATTTGTTTTTGTTGGATCATCAGCTACATCCATTGCCTCAACCAAGCTACATATCTTCCTTCACTGGAATTAGAAAGCATCCATCCCTCTCCTGGTAAATACATTTAAAGTATCCAAGACACAGAGGAGGAAGTTATGAGCTGCACTGCCTTTCATGCATATTTATGTAAATTCCATGATTACATTAAGTATTCAAAGCAGCTCTATGGAAATCTTAACATGCTTCACCAAAGGAGTGCAAATATTTATATAATACCTTAAGTGGGAAACTTTTAGGATGGTGCTTTGCTAGGAAAAGATTAATTTTAAAATAGATGATGGTTGTACAGTTGAAGCTGGCTATTTATTAGAATTCAAGTACTCATCAGATCTTTGGAAACCTAATTCCTTTCTGTGCTTACAGGTACTCTTGGGAATCAAATTTCCCTCAGATTGAGAATTTAACCTTAAACCAGAATAAAATGTCTAATTACTGTCCTGTACATAATAAAATCCCTATTTCCTGGTTTTAGTTTTCTTAATATTTGGCTTCCTGCATTGATAAGTACAAGTATTCCAAAGCTATTTCCCATATAATGTGACCACTGTATTGCTTTGTCACTCCTTCCTCAAATATGTAAGATGTACAAGAAAGATTAAAAAGATCAATATTTTTTTAAGCAAATACATTATACGAACCATTATCATCTATTCCTTGGCAGATGCAGTCTCAAAAGTTATTTTAGATCTGTTAAAGATTTGTGCCAGGGAAAGTTTAGGCTCAAGGTGAGGAGAAGGTTCTTCACAGAAAGTTATTGGCCATTGGAATGTGCTGCCCAGGGAGGTGGTGGAGTCACTGTCCCTGGAGGTGTTCAAAAAGGATTGGATGTGGCACTTGAAGCCATGGTTTAGTTAGTCATGAGGTGTCGGATGATAAGTTGGACTTGATGATCTCTGAGGTCTTTTCCAGCCTTACTGATTCTATGATTCCATGAACAAGTTTACAAATTACTCACATCCTGGGAATGTTTTCTTGGCTGTCCTGCAGTCCAGAACTGAGAAGAGATGGGGGAAGAAGAACTAATATTTTTGGCAGGTATTTAAAGGGTTTTGCATTATCAAACTATTTCACAGGCCATCACTGCTGTCTTTCAGACTTCACATGCCTTGGAAACTTAATGCATCTCAGCTGTACAGTGTGCAGTGTAACACATTAGGAGTGTCACATACTGAAAAGAATGAAGTTCCCTAAATATTATTTAGCTACTGAATTTCTGGGATGATACTTTCCACTGGAGAGAAGGAAAAAACTCTCACTGGTCCACATATCTACTTCTGATCTGTGAAGGCCAAACTTTGATTTGAAAATGCAGTGCAGATCTGTGGAAGCTGCCATGCTAATGATACTACATGATGTTTGGCAGTCCTCACTGTCTTGCCACATGCTCCTTCCAGCTGCAATTCCATTTTAACCATTCTAGTGAGCTCTCTAATGGACTATCAGGGCCTGAGGATACTGATGTTAACAACTACCATCAGTTAAAAACAAAAGCAATTACAAATAAAAATCAGGTTTCATTTTGCTGAATAGATTACTGCTCTTAACCTTCCTAGAGACAGCAGTTACGTGAGACTCAGCAAGCTGCCATTCTAATGCCATGCTATTACTTAAGAATTTCTACTTGACTGTCACACCAGGTAGAAGTCTCACTGCTTCCCCAGTAATCTGGTTTACGTGTAGAAGGGTGTAACAGAGTTTCTGCCTTGTTCTTTTGCTTGCTTTGTTTGATTTCCTCCTGCTCACTATATTTTCACACCTGCCAATCCTCACTCATTCACTGATAGAATCACAGAATGGCTTAGGTTGGAAGGCACTTCCAAAGGTCATCCAGTCCAACCCCTCTGTAGTGAGCAGAGACATCATTCATTAGATCAAGCTTGCCCAGAGCCCTGTCGAGCCTGACCTTGAATATCTCCAAGGATGGGGCAACCTGTTCCAGTGTTCCACTGCCCTCTTGGTAAAGAACTTGCTCCTAACATCCAATCTAAATCTACTCTTCTCTAATTTAAAACCATTGCCCCTTGTCCTATCATTACAGGCCTTTGGAAACAGTCCCTCTGCAGTCTTCTTGTAGGCCCCCTTCAGGTACTGGAAGGCTGCTATTACATCTTTGTGGAGTCTTCTCTTCTTCAGGCTGAACAACCCCAGCTCCCTCAGCACAGAATATGGTTATCTACTTTTAAATAATTATTATAGCATCACTCTTCTCCCATGAAACATTGTACAATGTGTGTTTTATTGAGGAATATAAAGTTTTTTATTATTTTAGTCACCTAATTCTGTCTCACACTGAGGGTGCACTGAGGGTACCTATACACAGACCAGTAAAATTTAATTTCTACAGCACTCTTCTAGAATTTCCAAGGTGATCTGACTGTAAACTCAGGTTGTGTGCTCACCATTTGGAACCTACGTGCATGCTTGACACCTCAGGACATTTCTGCTCTGCCTTCCCCTTTGCAGCACTGGCTAAGGTTCCATCTATAAAGCACTGCAGGTCTTCTGAACAAAGATATTTCACATTATTAATTTTCAAGAGAACAAGCAAGCACTAGCAGCGTTAGTCAGTCAGAAGACAGATCACAACCTCATGAGTCAAAACTTTTCAAGTCTTCTATTAAAGGTCTTCAGCAAAAGAAAAAAATAAACCTAGATTTTGCTATTTACAAGGGATTTTAAAATCTTTTTCAAGTTTGCATTCCTCTGAAAAGCTACCAGCCAAAACATCCATTTTACTTAGATTTGCTATATGTGCATTCCTCTGCAGGAGCTACATATTGAACTGATTACTACTTGTCTTGGTTTTATTAGAGCTCACAGAGGCATAAACCTTGTGGCAGTTAATGCAGCTCAGCATTTCATAAAGAACTGAAGCCTCTCCTTCCTGTCCTGATTCACACTCTCCAGACTCTGTTCTGAATGTCTGCATAAGTCCTAGGCCTGCTCTGACTCCCTCAGTATTAATCTACAAAGCTGAAAGTATTAATGGCTAAGGTTACACAAAACCCCTCATAATTCTTACTCAGACAGGCTCTTGAAACTGGACTCAAGTTTATGATTATTACACTATGTATACTATTATTTTGTCACATATGATTTCCTATTTACATCTTTTTTTTAGGACAGGCACTTTCAACTAGAATGGGTTATACCACATGGTATTCTTCTCACACTTTCCACTAACCATCACACAATCCTTCCACACCCCACTCCCCACCCCCCAAAAAAACAACCAAGGAACTCATAAAGTTTTGCTCATTTCAGGAAAAAAAAATACTCTTCCTGTCAACTGTTCTCCAGCTATCATCTTAATTTATAACTGGATATTAATTTTGTAACTAATGATTACACTTAATTCATGAGACAGAAAGCAGGAAAAAGAGAACTATTTTAGTTACACCAAGAAAACTCTAAGTCAGAATAAAAAGGAAGCCCCAAATACATAGAGCATTAAAAGATTACACAACGAGAAAACAAACAAAACAAAAAAAAAAACACAAACCAGTCACTAGTCATCATCCTTAAAGTAATTCTCTACTCTGGGCTGCTCTCAGACCAAACTGGAACAGCATGCAGCCTTGCCAGCCTGAGGACAACATCCAGCCATGACTCACTGGTGAGCAAGCAACAGTGAGAACCTGGCAGCATCCCAGATCTCCCGAGGCCAGGGCTTGTGATATCCTCTGCCTTCCCTCCAGCTCTGCCCACAGGACTGCTACTAGATCATGCTTACAGGTGAAATGCAGAGTGCTGGCTAATAACAGTTTTGTGATTCAGGAGGGAGCCTGGTTAAGAACCTGTGAGGACAGCACTTCCACAGCAGAAGCCAGGTGAAGCAAAGCAGTTGCTGAGCAAAGCACTGCTCGTACCATTGAGTGCTCTTCCAGATGTCAGTGCTGACTTTCTGCCAAGTGGCAGTGGATATCTATGTCCCTTCAATGTCACCATTCTGGAGAAACAGCAGTGAGGCTGAATCTAAATTATTTTGAGTGGAATTGCTTTTGTTAACCCATATATACCCCTAAAATGAGGTGTCAGTTCATCAAAGTAGTATTGTAGATGGTCTCTAGACTGTGCTTAAAACCCAATTCTTACCTATCAGCCAAGTACAAATCCATCCTCTGGTGCTGTTTGGGGTCTACTTGTGCCTTCCAGATGTGAAGCCTCACAGATCTTGACATGCCTGAAGTTATGTCTTCTTAAGTAAGGGTCTTCTCCTTCTTCCCATTCAGTTTGCTCACCCACTCTAAGCAGACTTACTCTTACCTATACTTCCACTGATAAAAGCTGCTTGAATGCTGACCCTTGCCAGTTACGCAATAGCTAGGTGAGAAACATAGCATGCCCTGAACACTTGCTAGCAGCATGATGAGACAGTGAGCTAGTGCATACCACTAGAAGGTTTCAGGCAAAGCAATCTCTATCAGTGTATTACCTATATATTCCTATGCAAATCCTAACAGCACCACCATAGTCTGTCAAGCAAACCAACCTCTCAGATCCTTTATTTTTACACTGGAAGAACCTTAAATCAAGACTAGCCTCAAGATAGCACTGTCAATGGTACAATTATGCACTCACATATTAGATACCCAAATAAAGCCTCTTTGGTAGTCTGTACTGACAAGCTATGGAGACTGGCCTACTTCCTTTATTGACAAACACCATAACCTAAGGCTTCTGCAATCTTAACTTCTCTCTTTGGGTCCCTGAAATTACTGAATTACTGACTGCAGCTCCCTTTGCATCAGTATTTGTGTTGGCAGAGAAAGCACAGGGACAGAAAAGAACAAACACACAAGTACTGAGTTAGGATCTCCACAGACACCTAAATAGGAACCTAGAAGAGCAGGGCCCAGCTCCAGGCTACCTGCTGTATCTTTCCGACCATAGAGTAGCTCTAGGAACATAAAACAAATGCATTTAACAGATCATAAATGCAACACTTAGAAAAAAATCCATGCAATGAGAGATTGCCCAATGCACCCAGTGAAAAAGAGCAAATTTTAAATGCATTCATTTCCAGAATGACACTACTGTCTTTGTGAGCTCAAACGAACATCACAGGCGAAGACAATTTTCAAACCCAACACCAAGATTTGGATTGAGCTGCCTACATATGATATTCCTAGTGCCATTTACTCAGTACGGAGTCCCACTGTGCCTCTTACTACCATGCTGTGCACAGGTCTCAGGCACCGCACCTAAGAGCACTTCAAACAGAACCATAAGTCATTAACCCAAACCCATAGCCCCTTTTCTTGCATCACCCCTCTCCCTAAACACAAGCAACTTCTTCTCTGAAGGCCACAGGCTTTGGCAAATCAAGGAGGGGGTGGAAATTAGTTCACAATTGAAGTAATCAAAGTGTTCTGAAGTAAAGCACATCTATTTATTGGCTTGAGGATTTCATGGGTACTATGGTCTTTCTCAGGAAAGGAGTGAGTTCAGGAACATACTGGAAATCCGGAGTACGGAAGCAATATTGGTTTGTGAGCCTGGGTCTGTGCCTAAGCTCAGATTTCAGTCATCTTCACATACTATAGTGGGCAACTCTGCAAGTTTGTTACAAATCCATGCCCAGCTCAGACACTACTTTTATATAAATATCCTCTAACTAGTTTTCAGTATACAGGAAATTTATGATGTTTCTTACTTAGGAAAAGATTAATCTAAGACTAAACTAAAAAGAAGTAGCAAGACCAGCATTCCTAACACTCTGAAAACCTCTTGCTTCAAACAACAGAAGTATTCTTAGTGATGCCATGATGTTAGATTTGCATGACCTGGCAGGAATAATATGCAGTTAGTTTTGCAGGACTCAAACTAAGGTGCTGGAAGAGAAGTATATTAAACTACAGTTCCTTCTTTTGCGGCTGAAAAGAGGAAAACCAGTCAACATACAGCAGATCATATGTATGTCAAGAATTTACCTGTTTAATAACCAAAAGGAAGTAAAAATCACAAAAGTAACATCAAAATCCTGAAGGTTCACTGTGGTTACAAATCTGGAACTTTAGGCTGGAGTTTGAGATAGACATACAGCTATCCTCTCCAGCACAGGAAATGTCCTCAGTAAGAGTCTGGATTTTTATTTAACAAATTTCATATTTATTACAGCAGCCTAAAAATGTCATCCTCTTGTGGTGTTTGTGGCTTGGGGAACTTCTTTATTGATATAGGATTGGTTATATGGTTTTGGAAGGCATTTTTGCAGTTGAGTGGCCTATGCACTTAACTCCTTTGTAGGCTTTTGAAGCAGTTACTTCTACACTGTTACCTGTAACTGCAAGGCTGACCTGATCCAGGTGTTCCCTCGTAATCCAGTGGGTTAAATTTTTTATTAAAAGGGAAGAGCAGAGACCTTAATTTGCATTACCAGCAAGAGTGCACACAAAATGCTAAGGCTAACAACATCACAACATATCTAGTGATACTGCAGGGTATCTACCACAACTGTGAGCTTTTCCTGTTGTAAATATCCCCACAGAAATGCAACACAGAAAAAAAAATGATGAGGTTTGGGGTTTTATTCACATAGCCATTTTGACAGACTTTTCATTTCAATCCACAGCCCATGGGCTTTTCTTTTACAATGAGAAGTTTGTCACATTTAACATCTGGTATGCTTTCAAGGAACAACACAAAGTCGTATTCAGGAAGCTAGGAACAGATTCCTATACCTGTTGATGTTTTGCTCATTTGTCTCTGATTACAGAAGGGCTGGGTCTACAGAAGAATTATGATTCCTTGCATCCAGCCATCCTGGGCTTTCCCTGGCCTTGGAAATCAGTACAGCCTTATCTATATTGGCTCCCTCCACAGGGATATCCCTCCCACAGCCTCACTATATAGCAGAGATTTGCATTCCTGCTGAGTGTCTATGTTGAAAGTATAGTATGTGTTTGAAAGCATACAGTCAGTCTAATGAGGAAAAAATGAAACTGGGTGCATAGACAGATAAGCACCACTGAATGCACAACTGCAGACAAACAGTAGCATGTTGTTTACTTCTTTCCCACAACAGGTTTTACCCACTAAGGCATGCCTTTAAATTAGAGGACAAGCAAAAAAAAAAAAAAAAATAAGGGAGAAGGAAGATTAAAACAATCCTCTTTAACTATCCCCTTTGCCACTCTCCAGACAACTTTTGTTCAATCTTGTCTTGAGGTATCATTAACAGACATTACATGTGGAAGCACACCATAGAGGGAAATAAACACTTGTCCACATACATACAGTTCTGATAGAAGAATAGGATTAATTCCTGCACTGGTTCACTCAGTGATGGGGTTATCCAGTACCTCTTACTCCTCCAGACATTCCAGTAAGGCTTTTCCTGACAACTCTCCATTATTTAGTCTTACATGGGTGAAATTCACATGTCTACAGTGTTCTAGAATATCAGGCAGAGGTATTGCATCATCTCCTGAGAAGTCTTTGAAAATAAAAAAACCCTACTGCTCCCATCCTGCACATCTGCTAGTCCTGGGGTTACACAACACAGCAGAAACTCAACTGTGTGAAACAGATGAAGTGGCAGCTGGAGGAATTGTATTCTGCCTAGTCAGAGAATGTTTACTAGCTGGTATTTCCCTCATATCCAACTCCTGGTTGTATTAGAGACCAAATCAACCTCAGCAGCTTGGTGGGAAAGTCACTTGAACCTTTTCTGGATTTCGAGTTCTCTATTACACTATAATAAGATAGAGCTATTTTGGGGGGGAAAAAAAGACAAGATGATTTATACTTGGCACAATTGTGTGAGGCTATCATTAATGCTAGACAAACCCAGAAAGGCAAATAAGTTTAGTCTAGCCAAGCACTGGGTTACATTCTTGATTACAGAATAGGAAATAAAAAGTTATCAAAAACAAACCAAGTAAGACACAGAACATACTTGAAACAGCTCAATTCTCCCAGCTGTCTCAAGACTTTTGAGTCATGTCCCAGGAGCAGATACAGGAAAAGATGTAATGTAGCTGAACTGAATCCTGAATTTTGGCTCTCAGAAATAACCTCACATTATTGTGCAACCAGAGAGTTAGCTCTGCTGAGGTTGCGCAGAGCTGAAGCTATCACTCTTTTTATTTCATGCAACATTCATTTCTTCCCTTTACCTTTTGTTCTCAGCTTGGATTACATAATGTTTTCTCTGCCTGGGTGACTTTCTGACTTTACAGGCTGCCTTTATACATTCTTTGCATTTAAGTGATCTTCAAAAGGGATAACATTCTTCAAGGCACTACAATACCTACTCTTTAACCAAACACATTTTAGTATGTCATTGTATCTTCAGAGGGGTATCTATTCAGATGAAACACTGGGCTGTGGATGTGTCTTCTTTCCCTAACATTTAAGGGAAAGAACCTTTAATTAAGGTATGTTGCATCTTCCTTCATTGCAGAACATTTGAGATTGGATTTTATCATGCAGGTTTGGCCTGGTGTGGATTTGTATTCAAGGGGAGCCAGCACAGAGAATAATACACAGAAGCCAAGTCTTCTTTGAAGTCATCTCTTCATGGAAGACAAATTTTGACTAAGATTCCATAATCCTTCCATTTAATAATAAAAGTTTAGATGTAGATTGCAGATGTACCTCTGGTAGGAGCTGTACCACTTGGCAGAAGAGTGTATCTAAAGCTATTTGGTAGTTTGTTACTGAAGAATATAAATCTGAACTTTTAAAATTTATCAATTCTATTCCCTTAACTAAGTATCTGGATTAACAGGTTCAGTACAATAGCTTTATGAAACTGGCAAGAGACCAGAAGAAGCAGCAATAATTTTGTCTATTGATCTCATAACCTTTTATAGATAGATAGATAGATAGATAGATAGATAGATAGATAGATAAAAGATAGATAGATAGATAGATAGATAGATAGATAGATAGATAGATAGATAGATAGATAAAATCTTTAATTACATACTTCAAAATTAGCTAGATTATTGTTGGTACATAGCAGCTTCCACCTTTGATGGTCCAGAAGCGCCGGATGAATACTAGTGGAGTGATTTTCAAGTTACATTGGAAAAACGTGATCAGCTTCTGGCTGTCACAGGAGAACTATCTGCTACAACTACATGCTAGAAGGGAGACAGGAATAAGACATTTTCTTACTGGAGGTGGAACAGGACTGATGGAAGAAAGTGCTTAAAAGTCCACAGAGAGAGAACATGTAGAGAAAGGGGTGGATCACACTTCTGATAAAGAAAAGTCTTCCTTGCTCAACGAAAATTATTACCCTTAATATATGCCACTAATCTTCCCATGTGCCCTGGAGACCTAAGTGAGCCCATGCACATTGTTCTCTGATGTTTTTGATTGCAACTAATTAATCTTAATGAGAGGGAGTGCAGAATTTAGGAAATTTATCTTGCTGCACTGTAATTTGCTTTCACTGGCAACTGGTTGATTTTTCCTTTACAACATGCAGGTTATGAATGACTCATTCATTTTGACAATGCCATCACAAGGATTGATACATCTACGTTTAAAGCACTACGAGTTTAAAAATTGCAGTTCAGAGTCCCATTTAGGTACCAAGCCAACAGTGATTTATTTAAGGGGTTTTGTGTTCTCAATTACAAATACAGTTGATTTTGGAGCTTTTTGTCTGGCCAGTACCCTCAGTTCCTGCTTGGACACTCTTGTGCATCCTCCATTTGCTAGTCTCTGAAGACTTTGGTATCCAAACCGCTGTCTTATTTCTTTCTTGCTCAACAACAGCAACAGAGACTCTGTGGCAAAGGAATCTGGCAGGCAAACGAGTCACCACTAAGTTCACTAAAGCATGTATCATCTGGAAGAAGTTACTGTAGACTAAATATGCTGCCTTGATTCCATTAATTGAATAATAAAATTGTACTTGGACTATAAAAACTGGAAGATAAGCTTAAAAAAATACAGAAATTAAAAGTAATTCACTGTGCTGATGAAAGCAAAACCATCCATTCCTTTCAGCTCCTGAACTAAAGTGTTGTGTTAAAAAATGCATTTTTAATTTGAGTGTTTAAAGCTAAAAATAACATATGGAAGCAGTCTGTCAAAGTTAAAATTAGCTGGGTGTTTTTTACAGGAGAAGAGAGCATGAGGGTGTGACAGAGTAATATATTCTAAGATGTTACCACAGGCCCTGGGCTGTGCATTTGCACAGAAAATATATGATCTGGGTAATTACTGTGAGCAACTAGATTTTAAACTATCAGTGTCATCACTGCTTCTTTCTGCTGAAGAACACAGCATTGTTTAAATTTTATCTCCAGATAAATATATGAACTGTCATTTTATTGGGCAAATCAATCCATTCATGCTCACTCCAGTGCACAAAACTAATTCTGTACTAAGTAACTTGTGCAGATGAACTCTTCCCCTTTTTTCCAGTAGACTTAAGGAATATACTCAGCCTTAAGGTTCTGGAAGAGGGAGAAATATTTTGTGCTGTGTGATAAAACTCGCTCTGTTTTGAACGCGGGTTGTATGTCACAATTTCCATAGCACCTCTCAGCCCACATAGCTTGGGGTGGCACTTCATCATTACAGATTTTAGTTGGAAAGCTAATCACTCTTTGTGCCTTGCCCTCTGCATGGGACTGTCTGTCTATGCAGACATTGAGAAGGCTGTACTGTGCAGACAGCATTTGTACACTGGCAGCTAGCAGCTCTTTTCCTGAGTCTGTTTGATAGATATTTTCCTTTATGAAATGGAGGCATGGCAATGCCCTTTCTTTTGTGTATGGGATGGTAAGAGGGAGGCGCATGGCAAGGGTTATGTTCTGCCATGTATGGGAAAGGTGAAGTGAGGACACTGAGCCTGAGCAGGCAGAATGGAGCAACAGCAGGAAGACAAGAGCTTGTGTTGTAGCTCCCCAGGATGGGGGCAGGGTAGGATGCATGGATAATGGCACAGACTAGAGCTTGCTAGAGGCAGGTTAGAGCAAGCAACTGCAATTTCAGCAGCCACTTCAACCAAGGTAGACTGAACAAGCACAACCCCATTTCTCCAATGCCTACATGCATAAGTGAGCCTTCTCAGTAGCTCCTCACTGTTCAGGCACATCTGTGAAACTCTAACAAGGCAGTGTGCACTGAGATTTCTGGGCCCTCTCCATAAACACTGCAGAAAAAGCATTTCCCATCTCTTCCTTCGAAGAGTCAGAAGTAGGTTATGAGAACTGGGTGTTCATTTCAGGTACATCATTGGTGCTGACAATTTAGAAGTAAACAACATTCCTACCAAGTCACCACCATGGCAAGGGATGTTGTCCTGACAATACTGCCAAGCAGTTGTCGTGGTATCTAAAGGAGATAACTAAGACAGCTGGTTTCCTCATAACAAAAGTTGCCCCTTTCAGTACTGTCATGGTTCACACAAATATGTACTCTGATACAGGAGGATGAAGAGAGGTTTCTTGCTGAAGTCTGTGCAGATCTGACGCATTATGCAAAAGTTCATGAGCACACGTCTCCATAACTCTATTCCTTCTTGGAGCCATAAGCAGTAGTGAAGGAAAAATTGCTGTGCTCTTCCAAACGAGTCTTTCTGGTGTCTCTTCACCACTTATTGTACCTTTGCATAATTCTGTAACAACACTTACAGCAGTGTGGTGGGTTGAAGTTTCCCCCTAGCATTAACTTTTGCCAGACCAACTCAGTTAGAAGCAAATGAAGTTGTATTTACAAGCAAAATCTACACTCTACAATGGAATGCAATTGATATATAAAAAATATACAGTGTTTATAATATTATATAGATATTTACAATTAATAAACAACACAAGGACCCCCTGACCAAGGACCAGGGGAAGCTACTAGCTTCTCCCTCCCTGCCTTCCCCTTACTCCCCTGTACAAAAGGGGCAAGAGAAAGGAGCAGAGAAGTTAGACATAGCCAAGGCCAGCACGTTATCTGTCCTGAGCAAAGCAAAACAGACAGAAATCAGAAGAGAAGAGAAAAAGGGAAGAACTGTTATGGTGCAACTCCTCTTATTCTAGATATTTACCCTATGAATTTGTTTAGAATAATCTCTTGTTTTCATTTTTACACCCAATAGTGATTTATTTATATTTTTCTACTTTTCTGCTCAAAACTGTAACTAAATTTTAAAGGCATAGCCTAAAACCACCACAAGCAGACCTTGGCATAGCTGAACTGTAAACACTATGATAACCAGTGAGGAAACTGTCAGCCACTGCAGATCCCTGAGGTAATCTGCACAGTGCAGTGCAATACTATACAATGTTAATGTTGACAGGCTACTGAAAGCTAGACCTTAGCTTAGCTTTACACTATGTCTAGATTGCTAACAAGGCAAGCTTCGAAAGCAGCAAAAAGCACATGCCAAGATAATTATTTGTGTATGCAAATGTCTTTTAGCCAGTTAGCCTGCAATCTAGTAAAATGTGTGTAACACACAAAGGATGCTTGTGAGTGATTCAGTTGGATTCCACCTGCTGGGTTTGGCCAACCAGTTACCATTCAGCCATTGATAGACCAGCTTTGTGGTTGCAACCTCTCATGTTCCCTTAGTAAAGGATTTCTGGCTGAGCTCTACAGCTGACCCTTTCTTTTCCTCAAAGGTATAGGATTAGCAATGGAACAAGGAGCCTGAGGCCAGTGGAAAACAGCAGGACTGCTAGTGCCAATTACAGGTTAGGATCTTTAAGGTCTAGTAAATGCTGATGCTGGACTAAAGAGTAGCCAACAGGACAGACTGCAGCAAAAGTACCCAGCAGTACTGCAACTAATGGAGGTAATGCAGCAATCATAGTAGCATGGAGCTCAGTTCTGACTATAAAACATGTAAAAAATCCTTGGTTAATTAACATTTAATCAACTTGGTCCGTGGGCTGAGATCACAACAGTGTCAGCAATATCACAAATTGCTTGGACACAGGGCTGGATTGGAGCTGTTTGAGAGCTGAGCAGCAGCATGGTCCTTCCCTGAGACACTCAGGAGTGCCAACATGTTTAGATCACTGTGCCCTTCTGCAGCGTACACAAATGAACACAGAAGATGCAAATCAGACTCCTGAGACCGTTTTCATGCTTACCTTGTTTTCCTGTGCTGTGTGTTTGTAAATGCTTGCTGGTTAAACACAGCCAGAATTGCGTAGGAACATGAGGGGATCACGTACACACTGCTGGCATGGTGTCAGCACCGGGAGAGCCAGAGCTGAGACAGTTCTAGGTGGAGCTGTCTGAGATAGCTGCAAGTACACGTTTCACAGACTTCTCTCAGAACATTGCCTGCAGGGCACAGATGTGATAGGATGAATACACTTCTCTCTGTTGCATGTTTGCAATGACATGACTGGGTTTGTTTCTGAAGCTGAGCTTTTAAAACAATGCTGTTCTTCCTCCTATCGTGCCTTTACTACACCACAGCATATGAAGTGCCTAGATGTTTAGCCTGAGCCCTACTATATCAGGTACCCGTTCAGTAAATGCTTTCCCTTGCACACTAAAAGCAAAGGAACAAACCTAGATGCATAGGAGTATTGTGTGAGGGTTGTTACAGGATGCCTGTTATTAGGGAATCAGCAGCATACAGGACAGCTCTTGTGACTGCAGCTAAGTGCAGTTCATTGCGCCAGACTGTGCTGCCCAGGACCTACAGTGTCATTGTAGCTTCCTGCCCTTGCTGTGCCAGCTCTGCTGTGCCAGTCTTTTAGGCTTTTAGGCTCTGGAGAGTAGAGATCCACTGGCACTCATTGTCCCTCCACCTTCCTGGCCACATTTTGCTTGTTGCCCTCTGACTTGCTTGGAGATTATTTTCACCATCATCTTTTGTTTGTTTGTTTAAAGCCTGGCTTTCTTGTGCTGAATTTTCTTATGAATGTTTGTTTCACAACATTAAAGAATTTCCCATCAGAAGACAACCTCTGCCTTGTTTATTTAGACATATTTCCCTTGCATTTTTTTCTCCTTTAAAAAATCCATTCAATATTGGAAGCTCGGGTGGTAGTCTTACAGTAGTAAATGCCCTTCTTAAATAACAATAACAAAATCCAAACAAAACAAACAGACAAACAAATTCCAACCCACAAATAAGTGATTGGGAGTCTCATTTGCATAGCATAGGTCTGCCTTATATTAAATGTGCCAGATCAGCACAGGGGTATTATACAATTTTGAATTTCTTTGCATTGCTGTTTATAAACACTGACAGAGAATCCAAACAGAAGTTCAACCCACTGCAGTATCTCCTCTACTTATTTGTCTAATATGGATACAGGACTCTTATCTGTGTTTTTAAAAATAAAGATGTAAGAGATCAAAGCACATCATAGGAAGACTGGATAAACATTTGTGGATTTCAGCTGAAAAATAGCTAGAGCTATAAAGTCACAGTAGTTAGGAGGGTCTTTTCTTCACCAACTAATACTTAGACCAGTCTGACCTGTACCTTATTCTCCCAACTAAGTTTTAATTGGTTTGGTTTATAGTGTGGTTTTCAGCAGGCCTGAGGCCAGAGAACAAATCTGAACTGGTCGTGCATGTAATAAGGTGGCAGCGGTTATTTTATTACTTGAGGAGAGCAAGCATGTTCCTACATGATGTGGGATCATAATTCAATAATGCTGAAATTTCTACTATTCTTCAATACTTCAAAGCAATTTGCACTGGAAGAAAGATTTGCTGGATTATATCTCTATAAATTGAAATTCTTTGTTGCAGAGTAGTCCGTGCCGAAAGCACGCGCCAGGTCTTACCCGGATGAGTTCCTATACTGAAGACTTGTTGTAGAGCACAACCACAGTGTGACTGAGGACACTATCTGTAAATTGTGCAGCAAGGTATTTAATCAGTACTTCACAAATTCTGCTTCCTCCCTGTGGTTTTTAAATATAAATAAATAAATAATGAAAGTATGAGTAACCTACTAGGAGATTTGGGTACAATAACCTACCTTCACTATAATCAGTAAGCCTGTGGCACTGAGCTCATACTACTGTTAATGAAGATACTTGCATCCATTGTTTTCTCACTCTGGAGGTTAAGTCCATAAACTTTTATGAGCTACAGTTTAGATAATGTTAGGAAATAGCTTGTCTGGAACTAAAATTATCTCATTGTTTGAAACAGGCAGGGACAGGTTTTCTTCTTTTCTGCATTAGTCTATTTGCTATAAAACAGATCTTATCTTCCAAGTATTGTGGAACTACGTGTTAAGTTTCTGGGTTTATACGTGGAAATACAGTACATCAGGCTTCTCAGTGTCTATGGCTGCATGGGATAATTCCTGATCCAGTTAATAAGGAGAGAAATCTGGTGGGGGGGAGAGGGAGGGGAAGCTGAAAGAATGTTTATACTCTGTTGGGACTTTTTTTAATGAGAGTCTCAGGTTTATCTGGGTGAGTATCTTTATGATTGTTAGAAATGTGTTTCCTTTGATGCATTCCCATCACAACTGGGATTAACTGCATTCTGGAGACTGCATTTTTGCAGTCAATCAGTGGCGCAAGAGGACTACCATCCAGGTCTTCTGCATTATCCAATTATCCACCTACCTTGACTTCTTGGATTTGTGTAGGTGTATAACCTAAGTCCATGGAAGTCTCCTCCTTTTTGGTAGCCTACGAAAAACTCTTTACTTTTAAAAATAGGTTGTATACTACCAGCAAACCAAAATTTGCTGCCTGTATGGATACCACTAATGAAAGCCAAGAGCACTTTCTTCACTGAGGTTTATTTCCACTAGGGTAACATACTTAGTATCTTCTGATCAGTTATAGTTAGGGAAGAAGATGATTTTTGTACAGTGCTGTTATTTTTGCAGTACTCAGTAAAAATGCATTCTTGCTGATGGTAGCTGAAGCTCAAGGAATTGCTGTTCTCATGCAAAACAATGCTTTCAAAGTTCTAAGTGTCATAGATCCATGGATTTAGGCAGTCAAGTTTAGCAGGAGTTCACAATGTGTTCAAATGAGTTCAGTGTTGTTTGCACTGACAATGTACGAAGTGAGTACTCCACCCAAAAGCAGAGCCAAGGTCTCGGAGAGAACATTGCTGAACAAAGGCACAGCCAGGAAGAAGCTGGAATCTGTGATGTTCAGAACTATTGTTCAGCTCCACCACCTCCATCCAAAGCCCCCAAATTTTCAAATTCAGGGCTTTGACTCAGGATGACTTTTCATTGATGTTGATCATTTCCAGACAAAGAAATTGTTTCTCCTTTTTTTTCTTCTATCATGAACTATTAAAAGAATTCAGCTCTCCTAGAAGTGCCTCCCTTCTGCTATATATTTCTTAACCGAGTTCTTGGCATAAGGAAGGGAGAAACTATTTCTAGCTGTTAGAGGAGCTGTGTGAACTGGGAAAGCCTCCAACTTCTAGAAGTATATTTAAAGGCTTCAACAAGATCCAAATTTCCAAATAATTTTTACTCCTTTGCTTGGTCAGCTGTCAGTATTTGATAAATAGGGTGGGACTACTGTCAATATTTAACAGCTCAGCATAAATATTATTCTTCATACATTATAAAAATAGCATATGAAATGCAAATCAGGTGCTTTATTCTATGGTTTGGTAATAACAGAGCAAGTGATACAATCTCTCTTACCTCCATACAAAGGCATAGAGAGGGAGGAAAATGTTACGAGCGGTAACAGTCTGCCCTGCTGGGAAGCAAAGCAGCAAGATTCCTCACTCCTCCCACCTAAAGTCGTGTCCCACAGCGGGTTCTGTGACAGAGCTTTGTTGTGAAGTGTTCCTGCCAGACTACCAGTGAAATCTTCAGTAACAGAACACCTCCTATTTCCAACAGTACATCACCAGGATCCCTTGAACTGCTCTGCAGTCATATTGTCACACAAAATTAAATTGTTTCTGGAACTTTGCTTCTGTTTGGAGCAATTCCTTCCCAAAAGCCACCATTTGGCATTAGCTTGCTGGATGACATGACTATGGCATTATTTCAAGATGCAGTGTAGTCAATGTGAGATGGGTTTAATGAACATCGGAAGTAGACTCGGATGTCGCTTCCCAATCCTGTGTTCAAAAATAGTTTCCATGGTTTTAAATCTTTAGAAACATATCACCATGTAAACTGTTCAGCACAACAGCCAGGAGACAATACATTTTTAACTGAAGGAGAGACACTGAGTAAGATGGCTCAGCCACAGCTGTGCTCAGTGAAAATGGAGGTTAAGTTGCAAGGAAGTATCAACATCAGCCAGCCCTGCGTGCCTCAGCAATGTTAGTTTTGTTGGTAACTAGATTAAGCCACCACCCACACAAAACAAAGGATAAGGAACACAGCCAATTTAGTCAGTAGAGGTTCAGATCTAGCATTGTTTCAGATTTGGCTTCAGTCCAGCGTAAAATGTGTTTTGTGTGTTCCTAGAGCTGCCCTGTAGAGAGGACCCTCAGGTAGCAGGAAACTGCTCAGTTATTAGAATTGTAGTTCGTGGGTTACTCGTAAATAAGTGTGAGTAAATCCAGGAAGAAACACAACTAACAGTACAACACCCTTACTCCATTGTGTCCAAAACAGTCAGACTGCTTTAAGCATTAGTTAAAACTAGTTCTTCCACAAATTCTTTGCAAGGGCTACTGCACTGTTAATGTTTCAACTGTCATCCAGGAAAGTTTCTCTTGAAGCCCATTCCATCCTTCTCCCCTCTACCTTCTCTAACTAGAAAGTTGAGCAACCTTGACTTACAGACTGAAATACAATTTCTGTTAGAATAAGTCTACTAATTTGATTTGAGATCAGAATCTCAGCTGTAGCTGATTCTAAATTGTTCAAAGGAAAGAGGCATGATACTGATTTAAATTAGTTTATTTCTATTGGACTTTCCTATCTGAGAAACCAGAATAATAACTATTTTCTTCAGAACCTTGTGACTGGCAACCTTGTGACTTTCAGATCAAGGTATCAAAGGTTACTGCTTAAGTGTAGCCAATGAGCCGCGGGGTGCTGGGGAAGACTCTGCGCATGTCCATACACTTCTTGTCAATGAAGAAGGAGTTTGTCTTCACAGAAATGTCCTCTTCCAGCTTTGATTTGTTGTTGACCAGCATTTGCAGAGTATCTTTGGCTTCTTGTAGACATAGCTTTAAGGTCTGTAAGGTGTTATCTAGAGTGAAAACTTCAGTGACAAGCCTGAAAAAAAGAGGAGTCAGGTTGCTCATGTAACTATGAGTTCCTCACCACATTCCTTTTTTGACAGTGGACAGGTCATGCTTTCATGAAGGATTTGAACAGCAGTCTTAAACTGAATCAACGTGAAACCTATTTGCCAAACTAGCTTCTATAGCACCTCTAAGAAGTGGTAATTTCTTGCCTGTTCACTTTGAACAGCAGATTAGGCCACACTGGTGGGTCTTTCCAATGGCTGTCTTCATTTGTAGCCTCTCTAGAGCTAGCATGGCTGTGCTGAGCTCTTGCATATGGTCCTGTAGAATACGTTTGGGAGAGTGGTGTAGTTAAATGATGGCTTAAACTTGTGCAGCAGGATGTCCTTAATCGTCTAGATTTGGCACAGTAGCATGTTAATTGGAACAGGAATTGCTTGCCAGATAACCATTGAATGTGGAGCTCTGAAACGGAGGTTTTCTCTGAGCTGATATTAGCCACATTTTCTTCCAGTAGCTTATTAATGGAGATATGGCAAATCTTTTATTGTCATTGATTTGGTAAACTCTCTAATACTGTCAGCTTTGTGTTTTATCTAATTATCTGTTAGTTGCCTAGTGCACTGCAGACTGTAAGAAAGACTGATTTTAAAATTTTTTTTCCCAAATCCATTTTAGCTTTTTTGGGGATAGTCTTAATCATTTGAGCACAGAAAAACTGGACTTTATTCATTTGTTTTCTGTCTTAATTCCTTCAGCTACAAAGTTGGCAGCACACACAGAGAATGAGCGCCAACATCAGCACTTCCTCTTAAATAAACAGCAAACTCAGATAACATTTACATGATACAAAGAAGTGGTTCATTTGATATTTTCTTTCTCTATTACAGTTTAGCTATTGGGCTGAATTCTTTCTCACTTTAAACCACATGAGAGAAACACACATCAATTATTTAAAGGCAAAAAAAAACCCCTTTGAAAGTCAATTAGCAAATGGGTTTACTTTCTCAAATAGGATTTTGTCTCTAAGAAAATATATTTTGAGATGTGAACTCAACCAAAAAGTATGATAGGAATAAGTGTTCAAATTGCAAATAGCCTGACAGATTTCCAATTTCTAATTGCAGCTGTGCTGCAGATAATACTCAGCGATTTGGATCAGACAAAGCATCCGGCATGGCCTGGGCTAGATTAAGGGGCTGTGGTAGGGCAAAATTCATATGCATTGGAGGAAAGAGACCAGGATATGCTAATTATCTATCAATATATCTACATCTAGTAAACAGTGTACTTGTGGAAACAATTTGACTGAAATAACAGAAATCACATTAGACTAACAGAAAGCTTGTGTGCATGTTAAGCTTAAAATACTTAAATAATTGAAACAGCTTGTGAAGCCCTTATATAACCTAGAAGCTACTAGGAGTTTGATTCAGAACCCCATGTACTTCTTGTTTTGAAGTATGTCATGTTAATATCCTTTCACTTTGATTGAAGAAAATATTCAAAGGAATTCTGTTGTTCCAGTGGCTTCCAATGAAGCTTCCCAAATTTTTTAGACAGCACCCTTTGGAACATAACAGCATCACTGGCAGTTGTGGGAAGAAAAAAGCAGGATGTACACTGCATTTTTTAACCCTCAGTCAAGCAAGTTTTATATTTTGGATACATGCAATCCTGCTGACCAGACTGGTATCAATTACAATGCTGCATAAACTTCTGTTGAAGAGATCTTCAGAGAGCAAGTAGAGCAAGAACAAGACAGAGGGAGTATAAAACTGCAGTAGTGCATTAATATTGAAGGCTACCTTCTTTTGTATTGCTTCTTTAAAAAAACCCATTGATTCTAGCTTATTCACATACCTAAGGAGTGTGGTGGTGACTGAAGTGGAAAATTACCTGTTCCCATAGTAAATGTAACTGCTAAGTGAATGCTACAGTGCAATCAGGAGCTTTTCTGGTTTCTCACAGCTGAGCTCTTGCAGCTTGAACAGGTATGATTTATGTGATATGAAAAGCCACATGAAAAAAACTATCCAAATGGACATAAAAGAATTCAAATCCAAAACAATATTATGTGACAGAATGGATGTGGAGAGCAATACAATACAATACAATACAATACAATACACCAGGTTGGAAGAGACCTTCAAGATCATCGCGTCCAACCCATCAAACAATCCAACCCACCCAACAACTAGACCATACAGCCAAGCACCCCATCAAGTCTTCTCCTGAACACCTCATGAAAGCGATTTCCTGAAGTGAAATCTTGTGTTTCATACAAGATGGGATTAAAAACAGTTCCTAAGTCCCAACTCAGACGTGAGACTGAGTTCCAAAACGAATCAGCCACCAAAAAGCAATTGAGCTCTTAACTGTCCTGGGAGAAGGACTGCCAAGACAACCACACACATTGAACATACATGGGTTTGCCCATTATGTAACTTCAATGTAGCTACTTGGATTTTACTTCTTTCTCCCAGAATCTTTATCACAACGTAATAAATGCAATTCTAATCTCATCAAACTGATTCACACTGTCTTTACATTTCCTGTCCCTGAGTGGCTGATGAAGGAAGGGATGGATTAGTCTGGCCTTTACTTACTGTAACTGAGGTGCATCACAGCAAAGCTCTATATTGGGTCGTTTAGTTCTTCCCTCCAGGCGGGTTTGAGCCACTTTCAGTGGGTACTCCTTTGCCTTTATGGATCTCTCCAGTAAATTGATTGTATCTTCCGTCTGGAAGATTTCCTGAAGTGTCTGAACAAAGCAGAAGGCTTCTGTAAGCCTATTGTGCATACAAAATCAGAACTCACCCATGCTTTTAAATACTCCTGTTGGAACTGCTTCCATTCTAGCATTTTAGGGGAGAACAACACTATAAACTCACCTCAATCAGATTAATTTGAATATTGTTAGCTTGCTCTTGCCATTTCTTGAAAAGGAGAGCCAGAAGGACAGGGTCATACACTCATACATCACATGAAAGCATTTAATGAAGATGCTCCCAGACAACAGGCAAAAAACTTCTTAAGAAATGCACCATCTCTTCCCTATTACACATTTCAGGGATTTGTAGGGAAATTGCAATATAAATGCATTACAAGCAGAAGAGAAACACTGAATTATGATGATGGGGGAAAATTCCTTTGATAAAGCCACTTTCATACAGGCAGTGTTTATGGTTCTATGGGGACTTATTTCCATTTTGCTTCATTATCTAATTTTTCTCCTAAATAAAAAAATCTGCTGCTTGATCTATGAACATTTTGCAGAGATTAAATTCCAATAAACTGCCATTTTCATTTAAACCTTCACTCAATTCTCTTTCTCCTTTTGCCTCATGAAAATTCAGAAGCAATCAAATATGTCCCTTCTGAAACTGTTTCATACTCCAAGTATTTTGGGGACATCTGCTGCAAGAACGTATCAACACAAGTCATTTTCAGACTGAAACTAAATTCTCAAAGTTCTGAAAGCTCCACTGGGAGCTGTAGAGAGAGGATCAACTTCCTTTAAAGGTTTATTTTATGTAAATGGAGAAGAAAGGGAGTGAAATATCACCAGAAAGGAGAGACCCTATGGAATTAGTATAGTACAATTTTCAGTTGCAGTGCATGTTATTGCATAATCATATTATCCCTGAGAAACCTAAGTGCTTCTTATATGTTTTCACCTGTATGAAAAAGAAATGTTTTGGTCAGTCTTAAGAAAGAAGGGAGAATATGTTTGTATTCAGGTAACATTTTCTAGACAATTGATTATTATGTAACTTCTATTTATCATGATTAATTACAGCCCACATGGTCAACCTGTTCAAGGTTTTCCTGTAGACAGCTTCAAAATGGAAGAGAACAAATAGAATTACTCTTCAGCCAATCTACTAAAATCAATGCAACTTGAATTTCAAACACTAAAAATGGTGTAATGTGATTTAAATTATGCTGCTATTTAGATCTTGCCTACCTACATACTAGGTTTTACCAGGTTTGCTAAAGAAAATTGAATTAGTTCCTGAAAGGTTATTTGTAAACAAAACTCAAAGAGTTAAGAAGCTGCACCTCAGTTCAAATCCTGAAAGGCCTGTTCACATCCTGTAGGGAAGCAATGTGAAAGATCTCCTGGTGGCACTGTCCAAACCAGTCCAGCCCTTACAGCAATGCAATTTTCCACTAGATGATTCATCTTGGACCCTGAAGCAGCAGTGTATGAACATAACCGTACTGATGTGAAGCCAGGTCTCCACACTAAACTAAGCACTCTGAGTCCAAGGCTGGTTCTTACAGGACTGGCTTGAGAGCATCTTCAATCAAAAAGAAGTCTTTATGCTTATAGACTGCAGGGGAAAAAATCTGGTTTCTTATGAAGGGAACAGCATATGGAAGAAGTGAAGATAGCAGCAGCAAGTTTCTCTCTGTAACTTTATTCTGCAGAGGTTCTTTCTCAATTAGACAATCACTGTAAGCCAGCTGTGTTTTAGAGGAAATATTTATGCAGGTAATCCAGCGCACTTTGGGAGCTATTTCTCTTGAAGAACGCATCGTTTTATATCTTGTCTGCAATTTTACAAGTTGCACATACTTAATTTATGGATACATGTATTCTATAATGGATAAAAAACAAGGGATAGAGACTTCATGATGCCAAATGTCTTCATTATGCATCAAGCCCATGTCCTTTTTTCCATGAAAACACCAAGGATTTGGGTCATCTGCTGCTCAGAAGCAGAATTTGAGTACTTTGTGCTATTGTCAGAACTTTGCTGTTTGTAACTTCCCTAAGAGAATCCAGCATATTCATCTGTTCCTGGGAAAGGTGAGGTCCAGCTGCCAGGTAGGCTGCTGGTAATTAGGTGGATGTATGCCAGGCAGATTGTTACAAGCTTGTCAGTCCCATCTTTTGCTCCCACTGTTCACTTTCATTGCTAACCAAAAACATCAACCTGTGGGGACATGCTGGGGCTGTGAGGCAGAGTACACAGTGCTTTGAGAGGTCACCCACTGCTTAGCTGGGTCCTCCTTTCCTGTGTTTATGTTACAGCTTCTGTCCCAGCAGTGGTGTTTCCCTTTGCCTTGCTGCCTACAAGTGAGCCAGACTCACCGCGCTGTAGTTCTGTTACCTGCAGGGGGTACTGTGAGGATATCTGCTTAAAACATGGAGTAAGTTGTAAGCAGATTTATTTATTTTAAATCAAAAGAGTAATTCAAAGTAAAAACAATGAAGCCAAGCAGCATGTGTCAGCCCAGTAAGAATAAAGCAAAGCTGTGTCCATTGCACAAAGAACTCAGTAGGATTTGGGATTTTTTTCTACTTCCACTTTCAGTCAGATTCTGGGTAGGAGCTTTGTAGCTCAGCCCTTGAGCTGTTTCTCACTTTCTCTCTAGGGCAACAGCTGGAAATGGTAATTGCCCTTTGTGGAGCAAACCTATTTATGAAACAGCGCAACTAAAGCAGTCCAGAGCATGTGGTTAGAAATGAACTAGGACTGTGAAGACAGCTCCCTAGAGCAATGCTGCAGTTCACAAATATGCTACTACTATGGTAAGCATGAAGTGTAGTCACTCTGCTGATTCTTTCTGTCCTGTGATAATATGAACCAAAACCAATTTAATTTATTTATGCAAAAATGTACTGCAACGGACTATGGAAGCATTACACAAAGTTATAAGTGGACCAGGGTAGAAATTTTAGTGGTCTTCAGTATTTCAGAAAGCTCCACTTTTCTGCCACAAATCGTCATTATATGAGGGTTGCCTACAGCAAACCATGGCCCTTCCACTACTGTGTCACAATGCTGCTTTAACGGGTGGGTTCCCTTTATTCTTTCATTCTGTTTGTGTGAAAAAAAATAAATTACGTATCAGACGATTTTTAAGATGCAGAAGAAAAAATCTGATTCTAGTACAGACAACAGTGAGCATATTTCCTGTGTATAAACTGTCCTCAGTCTCTTGGAAAGGCAATTTTCATTAAGTTCAGCTAGCAGAGCGAACTTTAAAAGAGGGATTTTGTGAGCACACACTTCTCTCAAATCCTCTGATGCATTTGTACATGGCCAGAGTGCAAGTACAACCACCAGACCACACACCCAGATATATTTCAAATTCAGTAGTAACATTTCAAGTGCACGCTGGAAATCATCAAACCTGAGAGTTTTTCTGTTCCTTTATAGCACTTTTTGTGCTGTATTGCCAGATAGTATCTGACTGGGCCTCACTTCCCAGTCTGCACATGGCAAGCACATATGTATTCCCTCTGGTGACACAGAAGCAGGAGGCTGTATTGCCCTCTCTTTTCAGAATAAGTTGTGTGCACTTTCCCCATAAATAATGGCACTTAACTGACACAGGACAATAGTATTCTTGTATCTAGATATGACTCAAAAACTATTTACAGTTTGCACAGCCCACAAGTTCACACAATGTTAATGTTTGAAAAGGGCAAGCTCTGAAGTCTAAATAGAAAATATTTCTCTTTCTTGAGAATCCAGTAGTTCATTAATCATGAAAAGAGAGCTTTCATCCAAAAGTTGCAGAAAGCTCCATTTTATGCCCAACCTTTCTAACACTTGGTCAGCACAACGTGCAGTAACTACACCCTCATGCCACAAAACTTCGTTATGTGCTCTCAGGTCTGCTCATAAAGGTAGGAGCAGTCTGCAAGCAGGTTATGTACAAACACGGCAATTGGTTAGTGATACTGAGTAAACCTCTTGTTTATTTCCCAAAGAAAACTAACATTTAAACCTGCCTGTACTCAAAGTTCAAACAAGAAACTATACATCCATTGGCTACATGCAGGTGGATGTGGTTTATGTTCGTTGTCTTTTCTCACATTATTTCACCTTTTATTAAAGAAGTGCTGTCACTTAAGACATACAAAGAAAAATAGCCTCAGGGGAACCACCTCCAACGCACCTCAGAAGCTTTGTACAAGCAGTTTTTGATTATGCATTCTGGCCACACATTGGATAAAAAGGTTTAGATAATCTCCTCTACATGAACGGATTGGTGGGGAGGATCACCAGATAGTGCTGGCCCAGTCTACGTCATGCTTGGATGACCTCCAAAGGCAAGAAGCAAAAACAACAAATGCTGAGCAGAATGTTCCTAGGAGAGTGTGGTGAGGCAGTGGATCAGGCAGCTGCCCACACAGAAACTTCCCCTTCCAGGGCATGAGTACAGGTTTGTGATGCAGCATTCTTCAGAGCTTGTAGAAAACTGTTCTTGCTGCTTTCTCACTTCAGCAAGGACACAATTCTTATAGACTAGATACAGTTACACCAAGAGAAAGAGATGCTGAAGTCACACATTTCATCCTGTAAATAGGACAGTCTTGTGCTCAGCATGAGCACTTTTTAAATGCTACAGTCTGACAGCTATCCTTGTTTCTTTGTTGTGTCCAAAGTTAGCTCTGTGCTTAGTATCTGAATGCAAAAAGCAGCAGACAGGTCACACAGTGGAAGGAACATTTTTGTGCTTCCTCCTTTTGTGAATTTCTTTATATTTGATATTTAGCCTCTCCAGTTTTTAAAATCTTTTTCTTTTACATTCCATTTGTTGAGGTTACCATGCTTAATTGAATAGTGTGACTGTGAATGATTTTACAGCTGATGTTAGGGGATATGACCACATCATATCAAAGGAAATCTATGATATCTTGCAATCTCTGGATTGCAAGCATAACCCAAATCTCAAATCTGAAATTAATTGGGATCTGACAGTTTTCACTGTCATATCATAAACAAATTCTTGACAGAGATTACTGTGTCCTTTGCTCTGGCTGTTTTTAAGGTTTGATTGTTTCTTTTGAAGCTTAATTGCAGGTCACTGTTTTATGACTTGCCAAGTTTGGGGTTTAGTCAGGGTATGGTATGGAGTAGTCCAGGAATGTCTTGGGAAAAGAAGAAAAGCACGTTTGAAAGAAAAAGCCCACCATATTTCTCAACAAAATGTGACATCAGCAGGCAACGCACTCAGTTCATCTGTATTGAAGCAGAGTTGGTGTCTTTCTGGGCAGTAACCTTTGTGCATTTATTGTGTATACTCACAAGGGATGACAGAGTTCTTTAGTGATGGGAAGTACAAGTTGAATTAATGCCCAGAGAAAGTACCTTCAAACCAATGCATTGCACAATTTATCAAGCATATCAGGACTGGGAGATTGGTTGAGATTTAGGCGTATTGCAAGCTTATCAAGCTTCCTTATAAATGGGAATAGAGCTGGCATAAATATATTCAACAGATCTTGAAAGCTAAAATGTATTTTAAGTTCTCCATGTGCCCATTAAATCCCTAGCCTTTTCTCTTGAACTGTTTTAAACATGACATTACCACTGAAAAGAGGTAACTCACAATGTGAATACTACACCTCTGAAACAAGAAGGCTCTAAATATACACCTGAGCATTTCATCTGTGTCCTTACAAAGATAGGCCTGTTCATCATAGACTGATACAGAAGACTCAGAGACCTGGGGTCTTGTGTATCAATGCCAGCAAAGTCCCACATCCATTCAATCCAGGCTGCCTTCACTTAGCAGCTCTGTCCCCCTCAGTGTAAGATTTCTGTTATTTTGTGAAATAAAGACACTGGGATTCACAACTTAAATGAATCCTGATGTGCAATGGGTGTCACTTGACTCTGACAATTCTACAGCTCTAGTCTTCTCCATTTCATGCTCCCCTTAGGCTAATCCATGAAGTGGAGCATTGCTGCATGGCAGGCTGAGGAGCCCGCATGGTTTCTGCACTTGCCCATAGCTCATGTTCTGATGTAGTCTATGAAAGTCTTTATGGTTTCATGAGATGAAGCATTAATTTTAGGACTGAGAAATCCAATTTCGTCTTCAAGTGACCGTCCTAACTGTCATCTGTAGTTTCTCTTGGTTTGTAGGCAAAAGTCTATTCCTACCTCAAATAACAATCTCCTCCTTCAAACAGGTTTTTCCAGGCAAGATTGAGCTGACTACACCAACCAGAGTGCACCTTCCCCACCACTTCTGAGTCACTTTTTATTAAGGATCTTCACTCTCAAACAGCTTCCAATATTAAATGTTCAGATTTACTATGTACCTCGCCACCATGAATGGGCACGAAAAAGTGTAAAACCCTGAGATTTTAAGGCATAAAAATAAGAAGGGGGGAAAATGCAATCAACAAATACATATTTTAAAAGTTATGTGAGGATACATTGGGATCTGAAAGTCTTTGTGGGGCATGGGTCTTATAAAAAGCACTCTCTCTGCTATACATATTCTCCTTCCCACAGCTCACAACACTGCTGCAGCTCTCCAACATGCTTCCTGCATGGGCACCTCCCATCATATTTTAGTATTACTCTATGTTCCTGTTCAGAGGAACAGGCTGTGTCCTCAACAGCCATAAGGGGGTTCCTTTTAGAAAATTTATCAGACAAGTTTGAACACTATTTCAGATGCCAGTAGGCAGTTTCTGGTTATATTGCCACTTAAATTTTCCTGGCTTTTGTTCTGCATTTTGTATTAGCTATACAATTAGGTAGGTTCATCCTTTGAATTAGGAGAAATTTCTAAACTATAAAATGTATTCAGTTCTTCCACCATATAAACATACTCAATGGTTGCTAAAAGAGAAAAGTGTTTTTTTCTCTCAGATAATTTACACATTTAAATTCAGTAAAAATAATGCATGGAGGATGGACGCTCTGAGGGGATAATTTGTTTAAGATATGGAGCAATTTACTAAAACACTACTATAGCCTCTTCAGGTATAGAGAAAAAATACACCAGGCAAAAAGGAAAGTGAGAGTTAAATTCTATCATATATTGATATCACACTGGCCAGGGTTTTTAAACAAACAAACAAACAAACAAAAAGACATTAAAACTAGAGGTGTTTCTAAAAGCACACATTCTTGTGAACTGAAGTGGAAATATTCAGAATTATGGCTATTCATTTATTAGAGTGAGTGGTTAGTGGAAGTTTTCTCATGGTTGTATTAACCATGTACCTCTTTTTCTAGCATCTTTCTGAGCCCTGTGCTCCCTGGTAGTGGAACAGCAAAGCTTCCAGGAAGGGTGGTGCTGGGCACTCTGCCTCTGGACATAGAAACACTTCTGAGCACAGTACAGGTGTTGGGGCTGGCAGGGATAATCTGCTGTTTAGGTACAGCATAAATACTGGGCTATGTAAACATGTCCTTGCTGTCTGGTCTGACTGATTCCCAGAGCTAATGTACATAAACATCCTGCCCTCTTGGTTATTTCCAGGAAACTGAAGCCAAAGTAAGTATTTTTTTTAATATTAAGTTTATGGAAAAGAGATGCAAACATATTAATGAGGGGCTGGCACCATGATTAAAGGTTTTCCTTCTTTTCCTAAAGACTTATATACTTTTACACCAGGTGCAAAATGTATTTACCATACTATTTCTTGGCATAAACTGAGTGCTTCTTGAGGCATGCTGAAGACAATGTCCCACCCTCTACTACACTGACTTGTGTACACTCTGTTTTCTGTTCACCAGCCCAAAAATCTGGTCCTAGAGCAGCTCAGAGCCCGACTAGAGTCATATGTTGCAAACAGACACTTGCAGAATATTTGTGTCTCCAAAAGACCACATGCTCTGTGTGCCCAGTGATGATGAAACATAGGAGAGCTGTAAGACCTTCTATGGTTTGTGATCTAACCCTTGCCAAATAGCCAGCTAGGAATTCTGGGCTTCTGCTTCCAGCACCTCCTATTTCCAGGGTTCTACTATCCAAATTCTAGATGAACCTTGAGTTGTTAGGACCAACATTAATCCCAGAATCAAGTATGATAAATTAATCATAGGCATGTCTAGTTGGGACAGAAATGGAAATGGGACATTTTCAATCTTAGGGTCAGATGCACTAAGGCTGCACTGGCTGCAGGCCACTGGTCTATCCTGTAAAAATGTCTTTCTTGTGATTCAGTGCCTGTAGGGAGATTAAAGCTTTCAAGGAGAACAGTGATCTCGATTTTGAGTTCCTGGTGTTAATGAAGCCATCTATCTGCAGTAAAACTGTTTCAGTGATTAATTCCTTTGCTCTGAAAAACAAGTACTTATTTTCCATCTGGTTTTGTCTGGATTTTGTCTGGCTACTGATTCCTCTTTGGTTTTGCCTGCTCAAGCAAAAAGTCTTTTATTAGGATTATGTTTTCTTCTGTATAGATACTTATGGATTTAGCAAGTTCTCTGGTCCTACCCCAACTTTTACTTGGATACGTAAAGCAGTGTCATCTAGTGCTACTAGCATTTTCAGCCTGGTACAGAGAAAGTTGAGGAACTTATTGTATCCATTGCTTGCTTTCCAGTCTTTTAATCATTCCTGCAGCTGTGATGACTTCTAGGCTTTGGACTTACAGTAGGAAATGCTTTATACCACACCCTTGCTCCCACATACTCAGTATGATCACCACTGTAAAGATCACAAATTGTCTTAGTTCTGTAGAAGAAAATCAAGCAAATGTGGGCAGAGAATAATTTCACAGCTCTGCAGTGACATCTAAACCAGGTTTTTAAGGACAGTATTTCCCTTCTGTATTTAATAGCTTCCTGTTCAGAATTATATAAAAGCAATTTAGTCCTCTTTTAGTGTTCCCATGTACAAATCACTTCCCAGGCTTCTGACACACTTGAAGTTGTCAGCTTCCCCAGCCAGCTTCCCCAAAAGAAGTAGCAGACAGGAAAAGCCAAATAACAGACAATGAAAACCTGAGGTGAAGATAACTTGGACAACTTCCTGAATACATCAATGAAATAAGTGTGAACAGTCAGCAGCTGGACTGGGAATGCAGAAAAGCAAGTGGAATCACTGACAATCAATGCTCTTTGGAATCTCCCTTGTGTTCACTTGGTTACTTGATTTGAATTTGGAGCCTATTCAGTATTCAGGTTCAGACCAAAATTCAAGTAGAATAAAGGGGGAAAATGAATCTGATCTGCCCTAAGACAAGACATCTACAGGTTGCTACCATCTCTTGAACTAAATGCAAATTATTTTAAGGCTTATAATAAAAAATGTGGAGAGGAGATACATATCCTGAGATGATTGTGCAAGCATGTTTTCATCATGTGTATTGCCTGATGACTATAAATTGAAGGCATTTCGTCTTGTTTGAACTGTTTTAGACATGAAAAAGAGGCAAAGGCTGTGTGCCAAGCAGCTTAAATGTTAAGGTTTGAGAAAGTATTTTGAGGAGCAAAAATCTGTTTATTTAAATGCCTACCAGGACAAGTTTGTAGGTGCATCTCTTGGCTTACTGGGATTGGAAAGTGTGTATAGTTAAGGAAAGCCAGATGAAGTCTTCTCCTCAAGACTGTATTGTGCTTCTAAATAGGTGTGAACACTCTACAGTATGAATGTAGGTTAAATTTGGATTACTCCTCACAGCACATTTCTTCACCTCCAGCATTTTGCTATTCTGATGTAACTCTATTGCTGTGGAATTTGTGATGAGAAAAGTACTTTTGATACTTGTATCCTAACTAGTACCTCAGCAGTAACAGCATTAGTTCATAAAGTGAAATCTTCTTTGGGTTGTTTTTCATTTGTTTTAATCCTTGAGTATATACAATCTAATTATTCTTTACACAAATACAATTGCTCAAGTTTCTCCAGATAGCTTAGTATTGCTATTTCATGGTGTAACAGTATAAGGGCATAAATATTGGTTTATATACTATATGTCACGTTGTCAGCTGGACCTTCATGACAAAATGAAGCCTGTATTTCACAATGCACTTTGTGATTAAATATATGCACCCTCTGCCACCTTATGCTGGTAGTTCTTTTATAAAAGGGACCCTCAACAGCATTAGAAAAGGTCAATGGAAAATATGAAAAAAATATTCACAGATTTAAATCCATGAGAAACTAGGATGGCAAATTCAGGGATACAGCATTGTAGTTGGCTAGATCATATACAAACTAAAACACACAAATCTACATTCAACATTTTTCATGTTTTATAAGATGGGGGGGTGGTAAAGAAAACATTGGTTTATGTCCTGTGACAACACATATTTTTAGCTGGTTAGTTTGCACTTTCTTAAGAATCCCTAAAAATAAACTGAAAACATCTTAAAGTACTTATGGCAAATAGAATGGCAGGAAAACTCTATTGTTTCCAAATGTGCCTTGAAAAAAATGAGTGAACATGAGGCTCTTCTATAAGAGAAAGAGTATAAGGGGAAGAACATACTGAGCTCTGACTGAATTCATATGAAAGTAGAGTTTATCTGTCAATACAAAGGCAGAGCCTCTTCATTTCAGAACACTTGTTTCAAAATTTAACTAATACACTTCCAACATGTTACTTTTATCAGTGAAGACTTACTGAAAAAGCCATACAGAGAGAGATTAATAGAGGTCTGTCTCTTACTGTGCCATTCCTGCTTTGTATGTGAAAACAAAGGTAGAACAAATGTTTGGAAAGTTCAGTCTGACCCACTTTGAAGTATAAGGCTTGTTCTGATCATTTCCAGGCAAAAATTCATGTTAAAGATGTGCAAATGTATTTAAGGTTAGAAAAACTAGGAACTTAAGTGTCAAAGACAGACTAATGACATTCTGCATGTAAATATTTTCAAATCTTAATTAATTTAGGGCTCTTCCCTTGCTGTTGCCAACACAAAGTGCAAAAACTTCAGTCTTCCTCCTTCCTCTAAAACAGAGGCTTGTGAGCCGTTTCATTAGCACACATACCATAGTTCACTGTTCATAAAAACAAAGTATCAGGAAATGACAAGGGAATCTCATCAATGAATGGAAAATAGAAAAAAATGCACTATTTAAGATATCATTCCCTACTTTCAGCATGTCAGTTACAATAAACATAATCAGTGGGTGGTTCTGGACAGATGCTGCATGGTTCCTTGCAAAACCTTGTCATCCTGTCAGTCTGCCTGTCTTTGAGTAAGCTCTTCTTAAGCCATGTGTGAATTAAATACAGTTTGAGGATAGGTAACGCAGGTACAGCTTTTGAGGAGGTCCTTAGTCAGGAAAGACATAAACTCTAGAGAAGATTTCTATGCCTTTTGAGCACAACTAAGATACTACGCAGCTGCCAAGTCTTAGTGAAGCTTACCTTGGCCAGTTGTAGTTGTAGTTTATTCTTTGCATCAGCTACTTCAGCAATACGACTGTTAAAGGCCAAGTTGGTACCAACAAAATGGTTCCACATCTCCTCAGATGCATTCTCTAGTTCAGTCTCTGCATCCTCTCGCATCTTGGCAGAGTTGGCCCTTGCATGTTGAGAACACCTGATATTGTCGTCACTGAATTTAGCCCATGTTGCAGGAACTGAAACACTAGTAAGAAATTTAAAATAAGAGGACAATTTCAAACCTAAAAGCCTAGGTGAGCTATTTTCTTTCAGTGATAATTAAGCTGAATTACACTGTGCTCATCCATTGAACTGTGCAGTCACATATCACCTGATTCTGTGGTCTTCATATCCTCCAATCTCCTCTATAAAACAAAGATGTGGTAGCAATGAGTGAAGGTATTTTGAGAACTATTGTTTTGACGGTGTTTCTATGGCTTGCTTGAATCTCATAGCTGCTAACTAAAGGTCTTGGTGGCCCTAGAGCCAACTACAAAGTAAGCAGGCTTATGGCTTGCTGTATACAGAATGACTGTTTCTTGCCTGCTTTTTTATTTGTTGTTTCCAGGATCGGATATGAATGTCAACAACACAGCTTCTTTGTGTCTTTAACAGGCAAGGTGAAGATCTGAGTTCACACCTGCTGTGATTTGAAATTTAACTCATTTCTATGTGTCATGTTTCAGAATACTCATGGCTTTGATGGATTAGCAGATACTTTAGCATGATCTCCTTCACCTTGCACACCATCAGATTAGATTCAAATACCATCTACTTTTGTGAATTCAAATGTTCTTCCTGGGGAAACTGAGTTATGTGCCACTTTCTCAACATTGCATTACATTTCCAAGTAGGTTTGCATTTGACTTTCTGAAATACTCAGTGCTTAATCTGTTAACATTGCTCTTTCAGACTGTAATTGATCTGGCTGGCTCTGCTAAGGCAGAAAACACCTGCACTGCTCCCGAGTGCTGCCAAATGGTTTCAGGAAAATCTTAATGAAAAATGGCACTTCTTTGGTTGGTGAGAAAAGAAAGGGGATATAAAACATATCCACATGAATCTCCTTTTTACTAGAGCTGACAAAAATCATTTTATTTATTGCTAATCCTGCAAGCAGGTAGTTACTAGAGTCAGCAGAATGCCTGCCAAGTTTCCTCTGCATATGGCCTCATTTCAGTAGTGAATGAGGTGATCTTTTAATGAAAAGCAGAACATAAGTAAACAAATAATAATGATTTTTTTTTCCTCCTTCCAACAAGACACAGTCATTATCATTTCAGGCAGTGAAGTATGATCACCATTCGAATGCTGCTGTGTTAAAGAGTGATAAGGGAACTAACAAGTCATTAGCACAAGAACACTGCCCTCTGTTGCAAGCTGCTTTTCTTCTGCTATTGCTTTTAGATTGGATGCAGGTCTTGATGAGGCCACCACTAATAAGCAGTTTTAAAACTGTATACAATTGGGACATTTTAATTCAGTCTGCAATGGTAAAGACATGCCAAACCTTTTTGTTCATCCTATTTAATACATATCCCTGTATAGCTTAATGGACTAATTTCCAGGTAATCTAAGCTATTTTAATGGAAAATATATTTAGCCTTTGCTATGCACTTGCATGCTGTTTACCACATTATGCACTGCACACCTTAGCTGAATTTTGATTTGATTGCATTTGATTCTGAAACCTAAAGGCCAGAAGACATCTCCACAAAGGCGTATGAGTCGTCAGCTGCAACACAGCTGCAAATGATCATCCTCACTGAAAAACACAGTTCATCGCACATCAGGTGCTGTAGGTGCTGCAGGCTGCCAGCCTCTGCCTGGCTCCACAGTGGCAGCTGTTAGGAGGCAGGGAATAACTAAGAATGATGGGAAAACAGGATGGAAAATGCAGGGAGATAAGCCACTTCTGTATCCCCTCTCAAAAGACAGGGCTAGGACTTGTGTTATCAGGTTCCTACTTCCAGCAGGAAGCCCAGAAAGAGACAGTTACAATACACTACTCACGACCCATCTGCTTTTTCCACTCCATGGTAAAAGTTGATGCTCTCTGATGTGTTCCTCAGGTTAAAGCACTTCTCATCAATAAAATGGGCTGAGCATTTGTCAGAAAGATCCCGCTCCAGGGCATGCTGCACATCTCTGTTGATGCTGTCGAGGGGAAAGACTTCTTTAATCTGAATCTCCTTTAACGCTAAATAGTTCGTTGCTGTCATTAGCTTCCCACAATGCTTTATTTTCTATTTTGTTGGCACAGTGGCTTGAAAATGCTTGGTGCTGCAATTTAGCTAGAGGGAGCTGCTGTACCACTCATCTCATTTGGTCTCTAGCAAGTATTCCCCAAAGAATTTTATTTAACTCACTGCATTGAATAATGTTTGTCATTTTGATGACAGACAACTGCAAGGGTGAAAAACAACAAGAAGTGCTTGTGTGGCCTGAAAGAAAGCCTCAGAGCAAAAGGGAGGAATGTTTCAATGATAGCCTTCACACCTGTACAGCTGTAAACCTGGAAGAAAAGGGCAGACCAGAGCTGTAGTTTCACATCTCTCCTGATTTGGGGGACAGATTCACTTAGCTAATTAAACAATACAGTTTAAATATAATTTGCACTCAGTAGGATATTTGTGTGCTCCTGAAGAAATAAAATACATCCCAAAGCCCCCCATAACAAAATTATACACAAAAATAATTTCAGTCCATTCTGTAACTCATCCCATACTTTATGATGTGCTTAGATTCCTGTTTCTCATCAGTAACAGATTTCTTTTGAATTTATTTAATTTAAATTTTAAAAAAATCTCTTCATACTTCACTCCAATGTGACATATAGCAACACTGGCACAACTAAGCTATAATTTTAGTATCCCCAATTTTAATGAAGTATTTCAGATTAAACATTTTAAAATGGAGTCACAGCCATCTCCTGTGGATTCACATATAAACTCTAACATTAGTAAGAATTAGAAGTGGAGGGCAGTGAGCATCTGAGGTGAAGTATCTGCTTGACAGCTATTGCTTAACAGCTGGCTGAACATGAGCCAGCAGTGTGCCCAGGTGGCCAGGAGGGCAAACAGCATCCTGGTTGGCATCAAGAATAGTGTGGCCAGCAGGAGCAGGGAAGTCATTCTGTCCCTGTACTCAGCACTGGTTAGGCCACACCTTGAGTACTGTGTCCAGTTCTGGGCCCCTCAGTTTAAGAAGGACATTGAGACTCTTGAATGTGTCCGGAGAAGGGCAATGAGGCTGAGGAGAGGCCTCGAGCACAAGCCCTACAAAGAGAGGCTGAGGGAGCTGGGATTGTTTAGCCTGGAGAAGAGGAGGCTCAGAGGAGACCTCTTGCTGTCTACAACTACCTGAAAGGTGGTTCTAGCCAGGAAGGGGTTGGTCTCTTCTCTCTAACAACCAGCACCAGAACAAGGGGACACAGTCTCAAGCTGCACCAGGGGAAGTTTAGGCTGGAGGTGAGGAGGAAGTTCTTCACAGAGAGAGTTGTTAGCCATTGGAATGTGCTGCCCAGGGAGGTGGTGGAGTCACCATCCCTGGAGGTGTTCAAGAGGGGATCGGACGTGGCACTTGGTGCCATGGTCTAGTAGTCATGAGGTGCTGGGTGATAGGTTGGACTTGATGATCTTTGAGGTCTTTTCCAACCTTACTGATTCTATGATTCTATGCTTTTGCCTTTGCTATTTTCAAACTGTGTTTAAATACTACCTAACACTGGATTCAGCTTTCCTGGTTTTACAAGAGAATGTAAATGTAAAGTCTTACCCTAGCTGCTGATTGATTATCTGTGCATGTTTTGTCAATGTTTCTTGACAGTCCTTGAGTACATCAACCTCCTAAAATGGAAAATTCACAGTGTATTTTCATCACAGTTCATTTGTTTCAATGCACTTACTATTTCATTTTGCATTCATGTTGCAACCATTTCATGTATCTCAAACAAAACATGGGTCAAGAAAGGAAGTGTTTTGGTCTCTCTCTTCCTCAATGCTATCATGCATTTTTTGCTTGGGTTTTTTTTTGGCTTTTTATGTTATATCAAACATGATAGCAGATTTTATTGGATGGAGTCACTTGAATGAACAAAGTGCAATTTTGTTTGGCTTAAGTATAATGAAGACACTTGAAACATGGCTTTAAGCTGGAGAAGAGCAGACTTAGATCAGATGCTAGGAACAAGCTCTTTACTATGAGGCTAGTGGAACACTGGAACAGGTTGCTCAGGAAGGTGGTTGAGGACCCTTCCCTAGCGGTATTCAGGGTGAGGCTCAATTAGGCTCTGGGCAGCCTGGTCTAGTTGGGGATGTTGGGGAGGTCGGACAGGATGACCTTTGGAGGTCCCATCTGGCCTGGACCATTCTATGATTCTGTGAACCTTAATCTACTAAACTACCCTCTCCAACTACTACATTTTTCTAGAACAATACAAATATTTTGCTAATTGTAGAGGAGGTTGAAAATATATCTGATATATCTGATATCAGAAGCAGGCTCCCTAAGTAAGTATACCGTGATATTCTTTCAAGCTATTAGTCAAAGAAATTCAAAGCCAGATTCCACTCAGGTTAAAATAAATACAAAATATTCATACCAACCACACTGAAAACCATGCAAAGATGGCAATTAGGGTCTCTCAACCAATCTTATGGTGTTTCAGCCTCTTTCCTTTTTTTAAAACCTCTGGTTTAGCACCATATGCCCTCTTACCTAAAAGTGTACAGTTTGGGGAGTTTTGAAACAGGGAATTAAGTGTTTCAAATTATTTGGAAGTCATTAGGACATCTTAAATTGAAAAAAAAAATAAACCAAACCAACAAACAAACAAACAAACAACAGACTCTTATCTCTATGCTTGCACAGTATGTGTAGGAGTAACAGCAACTTTAGAACTGGCTTTGCTGTTACTACAAAATGAGTTGTTATTGTCCTTGACTGTCACTGTCTAGCTTGCTCCATAGTGAGAACGGTGCTTGGGGAGATCAGGCAAAGAGCCTTTCTTTTTCATTTTGAAAGTACATTCTTTTCTTCTGTTCATGTGGAACATTTAGCAGTATTTCATCCCAGTATACATAGTTTTATGAAATTTATTTCTCTTTTCATTAAATTTATTCCTCTTTTCCCTTCCTCAGTCTTCCAAATGACTGAAAGGAAGAAATTACTGCCATGTTTCTACCCTGATGTCACTGAATTTGTCTCCACACTTTAAAAAACAAACTAGTCTGATCTTACCTTCATGAGGCTCTTTTCCACATTATCATGAACTAAGTCAATACCATGCCGCTTCTCACGGTGGTACAAGCATTCCAGAGCGATCTGCAATCAAACCAAGGAACGTGAAGGTTGGACTGCATGATCAAATGTTGGACTGGATGATCTTGAAGGTCTCTTCCAACAGGTATATCTGTGATTCCATGATTTGCAATAGGCTCAGTATTGCATTGTGGAGTGAAATCTTGAACCTTGCTGAAGGGGCCACTGAGGTGACATGTCAAGTAATGACCACCTACTGAAGGTGGAACAGAATAGAAGGTGGTCTCATTGCACTCAACTGATCCATCTTAGTGGCTCATCACTACTTAGCTGTTAATGCTTACTTTTACAGATTAGCAGCCACCCTAATTCATAGCAAAATCCTTTAATCTCGTGTCCCCCTATCCTCCCTTACCCAGTGCCCAGATTTGAAGTTTCATACCTATACAAAAAAGAGATGGTATTTGAATAGCCCCAGCATGTTAACTTTACTCTTCTCATCCACTTGTTTAGAACTATACTAATAAATGCAACAGCATTAGCCTGACACAACGCTTTTCAGTTGAAAAGGTTTCCTGAATAGAAAGCATGTCCAGCCTGCCACTGTGAATCAGTACAGGTAGAGACAACTAAAAAAGTCATTAATGAATACTGATCTTTGGTTTTATGTCCTCGACTAGAAATATGATAGACATAGCTTTCAGCAGCAGTATTCCAGGTGTTCATTAGAGAACTTTGAGTAGTTTTTGCACGTTCTGAGTTTTAGCTAGCATCATCTATCAACTCTAACATTACTGTGTTGGGTTTTTTTTGTTGGGTTTTTTTCTGTTGTGATTACTTTGCCTTTAGGATTCTGGAGAACTTCAAAATGTAACACAAATTATACACTAAGTGAAAATGTTATTTTCACCAAGTAGCAGCATAAAAATCTGAGCTAGATAAGAGTATTAGGGTATTGCAGTCTACAGGAGCATTTTTTGTTCTCCTGTGAGGTAATGAGCTGACTGACCAGTGCCTGAGGGACACCCAGCCTCCTAGAAGCCTCAAGCAGAAAGGACGAAAAAGAGGGCATGGAAATGTCTGGATAGGTTCTTTTAGGCTTTTATACATATCACCAAGATCTGCCTTGATAATGGTAAAAGTCATACTGCTATTCAATAGAGAGTTGAATTCACAGTACAGTGCCAAACCTACCTTCAGTGGTCCCTGCAATTCATCTACAGCACATTCGAGCCGCCTCTTTGCTGTTTCCAAGGCTTGAGTTTCCTTCAGCAGACAATCTAGCTCATAGGAGAGCTCAGCTCTCCAGAAATCGATATTGCAGACCCTCTCTCCCAGGTTTTTTGTACTGTCTTCTTGCATATGATAAGTCAGTTGATCCTTATCTTGGATCAGTCTCCTAGAATCAGTGTTCAGTCTACCAGCACTGTATGTGGAGGCTTCAGAGCCCTTTAACTGAGCCATGTTTGCCAGGTGCCAGTCACGAGTGCTGTAGTGGGCATGCAGGCTGGATTGTAGCGCAGGCAGGACAGTGGGTGGCCGCCCCGTGGGGTTAAATTGCTTGTCAGCGCCGGCAGGGACTGAAACCACCCTGTGAAGCAAACTAGGCCTCCAGGAGCTGAGGCTGCGGTAGCCCGGTAGGTAGTAGGACTGATAGGTGTCCTTAGTTGTGGTGGTGGGAGCTAGATCTGGGAAGAGGCAGCTCTTCCTTGTGCCACAGTAACTGGCTAGCTGCGTGGTCCCCAAGAACTCCATCCTGCACCGAGCTCAGGCAGCCGCCCTCAAGCTGTCCGCCCGCCCTAGCTGCTGTGAGCAGCCCCGGGGCCGCTGCTCCTTCGAGACGATGCGCAGCCCCTTTGTGACACAAGAGGTGTCAGAGTTCTAATGACTTTCAGATTGCAGCGCCTAGGTCCCGGTGCTCCAGGGACCTCCTTAATCTACTTCCTGTACCAGGGCACCTTGTTCTTCCCGCAGAGCAGCACCGGGTCTTCTTGGGCCGGCAGGGCTGGACACCCTTTCAGCGGTTTGGTTACAGTGCAGAGGGATTTGCCGAAACTCACTCTGGATGGCTCTGTAGGTTACCTTCGGTGAATTTACCTTGAGCAAAACAAAATAAAAGTTTTGCTTTAGAGTGGTTCTCTATCTGTCGGTTAGTGGCTGCAGGGAAATCTGGCAGGAGTCAAGACTTCAGTACTGAAACACAGCCTCCAAGAGTCATCTCACAACTGTCTGGTCATCTCTGCACATGGTTTGGTCCAAATGGACCAAAAAAAGTATAACTATATTTGAGAGTTGCTCTTCCTGTCAATTGTATTCATCTTCAGTAAAATGTATAAAAGATAATACAATAATACAATACACCAGGTTGAAAGAGACCTTCAAGATCATCGCGTCCAACCCATCAACCAATCCAACCCACCTAAACAACTAAACCATGCAAAAAGAGGTGCTGAAATGCTCTGTGATTTATTAATACATACTCTGGAATTTTCTTCAATTTCTCTGCCAGTCGCTGCAATAGTTTCAACTAGCTCTGACACGTCCAGATCCTCAGTCACCATGCCAATATAAAGATGGGAGAGACATCATCATGATTTAGTAACTTCTCCAATAACTTTTCTGATTTTTCCTTTCAGACTTCTGGCCTGTCTGGGGAAAAAAAAAAAAATTAAAAATCTGTTTCTGAACTCCAGTGCTCTAAAATTACACCCATCTTCTGTGCCAAGAATTTTCAAGACAAATGATTAGTTGTAATTAGGTGCTGTATTTCTCACTTGTTAGAATCTGTAAGTCAGCATAGATTTCTTCTAGGTTGAATGCAAGACAATTGCAATTATTTCGTCTTCTCCAGATAGGTAACTATGAAACATTTTTTTCAACCTAGGTAAATAAAATACATATCTACATATATGCATTACATTACAGCATATTTGGTCTCAGAAAGCTAGCAGGACATTACACCCCAGCTAAAAAAAGGCAGAGGTGGTTTTAAATAAACAGTCATTGTAAGTTAAATTTATTTTCTTGTGGTGTTTGAAATACGTACAAATGTTAAGTGCTAACTGTAGGGAGGTGAAGTATGGACAGAGCAGCCACACACAGTGGACAGGCTCTTTTAATAACTGATGGAATTCATTCTCAGCAGCTGTCCAGAAAGGGAAAGTTATTCCTGAGCATGGAGATTGCAGGAGTGCCAGCAGAGTTCACTGACAAGTTCAGCCTGACTCAAGCACTGTAAAGCCCAGATAGCCCTGCACAAATAGCCCTTGCTTTCTCCGAGGGAAAGAAGTGCAGAGGAAGAGATTTACTTTTCCTTTTTGGTGCTTTTTGTGGGTAATGTTCTATAATAACCTCAGAAAATGATCTGTTGGCCCCAAAAGAAAAATATTTGGACACGTACCTCAGTTTAAAATGTGCTGACATCAGTGAATCTAATCCATATGTTTGAAAGAAAGCACAGACCTAAAGTGCTATACTGAGCCAAAACACAACCGAATTCTTCATAGGTAAGGCACAGCATAAATTTCTCAGATAGGAGTTACTGACCCATTCCTCCCACCCCAGACATTTGAATTTGCTTAAACATTTGGATCCTCTTCTACATTACATTTTTTTTCATTAGTTTCCCATAGAAGATAATTACAGAATAGTAAATACAATTATCAAGAGGTGATAAGCTTTTATCTGAGGTAAATATACTTGAAAAGGAAAAGGGGCAATAGCCTGTTTATTAATGACCAAAACCCAAAGGCTGAACTGCTTAAAAACCTTAACTAAATGTATTTTAAGATTTTTTTTTTCCCTAGGTTTTTCATTTTTTATTAGGTGGAGAGTTATTCAGAATTTTTTTGCGTTGGTTGTTTTTTTTCCTGCAGAACATCCTTTCTAAAAAGCTTGTGGTGTTTGAAGTGGAGAGTGTTTATTAAAAGATAACTTCGCAGTACTTTTCTTTCCAAAAGACAGATTTGACAGCAGGATGTGGTGGTACCTTTCCAAATATCACGGGTACTCTTTCCTGTATGCTGTCTCCAAAGTGAGACCTCCTTAAAGAGTAACTTAAACACTCATAGTTGATACAATCAAGCTTAGGGACTAATCAGAATACTTGAGACTCCTGACTGTGCTCAAATCAAAAAAATACCCTTTTTACAGCACCCTCAACCAGAGCAATAGAACAGAGGGTTTGTGAGAAGGAATTGTGCTGGTTCACTTATAGTTCCTACAAAACCACCAGCCCAACCCTCCTTTCTCTCAAGCTTAAGTTACCTTCAGCAGTTTTTAAACCAGAATTCATGGGCTCTGCCTCAGGAGTAAGTCAGTCTGTCTCCTGGGAAGTCACCACAACAAAAGGGATTGTGTTCTTCTGAGGCTTGTACCTGTTATGTGCATCTCCAGGAGAAAATCTGACAACTTCTTTAAAGGATGTGAATGCACTGTCTGATTTTTCCAAAGATAAGTGGTTATTTAATTCTTTATTCTGAATACCAAAGCTTTTCTCATGTAACAGCTCTTCAGATAGCCATTGCTGCACCAACAATTTTTGGGACTCTGGACTGTTTTAATTATACAGTATTGTGAGAACTTTATACACAGGCAATGGGAAAATGAAGGGAAGGTGAAAAGATTGATGTCAAAGATCTTGGAAAAACATTTTCTTCCTCCTAGACTAAATATGGTTCTGTGCACATTAGAAGCATTTTGAGGCAGGAACTGTCTTTTGCTGAATGTTGGTAAGGTATTCCCTGCTGAGGATTCTCTTCAAGTGATCAGTTTTACAACTGCAGTTTTCACACACGGCTTTAGGTCAGGTATACTGTAAGCTCGTGCTGGGTGATGAGCAGAACAAGGAGCATTTGCAATCTGTAAAATCTGTAAACTCTTGGGATATAACATTTCAAATGAAAGAGAGGACAAGGCCCTACTCAGGAAGAGCCTGACAGAATCACACAAAGGGAGCAGTGATTGGGGTTTTGTGGCCAGTACTACAGTCCAAGTTACATCACAGGCTGGTGCACACATCCTTGGTTTGGAAAAACAATTTATTTCATTAATTTTTACATACCAAATACAGTGCCTGTCTCATTGCTCAAAGTTGATTGACTAAGTTACAGTAGGATAATCTTCCAAAAGACTGTACCCGTTAAATTAATAGCAGCTGTCAACTGGGAAGGTACAGAGATTAATATATTCAAGATTGCTATGAAATACATCAAATGGCAATTGAGATGATCCATATTGTCCTAGGTATGTAACTTCAGAAACACACAAGCAGTGTGCATTGATTTCTAATATTCTCCCTAACACTTGCACAGCACCGCGCTGCGCGGTCCGACGCTTGAGTCCATCTCCTGCTAGAGGCTGAGCAGGCAGCGAAGTGGAAACCCCACCGGTACCGGCTCTAGGTGTGCAGAGACCTCTCTTAGCATCAGGATGTCGGCATGGAGCGGGGCTTGTGGCACTACTGTCAGTTGCTTCTGCCTAGCCTATTCTAGTGGAGAAATTTCAACAGTTTAGCAACTCGCTGTTGCCCATAAGGAAGCTCATTGAGCTTAGCGGAGCTCGGTGCTGGTCTCTTCGGTGCTATGGGCCAGTCCGTTGCCAAGGTCGGTGCTCACAACTTGCCGAAGGGCTGCCCAGATGAGCGGGAGGCCCGCACGGCTTCGTGGCGAAAAGACGGAAGCTGACTTCACTCCCTCCCGCGCTTCCAGGGAAAGTGACAGCGAGCGGCACTTTCCTCTCCCCGCAGCCCCGCCGCCAGCCCAGGCCCGGCCTCGGTCCCGGTCCCGCCACCCAGTGCCCCCTGGCGGCAGCGGCGAGTGAAGGCACATGTGCGCTGTGGGCGGACCCCGTGTCTTCCACCGCCCCCTTGCGCCGGCGGAAGTGACGCGCAGCGGGCGCCATGGCGGAGGAGGCGGGCGGGTCGCAACCGGAGGGTGAGAGTTGCGCTGTGCGGGTTCGGTGGGTCGTCAGCGGCACTCGTGTTGCAGCTGTCGTTGTCCATTGCAGACTGCCCAGGGATCGGCAGCACCCAAGCGGGCAGGGCCACCGCCTGCGAAGGATGCCCCAACCAGAGGCTCTGCGCAGCCGGCGCCACGGCCCCGGACCCAGGTGAGGCAGGCCGTGAGGCGGCAGGTGGTGAGGGGCGGCCGCGAGGCTGGTACGGGGTGCGTGTTCTGACTGCGGTCTCACCTCGCAGCGGAGGCGGCAGAGCTGCGGGAGCGGCTGCGCGGCGTGAAGCATACGGTCCTAGTTCTCTCTGGGAAGGGCGGCGTGGGGAAGAGCACCTTCAGCGCCCTTCTGGCGCACGGGCTGGCGGCGGATGAGACTAAGCAGGTGAGCAGGGCCGGCAGGGCCGCTACGGTTTGAATGCGCTGGCACCTGCGGGGACTCCCTGCAGAGTTTCAGTGCACTGTGTGCCTTCCCCTTGTTCAGGCTTTGAACACGCTAAGTGGGGTGGAGTCTTGTTGCATGATTCAGACTTGTAGACAGTCTGGTGCAAGCTCGTTTCCAGTGGGGCAGATTGGTTTGTTTTCCAGGTTGCTCTGCTGGACATAGATATCTGTGGGCCATCGATCCCAAAGATGATGGGTCTAGAAGGAGAACAGGTAAATGAATGCTCAGACACGTTGTTTAAATTATTTCTGTTTAATATTAACGTTTTAGAGTTTTGTAAACTTCAAGATTATGAAAGGACTGCTTATTAGGAAATGTGTCTGGTAGTGTGCAGGGAAATACACTGAGGTGAGGTTCAGCTTTAGTCTGTAAGAGTTGTCTGCTTTCAGGATGACCAGCTCTGCAAACCATGTTTTGCTGCGTATTGGCCACATATTCGTGACTGCTTGAAATTTAAGTAATGTTAGTACAGTGCTTTTTGTCAACCCTGAAATATTTTATATAAATATATAAAAGTCATGGGTAAGTATCTTGTGAGAGAGTTGAACAGTCATTAGTCGCTTATTAGTGGACATCTGGCCCTTCTGCAGTTTTTTCCTCAGCTGCCCACATAAAGCAATATTGCACCTATTGGCAGGATATCTATTTGTCCAGATGTGACTTGTGTAAGTGTTCTATGTAACATTTGTGTTTATTTCCAATATGACCTTATGTATTGCTTTGATTTTCAGGTTCATCAGAGTGGATCTGGGTGGTCTCCAGTGGTAAGTTCTTGCAACTCTTTGAGAAAGTCTGTTGGGTTTATTTGGGTGGTCACTGTCTTCTAAAGTGAAAAAGGACTGGGGGAGGAGCAGAGGCTTTTTCTTTTAATTCTTCTTTTAAGTGACACATACCCAGACTCTAGCATGTGGATATAGGCTGCATGGACTAAAGTGTTACATTTTGCTGTCTTTTCTAATGTACTGTGGGCAATAAATAGAACTTACTTGATTTCATTTTTTTTGTTACCATGCAGCTACACAGCATGTCACCTTTTCAGTGACAGACAAGAAGTATCTTATACCTAAGAAAAAATGCATTAATCTTTGGAAAATGCAGGGAAAGCCTTGCAGGAGTGTGGGTTGTCTAAAGATCACCCTTTGTGTGCATGCAGTTAAAAGACAGTTTGATGCTGAGGGGAAAAGCTGCTTTTATGCTTAACTGTCTCGGTGATCTCATAAACCACTGTAAATCTTACTACAACTGTATTTTTTCAGTCTTTGAATGTAGTTGGTGAACACTGCACAACTCCTGGAGCTTTTAGTGCCCCTTGATAAAAGTGATGCATAAAGTTTTCTGCCATTATTTTCTTAATGATTTTCTTTCCTCCAACTGCTACAAAATCCGGTTTCCAAGTTGCCTTTTCTCCTCTTTCTTTTCTGTTCTGTGTGCTTGACTGAGTTGATTTACTTCTTTTGTAGTATGTTGAAGAAAACTTGGGTGTCATGTCAGTGGGGTTCTTGCTTAGTAGTCCTGATGATGCTGTCATCTGGAGAGGACCAAAAAAAAATGGTATCTATCAAGTGTTTTCAACAATAATTCAAGTACTTCAAAGATTTAATACCATGCACTTGTTTAATAATTAAATATAGTATAGTAAGCCATAGGAAAAGAATCAGTGAATGATTACTTATTTTCTTCAGTTGCACATATTAATTTGATTAAGTTAGAAGGTAAAATGTTCTGCTTTTAAAATATCTTTTTAAAGCCTTTCCAAAATAACTGTACCTATACTGAAGCTGACAACTTGGAAGAATATTTATACCTAGACTATAAATGTTGAAGTAGACCCTAAAGTTTAATACAGGAAGATTTTTTTAAAATTTCTCTCTTCCCCATGCTTGCCCTTTCTTTTAGGGCTGATCAAACAATTTCTTCGTGACGTGGACTGGGGAGAAATCGACTACCTGATTATAGACACACCTCCAGGAACATCAGATGAACATTTATCTATCGTGCAGTACCTCAGTGCGGCGCACGTAGATGGTGCTGTTATAATCACTACCCCTCAGGTAAGAGAACTTAATTTCCAGGGATAGAAACATCATGGCACTTAAAGCCAGTCCTTGGTTTAGAGTCTTTAACTTCAGAGAAATGATGATACAGAACCTAAAGGAGCTGGCTGTCTCATTTTGTGCCTGCAGCTGGCTGGCCTGTGAGTTAGCTGGGTGTCTCTGGAGATGGGGATCTGAGAGGGTCACTAAACCACTGAGCAGTTCACAGTCAAAAGTTGTTGTGATCTGGGTGTGAAGGGAAATGCAGCTTTCATTTCTGTCTTCAAGGTTCACATCATTGTGCATCTGTAACTTGACAACAGCTTAATGTTCAGAAGGCAGTAAGAAGTTTAGTTCAGTTCACTGTTGTGCAAACACTGATGTGTGCCGTTAGTGACCCAGCCTGCTGCCTCCAGTAGGCAGCTTTGCAATGCACGTTTTTAGAAGCAAAATCTGCCTGTGGAGAGCTAAAACACCAAGTATGTCGTGTTCATTGGAAAGGAATCTCTCTGGAGATACTCAAGACCTGTCTAGGTGCATTCCAGTGTGATCTGGTATAGGTAATCCTGCTCTGGCATGGGGGTTGGACTGGATGATCTTTCGAGGTCCCTTTCAGCTCCTAACATTCTGTGATTCTGTGAACAGGAGATCAAGTAGCAAAAGGCACAAAGCATTTCCACAACAGCTGAAAAAATAAATGTACAGGAAGTGAAGTGGTGAGGGTAGCACCAGATAGGTGGTGAGGAAGGAAAAGGGAACATGAGAAATGAACAAGGTCAGGCATGTATGTGCAAAGTCTGAGAGGATAGTAAACTATTTCACATTTAATTTGTGAAGAGGGAACAACCATAAGCCTTGTGGTTCTTGTCCTGTTTGCTCTATTGAGAGTACCAGGGGTCTTTGTCTAAACTAAAAATGTGAAAATGTTACATTTAAAGAACTCAAGTCAGGAGAGAAAATATCAATTTGGCTGAGTCTTGACTCCAGTCAGATTTCAAAACAGAACCACATTCAGCAGGCTGGAACTGATGTACATGTTCTGTTGCTACTCAGAACTGCTGCTATAGCACATAATACAGGTTTATGTTCCTCAAAACGTGAAGAGAGCAGTAATAACATTACAAACCTCCTTTAAAATTGCTCTAAAGATGTAACTTCATGAGTTAAGCATCAAAACTTTCCAGTCAAAATAGCAGTGCTTTCAATATTTGTAGGAAGTCTCGCTTCAGGATGTGCGGAAGGAGATCAACTTCTGCCACAAAGTGAAACTGCCAATCATTGGTGTTGTGGAAAACATGAGTGGCTTCATATGTCCCAAGTGTAAGGTAGGGCTGGCTGTGTGTTACAGCAGTTTTTGTCTTTGCATTGTTTCTATATAAAACATTGCTCCAAAAAAGCTTTGTTTTCAGAAGTGCAATATCTTAACTCTAAATCTTGTCCCAGAACGAATCTCAGATCTTTCCCCCAACTACTGGAGGTGCAGAGAAGATGTGCCAGAACTTCAGTGTTTCCCTCCTGGGCAAAGTGCCTCTAGATCCTCAGATAGGTAAAGTTCCTGTATTGCACTGCATTTCAAACAAGTTTTTCCTTCTGTACTGATGTTATTACTGGAAGATCCTGTCTTGGACACGGATAAATTGGAATATTACACATTTAGTCTCTTAGGTAAGTGCCTGTGTTTAGATAGAAGACTTTTGAATCAGAAATTACTGGAACAGTGACACAGCATGGTGGGACAATAGGAGAGTGTCAGAATAATTTATTTAGTCTGAAACTTAACCTTGATTAAGATTCAATTAGGCATCTTTTCAGATACCACCAAAGTACGACATATCTTTCCCTTCAGTGTAATCGCCTGGAAGTGCAGCCTGAATAGAATCCTAACCACAATGAATAATAATACATTGTTCGGCATTAAAACTAGTGCTTGAACTTCAGTGTTACTGGTACCACCCAAGTTCTGTTGTGGGTAGTGAGAAGGCAAAGGCTTGGTTCCTTGCCCACTGTTTGTTAGAAATGAGTGCTTGCTTTAATGATATCAAGAACAGGTCAGTATTTCAAAACTGAGGGTTTCTGCTAATAGTATTCCTCTGTGAAACTGTAAGCTGTAGGTCTGGTCCTGTTACTGATACAGGGACATCTTAAAAGAATAGATGTGAGTGGCTCTTCGGAAGGGTATAACTGGCAGCAGGCTAGCAGGTAAAATAGAAGTTCATCTCTTCCTATTGCTTTGCTTTCATGTTTTCCCTTGTCCTTCAAGGAAAAAGTTGTGACAAAGGGCAGTCTTTCTTGGCTGAAGCACCTGAGTCTCCAGCAACGTTGTCTTACAGGAATATCATTCAAAGTAAGTCTGAAAATAGCTCAATTCTGAGCACTTCTGCAGTAAAGGCACTAACCAGAATTCTGTTGTTCTGCCACAAATAATAGAAAACAGTAGATGTGCACAGTGATTATGAAAGCAGCAGATGCAAATACTGTGTTCACCTTTTGGGGCATCAGTTAAGACAGGCTTTTAAAGCAGTAATGAAATTACATTGAGAAACTGGTTTCAGTTTGGCCCCAGTCATGAATTTTCTAGGGACATGGCTTTGTACTTGTTCTCACAAAAAAGTTCCAGATTCACCAGCAGGCTGCTTTCAGGTGCTCCCCATAGGTGGGTATGGTACACCTGCCTGATTGCTGCCTCCACTTCTAACTGCACAAAATAACCCACTGAAAACCACCTAAAGAGCTGGCAATGTGCAGGTTGAACGTACAAACCACTGGGAGATTCCTAAAGCTATGTGCACTGTGATAAGAGGCCCAGCTTGCTGGAGTTGTACCAATAGGGTTCAGAGTGATGCAACAATAACTGCTGATGTGCAGCTGAACAATTATTTCTATTACCTTTTCTCTTGTCTTTGCAGGAATTCAGGAATACTGTGATCAGCACCAGTTTCAAGAAGAAAAGATTATCTAATCTATGAGTGGAGTAAAAGTGTAGCTCTTGTTGAATTATAGCAAAGTAACTTATGCCTTGACTTAATAAAAGGAAAGTATTCTTTTTTATATTGCAAATAAATTCTTAATATAAATGTCCTGGCCCTAGGTGCTTTCCATACCTCAAAATTCGCTTAGGTGGTCTCAAAGCTTGCCAGAAAGCTCTGAAGTGGAATCTTTATCCCTCTTAAGAAGGTGCAGTCTGCACCCAGTCTGACCTGAATATGAAATTGGTAGTTGAACACACACACAAAGATGATCTTCTGTAGAAAATTGAATATAAAATACCCTTGGCTGATGCTGTTATGTACATCTAATGCATCTGCCGTGGTCATGGACTAGACTGTGTCCTGCCTCCAGTGCTAAGGGTGTGGTGATGCCTATTTGCTCTCTGTGAGTGACATTGTTTAGTATCTCCTTTTAGTGGAGATTTGTATTTTAGAGTGACCTTTTTTTTTTTACACTTGGCATGTTCTAAAATAAAAACCTACAAGAATTTAGTCATAGTACAGTATCTTATTTATTACAGGTGTCAGAATAAGATTCATATATCTTAACTATCGATAACTGGCTGCTTCACACAAGCTCTGTGTGAACATGCTCCATGACTTCTGTTCTTCCACTTGACCCTAAGCCTGAGCACTAAAAAATAAGCATCAGGTATCCTTAATTTTGTGATTGTAATGCCTGTCTTTATTGAGGAATCAGAGCTTTGAGAAGTCAGCATTGTATACAAGAGGAAAAGGCAGTTTGATTTTGTATATTGTGGTTCCAAAATTAAACAAATAAGCATCATCTTTTGATTATATTCTAACTCTTGGTTAAGGTAAGCCAAGAGTTGACCGATTGGTTGGGTTGGGTTTTTTGTTGGTTTGGGTTTTTTCTCCTTAAAGCAGCACTCAGTATAGAGCATAAGCACTGGTTTTGTGCTATACAAACACTTTTTCATGGAACTTTTGAGTAAGAAAGGCTTTAAACCTTTCAGAATCCAAAGACTCAAACACAAATGACATAAAATCTTGAATATAGCATGCAGGTGTTAATTACTAGCGTGTTACTTTGTGAAAGCTGTTCTTCATATCAAGATCTGTAATTATTTTTTCTGCTCATCCTTTCAGTTCTTCCTTAGCTGATTAGTGCCTTTCTTCCCATGTTCTTCAGTGCGCTCCTCTGAAGTTCTTGTCTCTCCTGGAGGATGAGCACAGATAGTGTGGGTGTTGGCATAACCTAGTGTGTGGGAATCTTACAAAAAAGCAGGGAAGAGCCTGTCAGAAGCAGTAGGATAGAAGATAGCTGTCCCAGCTGTGCCTAAGCAGAGGCACTCAGCTCAGAAGGCATCCCTCCAAGGATTTAACTGAGAGGACATTCCTCATGTGGCTTGGAAGCAGCTCAGCTGTGAAGCTTGAGCAGGCTCCAAATCTAGAGGTGGGGTATGGCCCCCTTGAGGAGTTCCACAAGAGTGGGAGAATCAAACTAGCCTTGCCAGCAGTTATTTTGAGAACTAAGACATGGGAAGAGCCCAAATAACAGTGTGAGGCAAGTCAGTATGTGACAACTCATGGGCTGTAGCTGATAGATCAGCTCAGTACTTACTCTTAGGAACATCTTTGACAAAAAACCTTGAAGCTGCTCTGCTGATGCTCTTTGATCCCCCTAATTTGCAGTGGATGTAGCCATATAAATTGGCAGTCTGAAGAGATCCCAGCAATCACAAGAGCCTGTGAACAAGCAAAAGTTCAATTCAGCTGGAACAAATACAGTGCCAGATACACATATACTGTTCCAGCGGGGATCTTGCTCGGGAGCACACCGCGACCGGCACCCTCGGGAACACTAGCTGCTTCCTTTTCAACCTACGGGGACGGCAGGGCACCCCGGGCTCTCGGCACTCGCCTAGATTCGGCACGACCGTTCCTCCACGTGCTTGCTGCTCGGGATCGCTCGGGCTCCCCGCGTCACTGCCGGCGGCTGGTTTAAAAGCCAGCGGCGGCTCGCGCAGCCCCTGTTCCAGTGGGGGCCTTGCCGCCTGCTCTCGCTCGGCACGCGCCGCCACACTTGTTCTAAATTCTGTCCAGCAGGTCCCGCGGGCAGGGCACCATGGTGGTGACGCGCCGCAACCGCTCCTTCAAAACATCAGTCTCGACTCAGACTGAGGGGGAATACAAGCAGGTAGGTAAGTGCCACAAGCAAGAGGTGGGTGTCCAGGCTTATGGCTGCAGAGAGTGCTGGAGCCTGGCAGTTGAGATGCAGGGTAGTGGGGACAATTCCTGCATCAGATGCGAGCAAATTGACTATCTGCTTAACCTGGTGGCCAGATTGAAAGATGAGGTGACTAGACTTAGAGATGTCAGGGATTGTAGAAGAGAGACCAACTTGAGTAACCAGGCTCTGCAGGCTCCCCCAGCAGAGGCTGATTATCCAAAAAGCAGAGGGGAATGGACGAAGGTTCCTCTCAAAAGACACAAATTAAAACCTCCCTGTCTCCCTTCACCTCCCCCACTGCCCTTGGACAACAGGTATGGGGCACTGGAGGTCGAGGGGGAGGTGATTCTGATGCTGGAGGACACACCATCTGGGGTTTTCCATGAGGCAAAACAGCCCAGGGTGGGTCGGCCCGGGGTGGGTCGGCCCAGGGTGAGTCAGCCCAGGGTGAGTCAGCCTGGCGTGGGTCGGCCCGGGGTGAGTCAGCCTAGGGTGGGTCGGCCCGGGGTGAGTCAGCCTAGGGTGGGTCGGCCCGGGGTGAGTCAGCCTAGGGTGGGTCGGCCCGGGGTGAGTCAGCCTAGGGTGGGTCGGCCCGGGGTGAGTCAGCCTAGGGTGGGTCGGCCCGGGGTGAGTCAGCCTAGGGTGGGTCGGCCCGGGGTGAGTCAGCCTAGGGTGGGTCGGCCCGGGGTGAGTCAGCCTAGGGTGGGTCGGCCCGGGGTGAGTCAGCCTAGGGTGGGTCGGCCCGGGGTGAGTCAGCCTAGGGTGGGTCGGCCCGGGGTGAGTCAGCCTAGGGTGGGTCGGCCCCGGGTGAGTCAGCCTAGGGTGGGTCGGCCCGGGGTGAGGCAGCCTGGGGTGGGTCATCCCGGGGTGGGTAAGCCTGGGGTGAGTCAGCTTGGGGTGAGTCAGCCTGGGGTTAAACAGCCTTCCCCTGGCATCAAGACTTGCTCCCTTAAAAAAAGAGGAGGGTGATTGTCATTGGTGATTCCCTACTGAGGGGAACAGAGGGCCCCATATGTCGGCCAGACCCTGCTCACAGGGAACTTTGTTGTCTCCCAGGAGCTCAAGTTGCTGATGTTACCAGAAGGCTGCCTAGTCTGGTGCAGCCCTCTGACTACTATCCATTAATAATTATGCAGTTAGGGAATGATGATGTTGCAACTAGAACTCCCAGGGCTATCAAGAATGACCTCAAGGTCCTGGGGGATCTAGTGGAGGACTCAGGTGCACAAATAATTTTTTTGTCTATACCCTTAGTTGCAGGAGGGAATACGAGAAGGAACAGGTCAGCAGCTGTAGTCAACAGGTGGCTTAGAGGTTGGTGCAGTCAGAAGAATTTTGGGTTTTTTGATCTTGAAAAACTTTCTACTGCACCAGGTCAGCTGGTAACAGATGGAGTACATCTGTCCCAGAGGAGGGGAAAGGTCACAGTACATGAGAATGGCCTGTCCCCCAAAGGTAAAAAGATTCTGGGAAGGGAATTAGCAAGTCTCATTGACAGGGCTTTAAACTAGCTTCGAAGGGGGAAGGGGTTGAAACCATTCCCCCCAGACAGGAGTCTGAGGGTGGTAAGCTGGAATCAGGGGCAACACCAGCAGCCCAGCTGAAGTGCATGTACACTAATGCACGAAGTATGGGCAACAAACATGAGGAGCTGGAAGCCTTGTTGCAGCAGGAAAGATATGATGTTGTTGCCATCATGGAGACGTGGTGGGATGACTCGCATGACTGGAGCGCTGCAATTGACGGCTACAGGCTATTCAGGAGAGACAGGCAGGGAAGAAGGGGTGGAGGGGTGGCCCTGTACATCAGGGAGGCTCTTGATGCCATTGAGCTAGAGATCAGGGATGATCGGGTTGAGTGCGTGTGGGTAAGAATTAGAGGGAAGACCAGCAGGGCAGACATCCTGGTTGGAGTCTGTTATAGACCACCCAACCAGGAGGATGATCTTGATGAAGCATTCTATAGGCAGCTTAAGGCTGTCTCAAGATCGCCTAACCTTGTTCTCGTGGGTGACTTCAACCTGCCTGATATCTGCTGGGATCACAACATAGCAGAGAGGAGGCAGTCTAGGAGGTTCTTAGAGTGCATGGAGGACAGCTTCTTATCCCAGGTGCTGCGCGAGCCTACCAGGGGTAAGGCTATGCTTGACCTCCTCTTCACCAACAGGGAAGGGCTGGTGGGTGATGTGGTGGTCGGAGGGTGTTTAGGCACCAGTGACCATGAGATAATTGAGTTTTCAGTATTCAGCCAAGCCAAGAGGGGCAGCAAGAAGACCTCCACTCTGGACTTCCGGAGGGCGGACTTCAGGCTACTCAAGGAACTAACTCAGAAGGTTCCTTGGGAAAGAGCCCTTAAAAACAAAGGGGTCCAGGAGAGCTGGACCTACTTCAAGAAAGAACTCTTGAAGGTGCAGGAACAGGCTGTGCCAGTGTGCCGGAAGATGAGCCGCCGGGGCAGACGGCCAGCCTGGTTGGGTAATGAACTTCTAAAGGAACTAAGGGAAAAAAAGAGGGTGTATTATCTTTGGAAAAAAAGGGAGGCAACCCATGGAATGTTTAGGGATGTTGCTAGGTCTTGTAGGAAGAAAATTAGGGAGGCAAAAGCACATTTGGAGCTCAGATTGGCCTCTGCTGTGAAGGACAACAAAAAGTCCTTCTATAAATATATTAATAGCAAGAGGAAGAGCAAGGAGAAGCTCCACTCCTTGGTGGGCATGGAGGGGAATATTGTAACAAAGGATGAGGAAAAGGCAGAGGTGCTTAACACCTTCTTTACTTCAATTTTTACTAGCAGGACAGAACGGCTTCCAGACAGCTGGCCTGCAGAGATGGCAGAAGGAGCCAGGGAGCAGCATAGTTTTCCCCTGTTCCAGGATGGGAGAGTTAGAGATCTTCTCAGCCGCTTGGACCCCCACAAGTCCATGAGACCGGATGGGATCCATCCTAGGGTGCTGAGGGAGCTGGCAGATGAGCTGTCCAGGCCGCTCTCCATCATTTTTCAGCAGTCCTGGCTCACTGGAGAGGTCCCAGAAGACTGGAAGCTGGCCAACGTGGTGCCCATCCATAAGAAGGGCCAGTTCGAAGAGCCGGGGAATTATAGGCCTGTCAGCCTGACCTCAGTGCCAGGCAAGATTATGGAATGGGTCATCTCGAGTGCGATCACACAGCACTTACAGGATGGCCAGGGGCTCAGGCCTAGCCAGCATGGATTTAGGAGGGGCAGGTCCTGCCTGACCAACCTGATCTCCTTCTATGATCAGGTGACCCGCCTGGTGGATGTGGGGAGGCCTGTGGATGTGGTCTACCTGGACCTCAGCAAGGCCTTTGACACAGTCCCCCACAGCAAACTCCTGGCCAAGCTGGCAGCCCATGGCTTGGACAGGAGCACACTGCGTTGGGTTAGGAACTGGCTGGAGGGCCGAGCCCAGAGAGTGGTGGTGAATGGTGCCACATCCAGCTGGCGGCCTGTCACTAGTGGTGTGCCCCAGGGATCAGTGCTGGGCCCCATGCTTTTCAACATCTTTATTGATGATCTGGATGAGGGCATTGAGTCCATCATCAGTAAATTTGCAGATGACACCAAGCTGGGGGCAGGAGTTGATCTGCTGGAGGGCAGAGAGGCTTTGCAGAGGGACCTCGACAGGCTGGACAGATGGGCAGAGTCCAATGGCATGAGATTTAACACATCCAAGTGCCGGGTTCTGCACATTGGCCACAACAACCCCAGGCAGCGCTACAGGCTGGGGTCAGAGTGGCTGGAGAGCGGCCAGGCAGAGAGGGACCTGGGGGTGCTGGTTGATGGGAAGCTGAACATGAGCCAGCAGTGTGCCCAGGCAGCCAAGAGGGCCAACCGCATCCTGGCCTGCATTAGGAATAGTATGGCCAGCAGGAGCAGGGAGGTCATTGTGCCCCTGTACTCTGCTTTGGTTAGGCCGCACCTTGAGTACTGTGTCCAGTTCTGGGCCCCTCAGTTTAAGAAGGACACTGAGTCACTTGAGCGTGTCCAGAGAAGGGCAACAAGGCTGGGGAGAAGCCCTGTGCACAAGGCCTACGAGGAGAGGCTGAGGGAGCTGGGATTGTTTAGCCTGGAGAAGAGGAGGCTCAGGGAGACCTTATTGCTCTCTACAACTACCTGAAAGGTGGTTGTAGCCAGGAAGGGGCTGGTCTCCCAGGCAACCAGCACCAGAACAAGAGGACACAGTCTCAAGCTGCACCAGGGGAAGTTTAGGCTCGAGGTGAGGAGAAAGTTCTTCACCAAGAGAGTGATTCGTCATTGGAATGGGCTGCCCGGGGAGGTGGTTGAGTCTCCGTCCCTGGAGGCGTTCAAGAGGGGACTGGATGTGGCGCTTGGTGCCATGGTCTAGTTGTGAGGTTGTGGTTACAGGTTGGACTCGATGATCTTCAAGGTCTCTTCCAACCTTGGTAATTCTATTCTATTCTATTCTATTCTATTCTATTCTATTCTATTCTATTCTATTCTATTCTATTCTATTCTATACACACGTAGGGTCTGTGAGTACTATTTAGATACACACATGCTATAAGAAGGAGATATTCCTTCCAATAATAAACTACCTTCTGAGAGATCCAATCATGTCAAACTTCTACAAGATGCCTCTCTAAATTATCAAAGCCCTGGTAACATTTTTTGTCATCCTGCATCTTGCTAGACTTCTTCACTTCCCTAAAAGCAGCTATTCAAAATAGAATCTAGTCAATAGATTCCACAATCCTTTCACTTTTTCAAGTTTGATTTGTATCTAGGTTTCACATCCAGATACACAGCAAATCTGCAGCCTTGTTTAGCTGACAAACTGCCTTATATACAAAAAAATCCTGTAATTTGCAGCTTTACAAAAAGAGCATTGGTAGACAGGAAGCCATACATGGCATGAATGGGCAGCAAAAATAAATCAATCCTTTTGTGGTATTAGAGGCTTGGCAGCAGGCGGAACCCAACTGATTCACTCATGAAATAACTTACAAGAACTGTTTGTCTCGGCCTCAGCAGGTTTCCTGGAAGCCATTGTGTTTTCATTTATGTAAATTGCCTTTTACAAGCACCTGGGTAACCTGCTTCCAGTGCTGGTTCCTTCTCCAGACAGGTTTTAGTCTAGCAAACAATCTTTGCTTTTCAAAACCATGGGTGGAGCCCTGGAGAAAGCCTGCTGGTTTAAATTTAACTGTTGCTTGTTTAGCTGTGCTGTTTGGGGCACTAGAATGTGGTTAATGATTTACAATTGATTTGTAACTGTGGATTAATTTCCTCTTTAATAAGAAAATGTAATCTTGGCTGTTACTGGCTATGTAGTTGCACATGTTCAAGACACTTTATCCGTTCAAACTGAATTAAGAAATTGTACTTAGCATAGCTAGGATCTTGACAAAACTAATTCTAGGGCAAGTGAAACAAGTGAAAACATGAAGACTTCATATCTTAAAGCAATATATGGAGTAAATTTTCTCTTGTATTAAGAAAAATGTGAATTTTTTAAAGTAGATGGCTCATAAATACAGTAACTGAAAAATATATTCTTACAGCTCAATTTATCAAGCTTTTAAACACCCTGATACTGATTCTGTTGAAAGGGAATGGTACCAGAGATCGAAAATCCTCACTTTTAAGAGTAAGTAACATTCAAGCCCCAAGGATATGTGAAAACCTGAAAACCAGCATCACTGGTTCATATTTTTTTGTCCTCTCCTATTAGATTCACTTGTCTGAGATAAGATGGGGAAAATTAAGTTGTTACAGTTATGAAGAAGTCTGTAATTTTGCCAGCCACTTGAGGGTCACGTCAGATGAAGGAGCTGATATCCTACTAGGAGAGGGACTGAAAGTTACTAATCTGCTCCAGAATGCAGGGCTTGACTACAGAAACTCCATGGTTCCTGTTAGTGGAATTTCTGTCCTGTCGGAAGACTGGATTCAAGACTGTTGCAGAAGTCCTTTAGCAACACTATCAGCCATAGGTCTTTCAGTACCCCCAGACTTACCAGCCATTTCAGCTTCAAGGAGAACAAGCTGCTAAAGAAAAACACTGTCCAAATAACTGGGCAGATAATGAGACCAAGCCAAAAGATTCGAGCTTCAGCTTCAGTTGAGGCAGCTATTGTAGGCACCTAGAAGGAAAATTATTGCAACCACTGGTCACAAAGACAAAATCCACAATAAATAACAAAACAGCAGAGGAGAAAGAATGGACAAAATTACTTCTTTACCAGCATTTCACTTGTTACATACATAGAAGGAAGATTGAATAAGAAGAGAAGTAGCTAAACCCAAGTCTTCTGCCTGATGCCCTGGTGTACCTGATAGCATTTTGTTTTCAAAGGTTCTGGTGTCTGCTCACATATAAATGAGATTATTATTCTTTTGGTCACTGATAGCTCCCACTAACACTACAGATTAGTAGCATTTCAAAGTCAAAGTTATGTTACACTGATAATTGCTTTTACACTTCAAAAATATGAAGGCAATTTTGATTCAAACATTAGATTCAAACTTTACCAAGGCCTAGGGAAGTGTGAAACACAAGGCAGTGTAACAAGTAGAGCTTTACTGTAAGCATTTCTGTCTGTAGTGTAGATTCATGGCAAGTACTGTGTTCATAAATCAAAACCATGAGGGGAAAAGAATCAGTCCAGTATTGGAAAAGCTATAGTATCTAATGTGGATATAACTGCAATGAGCTGTTACAAGTGCTAACAAGCAGCTTTTAAAGACTGTCCATAGAATTTAATCAGTTGGCTCCAGTTCAGATAACAGAATTCTCATAACAGTGCTCATGACCATACATTTTCCCCAAAACATGCTGTTTCTTCATGTATCTTCAATCTTGCATGAAGCTTTCTTTTCTAATATGTAAACTACAGTTTTGCTAAGACCACTGTGGTTTCAAAAATGCTTCTTCTGTAATACCAGCGTTGGACACCATAGTAACTGCAGGCAGCTCTCTTGTTTTCTAGTGCTCTACTTGTGTTCTGGGAGACCAAAAAACTCAGAGCAGGCTGCATAAGGCTCTGGTTACAGATTTCTCCAGGTCAGCACATCTCTTGTGTCTCTTTTTACACCAAAAGGCTCATTGTTAACTCCTAGCGCTTAAATTGTTCAGAAGGTTCTGATCTTTCCTAGGAAACCAAAGTTCAAATTCTCACTCCAAATCTCTGACTATTCAATCACTTTCAGAAATACCAGCTTCACAACTGGAAAAGAAAACCCTTTGGACTCTTCCACTCTGAAAACTGAAGTCTTTTAGCTCACTTTCAGTATCTCAAATTCTCCATGTAAAAATAAGACTCTTCCATCCATGGAGAGGCAGACAATGGCATCCACCTTGTAAATACAGTTAAGTTTCTCTATCTTGCCCAAGAAAGCCCTGAAAGCCTCAATAATTACAAGCTGTCTTTTTAGCCCAGAGTCTTTGGGGAAGCACTAGCAGCATCAGAATGTTCAGTAATTCCACACCATATTCCATGAGCATGAATAGAATATTTGTTTGAAAATACTGAATTTGAACTATTCAGCATTGCTTTCAACATACATCTTTCCTGAAAAGGATTCTGTGTTGGGATTAATGATATGAAGATGTGTTCATTGTAAGATGTTATCACTAAAAAATAGAACTGCCAGAAATGTTCATACCAGTAGTACCATATTTATTCTGCTGATGCATATGATGACAACGTTGTGAGACCAGTTTTGTCCTGAATGCTTCCAGGATGTGATAATCCACTGTGCTTGCAACCTAATACTTACATTATTTTCTACAGAAGCTGGATAAACAGTAACTGTTAGAAAGGGTCTCTATTTGTTACTTTATTTGATTTAGTATCAGCTCTACCAGCTTTCCTAGGGATTCTGTTTGTCCTGTGCCTACTTCTATTAACAGGCTTACCCTTTTTGCTTCAAACACCCAGTGACTTTTTCCATCTTCATCAATCTGGTTCCACCAACGCAAACCAACCAAGAGTCTTCCTGTCACATTCTGGTGACATAAACAATTATTTGCATTAATCACTTGCATAATTCACTTGTCAGACTAACAATATTGGGGGGGTGGGGGGTGGAGGAAGACAAGCATGTCTGAAATCATAATATTTTATCAAATATTAAATTAGCTCTAAAAGCTGTGCCAGCTTGAGCACAACTGTGATAAAGGATGAATGAGTTCCCACAAACTTAGAGGCCTTTTCTGATATGACAGCCCAATAACATTGACTTAGATTAGAAATTTATAGGATGTATCTTTTCTAAGTCAGTTAGTTGGGGAAGTTCCCAATAAACATATTTCCCCAGTAAGAGAGAAGAGTGAACAAAAACACCCTGAAAAAAAAATGGAAGATTAATTATAAGGAAGTAAACTGCACGGAATTAGGCAAACCAGGTAAGAAAACCTTTCTGCACCTGGATGAACACTACAAGTTTTCAGTATACTGGAGATGCATCAAGGCTTCCCCTTTACAAAGCAAAAGCCTTGTTCCAGTGGAGCCCCTGACATTCTGAACTGGTCTGACTCATCTGCCTGCATGTGACTAGGACATTGATGCCACAGCTGTGCCCCCAGGGGCCTTCTGCAGCCCCTGCATGCTAGGTCTGGGTATACTATTGCAGCTTGGGATATCCTTTGGCATCCACTGCTGAAAACCAGCAATGCTCATTTATTTTTTCCTGAGAGGGGAAGGGTACAAACAAATCTACCTGTGGCAAGGCAATTTTCTCACCATACTTAGCAGCTCTCACCAGCCATAGAGAACAAGGTGATGAACAGTAACTAAGATATCTACATGTCTTAACTAAAATAGGCTAGACATTTAATAATTCAACAATACACACACATGTACAATATATACAATCAATATACTTATTTCCTTTTTTTGTTTTATTTTGTTTTATTTAATGGCATACAAAATACTTTTCAAGGTCATCTTACCTTAACTGACCAAAAGTCAAAGGATAGAAGAAGGAGAACAGTGACAAAACAGGCAACAAAGCTGTTGCTGAACCAGTCACAGAACAAGTAGGTAATAATAGCACTCACTCGGAAAAACAGGTGGAAAAAGGTGGCCAGTGGGTGCCTAGAAAAGAAACAAAACCAGAGCACTTAGTAAGTAATGGGACAAGAAATGTTACAGTATTTGCAAGTGTAGCATAGCACAGCTATTTCTAATCTACAATGGTATTTTGGTTTGTAGCTGCTCCTATTTCATACATTTATGTGTATCTTCATTATCAAAGCAACAGTATTTCCAGCAACTAACCCTCAATCTAAAGCTAGAATGTGCAGTTTCTGTCACACTTTCTCAAAGACAAAACAAAATCCAGAGGTTTTCACCAGTTTCTTTGGCATTTCATGAGGAAATTTAGCGGTTTTGCTCAACACTCTGCCCTAAAATCCCCATCATTTCATGAAATAAATCAGCATCACAAGGCACAAATTAATTGGGACAGATCTTATGTTTTTCAGAACTGTTCTGAAAACAAGAACAGGAACTAAAAAAAAAAAATAGCTGTTTGGTTTAGGACAAAATGAACTTTTATATGTAATGTCTGAAACAAAACACTTCCTGTTTCAGAGAGAGCGCAATTTGGGAATCTAACAGCTCTTATGAATAAATGTTCATTAACTTCATTAGATATTTGTGCTTTGCCTGTAACAAAATAAAAGGGAGTTTCAGTGGAAGTAACTCTGTGGCATGGAAAAATGGCCTGTACAGTGAGACCAGGGTTTGGGGAGTGCTACATTGTTGTCAGGATAATATACCAAGTACAAAAACTTACCCTGCACAGCTGTGCTTGTATTAATTAAACATGACAATTAACTAGAGGCCATGGCTTTTAAGTAACTTCTTCCCTTGAAGCAGATTGATTATAACTGTTTTTCTAAATAAGATTTTTTTTTTTTCCAGTCATGAATTGTTTCATTAAGCTCCTCCACCTCTGTAAACAATAGTTTAGCCTAGGTCACAATTAATTATTCAACTACTAAATTGCTTTTTTCTATTATTGTGCATGATAGAATTATACATATAGTATATACACAATTATAATTGTTTATTATAAACATATTATATTAAAATGACAATAGTTACTACATTTATGTATTTATTTCAATATTATTATTCCATAGCTATTTCAGTGTTCTAGTAATTATCTATATTGTGTACTGGAAATACTGTGCTTGTAGTCCTACACACACATGACTGGGTAAGCAAGAATGATGCAACGCTGTAGTTTATACTTACTCCTGATCATGCCCATGCTAATCTCAAACTTTCCCAGAACTACTTCTGACTTAAAATTAAACACGTGACATTTTGAGCCAGAGGAGGTTTTTCTGCCCTGAGCAGATGGGTGGGTGGAGTAGATACTGTGAACTCTCAAAACCAGATAGTGTCTGGCTACTTCAAGTCTTGATCTCATTCAGGAATATGCAAGAGTTCATTACGTAAGTGGTATCTTGTGTCTGTACAAGCTATTCAAGGAGCACAACCCTTAAGTACATCAGGGTGGCTGGAGCTTTTGTAACTATATCAAGTGCTTCAAATGTGAAAGTAACTTTGGAGAAGCATTGCTTCATTTCGGAAGTCAGATGATGAATTACAGTTTGGATGCTGTATCTGTTCCAATATAACACTCTGGAGAGTGTTTAGTAGAAACCAGTACATGAGCAAGAGGCTCACATTTATTCCAGCACTAAGCACTTTATTGAGACTCTGGAATATCAGCTCTCTCACAAGGGTATGCCTAACCAAGGGACTTGCAGATTCTTGTCCTAGGGCAGGAGTAAGAAGATATATCAAAACTTACACCTCATTCTTAGAACAACTCTCAGTCTCAGAAGATCTCCACATATTTATGCTTTTTTTACAAAAAGCCCAAATTCTGAAGCTAATGCAATCCAGTAAATAAACTGTTCACTTCCTCACTTAACAGAAGCATTTTCTTAATTCATAGCCATCAGATGAAACATAGCTCCTATCATATATACAGATTTTTTTAACAATAATCCCAGATAGATAAAATTGTCTTTTAAAGCCTGAAGGTAAACCATCTGCATCCTCTTTGAAACAAGCAAACAAAAAAACCCCAAAACAACAACAAACCCCACAACTTCACAGCCTTTAAATGAATGCATTTATATTGAAATCTATTGTAATTCCTTTTTTAGAGCTTTTTTCAGAAATACAATGGCATTAGGAAATCAGTGTATAAACTAACATGATTTCTTGTACTAATGGAAGGCAGTACAGGCTTTAAAATGTGATAACTTCTCATTTTTATCATTATTGAAGTACAACAAAGAATAAAGGTAACCAAATCCTGCACTGGCTTTGGTTGGCACACATTTGCACCTGTGAACAAGGTGCACCTGGACTTTTAGTTGTCCTATCATATCTATGCCAGTGTAGATCTGGAGCCTTGTGGCTAAATGATTATCACAACCTAACCTCTGCTCAGTTCGCAGGCATGATGCCTATCAGGATAGAAATGAGCTGTTCTGAACTTAATTGCATCCCATATTAACAAATCAAACTGGGTAAACCACAAAAGACTCATTCCCAGTACCTGCTCAGAAGCACCACAGCCACACTCTACATGCTGCTTTTTGCACCTCTGTCTGGTACTTCAAAATATCTAAGCAAATTTTGAACAAACAGGATCCTGGGTTTTACCAGCTTGTGCTACTTGTGTGTGAAAAAGAAGCTATGAAAGTACCCACTAAATACATCACAATCCACACTGTGGTGGGTTGAAATTCCCACAGCCTGTAACTACCACACACACCCCTTTTACTTCTAAGTAGCACATGCACCTAACCTGGAGAATCACAAAAGCACAACTGTCATAGCTTACACAATTCCTAACCAGGTTCAATATATATGAAATTGGTATAAGGACAAGGGATTGGAATGTGTCATTATGCCAGCTAATACAAGAAGATTTGGCAGTTCATGGGTGTGTTTCAGGCTGGTTTGCACAAGATTATTCATAAATCTTCTGTGTGAACAGTGTAAGGAGTTTCATGTCTATATTCTGTCTCAGAAAATTTTTTAGTATTGTCACAATAAGGGCAAGAAATAGCAACAGTCTCTAATAAGCATCCACACAAAGTGGATCAATTATTAGTATGGTTTACAGATACTTTGCACATGCTTTTGAGTAGCATGAATCAGCAGGAACAGATCCCTAAAGTAAGTGGTGCTGTAGACCTCTTACAAACATTTCAGGGTGTTTTCACTTCATGCTAACTCTAGTCTCATAGACCGAATCTGACTTTTTAGTTTAGGTTAATCCTTTAGGCTATGTGCACCAAAATATAAACCTTTGTTTAAAACATGTGCTGCTGCCAAAGCACAGAAGCACTGCAATTCTGGAAATGTTAGCCTTGTGTCATGGCTGACTCATCATGTAGTTGCAAAGTCCAATGGACTGGAAGGGCAGAAATGCTTCACCAGCCGCTAGTAAAACAGAGTAATTGTATCATAAAGCTACAATTCTTTGTTTGACCATCTCTGATAACATTTATGTTTGGCTTAACATCTCTTATTTTTCTTTGTTTATGCCTACAATAAATATTAACACTGTAATGGGCCAGAGTAAACTAGAGCAATGTGGGAGTGAAGAAAGTAATATAAATCAAAGCTAATTATGTACATTATTGATGAGTGTATACACATACATAATTCCTTTAGACTTATTTTCCCTTGACAGTCTTTGGAGATTCTTCAAAAGCCACTGAGATGGAACAACAGCTGTGTCACCTGGGATCTGGGTGTGGACAGAACTGTAGAATGGCATCTCTGGTAATATAATGGTAGGCTGAGAGAGGAGATGGATCAGTGGTTTGGGTTTTCTTAAGTAACAGCTACAAAGATAAGATTATTATGGTTATATTCCACATAACATTGCATCCCGTAGTAGGAAAATGCAACATTCCTATTGCAAGTAACTGTTGTTTCCCTTCAGCTGGATGTGCAGTGCAATGCAATGCCAGAGCAGCATGCTGACAACTTATTTTGCTGAATATCGGTGCTCTCTCTACTTCTCCAGCTCTAACAAAAGCACTGGTTGGCTGGTTTGAGTTTTCTTGTGGTGTGTTGTCTTCGGGTATGCAAAATTTCCGTTTCCACCGGCGGGAGGTCGCTGAGGCTGCCGGGCAGCCGGGCTCACCGCAGCTGTGAGGCTGGCAAGCCCACGGGCCCCGCCTGCTCCAGCCCATGCCCAGTACTTAGCATCTCCCTAGCTGGCCCGTACGGCCCGTCCCAGCGCCACTCCCTGTGAAATACGGGAATTAGGTGTTTAAACGCAGTTTATTGCATTTCACTGCAGCAAGGGCTGCCCACGCCCCGTTACCTCAGGCGGGCGCTGAGGCCTCCGCGCCGGGCCGGGAGCGGTCCGCACCGTTACCTTATCTTTGCTTTCCGCAGCGCCAGCTCCTCCTCGTTCCCGAAGTCGAGAGACACATCCTCGGTGTCGTCCACCAGCGCCTGCGGCAGGGAGCCCGTCAGTGGGGAGGGGCCAGGGAGCCGCGCCACCACCCGCTCGCCCGCCGCGCCCTCACCGTCCGCCGGCGCCTCTACCTGCTTCATCCTCCGTCTCAGCCGGCTCGGCCCGGCTACGAGCCGCGGCGGTTGCCCAGGCCCCGAGCGGTGTTTCAGGGAAAAGGGTCCGTGCTGCCGCCTGCCCTGGGCGAGCCTGCGGCGGGGCCGGGCCAGCCCTGCCCTCCGCTGCGCTACGCTGCTGGTGGAGGGCCGGAGCGCGGGACTCGACCAGGGGCGGGGGCAGGCTGCGCCTAGCGCGGGTCGCGCTCGACGCTTGAAACGCCTCGAGCTGGACGACCCCAGACAAACTGGTGGCAGTGCTGATCCCGGCGGGGTCATCAATTTCTTCCCTTTCGTCTGTGTCGATGAGGTGCCTTTAGCTGTCGCCTTCTTTCCTACCACACTCAGGCTTCCAGCGGTTGCCGAGACCTAGCACCGTCAGTGGGGCAAGCTGTGTGGGTGAGGTGCCAGAGCCCTCAGTGAACCAAAGCCCGTTGCCCAGCGCTCTGAGGTGTCCACTTCCCTGACAATGCTCACCAAGCACACCCACCTGGAGCTGGCTTCTTAGGTCTTAGTCTGAAGCAACACCCCAAAGAGGAAAGTAGTGAAGAGAAGGTGATGGTACATGTGTGAAGATGAGCCAGCAGTGTGCCCAGGTGGCCAAGAAGGCTAATGGCACCCTGGCATGCATTAGGAATACTGTGGCCAGCAGGAGCAGGGAAGTCATTGTGCCCCTGTACTCTGCATTGGTCAGGCCACACCTTGAGTACTGTGTCCAGTTCTGGGCCCCTCAGTTTAAGAAGGATATTGAGACACTTGAACATGTCCAGAGAAGGGCAACAAGGCTGGGGAGAAGCCCTGTGCACAAGGCCTACGAGGAGAGGCCGAGGGAGCTGGGATTGTTTAGCCTGGAGAAGAGGAGGCTCAGGGGAGACCTTATTGCTCTCTACAACTACCTGAAAGGTGGTTGTAGCCAGGAAGGGCTGGTCTCCCAGGCAACCAGCACCAGAACAAGAGGACACAGTCTCAAGCTGTGCCAGGGGAAGTTTAGGCTGGAGGTGAGGAGAAAGTTCTTCAATGAGAGTCATTCGTCATTGGAATGTGCTGCCCAGGGAGGTGGTGGAGTCTCCGTCCCCGGAGGTGTTTAAGAGGGGATTGGACGTGGCACTTGGTGCCATGGTCTAGTCATGAGGTCTGTGGTGACAGGTTAGACTTGATGATCTTTGAGGTCTCCTCCAACCTTGGTGATACTGTGATGATACACACCTGCATGTTTCACTGAGGGCTACAGATGGTACCAACAAGTCTGCAATTCCTGTCATTGTTGGGTCAAACCCCATGTGCTGTCCCCTGCCTTGCATTGGGCCTGTGTCCCTGTATCATTACAGCTTTTGAGGGCAACCCAGTATGGCTATATATAGTGGAGCTTCTGCTTCTTCCTTATTGCTAGTTTATTCATCTCGTCTACCCTATTAGCTCTTTCAGGCCTCAGCACAGTTCTACCAGCAAGTCTGATGGACTGCGTTTAGTAATTCTCTAATGTCACTTGTGTTGTCTGAGGTGTTGCATTTTTCTTCTAAGGCACCACAAAATAATGGTTTACTACATGCCTTATCAAGTAAAACAGTCCTTACTTCTGTGGGAGAGGTGACAATCAGCCTGTCACAACATTAGGTGTCTGATTTACTACTCTGGTTCTGCTAAGTGATTTCATTAGAGATGAAATAATAGAACTAAAAAAGAAATAGAAGCTGTGGGTTTAAATTTTAAATCAGACATTTCTATAATTTTCTTCCTTCTGGTGTTTGTCTCCACTGATTAGGGATTGTCTCTTTTCCTAAGAAATTGTGTTAGAAAATCCAAGATGACTATCACTATGATGTACAAATGTTGTTAATTGCTGACTGAAACACATAGGGTAAAATAGTTCTAAACTGCATCATTTGCTGCTGTGTGCTTACCATCATCTTGCAGACAGTCCTCCCTCCAGAACAAATAATGGTCTTTCTATCATAGAGCATTATCAGTGCAAAAGGTTTGATGTGAAAAACTCATAAATCTCTGTTTCAACAATAAATGGAACCTCCTCTAAGATTAATATGGTTAACATGAAGTCAGCTGATTTCCTTTGGAGAATTGCCTGGAATCTTGCACTGGCATAACAGACTTGCCCTGTAAACTGTACAAGGAGGATATTTTGAGTAACATGACAGCTGTTGCTCTAGTTTGAGTATCTCAGTGGTGTTTACAGCTAAGTATTCTGTTCCTCTGAATATTGTTAATCCAAAACAAACTCACATTAGATAGGTTCAATAAAATGTTTACATTTGGAGGATATAGACCAAATTAGAGAAGTTATTTAATAGAAAACTTTCTAATAGTGTCACCTTCTAATTAGTTTGTAAAAGATTATTTCTTGCTTTGGCCCAGAATCAATTTCTGTGGAATATTTTGGCTGTACCTACCTGAACTGTAGTAATGGACAGCTCTGTATTAACAGGGGAGATGCCACAGCATTTGCTTAACAGATTCGGATAGTCTTTTAGTTGGGTGATACAGAGCAATACACTTTCAGTACAGACCAGAGCATGCACTAACTGTCTGCAAGGAAGAGCAGCTTCAGAACGAGGGTTTGAGGCTTCCCTTCCCCATGGCAGAGCAGCCCAGGGACCATGCTGCAGGACTGTGGAAATATGGACCTGAAACTCCTGAAAAAAAAAAAAAAGTGCTGTGACTGTATCTGTGATACCACACTCAGTGCTTGCATTTACAAGAATAACAGCTCAGCTACTGGAATTAGTTTTAAGTGCTGGCTTATTCAAGTGGCTAAAGGTAGAGCTACTTTGTCTAATGTTGTGATTAGTTGATAAAAATCAGAAAGGAAAGCCCCTAAAATACATGGTTTTTTCAACTGTCAGTGTAGTATTTTTGATCAGTTTTCTTGCCTCCATCATTCTGAAACTTGACATAGGCTGTGGGTTTGCTCATATCCTTTTCCTTATTGGTTTGGGTTTGCAGTTGTATTTTGTTTCCCATTTTTGCTCTATTTTATTTCATTGTAAGGGGAATTGCCAATGTACCAGTGTACTAGTAGATGAAGTCCAGTGGTGGTAACAGAAAGGTTATTAATATCTTTTATTTATTTTTTTAAATGCTTTCAGCTGTATGAATGACAAGTCCTTCTGTTAACAAAATGAATTCTGTTCTTCACTGTCTGTCCCAAAACTATTTCTAAGAGATCCGTGCATTTATGATGCTCACAGACTTTTCTGAAAACCAGGGGAAGGAATAAGAGCTTTTTTCAGGTGTTTTTTTTTCCTCCTCCATCTGTAGGCCAAGCAGCAGCTGGGGATTGCTGCACCTCCTGGTGCTCATGGTGTTCTTTCAGAGCATGCAGCCGCAGCAACTGCTAGTGAGAATGTTTCACACTCCATCCTTGGCTTCCTGAATAAATACTTTGTGCTAGCAAAATTAATGTAATAAGAGGACAACATGCTTCTAAATCAGGAGTATTTTACTTCTAAATACTTCTAAACCAGCAATATTTTATTATTTTTCAGTTGTTTCAGCTTTTTATTTCACTGGGAAATTTCAGCAGGTGCCATAGCGCAATCATTTTGGTGCCAGTGAAAGTAATGGATTCATTTTAGAAGGCTCACTGAAAACTCCAAAGGAGAACTCTCTAAGGAGGGACAGGTTCTCTTGGCATTGAAAATTGCCTGAATATGTATGCCTGGGCAGGCACTGACACCCATGACAAGGAATATAGAATCAATATTCATTGGATTGCCCCCTCTTTTAAAACTCATCTGACAAGGGGCTGAGTTTTCATTCTTCTCCTTACAGGAAAAGGGGATCAACCTTTGCCAGTCAAGGCCAAGGGAAAGCATACCAGGTCGTGGCATCAGGTCAGGAAAGAAGTGGTGGAATTCATAGTTTAAATGTGGGCCTATAAACACAAAGATGGTTTTGAAAGTATTTGGTAGCTTGCTACTGAGAACAGCTCCATGTCTTTGTCTTCATATGTCTGCCTTGTGGTAACTCTTGGCACAACAATGAAACCGGGCTGCACAAGCTAGGCTGGAAAGTTAATGTTGTTTGTTGTTACTTTTATTTATGCTACTAAACTAAAAATGCAAGGGCTGAGTTTTTAAACTAATATTTCAGAGAAACAGAAGAATTCCATTGAATGTTTATGGCAGATTGGCAGCAATCCTGGATCTCCCAGCCTAATAAAAGTAGAAACCAAGATTATTTCTGCAGAATGCCTTTTGAAGTTAGTCTATCAGGATTTTGCAAAGCAGGCACCTAACCAGGTCTTTATTTCAGCCTGCCTTGCTCCAACAGCCTTCTGAGAATGCTTATCCAAAGTTCTGTGGGGTTGTGAATGACTACAAATATTTGAGGACGTAATCTTTCTTTGCACCTACTCAACCAGAAATTCACAACCTTTTGAGTTCCTAATCACAACTGAGAAAATTATGTTCTGGAAAAGCTGCCAATGTGACCCAACACCATTGTAGTGCACCACCTTGAGCTCTGTGCCATGTCTCACCTGCAGTGTTTATGCTGCACTATCTTAGCACCATATTTGGAAAATAATATGGTAGGTGAAGGCATGGAAAGATGCTGAAGGACTTTTACACATCAATGGAAGCACAGCTAGTTTCTGAGGTGAGGCAGAAGGGGTACTTTAAAAACAAGCTCTGGAGAAGAAAAAAAAAAAACAATTTAGCTATCTAAAACACACACCTTTTATATCAAAACATCTCCTATAATACCACACCTGTACTTTCCTGCGGGAAGTTATTTTCATAATAGGCATAAAAGATTTTACATTAACAGCTGTAAACCTTGGCAGAATTAGTTAAGAAATCCTGTATGAGTGTGTATGTCTGACTGAAGACACAACATTGGTAACTAAAGTCTCCATTCTAAGATTTACTCGAAGTTTTGGAGCCCTCAGCACAAGATATGCATGGACCTATTTGAGCGGGTCCAGAGGAAGGTCACAAAGGTGGTTACAGGGCTGGAGCACCTCTCCTGTTAAGACAGGCTGGAAGAATTGGAGCTGTTCAGCCTGGAGAAGAGAAGGCTCTGGGGAGACCGTTCAGTAATGGAAGGGGATCTTCAGGAAGGCTAGAGAAGACTGTTTAGAAGGGCTTGTAGCAATAGGATGAGAGTGTGATTTTAAACTGGAGCAGGGTAGGTTTAGGTCAGACGTAGCAAAGAAGATCTTTACAGTGAGAGTGGTAAAATACTGGAACAGGTTGCCCGGGGATGTGACTGAGGCCCTGTCCCTAGAGACATTAATGATCAGACTTGATGTGGGCCTGGGCAGCCTGATCTAGTTGAAGGTGTCCCTGCTCACTGCAAGGGAGTTGGACGAGATAGCCTTTGAGGGTCCTATCCAACCCACTGCAATTTGTGAATCTGTTCCTGCAGTACAGCTTTGCAAAAACTAACAAAGTTAGGTGATGGGCTGGTAACTAGGTGCTCACCAAGAGTAGCATTCTCTAGTGCTCCTGGACATTGCTGTTACTTTCAGTAGATAGTATTACGAATGAACTGTACTTCCTTGAAAATTCCTTTCATGTTGTCTGAGCTGTTAGCTCTGTCTTTGAGCTCTGGTTTTCCAGTCAGCTAGGTGTCTTTGGCTGTAAATTGGATTCAGTATCAAGATTTTTGTTTGGGATTCCTTCTGTCCAGGGTGAATAGATTTGACATACTGCTGGTTGAGCAATTTTCCATAGACTAGAAATTCTATTTAACAGATTTTTCTACTTTCCTATTGCAATGGTTCAAGTCAGTATAATGTATAGACATCAGCCTTTCACTCCTGTGCTTCACAGATGACTTTTTGTGTTCAGCAGCAGAACTTCCCTTCCTGTTCTAAGCATGCTCCTTAACTGACACAGTTTATGTAGGTTAGAGTGATGTTTCATAGCAGCTCCATCTCTTTTTAGGGATCATCCCTGTCATCTTCCTCTCAAAGTACAAAAGAAAAGACATGCCTTAGCTACAGAAAGTGCTAAGCACTAGCAACATAAGAAACAAATAGCAAAAATGTACAGGCTGTGTTAGTTCTCTTTTTCACACACATTGTTTGTGCTATGATATGGTTTAAAGCGGAAAGTGAGTTAAAAAGGAGAACCTGTGCTTTTGATTTCTCTGCATTGGGGGAAGTATCATTTCCAAGTAAATATGATGCTGCTAAAAGTCTGCAGCTAATTTTAAAATACAAAAAAATGTTAGTAAAATCTTAGCAGTTCATTTCACTGTTTTGTCTAGGAGCAATGAAGCAGCTTAAAAGGGTACCAATGTGTGTCAGGTTACATCCTTCGGTACCTGGCATCTGGGTATGTCATGAGCTTTAGCAGATGTTTATCTAGTGTGAAGATAGTAAGAGTATTTATTATAATCATTATTTATATAAGTGCAAACCCAAAAGCAGAAATAGAAATCATGTTAGATTATTTTCTCAAAATTGTAAATTAGGACTGTAGCAGCACTAGAGCTTGTGTCAGGTTTTTCAATCTTAAGGCATTGTAGTTTTCTTTCCCTTATTTTGGCCTTAGCTACAAGATAATAAGTTTTGAGGTCAAAGGCAGAGTGCTTCCAGCATATTATTGCTTGGTATATTTGCCTACAGCCCAGCAAAGGCTGGAGACATCTGTATAGAAACCACACTTCTTCCCAGATGATGATCCTGCAGATCTTTAAAACATGGGAAGAATAAAACAGGAATCAACTTGAAATCTTTACATCTTATGTAAATGCACTTTGGGGCTGTCTGAAATCTAAGCAGAAGAAAAAACATTGTATTAGGAGTTGAAAAGCCTGTAACCTTCTATTCCTGGTGCACTTTACCTGGGCACATTTGCATGTGTTAATTGCTTAAGGTGTGTAACACTTGCAGAAAACCTGCTTTTCTTATGCTTAGTTGGCAATCACAAGGACACACCATAAGGTATTTGCTCACTTGCTTGTCTGCTTCTGGAGGGATCTATCCTAAGGATAGGGGTTCTTTGCCCACAGAAAGAAATCCACCATTCCCACATTATTCTATCCCCTCACAGTCAAGCATGCTTTTGCCCTGGAGCACTGAGCAAGGCTTTCTGTATCTGGCTTTTGCAGAGCTGTGGTGCAGCAGGTCAATGAGTTGCAGAGATAGGCTGAGGATTACAGTTTAAATTGAGTTTCTTCTTTTAACGCACAGCTTTTCATGTAGCTTGAACTCTTTACTTCCCATCAAGGAGACTTCTTAGTCTGGACAGCTACTCCTGAAGAAGGGCCTTTGAATGTGGCTACTGATGCTGAGAAAGGTTTCTGAAAACTTCCCTTCCCTTCCCTTCCCTTCCCTTCCCTTCCTTCCCTTCCCTTCCCTTCCTTCCCTTCCCTTCCTTCCCTTCCCTTCCCTTCCCTTCCCTTCCCTTCCCTTCCCTTCCCTTCCTTCCCTTCCCTTCCCTTCCCTTCCCTTCCCTTCCCTTCCTTCCCTTCCCTTCCTTCCCTTCCCTTCCCTTCCCTTCCCAAACCTTCCCAAACCTTCCTTCCCAAACCTTCCCTTCCCAAACCTTCCCTTCCCTTCCCAAACCTTCCCTTCCCTTCCCTTCCCAAACCTTCCCTTCCCTTCCCTTCCTTCCTTCCCTTCCTTCCCTTCCCTTCCCTTCCTTCCTTCCCTTCCCTTCCCTTCCTTCCCTTCCCTTCCCTTCCTTCCCTTCCCTTCCTTCCTTCCTTCCTTCCTTCCTTCCTTCCCTTCCCTTCCCTTCCCTTCCCAAACCTTCCCTTCCCTTCCCAAACCTTCCCTTCCTTCCCTTCCCAAACCTTCCTTCCCTTCCCTTCCCTTCCCAAACCTTCCCTTCCCTTCCCTTCCTTCCCTTCCTTCCCTTCCCTTCCTTCCTTCCTTCCTTCCCTTCCCTTCCCTTCCTTCCCTTCCCTTCCTTCCCCTCCCTTCCCCCTTCCCTTCCTTCCTTCCCTTCCTTCCTTCCTTCCTTCCTTCCCTTCCCTTCCCTTCCCTTCCCTTCCCTTCCTTCCCTTCCCAAACCTTCCCAAACCTTCCCAAACCTTCCCTTCCCAAACCTTCCCAAACCTTCCCTTCCCTTCCCAAACCTTCCCAAACCCTTCCTTCCCAAACCTTCCTTCCTTCCTTCCTTCCTTCCCTTCCTTCCCTTCCCTTCCCTTCCCTTCCTTCCTTCCTTCCCTTCCCTTCCCTTCCCTTCCCTTCCCTTCCTTTCCTTCCTTCCCTTCCCTTCCCTTCCTTCCTTCCCCTTCCCTTCCCAAACCTTCCCTTCCTTCCTTCCCAAACCTTCCCAAACCTTCCCAAACCTTCCTTCCCTTCCCAAACCTTCCCAAACCTTCCCTTCCCTTCCCTTCCCAAACCTTCCCTTCCCTTCCTTCCCTTCCCAAACCTTCCCTTCCTTCCTTTCCCCTTCCCTTCCTTCCCTTCCCTTCCCTTCCCTTCCCTTCCCTTCCTTCCTTTCCTTCCCTTCCTTCCCTTCCCTTCCTTCCCTTCCTTCCCTTCCCTTCCTTCCCTTCCTTCCTTCCCTTCCCTTCCCTTCCCTTCCTTCCTTCCCTTCCTTCCCTTCCCTTCCCAAACCTTCCCTTCCCCCTTCCCAAACCTTCCCTTCCTTCCCAAACCTTCCCTTCCCTTCCCTTCCTTCCCTTCCTTCCTTCCCTTCCCTTCCTTCCCTTCCTTCCCTTCCTTCCCTTCCCTTCCTTCCTTCCTTCCCTTCCCTTCCTTCCTTCCCTTCCTTCCTTCCTTTCCTTCCTTCCTTCCTTCCCTTCCCTTCCTTCCTTCCTTCCCTTCCCCTCCCTTCCTTCCTTCCCTTCCCAAACCTTCCCTTCCCTTCCTTCCTTCCTTTCCTTCCCTTCCCTTCCTTCCCTTCCCTTCCCTTCCTTCCCCCTTCCCTTCCCTTCCCTTCCCTTCCCTTCCCAAACCTTCCTTCCCTTCCCAAACCTTCCCTTCCCTTCCCAAACCTTCCCTTCCCTTCCCTTCCCAAACCTTCCTTCCCTTCCCTTCCCTTCCCTTCCTTCCTTCCTTCCCTTCCTTCCTTCCCTTCCCCTTCCCTTCCCTTCCCTTCCCAAACCTTCCCTTCCCAAACCTTCCCTTCCCAAACCTTCCCTTCCCTTCCCTTCCCAAACCTTCCCTTCCCTTCCCTTCCCTTCCCTTCCCTTCCCTTCCCTTCCCTTCCCTTCCCTTCCCTTCCCTTCCCTTCCCTTCCCTTCCCTTCCCTTCCCTTCCCTTCCCTTCCCTTCCCTTCCCTTCCCTTCCCTTCCCTTCCCTTCCCTTCCCTAACCTTCCCAAACCTTCCCAAACCTTCCCAAACCTTCCCTTCATTGAACCCATTCCAGAGCACGCTGATTGCAGAAGAAGCTGAGGCTGTTTCCAGCTACCCAGTCTAAAGACACCCACTCTTTATTTTGCTCCCTGTTAGAAAATGCTATGACAAAGATAAGACAGTATTAGTTGCATTTATACATCTTTGAAGAGCAGATTTAGATTGGATGTTGAGAGCAAGTTCCTTACTATGAGGGTAGCAGAACACAGGAACAGGTTGCCCAGGAGGTGGTTGGGGGCCCTTCCCTGGAGATATTCAAGGGGAGGTTTGATGAGGCCCTGAGCAGCCTGGTTTAGTTGGAGGTGTCCCTGCTGACTGCCCCTTCTGTCCAAATAGACAGTGCCTAGTCTTGAGCTCTGCAACAGAAAAGCAAGAAATGGATCAAGAAGGCAATATTTAAACAAAAATAGTTTTGAGATTAATTGAAAGTGTAGGTTGTAGTTAGTTTAGACCTATATTTTAACATTGTTTTGATTGCATGGAAAATTTGGTACTTAATTTTAAAACTCTTAAGGAATTTAACTTAATCTGCCCCATAGTAGGTTACCTTTGAATAAGAATATATGGAAATCATACCTAACTTGTTTCCTAGGTGTTTTTCTTCCTAATAACTTCAGATATAGCAGAAACCAGAGGTGGATTTGGGATAATATTTTAGCCTAGAATTTTTACCCTGGTTCTAACCCATTTGGCTTTTGTGAAAGCAGAATTTATTCACAACTTATTCTCTAATATTACATCGGAGTCTTCAGGTTTTAAACCTATCCCTACTGCAGAGGATATATTTTGTGCTTAAGCTTTTGATACTCTTCGGATTCAGCAATGACCTTGCTGGGCCCACTTACGGGACCACCAGGACCACACTCTACCTTGTCCAGGAGACAAAGATCCACCTATACCAATCCTTCTCTAATGTGATAAATATGATTGAAGGAGTTGGGGGTGTTCAGTCTGGAGAAGAGAAGGCTCAGAGGTGACCTAATTGGGGCCTTCCAGTATCTGAAGGGGGCCTACAAGAAGGCTGGAGAGGGGCTTCTCAGGATATCAGGTAGTAATAGGACTAGGGGGAATGGAATGAATCTGGAGGTGGGGAGATTCAGACTGGATGTGAGGAAGAAGTTCTTCACCATGAGAGTGGTGAAGCCCTGGAATGGGTTATCCAGGGAGGTGGTTGAGGCCCCGTCCCTTGAAGTGTTTAAGACCAGGCTGGATGAGGCTCTGGCCAGCCTGATCTAGTGTGGGGTGTCCCTGCCCATGGCAGGGGGTTGGAACTAGATGATCCTTGTGGTCCCTTCCAACCCTGACTGATACTATGATACTATGATACTATGATACTATGCTGTGATTGGAAAATTGTACTTAGGAAATGCTTGGAAGAATTATACTTTTGTGTCATTTAATCAAGACATTATTTGTTGTTGGAAATGTTATTTCAAATGAGGAAATATCTCTGCTATTGCAGGCCAAAGTCTCATAGTGGTGTTCTGGGTTTTTTTCACTTCATCTTTTTGATGCAGGGTCTATTGTTTATTTTTTTTATTGCATCAAAGCAGTTGAGATTTTGCTCATCCTTCCTTCAAACATCTCCAGATGCAGGTATGAACCTCTTTAAGGGGATCCTGCCTTAAGTAAGGAAGGTTTTTTCAACTGCTGCAGATTCTGATGACCATGCATTGCTTAATGCCATGCTGAAAGAAGACATGATATCCAAGGAGTACCATCAAGCCTTGCTCCATGAAGAAGACAGAGAGGATCTTGCAAGGAAGATACTTCTGACATTTGTGGAAAAATGGGACCTGTGCTTGAACATTTTGGTTCCCCTGTGTTGTTTAAACCTCTATTGCAGCAAGCCTCAAAACATGACAGACAATGAGCCAACAGGAAGCAAGTACATTTCTGGTAAATCAGCTTTTTTTTTTTCTTTTTTCTTTTGTTAAAGATTTACTTTTGTTTATTGCATTTTGAGATTGCGTTGTGGCATAGTGCAAAGTACATCAGTGGAGAGTGGGTAGACAAGAAAAGAGAGTGCAATACTGTGAGGGAGCAGCCAAAAAGAAATCCACCCATTCAGGGTAGCTACCAGATACCCATTCTCATAGCCAGGTCACAGTAACAGTTGTTCTCTGCCACCTTTTTGCAGGACCAGAAATTCAAAGTACATTAAAGAGATCATGTTAAGGTCAGTTCTCAGTTGACATATCAGCCATCGATAGTCTGAGTAGCATTTGTTCATGGCACATGCTGGGAACTTACATAGGGAAATCTCTTTTTTAATCATATATGGGAGGAAAACTATCCACTTTAAATTCTAGTTGTCTACAAGCAACAGAATTGCACTGTCTACAACAGACTGCTGCAGATATAAGGAGAAGTACTTCATGACTTATAAGGTTGGGTTTTTAGCAGGCAGCAAGAGGGATAAAAATTTAGACATCTTATAATTCTGAGGCATTAAAGTAATTTTTTAGTCTGAACCACTAAGGGATGAATGTATATGTTGGAAAACAGATAGGTCTAGGATGATCCTAATGTTGCCCATCCTATGTAAAATGACAGAATCCCATCTTAAATTACAGCATTCAGAATGACTTTCACAAAACTGAGCTACTGGAAATGAAGAGTAGAATACATATTGGAGTAGTGGGACAGTCATGTAAAACTGATGGAAGGACTTTGGGCTGTAGTGTAGTGAGAAGTATAAATTGTTTCCTCTTCTAAAATACAGTACTGGACATCACTTCTCAAGGCATGGATGACAGTAGAAGACGAAATGTTTGGGGGATATTTAAGATAGTTCATAAGAGGACAAAATACCAACCCAGAAGATTTTAGCTCTATTATTATACACATTCCAATTAAGGCCAAGAATTAATATTTTAAAGGTACAATATAATAGCACACAGCCTAGTGTCACTTCTGTTGGGAGTGTATATACAGTCTGGTTTCCACTTTTAATTAAATCCCTGAAGTGCTTGAAAAGATACATGTTTCTTCTCGGTTTTGTAATGATAGCATCTAACACTTCCATTCAAAGATCTTGATCCTGTCAGTTCTGTCTCTCTGTCTCAATCACAAGGTCTGCTTTTATTTCAGACATGACAGAGGGAAGCTGAAGTGCATCAGTCTTTATGCATCACATATTCAACCACTGTCATTGTTCTCTAGCCTTTGTAGTAGAGATGGGCTTTGGGAATCATTGTTTCACTCTGAAGAAACCTTCCCAAGAAAACTCGGGTCACAAACAAGTTGATAACAGCAGGCTTCCTAATACACCTTTAGTCTTGCAACTGTTGTACCATAGAACAGATCTTTACAATTTCTGAACAAAAATGTCCCAGATTTTCCCCTCTTGCAAAGTGCACTGTTGACAGCAGTTTTGCTTCCAGTACAGATCAATATTTTCTGTCCCCTCCTTTTGCAGTAGGACAGCATTTCAGCAAACATTGAAGCAGAGAAGCTGATGGTCACCTGAGAAGCTTAGGCAGTTCTCAGCTGTCTCACCACCTCTTGTTTTCCAGTCTACTTTTCTCCTCTGTCTCCCAGATCATCTTTACAGACTAGTTTGCTAGATGAATCAGGACCCTAATTTCCTCCAACAGTTCCTTTATACTGTTTCTAAGTAGCTGTGTGTTGTTCAACAAGTGGCTACCAGTCTTTGCTGCAGTTATGAACTAGAATCACAGTAAACAGCTGAACTTTTTTGTTCCCCAAACTTCAGTTCTTGAAATATATAGGTCACCTCATGGGATTACAGCCTCAGAAGCTGGTAAAGAAATCTGCCTGCAGGGCTGGTAAAGGAGCTTGTAATTTCTGGTGTTGTGCTGCACATCAGAATAGGACTAGCAAGTAACCCTGTTAAATGTTGTAGGGATTTCTCATACAGTGATTACATTGTTGTCTTCTGTCAAAATAGACCACTAAAATACAGAATCTGTATTTATGCAGCCTTTAATTATTTTCTGTTCTGAATGCTATTATACTCAGATACTGCTGATCAAAAACTTGCCTTATTGAAGCAGTAAGTCCTGGATGTTGTTGACTTAATGAAATCCCACTTCCTTCCTTTTGGCTTCAGATTCTGGTGTAAGTTTTGTTATAAGCTATAGCCAATGGCATAATGCTACGAAAAGTGCTTGCTCACTTGAGGAGATAATTAAATTCAAATTTGTGTAGGTTTATTCATGATGAAAAAAAAAAAATAAAAAAAATAGGCAAATAAGCTTGCAGAGCCACACAGAAGCAGCTATAGGCATCACGATAGAAAGCTCATGAATGAAGTTGGTTTTCAAGAGGTTGTTTGTCTTACGCCTGGTAGGCTCTGGCAAGGCAAGCAGTGATTAGATGAATAACCATTCTGTCAGATGCTGCTACAAGCAAACCCTGCCCACCATGTATAAGCTAGACAAGATATGAGCTCCTGTTTCGTAGCACGTCCTACCTATAATTCTGAACCAATGGCAGGAGACACTTGCCCAAGATACCCAGCTAATTTTGTACTGATAGAGGCTGGCTGTGACATGTGAAAGAAATAGTTTCACTTCTGTTACACCAAATGGAGCTGCAAGGTAAGAGAGTCCACATGCTGCTTGCTTTCTTCTTACTGATGGATTATTTAACAGCATGAGAATGGGACAGATTTGATCTAGAAGTATTGTGGGAAACACTGGAAATTGTTCCTGCCAGGTGTCATCCAATTTTGGTTTCCAGTGGAATAAACCAACCTGGTCCCGACTGGTGACAAAGGCAAGCTCTTCTGAGGGGTGACAAGTGACCGGTAAAGGTAGCAGTGCTTATTGTGCAGGGGTTACTAGAAGGGAGGTTATTCTTAATTTTTCACTTTGGAATTCCCCTTGAGCCTTTAATTTTTTCTGCAGTGACTGATCTGGTTCATTTCCTCCTTTCTGGTGTCACTTTCTATAAGCCCTGGGCAGAGATAGCAGCTCTCCTCGTATTCTGGTACTGAATCCAGAGTGGAAGAACAGGAACTGTCAGGTTTACTAAGGTCAGTCTTTCCTCAACTCTTGAATGCATTGCTTTTGTCATGGTAAATTCATCTTACCTTACCTTCTGTACATATTGGTAACTACAATGTTTCAGTACCTGGACGTGTATTGCGTGAAATATTAGTAGGCTTACATCTGAATGCAAATGAAATTTTGGAGGATCTGTAGCGATTTTGTTTGTGGCTAGCCCTGTTCCTTGCACAAAGGGTCACTGTGGCTTTTTTCAGACTTTGTTGAGAACGTACTTGAGTTTTGGTATAAATTTTGCTTTTGTAGAAAGTGAAACTGGGATCATTGCAACAAACTGGCTTATTCACAGATCTGGCAAGACAGCCTAGAACTTTACTTTCCCATTTAGAAGGGCTGAGATTCTGTCTTGAAGAATGTCTGTTTGTGCAAATGTACTTTTTCTGCCAAAGAGACTTATAGGCAAGGTGTATGCTGTGCTGCTCTATTTCATCTGTCTGGGACTGGAGAGCTGGGCACAGCTGTGGCACACGAGGTGATACTGGGTCTGAAAAGGCACATTCTGCTCACACATCACAACTCTGACACCTGCAGGACAGTACATTATTAAACTGCCTGAACTTGGCTGTCTCCAGCCCAAGGCTAGTAACATTTCTCCTATCTGTTGTATTGGTCATTATACAGCTATCTTCATTGAAAGGCAGAAGCTCCTTTTACCTGATGTTTACATATCTAACTTCTTCAAACTCATCTCTAAGAGAGATGAAGGAGAATGTGGCAGGTCTTCCCAGCATTATCTCTGTTCTTCCTTTTTAGACTTTCCTTTAGAAAGCCCTTGGAAAGTAACTCACCGCTCCCTTGACAAGATAAAGACTGCTGGTAAAAGTAGTGCCTTTTGTTAAACTGAACAATACAACAGGAAAAGTTCAACCAGCTTTCAGATGCAGAAATCTCTCAGGGATCTGAAACAGAAATTAAAACCTTCAAAGCTGAATATAAATTGGGCATGATTACTTGTAGCTTACAAATAATCAGGTGACCCTTGAGAGGAAAATCTGGTAGAGGTGAAGCAGAGAAATTGTTAGTGATACATTTGGAGAGTGGAAATGGAGACAGGTGACTGCAGCATGGAGGGGACTTCATCCCTCCTTACTGCTGGCTTGCCTACCTCCCAGAGAACATTGCCTTGAAACACTGTCTGTGACAAAAGCCAGGAAACACATCCCTGCCTTCTGGTGTGTGTATTGTGCATCGTAACCTAATGTTTGTGGGGCACAGAAGGAGAGGGGACTTTCTAGAGTTGTTTTAAAAGGCTTTCAAATTGTGGCTGCTGATATTGAAGTTTTAGGTCAAAGTACCAGCATTTCACTGGACTCTCTTACTTAGAGTTTGACATAACCTGGGTTTAGGCAGGTCACTCAAATGTGCAGCACTTAATAAGGTGCTGCAAGAAAATAATATTTCTTCAACAATCTTTGTGTTTATTTTATCAGCCTCCTTTTTTTCATAACAGTGCCACTCATGTTTTTCTGTAGTCTAAGACTACAGCTGTAATGTTATGTCATCCTCTGGTTATGAAATATGTGATGTGCATGGCACTACTACCCTATTCTATGAATTATCTTCTGCTTCCTAGATTGGTACAAAAATTAAATTGTGAGGGGGGTTTCCTCTGTTCCTGAAATGACTTTACATATTTTCATTTTCTAAACTTCCATACTCACATGGGAGATTATTTTACTACCTATCAGTACAAATGTCAGCAGTTTTGGGAAGGAAAATCCCTAACAAATCTCCTCACAAGCATCCACCTGATTTTTTTTGAAGTAAATGCTACATTACTGTCTGTATAATCCTTCTCCCTTCTCTTAGATACCATTTGATTTTTAGTTAGTAGCAGACCCCATTGCCTGGAGTCTTTAACATGCTGATCCTTTAAAATATAAGACATACTAAAACAAATTGCTGGGGCTAAACAATAAATCACAACCACCACCCTCATCATTAAAAATCTAAAATGCCCCATCTAACTCATAAGGCTTGTATGTGATTTAAGTGGACCACCTACTCCTTCATTAACTGTTACAGTGATGTTAACTACTTCTTTTACTACCTTTCCAGCATTTTTGATTCGTATGCTATCACTTGGATTCTAAAAGAACACTGGAAAAACCACTGAGAGTCTTACAAGTGAACCATATTGTTGTAGTGTATATGCAGAGTACAGCAATAAAACAAAGGCATCCTGAGTAGAAACCTTGCTGTAGCAGGTATGCACTGGAGCACTGCAGAGGTAATAGGAGATGAATGCAGTGATGCAGCTGGATGGTATAGGCTGCTGGATAAAGGAGGTATCATTTAAAGATTGAAAGAAAAATATTTGTCTTAACCAGTGCCCACATAACAAGGATTTGAACTTTCTGAATGGCATGGAAATACATTTGGAAGAACATCCTGTCTTAACCCCTATCCAGCACATGTACTTTGTGCATGGAGGCTTAACACACAGGAGAGTAACAAGCATGCCTGGAAACTTCAGGCCTTTATCTTTCAGGGTTGTGCGGGGTTTGTGTTACTCCTGCTTGGAGCTGACTCTGGTGTTCACAGCCTTAACACAGAAATTATTATTGCATGTTTTAGTCCTCTGATGTGAAATGTGCCAAACACTCATTTTTGTCAGCATTGCATGAGACCCCAAAGGGAATGTATTATCAATAAACTAAGTTAAAATCATGTATGGAGCGACAGAGAAAGTGTTGAGCAGTACAGAATTTATTCATCTGTGGTCTCTGACAAGGGACAGTTGGGAAGCTGTGAGAAAAAAGGGGAAGCCCTAGGAAAGGAATTGCTGTTGTAAACAAGCTTGGTAGTGTCTGGTTTCATTTTCTATGCTTCAGCTGCAACACACAGTGAAAGACTTACTGTCTCTGAGGTGTAATTCACCTTGCCTCTGGCTCTTTTGGTGCAGAAATTTTCATCTTTCAAAATCCCCCTTCCAGCACCCTTGGACAGAGTGCTGCCTATAGAGGCACCATGATTTTAATGCAGCAATGCACAGGCACTATTGAGAACTTGTTGGTTTAGCTACAGAAAGAAATCACAGTATCCCTAATCCAGTATAGCCAATAGAAAGACAGCTAAATCTAGCTTTTTGTCAAAACCAAAGAAATGAAGCAAAAAGGGGGTAAGGTGATGACCATTCAGACTGGTGAAACAAAACCGACAAGTAATCGAGTTTTTAATTCTTGAAAGAGAGGCAATCTTCATTCCTTCCAAGGCAGAATGCTAAGTTTGTCTCACTGCTGTGCTCCTAGGTTATAGCACCTTTTATGGACTGGACTTAGCTGGATTTAGCACCAGCAAGACTTTCTCTTGGTTGCTTCCCAAATTCCTGACCGTTGTAGCTGAAAGCATTCTGCATTACTTGTGTATTTATCCACAGGGAGATGCTATTGAAAGGAAGGTTTAAAATCACGAAAGTTCTTGTGACTATGCTCTAATTAAAGGTTATTAGTCTCATGAACATTAGGTAGGCCTTTTTAATCACTTTCTGTAGTGCTTGTCCTTTTCTTTGTCTGCTGTCATCAAGCAGTTTACCAATCACTGAACTTGGAGAGATGAATTTGTCTGTCTTCTATTCACTTTCTGGCTTATGTCCAATTATTTTTCTGTCTCAACCCCTAAACTATTCACTCAGAGGTAATGTTTCAACATGTTATTCACAAAATCAAGCAACCTAGCATTCTGAAAGCCCCAGCTTTGTTTAGATTTTACATTAATTCAGGAAAGAACAGGACAAAGAAAAACGTTGCAACAAACTGAAAATGTAATCTGGTGTGTTTATAACCTCATCCTTGGTTCTCATGCAGGTTTGTCAACTTCTGCTTTTCATTTATAGCATGGCAGGCAATAACATCACATTTTTGTAATCTTGGTAATGTAATGACGCCACACAACATGAAAAAGGAGAACTGCCTGAGGGTAGGTTATTTCTGCTTGTGGGACCTCTATGTGTCCACCTGTAGATTCTGATGTCTTCTGCAGCAGAACACAGAGAGGTCCATTTTCAAGATGATCTGAGGGACAACCCCTCAGAGGGGTAAGAGGAATTTGTCTTAGTTTATAGCAAAGCACCACCTGGTGGTATGTGACTAGGGCTACGCTGCCTTCTTTCATCAGAGCTGCAGGATTAGCTCTATTTCTGTTTTTTTCATGTTGCAGGTGGACTTCATGGTATAGCAGGTTGCTCCACATTTGCCCACCTTATGAAAGCAGACCTGCAGCCAGGGACACCAGTGGCATTCTGCTAAAGGTAGAATATTTCAGAGCTGCATCATAGCTATCCTTCACTGCAAAATAAGGTGCCTGATGCCAAGCGGAAACTTCATAGTCACAGTCTGTGGACACTTCTTGTCACAGGATATATCTGGAAATTTTGGTGGTTGTTCATTTCATGCTGGCATCTCAATACTATGATGGAATAAATTACTTGGATCACCAGCCCAGGCGACATTCATATCAGTGATCTGTAAACACTGAGAGTCAATATTTGATTTTGAAACAGTTTGATAAAGATGATGAATAGCCAGCAAGTAATGTTATTCAGCTACCTTTGAAATATCCAGGAGGGATGTTTGAGCTTATTCTAGTGCCTGCTGTAGTAACTGGAAGGAAATAGAAGGGATTTAAAATGAGGTGAAGGAAGAGATAAACTTTGTCAACAAATGTAGCTGCAGCAGCAGTTCAAGCAATTGTTACAGAAACATGGGTGACTGGAGCAGGTAGCACCTTAGATTGGCCAGATTTCTCTGGATACTGTATAGCATTCTGCTTGTAAGGCTATGGCAATTCCCAGCTCATGAGTGGGTTCACATGAGGAGGGGAAAAGAAAATTAGTTAAAAAATAAGTGTGACAAATTCCAAAATGTTAGGGATTGCCCTGTTACCAGAAACTAATTTCCAAGGTGACCAATGCTATTCTGTACATGAGCAGCTGTATGGTTTGGGAAAGAATCATTAACTAAGTGTTCTACCTTCCACTGTTCCCTCTGCTACTGAGAGTGTGTTGCCTTGTGTCATCTCTAGAGCTTAGGAATTGGGTGCAGCAGCTGCTTTGCCCAAGAAGAAATTGTCCTGACATTAAAGAATGGGATTCTCCTTTCATCTTCTTCATTGCAGACTTCCCATTTCCTTGATAACTGCAGGATCTGTGCTTTGCATCACTTATATCCTGATAAAGACATAGGAGTTGTGACATACTTGGCACATTTGGTCCAAGTGGTCACACTGCAATATCCCACTTACCTGGCTGGAGGAATAAATACCTAAGTCTCATTGCAAGCTGTATCTGGATCTAAGTTTAAGTAAGTCAGGGTTATAACTCAGTGCAAGACTTGGCAAGCTACACTAGCTCCACAGCCTAAGACTTCAGTGTCTTGTTAGCAGAAAGCCACAGTGCAAGACTTACAGTTTTGTTTGACAAAAGCTGTGGTTTTGCTATATCTGACTGTTTTGCAGTTTGATTTCAGACAGCAAGATTCAAATCATGAATTCACCATCTGTGTCTGAAAGTGGCTATCTTGATTTGCTGCACAGTGATATCGATCCATTGCATCTGTATACTCTCCTTGATCCTAAGTCATCTGAAAATGAAGAAGATGACTTCTCTGCAGGTTAGTAAAAACACTGTATCCTGAAGAGTAAGTACAGTAGTACAGATGAGTCCAGGCCATGCGTGTAGGCCTCAGTATCATAGATTCTGGAACTGATTTCTTTACTAGGAGAGATGAAGTCTCAGAGTTTTGCAAAAGAAAAGTGTTGATTTCTGAGTGTCTATAAATTACTGAGAGTTCTGTTTGAGCCCTACTTAGTCAACGTAAAATGAAAAGCTAAAGCCTTGTGCTGAAGTAACAAATCTGCCTTTTCTGCATGTCCGACTGTCTGTGGTTTTTACTCCTTGGTTATGGCATTCATTGAGCCAGTGTCTACTTCTTTTAATTCTAGACCCTGAAGCTGATGCCTGCAACTGTGATCAGTTCAATAATATGGATTTCCTGTGTACAATGGAAAATGGTGAAAATGGGGATGAATTGCATCTCTGTTCCAACACTGTAGAAGCTTATGCTAGAATAGGTATAAAACCACTTTTTGGTTTTCAAATCTTTATTTTCCAATTACTTGCTATAACTATTTCTTACTAATCCTGTTTTCAGCCTAAAGCAGTGACATACGCTCAAATGGCCTCATGCATGGTAGATCTAGCAAGGGCACCTAAACCTGTGCATTGTGGGGAAACAGATGAACAGTAGCTTGTGGTTGTTGGGTGGAAATCTCTCTATTAATGGCTCCTTCTGCTTAATGCTTCCTGTCTCCACTTCTCCTTTCTCATGTTCTTTGTTTCCTGAACAACAATTTACAAGAACAATGTAACTCTTCAATTTCTCTTCATCCGCAGAATTCTGTTAATGAGGGTAAGCTTACAAGAGTTTTACTGCAGAATTTGCTGTGTCATTACTATGTTCCTGTTTTGTTTTTTTTTTCTCTCTTTCCTTTCTTGATAGCTGAATTAGCAGAATATGTGCTCAAAGATCAGCAGGAGAAGCAGGTGGAAGATGCTTTTGGTAAGATTTATGTGACTAAGATGAATTTTCTCCATGACAGTGTTCTGGCTAACATCTGTGCTGTACTTCATCCCCACAGTTTGAACCCCAGTAGGGTTTCTCTACATCAGATATCCTCTTCTTTCCCCCTGGGAGTTATGCCCCAGGATTTTCTTGGCCAACTTTGAGGATTTTCTGTATTTTTGTAGGCCTTTCTCAAAGATGGCAGTTTTATCTCTGACCAAGTTGCTGATCATGTCACCATGGCCATAGTGTATGTACAGCTTCACTGTCTAGTGCAGTGTATGCCCACAATTAGCATCTGGCTGATTCTCAGCACAACACAGATAATATACATAAGTTCAATGAACCTGACTCACCCAGGGGACTCAGCATACAGTTCATGCTCACATATTTCTGCCCAGAATGCACAGAGCTGCCTGAGGAAGTATATTATATTTTACCTCTCTCCCTGAATGGTATGATCTACCTGTAGTAAATGATTCTTTCATTTAGTGCATGACCAGATATAATTGCTTAGCATTTGGTACAAAGTAATTCTTTTAGAGGTGGCACAAATGCAGCTGTTCATATTTCAGTACATGAATACATTAATGTGTGGTTGTTTTGAAATCTGTAGAATCAGAAAGCCTTGCAGAATATCTGTATATACTGTTTTATGTATAAGTGAAGGAATTTGGAATAACTTGCCAAAGATCAGTTCTTCCCTAGGACAATTTTTACTAGATGAAGCTCACATGACTTTTCAAATGCTTTTTACTACTCCCTGCTGTGTTTAGAATTTGGGGGGGTTTGCACTTAAAGGCAAAACTTATGTTGGCTTTAGAGGAAGCAAGGTACAGTATTAGTACTTAAGCATTTGCCAGTTGAAGAATGGTATGGATAGCTCCACAGTTCCTGCAACACAAAACACAACAACTGTTTGAACCCTTTACTCTGTCTCTTAAAGGACCTAATCCTTTTTGTACATAAAATAACTTTACTAGTATGAAGAGCACACTGTGATACAGATGTGAGGTTTTATCCTTTACTCATCATTAGAGCATTGAGATATATTTATGTTTTATTAACCACTGAAATTATTGCAATAGATAAATATTTTGCAGTGCTGAAACTAACACAGGGTGGCAGAATCTGCATTCTGAGCACTGTGAGCTTTCTAAATTGTTATCAGTCTGGGTATGTGCAACACTACAGGCTTGGGGAGAGTGGCTGGAAAGCTGCCCAGTAGAGAAAGACCTGGGGGTGATGATCAACATCTGGCTGAACATGAGCCAGCAGTGTGCTCAAGGAGCCAAGAAGGCCAACAGCATCCTAGCCTATATCAGGAATAGTGTGGCCAGCAGGAGTAGGGATGTAATCATGCCCCTGTATTCAGCACCAGTGAGGCTGCACCTCAAATAGTGTTCAGTTTTGGAGCATGTCCAGAAAAGGGCAACAAAGCTTGCAAAAGGTCTGGAAAACAAGTCTTATGAGAAGCAGCTGAAGGAGCTATGACTCTTTAGTCTGGAGAAGAAAAGGCTGAGGGGAAACCTCATTGTTCTCTACAACTACCTGAAAGGAGGTTAGAAGGCGGTAAGTGTTGCTCTCTTCTCCATAATATCAGGTGATCAAATGAGAGGAAACGGCCTGAGATTGTGACAAGGTAGGTTTAGATTGAGTGTTAGGAAACATTTCTTTACTGAAAGAGTGGAACACTCTGCCTTGGGGGATGGTGGAGTCACCAGCCCTGGAAGTGTTCAAAAACCATGTAGACATAGTACATTGGGACGTGGCTTAATGGACATGGTATTGTCAGGTCAGCAGTTGGACTTGATGTTAGAAGTCTTTTCCAACTGAAACAATTCTGACTCTGACTATTACCTGATTTGGGTTATATATTTTATTTGGAGCATCTTTGCTGCCTGTTGGTGTGTTTCTCTTGCTTTTACCTCTTTCTGTAATCTTTCTAGGGGAGCAAAGGTTGACATTTGGCAATATTTCATGTTTTTAGCAGGAAATCTTATTTTGGATGAAATGACTGCTGAAAACAATGAGAAATTTACTGACATAAAGATGCAAAAATGTCACAAACGAAGTAAGTGAAAAATAGTGAGAGTTTGAAAGGCCATAGTTTGATTTCTAAGTTTGCATGGTGGTAGTTTGGTTTTAATACATGCTCAGTGCATCTCTCATGCAGCTCCTCACTAATACAACCAAATATGCTTCCTCTGACTTTGCTCATCCTGTGTGGGAGCACATTTTTACAGTTTGCAGAATCTGTTGTCCTGTAACATGACATTAAACATGTTATATTTCTTCCCTTTTTTAAACATCTATTTAACAGTGTTAGCTTTGTTTTCAGTGTAACTATAGCTTAGCAAGCATTAACTGAATTATTCCATCTTTAACAGCAAGAACAGCAGCAAAAATCCTTAATTACTGGAACAAGAATCTGTAGCCTAACTGAATGTTCACGGTCAGAGTAAAATAATATGAGGCTCTTCACATTCATACTTCATACAATGGACCCATACAGTTCTGCAATAGCAGAATTGAAACTGATAACACCCCATTCTAAGTAAAGTTAAAATAAGTTACCACAGTGGAAAGTTAAAATTACCAAATGACCTATTTTTGTCTCTTACTATCCTTTCTTTCAGCCTTCTTAGCCTCTGCAGAGAGTTGCTCTGGTGCTTCAGAACCCAAATACAAGAAAATTGGTAAGTTATTGGCTGAACAGGAGAATATTATTGAACATATATTGTCTCATGCTCCAAAGTCTTATCCTCTCTTAAGCACTGTAACTCTACCTTCTAGAGAAAGTTTGCTCTCCTAGATTTGTACAGCATCATCATGCATTTTCATGTTTGCACTTCCATCAGATTCACTGTAGAATCCCATTCTTACACACCTTTGACTAATTCATGATGCAACAAATTCATGTCATCTCAGGAGCAGTTATTAAATTATGTATCTTAGGACTGTTCTTTTGGGAAACCCTCTTAACACAGGCTAGTGATCCTTACAAACACTGTATTGTCCAAGTAGAGAGTCAGGGTCCTCAGTTTATTGTACTTGGACCTATCTAATCACAGAATTGTCAGGGTTGGAACAGACCTCAAAGATCATCCCAGTTAATCTTGTGCAATATTAAGGTAACAAACCATGCTTGGGAAACATAGTACAGTCAATGTAGGATCTTCTTGTGCCCTGTCAGTCATCTACACATAAGATTGTTTGCATCTAAACACATCTGAAGGTTTCCATAAAGAAGATAGGCAGGAAAGATGAAGAAAAAGGAAGAAAGAGGCTTATTACAGAATTTCATAAATACATTTTAGATTTTGAGACCTGGGTAAATTTCAGAAAGTTATTGTGATTGTTCTTGCTTTTGAAAAATCAAACCACAACTAATCAGAATCAAGTGGTTTATGATATCTCTTGAGACCTCTTCTTTGACCTCCTTAACTTCTTGCAATGAAATAACTTTTTCCTTTTGTTTTACTTTCTTTTTTCCAAGTGGACATCCCTGCAGTGTCTACAGAAAATGGCAGTTTCTTAGCTATGCCTCTCAACAGCCATGCAGCTAGCTCCACCTCACTGACTAGCCAGCACATGTCCTTTCTTGTTCCTGCTACCAATGCGTTGCAAAGAAGTTTTGTATTTCCTGGTATGTATGGTACAGCGACAGGCATGCACCTGTACACAAATTGATTTATACAAAGGGGAAATTCCCTTATAAATCTGATCAGTGACCATGAACAATGGTGGAAAAACAAGTGTGGCAGCTCTTTCAGTCAAGGGTGGCACTCACTAAAAGAAGGAAAAATATTCAAAGGAAATTAAACTTGCATTTCCCCTATTGAAACAGAATGAGTCTTTCATTTAATTGCTGAAGTGCAGGTTAATAATAAGAGAATAGAATTATTTACTATGTGATAATCAAAATAATTACTTACTTGCATTAAGAGTAGGAAGTCACAACATTTTCCTTAATAAACTTTGGTTTAGTTCCAACTTCTTTTACTTCCAGAGGTTTGTAAAAGACTGCACGGTAATTCTATTTGGAATAGTAGAGCAAAAGCCAGGCTGGAATTCTGTTCATAAAAGCTGAGTACTAATCCAAGTGATGGGCTGTGTAATTTCCTTGACTTGATCATGTTGGGTAGCAGAAGGTTCTCATGGTACACTAGCAAGACACAATTCAACACCTTTCACTGTTAAATCTATGCTGGAAAAGAATCAAGAAGTGATAGGTAAGTTAGAAGTTCTGAAACATCTGATGTTAGGTGAAACAGCACAAATTAGCAGAAGAAATTCTGTCACACCTACAGAAACTCAGAGTTATGGCTGATTAAATTGCAAGCTATGCATCATCAGAAATATTTCCCAGCATGGATTCAGAGGGAGGATGCTTGCTAGGTGCTTGTACATCTGTGTGATGTACAATTTAGGGGGAAATATGTAGTGCAAAGGATGGCAAAATTAATTCAGACACATAATATCCACACATTTTGTCTTCTGGATCTCTGTTCCATAATTCACAGACTTTGCCTTCAGCCTTGTGTTAGTATAATTTCTCTTTAGGCTATTGGAAGCCAGTAGTCAATAAAATCTGGGTAATTCCTTGTGTTTCACATTCATTGTACCTTTTAAGAGCTTTTGTTTAATGGATTCTGTGGACCTCATGTGATCCTACCAATTCTGGTTCATAAACTCTCCACTGGGGATATATGCCCAGAAGCTGCCAGAAAGGATAAGCAGCTTTTAGAAATCTTCTTTCTTAGAAACCTTTAGAAACAGGAGGCTTTTAAAAATAGAAGAGTAATTATTCTGCTCTCATTTCAGGATCTCCAGCACCTTTGATTCCAGAGTGTCTACTTGTTGGCATAAGCCAAGAGAATCCAGGCTTTGCAGATCCTCCTCAGCAGATACTGAACTTTGTTCTTGGAAATGGCATATCTGATGTTATAATATATCCAGGTAAAAACAATAATCTTTTATACACATAAATAGACAGAAAGTACTGGAAAATCAAAGCTGTCCACCAAGTAGTAAGTTCCCTCATTTCAGTCACTGATGGCTATGATATGCTGAAAAATGTCAGAGAATCATAGAACCATAGAATCAATAAGGTTGGAAAAGACCTCAAAGATCATCAAGTCCAACCTGTCACCCAACACCTCATGACTACTAAACCATGGCACCAAGTGCCACATCCAATCCCTTTTTGAACACCTCCAGGGATGGTGACTCCACTATCTCCCTGGGCAGCACGTTCCAATGGCAAACAACTCTTTCTGTAAAGAACTTTCTCCTCACCTCCATCCTAAACTTCCCTTGGTGCAGCTTGAGACTGTGTCCTCTTGTTCTGGTACTGGTTGCCTGGGAGAAGAGACCAACCCCCACCTGTCTACAATCTCCCTTCAGGTAGTTGTAGAGAGCAATATGGTCTCCCCTGAGCCTCCTCTTCTCCAGGCTAAACAATCCCAGCTCCCTTAGCCTCTCCTCATAAGGCTTGTCATTTCTTTCTTGCTAGTGCTGACTTCCACGGAAACACTGATATCCCCAGGTTTCCCAGTTAGTTTATGTGGTAAGTAAAAAATTTATTTTATAGATATACAGTACTTTGGATTGGGAGAGGGAGCATACTTCTCCCCTCCAGGCATTACTCACATTGACTTTACTGAGGAAAACAAAAAAAATAATGTATTTCCTTCTTTACATTGATCACTGGCTGTTGGGGACTGTGTCCCCAGGACTGAATGCTTGAAGATGAGAAACTGCAGGGAGAGATGAAATGGGAGCCACCTGTTGATGGCTTAACAAGTAACTCTGATAGATAAGGGTCAGCTGCACTACCCTGATAAGTATTGCCAGCCAGTAAGAAGAGGAGGTCGATTAGCCAATCCTCTGCAGCCACACCAAGAGGAGAGCTATGAATGTGGGCTGTGAGGAAGGCAGTCGTCAGTCTGATGGGCTTGCCGCTGCAGGCAGGAGCTCTTGACCAGGGTGCTCCCTACCCCCTGCTTGAATTCCATCTCTGTGGCCGTGGGTGCCGCGCCGCGCCGCGCCCTACTGCGGCAACTGGCTGCTTTGTCTTGCCCAAAATATAGAGCAGATAAGATGCTGTAGAGCTGCAGGCTCAGCTGTATATTTGCAGCCAAATGCAAATGCCTTTGCTGTTTTATTCTGGAAGTAGCCTTCTTGTCCAAATAAAATAATACAAAAGCCCAGCTTGCAGGAGCACCATGAAAAGTGGAAGTTGTGCTGGTACTGGCATGGCCTGAGCATCTTAAATGTCCAGTGCTGGAAGCCAGACTGCAGTTAGCTCACATGAAATGCTCCCAAACCAAAATGATGACAACTTATTTAAATAAACAGTACAGAAACCTATTATACAGAATGGCTGGTAAAGGAATCTGAGCTTTGGTCCCACCTGTGATAGCAAACTTTCCTGAGACACTTTTCTTTCAGCACTCAGAAAGATTTTGGAAAAGCGATTTTGAATGCAGTGGGTGTTTCAATAATTTCAGCGGCCTTGCAGTTTAGTTCCGGTGGTTTGTTGCCCTCTGCTGGCTAACACCACCCGAAACAGCAACATTTTAGAGTGGGGATTAATAATAGGCAAATACCCCTGTGCTTGGGGAAGTATTTTGTAACTGATGTCAGTAATTCCAACTGATTTACAGCAGTACAACATGTCTGAGTATGTCACAAGCCTCAGAATTCCAAATGCAGCAGAAAAATAGCACATATATGACCAAGCCACTCTCTTTTCCCTTTAAAAACATTATTATCACCTGATTGATTTGACCAGTGCTGCTTCCCATTTTAATGCCTCATTGCAGCTTTTCTTGGGTTTCCATCTGGTTGTTTTTATGTAATAAAATAGTTAGCAAACCAAAACCAGACCTTCACTTGAAAACAGGCATGTCTCCTGTTTATTTAACATTTTCTTCTGCAAGGAGAACTAAATATTAACGGTGTTCTGGAAAAAAACTTGTTTGTTAGAAGTTTTATGGGGGATTCCCTGCTAGAAGCAGCTCTGGACTAACCACTCCGTGTGTTGCTGGCATGCAGAGTAGGAATTGATTTCCAGATCTCTGAAACCTGAAGATTTGTATTTTTTTAAACCACATTCTACATCAAGATAAACCAAATCTTATGGTAGTACTTATATTTGTACAAATCTTGGGAGATTAACCTGGTTTGGTTTTTTCCACTTCTACAATGAGACTTGATGAGGTTGGGGTTGTTACAGACTATCAATTTAAATTCTGTCCTGTGCCTGTAAAGCTTTTCCTAAGCAAAATTTTGTCAAAACTAATTGTCATCAGCAGTCTACAGAAATGTGCTTTCTCTGAAAAAGTCCCAATGTCTTTGTGTATGGCAGACACTGCTCATCTGACCAAGGGCAGAAGTCTGCAGTAGTTTGAAAACGGACAAAATGAAAGAAAATTGGACAGTGACACTAGTTTTTCAGGAAGAGCGAAGGGTAAATTCTGATACCAGTAAGCACTTCTCTGTGACTTTCATCCTTAATGCTTGGGTACAAGGTGTAGAATAACAAAAGGAAGCTATTAATTTTGACGACATAAAGAAGTGCAATATGTGAATGTGAATTGATGCAAACCAGTGACATTTGAGAAGAACAGTGGAAGCCACCTTGTTATGATAGGTCATCTGCTTCATACAGCAGTCATCTTGCCTGGTGTCATACTGCCTGCAACAGTGCATGTCAGCTGAATTCTACTTGTGTGAGGACATTTTTCCTTGTCTTTGTAAAATCAAAAATAATTACTCTTTCTCTGGATGATACATAATATATGTTGCAATGAACTTGAAAATGTCCATTAGACTTCTTGTTAAAATTAGTGAATCTGAATCAGTGATTGTCTAGATGTCTTCCTCAGGTATATTGTTTTATTTCTCCAGGTTTAGAAATGTTCAAAGAAGTCCAAGTTCCTGTAATTTCTCCTGAAGTACCTTTCAAAAGACCAAGTGAGTTTAGATATCTTAAACTTAAAACTTCCAGTATCTTTTGGCTATTTTTTAGAAAAGCTACTTGTAGGAATTGTCATTCAAAATTTGTGAGCTGCTCCAAGTCACTGAGCACAATTCCTGGTTTCAAGATTTTAGTTGTAGGTGTAGTACCTACTTAGGGCACTGTACTTAGCTGTTTTAATCACGCACGTAGTTCCTTCCACAGTCTTCAATTCATAAGTCTCAAAATGGCTGTTGTGCCTGCACTCTACTTACAGTAGCATGGGATAAATCCAGACCTACATGCATTATGGGAACTGATGTGTTTTGACCATATTACAATTATGTAGTTAAATCATCATGAGGCAGTGTTGTAATTTGTGGAGTAGTTTCTTCAGTGTGTGCTTTTCATTTCCCTAGAGCCAGTGGAAGCTTTCTGTGCATCGCTTATGGATTACTTCCGAGATGTGTGCAAATCTGTGGCCATGGAGCGTGAAGTAACTCTTGATCACCTGTTTATTGATGGAACACTTGTTCAAAGCCAAGCTGAAACCAAGATTGGGAAGAATAGTGTAAAAGCAATGGAAAAGGAGATGGTAACTTGCAGTTTGCAATGGAATGAAAGGGCAGTCCTTAAAAGAAGTCAACTATTTCAAATCCCAGGAGGTAAAGACTTAGACACTAAAGTAATTGTGGTGCTGGGAAAAGCAGGGATGGGCAAAAGCATTCTTGTTCAGAAGATCTGCCAGGACTGGTCCAATGGAGAGTTTTCTCAATTTAAATTTGTGTTTTGGTTTGACTGCAAGCAAATAAACTTGCCTGAGAAGAGATACAGCCTGAAGGATCTGCTGCTTCAGTTTTTTGTAAAACCTCAAGAGGGAAGCAAAGAGATCTTTGAGTATATATTGGAAAACCCTGGTGAAGTCCTTCTGATTTTTGATGGCTTTGAAGAGTTGCATGATCATGAGACTTTTTCTCGTTGCTCAGCCAGCCAGCCTGAAGAAGACTTCTGCAGTATAAAGGAGCTGCTTTCAGGACTCATACAAAAGAGGATACTCCGTGGTTGTACTTTATTACTTACATCAAGACCAAAAGACAAAGTGTACCAGTATGTGTCCAAAGTGGATAAGACTACTGAAATTGTGGGATTTTCCCCTCAGCAGAGAGAATTGTTCATAACCAAATATTTCCAAGGCTCACCCTACAGCAGTAATGCACTGAAATTAATCAAAGATTCTGAGTATTTGTTCAGTCATTGTCACTGTCCTGTTATGTGTAGATTTGTTTGTTTTCTCTGTGAGACAGTACTTGAAATGGGAGACAAAAGCCTTCCTTCAACACTTACTACAATCTTCCTGAAGTTTGTTCAGCAAAAGATCATACCTAGGCAACCAGATGTTACAGCTGCACAGAATCAAGAGAGTCTCACTGCACTAGCCCATATAGCCTGGTATCTGGGAGAAAAGCACCAAAGTGTCATCAAAAGTGATCTTCCTTCCAAGAAAGTTAAAGAGTTTGCTCTGAAATATGGATTTTTCCTGCCATTTACTTTCCCAAAACATTCCAATAGTGAAGAAGAGGAATTTGGGAGCACATTCTCTGATTTTGTCATTCAAAATTTCTTGGTTGCGCTTCACCTTATGTTAGCAGAAGACATCAAAGATAAAAGTCTAACAAAGTACTTTTCATCCAAGAAAAAAACTCTTAACTGGTTAGATCTAGTGCCTCGATTTTTGGCTGGGTTGTTGTTCCTCCAGGATGACCCCTACTTCTGCTCCTTTTCAAAGCATGAAAAACATTCAACCAAGAAGCAGAAAACACTCTTGAAATATATTAGAAGGCTGCAGATAAACAGGCTCTGTCCAGAGAGGTTACTTGAGCTTTTACACTGTGTTTATGAAACACAAAGCAATCATCTTTTGCAACATGTGGCCTTAAGGATCAAGCCAGAGCTCTCTTTCCTGGGTGTAGTTCTTACCCCACCTGATGTCCATGTGCTGCACTCTATTTTAAAAAGCTCAAGAAAAGAGTTTTCCTTGGATTTGCGAAACAGCAGCATTGACATGCAAGGGCTAAAAGACTTGGTTGCCCTAAAGAATGTGACATCATTCAGGTTGGTCATTCTTTGTAGATAGTAGTGTCACTCATAGGACTGTATGTAGCTGACACTTAACATGCAACAATAGCAGTCGTATCTCTTGATTCTGTGTGTTTTGTCACTTCACAGGGCCTCGCTCAGCGATACAGTCAGGCTCTGGAACTCTTTAAAGCAGACAAAAGACTATGAAATGCTGAGAGCATCAACAGAGAAATTTGTTCTTGATCCCTTTAAGGCAAAGACAATGAAGGACATCCGTGACCTTTCAGAACTTGTGGAGATGCAGGAGACAATGATCAACTGGTAGACTCATTTATGATCAAAAGTCCTCTTAATAGAATGGAGTCCTCTGCCTGTCCAAAGGAGAATTAACTAAGGCAGTAAAGCTCTTGTATTGTCTCAGGATGTTCTCTTAACCTTGACATCTGGTGGTTGTCACAGAAGGGAGGAGCAATGACAGCACCATGCAGAATATTTATCTAAACTGCCAATAAAAAAGGCCACCAGATTTTTTTTTTTTTCTCATCAGATTTCTTTTCAATCTCTGACTATGCTAGTTTGCAGTTGCTTTCAGTTACAGAACCTAGGATAATTGATTTTTTTTTCCCCTCCCTGTAGCACCTGGGCCGTAAAGAAGGTCTTGTTTTACATCTGTCACAAATGACCTGAGTCAGTCCTTTAGCTCAGGAGGCAAGAGCTTGTGTTATGTGATCTATAAACCCAGGTTTTCATGCTTGTGCATGATATGGCTAGGGGCCTGGTTGCAATTAAAGGCATGCATATATATTGTGATTGTTTTTTTTAAATACAAATGGTAATTTCCATTTCAACATGGGCAGACAATTTTGATTAAAATATAAATAAAATAAGTTTCATGTTTAACAGAAAAAAATTATTTAGAATAATGTCTTTCAAGTTTTAGTAGAAATAGAGCAAAGAACTGCACTATGAAAGGCAATTACCAGATTGAAATTAATGAAGAAAGGTCAGAGCAGAAGTTATTCTGGTTTTTCCTGGTTCCTTTGTCAATGCAGCAGTGGTTTGTTTCCTGCAACCATTTATTGAGAAATTATTTTTAAAGAACTGTTTTCATTGCTAAAATATTCATCATACTCTGGTTTTACTGTGCTTTATTTAGTGTGCAAGATGCGTCTGGTTGCAGCAGCTATGAAATTCCTGCTATCAAAAACCTCAGAAAGCTAGAGTTTGCGTAAGTGATGGAACTCTCTGCTGATTGATGTATGATTGCATTTAAGACTGAGAAAAGATGGATATTGGCTACAGTCATTGAACTGATGTATAGCTTGGTTTTGGTAAAGCATTAAGTAAACCCTATTTATTGCTATTTTGCTTTTCTCAACTAAATTTATTAAGTTATGGCCAAAACTCCAAATCAGTTCTGGCTCCTGCAGTGACAAAGGTCAACATGGTTCAATTTTGTTTGATTTTACTCCAGTTTAACTCCTTATTACCAGATGTTGATTCTATGCCACAGGCTGTAAAATATTTTGATTGTGATCCAGCTCTCTAGGGAATACTTTTTTTCCCCACAAACTCTAAGGAGCTTCAAAGGCTGCTTCAAATATCCTGCCACAGCATGTGAATTAGTTTGGGCAGTGCAATGGAGAACTCTCATCAGGTTCTTCATTTTTTTCCTGTTCTTCATACCCAGTCCGATTTTGCTGTTTCTGAGCATGTGAAAAAAAAATGATGCATGTCTGTATTTGTTTTTTTCCAGGCTGGGTCCAGTATGTGGCCTTCAAGGATTCCTAAAACTTGTGGAAATTCTTGCAGCATTTCCATCACTTCAGCATTTAGAGTGAGTAATGCTGAAGATTAACTTTGTTAATGATGTTCCTCAGCAGACCTTGATGATGTGGGAAGCTTATTTACTCAAGAAACATTTTATTTGGCGGCAAACTGCTTGCTTTGCTGAACAAACTGAACAATAAAACCAGTCAGAGAATGTAATAGCAAACTAAAAGCTATCATGCTTCATCCTCCCTGAAGACACTTGGTAATGGTTTTATTGGATACCCCTTCAGTCACTTCTCACATGTTCCTCAGCAGTTAAAAGCTTGTGGGAAAGGTTTAGAGCCCAACTAGTTGCTCCCTCTTCCTGCCAGAGCACTGACCAACACTGCCTATGGATCACTTCATTCAAGCTCCATAGCATGCCTGAGCCTCAGGCTCCTTTGTGGTAAGATTTCTGAGTAGCTCACAGTTGTGTCTGCCCCAGGAGAGAATGGACTCTCTCCTGAACCAGAAGCAGTGTTAAGTTTAGGGGTTAACACCAGTATTTGTACCAGTGCTGTGCACCTTCTGGTGCCAATGAACATCTTGAACTTCTGGTAGAACTTACAAGAGATTGAGCTTTGTGGATTTGCTTAATATCAAAGGCATAAAAAAATCCATACTTAGCCAGTATCTGGTTTTGATCTGTCCACCTATTTTCACAGTCCTCCCTTCCTTTATGAGAAGCAGTATTAGAAACAGAGTTTTAAGAACTCCAATTACTACTAATTCTCTTGTATCCATGAAAAACTAGCTGTCTCTGAATTTTAAGCTTCTTTACACTAGAAACTATTGTAGCAACAATAGCCAATATTGTGCCATCACCTCTGTGGGAAGATTACTGGGTGTGAGAGCAACTTTGGCTTCACTGGCTCAGCCCATTGGCCATTTGTATGTATAGTATCTGGCCTTTATGATTATACCTGAGGAAAACAATAAAGCTCTAAAATTTGAATGAGACAAATACATCTCAGCATTATCTGTCAGATTAGAAAGAGATCCAGTACCTAAAATTGTGACTATCTAAACCCCTTTTCATCTAGGTACCTGAATGAGGAAAAAATCTTTTTCTAACACTCCCTATCTGGAGAAGGAGCCATTTAGGCAGGGATTTACAGCATCTGTTGGGATTTTGTCAGTTCTGCGCAGGAAATCTCATTTGAGCCTAGCTGGAACACAGCTATTTCATAACCATTTAAATAATCTTGCATATCAAAGAAAATGGGTCAAGCCATTTGACTAGTAGGAAAAAAATAATTCTTAGGCTGTAAGTTCAGGAAGCAGAAATCTGCTTATTAGAGAAGCTGTAATGTGTGATGCTTCTTGCTGATTTAGGCTATTGCAGAGAAGGAACTTCTCAAGACAGATATAGTCCCTAAGGTGAATAAACCACAAACATTTAAAGGAAAGCTAATTCTGTCCTTGTTGTCACCCAGCCTTGATGCTCTGAGTGAAAATGGCATAGGAGATGAGGGAGCAAAGAGTCTATCAGAAGTCTTTCCAACCCTGACATCACTGGAAATATTAAAGTAAGTGCAAGGTTAACAGTTCTTGGAAATTTTGAAAATAAATAGATTTAACCTAGAGCCTTTGGGGACTGTGTGTTAACAGTCATGGGCACATGACTGTTAATGGGCAAGGAGGATTAGTGAGTCTATGGGCATACTTGATCTGTACATTCATGAGAAATGGGTTAATTTATGGAAATGCCATGTTTCCCATGAGAGCCATAATTTGTCTTTCTCCCTGCATTTGGTCAAAACACACTGTCCAAATTTCATAAAAATAGACATTGAAAATGAATTTTCCCCACACTGTAATAACTTGGAATAAATTTGCTCAACTTACAAAGCAATCTCACTGTAGCTTATCACAGAATAAGATAACAGATGTGGGAGCGGAGAAACTAGCTACAGCTCTTCCTTCCTTGTCTTCATTAAAGACACTAAGGTAAGTAGTTGTATCTTCTTCAATTTCTTTATACAGTACACTTTGCTGTCCTGTCAGAAATTACATGGACTATGTACACTGTGTAGCAGCCAAGTTTTGTACTTCATTCTTGCATAAAGCCTTTAGAGAAAAGAAAAGAGAAATGTATGACCCAGTGTAGACATATAAAAGGATATCTCAGGAATAGAATGAGCACTGGAATGATTTTCAGATCCAATCCATAATACCCTGCACAAACGTGCATCCTGAGGCATGATCTACTGCAAGCTTAATGTGAAGCTTGCTAAGCACAGTGCTAAGCCCTAAGCCAGCAACAAGGTGGTGTGTGTTTGCTGAGGTGGAACTAGTGGTCCGTCCTACTTCATTAAAATGTCTGAATGAAGTGTCTCAGGAAGAAATACAAGAAACCATGCTATGCAATTCAGGAATCATTTGCTCACCTGGAAAAGTTCTCATTAGTCATTAAGAATCTAGATCTATTTTTGCTATAGCTATGCTAGCTGAAGAAGAGATGTGACTGTCTCACTTGATACAGAAAATACAAAACTGAGTTTTAATCATTAACAGCATAAGGATAAATTGGAAGTTAAGATGTACTAACCATATGTGAAATTCCTTAATCTAATGTATAATCTGTTTGCATTATTCATTATTTCATTGTGACTATACTTGTTTGGGTTTCTGCAGCTTATACAATAATAGCATTTGTGATTTTGGAGCGGAAAATCTGGCGAAAGTTCTCCCTGAGATGGCATCTCTAAGAGTGCTAGAGTGAGTATGAAATCTTCTGAGATGGCCCAGGAAAATGTACTTGCATGAATACTGAACCTTTAAATCTTCTCTGCTCAGGGTGGAAGGGAGGAAGACAATTTCAGGGAGATTTCACAGGGAAAATGTGCTTATGCAGAGTCCAGATAGTCAGTGGTCAGAAAGGATTACAGTTCACCATAAAAAATGAAAAATGGGGAGTTGGAGAAGGACCTCAGGTACAGAGAATAAGGACTCGCTCAGATGAACTAACTTAAGTTCCTGTTTGACCTTTTGAATGTTTTGCTACAGATTTTTTTAACCACGGACCTATTTGTTTTGTTGTTGTTGTTTTTCTTTTTCTTTTTTCCCCCCAACTGCAAATAAGCCTGAACGGTATTTTTGTATTTTGAATTAAATGCCTGATTACACCACTGTATGATGGGATCTGGATTAACAAAGTTGTTTTTTTCCCCTCAGTGTTCAGTATAACAAAATAACTGGTGTTGGAGCTCAGCAGCTGACTGACAGCCTACGAAAATGTCCCCATATAAAGAACCTGGTGTAAGTCTCTTGATGATGCTGTCTGCTGTATCCTTATTCTGTAAACTGGGTTAGAACTCATGCTAAAGCTGTGTTCTGTATTTGTCAGCTTTATAAGAGGCACAAAAAAAAGACATCACCAAAATTCAAAAGCAGTCACAGCAATGTTTAAAATGTTGTCTCTAGTTTCAGTGGTGTTGATCCCCAATTGTCCCAGACAAGCAAGCTTGTTCTGCAGTAAGCAGAGTCTTCACTGAGCCTCCCTTCTATCCTACCAGAGTACATGACCTGCTCTGTGCTGCAGGACTTGTATTTGACAGACAATGAGCAGCCAACACTAGAGGTTAAATAGACTGAAGCTGCCAGGACACATTGAGAGGAAGGGAGTTTGATAGAAAGCTAAAGAACAGTTAGGAAGACAGGACTGTAATGTGTACTATAAACAGTCAGCCAGGTTATGGAGGAGTGAACTGCTTTCCTGTAAATGAAATGCATTTTCATTTGTTCCAGGGCTTAAATACTTTTCTAAAATTATATTCAAAAGGGAAAGGAACTTGAAACAAACAAATAAACAAAACCAACAAACACACCAAAAAACATTGAAGCAAATTATGATTCTGAAAATCTCTTTCCTTTCTGAATTTGCCCTTATAGGATGTGGAATCCCACCATTCCCTACGGCATGCTTGAACACCTTCAGCAGATGGATTCTAGGATCAGTGTGTAGATTCAGATGATCCCATAAAGGTAACATAAACTCTGTCTCCCTGAGACAAGATTTGTCTTTGTGACAGCTGTTGATTCTGGTCTTGCAGACAGCAGGCCGTGAGCATCATCAATACAAAGAGATGCTGCCCTAGAGCAGCACAGACCATTGTCACAACAGGACCCCTTTTCCCTGCTGCCTTCCTTCCCCCACCCTCCTGGCACCAGCACTACCAGACTGCAAGAGCAGCATCAAGAACAAACTTCTAGGACTCCTGCTTCAGCCCAGTTCAGTGACTGGCAGCTGACCTGTTTCCCTTCTCTTTTCTGTTGCAGAAAACTAAATAGCTCTGTATAATTCTCCTGTTCAATAGATGAGTTCTTACTCCTTAGCGGTTGGTTTGTGTTGATTTTTAGTAAGTCCTTTCACTTCCTTTGCTTAATACCAATCCTCAACAGCTTTGTGCCTCACTGGCACTATGCCTGCACTGTATTTGGAGCAAACCATTGGTTCTACATTCCTTGTTCTCAGTCTGATTTTTATGGGTTAGCCACTGGCAGCCACTTCTATTTCACTGATTCTGCTTGCACAGTTTTAAGGATCCATGAAATAATTGCATCATTTGCAATTTGCTAACAGTTTGCTGATGATCCTCACCAGACTCTGACTGCCTTGACACTCCTGGATGGAAGGAGCTGCAGCAGGCACAGGAAGTTAGGGGTTTGTGTAAGATTTTGGCTCTCAGTTTTCTGCCATGTGCTTTCTCTTGCTCTTTAAAAAAATTAAAAAAAAAAAAAAAAAAAAAGAAATTATCCTTGTGAAGAATAAGAAGGTACAGATACTAGATGCCCTCCAGATTTCTTTCAGACAGCAAAAAATACATTGCAGAGTGGTTGCTAGCTGCTTGAGCTGTGGTTTGAGTAGTCCTGGCAAAAGCTGCAGTTGCCAATGGCTTCCTAAGCCATTTGGTGAGCCCAGTTCTTGCATGGCTCTTGCTCTGAGTACAGTAACCACTGAATGCAGACTGGGCTATATATATGCACTAATCAGGCTACAGATTGTGGAAGACTCAGGTGCCATACCAGCTTCACAGAGTAGATTATACAGCAGCAGTGAAAAATTGTAGTGATCCTCAGTAGCACACAGTACAATTTACTCTTTGTCTAGTTCAATGACCATACCTGCTTAGGAAATATGACAGGGATATGAACACTGCTAGGAAACCTTACAAAAGCAAAGCTTTGTCTTAACATCCTGTGTCTAATTCAAGGTGAGAATGTGACAAGAGTATCTGAATGTGTAGATCAGCTTCCAAATGACCGTAGTTTTCCCTGGGACACAGATCTATGTCAGACAGTGGTAGACAACTCCACTCTGTAAACAGTCAGTGATCCTTGGATGCTGCTCAGGTCTTACACCAAGATGCCGTTTAATGTGGCTCTGCATAAACTTACATCTCCCTTCACTGCTGTCTGCAGCTCGTGCCTTTGGTAACAGTTACCACATTAGTATTACATGAGTATGTGAAGAAACATTCTTCATCCTTAGCACTGAGGATTAGTAGCAGGAGAGTCTGGATCTTGTCTCTCACACTTGAAACATCCAGCATCTACCAGTTTTCAAAGTACATCAAATGTATGGTTTGGCAGATATTAATGGTGATTAAGCTGATGGGTGTACATCTAATAAATACTCTCTTTTTATCATTTCACAGGCAACTTAAAGAAGATGGGAAGGTGTTCTATGTGTTTTCCTATTTTCTTTATGCTTTATGAATTAGTTGTTCATTTTCATGAGTGGCAAAATGAAAAAAAGGGGAAAAAAATTAAAAAAAGATCATATTTAAGCTTCTGAGTGATGCTCAAAGTGGATGAATGAGGGGATTGCAATTTTTTTAAAAGGCCATTTAAAATGCTATTCAAAGACCCAGCTGTGTTTCTAATGAAGTTGAAGTGATGAAGAGTTAAGCAACATCAAGTTTCTAAGGTGGAAAGAGCAACTGCATATTGTGATCACCGCTGAAGGTGACCAGGAATCATCAGGATATTGACAGTGTAAGATTCCATCATCAATTCATCAAAGAGTAGACTGCAAGCTGCTGGACCTGCAACAACTAAAGTACTGACAGATCAAATCTAATTGTTTCATGGTGCCAGTGATAACTGTGATCAAATTCAGTCTGATGATTTTGGACTTCCAGGGCTCAAAGTTATAGATGCCGCCTGTCTGTCTGGACTGATTTGAAGCATTAGGGCCAGAAGCATAAATAAGAATGATTAATCATACAAAACAGATATTGTAAGATTATCCACAAGGATAGTGGCTCTTTCCTTGATGCTAATCACCACATCACTTAATGGAGAGAAAGGTATTTTCTACCACTCTCTTGTTATGGAATCTTGCAAAAAGATTATGAGGGGGAAAAAGGAAAAAAAAAGAAAAGAACAGGCAGTAAAGAGAAGAATGGAATTAAAGCTAGAAAAGCATTAGAGATTTTTCTAACACCACAGAAATCCAAATGTGTACAAATAGCTTCAGTTTATTGCACAATAATCCTCAAAGTGGCAATCTTCAAACTCTTCAAACTGTTACTCAGTTTCAAATCAGAACTTTAAATTCATGTATCTGGACTGGAATTTAGTTTTTCACTTGCAGGTACAAAGGTACAAGAATCACTTTTATGCCTGATAATGAAATCACTACTGTGTCTTCTGTGTCTTTTAGAGTTATGAATGCCTGGGCAATGACAGACAGTAACATATTTCAAAGTATTACCATCTGTCTGTGCTGCTGCTCTCAGTTATATGTGGGCCAAATACCAGTCCTGCTGACTGCCGTTGCAAACCCCTTGTCTCTTTTCTTATCTTTTATTTCAGCTCTGTGAACATGCAGAGTAGAGAGACAAGTGTCAGGACTAGCAATCTGGCTTCCTGTCCAGAGACAGTCCGGAGACAAAAACAAACAAAAACAAAATAAAACCAAATCTCCATAGATTTTTTTTTTTTAATAAATAAATAAAAAGAAAAGAAAAATCTAGGAATATTTGATATGCCAGAAATTGGGAAAGCAGGTCTCTACTTCATGAATAGTTCAAGTTTAGCTCAACAACCTCCTTCAAGTCTCTTCTGCTAGGAAGCACTGACAATATTGACCCAAGGATATATGCAAACTGGAATTTCTTCACCAACCTCTCAAAAACTGTTGCTGATTTTAAAACACACCCCAGTTCAAACCCACAATCTTCATGTTCTTTCCAGCAAATCATACTTCTCTGCTAAAGGTTCAGTGCCTGCAGAATCTTGATAGCAGAGATGAAGGTTGGACAAATTAAAGAAGGAAGAAAGAAGTTTTGATTTGTTTCTGTTAATCAAAGGAGAGCAGGGAGCCAGACATACTGCATGAAGGAAATAGTGCAAGACTTCAGGGTGGAAAAGTTCTATAGAAAATATAACTAGAAAGTGGCTTTTTTCTTTACTATCTGCATAGTTCTTTTTTCTAGCCAAATTCTAGCCAGAGTCATGGAAAATATCTCATTTACACTCCCCTCTTTCTGCTGTTCGAATGGGAGGTAGTTTGAGCCCAACCTTGTGTGACGTTCACATCAGTCCACGGCACTGCAGCTATGCAGATCTATGGTGAGCCCTTGTCTTAGCTTCCCTTAACTAAGCTTTGGATGACAAACAACCCTCTAGAGATATATTTTGAAGCTATGCTTCATTGTGACACAATCTGAGAATGTGCTAAATATTACACAGACAGCTGAATGTTATGGGACCCTGTCTGGAGTGATAAAATCATGTTGGGTATACTGCTGTTCTTCTAAGAGTTAGTGGATATGTGTGTTTAAAATGTACAGACTGTAAATTGTCACATGGTGCTTTGCTTGTCTTTATACATATTTTTTTAAGTATTAATAAAAGTGAGTATTCCCTTTTACAGTAGCTTGTAGAACTTGTTGAAAATTATATTGATTTTTCTCTTGGAAATGCTATGAAACTACTGCTGGCTTCTGAGCATGATATGTTCAGGGCTTTGCATTGCAGGCTAACAGAGAGTACTGTGTTTGAGGGAAACAGGCTGGTCCTGCTGGCACTTTACCAGTTCAGTGGTTTGGAAATGAAGAAATAATTCTAACAGACCATGGGATCTTGCAATGCCAACTGACAGACTGTTAAGTCTGGAATCCAAAGATACAAAAGTGCTAACTAAAGCCACTAACAGCAAAAAGGTGATTTTTGACCTTAAAAGTTCTAAAATTAATCAAGCTTCAAAGTCTGGATATCCTTGTGGCATAAAGCTCATCCAAAATGTTTTTGTCAAATGAGAGCTTTGTGTATAGAGGATTGAATTCACTGGACAAAAGTTGTTGTGATTAAATCTGTGCTCAAAAAATCTTTTAGGATGAGAAAAATGCTCCTCTCTTTACACCCATGCTTTTTGTTGTCAAAGCAGCCTTGTTCCCTTGTTTCCTCATACTGGCTGTTAAAAGACTCATGACATGAGCGGTCTAGTTCCAAAAGCAGATGGTAGACATAGACTGCTGAGGACAGACATAATGCAGAGTTCAGGAGAAATGTTTTCAGTTCTACTTTATGTGAAATCTTCTCAGTACACCAACTTGGTTTAAAAACTGCACAGACATGAGAATTAGACTTTTCTTAAAAAAAAAAAAAAAAAAAAAAAAAGATAATAAGACAAAACCAGTACAATACTTGCTCTCAGTAACATGTGAGTTATTCCCTCCACCATGGTGTGCAGTTCCTGCTCTTTCAGTTCGAGTCTGATTTTTTGTTCATGAAAAGTACTTCCTACATGCTGGCCACCTCAACAATCTGGAAATATTTGTGGCTACCTAGAGAAAAACTGGAATTTCCTGGAAAATATATTTTGGTAATTTTCTCTTCAAACTAAAAAAGAAAAACTCCAACACGACTGCTTAACTTTTTCATGGAAAAGGTCAGTCTTTATTATATTGTTTTGATGTCTGTACATAGGAATATGAGCTTAAACAATCTGTCAAGTACTTTGTGTTAAGTAATGAATCCACCTGACATATAAAATTAACTCTCTATTTCAAAATTCACAATTCAAATAAAATATCTTACTAGCACAGTTCTTGCTGTAATGCTGCCCTGAACAGAACCTCTTTGCAATCACTCGTGCATATTTTCCCCTGAGAGAACACCATCTTTGAACTACTGGCTGGTAGAGTTTTCAATGTGTGACTGTAAAACTTGCTTAAGCAGTATGTAGTGCAAGTGCATGTCCATTTGGGTGACATGGTATTTATTCAAAAATTTATCAAATCTGAGTAACATCTTGATTTTATGTTATAATAGAATATAGCTTATATTACTTGTTCATACAGTTCATCCCAGAATTAATTACCTATGGAAGCCCAGTGCGTGAATCACTGCAGATAGTGCACACTCAAGAGGCAATGACCATGGAGAAATCACAACTGACAAGGTCTGATGACAACTGTTCTTGTCCTCTTGTCCTTCTTTTCATCTCTACATCTCAGAGAACAGTTTCTTGCCATGACTTGATCCAGTACCCTGGTCATAATCCATTTCATGTGTTTAAGGAATCTGTTTAAAAGAAAACACACAAATACAGAGTATGAACTGAGAAGTCACCGTGTATGGTAGATATAACACCATGCCATTGACTTAAAGCCTTTTGTGACTATGGACAATTCTTCTTTGAGAAGACCTGAATCTTTCAGAGAAATCAGGGAGATCGTTAGTACTCCATATCATAGATCAAATTCTAGGCTGACTTAAAAATAGCACAGCAAAATGTATTGGGCCCCCAAAGCAAAGCTGTCTAATGGAAGTTTCACATATTGCTGTGGACTGTTACTCTAAGACTGTAATTTGTAGTGGCAGATATTAAATGTGGTGTGAATGATACAATTGACCAGAATATTAAGTCTTGCCTTTCTATTCAGCTGATTAAAAGTCTGTCCTTCAAATCTCATGTGAACCTATTTTTAAGAGAAAATTTCAAAAAACAAGGGAAAATCAAAAGGTAGCAAATATTTTAACATCTCAGAACTATAGTCTTCCAATAGCTTAAATGGTACTGTAAATATTTAACAGTATGGGCACTACAGCATAACTTCAGCATCAAAAGAAGAAATTCAGTCATGATATTTTTGCTAATTCTGCCTATGAAGTTATTGCTCTTCACAACTCAGGCTGGACCAAAGAAAACATGGTGACTCTGCTCAGCATCCTTATCTTGCTTTCTGCTTCCTGACTTTCTGCCAGAGTGTGTTCTCATACCTCACAGGCTATTTAGGCTCTATTCTGAGCAAGCCTTGGGTGTTTCTTTCTGGCCCTTTCAAAGGGTATATAGCCTTAAGTCTATTAACTGAACTGGGGCTTTACCCAGCAACAGATCATTCAGTGCACATCATCATTTTCCATTACTGTTACTTTCCATGTATGGCTGATATTAGTCTTTACCCTTTTTATCACATATATTGGAAATGTGTTCATGCCCTCAGAGAGCGTCATTCAAACCACTCAGCTATTTTTGCCCAAGTTTGTGGCCAAAGTACTTAAAACTCAGCTGGAAAAAGAAAGACAGTTTGACAGTTTCCCTGAAGAAATGGGAAAATGTAGCCACTTCTGTGTCCCATTTAAGTCTTTGGAACAGTTGTATTCCATATAAACTACAACCATTACGAAAGAACAAATGCAAAGAGTTGGATAGGCCAAGTATACAAACTAAATGTCTCTAAACAAATTACTCTTCTGATTTCAGATTGCCAGTTACTAGCTGAGCTACAGTGTCACTTTGCTCCCACTCCAGGGGAAGCAAACATGGAAAAATTAAATTGGATTGGTTTCTTAATTCCTATTGACAGCTTAACACTGATATTTTTGCTGTTGCCACCTAAGCAAGCAAGTTGATTACAGTAAGCTCCATTTTTGTAGGATGTTCCACACAGAAGATTTATTTTTTTTAAATTATCCTTTCAAGTCACTTGTGTCTGGGGCTTTTAACACACAAAATACTCAGGCCTGAACTATTTCTATCCTAAACTGAATGTCTCTATCTTCTATGCCTCATTTTAATTCATTTTACTAACAGTAGCTCTTGAAAAACTCTTTCTAAAAAAAAGCTGTCTCCCCTCTTTGTATGACATAAATGAAAGCATTTGGAAGAAAATCACTTCAGACTGCCCATGGCTGTGGTTAATGAGTCTCTATGGACGGCTCATCAGCTAACTATGATTTTGTCTTCCCTCTATTTCAGATGGAATTCCTGTTAAGAAGAGAGTACAAAAGTTTCTTTAAAGCAGAGCTGCCAGGTGAGCTTGAGCACTCAACTTCTATTCATTGTAGTAACATCTAAGGATTCAAAACACAGTTCTAAAAATCACAGCTATTGCTCTTAATCCTGTTGTTAATATAACTCACCGAAAAACAACTGACTGATCTGTATCACAGAGTCAGCAAGCCACTTTTTCTTTTAACATGGAGATTTCTACCAGTAAGGGAAGAGCATAGTGAAAAATGCCAAGATAAAATAAGTATTGGATCACTGTCCTTACTATTTTTAAGATTCAGAGTCTGAAAAGAAAGAAGTGATGAGGTGGATTCTGATATATTTATGTGTATCCTGACGTTGCTAGTGATAACATTCTATTCCTTTCTGTGGCATGTTTTAAAGATGGAACAGAGACACAAGAAAGTTAAGCTCACAGAAGACATCAGGGGCAGACATGGGAAGGAGTCCAGCACTGAGCCTGCATTTCTAATTGGCATTATTTTGATGAGCTACTGAGTAAAGCTGTTTCTTTGATTCAGGATTTAGATGCTGGCATTCAGCAGAAGTGCTGAGTCACAAGGTTTTGAGTGCTGGATTCTTCTCACTGAAGACATTCATCATAATTTACCTTGATGAAAAAATACAGGCAATGCTTGTACTGTATGATTAAACAAATCCAGTCTTTCCTATTCAATTTTCATTATTGATTACTTTTGCTCATTTTCTTTCTGATTACTTTGTGATGAGTCACATCTGATTTTAAGAGAGTACAAGGAGAACAGTTTGATCACCTTAGTCCATGGGACTCCAAATACATTAAAGAACCTGGCACACTCACACTAAATCAGCTGATGACACAAGCAAGCACAATTCTGCTCTGTTTACACAGATGGTTTTCTTCATTTGAATAGGGTAAGAAGCTTATTTCAGCTGCTCAGTTGTCCACGTTCAGTCTCTGCCACCAGTTATGCTCAGAAACCTGGACAAAATTTTGCTCCTGTTGATTTTTTTCAAGTAGGGGTTTCACTGCAAGAGAGAACAGAGCTCCTCTGATCCACATATTCTTTTATTCTTACATCTAAATTAGCCTTTCCACATTCTGCAGAATCACCTCATGGGATTTCTCCCCTTTGTTTTCCTGTCATGCATGCCATTCACCTCCTGGGTACAAGGCATCACTTTCTAAATTCAAGGAATACGCTGCAAGGTTTCACCTAAGCCTAATCATAGCATTTTAGTTGCTCTCAGTAATCACTGGTGAGTCACATGCACACTCCTCTTATATATAATGCAAAGATTATGTCTATGTATTTTTCATCTCTGTAAGTAAAACGGAGACCCATTCTTCCTGCAGTGTCTTGTGAATCCTCAGCACTTCAGGCTGTAAGTGCATAGGGGAGGTGGGCAACCTTCTTAGGCTTTTAGAGAGTATGGGCTAACACAAAGAGCTTGGGTCACTGCAGTCTAGACACCACAGGAATTTAAATCTTCCCTTTCAGTGCCTTTTGCTCCCAAAGCAGAAAACAAAGCTCCAAATTAGGTCCCTCTTCTGCCTGTCTTGCTAGGGAACTGGTGAGGAGGAATGGCACAGAATGGTAAAGAAACCTGTAAGCAGGATATTGACACTAATTCCTTTTCCTGGCAACATGCTGAGTTTTTGCCTGGTGGCTAAATAATTCCACAATTTGTAGTGTGGTTGCTGCACATATGAATATGAATATAAATATATAAGTAAGAGATTTCTGATTTGATTCTCAATGGAAATTGCCATCTAATATGACAACTAACAGGTGAAGGCTGGAGCTGGTAACTGCAGAGCTCCATTAGCTCAAAATGAATACAGACTGAGACATAGTTGGGAGCTCTGCAACCTCTTGCATTCTGATTTCTACATATAAAGGTCACGTGGTTTTACAGTTAAAATACCAAGAAGTGTACAGAACTATTTATCCTCTTAATATGAAGGAAAATTTTAAGAAGCCCATTTATCTACACTGTTCAGATCCCATGCTGTCAAGCTAGGTGTTCAGGAAAATTATTTCTGCTGTTCTTATGTTTCCTAGATGCAACTCACCATGACAAATCTTAGTCAGCAAAAAAGTGATTATAAAAAGTAATTTATTTCTTAAATTAGATGGTGTTGGAGTTAGGTTTGGGGTTTGGGGAAAGCTATTTTGGGGAGAAAATGGCTAGGGCTTTTTGCACCAAAGATTTTGCTTAAATCTTCATTAGTTTTTATGAACTTCTTTTCTGGAATACAGAGCAAGTGTGTTATTTGCCCAGCTGAAAAGGGTTTAGGATACAGCCACAGAAGTACCCAACACCCTTTTGTGGGGAGTTTAGTTCTGCTCCAGACCTTCTGTTCTAGCAGAAGTGATTCTAATCCAGCTGCTTGGACTACCAAGTGCTGGCACGGACACTTTCATTTGCAGTAACTACGTGCAGTGAGATTTCTTCAGTAGCAAAGATCAGTTCCCTCCATCGCCCCACACACTTGTTATGCTCCCATGTGCCTTTGGCCAAGCTTTGCTCAGCTGTGTTATTGCAATCAATGTTGCTCCAACACCAAAAATTTCCATTTTTTCCTATTAAACTATTACCCAAAATCAGCTATTATTGCTTCATATGGAATCTGAATGGAAATATTTAGGAGATATTTTTAACCTGTAACAGGGCCAGCACTACAGGAAAGGTTTGTTTGCTTTTTGATTGGTTTCTTTTTAATTAGAAGATTGATTAAAATCACTTGATGTCAAATAGTATTTGTATAGTATGTTCTCCAAGCTTATGTTTGTAACTTTAAAACAAAATTTCCTATCTCATAATTTCAAATAGAAAATGAAAAGGTATCCTGAATAAGATTTCAGATTTACAGACAGTATTTTGCTTTAAAAATCTGCTACTGGCAGATTTGCCAACACATTTTAATTTAAACCGTGAGTGTTTTCACTAACACACATTTGGCACAGAAACTCTCAGCTAGAAATAGTGATCTTCTTCCCAACTGCATTTCAGTGTTTAAAAATTATAAATCCTTATACAAGTTTTGGTATCACTCACAATTACAACTATAAATTGATCGAGCAAAGCCTCGTGTAAAAATTAACATGAGGAGAATGGTAAACTGGATAAGTTTCTGATTATCCAAGATAGACATTTTAAAGGGCTTCTGATTAAGATGTATTTCTGGCTCGAATGTTAGTATCTATTATCCTGGATGTTCATTTAAATTCGGAGCTGCTTTCCAGACCGAATTAGCAAAGTTGTTGAGCAGCTGTAAACACAACACCCAGTGTAACTGCTGCAGTGGCTCATAACTGTGCATCAAATTAGTCCTTGGGGAAGGCGTTCTCATTGCTGCGCGTCAGAGGACACAGAACGGGGCCCTACCATGCCTGGGCTCTGCGCAGTGGTACCGTGCGGGGATAAGCGCCGCGGGCAGCCCGCCGCCGACTTCTGCACGCAAAGCTCGCCTGTGCTGGGAGCTGCGACGGTGTATGTCCCCGGTGCTGTGTCCGCTCACGTCCTGGGGAGGGCTGTCCGCAGCCCTGCCACCACCCCCGCGGGGGAACGGGCCGGCCGGGCGGCCGCACTAGGGCACGGCGGAACCGCAGCGGGAGGACGGGCGAACGGAACGGCGGCGGCACCACCACACGGACCGCTGCCCAGGCCGAGCCTGAGGCCGTAACTTACTTCCCTGGCGAGCCCTCTGCGTGTCCGCGGGCGGCAGCGAGTCCCGGGGCCCCCAACTCGCCCCTGCGCCGGAGGAAGGGGGCGCATTTGCAAAGGAAGATGCTGCGCAAAGTGGCCAAGATGCAGCGAGGGCATCCCGAGGCCGCGGCGTTCCCTGAGCTACGGCAATGCCGGGACACCCGTCCCCAGTGTCACCCCACGGTCGCATCGAAGCGCCCAGGGGCGTCACTCCAAGTACCCATCAAAGACATCCACTTCGCTGTCCGTCTCGTAGAGCACAGAGCCAGGGTCGGAAAGCACTCCGAGATCCACCAGCGCCTGGTCCATATCCTCGGGCAGGAAAACGATGCCTACATTGAGAACGATGTACTCCATCAGGAAGGCATAGTACAGGATCAGCACGTTGACAAAGAACAAACCCACGTAAAACATATAGGGCAGCACCAGCAGCGCATGGAAGGCCCAGGACTCCAGGGAATCCAGACGTGCCGAGACCGCGGCGGGCATGCAGCCGTGCGGAGCCGCGGCGGGGGCAGCGGGCACTGACCTGACCGGCCGGTGCAAGGGGGCGGACAGCAGCGGCGGACGCCGACGCGATGCCGGGAGCGGGACGTGCAGGACGGCACTCTGCAGCCCCGCTGGCAGGACAGGACAAAGCCCGAGAGACAGATCCCGACCCTGGGAAGAGGCGAGCCCCGCAGAGGCGCGGGGGCAGCACCTCCGCAGAGCGGCCGGGTCGGCCCCTTCCTTCCCCGCAGGAGGAGGCGCCCGGCAAGGGCTTCAGCGGCTCTGCCGCAGCCCCGCCGCTGGCAGGAGGTTCCGCAGGGGCATCTCCAGTCCGGCTGCGGCAGTCTGGTCGCGGCTCCCCTCCTCCTCCCGCCCGCAAACTTTGCGGAAGGACCTCGCAGGCGCGTTGTGGCGGTCGGCAAGGAGCACTTGCCGCCGTCACGGTGCCCGGCACCCCGGCGTGCACCGCAGGACCCTCTCCCGCCCGCCCCCTCGGCTCCCCGCCCCGCCGCCTGCCCCCGCCAAACGGCGCGCCTGTTTACCGGCGCAGCGGCCTCGCGTACCGCCGCCCGCGGCGCTGCTGCTCGGACTGGGGTGGCCGTGAGTCACGGACGCCGGCAACTCCGCCGCCGACTTGACTGTCAGCCGGATCCTGCTCCGCCTGCCCGCCAGCGGCTCGCGGCGGAGTGGAGGGGACAGGAGGCGCCTTGCGGTCCCCGAGCAGCTCAGCACCTCCGCAACAGCCGGGCGGACACCGTGGGCGGGTTGTCCGATTCCTTGCCCGTGGGAGTGGTTTCCCGTGCCTCTCTTGTGGAGCAGGGCCCTTCTGGAGCAGCCGGGCGGGTCCTGGGGCCCTTCTGATTTTGGTGGAGCCATTTATTTGCTGATCAAACTTTTACCTATATCAAAATGTAACCAAAGGCGTGATTTTAAAGTTGGGCTTTGGGGCGAGGTGTGGTGTGTGCTTTCTCTCTCTCTTTTTTTTTTTTTTTTGTTGTTGTTTTTTTTTGGTTGTTTTTTTACACTGGCTAGCAAATCTGTCACTTTTAATTTAGTCTAATTACCTGGTTAAAGAAAAAAAAATAAAAAATACAAAACCCAAAAACCTTAAAACCATCCCACAACAGACATTAATGGTCTTGTTCTCTTGGTTCTGCTTTAACTTAGTTTTTAAACAAAGTTTAGTCAAAACTAGATGTCCAAAAACCTTGGCAAAAGGAATGTCAGCAGAGGAATTTCCACCACAGCATGTTGCTCTCCTGCTCAGAGATGTCCCCACCAAAACTGGAATTTGAGTTGTGGAAGGTGGAAAAAGGATGTCAGGGCAATGTTTTATCTCAAATGACAATGTGTTTGAGAGGTATGTGGACATGTAAAAGGTTGGGTTTGATTTGATCTAGGCTAAAATTAATCTTTCACATTCTTAAAAGTCCTCTCATGACCTGCCAAGATTTAACTCCTAACTGCCAAAGAACAGGAGGGACCTGGGTGTTCTAATCAACAAACAGCTGAATATGAGCCAGCAGCGTGCCCAGGTGTCCAAGAAAGCAAATGGGATCATGGCTTGTATTACAAATGCTGTGTCCAGCAGGAGTAGGGAGGTGATTGTCCCCTTGTACTTGGCACTTGGAAGCTACACCTCAAGTACTGTGTTCAGTTTTGGGCACCTCAACACAAGAGTGCTGTAAAGGTGCTGCTATGAGTGCAGAGGAGGACAACAAAGCTGGTGGAGGGCCTGGAGAATAAATCTTATGAAGGAGGTGGGGCTGTTTAGGTTGAAAAAGAGGAGGCTGAGGGGAAACCTCATCGCTGTCTACAACTACCTGAAAGGGTATTGTGGAGAGGTTGGTGATAGTCTCTTCTCACAGGTAATTAGTGATCAGAGAGAACAGCCTCAAGCTGTGACTGGGTAGGTTTAGCCTGGACATTAGGAACAATTTTTTCACGGAGAGTGGTCAGGCGTTGGAATGGGCTGCCCAGGGAGGTGGTTGAGTCACCAGCCTTGGATGCGTTTAAAGGTTGCTTAGATGTTGTGCTTGGGGATATGGTTTAGGAGTGAACCTTGTAGGGTAGGATTAGCAGTTGTGCTTGGTGATCCCGAGGGTCTTTTTCAATCTGAATGTTTCTATGATTCTGTGAATAAAAAAATATAGAAATGCAAATAGGAAATAAGAACAAGCCAAGTGCTCCGGCGGCAGGAGCTGCAAGCCCCTCAACCCCTGGGCCCACCACTGCCCTCCTGCCCTTACGTGGCGCTCACGAAGTGCCAAGCTCTGCCGGATGCTGTGTACCACCAGCAAAAGTGCCCCGGCGCGGCCCTCGGAAGGGGGCGGCTTATGGCAAGTGCTCCCAGTCCCCTGCAGCAATCCGTACAGGAAAGGAGCAAGCCCCCGGCTACCGGGAACTCGCTCGTTTCCAGGTAGATGGGTGTCAGGCCGCGGCGGGTGCCTTTTCCACCGGGGGTCTCGGGGGAACAAACGTCCCCAGCAGCACCCAACTATCCCCGGCGAGCGAAGACAGGAACCTGAGATGCGCGCACAGCGCCCGCCGCGTTGCCTGCTGGGACTCGCAGTCCGCAGGGCAGGGTGAGTGGCTTCACTTCCCAGCGTGCCCCGCCCGCGCATGCGCTGGGCGCTGGTGTGCGCCGGGGCCGCCGCTGCTAGGCTGCTTCCCGGTCCTGTGCGCGTCCGGGCGCCTCTGGACCCCGCGCCTGGTGTGCCCTGCAGGAATATGAAGCGCTAGAGTCCCGCAGGCCCTAGAAACCGTTCGCTGCCAGCATGTTCGGCCGTTCTCGCAGCTGGGTGGGCGGTGGACATGGGAAGGCCGCCCGCAGCATCCACTCCTTGGACCACCTCAAGTAAGCGCGGAGCCGGCCGCGGGCTCGAGGGCGACTGTGAGGGGAAGGAGAGTCGGGGCTGGGGGTTGTGGCCGGGAGCCGTGCTGCTCTCCCCGATGGCGAGGACACTTGGAGGAGTCAACGCAGGAGGCACTAGGCAGACAGGCTCTCTCTGCAGAGCTGTTCGGGGCAGGGTTTTCCTTCGCAGAGGGCTGTGAAGCGGGGCCGGGCGGCTCGGCGACTTCCCTGAGGAGATGGGGTGAGGAGGGAAGCAGCTCGGCAGGTGACGCTCCCCAGGCGCTCGCTCTGGCTTTGGCTGCGTGCTCTGGCGCAGCTCTCCGCAGTCGAAAGCTCCCGGAGCAGTGCACCAGCGGCGAGGGAGGCTCTGTGCGATGAGGGCGAGTGTTTTCCTCAGGGACACCTGCCTCTTCATCCCCAAATGCCTTCAGAGCAGACGCAGTTCCATGGTGGTTGACGTACGTGTTTGCTTGATTGTATGATATCATAGACACTCGGTGGAGTAGAGTGTAAGGGGTGATAAATGCAAGAAAGATGACATTTTTCTTGAGGGAGAACTCTGATTGCGTACTGCTAGTGACTAAGGCAGGGAGCAGGTCCTAGCCTGTAAGCATAACAGAGCTTTTGAGGGGTAGTCAGGATGGTGGTTTTGCAGCTCCAGGGCATGGACCCTTGTTAAAGGGCTCAGAAGCTGACACAGAAGTAAAGTTGTTGAGCTTGAGAATTGTAATGTTAGCCTCCAGAGTCTGATATCCTTGTGTTACTGCTGACTGCAGAAAATGAGATCATTTTTTCTAGCTCTGCCACTGGAGAGTTGGAAGGGTGGTAAGGGATGAACCAATTTTAAATTCTCTGCTCCATATTCTGAGAAAAAGGAGATCCACTGGTACAGCTGTTCTTCCTACTGAACAAGAAAAGGAGGTCATTAAGGGGCAAAGTGTTTTCTGAATGAAACCACTGTGAATACATAGCTCATTGAGAAATAAGCATCTGGTATCTTTCGACAATTAGTGAGATTACAAAGAGGACATGAGTGGGGTCCACGAGTAATGAGCAGGGTGCACTTATGCAAGGTTTGGATCTTGCAGTCCCTTTATCAAGAGGACTTCTGGGCTCTGGTCCTTGTCTCTAAGCTGGAAAAAATGTTCTAAACCAGCCAGGCTAATTTAAATACATTACTTTTTACCAGAGACAGGGAAAACAAGTCCATAAATACAAAACTGATGAGGCAGTAGCACTACAGAAAGTAATGTTGAAGAATGGTAGGTCAAACTAGTAAGTCAACATGATTTGGCATTGCAGGAAAAAGGGGAATAGTCATGCTCAGATACAAGTACAGGACTGTTCTATTTAATCTACAAGGTGTAGTCACTGGGTACTACTCAGTGGTAGTGGAGCTTTGGATCTGCCTGCTTTTGATACTACACTTGAATATCGTACAGGAATGCTGATGCATGATGAAGAAACAGTTTAAGTTTAGAAAAAGTAGGGTGGTGAGAGGGAGACTTTAAGATGTTATAATCTTTCAGGCCAGAAAAATGTTCTCCTGGGTCCACAGGGGGGGGGGGGGGGGGGGGAAGGTGATAACCTATTTGATTTGTAGCAAAAGAAAATTAGGCTGTAAGTGTTGTGGCTCGCACTGGACCTCTTATCTGAGAATTGATGTACGTATTTCTCTACTAAAGTATAAGCTTTGGTTTGTTTGCTTTTTTTGCATGTGGTTAATTATGAAATCTAACATGGTATAAAGGACAGCAAAGATCTTTCATCTGTTTAGAACATGCATATTTTAAGTGTTTGTTTAGCCAGACTGTATGAGTTTCAGTTTATAGCTACATGCCAAAAGTAAAGACTGACATAGTCTCGAGTAGCTCACCATCTTGTGCGCTGTCTGCATTCTCATCTTTTCAACTCCATGTTGTGGTCCATATGAATGAGTTGAGTAGAACACACCAATCCTGCTATTATAGGCTAGCTTAGCCTATAAAAGGTGTATTATGCTATTTTACAAGAGGTAAATTGTTCTTTCTCTTGTGGCATGCCTTTGGATGTAAACCAGGTGTTCTTGTGTAGGTCCGAGTATCTTACACTTCTCTCAGACACTGGCTGTGGTAGTCGTGTTCTTCCTCTGTCGCTCCTCACTTTGTGGAGTATGGTTAACATACAAAAAAAGGTGTTGTATTGCACAGGTGAGGGTAGTCTAACTTTAACAGATGCATGCTCAAATCTCCATGAGAGCAGCATAGTTGTGTCATCTTCCCCCATCTGTCTGCCAACTTTGACTTTGGATTGGAATGGATCAAGAGGATGTATACGTTTTTCTAGTACTTGAGTGGTGATGTCTTAACTGTTCCTGAATACTTCATCTGATATCTCTGCTGTTCCTACTGAAGTGTAGCTAAGTTTCTTTAGTTCTAGATGCTAATATTTTTTTCTACTTTTGTAAGAGATATTTTACATAGCCCTGTTCTTATCTTCAAGTATGTTTCCCATTGTTGCCTCTACACTTAGTATTTTAATTGCATACTGACTGCACACAAGGATTTATAACATTAGAGTTGTGTGTTGAACATTTCTCATGGCTTGGTCAGATGCAGTGTCCATAAATGTGTATGGTTGAAGACTTGTTTCACAGCTGATTCATTTCCTGAAGTACTGTCCCTGAGATTCCTCTGTGAGGACAATATGTAATTACATAGTTACAAGCAGCATGGAGGAGCAAATGTGTTATGGTTAAGTGTGGAGTTAAGTTAGAGTGTTTTGACTTCCTCATGTACTTTCGTAAGTAATAAGTAGGAAAATCATTAATATATGCATTCTATATTCATGAGTTACTACGTGTAGTCCCTTTGAGCACAGTCTCTTACCAGAAAAATGTTCAGAATTTTGTTTGCCTTGTTAAGTTGCTGACAAAATCTCCCACTGATTTTGATGGCATCAGGTGCATTGCTGCTTTCTGTGTATGGGTTTTTGTTTGTTTGAACCCAGTCTTCAGATACAGAGAGACAGAAATGACAAAAACCTCCTCTTTGAGGATTTAGCATTTTGACTCAGAAATTTACCCTTTTGTAATCAGCATTTAAAGATAGGCTTTAAAGGTTTATTTAAACATAAAAATACTGGGTTTGTGTGATACTTCATGTTCTCATGATATGTTGCATGTCTGGTGAGAGAAACAAGTATGTACATACTTTCAAGTAGATAAAGGAATGGCATGAAAATGAAGTCCAGGTTTTCTCAAAGTGTATCAGTGTGTTATCAAATCAAGGAACTTTGCAGTCATGATGATATTAAGTATGTCAATTTGGAGTCAGTGTATTCCTGACTATTAAAAGTTACTGTAGTGCTCTGTGTTGTATAGACTCCCAAGGTGAGGCAATAGTGTATCGTTCTTTCTATTGCTTCCCATTCCCAGAGTTCTGCTGCTGGAGTAAAGTCCATTCCCAAGTTTGCATACTACAACTTATTAATGAGAAAAATATGTTCACAGGTGCAATAATCTATATATGAACTTCAAATAAATAGGTTAAAATATGTGAAGTAGTGCAGTATTAATTACTCTCTTTAACTCTCTCAGGAAGAATACTTTTAGAAAGATCTGGGAGTTCTCATAGGGGGTCAGACATAAACTGTGCTGTCTTCACTCTGAGCTGTCACGTAGTCTCCATAGAAGGAATCTAGAACTCTGATCCCTGGATTAGTTGAAGAGGATTTGCAGGTGCTCTTTGTGTTGCTGTTTAGTGACTTCTCTGATGGTATGACACGTGACCAAGCAGTTCTGCCTGTAGGAGATAGCTAGGAATCAACCTTTCCTGGGACAGCTTCAATCTGAGCAGTTTCTGTTCTGGGTTTGGGAAATTAGTACTGTTTCATGATATGACTTATTTTTCTTTCTGCACCTGTATTAAAAGGAAATGTTAAGTTTTTTAAATTGTGCATTGATTAGACAGTGTCTCCAATTTTATAGTGATGAAGGACAAACACAGTGCATGTGCAACTGACAGGGTGGCTTATTATTTGACATTGTGTTTTGTTTTAGGTACATGTATCACATTCTGACTAAAAATACAACTGTAACAGATCACAACCGCAACCTGCTGGTAGAGACTATTCGTTCTATAACAGAGATCCTTATATGGGGGGATCAGAATGACAGCTCAGTATTTGAGTAAGTACTTCTAAGCAATGTTGACTCTGGGTTTGGTTTTAAAGAGCAATTAGAGTGGCATAGAAATCTAGGGCAAAATGTTAACTCCTCCAAGACTGTTTCATGAATGTATGTAGAAAGCTATGTCCTGTAGAAGACAGGTAAACTGTCATATTCAAAAAGAAACTTGCTTCTCTTAACAAAAGAAGTGTTTCAAGTTCAGAGCCCCATTCATGTACCACTTTTGTTTTACTCTGAAGTTTTTGATTTAAAATGCAACCTATATTAGGGCCCAGATTGATTCATTGCATCTACTAATAACATATTACTTTAAATGTTCAATTTATGTGACACTACAGGTAATTGGTTTATCTATGATATACAGGGATTGTGTCCAGATGTTATTTTAATCCTTATAAAATAGTGTGATAGAAAAACTTCAAAACAGATATTCACCATTGCAAATCTGACTATTAGTGCCAATTGCATGGCTGTTTGCTTCAAGGCACTTGCTCTTTTATAAAGGCAGTTTATAATAGAAGTAAAGCTGAAGTGATCTTTTTAATTACTTATTTAGAGAGTGGGTTTTATTTCTACAACATAATTTCAACATCACTGAGTTATGATGTGGACTAAGAATATTGTTCTGAAGGTTTGTATCTGTACTGTAGCTCTGTCACATTCCTTACTGTCTTCTCTGCTTGGGAAGATTTTAGGAATGATTTTTTTCCCGCAGTTAATGTAAAAAACCCCTGTGATGTCCTGTTCATTTTTAAATTGCATGCATTTCCGGTTTAAAAACATTGGAAGCATTCACTGCTGTTTGAATTGTGCAATAAAACATGAAATGCTTGCTTCTAATGTGGAAAAGAATAATAATGAAAGTGGATCAAAAATAAGGTCTACAGTGTCCAAGACAAAACAGTCTATTAACTTAAAAGGGACAAGTGAACAAAATGTATTCTTCAATCAGAGGCTCTTTCCTTCAAAATTGTGATTGTAAGGTAGGGGAGGGGCCTGATAAATTGAATATACTAAAAATAACAAAGGCCCCGATTTCTGGACATCCCTTTTCTGCACTTAAATGTTTAAGTGCCTTTGTTAGTATTTAAGGGAGGTTGTTAGTATTTAAGGGAGGTTGTTAGTATTTAAGGGAGGTTGTTAGTATTTAAGGGAGGTTGTTAGTATTTGGAGGGTATTCTTCTGGGATACAGATAAAACTTTCCAGAATAATTCTTCCTAAATGTAAAACATACTGTTTGCCAAACCTGCTTAGTATAGTCCCTGCTCCTCATAAAATTGTTTGTGTTAATTACAGTAAGTGACTTAATCACACCTCTGTTTTATTACAGCTTTTTCTTGGAGAAGAATATGTTTGTTTTCTTCTTGAACATCTTGCGTCAGAAGTCTGGACGTTACGTGTGTGTACAGCTTCTGCAAACTCTGAACATCCTTTTTGAGAACATCAGTCATGAGACATCACTGTGTAAGGCCATGCTTTTAAACTGCTAGGGCTTCAGTTGTCACAATTTGATTGAATTATTTCAGTTCTTCTTCACAGAAGAACTATGTGAATGTCTATCAATCTTTTAAAATGAAAATTACTGAAAATACCTTTTAATCTAAATTTTCAGTTATTTGATACTACTGAAACACTGATTTAATGTATTTCAAAGCTTTTTATAAGTCCACAAATTGTGGTCTGAAACGTTCACCTTGCTGCTACAGGTATGTGGTGGAACTCTGTTGTGCAATTTGTATTGAAACCATTCTGACATCACTGGGGCTGGCATGCAGTCACTTGGGTTTACTTCAAGGATTTTAGAAACACATAAAGACAACAGACAATTAATAGTTAAAGTACTCCACAGCTATCATGAAGAGTAAGTTCTTATACAATCCTTTGAGTGTTAATGATTTTTGGAGGAAAGAGTGTGTTAGTTGCAAAGCCCCCATAAATTGAGGGAAATGAAACTATGTTCTCAGTTGTCTTGTCCTTGGGAGCAGTGACCTTCATAGGGAACAATTCCCTCATGTTACTGCTTGAAGCCATCACTTAAGTTGTTTGGCTAAAACTTTGGATCTTCAAGCATGAGGTAGTTTATTGCTAGCTTTAAATACAGCTAGTTAGCATAATAATTTTTGTTAACCTCTGTGATGTCCCTTATTTTTCAGACTACCTGCTCTCTAATAACTACGTAAATTCTATAATTGTCCACAAATTTGACTTCTCTGATGAGGAGATCATGGCATATTACATATCATTTTTGAAAACTCTTTCCCTGAAGCTCAACAATCATACTGTACATTTCTTTTATAATGAGGTAAGTGAAGAAAGGTTGCAGTATCAGAGGACTTTAACTAGAATGATGGCAATTTGACATGTATTTCATTTAGTCTCTGGTCTCAGCATGTTCTGCATTTATTTTTATAATGTTAATGCCAGTGATTGAGAATTTGTTTGTGGTGATCTCTGCCAAAGTATGAGAAACATCTTTGACTTCATACAACTATAAAGTTAAGTGATACATTGGACTCTTTTCAGTAGTTCTAAAGTCTGCTTTTCTAAGAATTCAACTTGTTTGTGGCTTATTTTCATGTGGTTTATATAAGCAGGATCTTTGCTGTTGCATCACTTGTTTCTAAGAGGCTTAGTCAAAGTCTAAAAAGCCTGAGTAATCAAAAGCCAAAGTTAAATTGGATTTTAACTTGGTCTATTCAAATTTCTGCCAGAAGAGGGCATTAAAGGACTGAATATGTGCAGTGTTAACGTGGAAAGCTCTGACGCTTAAAGCAAGTTTATTTTAATGCAGAGCTACAAATACAGCCGACTGTGCATTGTAAAATAATTTCAGTTATCTAAGATGTAAATACCAGTAATACATGGAGAACGTTTTTCATACAGAATCCCGACAAATATTCTGTTGTAATTACTTTCTTTCCTCTTGTTACAGCACACTAATGACTTCGCTTTGTACACTGAAGCTATTAAATTTTTTAACCACCCAGAAAGCATGGTCAGGATTGCTGTTAGGACTATAACTTTAAATGTCTACAAAGGTATGCTTTTTATGTATTAAAGACACGTGTCCACCGTGCTTGTTTTATTGCAGTTTAATTTCGTTATTTACATCTAATGGTTTTCTGACTGGCTTAGAGGTTGAAAAGCTTAGCATATCGCCATGCTTCAGATACGCATTTTGGGGTTTATGAAACAGAACCCCAAGCCTACAGTATTTATTTGTAAATAGTATTGTTTCCTCACAGATGAAACTGTTTCTGAAAACCCAAACCAGTATCAAGCGTGTGCAAGAAACGTCAGCTTGCCTTACAACAGAGATCAGAATGTGTCTGTTATTTATGAAACAAACTCCACACCACAAAACAACAAACAAAAAAACCCCAACCCAAAGTGTTTAAGAATATTTTTTACTTATGAACTTGAACTTTATGATGTATGAAGCAGTAACCTTCCTGGCTACATCACTTCCTTTTGGATTTGAAGTGCATTAGAATATGATCATAGAGCTCCTATGTGTTGCAATCAGTCCCATTAAAAGAAGAGCTAGACCATTCCTAGAGGTGCCCATTGGAGGCCAGAAGGCTGCAGTCACAAATTCCCGTCTGGACATTCCAGCAGCACATAAGGGAAAAAAGCCCAGAACTTTGCTGTGAAAATAGTTAAGCATTGCAACAGATTTTCCAGAGAAACTGAGAAATCTGTGTAGTGTGAGATCTTCAAAATTCAACATGGCCCTTAGCAGCTTGATTGAACTTTGAAGTTAATGCTTCTTTGAAAAATAAGTTTGGGCATGGTTCTAGTCCAAACCCCAAAGTCACTTCCCCCTAATTTTTTCTTGCTGTCTATAAAATATGTAATAGACTGAAAATTGTAACAGTGATCTCTGTAGAAGAAATGGTGCATATTCAGAACATCTGCCTCTGAAATCAGCCTGCTGTAAGGTAGTATGTATTATGGAAAATGTTCATGCAAGACTTCTTATTCTTTAGTCCATTTTAAATTAGATTTTGGATTTCTACATCTTACTATCTTTTAAGAGGAGTGACTTAGTGGCAGTCTTCATCATAGAAGAATGTAAAATCCCTTTTAAACAATGAACAGTTGGATTTGCACATAACTGGGTAGCCTGCATAGCAGGGTGGGTTCTTCACAGTGTTGACTGCAAGGGGCAAAATGTCTTTCTTTTGTATGTTGAGAATGGGCACCTGATACCTGTTTTCTGCATCGAGGATAAATAAGAGCTCACAAAAGAGAGCAAAATGCACGCTTTCTCCTTATTTTTTATATATTTACATAACTAAGTATTTTAATGTTAAAAAAAGTACTTGACCAGACTTTGAATATAAAGGCTAGAGTTGAAAAAAATCACAGCTCTGATGTTCAGGTTTCATAATTTTCTGACTATCTGCTTGCATATATTCTGATCTAACACCTACCCTGTATCTTTTAGTTTAGATGCTTTGTGCTTTAGCTTTTTAAACCCGTTTGGAGGATGTCACTATCCCGGTTCCTAATCCTGTTAACTGTTGTCTGTTTCTTTTGCCCTTCCTTCACTGATGATTCCTGTGTTCCCTAATGCAGTGTCATGTAAGTCTAACTAGCTTGCCTCTCAGCATTACTGCTTTATTCTTGCGCTTTTTTTTTCTTCTTTTTTTAATGAAGAATGTGCTAAAAAAAAATAAATCTAAATTCCACTACATTTATCTTCAGACCTATGTAAATATTGGGCTCATTCAGGTGGGAAAAAAAAAGTGATGTGATGCTTTTTTTAGATAATCCATTTCGTGCATAAGATCATGTCAGGCATATACTCATATGAAAAGCTAGCATGTTACCAAAATTCAGAACATCCTTTGTTGTATTTTGTAACAAGGAATTTAAATAAATTTGCAGCTCATATTTCTTTTTAACCATTTCTCTTCAGTGGACAACCAACCTATGCTGCATTACATTAGAGATAAAACTGCTGTCCCTTATTTCTCCAACCTCGTTTGGTTTATTGGAAGCCACGTGATAGAACTGGATAACTGCGTGCAGACTGATGAAGAGTAAGCTCTTAAAACTGCTGAGTGTTGAATGGAAACAATTTTCCCAGATGTTGCTACTCTCCTTATTTTGTTTTTAGCATTCCAATTACTTTAGTTTCTGAATACGTTTTCTTGCTTTTCATTCTTGCAAGGTCTTTTAGGGATTCTTTGAGTTAATAACAGCACAGACAGGGCACACAGCACTGGCTAATGCTAATATCTGTATAATTGGTGTTTGGCAGCATGCCTTTTCTTCATCTTTTTTTTCATTGTGTTATATTTAGTAAGTATCTGAAAGACACACAAAGTATTTTGGGGAGAAAAAAACAACTTGCCATGTGCATCCTAGGGCAGATACAGGCCTGAATACTGTTGGCTAGCTATATTGGTTGACTGCTGAAAACACCTTTAGATGGCTAATCTGCAGAAGGGATGAGCTTTAATCCTTGCCTTCAGTTTTCAAGGCTTTGAGAATTCATTTAATCTGAGACTTTCTGCTCTCTCTTTCAGGCACAGAAATAGAGGCAAACTGAGTGATCTGGTAGCAGAACATCTTGATCATTTACATTACCTTAATGATATCCTTATCATTAATTGTGAATTTTTAAATGATGTGCTGACAGACCACCTACTTAATAGGCTCTTTCTTCCCCTCTATGTGTATTCGTTAGTAAATCAAGATAAGGTAAGATAATACCTGCAAATAATTAAGTCTTAAAGGTGTTACTTATTTCGGTACGCATAATGATTTATGTAGCATGTGGATTCTGTAGTCGGGTTGATACCATCAGTATCTCTTTTTACATGCTACAGCTTAATTAAGGTGACTCTAGGGGAAGTATCCTGAGGCTGAATTTAACAGCAGAATGGATGAACCTGTACTCAACAAGCACACACTGTTTTGGATGACATGGTTGTTAAATGTTAGCAGTAATGGGACACAAGAAGAGCTGCAAATTTGGAAGAGAGTTCGTATTTCTTTGATACTGGGGGATGTGTGATTGTGTTTTCTGATATGGTAACTTGTCTCCTGGCAAAGGCAGATTAAAATACTTTTCTTGGTATACATGCAGATTTTCCATGGCTTAAAAAAAATCCACTCCAGGTAGAACAGGTAAAAAAAGAAAAAAAATTAGGTTGATTCTTTTATATATATTTTTTTTTTATTACTTGATTATTTTATTTGCAGATAAGGGGTGTTTGAATTTTCAATTTATTGTTGAAATTACTTTAAATTTGGTGGAAAGCTGATTTTTAATCAAATAGGAACTATACTTTTAAAACTCTACAGGTTCCTGTATTTACTTCACTGTAAAAAAAATAATTCACTGTTCAGTTTGTTTCTGTTTTGGTTATCTTTTTCCCTTTATTCTTTTTTTTTTTCTTTTTATTTTCCCCTTCTCCCTTTCCCCTTTTTAATCTTCTGTAGTAGTTTGCTGTGAAGATACACAGTGCTCTGTGAATTTCAGCACACTTTAATTAACCAGAGGTCAGGTTTCTTGCAAGTTAATGCATTCAGTGTATTATGTGTGCACTGAAGATTGAATAACAATCAGCTTCTTATCTTACCATTGAGAAGCAGACTTCCTGACTTTTTCTTTTGCTTCAGCTATTCTATCTCTTCCCATTCATGCATGTACAAAAATCTACTTGTCCTCCTGTTTTCAGGCAGATGTGTGTCTATTATCATGAGGTCCGAGATATTTGCAGTTGTAAAATTGGGCTATTTTTCCCTCTTGAGATAACTGAGGAATTGATTTGCTGATGGTTTTTAAAGTATCACTAATTTATTTTTAGAAATATGTTCATTACCAGTATATAAATTGAGCACTGTGTGCACAACTTATGCTTCAAATATTTTAATCCAATGTAATTTACTTGATTTAGAGGAATGTCTATCAAGAACATGTTTTTATACGGGTAATACTGTTTCTGAACAGACAGTGTTTAGAGCAGACTTGAAGGAATGTTAACTGAGAAATAGTTTTTGAAGGACTTGTAAGATAGTGAAAACCAACATCTTTCTCAGACACTCATCTAGCAAATTTAAGTTGCAAAAGTTACCATAAAAGACAGTAACTGATGAGCATCATGATGAATAGGGGATATGCTTACTCAGTCTTCATTTGAAACAGTTTATAAGAAGTGAATGTTAAATAGCATGATGCTTTCTGAACACTTTGTAGAAGGATGTAGAACAGTACATTAAAAGTTAGGTTTTAAATAATATATTAAACAGTGTTAATGCTTTAACTTTTGATTTTAAAAATCAACATTTTTTGCAACTTTTTTTTTCTGTAGGGTGGAGAGCGTCCAAAAATAAGTCTCCAAGTTTCTCTTTATCTTCTTTCTCAAGTAAGTATTTTAAGTATGTTGTCCTATTTCAGAAAGCGTTTTTGCAGCAGTGTTATGAATTATAAATTACTGTATTCTTGTCTGTTTTGGCAAAGCCATTAAAGAGAATTATATATGTTCACCTCTTTTAACCTCTGATTTCAGCGGAAGCATTGGCTGGGTATCACTTCAAGATTTGCATCTGTTCTCTCTGTTGCTTTAAATAAAGAAAATGGAACTTTTTACCTAATTGTAGAGAACTGGGAATGAATTTTGTTTATCAGAATAACATGTGATGTAGAAAATCAAGCTAATTTTTCTGTCACTGGCAGAAATGTATCTTTCCACGTCTTTTAATCTAGTGTCTGTCTTTGGAATGGGATCTGAAAATCTGTATGCCGAGTACCTTACAAATGCTCTTAACTGCTTTTGACACCAGGCATTCACTTCAGGCATTACTTGTGTATTAGAGACAAGGGCTTAAGAGACTTCATACTAGCAGATGAAAATTTCTGCTGTGGGTTTTCATTCACTGTTCACAAAGTGAGCACATAATTATGCCAAAACATGCTTGTGTGCAGCTGTGATTTTTGGGGCTGTTCAAAGTGTTTTTGAAGTGTTGCAACTTCCCAATGTTTTACACAGGTCACCACTATATACTAATGTGCTTATTCACATCACTTTTGAAAGTCTGGAATGGTTTAGACTTAAATCAGAAAATCCATGGAGATCATATTTAGATAAACGTTGTCAAAACAATTATTAGGTTTACTAATTTAGAAACTGTCTAGGGATTTTTCAGCTAGAACCACATATTGGGAATCCAGCTTTGATATTTTTGTGAAGAGATTGGATGTAAGTTGAGATGAAGATACTGCAGCAGGACCTGAGCCAGTTCTGTTCAGATGCTGATTGTTTGCTGGCTGAACCTTGTAAGCATTGCCTCAAAATAGAGTAAACAAAAATCTCTCTCAAAGAACCAGAGCACTTCTGGGTAAGTGCTTCAGTATCATAGGCAGTATGGTCTTCATTGTTGTGTGATGAAGCTGTTTTGTAGCTAGACTTAATTCATTGAAATTTCATAAGCAGAAGAGCTGTTTCTGATCCAGTTCAGCCTCTTGCATGACATTTACTCATGAATCACTGCAAAGTCATTGTGTCACAGCACAGAACTTACTGGACTCCTGCCAGTTGTTAGCATACCAGAAGGTCAGTGGATGCTGTGTACCATAACAAGTTTGCATAGCTTCTCAGAAAAAAGAAGAAAGGGGGGAAAAAAAGGCAAAACAATTTTCTGGAGCAGTTTTAATTTGTCTTTCTTGCTAGAATATCACATGACTTTTGTCTGAAAGCTAATGAGGAGAAAGAATTTACATTTCTCAGGAGGAGGGAAGAGTATAAAGAATATTAAAACTAGGTAATATAAACATCAAATACCTACAGAGTGGATTATGTTCTCCTGTTTTGAAATTGATTTCATGAACTATCAGTGTTACCAGTTGTACTTACTGCATATGTAAACTCAGAATACTAATTTAACAAGGTCAAAGAAGTACGTTCAGTTACTGAAACTGTGAAGCAGTATGTGTTCTGTGATATGTCTAATATTTCTTTCCACCCTTCTTTTAATAGGTTTTTCTAATTATACATTATGCCCCTTTGGTGAACTCGTTGGCTGAGGTTATACTTAATGGTGACCTCTCGGTGTTTTCTTCTAAAGTTGAGCAAGATATACAGAGAAACTCAGTAAGTGGCCAACAAATCTTTACTTTTTCAATTTTGTGGGGAAGGCAAAGAAAATACTTAAAATAACGTGTCTGGAAACTGATAAGCTAAGGTCATTGTGTTTAGGAGAGAAGAGCAGCAAGAGGAGATTGCAGCTTTTGTTGTCGTATTTGATAGCAAACACTCCATGCAACTTACAATATTAAGTGCTTGCCATCCATATGTATCACAGGTAGCAATGTAAGAGTGGGTAGGACACAAATTAGAATACTTAACTGCTTCTGTAGAAGTCAGACACTGCAAAGGCTTCCATCATTTTGTTGGGATGCTTTTGCATTCCAGTCTTCTGTGTTCAGTTTTTTGTTACCAGCTCTTCGATAGTGGAATAGAACTGAATTGTCACAACCGTCCTGTGAAATCATTGGTGAAAACACCTGGCCTTATGCTAAATTCTTTGGATACAGAAGGAAATAAAGGGTTTTGTCCGAATATTCTCAATGTTTTAGCAGTAGAAGTGTGCCTAGGAGAATGTAGACCAGCTAAAAATAGATGGGAGTGCTATCACTTTGTGATTGTCCTTGAATGTTCAGATTTATCCTGTGTAGATATTGCAAGATGCTCTTGCTACTGTTTTTTTGAGTACTTAATTACTATTTTTTTCCCTTTTGGGTTTCACAGTTTTGAGAAATGCTGCTTGTAACTTTCTAAAGGCCTGTTTGGGGATGGTAATAAAGGTCTATGGTCTTAATTTGGTTACAAGCCTTCTGACTGAACTGTAGTCCTGTCTAAAGATTTAACGTGTCCCCCAGTTTCTTGACTGGTCAGCAAAGCGTTACTAACTGAATGTTTAATTTATAACATGCAGCAGATAGGCTTTCCCAGTAGTGACTCTGAGAATTTCAAGGACATGTGCTTCAACTCTTCCATTTATGATTTATGCTACAAGTCAACTTTTCCAGATTCTTCCTATTGTGCACTGCAAGCTGTGTGGACTGGTCTTAGCCAGTAGCTTCTGAGTTCTGGTATTTGGTACTGGTGACCTTGATATTTAGAATCTAATTTTCTTTAGAAAAAGCTCTGGTGGAATGGTAGAACTGGCTGAGATAAAGCAATCTCCTTCTTGTGCTAGCAAACATCTGACCTTCTGCCAGCTGCATGCTGAATGTCTTGTGTGTTACTGGTGCAGAAACAGCATTGTTACAAGGAAATTTGTGGCAAGAGGGTGGGGCATCAGTTGTTGCAGAAACTGAGATTTTCTTTTCCTCTTAAAGTTACTGTACAGAGTTGTGAAAGATCTGTAACGTATGTTTGTGTGCTTGCACTAATGTTAGGAGTAGTGTTTCCTATAAACATCTGTTCTCATGTGTTCGTAATAATATTTAGATTTCTGCTTGTAACTGTCCTTAATGGTGTGTCCTTGTGGCATGTAAATTGGGAGTTGTGTCATATCTGAACTGGTAATAAATTGGAAGGATACTGTGTTTCTAGGGTAGACAGCAAAACTGCTAGAGGTGGATCTTTATTACCAGGGAAGAAGAGTACTGGCAATTTTGGTGGAAAAGCTTCTATGGTGTTTAGAAAATTCAGCCATATCCTTCAATTAAATCTTGAAGGTGGAAACCTCTAATGCTGAAAGCCTTCTGGTGGAGGAGGCTGTTTTTTTGCAGAAATATCAGTGAGGAGGCCCTGCTTGGGCATGGTGGTTGAACTAGATGATCCTTTGAGATCCCTTCCAACCCCTAACATTCTGTGATTCAGCAGAAGAGCTCCATGCCCTCTTTACAGTGAGGTAAGCTATCAAGTGCTCTCAGTTGAGTATGAACAACTACTGCATATATTGTGTGGTATTTTCTACTGATACACAATTCAGTGCATTGAGTCGAGTGCTGGTAATGGAAGCACAGACATTTTCAGTAAAGGTGATGCAGTTTCTTGTTGCTCTCTGATAGCATTTCTCAAAGCAGAAAGTTGATTTTTGAGCATTGTTAGCCATTTTAGGGGCAGTTCTTCAGACCATAAGGTGTATCAGGATCTTTGCAAAGTCATTACTGTGGTGTTCCATTGCAAAGACAAACTATTGAATCAGGGAAGCTATTTCAGAAGGTTTCTTCTGGGGTTAGTAGAGAAATGTAGCGAATTAAAACGGAATGTGGTGTTGGGAGTATAGACTGAGATTACAAGAAGCAGGACCATGTGTCCTCATTATAGGAGACCAAATGAGAAAGCAAAATAAAACCTGAGAAGAGTTGCAGTTACTGTGTATAAATGCAACATATCTAGAGTTGGGGCAAAAGAGCAGTGGGAGTTGTCATGATGTCAACAAATGGTAATTTTTTCTTGAAATCAATTTGTGGGGGAAAAAAATCACCAACAGATCTAAGTGGTGTGAGAGCTTATGAATTTGCCATAACCTAATCAGGGAGATCTGCTGAACATCACAGAGCAGTACTGACTGCCCAGCCTCCATAGAAGAGGTTCTCCACCTTGAAGTATAGATATACTTTTCTTTCCATACTTTTTCCCCTGTATTTCTGTCTTGGGGTGGCAGCAGAAGAAATACTGACTGTCTTGTGATGAAAACTGAATGTGTAGCCAACAGAATCTATCTAAACTTGTTAGCAGCCATCAGACTAAGGTTTACCTTCCTTCCTGTGAGATCTGCTTTCCTGTATAATTCGGATGTGGGCCAGTTCTGCAAATTTCATGTTTCTTGTTTAACCTACTTTCTCCTTCCCGTAAGAGATGTTACTGGTACTGCTTTGCCAGCACACATTGCACAAGCTAAACCATAATTGAAAATATGGGTGAAATACAGTTTTAAAGTATAAATTAGCAGTATCTCACACTGTATAATTAACTTAGATAAACAACTCCATGCAGTGCTACAGGCTGAGGTCAGAGTGGCTGGAGAGTGGCCAGGCAAAAAGGGACCTGGGGGTACTGGTTGATAGAAGGCTGAACATGAGCCAGCAGTGGGCCCAGGTAGCCAAGAAGGCCAATGGCATCCTGGCCTATTTCAGGAATAGTGTGGTCAGCAGGAGCAGGCAAGTCATTGTGCCCCTGTACTCAGCACTGGTTAGTCCACACCTTGAGTACTGTGTCCAGTTCTGGGCCCCTCAGTTTAAGAAAGATGTTGAGTTGCTGGAAGGTGTCCAGAGAAGGGCAACAAAGCTGGTGAGGGGGTTGGAACACAAAGTTGCACCAGGGGAAGTTTAGGCTGGATGTTAGGAAGAAGTTCTACCCAGAGAGAGTGATTGCCCATTAGAAAGGGCTGCCCAGGAAGGTGGTGCAGTCACCATCACTGGAAGTGTTTAAGAAGAGACTGGATGAGGCACTTGGTGCCATGGTTTAGTTGATTAGGTGGTGTGGGATGATAGGTTGGACTTGATGATCTCGAAGGTCTTTTCCAACCTGGTTAATTCTATATACTATGTAAATTAATTTTAAGTTTTTAACATGCAGCCTTGTCATATTTAGCAGAACAGAACATGTATGTTGACTTCCTCCTCATTCATTCTTGAGAGGGACTAGACCCCAGTTCAGTGTTTCTGAGCACACTGCTGTCTGGACTCTTCTGCTATTTCGGTCCTATGGCTAACAGCATATTAGAAATGCAAGGATGTTAGGTACATGCGTTCTTCGTGGGGAAAAGAAAGTGTAACCACAGCGTCTAGGAAGCACTTTTAAGATGTGAATGCAGGAAATTATACTGTGCAACTTGCATGCTGCTTTCCTTTTCTCCCTAACGGATAGGACTTAATGTGTTCTTCCCTTTTCTTACAACTTTTCTGACCAGAAGCCATCAGTGAAAGGTGATCTGGTTGTTTTATAACCTCCCTGTGTTGCAGTTTGATAAGACTGGTTACTGGGGGAGATCAGTGTTGGTAAATTTCTCATTGTGGCTTTTTGGTGTTGTGAAAGATTCCTCCTATTGTCTGGTTTGTTTCAGTGACAAATGTAAGATTACTTATGCAAGATTTCTCTAGAACCCTTTAAGAAAAGTTAGAAGATGCTGAGAAACATTTTGACCTTTTGACTTACAGGAGGCTTCTTCCCAGATGTTTTTGAAGTATTTCTTATTAAGGGAGGAATTTTTTCTAACTTCTTTCTCTGAGTTCTATTTTGATGCACACATCTTCAATATTTATTGTACTCAAGTCACCTAAGGCAAGGAATACAATCAGTTTTGTATTTAGTCTTCTTTTTTGTGGATCACTCTCTTATTTTTAACTCTTTAGCCAACATCAGCTAAATTTGATGGAAATCTTGAGATCTGAAATGTAATGAAGTTTCTGTAGCAGTCCTGATCAGCCATGTACCTTTGTTGGCAGGAAGCCCTCAGCCCCTGGGTTTCACTTCTCAGGACCAGATAGGTTTGGCTGATCAATGTTTATAGCTCTGTAGTCTGGTAGTCCAGCTGTCAGGCTTAACAAGTGAGAAAGGAGTTCAAAACACCACAGCTCAGAAGCAATCTGCAAAATTGTAGGAAGCTAGTCCTGCTAGTCGCAAAACCTCTTGTAGTGCCTTGTGTCTTTCTGTAAAAATGTACTGTTCTCTGTTCTTAGGATGGTACAGGCTCTTGGAAATTCAGATTTCCACTGGGATAAATTTGTCACCTGAATTTATTCTCTTCATCTGTAAATACTCAGGAAAATAAGGCATTTATTCAATACTGTTTGAATTGTTGTCCAAAACCAGTATTTTGATTTGGAAGATAAACTTCTGATATGTTTGGGTAGTACACAAAATTAAGTAGTGTTGGTTTTCTGGACTTGGTAAGTCAATGTCTGGAGGCCCAAAAAGAGGTTTAAGTCAGTTGTGCTCTGGCAGAGGGGTTGGATTACATGGTCTTTCTAGGTCCCTTCCACCCCTGACATTCTGAGTCTGTGATTTGTTGCTAATTGATACAAGGACTAGTATGCTTTTGAGAGAAGCTTAAGAGTCAAAAAAAGCTCATGGCATAGAGCATTGGTTCTTGTCCTTTTTACTGCCAAAGGCGTTGAAAGAGTGTATCTTCTATCAATACATTGCTATCAACACACTTTGGATGTTGCTGATTTTATTTATACAAAAGGTGTCTTGATTTTTGTATGTACTAGCTGTCCCACCTGTTTAAGAAAGGTCAAAATAGGGGGAAAATGAATACATTTTTACTGATGAAACAGTTGTATCATTAAAAAGTATGTCGTCATGAAACAAGAAGATACGGATCTTTAGCCTACGATACTTTGGAGACAGTTGTTCGACTGATCTGATAAAACTGCTTTCTTGTATTTTAAAATGAATTAGAGTTTTGTGTCATGATAATTTACATTCTAACACCTTTTCTATGTGAACTGAAGTTTCTTTATCAATTTGAGGTAAAAGTGGCTTGCTGCAACTCAGTGTAAACTCCTCAAATTTACAGGTGAAGTCAAGTATCAGATGTTTCATAAAACCAACAGAAACACTTGAAAGGTCTCTTGAAATTAATAAACAGAAGGGGAAGAAGAGAATGCAGAAGAGACCCAACTATAAAAATGTTGGTGAAGAAGATGAAGAGGAGAGAGGATCTGAAGATAACCAAGATGATCTAGATAAAACTAAAGGCACAGAGGCAAGTTCAAAGGGTGTCAGAACAAGCAGTGAAAATGAAGGTGAGTATAGCAGCAAATAAAAATGATGCTTACAACTTGGATACTTTTATTTTCTGTATGAACCTAGTCATGATCTCCTACATGACTTGTTCTGTTGTTGCACTAGATAAATGTGAGACTACGAATTTTGCCTCAGCCCTTGGCTGTATTTTTTGCTTACGTAAATCATTCTGTCAGAACATGTTTTAATATCTTCCAGTAGTCTTCAGCTCTTATCACAAATATATGCCTTGCACCTGGGTGTACATGGTTATGGGGCACTTCATAAGTAGACCTCACAACTTTGTAACTTAGAAGCAAACTTCTTCATTGGAAAAAATACTGCCTACATCTATTCATTCAATTACCTTTCTGAGGTTATGATTATAACTTTTATAGATAGTTGCATCAGTCACTTTAAATGCAACATGGAAAATAAGAGAGTTGTGATAAGCTCTCCTCTAAAAATGGTGGGTTTTTTACTTTTGTTTTTAGAAATAGAGATGGTAATCATGGAGAGATGTAAACTATCAGAACTGTCTATTTCTGCTGTGACAGAACAGAATACAACGGATGAAGAAAAGAGTGCAGCTGCCTCTGGAAGTGAGATAACAAACTGGAACAGGTATCAAGGAACTGTAATAAATTTTGCTGGATTGCTTCATTCTTTTAACTCCCTCACTTCTCTTAAGGCATGTTTCAGATCTGCCTCCAGTTAAAACTGCAGGAGTTCTTCTGGATCACAAATAAGTGAGGCAACAGAAAAGTGGGATATGGCTTCTCTACTGATCAGTTTTTTAAATGGTTGTGTTCCTTTGTACAGTTCATGCTTTCCTTTATTGCAGTTGTAATGCCTTAAGTTGGTATATTTAAATTACACAATATTAACACAGCAGAACCAGAATATAAATGTGTTTATTTCAGAATTTTCTAAACCTCTAAATTAAGCTGGAAGGCTTTTAATCTTTATTATATTTAAGGTGACATCTGCCAATTTTGCATACACCCATAGGGTAACAAAGGAAAAATCCTTAGTTCAGGACTGAATTTTGCAGAATTTTAGTAATAGTACTAACCTAGATATAGTTTCCAAGGCCCAAGTGTATCTTGGGGTTATTGAAAACTTCTCTTGGAAACAGAGTTTTTAAGTGTTTCTGGGAGCAGAAATTGCCTCAATTTCACAATTTAATCTTAAATAGGTTCAATTCCCATAAGATGCTTTTTCAGTAAGAATTTTACATCGTTCTTACTAGAATGCTAAAGAAAAGAAACTGGTTGTGCCATCTCTGACACAAAAGTAATTGCAAATGTGTCCCTTGGGGAAATGCATATGTTTAATAGAATTTCAAATTTATTTTTAAACTTGGGAAATGCTGCCTGCTATTCCCAGAATTTCATTCTATCTCCATTACAGCTTTGATGTAGCTTAGGTTACATTCATTAATAAAGATAACATTTAATTTCATTGTAAAAGTGAAATTGAACCTTGACTTGAACTGGCTTTAAAATACATTGTTCTAGATTATTGATATTTTGACTAAAATATGTGCCAAATGGCTTTTAGAAAGTAATTGGCAATGACTTCATCGAATACTAGAGCAACTAGGATGCTCAGGTCTCAAAAAGTGCTAAATATTAGATGTGAAATGCTGGCACATTTTGCAGATGTCTGCATTTCAGGACTCTTGATCTGCAGATATGATCTGCATCCTGCATCTTTTCTAAAAATAAACAGCATCAAAGAACATGCAGAGCTACAGATATTTGTAAAATAAGGATAGGACTTGGGTAGGGTATTTCCAGCCTTAGTTTTGTACATGAATTTTTAAAAGCATAGGTGGATAAAATGCTGTAGGTTTAGATTTTGTGTTATTCTATATGTCAAATATATGTGAAATAGTAGCTACATCTCTCAAGAAATGTGCTCAAGTGTGTATTGATTGGAATCCCTATGCCTTGTGGACAAGGTGCCACATGCTAGTGGAAAACACAGGGATCTATTCCATGCATGAAGTGGGAGAAACTTGAATAACTGGAATAATTATTAATGGTTGTGATGATAGAGATTCTTAGTGTGTTACAGTCTTCAATTGTGGACACACTCCACAAGAATAAACAACTTGAAGAATATTTGCATAGTATTTGATCTGTTTCTTCTATCAATTCACTTGTAAAAGGCTAGTAAAGGAAGAAAATGCTTACAGAGTTAGAAAATAAATTTGAATACTTGCCACATACCTTTTAATATTAGAAGATTATTTTTGAAATTGTCAAATAATCACTGAAAATAAATGGAAACCAACACAGTTTTCAGTTAAAGGTCTGTAGCTGTAAAAGGTGAGGCAAGTTTTCAATTTCTCTTAGCCATTTAACTACTCTGAAGAACATAAAGGGAAAAGTGTAAGTACTTTTGGTGTAATTTCATCTTGATGTGCCTCGCTACTGGGAAGTTAAAGCCTAAAGGCTTCTTCATAAATTAGCTTGATTTTATAATAGGCTACACAGCAAAGTTTTTTTCCAGAATGTGAAACCTTTGTGCTAGGTTGTACTTTCTGTTGCTACTTTCGTACAGCTGGGATTCATGGAAGTTGTTTCCGCTTCAGGTTGTTGCAATTCATTACTTTGATAGTGCAGACAGATGCTGTGAAGAAGCATCTAGAATGAAAATTATTTTTCTAACTGCTGTAATAATATTTTTAATTACTTTTTTAAAAGCTACATAATTTCACAAATTTAAGTAGTATATGGGGGGAAATGAAAAATGCCTTGGAGATTGTAGAAGGTGTTTAATACCACATAGTATTAGCGTTAGGTCCGAAGCTAGAAAAATATGCCTTTTTATGACTTTGGATGTTAAAGTATTTTACATGGAAGTACTCTAGGTAATGTAAAGCTTTATTTTTTTTCTTTTTACTGTTAAAAAATACCTTGAGAGCTAGGAATTAACCTCTTTCCAATCAAAGTTCTAAACTCGTTTCTTCTAGTGACTCTGCCACTTCCCCAGTTTGATGGTGGGGTTGGTGGGTTGGTTGCTTGCTTTGTCTGGGCCATCTGTGAAAATGGATTGAATTTCTGCTTGTTCTCTGAACTGATTGGGTGCAAGCCACTTTTAAGACAGCCAAGTTTTCTTGCCATCAGGCTTGTGCTCTATTATCAACTTCATTTGAGCCATATGTGATCTGTCCAGTTTCTGGATGTGGTGGAGTAGGAAGGTTCCCCCCCCACACACAGAAGAATTCCACAGCTAACTCAGCCGGAGAAGCAGATGAAAGCTGTATTTTACAAGCAGATATGGAATGCAATGAATATGTAAAAAAATATACAATATTTACAATATATACAGAAATATACAGCAATGTATGTAATACAGGAAACCTTTCCCCAACCCCCCTGCGGCCAGGGGGTTCGGCCTGTCCCCCCTTCTCCCTCCCTACCTCCCCTTTTTCCCAAAAGGGTTAGAGAGAAAGAGAAAGGAAGGTAATTAAAAGGGTGAAAACTTGTTAAAGCTCAAAGCGGATGCAAAAGTTAGTTTTCTCTTATCTGGTTAGCAAGAATCGTAGAGAGAAACGAGCCAGCTCACAGCACAGGGGAAGAAGAAGATGACTGACTGACTCCCCCCGACTGAAAGACTAAACAAAAATCTATGGCCGGGTTCCACCAATGAAATTGGATTAGCATATCATTGTTTTCATTCATATATCAAAACATTCGGCTAGAGTGTTCAGAAAGTGTCTCTTTCTTAAAGGCACAGCCTAAACCGGTCACACTGGATTACAGTGACTTTCCTGGTCTGTTTGGAGTATAGGTAAAAGGTGAACCTGACGCTGTTTGTAGCTTCCTCCGTGTGTGCTGTAGGTCACACTTGCTTAAACCCAGGAAAACAAAATTCATCTGTATTCTAGAGCTTTTTTCCATTCAAGTGTTGCCTCCTTGTTCATTTGTCTTTCCTGCGATTGTCCAGTGGTAAAGTTTTGGAGAGGTTGTTTTAGAATAATCTAGCTTCCTCCAGACTTTTGCTGAAAACTGTTCTTGTACTAGTAAAAACTTTTTAACTCTTAGTGCATGAGTTTTAAGGTAGGTTGTTCTTGTTTGTTTGTTTGTTTAAATGAAGTTTTAATAGAACTGAGGGAAAAAAAGAGGGTGTATCATCTTTGGAAGAAAGAGGGGGCAATCTACGGAATGTTTAGGGATGTTGCTAGGACATGCAGGAAGAAAATTAGGGAGGCAAAAGCCCATTTAGAACTTAGACTGGCCTCTGCTGTGAAAGACAACAAAAAGTCCTTCTATAAATATATCAATAGCAAGAAGAAGGGCAAGGACAACCTCCACTCCTTGGTTGACACGGAGGGGAAAATTGTAACAAAGGATGAGGAAAAGGCAGAGGTACTTAACAGCTTCTTTGCCTCAATTTTTACAAGCATGGCAGGATGTCTTCCAGACAGCTGGCCTGCAGAGCTGGCAGAAGGAGCCAGGGAGCTGCATAGTTTCCCGGTGCTCCAGGAGGAAGTTAGAGATCTTCTGAGCCTCTTGGACCCCCACAAGGCCATAGGACCGGATGGGATCCATCCTAGGGTGCTGAGAGAGCTGGCAGATGAGCTGTCCAAGCCACTCTCCATTTTTCAAGAGTCGTGGCTCACTGGAGAGGTCCCAGAAGACTGGAAGCTGGCAAACGTGGTGCCCATCCACAAGAAGGGCCGGTTGGATGAGCCAGGGAAATACAGACCTGTCAGCCTGACCTCAGTGCTAGGCAAGATTATGGAATGGGTCATCTTGAGTGCAAACATACAGCACTTACAGGATGGCCAGGGGCTCAGGCCTAGCCAGCATGCATTTAGGAAGGGCAGGTCCTGCCTGACCAACCTGATTTCCTTCTATGATCAGGTGACCCGCCTGGTGGATGTGGGGAGGCCTGTGGATGTGGTCTACCTGGACCTTAGCAAGGCCTTTGACACCGTCCCCCACAGCAAACTCCTGGCCAAGCTATCAACCCATGGCTTGGACAGGGTCACACTGCATTGGGTTAGGAACTGGCTGGAGAGCCGAGCCCAGAGAGTGGTGGTGAATGGCGTCACATCCAGCTGGCGGCCTGTCACTAGTGGTGTGCCCCAAGGATCAGTGCTGGGCCCAATGCTCTTCAACGTCTTTATTGATGATCTGGATGAGGGCATTGAGTCCATCATAAGTAAATTTGCGGACGACACCAAGCTGGGGGCAGGAGTTGATCTGCTGGAGGGTAGAGAAGCTTTGCAGAGGGACCTCGACAGGCTGGACAGATGGGCAGAATCCAACGGCATGAGATTGAACACCACATCCAAGTGCCGGGTTCTGCACATTGGCCACAGCAACCCCATGCAGTGCTACAGGCTGGGGTCAGAGTGGCTGGAGAGCGGCCAGGCAGAGAGGGACCTGGGGGTGCTGGTTGATTGTAGGCTGAACATGAGCCTGCAGTGTGCCCAGGCAGCCAAGAAGGCCAATGGCATCCTTGTCTGCATCAGGAACAGTGTAGCCAGCAGGAGCAGGGAGGTCATTCTGCCCCTGTACGCTGCACTGGTTAGGCCGCACCTCGAGTCCTGTGTCCAGTTCTGGGGCCCTCAGTTTAGGAAGGATGTTGTCTTGCCGGAGCATGTCCAGAGAAGGGCAATGAAGTTGGTGAGGGGTTTGGAACACAAGCCCTATGAGGAAAGGCTGAGGGAGCTGGGGTTGCTTATCCTGGAGAAGAGGAGACTGAGGGGTGACTTTGTTGCTCTCTACAACTACCTGAAGGGAGGTTGTAGCCAGGCAGAGGTTGGTCTCTTCTTCCAGGCAGCCAGCACCAGAACAAGAGGACACAGTCTCAAGCTGCACCAGGGCAGGTTTAGGCTGGATGTTAGGAAGAAGTTCTATACAGAGAGAGTGATTGCCCATTGGAATGGGCTGCCCGTGGAGGTGGTGGAGTCACCTTCATTGTAGGTGTTCAGGAGGAGGCTTGATGGGGTGCTTGGTTGCATGGTTTAGTTGTTTAGGTGGGTTGGATTGGTTGATGGGTTGGACGTGATGATCTTGAAGGTCTCTTTCAACCTGGTGTATTGTATTGTAAATGTGATAGGGATTGCGACTTCTTGAGTTAATTTTGTATATGCTTTAAACAAGCTGTGCAGTTCTTCTGCATATGCATAAATGTGCTACAAATAACCCAGTAAATGTGTGAACAGTCAATTCCTAGAAAAGTATTATCTAACAGATCCTGTTACAGCATCAGAATTTATGTCAGAATATGAATACTAGGCATGGCTATAATCTGAGAACTCTTAAATGGGTCAGTTTTTGTTTAATGCCTGAATACATGCATTACTGTAAATACACATTTGTTAGCTACCTGTAGAACAAGATAGTTACTAATTTTTCTGTAGATATGGTTGTCTTAACCATTTAAAAATTACTCCTTTCCACAGACCTTTTCTTGATATGGTCTATAATGCACTAGACTGTGCTGAAGATGATTATTATGCCCTCTTTGTGCTCTGTCTTCTATATGCAATGTCACACAACAAAGGTAAGCAGTTTCTGTTTTTTTTCAGAGAAAACTAAATGAGACACGTGCTTTCAGAAAGGCACCATCTGTTTGTAATGTATGTTTATGCATGCCTTAAACAGTGAGAAAATCTTTCCGTGGGGAGGCAGAAATAAGTATGATGTAACTAAAAGTTGCTAAGGATCACCTTTTAAGAAGAACTTGGTATAAAGCTTTGTAAACTTCAGATTACTTTTCTTTTGTACATTTCTTGGAATTGGAATAAGATTACTGCATCTCATCTTTAGTCTCTTAGTTTCAGCTGAAGCCCATTATATTTAGTCTACCTCTATAAGGGATCCAGTTAGAACCATAGAATCATAGAATCAGTCAGGGTTGGAAGGGACCACAAGGATCATCTAGTTCCAACCCCCTGCCATGGGCAGGGACACCCCACACTAGATCAGGCTGGCCAGAGCCTCGTCCAGCCTGGTCTTAAACACCTCCAGGGAGGGGGCCTCAACCACCTCCCTGGATAACCCATTCCATGGCTTCCCCACTCTCATGGTGAAGAACTTCCTCCTCACATCTAGCCTGAATCTCCCTATTTCCAGCTTCATTCTGTTCCCCCTAGTCCTATCACTACCTGAGATCCTGAGAAGTCCCTCCCCAGCCTTCCTGTAGGCCCCCTTCAGATACTGGAAGGCCACAATGAGGTCACCTCGGAGCCTTCTCTTCTCCAGACTGAACAGCCCCAACTCCTTCAGTCTGTCCTCACAGGAGAGGTGCTCCAGCCCTCTGATCATCCTCGTGGCCCTTCTCTGGACACCCTCCAGCACGTCCACATCCCTCCTGTAATAGGGGCTTCAGAACTGGACGCAGTACTCCAGGTGGGGTCTCACCAGAGCTGAGTAGAGGGGAAGAAGCACCTCCCTTGACCTGCTGGCCACACTTCTCCTGATGCAGCCCAGGATCTGATTGGCTTTCCGGGGCTGCAGGTGCACATTGAGAGCTCATGTTGAGCTTCTTGTCCACCAGCACCCCCAAGTCTCTCTCCTCAGGGCTGCTCTCCAGCCAGTCCCTGCCCAGCCTGTATTTGTGCCTGGGATTGCCTCGACCCAGATGCAGTTCTTTCACACTTTGTATGTTCTGTGGTTGCTACGAGTAAGCCAGGTATAAAATGTTGAAAACTTGACCCTGTATGTTAAAATTAAACTTTTGTGTACTTTAAACATACAGATTATATGGAATGCCTGAGAATCAGCTGTGATTATGGAAGTCATGTATTGCCTATTTCTAGGCAGCTTTGGCAGTCCTTCAGTAATTGTTTTTATACTACACAGTTCCTCGACAGCCTTCTCATCCGTTGTGCAATAATTGATTGAAAGCTTAAGTTGCCAGTGTTCTATGCCATAATGCATCTTGCATGTCTTGCCAGGAACCATGTTAAATGTGTACTAGAACAGAACCATGTTAAAAGTGTGCTTCATTGTAATACAGGCAGTATGAGAGTATGTAACCTTTCCTAAAGGATGGTTGTAGATTTTCTTTGCTGTTTATCTTTCTGTGTGTTTTAAATGGATTGCTCATGGTGCAGTAATGGAAACATCTGATGCATATCACATGCATAATAATAATAATCATGTGTTTCAGGAATCAGGAGCTGGATTTAAATTATTGTCTGCTGGTGAGCTTCTGTTACATTCTAGTAATTTAGATGAATCAACTGCTACAGTAAACTGAGCAGAAGAGCATCAGGTGTGATAGCATGCTTAAAAGAATACTCTTCCAGCTTCAAGGTATCTCTAATGGGCAAGCAGAGTGGAAATGAGTCTTGAGGGAACTAGCTAAGCTGAACCCCTCCGGTTCTCTGCCATCCTCTTGATGGCTTTATCATTTTCCAGGAATGAAGCAATACTTCTCTGAGTTTATAAATTTCAGACAGTGTTAGGGCTTTCACAGTCTCTTATGATAAGAGATAATAAAGAAACTAATACCAGTAAAGACAGCACCACAGCCTTGCTATCCTGTAAGCCCTTTGTGACTTGCATTTCCCACCCCCACCCTGCAGCCAGTATACTTCTTCCAGAAAATATCTTTCCCTGAGGGATTTACGATCACTGCTGTGTTAGAAAACCCTGATGTCAGAGATGGTTTCTCTTCTCATAAAATTCATCAGTTGAAGCTGTGAATAGCCAGAATAGTTGTAACTGCTGCAGCTTCAGAAAGTCTCCAGAAGTCTTTCAGTATCATTGTAAAGGAGTAAGCTCGCACTCTAGGGCTGTATTGCCGAAGAATTCTTTTATTAAGACCATAATTCTTCAGCCTGCTGTATTTATTTCTGTCTAATTAGTCACTCTTCAATGTCCTGGTTCCAGAAGAAATCTGATATCCCTTCCTGTGTCAAAGATTATTTGTTTACTTCTATAGCATTGCTGTAAATCATGAGAAATGCAGCAGATCCATCCTCTTGCTGCTTCACTTCAGCATTCTCTTGGCTGTTTATTTTTCATCCAACATCCAGCAGTGCCAAGACAAATACAACTGGCAGTGAAATATCTACCTTTTAAGAGACTAAAGTATATCCTGGCCTTAAAACTGGAGATACCTTTTATGCATTTAAGGGGTCAGAAATCTACACTTCATTCTTTGGTAGTCACATCAGCCCTCTCTAAAGGAAAAATTCTTCAGGCTGTATTCATTGCCTTTCCTGTCAACTATTTACATTAGCCTGTTGCTCTTTGGAAACTACTTTCTGGTTTTCCCCTAGCCTTGACCCTAGATCTTGGGTGTTATAGAGATAATGGCATCCAGTTTTGGTCTTCACTGTCTTTAACCAACCAGTTCCTCTTGTGCCTGTAATACACTGCTTTCAGCCCTGGGGGCTACAAAATCAGTGTCTTGAAGAGAAGGGGTGTTATAAGCTGCTGATTTAGTGCCTGTTTGATGTTGTTCTTTAAAAGCCTGGGAATTGTACAGCTGCTCCATTCTATACCAAATTCGTATCAGTCATGGGAAGTGCCTCAGGACTGAGCTGGAGCCCATGGTTTTATATTAATTCACCATAATGCAAGAGGTCTGTTTGCTTACAGACTTTATCCAACTACAGGTCTTGGGTTTTGCCAGCAAGAAATATCTGTGTGAACAGGGAGACGGAATCTCAAGGTGTATACTTATGCAGCTGAACAGATTTGTTGCAAACTGTATGTGAGACATCTTCAATGTCAGAAGGAGCCCTTCATCTGTGTTACTAAAGCATGTGCTGTATCTTGAGAATCCACAACTGCTTCCTCGGCACACAGACAACCAAATGAAAGATGCTGAATATTAATTCATTGATTGTGATTTCATTTTGACCACTTTGTTGAACACCTGCCTCATCCTGCCTCATTCTTCCCTTGTTTTCATAGTCCTCTTAATCGTTTTCTGGTGGTCAGTGACCTTAATGACCTTGTCCATCCATGAAAGCTTAATCTGCATATAGATAGATACTCTCTAAGAAATCTTACTTATAAGTAGATTTAATTTCCAGAAGGAAAAGCACAGGTCTTTATTAAAGTATTCTATTCTTGTGAACTCTAATACTCTGATTACTCTGGTTTCTTAAACACTTCTTTGCCCTGAACCTCTTTCTTCATGCTCATCACAAGGGAGCACAATTGTATCATTGTTATTAATCTTTAAACAGACCTTGATTAATTCTTCCAAATACAAATGCTTAGTGAAGAAATAAATCAGATATCATAAACAGCATTGTTATGTAGAGTTAACTAGAAGTTCAGGGTCAGAAGAAACTATGAACTACAGTGTAGTCATCTTCTGGTTTGTGGGGTTGTTTATTGCCACTCTTTAGAACGAGGACAGGGAGTTTCTCAGCAGTCCATAACTATGTTCTGTTCTAAGAGGTCTTACAGTAACCAATCTTTTCTGAGAAATAGCTTTGCTATTTTAGAGGAATAGGTTGAAGAAAGATGTGGTTAGTTTCCTTTAGTAACACGTTAGTGAGAATCTGTGCTTCACAATAGGGAGGGTACTAAATAAGAGGGTGCTAGTTACAGAATAAAATCTCTATTTTTTAAAAATATCTGAACTGATCACTTGATCAAAGTGGAATTCTAAATGAGACTCTTGTCTTTTTGCCTTTAGCCTTTATACTTTCCAGATACATGACTTGTCGTTCGTTTCCTTTTTTTTTTTTTTTACTTCTTTTGTGCAAACAATTGGCCTTAGAATTACAGATATAGCAAAATGGTTTGTATGTCACCAGCCTCTGAGATTTGAATGTCTTCACCCAGTAGGCTCCATTTATGCTGAGACTTTCTAGTGATAGAAAAAACGTGGTTAATTTTTGTTGTTCCTCTTTTTCCTAGTAACAGAAATTTAACTTGCCCAGTCTTGTATTGCTGATTACACTTTTCTGAGAAAACTGCTACAGTCTATTAAATACTTACCTTGAGCATAATCCTGTTTTCTAATTTACCTTTCTTCCTTTATCTCCTCACCAAAGGGATTGACCCAGTCAAGCTGGAAAGAATTCAACTTCCAGCTCAAAATGCTGAAGAGAGAAATTCATATAATCATGTACTTGCTGAAGGGCTCATCAGGATAATGAATTATGCTGCACAACCAGGTATCAGGTTTCCAGTATTTGTTTTCCTGCCAAGCTGAGATTTTTGAAGATTAAATTATTAAAAGCTACCTAGCCTCTTGTCTTTGAAGGGAAAGCTTCTGTTTAGCATGCTCTTCGATCAACATGAAATACGTATAGTATGTGGTATAAGAGACAACTGTCAGGTTTTCCTTGGTTGGTGAGGAACCAAAAACTTTGTGTTTCTGCTGAATATTTGAGTTTATACTCACAACTACACAGGGAACTGTTGTCTTAATTCCTATTTTCTGTATTTTTAAATAAACAGAAATGATGAGATCCTACAGCTTTTAAGATAGGATTTCATCCTGAAAATATGGCACCTTCACTTGTAAAAGTAATTCCAGTGGAGTCTTGAAAACTATATTGTGTTCTTTGCTTATAGCAGTCTTCTGTCTCTAGAGGTGACGACAAATTTTCCATGATTATTTTAATCACAAATTGTATTTTTGGTTCTGAACTGGTTTGCAGAAAATGTGGGGGTTTTCCTGGCTGCCTCTTGGTGTTTTTTTTTGTAATGAGGGATACAAAGCTCAGTGACTTGTTCCATAGAAACATTCTTTTGTTTGTTTAAGCCACATCTCTTCTGCCTGCACTTCCCCTCTTTGAAACTTCCTATGAGTGGAACTGGTTTTCCCCTGAAACTGACATGCTATCAAATTCCTGATTCTCTGCAGAATAAAGTCTGGTGTTTGTTTGACTCAAGTCTGTTCTGCAGAGTATTAACTTGTTATGCTGAGTACCAGTCACAGATTAAAAAATGGGTTTATGTATAAGAGTTTGTACATACTGCAAGGGAGGAATACCAGATGAAGAAATGCATTTATTTAAACAAAACATTTCAGGAGAAGGGCCTGAATTGTGGGGGTTTATTAAGCTTGCTAAATCTCCTTTTGTCACTTTTTGGGTGTACTAACTTTGTGTGTATCTTTAGTTTCTGCCAGCATAGTGCTAACTTGCAAAATAGTAGATGGGAGTTGGGGTGCAAAGCTTTCTGTCCGTCTCTTGGAATATATTGGTCTGGGGTTAAACACTGAGCTCACTGTGCATTTCTAATGCCTTTTTAAACTTCTGAAACTGTGAGCTTAGAAATGTCGATACACTCTCTTGCTCTGCTTCTTCAGATTCTCACATACAGGCTGTATCTGAATCCTTTGGACTACAAGAAAAAGCTGTTCCTTATCAGTATGCTATATGCAAAGCTTCCTTTCATCTTGTAACTTTCTATGCCAAATGTCTGTCATTCTTGTGTCATTTTAGTGCAATATAGCCTATGCTTCAGAGTTGATGAAGGCAGTGGTTTGGGCTTCTTTTCTAATAGTATTCATCCTGTTGCCTTCTGAGTGGTTCTGCTTTAAAATTTTTTCAGTTTTAAATTGCTCCTTCAGGTTTAGGGGTTTGGGTTGTTCTTGTGTTTAATAGCCAGCAGCATTTAAGAACATCAACTAATGAGAAGAGCAATACTAAAACTGCTGCTGTTTTGTGCAATGAAATTTTCTTTTCATAGATGGAAAAATTCGCTTGGCAACTTTAGAACTTGGCTGCCTATTGCTGAAGCAGCTTGTGTTTTCTAAAAACAGGAGCATCATAAAAGATGTTCACCTTGCTTGCCTTGAGGTAACCGTTTTCTTTCAAATTACTGGTCACAGCATTACTTGTCTTTGAGGCTTGTAGTGTAGTTGAGTAAATGTGTTCGATACCTGATTGCAGTAAGCATAAATGTGAAACTGAACTTCAAGAACATCCTTCTATTGGTGGCTCTGTGTACTGAACATAAAGAATCAATACCCCATGTTCTGTTCTCAGCTTGGCTATCACTATTTAAACTCTTAACTTCTTAAGCAGGGTTATGTTTAATTGTCTGAAATCTGTACTTTATCCATCTCAACCACGTGAAGAAAAGTGCTTTTGAAACTTAAGTTCACATAGGCTGTATTTTTGTAAGTGCAAGGACTGTGTTCTATAAGATTTTAGGCTGAAGTTTATGAGTGTGAGGATACTAACAGAAGTCTCTTCTGTATGAGTTTGGGTTGGTTTGGGATTTTTTTAATGAGGCTTTTAAACAAATGGTGTGTTTACTCTGTGGAACTGTAATTTTATGTTTTCTAGGGTGCGAGAGAAGAAAGCGTTCATCTCCTTCGTTGTTTCTATAAGGTATATATGCAAAATGCTGTAAGAAAAAACCCCTTTACATAACATGGAGTTATAATTTATAAGTCTGCAGCACAGTCTGTCCATAGTGCCAAAGGAAGCACTACTTTTTAAGATGGGCGCTCCATATTTGTGATGGGGAGCCAAGTGTTTCATTGGAGAAGTCCTGTCCTTTCCTGCCCTTCCCATATCACCGTGACATACATCACAAAAAAGCTGTTAGCAGCCTCAATGTTTGTATTGGAGATCAAGTTGGTGTGCTTTTATTGCAACTCCTACAAATTTCATGGCACAGAGCCACACTGTCAAAACATTTCTGGGATTTTGTCATTTGAGCTAATATGGAATGCAATTGTTTGGGGCATTACTTTTTATTTCTGTCTTATCTGCCTTTCTTAAAAGTAATTTTTATTGTTCTTGTCCCTCTGAATTCTAAACAATGAGAGAAATAAAAATTTTAGCTCTGGGCATTAACTTCTATTTAAGCAGCAGTAAATCCACAACAGATTTCAAGTGTCAAAAATCGCTTCCTATTCGTGTTACAATTCTCTTGAAAAGTGTGTTCCCATTGTGGTTTATGAAAATAAGTAACTTGTGGTGGGTTGCCCTTGGCTGGCTGCCATTTACCCACCCAGCTGCTCTCTCCTCAACAAGAGAGAGAATGATTATAAGATGAAAAAATTCTTGTGCTTGAGATGAAGATGGAGAAATCACAACTACCATCATGGGCAACACAGACCCAACTTGGCAAAAATACATTTATTGCCAACTAAAATAAATATCGATGGTGAGAAACAAAGGCAGATCAGAAAAACCCCTTTTACACACACATGTTTTCTCAACTTTGCTCCACCTTTGCTGATTCTTCTGGATTATTATGCTTCTGCCTAGTTCAGAAGGAACAGAAAATGGGAGTTTGGGGTCAGTTCATAACAGTTCATCTCTGCTCTTTCTTCTTCCTCACACTTCAGGGCTCATCCAACTGCTCTGATGCTGCAGTGTGGGGATCTGCTTCAGCATAGTCCTCTCCATGGGCTGCAGAGGGGTCTCACTCCCCTTTTCACACCCTTTGTGCCCTAGGTGAGGGGCTGGCCTGTGCCCAGCACTGGGGCAGCTGAAACCGGCTATATCCAGCACTAGGCAACCCTGACCCTCACAGCCCTGCAGTCCACAGTTAGCACCTGCACAGGAGCACCCAGTACATAATTAACAAATCCAAACAAGCCATAAGGATTGATCATCTGTCCATATCCCTCTTTTTGAAAGGGAGAAGAGATTTTTCTGGATATGTTTGAAGATGAGTACCGGAGTATGACAGTAAGTGACACTGCCTTCTGCCCCACCAACCCAGACACAGCCCAGGAGAAAGAACAAGTACTTACTGATAGCAGCAGAGAATGCTTGTATCTCTGTTTCTGGGAGTAGAGTAACAAAATATGGGTGATTTTAATTTTTTTTTGTCTCTCTCAAGTTGCATTTACACTTGCATAAATCATTCATATGAAATTTCACAACTTTTTATTAAAGAAAGGCTCAGTACTTTCTGAAAGAGAGTATGCAAAAATTATTTCATCATAGGAAATGAGTCACTGGATTCATTTTTTTTCCTCCTAATTATATAACAATGTGAAAAGCTTCCTGTGTCTTTCTGAAGCCCAGCAGGGGTTCAGTTTTGAGTGGTGCCACTTCACTTACTAGTAGAGAGCAGGATTCTAGCAAGCAAATAGCCCCTCCAGCAGAGGTAACTGCCTGTGCCACAGTACTGGCTGTGAAAGTTGTAACAGATTGCTAAAATTAATCCCTGACAGTTCATATTTAACCTATAAACATGTTTTAAAACTAATTGTCTGTTACACTTCTTAGGTTAGAACTCAGATTCAAAAAAACATTTTAGGTAGAAAAATAATCTGTGGCTTTCTCCACAGTGGTGGTGTTTGGAAAAGCACAATCTACAGCTGATGTGCTGCAATGAGCCTTTTAATATGGGAAGCATTTTGCGCATATCATACCAATTAAATGGTAGTATCTAATGTTTTGTACATTTATTTTAGTTAAATACTGCTGTACTTTGAGAGGTGGCACCACTACTAGCATAATTTTTCTCTTGCAAGTTCAGTATACATCTAGGGGTTTCTGTTGTAGCATGATTTCTGCAAGTGCTTTTTACTTTTTTTTACTTTTTTTTTTTTTAAGTTTCCTGTAAAGGATAGACCTACAGCCTGGAACTTGAAATTTGTTTTCTTTAAACCATGTTTATGTGCCTAGCTAGCAAATGATATGCTGGGCAGGCTGATTTAAGTGCTGAGTAGCACTGATGTTATCTTGTCAGATGAGTTCTGTAAATAACATGGTATAGGACTTCTAGAAGGCAAAAGTTCTCTCTGAAAGACAAAGGAAAAGTGTTTTCATTCATGAGAGAAGAAAACAAGTTCAGAGGAGCAGTTAAATTGAACACTGTAGGTCTTAATATTTTTGCTTTCATCAATGATTTTCCTCTTTCAACATTCTTCACTTTGGTGATGTAAAATTCTGTCTAAAACCAATGTGCACTCATGAAGTGCATCTGAAGTAGTTATATACTTATTAGAAATTTTAGCTCTGTGTTCTCAATTGTTCTCATTGTCAGTGTAGCATTTGGTATCTTTCTATACATTAACTGAATTTATTAATCCAGTGGTTTAGACACTGAAGATGAATTGCTCTGAGATCAGAAAATTTTGCTGGTTTTTGAGTTTATGTTCAAGACTACATTGTGAAAATTCTGGACCTTGTTTCGGTCTGCTTCTTCTATGCTATCTGACCATGGCAAAGTGATCAGGAGTGCTGCTGGATAGTTGGCTATTTTGGAATGCACACACGATGGCCTTTTTCTCCTATGCAGAATATTGTACAAGGGCTTATATATGTTTTATCTATTCCAGCTGGTTTTTGGCAAAACAAAGCTCATGTTTCCACTGCGTGTGCATATAATAGAAGTCAGATGAGATTGCCCAAGGGTACAGAAGGATGGATATTTCAGACATCATTTATTCATGAAAATAAGCAACCATGTAAGGAAAAGACTGTTATTGGCAAGACCGAAGGGAATTGTCTGGTGTGGAAATTCCTGTATTATTGGAGACTAGAGAGTCCTTTTTGGAGAGAGAAACTTTCTTGTGATTGAAGTAATTACAAATTTGAGTCAAAACTTAAAATTAAACATGACAGACTTTGAAGTACTAACTCATGAATCAGCTTTTCCTCTGTAGTCTTTCAGAGCTTTTCTTCCTGTGTTTTTTCAGTATGGGAACTTAAACAATCTGTTAGGGGATGATAAGCAAACATAGAATAGAGATAGCACGGAAGGATCTTAAAATAAGGTGAAGGGTGTTAACAGTTCTCAGAACTTTATAACAATTCTTTCCTCTTACAATACAGAACTATGAGTTGCACTGGAAAGACATAAATGCTTATTGTGCTATGTAGTAATCAATGTTAAAATATTTTTATAGATTAAACCTATGAACGTAGAGTACTTGATGATGGATGCGTCAATCTTGTTGCCTCCAACGGGGACACCACTGACTGGTATTGATTTTGTGAAAAGATTGCCTTGTGGAGATGTGGAAAGAACACGAAGAGTAAGACTCTCTTTCTTACAGTTGTTCGTGACAAAATGAGTCCAAACAATTCTAGGAATGCAAATGGTTTTCCTTGAAAGATGCTTGATGGAAAGCTTCATCCATAAAGACTTGATGAGGACAGGTGTTTGTGGAGTGCATATAATATTTACTTGTACTGTGGTTTTAATTTTTAAACTGTGGAGACATCCACAAAAAAGATATTTTGATCAATTGTCAATTTCCTTTGTGATCTGATGTCTGTTTCATTATATTTCTATAGTAACAATCTCCACTGGAAGACTGTTTGGCTTCATATTGCTTGTGTGTCTAGGCATAGTGAAAAATATAATTCCACTCAGAAGTTATTCATGATAGAGATCTTGAGTGAGGATGAAAATAGAAAAAAAACCCGATTTTTGTGACTGAAGCAATCTCTAGAGGTGATACTGAGCTGAATAATTACATCATTATCAGCATTCTTGGGATAATTAGTTCTTGTCTTTTTGCTGGCAGTGTCCTGTAAGCCTTGCAATGGCAGTATGTCTTAAGGATATATTGCTTCATGACACTGTTATTTGAACAAGTGGTGTTCCTTGGGTAGCTTTGCATTTATTTAAGTGTATATGTAAGTATACTGAAGTACTCATTGAAGAAAAAAAGCCAACACATTTCCAGGAATCTTCTGAAAACTTTTGTTTTCATTGCTTGTTATAAACCACACAACTTTCATTATCACAGTAAGTTAAGTTTGATAAAGTACAGTGAATTGTCTTGAAAGTACTGTTCCTAGAAAGCAAAAATACTTCCTAGAACTCTCTCAGAGGCATTTAACAGAATGATACTTAGAAATGCATGTTAATGGAAACTAACTTCTTCATTCAAGGCTTTCTCTCTTAGGCTGAACTGCCATAAAACTATGCTGCTGAAATTCAGTCTATCTTGTAACGTTGCTGCTACCGCTTAGCCTGCTGGAGGTCCTTTTTGCTGGCAGTTTCAAATGGAGAATGGTTCAATTCTGAGCACCCCACAGCATGATTCTAAAAAAGTGCTCAAGTTTTAATTCACTAGCAAGTGAAAAAATCATGTGTTTTGATTATATCAGGAGTTTTTAGCTGTTAGAGACCAAGTCTTTTTAGGCTTCCACTTCTTTTACTGTAGAAAGTCCCTGTAAGTTGCAATTCCTCTTAACAACTTCAGGAGGAACTCTCAGAAATCAGATATCTCTCAAGTTATCAAAGGCATATTTGCAAAATCCAGACAGCCAACCCCACTGAGTTAAAACATCAAAATGGGCAGAAGTTGTAGAGCTGCTTGCTGAAATCAGATGCTACTGCTTGATCAAGCCTTCTACCTAGAATAAGATGCTTTCGATTTTGCCGTTGTTGTTAATCCAGTTACTGCTTGTTGGTTGCATCTCTTCTTTCTGACTTCTGTAGTCCTAAAGAGGGTACTGCTTACCCAGAATAACAGAAACTCTTTTATGTGCTTATTTGGGTCTTGAACTCTGCAACTCAGAGTACGTAGCAAGCAAAGACTTTTGAGAGGAGGTTTTGAACTAGCTGTAAAAACACTAATAGGAATGTAATAAGATTCTGGTAGGTTTTCCTGCAAATTGCTGTTTCTTTGCACATGTATATAAATGCAAGAATCAGTGCAATGTTTACCTCATCATAATGCATAGTTCTTTAATATGGATAGCAATTAATTTATGTTGCTACTTAAAACAGAAGCCAGCTGAAAATAATTCTAGGTCACTGAACTACTCAATTCTTTTATTGGGATCTAATAAAATGTTATAGGAAATCACAAATCACATGCTCTTGGGTTTATATTGGTATTACCAGCAGCTGAGGACTATTGGCATTGGAATGCAGTCTGCCTAAATGGGAGAAAGCACTCTGCTCTTATTCACGAGGTAGTGTTAATATCATATTTTCATTGATACTCTTGATGTTCTTTGCTCCCGATAATCATATTGCCATATTAGATTTCAACAGCATGCCAGGCTCATCTTGCTCTGCTGTGGATTCTTGGAAAAGCCAGATACATGAGTTCCCTTCTTTTGTCCCTGTTCTGACAGAAGTTTCTGAAAGCAGCACTAGTATTATAACTGACCAAGCACTCACATTTCTGATTCACAGGAGCCACAGTTCTGTTGATTTTAAAAATAAAAGGATGAAGGGATTTACTTTAAAGCAATTTAGGTTTGTTTTTCCTAATACTTCCTGCAGTACAGGAGTTCCTGGGCACTGCAGCTGTTCCATGAATTCAATGCTTTTACTGTAAGACAGCAGTTAATTTACAGTATGCCACAGAATTACTATGTAGGGAACTGCTTTAAAAACAGAGCACTTGGAAGTAATAAAAAATGATTTTTTCATTTGCTATACTGAAGGTGCAGTTCTTGCAGTGAAAGAAAATTATAAATGGTGCTCTTCAAAATATGGCTAATAAAATGATGATTGTTCTTTTGGCACTATGTAGTCTTTGCGTACCCTGTGTCATTAATTTCTAAATCAAAACAAGAATTTTAATTTCACAGAGAAGCTGCTTGAAGCTGGTGCAGCTTTCAGAACACTGTGTCCTGATGCAGACCTTCTGAGAATACAGATAAGGCTCTCTGAGAACGCACGTGGTTAGCTTTGATGAGCACAGCAAATGAAAACTCAGAAATCCCCACTGTTTGCTCTTGTAGACATCTTAGCTAAATTCAGCCAGAAAAGTTAATGCTGTTATAAATTCAATGTGATAAATCTCTGAAGGTTGGTTGTGTAGTTGCCTATAGTGTGCAGGTATTGTAAATACCATCAGTCTTAAAATAATGATTAAAAAGCAGTAATCCAAGATTGTTCTTGCTTAAACAGCTGCTGTAATCATTTGCCTGTCAGTCACAGCCCATTTATGTGTGCCAGGGGGATAAAACCTCTGCTACTACTATGTCATTGAAAATAAATAGCATGCTTCACCTTCTTTCATATCCTTTTTAAACTAACTTGGAAATTACATTATACTTTCTCAATTTAGAAAAGGAGATTTACTGCTTGACAAATTCAGGGGCTATAAAAGCAAGACAGTAAACTCAGGGGCTGTAAAAGCAAAAATAGGTTCTTAAGATTCTGTTAAAACATACAGTATTGAGTACAGCAATGTTCTTATTTATTTATTTAAGGCAATCAGAGTCTTCTTCATGCTCCGTTCACTATCACTGCACTTGAGAGATGAGCCAGAAACTCAGTTACCACTCACAAGGGAGGAAGATCTGATAAAGACAGATGATGTTCTTGACTTGAGTAAGTAGTCTCTTAATATCCCAAGTAGTCCATCACAGAGCATTTCCGGGCTTTTTGAAGTTAAAAACCCAAAAGAATTGTTGGTGTAATTCATTATCAAGGATTATTGCATTATCTTCTACTGGAATTGGAAAGCTTTGTGTTTGGTTTTCTTCCCTGTGGTGTTTTTTTTTTTTCGTGGGGGTTGGTGGTTTTTTTTTGTTTAAAGAAACTGTTAATAGCAGTTCCAGGGCTTAAATATTAGTGTGTAAAGGATTTGGATTCCCTCACCTGGTTTCCTAGTATGTTTGTTTTCCAAATGAACTGGTCCTAGGAGAATTATTCTCTTGCGTTTCACCTGTTCCAAATGCACTTTAAACTGGGATTTGGTTGTCATCATGGCACCCCTGCCCTGGAGATTTTTCCTAACATTCTGCAGTTTTAAAGCTGGTGTATGGAAGCTTTTGCTCCCACCTTTGAACAAGATGCTGTGCTATTCCCAAGGGGAATCAGCCCGTGATGTCCAGAATGAATAGAATAGAATGGACCAGGTTGGAAGAGATCTTCAAGATCATTGCATCCAACCTATCAACCAATCCAACCCACCTAAACAACTAAACCATGGCACCAAGCACCCCATCAAGTCTTCTCCTGAACACCTCCAATGATGGTGACTCCACCACCTCCCCGGGCAGCCCATTCCAATGGGCAATCACTCTCTATGTATAGAACTTCTTCCTAACATCCAGCCTGAACCTCCCCTGGCATAGCTTGAGACTGTGTCCTCTTGTTCTGGTGCTGGCTGCCTGGAAGAAGAGACCAACCTCTGCCTGGCTACAACCTCCCTTCAGGTAGTTGTAGAGAGCAATAAGGTCACCCCTGAGTCTCCTCTTCTCCAGGATAAGCAACCCCAGCTCCCTCAGCCTTTCCTCATAGGGCTTGTGTTCCAAACCCCTCACCAACTTCATTGCCCTTCTCTGGACATGCTCCGGCAAGACAACATCCTTCCTAAACTGAGGGCCCCAGAACTGGACACAGGACTCGAGGTGCGGCCTAACCAGTGCAGCGTACAGGGGCAGAATGACCTCCCTGCTCCTACTGGCCACACTGTTCCTGATGCAGGCCAGGATGCCATTGGCCCTCCTGGCTGCCTGGGCACACTGCAGGCTCATGTTCAGCCTACAATCAACCAGTACCCCCAGGTCCCTCTCTGCCTGGCCGCTTTCCAGCCACTCTGACCCCAGCCTGTAGCACTGCATGGGGTTGCTGTGGCCAATGTGCAGAACCCGGCACTTGGATGTGTTCAATCTCATGCCGTTGGATTCTGCCCATCTGTCCAGCCTGTCGAGGTCCCTCTGCAAAGCTTCTCTACCCTCCAGCAGATCAACTCCTGCCCCCAGCTTGGTGTCGTCCGCAAATTTACTGACTTTATGATATTAAGTAGTACTTATTATGAAGCAAAGGCAAAGTACTCTCAACAGTCTGAGACAATACTATTGCAGTTTCCATCCTGAAGAAACAAAGTTGGAAGGACTCAAATCATGAAGGATGCTATTTGTCCACAAACTCAATATACCTGTGTTTATTTAACATCAGAATATATGTCTCTAGATGACCTTATGTATTACTGAACAGTACAGACTCCAGAGTAGTTCTGACCTAAATCATAAAGCTGTAGTTTTACTGTCTCCAGCATTTTACTAAATGGAGAAGAAAGTGGGTGATAATATAAATACTTTTAATCCATTGCTTGTAATCGAGACCTAGAAGAATTTCACACAGTGGCATTACCTGATAAGTGCTTAACTTTTGTTCAGGCAGTTGTCTTACTAAGAGCTGGCAGGTACCATTCATAGCTTGGGAGGGCATGTGATTGCTAAAATGGAGTGTGTATTTTCTAGGGTTTTAATTTTTGAAGCGTCTTTTTTCTTAAAAGGAAGGGAAAGACTGCTTGATGTTTCCAGAATTATTTTTTTCTAATTCTCTGTTTAACTGTTGAGCATCTTGTTCCAATTAAAGAAACAGTTGCCCTAGTTGCTTTAGTGGTTGTTACAGGAATATGTTCAGTATCTCAGAGACTCTTTGTGCATCAAGACCATTAATTATGTGACTGAATTGAGTCAAGCTAGAGTTTTGTGATAACAGAGCTGCTATGCAGTAGCCCAATGGATAAAAAGCAGATTAACCCTCAAATAAATAGATTATTTTTCAAAACTGTTGCCAGAAAGTTACTAATTTTTAGAGAGTATATTTGCCTGCAATATTGAAAATGGCAGAGGAACTCACTATGGCATTAAGTGTAAGGTATGCACCTTAGAGCAGTGGAAGGTGACTGGGATAAACTCATTTATCTCTGAATGTGGAAAGAATGCTAGCAAAGGAGGTAACTGAACTTGTGAAAATGCACAAGCTGTAGGATGTGTTCTTCAATAGTTATATTCTGTCCTCTTCCTGCTGGTATTTTTGGGGCCTGGTGAATTAAGCAGAATGAGCTTAATGCAACTCAAGGCTTTTGATCTTTCCCAAAGAGAATACACAGCACAAGATGTTAATTACATTATGCAATTAGCAGTTGTCAGCTAAAAAAGATGTCTAGAATTTAGTTGTTGTTGACTTGCTAAAGGATTGGTGATACAGAATTAATTCAGTTTCCTGTTTCAGAAAGAGTTAGCTGTTTACTATAATGTTGCCTCTTTTTCAGCGGATGAGGTGAAATAAGCTTCTGCTGCCAAAAGAAATAATAAGGGGAAATCTGAGCCTGAAGTAGTTTAAGAACATACTGAACAAAACATAGATCTGATTGAAATACTCTTTCCAAATATCATTTGTTCCTCCTATAAAGCAAACCCCAGAACCCTTAAATTTCAGTAGCTATGTAAATTATAATTTTTTTGCTTCCTTCCTTCAGATAACAGTGACCTCATTGCTTGTACAGTCATAACAAAGGATGGAGGTCAAGTTCAAAGATTCCTTGCTGTGGATATTTACCAGATGAGTTTGGTTGAGCCAGATATTGCCAGACTTGGATGGGGAGTAGTTAAATTTGCAGGCCTTTTGCAGGTAAGAGAAGTTTTAATCTGGGTGGTTAGTTTTTCTGATCTGAAAATCACCATTTTGATGGGTAAATGGTAATACCAATGTTCTCTCTGTACAATGCTTACTCATGTCTTGTACTAGTTGGTTTTTTCCCTTAGTTCCTGTCTTTAAGACCATATCTGTTTCTCTGAAGTTTACATAGTTTACGTACTTGAAAATGAGGTAGTTTCCCCAGTATGTGTTGGGTTGTGTTCATTTGAACACAGAAATCTTGTACCATAGGATTGATTCCAAAGCACTCTCCTTAAAGGGGTACAGTAATGAACTCTAGAATAGAGTTCTGGTCTTCCTGCACAGGTATGGAAGGTGACATGTTGTAGCTTCAAAATTATATGTGTTTATCTAATTGATTTTGAAAGCTTGAAGAAGTTTCTGTCATTTGTCTCTTTCTTGGCATAGCCACCTTATCATCTGAAAATTACTATGCTCAGATAACCTAATTGAATTGTAAACTGACTTTATCTCTTGAGAACAAATTTCTGAAGAACTAAATCTAAGGTTGTACAATTTGCATAGTCTTTTTGGCTTTTTAAACACAGAAAGTGTTTTCTTAGGAACTTTACTGGACCATTCATGGTATTTCCTTGAATGTTGATATTTATTTATAGTTTAAAATGCTAACTTTTTCATTAGCTATGTCTCTTTCTTTTAGGATATGCAGGTGACAGGAGTAGAGGATGACAGTAGAGCTCTGAATATAATAATCCACAAGCCTGCTTCAAGTCCTCATTCTAAGCCCTTTCCTATCCTTCAAGCTACATTCATTTTTTCTGATCACATTCGCTGCATTATTGCAAAACAGCGTCTCGCGAAAGGCCGTATCCAGGCTCGGCGTATGAAGATGCAGAGAATAGCAGGTGAGCAGCTGTTTTGAAAGGATTCTGGAAAACAAGACTTCATAGCAACTCACTCTGTTAGCATTTTGATGTGTTTAAAGAAATCTCAGAAATGGTGGGTCACAGAGGACTCTTAACCACAGTCTACTTTCCAAGCAATAGTTATTGCTGGATTAAAATATGTGTAAATATGTATAAAATATATGCATCAAAGAAAGTATGAAAAGGAAGGACTTCTGTCTTATTACCACTAACTACCGATCATTTCACAGAACTCAGCACTTCCCTTTAAATGTGATGGCCTGATTAGAAAGCAGATCTTCTACTGCCTTAGGGCTAAACTCGAGCTCACCCAAGTTAAAGGTGATTTGATGGTATTGATAATGTTTAATGCTGGGATGTGGTGATGATGAGCAATCCAAAATGTTAAGTGGAGTACCAGCAGCAGCTAGATTTCTGTGTTTAGAGGAAATGCACTCAAAGAGATGAAGAGCTCATTTGTGCAAAGAGCAAAGAATGAGTAAAACAATGCTTGAATATTGAGTGAGTGAAGGATAAATTGAAGCTAGTCGAGTAAACTGAACAGTAAACTGAACAAATCAGTGAGTATAGGGAAGGAAGCTCTGAAATACAGGAAGGGAAATAAGTGGGCAAATGGAAAAACACATCAGCTATCTTAGCTTGCTTCTGACACTCAAGTATGTTAAGCGGTCTGGTTTAGTCTTAAGGTCCTGAGCAAACTATCAATTTTATTTTCCATTTTGTTTATTGTTGAGTAACAAAAATTATCAATTGTGGTTAAACATAGCTCTCCTGGATCTTCCTGTCCAGCCTTCAACTGAAGTTATGGGGTTTGGACACAGCTCTACAGCTACAGCCCAACACCTTCCATTTAGATTTTACGATCAGTCACGTCGTGGTAGCAGTGATCCTACAGTACAACGCTCTGTTTTTGCTTCTGTTGACAAAGTTCCAGGTGAGATTAGCATTCATTATCAAGTGAGTTTTGCTTGGTGATTTGTATCTGCAAAAGCTGAACTCTAACGTGGATCAGCATTGAAAAACTTACTGTGATACATTCCTGAACACACCACTCCAGGATGAGGCTGATGGAAAAATTTACTTCTAGAGAAACAAGTAACAGCTGAGTGTATATTTCAGGTATGTTTTGAGCAGTACAACCATGGCAGTTTCTCCAAATACACTGCAAGTGTCTTAATACTTTGCCTTCCTTTACAAACTGTGTTAGTATAAACCATGTTTTCCATACTAGATAGATAGTTATGCAAGAGATAGTCAGTTGTGTATAGTTCTTCCTTTAATTTGGTTATGATTATTTTTTTGCCTGTTAGTAAAATTAGCTGTGATGCTCTGCACTGTTTTGTTTACTCAGAGCTAACAAGACAGAAAAGGGCCACAGGGCTACTACTAAAACATTAGCTTGGAATGGGAATTAAAGGAATTACCCTAAATCAATGAGTTCTTCACTCTTGTCTGTTTATTCTCTGTTTCACAAATAAACTTCTCTGCAGAGCTTTTTTTTTTTTTTTTTTTCTAGGTAGTGAATATTTCTCCTTTTGAATCATTGAGTCATTTTTAAAGTTGAAACTCATACTTCTTGCAAAGTTGTTAATATTGTTGTATCACACAAAAAGATAAAATCTTGTTACCACTAGCTGCCAGTCATTTCACAAAACTCTGTTTCTCTTTAAATGTGATTCAGTCATTCAAAATTCTAATGCCCCACTTATAAAGCAGATGTTCTACTGCCTTAGGACTAAACGAGAGCCCAGCACGCTGGAGTCTGGGGAACAGAAATAAAAGCATTTATATTGCCAGTCAGGCTTTTGAGAAGACAAGTATACGTTGTGTGTCAGGAATGTATTTCCTCATTTGTCTTCCATGGAAAAGGTGTGATTGGAAGAATGCCAGTGTTACTGTTCAGTGTCAGCCTTCTCTAAGAAGAGTGTACTTGTGTTCATAACAAGTGACTCCATCTACTAATTTCTTTTTTGTTGGGTGGGGTTGGCAGGTATTGGAAGTGGTTCAGTGTGGTAATTTGTTCAAACAACCACATACTTACTTGCAATTCCAGGAAATTGAGACTACCACTATATTCAGAGAGAAAATATGTTAAGATCATATGCATGCAAATGCCTCAGTGTAAGGGCATGAATCCATGAGCTCTGTTGTGCAGAACATTTAGGCAGGCAACCTTGCTGAATCAGGCTAGCTTCTCCTATGATAGTCACAGTAGACCGTGTTTACTACTTATACTAAGTCTACTGTTTTGGTGTAGATGGACGATTTCTTCATTGAAGTACAAACCTTTTCTGGATATAGAATGCCTTGAATGGGTATAACTTTTTCCAGAACCTTAAAGGAAACAAATATATTGATGTATGCATTTCTCCACCAATGACTTAGTAACGGTTCCAAAAAGAAGCTTCATTCAACAGATGGCTTTGCCTGACCTCTGTGGTCACAAGTCAATTGATTATTCCTTGTTTATAATACTAACTGGTATTTCAGCATATGAAGTATGTATGAGAAACCTAATGCACATTTGGTATATTAGAAACTATACGTATCAGAAATCTTTCACATTTGAGGTATCTTAGTTTGTGGTTAACTTTTTGCAGACTATCAGGCATCACTGTAACCTCAATTTAACTTACCTAAATGATTGTAAAAGATCAATCAGTTTGGCTTCTGAAATAAAGCACATGGATTTATTAACATTTAGGCAATAATTACATGCTTAATAATTTTAAACTAAAATAGACAGTGGTTATTTAATTCTTTCAAGTGGTGTTCATCTTGACATCATGAATTGTAACTTAATAGAAGTTAGAAGTGTTCATCCATCTAAAACTGTGATACAAGTACTACAAAGTGTCACTGAAGAACTTTTTTTCTGATAACCTGGCAGAGGGCTGATGTAAGAGTTAATAAAGCATTCTGCCTTTCTTGATCCAAAGTCTACTGAAAGTCAGAGCATGCTTACTTGCTTTTGTACCAGCAGTGATAGACTCATTTTGTTATTAAATGAAAACAAACTTTAAGAAAAGTCCTTAACAATCACTGAAAAACACAAGGTGTTTTAAACAACAAACAAAAATATGTTTGTCAGACAGACCATGACTAAAGAATGAAGAAGAAAAAATCGTTTGTCAATGTAAGATGCTTTTGAAACACAAAGCAGGTATTTTGGGTTTGGTTCATGTTTCCTGGATTCTCTTGTCAAATACAAACTACATTATTACAACACTGATACTGTGAAGTGTTTTAACTCTTCCAAAGATGCTTCAAGTATTTCTATTTATAGGCTGGAAAAAGTTTGACTTGTGAGAAGATGGATGAAATGCAATTCCAGGATTAGGTTTGATTCATTAAATTTTACTGAAGTTATCTCTGCAGTGAAAGTGTAGTGCAGGCTTTCTATCCAAAAGGCTTTTTGTTCACTTTTGACATAACCATTTTCCTTTATCATGTTCAGGTCTGTGACCCATGGTTTTATTGAATTATATTCATAAAATGAAAAAAAAAAATTGATATGTTTTGACTCTGTGCAAGCTCTTAAGTTTTAAAATACTTTGAATCCCTTAACCTCTACTTTCTTGTTCATTGGTCAGTGTTTGTAGTATGATGCAAGATTTGTAAGATGTATTCAGATTTTCAGACTTCCAAGATGAAGGTGGAAAAAGGTGCATCCTCTAAGTCACTGCACAAAATTACCACCACTTAGATGCAATATGTACTCTTACTCTTTCTTGGTTTGGTCATGTAGGTTAACACTTTTGAGCTAATTAATAACTTATAGTCTTTATTGCCCTGTTTTACAGGCTTTGCTGTAGCCCAGTGTATAAATCAGCACAATCCATCACCGCTCTCATCACCGTCACCTTCCAGTGGCAGTGGAAGTACAGGGCGCTGTGATTCAGTGGCAGCAAGCTCAACATCCACTCCTGCTGCACTGAGCCCATCAGGTACTAAGTCACGATTTTCAACCTAGGCACTAAGGGAGGTAGAGTAGTTACAAAATTAAATTACTGTGTTACTGGATGAAAACCACTGGGGCTTTGTTTTGAGATCACTTCTTCGTTCAGCTTCCTAGAAGTCTAATAAATACTTGGCATCTTTTAGCAGTAATTTTTAAGAACTGATGAATTAATGTCCTAGTTGTCTGACTTGTCTCCTAGCACATACAATTTAAAACTCTGGGATTTTGTGTTTCAGGTTTTTTAAACTGAAGTATTGCATTACATAAGCTTAGCCTTTCACCATAGCAGATAAGTTGATCTTCACATGCAGCATCTTTTTTGTACTGAGTGATGTTTGCTGTTGTATGTTTGTCTGATGCTCATGTTAGCTTGTAATAATGGGTCATATATGAAATATTTGCAAATAGTTATTAAGGATGCTAGTCCTGTAAAGCTTCTGCAGTAACTGTTCTGGTTGAACACCACGTTTGAAGAGGCCTTTCATTAGTGCAGATGAAGCTACTGTATAAATAGGCAGATAATATGACTTTCATAAATGTAGCTACCAGGTGTTTGTGTTGCACGGTACATTTAGTGGGTATGTTTATAGTGGGACTTCTTGTTGCTTTCATTCCTCTTTTTTGTTTTTGTTGTCTAGTATTTTTAGAGAATCTTGTAGTAGCGTTTGTTATGATCGCAAATTATGTGTTAGGTAAAGCCTCAAGCTGGAGACTAAACAAGAATTCCTGCAAGAGGCATACTGAAATGCTTCCATGCTGAAACTGACCTACTCTGCCTTATTTGGCTTGTAAAGCAATAGAGGTAGCTTGATTCTCAAGACCTTTTCAAACAGCCCCCTCATTTAACAGTCACTTGCAGCATTTACTACTACTTGGAATAGTTTTTCTGGTTCCTCCTTCTTACACCTTTCTTTTACCTTCATTTAGAGGCCATAGTTCTAACCTTTTTCACAGTCCTACAGAAATTGTGCAATCTTTGTTAGGTATTTAGTGTGTTCTAGGCTTTACTGAACAGTGTCAGGAGATCAGTGCACATGAACATCCAGAGTGACTATCTCTGCAAGAAACAGTCCTGGAAAGACTAAGCAAAAGCTGCCTGTGAAGCTTGTAAATGTTACATAAAGCATTTTAACACCAATACTCTAGATAAAAAGCATCTATCACTATGAGAGATTAACATAGTAAAAATATTTCTGTAGTGTGTGTAATTCGAGAATAAAATCTGGAATATTATTCTAAATAGGTTCTATTAAAAGCTTTGGAAGGACCTAATTTTATTTCCTCTGTTGGAAATTGTTCTTATCGAGTCTCTTGAGGACCCAGATAATGTGTGGTGCTTACACAGAGAAAGGATTATCATTTGTCAAAATCTGAGTGGATTTGTACTACAAGAAAACATTGGTTTGACTGCATGTTTCTCCTTAGTGTACAAAGGCTCATGTATGATGGCCTTTGCTATTTTGAAACACCCAGTTTCAGTCTGCACTTTACAAGTTGGGTTGCATGTGTTGTCCACACTTGGTGTGACCTTCATTGTAGCTTAATCCTAAAGTATATTCAAAGTGCCACATGTCACGCAGGAAAGCAGGTTTTGGATGGAGTTTTGATTTTTTTGCGTAGGATCTAGGCACACTGAGGTGGATTGCTGAGAAAATCTAGTTGTGAGAATACAATTCTGTGCCCTGCCACTATGAGCACAGTAATGTTCAGCAAAGCCAGTGGAAATGAATGTGAGAATCATCTACTTCAGCCCCAAGTAAGCAGCTTGCATTAACCTGCTTCAGGGATTACTTTTTAGCTCAGCTCTTGGACTTTGTTCTGCTAACTCTACCCTAGCAGTAGCAAAGAGGAGGATAGTAACTGTATGTGCATGAGCAGGTAATTTGGTGCACTAGGACAAGTAAGAGTTGGTACTGAGGAGCATGCATCTAATCTGCATGTGACTTAATGATTTTGCTGTGGACCATACTTACTCTGACCTTTAGGATGAAGCATTCTCACCACATAATTGATTGTCTGGAAGACCAATTATTACTTCGAATATTAATAGCAATATTTATCTGAAGTGTATTTGGTCCGTAGTTGCTTAAAACTAAAAAAGAATAAGTCATCCCTAGAAAAAGAAAGCAGAATCCCTAGCAAAACAGAAAAAGCAGTACCAGGATCTGCAAACACTGCTATCAAGTTGGGTTTTTTCCTTTGTATTTACATGCTTATTTTTTCATTATTGATGTGTTTGAAGGAGCACTGTGCATAAAACAAAAATGTTATTTTGCTAGGCCGATTATAATTGTCAAGCTTCTGAGCTTGGACTACTGTCTTTTCTTGGCTACACTTGCTGGAACCATGCACTTCTTTAAAGTGCTTATTTTTATATATGCCAAGGACTAAGATAAAGAAGCTCTCTTACTGTAAGTTAGCAGTCTTCCAGAATTATGTCTGATGTCATCTATGCTGTATTTTATCACTTTTTAAGTTGTCTTAAGGTTTAAAATACAGTTGGCTTCAATACTTAAAATGTTTACCCTGGAGCAATGGATATTGAAGACTTCAGAAGACGTTGATCTTCTATGCCATTTATGCTGTGTTTCGTATTTCTGGCAGATATTGATGTTAAAAGGGTTAAAATAAGTATGCAGAGCTGTCCCTTGTTGCAAAGAATATATTGGATTCCAGTCTGTAAAATAAAATGTATATATTCCAAGGAGAGGATGATTAATCAAGCATGGAGACCCTGTGAATCCATCCTTGTTTCTTCTCTCTATAATCAGTAGTGTTAATGTGGTTTGATATTTTCTGTTCTATGATGCTAGTAATTTTTTATCTAGATGAGGGAAGTATTTTTGTTTCTAGAAAGCTTCTTTTCTAGAAACTTTTTATGCACCAAGCATCATCATCTGAACTGCTGCTATCTTTTAAAACAATGTTTGGCTTTGTTATAAACTAAATCTAGTATTTCCGTTTCATATCATAGAATAGTAGGGTTGAATGGTTTGCACAGTACTGCACCTCTTAGAATTTTTTGGCCAGTGAAAATCAGAGCAAGTCTGTGCCACCAGAATTTGTGATAAATAGCGTGTCTCAAGAATTCTAAAGCATATCAGTAGACTGTAATGTGAATAAATGCCTGCCAGGCCCTCCTAGTATAAGTGCAGTTGGTATTGCCAGGCATAGCCTGAACTGTATTATGGACATTCCCAGATAGGTAAGAAAAAATTAAATTCAGTTAAACTCGCTTGTTACCTAAGGAATGAATACTTCAGCTTCAGAAGTATTTCCCAGACTTGCAAGACTCTCTATTCAAGATACCAGCAGTTATGGATGTGTCCTTGTCACTTATTCTTGTTGCTACTCTAACATTTATCCTTTGTCTTCATTCCAGTTTCCCTTGCTTGTTTCATTGTTAAAGCCTTCATATGATCTATCGCTGTGTTTTCCTCTAGTAAGGTCTGGCAGGAAAGGACGTCGGCGGGTGTTTAGTCTGTCGGAGGCTGACAGTCACGGTGGACACTGGGTTTAGGTCTTCAAGCAGCAGCTGCAACAGAAACTCACGCAATATCAATTCAGGCAGGTTCCTCCATCAGATTTCAGAAGCCCGTAACAGTTAATAGAACATACTTGATTTCTGTGCTGACAGCAATGACAGTGGGAGGGGAAGGTTAAGAAATCATCATATTTGTCTTTACTGGGTATTTTTGGGAGAACTATAATGCAGTAATTAGCTGTTTCTGAAAAATTATCAGCATTTTCTCCCGTGTTTCTTGGCTCTCTTCTCAAAGATGAAAGTTCTGCTATCAAGCCTCCAGCTTCAAAGCAGCTATGTCTTCATTTGCACAGGGGCAGTCGTGGCTGTAGTGGAATTTAGTAAGCACAGGCTCCTGAATGGACGGTAATGCAGATACTTGGCTAGCAGCAAGAAATCTATTCATAACTTAAGTAAAATGGACAAGTATTCAGCATAAGGCTGTCCTTGGACTGTGAGCTTAATATTTTTATGATCAAACTCAGGCAGATGGCTTTATGGACGTTTGATTGCCATAGAAGCTGAGGAGAGGAAGCAGATACAAAAAAAAGATGGAAATACACTTTAGGCTAGCTTCTTATTTATATAACCTGTTTTAACTTACATCTAATTTCCCCCCCCTTTTTTTTTTGTTTACCATTGTGGTATGAAGGTATTTTACTCTGTTTATATAAACACTCTTTCATCTTTAAAGATTTAATTTGCATCTTTTCACTTAATGTCTTACTTATATTTTTGTTATCTGTCCATAGTATATTGCTGTACAGCTTAGGACACTTCTCTGTAGACAATATTATTTCCTTTTCATGTTCTTTTCTATCTTCTTTCATTAATAATCATCCTTAGCATAAGTTAACAGAGTTACTCAGTTTGGATTTTGCTGTAGTGATAATCTTGGTATTCAGCATTATAGATATGCTGAAAAATATCTAAGGTTGCTGAAGCCACTGCAACCAGGGAGAACTAATACCACTCAGAAACTTGCAAACTGACTGTTTTCAAACCTTGTTTGGTACTTTAATGTGGAGGTTTGAGGACTGTTTATTACAAGTAAATGTTAACATCACAACTGTTGCAAGAAACTGAATTCACTCTCCCTAATTTTGTTGCAAATCTGGCTCTTGCTTAAATACCTGGGGGTTGGGGAGAGGTAAATAGAGGTGCTGTTTTCCCATATGAGATGGTAACTTCTTGGTATTTCAGAGCAGATAATATCTTTGTGACTGGTGGTTTTATACGGGTAAAAATGCAAATATTCTTGCTTTTTCTATCCAGAAGTCAAATTTGAACCAAATATGAGGAGGTTAAGGGTTTTTTTAAGCCAGACACCCTTGTGGCAATACATTTGAGGTGCATCCTTTTGCCAATTGTTTATTCCAGTTCCAGAGACTTTAAGAATTAAATACATATTTGCGTCCTTGGATCCCTCTCTGAATTGAATATAGTTTCAAAAGGCTTTGAAATTTTGAGGTTCAAAGATTCTATCAGTAATTTCTGTCCTGAAGCCAGGTATTCAGTTACCTAGGAGGTGCTATGTGAGAGGATCTACATCATGAGAGTGGCCTGACTTTTCATTATAATGCCTCTTCTCTAGCAAATATTCATTCCAAGATGCTGCATCTTCATATTGTATTTTCTATTTCCCTCATCTGTAGTGTAGTCTAGGATTAGTTTTCACTGTCCTTGTATCCAAAAGATTTGGATGCTTACCATGCTTTGGAAGATTACCATGCTTAAAAACTTAGCCTATTGCAAGCTTATACTTGTGGTTTCAAGTAAAGTACACACCTCAAGTTGCCTATGGATTTGAGAGCTTGGTCAGGAAGATGTAAGTACCACTCTCACAGCTGTAGTTTATAGCTGCTACTGAAGAGTGAGATTTTTAGTTAAGTGTTGGTCCAGGAGGCATAATATATTGCAAAATAGTAGTGAGAGCTGTTGACCTTTTCTAGGCAATGTTAAAATTTCTCCCTCCCCTAGTTAAAAATTATGCCCCTTCAGTTACTCGTGGCAGTTTGCAAACAGCCAGCCAGTCATTTTGGCAGAAGTGCCATGCAGAGTTACAGAAATCTGTCACTGCTGCCCTTAAATATGGTAACAGAGTAACAGAAGTGAAGCTCTGACAGTGACTAAAGAAATACTGAAAATGGAGGAGAGAAACTTGCTTCCATCAATAGTGATAAAAGCAGAAGGGAAGCATAGAAGAACTCTAGTTTTGTACTCTACAGATGCTGCAGCTAAAATAGTGGACAGAGGATGTTCTCTTTACATTTTCCGATACTTTCTCATTTTTCTGAATGATTTTTCAGACTTTTGGATAGAAAAATTGAACTTAGTGACTCCAGATTTTTTTAATTATTTATTTTTAAATGGAGGGTCGTGGTGTTTTGATTTTTTAAAAAAATACTTTCTTTGTGGCATTGAGAAGGCAGTTGCCTCAGCATTAGTTTTGATGCTGTGTGAAGGGACTTGGGGATAATATAGCATAACAAAAGAATATGTGTGGCTGTCATGATTTCAGTAAATGGAAGTATTAAGAAAATACATCAATACTTTGTTGGTAGATGGGGAGGAATGATTTAGGAAATGAACTGCAGGATCAGAAGTGAAACAGCAGAAGTTCAATAGAAATGTGCTGTGTATAACACTCCTGAGCAGAATGCCTGGATACATAATACTTATTTACCAAAATGTCTTTAAGTTTCCGAATCCTGAATTTTGGTGAATATTCATACTATAATGAAGATAAAAAAAATAATCTTGGCAAACAACATTTGATATTCTTTTAAGATATTATAAATTTGGAAAGTAAAATCACTGCAAAGAGCCTCACTGTTTTGTGCATATTTACCTGTTAATATTTACCTTGCAGCTGAGAGAAATTAGGCTTTATTTCAATGTTTTTAGCAGTTCATTTTCCATGCAAGTCTTGCATCACTTCCTCTGTTATCAGTCACTACATTCTCACTAAAGCTTCTTGACAGCTAAAAAAAAATATCTGCAGAGTTGCTTGAATCTGTCCCTTGTCTTTCAAAACTATGCTTTGATGTCCCTTTTATTTAAAAGGAGACTTTTTTTACAACCTGTAAATTTTGTTTTTATTGAAGCGAGAAGCTTTAGCCATCGATTCAGCAAAAAGTAAAATTGAGTGGTTTTCGGAAGTGACAATACACCATTGTTTGGGGTTATCTTACCAGAAAGGTAAAAAAAAAAAAAACCAAATCTTACTGTTAACCCACTGATACCTTACTGATATCCATTCCATTCTCAGCTTTTATATTATTTTAATCCTTTTTTTTTGCCTTATGTTCATGCTTTCTGTTCTTTTGCAGGATTAGTTGGGATCATATTGAAACTGTTCAAAACAGAACCTAATTCTTAGCTTCTATATTCACTACATTGCCTTGTAGACTTTTCTGTACACTTGAACACATGCTGTTTCTTACAAGAGCTCTAAAAATTGTCTGTCTTGAAGCTGGATACCTGTTACCATAATGACATCTATTACTCTAGCCTGAAAAAAAAAAAAAAAAAAAAAAAAAAAAAAAAACCAACAAGTCCTGAGTTTTTTGGGCATGCTTGCACTTAAGAGGCTGCATTGCCTCATCTCATCCCCTCCCTTCACTATATCCGTCTGAGCCAAACGAGCAGTTCACATGATAGGTCAGTAGGATTTTAAGAGAGAAAGGGGAAATAGCTGTTAATGTATGGGGCTTTTTGTATTGTGTGAGCAGGTGTAGTAGCATATCAGTTTTCTGTGGTATGCCTGTTCCCAGTTTAATCTGTGTGGAATGCTCCATGCTTAGGAGTGCACAAGGGGGGAAAAAGAATGTAAGACCAGTCTGGATAAAACCAGACCAACTTTGCAGCACCTTTGAATTACCATCAGCACATGGTTGTGCTTTCTGTAGTTAAGGGTGTCACTTAAATGTGAATCTGGAGAACGAAGTGAGAGAATTATTTCCACATTTTTGGAAGAAACAACCCACCTCTTGGAAGAACTAGTTGCACAGGGATTCCTTTTGTATTATTTCTAAAGAGCTTCCTGGTATGGGGTGGCTGTTCCTTTTAGTCTGTACTAAATACTGGAGAGGCTTTCTTACTCTTCCCTTTGGTTTCCTCTCTCTAGGAATATTTCTGACATTGCTGTATATTCTAATAGTAAATGTGTAAAACTTCTAGTTCCTAATTTGAACAGATGCCTACTGGCATCTTGTGTTAAGCCTCCGTAAGATTTTGGGTTATTTCTAATTACTAAAAAGTGAATGTATAACCATAGTGCTTCAATGAACTCATTTTCCACACAATTATTCTTAAATATTAATAAATAATAGTATACTGTTAAGCTTAATATACATAATAAGTTGAATATTGATTGGGTTTTGGTGTTTTCTTTCATTAGATGACACTTCAGCTCCAGAGCAGCCTCAGATGACCATTTCTGGTCAGATGATGACTGATGAAACTCTTTCAGCTGTTGCAAAGTCTAACAAGAACACTGTAAAAACCAGTGACATAGAAACAACAAACCTGTCTCCTAGCCTGATTCCTGCACAGCAGCCTACAATATCATTAATAACAGATGACAATACGGATGCACTAAGTGTAGAGTCGCTTACCCTGGTGCCACCAGTCGATCCACACAGTATTCGGACATTCACCTGCATTCCTCAGTCCTCTTTGCAGTCTGAAGGTGAAGTTTGCAAGGTGAAAGAGGTAGAAGAAGAAAATTCTGAATAAAGCCAACCTGTGGACTGTATTGAACAGTGAAGCAATTGCAACCAAATTCTTCATTGTTTTTCCTTTGGGAATACAGATACTTCTTGAAGCCTGGAAGACCAACTGGTAGACAAGAAGAGACCCACTAATGAAAGCAAGTGTGGGCAGCTTTTAGAGTAAAATCAGATGCTCACCATATTTAAACTGGAATTAAAACAAAAAAGGGCAACTTTTTAGTCTAGACTGGTTGTTTTCCACTGATTTCTGTTATAGAAGAACATGGAAGTATTCAGAGCACCTAGTTTCTTTCTATTACACAGAGTTCCAGCTGCAGGAACTGTGATAATTGTATTAACAGTGTTATGGCAAACTGAAGAAAATTTTGGATACCTGGATATTGTATCATTAACTTCTCTGAAACTGGAGCCATACCATTGACAGGCAAAAGAAATACTTTGTAGTACAGAGATTACGTTTCCCTTTGAGACACGGTGTGTTTTTCTGTTTGTGTTTTGCTTGGGTTTGTTTCTGGTTTTGGGTTTTTGTTTGTTTGTTTTTATTCTGATCTCATGCATCTTTTGGAGGTCTGCATGATACCAGCAGGCTTGGCCACTTTTAGGGTTGTCTTTGTAGGACTCAGACTTCATTATTGTGTTTTCCATGTGCAATATTTATTTCAAGGTTTGATTCAAGGTAAGATATAGACTGAACTATTTTTTAAAAGGTAAAAGTCTGTAAGTTAATGATAAATGCCTATTCAAGTTCACATAAGGGATTTTTGAGGCTGCTTTAGTCTTTGCTTAACCAGCTACAGAGGAACGTGAAATATTTTTAAGAGATTGCTATTGCTTGTTTGTTCGCTTCTGACAGTCAAATTGCTACACCTCTGAAGAGTGATGATACCCTTTCTACTGAAGGACAACTTCTAGAAGCAGACAGAAGAGGCTTTTTAATTTTTTTGTCTTCATGTAGGAAGAAGGGTCACTACATCTAGCTGGTAATTCCTTTGCAAGTCTGAAACTCAAAAGGAAAGGTATTGTGTAGGTTTTTTCCTCTCTGGGCTAGTATCACAGTTAAACAACATTGCTATGTAAAAGTGATTCTTTATGCTTTTCTTACTTTGCTTCCTAAACTCCAGTACCGAGTTGACAGAAGGTAGTGGAAAAGTGTTGATTAAAGTTTGGAATGTTCTTTGCTGATTTGATACATAATTTAACATGAATGGTATTAAGGTTGCTCATCAATTTCCATTTATGTTGATTTAAATTAATGGTAAAATAAGTAGATTGTTGCTGTTCATCTGCTGATCACATTGAGTGCTTTCTGGCTCCCAAAGACAGAAGATTACTGTTTACTTTACTTTTTATTGTGATTTCAGTCATCAGTGCAATGTCTTCATCCTGTCTATACTAACATTGATTTCATATCAAGTAGATGAGTGTGAAAAATTTTTACCTACTTCCCAGCCTCTAACTGCACCTTTTCCTGGCTGTCAGATGGAATAGTTGAAGTGCTTTTAAATGTTATATTTGTATATGAGACTGAGTAATCCACAAGTAGAATTTTGCCCACTTTTTCCATCTTTTCCTTCACGTGATGATCTTGTGAAGTCCTGTATACACCATGCCTGCTACTCAACGTCAGCAATTTCTTTTTCATTTTTTTCTTGTATGCAGTTTTGTTGATGTCTGGCTTTCCGTGACTTCTGCTTTGTCTCAAATTGAATTAACCAATATTCTGACCATTCCAGAATGGCCCAAACTCTAAATGAGTTCTGAGGTGTCCTTGGCAGTGCTGTGAATGTGGGATGAGAATTTGGCATGGCTGGAGTAATACCCTATGTTGGTTGAAGCTTGGGGGTTTTGTATTTTTGTTCATTTTTGGTTGTTTTTTTGTGGTCATATGCTTAAAGTGAGATTACACTCTTGATGCTAAGGCATGTGTACCTCAACCAGTCTAGACATAAATAGCAATTTGGGTACAAGGACCACATGAATTTTTATTAGCTGAACTGATTGCAATCTAGGCTTTCTTTAGTATGTTTCAGTGTTAACACTGTAGCCCCAGTAATATTCTGAAGATCATTATAAAAAGGATGCCTTACTTAATTTGAAAGCATTAGTTAGTTCTTAACTCTTGACCTAGATTACAGGAACTGACACTGTGCAGGCTGAGTTCCCTTAAATAGAATTAATTTTGGACAGGAAAACCTTGATCTTTATTTATCTGTGTTCAAATTCAGTTGTAGCAAGATTAGGACCCTGCACAGGGAGCCTTTTAACGGGTATGCATAATCTCATGCTTGAGCTGTGCTGCACAAGAAATGGGACAAAGGGAAAGAAAGCTGACTTCGTGCTTTTCATTCCCTTTGAGTGGCTTTTAAATCTCATGCCCTGTTTTCTACTGAGAGCTTCAGAGCAAGTGACTGAGATAGATACTATTATTAGGAAAGTAGAAAATAAGGTCTACTGTCCAGTCCACTGCTGGATGAGAGCCTTGCTGATCAGGGGGTGGTAAGCAGGAATATCTTTTAGCAGTTCTGTCAAAAGCTGTCAGCAAAGATGAAAAGCTCTTACTGCACAAGCTCTGCCAATGTTGTGGTGTTATATGAATGCCACAACTGGTACAGACCAACCTAAATCTCTGAATGGTTATGCCACAGAAGCAATTGACTTTTTACTTGTTACTTCCAACATTAAGGCATGTGTGTATACAATTTGGCTGTGGTTTGCGCTGCATTAAGGGACTTCAGAATGTAAAAGCTCTGGAGATACTGAAATAATCTGCTATTGGCAGTCTTTTATCTCTACAAGTATGGTGTTACTCATCTACAGTTCCTTGAAGAGTATCATATCTCTCTCTCCCTTATCAGAAAAACTCAAGGGCTGTCTCCTTATCCCCCTTTCACTGTAAAAAGGAAGCTCAACCAGGAAAGTGTGAGCACATCAGCCACAAATGTATGTTTTTTCCTGAACAAAAGTTTATTTAGGTCAGTGTAGCATCAGTCTTTTTAACCAAATTCAAATACCAAGTTGCAAATACCGGCCATATTCTGTTAACATAAAACAGTTCTGTTGTTCTCATGAGAAGCCAAAGATGCCAAGGCATACCGAATGTTACTTTGATACTTTGTGGTCTAGGTGTCTCATTTTATGTTTTACCAAGATACTGCTCGTATAACACAACTGTATGTTGCCTTCACTGCCTCTTGCAGGTCCCCTTTGCTTACCTGTCATCCAGTGTACAACGAACAAGACTCAAGTTTTTGATTTATGGAGAGTAATGGCAGCATACAGTTGATAGTTTGGTAAGGAAAGGGAACATGGAAACATCAGTGCCAAAATCTAATGTCTGCTTCACCATGGAAGTAATGCTTGCAGTATAAAACTTGTGTGCAAAAATGGTTTTGTAGAAATTCTTTGACACAGAAAAATTAAAGGCTAATTTTCTTGCACTTCATTTTACAAGCTGCGTGAATTAAACCAAATCAGCAGAAATGTGGTCACATATATTAATTTAAAAAGCTGTATTTTGTGTGTGAAGCCATGAATTATATAGAATGTAAAAACTGAGGTCCTTGATATTCACCAATTCAAGATAAACTAAAACTCTGACTTCCTTTAATTAAGCTGAGTTAAAAAAAAAAAAAAAAGAAGAAGAAGATAAAAGCACCTGTTAAAGAAGCTTCTCAATGTTCTTCACTTTACAACACAGTTGAAATTTTCCTTGAAGTCACTTGATGAGGAAAAGTTTGGAATATCTTCCGGAATTCATTTGTTCTTTTGCACTACTGTTGCTAAAGGACAGGTATGTGACATTTAGAAACTCTTCTGTATCCAGAATGTAGGACTCAAACCTCCATCAGTATTCAGAGTTTAAGTCAATATCATATGAGCCCTTTGCTTAATAGAGACAGAATGCAAGTGGACATGCTGCTCCTTGGTGGATTTGAAGTATTCTTGTGTATAGAATTTTGAAGTGGATGGTTAAAATAGTTTGTTCATAGCAAAATCAGCAGTCCTTAAGATTTGAAATTACTGTGTTTGATTTTGGTTTTGGTTTTATTTCTAACGAAGCAGCAGGACACGAGTGACTGTAATTTCCACATTTACTGGAAGTGGCCTGGCACTGGAAACTATCTGGATACTTAGCTGCCCTGCAATTTAATGTCATTTTACTAGTAATAAATGAAGCTTTAAACTATATGCCTGTAGACACAGGTAAGCTATCAGACAGGCAGGTAAACTGTAGGTATAAGTATGAAGCCACTTTGTAAAAGTAAACACTTTAATCACATGGTGCTGTCAGTGCTCTAGTGTAATCACTTTTTGCTGCACACATTAGAGGTAAATATCTACAGAATGACCTTAGTGAATAGCTTTACTAATCTGCATGTATTACCAAAAAACCTCACCATGCTAATTTTTCTGATGTTGTCTTCACTAACTAGCTAAAGTTAAATGGGGAGTTGCTTCTAAAAGGACATTGATCGGGCAGTTGTCATTTGGGAAACTTAAGTGTTTCAGTCCTGTGGTTGAATCAAAGATTTGCCAAGAGGTGTCTGATGGGGGTGATCAGTGAGATGTAGGAGTTTTGCCTCAAAGGTAATGAGTCTCCTTGATGAATCTCCTACTCATCCAACTAATGTTAGGCATCTAAATATGTTGAAAATTCTCTTGCTAAGTGTGACTGTCATTCTTGAGTTTAGTATGTAACTAATAATCATTGGCCTACCCTAGGGTATCACAGCGCACTGCTCTTCTATTATTTAGAAGTCTTTGGGGTGGTTCTCCTGTCCTTGCCTGTTCTGTTGCTCTGACTTTTCTCAACATTTGCAGCATGAATTGGAAACAAACACAACAATTCTTATTGTCTCCTATTGGCTTCTGAATAGCAGATGATGATCCAAGCAGGACTTGCTAGGGTGGGATGTTTTTAGGGGATAGGAGGAGGGAAGTGCTAGGGAGGATTTGCTGCTACTCAAAAAGTCCTGAGCAGCAGGAAGGACATAGGAAATACAGTTCTGGGCTGTCTCTCAAACAGAAGGTTCTTTCATATGGAAATATATTTTTATATGGCATTTATACAGAATTTTCCCTATTTTGATCTCACAAAATTTTTAGATTTGCACATTGCTCAGGTTTCCTTTCTTTTGCAAGGTGTTATAAAATACGCCTTTTCTTTTGGTCACTTGTTGATGTATCACAAATGTAAAGCTAAATTTTGGTTGTCTAATAAATGTGCACTGTGGTGATAACTGGTTTATTGTTTCACTAGTTTGAATTCATTAGCTCTTAATAGGAAAAGGAAAACCTTGAGTCATTGTTGTATAGTGCATTTATTTTTAAGTACCACCTAAAAAGGGCTTAAGAAGCAGGCAATGACTAAGAATATTTGTTGATGACAAAAGTTCAGTGACATCCAGATTAGTATATAGTGTTCTCAGAAGTCTTCTAAGATTATAATCTTAAAATAGAGGAAGCATTTTTTGCCATCTTGTTCCCCATTACTTTTGGTTATTGGTAGTTGTACTAAAGTGAGTTTAAGACATAGTAATTGCAGTCTGATGATTAAAGTATATACGAGGAGATTAGAAGGTCGGAGCTTTTCTGTTTGTGCTTAAGGACTGAGTGTGGCATAAATAATTACAATGAACATGAAGGTAATTTTGAAAAGGACTGAGAATAGATTCAAGTGTGTGGATTTTATGGACTGCTAGAACTTCTAGAAGCTTTGTTTAGCCCAGCAAAAACACTGCATTGTTACAGTCATAGGGGACTTGCTAGAAGCATTTTAAACTTGAGAGGATAACTTTAGGTATCTCCCACTTGTGAATAGGAATGTTGACATTTTTGTTGCAAACTTTTAACTTAATTTTGAGTTCTTTTGTAAGTTTGATTGTTTTAAGTGCAAAGAGGGGGAAATGTATTTTTCTAGAATGAGCGTACCTGGGATTTAAACACTGCATAAATCATTTAATGAACATGAAAGACTGTCCTCCTGTGGAATATATTTCAATAAAGTTGTGTCTGAAATGTACTTTATTTGGGGAGGGTGGGAACATACACTTATATTTTCATGGGGAAAAAGAGCCCGAATGTGGGGTGACTTGAAATATGAAATGTCTTTCTACAGGCAATAAGTATTTAATATAAGTTATGTTAGACATTTGGAGTAGATGTGACAATATCTTAATTTAAAGGAAAATGTAAATAATGTCTGGGAAGGGAGTGAAATTAGGAAATGTTAGTGTATGTTACTGAAATCCAGATTTCTATAGCTGAGTTTCTTATTTGCTGGCATTAATCATGTATCATGGCTATTGATAACCTGGACAAGAATGACCAACAGACCTTTCTTTGTAAATGGAACTTGGCAATAAAAATGGTATTACTAAGAAGGCCTTCCCTTTCATATTCTGTTGCTGAATTTGATGGACAAGGATGTTTAGTAAAAGTGAAATTTGCTGGATCTTACTTTTGTTATTAAGAGTAGTGTGCATATGTGAATGTCAGGCAGTTTCATGTCTGAGCTAAAACTGGAATAGCTGAAGTATTTTTTGCATTGTGTATGCAGGGAAGGCATAGCATGAGAGAGCAGAAAAGCTTGTAGAGGTGATGGAAAGTTGATGAGACCAAGAGTTAAGAGTGGCTGGGCAACATTTAAAGTGTCTACAGACCACTTTGAAAGTGCCTGTCATGTGTGATTTCTTCCCTGAATATATCCTTGCACCCACTGCCTCTCTCTGGTGTGTGTTGCCAGTTCAGTATATGGATTAAATCCAACTCAGTTATTAGCTGGATTCCTGTTAATTAGCCTCTCCATCTATAGGAATTAATTACAGCAAATACACATTCTTTGTGAAATGTTAGGCATTGCTCCAGAAGCTTTCTCAGGAAGAAATAAATCACATAGTACTGTGAAATAAGCAAGCTAGGTATCAGGGGTAGGTGACAACACTGCTTTACTGTAGGATGCAAGTACTAAAACGTGGTGTGGTTACCAAATACAGCAGGAGAACTCCCAAAGACCAATGGAGCATTAGGGAGTAGCAATTATTTATCTCAGCACCCCACACAGGGGGTTGCTCCACCTAAGTGTCCCAGAGCCAGTAAAACTCAGAGAATATCTGCTCACAGCTCATATGTAATCATCACTTTTTTAAAAGTGATTAGCATATTCATTGTTACATATGTAAATCTTCATTATATACTGTGGTGGTACCCAGGTGGTCGTTTGGGCTGTCCACTGTCTTCCTCTCTATGGCCTTTAGCTGAAAGACTTTTTTTGTGCTGCTCTCTAGGCTGTCTGATACAGTTGATGACAGACTGTTCACAGTCTAAACCAGTTTGGTTTTCTTAACTTCTTCTTTATCAAGCCCACAGTTACAATTTCTTATTGTTTACACAGTTAATGACTCTTAGCATACACAATAGGTACATTCTATAGTCTCCCTCAACAACTAGAGCTACCAAAAATATAGGTGAAGGGTTTTCTGAAGGAGAAGAGGGGCTGAACCACCACAATGTCTTGGAGAAAAGAATTTCATGTCAGCAGAGGCACAAAGGACAAATAGACAAAAAGGACAAAAGTAGTCTTTCTTGCTAAAGGAACCTGATTGTAATGATAATGTGTGTGAACACGTCTCCTGTCCTGAGTAACAGTGAAAGCATTGTCCAGCCTGTAACAATGAGGGGAAATTGCTTGCATCTGTCCTATCTTGAACAAAAACAGTAAAGAAGCCAGTAGACTATGCAGTGACAATTAGACTTTCTCCTGGCTGTCACCTGTGAATTGAAATAACTGTACTCACACTTACCCAGTGTGCTTTACTACTCTGACACATCTGATAGACTACTAATTAATACTATACTGTTGTTAATATCCTATTAAGGCTAGTAGATAAAGTCTTTCAAATTACATACTACTGGGAAGGGGAAGAAAGAAGCCAAAGTCATCTCAGTAGATGATGACAGACAGGTACTTAGGTCAAATTTTGATAGTCTAGAAGTTGTTTGCAGGTGAATGTGCTTTACCACCAAATGCAGTGTTTTGCTGCCCGCTCCTTCCCAGTCACCTAGATGTCTTTGTTCAGAGTACAGGAGGTGGAGAGCCAAGAGGTCAAGGATGATTCTACAGTGTCTGATCGGTGACAAGATCGCTTCCAGCAGCGTGAATTCACTCAGAGATTGTAGAGTCCTTTTTATTGATGCTCTTTCTTGAGCATCAATATTGATACTCTCAATCTCAATTTTTCTTTTAGAGTAGATCTTCTTGTTTTTCTGAGTTGTCACAAAGGCTAGAAATGTTTTTACTCAGAGATTATGTTCTCGGATAACACTGAGAAGGATGTTAGAATCCTAAGAGCCTTCCCATAGTTAAAAGATTTATCATAAAATCACAACAGTTAGCACCACCACATATCCTGTTAGTGTTCCTCTTGAGGTGTAGGAAGGATGCAACTGTGTATTACTTTCTATTTGCAACAGATTTTATGCACTTGGTAGGGCAGAGTTCCTCTTGCAGTATTTGTCACACGTGGTAACATGAGTAACGATGTGCACAGGAAATTCTACTCTAACTTGTACCAAACAATCAGCTTTGGAGGTCAATTCCTCAGCAGGGAGATGTCATGCTTAGGACAAGCTGTTTGAGTAGTGGGTAGGACTCATTAATTATAGAAATTCATAAATTAATAGATTCACAGAATGGTTTAGATTGGAAAGGACCACAAAGAACATGTAGTTCTACGCCCCTCTCCATAGGCAGGGACACCTTCCACTAGACCAGATTGCTCAAGGCCTCATCCAACCTGGCTTTGAACACCTCCCTGGAGGAGGCATCCGCAACTTGTCCCAGAGTCTCACCATCCTCACTGTAAATAATTTCTTCCTAATACCCAGCTGAAATCTGCCCTCCTCAAGCTTCAATCCATTCCCTCTCATCCGATCATTACAAGCCCTTGTAAAGAGTCCTTATCTGGCTTTTTGTAGGCCCCCTTTAGGTACAGGAAAGCTGCTCTAAGGTCTACCCAGAGCCTTCTTCAGGCTGAATAGCCCCAACTCTCTCACCCTGTCTCCAAAAAGGAGGTGCTCCAACCCCCTGATCATCTTTGTGGCCCTCCTGTGGACCCACTCCAGCAGCTCCAAGTACCCCCTTATAATTCAGGGGGCACCAGAACTGGACACAGTACCCCAGGTGGGGTCTCAGAAGAGCAGAACAGAGGGGCAGAATCACTTCCCTTGTCAGGTTGCTCACATGTCTTTTGCAACAGCCCAGCACATGGTTGCCTTCTGGGTTGCAAGTGCACATTGCCAGCTTGTGTTGAGTTTCTCATCAGCTGACACCCCCAAGTCAGATTGCTCTCAAGCCACCCCTTGCCCAGCCTGGATTTGTGCATGGGTTTGCCTTGACTCAGGCATAGGACCTTGCAATTGGCCTTGTTGAACTTCATGAGGGTGGCTTGGGCCCCCAGTCCACCCTGTCCGAATCTCTCCAGCATGTCAGCTAGACCATGCAACTTGCTGAGGGTGCCTCAGTCCCTCTGCCCATGTTGCTGACAGTGCTTCCTTTTTGCGTATGGAACAGCCAGTATATTTCTGTCAGCAGCATTCTCAAGTTGAACTGTGATACTGGCAAGTTTTAGCTTACTGTAGAGGTCTGCTGTGATTGAGTGGTCTAAAAGGACCCACTGCACTTGGTCACTACTAAAGCTGTCTGCAGCTTGATCTGTCTTGTCCTTGTAAGAGTTTACAAAGCATCAAAGCAGTCATACATAGTTAAAAATAAACTTTAATGCCCTGTTTAGAGGAGGATTTTCAAGTAAGACAGCAATCAGATTTTAATTACATTTATTTTTATCTATTGAGATCCATGTGCAAATGGAACACATGAAATAAAAATAACTGAAAGCAAAGCACCATAACAGATTCTAGCTGTCCAGTAATCATCTAGCCTTGTGTTTCCAGTGTTTGTTACCCTATTTAATACATCTGTTAATCTGTATGAATGCAGTTTGGAATGTATTGTGATTTGGGAACACTTTCTATGCACATCTTGTGACTTTTGCCTGAAATCAGTGATTTCTGCATGGAATCAGTGTCTTACAGAGAGTTGTCTTTGAATGTGTGATGTACCTGCTGCTTATTAGCTATCACATCCCTCCCCAGATAGTTCAACCAATGGCACTGCAAACAGTAACTGTTGGCAAGATTTACAACACCTAGGACTGCATTGGTTAAAGGCAGAACACATGGCTTGCTTCTGAGGCTGTATAGAAAATGAGTAATCACAAAGAGTAGAAAGAACTAGACCTTTTTCTGTCCTTAGATAGGAAAGGTCCCAACAAGCAAAAATGGGAATTGTTAGGTGAGAGAGACAGTAACCCTGGAAATAATTATGTCTTGCTTGGTGCTTGCAAAACAAAGGCAGAAAGGAGCAACTTTCTAAAGTTCACCCTGTGTAGTTATTCTGTTCCTGCCTCCTGGTAGCTCTGATTATTGCCTTTGTGCTCTCCCTAAAGATGGCAATGTGGAGATATGCCACCTAAGGCCTGAATGGTTCTTGCAGTGCTGTGGACCCACTGATTCATTGTTTAAATATTCCAGAGTGATTTCAGGAATTTATACCAATAAATTCCTGGCTCCATTCTGTCCAATTGTGGTAAAACCGAAGAGTTTGATGCAAAATTTGAAGTTAGCATTTTGGGGTCTTGTGCTCTCTATAAACAGTCCAGGAGGTTTTTATATACATTTCTAGTAGACAAGAGATCAAAAACTTTCTTTTGAATTTAAAGACTCATCTTTAAAGTAGTACAGTAGTTTCCAGTATCTTTAACAAAGCAGACACATTGTGTTGCTTATGTGATTACAGCCTTTTGAATGGTTAGGACTCCCCACATCTCTGACAACAGAACTGTTTTCCCCAGTATAACTAGGGGTGCATTTTTCATAGTATGTCATACTTTAAGCTCAAAATAAAGTCCCTTTGCTTTGTCTCTGGTCACAGATGTTGCTGTTCCATTTTTACTTCTGACTGGTTCGAAAGCCTTTGTTAACTTTCATGTAACTAGGTCTTGTTTAAGGTACTAAAGTTTTAAAGCTTTTGGAGAGAAGACTTCCAAGTCATACAAAGAATGAACATAGTAGCCAGTTTGACAAGGCAGTCCCAGAGCAAAGAAACATCTGTATGTAACTTTTTTTTATATGTAATCTTGACTTCTGTTCAGGACACCTGTTACTTTAACTGATATATAAAACACATAGTCTGTAAGAATGTGCTCACATTTAAGCCATACTCTTTTCCCTGGTGTGAGAAGGATGTAACTTTGGTCAAAAGTTCTTGGGAACAAGATGTGAGCAGCTTTGCTTTGCTGCTTCTCCCTCATGCAGTTCACTTGAATTTGCTTATCACAGTTTATCAGCTTCAAGGCTTTCCTATGAAAGTGTTGTTTGCAACCACTGTCTGCTAGATAATTTGTAATTCTTACCCAGCTGCCAAAATGCTTCAAAGGAAAGTAGGTTTGCTTGACTCAGCTAACGTTTGGTTAAAACAGGTCTTGCAAGCTTCGTTGTGAGGTTCTGAACAGATCTCCCTATTAGATGTTTTGTGGGGGAGGGAAACGTCACATTCTTTAAAACCACAGATCTCTTTAAACCACAGTCTTGGAGCTCAGCTTCCTCTGGTTTTAATTTGAATCTGAAAAGAAAATCAGACCTGTTATGGGAAATCAGACCTGACTTTTCTGTGGCTGCCTTTAGTTTCGTTCATATTTGATGTGCAGTGTGTGTTACCCTGGTATCAGCAGGCATCGTCTTTGCTGTAGCTTAATAGGACTTTGGATAGGTCATGAGCCTGTCTCTTCCTTAGTTCACCCTTTTCAAATATATTTATATCAAACAATTAATGGTACACTTGTGATTGGTGTTGATGCTAAGCATTTATCTTTTTAACTCCTTGTCATAAAGGAATATTGTTAAAATGTACATTCCAGTCTTACTGCTTGCTCCAGGTAATGTATCTCTTACTTTGAAATTCAACACAAAAACCTTTTGACTTTTTGTCTGCTCCATAACTGAGCATTCTGAACGACTTCCAAATGCTGGAGGGGAAAAAAAATTCCTCTTAATTTCTAGGGCTGATTTCAAATTATGATGAAAACTTCAATGGCCCACTGTTGTCCAGTCTGATTAGTAATCTTTTCCATCCTTCCTGTTTCTTACTAAATAATAGTAAGGAAATTGTTTATCCTGTAAGATGTCAAACTGAATGCCTGAGTCAGTCTTAGAATGTTGAAACTGTTTTAGGAGTCTGTCTGTGCATAAGCTAGAAGTGTGAAAACTTAAGAAAAAGAAATTCGTAAGAACAGCAAGATACTGTGGAAAGTTTACCTTAAATTCAGCCACAGCAGTACCAATATGAGAGTACAGGCCATCTCTGAAAAAGCCTCAGTTATTGGTGGCACAATTATTTTGAAAATCAGGAATTGCAAAAGCAGCACAGTTCAAGATACTACAGTGCAAACCCGAGAGTCAGTGGAAAAGAAATGTGACTGGTTTTCATCTGCCCCAGTGGCAGTCAGATGTCTTAGTGGCACTGATAAGTGTATTTTGATCTAACATGCAAAGGTTGGTGTAGGTGAGTAGCTCTCAGACATTACCTTTTCTCTTTCTCTGAGTTAAGACTGTAACAAACTTCCTTCTAAAAAGGCAAAGGAGGAAAGTCTGAAGTGTTGGTACTATGAAGAAATCTTTGACTGCTCAAGCAGTAACAGGACAAACCCAGAATGACTGTTCAGCCAGTCTGGATGTGGATCAACTGGAATGTTGCCTCAGCTGCCAGCAAGTGTTGATGAAAGGGCAATTTTCTCTCTCCTCTGTAATCTGAAAAGTGCAGAGAAATATTATTGACATCGAGTGTCCTTAATCAGTCCAAGTGTACTTCTGCAGAGCCTTATGGGAACAGTAGCTGAGAAATCATCATACCGTTATGATCGTTTGTCTACTCTGTCTTGTGCAGACTATGTAGTTCATGTCATGCAGTGTCACAGGGAACGGTGCTGTGCCAAAAGGGAGCTATAGATAAGTTTCAAACATGACTCATGGTTTGGTTATATATGTAGTCTTGAAGCCAGGTTTTAGGGAATACTAACAAAATTTATGATTTCAAGCTTTTTAACGGAGAAAATTGAAATAAAGGAATTTCAAGGGGGTTAATGAAACAGTATTTCATTGGAAGTGTATTAAGCAACTTGCATGCAAGCCTGATTTAGCCAAAATTACTCTACTAGAGATCTTGCAAGAAGTTAGCTTTTCTGTCCAACTAGACCAGAGGCACAAGGTGTCTGTCAGAGTTCAGCAGGATACACTTTTCCTCTGAAGAAGTGTGTTGGAGGAGAATGGCAGGCAGACATACAGACAGGTTTAGTTCTGCTAGAGACATGTCAGTGTTAGCTCTTGTTACTCTGATTTACACATGGAGCTGTCATGTCTCTGAACTGTTTCTAGATTAAGCAAATGATAGGAAAGAAAACCACAGTATTTCTCAACTCTGAGAACTGAAGTATAATTAGTTCTGCAAATGGGCCATTTTCAGATATTGCAGTACAAGCAACAATACCCTGCCTATGTCAGTGTTTGAGATCCAACTCAGGCATGAGTTCTAGGTCAATTATTAGTTTACTGTTGTTATTTTAATTATTTTTGGGTTGTTTGTTTCAGTGTAAGAAAGAAAAACAAAAGAACACTTCCACAAGCACTGACTTTAGCCTTTGTAAAAATGCACTTGTGTGCTTCACACAGGTACTCCTTTGACTGAAAGAGCCAGCCAGCTTTACAGATGTGTTTGGGTGGAGAGTTCCTTTTGGAGCAAATCCACAGCAGCATGTTCCCATAAGGTGTTTTGTTTTATTTTTAGGTGGTAGATCAAATAAACACCTCTGTATAATGAGCCAGGAGGATCTCCAGCAAGCCTAACCTGGCAGGCAAGAAGGAGCAGCTATACCTTGTTTTGTTAGCTTTCCTCTTCCATTGCTGGAGACTTGGGAGGATGAATCCTTAGCTCAATGTACAAAGTGTAATCCTGCTCTTAGTATTAAAACAGGCAGTGAAGAACTATACTCAGGCAGTGTGAAATATACTCAGTATGCAGTAGAGATAGTTTGCAAAATGAGAGAGGATTATCTACCTGTGCAAGGGTATCACAGTGCTGAGCAGCACTGCAGCAAGGCAGAAGCATCCCAAATTTTGCACTCTGCCGTGCCAGGAAACTCCTTAACTTTGCTGCTGCCGCTTCTTAGGCTTTGATTCTGCAGAGTAACCTACTTTTGTGGCTAGTAGATAAATTTGTGTATGGTCTCCTGATTACAGGACCTAAGTGTGCAAGTATTTTGCAATCTCATTCATGGGACCTAAGCATGACAAAAGTATTTTACTCTCTCTTTAATTCACTGAGCATTTGTTGCCCATCATAAAGGAGCATGTTTGGAGTGGCTGAGCCAATACTGAAACTGCTGAGCCACATTCCAGCTTCCACATGATGGTCACTGGCCTCTAGTGAAAGATCCAGTTTTAAGATTTATGTGAAGATATAAATTTCAGCATTTAAAATAATACAGACTATTTATTTGTGTTTATATTAGTGCACTAACTCCACACACACACACACACCCTGCCCAGGGTAGTATACCATTTTGTGCACAAGATTACACTTTGCAGTGAAATCTGCTTATCTTCTTAAAATAAAAATCATAGAATCCTAGAATGGTTTTGGTTGGAAAAGATATTGAAAATAATTGAATCCAACTATTATCTTTTTATCTACTTTTTAAAGTAGATTAAAAAGGATGATCATAAGTGCATGTGTACATACATAAGTACATACAGACTCAGGAATGTTCTCTTTGTATCTCTGACTTCATGGAAGTCAACAAGAGCTAAAGTAGAAAGCTAAGTGAGAAAGTAAAGCATTACCTGCTTTAGGCATTTGAATAGAATAGAGTAAACCAGGTTGGAAGAGACCTTCAAGATCATCACGCCCAGCCTATCATCCACCACCACCTAATCAACTAAGCCATGCAACCAAGCACCCCACCAAGTCTCTTCCTAAACACCTCCAATGATGGTGACTCCACCACCTCCTCAGGCAGCCCATTCAAATGGGCAATCACTCTCTCTATGAAGAACTTCTTCCTAACATCCAGTCTAACCCTCCCCCGGTGCAGCTTGAGACTGTGTCCTCTGAATAGAACAGCACAGACTTCAGTGCAATGACTGCAGAAGGGAGCCCTGCAGGACTGATCAATGAGCCTGTTCCGCCTGAGCAGATAATCTAGAGTTTGTTTCCCCTTTTTCTTTTCCAGCTCCTCTAGGATGTGGTTAGTTCTACAATGTTGCAGTGCGGCTACAGGGGCAATTACTGTTTGTGAGAAACTGGAGAGAAATGGGTGGTTAGGTTTGCTTCAGTGTAATTAAGTCTGAAACGTCTCAGCGGTCACATTAGAAGCACCAACTTTAAGCTCTCTTACTGGTTGAGGCCATAGCCATTTGTTATGTAAGGAAGCAAAGGGATTGTTTTGTCCTCCAAATTATTTTCTATGGGAATAGGAAAAAACAGCATCAAGACAGTAATACCCACTACAGACTCCCTGTCCTGCCAAAATAAATTAGTTAAGAAACCCCAAACCACTTTTTGAATGGGAAAAAATTATCTAATCATCCTTTGTCCATCAGCGAAGCAGGTCATGCCTGCAAGTTCATCCCATGGGTGACTCTTTCTCTATTTGTGAAATGTGAAAAGTTGAGAGATGGAATTTTCATGTCAGGTTAGTCATACAGAAGCTTATAGTTAAATTTCAGTCTAAAGTATGTCATTTTCATGTATTTTTGCCTTGGAGAAAATGATTTAAGAAGTCTGGTTTATGCATTCTCAGCCAGTGATCTTTGGACACATTTCTTATGTCACTGAAGTTCCATCACAAAACACATGTTTTTTGCATGTGCTGATCTATTGCAAACAAGAATATGTGTGGATGGTCAATGTCCTTGCTTTTCTTCAGGAACCTGGTAACATTTGTGATGTTTGGAAACATTCCTGGTCAAAGTGCAGGAAAAGGTGCTATTGCGGAAAAGTGGAAACTGAGCTCCTCCCTTGGTGATGGACACAACAGCTGAACAGAATGAAAAGTGAAACTGTCCTTGTCACTTCAAGGATTTCTGCAAAGTCAATGCTAAACAGTAATTTGAAGTTTTCCCTGAGTTTGAACTAAGAGCTGGCTTAACTACTACAATTCATTATTCTGCTCATCCACCCTCTAGCTTGCAGATGATGCATCTGTATCAGCTCATGACTCAAAACACAGGAGTCAACAGGTGGTGAAAAGCCTGTCTGCAGACTGTGCTGCTGCCTGCCCACCACTGAAATAGGTAGGTAATTCTAAAGTTTTTTTCAGTTCAAGGTTACTTTTTTGTTAAATCACCTGTGAAAATGTATTAAAACATGTTTATTCCTTTTTAATCTGATGTTTGAGTTGCCAACAAACTAGAGACCCTTTCTATTACCTAGCTTTGAGCCTGCTGATATGCTAACTTCAATGCTGCTAAATGGCCTAATTTCTTCTGCCTTGCAGCCTTCACAGAAGTTGCTTTCACCTTTATATGACACTACAGGCTGAAGTGGAAATACTAAAAATACTCAGTTGACGCAGACTACAGAAGAACAGTTGTTGAAGCTTTTCAGAAAACAGCTCTTTGACATCCTCAAGTTGGTTTCTGAAGCTGCCATGCTGATCACAGTGCTATTTGAGCTGTTTGGTGGTGTGCTCTATCACTCCAACCCTTTGTTTACCTAGTGTATTCTGACATTTTTTCCCAGAAGGATTTAATCATAAAACCAAAAAGTACTTGAAGCACTTGGGCAGCATCACATTGGTATAGATCTGTTTGTCTTTGGTCCCTTCCCAAACCTGGGTCTCTTCTGCCAGCTTAGATGTGACACAACTCAAACAGCACCTAGCAGTGACCCATGTTGGTTTGGAGTCTCATACCTTCTCCAAGAAACAGTGCTCCATATGATCAAGTCGACAGGGGTAGGATGGAATGGAGGAGAAGACTGACACTTCTATTTCTCTTTGGTTTTCTTGTAGGTTTATGGGTGTGAATTGATTATAGTGTGGAGCAGTAATGAAGGAGAGGACAGAGCAAAGGGCCTTAAGGGCAAATGAGAGTGGAACCAGAACAGTAGGAGAAAAAGGTCAATGTCTTTTTAGAGCAGCCAGGATATCCAGGTTAGTGTTGGAAGCCCCCTCCTCCTATGTGTTCAGTGCACACAGAAAAGAGAAAACAAGTACTTGTGCCAGACTCAAACTCATCTTTGAGCCCAGTTCCCTCAGGTTGTTTGGTATCTTGTCTTCCAGCTATTGGAAGATCAGTCACAGCAGTCTTGGGAGAGTCACATGTATTGTATGTTCAGCTTTCAGCACAGAAGGGGAAGCCTTAGTAGCACTGAGAATAGTTAAACATATGACATTCTCTCCTAAGAGTAGAATTCATTCAGCTTCTCACCCAGGAAATGTCCGTTTATGCCCTCTGCTCAAGCAGGTACCTCCTGAGGGCACCGTTTCAGCTGCTGCATATAACCAATCACATGCTGTTCTCTGTGGCAGCACTTGCTCTTTATCAGCCCATTAAGCATGGGCTTTCAGCCAGTGAAAACATCAGATATTTGCCAAAGCATTTATAATTAGTAAGTATTGTGGCAGAATAATGGAATCTGAGGTCTCGCAAACCATCAAGTATGTCTGTTTCCAGCTGATAATCCCATGGAGGCAGCAGAATGGAAAGTGAAAAATACCAAATTGAAGAAGGCAGTACACAGAGTTTGGATTTGCTGCAGTGTGTCTTGTAGCAATCCAGACTATTTCCAGTTTGGTACTCAGTGGTGAAGACTTTGAGAAGGGTGTTTTCTCCCCGCCCTTACCTGTGTTTTACAAGCATTGCCATGCCATCTTGCCCTTATCATTTGTCCCTATGCTGTTCAGAAAGCTTTCTGTGTTTTGACAAGGTGTACTTGGGGAACACATTCTCGTATCTTGAAATAGTTTGATATTAAGGACATGGTCACATTGTTGGGAGGGAAAGCAGGCAAAGGCTTGAAGTATGCTTTCTCTAGGCGTGTCTGGCCCAATTTCCACAGAGTCTCACCATTTATGAAGTGGGAATCTCCTTAATTTGTTCTCCTTCATATGTTTTGGCTGATGATCTCGGATCTTTCTGGCCAGCTATCAGCTACTTGTGGCTCTCAGGCATGGGATAATAAGACATGGCCACTTTGTCAACGATGTCTTTTTTTGCATCTCCTGGCATGCATTTGACAAGCTTGCTTTGGCATTATCCCTGTCTCTCAGACTATTGCCTAAGAACTGGCTTCTGAACTTTTGACATTATCTGGCTAGATGTCTTCCTCCCATAGCAGAAATTCTTCTCCCCTCACATCATTGTCTGTTTGGTATTCAGAGTTAGCCTATAGAACTCAGATGAAAAATTTTTCTCACTCCACTTAGAGAGTCTGAAGAGAGTGTGCTCCAGTGGCTCAGTGTGTTGAGGCAACAGTACCCCTGTTGAGCCAAGTGTTGTCAGTGTTCAAGATTTAGTTTATTTTGTACTTTGCCTAGAAGAGTACAAAGAACTGAGGAAAGGTCTTTGTGAATTTTACTAGCAAAAAGGTTCAATATTTCCATTGACTGAATAAGGATCAAATGATAGCAGCATGACTCTGTCAGCTTCAACTCGTCTGCTGCGGGTCACAGAATCACCAAGGTAGGAAGAGACCTCAAAGATCATCGAGTCCAACCTGTCACCACAGACCTCATGACTAAACCATGGCACTAAGTGCCACATCCAATCCCCTCTTGAACACCTCCAGGGATGGTGACTCCACCACCTCCCTGGGCAGCCCATTCCAGTGGCAAATGACTCTCTCAGTGAAGAACTTTCTTCTCACCTCGAGCCTAAACTTCCCCTGGTGCAGCTTGAGACTGTGTCCTCTTGTTCTGGTGCTGGTCCTGGCAGCCCTTTCTCCCTGGCATCTGCTGTGCAGCCCTGCCTCATCTCTCCTTTGCATTTATAATACTGGTGAAGCAGCTAACCTGCCTGAACTCTTAACTGGAAGGGGGAAAAAAAATCCAGAATAATTTCTTTCTTTTTACTTTGCCAGACCTTTTCATTATAGAGCCACGTGAACTTTAATGCTGGCACAAGAGAGATGAGGAGGGAGGGACAACAGGCACAGGACCACAGCATCTTGACTGAGATTCAGTTAAACTTCCATGAAATCTTCCTCAAAATTCTCAGCATGTCCCAGGTCCTGAGCGCCAGATACATGCTTTTTCTGAAGCACAGCCTTAACTACTACTGCTGCTGCTTTCTGCTGCTTTATGTCTCTAATGACACCATCCATTCATTTTGAAACTACTGCATCAGTATCCAGTTTTAAGAAAGCCCTGCAGAGCAATGATTTAGTCCATGCCAGGATTTGATATGTGTACCAGTTCTGTGGCCTGTAACCTCCTTTTGTCTTTATCTATCAAGCAAATAGCTGCATACAAAGGGAGAGGATTACTTCTGTTCTTAGTCAAGTATTGAGTGAAAGGTGTTGAGCAGATCTGAGGAATTCATACTGGCTAGGAATCAAAACTTTCCTATGACAGTATCCTTCCTATTTAAAACAGAGGCTCAGATCATATGAAATGGATTTCTTCTAAATGCCTGAGAGGGAGGAAGGAGAAAAGCAGAATACATTATTTTTGAGTCATCATATCCAATGTCAGAACCAGCTGAGTCTACATTCCACATTTTGTTTTGGTTTGATTTGTTCTTTGGAGCATAAAGGATAGGAGAGGGAAGATACTGGTTTGACAAATGTTGGCTGTGCAGTCCAGGGACTCAGTATCATTTCTCAAATGGTCACTTCTGCACTACTGTAACAGGCATGAGTAGGCTGTGCAGCTGTGCACTTGCATTTAGGCATTTCCCTCTGAAGTCCAGACAGTGTCTCCATCTGTCTTGCCCACAGAATCCAGGCCCAGTGCATTACAAGTGTGCTGAGGTACAAGCACTCCCAGGCTATGCTGCCACAGCAGCAGCAAATAAGTTGGAGTGAGCTCTGGAAGTGATGTCTGGCAGGTCTCATCAAAATTTTTGCAAAACTTGAAATGCAGGAGCGTCAGTGTGGGCTGAATACAGCTGTATCAGCCTAACACAGGTGCTGTGATTACAGGCCAGCCTTATACCATTGTGCCCATAAACTGCATTTAGTGCTTTTTTTGTTGCAAATGAGGTGAAGTTCTCCCTGGTCAGTATTTGGCCCAGTGCTAGACGTTAGAGTAACTTCCTACAGAGCAAGCCTAGGTGTGATTTACAATGCTGTTTTATTTTCAGGGCTTGTGGGAGTTTGGCATTAGCACAGTCAATGGGAAGGCAATATTGGACATGAAAAAATTGCAGGGGTTTTCAGCAGAATGATTTCACTACTAGCCAGTGTTGTAGCCTGGATCTAATTAAGCCAGCAGAAAACTAAGCTCATTCATTTTTCTTGCCAAATTTGTAGCTATACCACATTAACCTTGATATAACCAGCAGACATGTTGGATGTGGCACTGCAGCTCTAATAATAAACCTCCTTTTGTGCAGCCTGAGTATTAGCTGTAACAATGAATACTTGCAAGACTGTGACTTTAGTACTACTGAAGTGATCTCAGTATCAGAGACCTGTTCCTCCAAACTTTTGTCCCCTTGCCCCTCAGCACCAAGCAAGGCTGCTTCTATATAGAAGCTTTTCCTAAAACTTGAGAGTTAATTTTCTACTTAGCCTTTTCTTGCATGCCCACAGATTTAAGGTGTTCTTTTGTGTCACCACTGAAATGTCTTATAGCAGCTTTGAGGGTGGGAACTATGTTTTGTACATGTTTGGTTTTTGAAGCCCAGTGTGACAGTCTTCTAGTAAATGCCTTGGTTTCTATTCATCAGTTCTTGAGGTGTTACAGTGGAGTCGGTAAACTTGTAATGTGACTCTTAAGTTTCACTTTCATGTTCTTGAATTAACTGCATTTCCCTGCCGCAGGGAAGGGCAGGGTGCTTGTTTAAATACAACTTTTCTTCTAGAGGTTTGAAACAGAAGTAGTAATCTTATTGGTTTTTTTCTGTTTAGTTTAAAGAAATAAAAAATTGTTTTCCTGAAATAAAAAACAAAAGCTCCTCTTCTGAATTAAAAAAAATTAAATAAATAAAGAGAGAGGACATTCCAGAGCTAACCTTGTTTTGTGCCAGGCCCATCTCCTTGTATTCCTCTTTGCTGCTTAGAGGTATAGCTACTTCTTGAAGGGAGTGGATGCAAATACTAATGTCTTCATAGTTATGGGAGAAAGCAGGGGGAAAAAACAGGGGCAGCAGCAGAGACAACTTCATTAAGAGAAAGCAGCAAATAAGCTTTGGGATAAATAATGAAGGAAAAATGAGCAGGTATGATAAGGAGCAGAGGCTTATTTGAATAGGGATAGGGACAAGAATGTTCTGGAAAATTGAAGAAGAATGGAACACAGGAGACCAAATGCTCCAGGGAAATAAATCCAGTGGTGTGTAACAATGACCGCTCTGCCTCTACGATGCTGAAAGCATTAGCCATAATTCAGAACTCATTTTAATCCAACCCTTTGAATCAGATCCAAACCAAATGTGCTGTCTGGAGGGCTGTTGAACTCAACAAATGGTATCTGTAGAAGTAAACTCAAAAGTGATCTCTGGAGTCAACAGCATCTTCAGGGCCCAGCAATTGTCAGCAGAGTCACACATTCATGATGAGTTTTGAATTTAGGATCCCAAATTCTGCTGTAATCTCACTTCATAAACCTTTATTTCTTACTCTGAATACTGGGGTTTGGGCTTTTTAATGGATGACAATGGAAATCTCATCCTGTGAAAACATGACCGTAAGTTGTGTATTTTTGATTTATCAAGTTTGCTAGGAAGGAGCAAATATGCATAACATATGGTAAGACTAAGATGCTATTACTACCCATCTTCATGCTTCTATTCTTCTCAGTTTTAATGTGCTTTGGAACTCGTTGAAATAAATATCTTTATAATGCAGTTATGACATAAAGACAACAAGCAAATAGCTAGAGAACTTTAACCTTATACCCTAAATGCACCATTAACAGCAAGCAGGAAGGGTAATTGTGAATTTTCTTTGTGTTCAGGTTCTTTCCTCTCCACAAATTCCTTGTGAATCCCTGGTAAAGAGAGCAACTACTAAATAGGGCAGTGTTTTAAAGATTGTGCACTGCTTCTGGGAGTGAGACGTCAGTATTTATGTAGGATTTATTTTACCAGAAGTACCGATGGGGGAGGGAGGGATTCGTTCCCTCACAGAAAAGAAAAATCAATCCATTCTCATAAATAATACACAAAACTCTCAGCAAGATCTAAATTCAGTACACTTAAGATGTCACTAGGGTTCTAGGGCTGACTGGCCAAAGAGCTGGCTGGGGAAAGGCTTTATTCAGTTCAGTTGCTGTCAAAATCTGGGTGCACCTGATCACCCTTACTGTCCATCATAGTCTCTGGAGAGAGGACAATTTATCCCTCTGGATAGCTGAACAGTCAATAAGTCACTGCAGTTGGGCACTTGGGAAAAGCAGAGGATTGTTCTTACCAACTTACGCTAGGACATTAAGCAAAACAGCTGGAAGAATAGACTCTGTGGTAGGTTTTCAGCCTACAACTGTATAAACACAGAAATTGCCTAGTTTAATTCAAGAGTTGACATCATAATGGTTTAACATGGGCCAAGAGTTTTCGTTTTCAAAATAAAAATGCTAGCAGGTCTTGTTTAGGGGGGTTAGGAATTTTTAACCTGCAGATCCAATGTCAGTTGTCTTATTTTAGATCTGCCTTACCGCTTTTCCTCTGTATTTGCAGAGCAAGGTAACTGAGCTACAGGGTGTTAGGAAAAGGCCACGTACAGTGGCAATTCATTTAATTGTTTCCTGGAGAATTGGCTAAATCAAGACTTGAGTACATTCAACTAGCAAAATGTTGGAATTTTGCTTCTCTTGGACTTCAGTGCCTTTACCAGAAGTTTCATTAATTGATCCATAGCCTTGTTTCTGATGATTGCTTTTGATTTCTGCCTTAAGATGTTGTAAAAGCATAGGAATTTAAATCTAGTAGTATAGGGAAAGTAGGTATAGCCCAGGCTTTCCATCAGGTGTAGTTAATGATTCTAATTGCCTGCGATGGCAAGCACGTGGGCTTTTTAAACAGGTGTGTTTGTTCAGGTGCTCACTGAATCTCCTTTGAGTGCTCCATTGTTGGGGTTTGGTAGTTGGTTATTTAAGATTGCTGAAGTCTGTTGCTGTTGTTGCTTCTCCCTGAGTGGTTATCAACAGAAATTGTAATACAGCAAGTTAAAGTGACAGATCACTAGTTTTCCATGGCTAATTAAGAGGGCTGTCTGCCTCTTGGGTGATGAGAGCAGCTAGACCATTAACAGCAGACCTTACAGAACTGCATCTTCCTATCAATTTGTCCTGCATTTCTGAATTCCAGCTCAAATCTTCTGTAAGCTCCTACACAGCTGTACATTTAGCTCCCTCACCGTCTCTGTATGTAGTGGCTTAGCCTCGTACTGTTGGCTTGTACATGTCTGCACACACATGCCAAAAAGGCATACATGGTTAAGAGATGAGTAAATGCTGGCTGTTGCCTCCCAAATGAGAAGTGAGCCATCCCCAAAAAAACAAAGTTGATCTATTTGTACTTTTTCCTTCAAGATTAGGTGGGCTGTCAAGAAAATTTTCCCCTCGCTTTGCAGCTGCAAGTCATCAAAGGGCCAGAGGCAGCAGATGACTCTGGCACTTCAAGCTTTGTAGCAAATTGGATTGGAGTTTACCAATCTATTGAAGTCATCATGGCAGGAATAGGAGGCAGAAGAGGCAACACAATTTCCTGGCTGTCCCATGGGACCACATTTCTGCCTACACTGTACTCCTCTTTATTTTTTTATCTCAGGCATTCTTTCTAAAGGAAGCAAGCACTTTCCTACCCCCTCGTTCCCCCCACCTCCAAACTAGCAAACCAACCCTCCCTTATAATTTTCTAGAACTCAGTATGTTCCAGGTGGTTTTAATACCATTTGCCCCTTTTTTTTTGAAATTAAAGCCTCTTCCTTACCTCCAGGCTGCCAGATCTCTGAATAACGGATGTTTTTTAAAGCTGTGCAAAGAGACCTTGGCAAATACTTCTCTGTCAGAGAGTAAAGCAGTAATTGAGTAAAGTCCCAAGTTGCTTGATGCTGTCCCTCCCTTTTCCCCTGAGATTTTCGTATCCATTGCTTTTTGCTTATAAATAGTACAGTTACAGCTAGTAAGGAAAACCTCTTTTGAGAGGTGATATTGTCATTTGGCAGCTACCCAGTTAGGCCCTATTGGCTTCCCTGAGAAAAAGAACGTCGCATTTCAAACAAAACAAACAAACAAAACAGAAACAGCAGCAACCAAAACCAAACCAAAAACCTCACTGTTAGCTGTTTAAAGGGAAAAGAACCAAGAACGTTTTATCTTCCTGTATAAGCAGGCATGGAGAGGCAATGCTGCAGCTGAAAGGATTTCTCAGTCCCTTTTATCACTGGAGATATGTAGAGCTGTGGATGGTGCTTTATGGCAGATAGAGGAGAGCCGGGCAAACTGGCAGCTGAAGCACTAAGTGGTTCTAGGTTACTGCCTGTGCAGTGAGCTCCAAGTGCTGGGAGCAGAAGCTCCTAGGTACCCTGTGCATCTGCTTCAGTCTAACTAAGCCTGCATGTCCTTGTGCCTCAGCTGCCACAATGCAAACACATAATGAGAAACCCTGTAAACCAGAGACTTCAGTGATGTTTGCCTATTGCTATAGGATATTTCCTTCACTTTGTTGAAACTGCCTGTGTGCTCAAAAAGAATACAGCTGAAAACTTCTGTGCCTGTGTGCAGACCACAAAATGTTAATGAGTGTTGATTTAATGGTTGAACACATAGCAGGTCAGCTGCTTTGCATTAAAATCAAATCAGCATATCTGTATAGTGGTGTTTGATGACCCAATACCTTCAAACTCTTCATGAGTTCTATAAAGCTCATCTCCAGTTCCACCCCCTGTACATCTTGCCCTTAATATAGTGACAGCCTTACACCAACTGCAGATGTTTCCATGAGCCAAGGAACAGAGTGCTGTGGAGGTTTTCTGATTAAAATGGATTTGTGGTTACATCTACCTAGAATTAACAAACAGAAGCTGCTGCTGGGGAACAAGAAGGCCACATACCCCATACAATCAAAGGGCCTTGATGAGTGGTGATATTTAGGGGTGACTAGAAGATGAGCCGGAGCTATACAAGCTGCCACCTCTTTTCTCTCATCTGTATCATCTTTTGTCTTTATTAAAGCCCTTCATGCTCCAATGCCTATTCCTTGAACATAACAATGTGATGTACCCCAAGTTCTCTTATACCATATTTTCTGAGGTGCTTTTGGTTTGCACCAGGATGGGGGGAGGAAGACCAGAACTTAGGTTAGCTGGAGAAGGAAATAATAGACTAGGATAAGAAGTGTCTGGAGAAAGGTAGGCTCATCCTCATATCCAAAAGGTAAAAAATTTTCAGGGAGTGGCTTAGGCTGCCACTTGGCATTTGAGCCAGAGATTTACAGTGTAAGTCAAGGACACTTACATCATGGATGAATATCTGATGTGGATGTATGTGTGTGGATTGGCCTTAAGGAATATATCTAGCAGACGCTTTGTTAATGTAAAAATACCTAGTTTTTCACGATTCCAAATTTAAATCATTGTTACTACTTCCTTCTGTCTGGTTAACTTCCCTAGAATTCCCTAGGAACTGTCTCCCAAAGAGGGGCTATCTGCTTTCTGTTTCTGCTGATTATTTTTTTTTTCACTCTATGAAACAAGCAGATAATTACTTGCTCAGCTGAGGCATTTGTGAACACTGAACTAGTATCTGATTTACCACGAGGTGAAATTTGCTTTGCTTAATTGCTGCTAGGTAATGAAATCTGGCTAGAGGCTTTATAACCAAATCCCTAATCCATGATAAGTAAATATGGCAAGACCAAGGAATAGTTGGAGGTTTAGGCAGTCTTTTCTTGGAACAGTAAGGAAATAGTTTCTTTGTTAAAGCTGGTACAGCTCAGGGTTGTGTAATGGTGCTTGATGTTGCAAGGATAATGCTGAGATGTGCAATAACTTTTTTAGGAATACAAAGCCCTGGCTGGGAAATGGAAATCAAACTAAGATCAACACTTGATTATAAGAAGGAACAATAATAAGCCACATTTTCTAACTTCCCAGCAAGTCAGTAGAATGAGGCCTGTAACGGAGCAATTTTCTATTTTTTTTTTTTTTTAGCAATGCCAAGATAAGAGCATTCCCTTCAATCCAACTGCAGTCTCTACCCAGGGGAGAGAGAGACTTCACCTGCTCACTTTTGAGGCTGACCTCAGTGTAAGCATTATGACTGGGAGAGGAGAAAGGTTCCTGTTCTTCACAGAGTAAAATGTTCTATGTATGTTACAGTCTCCCTCAGCATCTTCCTGACTCTGACAAGCTTCTGTGTCTGTTGGGTAGTGTGTGAGCATTTCCTGGGCTCTGATTGCCCTGTAGGGGCCACACAGATGCTTGCAAGCCATAATTGCACTTCCAAAGTTGAGGCAGGGGCCAATTTTATTCTGTTTTCTTCTGTTTATCTTGGATATTGGAAGCCAACAGAAATCACAATGAGTAATGAAAAGGATGTTTCTCAAATAGCTTTTTAGGAGAGAGAGAGAAACTATGCTGGAAAGACTGCTGAAGAGTAGAGCACATCAGCTAGTTCCGCCTGCATGAGATACTTACATGCACACATGTGCACGTCTCTTTTCAACAAAACATTTTAGCAAAAGCTGAGTAGAGGGAAACTTCTGCAAGAAGACAGAAGGCATCAAGAAGTCATGGGGCAGTAGGATGGGGCAGAGTGATCAGAAGACCAAGAAGCTTGGAAAGCTACAGAAAAGGGCTTTGAGAGGATTTCCTATATCTTCTCAAAGGTGGTTTACCTGCCCCCTCCAGCATACCACTGCCTAGCTGAGCTGTGTGCAGTGCAGTGAAATACCAATGAGGAAACAGTAACCAAATACTATCTCAAATGAATTTAAATTTGAAGTACATTTTCAGACTGGTATTTTGGGGATAAATGATGAATAGGACTAGAGTCCATGAGAGGTGTTACAACATCCCTTAGAGAAGATCTTATGAAACTCTTTGTATGTGCTCACAATCTGTTATGTAAGCTTAGTTTTATCCACTGTGTAATGTATAAGGTTTATGTAGTGTCCTAAGAGGTGGAAAGCTATAGTTCAGGCAAGAACAGAGTAGAAAGTTATCAGTCAGAACTGTTAAAAAATTGTTTGACTTTCAGCTAGGATAGTTGTACTTTACTTAACCTTCATTCTTCAGTGATACTCTCTATTGCATTGAATCACTTATCAGAAAGGAGCCTTTCAGCCCTGCAGCAGAAATTTAACTGCTTCTGTTAAAGTCCACAGAAAAATTTCCCATCTAGCTTTAATTTCCATTGTGTTAAACAGTTTTTCAGTATCCGAAGAAAGTCCTGTGAAATCAGCAGGAGTTACTTCCTTCTGGCTTAGTGAGAGCTACGGTATCTTGTTAAAGAAATCAGTGCAAACTGTAGTTCACACTAAGCTAAGGTTTGTGTGGTTTCACATTATCAGTGCTGACCAGAGTGCATCACCCCACAGCTGAACACTGCAGAGCCTGCCCTGGTGTTTGGGTTCAGCACACTGCACAGTTCACTGGTGCAGGCTGAGGCTGACAAGGCTGTTCCTCTATCACACAGTAGCTTGCGATCTCTTATACCACGGCTTGTCAATTAACCTGTCTCAAAACCAGTCAGTCTGTGACTATCCCTCTCTATGTAGCCCTTTATTATGTGATTGACTAATAGAACTTTGTTCAGCCAATTGCAAAAAGCCATTGGTAATAAAGGGCTGATCGTGCAGCACTTTGATCAGAAAGTGTCCCCAAGAGACAAGTAGATGTTGCATCCTTAGCCAGCTGCTGCCTCACATCTTCCTGTTGCCAAAGAGCGTGCTGTAAGGGATGTCTACATTCCAAAGGACCTATTTTTGTTGCAGAGATGTTTCTGTGTTAAAGATATTTAGCAGCTGGGTGAAATTCCCCTGAAACCCAGTAAAGTTTTGTGTTCCATACAATTCTGGATAACCTTTCAGATATCTTTATTTACATAGTTTTGACTTCTCAGCCTTGGGCAGCAGCCAGATGTATTTTAAATTCATTCTAAAGGTGTTTAAATGTTTTGGCTAAGTTGTTGGTGGTGTTGTTGCTGGTTTTATTGTTTTGGGGTTTTTTTTTCTTTTTTGGTTGGTTGGTTTGGGTGGTTTTGTGATTTTTTTTTAGTAGATCAATTTTCTGAGAAGCTTGATAGAAAATTAGGCACCACCCTGCATACAATCAGGATATAAAACTCTTTGTATGTGGTCTAATTATGGCGTGTGTCAACATTTGCATACATCTATTCTGCTATGATTGTGTTGTGTGGCCACTGCCATCCTGTTTAAATTCTGCCCAGATCAGGCTGTTTAGAGGTGCTTTTGCTTGGAATTGGCAATGTTCTGTTATATTTGTCCCGGTATGCTGTCAGGCAGCCTGCCATGAATACTGTAGAACAGAATAGAGAAGCAGAGTGGGTGTGATACAGCTCTTAGGATCCAAAGCCGAAGTTCTGCACCAATCAAGATCTAAGAGAGGAAAAAAGTGTCTGAAAGTTGGGGATTTTAAGGAAAACAAAACAATAAAAAGTAATCATGAAGCAGACAATAAGCTGTTGCTGAAAAAATTACTGTGCAGAACCACCCCAGGATACAGGATACCCAGCAAGTAAGTGGCAGAAGATTCATAGTTACCATTACGAGTCCAAAACTGCATTGACTAATAGCTGAAGTATTAAATGTACCACACAAAAATTTTCGAGCTCCATTATTGCTGGAAACCTTTTCTCTATTGCAGTTATCTGCTATAGAAGTAAAGCAGTCTGCAATGAATTTGTTCCTCACCGTATCTTTGTCTTTCTCTGCTGAGAGAGCTCTCCCTGTAGCAAGTCTGAAGGTGTATACACCCTATTTCATCCCATCAGATCCATTTTCCCTGACGTTCTTAAAGTAACCTCCTTGTCTTTTCATTCTTAACCTTTTGCCTTTTTTTCCCTTTTCTTTACTGTTCATCATATCACTGAAATGACTTCTCATTGCCTGGGAAGAAGGAATTTCGCTGCAAGTCAGATATAGTAGCGTATAGCAGATTCAGGGGTGTCATGTTCTACCTACCCAAAACACTTCAACCAGTGTTTCTCTTGTACAATGTTGCACTGTACATGGTGTGAATATGACTCTCCAGTGTTTTCATGTCTCCCAAGTGCCTCCCAGATGCTGCCATCTTGTTAAGTCAGTTGCCTTTCTGAGTTCATACTTCACTTCTAGTGGAAGTCACACAACATAGGAGTTTCTGGTTGTAAAAATGTCTGTCACAATGAGAACTAAAAAAAATCTACTAGCTCCAGCCACAGCATTTGCTTACAGTTTTACTGTTCTTTATCTTTAGGGTGGTTTGTTGATGTGCTATATGGAAAGGTAATTGTTATGGCTGAGAAAGATGATACATAGATAAACATTTACAGGTGAATGGGAAATTAGTTTCAGTTTCTATTACTCTGTGCTTTTGGATTCTGCCCTTTTGCCAGGAATGAAGTGTTTACATACTGAATTGAAAACACTGCTCCAATGTCTGTTCTTTTGTTTATGGGCTTCAACCTGCACATAAAAATTGCCTTTTTAAGTTCATGGAGACAAAGTTCCACTACGTTGTTCCAGCTAAGACAGAAATTTGTTCAGACTTGGTGGAATGAGAATGGAAGAGTTTTTTACTTGCAGTATGTTCAAATGCTGCTGTTAGACTTAAAACTGCTGATAAGCACAGCAGGCATGGGAATGTTTGTGCTAGTCTGTTTTACTGGGTAATATTGTAACCATGGATTCAGACTGGTTGAAGTTGGAAGGAAACTTTGGAGGTCATCTGGTCCAAGTGCCACCTGCTCATGTAGAGCTGGTTTCTCAAAACTCTGAGTATCTCCAAGGATGGAGACTCCACAACCTCTCTGGGCAATATGTGCCAGTGCTCAGTCACCTTTCTGCTAGGAAGATGTTTCCCAGTGTTCTGATAGAAGCTCCTGTATTTCAGTTTGTGCACATTGCCTGTCCTGTCACTGGGTATCCCTAAGAAGAGCCTGCCTCTGCCATCTTTGCACCCTACCTTCAGTTAAAACCCCTCTAAGCCTTCTCTTCTCCAGACTTTCCTCCCAGGAGAAATGCTCCAGTTCCTTAGTCATCTTTGCAGCCCTTTGTTGGGCACTCTCTGGTATGTGGAGGTGTACTGGAAAGGTCAGAAAATAACAGCGCTCCAGGTATGGCCTCACCAGTACTGAGCAGAGGAGAAGGATCACCTGCCTTGACCTGCTGGCAGTGCCTTCTCTAATGAAGCCTGGGATACTGTTTGCCTTCTTTGCCACAAGGGCACGTTGTGTCCACCAGGACTCCCAGGTACTTTCCTGCACAGGTGCTATCTAGCTGAGTGGCCCAAGCATTTATTGGTGCAAGGGGTTGTACCTCCACAGGTGCAGAGCTCTGCCCTGCTCTCATTGTTAAACCAAGAAAGGTCTGTCAGCCCAGTTCTCCAGACTGTCCAGGTCCCTCTGACTGGCAGCACGACCTTCTGGTATATCAGCCACTCTTCCTAGTTTGTCTTCTGCACACATGCTGCCCCATCATCTAGATCATTAATGCAGCTGTTTAAGAGGACTGGACCCAGTATTGATGCCTGAGGTACACCACTAATTGCTGGCCTCCAACTAGGCTTCATGCCAGTTTTCAGTCCACTTCAAGGTCTGCTCACCCAGACCATAAATCAACAGCTCCTTTGAGGATTTTATGGGATACAGTGTCAAAAGTCTTACTGGAGTCTAGGTATCCAATATCTGCTACACTCTTCTCGTCTACTAAGGCAGACACTTCATCATAAAGGGGGTTTAAGCTGTTCAAGCATGACTTTCCCTTGGTGACACTAAGGGGATTCTTACACACTGCATGTCTTTGAACAAAAGAGTTGATAAGATATATTATGATGTTACTGTTGGGGGAAGGGAAGCAGGAACAGAGATAATTTTCTGCCTGAGAATCTGGAGTCTGATTCTGACTGACATTACCATGAAGAACTAGACATTTTTGCTAGGCTGTTTTTTTTTTTTTTTTGAAAGGGGATAGATAGGTCAAGTGTCTGTGGGAGGTATGAACTATAAACACCAGTAAAATAGATTATACTTCCATATGCTTTACGCTGTCCTAAATACAAGCCAGTCTCTGAAATCATAACTTCTGCAGCTTTCCATACTGGTATCACAGGTGCCAGAATGGGTTGTAGTCTCTAAAGAAAAAGGAGTTGTATGGCTGTATCCTTAAAGTGAGGAAAATGAAGACTCAAAATGTTCAAAAACTTACAGAAATCCCAGTGCAGAAACAGGACAGATATTTTGTGTCCTTAGGTTTTCTGCATTAGCAATCACTGCTGCCCTTCAGTACCTGCCATGGTGCCTCCTGCATGGCCACAGTGCACTCCTTCACCCTGATGTTTTTATGTTCTACTTCCCCTTTCCCCGCTGCTTTCACATCACATCAGAGAGCTTCTGTCTCACTCCGGTATTAATAAGATGACTTATTTGCTATTGAAACTGTTGTTGGTTTTTAAGAAATGCTTGAAGAAACCTTAGAAAATTTTGATCACTTCTTGGAAATGAGACTGAATTGCAGAAATGCCATCAGTGGAATTGTTTACTGTTTTGCTGCAGCATCAGTGCTGCCACTGCGGCTGTGCAGGGGATATAAGGACAGAGCCATTGCGTAGCTTTGGGAACACCCCATTGGATTGAGTTGCACCACATGAAACAAGCAGTTGCCTTTTACAAGGATACTTACTATGGTTTACTTTATAGCAGCTCAAGTGTATAACTTGAAACATTTGTTTTATGAAACTTCATGAAGGAGAGGTCAATAATTCACCAAAGAACTTTCTTAACAACCTACTCCCCAGAGCTAGTAAGTTCTCTGCATTATACAGCAAGGTGTAGAGCTGTACAGAGAGGTGTGAGGTGTGGTGACACAATGCTCTCCCAGGATGAATAACTTTGCTTGAAAGCAACCTCAGAAGCAAGCCTTTCAGCATAGCAGTGGATTAGGCAGTGAAAACTGTTGTAGGATGCCATGCTTTTGTGCATGGGCTTCACTTGAAAATAACTTGCCCTGCCTCTGGAAAAGTAAAGTGACAAGGTTTCAAAGAGATGGGGGAAGACAAATGGAGGGAGGTCAGCTGAAGAGAAATTTGAGAACCAGGCAAATCCTAACAATAAGAGAAGAAAAGTAGTATTACAGACAACTGACTGTAAGGGCCCTTAACTTTCTGTTACAGGCCAAACCAGCAATACTGGGTTTTGGAAACATAATTTTGTTAGTATCTTACATATCTGTCCAGAAGTGTTGACCTTCACAGAGGCCTCTTTAGGCACAAGCCACCAGTTAACATAGCAAAATTATGCTTTGCATGAGCAACAGTGTGTCTGTGTGCAAGAGGGGACCCTTCCCTGACTTCTGGAGGGAGAAGCCACACTGGCAGTGGGCAGACCCAACAGCGAGGAGGATGGTAAACATCTGAGGGAGGACACTTTCATGCTGTCTGATGGTGTTACACTGAGCATGTGGTTGGTACTGGGAAGGGAAGGGCAGGTGTGAATGAGGCTTGGCCTGCAGGTAGCAGGACCTTTCCAGATGCAGGCAACTGGCTTTGTGGCAGTACCCTCCAATTCCAAGGAAGGCAAAGCTTCTGACAGATTTTCTGAAGTGCTTCCAGGTCTCTGCCCATGATTGAATGTGGTAGTTCATGGGATTTTTACAGGATTTGATTACATTTGAAAGAGATATATTAGTTTGAAACCTAAAATACTGCCTTGGATTTTGTTGGTATTTACATAGTACTTTTCCAAGACCTTTAGGTATATCTGCAGTGACTGGTGGTTTGTAGTGCTATGTGTAAGGTGAGCCATGATGTCTGTGTGTCTCTATTAAAATTTACTGGTGGCCTGTGGCTAAGCCTTTCACCCTGAGAAACAAGGGATATGTGACAGCTTTATTGGGATGCTGGTACAGATAAAATCCTAGGAATGGTGAGCAGAGGCTCTCGATTAAAAGGCCGAACCAAGGACAAGTCTGGGCCTTGTATCGTGAATTCTCTTAGACTGAAAGACTGAGGGGCCTTGAGGAACAAAAGTCTTATGATTCTTCAAATTGCTGACTGTCTTGGAGTGCCTTTAGCTAACTTGGGATGCAGTAAGAAACAGTGTATTAATCACCTCCCTTCAGCATAAAAAGCCAACAATGTTGGTCCGAAGAGAAGCTGCAGAGTACAAGTGACAGGTTAAACAAAGATTACATGGAGAATCCTTTGATTTTTGTGCTGCTTCTCTCAAAATCTACCTGCAAATGGAGGTCAGAGCAAAAAACTACTTGGTACACAAGAATCCAACTGTGTAAAGACTGTGGACCCCCTCCTGTTGAGTGGTGGAGGGCCAGCACTGACTCAGTCCCTCTCCTGGAAGATAGAATTGTTTGTGAGTAGTTCATCAAGCCAGTGCAAGGCCGTAGCTGCTCCCATCTGGGAACCTCATCTGAGTACAAATGCTGGAACTGCATTGGTCTTCTGGGCCAGTAAGTTAGATGTATGCCTGCTCTGATCTGCTTGAATTAAGGATGAGTGTGACAGCAATATAGCCATCAGAGCTGAACATTGTGTCTGAGGATGGGGGAATAAGGAGGGAAAGTTGGGAAGGAGCCTCTTCCCTCTGTATTATCAGGCAGATGGTGATTCCCTCCCCAGACATAGTGGATCAAGGGCTGCCAGGATTAATGATGTTTCTCTTCCTCTACACTACCCAAGTTAAAGCTTTCATGTTGAGAGGTGTAACACGTAATGCTCTGGGTCATTTTTTCTTTTCTTATTATTAGATGCTTAGGAATCTGCCATCCTGACACTGTGTTCTGTGCTCTTCTCCATGATCTAGAGCTTTGAACCCTGCTGGCACCTCTTGTGAGCAAGGAAAGCACTGACCCTGACTGCCAGGCACATAGCAGTCATGGTTCCTGCCACAGTGCAGCAACTAGATCAGCCTGGTTCCACGGTGTGTTGGCTGCAGTCTGCAGGGAATGGTTCATTTGTAGCAGATGCAGAAAAGACCAGAACCTCCTTCCTTCTATTTCAGATTAGAAATCCAGCCCCTTTTATTTTTAAAACTATTTTTCTTCCTTATCCAAGCCCAGAAAATGAAGAATTCTGTCCAAGACACTGATTTTACCCGCTGACCACAAATAACAGTAGGAACAAAGCACTAGTGGTCCTCTGCAATATTAAGTTCCAAAAGAATGTGATCTCTTCCTCATTTTTAAAAAAGCATATTTATGTGCTCCAAACCCCCTCTATGGGAATGAAAACAGTATCAGTTTAGATTTAGTTGATGTGAGCATGAATGGCTCCATCTGAAAAAACAGTTAAATAAGCCTTTCTTGCAAGAGAAAGGGAGGGCTTCAACACTCCCCATCCCCCAGCACAGCCACAGATCTCCTGTCATGTGAATTAAACAGGCTTGATGCCCTGGTGATAGAAATTTCAGCTGTTTCAGAATTTTCTCTGGGCTGGGAAGGGACTTGCAAAGCAGGGATGTATTATGTCAAGAGCAGGGGGGAAAAAACTCTGTGTTTGTCCTGGCATAACAATGACTTGGCATGGGCTCAGTTCTGCTCAGCAGCTTCGTTTCTGGGGCCAGCCTGTAAGTTCAGAAGGAAAATATCTAACCAGCTGGTCCAATTGCTGTAGGGCGGTTTCTTTTTAGAAACCACCATCAAGTTATAACGTGATTTATTTTCTAATGAAATAACATCTCCACCCTTTAATCTCGGTTTAAGGACTCGGAGACTCTGGTGAGTCTTTCCTAAACAATGTTCTTAAAATCATTTACATGCGTCATATGACTCTGCTGGAGGTTGCTGCGGCATTACCCTTCTCTTCAGAGGAAGAGGCTGAGACGTGGTTTGAGTGTGCATGTGGTGTCACACCAGGGAGGTGTGATACATAAGGGTGTTCATTTGCAGTAGGTTTTTTGCATCCCAGTCACCTGAGCTGTGACCGTTACAAAACTGCTTACAACATCCTCTCAGTTTTACTTAAGCCTGCCTGTACACGTGATCAATGAAGGTAACGGTGACTCTACGCCCACAGCAGTATGCTTCAGGGCAACAATAAAATTGCTTTCAGCTAATTTTCAAAATGCTGTCCTTTGCTGACAAGTGTGCCAGTAGTGGGAGGCCCCTGAGTCACTCGCGGGATGCTTTGCTGCCTGTGTTCCAGCAGTGCTCAGGCAGTTCCTTGCAGAGCACTAGCAGCTGTGTGGGTGGATCAGTTGAGCTGCTCCCTGCTCATTTGTGGCTGATTACTAGGCCTCCTCTTGGCACCCAGTGTCATCATATCTGATGCATGACTAAGATCTCAAGGTTTAAGAAAAAGAGAACTGAATTTCTCATTCCAGACTTCAGTTTTAATCCCTGTAGACAAAGAATATTCTTCCCTCCTCCCTAAAGTACAAACACTAGTTGCTGAGGATCTGCCAGGTAATATGTCAAGCCAAAAGCTGATCGGATCAGCTGGAGGGATAGTTGTGTGTACCAGCTGCAGCAGAGAACAGACAGCTCAGTGTATACCTGTTAATGGCTTTCCAAGGGAAACGAGGGATCATTACTACCTGGACGAGCTACTTGAGGAGTAGGATTCAGGCATATCTTTGTAGAGAAGAAGACAAGACAGTGTTAGGAATAGCAGTTTCCCTGGAAAATTAAAATGCCTATAAATCAAGTGTTCTCACAGAAAAGATGAAGTAAACCATATGCCTGCCTTACCCATGTTTTCCTTCTTCATCTTCATCCATTGTTTTTCACAGGTCAAGTTACACTCGGGCTACTTTCTCTTTGCTTTTTCCTTCAAATGAATCCATCTATTGTTTTCCTCTTGAAAACAGCCTCCCTCTTCCTACCCCTGTCGGTTGTTTTTTTTACCCTCTTTTTCCTTTCCTTCTCTAAAAGTGCTGTTGAAAAGCTAGCACCACCACACAGCCTGTTCTGGAGTAGGAGAGACCGTTGGATACTGGAGCATAAAGGTGGGATTTCCCTCCCTGGCAGTTAGCTACTTACATTATGGACTCAGTGGAGAAAAATAAGCATTTTGAGGGTATAAATGCCCCAAAGTGTGTTAGATTATGCTTTAGATTGAGATGAAACATACCAAGACTCTTTAGTGTCCAGAGGAGTAAGAGGTTGTGACTATGTAATCAATACCTCATTTTTCAAGATTGCTACTGAGCTACCTGGTGAATAACTTGGAAAGTCACCAACCTGTGAAGTGATTTAGCATTGTGATTTTACTAAAGACTGTATCTTGGTTAAGTTTTACTTTGGCTACAGCAGGATTTGGCTTTGAGCAGTTACTTTTGCCTTCTTGTTTAAATTTTGGACCCATTTGCAATGGGAAGTTGTACCATTTCTTTAATTGGAAAAGGCTGGTCCAACATCTGCAGCCACAGTGATCAGAGCTGGAGTTCTAGAAGACACCTCTTTTTACAGTTTCCTTTGTCTCAGCTAACCCTTCCCTGAAGGCTGCTGATATTTTGGGGAAGAGAGTGGCAGAGGATATCAAATGCTTTTCTCTTTGCTTACTAGTAATTTCCTGTCCTTATTACAGGATAACGCTAAAGAAGTTCCCTGCGTCAAAACAGCCCTTTGAGCTGTGGCAGGTAGGAGTGGAGGTAGACAACAAGCTGGCCAGGGTCTGCTCCTCTGTTCTTTCTCCTTGAAGGAGAGTGAGGCTAGGTCTCCAGGAGACAACAGGTTACAGTGCCCTGAGTACTGCAGCTGGGTAAGAGTACCTGTACTCAGACAAAACACAAGATGTGGGTGCAAGGCTGAGCAGAGTGCTCAGAAAAAACTGCCTGATGCAGTGGCTTTGGCAGTGTCACCAGGTTTCTCAGTTTCATTATGGATTTGTAATATTTAAGTTATATAAAATTCTCATTCTTTTCTTAACAACAAACAAATCCCCCAAACAAAACCAAACTTTTGTCAAGGAGAAAAAGCTGGCAAATGCAAACCATGAAGTCGGAGACTCCAGATCAAGGAAAAGCCCTGTCTGCCAACAGGTTCCAAAGTTAACTGTAAATTTTCACATTTTTACTTAACCCTATCCATTTCTAGGGTCCAATTCAAACCTTTTGAGCATTCCTGAGCCTCCTCAGTTTTGTCAAATGTTAAGACACATCAAGGTCAGCTCATGATATTTTCTCTTTCACTTCTTGCTTTATCCAATTTTTTTATTGCATCTCAAATGTGAGGTCACCAGATGCAGCTGTGCTTTTGCACAGCTGATGAACTGCATATTAGCACAGTTGAAACTGTTCTGCTATTTTCACCTGTGCTTACTTTTACCAAACAGCATTTATATTCTTTTTCATCCCACAGCTCTACCCAAGTTTTTGTGATGCAATTTTCTGCCCAGGTTCCCCAAGGGAACATTGTGAGTAGTAAAGGGAAGGACTCTCTATCCTCTGCATCTGTGATTGATTTGGTTTACAGCCTCTGTAAGCTGAGGTGCTGGTAATGTCCTTGCTGGGGGGAGGAACAAAACAAAACAACAACAACGCACCACATGTTCAGTTCCATGCATGACAAATAAAATAATAGGATATCTGGTTCTTAGTTTTCTTATGTACTTCTGGCTTTTGGTAAAAGAGAGAGACTGCTTAGTCATTATTATGGTAACAGCCTTGTACAGCTGCTCACTGTGGTGTCCTTTGCAGGGGCTCCCTGCTCATTTACCTCTTCCTGGGAGGTGAGAGAGCTGCACAGTTCCAAGTGCCTACAGTTAGCAGGTGCTGTGCTGGTTTAGCAGTGTGCAGTCTAGCTCTTGTATTTTAGACCACAGGCGAGAAAATGGCCTGCACCTGTCAGAGCATCAGTGTTTAAATAAGACAAGATGGTTCTGATGTTGTGCAGTGTATTGTGGCATGAGTATTTTTAAGCTTATCAGTTAGATATGCAGGACCTTTGATCCTTGTTAGCCCTAACATGTGCAACTTTCAAAGTGTGCTGCTGGAAAAATCTCATGCTGTGATGATGGGGCAAAAAAATGTGTCAGAAAGAGCAGCTTCTCCATACAACCACTTTGGTTATGTCTTCTCTCCTTTCACATCATTCCCATCACCTGAGCAAAACGCAAACACAGAACAGCCAGGGACCACAAAAACATTTGTAGTGCAAAGATGATGCTTATAGTTCTCCCTCAGGTGACTGGTTCAGTTCTTCCTGTTCAGGCTAAAGAAGCTGATGCAGATACACGTTTTCTGTATCCTTGGGGTTTTGGTAGTTGCACACACTAAAAGTATCTAAGAGAGAAGAGGATGGCAGCCTGAAACCAGCAAGGACTGGCTACATTTGAAGTTGTATCATTTGAGAGTGGGCACCAGGACAGGCTGTGAGTTGCTTTCTCCTGTTATATTTGAGCTTGAGGGTTCATTCTTAACTCTAATAGCTAGCCCTGCTCGCAGAATTTACTCTATTCTGTTGTTCATGTAATAAGGCCCAGGTTAGAGCCATGAGGATGCAACAAGATAGGAAGTTTCTAGGAGACAAAGCTGAGAGCAGTATGCTGAACTAAAAGGATTGTCCCAACTGAATGTCAAATTTGTACTGAAGCTTTTATCTTTTCACCCACAACCAAGCATCTGACTTTCACTTTGCAAGTTGGCAGTCTTGTGATTAATGGAGCAGTGTAGCTTGAGAATAAGGTTTAAGATCCTAGAATAGATGAAGCCTTTCATAATGAGTTTGATCTCACTGCAGGAGGTCTAATGTCTGCTCTCTACCCTTAATATCAATGAAAGAGAAAAGGTTTTATAAACAGTATATTTTTTTGCTAGTGTCGTTAGTTTTAACCTAAAATAATAGCACTTTAGTTCTGAAGATATGCTGCTGCTGTCATGTATAGGATTTGCTTCATCAACACACAAAGCTATGTGTCCCTGAAACAAAAGGTCTGCTGTGGCTGTGCTAGTTGATACTCTTTCTGTTGTCAGTACATCTGTAGTCAATCTGTTGCAGTCACAGATCCATCCCATGAGTACCCTAAGCAGTGGAAGCCAGGAGCCATGGTAGTCTGCAGCTGCTGTGAAAACCTTTCACAGTTTGCAGTTGCACACAAGCTCTACAGTGATCTGCTCTCCTCAGCAGCAGTCTAGGAACTGGATTTGGAGCCAAGTGCTTTTTTTCTGGTATATGATCAGGATTATGACAAAGTCTTTTTTATGCTTAGAGCTGGAGCTCAGAGCCTCCTCTCCTTCTTGAAAGAAGAAAAGTCCAAAAGGAGAAGAGGAAAGGGTTTTGCAACCTTTATGACTCTTGCTTGTTGAACTGCAGAGCAAGCTTGACAGATCACAGGATATTAGGGGTTGGAAGGGACCTCTGGAGGTCTTCAAGTCCAATCCCCTGCCAGAGCAGGACCATATAATCTAGTGCAGGTTGTGCAGGAACGCGTTCAGACAGGTCTTGAAAGTCTTCAGAGGAGAAGACTCCACAACCTCTCTGGGGAGCCCATAAAGGTGCTGTGACCCTTACAGTAAAGAAGTTCTTCCTCATGATGAGGTGGAATTTCCTGTGCTGTAGTTTTCTTCCATTGGCCCTTGTCCTATCATGGGACACAAGTGAGCACAGGTTGTTCTTTCCTTCCTGACACCCAGCCCTCAGATATTTATAGACATTTATTAGATACCCTCTCAGTCTTCTCCAGACTCAAAACCCCCAAGTCTCTCAGCCTTTCTTCATAAATTGTGGTCCAAGCCCAAGGTGGTGGAGTCACCACCATTGGAAGCGTTCAGGAGGAGACTTGATGGGGTGCTTGGTGCCATGGTTTAGTTATTTAGGTGGGTTGGATTGGTTGATGGGTTGGACGCGATGATCTTGAAGGTCTCTTCCAACCTGGTCTGGTCTGGTCTATTCTATTCCATTCTATTCTATTCTATTCTATTCTATTCTATTCTATTCTATTCTATTCTATTCTATTCTATTCTATTCTATTCTATTCTATTCTATTCTACTCTCTCAAGTAGATCCCTGTCCCTCTTGATCTGGGGAGCCCAGAACTGGATGCAATATTCTAGGTGGTGCCTTGCTAGGGCAGAGTAGAGGGGGAGGAGAACCTCTCTCAGTCTGCAGATGTCACTGAGTTGCCCTCACAGGCAGCTGTGTGAGATGGTGCTTTAAAGTCCTATATGCACATTGTCTTCTGATACAGCTCAAAGCAACCCAAGATAGCATTCCAGAAATCCATTTAGTTACACTCTGATTACTCTTCCCACCCCCCCACCCTAATCTTTTCATGTCACTTGCCTAATACCCAGGCCAAGTTTATTGTTCTTCAGCTGCTGTGCCCCTTTTAAGTTTGGGCCCCAGTGACAGAAAAGTTTTGTCATGTTAACCTTCTTCCAGGACTCTGCAGCTCATGTTCTTCTCTTACACTAAATTAAATAATGAAATTTTTTTAGAATAATAAGAAAATGTTTATACTGAAATAAGTGGAGGGCTCATAGATAGGACAACTTACTGAGTATTTTCAAATTAATATTAGATTCCTTCTCATCTCAGACCAAACTGTATCTAGCAAAAAAAGCCAAAGTAATATTTTACAATAGCTGTGTTCCTGGAAACCACTTCTTCCTTAACTGTGTGCTTTAATTTTTTCTGCACATTCATTCTTATTTCCTTCTCACCTCTATTCTGACTATATCTGGATATTACTCTTTCAGTCACCGCCAGCTTTTTGCTCTAGAGTTCACTGCAGACTCTCATAACTCAGATCTTCCCTTTTTCATGCTATCAGTCTGTTAAAACATTGCTTTTGCTTCTCTGGACCTATGTGCATTTCCCCTGCTCTTAAAATATTAAACAGGTGTTCTTTTAGATATGTTAGTTAAAAGTGCTATCTATTAGTTTAATTGAATGTATCCTATAAAAAGCTGTGGTAAATATAGCTTTTTCCACCTATATTAAACATACTTAGGATGCTGTGAATAGGAGTATTTACCATGTGAGTAATTAAATTTTGTGATTTGCTGAAGGTAGACTTTGTGCAGGTTTTCAGCTTAATGTGGTCCTGATACTGATTAACATGTGCGTGTTTCTGACAGTGTGGCACAGTGTAACCTACCTGAAATGATATTCAACTTGTCTGGCTTAGCAGCAGGATTTCCCCTTCTCTCTAGCATGCTTCCTGGTGCTTTTTCCAATAATTTTGTCTACCAGGTAAGAATTATTCCTTTGGGATATTTTCTCAAGCTAGTTAAGCTCAGTGGTATTAAATTAGTTCTTTCCTTTGCGATGTTAATTTCTTCCTTGCTTACTCTTCTGTTGCCCTTTTAATCTCTCTTCCAGACCATTCATCCTGATTATTGGTTAGTATTTATTATATCAGGAGGATTTGTTCAGGAGAAGAAGGATTTCTAGTCAAGAGGAGTTTCAAACCTCAATGGGTATATACACAACTGAATGAGCAGCCAACCAGAATTAGCATCACTTAGCATACCCTTACCAACACACAGCATCACCAATATACCAGCATGTCACCAACAAGCTGGTTTGGCTGAATGGCTGCCAGGTGATTTAAGTATCTACCTGTCTGAAGAATTTGCATGGGAGTCAGGATGTGTGGGCATGAAATACAACCTAAGATAGGTAACTTCCTGTTCCAAAATAGATGAGTGGCGTAAGTTCTGATAGGGCCTGGCACTAGGGCATTGTGGCAATACACTCCTGAATATTCCTGGTAACATGGCTTTAATTAAATATTCTCTCCTATAACACTGAATAAATTATTTCCTTCTTCCTACACTCAATCAATAAATAATCCACTTTTGAACCTTGTTATCTGTTTCTAAGGTGCGGATTGTGTCTCCAGCTCTTGCCAATTCCTGTAATTTCTATTGCAGTAATAAAAAAATAATCTAGTAGGGAAAGACCTGAGAAGAAAAATACCATCTTCTACCACTTCTCATCATGCCAAGTCAGTACCACAGAAGACAGGTTTTTTCCAGTCTAGCGGGTTTTTTTGGTCATAAATGAAACTTTTGTTCCATTACTGACTATTTCTGGTGCTTAAGTCCGGAGTTCCTCTCTCCAACTAGTGAACATACAGATCTCCAGAAATGGGCAGGGGTTAACTGGAAATGGTGATTAGAACAGGGGCTTTGAGTATAGGGAGAAAGTAAAATGTAAGTCAAATGTAAACTGCTTTTGAACATTTTTGAAGGTGGCACTTACTCAAAATGCTTGCACCTTGAAGAGCACTGGATAGAATCATTCAATGAGGTATGAATTTTGGATGTGAACTGAAAATATCTGAGTCTAGAGGAAAATGGACTCATCCTGGTTAAAGACTTCAGCTTAGAATCTGTGCCTTTAAAGCTTCCATAATGAAGCCATTTAATCTCTGTCTCAGTCAGTCTAGGCTGTAGAATACTGGGATAAATTCTGTTACTTTCTATGTTGCTCTTGGCTCCTGAATGGGGAGAATTCTTGGCATGTTGGTACTTTAATAACCCCATTGCAAAGTATCAATCAGTGTTCTCAATCATCACAGCTCTAGAAAGCTGAAAGCTGAGGTGAGAGTCCTGTGTTCTGCAGAAATCAACACTGAAAGCTGCCCAGTTTGCTGAGCTTTAATGGAGCTATTTTGGGACCTGGAATTCCTGCTTATCAGCCACAAACTTCTGGGCTAAATCATTCTCTCACCAGACTGTTTACAATTAAGCCATCTAATGGATTGTGGGCATTGTAGAGTAATTCTGGTTTTAATGAAGACACCCAGTTAATTGATTTCTTGCTACATGTGTCTCTAGCTTTATGTGTATTTCTGATATTGAATCACACAATCAGCCTACGCATAAGCTAAACATAAGTTTGCTGTTTCTTTCTCTTGTTCTCATGTCTATCCTGCTCTCATCTGCTTGGCAGAAGTGAGCTGAAGTGGCTGTACTCTCCTGGGACACCAGATCTGGAATACAGCCTTGTTTCCCTAGACTCACACAAATATTACGACAGTACACATTTGTGAGCCAGATTTAGCCTGAAAGACGTGCTTCTGGTCTGTCATTTCATCCCATAGAAGACATTGAAAGCCCAATAACATAGCAAGTATCATCTAGCCAGCCAAGCAGCACCATAGTGGGAGATAAACATGGATCCAGGGTACTCCTGTCTGCCAGAGAGCGGGAGGGAAAGGGGAGGCAGGAAAGGAAGAAAATGTAGTCCAGGTAGTGCAGTCATAGCTGCTGCTGCTTCTTGAGAGTTGGGATCTCCCAGCAGCAGTGCCAACATGATCAGGATATCTGCTTGCACAGGAAGAAGCTGTGAGTAGGAAAGAGTTGGGACAAAGGCAGTTGTAGTTCTCTGAAATGGAGAACTGTTCAGATCCCTCTGCGGAACTTCCCTACCCTCAAGCACATCAGCACTCTCTCCCTTAGTGTCATCTGTAGACTTATTGAGGGAGAACTCGCTCCCCTCATCCACAACACTGATGAAGATGTTAAACTGAACTGCCTCAACACTGAGCCCTGAGGAACACCACTTGTGACCAGCTACCAAGTGGATTTGATTTCACCACTTTTTGGGCCTAAACATTCAGCAAGTTTTTTACCCAGCAAGGTGTCCACCCATCCAAGCCAATGAGAAGCCAGTTTCTCCTGAAGGATGCTGTGTGGAGACAGTGTCCAGTGCTTTACTAAATGTCCTAGTAAAGACAAATTTCACCAAGATTTGGGGCCCTCCTTGTACATGAAGTTATTGCCAAGAATGTTTAGAATCCAGGTTCTTGAACAAGAGTATTGTTTAGCCTGGGAATGATGGTGAAGATTTTGTCATTTATGGAAGGCAGTCTCTTGGCCAAAGTGCACATTTGTAAATTTTGACGGATCTTGCTCTTTATTGTTTATCTCTCTGCTTATAAGCCCAAGTTTCTTCTACGCAACAGCAGAAGTCTCTGAGGGAAAAGATTAAACAACATAGCTTAATCACAAACTGTTGTGGCCATGTTAAAATTCAATTATTCCTACTGAAAGAGGTGAGTCTCTTAAAGGAAAACTCTGGATCTTAAAAACTCCTGTCTTCAGCTGCTATTTCTGTTCTTTATTCCATGGTTAACAACAGATGAGGCCTGCCACTTTTTTTTTTTATAATGTACCACTTTCAGCTTTTCCATGTGTGGCTGACACAGTGAACTCCTTAGAAGATTTGTATAAACCAACTTCTCCACTGTACTAGCAGAAACCTGGCTTGTCTCTGAGGTCAGCTGATATTTCAGGTAATTTGAATTATGAGAACTATCAGCCATAGCACATTCCCTTTCAGTGCTCAGTTCTTTGAATTCATGGTCTGTATTTCCAGGGAAGGATCAGGTCGCTCATCAGCACATGAGGCTCTGGACCTGTCTACTGAGAAAATTTGTTAAATTATATCCAGACTTTTGCAATGTGATTCTCCCTCACAAACCTGACGCTTCTGGGGAAAGAGAGAGGGGTTTTCCTGAGACGTCTCATATCTCTGTCATGATGACAATTTTCTTACAAAAGAAGTAGGATTACTATAACCCATTTACAAGCCTGTCAATAGCAGAACAGAAACTGAAATTACGCATGCAGTTCTGCTAATGAGAGGGTTGAGGTTGTTTTGATTCAATGACCATTTGACAGGAATGCAATCCACTGACACTTTATTTAGAGTCTCAAAGGTGAAATAATTTTCTAAAAACCCCACAATGTTCTGAGTTTTATTAGCCATGGCACTAACGTGATATTTGAATCACTTCATCCAAAGCCCAATCGCCATCTAAACCAATATTATAAGTAGAAAAAGGCAGCTACTTCACTTCATGCAGGGGCTATTTCTGCTACATAGTTCCAGGCAGCTGCTGCACAATAAGATTCCAGATATAATTATCTGAAAGGCTGTACCTTGGAGTAAAAAGAATGCTATTGATTTTCATTTTGAAGAGTTACTGAAATCTAGGAGGAAAGGGAGTGAGGGATTGTGAGGTTCCAGGTAAAGTAAAACAGAAATAAAGACAACTGTGAGGAAGGCAAGTGGATGGGCAGCCAAAACGTCTGGCTGCCTTTAAAGCTACATAATTCTGTAGCAGCAAACTTCGGGGAAACAGTCAGGTTTGTTTTCCAGGAAGAGATAATAACTTAGAAACCTCTTTCTTGTGGCTTTCTTTAATCACATGGAGGGATGGTGTTAAAAGCCAAATGCGCGCTGAGAGATGTTCCCTTTGAACTACAAGAGCACAACAGATCCCAGCTTCAGTTCACTGAGCGTGTGCTTTACTGAAAGTTAGTCATCTCTCATGTTCAGATGACCCTCTGCCTCTTTCAAAACCATAGCAGTCTTTGGTGTTACAGTACTGTCAGGGCAACTCAAATATGCCAAGAGCATGCCACTGGAACTGATATCAACATGTATGTGCCATGTTGTATGTTTCTCTTAAAATATTTTTGAGCATATTTGCAACAGCTGTGCAACTCCAGTCACAATATTTTCACTGGCTGAGTAGTTGTTTCTCCAGAACTCTGCTGGGAACAATTTGCTGATCTACTATAGTATCCTATTTAATTTCAGATTGGTAGGTCACTCCTTGCTTCTAGTACGGACTGAGCTGTCATTTTTTGCACATGCATGGGCACAAATGAATCCCTGTCTTGTATCCCTTCAGTATTTCCTAGGAGGGATGAGTTGTTTGGTGCTGCACTACATCACTACTACCTTTAGAACCACAGGTATACCAGGTTCTGCTACAAGCAGAAACACAGAGAAACATCTGTGATCCTAGCAGGAATCTTTGTGTGACAGAAGTGTATTTCTCCTCAACAGACCAGTAGAAAAGTTAGTCTGCCCTGCCTGAGCCCTACGAGAGCTGATTTTGGTTGCACTGAAATGAGGTAAGAGCATATTGTGACAGAGCAGTTGCTTTGCTAGGTTTAGAGCTAGCAGGAGGAACTGGTTATAGCCCCTTTTGTTCCCTCTCTGGTCCTCACTAAATTTATGCTGCCTTCTTTAACCAGAACGTGTAACTGAAACACAGTAGACTTAGGAACCTATCCTCAGCCCACATCTCCCTGCTGCTTCCCTACCTGGGAAAGAATATTCTCCAGTGTCACATTGTCCTGAGGGGTTCCTCACACAGATGCTACTATCAGACGAAGTTGGTGAGGGGTTTGGAACACAAGCCCTATGAGGAAAGGCTGAGGGAGCTGGGGTTGCTTAGCCTGGAGAAGAGGAGACTCAGGGGTGACCTTATTGCTCTCTACAACTACCTGAAGGTAGGTTGTAGACAGGCAGTGGTTGGTCTCTTCTCCCAGGCAGCCAGTACCAGAACAAGAGGACACAGACTCAGGCTGTTCCAGGGCAGGTTTAGGCTGGATGTTAGGAAGAAGTTCTATACAGAGAGAGTGATTGCCCATTGGAATGGGCTGCCCGTGGAGGTGGTGGAGTCACCTTCATTGGAGGTGTTCAGGAGGAGACCTGATGGGGTGCTTGGTGCCATGGTTTAGTTGTTCAGGTGGGTTGGATTGGTTGATGGGTTGGACGCGATAATCTTGAAGGTCTCTTTCAACCTATTGTATTGTATTGTATTGTATGTGCCAAGCACTGAGAAAGCTGAAGTTTTTTTTTAAATATCCTGCCTGTGAAAGAAAAGAGCATACTGGCCTGAAGTCTGTGCTTTGTTTTCAGGGAATTATCAACAGGCAGATTACAGCCATAGTTCTCCAAATTATAGTAACCAACCACATTTCCTGTGAAGATGATCCTGGATTCCAGTAAGTAAAAGTTTTTGTTTTTTCTCCCTCTTTTTTAACTTCTTCCCATTTTCCCCAGAACTCAGTATTGTCTTGTGTGCCTGCTTTGAACCAGTAATAGCCTGTACCTAAATCCTCTGAGCACAGCGCTCTGGTAGTCCCTGTAAGTGCCTGCTGTAGGCCAAAAAGCTTCAATCTTTATGCACTGAGAAAAAACTCAGCTATTTCTTCCTGTTCTGAGTTTTACATCTCCACAGATCTTTGGAAACTTTCTGTCCATTGCCAATGGCCCTGGGATCAGATGCTCAGGCTCTTACTCAGCTGCAGACCTTCCCCAAAGGAGAACTTAGTTTCTGGACAGCCAACATCTGATGGCCCTACCCTTGAAATCTCAAATTAAATATGACCTGATGTGGAAGATGTAACTAGGCAAATAAAATAGTCTGCTTTTTCTCCAGCCCCTCAAGTATTCCTTATGCCAAAGGAATACTTGAGCAAAAACTCGAATCCTTTTGAGATCTCTTTTGAACTCAGTTTTGCAATCTGTTAACTTTCTGCAGCAGCTTCAAGGGGAATTCCACCTTTAAAAGCCTGAGGAAAACTGAGGCCTTAATTCTGTATTGCTTGCTCGTGCAGTTCACTGTAAATCTAAAATGTTCTTGGATGTCACCAGCGTGCTTTTTCTCCTGGTCAGTCTTTTATTCTACTCCATAAATATTCAACCTTAATTACAGCTATTTTGGTTTGGGTTGGTTTTTGGGTTTTGTTGTTTTGTTTTGTTTTCCCAATGAAAGCTAAATATAGCATTTAAAATTTTAACTTCTCCTTCCTGGAGAGTTAACAGAGAGAGAGTTTTGAGTCAACTCTTTCTTCAGCAGGCTTTTCATATTATTCCCCTTCTGTGGCAAAAGCAGCAAAATCATTTACTTTACATGTTTGTTTGGATCCTACCTGCCACTCATAGACTCTGAATTATTTCTCTCAAATGTTTGGTACATGCTTTCAGTTCAGCATTTTATTTCCAGCATAATCCTACCAAACTCAATAGCAGGCTCCTACAATAGCTGTTCAGTGACTCTATTCTAGATGGAGAAGTTTGTCTTTTATTGACTTTCTGCATAACTGATTTGCCAGAACTGGTAAGCAAACAGGAGCTGGTACATCCTAAAGCACTCCTTGTTCTGCAATGCACAGGGATGTTTCTTAATTACAACAGTGTGGGCATTAACACAAATAGCAGAACCATTAGTAAGCCTAAAATCTAAAAATTCTAATCTACCCAGCTACATGCTCCTGCTGCTGTTTTGCACTGACTCTGACATTCTTGGATGCTTTCATTAGCCATTTTAGCTCTAAAAAGTTTTGAGACACCATAAAGAATGAGGTGAGATTCGACTGCCCAGGAGCAGGGATGGAGAAAGGCCAAGTTGTGAGGGAAGTGCTGAACTGCCTCAGCTGTCAGTGACACCACACTTAAGTTGTTTCAAAACCACCCATCCTACATTGCTTCTATCACACAAAATATACAGCCTGCAGCCTTCCAGTTACTGTCTTACAGGAAACAGCTAAAATTAGTGAGAAATATGTCACATTCAGGAATGCAAAATATAGATTGGAACTGGTTTGACTTACCAGACTTGACCAAAGAGAGCACAAAATTAGATTTAGGGCAACTCTAAGAAAGTTATACTGGCCACACTGTTGAGGGTCAAGCTAGTTGGACTGAACCCTTCAGGTTGCCTTTCAACACTTTAGTGTGGGGGCTACAAAAAGAATAAGGATAAGCCTGCTTTTTCAGAGAGTGTCTTTCACCTGCTTATCAGTTTCAGTTTGGAGGATCAACAACTCAGGGCAATGTATATACAACAGGAATGTACTGAAGGCACTGTGATTATGCAGCTCTAGAAGGGAAGTGAAAAGAGTTATCTTGTACTGGTCAGAAGAGGAGCAGGATCTGCCATATATATGAATGGTTAAAGGAGTTACCTTCTAGCTCCTTGGATGAAATATGACCCTTTTTTACTTCCCATGAGTAAATGCATTTGCCCTACCAAGTAAGGATTTCAAAGTGTATTGAATCACCATTTTAAGGAAAAGCATGGAAATTTCACATAGCACATCATAACAAGTGACTAGGCACCACTTTCCCAATGCTAAATGTTTCCATCATTACTCTCCTCCTCTGCTTTGGCTCTCCCTTATGTGACTATATTCCTGTAGGCTCAGCAGAGGCAGGAAGAGTCATCAATCCATCACGTGTCTATGTGTGCCTATCTATACCACACCCATCTCTTTTGTTTTCTCCCAGTTGCTGACACTATGTATTTCAGCTGATACAGGTGCCTGGGACTCCTCCTGTCAGAAGTTATGTCCATGGTAGGTAGATTCAAGCTTGCCAACAGTAGCTGGGTGGCTGTGTTTAGACCATTATCAAGCTGAAATGACTAATGCCTGCCAGAGCAGGTTGGCTTAGAGCCAGCACCTCCTATACTACATAACATTTTACAGGTACCACTATAGACACAGGGGGAGGATGTCTGGGGAGGAAGTCTACCTATCTCTGTCCTTTGCTGTCATCCAGTTCCAGCAAGTTACTACTTACCAGCTCCCCCTCTGAGAAGGATAGGGCAGGTTTCACAACTTGTGTAATGATTTTGGAAGTCCCACAGGAGGTGACACAGAGATAAGGAAATGCCATGTTAGTTTCCTTATAGATTTCTCCAATAAAAGAGGGGGAAATCCCCCCATTCCTTACTTACAGGTGAAGGTGTGGCCTCCACCTCCAGGTTGTACAGCTCTTTGAGAGTGAGAAAGCCAGGACAGCCATCCTTGTCATTCTGTCCTTTCTCTGTTTTGCTTACTTGAAGCTTGGTTGCAATGCAGCAGTTTTACAAGACTTCTGAAGACAGCAGAGGTTTTTTTTAAAGGGGATTCCCATCCCCCAGATTGTGTGTGAGTGCAGGTAATAAACTCCCTAAGCGTCTTAGAGGTATGGAGAAGGCCAAGGGTGGAGGACAACATGGATTTGTGACATGATTTCCCTGTGTTGCCTTTATAGAAATTTCTCTGTAAAGTTTTGTTGTTCACATAGAGCAACTGAACCCCTTTCCATAGAAGCTGGGAGCTTGGAATTGGTCAAAAATCAAGCTAACAAAAAATTATAGGGCATTAGTGAAGTCAAATCCTGACAGAAAACCTCAGTGTTACTCATACCACATACTAAAAAGCAGAACAGAACCTGTAAACATCTGAGCACTGACAAGCTGCTGAAGTATAACAGCATCCAAATTCATGTTTATCATTAATGAAGTGGCAAATAGAAGGCTAATATCCTCAACTGCAGTCTGATTATCCTAAAATAGGCCATATACTTCCTAGCTGTGTGCAAAACCAAGAGCTGGTGAGGAAGCAGTTCTGACTTTCTTGTACTTTAGCACCTGAGCTTCCTGTCAACTACCAACATCCTGTTTCTGTTACTGTCAGAGCCATTTTACAGTCATATATGATTAGTGGAGGCCAGGTTGATGGGTCATATACAGGGAGTAAGCCTTTCTGCTGAAATCAAGGCTCTTGACTAGTCCTAGGAGGGAGAACACCTGTTATGTCAGCTTGATACATGCACAATCTAGACCTGCTTTTGCTGCCTCTGTGATCAATAGTGAAACTCTCTTGACCAGTAGAGATTCAGGGAAGTATTTAGTTCTTTTAATACTTCTACTGTTGGGACATGTTTGTCTTAGGCATATGGATGGCCTTGCCCTTTCACAGTGTTCCACAACCAAACATGAGAGTTCCAAGGTAGCTGTATTTTCCAATTATTTTTTTTTGTTTTGGTTTGGTTTGGGTTTTTTTTGTCCCAGTCTTGTAACCAGAACACTTAGTTCCAAACAGATTCAGTGCTGGGAGAGGATTTGGTTTAAGTCCTTGTTGCCTGCCTCAGAGATGAAGGTCCTGCACTACACAGGTTTCTGTGGAGGAGAGGAAGCATGTTGGTCTGTGAGGACAAGATTGTACAGACAATAGTGCATCTCTTTGGCCTGAGCAGAAGAGAGCAGGGGAGGTCTGCTACCTTATGCTTCAGTTGTTCCCTGCATCTGAGAAATTAATGATTTAGTCATTGCTGCAGAAATATTTCTGGATTTTAGTTACTCGCTGTTAAATCGTCATTCTTTCCCCCATGCATACTGAAGTCTCTAGACATTGAATTCCTTTTCCTGGACTTGCTCCTGTGTTATCAGCTCCATTTCCTAAAGCGGCTGAAACAGAGGTCACAGACTAAACTCCAACTTCAGCATATGAGGATATTTTTCACTTAAGCTTATACTAAAATTAATGAAGCTGGACCAGATATGGAATATTGACTAGCTCATCCTCCTCAAACCTCTTAAAGTTAAACCATACCAAGCAGAAAACCTTAACTAATTTGTAAACCAGAAACTGAGTTCAGCGGAAAGTTGGTTGTTCCCCTCCTCCACTATCAATGACATTAGTAAGTATTGTTTGATAATGCTCTTTCCCCTTCTCAGCCTATGATTTTCTGGAGGATCATATCTGACCAGCAAATGTAGAGGACTGTGCCTGTGAGAGATGTGCTTCAGATGTAGTTGTTCTACAGTAAAATGTGCCAGTTGCTATACACTGTGTGTAGAACAGGCCACCAGCTGTTCTGGTTAGATCTGTAAGAATTATGTCTCTTTAAAATGGCATTAACAGCAAATAGCATTACCACAAGCAATTTAGCTGTTTATTAGTTACCAAGAGGAGATAATATTTATGCCAGCTTTTGCATGGCAGGTCAATTATTTTGTAAGCACAGGCAACAGTATATTTGTATTGTGCAACTCTTCCTAGGAACTGAACTCTGCTGGAGGACAGGAAATCATGGGAAGCAGGATGGACTTGAATTAAAGGGAAGGGAATTGTTTTTCATGTGTTTGGATGTCAGTGCCTGTTGAGCTGCAGTGATATACTGTATCATCTGTGCTTTTCCTTATGCAACTAAGCAAAAGGGAGACCTGCAAAAGATTAAAGTGAATAGACTGTAGTTATTCTTATTTTGAGTTTAGTTTCTTTTCTCTTAATATTTTTTTTATGTGGTGACAGGTGGTCTCCACAGGTCAAACATCTAGATTCTGGAACAGTTTGGCAAGGTGCTATTCTACAAAACTTCCTGAGCTGAATTTGACCAACTTGCCCTAATCAAAATGTATAAATGACCACCTAACCCAATGGGCAGTATTTCAAATTCAGCTGCTTCTCTATGTTTTATAACTAGTTACGACAATCTGCTTTCATCATCTGCCTGCTCCATGAAGACTGTGTGACTCAGACTGGGGAGTTTCATAAATACTTTTTTCATGATTATTTAGGAAGATGCTGGCTTATAAAGGTGTTTAATAAGTGTCTCATCCCTCTCCTTTTTTTCCTCTACAATCACCATATTATCTTAATTGTGCAGTTAATGTGTGTCTCTTGGATAAAAGAGAATGCATTCATTTCAGCTCAAGCACTAGAGGCTGTTAAAACTGACCTGCAATAAGTTCAAGCTTTAGAAATTTGGACCAACAGTAGCATAATTTGTATGGTGATCAATTAAGTGTTTTTTTCAAGTCCTTAATAGGGGCTCAGGTCTTCACTGTGTTGTCAGTGGAAATTGAGCAGTTTTTAGGAAATATGCTAGATTATGCAACATGTCTGAATCTTGGAGTAAAAAGCTCTAAACTAGCTGTATAATTGGTCTGCACTTGGGACTCCATTTTTATAGCAGATTAGATCTGGCAAGAGAACTTGTAAGAAACACCTGTATGCCCTTGCAGCTGTTATTCCCTCTGTGAAATTCTTTCTGAACCCAGACCATATTTTCTCTGACTCTCTCAAATGCATTACCTCCTTCCAAAATTTCACAGCCTTCTAGGGTGCTTTCCTCTGACATCCTACGGTCTTCCCAGATTTCATGCAGATAGAGAACATTTTCTCTCAAGGTTAGTTTTGAGCTCAGATCTGTTGACTTCACTGGAGACTGAATTAGGTGCTGTAGGAAACCCCAAAGACCGCTGGCCCTAAGTTAAACCTGGTATTTGCTTCTGGCTGGCCTTGCAGTGATTTTATTCCACCAATGGCCACCATTCAGGCTCATGGAGCTACACATGCACTCCTACATTCACTCAAAGCCTATTTATACCATCTTGGACTATACCTGTGGGTTGGGTTTAATCAAATATATGCATTTGCCTTTGGGCTTCAGCTGACCTTGTATACAATACTAACAGATTCCAGTCCCAAAACATATTTTAGATGGATGTGAAATGTGTTGCATTTTAAAATCACCATCTTCTTAAAACTGTATTGAAATAACAAAGGAAACGAGGTATGTAGGAAAGCAAGGGTAAAATAATATGGATAGCTGAGAAAGGCATAGCCTCACCTGTGTACAGGCATAGCCTCACCTGTGTACAGGCATAGCCTCACCTGTGTACAGGCATAGCCTCACCTGTACTCTTGTGTCTCTTAATGCAGATTTGGAAGTCAATATCTGTGATTTGGATATGTCATTATCTGTGATTTCAGTTGTCATTGTGTTCACCTTGGCAATGAGCTTGTGTATGGTTTTGCAAACTGCATAAATTACACTTCTTGGGAAGAAAGATTATCTAGAGTTTATTAGTTCCAGAGCATAATAAAACAAAACACAGTACAGGCTGTGCGGTTCATGTAGGCAACCTCTTCCTCATTAGGTATATTTGTTTTAAAAGTAGATATAAAATAATACTTTGACATATGAGCAAACAATCAGCAAATACTACTTGGTACTTAGACAAGGTTTATATTATCTATACAGTTAAAAGAGGGAGAGATTACCATAAAAAGTAGTATGATGTATAGAATAATTTTTTGGTAGAATCCAGAATGAAACCCATGTTTTCCTCCTGCCTTGGAATAACCTTTCTCAGTAAGTCTGAACTATAATGCTTATCTCAAACTATTTATTAATAGATATTCTGCACAAACTATATAATGCAAGATTCCAGAATCAAACGGCAGGAGATAGTTTCCTTGTTTGGAGTTCAGAGTCCTAAGCCTCATTTCAGCAGCACTTCACCCAAAGGCTGAGTTTCTGTTCTTTTCTATTTTGTTTTCCTATCTCAAGTTGTTCTGTGGTGAATTGGAGCATCCTTTGTGCCATTCAGCTTCAGCAGGCCTTGCTATTTCATATTCCTCACTCTCTGCCACTAAACCAAAAGCTGTCCTCCTTTATTTACATTTAGACTCCAGAGAAAATCCCTCTGGCCAGTGTGTACATGGTTATTATTCACAAAATTCAAGGCCAGAGTGGCTTGTGAGACACTCATTCAATTTTGCACTTTAGAAGATACCAGCTGTTCCCAGTGTGTTCTGTATGGAGTTTAAAGTTCTCAAAACTGTGTCCCTGGCAGAAAGCTGAAGATATTTGGAGTCTCACCAGTGCTTCAGACCTTTATGTTTGGGAAACAGAAATTGTTCAAATCCCAGAGAGGATGCCTAAAATCTCAGTCTGAAATCTCAATCTGACTCAAATGCAATTAGTTGTTAGCTTCTCCTGTAGGGAAGGTGATTTGGGAAAAGCTTGGTTAGGGTGAAAATGTAGCATAGTTACCAGTTTCAGTTTGAAGGGCGCAGGGGAAACTTGCAAATACCCTGCCAGACTGGAAGGAATGGGGGCAGGAAATGGCACACAATCTTGTATGCATACTTTTGGCATCAAAACAGCAGCATAGATAAGGTTTCATGTCACCCTCATCCTGTGAAGTTAGCTGGGGTACTATCAAGTAAGAAATTGTTGTGAGGCAAGTCATAGATTTAATTTTAAAAGGATATTTACTGTTATTTAATAATATTATCTATAGAACAGTTGATCTTCCCTGCAAATTTATTTCACTGTTGCTAAGATTTCACTCCAGCTGTTTGTGTGTTCTGATGTGATAAGCCTGATACTGAATACAGTTCATATTTTTCTTTTTCCAACAACATGTGTAAATGTGACTAGAGCAGATATTCCAAGAGAAATAACAGGTGCATAGTACCCTCCCTGTCTTCTTGCATTCACACTGTCTTGCAAAATGTCCTTCCATTCAGGATCCATGAAAACAGTACAGTGCTGGGAGCATCTCCACACTCCCATGACTTCATGCTGCTGGCTGTCTGTACTAATGCCATCTCTAGGGCGCCTGTTAGACCAGTACAGTAAAGCACTTTATTTTCAGCTTAAATTTTGTGAAAGATGGAAGAGATTGTTGAAATTCTCACTGATCTTCAGTATAAGATAAAAGTAACTTAATTCTGAGGCTTCCTTTACAATGACAATGTATTAATCTGCCAGTACACTGATAACTTCTCAGTCTATCCTGACTTAAACTGGGAGCATTGTAACCATTTAAAGGATGGCTTTATAGTTACATGGAAAGTACAGACTTCAAGATTTAATCCCACTTGTGCCTTCCCTCTAAAGCTATATTCTCATCTCCTATTCACTGCTTCTGCTGACACCATCATTAAAAATATCACAGTGTTCATCACAGTGGAGCCACCCTTTACTACTATCTTCTCTGAAAAGTTCCTAATTATTTTCCCTTTTTTTTTTTCTTGGTTGCCACTAGGTTCATTCTCCTTTCTCATCATTAACATGTTCACCTGTGTACATATTTTGTACCTTGACTCGGATCTCTTTTCTGCTACTCGAAGTCCACAGTACCGTCTCAAGAGGATATTTAGTGGTAGAATAAGAAAGAGTCAAGAGAGTTTGCTTCTTTAATAGATCCAGGATGTCCTTTTATGCTATGAAAAGAAACTAAATCAGAGCACAGAACTAGGAGATATCAGAGAGCCTAAGTAAAGGCCTAAACCCCTTATAATATTACTTACCTACCCAACTGAGTAGGCCCTTGCTGCTTTGCCATACTTGAGCAGTGGTTATGTGTTGGGATGGGTGGGAGAAGTTGGATTTTTTCTTTATGCTCCCTGCTGGCATGTGTTTCTGTTGTTCTATAGTGAAACAAAGAGAAAACGGACCCTGATGCAGCAAATTCAGCTGCTCTGCTGGTAGAAAAAAATCAGATACAGTGACAAGATCCCAGTACTATGCAGAAATATGATAACAGTCAAGTCAGTGGCAATGAAAAATCTTGAACAGCACTTCTTTGCAACTGGGAGACCTACTGGAAACCTACTGCACATGAAGCTGTTAGCTTATGCTTTAACTGCACAGACAGCAATGTAGAGTCCTAATTAAGTTGCTGTAACACAGCCTTTGTCTCAAAGCTGGAATTAATGAATAAATGCTTTGCTCACACAGCTGTCAGCAACAGTGGACAGGTGATAGGACAGCCAGGAACTGAATGGCAGCCCAACACAACAGAAAAGACTGACAGAAAAGGAGAAAGAAAGGTATAGGAAGGAGATGGATACACTGTTCAATAGAGAATTAAGTACAAGCTGGGTGAGGAGTATTGATGGCTAGATATGGTCAGTGTGTTGCCCTAGGGGACACTTTTTTCTCGACTGTTGAAAATAGCATCAGTGCTGACTGCAGCTGAAGCCTCACTTCTTGTAAATGACTTCAATCATAACAGAATTAGTGTGACCACAGCTTCACAGTGGGTGAGGTTATGCTTGCCATTCAAAAGGCTCCTACTGAGCATTCAGTGACTCTTCACAGCTGAGTTAACCAGGTTCTCTGAACACCTACAGGTCTATTCATTAAATCTGTTCATTAGCAAATGTTTTACAGCTGTAGCGTGGCATGTAAATTAACCTACTCTGAAAGCAAATGTGTGTTTCAGTCTTTAAAAAGCAAGGAAGCCTCAGCCTTACTGTCTGTGGCCATAGGAGCATTGCACTGGAGCAGGGCTGAATACTGTCCCAGTAAGATCTCTGTGGGACAGAGACCCCCCGAGGGTCCTTGCAGGTGACACAGCTGTGCTGCAAATGGTATTACTGTAAAGCTATCCCTTCCCCACTAACTATAAATATTGAAGTCTCTTCAGAAAATGCAACTTTGTTCTCCCCCTGAGCATGGCTTAAATTCTTCCGCAGTCCTTTACCAGATTGACTGTTTACTTCACTTTCCAGCCACAGCCAGGAGTGAAAAGGTCAGAGGAAAGAGCTGGGCAAGAGGGGGAGGGACTAGAAACACCACTCTTTACATACCTTTTAGCAGGGAGGATTAAAATCACTGCACTCTTGTGTTTCCGTTGCTTTAGGCACAGAATACAGCAAATTCCCTATTTGACCTTGCCAGTACTTCAATAAACAGTGGGTCAGAGATTTGACAGATGGAATTAATACAGACTCTTACTATGCTCCTTAGATGGCACAGGGTCCTTAAATTGGACGTTTTAGAGAGCCCTTCATGAGCTCTTAGGGCAAGGCAGAGAGACACTGAACACACATATTGTGGTAAGGGTTTCTTAGTTGCTAGAATAAGGATCTACCTACCCACTGCATTATTTGTTGGGCAGAGAGGAAGACAGAAGGAAAGGAAGGGGGACAGTAAGGCAGGTGAAAAGATAAGTGGTTGTAAAGTACAAGTCAGCTTTGTTTCCTCTTTCCTTAAGAGGTCTTTTATACACTTGTGACTTTCTTGTCCATATTTATAGTCTTTTTTTTTTTTCCCCTGAAATATCCTGTTTGCATTTCAAATTAAATACAAAATTCATGTGAGAGGATAAACATACTCTAAAGCAATAGAAGGGAGAAAGTAGGCTTTGTTTCTGCTAGGAAGAAGTTTAAATGAGTGCAATCCTTATGCTTTACGTTCTATGTATCTCAGTAGGAAGCACCTAGTTTTGTTTGTTTTTATCAGGCGTAGTGGAGAACCTTCTAAATTATATTGTATTCTACCTATATTTCTGTACAGCAAGGCAAAAGCTGTTTGAGGATGGAAGGGTTAAAAGATTATGCCATGTGAGGCTGGGAGGATTGGGAAAGGGATAACAATCTCTGCTGACAGCAAACCAGTTTGGCAGCCCTCACCCTACAAAGACTTTCTTTTTCCCAATTTAACTTCTTAAAGCTATTCACATACAGTCACTTTGCTCTGCACTGGTATCTGCACAGCATTCTCAACTTTCCCAACTTACATCCTTGCAGCTAAGGGGAAATGCATCATTTGGCAACAAATTCCAACTTTAGAATGAAGCAGAAATGCTGTCTGCTAATCTCAGCCAGGGATGGCTGGCAAAAGAATGAGACTGCTAAGCAGGGCCAATCCAAAAGAGCATTTTTAAGGAAGCAGCAAAGGGTCACGATACTGTCTGTATGTTCTTTTTCCTCTTTTCACAATGTCCACTGCACTCTGAGTGATCCTTAGTCATGTTTGAAGAGGAAACCTATTTATTCCAAAGAAGCATCAGCAATGTAAGAGGTAAATGATATTAAACAAATTACTCAGTAAGGAACACTATGTAACATGTACTCAGTGTTTCCTAAAAGTGGCTTTAGCTTTAGAAGGAATGTGATTTACAGTAGAGGGTTAGACCTTTTGTCTTCCAAACTCTAAAGATGACTTCATTTACTGCTTACAGTTACTGTAAGAGCCATAGATCTGTGCTGATAGAGTACATTTCTGTGAAAGACTCTGTGCCTTCTTTGAAGTGATTTGGTTCAGATGGTTTTCTAAGTCAGCTTTTCATGGATTTCAGGAAATGCTAGGGGAGGGGAGAATCACTTTATAATAATGCAGGTGATATTTCACTGAACTAGGCATCTCAAGTATAGTTCAGTTACAGCTGATTTAGCACTTTATAAGCAGATAGAAAATTGGTGATGGCACCAGTGAGTTTCTACAGATGCTAATGTATTTTAACTTTCTCTGAATGCAGTTTACCATTAGAAATTACAGCTGCAAACCTATAGGCTTATGCTGTCTGGATCCTGTCATAGAGTTAAGTCATAGACTCTTTTAAAATACCAAGTCTGTGCTCTGTAGATCACCAGGAACTTAAGCAACAGCATTTTAAAGTCTAAACATGTCTGCACCTTTGCAATTTTGTGTATGCTGAGCTAAAGAGAGCTAAAGCTACCCTTCCCCCAATTAATCATGAGGATACAGTGTTCACAGCTTTTCAGTGTATGAAGGGCAACCCTGGTAAGTTTCATTTTTCCCTACTAATGCTCATGTGGTTTGGTTATCTCAGACAACAGCCTCTTCTTTGCCTAGAGCCTCATAGTTTTTAACAGATAAGGCAGGCTAGGGTTGGTGCAACTATCTCAGCCAAAGGTTTGATTCACTTTTTCAAAAACTATGTACCACTCTAGTCTCAATACAGCTCCTGGTCTCATGGATTTAGGAAAGAGCTGTATTCCTGAACAAATTCATCTTGAGTACATTTTCTACTTGCTTGCCATCTTTCTCTTCCAAACTTTTTGGGGCAGGAGTCCTGTCTGCTGGAGTAGCACTAAAGCAGGCTAGTTTGGTAGGGCAAAGAACAAGACCACATAGAGACCTGCCTGCAATTGCCCACCACATTCGTGGTTAAAAATTGTCAGCAGGGAAAACGACTTTCTTCAAAACTTCCACAATAAAGTTTATTATTTTAACAGCATTAAAAATATTATAAAATAATAAAATATTCTGCTTGGCAGAAAAAATATGCCAGGGTTTTAAAACCCCAGGTTTGTGCAAACAGTTTTTGTAAACATAAGAAGTCAAGTGTTCAGGTTCCATCCCAAAATACAGTAAATTGCTACAAAAATAGGTTTGCTCATTGTCAAACAAGTTTAAAAACCCAGAAAGTTGGATTTCTTTAGACATTTCACACATTCCTATTCAGTTAATGCTGTACTTATATCTGAAATGGGAAGGATTTCAGATAGTCCTTTAGGACAGGATTGAGGGGGATCTGGTTTAAGTTCTCTCTTCCAAAAGCCTTCACAATGCTCTTTCGGCAGAGCTCCTGCAGGGGCTGCACACGAACTTTGCGCAGGGGGTAACCAATACCTTCCTCGGGGAGCTTAGGTAATGTTCCAGCAGCTTAAAAAGACAGTCAAAAGTCTCTTTGCTGCCATCCAGGCTGAAGCGTCCAGTCTGAAAATTTATCCGGATGCTGGTGGGCCCAGTCGCAGTCTTAACACTGATGGCAAAGAAGCAATTCTTTTGTGTGCTGTCCCTGATGAGGAAGGTGCCCTCGGGCTCAGACTTCAGCTTCTCATGGGCAGCAGTGACAGTCAGAGGTCCCCAGTAGAAGCCACAGGCATCCAGCAGGCTGCTTGCTCGAGTGATGCTAGTAAAATCCGATTGTGAGCGAAAGGTTCGGAAATGTGTATTGCTCTGTGCCTGCAGAGTGCTGGGACGGCCTGGGCTGTGATAGCCCCGAGCCTGTGAACGATCTGGTGCTGGAGGGTCAAGTAGACATCTCGGGTCTGCTCCAACTGCATTATCTGCTGACACTTTGCTGTGCGCTACCATCCTACAGCCTAGACCAGCGGATGCGGTTGTCCATAGCGTCAGTGGCTACGGCAGGGCAGCTTTCCAGCAGCTATTCTGAAATGCCAGAGAAAGACACAATGTGAGATCCCCAGAGAAAAGTGACTGCAATCTCTGAATGACCAAGTCTTCCATTCACAGGCCTCCTGCCCATTATAAAATAAAATATTCATTTGCCAATTCACACTGGAGAAACAACTGCTTACTTTCTGACAAGATTAGCAGTCTATCACTATGGCAAAGTCTAAAGCTCCAGAAATACTCAGCAAGGATCGTTAACAGCCACAAAGGATAATGCAGTTTCCCTGCCATGAGCCCACAGAAGTTTATCAAGACCTAAAGCAAGTCAAATGACAGGAGGCTCTCCACAGGATCTTATCTTGTGTACACTCCATCAGATTCTCAAGTTTTTAGAGATCAAAGCAACAAGGTTTTACAACTCAGTTACAAATTCATCTGTACTGCCCCCTCTCTTCCCCAGTACAAACTGAGATGTCAGAACTTTGAAAACATCATTTGGTGCACTGTGCAAAAAAAAAAAAAAAAAAAAAAAAAAAGAGAAAGGAGGTGAAGTAAATGTAAACTCTGCAGCTGAGTATGTCTGGGGCAAAAGGGTGAGGATAAATAGATGTCATTGTGTGACTGAAGTGTAACTTGGAAGGGCAGCCTGTAACCCTGCCAATTTAAACAGTAATCCTAAAACTACTTTCCTCTCTCCTGTTAACCTGAGGCTCAGCCATAAATGGCAATTTCCCATTCCCCCAACTTTCCCTTGGGACAGCAATGCTACAACCTCACTAGCTTACACAAATCAACCTCTATGAACCCTTAAAGCATTACTCCTCAGTCTCTGTTTTTTGTATTATATGCACTTTAAGTGCCCCAATCTAAATTGCTTCCTATTGATATATCTTTCAGCATGAGGGACTAAATTCATCCCTCGTGTTACTTCAAAGGAATTAGTAGTGCGGCACCAGGAATGAGTTTGGCCTGAGATGTCTACCTCTGACAGTGTGGTTCAATACATCTCCGCTAGCTGCCTTGACCTTACTGGCAAGCATAGATTTTAGGATTTATTCCTGTAGTCAGATATAGATCTGCAGCAGAAGCTTGTTGAGAAACCTTGAAGTATTCTCAGAAACGAACCCCACAGCCATCTTACGATTCAGGGTAACATGCTAATGAGGATTCCAAAGAAAGTATGCAGCTGGATTCCTGCCTGTGATAATGTAACAGCTTGATGTTTGATTTCATTTAGGTCATATTACCTCCTGAAACAGCATAGAGGGCTGTAAAATCCTTATGCTAGCAAGTGACTGTTAGAAAGCTGAAAGTAACGCTGGGCTTTCTTTACACAGCAGAACGAAACTGATGTCAGTTTTTCCAGTTGCCGGGCCCGGATTATCGCTCTTATTTAAAGTGAACAAAAATTAAATTTTAGAGCACGCCGGTGAGAAATAACTACTAAGACCGAGATGTAAAAATCGCAGAAGCCAAGAAAGAGTTTGCGGTGCCCTTCCGAAGGACGCAAAGATGGGGGTACGCCAGTCTTCTGCGTCTGAAAACCAGAGCTGGCAGCCTCGACCCCGTCAGAGCAGAACCGCCAGCGGGAGCTCCTCCTGGCCCCGGCTCATTCTATCCGGCCGCCGCGCTCCGGACCAGGGGCTGCGCCGGCTCTCAGCGCCGGGGTGTGGAGTCCCAGGAAGAGAGCGGGGCCGTGCAAACCGCCGCGTGTCCGCCTTCTTGGCTTTTATGCTTTTTTTCATACCAGGCACGACAGCTCCGTCTTGAGCATGGACATGGAGCCATAAAGGGAGAGTGAAAAAGAAATGGAGCAAGAAAACACCCCAAAAAAACCTCCAAGCCAAAGGCAGAAGCCCCTGAAGCCACCATGCTCCCGCAGATCAGTTCGGACTCCCCAGTCACGCTTCTGCCAACAGTGGGGCCAGAACGCTCCGGCGCACCCTGAGTATAAGACCCTCCCTTACCTTCGCCCGGACCGCGGCGGGCGGGGGCCGTCCCCAGAGCGCGCAGCACACGCGCTGGCTGCGGACAGGGGTGGCCGGAGCCGGCAGCTTATCCTGGCCGCGGCGGTTAGTGTTGGCCCCGGCGGCCGGCTGCACATCCTCTGGGCGGGGGCCCTGCCTGGCGCCGCAGCGAGCAGGGGCAGGTGCTCCCACTGGGCGGGCTGGCGGGCTGCTCCTCCAGCCCTCTGGGCCCCCTCATCGCCTCTGCTTTCTATTTAACGCGGCGGCGCTGGCGCTGTTTTGCCCGGCTCCTCCCCTGCCTTCTCCGAAAACACGTGGCCACCAGTTCACTTTCACTTTCCGTAGCACTCACGACCCCGCCCCGCCGAGCCCATCTGAGCTCCACGCGGAGCGCGCTCGCGGGGGGAGCGCTGGCGGCCTGCGCGCCTAGATGCGCCCAGCCACCCCTCGCTTCGCCGCCGGTGCTGGGCTCCGGCCTCGGGTGACCCTGTTTCATCTGCTCGGCTAAATCTGGGCTTAGTCTTTTTTTCTTTTTTTTCGATGTGGCTCTAGATGGCCCCGGCGAGGCAGTGGTGCGAGGGCTGGCCCGGGTAGCGGCGGGTGCAGGGTCGGGCGGGCCCGGCAGGAGGTGCTGCCTCAGTGCGCTGAGGCCCCGAGAGAGGCGAGGGGACCTAGAGGTAGGTGATGAATAATGCTCGGACCTGGCAGCCAGCTCAAACCATAAGGGAAAAAAATACAAGAAAAACGTGTAAGCAGCCAGCGAGAGAAGTTTTAAAGTGACGATGGCTGCTCTCACAGCTGTCAAGTCAGCGTGGACAGAACAGGTGAGAGGGCTTATTATGTAACTTAAATGTACAAGAATGGGAGGAAATTTAGACCAATAATAGTTTGAAAGTGAGGAAAATATTTAGAAAAATTAACGATCCTTCGACTGAGAGGACTCTGCAGGCACCACAGTGGGTTTTGAGTTCTCAGAACAGAATTTCTCTGGGGTTTTCTACAGGGTCACCAGCTTTAAAAGTAATTTAAATCCCTAAGTGTATTGATAGCCTTGCAACAGCAGCCAATGCAAGAGGCTTGGGAGGCTGTTCTGCTTGCCCAGAGGGAGATTTGAAACCTCAAGTAGCAAACCAGTGTTTTATGTGCACCCTCAAGCAAGCCCTAGAGCTTTCTGCCAAAGAGGATTTTTTTTACAGTAGTAACCAACATCTCTTTAAAAGTCCAAGAAGTCTTTCTTCTGATAATTCCTTTTCCTTTTGGAAGCCAAGTGCCCTAATACGTACCTTGTGCAGTAAATTCATCTGAGTAAGCATGTCCAAAAATAGAACAACTTTGTAAAGAATTCCACTGACCCTTGAATCTGGAATCACTCCATGAACATACTGCTTCCAGAGCAGATGTGGTTGGGAACATGCAGTATGATATTCAGGTTTTGCAGCCAGAATGCTTCTTTACATCAGGAGCAAAGAGAGGATGTTTTTCCCCTTGAAGTGAACAAGATGTTTTGTGACAATGAAAAGGAAATGTTTCTGTCAAACAATTACAGCGACAGGGGCAGGCAAGGGCTTGTGAGTTGTCTTTCGGGAAGTTGAGGGAATGTATTTTCTGAATCTTCTTTTTTCATGATAGACTGAATTAACCTGATGGCAATATAGTACCTTAAGGGATGTGCAGCCAGTGTACAATAGACGAACCTGGAAATTTCTGAGGATGCTTTAGTTGTTACAAATTGAGAGAAACAGAGCTTGTCATTAATGAGATTTGCTTTGTGCTCAGCTTTCTCTTGCAAACAATTTTGGAGCAGCTGAGCTTCAGCTAAGGTTTGGCTTAAGCAGCTGGTGGGGGAGGGAAGGTCAGCTGTTTTTCTGTGTAAAACAGAAGCATGAAGGAATGGTGGAACTGAAACTTACTTTAGAATTTGAATGTGCATCAGTGAGAAATGTTTTGCCACTACCTGCTTTGGTGTAGTGTGTTCCATGCAGTGAGTAGGTTTGATGTCTGTTTTACATAAGGCACTCTTCATGTTCAGACATAGCTAGGCCTTGCCTAAAGTCTGCTTAGGCCAGACATAGTCCTCTTCCTCCCCCATACTCCTCCAAAGAAAAGGGTTTTGAAGTTCTTAACTGGGTCACAATAAGGCAGATCACAGCCAAAAGTACAGCTCAGATCCTCTTAACTCCTCACCTAGCCCCTGAGGCACCCAGCCCAGCTACCTTTCTGCTACTGCATCACTGGCTTCTGCCATCACTGTGGCTTTAAGGAGTGGAGGCTGAAATGCAGCACAGTGGTATGGGTGTTTCTGAGATGAGATGGAAATTGGCTGTAGGTTCCTGCAGAAGTGCCAAGAAAGCTGTTCTACTCTCATGTAATATTTAGTTTTGTAAGATCACAGGGGAAAGATCCTCCAGGTGCACGTGCAGTCTGTTCTCTTGTACTGAGTAATGCAGCTGACAAAATATTGGTCCAAAAAGTTGTCTTCATTGAGCAGGAATGTGATAATAAGATTTAGTGGCAAAGCTTCAGAGCCTGGCTTGAATGGGTAGGTGAGCTCCCAGTCACTGAGGACAGTGATGGAGTGAGTTGGCCAGCTTGGATGCCAACAGCCAAGTGTGTCAGGCTGCTGAGTTTGATACCATCTCTACGTGAATCACAATGAAAGTGGTCTAGAGTTCTCCATAAGGTGCCTTAAAAAGGTTTGTCCAAGAGAAGTGAGCAACAATTGTAATATGGGAAGGAGACTTGTACAGTGAATGAAGAGTTTTAGATTTGATGGTCCCACAAATTGGGCTTTCTTGGGATATCTTCAGTTTTGTCCACTTGTGTTTCCTTTTGCAATCCTATGCTTCTGTTTCCTTTCCTACCTCCTCTCCCTCTATTAAAAATATCCATGATCTGAGCCTTGGAAAGAACTCCATGCCAGCAGCATTGGATAAAAGGAGATTCTTCTACCCAGTAGGGGGCAGTGAATAAATTAGGAGCTGGTGCAGAGCTACTGGGCAGAGCACACACAGGTGGTCTCTGGAAGTGACTGAAGTTGAAAGTACAGCTGCTAGTTCAGATGATTCTATCACTCAGCTTAATGGACACTTACTGCTTATTGCAAGTTGAATTACACTTAAGAGTCTGTTTGGTAAGTAAAGCCTTCCTTGTGAAATGTCCTTTTGCTCCTCTTCACAAAGTACCATTTCACATGGAGAAAGAAACTGTTCCCTTTGTTCCCTGCTGATGGACTCAGAAAAGAAGGGCAGTGACTGGAGAGAAAGAAAATTACTGGAAGACATTTTCTTATACCCCCTTGTCCCTTGTTTCTTGGAGCAGGAAAGTAAATGCTTTTGGTCTGAAGGGTTGTATTATTGGCCTGGAAAACTCAGAAGAATCACTAGGTATTTCTGCAGCAGGAGCACAGCTTACTGGCTAGAAACAGGTCAAAGGCTCAAGGGATTCTGTTCAGAAGGCATTAGGAATGTGCATACCAGGAAGGGCCTGCCAGGAGGCAGCAAGGGAAAAACCATGTTTCTGAATATGCTTTTGAAGGTAGGAGAGTACAGTATCTATTTGGGATATGAGAGACCTTTACCTGTTTGTTTTTTCAAAATCCACACTCCTAACCCTACTAGCAGCAGTGGCATACAGGCAGAGCTTCCTTTATGCTCCAAGCATTTCCTCACATGTGAAATCACCAAGAAGGAGGCAGTTGTGATACCACATATGATATTCCACATTATAATTTCCCTTTTGGGGCACTCCACACCCTGCTGAATTCTTTCCCTCTGCAGGGACAGCAGTCTGGGGAAAACCGAACAAACAGAAACCCCAAAAAACCCCAACCCAAACAAAAAAAAAAAACTTAAAAGGTATCAGGAACTCCCCATTCCAGCTTTGTTCTTAATTTTTGAGATTAGAAGCAGACACGGATTCTGTTATGAATTGGTAGAACAAGGTGTCTGTGGAATAGCATGTTGTTTGGCATAGCAAGTAGGTGCTCAGTGTGAGAATTAATATAGGAATGTTATTGTTACAAAGACAATTGTCATTGAGCAATCAGATTATTTTTCCGAGTCTAATAAATTGCTATTTGCTTGTAAGAACAGTTCAAGTAAATAGGGTCATGTATTTTACTGTTTTGAGGTTAGAGCCTCTCTGATGCTGATACGGTAAATGGTAGCTCTCACATGAAAGCACCCATTATTTAAGCAGACCAAATCAGCACCACCATTTTAGAAAGGGGAACTGAAGCACTAAGAGATTCAGTGATTTGCTTGAAGTCACAGAGTGAGACAGTCTGCAGAAGGGATAGGAATGGAACATAATTGAGGTCTTCAGAGCCCCATACTAGAAACTTAACCACAATACCATGCTTCCTGTTTTAGTGGGTTTTGTTTTCTTCTCCAGAATCTGAATTTTCATTTAAATGAAACCCCTAAAATCAGAATTCTTTGATATTACAAGTAAATTAGACACCACACTGTTTCTGAGTCTGCTTTCAGATGCACTGAAACCAGCAGCACTGACAGGAGTGTGAACTTCCATCACCCACTTTAAGTAGGTATTAAGGTCAGAGTTTGATGTAGCTGATTGAGACATGCCCAAAAGATGTGACTATTGTGACTAGACATTTCTTTATACATCACCATTTCCATACTATTCTATACTAATCATAGAATCATAGAATCAGTCAGGGTTGGAAGGGACCACAAGGATCATCTAGTTCCAACCCCTGCCATGGGCAGGGACACCCCCACACTAGATCACGCTGGCCAGAGCCTCGTCCAGCCTGGTCTTAAACACCTCCAGGGAGGGGGCCTCAACCACCTCCCTGGAAGCCATGGAATGGGTTATCACCACTCTCATGGTAAAGAACTTCTTCACATCTAGCCTGAATCTCCCCATCTCCAGCTTCATTCCATTCCCCCAGTCCTATCACTACCTGAGATCCTGAGAAGTCCCTCCCCAGCCTTCCTGTAGGCCCCTTCAGATACTGGAAGGCCACAATGAGGTCACCTCGGAGCCTTCTCTTCTCCAGACTGAACAGCCCCAACTCCTTCAGTCTGTCCTCATAGGAGAGGTGCTCCAGCCCTCTGATCATCCTCGTGGCCCTGCTCTGGACACGCTCCAGCACGTCCACATCCCTCCTGTAATAGGGGCTCCAGAACTGGAGGCAGTACTCCAGGTGGGGTCTCACCAGAGCTGAGTAGAGGGGAAGAAGCACCTCCCTTGACCTGCTGGTCACACTTCTCCTGATGCAGCCCAGGATCTGATTTGCTTTCCGGGCTGCAAGCGCACATTGAGAGCTCATGTTGAGCTTCTCGTCCACCAGCACCCCCAAGTCTCTCTCCTCAGGGCTGCTCTCCAGCCAGTCCCTGCCCAGCCTGTATTTGTGCCTAGGATTGCCTCGACCCAGATGCAGGACCCTGCACTCGGTCTTGTTGAAGCTCATGAGGTTGGCTTGTGCCCACCTCTCCAGCCTGTCAGGGTCCCTCTGGATGGCATCCCTTCCCTCCAGCGTGTCCATTGCACCACACAGCTTGGTGTCATCAGCAAACTTGCTGAGGGTGCACTCGATGCCACTGTCCATGTCACCCACAAAGACGTTGAACAAGACAGGTCCCCGGACTGATCCCTGAGGGACTCCGCTTGTCACTGGCCTCCACTGGGACATGGACCCGTTGACAGCCACTCTTTGGGTGCGGCCATCAAACCAGTTCTTTATCCATCTAGTGGTCCATCCATCAAACCCATGTGTCACCAGCTTGGAGACCAGGAGGTGGTGCGGGACAGTGTCGAAGGCTTTGCTCAAGTCCAGGTAAACGACATCAGTTGCTCGCCCCTCATCTATTAATGCTGTCACCTGCTCATAGAAGGCCACCAGGTTTGTCAGGCAGGATTTGCCCTTGGCAAAGCCATGCTGACTATTCCCAATCACCTCTTCACTATAAAGTGGCCCTAGTTAATACAGCTCCATTCTCATATCCTTTTAGTCATTTACCCCTGGGGAAAATGGCTAAAATAATAACCCACTTTACACTGATATTAATTGTTATGCTAGATGTCACTGTAGAACGATGTGTGTATGGCACAGTTATCACAGCATACACAAGTCATTATACCAAGAACAAAACATTTTGAAATGTCACCAATTGTTATCAAGCCTTGATAAGCATCATACCTTTACCTAGACAAGGGCTAGTCAGTCACCACAGAATTAATAATTTCTGTCTGAACTGGAATTCATGCTGTTCTGCTGATAATGCACAATTCAGATTCCTTCCAGCTAGAATGGATGATAGAAATCAGTGCGCTTGTCTTCTAAAAAGGATCACTGTGCATATTAGTTGTGAGAAAGTGCCTATTTCTGCTGGCTAAGATGAAACACAGTGGAATTTAAGTGAATTAAACTTAACTCTTTACTAAAATTCAGTAAGAGTTGAGCCTCTCCCTCCCATAAGTTCCTTTGTAAAGTCCACATTGCCTGAAATATATCTTTGTGAGAGATATAAAATGGTATTACTTCAAATAAGTAACAAATCATCAGAAGCTATGAGATAAGTTTATTTCTAAGCTGGCTATTCTGGAATTGTTTATTTTAAATTATGTTAGTTCCTGCTTTGGGGGCAGTTCATGCTGGTTTCCTCGAGCCCAGACTAAATGGAACAGTTAACCATACAAAAATGTGATCTGGGTTTTCTACATTAGAGTAGTTCAGAAATCCTTTGTAATTAGTTCAGTGAAGGGGGGGGAAAAAGGGGGAAAGAAAAAAAGGAAAGCCTCAAATGTTGGTAAAAGTGTTGTGAAAGGGCAGCCTCCTTTCTGGTGTTTTTTTTCCATATGAATGAGAATTCTGTGTTGCTTGGTGGAGTGTGTGTGTGTGTTCATACTCCACAACTGATGGAGGAAGTTTGGATCTCTGAAAATAATGTTGGTGCTAATTGCAGAGGCAGCAGGCTGCCTTTCATGCAAAGGAACTGCTGCTATAAATGCAGAACTGGATGGATATCTTAGAACCATATGAAGGTAGTTTGACTTCCAGATACACTTGCTGGACTACTGTGGTTTCAGTGCTGGCTGGAGAAATATTGACCTTGAATTCCAGAGCCAGTTGCTAATTTTACTTCAGTCTGGCTACCTCAATACCTGAGTGATCCTTTCCAAATGAAGTCAGTACAGACCTCTGCTGCTTTTCCATTACCTCCTGTGATGTCCCAGCACCTCTATCTGTTGAAGCCACCTTCTGTTTCTCCAGTTCCTTGATCTCATGTCTTTTCAGATCCCAACCCCATAAAAGTAGAGTGGTAATACAGCACAGAAAATTCATCCATGACACCAAACTCTGTTACGGGGTTTGGAGCTTAGGTTATTGTTTGAACCTGTAGTTAGAGTCCTCAGTTATATATCCATATAACACAAAAGAGGATGCTGACTGTACAGAGAGCACAGGAGAGGTTCTAAAAGGCTTGGGTGAAAAATTATTTATAAGTGGGAACCTGGAGGACACCAAGGAAACCGTCAGTTCATAATCCAAAAAGGCTCCCAGTGTCTCTTGATTACTATTTTAATGGTATCTTTACCCTCTGCTTTTACAGTTTCCCATTCTTACAGGTATTTTCTACCACTTCTCTTTATTTTCGGTGCCTATTTAGTTTGTGTCCTGCTCCATTTATGTGACAAGTTTGCATTTGCTACTGCAGGTGATCAGTGTTGCTGCTTTATTGACATTCCCATAATTCCATCTGTTCAAACCACATGCAAATGCTGAGCTTCTGCTGAAGTAATTCAAAGGTTGTGGAATCAGTTTCGGATGCATTTCATGCATGGCCATAATCAACACATGACATTTTTATGATTGGGGTGAGGTGGAGCAAATGACTCAAATGTTCCCTCATCTTTGGTTTTTAGTCCACAGAAGCTGATTAAACTTCATTCTTAATATGGTCAAATGGACCCAAATCTCAGTTCTATTTCCTTGAATGTAGAGCAACTCAGTAATCCAAATTAAAAGGAAAAGAATGGTCTTGTTCTTAAAATGAACAAAGAGCAATACAGTGCTGTTATAGGAGACAGAACCAGCATATAGGAAAATGAGAAATCAAGGGATGTCATAGCAGTATCTTGTGGCTCTTCACCCAGATCCACGTAGACAATCATATTTCTTTCACAATTCACTGAGACACTCCCATGTGTGAAGACATCAAGCTTGGATCTGAATAAGCCACTCTTAATACCCAACTTTCAGTAAATCTCTTTTGTAGGCTTTCCTACTGCATGCTATGCTAACCTCCATATTGCTGCTGTGACTCTAATCTATCCTTAACTGACTGATCTTTTTTACAGTTGCAGTCTAATCTCAAACTCATAACCCACCCAAACTCATGATGATGGAATATATTATGATCCTGCAGTACCTAATATCTGCACTTAACAAATAGAAACTAGTGAATATGGATCTTTTTCTCAGCTATACAGATAGATCCTTTATAGATTTTATTATTATCTTATGGTCGTGGCTAGTTACATAATATATGTCTGCAAAGATCTAGGCAAGAAATAACTAACAGGAATTTTACTTTCTCAGTTTTCAATGTACTGAGAGATTAGCCACATTTCTGTTCTTCCCCTGTCCCTGGAGGAAGGATAAATTCTGATAGGTTGGTCAACAGTCTACTTCAGAATACAAATATTAATTCTTCATTTGCCAAGAAAAGAAAACAAACAAACAAAAACCAACTAACCAACCAACCAACAAACAAAAACCCACCACAACCAAACCCCAAACCAAAAACCCAAACAACAAGAAAAGCCCCACAACCCACACCATATTTGCTCTTGTGGAAAAAAGAATTAGATTTTTTTTTCTTCAGACATTCTCCCTCTCCAGATGTATTGCAGACCTCAGCTACTTTTACATGTAAGCTCAATAAGCTGTGTTCAGAATAGATTATCTTCATCATATTCCAACTCCAGCATAATTTCTAGGAATCAAGAATATGACAACAATTTCTGGCACAAAAGTCATTTAAATGTAGAATTTTTGGCATCTGTTATTAAAGTGGTAAATTAGAAACATCATCCAATGGTATTAATGAAGCATTCTTTAATTTTAGCAATATCTTTATTAGCTGGATACAGACTTCACCACACATGTTTTTAGATTAATTAGTAAGCAAAATGATGTCAATTTATTATATATTAGCCTTGATGTCCCCTATGAGTAAATTAGGTAATTGAGAATCTGAAAGTGGGAAGAGCACACAGCCTGGAGGATTTCCTCCTGGAGTTCTGGAGACATCTCACTGAGTTGCTAGTTAGGATGAGACTCAGTTTTTAAGGACAGCTTTGTCCTCTCACACTGTGAGAAGTGCTGTTACCAGCTATCTTAAACTGGAGATAAATGCTATGCTGTATTTCAACTGCAGATCTATTTCAGTTCATAACAATGTCAAAATACTGGCAAAATGTCTGATGAGTCTAAAGGGAGTGTTAGACTTAGTCACATCCACAAACTGAATTGAACTTGCCAAGGTGACTTTCGAAAGCTTACTGAATGTGCAAGTGAATATATGTGTGTACATGTGATGACCTAAACCACAAGTCATTCTAATACAACTTTAATCCAGAAAAACCTTTCAGTAGGGAGGTTGGAGCTATTCCTATATGTAAATAATTTATATGTGTGCTTTTCATTCATTCTATGCTCCAGCTGTCCTATCCTGGCTCTGTGTCACACCATGACTTGGACTATGGCCAGAATATCCTTTCAGTTTCTGCAGCAATACCGTGACTTCATGGCTTTACTTCTAAGCAAAATGATCTGTATGTTCCTTATATTACAGCCCCGTCCAATACAAATTTATGCAACCTTCAGGCAACTGCGGTTTTAGTAGGTATCTGAGCAATCTGGTGTAGTGAAAGGTGTCCCTGCCCATGGCAGGAGGATTGAAACTAGGGGATCTTTAAGGTTCTCTCCAACCCATGATTCTATGATACCTAAGCTGAAGTTCTGTAATTAGATTTCTCTAATAAGGAGTTAAAAAAATAAGGAGTTTAAAAATTGAGAATATCTGGGTAATAACCTGTCAAGAAAAAGCAGAAATAATTTCAGATGTTAAGTGTTGGGGCTATTTTCCTGAAGAACTTTTATAGGCCAACAGATGCAACTGAGCACCTACTATACTGCTACCACAAAATACCAGTGAACTGATGAATGTGAATGTAAATACTGAGGTCTCTCTCATGGTTTTCCATATAAATAGCTTTATATCCCCTCTCTCTGAGTCTATAAAGAAAGGTTAAAATATTAATAGGGAGTATGGATTTTCCAGTTAGTTAATTCCTTTGTAATGCTTATAGGTGACTTACACACAGTGAAGGTGGAGCACTTATTACAGGCAAGGTCCTGCACATCCTGAGAGATTAGACTATCTTTAGAGAAATTCTGGGTACATTAAAAATGCATGCCAGTATCTTTCCAAGTCCATGCTTAACCATATATGTTTTGGAGGAAATCTTTTGTGAGTTTAGTTTTATTTGCTAAAGGCTTGACAGAAGCTTCATCAGAGCCCTTCAGAAGATGTTTAGTTGTAGTAGTAGATAAATACAGTATCAGTAGCACAATGTCTATAATCTTAGGACATTTCTCAGGGTTTGTTTTCTCTGTTAAGCAAAGTGGACATTTTGTTCTGTAGTATGTGCTGGTTCTTTAATAGGACTTTGTGTTAGACTTGACACTTCTGTATCCAAAATGCTGCATTTGGGCAAAGATCTTCAAGTAGATGTTTTTAGCAAAATGGAAAAGCAAAAATGCATCTAGAATAGAGCAGTGGGGTACACACCTTAGTGTTACCTCTAAAAATAGCTTATTTTTGAAGAGATGAAAAGCAAAGACACAAAGATCAAAACCAAAGGTCACTTTAGATGCATTTCTGTTGCAGATTATGAGTTAGCTGAAAAGACACAACCTAATTCCACATATTTTCCTCCCTTCATCCTGTTTTTTCATTCCCTGTATGTTCAACCCTTAGTGTCTCAGCATCCCATTTTTCCCCTCACAGTTACTGACAGCCAGGCCACAAACCAAGCAGGGTGAGGCTGTGTACTGTGCCAGTGGAGCAGTGCCAAGGGATCCCTGCACTGGAGGGCTCCAGGTGTCAGGGCTGCAAAAGCAGTTTGCCTGATTCAAGCTCTGGAAAAAGATACATCTTCCTTTCTTACTTGCTCAAGGGCCATTCTAAAACCAGCTCATGCCTGTTAAGTCTACAATATGTAATAATATGGTATTGCAGCACAAAGTTCCATAGCATTCTGCATTTGTCCTCCTCTGTCTCTGTAAAAAAATCAATAAAAAACGTAGTCAAACACACACACACAAGAATACATCTACTCTCAGCGGCTGCATTTACCATCAAAGTTAGTAGTGCTTCCTGAAATTGGTTTCTGATCCCCCTGAAAGACTGGGGACTTTTTTTAAATTACTTTTTTGAAAGGTTAATTTCAGGGAAATGGAACAACAAACATGAAACTCTAAAATATCAAATGGGTAGATAAATTGTGGTATCAAGGGTATAGTGCCTATGACCTGTTTGCAGTTCCCTGAATTCCAGTGAATTCCCAGTTTCCACTAGCGGGCGGCAGGCAGGTCTGAGTGTGGTTATTTTCTGTTCATTTTGTGCCAGCATGTGTGTGTTTGTGGTGGTGGTAGAAGGGTAGGAGACTTGTGATTTGCCAGGGAGATGGAAACACTAGACTTGAGAGTGGGAAGGTAAACCCATTGGGTTTTACAGTGCTGCACACATTGAGTTGTTTCAGATCACATCTGAATCCTCTTCATGTGACAGACCTGCCGCATAGAATACCAAGAATGGTACGGCCTGCAAATCTTTGGCAAATAGATCATTCATCTATGATTCATTCCACATCCTTTCTCTGCTCTGCATATGCTGGTCTCTCAAATGTGTCCTTGAAAGGCAGGGCTAAATCTGAATCTGGTTTTTTAAAAATGAGTCATGAACAGAGTTCTGTACGGCGTAAAAAAGTGGTCCTCCATGTCCAAGGCTGCCAGTGTGCATTGCCAAAGCAATTGCTGCTGGATGGAAATGGATGTTTTTACTGGCTATTTAGAAACAGCTTTAGGAGACTTCCCTCTTAGTTTTACTCATACCTCAACTTTGAGACACGGACAACTCCCCAGAAGTCTTGTGGCTGATTCAGATTTGCATGAACTTTTCTGTATATTGGTATATGCAGAGAGGAATGCGTCCAGCTGAAGTATTTTCTTGTCTTTATTTCTCTTTTCCTTTCTCCCAGCCACCTTTTTCAGAGCTGGGGAAACATGATGCCATGCTTGTGCAAGAAGAAGCAGATTTGGGAGAGCAGTGTTGTAGCATTGTACTCCACTGGGTTTACTACACCAAGGAGCACTCCATAAATGGAGACAGGTCCTCATCACTGAGGATTCAGCAGCCATTCCCCTCTGAAAATGGGATTTTGGTGCAGTTGTGATGCTGTACCAGACAATCACTACCCTATTTCCTCTTCTCTTTACTACTAGTTTGCCCTTCAGTACAGCACATACCACAGCCTTACTCCCATCCTGCTCACTGGCATGCACTTGCATGGTTTACAAAGCCAAGAACTGTAAAACTGGGCAATATCAGATTTACATTTGCACATGAAAATCTGCCTACTGACACATCTCTGCACTGAGTGATGCAGGGATGCTGGTGAAATGCATGATCCTAACTCACAAAACTAGGACAGAATTTGCAGGGAAAGACAAGGAAGGTCCTATCTAAATTTTATGAGCTGAAATATGCAAACGATTACATTTTTAAGCATAGTTTCCCATAGATAATTCTGTATTTTACAGAGGGGAAAAAAGTATAAAAAGAAGCTTTGCTAGCATTCCAGAATGGGTTTTTGATATGAACTTCTTGTTGTTTTAATTATGTTAATTGCTGGAAGGATAATGTGCTGTATGTGGAAGAGCAGGACTCTGACCCCAGGTTTTCAAAGTGGAGATCATGGAGTTGATGCAGGGCAGGCTGGCAGAACTGTGGTTCCCCCACCTTTTCTGGATCTCTGAGTTCCTGCCTTAAGAGACACTGGAATTGTCCAGATTCTGAAGACAGGTGCTTTTGTACTACTGTAGCTGCCCATGCTTCTAAAATACAAAATGACAGCATGCTAGTTTCTAAACAGATACAGTTCAGCAATGCAAAGCATGCATGCAGGTCAAGTTTGACTCAAGCAAATCAGAGTGGATGGAGAAAAGGTACTTTTGCACCTGAGGTAGAAGGGGTGGTATTTCTTCCACATATGGTGAATATAAAGAAACCTCATGAAAAACCCATGCTAAACATGTGGCCTTTTGGAAAGTGTCTCTGTGCAAATGCATCCACAACATCTAGAATGATAAAAATCATCTACTGAGCTGAGTTGAATGGCATAGTTGAAGTGGAGCTGTAAATAAAGGGTAGGCGGTTTCCTGTTAAAACTCCCCTGCATGTCCAAGAACCTACTGTGACTCAGCCATTGCAGTCACTGGGAACTTGACACAGACACCCTTTTCTAGTTGGGTATTTTTGCTTCTCTTTTTGCACTGTATCAACAGGGGCTCCATTCATCCCTGGAGGAACCAAATTGACAATATGACCCATTGGTTTTTGTTGTGTTAACGACCGTGCAGAAGGTCAACCAGACCTACAGTTACAAGCTACCTGATTATCTATGACCCATGCCTGCAAAACTGTCTGCCTGGATCTGTGTTAGACCCTCACATGAAAGTTCCTGGGACTTACATTAACATCCTAACTGGCCTCTGCCTGCATCTCTTAATGGTCTAAAAATTGAATTTTCATTGCTTTCATTTCCTATGCAAGAAGACTCAGGGTGACTGGGGTTTTTATTTTTAAAAGCGTGTACATCTGGCTGAATGGAAGGGAGACAAGTATTTCTCTAGTAGCTTTTTGGTCAGCAGCATCTAGAGTCTTACTTGCCCTAGAATATTTTATGTTTGAACCTGTCAGATGTCATCTTGGCCTCTTCTCCCTAGCAACCAGCACCAGAACAAGGGGACACAGTCTCAAGCTGCAACAGGGGAAGTTTAGGCTCAAGGTGAAGAGAAAGTTCTTCACTGAGAGAGTGATTCGTCATTGGAATGGGCTGCCCGGGAGGTGGTTGAGTCGCCGTCCCTGGAGGCGTTCAAGAGGGGACTGGATGTGGCACTTGGTGCCATGGTCTAGTCGTGGGGTTTGTGGTTGCAGGTTGGACTCGATGATCTTCGAGGTCTCTTCCAACCTTGGTAATACCGTGATACTGTGATCTTACTTCCTCTGGGCTCATAATTTTGGTACAGCCATGTCACTAAGATAATGCTTTTCCCTGGTCCATTTTGAACCTGCACATGTAATTGCCTGTCCATGTGAAAAGTTCTCTACCCATGTGGCTCTAAACTTGGCACTGGCAGACAAATAAAGCAGATTTGGGAGATTTTCAGGGTCCCGTGGGCTGAGTTAGAATGGGCTGTTCAATTCTTTTTCCCTCTTTATTCCATGCAATATTTACTCTATGGCTTCTTTCTGTCCTCTTTCATTTCTAGCTTGTCTCCTTTCCTCCAGTTCACAGCCCTTTTCCTTTTTTTTTTTTTTTTTTTTTAATGTACTCCCTCTGTACTAGTCCCATCTAACTCCTTATTGGCTTCTTTCATAATACTCCTGGAAGTTTGTCCCCATCTGACCCTTCTCAGAGTGAACAAATCCCGATGTCCCAGGTTTAAAATTCACTACTCTCTTTTTTTCTGCTTTCCAGACCGATGTTTTCTAATTGCTTCCTATAATTTCTCTTTAATACCTCTTTCAGTTTCAAGATGCTCTCTGTCTTTTGCTTTCTTTCTCTCTCTGACATTAACTGTACTTGGTATAAGTTGTGGTTTTGTTTTGTTGGGGTTTTTTTTCTGAGAATTAAGCCCACCTTCTCCTCCAGAGTTTTCAGTTTAGCCTCTGAAGGTTTTCTGTGGTTCCTTGTTAGTGAACTTCCTTTCTGGGAAGTTCACTCTCCTTGTATTTTGACTCAGGTTGTTAACATCAAAGTAGATTCTTTTTTTCTTGCAAATTCCCATAACTACACAATTTTCTTCTCTTTTCTCTTCCTCAGTCCTCTCCAGTACCACATGCAGCAGTGCTATGTGGTGCATTGCTTTACAAAAGCTGGCACCTGGTTGCTTTCCCTCAGCCCTCTTCTGCTGCTCTTAACAGCTGTGAATGGTGGAGTTTTGAAATTCTCCCATCTGAAAAGCAGGAGTCAGGGTTTTCACAAAGTGCACTTGAGGACTGGATACCCAGTGAGCTAGTGCCAGGAAGGAGCTTAGATTATTGCAGAAGCCAAAGGGAATGTAGGGATGGCTGACACTAAGGCACCTGACACTGGGAAATGGGACAAAAGGCAGGGACAGCACTTGGAGTACATGAGGCTTATGAGAAAGCAGCTCTGGGGTAATTCCAGGCAGGCAGAAAGGGATGGTCTGGGAATGATGTGTAGCCCAGGCTTTTGTATTAGAGAGGGGATGCTCTCATGTGGAAGGGTGAGTATTTTTGTTTTGTGAGAAGAACAGCAGCTCTATATTGAAGGGAATTAGTTCAGAATGGGTTTGGAGAAATAGGGTAAAGGATGTGGAGGGTCCAAAGACTGGGGGAACTGACAGTAGTGGGTTGGAAGTGTTGTTGATAGAGTATGAATGAGGGTGTTCAAAGGCAGGAGGCGATCACCATCTAGCAGAACTGATGCCATTAACTGGGATGCTGGTCTGGACACTTAGGACATTCAGTGACCTGCCATATCCTGCTTCCTTCCAGTGGACAGCTGTAACCCTCACAGCCCATCTTTTTCTTCTATCAGAAATATAGCAGTATATAGTGTCTCAGCACTTGCAAAGAGAAAGTTTAACAGACAACCTGATACCCATACTAAATGATAATTTTATTTCAACAGGTGTTGAATTCTTCTCTTCTTCCACATACTCTTTTTTGAAGTATATTAGTACTGAAGGAAAATTACTGCACTACGTGGGTGGCGAGTCTTGTACTCCACAAACACAGAGCAGCTGGTGAGATATGCCTTCTGAGAAGAGCTCACCAGAATGACCAGTGAGGCCAGAGAGTAGGCAGAGCCCAGACTGCTGCAGGGTGCTACACCTATCAGCAGCCCTGCAAGCTGACTGCTGCTGTGCTTGTATCAGGACAGCCTGTCCTCATGTCTGCAAGGGAAAGTGATGCATCCTTATTGGTCATGGTGAGTCATTTGTACCTTGTGCTTCATTTGGCATGAATTTCATTTTAAGTTACTCTTGTACATAATTATTTTCAGTATTTTCTTCACCAGAAGTTAGAGTCACAGGTGTGAAAATAATTGCACTTACTAGAATCTGTCATTAAAATTGGCAGCTAGTTCTCCCTAGATATAAGGCTCAGATTTTGAACAGCACTGTACTCACATTCAAATACTCACACATGGAGTCAAATTCTATTCATCAGAAGTAATACAGTGAATATAATTTCCAAGTATTCAAATGCCACTTGCACTTCGTGTAAATGGAAGTCAAGCAAGGAACCCATATTTGAGGGACAAATCCAATTAACCATGAAAAAGAGGAATGTACCACAAGACTAGCCAGTCTGCTTTAATTTCAAGAGAAGTGTGTGTCATTCTGTTGTCTTGACATTAACACTATGTGCAACTTAACACTAAGCACTAGCTTTAAATGTGCTTCTGTACATCGCTGCCTTGGATTGCATTCATGCTTTTGGTCTCACCCATACTGTGAAGTTGTGGTTCTTGGGGCCATCCAGGTTTATGTGTACTGTTTAAAACTACAAAGTGGCCTCAAATAACTAGATAACTGTACTGTAAACTCATGGACTGCTCCAACAACATGTCCTGCTTTCAAATACACAGCTTTCTGGTGACTTGGAAAACTTTCCACCTCAATGTCTTCCCTGTTTTTTGATTGTTTTTCTTGTGTGTGTATTGGAGTAGTTTACAGGCACAGGTTTAATAAGAACTTGGCCTCAGCTTTTCAAAGGAAATAGGAGCAAAATCTTCTTTGCTCATACACTGTGCCTGTCAGCTCTAACTGCAAGGCTTTCTGCTGAAAAAGACACTGAGAAGGGAAACAGAGATAGCCAAAAGAACATTCAGTTTGAATTGTGTCTGCTTATATTTGCATCTCTTGTTTCTAGGAAGTTCTGGTTTTGTCTATAATATCATGCAAGTTCCTATAAAAGTCAGTTCAATGTTAGCATTACTCAATTTCCAAAGAAATAATTTGGTTTTGTGTTTAGAAAACTTACTGCTAAGCCCCCTCTTGTGGACAGAAATATCAGGTTTTCATCACTGCATGCTGAAGGCATGTAGTTAAAAGCGTTCTCAACTATTACTGTTCAAGTAATTACAGCTCAGAGTTAACACGGTCATTACTATCTTTCTATTGTTATCAATCATTATCTGACATGAGCTGAGCTTTAGAGAAGAGTCAGGATGATCACTGCAAATGTGCTCAACTCCCTCCTTTTGAATGAATCTTGAAAATTCATCCTGTCATCTGCATATTTTATCATCCAAGTCATTTTCAGTAGTGTCCACCCTCTTCATCCCCCACTATGTCTCATATGTATTACTTACATCCTCTGTCAGTGATCTCACTGCACACAGGACGCTTGCACAATATGTCCATACAGGAAATAGTAACAATCTGAATCCGAGAAGCACACGTGCTTTTCCAGGGCAGTCCAATCTGCAGAGATTTGTTTTGCTTGTCTTTATAGTGTGACAAAAGAAGTTCTCTAGGTGAAAGACAGTACTATGTGCTGTTTAAACCATGCTTGTCATGTGTGCATGACAAAGCCTTTTGTAGGGACCAGCTTTATGTGTACAGATCAGGAAATAGGCCCAGCAAGGAAAGGCAGCCATTAGCTTGAGTTCTAAATTGGGGCATGGATTTAAGCTCTGCTTCTGAAACAGACTGCCTGGTGATCTTGCACTAATTAATTAGGCAGAAAGCCAAAACAGAAGTGTGCCACAACATTAAGCATTGTCCAAGAGTATTTTGAAGTTTCTGATACAAAGTGTTGGACCCATTTGTGGTCCTTTGTGGTGCACACTGAGAGGTGAGATACAAAGCAGGCAGTATGCCATGCAAGCAGCCTCTAAGGCTGCCTTACAGAGCTGTGTCTGAAGATTTTCCCTCTCCTGAGCTTTTTCAAAACTTGGTCTTTGGAGAATGGCAGTCTTTTAAAAATGGAGCAAGCCAAGAGAACTGCTGGAGCAGCTGATTAGTGCTTACAAGGCCTCTTTAGTATGTGTATTTGTGTCCCTGCTTGGCAAAAGGGCAAATTTCTGTTCCACCCTTTCCTGGTAGGTAATCTAACTGCTAAGTAGAGGTCTCTTCTAATTGAAAGGGAAGAAGGAGTATGTTAGCCAAGAGCAACTTGAAGCTTAACATCCAGAGCACTCGTGAGTCAATTCTAGTGCCACCTCTGAGTGCTGTTACAAACACTGTACATTAAACAGTTCTTAGATAAGTCATGTAAGTGGTATTTTAGGCTGAGCCCGAATTCAGTTGCTCACCTCTCTCCAATCAGTGCCCCCATCTGCAGACTTACAGACAAGTCCCATTCTTACTGCAGGTCAATGGCTCTTTAATTCCTTTCTGTGAACTAAAGCAAGTTCATGGGAAGACCAGAGAATGTTTCCTTCTATAGGCTTGTGATGAGGTCAGCATTTCAAAATGAGCTTGACAAACATGTCCTTGAGTCCCTCTGTGATGGGAAGGGATTTCAGCCTGAATTTCCCACATTTAAGCCTGAAACACTCACATTTCCACAAATGTTCTCACTGGTAAACTGTTGGATAAAACTGGTAAGGTTGAAAAGATGATGGCACCCCTTTAAAGAAAATGTCTCTAGTGAAGTCTCTGAAGGGGTGAAAACGATTTCAAAACTATTATTTCATTCAGTTTGAAAGAACAGTGACAGTTGTCCCATAAAAATCAAACGGTAGCAAAACTGAGGGAAAGAAACACACTGAGTGTGGTGGTTTATGTTAAAAAAAAAAAAAGTAATTGTATTTCAGATGAAAATGTGAACTGATTAAAGCTTCCAAGAAGTAAGTACAGCAATGTGCCCTTGTGGGCAAGAAGGCCAATGGCATCCTGGGGTGTATTAGGAGGGGTGTGGTAAGTAGGTCGAGGGAGGTTCTTCTACCCCTCTACTCTGCCCTGGTGAGGCCACATCTGGAATATTGTGTCTAGTTCTGGCCTCACAGTTCAAGCAGGACCTCAGGGAACTGCTTGAAAGAGTCCAGTGCAGAGCCCCAAAGATGCTGAAGGGAGTGGAGTGTCTTCCTTATGAGGAAAGGCTGAGGGAGCTGGGGGTCTTTAGCCTGGAGAAGAAGAGACTGAGGGATGACCTCATTCATGTTTATAAATACATGAAGGGCAGTGTTTGAAGGATGGAGCCAGGTTCTTCTCAGTTATGTCCAGTGATAGGACGAGGGGCTATAGGTGCAAGCTGGAGCAGAGGAGGTTCCATATGAACGTAAGGAAAAACTTTTTCACTGTGAGGGTGACAGAGTACTGGAATAATCTGCCCAGAGAGGTTGTGGACTCTGCTTCACTGGAGACATTCAAAACTCACCTGGATGCATTCTTGTGTGATCCTGCTTTGGCCGGGCCCCTTTCAACCCCTAGCATTCTATGATTCTGTGATAGAGCATGAGGTTAAGTGACTTAGCTGTAGTAACCAGTAAATGCTAGAATTAACAAGTTTAGACCAGAAAGAAGTCTAAATTGCCCTTAGTTCTAGGGAAGTTAGAAAACTCAGCCTGTGTTGGGAACATATATCCAGCCTCTCTGCTCACAGGCAGAGGGTTAAATGCAGGTAGTCTCAGTTTTTGTGTATGCAACATTTTGTGACTACACAACGTTTCCTGTCTGCTCAAGAGCAGCTGCATTGCCTCACAGGTTTAAGTCATCTGTTGCTTTACAACTACAGTGCAAGGAAGAGTTCCTTTTGCATCTGAAGGAGAAGGTTTTATTGCAGGCTCTGTGTACACTGAAGGAAGAGGAGAGGAAGAAATAAAACCAAAACAACATAACAAAACAAACAAGCAAAAACCCCATAAAAAACCAAACTGAAGCAGGATGTACTTCAGTCCCAAGCAGGGGTAATCAGACAGCTCTACAAATGGGGCAGTACTTCTTCCTCCTGAAGCATTTGGCCCATCTTAAATCTCAGAGTTTTCTAGGTCTTCAATCCAGTCCCACCTTCACTGGAATCTTGCGCTTCTATGATCAAATACAACCTGCTTGCACAGAGGCCACACTGTGGCCTGACAATCTGTAGCACATGGTTAAAGCTGGGAGCAGAAGGCAGAAGTTCCTTCCTACCTGAGTATCAGGGCTGACCCAGGATATGACTTGCCATTTTCCTGAGGCTTTTTCATGCAAAACCTCTTCATTTCTGACCTGAAATGCCCAGTCTACCCACTTACACAGAGCTGCAACATGAAGATACAACTTTAGAGCCATTAAAGTTGAGGAATATTCAAACAGTTACAGATAGTGTAAAAGTGTGAATGAAAACTAGTGAAGAGGAAGCCATGATGTAAAATTGCTCCTCAGTATGTTTTTGAATGAGAAATGATTACCAGGAGAGATAAAGCATTACTCCTAAAGCATCTGCCTGTAACTTTACTGATGAAGCAACTGAGCAACAGTACAGCTTTTTCTACTCACTTACCAGGAATTTAACAGGGCTTAATGGAAGATTACAGACCATAAACTATAGTTTGAGATCACTTGCAAAACACACAAATGGCTTTGAACTCAAGAATGGAAACTTAAACTTTCCCCACAGTTTAGGAGTAAGAACTTAATGGTACTGCTTCTTTTTTTGACTTTTCAAGTACTCTTTGCAAACGTTATCAGCTTGCAACACTCCACAGCTGTGTGATGAAGTTTGCAGAAGTACTGGCGGAGGGAGCTCTGTTGTTTTACAATTGGGAAATACAGCCTCTAGGAGGAAATGTATGTCGCTGTTTTACAGAGTAGAGGATGAATAGAAAGGATTCTTGTATTACTTTCAGTTCTGTTTCCTTTGGCTGGAATGATTCCGGCATATGTGCAGCTAGAATCCAGGGTTGTACAATGACTTTTATAAGAAATAGAAGGGAAAGTAGCCACAAGCGAAAGGGACATTCACTGAATACTGCCAGCTTTGAGTAAAATGTGGCATGATTTAAGTGAACACTCCTGTGACTGTAAACTTCAGCGATTTTCTTCATAAGGATTGTTCCTCACAGTCTTGATTTTGCAAGTCTCTTATCACTGAAGCTGATACCAAAGAAGGCTTACAGTCAGAGGAATCAGTAGACTGATTCGGAGCAGTGGTGGGTTTATAGGTAGCATATCGTGTAATTTGACTAGGACAGCCACAGTATTTCATGAACTCTATCCACATTATATATGCTGAATCTAACCTATAAACCTAGATGCTTTATTTTACCAAGCAGGGCAAAGCAATGGAAATGCTTTGGGCCAGCCACGCTGCATTTGAAAAATGTCTGCACTAAGCTGTTAATTCCTTCAGCAATATGGTTAAACATTGGTAACCAACCTAGATGGAGGAAAAAAAGGAGCCTGGAGAATACTTTTGCTCTTGTCCAGATGTTCACCCAATTATTTGATTTGGCAGAAATGAGCCAAAAGGAGTTGCATCAAATGCAACAATCACTGTGCTTCAGCCTCCTTCACAACAGTGGTGAGTGCTAAAGACTCTTGTGGACCGACAGACCACAGAATTCCCAGCAAAGAAAGAGCCAGAGGTACCAGAATGCAAATAGATTGTTAGGCTCTGTCAAATAATAGGTTCAACTATTCAATTTTCCCTCTGCCTTAAAATCTGAGAAAACAAAATACCTAACCCACATCTGTTTGGCTTGTTTGTTAGTAATCACAGTATTATCTTCTAAGAGAGTCTAGATAATGTATAGTCATTATAGAGAGATCTGTGGATAAGAAAAAGAAACTACATTGTGCCTTTCACTTTCCCCCTGCACAGTTTCTTGTAAATGAAGCTGTTAACAATCAACAGGCTGAGCACTCCAGTGAGCTTTGCCTTGCAAAGTGAAGGTCATGTGCTGTACTTTTCCGTTCTAAAATGCCTATTGCCTGAAATTCTTATCTGTTCAGATCTTTAAATGCTCCAGCACGATTTGAAATTACCTGAATAGAAGTGCTCAATGTTTGGGACACTGAAACTCCAAAGCAAAAATGTGCACACATTGTCATGCCTACTCTGCCACTTTATGCTATATTGCATTTACACGAATCTTTGACACCATTTACACTGAACTGATGTCTCCTCATTGGTTCTTAAAGTATTGACAGTTTCTCTTTTGAATAAACAAGCACTGTTGGCATTTGCATAGCGTGCACAACTTCAAGTCTGGGTTTGTGGGCTTGTCAGGTTTTGAAAATAAGGCATACTGGGTTTGCATTTATCATTTCTTGCTGATTATCATGATAAGCTGAAGGCTTGCTAAATTTTTGGCTTCCAAAGTTCTAATACCTTCTAATTGTGTTTGACTTTCAAGTCCAAGTTTTGTTGTTCAGTTTTGAGGGCTGCCCTATATAGAGCTATATTTAGAAACAACCATTGTGTTGCACAACTGTGTGCTGTAGCCATCTACAAAAGGTTAACTATATTTTAATACCATTCATTAATAATTATTTACATTCATTCAGATAAATATATGTGTGTATAGTTGCCTTACTGCAGTCTTCAGCACAACCATTATTTCAGTAGAAAGGTCAGATTGCGTGTACTGATTTCAATATTTTGCCTTGAAGTGTTTTTTTCCCATAACTTCTTTGTGTGCTCCCCTGGTTCATTTTGTTTTCCTGTGTAGTTTGTAATATGAGGTCTAGAGTAGTACTGGAATAATCTTTTTGTACCTGTAGATAGATGTATATTAACAAAAAATGAGTACCATGAGGTACTCATGGACCAGCTGTCAGTGATGGCTGTTCAGAACTTTGGCTGCCAGCAGTAAAAGTCTGATCTTCATTCTACTAAATTCATGTTTGATCCTGCATATTCTGGCCTTAGTGGAAAGGGTTGGGTCTTAGAGAGTTGCAATATAATGTTTAATATAAGCACAGGTTACAAATTTAAACCTATGGTTAAAATAACATAAATGAAGAGGTGGAGGCAGCTTGTGGCATTTTAATGTCAAATTGTATTTTAAAATGTGACATTTCTGTATGAGTTGTAGAGGTCTTTATAAGCTGATGAGATGTCTCCCACTTGGTTCATGCAATCTTGTGTCTTTTGATTTTTCAGTAAATTAAAGAAGCCTAAGAATGTGAAAACATTTCAGCAATTACACATTGAATATTCTGATTCAGGAGGACTTGTGTGACTTTTATTTACCATTTTATGCCTTCTCTTAGAGCTATTATGAGATAAATAGGCCTTGTACAGCCCATACACTGATGTGACTTTCATCCAAGATGAATGCCATTGTGTGTAACAACAGTCATTCATTTGTGCCATCAGCAGCTGGGGGAGTGAGCTGCTGCTATTTGTAGGTGGTATGGCAATAAAGGCATTCTGTGTCCAGGCTTGTAACGGCTTCTAGGTTTGAACCTTGCCGTACAAAATGCACACCATAGTGTGAGAAATGGAAAAACCAAGCTTATTTAGTCCCCAGGCCCTCTAAGTACATCAGAACATATAAATGCTGTTACTGAGCAACTTTAAACAAAAGTTTCCCTTCTGTTGATTTCCTCTTTATATTAGTTTTGCCTTTTCAGTTCATTCAGCTGTTTGCTTCCATGCTGCAGAATGAAGCACTGGGACAGGTCAGATAACATTTTAGCTTTTGCTTTCTGAAGTACCAGTACAAGTGCCTTCCCACTCTGCACTTCGCAGCACTCTTCCCAGTCAAGGCCATTTGTGCTCTTCATTTCCATATTACTGCCAGCACCAGGAGAATCAGGAGGCCAGCTGCTCACAAGCAGTTCCTAAAAGAGGCCAGTGCTGAAAGTGCCCAGTGTCCAGTGCAGGATCCTTTCCATCTAGCATCCCCAAGCAATCACATGGGGACTAAAGAGTGACAGCTTCACAGAAAACAAATTCAGCCATTATATGTGGAGATTCTCAGATTTCAGAGCAAAAATTGTTTAGTTATGGAAATACCAGTAAAAAAACATTGGCCTTAGAATATGGAATAGTAAGGATTTTCAGTGGCTAGAGAAGAGCTGACTGGTCTGCTTGGCTTTGTGACCTGCACCTGCCACCAAAGCTGCTATCAAATCTCTGTCTCCTCAAGGCTGTGCAGAAAGCTCCCTCACACAGCAACGGAGATGTGCTTTGTCTTCTCTAGCTCCCTTTGAACTCTTGGAGGCTCACTTCAAACCTTCCTCTTTAAGCAGCTTGTTTCCAAAGTTTTCTCCTGAATGAATGCAGCTATGTGCCGACTGTAAGATTGGTATAAAGTCACCGAGTTACTATATTAAAATTCAACTCCTTTTAGTTGTATTCCCACATTATATTGATTTCAAATTCCCTTGATTGGTGGTGGTGTAGCTGTGATTTTTTGGTTTAAACAAGGTGAGACACATAGGGAGAGATGGTCTCTTTGATAAGACCTGAAAAAGATTTTGGCTGCTTGAAAATGTGACTTTTGGTAAAAGCCTCTTACTACTGAGCATCAGAAATGTATTCCATGGATTTTGAATAGGCCTTAAATATTGCAGAACCCTGCCAATATGTATGCTCTGGAACTTCCCAGCTTCACTGGCCTCCATCTATATTTCTAGTATTTTACATCTCAGATTTTAAGTTTTCAAAAATAAAATGCTGTTCTTCTGGTCACTTTTCTTTAGGAAAATGAGCGTGTTCTCACTCCACAGGATGAACCAGATGCTGACGATGCTAACCAGAGTACATTTATGCAAAGCCAGCAGCTGTGAAGGACACCATAGCCTGTATTCCCCTGCATTAGTTACAGGGGCTGTCCAGTGCTGTTAAGCCTCTCCTAAATATCCAGTTCATTTTTGAAGTGTAATGGAGTGAGAAAGACTGAATAACTGAAGTCTCCCAGCTCCTGGCTTCACTTCAGCCAGGACGACGATCTAACACTTTGGATGTCACTCATATTTCCTCTTTAGAAAGGGGCCTTTTTTTTCCTGGTGAAGTTTGCATAAGCTCTTCTCAAAGCCAGCTTTACAGACTATTTCCAGAGCAGCAAGCAACACTGGGAAAGACTATGATTAATTCAATTATGTTTTCTTTCATCATGTCATAGTCCTATTCCATAGAATGTTGATTTATTTCAGTTACATGCCAGCATATTTATAGCATGAAAAGAAATGAACAGGTGACACCCAGTTCTGCAGAATGCAACTGGATCTCTGTGAGCATTTCCTCTTATTCTTTGTAAGTGAAATGAGTCAGCTAAGCTGAAGAGCCTCTCACTGCTTTCATAGCCTGTAGTCTACAATCATAAGGGCTGTGGTGAGTAACAGGAACTGGTTAAATTTGCGTGATAGTGACACCAGTGAAATAATTTCTCATGTTAAGGCTGGATGTACAAGGTTTTCACCCTCTTTGAGGAGGTGCCTGAGACAGATGCTGTGTTTCCTCTGCCAGATACTGGGTGCAGCTATCAGCTCCTGGCAGCTGCTGGAAGATTCTTGCCATAATACTCTACTGATTCCACTGAGCATATGCTAACATGCAATGTATAGCATCTATATTAGGTTCTCAAGGAAAAAAAGGTGTCTTGCTAATGCTTTACTGAAAGCTATTTCATCTTATTTTAGAGTAACTCTCATGCAATTTTGGCAAGACAACACTATGGAACAGGCCACAGTGTTGTTAGTAGTAGTAATGTGATGTCTGTTGCTCACATTTTCCTGTCCTTGTCCAAGTCACATCTAAAATGTCACTTATCCAGAGATACCTGTTAACTAGAACTCCACCATGTTGCTCCTAGAGTTTAGTTCTGTTGCAGCAGACGACTTGCCTGGTTCCAGGTCTTCTGAAATGGTTGGTGGAACATAATTTAGCATCTATATGCCAGACTGATCAGATGCAAAGAATAAATTACAAGCAGCTGAAGCTCAGGTTAAGGATGCAAATATTGCTGACTTCCAACCCATTAATTCAAACCCATTGACCTATTAATTTAAAATCATTAATTCAGTTATGATGAGATAGCCACCCAAAAAAACCAACAACCCTGAAGGATAAGGATGTATTTCTAGACTTAATCCAGCATGGCAGCATGTCCACATTGCATTTTCTATGCAGTACAAGTCAAACACCAGGAAATAATTGAATTTCATAGTCTTGTGATTGTTCCATATATTTCTGTGAGCAGTATAATAAGCATTAACCAGGGTGGATCTCTAAAGGTGAAACTTGACAAGCAGCTCTATAGGAATACCAAGGAAAGCAAGGCGGTTTGTCTCAGATCCCTCTTCTCACAGAGTAATACTTTTTACAGAGTATTGTTTGCTCATCTTGCTTCTGTCATGCCTAACTCCAGTATGCTGCTTCCTTTTTCTGAAGGTGGATACAGAACACAGTTCTTTCACTTAGCAGTTTACTCTGTAATTGCAGGCAGGGTCTGCAAGAGATGCTAACACAGAGCAGCATATGCCAGCAGGTTACAGAACAGACTATGTGAAGAGCTGCCACTGGCATTGCCCTATCATATTGGAATTCCCTGAGCTTCTGGGCTGCTATGGACATGTTTTTCTATAGTATCAGCTTTATGGACTTTTGTGAGCCACACAGACATGGTCCATCTAGGGGGAATGGAACAAAACTAGAAATGGATAGATTCCGATTGGATGTTAGGAAGAAGTTCTTCCCCATGAGGGTGGTGAGACACTGGCACAGGTTGCCCAGGGAGGTGGTAGAAGCCCCATCCCTGGAGATTTTTAAGGCCAGGCTGGATGTGGCTCTGAGCAAAATAATCTAGTGTGAGGTGTCCCTGCCCATGGCAGGGGTGTTGAAACTAGATGATCCTTGAGGTCACTAACACTTTTATGATTCTATGTGTTCAGCAGCCCCATGCTTCATGGATTTTCTTCCAGTCATCTGTAGCCTTGTTTCTAAAGCAATTATTTAGAAAATACTAGAAATACATTGGAGGAAAAATATCTTAGTTGCTTGGATTCAAAGTCTTCAAAACAATTTTTAAAAGGCAAAACTTTTTGGAAATCTAGTTAGTGACTTCTCAGTGATAGGAAAGAGAAACTGAGACATAAAATAATCTTTTCTGTACACAGTAACCAATGAACTGGGACAGAGATCTTTTTAAAAATTCTTTTGGGTTGGATGGAAAACTGTAAAATACCAGAATTTCTGGCCAAGAGAAAGAGGAGTTTTTTCTGATTGTGTAACATCAGCCTGTTACCCAAATTAGGGCAGCAAAGAATTGCTTCCATTTTAAGTAGTATTGTCAGTGAGCGTGAAAAGCTCCAAGATGGACAGAAAATTTCGAGTTGCTGCTTTTCTGTAATCCATTCATGGAGATGTAGGGTTGAATTATTTTCCAAGTTCTCTTGACACCATACCAACCAACCAGTGCCAGAGTAATTGCAGGAGACCTGTCCATGGATAATCCTAACTATGTGTAGTCTGACCTCTTTTTATTTATACTGTGACAGCACCTCACACGCATGTCAGAGTGAGGAATAATGTCCTTCAAGACTGCTTTGAAGAAATGTGAATATTGTAGTAGACAGCAGAAGATTCATTCCATCTTTTAATGCACGCAAACCAAAGCTGTTTCATCCAGTGTGCTCTCAGAAAATGTGCTCAAAGTTAATCCAGTCTAATTTACAGCTTGTCAGCCCCCCATTCATTGCCCTTTCCAGCTGTGTGCTGAGCTTCCTCTGCTACCCTTAAACCAGAGAATGATCACAGTGGGATCATATCTAGAAAACAGTCTGTGAGGCATCAGCCATTTTTGCTGCAACTGCAGAACTCGTCTCCATGCTGAGTCAAACCAGTTCTTTGATAAGACCCTTGCAGGTAATTCAGTATAACTTTACATTTTATTGAAATAGAAGAAGTTTTCTGGTTTAAGAAAACATTTCTTGGTGCAGATTGCCAGTGCTTATGCCCTTAACAGTTTCTTCAAGAAAAATCTTTTGAAAGGGACCTTTTAGTCTCTCCTGGAGGTTACTCTCTTGTAGGGGTCTTGCCTTCATCTGTAGATTTAATGGCTTAATAAGCATTAGACCCTCCTATTATACAGTAACAAATAGGAATACAATACTTTTATCAATATTTGGCACAATTAATTTTTTTTAATGTGAAACTAAATATTGATGCTGTCAAGTGACTGCAGCTTAGGGACATAAATTACAAATACTCTTCTATGAGCATTGCTCAAATTCTGCATTCATATACAGTAACCATCTAATGTCTTTCTATTCCTGTAAGCCATATGATTTGATTGCCAGATTACATGTTTCTGTATTGTGCTTAGATGTCAGTGTTTTTATTGTTATTACCCATATTATCTTCTATTCTTACTGTAAATGGTAACAAAAAGTTTAACTGCTTCCTTACACTATAAAAGGAATAAAGTCCCATTTACCGAATGTTTCTAAAGAGAAAATACATCTGGAAAAAAAGATAAGCTGAATAAATAATTCATAACATGGTAAGTAGAAAAAAAAAGGTCTTTTATTTTGCTACTTAAAACAAAATAGGGTTTTTAAAAATAAAGTAACTGTTTTCACAGAGAAGAAAATCTGCTTTAAAGAATGATTGCAGGGGAGTCCATTTCTCTGTGCATTTTCACCCATTTTGCACATTTTTCAGTAACAGAACTTGTGAAAGTGAGGAATCCATCCCTTTGTTTTTTCTAATTCTTTTGTATTCCTTTGTTCCATCTTCCTGTTTTTCCATTAGATTACTTTCTAAATGCAATGTCAATCCACCCACCCAAAGGAAACTGTAACATTTCAAGGATTTCAGCTTGTGGTCAAGCAAATTAACCTGTCTGCAATATATACAGACAGCAAGTAAGATCTTAAAGGCCCTGGCTTACACTTTTCATGCATTATGCTCCAGATTTCCACAGAAGTATGTACAAGACATCCTGGAAGCATCCCTGAGAAAATCAGCATATACTTTCCTTTTTTCTCATTAAGCCAGAGGATCTTCATCAACTAAAGAGTAAACATTATGTGATCATTTCTTGCTAAGCAGTGAAGAAATACCACAGAAAAATATCTGGGATGGCTCCCAACAGCCTGAGAGGAGGTGTGGGCAAGATTTCTACTAGTGTAACCCTAGGCTGGGGGCAAGGAGCTAAAACTAGTCTGCAGGGAGACTTTACTCCCATGAAGTTAAGGCACAGCAAAAAGCATTTTCTCCTCAAACCAACCACTGATCCAGATTCTGCACCAGTTGTTGTACCTAAAAGAGTCGATCCTACATTGATTCCAGACGAAATGAGCACCATCTGGTCTAAAACTGGTGAGACTCATAATAAATAATGACTCTGTAAGAAGGGGCCCCGAGCTACCCGGTGCATTGCACTTTCAACGATAACAAGCGACAGCTGCTGCACAGGTGACTTGCTCGGATCAGGCAAACCACCTGGGCGTTAACTGCTCTCGTTTGCAATCTGCATCAATCATTTGCACATTCGGGCAAAGTATTTTCCCTACAAGGACTTTCTGGTTTGGAGGCAGAAAACTCGGCAGCAGATGGGCTGGCTGAGCAAAACGCAGTGTCGGTTCCGGGAAGCAGGATGTCTGCCCTCCCTCCACCTGCACCAGGTGAGTGGTTGATCGCTGACGGCCCTGCCACGGCGGGACACAAGCACCGCGAAGTCACTGCGAGGGCCAGGCAGCATGGGACGCTGCTTTTGCCCTGGTGCAAAGTACCGCGGCCGTACCCCAGTCCGGGTCCAGTCCCCGCCTCACCCTAGCTCTGCCCCTCAGGTGGCGGCGCTAAGCGCGCGGTAGACTCTGAGGCGCCACCGGGGCGGGGCGGCCGCGCGCCTTTTCCCGCCTTGTGTTTCCGTCAGCCGCCGCTTCCCGCTCTCTTCAGCTGCTCCGGCCGCCCTTTGCGCCAGGCTTCCGGCATCACAGCATGGCCGGGCCCGGAGCGGGGCCGCCGGTGAAAGTGCTGGCCTCCCAGCTGCGGGGGCGAGACGTGACGCTGACGGGACCTGGCACTTGGGCCGGGCCGAGACGGGCCGGGCGCCACTGCGCTTGCGGGCCGTGTGGATGCAGGGGACCGTGCTAGAGGTGGAGCTTGGCGGCGCAGGCGGTGGCTCGGCCCGGCTGCAGGACGGCAGCGGCCCCTTCACCGTGCTGGGGGTGGAGGAGGTGCCTAAAGGTCGGCCCTGCCTCAGCGCAGGTACCGGCCGGTGCGGGAGGCGAGGGCTGAATGCCTCCCCTTAGGAGTGGGTGGGCGTGGTGTCCCCCTGGGTGTTGCGGGGCGCTTTCGTGTATTCTGAAGCTAAGTAGGTTCCTTCTCGGTGGCCGTTGGGTACCGCACCTGAGGCCTCAGGAGTCGGTGAGGTGTCGCTCCCCGGAGGGGGCACACGCAGAATGCGGTACCCTCGCGCCTACACTCTGGGTGCTGGTGGCCGAGGGCGTTGTCTCTTGCACCATGGGCCACTGTTTCAAGTCCTGGCCATGTGTATAGGAGACATCATGTGCCCGCCAGTGTAAAGGTGCTTCCTGCGCAGGGTTGTCTGAAGGCCGGACGTTCGCAGGCCTGTGTGCGCACTGGCTGCATAGAGCGTTAAGGTTAACGGTGCTTGTATGCCTTCGGGAGACGCTGAGCTGCTGCTGTTGCACAGGTGGCATGCTTTCATATACCCCACCATTCGTACAAGAGGCATCCTGAAAATGCTGTGCAGCTGCAGCAGTCACTGAAGGAGCGTGTGTGCTGCAGTAGGGTGGTGGCTTATTTTGACGATCAACATGATGATTTAGACTGTTTGCCACTGTGAGTTCCAGTAAGGAAGGGGCCTGTTTTCACTTCTTCACGGTTACAGTAAGTGTTTGATCAAACAGGTGCTGCAGAGAAGAGCTGGGAGTCTAGGCATAAGGATAGGGTGGGGTTTTTTTTCCCTTGCCTTCCTTTCACCAGAACTATTAATTCAACTGGAGAAATGCTAGACTGCAGCATTGTGGTACAAAATAATCACGTTAGTTAATTTTCCATCTTCTGAATTTTCCTCCCCTCACTTGCATGGCAGAAGGAGGGATTGTGTGCTGGTTTTGACTTGCTGCATGGCTAATGAAGCCTTTTTCTGAGAGTGGTCTTGGCTCTTTGAGTTTTCTTGCAGTTATTGGCAGCTTTAAAGCAAACTGTTTAACTACTTGGTTTTAAATATTTTGCTTTTTGAATTAAAATGCAAAGGTTAATTGAATGTCATGCTTGCTTGGTTTTTTAGGGAAGTATGTAATGGTGATGGGTGTGGTGCGGTCCTGCAGTCCTGAGCCTATTCTTCGCGCAATAAAGATGACAGATCTTTCTGAAAATCCAGTGCATAAGAGTATGTGGAGCCTTGAAGTAGAAGATTTGCACAGAGTCATCCCATGATACTTTTTCTTCTGCCTGAAATAACTGCAAATGCACCTTTTTTGGTATCTTTTTGCTGCAGAACATTGGGCTGTTACATGCATTTGTGGTTTAGAACACCTGGGAGTATCCTGAAGTAAGGCTCAAGAGTTAAGTGGAGGGATCTGCGCATACCTGGTGATACGGTGTTCAACATTTTCAGTCTTTTTTTTTTTTTTTTTTTTTTTTATAGCAAGAGGTTTGGGATACACTTGATGCTTTCTAAGTAACATCTATGCTGTTAAGAATACTGCATGTTCCTACATAAGTTAGCCGCTGTTTTTAGAAACCTATGTTGAGTCAGTCATTGCTATACCAGTGTATTCTTGGCAGCAGAACTACACAGAACCAGGGTGAACATGGTATGTGGAATGAAGAAAAAATGTGCTTTGGTCCATTGGAAAGGACAACTTCACCTGTGTTCTTCAGTAATAACCATGTCAGTAAACTCTACTTGTAAGACAGCTGTCTCTTTCTAACTGTAAGCAGTCTTGTACATCTCTTTCTAGTTTCTGTGTTTCTCAAATACTGAAAGTGGTATGGCAATAACCACTGTGTTCCAGTGAAGTGGAATTAACTGAAAAAATGCACTGAAGAATTCCTTGGAACAGGTTCTTTAGGTTGGTGGACAGATACTTTTACTACCTCATGAAACAAGCTTGCTGTGCCAAAGTGTATTTTTGTCTTTGAAAATTTACTTTTGTTCTAGAGTATGCTATTTTCAGTTGTTTAAATGATTCTTAAATATATTTTTATCCTTCCTCCTCCAAACTATGAAATCAAATCAAAAGTATCTTAAAAAGCAGAAGTGTACTGTTACCATTCTTCATTTCCCCTCTTGTCTAAAGAGAATTTGGGTGCTAAAGAAAGCATAATCCATGGGGTTTGGCGTTGCAATTTGGGACTGTCATCCAGCAATACAGCTCTGTTAGTGAGGAATGCATGCAGAAAAGGAAGATAGCCTCTGATTGTACAATTCAAGACAAGAATCTAGTGGTGGTAACTAAATTTAAAAATTGTGGGACTATGTTTTCATAGCATATGGAAATCAAATACTGTCTTCTAAGCAGATCTTTAAAGGAGAGCTTTACAGATTAAAGCCCCAAGCTGGTGACACATGGGTTTGATGGATGGACCACTAGATGGATAAAGAACTGGTTTGATGGCCGCACCCAAAGAGTGGCTGTCAACGGGTCCATGTCCCAGTGGAGGCCAGTGACAAGCGGAGTCCCTCAGGGATCAGTCTTGGGACCTGTCTTGTGCAACATCTTTGTGGGTGACATGGACACTGGCATTGAGTGCACTCTCAGCAAGTTTGCTGATGACACCAAGCTGTGTGGTGCAGTGGACATGCTGGATGGAAGGGATGCCATCCAGAGGGACCTTGACAGGCTGGAGAGGTGGGCACAAGCCAACCTCATGAGCTTCAACAAGACCGAGTGCAGGGTCCTGCATCTGGGTCGAGGCAATCCCAGGCACAAATACAGGCTGGGCAGGGACTGGCTGGAGAGCAGCCCTGAGGAGAGAGACTTGGGGGTGCTGGTGGACGAGAAGCTCAACATGAGCTCTCAATGTGCACTTGCAGCCCGGAAAGCAAATCGGATCCTGGGCTGCATCAGGAGAAGTGTGACCAGCAGGTCAAGGGAGGTGCTTCTCCCCCTCTACTCAGCTCTGGTGAGACCCCACCTGGAGTACTGCCTCCAGTTCTGGAGCCCCTATTACAGGAGGGATGTGGACGTGCTGGAGCGTGTCCAGAGAAGGGCCACGAGGATGATCAGAGGGCTGGAGCACCTCTCCCATGAGGACAGACTGAAGGAGTTGGGGCTGTTCAGTCTGGAGAAGAGAAGGCTCCGAGGTGACCTCATTGTGGCCTTCCCGTATCTGAAGGGGGCCTACAGGAAGGCTGGGGAGGGACTTCTCAGGATCTCAGGTAGTGATAGGACTAGGGGGAACGGAATGAAGCTGGAGATGGGGAGATTCAGGCTAGATGTGAGAAAGAAGTTCTTTACCATGAGAGTGGTGAAGGCCTGGAATGGGTTATCCAGGGAGGTGGTTGAGGCCCCCTCCCTGGAGGTGTTTAAGACCAGGCTGGACGAGGCTCTGGCCAGCGTGATCTAGTGTGGGGTGTCCCTGCCCATGGCAGGGGGTTGGAACTAGATGATCCTTGTGGTCCCTTCCAACCCTGACTGATTCTATGATTCTAAAGACTGGATTTCAGGGTGCAATTCCAACCTTGAGTTTAGTATTCCAAAACAGACTGTATCAGAGGCAGTCATATAATAAAGGCCTGTGCTCTGAAACCCAGCTGATAAAATGCCAAAACATACACATACAGCATTTTGGCAGCCAACATTTGTTTATTGGTTTTATGCTGGGGGAAAAAACAAACAAACAAACCAACCAAAACCACTTGTGGAATGGTGTAGTTTTTCAGAATTGATCCACATGGTCAGTGTATTGGCTGGTAACTTCTGATTTGGTGATAAATACTTTTCCATCTGAGTGCTTTTTATGCCAAGAAGCTGCAGCTTGTTCCAAATAATTCATTTTGTTGTGTTTTGTAAGTAGGCAGTAAAATCCTGGAAAGAAAGGGCTAAAAGATCTGCTGCATCATTGCTAGTGTTGGTAAATTTATGCACGATGTAGCAGCACAGAACCATAGAATGGTCTGGAAGGGATCTCCAAAGGTCATCTAGTACAACCCTTTCTGCAGTAAGCAGGGACACCCTCAACTAAGGCAAGTTGCTGTTGTACAGCAGAGCATGTAACAGAAGATACAGGGTGATGGGCTTTTCTGCCCTGGTCTTGTGGAGGCGAGGTCAAAGTTGGGACCTTGTGCTGAGGTTGCTTGGTATTTGGACCTTGAAGAGAGCAGGGGAATGGCTGTAGATTGCAGGAAGGCATCGGTGCATTCCACCTTAGCTCTGATAACTGGAACAAATGTCGATTTATCTCCACACAAGTGTGGAGAACTCAACTGGCGGAAGCCTAAGGGTCTGTGTATTCCAAAATTTCTCAGCCTGTGGCAGAACCTCAAAGCCTCAGCTTTGCTGTTTTGGGGCATAAATAGCTTGCATGGCATGTTCAAATGTCTGTGAATGCTTGAGGTTTTATGTGTACTACATATAAAGCATATATTAAAGGTGAGTTGTAGACACTAAAAATACTTCTGCGTGGCAGAATGACTTAATCTGTGCTCCTGCAAGGACAGCTGGTATGGGTGGATGTGCTATTCTGATCAGCATGAGTTACAGGTGCAGAAGTCCCTGGTCTCCAGCAAGCTGGGAGGCAGGATCAAATGTTACATGATGGGAATTCATGAGCTGTTCAACAGATTTTATGCATTTTCCATAGGACAGCAAGTTTGTGTACTGCCTGGCCTTAAGGTATTCTTAACTCTGCACTTTCATCAGGAGGTGTATACTATAAGGTTAGGTCTGATAAAGCCAGAGGTATTGCAGTAAAAAATGTCCATTGAGAAATCCTGAAACTGAAATATTGACCTGAGAAATTATTTAGTCAAATCCTGCTGAGGGGATTCCTGGATGATCGTATCTGTAAGGAATCACAGGTGTACTTTAGTTGGGTTGAGGGATGCTCTTTGCTCTCTCACCTCATCTTGGCAGGCTCCCTGGCCAAAAGCATGTCAGTTTGCAGCAGGCCAGGAGACTGCTATCCAGCCAGCATGGATTGTTGGAATGTCGTTTTCCCTCAAAATCCTCTGTCACCTTCCTACTGAATGACTTGTTTGCTGACATGAGCTGTCTGACATTGTAGCTGGCATCTTGCTGCTGTTAGGCAGGGAATGTGCTGGATTATTTCTGGGATTTAATTCTCAAGGTAAGAGATTACCGTGGAGTGGTTAAAGCATACTTAAAAATCATGTTGATGGTAGGTTCCTTGGGTCAGTAAAGATTCTACCAAGTTCATTTGAAGAGCCTCTTAACCTGTGACAAACGACTGCATGTTTGTTGCTAATTATTTATGAGCAGGCATGAAAGAAGTTTCCTTTCCACTGACACCAGTAGTCTGTCTGGCACATAGGAAAGAGCTGCCAATACTTAAAAATGGAGACTTGATTCACGAGAGCTATAAATCAACACTAAACAAATTATGAACAAGGTCTTGAAGTGTGGTTTGTGGTTTATTTGTTTTTTCCCCTCATCTGCTACCTAGATCAGTATTCTGTTAGGTCTGTTCTGTGTAAATGGTGCTTTGTACAGCCAACCCTTCGTCACTGGTCTGATGCAGTATGTACTGCTGCTGTTCGTCAGCAGAGCTGCTGCGGCCAACCCTTGGAACAGCAGGGCAGGAGCGGCAGAGGTTCGTGCTGCCCTGGGTGCTGGCTCCATCTGCTGGTCCCCGAGCTAGGCCACCCCGACCTTCCCTTGTGGGTTGGAGGGACTGAGAATTCTTGCCTTACTACTGACTAGACCGAAACCGTTCCCAGAGACAGCCTTATCAATGTGCTGAGCAGACTGGCTGTAGTTCAAAATGTTTATTGTTTTTTAAATGGTATCTCTGTCACCTGTGACATGTTAGCTGCAGCTTCTAGGAGACCCACTGCCTGCATCTACCTCCAGACTACAGCTAAGTATATAGTTGACCTCTCTATTTTTCCTATTTCTGTACTCCTACCCTGCACTGCAGTTACCTGAAAAGCAAAGCAGTTCTTTGGACTCTCCTGCTCTGCTTGCTGCCATTTTACTTGATTCTTGCATCTCACCTCAGTATTTTTTTAAAGCTGCTTAGCGTGCCTTAAGTGACTGGGGAGATGATGCAAATTTTTAAAATAATATTACACCAGTGACTGCTTCTTAACTTTCAGAAATATTTCACACAGCTTTGGTTTCATTATAACACACCTCTGTAAGCAGTTATAAAACACAGGAAGACTTGATTTCTACCTAGTTTTATATAGCAGCAGTAGCTCATGTGTGGGAATCCTAACAATTCTAGGAATTTTTCCCAACTAATGTGAGAATCACATTTTATTTAGAATTTGTATAAAAGCACAGTGTAAGTGTTCAGAAAGCAATTCTAGGCTAACACAGTAAGCACAAGGTAACCAAAAAGCCAGCTGCTGGTTTTGTCCCTGTGAACCATAGGAGTCATTTAAACTCAGCCAGGCCCAGTTCTGTAGATCCGTATAACTTTATTCTTACAAATGATTAGTAAAAATGTACCCAGCATAAGAATAATGAAGTCAAATGTTTAACAACATTGTTTCATAGTTCAACCACCATTATTTCAGTGTTGGCAGATGAAGGATTTTGCAGTGTTACCTTTCACTAAGGAGTAATTGCATTCCTGGGACTGTGGAAAAATGTAACACCTGTTTTTAATCAACAGCCCTACACTACACAAAGTAATTTGACACAGGAGACACACAACAGTATCTAGTACAGTGGAAGACTATATTATGGATAGGACAATCTAAACTGCTTTCTGAGAAGAGGGTTCTAAAGCCACAAGGGGAGGATGTGAAACTGGTTAACAGATAACAAGAAGGCCGTTTTCTATTTAACAATGCACACATTTATAAGGGAAAAAGTCAACTGGCATAAAAATAACATGATGAAGTGCTTCTAATTATTTAACCATCTTATTTCTGTCTTGGCACTCTTGCATGTTGAGGCACTTCCTTGGAAAAAGGTCACTTTCTCCAGAACTTCCTGAACAACTGAGTTTCATTTCTGGAGAAAAAGAGTCAACATCTGCACAGGTTCAGAGCTGATAACGCTGCTGTCACAAAGTAGGCCACGTGTACTAATCTGAGCTGGAAATAACCTTTTTGTCATCTTTTAAGTATAGTGATGCTTGTTCAAAGCATGTCTAAGTTTTGCCACTTGAAAGGGAGAATTTTTTTTGAAGTAACTAATATTCTTATGTCCAATTTCTGCTGATTATAGTTTGTTGCTGTACTGAAATCATTCCTCTTATTCTCAGGTGTTTCTGTGTGAAAAGCTTTCCTCTTATACTTCACTATATTTGTAGCCCATCACACTGTTAGTGTTCTCCCTAATATTGCTTCTAGCTTGTTGACTTTAAAATAGCTGTTTTATTTTGGGTGCTGAAAGGGCTCTTCCATCTTCAGGGCTGGTATCTGCCATTCAGAACTGACTCAAGCTGAAATAATGGAGAGATGAAATCCAGGTAAGTGCTTAGTAAGTACTTAAAGGATAGGAAGTTACAAGTGACAAATGCTGAGTTACAGGAGTTCCATGAAAGAAAAAGAATAAAATAGGGCAATCAAAAAGCTGTGGGGAAAAGTCTAGAAGTTTTAGATACAGTTTTATCATAGATACACTAAACTGAAATAGAGAAAGTTCTTTCTTGTTTGATAATAAATTGACATGTAGGAGGAAAAGAATCTCAGAATCACAGAATGATAGGAAGTGGAAGGAACCTCTGGAGATCGTGTAGTCCAAGGCCTGTGCCAAAGCAAGATCCCCTAGGGCAAGCCACACAGGAATGCATCCAGATGGGTACCTGAGCAGCATTATGACTAAAGTTTATGAGCTCTAGCTAGTTCAGCTCTCCAGTGAGAGCTCTCTATCAATTTCTAGGAGGTTATGCAGAGGTAGGCAATTCTGACTGCAAGTTTCTGTTTTGTCCTCATGACCTCAGATGGGGTTCAGTTATGGTGCGTGTCTGGCCACTGCAAACTCTTTCACTACACCAAGCCTAATTCTCCCTTACTGCAGGCTATTAGGCTTCCTTCTCTGTAGTGTGTTTACATATTTAAAGACTTGGCTTATGCCTTTTCAAAGTCCTTCCATTTTTTTCCCTGCACAGACACCTCTGGACTTTTGTCAACAGGTTCACAGTTTGACTAAAGCATGGTGTCCAAACCTGGATGCATAAAATAAGCTGAATAGAGAAGAAGTCTTTATCATCTTAAATATGTTTATTAACGCAAACACTCCCAACTCTTGCTTGTTTAACAGCATACTCTGATGGCATGTTAGTGTTGTGCACTGGGTCATGATGCACTGGAATTCCAGTCCCTTTCCTCAGAAATGGGATTAACTAGCAGCACTAGCTGACTTCTGGCTTTTGGCTACTGAGCCATTCTGAAACTGTTTTCAACTCAATATTCAGGCTCAGATTTGTACCGTTATTTCATACTCATATATTGAAAGGTTTATATAAACTATTGGACCTAAACCCACTTACTGTTTGCCAGAATACTACCCAGAATTTTTGTGGTGATGAACTGAATACATGAGGCAGATAGGGACATGTGGCATCACAGCACATGGGAATGTGGACTTACACGTCTTTTTTCTTTACAGAAGAATTACTCTTTCCTTAAAATTCTGCATTTATCAGGTAGTACAGGTACAGCTGACAGAACACAACTGCATCTCCTTCAGAGCAGTAACTGTCCTAATTGAGCTTCTGCAGCAGTGTGTGCAGCTCCACCAAAGAATGGAAGAATCTCTAATTTGCACAGTAACAACAGTGGATGGTAACACCAAAAATTTTAAGCCAACACTATTGCACCTTTTGGTTTTTCAGCTTTCTTTGCATTGTTAAATAGATTCCCAGAAGACTGCTGCATTAAAATGTAAGTATTGGTAATTCTAAGTTTAAAGATAGGTTTCCTTAGAAGGGACTGAAAAGTACAGTAATAGGTCACTGAGTATGTTTAGTCTGCCTCTATAGTATATATCACTGTTAATAGGAATGCAAACATGTTACTCTGAAAAAAATGTCCAAACAAACCCAGAAAAATAGTATCTGAGGAATGGAACTCCTAGGAATAATCACACCATGTTCTGCAAGTATCTTTCTGCGTCTTACCTACCAAACTGGGAGAAGAATAAAGCCATTAGAGAGCATGATTTGGATGGGTTATGGTGTGCTTCTCAGCAAGCAGCAGAAAGGATGAAGTAGACAAGGAACAAGAATAATTCCAGCAATAGGATCATTTGTGCTCATGCCCACAGTTAGATTCCTTAGTTTATTTTCTCATGTACTCCTGAATAATACATATCAGTAATGGAGCAATGCAGCCACAATATTCAGGCTGAAAAGAAGCCAAACTTACCACTGAGGAGGAATTTCCACAGGAACAAAATTTCGGTTGCACAAATGAACAAAAGCTGCAGCTAAACTGCAGGCAGCCTTCAGCTCCCGTGACTGGCAGGTGTCACGTGTGCACATACTGTAGAATGGTTCAGGGTCCACCTGCAACAGAAAAGGGAAGGAGGTGGTTGGAGGGGTGCGAGGCACACAGCTCTACTGCAGGCAGCAATCTGACAAACACCTGCAGGCAAATTGAGGGGAAGTTTGATTTGGGTCCCACTCCCCTCCATGCCCTTGTTAGGACCATTCACAAACCTTTATTCTCCTTCTATGGAGGGGTTTTTATTCATATTTCACAGTTCTACACCTGTATGATACAAGTGCTGCAAAGTCATGCCACCATTTTGTGGATGTCAAGGACCTTAATTTGTATTTCTGCTGATGTAACACTTTGGTTTTCTGCCTGGGTGGTGTTCTGACGGCTCCTAAAGTTATCTGTAACTGAACTTCTGTGTCCTTGCAACAATTAGGTGTGCTCTTTTGATGCATGGCCTTGAAGTATCCAGATAGTCCTTTGGTGGCTGAAGTTATACTTACAACTTTGAAGCAGTTCCTGAGAGGTGAATGAGAGTCTTCAAAAAACACTTTACAGAGTTTCTGCTTAGCTGTAACTGGGCACAGCTTCACTTTCCTCTGTACGAGGCTGCATTCGTTCACCTGGGAAAACAGACTTGCTCAAATTCAAGGATTTTTTGGGGGGTTGGTTTGTTTGATTTTGTTTGTCTGGTTTGGATGTGGGGTTTTGTTTGCTTAAACATCAGTGTTGTGTGAATCCTTCACATTTCCAATGTGAGATGGTTTGAAGGAAGATAGGGGTAGTTCACTACACTGCTCTGATTAGCATTTATTGCTCATTAATGTTGAGAAATACCTTGCACTCTTCATAAACAGAAATGCATGTCTCATAAATAGTACAGGTTACATAGTTTCCTCTTTCTGTTGCCTTTGTTATTCAGTGAAGGACTTTGGTGTGTGGCTGCTGACACAGTATGTATGTAGTAGGCTGGTTGTCTTCACTTTTATTATATATCACAGATCCGAGTTGTATTTTTACCTTCTGTTTAAGAGAAAACAATCTTTATATCCTTGCTGGGTTATTCATAGCTAATAAACAAGAAGGGCTTAAAAAAAAAACAACAAAAAAAACAGCTGAGGTCCCTACAATTATCAGCATTTTTTGACAATGAAATGTGAATGGGTTTCTGATGTTCAGGTAAGGTCCCTTAGCACACCATTCAAAAACTGATGATACCAAATATTAACAGAAGTAGTAAGGAGCAGTATTTGCCAAAGTTTCTTAGGATTTCTTTTGACTGACAAATGCTTCTAGTACCCTGTATCAGATCAGCAAGTTACTTTTTTCTTTAGTCAGTAATTTAGAAGTTCTTCAAGTAAGTATAAACTCCAGTTACTTTAACTGCTAAGAAAAACTAACTGCCAGCTTAGCCTCTCAGATAACCCTCATTCTGCAGGAGTTAGGCAGTTGCAGTCTCCTTATTAACCTCACTTTGCACAAGGGCAGTTGGTCTGCTAACACTAGAACCTTGGTGATCTTATTGGCAAGGTCAGCTATGACAAAGGCTAGTAAAAAAGCTCCTGGTAGTGAGTTGCCAGTCTGAGTTTTACAGCTCACTGTGAGGTGACTCCAGCAATGTGGAGTGACTGATTTAATTTCAGGCTTTGATACCTGGGCAGATTTAACCTAATTGTATTTTCACTGTCCATGTCATGTGCAGTTATGCTAGAACTGCTGGCCCAGAAGGATTTTGCAAGCTCCATTTTATCAGCTTGTTTGAAGCAGGTATTTACATCTCTTCCTATCACTTTGAAAAAGTTTCTAAGACTTTTCCATGAACTCCTGAATTGGCACATTGGTGTGTCTGGCCATTGCTGTCAGGATGTATGACAGCAGTACTGTATTGGCATCTCTGTCTTTTTATTACCCTTTTCTGAACAGGATATGACTGCTAACAGCACAAAGGTCAGCTGGAGTCATCTATAAATTTTTCTTGGCAATGCACAGCACTGCAAAGATGCTGTGGCCTACAAATAAATTATACCGATCAATATGTGCAGACATTATGCCATCAGCCACATAAAGCAGCATGTAAGTGACTTCCCAGCTTGTTTATGACAGTAAGTTTCTTACGTATTGCTTTTAATTGATTATTAATTTTAGTTCAATGTCCCTGAGTAGTTCTGTATTAGATGTTTGCAGTTTTATGAATATATAGGAAGCCGGTTTGTAGCAATGAAAAAAATTGCTGCATTCAGTCACAGGTCATGATCCCACCCCATTGCTTACAAAAACAGGCTACAAACTCATTAGGTGCATCCCTCAAACAGCAAGGGAAAGTACACCATATTTAAAACAATCTTTAAGTTCCTGATGTAAAGCTGAAAACAGCATTTCTGTGAGCAGAATGCTCACTGAGAGACAGTAAAGGGAAGAGTTACAAAATCAAAGTACTAATTATACACTGATTTCTTTTTTGCTTATAGATTCTAAAACCAGGCTTGAAGAGGTTTAGGGTATCCTGTTTAACATGGCTTGATAGCAGAGTGAAGCTGATTTCTGGTTTGGATCAGTTGCATTCACAAAGGGCTATGTAGACCTGCATGTTTTCATATTTAGGTTATGTTCATCTGATGATAAATCACATGAATTGAGGTTAAGTCTCTGAAGCAAAGAAACAGAACACTTTTCTAGAAATCCTTTTATGCAAGTTAATAACTGAATTAGTAGCAGCTAACCCTCCAAAAGGGGCTCAGCACTTAGTAGGGTGGGCATGGAGAGCTACTTTACTAGTAACTGATCTCTAAAGCTTTTTTTCTTGATAAGATGAAAAACAGGAAGAACAACAACAACAAAAACCCCCAAAGAAAAAAAAAAACCCAACAAAATAAACACACACACAGAGGCTTAGCATGCCCAGCTTACAACGAAGAGTTCTAAGGGAAACAAAGAGGGAAAACTTTATGGTACAAATTTGCCCTGACTGATGGACATGGATATCTGGCCCAGACCAAGTACCACCTGGCTCTGCATTCCAGAAAGATGCTCTAAGAAAACAGCAAAGCTACTGGGTTCCAACTTCAATTTCTTTTAACAGCAGAAGCAGCCCCTATGCTTTACCTTAAACTAAGGCAAAAAATGCTCAACACCTATGTACAGGGAATTCTTGTAAGGTTTCTTGCAAATATGTGTAACCTTCTACCTGGTTAAGCATAGGAAAACAAATGATATCCAGTATGCTGCTGTTCTCACTATCCAGCTTACATTCATCTAAGCCAATAAACATCAGATGTTGCCCTTTTGTGTTTCAGCACCTGTGGTAATCTGCACAGAGAGAAGCCCTTCAGCTGTTACCTGCCAGCTCTGTATGAACTCTTGCATGTTGTCAGTGAAGGAATGATTAGGGAGCATCCATTCATTTCCAGCTTCATTGTCATTGGTACCAAGCAGCCCAGCTGAAATACCTGCAATGAAATTGAAATAAGGTAAAATGGTATCTGTTAGCAACAGAGACAGGAAAACACCAGTGGACTCTGGGCTGCAATTATTCCATACAGTAGAGCTCCAAAGAGGGAATGTATGCCTAGGCACCCAGAATAGATTCTTCTCAAACTGCACTGCTGTCTCTTTTGTCAGCTCTCCATTGCTTCTCCTGACCAAATCAAGGCATCACAGCCACTCTCTGCTAATCTCAGGAGTCTGAGTTTTAGTGTGAAGCACATCCATCAGAATGCATTCCAAGTGTACCAAAAACTGTAGAAGCTTTTAGACTTCCCTCTTCTGTGCTCTTGCAGGTCGGACAAGGTAAGCCTGCTACAGAACAGGGTCATAAACAGGGTTTGGGGTCGGGCATTGCATTTGCCCCCTTTCTATCTGCTTCACTGCCTTGAAACAGTAGCAACCCAGGTTAAGCACTTGCTGTCCTCTGGAGTGGGACATTCCCTGCTTCCATTTGCAATGGCTGGGAAAACTGAGGGCCATTTCCAGGGTGTGTATGAATGCAGGTGCTAATTCAGAGACAGAGAAAAAGACCTACCAGCTGACAAGAGCTGTATGATCCAGACTCACCATGGTGCCAGCCAGCCAGAGTGACAGTACAGAGATCATACTGGAAGTCACAAGAGACAGAAACGCCTTTCTGGTTAGACACTTCTATTTTGTTGGCTGCTCTCCTTGAATTAGTGGTATTCTTTTCAAGGGATTGATCCAGTAGTTGACAGTTCTCTTCTGTAAAGTTGTACATCTTGGATATCTGTTTTAAAATGAAAATGCATTTTCAAATGCATCACAATAGAAGTTCAATGACAGGCAAGGTCATTCTGGGTTTGCAGGTGGGATAGGCTCCACCTTGCTCAGCTCATAGTTTGGGATTAAGTACCACTGAAACAGTAAGTACCCCAGGTTGTTCTCCAGACCTCTCTAACTGCTGTTCTCTTAGACCATATAAGTGGACAGCTGAAGAATTAAGTGACCCTTACTTAAGTATCCAGAGAGCAAAAAGGCAGCCCTTGAGTTAAAACTTGTTTGTTTAGGGCTGCTCTTTTCCTGACTAAAAAGTGGTTATATTCTGGCACTTACATCTGAGAGGTGTTCAGATCTATAGTTTGAGGACTCATATTTTGAAGTCTTTTGGGTTTTGTTGTTATGGGTTGAAGGTAATTTCTGCCCTGGCAAGGAATAATGCTTGATTTTCCCTTCCTACCTTCAGTCTTGGGTAGATACTGATCACAGTCTGGTTCATCTCCACATAGAGTGACCTTGAGTTACTAGTTTCTTCATTTAGTATTACAGTGAACATATTGTGAACAAAATCCTTGGCAAGAAGCACATTGCACTTTGATGGCAAGTCATAAATTTTCCCATCAAAAGTCATAAGATGCTTGGTTCCCATTAACATAGCATGATCTAGAGGACAGTATGTCAGAAGAAACATCAGTGAGTTTTCTACAGAGCAGTAAGTGCTGTGCTGCAACTTTCATACTCTAACACAGTTTCTGGATGAAATAATTTCTTAAACTACTACTACAATTTAATTAGCTACAACTTACTCTGCAACAAAAATCTCATGCTGCTTAACAGTCAATTTTAAGCACACACCATGTACACATTATACATTCCCTGGCAGAAAATAGCAGGAACACTAAGTGTCTAAAAAAAAAAAAAAAACCAAAAAAGCCCTGCCAAACCAAAAGCATCACAGTCCAGAAAGCCCTCCTGATGCATCAGTTAAGACCTACGTTCAATGTCCTCCACTGTGTCTTGCCTACTGGGAAGCCTTTAAAAATGGCCATTATCTCTAAGGGACAGCTGGGACTGATAATGCAGCCTCTGCTTTTTAAGGTCCTACTATCCCCGCAGTTTTGGTAGGGCTGAACCTTTTCATCCTAAAGTCAACAGAAGTGACATCACCAGTTCCAATGTACAGAGCCAACAAGACACAGGGCCACCAGGGATGACTAGCACTGAATTACAGTGTCAACACACAAGAGCATGCAGGTAAGACAGGTAAATGCCACCTGCTGATTTCTAGGCTCAGCAGTAGGAAGTGTAGGGAGTGGCAAAGTTTGCCTGAATATTAAATAGAAGAGTGTTTATTTTATGTTAGCTTTACCTGAAGTGCTGACATACATACAAGTAGTCTTCTACAGGAAACACTACATAAACAGTTTATGGGAAAATTATTAATTGGCAACCATTTCTGTACACTGCTATTCCAAATACAATGTCCAAAACCAAAGCAGCACTCTGAAAGAGCTTACACTCAAAGGGGCTCTCCATCATCCTCCGTTTGAATCTGTAATATTCTGCAACAATGTTGATACTGTAGAGTTCTCGGAGAGGCCTGATTAGCCTTTCTTCAATGAGATAATTAGTAACCTTTGCCAGATCCAGGGAGCGGGCTGCTTCAGGTAGCACTGGCAGTTTTACTGCCACTGAACAGTTCCTGTAGAATACAACCAAAAGAGTGTGTGCTCTTGTCTGCCAAGCTGATGACGTGCAGTGCTTTATTGATAGAAATGTGCAGTCTGGTTAGAGTGGCAAAGCAAAGGCACACACAAGCCAAGAGCTGCAACACACCGTGCCATGTAAGGCACCATTACTGCTACTCTGTGTGCTGCCGAGGAGCTGCCTTTGAAATGCAGCGTGATGATGCCAAGTGCTCAAAGCAAAGACTGGTCAGGTGGTTATCCACAACCAGCATACAAGCTGGTATGAAGCCTAATTATGCACATATTCATTTAGACCACTACTTGGCAGCAAGGATCCTGCAAGAAAGCAGCACTTACCTGGATGAAAAATTGTAAAGATTGAGTAAGGGCTTCCGGATCTTGCTTACAGCTCTAGAAAACATGGCCTCTACCCACCTGAGCATCTGCTGTGTAGTCTGTGGGAGAACCAGAAAAGAAGATACAAAACTGACTTCAGTATGGCTTCAGGGGAGGATCAGTACCTGATAATGAGTTTTGAATCGATAGCTGGTGAAATAGTACTTTAGTCTCTCTTGCATTTGTCACTTGCCTGACAACATTTTACCATCTAGCAGTTAATATCCAGGACAGACACTAGTCACTGGAGCAACAAATAATGGACAGAAATGTATCCTTCCTAAAATAACATTACTTAAAGCATACCAGTACTTCACTGAGTTAATGTGCTTCAGGAGCTTGCAAAGAATTGGTATCTTTGCTAATACAAATTGTTGTCATGATGTATCCTTTATGCTCTTCACTTCAACCAGAGGAGCCCAAACTGAGCCATGCCTTATTTGTTGGAATGACAATCCCTCCTCCCCATGGAAGAAAAGCAAAAGCTACATAAATTACAGATTAGTACTGCTGTGATTTCAACCAAAACTGGTAAAACAATTTCTCCTGTGGCTGAAAAAGCAGTTTTACTGCTTTCAAAGCAGGGCAAATCATTCAGGAACAGCAAATAAGCTGTGCACAACCTTGTTATGTGGAAAGATAACCATACTATTGCCATAAACTACAATAGTTGCTTTTGTGTACCCGCAGTTCACATCTGAGACTTGAATTTGTAGGCCTTGCTTTCAAACCATTAAAAATGGAGAACTGAATGATACCAACCACATCCACACCAGCTTTCACAGCTTTTAACACCACCTGGATTGGTTCCGTTAGCCACACATCTTTTACAATCTTGGGTAAAAAAAGCCTGGATTTTCTTCATGTGCTCTTCTGTCTTCTCTTGCCAAACTTCATCCAGTGGCTTTAAGGTTACATCATAGTAAGCATCCTTCAAAGTTGCTAATGGCTCTGAAGCAAACACATTATGTGAAACAGACCTTAGCTAGCATGTTACACAGGGGTGTTTGTTTCCCCACAGCTTCCAGGAAGTGAAGGAGTGACACAAAGAACAGGGAAAAGCAGCTTTGTTTTCATGGCAATTAGGCACATTTCTCAGCTGTGTGGGTGGACTCGGGGGAAGCTGAGAGGCATTTTGCTGTAACCCTGATCCACTCATACACCTGACATTATAAATACATGGCTACTTTCCAAAAGGAAGGTAAGGAATGCTTTGCAATGTGCCACCATCAGAGCTGTGCAGCTCAACCTGCACTTGCTGAAGGAATAAGATGACAGTTTGGTCACAAGTGATTTCAAACCAGCTATATCAACTAACCCCCCTTTTGAGTGGAAAGAAGCTACAAGTAAGTGGCCCAAAGTGGTTTTAATCTTTTGAAAACTGAAAGTTCTTTTACCTAATTTCAGCTGACCACACTTCTCAATAGTTTCAGTATGGGCCATAGTCCAGCTGAACAGTGGATTAGTGGCTACTTACTGGATAGACTTGCACAAAACAAATCAAGTGAAATCCAATTAGTCCAAACATTCAAAACTCAAGGATGGATATGAACAGCCCTTTGGGAGGAAATGCTTGCCAGGGAACTGCTGGCAGAAATGCTTCAGCTTAGGAATTAGGGCTCTCTTCTCATCAGATTGAACCCAGACTTGTGTGTCCAAGAGAATTCTCTTCAATGATTTCATTAGAAAGGTGTCACACTGAGGTTACTTAGAGCTTATTGCATCAAGGCTCCCACTTTGTAAACCAAGAGCCAAGGTCAGCACTTTCTGCTAGATCAAAATAGAAACAGTTGTGCTGTTCAGCATTTTTTATACTCAACTTTGTTTTGTCCTGCACTGACATTGTCCTTATTCTCCTTGCTTTGCATGGTTTTGCTTACTTTGCAATTCGTTCTGCATTTGCTGGACAACATCTTGAATTTTATCCAGGTAAAGCGGGAGCTTGCTTCTCAGTATCTGCCTGATTCCACTCTGCTTCCACACCTGGGCAAGAGCTCTACCCACATTGTGGAGGACTCCTGCTACCTTCTGCAAGGCTACTGAAGGCCAGTCAGCTGCTTCAGACAGAAAATCAATTTGCTGCACCTACAGTGGTTCCCCAAAAAGAAGAAATACCAAAATACACAGTGATCACAAACCAAGTTTTGACTTCATTCCAAAGCAGTTCTGAACGCCTCAGTGTTGCTGCAGAGCTACAGGATCTTAACCATGAAACATGCTTTTGGTCTACATGTGAACTGGAAGTTAGCACAGGATTAGCCAGGTAAATGTTTGAGCTAAAGGAAACAAATGGATGCAATACAATGGTTTTTAATTAAAACAGCATGAACATTTCATGGTGCTTTCACAGATGACACAGATACATACTGATCTCCTGAATCGCCACATATAGCCCTCAAACTTCTTCATCTTCTCCATCAGTTTGGCTTTCAGAAGGCCCCCAATTTCATTAAGTTTGTGCTGTGAGAAGATGAATAAAACCCTTCAATTTATGATTCAGAATTGCTTGTGCTGTACTGTTTTACTGGTTTAAATGCCAGCAAAGATGCACAGTGACCTCCCATTTCTCAGGGGAAATTGCTTCTGTGTTCTTCAGGGATTAGAAATGGGAACAGAAGAGCCTAACGATAAAGAACCAAAAAGCCTCTTCCAAGCAGAGTACGTGAATCCTGTTGGCAGTAAAATCACTTTCAGGAGTTGTACTTTTGGTTTGGTAACCAACGTGCTAAGCAGCCCTGGCACGGTACTACTGCTCTCACTTTATTTACCCTTTAGGGTAAGGGTAGGATACATCTTTAGGAAGGGTCCCCTATTTTCTATCCTTTCTAGGTATGGCTCCACTTTTTTTATTCTCAACACATTATCTTTTCACACCAAAGTGTAAAATGCTGTTATTATGACTTTTAAAATTGTGTAATTCTCCCTTTTGTCTGGTTACTCACCAGGTTTCATACCTAAAGCCTACTTGGAAGATGCTCCACCAAAGTGGTAAGATTAAACAAAGAAAAAAAGAGAAAAATCACACTGCAATTAACTGCCACTGAAGGGTCTTACCTCAGCCTTAAGAACTGGATCCCCACATCCATGAGCTAGAAAATTCAAGCTTCCATTAGCAGCTGCTAGAGTCATTTGTGCCATGTTTTCTTGCCTGTCACCATTAATGTTGAGATAGGTGTTAAAGGCAGCCATCTGTTGCCCATCAGTACAAGCACTGACTTCCATTCCTTCTTCCAAATCCCCTCAGAGAATGAAAAGAGAAAGCTTAATCTACAGAAATAGCACTGATAGACATTGTTTCAAAGCCAGTTTTTTAATTACTTAGGTGATCAATCAGCATCAGTGTGTTGTTTGTGGGGGAAAAAGCAAGGAGATAAACAGGAAACAATTAGATGAGTGCCACTGATTTTTCTGGTGTGGCTTGTGAACAACTCACAAATACAGATTTGCTGCTGCAAAGACAGCAGGGCATTTGTGTTAAGTCCAAGGGATTTACAGGCTGTTTTCTGTGAGTCACAACAAAAAGCACTCTCAGTTAACTGTAGTTATCTAAAATGTAGGCACAGTCTGAACCAACAGCCGTTTTCTCAGTCAGTCAGAACTGCAGAGGATGATTCCATACATCTCTCTCAGCATTGGGCAGAATCAGCCTCTGGAGGTGCTTCTCTCTTCCCTTCATTGAAATCAGAATGTAATGATTACTTTAAACAAGGTACACAACTTTTGGTTGGCTAAATCCAGATTAAATGATAGGTAGTTACCATACCAATGTCTCCTGAACTGGTCTCTATATAACAAGTTTTAAGCTTCGTGTTTTCATTATCTGAAAGACTACAGCTTTAATCACCAGGGAACTGAGCTAGCTTGGCACCAGGGGGACACAACCTTTTTTCCTGCGTCTTCATACCAATGACAGCTGTGAACCACAGAGTATCTCAAGTTGGAAGGGACCCATAAGGATCCTCAAGTTCCTTGCAGAAGTAACTAAAACTAAATCAGATGAGTAAAAGCGTTGTCTGTGAAGGTACATACCTTTCAAGTACCCTATGTAGTACTGAACACACTCCTTTCCTGTAGAAGCAGCTACTTTTACTGTCTCCTTCTGATCAATAAACCCCTCCAGCAGGATTTGGCTCTGAACAGATGTGGAACTAGCAGTTCCTGTCAGGCCAAGCCAAATATCTTCAAAAGCTTTCAACTGCAGCCATAAAGGAAAAACATTTATTCAAAGCCACCATGCAGAATGAATGAACACTCAGAGATGATGCTCAAGTACCAGAACTTCCCACAGGAGGGCAAGTAGTGAGGGAGATGTCTTCCAGTGCCTGTGCATTACAGGAGTGACAAGTGGTAGGATGACTGGCTCAAGAGCTGAATGACTTGAGAGCACAGGGCTTCTCCATAGAATTTTACTGGTAGCAGCAAAAGAAACATACTCTAACAGTCAGTTCCCTATGAGGCTGCTGATTTGTGCCAGTTATTCCAAAACAAAGAATACAGATGGCCCTGGTAGAGCAGCTGATACTTCTCTTATCTCCCTTCCTTCTAAAGAAAGAGGGAAAAATAATTCAGCATTTGTCTTGGCCTGTTACTAATTGAATAATCAGCTTTATCTTACTCATTTTACAGAAAATTAAGAGCAAATGCAAAAGAGAGGGGGAGAAAAAAGGGGAGAGATTTGCCTCTGGATGAGCAACATATTCACTGCTCTTTATCTTTTAAAGGCCATTTCCTTTCTCTGCTAAATGATAATGTGTATGAGTTTCACATATTGTTTCCCTCTTTTATTTCTGTTTGTGTTGGGGGTTTGTTTTGTTGTTGTTGTTATTTTTTTGCTATGGTGCAAAAAGCCCTGCCTCACCAGACAGCCAGGCAAGATTCAGCTACTTCAGCTCATATACAGTCACTGTGCTTGTCACTGCGCCTCACAAGCAACTCATGTTTGTGCCTTCCTTTCTCTCTTGCTCATACTGCATGCATATTGCATAAGTGCTCCTTTAAAAACTGAACTAAAGTAACCAGCAGTACCTTCAAGTGGCCTGCTCCTTCAGTCACTGGCCACACCTGAGTGCTTTGGATGACAGTTGGCAATAGGCCTTTACAAACGAAACCCAGACCCCCACTGCCACCAAAATAAAATAAAAACTCACTTCCATTTCCAGAGTATAGTTCTTCACATCAGCAGTGCTCTGATTTCTTAAGGATATTCCAATTAACCCCTCATCTCTCCCATGATCAGCAAGGTGGAATCTGCCCTCTGATCGCAAAATGATGTCATCTTTGTTGAGCTGGTGTTTTCCAGAGAAAACAATTACCTGAGTATGAGCAGAAAGGGTATTAAAGGCTAATTCCTACAAGGAAGTGGGCTCTGCCTAGAGTAGTAAGAGGTTGTTGTTATTAGCTTCTCAAGAAGTTACACAATGAAGTGATGAACTAAACTTGGGAGTTTCACGTGCTCCTTTTCATAGTATGTCTCACCCAATTACATTTAACAAACCACGTTCAGTGATTACAGCCTCAGGCAAGATGAACAGCCAGAATATAACTCTATTTTATTAAAACAAGTCGAGTTTTTTTTTTGGTCTCATACCCCTCAACTACTCTAGCTAGGCATTTTGACATGTGCCTTTGAGGAAAAGGATCCAAAAGAAGACAAAGGCACTTGATTTTGAAATGACACACATATTTTTTTTTTTAATATTGCAAACAGGCTCTAACACATCTTGGTCTTGGGAGAGGATTTCACTGCCATCAAAATTTGGCTGCTGTTTCCCATTGCTAACAGGGTGTGACCTGCTCTGACAGTAAACAAAGAAAGCAAATGAGCTGTGTTTTAGCCATGAGGAACTGGGAAAAGACCACATTTATTACAAGATTTAAGTTTTGGTCTTGTGGTGAATGTAGGCAACTCTGGGGTCAGTTGTGCACCTAAGGAAGGTGAAGGATGGGTCTTTGGTATGTATTTGTAATAGAAAAATAAATGATGATGCAAGGTGCACTGAGGTTCAAAAATCCATCACTACCAGTGGGGCAACTGTAAAAAACCCACCAAAACAAAAACAAACAAAACACAGTAAACATTTCCCTACAGGGGAAGGAAACCACTTCTTTCCTCTCTAGTTTTGTTTTCAATCACTTGTGACCCTATTTTGATACCATGCAGAAAGAAGAAATTAAAAGACCGTTGAGAGAGGAATAGGAAAGAAAGAACATGGAAGAAGTGAAAATGTTTACAACTGCAGCAGGACCTAAGGAATATACTGCACTGGCAAACACAACCTTTCTGCCTCCCTTCAAAAGACACTGTTTATTTAGGCTTCCTTCAGTTACAGGAGTATGGCAATTCTCAGTAAAAGATACAGCTGAGGAAAACTGAGTCTCCAAAACAGGAATTACATCAAAAGGGAAGTAAATAAACTATGTTTATGTGAGACTCACATTTGGAAGGTCACAGAACTCAAAGCCCATGTAATAGTCCAGCCAAGATGAGTAGTTTGTTTCTATTTTACCCAGAATCTTCTGTTTGGTGCATGAAGTCAGGAAAATGTTTTCCAGAGCAGCTTCTAACTGAAACTTAACAGGATACAAGAATCGATTTATCTGCAATGAATCAAGAAAACAAAGTTAGACTGCAGACACACCTGTGTCCACTCATCCCAGCTCTCCACCTTGTACTGTCCTCATGATGGTTTTATTCCAGTAGCTTAAGGGTTTCAATCTAATACTTCCTAAACATAGCTTGACGTCACTTGACAATGTTCTGGCTTACCAGCACAGGATGATCCCTCTCCTACAGAATTAACATGGTAACAAATTTATGGCAGAAGTGAGGCCTCTAGTTTATAAGAACTCTTTTGTTTTTTACCCTTAACTATACTAAATTTAGCTTTCTTCCTATGCACCAAAATTGTGGCCTTATTGTGGCCTTCCAGTGTCTTAAGAGGGCCTGCAAGAAAGCTGGCAAGGGACTTTTTACAGTGTCAGGTAGTGACAGGACAAGGAGGTATGGAACAAAAACAGAAATGTGTAGATTCAGGTTGGATGTTAGGAAGAAGTCCTTCCCCATGAGGGTGGTGAGACACTGGAACAGGTTGCCCACGGAGGTGGTAGAAGCCTAATCCCAGGAGGTTTTTAAGGCCAGGCTGGATGTGGCTGTGAGCAACCTGATCTAGTGTGAGGTGTCCCTGCCTATGGCAGGGGGGTTGGACCTAGATGATCCTTCAGGTCCCTTCCAACTCTAACAATTCTATGGTTCTATGTAAAAAGTAAAATGAAATACTGGTGTTTCACAGAAAGTGGTACTCTACAGAAGTTCTCTGGAAAATCCACTCAAACTTACATATAAAAACTAAATAAATTCCCATCTTCTAAAACCAGCTCCCATAAAAATGGTGAATTAACAGATACCTTCTTACCTCATATGTTAAATTGTGCTTGAATTTTTTGTTATCCCAGTTCAGATCTAGGTATTCATTAAACAATGCTGATCTTTGCTCTAGAGACCCACATGCATGCAGCTGTTCCATACCTAATACTCTCTGAAGCTGGAAAAGGGGAAAAAACCCAAACATATACATTAGTAATTTCCTAGAAGTTGTGTTCTTTATACACTAGAGAAGTGTGCTTTCTGGGGGAAAAAACAACACACCACCACTCTGTGAGAACATCTGAATGGTCTACAGCCATAAAGGACTGCTTCAACCTCTACCACAGACTTTTGTGACCACTTATTCTGTCCTGGAAAGTTGCATCCCAAGTACAAACATATCTAGCAACACAATCTTTTTTCTCTTCTGAGACATGAAGAGGTTGGCTTCAAGTAAAAGATTTTCATATAATAACAAATGCTACACCGGTCCCTTCTTAGACCGAAAGACTCATACCTGACCTGAGGAGACTATCATACAGCCACCCCAGGCAGTGACGTTCATCTTTGATTTATCCTCCAGGGTCAGCTGGATGTCAGCAGGCTGCCCAGCATTTGCTTTGAGCTGCAGCTGAAACCAGAGGAGAAGAACTTGTTCAGTGAAGCAAGACTTGAACTAGCAGGAAAGCCTGAGGGTGATCAGCAGAATGATCTCCACCCAGTGGAGGAAGAAGGAAACACAATGAAAACTGCGACAGACAAGGTTAAAAGTCCACCAACTCCACCAGGCCGAGAAGCTCAGGGCCTTAGACAACCACACAGGGAAATTGTACTCTTACAACTGAGGCAACAAAATTCTACCTCTTAGTGCCTCTGGAAGCTGTATTGGGTCTATCATGCATACCAATAAATGACACCCTGGAATAATGACACTACAAGAGAATTTATGCCTTGAAACATGACTCTTGTGAAAACAACCTAAGAGCATTCTGTGGCACTGCTGCGAGTTGAACAGAGCACTGCACAGTTTCTTATTGAGCAGAGCTGTTAGCCTCAGCAACTGGAGCGTCCTGGCCAACATGGTGCATTTTCAGACAGAAAGTGCTCTGTACTCTTTGATCTTGAAGGATGATTTGTAGAGTTCTTTTCCCCCATACATGCTTTGCATGTGCACCTCACATTTCAAAGCCTTTCTAGTCTCACACAGTTTTGCTACTGTGTTGTTTCCTATAGAGTCCCAAACCTGCAGTTTCCTCTACATGGGTATCAAAGGGTTTCTACTTGGTTTTGTTTTTTGTTCATCCCTTTGTGGACAAAACTTGCCTCGTATTCATTGTGGGGCATCGCTGACCAGGCATTTAATTCCTGTGCAAGACAGATAGTGTCAGCTAGCAACAGTTATGCTTAGAAAAGGAATCAATACTGCTGGTTGGGATACATGGAGACAACAGCACGTGCTGTCCTTGACATTTTTGGGGGATGATATCTGGTCTTGGAGATGAAAGATGCACTAACAGTACATACAGCATTATAGCTTTGTATTTTGCACTGCTCTCTGCATGACCTCACCTGCTGGTTGTATTTTTTGCCTCTTCTTTCTGACAGGGAATGGACCTCCAGTTGCTTCAAAGTGTAATTAAATGGGTGGGCAACAGTGGCTCTGTAGTTCATACGGTCTCTTCCAAACTTCAGAGAAGACGACACTGATATCTGGATCCATATCAAAAGACATAAAATCAACTTGTGAAATAAAACACCTCCCACATAGTGACTTCAAACATATACCCAGTAAAATTTTCCTGTACCTTTTCCTCAATTATGTGTATAATGAAGTCCTCCTTGCAACAGCGAGGCAAATTATCACTCAAATGAGGACATTCTTGCTATTTGAATTATCTACATGGCACAGCTCAAAGTAAAAGTATCCTCTGTATTTTATTGAAACAATGAAACACACTGAAGTTTGATGAGGCTTAGGTTTGTCTCATCTTGGGACACTGCAGGCTCCACTGCCACAGAGTGCAGAGATGCAGCTTGCACAGTTGAGGTGCAATAAAAAATATATTTGCAGAACCAGGAACTAAATTCTGTGATGGTGCTGGGAGCAAAATATTTTTGTGGCAACTTAAATAGCGGTGGCACTTAAACAGTTGTGGTGATTTAAGTAGTTGTACAGAAATAAATTCTACACAACTTTTGAAGTAAGTTTTGGAATTCTAGGACTTTTAAATTAAGAAATTGTTTCTTTTTGCAGGCACATGCGTTTCTGTACAGTAACATATTTTACACATTGTCTTTTACCTTTCCTTTATTCAGACAATAAAGTCATATTCAGCCAAGGTGCTGCGTTTCAGATGTATATCTACTTGCAACAGGTAGGTCTTCGTTCTTTTCAGCCTTACACTAATGCTCACACTCATTTCTCGTGCATTTTAGTACTGTCTCCCTAAGCTTCTTTAAAGGTGAATATCTGTGCTATTCCTTCTACCCACTCTCAAAAGCTCTTCCAGAGCCTTGAAGAGTGCTGGGAAGAGCCTCTATCCAGTGCTCAGAACCATATACACGGGCTGAAAATGCTTCCAACAAGCGCCTCAGCTGCTCATCATTCATAGTCATGGACTTTCATACATCCAAGGAGGAGGACAGACTGCCTCGTATTTGAATTCTCTGGCTTGCTTAATGCCTATTTCAACAAGAGAGGAAGAAAACCCAACCAAACAGCTACTTGATATTCTTGTAATTGTGCTGAGATGTATTTGCTCTGGGCTGCTGTACCTGGTCTTTCTCATTCCATGTAACAGTGAGATCATCCCGGTGACTGCGTGATGAGTGTTTCACGTATAAGCTGACCCTGGTATGCCATGGGAAAGGGATGGAAAGAGGATGGAAAAGTTCCACTACAAGGGAAAAAAGCAAGTAAGTTTCCTCTGTCACAAGTCATGACTGTTCATTTTCTGATACCTACACCCAAAGCAAATTCCAGCAAGAACAGCCTGGAAAGTGATCTTTAGAAAGCTGAGCTGACCTTGCACTTAAAGAGGAACAGCTTGCCACTCTCCAATGAGTAAGTGCAGTTATTTTCTCTATTTTCAGACAGCATAGCTCCAGCACAAGGCTTTAACACTTCAAGATATTGGCCAGCATGACCAGTGCTCCCTGCCATACCCAGTGCAGCAGAGTAAGTTTACTAGTTTCTGAAAAAAGCCTTAAAAATGGGTGACAATAAAATGGGGGAAAAAAAAACCCAAAATTATATCCAAGAGGCACAAAAACATACAAAGAAAGAGGAAAACGGAAAACAAAACCCACAGAAAACCCCATGACAACAACAGCAAACAAACAAAGAGGGGGGAAAAAAACCACAAAAACTAAACTTAACATGAAGTGTTTTTATCTCCAAATTCAAAGTGATACTTGGGCAACATCCAGAACAAAGCAATCTGTTGGATGTGTCTCTTCATACACCTGGTGCAGTGGCTGAAAGAGCAATATGAGATGTGGGCCTCAGAAGGCCTGGATTGAAATCATTTGAATACGTATTCTGAAATCAGATTTATACATTTTATTTTGCACTCTGCTATCAACAGTGGCAAAGGACTTGAGAACCTACCTTGAATGTCATGACCTCCAGGCAGCTTTGGGAAATTTCCAGTGTAAGAGCCTGTTACCTTTACCTCTTTGCCATCCCACAGAGTGATGTGCTTCACCATACGTGTTCTGTTGCCTTTTTGGTAAACTGTCATAAAAACGAGCTGCCCCGGCAGAATTTCTAACTGAAAATAAAAGAGGGGGAAACGTACTAAATCACAAGTTTTCAGAAAAGTTACAAACCTAAATGAGTAATTTTGATGCTATGAAGTCCTGTGGACTCTACCTTCAGAAATGTGTCTATAGAAAGTCTAGTAGAATGACAGCCCACTGTTTTTGTATATGCAGCTCTTCATTTCTACTTGACTTCACTTCTACAATAAGTCCTGTTCTCACATAATGGAACATAAACAACTGAGTATCTCCTTTACAACAGACTTTGCTTATTATTTCCTATCTTTTAACTCACAGAATAATCCTTACAACATCAAGAGCCCCATTATTACAGAATAAATCCAGCAGACAGAGCAAATGATAACATGCATCTTTGTGACAGCTTTTCTTCCTTATTTAGAAGTATGTTGTACCTGCATAATACAAAAACTGGAAATTAGTTTGTAGTCTATTATTTGTCTCATTTCCTGTATTTCCTATAAACGTGCTCTGTCTATAGGAGCAAACAAATCTGAATCCAAACAACAGTTTAAACCACTAATCTACAAATGTTTGCTCATGCTACTGGAGAACATGGGCAAAACGCCTCACAGCAGCTGGAGCTATATTTGACCTTCATCGGTTGGCAGTCAGCATCCTAAATATCATGCTCTAGGAAGAGGGCAGTCACAGCTTGCCTTTTGCCATCTGAGTTGATGATACAAACCTGGGACACGGTCTGTATTATTTCAATGACATTCGTGTAGCTGGTTCCACTGAGAGTTAGCTTTGCTGTAACACTGAAGTCACTTTTTTCCATCCTGAGGTAGAGTTTGCCTTTTGCATCGCTCATATCATAATTTACCTTTTCAAGTTCGATTAAATTAAAAAAAAAAAAATGAAAGGGAAAAAAAAAAAAAAGAAAATCTTAAATACCATGCCTGCACTGTTCACACCTTACAGTCCTCAGGACCTAGGAGAGGTCTGTTCACATCATAGAAGGCACAGCTACAACACAGCAAGAACTGAATAACACACATCTAAAATGAGTTTTTATGTGAGCAGGAGTAAGTGTGCCGCACTGGACTGGCAAACAACCCTTTTCATACTCCTTGCTCTGGTTGCTGTGGTGTATTTCTGCACTGCAAACAGCAAATACCCAGATTTGTTTTCTGCCCAGTATCTTGTTTCTTCGCAAGCCTGAACAATTAAAAGGAGTCTACCAGAGTAAATCCTTTCCAGTAAGCAGGGATTTTAGCATCTCTGAAAACATGAACATCCTCAACAACACAAAGGTCAGAGATACTAGTTCTAGAAACAATGCAGCTTGACTCCTAAAATGTTAGTCTAATTTGTAGTGATCTATGTGACACATAACTTGAAGATAGTTACCTTAGAAGACATTTCTGCTGCACTGGGGAAGTACTGCAGAAAACAGGGATGGCTCTGGAATGCTTTTATATTCAACTCTTCACTAAAGGGAAGAAATGTACTTTTGTTCAACGACGTTTCAGAAAGCGCATTCTCACTACCAGCACAAGTTCATCTGAGTAATATCTGAGTCTGCCACAGCTTTCAGAGTTACAAACTGCAGCAGCTTCTATTGAACACTTACCCACTTAACAAATGTGTGAAATATTCTAAGATTGAAAATATTACATCTCTTAGACTCAAATGCCTAGAGTTTAGTTTATAACCTATATTAAATATTTCTGATACACATTATCAGACACTTTGGAAGTAAAGTATTATTCTAGTCATTAATTTCTGTGAAGACCTTAGAACATTTTTAGAAGACATAAAAATAGGGAAAGCTGCTCAGCAGGCACAGCCATACTGATACCAACTAAGAAAACTGAGCAACTCGTCGTATTTTTACAAGGTTCAACTGTACCAAAACCATTTAGTAAGACTGAAACAGTTGTCTGGCTCGGACCCAGAGTTTTCTGTATTATTTCACTGTCTGCTACTTGGATGTTATGGGGGCCAGCAAAATGGCAAGCGTGGCCCAAGCTGTGAGGAAGGGAATCTCTCTGCAGACCTTGCTAAACTTCCTGAAGTGTACAGACTGTTTGGTGAGACTATTCACTTTATCAAGGATTGGATAAGCATTTCACCAGTGCATTGGTGACTAAACAGTAACTTTTCCATGGAATCAGTGGCCTAATGACATTTTTACAGTGCTCAGAATGACCCTTTTACCCTTGCTGGTCTTTTTTCCTACTGATGGTGAAGGAGAAGTTTGTGTTTTGGTCGTAGCTCAGCCGCAGAGCTCCTTCAGTTTCATTATCTGTTAGGACTTCTTTAACTGATATCTGTTGGGAGGTGAAAACAAACAATCACACACCACAGCTTCCACCCAGGATTTCACCTAAACTGAGCACAGTCACAGATTCACAGAGTGGTGGTGGTTAGAAGGGACTTTGCAATCATCTACTCCACCCCTCTGCTAAAGCAGGTTCACCTAGAGCAGGTTGCACAGGAATCCATCCCTTAACTGATGTAAACCCATCTTGACTGAAGTTCATCTTCCAGACAGGCCACCTAGATGCTTTCTAGACCTGAAGCAAAAGCATCCAGAGATGCCTTCCTTTTTTCCTGTCTGTTTCTATAGCTATTCACCTGCATTGCTGACCAATACTAGCCTTACTTTCAACATACCCTTACCTGGTTTAAGTCCAGAGCCACTGGTTCTTTTATATGTCTCCTGCACTCCTTTTTTTTTTTTTTCCTTTTTTTTTTTTTTTTTTTTTTCTTTTTAATGAAACAGATGGAGCTCCACAAATCTTTTACTCCAGAGTATTTTCTTCCTCCCACATCTGCTAGCTCATCTACAGCTTTATCCTGAAACTGCTAAAGAATCCCTCTGGGGAAGATGGGCAAACTCCCAAACTCCAACATCAACACATACTCTGTCTGCCAAAGTCTGAGAGAACAGTAATTTCTGAAGTTCCATGGTTACACTCATGCTTTATACACGAATAAGCTACCTAAGGAATTACCATCTCTGATTTTCTTATTTTCAGTCAAACATTTAGAGGCTAGACCACATTTCACTAAAGAATAGAGGGGAAGAAGCAGGTGATATATCTAATATCTTTTAATAAAATGTTGGTATTAAATATTCCCTTGAAGCACTGGCATTTAATATGCAGATTTAATACTGATCTAACATTTATTTTCAGAAAAGTCCCCCTTTAATCTTGTATCCTAGTTACAGATGTGGTGATGGAATACTTGTTCTGTGTATTACTCTTCAAAAGAGGAGGAGTCATTTCAACTAATACTTCTTTCTCCCAAGGAATGAAAAAGTATAGGCTTTGTTGATCCTATCAAGTAGTTTGGAACACAAATCTATTTCTGTTTTTTCAACACTCAAGCATTTAGGTATCTGTTCTACAAATGGTTTATCCATGCCCAGTAATTCTCAAGGTATGAAGAACAGTTTTCTACCAAAAGTCCTTTCTGCTTTAGTAAGCTTAATCAGCTAGGGGTGACAGTAAATTAATGCCTTCCTGAAATGATTAATCCCAAAATCAGGGATTTCAGTACCTGCTGGGTTTCCTTGGAAACAGACTTTTAGCTGTGTAGTTTTAAAGGAAGGATTCAGATAAATTGGGCCAAGCCACCTCTCATCTGCATTTCTATAGACCAAGAATAATTCTGCTGAGTCCACTGGAATTGCTTTGGATGCATGCCATTGTAACTCACATGACAATTCTAATCAAAGCACAACAACAGATCTGTGGTTTATTACCTTAAAAAAGAAGGGAAGTCCCAGATGATGGAGAAATGATACTGAATGCTTCACCTCTGCCATGAGAAACATACCATATAGATGAAAGCTGGTGTCAACATCCATAGTCACAATTATGTCTTTGTTGTCATACTGGATTTCACAGATAGTCTTGGTTTTGTTATCTAAATATCAAGAACAAAATAGTGTCATTGTGAGGTGCTCATTTTCAAGGAATATCAGTGGTGCCTGCATAAAAACAATCCAGCTAGCTTTTGAGTTAAGACATTCATCATGAAAAAGTAATCCATTCAGGATAACAACAGCTTTGGCCTATAGCTGGAAGACATTTTTTGTGCTCTGTAACAAGGCTTTTTATTTAAATTTTATTTGTGCAGCTATCTTGGGGATCACCTTCCTTTACCAGATATTGTACCACATGAGATCTTTCCCAGAATTAAAAGTTCAGTTGTAAGTAGTAACAGATGCAGTTGAAGGATGACCGTGTTACTTCCATACAAGAAAATGTCCCTTTTTAAATACTACCAGCAAATGGCCAGGTTGTAGCTGTTGAAGGAACAAACTCATTTAGGTCAGAAGAGACCTTTAAGATCATCAAGTCCAACCATTATCAGAGTTGATACAGATGTTTCAAACATCTTCAAAGAGCCATATAACCTACAAGGAATGACAGGTACTTACCTGATTTCTGTAAACTGAACATCAAGTTGATTGCCTTGGGGTAGCCAGATGCCTGTAGTGCCTCACTACTATGCACACTTTGGCAAAAGATATCCACTTGGTGACCAACATAATAGGAGTTTATTATGTACGTGATTGATGTTTCTCCCGCTGCAATGTGCACGTATCTTTTTTGAGTAGTATTCCTTCCTTGAAAAAACACATCTATCTAAAAAGGGCATGCAGATATACATTCTTGAAACAACATTTAAATGCTACTTCATTTTAAAACAGAAAACACATGGAAGTGAAAGTCCTCTCTAGTCTATACTTTTGTAAAAACAAATAAAATCTATTTGGCAACAAAAAAATTGTAGCCTTTCATTACATATCTATGATTTTCTACTATGAAATCCATTCAACTGAATGATTTTCAAACCATGCCAGCCTCATTCATTAGGTTCTTTTACTCCACAAAAACATGACTCCCTTTCTATAAAGGATCTTTGATCCATGCACACTGCCAGTATTTACTCCGGTGCTTTCAAGAAAATAGCACTTAAAGAAGTACTGCTTTAAGTATAAAATCCCCTTAAAGACCACAGGAGAAATACTGCAATTCCTGATGCAACATACTGCAATTCTCCTGTAGAGTTACAGTGTCAACACCACACACTATGCCAACATTGATCAGAATGCAATCATCTGGTACAGAAAGCAGTCAAAAAGTTTTTTTGTTTCAGCAGTTCAGCTTTCAGCCATCCATAGTTTTTAAATATCAGAACATCTGGGTCCCTCCCGCACCTTACAAAACAGTAGTTTTCATTCAAGCCATGGGCTTGAATCATAATAAAGGACAAAAATATTAATGAAAAAAGCCCCAAGCCCACCTGCAAAGATGATGGGACTCTGGCCTGCAGCAGCCATGGCCAATTATGACGGAAATTCCCAGTTATGTTGGTACTTGTTTCAAACTCCTGCATTTGTCCTTCAAGAATTGTTGGGTGAGCACCGTAATACACTTTCATACTAAAGCTCTTGATCGTTTTCAGGTTCAAGGCAGTCTGTGTGAAATAGAGGTAAGCCATGAAAAGGTAGCTTTGTAAAAGCTAAAGGTGCTGCTAGTCAGGGTTCTTTCTTTGGTTCAGGCATTATCATCTACACAGCATAGTTACAGATGTCCCTTTTGTTTTCGCAATGCAGCATTTTATTAACATATTCGCCGGTATAGCCATGCCTTAACCCAATTCAACCAGTAACACGATTAATAAAGAGTAAGTATTGCACTGCAGACTTGTGTATCTTGGACAAAAAAGGTAATTAGAGTCTGGGAGGAAAATACCATTTGGAATGCAACCAGTGACATTTTATCAGCAGTCAGCTCTGTATAGTCTATGCAAGGCACACTGCAGATTTAGCAGACAGATCAGCCATCGGCCCTCTTTCTGCAGTGCATGCCGCAAGCTCAGCTGTGGCTTGGGCCATTCATACACCAGGAGCCAACCTCCAGCCTCTTGATTTCTATGAAAAGTTCTGGTCCAGCAAGCTGTTCTCCTAATCTCTCAAGAACAAACTGAGCTTCTGGATTCCCCTCCACCATGAACTTTAGGGGAAGAAATGGCAAAGAGAACAGGAAGGAGAGCGAGGAGGAAGAAGAATAAAATAGAAACACCTTTAAAAGAGAAGCAGACAGTATGAGCCAGGTGTGCTGGGCCAAGAACCAAATTCAGGAAAATTTTATTCCGCCAGAACATAAGGAGCAATGTGCTTTTCCACCTCCACACTCCCCCTAGCCAGGCAGCACCCTACTTCTGATGGGTTACAGAACTCCAGAGTGCAAGTCTGCATGGCAAGAAAGTGACTGATGTGATATCTCTCCATTAAAGAGACATTTCTATTTACCATCACCAGACTTCAGCTTCATCTCATCCTAGCTATTTCCAAGATAGTCCTTGTATGCACAGGTAGACTTCATGTCCCAGACAATTAATTTTGCACAAAAAATTAGCATTCACACATTTTGCAGTGCTCTTTTATGAAGAGGATACTGCTGCTCTTTTTGGTAACTGAGTTAAAGGTAAGGAAGGCCCAACTTCAGTACAATTGGTCAAGAAGAGCACTGAGAGCACTGGGTCAAGAAAGAATTATAAAAGAGAACAAAAACTGAGATAGTGTGACAGTACAGACACCTTAATTCCAAAAGATACTTTATTGAAGGTTAGATTGTGCATTAAAATGCTAAGAATAATCTTTCCCACTTGTACCACTTAAATCTACCTTAAGCAGATTGTTTCTGGTTGTGATTTCCTCCACTTGGGCTGTATTTTGTAGCAATTGCTTTTCTCTCCTGTCTAAACCTTGACTGCGAAGCAGTATTATGAAGCAACTTTGAAATCTGTGCTATGATCTCATGAAAGATGGCATAACAGAAAATATGATGAAGCTACCCAAGTTAAACGAACGAGTAAAATTCTAAGCACCTTGACAGGGCAACAAAAATTTTACCCAAATAGTAAATGCACAGTCACATCTACACCCTCTGTTCTTTGCCACCTGACTTCTACAGCTGCTGCTTCCACCATGGCCTGATTCCAGGTCTCCCCTGTCACTGTCTGATAACTTACCTGCAACTCAATCCTGTCTTTGATTTGCAATGTCTTCAGTGCCTCTATGTTATGAGTAAGTTTGTAGTTAAGAGACACAACATCCAAATTCTGGACAAAGCTGAGTTCTTCTGTAATCTGTTCAGTCCAAATAAAATATGTCAGAAATTAACTGGCACATCTCTGACACTGAGAATGCTTAGATGAATTATAATTATTGTACTAATTATACATTAGACTAAAATTATTACAAATATTAAAAAATTACAGTGAAAAAATAATTTAATGTTATAATGCACATCTTTGTACTGTGAAAGGGAAAGTTCTGCACCAAGAGAATTGGTAAGAAAGGTTTGGTAGGGTTTGAAACGAGATCGTGGATCATTGCTGCTGCCCAATTCTTTGGCAGATTGCACAGGAGTGGCTGAAAGGCACTTTTTTCTTTAACTAAGCCTGTAAAACCAAATCACCAGCTGCACAGTACTCCTGAGAGGGCCTCACACGCAGCACTTTCACATGGAGAGAGTATTTACCAAACCAATTAGCTCTCTTTAACCTCTGCTTCACATCTTACTGACATGGAGAAGACACTTACTTGCTTGCTGTTCACACAGAAATGAATCAGTCTTTTATAGAAGTGGCTGTTCTTTTCTGATACCACATCAACTAACGTCCTTGTAGGAATGCCGATGTCTGCAAATCCTTGAATGTTATGGGTGAGCACCACATCCAGCTCCTGTCTCTCCTGTTAATATTTCACAGCACATCTAGCAAAGCATGTGTAGAACCCAAAGCTTGCTCCAATATACAATTCAAAACAGAGACTGAGCAAATCTGTCTTCCTGCATCTAATGCTAATTAAACTCAATTGCATGGAACTTAAGAGAAGTTACAGCGGGAAAGAGAAAAAAAAAGTCAAACCGAAGAGACAGGGAAAAAAAACCACATTCAGCCATGAGGGAAAAGGTGTAAATGTTTCTCTCTGATGGCAAAGAACTCCCACTAGCTTATCTGTTTCTTCAGAGCACAGAATTTACTAGTTATGGCAAGAAAGCGAATGATCACAAGAAAGAAGACACTTCTGTGTGCACTATCCTCTCCTGCAACTGATGACAAGAAAAGCTAGACTTGTACCTGTCAACAGGACAGCAACAGACCACAGCCTCTCTTGTGCTGTTGTTGTACAAAAGAAAGCAGCAGCAGTGTCTCAACTGATCACTGCCTATGATTTTGCAATGTGAATCACAGTGGCTACTCTGTAAATCACAATCGTTTTTCTTCTTTGGCCTGGTGTATACTTTCCTGGTGAATGAAAAGTGTTATATTGGAGTACCTGCTGATACCTAGAGTGGTATCAGCACCTGTGGCTTTGCATGTCCTATCATACCTGCCATGTAATGTAAGGCACACCAAATAGTAAAATGTAAAATAAATAAACAGACAAACCATAACATGAAGCAATTCAAGAAGTGCCACAGCCTGCATCCTGTGACCCTACCCCTCCATTTTACTGCACATTAAAGGTGCCAGGTTTTATTTTTATTGTGGTATTTATTACAAAAACATGACTATTGGTTCCCAGGAAAATAGTTTAGAGTATTTCACTCAGTACTTTGTACAAGCAGGCTAACAGCCTGCAGGACACTTACATCAGTGACTTTTAGTATAAGGAGTCCTTGCAATTTACTTTCATCGATAGTGATCAACGTCTGTGAATCTAGTTTCACTCTATCCATCAAAAAATAGCCTGAACCATCAACTTTTAGTGGTGCTCCAAGATCCTGTACAAGCAGAAAAAAAAAATAAAATTTAAAACTTCACCACTTTCACACTTACCTACAGATACATGAAACATTTGAGAAACCTTTGGATTTGACTGCAATATGTGCAAGGATCCTGGATTAGGGAGGGAGGGGGGAGGGAAGGGGGGAAGGGAAGGGGGGGAAGGGAGGGGAGGGAAGGGGGGAAGGGGAGGGGAAGGGAGGGGAAGGGAGGGAAGGGAGGGGAGGGGAAGGGAAGGGAGGGAGGAAGAGGGAGGGAGGGAAGGGAGAGGGGAAGGGGGAGAGGAGGGAAGGGAGGGGAAGGGAGAGGGAGGAGAGGAGAGGAGAGGGAGGGAAGGAGGGGGAGGGGAAGGGAGGGGAAGGGGGAAGGGAAGGGAAGGGAAGGGAAGGGGAAGGGAAGGGAAGGAGAAGGGAAGGGAAGGGAAGGGAAGGGAAGGGGAAGGGAAGGGAAGGGAAGGAAGGGAAGGAAGAGGAAGGAAGGGAAGGGAAGGGAAGGGGAAGGGAAGGGAAGGGAAGGGAAGGGAAGGGAAGGGGGAAGGAAGGGAAGGAAGGAAGGGAAGGAAGGGAAGGAGGAGAGGAGAGGAGAGGAGAGGAGAGGAGAAGGGAAGGAAGAAGGGAAGGGAAGGGAAGGGAAGGAAGGGAAGGGAAGGGAAGGGAAGGGAAGGAAGGGAAGGGAAGGAGAGGAAGGAAGGAAGGAAGGGAAGGAAGGAGGAGAGAAGGGAAGGGAGAGAGGAGAAGGAAGGAGGAGGGAGAGGGAGAAAAGAGAAAGAGGAGAGGAAAAGAAAAGAAGAGAAAGAAGAGAAAAGAAAAGAAAAGAAAAGAAGAGAAAAGAAAAGAGGAAAGAGAAAGGAAAAGAAAAGAAAAGAAAAAGAAAAGAAAAGAAAAGAAAAGAAAAGAAAAGAAAAGAAAGAGAAAAGAGAAAAGAAAGAAAAGAAAAGAAAAGAAAAGAAAAGAAAAGAAAAGAAAAGAAAAGAAAAGAAAAGAAAAGAGAAAAGAAAAGAAAAGAAAAGAAAAGAAAAGAAAGAAGAAATCCTTCCAATACCTGAATTGTTTGGCATTTGTTTTCTATAAACATTTTCCACTGAAGCTTATTTTCAGGGTGGAAGTCCCCATTCATTTGAAGGTCACAAGCATCCAATTTCACTTCTATTCCAATATGGTATTTTAACTGTTTTTGCGCAGTGATAGACAATTTATTGTCCCTTGGGATTGTCTCCAGTTGAGGGAGATTATGCCTGAACTGAATTTCCAGTGTAATTTTTGGCTTGCACTCTGCTCTCACTTCAAGATGGGCAGTCTTGCCTTCCGTTTCGAGGAGACAGAGGAGTTCTGCTTGGCACTTGTCTTTCTGAATAGATCCTGTGAGCCGTGACTGAGTTGGAATACTGAGACCCTGTTGGGATTTAAAGAAATAAAATCCTTTGGATTATGCATACCCTTGTGTGAGACAACAACTGTCAAACAAACTAGCCCACAAAACTAATAGGCCTAACAGGCGTTCTTGCATCTGGTATTATAAGGAATTTTTTAAATACTAAAATTTTGAGTTTGCTTTGTGCAACTGCTCACTCTCATGTTCTCCAAGTGTTGATAAACACACTGAAAATTGTATTTTTAATATTTGAAGTGGTTTTCATTCTCTCTTCACTATGGATGACACAGTAATTTGGGGGTTTATATTGCTACTTTGTAGTTGAATAAATTGGAACTAAGCAGTTAAAACCAAAAAATAAAGGCCTGTGAACATGGAAATAGCCACAATAGTCATACTATCTAACGTAGTTAGTGAGGCTAGATTTAAAAAAAACAGGGAAGTTCACAACTTCTACTTTGATAAAAAAAGACAGACCAGGGAATATATATCCTTTGGCAAACAGCTCAAGCTAAAACTGCAGTTCGGCCTTAGATGGCAGTCTCGGACTGCGAAGGCAACAAGCAGCAGCGACTGAGCTAATCTCAGTCTCTGAGAGCACCTATGAACAGGGAGCACCTATGAATAGGATACATTAGCCACTTTCTTTGCCTAATGCTGTAAGACAGAAACGTCTTTAGAGTGGCTTCCAACACTCAGTTATTTTAGCCGAAACTCTATGTGCCCTGCATTTGATCCTGAATCTCTCTTTCAAAAGCCTCCAAGAGCTACCTGCAGAAGCTGACATTCTGTTTCTGCTTCCAGTGTCCATTCAGCTTTCTTCTGAATACAGAAATCTCCTCTAGCTTTAAGTTTACATTTGCCAGCCTGCAGTAATAAAATGCCCTCAGTGGTGGAGTCTGTGGCTGCAGATAACAGGACTGAGTTTTCAAAAGGCAGCCCAAGCTGGCTCAGCCAGTGAACTGAATGCCTGAGCATCCCTTGGAGTTTATATTCATGTTTGCAAGAAGTGTCTATCTGCACATCAAGTGTTCTGCCATCACACTCGAGGTTCATTAACAAGCCAATGTTGCAGATGTTCTGTTGGAACGAGCCCCCAAAGGATACAGCATGAGGCAATCCCATCCTCTGCAACAGAGAAGATTATACAATTTAAAGCAAATAAGGCAAAGCAACTGTCTTCCTGATTAGTTTCTCAGTAGTAAGAAAGCATTTCTTCTTTCTGAACCAATATTCTTTTGAAAGGACCATACAAGACAGCTTTTATTTCACAGAGAAATCTATGCAACAGGAGAAAAAGAAACAAAAAATAAATGGCATGGGGGAAAAAAAAAGACTCTTACAACAGTGTTTTCATAAGTATTGTAGAAGTTTGCAATTCCAAAGAGAATCTCCCAAATTTCAAACAGGAAGGAAATACTTTTCACTAGATTATAGTACAAAAGCTCATTGTAATAAAAAAATCCCTATTATTAAGCAACTATTTTATGGCAACAGCAGTAACATCTCCCATTGTATTACTCCAAAGACTTATCTTCAAATACACTCCTGCAAGTCTTCTAATTCATTGTTCTGCCACAACAACTTCCATAAGAAAAACTGTCCCTTCCCTAAATAATTATGTGAGGAGCTGTTTATCTATGACTCCTGATCTGAAATACAGAGACTATAACGTCATAGAGGAAATAATCCAGGCTTACCTCTAGAGTGTCACACTTGTTTCTAAAGTTAAGTACCCATTTTGTATCTGTTTCATTACTTGCCAGGCTCACTTCTCCATCAACTTTCAAACTGCAAAGCCCAAGGACAACAGCAAGCACGCCCTTATAGTTGTCACTTCTTATGGCTGACACCCTCACTTGGTTCTCTCTGGCAATTCCCAGAGACTGAAGCAAAGGAAAAGAATGCCGGAAGTCAATTTCTAAACGAGGCTGGATGTTAGCAGTGGCATGGACTTGCAAGCAGGCAAACGTGCCAGGAAAAGAAACATATCCAAAGAAGACGCCAGTAAAATTGCTGGTAAACATTGACCCATTCAGTGAAACTCTTGCTGGAGTCTGAAAAATTAAGCAAAATCATTGCCAAGTTTGTTTTCTTGTCAGGCCATACACTGGTTTTAAATGTTTATGTTACTAAAAGAGAACAGTTTCCCTTCTACCATTTTGTATTTATCCTACATATTTATAAATGCCGAAGCAAATGGAGAGATGGCCCTTTATTTGAGAGCTCCATAACAAAAAGAACAGAAAAAAAGCCCAACTCCACAACAATTACTAATACCAGAAAAATCAACTGCTATTGCTTTTACTATCCCCACCTCTGGTTTTAGTACAAGTAAATAGAGCTCTATCACTGTGAGAATGTGTTCAGCTCCTAGCAGCATTGACAAGTGTAAATGCATACTGCATCCACGTTATACAAGGGGGAGAACAGAGATGTGTTTGCCTTTTATGTCATTAGAACACACATGGGAATCAGAGTTGGTGGTTATTGTCTTTCTAGAGACAAACATAACCTTCAGTAACGTCACTCACAGATGTTTTTTACACATTCTTTAAAATCTATCAGATTATAAAATGTATCTCCAACAGTTCAAGAGCCACAGGGACTTTCACAAACAAATGGTTAGCTAGAAAGAACAGTAAACTCAGAAGTAAACCATGCAGTTCTCAGCTTATGCCTCCAATGCTCCCTTGTCCAATTTGTATTAGGTCAGCTGCTCAATAAAAGAACAAGACCATTTATATGAGTTCAGTTCTAACTGACAAGAGTTACAGTTTGGAGACTTCAGCTAGAAACATTGATATGACTTTCACCTTTTACCTGGTGCACATCTCTTATCTCCTTTATACTAGTTTTCTGCTAGGTGCAAGCTCTTGCACTGAGCTCTGAAACAGCACAACTTGATTGTTTGCTGTTGGACACAGGAATATCACCTTTAAAACTGCACTTGTTGGCCCCTAAACATCTCTTACCTCTACTTCATATTCCGTGCTTCGTGCACAGCTGTGCACTAAATATCTAAATCTGTATCACCTGAATGCAAGCCTGTTGACAATTCTGGTGTAGGCTAAACAATCTGCTGCATGATGGTGAAGCTGAGTGCAACCTTCTTCATTGACTTGTGCAGTTTTTGATGATCTGTTTGTATATGTGAATAAGGAAGTAAAAATATCTGAAAGTGTGTGCAAAGCTTCCAGCTTACTCAAATCCATTTCTACATCTTTGACACCTTTCAGTACTTAGATCACCACTACTAGTGATCATTAAGACAGTATGTTGTTGACAGCGGAGTTTATAAATGAAACCAGTACCTCAAAATGATGAAATGTAATTACTCCATCACAAAGGCCAGAAAGTTGTTTGTTAGCCAATTCTCCACTGCAAGCAACCTGTTGGCATTATCAACAAAGCAGATTCAGAGCATGAAGAAAAGCAGAGAGGACTAAAATACAAAGGAACAGCCAAAAGGCTGCTTTCAGGATAAAAAGCATGAAGATACTAAAACACTGCTTTAAGATCAAAAATAAGAGATTGCTTTAAAAAAGATAAACAGATTAATGGATTTGAGGCTAAATCATGTCTTTAATCTTGCATTATCATGCCAAAATTTTATCAGCATACATAAAGACAGAATACCTTCAAATAGTAGAAAACCAGTATTTGCTGTCAGAACTATTTTCAATACTCTGGCTGCAGATTTTGACAGGAGATAATGGCATTTAATATGTTTGGCACAGAAAATACCACTGCCACAAGTAGACAGTGTTTCGAATGCCATCATCCCCTCTTGCAGAAGTGAAGCCCTTGGGAAATGCTATTGGCTGTATGATAACTATTGCCACTACTAGTCACTGCTGTCAATACCACCCACAAACTGCCCTATGGTCCACTGCAAACCCTACTTTAGCAAGATGGAAAAGCTGGGGCAGCATGTTACTGTGCCTGGGCAAAACGCACTCCAGTCCCATGACACAAATGTTCCGTTACTTACCACATCCTGAAAACCAAACCTGCTTTTTATTGATAAGCAAACAGATTTTAGGCTTTCTTCTGGCCTTGTTTGACAAAACTCTCTCTCCCTTCTGAGCTGCTAGCTTGCTCTCAAGAAAAAGCTACATCAAATATGCTACATAGTAGAATGTCTGCTAACCTCTAGTACATAAGGAACAGTGTCAAACAGTCCTCCCATGTCATGGTGAAGTGAAAGAGAAATTTCCATAGTACTGCCAGTGGTTTTCTTCTCTATTTCAAATCTGAGCTGTTCCATCTCCACTGTGGCTGTAATCCCTGCAGCAATTTTTTGGGTGAAATTCTATGCACAAAAGAAACCAAATCATGCAAAGAAACAAACAACACCCAGCAACAACTGGAAAAGGGAAGGATTATTTGAGATGCAAAAGAGCTATAAATTTCTCACAGATCTATAGCAGAAATTAAGATAGAAAGAAGAGTGTGCCAAGTAACAGTGTCAGGAAATAATCCATGACACTTCTGCAGGTAGTGTTTTCGAAATGGAAAGCCATGCTAAACAGTCTTTTGCTCTTTAGCAGACATCCAAAGGATGACAGCAGAAGTAGTTAAATCCAGTAGCAGATGCAGTACTTGGCTCACTGAAACTTACCTGATGGCTATGTACATCAGGCCTACCAGTTTACTTCCCATTTATAGGGAAAAAGTAAAATAGAACTAAATTCCTGTTTCTACACAGTAATGTACTTTGCTTAAATGAGAACTGGATGTAGCATCTCATTTAGTCCAGATTCAGGTACAAGACTCCAGATGACAAGTACAGAGTATGACAACAAGCCAAAAACCATTTCTTTCACATAGTACTTTAATACACATTCATAGCAGTACCTCTGAAAAAAATGTAGATGTTTGTGGAATAGTGCACAGGAGTAAGCTACAGTTACTTTAAATTTTTCTCACCGAAATTACATTAGAGGCAGAACTCATCTTACCTCATAATAGCCAGCAGCTTCCACAATAAAAGGGATACCATGTTCCTTTATCTTTGAGATGTTGTGCTTTAAACTCACACATAGCTGGGATTTAGGAGGCTCTGTGGATAGTCTGTGACTTCCAAACACAGCAGTAATGCTTTCACTGCCACTCTGTAGGGCTATTGTAATGGTGTGATTTCTTATGCCATGGTCACATACGGCAGTCAGAAAGCCATCCAAGGGCAATCCTACAGACAGGGAAGGAAAGAAACTCAACACAATACTTCTGGGTTGGCATTGTAAAACACAGAGATGATGTATTACAGATTAAGGGAAGCCTTCTTTCATTTTTTTGTAAGAAAAGACAGGCTGTTTTAAAGTGCAATCAGCCAGTTAGCTGCACTTACTGGTAATTTTAGTACAAAAGAACATAGCCTACCATAAGAAAATCACATTTCAAAAAAGGATTGTTAAATTAAAATCTGGCATGCACTTTGGAAGTCAAGGATATTATATTTTATTTAATAAAGGATATCTATCAATGGATGTTGTATCCAATTCCAGTAATCAGCTGTTAGAAAGTTTCAAAACAGATTTCTTCAGTCCAAAGTGCCACAGGTAATATGCCAGTTTGAAACCATTTGTGATTTCAGCTTATGCAAACCGTTGGTTTTGCTTAGGAAATAGTGCTTGCCATATTTTAGTCTTCACTGTGATGTATTCACTGACTTTCAATGTTTCAGTTTTGGTCCAAACCAAAACAGGCATAAAAATATGTTTAGAGGAACTGCTCAGCATGCAGGAATACAAATGTACAAGACAGATATCATCTACCCTGAAGTAGTTCAAAGAGTTTTAAAGCCCATTTTGTTGTATTTTCTCAAGAATATTAAAAAGAATGTTTCTAAGACTGGATCACATTTTGTTCTGGTGTGAGCAAATGCAGCTCATCTATTTCTACTGGTCTGCAATCATTCAGGTAAATTCACCTTGCCACCTTGTTATACCATGCCAAGTCAGAGTTTTCCTCATACCTGCATTTTGTAAAAAGCTGCTATTATGTGTGAAAGTCCCACTGACTCTGCTGTGCCCATGACTCATGATATTGGAAAAACCTAGAGAAAGGGCTTTTTCATCCACCTGGAAGCTAGCTAGTAGCCTTTTTATCTCTTTACTCAGCTCAAGGTGTCCTTTGATTTTGGCCTCCATTGGGATTGCTTGACTCCCATTCTGAAACACAGCAAAAGTGATATTGTGTATGGTGGTATTCCCAAACACATTTCTGTTCCTCAGATGGAGTCCATACAGTGTTTTGTTGACCATCACATTGATGTTACCTGTAACAGGCAGAAATATTACTGTCAAGAAAATCCTTTGGGAGAGAAATAACCAGAATTATATAAGCAACATAAAAAGTAATCTTTAAAATTAAGAAGCTTCCCTAGATAGCAGCAGACTTAGCAGCAAAACACAAACTAGAACCCTACCATCATGACTGTTGGCTTTGCACTTCAGTAATCCATTCAGAGAAAGAAGATGAGGTAGGGCTTTTAATCCCACAAATGTGTGTTGTACTCTTCCATTTAGGGACAGAACAAAACCAACTTTCTGTTCCCTGGCTCCCATGAAATCCACATGAAGCCTATTTTCATTAAGCTTCATCTCAGAAGATATCAAAAGTCTAAAAAGACAGAGATAAAATTTGCTAGTAAGAACTTCTTATGTTTAACTCATGACTGTCAAGGCAAACCGTCTCTCACTCAAAGCAGCATCAGTGATAGCTAAGTATCTCCAAGTGTGGAGACTCCACAGACTACCTGGGCACTTTTTCCAGTGCTGTGAACCAGAGAATCAGACGCCTTGCAATAAATATATGCTATTCACCAGATGTTTATTCACTAAACCCTCAGAGATTGGCAGACTGATTTTTTCCTTCACATTTCTTGGATGCTTTTGTTACAATTTTAAACAGCAATGCCATCTGAGTTTAGGACATGAACCAACAACTCTTTTTTTGTATCCTGGCCATGAGTTGAAGTAGTGGAGAGACAGCTCAACCTTTCAAGGAAACCTGCTGGAGCAACAAGAATTTTCAGTGTTTCAAGTGTAAGACTAAGACACAAATTTTCAGAATGCCTTCAACAAACTTCCTGTTGAAATATTTGACTTTCTAGACTCAAATATGCTACACAGAATACCTAAAAGTGAGGTAATCATAGTTTCATAGTTAGATATTCCTCCTAGAAAATGATGATGAGTAAAACCTCAGTGAAAATCCACCTGATGGGAACTGAACTATGAAAATCAGGGAAGTAAGGTTTGTTTCATTAGTCAGCAATTCAAGTCCATACAGATTGCATCTTTTTTATTCAATTTTTTTTCTTTTTTTCCTCCCTGTAAAAGAAATCCCAAATAAATCGTAAATGCAGAAATTTTAAGTGTTCTATTCTACTTCCTGTGCAATGAGCTGCAACAAATTGCTTTTAGAACCTATCCTGGTAATTAAACAAATGATTGCACTATTGGAAGCCCAGAACTACAAGTAAGCTGCGGAAACAAGTTGTATATTTTCCTTGAATCTTTTGGCTTATTTTAAATTTTATTAGCAAATCTAACGAGCTTCAATTAAATTGCAGTAACTTCTGATTTCTTCAACTGTGCCTCCTCACTTTCCTTATTCCACCCAACCTGTAAACTGCAAAACACTGGGACCTCTACAAAACCATGAACTCCTTCACCGCACACCACTGTAATTATGAAATCTGAATAGTCAGCTGGAAGAGAGGTGAAACATGGGAGGGCCAAATTTCTGTTTCCTACCCCACCACAGAGCTTTTCACAATACTTGGTAAAACCTTACTCTTTCATTGATGTAGCTTGTAAATACTAGTTCCTTACTTCTGAGAGGACAAACAATGGGTGGAAAAAATAAACTGCTCATCTAAACATAGTATAACAGTACTGCCTGTCCATTCAAGTTGTGTCTACAGAAAACCCTAGAAAAGTTATGAGAACATGTTAATGTAACTTATTACATCAATTTATGAAGCAAAGAGCGAAAGTATTTCAATAACAGGTATAACACATGGCATGGAATTTGCTCAGTGCCTTCTCCTGCAGCTATATTAATTACATTTAAATAGTATCACAGTATCACCAAGGCTGGAAGAGACCTCAAAGATCATCCAGTCCAACCTGTCACCACAGACCCCATGACTAGACCATAGCACCAAGTCCAGTCCCCTCTTGAGGAGGGAGGACATTGCTGCCCAGAGAGAACTCTCCTGCCCACTGCAGGCTTGAACTCATGACCTTCCCAGTAAGAGTCTTACGTGCTACCAACTTAGCCACATGGTCCCCCAAGAATACAAGAATACACGCGACAGAACACTACTCAGCTCCTCTATTAACCTCCTCTCTACCTTGATGGAAATATTTTTCCCATGAGCTTGAACTGTATTGATTCTGGGTTTGTTAGAATTGTCTGATGGATGAAAGCCCTCAAGTCAACAGCTCTGGCCTTCTTCCTGTTTTCACTGCTCATATCAACCTCCAGCAGCAGCATCTCCCTTCCATGGGAATGAATGTAAAGAGAGCCATTGAAATTGTTCTCACCATAACTCTTTAGAGCTGCCTGGGCCTACAAAGAGAGAAGAAGAAAAAAAGAAAAGAAAAAACATTAAGTATCTCAGTTCATAATACAGAATACTGAAACATCAGTTTGAGGAATATGACTGCAGACAAATTTGGCCTGGGAAAAAGCAAGGCAGGGAGTGGAAGAGGTGTTTTTAGTTTTTTGTCTGACCCATCTAACGCTATTTTTATTTCTCTATGAAGGTAATAGGTAAGTGACCTCTCTCCCTTTCTCTCAAGGATACAGTTAATCCTGGAGACAGAACCTTTTGACTTGGTAGTAAAAGCTACAAGTGACTTCTGATTTTGCATATAAGCCTGTTACTAAGATGGAGTTTTCAACAAAAAAAGTCTGAAATATGCTGAATTGTAAGTACAATTTAACTTGACTTTCAGAGTCATCTGAATTTCAGCAAAAACACAAGCCACCTATTCCAGCTTCATGTAGCTATCTACACAAAATAAACTCTAACCACAGAAAGCTGCTTCCCTAACAATTTACACCTCTCCACTACACAATTGCATAGGAGTTGACCAGCTTTGTAATATACACACACATTTGTATTCCCATGCCTGAAAGTAATTGTAAAGCAACGCACAGCACAAAGTTCAGCAGCTGCCAGACTAACATATTGCAAGCAAGAGACTCAACACAGCTCTGAGTATACGACCTTCGAAAGCTGCAAATTCAAGCACGGAGACTTGGTAATGAGGGAACTGACCTGTGAGGATAGATTTCCGTTGATGACGGTTTTCACACTCACACCATAGTCAAAGTGTTCCAGTTCAGTCTGCTTGGAAAACAGCTCCCCACTTAGGCCCATTGCTTGTGGCAGCTCAAGCTATTTGACAAAGTAAAATGCAAACAATAATCACTGCATTCCCATCAACTTCTTCATGTGATTTGACTGCTGAACTTTCAGCATGAACTGGAGGATATGCAAAGGTGTGGTTTACCCAATTTTACTGACAAATACATCAAATGCAGTAAAAAGTATGAAAACAAAAGGTCAGTATGTTTGTTACCAGATATTATAGATACAGATTACTATTTGATCTCCAGAAATCCCTAGGGCCTTTGTCAGGGCCAGGATTTTATTGAACTAGAAAGTTTACAAGCATAAAATGATCATAATTCTAAAGACAATGCAGTAAAGCAGCCACCGTGACATGGAAAAAAAAACAAAACAAAACAGAAAACCATAAACAAAAACCACTATACCTGGAATGAATGTGTCACATCCATGTGTACAAGATGTCGAAAGTCTGCCTTACTGGATTTGTCCTCATACCTCCCTAAAAACCTGAGAACGTGCTCCTTATTGACCTTCAAGGTAGTCTCAAGCTGATGCTTCACCTATGTGTTGAGAATGTGAGTAAGTAAATTGCACTAAGCATCAGCCCTGTGTATTAAGAAAGATGAGAGAAGTCATCCACACACATTATGAAAAATTAAAGAGTTGTAAGTTATGACATTATGGTTCAGAATGAAAGATGAGCAAAGCAGGAAAAAAATAACTGCATTTGGTAAGAAAGATGGATACATCTAGACAAGGATGAGAACCCTGAATCTATTTCTCCCCAGTACTTAGTAGTAGTAGTAATATTCATGCATAATATTATTTGCAAAATACTGTATTAAGTGTTATTATCAAATATTACTACACAACATAGTATTGTTATACAAAACATTTTATTAGAGAAGCACCGACCACATCATTACCCTCTGAACTTTGTGGTTGCAACATTTGCATGGTGAGGAACTAAATATCTACAGCAAGTTAGATCTGAAAAGCCAATAAACTAAATAGGTAATGAAACTCTCCTAACTGAATATGATGGGAAATTTACTCACATTTTGGTGACTTTGAGTTAAAATGCATATCTCAACATCTTTGGGAAACAATCTGTAGTTATAAGGATGAGTCAAGTCAGCACAAATCTAAAAGAAATGAGAGGAAATCCAAGGAACATAAGATATATATACAGCAAATCACTCCTTTCTGGCATTTTTGGTGTGTCAGATTAAAAGAAATTCTTGTATAACTCACATAGGGGTTTTCGGGTTGGTAACCAAGTGTCAGAGTTTGAACTGTTTCATCCACCCCATTTATCAAAACTTTTGTTTCCAAGAAATAGTATTTTTGCTTTTTGTCAACAGTAAATGTCTCCTGCAGAAGGAAGCTCTGCAGAATGGGCACTTTAAAAGGATGCCTGGGACAAAACAAGGAATTAGCAAATTGTAAAAGATCAATAGACAAATACAAATGGAAATCATGCAGAGTTCAACTTCAAAATTTTCTGTTGCAGATAGCATCAGGGGGTTAGGTAAGCCACATCATTACAACTTCAGAGACAGAAATAATACATGTACTGAACCTAAAATGGAGGGTTCCACGTTTTTGATAGAGCATCTTCTCCTTCCTCAACTCTTCTATCTGACCTTCAAATTGCAGCATGACAGGCAGACTTTTATACTCTCTCCATACTGCCTTCACAGAAAAGTTTGTCTTCCTAGGCTGCAATCAAAGCATGAGACAACAAGAAGAAAGGGCAATTGCATCAGATATACTGCATTCATATTCAGGAACATCAATATTGAAACCACATTCTTCATCAGGCTGCATTGAGGCTTTCATTTCACCAATCAAGCCCTTTCTGCTTCAGTTTAAATCATGATCTCCATTTACATAGCATTGAAAGTAACATTTGTAGAAAACTGACGTCAGCAGAAGACTAATGACCTATAATGTATCACTTGAGTGTAACCTATTTGCAATATGAGCAAGCTTCAGCTACGGTTATCAGTAAATTTACACACAAAAAATGCCTTGCTTTTCAAAGCATGGAATGCTATGACTTGAAAAGCACTTTAACCTTTCCTGCAAGGAACCGACCAAACTATCTCCTTGGAGAACAAACGGTTGATCACCCTTCCTGCACTGCAGACATCAAACAAAGGGAAAATTATTTCCAGATTGGAAGGCATGTAGAAGCTAAAACAGGGTAAATGCCTAGGCTTTTACTATGCTCACTAGCAGGCAAGTTATTTTGAGTCTCAAAGACAGCAGATTCTTCCATACCTGACACACATCTGCATCAAAATACAAGTAATCACATCTACAACCCTCTCATCTCTTTTCATCCTTTTCTCCCCAACTTTCTGTCTGTAGCTGGCCTCACAAATAAGGGAGAAGTACTCAAAACTACAAGAGATTAGTTTTTATTTTCTTTTTGAACCTAGTTTTACATTGCAGGTTGTCAAACAGACAAATAGAAGCAGCAGAAGAGTTTATAGTTCCACACTAGCAATAACAGCTCTCAGGACAGCGGCAGACCTGAAAAACAAAGACTGTATTTCTTTCTTACCATTGACAGATTTTGATAGCTGGCTGTGAAGTTAAATTCCTGTTTTGAGCTCTTTATCTTAAAGCAGAGAAATTTGTCTCGTTCATTATTCTCCAGATGAATCTCACTCTTCACAAGCTGATTCCACAGAGAGACCATTTCACTATAGCTGTGCAAAACACTCCTCCCAAGATGATTAAATGTGGATGCCTCAAAATCAAAGAGAAATAGATTAGCCTGGCTGAGTTAGAACAGACAGAATCCTATATACATCCTAAATACAGAGATTAAATGAATGTCTTTTCTTGGGAAAGATCGTTACAAGAACGATTCGGAGTAGGGTGCCAGACTCTCCATTATCAAAACATTCTGAATTGTCATAAAAATCTTAAACTTTATTTTACCCCTTCTAATGAAAGGGGAGAGAAAAGACTTCCATTTCAAAGAAGGGAGAGATGGTGGCCCTAACATGTTTTCAAAGCTAATACAGAGACCTTGGCTGTGCTGGTTCAGCTGCCCCAAAGGAAGAATAGCTAGCTCATCATTTAAGCATAGGCAATAGACAAACATGGGCATTTCAAGCTCCTCTCTTATAAGCTGGTGCACAGTACATGAGTTTGTCTAACAAGCTACTTTACACAGCATGTTGAACACGTGCTATTTCAGTACAACCACAGTTCTATTGGGTATGTATCACAAAGCTCTTTCACCAAAGCCATATACTAAAAGAAGCATCATGTTACTAACCTGCAAGTACTTGGTAGCTGGTGTGTAAATATGAACTTTCCCCTCCTTCTCATTGCCTTGATCTCTATAGAACAGTTCCACTACAAGATTCTTAATGGAGAGAGCTTTTCCTGTTGTCATTTCCACAGTCAGTAAATAAGCAGAATGCTGAGGTTGCTGTAGCTTGTGAGCTGCATACAGATACAGCCACGGAGTGTCTATATTTAAGTAACCTGGAAGGAATGTATATTAAAGCTGGCAGAAAAGTGAGATTTCAAGCTACCTGGATCCTAACTCTGCAATAAAGCTGCTTACAGCTAACTTGCAAGTAAATGGCAAATACAAGGAACATAAAGCCTTCAAAAATGGCAGACAGCAAAAGGGATAATAGCCACAAATAGCGGCTAAGGAATTGCTGGAGAGGCTAGGCAGCTAGGCTGTGGAAAGTTGGAGATTCCAAAAACTCAGATAGGCAAACCACATCAGATGTGATCTGCTGTTAGGAACAGTCCTGATTTGAGCACACGGTTGGTCTATGTAATCTCCTTCTATGATTCTGTTACACCCATGCAAAACTACCTCCTAAAGCCTCAGCAGCAGCCTTCAGTGTCCGGCTTTTCTAATAACAGTCTGGAAAAACAGTTTGTGGTACTTCACCTTCCCAGTTCTTCAGGCCATTTCTGGATGCATCTTTCCACTGCAGCCCAGCCACAAACGGCACATGGTTATTATACTGCACCTCAAATCTGGTGCTGCTCTGCGAATAAACTTGAAAGTTGTGCGAGTGCTGCAGCTGGGTCCTGTAAGTGACTTGCCTCTCCAGAGCTTGCACGGTAAACTGCGAGACAAGGGAAGCAGGGTTCAATCCAGAGGACTGTCTAAGCTAACACACGCAGACATAATAGCAGGAAGGTCACAGCTAGTGCCTCTGCTCTGCACATTTGCTGTTCACTTTATAACTTTTCATGTATGCTGACCAATTACAGTCTGACATTTCTTTACTATGCAATTGTTATATCTGTTAGAAATTCAAAAAAGAAAATTTGCACTAATTTTTAGACCATTTACACCATGCTGGACTAGAATCCTAGGCCAGTCTATGCTGGGATCATAGATAAATTCTATACTTCCAGGTACTCCCTATGGAAATAGAATAATGACAACGCACCTCGGAAAATTGCTACCTATTCTAAGATAATAACAGAGAAGAACTGGAAGTTCTAAGAAATAATGCAAAACAGTAATAGTTTCTGTAGCTTCTGTAAGAAAAGCAAAAGGTAAGACAGTAGTTCAATACCAATAATTATTTTCTTTCCTTTTGTTACCCATAGAATATGCTTCAAAAGAAGGCATAACCCCCCTCTGAAGCTTTTAATTACATTTTATTACATGGAAAAACTTTCTTCAGATCCAGGATAGAAATCAATTTATAACTTCCCCCCACCAAAAAATCCCCCAAAAACCTCCACCAAAACCAGGTCTGATCTAAGTTATTATAACCTGCACCCTCCTTCCCATTGTGTGAGCAATACAACCTTTGTAAATCTCTGCAGTAATTTCGCACGTGCAAACTCTGCAGAAAAGCCAAGACCACATTATATACAAACCTTTTATAGTATTTGAGAAACTCACCTGCTGCCTTTCTCTTGTTTGTTTTAAATGTCAGTGACCTCTATGTGCCTGGGTTAAAACCATACCTAACTCAACCTTACGAGGTCTGAATATCTGACATATTATTAATGTGCAATATGGTTAGAAAAAAATTCTTAATGAACAAATTCATCCCAAACTTTTTCTTAGCTTTCCTATTCAGTGATGAATAGCAAGACCTTCAGGTCAAATAATCATGATTACCTCCATGAAATAGTTGACTAGAGATGAACTGGAACTGTTCTTAAATGCTTGGCTGATCAACAGTTTCTTCTTGTTGTTTATTTCATTCCAGTGTTTCCCATAGCTCACTTCCATCTGGGAGGAAAGCCAAGATGCACTTGCTTCATGTTTCAGGTGAACCTAAAGAAGAGAAAACCACCTCTTCCTGTAAGTCATGCCGTCTGTTTTATTCACTGCTGGTAACTGCAGAAATATTCCCACAGCAAGACAAAAGAAGAAATGGTTACATTTTCCAAGGGAAAATCATGTTGCAAAAGAAGATACAAATTCAGTGTACAAAGGCCAAAACTTTAGCCTAAGCACTGCCAGAAAAATGTCTTTTCTCAAAAGCTAGAGTAACTGGACTCAGGTACTCTTGAACTAACCCCATATGGATTCACTGTGCAATTGGTAAGCCTCGCAATATAGCACTTCAGGGGAAATCCTAATACTTCTTGGCTTCAATCCAATTTAGACCAAAAGCAAATCTGAAAGGATACATTTCCTTTTAATTGAGAAGCTTATTTTTCAGTTAGCTCTCTATTCTGCAGCAAGCACCCAGTGTTAATGGTAATTTTCCTTTAATTTAACCTCTGTCTTTGTGCCATCTGTAAATGAAGAAATTTTAAACAGACCTTCTTTTCTACATGGAAGGGTCACATACACTGAAATTTCTAAGAAACCATATAAACCTGGACCAGAAAATTAAGACAGAACATTGTAAAATGCCTTACTTTCCAGGCACACAAGTTCTGATGAATAATAAGTAAAGAGAGTTTCTGACTTGAGTTGCAAAAGGACATAATAAACATTACTATTATTGTCTCATATATATAATAAACATTTTCACAACAAACATTCTGCAGAAGTTCTGGGAATGAATACATTCAAAAATTACGTAACTGGAGGGTCCTATCACTTATACCTGTGATGAACTGCACAAATCAACTACTTGACTAGATATCTGTGCCTACATGGAAAGGAAAGAGAAACAAGACAAGAAGAAAAAGACTGATCCAAAAATGGTATTTCAAGCATTGCTCTGTTCAAGCCCCTCAAGACACAAGGGTACTCAGCACACAAGTACACAAGTGCTTTGGTCAGTATCTCTACCTTGTGGTTATAGGTCGGAGTCTGCATACAGTGAAATTCATGGCCGATATCAAGTTTGTATACACCATGTGCATCTGTCTCCTTTGTCATCTTTTGCAGCGTACTGCATTCATGATGAAGGTTTTTTGCCTCTCCTGTTCAAGTTTAATCACAAAGATGCCTATTTAAATAAATCAGAAGTAAACTTTGAAAATATTATTAGTATAAATCTAGTGCTGGCTTCAAGGTTTCTGTTTTTCAAAATCATGACAGTAAAATTTATCTTTTTTTTTTTTTTTATTTACTTGCTGATGTATCCAATTAATCCAAAGGAAAGCACAATGTAATGGATCTGCATTTAAGAACAGTGAGTTTGTATTTGCTAGACAAGTGACAGATAGCTACAAAAATGAAAATACTACCACAGTAGAAAGTAAACAAGAAGCAGATATTTGATTCATGTAAAAGGTCTGGCAGTATGCTCTGTAGTTTAAGGGTAAGTACCATATTTTGAGAAGACTGCCACCAATACTGGTATAACTGCATTACCATGAAGTTCAGCTCAAGAATTACCTTCATTGTCTGCTCACGATCTAGACATTTTAAAAATGACAGTGATGGTGATGGTGACAGTGTTGGACTCACTTTCCCGCCACATGTATGTTCAACCTAACAGCATTCAGTAGCTTTGTACTTCTGACTACAGGCATGCTGCATATGCAGAACAATTTGTAAAACTTTGGGAAAAATGTGTTAGGCATTGCAAAATATTTTTTTTTTCTACAAGCTGTACTACAAATGAAAACCCTGGGAATAGCCACATTACAGGCTTTACACGGAAGAGTTTGAGACACTGTTTATTATCATTTAAAATGTCTCCAAGTTCAGACAATTAGAAATAACTGTTTCGTATGAAGAATGGAATAAAAATGATCCAATGATTTAGACCAATATTGTTTAAGTAAAGCAAAGGTTTTCCTGAGATGTTGACCATATTTCCGTATTTTGTCAACTCACTTTTTCTTCAGAAGCAATAGATAAACATGGGAACTAAGTTCATTACTTAGATGGAATTTTAACTCAGTGAAGTAAAAGCACTACAAACTAACCATGATCAGCCTTTGCAGCTTTCTTGGGGTCTCACAATATTTGATCTTTTGTTTCTACTCAGCTCCTGATATCACAGCTTTACATGACATCTTAAATAAAAAGCTTCCAGCTCTCTTGATCACTGAGAAAAAGCTTAAAATAACGAACCTGAAGTTTCAACCAATTAGTTGGATTACTTAGTTTGCTTTTTTTGTCTTTGGTTTTGTGCTTGTTTTATTAAATCCAGTACTTATAAAAGGAATCACTTGCTGACTGCTTCAGGTGCAAGTCATAAAACTGAGTTAGTATCAAAATATTACTTAAGCTCTAAGTAGTATATAACTTCATAATTATGTAGCTTTAACTAGACATCATTTAATATTGTTGTAAGAGTTCAGGTACGTTTCTATCTGTGTGCATAAAATCAGCTTACTGTTTTTAGCAAAATTATGGGTTAATACCTGTGTAGGTTAAAGAAAATTTTACTACACACAGTGCTATGCAAACTCTTTGAACATGCAACACACTTTACACATGCAATCACCTTCTAACGCTTATCATGACTAGCTACTACAACTGCTCAATACCTTGATATACTAACGTTTATATGCTTTGTCCATGTGGTGGTTTGGGCTGGGTGCCCTCTGCTGCATGGTGTACTTCCTGTGTCCACAAGTCCAGCCCAGTGGGTGGACACAGGAAACTGTGTATCTCCTACCACAATCCCCTGCACCGCTATAAAATCTAGCGTGGGGTCCGCCATTGCCTCTTTCTTCCCTCGCCGGCACCCGGTAACTGGGGGAGAGGTCTCCCGGCCTTGGGCCTGGCTAGGTCCAAGGCCAGGGGGATGGGCAGTCTCAGGCCTGGCCAGCTGAGACTAGCCTGGGGGGGGGGGGGGGAGAACGAGCCCTGGGGGTCTTGGGCCCACCCTCAGGTGGGGATGGGATGTTTTTGGGTCTGTTTTGGGGTTTCTTCTGTCACTGTTTCTGGTTCTTTTGTGCACATTCACCCTTTTCTATTTAAACTTTTCCATCACTTTTGCAATCTGTTTGTCAGAGTCATTATTTTGCCTGTGGTGGGGAGGGGGCTGCCTCAACCCACTACAGTCCAAAAAATTAATTCACAGTTCATACATTGCAGCCAGGAGAACACAGCCATCTGTGTCCTGGAAACAGTCCCTCATTTTTAGGTCTATGTATGTAACCATTCATTCTGTATAAACACCCAAGACATAAATATTCAGGAGAAATTCCCACAGAAAATTTGATTTTTAATCCAATCTTAGAGATGCTAGTGAAATGCACATTTAAAAAATATCTGTTACATGCAGACTTTAAAGTTTATTCAAGTGAAAAGAGAAACTTGTCATAGGTCTCAGATCACAGTTTAAAAATAAATGGAAATCTTTCTTGTTAAGAGTGTCCTAAAATAGGCAAATGATTTGCAGAAAAATGAGACAAAATGCTTTCACTTTCCCTCTTTTTCACTGTACCTAGGAGTCCATATTTTACTGTTGAACTGTGAGACCACAAGCCCTCATGCTGCTGGAGAAGACCAATGACATGAAGTCCAAGAACACCTGGAAGGTAAGTCTCCCCTTTCAGTGAGTATTGTCTCAGCTTATCATCAAACTTTTTCTCCAGAAATGCTACAAAAAGAGAAGAACTGATTATGCAGAGGTAGAACATGAAGTTACTTTAGCAAGTAAATGGAATACTACTGTGAAAGAACACAAATGCATTCAGGCTTCTGCTGTCTAACTGAGGAACCCCACAATGTGCTCCTTATACTGGGGGGGGGGGGAAAAATAATCAGGTTGGATGTTCTGTCCTTTTCTGACTACATACATAGCCTGTAGACTGTATTTCTTAGATACTGCTCGAAGTTTAGTGAAATGAATGAAGTCTAAGCTGCTTCCAAAAGGAAAATCAATTCTAACAGACTGATCTTTTAATTAACTAAGGCCTAATGTGAACTTGTAGATGTATTTACCTCTACATCAAGTCAGAGCCAGGTTGTGGCTTTGCATCAAAAGAAATGCTCCAGCCTAGTTCTCAGGGTATAAGAGTCAGACATTGGACCAGAACCATTTTTAGGTGCAATCACTGACATTTCTTGTGAAAGCTAAAAGATAAAGATTTCACCAAAAGATGATCTCCCAAAAACCAAACTGGCATTCTATACTCCTTAAAAGTTTATTTGAAAATACTGTGTAATCCAACACTTCAAGTGTCTTTGCCACATGGAGACTACAGTAAGACAAAGGAAAAAATGAGAGCCTCAGACTTAAGTTACTGGTTTATCCCACAGTATTAATTTACCTTCTAACAAAACAATGTCATACAAATAGTAAAGCCCCCTTTCTGATAGTTTCTCTAATGGTTTCTTCTTAGTGTATTTGTGACAAAAAAAGATGTCATGATTTTTGGAACAAGAGGTCTGAAGAGACTTTTAGCCCCATGTATATCTCTCTGCATCATTTTGTACTAATAAAAGTGAAAACCAAACTATTTTAAGAGCTGTGGGGATTTTGTTCTGTTGGGTGACTCCTTATAACTTATCTCCTCCAGCCTCTTTCAACAGTAATTAAAACCAGAATTAAATCACAATTCATTTTATAATTCCTGTTATTCTGAAAACCATGGCAGTACTATTTTATCAAGGAAAATCACTTCTCAAAACAGCCTTACGATCTGAAAGGAGCTATAGAAATGTGTGTCCCATATCAGGAAACCTTATACATTAAGGGTGCCAGAACTTACATTTGTATGACAAATACTTATTGTCCTCTAACCTGAAAGAAATGCAGCATCCTTCAATAAATTATTCAGGGATACAGAAAAAGATATCTTCTTGCCAAGTTGTTTAGTGATGTTTCCTGACAGAATGATAGGACTACTTTGCTTTATCAGTTTTACCTCCAGGTGGGTCATGTATCTCTGCTCTCCACTCAGCATCTGTAAATTCGTCATTCCCTAAAATAAACAAGGGGGAAAAAAAAACAACCAAACAAACAAACCAATAGCACCCAAGCTTCAAGTCACTCAACAGTACAAACTGATTAAGTTTCGAGAAAGCAACAACAGAGACTCAGGAACTTCAGAAATGAGATGAGGAAGAAAAGAGATTCTTTTGCTACAGATCCAGAAAGCCTCCTTCCACCTCCTCAAACCATAAAACTTGCTGTAGTAAATAACACTGCAGTAATTTAACACTGGAAGCAACCCAAAGGTTTTGAGTACATCTGAATGTGAAAACATTGCTTTAGACTGTTTGCAGAAGCCATGCCCTAAAAGCTTTTAAAACTCTCTAATACCACTATAATAAAGGTAACTAGTCATTTCTCTGATGGATTGCTCACAAAGCTATTTTTCAACATTTGCATTTTTCATTGCCTTGCTTTTCTGTGCTTTTGTTTAAGCTTTCATTCTAGTCTGAGAGCTTGTGATCTCAAAACATACCTTAATGTAATACACATCTTCATCATCTACTATCAGCTCCAGGTGTCCAAGTTGTGAATTTTTAGAAAACTCAATTTTCCCTTGGAGAAAAATGAAAGTGTTTATTTTTTTCTGGAACCATGCTGTTCAGTGATCCTTCATAAAACTGTACCCAAAATCATAGTTGCCTTTGCTGTGAACAGTAAGTTCACAGAGTAGGAACATAATAAATACGAGAGCAAAGGAAAAAAAGTTAGGAACAGAATTTGCAAGGGCATTGAAGTGCCCTCAGGGTATACAATTCCTTTTGAAAGGACATTCTGAGAACAGTAATTGAGAAGAGGCAATGAAGCTGTCTCCTATGAATCAGCTTAGTTCTGGAAGCAATTTACACACTTCCTTTAGGCCTGTGCTAAAACCTGTAAGCTGTGGAGACATTTCGTGAGCTCACACCGCTGTGCATACAAAGCTTTGCACAGTGTAAATAAAGAAATAAAAATTAAATAAAATATTTTAAAAATTAAAATAATAAATAATCATAAATAAATCTTTCATTTGAAAATAATCATAATTAAAAAAATAAAAAACAACAAACACACCAAAACAAAACTCTAGGGGGACAAATTCTAAATATGTGATATGGTGAATAAAAAACCAAAACATCACTTGACCAACATGCCAAAGATGCTGAAGTATGTTGTCTATATTACTACCATATATTTATCAGTTTATGTTTCATCAATGTGTGTACTGATTTTGTTTTCTGTGTTACACTGTGATTTGGAAGCTATTTTTTATTGTAACGCACAGCAGCATCATGGTTGGTACTCCACTGATTTGGTAACAAGTAATTTCTTATCGTAAGTAAGAGAGCACAGCAAACTAAAATTCAGGCACAATAAGGCCAGTTCCACATAAAGAAAAGATTACAAAGAACAATTCACTGTGTTCCTTAACCTGAACTTCATCCAAACTGGTGAGGGCTTTCCTCTTTAACGTGCATGAGCCAGGTGCTGAACTTCTGGCTGTGCCAAACAGCCTCAACCAAAATGCAGAAATTCCTGGGAATGGGGGTTACCCAAAGCAGCTAACTGAATGTCTATCACCCAAGAATATAGTTTTAGCATTAGATTACTGTCTGAAATATACTGTTATTTCTCTGCTAATTCTAATGAAGGTCTCCTAACTGACATTAACTGATGATATGGTTGGCTCATAGCTGAAAAACCTACCATCAATCTCGATTTTTTTCTTAGGTTGTATAAATTTGACTCTGAATTTCTTCTGTGGTATACTAAAATTTAGGTCAACTCCAACATCCCTTTTCAAATCTGACTTTGGAGTCCCAATGAAGAAGTGAAGGATGGCTTCATTTGGGATCCATGAACTCTCCTGGAAGAAAGATAGGACAACCACGTTTGCAGTTGGCAGAGTATCTACAAAACAATCTATCAAAACTGAGTTACATCACATGATCACAGCCACCTTCACAGCTACAGAAATTTTTCACTTATCTGCTTTCAAGATTTTCAGCAAGAAATTTGATTTTTCCAGGCTGTATTTTCCATTCCCTGTCCAACACCTTGAATTTCACAGCATACTGACCTTCTCAAGAAATGATGCTGAATCCTGCCAAAATGTATGGAAAAACCAGACTACACTTCCAGTTATAAATTTAAGCTCCAGAGCTCATACCTAAGTGACTAGAATTTGGCAGGGGCATTAAGCAGGGGGATACGGTACACAGCACCGTGACCTCTGTAGTAGGTGTCTTAGTTGGCAGTTTTGGCCTTGCCCTGCCTATAGACATCAGATTCACTGGCAGAGGGAAATGCCTGTTCCCTCGCCTGCTTTTACTAGAGAAAGTCAGAAAAATGATATAATGAAGGGAGAGTCAGCCTGCTTATTGCTGTCATCTCACTGTCTTAGAAATACCAAGCAGCCATTGAATACAGCCAAAGCTCAAGCTGTCTCCCAGTAAGAAGAATTATCTCAAGCCCAGCAGTGTACCTGGGCTGTGATGAGTTCAGCCATGGCCTATGTAAATACCTATACTACCCTTCCAGAAAAAGCCTGCAGAGGACGCAAACCATTCATGAAACCCTGAGCTTGCCCAAACAAACACTTTAAAACCACTTACAGCCTTCTGGAGTGGATTAATGAGAGCCTAACTTCTACTGTTAAACAAGATGTTTAATGTAAAATAATGATTTGGGTTTTGAGGGTTTTTCTCACACAGAGAAGTTCATCGAAGTGAAGCCAGGTTGCTTAGTAGTGAGCACCAAGTAAAAAATCCAGGGCTCTACTTCCAACTCAGTCTTATCCAGCCAAATGACTTAGCATTTGTGTTTGCTGTTTTGTATATAGAAGTAGTATTCACCTGCGATCGTATCTGTAATTTGTTTTCAACATATTTTCCCAGTCTAATCATAGAATCAAGGAACTGTTAGGGTTGGAAGGGACCTCAAGGATCACCTAGTTCCAACACCCCTGCCATGGGCAGGGGCACCTCACACTACATCAGGTTGCTCAGAGCCACATCCAGCCTAGCCTTAAAAACCTCCTGGGATGGGGCTTCTACCACCTCCCTGGGCAACCTGTTCCAGTGTCCCACCACCCTCATGGTGAAGAACTTCTTCCTAACATCCAATCCGAATCTACCCATTTCTATTTTTTTCCCATTCCCCCTAGTCCTATCATTACCTGACACCCTAAAAAGTCCCTCCCCAGCTTTCTTGTAGGCCCAAGAAAATGGAAATAACAGTAATGTAGACCTTGAACGCCAGTTAATCAAATACATAGTAGTGAGCTATACCATCCTTTCATCAGCATAATAATCTAAGCGTAAAGCCAAAGTAAAGCATGCCATAATGGTACCTGAGGAATATAGTTATATGCAGCTTCCACAAGGTACTGCTGCAGACCTTTGTCTTGTTTAGTTAATGTGACAGCCATTTTCAAAGGTCCTGCGAGAGGGAAAACCAAACCACTGGCAGGGTCAGGATATGACATTTCGGAACACAGCTGCCAGCCAATAACCTCAGACACTGGTGGAAAACAATTGAATATTCAGTTAGAAAAAACAAAGAAAACATGCAAATGAACATTGCATTGAAGACATTTTTTGTTTGTAAAAACAAAATTCTGCTGAATAGGATGATCTGTTATGGATATTTCAGAATGATCAAGCTTTCTAAGATGAATGGAACAGCTAGATTTACCTTCTTTCCCAGTGCAAGATCTGGTTTCTGTGTGATCCTGGAAAACATCTCTCTCTTCTGTCTCATCCACCACTGTGAAGTAGAGTTTAGAGCTACAACCAGGAAATGCAAACGGTCACTTAAGAACACTTACAGGAATATTGAAGCAAAATTCTCAGTTACATGCCATCTTATCCTGGATGGGAAAAATAAGATGAGGTATTCTGCTAGGGTCAGTCTATATTTCTACTAATCAGCACTCATTTTTATCCACACTTTCCATGTTTAATATATCACTATCTTGAGATTCTTCTAAAGCTCTACACAGTCAATATTAGATTTTTATTTTCTGAGCAAATTGGTCAGTTTATTGCAACTCCACTCACTTCCTGGCTTCCAGACTTTCTTTTCCCCTCCCTCAGGCTATGTATGGATATCAGCGTCACTACAGTCTTGAAGTTCTTCCAGAACTTCAGAACCTCTCTAAACTACTTGAACAAGAATCAAAGTGTCTGCACTTGAAAGGAGCAAGGGAGTTAATGCAATATCTAGTAGATTCTATAGTAATATTTTTGTTCAAATAATGCACAATACAGGTTTGAAATTACTTTGACTTTCACTCTGGTGTGTCATCTATCCTGGCTGACAGAAAAAGAATTACATCCATAAGTTTCCCAGAGTCCTAAAGGAATGGGTGGTTTGAATGCAAAGTCCGGGTTTTGGTTTTTTTTGAACAGCATATCCTGTAGTACCACAATATCCCAAAAAGAAGAAAATACAAGTTGATGACAATCCACATACTGTAAATACTTCCATCTGTTATCATGTCTAAGAGATATGTAGCTGCGTGTAGTCTACAATGTGCGCCTTCTACTTGGACTTCTATCAAATCTGAAAAGTCCAAAGAAAAGAGGAAGCCAGCAGAAAAGAAGATGAGCTAAAAAGCCTAGCTTGCACTAACACCAGTGCCTAATCTGCTGAACACCTGACAGCTGTTGAAGTGGTATTTTACAATGTAATCTTTATCTTAACATTAAAGAACCAAACCAAAAACTCACCAGAAGGGTACAAACACACCTTATTAGCATAACATTCCAAATTACTTGGATGGTTTGATAAATACCACTGGTTTTGCAAAATAACATCTACAGAAGTAATGCTAAGCTTTTCCTCTACCATTTTAATACTTCACATTATTCGGACACTATAGTTCCAGAAACAGCACCGACACTGAGTAGGAAAAAACAGGGGAGTATGGGAAAAAAAAAACATTTGTAAATTTTTCATAAGGCTTTGATTTGAACCTATGCTTCTATAGTAAAACAATGTAAAATGCAAAGACTAATTTCCCCTTCCTTTTCTTCTGAATGGCAGATTTCAACTATGATTCAGATTGAAACACTTTGTTTTTTGACAAAAATATTTCTGCTCTATTAATAAGATTTCCAGTCAAGAAAGTTACCTTGATTACTCAATCTTACCTGAAATTAATTATCTCCATGGATTCTTCTGGAGTGTTCAAGAAAACTTTGAGCTCTTGCCCCTTTTTAACTTGGATTCCCCCATCAAGACTGCTGGATGTTCTTATTCCTGTTATCCACCTCAAGCCAGCTTGTCCCAGAGGCCCCACAGTTCCCATTTGGGCAGAAACCTGGACAAAGGCACTGCAGAAAAATTTAGATCATAATCTTCTATGAAAAGTATGCCCTTTTTAAAGCACTTAATTTAAAGCATAGTCTGCTCATGCTCTTCATAAATACAGAGTGTTTGATCATGTAAATCAGTATACTCTAACATTAAAATCATGATGGCTATATTGTTTCAAGAAATACCTGAAAAATATTACATATACAGAGTCATACACTTCCTAGCACTAATTAAAATATAGTTTTATTACATCTCCTAAGTAAGGGATTTGGACCCAGACTTCAATATGAAACATCAGGTAAGGGAAAGTGGTTAGGGCCGAGTATCATAGTTTACTTCTGTATATACAGCACTCAGTTCAGTAAAAGTATATAGTATGCATAAAAAGCTACAGCAGCCAGGTAAGGAAACACAGGGTTAAGTCATCCATTGGTTTGCAGGTCCATAACCTCTAAGTGCATGTCTGATCCTGAGAAAAATCCAAAATGCCATCCCTCTAATAGGTAAAGCATTCAAAAGATCATCTGCATGCAAGCATTCAGGAATTTGATTTACAGATAGGGAGAAACAGTCCATTCAAAACAGTACTGGAAAAACAGCGACAGAGTTCAAAATTCAGACAGACAAGACAGGAAACCACTGCTGTCCTTACAGCACTGCAACCATTCAGCAATGTAAGGCTGATGACTCCTGGCACTCTTCAGGCATCTTTCAAACGATTACAACCAAATTTGATTCACACAGACCTTTCACATCAGGAATTGCTACTTGACATGAGGAATATGTGACAGTGACATGCTTGTAGTAGATACTACCTTGGTTTGATATATCCATTTAGAAAGAAATCTGAACGTTGTTTGAAATCTGCATTCCCTTTGATTTTTATGTTGATTGCTACTGAGGCATTGACTGCCAGCTGAACAGGAAAGCCTGAAATGGATGGAAACTGCAATTCTTCAGTGGCCAAACTCAGCCTTTTATTAAACTGCACCTCTTGCCCCTAGGGTGAAAAAGCCAAAATAAACAAACCAAAACACACACACAAAAAAAAAAAAAAAAAAAAAAAAAAAAGGAGGGTGGTGGTGGTGAATTTTACATTGCATAATAGAGTCAGCATTCAACAATTTTTCCAGATATCAAAATCCACTGCATTTAACTAAGCTGATTTGGGTAACAAGGTAGAAAGCAGCCCAAAGCCTGCATCATGCATCTGGCCCAGGCACAAGTTAGACACTAGTCATACTCCATTGAAAACAGAATTATGTTTTGTTTAAGCACAGATGGATTTGAATGAGAAAAGCAAGAGGTAATAAGCACCAGACAAAACAACCAGTTTCAATCCACTATTTGCTGGTGTCTTTTAGAGTTCAGTTTAGAGAAGCAGTTAAGCAGTATTTTGTATCTTTTACGTATCTGTCAGCAAGTAGTTTCTCAAAATATTTACTTTCAAGTAGGAAAAAAACTTCCTTTTACCTTCAGAAGTCTGACAGCCAACTCAGCCAGATTTAAAGAATAATATTTCATTTGTTTTCTTAAATCTTCACAATCTAAGAAGCTAAGTTCATTTCCAAAGATCTTCACGCATAGCTCACATTTTACTGCCTCCTTTCTCACTGTTCTCTCAGTGAACTGATGAGATAAAGAAATAAATCAGGAAGAGAATGATGTTTATATCCCTTTCCTTTCAAATTCATAATAGACAATTACTCAGTGCAGGCTATATTACTAGTAAACAGACATTAGGCTTCCTTTTATAAATATTTTAAGACCACTTAAGATCTGAATTGGTACTTGTTTTTTCCAGCTAAACTTCAGCTCCACACCACACAATCTGACTTTCACTATAAACACAGGTAACGTCTAGTCCTAAGACAACCAGGCAAAAGGAGAGTATTGCAATACAGACCCACAGACTAAGTTTTGAAAAATAAAATCTCAATTAAGACAACATTATGGGTGCCATAACTGCTAAATAAACTTCTAGAAGTAAAAATTTTACATTTTCCCTCTTCAGTATAACAGCAACACACCATCAACATGAGATTACACCATAAGACAAAACTCTAAGAAGATGAGTCCCAAGAAGAAAGATTGTCTAAGACAAATTAAATAAATCATAGTTCCCAAGTTTTCTAGATAATGCATTAACAATTGAAGTAAATTCCAAAACTTTCCTGTTATATATACATAGAAAATAGATCTTTCCCAACATGGCTAAATTCACAAAAGGTCAATGTAACATCTGACATCAAACTGGGAAGTCAGACCTCAAACAGCATGACTTGGGAACTGGCTGAGAATCATCATTTTGAGACAATAAAACAGTCTTTAAAAATGAAGATCTGGCCCTTTGTTGCTTTGTATTTTATGCAACTGTTAACTACTTCTCTTCAAGTTGAGTGGAACATGTTACCAACGATTTGTGCAAAGGAGTCAACAGTACTAAAGAACAGTTGTACAATACTAGATGGGGCTCTAAGTTTAAGTAGGCACTGTCATTAATTTTTCCAAAAGCTATAGAATCAGTTACCTTTTTGACTAACTCACTCATCTTACTGTACTTTCTACCAGGACAATTCTGATTAGCATGTCTCAACTTTGGCTTTCCAGACTTGGTCACAAGATGATCAGCAGGGTTGTATCGCTTTGAAGTCAGCCTCCTCTGCTTGACCTTTCCTGTTGTCTCCACAGGGTTTTCTGACTTGTTTCTTCCATTAGCATTTGCAAAAAAAAAGTCACTGAAAGTAGCAGAGTTCTGCCCCAAAATCTTCTGCACAAGAGCTTCAGCATTCTCTAATCTTGCACCAACCTAGGGGAAAGCATACAGCACTGAAAAGACTGACAATGAGATGAATAAACCATGTCCAGTTCTACAGGCAAAAATTAAAAAACAATTCCCAAATGCAACCTTTAGGGTTTTGTATGAAGAGAGATTTGCCATACAAGATCACAGTGGTCTCTAAGTTTAGTATCCTAGCTCATGCAGCATCCAACATGGAATATCCAATACTGGATATTAAATCTTTCCAGTAAAAATTCTTTAGTTGTTAATTATGTGAAGCTCAGTACAAAATAAAAATCCTTTTCTTATTCAAGTACTGGTTCATTTACGCCATGATGGGACAGCATGATACAAATAGTATTTTAATTGGAAAACATTTAACATGTTCCTGAAATAAGATTTTGTTTGGAAGTTTGACTAAAACAGTATTACTAACACATAAATCCAGGGTATATGACAGTGAATAAAATATTTTGTTCCCTTGCAAGATTAAACTTGAGATCTGAAGGCTACATTAAATTCTTTCTTTTACACATACATTTTTACCTGAAATAAAGAGCCTGTATGCCAAATACTGGTTTCTCTGAGAGGCAATGTAGATTAAAGATGATGATGTTGCAGGCAGGACATATAAACATCCCAAGCATTGGATGCTCAGTGGGACTAAATCAGTGACTTCAATTAGGTATGTATGATTCTGTTTCCTGTATTAAAGGAACAGTGTACTCAAGCCAATCCATTTTCTACTCTATGTCAACCAAAGAAAATATTATCCTATACAGGAGTTAGAGCAGTGCCCCAGCAAGTACTTTCAGCTTTCATTTGAATAAACAAGAGCTGAAGATAACTCACTTGGCTAGTGTAGGGTACTAAGAGTGAAAGTGGTTTTATTATGACTACAAATCCATACACTTACCTCCAGCAGATTTATAGCTTGTCCCATAACATGAACAGTCAAATTTGCCATGACTGATCGTGGTAGAAAAGATGCAGGAGAAAAGACCACAGATGCTTCCACATTTGCACCTGAACCAGCTGCAATAGAAAATATCAGATGTCTGTCATTTAGAGATCAGATATTCTCACATACTTTGCAAGTCTCACCACTATTTGGGAAACTGCAGCTCTGCTCATTGAGAAGATGGTGAATAAAATATTAAGTCTACATCAAATACATTAATGGACACTACTGAAAAACTATTATTTGACTAGCGCTAAAGGAAGAGCATTTACAATACAAATCATAACAATTGCACTGGAAGAGGTGGACAGAAAAATCAAAATCTAACTCTGAAAATATTATCTAGTGTTTTTGCTAAAAACAGGTAGTAAAACAGGAAGGAACTTGTCGGAATCTCTCTTATACGAAGGAAACATATGAATCTCATAAGAAAAAAATACACTCCAGTCCCCTTTTGCTGCAAAGGAAGCTCACTAAGGAAGGAATCAAAAGTTGATGTTCACAAAAATAATCTAAAATTTCTTAGGTTCTTACGCTCTTCTCTCACAAAAGGCAAAGCTGCACGGTATCTGGCTTGCTGGAATAACATCTGATATAATTCCATTAAGGTCAGAGCAGAGTCAAGCCTACATTTGCATATCTGGGTATTATTATGTCATAAAAACCTGTTTAAAAAAAAAAAAAATCTAGTCCTTTCTGTAAAGGACCAGAAAAATCATGTGGAATTTCAATAATCCATATCCTACAAAGCATTAAGTTCTAAAACTCCACATACCTGAGTGGAATGTGACATCAGAATATGAAGAATATTTCCATGTCTCTCGTTCAAAATCTCTGCTAAGGATTTCATCAGGAATAGAATCTCGAAGGTGCTCCTTCAATGGATCATCTGTCTCCAGGAGCTGAGAGAGATGACTCCAAACAAAGGAGCCCACTTAAATTAAACAAAGATATGCATATGGGAATTAGAGAAATAATTAAAACAGTTTTAAAAACTGATACAAAAATTAATTCAATGAATAGTCAGTTCTTTACTGACTACTGCTAAGTACCAATATCACAACTCTAATACAAAATGTAGCAGTAATAAAAACAACCTTTTTAAAACAACCTACAAAGGATTAAGATTAAATAAAAATTGATATAGATTGGTACCACTATACATGCAAAGTAAGCATTACATTGAAGCACAATTTAGGAATGTGTAAGACTTCAGTAGTTGTTTGGCCAACCTTGACTGGATGTTTCATTTAGCAAAGTCCTTTGTACTTGTTTAAATAATTCTTCATGGGGACATTTCATTGCTATATAATAAGCTGCAATCCTTATTTCCACATCTTCATTGGCTGCCTGGTACAGTTGAACTAATGTATCATTCTAGGAGAAAAAGATAAGAAGGTTATCTTATCAAAACAAAAAAATAGTTATGATCTACTCCCCTAAGACACCTCATGTATGCACTTTCAGGTACAGGTGGGTTTTCCTTTCTGCAAGAGATAGATATTGCTTTACACCTGACAAAGTGCCTTCATGCAACATGCACACAAATAGCTGTACATCTTCTTATCCACAGATTTCCAGAACAAACTGTCATGATAACCCAAATCCTGCACCAACTACCTGAAGGGAGGTTATAGCGGAGGCTGGTCTCTTCTCCCAGGCAACCAGAGCCAGAACAAGAGGACACAGTCTCAAGCTGCATCAGGAGAGGTTCAGACTGGATGTTAGGAAGAAATTCTCCAGAGAGAGTGATTTGCCATTGGAATGTGCTGCCCGGGGAGGTGGTGGAGTCACCATCATTGGAGCAGTTTAGGAGGAGACTTGATAGGGTGCTTGGTTGCATGGTTTAGTTGATTAGGTGGTGTTGGATGATGGGTTGGATGCGATGATCTTGAAGGTCTCTTCCAACCCGGTCTGGTCTATTCTATTCTATTCTATTCTATTCTATTCTATTCTATTCTATTCTATTCTATTCTATTCTAATTCATACAGGACTGTCTGCAACATGAGCTTCACCTGCTAGCTCTGCAGGTAATGACAGTTTTACTCCAACACAGTAAGAGTTGTTCTATTGTATTTCACACACATGCAACAGGTTATACACAAACAACAATGGCCACATTTTTGTTAACAGAACATTAAGATCACTGCCTCTCATCTTAGTCAAAGATTGGAACAAATTTATTCTGTTCAATACTTCTGTGGTATCAACCCACGTGAGATGTTTGGTGAACTGCCAGGAATTGTGACCTCTAATACCTCCAGGGTGCCAGCTCATTTGACAGACAGTGATGGGGTGTATGACAACACACAGACTTCATGCTTTCAACAGGTCTAAGCAGCAATACTGAGCTTCATTAACTACAAAATAAGTAGATTATGCTAATCCTTGCTGCAGTTACATTTTAAACAGCTACAGAAAACACTTCTTCAAGTGCATGTTCATCTGGAACCTCTTGTTCTTCTGAAGCAGGACTGCCAGCTTTGCCCAGGCTAGCACTCCTGGCTTTGCCATTCTTTTTTTATCAAGGTGAGATAAGTTTTGAGTTTTCATCTACTAAACCTCTGACAAAATTTTCTAATCATGACAGTGTATTGCCAATCACAACAAGCTTCTCAAATTAATACTTAGCATTTCAGAGAATGATACAATGGAACAGCCTATAGGAAAAACAAAGCACCGTGGGTTTTCAGCTGTAACCCACACAGACACATGCCACCCAACTGAGGTAGCTTTATGAGCAGTTGTAAACTTTACCTCAGTTACTGGATGCATTGCCTCAACTACAGCAAAGTATATTATAGGTCTGCTCTTCCAGTGGTCCTACCAAGCTCTCCAACAGCAGAGCTCAGCTGGAAGACACGTTTACACTTGTTCCTTATTTGCTTGCATGTCTCAAAACTATTCCAGAAAATTAAAAATCTGGGATAGTGCCAGGAAGCCATCAGTCACCCGCTAGCAATAAATCACTTACCCTAACAGAACAGGGAATACGCCTGAAGGCCTGGATAGCAGCTAAACGAATTCCAATTGGATTACTCTTCAGGGAAGCACACGAGCTCAGAACAGGAGCTAGCGAAGGTGTTGCCAGTCCTGCATTCCCGATGGCTTTTAACACCAGCTGCATCTGTAAATATAAAGCAAGGCAGAACAAAAAGCTCTCCATATGCTGTCAGTTGTATGTGAAATTCTGTTGCGTTAACATTTCCTGTGCAAAATTCTCTGTTTAAAATTATTCCTGATCATTTAGTGGGGGGTTACTACAGCCCCTATTGTACCACCTATATTCTGTCTTTAGTGTGAGGACAAGACTCATACAAATATGGATGACTGTTCCAATGCCATGTAGCACTTGTAAGTAAAATTTGGCATAGACCTGATGGAATACAGAAGCATTTAAAACAAAAAACTACATCACAATGACAAAGATGAAGTCATGGATTTGATGTACTGTAGAAGTTTTTCAAGTCATTTTTGATCACAGATATTTTGACCTTGTAGTGATTCAACACAGTTGTGGAGACAGTAACTACTTTAAGATAATAATTTGTCAACAGATGCCATAATATAACCAGTTTTTCTCACTAAACATCAAGGAAACCTGTGCAAATTCAGAACCCAGAAATTATGTTAGTGCTGGCAGTCAATGAATTTCAATGACAAGCTCTATATTAAAGTTTAGGTACTTCAATGCAACACAGTGCTTGATCAAAACTTTGTTCAAGGCTCCCAACACATAAAATTTCTTCTTTTAACTTACTTTTTCAATAAATGGGATATGAATTAAAAGTGTAAAGACTGCTCACACTATATGAAGAAATATACAAATCCAGTGTGTTTAGCTTGCACACTGGAAAATTAAAGACATGAGATAAAACTTAGTTCTTGAGCTCTTGCTGCTATCTGATACACTGTTACTGGCATCTCTATTTTCTAAGAATGATAAGGAAGAACTGATTAAGTAGTTCATCAACAGAAGATACTAAGATATTTCATCAGCAGCAAATGTAAACTGAAGATATGCTTCTGTATGAATGATACCTTACTGTGTCCTTCTGAATCTTGCACAGCACAGTTTCCTCTCAAAAACTTCTTAAGAGTTCTCATCACACTCTGCACAGCAGGTACACCATCACAGGAGCTGTGAGCCGAACAAAACCTGTGTAACAGAGCAGTTATTCCTAAGAAGCAGCTCTGGCTTGCTCCTGGTGACTTCAGCAAAGGCTGTAAACAAGCACAAGAAGAACAAGGTGTTTCAGAAATGTCTATCATTACTGTAGCACACCACAAAATAAATATACCAAAGTATTTTCATACCAAAATTCAATCTTAACAACGTATATTTCCAAACAGCCCTTAAAGGACTTAAACGCGCAAACGAAAAAGGACAATCCTGCAGAGATACAGTGGCAAAGTCTTCCACATGTGGACATATGGGCTAAATTAGTGTCAATCTGATACAGACTACAGTTCATTTCAACAGAAATCATGCCCTAAATGCTTAGGAAGGAGTGTGAAAACAAATCTATATTTTCCAGGTTCCTCAAAATACAATAAAACCCTAACCAGTACAGAGCTTCTCTAAATCCCACATCAACACTTAGTAGTGGCAGCTTTCCAAATCACAGGCAGTTTACCATTTTTGGAATGAAAAATTACTTTTTCTCTTTTGTGAGCCTGCAAATTCCAAATTTCTGTACCCTCTGAGGCAAGCCTGTTACTGTTGAAAATCCCACCATTTCAACCAATGTTTGCAAAGCCCAAATGAGCTGAAGATTAATCACTTCCTGCAAATGCTGTAGGAAGACTGCTAACCCTAAGAGATAGTTTTTTGTGATGCTGGTCAGAGTCTGTATGACTGAAACAACAGGTGATATACTGCATACTCACAGCTGATCAACATTTCACTAGGACACAAGCCAAAACTATTCTTAATGAGCTATTTAAGCTATGTATACGATTTTATCACCTAAAACACTGCAGCTTCACAAAAAAACATAGCAAGTTCAACTTCAGACTCTAAAAGCATGATAGGTTCCACTGTATAAATCTTGCAGAGCAACAGAGGAAAAAACATACCATAAAATGGACCCAGTGTTATTCTGCTGACAACTTAGTTAAGGAAAAATCACAGAATCACAGAATGCTAGGGGCTGGAATGGACCTCTGGAGATCACCTAGTTCAACTTCCCTGCTGATGTAGGTATGCCTAGATATGGTTGCACAGGAATGTGTCCACCTGGGTTTTGAAAGTCTCCAGAGAAGGAGACTCCACAACCTCTCTGGGCAGCCTGCTTCAGCACTGTCAAAATAAAGAAGTTTTTGCTTATGCTCAAGTGAAACTTCCTGTGTTCTAGTTTGTATCTCTTGTCCCTTGTCCTGCCCCTGGCAACCACTGAAAAGAGCCCAGCCCTGTTCTCATTACCTCCACCCTTTACATATTTATAAGTATTGATAAAATTCCCTCTTAGTCTTCTCTTTTCCAGGCTAAAGAGCAGCAGGTGTTTCAGCCTCTCCTTGAAAGAGAGATGTTCCAGTTCCCTAGCCATGTTGTAGCCCTCTGTTGGACTCTTTCCAGTAGTTCCCTGTCCCTCTTGAACTGGGGACCCCAGAACTGGACTCAGTACTCCAGGTGCAACCTCACTAGGGCAGAGGTGTCAAAAGCTGCAGTACTGCTGCATATACAAAGGACTGAAATGCTGCCAGGTGCTAAATATAAAGCCTGCAAGGGACTAAATTGGAATCGTGTTTAAAATAGCCAGTAACTTCACCACCAAAATTAGCTAAGCAGGTAAGAGTTTTTAATAAATCTGTGACAAAGACTATTAGTATGAAACACAAAAATCATGAGCAGCTAGATGGATATAAATTTTTAAAAGATAAAGCAACATCCACTCACAGCAAGAGATTCAATCATGCCTGAGGTGGGTTTAGGAATGAATGAAAGTGACCAGAAGAAATATTCCACTTTGTCTTCCTCTACTTCTCCAGAAGCTATCATTTCTTTTATTAGCACAACACATGCCTCTGTAGCACAAGAGAGGAGAGCATCTATGAGCGGCTGCCTGCAACACATGAAAAAAGACACAGCAAATCTAAAATGATCAGAATACTCAAGAATCAAACAAATGCACTGAGGCTGGGCTTCTTTCAAAGAAAATAAAGGTCCACTAGATTAGCAAATACCAGGTTCCCTAGAAATCAGTATTATCCTTCAGTTTAGTGACCTTACACAAATATGACTTAGCCAAGCTGTGAAGAAGTGATTTGATTGTTTCAAGAACTGTATGCAACCAGGCTTTTAAGAAAACATCCAGGTGCTTTCTCTGAAAATGAAGCCAAAATGTATCCCAGGTTTGACTTCAAAAGATTGAGGTACCTTAAAGCATTGCGTTTCTTTATTAACATGAGTTTTTCCTTTCATTTCACCAATAAAAACAACAACAAAATTTAAGACTGAATTGAAAAGCTCTTAATTCCTGTGCTTTTTTAGACCTTAACTAAGTGGAATGGTTACACCAGCATGACAAGCAAATATAAATATCACTCTTAAGAGTCCCTCTATAACTATTCTGAGCCTACCTCCTATACTGGTGGATGGACACTTGTAGCAATGAGGAAGCAGTCAAGCTAAAGTGGGTAAAAGTGGGTGAAAGCACCTTAGCTTCATCAGACTAAGCAGTCTGCCTGGGATTCTTTTTAGCTCCTTAAGTTAGTAACTTTGTCCTGAAGTTAATACACAATGAGGCAGAGTAGTTGAGACTACCCTCCAAAACAGAAGAGTATTAGCATGACTGTTTGTCAAATGGTAAGAACAAACCTAAACCATAACAAAACTTCCCCCTTTTGAATGAAGTTTAAGATAGTTACAACATGGCATTAGATTAATCTCAAACAAGCTGATGCCATTTCGTACTGAAACTGGGTAAAAACCTTGTTTCTTTATTTACACTTTTCAGAATACTGATTTCAGAGGGAGGGGAAAAAATGGTATTGATTTTAATAACGCTGGGTGGGTATTTCTGAAAGTCTCAAACCAATAGAACAGAACTATGCCAGACTGCAGAGGAGTGTGGGCCTTGATCTTTAAAGCTGTATTTCAATAACTGGAATAACTGAAATCAGGCAGCTACTTTAGAGATGTGGTTTTACCATGCCCATACCCCACCTTAACATCTGTCTCTTCTCCCCAGAGAGTATTATGGGCACTGAGGTACAGATCCAAATAAGCTTCTTCATGATAAATGGCTGTAGATGCTTAAAAGCAGCAGCGCTGATTTCCATCTAAGTCATGACTCAAGTTTTCTGTTTGCATTGCTCCTGAAACTGGAAGTCTGTGGGAATTAGCATGGGTTGGGAAAGTCTGCTTGATACACAATGTTCATTCAGTAAGAGAATATTATCCTTCTGTCACTTAAACAAGATCTGCAATACACATTGTTCTTTAAAGTGCTCCAAACTAAAATCCAACACTGAGCATGGATTTAAGAATTTAATCAAAAGCATTTACAAAACTTTTATACCCTATATATATTTCTTAAATGCAGTTATTAAAGGGTCCTTACCAGTTGTCTCTGCATTTAAATGAAGATTTTTGCCATAGTGCTTTTAAGGCCTCCAGGGAAAGATGTCTAAGCTCAAACACAAGAGTCATGAAAAGGTCTGCAGCCTGTAAGAGAGTACAACAAGAAATGTAATATTACAGTTGGGTAGAAAGAGGCTTTAGAGAACAGAGCACAGCAAGAGACTTTGGGTTATACCAGAATTGTCACTGATTCATTATGTAACCTGAGGGTAAAACCTCCTCTCTTCCCTGTGCCCCTATCTTCCTACCCTCTCTTGCTTTTCTTTTCAGGCTGCAAACATGTAAGGAGAAGAGCTTTCACTTAGGCTGTCAGTCAGTCCCACAAATAGCAGTGCTCAGCAATCACTAGACACCACTAGCATACAAATATATAATAAACCAAAATGGAACACTGTGGTTACAATGCAGAAGAGAAGGCCATCATCTTCTCTGACTTTGTACAGCAAGTTCTGACACATGACCAGAACCACTGACATAGCACACAAGTAACAGTCAAGCCAACTTTATGTTGTAACTGTATTTAAAGAAGTTCTTCAAAAGCATGTATAAACCACAGACCTTATGTGTATTTTTACATGTGCAAATACACTATGGGCAGTATGATTAGGGAAGCTGAGGAGCCTCACAGATGTTATCACAAGGAGCTGCTGGTGAACCAGGTGGTGGCAGCAGTACAGTGTAAGATAAAATTTCCAGACTCATATATTTCCAGGGGATGTAATTTTAGCCTGTAGACTGGCTTCATTCTGCTTCACACCTGCTGACAAGATGAGCTAGCATCTGACAACTCAGTGCAAAGTTTTGCAGAGAAACAGCTACTTTTATTTCCTAATAATAGAACTTTTGATGGAACTGTCTGGTCAGGTGGGCTGTTTTTACTTTTTAAGGTAGGATACATTGAAATCGAGCTGTCAGATAAACAGTAACCTCATAGTCAATTTCTCTATTTGTGGTATCATAATAACAAACTACATGCAAATTTGGCTCCCATTCCCACCCCTACATCAAACATAAGGAAGTCTGGCTTTTATTCTACACGGAAGCTTGCTTTTCCTTCTATCTGCAGAGTTACTGCACCTCTAGTTTAAAAAAAAAAAAAAAAAAAATTCTTCCAAAACTATAAACATGGTATGATTTAGATTGGCAGGTAAAGTAGTAAAATGCTTCCCAATAAAAATGTTTCTATTTATGATACATACAAACCACTCTTTGAAAGCTTGACACCTTATTCCCTGCCAAGTATCGGTCTATGTAAACACAAGGAAGGCTGCTTTGAAAATGTGTTCAATAAACCTACTAATTTATGTTCTCAATGAAAGTGTGAGGCCTTCTCTCTAGTGAATTTAGGAACTACACAACTGTCTCTTCTATATTGAACTTCTGGTTTTCAGCTGTGTGATTTATCTTTTCAGATATAGAGATATATATGTTAAAGAACAAGTGATTTCCTTGAAGAGCAAGCATGAAACCACATAAAGGTGATGCACCCTTCTCCCTGAAGTCTGCTGTTTGAACAGCTGTGGCTACTTTCTCCCTGCAATAGCATAACTTCCCTTCCTCGTGATCCTTATTGGATCTTTCTTCCTTTCTTACTTTGTCAGTTACCCATATTTCACCCTCCATTTCAGGAAGGATGTAATTGCCCCTGATCACAGACCAGGTTTAAGTGACTTAACAGGATATTCCCAGTACTATCTTCTAAGGCTTTCTGACTCCAAGCAGACAAAGACTTCTGTTCCTGGTTAAATTATCATATAATCTCACAGGACAAAATAAGCCAAATTTCAAAAAGCAAAATTATTTATGTAACTACATGTGAGAGACTAAAGCTTGTCTCTCCTGGTGTGACTCAACAAAGATAAAATCACTTGCTGCTTGCCCAGACAATAGCTGATGTGCGTTGGGCAGAACCACTGGAAGGACTCTTGGAAGGTGCAAAGATAACATTGCTCAGGGGACTGCAGCTGGCCTACAACAATGGCCCAAGGACCCAGCATTCACACCTTCAGGACAAGATCATTTCCAGCCATCAGATACCCCAGGAAAGGACAATGGTTCCTGATGTGTAAAGAGTGTGTGGGTAGGTAGATGGAGAAGGAGGAGGCGGAGGCCTTCCCCCTCCATCCAGACGGCTGCCCAAACTCACCTGAGTACACAGAAAGATTTCCTGGGGAACGATACCTGGACCTAAAGATGATTTCCCAGAACGATATCCTGGGGAACAACACCTGGACACTTGCCTAAGGGCTAAAAAACTGTATAAAAGACCGGAGCAACTACTGGCTTGTAGGAGAAAATTGGAGAAGCAAAATGCAGAAGAAAGAAGACGGCACCACACACTGGAAACATCACGGATGGGGCCAACACAATGAATCTTGGACTCTCCGTGCCCTAAGTTCTGCCTGCTGCAACTCATGGAGCTGAAGAAGCTGTTCAGAGGACCTCATCCCTTCTACAGCCAAAGCCTCAGCACCCTTCCTCTACAGACCCAACATCTCCTGCAGCTCCGTTTCTCTACAGACCCAACCTCTCCTGCAGCACCTATCCTCCACAGACTCAAACTGTCTTGGGGGTTGAGGGGTGTGGTAATATAATTCTTTCCCTCTTCTCCCTCTCTTCTCTCTCTCCCTATCCTCTCTCTCTCCCCTTCTGATCCCTCCACCTTATTTATGTAATAAATAGTCTAGCTGTTGATATTTTGGCCTTGTTTGTGCCTCTCATTTCACAACACGGGAATATTCATTAAAAACCTGAATCTCTTTCCCTCTCTGGATCGAGACACTACAGTATCTTAATTCATCTTAATAAGAAGAACATTTTCCTTACCTGGGAAATATTCTGTCACACTCCCTGCACCCACAAGTTAGGTACCCGGCTAGGTAGTAACTAGCAATTAGAATGCCTTATGAGGAAAACAAATGGTGAGACCATACCCTAAAGGTCAGGTTTTTTGGGTCAGACTGGGGTATAGGAGTTGGCCAGGGTGAATCTAATATACACTCACCCGCTCTGCTTCATGCATACACAGCCACTTCACCACAGCAACCAATCCCACATCAAAATCCAGACAGCCAAATATAAATGCAGGCCCCAGCAGAAACTGTGTGACAGGCTTCCTTCAAGCTTCTCTCAAGTGAGGGTCCCTTCTCCCTATCCCTTTGACCATCCTTTGTCAGCATGCAGCTTGTTCACTTAATGGTCCATTAGCTAATCCACATCCGCATTGAAATTCAATCTTGTCTCATAATAGCATTGAAAAATTAAACAACAACTTTGCTTCCTTGCAAATTACACTGTCTCCACCCCATTTTCTCATCCCTTCACTGTTTTCCCTGGAGTTAGGGATTTTTACTTCCATTTATTCTTCATCTTGTGTCCTGAAAGAAATGCATAATCTTGCTTCATTCAGAGTCAAACAATAAGGGGACAAACAAGCTATACATGCCTAACAGTGGAGCTGTCTCCCAAGCAACACTGTGAGCATTCCCATAACTTCTTTCCTGGTCCAAAAGACATTTTATCAGTTGGAATGGGGCATAATAAAGATCCCTTTTGAAATCTCTTCTCACATAGAAGGAACACCCCGAAGCAGTGACAACCAATCAAATCCTGTGCTGGAACAGGCATATGATGAATAATTCACCTCTTTTTCAGGCAGTGGCACAGACAGCAGCCACTTGTGCTAATCTGAGTAATTTACAAAACAAATTTCCCACACATGAAGCCAGTGGGCCTCTTTGGAGACACAAGTAACATCCCACTGTTACTGGGGCAAATCGTCTACCATTCTCCAGAGAACTTGAATTATGGGTGCTCAAAAGAAGCTGGATTTAGAGTCTCAGGTTCACTGCAGTAATTTCCCCACCCCCCAAGTCTGTTCCTAAATACCACTGCATACTGCTGTTACAGTAACAGCCACAGTGAATTAAGTATTATCATACCCAGAGGCTGTTTTTATTCTACATTAGCCTGAATCATTATGCTTATGGCTATTAGTTCTCTATAGCCCAAATCTCCCTAGCATACAGATAAAAAACAGATGGCAGACTTGCTTGTAGCTCAGAGAGAGAAATCTGTCCTATATACCACCACCTAGAAAGGCAAACTTCTTGTGTTCTCCACAGTTCTGTCAGTCCATGATACCAGCTCAGACAACAATCAGCATTTAATAAGTTGGGAGTAACTGCTAGGGTTGTAAATCATCAGAGCTAACTGAAGTTGTTTGCTTCAGTTGGTGTGACTGCAATCCTTCTCCGCCCTGTGCCTTTGTCTTAAGTCGCACACCATGTTACACAAACACCAATTTGTGCTCATTAATCACAGCTACACCTAAGAGAAAGGGGAATATAGATAATGTATTAATTTCTAAAAAAGCACTACTGGCCTACAGAACTTCAGCAGTGTGCTCTTCTCTAGTCCCCACAAAGCCTGTAGCCTCCCGGTATCTGTGTGCCCCGCAAGGAGGACACTGGCAGAACTCTGTTCTTTCAGATGGGATTTAACCTAGACAAAGGAAGATGAAGTGCTTCTCCTAAGCTAGGTCTGAAGTTTTTATTAACATGACTTGTATCCTGCTCCAAAGTACAAGCAATCTAACAAGATAAGAACATCAGAGGACAGAGACTGTATCAGGAATGAGCTGACTAAACTTACCAGTGGCAAACCAGAGGCACAAAGACCCAGTTCAGTGCTTTCCCCATTAGACCATACTTGTTTTCTAGTGATATCCTGTCCATGAATGACTTTAAATGAATGTGTTCTTCTATTCTGAAAATCTTTCCCCCCACTATTATTCTGTATAAGAACTTCACTGTTAACAAGAACCACTCCATCTGAAGCATAATGAGATATGAAGTGTTCTCTCTTTTAGGTCATTGCTCTCAGTTCATCTTGGGTCAGTAATGACTAAACAGCAGCATCTGTAGATCCTTCTGTCTTGTACAGAACAGGTGCTCTTGATAATCTCCAAATTTCCCAGAAGACAGGGATCTTCAGTTCAAAGACAGTGGCAAATACTAACTGACCCAGCTGCTGCCAATATCAACAAAAATTACAAGACCTAAGCGAGCTAAGGAGAGAGGCAAACTCTCATCCAGAATGATCATTATCATAGAAACAAATCGAGCCACTGCATGTTGCACATGACTAGAATATTCCACCACCATAGCAATGGCTTAGGTGAGAAGAGATTCCCTCTGGACCCAAGCAGCATGCCCGAAAAACATGATGGTTACTACCAGGACTCATCAGAACCACATGGAATCAGTCCGCTGAGGCCCAGAGGCAAGGGTTTCATATGCACTGTTTGGAGGGGACAAAGCAATGGAAGTATCACAGAACTCAAATAAACATGGAAACAACAGCAGTACCAGGGCCAGTATCCCACAATAAAGGTGTGGAAAATGGGGTTTACAATTAAGCATCAAAACTGTCAAGTGATACTAAACTAGGCATGTTTTTTCATTTGTTTTTTTGCACAGCAAAACAAAAATTCAGAAAATTTTCTTTCAGGTTAATTTAGAATACAGTTCAATTTGCTTTAGCCCAATATTCAGCAGACATACAAAGTTCTGACCCTTCTTTTCAGCTATTTATATAGGAAAATGACACTTCAAAGAATTTGATTTTGCTGTAATTCCACATTTTAAAATGCCCTAAACAATGGAAGGCTTCAGGATCTCAAAATTGCTGCTCTCCTAGTCACCTCTTACCTGTGTGGGAGAATTCTTGAGACCACAAAGGGCCTTAAAAGAAAATAGAGGTTATGTGTAAAAGCTTACCTCAAAACTCGCACTATGTGCCAAGCAAAGCTTCCACACTAGTTCAGTCACTTCCCGTTCAGTCACTTCCCTCTCAGTTTCTTTTCTTTCATAGAGCATGGTGGTCACATACAGATCCTCAGAGTCCACTTGAAAAACATAAGGAAAAAATCAGGTATCTGGTGCTTGCTGGTCATCTGCTATGGCTAACCCTAAATGCTAGGGGACAGCTTCACTCTGAGCCTTTACTTTTATATGTAAGAATCTCTCTAGTCTCTGTAAAGCCATGGGGTGAATGTGAACGTCTGCAGTCAGGCTGAATTTAAGAACAACAAAACAAAGGTCTAAAGACAAGTGTGACCTAAAAGAAAAAGTCATAGAAACAAGACAAACAAGATATTAACGAAAAAGTCCCGCTTCCCATCAATGTCCCTGTTACTTAATCACCCTTTCCAATTTTTTCTAATCATTGGCTCCCATCCCACACTTCAACTTCCCAAAAACTCAACAGAACATGGAAGTGCCAAAAAAAACCAACCCTAAATGACTGGACTGTTAACCTCTTCCTGAAGAAGAATCTTGTCATCTTATGTCAGCATAACTATAAACAAAAAGTGTTCTGGAAATCTGGATTTTCTTCCTTAAGAACAACCCACCAATAGGTGTATCAGACAAAAAAATAATACAAAATGTTTCTCAATATTTAGAGTTCAAATTAAAATCCTTCCTCAGGCAGACGTCCTATTGACTTCATTCTCTTAAGAAGTACACAGATCAAAGAAGGAAGAAAAACTGAAACAGTTCTCACACATAGTATATCCTTAGTTCCACAAGGATTTGAATTATTTAGACTTGATTTGTACAAACACCGGGAAGCTGATACTCTGTGTACAAGGGGGCTTGGTATGCAATGTAAAAAGTAGTTGATCATTAAGGAAATTTATCACTTTTGGAGTCCCTGGAGTTGAATCCAGCTTCATTCTAACAAGCCCAAACCCTTAACGAAGGGGCAGCTCTCTACAGCTCATGCTGTAAAAACATCCACTTTCTCAAGCGTTAAAGGAAATACGAGGTGCAGAGAGTTCTCACAGGCAAGATCCAATCTGAAGATTTTTCTAGGAATAACAGAAACATCATGTTACCTTTTTTGTACAATGTCTCTGTATCCACCCGAAAGAGTTTCAGGGAAGACTTTGTCTGCGTCTGCACCCCACTGCCCTTCCGAGAGAACAATGTAACAAGGTTGGACTCAGCACATTTGGCTTCCTCCAGAATTCCATCCTTAACACTCTGAACACATTCCAGTCTGGAGGACAGGATCTGCTGCTCAGACTGAGAAGAACAGATACTTCAGGTAAAGTCTTGATGATCTATGACAAATCCCTTCTCTCTCAACTTCCAAGAGGATTCCAATCCTGTGATAGAGTGCAAAGTCTCTTGTCTAGACCTTAGCACCCAGGCTGTTGAGGTTAATACACTCTTTATTTTCAGTCTAATTTTTCCATCACTGAAAGACAACTGCTACTAACTTTCAGTGTCAAGTGATCTCAATCCATTTCAGTTCACAAAGCAGCAGTGTTAAGCTATCTTTTTGGTCAGCAGAGCTGAGAAAATGGTAAATTACAACTAGGTAGTACAATACAAGAAACAAGTAATATTCACCTAATAAAAACTGCACAAGATACAAACATTAACTGTACTAGCCACCAACAGCAGGAAGCTCTTTTAGAAAAGCAACTATCTTTCTGAAGTTTTCTGCAAATAACTACTCTCTATTCCTCTTTTTCACGCTTCACTTTGTTTACCACTCTAACACATTTCAAAGACAGAGTTTAATCTAGGTGCCTAATAGCCTCTTGCTTTTTTTCTTTTATTGTTCATTGACTACAATTCAAATTTGCATTAGAAACGAACTCTGTGAATAACAGGCATTACAGAGACAATAATATCCATCACTTCTTTCCTAAGGATTCATGTTTGGGCACACACACACAAATACAAATGACTTTAAGTGACTATTTAAAAATGTTTTCTCCACTCTTCCAAGAAATTAGAAGGTTCTGTGGAAGAATCAGTCATTCCTCAACACTTACTGACACATGTGGAAGAACAACAGACTGCATAGAAGTAAAACCCAAATAGCGATGAGAGCAGAGATTTAAGTCCTTTGTCTTAACGAGAACAGGACCTTTTCGCTGGTACCTGGTTGGGCATATTCCCAGAACATCCACCTAGTAACAAACAGATAGTGTTGAAGTATGCATGCAAATACAGACTACAAGCAGCTATTATGTGCTGTCAACGTTACTAACTGCTTTGTTGTAAAACCAATGCAACAGAGACCTAAATTCTCCCTTGCGGGACACTGCCCAAAAAGCCATGGAAAGGTAAATAATTTTAAAGACCTTGCTCAAACTTGATAGTAGACAGGGTTTGTTGATTTGTTTAGCTTCACTGCATTATTTTCAATCGGGTCATTCAAAGACATTTCCTTTTTCATTTCAGATTTCCTAGGTTTGCAGGAAAGCATTAATTCAGAAGACCATTTCTACTCTGAAGAAATGTAATTACAATGGGTGTTCCCAGTCCTCACTGCAGAACATCTATTTAAGTACTGATATGTAGTAAAAGCATGAGAATTAGGCAGTGCACATCATGCTGAGGGTCAGCCTAGAGACTGCTCTTCAAAACATTAGAGGTACAGGATCTGCGTACAAGAGTACGCAGGTAACAGCATACTCTGGACTAACACAGTAGATCGTGAGCTTAAGTATTAAAAAAAAAAAAAAGTAAAACATTGCAAACAGCTCCAAGAAGCCTGATCTTATAGTTTCCTGAAATTAATGAAGGAAAGTAATGATGTATAGTCGTAAATAATGAAATTTGTATTTTTCCCCAGAGAACAGATAAAGCACAAACCATGGTTGTATAACGCCTTAGCAAATTCTGCAATTACACAGCTTTTCCTCAGGTACCCAAATAGTGGATTCCAATGCTCACCAAGACTGCAAATTACAGATAGTTTCATAACACTCATTAAAAAATGCAAGCAGGCAACCACCATTGGTTCCTGACCAGTCACCAAGTGGCAAAGTATACAAAGGCTAACTGCCACCCTAAAGCATGACTCCACCAGCAGCCTCACCTCTTCAACAAGTCCACTAGCAGTGGGTGCTTCTGATGTCTGCAGGACACTGAGAATGCCTCGCTTTATGTTCAGTGCCCAGGTCTGTTCACTCTTCACAGGACAGAGCTTCAGAACTTTCCCATGATGGAAAGAAAAATGAAGAGGATGCCGTTCTAGTATTTCCCTGGAATAAAATAGTTTATAGTTTTTTGCTTCAAACTTTTGCTGCAAGTCAGTTTATGACATTAGACTCAGATTTTCTGAACAGAGCTGTTCCTCCACAATGAGACTGTCCTGTTCTGTATTCTCCATTCTTTATAGCAAGCCTCTCTTCTTCAGTAACTACCCCTAACCCTAAGAGCCCTTAAAAACAAGCCAATCAAACAAAACCTATCGAGACAACCACAGCATCTTTGGCATAACGGTAACACTTAGTAAAGCCCACTCCTGGTAAATTCTATACGAGTAATAATACATCCTGGCAACAATTTTTGTTTAACGTAAGAGAGAAATTCTATTTTATGATTTAGGGTGACTTTATCATAGGTAAGCATGTTTCAATCACAAAGTAACTGCATACACTCTTTATCATCCTTCTTCAGCTGTGGTGCACACAAGAAAAACTCTTTTCCAATCAATCCACATCTTCCTGCTCTGCTAGGTGGACACACCTGGGCTCAGTCTCAAAGTAGTCTCTGCTGACAGTCCACTCCCTGATAGCCTTTGCTATACCAGATTGAGAGTACAGTGTTTTTTTTATTTTTGCAGGAGATCACTTTTAAACATGATTTCTTCCTTCAAATGGGGAAAAATAAACCGTCCAAAGGAAGAACCCTACAGTATCCGAAGTCAGCTCCCATACAGGGAGATACACAACTAGTCCTCTAAGACAATGTTAGGAGAAAAACTTTTAATGCATCAACACCTGGATACAGTCTTTCCAGGAGATGAGAGTGTGCACATGGGATAAGCGTTTCTGAACTTCTAGGCAACTCTAGATGATTTTTCTACTGTTTGTGGAAATTACATGCATGTTTAGAGGACAAGCTAGACCGCTGTATATTCACAATAGGCTGAAGCAAATGCTAATAAGGTTCACTTGTCTGAATAATTATTTTCAATAGCCAAGCTTCACTGAATGTTTTCTTTGCTACCCGTTTTTGAGCTTCCCTGCAAAGAATAAGACACGATTGCTCTTATCACTACAAAAATCCTACAGAAGAATACGTGCCTGTACAGTCAATACCCATACTGTGGGATGCTAAGCTCTTCCTGACAAATATAAAAAGCAATGCATTTACTCCAAACTTGCTCTTTTTACCCTTTGAATTGAATCAATCAGCTCAGCTCAAGGCTGAGCTTAATCAGACAACAGAACTGCTTTTTTTTTCCATGACACAAGCAGCAAGAGCTTTCTGGGAAAATACCAAACTTCCACAGTTTGAAGAAACCTTTTTATACAGGCATCTTCACTAGTCTAATTCTTTGCAAGTCAGAAGGAAACATACCAACATATGTTATAAATGAGCTACAAGAAGCAAAAATATAAAAGGAAGAAAATGGCATTAGACAAATAAATGACATTTAAATATCCTGGAAGAAAAAATACTATGTTTTGCATTGTGAGGATCCTTCAAACCAAGAACTTTTGAAATGCACTTTAAAATTCAAGAACTAGTGGGCAATCCACACACACTGCTAGCCAGCTAGAGGCCTGATAATGTGTACCCAGAATAATATTCTCTTCTCACCACATTTTTACATACAAACTGATGAAAGTCATATTAAAAAAACCCCAACAAACCAAAACCCAAACAAAACACTTGATGGCCTCCCATTCTGCAGACAGTGCTCATATTTTGATATATATTTTTTATTTTTTTTAAATGCAATCCAATACATCCAACTAAAACTAAACAGAGCATGAAACAGAGTGTCTGGTCAAGCTGCTGTTAAGCCACATAGCTTCAAAAAACCAAGAACTAGACCAGAAGTTTTTCTACCTTAGCCCGTCCATTTCCTTCAGAGGCTCCTTGCTGGATATAAGACTTTTCTTAATCTGTACATCTTGCACCTAGAAGCAAAGATTATAGAGCAACAGATATAATTGCCTATAGAAACTCGTGAACCTTGTCACGTGCAGACATCTTCATAGAATGTCACAGACTATAAAAAAAGGTTCAATATTGTAGGCAACACAACTGCAAAGGCCATATCTTCACATTGCATATCCAAGATGGTTTCCAGAAATATCTTTCACAAAGTTTCACTCACTATTAAATACATTTTATACGGTGCTACTGTATTTCTTTCATTTTCAAGACAGAAGCAATCACCCGCTCTGAGACAAAGTAAGTGCCTGAATAAACATAAATTCTTTCTGCTCCAGCTGAGAAGCAAAATGACTAATCATAACTTGACTCCTGAGACAACACCTGGTAAAGTTCAGGAAGAGGCTTGATGGGGTGCTTGGTTGCATGGTTTAGTTGTTTAGGTGGGTTGGATTGGTTAATGGGTTGGACGTGATGATCTTGAAGGTCTCTTTCAACCTGGTGTATTGTATTGTATAGTAGTCATTCCATAACCACCTATTTCAAAAGTCAGAGGAGGGAATGCACATTAAGTTCCTTATGCAATTGCAAAAACTACTCGCAGTTTGTCTGGTTGTGATACGGAAGAACTGTTTCAAATGGCAGATCAAAAATGGTGGAGCTCTGCCTCATTATTAGTAGAGCAAGTAATGTTTTCAATAGTAATTCTCTTTTGTAGTATCCTCTACTTTTAAAATTTGTTTTAGAAAGACAAGTATTCAACTATATGTTGTTTTAGAAATCTTAGGAGGCTTCAAATTAAGATAAAGAAATAGAAGCTGGGGAATCCAGACACTGATATTGTGAGGAATAAGAGAAGACGGTACCTAAATTTTCATCTTTCATGTAAAATTACAGAACTGATGAGCAGATAATTTTATCCATATGACCATGTTAGGACAGGGACAACTATCCTGCTCTTTGCTGGCCTCACGTATACATACATGTCAACCCTCTACAGAACCCATAAATTATCCCCTCTGTTTCCTTAAGGAAAACCAAGGTGGGTGAAGGAAATTCACTTTCTGTGCTCCCTCTCCTAAAGCACTGTAGCTGTCAAACCACACTCACCCCAGGAAAAGGTATGTAATTTGAAATTGCTCTTTTGCTCTTGTTACAGAGAGATCAATGAAGAGTCACAAGATTCACTTTTACACTGGGCTAAGAATGGCACCAATCCAGCGCAGCATGTGAGTTTCTCAAGTTTCTCTTTAAAATGCTCACTATTTTAAAACTACTGCTTCAGATACAGAAGTGCTTAAAAATAAAGGAACTAGCTTCACCTACAGTTCTGCACTTCATGTGGCAAAACAGTGAAACTGTCATGCCACACAGGAAAGAAAACAGTGATTTGTTTAATCTGCCCTTTAAAACTGGCAAATATGTAATTTGAAGCTGTGTCACATCACATTAATTCTGCAACCCTAATTATAAGATCCACAATTTTAGATGCTTTTAATTACAAGAAAAAAAAATTATTATAAACATAGCAGTAATCCCAAAGAACGACACAGTTCCATGTGAGCTCATCCCAATCACTCAGATGATTGTGACAATACTTACTTTCAAAACCATCTGGCAACTCCCCAATACCTCAATGACCACTGTGCTCTCCAGAGCGATGCCACTGCTTTTGTTAACACTTCCCTGCAGAAAGGTGTCGGTGACTGCTGAGTACCTGTAGCTGTATCTAGCTCTTTTGGGGAAGTATGATGCACTGTGTCCTAGGAAATAATTTTTTAAAATGGGGGTTAATATACTAGGCTTCACACTCCCCCTATTTTCCCTTTTCCTACTTTTTGTTTGGCTGCTAAAATCAGCCAAAGAAGGGGCTGAACATTCAGAATGTGCCCTTCCCGCCTGGATTTACAATTGAAAGACATGCGTTTCTGAAAGCACCATGCCTGCTAGCAATAGCTCCTGTATGGAAGGGGAAAGGAATGCCTCTCTCTCCTATTCACCTAAGATCACAATCCCCATTGAGGCAGGAATCTAATCTCCAAGAGCAAAAAACTAATGCAATCCATTTACAGCATGATGCTCTTCTCACACATTCCAGAGAGCAGCAAAGCAGGACCTTTGCAATAGCAAGATGAAAAAGAGATGCTGGTACATTCAGTACTTTTCATGACAATGCTGTGAACTACACAGACACAGACAAATGACATGATGTGGTTTTGAAGTAAAGAACTTTGGTTCCAAAAGCCTGCCTGAAGAGATCTGGGGGGAAAAAAAGGGGGAAAAAAAGAAGAAAAAAGGAAAACAAGGATTATTTTGTATGTATGAAGACACTGCAGTGACTTGGCAAGTGTCTGTGGGCAGCACTGCCTTCTAGAAAATATGTCAGGCACCCTCATGTGTGCTACATGGCCTCTGTGTTGCTCTAAACAAAGGACATTCTCTTCTAGACCAGATGGCCAGAATTAACTCTGAAAGATCAGTCATAATACCTTCAATACCATACATTTTAGTACGAGGGGTACATGAGACTGTGAAGAACATGTTATTCATAACTGCGAGCACTGAAGTGCTGATGAGGGAAAATTCAAAGAAAATACTTTCCCTTCCCTCAGATGAAGACAATACCCAGGAAAAAATGACCACTTTGGCTCCCATAATACAGAACTTCTTTTTCTCTCAGCAGCACTGCAACACTCAAGCATTTTCCAATGACAAAGCCACACAGAAGCGAAGGGTCTCTGAGCCACAGTACCTAAGTGGATAGGTAAGAGGCTAGGGCAAGATTTTCTTGGAAGCAGAATATCCATGTTTCCCCTCCTGTTATACTGAAAAACCTTTTTACACATTCAAGAACTACATGTCAGGTCACCGAACCAAACCTTTTCAGGTCAGTTCAGTATCTTATCTCCCTGTCCATCCTTTTCAGTATGAATGGAGCTAGCACTGGGTAGTGGGGGAAAAAAATCAAACACTCACACATAGCTGGGTTTTGTTTTGCAGTGGTTTACTAGTTTGCTTAGCTCTAACATCTATGAGTTATCCAAGCTCACAGAATTCAAACTTCAGGCAGGTTTGCTCCTGATAAAACTTGCTGAAACTTTTCTGCTACTGCCATGAATGCTCATCCCTCAGACATCAGCGTCACTCTTGTAAGAGCAAAGCAACCCTGGTGAAGAGAAGGAAGTTTTCAAACCCCTCCTTTCTTATCATATACAATGCCTGAAAACAGTCTTATTTTACTCACCTACACACTCTGTGAAACAGGAAGCTCCATAATTCAAACTCTCCAAGGATCCTGCAATGACAGGTAAGATAATAGAAAAGCACTGAAAATGTTTGTGCAGCTCAGAATAGACCGACTGCTTTTCAATTACAATGAAATAACTGAACCCAAAGCATCAAGTGGGTCAGGTAGGAAAAGGGCTGACTAGCTCACCTTTTTCTTTTAAACATCAGATTTTTAAGATGTTGACCATGCCTCTCCAGGACCAGATTTAATAGCTCTCTCTCCCAAGTTCATATCTGAATGCTGTGCTCAGAATTTTTAAATCTGCTCATCTCAGACAGAGGGTGGTGGGCTGAGCATTCTGAACAATCAGGCATTTGGTCAACTTTGTGAAGGTGCCTAAATTTAGAGATCCTGCTCTTTGCTTGGTCTTTTTAAATTGTAACTTTTCTTCCATAATTTATTTTCATTCTGCATGCAATTCTTTTCAGATGACAAGAGTAACAAAGGACCACATCACTGACATTTCATTATCTATTCCCACTTCTCAGAATCCTTCATCTGCCAAGTATCAAAGTGAGCACAATTTTAGAACATGATACTAACACTTCGTTTTCAGGTGAGATAATTAACTGAAGGGCATTGTATCACTGCTCCTATTGTTTTCCCTAGTAATACTGAAGGAAGACACGCTATTTAACTGTACTCTTTTAGGGCAGGTGCCCTCCCACCTGCCCAGTACTACCCAAAGCTCAGAAAAACAATGGCTACACTACAATGAAAATTCAAGACAAAGCTTCTACAGAAATTACTGCAAACTTACAAGTTGTAACACACAGCATCTCAGAAGTTTCACTAGTAAGACTATTCCTGAGCAGAAGTATTTCGATTTGAGAGAGATCAATCTTAGCAAAAGTTTCTTCTACTTACTCCATGAAGCTCCTGCCACAACAGCACAGAGTAAAATGATGGTGTGCGGCCCCATGGCCATTGAAATCACCTCCTCAGCCCAGAAGTTACAAAACCCACATCAGTTCTCCTCTGAAAGGCACCTCTGAGTAAGGCAGTGAAAGAAAATTTCCTTCACAAAGCGGGAGCTAACTATTTCAACTCCCCTCTTCCAGCCAGAGGAGGGGCTCCAGCAGGGCTGCCGGCCGAGGGGAGGGTGCACACAAGGGGAGCAAGAGCTGACAGTATTTCAGCCTTCTTACAAAAAAAAGAGAGGCTAACCTATTAGAAATTCCACATAACTGAAAGGAAAAGTAATTAATTATATGGCATCAGCACACAGCAAATGCTCAAAAACAATGTCGCAATGTACATTTAACATAAATAACTACATTTAAAAATCACCCTAGAAATCATTCCCTGATGATTAATCAATCAAAAAGCACACAGGCTGAAAGCAAAAGCTTTGAGGCTGAAGGCAAAGTATTTCCATATGGAGCAAGCAGGTTCACAGGAGGCAGCTCATTCAAAATCCAAATGTAAGATGGATGAAAATGTGCATAAATTATACATAAACTCAACAAACTACAGTCCTCCTAGTAGCAATGGGGTTTTTACCAAGACAGCATATATAGGTCTGATAGGCTTCACTGAACTTGTGATAGAGACCTTCCACTCCTGCTTCAGGGAGATGCACTATCTACTACTGACGACTCATAAAGCTGAGGGACTTGCCACACATCTTTCCCTATGGCCATGTTTACTCTCTGTCAGTTCATTTACCCATTTCAACATTTACCCAGTTCAAAATTCTTAGAAATTTTACTTAGAGGGAAAACAACTTCTGACATGTGCTTTACATATATCACCAACCAGTGAAGGTGAGAAAGTCAAGTCTAAATAATCAGTTAAAAAAGTCCCCTGATAAAACCTGGACCCTTGGATCACAATCCCAGACCTACCAAATGCCAAACTCAAGGGCAGCTCAGGAGGAAAATTCAAATTAATGATAATAACAAAAAAAAAAAAATCTTACAGATTTCATACAGTGTCACAGAATCCCCCAAATTTAAATTAGTACAGAAGTAAATAAAATGCAACCTTTGTTCATCAAGACAGCATCACTTTGGTCTTTCAACAACTTATGCTGTTTACAATCCTACTCAGGCTGATTTTGAAAATAGTGTTTTCCCCTTCCTAGTGTGAAGGTACAAGATGCTGTTACTGCTCACATGCTAGCAAACAGGCTAGCATGGCTCTGCAAGCTAAGGACGAGCACCCATGCATGGTATATTTGCGGTAATATTTTCACAGAAACTTTAAAATATACAATTTTAAATGTTTTGGTATCAAAATGGGTCTATGATTCTATGAGTTTTTAGGGGGAAAGAAAAAAGCTCAATATGATTTTGTAGAAAATATCATGAAAGCCGTAACATGAAAATGTGTCCTGCTGTTGATAACTTAAGAACTGCTCTAATTTTAGGGAGAAACGTAACACTACCCAGTACTACTGAGTCTATGTGGAAGGAATGCTTTTTTACACAAAAGCAAAAGCTCCAGATTAGTTCAAGTATAAAGCCTGAACATGACATTCTGGACAAATTACTTCCAATTTCACTTTTACCTATACAACTCAGTTTGTGAGCCACTTTACAAAGCTGTGGTCCAACCTCTAAGGAACAGCCAAACCTGCAGACTTCAAAATCCATTGCTGAGACTCAAGAGCAGGAGGCTGCTCTCTGGTCATGAAGTTACATGTGATATGATGTGATAGTATGGTCCCCACGGTGTGGTGGTGGTGCGTGTGGAGTGGGTGAGATAGGGTGAAGGTGAGATGTGGTGGTGGTGGTGTGTGTGTAATGTGACGTGGGGTGCAGGTGTTGAGTGATGTAGGGTTTGGGTGTGATAGGGTGTGGGTGTGATAGGGTGTGGGACAGGAGTAGGGTGATGTGGTGACAGTGCGGGATGGGGTGATGTGGGGGTATAGGGTGATGTGGTGGCAATGGTGGCAGCAGCAGTGTGGTGTGGGCAACATGGTGGCAGCAGTGTGGTGTGGGCAACATGGTGGCAGCAGTGTGTGTGTGGGGGTGTGGGGATGATGAGTTGGGGGGTGTGGGGGTGACATGTGCTATGATTTCAGTGACAATTTCTAGGCTAACATCTTCATGCAAAAATATCTAGCATGTCATAGAAGAAGGGCTCTTTCTACAGATCAAAAAAGAAACCTTGTAAGACTCTAAAAGGAGCAACAGGTTTCAGCTGTAAACACTAGACATTAATGCACTTATACATATGTTTTATTTTAACCACAAGTAATCCTGTTAAATATAAAGGATCAAATAAATGCAGATGCACAACACACACTTAAAATGGAAGACAAATTCAAATGTCTGTTAAGAACAGAGCAGCAGCTATTCAGAAGTTTCCATCAGAGGTCACCACATTCCAGTCTGAGAACTGGACAGATCCATCTTCTGCTAGCCTTTTCTGATACCAAACTCAGGATCAATAGCCAGTAATAATACTGATCCACAGACCAAACACTGATATAGAAGATCCATGCAAAGTAACAGCACTGGACAAAAAAACATCAATGACACGTCAGCATGTTAAGAGACTCACGGGTCACACTCACATTCCATCTGGGATTCAGGCTGTGATTAAAAAAAAAAAAAAGGTGCTTTAGCAAACTGGTAAAGACTGTTCCATAAATGCCCCACAAATTCGTTTAAATTAATTATTATTATAAAACTCATGTTTCACCCTAACAGCCAAAAGCAAGACGAAAGTGCCCTTGGCACTGACACGCGGAATTCTCTTTTTCCTTCAGCACCGAACTCGCACCCCTGGGCGCGAACACCTGCGCGACCGTCGTCCTCCTGTGATGGCGGCAAGGGTCAGCGCTGCTCCCCAGTGCCCCACGGGCGCTGAAGGCACACCTGCGCCCGCTCCCACCTTCCCGTCCTTACAACTAGTCAGTGTCTGGACTTAACAAGTTCTGGAGTCTGTCACAAGTCCCGGAGAGCAGCCGACCGCACCCTGCCACCGCCCGACCAGGCACACGAGGAGGAAAGTCCGCGGCCGGGAAAACCCTTCACGGAAGGGTACTCTTCTCAGGGCAGGGCTTCGGAAAGAACTTTAAAGAAACATTATTTCCCTAGAAACAAAGAAGCCAACACACAACGGTGACGCGCCCACACACACATGCACTTCTCAGGCCTTTACCAAGAGGAAGCGATGCGCAGAAGGGCCCCCCGCCTTCCCTGGGCTGTGGGGGCGCGTGGCGGCCGGCAATACACACCACACACCCTCAAAGCGCGGGCGACCCCTAACGCGTCCCTCACCACTGCCACGACCACAGAGGAAAGGCCGAGAATGAGGCTCTGTGCCAAGGAGGGAAGGAGGAGGCCAGCCAGGCATGAAGTTGACCAGGACCAGGTGAAGACTCATACCACCCACCACCCACCCCGGGCGGCCCCGCCACCCCACCCTCCCCGCGCGGCTGCACCTCCTGGCGGGGCTCCAGCAGCAGCGACGCCGCGCTGTGCGGAACCGCGGGCTGAGCACGGACACCTGCGCAGGGCGTGGTGCTCGCTGCCTGGGTGTAGGCTGTGCACCTCTACAGCTGCATTTGTTAACGCGGAGAGAAAGTTGCTGCAGCGCTGCTGTGAGGAACGACAGCATTTTATGCAGGGTGGCCGCAAAGCAACTTTTGTCACGCTGGTCGCTCCGACCGAGACGAAGCGGGTGAGGCTTTGCCTTCCTCTCTACCTCCAACACTACTCGGGGGACCACGCCTGGAGAAATGGCTTCCGTGGCTTTGTGGGTCAAGAGACGGAAACTGCTTTGAGTTTTTATTCTCCCCCGTTCCCTCCCATACTTTTGTGTAATCCCTGTTACCACATTCCTACCCACCCCAGCTTTACATCCTTGACCAGTGCCTGTCACAGACCATCCTCTGGAGCTCACCGAGATCAGTCTTTGTGGATGTGTTGTAAAGATCCAGATGTTGCATTCAGCAAAGCAGGGAACCACAAAAGGACTTTCAGAAAGCCTTCTACTCACTCTTGGTTTATTCTAGACTTGAGCATGACTACTTTTAGTATTTCCCCAGAACACAGACACCAGTTCAAGCAGACACTCAACTTTCAAGAAGCACTTCCTTTTTGAAAGCAGCAGGTTTCACACTGCAGCTTTTGGGGTCCTGGTTTGAAAAAGTAATGGCATGTAGTGCAGAGTTTATTTCTATACTGAATTCCTGTCTGGCACACTGTACAGGACTGTTCACCTCCCAGGAATACATTAACAGTCATCCTCAGGACACTGATTTCATAGATGGCAGGACCTTGCAAAGAAAATAGGAATACAAAGGTTAATTTGCTTTAAACACTTCACAACTGTGTCACAGTACTTGCACATAGCTTTTATTTCTAACATGACAATGTCTACATTTCACTGCTCACTTAGTAAGAAGTGTATTTGGGTTTACAAGCCACAACTTCTTTCCTTCAAATAAGAACTTTCACAAACACCACAATAGGAAAATTTCAAACCACTCTGTCTTTGCTTAACACCTCCCTCTTGTACAGTTATCACCTACTTTATAATTTTTTTAACCAGATTCTATTTTAGTTCTTCTTTGCATGGCAAAAATTTTATTTCTTTCTGGCTCAACCCTCAGAGTTACACAAGCCTGAGTGTTGTGCCATTTCTGTCAAATAAAAATAGAAGTGCACACCATCAAAGTATAATGAAAAGCAGTGTCACCTGGGAAAGTTAACTGAAAGGGAGGCTGAACTGAAGGCCTCACCCAAATTTGCCATGCAAGGCTGTAGGACTCCAGGTGGCATGCTCCTTCCTTCCTTATTTATGGAAATAGTCTGAGAAAAGAAGGTCATCAGACCATTTCTGTATCTATCCACAGAGGACAAAACATTTGTTCAGGGCTTAACTCACTTATTAACGAATTAACCAGAAAAGTTGCTTAATAATCAGTATTAGTGCACTGGGGCAAAATTGTTTGAGGTATTAATCCTGTCTTCCTGTATTTTCTGCACCTCAGGATAAAAGAAAGAGGGAAAACAAGAAAAAAGTGTTTCAGGCATTAAAAAAAAAAAAAAAAAAAAAAAAAAGGCAGAGTATTCTTGCAAATTGTGATTCCTTTTAAGAGAGCAGATGGATATGTGGTATGGTTTCTATCCCTACTGGTCACTGATACGTAAAAGTGTAGTCATACCTGTGTGTATTTGTTCATTTGCATTATAAGTAAAAGTTCTACCCAAAGAAGTTTTAACTGAGAAAACATGTAAAGGGCCTAAGCTGCAGGACACCACCACATCTTGCAACATGGCTTTGTGTGTAAACAGTTGGTCCACAGCAGGCCAGGGAATACCATTTATCCAGGATCCAGCTCAATTGAGACTGAAAAATGTCACCCTGTAATTACATTTATCAACTTGCTTTTAACATTTCAGGCATCTACATTTGAAAACATTCCAAATATTGTAATTTTTTCTGTTACAAACACTAGATACCCAAGTTGTGTTAAATGTAATCAGTTTGAAAAAAGCCAGTAATGTCAATGTAATCAAGCACAGAGCACATTCACAAAGCAAGTTATATCCTGCATTTGTCTGTCCAAAACAACTTCCATAAAGCAAGTTACTTTGTTCTCTTTTGTATGGAATTATCTACAGCATGTGTCAGACAGACTTTGTATTATAAAAAAAGTATATGCAGCAGCAAGTTTTGCAGAATGCTTGATTAAATGGAGTATGTGGCAACAATCCTACTCTCAATCCATGAGGAATTTGAAGAAATGGAATGGCCTGTGCCCACAGAGCAAAACGAATAAAACCCCAAATAATGTTGGCTTTTTGGTCAGTGTTATTCTGCATTCTGAAGCCACCACTTCAGAAAAGGGGACTCACAGTAACAATTTGAAGATTTAGTCACCAAATGAATACATAGCAGGAGTATCCAGACTAGACTGACCTGGGTACCAAAAGAACAAAATAATTAAAAATCACCACCACCACCACACAAGCAAATACCAAGTCTGGAAACCCTTCATGCTTCATTGCTTCTTCCTGTCTTGCTCTGAGTGTAACATGGTAAGAAGTACATTTTCCATGAAATTCAGTGGGGGTGGGAGGTTGGGGGGAAGGAGAATATTACTACAGTAACCCATGTGACTGAACACTTAAAATCACTGCTTATGTCAAACAGAAAAATCAGTGGAGCATCATTGAGTCCTTTAAAGAACATGAAAAGCATTATGGTTGTACAGCCAGTACCACAAAGTGAAAAGCTACAACTTTTTATTTCCATCATTCTCTTGCTCATTAGTAGCTACTAGTGTGAATTATTATGGTATGAGGAGATATACAATCAAAAACCTTTTCCAAATGCAGAAGGACATTCTTAAACCACTTGCAGACTGATCCACACACAGAAGCAGTTTACAAAAACTAATTACAAGGTATATAAGTTGTATTTGTGATCCATGAAACTCCTGGATTTCAAACATGAAGTAGTGAAAGACTTCTGAAAAGTTAACTTGTACCAAACACTTAGAAAAGGCACATTTGGCAAGAACAGTAAATACAGCCATTTTTGTTTGTATTTATTTTAGATTTATTTTTTTGTTGTGAGCAGAGATTAATACAGTGTTAGCATCATAGCCTTGTTTAAATACACTTGCCCTTTCTAGACAAATACCAAATGCATCAAGAAGTTTAGACCAGGCCTACTCCTTATGACATAGTAAAACACTTCAACCTTCAGAGTCCCACTCCCTAATTTTTTTGTGATCATTGCCTTAAACAAGCATATCCAGCTAAAAGTTTCTGAAAACAGAACTTCTCTCATTTAGAAAAAAGTCAGTGTACAAATCTAAATAATCATCACAGAAACTCCTTAAACATATTATCTTCTTATTGAAGTAAGTGATAAACAGATCAACAATTAAAAGCCCAGATCCTCTGTCTTTCGCAGGTGGAATTCAAGCCTTAAGACAAGGCTGAGGTTTGTTTAGGATCACCTGACTTACATAAATGTACAAAAAAGTTTTCCAACTCTATAACCAAGGCTCTATGGGCATTTCCCACCAAGGTGAAGAGAAGTGAATGCTTGACAAACTTAAAAATCATCAGTAAAAAACCCCAACCAAAAAAACCCAATGAACAAACACCCCTTAAAAATTCCTGTACAAATATCTTTACAGAGATGTAACTAGACTTGAAACTAGCAAGGAAACTCAAGTATTAGATTGAATCACCACTGATGCACAATAATCTGAGTTGTCTATTTGTTAAAGCAGCCTTCAAGAAGGAAGAAGTTGAAAGAACCAAACCTAAAGGCTAAGAAAATTTTGAAGTGAATTTAAGTGCTTGTGAAAAGATACCAACAAATCACTTCTTTTGTTGAAGAGAGGCACCTGTCTCAGTGGCAAACAACTCCCCGCCAGTCTGTAAACAGTGCTGTTGCAAAAACATCAACACCAAGCAAGAGAATACATAGGTCTTCTTACACGTTCTCACCTCGGTATCTGCTGAGACTAAGCAGGGACACCAGCATGCAACATGACTGAGACATGATTAACTGAATACTGTCACCAAACTGTTTTGCATACAGCAGAAAAGGAAAACATTCAGTTGATATCAACTGGTGCTGGACTGAGTGGCCCATAAAGAGTACATACAATTTTACAGACCTAAGTCAGATTCCCCTCAAGCAAATTCTTCTTCAAACAATCTAACAATAAACATTGCTTTCGATTAGTTTCCTGTGACAGGAAGCACAGAAAAAAAAATACAGAAATCTCCATAAAGCTTCAGAAAGGGCTTGTAGAGGTGCTAGCCAACTTCACTGGTCAATTATCAATATTTAAACACTGCCTATAAACGCTTGTAAGAACCAATGAGAGCATGGCAGTTTGGACAGGTGTGATCCACATCCTTTAAGGCATCAACGCAGAAGGGAATTAAGCAGCAGCCACCAATACACCTGCAGAGAGAGGGGGAAAATTAAAAATAGATCTGTTTTACTACTTGTTACATACACAAGAAGGTAAAATGTATTTCCTGCAAAAGCCATCCATAAAACTGGTGCCATGAAACTTTAAGAAGAACACACATGGCTGTGGAAATCATCACACTAATATTCTAGACGTGCTTAAGGTCTTGCAGGTATTAAATGCATATGCAGGCTACTCAAACCATAGAAGGTCAGGTTCCAAAGAGTGAGAAAGAACAATGCCGAGAGCTTTGTTACACCTTAAAGCTATGAAAGATCATGTAAGAAGAGAAAAATAAAGTGCAAATTGGAATCAACCTACCCCACCAGGAAGAGGCCACCACATGACAGCCAAGTCAAAGCTCCCGATTCATATGAGAGACGTGTCACTATCATCTGGTTACATGAAGGGCAGCACATCTGAATCGGGCGGTCATGAAATACTACTGGTTGCTGCACATACACTGTCTGAACTGCAACTGAGCAGAAAAATATTTTGTTTACTCAGTGGGTAAATCATGAAAATGGGATAGTTCCACTTGTGAACTAGAACCAGTTAGTTCTCTGAAACATTTGAGGGTCATAAGAATGAAATACACTGTGACAAAGAGGAACCATCGCAGTACTTCCTAATGCAGAAGCACTCTCTTAAGAATAAAGCTGGATTTAAAATTGCAGAAAGCCAAATGACATAATTGGTACTAATGCACACTGAAGGATTCACAAGAATTATTCATCTTAATTCCCTTCAAAAATATTATTGGAAGGTGAAGAACACCTGGGAAATGCAGTATCTCATCTTCTGCACAGCACTAGTTACACAGCTACCCTCCATAAAGTGAGGCAGAGTTTGAGGCTTACCGGGGTTATTCACAGGTGCAGGCTGTCCCATGTACGGGGAGTGTTTATTCCCTTCCCATCTGGTTTCTGGCCAGGTGCTGGGACAGGATAGGGGTGAGGATAGCTCACATTTATTCCGGTTGTTTCCTCATAAGAAGGTGGTGCAGATGGGACAGGGATGCCACTTGGAACAGACATTTTATCTAAAAAAAAAAAAAAAAAAAAAAAAAAAAAAAAAAAATTATAATAGACATTATTTATGGAGGGCAAATGACAACTAATTAGGCTCTACTCTGACAGAAAGCAAGAAGATAGGATTAATATGCACATTTATCAGCTTAAGATTCAATACCATCAGAAACAAATAACAGGCTTGGCAAATGCTGTTGCTTCCTTCCCTCTATTTTTTTCACAGGGTAGTTTTTACATTTTTATCACCACCAATTCCTCCTTTAGAAATTAAACACACTAAACCAGGGGCATAGGGTATCTTTGTAAGTACACTAAGCTACCTGGCAGTTTCTCTAATCATGCAGGAAAAATATTTCAGATCCCTCTCATTCCCCTAAAAACTCACATAATATGACAGGACACATAGTAGCTGCCAACTAACATGACTATGGTTTGTGGGGAAGCTCAAATACTGTAAAACATGATTTATCTGTGCTGCGATTTGAGCAAGAAAGAATTTTTTATTTTTTTTTATTGAAGGAAAAAGAAAGCCACTCAAAATTAAGTACATACAATTCAACACTCTTACAACTCTCAAATATGTCTAGGGTTGCCATTTTTGATGCTTACCAAACTTTCAATGAGTTTAAGGCAGCATTCCTCCACCAACTGTTATTTCATTACAGAGTATTGGAATGTTTCCCAAAGTGAAAAGAAATTACCATTTCAACACAGACTTCCTTTCTTACTCCCTGCCTCTGCCCATCCATTTCTCTGTTGAACAATTTCTCACAACATCAATGCTGATTAAGCACCTCCTTTTTTCTGTTCCTCCTAAGGGTTCGCATGTGAAACTATGTACCTACAACCACCTCCTCCCAGATCATCTCTTTCCATTCTGTTTACATTTATGGAGAAAGTCCAGAACTAGTTTGCTGTTTCCAGTATACTGTAATGCTTAAAAGCACCAGTTAATAACCAGTTGCATCAACAAGACTCATCCCAGTAAAGCATGTAGCTATTTCGTGCACAGATCTAGAACTTTTGCACTGCATATTCTGAAAAGGATCTTCTCATCACATTTGAAGACATTTATGTAACAGCCACTTTGAGGTCAAAGCACTCTTCATTCAAAAAACTGATCAATTTGGCATCCAAACTACAGAGAAGAATCCAGCAGATACAACCAGAAGCTGAATAAAAGCTGTCAGTTCCACGAAAAGGGCAAACACCATGCAGGAATGCATAGCAGAACCAGTACCTGTATGGCAGCTGAAGAAGTTCTGCTGCTCTGGGAAAGCCCCCATGGGAGCACAGTATCTAAGAAACACACAGGTGAACAGATTCCAAACAAAAGCGCCAAAAGGCTAGAAAAGAGACCTCTGAGGAAAACCAAAGTTTCCTTAGTTCCAAAAAACCAGAGAGGATAATGAAGGCAGCTAACAATGAAAAAGAACTAAAGCTTCTGAAGATAAGTGTTAGAAAAGCTTAAAAATCAAACTTTTCCCTATATCAATTATTAAGGCTATTTAAGTACTAGATAAATTGGCAAGAAGGTCATGGAGCATTTCTTCCTGAAAGTTTTAAGGACAGTTACACATCAAAACCTGCATGTCATTCAACATTAAGTGGATTAGAAAACATCCCTTTCAACTGTATTTGCCATTATTTCAACACTTGCTTCTGAAAATAAATACAACACCTCCTCTTATGAACACTGTTTCAGAAGTGAGATCCTACATATTCCACAGAAAGTAAGGCCAAATTCTGAACAATCTGCTTGCAAATCAACGTGCCACTTGAGCACATTGTAAGACTGGGTCTGGACTGCCCAAAACCCAGCTTCCTCTGCTTCAACAACAAAAGAAAATAAAACCCAAAGCAACTAAACAACAAAATCAAGCCAACCATACTATAAAGAGTTTCTGAGTATCAAGATTGTTCAAGCTCTAGGTGAGACAGTAAACTCACACAGCAATAAGCATTAACCTCCTGATTAGATAACACTGAAAACAAAGGCAAGAGGGATTTGGAACATTTTATTTTAGCTTAGGCAAAATGTAATCCTCAGGTAAATAAACTGCACTTTATACTTCCCTCTGCAATCTCTGAAGGGCACTAATAGACATTCTGTAATTTCCATTTGCACTTCGCTCCCTGCAAATAGGTACAGAACAGTTTATAATTTCAATCATACCAACATGTCTGGGAAGAGAAACTAATGCTTAATGCTGTATTACAAATGAAAGATTAGTATTACAAACCAACCCCAGGTCATATAAAAAGTGATACAGAATCTTAATCACCAATATAGGATAGAGAAGACATGAATTTCTAGCAGTTTAAACTGTACTCAGATACATAGGAAACAGCAGCAACTTATTAACTGAAAGGCACAAAACCCAAGCAATAGCAACAGCAGAAACTGAACACACACATTTTGTTTTCTTAAAGCAGACTCTCAAATGCTACTCACAAATAATTCAAAAGGGAAAACTGTTCAGTGAAAGGTACTCAAGAACAGACAAAGGACAAGACAGGTAACAGCCAAGTCAACTGCACTAAAATGTTATCGAGAAGGCATATAGGTGCAAACCATTAGGCAACAGTAAAGCTCCCTCACACCACATATGCAAACACTGAACAACCAACAAGCACATTAAATGCAAGACTGCGTCTGATGCACAGGAAGTTTCCATTTACATCTGTAAGTTTCAGATCCAAATGCTGAACAGTTCTAGCTTCCCTTCCCAGACTCTCATACTCTTTTGCTTTGAGACTTTAGAAGTGCATGTAGTAAGACAAAGACCAATGACTTCACCTACCCATCCCACATAATTCTTCTGTTCTTCAAAAAAAACCCTGATGTATTTCAGGTGCACAACTATAAGGTAGACATTGACTAACTGTGTGCCCAGCTGCACTGAACTTTGGGCAGATGAGTCACTAGAGTGTGGAAAGCAATTGATACAGCAGCAAATGTACCAGCTCTCTCCTCCAGAATTTTCTTTATGTTCATTAGCTTGAGATGAAGAATTCCAAGTACTTCGAGCTGCAGGCACTTAGCTCAATTTCCTTCATAAACTCACACTGCAACAACATTGGCACAGGACACAGAACCCTTCTTGATCATTCCTTTCTGCAACGGTCTGCAGCTCTACATACAGAAGAAAGTTGACTTAAAGGGAAAGAAAAGGCTGGTAAAACACACAGCATTCAGAAACAACTCCATTAAAATGAAACCAGATCAAGTATTTATGCTCTCTGAAAAGCCCAAGACGACAAGTCATGAATTCTACCAACAGAACATGGCACAGAGATTGCAATACAGCTGCATCATTTTTACAGCTGCATTAAAGCCACATGAATTTTGGGGAATGGAAGCCTTTTGAAACTGAATATTTAGTAAAACTCAGAGGTGTGCAGCAATTTTTGCAGGGGTTTGCATTTTGGAAAGTGTATTTCAGCTACTTCAAACATTCCACTCCCTTTTTAATTCCTAATCTCTAACTCCATGCAGCAATCTGAAACCAGAAGCAGGGTCTGCATGTGCTCCCTACCCAGAACTTTCAGTTTTAACAAAGCAAGACAACTTACAGGCTGCACCTGAAAAAAAAAACCACAACCACCCATGACACCTGGCTAAACTTTCCTTTTATCATGCTATTAGATAAAGTGAATAAGAAATTCTAAGGTAACTTATCTGAAGAACTTATTAACCAAGCATTCATTACAAAGCCAAGATTCTTACAGCCTCCAATCATGAGCTTACGGGTTTGTACCCAACTAAAATTATCCAAGATAAAACTCTGCCTTGAAACTAGCAGTGTGCTCAGATACAACTACATATTGCAGGAGGAATCAGCAGATTTATATCCCATCCGACAACCGCCCAATAATGTTTCTGCAATTAGATTAAAATTTCTGTGTAGTTCATAGCCTGTATTTTATCAGTTGTATAGCAGTACAGCCTCCCACAACATGGGTTTGTAGAAGTTAGTTAGTTTCTTCAGAATGCTAATTGAAATATCAAACTGTAAAACCTAGTGTAGATGAGGAAGACTTACTCTGACCTTCTTCATCAAGATGCATACAGGCATTACAAGGAAAATAAGGAAGAACATATATTTATCACAGTCCAGATGCTACACAGGTTTTGCTTAATGTGCCCAAAACAGACTACCCTGTGATGACCTACACCTGCTACATCTGCCAGGTAATATTCACCTGACAACTTACAGCATTGTCTGCTCTAGGCAGGGAAGTGCATTCAAGATTCCCTTCCTCTCAAGAGATGGATTTTCTCTAAGGCTCCCAAATACAGAGATGGACAAAGCTACATTGCTGCAGCCATCTTCCCCTTCCCTCCTCACACTCCATCATGACACAGACCAGCGTCAGAGTCTGGCTCAAAAGTCTTTTACGCATCTTCAACTAGTGATAATCATCGTAAGTACAAATAGTCCTCTCCACTCCCAAAGCTGAACACATTTGTTACTATTTTCTCATCACAGGATGCATTCCCCATCTTATGAAAACTTTTGACACTGCCCAGATTGGTATGCTTACATGACAGAATTTAAAACTGCAGCTGTCTTCTAAAGGCAGGATGCAATGTGTATTCTAAACGTGCAGAAACCCACATTTTCCCAAGGACAAATAGAAAAAAATACAAAACATGAGGAGGGAAGAAGTCAAAGGGGAAAGGTAAGTCAAGTCATTCATGCCTTACCCAATGACTGCAGGTGACTCATCGGGCAACTTTTTTTTTGCCAGCTAGTTTCCTGGCCTGCACAAGTATCTCATAGGAATGGGTTCCACAGCAGCTCAGAGGTAACAGCAACAGCACCTCAAGAATAGCTGTGGCTAGATAATCTCTTTGCCCATTTTCAAGAGGGGAGAAAAAGGTCTGTGCAATCCCCACACTACCACACCACACAAGAAGAAACTCAGGCACAGAAGGAGCATTCCTGGGAGGCTGGCGAAGAGACTACATGTAGAGCCATCCCTCCCTCTTTCCAGGCAAACCAGAGCCTGGCGCCTGCTTTTAGTGCAATAGCAAGTACTGCTCTTGTGAGAATGAGAGAACAAATACACTTACTACCTTACAGAAACATCTTCCTTACCTGAAATCATCCTTAGCTACTCAGGTAAAGACCAGAAATTCTCTACTTGCTTTCAGATAGGCTCCCCTGAAACTAAATAATTATGCATTTTTGTGAAGTCCTTCCAAAACAAACATTAGTATAAAGCCACTGTCACCCTGCCACTGCCATCCAACTGAAAAATTTGCAATTTGGCTCAGCAACTCCTGCCTTTCAACCCTGCTAATCTATTCCCAGCCCAACCACCTTAACCAACCATGTTAAGAAAACTGGAAAAAAACACCAAACCAAAACCCCAAACCACAACCCCTGAAATAAAACCAAACCAACCAAACAACAAACACACACACGTCTGAATTACTTAAATTTGTTGCCCACGGCAGAGAATTGCTGGCTACAGACAACTGTGGTATCCAATCTCTTAAATCCAGGAAAACACTCACTGGGAATACCAGCAGAATCTGTAGGCAACACATAGAAAGGCAAAGAACAGGTTTGTTGGAAGGAAGCAGGCACTACAACTGGACAATATTTACTATGAGTAAGCAAAAGTACAGTAAATGAGCCAGAAAATAGTGTAGAACTTCCCTGTCACAACCATTGCTGGCTCTAAGTAATTCTGTGACAAGAACAGAAACAGGAAAACACATTCAGTTTCTATTCCTAAGTGTAACAGAGTAAGTCAGAGAGCCTTGAACAACCTCCCCAAAGTATGTCTTAAGCAGGAGTCTGATCCAAATGTCCTCCAGAGATCTCTTACCCAACTTACTCTGTAATAACCCAGGAAACAGAAGTTAGATTATCATACTAGAAAAAGAATACAATACTAACTTTTGCTTTTATCTATACAGTAAAGCCTAAATACTAAATTATGTCGTAACTGCTGCAAAAGATACCAATCATGAGGTAAACCACTTAATTTGCTTCAAAGACTTCTTCACTAGGAATGAGTCTCCAGAAAACTGCCTTACTTGCTTGGCTCTCTGCATTGCTGGCAGCTTGATTGAGGTCAGAGAAGCACTAATTCATGCCAAATACAGAGACTGGCAGCAACTATAGGAGCTGTGTGGTTACTAAATACTCCTTCTGAGCCAAGCACTGCTGCACACCTGGTAGAATGCAGATTCTGGATCAATATTTTGGTATCAAAAGGCAGATGGGTTTTATTGGTACATGTGAAGAAAGGAAAAAAAGCTAAAAAAAAATAAAATCACAAGACATGCCTATACCACTTTAAGACAACCTTTATTTTCTTGCTTTTTTGTGAGATGCTCTAGAAACTCTTCTGTCATGGTTCCACACTTTGTACTAAGCTTTAGCTTTAACTCATAACCAGCTTCTCTTGTATCTACCCCATCCTTTAAGCAGTTACACATCCTGATGTTTATCTCACATACTTCTGAACTAGAGTTCTCAACCACTGACTCCTTTCTAGTAAACATCTGCTACTCTTACAATGCCTCCTCACCACTTAGGCCTCTATCTGTCCATGTCAGCACTGATGCCCTCCAAGATTATCTGTCTTTTCCTTTCCACACTGCACCTTGGAATAATCAGCTACCACTAATGTAGCCAGTCATCCTCAGTGCCTCTGCAGCTGTAGAGCTGTCAATTCCTCTTCTGAGTCTGCTGCCAGTACTTACTTGCCTTACTGTATACACCACTTAAACACATCTGCCTATCAAAAAGGGTAAAGTAATCTAAAATTGTTGTTGGGTCCTGCTCTAGCAAGGCATTTGTTCACCTTTCCCCTCATAATCTAAAAGTCTCTCACATAAACCTTCAGCTACAAGGACAAGGTTCTGTGGACACGCACCTCCAGACTGCAAACCTCAAAGCAAATGTCATTTCTAAGCAACATAAAATAATTTGGAATTCATGACTGCTCCTCTCCAACCAACCAAATCCTGTACATGTTGTCATGGTCATTTCTCAGAGTTTTATAATAGACTTCAGATAGAATCTTGTGATTTACACTTTTTCTGACCATGTTTCTCAAGACAAAAGCTCTTTCACAACTTGAAAAACAGCTACAGAGAATTTTTAAGGTACAAAAGACAACATGGAAAAAGAAAAAAATTACAATATCAGGCTTAAGTATCCAATTAGGTTTGGAGTCATTCCACCCACACAAACTATGGCTGAGGTCCCACACACAAGCTTCCCAATGACACATGCCTCTTGCAGGAGCATAAAGTCTCCAGAATACTGCTGACTGCCTTCCTTACACAAGACAGATTTCATCAGAATTTCATTGACATCTATAAATATTTCTGTAAAGAACCTGTCACAAATTTGTTCATTCTTCCAGATTACACATGACTAACGTGCTGCACCGAAGGCATGGTAATATGTAGGAAACAGTACTGTTTACTTATTTCAGCAGTCCCATGGTTTTCCAGTAGACCAAGCAAAAATGCAGAGAAGTTTATTAGAAAGGAAATGGTGTACTCAGGCCACTGTGGGTTTTACAGTAGCCAAGTAGCCAGGACAAACACAGGTACAGGACATCTGTGGCTACAGGTGCAGTGTGTACACAGGACAGCAACTGTGGCAATCTACCAGCTCCTTGAGGACAGGCAACACAACATTCTCATACACCACAGCTTTGGAAGACTGAAGAGGGAAAAAGACAGCAGGCAAAAATGAATAAACTCAGGAGTTTTTTGTGATAGTATTTACAGTATTGAATATTCCACAGCCATATTTTTTTTAAACCCCACCGACCTCCTGTTTTCTGTAGAAAAAGAGGTTTAGCCTTGAGACTAAACTACAGGGCTGAATCCTGATCAACTGTGCCCCAGTCACAGGGTGCCAGTTTTGGCTGGGGGTGCACAACAAGTTGGGAGAAGGCATAGCCAGAACAGGTGATCCCAACAGACCAAAGGAGTATTCTGTACCATATAACATCATGATCAGTAAAGCAACTAGGGAGGAGGTTGGCCAGGTGCTGTTGTAGAAGTAACCACAGCTTCAGCTTTTCAACTTAATTTTACTAATGTCCCTTTGCTTTAAATGTCAACTTTGAAGAGAAATTTTAGCTATTACTTCCTACAGCTTGTGAAAATATATCTCACAGTCCTGGGCACTACTTGAAAATTAGCCAGGGTCAAGAGAAAGAGAAGGTAATAGCCCACCTCTCTGCCTGGTATTAAAAACAAACAAACAAAAAACCCCAAACACTGAACATCACACCAGAGAAACTAACTGCTTATAAATACAGCTTTCCTAACTCAGCTTGGCCAAGTAAATACGTTGCTGCCCTTCCTTTACTTTCTCTTGCTAGAATTTGACATGATTTCATCCCAGAAATTAAACAATTCCTACATAGATCTCCTCACTAGAAGTCCTAAGCTGTTCTCCAACACTGTAAGTAATTACAGTGGCTCCTTGCACAGTGGAGGTTAAGACAGCCACTGATCAGCAGCACCTGGAATGAAACACAAGTTGAAGGCTAATCTTTTTTTCAACCAATCAGGCAGGATATACAGGTTTATCAGAGTACTCTGCATTTTTGCAGTGCATAGCAGCAAGTCACAATCCTGCACCTGTTAGGGCCCAATATCCTGGTTGCCTGAGCTCTGGGACAATAACTTCCTAGTTCACCAACCGATTGAGAAAGCACTTGTGAGAATAAAATTCAACAATAATTGCAAAAACATACTTGGATCTGTTCTTTAGTACGACAGCCAGTGCCACTTGGGCCACACAATTTTATACTGGCAAAACAGAAATGGTACCACACCACAAGTTCTTCCAAGCAAGGTTACAGACATTTAGTAGGTTACTTTTACCTAGCAATCAACAATCTCAGAATCATCCCGTGACAGGCCTCGGTTGGGGTCCTGGTGAGGCAGGTGAACCCCTCCCTGGGGCAGTGCCGTTTTCAAATTAACTACTGCTGTCGTGACGTTCAGGACGTCCCTAAGGAAAGGACACTTTTCCGCCACAGCCTGGCTGCCACATGCAACAGTTGGGTTTCGTTTATCTCTTTGCGCACGGCTCCGGCTCTGGCCCTGGCCCCGGCCCCGCCGGCCCCACACCCAGCCCAGCGGGCATGAGCCACCGCCCACAGCCTCTCCCGGGTCGTCTCCTGACTGTGCCCCCGGGGCAGGCCGCTGCCGTTCTGCTCGGGACACCGTTGGCGCCCACTACTCCCGGCTTTCCCCAGTGCCCCAGGCGCGGCGGATCCGGCCCGAAGAGCAGAGGCAGCTCCCCCCGAACTGCAGCCAGGCCGGGGAGGTCCGGTAGAGTTGGGAGCGGCCCTAGGAGCGGCGGCTCCAGCAGTAGAGCAAAGCTTCTCCCCATGCCGCCAGCCGCGAGTCCAAGTGGATCCCATGGCACAAATCCCGTCGCGCGCAGCGGTCCCGCAGCCCTTACCGCTCCGTAGCGGGTGCCGGTCTGCTCGCTTGACGCCACCGCCCCGCGGGATTTATCCCGTCCTCACCCTCGCCTTCCTCCGCCCCAGCGCTGGCAGCGGGGCAGGCGCTGCTCGGAACAAGCTGCCTACCCCGTTCCCACATGACTTACCGGCAGCGTCCTCTAATCGTGTCACTGAAATAGGGACTAGAACTCCTTACCGCTGGATTTAGCGCTCACACGCAGGCATTGCTATACTACTCGGACGTTCCCAAAAGTCTAGCACACCAGATTCCCGGCGGATAGTCACACAATGAAATACAGCTACACCTCGTGTTAACATCTACTAACCAACCTTTGGGCAGTCTTGCTTGTTTCTTCGCGTTAAAGGTCCAGCTTCTTTTAAATTAACTACAGGGTAATGGGTAGGAGGTGTGGGCGATGATGGTCTTCAGGACCAGAACCTTTCTTGAACTTTGGACCTTAGAATTCTTATTCCTTATATAGTCCTGTTAGATCATCACTTTTTTTTTTTTTTTTTTTTTTTTTTTTTTTTTTTTTTTGGTGGGGGGAGGGGCAGGTTGTGAATCATACCAACTGGTTCTTCCTAGTTTTGAAGGACACTTTGCTAGTAAAGGGAAGATAGAGGTGGAGCTTTGTCAATAATGATGCAAAGACTCCGTTTCAGGTGATAAGGATGTAGTTAAATTCACCCAAGCAAGTTAAATTTAGAACCCTTTTTTTTCAACAATTCTACAGTACCTCTTATCATAAAATCATTAAGGTTGGAAAAGACCTCTGAGGTCATCAAGTCCAATCAATGACCTAACACCACCATGGTCCTGAAGTACCAAGTCTGCATGTTTTTTGAACACTTCCAGGGATGGTGGCACTATCACCTCCCTGAGCAGCCTGTTCCAAAGCCTGACCACTCTTTCAGTAAAGAATTTTTTCCTAATAGCAAATCTAAACCTACCCTGGTTCAATCTGAGGCCATTTCCTGTCATCCGATCACTAGTTACCTGGGAGAACAGACTGACCTCCACCTCCCTACAACCTCTTCCTTTCAGGCAGTTGTAGAGAGCAATGAGGTTTTCCCTCAGCCTTCTTTTCTCCAGACTAAAGAATCCCATTTCCCTAAGCTGCTCCTCACCAAACCTGCTCTCCAGACCCTTCACCAGCTTTGCTGTCCTTCTCTGGATGAGCTCCAGCACCTCAATGTCCTTTTTGTAGTGAGAGCCCCAAATTGAACACAATATTTGAGGTTCAGCCTCACCAGTGCCAAGTACTGGGGCACCAGAATACACAGGAGCTCATCCAGGCGAGTCTTGAGTATCTCCAGACGGGAGACTCCACAACTTCCCTGGGCAGCCTGTTCCAGTGCTGCGCCACCCTCACAGTGAACATTGTTTTCCTCATATTTACATGAAACTTCCTATGCCTCAACTTCCACCCATTGCCCCTTGTCCTGTTATTGGACACCACTGATGCACCTGTCCTTTGCTGGCTGGCTCTGGGTGAAAGAAGCATCAGTTTTAGCTAGTGTGGGGCTGGCCAGGGCACTGCAGCACCTGTGAGCAGCAGCTCACCAGCCTGCCTGGGTTAGGCAGGATGGGTGCCTGCCCTGTGGGGCAAACCCAGCACAGCTTCCCAGTGAAGCTGCCTGTGCAGTGGGACCCACAGAAATTATCTTCCTGCAGTAGACTGAGTGACTGGGTGGGGACATGGCATGCTCAAGGCATGCTTGAAGAAATGCTTGCTAGCAATTAAGATAGATCTTTGTTATCTCTCCCCACCTCCCCATATGTTGTGTACCTGAAGATTAAAAACATAATTTGTTTTGTGGAAATTGTAAGAAAAGGCCATATGGCAATTCCAGAAGCATACCCATATTGGGTAAGGATAGCCCCACTCATGCCCTGTCTGAAGCATGATGTGCTAGGCAGCCCTAGTTTGTCTGTTAATGCTTTTCTCCACTTTACTGAGTCATCAGCTGGGCTGTTCACAGTGTCATGGAACTGGAAATGTACACAGAATAGGATGTGTATTTGGTCATCACATTAATGCATTGTATGCATTGTGTTACAAAACGCCAGTAGATGTCAGTTTAGCTCCAAAAATGAACTCTAGATTTACTATGTACTGTAATATGCCCTCAAAGTGTGAAATAAGTGAAAAAAAAAAAGAAGAACTCATTTTCCTCCTTTTCTCCTGCCTGGAAACTGTAGGACTTGCACACATACAAATCCTATGAGCTAAATTCTTGTTAATACAATTTTGAGTATAAGACTGACAAAAAATTTAAAAGCTGGAAAGAATTTGTATGTAATTATTTGAGTCAAAATGATCTCTTTGCCTCTTGGCCTTTTACTCTCCATTATCAGGAACTAGCTAGGTTATTGCTGCTAAAGAATATGCACAGGTTTTTCTTATGTTTCTCCTTAATGAAATAATATGGAAACGAAGGCCAATATTTAATGTGAGTATTGAATCTTTTCAATGATTTGATGATACAGTTTCTTCAAGTTTAGTAAATTATTGTCCCAAATCACTCACTGGATTATAGTGGGAATGTATCAGATATTAAAGAGCTTTTTGATAAAAGACAGAAAAGTATAGTAAAAACCTATGTTCAGAGGACAAAGCTGGGAAAATGAAGATTAATGTCTTATTTTTCCATTTCAACAGTTAAGTGATGAGCAAATAGAACAAACTGACTAAAGAAGTAAGTTTTTCTGCAACTTTGGATTCCTTCCAGACTTTTTAAGACAAGACTAGACCATAACAAATCATGTGTTATCTGCATTGTGTAACATGGCCAACCGGTGAGCTACTAATCCCACCTAGTTTAGGAAATAATGCATGAGTTAAATAAAAAACAAAACCAACCAACCAAAACAAAAGAACAAACCAAGCACAAAATAACCAAAAAGCAACCTCCAACCAAAACAACACTTCAAAACAGTAGTACAGCTTGCTATTAGATCATTTGATTTCTGCTGACTTTGGTCAGATTTTTCTTCTTTAAAACTGAGCTGCATTTTAACCAATAATAAAATACACATACCGTCAGTGCCACTGGTGTGAATCAATATTCTGTTCTACAGGTCCGAGGTCTAAATGAAGATGTTCTGTTGCCTTTCTGGCTAACAACAGCTAATCTTCAAGGGAGATTTTCTCTCTGACTAGCCAAGCAACCATGTGACATGAGCTCTGAGATTCCTACTTCAAATGTCAAGATACACATCCCACATTTCAGCGCAAAGTGCAAATTCACATTGCTGAGATGTCCCCAAAGCACTGGTAATACTTAGCTGTCATAAGCTGGGCACAGCTTGTCAAGATGACCTAAGCAGATCCTTCATAGTAGACTGGAGCATGAAAACAGGAATTTTGGCTGTCAGAAAAGCCTCCCTGTTAGGGTGTTAGCTGTGCTTAGACTCTGGAGATATAAGGAGAGGGAAAGGTACAAGTCTCTTTGAGACTGCTTGTTGAGGAACAGGAAAAACACCTATTAGCCACAGTAACAATGCCCCCTTAATGAGGTACTATGGCTATATAAAGGTGGCATTTGCATGCATATGTGTATTTGGTAGCCACAAAACTCATTTGCATATCCCTACAAAAGTACTAACAGCACCTTCATTGACACACAGTAATTATAGATATCCTGGCTAAGGTGAGAATTAATTTAAGTAATTCAATGGGGTTTTATACAATGCTTTTATAATGGTTGGCACCCTGGAAGGGTTTTGATCATGAAGAAAAACAGTGTAATTGACTTTTGGTTTTAAATATCCTCATTTATGTTTGATCTAGAGCCTAGAGCTTTTATAAAACAAGGAATTGGACAGCATATTAGTTGATTTGGTAAATATTAAGAAATAAAACCTGCCAAGTGCTTTATGAGTCAAGTTAACAAAGCATATGCAAGAGCTACATTTTGAAGGAATAACGGTAGCACGTAGTAATTCTGTCTGCTCTGACACAATTAACTTTTGTGCAGGGGAAATTACTTTCAACTTCTACATGGTCCTCTCCAAGTAATAGCTAAAAGAACCACTTGAGCCTTAAGCTTTTGATGAGCTCACGGTTAAGAGTTTCATCAGCTTCCAAACCCACTCTTTAGTAACTTCAGTGCTTTGTGACTTCAATACAGTGTAGACAGCTTCAGTTTTATTCTCTGAGCTACTACTAAGTAACAGTGAGTGCACACAAAAATGTCAGCAATAATTAAGTACTGCCATAAAACATACTTCCTTTCATGTACTACTACAGAAGCACTGATCTCAAAATACTTCATAGCTAAGTGCAATAATGAACAGGCATAGATAACACTGCTGTACTGCTTCTGCTTGAGTGAGCACAGGCCCTGTTCAATATACACAACTATACTGCTATGTGCAGCTACCAATGAGCCTGACATTACAGGCATCTGATTAATTTGAAAGGACGGTGCAGTTTGCTTGTGTGAACAAGAGCAGAGCCTGAATTTCAAGGCTGCCAGGAAGTGGGTTACCTTAAATGCTGGGCCCTTTGCAATGGTGATTTAGGAGTTAATAATGTCAATTTAAATTATCCCCAGATAAATTCTCTGTGTGACAGAAGGGGCAGAGGAAAAAAAGCAGAGAGCCCAAATACACCCTCCCCTTCAGAAACTACTTTGTGACATCATCGTTGCTTAGGTTCATGGATCAAAACAATACTATTGCTCCACATCAATATGGAACTGGTAGGGAAAAAAACACAGAATAAACCCTCATGACTCCAAGTCAGCCCTCAGACACAAGTTATCTTGCATAAACCCATCTTCTTTCTCAGTTCCCAGTTTCTTCTTTTACACTTCCCCTGCTGATCCCTTCCCACAGGTGCTAGAAACTGATGGGATGAAAGTCTCTGAAGTTTTGAACCTTCCAACTTTGCTCCACATGCCATATTCAAAACAGCCGCTTGGTGTTTGCTTGCCTGGTGCTCTCCAGTGAGACAGGTTTGAGGCTGAGCTTTTCCTGGTTGCTGCTGTTCTCTCATTTGAAGCTGCAGCTGCCCATTTACCACCATCTTAGCAGGCAGGGAACTCCTTACCTAGAGCCTATCCATGTGCTGGGCAGATGCATGGAAGTGGATTGCCCTGCCTCCACAGAGGGAGGGAGGCCGGCCCTTAAGGCTCACAAGAACTGCTTCTGACACTAAACATCTGCCATCCTCTTGCTACTCTTTCCTAAGCATGCACCCTCCCCACCATACATGCTTTGCTTAGCACAACCATTAAGGAAAAAATACTGAGTTTTTTATCCACAAGCTGGTAATATGCAGAGTAATATGCTTGTGGAAGTTTGGAATATCTGTGGATTTATTATGTTAAAAAGAAGCATATCAAGTCTGAAACTGCAAATGACCTTCCAGAATTGCAACTGGTTGACAGAATTGCTAAATTAATCCAATCCTAAATATTAACAATTTACTGTCCTTCTTTTAGTATTGCTTCATTCTTAATTACCAATTCCTGTATTGTTCTTTCATTGTCATAACAGTTAATAACAGCTACCAGACTGCAAAACACTCTGTCATACTACAGTAGAACATTTAAGTATGTAAATCATAGCATCTCCCCTAGAGAGCAACACAGCAGTGTGGTGTCAAGAGGGGTAATGATGTATTTATTTTTCCTGGAACACCTGGCACTTCATGTAAAGAATTACAAGGAGAATAACCATTTTTAAATATTTTTTTTTTTTTGCCATTAATGGTTCTCCTAGTATAAACAACCAAAAAGAAATTATTATGATAGAAAAGCTTCCCATTTAAAAATGGCAGATCTGTTCTGATTAAGTCAGCCTTTATTTGATGGATTCTTTAATAATGCCATCAGAAAACAGAGAGGAAAGTTACGATTCTTCAAACATTTACGCTTTAAATCCATCTCCCTATTCCCTTGACAGGATACAGGAAGGATGTGGTTTTAAAAATAAAGCTGATTATTTTTCCTGAAGCATAATTTAAACTGCTGTGAAACCATTGCTTAATAAAGGGGTGAAAAAAATTCCATCTTCTCATTCTTCTTCCAGAGTAATTCCTAACCTGCTGTTTGACCAGGCTGTGATATTGTCTTGACTGTACATGAGCTTTGCTGGCTTGTGGTGTATCTGACCACTGAAACCACTGATCTAAACCTCACATTTTAGTTAAGTTGTTTTACTTAAGGCAGCAGCCAGACTTACTATAACCAACTGCTTGGCCCCAACTCTGTGAGAATCTAAAGTGGGTAAGGAATGATACAGTAGTCTCTTGTGCATAATTGTGACATCATAATCTCTCACATAGGTGTCACCTGGACACTATAATTATTACAACCTAGTTGTGATATAGGCAAGAAATACCGAGTAATATATAGAGATGAAGATATTATTGCTAAAAATTCATAGTTATCCAATAAGGCCGCATCTATCCACTTCTCAGCACACGATGTCAAAGCTGCATGCTATTTGTTCCCTTAGGCTCCCCTCACTTCATGCTACAAATGTGAACTTAGCAGTAGTAATATATACTGCAGTTCTGGCAACTGCAAAGTTGTTGTTTCTGAATTTTGTCTTGGTTCATAATCTCTGGCTGTTGTATCTTATGTCACGTGATTTAAGAGTAGCATTGACATAACATTTAGAATTTGAATTCCCCACCTCTGGAAGGACTATCTTCATTAAAGGCACTTTAGTGAATCTCTCAAGTCCACCAATAAATTCAATGAGCAACAGTCTCAGCTGGAAAATTGCTAGTTCCTGTTCCAGAAACTCAGATATTGCATGTCATGTCACTTGATATTGCTTGTCCGCAGGAAGCAGCAGACCAGGAAGCTTATCATCTGGGGATAAAATCAGTTTGAGCGTCATAGCTACAGAGCCAAAACAGTGATAGCAATGTGAGGATTAATCTCCATTTACCAAAACAGTGACTAACTATCATGAAATATAATCTTCATTATCCATTGCTACACATAAAGAAAGCATTTCACCAAATATGCTGGCAGCCTTGGGTGACTTGTTACATATGGATGCCAAATATTCAGCACACTCCTCAGTTGAAATGAACCCTCCCTCTGTCTTTTCAGACTGATCCATCATGACAAGAAAGGCAATCAGTAAACAACTGAATATCCTTACAGACAAAAGCTAGTGATAAAAATAAGTGAACTAGAAATCCTCACATGATGTTTGACAGCATTTTGGGATTTTGAGAGCTGTCTTATCTGCTGTATGCATAGATTCTGCAAGTCTTGATTGTATACACAGCTTCCTACGAATTTACCCTGCAGCAAAATCATGTGAAATACTGCAAGTCTTGATTGTATACAAAGTTCCTCCTGAATGTGCCCTGCAGCAAAATCATGTGATCTGCATCACAACCAGAACAGAATCTACAGTAACTAAAAATAAACCACTAGTCTGCAAATTCATGGCTCATTTTAGTCCAGCTCATAAATAAGTTTTCAGCACTGGTCAGCAATCAGATCCTTATTATTACCATGATGTGCATGGCCTCATTAATTGTCATATGGGTGGGTGATGTCAGTTTTTTCAAATACTTGCAACACTTGGTTTTGGTCACAAGTGTTTGTTTAGTAAGTCATGAGTTCTCTTACCATCTTCACAATTCCCTCATTTGTATGGGGTAGAACTGTAGAATCCTCTGACCCAGCTCCTTAATAGCTTTCAGAACTTCAGAGGAGCCCAGCAGTATTGGGAGGTAAATCTGTTACCAGATGCTGCTTAACACCACTGTAGCACTAATTCTGTTACACATGGGAAAGCTTATTCATTAGTCACCTCTGCAGTATATCTGCATGACCAATCGACAAAACTATTTACCCTAAAGCTAGGAATGGGTCTGCTTATGTGCAGGACAGACAGAGCTATCAGCACAACGAATGTTAAAGGTTTTTTTAATCAGCATGTGATTTTTTAAAAACAAGCAAACAAACAAATGCTTCTTACTGAATTCAAATTAAATTTTAAGTTAGGTCAACTAATTTGATTTTTTTTCCCTACTAGAATTGTATTCTCAAACTAACAGCAAAAACTTCATAACCATCTGTGTCTTACTTTTTACATGCTTGTTTTCAGACAGATTTACCATAAGATTGCCTTATTTTAGATTTTAGAAGAAACAAGCAGTAGGCTGTCTCTAAAGGACTTTTACAAGACAAAGAACTGTTGATCTCTAATCTCTGCATGAAAAGGGAAATTATCTCATTAAGTGAGCATAATATTTTCACATATTTGGGAGTTTTTAGAGCCTTCCCCTGCTTTTGGTAAGGACTTTATAGTCACTACTCTAGATGATCTTGAAAATCATTTAGAACCAAATATATTCTGTGATTCTGTGAAGAATGCCTTATGAGTTGTCACTTGATTTCTTCCAAGAAAGGATCAAACTAGAATGGGTCAATAAAGAGTATAGGTACCTTAATTTCACATTAAAAAATAGCTGTACAAATTGCTTATGTCTTTAATAAGAATCTCTTTCTTTCATTCTCAAAGCAAGGAATTGTCCAAAATTAGATTTTTATTATCAGCATGCATCAATATGCTGCTTTGACAAATGTTTCTCAGAATTATTCTTGATTTGTTCCCAGATGAACATAATTCTAGGTCATTGATTTAAATTTATTTAAGAAGAAAGCTGCAAAAATTATGTTTGATAGTTTCACAAGTAGTAACAAGTGATTCATATCCTAGCAAAAGAAATTAATCTTCCTCAAAAGTAAGGGAACCAAGCAAACTCAAGTAACTCCAATTACAAAATCAGCACTCTAGAAGGGGGATTGTTTGCATTGGACTACAAATGTGTACTATTTGTCATACTGCACAAGTAAGCAATTTCATCTCTCTCTCTCTCACACACACACACACACACACACACACACTAATGATACTTAAATATTTGTTTCAAGGATTCAGGCAATGTGACGTGTCCACAAGATGGCATACACTGTGTCCAAAAGCAACTTACACAGCAAAATGCTTTGTAACATCTGTGGGACAAAGAAGGCTTCAATGTAATTATACTTCTTCATTTCATTGTCCTTCTAGACAACCACAGAAGAAAATCTGTATGTAATTATTTTAACAATTCGCTTATATAATCTAAAAATCTGCTTGCCTCAGAGTTAAGTGGAGCCTTCAGCTCACACAGAAAACAGAAAATGTCTGTCATCCAGAGGAACCAGTTTTTCTCTGAGATTTCAAGTGGCTGTAACCAAGTTAAGTCATACACAAGGGGCAAAGGCATTGTAGAGAGAAGGATTATAACCAAACAGATGGGTTTACCAGAGTCTTTCTCACTGCCTAGGAGAAGCAGGCAACAGGGAGAAGAGGAGGAGCTTAGGGCTCTGAAAGGACTCAAACCCTAAAAAAATCAGAGTGAGGATGTGCTTCATAGGAAGATGTAACTAAGAACAGCCTAAAAGAAATTGTCTGTACATACCAGATAACCAAAAAGGCATCAAATTCTCAGAGCTCTCAGTAGGGTCTGTTCAGGGTAAAAATAAAACAAAATACAGCTTCTCTACCCCAGCCCACATCCTGCCACAGATGCTGCCAGAAATAGAAATATTACATGAATACTACTGACCCATCTGCCCTCTTTGAATCTCAGAGCTATATTGGACTATACCTGTGACCGTTTTAGGCTGTGCCTTTGAGAAAGGGACAGTTGCTGGAACACTCTGGCTGAATGTTTTGAAAAACATTCAGATATTCTAAACTAATTTCATTGGTAGATTGGTAGAATGCAACTTTTAAGTTTTAGATCAGTTTGAGTCTCAGTCTCAGTCTGTTCTCTCTGTTCCTGTCAGCCTGACTGTTTCTGTCTCTCTCTGAAGCAACAGCTGCTGGACGGAGTCGACCTTGAATTAACAAAGCTAACCAGATAAGAAAACTAATTCTTGCAGATGCTTTGAGCTAACAGAATTCCTCCTTAATTACCCTTTTCTCTCTCTCTAACCCTTTTTGGGAAAAAAGGGAGGTAGGGAGGGGAGGGGGCACAGGGGAGGAACCCTCCTGGCTGGAGGAGGGGAAAAGGTCTTCTGTATTACGTTCATTGCTGTATATTTCTGTATATATTGTAAATACTGTATATTGTGTACGTATCCATCTGCATTTCATTCCTACTTGTAAATACAGCACCTTCATCTGCTTCTCTGACTGAGTTAGCAGTGGTTTCTTTGTGTGTGGGGGAGAACTTTTTCTCACCACCACAATACCTTTTCAGATTGTTTACACAGAGTGGTAATATTCTTCTATCAGATTCACCTATGAAGCTCATTTTCAAGTCTACATGTGTATCTTCAGATGAGCTCTTATGTGCCTTAAAGTCACTTTATGTTAGCTAGCCTAATAAAAGGGCTTGTCATTGTGCAAATCTGACCTTCTTTCCATCTGTCATAACTTTAGCATTACTGCTACTAGTATAGAGAGAGCATTCCACAGGGATTGGTTTGTTTTGGGGTGTTTGTTTTGTTTCAAAAAAAAAAAATTAAACTACTACAGTTTAAGACAAATTCCAAGCCACAACTAAGGCTAAAATGATCACAGGCATATGACCATGTCCTTTAGACACCTGACTGAAAAGCCAAAAGGACATGAAGCTGTCTGGGTTCTAGTACAAAGCAGTGCTTCCCAGATAAGCTCAGAAATGTTGGCACCAAGTGGCTTAAGAATACCCCAAAAGATACAGTTACCAAGTTGCCAGCCTTGCACTTTTGATCTTAGAATACAAGTATTTTCCCCTTTTTTCTTACAGTGACCAAATCATCATCAGCCCCTAATCAAACCAGAGCCCGGATTCTGGAATTAGTAGTACAGTTCTCCCATTTCTGCAAATAGCAGCAGTTCTCTGAGCTGTGAACTAGCTACTAGTGAGTGCGGAAGTGGCACTGAGAAGAAATAGTTTTTAAGGTTAACAGCTCTACAGAACTTGTGAAAATGCCCAGAAGAGAAACACATACACACTAACAGCCCTTTTATGACATTTAGAGATGCTGTAGAACTTGGGGCTGAATTTTATCTTCTACTAGGTTAGGGCTCTTTGTGAGAGTGAAGTAGTATCATGGCTTACAACTCTCACTCCTCCAAATCCTACTTTGGCCCCCTGTGCTTTATTCCAGCCAGTAAGTTCTCTTAAGCATACATCAGGTCTGCTTACACAGCTTGGGGAAACCAGGAACAACTGAAGACTCCCAACAAGTATCTGAAAATTTGAAAACTATGTGAGGAGAGAGCTGATAATAAAACATTGGTAATAAAACATTTATAGCTAGTCACAATATCCAGGTTTAGCTTTCTTACTTCTTTACTGAACTGCTCTATAATGGAGCAAGTAGTTGTGCTGCACAGTACTACCACTGGCAAAACAAGATTAATTGCCTTTACTCAGAGACCACAAAGCTGACCTGCAGAAAATTACATGGGAAAGCCAAGTCCACAGTTGCTAGACAAGGTGAATCAATACAATAAGAACATGGAAGCTCTTTTGTTGCAGCTGATTATTATGGGACAGTGTTCTGAGCAAGTGTAATGAACAGTCCATTATTTATCAGTATGTTTCATGACAAACAAGAAAGGAAAAAGATCAGTTTAAAAGTCATCCAGATGCAGAGGTAGAAGTTACATCAATTGTACCTTAAAAATAAAATAAACAACATCCCCAAGACTCCCAACAACTTTATATCACACACACACAAATATATGTAATATAATCTGCATGAACTATTCCAGGTCTAAAGTAGGAGCTACATGTCTGGGTAATATCTCCTCTCCATGTCAAACAGACAGATTCAAACAGTGTACAGTGGAAAGCTTCTGTCTGAAAACTTTGCTCATGCACACAAAATTCTCTTTGGTACCCCATTTTACCTGGAGTTATACTGCTCCTTGAGGTTACTGGTGACTGTTGGGAACAAGATCAGTATGTTGCCTAGCCTGAGAATTTGAAAAATGAGATAAAAGTTGCTCTAGCCAACCAGGCATTTCATTTTCTCTCTCCTATGAATCAATATGCATGGCCCTATAACTGTGTATGATACTATTAACACATCCTCTATTCAATTATTCCTGAGTTGGAGTATGCATACTTTGTTCCAGAATACCCAAACCCTTCAATGTTCAGCCATTCTTGATTAGTTCAGACACTGAGTCTGAATACCCAGAGGAAAGGCAGAAATGTCAGTTACAAGAGCAGACTGGAAGAGCAGTTTTAAATCAGTGTGAAATCAACATCTAATTTCCCCATAGAAAGGAGCAGTGGCTATGCTACATGCTTTCTAATTAAATGTCAGCCTGCCAATACTTTTCAGATTGGTTATAAATATGAAAACTGCTTACAAAAATGGAATTAAAATAGACAAACTGGTGAAACTCCTGCAGACACATTTCATTCCTATTCCCAGTCTCTTACCAAGACTATTCTAAGAAACTAGAGCACATGTTTTTGTTATGGTAATGACCCTGCATGCAAGGCAGAGAGCAAAATAATGTATTTATTCCAGTTGTCTCAAGCCTATTCCCAGAGAACACCTTTTGCAGTACTATATAAGAAAGTGTGGCGTTGGGTCAGACTTTATTATAGATTCAATTATTATTTTTTCTTAGGGGTAAAGGAATGGGTCCCATTTAATGTGAATTAATTAGTTATGATGGAGTACAATTTAAAAACAATGAAGTATCTTTTAATCTAAATTAGTGGGAGTTGTGTTTTTTGACTCCTGTGTCTGAAGAAAGGGCTCCATACAGTGGATTTGGATCAGAATTGTTTCTACCCGTACCAGCTTCGCCAGGTGTTACCAATTGCTACAGCATGGAAAGACTTCTCTCTGTAACTTCACAATGGTGAAGTTACAGAAGTCTCAGGTTGAGCTCTCTGGAAATGCTCAGAGACAGGCTGATTACAGTGCACCAGGGAACAATGTGCAGCTGCAGCTGGTAGTGCAACACCCCTCTGATGATCCGCTTTTGTATTAAGGGTCACAAATAGAGGACAAAAATTGGAAAAAAGCCAGGACAGATGCTATGAAATTATTACTTCCCTCTCTGTACCAGAATTTTAGAAGTCCTAATAGCACATTGGAATTTTCTAGAGAAGCAGTCAGCTTTCAATACTGCAAGTTTCTATTAAAAATTAGAGAGGAAAATGAATGTGTATTTTCACTGATTTAATAACAGTCATGAATTTACTTGAAAGACATTTACTAATTCCCAAATTCAGACTAATGAGATTGAAGCAGAGTTTGAGGTCTGAGTTCCACCATATTCAGGGTTTTACAGGATTAGTCTTGTCAGACAGGAGTGATGCTGTAGAGCATGAGACAGATGGAGTAGATCAGGAAGAATCTGTTCACCTGATATCATTTACTTCCCCCGCCACTACAGGTAGAAATTGTATACAGTTATAAAATATGACATAGATTCAAAGATTTTCCTTTTAAGAAACACTGACCAATTTTGTGTTAGAGCAGGAAGGGCTGAATTTACTTACTAATAAACACATTGCTCTGTTCACAAGCTGCTGATGGACTATTTTAATTTAGTAGCAACAGCCTTGTGTTGAGGTGCCCTAGTGTTAAACTTTTAAGCTGCAATAGCATCCTTCTGGAAATGAGTCTGTGTGTTCAACCATACATTATTATTCTGAGAACCACTTACCTGAAAAGAAAAACAAACAAACAAAATTAGGCCGCACCTTGAGTACTGTGTCCAGTTCTGGGCCACTCACTTTAAGAAGGACATTGAGACACTTGAACGTGTCCAGAGAAGGGCAACAAGGCTGGTGAGAGGCCTTGAGCACAAGCCCTATGAGGAGAGGCTGAGGGAGCTGGGGCTGTTTAGCCTGGAGAAGAGGAGGCTCAGTGGCGACCTCATTGCTCTCTACAACTACCTGAAGGGTGGTTGTGGCCAGGAAGGGGTTGGTCTCTTCTCCCTAGCAACCAGCACCAGAACAAGGGGACACAGTCTCAAGCTGCACCAGGGGAAGTTTAGGCTGGAGGTGAGGAGGAAGTTCTTCACCGAGAGAGTGATTTGCCATTGGAATGGGCTGCCCGGGAGGTGGTTGAGTCTCCGTCCCTGGAGGCGTTCAAGAGGGGACTGGATGTGGCACTTGGTGCCATGGTCTAGTTGTGAGGTTGTGGTTACAGGTTGGACTCGATGATCATCAAGGTCTCTTCCAACCTTGGTAATTCTATTCTATTCTATTCTATTCTATTCTATTCTATTCTATTCTATTCTATTCTATTCTATTCTATTCTATTCGATTCTATTCGATTCGATTCGATTCGATTCGATTCGATTCGATTCGATTCTAAAATCCCCTGCACATCTTTGCTTCAGTATAAGCACACTACATGCTTTTAGCTGTGGTTGTCTGAAGCATTTACAAAATCTCCGTGCAACTCATGAAACTGTCTTTCTTCAGCAAGAGATGCATTGAATTCTCTAGTATCCACTAGTTGTGATTCTGCTCTTTCAGCAGCTATGTGAAAGCAAACATGGAAATACAAATGATGAATTGAAAATTGCAGGATATCCTAGTTAAAGCTGCCCTATTTGAGTTTCCAGGATAAAGCAAATTGGCCTCACAGGTAGCAATTAGTAATTATCATTGTATTTTTTCACTAGAATTAGATAAAAAAAGTTACAACTCCTGCACTTCATCAATACACTGTATCAGGATCCTACCAAAAGGACTCAAGCATCAGCTTTCAGGTCTTCTTTCAGTCATTTGTTTGCAACACAGTGCTAGATACTCTCAACTAAAAGGCCAGAGTGCTGCTAGCAGCTATATGCCCAGATTACCAAAGCTCACAACAAAAGGATCAGAGCAGCACTAAAGAAGTGGGTGAAAGTCCTGAGAAAGCATACCACTTGGAGTTAGAGGAGAGGAATCTCCTTGCTTTCCTTATCTTTCAGATGTGTATCCTCCTGACCCTTATATGCAGCTAAAGTTGGGAAGCACATGAGACTTCCCATGGGAAGATCTCCCTGGTGCCTCACATGGACTGGTGCCCTGCATGAATACACATAATATATATTATATATATTTCATACATAACATATTAAAAGCCTGCTTAGAATTAGAACACCCAGAGATTCACAGTCTCTTTTAATTTTAACAAAACAATTGCAAAGATCTTTCCTCTGAATACCTTACAGTAGGGATATTAATTTTCAGGTCTTCCATTGCTTTCCTCCCACAGGAGAGAACACTGGATTGAATGAGTTGTGCTAGCAAGTCCCCAGGCAGCAGTGTCCAGGATCTAAAGGTGCACAGCTGAATCAATCCAATGGCAGAGGATCCTGTCCTTTTCCCCTGCCTTACTGATAGCAACAAAGCATGAGGAGTTTCTGCTGTCATCAGCAGTGGAAAAACATACACTGGGTAAAAATTAGACTGGAAAAGCAACATCTGGTACATAGATTTGCACTGGTACTACTGGTTGGTGTGTACCAGCTGGGGACAGTCATATTCTCTTTCTCCCCAAAACAAAGACTTGTTCATTTTCAGAAGCAGTTTCCTGATACACATTACCTGTTATTGCAAATAATAGGGGTTTATTTTTCATCTAAACAATATCTGCCTTTTAAATTCAAAAGACAGTATTTTTGCTCAACATCTTTGCAGAAACAATTCAACCAGTTCAAATAATCCTGTAGATAATTAAAGCCTTAGTACATAATATAGAGGTAATTATGAAACAGAAGACTGTACTGTAATAAGATCAGCTGAAGTACTTGTCAAGTACAAACAAAAGCATAAAATCCATTTTACGCCACTTAAAGCTTCTGCTACCTTCGTAACACTGTGACTTGTTTTCTCATTATTCTTCCCATTCATCAGATCTTCCTCTAAGCTCAGGAAATTAGTAAACCTCAGACTAGTGGAAAAGAGTATAAGGAAAAAAGACATGTGTGCAACTTGTAATACACTCTTTAGCAGGATAGAATAACCCTGTTATTAGCTCTTGGTACAGAAGAAATTACTATCAGATTAAACAAGAACGTTCACTTGTGGCACTGTGCACAAAGTGACATTTTCAAAAACGCTGTTGAGAGCACCAGGTAAGAATTTTCATGCAGTTACATTCAGACTTGTACACACAATTGTATTTTGAACTGGTAGAGTGAAAACTGATGCAGGATTGGCTCAACATCAATGAAAATGCAAAAGCAAATACTAAAGAGTAAAAGGACAAATCAGCTAAAGCTGAATCACATAGAGTCATAGACTCCTAGATACAGGAAAGGGAATGCTAATCCTTCCTTAGGCACTGTCAGTTTATCTCCTTTTCTGCCAGTGCAAATATTTTAAGCCCTTCTTCTGCTCTGAGTGTGAAAATCCTCATGCTATTATCAAATTATTTGACATTAACTGAATGCCTATTTGAGCAGTTTCTTGCAAGCACACAATCAGACATTAGACTACAACCACAGGGGCACAAGGTCATCTGGTTCACTACACATTGTCTATCCAGCACAGAATAGACACCTTAAATCTTTCTGGAAACACTGTAAGACAACTACAATTTTTAACCTAGTTATATATCTGCTACTTTAGATAGTTATCAGTGCAGGTGATAAAAGGATAAGATGAGGGCCTTTGTGTTTCCTTAAAATAAATAGTCTCTTTAAATGTAATCAAAGTTTGGATTTATGAAGCTATAACCAGCTTCTGCACAACCTTGGATTAAAAATGGTACCAGTTAGTTTAATTAGTGCCACAATACGAAGATGAATGGTTAGGACTGCCATGCCATCCTCAAAAGGAACCAGCTGCAGAAATATAGAGGGATAGGTTGGTGAGTGCCTTCTCTCTTTAGAGAAGCTGGCAGATAGCAGTTTTTCTATTCTTGCACATGAATTTCTTCACTCAATAGGTAATAGAACTGCATCCTTTTATTTAGGAAGCTGCACCTTATGCCTTAAATTTAATGCTACATAGTTTCTTCCCTATACCCATTTAGGCAGGCAGTTATCCAGGGCAGCTGTGGGTCATTGCAGGCAGTCGAGGATTAAGAGCCTTAGGAGATCTGAGTACAGAACAGTCTAGAGAAAATCAAGTAAATCTGGCTGCTCAACTTACAACATTTAAAATTAAAATGCTGGTATTGTGTTACTGTAGCAGTACTTAAACTCTTCACTATTTTCAAAGAACTTTCAGTTCCTTCCAGCCAGGCCATTCCAGTAACATTCACGTCAGCATTTCTATCGTAACAGCTTCCTATTTTAGAGGTTTTATAACTCACCTACGTATAAAAATGTACTTTGGGCTCAGGAAGTACAGTTTCTTTTTCTTGGTATTACTTGTGAATATAGCACAAAAGATAAAAGAATTAATGGGAAACCAAATTTGGATAGTTTGGTGTTTTAATTGGGGATGATTGCTGCAATCATCCCCAACTGTAGCACATTAGGGAGACTTATTTCACAGTGTTTAACATTTTTTAAAGTGTCCCTTAAACAAGATGACTCTAGTAGCAATTTCTTTTCCAACGAGTTCCCTACACAGGAGATTAGCAGTATACACTGAACATCCCTGACAGTTTTATATATTCCTAACTTTATGACTCAGGAAATCCAGAAAGAAAGCACAGTTGTCAGCTTGCCCCATTTCTTTCTGTCTTTTAAAAAAATTTCCCATCAGCTGAAACTGGGCTAGTTCTGATGTCTAATCTGAAGGCAAAGCAAACAAGTTGCATCTCTGTCTCAGGAGACTGTTCAGAGTGATACCAACACTTTTAGGAAGACGGTCCTCATTGCTGATATGGAGAAGGAGGAATTAATCTAACTGGTTAATCTAACCAGTACACTTTGGAAGACCAGAAATCACACACTGCTACCCCAAACTTCTTTCTCTGGTTCAAAACTCAATAAAATTTCATATTCCATGGTGAAGCTTGCTTGAAAATACCATTAGCAACCTAATCAGTGTTGATGTGGTTCAGCCACTTAACTGAATGTACAGTCCCTCTGTACTTCAGCTTGCACAAACTTTTTAAAGCATGCTATTGAGTCCAGGGTACAGACTGAAGTTTTTGTAAGCTTAGTGTTTGTGATTCTAGTTTCAAAATGTTTATACTTGAGGCATGGCAATCATGCAAGTCACACACTGGCTGAAAAAAGAAAGTAAATTTATAATACTGTGCTTGAAATAGTTTAGCAATTAGCATTTATGCTTCAAGAGATTAGATGCATCAAGAGTCACCATTTAATCACCTGTCCTCTAGGGAAATGATGGCAGAATGCTCCAAATGACTAAAGCTGGTTGGCACTGTTTCTCATTAGGATTTTATTAAATACATCAGAACCATGTGGCAATAGGTACAGTTCAGTAGAAAGCTACAGCACGAGCACTACCTAGCTTTTTTTGGTTTTGAAGTGATTATTACAGCATTAGTGTACCTCTATTTCTTTTACTTCCTTCAGGAAAGCAGTGGAGAGCAACTTCCTAGATTTTTGGTGAAGGACTTAGGAGACATGGAAACATAGTTGTAAATCTTTTATAAAAGGAAAATTACAAATAAAGGAATGTTATGGCCTGAAATACCTCTTTACTAACCTCTCTTGTCAAGAGTATAATAGTGAAAGTGGATGTCTGTTTATTTGTGGTATGATCTGGTAGGTGTGAGGTATCAGTATGTGACTCTGTAAATAGTTTTTCCAGAGTGCATCAGAAGTGAGGGAAAGCAAACTCAGTACATATGCAAAACATACTATGGTTTTAGTAAGACATTTGCTGGGGAGCTGCATGTAAATTTTAGGACTCCATAAGTTATGTTAAATTGTAAGCATTTATTCCACAGCAGGCACCCAAAGCAGAAAACACACAGTCCTTTTCTTACAGGAAGCATACATTCTGAGAACCTTGTATCTTTTCTGTGAAATTTCCAGACAGGTTTTAGATGGAAAACATATATGTGCCAACTTTTTTTTCTTTTTTTAAAAAGGACAACTTATTCTTTTAAAAATACAACATAAATAATATTTAAAGAACACTAATGTTCTTGATCATGCATATTAACTATTCAGCACAACTACTCAGGGGAGTTACTGCTAGTGAAATTAACTTGGTATGTATCTGGAGCCAAACAGATCATTAATCCAAATTCAAGACAGATTTCCCCTAAAAATGCTATAAATTATAAGTGGTAAAGGCAGTCACAGATGAATGGTTTGTAAGCTACAAACATATATTTTATGAAAGCACCTAGAAGGGAATGCCAAATACAGGGAAATCCATTGGATTTTATAGATATTATATTCAGGGTTTCAGTGGAATATTTTTATGTATTTTAGAAGACTGACTGTGTAGGCAACTGCAGACTACTGAGTAACAGTATTCACATGGAGAGAAAGACAGAAAAGCCTGAATTTAAGGTTCCTGAAATGGCTTTTCTGCTTGGGCTTATCAGGATTAAAAGGTTGCAGAACTGTCTGAAGTGGTCTTCTGGCATTTCCCTAGCTGGTGCAGACACTTCAGAACAGTTCTACTTCTCTTTCGTCCCCACACTTCCCATCAGAGGCATATTTCAGAGAAAAGTCAAAGCACTACAGTCAGTGTTCAGTGTGGAGAGGATAGCCTAAATAAAAGCAGCACTCTGGAAAGCATTTTGAAAACTGACACTTCAAAGAGAGTCAGAAGTTCAAAGCTGAGGATTCATAAATTAATCATTTTTCTTCCAGCACATAAGTGCTACGTTTTTACTGTGTTTCTTCGTTTGATGTCAGCAGTCTAACCATATCTTAGGCACAGCAGCACACAAGTTCATTCCCCATCATAGTAATGTGACACTATTAATTTTGAATGCAATTGCACATTTTAGAAATATACAAATTCCATAGCCTCTGTTTCCATTTTGTTTGAACAACTGTGGTGAAAATAAAACAGTAAGTTGCATTTCCCTCCCCTTCACAAAATATTGATCTTAATTTTGAATTTATTTTCTTTTTTATGTTAGAAGAGTTAGGAATTTGCCTTCCTAATTTTACAGGCATTCAGGCCTGCCATGTGGCAAAAATCAAGGCATGCATTTCCTATGAAGCCAATTACTTTCCCTAAATTTAACCATTCTTTTCCATTTTTTCCAGTAGCATGTGAGAGGGTTTGCTGTTATTGTAATCTGGGTCTACGAGTGATTAAAAGCTTCCCCTCAGCTTGTACTACTGCAACCTATTTTTAGGTAAAAAGATAAGACTTAGATCCAGTTATGCCAAATGAACAACAAAATTGCATCCAGAGGGCATCCTTTACCTGGCTTTACTTAGTTGTCATTTTCAATAGAGTTTGAATCTCCTGCTACCTGCAACCCATTGCCCATTCTCATCTGTTTCCAAGCAAGTATGGGCAATCATCAGAGTGAAGGCTGGAAAGGAAACCAAGAAAGTATTTAATCCATATATAGGACAGCAACAAATTGCTAGTTGCCCAGTGTTTGTGAACGATCATAAAAAGTCCTCACATATTCTGTAGCTTAGTTTCACTTAATGATGATGATGACCTGCTTGTAACTGTTGCAGACGACTTAATTTTTTTTCTTTTTTTGCTTACAAAACCAGCAAATGCATCACACCTCTGGTAAGTGAAGTAACTCTTACATTTCCCAGACCATGGTAAATACCAAAGGGAACTCCACTACACTTAGTCCTATGTATGACAGGTTCTCCTCTCAAGCTTCTTCATTCCTGGATGTGATGAAATGCAGAGGTAGCTTGAAATACCTGAGTTATTTCAAGTTCCTCTAGCTGCACAGAGATAAAACTTCCCACAGAGAAGTGTGACATCTCCAACACTCATCACAAAGTAGAGGTAAACCTGCTGTTATGGGAGGTGGCAGCTGGGAATCACTGTTAGCTAGTTAGGTAAAGAAAACCCACTCATCATCTTCTGTATTTGCATGGGTCACATTCTACATAGTCTACTAAGGCATAGAAACTAGAGTCCTGTGGGACTCAGTGGCAGTTAGGCATCTAGATCTCTTTGGATCTTTGTGTGCAAGATCACACTGGGGCAGAACAGAGAAATAAGTGTCCATGTCCTGACTCCCAGTATCTGAAGTTAATGGCACACTGTCTGTTTCTAGAGGTTCATGCTCTGGTGAAGTCCTGTTTATAAAATACTCATTGATAGTAAAGATCTGACAATCATTTGAGGTGGTATTTCAGGATGTGGATTTTCTCATGCAATATACACAGATCTTCTGTTTATACCCATACTTTAATTCCTCCCTTAACCTTTCTGAATTACAAATGGAACCACTTACAAAATGGGACTTCCAGATATGAAAACCTGTGATTGCAGTAAATCCAAGCAACAAAACTGCAGACTCTGTCCATATCTGCAGCTAAACTTGCCTACACCATGTCCATATTTTTCAGGACTCTCACTCCAAATTCAGTGGCGCTGCATAATTATACCACGACCAGTTCTCTGCCTACTTCAAAGGCTTGTGTATGCATTTAATTTTATTTCTACACACAAAATGGAACATTTTCTTCTAAAAGTTCTTCTCATGACTTTGTCTCTAGTTACACTTAAAGGAAAAGCATCATTACATACATATAGTTGATCAATTGTATTAGTCTTTCAGCTAGGCCAATTAAAACATTTATTGACCTCAAAATTTATAGTAAATTCTATGCTACTGCTTCAAGAACTAAAGTGAATCACACAGCAGCTGAATTGTTTTAACAGAAGTTATAAAAATATATTAAATGCCTAATCTCATAGCAACATTTGCAGAATTCTAATGCACTATTCGTTGTTTTTCTGCATCCTCTCTGTAAGTTTAAAAGCCAGTATTTCATTCCTCTTCAGTATATTAACATATGGCAATTCCATTTGTGTAAGTGCTGGTGCATCAATAATTCATTTGTGTTAAAATTCAAGCTCTCTCAGATAATCCCTGTCTTTTATTAAGACTTTATACACAAAAAGAGCTGCAGCAGCAGATAAAGACATCTCATTCTAATGCTAAGTCTGGAAAAATCTCCATAGTCACAAGACACATCTGGTCAAGAAATGTTTAGCTACAGGTATCTTCAAAAATGTTTTTTTCAGTGTATTAGAGACAGCACTTTTTCTAACCTGTTAAAGATCATGGACACCTCATAGGAAAAGTGTTAATTAATATAAATGTGAATTTTCTTACCAAAGGCACAAAACCCATCCCCAAACAAAATCTGAAGAGAATGAATAAAAGAACAGGTAACTATTATTATATTATTATATTATTATTATAGTTACAAATAATATTATAATATTATAATATTATTATTATAGTTACAATTCCACAGATTGGAAAAAGTTTCCTTTATCTTCAATTATGCAATATCCACACAAAATGAAGAGCTGTTTGCCACAGCTGTAAATTAATTTGTTCTGTAAAGGCCTGTGTTGTGGAGAGGAGTTGAGGAAGAGGCAGGACCTCCCCTATAAGGTGTGCAGCAACACTTGTGTCTTTTCAGCACAGAACAGAGAGTTTGCAAACACTGAACACTAGGCACACAAAAGAGAAGAAAAATTTCTAGATGTGTGGATAATACTGCCTCATTAGCTTGTATAAAAGTAAAAACTTCCAAAAACAGCACTATGTAAAATATACCATCATTTTGCCAAAAAGCCTTTTTTTGCTGTTTGTGGCAGGGTCTGTTCAGTCACAAATTGTCTCTCTGGTCATAGTCACCTTCCTCACAGCTATTTCTTACTGCAGAGAGTAGATCCCATCTAGAAGCCTTGGTAATATCACTAATAATTTCACTGTCAGAAAACCTCCTAAACATGCCCCATTTCCAGACCCATGTTCTCTGGTCTGCATTGAAAACACAACTAAAGCATACACTTTGGGCAGCTTTACACTTCCATATGTGTGTTTTATTGAGTAATTTGGACTGCTACAAAAGTTCTCTGCGCAGTTTGTCCTGAAGTCAGAAAGAGCAGGTGGAAAACAAGAAATGAATGCTGTCTCAGCTGGCAAATTTCTCTTCATTAGAAGATCACACTCAACATGAAATGCACTGAAACAGTTGATGAGTTCCTTGTATCCAGCTTAGTACGTGAGCTAAAGGAATTACATGAACCACACCAATGGCTGCAACCGCAACTTTTCAAAGCAATGCTGGCAAAACTCCTCAAATACCAAGTATAGTTCTGGATAGAAATATTTTCAAAAATAGGTAGTGAACTGCTGCTACAATTTCTGTCAATGAATCAGTTTTAAAATTCACTCAAAAGAACAGAAACATCTTGTGAAAAGACTGGGAAGTTCCTAATCTAGCCTACAAGCAATCCTTGACTTTGCTATTCAAAGAAGGACAAGTTATGTTTATTCATTTTACATAACAGCATTTTCAATAGTACTTAAATATTTTGATCTTTAGGCCAATTAATTTGTCAGAGATAGTTAACTCATCTGCAGCTGCAGGTATAATGTAGCTGAGGGCTAGATTTTTCTTCTCCATATCTATTACATCAGGCAAGATCTCTGCAGGATTAGATCTTATGAAATGTCTCAATGAAATCTTGCTCTGGCAGCCAGTCCATACAGCAGGGAATGCACAGATCCTTCCCCTGAGACAGCAGATACCAGAATTGTCAGCAAACTATGAAGCTACTTCAGATAACACAATGCCGCAGCAGTGTTCCAGCATCTTTGCTATTTGGTATTGTGCTGCTACCTCTTTGTAGTCTCTCATTGCACCGATTCTTTGCCCTTGATTCACTTATTGCACATGTATTGCATTGGTACGGTTCATGTAATTCCTCTAGCTCATATACTAAACTGTACGTAAGGAACGTAACAACAGCAGAAAACAGAGGTATCAAATACAGTATTTTCAAGAGTCAAGGTCTTTGTGGGGGACCCTCAACTGAAGAGTCTAACAAAAATTTCAGTTTATAAAAACAGGGCTGCTTGATCCAATTTTCAAACTATGATCTAAGCTGATTCAGCAACAACCAAACTACCTGATGGACAAGTTCCAAGTTCTTGATCTCTGATTCTACTGTTAAGTGTATCTAGTAATTTAGTGTGCTAATTACAGCTCTTAATCTTTTTTGTATAGGCTCTTCTCTGCCCATAAAATGGGAAAAGAGAAGCAAACACTGGCAGGAAGGGGAACTGCAGTATCTCAAAAAGAATGAAAACTGCTTAGGTTTATTGGCATGATTAAGTCAGTTCAGAACTCAGTGGAAAATTAGAGGGCAAAACCCCACATTTAGCATAGGAACATATTTAGTCTGCCCTGAAAAGAGTGGAATAGAGTGAGTTCAAGACTTCTCTTACAAAAGAGCTCAATTGTACCCAAAAAAAAAAAAAAAATCAATGTACTATGAAGTAATATAAATAAGTGATAATTATCACCCAAACTGTGTAGCATCTCCTTTACGGTTTTGTAAGCTGTAATAGAATATAATCACACAATCTGTGATCCTCACTTTGTTTCTCCCCTGCCTTCCACTATGAAACACAAGTGGCAGTACTTAGAGGAGCATACAATGTGTGATGAAACTAGGCATTACCTCAAATACAACAGTCTCACAAAACACTCGTGCCCCCACCAAGCATCCTTCCAGGTCTCCATCTGCCTTGGGCATATATGCTGCACCACAGCCAGGTGCAGACTCTTCTTATACTCCAGGGCTCCCAGACAGTTCTGAGCCTACCGTCCTGACAGCATGTCTTTATTGGTGTGCAAAAATGGGCTCCTGACCCAAACTCTGTCACTCTTCACAAGCTCAGAACCTAGGTAAATCTCATAGTGACTCTCTACTTGACACCATAAACATATCTTCTGCCATCTCTAATTCTCATGTCTGAAAGGCTTAAACAGGTGAATTGCTTAAAAGTTTCTATGGCACCAGGATAGAAAGACTTGCTGCACAGCAGGAGGAACTATTTCAAGCTGATTCATCCACATGGTTAAGGAACCGCTCTGATGTACTTTTACTTATACATAGCTCCAAGCTTTCAATTTGCCACTTGAATTTGTATAGCATTGCACATACCATCTGAAGAAGCATCATGTCACAGGATGTTTACCCAAACAAAATTGTGCCAAAAGCAGTGACCTGGAAGATGCAAAACTGAGTGAGTAAAAATCCCACTGCTCCTCAGGTAAACAAGCTTTGAATCCTTTCTGCTGTTTGCATAGGCACCATCACCTTAGCTTTATAAAATCACAGTAAAGGTTCTGGCTGAGGAAAAGGAAAGAGAAAGGTAGGGGGAAGAAAGGGAAAAACAGGTTTATACTGGATAATTTTTAATGTGGGCTTCACTAGAAGACCCTCACATGAGTTCCACTTACTGATTTGCATTTTCATACAGTAAATTAGTCAACATAAGAGTGTGGGCCACAGTTTCTGTCACTGGCTGCTGCTACAGAGAGAGATATAGGCGGTGTTTATTTTTACTAGGCAATGTATTATGTAATCAGAATGCAAATACAGATTTGTTTTTGCTAAAGTTTGGAGGAAAGCAAAAAACCCCAAACCCTAGAACTACATACACAATCAATAGTCATCTAGTACAACAGAAAAAAAGACTCTAAAAACATCCCATCCATGGTTTTGGATCCATCAATTTCACTGCAAAACCAGGATTCCATCTAATTATAGGTTCCACTCACTATGGCAGAACTGCATGTTGATGTGAACTGAAAAGGGAGTTTGAATGTATCAAAGCCCAGGTACCATCCAGCTGGTGCCAAAACTCACTGCTCTGCCAGTTTTTAGTGTGAACACATGATGTGCCTGGCTCCACACAGTCCACTACACTACTATCTTAGTGGTGTAAGTGGTTTTAACACAGCCTGGGAATGAGTGTCAACTGCTAATGTTCTGTGGCAGCTATGTAACACTGTGTGGCTGCTAAGCACAGATGCAGTAACTGCAGCAAATGCTGTCATATACAGCCAATGTCAAGCAGGAGGTTCTATTTCCACTATATATTCATCTGTATTCTCACATTTGACAAACCAGACTAGCAAATTTATTCTTGACAGCTACCAGAACACGCAAAGAGCTTTCACAATCTTGCTGTTAATCTTCTGAAAGTGTGACAATCACTGTTTTATTTAAAAGCAGTGCAGGCAAGGATCCCACTTTTCTCACCTTTCTGACACATGCAAAATAATTTGCAAGGTAAAAAGTCATCTTATTTCAGGATACACACCCAGCCTGCACTGGAATAAAAATATTTTTGCCAGAACATACAGGACTGCAGAGGTGGGAAGCAATGCAACTAGTTACCAGACTATGCCAAGCAATCCCTGTATACATTTGGGTAAGACTTTTTATCACAAGCCATGGAAATGTGACTGAAAACTTAGTTGTGACAAAGAGCTGCTACCTCATCTGCAGTCTTTCATTCTACACTTGGCTGAAATACCTTCAGAGACTGAGGCTTGTATCAACAAACTAGCCCAGCCACTCCATGTCAACAAAAACAGCCAAGCACTATTTATTGATTTGCTGCAATATATGTAGGGGTTTTTGGGGGTTTCTTTCTTCAGAAATATTATCTTCCAACTATGGTCTAGGCCCAAATCTGCATGAAGTAAACTATTAAACTTACTTCACAGAATGAGCAGCCTGTAAATACTGCTGTCAGATACAGTTAAGAGAAAGGCATGAGTCCGATTGGCTGGTCTGCTGTTTCCTCAATTCTGTTTTCAAGAGTTTGTCCAATCTTCCTAATATAGGCTTGTTCTCTAAGGAGAAAAATCTTAAAATTGATTGAGACTTAACTCAAGGGGTTTTAGAAGGGGTTTTCGATGCTACTTGAAAAGGTTTTCTGAATTCCCTACACAAGAGTATAGTTAAAATACTGTCCTGAACAGAAACTCACTGAGACTTGAAATTCCTTATAGTAGATAGATACTAATGCCAGATACTGAAAAAGAGAACAATTTAGTCACATCTGGTTGAAGACTTGTATCTTTCAGAAAAAGTAGTTTAGCAGCTGGGTTTAGGATTGTAGTCTCCTGCTACTGTCTCAAGCATTCTCGTACAGTCTTTTCTTTAAGTTCAGGCCCTTAGAAAGACAAGAATCTCAGTTTTCACTATTTTCAATGTACTCATCCTATCTTTCTGGTTACAAAATAAATCTTGAAAAAGTACTCAAGGTAACTCTTTAACTGGAAGAAAATAACCTAGTATTGCTATTTTAAACGGCATTTTAATCCCCTCTCTAGAGTAATTTGTCAAGAACATACTGATTTACGGGTTTCTGAGATTAGCAGTATGGACTCAAATACACTCCTGTGGGAATAAGCACAAGAAAGCTGAAAGAGATTGTCTAATTCCTGGCAACTTTTGAAGTTATTTGGAACAACTTGCCAAGCAAATCATTAGCTTTCTACAAAAGAAACTATAGAGGGAAAACCACAGTAAAGGGCCTGCATACACATAATTAGTAATGAAATGAAAAGTCAGAGGTTCTGAAGAAACTATTTTACTTGTCCTGTGCTGCAGGTTACTGAACAAACCAGGTATGTACAGGCTTTTTTTGTCACCTTCAAATCTAAGAGCAGTTTACAGAATCCTGACTCCTCTTGACTTTGTGATACCAGCTTTCAACCAGTAAGTGTCACTGCAGGCCTCCCAGCAGAGCCTATAGTGCAGTAAGGCTGTGTCTTAGAACTCTGAGCAATCAGACATACTTCTTATTTGGTTGCTTTCTTATATCTGTGGGTTTCTGTTTATCAAATAAAACTGCTAAGGAATTCTGATAGACATTGGATGTAGGGGACAGATAGTCACCACTAAAAAAAGTAAGACTTAAATAGTTCTCTTGCAGTTTATTCTGAAACCTGTGTTCTGCTTTGTACTACTCATACTGGAGGTAACAGTTTGTAAGACTGGCTGCATTATTTCAAGACCCAAAATGCTTCCAAAATGATGGGAAGAACTAAAAGCCATTGAGAACAGCACCACTGGGAGCATTTCAGCCCCCATTTCCTCAGTAAGAAAGTGTGTAGATAAAGATATTGGATGAGGCACTTAAGCAAAAAGACAATAAGAAATTGCTGAAACAAATCAATGCCCACTAACTTTACACATTTAATTTTCCTGGGCACACTCTCCTAGACAAGGTGATTCTAACTGCAAGAGGCAGTGCTTGGAAGCACTTGTTATGGCCTCACCATATGTAACAGGACTAGGGCTGATATTGCTGCACTCCCAAAGCCTCATAAGCACAACAGAGGAGATGATATAGTTAACTACAGAAGACAAGGAGTCATGAGGAGTATGAACATGAAGAAGAGTAATAGAAAACGGAGATTCTGTAGACCTGTGTGTCTGGGACCTCTCCCCAGCTGCCTTGTCTGGCATCTTCCTATCACAGAATAAACTCCTTCCTATTCTTGGCACATCTACATAATAGTGTCTGTAAGAGACACTCTGGATGTCAGATTTTCATTTACAAGGCTTTTTCTGTATTAACTCAGCTGTAAAAGACAGGTTTGTCTAGAATGATCAGTTTACATTTCATCCCAGCACAATAAAGAAAAGGATATCAGTTGTGTCTAGGAGGCTTTCCTAGTGTCTTGAAATCAGCTCGAAACCTGGTCTAAGTGCTGTGTTGGGTCTGTGATAACCTTTTGTATCACTTCCAATTTGATTCTTTTTAGAACTGGTTGTTGGAGTCTAAACTTCCACAAGCTAAAGGCAAAACTGCAGGATTCCCTTGTGTCTCCAGGTAATAAGCTGATTTCTATTCCAAACAGTTCTTGGGTTGGTCTGTTTTAAAGAAACCTAAATAGTATTTGAATGGCTGAAGAGCTGTATGATAGATTTTCCCAACAGTTTCTTTTAAGCTTTTCAACCCTCTGGACTCTACTGTGTGCTAGTCTGGAGATCACACTCATAATCTCTAATGTTTTACCCAACATCTACGTTTCATTCCTATCAGCCATCTGAGCACATTGTAGATCTCCCAGTTACAGCTGATTTGTATTTAGTAAATAAGATGCTGTTAAGCAATCAGAAAATACATGACTCGGTCACTGTGGTGGTTCGACCCTTAACTGGGACTTAAGAGCTCAGATGGGGAAAGGCTGAGAATCCCTCTCCCACTCCCCCTCCTCTTTCCCAACAGAGAGGAAAAGAAAGGCAAGGAGCAAATCCACCAGGAAATAATTAGGAGTCAGCTTGGAAGTAGAGAGGTAAAGAATTTTCTTTTATATATATATATATATAAATAAAACAATAACAGGTAGGGTTCACAAGGGTGGATGGGGGAAAATATATGAATACAAAACCAGTCTCTTGGAAGAGGCGTGGATGTAGCAGGGAGGACCACGTGGCAGAGAAGCAGGGAGCCAGCAGTCTTCTTGTCCAGGCAAAGGCAGGGGCCAAGAGAGCTAATGGCTGCAGTGTCCTCCTTTTTATAGGCTTGCTGGACAGGGAGGGGGAGTGGAACAGACTCACTCAGTTTCCCAGGGGAAAACCCCCTGCAGGGAGGGCAATGCTCTCACAAGTCTGGAAGAGGCTCAGGGGCGACCTCATTGCTCTCTACAACTACCTGAAGGGTGGTTGTAGCCAGGAAGGGGTTGGCCTCTTCTCCCTAGCAACCAGCACCAGAACAAGGGGACACAGTCTCAAGCTGCAACAGGGGAAGTTTAGGCTCGAGGTGAGGAGAAGGTTCTTCACCGAGAGAGTGATTCGCCATTGGAATGGGCTGCCTGGGGAGGTGGTGGAGTCACCGTCCCTGGAGGTGTTCAGGGGGGACTGGACATGGCACTTGGTGCCATGGTCTAGTTGTGGGGTCTGTGGTGACAGGTTGGACTCGATGATCTTCAAGGTCTCTTCCAACCTTAGCGATACTGTGCGATACTGTGTGAAGTCCTCCCCCCGGCTTCCAGGATGGGCATAACCCATCACAGTCACATATCAGAGGAACCACAGCAAAATCAAGTCAGACCTGTCTGCATCATAAGAGGCTGCAATAACAACTCCATCAAAGCTGTTAATTTAAATTTTTCCTCTATATTATTCAAGATCATAGCCAGGTCGAATGCATCTTTGAAACATATACATGAGCACCAAAGAGCTGAAGGTGCTCTGCACTATTGCACAGGCTTGAGTAACAAGTAGCAATCTGAATAAAATACTGGAAAACTATTTAGGCTATTAATAAAACCTAAGCTATATGCAGCTTATCTGATGATGACATCAACACTCCAGCAAACAAAAGTACCCTCTTATTACTTGGAATGGAAATATGAGATACAAATAATCACATGAACACAGCCCTACCCAAATATCTGATAGGAAATAAGTTCCAAGGGCAACAACACATCATATTACAAAGCAAAACTGTTTGCAGTTATAACTGTTCACAGATGTAAAATTCACCTTAGTAACACCTTTCATGTTTCAATGCCTACAAATATTATTGATTTTTCTGTTAAAATAATGTGTACCTGATGCCAGAAAACTGTTTCCAGAATAATTTAATATCTGATATCCTATATCCCACATGAAGCTACATGCAGAGTCTTTCCATAGCTATGTAACCCCAACAACAAAACCAAAACCAAAACCGACCAACCAAACAAAAAACATTAAAAAAAAAAAAAAAAAAAAAAAAGGAAGGAACTATCACATTTGGGATAAACTGCACAAGTTGCTAGGGTGGTACTGTCACTGTCTCCCAATACTCTGTATTTTCCTTCAGCTTTTAAAGTATTTTTCTTGTTCTTCAGAACACCTACTCTGTTTTTCCTGCTAATATCCTCACCACAGAGTTCTTGATCCTTCACAAGCCTAAAGGGACAAAAGGAATTGCCACATATTCACACGTCATGTAGAGATGAGACTCTTCAAGAGACAGAGCTCTCTAAAATGGAGAGCAGGCACTCAGGTAGGGTGTAAGAACATCTAGGGAACAGACAGGTATAAGACAAATTACTTCATTGTATTTAAATGCTAACAGACTTTTCACTGTAACAAGGTGATCTGATATCTTGCAGCAATTAATACCAGCTTTAAAGATGATGACTTTCTGAAATACAGTGGAAGAAAAAAATTCAAATATTTCCTGCAGAAGTTGCCTTCCAGGGAATAACTGCTGACTGGAGATCTCACCATAAGTGACACAGTATAGGAGGGGGTTTTAAAAGAAAAATGCAATGCTGTTTTGAAATCTTGTGCATTCACCCTGGGGAATCTGCAGGGCACTTTGTATTGTAAAAAAGACACCTTGCTATTAATGACTAACGACTGGTGGGTCTCTTTATCTGACAGGACTGCACACATGGATGGCTTGTGGCAAGACTACTGTATCATGGTTGCTAGGCGGCCAGCGTAATGCCTGGGAAACATTTGATTTACAGCTACTGTAAACTGTTTTGTAGGGACCAGCTTTGCCAGTGCATGAATTCTGCTGCAAGAAAGGATTTTCTAGAGTTATTCCAAACACCACCCCCACACACAAAAAAATCAAATTTACACTGAACTTTTGACAAATACAACTTAACCTGCATTTCCCAAAAGAAATATTTATAAACCCTGGGTGACCAGAGAAAACGCTGTTCTGCAAATTGCCCACAGACCATATGCTTGGAGGACAGGCACTCACAGCTCTGCCCTCCCTGAACCTCAGAGGGAGTTGGCACTGCTCATATAAGCATCTTAGCTGATGAAAGGACGTACATTTTTGCTTGCAAAACAGACAAGCACAAATGTGCACTTCTTGTGCATTGCTCACCATGCATGCTTACCACCTTGAATTCCTTTGTCTCCAAATCCTCTCTCTGCTAAGGATTAGCATGTGTTTGCAACACCACAGCATCTCTTTCCCTCGAGTCACACATTGAACTCCAGTTATCCTTTCAGCTTTCTGGTCTTCTTCAGAAGATGTGGTCCTCCACACAGTGACCAGGGTACCACCTACCACAGCTAACTTTTATTAACATCCTCTAAAGCCCTGCTACTCCTGTCTAAAATGGCCATAGAATACTACCAATAATTATAATGTAGCTAATGTCATGTAGTCTGTGATACAGGATTTAACATAGCATAATGCAGTTACTGCAGGGCAAAATCAGTTCAGATTATGTCCAGCTGCAGCTTTTCAGTGGGACAGTACACCTAATCCTAAAAAGGAGCTAAAAATGTCATTATTTCAGGGTTAAAACAATGAAAGTAAAAGGAAGAGGGAGATTTACAGTTAGATTAGTTGCACGAATGCAAAGGAGAACAAAGGTCTTTGCAAAACCAGCATCAGAACAGCTTATGGCTCAGCTTCTAGTACAGTGAGTAATTGCTGGTATTCAGGAAAGTAATCTAAAGGTCTTAATTGCAGCTAAAACTATTACTCATAGTCATACTACTATATGTAATAGTCTTTTCCACTAATAGACAAAATAGGTATTTCATGTATTAAATACTGTTTATGTTAAATGTTCTGATTTTCTGATGCAATATTCCTCTCCTGGGTTTCATAGGTTGTGGGCTATTTTCCTGGATCCCAGAAAAGTAAACAACAATGTCCAGGCAAAATTTACCAGGAACCTTGCGGGGCAGGGGCGGGGGAGGAAAGATGGCCAGAGTTAATAAGACACTAGATGGAGCTGTCTGAATTGATTTGTCAGTCTGAGTTTAAGTTTCCAGATCACTTCCACCTTCCCTGTTTGCATCACTCAAACCCCATTTTATCTCTGAATCACTTCTAGTTCCTCTACTAACATCAGGCAGCTGTTTTCACTAAATGCAGAAGCAAATGTTTTCATTAAATGTCTACTCTTTGCACCTATCATAGATTCATAGACTCATACAATGGTTTAGGTTGGAAGGGACCTTAAAAATTGGCTAGTTCCAACCTCCCAGCAAGTGGTCCACCCCTCAAGTCCATGCATTTCCAATTTGGTGACCAAGATGTCATGCAGGACACTATCAAACACTTTACACAAGTCTAGGTAGATGACATCAGTTGCTCTCTTCCCTTATCATGGTCAGGCATGATATCATTTGCATAGTGCTTTCTGGTTTTCTGTAATGGCTGACACTTCTGTTTTGAACTGTTACTATGATTTGGTTTCAAGAGTGCTCTTGAACAAGGGATTTCTTTTTCTCTTGCTTGGCTACAATAGGAAAGGTTCAAACAAGGCTTCATCTGGAGAGACATTCCACTACAAGGCAATCTATGACAGGACATGCAATACACTGGTGTGAACTGTGATTTGCAGTAGTGCAACACTGTTTCAGCAAGCACTTACTGTAAAAAGCAGAACTATCGTGACAAAATCCAGACTGTCAATTAGTTACTAAACAACTGACTACGCAGCCTCAAAGTACTACCACTGTTGAAGAAGGCTAAGCTCTTGCTGATCTAATCATACCCATTTCTGCAGTCCTTCAGTTTCATACTAAGAAACTGGTCAGGAGCTGATTGCAGACTCTGCTACAAAATAGAAGAGATCGCTTTGCCAAAGGCAAAGTACATGCAGCGCCACAACACTGATGACAGAAGGAAATAGGAGTGTGCTGGGTTCATAAAGAATGGGAAAAGGCTGCTACATACGGGAACAAAAAATATGTAGTCTTTTTCCATGGATGAGAGAAAGAACTAAAAGAAAATCTTTTGGCTCTGCCTCCAGTCTTGGAACAGAATAGGTTTGTGGCATATGTCTTTGTGGTAAAGTTAATTTGAAGGAGATGCCGAACAACTCTACCAAATGTGTTTTCCAAATGTGTACCAAGGAACCCCACCACACTCACCTCAAAGTACCTCAAGCAGAGATATGGATGACTGTGACAATGTGTGGTAGAAACTGTCACACAATGATTACAGCTGACCCCAGAATTCTTCTGCAGACAAAGTCAACAAGCATATGTAATGGTTGAAAATGTTGAGTGCTGTGATAGGAAAACATCAAAGCAAGAGGGAATGTTCTAAATGGTGATATAAAATTCAGAAAAATGTTAAATATGTTTATAAAGGTCATGAATATTGGGGAGCATGTTGCTTGATTGCTTTAACTGAATATGCTCCTGGTAAAGTATAAAGTGGGTTCTTTCTGCTCTCCAGCTGTGAGGATCAGTGGTCACTAGGGCCTTGTCCCTGCTTTAAATCTTAAGCATGAACTGGGTAGAGGTGAAAGTGGCAAAGTAAGAGGAGTTTTTAAGCAATCCTGATGGATTACCAGCCCTATACTTTCTCCATAGTAGAGTGGAAATTTCCCATGCTATAAGCCAGTGCAGATCAAGCAGCCCATTTGCAAAGACAAGAAACTGATGTGAATGAACTTGCTTTGTTCTCTGTGCAATTTACTAAACATGAGTTACAAAATCACTATTAAAAGTTTTTCAAAGGCAAAAAGTTTTCAAATTGTGCCAGAAGAGATTGCTGATCTTCTCTTAAGACTGTGCTATTGCTGGATAGCTTTTACCAGTCATCTGTCATAATTGCAGTCATGCTTTTTGTACAAAAGGGCAATGACCGTTCTCACTGAAGTGGATTAGGACACTGATAGACAGTGGAGTCTACATCCATGGTTATGTAAAAGAGGCATCTCCATAGAGACTCAAATATCTAAATGAGATTTAGACAACTTGTTAATGTACTGGTCCAAAGGCTACCTCTGCATCTGCTTATTTAACAGAAAGATAGATTACTGCCATGGCTCATACTGCCTTGCCAGACAATCCAGACCATTAGTTACCAGCAGGAAAACTAACCCAGTGACAGTGCTTGGTCCTCTTTTCAAAAAAGATCCTAAACTTTTAAGGATTTCTCAGTAGTGCTTTATCATCTCTTCTGTGATGGCAGAAACTGGTATTGTGTTATGCTAATTAGAGGCAAAGCTTGAATGAAACATTAATTTTACATTAACCAAAAACTTCTCTAAAATGTTCTTAATTAGCTGTGGTATCTCAGGTATTCCAAGCCCCTGTACATTTTAAATTAAGCAAAACTACAAGATGGTGTGCTTAGGGCAGTCTGTACTACAAGAAAGCTTCTCTGTTAATACTGTAAACTGGCTATATGGGATTTGGAAGCAGCCTATGTATTACCTGTCATTTTAGTAAGGCCTTCTGAGACACCAAAATGTGTGAGTGGAGCAGTACAGCTTCCAGGCAAAAGATGGTTCATGTCTGGGCAGCTTTGAGAGTGAGTAGCAGAGATGAAGCACCCATTTTGGTACTGGACCATAGTTAGATTTTCATGGAATGAGAATGGAAAGGAACAATGCCATTAGGGCTGTCACATGCTCGTGGTGGACACATGCAAGGAAAAATTACTCCCTAGAAAAATTGTACATGGTTGCACCACTTTTGGCTTGAATAGAGTTAGTTTTCTTTGAAGTAGCTAGTATAGGGCTATGTTTGGGATTTGTGCTGGAAACAGTCTTGATAATTCAGGGGTGTTTTTGCTATTGCTGAGCAGTGCTTACACAGAGTCACAGTCTTTTCTGCTCCTCATACCACCCTACCAGTAAGTAGGCTGGGGGTGTACAAGAAGTTGGGAGACAATGCAGCTGACCCTGACTGATCAACGGGTCATTCCAGACAATATGACAGCATATAAAGCTTGGGGAGAGAAGACAACGCAAGTTGGGGAATGTTCTGAGTGATGGTGTTTGTTTTCCCAGGTAACTGCTATGGGTGCTGGAGACCTGCTGTCCTGGAGATGGATGGCTAAACACCTGCCTGCTACTGGGAAATTGTGAATAAATTCCTTGTTTTGCTTTGCCTGCACACATGGCTTTTGCTTCACCTATTAACCTATCTTTATCTCAAGCTACAAGTTTTCTCACACTCTTCTGAGCCTCTCCTCCATTCAACTGGCAGAGTGAGAAAGTGGCCATGTGGGGTTTAGGTACCACTGAGATTAAACCATGACATTGATATAAACCAGCATCTATATTGTAAAACAACTGTTTATACAAGTCAAAGGAACTTCTGAACATCATCTTTTGTCAGGATCTGTTCCCTCAAACTTCCTTAAGACTTTAGAGGAACCTCAAACAAGTTGGGATCTGTTTTACCAGCAACTCTGCTACGTCTGAGTTGTTGCAATACTTGTCACCTTTTCATTCTGTGGCATCATTAAGGCCCAGCTTCAGTAGAAGGGTGATGAAACCCCACATTAGGTAATTTCTGAATACATTTACATGGCAACTGCACCACCACGGGGTGAATTATTAAATATAATGGACATACTGGGAATGACAGCATACTAGATGTTTGAGACAGACTCCCTGCCTGAGAGTCGGGGATGACTGTCAAGCTGCCCAGGGCAGGATGGCCTGGTCGGGGCCGGCCGCTGGCTGTCAGCGCTCACCAAGCATCACGGTGGTTCTGGGGTGGCCTTGGCGGTGACAGGGCTCTTGCTCTATTGCTGCACTTGGTCGAGTCGATAAAGGGCCTCTCGCGGAATCAGGGAGGTAGCTGAGGGGTTTTGCCCCACGGAGGATGGCAAGGGAGAGCTGGAGCCCAGGCTGACAGGTCTGGCATCCTCACTTCCTCCACCCTCGTGCTGCAGGGCTACCCAGCGCGGGAGGCGTCTTCCCGCCCAGTCGCTGCTCCCTCACACCCTCGCCTCCCCATTGGGCAGGGCTGCAGGTTGAGGCGGGCGAGAGCGGCGCGAGGAGGGGGTGCGCGCTGCAGGGGAGCCCTTTCCGTAAGCTTCGTCTGCCTCAGACCCTCCGGTCGCGCATGCCGAGACCCGCGAAACCCTCACGAGGCAGGACAGCTGCCCACGGGAGGGGAAGGAGGGCCAAGTCACCGCCACCCCGCCCGTCAGCTGTTGCTGGCCGGGCCCTGCGCGCCCGGCGCCCATTGGCCGCTGCGCGGCGCCGCCCGGCCCCCGATATAAGGCGACGCGGGTGGGGAAGGAACTGTCGCGCGCGCGGTGGAGTCGGTGGGTGCGCCGAGGTGGCAGTGAGCGGCGGGGCCGCGGCTGACGGTGAGCGCCCAGGGCAGGGACTGGGGGAGGTTCAGCTGGGCGCCATACGGGGCCCAACAGCTCGGGTGGGGTCGGGCCCGCTCTTCTGTGAGCCGGGGTTGGTGGGGCGGACGCGGGCCGAGTATCGGGCAGGATCTAGAGTCTCGGGAGCATCAGAGGAACCGCCTGTGCTTTCTTGGTCTCAAGCCGGGTCTGGGGCCGCCTTTTCCCGAGCGCCGCCTTTTCCCGAGCGCCGCCGCGGCGGAGTCGTTCTTTGTCTGCGGCGGTCCGGCGGGAGGTGTCCGCGCCCGGGAGGTGGCCTCGCTGCCGAGCGGCTCTGGGCACCTCGCGGGCCCAAGGGGTTGGATCGGGGCCGCCCCGGCACCACCTGGCTCGGCCGGCGATTCTGGCTCCATTCACCCGAGCGGCCCGTGCCGCCTTGTCGCCCGCCCGCGGGCTCCTGCCCCTTCCCCGGTGCGGTTGCAGCTGTCACCGCCGCGCTGCAGTCACAAGGCGCTGTCTCATGGCTGGTGAGCGGCATCGGGGTGGACGTGGGTCGTGCCCCCGCCACCCACTCTTCCCTCGGCCCCAGAGTTTCGTCCCCGCTGGCTCAGCGCCGCAGCGCTTAGTGCGAGGAGTTACGTGCGTGGCACGGAGTAAGTCCAGCCACCGTATTGACAGTCCTGGGAGCTCACGGTAACGTGAGTTGCTCGAAGCGAATATCGCTTCTTCCTCTGAGTATCTTCAAGTGTACTGTGCTGTCTCGCACGCCTTTTCTCGACATAAACACAGGTTTAGGCATCTGATGTTGCTTTTAACTAGCCCTGAAGCGCTCAGAACAGCTTCTAATATTCATGTCTTGATTAGCAGGTAGGTGAAACAGTATCAGATCTTTCCCTGGGTCCCTGTACCAGCAGCTAACGGTTAGGCATTGTTATGTAACTGCAAAGCCAAGAGCAAAAAAGACTCTAGAGACCAATGTGATCCCTCTCCCTAGGGTAGGAGCGAGAAGAAAGACTTGCCAGACAAGAAGATCCAAACCCAGTGTGACCTTCACTTTTCTAATAAGGTGATTCTGAAACTTGAGTAGAGGATTCCTAGCCTGAGCTGTTGAGCTGCTCAGTACAGGTATATGACAGACTTTTGGGGTATTTACAGTCTGAAGGTTGGAGATGATTATAAAAAGTGCTTGAATATTAGAAGCATATGAGTGCTATTTAGCTGTTGCTAGACAGTAATTTAAAAAAAACCCAAATCACTTGTCTGGAAAACTACCTTGAATGTGTAAATACAAAAAGCTTTTCCATCAGCAAACTTAGTGTTGCCATCTCCACAATTTTTCTAATACATCAAGAATTAAGCTATGCCACAGGATAAACATACCATGTTACTTGTGATAACTGAATGTTAGGAATGACCCTTTTACAAGGATGGACCTCTTGTCAGAGCTCCCTGTGGATATGACACTACCAAATACAAATCCAGAGTGTGGCAGATGGTCTGCCAGCCATCCAGTTGTCTCTGAAGTATAAGTCATGGTAACACCAGAAGCTTGCTTCTAGTTTTGCATACACTGACTTGCCTGCCAGGCAGTTACATCATAAACCTCACATTTGCCATGCACTTGCTATGCTTCTGAGAAGCTCTGCTTGCTCTTGCAGTTGCGTACTGTGTTTGAGAAACTTCCTAAACTGCTGTTTTCCCCTCATCTTGCCGGGCTCTGTAAAATAATAATTTCTTTGTGGCTTAGCTTGATGTAAAGCTTTTAAAGTGATTCTTGGTTAAGTGTAAGCTACTACTTATCTGTGGAAGCTTAACTGCTGTTCCAGTTAATGCTGTTAGGTATTGGCTTTCACTCTAGTGTTTTGAGCAGTTGCTTGAATACTAAGTTGTTGGTAGACTGCCCATAACTAATTAGCCACAGAAAAGCCTCTTTTAGCTACCTTCCTTGCTCTTTTCCTCATCATAACTGTAATAAGGACTGGAAGGAGACTGGAACTGAAGTTTTCTACTAAGAGCTCCCAGCTTCTAAAATAGCCTCTGGTCAAGCTCCAGTTTGTGTGGTAACTTGGCCTTAGCAGGGAAAGGTGACAATAACCAGAGTTAATTAAGAATAACAGTGATCTCATTGTATCAGAAGTGAAGTCTGGAGGACTGCTGTATTAAAGCCTAACGATGGCTGGGTAGTGTGGACACAGTATGCATTCATGTGCCAGTGACAGAATTACAGCTGTGATTTTCCGAGGGTTTTCCTCTCATCTTCCATTTGCAATAGTGATGCTTTTATGAGTATGCAGCATTCCTCAAACTTAATCTTACTGGCACATACAGGAAAAGGCTTTTTTTTTTTTTTTACAGTTAGTAACATGTAGTGTAAGGTGCTGTTACTTTTTAAAGGCCTTAACGTGGAAGCCTTCTAATCTTTTGTAAGCTGCAGGTCCCTCTAGTAGTTTTATTCATATTTCCTTTGCCCTGCCCCATCCAGCTTACTGTAGGTAAAATACTGTAACAGAAATTGACTCCCACCTTTCCCCTCAAAGCCGCAAAAACCAAAGCCCAAAGATTTAATACTTGGACCTTAAACATAACTGCTTGAGGACTTTGCTATGGTTTACCCAAATATACTAGATTAATTTCTGAAGCATCTTCATATAGCTTTGGCTTCTATGGTAGGAATATTTCTTTTCAGAAACATGTCTGCAGGTATGATGACTGTGAACTCTGCAGCAGAAGGCCTATTATCATGGAAAACTCAGTTTAGAAGCTAATGCCAACTTTGCGCGCTGAATTTGTCTCCTAGCAGCCTTCTGCAATTTAAACTTTGTCCTTTGCTTACAATTTCTGAATTGGATTTTAAAAAAATCCCCAAAGAACCAAACCCTTCACAAATGAAGTTCTGAGTAGAAGGTGGTATTAAGACAAAGAAACAGTTATTTATGGAAAAATGGTTTCTAGCTGATGTTTTCACTGCTTGATTGCTGTTAACAACTGAGATAGGCTATTTGTAGTTTCCACCAGTCAATCTGACTAATCTTGCTAATGAGTAAATATGCTTTGATGCTTGCTTTGATAGCAAGTGTGGTGGGAAGGGATGTAGCACTACAAGCACCACCAAATATATATGGATGGTCTTAGGAATCCCTTTGAAGATCAGAAACTACAGCTTTTAATGCCTTAGAGTAAAAATGCTAAATGAAGTCAATGCTGCTGGTGTGCTCCTGGGCTTTTTGAGCTCAGCTATGCTTTAAAGGCAAGTGAGTCTGAAAGCTAGTTGGAGTGTCCTTCTAGATTAATTTAAGGGTATCTAGAGTATCCAATATTTCTCCCATTAAGAAGTGGACTTGGGAGACAGCTTAACCTTTGTTTGTGAGTTGCTGTTGGAAAGTAGTGAGTGCAGTTCAAGTTCTGCCTCTAGAAAACAACATAGAAACTGAAGTACTCTTACTAGTATAGTTACAGCATGCAAATATATTGTGCTAAGGATAGAACTGAGGCTGTACACAGTGACATAAAGCCAGAAAAACAGCAGCATGAGCTAGCAACACTGCTGTAGCCTACAGTGCCAGAACACTGCATGTGTTTGAAACAAAGCTATCAAAGCTAGTAACAGTGCTACCGCCTCAGTTGCAATCATGCACCATTAACTAGCTGGTTTGTGATACTTTAGATCTGTACAGATGATTAATATCTGACTTCATGGAAGGTGCTGGCTCCAGACTGCTTGAAGAGGATGTGCCTGCAAAAGGAGTAACTTCTGCACTTTATCTCACCAAGAAGTGCCTTGAGAAAGTGACCTTGAACCTTAGGATGACTCTTCAGGATCCTTTTCTTAGAAGGTTCATGGAATACTATCCAGAGATTTAGGCTTCGACTTGGCAGACAAAGGTATTTTAAGAGGAATCTGCAAGTTGCTGTGTTGCACTTAGAAATGGTTGGACTAGAAATGGTTCAATACATCTGTCTTGCATGTCCTGGGGTTTTTAGTTTTCAATCTCTAATACTTTCCTTGCCATAAAGCACAATCACTGAGACAAGAGAGCCTAATCCAGCTAGAAGTAACTTTCTAGTGTAAACAATGAGCATTCATGTGGAGCACCCTACCTCAAGGACAGGTCCAGCAACTTCCTGTCTGTATCTACAACTGTTAACATCTCAGTTGTCTTAAAGGGCGCTGGTGCTACTGAATACAGATGATCCCCTTAGACCCGATAAGTCCAGTCTTCATTGTCCATAAAGTTAGGAGCAAACCTTCTTCATGAAAAGATGGTATTTGTGAAATATGTCTTTTTGTACATGATTAATGTGAATTTATTCTAGAAGGAGCTGTCTTGACTGAGTGTACTTGCTAGAGCAGAGGATAAAGAAACAAAGATGTCACAGAGTAACAGGATGTTAGGGCTTGGAAGGGACTTCCGAAGATCAAGTCAAACCCTCCTGCCAGAGCAGGACCACAGAATCTAGTGCAGGTTGCACAGGAATGCATCCAAAATACTACACTAAACAACCCCCTGAAATTAGTGGACCCATTTTTACTACTTGTTCTTACACATAAGGAAATGCATTACTTTCAGTGAGAACATACCTAAAGAAATCAGCAAGTTCTTCCTGGCCAATTCTGTATTTTGAAACTCTCTACTTATGCACCTGACTAGCACATGCTGTAGAATTTCATCTTTTCTAGAAGCGTCAGCTGTGTGGGAGTTGCCCATGAAGTTACCCGTTCATGGGGGTCTGCAAAGTTCTTCCCAGTGCCTGCTGACAATTATGACTGACTGAAGACTTGGATCTCATCTTTATACAGTTTAGTATCAGGGTTTTTCCAAAAGGTAGAAGTAAAGGTTTCATTGCCTCAAGTGCTGTTATTAAGCAGCACTTACAGTATTAAACAGAATTGTCCAAGAAGAGTACATAAGAACTAAGTACTGTGCAGCTTTTCATACAAGGACAGCAGTAACTTCTGAACTGCTGCTCTGCATGCTTTGTTCAGAAAAGGCACCTTCCCAAACAGCTGACTTTCTGGTCCAGCTATAATTGTCAGGATCCCAAAAGCCATGGGAATGGCAAGAGGCCAGCGTATATAACCTTATGAGAGAAAACCTTACCTAAGGACAGATATCTGCACCCTTAAAGATCCCCATTACTCCCTCAGAGAAACTTGCAGATGTGTTTTTCAGGTCAAAGTTACACCATTGCAGTCTGTGGCTGTTAGAAGCAGGGAGAGAAAAATGTGGTCTCTTATAGTCCAGACAGATGTAGGTTGTTTACCTGGATTGAACATCTTGTTGCCAAAGTTGTTCTGAAAACCAGCAAGGTACAGACCTTTACAAGCAGTCATTATGCTGAGGTCTAAAAAGTTTGCCAAAAGATCCTGGTGATAGAGAGGATGGTGATGTGTAAAATTTCACACCTTGTATAGCTTGTCAACTCACTTAATCTAGCAAAGGGGTTAGCATTTGCAATGCTCATTTCCAGTATTTAGTTGTTTTTCTAGGTGACAGTAATTGTTTTGTTGTAGTGTAAGGTTATGTGCTGCACCAAACTGCTGTGGAGGAACAGTGCTAGTAGGTTTCATTATGGCTAGCAATTGTGCAGGCTGCAGAAGCAGTCTTGATGTGGACATGCAGTGCCTGCAGGAGAAACAAGGTAAACCATCTTTTATGCTGATGCTGTACTGCTGTCTAGACCAAATAGTGCTGTAGTTCAGACATGCCCTGAGAGGAAAAACCTACATGAAAGTAATTCTTAATCACTCAACTGATCACTTGTGTTGAATAAGCATTGCAGAATTGTACACCTCTCCAGCTGCAGTCGGCACACAGCTGTGCTGGGGATGTCTGGTACACCCTGTTTCATGCTACTTATTTGGATGAAATCAGGTCTGCAGGACTTCACAAGGCTGGAAGTGTAGCCGGGTTATGCGCAAATCAGCTGTGTGATGCTGGACCTTAATGGCCCTTTTGTTGAACTCGTCTTTCATGAGTGAGTCCTTGCTGAAGTGACTGTGGCAGTGTGTACAGGTCTCCCATTCCACGAGAGATTATGGAATAAACTTGAGTCTTCAGCTTGAGTTCTGTTGGTAAAGATACTGCATTGTAATTGCCTTGACTTTCACTGCAATTACCTTACTAATCCTAGAACTGTGTAACTTCTGTAGTCTGTTTCATCTGTCTTCTAGTAAACTGTTACCTCTTAGGAGGCTAACTGTGTGCTATCTCAATAAATATGTCAGCAGTTGAATAAGTTTATAATTTGCTTTAGCTTACTGTGGAAACCTGCATCTTCAAAGGCAGTTTGAAAAAGCAGGTTAAAATGAGTAAGTACTGTAGGGCTACAAGAAGGTCATGTGAAGGATACCAACCATCAACATAATGTTGCTGAATATGGTAAAACTGCACAACTTCATTGAAGTGTCTTGTCGTTTCCACTGCAGGAGTTCAAAGATGTAGCAAGCCTGACACTGAAGACAAGAATCTCCTTAAAGAAGTCAAAACAATCTGAAATATTGACCATGTCTATGGATCATAGTCCCACCACTGGAGTGGTGACTGTTATTGTTACTTTGATTGCTATTGCAGCTCTTGGTGCCTTGATTCTGGGCTGCTGGTGTTACTTACGTCTGCAGAGGATAACCCAGTCCGAAGATGAGAAAAGCATTGTGGGTGAAGGAGAAACCAAAGAGCCTTTTCTTCTGGTGCAGTACTCTACTAAAGGACCTTGTGTAGAGAGAAAAGCTAAGCTAATTCCAAATGGCACAGAAGCACATAGCTAACCTGGAGCAACACATGTACGTGGACTATGCTTATGTGTGTAACCCGTAGAAGACTCTCTATACTGTGAAGAACCTGGTTATGTGCACTCTTCTCATCAGAAAACACCCTTGAGCTTTATTTGCAGTTGCATGCACTGAGAAAGTAGCACTTTGCGTCAACTGTGTATCTGAGTTCCTCTGTGACTGACCTGGCATAATGTCCATTGCTGGCAATGGACACAGGATATACTGGTGTGAAGAGACTACTAGCCTTCTTTGTTACGTGAATGTTTAGCTAAGGCTATTTTGATGGAGTTACTACTGTAATGTGAACTACTTTGCAACTGTGAACTGTAAATAGGCTGTCAGCTTTTTGCTTTTGTTCCACAACATAGGAATTACATGATGTAACTGTACATCACACAAGACACCCAGATGACAACTCTAGATGGTATTCCAGGCCTTCAACACCAAACCTGCAGTTAAAGCATGCTTCTGCTACTAATGTGAATGCACAGCTATGCAGTCAGAACTCCTACTCTTAACAGTTTGTTGGACTCATGCAGAATACTTTCAGAAGTTTTAAGCCTTCAGTAATGTGTTGAAGCACAGAAGCTGCAAGAAAGGAACTGATTTCCTTTAGTTGCAGCTGAGTAGGTTAAGCTTTTTGCTGCTAGATTTGAGTTCTGCAAGTATGTATAAGGAAACTGCCATTTAGATGGTTTCCAACCTGGAAACTAATGATGGATATTGAACCCTCAGGCATGGTCCAGAAGGTTTCCAGGAGTTCTGAAGTGGTGGCAGAGCAGGCTTTTCTTTTCTGTAGGCCTGCATGCTGAAACTGCCTAAGTGGTTACTTCCCAAAACTGGCAGAAGTGCCACTAGTATGAATTTTTCTTAGAATCCCTGTTTGCCTGCTTAGCAGTTAGGATATATGCCAACAGCCTGTTGTAAAAAGGTGTTTTACTATACAAACAACTATAGAATTTGGTTAATCCTGTAGATAACTGTTTTACTAAAAGATAAGTTTCAGTCTTTCCAATATAAACAAATGTTGATGTGAGCAAAAGTTTTTAGCTGGCAAATTTTTTTCCAAAACAAAAAAGGACATCCCTTCCATTTCCTGCTCTATGCTGTAGTTCAGCCATGGGAACTGTAAAGATGTGTTAAAGGGGCAATTCTGGGCATCAGAGGTTTGAGGGGAGGGAGGGCAGGAAGAGGAGAAGAAACAACACCGAGCCACCAATGGCAGCATACATCTTATAAAACTCTTGGGGTAAGCACATATGCTGCTGACCTGTTTTCAGGGACTTTATAAATAGCTTCCTTTGCCTACTGAAATTTTTTAAGTATTGCCTAGGAAAAAAAGTTACTGTAAATCTGTGCCCTGAAATAAGTTACAAATAATGAAGTCCAAGTTCTTCAGCTCTATATAACACATTAGATTTACTGCTTGTACCTGTCCATATGGAATAACCAAGTAACACAGGCCTAGCAAACTTGCTTCAGAATTGTAACCATACACAAGATAATGGCCTAGACAAAGTTGTGTCCTTTCTTCTACAGTAACACATTGATGTGCATTTTTAGCTTTACATTTGCCTTTTAGTTGAGGGCTATAATTTTAAGCAGAATTAATACTGTCAGCAGCAAAAAGTTCCTGCTGTTGCCTCTTGAACTACATGGGGTGCAGCTGATACAGAGGACTCTTCTTACCCTGGCACATGCTTTTAAGGTACTAGTCTGAGACTTGTATGTGTAGCCAGACCCACACACTGAACCTGCTATATTCTAGACCCCTTACAAATCAAAGAGAAAATTATTACTTCAGTAAGACTTTTAGTTTTCAGTACAGAACAGTTCACACATGGCTCTTGCAGATTTCAAGACAGTCAGGTAACTGGTATACAAAAGTGATAAAGTGTTGAAGTTCTAGAACAGAATAGTTGTAGCAAGATGACTTTGTCCACTCAAGTTTACTGATTACACAGATGAAGTATCTCTTAATTCAGCAAAGAGAATGCAGTGTAAAGGGCAAACTTCAGAAATCATGTAAAAGTATAAATCAAAGGTCTAATTTTTCTAGCAGCTATAAGAGAAAGCCAGTGAAAAAGAACTGGTCCTTAAGTCAGAGGTGCTTCATACTGCTTCCCCTAAAAACCAGCATCTTTAATTTAAATGGACAGGTGTTTGCAAGTTAGTGCAATAGTAAAGTGCAGAAAGTGTTTTCCATTCTCCTCTTCTCTTTAGATGTGGTTATTAAGTAGTTCAAGTATACAAAAATATTCCATTTGATTTTTCTTTTTCTGGATCATATGGGGAAGAAGTCTTTATTTACAATGAATTTCAATAAAATTTGCATAAATACCTACCCAATACTGCATCATTCCACTGTGTAAGTAATCATTCTGTCCTGTTTCCACTACTGTGCTCTGTGTCTATGGTATCAATACTATCAATCCTTTCTTCTTCTGATGTGGCAGCAGCTGTTGCAACTGATATATCATGATCTTCAGAAATTGTCTGCTCAGATAGAAGGGATTCTTTAATTTCATCTTTGCTTTGTAGCTTTCCTTCCTTTGATGCCACCAGGATTCTCAGTAAAGTATTTGCTTTAAGGAGGTTTTCTGATGCATCAGCTAATTCTTGAAGCTTTTCAGCCATTTCTAATAATTCTTGATTCTTCTGGTCATATGTGGCCTGTAACTGCTCACTGTGGAGCTGCAGAGTCTTGTGCTGCTTTTCCAGTGTGTGTTTTTGCTGCTGTAGTCTGTGTTCCTCTCTCCTAGCTTCAGAAAGCTGTGCTTCAAGCTGGTCATGGGCCTGATGAAGTGCCCTGATTTCTGATCGTAACTTTTGAATTTCTCTCTCTAAGTGGGAGATGTGTCCTTGTTGTAGAACTGTCCCCTTATGTAGGCATTCTTTGGTACAGGGCTCTGATGAAGACAGACTTGCGTGATGTAAAATAAATTTAAGGAGATTAGGAAGGTTAACTGGAAAGTCTTCAGGGAACTTCACACTTTGCTCCTTCCTAGAAAGGTAAGTTAATATTCAGTTAGGTAAACAAGGATAACTTCAATCTAAACACCTTCTGTTCAACCTTAAGTCTTGGTTTTTATATATTAGCTAAGAGAAACTTAAATTCATGCAATGAAGAGCATACGGTTTTCTTCTGATGAACCATTCAAACTGTATTCCAGTGTGGGTGCTCTAAGTCTCTGCACTGGATTGGTATTTGTGTGAGCAAGACGGAGTTGAAATGACTGTGAGAGAACACAGGGAAACTTCACTTACCATAAATTGTTACTGCTTTAAAAACCTGCTTAAGCTAGGCTTTAAAATGCCAGAAAAACCTTTTCATCCAGTTATACATAACACTCACTATCCCTTAGAAGCATGGTTCTGCAAACTAGATCTTTCTTCAAAGTGAAAGTCACTTGACTCAATTACAAATACTATGTGGGGGCTGAGAACAGTGATCTTAAAGCTATACCCCACAACAATATTTCAAAGTAAGTTTCTAACTTCTTCCAGCCCTAAAATTAGTATTCTAGTGGTTGTTAAAAGAGTTAGGTCTAGTAGGGCTTCAGCTTATACAACCTGACCTAATAATGCCAAAGACAACAGCATTCAACTGCTAATTGTCCCAGCTGTCAAGAGCACCTCACCAAAAGTGGCTCAGCTCAACTAAAACTGAGACTATGCATCTTCAAACCAGCACATCCTCTGCTTACAGGCACTTAAGCCAGCCAGAACTAATGGACTGTACAAACCAGTGAGACAGTCTGAATACCAGACATTGTGCAGAACTCTACAGGTAACTGGATTTGGGGTACTGCAGCAGATGAAGGTAACAGTGTCTTTATACAGACAGACACAGACTGGAAATACTCCAACAGAGTTCCTGCTCAATTAGCCTAGGGAACAGGAATGTGGCAGACAAAAACTGATCAGAGGCTCATTTGCATAAAGGTGATGAGTTAGAGGTTGGAATGACTCAGAACTGATGCTGAATACATGCCGATACATCACTATTTCTGTATGGAAAACATGAATTTGGAATTGCAAAATATAAAGGCACAGGCTCTTGAGGGTTTTTTTGTTGTTGTTTCAATTCGAGTATGTGTAAAGTAGGAGCACATATAGGACTAGGGGAAATGGAATGAAGCTGGAGGTGGGGAGATTCAGGCTGGACTTGAGGAGGAAGTTCTTCACCATAAGAGTGGTGAAGCCCTGGAACGGGTTGTCCAAGGAAATGGTTGAGGCCCCATCCCTGGATGTGTTTAAGATCAGGCTGGATGAGGCTCTGGCCAGCCTGATCTAGTGTGAGGTGTCCCTGCCCATGGCAGAGGGGTTGGAACTAGATGATCCTTGCAGTCCCTTCCAACCCTGAGTGATACTATGATATATGGAAATGAATTAGTTTGGCTTTTTTCTCCACTAAGACATGTAACCAGGTAATTATTGTAACTTATTAAAATGAAAGATAAAAACCCACAGGGATAGAATTACATTACCTCTGGTGAGGAAAAAGTAAAATCGTTGGGAGACGATCTGTCATAAATTCCCATGGAAGGTCATGTCGAGTGATATCAATCCTGTTAAGAACAGAGACAAGGATAAAGAGAACAGGCAGATGCACAATCTGTATTTTCTGGTAAAGCTCTATTTTAGTGACTGGAAAGAAGGAAACTCAAGTATCTGTGAAAGTAAGTCTGAATGGTTATATCAAAAATGTGTTGTTTGTGAGAGTCAGCAGAATTCATTACCAATATTCAAGATCATGACTCTCAGTTTAACGAACAACGGGTCTTTTTGAGAGAAAAACATGTGCAGCATTCAAACTGTTCTTATTCAGCAATTAGATCTCAGTCACTCATTTGGCACACATCTCCTTTCTCTGAAACAGACCTGCCCAACAGTTTCAACAGCAGACTGAAGCTTTTTTCTCTTCTTTAATTTGACCCTCAATTACAGCTCTATGGATATTTCCCCCTCAAGTAGTTTTGGGTGTGAAAAAGTAATCATTTTCTAGGCTGATGACCTCAATGAACTTAAGATTATTCTAGAGAGATGAAATGACAATCTTTTTTACCTTGCCACAATGAAATTATCTGCAGGTAAAAGCCGAGCAAGCTGAATAAAGATGTGATTCAGAGAAGCACAGAATCCACACCATGGTGCATAATAGAGCAGCAAGACATTCTGGAAAATTAAACAGAGTTGACTTTGATTATCTGTTGCAGCTAATCTGCACTAAAGGAGGACTAGTATTCACAACTTCTAAACCTCAGAACCTTTAAAATGTGAAAGGGAAGTACACCATTGTTTATTAGTGTTATGATATAAGCTATTTACTGATGCCCCCTTTCCACACAGAGGGAAAAAAAAACCATAAAAAAAAATCCACACATCCTTTCACCCCCAAAACCCAATAAACCTTGAACTATGGCAGAAACCTGTTAAGGAATCAGCTGCACTGACTTCGAGTATTTTACACCAGATATCTTTTGCAGATATACTTAAGCTCACACTATTCCAAATCACCTTTTTAAGAAAACTATAAGCTAAATTGTTACAAAATAGCATATTTTATAATATCAATAAGAAAAGCACATAAAGGCACAAAAGAATGAGACCCCTCTTCAAAGGTCTGAACACATTTTCAGTAGTGAGGTGTACCTTTTCGCTCAAAAACACAATCTCATGAAAGGTAGGAGTAGTAACTTGGGTGATCACATGCTGCCCGTGAATATGGACCGAAGGGTCATCCACAAGATGCCTTTTCAAGGGACTGTAGAGAATACTGAAATTTTTAATGAAGTTCTCTGAAATGAAATTGATACATAACAAAGTTGTATCAGTCTCAGAAATACATGATTTTGGCAGCTTTTACTTTGGAACTCAGAAAAGACAAGTTCAGACCTGTTTCCAGGTCATTAATTTTTGACAGTTTATCAGCTCTCAAGTAAGGACCACTGATGTGAAAACAAGACAAAATTTCACCTTTGTTTTGAACTCATTACAGTCATCTTCACTTGCCACACAACCCTTTAATCTTGTTTCTACTCCTGTTCAATGTACTATAGTATAATTTCCTGCCCTCCTAATCTAACCACACACCTAGTCAGTCAGCAATAGTATCCTCTCACCAGTTTCCACTTTCTCACAGCATTGAAGCATTTAGCCCTTAACTTGGAGGCTCTACTTATTTTCACATTTATATGCATCCATTCCTTCAGTTTTAATAACTTTCCCTGTAATTCTTCTTTTGCTTCAGACCTTTAAATACTGTGCTCTTCTCATGCTAGTATGACTGGCCACCTTCTACTGATCAGTGACCACCTTCATCTTCATTCAACTTTCTCCTTAAACATTACATTAACAAGTAACTGGCCAGTGGCAAAACATTGTAACAGGCTCTAAAGACCTCAACCACCTCCAGCTACACTAGTGTGAGCCTGGACCATGATCTCTAAATTGCTGCAAGATACTGACTGTATCTTTCTTGACAATTTAGATATGAGAAATACCATTCTATGCATTAAAAATAAGAGTACTCAATAATCAAGACAAATAAATATAACATCAAATATGAAAAAATGAGTATTTTATCAAACAGAAACATTTTGTGCTGGTATTTCTAGTCCAAAAACCAAGGCCCATGTAAAACTGGCACTTTTGTACATAAGTACAAACCAGCAGATCACCAAATTAATCTCTGAAATGCAAAGAGAGGTACATTTCACTTTATATTTTTAAATTTTCACACCAGATCACAACACGTTTTGGTTTTTTTTCTAGATGTCCAGGTTTGGAACATCCGTGCACGATTAAGTTACAGCTGAAAGGAGGGAGGCAATTAAATTTTTTTATGAACTGTGTAAAAACTGAACACTGTTAAAGGTACTAAATATAAATCTAGGGTTTTTTTAAATACTAAAATTTAAGAGGCTTAAGGAAATAAAATAAAATATAAATCCCCCACAAAACCTAAACCACGGTGACTCCTTGACAAAATACATAAAAGCAAAAATTCTGTGGGGGTTTAAATGACTTGAAATAGAAATTTACTGAGTGTTACTCAGCAGAGAAACCCTCGTCAAGCTCAGGAAATCCTGTGACCTGAAAGAATTTGAGACAGAAAATGCTAGGAGCAGAAAGGGGAAGGAAATTTAACTCTTCACTCTGATCGTAATTTTTCTTAAGCATCCTTTTATGGTCACTGTGGTTATAGTTTGTTTTTCCAGAGTACTTTTCTAGGGTGTTAAGAAGGAGAGAGGATACAGGGCTTGATAGGATCCTTAATAAGAGCATGGCTATTTGTTCTACATACTTCTGCACTTACAAAAATGGAAATGTAATACTGCTGTAAGAACTACCTTGACTTCCTTCTTGAACAATTAAACCTGAATTTACTTCCGTGTTTACTTACGCTACTACCATGAAAACCTCCTGCATTTTCTGAAGATAGACTCAAGTTTGTCACATCATCACAACAGGTAGGCATGCTGTTAGGCATGTGCTTAGGCATGTTGTGTCATCTGCAATGACTTGCAGCTTTACTAGAACTGTGATCATTGGGTTGACTGAATTAGTAGTTTTGTGGTTTTCTCCTCCAATTCAGGCAGGAAACAGAGTAGTGACAGACTTGGCCAAAACCATTTCAGCACAGTATCCTGAAAATACACCTGCTTTTCAAAATAAATTAAAACCCACTTGTAAGTTGATTTCAGAGGACCAGAGGAAGGGCTCGTCTCTGCTGACAAGCAGGCAGTATCTTATGAAATTCACGGACATCGTAGTACACAGAACAGTTAAGCAAGCACCAACACCACCCTATAATATTAAATGTGTTAAAATGTAGTGTGATTTATTTTTCCCTCAACCACATTTTAAAATGCAAATTTTACCAGTTCCTTCAATGCATCAGGTAGTCAAGAATCACACATTTTAAGGTTCACTTCTTCTCAAGTAACTGACTTTTGGTATGTGAAACTTAGTTCTTATGTCATCTAGGACCTGATTGTACTGCTTAGTTTACTATTAAATAAATTAGAATAAATTATGATTCACAATGTTGACTATAGTCATGCTTCTCAAAATGGCATTAAGTTTTCCATTTATAAGCTTAGTTGCAAACTCAATTTTCTTATTTCATGCATTTGCATAGCGGATACCATACCCAGGGTAGATCCAACAAGTGACTGATTTTGATCCAGGACATAGTGCACTTCTTCTTTCAGGTCAACGATGGCAGCAAATTCCTTAAGATGAGTAGATCTTGATGCTCCTAGTCTCTCTGCATATATCCAAAAAAGATTTGAATCCAGTAGATAGAGATTCAAGGTTTTGTTGGTCCTGCAGCTCAGACCTGTAATGTTAGTGTCACTAATATGAAGGTTAGGAATGAAACAATTCCTATCCTCAATGTGAGGAATAGAATGTTGGGTGTTATCTTTCTTCCCATGGGAAGAAAATGCTACTTTAGGGGTCTGAAAGATGGCATTCTCAGAACTAATGAAACTTAAAAAATGCCTGTTTACTGTCCTGCAACATGCAGTGTAATAGCTAAAGGGACTATAGAAACTTAAGAAATTGCTGCACTCTATGGTATTTGATATAACCTGGAAAAAGGTATGTTCCTGGAGGTAGAAAGAGTCCAAAGCTGCTTCTATCTCTAAAAAGTTACAGTGTGGCCCATGGACTTTATTTGGTTTGACACCAAGTGTCTGATTAATGCAAAGCTCACAGACATTGTGAGTTCTGGATATTGAATGCCACTGTGGAAGCACCACTGTGTTACAACATGGGTACTTGGTTATGGAAAACGTTTCTGATAATTTTGGATGTGCATCCGGTACAGAGGAATCAAAAGCTGGTGAATCAGTGTCTCCTATGTGTTGAAGATCTGGCTCAGCTGCCTGGCTTTTATTACAGTTGTGGTATTCCAAGGCCACTTTGGTAATCTACAGGGGGAAAAAAAATAAGAAAAAAGAAAAGGGGTGGGGGGAAAGGAAGATTAAATGTACATACTTCACTTAAATGCAGTTATCTTTGAAGGTGTAACAATGTGTATGCAATTAGAGATGCAAATTCAGGAACAGGAAGTTGGCCACTCCTGTTTTCTTACACAAAATAATGAGGCTCTAACTTGATAGTTAAATTTTCAGATATTTCTGCATGCAAGAATTGAATATAGAGAACAAAAGCCACTTAAAATTTTTTCAATCAGCTACACTGATCTCAAGGTGCTCTTTGCCTCATATTTATGACAGTGCACTAACACTATATTTTCACATTAAATTCCACTATATGAAGCATTAACCAGCACAGCTTCCTGAATTTTCCTTATTTGCCAAAACACAGAGAAAATAAACAATCCTACATGAAAGAGGTGGTACAAAAATCTTGTAACTATTACTGACAGTGTTGAAGCAATGTTAATATTCTCCCAGCTATGGCTATTTAGTGGTAATATGGCAGGTGTAGGAAAGTGGAGAAGAAAGAAGAGGGGAAAAAAAAAAACTAATTCTGCCTCTGAATGCAAACATTCCTGCACTGCATCAACATTTTGCTTTTCATAAGCAAGGGGAAATAAGCAGCAAAAAAGGCATGCCTATGGACCACAGGAGGAATTATCATTCTAGAAGATAAACAACTGTGACCGTTTTAGGCTGTGCCGTTAAGAAAGGGACAGTTACTGGAACACTCTGGCTGAATGTTTTGAAAACAAAGTCTAAACGAATTTCATTGGTAGAATGCAACTTTAAATTTTTAGCTTTAGTTCAGTTTGAATCTCAGCCAGTTTCAGTCTGTCTTTTTCAGCCTGTTTCAGTCTCTCTGAACAGCTGCTGTCTTTCCTCTGTGCCTGACGGAGTTGACCTTGAACTAATTGAGCTAACAGGTAAGAGTAATTCTTGCATACACTTTGAGCTAACAGAATTTCCTCCTTATTAATTACCTTTTCTCTCTCTAACCCCTTTTTGGGGGAAAAAGGGAGGTAGGGGGAGAGGAGGGTATGGCTGGGGGAACCCTCCTTGCTGGAGGAGGGAAAGGTCTTTTCTGTGTTACGTTCTTTGCTGTATATTTCTGCATATATTGTAAATACTGTATATTGTGTATATATTCATCTGCATTTTATCCTGCTTGTAAATATAGCTTGTCCATTTTCGCTTCTCCAACTGAGTTAGCCGTGGTTTCTTTGTGTGTGGGGGGAAGAACCAAACCTCTCACCACCACAACAACAGAAAATAGAAGACAAGAAAATGAGAGAGGAAGTTTTGCTTCATCCTTGTCTATCACATTAAACATAATCAAGATACAGAACACACATGTTGCTTACAGAAGAACACTTTGATAAAAATCATGATAATTATCAAAGGGATGACAAAGCATCCCATCTTGGAGGGATGGTGTGTCACAGGACCGTCAGTATTTAATACTTTTAAAATACCGATTAAAAACTGCATCTTAGATGCAGTCTATAGCAACAATTCGTTGTAGTCTTTAATAATATGTTGTTAGAAGTTTTCATCCTGAAAATGCTCAATTAAACACTTAAAAGAAGCACCTGACCCCTCATACTATAATCTTGCTTGAAGACTACTTACAGAGAAATGTGAGTAAAAATTATGAGCAGAAAACCAGATTTCTGATAAGAAATCTCATTTCACTGAGCTACAGTGGAAAAAAAAACAACAAACCACTTCTGTTCTCAGAGCTTTCAACATACAACTTGATAGCTTTGTTCTTTGTAACTGCATTACAGTCAAGAGGTGTCACTGCTTGATGAAACCGACAGAACAGCTGTAGTAAACATCTCTACCTATGGTAAACAAGTTGCCTAATAGCTCCTTAACAAAGTGCAGCTATACAAGATCAGCTGGAATATTTTGTATCCCATTTCAAATTTTGATATAAATACCGGTTTTTAGCAGAATGAAACCTGAAACTAAACATCCTACGTTGCACTGATTTGATCTATATAAGTGGCACCTGCTACTTGAATGTTTAATCTGTGATGAGCACCACTGAATGAAATCTGCTTAAAATAAGACAAGTCAGTGCAAGAATAATTGCAGTTCTTCCCCAGTCTTTCTGTCAAGATTTCCCCAGCCCTGTATTGTAGCCATCTAGCTTCTGTTCTGTGTATTTCTAGTTTGGATAAATATTATACCTTATCTTCATTTTCCTCCTCATTGCTTCAGGTACTGCAACATTAATTAGGCCTCCTTGTGGAAACCACCCCTTCCAGAACATGGATGACATGTACACAACTCAGCATTGCCACCAAAACTTAGGACTGCTCTTCATCTTCCACAGATGGTTATTCCTTGTTCCACACTGTCCTCAGTGTTATGCGGTCACCCCTGTGACATGCAGCTGTATGATACACTAAAGAGGACAATGGGTTCCAGCTGAAAAAAATGGGCTGGGCTGGGGTGGAGGGGTGGAAATCAGCCAAGTTAGTTTCCCCATCTCATTTACTGCACAGCTACACAGACTTCTGGCTCAGGCAGTTCAGAAATAATGGCAAAGGAAGAGAATTTGAAAGCATAGATCTGCATCTCTCACAGTACTCACCACAAAAAGAAGGTGGTCAAGGAAAAGAGTTAGGTGCTTGTTCTAAACAAGTCCTGACAAGAGACAGAGGTATATTGTGTGGGATGCAAACCAGCATAAAGAAGCTATGATAATATGGCTTGAGTAAAGGTGTTTTTAAACAAAACAATATTTGGAACAGTGACATAAAATGAGACATCTACCACAATTAAGCTCAGAACCCTAGTATTTTTGAGGAAAAAAAAATAAAAAGAAAAAAATCACTTACTTCATCTAAAAGAGGATGAATTTCTGCTAAGGGATTGTAAGGTATAAATATGAGAAGTGCTGGTCCTTTCTTCAGCTCATTGTTTAGAAGAAGGCTTTTTCCACCATGTGGTCTCAGCCACCGTATGAGCATCTCTCGATTTTCTAGAGCCCACTTGCAAATGTTCTCAGCAGTATAGTTCATTATGTCATTTGGGTAGACCTTGAAGGGGGAAAAAAAATAATTATTTATCCTCACTTGGTCTAGTAATGAATGGAGTCCTGAAACAAGGACACTTTGTTACTGGAATGCTTAACACTGCCTGAATTGAATTACACTATTTAAGAAGCTTCATCATTTTGTATACCCTTTCCCTTTGGGAAATCTCTCCAAATTGTCATCAGATCTTAGTAACACACAATCTTTTAGGTAAAAGGTATTCTACTAGGAAAGCTCCTCTTCCTTCTACATCTTTAAAATCTTTACTTTTCTCACTAGTACATATTTTCTTGATAAATGAAAAATCTGTCTCCTCAGTTGGGATCATCACATATCTTGATTTATGGCATATTAAAAAAAAAATTTGCACTATTCATTCCACATATTCATTTTAAATTAGTCTTTTAAAGACATCAACATTAAGACTGCATTTAGAACTGGTATTACTTATTAGTGAACGTGAGGAAAAGAAGTGCATAATAAAAAGTGCGCACATCTTCTAGGGTCATTTTAGTAAACAAAGGCAAGTTTATCTTTGCATGCTAAAGCTCCATGAAACATTCATTCATGGCCTATTACAGCAGAACCTCAATCTCTATATTCTGCCTCAGAGTCACTACAACCCGAATACAATACTTACAAGAGATGTGTTGAAATGTCTGTGCAAATACACACTGCCTGAATGCACCAGGGAGATCTCCTCTGCAACACGTTTATCTGTGATCACTCCAAAGCGTATTGTTCCAAGGTAATCTGAAAGGGAAAATTTTCAGTTTTTAAATATGATACAAGCTGAACTTCTCTCCTGAAAGCCTTAGAAGAAACACAGAATACTGCTATGTAAGAGCACAAAAATATTACTGCCAATATTTGTGATTAGGTGAAGTACAAAAAGGTGAAAAGCAAAAGAAACGAAAAAATATGTTTTTCTTCTACACTCAAAGTACAGAGAATGGTAACCTTTTCTTGATTTGCTTATTAAATACAGAATCTGGTATCACTGATGCACCTTGCTGCATGTTAGGGCATCTGAATAGTCAAGATATACACAGAAGGAAAAGGTATGAACAACAACTGTTTAGATGACGTACATTTACAGTTAATACGTATATAAAACATGTATTATTGTATTTCTATATTAATATGCACACATAAGTATAGAATGCTTCTCATCTTCACAATGAAAAGAACTATCCCAACATATAAATGGGGAAATTATAGAATGAAATATAGGAGAAGAGGCTGGCACGGGGCGGGGATGGGAAACCACAACACAAAAAACCAACAGCAACACATCAGAATAATGCCCCCTGTTTTTCCTTAATTTGCAGGCAGAATGCAACGTCCATAAAATGTACTAAAGAATGTTATATCCAGCATTTATAGCCCCCCACAAAGGTCTTAATTTTAAAAGCTCTTAATATTTAAATGCAAGAGTTTTTGTGGTTTAGATTGTTAATGCACAACAACAGGGGAGAAAGCCCTTATCATGCTACCCTGTACCAGTTATCTAACTCCACCCAAGAAAGCCCTTTGTTGAATTCCGTTATGAAGTCTAGCCAAAGTAACGTTCATCTTAATGCTTCTGACCCCAACATTTCAAATGTTGTGCAAGACAAACACTCTTGCTTCAAATAACTACTAGTCTGATTATGGTTCTCTACAGGTTACAGCCATACATTTAGGTCTTTGAGGAAACTGTCTTAATGTCTCTTTGGATAGCAGTCTGTCACATACTTGATTCAATGATGGCCAAACACACAGTAAGCCTTTTATGTACACGATCTTTGCACTGTAGTAAGACCATCTCATAACTAGATCAACAAGAAACATTCCCAAGCTACAAAACACTGCAAAACACTACTGAAACCCATTATATAGAACTAATTCACAGATACCTTAAATTATGAAAATGAAGCTTTTACCTTTTTTTAATGAATGTAACGCTGAGGTGAAGAATGTTAAATAACCAGGTGGTTGAGGTGAAGCATTGAACTCAAAATATCCTATAACTCCTGGCTGAAATAGTAAGAATTAGAGTCAATTAAACTATTTCCAAGTATCAAATATGAAGCACAGGTATTGTTTGTCTACAGTAAAGCACAACAGATTTTTGAAAGGACAACATTTACTGAAGAATAGTCACTTTAGGCTGCAAGAAAAAAAAAATTAAAAATAAAATAATATTAAAATACTGAATGGGAATCAGCTCTAAAGTTGTCATTCAAAAGCTGTGTATAAGAGGGGGTTTATGGCTGTAGATGCGCAAGTTCCAAACCACATATTTCCCATGTTAGCTACTAAAGATCACTAAAAACAGTATTTACTTTGCAACTACTTTGATTCATTTCCAGCACCAACATAGCAACCACAAGCAACATAATGACTTCTTTTAGAAATGGAGTATCAGATGTGATTTTTCAGCGTATAAATGGCTTACACAGTAACACTAATTCTTCACTGTGTTGCACATAACTAGCAATGCTATAAGAATTCAAACATTCCATGTGTGAATACTTCGACTGCTAAAGCAATTTATCATCCCAGCATTAAGCTATCAGTTACTGTAAAGTCTTTCACTATGTCCTTCAGCAGTCAGTGAGAGACCAGCTGCATGAAAATAAAGAGGGAGCCCCATATCCCACGTGCATATCCAAAGTTCTTCAAATTGCCAAGCAAACAATTCCAAATTTAGATGACTCATCTCCATATAGGTCTACTGCCTTTGCCAGCTATGAAGCATGAATAGCTTGATATTAAATTCAGCAAGATAATCTGGGAGAAGCAGACTGGGAACAGAGAGGTGCATAGCCTTCAGACTCTTCTTCCAAAACTTTAAATAAGTTTTGGGTTTAAATTTTGCAAAATATAATTAAAAATTCTTATTAGTTATATTTTTAAATGCATCACTCAAACTGACTTAAATTTTCAGGACAAAGTGAGCAATGAAACTTGGTTATTTTGTGCTGTTCCCCAGTTCCACCAGTGTATACAGAAAGAGCGTTTGATAGACAAAGCACTCCAGAGATTGCTGTGGCATAGGATTCTCAACCACCCATTTGTGTGGCCTGTACTCAGTGCTGGTGAGGCTGCACCTTGAATACTGTGGTCAGTTTCAAGCCCCTCACTATAAGAATGACATTGAGCGGTTTGAGCACGTCCAAAGAAGGGTAACAGAGCTGGTGATGGGTCTGGAGGACAGGTCTGGCAAGGAGTGGATGAGGGAACTGGGGTTGCTTCATCTGGAGAAGAGAAGGTTCAGGGAGACCTCATTGCTCTCTGCAACACCCTGAAAGGAGGCTGAAGTTAAGTGAGTGTTTTCTCTTCTCCCTAATATGAAATGATAGAATGAGAGGAAATGGCCTAAAATTATGCCAGGGGAAGTTTAGGGTGGATATTATGAATTATTATTTTTTAACAGAAAGAGGTCAGCATTGGAACAGGCTGTCCAGTGGGGTAGTGGTGTCACCATCCCTGGAAGTGCTCAAAAAACATGTAGATACTTCAGGACATCATTTAATGGACATAGTGGTGTTAGGATAACAGTTGGAATTGATCTTAGAGGTCTTTTCCAACCAAAATAATTCTATGATTCTATGAAACACATTCCTACAGAAATATTTTCATTTAGTATTTCTGAGGCTGCTTTGAGTTTTACATATAAATTTTTAAATTTGCTTTTAAAAACATGAACCTATTTTACCTATTACTGTCAGCACTGACAGAAATTCAGTTATTCATACCAGCCACACAAATTGAGCTAATTCAGTATGAATTACAGATCTTGGGATGCTCATCAGTTACAACATGACCCATTACAACTAATCATCTTTTGTGAATGAGTGCTAAACACAAGATTCTTGTTCATTAAAATTCCTTGAGGTTCCCCAAGAAAATTGTCAATAACGAGGTATGAGCAATTAGTGAAATTTCTGCAGTAACAATTGCCAAGAAGGAAATAAAAATTCAAATAAAACAGAAATTAAAACATACAGCAAAATAATACCATTTATTATTCACTTTTAAACAATAAACAGGTTAGTAATTAGTGTTCATCTTTCTCTTCTACTACCAAATTAAGACAGTTATGAAGGAACAATTCCTCATTAAAAACTTTATAAAGCATTCACGTGAACCAAAATACAGAGTTACATATCAAAATTTTAGTTCCCCACTTCCTAGGGCCATTTTTGAACACCATTACTGTACAACATGAATTTATGGCACCCGTGAATTAAAGAAGTTAAAAAAATGACTACAAAACATGACAAGCCAAAAGTCAGATCTAGAAAGATTTACAAAATTATTACAAGAGGTGATGTTTGGATTCTGACTGCCAGCTCTGCTGTACAATAATAGCAGGCTTAAGACTTCCAGATTGTGAAGAATGTTTCCACGAGACATTTTTATACACCACTTTTTCAGTAAGAAAAAAACTGTAGTGGGAGAATATATACTAGTGCTGTATGCCTGATTGGTGATCTGATTAATGTCCTTTTAATGATCATCCTAAAATATTTGTATTTTCCTCCCCCATTACAAACTGCAATTATACATAGAAGAAACTGTTCAAAAAGCTTTATTTTTTCAAGTACCACACAAATTTTCCTGTTCCTCTGTTAGAATGAAGAGATTCACTTGCTACTACTATTTGCTCTGTCCATATGTTACATGAGAAGCTCTTTTTCAGACGAGGAGAAAAGATAGAAAATTACAGGTAGAAGTTTGTCTGCAGTCAAAGCCAGGATGTGTATTGATGCTCATAGTTTAACATTTTGATCAGCGCTTCAGAAAAGGGAGGGAAGGGTGAGGAACAAAGTTGGAAAAGGTAATTAGGAATCACTGAAACTACAGCTGACTCAAAGAGTTGCAGAAAGACAGCATTAAATGACTGAGTGATAATAAGAGCTCTGAAATTCAAAGGCCAATAAACATGAAATAATAGAAATAGAACAGAAAACCCCCACAGCTACTGATTAGCTTTTACAATCAGATATATACTTTTACTACTCAATAAAGTTACTTCTATTCCCATTTGTATTTATTTTCATGGTTTGGCTATATTGCACTGAGGTAAGGAAGATAATTTTGGTTTCCCCCCCACACCCCAGAATCTCAGATTTGTGCAGGCAAGCAATTCCTGCCTCATTTTATCTGTGGAGCACAGGAAAGAAAACAGCAGGAGGAAAGTAAAGTGTTATCTGTGGAGATGAGAAAGCATTACATACCACTAACTCTATGCTGTAGAAACACAAAGGAAAAAAAGCTTGATTGACATTAATTAAATTAACAAGTGAAAGTCTGTAATTTTCTAACAACGTTAAAAGATTGTGTATCCAGAACTGAAAGCAAAATCTCACACTATCAGTACCACAGTACCCCACACAACAGCAAGCTGTTAAGTTAAATCCACTTCTGGATCGGACCCTACAGAGTTAGTGGAAGCTCAGGAAGCACTTCTACACAAATAGAGCAAAGAAGAAAGCTGACATCATGTTAAGACACATGCCAGATACATCCCAGAAATCAACTCCTCCCCTACTACTCCTGAAGCCAGAAAATTATAATCTACCTGAGCATACTAGTTTTCATGAGTGAACAAAGCTGTTTCTTAATCTACAGAAGCTATGTGCTTTCTTCCTGTGTGCCTCAGAAGGATGAGACCATTTCTAGTTAGTGAGAGGAGGAATGAGACGTGCCAGTTTGAAGTGAAACTGTTACATCTCTGTAGTTAAGAGAGAAAAGAAGTCTGCTTTCAGGTACTGACACATACATGGAATTGTGGTAGGAACTGTGTATTTTTCTCCTGATGTAACTCAGATCTTCCTGTATCTTCCAAGATCTTAACTGCTTTCCAAATGAGATTTTTCCCCTTGCTCTGAAACATTAAATTCTAATTCTTATTGTGTTCTAGTTTTACAGAAGTATCAGTCCACGAACACAAAAAAATACTTAAATAGTAGCAGAAAAGGCAACAGCGTAAATGTTGAGTCTTAAACCAGAACTTTTTGCCTGGAGTTTTAGCGCCCTCTTGTGAGAGCAATCCAGAATCTCACGATACGATTTGGGTGAGGAATGGACATACTGCGATCTAACCAACATCAGGTGCTCTTATATTCAGCTGGATTCTGTTCATGAGTACGTCTTAGAAATAAGAACATACTAATGAACATTTGAATACAAGATAAAATACTGCTAGATTTCAGTATCTCTTGGTGTGGTTCACCTTATAAAAGATGCTTTCAGTCTTGGTACCTTTGCACGACTGGTTAGTTGAGGCATGCTAACACTTAATGGATTTAGATAATCAGATGAGTTGGGCTGGGGCTCCTGGTTTCCTTCGCTAGATGCTTTTTCTGTCAAAAGCTGGCTACTGGAATTTGAACACAAGATTAAAGCACCACAAATTAGACAGAAGGGGACACTACAGGCCATAAGTCCTGGCTATCAGGAAACTGATCAGCAGTTAAAAAAAAGACCCTGAAACAAAAAGAAGAGAAGAAGGGTGCAGTAGCTCTTTTAAGTGCAAAAACACAGCCTTAACAGAAATTCATCTCGACATGATGCCTTTAAATGAATCACTCATCTATTAATAATTTACCAAGCTACTGCATAGTTCAGAATAGACACAATGCTATCCTTGGACAGAGGAACAAAACAATGAGGACCAAAAGTCAGTGACAGGAAGCTCTGCAACCTACTGCTTCCTTAGTGTCGGGGCAACATTTCAACTCACCACACTTAGCATGGAAGACCTTAATACCAAAATTACATGAAAACAGCAATGAGCAGAATAGGCACTGCCCAGGCGCAATATAGAAATCAGCAACGAAGAGGTCATTCTCAGCTCAAAATTTTGAAGTCAAAAGTAAATAGCCCTACCATAAGTTTGCAGAATACAGAACTGACAAATCAGATACTGATGATAAATCTTTCAAGAAATATTCTGAGCTTCAAATTAGTAAGTCCCTTAGTGAAGAAAACACAGAAGCTTGATCAAGCAGCACACAGCGATGAAAATGCCTAATGATCTATCCCTTTATAGTCTTTTCTGCTAAAAACTAACATTTTTAACATACATTTTAAAAAATAATAAAAATATCAAAAGAAAGACAATAGCCAAGGCTTTCAGCCAAGGTTATTTCCTGTAACCTACTCTATTCCTCAAACTTTCTCATTTCTTAAACACCGAAGTCACTTCCTGGATTGTTCCTTCTCCTACAAAGCGTGAAAAGTTCCTCACCTTGCATGGAGAACATCAAGTACGTTCACATTTCTACCTTTTTAACAGGATGAAACAAAGTGTTTATCTCTGATTGGAAACAAACTTTTCCTTGTGCCTGAATGGTGTTTCCTTCTCCATCCACCTTCATACACAATTCTCTACTCTCAGGTCTTCTCTGCATCCTAGCTCCTGACCACTTAGCATTTGTCTTTCTTACTGCACTCATGTGGACTCGCACTAGGTCATGTCCTGTTCCCTGAATGGATCTTACTGTATGAGCTGGCCGTTATTTTTATATCCCCTTCTCCTCCTGTTGCTTAACTTTGTAGAGGCAAGACACTGAGCACCTAATGGCACAGTCTGGGAAATAGCCCCAGCCTTAAATGACTGCAGGGCACCATGACAGATAGGCCATAGATACAGAGACTGAGCACCTAGAGCCACAGCATTTGAAGCACAGGAAGGGAGGAAGTTTGAGCACAGAAATAAAAATATCTGTACAACTGCTAAGTTGTTTTTTTTTTAAAAAAAACACCTTATTTCCTGGTTCCCCCATAAATTTACCTTTTATCTTAGTCTTTTCCAAATGGAAATGTACCTCCTACAGTAAATTTAAGCTTCATGTCACTATGCTATCAAGAAATAATTCACACAACACAGACTAAAAAAACCCAAGATTCTGTATTCAAATCTCTGCAGAAGGCAAAAATGTAACAATTTCAGAATGGCAAGACTGAAGTTGTGAAAGAATAACAGAATTGCTTGTGGTCACAGGACGAATCAGCATCAGAAACACAGAGCTCCCTACTCCCAACTCCGCTTCTACTTAGAAACACTGGAAAACTAAACTCGCTAATAGCTCCTGAGGGATATGCTAAAGCATGAACAGCACAGCACCTACCCATGGTAACTACCAGCACATGTCCCCTTGTGCTATGGCAGCTTTCATTAAACAGCACAGGTCTTGCTCCACTCTGCAGCAGAATCAGCCAATAGAACATGCCCAACTCGAATTGGAACTCAGCTTCATTCTGAAAGACTGGAAAGTCCCTTGCATGTTTTGGCCACTTTTACAGCATTCTGCTCTAATAGCCTGGGGTTTAGTAAGATTATGGCATTTCTCCATTATGCACTACAGAAAGGAGCAGTTCTAAAGGGATTATAAATGGTTCTAAGTGCAGTCTGTTTAATTGGAAGTTACTAATCCAGCAGTACTGCTGCCAATCTTGCCACCTCTCAACATGACAGATCAAAAATTAATAAAACACAATGTACTGGTGGATTAAATTAAGGAAGTTACAGCACACAGAGTGGTTAGGAGCCATTATTTCCAATGATTTCACATTTGCTTCTACTTAACAGGCTTATCTTATTATAAAGGTTTCATATTCCCTTAAAAATTGAAGCAATGACTATAAATTGGGGACTGGACTAGATGACCTTTGGAGGTCCCTTCCCACCCAGACCATTCTATGATTCTCTCTCTCTCAAATGCTTTCCCATCTTAGACTGCAAGATTTTTGTGAATATATTTCTCCCTTCTTTCTTGCCCCTATGTAACTTCTCAGTAAGACAGCAAATTTGATTGTTGTCCCTACATACTAAAGAACTATAAACTGAAAGCATCACTAAATCATAAGAGCCACTATACAGGGAACCAACATTATGAATCTGTCATTTCGTATTTTTACGATTTTAACAAATTTAAGGGGCACTGATTTCAGGATCCTGCAAATAAACTAGTACTTTGGAGCAGATAAAATTGAGAAACAAGTCAAACTCTTTCTGAACCACAGTGGTAAAGCTAGAGAAGAGAGACATGTACCTCATAATTTGAGAGGAAATCTAGTAATTTTGATCGAGACGAGATGTAGAGTAGTGGTGTCATCACCCGGCGAACAAACTTTTCAATATAAACAGCACTCATAGGGCCTTTGTATTCAATTGGTCCAAAACTAGTACCAAAAAAAATAATAAAACATTAAGACTTAAATTAGCAATAGAGCCCCTCCTGGGGGTGGCAGAGATAGGAGTTACATAGACAGCATACTCAGCCTCTAGGGAATTTTCTCTGTGTTAATTAACAGTGGCTTCTGTAACTGATAGAGGAGTTGTGTTACCAGACTCAAGGTACAGTGCAGAAACTGCAGTGACTCCAGTGCAGTGTCTATGGGTAGGTGCAGTGTGTTGGGGGAGACAAAGAGATAGAGACCACCTCTGAGTCCCATTAAGGAAGCTGGCAAAATGCAGGTGTGAATGGTAAGAGCATGTACATGTATTTGTTAAGTAAATATATGTCTCAGAAACGCATACCTGAAAATTGTCACTATTTCTACTACATTTTTAAAAATCTTTAGAAAAAGTTCAAACAGTACCAGTCTGAGAAGGTGCAGTATTTTTAATAGACTTTTACGAGCAGCACTCAGGAAAGCAGGGACAGATCCAGCTGTGCTGCTGAACAGACTCAGTGAGTCTACAGTTTCTCATCACATCATATTAGGCAGTGCTAAACCAGAACACAGGCTGGGCCTTGTGGCTACAATTTCTAGAGCTTCTTCCTGAAATCCACCATCTGATTTATTATCATTAGGTTGTACAAAGCATCACAGAAGTACAAGGAATTAATCCATTCCCACTGAAGAATTTCATGAGATACATTTTTAACACAGTTTATATAGAGAGACACTGACAAATATCTGAGATACCTACATTCAATTGCTTTGCAATGGTTTTCTAAAGCCCACGAAATTATTCTACATCCTGCAAAGGTTTATTACAAACCTTTGTCTTAGCACCAACATGCACTGCTCCAACATGGCACATGCCCAGTACGCAACAGTCAAAGTTTAGTGTGACAGGTGAATTGCCCTGTGGGGTTTTTATGGAGGTACATCTCATCTTGTTGCAACTGCTTAAGGTTACTCATAAAGCCTAAGTGTATTGCGCTGTAATTTCAAGATCAAGTAAGTTTAAGTCAATGTATATCCTAGTGGGATTGTTGTTTTTACTACAGCTGGAATTAAGCCAGTGCCATCTGTGTCTATACCAAGTTCAGCAGCCAAAGATCAGGACTGTTCCTCCTCAATACATAAATTTCCCTCCCAAAACCAGCCTCTGAGATGGAAGAGAGCTGCAGGTTGTGACTAGAAGATACACATCAAAGTACAAGTGATAAGCTACACAGAATCCAGCTCTATTATACCTAGCATTAGAAACTGTTTCCTTACCTTCTGTCTTCTGTCCCCCCAAAAAAAAGTTAATACATACAAATACTAAAAATGAGGTAATATAAAATTTGATACAATATCTCAATGTAAAATTGAGCGCAAAGCTCGAATGTAGAAAAAAACACCTTCGGTACATAGTGCTATTTAAATATGCACTTAAACTCTGCTGACTTTCATGGCCCTTAAGTACATACTTTATTGGTGTCACAAATTTGGACCAGTTGATATAATCCATCTACAGAGCAAGCAGACAACTGAAAGCAATACATAAATCTGATTTATGTACTTTTAAATGGAGGTAGAACTTCCAGGAGATGTACAGGCAAAACAACATTTCCTTAAGGATGAAGAATTGTGCAGTGTGTCATTTAACTGACATATGCAAGCCCTCTTGACAACTGAATAGCACACAGGATGAGCTTCACCCAGAATCTCCTCCTCTCCAACTATTTCATGTTGTCATAAGTACAACATTTGCAAAAATGCAGCATTTTATACAGTATCTGTTTGCCCAAAAAAAGGACAAAAGACCAAAACAATAAAACCCCAGACTCTAGTTATGGTATCTTACCTCCGATGGTATAAGTGTATCACAGGAAAATAGAAGAAATGCTTCTGCTTCCTACATTTCCCCTGGTTCCACCAGCAATTTACAGCCACAAACAGCACCTGCAAAGCAGGCAAAAATTCACAGCAAACATTTACATTACTGTGACTACCTTTATCTAACATGCACTTTTTCCAATCCATTCCATCTGCTATTTTCACTGTCTTTTCAACTCAGTTTTCCCTATCTATCCTCTTAACTCTATCACACAAGACTTTTCTCTTTTGTTTAATTATTATTTTAACAGCTTTCCCTTTGGTCATTTCTCTTTCTAGTTTTAAAGCTTCTTAATCTAAATCAATTTACTAAGTTAGTCAGAATCTGTGTTAATTACATTTCTGCAGAGTGGAGCTCAATGCAGAGGTTTAGGACAGCTGTACCAACTGCTAGAATGCAGGGCATGGCTGCTATCTTATATCATTACCAGTGTCTCCAAGAATCCCGGAACTGGAAGCAAATTCCCTATAGTTGCTGTCTGAAGGCAGGTGAATAAGGCTGAGAAGAAACTTTATTTCCCACTCAGGACTAGAAATAACAGACAACTGAACAGGAATTGAAGGTTTTCTCCATTTATTCTAACACTCTGTATGTTATATTAAAATTATGGTGAATGCCTGTGTTAACTTAAAATGTGAGCAATCAAGTCCTACTCATTCCCTTGGGATGACAGAAACTAACATCAGCTTGGACGCTAGAAAGCTATCAGATCACATTTAAGATTTGTGTCTTTTGAGTTACCTGGTCTGACAACCTGCTGGCCACATGCTCTATTTCTTCTCTTGCGGCAATGGACTGGCCACACCACGGCGCATAGAAGAAATACAGCACGATTTCTGAATCCTGACGAAGGTGATCTGCATAGTCTAACTGTCCCCGGAAGAGATCAATGACTGGAGATCTTGGGGAGAAAAAATTCACTGGAAGCTTCGCTGGCATTGTTACATCTTTTGCTCGGCTGTGGGAAGGAAATTAAGAGTGGTTATTGAGAATGTACAGAAGTGTGCTCAAAACCCTAATTTTCAATCTTTGCAAAGGTCATGCAATGAGAAAACTTTGGAAATTGATGCAAATGACTGCAACTTACATTATCTGAGTTAGCGTCATAAACCACCACAAAAAACCCCAAATATCAGCTTTAACAAGCTGGTCACACTGTGATACTATGCACTATGTTTATGGGTATGTTAGCTCACACTCTTATTGCTGGTTGCTATAGAGCATAAAATTACCAGGAAGAGTGATTTCTTTGGATTTCTTCCCTGGCCTCATCCTCTTTTACCACTTGTACTTTAGGTAACAGCACCCTGATAAAAGAAGAGACACTGGTCATGAAGTTTTGTGACATTATGTTTTTGTAAACAGAGTTAACTACTCTGCTTTATGCTTTGCTTTAAAGTACTCTACACTTCATCCTTCCACGTTGTATTAGGGGTGAATATGTTAACGTGCGTTAGTTTATTTTACTGGTTAGAGCAGGGACTGCAAACTACCCAGGGCACATTTCCTCATCTATGTAAGGACATCATCAACAAATAGAGTGCCAATGTAGAGATTATGACAGATTAAATTTCCCAAGAGACAGTAGTTTGACAAGTAATACTAAGAAAATAAACTAAATACTCAGGAAACCATTTTCTACCAAATCAGCAATCAAGCTATCCAGAACTCAGCATTTTCCAGATGTTCAGAAGCTGTTATAAACTGCCTTAAATGCAAGTGAATGATCTCCAATTCAAAAGTCTTCCACTACCCATATTTATATTAAAGCAAATCAGACTACAATTTGGACCACCTCACTGCAATGCTCAATTTTGCCATGGTTCCTTACATGACAGGAAGTTTTAGGAAGGACTCTGCATTCCTTTACTTTCTAGCATAATAAAAAGCTAACAAAAAATCTTTTTACCTGTCTGACCCTCCTCACGGTACCATTTTAGTAATTCTGGTGAAGTTACTGAGCCATGAACACTGTCAAACTCATATATTAAGCAACCTCCTAACAACACCGCCACATTTTCAAACTGTACAATCATTATGGTTTGTCAGCAGTACCTTTGCTACTATGCAGACCCACAAAAGCCCCAGCTCTTCTCTCATTTCCAAGTTACTAAGCATGCACTTAAAGCTCAGCATTTAAGAATCACACCTATTATATTTTCTGAGTTGTGGAAATTCTCAGATCACGTGTAAAAGACAGTATTTACTTCAAAATCCAGAAGTTTGAAAATATTAATTGTAAATGTGAGAAAGCAGTTAACTACACTATGCACAAAATTATGTTTCCATGCAGATGGCAAAAAAATCCAGCATCTTCTATGGACTTCTACCTTTGTTTCATCCCCTCTCCCCCAGCTGGTAACCCAGCACCTCCTTTCCCAACCCTCAGGTTCTTACTCCACCTCTGAATCAACACCCGGCTCCCTCTTATTCCTGCACTCCATATTTATCCAAACTGCTGGCTTCTTGCCATGACTTGTAGCTGCCAGCTGGACAAGACACAATGCTGATGTGCTACAGCTCTCAGAGGTCTGCACATGCATGCTGATCAGCTGCTGAAAGTGAAAAGGGCAGCTAAGTGTTAATCCCACACTAACTGAAAGTGGACAACTGGGCCAAGAGTTAGCGAGTAAGCATGAAAAATGAGATGTGAAATTGGCTCCACAATTACAAGAAAGTAAAACCCATCAACAGAAGTCCCATGAAGCAAGTAAGGCACTACATATCTACCTTCAAATATGAACATAACTCCAGTATTATTAAAAGCCCAAACACAATAAACAGCTACCAGCTGCTTAAGGTGATCTGTTAAGTGCTGTCTCTCTCTGCAACACCAAATGCATAACGGAGCACTTCTACATACATCCCAGGTTGACAAAGACAACAGTGCGCTAAATCCCTAAAAAAATATACAAGTATAAACTGAGTATTGCACAATGAATCATTACACAAACATAATAATCACAGTGTTTATTAACACATTGTGTACCTCATCTGCTGCACTCCCTTAAACAGAAAAGCCTCATGATAAAGGAAAGCACATGGAAATGCCTGGAGGATCAGCCCCTTGGACTGCATAGTCCTTAGTCTGAGGCTGCCTCAAAAGATATTTGCATAGTGCCAGAAATAATTCAGGTTCTAAACCACAGGCTTTCTCAGTAACACGTTAGGTCAGGCTTCACTGGTTAGTCTTTGAGCCACTATAAACCTGCAATACCTCAAAACCCACTAATGGATTGCCTTGTAACAAAGGAATTTTCCCTTTCCATGCTTTTTAATCAATCAGTCTCAAAAGTTCCACATTGTAATTACATGGTAGTAACTGTCCTCTGGTGCTGAGACTTGCTTGCAAACCATGCTGACATATGGTGAGAAACCATGTACTGTAATCACAGTCAACACATGCAATTAACCATCCTCCAGGGGCTATTTTTACATGTGAATTTTCTGATGGCAACAAAACAGGGAATGCTTTTCTGATATTGGTCTGTTTATTTAACTACAATCAGAAAAGCCAAACCCCTTTAATCAAACTTCCTGTACAGAGTGGCAAGAAACACATTCCATTTCTAAGCTTTCAAACACAACTAGCAGCAATATTTAAAATTTGGCTATTAATTTCATAAAGGAGAAGAGGAAGAAAACAAACATCAACATCAATGTAAGTGTAAGAAAAACAGTATTTATTTTTTTAAGAAACGGACCGTGAAAAAGAGAGGTGACTAAGTTCAGAAAAACCTGCACAATACATGGCAAGAGCTTTACACTTCCATCTAAATTATCTGGTCATTGTGAGATAAGAGATTGCTGGAATGGAGGCACTGCTGCTCACAAAGCAACTCATTCAGACTTAAAAATCACTCTGATTCAAGGAATAAATCCTCAACAGGTGAGAAGAGAGCCCTAGTATTTTTCAGAAGTATTACCTGTGAATCGAGTGTTCCTTGCAATAAAAATTTGTCAGATTCTATAGAACAGGGAAGTAATCACGTCCCTGTAGCCTTCTCCCGCTCCTAAAACTGAAACCCAAGTGTAGTAGAGACTTCTTCAATTAATATAGTACGAACTGAAGCACACATTACCTTGACCTAAAACCCACCCAGAACATTCAAATGCCAGTCTACACTCCAGAGCCAAGCTGCCCAGCTGCAGCGCATTTATGTCCCTACCATGCATCACCCAACTCTCCTCACACTTTCAGCTACAAACACCACCTGGTTCCACGTGTTCCATACCAACGTATACCAGACTCCCAGCAAACAGGAACCGCAGACATTTCTGCGAAGTGAACAGTTCCAGCTCCCAAGAGGAACACCACAAGACCATGAGAAAAAGAAAAAAACAAACACAAAACGTCTCTGTCTGAAGCAGTTGCAGGTAACTGGGATGTCCATACTAACGCAGGGGCCAGAAGAGACCTGTTTTCCCTCTCTTTGTACTCCCACGCCGAGGAGCTGGCTGAGCACGCTAAGGAAAGGAGTCAGCCCTATGGCCCTCAGCCCTTACGTGGCACCACGAGGTAACGAGCTTTCCAAAAACGCGCCTGCCCTCAAGTGCCTGTGCATCCACGCACCTACCGGGTACCGTCCACCGCTACCCGACAGCTCCTACGAACACATACAGCTTTTGAAACCACCGCCGCTTCTTCCGCACCCATGGATTAACGCGAGACGCTGGGCCTGCCCCTTGCCGGCCACGGGTCACAGGGCCCCGCGTCCCCCCACCGCTACACCGCTGAGCTGGCGACGGTGTCCCCCACCACACGAGAAGGGCCCTGGTTGCCATGGGGACCGTATGTCTCCGGCCCCAGGAAGATAATGTCTGTCACCTACTCCAGAAACGGGCATTCCTGACACGACCCAGCCCCGTGCGGTGCTTCTCGGGGCCCGAACGTAGAGCGCGGACAGACGCGTGGGCAAAGCACGCATAAGGGGTGGCGCCTCGGGAGGACCCCCGGCTCTGCTAGGCCTGGCCGCCCGCCCTGGCACACCCGCAGGCCCCGAGGCGGGACTCCCCCAAGCGCCTCTGCCCCAGGCCCCCGGGGCGCGCCCTGCCTTCGAGGGGCGGGCGGGCGCTTCCCTCAGCCAGGCCCCAATATCCCGTGACTGCCCAACCTCTGCTCGCTCCCTCGAAGCCGTTCCCCCGGCCCCACCATTACCTGCAGGTGACTTTGAGGGCGACAAGGAAGGCGCAGCCCAGCAGGATGGCAGCGCCGCACAGCAGCTCGGGCCGACGCGCCATCTGGGCGGCGCGAGGCCGCAGCCGAGGGGCAGCGGCGGGGCCGGAGCCGCCGCATAACGACATCATTCCCTGCCGCGACGGGGAGGGTGCGGGAACCGGGCCGCTCCCGCTCGCACACGTCTCCCTACCGCCCGCCTGTCAGCCGCGCCGGGGCGGGCCCCTCTGCCAGCGAACCAGGTGCCGCCACGTCGCGCCGCCCCAAGCAGGCGCGCAGGCGGTTGGACTAGGGTCACTAGTCCCGGTGGCCGATGGGACCCCTCGGAACGGCGAGGGCAGAACGGACCCGGCTGAGGAAGGGCGCGAGAAGTCGGGTCGGCGGTGGGAGGAGCCGCGGCGGGGGACGGCTGGCGTTAGGCCGGCGGCCTTCGTTCGCCCGCAGAACGGTTTCAGGAAAGCCACGTTCAGAATGGGCTTGTCAGCCTCCTGCTCTGTGCAGGACACGGTTAAAATTTCTCGCCGAGACCGGCAAGTAAATAACGCCCCAGTAATTGTTCCGAGACCCCGCGAGCAGCTCTTCCCCAATAGCCCCTACATTGCAGTCATGAAAGACTTCACACCATCCTTATAGAACAAGGATTCAATGTTTAGTTTTGTCTAGAATTACTTCCAATAATTTACAGAGCACTTACATTAAACAACGACAGCGTAAAATCGAGAAAACAATTCGGAAAGGCACACAATACAATCAGATTTTGTCACAGAAATAACAGTGTCCATAACACTCTAGTTCAAGCTCAGTTTATTACAAACAATATAAAAAAATCGGCATTGCAGCAGGTGGCATTTCAAGCACCAAGCTAAATTTGTATGCCTACTATACATTGGATTCAAATAGACTTCAGCCTAGCCTGTAAGGAACAGACACTTCACAGGTTCTCCCAGCTATGACTAACCATAAGATGTTAATATTTGTTGTGCTTTTAGTTTGTGAAGTGAAACGGACACAGCTTCCAGACTAGTCGTGTATGGGCATTACTGAACTTTGGTTCAACACTTCTTACATACACATTATATGGCCAATGACTACATTCAAACTACTGAAGTCATTCTTAAAGCTCTTCTAATTATATAAGGTTAACCAGTAACAGAGAAACATACTCTCAAAAGGAGGGAGAAGCCAGTCATAGAGGTAAAAAAGAAATCCATCTTTATCTATTTTGAATGAATTAAAGAGGCTTAGTTTTAAAATAAATAAATAATTTTTTAAAAGTAGACACACAAAGGAAATTGAAAGCACGATCTGCGTAGAAGCCAAAACACAACAGAAGCTCCGGTGCTTGTAAAGCCAAAAGGCTCACCAGGCATAAGTCATCTCAGCCCGTGATTGGTTTCCAGTTCCTGTGGTCTGCAGGAAATGCCATTTGAAGTTCCAGCCCTCTGGCAGCTGAGGTGGTGGTTTAAGCAAAAGTCAAAAGGCTGAAAACATGACCCAGCACTGAGCAGCTCCAAAATGCTTGTCTACTTGACAAATTAGTTTGCCAGTTTTGTTATTTTAGTGATGTAATGAGATGATAATACAGAAATAGCTGGAAACAAGCATCTGCAGACACAAATATAAACTTAACTAAATCTTTAGCTACAGCTGCTCAAGCTTTTGCTAATAGGCAAATCATCATTTTTACAAAAATCTCAATCCTGAAAGGTTACATGCAGAAAACAGCTTTGTGTAAAGTTCTCTTTATTACAGGCAACATTAGTCCATACAGTAATACACAATACTGACATACAAGTGTAATCTTTCAAAATCATCATTTAAACAGCAAAGACCAATAAACAGAATTTTAACTACTTTATTTTCAAAAATTAATAAGTTTTTCTCTCAAGATCCTTTTTCAGTAAATTATATTGAAACATACAAATAGAGAAAAAATACCCATTCAACATATATTGCAGTTAAATGGTTATTTTGTTTAAAATCTTTAATAAGAAAATCCTTTTTAGCAACCTACATATAGATAAGTAGCAAACTTTGTTTAAACAAATCCTCTCCATTAAAAGATCTGAAGAATTTTCATCCATCATTTTCTTCTTAGCCCATAACATTCTGTTTTGTAATACCTTGATACCTTAAAGTTTTTCAGCTGAAGGACTGGTACTAGGGGGCTTCCTAGATATTATAACCTCTTTCCCCCTTCTATTTCCTATCTTCCTGTCCAACAGAAGGTGAGTAAGCACGTAATACTTCAGATTTCTTTAATCGCCACTCTGCTTCATGAGAGCATAGACAGGTCTGCTCAATCCCCCTAAATCTACTACATTTTGCTGTTCAGGAGGAACAATATATGCCAATAAAAGCAGAAAACCTGCAGCTTTTCTGTCCCATGCTTTAGATTATTGTCAAATTTTCTGGTTTATGCTTCCAGCTGATAACATGTATGTGTCATCTCAGTATTAGTTTAAATCTTTAAACAAAAAACTATATTTTCCAAAGTCATTATCACTGGGAGCAATCAAGTGGTCTTTTCTTGCTTTGCTGAGCTTCATTCTTAAAACTTGTCTTCGTTCTTCCCACTCATGGAGTTCAGCATTGCCATGGGCAAATTTACAGTTGTTTCCTTCAGTGCAAGTACCAGCCATATATCTGTTAAGACAGATTTCAAATAGTGTTTTCATAGAATTATCACCATTATTGTATCTAGATTTTCTTGTGGTCATATTTTTGAAATACTAAGGACAAAAATGTCATAATTGGAAGAGCATTTACTTTTAAAATAAGAGGATTTAGCATTCAATTGCATTTTTCTTTTCCAGCTGCCAAGTATTATTAAAGGACAAGAGATGGCTCTTTTCTTTCTGTTCTTCATGCTACTACTTTACTGAGTCATTTAATGCCTGAAACTATTTTCGTCAGGTCACATTAACATATTGTCATTTAACTCACTAAGCTAAGTAACTATAATTGTTAATCCCCCCAACTAATTAATTGCCTTTTGTAAAGTAAATTTGAGTTTTAAACACTCTGTATGACTTAAGAATGTATTTTATCTTATAAGTGTGCCAGTTTGTATTCACTTTATACTCCCTATCTGAAGTTTGTTAGTGTTCAAAACATCAAATACATTTAGAATGTCATGTGTAGGGAGCACATAAGCTTTCATGCAAAGACTGTCAATAAAAAAAATAACTTGTTTTAGACATTGTGCAGTTTCTCAAGATCTCCAAGGCTCTGAAAATCTTTTAACTTGGAGTAACAAAAGGTATCTGTACCAGTTAATTAAATCTTTAACTCCAGAATGCAGATTCCAAAGTTTTTAGCTTTCCAAGAAGATTCCAACAGTGGAAAAAACTTTCAACATATTTACCAAAAAAATTCTCTCTTTCTATCAGGTAAACAGGCTGCATTTAAGAACTAAAGGTAAACAAAAATATACAACACTAAAGGTAAACAAAAATATACAACACTAAAGGTAAACAAAAATACAACCAACACTGGAGAAAACCAAAGGTGGAAGTCCTCTTCTATGAATTCATAAAAAATTTCCAGTAACAAATACTCAATTTTAACACATTTGTTGATGCTGTTACATTTCTACTTGCCTTAAAGATCCAGTATCACTGTCCAGCTAGGTACTGGTTTTGTATTCCCCAAGCAATTAATATGCAGATGCTTAAGTAAACTTCTAATAACATCAATAGTAAAAGTATCCTGTGGAGCTGCAATAATCTTGCTACCCTTTATTAACACCACAAGAGCATTAATTTGGTCCCACTCTCTGGGATGTATGCAAAGCAAGAAACACTAGAAACACTGTCAAAACTAATAACCACTGTAATTATTTACACTACAAACTGGCATTTTTCAGCATTCTTGACATCTTAAAAGGCACATACCTATCACAAATGCTAAAATAGCCGGTTGGAAAGCGATACTGCCAGCAGTTTTGATCGTCCTCAGTGTGGAAAACCTTCTCTTTATGCTTTTCAGAAGAAATGTGACCCTGCCATTGCTTCTCACTATTACAGTTCTTCCCACACATCCAACAGTGAAAATCCACCTGTTTTACAAGCAGTTTGAAAAGAAAACAATGAGAATTCAAGACTGTAAGTGAAGAACTGCTCCAAATACACTTCAAATGTTTTCTTTATGTTGGCCTGTAAATTGTCTTTTACCTAAACAGAAACAGTGATTTAAACACTGATTTAAACCTGAAGTTTATGATCCCCTTTGGATTTAAAGGGTTCAGAAGAATCGCTATACAGTGTCACAAGCTGCATTTAATGAAGCACCAAGAAAATAAGGACAAGAGTCTATGTTACTGAATGTGAGAAGAAAAAAACAAAAACCACAACAACCAGCAACCCCCCCACATCTTCATTTACAGTTATACCCATGATTACTTACTGTAACTTCAGCATAGTCAGTTGGCATGTGAATTTGCTTCCCATTTTCTTTGTTTGACTGAGCAGCTGTATCGTCTCCTTTTTCTGGTTTTTGACTTTTTAGCCATATGTCATACAACTGCTCCAAGTCTTGAACTAATGAGAGCAGAAGCTAAAATAAGTAATTAGCAATTAAGGCAAGAGTTTGAGAATATTAGATAAATTACTGAGTTTGCAAGCATAATTCAGTCCCCATCTATTAAAAGAAGAAAAATGAAGGACAAAATGTAGACATTTACATAGTTTAGAGATAAGAACCAAGAGCAGTAAGAATCTCTGGCTACTTACCAATACCTATTTCAGCCTAAGGGAAAGTAAGATGTTGCACACTTCAGAACAGGTACCTAAAGTGCAGATAACAACTGTGCTGTTGTGTATCAGTATCTGAATTTGGGAGTACTAATATAAAGTGTGCTATAGTTTTTGTTATATTTAGTCTGCCACAAATAACCTGCTCACAGATGTTATCAACAGAATCCTAGTGCAACAAAATCCTAGTGCAACAAATACATAACTATTTTGCTGAAACTGGATTTTGAATACCCAGTCTGGCCTTATTCAGATTTTTGAAAAAGGCACTTGGTCAAGTTTACCACAAAAGACAGAAAGTGCACTAAGAAGTAGTAAGAAAGAAAAACAGTTATATTTACAGTATGTTACATTTACTCTTCTACTTACTGCTGTTTTCCTTCATATATGTCCACATCTCTCTTTCCTCAGGGCTGTGAGCAAATGAGCAGTTCCCATCATACTGACATTTCTTGCCTGAAGCAATATGATTGCACAACTGGAATGTGAATTTAAAAAAAATCCTTATGAATATAAAGTAAAATGAATGATAGTAGAATTTTTTTTTTTTTTTTTTTTTCAGTCTAAGCTAGTGTTTCCCCTCCCAATTAGACATCTATATGACATGAAAAACAGAATCATATTAATTTGGTTTTAAAAATTCCTATATTGTAGTTAGAAAAAGCAAACTGCTGGAAGCAAGTAGCATGACTGGTTTTTGCCCCAAGCAAATCACCAGACCACAGGTATTTTTAAACTATTTCTGAAATGTTTACTAGATATAGTGAAAACTTAGTTAAATCCCTGAAAAAGTTATTAATTCCCACTGATGAGAAAAGGCTTCACTGATAATATATGAGATCAGCACTTTTATAAGGCTGAACTCTCTCAAAGCACTATAAACATATTCCCACAGAACTGACAAAACCAGTAACTACTATCTTCCCAGTTACCCTATTTTCTTAACTAAACCATTAGCTTCAGGTTGACATACATCAAATTGCAGAGGCACTTGTTTCTTTGCAGGAAGAGGACGGATGGTCATCCACTTCTTACGTTCATTAGACATTACTAGCACCACACGGCGATCTTTGGTCCATCTAAAACCAGATGCATTCAATGGAAGAAAAGAGTATTAAAAAAAGAAGACACACTGTATACACATAAGCAGAACCAGGAAAAGTGCAGAAAGGGTCTTTATAAATCTCAAATATACGATGAAAGCTTTAACTTTACTCCACTAAGACTTTACCATAACTGATAATTATAAAAAGCCCAAAACAGTCACCAAGTGTTGCTCAAGACCAATTATCAGCATAATACAAACAGAGGACTCTCTTCTGCTTCCATATGGTTTTTTAATTCCTTGTATGGTTCTTTCCTAAGCAGTAACAATGTTCCCAAAAGAGGTTTTCAACAACTGACAAAACAGTAAAATTTTCACTGTCTGATCTTACTTACGGGTGTCTGGCCTTTGCACTGCAGTATTTTTTGTTTCTGTCTGGCTCATTAACTTGACCATTTCTCCAGCACTGACCACAAACAAACTTCATCTTCAGATTAAGTGATCCATATTTCATTTGGTTCCCAAGGATCTTAAGCCAAAAAAACAACAACAACAATAAAAGGTATTTTGCATCTGCAAAGCAACCTACACATAATTATAAATTCTTCCTTACAAGGCAGGCTTACAATACCTCCAGGTCAGAGGTTATGCTGCATGTCTTGTAAGAGTCCTGCTTGTAATTTCAAACTAACTAAACATTTCTTAACAAATGCAATTTTAAAAACTTATTTCAGTATATGTACCCAGAAGTTGTGATGATATATACGAACTAAGTACATAGCAGTCCTATGTTTTGAAAAAATAGTTAATTGCTGTATGGTAGCTGACTTGGAAATTATGTTTAGGTTGTATGTTCCAGTTGTGACAGAATAAACCAAGTCAAAAAAGGAACTGTATAGGAGGAAAGCAAGCATTTTAATCTAAGTGGAGCAAGCCAAAGAAAGCCTACACTGAAAGATATTATTTCAAGACAGCATTAAAAAAGTATTTCTAAAATAAGCTACATTATACACAGACATGGAAAAAGAATTATCAAAGTCACTGTGGAATTAGGTCAATGAAATAAAACCTAAATACCTGTGACCCATGGGCACTAGCTTCCATGTTCTGCCAGTATTTCTTTGATTCTTGAACAATAGTATCATGTGAAATACCTGTAAAGGAAGAGGAAAATTTCTTGAGTACTTATGCCTGTTGCAGAATTATAGACATGCTCAAAATGCAATGCTACCAAAGCCCCAAAGATTTTATCTGTTTTTATTTTTATATATTGCATACCTATACAGAAACTCATCGCTGGAACTTCAAAGTGCAGAGATGAGCTTTAATTGACTTAGGTAAAGCATGAGTGCAGCACAAACGTAACACAAAAAATCAGCCTTTTGTATGAAATCATGTTTCCTGGAGAAGCCAACTCTTACTTCAAAATAGAAATTGTGTAAGAATTTGCTATCCTTGACTCTTCAGGGGCAGCTGGTAAAAAAACCCAACTGTTTACTCAATACTTTTTAGCATATTTACATTACTGCTTATTCAATGAAAAACTGCAACAAGTGAATGCCCTGATCCCAAGTTGCTAATTTCAGAAAGGAGGCAAGGGAGAGGTGGCTCCAACAATGAAGAGTAAAGCGAGCACTTTACCGAACGCACCTGTTTCTTTCTGCATTATCCAGACTTTAAGCTCTACCAGACTGTGAGCATAAAAGCATTTATCCTCTCGTAAACAGCCGTAATGCACCTCATGTCTGCACAAGTCAAGCTGACATCGAACTTGAAAAGGGCGGATTTTGGAATATTTCACCATAGTTTCTCGCAGAATATGGACAAGGCACCTGTTTCAAAAACAATTTCAGATATTCCTTATAATTGTTTTATTCCTGGGTGGAATATGTTAAGTAACCATTCCTCATGATAGCTTATTCAAATGGCTTTTTTTTTTCAGTTGAAATCAGAAAGCCAAAAAAAAATTCCAAAGGAAGGAATAAATAATTATCATTTTGTGTCTGAATAAATCAACATCACACAACAATGTTCTTTTGAAATCCAGAAGTCACACAGAATCACAGAATGGTAGGTGTTGGAAGGGACCTGTGGAGATTATCTAGTCCAACTCCCTTGCAAATACAGGAATCCATTTTCTGCAAAGCATTACTGAATTCAACCTAACTGGACCTCTGGTTTCCAAGAGGAAAAGCATATAATTTCCACTTTCAAGTATGTATCCTGGTCTAATTTGAAACACAAGTACTTACTCTTTTGTAGAGCACCATGTTAAAGTGTTGATGCATCACAGCAACAGCCTAGCTCTTAGAGCTATAGCATTTCCTCAATACTGGGAAGTGGAGTACAAAGCAATTAAAATGCTCCCATTTGTGATTCCATCACATAAAAATGTAAGTCTACTAATTCTCCAAAACTTACATTACACTATTTCCACTATGAAGACTTTATTAACTTTCAAGAACACTATGTTTGATCAACTAATTTAATAAGGACTATGGTCTATTTCAGGCACTGTAAGTAAGGTAAACTTGTTACTGAGTTAAAACTACAGCAAAATAAGTTAAATAGAAAACTTACAAATTCCTATACTAATTTAACATCTCACATCTATTTACATCAATGCAGCTCACCAAATATTAACAAATTGACACCAAACCAGATAAAATTCAAACACAAGGGTGGATACCACTATTTTTGAACGCATTGACAAGGACGTAGTTCACTTTCAATTTAGTTACACGAGACAATCCTTGTTCAGTAAGTCTGTCTTATCAATACCACCAAAGTGTTAACAGTCATTTAGCAAGGAAGAGAAATGAAAGTCAGCATTAAAAAAAATGCCCTGAAACCTCTGCTTTTCCATTTGAACCTTAAAGAGATAGTATTTCAGACATACTTGTTTTCTTCAAAGTCATGCATAGCAGGGTGAGAACAAGAAGATGAGTTATCCTTGTTCCTTTTGCTTATAATTCTAGGTTTGTGATCAAAACATTTCTGCAATACAAAAACAGGTAATCATACAATAAGCATATTATACACTTAAAAATATACCTTACCTTAAAGATTTTAACAGACTTCAACTCATCTGCTGTCTAAAGCTAGCCAGATTACTGCTGAACATGCATATGAAGACTTGCAAAATAGTCATGCATGAACCAAAGCATTTTATTATCTATTATGATTTTTACTATGTTATTTTATGATTTTTACTATGTTATTAGAAATAAAGCAGCACCTCACAAAGAAACATAAATAATCCATGATGTTCTTGAAGAAGTCGGGACACAGTCAAGTTGATTTTTCCATTTCCTCCAAAAAGCGCTTCCCGACTAAAGGCTCCTTTGCGCTCCAGTGTCCACACATCAATTTCCTCCTGGCAATATGCAAACGTGCAGTGACCTGGATATCTGCACTCCTCTTCAGCAGCAACATCTAAACAACATTGAATATGACACCAATGTTACTGGAAATTCATCTTAAAACTTCCACTACCTTACCTTCAAATTATTTTAATAAAGAGGCTACATCTGTTGTAAATGGGTCACTTAAGTCCAGCAGACAGAAGAAAAATCTTACACTGAATAACATGCTTTGAAAATGTAAAACTGCCCAGACTGATGCAGTCCTCTGTCAACTATCCTTTCTCTAGTCCAAGGCAATAATGCTGAGAATGCAGAATATCCTTTGCTTAAATACATCAATCCAAGTAATCTCACTTACATCACATGTACAGATCTATACAGCAAAACTCTAATAGTAGTAGCCCAGCACTCAGAAGCAAATTTCTCCACGACCAAGAAGAGCACATTCTCTGAATAATCACAATAATGGTAACAATAGTCTCTCCTTAGGGCCTTTGAAAATGCAAACAACCTAGTCAATTTCCTTCTCCACTTCCCACGAGCAAGAATAAACCTCATTCTATACTTGACTGCAGCAAAGCTAAGCTATATTGCTTTGAGTTCAGGCATGACCATTTCACACTCTACCTGTAACACATACCTTTGCATATATAATATGGTCCCACATACTGTGTCTTTGTTGGTCTTGGGCGTATTTTTTTCCATGATTTATCTTCAGAGTTTTTTATTCTGCCAATTAGAATATCCTTCTTACATTTATGTTCTAAACTGGGATGGTAAGCATAATCCAATAATTTAGGACCTGAAACAATACGAGGCAATGGCTTACACATCCATAAATTGTACCCCAAGTCTTAGCATTTCCACACACAGACTGGCACATAAGTCCAAAAGCAAAGTACATGAACACACTGTATAGAATTACAACTTGTACCACCAACTCTGAAGAACCACAAGTCATTAACAGCCATGTTGAGCAGAACAGAAGAAGCTAAATACTTACAAAAGGACCTGTTTCAGCAAGAAAATTCTCACGAGTTATTTAGGGGAGGGATGCTTTGGGAGAGCAACAAATTGCTGCACTTTTTTCAAATTCCAAATCATATGTTTTCATAACTGATTTAAAACTTGAATTGCTTATTCATATAAACCAATGCAGATGAATTCCAAAGATCAAGTGAATCATTCTCTTAACCTTCAACTTTTATTGTATTGGAACTGTTACTATGTTCAGAGACAAAACACACTAGGTAAAAGAACTACACAAGTGCCAAAAATACAAATTCCAGTCTCAGAACTTTGTGATTTTGGAAACAAAAAAAATATGCCTAGCTTTAAACTCTGCTTTTAGGATGATACTGTAGTGAAGTTCACCACCAAAATGAATATATCAGGGGGAAAGTTTGAAGACGAGTAGATGTTCAGTTTATTTTGCTATTTAAGGGGCTATAGAAACAGAAGTGTGACCCGCTTCCCCTGGACAAGAAGCTGACGGAACAGTATAATTTCAAAAGTAAGTAGTAAAAGCAGGAGCCACTGAAAGGCTATGCTAGAGATGCAAAGAAACAGAAGAAATAGATGCTCTGATAAAAAAAGTGAAACTAGGAAGGTGCTGTGTACTTCCAATAATATTTTATAGCTCCTGCTTTTAAGAGAAAGTGTTCTATGGTTTCTCAAACACGGATTTTTCTCATAAAAGCAGTTTTAAACTAATACAAAAGTTCTCAGAACTACAATGGACATTCCCTTAACATCTCAATGAATTCTGTATTAGTGTATCAATATCAAAGACACCTTCAACTTGAAAAAGCAATGCTTATTTTTAAGATTAGTCTGAATAAAAGCTATTGCCTCTAGAATATGGCTCTGTTTAACTGCAGCAGCTCAGGCCTAAAAGATTAGTTACGTTAAAGCCTAGTACTGGTTAAGATCCTTTGAGTCGATGCAGTGGAGTTAATAATTACTACGGTTTGGAAGCCTCAAGATTACAATTTAGAATTAGTTTGAAAGAACAATAAAACAGATGGGATGTGAAGGTTACCAGGTACTTTGAACTGCAGTTCAATTCCCCATGGCCAATCAGAGAGAGTATTGCAAGTTTTTTTTAGTCTTGAGCAAAGGTGTCATTCTTCACAGTACCCTGGGGGTTGGGAGGAAAGTGAATACAGAATGTGAACGACCTTACATAGTAAACCTAGAGCTTGGGGAAAGTGTGTGGTGATCTGTGATGGCTTTAAGGATAAAGAATCTGTTAGGATAAGAAACAAAGACAAGAAGGAAACAGATAATAGTTGTTGAAACATGTTGAATAGCTGTTGAATCATAATGCTGTACTACATCTCCAAAGAACAAGTCAAGGTTAATACTGTTTAGAAGCCAACAGTATTTTAACTTATGAGCACTAATTTTTTTTTTTTTTTTTTTTTTTTTTTAATAATCGACCCAATTGAGTCCACAAGCCCCTTACCTTTTTTGACAAAACATAACTGGCAGGCCTGTCTTAGCTCATGTGTGCCTTCTAATGGATTTCTTGCCACAAGTGCTGAAGATACAGGTATATTAGCACTTCCACTACTAAAAACATTTGAAAAGTCATTTCTAGTTTGGCCAGCAATTCCCATGTAATTTTCAGACCCAAACAAACTGCTAGGTCCATTTATCTGTTGGGAGAAAGCATAGTTTACTGAATCCATATGATTAAATTTATCTGCAATTAAAATTTAACCTACTGAAATTATTATTCAAAACCTAAGAAGGACTACACACAAAACCCCACAATACAAACTTAACTACATGTCTGAGAAGGGTACATGTAGATTCTACAAAGCTGTATACCCAGCACAGACTAAGTGTGTAAAAGATCCAGTTACAGACAGAAGAACCGCACTTTGCGGGCTAATTATTACTCAACCCTGGCTCATGAGGATGCAATCCTTCATGCCACCCTTCCCTACATGATCAACAGCCAGCAGCATGGTTGAAAATACAAAGCACAACTAGAATACAGAGACCAGATGGATTCTGACACAAGGTGGTCTTGGCTCTGTTCCTATACTATGACATTGCTCCAGGATTTCTAATATTCAGCACTCAGATCATAAGAAATTTTCTCTCTTAAGGTTGATTATTTCACACTTCCTACAGTATTTTACAGCAGGTTCCTCAGAATGGAAAAGTGGCTATGACAACAGTCAAATTTTACCCTTGTAAAATTTTTACCCTTGTAAATTTGTTCTGGTGTTTCATTATGGTGGCTGTGAGCTACTATATGCTGCTTTCCAAGCCAGAATCATCTTCATGGTAAAAGAGTCATTTTTCAGTAATAGAAATTTCTACTGTAAAAATTAAGATCTATGTTAAGCCTTCAAGGTGCCAGCATTTGAACTGATATAAAAGAAAACGTGAAAATACTTACAAACAATGGGGAATTATTGCTGCTAAGTGTTGGTGTTCCATCTCTAGAAGCTGAACTTGGAAGGTCTAAAGGAATGAAAAGAAGTTTTGTTATTTCAGCTTCCTGAAACATCCTACGTAAAATATTTCTCATCCTTGCGAAGTAGAAGTATGAATAGTTTGGGGTTTTGACAAACACTAAAGGTTTTTTTGTTTTGGTGTTTTTTTGGTGTTTTTTTTTTTTTTTCCCCCCAATTATTTAAAAGCCCATTGTAAACATCTGGACTGAAAATCTACTAGGCAATGAACTTCAACAAAGCCATCTGATTAACACGAGTAATAGCTTCATAAGCATATGCCAGAGCAATACAAAGATACTTGTGTGGTACAAAAAGGATAGCTAGATAAACAACAACTATCAAAACTGAACAGAGTGGGCTTGGAGCACACTTATGCAGACACCAAGTAAACCTCTTCTGTACAACCAACACACTGATTATCAATACCTTCAAAAACTGCGAGTGCAGATCGAATGTTGCATGTTAAATATTACTGAACACTAGTTAAAAAGAGAAGCCAGATGGCTCATGCACACCTTTCATCATAAAAAGTTAAATATTAAGACTCATTTCATACCTCTTTTTGGGTCACTGATTGAAAAGGTGCTTAATGGTGAACAAAAATTGTCCAGTGAAGAAGCTAAAGGCTGTGAAAAGATTTCTGAAAGAGAAGGTGAAGGAACAAATCCTGCATTAACTGGTAGTGTCCCCAACAAAGAAGCAGAGAAAGGTACACTAGGAGCTACACTTCCTGCAGGAACAGGTCCTCTGGCTCCTGTAGTTTGCTGAGAGAAAAAGAAATTTAAAAAGAAGATTCACACACAGCAAAAACACTTTTAAGCACACAGTCTGCAATAGTATTTATTTTAACAAAGTTTTTGTGAAGTTTTTATAATCCTATTGAAAACCAACAATAACAGGTGGGCTACAGTGCCACAGTACTGCACCGAGCTACCATACACTTAAGAAAACTACACTAATCAATCCCCAAACAATGCCCTAATGAAAGGAGTTATCCATTAATCAACCACTTTAAAGGGTCAGTTAGTATATTCACTTATTATCAGTTTTTAAAATTTTCTATTAATCAGATCACAGCTGAATTTCCAAATCATGATTAAAACACAGGACAACAGGGCAAAGTAGGAAGAGTCAGAAACAAACATGGATTTTTTTCTAAATAAATAAAACATAATTCAAATTGCAGTACAGTAAAGAGATAGCTTTGAATTAAATCCTCAGATAGAATCAAATTATACCATATTCTGCAAAGACCAGATCACCTTACCCCACCATGGAAAAGAACATATTCTTCTGTACACTTTTGTTAAGGAGCTATCAAGTGGGGAAGTTTGCCTCCCTTCTCCCTGTCATCCCCAGAAGCGTACAACTCACTCAAGATTCTACACTACACAACACTTCAGACTCTCTTGGAAGACTGCATTTTATCCTGACGTTTACTAAGCCAAACTTCCTAGGATCTCTTAAAAATAATTACTTTCTACATCGTTAAAAATACTTTCCTCAACACAAAATGCATAAACCAGAAAATGAGAAACCCAAGTATTTATTTAAAGATTTACAGCTTCATCCACAGCTGAATGAGGAATTAAAATCCTAACTAGTCGAAGAATTAAATATGCTATGGACTCACATAACACTGCAATACTACAGGATCCAAATGACTGGCAAAAGAGGATCTCCTGACCTCAAACCAGGACAGAACTGTATGCTTCACAGACTGTTCTACCTCTGGAATGAGTGTATTAAGAACAAGTCTTCCTGTGCTTGAACTTATCTAATATTCTCTTCTGAAAAATATAAACCAGTTAGATTCATGGTCAAACTTTTTCTGGTTATCCAGAAGGTGGATCTGGACAAAACTCCAACTTGCAGAGATACTAAAGAATGCACTGGAAGACCACAGCACAGGTACTGCAAAACTATGAGCATATGCTGAACTATAGTTTCTACAGCTGCCAGCTGAACACTCCAACACACCCTCATGTTCTGAGGTTTGTTTCCACCAAAAAAACTCACAAACCCAAAAACCCAACCACACTACCCAAATTTCACATCTACTTTGTTTTTCATAGTGCTTCCTGGAAGTAGTATCTAGGACAAGAGGGAACAGTTTTAAGCTTGAGGAGGGCAGATTTAGACTGTATATTAGGAAGAAGTTCTTTACAGTGAAGGTGGTGAGACACTGGTGCCACAGGTTGCCCAGGGAGGTTGCGAAAGCACCGTCCCTGGAGGTGTTCAAGGCTAGGCTGGATGAGGCCTTGAGCAACTTGGTCTAGTAGAAGGTGTCCCTGCCTATGGCACAGATGATTTTTAAGGTCCCTTCCAACCTAAACCATTCTATTATTCTATGATTCCTACTGTGGAAATACTGGTAGTAGTTTTTCTGAAGTAGTATCCCTCCTCACACCAACCTCACTCATGTTTCCCAGCACTTAAACCCAATGTTACTGTCCTTGGAGCCTCTTGGGTCCTGATATCTTTACAGCCCCACTTGCAAGAATCTGCACCTGAGAAAAATCAACCCAACTAAACACAAACACAGCTCAATGTAACCAGGAAAGGTAACTCACATTTCACTATTAGCCCACTTGATAAAAATACAAGATCCCACTTATGAGAACAGTCTCTTGAGAAAGAAAACAAAAGAAGTCTTACCATTACACTTTCATCTGGATCAGGCACAGAATCAAGTAATTCATCAAGTTCTTCCCCAATAATTATATCTCCATCACCACAATCTAGACATGCTTCTGACATAGAGAAAGAAACATTCCCTCCATTTGCCAGCACTGCAGAAGGCAAAGAAACCTTTTCCACTTGAAGAGGCATAACAGAAGATAAAGACGGTACAGGTACTGATGACACTTTAGACACTTCAGAAACAAAGTTTGATGAAGAAGCAGCAGAAACCAACTTTTGCTTCTGGTCAGTTAGATCTGAAACAGGTGAGATAGCAATGACTGAAACTTTTGTTCAGACGTAAAACCATCTTGCATAACTTTTACCCTGACAATGTGGGGGGTGAAGAAGTGGAGAAAAAATGAAGAACTTTTAAGCAAAACTACATGAAACATTTTCAGCTTCCACCAGCTTCCAATTCACGTATACCTATATCTCAGTTTTTGCATTACTCAAATTTAAAAAGATCGGAAAAAGTTACAGACCCACTACTTAATTGGACACAATGATCTTGAAGGTCTCTTCCAACCTGGTTTATTCTATTCTATTCTATTCTAATTAAATCTGTGGCATATTCTCCCCTCCCTGCTCTTCCAGGCTGAAGAGAACAGTAGGAGACAATTGCTATAGGAGCAGTTCTGATCATATAAAGGTGAGGAGATTGAAAGGAAATTTGGTCAGCCACTTAAATACGTAGCTCTGGAGATGAAGAGATTAGACTTTTTACCACAGATCTTTCAATTGAAAGGATGACATTTCTTAAGAACTTTCATTACAAATACAACAAGATATGAATATCTAGTTTCCTATCATTAATACTATAACACACTGAGACTCACCTATTTCAATGTCTTCTACAGAAGAAGAATTCTGTAAGTGAGAAAAGATACCGCTCAGCACTTTGCACAAGAGCCATTGAACTTTTTCAAATACATATTTACAGAGTAAGCAAGTCATCAAATTTGGGTTTTATAAAATTTGAAATTTATAAAGTCTAATGGAATTTAAAGGACAATTTTTTTAAGATAAAGCATCCATTTGCAGACTGAAATCCATGCAAAGTATCACTAAAATCTGCAACAAACCAACCAAAGTGAAGGGAATTAAAAAGAACTGAAATAGTATCTTAAACGTTCCTATGTTTCCTCAATCATTTACAGCTAAACTGTCTACATATGAAAAAGTCTGGAAGATAAAAATGAACTCTTCATTGCTGCTGTTCAGACACATTTCAAATAGCAAGATAAATGCAAATTCATCTGCTAGTGAAGGCAAATTTGGGCAAACACATAAACTAAACACATGAATTAAAAAGGGATTCTATAGCAGCACCTTTCACTTTGATAACAACAAAATAAAATGAATAATTAAACACATTAGCTATGCCCTTGCCTCAATACACTAAGTAAATATATTCATTAGACTGGATTTAATGCTTTAGTTAGCATTTATTCTACAAAAGTAACTTGAATGATAATCTTATGTCCTATTCTGCCATAAATACACAGCAAAACTGGTCACAAAGTTCAAAAGAACCCTTGAGTTCAAAATAACAGCATCTTATATAAAAGGTTAGTCGCATCATTCTCATTTCATTGTAAAATTAGGTAACAATTAGTCCCCGCAGTTTGCATTCAGCTTGCACTTGGAACATATAAAACCTTACCTGAGCTGATACATCACTAGAAACTGAATTTGAGGAAGGTGGCTGCAATGAAAAGATATCTTCATTAAATACAAAATTGATACCCAGAGAGGGAAACCTCAATATAAAAAGCTAAAATAAAATCTTACCTTTGCTCTTACATATGCTTTCCTTATTTTTAACCCCAGTTTTTGTGCTAGTTCTTGGGTAAGCTTAATCACACTTTCATCCTGAAAGACATAAAAAGAATTTTATAATTTACAGTCAAGACATCTGTTTACAACTCAGTCTATATTTTCCAAGATCCCTACATGCAGGATGTTTCATAATGCATCTTTATTCTTTTACAAACACATGAGACCGCAAGCTAACACTGAAATATGCAGCTACCCTCAAGTAAAATTACTCCAGTATATTGAGGCTTTAAAAAAGCCAGAAAATAGGTAATATCCTTCTCTTTTATTAGAATTTAAAATAATGTTAAGATTTTTTCAAACCCAGAGAAGTGGAAATTTTTTGTGGGTGGGTATTTTTTGTTTGTTTCAAGAGGATGTTTGGCCTTCATTGTTTCATTGTTTTGTTTTTACATAAATAGAGGGCCACATTTCTGATTCCCATAATGTCACCTACTATGGAACACTGCTGAATATTTCACAAGAACTCTGTCTTTTGGCAGTAATTCCACCACATAACTGGAAAAGTTGGTTGTATTTCAACCTGTTTTAATAGTTACAACTATTCATTTAAATTATTTAAAGATTTGGGTTTCAGAATGTGTCCTACAGAAAGAAAAAAAAAAAAAAAAAAAAAAGCTATTTATAAAACTTATATAATGGCACATAAATCTTAAGCAGAAACATTCAGATCTGGAGGTGCAAAGTGAGGATCCAAAGGTACATATTTAGATAAACTGCGATGAAACCTTCTCCCTATCAAGAGGTAAACCTATGCTCAACAGTTTGTCCAGGCATTTCACTGAAATTTTCATGTAAAAAGGAAAAAAAAAAAGAAAAAAAGGGAAAAGAAAGAAGGAATAATAGAAAAATACACCAACAACTCAGAATTGTGTTCTGAGATCAACCTATCTGAGCAAAGCATGTATAATTTCTATCAGCATTTTAATTCAATTCAGCAAAGCATTTCTGAAGTCACTCATTAAATTTTATTTCGCATTATGAAGGGTCTGAGCCAAATTAGATTCATTTTGGAGGAAACTGAAAAACAAAATGAAATTAAACCAAACAAGGAAAAAACAAAACCAAAACAACCACAAACCACAGAAATCAGATCCTCATGAGCCCCACCTTAGTCTACAAATCCTTTCCTATTCTTATCACACACTGCTTGCTAATATAGATATAGCCTAAGATTAAGTGCAGAGTAAGTGATTTAGATGGAGGACAATAGAGAGAGAAAAATCTTTTGAAGTGCTTGAAAAGCTAAAATACAGTTATCAGAACAATCAATATTGTATGTTGTAATTCCAGGTGTTTTTTCTCTTTATGTCATGAGTACACTTCTGACTGTACAGAATTTTAAACAATTCATTCACTGGTTCTAGAGTTTATTATCAACATTTATGGCACTAGATGCCCACTGCAAAGTGACTTTCTTTTGCTGACAGTTAACATGACTAATTGAAACCAGGGACTATAAACCCTCCTAGCAGCCTTCACTTCCATGACAAAACCAGTTCTTAGAGGAATAAGAAACATTTAAATGTATTAAAAATATCAAATAAACCAAAAATGGTCTTAATATATGTGTATGTTTTCTGTGGTAAATCTTTAAAAATAATCATCAATATTTAATAATTTACTTACCTGTGGCACAGCAAGAGAACATTTTGCTACAGCATCATAAGCCTTCTTATAACTTCCCAGCTCATTCAGAGCTTTTGCTTTCCGATAGAGTGCTCTAAAATTATTTTCATTCAAGCGTAATGCTATCTCACAGCTTTCTAGAACTTTTTCATGCAATCCCTAAAAGGAGGGGAAAAAAAAAAAAAAAAAGTGCTAATCAGATATTATTATAATTGAAATTATTAACTTAAACTGCCTCAGATAAAGATATTGAAACACTATAAAACATCTACCATGGCCACTGAACACTGCATGTGCGAGTTCTGTAAGTCACGAATTTATGCTGCTAAAATCAAGCAGGCCCATCATTCATGTAAAATCCAGTAACAGTTATGAAGACAAATTAGCTTTTTCACAAGAGGCATCTTATTCCACAAAAAAAGCACCAGACTCAGGTGCAAACAGCAGTATAAATGGATAAAAATACTCTTCCATCAACTTCTAAGCCCAATATGACTCTTTTATGGTAATACTCTAGTAACTAAAAATATCTCTATGATCATACTTGTAAAAAGAAGATACTAAATAACACGCCAAAATGATGATTTGAAATATGACAATTCTCAAACCAACACTAAGAGTTTTTCACTCACTAGGAACCTTTCCACATCTACATATTCTCTTAGCACATTGCTCCTGAGAAATCATACTGTTTAAATAGAAGCTTACCATATTTGAAAAACATGCTATCCTGTTCACATGCAGCTTCTCTAAAATATCATCAGAAACATGGATTTCTTCAGAATTAGCATAATCAGCTATGTTTATAGCTTCTGTATAATGACTCAGTGATCCTCTCCAATCACCTTCTCGATATACATCATTACCTTCATTAAAAAGATTTCTAACAAGCTCCCGTATAAATAACTAGAACAAAGAAAAGAAACATCAATCAATATCGGTTTTGTTATGTTCCTTATTTCCAAATATATTTTTAATAGAAAATTTATACTTGCAACTTCACAGAATCAAAATTACATGCACAAGTTTTGGTTCTATCAGGATTTTTCTTCTGGCACTTTTCAATCTCTAATATTCAACATCACAAAAACTGCAAATAAAAAAAGCTGAACTACTGACAAAAGCATTACTTTGTGTAAGTAGCTTCAAAGAGACATACACATAAATATGCTTCATTCTTTTAGCAAGCAGCAGCCATAGCAACTGGCAAACCAGTAGTACACAAAGGCTGCTTTTGCAGAGCAAAAGGTTTTTTTTAAATCTATAATGTGAACAATTGAATTTTATCTAATGTGTTCTCAAATCCAATTAAACCACCTACCAGCGCATAAAAATGCTACAAAGATGAGTCTGAAAATGTTAAGTCAAAAATTATGCAACCTAATAACATTTAGCAAACCAAAATACGTTATGGAGCTTTGTGATTGAGGTCCTTTTATCTCACTTTTGTAGAGCTACTCTAAACTTTTCTCAGAATAACACATTGTTTTATTCAAGTAATGCCGCAAATTCATCCCTAACGCCAGTAGAGAAAGCTTTAATCTGAATTGCTATGTAAGTGAATTCCAACATCCAAATACCTAAACACCTGTATCCCAATGTAAGTATTCCTCCAGTTCCATTACACTGGAAATTCTAAATTACCATTCATAAATAACCATTCATACTATACCATTACAGAAATTATGACTATAAACAAGAATAAATATAATAAAATAGGTCCACGGTAAAAACCCCTTCTGGAAATGCAAAAGTTATTTCATTACCTCATACTGTTCTTGTGTCCCTGGATAGGGCAGAGTAGATCTAAAGGAATAAATTACAAAATTTATTTATACATGTTGCTTGAAAGATGATCACATCAGAGAACACTGTTCTTACTAAAAGCAATCTCACTGTAAGAGGCAAATCTCAAAATACTGTCCATGGCCTGTGTTGAACATGGCAAGATTAGTTTTGATTGAACTGTATTTTCTTATTACTAATGACTCATTTTCATTTAAAGATAAGATGGTAAAGTAACTCAGCTATTCAAAATATATTAAGGGTTTGAATGCTTTGAGTTTATAACCTCAATGTTGCCTGTTTAAAAAACAATTTCCTTCCTCTCCTCCACTGTACAGAAATAGATTATACATGTAAATATTATAAAATGACAAATTATTTGTCAAAAGAACACCTCAGTTTTAATTAAGTCATACCAATGACACAGGAATTTAAAAAGTGCTTTTGTATGACACACAATAGATTTTCTCTAGCACAGGGCAGAGGTATTTACTTTTAACTGTTCATGAAGAAAAATAGGAGCCTTCTCCCTTCCCATATAGGTTATCTAAGAATTTGTTTCTAAGTAATTTTCAAAAGGGCAGTTTTGTATTTTTTTTGTGGTTGGTTGGTTTGTTGTTGTAGTTTGTTTTGTTTTAAAGAATGCTTTATGTGAACACTGAAATAGTGTGACATTTCACAATGATTTTAAGCTAGCCAAGATCCTCTAGGGAAGAATTTGGCATTTGTCCAAATGGAAATTAACTACTAAGATCATTTTTCACTAGGTTAAACTGTAGCTCCACAGAGTTGAAATGTTTGGGTAGTGGTAAAGAAACACTCTACCCCTACAGTGACAACCTAGTAGCTGTCCAAAGTATAAGGTGGATTTTCAGGGCTATCTATATTTTTCATCTACCATAAAATTCCATGCTGATTTTTCTTGAAAGCAGAGAAGGAATACCCCCCATATTCAATCTGCTCTGTTTGGAAACAAAGAGGGATTCTGTCTTTTCTTTAAGACTGCTCCCCATTTCCACATTATCATTAACAAATATTCTGAGAAGAAACACAGGTCTTCCTCCTCCTCCTCCTGCTGGCGCTACATTAAAAGGACTTTCCCAGAGCTAATCATATGTATAAGCATACAAGAATAAGACCACAAAAATCATACTCTATAAACTGAAGTCCTTTCTTAATGTCCTGTTGTCTAGTGTTTCTCTCTTCCGACACATTGGACATGTTATCCTGAACATCCAGGTCTTGGATACGCCACTCTTCAAAAAAGGGAAGAAATAAAAATGGTTGTTAATATGTAGCAGTTTGCATTTGGTACATTGGTACAGAAGGGTCCAATCTCACTCAACACTGAGTCCATTATACTAAAGTAATACTGCACACCACAGCTTCAGAGAACATGCTCTGAAGAAACTTCAAACACTGAAGTGCCCAAAGGAATAGAGGTAGAAGTCCCAGGTCAGAACCAATGCTCTATCTGTCCATGCCAGTGTTACCCAACACTTTTAACAGGAAAGAGGAATTAGAAGAAAGATTCTATCTTTAGTTTTCCACTTATTTACTCCACATGATGCAGAATCATGTTAGTGAAACTAAACCAAACTACAAGCACAGCTTTTACGTACTACTGCTAAACCAAGGTTCCACACTGTCCTCCTTCAATAGCTTCATATTTCTTTTGTTAGTTGCTAAGTAGAAATAAACTCAAGACCTTGGTGTATTTATTAAAATAATTATAGAAGTGGTAGTAGTAATAACAACAACAATAACAAATAACCCAAATCTGATTAGAAAACTACTAATTAAGTCTAACTCTAGAGTCTCTCATCATCACCCAAACACTATGTTGTAATTAGAAGCAAAATAATACAGCTTTAATAATATCTACCAGTGACTAAGGTATTTTGGAAACTATACTAGCAAACACTACCTACCGCATTAAAAAAAAAATTAGTAACTTCAGTATAATGCCACATCATCATCTTGACATTTCAATCAAATGCAAGTAGTCTGAATAAATAATTTATTCTTCAATGAGGGAAGAATGAAAACCAAAGTAAAACAAAATCCAAAATAACCCCCAGCAAACTCAGCAAAATCACAAGTGAGAACAGAAACTGGCTGGAGAATAAACCCTTCTTTCTTGGAATAAAGAAACAAACTGAAGAGCTTTCAGCTTGAATGTTTACAAACCTTTCAAAAGCATCCTAAAGAAACATATTTCAAGCATTAAGACTTAGTTCTAGTCTAACGCATTCCTAAACCAAGCATAAGAAACTGAATAATTTTCTTAAGGTCAATAAGCCAAGTAATGGAAGCAGCCCAAGGTCCCCATTTCACCTCACTTCCCTAATATCACCAACCTTTAAAAAAATAAATGAAAAGTCAATCTGTAGATTAGTAATGTGGGCAGCTACAACAGTTCACTGACAGCAATTGTTCAGATACTGCTTGTAGGTAGATAAATAGAACTCAGTAATCTAGTCTCCAAGAGGAAATAATCATGAACACCTTTTATAACCATTTTTCATGTTACTTTATGTAACACCTTTTCTTCCACAAGTTAGCTTTAGTGTGCTTTTGGTGCATATATTGAAGACTCGTATTATAAACGTTTTAATGAATGTCTATGGATAAATCTAAAAGCCAAAAAGACATTTATTTGGCATCCAATTTATGTACACATTCATGGCTTAGGATTCAGAATTCGTATGAGGGATCGTAAGAATACAAAATCCTCAAGACAATCAAAGACAGCAGCAATACCAGCATGTGCTTTTCCCCACAAAATTAAACTAGCTATGTAAAACTATAAAAAAAGGAACCATCAATGTCAATAATGAACAATGTCAGCTGAAGGTCATTAACTCCCAGTGATGATAGCTCTGGTTTTCAAATAATATTTCCCCCTCCAACTAAAAGCTATTTTAGCTCCCTGAATTAACAACTGACAAAGTAATACCATGCCAACACAAGAGTCTTGCATATGTCAAGATCTGGGCAAGCAGACTAATTTTAAGCAACCTCAATATTCCACATCAACAGTTTGCAAAGAGATTAAAAAAATCCAACACACTAACAAGTGTATTTATTTACCACCTTTGGCATAAATACTGAAGAATAAATGGTATACTAAAAATGTGAGGATGTGCAGATCCAATTTCTCCATAACAACGTTAGCGGAAATGTTACAAACTGGCATCACAGATAGAATAGCTAGCAAATGATGAACATATGCGAGTGGTGTCATTTATTATTCAAGGCAGTTTTCTGTTTTTTTCCCCCTACTTAGTCATTTGAATCCATAAGCTGTTCAGGCAAAAATTATCTTTCCTTAACATACTTTGACAGTCACATTGCCCCAGTTTTTCATGATTTTGCAGAGGATTTAAAACTCTTTCAGATAGCACCTCTAACAGCATCTCTCCCATCCAAACTATCCATAGATCCTCTTGGGCAACCATAAACACATTAGACTCTCATATACAAGGCAAATAACAATCACGGCTTGACTATTAATGCATTCTACCCATGTTCAAATTAATCCCTCCCCCATCTATTTAGCAACAGCTTTTCTCCTCCATCTGCAGGGAGAGAATTTAAAACAAATATACATATGTACCCACCTAGAAAAAAGTTTTAAATGTTGATTTGTCAGTTGTAACATTACTAGAAAAGCAAAGCCTACACTGTTGCTTTACTCTTTCTGCATTTCACTGAAAGAACCAAGCTAAAGAGAAGAAAAATAGTATAGGCCTGTAATTGCTGCTGCATGATCAATACAAACTCAATTTGCTAAACCTACCACAGAATATAATAGCAATAAAAGCTGCCTAACCCAAACAAGTTAAAGAACAATTTGTACTCTTTTATCTTCATCACAGGCTTCAAGTCATCCTGTTTCACAAAAGCAGAAGCCAAATGACAGCACACTGCTAGCTGCCAATATCACCTTTTCTCATAGATGCTGGTCCCTATTTGTACAAATAGGAGATTTGGGGGGAAAAAAAAAAAAAAAAAAAAAAAAAAAAAAAAAAAAAAAAAAAAGCAAGCTTTGTGCCAGCTCTAGCAGACAGGAATACCTACACTTTTCTCTCACACAAATTTGGTCTTTCCTCTTACCGTTTATTTGGGTTTTTTCCAGCACAGAGCAAGACAATTTTCTTGTTTTCTAGATTTTGGCATTTCTGAGGAATTCAAGATGAGTTTTAAAGGACACACAATATTTAGGATATGCCCAAGATAATTCGGACACAAGAGCTTTGACTATAAAAATTACTGGACTGTCTTGCAGAGCAAAACTGATATTTGGAATGCAAGTCAAATTAATTCAGAATTGAGATAATTGAGTTTTTCTGTAGGAGGAACTACAGGCCTCGGTTAATCTGAAAGTGAAGGTCACACTGCTTAAAACTTTGAACAGTCCAGCCTTTTAATTTCTAAATTGGAAGTCCAAGGAGCAAGTATCTACAGTTTGCCATACACAAGTTCCCCCAGTTGAAAATTCAGTCCTGAAGGATAGGGAACTAGGCAGGACTAATCCTTTCTCCTGCTGCATACTGTTTTTCAGACAGCTTATTTAGAGAGGAATGGGGAACAGGAAAAAATGCATAACATTATCTGGGGACCAGAACTACTACCACTGGGAATTAATAACCTTCAGCTGAGCAAATAATTCTGTTATTGTTCATTATTGACACTAATGGTTCCAGCTATTATAAACACTTCAGATAAGCATTCTCTGCACCTTCAGGCCTAAATGCTGAAAACAACTGGAAGTCAGTGGTCCTTACTGCACTTCCATCTCCACTGAGCTAAAGCTTACCAACTAACTGCAGTTACAGAAGTATTCGTCTAAGATAGAGAAGCATAGTTCCTTGTCCTGTGTCACTAAGTTTACTGTTAATGCAGTTATTGGGCTACAGGAATCTCAGATTAGATCTTTGTACAGTACAAAGCACAGTAAAGATTTTATCATGTTTTCTGCTGACAGATCTCTACCAGTCTCAGCAGTTGAGCTCAATTTTGAAGCCTGACTAGGGTACAAGTCTAGTGAAAATCACACTAAAAAAAGAGACCTCCTTTTGTATTCTAGCATCAGCCATCTCCCTCTTTATGATCCAGGCAGGAGAAAAAGTAACAAACTCAAAATATTAAATCAATTCAGTCAAAAATGAACCCTATCAAAACTTGTTCAGCAATCAGAAGTTGTGAAAACAGAAGCCTGTGTGTTAAATGAAAATATGAACAGTTCATCGGTGAACATACTGAAAAACTGAACTCCAGAAGATAGAAGTTACACCTTGAGTCCTAGAATAAAGGGAATGCTGCAAAGAGAACCAGGAACACTGGTGCAGAATAGTAGAAGTGGCTACATGACTAAAAGGCATACAATATAAACCCTTTTCACTTGTAAGAAGTGAAAGTCCACCTCTGCTGCTGCTTCCTGCATCACTAACAGCGGCAACAAGCATAATGGCATCTGGATCCAAGAAGGTAGGGGCACAAGAAAGCAGGCCCTTACCCAACAGACACAAACTAGAAGGAAGTGGCAGCAATACCCTCACTGCTTCCTAGAGACATCTCGCCAATAAAAATATCTCCATTACCCACAGTTCCAACTCAGCCAAGAATCAAACTGGACATCAGACACCTGCACAACACAGAATAAGTCTGATTCAAAGGACACTTCCCACAGCAATTTGGTTGCACATTCTAAGCATCTGACAGTTTATATAAGTAGTTACAGATAATAAAGTACAGTGCCTTACGTAGATTGTAAGCTGTTCAACAAATTTGGCTCAGGCCAACTTGACACCAACACAAGGATTGGAAAACAGAAATCTTAATACAAAACCTTTTTAAAAATAACTTCCACAGATAGCAAGAGCATAAAATTCAATATTCATGCTCATGCATCACTGTACTGTTACATAAGACATTTCAAACATGTAACACGGGGGGGGGGGAACAGGGAAAACATTACATGACACATTTTAATAGTTTTAATTCCTCTGCCTAATCTAATACTTCTAGTTACAGACTATTCTGTCATGTCCACTGAAAAAGCCACGTAATATCATAGGCATAACTCCATTTCGGTGTATATGTAAAGAGGAACAAATGTGAGCTTGTCAAAATGAAGTATCTGAATTTTAAAAATGAAACCGAATATATAGCAACAGTTCAACACCCATTAATTCCACATTCTTTATTTACCTCAACTAGTAAGTTGCACCTCTTCACAAAATAGTAAGACACTGTTCAAAGTTTGTTTTCTATTTTCACAGCTTTCCTACATTACTTTTAATCCATAAAAGAAACAGGAGAGAACAAGGATGCATTGTACAGTCACACTCCATTTCCCTAGGAAATTAAAGGGTAGGTCTGGAAGACTTTGGTTTATAGTTCCCTCAAATATTTTAATACAGATCCAACATGCAAGCTGAAGAAGCATTATCTTATAAATAAATCCAGATTTATCAACAGGACGTACACCAGCGTAAGCTTTTGTAAGCGATTCCTAATGACTGCAGTTGACAGCCTTTGGGGGTGTCTTTTGTTGTTGTTGTTTTTACTTCCTGTAGTTCAGTCATGACGTTCTGTAATAGCACTAGCAGTACTGCCTAACCGAGCAGCATTGAAGACGCGTAAGCCGGGCACTGTTTTCCCTTCAGTCGGATGAACGGGAGCACAGGTGACAGCGCGCACTTCGTAGTACACGCAGCCCGAAAAACTCGCCAGGCGCGAAACGCGATCGCGGCGACGCGGGAGAAGCCGAGGCACGGGACGGGCATCGGCCCGGCCGCTGTCAGCGCTTTACTCTCTTTTTTTTTCGTGTCAAATACCGCGTTTTGTTTCGATCACGAAGCAGCACAATACGCTACTATTCGCGAAGAGCAGCCGGGCACCGGGCGCGCCCGCCGGGCCCGAGTCAGGCCGGGGCTGAGGGCCCCGGGCCAGCCGCCACCCTCAGCCCCTCGGCGCCGTCGCCTTTGTTCGCGCCAACTGGATCCCGACGCCGACACTAAATCCTCTCCAAGGGGGCCCGTTGCCCGGCCTGGGCAACTTCATCGGAACCGACCGCGCCCGCCGCCCCCAGTGCCGGGCAGACACGCACAGTGGGAGGGCCGCTCCGCTCCCCAAGGAGAGGCGAGACAGCGGACCCCGCGGCGGGGGGTGGGGGTGGCACAGCCGCCTTCTCGGCCCAAGAGCGGCTGGCGGCCGCAGTGTGAAGAGGGGCGGGAGCGGCTCCCCCCACCCCGTCCCGTCGAACGCAGCGGAAAGGAACGGGACAGCCGGGCGGCTCCGCCCGCGCAGGAGCGCCCCTTCCTGAGATGGAGGAGCCTCGCCACGCACGGGGAAAGCGGCGCCCGATATCCCACCTCGACCCCCGGCCGCGCAACCCCTACCTTCTCCTCAGGCCTGCGGGTGCACCGCGTTGCGGAAGGCGGAGCCAGAGATCCGGGCGCGCGATAGCGGCGGCGACAACGACGGTGACAACGGCAGCGTCCGCCCCGCTCCGCCCTCGGGAGAGCCACCACTGCCCCCTACTCTCGAGCGCGCCCTCTGCTGCTGGGAGGCCGCAGGCACAGCTTGGAGGTTGTCTGACTCGATTGGCTGGAGTGCCAGCAGTGCGGGATTTCTCATTGGGTTGTTACACTTGTTTTGGAAACGGACAATTCTAATTGGTGGCAATGAAGAAACTGGTTGATGACGATTGGCTGGCTGCCTAGCATCGCTCGCCCCTTATCTTTTTCATGTCAGTCAGCTGCAGAGTTGAGTCCACCCCTAGGTCTCTTCATCACCCTGAGTAAACTGTAGCATATGGCTGGTTTAATAGGCAACGTCCGCGCCACGAACGAGCCCGTCAGCTGCCATCGGCCGGAGACACCGCGGACCTTTCAGTTTTCCGCGAAGCGGCCTAACGTGGGCCGCTCGATCGCGGCGCCCCATGGGAGTTATCGCGCCGGGTGACGTCACCCGCCTTCCGCTCCGCCGTAGGGGCTGCTGCGCCTGCTCCGTAGGGTGCGTCGCTCGGGTGTGAGGAATTGTGAGGCGGCGGGAACCGCTAACCGGCATTCTTCGTCCAGCTGGGCCCGGGTGCTTCTCCCGCAGCTGTGCTGAAAGAAACGCGGAGTCAGCCGGTGGGTGCAAGAACCCAGTGGGAACGGTAGTTGGCTCTGGAAGACGTAGCCAGGGCATTCCCCGGTGGCGTGTGGATTCTTCATTCCCACGCACCGGCGACACCTGGGATGAGTACTGTTGGTCCCGGCAACTCGTTCTGTCTTCTGACTCTGCATGTCAGAACTCAGAGCGCAAGCTCAGGAAAGCCCTTTTGCCAGATAAGAAACTACCAACGAGCAGGGTGCTTAGGGAACCTTGCTTTGCCATTGCTTCCCCAACAGCGGCTCTCAGTGGGCACCGACCGAGCCGGGGGGCTGCGGCGTCACGAATATCTCCATGCCCTCACATGTGAGGAGGCGGGATTTTCCCCTCTCTCACAGTGCACATAATTGGTATTCTAGCAATAGTTTCTTTCTTTTTTTTTCTTCCCCCAGTAATGTTAGTGATGTCAACGTCACTGGTGCAGCTGACCAGTTTGTACTGATGTCCCAAGAAATAACGTGATAAAAATGACCCCAACATTTCAGACAGTGTTGTGTCGTGTATGGGAGAGCTATATAAAGAGAAGCTTTGCAGGTTTTAATAAATACAGTGTACGAGTTGTACTACCGTTGAGATGAATACAGCAAATCAGCAGTTTATCAGGTGGAGTTATGGTAATGGAAGGTTCTCTGACCTGGTGAAGCATACTTGCACCTAGCCATCGTTCCAGTCCAATTACTGTGGAGGGACTGTGAGAATAAATTGCTGAAACGCTGCCTTCAGGCTTTTCCCAGCAACAGGTTACCTCCAGTTGATCCAGTTATGTCAGTTCTTAAGTGTAACAATTCAGTAGTGGCAGTCAGATATGAAATAGTTAATGTTTAAGAATTAAATGTAAAAGTCCCATGGCACTCAATGGGAAATTAGACTGTTGCTTATTGCAGGAACTTGAGGTGAGATAGGCATGTTAAGCTGAAACTTTTATGGTATGAGCTCTGAACATTTTTTATTTCCTTAGGGAACTACTTAGCGGTTTTTAGATTAATTTAAGATTTCTTGCTTCTAAAAACTGTTGGAAATTGTTTAGGCCAGTGAAACACCTCTGGGATTTTGCTTAGGAGTTAGTACAGGAATTCCTCAGTCATATCCTTTACATAACAATGAAGTGTTAGTACCCAATAGCACCATGGTTCTGTTTTAATATCTCAGTTGTAATCCAACGCAAGCATTATCAACTGAAGAAGTCATCCATGATGCCTCACCGCAACTTCTGTATTATATGACTAAACCGAAGATGAATTTCGCCTTCCCCAGTAGCAGCGTCATGAGCCCGTAGGCCAGCAGAGGGCATGTGCCCCTCTCCTGTGCTTCCTGGGGTGCTGGCCAGGCCCACGGGTTTTGTGACTTGAATTCTGAGGGGTAGTGACAAGTTCATGTGCGACCTGAATCCACGAAGAGTGGAAGTTAATAATTCTTTTAGGTTGAAAGGCTCAAAATTAGGACTACTGGAATTAAAGTTTATGTGCAATGTTTTGCCACTCAGAAAACAAATGTGTGAAAGGGGAGGTGTGTGTGATCTGTTAGATCCCTAAGTCAGGAGTTAAAAAAAAAAAAAAAAGAGAAGTAGTAAGGGTTATAATGGGCCGGTGGGACATAGATCTGGAGGTTTTTTCCCCAGCTAGCTTTATTCCCTAAGGTATCTAAGTTGTTTAGAAACAAATCACGCTGCACCAATTTGCTTTGTCGGGGAAGACAAATGGGCGGGAAAAGACAAGCTTGTTAGGCTATCAGTGTACTACAGTTTAGACTGTCTCCTGATGTTGTCACAGACATTTAAATGGGAAGAGTGACAGAAATAGAACCACAACTACATGAAGCTATACCTGAAAGTGCTCTAGAGCAACTACCCAAACTTTACTGTCTCAGAAATGCAGTGGTTAATTTTTTAATCATTACTATCAGGGTGCCTAAGATAGCCTTTCTGAGTGTTAGTTTTTCAGAGTATGTAGAAATACGCAAATAAAACTTGTTGGACTACAAAATTCAGTATTTGTTTGAAGAGCCACACAGAGGGCTGTGAAAATGTGATCTAACATGAAATCTAAGGTGTAGGGCATTTTGTATTAGTTCAGAGGAAATACTAAAGAGTGAATAAATCTGAGAGACTGACACAAATAAAAGTTCTGCTGTGTAAACTCCCAACAGATTAACTTCAGTTTTCCAGCTTACTGAACCTTGACACTGCATACCCATAAGACCTATGCATCTTTTAAGGTTCTATGCCACTTTCTTAAGGGAGTCACACATTTGAAGAATTTCTTAAGATCGAACAAATTTATGTCTGGACATAAAGGCTGTATGTAAATAGGAATATATGTACCTTGCTTCAGTTCATGATTCAGTGATGTCTGATCTATTTCAGTTGACTATAGGTAACTTTACCTCAGATATTTCTCTGGACAGTACTCAGAGCACCTCATTTCATGTCCAGTGAGTTAATGACACTTTCTAAGAGTACAGAATGTATTTTGAAATATGAGATACTGATTTATATGTATCAAGATACTTCAGAGATTCAAGGAAAACACATGATGAAGCTATTAACTTTTCAGCTCTTTTCTTTCTGAGAAGCTTTTCATTTTGTTAATATTATGTCAGTCTTTGCAGTTGCCCTAAAGAAAAGAATATCAGAACTTTTCCTACCCTTTATAGGTAATAGTTTCCTTATTATTTATTATGGTTAAGAAGGTTTAAACGTAGCAATCTGATTACTTAAATCATTGGAGTATTCTATTCCATTTTCTCTCTGCTGTTGTCTTACCCATTTATATTATTAACAGGCAATGGAGATTAAGATAAGGAAAATTACACCTATTTTCAGACCTACTTGCTAATATATTTACATCAGTGTTGTAACTAGCTAACCCATTATCATGAGCTTCAGCTGCTTACATCCGGTCTTAATTTTACCATTTTCTGTAACTATGGCTGCAGTAATTAAACAACATTGGGTGTGTCTGATTGCTTCTTTTGGAAAACAGCGAACGTCTCACACAGCCACTGTTAGCATGAATCTCAGGAAGTGTTTTATTCAGCATATACTACTTGTTGTAGGTATAGTTGAGAGCTATACAGTGTTTTTTATTCAGTTTTTTTTTTCACCTCAATAAGTCTGGTCCCTTTTTTGCTTGGTTATATATTCAGAGATTAACTGCAACACATGTTTTATGCTAGAGAATTCTAGTGTAACTGAAAAGATGTATAAAGTGGTTATGTATGAGAGTTGAGTCTGCCTATAAAGAAACAGAGAAAAGGAAAACAGTGGTTTAAAATTGAACTCATTTAAGAAGTGGTGCTTTAGCAAATAACACAGGCAGACTGAGTTCCCTGCCAGAACAGCAAAAATATGTCTTTCCCCACCCCCCCCTTTTTTTTAAGGTTTGCTGAGATCTAGAAGATCTTGATCTCATAGTAATCTAAAATACAAATTACTGTGACTTCTAGGAGTGTACTTATAGTAACAGTTGTCCAGGAGAGACTAGGGAACAAAATGCATGCTGACTTTGCTGTCTGCACATGTTTGTGTCTACTTTAGCATGTGGACTCTTCCAGAAGAAGCCCATTTGTAGAGCATAAGTTGTGTGGATGTCCAGTGCTCAACACCACTGCACTTTTCAGGGCTTTTACTTTGGAATAGCTGTGGTCTGAACACTTGGGTTGCATGTAGAGGCTGGAGCACACCTTGTCTCATTTTACCCCAAAGGAATCCAGGTTACATGCTCTGAGACAACTGTATAAATTGAGCAAAAAGTACAGCACATGGGGACAACCAGTTTGGCTCACTTCTGAGCCAGGTAGCTTGCTCTTAGCAGCAATGATATATCTGAACAAAGTTGTGCAGGGCACTTTTGCGTAAGCAAGCAGACATCAAGTCAGATTTTCTTTTTGCAGTCAGGAATGGTAATCACAAGGTAGAGTGTCACTGGTTTATGTTTCTCTGCCACCAAATAAGAGGCACTAATTCTTTTTTACAATTCCAACAAAAAGAGCAGAGGCAGTAGTTGCTTAGGAGCCTCTTTAAGGTGGTAATCAGATTATCCTTTTCATAGGTGAGCTAAGTAGGTTAAATATCTTCAAAGCCTCTAAAGTGTACCTCTCATATCCTGAAAGGTATTAACACATTGGCACTGTGTCAGCTTCCCTGCAGTCTTAGGTCAAAATGGCTAAATGTTACACCTCTCTGTCTGCCGTAACCACAGCCACGTGGCTAAAATAGAAAGTTCCCAGTCGTCATATTGGCTCTTAGGAATTATTAACTTTCTCCATATATAATGGAGGATGCTCAAGCCCTTCAAAACCTGCCACCACCATGATGTTATAGACCAGTACCTTAATTCCTGCAAACAGTATCAGCAGTTATTCATCAGATGACCTGAACTGTTATCCTTAATCCAACAGGGCAAGCAGTCATCAAAAACTTAAATTTATAAGCATGAGTAAAAATGGCAAAGTATTTTCAAGCCGACATATTCCAAGAAATTCGAGTTTCAAGTCCCTTACTGTAGTGTTTGCTTTTTATCATTCTACTTCATGTTGGAGAAAACAGTGATAAACCCATTTGAATAATCTGTCTCCTAAAACATACTGGAATCAAAGTCACTTTAAAAAAAACATATATAGATACAGCTAAAACCTCTGCATTTAAATAAAGCTTTAAATAAGGAGTGATCAGAGTTGACTAGGTTCTTCTAAAGAAAATATTTAGGGCAGAAAAAGGAGAATGAAGTTAGCTAGTGCATTTGATCTTGTTTATTTCTGGTTTTCTATTGTTGGACATCGCACTGATGAGAGGTTTTTCTGTTTTGTTTTTTTTTACAATCATTACTGAAATATGGAATTCAAAATACAGCTTTTCAGTAATGGTACAGGAATATTTTGCCATTGTATAGATCAGTCTGAATCAAGTCACTTCATTAAGTGATCTAGCCAGCAAATGAAACTTTAAAATGTGCCAAAACCAGACATGAGAAAATTGTACTTTTTACTTTCATGTCTATCTTCTGTGGAGAAGCAGATTTTTTGCTTCAAATTAGAAAAAAAAAAACCAACCAACCCACAACAAAATTCTTAATAACTGAGATTCCATCAAAAGAGAAACATTTTAAAAGTGTTTTAGTTACTGATTTTCAAAAACTGGAAGGATTATAATTTTACAGAAATTATAGAAGTAGAAAAGCATGAGAATGCTTTGGATGGGGTTTTGAGCAGCTTGGTCGAGTGGAAGGTGTCCCTGCTCATGGCAGGGAGATTGGAGTTAAATGTTCTTTAAGGTTCCTTCCAACCCAAGTCAATCTATGATTGCTGCCACAGATGCTCTAAGAAAGTATTTTCTTTAAAAATATATACATTGCATCTCTCTGTCCATCTACCTTGATATTCTAGGTAGTGTTACTAAAAACCTTAAAATCTCAGGGATTTAATTGGCTTCCCATTAAAGCTGCCATATGAAACAGCACCATCACTGTAAGTAAGTGATTCCATGGGGAACTGTTGTGAAGAAACTATTACCTTGAAAAATAAGGTTAGCACATTTTCTTATCCAAAAAGAGTCAGTATTCCCTAGTGTGCCTACTCCTCAGGAATTTGGTAACCAAGTGTAAACCCCTCTGCTACTGCTGCCTAATTGAGTAGTACTGACAAAACTGCAGTTGTGAGCTCTATTGTAAGCATCTAGGTGTATAGAAATTACTCCTATAAATATACACAGTTTCAGTAGTGATGAGTTCTCTGACAGTGGGCTAACACAATATAATGAGTTTCCCAGAAGAGAATCCAGATGAATGGGCAGTTCACAGTGCCCATTACAAATAATGGCACTGGTGGAGCAGCAGGACCTTTCACAACAGTCCACATGAATATTACAAGGCAGGGTATGGGATATATGAAGTAATAGAGAATTGGTTTTGAGAAACAATTGCAACAGGATTGCGCTGCCGCTAGCACAGAAGTTGCTACAACAAGCAAAGTCCTGCTGTTCCATGTACCTTTGAGCAAGTCAACTTTTATTCATGCCCTTTAATTTGTTTTATAAATCCATTTTTGTGTTTGTAACCACTTAGCCTTCCACTGAATTTGAGTTTTGAGCTTGTATGGTTTAAGATACAAAACTAACCTTAGATGATTGGGTTTTTAACTTGAATGCTGTACTCTAAAATGTGGCACCCCACCCATTTGCTGTATACAAAAGGAAGTTTTAAATTGACAGGAGAGTTAACATTCTCCCAAACCGCAGCTTGGAGCATGTATAATTATGCTAAGCTATTGTTAGGAGCTATTTTTAAAAGGAAATGTTGTCTGCCTTCTGAGGTTTTTCTCTACACATAGTTTGGACACGACAGCCTTTCTTTAAGAAACAAGCACAACTAGCACACTTGAAAGCACAGGAAATATGACAAGGAGCTAGGCTGTTCCGGTTTTATATCTCCACCTTGTTACCAGCTTTGTACAGGGCTTCAGTTACCCCAGGTCTCATTATTTAAATCTGTAAACTTGAGCTTTCCATTTTAAAACTTACGCAGCTATTGCAGTGATTATTTGTTTATATTTAAGTGCACTTCCTTCTGTAAACTGCTGAATCTCAGGTATTAGATACTGGATTACACATCTTTCTTTGTTACCTTTTAGAGATAGTAGGAAGGTGCAGTATTGAACTTTCTGCCATTCCTTCCTTATCTCATGGCTCTCTCAAGTAATTACCTCTAACAAATAATGAATCAACTGTCTTTTTCTCCCTGAGAAAAAAGGACTGTTTTTATTATATTTTATTTTTGCTATAAATCTTACGGTAAGGGTATCAGTTTTAAATAAATTGTCCCCAAACTAGGCTGTACCATCTTTGCCTCTTGTGCTTACTCTTGATTCAACTTCTTTCCAGCCACAGGCCCCTGTTAATAGAACAGGAAGTTCCTTGTTTTCTAAAATTGTGTGACTCCAGATGTAATCATATGCTTTAATCAGATAGAAAGTTTGTCTTGCTTAAAGAAGAAATTACTTAGGCTGGTACAATAAATTGCAGGGTCCATGGCATATAAGTCAGATGAGATGATCTGACCTCAACTCCCTGAATAAATGACAAGTGACCTAAGAAGCCAAAGAAGAAAGTATGGTGGCCAAAACAAAGTAATGAAAAACAAAATTCAAAGAAAAAAGAGTGAAAACAGCAGCTCAGCAAGTAAGTGGTGACTCTTGTTTCAGTGGCACCCGTTCTCTGAGGGGCTGTGCTGCTTGGTGTTCTTACATAGGTTTCTAAGTCCAGTATTTCAAGTAAAATTAGGACTGCTGCAGCTCCTCCTCTTCAAGCTGCAGTCATAATGATCATAAAAAGACTTACCTAATTCCAGTTCTTCCAGTTGTGGGATAATCAGTTAATTATGCAGATTACGTAAAGCTGAAGGGGGATACAGTGTGTGTGCTATAGTACAAACCTCTTCTTTCTTCATATGAAAGTGATCACCTAGTGCTTATCTTGTCGAGCGCTTGCTTTCTGTCCAAAGTAAAATGCGTTCCCTTCGCTAGTTTCAGGGATGAAGTCATTAGAGAGCATTGCCTAATTTACTTTTTTTAATTCTACTTCATTGCATATATACGCAAAACATGTTTTCATGCATCCATAGGCAAACTATTGCTTCAACCAAAACTGAAAAATGAAAAGTGCTACTTGATTGGAAATGAAGAAAACAAACCTTCATCAGCATCTTGGCACACAGTTATCCTTGAACATCCAGGCGTTCGAAGGAGTGGTGCACAGTAATTACTTTTGGGTTTCAAAATAAATACTATATAGGTATTTTCTGAGGGAGGCTGTCAGAAGGAACAAACCTGAACAAAAAAATCAATGTAGTATTTTACAGAATAAATATTAATTAGAATTGTGAGTGTAATTATGTTTCGGTATGGCCTCCGCAGCCCTCCATTCTAAATAGGACTTGGACACAAGCAAAGATTATCTGTCCCTGGCAAATCCTTCTGAGGGATTACATGGTGCATAAACTAATAAGGGTTTATCTTTTCTTCCTTCTGAGAGAAGAAATAACTAGAGCAACATCAAAACAGTAATGTGGCATTAAAGAATTCCAAACAGAATTAGGAAATTAAAAGGTAAGGATTCTCACAGCAATATCAAATCACCATTAACTTTTAGCATGCCAACCTTATGTACAGACCACACGTAACATTCAGGATACTCTCTGTATGCTGCACTGTTTTGCTTTGTGAAGTAAAAAAAGTCAGGTATGCATAAGATGTTTATTTTAAAAGATAATCTGAATATTGTCAGCGTAAAATTTTGCGTGCAGCACCACATTATTCCTAATTTTTGTGGTGCTATAGCCACAAAACAACACTAGACAAAATTTCAATCATTCAGCATAATTTCAATGAAAATACTTAGGGTAAAATAACTGAAGCACAATTAGAATGTGCTAAGTTTTACACCATAAAAAGGTAACAGTGTATTTAGTATTTGCCATCTGTAATAGACCTGACTAGTAGGGTATTGCACTGTTGACAGAATGAAGGACAAAACAATAAAAGGTGAACAAATAAACAGGTAAGGAAACAGGATTTTATTTTTAAACAGTTAAAAATGTTTAGAGACAACGAAGAGCCAGTATACATTCTAAAAGGGAAAGTTACACAAAATCATAATATGTGCATTTCTGTCTCTTCCCTCTTAGTGGAACAATCTCTGCAGTCTCTACAAGTTCATGTTCTGACTTCACCTTGCATACTATATGCAGTTCTGCAGCTTCCCCTCCACCCAAAGTAAAAATAGAACTGGAGTAAGATTGAGAAATGGTCAATAAAGACAAAGCATATAAATGGAATTACAGAACGGTGAGTTAAAATGGTGGGATAGTAGTTCTTTATGGAAATAGCACTGCTTCTGTGTGTAGAATCATAGAATCAGTCAGGGTTGGAAGGGACCACAAGGATCATCTAGTTCCAACCCCCTGCCATGGGCAGGGACACCCTACACTAGATCACGCTGGCCAGAGCCTCGTCCAGCCTGGTCTTAAACACCTCCAGGGACGGGGCCTCAACCACCTCCCTGGATAACCCATTCCAGGCCTTCACCACTCTCATGGTGAAGAACTTCTTCCTCACATCCAGCCTGAATCTCCCCATTTCCAGCTTCATTCCGTTCCCCCTAGTCCTATCACTACCTGAGATCCTGAGAAGTCCCTCCCCAGCCTTCCTGTAGGCCCCCTTCAGATACTGGAAGGCCACAATGAGGTCACCTCGGAGCCTTCTCTTCTCCAGACTGAACAGCCCCAACTCCTTCAGTCTGTCCTCATAGGAGAGGTGCTCCAGCCCTCTGATCATCCTCGTGGCCCTTCTCTGGACACGCTCCAGCACGTCCACATCCCTCCTGTAATAGGGGCTCCAGAACTGGATGCAGTACTCCAGGTGGGGTCTCACCAGAGCTGAGTAGAGGGGGAGAAGCACCTCCCTTGACCTGCTGGTGACACTTCTCCTGATGCAGCCCAGGATCTGATTGGCCTTCCGGGCTGCAAGCGCACATTGAGAGCTCATGTTGAGCTTCTCGTCCACCAGCACCCCCAAGTCTCTCTCCTCAGGGCTGCTCTCCAGCCAGTCCCTGCCCAGCCTGTATTTGTGCCTGGGATTGCCTCGACCCAGATGCAGGACCCTGCACTCGGTCTTGTTGAAGCTCATGAGGTTGGCCTGTGCCCACCTCTCCAGCCTGTCCAGGTCCCTCTGGATGGCATCCCTTCCATCCAGCGTGTCCACTGCACCACACAGCTTGGTGTCATCAGCAAACTTGCTGAGGGTACACTCGATGCCACTGTCCATGTCGCCCACAAAGATGTTGAACAAGACAGGTCCCAGGACTGATCCCTGAGGGACTCCGCTTGTCACTGGCCTCCACTGGGACATGGACCCGTTGACAGCCACTCTTTGGGTGCGGCCATCAAGCCAATTCTTTATCCATCTAGTGGTCCATCCATCAAACCCATGTGTCGCCAGTTTGGAGACCAGGAGGTGGTGCGGGACAGTGTCGAAGGCTTTGCTCAAGTCCAGGTAAACGACATCAGTTGCTTGCCCCTCATCTATTAATGCTGTATGATAAAGTTGTGTAGATAGTAAAAGTAGGCAAACAAAGCCTTAAGTCTCTTTGAATACAGTACAGATGACTTGTGCGTTTGCATAGCTTAGTTGCTGATAGGTAGAAAAATTAATCATCAATAGATTTTATGTCAGTAAAACAGGCCTATGTCTTCCCTGCCTGCAGGGCACAGTTTCTTGAAACCTTTAGGCAAAAGTATTATTGCAGTCTCTCCCTGGCAGGATGGAACTGCTAGTTTGAAGCTATCTTCTATCAACATCATAAAGTCGTAGGATCATGTAGGTGGTAAGGGACTTCAGCAAGTTTGCAGATTCCAACCTTCTGCTCAATGCAGGACCCATTAAATTAGGTTGCTTTAGGCCATGTCCAGTTGAGTTATGAGTATCTCTAAGCATGTAGTAGCTGTAGCCTCTCTGGACAAGCTGTTCTAGTAATTGACCATCTTTTGTTAAAAAAAACATCTATAATAATTTGTTTCCTGTATTGAAGTTCCCATGTTGTGCTAATTCTCTCATCTGCAGCTCTGGGAAGAACTAGACTCTTATCTTTTCTGCACCATTACATTAGAAAGTGGTAGAGCCTCCCCTCACCGGCATCACTGAAGCAAATCCATCTTTCTCAGCTTTTTTCTTGTATGTCATGACCTGCAGCCCCTTGAACAGTTTGGTGCCTTCACAACCCTTGTTTCAGTATGTCAATTCCTTTCTTAAAACAAGACACAGAACTCCAGATGTAGTTTCACAAGTGTCAAATGGAAGGAAAGGATGACTTCCTTCCAAACTTATAAGTTACAGCCCAGTGTGCATCTGGCACACTTGCTGGAAGAACACATTTGACTCATGTTCAGCTCATCCACCACAGCCCCCTGCTCCTTTTCTACAAAGCTGCTCTCTAGTCTGTCACTTCCCAACCTGCTCTACTGCATGTGGTTATGCCAGTGCAGGTGCGGGGCTTTGCATTTGTCTTTGCTGAACTTCATGAGGTACCCAGCAGCTCATTTTTCCAGTCTGACTAGGTCTGTCTGAGTTGCAGCCCTGCCCTCCAGTGTATCAACCACTCCCCCCAATTTGGTATCACCTACAAACTTGCTGAGAGGTCACTCTGTCCCATCATCCTGGTCATTACATCAGCCATTTTAAGAATCCAAGCTGATGTGACCTGTGTAAAAGAAAATCAAACATCCATGATCCTTCCAGAGATATGCTAGAGATTCAAATTTTATTTCACAAGTCTAAGAAATGCATTGTTAAGTCTCTTTCTTTTCTAGATATAAAAATAAAAATTAGCTCTAGGTTCCACAAGAAGCATGCCCTGGGGCTTTTTACAGGTGTGAATGCTGAGATCTAGAACTTCACTTAAAGTGAGTAAAATCTTTCAGAAGGCAAGAGATGACTGCTGAAACTTCAGAGCTAAGCAATCCAGAAATTATTTATAGAGTCCTTCCCCAGACTCTTCCGGTCTGTGGCTTTGCTCAAAGATTGATGATATATTTCCTATTCATAAAAATGGCCAGAATTGCACCAGCATATACAGAGTACTCCAAGAACATCCTTGCAATCATGTTATTTGCCTTGGTGAGTGTGTGCACAGTATGGACTTCATGCTGGTAGCCATTATCCTTACGGAGCAGAGAGCATCTGGAACAGAACAAAACCAGATGAAGAAAACTGTAGGAGTAATTTTGCTCCTCTGTATAAATTATAACTGTAAACCAGTTTCAAGAAGATTTATGTAATAACAACTTCTCCAGCACACAACTGTCTGTTATGGGCAGCTACACACCAGCAGTGTTTTTGCAGAATGGACAGAATAACATTGCTGCCATAGAGCATATAAAGGACAATATTCCCCAAAATTCTCTCTGAACATATGCTACTCATAGGCTTACTATTCCCAAACGAATTACAAGTTTTGCTATAGGCTGGTATTGTCTTACAGTTTGGGTTTGGTTTATATGCTAGAAATAGATTAAAGATAGATTTGGTAAATACCAAATAAATTGGAAAATTACTTAGTAGGATGTTTTCTGATATTCCAGATGGAGCTTGTCTCTCCAATCTGTGTTTTATAAGTCTTGTAGTTTTTTGGAACAGCATCCCCAACACCACAAGCTGAAGAAAGCACTGGTAAACAGGAAGCATTGGTTGTGAAAAGGAACTAAGGGAGGATGGAAGTACATGAAAGAGAAGAAAGCCAGACAGGCCTCTAAAAATGCAAACAAAGGCACTGAATGTTTCCAAACAACTACTAGAATAATTTTTTTAGTAAATAAATATAATGGTAATGAAGAAGCTGATTGTGTACTGCTTGGACATTTGGTATCTGAAGAACTTACACTTTGTAAGGGATGTATTCCAGGCCAAGCCCATGTCCTATCCCATGTTTAAGAAAATGCTGGGTGACTTAGGGACATTTATCGAGTACAGCAATAAAGTAAATACAGTCAGTTGATTTACTGCTGGGAAGCAGCTCTTCAGTTCTAATTATTCTGGTATCCTCACAGTTAGGCATATGTTTTCTTTCATTATTTCCCTCCAGGAGACAGTGCCACAGAAGAACTCAATCTGCAACTTGTACGCAGAATACCAGGGTGCAGTTTCCAGCTCTGCTACAGTCTTCATGTAACACCTTGAGCAAATCACTCTATCTCCATTCCTGTCTCTAGCAATGGGAAAGGAATGTAATCATTCTTTACGAATTCATTAATTCAGTGGGGCAGCAATACATCATATAGCTTAACTGTCTTGATTTTGTAGGACCTTAGGTGCCTATAGACCACAGAATTTCTGTCCTCGTCATCATGACTACAGATCTTCATAACAGCTAAATGCGGATTCAACCAAGGAGACAGTCAGTGCCTTTCTATTTTGCAGTAGAAATAACTGCTCTTAGTAAATAAGAAGCAGTAAGAGAAGCAACTTCTCTTACTATAAAAATACAGTTTTGCGGCTGTTTCAGCAGTAAATGCACTCTTACACTGCTCTCAAAGTCACTACCTTCATTTGCTCACAGGGAAGTGAATAACTGACACATTAACCATATTTTAGACCATTCTAGCACTTTCCATCAACATTTATACATTTTGGATTAATATATTCTTACAATCTTCCTGCATGTACAGACTCAGATACTGAGAATAAGGCTTTTACAACTAACTTAACAAGTTTGCCCATAATATTGTTATGCTGTAAGAATATTCCTCAGTATAACTGTCTCGATTATATAAATCTTTCTCAGTGTTAAGAATAACTTACTTAAAGCAACCATTAAGCCCATGCAGCCTTGTTTGGGAAAGTATATTTGCAAAGCAAATGCTTCTTCCCACCCCTGCACAGGTCCAGTTGACAAGAAGAAAGAAATTATCAGTAAGGAAGAAAATGCCATTTGGCACATACGACTTCCAGAAGTTACTAAATGCTTCAGATTAAGTGGAATGCTACCAAAAAAAGGCAAATATGACAAGCATGCACTGCCACAAAAAAATTTATTTACAAATTTAAAGGGAATTTTAAATCTCTTTAAAAAAATACACTGTATCATTATAAATATTAACTTCCAACCTGCTACTAGTATATTTTCCTAGCCATATGCCATGGCAATTAACTGGACAGCCTAATTCCACCTCCTATTCCCTTCTATCAGATTTCTCCCCCTCTCCACCCCAACTTCATTTAGTATTCTTTGAACTTACTACTAGAACTTGTAGCAAACAGAATTCCTGGCTTTAATTAATTTCTTACTTCATCACTTCCTAAAAGTTTTGTCACTTCACATCTTTATCTACTTTGTGATTGAAGCAGATCCAGTCTGAACATTTAAAGTCCCACTTTATTTTTCAGTGGTTTTGAGATTACTTTCCTTCCTTCCTTCAGAGAAAAACAGATCAACTGCATTAATCCAGTATCAAGTGCACTAAACACATTGCATCAGTCTCCTGAAAAACAAACATGAAATGTAATTCATGTTGTTCCCTGGGTACTGTTTTCATTGTCATATTCAATGGTATGCTGGATGGGATACTGTTCAGCTGGAAGTTTCACTTAACAGCTGTTAACACTATTAAAGCATTCTAATAGGTGTGACTTATTGACCGGAAGAGTCGGTAAACACATGCAGTATAAGTGACAGTATGAAAATAGAGTAACAGTAATTAGCAATGTGACTCCATGAGTAATGGGAAAATTGCTTTGACCCAGTTGATGACAGTAGCAACAAAATATTTTGAAAAGTATAAATAAACAGTGTTTCTTTTATGACTTGTACATTACCAAGACTTCTCAGGGTCACTGACAACATTTATGTCTGCTGTAGGCCCCATTTCATAAGTGTTCTAGTCCATCTCTGCTGGGAAACACAGTGGTAGCTGTGGTCCATTGTGTTCTCAAGACTCAAAGGACTGGGCTAGAAAGCCTGGCTGACATGTATCATGGCACATTATATCAGAAGCTACTGTTACTGATCAGCAGGAAGCAAGTCACACAGCAAGCCCTCAACAACTTTCATCCCTTTGCAGAATACAAGCTCTTGAGCTGGAAACTCTGCTTTCTTCTGGTTTGTCAAGTCCATACTATGATCCCTTCTGCTCCGTTCAAGCATCGTGCAGTTTTGACTGGGCTAACATACCACTTCTGGCATTCTGCGTGTATTTGCACAAGGGAATCACCAGGTGCACAAAGTTGTATCAATATCCTTCCTTAAAGTGATGTGCTTCCACATTTAACCCACGCTACCCTAAATTCAGTGCCAACACAAACATTTTGTAGAGCATGGATTAACGAGAGCATAGCTAAGGCAAATCTGATCTGTCTGTACATGCTTTTTGTCTTTTGGCATCAGACCACATATGATTTTACACTTTGCTTCTGATCAAAGAAGAATGATACAATGCAGAAATCAGAGTATTTAAATGCAAAAGTAGAATTATCCTTCAGTATGCACATTAAAACAACCATTTTATTTCTTTGATGAAAATACCATTCAATACAAAAAACACTATGAGTTGCTCTCCAATAGTAAGATGACATGACCAAGAATGAGTTCTTGGCAAGTTCTGTAAAAAACTTGGGTTTTATCTCTTCTTCCTTGTTGCTATGTAGGCCTTAATGGGATCCAGTGGTGATCATATTCTGGAATATAATCTCCCTTACACCCCCCAAAAAAAACAAAAAAACACAAGAAAAAAAAACCACCACACACACACATAAAAATCAATACCTAAAAATTCAGTGATCCTGATTGCTTGAACAACTGATTGGAAATGCCCTGATTTCAGGACAATAATAAAAGGTCTGATGAAATACTTGGAATGTATGAACAAGTCAAAAATCACATAAAAGCAAGTGGTATTGACTGTTGAGAGAGGCAATGAAACTGTGACTGCAATATGGCATCTAACTGTAAGTTCTACAAAATAATACAGGAGTAGGAAAGGTAATGGAAAAAATGGAAAAAGTGTACAAAAAAAATAGCACACAGCTCTAATTGGTTATGTGAAAGTAAAAAAGTTACTTTGATCAAGCAACAAATATTCATAACCAGTGTAGGAGCCAGTTGTTCTTTAGCCCTCAAAGAAATGTAGAAATTGGGAGATGAATTATGGCCAATTCAGACTACAGGAATAGTGATTCTGTTTTCCTTCACCACTAGAATAATTTACAACACAGCTCGCTACCATCTTAATTCTTCAGATTAAATTATCTGGGACGTGCTGTAATTAAAAAAGAAATTATAGCTACCAGAGTAGGAAAGTCCTGGAAGGGTGAAATGCAGGCCCCCTCATCAGACGCCAGCAGACAAAGCGACTAGAGAGTGTCCCGTCTGCACGGTGCTCCGCTGCCCGAGTGACAGGTCCCAACTTTCCTCAGCTCTTCCAGCGGCAGCTCCTCCCTTCTGGCCAGATGGGCATCAGAGCATGGGCTCAGGCTCGGGCTCCGGCGACCCTGCTCAGGCAGAAGCAGCCTTTTATAGCCGGCACGGAGCTGTCCCAGCTCACACCTACACACTCCACTCCCGGAGCGCCGCGCTTCTGAAAGGAGCCCGCACCCCACCTGCCCGGGATCTGCGAGACCCACACGGGAGCTGCTCATGGGACCGCACCGCCCGGCGCTGCTCCTGCGGCCGGCCCTGCTGCTGGCACTGCTGCTGGCGGCCGGTGAGTAGAAGCTGCTGCGGACCCGGGGAGCCGGTGCGGAGTGGCGGGGCAGCGGCCGGCCAGCAGCACCTCCCCGGGCTGTGATGCGGAACGCGCTTCGTACCCTGCGGGATGGGGCTTGGCGGCGTGGGGAGAAGGGAGGAGAGGAAGAAGAAACAGCGTTAAGAGAAATGTTCACTCTTGGAAGGAGTGCTCTGAAAGGCTGCCGGACGCTGCGTGTAACTCTCCCAAACGGGAACCAGTGAGCTGCTGGCAGCGGGGCGCAACTGCGCGGGCAGCCCAGCCCTGTCCCACTGACCTGAGCAACCTGGGGTTTGGCTGAGGGGCTCGCCTGACTACTTAAAGTTCATCAATAATGTGCAAGCGAGTTACAAAGCTCAGCATTTAAAACGAGACTGCACCTGCAGTAACAATCTTCCCACAAAGGCAATAGTTACCAGCGCCAGTACCTGTGGGCAGTGGAGAGAACTATTGCAGGGCACTTCAGTCAAAGCAGCGCAAAAGCTAGGAACTGCTAGAACTGAGATTGTCTACAAACTCGTAACTGGGTTATTCTGAAAGAGTGAGTCGGTCTTTATGAATGTTATGATGTGAGAATGTAATTAAAGGACCCTGCCTCATACTCGTGCACAGCCAACTACTCAGTTTGCAAGTATTCAATTTTTTTTTTGTTTGCTTCTTATGTTCTATTTATTAAGCAGTATTAAAGGCTAATTGTAACAACGTACAGAATGTTTAGTCATAGGTTTTCTAAGGTATTAATCAGTATAGTATCTGAATATACTTCTTCCTTTCCTTTTGTGAAACAACATTATCCCTCTCTTTCTGATAGGCAGGTGGGATGACACAAAAGTATCCACTAATGTTAGGTTCCCATGGTTTTACCTACAACTAAAAATTATTTGGAAGTTCAACTGCTCACAGCCTGGCACTGAGTATTGCAGCCTTTGGTACTCCAACCCTAGGACACTCAGCAGGCTGGGAGCACGATACTAGTAAATTTCTACAGGCATGGTTCTAAAGTGATTAAGCTAACCTCACGCTGAACCTTTGTGACAGCTGCAAGGATAAACCCCAGTTTTCCAGAATAGCATTCAGCTGCTTTAATTGATTCGCCTTTGTCATCTTGCCTTTTTTTAATACATCCCTACATACCTTGCAAATTCACCCAACCAAATCTTTCAAATAGAAGGATGCTAAAGACAAGAGCATCAGTTTATTCTTCTAATAGATTCTGCATCCAGTACTGGGAGTTAAAGTTTACCAATTGTTCTCATCAAACAAACTAACAAAATAATTTAATTAGTAAGACAACTCTAATCAGCAGCCTTCCACTAATTTGTTTGGTAGTTACCCAACTTTTTTAACATTACTGCAAACAGCTTGGAGGCTGCACTGCAAGGAAATGATGCCTATTACCAGCAAGTGAGTTTGCTGTATTAGCTCAACCTGAAGGATGAAATTGAAGCCCTATAAAAAGTCACCTGGTATCTCAACATTTATATGCTGCTGTGCACCTACTGCTTTAGCACCGACATGCTAAAATAAAGTTCCTAAATACATCTTGTTCTGGTGAAACAAGGGTGAAAATCCCTTAACAAGAAAACCCAAACAAAATCGAACAAAAAACCAAAAAGCAACCATTCTTCTCATTTCCCTGGAACTACTCCAAGCATTTGCCCATTTCCCCACCCTACACCCACCCCACCACCTCCATCAGTTACTTGGCTTGTCTATAAACGAGGAAAACCAGAAGCCTATCACAGAAGACGTACTTGCTCCAATGCAAAGCATTACATTCTACAGAACAATGACATGGGCAAAACCACATTACGCTAAGGAGAAAATACTTAGGGCATCTAATCTTAGCAGATTGGTGGAGCTAGACCACAGAACACGTGCTAGCCCTTGCCAGTTTTGACTGGACGTGACTGAAGTCTGCCATTATATGCTGCCTAGAAGGGAGGAAACCACTGCAGCTATTCCCATGTTGTTCATTATTCTGCTCACTATAGACTGGGGAAAAAAGGGACTGGGTCATGCAAGGGAGGCCCCAAAGTGTCAAAAAGAAAACTATGTTACTTTCAGATACTGGCATTCATTGTAATTAAACAAAAAAACCCAAAACAAACCCAACAACTATTTTACATTTGCATGTTTAATTCCATAAAAAGAACTGTTTTTCTTCCGCAGTTTATAAAGGCACTTTTGGGGAAGCCCATTTCAGAAATCGAAGAGGTGTTCTTGAACTAGCTGGAGCCATTAGATGCACTACAGGAAGATCTCCATTTGCCTACCTACGTTATGGATGCTACTGTGGTCTGGGAGGAAGAGGTTGGCCCAAAGACAGAGTGGACTGGTAAGAGTAACTGTTTACTTAAGTAATTAACTACTGAATGCACGCAGATGAAAGAGTGAGAGGCCTATTTAACATCAGTGAAAGAACTGAGTATAAACACACCTCAGATTGCCAAGAACATCTGAAGAATTAGAATTGTGTCGCTGTAGATCTGTACAAGTCCTACTTACTTTTAACTCAAACTCTCATTGCATTAATACTGGATTCACAGTACAATTGGGTTTCTTTGCTGTTGCTGTTTGGCCAAGAGCTAAGGAACTAACGTTTTGGAGAAGTTTTAAAGCTCAAACATCCCACCTATCTATAAAACTACTGATTAAAAGAAATTGCAATTGAAAAATACTTGGTTCCACTAACATCCACTCCATTTTATTAGTATTCAAAATGATACACAGAAAATTATGCAAAATTAAAACTGCTGAAAAATAACTTTTTATTAAAAGGAATTATTGTTACTACAATAATTCTAAAAGCAGACCTTTGTATTTAGTACTAGACTGCAGCATACTGGCTAGCATCAGTTTAATTTATTATTGAACATTAGCTAAGAGGAAGATTATTTGTAATAATAAGAATGTTGTAATTCAATAAAAAAAAAATTATTTTCAAGTTTTCACTGTATGTGAAATTTCAAGTTCTGATTTATCAGACAGATCCATCAAAAATTCTAAAAATGTTTGAAAGGACATGAAGATAGCCTTCACCATAGCAAAAGAAGCTCAATTTCCAGATTTAATTATCTTAGTACTGCAACAGAGACCCACTAGAATTTTTTTATTTCTGTCCACAAACTGGATGTATTAAGCTACTTCACAGGCATGTGCTGCTCAACTGCCAGGTACTGCAGGATCCTTGAATGGCAATTCTTATGGAATTACAAAGTGATTATTCAATATGCAAGGGACGAAACGCTAATTGCGAGTTCACTGCATTCACTTTTTCTGTTGCAGACAAGAACTCCTCAGGCAAACTAAACACCACGTGCCTGCTGTATGTCATACAATGGTTTTAGGCTACCAGGAGGAAACTGAATGACTGCATGTAAAGATCTCACAGATAGATGCCATTTTTCCACCAAGGCAAAAAGCTGTATAATTAGTTCACAGCAAAAACTTCCAAGCCATTTAATTCCAGGTCTTTGGGATTCCACTAAGAAGTCTTTTTTAAACCATTAAAATACACCATTAATACTCACCTGCACTGCTCAGTTCCATGATGCAATACAGAACCTGTGAATTCATTGTCCCAGTGATGACAGAACAATTTTGAAACAATCATTTTGGGCAACTTCCCAAATTTCCTCATGATATTGAGAAAACAGTTTTAATTGTATTATGGCATTAAATAGCACCCATACTTATTCACTGACCTGCTCTGCTCTCAGCTCTTCTGCCATCTAAGGACTTTGCTGCAAGGTAACATTTATGATAGTATGGTGCAGTCTACCAAATATCATCCTATCCCTGTAACTGTTACAATAGCATCAGTAACTGGCAGAAAAATGTATAATTTATTATCTGACAGGCTATTCTGGCATTTAATCTCTTTCTTGGAAGGTGCTAGGAGAGAGGTTTACCCACATGAAAGTTTCTTATATTTAAAATGTAAAATGCTTTAAAGATTCCTTGTATTTTGATCTTGAGAAGTTCTGCTGGATCAGTATTTATTAGACATTTTCCTCATCACTGACTACGTGAAAAAGTAGTGGTTTTTTCCAGGTGATCTATTAAACAATTACCCTGTAATAGGTAACTGCACATTTGTGTATGCTGTTTATTTCACAGCCTGTAGAAACACAATGATCAAAACCAAACAGATTATGTGGCCATAAATCACCACAGTATGAATTAAGGCAAGCCTGTTTCTGTTGCTCTCAGGTGCTGCTTTAAACATGACTGCTGCTATGGTAAAGCAGAACAAGCAGGTTGTCAGCCTAAGATAGAAAATTACCACTGGGAATGTGAAGACAATACTGTCGTATGTGGTACGTGAACAGTTCTAGTTAGTTTTGGTGTTTGGGGTTTTTTTGTTTGTTTGGGGGGAAGGTGTTGTTGTTTGTTTTGGGGGTGATGTTTTGTTTTTTTTGGGGGGATTGTTTCGTTTGAGTATTATTATTATTTATTTTACTGATTGGGTCATTGACTTCATAGAAAGTTTTTTTTTATTAACTGTAAAATTCGTACTTTACCACCCTTCATTTTGTGACCTTTTTGCCAGGGTATGCTGTGCCTCCAACTGAATGCAAATGCTTCTTCTTAATCCCCACCTACTGACACACATAAGAAACCAATTGTAATTTATAAGCTCCTATTACCCTTTCTGAAAATACTACCAGAATCCCCCTCTTTTGACTCTGCATTAACCTATGTTGAGAAACCCACATTATGCTACTTCCTGCAGGTCTCCAACTAGAGAAACTGCAAACATGAGGCAAAAAAAATAATTACAACTGTTTAAAAAAGAATCCTTTTCATACCTAGCAGGAAGTATTTCCTACCATTTATAATGGACAAGTTCTCGGCATACTTACCACTGATCAGCTGCACAGCCCCACTGATAATGTCTGAAATTTATGAATGAATTAATGATTACAATTTACAGTTTGAAACACTAAGCTAATAAAACATTTGATGTGTGTGTTTATTTATGGAAGTAACATGTCCAAGCCACAAAACATAAATTTGAGAGCATTCACACAATTAGTGTAACTGGTAAGTTACAATCTACCTGCGTGTGGCTGTAAAGGTTCTCCAGTTCCAGTCCAGAAGCTGACAATATTTTAATACTGGCCAAGACAGTAGGCATGTCATCAAGAAGCAAAGCTGAAACAAAGTCCCTGGCATACCATGAACAAGATTAAGTTTGGAGCTGTAACAACAGAAGGAGTAGCAGTTATCAGTGAATACACCCATGTTGATGATGCAACTAGCTACCCTAAAAACTGCCCAATAGCATAAGGAGCATAAAATAGGATTAAAAAAAAAAAAAAAACCCAAATAGTAATTAATAACACTTCCAATTTCATAATAGAATTTAAGTTAAGTCACACAACCGAACACTTGTTCTGCTCTGATACAATTCTCAACCAGAGATCTGGATAACCTTTCAAAATATTAAATGCTCAAACTATAATCAAGGATTCTTCAGCTTACAGACAGTTGCAGAGAGAAAAAACAAACATTTCTGAGTTGGCACAATAAAACCAAAATATATTGCTGTAGAAGATAATATTCATGCCAAGCAGAAATGTTTATGCCAAGAAATCTGTTAAATTACAACACTACAATTATAAAACAAATATAGCCAGACATGGATTTTATCATACTTAAACACACTTTACCTAACTTCTTACTGAATGCCTTAATAAAAAAAAGTGGGCAATTTAAGCTGAATATGAAGCATCTTTGCATAGCTTATTTAACCTATATAATTTTAATGCTACATCTTTGGCAGATTAAAGTATATATGATATGGAAAATACCTTCTCAAACTCAAGTTTCACTAGAGCAATAAGGCAGGCAGGGACTGTCACATTCTAAAGAAGAATCAGAGTTCCTTTATTAAAGAATGTGTATTATTATATTCTCATATGCCAGGATAGACTCACTGATTATCAATTGTCACTAAAATAAACCAAACCATGCTTGAATATTCTGTTGCCGAGGTGTCCCAGCACAGAACTCTGGCTAAAGAAAATGAAAGAACTTGAAGTCTTACTAAAGCTCAGTACACTTCCTATTGCACTTGAAATGTAACAGCCGTTTATATGGCAAATATGGAACATGAGGTAGCAGCTCTTGCTATTCCATTTGGTATTTTTAATTCTCTCAGACTAGTATCAAACTTACTGTGTTTTCTTTCAGAATCACTAGAGGATGAATGTCAGAAAATGGCATGTGAATGTGACCGTGAAGCTGCCAAATGCTTTTCTAAAGCTCCCTATAACGCAAAATACCTTTTGTGGCCAGACTTTATGTGTGGTGAAATTCAGCCTTTGTGTAGGTATTAGACATATGACATCCATCTTTATGAAAACTCTGTGTGTGTTTAAATCTAAAATGCCCTTTTTTTGGGTCACAGTAGTGACCATAAATGATTTTCCCATTTCTTGATCCTTCTTCCTACCATCTCAGCCTTTCCGCCCCAGAATGGTTAAAGTAAACATTTATCTTCTTACCTTGTAAAACCTTACCTTACAGTCTAAAAGCAACTTCATTAGTTCTGTATAAACTTTTAGTGACTAAAGAGGAATTTATCTGCTTAAGGAGTAGCTGAGCTAAAATTTTTATTTATACTCAGATTCACAGAGTTTTCAGATTCATAATACCATTTACTGTAAACTTTTTATCCCCCTCCACAAGCTGTAAGAAATAAATTAAACTTTTCCACCAACATTTACCTTAAAATTTCTTAACTTACAACTGACAGGAAGAAATGCATGAAGTGACAGTGTCAGCACATAGAGCTCTCTCATCTATATTAAACTTATTATGAAGCCTAATTTAACTTTTCCATCTCATTCACCTTAAGTAGTCCTGCCTGTATTTAAAAATGCCTAATATTATTTTGCTCTAGTATTTACTCCTAAATTACGTTTTCCTAAGAATTTCATTTAATATGGCTCAAACTCCTTACTCTGTGAACACCTTGAGTTTCCTGTGAGCATGGGGAGAAGATCCACCCTTAAAACTTCAGTGCAAACACAAACCATCACAAAGACAGATACGTTAAAAATGTAACAGTCACTTGGGATCACCTTCTTTTCCCATAAACATCTGACCATGGACTGCATAAGTTTGCAAAGTTTAGACGTATATACAACTCATAAGGATGTAAAGATGGTTTTAGATGGTCACTTCACTGTTTTCTGAAGACTTTTAGGAAAAGAGTAACAAAAAATCCCAAATATACACTTTTTCCAAACAGCGAATTTTAACAGTTTAAGAACTAAAAGTGTTTTATATCTACTTTCACCCACCTCAACTTAAAGATACAGGGCTATGGAACAAGTTTGCACAAGCATTCAATCTAAAAAACCCCATAAAATCAAACAACAGTTGTCTTGGAAGGATGAAGATTTCAAAAAGAGACTTTTAATCTTTAAAACTATTCATAGGCAAATTTAAAGTTCATATTATATATATATATATATATATAAAAACCACAACAAAATCAACAACCCCACACAAAAACAAACCCTCAATGTAGAATGCAGGAGGACAAAGCTCTTGAAAAACCTAACTTTTGCTTCAAACTCCACACATTTACAAATGGCAATCCTGGTGACACAAAGTAACTCTGCAGTCAGTATTTGCTCACAGACCTAGATACACACATTGTATTGCAGTAAGATGTAGTTACAGTGTCAGGTCACTTTTTCAAAATAATATTTTTTTTAAAAAGATAACCCCAAATATAAGAACTAGCAACTGACTTCAAGAGAAGAGCATTAATGGGGCTATTGATGAAGTCTAACTGATTTGAGTAATGGCAATGAGCATATTTTCCAAAAGTCTTTTGAGAGTGGGAATTTTAGAACAAGCTGTGAGACTGTATAACTGACAGTCACAATTTCATGTGTAAAGCAGACTGAAAATATTGAAGCATTTTCAATATCAAGCCTATCCAGGAAGAGCTTTCCTTTGGCAAACTTGAGAAACACACTGCTGGTATGAAATGCTAAAAGAAAAAAAAAAAAAAAATCAATGAAAATCACTGTAGTAGTGCAGAAGATACTGATTTTAAGGCAGACAGAACAGAGGATGTTGTTTGACCAAAAATAGGATGACATGACACTTTCTGTGACTAAATCAGGCATGTTCGGTGTTTGTGTTTTTTTTTCCTCAATACAAGTTTCTGGTAGTAAAGCCCATCCTTGGATTTGGAATCAGATGGTTTAAGAGTAACTTATCTTAAGGCTTTTTTGTACATTTAAAATTAACATAATCCACCATTTTCACTGCCACACATGTAAGAAAAGCAAAGCTCATTTCAGGTGTCCATTTTTAGGAACTAAACAGATCAAAAGTTCCAATGCCCATCAGTGAACTTGTGTCTCCAGACGCCTCACTTCTTTAACCACAAGATCAATGTTTATAATTGGATTAAAGTATAAGGCCCAGTAAAACAAACAGTTGCAGACAAACTGAGGAATTAGAGGCCAAAAAATTGCAACAAGAAGACCCTGGGTTGAGACTTTCCAGAAATGTCTCCACATTCTTTGAGGAATAGTCCTGTGAAAAAGGAAAGGGAGAGGCTTAGAGGAACTTTCAATTTTGTTTCTACTCATTCTTAGAAAAGCTAGTATGTGCTGCAGCCTCAAATTATTTAGCCCTTATTTCACAGGTTCCTGAGTATCATTATGCACCCCAGAATAATTTTCTTTAATTACAGTAATACTACATTTTACATGGGGAATCATTAAGTCAATTTATTCAGACCACAAAGCACAGTAAGTTGAAGTGGTCAAATTCCAGATTTTCTTAAGATTATATCTAAGTACCCTGTTCTTTTTTGACCACATGTTCTGCCCTCTAGCTGCCGGCAGAGAAAATGAGAACCCAGTACACACCAAATCAAGAACTTCCCCTATGCAAGTTCTAAAGACTATAAACAAAAGCTGAAGCAGTAACCGAGAACAACAATTCGGATCACTTATCAGAATAAGTATCAGCATAATAAAGCTTATTTATGATTCTGAGGACCCATTCTTTAATGCCTATACTCTAAGCGTACCACAACAATACTTTGTACTTTGTTCTCAGCTGAGAGCCAATGCCAGTTACCATAAAAGGCAATTACCAAAGTAACAGTTAATATTTACCCAATGGTTAAGAACATGCTTACTGCCATGACTGCATGCTACATCGGACCAGCTGTAAGAAACTCTTTCAAGTACACACAGAAATAAAGATATTCAAGAATGAGTATTAGTATGTGTGGAGACTCAGATTCACATATTCTTATTAATCTCAGAGTTGTGGCAAGACACTGCCATTTCAGTGAGTAACTGTGAAATCCTAAGAGTGTTACTTTCTATTTACAAGGCCAAGTATTTTCTACCCTACTCAACAAATTCAGAAAGACTTACTTCAATTCCCTTCTTGACCAGAGCCTCCAAAATGAGAATAACTCCAGGACAGACAGCAACATGGCATTCACAATTATAAATCTTGATGTCCAGTAGTGCACATCCAGCCAATCCCAAGCAAATTCGGCTATCAACTGGTATGGTAAAAATATATACTTTACAGTGAATTCTCTCCACTGTTTCCAAGAAGGATCTTTAAGGTCCTGTAAATTAGGATAAAAGGACTGTTAATCAAATTCATATTAAACTGACACAACACTGGCGTATTTCCACTTTTATTCTTGAAAAAATGTTTTTCATAAACTGAAGACAGTAATTTATCCTGACTACACTTTCTGGTAGATATACTATAATGCAGTACTTTCCATTAGATTGGAATAACATATCACAGCCATACAGACTTTACAATGCTGTTTGTTAAAATACAGATATTTTAAGTGAACAGCCTTTCTATAGTCATGTGAACTTAAAAAAATTCAGCTTCATAGATTTGAAGTCTTGAAAGCCTTAAATCAATCCTATTAAATGTAATGACTACAACCGTGGTTGCATACAATAAAATCAAACCAAGGAACCACTTCGTAGGAATTTTTTTACAAAGTTGTATTGTAAAGATATGAAACAGTGAATAATTACATAATGTGTTTTTATGTTGCTAGTCTTAAATGCCAGTAGCCAGTAGCACATTCAGTATTTTGAACACTTACTAGCAGTTTTGGGACAACGGCTTCGGATTTGTCTTCTTGCATAGGGCAAATTGTGTGGATGAAAGGTAGGAAAGCGTCTGCATAATCAAACACGTATAGGTATAACATACTGAGTCTTGGAGAACTTTTCAGTGCATAGAGAAGAAAGAGTGATTTTCCTGGATTTACTGCCTGAAAGATATCAAATAATCAAGTTTCAAACAATGAAAAAAGACAATGAAGGGGACATGCCAGTTCTCATTTTTTTTCTGACAATTTTTCAAAGGATCATTTTTCAAGTACTACTGTTCATTGAATTGAGCAGTCTTTACAAGGATATTCCCGTGACCTTAAAGCTCCTTCTGCCTTTAAGATAATTTTCTTTTAAAGATATTATTTTAAAAATACTTAACATACATGCCAGACTTCATATAAAAATTACCTTATATTCCCAAAGGTTCTGTGGTGGTTTAACACCTAAAGTTTTCACACATTCCAGTTCCTCCATAATAGCTTTTCTGTGGTTACCATTCTCTATATTGTAAGGCTCTTTTGTAAAATCCTCCTCTGTCAGTGTTAGAAGGAGTCTACAAAAGAAGAATTAAGGTCTTCACCAAAAGGTATTACTTAACAAATTAGGTATTACTTAACAAATTAGCAATTACATACTGACACAATAAGATGCTGATAGAAGCTATCACCTTTTAAATTACACTCCCTATCAAGTGTCCTGAATTAACTGCATCCCAAACCCTGGGTTTTAAAAATCCTTCAAGTTTTCTCTTGCCTGCTTTCAGAAGGCAAATCTATCAGTTTGTTGGCTACTACTGAACACACTTCTTTGGTACTTGTAGTCTGGTCTCTGGAAATCACACCTAGAACTCTTGAGTGGAATGCAACAATAGCATATGAATAATTTCACAAGAAAGAAACAATGGAGAGGTGAATAATACGTCAGTATGATTTTACTTTCAGTATCATTTAGTCTGCACCATTAGCATTTTAACAAGTTCTTAGGAAATGTTCAGTCAACTTGCTCAGTATGTGCTACAATACTTTTCACAGAATAGTACAAGTTGGAATCTGGAGACCATCCAGTCCAACACCCCTGCTAAAGCAGGTTCAAGTGAATTTTATTCCGATAGATCAACACAATATTCCCACAATCTATGGAATGAAGTACAGTCATTTCACAATATACCATCCCCCAATATCCAGCAGCACAATCAAATGATAGCTGTTCTTGACAATTAGGCCTCTCACCTTCCATTTACTTTCTCCAGTAAAAATCTTTCTTTATAATGTGAAGCCCATGGACCGAGCTGCTCCAGCCAACGTATTACTTCCTCTGAAGTCCATTTAGCAACAGGCTTGTGGACAAGAAGATCTTCATATTCTCTGCTACTCCAGTGATATCCAAGTAGAACTACCTGGGAGTGGAAACAAAATGGGGGAGTGGGGAAAGAAAAAAGAGTTCCTTTACCTGCAAAGCAAATATATTAATGATATGAATAAACACACATTAGGGGTCTTGACAAATAGAGTCTTTCTTTTTATGGGTGCTGGAATATTCAAGAAAGTATCTTGAAATGTTACCCAATTTGTCTAACTTCTGTTTAATGTATATTGCAATTGTAATTCTGCTACCTTATTTACTTCGCTCAGGTAAGTTTCTTCTGTGCTGACAACCTTTTTTATGTGCATGTAGTTTAAGTATCTTTGATTGCATGCTTAATGAAGTAAATATGGAAAACCAATCGGGTGAAACTTACTGCTACACAAGTTAAAGCTGTCAGAACGCCTGAGAAAAACCCTCCTCCTCGAGGATTAATTCTTCCTGTGTTCGGAACTGTAGGGATCTGGTCATTCCCATATTTTTGGAAGGTTGCTAAGCTGTGTGCTATATCACTGTTTTGTTGAATATCTTCTTTTCTTTGTTCAATGGCATCAGAAAATAGCTTTTCAATAACATCCCTAATAGGAAAAATATTTGTCATTGTACTATAACCACTGAAGCTTAATGTTCAGAAAAGGGAGTAACTTTTGATTTTGTTTTTCCGGCTTCTATTTATGACTTTTAAACCAAGAAAACATTAGTTATTAATATTTTGTTAAATCAGTTACTTCCATACAGCTCCCTCAGCTTCTAAAGACAGAGAAAGTTAAATAAGAAATAAAAGATTTAATTTTTATGTGATAAAACTGACTTGTGTATGCTCCTGGCAAGCCCTGATTACTCAAAAACGCTAAGCAAAAGACAACATAAAACTCTATTATAAATCTTACCATCTACTTATTAAAATATTATCAACCTAAAAGTGAATCAAGAAATTGTGGGTAATTCAAGACAGCAAATTGGTATTTCTAGCTTTGTGCTGCAGTAAGATCACATGTCTTCCTATATATAATTCCTAAAACAGAAATAATTACTCAATTATCAAAGATAATTCTAACTTAGAATTATTAGGAAACAACTATTTAAAGAAGAAAATGTCTCACTTCTAAGAACATTTAGGAGAAAAAAACCCACTTAAAACATGGCCAGTCAACTCACTTTCCATGCAGAAAATTTCTACACAGTACAACTGCACAATGTAAACTATTTCAGGATTTAAACACCTTTGTGACAGCTGCGATTACCAATAAACTACTAAAATCTGCAGCAAACTCAAGAAACCAGACAACTAATTTCAATGGGTTTAGAAATTCAAGAAGGCACAGCACACTCACCTGAGAAGGATGTTGACTTTGGGGAATCCTTCCCATTTTTCTCTGCATTCAGGGCACTCATTCTTCTTGGATGATACCCACCACAAAGCTAGGCAATGTCTACAGAAACTATGCCCACAGTTCAGAGTGGTGGGATTGACCAGAATGTCGTAACAGCAGTGGCAAAGGAACTCACTGGATGATAACTGCTGACTGACCTCAGGAGTAGTGCATGTTTCAACTTTAGCTCTCTCAGTTTCACTTTGTAAAGTCTCATCTTCTTCCATTTTCTTTGACTTATACAATCAAAAACTCTCTTTTATCTTCAATCTAGGTAAGGCACTACTTCTGCAAAGTAACAAGATAAGCTTCATTAAGAAAAAAAAAATTTATTACTATGCACATTTAGAATTGCAAGCAATGTAATTTAGCATTGTTAAGTCTTCAATGGCCCTCATGGTTTGAAACTTTTAAACTAACTTAGCTCTCCTCAAAATGAAAAATGATCTTCTATTTTTTCAACAACATATTCATTGCAAACTACACTTAAAATCAGATTCTAGATGTAAACAGCTAGGTTCAATCTCCCTATGTTTCCCCTTCCTATAGTACCAAACATATGAAAGCGAAAAAACAACCCTAAGATTCACAACAGTACTCAATATATGGAAGTGAAACAAATACCCCTATGATTTAGATGACTTTTCGACAGTATCTTTAATCAAAGTATTATTAAAAAACAGCAAGTAAAAGAAACATCATTAGAAAGTGACATCAAAGAATACAAAAAAACCCAACCCAAACCAAAAAACCCACAACACACCAGTGTAACATAATGATCTAATTTACCCCACTACTATTCTTTCCAAGCATACGAAACGAAACATTGCTAACAAAGGTCAGTTCGACATTACTGGGCAATGTTAACAAAAAATGGATTTGATCCACAAAGTCACGTGCTTCAGAATTCTAACAGATTGATCCGCATTGATCTGCTTGCCTACTTGGTGAAGGACGGAGCTCTGTATTTTCCTGGTATTTCAGAAAATGCACAAGAAGAGTCTAAGATTGTTCCAAACTTACTAAAAGATAAACCTATTTGCTCGATATTCTTACTATATTCTCTCAGATGGATATGTCTATCAAAACCTATACCATTTTCTCCTCATACACTACCAAACCAGTCTATACTGCCACTCTCCACTACGTGACTCCTGCTTAATACTAAGTTACCATCAATCCACCCAGATCAAGCTCAGAGGTAAGCATGCAAGATAGAATTAGAAAAAACAAACAAACAAACAAACAAAAAAAAAACCAACTCAAGCACTACAGAAATACAGCAGTGCAATTAGGATCCGCAGATGGCTGACAAACACGTCTTGTTCCTTCAAAGACCGTTGGTTTTCTCAAAGAAAAATTCAAAACCTCACAGCAGCAGAAATCAAAACAAGGTTTTGCACCCAAGAACATTCTTCTAGTTCTCCTGGAACAGAGACAACAGGATGTCTGTGGGTGCGAAACATTTCACCGGTCAGCCAGAGAACGACCAGAAAAGAGTCAGAAGTAGAAAGCAATTTACTTGCTCCTGTCCTGCCGCCTCTTTCCAACTTCAGCCTGCTTCCTCGCCCTCTGCACTACCACCAAAACCGCCGCACCGGTGGCTCGGGCCTGCAGCGACGTGATGGCCGCTTCCTCCCACCAAGCAAGGCCGGGCCCACCTCGGAGGCGTCACCCGCTCACCCCTTCCCGCGCTGCAGCAGATGAGGGGAGCGAAACGGCACCGCTCGGAAACCCCGGGCAGGGAATACAGGCGAAGGTCTCACAGCGCTCCGCGGCAACCCCCGCTGGCCGCAGGCAAGAAACCGGACCCACCTCCCACTGCGGACTCACCCGCCGCCTGCCCCACTGCTGCTTCCGCACAGCCACCCCACGGGGGCGCGCCCGGCCTCAGCGCCGCGCCGCGCCGCTCCCGCGGCTGTGCCCTTAGCTCCACGGCAAACACAGGTGAGCAGCGGTTCGGCCGGGAGATTGGACGCTGAGCGGCCTATCCTGGCCGAGGGCTGCGGAAGGAAAACCGAGCTCGGGTCCTACGGCAGGCTCCAAACCTCACTCTGGTAGGGGCCGCCGGCACAACCTCCTGCTGGGCAGCAGCAGAGAGCTCATCATGCAGTCCACGGCAGTAGAGCTCTCTCAGCGTTTTATTTCAAAGCTTTAAAAATCCTCGGGCAGGAACACTTCTACACTCACTTTTTTCTTAACACACTCACCCCCATATTCGTGAGAACTGAGCTGTGTTTGCTGGCTATATTTCTACATACCCAGGCAATCTCCCTTCACAGAAACTTTTTTTCAAGGTTTATTTTACAAGTTACGATCGGGAAGTCTAGCCTCTGAAGTAAATTACGACGTTCAGATGCCAGTCTTGACTCCAGTGCTAACATGCTGCACCAGGTTGGTTCACACAAGCTAATGTTATGAGACTCTTAACTGTATACATACCCACTCACGGTTATCTGCATTAGCCTCTGTTATCTTACTGGGTCTCTTTTTGACTGAAGCCCAGAAGAAATCGAGTGATTTTTGGAAAGTACTGATGAGATGCATGTTTTCACTGTGCAACACTGACATTGCCTTAAAGATTCTCGTGACCGTTTTAGGCTCTCACCACCAGAATTCTGTTCTTGTTCTAGTTTGATAAAAGCTGCAAGTCCATTTCAAAATACAGTTACCAAACCCAAGTAATTAACTAATTATTCCACTGTTTTAATAATTTAAAAAGCATGTTTCCTCTGCCCTATTATGCAGATTTCTCCAAAGGAGAAGTCATCCAGAGGACCAGGCAAGCTGGTGCAGACATCTTGCTAAGTCTTGAGCATTGTTTAGTTATTCTACCATGATGTGTTAAAGTGCTGATTTTATCGTTTTAAAAGTAAGACAAACGCTTCTTCCATAGTAGTTCAAGCCTGCCAGTTCCTCCTGACACTTAATCATTAAGAAATAATCACCAGTAGTTCTCCATTATCGTCCTGGTATCTCCTCAGCAAATTCCCATCCCTTCTTTCTCGTTGGTTCTTGCTAGTTCTGTTTTTTCCGGTCCGTGTTTTCCAACATCTCTGACACTCAAAATACCCCACACAAAAGCAGCTGGTTTAGGACTCCCTTTTTCTCTGGCGACCCTATCAGTTGCTCCGCTCCGCAGCTGCTGGCAGGGCTATTCTCCCCGCCGTCACACATCGCGACGTGCAGCAGAAGGCACTTTTCAGGCCTAATGGTCCGCTGCAGCAGCAACACCAGAGTCTGCTGCCGTTCACACGTGGACGAACAGACCTCGCCTTTGGAAGCGGTTTCTCAAACGCCGCGCCCGGACGGGCCGGGGCGGGCCTGGCCTGAGGCTGTACGTAAGAGCAAGCGAAGATCACACCGAAAGACCCGCCAGCAGGCACCGCCACGGCAGGAAATGGCGCTCTTCCGCCCGCCGCCGCCGGCGGCCCCTCACGTGGGCTCTGACGCGCGGCAGGCAGCGGGCGGTTTCCGGAAGCGCTCGGCAGAGGTTGCTGGTGGTGCCGAGCCGGGCCCAGCTCTGGGCGGGCTGGTGCGGCGGGGCGGAATGGAGGTGATCAGAAGCAGTGAGTGCCAGCTGCTCTTGTACCCTGTGCTCGAGTCAGGCCTCGCGGTCGTGGCGGGACGCTCTGAACAGGCAACGCAGAGGACGTCCTGGTGTCCGCGCTGCCCATCTCCAGGCTGACGGCGAGGTTCGGCCTCAGCCTCTCTTGCGGGGATGAAAGGAGCCCTCAGTCTTCCTCTCGCCCCTTGAGGGGCAATTCTGAGAGAAGTGCGTCGGGCGAGCTTCTACGGACGCCCTAAGGCCTCGGGTGCGGGCGGCCTCGGGGCGGCAAGCTCCACTGGCCCCACCACCGGGGCCGCGCTCTCCAGCTAGTTTGGGCCGCCTGTGCCCGCCTGAGGGGCGGCGGGCTACGGTAGAAAGTCGTTAGTAGTCTCAGGTGTGTTTTGCTCTTTTACCCGCAGATTTTAAGGATAACCTAAGCAAAGTATATGAAGCCATTGAAGAGTCGGACTTCCTGGCCATCGATGGAGAGTTTTCAGGTACAGTCGCGCCTGTTTTGTGATTATGAACTGTTGGCAGCGTCTGTGAAGGGTTCTAGGTGCCGAGTTTGCTCATGTGACGTATCTCAGTGTTGGCCTGAAAAAGCTGGGGTTATCCCAAAATAATAACATCTCTTATTATGTGTGCAGTAGTATGATTTTGATCAAATAATGATACATGTCATACTTGTGCCGTTTCTAGTCCTTCCTCACTGTAACCTTTTAACAGTTGCAGCTCAGGAAAAAAAGTGAGATTTTGTACTTCTCATGAAAACAAGACGTTGGGATAAATAAGGGAGGTTCTGCAAGTGTTTGGACAAGGAAGGACAGCACTAAGAACTTTGGATTTGTTAAAAGGCCAGGGTCTGTGCACTGGAGTTGTCATAAGAGTTGCTTCAACTTTGGGATACTGAGTTTAGTCCATATAATAAAAACTAAATGTGATCAAGATTAGGTTCTGTTAGATGTGGTGCTTATGAAAATACAGTGGTTGTTAGGTATTGTTATAGACAGCACCCTTCCCATTTTCAGTTTGACTCTGATCATGCATTGTGTTGTAAAGGCCCATCAACATTATGTTACTGCTGGGTCTTTCATTTTAATTTCAACTTATATAGGAACAGCTGGTACACTGATGTTAAGCTGGATGGGTTTTGCACTAACATGCGTACTTCCATAAAAGAAAATCTTTCTCAACTGAAACAATCTCAACATGTACTTTAAGAGAAAATGGTTTTCTTAGATTACAAGTTGTTGTGTTTCTTTTCTGTGGTTAACTTTGAAAAACTTACCCAAAGCAAAATATGTTTTGGTTTTTCAGGGATCAGTGATGGGCCTTCTGTTAGTGCATTAACCAATGGCTTTGACACTCCGGAAGAAAGATATCAGAAACTTAAAAAGGTAAGTGTTTACCTTGAATAAAATGAAAATGTCGGAAAAAGGTTAGAACTCCTTTGTTCTGAATGAAGACAAGGTAAGGAAATGTGACAGAACTCTGTAAAACTGAGTTATGTAGAGCAAGTGGGGTTTGCATGTTTCATTGTCTCTGCTGAGAGGAGATTTGGGGAGTGTTGCATTAAATTTGGAGAAATCATGATCAGGACACACAGATGCTCCTCACCAACAGTTAACGGATGTGTAGAACTTGTTAAAGGATGTTGAGAGCATTAAAAAGTATCAGTTCAAAGGGGAACTGGGTAAGAGAAATTCAGTGACAGAACCTACATCAGGACTAGAGTCCTTCCCAAATTACGTCCTACCAGTGTGTACTACCCTGAACAGAAATTAAATGCCAGCTGCCACCACCTCTGCAGCACACACACAAAGATGCTGGAGGATGTGGAAAGAGTTTTGAAAAAATTCCAAAAGACTGTAGGAGACTGTATGTGGTGTGCAAGGGTCAAAAGGTCACCCTCAGCAAGCTGGCTCATGACACCAGGCTGTGTGGTGCGGTTGAGATGCTAAAGGAACGGGATGCCATCCAACGTGTCTTTGAGAGGTTGGGCCTGTGTAAACCTCATGAAGGTCAACAAGACCAAGTGCACGGTCTTGCACGTGGGCAATCCCAAGCACGAGTACAGGCTGGGCAATGAGTGCATTAGAGCAGCCCTGAGAAGAAGGACTTGCGGGTGTCAGTAGATAAAAATCTGAACACGAGCCAGCTATGTGTGCTCGCAGCCCAGAAAGCCAGTCGCATTCTGGGCTGTATCAAAAGAAGTACAACCAACAGGTCAAGAGAGATGATTCTCCCTTTTGCTCTGCTCCTGTGAGACCTCACCTGGAATTCTGTGTCCAGCTCTGGGGCCCTCAGTGTAGGAAAAGTGGGGAGGGACTCTTTCTGAAGCAGTATAGTGATAAGATGAAGGTTAGTGGTTTCAAACTAAAAGAAGATAGGTTTAGTTTAGATACTGGGAAGAAATTCTTGACTGTGTGGCTGGTGAGGCACTGGAAGAGATTGCACAGAAAAGCTGTGGATGCTCCTTCCCTGAAAGTGTTCGAGGCAAAATTGAACCAGGCTTTGAGCAACATGGTCTATTGGAAGGTGTCCCTACCTATGGCAGGTGGGTTGGAACTACATGATCTTTAAAGTTCCTTCCAACCCAGACCATTCCGTGATTCTAAGACTAATTTCCTATGCCTTGTTGCCACCTGTTATTTTTTCCCCTATGATAGAATTGAATATGCCTGTGTGTTTGAAATGAGTGTTTGCCCTTCAGTAGGAACAAGTCATCCAATGAGACCACGATGTTTCTTTACAGTCTTGTACACTTGCAGTGTTATTAAAAAACTTTTTTATATTGGTGCAGCTATTGTAAAATACTAGAGAACATAATTGTAACTTGCCTAGAGACTGTGCTAGTACATCTGTCATGTTATCCACTATTTCCCACATGGATTAGAAGAATAGTAAATGTATTATTGCATGGATTTGGAAACTCTACACAGCCAGTGTCCCTCACAGCCTGCTCCCACGCTGTAAGGAATATTGAAGAGACTTGACAGTCGCTTTAGGTGCGGCATCTTTTGTTTGTGAGCAACAGGTGGAGTGAGGTGGGACTTCCCTCAGTTCCTGTCTGTTTACAGAACTGCATACTCCACATTATCTTTAGGCAGTAGTGAGGTGATTAAATTTGGGTGAAATCTAGTTGAAAAGCTGGTGTTCTGGCATATTTACTTCAAAATGACCACTGGAGCAAATGTTTTTTAAGGAAATTGAGATTTGTTTAATTTTGAATTTGAGAGTAATCATATTAATTGTGGATGCCCCCTTGTTCTCTTCAAATGTGTATGATTTTTATTCTCATGCAAAGTTTTCCTTTTCAGCATTCCATGGATTTTTTGCTCTTTCAGTTTGGCCTTTGCACTTTTAAATATGATCACACAGAAGAAAAGTAAGTTAGTACCTTATTCCTTGTCTTCCTAACTGAGGAATTTATGAAATAATATTGATAAGCTCTATTCACATGCAATTCATCTTTTTTCACAGGTATATAATGAAATCATTTAACTTCTATATTTTTCCAAAACCCTTTAACAGAAGTTCACCGGATGTCAAGTTTGTCTGTCAGGTTAGTAGTAAAACAAGTTTGATTTTGTTTGGTTAAGGTATGCCTGCATCAAACTTTAAAAATAGTCCCAGGAATGTTCTACACCATTGTCAAGGGAGAAGTGGTTAGTTCTTTTAACAGTTAAAAGGTAGAAAACCAAATAAGTTTATGGGATTTTTTTTTTCCCTACAGAATAAATAAGCTTCAGCTAAGAGCAATCCCTAAGAATGAGCTTTAAGGGAATATGTTTGACTTCAGGTTTTAAATGTTGTTTGCACATTACATTGTGGTGTTTCTGGAACTGGAGATAATGTTCAAAACCTGGCAAGATGTTTCTGTTTTTATTTTTCTCCTCTTTCTTGTCTGACTTTCTATTCCCTTGCTTTTTCTGTGTGATCCTTTATTCTCATTTGCTTATCGCACTTTTACTGCTTCCCAGGCTATTGCCAGCATTATTCTGGTCTCAGATTTGTTCTGAACTGCATTTTGCTTCCTTCAGTTTCCTCTCTTACGTTGCTCATTCTTTCATCTTTATTCTTTTAGCATATTTACTGTTCTTAAATAACAAAGGTAGTATTAGCCTCAGCTCTCTTTATGGTCACAGACATGGCTGCTCTTGTCTTTGGACTTCGTATAATCTGTTAAAACATGTAAAAATAACTGACATTTTGATGCCACAGATACTCTTGCTAAATAGCTAAAGCTATTTTCTTTTTTTGCAGAGTTCAAGTATAGATTTTTTAGCAAACCAAGGATTTGATTTTAATAAAGTTTTTCGCAATGGTGAGTGGTTTCGTTTTTTTCTTAAGTGTCCTTAAAATTTATGACATCTTTTTTCATTTTCTGCAAAAATGCAGCCATTTGTGATGCTCTGCTAACACATAATGAAGTTCTTAGACTTACCAGATCTGCAGTTGTGCTGGTAGTTTAGTGCTTGGCTGTTTATTTTCGTTTAGTGGCTAAACGTAGAGTAAACCAGCTGTAGTGTAGTGGATCAGTAGTCATGGTTTAGAAGAATGTGCATTGTTAAAGGTGCTGTTGCAGTCTCTTAGTAGAGTGATGCAGACAGGAGGGAAGAGGAGTGCTAAAGATTTTTGTGATTGTGATCTACAGTTCGGCAGTCTTCAGGCTCGTGCCTTATGCCGATGAGGCAAAAAGCTCTTAAAAGTCCAGTGGTACTAGCTAACCTGGGTTGTGCTAAAATGAACCCTGTATAGATGCTATAAATAAAGCTTGAGTTTAGAACAGATGACTGTGATGGAAGGGTGTATTTGGAGTCCTCAGGGACATAGCAGTGGCAAATGCTTGGTTAGTAATAAGTCTTTCCTAAATCTTACTTCACACTGATTTGTCTTTAGTTATGATGAGCTTTTAATGGCTTTTGGTTTTGTGTTTTTTTTTTTTTTTTTTTAAAGGAATTCCATATTTAAATCAGGAAGAAGAAAGACAGCTAAGGGAACAGTATGAAGAAAAACGTTCTCAGGCCAATGGTACAGGTTCTCTGTCATACATTTCTCCTAATTCTGCAAAGTGCCCTGTAACGATTCCTGATGATCAGAAAAAATTCATTGAGAAAGTAGTGTAAGTAAAATTGTTTCGTATCCTCTGATGATGTTGAAACTAAACCAACCAAGAGTGATGTGTTTGTATGTGTAAAGAATTTTGTCAGTTCATGAGTTGTGAAAGTTCTTTGTTGTGAAGTGTTTTCTGTTCTTTTGTGGAGAACAAAGTCGATGTAGAAGCAAATACTCTCTTTCTTCCAGGGAGCAGATAGAAGATTTATTAAAGAATGAAGAAAATGAAAGTTTGGAACTGGAGCCGTGTACAGGGTCAGTTTCTGAAATTATGCATCTTCTAAAAAAATTACTTATTTTGGGCATATTAGAATTAGGAGAATTCTAGACAAGGAAGAGTATCTTTACTTGGGTTAACTGTAGCAGAATCTGCATTTGACTCCGCTGAAGCATAAGAAAATGTAATTTATATGGATATCATATTCTGCTCCATGTGCCACAACTTTTGCACGTAGAGACAACATGTTTAAATCTATCCAGGAAGTGTTGTGGATATGTGAGCCTCCTTTTTCTATTGCCGAAGTGCTCCGTAAGCCTTGGATATGCATTTTATAAGCAAATTTCTTGAATCTGTTGAGCTATCAGTTATTCATAGCTGATACTGTCTACTGAAACTTGTTTTAGTGTGTCATCTTCTCAAAGCCTGCTTAGCTTTGGAATCCCTACATGTTTTCAAAAATGAAATTTAAGAAATAAGGAATGTAGAAGTAGCAGAACATTGTGAAGCAGGGGTAAGGTAACATTACTGATACTCAGTAATCATAACTGAACAATATTTACTTATGAGAAGATATGTGGATAACTGTACAGAATGGTGTATATGCCAGCTTGCTAACTGAACATCAGGAGAACCCTTCCAAGCCTGTAGGTAGCAGTGCTTGTGCTTTCTACAGTTGAACATAGAGCTGACTTTAACTGAATGTTACTGCTTTGAAATGCTTTTGTAAGAGGAGTATTAGTAACACAATTGTATTTTTATTTTAGATTTCAGAGGAAATTAATTTATCAGACCTTGAGCTGGAAGTAAGTTATTGGTAATACTGCCTTGCTGTATATTTTTAGTATTTCTGATAAGAAATCTGGGTAAGATCTCATCTACCTAACCTCAGAGGTCATTAATTTAAACTTTTTCTTCTAAGAGTAGATTTTTACAATATTTTGAAGATAAATTGCATTAAACTGGTTTGCGATAATTAATTTGAGTGTTTTAAAACTTAGTATTTATTTTGCCATTCCTGTCTAAAATCTGTTAATAGAACAGCACAGACCAAAATTATGCAGCAAATGCAATTTGACAGGTTTTTAGTGATCAGAAAACACATGTGCTTGTGGGCTTTACTTGAAAAACTAATATCTGTGTATTAGGTACTGCTGTGTTTATGCTTTTCTGTTAAGATATCAAGTATTAGCGTTTCTGATGACTTAAAAAATACTAATTCTGGTAGCGATTATCTTCTCCTTTCTTTGCTTTGTTCCTCATCTTTACCTAAATATATCCCTTAAGGCCTTAGGAGAAACTGTAAGGCTATAGAGATGAGATTTTCATCATTCTGATGCACTGGTAAAATGTGGGAAATACAGTGGAAATCTTTTTTTTGTACATTTAGTTAATTCAGTGTTGTAACAGTAGCTGCCTCTTGGTTACTTGCAGTGGAAGTGAATAAATTAAAACTTCTGTACGTAAAACAACTGTATTTCAAAAAGTGAGCCTGAGAACTAATCTTAGAGAGGTGTTTTCAAGAGTTTGTATTTTTTAAGTTATTGATGTAATACCTGTAACTTGCAGTAGCACATAGTGTTAGGTTTTTCTGACCTTGCGTCTTCTCTCAGTGGATGGAAGGGTGTGTTTATGAATTTCATTTTTCTTAATATTCAGCTGTGTACACTCTGTATATTGGTGAGAGAAAGCACAGTTGTGAAGTTAGAATGGAGATAACTGAAGCAGAAAACAGTGGAGATTATGGATTGCCCTTGTGTCCTGAGCTCTTCACAGGTCATTTTCTCTACTAAAATGGTTTCTTGTACAGCTGTGTTTGGCTTCAACTAAAGTCTGTGACATGAAGCAGCTTGAAAGTCAGGTCTAGGTTAAAAACTGTGAGAAGTCAGGGTGGAGAGGACACAATCATACTCTAGTATGTGTTCTTGAGCACTAGATTTATTGGGAGCCAAAAGATGAAGGAAACATGCGCTGATTCTGTAGTGTCATATACTCAGGGCTAGTTAATTTTAATGAGAAGATCAGAATAATATCTACTTGTTGAACAGTGGAAGACCACGTTCTCTGACCTTGCTGTCAGTTGTATACTCTGTGTATGGTAGTACTTTGGTAATTAAACATGATCGTGGTGGATAGATGCAACCCTGTAGCAGCAGTAACATTTGTGTTGATATGTCCTCTTAGATCTTTATGTTAGGAGGAGGTTCAAGGTTGTTTATAAATCCAGGAATAAGTGACATTTAAAGTAATGCAATCACCAAAGAAGCTGTGTTGTGGCTGCAAGTAAATGAGAGCTTTCTCAATAGTGTTTTGGGTTTGGATTTTTTGAGAGTAGGGATTCTAGATTGTAGTTAAGTATCTAGATGTTGTTTTATTTGATATTACAGAAATAAGAAGTTAGAGGCTCTATAGCAATAGAATGGGAGATTACGTAAGAAAATACCTTTTAGTGCTGGCTGCTGTTAGCTAATGAAAGGAGGCAAATTTAACTAGCCTATTGTGTCAAATTTTCCATTATTTTAATTTAAAATGGAACTTTTGCACTTAAGAGTTACATTAATAGTGTAGTATGAAATTGGCAAAGTGCTGTTATGGTTTCAATATGTTAAATGCCAAATTAACAGCTACTTATATTTGTTTTAATTTGTTTTGATGTAGGTATCCAAAAGGTATTCATGTTGAAACTTTGGAGTCAGATAAGGTAACTAGGCATGTTACTACCTGTAACATTTGTTCTGCTTAAAGGAAATTGTATGTCTCAATTTTACCAACTTTTAGAATTCATAGATTTAATTTGAGCTTTGTTACACAAAATGTGAAACGTTTTAAATGCAATACAATGAACTAGTTCCTAAATGTGAAATCTGACCAACGTCTGAAGTGTAAGCATGTATTTGTGTGGCTTTTTTTTTGTTGTTGGTGGTGACGTACTAAAAGGTGTTTTAGGTGTAGTGAATCTGGCATTCATTGTTGGTGAAAAATCTTATGTGAAAATTAGATCTTTGTCTTAGAGGAAAAGTAGTGGCATCACGTGCTGTATCCTCACTTTGTAGCACAAATCTGTGCTTCAAAAGACACTTGAAATCCACTCTATACAAGGAAGTGTGAAGAAATTTTTCTTCAGAACTAAAAATTTTATTCAGTAAAAGTTAGGGTTGGTGAACCTAATACAGTTTTCTAGAGTAGGCTTTTGCAAGTAGATGGTAAGTAGTGCTTACAATAGAAAGAGTTATGTTACCAAGTAACTGCTGCTGAGGTATGACTTAATTTTCTTTACAATGTAAATGTACAGAAACTTGCAATGAGCTTAAATATGGGCTTCTTAGTCGTTCCTCAAACTATCCATTTCTTAATTTAGAAGGAGAGATATATTGTTATTAGTAAGGTGGACGAAGAAGAACGAAAAAGAAGAGAACAGCAGAAACAAGCAAAAGAGCAGGTAAATAAGTTAGTTGTTACACGAAAGAGGGAGGGGAGGACCTATGACTTCATTTGGTTGTGCAGGATTGTGTGACAGACTTTGGTATTTCCCTTTTGATTGGCTGTTCTACCAGATAACTTAGGCTTTGCCATTGAGCAAGAATTGCAAGGCACTCTACAAAATTTTAAAGAATAAGTAATTGTGGAATACTGAACCAGTGTGCTGGAGCAGTGAATCCCTCCTTTTATGAATCTGCTGTATCAGCGAGGCACAGTGTCAAGACTTTCTTTCTCTTCCAACCTCCCCAAAAGACAGTAGGATGGTGAGGCAGGCAAGAGTTTGGGAGGGGATATGTTTATGATATTTATCTTCCCAAGCCCCCTTCAAGCATGCTGAGGTCCTGCTTCCTAGGAAGCAGCTGCACACCTGTCTGCTGGTGGGAAGTGGTGAATGAATTCTTCTTTTGACTTTACTTGTGCATACAGCTTTTACTTTTCTTACTGAACCACAATTGTATTGATTCACGAGTGCTTTTGCCTTCCTTTGAATTTGTTTTGTTTGTTTTGTCTGCCCTATCCCCTGGGAAAGGGGAGGGAACAAAAGAATGGGCGTTTGGCTGGTGGCCAGGGTCAACCTACTACAATAGCTTGTGATTTGCCCTGCTTTACTGTGAACTGGAGCTACATATAAAAATGGAATTCTGGCTGTAGCATCCTGCTTTGACCTTACGTATCATCCAAATATTGACACGTCCTCTGTTGTCTGTTCTTGGTTATGTTTGAGAAATAGTTTGAGTGTGTCTGCCATTTGGCAGGTACGGGTTTGACAGTATTGGTTTCACTCATGCCAGAATCTTTGCTTACAGGAAGAATTGAATGATGCAGTAGGATTTTCCAGAGTCGTTCATGCCATTGCTAATTCTGTAAGCTAATGTGTTTCTTAATATCCCTTTTGGTTGTAAGAAAAAAAATTCCAAGAAAGAATTCTTTCACTGTTATATTTTGGAAGATAAGATAAAATGCAAGTTGAAGTGGCTTCTTGTTTGGTTTTGTGGGTTTTTTTTTGTTGTTTTTTTTTTTTTTTATGTTGATGTTACTTCATATTTTACAATGGTTGAGCATGGTAGGTTAATTAATCTCTTAAACTAATGACATGAACAACCTCATTGTTAAGAGTCAACAATACCAATTTCCTAGGGCTTAAGGATTATTCTAAGGAACTAAGTTTTGAGGGCTTTTTTTCCCTGTGTCTTAAAAAATGTTGATTGGGTTTTTTTCCTGGAAGTTAAAGATGTAATTAGAAAACTTAATTTGGTTTTCTTCTGCTTGGTTCTTTTAGTTAAAATAGACTGTAGTTTTATGTCTATCTCCTCAGCACAATTATTTTGTTATGTAGGGGAGAAAAAACAAAAACAAAACCAACACAAAACCCCCAGAAAAACCAAACCAAAAAAACCCCAAACATCAAAATCTTATACATACTGTTTTCTCTAGAAGATAGAGGATACTTGAGAAAAGCTTGTCTTGTCAGATGAATCAAAGTTAACAGATAAAAAATTTCTTGTATTTTTTCAAGAAGGAATTTGCTTGTACGACATCTGGCACGAAAGGTTCTGCACTGTGAGAAGCCAAATCATACCCTTAATAACTATTGTGTATTACAACAGTGAAGAACATATTGTAAGTTGTTGTATAAGTTGTAAATTAAAAGCTAGCGGACTGAGAATTCACTTTACTTCAATCATAACTAGATTACATTTGGAAACCAAGTTGTAAGTATCCGTTCTAGTGCATCTTAACATTTTGAGCTGCTGCTGCAGGCTGTGATAAGTGGTTGTGGGTGGAGGAAAACAGTGGCTTCTCTGAGAGGATAGGGGGTCTGGGGCAGGCAGAAAGTGAAAGAGGAGGTTTGATTTGATTCATTTTTGTTCTCTGCTGCCCTTGGCTCACATCTGGGGTAGATGTTTTCAACATGCATCATGGTTTCCATGGCCATCGTTGGAGTGTAACTAACAATGTTCTCTTCACAGGGCAAGCTTGTTATTGGGCACAATATGCTGCTGGATGTTATGCATACCATACACCAGTTCTACTGTCCTCTACCTGATGTAAGTAATCTTCTGAGTGTTCAGATTGAATAAATTCCTCAATGTATTTGTTTTCAGTCTTAGCTTCGAACTTCCTTGCAAATGGAAGCATATGACAACCTGTTGAGAACAACAGCAAAGTATTTTAAAAAGACCCTTGTTACTTGTGGGGTACTGCCTTATTTTCTTAGATCTTCCTGTAGAAAGCTGAGCTGGGTTGAATTTTTCTCCTTTACATTTAAAAAACGTTCAAATGAAATGTTGGAATTGAATTGTGGTTTCTTGCTGTTATCTGTTAGTACTTCAGAAAGTACTTGGATAATGGCAGGTTAATTTAACTGATGTTAAGATACTGGTTTGTGTGGTAGTTATCCCCCTGTAGTTTACAAAGTGGGAAATATCCGTTTTTGTATAATACAATGCCATTAAGAATAACAAATCTTGTAGCAGGATGATCTTTGTTGGGATGAAGATGTGGAAAGTAGAGGTACCAGTTGGGCAGTCTAACAGGTCATGTCTGCAGTAGTCTAACAATTAAGTTGAACTAAGCAATGTGCTGGCACCAAGGACATCGAAGAAGCCAAAGGTTTCCTTGAAAGCATGGCCCACATGATGGTTGTATTACTTGCAGTTCTCAAGGGCTTGTGGGAGTTCTAGGAAGGACTTGATTATAAGATAGGAGAGGGAAGCTTGGAATCTGTTCACACTGTACTTGAACACAATCAGTTGTCATTTGTTCCTGTACTTTTGACATTTGGAAGATCTAAACCTCTAGGCAAGCAACTTCCCCCTCTGTAGTGACTGCTTATATTCCATTGAAATATTAAATGTTGGGAAGACTGAAGTAGAACTGTTAGCACAGCTGGGATTAGAGGTGGTCTGAATGATGTAATAGTAGAGCACTTCTCTTATGAATCAGACAAATGAGGCTGTGGTTCTGTGCAGCTGCAGGTGGTATTTATGGTAATGCAGATAAATGCATCTCCTACAAAGTGAGAAATCACTCACTGTATCTGAGTTTTGGAAGCTGATTGGATAATTGTAGTAACTGCAATGCATTGTGCTGAAACTGATATGCAGTTAACTTATTCTGGATTTTATCTCCTGGTTTAATGTTAAATCAGGACCTGAATGATTTCAAGGAAGTAACATCATGCGTCTTTCCCCGGTAAGTTCTTAATTCAAATTTTTGGTTTTAGTATAGTTTTAGCAAGCTGACATTTTGTCCTAGTGCTGTAACCTAAATATTACCGGAAACAAGAATGGGAACAAGTTTGATAAATACAAGTTTCATTGAAGTATTCCATAGCATCTTTTTTCCAGAAGAGCGGTGGTGTTATTCTACTTGACAAAAGATGCAGCTTTGCTAGCCCCTTGGTTTTGGCATGGTGTTTGGTTTTTTGAATCTGCACTACATTTGGAACGAGATTTATTTGCCATTTATTGTTTGCATCTCTTTCTGTTGCGTTGTTGCTGTCTCTTTTTTGTGCTGAACAAAGCCGAGGCGTGTCTTGGCTGCCTTAAGAGCCGAGAGTAGTTTTTCAGTAGAATGAAGCTGCTATTTCCCAGCTAGTACACCAAAACACTCTTGAGGATTTGGTAAAATTTATATTCTTCCATTACAACTTATTTAGCTCTTATTTTGTTTCTAGGCTGTTGGATACTAAACTGATGGCAAGTACACAACCTTTTAAGGTAAATTAATATAATATTAAAGATTGTGTGAGATTTATGGGGTTTTTTGCTATTGATTCTGCTTGTTTATTCCTTTGTACTGATTAACAAAGTATATTTGATTAAGAACTTCAAGAAGTATGAAGAACTTAATAATTTTTTTTTTTTTTGTGTGAGTCATTTATGTCCACATATGGATTCAGCAATGTAGCTCAGCTAACCTGAAGTATAGGAGCAGCTTTCTGATTATCTGGTTTCTTTCTCTGTCTTTGTATTTCTCTAAGTCAGCAGTATTTACACTTATGAAACTATTCTGTCAGCAAGCACACTCTTAATGCTCACCTTGAATGCCATCAACTATTACAATCAATGAAGATATTTTGCCTTGTTGTTGGTGCTGCTTTTTTCCCTGTCACATGTACCATGCGTGGAGCTAGATTCAAACAGAAATACCACTTAGGCACAGTTCATCATCAGGAGTTCTGAAAAGCATTGGTACACGCATGTGATTCATGTTGTTGGTGAAGCAAGTTAACTTTCTAAGATTTGTCTTGACGTCTTTGGTGCCTTAGTTTGAATGAGGCTATGTGTAAATCCTTAGAGAACACAAGGTGACAGCAGTAAATACTCATTTTATCCTACCTGATTTCAATTTCCAGGGAAAGTGTGCTTAGCAGTGGCAGTTAATGATGTCTTTTCTTGCAGGAGATCATTAATAATACATCCCTTGCAGAACTGGAAAAGCGTTTAAAAGAGGTTCCATTCAGCCCTCCTAAAGTTGGTAAGGCTGTATCAAAATGGTCTTATTTTTGAAGTGTTTTGATTAGTTTTGTTCTTGGTCTGAAATTCCTCTATTAATAATTAGTATTATGAAAGGGACTTAAAACGTGGGCAACACACATGCAGTGGAGTTCGATTTAGAACTATTTTTAGAAGTCAGTAGGAATCCTTCCACTTTATTTCAGATAATAAAAGAATGGATGTATTCAGTGAACAGCAGTTTTGTCGTCTTCCAGTGATAGCATTTTGGTTTCTGTGTTGAATTTGATGAGTGACTTGAAATTGTTTTAAAAGCTTTTAATGTGGTTGCTGTTGCTGTCGTTGAGATCAAAGCCAGAGCATTCTAATAGGCAAACAAAACAAAAACCCAAAACCAAACAAAACAAAAACCCAAAAAACCCACAGTAGTGACTAGTCATGTGAGTTCTAGAAATTAATAAAGTTCCCTCAGAGCTTTCTTTGCTTTGAGGTGAAGCTTATCTCAAGATTCTGGAATTTTTCTTAAGCTTGTGATTTAGAAAAGGGAGGGCAATGCTGAACAGTATGGTATGTTGGAAGGGAAAAATCTCAATGCTTAGTAACAACAAGATGACTTATTTTTTGCATTGCTGAATGTGCAGAACAGATATACTTAGGCTGCAGTAACAGGAGAGATAATAAGATGGATTGTCTACACTCTCCAAGGAGCAGGAGCTTTTGGTGCCTAGACCAAAGTAGTGCCGTGAATATGGAGTGTACAGTAATCATATGCAGGCCTTTTAGTGACATGTCCTCTGTAGTTTCTTCTCAGGATGTAACATAATTTGGCAGTTGTCAGATACTATTTTTTGGTGGTGTAATATAATTTTACATTTTTAACTTGAGCAGAATGTGACCGTAACAGTTAACTGACTCCAAAGTGTTAAGGTTTATTTGGAGATGATTAATGTGGTTCAGAACATTCAAAGCAAACAGAATAAATAAAAAGTTAACAAAACTATGTTTTCTTTTGGACATGTACCTGTGAAAAAAGAAAGAAGTTAAACACTAAGAGATGTCCTTTTTTGCTAAGCCAGTATAGTTTAATGTTGTCTGAATATGACAACTTTATTTTTAAACTGAATATTTGAAGGACTTACCTGAATAAAGGCTTGGTGTACGCAACTCTAATTTTATATATATGTATGTGTATATGTATATATATATATGTATGTATGTGTATATATATATATTTCCATTGTAAAAGCTACATTGGTATTTTTGTATTGCTGTTTTAAATCCATACATATTTCTGTTACTGAAACTTGGGTACTTTTGGACACTTCAGACATCATGTGTCCACTTTCAGAGCAGATTCAAGGGATCCTTCTTAAGGTCTTCACATAGACATAAAGCACAATTGTCAGCAAAGACATCCTTTAATCACTTAGTTCCATCTTAATCATTTAAATACCTTGAAAAATCTGGCCACAGGTCAGTGGTTGGCAAACAGGTTAATAGCTGAGTTTTCAGTTACCTTTACTGTTCTTTTGAATGCAAGACAGTCAGGAAAAAAATTGTGTGGGGAATCCTGGTGTTGTCACATTAGAACGATTACTCTGTTTTGGCTGAGTATATCTGTGATTAATAACTTAAGAACAAGTTCCTATCCTAGGAGCTTGTTCATATTCAACAACACAAACCAAAACTCTCCTCTTTTTAGAACTTCAGAAATTTCAGAACTATGAATTATCAGTAATTCTGAAAGTAGTATAAACTTACCCAAATGATGTTATGCTCTGACAAAATAAGTGTGTGAGTAAGCATACAGGGCTACCTTGAACTTCTGTGATAACCTATTTTACAAATGATTATTTTTTCTCTCCTCAGAAAGTGCAGAAGGTTTTCCAAGTTACGATACAGCTGCTGAACAACTTCATGAAGCTGGATATGATGCTTACATTACTGGACTGTGCTTCATTTCCATGGCTAATTTCTTAGGTATTTTTGTAGTCTTTTTCAAACATCCTCTTTAGTGCTGCCTGTAGCTGCTTATTACATACTGAATTTCTTCTTCATTCATCAGGTTCATTCCTCAGTCCTCCAAAAAACCATGTGTCTGCTAGATCAGAACTCATTGAACCTTTTTTTAACAAGTAAGTGGTGGTTGTATTAAAAGACCTGCTAAAACATGGGCATGTAACATTTGCCTCAGAATATGTATCTTTAGCCTCAGAATCAATGGCTAACTGCATTTTCTTTACAATTCCGTTTTGGCTGGCTATCTAGTTCATGCTAGTAACGCTATGAAGAGAATGGTTTAATTTCTGCTTACTTGTAAAAGGACACTTAAAAGAGTACCTGGATTGCTTTAATTGCCTTGTCCATGCCAGTGTTGAGAATAGATTTACATTCTAGAAAATTATTTCTGGAATAGTGGAACTGAAAAAAAACTGGTTAGATATTCTTTATGTTGTAGGACACTGTCAGAAACTGGTGATAGTTAAAATTGAGTACACCAAATGGTCTGGAAAAACTGAAGTACCGTTAGTGTAATATCAATCAAAATAACTCAGAGCTATTGTATTAACATTATCAAGTAACCCATTTTTAAGAAGGCATAATAAACATACATGATCATTAGTATTTAGGATGATGCTGTGATCAGTATTTGGCTGTTGAATTGCATCTTCATGCAAATTACTTGAACAAATTGAAGTAAGACTTGAGAATTCTGAATGTCTTTCATCATAGTTTTGATTATTTGCATATTTAATCTGTACATTTTACCTAATGAGGCTTCTAAGGTTAGTATCACCTGTCACATAAAGGCAAAGGACTTAGATAAGCTAATAGTGCCTTACTCTGTTTAAAGAAGAAACTCCATCCTTTCAAACCTTGTGATACAGGAGTTGCTAAAATTAATTACTTTAACTTCAAATGGCCCACAGAAATCAGGGAGTGCTTGTGATCAATGGCTTCCAGCTTTCATTGGTCCTATAGTGACAGCAGTTAGGTGATGACTCCCTTGAGACAGATGTCATATGTATGAGGCAGTAACTCCATGTATTCCAGCAGGCATTATGAATTGTATGCACATTCCTTAGACTGAAAATGGACCCATAGTCACTGCTTGATTTGAATGTGAAAGTGATGATAGAGTTGACCAGTGCGATTTAATTTTAAGATGGGATTTGTCGCAGGGTTGTTTTCAGTAATACTGGTGTGCACACATGCAAACTAGTAGATTCCAGGTGAGGGGATTGGGGTTTTTCAGTCATCAGCCAAAATGTTTTCAGTTCTCTCTAGAGATGTATATCTGAAACAAATACAAACTGAAACTTCTGAAACTGTGTCACAATAATGCAGTGAATTTAAGTTTTTCAAGTTAATTATGTACTTCAAATGTGACATTCCTCTGATGGTGACATTTGAGTTTTCTGAGAAGAAGGCTGACTTGTCTGTTCTGGCTTCAGAGTTAACACTGTCTAACTAATAAAATGGGAAGTTAAGAACAATTGTAGGGAGAATTAATTTTTTTTTTTTTTTTAATAAAAAAGCAAGAACTTAAAATTACTGTTAACAAGAAGAAATGAAGTTTGTCCATTCTGTCATTATTCAGAACTCGTAGCTGCTTCTTTCAGAAAAGCTGTGTGTTAGTTTTGAATCATGAAAACTTCAATGACTTGCCATGTCTTACTTTCACATGATCTTAGAAGCTGTGCCATATTCTAACTAGCGTCTGCCGCCTCACTTCAGTCAGAGCTTGGAAATGAGACTATGTCGCCTTCTACTTACAGTGACCAGGCTAAGGCTTGGATTTTTAAAGCTAGTGTTTCTTCTATAATGCAGACTCACAAACAGAATAAGACAACTCCATTTATATATATATATATATATTTTTTTTTTTTTTTTTTTTTTTTTTTTAAAAAAAAACACTGAAGTACATATCAGAAGTCAGAGCCATCAGGTATTTAAATGTACAAGTCTTTTGCTCTGGTCTTGCAGACCAAATCTCTATTTCCAGCATTTGGTTTCTTTAGCACCTGCAAGTAGCATCCAGGGCTTGTGCAGTTTACTTCATTATTTTAAAGGTCTGTAGTCAGTACATTGCTTCTTGGGTTTTTTTGCAGCTAGGCTCTGGACTGCCAGCTAGTTTCCTGCTGCACCTAGTTTAGTTAGTGGTCTAGAAGCTTTCCCTAGCTGAGCAACCACTTTTCCACCTGGGGAGAAAAAAAACTATCTTCCTCCTTCCTCCAGAAGTTCTACCTGATCCTGTGGGCAGCAGTCAGAACAAGGAAACCTTTTCCTTTGTGCTGTAGTCATGTTCTTCAAGCAAAACACAAACTACAACATGCAAACAGTAAGCTAAACAAATGAAAGTTATACTATCTGTCACAAAAGTTTTTCCTGAAAGAAGCTGACCAGAGTAGTTTATTGTAAGGCAATTATCTAGAAGCAATGCTCTCAGTTTGAACTATTATCCAAATAGTCTTGAAAATGTTCTTTAAAGCAGACTGTTTTTTGATTTTTTTTTTTTTTTTTGGGGTTGCTTATAAAGTCTTAAGATCTCTGAGTATTAGGTGCTAATACTTATATACACAGTTTAGAGATAAAACTTTTATATGATTGGTGTGATTGACAGGATTTTGGGAATGTTTTCTATTTGAATAGGCTTGTCACTAATGTGAATAATAGGAGTAAACTTAAAACTGAAAAATGAAACTTTGATTTTTACATACTTAACTTTCACTTTTTTCAGTAGTTACTTTGACCTTTTTCATTATGTCAGCAAAGTTTTGGAACTTGCTGACTTGCTGTTCAGGCATGGTGGCCAGCATATAGGTTAATGTTCCCATGAGGTTAATGAGGTACAATAGGTAAAATCTTCAGTTTCAACTTCTTGTAAGAGTGGAACTGATTAAAAACAGACTTTTCCTTAGGGTTGCTTGCTTCTTTTAGGCAGAATTCAGTTAGTTATATGGTAAACAACTCAATAAACCAAGAATTCCAGAGATGCATGTGTGTAATCTTTATGCTTCGTTGTATATATAATGTCTTTGAGAAATCATGTTCATGTGAACAGTCTGCCCTGAGTAATCCCGGATTAACACAAGCTGAGAGGATGGGACTTTTGATATTATAATAGCTAAACTTTTGTATGTGTATTTCAGGTGTTACATTGTGTTGTAAAGTTAAGAGTTGATTTGAGAGTGGTTTTTTTTTTTTAACTTATTTTGTTTAAAGCAACATCTCTTCTTTCACATCTCCCTGCTCCTACCCACAAGCCCTTACCTGACTTGCAATGACAGCATTACTTCTTTGGATTCTTTGAATGTTGTATTTCTTTTTGTGATGTAACTAGAGGCCAAGGGGAGAAAGAGGTGTAGAGAAATGAAAACAGTATGTTTTATTGCTCTGAATAGCATGATGATCTGTAGAAATATTTATGGTAAAGACAAGTTAACAGCTGCATTCCAGTAGACTTATAAGTGATACAAGTAACCCTAGAGACGTATTCAAACTCCAAAAAAACTCACAGTGAATGTGCAATATGCTTCAAAGAATCTCTAGGAAATTATAGCTCAGCTTACATCCTTAATGTTTTCATGTGTATCAGCTGTTACTTAGGTAAATACTATAACTGTAATCTGATAACCATTTGAGAAGCTTTTTGAAGTTTGAGTAGTAAAGTTATTTCCTTAGCTCTCTAGTGAGAGCTAAGCACACCCTATACACAGCAAATGTTTTGTAACAGGAGCATGACATCTACACCAGTGACAGGATTTTAGGCTGCTGATTTTGGAGGGAAGTAGGTTTTCAGAGCTAAATATGAGCTTTCGATAAAAGCTCAAGCTCTGAAAGCATGAATGTTCTGAGAAACTCCTCTGTTACATGTTAAAGGGCAGAAGACTCATCTTGGTTATCTCCACTAAAATTTCATGATGACTTTTGCAGTTCTAAGGTTTTAAGATAGATTCTGTCTTAAACATAATGCAGTGCTTAGAAAACTGGATGATATTTGTGGATTTAAAGTTGCAGCTTTTTCAGTATCTGCCGTGTCACTGGCTCTTACTGCATGGAGCTGCTACTTGTTGAATATTCATTTCCTTACTTGTTGTAATGGTTTTCAGCAGTTAACATTTTAAGGCTTCTTTGTTCTTGTTTTGTTTAATAAGTAAAATTATTAGGATGGTACCAAGTAACATTTTAAATAGGGAGTGTTAGGTAATGAATTGGACTTCATCAGAGGGTCTGTTTCTTTTGATATAGCTTAAGATACGATTAAGATAATTCATTCTGTTTCTTCAGAAGCAACATTTAAAATTTATGAAAGGGAAGGTTTATTAACTTTAGGCAGAACTTTGCTAATAGTGTTTTTCTATTTTGCTTCAGGCTATTTCTTATGAGAGTAATGGACATACCATATCTCAATCTGGAAGGACCAGACTGTAAGTAGCTTATTTAATTGTAAACTTACTACCACTCCAACAAATTTCCTGGAGGAGGAAGTATAAGGATTAATTATTGTGTATCTAAAGCATGGGGCATCAGCTGTGTTTGGGTTATTGGCCACTTGTCAAATTATGTCCCCACTTTTTCAATTAAATAGTAAAACCTTAAGTTAATCAAATTTGACTGCAGTGCCTGCATTGACTAGATTGATGAGATTGACTAAAACAGATAAAAGTATTGTAATTAAATGTAACTGAGTTTGAAGTTAAAGCTTTATGCTTATTTTGGGTAATTATTCTTAAATACCATAAAACATCCAAACTAGGGTCTTAACAGCTTCCCCCTATTCCCTCACCCCAGCAGTAAATGCAGGATGCAAACTCGCTAATAGTGAAGAGTTCTGAAAATCTGGCTGCTTTCCTTCTTGATTTGTGTGCAGTAATTCCTTTACTCAGTTTCATCAAAACACCATAACTTTTCTACCATGTGAGATTATGATTACATTTCCAGTTATTTCAGGTTACAGAACTGAGGCTGTAATGAATTGCTAATACATCTAATGAAAACAGATTTTACTAATATAAAGTTCCTTACTGTTGTGGGATGTTACACTGAGGGAGAAAACTTCAGATGAGTTACCACCTGTTACCTGTGGGGTGGGCTAGTGTTCAGCTAAGAGAAAGCTTAGTTTTGTACTCTGAAGTCAGATACACAAATGTATTAAAAATTATACCCATCTGGAAGCAATGTTGATATAAAGACATTGTCCATTCTCTGAACTGGAAAGCTCAGACTAGATGCTAGTTTAATAGTAACAGAATGGAGTTCCATGAAGATGGAAGTAACTACTGGTGAGGAAAATAAATGCTGTAAGGGCATATGTTTAAATGCAATTGGGTGATCAGATCACTGAGCTCTGGCTCTGCAGATGTATTGGAATGGTTATCTAATTATGTTGCATGCTTGTTTCCCCAACTGTTTGATATTGAGTGGAAGAATGGATAAATACTTCAGGTCATTGACAGAATGCCAAAGCTACTAAGCTGTAAAGATGCTACTTCCACTTGCTAGCCAACTTACAGGATTGTTTTGATAATTTGCCAAGTAGAGTTGCCAAGAAAGAGTCTGCCTCTGAAAGTCTGTCTTTTATCTGGAAGCCACTCCTGTAGAACAAGCTGATGCAGATGTCACAGCAGAATCTGAACGAGGAAGACTTTCTAAGCTTCAGAATGGGGAGTGCATTCAGGGTGGTGTGTTTGGCTGCTGCTTTAGATACTTTTATTTCTATTCCGAGATGTAAATGCTGTAGGCTGAGGAAGCTGTCTGGTTGCTTGTTGTCTGTAAGGAGCACTTTTGCAGAGAAATAAAGGCATGCAAAGAATAGTTCCACACTTCTGTAGCAGATCTATTTGGAGACTGGTTTGTTTATTTGTTTGAAAAAAAAACCTGTGAGGTGCCCAACTAGGTGACTGTCATAAGTATGGGTGGGTTTGTCTGTTTGTTCTGTGGCATTATAGCAACTTTGTGCTTTTTTTTCCCCAGAAATAATGGAGTTTGGCAACTTGTGCTAGGTTAATCAGTGTTGAATATGTGAAAGTGACCTTTTTTTTTTTAATTACTGTGTATTAACAACTCCTTCAGAAAGAATGAAGTTGCTGCACAAAATGTCTGTCAAGCAGAATATGAGTCAGATATTTCTCACTTCTGTTGGCAGAAGGTATAGAGGTTTAACACATCCAAGTGCCGGGTTCTGCACGTTGGCCACAACAACCCCAGGCAGTGCTACAGGCTGGGGTCAGAGTGGCTGGAGAGTGGCCAGGCAGAGAGGGACCTGGGGGTACTGGTTGACTGGAGGCTGAACATGAGCTAGCAGTGTGCCCAGGCAGCCAAGAAGGCCAATGGCATCCTGGCCTGCATCAGGAACAGTGTGGCCAGCAGGAGCAGGGAGGTCATTGTGCCCCTGTACTCAACACTGGTTAGGCCACACCTTGAGTCCTGTGTCCAGTTCTGGGCCCCTCAGTTTAGGAAGGATGTTGACTTGCTGGAACGTGTCCAGAGAAGGGCAACAAAGCTGGGGAGGGGTTTGGAACACAAGCCCTATGAGGAAAGGCTGAGGGAGCTGGGGTTGCTTAGCCTGGAGAAGAGGAGACTGAGGGGTGACCTTATTGCTCTCTACAACTACCTGAAGGGAGGTTGTAGCCAGGCAGAGGTTGGCCTCTTCTCCCAGGCAGCCAGTACCAGAACAAGAGGACACAGTCTCAAGCTGTGCCAGGGCAGGTTTAGGCTGGATGTTAGGAAGAAGTTCTACACGGAGAGAGTGATTGCCCATTGGAATCGGCTACCCGTGGAGGTGGTGGAGTCACCTTCACTGGAGGTGTTCAGGAGAAGACTTGATGGGGTGCTTGGCTGTATGGTCTAGTTGTTGGGTGGGTTGGACTGTTTGATGGGTTGGACGTGATGATCTTGAAGGTCTCTTCCAACCTGGTGTGGTGTATTGTATTGTAGTGTAGTGTATTGTATTGTTTAACAGAGGATTCAATGTGGATTTAGGAATAAACTGATAATGGAGAGTTGGAAGTAGTTTCTTGTCTCTAATAATTGAAAAAGGCAGTTTTAACACGAGGAACTGGGGGTGTTACAGTTATAACTCTACTACTGAATTGAAAACCCTTAAACCTTTGAATTGCTGGCTGTTCAATAGGCCATACAGCATGAATTGGTGAATTAAACTGAGAAAGTAAGTTCCTAAGTGAAGCAAGCCAAGTAACTGCTCAGAACAAACCTTATGAAACTTCTTTTCCCCCTGACTTTATTAAGCCCTCAATAGTTCATTTATGAGATGCTGAGTTATGACTGTATTATTGCTGCTGTTAGTGTATGCCTACTGGAGCTTTCATGAAGACCTTTGCTTTAGTATTTTAATGCTATAGTTGAGTGCATGCTGCAGTCACTTCCTTAGAGAATTGGTGCATTTGGAAGTCTTTGTCCTGTTTTCATGATGTGTTTGGGTTAGGAGTTTGAGTTTTAGAGGCCTCTAGGTAACTGCTGTGGTGACTGTTGTCTTGCATAATTGCAGGCCCATTTTCATCGGTGCCTGATGTAGTGTCAGAGATCTTGGCCGATTTTCCCTGTTTTTTTTTTTTTCTTTTTCTTTCTGTAGTTATGCTTTTTAAAAACCAGAAAAAGAAAAGCTACCTGACCATATTGGAATTTTTTTTTTAGGATATTCTAAAAATAATAGGAATGATTCTTGTTTTAATAAATACTTTTTTGTTTCACAGTGCAGCCAAAACGAGATCATGTTCTTCACGTCACTTTTCCCAAAGAGTGGAAGACTAGTGACCTTTACCAGCTTTTCAGTGCCTTTGGTGAGTGATATAGTTTGTTTTTCCATATTTTTATATATATATATTTAAGCTTCTTTTCATTAGTAAGTACCTTTTGGTTTTGGTTGTTGTTTAATTTGTGGATGCAGACTTACTCCTAGTATTGGTAATGATAAATTGCCTTTTGTAATTTTTGAATGGTGTCCTGTGGAATTTCTTTGTAGTGATGTGTTGAAAATGTCTGCCCTGGTTAACTGCTCTTTATGTGGTGCTTGTTGAATGCTGCAGACTTTTGATCCCTTTATTTACAGCCTCTCCTGGAAGGAGGTAAGAGGTGGATAAAGAAAATGGGGAATGGTGTGAAAGGAGGATCCAGATCTTAGAAAAAGGTTCATCCTGCGGTCTGCTTTAAGCCATATGCTAGCTTAAGCAACAAGCAGGGAAATCTGGAGAGCGTCACTTTGATTTCAAGATGGTGAACACCAATCTATTCTGAAGAAACAGCAATAAAGCTGTCTAATAACTGGGTACTAGTAGTCCTGTTGTTCCTCTACTAGTATATGATGTTCAGGACAAGGAGATCCTAATTAATTGACAGTCAAATCCTGATACATAACCATCGCAAGAAAACAGTGGTTGTGCTTTTGGTCCGTAAGAACAAGAATGATCTTTCATACAACCCTATGTTGGATGTTGTTTCCAAGATTCTTGCAGATTAGTTTCTAGTTCCTTATTGAGAGGTAAGGTGATGCTTTTATAGAGATCTTCTTGGCTTGCAAATAGTTGGGGCGTTTTGTTTTGTTTGTGGTTTGCTTTGTGTTGTTTCATTCAATTTTTTGAGACATTTATGTGGAGCAAAAATTCTGCTTATTAAAATAGTATTTTGCATGATTTTCCAGAAATAATTGCTCACAATACTTTGTTGAAATTAGCTTAATAAGTGTTATGTATAATAGATATTTATGCATCTTGTCTTCCTCAATTCTGTAATAAGGCTTTTATTGGGAAATACCTATTTATCAAAGTGTTTATTTCAGAGGGATCACTGTCTCATTTAAAAAGAAGGACACAGAGCTGCATTGAGTCCAGAGTGGGGCCACAAAGATGATCCAAGGGCTGGAATACCTCTTCTGTGAGGATAGGCTGAGGGAGCCTAGAGAAGAGAAGACTCTGGGGGGACCTTAAAGCTCTGTTCCAATACCTGAAGGGATCCCACAGGAAGGCTGCAGAAGGAATTTTCATAAAGGTGTCTAGCAATTGGACAAGGAGCAGTATTTTTAAGCTGAGGGACAGTAGGTTTAGACTAGATCTTAGGAAGAAGCTCTTTAGTATGGCCGTGGTGGAGACTCCGGAGTGGATTGCCTGGGGAGGTTGTGGCTGCCTCTATCAGTGTTCAAGGCCGGGTTGGGTGAGGCCTGGAAAGGCTAAATCTAGTTGAGAGGGGTTCCTGCTCATGGCAGGGAGGTTGGAGTAGTTGATCTCTAAGGTCCCTTCCAATCTAAGCCATTCTATGACTATGGAAAAAAAAAATTAATCTTTGCTTTACATTAGTCTTGGCAGTGCATGTATGACTGAAGTTGTAATTTACCTATCCAAAAAAATTTTCTGCTTAGCACTCTAGGTTCCTGGGTTTTGTGCTTTACTTAAAGTCCCAGTACCAATTTGGTCCCTTGGAGTATAATTGCTGCAAAAACTATATATTTTCACATGTGTTTTAAGTACCTGAGTATCTAGTTGGCTGTCTGTTGTAAAATGAGGCTTTTCCCTTTTGGAGACAAGCGAATGAAGACATGTTCTGTTAGCTACTACTTGAGAAGTATAGTGCAGTTGTTTCAAAGTAATGTACTGCACTTAATGTCTTAGGTTAACATTGCATGTGGCAAAAAGATTCAGGGTAAACCTGAACCTAACACTGAAATAATTGTTGTGGTATCTGTGTCTAATCACCAGTAAAAGAATGGAAGTAGTCAGTCTTGTCACTGCTGCCTTGCTGTGGGTCACCATGCCAATTTACAGAATGATGCTGTTCTCTTTACCTAGAATTGTGATTGGTAAGGGTCTCTGCACCTATAGATAAAATTCAGTCAGTACCTTATGACTGTTAATCTGCACTCCAGCATGATGCCAGTATAATGCTGGATAGGATTTTATATTCCTGACTGGGTAATCCAGAATGTGAGACAGTGGAATGTTACTGAGCTTGTTCTAGAGTCGCTGTTACAGGGGTAAGAATCAAAGCCGTTTGGACATTGTTTCTATAGGCTTTTAAAGACTCAGCTGTAGGATTTTTCTGATGTTACCAGCTCCACCCCTTCGGTGTTGGCATTAAACACAAGCACAGATCACTGCCACCAGGGGTCATGCTTACACATCTCAAAATACTAATACTCAATTTTGAAATTCCCATTTCTCTTGCTTCTCCAGGTTACAGGGCTGAATGTGTTCATGCTTGGATTTACAAACTCCTGGCTTTTGGGTAGTATTTAATCTGTATGTTGTTTTAGATCTTATTCCCATTGTATCTCAAAACAAAGTCTAGGCTATTCCTTCCAGAATTCTCATGCTATTTTAGATGTGGCTGGTGAGAGAGACAGGGCAGTGCAATGTGAGAATAAGTGATGTGCAAAGAGCCAAAACAAAGTGGCAGCATCTGGCATGAATTACCTAAATTTATTACACTGGTTAAAAGGAAGTATTTGTAAATTAAGCTTTTAACTTAATTTACAGTGAATTTAGCTAAATTTACAGTTAGCCTAATTTACAATTAATCAGTTGTTGAATAGCAATTTAATCTGACTTCATAGAAAAATTGGTTTGTATTTGTTTTTAGTATGAATTGAAGCAGAGTTGTAATCGTGTATGAACTTTCTAATGAAAGCAGTGAAACAGCTGAAGGGCTGCAGTGTCAGACTTGGAACTGTTTAGTGTTTGCCACTCTAGAAGGAGCGTTCATGTTCCTGAAGTCTTTCAGTACTGCATGCATACCAACTGGACACCTGTTCATGCAAGATGTTTTTACAGTCCCGTGGGTGAATGTAGTTTCACTGTACAAGTGTTTGCATTACTATGCAGTCTCTTAGAACACTTTCTTTAAATTCTTAGATTTGTTTAATTTATGTTGGTGAAATATGAAGGAATTAAAATGTTTGCTGAAATACGGCTTTTGTGTATAGCCCTCAGTTCTATGAGTGTCTTTGGGCTTTAATTAAAACACATACTTTCAAAGTGTCATAAAAAGTAGAGTGAAACCTATACATTGTATTTTGTGAGACCCTGACAGATGTCTGTAAGAAGGAGGTGATTATGGAGTCACAGTGATCTCAAAGATGCATAAATTACTTTTGAAATGTAGCCAGTCCTTTTTGTCTTTAAATCTTGTCTTAGTAGTCCAAGCTGGTATATAGGTAAGTTTTAGGTGATTCTTAAATGCATTTTTGAGACTCATTTACAAGTTCCATTACACTGTGACCTCTGTTCGTGTTAACCACTGCAAATCGTTTCACTTCACAAAAAAAAAACAAAAGGAGAGCAGAGCTTGAAAAATGTCCCTTTCAGTGGTAAACTAGGTTAAGGAAAACTTCTAGCACACAATATGTATATTCTTCTGAGCTCATGTTCATACAGATTTGTGAGCTTTGACTGATTTTGATGGTGGGTTTTTGGGTGTGGAGTTGTTGGTTTTGGTGTTTTTTTGTGGTGGTGTGTGTTTTTTTTTCCCTGTTTGTTTTGTTGTTTTTCCCCTCTGTTTTGTTATTCCTGTTTGTTTGTTCGCTTGCTTTTCCCTTTTCTGCTTTTTATTTTCTTTGTGGAGTTTAAAAAATTTGAATCCTGTTTTTCTCTGTATTTCTGGCCTTTCCTCCTTCTTGTGCCAGTGTTTCCTTCAGCTGTTCTTGCTTTCTTCGTACTCTGTCTTCCTGCCAGAGAGGTGGAAGTTCTGTTAACCCTTCTCAGTTATTCACCAGGAAACTGTTGTTTATGCTAAGTATATGCTTCAACACTTGCGCGTAGAATAATGGCTATAACTATTTCTATTGTCTGATGCAGTGAGCATCCAGAAGCTGTTAACAATTGTATCCAATGAAATATATTAGTAAGCTTCCTGGTTATATGAAGGTCCTAATATCGGTCCGAAGCGTTTAATTGCCACTAACAGTTGTGTAAGAAATGTATGAGCCAAAGCAAAAATAACTTTTCTGTAATTCCTTCTAAAAATCTATAACTTGAGGACTAATGAGCTGGAGGTCACACTTTCATCTTTTAGTTAGAGCCTTTCTCATCTTTCTGTAAGTCAGTGTAAGATCATTCTTTATCCTGTATATATTTTCTGTCATCCACAGCTCTTTGTGCAGTTCCCTAACTGTATTGTGCAAAAATTCCTTTGATTTTAAAAGTTCTGTGTATTTCGTTAGATGTCCCTTAATTTTATGATGAAATAGTGAATCCCCTCTATACATCTTTTGTAGTATTTCTGTTCTCATATCATCCCCATAGAGATATATAGACATCTTCCTTACGTTTTTCTTTTGAAAGCTAAGTCCTAGTTCACTTGGTCTTTTATACCAAAGCCTTTCCATAGCTCTGAACACTGTGGTATAAAAATTGAAAGGACATCTGCTTGAATGACATAATCACTATTGATTTATTCTATGGATTTTCTTGTTGCTTGCGTGTTTGGATTTACATAGGGTGAACTTTCAAATTAATTTATGGGGAAAAAAGTTACTTTGCATCTTTAATCTCAGAAGCAGCAGGTCAGATTTTCAGCTACTGCTGTTTGGGTGAAGATGTTTTATTTCACTTGATAATTATTTGATTGATATTACCTTTGGTTTTTTAGCAAGGGACATTGTTTGACATTGCATGTAGTAGCAAATAGACAAGGGGCCATATAGGCTAACTGGTGTTCTTCAAAGTGTCAAAGACATTTGATATATTTTAGAAGTGTAAAAAGAGAAATCTGTTTTATTTCCCTAGAGCTGGTATTCTGTTACACTGCTGTACGTGGCTTATTTGGATTAGCCTCGCAGTGAGCTGGCATGTGGCGATGGTGATTGCTAAATATTGTACTGCAAGTCAGAAGCATTTGCTTTTCAGATCTTTATTGGCCTTTCCCCGTCCTTTTGAAATGCACAGTATTTACTGAGTGCTTAGCAATGTTGCTGAATGATCAAATTTATTAATCTTGTCTCTCTTACATTCTTATTTCTTAATAATAATGAAATGTGATGTAGTCTGAAAAGGGTTATCTTTTAAGTGTGGAAAATTGCCTAAGAGCATTTTTTGCAGTTCTGTTCAGATTACAGCTCAGTGTTCAGTATATACTGTTAGACTTGTTGCCCTTTTACATATTGCAAATACAGTGTTAAGAATATGTTGGTAGGTATTGAAACCCTTAATTGTCTGAAATACCAAAGTAATTCAGAGTGCAGCAGCCATTCTACAGCAGTGAATGTGTATCTGATACTGAAATGATGTTCCATCAGTAGGCTGGATTTTATTTTGAATTGATGCTTAGTGAAAATTGAAGTCTAGCTGTGTAGTAAGTGAAACTCCTTCAGGAGATTTCAGTCCGTCACTGATCCTGTTTGATGTTTTATAGTAAGGGCACAATTGCAAGATTTTCAGACAAATTTTTCTTTCTGATCTTTCTTTTGCTGTGGTCAGGATAGATAACAGAATTAACCAACCATATACATAGGAAAGGAACAGAAAATGCACAGCACTTCCATGTTGAAGCACTGCAGAAGAGTATGGTCTTGGCTGTCTTAAATGATTCATAGAATCATAGATTCTATTTTGTAATTAATAATACAAAAAAGGTGAATGTGATGCACAAATACAGAGCTGTAACTTGAAGACGTATGCGCTTAGAAGAATGCTAAAATGTGCAGTAATTTCTGAGATTTAAAGGAAGCTTAGTGTTGGGATCCTACCAAATGCACTACAGTTTTGAGTTGCTGTCATAAACCAGCTTGGGCTTTCCTGCTTTTTCCTGCTGAAATCATGTTCTCCCTACAGTAAAGACCCTTACCAATAGGCAGCAAATGCTGTGTTCTTCAAAGACTGAATGATTAGAAATTGAATTCATTTGCCCTACCAAGTGTTTAAATAAATTATAACATTTGACTTCTTAGTGTAGGTTCTTCTTAATAGCAGCCTTAGACCTTTAGTATTGGGAAATGTCAGAAGCCATACTGAATTAATTAGGGGTTTGGCAATTATCAAAATGATTGTAAATTAAAGTCCTAAATAGCTGGCTGCTCAAATGTATAGCATGCAAACTAAATCTAACCAGGCTTTTAGTTTTTATAATTAGATAATATGTTTATTATCTAGCTGGATTTCAGCAGAGACTCTGTAACTTTGTAACCTGTAGTCCATATTCAATTTAAATAGATGAAACATCTGAAAATCAAATTTATTTTAGCCATTTTGCATCATTGTTTTTAATGTTGTAATGTCTGAAGGTTTAATAGTGGTGTGACATTATATATAACTTGATTTCCTGGTCTACCTGAAAGGAATTGCATTGGTGTTACATTTCTGGATTGTACTAAAGGTGCACTTACATGAGGACTGGTGTGAAAGAATTTCAGACTATAATATGATAATAACACATTGTGTCTGAAATGGGAATCCTTTCCTTTGCTTTTTTTTTTTTTTTTTTTTTTTTTTTGATTGTGCACTACTTTGGCATTTTAAGCCATGAATGGAGACACTTATTACCAGCTGCTGTTCCACTGTAACAGCTTCCAAATGAGGTCCATGACTTTGTGCGCTGGTCCTCATATTAACTCAAATTATGCTTTCCTTGCACATCCTGGAAATGGTTTATAAGTGGGATCTAAACAGACCAGGGTTTGAAGATTGTGTCACGAATACTGGAGTTCTCAACTTGTGTGGTTAATCTTGCCATACCTCCTCAACCGCAATCTACTGGAATTTCTTACCTTGGGTGTCTGTACTAGTGAAGGAAGAGGGAGTGATAACTCAAGCTTGTACATGCTGTGTCTTTAGGGAATGCTGCCATTCTGAATGCTGGATAGGTTTTAAAACCCAAAGAGCTGTTTGTCATTTCAGTACAGAGCTGAAATTTCTCAGGAAAATTGGGAAACACATGAAGAAAAAACCCTAACATTAATGGAATCATTGGAAGATTTATTAAAGTTAAAAAAAAAAATATGAAAGAAAAAAAAGGAAGCTAAGAGGCAGCAGAAGAATACCCTGGGAGTGTATTAGACATGTCAGTTTTCCCATTTGGTCCTTACTCAAGTGGGTCTGAGGCTATACAGGATGCATATACAACCCCAACAGTCACTGCTTTTGAACAGTTTCAGGTTTGTGTACAACAGCCGACAAAAGCCTTCTCAGGTGACATTACTCTTAGTTGAGTATCTTTTATGTCATGGCACATCAGCTAAAATCTATGGCTTAGCCTGAGATAAAATAGCAATAACAGTGTTTTTTTTCCTTTTCTAGGTAACATTCAAATTTCTTGGATTGATGATACATCAGCATTTGTATCCCTGAGCCAGCCAGAACAAGTACAAATAGGTAAGTGTTTCTGAATTTACTTCAGCATTCAGACTTGACTTCAACTGGCTGCTATAAAATGCTCTGAGCCAGCAGGGTCTGTGATCCTAATGCCAAAACTATAGCCCCATTTTACCTAGCTCTGTAACTGAGGAAAGCATTGCTAGCACTTCTTGCATCTGAATTTCTTACCTCTGAAGCATTCATGATTTGTAAACTGTATGTAATATCGTTGCACCATCAAAGGTCTGAGGGAAATGCTGTTCATGCAGCAGTGAGTGCATTACATGATTGGAGGGAATGAGCTTTTATCTAAACTATCTTAAGTGAAAATGTTCTTAGAGCTGTGCAATCACAGATGATACGTTTGTGAAGTAGCAACTTATCTTGAAATGTCTGAAGCTTTTTATTTCAGACCTGATAAATCTTAAGGCGAGTTTAGTTTCCATGGGTGAAGTTTAGGCTGATGAAAAAAGGAAAGGATTGGAATTGTTCCACCTATCTGTCTTTCAAAGAGGATTTGTCTTTGTGGTGAAATACTAACAGGCTGCCCAGAGAGGTTGTGGGGGTCTCATTCTCTGGAGAATTTCCATTGCATCCGCCTGGATGTGTTCCTGTGCAACCTGATCTAGGCAAACCTACATTAGCAGGGAAATTGGACTAGCTGATCTCCAGAGGTCTGTGATTCCATGGCCTGATATGCAGATAATCTACAGGTCATTGTAAGTTTATATTTGTGCCTTTTTTTCCCCTCCTTGTTTCTAGCTGATTGCTTGTTTCTCTGAGTGAGACTTGCAAGACTTTGTTTTCAATAAAACCCGTATGTTTTTTATGCCATTTCATAAGTTGAAAGCCTTCCTAGATGGTGCTATAGTAACTTACCCACTGCTGTCACCTCAGTTATTCATCTGATTTGCATGTTGGCACACTCTCTAGTTCAGTGTGAGTAGAAAAGGCTGCTGCATGTATAAAAGCTTATCACTCTACAGTTGGAATTGGAAGCTGCATCAAGACAAATGCTGGCTAATGTTTCATGATCACCATGGAGTTAGGTGCCTTATATGCAGGTTGTACCTGTGTGTTTAGTAGGGGAAGAATTGTTCTTGAGTTCCAGTGGGCTGTGTTCTCTGTGTCAGTAAGCACTGTTGGACATCTGTGTCTTTTGAAAGTGGTGGTTTGGAAGGCTCTGTTTCTCACTTTTTCGCAAGTAACCTGAAAACAGTAACAAGCAACAGTCATTTTTTGTTGGGGGTTTTTGTTTGTTTGTTTTTCCTGTTGCAGTTTGCTGTTCAAGGTAGGTAATTAACAAAAAATTGTTGAACGGTTGGTATTCCCTTAGCTGAACATCTGGGAGACAGAACTTACTGTTGGCAAATTGTACTTCATGTGGCGTCAGCATTTTTGTCAGACATGGAGCACATGCTTTTTAAGTGTATGGCAAAGATAAAGCAGTGTCACTCTCATAGTTGCTAAATGTAAGAGATGTCAGAACAAACTTTTGACATACAGCTTCTGGCTCTTAGGACATTCAGCTTGCTAGATAAGCTTAATTTTGGATGGTATTCAGCTTTGTATATTTATAAGGTTGTCTTTTTATCTGGAAAAGTTAGTATGAAATACTATTTCACTGCTTCTTGACTTACAGGGGTCTAGACTTTATACAAATAGTCTGAAAATGCTGGGGAAGATGGGATAGACTTCAGCTTGTAATAAGTTTGAAGTAAACCCAGTATTTTATTTTAATTCATAAATCTGTGTAGCGTGAAGTATTTCAGTGCCTTTTCAGTGTCTCATCGATTTTGGGCAGCTGGCTAGGTGGAGATTCATCAGTTAATGCCTTCTATCAATGATAAGCTCTTGTTCTTCATGATTTTCTTGAATTTTGTTGCCAGACAGTTTTCAGTGAATATTTAGGTCACTAGTCTAAAAAAAAAAAAATCCTAAATGCACTCTTAAAAAGAGATTTCTTTAGATGTATTTGCACTTCTGGAACCTTTATAGGCCATCTAAAATGTATTCTTAAAAAAAAAACGCTCTTACTTGAAGGTGGGTTAATTTTCAAAACACAGGGAAAGTCATTAAATACATTAGATTTTTAAAGTGCTTGAAAGTAAAATTCGGTTTCTGTTCTGAGGCATTTGACATCTGTTAATGGAAATAATAAACAAGTTTATATAAAAAATTTACCTGGTTTATTTTCCCTTAGCAGCTAGCACTTGCTCTTAATTCTCTTTACCTCAAGCTTAAGTGCAGTTGAGTTGTGTCTGTGTTCTGATTATCAGCAACTTCTACAATATTCGAAAACACTGGTTCAACTAAGAGTGATTTTAAGACTCCTCTTGAGAATGTGTTTTTCTGGCTGTTTTAAAATTCAGTAAATGGACTTAAGCTGAAATTTTAAGTACATGTGAAAAGCAACTGCTTGTCATAAATGGCAAGCATTGAAATAATGTTAAGTTGTTCCATGTGTTAGTGCCCTGATAAATGAGCTCTTGCAGAATTTACTGTGTGCATGATATCTTCTTCCTCTAGGCATTGAGTAGACCAATGTGTTTAGACAGCAGGGGAGCAATGGACTAAAGCAGGTGCAGCAGCTGAAGTTGTGATAGCCAATGATTCTTGTTTAAATCTTTAACTTTTCTGAACTTACGAGTTTCTCAGTCAGGGTTGGACTTTATGGTTTATTAGTGTATAAGGTTTACTATAGAACCTTGTACGTAGCATGAATGCTTACCACCACAACTTAAAAATATACACGTGTATATTTTGAGATTGTGGGCATGTTAGTCTTTTCTGTCTGAATTTGAGGAAATGGCAGGTAGAACCTACTGCATTACCCAGATTAATTGGAAAATTGTTTCACATGGCTGTGTTCTCAACAATAATATAATGTGAAATGCATGTCAGATGCATACTGTGGGTAAGAAACTTCCTAAATGTAGATAGAGGAAGTTTGGGTCATCCTGTAGTGTCAAATCTTAGCCATTACACTGTTTAAACTTGTAAATTAACAGATCTGAACACTTTATTAGTGCTCCTGGAAATTAAAATTCCCCATTTCTGTACTAGCAGGGAATGAGATTTAGTGAGTTTCTGCTTGTGTTGTTCAGGACTCCTGACTATAACAAGAGAATGAATTGCTGGTTGATCATTACTGATGCAGAATTAAGAGGATTGATTACAGATTTGCCTTCAGGCACGTGTAGCCTTCCTTTTTGTCATTGTTAAAACAAAGCAACGCCCTTTACTCTGTAGGTTTGAATATAGTAGGTTTTTTCTTAATACATTGTTGGAAGTCTTTTGACTACCTTTTCTTTTTTCTTCTTTTTTTTTAAGACTTGATATATTTCACAGTTTTTGTTTTGATTACTGAGGTCTTTACAAAGTTAAGATTTTCTTAATGGGCACCAAAGATTAACGTATTTTAGCTCGGATTATTTGGTTTTGGGTGGGTTTTTTTTTTGGGGGGGTGTGTGTTTGTTTGTTTGTTTGTTTGTTTTTCCTAAACAAAAGTTTTTTAGAAATCTGAATTTCTAAACATGTGAAAATGAATAATCGAGCATGGTTTGTTTTATTTTAGTAAATGCAGTACAGATGATTTTGAAGAGCTAGATTTTCTTAGTTTGAACAGGTGGTCTGTGTTGGTGAAATTGATAAAAACTTTAATTCTCTAACAAAATGTCGAGACTTAACACTTTCTGAATACAGTACCTCCCAGCCTGTTTTATGTTTGGACAACTGAGGAGAGGGAAGAGGGAGGAAATAGGCATGTTGAAAATAGGCAGCTTAAAGCACACATTTTATGATTGAATGCTGCAACTGGTACTAAGAGAGTTGAGACTTCCTAATAGTTGCATTGAGGTTGCTGATCTCTGGACAGTCACCTATAGCGAGATTTCTGAGGTTATGTTGGCCTCAGGAAATACTTAACTTCTTCGGGGCTTTTGAATTTTTTGAAGTGATTCTGAGGTCTGAAATAGCACAGTATTATAGGTTTCAAACAATTAGGTTCCAACTTCCACACAGTTAAATAGTTTTACCAGTAAGAGAAATTGTAAGTGAATTTTAATTATCTTCTAACCTCAGAGCAAACCAAGACGTTCTTTTTGTCATGATTCAGTGTAGAGTGATCCTAGATCTTTCATGAGATTTTGCTACTTTGTTTTATTTAACTGTCAGATTTTAAAATGTTTTTAAAAATGAACACTTTGCAGTGATTTCTTCTCTTTAATCTTCTTTGAGGACAAGGATCTTGAGAAGCACACTGAAGTGCCACTTCATTCAGCAATGCTAGGCAAGCTTGCTGTAGTTACCTTGTCACGTGCAAAAGGTTTCAGAGTGGCAGCACAGCTATTATGGAGAATGGAAAGCAGTCAGTCACACTTTCTGTAGTTGAACTGGCACTTAGTTGTGATTCCCTTCAGTCACAATTGAGATATTTATTTGACTCTACTGGAACTAGACCTCTGCATGATATTTTCTGTGGAAAGTAGAGAAACCTATTTTCAGGATAAGGTTTCATCTCAGTAAAAGCTCTAGTAAAGCTGAATACATCCAGCAAAATAAAACAGCTGCCTTGCTGGTATGTCTCGATGACCAAGGCTTTAAAGTATCCTGTTTGTCATATGTAGGTGTCTTAGCCTAGTAAATCAATAAGTCCATTGATCAGTTTTGACAGTAACAGTTTTAGATGGATTTACTCTACTGAAAGTCTACTGTGGTGGTGAGTTACTGTGAGCATTCCAGAAGAAAATAATAAAATACAAACCAAAACACAAATTTGCCCCAAACCGTAAACAAAACTCAAAAAGCGGATTTAAGGGAACAGTGAAGTTTGCCTTTTGTAAAGGACCGAGAGTAACATACAATGTAAAGCAGTTAGTCCCAGGATCCTTCTTTCCTGCTAAAAGAATGTGCTTGTTTTGTACTCTTCTAGATTATTCTACATGTCTGTGAATTTTTGAAAAATGACTAGTTCATTTTGAAAAATCAGCCAGTTTAGAGCATCATTTTTTTTTTTTATGTACTGGGAGAGAAGAGAGCACGAAGATGGTGAGATTGAACCTGTGCAATATTTCTGTATTTGATTGAGTGCCATTCACAAATAACTCTGAGGTTCTACATGGATTTACTCCAAGTGATGAAACGTTAAGAAAGAAAACTAAATACAGTTGTTTATTGGTGGAAGCCAGTATAGCTTGCTCTTTTCCTGATCCAGAAGATTGCTTGGAGTTTTAAGAACTGTTCATTTAGTCTAGTGGGGGAGGGAAAGGTGTTCCAGTGCTGTGCTTGTCCTTTACGCTGTTCTTTATTTTGATTTTCAAGCCAGACTATTTTGAGAACAAAGTTAATGGTAATGGATTTTTCTTTTACTGTGTTTTTTGTTTGTTTGGGTGGGCCATGTTAGTCCTTTTGGAGGTCACCCAAGGTTTTGTGTCACCAAGGTTTCATGTCGTACTACATAGACGGGCCACATAGCAAGCTCTACTTCCTTGTTTGGGACAAAGAATGGCCGGGGAAGTAGTGAACAGGACAAAGTTGGGTACTAATTATTTTACATTTTTAGATGGAGCAGCAAGGCTGTGACTGAACCAGGTATGAAAACAAACTGATTAAACAAGTACTACCCTGTCTGACAGAAAAATGGGATAAAGAACACAAAATAGGAAGCAGAATGTAGCTTGGTTAAGTTGGAGAAAATTTGTGCATAATGATAGTGGAGGCAATTTATAAAAGGAGGTAGGAATCCTGCCTTGCCAGAGAAAATAACAAACAGTTTAATATTGAAGAATATTTAGGGTTATGATATATTGCAAGACACATGTGAGATAAAGACACACCCTGAAGAGACTGAACTAATCAAATTAGAGATAAGAGCAGAAATTGGGAGAAATGTTGGCTAATTAGTGAGAATTCTGTCAAGATCGTGCATCTCTGAGACAAGCCAACAGAGTGTGCCCAATGCTTTTTGTATTGAGTCAACACTAGCAACTGTCAGTGATTTTGATCATTCTTGGGGGAGAGGCTGGAGAATTGCATTTAAATTCCTGGTCTGACTGATGTGTGTTTAACTGTGGTGTCTTGGAGCAGAAATTGTCTAGATGTTCCTAAAGGCCTGAAAACTTTATAGGGTAAACCAAAAGAACATGAGTATTGCAATGCCAATTGCAGTAATACTTAATGTAATACAGGTGAATTATGCATTGATAAAGGTATGTGCTGTTTCTTTTAGATTTATGGCTTCTCTGGGAACATGTTCATACATCTGTTGTGTAGGAAGCTCTGATGGAATGCTTTCTGTAGTGGACAGTTTAATTCCACTTAGGTTAGTTTAATAGATACTGTTTAATTTGGGGGTTGAGTCTGTACTTCTGCTTTCTATCTATACAATAAGCACATAGCACTGCTATTTCAGCTTTCCTTTGACATACTGGACAATGCTGTGATGAAAAAAGTATACATGCAAACTTCTGTTTTCTCTAATGCAGCATTAATAGCCCTGGAAGTCAATAAATAAGGCTGTGGAACCATAGAACAAGGAAGGAGAATAAAACAAAATACTGAATTAGCTGTGCACTACTCAAACACTCTCAATCTGACCAAGGCACAGTCCCTGTGTTCTAAGTAGAACATGATGAAATTACCACAACATCTATACAGAGATCATTTTAAGGCTTCACTGTGCATTTTTAGTTCATTATTTCCTAAACATGAGTGCTTAGTATTGCACCCTTAATCTGTTTAGTTCTGTGTATTAATTTTATTTAAGTTGTGGGGTTTTTACCTACACTGGTCACTTACATATCTATCTGTTAAGAGGCTTAATATTGTCAGTGGCCATCTGTCAGGATTTTGCTCTGTGTAAGAGGAAGGACTTGTAAGAATATCTTTGCATACATTCCTCTTGGATCACTCAACGACAGTCAGCCTGTTTAGTAGCTTGCCTGACAATTAGGGAAGATGACATCCTCTAGAAACACTTAAAATAATGTACAATTACTACTATTGTACTATGAGACAGAAAGTTAGCTTATGGCTGCAACTAAAGTAACAAAATGCAGCCATGTGGTCTTGGTTACTAGGTCAGGTTTCTCACAGAATGATGTCTATCTTACAATTTAAATAAGTAAACAACCCCAAGCTCCCTTTAGTTTGTTAGAATTCACAAAGCATCCTAGCAGTGCATTTCCTGTATTGGCAATGCAGAATGATGTCACTTTTTACTTTGTGTGGCAATACGGACAGCGTTCGTCAAAAAGCATCAGAGAAAACGTATTTTAAACTTTTGCAAGAAGCTGCTCTTTGGTTCAAGACCATGCAGGGCTGATTAATCTCTGTAGGTCCTTAGACTACTCCATCTGTGTTCCTTCATTTCAGTTGTTCAGTGGATGAAGCAATATATTCATCATAGAACTTTTTATGTTAAACATACATACATATATGCATATATTTGTCTGTGTCTAATTCTCACAGGTTGCTGTAAAATAACAGGTCTTATGTTAGGAAGAAGTTCTATACAGAGAGAGTGATTGCCCATTGCAATGGACTGCCCGGGGAGGTGGTGGAGTCACCATCATTGGAGGTGTTCAGGAGGAGACTTGATGGGGTGCTTGGTGCCATGGTCTAGTTGTTTGGGTGGGTTGGATTGGACACGATGATCTTGAAGGTCTCTTCCAACCTAGTTTATTGTATTGTATTATTTCAAGAAAGCAGAGTTGCCTTTGTTCAAAAGTATTGACTCTTAATTTAAAAATACATCTGTGTAAGGCTACATAAAGATGATTTTAAAAATTCCTCCCCTCCCTTAAATACGGGCCAGATTTGTCTGGGAATTAAATGGAAGAGCCATAACACTGACTCTTAGTTTATAGCAAAACAAATAATGTGAAATGGCTATTGTGTTTAACAAATCACTATTTATCAGATGAGCCATGGTAACTATGTGCTTGATTTTAGCAAGTAAAAACATGCTTGAGTTTAACTAAACAAATTTTACCCTGAGGAATGTCGGCTGGCATGCAGTAACTCCAGTGTGCGTTATTAATTCATTCATGATGCTTGCACCAGAACTCCATGGGCAATAAATATGCTCCTAATTCTTACAATCAGATCCTGTAGCTTCACAGTTCAAAACAAATAAGGGGTGTGAAAGGAGGTATGCATAACATTTCTCTGGTTAATGCAACAAGTCTCATGAGGCCATTCATCATAATTGCTGGTATCTATTCTTGGGATTACAATGAAATACACAGCTGTTGCTTGGTTTTGTGTATGTTAGAAGGACTTCTCAGCATCATCTATATGCCATGACCAGTATTGGAGGCAACTAATTTCATAGTAGCATAGCCAATATGCAGAATAGGGGATCTATTTTGAAAGAGTTGAAAACCCAGATCCACCTACCTTCCTCACCTTTTCTGAATTGTGATTTGCTTGCTAATTCTAATGCTTGAGCTAGAGGCAACACAGAATACCTCTAGTCAAGAGATAACACTTCAGCTGGAATCAGAAAGCTGGATGTGCATCTGAAATTTCCACCAAAAGATGGGGAGTATGTAATAAAATCAGGTTTTTGTCGTCTTTGTAATTGGAGCATTTTAAAATTTCCAGCCCAAATACATGGAAAAGAGTCTCTTGGGATTTTGTTTTGTTTTATATTTAAACTGGTTCACTGGTTGATTTAAAATACTTTCAGTGTGTTAGGCTGAAAACAGCAGAGGACACCAGCTGACAGTGAGTTTAATGTGCTGATTCATCTGTTATAGTGATGGCTTCAGGCCAGAGCTTGGCTTGCAGACTAAAGGTTGAGAGCTGTGAAGATGCTGGGACTTGAAGGAATTTTGGGAAATTGTTGCTGAGTGAAGGCAGTGACAGTTTTTTCTTTACTTTTAAAGTGATTCTAATTTTGCATTGACAGAAATCCTTCTACCTTGAACTCCCAGTCTTTTTTAGTTAAATGGAGTCCAAACATTAGAAAGATACAAGGGTGGAACAGCTGGGTATTAGTTCAGTGTTGCTTCCACGGATATCTTGTGCAACCAAAAATGCAGCTCAAATAAGCTTATGTTTCACAGCAATCAAACAGAGTTTTGGCAAAGGCTTTGCAAATGTCGTCTTTTCCTGGCAGACTTGCAAAATAAACCTGCTGGGTTAAGTAATGAGACTAAAAGGGAAAAAATCCAGGAAATCTTTTCTTGCCAACAAGCAATCTGGGAGAGGGTTATGACTGAACAATTGATGGTTTCTAATTTAAAAGCATTTAGTACATTTAACCCTTTTTGTATGAAGTCTGACTCTCTGAGAAGAGTTTTGCATATCTAATACCATGTGAATTTAGGAGAGTACAGCATTTTGGTTGGGTTTTTTTCTTTTAATTAGTCATGGTGGAACTAGAAGTCATTTATATGAACAGAACAAACAGCTCACTGCCTTCTGCTTTTCAAAATAAATTATTTCAGGAGAGGGCATGCTGTCATTAACAGTGTTTTGTGTGTAACATCACTCTTCTTCCCCATAGCCGTAAACACCAGCAGGTATGCTGAAAGTTACAGGATCCAGACATACGCAGAATATGTTGAGAGAAAACATGAAGAAAAACAGGCAAAGAGAAAATGTACAGAAGATAGTTGGAAGGAGATGGAAAGGAAGCGGTTAAAAACTCAATGCACACCTTACACCCAGAGTCTATACTACTGTGTTAACAGGTGAGACTTTTCCTGCATTGCTAACTCTTCTATTCATACTGCATTTCTAATAGAAGTTGAGAAATTTTCAGGTAATTCTTAACCACTAGGTGACTTTTTTTTTTTAATCTGCACGTATTTCTTTGCCTATAAACCAGTAGTGTACATCAGCTGTCACAAGATCATAGGTAAAGGGCCAGAGCGAATTCAATGATAACTGTGATTAGACAGATTAAAAAAAATTCAGGATCTTGAGGGTTTTTTTCCATTTAACACCTCTGAATGGCTTCTGTCATGTAGCTGTCATCTTAGACCCTTTTTAAAGGCCATGTTGGGTTTTGGGTGGCTTTCCATGTTTATAATACTGCCACAGAAAAGCGTTTAAATTGCCATTTTGAGCAGTCATGATGAAAGCATCTTTCTGCTTCAGAAACAGGAAGGCAAATGATGATACTTGCATGGCTAAAACTAGAAAAGGTGTTTAGTTCATTATTTAAGAAGAGAATAAAGTCAAGAGATGCTGGGTTTGATTCTAGTACAGTGTTGTGTTCTATATTTCTTGTTACATTTTTACCCTCTTACATTAATGACAGGTTTTGGATATGATGGTAATAGGAAGCTTCTTTCTTAGTCATTTGTGTAGCTATGAATGAGATGGGTCTTTTAGTCAGTAGAGTTGTATAATTAATCTGTCAAGTTACTGCCATTCTTCTCCTCCCCCACCCCAGGATTCTCTCAGTTCTGTATAAAGCAAGTTTCAATGGAGGACTGAAGTGAATTTTCTGTATTTCTGTAAGGTGATATTTTGAGTGCTTTTCTTGTTTGTTTAGTTGGGGTTCTTTTGGATTGGAGTGTTTGTTTTTTCCCTAGTTTGACAGACCAGATGAGATTGTCATAAAACCAATACTGAAGTCTTTCTGCTTTTTCTCTTTTGGGAATGCTATGATAAACTCTAGCTCCCATTATATCTTCCTGTGAATGTTGTCTGTCGTGTAACAAATGTACTAAACTTGTTCTGTTCTTCTCACTTACATAAGCTTATGATTTGCCTACTTTGTGAAATTAAATGCAGGTGTATATTTTGGCTGGCTGTCAAATGTTCATGGCTTTTGTCATGGTGGCAATTCTAAATGTGGTAGGGAGATGCTTGGTCCCTAAAACCATATGGAGGAACCTGGTGATAAAAATCTGTATGAAATTAATTTAGTTTAATTGAATTATTGTAGTTAGGAAAACATGGGAGTGCATGCAGTGAAAAGATGAGTAGCTGTAAGGATTGTTCTTCCACTAGCTTACACGTGGGTACAGTTTAGGTCTGTAGTTAAGTCTGTATTAAGTGGTCTGAAAAGACTTAATGCATCTGGAGTCTACAGCAAAGAAATACTACGACCTTGTCTTATTTTCACTAGAGGAAAAATATCTTCTCGGTTAATGGGGTTTTTTGGGTGTCTCACAAATTCTAAACAGGTGTCAGGGTGGCAACGTATGGTTTGAAGCATGGGCAACTTTTTTTAACATGTACTTTGGAAAACAGTAAATGCAGAAAGCTGATTTGTTATTATCTTGCAAAGCGCAAGTGTTAAATTTGGAAAATTGCTGAACAAACTTCTCAGTGAATTCAGTAAAATTACAATACCCTGCAGTGAGTAATGTGCCCAAGTAATTAATTTCTTTGAATCTTTTTAATCCATTTTTTTTGCTGTTGTAGGATTCCACAAGAAGCAGCTTTGTTTTCAGATAATCAACATTTGAAATAGACTTGGATAGCAGCCTTTATTTTGTTGATAGAACTTCATTTGTAACTGATGTTACATTAATTTTTGTTCTCTCATTATTCCATTAGTAAAATTATATGATCCTGTCCCAAATTCCCTTTCATGCAGGTCTTTGTACATGTTTTTTCTTAATGTTATTTTTCTTTGTTACTAGTTAGATTGTGTTCTCTTGTCAACTGATTTTCTATTAATGTTTTCTCTTAAGTGTAATCTGGTCAGACATAACATGGAACTGCAAACTTTTTGGTCTTTCAGTTCATTCAAGATAAATATTTTTGTTTCGAGACAAAGATATCTCAAAAATATTTATGTATATTATCTATAATTGCTTTTATGTAAAATACTTATATAACCAGGATAAACATAGCTGTGTGCATGTATATTTGTGTTTATTTGTCCAGATTAATTTGAATCATATATAGTTGAACACTCAATACTGTGTATCAAGCAGCTGATCTCTTATAATAGCTTCATGTTACTACATCCTTTATTTATTTATTATTTAATAAGCTTGCTGCATCAGTTTCTGCCAGGGAGCACAGCTGCAGAATAGCTATTCCTCTCTGTGATGACAGTATATCCTGGCTGTGTTTTCATTCAGTAGTGAAGTTGTTGGGTATTTCTTGTAAGAAATTTTGTCTTGAATTGACAGATTGATGCATAACAAAGGTTATTTAATTCCTGTCTTAAACTACAGTTCTGTATTATCAAGGAACTAGTCTTCAGAAAATATAGCATAATGGTATTAATAGCAGTCATAAGGTAAAATGACTCAGAATTAATATATACCCCTTGCATATAACTTATTACTGCTGTTAGCTATCAAAATTGATTTTAATGGAAATATGTTTAATAATTAATGTCAGATGGAGAAATAGAGGAGAAACTGATGCATTTGACAAAACTTCAAGTAGTTAATAGGTTGCCATTCTCCAAAACAGTTCACTATTCACATGGGTGGATCATAGCCTCTTGTACATTATGTAGTACTGCAATGTTTAATGAATGCTACATCAGCAGCATTATTTTCCCACCTTTTGTCCCCCTCCACTTGCTGATTTATTTTTTTTTTCCCTTTTCATAAATAACTGTCATATTACTAGTTGGAATGCTGCTTTCCAGTAGCTGAAATGGCATTACAGTTCATGGACAGTTTAATCTGTCTCTAAATGGGTCAGGTATCCAAACAGTTTGGGACCCTAAACAAATAGTATATCTGAACTGTGCTGTTACTGATGGCTGTTGATTTGTTCAGTTCTTCCACTTTGTTTAGTTGTTTCTCAACAGAGGAAGGAAACTGAGACAGAAATATAGACACACTCCACAATAGCTAATATAATTAGAAAACTGAGATTTGATTTAGTAGTGCTCTAACTTGTAGAAGCAACAATACTGATTTGCTACTATTACCAAATGAATAAATAATACTGCTGTAGTCAATTTAGGTCAAAGAAGAGTAAGACACAAATCAACCCATAGTCAGCTAGAATCCATGCAGTCAAACAGAGAATGTAGAATAAAACTAATATTTAGGGAGAAAACAAGATTTTTGCCAGTTCTTGAATATGAGCTATAAATATATATTGGATTTTGTGCTCCTGGTTTCTTTTGATAATTTCCACATTCCTCCTTCCCTGAACCTTGTAGATACGTCCATAAGGCCTGAAAGGAATTTTGTCCTTTGTTTCACAGCTAAATGAGCACTAAAGGTCGAGAACTTGTTTCTCTTTAATCTGAATAACTTCCTAACAGTCTTAAGTTCAAAAAGGGAGCTTCTTCCTGCAGTGACTACAAGTTCCCTTCCAAAAGTCAAGTCCTCGGAATACATCTGAAAAGTCCTGGGGGTCATAATTTATAGCTCCTAAGTTTTTCTTCCTTATGCATTTACAGAGTATTTTTTCCAAATGTAGAAATTTTGCAAACTTTTCTAAACAGTGTTTACAAATATATACTGGGGTTTCATTTTCTAAATGCTTTTTGTTCTCTTGTATTTTTTTTTCTTTCCAAACCTAGTTTTTTGCCTCTTTTACGATATTGCAGTGCCGTATGTAGGATAAACGGTTCCATCCAGCTTTTTGGCTTGCATCTTTTTATTGATGGTAGTTGCAGTGTGACTCAAAACGATGATTTGTAAGAAATGGTGAAAGAACACCTTCTGTGTGTGAATGTTTTTTGGAAAAGCCAGCTATTCGTAAAAGGAAATGGTGTTTGTGCTCCTCAAGTGGAAGCAAGAACATAAGGTGTGATCAAATGTTTCATGTTTATTGCCTTTGGACATCCCAGAAAGAGTCTGGTTTAAGTTGCAAAATGTTCAGCCGAAAAATTCCATTTCAAATCCAAACCCATACAGCCAAATTTAACAGTCCATTATCTAAGGCCTTACTGAAATACCTTAATTCTCTGCTATTACTGATTAGAAAGAAAAAAATAGAATAGCTTGTAAAGCTTTGTTCTGTAAAGAATAGAACATGTCTTAGATGCACGCATACAGCCATTGTGTGTAGTTCTTGATGAAAAATTCAAGGCTTGTAAGTGTAAGACTGCCTTTTAAAAAGTGTTTGTTGTGCTAAAAAACACTTAAAATAGGCATTTAAGTAGCTGATAGTCACATCTATGGAATTTTGTCATGGGAACAATTTTTTTTTAATTCCTGCATTCTTTCTTATGCCAATTTGATCTTTGTCATTTGTCTTTTGAGGAAATACAACAGTAGTATTCCAGTAAAATAAAAAAATCTCTGCAGTGTTATTTCATTGCATGCTGAATGAGACAAAGCTCTAGGTTTACCTTCATACTGTGTTAGTCAGGCTTCATGCAAATACTGCCTATGTGTGTGCAGGTTTTTTTGTTTCTTATTTTATCAGTCCGTTGGACACTTCACTTTGAGGCCTGATTTAATTTTATTTCGGAGCTTGTTGATTTTCTCTATCTTTATGCAGCTTTAAAAGCATTTCTACTATATATAATTCCAGGAGAGAGGGTGAAATTAACATATAGTAGAACCCTTCAATATTACATAGAATCAAGATGTGTGTTTGAGGCTTAACAGTTGTTTATAACTCAGTGTCTATTGAGAATGTTTTATAAGAATTATCATAGCTAAGAGAATATAAATTAAAACTAGGCAGGGGTAGAGAACAGTTTTAATTACATCTGAGTTGAGTGATCTCTTCAGAACAGCAGCTAAGCCTGAGACATCTGTAGCACAAAGGGCGAATACCTCCATCCACATAAGACTGGAATAGATAGCCAACTTACGGAACTTCATGATTAAGTTCACAGTACTCCACTTACTGTAAGTTCACACTGTACCACTTGCTGCACTTTATCCTACTACCTAATAGATGTAAAATAACTAGTACCTATGTAACATTCTTATTCATGACTTCTATAATAGTTTTTCTCCTACACTTTAGTTTTACAGGTACCAGTACAGTGGGAAAGAGAAGCATGAGTCCTATTCAGGAAGAATCTGGTTCAGATGATACGGAAGAGAGAGAAGGTCAAGATCCAGAATATAACCAGACAGACTCGTTTGCCGAGTCCCTTCCAGATGATAAGAAGAGAGCCAAAAAGTTCAAAAAGATCAAGACGGAACAACTTCCAGCAGGTAAGCACAGTATTTGTGCAATGGTGTTCTGTTATGTTTGAAGCTGCCTTAGGCCTGAACAGAATTCAAGTTGATTTCTTGAATGTCTTCAGTTATTGCAAAATGGAACAGTGAACTTGCTCCATTACATTCATAGAAGTGCAGAAAAGTTGTTTGAGCTTAATATTGGGGGATTGGTTACTTTTTAGTTGGTTGGGGGTTTTTATGCTGCAAAACCCAAAAAACCACCCTCCTTCCCAACAACAAAAAAACCTCAACCAAGCACAAAACCTCATCTGAGGTCAACCAAAGGAAGCAAAATGTAGTTGATTCCTTACTTGATTACATTTTTCCTTAAAGGAAAGTGTTTTGAATTATTTTAGCTGTTCTTTATAGTTTTCTTTTCTTTTTTTCTAATGTGACTTCCTAGTTAAGGTTTCCAAGATGGTTTTGCATATCATAAGCAAAACTGAAGGAATTCTGGAACAGGAATCTAGAGTAGATTTTCCTGTTAACCCAATACTTCATCACAAAATGTAAGGTTAAATTAATGTGAAAGTTTTCCCTTAACGTTGATTAAATGGAATCATAGCATGCTTGAATGCACCTAGCTTGATGTGCCAGATGTGTGTTATTAGACAGTCTCTGTTGCTTGCAAATGAGTTCAATTTTAATAAAATCTACCTGCTGCCCTGAAAGCTAATATATGTGTCTTTTTAATTAGCACTTGAAGACTATCCTGATAATACTGCTTAGCATCCCTTATTTATAGTTACTTGTGAGATGTTTCTGTAAACTGAGAAAACAATGGAATTTCTTGATGTGGTCAGAGTATTATTGGCCTCTACAATTAAGCCAAATCTCTTGACAGTCTATCTGCCTGCCCCTCACCACTGCTGGCAGACTGCTTACCACAGTGCTCTTTTAGGCAGAGTGCAGTGTGACCCAGTCAGACTGCTGATTTATATTCCCTAGTATAAATAAGTATGCTGCACTCTACTGAAACCCTTTCCCCCTAGAACGTTTCCTGAGAATGTGTTGACTTTGAGATGACTGAATGAAGGAGTAAGCTGCCAGACAGGTGCCATGCTACTGGACCCTTAAACTTATGCCGGTCCTTTAGTTGCCTGGGTGTTTTGGATTTATGAATCACTTTGCTGTGGGGTTATTTTCTGATAACACTTGGCACTACAGTAGTGGAAAATGAGTGTGTTTAAAATCCTTTCCTAGTATTTTGGGTTGGTGCATCATAGTCGCTCTTAACAGTTCCTACAATCTACCACGTGCTTTGAGTAAGCTTTCGCTTACTTGGAAGGCTCACTGAGCCATGAGGAGTTCATTCACGTTTCAAGGATTGCTAGTTGTTGAAGCTTGAAGAATCTTACTTTTGGGAGTTGCAGATTTTGAAAAACAGAAAAAATAGCAGGGGTTTGTTTTAAAAGTGTCAAGTTGTGATTTTTTTTGCCCTTTTTTTAACTTCTGCAATATATTCTATAAGTTTAGAACTCACAATTTAGTACTGAAAAAAAACAATAGTGCTTTTAGTACAAATTATAAACCCAAACAATTTTTTTTTTCCTTCTGAAACTATTTTTGATGTATACATTAATATATGCAGTGTTCTGTGTGGTGTTTGTAACCATACCCTTTAGTGTTTGTTATGTGATTAAAGACTTTTCGCCTATGGTTGATGTAAGAGATGTTTTTCCAGACTTTGATATCTACATATTTTTTAGCTAAAATACTTTAAACTCTGTCTGACTTAAATACAGGCAGGTGACAATCAGATGACTATGTTTCACCTGATACTTTTGCTATGTTGTGTGAGTTATTGCAGCATGTAGGGCAGGGGGGGAAGGCAAAGCTAAACCAACTTTACATGACATTAATTAATAGATCAATAGAAATAAAAACTTTTGAGGTTTAAATTAATTTCAACTTTTGTTAGTGGTTTCTTACAGAAATTGATTAGACAATATTAAAAAATTAAGACATATATTTATCTGGGGCACTTCCTGGATTTAAGTATGTTCATAATAGTAGTAGTTAAAACTTCCTTTCAGTGTCTGCTCTAGCCACTTTGGTCTAGGAACTGGTATTGTAAATCAAACATCCTTCCTTCTAACTTGGTAGAATAAAATTTTTCTTGGGTAATTCAACAGCTGTACTTAGCAATGGCTTTCTTCTTGTAGTTCAACAGGGCAATTGGGCCATGGAAGCATATGCAAAATGACAAGACTGTCTACTGTAATTCCAAGTGTAAAATTCATGCTCTGTATTTGGCATTATGGAAATACACCTTATCAGAGTTAGTTTGATTCATCGTCTTCACTTCGGGCAGGAAATACTCTTCACTGTCTTAACTGCCTTAAACAAGAATAATTGCAAGTACAATAATAAATAGCATTGACTTCATCATCCCAGTTATTGCAAAACCAAAATTACTTGCATTAAAAATACTAATTGCAAAAGATAACATTTGCCATTTGGGTAAGAAGCTTGATATTAACGTCTTTGGGTTCTTTATTTTTTTTAAAGTGCCTACTGAAACAGTCTTTTGGTTTTCTTTTGTAAACATTGGCTTGCCAGTAGCGTATCTAGAGCCTCACTCTAGAGGAAAAAATACATCTTTGTGTGCTCTGAAAGAATAAAAAGCTTCTTGATTTAATTTTTATTCCTTTCAATGTTTGTGTATTGAAGTTATTAATATATTGTTCTATGACTGTCTTTTAGGAGGCCTCACAACCAGTTCCACTGGAATTTTTGAAGTCCCTGAAACATGGTAGGAAACAACTGCCTTAACAAGTGGAATTGACTGAAAGCAGTTGTGAGAATGCACCTCTTGGAAGCCATACTTTATTTAAATTAAGTGGTGTTAACAAAGCAGTATGTGTTCTGAAAAAAATCAGTTTAATTATTTTAAACTGTTTATTGAACAATCACTGTCCATTTTACTTCTGTGTATCTAACTAGTATATGGCTTGTTGTTGATCATGTGAAATCTTTGCTGTTGTAAATGTTGTTAGATGTAAGAAGCAAGACTAAATGTATTTTGGTCACCTACTCTGGCATGCTGGCTATGAAATGTACAAAAAGAACTGGCACTCTGACATATTTTGTGCTAGGCTGTTTCCTGTGCTTGAGGACAGTTTTACCACAAATCTCCTTATCTTTAGCTATTTTTTCAGGTAATATCAATATGCTGTCAGCCTTTTTGGAACAGGTAGAACTGCAGTTTCACATACTACTTTCTCTTTCTATCAATATCTTTACCTGCACATCTCCTTTAGTTTTCCATTTTCTACCCTCCACTCCCAGCCAGTATTCATCTAAATACCAACTTTCCTCATACCTTGGCCTTTCAAGTTTCTCAAACTTTCCTGGTGGGAGGTAGGTTTGTTTGTTTGTTTTGTTTGGTCGTCCCCCCCCTCCCCCCAATATCTGTTGCTGTTTTGCCTCTTAAGTCTCAATCTGTTTCTTCCTTTCTTCTTCCCCAACTTGTGGGGGTTTTGTAAAAATGTTTTTTGTTACCTGTGACAAATCTGCTAACTACACCAGCCCTTTATTTGTCTTAAAAAATGATCTGCATTAGTAGATTTCAGAAAATGTTTGATATCTAACATTTTTTGTATCATGGAAATGAAAACAAAAGATGTATTTCCAGAAAATGAAAATTAAAAGACATTTTCTTAGGACCGTATTTGCTTTTGTTTATTATTATTATTTTGTTTATTAAATTTGTTTTTGTGAATTCCTCTTTTGTTATTCATAATATACCAATCTCCTGTGTTAGCCTGGGGTTAGCAAACCCTTTTGGTCCATGGACTGCTCTCAAGATATTTGTGAAGCATAACCAAGAAAAGCAAGCATGTTGTCATAAGTTTTAAATTGTTATGTGTTTCCCTTGGAGGGAAGAGTTTTACAAATCAGTGAGTTCAAAGTTATTCCTGTGGAAGAGTGGGCTATTAAGAAGGTTTCACCAGATTATGTTTACATTAGTGGGAACTGCTGTCAGTCAAACAATGCAATAACCTGTTTGAAGGCATGCCAAATTTTTTTTTATTTTAAATGATTGTGAGAGTTATCTAGAAGTTGCATTGCAACGGGAAAAATAATTTAAAGATGTTGAATGTTGAAATGGTTTGTTCTAACTTTGGATTAATACCAGTAGTGTAATTAAGTTGTTGTTTTTTTAATAGGAGCCTTTTCATCACATTCTCACACAAAAATGTGGGAAAGAAGACAATGTCATTAGTGATGCAAGGGGAAATTAGTAACTGAATTCTTCTGCTCTCAAGGATCCAGAGACTTTTCTTCTCCGAGACTCATGTCTTAGTAAATACTTAAATCACTTTTATCTTGAGTATCCAAAGCTACAAAGAAACTGCCGATTTAGCCCTTGGAATATGTGAGACACTTTGAAGTTGTATAAAATATTCATTGCTTATGGAGATGATTCAGGTAATTTTTATGGTGTTCTATCCAAATTCTGGGGAGTGTTATTTCCTATATATCCTGAAGAACTGGCATAACATGATTTGGGAGGGAGCTTAGAGAAATAATGTCAGAACAATACAAAAGCATTTAAAGGGATTGTCAAAAGTGTAGGTTAATAGACAAGGGGCTCTCTGCTATAGCGGCCCACACTGTTAGAAGAGAATCCACGTGGTGTCTTTATGCTGAGGCCATTAGGATGTTCATGGTACTGACTTCACTCTTGAACAGCAACACTTACATATCTTCAAGGAAAATACAAGTCTTAACTGCATTACAATAGGCTATGTATGTCATTCTCTAAACTACAAAGGCTAATAGATATTCCCACTCATTCTACCCTCTTGCCTTCCAGAACTGTCATCTTGAGGAGCAGGATGTTTTTTTATCTCTACCAGTAATTAACGCCCCTTAAGAAAATGGGTCTCTTTCATCTTCTAGTCTTTGTGTGTATTTGATTTTAGCAGTCAACACCTAGATAAACTACTAAAATATGACTGGATGTGGGGCTGTAACATTTCTAAGACTAATTTTGGGTGGAGAAATTTCAGGGATCAGGAGGTGGCCTAAGAAGGAACTGATAGTGTCTCAAACCCCCTTCTTCTGTGGGGTTTGGTATGCTTCCCATCATTTGAAATGAAGTCATTAATTTTAGGAAGGGAAAGAATGCAGCTTCTTAAATTAGATCCACATTTGTTTCCTAATGCATGTTTAAAACATGTGCATAGAATGTACATCTTTACAGCATTCATTTCTGAAAAACAAAGCTGTCATCACTGGTCTTCATGGCTACGGAGTTTCCTGGGTCTTGGCCTCTGGAGTTTTATGTTCTATTACTCAGCTCCAGAGGCATGGTAAGGCTTTGGCCTGGCTGCTTCTTCATGGAGCTGGCGTAGCTGGTAAGTTGCTGAGAATGTGACACAATCTGAAGAGCTGGTGTGAAGAAACATGGGAGAAGTCTGTCTTGGCAGGCAAATGAGGTAGGTGGGCTGAAATCCTGCCTCATCAGCAAAACGTGTTTATTTGACTGAAGCTTAAACTTGGCAATGATAATTTTATCTGTGGTGACCAAGCACTTCACTGTTTGCATCAGAAAGCAAGTTAAAACTGTTTTTGAGGTGATCATTCTCAAATCCATCTCAAGCATTTATTGGTGAGAAGTAGTAACTTGTGTCAGAATCCACAGGATTGATGGCCCAGAGTATAGGAAGTTGCTGGTAGACAAGAAGAAAAAGGTGATTGTGTATCATAAAAGGAAGGAACGCGAGTGTCCCTGTAGCATGGATTTGAAGAAGGGCAGGTAAGAGAGAATGAAGACTAAGGGAAAATTAACCATCCCTTTTAAATTAAGATTACTGGGAAAGCAACAGCCTCACTCTCAATTTTGATCTTATGTTTTGGAGCAAAAAGCTAAAGGCTTCAGATAATGTGGGTGGAGATCTAGATTTAACTATCCATCCTATGAACAAACCAAGAAAGAGAGACAAAGCTAAAACTTCTGTTGATCCTGGGGGAAAAGAAATGTTACAATGCTTCTTTTCTTTCTTTAAACCTCTGAGTTCTGTCAGGGTGCCCAGAAAATGTCTGGTACCCTGGATGTATTCTGTATCTTTAAATCATGGTAAATGTAACTCAGACAAGTATGTCCTGCAACTGAGCTTCAGAGCATACACAAGAAGACTCTTGATAATCAAAATTTCTTGGCTTCTAAAGTGTTTAGACTACTGCCAGCTGACCAGATGTGTGCATTAAAGAAGATTCCTCAAGTTACTCCTCAGTACATTTAGTACATGAATAAGCACTTAACTTGTCTGTATTGTACTGTTGTAGCTTTAAACTTACACTGATGTTCCCTGTGTGCTTTACAGAAATACTGGCACACTGTCATTGGTTGAGGAGAAATAGATAATGGACTAGCACACTGTCATTGGTTGAGCAGAAATAGATGATGGATTAGGCTGGGATTTATATGTCCACTGTACTTACAATGAAGATTTTGGGTTTGCTCTAATAGGTACGCATTAATCTCGTGTCATTATTTAATTTTTCTCCAAAAGAATAATTATTTGTAGCCATGTGGTTCTGTGAGTGCTATCACAGATCACAGGTTGGTCCCAGCTCAAGACAAACTCTTGTAGAATGCAATTGTTTGTTAATGCAGTATAGAAAACATTCAGCCAAAATGTAAAGTTAGGTTTCTTTCCCTTATATTAATTTCTTTAAAATGCCTGATAGTTGCATTTGTACATGAGCCTTCTGTAGTCTGCAAGCTCTTGCAGTTTTCTGGTTGTTTACTGGAGCGACCCTGCATCATGTGGCTGGCATTAGCATGCAGCTGGACTTGAAAATGTGGAGGTTGTGGCCGTGCCAGGCCACTTGCATCCTAATCGATGATCTATTTGCAGCCGATCAAGTGATTGAGAGTATGATTTTGTTAAAGCTGATAACTTAAAATTTCAGCCTTCGAAGTTAGTAGTTCCTTCTATAAGCCTCAGAACCCCTTTGCACTGTGATAGTTTGTTTGATTTTAATGACTCTGTGAATAATTTTCTCTCAGTAATGAGTACGTTTATCGGTAAATATAGATGTATATATTAACTTCTACCTTGAATATTTTTTCAAATGTAATTTTAAGCTTACAATATTTAAGGAAGACAGAACATGCTTATTTCATTTATATACTCAGTTGTCTTTGTTTGTGGGGTTTTTAGTGTTGGGATTTTTATAAGTAGAAGTTAGATGACTTCAATGCAAGCTGCTGCTTATTCTTCAAAAACAAGTCTCCTTCCAAGCATGTATAGCATGCATGTCTGTGAGCCTACCATTTTACACTTTTGTGTTAGGGGAATTTGCTTTTGCAACATTCATAACAAATAACAGATATCTATTTGTGAAGAATTCCACAGTAGTTAAAATTGATCCTACATTTTGTTTGGAAAACATCTGCACTTTAACCTGGATTTAATTTCAGTTTGTGTTTTGTTTTTTAATGTGCTGTTGTGAAGCTGCATCCATAAATACTTTCCAGTCTAGTGTTGATGATTCCTCAGGTTATATAAGGAATTTGGAAAATTCTGTCTTTTGCTTCTACAAAAGTCAAGGTGAGGTAGAGTTGTGATATGTTCGGAATTCCAGTTTGTTAAATAAAAGGTAGTTCCCTGCTTTCCTTCCGCTAGCGCACACCAACTTTAACTACAGCTATCACATTCTCATCTGTTTCTACTTACTAAAATGTTCACTCAAATAAATCAAAAACTTTTCTTGTTCCTTGAATACTTTCCTGAAAAAAACGCAACACACAAACTCAGCTGTAATATTGCATTCAGAACTCTCAAAAATGGTTGCTGTTTCCACTACCTGTAGTTTCACTTGTGTATGGATCTCCTTTATATTTAGGAATAAATTACTGAGATAAGCCTACTCCTGTGACTTGAACATAGAGTCCATCATCAGTAAATTTGCGGACAACACCAAGCTGGGGGCAGGAGTTGATCTGCTGGAGGGAAGAGAGGCTTTGCAGAGGGACCTCGACAGGCTGGACAGATGGGCAGAGTCCAATGGCATGAGATTTAACACACCCAAGTGCTGGATTCTGCACATTGGCCACAGCAACCCCATGCAGTGCTACAGGCTGGGGTCAGAGTGGCTGGAGAGTGGCCAGGCAGAGAGGGACCTGGGGGTGCTGGTTGATGGTAGGCTGAACATGAGCCTGCAGTGTGCCCAGACAGCCAAGAGGGCCAACCGCATCCTGGCCTGCATTAGGAACAGTGTGGCCAGCAGGAGCAGGGAGGTCATTGTGCCCCTGTACACTGCACTGGTTAGGCCACACCTTGAGTACTGTGTCCAGTTCTGGGCCCCTCAGTTTAAGAAGGACATCGAGACACTTGAACGTGTCCAGAGAAGGGCAACAAGGCTGGTGAGAGGCCTTGAGCACAAGCCCTATGAGGAGAGGCTGAGGGAGCTGGGGCTGTTTAGCCTGGAGAAGAGGAGGCTCAGGGGCGACCTCATTGCTCTCTACAGCTACCTGAAAGGTGGTTGTAGCCAGGAAGGGGTTGGCCTCTTCTCCCTGGCAGCCAGCACCAGAACAAGGGGACACAGTCTCAAGCTGCACCAGGGGAAGTTTAGGCTGGAGGTGAGGAGAAAGTTCTTCACCGAGAGAGTGATTCGCCATTGGAATGGGCTGCCCGGGGAGGTGGTTGAGTTGCCGTCCCTGGAGGCGTTCAAGAGGGGACTGGATGTGGCACTTGGTGCCATGGTCTAGTCGTGAGGTTTGTGGTTACAGGTTGGACTCAGTGATCTTCGAGGTCTCTTCCAAACTTGGTAATACTGTACTGTACTACTGTACTGTAGAATACAATTTCAAGTGTAGGCGTACAGTCTAAGGTAGATTGGTGAAAGGTAATCAATATTTAGATCTCCATTACTCTTTTTGGCAAATAGATTTCGTCTTGTTTCCCTCTGCAAGAACTGAAATTACTGGTTTTGAAATTGCAGTCTCTCTCACTCTCACAGGCTGTTTTATGCCTCTGGCAATCTGTGTAATCTCAGTATATTAATGGATCGAGCACTCCATTTCCACACGCAGAATATTTACATAAAATGGAACATAAAATTAATAATCTGGCATGGTGACTATTTAACATACAGCAAAGGATCCTGGAAACATTCAGCCACGCTACCAGCAATGCAAAGGAATTCCTGCAAGCCAAGGCTGGAGGTACTGGCAAACTGCTCATATAGTAGCCTGAAGAACAGTACGTTGTCAAATAAACGCTAGAGAAAACTGGATGAGTTATTTTCCTTGCACCTTGAGATCTAACTCAAATGTGAAAAACCCTAAAATAGACAAAAAGAAAATGGGAAAAGGATATCAGTAAAGGTGAGAAGTAAATTAGTTAGAATTTTGAGTATATTGGAACATTTAATATTTCTTAAATAAAATTGAAAAGGCTTGTGCAAATAACAACTTGTGTGGACTGTTCAGTGATGCCCTTTGACAATGAAATAGTGGAAATTTAAATGTGACACTAGATTGACAAAGGATTAAAGTGATCTCTTGTATAATATGCAACTGTATTAATACTGCCTCTGTGTGTTGAGTACTCAACTGGTCTGCAGGGTATAGAAGCAGAATTGTACCTTCTGTTTAGGTGTCTTGTCCTTGTTAGTGGCAATTAATACATACTCACATGTGCTGTCAAAGTCTAAGAAGCTCTGCAGTTGCTGCTTGGTTCCTATAGGTCTTCTATTAAATGCCAAGAGTGTTGTTTTTAGATCAGAAATCTTGACAAAGTACCTACTTTTGTTTTTATGCCAACAGACAATGTGCAAACCATTTGGTCAAATAGATGCTGAAAGAGGAAAGAACCAAATGGTTTACATTATACAAATTCCTTTCCCTGATTCTTTGTACAGTCTTAATAAGAGCCTGGGCACCTCAGTTAATGATTTAATTTCAGGTTGTAAAAGTGAACAATGTTTTCTTAGCAAGAATTCCAGATAGATTTGCTATCTGTATGTTTATTTGAGAAGATTCTGTGTCGACTATTAGTATTTCAGGATTTTTTTTTCTTGATTTTTCAGTTTAAAGGTAATTACTGAGGATGTAATTACTGATCTCTCTTGGAGAGACAGGCATCACTATCACAAGAAGATTAATTGTCTTGCAAGGTATATTCTAAGAAAACTGTGTTATCTAGCTCTAAGTATTTGATATCTGCAATCAAATGACTACATGGTATGGACAGGAAGAGTGAGGCCAGGCGTTGACTTTTCAGTTCTGTGGGAAACAGAGCAGAGTGAATTATCTTCTTAGCCTGTAAATCTGAGTGAATTTGTATTTGTTAGCAATCCAGTGGTAGAAATGTCTGGGGGAAAATAGCAGGAAGCTGGCACTCATATCTTATTTTAAGTAACTTAAGTGCTAGCTAACTTGTGTTCAGGAAACTTGGGGTTTGTCTTGTTTCAATGCTAAAAAGTATTTGTATTTCAGATAGATTTAGAGTTGTGGCTGACAAAATGGTCAGATTTCAAGTTTCATCTAAGGAATGGTGAGTTGCTTTCCAAGTTCAAAATAATCTAAACTAGAAAAAAAAAAAATTTTAGTGAGATGTAAATAATAGGGACTTGTAGTAGATGAGAAAAAATGCAGGACTCATATATAAGCTTTTACTTTTTTTTTCCATTGCTGTTTTCACTCTGTGTATTCTGAACCTGACAGACATAGATGTTAACTCCGTTGGTTAAAAGAGCCTTGCTTGCTAAGATATATCCACATTCAAAGTAGTAAGTCAAAAATCATCACACCAAATTTTCAAAGCTTGCAGTGCAAACAGCACAGAGTTCTCACCGTAGTTAACAAAGTGACAGAGTTCTGCCATGTTTCTGGCATGTTTTATAGAGTAGAAATTAGAGTGAATGATCCTAGGAGAAAGTCTGAACTATGCCAGCGATCCCTCTGGATGGGTGGATCCATTTTAGTATGCTCTGGCTGGCTTTTAGGTAACTGAAATTAGTACTGGAAACTAGAATGGAAAAAATGGGTTATATAAATAAGTTAGAGCATCCATAATCATAGATACACAATATCTGCTTAATAATAAAACTGTAGCAGGAATGTCATAGCCCTGATGAAATTCCAAACATCCAAGCAGATGAATAACTGGAGAATTTACATACTCAAGTTGAAAATGTTGAGTGCTTTATTTCATTAAAGGTGGTAATGATTTAGTGATTAAGTAACACTATGCTGCATTGAAAAGCAGTTTCCCACTAGCCCTTCATATCCTGAAGCTTGAGCCCTGTTTAAATCACTGTAAAACTGCTTGGCACTTAATCATATCCAGACATGCCAGTTCATGCACTTCTCTGGGATCCAGCTCACTCTCATGTGTCTGCAACTGTCTCACACCTTTCATGCTCTGAAAGACTTATTTTTTAGTGCCGAGTTGACTGGGATCTACAAGTGCAAGCTTCAGAGTTTAAGCAGCTGCATAAGTTCCACTGAACAATGCCCAATTCTCATGCAGTACGTGCTGCTGAATATTATATTTTACAGTATCTTAAACTCAGGAGTTGAAAAGTTGCTAGAACTCATTTGTCTGAAATGATAGTGATTCTTCACAGAGTGATTTGTCTGTATTCCACCCTGGGGTGAGTTCTAGCTGTGAAATACATGATTGGTGGGAATCTGCTAACATTCTGATCTGTGGTTTTAACTGCACCTACGTCAGATTTTGTGACAAATATCAATGGTGACTTTTTCTTCTCTAGTTCATTTGTATTTCCACTGCTCTGTGGAGGATTATACAGCAGCATACAATTTACCCTCTACAGTTTACAAATGTTTTCAACTTTAATGAGGGTAAGATAGTTACTTGCTTTCACAGGCTTTTAATTTTTGCTACATAATCTCCTTCCCAAAAGGGAAGAGCCCTCCTTCACTAAATAGCTGTAGCTGTTAAATACCATCTAAGAATGCATAGAACTTGTAGATGATTTATATTAATATTTAAATTGTTTAATCAGTACAGGTAAGAGTGCCTTTAAACATCGAGGGTTGTGGTTGTATTTTTTTTTTTTTTTTTCATGGTGGTGATAAATTTTCTGGGGAGTTATTCTGTATTGAAACAAGCCAACCAAAAATTACCCCAGTCTAAGAGAATTCAAGATTTATTTTTTTTTTTTTTTTTGGGTACCTATATTGAGCCATGAGGTGCATAAAATCTCCCACCTGAAAAGTTTGCTTTTTTGTGTTCCTGCTGCTGTAGCAAAGCTCATTTAAGTTAAGCTAATATTTTCGTTAGTTCAGACTTAACCTTCGTGAATTTCAGACAGTTTTGACATTCTTCCTGTCAGATAAAGTTCTTGTGATTTTAACTTACTCTTTGTAAAATGTCTGGGATATATCTCAGGACATTGATTTATTTGGGATTGGACTGTGCATGGAGTGAAGCTCAGCCACTCAAACCTGTATAATTTTCAAGTGTTTTGTGAATGAGAACTTAATATATTTAGATAAAGTCTCTAGTTGAGGATAGTTCTTTAGTGAATTTATGAAGATTTGCAGCATTATGAGGGGAAACAGTGCAGTATTTCCTATTTTTGCTAACCCTATATAGAGTATTTTCTCTGGCAGTTTTACTGGTACTCCTGCTCTTTCAGTTTAACAGAAAGTCATATCACAGAGAACTTCACATGCTCCTGACAAAATAAAAACTAAAATATTAAGATGTTGATAGATCCCAGGGGTGGAATGACTCCAGCATTTATCTGATTGATATAGAGTTATTTTACTGCTACACAGACAGAAGAGGATACTCTGCTTAACTTTCATGTTTTGTTAGTGACACATAAGTGTATTCTATTGTTTTGGTTTGTTCTGGTTTTTCTTCCCGTTAATAGCCACCTAAAAGGAGCAGCCACTGAAATGCTACAAATAAGGATGAATGACACATTGTAAGGAAAAGAGGCCCCGTGCCAAATTCCACACATTTACACTGCCAACATTTATCCACAATGTTGGCAAAGTGGAAAAACACTTCTGAGCTGTTCTGTTATTTATGAGGCAGATATTTTTTTTTCTCCCCCTGGTAGGACAGCACTGGATAATCTGATTTTTGTCACCATCAGCTTAGCCACCAGTTTGTAGCGTGTCATTGGGCAACTCACTGTAGCTCGTCTGTGTCTCTAGTTCCTCCATCTGTAATACGGAGGTAATCATTATGTATTTGATAGTAGTATTCTCTGACGAAATTCAGTTAAAATCCAGGAGTATATTGTATTTTTATGTGAGGCATTATTGTATGTGGAAGCAATCATTAAATTAATGTAATGGGTACTTAAGTCAGGATGCTGTGAACTATGTCCATAAAAGGAATACAGAGGGAATTAAGTATTTTTCTGTCTGTTATTAAGTCTTTGACAATTTGGGTGCAACAGCTTTCTTCAGGTTCATTTGACAGATATGACAAAGCTACTCTGCCTCATTTGTCTTTCCAGGATCTGTCTTCTTTCTGAAACCCCATGTCTTACTGTCTTGGTCTTTACCCTCTCCTCTATCTCCCCAATATTATATATAAACTGTATTATTCTGTGTTCTAATTAAATGTCTAGGGATGGTGTTATGTTACAGAGCCAGTTCATACAATGATTTTTCCCCCTTTATTTTCTTGTCCTGAAAAGACCTGTAATGCAGCTTTTCCTGGTATTGTAAACTCCCAACAGAGACTTGAAGTTAGAAATTTATGTTCATCCACTGTGAATGTTAGTTTGAACAATGTGTACTGAGTCCTTGTGCATGTGGTAGTTAATTACTGTGTAAGAAATTTCATATAGAAATTAATTCTGGGAAGTTGCCTTAGGCAAAAAAAAAAAAAAGACAAATTCTTACTTTTTGAAACATACTCCCTACAGTAAGCAGTGAAGGCATGTTTGAGTTCAAGCAGCTAAATATTCACTGTAAAGCTAACCTGTGGAGTTACTCTGTCACTCTCGCACAGAAGCTGCTTTTCTTTGCAAGGAGAGAACTACACAGGAGTAATCCAGCTGTGAGGTGCTGGGGGAAAGGAAGTAAAAGAACAATTATAATAGCTGCTCCTCAAATTCGTAGTCCAGGTTTTCTTGGTTAGTACTAAGTGTGTATTTATGTAGGCATGGTGGTCTGTAGGACAGCATACCCTTTTGTTCTTGGTATGTGTAGGAGAAAAGACACTACTTCTTTATTCCTTGGACTAAATGTGCAAAAAAACTTTCTAGTGATGTTTGGTATCTGCTACAATTCTCTTCAGATATTTTTATAATGCAGTTTAAAGCATTGTGTAAGCACAAAGAAAGGTTTATCCTGTTCCATATGGTCTGTGTTGTTAGACATACAAACTGAAAAAATGAGTATCTGGTGTATTCAGTCTTCATAACAGACCAAAACTCTAAGGTCCAAACCACTTAATTGTATTGCTCTGATTACATAAAAAATGGGAATTAGTTGAATTTTTCTGGTGGTTCTGGGTTATTTTGGGGGGGGTGGTGGTGTGTTTCTTTGGGTTTGGTTTGGGGTTTTTGTTTTGTGGAGGTTTTGTTTGTTTGGTTTGGGGTTTTGTTTGTGTCTGTGCTCTTGGTTTTGTTTTGTTCATTTGCAGTTTCTTGGGTGTTTTTTGCTGGTTGGTTTGGTTTTTCTTTTGAAGGGTATCTTAAGTTGTATTTTTGTTTCTTTTTTTTTTTTTCCCCTTGAACTTTCATGAGTAGAAGTATCTTCTTGCAACAATCTAGACTGCTCCTTTTTTAGTTTTTGAGTTTATATCTGTGAAACAGAAACCAAAATGAAGAAGAAACAATGGTTCCTTTTTCGGTTGTTTGGGTTTTTTGGTTGGTTGTTGTTGGTTTTGTTTAGGTTTGTTGTTTCAACTTCCATTTAGGCTGTCTTATATTCTTGTAGTTTTGGGGGATTTTAATGAGAATGTTAAAATTTCACTTTTGAGATTTTTATTTTTTTTTAAAGTTTCAACTGTCTTTGCTCTATCTTATCCAAATGCAGTATTTTCTCTTGTGCTTTGTTCTACTTCTAAGTCATGAATGTTCTGCCAACTAAGCCAGAGATCTGCAGGAGAAGGCTTCTAAAGGTGGCTTGAAAGTGTCTGAGGTTTAGAAACCACACAGTGTAGGAACTCATAAAAATCTGCGATTTATGCCGAGAGAGTTCTTTGAGCCTAGAGAAAAAGCATCTTGAGCTCAGAAAGAAAGGTAACAAACTCTAAAATGTATTTTTATTTGCTCAGGACGTAATTCCTCATGTCTTACTGCCTGCAAAGTGCAGTATTCTACTCTGTAACAGAAGCACCTAAAACAAGTCATTACTTGGACTTAATTTGGTCCAAAATAATATGTATGTTCCATTTTGAAAAATTTAAGTCATTTATACTTCTTTTTTTCCCCACAGTGTAAACTTTCATATTGGTGTGGGCTAAGTGTTGCATGTGCGCAGTTAGAAAGGAATTTTTTTTTGCAGACTAACTTCAGCATTTATAGTTTTCAACTGTCTCTTATTTTCCAAATTGCAGGTTGCTGTGATGGGAAATCACCTCTATAAAGAGAAAGAACCTAATTAAAGCTTCAGTTCAAAAGCCTGTAGAATCTTTCTACACAGTGATCTCAATTTTAAAAGTTTTCACATTTTCCTAAAGGCAGAATTAACCTTTATTATTTATGTCAGAGAGAGGGGTTACAGACTTTGTAACCCTCAGCACCCCAGGAGCAATTGCAGTGAGTGTTAGTTATGGAGAATGTGATGGGCAAATTTTATATTCATCTCAAAATTGTAAATTGGTAAAGTGAGTTGTCAGGCGTCTTTTTCTCTATTAATTTCTCTGATGTTTCTAAGGACGAGAAACATGTTAATATCTGTTCCCAAATGAGATGGAATTAGTCTTATTCCGAATAAAGAGAAGGTTTAATTTCATCCAGTTGAAGCTACAAATCAGTTTCAATAAAAACAGACTCCTCTGGAGGATCTTCTCATGCTAACACACAGGCTTTGTCTGAGGAGATTAAACAACCTTCTGGAGCTGCCCAGCTGTTATTGTGTGAGCTGTAGAGCAAAAGCAATGGTCAGAGTAAACTGATCTTAACTTTACATGACAAGTTATTTGAGAGGAATCTTACCCATAGTGCCCAAACAGGAATTGATCAGAAGTAGTAGCTGTGGTAAAAAGCTCAAGTCTGTGGCGTTGTACATTTAAGGGTTTTAATTCTGTCTCTGAATTAAATAGTTATTTTGTAACTTGGAAGTAATGCTTCTGCATCTGTAGTGTGTCAGTGAGAAATACAAGTGTCTGGAAAGTCTGGTACCTTCTGAGATACTGTGAAAAACCTGAATAAATTGATTCCTGGTAGAGATTTGTGGCAGGCTATACACAATAGAGTGACCAGTGTATTTTACTCCTGAATTGTAAGACCAGTTTTATCTCCTGGGTAAGTTTTCTCTGTGAAATGCTACAGCTCTACTATCGTTACACTTGCCAAAACCGTGTCACATTTTGCAGCATGATATTTACAAAGTTACTGGGTGTTAACTTCAAATATTTTGCACATATACAATAGAAACAATTAAATAAGGTTTCAGAAAATCTTCCTCTGACAAGCTTAAGCAAAATTTTATTTCAGTAAACCAAACCCTTTGTCCGGGGTTAACACAGCCTGCTCTCATAAGCCCTCCTCTGCCCACCTGGGAGGGAAAGTAACACACATGAAAACAATTTGATGGAGATAGGGGATTTACTGAAAATGATCCAATGTACAATGACCTTAGTCCATTTACAGAAAAGAACAGCGCAATGCAGAAGCAGCAGCAGAAGCCATCAACAAAATACTTCCCCCCACCCAAAAGCACAGCAGCCATTCCAGCAGAAAAGACCAGCACCCCAAACCCAGAAACTGGAAGCAGCAACTGGAACAGGAAGCCTCTCATGTTACAGCCTGTACTTCAAGCCCCATGACACTTTGCTTCAGCCAGCACTTTAATTTTGAAGCTGCCATGACTGTCATGGTGTTGAATATCAACAGCAGATTCAACTCAGCCCATGATACCCTTAGGAAGCAATCTGTTTGAAAATGGTAAGGACTTTGAATGTGGTCTTCATGTCTGTATTACTTGTCACTGAGTTATTGACTCTTGTATTTATCATTATGTGAAACCCACAAGGAAGTATATATTAGATCTTGGAATTTATATGCTAACTATAATTAATGTTGTCTCATTATTTATTTGCTGCTGTAAATCATAAAAACAAGAATCAGTTGATCTCCTAACTCATAATGCACTCAAAAACTGTAATGCACATGATCTTAAACACATTCCTAACCTGTAATTTTTAATTGTTGGTTAGTTTGTGGGTTTTTGGGGGGGGGTTGGGTTTAGGTTTTTTTTTAAGTGGAGAAATAATGTCATACACATGGCAAACTGCTGAAAAACCCTCATGTTTTGTTAACTTTTGCTTAGCAGTTTCCCATTTGGTACTTTACTTTGGATGTTAAATAAAGCCAATAAGCAGGTGGAAATTGGGTCATAGGAATATTTCTGGTGCCAAAAAACAATGGAAATTGTTGAGCATAGCTGTATTTTCTAAGGAGCTTTTCTGTTCTCATCTGATTTTGGCTTAATATTCTGTATTATGTATGTTTAAAACAATTGTAAATTAAGGCTGAATCCATTTGGTTCTCATCAGCTCCTGTCATTAGCAAACACATTTCTTACAGAGAGATGGCCACTGGAGATAGAAGATTTCCTCTCTGCATTGTTACAGCTTTACTTTTAGCTTTTTATGATCTTTGCATTTCAGTACTTTAAACAAGAGCTGAAGCTGTAAGTCCAGTCTACTGATGGCTTTTTATTAGATTAATGCTTGCTTTGAATATTGTTAAATAAACCCAGATTTTTTAGTAGGACTGGCAATACAACTGGTAGAGTGTATATATATAGGATCTATTTATTTAACTTTTTTAGCCCCCCCCCCCATTATGTTAGTCACTATGAAAACTATTGTGAATGCTGCCATTACATAAGGTTTTCAGTTTCGTCTAACCCTGTGTTGTTGCTGTATTATCTTTTGGTAAATTTGGTCCTTGACTCATGATTTGCAGATATCAAACCCAGAACTATTTCTGAATAAATAAGGTGTAACTAAAGGGGGGGGACACACAACAAAAAAAGTGCCCAGATAGTGAGTGATCTAGCATACACAGGATATCTAAATGATAATATATATTAAAATGAATGGACTAATTGAAATTAAATAACTGATTCTAGGCCTCTTGAAATAGGAAAGTATATGTCTGTTTAAAAAAAAACCCAGCATAAACACTTCAAAATCAAAAGCAATGCCGTAACTGCTGCCTTCACTTTAAAACAAAACAAACCCAGCCTCTGAAATGTTTGTAAGTTAAAAACTCTTGATTTGCCACACAGGAGAATGAGACAGTAGCATGTTTATGAAACACATCAGCATAAATGCTTTCTCATTATTTTTTTTTACTGTTCAATTCTTTTCCTACTGGATTATTTTTCTTCTCAAACAGAAAAGCTTCTTGATTATTTTTCTCTTGTTTTTCACAACTTCTGTCTCATTCTTTTATACCTCCATTAGCTCTCCTGAGTCAAGATGCAGCAGCATCAGTGGGTCATGGAAGAGCGTCTGGAAGAAAGAATTGAACAGTCTTGATTGCTGCCTAGTTATTTCAGGATAAATATGAGGTACTGACTCCCCAGGTTAGCTGCAAGTGTGGCATGAGCCTGCCCACAGCACTCCGGGAAGGAGAGCCGAGTTAAACCTTGTCCCAGTGTCTAGAGGGAGTAGAAAAGGTGACGAACTGCCCTGTGGTGGGCCCACAACAACAAATCCCAGCATCAGCTGCCTGAAAGCAGGCAAGTTTGTCAGAAGCAGTTATTGATGTGTGGGCAGTGAGACTAGAGAAAGCTAAATGTACCCAAGTTTGTATTACTGCCATTACAGTTATTTTGCCAGGACACTTCATAAAAGGCGTTTCCCCAGATGTGAAAGTTGCAAGTGTGTTAGCCCAGTTCAGCTTTTATCGACCTAGCATTCTTATTTCTGATAACTAAATAGTATTTTGATAGAATTACAATTCTGGTGTCTCACCATTAAGTTTAGATAAGTGATAATTTACAGTTATGTCAACAGATAAGAAGGATACTGATCTAAGAAATTTAATTTCTGCACATAAACCGTAGGTTATATAACTTTTCAAAGCCAACTTACTTATTGCTGTAATTTGTGTAAATTGTTTTGGAACAGAGATTAATTTGTTTCTTTTTCAGAAACATTTACCCAGAACAAAGATGCGTTATCAAGTATTTTGTTTAGTTACTAGCTACTTAACATAAGTACATTTTCATAGAATGGCTTAGGTTGGAAGGGACCTTAGAGATCATCTACTCCAACCTCCCTGCCATGGGCAGGGACACTTCTCAACTAAACTTGGCTGCTCAACACCTCATCCAACCTGTCTTTGAACACCCCCAATGAGGAGGCAACCAGAACCTCCCTAGAGCAGCCCATTCCCATTCTTCACCACCCTTGTGTTGAAGACTCTAAGATCCAGTGTAAACCTACTCTCTAGGATCCTATTGATAAGAAGGATCAACGCTTTCATCTTACCCTGGTTTTGTAACACATTATCTAAAACTTAGTACATGCTGGTACTGCTAAAAGGTGACATGCAGGCTACACAGCAGTATATAATCTGGTTAAATAATCTGTTATATCTAATTAATTTTTACTAATCATGATTTGTACTGCAACATAGTGGGACTTGATGATCTTAGAGATTATTTCCAACCATGGTGATTCTGTGTGATATGGAGCTAGTTTTGAAGTCACTGAAAGAGAAGTGGAAGTTTTTCATGTTCACAAAAAAGTTGTAGGTGATAGATACCACCTACATAGATAAATGATATGATGTCTTTAACATAATTATGTAAAATAGAGTCTGTGGTAGGTTGACTCCCAGCATTCATTTTTGTTATTAGTGTAACTGGACTAAAAACTTTTTTTCATTTTTGTTTAGTTGTTTTAATGCCTTTTTTACCAACCAATTTGTCAGTAGATGTTCACAAGATTCCACATGTCATTACCAGGCCAATTACCTTTATTTTTTTTAAATATCAACACAATATGCTGCCATGTTTTACCTCTAATAGTGAAATCCAGCATTTATCTCTGCTTAGATCTGTGTGTAGTGAACATTTCAGACAGATGCCATCTCTTTGTGAAATGAAAGTGCATGCAGTTCATTGCTCTTTAATCCTGTACAGTATTTGTTAGTGGTTGCTTTTAGTAATTCTTATAACTTATTGGAAAAAAAAACCCCACCTGACAGAGGGTTTTGGGTGGTTTCAGGCCTTTCACAGTATTGAATCGAAGGCTTTCTTGTACACTGTATGACAAAATACCAAAAGATTTCATGCATATATTAAATTGCTGGTGTTATTTTTACCATTGTAGTGTGAAATGGTAGTACAGAATTTGTGGCCAAAATACAGGAGCTTTGATGTCCTTCACAAATACTGACTAATTAAAATACTAAGAAATAGGAATTATTCAAAGGAAAGGTTTGGGGTCTTTTGTTTCAAGCTTCAATTCAGCCTTGAGATGAATTATTCTTTTGTTGAATTACTGAACAGACTGACAAAGAACACGATACCTAATATTGCACAAAAAGCTTACATTTCCTAATATTTTCATCCTTGACTTTGACTATCTGTCCTTCAAGATTTTTTTTTTGAAAGTTAGTATGCAGCAACTGCTTTTGCTCTATGCCTTTGGCATACCAAAGTGGTAATTCAGTGAAAGATCTCAGATATTGTCTTTGCTATCCTGAAGTGAAGGGCTTTTTTCTAAATGAGTACCGAGTTCCAAAAGACAGATGAACTTCATGTTTCACACATCTTTTGTCCCCTCATTTATCTCCCTTGAGATTCAAGCATCCAAATACATTCTCAAATAGATATTCATAAAGTAAAACAAAATTGAATGTATCCTGTACTATTCTGAGCCCTATTACCAGGTCTTGGTGACTTTACTATAACTCAAGAGGTATGTGCTTTTACATTTTTTTTTCTTTCAAGAAAGTGGTACAATATTAGGATTTGACAGAGCATCTCATGTCCAACAATGAAATAAGTACATTCCTTTGTATAGTTGGAATAAAAAAAATAGTTTTATATCTGTAAGCAGAAAAGTGAAATGCTGTGGAGGAAAACCAAGATTTTGCAAGCAGGTTTTCTTTGCGGTTTGGTTTTGAGTAGTTTGTTGGTTGTTTGTTTGGTTTTTTGTTGTTGGTGTGTGTGTTTGTTTTGGTTTTGTTTGTTTTCCATACAGTTTAAGGAATTATTTTCTTTTTAAAAATTTGGACAGATGAGTAACTTTGTTTGAGGACATGCAGATCATCTTATTTACTATGAATCTGATGACAGTCCTCGAACTGCCTTTCAAAAGAAGAGACAAAGATTTCATAATCTCTGTATCAGTATTTGCATTAATGCAAATTCAGTACCTACCTTAATACTTCATTAGCTTTGATGTCTAATTTCACAAATCATAGAATTTTCTATGAACTCTGTGACAAGGGTTTTTGCCATATTTAATTTTCTTTTTAAGTTATAAACCAAGAGAAGATAGAGTGCTTTGGAATTAGTTACACCAAACTTTGTCCCTTTTGGTGACATAAAGGGTTTCCCCTGTTTGTCAGAGAGTTAGGAGTGGTTAAATTTGTACCTGAAATTTTAGGATGTGAGTCACAGTGAGGTCTCCAATGAGAAGTGTTTTGACTGGATGTCCTAGGTGGAAAAAAACTGGCCACTTAGATCTCACCAAGAACATTTCTATAGTTCTCTATTGACCATAGTTTTTAATAATGTTTATTGTTTCCTGTGTGGAGGGGAAAAAAAAAGAAAGGAAAAAAAATAAACAACCAAACATTCACACAGCTTCTTTTATGGTCATGATTCACCACTGTGGAAATCAAGCAAAGCTTGGAAGAGTACTGCATGGTGACTTGCCAGTGCTTTGAAGTGTGTGGCTGGCAAAGCTGTTTGGACATGGTTTAACTTGAACATTGTGCTAATGTGCAATTTCCAAAGTTTCTACTTGTGGTTCTCCACCCAGAAAATAAGATGATGACAATGCACCCTCATACTTTTGTCCTAAGAACCCATTGGAAATATATAATGAAAACATTAAAATTGCAAATTATTATCCTGAAAAGTTGCAGTGAAGTGATTATTATGAGTAAAGGAAGTCAGACAGAATTAGTTACTTATAATGTTAAGAAAAATCTCTGAATATTGTACTTATTTTTTGTGTATTTACAAATGGTTTGAAATTCCAGTTCAGTAGCTTGGGTCTAATCATACTATATAGTCAAGAATATATGTTTTTATTTGGAACAAATAGGCAGGAAATCTCTCTCTGGTATTTGGCTAAGAGCATAGGAAGATTAGCAAGATGAACAAATAGCAACTGAAATTTTGTTAAAGTTACTTAATGAATATCACTCAAATAGTGAAGAGTCATTTTTAAGTAGGACTGCATGGAGTATTTCCTAAAGCCATCATGGCTATGGTAACAGTGAAAGTGAAAACTGGACAACTGATGTGCAATTTTCAACTCATGCAGTACCGAGATAAAACATGGGTTTGTCACAGGCTTTATATTGTTCTGTCAGCAAGAAATGGACTAGACTGCTTGATTTTTGTTCTAGCTCCCTAGGACCGTATACATTTAAGTTTTGTTTGATCAGAAGTGAAAGCAGATTTCTCTCTGGTTCCTTGGTAAATGTGAGACTTCACTGGCTACTTGCTCAGGCTCTCCCTACCCCAAGGATGAGCGCTGACAGCTGTATCCCCAAGTTCTCTAAAGGATTAAATGCATCTTTTCCTTCAGCCCCCATTTTACTTACTTGGGGCTTACAGTTCACCTCTTAAAAATATGTGACAGTTGAAGCAGACACACAGAGATGTAAAAATTCCATAAAATCAATGATTCTTTATGTTAGCTGGCACAAAATATCATACAGATGGGAAAACACTAACTATACTGTGTATACTTCCCCCAGTTTTGAATGTTGTTTTGGGCATAGTCTGTGGGCTCCATGTCATTCATTTCTGTACATAACTGTTCTAAGTGATGTTGCATGCATGTCTGTGTCAGAATTCTGAAGCCAGTTTCCTTCTCGCTTGGCTGGCCCACAGTTAGCAAAGCACGCCTCACTGTTCCTTCTTCATGCACAAGTTTTATGTCTGTGAGTCATGCCTTTTCCCAAATGCTTTAACTTTTGAAGTTCATTCATAACATTTGATCTTCCTTCCTTTCTTTTTTTTTTTAATTTTTTTTTTAAATCCTATAGCTCTAGACCCTGGCTTGCAGGAAGAGTTTGGGTGAATTGATTGCTGCCTGGCTCAGGCTCCCCATTGTCCTTTATTTTTCATCTTGACTCAAGCTGCAAGGGTGGGATGTTTTCCACAGTCCCGTGTCTGAGACACATATGACTCAGCCCTGACAACATATGGTTGACTTCACATCCTCTGAGGTATTTAATGATACAGCAATTTTGTAACCGCAACCAGGATTCATGCTTTGTACAGGGATACATTTCCCACATTCTGACATATGCTGTTTCAAATGTAGTTTCTTAACAGTTTTGAGTGTTTAGCCTACAAGCTGTACTGGTGTCATTCTCCATTTCACACAGCCTACTCACCTGACTGCTTATGTGCAGAGTATGTAGACAGGTGTTAGAGTGGAATAAAATATGCAAAATGATAATTGGCATACAACATAACTCCAAAGTGGAAGGGTTACTGACAAAGCCAGCAGCTGCTTTATATAAACTCTGAAAAGATATATTCAGTACTTCTCTGAGCAGAATTTCACATTGATTATGAATCAGAAACTTGAGAAAAACTGATGGAACAAAATGCTATTCTGTCTCTACACTTAATGAGACATGTTCCAGAGTAACCTGTTTGGACTTTGTTAGTCATGCTTTGAGCAGGAGAAGGGATTTCAGAAGTCAGTTTCAGATTTATTTTCTCTGATTCTGAAATACTCTTGCTAGTGTGACTTTTGGGTGTTTTTGTTGTTGTTGTTTTTGTTTTGTTGTTTTTGGGGTTTTTTTTTCGTATGTGTGTTGTGGGTCTCTTTAAAAATAAAAAAAAAATCACATTGAGCACATCATAAAGGTCTTTGGCAGCATAGAGCTGCTAATATGCTGTATTTAATATTTTTCTTTGCCTAAAATAACAATTACATTCTTATTTGATAATTTTTCATAGAGGAAAAGTTGATACTGTCTAATCATGTAGGACGCTAGAGGCTTAGAATCATAATTTGCCTTTTTGTCACCCCCGAAGCTTTAACTACTTCCCCCCCCCGCTGTAGTTTAAAGGGAATAACAGCATCATGCATTATTTCTGACTTGCACATAAGTAGGTTTTATGCAAAGACATTGGAGCCACATTGCTTCTTCCTGATTTTGTGCTGCCCTTAGTATGCAGTTTACATATATGGGTGAGCCAGTCTGAAAGTTATTCCTGATGGGAACAGACCTCTTGATCCTGGTTTCAGTTTCCTGTCTCTCTGTTATACCAGTTCAGGGAACTAATTCTTTTTCTGTAAGGGTAATCTTTTTCTTGCTTCACTCCCTGAACTTACTGAAAAAGATTAGAAGGGTCCTTCTTACAAGGATCTTGTCAGAAGAGGATGGTTCAAGGGGAGGGAATGCTACAGTGTGGCCAGAGACAAGGGAAACCCTTTATCTCAGCACCATCATCCATACTTGCATTGTCATGCTGACCACTTTCAAATTAAGTTGCTTTGCTTAGAATTTTCCAGACTGATGTACATAGGAACTTGTCAGCTAAAGCTTATAGTGTTAGAAACTCTTCAGATATCAAATAAGTGACCGAGTTTGAAAAAGTGAAAATGTGTGCAGAAGAGCATTTGGACAAAAAAAGAATCACTAAGAATCGATTTAAAATGTTCTGATTTTACATCAATTGGTATTTCATCTACCTGTAATCTCTTAACATTAAGTGTATTTTCTTCGTATGAAGACCATAACTGACAATGAAAGAAATGTTAAGCTTTGGAATGTGAGTATTCATATGCTTGGTCCAGGCATCTAAATATTCTAAACAAGTATTCCTAGAAATTATGTTGCTGTACCAAATGTCCAGCTCTTATAGCCTGGGACTTAGTTTGGCTAATTCTGTTAGCAAGCCTTAGAAAACCAACCCAATAGCAAAAACAAACACACAAAACACAACTACAAACAAACAAAGCCCCAGCCAAACAAACAAAAAACCCACTAAAAACCCCAAACAAACAAAAACCCACCAAAACTTAGACAAATAAACTCTGATTCATCTTTTTGTTTGTAGGATGATTTATGTTTATACTGCAATAGCTGTTAAAAAGGAAAGACCATAGAAAATAAATCTTTTGTATTTCCAGTATAAAGTTTTAAATTTTTTTAAATTAAGTTAGAGGCCAGCTCTGGCAATTTTTTAATACTGGAATGACCCAAAGGCTTGGAATTGAGATTTTATGTTGGCAGGAAAACGGCCTGCCTGTTGAGCATGTACTTTTTTGTTATTTCTGTAACAAATCTACACATTTTAGCACGTTGAGGGGTAAGTCCTCGTATGAGCTCTGCTTGCTAGATTTTAACAGCAAAATATATTGTAATTCTATTGGCTAATTGGGCCCACAACCTCTCTTTCTACAAGAAGTATATGCATACTAGCTTCTCAGAGCTGTTTGTTATGCTTTGTCCCCTTAGAGATCTTAACGTGACTAGATTGCAGGTACATTTCAGCATAGACCTAGTGGTGTAATGAATTCAGTCATCTTTAGCTGTCATCGAAAGTGATTCCACTGAACATAATTGGCTCAGGAAGTCCATTTCACTTAATGGGACTTGAGGATAGTAAAAAAATTAGTAAAAGAAGTAACATCTTAAAACTACCACAGCTGTTTCTGAAGTGTTTGACCACAGCAGATGAATTTCTTGGCAAGCTGGTTCATTTGTGTCAGCTCTGCAACTCAGCTGGCATTGCCTGTCCTATAACGGTGCTAACATAACCAAAGGAATGTCGGCTTTGCGATCACTGCATTGCACTTCACAGCTCTGTATGTTAAAATTCAACAAATAACAGCTTAATTTCACACGTTCAGCAGTGAACTCTAGTAGTTTTTCCCCAGTTTTTGTTCTGTGGAATTGACAAAAAAAAGTTATAGATCTAATCTCTAGATGTGGCTAGTATGAAAAAGTCCAGTGTGTACAAGTTTGGCCTTATTCGATGTGACCAACAGTTAATGGTTATACAGCATTTGTTGTTACTCAGCCTTTTCTCCTGCTATTAAGAGACTTGTGAGACATGACTCTTGTATCTGATTATGATGATTTAAGAAAAACAATCTGTCCAAGGGATTTTGCAAAACCACCGATTTGCAAAATCTCTGAATTTTCTTAGTATCTGTAAATTAGAGAAGTTTCTTTAGAGTATCAGCTTTACATGTGAACCACCCTACATGAGCTACAATAAGGCAGCTGTATACATTAATTGTTTTCAAGGCTTTAGCATTGATTCTACTCTCTGAAACTCCTGTCACTCCTTCTTGATTGTATGTTATTAAATAAGTAGTAAGTGTAATGGTTTTGTCATGTACAATTTTGGTAAGAATCCAGATGTTGAAAAAAAAAAAAATCTAAAGAAGTAATTCACTGGGAACATCAGTTTAATGCTGACTTCCCTCAGACCTTAATCATCTTTAATAATTAACATTTTTTGTGACTAATTATTTATAATTACTCTGTTTAAATACTGGGTTGCACTATGACTAAGTAGTCTGGGTGCTTACATCTTAGATTGAGAGCAGAAAGAGGTCATCCTTCAGACAAAACTATGCAGTGGATTAAGTCTTGAGCAGAAAAATTCCAGTCATCTCATAAGCACACAGAAAAGTACACACAAAGCTCTATGTGTAACTTGTGAAGGGGAATCAACAAGTAACAGTCACCTCTCACCTTGTGTTTTCTCCAGTGTCTGTAAGATAACAGAACAAGTGCAAATGGCTGTCAGAAATACTGCATGGACAATCTTAGTTTTACTCACAGTTTGCACAGAAATGAGCATGTGCCATAAAGGAGAGAGTACTGTGTTTGAAGCCTATTACATAAATAGGTCTTATAATTCTCCTAGTATTCTTCATAATCACAGAAATTATTATAGACTTCCATGCTTCAAGTTCTCTTGATGCTTGTCTGTACCATGAAGTATAATAAGGATAGCAATGTCGTCTTTTTTCCTCTGCTATGAAATTTTAAGAGTTTTTGTTATGTGAGGTTGAATCCTCATTATAGTTATACCTTGTTTGTCCATTTTAGCTTACATATAAAAGTGTAATTCTGCAAAATGGCAACTGTTACACTGAGGTACCTAAAGCAATTTGTAATTCTCATAAGAAATTGTAGCAGAGAATGCTTAATATTTTGAATGTCTCAGACTTAAGAAAGGTGGATAATTCACCACTTTTCTCTTTAATTCTTGCATGAATATTTTGTTTAAAACATCTCTTCAGTACCAGTGTATTTCTCAAAACCAGCAAGATGACTTAGAAGTTAAAATTATGAAATTACTAATAGTTAACATGTTACTTCAAAAGAAATTTACAGTTTAACACTTATCAGGTGATTCATATGATCAACATAAGTATTCAAACAGCTGATTCATATATTCAAATAAGATGTAAATAAGTTCATTGTATGTTAATGGTAGTTTGTGTTGGTGAGAAAGAGAGTTATATTTTAAATATGCGGAAAATATAAAGGAGAATTTATTGATTTAGTAGGAAAAAATACACAGATAATCCATGCATTGATGCTATAAAGCACTGACTTTTAAATGAATAAAAATCAGTAGATATTTACTTCCATTACTTCTGTTTTCCTTTGCAGAATGAGGTGTTTTCTGTTTTATATGGGTAGGAATGAAAGTGCATGAATTTAAAACAAACCCAACCAAATGAAAAATTGCAATTATTTTGCAGAGCAACTTCTGATTCCTGCAGACTACAATCTGAGAAGCTCTGTTGGAAGAGGTTAGATTTTAACCAGCTGGCTGAATTTCATTAAGAGTTTAGAGAATGAGGGAAATGGCAGTTACAACATAATTTATCTTGATAACCAGAGAGACTGAATCACTGACCACATTCCCACAGTGCAAATATTTGTGCAGCTAGGTTTTCTGGGTCTTCTCTTTGGCTAGTCAGAATCTTTGACAGCCTTCCTTTATGCCTTTCTAATGTGGAATTCTTCTATGCATTTCCTAGACAAGTATTGAAGAACACGAAAGAATGCAAAGGCTTTGTTTCTCATGTTTAATTACCAGTACTCCTCATTTTCTTTACCTTCTGTATTCTAAATGCACATGCTATTAGATAATACAAATAGAGGAACAGAGGTAAGAGTACAGTTCAGAAAGCACAGGTCCCAACAGAGGATCATTATTTTGTGTGTCTAGTTTTGGAATATGGAAGAAGAGTTAAAAGTTTAAAACTTCTGAAACTTAGTCAGGATTTTGTAGAGTGTTAAATTTGTTTAATTCAGATGGTTTTAAATTATTCAAATTTGAAAGCTAGTTAAGACACCTTGTAAAAGTATGTAATTTCATCAGTAATCACATGTAAAGAAGAATATACCTTTAATAGCAAAATTGATTAAAATTAATAATGAATCTGTTGTAGTTGTGTCCAAAAGTTGGGTGACTATGTGGGTTTGGATTTATTTTTTAAATATGAAAATAATTTTAGGTTTAAAAATGAACCTGTGAACATTTAACCAGATGGAAAGCCATCCAGTCAGATGGAGGAGAGGGACAGCAGGGTTTATTGGACTGTATGGAACCGATGGCTTGGTAAGTTGAACCCATACGAGTATAAAGTTTTAGTAGATACAGAGGCAAAGTGTACTACAATGCTATCAAACTAGGAGGTATAGAACTCATCTATATTTTTGGTGTAACAGGGTGATCCCAACAGCTGGATGTGTTGGAAGCAGAGCACCAAAATGCAAGGCACAGCTTGCTTTCACTTGGAAGGGTGGAAGGAGTCACTGGAATCCACTGCCCCAGGGGTGGAAATGTAGCCCCACCATTTAGACTGGTCATGGACTGATCCAGACTGTACTGAAACGGGGTGGAGCTCCAGAGTATCTGCAGTGAGAAGTCTTCTGTGTACCACAAGGCAATCTTGTTTTGAATGAGTATGGAGAGTGGATGATGTGAGATGTATGATATTATTATGCTGCTAGGATTGACGTAGGTGGTATGGAACAAGGGGTGGAGAGTGTCATGGGTCAAGTTGAATCTGCTGTTGATACTAAATACCGTGCTGCTGTCATGCCAGTAGCATGACAAATGAAAGTCCTGGCTGGAGTACTGTCCAGGGGCTTGAAGTTCAGTTTGTAGCATGGGCAGCTTCCTGTTCCGGTTGCTGTTTCCAGGTTTTGGGGTGTTGGGTTTTTTTGCTGGGCTGGCTGTGGGTCAAGGGGTAGGGATAGGTCACTGGCTTCTGCTGCTTCTGCATTTTGCTGTGCTTTTCTGCAAGTAGGCAAAGGTAATTGTGTGTTGTATCATTTCCAGTAAACTCTTTGTCTCATCTTTTTATCTCAACCCAGAGGTTTTTTTGTGCTACTTTCCCTCCCATCTCTGTGGGGAAAGAGGATGCTGTGTGAGAGAAGGCTGAGTTAACCCAGGACAGCCATGAAAAACCGAATATTTGTAAGGATTTAAAGTATTATGTAAATAACACATAGCACCTTTAAAGCAGTGTTAAAAATTACAATAGAGATGTTAGGCACAGATTTGTAGAGTCATCTTGGGTGTTCTTTTTAGTGGAGCTCTTTCCCACAGTGTTGCAGTCCATAGCAGTGTGAGTTGTCCTAAGTCACTTACATAATTGTTGTTTCCCTTTGAAAAATAGCCATGCTGTGTAAAGAGAGAGATGCTTTGGAAAGGACACATCTCTCCAGTAGTTCAGAACTGCTACCAGCATAGATTCTGTAACATCTTGCTGTTTTTTATTGTGACTATCCACCACAAAGTAGCAGAACGTGTACCAAATAGCCATTTGAAGTCAATATATTCTCAAGGGACAAAATACCACTTTAAATTCTCACTAGTAGAGGAAAACATGCTATGACAGAAGCACGGTGCTTTTCCTCAAGCTTCTCAGGAAGTACTGTGCAGGGATTTTAGCACTGAGAAGCCAACAATCAGATTATACACATTTGTTTAACCAAGAAGCTAGGCAGGAAAGGTCGTCAGTGTCATGAATTACCTTCTTATCAGATTCAGCTATATCTCATGTCACTGTTCTAAACTCCAGATTGCTAAGCTCCTTGTGAGCAATCCAAAATTCTATTTCAGCAATCCATAATTTGTCCTTTTCACTTGTGAAGCCAGAGGAGAGGGAATTGTCTGTTGTGTTTGTACATTTCCATTTACCACACTTTTTTTTTTTTTGAGAAATACTTAGAATTATTTTAGAAATCTATTTCTTTTGAATACTTTCTTGTAGTTTGTATCAAGTATAATCATACTTTCATAATAACAGTGAAATAGTATAACAGAGTAGAGGTAGTGACAATGACAGGTTAAAAAACTGTAAGACTAAAATAGTATAAAATGCTTGCTCATAAGTCCTAATCAGATTGATATCAATACAGAAATTGTGAAGAACACACAGAGCTGATTTTTACAGAACACATGTAGTATTTATTGTCTTACATATTCCTTACAATGCAATTCCCAGATCTCATTAAAAACTAAAAAGGAAAAAGAGAAAAGAAAAATGGGGGGTTGGGGTTCGTTTCATCTTTTAAGAAGATTAAAAGCGTAATAATAATAATAATACTAGCAGACTTGTCAAGGCAAACACATTGAAGTCATTCAGAAAAATAACTGCATGACATCATGTGAGAAATATAGAACCAAAAAAGGGAAAGTTTTATAGGCCAAATAACTTCTATTCATTCCCAAAGAATTTGCCCTACTCACACAAGAATTGGGAGAGAGAAAGAAATAAAGCCTTCATCCTTGGAAGCTCACAAAGTATAAATATGCTGTCCCAGATAGAAAAGGTCACAAAAGTAAAAAAAGTAAAATAAAGCCATGACTCTAATCAGGAATGCTTGCTGAGAAATACTGACTTGCTGTTCAGAAATATCAGAGCTGAAAGTTACTCCTAGCAATCCAAGTAAGTCCTAGAGCCATTGTGAATCACTGTGTGTTCCTGTTATCTTCTGTTTTCAGCAAACTAGTGTTTGCATATAAAAGGATGACTTCTGACACTTTTTTTTTTTTTCCCCTATCTTGATCTCTCAGAGCAGCAGGAAGAATTTTTCACCTTTACGAATTCAGCAAGGTGATTTCTAGGCATTTGCTTGGCACTACCAACTTTCAGAAACACCAGCTGCTACAGAAGGTGATCTGTGCCCTGTTGCTTACCCTGTTCTTAGGCAGGTAATTGAATTGTCTAAACTATCCCACATAGTTCAGGATGAAATTAAACATTTGAGTGAGATTACCCCACACACATATAGGTGAAAGCTGTATTAGCTGCAAACATGAGAAGTAAATGTAAATAAGTAAATGTAAATACCCTTAATCTTGCAAAAAATGTGTAAAGTAGCAATGTTGTTACCATGATAGTCTTCAATGGTGCATGACTTGCTACATAATACAAACTAGCCTACTGTCTGTAGGCTTAGGTTTGGTATGCAGCTGTCTGTAGTTCTGTTGGATTCTTTGGGGGAACTGTCAAGATAGCCAACCCAAAACATTAATTTTGGAACTATGAACTCTATGTATTCAAACAGACATTCCTGACAGACCAGTTCCCTGGTAATTTCTGTGAGCAGAGCTTGTTGTTCTGATTCTTGCTCAAGAGAAAGTTTTAGTCTCTCTTCTGACAGTATTCTTACTCCACTTTTTAAAAATTTGGCTGCCTAGTCTTAGTTAGTTACTCTAGAATCTCTCTAGAGTCAGTCCCCAGGAAATAGCCACTTTTTTTTTTTCAGTTCTCTCAAGAGACAGGCACTTCCAGAAGGCAGTTTTTCTGCTTTCTGTCTCTTTCCCCAGACTGCACAGAGACTGTATATTTAGATGAACAACTTATTTTTACATATCTAAAGAAAATTAATCCCACCTGAATTAGGACAGAAACAGTCCTACTTCTTTCACCTTGTTTTCAAACTGATAGAAAGCATTGATAAAATCTTCCCATTAATATTTTATGAAGGCAGAGTCTTCTTTAGAAAATATGCATATGTGGTAGCAACTAAAAAAAGACTCTTACTTTTGCACTGTCCTGAAAGAATTCCACATACTTGTTTCTGTAATTCACTCTAAAAGTGTAATTGAATGAGCCTGCAGATTTACTTGTCATCTTAAATCCGTTGAGCAAAGAAGTGTTTATTGTGAAACTCCAGAAATCTTTTTAAATGTAATAGTTAATCCCTTAGAGTTCAGGTCCAAAAAAAAGTGTGCCAATATTTTTCATAATTGAAGTATAGTCATCTTTCTAAACAGTTTAAATGCATTTGTCATATTTAACAGGAGATCTATGAAGAAGAACAGAGTTTTCTATCTGAATGTTTAGTAAGAACAGGAGAATTGTAGGCAGGGTATTAAAAAAGCCAAACCAACATAAAAGAGTCATGACAAAGCAATCCCTGACCACAAAGGTAATCAAGGTCTGTACTAAGGGATAGCTTTCAAAAACTTATGTTTTGGCTTATTTCAATTGCCATCACTTTTGGAGCGTGATTACCAAAATGGGAAACTGATGCATGGAGGATAAGTAAAGGAACATGCAGTGTTTTATTTTTTGGCTTTAGTAGCACATTTTAGATGGCATGCACTAGTAAAACTCAGAGCAAAGCATTGGAATTTGGCTTAAATTATATGTTTTATTTCTTCCAACATAGATAAATTAAAACAAATCCTGTGTGAGCTGGTTTGAGTTCAGCATTTCACAATCGATGTGGTTAAGTAAGCAGTTCAACTAACTTATACACTACGTGTCAAATCTTTTCTTATAAACTAATGCTTTCGAGCTGAGTGTATAAAAAGCTCTTCTCACTGTTATATTCCAAACAGCATATATGGTAATGCATAAAATAAATATCCATGGAGAAAACCACTCTTAGTCTCAATAGCATGTAAATTGAAGTTAAAAAGCAATCCAAAACTCTCTGCAGCAAGCAATTAATTTAGACCCATAAAAATAACAAAACAAGGGCTAGTAGGCAACCTGGATCACAGATGATTTAAGGTCTCTAACACCACAAAAGCTTGGTGTGGCCTTCAGTTTCAAAGACAATGTCACCTGTTGCAAAGCTTGTCTGAAGTCCACATATTTTTTATCATAATATAACTTTAGAATCAAAGACTCAAGGTTTTACTTTCTTTAAGCTGCCTGCAGCTGTAAAGGTTTTGCTTCTATTGTTTGGAAGAGAGAGATGTTTCCATAAGGCACATGACAGTATTATTGCAATGGGTTATAGACATGCACTGATTGTGTCTTCATTTTTTTCTTAACTATGAATTAGCTATATGGACAGCAAATTTTTAATAATAATGCCATTGATAACATACTTGTTAATAAAGTGGAAGATTTCAAATGGCTAGTAATAGAATAAATATGATAAATTGAATGTTGTGGAGGGGATGATGGACAAAGGATGAACACAATGGAACAGAAAGCTGCTACAGAAATCAATCTGGAGCTGTAAAAGGTACCCATGCATGTTAAACACTATAAAAGATCAAGAGGAAGATGAGGGAGATGAGTCCATTATAAAGGCACTTAATTAAATTATATGTATTTTACTATTGCAAAGCACAAAGAACAGGTGAATTTTCCTGTAACTTAACTGCAAATACACTTTTATTCAGGAATTCAACTCCTTTTTCACTAAGTGTAAAAATAATAAATTTTTAGAATAATAAAAATAATTTGTAGTCATCCAGAAGACAAGTAGGAAGTGAGTAACAGGATGCATTTGTGAACAACAAACCATGTTGAGCAAGTCTAATTTCCCTCTACAACAGCAGTGGCTTTTGTGAATGTGGGAGAGGCAGTAGGAGTTGTATATTTTAATAAGGCTTTTGATGGTATTCTCATAAACTATCTAGGGAAATACAATCTAGGTCATACACTGGCAACATGAAGGGCTGTATGCCAGATTGAATTTTCCCCTCCAGGTTATGTCATTAAGAACCTGGTGCAAGTTGGGAGGTGTCGCTTCTCAGACAAGATGCTTCTTACTGGCAAAGTGTTGCCTCTGTGGAAGATGGTGATTTCTCATATACATCAATACCAATGTGCTGTGATTCCATTACCAGGGCAGGCACGAGAAAAGAGACAAATATAGGATGAGAAGGTTGTAACAAGCAATAGTTCAAAGAGGCTCAGCTCTGCCTCATGATAACTGCAAGGGCTACTGAAAACATAATGTTTACAGAATATAATTGTAATGTTTCATAACACTGAGTGGAGCTTCCAGTATGCTGAAAAGCAGGATTAGAAATTAGAATACTCTTCATAAATTCCATAAATAGTCTGAAAAATATAAGATACAATTTAGTAAAGGAAAACACAAACTTAAATGTTCAAGTGTCAATGATTCAACAAGAAGGGTTGTGGAGAAAATCATCTGAGTGTTGTAAGACTGTCAAAAGAGCCTGTATCCTGCTGTTATGCAAAAGGAAAAACAGGAGCTTTGCCATAGCCTTTAAAGCATCTTTATTACTCTTTGTTTGCTCAGTCCTGTTAGACTTTCAGAACTGCTAATATCTTTTGAATTAGGTCCCTTCATGCCCATCGTGTTTGTAAAAATTCCGTGGTTTCGTTTCTTTGTACCTGCACAATAATCTCTTGTGAAGCACATTTAAAAATCTTACATGATTTTATAGAAGGTGGTTTCCATCTCTTACTGTGGAGTACGTGAGTATTTTACTGAACTCAGGTCATGATGACACAAACAGTAATTGTGCTGGTCAAAGAAGTGTGAAGAGTCCCGGGTTTTCAGTCCTGCACTTCAACTCAGTTCTCATGCCACTCCATGTTGTGCTGCCATAGCTGTCTGTGAGCTAATATGGAGCTGAAGTGGAGAACACATCCCCCTGAACAGTGACATTGAAAAAAACCACAGTAAACAAAAGGCATAATAAACATGTGTATATATATAAACATAATAGTAAATATAAATAATAATAAATGGAACTGCTCAGCTGTGGAATTCAAGAGCTGCATTTGGAGTTACTGCTGACAGCTTGAGAAATAACAGGTGATGAAGAATGAATCAGCACCAACAGCTAACTGTTCATTCTCTGCTAAACAAACTGTCAAAAAAGCAAAGCTTGGCTTAGAAGTACAAGAACTAATTATTTGGTGCCAGGAATAGAAGTGATGATCATTAATGTGCCACCTGGGCTTATTCACGTCCAGTGGTGTCAGTGGATATTGGCGACATCAACAGCAATAAAGAGCAGAGCAAATTCAAGTCAGGAAAGTAAGAGTGACCTGACCTGGCTTAGCTTCTGAGTTTGTTTTGGGGATAGATCAGTTTTGGGGATAGATTGTTTGCAGAGTTCTGTTTCTGGTGAATAAATCTGATCTGTTACTCGTCAGCCAAACAAGCCAAAACAAAGCAACTCACCACCTCCAAACGAAGTGGAGTGTGGGTGCCAGGTATGCTAAGCTATTCACTCCAGAGTGAATCTGTCAGCCCTAAAATAACACTTTCTGACAGCTGCTTATTGCTGTATGTGGAGAAAAGGAAACAAGTAAAAGATAGTGAGAACAATACAGACAAACTCTTCTGGAGTTCTTGACTCCAAACATGTCTTTCACATGAGAAGAACAAAACAAAATCTTTGTGAAAAATACTTCCATAATGCTAACGAGGAAGTATTCTTCTGGTAACACACCTTAATTCAGTGATTCTCAAGGGCTTTCTCACACTTGTTTTTATTAGATGATCCAGACCCTTCTTGGTACACCAAGGACTATAAGGACTGATGCCTGAGCAGGCCACTGTCCTGCCTAGCACAGCCAGTCACAAAGGAAAGTGATTCTGCTAGGTAAACCAACAATTCACTGACCCATCAAATGTAAAAGCATCAAGAATGAAGTAGTCCTAAGAAGATACTCAAGAATTGTAGAGGAGGTAAAGAGAATATAGTCAACCTTGACAAAATCTTTGTTAGACAAGGTTGGATTGAACAAGATAAAATGTGGGAGAAACATAAAATGAGAAAGATAAAATGGGAGAAATGTAGTGGTGTGATCTGTTTCATTGGCATACACAAATACCTTGACTAGCATGGGTAATTGAAATAACTTAAATATTTAAAGTCCTAGTAAGAAAATACTACAAAACACTAGAATTAAGAACTGACTTTATCAAAAATTTGAAAAGAGAACAACAGGAGTCAGCAAGACTCTTGGTATTATAGGACATTAAAGCACAGTAATTGAGACTTTTTACCCTGCGCATTAGTATTGTGAATGCTGCAAATTACAGTTCTGTGCTTCCCACTGAAGGTCTGTAGGCAGCAAGATTTCTCCTTCCAAATGCCTTTTTTTTTTTTTTTAAAAGAATGCATGTACATGATTAAACCAAGCTTGCCCTTCTACCTACTTTTCAGAGAAGAACCATCTTTCTATTGGTGTATTACAGGAATGAAGCTCCCTCCCCCTTTGCAGAAGATGGCACAATTCAGAAGTTGTTTCAGAACATACTCAGTTTAATTACAGGATCAGTGAACACAGCAATGTTTTCTTGGCAACAGGTAGAAAAGCTGGCAGTTTATCGGTTTCTCTGGAGCAGTTTCTTGGCATTACATCGCTGCATTAGAAACTTGGATTTCATTTCTTATTTTGTTTTTCTGTTCCCCTGCTTCATTTCCTCTCTATCAGGTTTTTTTCCTAGTGGTACATAAAAATAACATGCTGCGTTCTTTGTTATGAAGAAAGACCTAATTCAGTTGCTTTTGGAATTTGTAAACAGTGTAGGATGTGGTAAGAATATTGCATATATATATATGTGCATTATTCTATCATAAATAAGGTAGCTAAATGAAGATCATGAACAGCTTAGAAGGAGAGGAAACAGTTTAAGGGAGATGTGTTGAACATTAGACTTACATAATTGCCATTGCTGAACTTACATATTTAAATGTATTACATGCATAAGAAAAAATCATGTATACCATGTAAAACTACTAGTAGTACATCAGGCAAGCAAAAACACTTAGAGTAGAAAGACAGAGAACACCTGCCAACAGTACTTAGTAATTACATTAGTGTTTAATTGCTGTTGCCTTACTGACTTGCTGCCTGCCCCATAACGTTAATTTCTATTGATCACTGCATATGCTAAGTTGAATTTAATAGTTGGAATTAGATAGGATACATAAGTAGTACTTTTCAGAAAAAAAATTCATTGTTCTCCTTCCCTTGTCCCTTTGAAAAACTCAACAGAACACCAGAAATAACGACTGACTGAAGACAAAAATGTTACACACATATTTACATTTGACAGAAGGGCAGAATCTTCTGAATTTTACAATTTAGATTGCTAGTTTTCTATCCTTTAATATAGCCATACATGGAGAACGTGAGGAATTAATTGACAGTCTGCACTGGATTCATGGTGAAGCTATCTGAGCAAAGACATGTCATAAAGAATGACATCCTTCATACTAATCGATAGAACTTTTTGAATGCTGGACAAGTATATAAATTATTTCCTAATGGTCTCACTTTTGCTGTATCCTTACCTTTTTTTTTTAATATTCATTAATCTCTGAAAATAATTTTAGCAGTAATTTGCTTTTCATAAATAAAAATATGTAGTTTCTGCTCAGATACTCAAACAATCAATTATTTTTTCTATTTGCACAGCATATGGAAACCATAAACAGACAGATTCTTCCTGAGAGCATGCCATGCCAGCACTCTGGCTTTATAGTTCTAGTTCATTTTTGTAACTTTGTGCTGTGTGCAAGCTCACTTCATCCAAAAGGAAAAAAAATACATTGGAAATAGTATTTCTGTCTTCTTTTCCACTTACTTATGCCATTGTACAATAGTAACTGCATATTGGCTCCCATTGCTAATTCACATCAAGTACATTATCACGTCTAGTACCAGTTTCTCATTCTAGTTTCTAGTGTAGGGTTGGAAGGAGTGCCCAGATAAGAAAACTTTTTCAAAGTTTGTTTTTGTGTTTTTTTAATTGGGATGTAATTTTGTCCTAGTGCTAAAGTAAAATATTTGAATTCCTATTTTGAAGACTGCACATCAGAAAGTAGGGCGCCACTTTATTCGGTTAAGATGTTATGCTGTGTTTTGTGAATGCAGAGTTTTAGAGGTTGGTTTGGGTTTTTTATATGACTTGTTAAACAGGCTTTCTGCACATCTGTACACTGCCATAAAAACAAACCAAATTAAAATCTTTTCAGAGGTAATAAGGAACAGGTCATAAGAGTTAACAACTGAGTAGTACAGCCTCTGAAAAACTTTAAGCTTCTACTCTAAATACTTATCAAAGCTGTTGCCTAAAATGTAGGTTAAATCTTGCATGAGGTTATGAAGTGTTTAAGTGTTTATAGTTTATATGTGTGCAGTGGTTTTCACCAAGTCTGGAAATAATAATTTACCTTCTTTTTTTCCTTCTTCTTTTCTTCTTCTTCTTCTTCTTCTTCTTCTTTCTTCTTCTTCTTCTTCTTCTTCTTCTTCTTTTTCTTCTTCTTCTTCTTTCTTCTTCTTCTTCTTCTTCTTCTTTCTTCTTCTTTCTTCTTCTTTCTTCTTCTTTCTTCTTCTTTCTTCTTCTTTCTTCTTCTTTCTTCTTCTTTCTTCTTCTTTCTTCTTCTTTTCTTCTTCTTTCTTCTTCTTTCTTCTTCTTTCTTCTTCTTTCTTCTTCTTTCTTCTTCTTTCTTCTTCTTTCTTCTTCTTTCTTCTTCTTTCTTCTTTTTTTTCCCCTCATTTTCCCAAAGTGTTGCTTATGTATGTCTAGTTCTCACTTAAGTGGCTTAAACCTTTGTGGCTGTTTGTTTATTTTTTAAAGACAGAAATTACGTAGATCACTTCCCATCCATGCTACCTCTTCTGCACAACTCATATTCTATATTCAGAAAACCAGTTAATAGAAGGAAAAAATATTTTACTCTTACTGCAGGGACACCTTCATTCTGGAGAGATTCTGTTTAAAGTGCAAATATTAAAGTCAATGCTCAGTACCCTGTGTCTTTAAATACTTTATTGAATCAAGTTGGCATTACCCAATGGCATTACCACTTAGCATCCAAGTCATTGCCTGAACATAGGTGCTAAATGATGCAAGTCCTTGGAAGCAAGACTTGGTTTCAGCTACTCCTTTGCTCAAGTATGTCACTAAATCAGGCCTCAGAAATGGGCTGCACTGAACCTTTTATTTTTGTGTATTTTTTTTAAATTAGTAAATACCTAAATAGAGTATCAAAACTTGATTTCCAAGGATTTTTATGTTTCTGAGAAGCATTAACTAGAATCTTACTTCACTGATTTAGTTCTTAGTTGAGAACTTGCTATTTGAGCTCTCGAAGAAGCTTTTTCTATTGACTCCTACTTCTGGTAGTATTCTCAAATTTGTCATCTTTGTGTGTCTTGGATTTGGTCTTTTTGTCTTGTTTCTTCTTTTCCTTTTGACTGCATTCTTATGCTACAGTTTATATGATGATGAATGTGAGAGAAATGCCTGGTGATTTTGACTGACTTCTGATTTCCTTTCAGGGTTTTCTGCTTTAATTTTCAGGCTTAATCACTGCTATTGTGAAAAGTATTTGTTGCTTTCATAAAAGTTCCCAAGTGATTTTGACTGTTACTTGGGTGTGTCTTGTTGCTTTTACATATGTAAGAGACCGACATATACACATTGTTCAACTAATTGCCAATTAAGTATAAACCTCCTGATGCTCTCCACATATTAAATATACTTTTGTCCTCTCATAGTGTCACACTACATACTGGAATTTACTCAATCTTTATTTAGACGTGCTAATCCTGGTGAAAGATAAATATTTTTGGAAGCAAAACTGGATAGGTTTGTATTTGTTCTACATTTGCTACATTAATTTGGTGCATGAATATAAAATCTTCCCTGAAGTGCCCAGAATCTGTGTGTTTCTGGATTTGAGTCTAATCTCAGCAATTTTCTATACTCTGAAGCTCGAATGAATATTCTGGTTCCACTTTCAAGTGTTAAGAATTACTGATATTTTTCTATTTAGGCTCTTCATTTAATTTCTTTCTTACCCAAGCATTTATTTAATCACATGGCATTTACTATGACTTCTCAGAGTGTGTGTTTCTTTTGCAGAGGTTTTAAGTCACTGGCAGAGTAAAGGCTTACTACTAATCTGATTATCTCACAATTTTCTTATACTAAATATGAGGAAAAAATATCTGCTGGAGTCATGGGCATTCATATCTTACTTTAAGTCACGTAGTGTAGAAAGCAAGTGAATTGGTTTCCAGTTCTTCACATTGATGTTTTTCAGTCAGCTTTATCTTTTTCATAATTTTTCTTTTTTTAAACAGTTATATTATTGCCATTTACAATATCAACCCATGTAGGACTGAGAAATAGACAACCACAAAGAAACGTAAGAATAAACAACTTACAGTCTTAATAATTCTTAATCAGCTACTGGTTTTGATACTTTTGATGGTGATAATTATTGTGGAAAGCTCTAGAAGCCTTAGTAAGCTAGCTTGATCATCTGAAGAATGCCAGTACTTATTAGGGAAAGTTCATGATTCATACTCAAGGATTAAGCCAAGAGAATCTTGTGACCTAAGCAGCCTGGCTCTCCAGTGGTTAAAATGGGATTTTCTTATCTTCAGAAAAATAATAATTGAAACAGAGAGAAGGGATGGAGACAGACAGTATGTATTTAATAGCTAACAGTACTCAGTGTGTAGGGAAATTGCTGTTTTGGCAATTTGTTGGTACCACAATAGAAATGTGAAGTTGAACTGTGGTAGATGAAATAGTCTGCAGAGGTGAATCAGAGCATGCCTGAAAAACAGTAAAAATGAGAACTGTAACATGAAATGTTGGGTCTTTTGTCTTCAGTGTCTGAGTTAGCCTTAAGAAATTTTTAGTCATTTGCCTAGTATTCAGGCAATTGCTCTTCCCTAGGTTTTAGTCACTGAAAATCAAACCCATGAACATGTGTCACATTATGGTAGGTAGTGAGTGCTTGAAGGCTGGATGCAAGATTTGGAGTGATGACATGAAATCTAATCCTATTTCTAATAGTAAATATGGACTTGACAGAGTCAGTCAGCTTCAATACTTCAAGCTCTAACCATCATCACCTTTTAAATTGGTATCTGCATTCATGAGCATGAGAAAAGTAAAACATTACTGCCTTAGTGAAACTCCTGTCTTTTGTTATTCTTCCATCTCCTTTAAAGAATGGACAAATATCAACAGGCAAAAATGTAATAACTGTAAAAAAACCTGATGATTCTGTTGGTTTCTTTAAAAACCATGTAGTTAAATTCCTTAGCATTCACAGTGTAGAAATCTCTGGCATGCATTGAGATGTTTCAGTGGCAGCTTTTGTGGGAACTGCATAGGTAGAGTACCAGCTTCTGTGCAACCTTTTGTACTGGCTCTTGTATTGTATGAATCAGTTGGAAGGGAACGATGCTGAGGGACATATTGCAGGCACGCATTTTAATAACATCACATTTTAATAACATCAGTGTTTGGTTTGAGCTCTGTAGAGGAAATCATACATTTAAATATTCTTGCAAGGAGTTGGTTTGTAGGGAAAAATTTACCATCATTACACTCCTGTACTCAGTTGCAATATCTCAAATGCAAGTTTATTCATACCTTCTTTTGCAGTCCTGTTGAGTTGCAGTTGAAATAAACCAAATTATACAACGAAAAAGCATAAAACATAGCAGTACGTAAAGCAAATTCCATCAGTGCTGCCAGGACTGTTGCTCAAATAACAGAGTAGTTTCAAGTATTTTGTAAAACATTTCGGTGCATTTAAATTTTAAGTAGCTTTTGTGATGTTTGGAAAAAAAAAGCAGAAATCAATTTTTATCCAAAAGTACTTAAGTTTCAGAAAGTACAGTCTAAATATTTTAAGAGTTTTCTTAAAGTTCAGTAGTGCATCAGCCCATGGTAGGAGGCAGAAGGAGACCTTTAGAGATATATCTTGGACACTGCTTTTGTCGCCCTTAGTGGAACATGAAATGTCAGGATTGCTATCATACATGGAGACACTGTCTAGCCACCCTTGCCCAGCAGTTCTCTTATTCTTACATATATTATGATCATTGTGATCACAACATCTGAAAAGTTTAATAATGACCACTTTTATATATGCCCTATTGCTACTGTATTTTCAAAGGGAAGACTTCTAAAAGAAAAAAGACAATCCCCAACTATATGGAACATGTGATGAGGAACTTGCCCAGCTCCATAAAGTTCTGTTAACAGGTTTGCTAAATGTTCCTTATGACATTTGACAAATGGAAAAAAAAACATATTTATATTGCAAACATAAAAGACCTGTTATTCTACAACCTCTTTTACCTGCCAAAACAAGACAACGATTTTATTGTGGTATAAATGAGGAACCAAAGCTGTAACATTTGTTTTAGGTAAATGCTGTCATGAAACTATGAACAATTTAAATGATTACGTTTCAAGTGATACTATCTGTTGTTAAACTTTTCCTTCTTTCTATACAATGTTTATTTAATGTATAAATTGAAAATTGGTAAGTCTTTAGATCTTGTTTTGTAATGTATGTTTTAAGAGTATTCTCCAGCTGGACTTGTAATTCTGATTTTTTCTGATTCTGGGTTACCATTTAACATTTCCAGCTTCCAATCTGTAATTGTGCTCAAGTTGTTAGCTTTCAGTCCATATTTTATTTGCTGTTGTAATTTTATATAGGAAAATGCATTTAAAGTGTTATACTAAAAAGACTCCTTTATTTGAAATTCCTGTTACTTCGTGCTTCAAGTGTGGCAAAGATGTAGTTTTCTCACATACTGAAATGAGAGTTGACATTCAAATGTGTTTGAGAACACGAAGAACTTAACTAAGTGCAAGCAGGCACTGAGTACCTTTCTTGCCCAGGTTTGTTGGTTCTGACTTGCAGAACCAGTCGTGGGATTCACTTAAGCAGGGAAGAAAAAGCACTGCTGAAGCAGTACAAACCATGCAGTGTTTGCAAGTGTGGACTGGTGCGTTCCAATTTTTTTCTTTATGCCATACATCGTAAAAGATTTGATGCCATACCCCAGCATCTCTCCAGTCACCTACCCCATAAGAGAATCTGTTCTTTCCCTTATTTTTTGAGAAGCCTATGATGTGCTAGCACACTTAAATTGTGGTGAGAGAAATATAGAAAAATTGCATCTCTGCCAGTCCTTCACACTCACTTATGTACTGTTCTCTGGATGAAAATGAGTGTTCTAGCTACCAATCAGAAAGATCTGTTGGAGGGAGATACAGCGAGGAAATTTCACTTGGTGAACATGAGTAATGTATAAATGTAATGTAGCAATCTAAAGCAACAGTTGTAAGGAGAGAAAAGGCATTTTCTTTTGTTTGAAATTGGTATGTATAATTGATGCAAATATTATTATATTTGTAACCTGCACTTCTATTTTTGTCCATGCTAGAAATAATGATATTGCACTAAAGGCGAGCAAAGTAGAGAGCTTCTTTTAGGAAAAATACAGTTATCATAATACTCTAAATTGTATCTTTGCTATTATTAGCTAAATATGCCTCATTTATTACCATTATCAGTAAGAGAGGACATCTGCCCCATAACATTTGTGATGATTAAATAGTCTTTAAAGATCTATACAGTTTGTGTTAGAAAAAATACTTTATAGGAGTTTTATTCTCATATCAAAGTTATACTCAGTGTGAATATCTAAAATTCGTATACATAATCCTGACATTTGTATGGACATAAATTATCTCAGCTTTCGACATAGCTTTTGAATAACAGACTAGAATATTTTACCCATAAGAAAATCAATAAGCAAAACAAGGAATATGACAAAATTTAGGTATTTTAATTCTTATAAATCTTGAAATATGTTAGCAAAATGTATTTTTCTACTGAGTAAGAAGAATTAAAAAATCTACAGAGCATTGTATCCAGGATGGCCAATTCCTGCTTGGAGTTCCATCAGTTTCATTATCTTCACTGCAGACTGCAGATCTGCTTGGCACAGGGAAGAATACACTTACATACCATAAAGAAATGTTACTTCAAAAATGTTACACAAATTTAGTATTCAGAGTTTGGAGAGCTAGCCAAAACCACCTCTATCCTTACAGCAAGTTTTTGACTCTATGTAGTGAATACCACCCATGGATATGGAAATCAGTGATTACAGGCTTAAACATTAGGAAAAATTCCAGATAAGATTAAACTATTTAAAATATTACATGTAGAGAACAGTTATGAAATTATTCAAAAAGTCTATCACTTGCAACTGGAAAACAGTTTCCTTGGCTTTATTTGAAGTACATACAATTTCAATTTTTGCTGTGACGTAGATTGTCTGCATGCAACATTTCTCACAGTGAAAGACTGACTGAAAGACAAACTCTGGAACATTGTCAAGAGAGAGCTCTATAAAAATGCAATAAAAGACAATTTTGTAATTTTTTGTTATATAGCTTCAAAGAGAAATTAAGTTTATTATTGGCAAAGTTCCTCAAGCGAGGAAAATTTGTTTTCTTTCTAAAAAGAAAGTGAAATGAAGATGTAATATAATATTTAGAAATATTTATATACCCACAAATACATAAATGTAATACCTCTCATTTATTTTTTTAGCATCCAGGTTCAATACTTTAGATTTAATATCTGAAGATGTGAGGTTCAGCATATGTTATTGTAATATACCCATGTGTGTTTTCAATTAGCTACATATTGTTGGTACAAACCATATTTGGAAATAATATATTTTATTTTATTTTTTACTTCTGCTTTTTGCATACCTCAATTTTTGAAATGTATTTTCAAATACCCTCAAATATTCACAGCTCCCTTCTGATGTGAACTGTAACTTGAAACTGCCCCAGACAGAGATTCTTTTTACACCCAAAGGTAAGATAAAGACTTCAGAGTGGGGGGAGGGGAAAGATGCTTTTGGCCAAATGTCTCTTACACAAACATAATCTTTTTCAAAATATTTTGTCAGCAGAATATGAAGTCCACTGGTATAAAACCCTAGAAGCTATATATTGAAATAGTAATCTTAACTCACTTTATTCCCTGCCCCTTTATGAGTAATGTCACCATCTGTAACTCAGAATTATAAACGATATCTTCATATTACAAAATAGGCAGAACAATTCAGGTGTACAAAACCTGAAATAGAGATTATTTTTAAAACTATCCTGCATTTTTGCTGAGTTTTTAAACTTAGTGTTTATTTTTACGACCTTTAAAAATTTCATGTAAGTATGAAACTCCGTCTTTATCAACATTTTAGGAATGTGGCATATGGACTCTGTAAATTCCACCAGTGCCCTTAAATTCCACAAACAGAGTAGAGTTCCAGCATGCTCTGCAGGTATCTAGCAGCTAGCTTATATCAGAGAATAGTAATTTGTTAAAACCTTTTCTAAATGCAAGTTAGCTGGGCATTTCTGTCAGCATAGAAGTAGCTAATTTGAAAGGTTTCATTGTCCCCCCTCCTCATTCCCCCTCCCATAAGTCTATAGACTTAGAGACTATCTATCTGGGTTTTAGATATTGATCTAATCCAGCTTTACATAGCTCTGACATAAGGCTGAAATGAATTTTACATCTTGGAGCAAACTTTACTGATAATTAAATCAGACCTTACCACAAACAGGACAGATAACAAACATCTATAACTATTTCACTAAATGCTGACATAGATACCTTCAATAATATGTTTAAAGACAATTATTTCTAGAGTATAAATAATTTTTGCTGAGAAATAAATGTAAAGTCTGTCCAGGAAATTGCTACAATGCTGATTTTCTTGAGAAAGTGAGAGAGATTTCAGCAGTATTTATATACTCCTATACATGATTAATGGTGTCAGTGCTGTCTTTTTTATTAGCATGCCTTTCCTATGTATTTATGACATTAGAGGATTAGTAGTACTGGCTGCAGTCAAATGAGCTTAGAGAGGCACTATGCAGGCAGCTTCTATGTATTTTAAGCAGACCATTGCATTTTAAGACAGATTCTTAGCCTAAACTATGGCTTATGGTTAATTTGTTGTACTCTCTTCTCCTAAACCAGCAGGAGTATTCCAAAAGAATTAATATGAAGAAATTTCCAGTAAGTAATATCTAAAAGGTCATCATTCTCATTTGTTCAATCTGTTAATACAGCTATCAGAGTCTGTTCCAGAGAGAACCTCCTCTGGGACAGACACCAGCCATTTTTATCTAACTAGATTTACAGTCTCTAATCACTGTGCATTTAATAAGAGAGGGAACCTTGCTTGTACAGCACAGCTTTACAACTTAGGATTATTTTTTTTTCTGAATACAGCAAAAGTTTTTAATTTTGGTAATTAAATTGGCATGAAAAGGTTAGCATAGATATTTCCTCTATTTCTCTACCAATTTCTCACACTTGGTACTTGAGCTACTTGAGATTCCAAAAGAATATTGGCCAAACTCTCTGGAGTCACACATGATTTCCTGTCATTAGTACCAACTTTTTGCTATGTTGAAATTAAACTGTAAATCAGCTCAAGCATACTAAATGTTGAAGGTAATTTGGTCTTGGTTTCCAGCTGATTTAAAAGCAAAACCTATTCCATAGAATGAGATTTGAGTATTTCATATTGATCTAAGTGACACTCACGATTTACGTAAGTGATTTTTAGAGTAAAACACTGAAATAGGGACTTGGAATAAAACCTTATGTCAAAACCCAACAGGTGAGGGCTGTTCTCTTCTTCCAGGCAACCAGCACCAGAACAAGAGGACACAGTCTCAAGCTGTGCCAGGGGAGGTTTAGGCTGGAGGTCAGGAAGAAATTCTACACAGAGAGAGTGATTGTCCATTGGAATGGGCTGCCCAGGGAGGTTGTGGACTCACCATCATTGGAGGTGGTTAGGAGGTGATAGGGTAGTTGGTTGCATGGTTTAGTTGATCAGGTGGGTTGGATGATAGGTTGGACATGATGATCTTGAAGGTTTCTTCCAACCTGGTTTATTCTGTTCTATTCTGTTATAAACAAAATGGTCTCTTGCAGATGTTGTCTGAAGGCATGCTAAACTTAGGTTCTGCAGATCACTTTCAGATTTCAAAACAGATCTATGCCTAGGAGAAATGTCTGGTGATAGATATACCTATTTAAGCATTCTGTGATTTGCAGTAGGGCTTCTCTGAATAAGGAAATTCAGTGATTTTGCTATAACCTTATCCCACAAGGTTTTTACAATACATGTCATGCACACTATTTTATTCTAGGAAGTTTTCTCAACATGACTCTAATGACATACAAATATTACTGCCAGTAATTTTTCTCTAAGTAGAAAATGACTGTGTTTTGTCATTTAGACTTAGTTTTTTATCATGTTAGTTCTTTATGAATCAACTGTCTAATGGCCTTTTTTTTGCATGTGTTATTGGACTTATCTAATACAATTTAGAATATGTTCAGTGTAATTTAGCCTTGGGAGGAGTGGTAAGAGACTCTGGAGTGCAGACTGACAAGAGAAGTTGTAGATGTCCCCTCCCTGGAAGTGTTCCAGGTCAAACTGAATAGGCTTTGAGGAACCTGGTCTAGTGCTAGGTGTCTCTGCCCACGGCAGAGGGAGTGGAACTAAGTGATCTTTAAGGTCCCTTCCAACCCAGACCATTCCATGTTTCTAAGATAGGATGAAATTATTTAATTTACAAATACATGGTCTTTCTCTATGTTCAATCTCAGGGATTTTTTTATTCCTTTTTTTTTTTGTCATTTAAAGTATCTGTAGTTTGCAGAGATAGATTTGGGAGGTTTATAAAGTAGTGTCAGAATAGGCAGCCACAATGAGACAATATTAGAATGGGCCTTTTTTTAGTATTTCTTTTTATCTTGTCAATATGAAAAATAATGTGCTAGCTTTTCATTTCTTAATCCTCTAAGGAACATAGTGACTTTAAGGATAAGAAATCTCTCCTTCCTTTGGGCATCTAAAACTTAGGCACCATGATGAACAAGATCACTGAGGAGTACCCTGTTACAAGGGAAGAGAAGAGGCTACTGCCAGAGTATCTTAGATAGATAGGATCAAAGAAAAATTTGCTAAACTTTGAAAGACTTCACCCTGAATCTGGAGTTATTCTACAAAACCAGACTGCAATCTTTAGTAGGGTTATGCTGTTAAATCATACTACAGCTGTGAAAAGCTGAATATAAAGAAAGAGTTACTTCCTTTGCATCTTGTAAAGCAAACCATATGTGTATGTACACATCTAATCTCTATACATATATAGACAATAGACAGGTCTTGCTCCTTAAACCACCATTTATTGGAATGAGGCAGCACCAGGTACAATAACATTACCTGTATTACAAAATGTTTGTTCATTATTTTTATCACTTTTTTAATTTAGGCCTTGGCTAAGAAAAATCAATACAGTTGCACATCTGAAAGTCAATTGGAAATGGGTATTTCAGCTATAGGAGCACAGATAAGGCATTTGCATATTACCAAAAACTGTTTAATAAGGATTTGCTGATTTGTATAATGTGGAACTTCAATAGGGATTAAATTAGTCATGGTCTGTAGGAATTCCTCCTAATAATCTACTTAGTTTATATTTTTCTGTAGAGAACTTATCATTCAGCTCTAGAATGCCTTTTTTCCCATGGAGAAGGACTATATTATTTCAGTCCCATTCATCTTTACATTCCATTTGCTGCTTTACTAGGATTAACAAAGTGTTCCAAGTATTTTAACAGGAAAGTAATACATTCACAAAAATTCTCATTAAAGTCTTTATCTTCAAGTTACAAAAGACTGCACTTTTTAATGATTAAAAACTGCATACTGATGCAGCAGATACTCAGAAAATGCTTCTGGTAGTACTTTTCTTGCACTGATTTGGGAAGATCCCTTTCTTTGCTAGAGCATTCTAGTTTCTTATAGCTTTATAACTAGAGTAATAAATATTGAATTATAATTCCAGGATATAATGTATGGCTATCAATGCCTGACTAACCAACATAGATTTCTGTTATTATTGAAACAGTTCCCATATAGAAAAGTTCAGGTTTAAATCCAGAGGATTGCCCTTGGCAACAGAAATCCAGAAAACAGAATTCCCTACAAAACATTCTAAAATTAGAATTAGCTTGTTAATATAGTTCTTTAATATGTTTCTTTGGAAGAGAGATTTGTCTTTAAGTTAAGCTAAGGTATTTTCTAGAGTCCAAGACAACCTGAGCCAAAGCTTCAGTTCATATCAAACTGGCATCATACTACTTGACTTGATGCCAATCTATACCAGCTATTGTGTGATTCTTATGTTTTTTCTCTAGACTGAAAAGATAGGTTAATAGAAAAAGCAACAAGTTTCCTGTTGAAGTCTAGTTTCATGACTAAAATTGAATGAGGTATTTATAATCATTTTCAGGTCAAATTTTGTGTCTAAATCAGTGTTCCTTCCTGAAAGATACTTGTTTTGGGACACCTAACCTAATACAACCTGATGATAAAATTTTAAGTGTCCTTTAGGCAGGATAATGAGTCTGAAATGCTACATGAGTAGTCTTTTATGATACCTGAACTTTATTCTACCTTAAACATTAAATCTGTGAGACTCAATGTAAGTCAAATGTTATCAAACGGTATTCTCTTCTGTTTTAACTTAGTTTTATTAGCTCCTTATGGCCATCTGGGTCCTTGCAAAAACTGAGGAAAAGAATTTTTAGACCTCAGAGGAGAAAGGCTGTCTGTGCCTGCTGTATGTGAACAATGTATCTTATTAACTACCTGCAGCAAAGTTACTGGTGTGAAACCAAAACACAATTTATTCTTTAAGCAGTGTGTTGCCCTTGTAGGCAGCCAGTCAGCTAAACTGGCACATTTCTTCCTTGCTTCTGCATTCTCACAGGCCTACATGAGTTCAGAACTAAACAGTCTGGGGAATTATGATCTGTTGGCATCCTGCTTTCTTCATGCCATAGTCAAGGTAGTGTAGTTTCATAATGTGGGTTCTGCTGATTATCACAATATACAGGTCTGCTGCCATGAACTATTAGACACTTTGCAGGAACCTCATAGCACTGCAAGAATCTATTGACCTCACAGAAAACTTCAACTGAAATTTACACCTTATAGCCTGTCTTACTATATCACTTGCCTTCTGAATCTTTTACAGCTATACTTAGCTACAGTTGCTTAACAGTGCAACTGTCTCCTGTATCAAGAGATGTCTCATTTCAGTGTGCTGGTTTATGAAGGCCAAATCCCATAGCTGAACTGACATGTATATCTCAGTGTCTGGTCTGTTTTGCAAGTTTAAATATTTTGGATCGAAGAATCAGAAGAAATCCAGATAAGCAATTTACTAATTTTGTATTAGTTATTTTTTACTTATTTATTAAGTGATTGAATTTATAGATTAATAAATCGATAATGCTTGGCATGCTAATAACAATATTTCTGGTCTATTAGCCTGAGAGTAATTAATTAAAAAAAAAAAAAAAACCAAACAAAAAACAACCCACAAAACCAATAGCGCTTAGTTGAATAATATTAATATGGTGAATTTATATGCTACCAAGAAAACTGTTTATGTTTTCAAGGAAGCTAAGCATCTGAACAAACCCCCCACAATTTCTGTATTGCAGCAGAATGTATTCAGTGTCTGAGAATATAGAGGAAAAAAAGCCTTTGTTCATTCTTCTTCAAGACAGGCAGGAACATGTTTACATTCACCAAATTTCCATAAATGTGTGACACTTTCATGAGCATTCAGTGTAAAAATGTTTTATTCCTGTCAGTAAACATCCTGCACAGGCATCCCCTGCATGTGTGCACTAAATAAAGAAGGAAGTCCTGAAAGACTCTCTGGGTATTCAGTTGTGAGCTTCCAGTGGGAAACCAAGGCAAAGGACACAATTCTTATACAAATGGGCAAAGGTATCTACATTCCACAGTGCCAAGCAACCATCAAATCCAGAGGAAATTCCTAGTCCTCATCCTTGCCCTTTCTCAGGCATCCGAGAATCATTGAAGTCTTGCAAATAACTGAAAATATTAGCCTTCTAGTTACTGATCACATCTTGCTAAAGTATACATTTCATCTGCCTGTCCTAATTTTCTTGTCCCTTTTACCCCATATTGTGAGACAGGATATTAAAATAAGTTCTTCATAGTTCTTTGACAGAGTGTAACAACATTTTCCAGCCGAAATATGTCACAGTTTTCTCCACAGTCTATTAATGTTATTTCTCTAGAGCCACAAAAATTGGCATACCACAAATGTCAATAGTGCTTAAAAGCCAGTCTTAGTGTGGAAAGGGACTATAAAAACAGTATGGATACTTCTGCATGAAAAAATGAAAAGGCTTCTGAAATAGTTGTTCAAGAAAATAAATGTGTGTGTGATAAACATCTCTTCCTGCAACCCAGGAAGAAGATATTTTTCCTTGTGTTTTGATCATCTGTGATTAATATACCCACCTCTTCAGTAAATCCTGATACTACATCATTCTGCATTATCTCTTAGTTTCTCCTTGTTTATATTATACTGCATACCATTACAAAAAGGTAAGTAAAAGTGACAACTGAGATATATATACAGCAAGATTTTTAACTTCTTTTTTTTTGGCATAACTTACTTCAAATACATATTTGATGACAATAGCAGAAGTAAAACACTATCAGTTTTTTCTAAGGCAAGTGTAGGCCTACATCACAAAAATAATCAGGCAAGAATTTAAGGAGTGCCAAATAGAAGTGTACAACAGAACCCATCATAGCACCTATTTTGTACTATACCTAAATAAGTAGTATTTCATTTTCAGTAATTACAACAGACAAAAGCATAAACCAGATCCCAACATTCATAGTTAATGTGGAAAGATAAAGAGCAGAAACTGCTTGTTTTTAATCTAACAAAGTTACTAAGATGAATCCTGCCTCTCATGCCATGACTTCAGCATAGTTACTTATGCTTATCACTGCAGAATTTAGACTCTTGTATTTGTTCACCCTGAAAATACAAAGCCCAAAACACAGTGGTGTAAAGTGTACAAAGGAGGCAGATACACTGAGGAATTTACCACAAGCAGACAGAAAAGTTGTCTATAGCAGTGACAGCTTCAGTTGCTAAGAACAGAAAACCTTTGTACAACAGAATAGTTTGGGCTTTGACCAATTATTGTTAATTTTTCAGCTCCACATGAAGACTTTCCAGCACGCTTCTATCTCATTCATTTGAACTAATAAGCTCCTGATACAATTCTTGATAGTGCTTATCAACTTGTCACGTATGGCAGTGCTTGTTAACTTCCAACACAAAAATATTTATCTTTTTGCTACACTCAAAGCAAGCAGCAGAACTGAAAGTTCCTGTATGAAGCAGCTGGCAAATGGCCTGCAGTCTGAAGAGTCTTCAGTTTGCTCTATTTTGTTCCTATGCCTTTTCTCAGTACGTTTTCTATATTCTTAGTGTTAAAGATGGGTAATAACATATTTACAGCCTACAGCACAAAAACTTTTTCAAAACAGCATACAGCACTTGAAAATTGTTTGTTCTTTCAACTCTCTTAACACCCATGTGCAAAACTCATAGATCAGGAAAACTGGGTGATGAAGAAACATGGAAGAGAGCAAAGTCCTTATCTCCCAAATATGCTTAAACCTCAGGTTTTACTGCTGTAACACTGCTATGTTCTGGTGCATAGCATAAAATACTGAAGTGATAGCAGTGTTCCATAGGTAGAATGGGAAATTATATTTTTCTTTTCCCTGCAATATAAATAACAGGCCAGAAAATGTAATTGGAATATATAGTATAGATAATATTACTACCATCCACTATTACGCTTCAGTCAAAATGTTCATTTTTGTGTGCAGTAGGATAAACTTGCTGCCACACGTATACTCTGCGGAATTTGATGTGCAATGTATTCCTCTGCTCATATTAATTCCTTGTGAAATCAGTTAAAACTGTGTAGCTAAGCAGTTTCTGTTATGCAGGAGCAGAGTTGCAGGCCGCTTTTCAATCCCATTATTAACAATTATAAAGGAAATTTTCTTAGGGAGTCAGGTAAAGTGCTCATAATGGAGCACTTCTCCATTTCTTGCTGTCTTGGTAGGTGACATCTAAGAAAAAGGCAACAAACATAACATGGCAATAATAAAAGTGACCAGCCCCAAAAGTGCATGCAGCACAAAGGACAGAGCCATGGCATTGCCCTGCAGGCAAAGGACTGGTGCTTTGCAGCCTCTCACCTGCTCACAGGGTCCTTCCAGAAGGCCCTTTCACCCCAGCTCTAGCTTTGCACTGCAGTCTCCTCTCAGGCACACCAGTGCTGTATGCCCCTGTGCAAAGGCATGCTTCCATTAGACAACCCACCGCACCAGATCAATGTCTCTATTCCAAGACATGATGCATGCAGAGTCCTGCTTTACAAAACAATCAAGAGGCTTAAATTAACTAACTGGTATAATTTTTCCACTCACTCACACCATACTGGGATGTTAGCAAGAGGTATGTTATCAGGAAATTGCAGCTGTGGCTCAGTCTAAGTGTCTTGAAAAGGAGTTACCTCAGGGTTTTGGTTGTTTGTTGTGGTTTGGGTTTTTTGGTTTGGGTGGTTTTTTTTTTTACTTCTTGGAATTTTCTGTTTATTAACTGGATACTCTGCAAAGGAAGAGATAGGAATAGAGCTGGTTCAGAAAGATACTATGTTAAGGCCAGAGCTGACTTGTTCTGGCTGCTATTCCAGACTAAAATTAATTCTGGAATCAGCGGGTAGCTGTACTGCTGCCTTTGGAAGGTGAAGTGTATGCAGTACTTTACCTTGTTTAGGTTCTAATGAAGACATTTTCCTATAGCTAGAGTAGAAACTAGGGCACAGACCTTGAATCCAGAACCTCTTGAATTTGCAACATTCACCTTCCCATGTATTCACTGGAACTACAACTTTCATTTCAGATACATTCCAAGAAAGGGGTTATTTTTGTTGTTAGATGTAGGTAGCATTAAAAAAAATAAATTGTGACATTCTGGTACAAATTAGAATAAATTTATGAGATAAAATCATTTTATATCAATTATCAAAATATTGAGCCTGAACATAAATCCAGATTGTATGAGAGTCTGTGTTTGAGTCAAACTGCAATCTGAAGATCTGGGCACACTCAGTTCTCCTTACTGGAGAATTCCACAAATGACTAGGCAGATTCCCTGGATTTTTATAGGAGTATCTCTGCGCTTCCTCTGATACAAAACTAGCCTGCTACAATCTGTTTAGGTATTTTTTGCTGTTCTCACCACTGAGATCTCTGACAGCTTCAGGCAGCCATAGATGTCTCTTTTAAAGGAGTATACAAAATACAATTTGTCAATGGAAAAGTAAAGAAAAAAAAATGACGTGGCGCTTTGTAAAAAAGCAAACAAACAAAACCAACCAAACAAATCAAACCAAAACGCAACCCAGAAGCCAAGAAAAAATCATTTTGGTTAAGAATTCCAATCACTCAGTAGATTGTCAGATAACATCACCTGTCAAGTCTAACTCCTGGAGAAGTTAATATTTCAGCTCCTATTTTAATCACTTAAGTATAAAGTAGATCATATTACCTTGATGAAAACATTAAATGTGTGATTTCTTTTAATGATGTTTATTAACTGATAATCATTCCTTGTATTTCTACACTGTCTACACACTGGCAATGCTTCTTCCAGCTATAATTATGTCAGTACTTCATAACTTACATTTCCCTTATTTATAACACAATCAGAATCTTGGCACTGGTGGTTTAAATTGGAGAATAAAAATGTTACACACATTTAAAGGTTAAGGAAAGCTAAAAACAAAACCAGTTACACAGATTTTATCAGCCATCAATGGGAACAAATTAACAAAGTCTGAAACGTTTTAGTGTAAGTGAGAATGTAGTAGCAAACATCTATTCATGAACTTTATGTTTGTACACATTTCTGCTCCCATAGCTAACCATTTAAGGAAAAAATACATTCTAGGCTCATCATGAATGCTGGTCTGCTTCCTTTAGCCTTACTTCTGGCCCCATTCTGGTCTTCTGTTCAGAAATCTAGTTAGGTCTTTATTTTATAGACTTATTTGCAGCATCTTAGTGATTTACCTGTTGTAATTTGCTTTCTACTCTGTTTGCTATAGCTCTTCCCTTTCACACATCTTTCTCAGTGTGCAACTAGATGGCTTATCTGAGCTTTTCTGAACAGCTTCATGGTGGCACAGCTACAGTACTGCTTCCTGCATTCAAACTCGGATTCTGTTATGTATGTAGTCACATGCCCTGTGGGCAATGGTACAGGGAGCTGTGCTGGTATGCCCTCAGTACTGACTGAAGCAGAACTGATACTGCCTTAATCCAGTAGGCAACTGAATCTAACATAGCAAAGTAAAATAAACAAGTATTATTAAAATGGATGAGCTATGTTCTATATTCTGAATAGCATTTAAAATATTGTCTGTACAGTGTACTCAATACACTGAGATTGATTTAACTTATCCAGCCTATTTAATAACTGCATGTCTTTTCTGTTATTTCTGTTTATCTATTATGAGACTGTTGTAATCTCAAAAACTTCATATAATAACCCCCTAAAAATGCTGTTAATGCTCTTCCATTTGGCACATAACAAATATTTAGTACCTTTTCCACTGTGGAAGTTCTAATTAAAAAAATATTACCTAGTTGCTATTGTTCTAACTTTTAGAACACTGCCATGAATTTTTTGGTTCATGCTAATGACTCTTGGTCCTATAAGAAATCAAAATTCCTAAGATGAGGCTCATAGAAATCTTTGCTTTGATCATATTTAAAAGCAAACAAACAAAACAAGCCACACAAAAAAAAATACAGAAAAAAAAACAAACCAAAACAAACACACACACCCCAAAAATCCCCAAAAAACCCAAAACCCCACAAAAAACCAGAACATAATAATCTTTTACAAAGTATTTAATATTGAAACTTACTCACAGCCCATTCACAGACAAAGTGCCCATAGCTTCAGTGGACAGTTTTACACATGAGTTTTGCAGCCTTTCCTCTGTGGTGGTATCAGATCCAGAGATTTTGGTGACATAGCATTTCAAACAAAAATAATTTAAATACTTAAACATTTTAAAGCAAGTATCTGATTTTGAAAGTTTAAGTATACAGCTCAAACCATATGCTTGGCCCTCATTTTTTGAAGGCTTATTATTCAGTGATAAAAATGTGTTAATAAAATTACAATTGTATGTCAGGTAATTACTCATTTATATCAAAGGACTAGAACAGAGTGTTACTGATTTTGATTCCCTTCTATGAATTGAATCTCAGAATTGATAAGTCTAAAAACATTTTTCTTGGTTGCAGTGTCATGTAATAAATGGATTTTTACATATTTACAGAGCATATGTTTAGAGGGAATCTGATTTTTCCTTCAACCTGTATTTATATAAGTAGATATGTATGTAAGAATCAGCTGTTGAGATCTACAAGTTATGTAAGAAATTATAAGAAAGATTCCTTACAGTAGGAAAAAAATATTCTGATATCTTCACAAGATTACATGTAGGATAAGATTGTAACAGAACAAATTTAGATCAGGTTTAGTGCTGAAACTTCACATGGTATTGTGACTAGCATAGCCCTCAAAGGAGTTTTTAAAAGTAATTAAAATTCCAGTCTGCTAGTATTAGCAGTATCCTCTATATAAAAATGATACAATTTGTAGGTCTAGAAGTATTCACTTCAGTGATTCTTCATATTAAAGAACTCCATAGAATATGTGTGGTCTCACACTTTTTTTTTTTTTTTTTTTTTTTTTCTTTAACATTTAATTAGATGCAGAGTATTCAGCTAGGAAAGTTATTTGGAAGTAAAACATTTGTTAAACATGTATACAGATGGCCAAAAAAATTAATAACATTAATAATTCAGCTAATCTAACACCTTTTATGTAACTTTTATAATTTTAAAGGCTGCATAAGCCACAAGCCACAACACCTTTCATTTATGTCAGAAGGTGCTAGGAATCATCTTGCGATGAGCAGTCCAAGTAGAAACACTGTAGTATTGATGTGGAAAATTTAGAATTAATGTAATGACTAATTTTTATACTGCTTTCTGTCTACACACACTTGAAATGCTGTTGCATGTTGAAATGTTCTATGCTGAAATTCATATGCCAGCAGGTTCTGACCTGTGAATGTAATGTTGTGCAACATGGCTCATTTTGTCCTAGAAAGTAATTTTCTTGTTATTGTGGTGTTTATCTAGGCATCAAAAGTTCTGGGTTCCAGTCATAAGTGCAAGCTTGCTTTATGACCTATAGGACATGACTTAACCTGTAACATTTTTCTGCCTGAAAAAGGAGAAACAGTCCTTTAGCAGAATGAAGAAAAGCATTTCCTTGGGGATTAAAGTTTAATATAAAAGGAGTAGGGCAAATATACACAGGTAGTTGGTTTTCTTTTTCCTGTCACCAAGTATTTTGAAGGCTATTTAAAGATATTAGACACTGTCAGAGGGACAATGTGATGCCATATATCTATTATTTCTTTTAAGCTAGACAGTGAAGTCAAAAGCACATTTAACACAAACCAGTTATTGTACTGTCCTGCACACAGCTGCTGAAATGGATGATACTAGCACCACACATGTCAAAGGGATTGTGACCGGTTTAGGCTGTGCCACAGGGATGATGTATTGCACTACAGTACACAGACAAACCAAACCATGTTTATATTTATATGTTTTGCCTTTTCTTTCAAGCACTGTGGAAATCTGCAGACTTCAGGGGAATCTGCCACTTAGCAGGAATAAACTGCCTCAGACCAAGTGTGGGCACTCCCATCCTCTCGCACTCAGAGGGGTTAGAGGGAGGAGCCACCCCTTCTTCAAAAGTCCCAGCAAGAGGTATGCCCACACAAAGACCTTCCAAGTTGAGTAAGAGTAAAATAGCTGAGAACCAACTGTGTCTTTTCTAGGTATTTATTTTGAGACTGAATGAAAATTTGGAGTATTTCTGTGCATTTACTTTCAAGAAAATTCTGGGCGCATTATTCACTTGATCAGTTGCCTGATGTGTGTTCTTAAAAGGGGTTACTATTCTAAGTGAGGTCCATGTAGCAGTCATTCAGATTAGCTTGCAAAACCTGTGTCATGTTTTCATAGACATTCATAACTAAATTCATACCTTAAAACCAAGTTCATTATACCAAAAGAGTGAAGCTTTCACTGTTAAGCCAAAATATAGTCCTCTTAATACCATGCAGTTATCAGCATGTCCCTTGGATTTATGACTTATGACATTTCTTTACCAACAGGTGGTTGCATATCTTGCCATTTATATTTTAAGCAACAGTAAACACAACTAAAAATAAGATAAATGAAATAAAAGTCAGTGTTTTTTAGGGAAAAGCTGTACTTAAGAGCTAGGTCTTCAAGCAGTTCACACCAGGCCAGTAACACAGAAGAATACTGCAAGAGCAATAAGGATTTTTAGGGGCATTATGATAGTGTAATGGAAACACATCTGCCCCCAAAAGTCCCTCATTTTCCCTGCGGTAAAGAGCCATGCAGGAAGTGGTGAATGCTGTGGAACATCAAGAACGAAACTATAAAGATTTTTTTTTTTTTTTTAAATTAGAATAATTTTCCAACAATACTTCAGGATTTCATAATTTCCTGTTAGTCCACTGCACAGGAAAATTGTAGTTTTTTCAAAAAGCCTCAAAGTCCTTTACTTTGGATGTATGAAATGGTTCTGTCCATTCACCAAAGTGAACTCCGGAGTAGCTATCTTAGAAATACTATTGGGAAGCTAAAAGCATTATGTGGAAAACACAGAAAACACAGGACAATTCTTGTTCTTTCACATCCCAAAAACAAAACCAGAATAATCATCATTAGCAGCTGACATGCAGCTGTCATTTCTAAGGATTTACTTGTGACAGCACAAATGCTAGTTTATAGAAGAAAATGATACATAATAAAATCATAGAACATCTTTCATATTAAAGAATTTAAAACTATTTTCCAACAAACCATGCAGGCAGTTTTCCATATGTACAGAAAGATCACTCAGAGTAAAAATACAAAGAGTAATCCCAATTAGTAAAGACTGAATACTCCAGATTTATAAATCCCTTTAGTAAACCAGGTAGCAGATTTGAGCTTTTAGTTATGCCAATTCAACTGACACGCCTAATGAAAAGTTACTCTTAAATAATTCACACCAAATAGCGCCCAACAGGGATATTCTTCAATGGATTCTTGTAGTGTAGTGTATAAAATACAATACAGTTGTTGTTCAGTTCCTCATATATTATTTGATACAGTGTTCTGTGTAATCCATTTTCTCTTTGTTTGTCATGTTAAAATATAAAAACATGAACTAAGTTCTTTCCTCTAGGAATTTCGCTGTCATCTCACTTGTATTTTTTGTTGATGTAAGTCCAGTGGTTTCAATGGAGATACTGCTGACTTAACACCGGGCACCTGTTGACTGGGGTGTGTACAGATTGTGTGATTTGAAATAGGCTTTTTATTGCAAAAGAAAGCTTTTATACAAACAGCAGCAGCAAAATATAACAAATAGAAATACACCTTCAGTAAAACTGCTGTGTTCAGTTATTTATACTAATCGTTGTAGGCCAATCCTGTAACATCCTGAAATTATTTTTCTGTCTTCCCTAAAATCATCTACATGTGTGGATGACAAAAATGTAGTTTGTCTTCTTTGTTCTAACTCTTATCCTAACCTACAAAATAAATGAAAAGCTATCACGTAAAAAGCTATTTTATATCACTTGGAATAGAAAGGCCATGAGTCCAGTAAAAGGATTTGGACTGACCAAAGCTGAGATATTTAAATAACAAAATGGCACCAATACTGTGTTACACTGTTGAATTGTAGCATCCTCCGTTAACAGCCAAATTAAATTATTACAGCAATATTAACTGAAGTTCTAAACAGTTTTGTTTAATTTTTTAATTTGTAGGAATGCTGTAAGCATTCAGTATATTAGGAAGTAATTTTTAGGACTTCTTTTGAGCTCAGCTAGGAGCACAGATATGCTCCAAACAGGACAAGAAAAAAAAAAATCTATTACAAAACTCAAGAGCCTGTCTGTAGAGAATTATGATTCCAATGTGAAAAATGAGATGTTGATAATTGGAGAGCCTTATATCCAGCAGGGAGTTGGATATAATCAGCAGTATGCTTCTGAATCTAACTGCTAACATGTAGGCATATCTGGCTAGCCCACAAAGACCTCAGAAATAGATGTGGTTTTATTTCTATTCCTATTATCTTTATTTATTCTGTTTGTGCTGAAGAAACGTCCTGGAAAAAAATCCACAAGGTGAATAATGCTTATCCATTCACAGGTCACCTACAGAAAAGTTGTCCTTGTACTGAAACCTTGTAAACAGAAATTAATTTGGTATTCTGACAACGGGCAAAAAAAAGACAAACCCAGAACAAACCCAAAACCAATTCTTTGTTTCTTTGTTTCCCAGGTTTGTACTTTTACAAAATCCCCAACACATTTGCATTGTTTGACTGAGAAAAGCCTGTGACATTGCAACATAAGATTTGTGTATTTATTACCTGATGTGCTCTGTGAACAGGACAAATGATGCCTTAAATTCCTTAGTTTCACCAGAAGCACCAGTCTCAAGCTGCATGGTCTGAAGTGGATTTGGTAATTCATGCAATGTGACCACTTTTCTGTTTCTTCTTTCACTACAAGTGCAGTGTGCAGGTGATAGCAATGTTTTTCCCCCTAATACTTTAAAGACATGTAAAAAACTCTGTTTTGTTTTTGTTTTGGTTTGGTTTGGTTTTTCCCCCTAATCTGTTATATACAAATTTTGAGGCAAATAAAACAGGATTTTTTGAGTGATACTTTTGAAAAATACATTCTGAACATACTGGGTGTATGTTAGCATAGATTCTGTTTGTGGCATGAGGTACAGGCTTTAGACAGGCAAGCAGTGCTGATGGGTAACATTCTAAGAGTGAAGAATAAGACACCATTTAAAAATTATGTCTTGGGTGTCTGCATTCTTGCCTTGGAAAAACTCTGGAAAGCTTTCATAGGAAGGGAGGACTGATCTTGTAGCCTTTACTGAGGCAAAGTTTTCAGCTGTTCCAGGTCATGAGTTTCCAAACTCAGGGTCATTACCTTCCTTTCTTTTTTTCTATGGCTAGATCAGAGGGGAGTCACAGAACTTTTCTGTTGCAACACGAGGTCAGGAGATGTCAAAGTTTGAGGCCTTGCTTCAGAAAATGCAGGCCACAGACCAATCCCCAAACCATGCCACTGGATTCTGGTGGAGATCCTGATCTTTTCACTGCTTTCAATAAAATGTCAAAAGTAAACAAATTAGGCCATTTGATAATCCTCTGCTGAATCAGTGTGTGTAAGCTCTTTTTTTTAAAGGTTTCCTTAAAAATGCAGAAAAGTAATTCTAAAAAATGTAGTTTAAACATTATTTTCAATAGAAAAATAGCTACTAGGGCTTTCAATTCTATAAATTATAAATGCAATAAGTGGCATTGAGGTTTCTTAATATTATTTTTTCAATAATTCATGAGAGTTTTTGTCTCAAGGAAAATTAATTTTGATTCCAAACATACCATCTACGCTTTATCTTCTGTAAATTTATTTCTTTTCATTTCAAATAGCAAGACAGACTGATCCCAGGTATTTAATTGTTAATGCTCTGGATATGCAGTGCACTTCAAGAGTCTCAGCTCTGAAGCCACCACCCCATGCTGCACACAAACCTTGTGGGAAAACCAGTCTGAGGGAAAGAGATCGAATTTTTATAACACAGATGTTTAGTGAACCTCTCAGTGTTTTGTCTGATCATCATTAATATGGGTAACACATACAAAATGAACATACATTTAAAGTTTGATATATATGCATGATATTCATAGCAGCAGAAAATTTTCTGGTTTACTGCACACTAGAGACAAAGAGAAGCTCTTTTTATAAGCTTACTAATGGGAAAAAATGTGAACAAAAATGCGGTATGAGGAAGGCCTGGAGAAGTGTAAATGTGTTCTTTAACACTGCTCCATCATTTAAATAGCTTGTTAATTCTATAGCTAGTTTATAGGCAGTAGAAAGAACACGTGAATTTTATGTGTCTTCACGTCTTCAATAGAGAATCAAACAGAACCCATTTGGAAAAAAAAAATACAGATAGCTGGTCAAAGTGCACTATATACAGCACATCTTACTGGAAGTAGCCATACAAAATTACATACTTTTAACAGCTTTAAAGTAATAGTTGGTGAAAAGAAACTCCTTTATTTCAGCAAAATTGATTTTTGCTGCTATCGGGATATGTAAGTTTGTTTCTCTTTTCCCTTACAGCAGGATCTGCACGTTGATCCACTTTGTGATCTCTGATTCTCTGCTTTACTGTAGTCAGAGTATTAGTGAAGAGAGCAGAGTTAAGCCAATCCAAATCTGACACCTTGTAATTCTGGACAGGTGTAGAATGTATTCACAAACTAAGTTCTAGAATTCAAAATGAAAAAAAAAAAACAGTTAAATTTGTAGCTTAACTGGTCCATGAAAATTTAACCTTCTCATAAATGCTGCTTTTGAAGAGCATTATTTCATGCAAAATTGTAGCTAAAAGACATAATAGCAGCACAGTTGTGACCTAAGCTCTTCCACATCAGATTTCTGTCTTAAACAAGTGAGGAATTTGTGGTGCTGAGGTTCCAGTATGTCCTACTTCAGCAATTATATTGCTATCATCATTCCACAGGAAAAAAAAAATTCGATACTTCAGCATGATATCCATTTGCATGAATGTACAGGTCTTGCATATAGTCATGTGATATACCACATCCCAACAACATCCCTTTAAACTGTATCACTGTGTAACTTCACATGAATTTCCAGGTCTGTTTGAACTGATTCAGTCTGAGTAGGTCAGCACATAAAATTAATCTGACTGCAACGATAATGTGACCACACTGTGAATGTCTAGATGTTTATATGAAACTTAAGCAGGTGATTAGCTGGGATAAAATGTCAGAGCTATGACAGATGCATTTACACCAACTGAGAGGATGCTTCTGGATGTATTTTGTGTGAATATGTTGTACACAGGAGCCATTATAAAAATTATATTGTGTGAGTGTAATGCCTTTCATTTGGTCTTAAATCTATATACAGTATATTCAGACCCACAAGAAAGTTCAGCTAACAAATTTTCAACACTTACAAATATGTAATTCTAAAGTAAAAATTATGCTTAGATTCTTTAGGGTATTGGTACCAAAAATGTAGATAGTAACATGAACAGCTCTGCCAGTTTGCTCATAAAAATATATTCAATTACTACAAAAAAATGAATAATCTTTAAATTGATTCATAGATACACACCATGCATGCATAGGCATACAAACAAACACACAGAAAATCCAGCTAGTTGAAGGGATACATTAAAACTGCACACATCATGAACAAAAATCTGAGGAGGGGATTGACAGTATAAATGTTACCATTGGTTGTCTGATGTTCTCAAGGTTTAAGCTGCCTGTTTTCTAGGGAATGACTTCCTTTTCTCGCAATTCACCTATAGTGAATAACAACTCTGAAACAAAAAAATTTTCTTCTGCTTTTCCTACCTTTTTAAGACAAAAACAGCACCAACAGTTAGAAAACTTTTTTTTTATGTTGAATTTTCAGGATGACAGCATTTTCTATCCCCTGTTTATTGCCCAAGAAAACGTTAACATTAAAATACTATTTATTTAAATACATAGTAGCCTTTTACTAAGTGCAACACTAGTTTACTACTAAGTTTACAGTCCATTGTAAGAGCCATAATGTACTGATTTCTTTTGCAGAACAAAGTGACCACCAAAAGCGGGACTTTGTGGGCCAGTTGGATAAAACACAAGCTCATCTCGCCCCAAAACCCCGACTCTGGAACCACAACCTTCCGAGATTCAATTTGTAAGTAAAGTATCTTTGTAAGATATGCCAAATCAACCAAGAGAATCATTGCTTATCAAGTGGGTAATTTTCAGCCTAATGGAAGAGAATATTGTAGGCAAGTCACAATACACACTGTTCACTTTAAGGACAGCAGGAATTGCTAATAGATACTGGTTGTATGAAGTTATTTTACCTACTTATTAAGTAAGCTGCACCTTACGTGTCTATAAAACGTCACGGAACCCTCCCAGAGAATAGTAAAACTTACTTAGGTGTTCCACTACATTTCAGGATAAATGGACACATTATAGAGAAACATCTGTCATTATTCTAAAGTTGTTATTTGTACAATAGACTAGAAAATAATTCCTCCTCACTTGAAACGGGTCTCTAAAACTGGGTTTTAGTATTCAGTTGCATGTCTAAATCTTACTACCCTCAGCATTATGTTTCTGAAGAACTTCTTTCAAATATGAGAGCTCTGCAGACAAAAGGAGCGTATTTCCTAAATTCTCAGTTTGTAATTCTAACAGAATTTCTAAATAATGCCCAAGCTTAAAAGCATCACAGTTTACACTTGGATGACTGAAGTAGGTAAATTCTATCAGTTACTATAAAACGAGCTAATAGCTGTACTTGAAAAGCCACTATTGTATTTATTCTGCTTGCGATAAGGCACACAGAGCCTAGGACGCCTGTCCCGGCTGAACTGCCGTGTGACCGGCAAGAAGATCTTGACAGGAGAGCGCAGAGAGATGATGGAAATTCTAGGCAGGCAGAAATATTAAGACAAGACATGGCCTGTGGAAAGCGGAGCTGTCTGACACGTACGTCCGAGATGACTGAGAAGATTCTCCGTACTATCAGCTCACGCGAGCCTATTAAACGGTCCGTACCGGTCCCGTTTCGCGCGCTTATCTGCAGACCCCGGAAGCCCCCTTGAGGCGCTGGGACGGGACCGGTGCTCGGACACCTGTAGCTCCCGAGGGCGCCCGGCACGGCGGCAGAGCAGCCCGGGTGCCCGCAGGGCGGCGGGGCCAGGAGGGCCCGGCCTCCCCGCTCACCGCCCGCAGCCGCCCCCTCCGCGGCCTGCGGCAGGTGGGCGCGAGGCTGCCGGCACGTGCCGCGCGCGGGAGCCGGCCACGGGGATGCGCGGCCACGCGAGCCCCCGCCCCGCCGGTGGCACGAGGAGCTTCTCTACGGCCGCACGGGCTCGGCCGGCGCCTGCCTGCTCAGGTGTCCGCCCGGCGCGGAGCCGCCCCATCCCCGCGGCAGGGCGCGGCCCCGGCTGCCCGCGGAGGCGAGGGGCGGCGGCCCCACCTGCGAGCCCCGGGGAAGGCAGGCAGCGGGGACGTGCGCGGGGCCACGCTTCTACCGGCGGCCGGCCGGGAAGCGCCATGGCGGGGGCGCGGAAGAAGCGCGCAACTTACCGCTTGTCAGTCCCCCCGGGCGTGCCCCCGCCGGCCGAGAATAAATAAACGCCCGAGGCAAACGGGGATCCCGAGGTGACGGTGCCGCTCGGCCGGCAGGTTCCCGTTCCTGCAAGCAGACAGCCCCTCGCTCCGAGCCGGCTCCTTCCGTTGGCAAAATCCTGACTCATTACATAAAAAGATCACCCTGCCAGGCGCCCAGAAACATTTCTTCATCACGGTCACGCCACAAGCTAAACAAGAGGCCACATCAAGGGGATGGGGGAGAGGGGGAAGCGGAGGGGGGAAAATCCTGAAGGTTGTTTCTGCTTTTTTTCCCCCTAAAATTCCTCTTCATTTAAAAAAGAAAGGAGGGGGAAAGGGAGGAAAAAAAAAAAAAAAAAAAAAAAAAAAAAAAAGTACCGGGGGAAAACCAGCAAAAAGAGCAGCCACCGGGAGAGAGAGGGGGAAAAAAGGAAGAAAAAGATGAGATTCACTCATTGTTGCCACAAAGACACCTCTCCCCTTCCCACTCCCCCTCCATGCTCGTTCCTTCAACAGAGCTACAAAGACGTGCGGTCTGTGCCGGGAGTTGCTGAGCCCGAGCTCTGGGCTCCTCAACTCTGCGGGGGCTGTGCCAGGAGCCCCGCGGCTCGGAGCCCGCCGGCAGTAGGTGTGGGGAGGCCACCACCGTCCGAAAATTATTTTTTTTCCTAGAAACTACCTCCAAATATAGTAACAGGGAAGGGGCATTCCTAGAAATTCGGGAGACGTCAGAAAGGGAAGATTTGTGAAATTCAGCTTCACTTCCTGCAGAGGGCTCCTAGCACAGGGAAAAAAAAACCCAAAACCACACAACAAAACACAACCAAAACAACAACAAAAAAACCCCAAGTGAGCAATAAAGTGCTTTTCATGCTTCTCTGATCAGATAATGGTTAAAAAAAGGAAGAATGGTAAAACACTTAACTTGCGTTTCTCTAATATGATCTAAGAGTTTCCTATGGAAGAAAGCTAATCAGTAACCTCCTTTCCTCATTTTCTACTCGTGTTTGTAGATGTCTTGTCTCCTGTATTTACTTTCCCCCATGTCCTCGGATCAGACCTGTGCACACAGCAAATAAAGGGTATGTGTATACAACTGAAAATGGGCCAAGTGATGACCCTGCCATGTATCAGGGGAGCACCAGTTAAGGTCCACGTGTTGTTTTAACCAGGCTTTGTGGGTTGCATCTTTCACGCTATGATGATGTGAATAATTCATGTTATTACTGTAGATGTGCACAATATCTTTACTCACATCAATGGACATCTGCAGATTGGATTTTAGTTAAAGGCCCCAATACTGAGAGCTGCTGAGCACTGTCAGTCCCCACTGACTTAATGGTCTTAGGCTGTTAATTAATTCTGCCTAGCAATTCACAGGATCAGGCCGTGACTGAAAAATGAAAAGCAGGACTTGCAGCAGACCAGCACACTATTATTCCTCATGAGTATCCTAGATGTGTATATTTACTTTGTGTTTGTGTCCAATACCCAATCCTTCCTTAGTCATATCCTTGTAGAAAAGCACTATACATTTCAGAGGAAGCAGAAATGAATGTTTGCAAAGCAGTAGCAGGTGAAGATGTTATTATACTCTAATAATAATATAAAGATGTCAATGCATTTGTAATAAAGCATTATTTATTCAGGAATAGCACAGGTTGCTATAAAAACACAGTAGCCAGCTTCTGGGGAAAGAATAGATTTCAATGTGTGCAATTCTTCCAGGTTAATTGAATCTCTGTAATGAAATTCCCCTCAGCCACATGAAATCCTTGGGTTTGTTCTTTGAATTTCATTATGACTTGCAGAGTCTTCTCTGCTCCCAAATCAAATGCAATAAACCCAGTGTAGTCTGGCTTTACTTCAGTGTGTTATAAACACTCACATTTAATCAAAGCTTAGTTACAGACACCTTGTCTGTCTGCAGTTGTGAAGGGGAATTAGCAGAGTCCACCTGACATCCCAAGTGTGCTTTGACTCCTAAGTATGTTTTAGCTGTTATCACAGTGTTCACTAAGCAATTGCTTCAGCATACAGACCTAGTTTTCAGAGAGGTGCACCCGGTGTTTTGTTAGCAATAATGCCTGGTTAGAAGTAGATTTATTTTAATTAATCTCTTGTAATTCTAACTGCCTCCAGTTAATTGCAAAAGGTCTTTTTAAGCTTGCTGGCTTATTTATGGCACACTGCTGTACTCTGCCTGTCACTCACATTTCTGGAGTGAAAAAGTGAATAGCAGCCTCAAGTTCAGGATCTTTTGATCATTAAAAGAAATGGATGTGCTGTCCTCTGTTGGTCATACTGGTTGTCACATGTAAAATTCAATTAACACAAAAAGGCAGCAAGAAGCTCTATTAAAGTACAAGAAGTGATGAAACTAAATTAAATTTGCTTTGTCTTCTGCTTTCACAAGTCTGCAGTGTGTGAGGGATTTCTAAACAATGTCTACAAAATTATGCAATGATGGATGTTAGAAGCGGGATTAAGGAGAGGATTCATCTCACATGACTCCTTGCTACAGCTTCTGTCCAGGGATTGGGTCCCATTGGACACCACTTGCTGTTTGAAGCACTTGCTATGCTTGGCATTCTGGCTGCCGCGGGTGCTGTAGCCTCTCTCCAGCTCCAACATCACCCCTCTGGGTACAAGTTGCAGGGGGCTGCAGTGCTGCCAAGTATGGGGTGAGAGAGGAAGTTTCCAGCCTGAATTTCATATCACATGGTCTGATCTGAGGACAGGGCTCTGTGTGCCAGTCTGGATAGCTTGTGCTCACATGCAGCGGCTCGTGTCGTGTGATGCGATGGCAGCTATGCAGCTTCTGAGAGCATTCCAATTGTGGCAGCTCAGGCTTTGCTGGGTACATGTAATGCCAGTTGTTGCTGTACCGCTCATGGAGTCCTGCTTAGTTGTGATGTGTAGAAATGCTCTGCTCTGCTCAGTGGTGGGAAGCAGTAGTATGTCCACTCTGGGTCCTCATTTCAGTGTAGCAGCTGGGAAGGATCTGGTGGATTGTAGCAAGGACAGTTAGAAGTATAGAAAAACTGACCTGGAAGGAGAGATTCTAAACTTTAGGGACTGTGTTGTTGTCTACAAAGGAGAAAGATGAAGGCAAATACACTAGTACTTGCAAAAATGTTTAACAGCATGTAAATGAGTCTGTGTCATGGCAGTAAACCTGTGCACTATGCTAGTTAGTTCTACATCTTAATTACTGCTGGAGTTACCAATTTCTGGTCTGCACTAGTTTCTCTTATGCTGTGATTTCATAGATGGTTTTCTAATTACAAAATTGATTTCAGGTAAATAACCATAAGCTGTGTCTTAAAACATTGGTAAGCAAAATTACTATCATGCTAATAAATTTAGCAGTGTTATTTAGTACAATGTAGGTTTTCTCTGCAAACTGGAAAAACAGGCTCTGTATGACCTAATTTATCAGTATGTATCGTAACATGGCCTCAAAATGTTGTTACATGGGTAAGGTGCAGCTGTAGCTCTTGTGTGTACTTGGCTGAGTCTCACATTATAAAAAACCCCAAAGGATTTATGAAAGCATTATTCATCATGGGCAGGGGGGCTCTTCTCCAGGTTTATCCCTGAGATTACAGTAACAGAGAGCTGTATTTACCAGATACATGTTTTATCCTTGAGTTTGATTTTTATGTTTAGTTTTGAAAATCCTCTTACAAAAGCAGCTTCAGGGACATGGCTGTTTCTCACTGTCCTTCATATCCAGGAGGAAAGATATCTAAGAAACCAATTTGGAATGTTTTGGGTTGTAGTTTTGTATGTACTCTGCATCACCATTCAAAAATCAGTAATTCACATTTTTCTTCTCTGCAGGGACATTGGGGAGTGTTGTCACATTTAATATTGGAAATTTCAAGTTCAAAATTAGTTGGATGGTAAGCACTGTCATTTCCTCCCTCCTGACGCTTCATCAAAGTTATTCCATTTTTACTAAAGAGCAGTTTTAAACACTTGTGACTGTTTACTGACAGTAAACTAAGTGGAGAAAAACCCAACCCAAACCAATCTGTATTTCAATCATACACATTTAATACAGTCAGATCTTTATAGCACCAAATCTGTGCAAAGAAAAGCACCTTATATAGAACAGTTACAGCCTTTCTTTGACTCCAAATACAATGTGAATGACTTTGACCTACCAACAGAATTTATGTATTCTATTGCAAAAGACTTCACAAAATCTAGTGTAAATATTCAAGGACAGTTATTTTTGTTCTTACAATTGTACAGTTTTTGAGTCTAGATAACTGTGGTGCATACTGAAAGGAAGATTTTCCAGGGAGAAAACAAAACTGTGGAATAATCAAAGGACAGTGAACTTTCAAATGGTAAGTAAATATCAAATGTGATTTAATAAATATTTACTCCAGTTTGTGGTGCTATGACATCGTTAGGATGGCTTTAAGTGCTGTCACCCCTTAACTGTGTGTGCAAGTCTGGTGGCTGGTCCCGTCAGCCCCTTCAGGTGGATGGCCTGGCTGCTGGTGACCCCGCTGGGCCAGCAGTATCTGCAGCACCCGGATTTGCTTGTGCGCTGCACGGGTGAGCACTGCATCTGCGCTTAACCCAACAGCTCCTGGCCCATTTTCAACCAGACAGGCAGTTTTTCTACTTAAAAAAATCGTAAAGGGAACACTAAAAGAATTGCAAATAATCCTTCTCAGAGATTAGTGATACAGACGAAGAAACCTCATGTTTTACTGACCCAAAGACAGGACCGAATTAATAAATTATTTAGTGGGGGTGGAACAAGGCATATAGGCAGGAATTCTACAGGGTGGTCTCGGTAGCCACAGCCTGTGGAGAACGTCTCTTCAAGTAAGAGTTTGAAGAGGCGCCACTTAACTCCTCACAGAAACGAATCCCTTTCACAATGGGCTTCGAGGCGGTCATGTAGGGACCGCGTGCGCCACGGTTCCACGAGCAGACATTTTTTCATTGCCATTTCCGACTACCGTCTACTTTTGCTTCTTCAGGTTGAATTCGATGGATCTCGAGTACGGATCAAGCCCCATGAAAGGTGAGCTGAGGAAAATTATTTCTATCATTGCAAACGTGGAGAGAAGCCGTCGGAAGCCGGTGCAGGAAGGTAAAAGAGTGCAGGTCTGGCCGACGTGAAATGCAGGGGCGCGCTCGCAGGTCGTTTTGTTGAGGCTGGCGACAGGCGGGGGCGTGGAGCGGCGGGGGCGGGGAGCAGCAGGAGTGCGTTGCGCAGATGCGACGCCCCGAGCCTGGATACTTGCGCGCTCGATTGTTGGAGGCGGGCTCTGCCGCCTGGCTTCCCGCGGGCAGCCGGCCGATCTCTCGGGGCCGTACGAGGCACCATCGTCTTGCCACCGTCGCTTGTAGGGTAGGGCGGAAGTACAGGACTGTCGCTGAGCCGTCTTCCCCTAAAAATGATAGCGGAAGCCACCGCCAGCACGGACCCAACAAGGCACGGACGGGGTTCGAACCCGTGATCTTCGGTTTACGAGACCGACGCCTTACCACTTGGCCACCGCGCCTGCGTTAAAGGTTCCCCCGACGCCTTTCTATCGCTGGCGCCACTCCCGCACAGTGGCGGTAACACTGCTCCCGCCTACTTCTGCCCTCGCGGCCCGCCGCGCTCGCCCGCGTCGGCACCTGGCGGCTCTTGGCCGTTCAGGGCGGCTGGGTGGGCGCGGCCTCTGCTTCCTCAAGAGCAGTGGAAAAGGCTGTGGGTTTCCCTGGGCAAGTCTCCGATACAGAGGCGGCGTTGGGGAATGCTGGTGAGCAAAGACTCCCTCCGTGGGAGCAGCCAGGAGCTGCCCTGCCGTCTGTGAAAGGGTTCCCGAGGCCAGCGCCCTCTTCCCGCCTCCTCCCGGCGGCGGGGCCCGGGCGGTCCCGCCTCTGAGGCAGCAGGAGGTGCGGCCTGGAGTTGTGTGGGCGCCCAGCAAGGCCTCTCCTTACCAAGAGATGGCACTCGTGCATTTAGAGCAAGAAACAGAAATGCAAAACGGTAAATCTGTAATTAAACGCACTAAATGGGCGGTGCTTGTTCCTGTGTAAACTTGGTAATGTGAAACACATTAAATTACATATTCCTCTACATTCCTTCTCTTAGATATTCACAAGCGTGACTTGACAACGAAGCTTTGCATTTTTATTTCCTTTTCATTAAATTCTTTATGAAACACTTGCCACACTCTCATTTTCCATCTTCCCGGTTGAAAGGAATTTTGTGTATCGACCTGTGAAGGCTACTGATCAGTCTGTTGGGTTTTTTCGTTTGGTTTGGTTTTGTGCAGAAGCAGCATGCTACAGAGGTGCCTTTGTAAAGGTTGAAATCAGAGTTACTGACCTGGTGGTGCTATAATAGAATTGTTAAAAGAGTAGTGGGTTTTTTTTTTTTTTTTTTTTTTTTTTTTTTTTTTTAATATTCTTTGAACTGTCATCAGGAAAACTCGTGCCTGATGGCTTGACTGTCTTGATCACTGTCATCACTGCAGCAGTTCCAAAGTGTGATGATGTGTAAGAGTGGAAAATGCTTCACTCACTCGTACCTGTAACTTGTATGATAAGAAGTGACTTCACAGGGCCAGCTATCTTAGCTGGCAAGAGTTACTCTCAGCCTTACAAAGCTGTCAGATGGAAGCAGTTAGAGTTTAATAAATCATCTTTCACTGATGTCTGTCAATTTCTGGATTGCTACCTTAGCTTATTACAAAATATGCTCCCCACCTCCCCGGTACCATTCTTGCCATTTGTAACTTGGCATCACAGATCCTCTGCAGCTCATGTCTCTGTGTGTATTTCCAACTTGGTCTGGTCTATTCTATTCTATTCTATTCTATTCTATTCTATTCTATTCTATTCTCTCAAGCTTTTGTATCTTTGTGAGCTGAGTAGTAATTTTGTGGTGTGAGAAAGCCGAGGGGACTACTTGAGTTGTGGAATTCAGATGAGTGGTATCCCTTCAAATACACTACAGTTTTAATTAATGTAGTCAGCTGGCATCCAAACCAGTATTTAGGATCATAGAATCATTTTGGTTGAAAAAGACCTTTATGATCATTGAGTCCAATTGTTATCTACATACCAAGTTTGGTGCTAAGCCATGTTCCATAGCACCACATCTAAGGGCCATCAACTTCTAATGCTCATGATCTCCCTTAACTGTATGGAGAGACTGAAAGTTCAATTTGAAATCATAAAGCTCTTCTGAGTATATTAAGAGGAAATACTTGATTTGGTTTAAAAAACACTGCCAACCGTCAGTGTATCTGTATTTTTTCTAAACAAAGTGCTGGTGAGCTCATTTATCAGCACAATAGATGTTTTAAAATTCAAATTCATGTTTTTAGGTATAAAGTGTAATTGCCTTTGGTACCTTTTGATATCTGGATACCTTTGTTCTGAAGTGTTTCTTATGCTGGTCATTATCCTTGTCTCATGCTGAATGCTCACATAGTGTTCTTTTCTGATGGAAGCTTCTTTACAACACAAAATGAGTTACCCAAAGGAAAATGTCAGAGATGTTGTTGGAAGGAGGAAATAATCACCAGGGCTTTTTTCATCCTTCCCTAAGCCTCTCTTAGGAGATTGAGGTGTTGCTTTAGGAGAGTGCTTTGAAGTCTATTTTAGTGGTTTGTAAACCAGGACTTTCTACAAATCTCCCTGACTCTCTTCAAGAGATGCAGAGGAGCAATTATATCTATGCAGAATTTGTGAAATTGTATAACTGAGTCTATAAAGGCTTGCTGTGGGGTAAGTGGAATGCTCCTCAGTTATCAACTACTTTATCTTAGCCTGACCATTGCTTTGTCCTAGCATTATGAAGAAATGTTTCTGTTCACAGGTGAATTGAAATGATTCCAGAATGATGCAGTGTTATGGCAGAGTGGTCCCACAGTCCTTGTTCTCCAGAGAAGACTGGAAATTGACCTTCAGGTAATTTTTTTATGTGAAAGGAAATAGTTCTTAGAGTTACTTTATAAATTTATGGATAAGCAACATTTGTATAATACATAAGAAGCTGCTAGGAGTATATAGTGATTAATACTGTACAAAGACAAATATGACGATGGCCATTTGTAGAACATGGTTTTATTGAAAAAATCTCAAGCTTCATCAGTCCTTCTTGTGTTAACATCATCATAATACTAATACAAATGTTGTTTGGGAGGGAGGGGTTTATGTTTTTTGGTCTGTGTAAATCAATAACCCCCCAAAGTGCCAGCTGGCACCAAAACAAGCAATTTATCTCTGATATAGTCCAACTATAAATTCCGTAATGCAGAAACACACAGGCAAAAAGTGATGCACGTGTTCTGCAGTATTTGTGTTTGGTGTGCAATATCTGATGATATGTTTGTGGCATATATAGCCTACACACTTTCCAAATTATTACAATTCATAAAACGTATTTTATGAAATGTATAGGGCATATTAGTAACTTCTAATGTGTTGAGTGTTGCGGGTGCTACTTACTGCAGCATGGATATTGCACTATGGGGCCGAGTCCTGCTGTCATCAGCCTAGAACAGGCTTTAATAAGGAAATGGTGTGTGATCTATTATGGGAACTGCCTCAACAGGAGGAAGTGTAATAGTAAATATTTAAATGAAGCAACCTCATCATGAAATGAAGCTCGTGCATGCTGAACAGTTTATAGCCCATTCTCCTGAAGTACTATATATTAATAGTATTGCTTTAAAATAAATTAAATCCAAACCTAAACTTTGAGAGTTCAAGAAATTTCTGAGAGATTTTGGCTCTTATTTAGAAGACAAACCATCATGGGAGGCTCTAGCCCTGGAAGCATTGATGGAAGTCAGGTTGATGGAGCCTTGAGAAACTTGAGCTAGTAGGAGGTGGCGCTCCCTGCCCATGGCAGAGGGGTCAGAACTAGTTGATCTTAACTGTCCCTTCCAACCCAAACTATGATTTCTTTAGCATTAGTCTAGGGGCAGATTTCATTGCTGCTCCTTTGTGTGAGAAAAATACTTACAACACATGCTAAATGTTTCTGACTTGTATGAGTTTTAAGTAGTAAACACGGACAAATGAACACAGTTTTCCTTTTTTATTTGAGACACTTAGCAAAAATGCTGACATATCAAACATTTCCTCAGTAGCTACAATATTGCCACTATGTACAAAATATTTGATAAATGTAGTACACATATAAAAATACAGTATGCATTACATATATACAGTACAATGTGCAAAACATATGGCATTCAAACATATGGAATTGATTTTAGGGGTGCAAACAGCAAATACAAAGGCATCATGGTTTCTTATAGAAAGGCAATACATAAACTGACGCCCTGATTGCCATAATTTGCATTTAATAAAGTAGTGCTTAAATGAAGAGGGCCCTAGAGCCAGGTGTCTGTCTTCTTCTTTTCACAAAATGAGATGCTAAGACGTAATTACGACTAAGAAAATCAGAAGAGAAACACCTACTAGGGGTAGCGTTATGTCTACTGCAAGCAGTACTGTGAAGAAAAATCCTATCTGGAAAAAAGCCTGTGCTATCACTTAATACAAATTTCTCAAACAACAAAACCAGATCTTTACTATTAAACATCAAAAACAGTTTTGAAAATATCTACATCCTTAATTTATAAAAAAAAAGTATGGACAATACTTTTGGGGATTTGATTTCCTATGCTTCAAAATACAAAGTGCCTCCTTTGGCAATATAAATGGCAATGCTTTGGTTCCTGTTTAAAACTTTATATAATTTATTTTAGGCTGTCTTTTGAACATCTGAGCTGTATTTATTTATTTATAAAAATAGGGTGATGATATAGTTATTAACCATTCCCTGCATTTTAGTGAGAATTTGCTCTCTTAGCTAAAATGGCTTTTTTTGGCTAGATTTCTACAAATATATTTATACATTTTTAACTTAAAAAGTCTTTATATTCAGTACTGGACCCTACAGAGTGATGTAGGTATCTCTTTTTTTTGCACTTTATATTAATTCATAGCAGACTGGTATAAAAGGAATATTTAACATTACTTCAGGTTTTAATGGATGCTTCTTATTGGCCATGTGCATACTATACGCAACTCCATTCCATGAATCTCAAAAACCCATCTGTAGCATGGTCTAGAAGTCAACAAAAGGGGATTTAATAGACCACAATATAGAGAGTTGCAACAGAACATATACTAGAGATAAGTGGAAGAATTGTTTTCCAGTTTTAATAGAATTTGCTCTAAGTTTATAATACACTGAGGATGCCATCCAAATAATTGTTTACATCAGTGAGCTTTACTGTGTTTTGATTACATAATGCCCTTCCAGTTAAATGTATTCTGTGATTGCATTTTCTCTGCCTTGAAAACAGTTCAGCAGCTTGTGCTTGGTTTCCAATTATCATGCCTGTACTTCTCAGGCATCTGAATGTTTGAGATTAAATAACAAAGAATACTGACACTTCTATTTTGATCACCTGCTTCCTTGAACATAACTCCTGTTCGTGAATCTACAAATACCTTGGAAAGAAATTTCAGTATTAAGTAGTGTTTATTTCCAAAAGTCGTGACCTCAGCTTTCTAAAGGTCTGATTCTGCAAGTCCACAATGCTGGATTAGACTCTAAATTTCCATAGAGAACAACTGACAAATTAATCTTTTTCTTGGAGAAAAGGCTGTATTTCTGACAATGATTTCTTAACTATTTGTAATATCAAACCAAATTTTGCCTATAAACTTACTTGCCTTAACCAGTGCTGAATGGCACTGAAAGTGTGTAACAAATACCATTTCTGTATTAAACACAGGATGTGGCTCCCCTTGAATAACATTAAGCCTTACAAAACATATATCTGAGCTCTGTGTCTAAAAGTGTAAACACAAACTTTCAGTTTTCACACTGATCAAATAGTACTCTTAATTACTTTGAAGGTTCTACTAACAACACATTTGATAAGATGTGTTCTCCTAGTATATTTCAGCCATAAATGGCAAATTTAGTGCCAATGCTTTCCTTTGCAACTGTTATCTTCATGAAAAGTATTCAATTCTGTACAAACTGCACAGTCATGATTACATTTCTAAGATGTATTGTATTTGTGTTACAAAAAATGTCATGTAAAACATGCACACGCAAAAGTCTAAGCAAAATCTATTTCTGCCATAACAGGCATTTATAACTATGGCAAATATATCACATTTCAGAACAAAGTCTAAAGCAAACCATTATATCTAGGGTTTAATACACAATTCTGAAATGTACAAAAAAAGTAATCACACATTCCCTACACTAGAATATTTGTACTTCAGAAAACTAAACTGATCCCTTTATTTTTTTTAATAATATTATTTTCTATTTTTTACAAATAGACTTTTAGAGTAGAAAGCTATACTGTACTGATAACAACACATCTGAACTGTTTGGGTTTATTTCTGCACATAGATTCCTATGGATTGGTTAACATTCTACACTGCCAATAAAGATAGTTTCGTAGCAAGATGACTTTGCCAGTTTTAAGCTCTATATACATGCACATCAAAGATGACAGTACAGTTGCTTTAGGGTAATTTGTTTTCAAAATTCATTTACTTGCCTCCTATTTAATCAGAAGGCAGGGTCAAAAAGGGGTAACTAACCACATGTGGTATGATGTCTGGTGTATCACACATAATAATTTGACAGTAATGCACAACACTAAATATCATTCAAAATTGTTCCTATCAGACCTAGAGTCCTTAATTCTTATTCTCATAACAGCTGAGGGCACTTGGTATCTCAGAGTATTCGCTCCCAAGATAATATGATGAAAAGGAATGCAAAAAGTGAAATGTATTTGTTAGGTGTTATTGAAAAGTTCTATACCATCAAAATTTAAGGCAGACAGTCCATGTGTAATATTGTACTCAAGTATTGTAGGCACAGCAACACGGAAATAAGTATATCAATATGATTTTTTTTGTTATGAAAATCCTCCAGGTTAATACAGATGTTATACTGTACTTAGTTTCAGATTGAAGCAAAATCCTGGTCTGTAAAATTACTGAAGGTATATAATGATTTAAAGTGCTGGTAACTGATATGATGCAAACATATGATTAGAGTTTAAATCCTGAATCAATTATATAATCCACATTTTTTATCCAAGGCCAATGAAATTCTGTAACATTACTAAACCACAGTGCACTGTATCTGGGGACATAAATTTGGAATTAATTCCACAATATTTACTGTGGAATTAATTCCACAACAACAATTCTGACAAAAGTTTGTTTAGTTGTTTGCTTTTTTTTAACATGATTTTGTTATATTTCCCTTTTTTAAAAAATGTGGTACAGGTTGCTAAATAGCTACCAGTTACTTTTAATTTTCATTATTACTTTGATACTCTTTGATACATATCATTATTCTAAGAAGTAAGAAAAAGATTCAGGGCATTCTTAGTTCTTACAAAACTTTGAGGGTTGGTGGTGAGGAAGGAATTCTGCAAGGAGGTCAGTTTTCAGACTGGAAAACATATCACATTTCCATTGTTCAGGAGTGGGGACTGTTTCCTTTGATACAGGAATTCTATAATAGGAAATAATTCCAATTTTATGTTTGATTATCAGTCTACATAATCTATATCAACATTTAACAGCTATTTCCTGAGAGACAACTACAGAATTTCCAAGTATTTTCTTTTGTTTTTCCAACTGGTTTCGTAATAGACTCTGACAAAAAACAACTAAGGGCTTTAAAAAAAACAGATAATATTTTCAAGTGCTGTGTTGTGAGATAAGAGCTTAATTTTTGCTGTTACCTGCTTCAGGTATGACATATGCCTTCTTATCACAGAACAGTACATCCTACAGTGCTAGTTACGATTCTCACTGAGCTGCTATTCTGCTTAGCTTCCCTGATGTTATGTAGTGGTAGACAAAGCTGTGTTTATCAAGAAATGATGGTATTACTGCCCCCTGCAACTCAGTTTGCTCCCACAAACACCTCCTATTGAAGGCATTGGGACTATTCTTGTAGAGATGTTTGCAGGATCATAGTGCACAACAGCATTAATTCAACTTTTCCACTTCCTCAAACTGTTCTAATATGCTGAGATACTTGATTCAATGACCCAACAAATACCCTCAAATACAAAGTAAATTAGGATATTTATTATTTTGCATTGTAGTAATCTCTTGTTTGAAGACCACTGTTCCCCTCTGTTCACAAAAATAAGCTATACAAAGTTAAAAGAGTATACAAATAACTGTCTGATATACACATTAAAACCCAGCTATTAAATCCAGAGCATTGCTATAGAAAATTCAGTGTTCTCAATATTACCTGGCATAGCTACAGTGGATTCCTTGCAGTTACGCTTAATATCCCTTTGGATGCAGTTATATTCTTCCCTCATGATTAAAGAGTGGGGGAAGAGTTTTAAAACCCACAAAACCAAAATATAAAAACAACTTGAACAAATTAAGAGACTAGATATATGAAATTTCACTGTACCAGCCAGTGTTTCTACTTGCCTTTGCTCTCACAATTAATTTTGAACCTGGCTCAGGCTATCCACAGGAACAATGAAGTGCAGTGATACCTCCCCCAAACATTTGTTCATTATGTCAATACAGACAGTTGAAATCTTACTTTTTCTTCTCTAAGTTTAGCCATGTTGTGCTGCTCATTTTAGCATTGCAAAGTCAGAGACAGAACTTCTTTCTTAAACATTTGTGATGCATTTACCTTAGGGTACTTTTAATCAGTGAGTACAATCATGCTTTCTCGACTTGTGATGTACAGCTTTCAGAGGGCCCTGATCTGCATTACTGATAGGAGCATAAAGTAATTCACTGTTGTAAACTTGAAAATCAATAAGGAATTAGCTTCAAGCATTTGTTCTTCCATACATCACTGTCTTAATCTATTTGAACTGCAATCAGAATGGTATAATAATGGACCTCTGTTGTACACAGTCTTGCAAGTTGTGTTCTCATTGGCTATAGCTTAATCCCAGTGCAACTGTAGATCTTGTGGATCTAAAAAGTCAGTGGAAAACACACTGGGGGCAGTAGAACTGAGAGGAGTGAGTCCAGATGAGGAGCTGGGCATTGTAATGTCTAGCCATTCCATATTGTCCAAATTTGTATCAGGAAGGTCAAGAGACAGACAGGAATTATTAGTGGTAAACTGTGGGTCAGATGTTTCCATGGGTGAATGAGAGTGATCTAAAATGCTGGAGTGATTAAGCAGATCATTCTGCAGGTCTTCAATTAAAGAAAATGACTCTCTGTCCTCAGTACTGCTTGTTAGTTGAGGAATTTCATTACCTGATGGTAAAGTTCCATCCAAGAGGGCTTCAAGTTGGTTTTCCAAACTTATAGACAAGCTGGTTGTTGGTTCTAAGGACACAGGAGGAGGGGCCATTTGGATTTGTGGTGGTGGGCGGGATATCACTGTATTCACTGGCATTGTAGTGATGTTGGCTGTTACTGGTCTCATTTTAGAAATGGGAGATGGTTCCTCCTTTATTGGAAGGGAAATCTCTGAAATAAAAAAAAATACACCACTGTCGGATTCAGGAAAGAGAACAACATCTATCCTCAGGCTTACAACTTCCACCCCTTCTTGGCCTGCTTTGGGATATATCCATAATGAAGTCAATAGAGTAATTTTGTTGCTCTGGTAATGCTAACATTATACACATAGGACTATGTCAGGTACTCTATGAACAACACAGGATTTTAAAACAAGTTCCAAAGTTCTGCTTTCAGTGATACTTTGGCCAATTACAATACTTATATTGGTGAAAAAAGAACAAATTTCTATGTGTTGGCTTTACTTCCTTCATGTTTATAGTGCTTCTGACTAATGAGAATAATTACGAAAGCAGCACATTTCCTCATTTATAGAAGAGTACCTGATTCAATTCTCAGTTCCATCCCTGTTCAGTGCTCTGTCCACCTTGGTGAATTAGAGTCTAAGAGATCAACTGATGTGATTAGGATGCATTTATTCCTGATTCTAGAATCAAGAACTACTCTTCTGTCAAGGAGTTCCATGTAAGATAGTGGCAGTAACAATAAAAGGAAATAAAGCAAAGTAATTTCCAGTTAATTATATACAAATGGAGTAAAAAAGAAAAAAAAAGACAGACTGGAATATGCAAATAACTCTTTCAGCACAGATGATGTTTCAGCCAGCAAAAATACACCTAACAATGAATTTTGCACCTGCTTTATGAGCAAAAACCACATACTTAAAACCTCAAAATGATTGCTTGATAAAGGCAAAGCATTACTAAACAGACCCTCTAATTCTTCAAGTACATTAGTAAAACATTTTTCATTGTAGAACTCACATAAGTGCAAGAGCCCTGATTGCTTTACTTTGTTCTTGGTAAAGATGATCGTGGACCATTTGTATTTTTTATTGCAACTTTGCAAATATAGAGCAGTTGTTACTTTTAAGTTCAGACAGGTTTAGTAACGTACGACTCAAAGAAAATACTTAAGTAAGCACACCTATGTTTCCTACATCCTGTTTCAGAGGTAGAACTTGAACTTTGAACTACCCATGCGATATTTTAATAGAAGCACTGAAAGCATTTTTTAATTTAGCTTGAATTATTCACTGCACAAGTCACATCCCAGTCTGTCACTGTATACTGCATTTTCTTCAGCTGACTTTGCAATTTGCTTTGAAAAAGTGAAAATACTTTGTTTAGAATATAGCTAAAAACTTCTAAGAGCCTACAATCAGTCACTTCTCTTCTGGCATTCACTGCTGTCAAGATCCTTGTATGACAGTAGTACAAAACATTAAGTTAATTGAATTGCTTGGCACCAGAACATTTCCCAATAGTCTAATGGCTTCTTATTATACAAAGCCTAATTATGCCTGAAAGCCTCCTTCTTTTACTGCAAAGCTACTCTGTGTATTACTTCAGTTATTTCAGTTCCTTTCTGATAGATCCCTTATTTTAACTGACATGGGAAATTGTTACTCATTGCATTTATGTAGTTCATATATACTTCATCCAGTAATGTATCTGAGGTTTATAGAGTTGATAATACATGGTTATATTTAATGAAATTTTGGTAGCCACATGTGATAACACTTTATTCTATTTAATGTTAATTTCAATATACATTGTATGGACTTGCTCAACTTTTCCGATTTTGATAAAGTATATCTGTGCTAACTTAAGATGTTACTTTAATCACTTGAATGCTGTGTGGATTATTGCAAGGGTCTGGCCTGGGCTTTACAAGCAAAGTTTCACAGCATGTTTACTTGTATGTGTTTTGATAACAGGCTGCATAACTTCTAATTCCTCTCCCTGAAAGAATAATTTAATTCCTTTGATTATAGCACTGAGGTTTGACTATGAGATTTTAAATACCTACATCACACATATATCAATTAGTTTACCTCCACTCTTGATGAGAATATCAAAAAGATCATCCATCTGCTGACTGTGTGCATTGGACATCTGTAATGCATGAAAAAAGGGTTATTCTTGTTCATGTGGTATATTTTTCTGAGCTGCTTGATCCTAGTTTCTCTCAATAGTACATGAGCACTAACCTATAACCAAGACTTAAAATTCTTCATTTGAAACTGTCAATCTAGAAAACAGAAATAGTTTGGGCAGACACTTGTAATCCCTGTGGTTGGTTTCAGTACAAAGAAACAGGGGGAAAATCTGAAAAACACGACAAAGATTTCCTGAAGAGAAAGGCATAAAAATAGGGTAAGGAGTAGTATCTGGATTAGCTACAAGACTTTGTATTTTGGGGGTGCACCATGAACTGCCTTCTCTCAGAGATACCTGTGAATGGCCATCAGGTAAAAGGCATTTTGTTGTTTTGGTGTTTTTTTTTCTTTTTTTCCTCCCCCCTACCCAAATGTGTAGACTCGTGTTCTTTTATTTTTTAAAGGGGGGAAAAGCTTTCATCATCTGTCTGTTGTAAACAGCCATCTCCTGAACTTAAGCAAAAGGTAACACCCCCCAAACTCATTCTTTCAAAAATGGCATAGGAAAAGTAAAGACTTTTATAATGTTCTCAAAACTAGAACAGTGGTTTAGAACACTGGTTATGCTCTAGAGATTAGAAGTAATTTGTCATCAGGAGATCTAGCTCCTGAAACGAGGTCAGTGGGGAAGCATTTTGCTAATGGTAGCAACAGTCACACAAGAAGACCTGTGCACCATCACTGGGAGGATGTCTCACAGAGGCCAAGAACATACAAAAGGGCATTAGATACCCATGCTTCTGCATGAGTGTCTGCCACCACAAAATCAGTAATAAGTTTCTACAAGGTTTCATCTTCTCAGATATTTTGGAGGTGCATGAAGTTAGGGGTGCCCATTAGTTTTGTTTGCAACTTCCTTCCAACATGAATGGTACTGTAAAATGATAAAGCACTCTGTGGGATCAAGCTTACTAAATCCAGACTCTTCAAGCAAACACCTATGTTCATGTATATATATCATAGTATCAGTCAGGGTTGGAAGGGACCACAAGGATCATCTGGTTCCAACCCCTGCCATGGGCAGGGACACCCCACACTAGATCACGCTGGCCAGAGCCTCGTCCAGCCTGGTCTTAAACACCTCCAGGGACAGGGCCTCAACCACCTCCCTGGATAACCCATTCCAGGGCTTCACCACTCTCATGGGGAAGAACTTCCTCCTCACAGCTAGCCTGAATCTCCCCATTTCCAGCTTCATTCCATTCCCCCTAGTCCTATCACTACCTGAGATCCTGAGAAGTCCCTCCCCAGCCTTCTTGGAGCCCCCTTCAGATACTGGAAGGCCACAATGAGGTCACCTCAGAGCCTTCTCTTCTCCAGACTGAACAGCCCCAACTCCTTCAGTCTGTCCTCATAGGAGAGGTGCTCCAGCCCTCTGTTCTATGACACCAGGAGTGTGGCTAGAGGCCCTTGCAGTGAAGACTGAGGTAAAGAAGTACCTCAGCCTTTTCCACATCACTTGTCACCATTTCACCATATGTTTGCTAAATGTGTGTAAGTAGACTCACACATTCTCCTCAAGTTACTAATTTTGGAAAATACTTGTATTGTTTTCTCTTTTAGTCTGAAGTTTGGGTATGACCTCTCCTTGAAATAAGTCAGTTGAAGGCTAATTATCGTTCAACAGCTGTAACAGCATTACCTCAATTACATATACCACTAATTGGGTACTATGTGACTTATTTGCATGTCTGTTACTTTAATAAACAGAATCATAAAACAGGAGTCCTGTAGTTAAACACAATTATGAAAATACTAACAGGGTATATTAGAAAACCTTGTTGCCAAACGAAAAACTAGAATAAAAACTGGCTTTGATAATTCTAAAAAAAAATTTAATAAACAAGGGAAAATAACTACCTCTCGGTGTGATGTCGGAATATTGCGAGTCTGTTTTATGGCCTCTTCATAACGAGGAGGATCTTTTGTCTTGGATACTGTGTTGTTGAAGAGGGACTGTTGAACGATATAAGGCTGGGCTTCAGATGGAGAGCCAGGCTGCATGAATAACAAAATAGAGACTAAACAACACATGTGTATCAAGTTCTAAAGACAGTCCTACTTTGTTGTACCAATCTACATATTTACAAGTAACAATAGCATAGGCAATCAGAGTGATAAAGGAGTAGTTTCTTTCTCATACTTATATACATGCATTATTAAAATCTACAGAACATTCTTCCTCCTTGATGAAGTATGTACATAGTCATATTACTTAAGAATAATAATACACGGCTGGCCTTTATGGAACATTGTTGGGCTAGCCTTACCTTATTAGGAGTAGCAGATCCATTCTGCACAGAAGAGACCTGATTACCACCAGTGTGAATGTTAGAATTTGATGTTTTATTAATAAAAGACTGTGAAGGGGTTGTAACTGCTGCAGTCTGATAGGAAAATACTGTATTTGATGTGGCAGGTGGAAAAACCTGTAAAGGATTAATATATCAGTCTCAGGTTATGGCTTTAAAAAAATAGTAACATTGGGTTAATGGCATTAATCAAGTTTAAGACTTTTTAAAAATAGTTGTTTGCTTAAATTCCCTATTAAGGGAATGTTACTTGTACTGATGTTTCACTCCAGTGGAATAACTTGTAAATCTAGAACAGTTACTCTCTGAAAAAAACTGTACTGCCATGTACTTTCACTCATCACTGATAACTAAAAATATCTTCAAGCAGTTTTCCAGGAAGCATGATGAAAGTGTAGTACATTTTTTCTGAAATACATTCAGAAGACTATGGAACAGTTTCATGCAGCAGCACCTAGTGGGCAGTCAATAAAATAAACATTTCTGGCCTGATACAAACTAGTATATGTGTTTACGCTTGTCCTGGGCTGCCTGGGTTTAGACAAAATGGTTTGGTTTGTGCCACAGATTTCTCATTTCTTTTAACTAAAGTTATCTATGAGTAGAGAGGAAGAGGCAAAGTATGTAAATGATGAACTTGGGTATCCACTGTAAATTTGGTTACTGGTATATAACATTTTTATTTCTTCAACTGATGGTCCATACACTCATTGCAATAATTCCAAGTAATATCCTACTTCTCATATTTCTAAGTTAAAGGGAGAGGAAGAGGGGCTATGAATGCATGAGTGTGTAAGACTGTTCTTGAAAATTCTGTATCACTCCCAGATATCTTTATCACAAAGGTGTGATAGCCTTTAAATTGTGGCTGGAAAAAAATGCTAGGATAAACTTTGTGGAGTACAGTCTGGATACAAAAATTAAGTCTGCTGTGAGAGGGTTTAATACAGTTTTTGTTTGCCACCTGGATCACCTGTGTGAAAATTGTCATACTTTCCACCTGTCTGTCACCAAGGTGAATGGCTGTGGTGATATCTCCTCATTGCTGAATGAATTGGAGGAAAAGGGCCATGTGGAGGGCAGAATGTGAAGAGAGATCTCAAGTGTGTAGGAGCAAATAGATGGAATAATCAGCTGGTTTGTAAAAAAAATTCTAAGCTATCTGAGAAAGCCTAGATGGACTCAAGGAGAACTTGTTCTGAAAAACAACTATTTATGGAGGTGATCAGTATGGTAGTAAAACCAACTTCACGAGGAAGTGTTACGTTAGTAAGCAGTGTTGCCCACAGTTCATCAGCTCAGTTTGCCTGCTGAAATATGCATGCCACATGAAATGCAAACAGCAGATGAATAGATCTAATGCTGAATGCACAAAGACTGTCCTGACCTATTGTATCACCTCAGCACTTTGTTTTCTGATATAAAAAACTAATGCAGTTATGTTGCCTAGTTTCCTATGTAAAAGATGGCAGTAGATGTGTGAGGAAAAAGAGGTAGGATAGACAAGCTGTTAAGCTCCAGGACAGCCAGATGCAGACTGAACTCTGATGAGAACTATGTGGTCTCCATGACAACTGATGTGAATAGGGGAAAAAAGCCCAGAGGGTACAATTCTTTGTTATCTCCTGCAATCATTTCAAGGAACCTCTAGACAGCAAAAAAAGCAAACTCCTAGTTTCTGCCACAAGTGCATGTCTCAGGATGACTGGAAAATTTCTACATGGAACCTGTCAAATTAACAAGGTAAGATTAGCAGAATAACCTCAATGTCCATGAAATTAAACAGATTGAACAAGCAGTCTGAAAAGCGATGATGTTCATTTAGCTGTGTTCCCCTTTATTAGCCAGATATCTAGTGAATGACATACATCTTCTAAGATTAATTCTTAACTGGAACAAGAGCCTTAGCAAAAGCAGAAGCAGATTAAAGGACACTGCACAGGTAGAAACCCCAAATCATATCACAGCATGGGTTTTATGATGCACTTTTATAAACTGGAATATAAACTTTGAAAGCTGAGATATTTTGTAACAGTTACATAACATACTGCAAAAATTACCTTCTTCATCTTTAGATTTCTGTTTTTTTCTGAATTACCCTTTCCCTTGGGGCAGGCTGAAAAACCTTGTCCTAAGTGATAGGGGCTTTAGAGTAAATAGCACTTATAAGGAAGCAATACAAACCAGTCTGAGTTCCTAATAATAGAGGTCAGCCTGAAAGAGGTTCAAAGGAGGAGAAAGCCTTTTCTTCTGTGATGACTGGTGCTGATGGGTTGATTTCAGTTGCTGTATGAACATGACTGGATTAGCACTCAGCTGTGCATCCAGCTGATGAACATCTGCTTTGGAATGAGAAATTTCAGAGCTGGTTGTTTTGGGAAAGGGAGGAAGAGAAAGATCTCTCTCTGAATCATTCTCTGCATTCCTCAGGAAGAGGTGTAAGTATGGGGAGATGCTGACTTGCTGGAATTGCTGTCCTCAGTATCTGAGTCCATAGCTTGCTTTGTAAGTAAGGATGAAACCAACAATGAAAGCAGCAGAACTAAAAGGAATTCCTACAAAGGAATATATATCTGAAGCCATAGGTAAAAAGCTTTATCTTACGAGAGAATCTTCCATTTTGAGTTGGTGGCAAGTAAGCGAAACTGACTGGAATACCTGGCGTACCACTTGCTTGTGCCAAGCATGAGGAAGAACATAGTGGTGCCCTAAGAGTGCTGTTAAGAAAAGAGGGCTTTAACCTTATGTATTTATTTGCAGTCCTGCATGGACTAAAATCCTGGAAAGAGGAGTTACAAGGCATTGTATTATACAGAAAAACATAGTACAGAGATGCTAGGTGGCCTGATCATTTTTATATGATGCAGATGACACATAAAATATTCTAAAAGCACTGCCTAGAATTAGATTACACAACTATTTATCTTAATGTTTACTGCTATCCACAAACCTTTCTGATCTGTTGGGTCTGACCAAGTGCATGCTGCATGATGGTATTTGGTTTTGATTGTGGAGTATGCATCTGAGGTGCTGTCTGGACCAGGCCAGAGGAAGAAATAGGAGCAGGTATTTGTGATGGGGTCTGTATTCCAGCTTGTGATTGAGCCTAAAGGATGAAGATAAAATATTTGCATTATTTGTATCTCACAGTGCATTATATCATGTAAAAATCTAATGCATAGATGATGCAGAATAGCAGTAGCATGTATTCTGGGCAGGATGAGTGTCAACTCTGTATAGGAGACAAAATTTTCACTCTGCTACTGGTGCATTCCCAGCTAAAAGCTGGTGGTTATTTTGCCATCAGTTTAGGAAAGCTAAATTGTGGAGGATCCAGTGGAGACCAATGAAAATAATAAGAGATCAAGCAAGTCCAATCAGTAAGAAGGGAGTATAAGAACTGGGTTTGAGTAACCAGAAAGATAAAACTGATGAAAAAAGGTTGTTTTTAAGAAGATCATAGAAGTTTTTAATGGCTGCTGAAATGCAAGAAGCTTGTCTAACCTCAGGAAAGACTTTTTCAGCTAACAGTTAAGAAAACTTTAGGTAGTATTAGTGAAGTACTAAACAAGCTGCTTAAGGTTGTTACAGAATTCTAGAATAATTTTAGAAAAATTTAGACAAAAGTCTGTCTGGGTACATAGCTATCAGGAATAGCTCTTGCACTGCAGACTGTGGGGCCCATCTCCATCAGAATTTTACAGCCCTCTTAAGTATTGAGAAGTGTGATGCTGCCTATGCTAGCACCAAAGCCTAGTCCCACAATGTGCCACTACAGCCAAGTACATACTGGAGCTGAAATAATGCTCTGCTGGCACAATAACCAGGTGGGTGGCAGAAAGGGTGCCACTAGGAAATACATGCTTAGTTCTACATTTCAGCTTGGTCAGATTACTCTTATCCCTCCTGATTTATAACCTATCTTGGTTTGTTCTGTAGTTATTCACTGTGATACTACCTATAATCAGACTAGAAATAATAATTGTGTAATGATGGTTTCTTTATATATCTCCATTGGAGTTCTGTAATGTAGCATTCACAATTTTTTCACCACACAGGGAAGCTCAAATACATGTTTTGCAGACAGGTATACCTCAAAATAAAGTACTGTGTTTGTAGCTCTATTACAATTTTGAATTAATGAAATGGTGGTTTATGCTGATATAAATCAAAGGCAACTGGGCATGGAAGCAGTACATGGTAAGACAATTACTTTTCAGAAACAAAAAGTTGCCAAAGAAAGCAATCACTAGAATTTATAAAGAGATTGGCTTTTAAGATTTTCTGCTCTTCTCCCCAAAGCAGAAACAAGCTGAAGCTGATCTCTAAGTTAATCATATAAGCAGAACATTTAACTGTTTATACTAAACTATGCAAATAGTGCCATGCAGTTTGCATAGTGAAAAACAAAAATACCCTTACCTGCAACTTAATATTTCCAACGGGTAGCTGCACTGCAGTAGTAGAATTCGGTCCCTGGATAGATAGTGGAAGGAGCAGCTGTGCAGTTCCTTGGGTAGTTAACAGAGCTTGAGGCTGAGCCACAACTGCAGTTTGCGGCTGCCTCGGTGGATTAACATAAAACTGAGAAATGGCATTCTGAGGTTCAACTTTGGCTACAGGTATCTCCTGCTTGATAACAACCGCCTTTTTGGCAACTGGATTCTGGCCACTAGTATATACTGATTGTCCTAAGGAGTGACTAGCTATAGGTACAGGTTGACTTGTACTAGAGCAGTCAGTAAGAGCATTTTCATCTTTGACAGCAGCACTGAATTGCTTCTGTTCCAAAGCAGCTGAGTTACCAGAAGTTTGAGACTGTTGCTGTTGTCCCCGTTTTTCAACCTCAAGTTGCATTTTCAGGACTTCGACAAGTTTTTGCTCTTGTTCCAGTTTCCTTTTGAGCTCTTCAATCTGTTTTTCCTTTTCTTGAAGTTTGCGGTCCTTTTCTGCTACATCGAACTCCATGGCTGAGATGCTTCCACTACTGCGATTCTGGTTATCATCACTCACATTTGCTCTTAGTGGTGAAGTACTTAAGAACTGGGATGGTGACATCATAGTCATCATTTCTGTGAAAGTATCTGCCATACTAGTATCATCTGTGCCTAGACTAGACTGTTCTGAAGGAGAGGGAGATATAGGCAAAGGAGAGCTAATATTTTCAGTATTTACTATTTTGCAGCTAGGTCCAGTAGATGTTTTTTCTGGAGGAAAGCTGGATATTGTATTAGCCACTGGTTTGTTTAATGTTGCAACAGGAAATGCCACAGTCGCTTCCCCAGTGTTACCTGTGGCCCCAGTAGAAGTGGTTACTGTAACAGAGGTTGTAGTAGTAACCCCATTGTTATTAAGATCTTGATAGGGTTTCAGGCGCTCAATGAGATCTGTTTTTGTTCCAGACACTGGTAGTCCCCTCAATTTCAACTCCATTTTAAGCTCTGCTACCTGAAATAAAGCATAATAGTTTTAAAAGATTAGAACTTACTTATATATATGCTACCTCATTATATCTTAATATGAAAAATTGTTTTTCAGCACATTTGCTGGTTATTACACCTCTGTGTTTTGACAGCATGCATGATCTCTGCATATTGCCATGACCTGCTACTTGCTTTCACTGTTTGACTAAAACCTTAGCAGTGTTTGGTTGTTGTACAATGAATAGTAGCAAAGTTATGCTGATTTTTTTATGAACGACAGGAAAATGATCATCCAGCTGCAATTCTGGGCTAAAAACTTTGGAAGCAAACCTGTAGACCACGGCAGCAGAGCAGATAAAAGCACTGATTGATACCATGCTGAATCGCTTTCTCACATGATCACAACAGACAGATCTGTTTCCATTGTTATCAGGTCATTTGGGTAATTCAAGAGACCCATCAACCACAACCTCTCTCTAATTAGGAATTCGACAGTTACAGCTGAGTGTCATCTGGGTTTCTTTTACAAACACTGAAAGTACAAGCACTCAAAATCAATCTAATTTCTGATAGAAAAACGTTCTTAATTTTCCAGTGAGATTACAGACAAAGTGAAGTGCAAATGTGTAGAGTGTAAATTATTTCTGTGCTTCAAAATAGCAATTAAAAAAGAACAGTACCAGTGAATGGCTCCAATTTATGATTTACATACACCACATCTAACTGTAGAGTGTTTGAGCTATATGTATGTTAGAATCACCTCCAAAAGAATAAAAGATAGTGACATCAGTAATTTTTCAGTACTTTGCTAGCTTACAATTTTAAATTATAGGTTGTCATGATTTGGAAATGAAGGAAAGTAACAACAATCCATTTAACATCTCTGAGAATCAAAGCAATTTTATGTTAAATAACTGTCCACCTAACAATGGTTATCAGCTGTTTCACTCTGTCTGGTACCCTCTGGTACCCTTGCTTGAAAGTGCATTCCAATTTTTCTGTTTTTCAGCAATGCACTTCTGAATTCTTAATCAGAACTGATTTAGATGATTCAATGTTAAAACCACCACTAGCAGGTCTGCAAGTATGGCTTATGGTACAGTTACCATATTAATAGTAATACTAATGAACTAGGCAGAAATAGATAAGTGAATATCTTTAATCATTACAAAGCACAAATTCAGATATCAATGTAAGTATCTTAAAAAGTTAATAGTTAATAATTTGAAGTTTAAAAGGCTTATTTTGAACTCTCTTCCTTGAATTGCATTTTATAGACTTGTTTCGTATTAAAAGATTGGTGTTAACTGACAACACTACATTACTGTCTTGAGAATCTGAGCTTCTGAAACCTCTTTTCTATACCTTTGAGTCTATAGAAATACTAATTCCCATCCCTCAGAAACCCAAAATCTTGGTTAAGGAAGGGAGAAATGAACGAAGTGCCCACTAGATGTCCCTAGGTCTCTGCTCAAGTTTGGTACATTAGTGGAGTTCCTGGGATCTGAACGTAAACCTCCACAAGCTTCTTCAGAACTCATTTTCATTAGGTCCCTCACAGTATTAATTTCTGTTAATGTATTTCCAAAGGAAGAAAATACTATGCAATGCCTTCATATTACAGTTTAGGCAGAGCTTACACCTTTAATTTATAGCTACATGAAGCTTGTATGAAATGTAGTGTTCATTTTCAGATGATGTGTTGAACTCTTGTAGGATGTCTGATTTTCTGTTCTCTTTTGCTAGTGTTACTTCTATATTGCCTTCATAGCAGAGACCTCTCTCTTGATAGTATATCAGCCTTCCAGTACCTGAAGGGGGCCTACAGGAAAGCTGGAGAGGGACTATTCATAAGGGCTTGTGGTGACAGGACAAGTTTTAAACTAAAGCAGGGTAGATGTAGACTGGACATTAGAAAGACATTCTTTACTATGTGGGTGGTGAGACACTGGAACAGGTTGCCAGGAGAAGTTGTGGACACCTCATCCCTGGAACTGTTTAAGACCAGGCTGGATAAGGCTTTAAGCAATCTGGTCTAGTAGGTGTCTCCCTGCATATGGCAGGGGGTTTAGAACTAAATGGTCTTTAATGTCCTTTCCAACTCAAGCCATTTTAGGATTCTATGATACACTGCAATTGTCATGAGTAAGTTACTGTTCAAGTGTTTAAATCTGCTTGGGCTAAAACTTCACATGAAGTGCACCTAATAGCTTTCCCCAGGTTTTGATTATGTACCTATAGAATCCGTCTGAAATTATTCTTCCTCTTCTATTTCCTTGGGAAATAAATGTCATTTCTACAACATATGCATATGAAAACAAATATTAAAGTCCAGAAGTTGTATATGAAAACTTGGACAACCTTACTCTAAAGAGTTAAAGAAAAATACAGTTTTCTATTGTAAATAAGTCATGCTTATTCCTGACAGTAACAGTTTGCATGATATGACCTACAGTGATGCACAGGTATGGACAAATCTCTCTTTACCTTCAGGTCATCCAAGCTTGAAGGTAGAGGTCCTGGTTTCCGGCTAGGAATACTACTGTTCTGTCTGGGGGAGCTGGTAGCTGATGCTGGTGTGCTGTTGTTCAAAGTATTCAGTGGCGTATTCCCATTGTTACTCTGTTTGTCATTCAGTGGCCTTTAAGTGATAAGGAAAAATGAGGACAACAATGTCAGTCCCAAATATATCATGTTTTTAATCAAGAAGCTGTGTTTATGAATCTAGTGTCTACCAAGTTAATGAACAAATTAATTTTTTTACAAAAACATATTTGGGATAAAGCATTACCATTAAATCTTTTTAACAAAACAGCACAGAGAAGAAAACAAAAGGGTAGTATGCTGACATTTTACTTTCTCTTTGTAGCTTTTATTAGTGCCATGGCATCCCTGAATGATACTATGGCCTGTAGCAACTAGGTTTTTGGGTTTTGTTGGCATCAATAAATAGCCCCCCCAATACTGAACTCTGTGTATTGATCCTACGTACATGTTCAATGTTCATATCTAGTAAGGATGATGGGAAGGCAGTTTACTCTGAAACTGATGCATTTTTATCAGCTGTACTTGTAAAAAGAGTCTTACATAAGAATTTCAAAATAATTGTAAAAAAAAATTTTAAAAGTCATCATTTCCACTATGTACCATAAGTCAGCTCTTTTATTTCCTCCAGCTGATTTATGAAGGAATGTTTCTGAAATGTCAGTAAATGGAACATAAGAAGCGTGGGTAAGCAGGCAGAAACATCTCCAGTCCAAATGTTAGGATACATGGTAATTATAAATATAACCACAGATGGTATCTTTAACTTTTCTAGCCTCACTCGCTGAGGAAAAATAATTTGGTGAAAACTAATTACCAAAAAAAATACCCAAAAACCCCCAAACCAAAAAACCACATCCACCAAAAAAACAACAGTCAAAAGTCATTTGCATTTAGGGATGTGTGACTGTGGCACTGTAAGCACTTCTAGGAAAATATTGGTCTCAGTGAAAATGAAACTCCACCGACAGCTTCTCCATGTGCCATAGTGTGCTGGCAACTCTGAGGATTTCTTTTTCTGAATGCTTCTAGCTATAAATCAGAAGGTACACTTCTCACTGGTAAAAGTGCTGAAGATCCAGTGTTAAGGAACTCATATAATCAATAGAGATGAGGCTATAAAAAAATACACCAATTTTACCTAGTTAAAAATGATTGTTTCTTCCTATTTGTAAACTGCAAAACTGCGGTCTGTGAAAATGTAAAAAGACAATCAAACCACAACAATAGTATATAGGTAGGTCTCTGTAAAAACCATTGTCAGTAAGCTACTCTTCTGCTCTGCCTACCTATATATTTGAGTGAAAAGAGTGTCAAAACTTTCTTGCTTTTGTGTAAATGCTTTTGAGTTTCAAATATGCATCTTATCAAAACTGCATCTGATGGCTAGGAGCTTCTGTTTCCATGTCACACAAAACCAACTAGGACTCCTTAAATGCTTCTCAGACCTCAGGAGTATTTTAACGAGGGAACTATCTCATCACCTTGTTAAATCACACAAATAATATCCATGGTGATGCAAACTGCCATTTAAGTTTTCTGGGATTCCAACTGTCTCTTAACATTTGCAAAACATATTTACTTCTAAAGCACAAAGTCTATCACTGATGTATGTATCTTTTCTTTAAAGGACACAAACAATGCTTCACATACTTCAGCGGTGCAGGTAGAATTGTCTGGTAGTTGTAGTGTTGTTGCTGTTGGCTCAGGATCTGCAGCTGCAAAAACAGTTGCTGCTGTTGTAGCAGACGAGCATAGTTGGAGTCCATCTGTGGCTCATTTTTCTCACCTTTCTGATCAGGTGGAATATATTGATGATACTTCAATTTTTTCACCCTTGGCTTTGGTTCTTTACATTTCTTGCTCCGATGCTTATCATTTGGGTTCTTTGGGTGACTTTGCTGTTTATGGATGGAAAAGATTGAAAGAGTTGTAACAGACATCTCATTTACAAGCAGTTGTACAAAGTGCATAGGGCCTATGCTGTTCACCAGTTTGTTTACAGGTAGACTATGAATACAGTTCCCTCTGTTCATATTAGATTATACTTCATACAAAACTAGATTAGGAAAGATTAATTTCACAAAAAGAAAGAAAAACCTTAATATAGCAAAACCCTATTGTTCTTATTTCTTAAAAACTTCCATAGAAACTTAAAGGGTAATTCTGCTTGAAAACTTTCGTCAGCTGTACTGAACCTCTTGAAATAATGAGCCAGTCCTTACAAGCATTAATGGTTGATCTTAGCATCCAAAAGGTTTCAGTTAACAACCCAGTCTGCTCTTCTGAACACTAATTAGTGAAAGTTGTTATACGCACTATAACATTATTAATTTATTCTTCCATTAAATATAGCCCTGGAAAAGGACACAGATTAAAAATAGAATCCTCAGGTGGCACTATTGCAGATAACCTACCTTTACTAACGTTGGCCCAGTCTTTGCTGCAGATACAGTACTTGTGGTCAGGGTGGTTGTAGCAGTAGAACGTGTAACCTGCTGTTCGATTGTAGAGGGGGTTTTGAGAAATTCAGGAACTGGAGAGGTTAAAGGTGGATACTAGTATTAAAAAGATATAAGGAAAAAGAGAAACATTAAAAACATCCACCATCTGAAAATATATTAAAAGGTTAAGACAATTTACTATCATATCAAGTTCACAAAATACTTTTAGGAGGAATGTCAAAAACAGGACTGTTTTGTGGTCATTTTGGCACACTTCAAATATAGCAAACAAGATAAACTAGTTTCTTACCTTGACTTTTTAGTTTGCATTTTAACTACTGCCTGTAAATGTATCCCAAATGTGTTTTACTTCCAGTTTCATCAAAGCAAAAGAGTAACTGATTTTAGTATCAATTTTGGTAGTATATCAATAATAACTATTCTTCCAACATCAACATTTTTCATAATAAATCTTACCACCCAAACTAGTACTGTCAGAAAAGCTATGTAGGTCAACCATCACTACAGGAAAACAAACTTCTTGTTTCAGAATGCTCACACAGCAGCAGAGCAAATCTATCTTGAAGAGACAGCTTCCTATTGTATTTTCATGGTAACCACACCTCTGACTGTGCTAGGAGGTGCACTTCTTCTGTATTTGACTGGCAGCACAATTATATTACTTCATAGGTAGAATTCATTAGCCTAAGCTTTACTGAGTTTGTTCCCTTGCTGTTGCAAATAAATTCTGTGTAATTTCTTCTATAAACTTAGGAAAGTCCATATAGGCTTAGAACTTTTTCTTTCTTATTATTTTTCTTTTACTTGCACCACTATGCTTACCAGAAAATTCCAGAAAGTTTTCCTACATAATAACCTTCCTACATAATAACCAGTCTTCACTTTGTCATATCAGTATTTTCTGTACTGAAATTGTTTTCCAATTTAAAACTTATTTCTTTCAGCAGTCAATATGCCTATGATGGGACATGGACTGTACAAAACCAGATCTCAGTCCTTGTTTTTCTAGCTACACAAATTAATTTTTACTCCTTTCTCATAAAAGATAAAGTGGCATCAACACTTCTACTAGAATCTTCTCTTCTGACATCCTTGCAGTTTTGCAGAAGTACAAAATATCCATCAGAACATTGCTGACCACTGCACCTCAGATGTCTTTCTCCTCAGTTTACTCATGAGTCAGTCCCCAGGTTTGTTTTACATGGGAAAGAGAAGTGTTGTGTATTTTTCTTTTTAAGAACTATACCATTCTACTGGAATTCCATTTCTTCCTAAAAGTCAAATCAACCAGTTCTTTCTGGATAACAGTCTGTGCCTTCTAACTTCTGTTATTTTTTTGGTCAAGGTTGTTAATGGTAATATGAAACCAGAATGTTCCCAAATCAACTCCTGCAGGGCAGTTACCAACTTCCTATCAACCCAATACTTCTCTCTTTCTGTTTCACCTCTGCTAATCTTCATCTTCTCCAGTTTTCCAACTATTTAATACCATACGGTATTAAACCCAGATAGATTAGATCGGTTTTATTTCCATTGTTTAAGAAAGCCATTAGATCACCTAGTACAATGTTCCTTTTATAAAAGCCCATCCATTTCCCTTACATTCCCATCAGTAATATCCTTTTTCTTCAGAATACGTTCTAAAACCTTGTATTCTTACTAAGTCAAACAGGTGCTTCTCCCTAATTCATTTCTTCATGCGCTCTACTACTCTTCCATGACATTGTATCCAAAGGACTGCAACTTTATGTCCTGGTTCATGTGTTTTTCTGGGATGGCAATTACCAAGCTGCCATCTGCATACACTAAACCCTCTGACTTCTGCTTACAATTAAATGACAGTAATTTTCCCTTCTGTGTGTTTTATACATTTTGCTGTGTCTCCAGCCATCAGCCGCAAACAGCTGCTATAACCTAAACTGTATAGTGCTTTTGATCCTTCTGTGGTGCAGTCACCCATAGGAAAAGCTCCTGGTACAGCTTCACTAAATTGCAACACTCTGTATGTCATGCACAGTCACTGAAAAATTGCACACATGCCTGTCTTGGGTTGTGTCAGTTTATGGTGGCAGGCTAAAGATATAAATGCCTCTATTTTTATATCCAGCTTTCAAAGTGTTTGCTCTGGAAAGCATCCGAGATCTACACAGTATCTGTTATTTACTGGACTTTCATAAGAATTGGCAGGAGACTTTAGAGGGACTTACCCTTTAAAAAGGGTTCTGGATGCTGTTTTCCAACATATTGCACTCATGTTGCTATCAAGTTTAAAAAGCTTATTTTAGTTATAGCAATAACATTTAGAAACACTTTGTCTTTGAATCAGTGTCATATACAGTATTATCTAAAGCACAGAATTCTAATCATGTTTTACTGGTTCCTTTATTTTCTTTTCTTGAAGTCTCACCTAAAAAATGCTTGATATTTCATCTTATTCATTACATAATTTTTTACCATTCATCATTCTGGTTCTTTTTAAACCCAAAGAAGCAACTTCAAACGTACTATTTAGCAGTGCTTTATAGGCTATGAAAATAAGTCCATAATGACAGCATAACAAAATTCTTTAAAATGGAAGTTAGTAACTTTCAAAAAACAAGACAAAAAACCCCCAAAATAACAACCCTTCCACACCTCTTTAATTCATACTGATTGAACATCATGGTGTGAAACATTCTCCTCTTGCCACAGAATAACTTTGTTATCCTAAACTACAGAGGATTAATAGCCACATGAAATCAAAAGTGTTTTATGTACTTCCCAGCTTTATCTGAAAGTGCTGGATGAGGCTACAAACTGTACACATCACTTACTTGATAAATTTTTAAATTAAAAAAGCTGAATTAACAAGTCTGAATTTCTGAACTTGATTACTTCATAAAAGTAACCTTAAAATTGTTTCCTTGAAGAGATCTCCTATCTTGAGTTATATATAATATGGTCTCTGGTCCTTCTCTTCTAACTGCAAACAAGCATCTAGCAGGTCAACAAGCCACAGTGAATATATTAAGAAAACAGTCATATTCTGTCTCATCAAGCAAAATACTTTGAAGATAACAGCTTAATATCTTCAGAATTGTGCACACCACAATTTGATCTGTTTAGGAGTGGTGTGGTTAAAATGCCTAATCCTTACCAGATGCAACTACATCAAGCTAAAGCAAGTTTTATGCCATAAGTCAATGAGAGCTGAAGGTTCTCAAAGTTATGTTACATACTCTGAGGCCTGGAAATGTGAGGAGGAGGAAGCCTTGGAAAGGACTCTGGCTGCACTCCACTGTTTTCAAAACATTCTTTCTATTTTATGTTGTAATAAAATGTGAAATTTGTCAGAGGAAATTAAAAGAATGAAGGAGCAATTACCCAGACACATCTTCTGTAGAGACATGCTGTGCTGTTACTCTTTATTTCAAAAGTAACAAGGTATGCATCTGTTTTATTCTGCAGAAGACTAATTCCTTATTTTAGCAAAGTGACTAGTCTGTTATGAAATCCATAGGCAAAGGATTCAAGTTCTATCTAAAGTGCTTTTTCAATCAAGTGCTCTGTTACTTCGTGCTCTGTTACTCTTATGCTTCCTACTTGAAAAGCTTTGGGCATGTATTCCTTTCAGTATTTTTATTTAATTCCCCATTAGGAACCTGACTCTTTACTTAGGAATCTAACTTCATGTGGTTTGTTTTCAATTAATTCATCACATGTTTTCTCAGTGTGAAACCCAAATAATATCTTAATTTGTATATTGGAGAACTACGAAATGCATGCGTTGTACTTTGTGTCCAGCACTGATTTTGAATGTGAACTTTGCAATACGTTTTCTATCTGCTACAGTAATATGAAAATCAAGAAGAGTAATTCCAGATCCTGACCAACTCAGGTGTCAAGTCTCCATGATCTTTAAGACAGTAACATCTCCAGAGCACAAACAAGAGCTATAGTCTAGTTTAATTTTACATTGCTTTATACAGTAAGAACTCAGTACTCAATTCTGTCCTATCATTTGTTTGTGTCTTAATTTATAAATTGCAGCACACTTCCCTATGCAGAACCCTGGCTTTGCAAGTTTAAATATATAAGTAGATGTGTCTTCCAAATGGATACATAAGAAAAAGAAAAGCATGAAAATAATGTCAGATTTCCTTTCTTTCTAAGTAACTCAAGAAAATACTAAAAACCTCACAGAAAAGTCACTTCATCTCTTAAGTAATTAATTCCTTAGGCAGTATTTTAAAACTACAGGAGATAACATCCAAATTATGTAGGAAACCTTATTTATATGGGCTTTTCTGGAGATAATGGAACTGATGTCAACTATTGTTGTTTCAGTTAAGTTTAGCTCTAAAGAAGTTCAAGACTTTGCCCAGAATGAAGACAGACATTAAGTAATCAATAACAGCTGGAGTAAACCATGGATGTGACCTTTTAAACATCTGCGAAAGCTGTAGACCTTCTACAGGCCATAATGAATTTCAGTGACATGGCTTTTTTACTACAGTCTATGGGAATTTCATCACTGCTAACTGCTAAGCCACTGCCCTATATTTCCAGATTGAAAAATATACCGTGAAAAAAATGTTAACATTTAAAAACTCTACCTGTGTTGATGTAGTAGTAGCATTTGGTGTTACTGGTGATGGTGAGTCACTTGGTTTTGGCTCACCAGGGAAGCTGCTGAACCCTGGGATTCTTGGCTGGCTGGCTGATCTGGAGATAAAGCATCACTGCTGTCTTCATCAAATGAATAATCATCCAAAGCTTGAGGATAATTCTCTTGTCCAACTGCTAGAATGTTTACAAAGAAATAAGCAAAATCATTATTTTTCTTAATTACACGAATTATATTTAGATACTGGTGACAGAATTAGCTAATTGCTGGAAAACGATCCGTTTTCACCACAGTCTAAACATAAGGTACACGCGTATTGTGTTTTTAATATGACAGCCATATTAAATCATATTCAAGTTGCTTTAGTAAGATATTATAAGCTATGTTCAACATATGTGGAGTGCATACAGACAACTATGCCAGATGAGTCATGACCACATGTTTGATTATTTTGTCAAAGTTTTTATGAAGAAGCAAGTCTTTTCAAAGACAGTATTGTACAACTACAGAATTCTAGCTTAGTTTTGAATATAAAAAGGGTAACTTAAATTAAATGATAACAGAGTTTAGGACTCAGAAGCTGAAAGAATAATTAGTAATAAACTTTGAGTGTGTTTCCTTCTAGTGAACGTTACCCTCATGAATTAAATTGTTTTCCACAATGCCATACAGATAACGGATAGAAGCTGTGGCACTTCTACTTGCCTATAATTGCCTCTTTAACGCTGGAGTCTACAGGAAGAATATTTTTTTCTACCAGCTCCATAGGGCCAGGCCGCTGAGCAATCTTCTCATTGAGATCATCTGCTAACCGAGCTCTCTTCAGTTTCATCTGAGTGGCTTGTAGTGAAGGCTCTGCAAAGGTCTCTAAAAAGACATGCTGATTTAAATGTTCTGGTCCATCTTTTCTCCAATATCATGACAAACAACATTGTCCTGTTATTGCAATAACCACTCCATTTGTATAAAAAACAGGCAAGTATTATTCTGAAATTTTTCAAATTAATAATACATTATGAGTAGATGATGTTCATCCTCATGATCATGTTTTTCTATAAAAGTAACCTCTTTTTTTAACACCAATAATTCTTTTATTAAACATTTGTATAATGTCCAACAATAAAGCAGGGAATATAAACCAAATGCTAATATGTCTGTTGATTCTTGGGGATTCTCTCTGGACAAACATCTTGGTAAGTTTATCTTTAAAAAAAGCTTCCAGCACAAATTTGAGTCTTCAAAATTTTGTTTGAATAAAAACATGGAATTAGCCTGTCAATATGGATGTGAAGTACCAGTACAGAGACTCCTATCTGGAGTCAAATGTGGGTTTTGCAAACTAGTGGCTATTAAATTGACTTAGATAATGGTTATTTGTTAATCTCTGTATTTGGTAAGATTATGCTGAAACACGCTAATACAGCCCCATTCATAGAGAGACATGAGCAACAATGACTTAAGCAACAAGGAAAACAGCAAGGCAGGGTGAAAAAATCAAGTTTATTAAATATTGTTTGGGGTGGTGGTGGAAAAGTACAAGGCTGTCAGGTTATATGTATGACTACAAATTGAAGCAATACATACACGACGTGTATATATACCATGATGTAATCACCATTACAGAATAAAAGCAATATGCAATTGCAAATGAATACGTAGTAGAGAATACTTTCATTGCCATAGATGTATCTATTGCAACAGACAATATAAAAGCAAAGAAATAAAGCATATACACCTTTTGTACTAATTATTATCAAAACCTAAGAAAACTGAGTGTTCATTCTAATATCAGCTCCAAAAATACATACAGCTGAGTACCTACCTTCAAGGATGTGCATTCTGACCAGCTCAGACCGGTCTGGCCTACTGCGAATCTTGTGCTTCAAAAAATTTTCAGTCTTTAAAGAAATGAGGAAATAGCATTAGTTACTGTTTAGTAGAAAATTCAAAGTAGTTTAATCAATCACTGATGCCCAGTCAATAAACAGATGCAGTTGCATTCAGTTAGTTTTAACATTGCTGTTAGCACAAGAGCAGTGAAGGGGTTTGTTTGTTTTGCTCTGAAATGAAGCAGTGCTAATGAATTTCTGTCTTTGCCAAACAAGTTGGGAATGTTTCTGGATTTAATCCCATACCACCACCCAGAATCCTAATGGTATAGATCTGCTACAGAAATATTGCACAAGCATAATTTACTCAAGTAGGAGGTAGCTCTGTAATACATTATGACCATAAGTTTACCACCCCACCCCCCAACCTTGATCTGTGAAGATTTAAGGAAGTTCCTCTCAGCTTTGACACCAATAATTTATTGTATTATATAAAAGCACATGCTGTTACTGTAGTGGTAATATGTTTTCATGTACTCAGAGAATTTAGTATCTCATACAACTGACTATGCATTTTCAGATGTTAGTAACAAGTTTACATGAAGTGGTTTACCCTGGCTCGCTCCAGGCTCTTTATCTGCTCATGGAATGCAGCTGGACTTTTCAAAGCTGTGAAGGGAGAGCAAGAGTTAAACTGACAGGAAATGATTTCCAAAAGAAGTATCAGTATGTGTGTATGGGTACTTAATACCATCCAAGAGTTGTGTTTGTATCTGACTAGGCTTATATTTGACTCATGATACTTGTATTCACTTACATTTAAGAGATGAGGAACAGTCCTATGCAAAATATTTTAAATATTTGATTTTAACAGATAATACCATATAATAATGGTATAATACCTTAGTGTACTATGTACACCAAGGCCTATTCACTAAAACTGTTCCACAGTAGAAATTTTATGAGATAAAGGTTCAGAATGCCAAAATACCATTTCACTAGTTCCACTGTATTTACTATCTGTCTATACCCACTGTATTTACTATCTGTCTATACCTCATACTTACTGTTGGTAGAGAGAAATGGACAGCCCCTTAGTAACTATTTGTGCTGACTTTAAAAAAATAGTTATAAAATTGTAGGAGACTCAAATGTTCAGATTAGAGAACAGAATTCTGGTTAGCTGCTAAAGAGCCACAAGAGTCAAAAAACCCTATTTTTAGCCAGAAATAGGAATTGTAGAGTGCTTCATGGATTGTGGAAAGGAAGTGAAATGGCAGCAGGCACAATCCATCTTATTTGCCACACTTTTGGCAGATATAAGATTCTACAAAACAAAATATCTAACACTTTCTGAGAGTGTAGAAGTTTTTTCCCAGGTTTGACTCTAAAAGAAATAGATAATACTGTGCCTGAAGATCATCAGCAGTACAGACCTGGGAAGGTGAAGATGCTTTAGCAAAAAAATCTGAAGCCTGCTGCATACACCAAAATTTTCAAGAAGAGATTAGCTCTAAGACAGTGTGCTTTCAGGCTAGAATTCACCAGTGCACACTGCCTGTTTATAATAACTTGATATAATGCTGATATGTTTTCAGTGGCTGGGGGTTTTATTTAAGAAAAATTACTTTTTACAATTGAATCTTTAGACAACTTGGACATATTATCTTGGGCCCAGTCATGTCTTACACTGTACACTTGGGGATTCTTGATGTTTTCTGTGCACCCCTCGTTCTGAGGCCAAGTTGATCTCCAAAACTAGTTATACTAAATGATGAGTAGTCACTGGGAGCCCAGGTGGAGGAACACCAAAACACCTCTAAGAAAAGAACTGACTGCACTTGAATTCCAGATCACTAAATAACCATGCTGAGGAGGACCCTCTTGTGATTCCTAAATTGATTTAAAGTATCGTAAGTGCTACTGCTGAAACAACCATAATCTCTAACAGACTTAAATCAATAAAGGATAAAATGGACTCTGGTAATAAAGTGAAATTGCATAAAGCATGCCAATGACTTACTTCCAAAATACAAGTGCTGTGAGTTCAGGTATAAGTATGTAACAAATATCCAAATTTATAAGCATTATTTGCTTGTCAAAGCAGCATGCTCTGCAATTAAGTTGTAGTGGTAAAAGTGAGCTGAAGATAAAAACACTTTACTGAAGAACTGGTAACTTCTTGCAATGCTATTAAGGATGGTAGGTAGGCAGGCCAGAATTGTAAGCTCAGCATTACAGAATCCCAAAATCATAAGTATATCTCCAATTGTGTTTATGAACTTAGTGACAGTGCTGCCTTAGTGAGACACTTCACACTAAGGTGATCAGCAACATCTTAACTCTTCCAAAGACAGCATCTAAAGGCATTAATTGAATTTTTACCACTGTCTTTGTTTCGGAAGAGAATACAAAACTCTTACACCAATTTAGACAGTTTACCAGCCGTAGCAAATTCATTGGGAACTTCTGGCAACTGGCAAAAATATTCTAAAACCAAAACAGACCACAAAAACCTCTTCCCACACTCTTAGAAACGTATTCGTAATTTGAAAAAAGGCCAGGCACAGAAGCTTCTGCATGAGGTTGTATGATCCAATGTATGATGCCCAGCCTAATCCACTACCTTGTGTCCTATAACATCATGTCATGGAAGACAGGACTGTTGGTGCCTAAGTCACAGCTTCTGTGTGTCCTTTGGCTTTGGCAGTCCTTACCACCCTGGTCTTTAAGGATTGCTGGCTTTGTTACTGATCACCAGTCATTTATATAATTCAATATATTTCAGAAAGATTAGTCATAATGTAAAGAGAGAAAATAAAAGGAGAATCAGATTATATCTGCAAATCTTTACATTTTCAACACAATGGCTACTTTAATTGAAACCTTAGGTAAAGACAATGAATTTACTTCATGGTCATTTAGATTGGCAAAAGGATCCCACAAGTCATTTCAAATGATAAAGTTATTTTTAATCATTCTCACACATATGCTTCATTAGTTCACATGTTCAGTTCATAATTAATACAGTATAGTAACACAAATTACTAGAATAACAAGACTTACGTGGCATGATGCCCTGGTCCACTAGCTGTTCTCGTGTCCGTCTTTGTTGTAGCCTCAGCTGAAGAACTGACAAAAAAAGAGACATGGTTCATTTGTATGTAAGCATACTATCCCTTGGAAAGTACAAAAAATCCCAACACTCAAAAAATACCAAATATTTCAACATTAGAAATGTTTTTTATATATATACTTAGACCTGATAGTAACTTCTAAGACACTATCATTATGGATCAACTGCTGTTAACATAGTTCGGAGTGATTGTCTCCAATGACTACTTATAGTGGAGTTGCTGCTTTTTTTGGTCACATCTGATAAAGGGATGTTTCACATGTACCTCCACATTTCCTACCAGCTAGGCCTCATAAGAGGTGTTAAGTATACATCTAAATCTAGGATTTTATTTTTTTCCCTTGTAACATTATTTTTAGATAATAAATTCAATAAAATATCATGATGTATAAAAGGTTTATATCATAAACTGCAACACATGACTACTTTACACCAGCCACCTTACATGTCTTAAAGCAATCTTGAATGACTGCACTATGCCAAAGAAGAAATAATGTTTGCAGAGCATCAAGAAAAAAAAAAAAATTAAGATGTAATACTGACAATCATAAATTCTTCCTTGGTAGCTTATTATGGCTGTATGAATATGACATGCTGTTTCCATTGTATTTCACAAGGAAGCAAAACAAACTAATGCATTGTTCAATACATCAAAATGAATGCAATTTCTAAAAAATCAAGTTAAGGACAAAGTTCATTGTTTTCAGTATTTAAAAGGAACCAGCTTATTTCCTGTTCTAAAGTACAGGAAGGATACTCTTCTGGCTAAAGCATTAAGACTGGGAATAGCAAGTCCTGAAAACAAGGACATTATTTTCTTGTCTCACAAAAACACTGAGAATTTAAATGCAAACATTTCAGGGCTGTGGTACAGCAGTTCAGACTTTATTGTTATGCAAGAATTACAAGAAACAGAGGTAGAAGAATGCAAAAGTAACAACACTGAAATGTAAATTGATGGAAAGTAATTGAAGATTTATTGAGTTTCTCTGGAAATCTGAAAATACCTGCTTTAATTACTGAATTGTGTTTTCCAAGTAATATTAAATGACCGTAGAAAGCTAACTAAGAATTCTTTTGTAATAGTTCAAATTATTTCTTTTTGGTTATCCTTAATTTCACATGGCTTCATGCAAGCCATGACCTCTTCTTAATGACATCTCTAACTTGTGTTGCCTTAAGTCTTGCACCAACTCAAATGCTGCTTTTTTCAGCAGCGCTTTCCGAGTTTGCTGTATGGAAAGGGGTGAAAAACATGTCCTGCACTGGGGAGGAATCTTATCCATACAGCGGTATTTGGTCCAAATCTACACCATACTTTAGGCTTTCTTGAAATAGTAAACACACTACAAATGTGTCCAACAAATCATTTACCTACTTACAAGTCAGTTTTAAACATATATCTCTCTATTTCAGGGTCATGGTCTTGAAAAAAAATTAGGTACTCCAGCATGAGTCATGCCTACAGTAGAGCTGATATACATCATCAGACAGTAAGTAAACCAGAATCAGTATTTTTTTCATTCCATCACCTGGGACACAGTAGATCAACAAGTAAAAGCTGGTAATATCACAAGTGCAGGATGTATCACTGATGTACTTTACCTACCGACATGATAGGCAAGTCTAGTATTAAAAAAAAAAAAAGCCACATTTGTGCTATGTGGTAGTGCTGATTTCTAATATGCTTTTTGTTCACTTTCTTTTTTTTTTTTTACTGTGCATTATCATAAACCCTGTTTAGTAGGTGTAGCTGGTTCAGCTAGGGCTACCTAATGTACCTAATTAGAATGGCCTCACAATGCAATCTGATAATACCAGTAAGCTAAATAAGTACTCCAACACTTCTAATACATATTCCTCTGCATTCCCCTAAACTGAACTTTAGAAAGAGACTGCCTGAGGTACATCCAGCTGCTGAAATTTCTCCTGGAAAATATCAACCAAACGAAAAAGCCTCAAAAAAAGTGTATCAAAGTTTCTGTATCAAAGGCCTGTTTTGAACCCCATTTCAAAAGGTGGAAGTGTCAGGAATATACCACGTGTGTCCAAAGAGGAATACACTTTGCACACTGTAAGTGAGCTGGTATTGACTTGTTGAATGTGATACAGTTCCTGCAGCGTCTTGTTTGTGCTATCTAGAATGAGGTGTGTCAGAAAGGGGGAAAGGCTGTGCCTCCCACTAACATCACCATGGCCTACACCATAGAAGCATCAACACTATAAAAAAAAAAAAAACAACAGTGGATGTGTTACTTATGTTTGTGATGATGTGATTCCAGTCAATTCTTAAAAATTAATGCTGCCTGCCCATGGCCATGGCCATGGCCATGATGTGTTATTTGCTCAGAAAATGGAGGACAGAGACTAAACCAAGTTTCTTTAACAAATAATATCAATAAGAATGATGTAGCTCATCTCTTATTTTTCAACTGGTTTCAACTAATTCTTTAATGAAATTTAACTCCAAATGTAAATTATGGGAAGTGCTGCTACATAATTTATGAAGGCATTAGATCTATGATTTGTGGCTTCAATTATGATTAGATATTTGGCTTCAGCTTTGCAGAAAAAAACTTACAAGAGAATCTGCAGGACTGTAAGAGGATGAGAATGATAAGAATGTACCTGCACATAAACCATATGTGCTCAGGTGGGAAATTGTAGCAGTTTTCAGCAAACACATACAGAACAAACAGTTACTGTCTCTCATAACACTTCTTGCCTGCCCATCATCCCTTGACCTACCACTGGGCTTCACAGAGCACATCAGAGATGGTTTTTGAAGTCATGAAAACTGTGGGTGGACTGAAGAAATTATATATATAGAAAATATAGAACATGCAGTTATTCACTTTATTTAATAAACATCAGAACTTTACACAGTAAAGAAAAGACAGCCTGTATAGCATGACTAATAGGGAAGAACTGCAAAGGGAATACTAGAGAAGAGATGACTCATAGTTAGAAAGATGGTCTGAGAAGATAATCATTGCAGATTTTGACTTGACCAGAGCAAGAAGGTTAAATACAAATAAAGCTGGATGAAAACCAGATGTTTGCTTTTGCAAATAACTCCAAAATTAAGCGCCTTAAAAAAAAGTTTAGTGTCTGATTATGGTCTGTTTTTTTCTCCCCTCCCCCTCCCCCGAAATATTGTGCAGTTGAATGCATTATTAAAGAAACTTTCTAAATTGAAAGTAATTGCAAATAAAAAACATTAAATATATTATTTTTAAAAAAAGGGGGGGGGGAGGCGGGAAGGAAAGTGCTTTTCCAAAGAAAACAGATTGGGGAAATGCTAGTATTTCAATAAAAGACATAATGACCTAAACCACTTTTAGCTCCCACAGTGACAAAAAAAAACCCCAACCCAAAAAACCCCAATGCTGTTTGTAAGGAAGAAATGGTAACATCTGTACATGAACTGCATAGCTATATCTAATCAAAGAGGCTATTTGGTGTACAGGTCTATGTGTCAGAGCAGATGGTCACACTACAGTCAGTAACGTCCTTGCAGTTAGAATGACTGAGTCTTACAACTGACCAGAAAGAAGTTACAGATTTGTATCTTCATGCATGAGGACAAACCTGAAGTGGGCATGGCATAAAGGAAGGGAATAGGAAGGAGGTTTGTGAAAAGCTTAAAAGGAAATGGGGACCCACAAAAAGCAGCTCAAAGAACAGAAAAAAAATGGAGGACAGGAGTAATGGAAACTAAATCACAAGTTTTCAGTAAGGGAACTGTGATTGCATTATCTTCAAAGATAAGGATGAATGATGTGAGAATGGAGCACAGCTTTGCACTTTTGGCAAAGAATTTCTGATCTGTTTCAGTGAGAAGCTATAGAATAGAGTGCAGGTTGGTGTAGATCTAATTAAAATAATAGAGACTTTCATATATATATATATATTAAAAAAAAATCTATATAGCAAAAGATTACTAGAACAGTCAGTAACACACAAAGAGATAAATATAGTAAGGATGGATAAGTGGACACAGATTCCAAGAAATATTAAAAACCACTGAAGTATTAGCCAAGTTATACTTGACTATTCTACTGGTTTGGGTGTTTTGGTGGGGACTTGCTGATGTTTGTTATTTTTTTCTTTACTACAAAGAACTATTTACAGACAAAGCAGTGTTGAATCTGTGGAAGGGATAATTCTTCATGGGGTGGTACTTACTCAAACACTGTGTTGAACAGATTGCTCTTATCCACTTCTAAATGGAATGGAATGGACATGATGGTGCAAAAATCATGCACCATCTGTTAAACAATGAATTTTATCATTCTGAAACATTTCTTTGCAGCAGTGAATTCTATAAAGTTTGTAGCCTGTGTTTTCAAACAGTGGATACTGTTCAGGTTCACATACATTGTGCCCTAAAGGGGCACAAATATTAAGAATAATCAAAATAAGCAGACCCTTAATAGCTTGCTGAAGGCTGTGCTGGTTTTGATACAGGAAAGCTGGCACAAATAGGCACTTAAGCAAGTACACATCCCATTCTCTGTAAGACTCTCTGAAAGATAAAAAGCCTAGAGCAGCCCAGTCAAGTCTTAGTCTGAATAGTAGAATAAATGAAAGTAAAAAGTGTATTACTAAATCACTTTAAAAAACAGCTACATTAAAGTTGAGAAACTGATTTCTGTTACAGATCTGTAATTTATATCCTATGGAAAAGAAATCTCAAAGGAGTGCTATATAATCACAAGCACTGGAATGTAAAGAGGCCAAAAATAAATGGGTAGTTGTCCTGCAGGAACAATGCTATCTACACTGATTGACAAGCTTTCACCACTGCTTCTTGTCTTGAAAAAAACCAGAACTTGTACTGTGCACAGTTTCAGCACTAATCATTCTATATAAAATTTAAATTTTGTTTTTATGAAACATAAAATGAAACAGCAAATAGTTGTTGTCTTTTAACAATTACACAGATGAAACAGACCATAGAGAAGAGGTTCATCAAATACCATGCAATTCTTTTACATGACACCATGAAGAAAAATAATAAATCAAGACTTTTTAATGTTCCATATGTAATCATCTCATTATTTCTTCCAAAGTTAAAATCCAGTGGATATTAGCTATTTAAGCCCTTAAAACTGTATGTAAAAAAGGGAAAATGCAATGTCCAACATTCCTGCATACTCCCTTGAAATTTCCAAGAGCAGTAGAAACTGTGGTGCAAGCTGCTAGGCTGGCTGCCATGGAAACAGACAGTGCTGGAAACAGGGCCCTTTCCTTTAAATTAAGAGCTGTTGCACAGAAAATACTTCATTTCTTTCTGCCAGCTTAAAACAGCTTTATGCAGCTGAGGTCTCTTAACATTTTGAGGATGAAACAAAGCAATGCTCCAGTTGCAATGAAGCACTGCTGCGGGTGAACTATGCTCCTGTATCCTTAATCTGAAGTAATTTAGAAGTAGTCTTTTGGCATCAGGACCACACCATATACAATACAAGGACACAAACAGCAGGATGGCAGTAAAATGGTACATGGCAGGCAGTAAAATGGTAGGCAGACCACACAAGTGATTATCAAGTTGGTAGGAGCATTCTGGACCAAATGCACAGCACAGGGAGTTACAGAACTGCAGAAATCAAGGATCAAGTACATAACTCTGTGACTCTTCCATCCAGAGATGGATGTTTTGCCTTACTCCTGAGTTGTGATTGTTTCTACCTCAACACTGTATGGGGTGTGTTGTACTCTATAATCCATTAAATTATTTACTAAGACAAAAATGGTTATCTTTTCAACTGATATTTGTTCTGTGAACAATGATCTCAATGTTTTGTATAGTAAGCAAAATCCAGAGCAGATGGTGTGCAAGGTAATATTTCAGGAAACTAGGATATGGTATGGTAGAATATGGGATATGGTAGGTAGTTTACACCTGACAATCCTCATTCCATGTGTTCAGAGTCAAACATTTGTTAACATAGCCCCCTTTTCATTTACATGGCATGCCAAAGAAGGACAGAAGGAAGGAAGGAGAGGGAAAAGCTGTAAAAATATTTAGGCACCTGTGATTTGTTGGAAGTGATTCTCAATTAAGTTGTACAGCATTTTAAAGATAAAATTGTGGCACTTGCCTCCCACCAGCCTGAAGATGGTGATACAGTATGTTAAATAGTCTCAATTTTAAAACAAAAATAATTCATCATTAAAGAAATGAAGACATCATCTAAATGCAACTAAAATACGTTACATTTGGTTCAGTCTTCAAAACTTCCATGTATGCCAGGGTATAATTTAAAAAAAGAAAATATTTTACTTATATTCCCTTGTTTTTATAAAACAATACTGTGCTTATTTTTCTAGAATTTAAAAGTATATAAAATATACTTTTTCAATTATTGTGTGATTTTTCTGCTAGGACTATAGCCAAAATAATTAAGAAAAGTGAAACAGCATCTGATGCATACTCATTTTAGGCAACTATTCAGTCATACTTTCATTTCAGCTTAGAAGTGTTCTGGATAAATGTAAAGCATGTGAGTAGAGACTACTGGGGGTCATTTCTGACAATCTCTTCAGAACTCTGGAAGTCCCTGCAGGGACCTCCAGAGTGTTTAAACTATACCAATGAGATGTAAAACATTTGTCTGTATGCCAGCAATGATGTACACATAACTGTTTCCAAAAGTAACACGGTCATACTGAAAGCAGACAATGAAAAGCTAGATGGGAAAGATAGCTGAATTTAAAACAAAAATATAAAGTGCAACAGTATCATCAGTTGAGCAGTTTAAATGACTGGGATATAGGACAATCTGTATTGTATCCTATTGCTATGGAACATGTTGCTTAGAAACAAGCCAGAACATACACGAGCCTTCAAACAGATTACCAGAATGTCTGCTGGGATGAATAGATATATACGCATGTACACGTAAAAGGCAAAATCTATACTATTCACAATTATCTTTATATCTTGAAAATTAGAAAAATCATAATGTTCTTGTGTGGAAGGTCTGAATAAACTAAAGCTTACATTCTAAGTATTCTGTAAAATTCCATCCCATAAGTATATTAAGAGTAACAAGATTTTCTAGATCTGCAGTATTCCTCTGCTTTGCGCATTTCCTCAATACTATCAGCCAAGAAGTGTTCTCTCAAGAGACTCATGAAACCTGGGTTTAAATTCTACATCTACTACAGACTTGCTTCATGATATGTTGGGGCATATTACATTGAATGATGACAGATGATTTCCAGCCAAGCCCTCTCAAGAAGGTATTACTTCCATTTTCCATGCTTCACTTAGGCACTGTAGAGCCAGCAAACAAAATGCATACCCAGGCAGACCCTCCCACTCCTGAGATTACAATTCAAAACACTGAGGAAGGTACTAAGATGCCTGACTGCCAGCTGAGATGTAAGCAATGGCATTGTATCAACTCTGCTATGTAGACAACAACATCACATTTCTGCAGGTGGTTGCTCAGTGGATGAGTCAGGTTGCCTACAGCGACAGGGAAACTGCTGCATTAAGAAGAACTTTGCATCAGAAAGGCTCAGGTACATACATATTTTGTTGGATACGTTGTGAAAGGCTGCAGCATAGCAGCAAAATAGACGGTGGTTTCAGAGTGCAGCTTCATGACTTAACGTGATCTAAGATAGGATTACTGATGAAAAGACAACGATATCTTCTTCCCTCCACTGTCAGCTGCTTCTGTTGCATCAACATTGTAAAGATGCAGTCTGTCAGGTTAGTGGCTCTGCTCTGGCTGAATATTAACACTACTGAAATAAACAGTCCTCAGTAATATTTGTTCACTGATCCTCCTCGCCTCAGAGCTGCACAGTTACTAATGCCAGCACAAGAACAAGGCTGGCAGTAAACAGGCAGTGGATGAGACTCACCAACTTTTGGCAGCAGTGGTCTTAATTCTAACTTTTATATAACCTTTAAGAAATCTTGAAGTTGCCATATCAAGTTTCCTTAAAACTCTAGGATAGACTCTCTATCTGCTAACTGCATACACATTACACACAAAATCAAAGTCATACATTGTGCCTTTGATTTATCAAAGTATTTAAACATCTGTTTATTACAATGAGATTACCATGTATCTATTATTCATTTAAGTGCTACACTAAAGAAGAAAATTTTGCAGAGTAAGTGCTGAATTACTTGTAAGACATATAATTATCCCACTGTCATTAAAGTGACTGTTTGAGGTAGATACATCAAGCTAACTCACAGGCTCAGTACACTGAATTTATAGCTAAGACAACAGGAATAATTTTTCCCCAGTATTTTTTGTGTAAGATGTGTCTTAATAAGCATACCTAACAGAGTGCACAAAGACACCTCTAAACACCACATAATAAAATGTGAATATTTTCTTTTTTAAAAAATAACCCCCCCAAACCAACTGCAGCAAATCAACAGCAGAAACTTCAGGTCTAACACGCCACCGCAGGAGAGCAGTAGAGGTCAAGTGTATCACCAGTACTGAACATGCCAGCAATGGCAGGAAATCTGTTAAATAAACAATTCTCATGCAGTACTGATTTGATTGCAAAAGAGGAAAGGAAGAAATCCTTCCTGACTAGAAGTGGTAATCTATTAACCAGAAATCATGAAGACATTTCCAGCAAGCACCTATGAAATCTCTGTGAGTAGAAAAAGAACTGCAACTTACAATTTTCATAAACTATTAATTGCTGAAATAAGCACACTGTATCACCTCAATATTTTTAGATTCATCAAACCTGTGCAAACTGAATTAAAAAGCAAAGGCTGTACCACCTTCTGAATTACTTTGTCTTTACATATTTCATGTGAGTTTGCCAACAGAATTACATTTTTAATTTTTGCAGGTTTAACTATTCTCAGTTGTTATTCATGAGTATTTCTGTGTCCTAACATAAAAGGGTTAATGATTGAAGTGACAAAATCAGTCACATCATTGTTTGAATTAAATAAAGGAGGAAAAAAACAAAAAGACAGAATCACAGTTGCTAATTTAGAATATACTATTCTGTAAAATAAGAAGTGTTTTTATGTTACATATAGTGTTATTTAAATAGTATGAAATGAACAACTGCAATTGAATTTTCATAAAACTACAAAATACCTGAACTACACATTTTGTAGCATTATAAACAGAAAAGCTGAAGCTCTGTTTTAGTCTCTCTAGATGTAAATCAAACAGATTTGCAGTGCTTCCAATAATTCATTCTATATACTACAAGAAAGAAAAAAATTGCTTTTTCGAGGGTTTGGAAAAAGGAAAGGCTGAAAGAGGAGATTTTGCAGTCATTCGTACTCTAAAAAAGAGGTTCATTAATTTAATCATTAGGTTGCCAAACTGAGGAGAGAGAAAAGGATAAGCAATATTCACTGAGGAAAAGTGAAAAAAGGAGAACGGGTACTAGAAAGGAGAAAAGGAAGCAAAGACAGTGATTGAGGAATACAATTATATCTTCTTTTATGTGCTGAATAATTTAAACTCTAAAATATTCATGAATTTAGACTGGAAGAGTGTCCCATAATTGCAGTTTTGTTGCTACTCTGACAGACCATCATTATTGTTTTGCTACTCTGACAGACCATCATTACTGTAATGTACATTCCTTCAGCCACTTTCTACATAACTGACATATTCAAAGGCTGAAGATAATGATTACTGTGGTACTTATTAGCCCACCTACACTATCCACCATGCTGTTTTTTTCACATCTTTCTCCCCTTTATTTCTTGGCAGCTTAGATTAATTAGGTTTTGGGGTTTTTTTCCACTTCCCCCTGCACTATTTTTTTACAACAGTATGCTTACTTCTCTGTCCCTCTCAACTCCCTTGCTTGCTTTGTTCTTGTTGCCCCACACAGCTTCAGTGGTAGCAGAAGCAGGTGTATCTGGGCCTGTGGAGTCGCAAGGCAAACACCATGAAAAAGCAGCCACTGCTGGCCCTGTCTCTTTGATTACTGTATTTTAGTCAGCACTTTACTCCTGTAAAGGAAATAGAACTTTTATGCTCACAGCCACATGCATCTTTCCAATCAATAAGAAACTTCTGGTATCAGTCCAATATACAAAAATCAGAGCTTTTGCTAGCCCTAACTTAGTTCTAAGTGAAGGGTTTTTTTAAAGAAAATGTCAGTTACTGAATTCAGTAATGAACATGGGATACCTTTTTGCTATTTTAAACATTACTAAGATCCAAATTTAAACCCAAAACGAACCCAGCATTTAAACTGAGAAACGCTGTCATATACGTGGGGAAAAAGCAGCAGTTTTGTCACAACACCAGGGAAGAAAACTTTGAATCACCAGACAATCCAGAAACATCTGGAGAGAAAGCCAAAGCAGAGTGCTGTAAAAGGAAAAAAAGGAATCTTGTCTACTACAAATGCAGTTTGTTTGTGATTAAGAAGCCGGAGTTAGAGTTTTGAACAGCGAAGAGCCTGATCCATTAATACAGACCAGTTAACAAACTGTTCTGTGCTGGGCTGGCAGCTGACCTCAGGAGGTCTCATTCTTCTCTTTTTTAATACAATCTAGCTAAAATACCTCCAGCTACAAGGATTAAGACAGCTTCTTTATCTCAGCAGTATTATTGCTACAGCCTAACAAATACTACTTTAAATGAATCTGGTATAGTACCATTTGTCAGCTTTGAAATAATGCCCCACATATCCCCCGAGTACTGCTATGTTACAATCTAATCCTTGTGCATTGCATAAATTTAATGCATAGTCTAGGAACAATCATTTAAGAAGACATAATGTAATTTTAAAAGCATACATCTGGAAAGCCGAGTCAAATCTAATTTAAAGTATGAGGGGAAATCTAGAGAAAGACAGTAGCTGAGAAAACCACTCTTGAAAATGAGGTAGTAATACATGTCTAAAATGAAAGGTTTGTGGAGTTTTAATTTTAATAGTGTAATTTAATGACATTTATTTCATTGTCTTTATGTCTATAGTGACATTTTGCAGCTTTTTGTGGAATATTTACAGGACTATTTCAGAGTACTTCATGAATTCAACACTAAAAGCTACTCTGAAAAGACTACTTGATCACTCTCTCTGCATCATACTACAGTTTCTATCAAGCTGTTATTATCAGCATTTTCATAGTCTCACATAAATTCTAAATTTAGCTTTCAGACATTTTTTTAGGTGGGAAAACATTTAATGTACAAAAATTCTTCCTGACATACAGCATTACACCACAAACACTGGTGAATTGAATCTGCCCAGTGCTTCTGCATTTTTTGTCCCCCAACCAGCAAGTGACTGACCTTCCTTGAGACTTTTCTGGCTGTTCACCTCAAGGCATTCCTTCTCCTTCAGCGGGTTAACATCTGCAGGTAGAATCTCAGAAAAGCCCTGTTGCTGCTTCTTGGAGCTATCAATCATGATGAGAATCCTTTAGAATGGCAACATCCAGCATAGAAAAAAAAACAAACTGATTTTTTCACCAAGCAGTACACTGCTGTCCGGGTCACTGCTGCCAGGTCTTTTCTCCTAATGAATGAGCAATCGTGCCTTTGTGCAGCCAGAAGCAGCCATCATCCTTCACTTTCTAGGCTGACCTGCAGTATGCTCAGTCTGCTTTGGAGCCTGTAACTCGCTCAGACAGCAGGCACAGAGCATGTGAACCAGAACTCCCAAATCCCACCTCTCTTCTCAGACAACCACTCCCCCTTTTCCTTTAGTTACGCTTTCTTCCTCTGCACATTCGTGTTTCAGTATGCAGCTTGATGGTCAATCATCTGACAAAGCATGAGTCAAGCAGTTAAAAATAAATCCAGCAGTTGCTGAAGGAGCAGCACTCGTTGATACCTATGACAAAGTACTGCTGAGGACTCTCTCCCCTTTTTCTCTTCCTCCTCCCTTCCCCCACGACTCTGAACACTGCTGCAGGCAGCAGAAATACTTTATCTTTGCCTGACTGGCACATTCATTACTCATTAAGTTTCACCAGTAAGCAAAGCTGCACATAGGCATTTGAAAAAGTTATGTGGAGGACATTTCTCACCTGCCCCAGCTTCACGTCTTGTTTTGGAGATGTTTACTTAGCAGAGTTAAGTGGGAAGACCAAGGATTATTTATTTCCATGTCTTTGCTTGTGGTATAAAGAGAAATTCTGCTTCTCCTTTCCTTTTTGCATTACAGTTAAATGTGTCCCCTGCAGTTTTTGGAGTATTTCCTCCTACAGCTTCTAATCTGCCCATCTCTCTAGTGTACCCCATTTATCTTACATGAGTCATCAACATCAGTGTCAACCTGGAAGTTTTGGGGGAAATGGATCCTCTCTAATTCTTTGGCATTGGCCACAAGGGAACATTTCATGTACTCAGAGGAAAAAAACTATACATAATTTCATGTAGTTGCTACATGTCAACAAATAACTCCAGAAGGTGCATTTTCCCTTCCCTTTGGCCTAAAGATGTGATCATTACACACATTTTCCATACATCTACCTCATACTTAAAATCCTTCAGCCTGATATTATAAATGGCATCTCCACTCAGAAAAAAACTGTTCCAATTCTGTGGCATCAGATTTTAAAAGAACAATATACAATAACAGCCACCTGATGCAGAACTTTTAAAACTGGAAACTAGGAAAAAACCCAAACATCTTGCCTCTTTGGATCTTCCCACAGGACAATCACTCAACATCAACTCTTCACCTTTACAGGGCACTCCTAGGCAAGCAATCTATACCATGGGATGTGGGGCTACCTGACAGCCAACAGGACTTGAAAGTTTCTCCCTATCTTCCTAATGCTGCAAGAAGGGAGACCTAGCTCTACTCAGAATTGCAGATTCAAAGGAGATGTGAGTTTAATAGGCTGCGTCAACTTCTTGACATCTAAGGAGCTGAAAATACAGGCACCCCCCACCCCCAACAACACTCTTGCAGCATAAATGATTGGAGGCAGATCTCCCAGCCTAAAGATTTTTTGTTTGCATAAAATTGTATAAAAGTTATCAGCTTAGATTTAACTTAAATACAAATTGCAGCCCATTCCAATACATTTTCTTTTGCAGTGATTTATACTGAATGCAAGAAAAAAAATTACAGTGGAAGAACTTCATAAATCAAATTAATCTATTCCCTGCCTGCAGTCAGAACGCTGACTATGTGCAAGAAAAATATTACTGCTGAGAAACTCCACACATTCAGAAAAAAACCCTAATGCAGACAAACAGAACACATGTTGCTTAAGAAACCTGTATGAAATGTATACATAGAATCCTACACAGTTTTGGATATACTAGATTATACTGTGTGTTTTTCTTGTACCACAGATGTTAACAGTTTGGAGGGATTAATTCTAACAGTATAACAACATGTAACAGCAGAACTTGTTTTATGGGCAGGCTACAGTGCACTTCACACACACTGAAAAATCAGTACTTTGGTCTGAAGCAATTTCAAAATGATTCAGAGAACAGAGTATTTTGAAATGCAAAAAATAAACATTCTAATAAGGAAGTGTGAAGAACCCAAGGAGTAATACATTTTGTATCCAATGCCATAGTTCTGAAGGTAGTTCTGTGCATTCCTTTTGGTCTGTAGTGCTTTACAGGAATTAAGAGTGTCCAGTGCACAAGTGAACACACAGTAACAGCAGTTGAGTCACAGCAGTTCAAGCCTTCATGAGTGTCTCTCACCCGCTCAGAAAGATGAGCGTTACTAGCATGGAGATCCTGCTATCCGCTCCACAGCGGAATTAATAGAAACAAATACACTTATGCTTCAGTCATTTGCAGTTTAGCTGAATATTTTACTTCAAATTCACCTCCCAGTTCAATACAAGAAAAATACAGATTAATATTTAAAAATGTCTTTAAGAAGTTTGATCAAAATCTCAACAGTAATTTACAAATAACTTCACGAAGAAAAGCAAGAATCACAGAATTTAAGGAAAACAAGAATGATTAAAATCTTATGCAGACTACGAGAGGTGGTCAAAATAAAGGTGTATTTTCCACAGAACCCAATATTGTAGTTGCCAACAAAAGTGATATGATATTGAAAAGTTAGGGCAGGGGCAGACATAACAACTGGAAAGGAAGAAAAGATACCTTGGAAGAAGAAAATTGGCTTTGTTCAGATGCAATTATACTGTGAATATTAAGAATGCCTGAACATTCTGCTCATAGACCAGTTTCTCTTAAATGCCTGCACAAGGAATGACATTCATCCTCCATGTCATGCAAAAAGACTCATATTCCAACACCATCCTATTTTCCAAAAGTCTTGAACATACATTAATCCAAGCTATATTGGTTAACTGATCAACAATACAGTTCTACTAATTTTAGTGGTAAGGCTTTAGAGAAGAACTAATCACCATGTCTCAGCATGTCCCTTAGAAAAATCTAAAATTCTAAGACAGTTTCACAGGCACCTGGAGGCATCTCACGAGTGCTGCCTCAGTAGCTGCAGTTGCAGCACTGTAACATGGGACAAGTGCAAGCTTTTATGAGGGACTTTCTCACACTCTGAAGAGCATTGTCAGCTGGATAGCACATTCAAGTATTACATTCATCTGCTAACTAACAATACTCATTTGTTCCAAAGTGTCTTCCATTTACAGACAGGTCCCATGTAAATCAAAGCAAGGTGCCTCCTCCTGATGGCCAGAGAGCCAATCCACCTGCCATTGACAAGCTCTTTTTCCTCTGCTAAATTAAATAAATTAGGGACTCTTCTAGAACAGTTCACATACGTTCTTACTTTTGACTGCTAAAGCACCATAACTACTTCTCAGATTTACTTAGGCACTTTTAAGAATCTTACAGTAATTTTTTAAGCTCCTGTCATCAGCCACCAAAGGTATCTGTCCTATGGTATCTGTCTTGAAAAACTTTGAAAAAATTGAAATTTTTTAAATAATAATTATTAGTGAAACAATACCAACTTGTTTGTTCCTTGACTACTTTTTAATGTCTTTCCCGTATTTTAGCAGCTACACAACAAATAGGACACAACCCACAAAATATAAAAGATATACAAAAGAGCTTGGGGGTATTTCAGCTCCACTCACTGTTTGAAATGCTTTTGTTCAGTTTCTAAAAGGCAGACGGAATTCGATTATCACTCAAAATTGATGGCATTATTAAAAAACAGGCCAAAAACCTTACTCAAATTGCTAAATTGTCTTTCTGTTGCTTAATGCAAATTTAAATACAGAAGGCTTTGTAATATGGGAAAGAGAACTACTCATTTCCAAAGTAAGCACTAGATGTACAACCTCTGACTTGAACATGTACCTGTTTCCAAACACCTATTTTTAACAGTACAAGTAGCTAAATGACACTGAGGATCAGAGAGAAACCTGTAATAAGCTAGAAACAAAACTGTGGCTGAAACACTGGTTTCTATCAAACAACAAAACAGAAGTACCTTTTTCAGCTAAAAGAAAATCATAAGCAGTTCACACTGTATCTTTCAATTACAGGTTTAAATCCAATTATAAAACGCACCAGTGTATCAAAACAAGAAGCTGAAGTAAAAGATACACAACAAGCTTTTTCTTCCAATAAAAAGTAAATCTGTTGGAATTCACATCATCTTCAGAAGGCTGAAGTACCTCACATTTAAGTCTCATTTTTTTTCAGTTGTACCTATTGTATACAAGTGGGTGAAAGGAAGCAAAAAGGCTGCAGAATGGAACATCCCTTTCAGTTCCATAAACCAGAATCGAGTAACATCTCATGAAAGACCACTGTACTGCACAAGTTTTCATAAACGTGTGCTTTTAATCTAAGGTAATCAATGTTTTTTCTTTCCATCCCTCTGCAACACAGACTTCCAAGTGTTCTGCCATCCTTCAGCCTACAGAAAAAGAATTATTTAAAAAAAGGAAGCACCTGATAAATATTTGCCAAACTCATAATGTACAGGAGAAAACAATAGAGCAACATTGCACCCTCCACAGTGCCTGGTTGTCTGCCATTCAGAATAGACCCGTTATCTTATTAAGTATCAGTGATCTGCTGAGTGAGATCACTGTGAGCAACTTCACAACCTCATTAAACATGGAGTAACTAAGCAACAATTGCTTTAACAGTACATTCCAACTCTTCACATCATATGGTGCTCATTCCTTTGCAAGTCCACAAAATAAAATCTCCAAGCCCTACAGATGAATTTAAACTCCGGACAAACACCCCCTACCCCCCCCCAAACCCAAATGCCCAAAACAGCCCTAGGCATTTAATATATTTCACCACAACAAGATTTTAAAGTGGGAGAAAGGAAGCTTAATTACTCAAGCATTTATTTCATCTTGGCTTAACACACACCTTGATGAATTTCCTGATACTTTATATTGTGTTAGGATAATCCTTTTCTATATCATGGTGTAATAATTTATTCACATAGGAAAAGAGTGATCTATGCAAATGGAAACATTCATTTAAATAATGCTTGTTATAATTGATTACTTCTTTAAACAGTAAGAATTTTGCCTCGGTTTGTTAACTTAAGGGGTTTTGTTTGTGGTTTGGCTTTTTTTGTTGTTCATTCCTCCTGTCCCAAATTTCCAGTTACAGTAGATTTCTATTCTGCCTTCCTATTCTGCTAAATGAATAATAATTCTATAGCAGTACTCAAGTTCTTTGCTTTGAACTCTTAATTAAGTTGTTGTCAAACAACTCAACAGTAAATCACATACAGACAGTATTGGGTTTGTATTTAAGATAAATACCCAAATCCCAAAATGTTCAGGTCTCTCATCTTCATATTCTTTTGATAGCAGAACACCAAGTGTGTCAAATTCTTTTGTTTCAAAAAATCACATGAAACATTTGCCTAAGTTTTGAAACAGCATTGTGTACTGCACTGTGACTAAGGAATTACATCAGAAGAATGGGAAACATCTGCTTATATTCTCCTCCACTAGTAAAAAAGACCCAGATAACACTACTTATGTCACCATCTACCTCAGGTACTCCTCCCAGAAAAATCCCAAACAATATTAAATGTAGAAGTCTGCATGTTCTATTTGTCCCACTACAGCCTGCACAAGTTCCTTTCAAGAGAGGACATATATTGGTAGTGTTCACTCTTTAAATTAAAAAACTTCCCTACCATTCAGCCTTGCCCATATATGCATATAAATAAATCAGTATTTTAAAATGTATATACAATAAATAAAAATGTGTGATTAACTGCACACATGTTGAACTGCATATATATATATATAAATATATATAAAAATACATGTATGTATAAGATATACATGTATACATATATATAACATACATGTATATAAATAAAAATATGTATACAAACAAAAATAATGTAAGATAACAGTATTTGGTCATCTACCATGCTACCTATGATGTGCTGAAGGTGCATATAGTTAAGTAGTGCCTGGTGCCCATCAGTGACCAGTTCTGCTTGCCTACATTACTTTCTTGTAGTGGCTGAATCACAAGTCAACATTTCAACAGTAACATATGCAGCTAGGATTTAGTTCTAACAATTTAAAACAATTATACAGTGGAATTTAAAATTAACTCAACATTTGTTTCTGGCTATGCATTTATTTATCCACATGGAATTTCAAGGAAAAAAGAAAGTCAGAATACGACAGTTTGATCAAGAGAGCTCTTTAAAGGAAAACATACTTTCCATATCTCCTGTAATCACTCAAATGCCAAGCCCTCACACAGGATCTTTTCATATATACCAGATGCCTTAAATTGAGTTAGTCACAGGTCATGTCTCCCATGTTAATCTCTTTACAATAAGCAGATAATTAAAAAAATAATAATAATCTATAAATCAAACTAAAATGATGGAATGTTTGTTTAGAAGTTTACCAAATGGAATGACCCTGCTGGAATTCTTTCATGTAGCCTGTGAAAATGTCAGAATATATTTCATTTAAGAGGTCACGGTCCCTAGAGAGCTCTGAGTTTTGGCCTGTATGTCTTTTCACATGCTTTCATATTTGAAAATTGTTCCTTGTAGACACTGACTGATGCCCTGGGAATGCTAGGATTGTGGGAACTGGCAGTACCAATGACAAAGACAGACTTACTGGGAAATCAGTACCTACTCAAGTTTGCTCTCATCTCACAACAGATAAGACAACATTAAAATATTTACAGGGAGACCAAAATCTCCACATGTTAAAAGATGTGTCTTTTTTCTACTGATACTGTTTGTTAAGCAAACAAACAAACAAACCAAGACCAAACTCAGGAAAACAAAACCCCAAAACCAAACTCCCAAAAAAAACCCCAGAGCATCCAAAATAACCCCTAACCCCCAATCACAGAAACAAATAGATATATATTAATTACAATATGCTTTGTGTTCTTGCTAAGGATTGTTTAATAGAATATTTGGTCTGTATGTTCCATAGACAATTAAAACCTTAAAGGAAAGACAAATCACAGAATCACTGGGGCTGGAAGCAACCTCTTGAGATCACCCAGCCCAACCCTCTGCTCAAGCACAGTCAGCTGGAATAGACTGCCCAGGACTGTGCCCAGTCACATTTTTAGTTATCTCCATGGATGGAGACGCTACAACCAGTCTGGGCAAACATTCTTCCACTTAGACACATACATACACTGTACTCTATATACACACACATTTCTATTCTAAAATGGTAGAAGTTGTACACTTCTGTATCTAGCTAGGTCTTTTGGAATATACTTAGAGGTTTTGTGGGTATTTTTTGTTGTTGTTATTGTGGGTGTTGGTAATCAATATCTGTATGATGTTTTCCAGATCTCTCTGCTTTCAGCTTTGTGACTAGGAACTGCAGAATTCAAGCTGACATTTTCAATTATTTTCTGTGCCAATCTATTTCTTTATTAGCACCAAGTTTTCCATTTGTTATTCTCTAGTCTTCCCACTAGCCATGTTTTTTCCACTTTATCTCTCCAAGTTCTCTTAAGAAAATAACTTCTAACCACAGTAACTTACCTGTGTACCATTAGGAAAGGAAAAAAAGATGTCTAATTGCAGGTCTTAAGAGTAGGAAAAAAAAAACCCATCCTACACACACAAGATGTCCCAGTCTCACCCGATTCCTCAGTATCAAATTTGCAGTTTCAAATCTATTAACTGCACAGAGGATTAAGAATTTGTTCAGAAGCCATAAAGCTATGCCAAGAATGCATGTAAACAGTGCTACATAATGAGAGAGTAGAAGATAAGAGATAACAGACAAACTAATATACCCATGACTCTTTTAGATGCCAGAAAATTTCCCTTGGTTCATCAAATTCATTTAAGTAGTATCACTAGGTTCAGTGTGATGTAGATTTCATTCAGTTATTTTTAGAACTGCCTGTCTTCCAGCAGGCTCAACTGGTCCCTTGGGAAAACTCAATATATACCATTTGGAGTATTTGGGTTTGTTTTGGTTTATTAGTTTGTTCAGTTAGGTTTTTTTTGTTTTTAAGGGGAATCATGGGGGTTTTGTTTTGCTTAGGGGTGTTGTGTTGTGTCCTCATCATAATTCACTAGTTACCCAAAAGTTCAGTGCCTTAAGGTCTTTGTTCTTGAGTGTCATTGTTCTTATGCAGTCAGACACACTAATTTCTTTGGGCCAATTTCTTTGGGCTAATTTCTTCTAATAAAGATTTTACCATTCTTGATTTTACTGTCCCAAGCCTTTTTCCCTGACAATACATTCAAGACTCCTAGCTCTTTTCTCAATTAGCTCAATTCTGATGCAGAAGATCTAGCAGATAGCCATGATAGGCATATCTCAACCTTTTCTACCCCTCTCCAGTGTAAGACATACAACCGTGAAGGGAGCCAGGATGGAATCCTGTGTCTAGTCTGGTTCAGAGTTTAGGGAAGGAGACACTCATCAGTTTCCATTATCTGGAACAAAAGTGTTTCTCCACACAACACAGAGGATAGAGAATAGGCACTCACAATCTGAAATGATTTCTAGTTGAGACAAAGAGCTGCAGCAGGCCTACAAGTGCTGAAGGTCAGTCAGTGGCCAATACAGGTGCCAACCAGTTATCTACCTGTTTTATAATATAGCCAGGCTGTCATCTGTGGACGGCAACTGCACAAGAGTAACTTACATCTCTTTTTAACAAACCAGTAGGCACAATCAGAAGGAGATCCTGGCACAGCATGCAAAGCCAAGATTGCTGCAAAACACAGAAGCTAGCCCCTTTTCATTTTACATGCAACTTGAAACAATGATTGCATGACTCCTGACACCCAGGTCTTCATACCTACCTCTACTAGCCAAAGTGGTATGCTCACCAATTCTGGGAAAGCTCTACTCCACCATGGAAAAAAATTGCTCATGCAGTGCTTCCTTTTTTTGGTGGTATCTGCATGTGCAATTCCTTCCCACCCTTTGTTCTGAAACAGCAGGTTGGAAGCCTGCAAGCAGCATCATTCCCATCCACTTTACTGCTGTCAGCAGCAGACAGCCTATCCTTCCCTCCCTTGCCACCTCATGGCTCTCAGACAGAAGCTTGTGAAATTGTGGTACAGTGCGTGGGTAGCATTATTGTTCTGACTAGTACTTCAGCTGTGCCATGCTGCCTGCTACTGTCATTCTTCCTCCACTGCAGTCCATCTAAACAACACCTAGTCATCAATCTTACCACTCCTGCTCCCAAAGAAGAGCCTCATCCGTGACACTTTTCTCCTCCCTCAACCACTGTCCTTCCTAAGGACGCAGCATCTTGACTAAGAAAACAAGTACTGTGTACACAACCTAGCATCCTTCAGGCAGGGATGCAAACCAAGGGCCTTTTCAGCCACAGTATTCTGTATCTCAACCTCCATTTATGGGAGAAGCCCAACTGCTGACATGACAGATGTGGACTATACACTAGTGATTGCCATTGGACTGCTAGAGTAACAGGTGTCTTCCATGGCCACTCAGCAAGTGACAAGTGTGAAAAGCAGAACCAATGAAAAGGGAACTTTTGCAGCATGTTGGCAAGTGAGAACAGAGAACAGTGATGATAACATGGTGCAATAAACAGGGCACAAGTTTACATCATCAATGCATTGTATGTGTTGCCTACTTATGCAGAAATATGCAAACTCCTGAGAAACTGAAATTAATGTTATTATTAACCCAGGATTGCCCAGAGCCATTAACTATAAAACATCTTAAAAGGGGAATATGAGAAATGTGACAATCCAGACCAACATATGAGATCCCCAAAAGATGATTCTTTGTAATTACACCTGAACATATACACAAGATTACCTTCTATAAATAGCTTGTTTTTCTTAACCCCAAATAAAGTCTTTGCTTTAGAGATGGTTCAGCTGAAGTATTTCAGCCTCGCAATACAAACTTTATAGAGCAAATCAGCTTGAAAACTTCCATTACTTGTCCTTCTATTAAAATATGAAACATTAAGTGGTTAGGATTTGTATTTCACAGACTTTTTGTGATGAAAGAACACCTGTCTGGAAAACAAAAATCAACATTTTGGAAGATAAGAGTACGTTGCTGCTTTTGCCTTTATTCAGGGAGTAAGCACTTGCGTGCTGTAAATGGCTGGATAAGCTTAAGATGCTATTGCCCTCCAGCTTCCTCTACTGGAAGTTACAATCTCTCTCCACAGTATACAAAATCAAACCAGAGCGTAAGTCTCCCACACTTCAAGTGTCATTGGAAAAGCTTGAAACACAGTTTCTGTGCTAAATTGTGCAAGCCAGTTTAACAGCACTATGCAGAACAATACTAGAGTAATTCAGCCTCTACTGGACTGCTGCCAAAAGCCTCATTCAAGTAAATGAAAGGTTTAAAGGATCACTAACAAAGCTCACAGTAAGCATAATGCTTCCTGCATAAAAGTATTCCACAAAAAATCCTTAAGTATTTCAGAATTTTTAAGTGACACAAAAGAGCTTAAAAAAATCACATACTTCATTTACATAATTTCAATGTTCACTGTGGCTTTAAAACTATGCTAAAATATAAACAACTCCATTTAATATGCCTCAAGCTCTTCCAATTGGTGTTTTAAAGTTAGACTCACAAGCTGCCATGACAGATGAAGCTGATCAGGACAGATTTCATAACAAACACTATAGCACTTCAACTCCACATATTGTGGTTTGAGAAGAGCAAGTGAAGAGAGTCAACTAATGTTATCTGAAGAAATCAAACAAACATCATTATTCCCACAGAAAGCATCTAAGCGGCGTAGGGTAAAGGAGAGTGGTGGCTTTGGCACTCACCATTCTTCCTCTCATTGAGAGGAGGCAGGTACTGATTGGGCTGCAGTGAGAGCTCCTTGAACTCATGCGCAACTGCTTCACTGTGAGGGCTAGGAGCCAGGCGTGTGAGTGAGCCAGAGTCCTCTTCAGCATCTGCTGTCCCGAGGTGATCCATCGTGTTAAATTGTCTGGAGACAGGGAGAGCAAACAGTCTCTTAATAACAGTAGAGCTGATAAAACTAATAAAGAAAAAAATATAGTATCAATAATCATGTAGACACCTAACTTTTATGGGTTTTGTTGTTTTTGGTTTGGTCAGTCCCTTTGCACACAAAATTTAACATCAAAATGATAAACATATTATCTACTAATTTTCCATAAATACTACAGCTTTGCAAAATATAGTTAAGCAATGCATTTACAAGCCATTTAACAGTCATTTTTCTAAGAAGCAGTTTCTCTGCTCACTTTGACAGAAAAATTACACTGTGCTAACCTTCCACATGGCTGTCTGGAAGCTCCTGTGCCCTACCTTCTAGCAAGTGATACAGCCCTTTTATCAGCAAAATGCTCATTTCTTTCAGGAGCTTCTATGAGAGAACGTTGAATTAATATATGATAACTTAAGTATTTTACTATTTTGAAGCGCTGCACAACTTTCCTTCAGTACAAAAATCAACTCTGATATTCATAAAGGACTTCATACCACCACAGAACTCTATCAGAGCCAGGTAATTTTCAATCTCTCCAACAAGGAAGGCTTTTCGCCCTTAATTTTTTCAAAATTAATTTTATTGCATGCTAGCTACTTATTGTAAAATACAGAGTGGAATAAAAGTCCCCATTTATTATTTCTTTCCTTTCTATCATTAATGTGGTACTTAATCTACAGTGAGGAGAGACAGAATATGAATTACTAGTACAGGCTTTTTATAGCTCATACAACTCCCAAATTGTTAACACTTCAATGAATCAATATGGACTTCAGTGAAGTCCATCCCTGGGTTCTGGGACACTCAAACAAAATTGGATCTTCACGAATTGTTGAAAGTGAAGAAATGTCTTATTCTTGATAAATTGTTTGGTTATTTTTAGTTATTTTTCATAAGTAACAACTACTGCTTACCCATACTTAGCCTTAAACTTAAAATTTCAGGAAACTTCAGGTATGCTGATTATAAATACCACATATGTTGGGGTGTGTATTTAAAGGTTTTTAAAATGCAACGTGTTGCAATGGCCACACTCAAAATACTGTGTTGATACTTTAAAAAATTGACAAAAAAATATTTATGACAAAAAATGATCATGATCACCAAGGAATGCCCCCACATCACAAGAAAGGATACAGAATAATGTTGCTGATTGTGCCAATTTAAAAATAAGAAATATAAGCAAGTACTCCTTGATATATGCCTCATTAGAACTATTATGGTGGTTGGTTAAGTGCAGATTTTTCATTATTTTCCATAGTTACCAATTGGTGCTTTCACATTAAATGAAGACACATTAACTTACTGTTACACAAGATTTTTTCCTTTGTTCTTAGCTTTTAGAAGCATAATTTACTCAGCTCTCATTTGATTTCCTGACATTACACTCTCCTCAAACTCCCACTCGCTCATACAAATCAAGTGGATTATTAACCAAGTAAGATCCTTCAGAGCAGAATTTAAGTGAAAATTTACCTGCTTATCTGCTCATATTCACAGCATCTTATCCACAATGTATTAGATATGAATTATATCTTAGAGTCACTTTTAAAGAGATTAAGCCACATTAGCTGTATTCATGCCATTAAGTCCAGGTGAAAGTAATAGAAAACATCTCTTTCCACCAAAGGTTTAACACTTATGATGTTTCATGTTGGCTTTTGACTCTTTTCCCCATAACAGCTCAGTATCTTGCTTTAAGTTTAACCAGTTTAACTGTCATTTCTACAACACACTGCTAAATTAGTTACATCTCCATTTGCTAAGTTTTGTTTCAGGAATGCATGTAAATGTGCTTTTATGGTTGAGATTCAAGTAAGGACAAAGCATGCTAGAATTGTATGCAACATATTAAATTATCTTGATTGCAGCGCAACTCTAAAGAAGTTAACTCTCACACAAAATGTGCTTAACCTGTGGTTTGGACCTGACTAAACAAGTTTAGAAGGGATCATCTAGGAGGTCACCTAGTTCATCTCTCAGTTCCATACAGGACTACTAGCTGCTCAGGAATTTGTCAGGTTTTGGAAATCTCTGAAGCTGGCAATTCCACCATCTCTGGGTAACCTCATTGTGAATGCCTTGCCCACCCTTTCAAACAGAATTCCTTATACTGCAATCTGTGACTGCTGCCTCTTGCTATTTAGCTCACAGATGATAGTGCTGATTGTGACTCTCAGATCCCAATTTTACTGAGGTTTCATAGAGTACATGGGAAGCTCAAAACCCGAAGTTCTCCAATGCAGAACTCTAATCCTAATTTGAAACATTCCAGTTGACAGTCAGGTCTCAGAGAGAACAACTAAACTTAGCATCTATGAAATTAGTAGTTTGTCTTAAGCGTAAGGTTTTCTTTACTGAATATCCAGACAATTCTGAAACTGTAAAAAGATGTTTTTTACACTGTTGTATGTATGATGTAATAAAGCACTACTGTTTTTTAGCACACTCATTGTAACTGCTAGAGAAGGTACATACTGTTGCCTTATCACCAGCTGGAGGTTACCAGCAGCAGCATTATACTTCACATGAAACTGGACTTGTGATATGCAAAACATGTCCCATCTATCTTCAGTTTTTGAAAGCCGTACTTCATTCTGACATTTCTAACATAATAGAGCATTTGGCATCAGCAACTCAAACACAAAAATACAGTAGGAGAAAACATTAGCTCACCTCAAACCCTGTACAATAAATACTTTATCCAGTCATCATATGCAAAAGTGAGAAACTTACCTGATTTAGAATTTAATGTACCATGGTATTATTACATTTTGTATTAAAGATAGGACATTTGTCTCCCCTTTCTCGTTTATCTGTAGCCTCTTCAAACCTGAAGAATTCGTATTTCCCATCTGGATTTACAGATGGTAAATATTATCTACGTAACCCCTGACTTTAAGCAGACCTATATACTAAATAAAGTCTATTAATAAGAAAACCGAAACTCAAAAGTAAAAACATGCCCATGAAAAATACAGTTAAAAGAAATCCATACTATTAAAGTCTCAATATTTTACTCTGCATAATCCAAACAAGCACCATTTTATATAACGCTAATCTGAAACACAGAAATCAGATGTCAGTTGGGGTTCCACTCCCTTGAAACAAAGACATTTTAAAGGTTTATTAAGCTGTATGAAATATCATTCTACTTGGTATGAAAAATATTGCTACTGATAGATTGTTGTAAATCTAATACCATCTTATCTGTAGCAACTAAAATAGAACCACTCCACTCTTCCAGTAGTCCCAAAGGATTTCAGATTTAGGGTTTGGTCTTGGTTGGGTTTGATTTTTTTAATCTATTTATTTATTTCTATTAAACACAGAATTCTTCAAAATGTTGAAGAGTAGTAAATTGAAAACTACAACAAAATTATTTTCCTACTTAACCTTCAGAATAGAGTACCAAAATAGAATATGCACCAGCATTGCTAGCAAAGCTTTGGTTTACATGCATCTGACAACTACATAGAAACAGTGTTCCAGTACTGGCAAAGGAGAACTCCTGTACAGCGCATGAATCTTATGTAAGTGTTCTCACAGATTGTAGGTGGTTGCTATCTTTCTTAACTGCTGAAGACAAACGCTGCTTTTATTTTTAAACATTTTATCTTCAAAAGATGAAGTATATTTCTTTAGTAAAATCCTAGAAGGGGGAAATACATACTTCCCTGCCATTTCAGACACTAGATCTGCATTTTATTCTACACAAACTCTGAAATCTGGATGACACTTAGGTAGTAAATCAGCTTTTAATTTAGAAATCTGCTGGGATTAAAAAAAAAACAACACACAAATATTTGAGAATCATAGTGCTCTCAGACTCTGGCCAAATCAAATGGCTAACCTTAATATTGCTCACTCAAGGAAAAGTTCTGTGTATTTTTTTCTTTTGTTTCTCACAATGTTTCAAATCCACTTACTGACATAACATTTAGAACTAGTAAAGATGAATTTATAACTGAGTATAAAATGATGCAGAAAGTATTCACTATTAATACTCATCCAGATTATCAATAGATTAACTGAATCTGTTAATCTCATTCATTTTTGACATTCATAATTTCACTGATAGGAGAAAAAGTCTCAAGTGTAGTTAGCCTCTGTTGCAAGAACAATGGTTACTCCATTGAGATTTAGGCCTCTCATTTTGTGTGTTTCACAGTGTATTAAAAGATCAAAACACACTTTTATGAAAAACAGTCTGGAAAATATCCAAACCTTGTAGCATGCCACTGCACACACCATAATGCTGTTCCTTTTCCCAAAGCAACACAGTATCAACACTACCAACAAGTTGGTGTTGCTTGGAACTTCTGCAGTTACACTTTTTTACACAGCCTTTCTCATTGGATAAAGTATGCGAACTTTGAAATTAAAACTGACATCCAATTATTATATTGCAAGAGAAACTGCAATGCTACAGTTAAAATGCAGCATTTAAGTAATGAAGATAAATGTAACAGTGAAATGCACTGCAACAACGATGTAAATCATATAGCTATTTTTACAAAGGAAAAAAATAAAAGTCAGAAAAAGATGAGAAATATCAACGCCTGACTAACTATGAGTAATCATCTTGGATTATGCATTATCAAAACCTCACTGTTACTATTCATTTCTTTGAAAAACAGTGTGCAGAAGTATATGACAGAACTGAGGACCTGTTATGCTCCTTACCACACCACTGCGGGAATTGCTTCCTTCTTAAAGAGCCACGACTGCTCTGATAAATATTTCAGATAAATTTCCTCTCACTAAAAAAATTATTGAAAGTTTTGTAACTATTCTAGCTAAATTAACACCACTGAGCAGAAACTAGAAGACCTCCAGAAACTCATTTAATACTTTTGCATATTTTGATGACACTCTACACTGAGAGTCTTTACTAACTCTTAGAAGGAAATCTTCGTATCTTTGGATGTCTTTGCATAGCAAAGTGTGAATGAATGGACAGTGGGGTGGATTGAAAACTGGCTGAAGGAGCGAGCTCAGAGGGCTGTGGTCAGCAGCACAGAGTCTGTAACAGGTGGTGTTCTCCAGGAGTCAGTACTGTGGCCAGTCCTGTTCAATATATATCCAACAACCTGGATGAAGAGCTAGAATGTACCATCAGCAAGTTTATTGACAACACAAAATTGGGAGGAGCAGTTGACACACAGAAGGCTGTGCTGCCATCCAGTGTGTCCTGGCCAGGAGAGTCAAACAGATGGCAACCTTAAGAAATTAAACAAGGGCAAGCGTAGGGTCCTAAACCTGAGGAGAAACAATCTCACGTGTCAGTACAGGTTAGGGGCTGACCTGCTGTCAAGCAGCTCTGTGGAAAAAGGCCTGGTGGGTGGACAAAAAAATTCACCGTGAGCCAGCAATGTGCCCTTGTGGCCAAGCAGGCCAATGACATTCTGAGGTGCATCAAGAGTGTGCCCAGCAGGTTGAGGCAGGTTCTCCTTCCCGTCCACTCTGCCCTGGTGAGGCCTCATCTGAAATATTGTGTCCAGTTCTGGGGTCCCCGGTTCAAGAAGGACAAGGAAGTGCTTGAGAGGGTACAGCAAAGGATGATGAAGATGATTAGGGAACTAGAACAACTCTTATGAAGAAAGGTTGAGTGATTTGGGACCTTTTAGCCTGGAGAAGAGTTGGTGGGATGTGTGGAGGTGTCTTATTAATCCTTATAAATACTTCAAGGGTGGCCAGTCTTTTTTCAGGGGTGCCCAGTGACTCAACAAGAGGACAAAAACTTGAACATAGGAAGTTTGTATTGGGTTTGGGCTGAGCTGGAGTTAATCCTCAAAGCATGCTTCTAGTAAGTTCTCGCTAAACATGAGGAGAAACTTCTTTACTTTGAGGGTGGTAGAGCACTGGAACAGGCTGGCCAGAGTCTGTGTCTCCGGAGTCATTGAAAACCTGCCTGTATGCTGTCCTGTGCAACCTGCTCTAAGTGAACCTACTCTGGCAAGGGGTTGGATGATTTCCAGAGGTCCCTTCCAACCCCTATCATTCTGAGATTCTCTGATTATTGATGGGCAAACAAATGATGCTTCTAGCTTCTCATGCCTGCAGATCACCACCTATTGAAGTGTGTGTGTGTGTGTGGGGCTATTGTTTGCTTTTTGTGGGGTTTTGTTGTTGTTTGTTTTTACAGTAAAACATAAGTGATGTATCATTTCAGAAGGAAGTGATTTGAATTAAAAAAAAAAATCAGTTCTTAGTACCAGTTTTAATATTAAGCACTTAGGAGTAGGGTTAAAGTAATTGCAAGATGAACACATATTTACTGCCAAGAAATAAATTCAGTTCCTCTGGTCTGTAACAGAACTTTGTGGAAGGAATTGGTAAAATAACATGGGCTCCATGATTCTTTCGTGGCCAGCAAACAAACAGTGTATCCAGCAGAATCTATTTATGTAACTGAAGTTGACAAAATGTATGATAACCAAAACACTTTGATTGCCTTTGATAGCTCAAGTCTGAAAAAAGGGTCAAATATTTACATGAACACATCATACAATTGCTAAACATTTTGGTGTCATGTTCTAGAACCAAGCATTTATTCAAAAAGAAAGAAGATTAAATATACAGAGCTTTTCACAAGAGGTGCTCTGACAGTTCAGAAAATAATTAGCAACTGATCACTAAATTGGATCATATTCTTTAAGAATTCCTCTCTGTGTTCAGTCTTTTCATTGCCAAAATGCTGATCTGTCTTCAAAAAAAGAGTTGGTAGAGCATCTAAGTAATTTCAGAAAAGGTTAAATTGCCCCACAATTTCATTTGTTTGCTTAGCTACTTCAAGATGTTCCCACTTATGACTAAGTTGCAGGTGCTATTCTGTTTATTTTGCTGCTTGTAAACTAAGCCCTTGAATTGAACAAAGCAAGGAAAGCACTAGGATTCAAGTCAGAGGAAGGAACTGCACGACTGTTTCCCGTTTAACATGCTACTTCATACCTTCCTAAGCATGACTGAACATTACACAACCATTTCCAGAAAATGAAATTTTTTGGGAAAAGACAGACTTTGCTGCTTTTTCTTTCCACACAGTTACAGAGATTAGCAACATTTTATTTGTGTAACGGGGAATGATATTTAACCTCTTTAAAAATACAATCAACTTCTACAGGGCAGAATTTAGATTATTACTCGCACGTGCAAATAATCTAAATACAAATTAGACATAGATTCAAAATAATGTAGCATTGTTAAGGATTACTGGCAACTTTTGGGGGATCTTACACATATCAAAATGATTATTATCTGAACAGCAACTCAGCAGACACCTGCAGATGATATTCAGTCATAAAGTTAGGGAAACATAAAAAAACCTCTTTTTCACAAACTTTTTGCTGCATATTGACTTGCACCAATACAGCTACATTCAGAAACTAACAATACAAACAATGATGCGAATTAGCTCCCCTGGAAACTCATTAACTTGTTGCTCTTCTGAAACTAAAACTTGTGAAATTTAACCTGCTAATGGACACACACACACACCCCCCCGAAAAAAAACCAAAAACTACCAAACACTTAGAATGCACTTAAATTAAAAAAAAAATTAAAATTCAGCTTTTTGCTATTCACCATGCATTCTTTACTTGGTTTACACTAACTAAGATGTTCTCTTTTCTGTTTTCTTATTTATGATCATTTAGCTGCCCTGTAAAAAGCATGGCAGAACATTACAATCCACATTTAACTGCTGTAAATGACTGGGTTTACTTTGCAAGTTTTCAGAAGTATTTAGTCTTTTTTATTCTACCTAGAAATAGATCCAAGGCCCACTACTAAACAATTACCATGTCTGGTTTGCAAGTTCACGGGACCATCCCATCTTTTCAGCAATTCAGTTTACTTTGGATGATGAGACACATTTTGAATGGAAATGGAAGCATGATTAAGGGCTAATTAAAGGTGGTGATGGAAATATTAAGATTTTTTTTTTCATATTAAAAACCAAACAAAAAAAAATGCTGTCCTGCTTAGACAAAACCATTAGGTGAGCTACAAGGGTAAGATTTTGCAGGCTCTCCTAGAGCCCTCAAAGATAGCCTGTATTTGTCACATGCATGCTGTGTCGGTATGATAGATCTTTCTCAAATAAACTCAGGCACTGATAAAATTTTGGCAGTTCCACAGCTGAACTTCATGCTATTGCCAATTCTTCTACTCAGTACATGTAAGTTCAAGTCAGAATGAGGTCAATATACTTCTCATTTCTTACATCCAGCTGCTACAGGAATTGGGCAAATACATATATTTGGCTTTAAAGTATTACTTTCCATCACAAACTTTACGGGAAAAGGCACAGTTGTTTCATCACATGTATCAGCTATCATTTACATTCATGGCTTCAGGAGAACAACCTCTTTCCTCCTTGGTCTTCAGCTGATGCTTTCGCAAAGTTACACCTACTGATAGGTTAAAGAAAGGTTATTACACCTTACCTGGAAGCAAACAGAAGTGTGTCACATTACATTTGGTTACAGTGAACCACTGCTCAGCTGTTCATATCCCACATTGTATGAAGTGACTTAATTTTTTACACAACAGTGGTAAAAGGTCAGAATACAAATGTAATTACATCAGTTGTAACAGACTTACACCTTCCAGTGTCTTCCAAAGAACTAAGGTTTTTGGGGTTTGTTTTACAGATACAAAAAGGATGCATACTAAAAGAATGCTGAATTCCTAGCATTTAGGCAAAAACTTTTAGGTAGAAAAACCAAGCCACAAAAAACCAACCCTAAGTTCCTTGGAAATTAAGCAAAATATATACCACAAATATAGTATTATGATTAAAATACCTTGTTAAGGACAAAATAACAGCCTTGACTGAACTAAAGCCAAACTTTTACTTCTCAAACCAAGAGCATTTCTTCGAACAAGGCCAATACTCCTCTCTGCAAACAGGGTGAGACCACAGGAAGGAATATCACTTATTGTTTCTTTATAAATGCAGAACCAAGATTACAAGTGATCAAGCTTAATCCCCATATCAACACCCATATTCTAAATAACCAGAAAAAGCATGTTATTAGTACGGTGCCTGAAAACACTAATATTCTAAACAGTTTAATGCTATAATCCACAGTGCATGCCCTCAGTGCTTTAAGAACCAGTTTCTCACGATCTCCAAAGCTACAATGAACTTGAATTCCATTTTCCATACTGAAATTAGCTAAAGATTAGTAGGGCATAAACCCTGGGTCAGGAGAGTTTATGTTGCCTAAAGCCACTTTCAAAGAAGTCTTATCTGTTAAACTATATTGTGTGTTCCAATATTTCATTCCCTGCAAAGCTGCTTGTTTAAAAATAGATAAATAAAGGTAGATGGTAACCATATAATTGTTTACAGTTGATTTCTGCACAAATTGCTATTCAACAGCCGTAACATATCTAAATTCTGTATGTCTTGGGACAATACAACTTGAAGTGAAAAAAGCCATTAAACCTTCCCCTTATTAAAAAATAAAATTAAAAAAATCTCATCTTTCTCAATTATAAACAAAATTTTAGAAGTCCTCTCTTTAGGCAGAATTGTCAGCAACCAAGAATAAACTGAACAAAACCCAAACATTAAAGTCTTCAGAAATACTTAAAACCTCAAGCACCACTCAACAGAGTTAAACAGAATAAAAGACATTTCTGAATTAAGAGACACCATTCCCGGAGTCTGCTCTGCTAATACATGAAGTTCCTGTGCAACATTGCCTTATTACTACAAAACTTAAACAGATCTTACTACAGGTTAACACAGATCACCTGCCACCACTAGAGTGCTACTTCAAATGTTCCTAAAAACTGAGCTATACCTATTGACTCTTTAGGACCAATGGTATGGCGACTGCATATAGGGCATTTCTGTTAAGCCCACCAAGCCCACTTGCAATTGTGATGGCTGATGAAATCTCCAGACTCTGGAATGATTTTCACCACCCAGTTTCTGGCTTTGATGCTTCTGACCACACTGGTGGGTCAGCTGTTGGCATGGATACTCCTCATCCACAGAGAGTTCAATCAGCTTCACAAGTTTGAACAGAGTTACCTTTCCTAACATGGCTACCCTGAACTGAAATGGTTTAGGAAAACAAACATGGGCAGGCAAAAATCTCTGGTAGGGGTGGAATAGGAGTCTCCACCAAAAGACAATGTGTATCACCTTAAGCATGTTTCAGTAAATTGTGTGGGTGAATAGTTCTTTCCCCTCTGCTGTACTTCAAATGTGGAGTAAACTTCAGGAGCTGCAGCAAGTAAAATTTTTTAAAAATTAAAAAAATCCATAAAGCGTGGACTGAAATATTTGTTATCATGTTTTCCTAATATCCTTCTGCATAATGTTAATGGTGAAGCTCTTCCTGAGCATTTCTGTTCATGAACACATTAAAACAGAGTACAGTAAATTTACAAACTCATAAACCTAAAAATACTTCAAGCCATAATTTCTCTCCTACATACTAAGTTCAATTTTATTTGTATACTAGACACCTTTGAGCAGCATAACAGAAAACATACTTCCTTTAGTAGTCCTTCTGATATACAAGACATTTCTATCATTTAACAGCCATCAGCTGTCGTTTACTAAGGTAAGCATGATTCAAAACACCTTGGATAGATCCAACACTAAAACACACGATGTATTTAATCACTCATAAATCATCCAAAAAAAAGGCTGAAAATATAAATCAAGGCCACTCTTTCCTCAGACCCATTTTTTTTAACAGCATAAAAACATATTTTTGTAAAAAAATATACCACCAATTTTTATTAGAAACACTGCTGGAAAACTACTGATAATCAAATGAAAAAAGATATTAAATATTACCTGATGAGATATGATTATTATATCTCAGGCTTCTCTTTTTCTTTTGGTTTATTTTCATTATTTCTTTTCTGGCATCGCATCATAGTTCATTTTTTCCCCAGATCACTTCAGTACCTGCTTTCCTTCTTGATTTCTCTTCCTGAATTATCTTTTTTTTTCTATTCTCCATGTATCACAAAATCACTTCCAATTTACCCACCAAAAAATGCTCTTTATATCATCTTTTCTTCTCTTGACCATGTTCCTCAGCCAGCCAGGACAAGGCCTGGATTAGACTTTTAAAAGCCTACCTACAGATGTCAAGAATCCAGAAGAAGGTGCTATGGATTTCTGTCTTCTGGCCTGGCCCCATTACTGCCCCAAATATTTGAGAAACAGTATATTTAGGACTATGTTCACAAGCCTCCTGTCAGCTATCAATCTGGTTTAGTCTGCAGAAAAGTAAAGTACCTTCTAGTGTTTCTTCCATCTTCCATTTAATATTTCTCATTTGTCTCCATATTGTTCACCTTAGCTTCTGCTCAGAACTTCTTCAGGACAGAGAACGATGAACTACTGGCTGAAGTAGGTTGTTACCATCTGCATTTCACCCTTTGTCACAGAAACTACCTTTCTTTTTTCCCATGATGAGTTTTAAAAATCAGGCATATTGTACAGGACTTGGTAAAAGAGCTGTCAAATTGGCAGAACAGAGGAAGGGTGGAACATTTGGCAGAGGAAGGAGAGAGTCATTAACCACTCAACTTGGATCTACCAAGCCAGAACAGTTTGCCTCACCATTCTGATCTGATTCCAGAAGAAATCACCAATTACACTTTATGTTATTCATAGAAGCAAAGGAAGTGGGTTGAAACTGTCTACAGATGTAGACTGAATTATTTACAGCTTAATTCACATTGGAAGATTTGTAATTCCTGTAACCATAAAGATGGTTTACATTTTGCAGAAACAGCATTTGATCAGTACATCAAGTGAAAGTATTAGAATGCTGCTATGCTATTGGACATCAGCGTAAAGAAGCATTACTGTAAATAACCCAGACAAATGCAGAAATAATAAAGACTGTACAATAAAGCAGTAACTTCTAGAAACAATGTAAGTGAGCACCACCCTCAACCAGGATATTCAAATCTGCCAGCTGTACAGAAACTCCAGGTCAATTTTGCATTCAATTTCATAGCAAATGATGCTGTACAGTGATACTAAATCAATAACAACCTGAATTTATCTGTTTTTACCATTTTCTTACTAGAAACCTCCAGAAATGTATTTCCTTCTGTTGGATGCACAGCACAAGTAAAGCTATGAGAGGAAAATGTATGACAAGCGTATTGCCATCCAAAAAGAATTATTTTACTGACTTGAGCAGAAAATCTAACATGTCAGTACTAAACAGTGTGAAGAGCTGATCCAAAAAGGTTAAAAAAATTATTTCCTAATTCACATAATTTGCAAGTCTTTAATGAAAACCTTATAAATATATTTAAAGTGTATTTATAGAGAGTATATTGAAAATCATTAGCAAAACATTAAGACATTTCTTTTGGTTACCTGAGTCTGTACTTTCCATGGAAAGATACTAAGATGGTATTTTTAAAAGAAAGTCCTTAAAAATAACCTACCAAGTAACATGATACCATAATGAAAAAGCAAACACTCTAAAATAGTTGAGAGATTTATTAGTCCATTCAAAAATGCCTAAAATAATAAACAAGTGGTACAATTCAGAGCGATCATAACCACCATAAAGATTGCATTAAATTCTGTGTAGCAATCTCAGCATAGTCAGCAAGCCCAATTTTCAAACTACACATACTCCAGGGCCCTCATCTGCCTGCTGACCACCAAAGAAAGATTATAAAAGCACAGACACACTTCTTTGCTTTCCCATTTTCCAAGTCACTTACATACAGAAAGATGGCTAATTCACACCATACAAAACCATGGGTAACACAGGCACTGCGAACAGTGTTCTAAACCACAAAACACCATTCACAATGACATCATGTTTTCTCAGATAACATTTAAGTACAAACGGTTACTTTACTACGCCCACAGTTTAGTTTGCACTGAACACCTATCAATGTCAAAGAGGTTACCTAGACACAAACACTGAGGTGCAAGAAGGAATACACCCACAATGACATTCATACAGATTTCCTTGCTTGTCACAGCTATTACTTTCCTAAAATGTTAGTAATGTTCCTAATTCTTGAAAAGCTTTAAGTACAAGTTCACCTTTGTACAACCATAAACACTCACTTAAACCCTTGTTGAATTACAACTTTACCATTTTTTACTATTTTACTTTTCAAAAGAAAAGGAAATTAAGGATTGTGCCAGCAATGGAACTAGACAGCCTGTCAACATCTGGGAGTCTATGTCTCTCCTACCTTTTTTGTATTGGAAATACTGAGAAACTTGCCACTTCATGATACCCATAATACCATTGATGTCTGAACCAAACAGGGTATTAAGTGGACATTACTGGAAGACACTAACAACATGAATTCTACTATAATGAGTTTCTCTGGTGAATTTTTATGAGCAAGCTCTTTAAAATTTATTATAAAGAATAACTGGCAAATGGTAATGTCTCTAGAATTTTAAATCAAGTTTTCAGCAACTGTTCCTTAGTCCAGCAGACTTTTAATATCAGAAACAAAATGTGGAAATAAGACCACAATGCCCCATCCTTTTCAGGGATATAAATTAGGGCTAATTGTCTCATAAATCCAAATTGAGAAGGGTAGAAAAACAGTAGGGTTTTTTTTTTTTTTTGTCTTAACTTTTTATGTTTTGTTCATTTGGCTTTCACTAGTCAGTCAAAAATGATCTTAACTATGAATTCTCCCTTTGTTGCCACTGGCATCATGCCCAGGTTTAAGCCAGTTTTCAAACATTTAATTAATGGCTTAAGCCAAGTACTCACATATGAAATATTAAAATACTGTCTATTGAGTCAACAATCACAGAGATTCAGTTTATTGCACAAGTGCAAAACTGCTGTATTAACATCTGGCTTTAATAGTAGTAACCTGAACACTAATAAATTCTGTAATGTGCATTTGCTTTGGAGTTCCAAGATATGGAAGATTTTTGTGGCTGTGGCTTCAACAGAGCCAATAACCCCAACAAGGAGTTTTACAGCAGCTGTGAACCTTTACCACAGAAGAAAAGTTTGAAGACATTTTATTCCATAATTAATATTATGGAACTTAAGCTCTCAAACTTCACATGATAAAACTTCTCAAGAAACAATGTTAGGAATAGTACTTCACTGTGAATAACTTTATTTAAAGAAGGAAACATGAAACACCGTTGTCAAGTGCAAGTAAGCTTAATTTCAGTTATCTTTTATTCAGGCATGCTGCTAAAAAGGTAGCAGATATACTCAGAGTAAGAAACAAAGGTTGCAGATTTACTAAACAAGGACACAAAGTGTACTTGTTTGCCAACCTAATCAAACCTGCTCTTCATGTAGCCTGAATGCAACCCTAAAACACACCTTACCTTCAGGTTAAAGGAAGCTCCCCTATCTTTAAGCATTTCCATCTGCTAATTTTTGCCTAGCACTACAGTTGTGGGGCTTGTTGGAATACATCAATGCTCCAGACACATACCACCTTCTGTGTGTATCAAGGAGATTTTGTACGTCTTGCTCTTCTTCTATTCTCTGGAGCAGTTCTTAACTATGAAAGTTGTTTGCAGTGTCTGGGTCTTTCTGCAGAGGTGGTGACAATGCTCTGTTCCATCTTAGAGGGGCCTCAGCAGAAATTAGCAAGGAGTCTCTAAGACTGATACACTGTCTTAGTTATTCTGAAAATAAGGCAATTAACAACCCCACACCCCCACACCCCCCCGGGTCTTTTTTCTTGTACAAAAGATAGAGAGGGGCAGGATCAGAATTTTCACAGAATTTTGGCTGCAGCCGAACATCAGAGGCACACAGCTCCAAAACAGAGAATGGTTTTGCTGAAGTAACATAAGTTCCCTAGTTTACGAAGCTGCTCAAGTTCCTTCCTAGTAACTATTAAAACAGAATTCTGCCAGCAGCCATTAAGCAATACTGGTTACTCCCTTCGAGAAAGAAGTTTCCTCTCCATCTATAACTGGATTTATTTAATCAAAACACATTGGGTCTGGTGGTACTTCAGAAGTGCTGTGCTGTGAAGTGCTCTGGCACTGTGCTGGCACCAGCTTGAGTTAGTGCAGGATAACTGTTAAAAATAAACAAAATGCTATAGAGGTCAAAGCTTTAGCTACCAATAACAAAACTATTCATAAAAAGTCTAGCATAATTTGTGAAGTCTTGCAAGCATGACAGTCCTTTCAAAAACAGAAAGGAGTATTTAAGTCAAAATTCTAAGAAGTCATTAAAAAAACCCACTCATATCAAATGGCAAAGCAAAACCAGCATAACTTGCTCTTAGCTTATGTAACACAGGTACTACATATCCCCAAATTCCTGTTTGTATGAGAATGTATCTTTCAGAAAACCTTCCATTTTAAAAGGCCTATTAACCCAGTACATTTTAAATTGATACACTACTCAGTAAAAAAATAACAACTTTATAACCCCCATTATTTAGAAAGTTTTAATTATTTTAAGATATACAGCACTTACTTGGTATCTCTAGATTCCTTCTGTAGTGTCTGCTTCAGCACATTTCTGATCAATTGGAAAGTGAAGATGGGGGGAAAAAAAACAGTCATGAGGATCCTTTATTTTAAAAGTTACATATTCTATTTCACCTAAGAAATTAAAATCTTTAAAATCCAAGTAATTCTTTCTTAGTTTTTGCAGTTTTGTTAAGGCACGTTGTTAAAAATTGTTAAACTAATTTCAATATGCTCTAAGATAATTTTTAACACCTTTGATATTACTACTCAAATTCTAACACATTAATTATCATAACTCTGGCAAGAATTGTGCTGAAGGTGCACCGCTTAATTGATACACCTCTTAATTCTTAATTAATTCAGCTACAATATAAAAGACCAGTCCTACTTCCTTCAAGTCCATTTTGCATAATTCCTCAGAGCTGGAATGTCTTCACACTTGCAATTTTACATGCCAATTACATCTATGCATTATAACTTCAATTAGTAACAGAAATACATTTTAGTTTTCTAGATTCCAACACATGGGAATCTTTATAAAGAAAAATAAAAAGGAAACTGCTCACCAACAAATCTTATTTTTTGCTATGACAACGCAAACCTATCTGTTCCATCACCAACATCTCAATTATTAGCATACATTGGAGTATGTGTGCACATATATGCATGCATATACAGACAATTACGGTTATGTCAGTTGAAACCTACTGCATGATAAATTGACAGAAGTTACAAAAATTACATCAGTAAATCCCAAGTTGTCTTTAAAGCTGACGTTTAATAAATGTCTCATACAACATTAATGAAGTTTTCCAGTTTGGGCTTTGTACCCCTAGGTATTGGCCTAAAAGGTCCCATATATTGCCCAGCCACACAGCTTTTGCTCTGAGCGATGAACCCTGACAGAGATTTTCTTCTTTTAAAGGTTTGTGTGCCCGAAGGCTGAAGCTGATGCTATGGTTTCTGTACCTATCAGTGAAAGCAGTTAAAATTTAAACATGTTGAAAACCAAATGAAAACACACAAGAGGAAGAGGTTACAAGGCAGAAACACCAAAAAGGCCCAAACCCAGAAATGGCCTACAAATAAAAAGTATTCCCTCTTCCTACCAGTAATTGTATAATCAGTAAGCTAAATGCTGTTTAAGAAAATCCCCAAAGCAAAGCACAAACCACGACAAAGTATATTCTCTATCCAATATCATAATAATCCATAATTTCATCAATTATCTAATTTGACTTCTAGGCTAATAAGCAAGGGCTCCAATTTATGGATCATTTTATGTGCAGAAACGCTAAATTTGTCTGAATATCTCTGTATTAACCTCCACCTCTGAATTTTTTTTTACGACTCATTCAACAGAATCCCACAAATTAAAAATGGCATTAAGGTGATTTTCATGCTGCTGTAAAACTGCTCCTAAAAATTCACTTTTATCATTCCAATTTCCACATTTCTCCAAACACAGACATGCTGTGAAAATTGTTCTGCACTTCCAATAACATCCTAAGTATTTTTAGCTTCCAGATGTTTTTATTTTCTTAATAACTGGTGTGATTACCAGACAGCACTCTGTCAAAATTTAAATGCAAGGTGTACCACTAAATCATCATTTACTGTAACTAATTATACAAGAAAGAAAACTTCAGGAAGAAACTATGTAAAATGTCAAACATCAAGAAAATAATCTTATGAAATGCCAGCTGTGCTTCTGTTGAGAGCTTCAAAACATCAGTGAATTCAAAACCTGGGGATTTTTCCACTGTAATGGGAAAGATGCAGTGTGAGAAAGGAGCGTAATCACCTTCCCATAAACAAGAACTTTTGAACATATCATACTCACTGTACAGTGTAAGTTGCTGTGGTTTTTTTTTCTTAAAAGGTGACTGATATTAAGCTAAATCTTTTAGACACTGACAACAAAATGATGAGATTTCATGGTGCTGTTCGTGAAATACGCACAAGATAATTTTCTGATATTTACTCAACTAATTACTCACTTTATTGTAAATCGTGTACTTCATATTTCAGCTAGTACAATGAGGTCCTAGTACAATCTCTCTCGACTACACTGAAGTAGCATAGCAGCAGTTACCGGCACTGCAGTAAGAAACCAGCAAAATACCACATGAACTGGATAAACGCAAACGTGCTTGCTGGCATAACAGAAAGGCACTGCAGCACAGCTCTTAACCTGCTCCCTTCGTTCCCAAGAATGTCACTCTCGCAAGTGCTGATTTATGTGCACCTGAGATGAACACCTGTGCATACAACTGCTGCACATACTCTTGTTGTTTTGTGTACAAAGACTATTAACCGAGTGCCATCTACAATCCATACGTTTAATAATCACAAACCAAACCCTTGGTTCAAGGGCAGCTGGTCTTTTAAGAGGCATGTGAGCCTACACTCCAATTGTATGATTCTAGCCATCGAGAGGTCTCAACTTTATTGCTTTAAACAAGTGAAAGCTCTCGTTCCCGTGCCGGTGTTTTTAAGGCCAGGCCCTGCAGTTATGCCTTTCTATCCAAAGGTCCCGCACCTAACCCAGGACTTTTGTGTGCCTTACTAAAAAAATTATCGCAAAAATAAAAATAAAATAAAATCCGTGACGGCAGTGCAGCAGAAGGAAAATCTATCAGCACAAGCACGGCAGAAGTCGAGCTGGGCAGCACTCCCGGGGAGACGCACCGATGCGAGATTTGCCGGCACCAAGACCCCTCGCCGGGCGGACTCCACCTGCGCGGCCCTGCGGCGCCGAGAGTTCCCCCAGCAGGGCTGAGGGACCGCAGCCACTGCCACCGTCGCGTCCCCAGGAGCTGGCCCTGCGGGGATCCTGCTCTCCTCCGGCAAGGGAAAGAGGGGGAGGCCGCCACTCCCGGCCCCCACCAGGGGCGGGCGGGCGGCCGCCCCTCTTGGCGCCGGGCCCGGACGGCGAGGCGCACTCCTACACGCCGCAGCTTCCTTAAGATGGCTCGGGCCGGTGCGAGCGAGCGGCCACCCGCGGGCGGGGCAGCAGGCTACCTAGTAGCCAAGCGGAACAGCTGGCCGGTGGCTGCCGCTCACCGCCCTCCGTCCTCTCCGCGGCAGCGGCCCGATCGATCGACCCCGCGGGCACAGCACTGCGGCCATTCCCACTGCCATCGCCCCCCCCCGTCACGTGGCGAGTTCTACCGCGGACCCCCCACACGGGATCCCGGCCGAGCGGCGGCACCGTCCACCCCCGCTCGCTCCCCCTCTCCACCGCCCGCTCACCCCCGCTCGCCGCCGCGGACATGTCCTCTCGCGAGCTCTGCGGCCGGGACCGCCCTCGGGCGCGCGCCCCGGCGGTTGGCCCGCGGGCGGGGGCGGGGAGGCCGCGCGCTAGTGCTCTGCTGTCGCCTCACACACGTGGGACGCGGGAGGCGCGGGGGCGGGAAGGGGGCGGCTGCATCCGGGCACTCGCGCGTCTCCGAGGGGCGGTGGAGGCTGTGGGTGCGCGCCGCCTCTGACTGCGCTGCCTGTCCCGGCTGCTCTCAGGGAGTGTTCGCGGGGGCCGCTTTCCTAAGCCTGACGTAAAACGGTCCCCAGACCTTCGCCCTACCCCCGAGGCGGCGTCCTGTGAGGGCCGTTGCCCATTCTCAGGTGTCTCTTCGCTCTGTACCTACCTGGCTGATGGCGGGAGGGTCACGCCAGACTGCCCCCGTGCCCAGTCTTGGGGGTGGCAGGGCCCAGCCGAGGGGCCTGGGGCTGGGCGGGATTGCTGCGGCGCTGAGGCGAGCCTACGGTGAGTAGAGCACACCTCCCCGGGGCGGTTCCCGCTCAGCGATCTTCCAGGTGGTGCAGTCGCACGAATTTGAAATTGAAGAAAAACTCGGGGTATGGCTTCAAACTTCGGTGGTGCAAACAAATAAGCAAGATGGGACTCGTAGCTCATGTGTTTTCCCTTCAGGCTTAGCTATAAATATCTGAGGTGACAACTCGATCAAAGATCTAGCCAGTCAGGAGGAAAACCCCATCATTTCTTAGAAGAGGTTTTAGAAACACGATGTACACTTTAGAACGTGCAATAGTAAAAAGAAGGCAAGCAGAATGTGAGCAGGCACGCACACAGCATTAGTGTCTTGCATGTGTTGTGCAACATTATGCTCACAGCTGGGAGTCTAACACCTGGACTTTTACAAAAAGAGCTGGTCTTATTCCATAAGTATATCAGGCCTATCATTATGCAACTCTGTTTTTGTTCTGGGTTTTTGGGTTTTGTGGTTGGCGGTTTTTTAGCTCACAGAGTAAGAACGGAGCTGCCCTTTATGCAGTAGTCTAGTACAGCTCTATTACTTGCAATTTGCTAGTGTCCAGGAACTTGCTAGGAGACTACACTGTGCTTATGCTACATGGTAACAACGCAAAACATGGTTCCCTGCTCCGAAGAGTTTTTCAGTACATTTGTTCAGGAGATAAACCACACCTGCATAAACCCCCATGCGTTAAAAAACACAAACACCTTGATTTTTAATTTCTTATGGTTTTAAGATGCTAAACAATGTGCTTATATGTTTTATTATAGACTGTTGCTTATGGGGATTGGAAGGGTTATTTGTTTTGCTTTTTAAAGCAGGATACATGTCTTTTGCATTCCTTTAGACTACAGTTAGATTTGTATGAAATTTCAGATACAAATTAAAACCAGTAGTGACCTGGAAACTTAGGAATGAACTGTGTAAAGATCTCATTAGAAGCTGTCATTTGCTCTAGATTTATTTCCGTCACCCTTCAAATAAAATAGTTCAAATGGAAGTCTGCTGTTAAAACCAGGAATGTAAACAACTGCAAGTGACTACTCAGGATTGTGAAACAGTTAAGGTGAAATTGAATAAAACTATATCTAAAATTTCATATTTCTAAGAAAATGGGAAAAAGCTGTGTAGTGGCAGAGAGATTAAGATTTTGGCACTACTTTGTCATTACATTATTTGGAGAAGGTCCTAAAACTTTGGAAACTAAAGCAGAGAGATCATAAAAAGAAGAATTCGATTGATGTCTCTTGTGGCCAAACATAATTTTCTCAAACTGAGAGAAATGGTGTTCTAAATTCAGGACAAATTATTGCATAAGACAAAAAAAAAAAAAAAAGGCAGAAAAAGTAACAGATGCCTGTAACAGGGAAGCAAGAGACAGATACAGTTCAAAGCAACTGTGCATTGAACAGCTGTTGGAATGCCTTTGGTTCAAGGCCTTTTTGCAGAGACAAATGCTTTTAACATGGCCAGAAACTTGCAGAGATAATGAAAGATGTTTAGAAACTCATTCTGTTCTATTTGTGTTTTAACACAAACCAGGGATTCAACCGAACATAGCTCCATTTGTTATTTATTTATTTATATTTGGTCTTAAAGGACAAATCAAGGAGGCTTCATCAAGCCATGCAATGACCGTGCCTAGAACATACATATTATTCTTAAAAAATCACTAGATATTTGGTGATGCTCTCCCTATAGAACTTTCTACTTCTTAAAAAATGTCTTGGGAGTGAAAAGTTGATACAGAAAGTTCTAGGAAAACAAATAATTCAACAAGAACAACACAAATGTTTTTTGTTTTCCTGGAGACACAAGACATCCCCTGCTACAGAAAGATGATACTGATAAAGTTCAGTCTCCTTCTTCACCTTTTTTGGTTTTGTTAGCCAAAAAATTTAAAAAGCAGACACATAAAAGATCTGCAGTGAATATCAGGTGACAGGAACATATAAATCATATTTCTATCTTGTATATAAGAATCAAAGTTACGTGATTGTTGCAGAAATGCAGATCATAGCTTTACAGAGTGTACAGAATATGGAGAAACAAGCAAGGACAAGAACATTGTGCAAGAGGTGTAAAATCTCTTTCATGTCCAGGTGTAGTGTAGATTATTCTTACCATGTCAGCTGTTGTGTGTATTAAGGCATTGTCAATTAAGTGACTACAAAGGCATAGACATGGCTCATGTTATGGCATACTTTGAGTTTTCCATGATGAGGAATACGACAGAATACTAAAATCCTGGAAAGAAACAAGAGGCAAAGATGTGTTAAGAGGCTGACATTAAACACAGCTGTTACTCATTTCTTGGAGGTATTTGTGCTTTTTAAAACAATATAGTGATACTGTCCAGTGAAAAGGAAGATGCATTAAGAGCAGCAAATAACAACTTGAAAACAGTTTGTCCAGTAAAATCACTCTCTGGAAACTGTCCAGCTCCACACAATAAGTCTTGTCTCTCAAGCACCACCTTTCCTGTCTTGGGTATGGGTATGAACATATACAACATTTCCTTCTTATTGCAGAAAAGTTCAACTATGGCACTTGGCATTTGCCTCTAAGAATAACACTGAGCTCTGTATTACCTTTCTTGCAATAGAAGTAAGCATAAGAAACAGAGGTACAATGATTTTAACTGCTGGAGTTGTGCTGCTGTTTGAAAAGATGAGTCTAACTCTCCTGTTCCTTTCAAACTAGTGTCCTGCTGTTAGAAACTGATGAACATTGAAAGCAGGTAAATGACACAATATGGATATTTTAATATCCAAATAATGTTTTTTGTAATCTAAAACCAGTATGTACTCTATCATGCAATTGTAAGCTGTATAATTTAGCCCAGGATTGTTTATTTACTGAAACAGTGCAAAAAAATTCCAGAAATTATTCAGAAACTGCAGCTGCTTTTCAGTTTTAGTAAAGGCTTTATATAAAGCCTTTGATTGTTATAGAGATGTAAATGCTGTGTTCAGCTGTGTTAATAAAGACAATTCATCATTAAAACATACAATAAAAGTATTCTGCAACTAATTTTAAATTAGCACAAGAATGATCAAATTCAGCCATATGGTTTTGCATGGTTTTACATGTCAGAGTCATATCAAATACAAGCAGTAGTGAAATCATCAGTGTACTTGCTTGAGATGGTTCTGTAAAAATCTTACATATGACACCTTAATATTTGATTATTCTTTTCCAAAAGCTTTCCATCAATTCTTTTCTCAAGCGTATTGGAAAAGAGAAAGTTTATTTTATGTCTTCTAGATCAGTGTGACTGTGAGCAGGTTGATAAGAAGACCTCATTAATGTTTTTAAATATCTAAAGGGTGAGTGCCAAGAGGATGGAGTCAGGCTCTTCTGTGATGTGCAGTGACAGAACAAGGGGCAATGGGTGGAAGTTGAGGCAGAATAAGTTCCATGTAAACACGAGGAAAATGTTTTTTTTCACTGTGAGGGTGACAGAACACTGGAACAGGCTGCTCAGGGGGGTTGTGGAGTCTCCCTCTCTGGAGATATTCCAGACCCATCTGGATGCATTCCAGTGTGATCTGGTATAGGTGATCCTGCTCTGGCAGGGGCACTGCACTAGATGATATTTCGAGGTCCCTTCCAGCCCCTAACATTCTGTGATTCTGTGAAGACACTGGTGTCCAGAGTGAGAATGCCTTGCTGTCACTCCTGTCTGTATCTAGAGCTTCATATGAACCTGGAATTTCACTGCTGTTAATTCAATAACCAGTGCATCCAAATGACTGATTATCAATATTAACGTGCTACACTTGTCTATAGAAAGACTTTCTTTCAGTGCCTATGTTCTGTAGGTTTAATTTTCTTTTTCTGATATATAAATATTTGGTAACTATATACAAAAAGCCCACTAGCTTTCTGGGGAGGCAATTCGTGTACACCACTATGTAAAGCCACATTCTGTGTAAACTGCAAAGAAGTTAAAAAAACGTTAGTGTACATTTTCAAGTGGTGGGGTTTTTTGTTATCCTAATCTTCAGGCATTATCAAATTCATTTGTAACATCCTTCTCAAGCAGGCACTTGAAGCCGGTATCTGCTAACACAAATAACTGAAGTACTTAATTTAAAACACAGCTAAATTTGTGTCACATCACAGACAAGCTTTTATTCATAGGTTACCTTGCCAACCACAATTAGCGCCCACTGAGATTAAGTGTATCATACAATTACACCTCCTTGCAAACAAATGCCCTGTCACTGAATTCTATTAAACAGAAGAAATTCAATATACTTGTTGTTGTTTATAGGCATAAAAATTGTCTAGAAAATCTTACAAATTATTAATGCTGTTTTAGAATGTGTTGGATATATACTTTCATTGAGGCACTGAAAAGAATATATTCACATTCATAAAAAATTCAGTTTCTGTGCATGAAATTAATAATTAAGCATTTCAGAGAATTTATGTAAATCTGCCTTTACCCAGGAGCACCTGTGAACCACTTTGAGGTTTTTTTTTTTATGTTCAGGCTGCAATTAATACCTAGGGTATTTTTTTTGTTGTTGTTGTTCATCATGAGTATTTATTGAATGATTAACCTTCAAGAGGTTTATACATGTTACTAGAACTCAAATGCTGAGAAAAGCATTTTGTAGTACACATTCACTGCTCCAGGTATTTTTGTCAGTTCTTCCAGCTTATCTATGGAGTATCCATAGTCCATAAAGAAAGAACTAACATTAGAGCTTAAGGGACAATCAAATACAGGATACAACTGCAGAAAATGCTTGGGTTTAGGAAATTTTGGCATGTCCAGGTCTCCTGGGTTAGCAGAGCCTGCTCTCACAAGCTCCACTCTCTCCCCACACAGATGGGAAGGAAAGTAGCACAATCTCTGGGTTGAGGTAAAGAACTGAGATACAGAGTTTTGCTGGAACTGATACAATGCACAATGACCTTAGCCTATTTGCAGAAAAGCACAGCAAAATCCAGAAGCAGCAGTAGAAGCCAATGACCTTGCCCTGACCCACAGCCTGCCCAGCAAAAAAGGCCAACACCCCAAAAACTGGAAACTGGAAGCACAACCTGGAACAAGATGCCTCTCATATTGCCATCTGAATTTCAAGCCCCATGATGCTTTGCTCCAGTGAGCACTTTCATTTTGAAGCTGATATGACTGCATCATGGTATTGAATATCAGCAGCAGATTCAATCCATGACATTTTTTACCATCTATTCTATACCATCTATGTCATACCCAGCAGCAATAACTCATAATTTTCTAGCCTCAGGGTTTATCTCCAGGTGTTATTCTTGGGAGAGACCTGTATTTCTCTGGACAAAAGCTGGCCCACCAGTAACTGATGGTTAATTTACACTCATTCTGTTTAACCAAGTGCCCTGGGTTTGACTGGGATCAGGTTCCAGGTGGTGAGCATTGTACATAACTTGCTTTGTGTATTCCATTAAGTATTATTGTTATTATTACTGCTCTCCCCTGTTGTCCTTTTAAATTGTTCTTTTCTCATACTTTTTCTCATGATTGTCCTCACCATCCCAACAAGGCATGGGTGGAGTGAGCAAGCTGCCCCATGGTGTTTAGTTGCTGGCTTGCTGGCTGTCACCATGACAGTGAGTTTACCAATGTAGTGTGTTTGAATTGTAGATACGTGGAGCTAATTGTGGGCTATTAGTAGCCCACAGTTTGTGAAAGATCCTGAAATCTTTGTAATTGCTTCTCTTAGTTTTCAAGAATGAGGATTTCTGAAATTTCAGGTCATGCATGTAAGCCTTTGAGGGGTAGGTCTTTGCAGTGGGGATGTTTGGTATGAGTTTTGGAATGTTGGCAGCCAGCCCATTACTTCTAATTAAATGAGAGAAATAATTTCTCACACAGAGAGGTCGTTGATTTAATTTAAATTTTTGTCAGAATGCCCAGAGTATCAAATGGGTGTTGGATCATTGGAACAACATCCTTAGTACAGATTGAAAAAATCAATATAATTAATTCACCACCACCATGGGAAAAATTCTGGGATTTGTTTATGCAGATTGAAACTGATGATGAATATCCAACCCCAAATGTGTGGTATTCTTGCCTTTTCCAAGATGCAAGTTCAATTTCTCATGTAAAACTCAAGCCAGAGAGACAAAAAAGCACTTTGGTACCTGGGAGATGGAGGCTCTACTAATTTCTTGTTTGAAACTGAAGAGTCCATGGGCTACTTGTCCCAGGTAGTAGTTGAGACCTTTTCACAAGGGATGCAGATATCTCAGTGCTCATCTTATTTTGTTCTAGAGCATTTTGAAACAGAATTATAATGAAAGTTTGGCAAAAGAACAGTTTAAAATGTAAAAATAGTGAAATGTGCGGAGGCTGCTGTTCATTTTGTAAGTCAAAGCTTGTGACTAAAGAATGCTGCTTAGCAACAGATGGGGAAAATCTGAAGGTGATCACATCATGTTGAACTCCTTGCAAATTAATTATTCATGTTCATCCTACCTTTTAAGCACCATCTTTTTCTTGTCCCTGTTCTGCTTGTTCTTTGGGACTGTGTAACTGGCTTAATCATGGAACCCAGTTTTATCATCACCTATGCTGATGCAGCTGTGACTCAGCTGCAGAGCTCTAGTTCACTGTCCCACTATGCTGTACATAACGTGTGCTGATCTGTATGGAACAGGATACAAAGATGTCCTAGGAAGGAAGGAGACCATGGACTACACAGCTTCTATAGATAGTTGTTTTGTTAAAACACATTTCTGTCTCAACTATCAGCATTCACCACCAGCCCTTGTTGTAGCTCCTCTGGACCGTCTCACACCTAGTGCACCAAAAATTTGACTTCATATGTATTTTTTTATGCTTTGAAATAGCACAGGGTTGCTTTTGTTTCTAAGTTTGTTTTTTTTCTTACAAAATTAATCAGATCCCAGATTGGAACCTTTATTTTATAAACATTGCTAATGAAATATTCTCAGATTGTGGCATTTGGGAAGCTGTAAAGATCCCATTTGATTCACTTGCCACTGCCATCATTCAGCATGCATAGGGTAGAAATGTAATTACAAATGCAAATTGGCAAGTAGTGTTTGATTTATTCATCTGCAGATACTTTTTGTGTGAACCAGAACTTATGTTGACCAGGTCATGAATCAGTTTGGCAGGCTTAAAATACAAACACCTCATACCCAACTGAAAAATTATTTTGCATAAATAGTTAAGGAAGCAGAGATTTGCATATGCACCACCAGATGAAATCTTGCTTGGCAGGTGGTAAGAAGTCTTTGATGGGATGTTTGTACTCTTCACTTCAACTTTTAAACTGTAGTTTTGACACCATGCTGTGTAGGAGTTCCTTACAAAAGTTATATTTTTCTTTGTTTCCTCTTAGCCATAAAGAAAAGCATCTTCAAGTAAGGATGCCGATTTTCTCTACATACAGAGACAAAAAAACTTCAGGGTGAATTTTTCAAGGTATTAATTAGGGATAATACAGCAGATTATAAGTTTGTTTTGGTTTGGTTTTTTTTTGGTAAAGACTGTCATATATCATTACTTAATAAAAGCATTACTACCTTCCTTGCTGTATGCTTCAGTGGCAGATAAATGCATTTAAAAAAACAGAAATGCTATGTAAATAGGCATTAATAGAAATGAATATTTAATTTATCTGTAAGAATGCAGTATGAAAAAGATCATCTTGCTATCTGATTTTTAAGAACACTACACTATGTTACATGCCATAATTGTTTGAAACAGTGCACACAGTGGTGGTCAAGTTTTCCTATTGTTTATTTTTTTTGTGCCAGTGAGCATAAGGACCCTAGCAGAGGTGGGTGACTGGGTGCTTTACAGAGTTAAAAAAAGTGCAGTTAGGAAGAAGTGCAGTCTGTACATGTCTACTATTTGATTCTATTTGAAAAGATTCTGCACAAAACATGGACTTTCTGAGCTATATGTGGTGTGGAGACACAGACAAGCAGTGTACAGTATGGTGATCTCCACATGATCAAATATGGGTTCCAGCAAGGAAAAGAAGCCCAAGTTCTTCTCATGGAGATCCTGCAAGCCCATATTAAGAATTTTAGACCTCTTTGGTTTAGTGCTAATTGGGAACTAAGGCGGATTACTAATCATGAAAATTGGGGTAGTCTTGATGAGCAGGCAGTCCGATGCATGAGTACATTGCAGAAGGATATTACTTGTTACGTATAATGGGTACAGTGAGCTATGAATACTGTGTTTGCAAACTGGATATTTGAATGCGATATTACTACAAACAAATGAAATCCTTCAGTGGTAGCCCCAGTTTTGTGCTCTCCTGTTAACAGATAGCTTGAAAAGCAGAGCAGAAGTTAATAAGCAGTCACAGAAGTAAGTTTAATCTTTATAAGCAATGAAATAGGCCTGAGAAATAGTAGTTCTTAATCAGTTACTCTTATAAAGTACTCTCATGAAAGGAAATAGAGCTAGAATCTAAGCTGCTGATTTGTGAATAACCGAGTATCTAATTTAGTGTTTATTGTTTGCTCATCATCTTGTTTACTGCAATTTATATATATATTTAGTGAGAATAGTCTGGTGTATGGATTAACTGCCTGCATTTGAAGAAAAACTTCTGACTGCTAAAAAGGTACATTATAAGAATTGCTAAATAAATAATAGATAGCTAGTGCTGTAAGCTTAGGTTTTTATATATTCTCAGAAAGGTAAAGCAAAAGAAGAGGACATAGGACACAGGTCTCCTCTGCTGAAAAGACTCTCTCCTTTCTCCTTCTGTTTCCTGGGTTGCATAACCATTTCTTCCTCACAGTTTCCCCTTTTCCTTGGCTCATTTCTATGCAATCTATTTCATGCAGTATTTATAAGGTGGCTAGATCCTCCAGTTGGCATATACACAGACTTGAAAAAACCCCCATCATATAGCTGCTAATTTGAGCTTCCAAATTGAAGGTTTGGAAGTTCAGTTAAGATGCAATTAGTTGAAAATACGGCATTATGTACCAAAATCCCTGTGTCAGCTTTGAAAGTTAAGCTCATGATGAAATAAGACATTTCAAAATTGAAGTTATGGCTGCATTCTCTCTTCCTTTCGAGGCCTAACTTGTTCATAATCCCTTCTACTGATTCATTATTTCTTAGCACACAACAGCAAATTAAGTCCACATGAGCCTTTTAGATAAATAAAACCAGATCATAACTGATTTGGCACAGATCCTATTTTGGAATCTGCCAGTTTAAGAAGTGTAACTCTAACAATAAGGGTCAAGCTAATTACAGTTGCTTAGAAATCCAGATTTTCTTGGTCTGAGCTGGATCCTGCTTGCCAGCCTGAATTTCTCTGTGATATTTCAAACTCACTCTTTGAACAAGGACTTGCACTGAGTAAGCATAGCTGCGAACCAGTAGCTTCTTGGTTCTTGACTCCATGCTACCACTTAATCCCCAGCTTTCTTATCTGCAGAAATTCACTTACTGAAAATAAGACTACTACCTTGTACTGTTAATAAATAATAGCATCTCAGAAGGAACTTCATCTCCACACTGGTTAGAATCCTTGATCCAGTTTTAGAATCTGAACTTCTGACAATTGTTACCTTCAACAAACACTCCAAGACTTCATTGATGTGCAGAATGCTTAATTCTTGAAATTTTCTAGTGTTCCTAAAACTGCATCAAGACAAAAGGTCTTCACCTTCAGACAATGAAACCATTCAAAGGAACCTAAAACCCAGCAAAGGAGATAGCTCTGACTTGCAGAAACAATCTTAGATGACTATTCTGGGAATGTTCTTTGGAATTACCTCATTATTTATTCTTGGTGCAGTCCACCAATTAAACAATTTTATATATGGAAACAGGGATGGGCTTAGCTTACTTCTTCAGGGTCATCTTCAGAGACATGGACACTGAAGATGTGCAGGCTCATATTACCCAACAGAGCAGATACTCTGTGTCTGTGTATGTGTGCACGCAAATATGTATGTGTAATGTTACATGCTATCAGCAATGCTGATTAATGAGTGAAAGAAAGTCTGAGATTCCTGGTGGATGTCAGTTGAAATCCCTGTTTAGGTAATAATGCATGTGTGATTCAAACCGCTAGAAACATGTGAGGCATCCCTAAGAAGCTGATGGGGCTGAGAAACAAGAAAAAGAAACCCCCACTCAATTTTAATATCAATAACATTTTGTGGAAAAAAAAATTAGATGACTTAGTGTGTGATCATTCAAACCTTCTGTCAAGCAAATACTGAAGTGAGAAAGAAAATATTGATTGTGACTTCTGTTAGCTTGTGATGTGCAGTATAATGTTAATATTTAGCAAAAGCCTAATGTACTGTAATAGTTAATTTTAATACAGCAGATTTACTGCTATTCAAGGTTTGGTTGAGATGTTTTTATTGTCATAAAGATTATCAATACCTCATGCACCAAGATTTGCATGGGATGAACCTCAAAAGTTTCTGGTTGTTATTTCTTCTTTCTATTTGCTATGGGCAGCACTCTTAAAGGATCTCCCGATCTTAACATTTACTTACTAGCTACCTCTGTGTTAGGAGTTTCTCCTCCAACTAGTGGTCATAACGATGCTTTCAGACTGCAGGCATTAGAAATGTAGTGTGACATTCTGTAAACTAAAGAAAATGTGGATGGCTACACTGGAAGGCAACTGTAACAAATGGATTACATAGATTTTAACAGTTAGAATCAAGTAACAGTTTAACACAAATATAAGTTGACTTTTAAAGACCAGAGACCAACAATTAACATTCACAGATTTTAAAGATGAAGCAGAAACAAAGTGTATTGTGACTATGGAAAGAGCAAGACTGAAGGATTTCATTAAAGAAAATTTAGATTAAAGTAGGAGACATGGTGTTAATATTCTTGCTGTTGCAGATCTCCCAATACTTCATATCTCCCTGCTATGAATTATTATGCATAGAATATGAGCTTTTGCAGGCTCTAGAGACTTGCCAGTGTTACTGCAATGGGTTGGAAGGGCCATGAGATATAAATGCCACAAGAAAATTTGCAACTTCTGCTATCCCTGTGTAAGAGCCCAAGAATTTTTCTTTGAAAATTTTCCAGGAGTGAGAATAATTTATAAAATCAACTGATTCTAATTTTATTGTAACTATATTTGGCCTAGGTTTAATCTGTTAAAAAGAAATTCAAGACAAAACTGGAAATTACATGTTACAGGAACTGCCAACTTGCAGCTCTGTACTTTCTCCATGTGTCAGTGTGCCTCAAGCCTGCGGCCAAAATGAAAATGAAGCACACTACATTAATGGATATTAAGTACTGGACAAGGGTCTGGTGCAGCCAGCCTTGCAAAGAACTCAGTGTTGTCACAAACTGTAGCTGCTTACAAGTTGTAGCAATATTTAAGCAGCATTCTTGAAAGCAAACAAATAGACAAGAATACAGACATTGGTAGGACAAGAGAAGCAAAAAAAATAAATGGTTGATTGTAGGCTGAACATGAGCCTGCAGTGTGCCCAGGCAGCCAAGAAGGCTAATGGCATCCTGGCTTGCATCAGGAACAGTGTGGCCAGCAGGAGCAGGGAGGTCATTGTGCCCCTGTACACTGCACTGGTTAGGCCGCACCTTGAGTCCTGTGTCCAGTTCTGGGCCCCTCAGTTTAGGAAGGATGTTGACTTGCTGGAACGTGTCCAGAGAAGGGCAACAAAGCTGGTGAGGGGTTTGGAACACAAGCCCTATGAGGAAAGGCTGAGGGAGCTGGGGTTGCTTAGCCTGGAGAAGAGGAGACTGAGGGGTGACCTTATTGCTCTCTACAACTACCTGAAGGGAGGTTGTAGCCAGGCAGAGGTTGGCCTCTTCTCCCAGGCATCCAGCACCAGAACAAGAGGACACAGTCTCAGGCTGCGCCAGGGCAGGTTTAGGCTGGATGTTAGGAAGAAGTTCTACACGGAGAGAGTGATTGCCCATTGGAATCGGCTACCCGTGGAGGTGGTGGAGTCACCTTCACAGGAGGTGTTCAGGAGAAGACTTGATGGGGTGCTTGGCTGTATGGTCTAGTTGTTGGGTGGGTTGGATTGTTTGATGGGTTGGACGCGATGATCTTGAAGGTCTCTTCCAACCTGGTGTATTGTATTGTATTGTATTGTATTGTATTAAATAAATGAGAAAATTCCAGAAAAAAAATAGAAGATAAAAGTTGAATGAAGATGCTGCAAACAGCATGAAGAACAAATAACTCCAAAGAACTGCAAGACATTACTTCAAGTCAGTGTTAAATGATGATGTAGGTATCCAGGCCTCCACGGCCTCCACTGCAGCTGAACATTCCTGATGTCCCTGGGCCCTATGACATTCCCTTCACCCAAGAGGATATTCAGAAGAGGGACAAGAATATGTTATGTCCTACTGCATACACTAATGGGAACTGAGTAGCTCTACATAACTCAAATTACAGCTATGCTGCATAGTTTCAGGGGAGCTGAAATGCAGCAATGCCAAGTTTTTGCATTATGTGCCAATTTCACTGGACAAACTGAACTTTGAATCACTTGGGAGATCAGTTTGTGTTTGGAATTTGAACATTAGTATGTTCCTGTGGAGAATATGTAATAGGCACTGAAGGTAGAGAAACCAGAGCTTTTTCACTGAATCTACAGATGCAAATTTGTTTCTCTTTTTGCATATTCAATTACATAATATTTCATCTTATACTTGTGAGGTTTCTGAGATAGGGTTATTGGAATTTGTATTCAGTTGAACCAGTAATCAAAGAGAAGCTGGAGCAGTGAGGAATGGTGATCTAAAAATAAAACTTCTATACATTTGCAGTACATACATGATAGATTTAGTAGTGATTTTGAAAATTCTGCCCTCAAAATTTACAAATATGCTCTCTGGGATTGTAGAAATCCCTTCTGGAAGGCCCCTGCCTAAAATCCAGCTAATAGTTTCTTCAAACTGTTTAGCCACCTATGGCAGTAGGCCATGGTACACCTTACCATCTCAAACAAATGTAGGTGTGGTTATACTTGGACTCTTCACAAGCAAATTATTTATTGTGATCTGGTGTAGGAGCCATTCTGAAAGTGGAGGAAGAAGCTGGGAAGCTCAAGAACAAGAGTGCACTGAAGAATAAATCGGGTTTGGAAACAGTATCAGTTACTTCATAACTATGGTCTATTGCTCTTTGATAGTACATGATAAAGGAAAAAAAGTAATGCTGAGGGACAGAGGACCCTAGAAATTAAATCTATGCTTTTATTTGCAGAGGGAGTCTCTTCCAAAGAGAAATATGGGGATATGCAAGTTAAGGAAACAGTGTCTATTTACCCCAAATTTAATACTCCTAGGAAGACTGCTTTATAGCAGTTCTGGATTAAGGTCATTTTGCCATGCTCTAAAAAAAAAAAAAAAATCACACTAAAATTAGTATGTATGCAGGCCCATTTTGATATATCACAGCAACATCATCTGTTTAGACAGCAAATCACCACAGCAATGTAGGAGCCCTGGTTACCCTTACTAAGTTCAGCAAGACTAAAGAATTCACCTCTCAGCTAAGTATTTGCTAGCCAAGTTGCTGAACATTTCTTCCCTTTTTCCAAGACTGTGTGGCTATTTTTTCCTTTTACTTTGTTGTGAAGAAGCTTGCAAAATACAGATCAAAACTCAAGTCAAAAACAGCCAGCTTATTTGTATTGAAAAGTCTGAACTCTTAACATTTTGTACTCAAAAAATGGCACTGAAGCTTTAAAACATTCGAGTATTGCCTTGTACAACCTTATCAAAACATTTAGTCAGTCATGTACATTCTTGCAGCAGAGAGGGCAATCAAATCTAGAACTGCCTGAGCTTGTGAACTGCAAGTGAGTAAAACTGAATAACGATGTTATGTCTTTGGGAAGGAAAGAAAGGAGAGAGCAAGATAAAGATTGTCAATTTTTAGAAAGCAAATTTCAATGAATTCTCAGAAGTTTCTTTATGGTCACATGGGAGGAAAGCCTGATGGAAAAGAAGCTACAGATAGCTGCCACAGGACAGACAGATTGAGTAAGTAAGGCCAAGTCATGGAACTTTACTTGCTTCAAGGACTGAACACAAAATGTAAACTTGGCTATCTGGTTCAAACTGTGATGGAAGAGAAGTATAGTGTGTATATATAGTAACAAAGGCACAGAATAAGATTAAGTAACATGAAATATCACAAGAAAGCATTTTTAAATAAGTAACCCAAATTGAAGGCAGTATATTATTCTATTTATTTTTAAATAAAAAGACCCACAAAACATCAAGAAAGGACAACAAAGTTGCAAGCTAAAAACACCACAAGGCCACCATTCACTCAGACATGCTGGTGCATCTGCATACAGGTAGACTCTTTGGCTTGGTTATTTGAGGGTTAAGTGATTTCAGGAGTAATCTCTTCCACCCTTGTTCATAGTTTGTACCTACTGCCCCAGAAGGTCACACCACTAACTTACAACTTAATCTAATACAGAAAATGCCAAATCACAAATAAGGAATAAGAATATACAGCATCACTTGTGGTTATTTAAAGAAAAAGCCAAATCCAGCACAAATAAAACCCCAACAAGCCAATAATACTAAAAAAATGTTCCAAAATTCCATGTATATAAACAAAAAGCAAATTAACCTTGATATTTAACAAGTTATTATTTAATTGCATTATGTGAATTTCATCTACATGAAGCTACAACTTCAAAACCTTTTCACACAACCCTTCATTTTCCACCTTATACAAGTGAAAAAATAAACACTGGCAAAGCCGAGATGCAATACATCTGAAAGAAACCAACCCACAGTTCCTGTAACATCTTAGAGATGCAAATGCACAAATACTACATGGTTTTGAAGGTTGTTGAGCTCTCCTGTTCTCAGGCTCCATAGTCCATATATTCAGAACATTTGTACTCCCATTTTCTGTTCCCTTAGCACCACTTTACAGGCATTCTCAACCCTAACCTTATTGCTTTGAATAAGCAAAATTCTCATGGAATGTCTTCGTACATTAATGAAATAAATTAGAATATAGGGTGATAGAAAGTCAAATACCTGAATTATAACCCCACACCAAATTTAAAAACATTCTGATATCAATAAAAGCAAAGGAGAAAAAAAAAAAAGTCAAATTCTAAGCTTCTTATGGATGTATTTAATGCTGAAATCTGCAGCTGCAGAGAAACATTCTCTTGGGAAACCTGGCACAGCTCAGTCCTAGACTCTAAGTTAACAAATTCATAATTCACACTTGAACACAGGAAACACTAAACCTGAAAGTGCAGAGTGATTTTTACTAAATATGAATATATAAAATCAGTATTTTCTCTTCTAATAATGGAGATAGTATTGATCTGTTGTGAGTATTAGAATAAAAAAAAAAAAAAAAAACATGTGCAAATCATTATAGATTTTCTAAGTAGCTAATCCATTGTCATGTAATGACACAGGACCAACTCTTTTGGTAGTTTGTTACATACTTTGATATCACAAGTTTAGTGCAGAATGTGTTTGTAAACACTATACACATTCACAAACTATCAAAAGCAGAATAACTTTTTCCTGTTGTATGCTACACGTTTACTGAATGCAAGTGCAACAGGACAAAGACAGAAGATAATACTGGAAGGACTGTCAACAATTTTTAAAAACTTCACTTAGAAAACTATCACATTTTAAGAGAAGAAATATGCTCTGGTATAAAGAAATAGTCCCAAAGGTACACCTAGATTTTACACTTTCAAGTGAATGAGGTTAAAGAGCTATCAAAACTGAATGAAAAAAATAGATCTTCAAAGCTTAAGTAAGGCATGCTGAGAAGTTGTATTGAGCCACCCCAGAATCTCTATGAAGAGAGCCTAGACCAAAGGAATGCACCTTGTAAAATCTAGCAAGACAGAGTTGGAATGTCAAAAAAGACAGGTAACTGCTAGTAAAGTAAGAAAATATAATATAGAACATACCACATAACTGTAATTTACAGTGATAAAGGCTTACGATGATGTTCTAAAATTCACTGTCGAGTCCAAATCTGTTGGCCTAAACAAACTGCTGACAAAAGACCATGATGTCTCCATTACTGTTGATTGAAAACTGGCAGTTTCCAATTACAAAAGCAATTGACATATCATGAAGCACGTCATACCAACCAAAACACCATACATTTTTACCTTTACTTTCCAAAGAACGCACCCTCATCGGTTAGTCTTAGCAATTACTTCTTATGGACTTGGTAAAGAACTTAATTCCCTTCATTCAGTGACATAATTTGTAAGAGAGCTGTAGAAAGACTAAAAATAATTTGCATTTCTCTATTAAAAACATTTCTTACTCCTCTTGAAACTTGTCTTCAGTAATAATTAACTCATATGTTAAAACTGAGGGAACAGCATTAGCAAGAAACAGTTGGTTATCTTAGCATTTATTAAAAGTATTTCATGTACTTTGGCAAAGCATTGTGCACAAAAAGATTATCTGTGCCCTGTGTTGAACACTCTCATTAATCATCTTTTGCTTTTTCCTTTAGCTACTGCCTCTCGGTAGGGCAGGTGAATAAAGTCAAAGAGTTGTGTGGCATTGGCAGCGTTGCCCAAAATGTTGGTGAGCTCGTCCTTTGACAGTGTCACTAGCTCTGCAATGCTTTTAACGTGGTTCATTAAAGCACGACAGTTTTTTGCATTAATACCTGGCATTTTTAATAGAAAGTCCTGAGGACCAGGGTTATACTTGTCTGACTCTGGAAGAATATCAGAATCTGCTGTGATGGCCATTGCTGTCTCTGCATCAGGTTGGGGATGGTTTTGTTTTAACTCTTCAAACAGTTCAGCAGTAGCATGAGGAGAGGGACACCACAGGATACGCAGCTTTGGGAAATGGAGTGTAAGAAGGGTTAGTTTAGAAGTGATGTCATTACTGGAAATTTCCTGATGTAGAGAGCCTCGTGGAATCAATGAGAAAGGTTTGCTAGGATCAAATTCAATCAGGAGAATTGGTCGCTTATAGTAACGGGACATAGAAATGCACTGTGCATACAGTCTTCCATTATTTAAGGAACCAATCAGATCACTGACACTTTTCCGCTCGACGCAGACATCAGGAGTTAAAATATAATCTCCAACTTCCAAAGTGACAGGCTCAATGTCAATACCACGACGATGGATCAGTGATGGGAGCTCACTGCGGAACTCCCGCATATCCACTATTACAGTTTGCTGAATGCTCTTCTGTTCCTGGCCACCTGAAGAACAACACAAACACAGTTAATCTAATGCTTATGACCCGCTGTGGAGTTTTCCTGTGTGCTATCAGTGCTTCTGCAATGGATGGGCTTCACGTTTCAAAATATATCTCAAATTAATCAATATGATAAATCCAGACTTAATTTAATTTCTTTCTATACTGTAGATCATGGAGTATGCCCTGCAGTTTCATAGAACCATCGTGCTACCTCTAAGCTTTCTGTATGTGACAATAAAATACATTAAACTAGTTGAAAATTGCTTAAATGCATCAGACAAATCTTCAAAAAGCTGCCTGCAAGATGAAATAATGAAGCTGATCCTTTTAATTTCCTGCTGTTTCCCCACAAAAAAAGGCATTTTACTGTAGGGGTTGTACTTCAGCCTCTACAGATTAGTAGTGGGACACATGAAGAGACTGCAGCATCAAGGCCACACAAGATGCAACAACAGAGACTAGAGAGCATATGGTAAAGGAGATCAGGATTACAAAAATGAGAGCAAAGCAAAACAGGGAGAGAGCTGTAAAGATGAAGACATATAGGTCAGACGAAAGGAATGAAAATGTGATTAGAACTGTAACAACAAAAGAATCCTTTACTGCAAAGCAAGTAACCCCACAATTTGCAGTTGTTTACCCAAGCAACCTGTTTTGCCAAGATCAAAAGAAGCCTTCACCATTTACTAGCTCAAGAACAACACTGTCTTCGGCTATCTGTAGACTCCAGTTTTAATTTCACCTCCCTTCAAGCAATACTAGACAGTCTTGTAACCAACAAACTGCCTAGAAACAATTCAAATGGTATCTGACATAATGGTAAAATACTTCTCTGTTGTATATTTTCTGTTCAAAGACAAACATAATAAATTGTCATTGCATGGAGACAGGTAGGTGGAGCACAGTTGATAATGCTTCTTTACCACCAAGGCTGGAGAGTCAATGTGCAGTGTGCCTAGGTCTCTGCTGCTCCAGACAGGACTCTATGGCACTAGTGACAGGGCTCTCTCAAAGCTCAGAGCCGCAAGCCTCAGTACAGAAACTGCTCACCTGCTTTGCGTGTGTCTGTAGAAGCACAGGCAGGTTTAGCATCTCTTACTAGGTCTAAGTTTGTGTCATCTCTTCCTTCTCCTTCTTCAGGAATAACCATGCTGGCCTTCTCACTAAGGAACCACAAAGAAAGGAACACTGAAATGCAATTCTATGAAAAAAACAGATCCAACGCTTTAATAGCCCTCAGCCACATGTAAGATTCTATCTAGTTTAACTTGACCAGGAATGCAATTTATGGTTTTCCAGGCTGGTAGGCTAGATGCTATATTTTACTTTTCAACTTTTTAGCATCTGATTTTTTTAATTTGTGGAACTTCTCAGGAATAATGGCTAGCAATAGCAGTATAACTTGCTGAGAAGGCACTGTCAGTAAAAATACCATCTTGCACAGTCTAACAAAATAAGTTGGTTTTGGGGAAAAAAAACAAGTCATAAAAGCCTTAGAAATATCTTACACAAAGTGTTACCTAGAGATAAAAACACATTTACAGAAGTGGAATTCATAGGCAATATGGAAAAAACCCAACTGGTGCTGGTTAGCCTTTGAAATTTAGTATTACCCCCCCAAGTTTAATAAATAAAATATCAGACGCATCAAAAAGGAAAGTTTTGACTTTTCATTTTCTCAGTGGGTGATTTCTCGTAACATATAAAAAGCAACTGAATAAAGAGTTTATGTAAAGCTTTCGCGCAGCTAAGAACCTCACTCTATTTAAAATATAAGTATATAGATAAATGACATGAGACATTAATAATTAAGATAGTAAACCAATGTTGTTACCGGATAAGTTTTTCAAAGGCCTCCTTCTCTTTTCTCAGAGCTGTGAGGTAGCGCTGTTCTTCTGTGGAGCCCCCATATATGAGGAAATAAACCCTGTAAGTTTGGAGGAAGGGGAAAAAAGGGAAACAAACTAGGATCACAAAACTTCATATCAAGTCAAAACCACCCACAATCAATATTTAAGATTAGTAGCAATAAGTGTCTGACCAGTTAGTATTTGCCTTAAAAAAGTTAAAAAAACACTCTCTTTGTCTGTAACAAGATGTTCCAAAATTGGCAACAAAAATTATTCTATCCAGTGCTTTTTCTTTTCCCAGTGGCACATACACTTACTGGAATTGTGACTCAGAGTGGACCAAGATTTCAGTCAGCCACTCAATAAAGAGATAAAGCAAATATAATGGAGAAGTTACTCTCTTAACGTTTTTAACATCTTCCCAGTAACATATGTAACAAACTAAAAAAAAATCTGCAATCATCGCAGGGGAGGAAAAAACACTATCTAAGATTTTTAAATGACATATTTGTGCAAGAAAACCATAGGATCTACAAAGAACAAGCTGTCATTTGTATCACAGAGCTGAATACACCAACAAATTAAACAGTATTCTGCAAATATGGAACATGTAAGAATTCATAATTACCTTAAAGAATTAATTACCTATGGCTTTTCCACACAGTAATTTTTTCCCAGCATAATTTAATTCAGGTTAATTTTGACAGACTGATAGGATTTTATTTCTATTACTTTTTTAATGCAGGGCATCTCCTAACCCTTAATTGTGTGCCTCATCTGATTTGCCTGCTCTGAAGTGTGGGAACATGATGCTGCTGGTAGATACAACACGTACTGATTAGGCAATTAAAAAAGTTAATTGGACAAATAACCCAGTAATTATCCGCATGCAATAAACGTTATGAGTTCTTTCACTCATATCTGCACTAGAGTCATTACCTGGCTATCAGGTACAGATACATATACTGCCAAAGTGATTTCCATTTTCATTGCATATATACAAATCTTTGACTGGAAAATTACAATTGCTCTGTTAAATTTATGCCAATAATTTCCATGAGGTGACTGAAGTATAAAGCATAATTCAAAGGGTAATAATTTCATATGCCAAGAGATTTTGTTTCAACTGTAGCTAGTAAAATGTTTATTCTAAGACTTAAGAGACTGCCCTAACTTATTTTCAGAGAGGTGGAAGCATAACGAGGGTATAGTGTATTCAAGAAATGCTGTATCAGGCAGCCATATAATGGAAGATAATGCAAAAACTCAGAGTATATTAAAAATATTCTGTAATTACTCTGTAACATCAATTCATAAAAGTGAGTTTTTGAAATTTACAAGTGTGTTAAATGTATCAAGTACACAACCCCTGAATCTGTCATTTTTGTTATTGTGTTTTCTTTTACTACTTTTTCTGTTACAGTTTCTGAATTACTATCTTCAGCATGATCTGACCTCAGGAAATATGAAAGTCAATTAGATCTAAAACGATGAAGCTTATTGTGTAAAAACTGTGCCTATAGATATGGTTTAAAATGACACTTCAGCACCTGAAAAGGGACCTATTAACACTAAGGTCATCTAAGCAGAGGCCTTATAGAAAGTGGAATGATCTTACCCCACCTCTCCAGGTATGTCTCTGCTGTTAAGGGACTTAATATCTGTTGGGAGATAAAGATTATTTCTTGGCTACCTCAGACATTATGCTTCTGTTTAAAATTACGAAGGCTAAAAAGGAATTAAAAGGTAGCCTAAGAAAATCAGGAGATGCATGTTCTGCCTTGACTAAAATTATCCTGACCAAATCAACTTGCCTCAAAGGCTTCCCAGGCCTGCTTGCCTTGTAGATTTCCAGCTGCCGAACAAAAGTTAGTTCTGCATCATATAACACAACGTATCTTGGTTCTACTTCATGCAGGACCCGAGTGAGTGCGTAAGGATCACTGCACCCCTGCAACGGATGGATGATTGTGAGCGGGTTCTTGAAAATCCCATAGTAACAGTCTGAGGGCAAGTTCACATGGAAATCTTCAGGAATGGTCTCTTCTGCACTGCTTTCTTGGCTACTGCTTAATTCTTTGTTATCTTCCACCTCTAAATACTCTTTATTTTCCTCCTCAGTTTTCGCTATCATTTCAGTTATAGTCCGGTCTTGCTGCTTCTTGTGTTTATTTTGTTTTGAAGAAGCTGCGAGTTTGGCTTTTTTGGTTTGAGGGCCTGTGTCTCGTCTGGCATGTCCTTTGGATTTGACAGCTTTTCTGTCCTTAATCCATACTTCTGCAGCTTTCTCATCCTTTCCAAAGGTTTTATTATACAGTCTGGTTAAAAAAGCTTCTGCTCCAGCAATAATACACTCCCTGAGCTGTGCACAAGCTCGGTCATCACTGGCACAAATAAGCACTTGCCCTGCAGTCAAGAAACAACACCATGTTTACAATCTGTTATGCCATACTTCTTATTCAGCTACAAGACATCCTTTGAGTAAACTGTTCTTAATAACACTAGAAGCATGTATGCCAAACGCTTTTATGTTTGCTTGTCATAGTTGCTCTGGACTTCGAGGGAGTCTAAATTGCATGATGTTTTGTACCAAACAAAATTAGAGAAGGTTAATGGAAGTTCAGCGTTCTTTATTCTTACACCATCTAAATTAGTGAGGTTTTCCTTTTGGCCATCTGAAATGAGGCAGATTTAGCACATAATGAAACATACTAGGAAAAGTACTGGTTTTTTCTTGAAATGTGAAATGAGAGAAATTAATGTAGAACATTCTAATTTTCAGCATTTGTTAGCTGTTTTAAAGAGTATATTAAAAAAATAGGTTTCACACAGTATTATTGACATTTGTGGGCCTTGAATAGCAATTCTCCACAGCTGACTCAGATAAACTCCTACAACACTAGGTGAGAGAGCCAGTTCTTACCCAGTCAGAACACTGTGGGTGGGAGAAAAAAGAGTACTTTTTTTACCATTACTATTTCCTAAAATAAAACTTGGCTAAATTTAAGGGGATGAAAAGTCCTAAAACAGGAAAGGCAACAAAACAGTTAGATCAAAACATACTTCCACTTCCTTCTACTCTCTACCCCATTTAGGTGCATCTCCTGGAGAAGCATAGCTTTCAGGTGCACAAGATGAATGTGTGAGATGGAAACAGCATAAACCAGAACTCCTATCTTTTTTAAACCTGCACTTGAGCAACAACTGGATAGTACCTTGATTATAAATTTCCATATTACTAATTTTATTGGTTTTGATAATGTGCTGATACTTTGGTCTCAAAATCTATGTAAAAATGTGTTTCCATTAGACATTCTTTCCTGAACAGTACTGCATAGTAACCAGCAGCATTTGTTTTGGAGAACAAGAACAAAGCAAGAGTTTATATGAAACTATTTTGTTTTTTTCATAGTTGATGAACATGTATGTAAACTTGTGTCAAGCCCACAAATTAAACTTAAAACTAGGTCTTTAATAAAACTACAGTCTCTACTACAGTAAAGAGTTAGGTTTCTTCTCTCTAAAGTCAAGTAGTAATAACTAGCTGCACTGTTAAAATTTGCATCACTTAGAATTCTCTTACCTGGACCACCAAGGTCTTCACTGTTGTTATTCTCATTTTCAATCTCTTTCAGTACTTCGCTCAAAGCTTCCCATTTTGGGTTACTTTCTAGAACCAGTTCCCTTTTCAGTTCTGAAACAAAGTGAGATTGAACATAGCAGCTCTTACAGCCAAAATATCCTTCAGAACTTTAAATTAGTGGTTAAATGTCAATAGCACGATGGGTGTTGGCAAATACAATATTCAACAGCCTACATAGGCAGCTTGCTATGTTAATGGGCTGGAGAGCAGTCTTACAGAAACATTTTTAAATGGGGATAAGTACTTTAGCGAAGCAAAAAGTTAAAATGTTAACTCGTACTTCAATTCTCAAACTCCTGAATATATATGGTTTTAATAAAAGCAATGGTACTCTCCTACTTGCTCACATAAAATCATAAAGATCTGACGAAACATCAATGTAATTCAAGAACAAGTCCAAAAAAGCTCTCCCAATGAAGAGCTGAGCAAGCTTAGAAGAACCCTTTACTTCTTCATGACTGTTCCATGCTGTTTATTATATGCTTGTTGAACTAGATTATGTCTCAACTTATCCCAGCTAACAGATCACATAGGGAACCACAGCAGAAGTAATAATATGCAGAGCATTTGGAATCGTGTGACACTCAGACTTAAAATTAGGAACGGTTGGTACCATTTTCCTTCTTTACATTGCTTTTTTCAGAGACTTTGCCTTTCTGATTTGGTTTCTCCTCTGCAATGCGATAAACTCTAGCTCGAGCATTCACAAACATTGAAGTACTGGAGTCGAGAAACAGCCAACCTAAAGAGAACAAGAAAGAAGTAGTAGACTGACATTTGCAATGTGCACATGTTTCAACCCTTTCCAGTACAAGCCCCAGTCCTCTGCTCTGGAATACCTGTGCTACCCGCTTCCCATGTAATTACTGGCTTAGTAAAAGACAGACATGTGATGCAAATCTCACACTGTTAAGTAACAGCAGTTAAGTGGGAAGATGAAAGCATTATCTGTCAATAAAAACCTACATCCTTATGGCTGGTTATATAAAACCTAATTAGATACCTTCATATGTTTGGGAATGTTAATTAAAAATATAAACACTTCACTGTTTCATGCATTAACTTGTATGGTTACTCAGTGTTTACCTGAATTTTCACCAAAAGCTTTTTCACTTGCTTTCAGTGACTCCAGAAGATTAAGGAAAGTGACACAATCATACTGAGTTAGATACAGTAGCAAAGTACGTAGTATCTTCAAATCCTGGACCAAAGATTTTGTCTTGGCTCCAAGTTGATGCCAGAGAGGATCTAAATAGTGACGTATTGTCTAGAAATACAATTTGGAAAGTTCAAGATATCAAATCTATAGTATGCTAAGTCTATAGTATACTAACCAAGATGATAACACACTTCTTTTTCCCTCCACTTTACAGGAAATGCCACTAGTTTCCCAAAGTTATTAAGCATACCCAATTAAAGATGTGATAGTGAGGTATTTGTTTTGATAAGTAATTATTTTTCACTAAGCATAATTTAGATGCCTTTCAGTGTGCTTTCAGTATATACTTTCCATATAATAACAAAATACAGGTAAAATTAAAAAGCAAACCCTTATCTCCCTGGTAATAGCCTGTGCCGTTAGTATCTAGCATCCTTTACTTAGGTCAGGTAAAAGCCATTATAATGTCATTTGATTTTCAAAATAAAATGAGTACCATACAAATATGCAACTTAGAGCACATATGAAAAAAACCCAAACTTCCAAGTATTTAATGTACAGAAGGCCTCACACCAAGATGAAAACACAGGTAAGAACTAAGCATGTTTCACTACGATGGTTGAAGATTTTACTCTGTATGTATGTAAAATATTGCAAATCTGCCAGAAATAACACTGCACACACAATTAATGGCATTTATAATAATTAAAAGATACAGCAGATGCATGCATGTGCATATTGTGTAATATATGCAGTGCTTCTTCTAACAGAGGAAAGAAAATATAAGCAGGAAATTCAAGAGGAAATAAGGGTGTGTGTAAAGAACTACCTATCTCTAAAGTCTTTTGAGCCAAAATTGCAACCATCTTCATCACCATAATATACCAATCATGAATCAAAATGTTCTTACTGTAGACTTTGGAAATAGAGGAACAAACTGTAATATCATCCTTTTTAGATGGACAGTTTCTCTCCTTGTATCAGTAATAACCATGCCACAGGAGAATGCTCAGTTTATTACAAATAATATTTTGGTTTGCATGGCAGACAGTTTGATACACCTCTTCAGTTAGACACAGGAAAACAATAAAAATGGTTACCTTGTCAAAAGGTTTACCAATAGCATTTTCTAAAGACAGATCTTCTACTTCAAGGGTTGGATTATAACGTTTGAGTTCTCTCAGACACGCATTCAAAATGTCCAGGATTGATGTCTGGATAGCAAGCATGGCAGGGGTCATTGACACATGGATTTCCACTACTTCAGGTTTATGCTTCTCTAAAAATGAGTTCACTGCTATATGAAATCTAAGAGGAAAACAGCTGATTAAGATTTACACGGATGGTTTGCTTCACGTACAATTATTCAAAGTTTGTATAAACTATAACTACAATTGTTTCCAATGTAAACAAGAAAGTGAATTGCAAAATACTTGTTTCTATGGATGTGAAGATTGCAATCTCAGACAGCTCAGAAAACCTTCAATTCCATGATTATGACTTAGAGTCATTCTAGTCATGTGAGTCATTCTAGTGCTGCTGAATGATCCATGGAAAACTACTGCACTAGATTCTACATCACTGTTATGTATCGCAAGTACTAAACTAAACAAACAAAAAAGTCTCAAGGGAGAAGCTAGAATAAATTGATGAATCCTTTGGAATCACATGGGTCCACTAGCAGATTTGTGATGTTTGTAGCTTCTGGTTATGAACAGCAGATCCTTGTTGGACACCACGCTTACAGCCTGCACAGCTGTACAGGTACCTAGATGCTAGCTGATTATTAATAATAGAATGCGGCTTGGAGAATACTGTCTGCTGACCTGAAACTCAGTGAGTGCCTCCCCTACTGCCTGCTGCACCCCCAGGTTTTTTCATGGTTCAGAAGCCAAGAAAGAAAATGGAGAGAGCTTTTATTCAACCTTTCCTATCCTGATTATGTCAATTTCTACTTCTTGTGATACTGAAGGAAAGACTGTTAAAGCATTTACAATGAAGAGTAATGTTACAATTCAGGTGGCATGAAACATGTTCTAGGCTGGACTAAAGGAACAAATGATCATGAGCACTGGATGGGTGATCAGCTCATGTGTCCGGTTCCACTTGTGGCTCTGCTCCTGAAAGACTTAATGCACATCACAAACTTGGCAGTTTGGTTTCTGTCAGCCATTAATATTCTTCACACACAATTGAAAAACAATAAATAAATCTGACACGTAGAAAGGGATCCATGGAGCTTCATCACAAATTTGTTGGAAACAAACACCTCCATGAATGGCAGAGCTGTTACTTCATGGTTTAAATAATCTGCTTAATAAGTGAAGATTCTTAAGCTATTAAGAATGTCACATTTTGCTGTGATTTCTATTGGCTAAGGTTCATCACCTAATAGATCTAATTTGCATCTATTTTTAGAAAATTTAGAATCTTTCAGACCACTTCTGTCAAAAGTTGAATGAAATTTGTTCTACAACACAAAACAGAACACAGATTAGCAGCATGACTGCATACACCTCATTGTCACAGAAAATCATTGTAAGATCCTCATCTTTTTTTGAAGTTTAACTTTCCAATGAAGTAAAGAGGTACCTTACCTTGGCCACAGATAAAGTTTCCTGACAAAAAGATTTCTCATCACTCTTTCCACGTGGCAAAAGCCGGTGTTAAAAGCAACTGCATTATCTGTAAAAGCTTTAATGAAGCCTTGCTTGTTCTTCTGGCGATAAAGTCGCAAGATAAATGCTTCCTGACAGGACTCAATGATTCTGTGTGCTTTGTACACTAAAATGCCTGGCAAAATAAAAGGTTTTCAAGTCATAAAAAGTAAATGAACATCCAATTTTGTGCAAATTTTGCCTCAAAACTGTCTTTGTTTGTTTTGTTTTTTTTTTTTCCTTAAATGAAATACAGTAGGAATGTAAATCTTGTACAGTGACCGTTGAACGAACTTTTGGGAATTCAAACTAAGGGTTTCCTCAGTTTCGGTATCATGGAATTCCCCCAATAACAGGAATGACTTAATGAGGCTTCTTTAGCAATTAAAAAAAAAAAAAAAAGGGAGGGCCAAAAAAAGGGGGGCAAAAAACCCCTCCCAACCCAACGAACAAGTTTTAGATGAAACAGGGAGTCTACCTAAGCTGCTGTCACGCTGACCTCTAGTGGCAATGCAAAACCTGTGACAACTCTGAGTCATTAAGGGACAGGATTATCACTCACACTGATAGTAACTGCATTACTTTGTAAGGCTGCTGTTTAGATTGTGTCCAAGGTGTGTCACGACCAAGATTAGTAAGGCATGAGTAATTTCTTTTAATTCAAAAAGTAGGCAGTGTGTATAGTTGAAAAAACCATTACATCAAAAAATCAGTTTTAAATTATTTAATCTTAGACCAGTGTCCCATAAACCACAGGACACTACTTCACCAAGTGCAGTCAATTATTCTTCTTTGGAAGTCAGTCTGAATTTTATGTTTCTTATGTCAACAGTGTTCTTTGATCCCTGATTTATTTTTCAGCCACTTATTGATAGCAGAAAGCCATACAAATGCATGATCCAGTATCTAAAAGTAATGTGGATGTTTTCAAATTGTATGATCAACTAAAGTGAGTAAGTTTGGAGTAAAGAAAACCATTTGAAACAGAGAAAGAACTACCTGTCTGCTCCTTTTACTTCAATGTTTGTGGAACAGAAGGAATAATTCTTTGGCCTCAGTACCTGCTAGTAGGATTCTTCCTACAGAGTTAAGTTTTAGGTATTTTTAAACAGAACAGTCTTACCTTTATTTCATTAAATTCTTACCCGTAATGAGGTTTGCAGGAATTCTGTCAGTAAGGAAATCTACTACAAGGATTCGACTTGTTGCAAAGATGACTCCTCCTTGTGTGTAAAATTCATATCGAGTATTATTTGTAATTTCATTGGTAACACGCCGAGGAATATGAACAACTCCATCTGACCTCAGCTGATCAATAAAATACTCCTAAACCAAATGCAACAAAAACACAAGACATGGTGGTAACTGATGAAATGGATGCAAACCCCCTCAAACTTAATTTTGAGGACCTCTCCAAACCATATTGGAAGCATGATCACACACTACTTATGGAAAGCAGAGTGACCATGATCTTTTTCTTCTTAGGTGTAGTTTACTCAGTTCCAAACTCATCCATGTGATTTAAAAATTATGTATTTTCAGCAGTAGCTAGCCTTAGGAAAATATGAGCAAACAACACTCGAAATAACATTTTAATAGCTCTTTTAGAAAAAAGGCAATTTTAATACTGACTTCAGAACAGAGATCCGGGAAGAGATTGTCTTTTAAGTCCATTCCCATATCCAGGGCAACTACAGCAAGCAGGTCATATACATGAAGCTTTAACAGCTATGATACTCATTAATCCACGGCCACTACAAAAAAACCCTAGAACATCACCATCCTGTCGGTGAGGAATCTCCCTCGTTTGAGAAAAAACAGAGGCATTTTTGTACAGGTAGGGCCAAATCTGTCAAAACTTTCACCGCCTCCTGCTCATTGGCTCCTAACAGTTTTCTGCTACTTCTAAGTTATGTACACAAGCATATTTCAGCTCATTATTTTTATTATTGGGAATCGTGTTGCACGAGTAGAAACTCGTCCCTTTATGTGATTCTGGGCGCGTCTGGTCTAAGAAACTTGTCCCCAGGGAGCAGAGAGGAGAGGGCACAGCGCCCAGGCACCCGCCTCGCGCTGCCGCCATCCGCCTGCCGCTACCCCGAGCCCCCACAGCCACCCGTCCCGAAGAGCCCCTCTGCTCAGGGGAGCGGGCAGCAATCTCCTGCCCTAGGCCCAGACACTGAGAGGGCTGCCGGCCGCCCTCGGGATGCGTCCCCCAGGTGAACAGAGGACGCCGGTGCGAGGGAAGGGCGGGACAGGGTGCCGCTGCTGACAGGGGCTGCCCTCACCTCCTCGGCGGCGCTGGTGTTCAGCACCAGCACCAGGCTGGCAGGCTCGCAGTACAGGCGAAGGAAGCGCAGCAATAAGCGGTCGACGCCGAGCCCACGGGCGCAGATGACCAGTCCGTCCTGGTGGAACAGGTCCAGGAAGATCTGGCTCTCATGCTCCAGCAGCACCGCCATGGCCCTGGCGCCAGTAAAGCGGCGCACGCGCGCCAGCTGTCGGCCTTCTCCCTGCAGCGCCCCCTGCCGGCCCAGGGCGGTGCGTTCCTCCAGCGCCTCGCGCGGCCTGTTTTCCCGCTTCGAGCTCGAGGCGCCTCAGGTGAAGCTCCGACGGGCGGCGGCGGCGGCAGGGGAAGATTCCAGAACCACCGGCCTGAAGGCGGAGGTGGTGAAGAGACTGATCTGCCCTGTAAGCATCCCACAGGTGCTTGTACTGAGGTGAGCTATTGCTACAAAATTACTTGACGTTTGCATTAAAAGTTATTTTAGACCGTAAAAATGCCAGAAAATCAGTATTTTCACTTGGACAGCGTTTCGGGTTTTGGGGCCTGCAGGTCAATTTGCTGACTAAAGCAAAAACTTATGCAATACAGAGAAGGCTGAGATGCTCAGCAACGACTTTTCCTCAGTGTTCGCAGAATCACAGATTTTAGGGGCTGGAAGGGACCTTGAAAAATGATCTAGTCCAACACCCCTGCCAGAGCAGTATCACCTGTAGCAGATGACACTGGAATGCATCCAGACGGGTCTTGAATATCTCCAGAGAGGCAGATTCCACAAACCCCCTGGGCAGCCTGTTCACTGGCAAGGGCTCTAGCTGTTCTGCCCAAGCTCCAGAAAACACAGGTAGGCAGTGGGAAAAGGAAGGTCTGCCCACAGTAAGTGAAGAGCAGGTACCAGAATATCTAATGAGCCTAATGGTGCACAAGTGCATGGGGCTCAATGAGATCCTCCCCCAGGTCCTGAGGCAACTGGCAGATGAAGTCACCAAACCACTGTCTGTCATATTTGAAAAGGCATGGCAATCTGGTGAAGTCCCTGCTGACTGGAAAAGGGGAAACATAACCCCCATCTTCAGAAAGGGAAAAAAGGAAGACCCCAGAAACTATAGGCCAGTCAGTCTCACCTCTGTTCCTGGCAAGGTCATGGAGCAGATTCTCCTGAAGGCTTTCCTAAGGCATACAGAAAGTGAAGAAGAGATCATTGGTGTTAACCACCATAGCTTCACCATGGGCAAACCATGCCTCACAAACTTTGTGGCTTTCTGATGGAGATACAGTGTCAGTGGGAAGGGGGAAGAGCAAATAAGAGGAAGTGATGTCATCTTCCTGGACTTAGTAATAAGTGTTTGATACTGGCCTGCATGACATCCTGGTCACCAAATTGGACTTGAGGGGTGGACCACTCACTGGATGGCAGCATTCAGAGAGTTGCTATCAATGGCTCAATGTCCAAATGGAGACCAGTGACAAGTGGTGTCCCTCAGGGGTCAGTACTGGAACTCGTGCTATTTACATCTTTGTCAGTGATGTGGACAGTGAGATTGAGGCACCCTCAGCAAGTTTACGGGTGAAACCAAGCTGTGTGACATGCTGGAGGGAAGGGATGCCATTCAGAGGGACTTCGACAGGCTTGAGAAGTGAGCCCAAGCCAATCACATGAAGTTCAACAAGGCCAAGTGCAAGGTCCTATACCTGTGTCAGGGCAATCCCAAGCACAAGGGTGGTGAGGAATGGCTCAAGAGCAGTCTCAAGGAGAAGGACTTGGGGGTGTCAGTTGAAAAATTCAATGTGAGTCAGCAATGTGCACTTGAAGCCCAGAAGGCAACTCTGTGCTGGCCTGTATCAAAAGAAGTGTGACCAGTAGGACAATGGATGATTCTCCTCCTCTACTGTGCTCTTGTGAGCCCTGACCTGGGGATCTGTGTCCAGTTCTGGTGCCCCAGCATAAGAGGGACATGCAGCTACTGGAGTGGGTCCAGAGGAGGCCACAAAGATGATTGGGGGCTAGAGCACCTCCCTTATGGGGACAGGCTGAAAGAGCTTGGGCTGTTTAGTCTGGAGAAAACAAATCCTTAGGGAGACCTTATAGCTGCCTTCCAGTATCTGAAGGAAGCCTGCAAGAAAGCTGTGAAGGGGCTTTTTACAAGGGCTTGTAGGAATAGAGTAGAGTAGAGTAGAGTAGAGTAGAGTAGAGTAGAGTAGAGTAGAGTAGAGTAGAATAGAATAGAATAGAATAGAATAGAATAGAATAGAATAGAATAGAATAGACCAGGTTGGAAAAGGCCTCAGATATCATCGAGTCCAACCTATCATCCAACACTATCTAATCAACTAAACCATGGCACTAAAGGCCTCATCCAGTCTCTTCCTAAACACCTCCAGTGATGGTGACTCCACCATCTCCCTGGGCAGCACATTCCAATGGCCAATCTCTCTGTGAAGAACTTCTCCCTCACATCCAGCCTAAACCTCCCCTGGCGCAGCTTGAGACTGTGCCCTCTTGCTCTGGTGCTGGTTGCCTGGGAGACGATAGGATGTGAGGGAACAGCTTTAAGCTTGAGGAGGGTAGATTTAGACTGGATGTTAGGGAGAAATTTTTTCCAGTGAGGGCAGCAAGACACTGGAACAGGTTGCTCAGGAAGGTTGTGGATGCTCCCTCCCTGGAGGTATTCAAGGTCAGGCTGGATGAGGCCTTGAGCAACCTGGTCTATTGGAGGATGCCCCTGCCCATGGTACGGGGGTTGGAACTAGATGATCTTTAAGGTCCCTCCCAACCTATGGAGGGAATTCTGTGTATTCTGTGAGTCTACGAGTAACATGACAACATTTATTTCTGGTTTGAATACGTTATGAAAAGCTGTAGTCCAATAAGGCTACTTCTGTGAAGAATTATTCTATAGAAATGGCCAGCCTAAATTATATGGACACTTAGGTCAAACCAGCCTTAGCCTATTGTTTCCTACATGAATTAGAAATAACACATTTTCTGATGGTCCAAATAAAATATTTCAGGCCTCTCTCTAGTCTGATTTTATTTTGTACTATCTATATTTTTATATTTTTAAAAGTTGGCTAATTAATTTTAAATATAGTATTGAGAAGCACATTTCACAACTATTTTATATTGTGCTTATATATTCATTAACCAGTAGAGGACTGTCAGCTGTTTCCTTCAAAGAGCAGAACTAGGGCCTAACCCTTGCAATTAATGTTTGTGTATTTTTTTCTTTACAAAACAGTAGAGTAATATTTAAAAAGTCTGATATACATATGTAGGTAATAAGCATTTTGAGTAACTTCAGGAATTTAATTCCATGTCAAATCAGAAACAAACACAAAGTATAGGCTGCTTTCAAATTCATGTGAGATGGTCAGTAGAACCTCCCCAGAAAGACATTTACTTGCATGTTTTAAAAGGGCATTAACAGACTGACTTAATTCATCATATTAACACTACATGAAAGGCAGATGAATTACATGATACTGCAATGGAGCAAACCACTGGAGGTGGGATTATTATTTGGATCACCAATATTAATCTACTCTTTAAGATATACTTTTGACAACTACTTTTTTTTTTTTATTTTAATGTTGACAAGTTATTCGTCATTACTAAGGAAAAGATAAATGCAAGAAACTCTGAGTCATTGAGGATATTGAGACACTTGAACGTGTCCAGAGAAGTCAGCGAGGCTGGTGAGAGGTCTTGAGCACAAGCCCTGTGAGGAGAGGCTGGGATTGTTTATCCTGGAGAAGAGGAGGCTTGGGGGAGACCTTATTGCTCTCTATAACTACCTGAAGGGAGGTTGTAGCCAGGTGAGGGTTGGTCTCTTCTCCCAGGCAACCAGCACCAGAACAAGAGGACACAGTCTCAAGCTGTGCCAGGGAAGGTTTAGGCTTGAGGTGAGGAGAAAGTTCTTCACAGAAGGAGTTATTTGCCATTGGTATGTGCTGCCCAGGGAGGTGGTGGAGTCACTATCCCTGGAGATGTTCAAAAAGGGATTGGATGTGGCACTTGGTGCCATGGTTTAGTTAGTCATGAGGTGTTGGGTGATAGGTTGGACTTGAAGATCTCTGAGGTCTTTTCCAACCTTAATGATTCTATGATTAATCTACCCATTTGTGTAATGGCAGCAGTCTTGTCTGAAAACTAGTAACAGTTCTTGGGTGTAATATTAACAAACATTTGTTAGTGATAATGTAAAGAGCTGAGAAGGACTCCATGAAAGAGAACAAATATTTAGATAACTTACATAAAACTTACTTTTATATTCTTTCTAAGCCATGTTTATAGTTAAAAGGTAAGACTGCTGAAGCAGTCTGAATTATGGCCTAGTTTTGTTATTCAGGTTCCCAAGGAAATTATCTATATCTGTATCTATATCTATATATCTATATCATCTATATATCTCTATCTCTATATCTATCTAATTGGAACAAACATGCTTTCTAAAAAAAAGAGCAAAAACAGAAATACTGATATTTATCTGTAGGTATAAAGATACCTTGAAATAAAAAAAACAACCCACATTCCATAGTTTGGAAATTTATTCTAAGCCATATTTAGCCAGATCGGTTAATAGTCTTAGAATATTTACTTCTGAGATAGGCACTTTCTGTAATTTGTAATTGGCTGAAATATATTTTTCCCCATCAGTCTACATATGGAATATTCTTTACAGGTTGAAAAATACTTCCCCTATAAAGGAAAACCTAATTATGCTTTTTCAGGGCAGCTCTTGTCAAAGTTAAACATGACATGCTTTTGCTGGGTTAAAAATGAACTCCAGTAAAAGGACTGATATGGGCTGTGGCTTGATGGATAGGGAGCATTAGTGTGGGAAAGGTAAGTTCTCATCGTACATTAGCTCTGCACAGACCATGAGGCCCTGGAATTACTAACTCCTTCACCTTCATTTTCCCCTTAGGTATAATTGCCATACAAGTAACGGTATTTTGTCCCCAGAATTTTTTCTCTACGATTACAAAACTAGTTTAAAAACTATAAAGATATGCACAGTTCATACTTATGTACCCTGAACAACCTTAGTTTGCACTTATTTTTTTCTCTACTTTTACATCCTGTATAAATAATATAAGATGATAACTGTGTAGATTATCCCTCTTAATATTTGCTAGATGTAAGAATCATGAAATACAATGAGATTTCTTTATTGTAGTGATATATAAAAACCACAGATAGAATGTTTTAATGTTACCTGTGTTAAGTCTTAAGTTACATTTCCAAGGAATGTGGTCTTGCTCACACTAAGATGTTCAGCTATTCATTAAAAATATAATTTTACAAATTATCTGCTTTGTTATTAGCAGAAGCAGCAGCAGTTGATGATGCAACAGGGAATATTTCAACATGGTTGTATATAGGATAACGTTACATATATGTGAATATCTGCACCATTGTGACCAGAGTAGATTTATTCCATAGTAGTGGCAATGTAAATCTACTTTTGCAATTTTAGTTGAAGATTTTGTGTTTCCTAAGTGAAAAAAAAAAAAAAAAAAAAAGATGGTGAATATTATATTCCAAGTGCTACTAGAAGTGAGGGTTTCATGAAAAGAGGTAATCTTGTGATGCTACTATGTCTTGTTTATCTGAACTGTGGATAGGTAACATAAGTTATTTGAACATGTAATTCAATGAGTACTTCCTTATCCTTCTGATTCTAAAAAGAATAGTTATAAAATTTAGAGATTTGACCTGAAGCTGTAGAAAAATACATGTTTCTCTCACTCACAAACCAGGTATTATATCAAGTTGTTACTTTCAAATAGCTTGCACAAGATCTCATCAAGAAAAATGAGTAGGACTGAGGCAGCATTATGAAGAGCATGATTTTTAGGCACCAGGAAAAGAGGAACTAATTTGCACCTCACCCTGTTACTCTCATCAGTCCACATTTGTGATGTGCTTTTCTCTCCAAAGCATGTTTACTTTTGTGGGTAAACCAGACTGAGTCATTTGTTTTTAAGGCTGCATTTCACCCAGTGTTTGCAGTGTAAGTGAAGAGGGTAACTTTGTATAAATTATAGACCAATGGCCTTAATGTAGCAGTATCGTGTGGGTAAAACAAGTAACAGACAAAACTGTGACTGTTCCTAAATTTCACTCATAAAATCTTGTAACTATATGAGTTAATATGAAGTATCAGTTCTTATGCAGACTTTTTTCTCCAGTACAAGAGTGGTTTAGCATGGAAATGTACTAATATGGAATACCAGTAACATGACCATTAGAAACCTTGTCATATTAATTTGAAAATGGTAGAAGTGGTATTAATATTGTTTTACATGATAGACATTTCTAAGTAGAATGCTTGTAGCCTAATATTGAAACAGGAGATTGCTGCTAATGTAGGATCACACTAATGTATTACCTTTGTAATAATTTACTTAAGACTTCAATAACTGAAGGCCCCTGCACTTTCTTCACTGAAGGAGTACTCTGATTTTCTTCTTGAGTCAGATTCATACCACTGTAACTTCTTGCCTTTTAAAGAGAATGAAGCAATCTTTCCTCATACATGGAGTTTTCCATTCTTCTGTGTTTTTTTATAGAGTATATGCAGCAAAGACAGCAGTTGCAGCATTTTGACACCATTTTACAGTACTCTGTTAGCGTACTTCCTGAATCAGCAGATAGATTCAAGGGAATTTGAGGGGTGAAAAGACTTACTTAGAACTTTGGGCTGTCCAGACATGGATGGCAACCGAGCAGAGGAAATCAGGACTCAAATTTCAGACTCAAGCTTCTGAAATTTGCACCAAAATTCATGCCTTGCCTAGTGATGTGTGACTATTCAAGGAAGTGAGGAAATTGACTTCTTACTTTAGATAACTATTTGCTAAAAAGTTTCAGAATGTTTCTGAACCAAGGAAAAGGCTTGTCTCTGCTTCTGTAAAACAGCATTGTAAGTAAATAAAATGGCTGTCTGCCTAGTTGAAATATTCCAGTAAGGTAGAGGCTGGTTAACTGCTTGTAGGAAGGAAAAACCAAGTGTCTGCCTGAAAATATGATGCATAGAGGCTCTACAATACAATGTTACTATTTTCTTAGAATGTTTTCGTTTTGAGCAGTAGAAAGTGAGAAATAATGCTACCACCGATCAGTGTTGCATTACTCCAAAGGAAATAGTTCAAGGATTGTGATACTTTCTCTTCTCTTTATTTCATTAATTTCTGGCTTTTACATTCTAGTTCAAATGTATCATATTTCCTGGAAACACATAAAGAAAACCAACCTTCTCTCTAGTAAAAATTATCTGGAACATTTTTGGAGCACTTAGAAGCTGAGCAGATTTCCTGGGATTTACCATGCAAAACAAAACCCAGGATTGGGATCCGTACATCTTTTCTACTCTTTACTTCCAGTATCTGTGTCTGAAAAATTAGATACATATCAAACTATCACACCTCTCATATTTCTGTCCTAATAAAATAGTATTATGAATCTGTTCTAGATCTGTTCTACTTTTAATGACATTTTAAATGCAATTTGAAAAAGAGAGAAAACCATTGACTTGTGTACTTCAGAGTCTGTAGGAAACCTCTAATTATGAAGCAGCAATAATAATTTCACAGTTAAGACTGAAGCTGACTTTTTATTTTAGATCTGAATAGTAAATTGTCTTTACTGAGCTCCAAGAGTTCCTTGAATCACTTTTTAACTTTGCATACTGCATTTTATCCTGTGTGTGTATGTTTTCAGGGACTTTGTAGGCTAGTCAGATTAAGTGTTTTATAAATATAACACTCAAAAATATCATCTGATTATTGAACATTGTCTTAGATCCTTGAAATCATGAGACTTGAAAAAAGATTTCTCCTAACAAAAGTAGAGGTACACCTTTCTTCTAGAGGGTTATATTTTCCACTTGATTATTTGCATTTTGTTTTGTGTCAAGTCCTTTTGTACTCATGCAGCCAAAAAATAGGGAGCTAGGCTTATTTGTTATGAGGTAAAATGTCTGACTTTATGTAGTTTCACAGATGGAATGGTGCTAGTTTCAAAGTCAATGTGCTACTAAAATTAAAAAGGAACAGCATGGAAAACGTTTTATCTGTACACTAAGATTCTCATTGAAATGCTGTATTTGGTATAAAAAAAAAAAAAAAAAAAAGGTGACTGAATGCTTACAGTGTTTGCAAAATGAACTCAAGCTGTACTACTTTTTCAAACTGTACTAAATTTTCTTTGAAGTTTGAAAAGTTTTCTTCTTAGGGGGAATTTAGTAGCCAGTATTTAGTGACCTTAGATCTCTGTAGAATTCCTGCTGAAGTTTGTCAGCACTTCTGAATCTAAGTACTTGCTTTGCACAAACATTTTAGACAAGAATTTGGAGTTGAATTCTGGGTTCTACCATGAGATGTGTATGTGCAACTCCTGCAGATCTTAAAAGAATCAGTTAATTGCAGTAATTTACTGCTGAGCTGTGTGGTGCGTATAATCAAAATATATAGACTGACAAGAAAATCTACAGTCAAGCATATTCATTTTAGCAAATGAATGGTACAATTTCAGTACCATTAATAGCTCATTATGGGTAAGTATTATTTCTTCTGCTATGCCTTCTTTGACACGTTCTTAATATACCAAATCTGCCTTCCTGTCTTTGTGCTCTAATTAACCACTCTCTATTTTCCAAAGTTTTTTCACAGAGCTTCTCAAGCCCCTCAACTCTGTTAAAAAAATTTACTTTTGAGAACAACTGCTGGAAGGGGCTTCTCTCAGAATATGATACATGTGGGGTGAGAGAGGAAGGACGGTACTTACCTGGGGTGACATGGCTAGGAAAGTAAGAAGTTATACATTCATTGGTGGAATGTCTGACATCCTATACAGATGAATCAGAAATATCTCCAGTGATGTTTGAACTAATTATCTTCCTGGATTTCACTGTACCCCTTTTTTTTTTAAGGCTGCAATAGGTTACAGTGTGCCCCTTCTGTTCTGTCAGCACGTATGTGCAATCCTGGTTCTTACCTTTCCAGAAAGCCCCCAGTACTGCCACTTAGGGATGGAGAGCTGCGGATGAAAATTCTATCCTGAGTCTGTTTACATCCTCTTCTTCAAGTAGTGTTGCCTCTCAAATCCGATTTGTTCTTTGTAGTCACATCCCATTTATTAGCTTCTTTTGCTGCCCCAGACCTCTTGCCTTGCTTCCTTGAACTTCCTAGACTCCATTTTATCTTGAAGACAGTGGGTGCAAAATGTTTACATGGGTTTTAGTAGTGGTGTTATAAACCACCCAAAGCTATGAAATACCAAGATCTAAGCTCTGGAATGAGGACCTTCTGTTCAGGAAATCTTGCTGTATGCTACCCATGCTTTCACTGTTTAGTCATCCACAAAAGCTTACTGTGTGATACAGACCTTTGCTTTCATCTGGGTTGACTGCTCGTACATTCCACACTGCCAGTGTTTACAGACCTCCATGAACAGATTTATACTGACTAGAAAGCTTTTTACATACTATGTCTGTGTACAAACCTGATGACTGTTAGTAAAAAACATCACAAAACTGGAAGTTATCTTTGAACCTAACCTTTGTCTATCACCTTGCAGATGATTCTCTATTCTGTCAGTATACAGGCTAATGCATGCTAAAGAACTGTATCCCCCAAAGCAGATCATTTAAAACATTCTTATTTTTTCCCTTTGCTTGCCCAAAATTCAGTTTTGCTGCCTCATTGAGTCAGTTCTGTTGATTACACTCCATCACCTCACAGACATTGGAGGCAATTATTTTCTTGTGTTTTTTGACAACGATGGGAATACCTTATTAGCCTCCCAAATTCTAAGTATAACTGTGTTCTAACACTTTGTCCTAGTTGTTAAGGAACTGAAAAGAAAATTACTTCATTTGGTTATTTTATCTTGCCTTTTATTGGGTTCTGACAAAATATTTCTGGGATTATTATCCATCAGGCCATTCTGTACCAAGGTTTTTTCTCATCATCAATGAGCAGTTTTTCCTTTATAGCACTGCAGTCACACAGCTTAAAAATGAAGATTGAACTCCTCAGTTGTTCCTAAATATGTGTATTTTCCTAAATATGTGTAAAGGATAAACATTACTGAGAGGGATTTCCTCTGTTGCAATGTGTTCAGTTAAGTGACTGAAAAAATAAAGTTGGAAACTTATTTTCTTTAGATGTGGCTCTTAATAGAACACTTTTATCAATATTCAGAGAAATATATCTAGGTCATGCCTGCAGTTTTGTGTGGCCAGCTTTCGTGGCTATTCTTTAAAGTTATTACAACTCATTAACCTTTTACATCTTTACTCTTTAGTAATTTATAATATTCCTGAGCAACAAAAAGCTGAAATATAGATTATTTTGAAGACTTTTGTTAAGAATACACAGCTTCTTTCAGTAGCTTTAATTGTTGCAGCTTTGTTTTAATTTTATTTAAGATAAACTACTACTTACTTTTGGATAAAGTTATGCAGATTTAGTCATCACTGTAGGATTGCTAGCACTTTGAATATGGAAATGCATCAGGGCAGGGCTTCTGATTTTGAAATATTTTAAAGTTTTGGAAAATACATCTTGATCCAACTTTTTAGCCTTTGAAGCATTACTACTACATGACCCCATTTGCAAATGTTCATAATCCTATAAAACAGACATGTAATGACATTCTTAAAAACCCTTGAACACTGATTAAAGTACTTTAGAATCCAAAGAATCATATTCATGCACAATAGACCAAAAGTCTTTATATTAGAACATCTACCTGTAAAGTCTTGTAGGCATCTTAATTCTTAATTCTTTCTGCCATAAGTCTGATGTTTGATTCTTCTTGCAACCAGATCTCCCGTTTAGATTACTGGGGAATTCAGGATTACACTTTCAATGCCTTATTTAAGATACGTGTGTTTTGGAAAAGGAATAGTTGAATGGGTAACTGGGAAACACAGCAAATTTGGCTGTGTTTGAACTGAACTTTGTCCTGTTTTTTAACTAGAATGACGTGCCTCAGCATTAACAGTCATGTTTTTCAATCTAAAATAGGAAATACTAAATTTTTCCTAATGTCGTATTTTGTCAACATGTGAGTTTTAATGGTACACCACAAAGTAGTGAGCAGACATCAGGTTAAGGATGATTAAATGTGCCAGACTACTGCTGGAGCCCACATGTAGTGATATGTCTTTGAAGCCCCATACGCGCTCTGAGTATCGCTGTATAGTATTATTTGTAGCGGTTGTAATATTTAGCAACTCTTTGCTTTGTTTTTTTTTTAATTTGTCTTGTAACAGTGCTTTAATATTTCATTAGTATTTATCCTAACTAACATAAACCCCCTCCTATGGGGGAATGAAGTAATTGTAGCCCTGATGAACCTATTATCTTTCCAGCAGTAGATTCTTGGCACTCTCTTGAAAAGCCCAGGAGTACTTCCAGCTATAAACTATGCAATGTAGTTTGTTTTATGATGGAGGAAAACATTTTTCTTATCTATAGAGTAGTATTTTAGTGTGGCTAATCTTGGCAGTAAGTGAAGGTTGCAAAGTCATACAAAGGTTCTTTAGATAAAGATGCAAAGTAGATTGATAGTAGCAGCCCAGTTTGTCCTGAATAGCTGTCCATATCACAGAAAAACTTGTTGTGATTGGCACTAATTTGCAACCTTGTTGGCAGATTTGGGAATATAATCCAAAGACTGTTTGGATAAAGAGGATGAACTGTTGCATCCACCTACATTCTCAAGTAGCTGTTTCTTGTCAGGATTGACAGCTATTGGTGGAGTGTAAAGCCTTTTAATTTGGTTCATTTTCTTCATCCTTTCTGTAGATTTCAGCATTTCAGAGTAATACTAATACTTCTCAGAAAAACAAAAATCACTTCAAGACTTAATAAAAAGAAATCAAGTTGATACTGTTCCTGAAATTTCATGCAATAAAAATGTTAGCAGAAGAGATGAGGTATTTTTCTTGTCAGTTATATCTGGAGAGTTACTATTTTGACTTCTACTGGAGGAGAGAAATGCCATAATGTTTCTCAATATGGAAGGTGAATTCAGGGGGTTGAAGTGGTGATGAATTGTTGCAACAGGGACATGGAGTATGTTTTGTAGGGAGGTAATCAAGATACCATTCTGCCCCTTCAGTCTTGGCATGTTAGCTAAAAATACAGTGTTTAGATGATTTTGGGGAGATTTTTCTCTACTGTGTTCTTTTGCCTGCATGTGTTAATTCAGACAGCCTCTGACTGGCATAGTCCAAAATTGTATTTTAATAAGAAGCTGGTTTTGGTTATTGTGTTGACATTCATCATACAGATCTGGTATATCTGAAGATCAGCAGAAGCTTGTGTGCACAATTCTTTACTTATTTGCTTAGGATTTCTGGTTCTCACATGGAAGATTAATTTAAAACTAATTTAAAAAGATGAAAATACTTAAAATAATTTATCCTTTTAATTACATTAGAAGACTTGAGGGAATGTTTGTGTCATTTGCAACCACTGATGCATTTCAATTGTAAGTTAATGGGAAATACGCTCCCAAAGTCATCTGCGGATGGTCCCATGGGTCATGTTACTCGCTGCTTTTTCAGAAGAGGTCAGTGAACGTGGGCTGGAATAATCTGAGAGAGAAGTGTTACATTAGATTGCAGCTTAAGAAAAAGATATTCTTAACCAAACAGAAAGTATTGTTCCAAACATAAAAATATGTTGTGAGGTCTTTGCAATGCGTTTCATGATAAAGACCAAGGAATGTTTTTTTTGATAGATTTCAGTTGGAAGACCTCTGTTGAGAGGCATGTGGAGTACACTTTTCCTAAGTAAAATGCATAGCCAAAAATATAAAAATTGAGTTTTCTTAATAGTATGATGTAGAAGTTTATGTGAAAAATACTGTGCAGTTTAATGATTTATGGTTTTAATTTCCAATTTCATTAACCCCTATTTTGTAATTTTTGTTAGTATTAAATTTGTAGTTAGTCTTTGGGTCTTCTCTTTGAGACTTGTTCATATTAAATACAGAGTTTCATAACATTCAAATTGTTATTGAAAATTCCCTTTCTGTTGTTCTTTGAGAACATGATGGTGGTGACCTGGTCACTGTATCTGTTGAAGAGTGAATGCAAAGAAAGTACAAAACCTGGTGAACAGTTGTCAGTCAAGTGGTGCATGGAGGAAATAATGAGTATGTATTGACAGACTGAATATTTGTTCAAGCATAGCAAGTTTTTTTTAATGTTTGTTTTCTCTTAGTTCCCAAAAAATTATTGCTTACTGGCCAAACAGTAGATGGATAAATGTCATTACACGAGAGAATGAATAATTGTCATTGTAAAAAGAGGCCCTTATTGTTCAGAAATTTTCAGATTATTTGTATTTTTTTGTCACTCTCGAAGTCTGAGTTTGCATTTCTGATATCCTCTTAAAATTTATATTTACCTTTTATAGTAAATGGTGCCATAACTCACTAAGAAGTTGCTGGAGAGAAGCACAAAGAATAATTATAAACTTGTGTTTGCTGAGGACTTCCAAGCTCTCTCTGTCTGCAACACTAATCTTATCACAGAAGGGTGGAGGAAGTAGGAAGATGCAGACTGTGCTTCACAACAGTAGTAGAATCAACATCTGTGGAGTGCATATGGCGGCCTGTTTATTTCTGATGTACAGCTCTTTCTGAAGCTGTCAGTGGAATGAGACTGCAACAAAGGAATAAGGATCAATCCCACAGTTGTCTCCAGAATCCAGGAAGACATTTTGTGTGATGTTGAGTAAAGTTGCCTTGTTCATCTGAGGTAAAAGTTATTATAGCTTGGTTTACTTCAATGGCATTAGATTATGGAAACATTACAGATTAGAGTTCTATGTTGCTTGGTGCCCTGCACTTCTGTGTCACCTAAACTGGACTGCAAATGCTTCCTGCTAAGAAGTACCACTAGGCTGAAAATCAAATATTTTTAGTACTAATCTGTGGTGTATTCATGTGAGGAAACTTCTGTATGGTGTTCATCCTTTTATGGGACCAATAAAAAAGGACAGAAGGAAAGTTAGGTAGCTGATTCTACACCATTTGGTACACATATGAATTGTTGAAGTATGGACCTGTTTGTGAAAATGTTATGGGAAATTAAAATGCAATAGAAGAATATAAATAAAACCTCTACCCAAGTTCTTCCCACTCTTGGTGAAGCTATTTGAATTACACATTAAAGAAGATGTCTGCAATAGACATAGATATAAATGTCTGTAGCTAAATTGTTAATAAAGGTAGAAAGCTGCAGGTTTTGACCTGAGCTGCGACATTACAGAAGGAACTCTATCTTCCACGAGGTGGAGCTGTGTGATTTCTTATTCTAGAAGCAATTCAGTCCATTAGTAAATGATTCTTTGATTACTGCACAAGGACAAGAGAATCACAGTGATCTATCATTGCTTTCTTACTCAAATGCGAAGGAACTGCTATAATTTAATTCTAGATGGTCCTGTGTGTGCTATAAGCTTTGAGTTTAACGTGAAGGTCTCTGAATCTAGAAGAAAAGCTATGCTTTAAAAAAGAAGAAAAATAATCTGTTACCGTTCTCTATGAAGATCAGAGTGATTTTCCTAGTGTGAGCTGTCCCATCAGCCTTTGTTTATTTACTCACTTTGATGATGACTGCAATACAGATTTCTTTGGAATGATTTCTTATAATTTATGCTATGTAACATCTGGACAAGGGAGGGGCACAGTTGCTTAAATGATAATTCAAACAAATATTTTCAGTAACATTGATGGACCTCCTGTTCTGGAGTGTTCATTAGGTCTGATCAGATGTAAGTGAAGTACTTCATCAATGGAACAGAATGCTGTCTTTGAAAGCGATGACTGGAAAAGATCAAGGATTCATAAAGTAATAGAATGTGAGGTCCTGGTGTGATGCCTTTGCATGAAAAGGTAATACAATTCTTTCCCTGAATAAGAAGACAAATAGGAGTAAGCAGGGGATACTTGTTTTTCCTCCTTATGTGGTTGAAGAGACTGGAATGAAACCCAGCACATTCAAAACTTTCTGAGCATCAGCAGAACTGAACAGAAGCAAAGAACAAGCAACATGAGGATTCTTTCACCTGTAGGGAAGAGGATCATCGAAAGACCTGGAAAGGTGAATCTGAAAGGATTAAAGTTCCTGATGCATGAATAAGCTGAGATCTGTCCCTAACCACCTAGGTGCCAGCTATGTAATTACCAACAGAGCTAGTGCAGATCCAGCTAAAAAGGATGTGATTGCACGTAGCGTCCTAGATTGAGTGGTGATTGTAGGAAGAGATTCACAAGCACCATGGGATCCTAGCCTGTTTGGTTAATGCTGGAGAATATAAACAGCAACTTGTTTGCAACATTTTGAAACCGTAGTAATAAGCCTGACTTCTCTGATCTTTTCCTGAATTTTATTGTTTTGGATTATAGTGGGTTAATGATTACAAACACTTTGCAAATTTAAAGAAATTACTCTTACTACAGTGTATATGCTGAAGGCTGATTTCAAATGAGGTCATGTACAAACTACCAACTGCCTTCTTCATTTGCTTTTCACTGCTAAAACTTAACTTCTCCGCTGATTGCAAAATACACTGCCAGCCACTCTTCTGTTTCCTAACTTGTGGCTGGATGAGAAACAGAAGACCTGCGATTGCTTCCAAATTACACACAAGTGAATTGTGTGGCTGATATGTACACGATAATCGACTTGCGAGTATGTCAAGCGTAATAGATAATTACTGAGCTTACACAGCAATATTTTCTTCACAGGGAAGACTCATGTCAGTCTTTATCTCCTACTCAACTGTCAGTTCTCATGGAAACTTGTCGGAACTTCTTATCTTTGAGACCATGTCCTTTTGTCAAAAAATTAGCCAATTCATTCAAAAGTTGAGGGAGGCGATGAGAACTGACAGGTTGGCAGTGCATCTGTGAAATTTATCTCCTTATGAAAGTAGCATGCAAAGCAAAGTTTTCTAATCTTCAAATTAGGCAATCAGAATGCAGTAACCTGCATTTAACTGAAACTTAGAGAAATTCACATGACTAAACTGATGTGCACAGTTGAGTGTTGCAAGTCGCAGTGTTGAGAATTGTAATTGTTTTGGGTTTGTGTGCATAGGTGTATATATACAAAGCTTATATATAAACCACATTCACCACTGGAGAACCTGAGGATAAAAGCTAGATCACCTTGCAGGCTTTCAGTTTGTTTTGGAAAAGCCCACTCCTAATTCCAGCAGTGTTGATTGTCCACCTCTTTTTTCCTGTGTCAAGCATTTTACCAAAGGCGGAGAGCTGCGGGAAATAGCTGTTAGCAGTTGGCAACTGTATTTTCACACAAGCTTAAGTTCTAATATTTTTTATTATAGTGAATGGATCTGTCTCATTTTTAAAATAGAGCTGGTCTTGTGGTAGCAAATGATTTTGTCCAGGCACAGTAGTCCATCTAGAAGCAGGTTTTAACTTGTGCAGTGTCTGTTGAGAAAGATAGGAGTATGCATATTCTGTCATTAAATAATATATATCAGAGGATGGAAACTAATATGATTCTTCCCCTCCTTCCAAGAGCAGGAAAAGTAGGAACCTGCTTGGTTCAGACATAGTTGAAAGATTTTCAGAAATGAATAATTCACATTAGTACCTGGAGTTGAATTGCGTCCCATGAGTAGAAGCAAGAAAAGAGGCATTACTAGTCAAGCTCTGCTTTTATATACAACATTTTAAGTAAAACACAAACGCTGTAAAGCATGTGAAATTCATAATATGAAAAGGAGGCATGTAATAACAGGTAGAGGTGTCTGAAGTAACTTCAGAAACAAATGAAGATGCTTAGATAGGGTTGGGTGATAGGTTGGACTTGATAATCTTGGAGGTCTCTTCCAACCTGGCTGATACTGTGATTACTGTGATTTATTTACATGTAAGTACAGTGCAACCTACACACTTCAGTCAAGTCAATAGTAGTGATACTAAAGCGTGGAAGATGGTTTTCTGAGACGGATGGAAATATACATATTCTTATTGCTTGTAATTATCCAGTAAACAGACACCAAAATAGATACATTATGCCTTGCACTGTGGCACCTAAACGTCATAGTATCCATGGGCTCAGCTGAAACTTAATTTGCATTTTTTATATAGTGAAATCAAAGTTTATATATAGGAAATATCAATATGCTATATGGCTAAGAAAAATACACAGGTAGGTGTTTTGCAGAAGATAGTGTATTAGAACATAACAGTTTATTTAACTGGAATTAAGTAGTTTGCTTATTTTCTTGCAAATGAGATAGACAGTTCATTTCATTTTGGGACTCAGATGTGGAAATCTCATACGTTTTGGAGTCAGACTGTATGTGTATGTGCATATGTATATGCTTATTGCAGTCTCCCTGGACTATTTGAACTTGCTCACACATTGGCTATTCTAAAATACTATAGAAAGTAAGAGGCATTCTTATTCTGAATGTAGATAGTCTGTAATAACTCCATATCCAAGCCAAGATGAAAATACTCCTAATCAATTTAAGACAAGCTTGATACATTGTGGAGCAACTTTTATGTGCAACAAAGCTCTATCTGAAGTAAAAATATAATTGAGTAATACCTGCTGTGATCTTTTTGGGCTCCCCAGGGATGTCTGTGAACATCGTGCAACACATCCTTTGTACGAAGACAGAAGTGTCTCCAAATCGCTGTCCAAGACTAGCATTACTTCAGAGTAAATGCTGTGACACAAATGGAGTCGGTGATTTTATAAGTCATTTCCTCCAGAGTCTCTAGGTAGCTTTTGCCCAAGGTATGCATTTGCTACTTTATTCAATGCATATTTTTTTTTTTTAATTTGGAAAAGCAATATACTTACTTTACAACATCCTGCCCAGTGGACACTGAGATTGGATAACTGTTCTTAACACTAGTGGTAATGAGATTGGGTTAAATACTGGAGGGAGAAGGAAGAATCGAGAAAGAATAAAATGGCACAATTTTAGCTGTTTCAAGTACGCTAGAGGTCCTAATTTTTCTGTTGTCCTTCAGCATGAGGAATTCTGTGTGAGGACTAATTTTTCTCTTACATTGACCCAACAGGAGTGATGAAATTTGCAGGCTAATAGATGAAGAGACTTCTTAGAATCTCTCCTTTCTCTTTTTTCTTGTGTGTTTACCACTGTACCTTTTCTGCTGGCTGAGGCTTAGGGGATATCTCTGTCCTACAACACATTGTTCTATTTTCTAGAATTTACTCTTCTTTCACACTTTAGAAGCCAGGTATTTTACAAAATCCATCTTATTCTACAAAGCACAGATGTGAAATGAGCAGGTATTTGATCCTGATGTGCCCCCAAATGATCTGTAAATACAATGAAGCCATGATGTAACGTGTCAGCTTCGAGTGGAATGTCCCAGCTGAGTACCAGGGCTCTGTCTCTGGGAATCAGCATGGTGGTGTGTTAGTATTGCAGGCTCATGAATGTTTTAGTTTGAGTAAATGCAAAAATCCTGCAAAACTTTTTATATACATGCTTGGCTGGAAGAATCTGCAGCAGGGTTGGTTAGCATTCTGCAATGATGCATAGATGTGCTTTCTCAGCTATATTTTTCTCTTACACAATGGATGTGGCTATGTTCTCCTTTCTTTGAAATGAAATGTTTGTTGTTTAGAGTACTAGAACTTAGACAATTTGAAAAGTATATTTGTCATTAAGAGAATATATGACTTTTTTGAGGGGCTATTCCTGCTCAGCAGTACCTGTCTGTGCGTTCACTCAACATTAATGTGATCTTTATCTTCTCTCCTTCCTTTCTGTATTTTCTCTTCCCCTTTGTAGAAAGGCAAAAGCTCAGCCTCAGAGATCTAGTTGGAAATCTCCCGGCATATTGAAAAATTATAACCATGTGGTATAGAAAAGTGGGTGAATCTGAGGAAAATGGATGATAATAAGTCCTATATTCAGGTACATTTCTACCAAATGAAAGATACAGGTTTAGAAAAGTAAAGAACAAAACAATAGATGTACCAGCTGTCTCCTGTCGACAATTCAGCTGTATATTTTCATAAACTCTTCTCTGACTTTATCGGGGTGCTCTCCTTTTTTCAACTATGGCAATGACATGGGATACACCTCACAAGATATTTCTGAAAAGAAATAGTATTTCAACCCAGAGACAGAAAACAGGACATGCATGAAGTCCTGGTATTCTGGGTATATTTTGGTAAGAACTTCCATGGAGATCAATATTTTAAAGAATAAATACTTAGAAATTACTTATATTGAATAGAATTGGTAGGTGATCTGCTTTTCCAAAGTGCTGAGTGACCCAGTACTGCTTAAGGCTTGGTCCAGTACTAAGCATGTGTTTAATACTGCATGATTTTGAGTATTTTTTAAAACCAGTTTACAACAATGTCTGATATGCAAATGTTTATCTGAACCATGAGCTATGTTTGAAATACTTGAACCTCTCACCCATCAGGTCTGAGACTTTGAGAACCTTTTGAAGCTAGAACTTATCATCACAGTCACATGGAAAATTTTGAAAAAACAAGTATTTTTTCTGGATCTCAATGTTTACAAAGATTAGAGAGTATTTAATGCTTCTATGGTAGAATCTGCAAAAAGAGTACATAGTAAGCAGCTGATAAGAAATGCTTTTAGAGATCACAAACAGCTAAGGCTGTACAAAATAAGATAGTTGTCCTAGACATCAGTGTATTTCCTGGTGAATACTAGTGAAATTTGTCATGTTATCCAAACTGACCTGAATAACTTCTATAGTCAGGTATTGTGTGTGGACCCACATGCCAGTGTTTGCTGGCAGATATCCTTTCTTGGTTGCTCCAGCTGTATAGCTCTCTCTCTCTGCCTCCAGAATGCTTGGGTCAGAGGACAAAAAGCCCAATATTAAGCAAGCAATAGAAAAGGCAAAAGTTAAGAGTGAGCTGGAAGAAGGAGGATGAAATACCAAGTAGGAGATGGAATAGCAGGCGGGAAATGTTACAAGACAGTTTGCAGCATTTAGTGATAGATGGGTTATCAAGGAATCTCTTTTGGTAAAAGACTGCATAATATTTACACAAAGAAGAAAATGAACTCTTTCCATGTGTGCTGGCAGTAGGACTAGAAATCTGTCAGGAAAGATTTAGGTAGATTTATCTGTTAGCTATGACTGATCCCATGCAGGACAAGCTGACAAACTTCTGTAGAGTTAATTATAGTTAAAGAGGAAAGAGCAACATTTGAGAATTAGTACTTGTATGACAAGTGGAAACTACATAAAAGGATAAGGATTTTCTTCTGCATGCTGCATTTTGTTTCTTACACTTTTTCTGAAATCAGTGTGATGAGTTTCTGTGGATAGATTGTTTCAGAGATTGAATGGCTCACGTGTATGAAGGAAGCATAAGTATCTATAACAATAATTAAAACCATGGGAACTATGCAAAGACTGGTTGAAAAAGAGGTGCTTTTGCAGCTGAATGTATTTTTGAATGTTTTCAACTGATGTAAGGAGGAAGGTGCCATCCATATTTATGCTTCATTAAATAAGCATAAGGAGACCTGAAAAATTGCAACTTTCTTCCTTGTCAGTATGAAGGAACTTGTCAGTGAGAGATGCGCTATTTAAATTGTGCTGGAAAAAAATGAGGATCAGGAACAAAGCACATGAATAGAGTTTGTTTCTCAGATTCCAGAGGAAAGAAATTTCAATTATTCTAAGTCAACAAACAGCAAATGTTTTTCCATGTGGTTCTAAATTCTTACATGAAGAATTAAAATCATCAGCTACTAGACTTGTTTGATATTTTCAGTATTTCAGAAAATGGAATAATTAATTGTTTCTTAATTTCTGAAGCTGGGGAGTTCTGTTTATGTCTGCTTAAAAAATACTGTTACTAAAGATGTTTGCAGCTACACTTAAGCATGGGGAATGTGCCTTATCACATCTTATTACAAATAATATTCTATTTTCTTCTGATTCCATCACATTTTTCTGTAACTATCATCAGTTCTTTATATATGATAAAACTTCATAAAGAAGATTTTTGAGTTCCAGGTTTTGTAGGGTAAAATACATTATATTTGTGCTAGAAAGAGCCTTCTCTTGATATGTAAAGAGAAACTGCAGTGGTCACTAATGGTCACTATGAATGTTTTTTCATGTAAGAAATTAGGGAGTGGGGAAGGAGAAAATCAGAGGCATTCAGGAATACTAAAGCTAAAACTCTTTTGTATCATCTAACTTCTGTATCTTTATACCTTCCTATTACAGTGTTGTAGTACTGCTGCAAGTGAGCAGTTTGACTTGAGTTCTGTAAAACTGGCTTCTGCAGTAGCAGTGTGTGCTTGGTAAATAGCAATAGATACTAAATATGTATGTAGCAGCTAAGAACAACAATCAGATTTTTTTTGTTATTTGTGTGGTTTAATTATTGACCACAGGATCACTGGATGTTATGGGTTGGAAGGGACCTCCAGAGATCAAGTCCAATCCCCTGCCAGAGCAGGACCATAGACTCTCTATCGCAGGTCGCACAGAAATGCATCCAAATGGGTCTTGAAAGTCTCTAGAGAAGGAGATTCCACAACCTCTCTGGGCATCCTGTTCCAGGGCACTGTCACCCTCACAGTGAAGAAATTCCTCCTCATGCTGAGGTGGAACCTCCTGTGCTGTAGTTTATATCCATTGCCCCTTGTCCTATCACAGGGTGCAACTGAGAAAAGCCTGTGCTCTCCCTCTTGATACCCAGCCCTCAGATATTTGTAAACATTTGTTAAATCCCCTCTTAATCTTCTCTTCCCCAGACTAAAAAGCCCTGGGTGTCTGAGCCTCTCCTTGTTGGGCACGTGCTCAGTCCCTTAATCATCCTTGTACCCTTCTGTTGGACTGTCTTGATTAGATCCCTGTCCCTCTTGAACTGGGGAGGCCAAAACTGGATGTGATATTCCAGGTGAGGTCTCACCAGGGCAGAGTAGAAGGGGGGAGAACTCTGACAATCTGCTGGACACAATCCTTTTAATGCACCCAGGATACCATTGGCCGTCTTGGCCACAAAGGCACGTTGCTATCCCACAGATAACTTGTGATCCACCAGGAGTCCCAGGTCCTTCTCCATGGGGCTACTCTCCAGCAGATCACCTCCTAACCTGTACTGGTGCAGTTTATTATTCCATGTCAGATGCAGGACTCTGCGCTTATTCTTGTTGAACCTCATTATGTTCATCTTTGCCCAGCTCTCCAGTCTGTCCAAGTCTTGCTGAATGGCCTCACAGCCTTCAGGTGTATCAGCCTTCCAGTTTGATGTTGTCAGCAAACTTGTTGAGCAGACACTCTGTCTCTTCATCAATGTCATTGATGAAGATGTTGAACAGCACCGGACCCAGAACTGATCTCTGGGGGACTGCACTAGTTACAGCTCTCCAGCGGGACTTGGCACCATTGACCATCACTCTTTGGACTCTATTTTGTAACCAGTTGCTAATCCATCTCACTGTCTCTTCTATCCCACACTTCCTGAACTTGCTCACAAGGATGTTATGGGAGACAGTGTCAAAAGCCTTACTAAGGTCAAAGTAGACTATATCCACTGGTTTCCCTGCATCAACCCCTTCAGTTATGACATCACAGAATGCTATCAGATTAATTGAGCATGACTTCCCCTTGGTAAATCCATGCTGACTACTCCTGATCATTGTCTCTTCCAAGTGCCTAGAGATGGCCTCCGGGATGAGCTGCCCCATCATTTTTCCAGGGATGGAGGTGAGGCCCACTGGTCTCTAGTTTCCTGGAACCTCTTCCTTGCCCTTTTTGAAGACTGGAGTGACACTGGCTTTCCTCCAGTCCTCAGGCACCTCACCTGTCTGCCAGGATTTTGCAAAAATGGTGGAAAATGCTAGAGCAACATGAGCCAGCTCTCTCAACACTCATCAGGGCCTATGGGCATCTGAATATTCAATTTATGCAACTGATACCTAACCCAATCTTCATTGACTAGTGGAGAGTCTTTCCTCCTCCAGGCTTCTCCTTCATCCAGGGTTTGGAATTCACAGGAGAGTTCAGTCTTAGGAGCAAAGAAGCAAAGAAGGTATTCAGCAACTCTGCCTTCTTGGCATCCTCAGTTATTAGGGCTGTCTCCTTGTTCAGCAGTGGACCTACACTTTCCCTGTTCTTCCTTTTCCTACTGATGTAGTTGAAGCAGCCCTTGTTCTCTTTAACTTCCTTTGCCAGTTTTAGTTCCAAGGGGGCTTTATCCTGCCTTGTGGCCTTCATACATGGCCTGGCAAATACTCTGTAGTTCTCCCAGTGACAAGTGCCTTCTTCCATGAACTGTAAGTATCTTTCTTCTGTGAGATTTACTTGCTCATCCATGCAGGTCTCCTGGCATGTCTACCCAATTTTTCACTCAAGGGAACATACCTGTCTTGGACTCAGAGGAAGTAGCATTTAAAAATTGACCAACTTTCTTGGGCTCCTTTACCTTCCAGAGTCTTAGCCCATGGAATTCCTGTACGTATATCTCTGAAGGGTAAGAAGTTAGCCCTGTGGAAGTCCAGGTTTGTAATCCTGTAGCCCTGCTTCTACCATGTATAATACTAAACTCCACCATGTCATGATCACTGTCACCAAGGCTGTTCCTGACCTTAATGTCCCCAACCAGTCCTTCTCTATTAGTTAATACAAGGACCAGCAGTGTGCCTCTCCTTGTTGGCTCCTCTGCTACCTGCATCAAGAAGTTATCACTGACACACTGCAAGAGCCTTTTGGACTGGATGTGCCTATCTGTGTGGGCTTTCCAGCAAATATCAGGGTGATTGAAGTCACCCATGAGTACCAAGGAGTGTGTACTAGAGGCTACCTCCAGTTGACTGTAGAAGGCCTCATCCACATCTTCTGCTTGATTTGGTGGTCTGTAGTAGACACACACAGCAGTTTCACCTCCCTTTCCACATCCCTTAATTCTTACCCACAAGCTTTCAACCTGTTCTACCTACCCCCAGATAGAACTTGACACCTTCCAGTTGCTCTCCCGAATGGAATGGAATGGAATGGAATGGAATGGAATGGAATGGAATGGAATGGAATGGAATGGAATGGAATGGAATGGAACCACTGCCTTGCCTTGTTGGTCTATCTTTCCTGAACAGTACGTAGCCATTTATGACAACACTCCAGTCGTGGAAGCTGTCCCACCATATTTCAGTGATTCCAATTATGTAATAGTCATGCAGCCTAATGCATATCTCCAACTCCTTCTGCTTATTCGTTGTGCTCCATGCATTGGTATATAAGCATTTCAGAGAGGCAGCTAATCCATTAGTTTTCACTCTTGCTGTCTGTCCACTCCTGGCCACCTCCATGGCCACCAACCTACCAGTGAGCCCTGCATGTGCTGATGTTTCCTTGTTGGCTGTTACTAGTACATGAGGCCCTGGCTCCTCTCTGTGAAACTTATGCTCTGTTGCTATGTCTCCAGCATGCTGCATGGCAGCAGGCTGAAAGCCCTTACTAGTCCCCATCCCTCCCATGCTGTTGTTGTTGTCCCTCAGCCTGTCACATGAAGACCTGGTAATATCGTTATCCCTCTTCTCTTTCTCATCCACTTGTTTGTTCCCAGGTTCTCTTTTGAGTCCTAACTCCTCAACAGCTCTTGCATCTTCCCCAACACGTGGCTTATTATCCCCTACCTCCCCTGAAATAGCAGTGGAGCTGGCACACCACCTCACAAGCATCCCAGGCTTGTTTCCAGTGAGCATGGTTTTTCCCCTTTCCCACTTCAAATCTAGTTTAAAGATTGATTAATGAGCCCAGCCAACCCCTGAAATATAAACCTTCTCCCCCTTTGATTAAACTACATTAAGCTGCATTAAGAAAATGCTTAGAACAAAAGACGAATTTGCTTGAGAGCCGAAATATACAAGAATGTGTGCTTTGGGATGAACTGTGATGTGTTCTGGTCTAAAAATTCCTTTTGTCTTCAGTATTCTGGCAACATGAGCGTGCAGATAATTTGGAGATTCATAAAATGGCTTTATTTGTGACAGGTTTGGGGGAAAAAAACAACAAATAAAGCTCCTTCTGCCTCCCGAACAAATCTTACATTGTTGCAATGTGCTAATGTTTGACTTAAATACCAGGGAAAGGAGAAGAATATATCAGGAAAAGTGTCCTCTGTGATTTAATCAAATAAGCTGTTGTCAAATGATCCATTTTTTAATGTAACCATGTCAGTACCATTTCCTCTTGCTTCAGGATGGGACTTCATTGAACGAAAATACTTCTAAGCATTTTTCCGCTCCATCGAATCATTCCTTCTCATAAGTGTCTCAGTTACCTACCTTGAGAGTTGCATTATTAGGTACTTAGGGAAGCTTACTGCAGGCACATGTGGAATATTGCTCTGAAAGCAAATGCTAGAAAATATTTATATTATATATATAAATATATATTTATATTATATATTTCCTTAAAAATCATGGTACAGAAGGTTTACCATTTCCTTTTTCATCTGTGTGGACCTATTCTTTCTGTTATATTTGATAAGAGAAGTACCTCTTGTAGGCTGTCACCATCTTCATATTGCCCTGCTCTTGACAAAAACCAAAACAAGATTGAAGATCACCTGTTGTTTTCTTTGTTGGTTAATGTACGTATTGCAAGACAGGTATATGTGTGTGCTTATGTATCAGTTACTTCACTTTTTATGTCAGTCACCTCAGAAATGTTACTTGCTGCAAACTACTTCAATGGTTTATAGCATCTTCTAGATTCTGTATTTATCATTGGCAGTTTATTTCAGGACAAACTTACGGTTTGTTTTGTAACTGACTTTTTAAACAACACTTTCAGTGTGTTTTGAATGTTGGAATGGGGATACATTAATAGCACACAAAAAGACTTCAAAGAAGACTTCAAATAATGCATTGCTGGAAATACAGTTCTCAGGTGGACATTGGTAAGACTGCTCCAGAAGAGCTTCTTGTCAGTATCTCTCGTCTGCACTTCTCTAATGTTCCTTCATTTTCCTTCCTAACTGTTCCCTCAAAGCACCAGGTCTTTTTCTCCTATCATTTTCTGTTAAGCCTATTTGTCAGTTTGATTCATTTTTCCTGTTTAGTGTCTGTTTTCTGCTTCTCCCTCTGCAGGGAAACTGTAGGAACTTGAACTTTTTCTGAAATTCTTCTGGTTTTAGCCAATGAACTGTCTCAAAATGTTCCTGATTAAATCATTCGGAGCTGGATAATGAGAGCACCTGCTTCATTTACTGTCTCCTCATAGAAACTTGCTAAAAGTACGATTATCTACATAACCTATCAGTCCTAACTTAGCTGTGCAGGCAGCCATTGTTAGTTTTGCTGCTTGCAAGACAATTACTATATACTGAGATGCCTCGGCATCTTCATAATGTTAACCAGAAGCTATAAACATATGTAACAAGAATATAGGCTTGAAATAGAAAGTAGTCTTGAGAAGAGTTTGGCATTTGTTGCTAATTGAACTTCCTTGATATATTTTGCACAATGGTTAAGACATAAATTTCCCAGACACTTGTCAAAATTTCTTTTGAACAAACTTTTTTGTGATGCTCATATTCTCCTCGAAGGAAGATGCTAACTTTTGCAAAACCAGGGAAATCCTCCAGGGACTCACCTTCTCTCTCTGCAATTTCCTTTGCAGAAATGATGATCATCTGAAAAACAAAAGTTAGAGTTGATCTGTAGACAGACATAATGCTGTTTATCAGGTATCATATATTTATATCTAAATTGCTCCAGTGATGTTAATTTTGTGCTTTCTTCTGTGACAAAGGGAAATACCTTGTGGCATGGTAAAGAAGGGTTATTAAAAAAAAAAAAAAAGCTGCCTTTCTATTCTCTCTTTAGGAGAACCATTTCCAGGACTTACAGCATTTTAAAGAGAATTTAAGATACTTTGGAATTCCTGTGAGTGTGACATCTTTCCTCTCTTCCTTTGCCAGTGCGCCATACATTATTGTTTATTTAGCTATTCTAGGAAACTACAGCAGTGAAAGGCATGCATGTGAAAGAACACTGGAAGAAAAGTTTGCTTGTCAGCTTGTAGTAAAAAAGATGCCTCCATCCAGCCTAAACCTGCCCTGGTGCAGCCTGAGACTGTGTCCTCTTGTTCTGGTGCTGGCTGCCTGGGAGAAGAGGCCAACCTCTGCCTGGCTACAACCTCCCTTCAGGTAGTTGTAGAGAGCAATAAGGTCACCCCTCAGTCTCCTCTTCTCCAGGCTAAGCAACCCCAGCTCCCTCAGCCTTTCCTCATAGGGCTTGTGTTCCAAACCCCTCCCCAGCTTTGTTGCCCTTCTCTGGACACGTTCCAGCAAGTCAACATCCTTCCTAAACTGAAGGGCCCAGAACTGGACACAGGACTCAAGGTGCGGCCTAACCAGGGCAGTGTACAGGGGGAGTAATCTTACATTGTGATCTCACATTTGCAAGGCATGGGATGTGAATTCCTTTCATTTTTGAACATCCACAGAAAAAGAATTCTGGAGATCAACTTGAAGATGATTAAAAAGTCATCCTGAAAGACCTCAAAATAAAGAAAAGAAAGTAGTTTCTTAACATACTCTCTGACTTAGTATTTCACTTCTGCAACATTCTGCTTCACTGCTGCTGAATGATGGTAGAGGAAATAACATAAAGACTCTTTGGTATCCATGTCCTGTGTTTTTTTTACTGTGTGTTGTAAGAATGACAGAGCTGATCATTAAAAATGTTATAATTAAGTCCTGCAGTCACCAGATGTGCAGATGAAAAGAGAAGTGGGAGCCATTCTGAAAATTACATCATGGGTAAAGAGAAACTGGTGAATAAACAGAGGAAACTATTAGAGAAAAATGTAGCCTCTTCTGTTAGACTTGGAGGGTGAAGGAAGGGAGGAAAAGAGGCAATATTCAGCTGTTTAAATAATCTAATTTCCTGCTGTGTCCTTTTCTGTGAACATGTAACTGCAGGTTAAATGCAAGTTGCGATTTAACTCACTGCAAAGAATGAAATTTCTGTCTCCCCCTTTCCTGATTAAAAAACATAATAGTTGGAAATGCATAGAATCAAAATAACCAACTGAAAGGACAGGAAAAAAAAATAGAATGAGTAGTTTCAAAATAGGTCATAAAGAAAAAGAACCAAATTTACAATGTGTACTCTCCACAGTTAGAAGGAAATACATATGAAAGACAACTAGAAAGACTTGCCTATTTCTTTTTCTCCCAACAACATCATTTCAAATGCCATTAATAACTTGAAGAACTTGTTCAAATACAGTTAGGGAAAAGGACTCCAGTATGAGGCCAAGAGATATAAAAATGCAGTTCAAATTTGGTCATGATAATCCCTCAGGCTCAAGGAACTGACTGGAGAAGGGCTCCCCTGTAACAAGCACATGAAATTCTACCACAGCTGCTGAGCCCTGGCCTGTGTGCCCACTCACAACATTCAGCTAGCAGTTGTAAAGCACTATTGTGTCAAGTCTACCTGTCACTATAGCTCCCTACCTCTTTTTCTCCCTTACCCTTAATAGGGGGTAACTGTACGCAGACCATTCTGTCTGCTTCTCAGAGTTGCTTACCAACTTAAATGGATTCTCTGCAAACTCCAAGAAATAACTAGCTTCATCAATTGAGACAAACAATTCTCCTCTGCTATCATGTGATAGCTCTAGACATTTTTATAATGGTAAATCTTCAACAACCACAGGTTTGAGAGAGGTTCTTGTTGGGAAATGAGGACTTTTAAGAAAAAAACAATTTAGAAACCAAAAGAGTGTTAAGTATACAGACTAAAATCCAAATCTTCAGTGATAAATTTCTGTAAATGCTTGGAATTTTGGATTAAAATTAAGTAAAAACATGCAAGTATTTGAAACACTAAAAATAATCTACCTGATCTAACTGTTGTTATTTTACTCTCACATTATGCAAATACTAATTCCCTTGGCAGTATATATCCGGGGACACAATATAAAAAAAAATGAGTCATCAAAAGGCGTATCACAGATCAGAAGCAAGGTTACCCATTCTAAGACGCTGAACTGCCTACAGCAGAAGAACAAGTGCTTTCATCCCCTCAGAGAGCTCCAAAGCCTTCACCATGTGACACCCCTACCTCCTACAAGTCTTTTGGTTAATCATACTTACTGCTGAAAACCAGGTTAGAGTTCCAAAGAGTAAGAACACTCACTGCATACCTGAAAAGCCATGAAAGCATTCCACATTGACTAGAGTGGGGCAAAAGATAGGTCAGAGCAGGCATAATTGATACAAGCTGTATTCTGGAATCTTTCTTTAAGTAACAGTTAGGGAAATACAACACAGAACTATTTGAGGATGAAGAACCAAGCAGTGTCCTTTTTTCTAGCAATCAAGCACCATCAGGAAGATGTTATTTTGACTAAATGTAGATCTTTCAAAGTTAGTATGAGAAATTATAATCAAAAGAGGATGTTTTTGTTTTTTTTTTAAAAGGTGAAGAAAAGACTCCAATCCAAGAGTCACATTTTTCTTCAGCAAAGATTTCATTTGGCATTTCTCTTATTCTGAACTCACTGAAGAAGTGTAGAGGCTGCTGTGAACTACAGCCAACCAGATCAGTCAGAAAAGAGCAAAGGAAAAACTGCTAGCTGGCTAACAGATGGAGTGATTAACTACACTAGAGGAATCAGTAAAAGAAAGTGAGAATAACTAGCAGGGAGCATGGCTTTCAAGGGCATTTAAAAGAAAACCTGTGTTGGGTTTTTTTGGCCATTTCTGTACTTCTAAATCACTATTTTATTGTAGTTCCTTTCTCTTGCCTGTTAACTCTTCTGTTTCGAATCCTTGCCTTACTGATGCAAACCTTGGAAAAGTGCTTATTTCTGAGCTACAAGAAAATGGAAAATTCCCCACATTTCTGGGAAAGGGTTCAAAATGCTAGTAAATATTTTAGTAATAAGCACTAAAATTTGAACTGGGTCCCATGCTGCTGTCAGTCAAGACCTTGATTTGTCTGACCATCTGTTTATTTTCCTGGTCTTACTGTCATACAGCTAGCAAACAAAAATTATGATCTTTTGAAGCATTATCTGCAGCTCCTGCTAATTTCAGCCTAGATTTATGGAGATTAAATGTTTTGGACATCAGTTAAGACCACATCCTAACACTGATAACTCAGTAAATACAAAGATTCACAACTATACATACACATATTCTGGAGAGGCATGGGTTTAGGATTATTCCAAATCTAAAATTTTATTTATTATTTACAAAATTAGTAATAACTGCCTAGAGTACAATTCACAATGTATTTGAACATTTTCCAGCCAATCAGAAAAAATATTCAAAGCTGCAAAAATTTCCCAAATACAGTCAGGCGCTTGAGTGTTAATCAAAACTTTAGTCCAATTTTAAAACCACTACAACAGCCTTTCATAAACTTAGGGTGCTTGCCATCAGCTTCTCTGAGCCCTTCCTCAAAAGTACTTGTTTTCCAGAGAGCAAATGCTTAAATGGCCCCACTGTGGCACACTGTGGAGTGTGTTTATGAGTGGCTATAGGTTTACACAACAAACATGCACATATTGTGTATCACATGAGGGAAAGCAAACACATAGGTTCTGTGAGATAAGCACATCAGCCTGCATGGTAATGGGCAACAGACTAATCAGCCATAAACTGTCCAAGGCAAGAGCTGGATACCACTGGTATATCCACAGTACAGCAGTAGAAAGGTAAAAATACCTGCAATCTTAGATCACACCTAAGAACAGAATGTTTTTTTCTGTGAAATTATATTCATGAAAGGCTTCTACAATAAAAGACAAAGCTAAAGCTAGTTGTAGAGAGCAGGATCTAGCCCCAGCCTGCCTTGTTGTATGGTTTAGTTGTTGGGTGGGTTGGATTGGTTGATGGGTTGGACGCGATGATCTTGAAGGTCTCTTCCAACCTGGTGTATTGTATTGTATTGTATTGTATTGTATTGTATTAAATATTGCATTGCCTGCTGGGTAATGCAACTGTCATAGGCACCTAAACTAGACAACATGGCTTCTCTTCTGTGGCAACGCTGGTGGTATCCAGCATCAGTTGAGAAGTGATAGGGTAATGTCTTAGATGCTGCTGTAATATAAAACGTGTTTTATCATTTGAGACAATGTTTCTCCTTTGCTGGTTTTGTTCCTTGATGGTTTTAACCACTTTGTTGTTGATTATGAAGAATGCTACCAAGAGATCGTTGTCCCTGTAATTAACAGTTACAAATGCTTCATATTTGCACCTGTAAGTCTGAGCTTGTGCCAGGACTGAAGTCTACATTTTTATAGGTGTGTTTTCCTGTTTCTGACTTCTACAGAAATAAATGGGTGCCAGTATTATTTAAACAACATTCATGGATTTAATATTACATTAAAAAATATTTGTTCATAGTACTTATACTTTATCTTGGCTTTGAACTGGTAGCTGACTGCATAAGGTTGCCATGGATGGCTTTATTAAAAATACTTTTCTTTATATGAAAGCATCATTTTTGATTCCTGAAGTGATGTGCTCCCATGAGAACAATGTCCAATATATTGGTGAGCCTCCAATAAATGCTCATCTGTGAAGTCTTAATTGCTGTGTAGCAATTCACTAGAGAATATATTCATCACCTTACTTCATCATCCATGAGGGTTTATCCATCCTCCTCAAGTATTTAGCAGGATGTATATTTGCTGAAAAATAACAAACATTAGTCTGCCAGAAATATGGCCAAATGTAAATTAGCTTTCATATCGTAACAATGCTTTATGGCAGCTTATTTTCCACTAGGGATACCTCTGTTGTATAATGTTTTCGCGGGTTTTTTTTTCCTGTTAGTTTTGCCAAAAAATGGAAGCATCAAAAGATGAGACTCTTCTGCCTTTCATGATAGCAATGAAACTTTTTAGCTAGGATTTGAGCCTAGTCCTGTTCTGAGAGACAATGAGTTCATGCACAACAAAGTTTTGGTTTGGAGTTTGAATGTTAATGAAAAGTCATATAGAGACTGTTTGGAGAATTTCCTGGTCTGGAATCTTTACATTGAATTATGACTGAATTTACAGTGTCTCTCATTTTAGAGACACATTTCAGTCATAGCCAAGCTAAAAAATATACAGACTGACTTTCAGTTAATGAAAACAGTACTTTATTAAGCATTCCCATTAAACATTGGTGTGCAGTTGATATTGTTGCTAGATCTATCATAGTCTTAACAATTATATGCTGTATTTAAAAGAAAACCAACATTTCAATACTAAAGCCACTTGTAGGCATTTGGATGGGCTGCATGTTTTCCTCCCAAAGAGGCAGAGCATTTGTGATCTGCTATCAGGTGCTATCTCACTACTGTTTGATATAAGGCAGTTCCCATCAACTCCTGCAGTGGATCCATGTGATGTTAGAGCTAAACTGATGTAATGCATGCTACCCTGCTATAGGCTCCTGTCCTTTTCTTTGAACTGGATCTGATGCTTCTCTGACCTCGCAGTGTGCCTGGGCAGAGAAGCACACTGACAGAAACCTATCCCCCATTGACTGGTATTCTGCTGATTTAGTTCTCTGAACTTGCTTGCTGCTGGGTCACAGGAATGGCACAATTTGCTCATGGAGAACAACAAAATTTATTTCTGGTAAAGGAGAAATAAGTAAGGCCTTTCTTCCTGATAGCTATTAGTGAGTTAGAATAGCTAATCCATACTGATTTAGCTTTTCATATCTGCTATGGGCTGCTGGCTCTTTTTCTTTACTATCTAATTTGGCTGGCTTTTAAACTTAGGAAACAAGCCCAGTGTAAATTATTGTAGAAAGATAGACGGTCACAATTTTCTTCCACTTGTTACAGCTCTGTGGTAGCTTTTCTAACTTACTCTGGATGATTGCCCTGAGATTATAGATGGATGTGTAATATTGCTTGACTGTACTTAGAAAATAGAGTAGATAATAGCAGTAATTCTTTGTGATTCCCATTAAGAGTTCAGACTAAGCCAGAAGGTGCAGGTTTTTTGGGGCTCTCAGAACACAATGCTACAGGTACACTCAGTTTGCAAGGTTGCTGTGTTGGCCTTGCCAGGTATAGCTTTCCTCTACTTGCAGCTGCTTTCATGGCTTTGCATGGTGCAAAGTAAATGAAGGCTGCCTTGTATAGATGCAAGCAGCAACCTAGTCTGGGTTTGTGCAGCGCTGCTAATATACATCATAAAACACTCAAATGACCTCATCGTAGGCAGTTCCTACCTCAGTTTCATCAGTACTTAGATTGAGTGATGCTTACATTGTGAGCAGCTGTCCAATGTCTGGCTTTGTTGTTATCATTCATTGTGTTGCCTTGTATGCCATTCAGGGACTGGGTCTTATGGAAAACAATTTGGAGCATATGCCTTGGATTCTTATATGATACATAAGACTAATACATCTGACATACAGTTATATGGATGCATGGCATTCATAACCGCTTTTTCCCTAAGTAATCTTTGCTTCTACTTTCCAATACTTAAAAAGGAATTACTCAGTCACTCACATTCGGTTAAACAGGTATTTCACTTGCCCATCCATGAGCACAGAACCATTGCAGAAAATCTATGCTTCTGGAGCTAATGAAGCAGCAGTAAGCAATGGTTTCCTTTTTCTGGCCAACAATCAGAATGAGATGAGACATTTTGTTGGCTGGTTTCAATAGTTACTATTGACAGCAAAAGAGTGTTAACTCAGACACTCTGCACTCTAGTAAAGACTTCTAGCACATACCCACAGTGAGGCTTTTCTGACGTATTTTAAAAGTATTTTTTCTCAGACACTTCCCTTTGGTCCTCATAACTGGTCTCCTGCACTTTCTTAACTCTGGAGGTGCTCTCCCTTCTGCTGAAGCCCGAAAGTTATTATCAAGACTAAGTACAATACAATACAATACAATAAACCAGGTTGGAAGAGACCTTCAAGATCATCGTGTCCAACCTATCAACCAATCCAACCCACCCAAACAACTAGATCATGGCACCAAGCACCCCATCAAGTCTCCTCCTGAGCACCTCCAATGATGGTGACTCCACCACCTCCCTGGGCAGACCATTCCAATGGGCAATCACTCTCTCTGTACAGAACTTCTTCCTAACATCCAGTCTAAATCTCCCCTGGTGCAGATTGAGACTGTGTTCTCTTGTTCTGGTACTGGCTGCCTGGGAGGAGAGACCAACCACTGCCTGTCTACAACCTCCCTTCAGGTAGTTGTAGAGAGCAATAAGGTCACCCCTCAGTCTCCTCTTCTCCAGGCTAAGCAACCCCAGCTCCCTCAGCCTCTCTTCATAGGGCTTGTGTTCCAAACCCCTCACCACCCTTGTTGCCCTTCTCTGGACATGCTCCAGCAAGTCAACATCCTTCCTAAACTGAGGGGCCCAGAACTGGACATGGTACTCAAGGTGCGGCCTAACCAGGGCAGTGTACAGGGGGAGAATGATCTCCCTGCTCCTGCTGGCCACACTGTTCCTGATGCAGGCAAGGATGCCATTGGCCTTCTTGGCTGCCTGGGCACACTGCAGGCTCATGTTCAGCCTACAATCAACCAGCACCCCCAGGTCCCTCTCTGCCTGGCCACTCTCCAGCCACCCTGACCCCAGCCTGTAGCACTGCCTGGGGTTGCTGTGGCCAATGTGCAGAACCCGGCACTTGGATGTGTTAAATCTCAGGCCGTTGGATTCTGCCCATCTGTCCAGCCTGTCGAGGTCCCTCTGCAAAGCCTCTCTGCCCTCCAGCAGATCAACTCCTGCCCCCAGCTTGGTGTCGTCCACAAATTTACTGATGATGGACTCAATGCCCTCATCCAGATCATCAATAAAGATGTTGAAGAGCATGGGGCCCAGCACTGATCCTTGGGGCACACCACTAGTGACTGGCCGCCAGCTGGATGTGGCACCACTCACCACCACTCTCTGGGCTCGGCCCTCCAGCCACTTCCTAACCCAACGCAGTTTGCTCCCGTCCAAGCCATGGGCTGCCAGCTTGGCCAGGAGTTTGCTGTGGGGACGGTGTCAAAGGCCTTGCTGTGGTCCAGGTAGACCACATCCACAGGCCTCCCCACATCCACCAGGCGGGTCACCTGATCATAGAAGGAGATCAGGTTGGTCAGGCAGGACCTGCCCTTCCTAAATCCATACTGGCTGGGCCTGAGCTCCTGGCCATCCTGTAAGTGCTGTGTGATTGCACACAAGATGACCTGCTCCATAATCTTGCCTGGCACTGAGGTCAGGCTGACAGGCCTATAATTCCCTGGCTCATCCAACTGGCCCTTCTTGTGGATGGGCACCACGTTGGCCAGCTTCCAGTCTTCTGGGACCTCTCCAGTGAGCCAGGACTGCTGAAAAATGATGGAGAGCGGCTTGGATGGCTCATCTGCCAGCTCTCTCAGCACCCTAGGATGGATCTCATCCCTGACATAAGCAAGAGCAAAGCAACTGAACTCATTGGAGTAGTAAATATTGGTAAAGTCCTACAAAGTTTTGCTGTCTGCATGTCTCATCAAATTCTGGCTCTTTCTAAATGCCATTGCAATGAAAGAGAGTTTGCTGCATGCCCTGAAGGTCAGCACACAGCAGTCATTTTAGGCAAAGAGTAGGTAATAAAAAATTGAGTTTTCTTCTATTTCAGATTAAGTATTTTTTCCTTCCTTTTTCATTTTTGTTAATATATTTGTTATCTCAGATGCAGAGCAGTTTGTTTCTTCTCTAGTGACTCACTGTTTGGTGAATATCGTAGTGGACTACAAAATACCCAAAAGACAAAAGCATTTAAACTACCAACTGTGTGCTTGATGTGTATACTTAGTGGCTCTTCAGTGTTTACTAAAAACCAGACCAAATAGCTTACAATATAGCTTCTCACTCTGTTACCAAATATTAAATGTCAAGAGAATAGCATTTTTTAGCACTTTTTTCTGTGAAAGAAATAGTCTAGAGAAGGGCAACAAGGCTGGTGAGAGGTCTCAAGCACAAGCCTTATGAGGAGAGGTTGAGGGCACTGGGGTTGTTAAGCCTGGAGAAGAGGAGGCTTAGGGGAGACCTTATTGCTCTCTACAACTGCCTGAAATGAGGTTGTAGACAGGTGGGAGTTGGTCTCTTCTCCCAGGCAACCAGTGACAGAACAAGAAGACGCAGTCTCAAGCTGCACCAGTGGAAATTTAGGCTTGAGGTGAGGAGAAAGTTCTTCACAGAAGGAGCAATTGTCCATTGGAATGTGCTGCCCAGGGAGGCGGTGGAGTCACCGTCCCTAGAGGTGTTCAAAAAAAGATTGGATGTGGCACTTGAAGCCGTGATTTAGTTGTCAGGTGGTGTTGGGTGATAGGTTGGACTTGATGATCTCTGAGGTCTTTTCCAACCTGGTTGATTCTGTGATTCTGTGATTTCAGACATTTTTAAAAGTAAGTAGTATTTTAACATTTTACATAAATATGATCCATCTTTTTTTCATAAGTCCTGTGTTTTTGTTGTTGAGGGAAATATGTGCTCATTAGGCCTTATTTGGTTTTCTGTGCTCATAATCTTCAAAATCATGGCCACTATTGCTATTACTCAGATATAGAAGAGATTTACCCTCATGCAAAGTGAACATTTTTTTCTCAGTTATTGCAAAATTCCTTTAGAACATCAAATAGAAGATTTAGAATTAAAAATTTATTGTATGACAAATAATAAATCCGTATTTTCCTGGGATTTGTTTCCTGTAGTGGTGTTTCCAAGGTGATGAAAATCAAGATAGCTGCTGATACTGTATAACTTGTGGACTAATACAAGAAAATCTTTGAAGACTACTGTAGTTTTAACTAAGGCACAGGGCTTTGTGATGTTATATGCATGTTGGACTTCAAGTTATACTGTTAGTTTCTTTTGTTATATTGTTAAGGTGAGGTAAATTAATACTTAAAAGTATTTGTTATGCCTTCAGAAAAAGTGAATTGGGGATGATGTTAGAAAAAATAAAGACTGTTAAAAAAAAATTTCTCTTCTGCTTAGACATGAAAATACCTGGTATACAATTCTAGCCAGCATGGTATTGCATAATTAATCCTTCTGGCTTCAGAAAGTTTAATCTGCAGTACTGGGCTCTCACAGTGTGTTTTGTAGTCTGTCTGTAGGCTACACTGAAGTTTTTGTTTGGGAGATGATGGAAAATGAAAATTTGTATTATAATGAATTTGAAACAGCAGTTTTCAGCTGCCTGCTCTTGCAAGGTACACTCTGACAATAATACAGATGCACTTCTAAAATAACGTAGGTGGCTGTTTACAAGTCTGCAAGCAACCTTCACTCCCTGCAACTGTTTTCAGTGTACAGAGTCAGTGACAGATGCCCTAGAAATAACTAAGCAGAGAGTGTGTGTTGCTATGGAAGCTATTCTACTGCTTGATGCACACTGTATCATCCAATGTACAAGAGGTTTGGAACCAATCAAATAGCTGTTTTGGTTTTTTTTCTTCCCAGTCCCCCCCCCCCCCCATGCCCCCAGAAATTTGCCTTTGGGGGCAAATCTTGTGAATCAGAGCACAGCCTAAGCAAGCTGAGAACTCCAGGAGCTGAAAAGGAAGTAGTCTGATCTTTGGTGTATCTACTAAACTACTTTGCAGGCACACTGCAACTTTCTAAGGCTGTTAGTGTTTGTTGTATGTTTATATTCTGAATGGTAAATTGCGGTTCTGAGGCAGTCAAGTTTCTAGATCTGGTACAAATTTAAGGATAATTCTTATGCTATTGAGAGTAGCTTCTGTGTGTCAGTTTCCTAGGTACAAATGATTTCTTTCTCCCACACACTATCCAATCTTTTTAGGCTAAGTGCTGCTGTGCAAAGCTTCTTTTAATGTCTTTGTATGTCTAGTATGATGGGACTCCATTCTTGAAGCTACTGAAATATGAACAGCAATGGCTGAGTCAGAGCCACTGCCCCTTCTTAGCCTCCTCTCTGTTGCCCCAAGGCTATTGAGAGATGGGAAAGAAGGAATTTTTCCATTTCTAAAATATGTTCTTTTGCATATTCTACTCTTATTTTTGATGCAATATAACTGCCAGGTCCCAGTGTACTGTACTGGAGGTAAGGGAGAAAAACCACAATTATTGGATTGTCAAACGTTTGTGTTTGGGAGTTTTAATTTTTTTTTTTTAAAAAGTTTTACTACTATATTATCTTTCTCTCTATTTTTTCCTTTGTGCTGTTTCAGAGGTGAATGTGATAAATTCCCATTACAGAGATTTCATTTTTGTAATGCTGTGTTCCTGCTGTTTTTCCTGAGCAGGGAACATTTAGAAGTTACCAGAAGAGGCTAGCATCAGTTTCTAATGAAACTTTAAAATAGCTGAAGCATTTCTGTTTTAAGTATTTGGAAGGATATTTACAGCATCTAAATGATTACTTGTGCTGTAAAGGAGATACTGTTGTGATGTACATTGAGCAGGCCTTATAATTAGTTACCAAGGGAAATGAATGAAAATGTGACTCCATTCTGCACTTTCAAATAAAGTGTGGCCTTGCTAATTAATCAATTTTAGGAATGCCAGGTACAGTCACATGAAATTCACCATTAGTGCTGGGACAAAGGTTGACAACTCTTGCTAAGAATACAAATGATGAGGAGAACAGCAATGATTAATCATTCCCCTACTTGAAAGTGTTTTTTATTTAAACCCATCCTCCCTATTATATATAACTGTGAGCTTGTTAATGACTTAAAACTTGTTACTGCAAGCTGTTAAGTAGTTTGGCAGATCACAAATCTTACTTTAAATGAACACTTAATAACACTGTTAGTGACTTTTTCTTGTAGTTATTGAAGTACTGATACTTACAATGTGAAGTAATGTGTGAGACTATGGCATGTGAAAAATTAAAGATGCATTTTCTTCAGAGCAGAAACCCAAAGGCAGAGTACAGCATAGTATTCCCTCTCTAGCCTTACTCCTGATAAATTCAGCTACAAGGTGAAAACATCTGTATATCACTTCTTGAACATGTGTGAAATATCCTCTGAACATCCTTTTGCTCATGCTTAAACTATCTGGATGAATGATCTGGTTTGCAGCGTAAGCAGAGGGGGAGGGAGTAACTAGCTGCAATTTTAGGTCTTCACTAAGCTACCGTGGACTTAGTACTCTTTAACAGTAATAACCTTACACATTGGATACTAAGTTTGTAACTCAGTAATATATGTCTATTATAGTTCATACTGAAGCACTGGTGGCAGAACAAACATGCTTGCCAGTGCCATCTGTATTCCTCACACCATTATAATGGCAGACTTATGTTTCAGGATACCAATTTGATTTAATGTGTCAAAGAAATTTTGCTAAACCTGTAGCTAGCTAACACAAACTAAAGAAAAAAAAAAAAAAAAGATGTTATGCATTTAAAGCTATATTAGCAAGAGAAAAATGGGTGCTATAGTGCCTATATATGTAAGGGGGTCTATGTGTATGCATATATAATGCATATACTTTATCCATTATGAATGTCTCCTGGATGCACCACGTCAGATCAGAAAGAACTGTCAGAATTCTGATAGCATCTTAAATTACGCATCTCAAATCAGTTTCTCATGATCTCCAGAGCCTTGATGCTCGTGGCTCCATGGCTTTCTGCATCTTACCAGTCATTCTGGTGTTCTTAGTGCTGTAAAAGCATTTCAAAATTTGTCATCATCCAGAAGCTCAAGCTAATTAATTAGGTAAGTAGATGTTGTAATAGTCAACACTTTGGTGGGTATGACTTAGTGCTGCCAATTTAAGGTAGATTCCATAATACATCTGCTTTCAATTAGTAGCTGCTAGGCCTTAAATGAAACTCCTTTGTCTTAAATCTTTGGCTGCCTGTAGTCAAAATTGGTTTTGATATGCTGCAGCTGTGTAATCTTGGATCAGCCATGTTGGGAAGCCATGTTGGAGTACTTCCTGCATTTGCTTGGGAGTTACTTGCCTGAGTTTTGTTGCCTGTGCTGTGCTGTTTACCCTACTAACCTTTATCTTGACTGAATGCAGATATGATGTATCAATACGGACTTGGGTGGCAATCACCTTTTTTCCTGCTGTTTCAACAGAAGTGTTATGGGACACATAAATTCTTATTGTACGTAAGTAGCTACTCAGTAGTACAGTGAATTCCTAATGCTGGTGGCTCTGAATAGTATTTCTATAGGTAAATGACAGAAAACTCAGATTCCACCATCCACCAGAAGTCTCTGGATGTTGACAGCTCAGTGCTGTGACAATTTGAAAATTCATCTATATTCATGATGAACAATATTCTTCTGATTATAATATTCTTTGTTGCGAGGGAATTTGCTGCAGCGGCAACGCTGACTTAATATGGGATTGAATCACTATAGTTACAAAAGATTAAAATAAAATCTCAAGTTAGAATAGTTTGTCATTTTATTCTCTCCAATAAAAAGTGTGTGTATTTTTCCCATGCACACTGCATGTGGTAGTGTGTCAGTTAAATGAAGGAAAAAAAATCTGATATCAAAGTTAGAATTTTGTGTTGTGTGCCAATGCTTGACATGAACAGGAGAATATATATTTTTTAAAAATCTTAAGCTATGACAGGTGTGTGTGGATACATGCCTTTTAAAAATGCACAAGGCTACAGTACAAGGAGCTGTTTCTGAGAAGCTGGGCCTGGCTTGCTTGAGCAGACTCACAGGTTAAAACTTTCTTCAGCATAGGGAGCAGGTGCTGTGAGACATGGATCAAGAAGGAAGTGCACCAGGCAGGTAAATAAGAAGAGATAATGTGAGAGTTCTCATTTGAGCAAAGTCTTGAGCACACACATCCTAACTGTGAAGGTTGAATACCTTTTGAGGTGGAAGTGGTTTACAGATTCTGACATGCTATCCTGAAGCAAAATTAATGCTTGTCTCTTTTGTTAGCACTGTCTGCCTCTTCTGAGTCTTTTTCTACTTCAGAAAGAACGTTAATCCTCTACGCAGTGTGGCATGGCTCCAGTTATTTACATACATAGTGCATGCATTATCTGACACTGTAAAATCATTTTCGCATGAAGCAGTACTCAGATACTGATTGCTCTTCAGTTGTCCCTCTCTAATATTTCTTCTTTTGTCTGAAATGTGTGTTTACAGCAAAGAAATAGTGAGGGGGAAAAAGAAAGAAAAAGACAAAAGCTTTATCTAGTTGTACAGGAAAAAAACTTTTAGGAGGGAAGTTCACTGGAGGAGAAAGGGCTGCGTAAAGCCTTTGCTCAAACAGCTTTGAGGGCTGTAACCTTCTTCTGACAGAGGGGTCACAAGGCTGAAAATGGTAATCTAGACATTAAGTTTTCCTTTAAAGGGAGTGTCTTTAGTGAAATTGTACTCCTAGATTTCATGTGTTTTGTTTCCTTGATGTGTGTGGTGTTTGTTTTTTTTTTAATTTAAAAAGAAAATTAATTTGGTTTTGATGGTTTTACTCTTCTTGGCAAAAAAAATGATGCAGAGGAGCTACCTAGAGTTTTTTAACTACTTGTGCCAGAATTTTTCCTCGTGAGCTTCAATGCGCAATAGTGTACTAGCTTTCTATTGTATCTCTGAACTGTGTGGAAAGTACTAAACCTGCACAGATGTCCAATATTGAGAAAACTAACATTTTATGTGTGTTTCTTAAGGGGATTTTGCAGAAATGCCTTGCTGAGATCAGACCTCTGCTGTTGGTGATAGTGGGGTATAAGAGTGAGGTTTGGCTGTTTAAGCCAGTATGTGTTAGCAGGGCTGGCAGTAGTAAAGAAAAAAACAAAATACAGCCAAATTTGCAATCACCAATGTAGGAAGAGTTTGAATGCAAGATATTTAGGATTTAATTTCAGAAAAAATGTTGATGTGTATGAGATCTGATTCAGTATTACTGTCAAATATCTGGATTCACCAAATTATTTAAAAGACAAGCTGCTCTCCTGATTGCCTATGCAGTAAATTCTTTGAAATACAAAGCATACAAGCTTGAGATAATGCAATACATTAAAAGATAGTGCATTGTCCTTTAATATAAGAGTTCTTCACCCTTATATTAAATTAATTTTGTTTTATCTATTGGAATAAGAGGATATGTGATGAGGTAGCAGGTATATCTCAGAATACATGTTTTAGTGCTTGTTCTATACTTGGAATTCTTGGTTTCCAGTTTCTTAATTGTGTGCTGAGTTTTGCTGATATGGTTGCAATTGGGAGCTTAGTACAAGAAGCTAGGTCACTGCTTTAGGCCATCCCAGATTCCCTGGGATGCTACAGTTAGTGCTAATGCCTCACTATACTTCCCAGTCTACTTTGTCTGCATTCTCTTGACTTCATACTCTTTGGCTGCTCCCTTATAGCAGTTTTTTTAAAAGCTTCTAGTTAGGGTGGCTCTCTTTCTAACCACATTCAGTACAATTAAAAAGTAAGTACATACCACAAGAGGGATTTTTTTGTAAATATTTGTTAGGTAATTCATAGAGTATTTTTGTCTTTTGTGTAACCAGAGTGTGACCTCATTATTGTTTATAAATATGTAAGGGGTGAGTGCTGAGAGGATGAAGTCAGGCTCTTCTTGGTGATGCCCAATGACAGAACAGTGGGCACAATCTAGGAGCATGTAGTTCATTGGCAATTGCTAATATCCCTGAGAAAGGAATAGGATGTAACTTGGTTCTGCCCAAAGGGTTATCACATTTCTCATACTTACATACAAATGTTTCTTTAGGCAGAACGCATAGTGCTAAGTTTCTCTTCTCATGTCTTGTACACATTCAAGTGCTATGTTTTAGGAGTTCCTTCTCTCTCTGTCCTTGGCATGTAGGGTTGATTGCTGTCACCTGGCTGTAGCTCCTAATGATATACAGCATACAATTCTTCATGGGATGTTCCCATTTTTCCATGCTAATGTGTTTCATTCTTGCTCTGTCTCATTTTCAATTTCAGTTTAAGTTGGAAAATAACTCAGTAAGGATGTAGTAATCGAACAAGCCTATTATCACAAAGGAACTGAAGGTCCCTTTGGTTCCTTTATTGCATGCTTATAGCCTTAATGTTCTGAGACTGAACTCTGCCTCCTTCCTGTGAGAGAAGAGATAAATAGTTACAGCAATGCCAGATGAGGCTGCAGTACTTACAGCTTTTGTGCAAAAAGCATTTTCTGTGTTCAGCGAATGGGGAGGGATACTTTGCACAATGTGTGTGTATGGAGAGCATTAGTTAAAATTTCCCCCAGTGAGCCTTTATTTGAGAATTTGGCAGAATCAAAAGAGCAGTTCCCACAACCAAACGTGTTTGTTGAGAATGAGAAATGTTTATACAGAGGAGAGGATCTGAGCTCAAATGATGACTTTACCTTTCTCTTGTGGGGTTCCTTCACTTGTGTTATCTATGATCTTCCCCAGGAAGATGAATTAGCAACTGTTCCCAAGAGTTTCTTCAGTGGTATACTGAGGGACAGTTGAAGGTGGTAAATCTAGCAGCAGCACTTGTTGAAAACGAACAGCATCTTTTTAATCTGCTGCAACTAAAGAAGTTTTACTTTACAGCTGGAGATGAGACAATGGCTTATCCAGGGCAAAATATAGAGGTCAATATTGGGACATATTACAGCCTATATGACATTTCTGCAGCCAAGGCAGGGGCACTAGTAACTGCAGAGGAGCTAGCAGCTGAAATACCTTGCTGTATTTATATTGCTTTACATGTTCTAGCTGTGTGAACTGTGCTATCTGTACTTATTTTTTCCTCCTCTACCAGCGTAATAATAATTTTCTGCTCTATATCACCCCTACCAGATCTGCTATAGGGCAGTTTCACTTGAACTAATCAATAGTCTCAAAGCAAGGAGTACATGAGTTGTTTGGAAGCATTGTTTATTTGCATTTGTTGCCTCTCCTTATCTGGTGGGGGCATGATACATAATACTTTACCAGTATCTTCTCCCAGGCTTGGCTTGTCCACCATCCCTTATTCATACTGCAGGTAAGTTGTTTACAGGCAGGCTGAATGTACTTGACTCTGAAAGCTAGACTTGCTACAGCTGCAGGTAGCTCTTCTGCAACAGAGAGATGAACTTTATCGCATGGCTGAGTATGAATGGTTGTTGAGGTCTTTGGATGTGAGTTGTTTAAAATCTATTGTTCTGTTTTGCTGAGTAAAGCAATAGGATTGAGCTCATGATTTAGGGATGATAGTTTAGAGGGAAAAATTATTTAAGATCTTTAGCCTCTATAGTAGTTAAATGGCTAAATTCCATACTGGGGCCTAAGAATCTTGGTATTGCTCTACAATCTTTATAAAAAGAGACTCATGCCAAAAGCAGATATTTAAGAGCTCTTCAAATCTAAAACTGTTCTTATTTCTCAGAACTGACTGACTGGAATACTACAGAAAGTCTGTAACTCCACTATTTTCAATCTATTTTTTTAAAGTTAAAGACAGATAATAGCATTCATCTGTGACTAGTAAATGCTAGGAAGGAATCACTAACAAAATCTCACAGGCCTGTGTATGTCTATATGAAACACCAAAACAGCCATGCTGGCTTTATGCAAGCTCCAAAAGAATCAGGGAAAATACTAAGAAATGTAGAGTAGAATGGATAGGCACCTATGAAAAGTGGCCATAGGAATAACCACTGAAGTAGACGAAAAAAATATCTCTTGTAAGAATTTGTCCTTCCATAGGGAGCTCAGTTAGCCCTTTGTGGTTTTCCTTCTAATGTCATATAAGATACATGACGCTGATGGAAGTGTCCAGTAAAATAAATCAGGTACTTGAAGAGACAAGCACCTCTTTCATGCAACAGATCCTAAAGCTTCAAGTCCTGTGTGGCTTCCTGTCCTTAGGGTGACAATAGTGTTCCAAATTCTATACCTATACAGAATTCCCATTTTGGTAGTAAGTGAATATAGGTGAGGATCTACAGCCATTAGCTGTTACAAGTGTGGGGAGCAGGCTGGCTGTAGTGCATCCTTTGAGGACAACAGTCTACTGTGGTATGTACACATGGGTGACAACAGTTCCTGTCTGTTTCAAGATGGCACATCCAGTTTTATTACCCAAATGAAGCTTTGTTCACTTTTTTTAAATTAGCTTTTAGTAAAAGCTATTCCATATGTGAGTTAGTAACATTTTCTTCTGTAGTGTAAATCACCTTTTCTGGAGTTTCTCCAATACCTCTGGAATTTCAGCAGATGTTGATTGCATCTGCAGAGCAGTTCTGGTGTGCTTGCACTGTCTTATTTTTAAGAGAAACAAGACTAGTGGTTCTGTTCTGGGTGCACAGCAACTCTACTTTGACACTTAATGGAGATGTAAGAGTCCAAACCAATTATTCATTGTTTGGACAGCTTTGAATTGTGTTTATGATGGGACTATTCAGTCTAGGGATGAGATTAAGTAGAGCTTGAAGTAAAGCCCTTGAATATCATATAATGCAGCTAGGTATACAGATCTCTTCAGTAGCTGCTTTGATCTTCTGATAGGTCCTGTTTTATGAAACTATTTGCTCAAGTATCTAGACCCACAGTGAGCAAACATTTTCCCTGAAAGCAGTGGAAGCACTTTGAGCTAAAGTGCTTGCAGAAGACAAATGCTCCTTGTTAACAAAATCTGAAACTACCTTTTATTTATTTTTTGTTTTCTTGTTTCTTTTACTATTCTCATTTGTACCTCTGTATGTGTTTTAATGAAGTGTTACAACTTTAATCTAGAGACTTGAAACACTTTTGACAGTAAGCGGTAAAAACTTCACCACAATTCTATCTGACCTTTTCTCATTGATTGGAATCTAAAAGGTACCATAAGAGATCCTGCTGAACTTCAATATATTGTCGATTAGTAAGCATTGTGCCTACATTAGTCATCTGTAACTCAGATTTTTTTCACACCAGCATGTCTTCTTTGCTAGTGTAACTTTTCCAGTATTTTAGCTTTTTAAAAAAACATATTACTTTGTGATGTTAGTGGACGGAGTCATAGGTGTTAGAGTAGACCGAATGCATGATATGGCAGGCATTTTATTTCCTGTTGAGGACATGGATGGCTGTTCTGGCATATGGGAACTTGGCAATATATGCTACAGGGTTGGACAATAAATGGCCTGGAGAATTGGGAATAAGGCCAAGTGGAGCAAGGGCCCCAGAGTAATACTGATTTTTAAATGACTGAGGATTTCACAGGATAACCTGCACATTTACATTGATCCTGGAGTAGCTTTTGCTGTAGTTTGACTAGGAGATCTTAGGCTTAAGGCTTTCCCATGTGTTTGACTTTGTATTAGTATGGGAAATCACCTTCATCCTGCTATAGTATTATTTCACTGTGGATTTCATTCTTTTGGGAAATTTCAGTAAGGCGGTTTTTTTGTCATTGCGTGCAAACATTTTATGCACTCGGTGTATATCCTAGTGAAGTAATTGGCAATGTTACAAAATGTATAATTTTGACATTTTGAAAATTTTACAAAAATTTGCTACGGCTTGGAGAAGATGTAAGACTAAAAAAGTAATTGAATTTTTCCTGCAGGATGAAGGAACAGGGTACAAAATGTGCATACAAATGTTTTTCTAAATCTTTTGGTAGATGGTAAGACCTTTTAGCACTTAGGACATTTGCTACAGTGTCCTTTGCCTGATTGTTTATTTTCAGCTTTTCTGTGTCCCTTGTTTCCTTTCAGTTGTTTCATTAACATTCACCTATAGTCAGTAGGATCTGCGCTGTAATACCTGGTGATCTGCTTCCTGTCTGAGTAATCCCTCCTTTCTCATTAGCAATGAATAAATGAACCTTCCTGTCTGGTCATAAATCCAAAGTAGCTTTCATAAGAAAGAATTTCCAAAATATGCTTTGAGTTTAATTAGTTCCTTTTAAGCAGTATTTTTTTTTGCTTTGTATATTGCATGTATATGCGTAAATACATAATTTTGGGAGTGGAATAGGGGTTTGTCTTAATCTTACATAATCAAAATGTTACAAAGTTGTTGTTCTTTGGTTGTTTTTTTGGTATGTTTGTACAATTGTACATATGTACAGTTCTCATAACTTTCAGAAACTCTCTGAAGACTCAGAAATGCCTGGCTGTTCTGATCTGTTTGTGGTCATTTTGAGCTAGATTCTCAGGTGTTAATGAATAAGGCTATTGTGTTGACTCCACTGAATCTATACCAGTTTATAACAGCTGAAGATTGTCAATAAAAACTGATCTCCCTTCCAATATGCTTGTTAAAACCTCCAATGTTCCTTCTCTGGTGGTGGACCTATGTGAGTCTTTGGAAAACAAACCAGCCAGCTATAGAACAGTGCAGAGTGACACTGATGTAGGGGGATTCACATTTAAGTTTTTCTTGACCACTGAACTGATTCTCTGTTCTCAAAGGAAAATTCCTTTGATAACTTTTGAGTCTTTGAGATGGGAGCAGGAGGGGAATATATTGTCTAGGCAGAGAAGGAAGTTCCATATGGATAAGGTCTTTTGATATTTCTTTTTAAAAATGGATGTGCTTGCATGGTCTGTGAAAAATGTGCAATGCTTCAGGTTTATTCAGAAGGAAATGTACCTGTGAACTCTTTTGTCTGTCACAGAAATGCCAGATTTGGGAACCAGCAGAATTTTATACTCATCCCTCATTTTTCTCATGGAAGTGTAATTTCCTAAGTGGTCAGTGTCCTTAATGATGACCATCTAGAAACCTTTATGTAGTAAATAAATCTGTTTAACTTTTTTCTTGTCTGAAGCTATTTATGTCCTCATGTAGGCTCACCTGCCCACCCATGCTCCTTTGTAACAGGAGCACATGTGTGTGTAATGTGAGAAATAACCTAGGTGAAAATGCATTTTTAGGTGGCTGACTTAAAATGTATTCTCAAAAGGTGCTACTACTTCATCCAGTGTGCTACAGGAGATGCAAGGTGAGCTTGTTTTCAGAATGTCTTTATTTTAATGGTTCTTTGGATTTTATGTTTAGACATGTTGCTTCCCTGTTGGACAGTGGAAGAAAAATCCCTGCCTCTACAGAGGAAAGCTTTGAAGTAATTGAACTAGAATTCAGATCTGGAATCAGGTATGAGACATTTCCATTAAAGCATTACACCATGTATATTTAAGACTGGTCATAAATGGAGCATTTTTGAACTGACATCTCAATGTCATTTTTCCCTTCCTGAGCACAAATTTGCAAATTATAATATTACAACTTTGCTCAATGATCTTGAAGAAAATGAGATCAAATAACTACAAACTACTTAAAGACAATAGTACTGAACTCTTTAGCAGCACTGTAGAACATGTGTTCAATTAGAGTGAAATCATACGATTTGCAAGCATTTATATTCACTGGCTGTTGCAGTGCTTGGCTGTAGTGGAAATGAAAAGGTCTGTTTGCAAACACTAACTTGCTGGGTTTTTGTTCTGTGTTTTTTGTTATTGTGGTTTTATTTAATTTTTTTTTTTTAAGGAGGGGTTGTATTTTTTTTGTACATGTGTGGTTTTTTTTTTTTTTAATTTATTTTCTGTTTGCTTGACTTCCCCCCAGCCCCCCTTGTATTTTAGCATCCCCCTCCTTTTTCCTTTTATTCTCCACACCACCCCACCCCCCCATCCCCATAGTTGCCCCTTATTCTGTGGAGTGTCAGCAATGCTAGTATCAGGCTTCTTGGAGAGTGCCTGGTTTGAGCTAGGACAGAACTAATTCTAATTAATAGAGAACATCTGGCATTTGTCTAGTGGCCAGCCCAGCCTTAATCCTTGACAGAGGAACAAAGCACAAATACCATAGCTGTATAGTGTGCCTGTTGTCCTGCTGAATCACCGATACATTTCAATTGTAAGGTACCCTGTCATCTCCTGCTTTTGGTACATTTACTTTAGATGTCTGGGTTGTATGCATACACTTGTGCTTTCTGGCTGGATTTTTTTCTTACCTATGTGGAAAAACAGAGTTTGCTTTGCTATTGTTTTCTTTAAAGATTGCTTTTCCCAGTTTCCAAATAGTCTGTAGACAAAATCAGAAGAGGTCTGAGTTTCACTGTGAAAGTGCACATTGAACTGGTGACCCTGACAGCCTCTGAGAGCTTTTGGTATGTGGCTAGAACTTGGTGAAATAGAAGATATGTAATTCAAGTTGAAAACATGTCACAGGTGGTAGACATTTTGAAAAGATGTTCTGCATCTGAAAGCAGAGGCTGCAAACCTGTCTGGGATTCTCTTTCTAGAGAAAGAATAATTGACTGCTGTTTCCCTGAGTTTTCACTCAGTTCAGAGCCCAGTGCCCTTTTTTCCACAACGGGTCAAACACTAGGCAGGAATCTGATTCCAAACTTCCCTTTACACATTTCCAATTTTGCTGTCTTGTTCTTGCATCCTTGTTGTCTGTAAAATCCACATTTCCCTAGCATGAGATTAAAAATCTTGCTGCCCTATGAAGAATGAGGGACTGCTTTTCAGATGGGAACTAACTGGCTCCAGTTGCATCCTGATTTCAACAGTCTTCAGCTGCTGGGTGCATAACTGAGTCTTTAAAGGACTGCAAATGTAAATAAAGAACATGCCAGACTCCTACTTGCCTGTACTGATCAATCTTTCTTTAAAAATATTCATCTTTTAGTGCAAGTATGGTCATCTGCTCTGTGTTGTGGTAGCATTAAATAGAAGTGTTGGGGCAACTAGAGATTTCTCAATCTACTTTAAATGCTTGTTTCAGTTTACACATACATGGCAATGTTAAAGGACAAATAACTTATTTGACACTAGCTGTCTTTGGATAAAATCAGCTCTAGGATAAATGTCTTCAGCAGAAGTATGTTCAGGGAAGAAGTTTTTCAGGGACAACTATAAAGATTTTGTCAACATATTGTGATGAAAATATGACTGTTAACTGCATGATTTTACATGATTTTGTTTGGAAACTTTCATAGTTAATGTTCTTCATGTCACTTGTGAATCTGAACCCAAGTTGGTGCAAAGCGCCATATAACTGGGCAGTATTTTGCTGTAAGCATTAAAAAAATTAATCAGGCCATGTTCCCAATAGCATGAATAGCTAAATGGTACCAGAAATCACTTAGTGGGATTTCTGTTTTGGAGCTGTCAACAAACAATATTTTAGCATGGTGCAAGCACATGCCTTGCTCCTGGCAAGGGTATGGGGAAGTTCCACATAAAAACAAAAGGTTAAAGAAAGCCCTATAGGAAGCATAGACTTTTCTGTGATAGCACAACTCTAAAGGCCAATGTCTTGATCAAACCTGCAGTAGCACCTTGTGTCTTTGTGCTGTTTTCAAAAAGAAGGAAACTGAAAATTGCTCTTTCCTGGTTTTGCTCTTGGAATAAAACTGTTACATTGTATGGTTGTGCCTCATTAAACAGCAGCTCTGCTTTACCTTGGAGATAGTTTTATGTCTGTGCTCGGAAATGATGCCTGGTTAGTATCAATCTTTATATAGCAATTTAACAAAGGTTAGTAACTGTTACCCCTAGTTTACAGTTGTAGAAGCTAAGATGCTGGGTGTTATGTGCTCAATTGCAGCACTTAGTGGGTGCTTTTTCTCTTTAAAGTTTTTCCTTCTCTGCTTCCAGCATATGGAAGATACTGAATCTGATAACTGAAAAAAGACCCAAAAAAACAACCAACCAAATCTCTGGAGAGAGCTGGAAGAGCTCATCTCTTATTTTACATTATATATGCTGTGTATGCTTCTGACGTTCGTGGCAAGATAGGTAGGGGCCATCAATGTTGAGAGACATTTAATGCAGGCAATATTGTTGCTATTTTTTGTCTCTTTGAAAATCTATCATTCCTAAACTGTTTTGTAGTGTCTAACTGAAGTTTCATAGAAAATTATGTTCTTCTGCTATAGCCATATACTGAAGAAAAACCTGTGCCTACTGTCCCATATTCAAAAAATGTTATAAAAAATACAGACAATGAGAGTTTTATAGTTAAGTAATGATTTAAATAAGGGCCAAAGTTAAGAGAGTTGTGAGATTAATTAGATTAGTTAGAACCTAGCAGCAGTGACTCTGCTATACCTGTAGCTTCTCCTTTTATTGCCTATGAAGTAGGTGGCAAATTTACCAGCCATTTTTCATTCTTGAAGAAAACTTGCTTGTAATTACTGTGCCCAAATTCCTGAGCACTAGTGCCAACAGCTGTGTCACATAAACTAAATTGCAAGTTGATGAAGAAAAAAAATAAAATCTCCAGTTTTGAGTTACTTATTTTAAAATAACATGTTTTGTGTGTAGACTTTAAGATTTTTAATGTTTTGAGAGTTTATTCACATTTTACTTGATTTTTGGCTTCCTTGCCCCACAAACAGTGCAGTGATGTGCTGAAGTGAATATTGTAAAATTGCACTATTTCCTCTTTTTTTAAAAAGCAATTCTGCACCAACTGTGTGTATTTTTTATTTTTTATGCTTCTCCCAAATGACAATAGAATGTTATGACTGTAGGAAACAATGCAAAAGCAGTGATTCTTCTTCATTAAAGCAGGTAAAGGTCACCTGGAGTGGTCACCTGGAGTTCTCTCCTGCATTTTGAGTCACCACACAAGTCACAGAATAATTCAGATTGTAAAGAACTTCAGGTTTTAGAGTAACTTTGGGGTTAGGCAGGAAAACGTTGTTTGCAGTGAATCAAGAGGCTGCTGCTGTTTTCAGTTATTTCCTACTTCTTATCCTACAGCTATCTAAAACAAAACACTCATTTAATTGCACAAAGGAACCTAAAGAAACAGGTGTGAAGGCAGGTGTTTTCCTGCTATAAATTCTTTGGGTGGCTGGCAATTCACTTCTCTCCATGTCAGTAATGGAGACTATATATAACTCCAGGTTGAGAGGACAACCTACCTCACTGAGCTGATGTCTCATGAGATGTATTGTGCAAATACATTCTCCTCTTGCAGCAAAAAGCAGGATTTCATGTGCATCACAATGCTCTATGATCACTTTCCTATTGGACAAGAACCAAGGGTAGGTGAGTAATTTTTTTCTTAAATATTTGATAGCATTATTGGAAATTATTACACAAAATTGTAAAATCATGCAATAAACTGAAGTTGGGTTATAACTTACAGTTAGTTTCTTCTTTTGTTGTTTTCTTATCTCTTTCATCATGGCTTTATTGACTCTTTCAGCTTTGTTTTCTCAGTCTGCTGGTAGACTGGTTACTTATTTTCACTGCTTAACTCCCCATATCCTCCCCCTTCCCCAGTCATATGTAGGCTGCTGCGTACTGTAGTTGTGTGTCGCTATTTACAGTCTGTAGACAGTCTGAGGCCTAAATCACTGATATTTGCAAAGTACTTTTTGATTTTCCTTTGAAAGAATTACACTGTTCTACTTGGTGAAAGCAAATTTTGAGAAGTTACTTTGAATTAGAATCATAGAATTGTCAGGGCTGGAAGGGACTTGTAGGATCATCTAGTTCCAACCTCCCTTCTGTGTGCAGGGGCACCTTACACTAGATCAGGTTGGCCTTAAAAACCCTCCAGGATTTGGGCTTCTGCCACCTCCCTGGGCAACCTATTCCAGTGTCTCACCACCCTCATGGTGAAGAATTTCTTCCTAACATCCAATCTGAATATACCCACCTCTAGTTTTGCTCCATTCCCCTTAGTCCTATCACTACCTGATATCCTAAAAAATTCCTCACTGGAAGGCCACAATAAGGTCTTCTTGGAGCCTTCTCTCCACACTGAATAGCCCTAGCTCTGTCTCCATAGGAGAGATGCTCCTACAATTCTGACAGTTGCTCTCCTACTGAGGACTTAGCCAAGCCTTAGCCAAGCCTAACACAGAGTACTACTACTTAAAGTGTTAAAACACTTTTCATTGTTGCACTTAGTGAATCACAATTTTGCTTTATGCTTCTTTCTGCAGGAACACTTGAAGCAACAGCTACTTTAATGGGATGTAATGAGCAGTTAATGAGCAAAATAATATCTGTGGTGTTCAGGGTAGCAGCATGCCATTGCTCCTTTGCTCCTCTTATCATCATCATCTTCAGCATCTGACCTACAATCAGTTTTCTTTTCATGATTATCTACAGTACTATTACTTTAGGCAAGACTTCATAGTCCGTTTCAGCAGAGAGAAAATTGATAGTATGAAGAATTAAATGAAAAGAGAATAATGGGCTTTTCTTGACATAACTAGTTTCCCTTGCTTTCCACCCTCGTTAGTAGCAATAACATCCCTAACCAACTTCTTGCAGACTCGTTTTCAAGAGGAGTGTTTATACATAGTTTCCTTTCAAGCTGCAACATGTCATGAATTCTGCAGTGGGATGTGCAGATACATAGTATTGAACCCTTTTGAAGTCCTGTTGACTTTGAGTGTATTTCATAATGCCTCATGTTTCGAGAATCCCTTTCCTTGGTAGCTCTGCTGGTGCTAGCTCTGCCTGCATGTAGTCATGAGAAGCAGGCAACTCTACTCCTCTTTGCTTTGTAGCTTCTTGCTCCATGTTAGATCTGACAAAGGAAAAGACATTTGCCTGAATGTTATGTGGAGTAAGGGCGAGAATAGTCTTTTCCATCACCAGAAAATTCAGAAGAGGAAAAAGAAGCTGGCAAGAAATGTTTCAGATGTAACTTTGTTTCAAGAATTTAAGATTCTCAGAGCTATTTATTCTCATTCCCCAAATGGTATTTGTCTTGAGAACTCAGGGGAATCAGCTGACTTCATTTTAGCCTCAAGGTGTATTAAGAATGGATTTCAAGAGCAGTACCTGCAGAGGAGATCAGAAAGCAATAAAGCACAATTTACTCTAGATATATATTTTTTAAAATTTACATTTCTATAACATCAGGAGTTTGTTTTTTAACAGGGAGAAAACTATATTCAGACATGAACTTTAATACTCCTGAGAATTCCAGTTTGCTTTAGTAAAATATATAAAAAATAGTTCATTATGCTTACATATGCTCTTTCTGTACCATAGAACAGTTACAATGGTAAGATACCTTTTGTGCAGGTGTCCTGGAGAAGAAAAATACAGTGAAATGTAACTGCAGATTTTCTATAGTGATGATCAGATATTAATACTGAGTGTCCACCAGGACAGTATTATGTTGCTAAAATTGAAGTTTGCCTATAACACCTAGAAAACCCCAACTTTTCACAAATCTTCAAAAGTAAGCTCAGGCAAGCTGTGTTGTGTCATCTATGTATCAGGTTGTAGTATTTGAAAGCTTGAGATACTTGCAGGCTGTGCATTGAAAGGCAGGGACATGCAGGTGGGAGAAAAACTGGGGAAAGTTTGCTGCCATTTGGGTTGGTTCATATTTTTACTTTTCTCATTGTAACTGTGTGGCTTTGCTTATTGAGGTTAACTGTGTGTGCGTCAGGAGCTTTGGATACTTCTGAGCCTCAAAACAAATATTCTTTGTGAAAAAACTTGGCCGAGTCTTTTTCTTCTCAGGCATGGTAGGAGAACACCAAAAAGATAGGTGAGGATGGAGCAGCGGGCTAGGCAAATTTACCCAGACTAATTCTAAACTACAGCATCTGGTTTGTATTCTATGTTGCTGTGGCAGAAGGTTTACATAATTGGAATCAATGATAAATCTGAATCCTAGTGCCCTGTTGCCCACAAATACTAAGGCAGTAATGCATTTGCTTGTGTCCCTTTTTAGCACACCAAACTTGAGTCTTACGGTTTGTTTCAAGGTTTTTGTGCTTAACATATACATTTGTCAGTCCTCTTCTGGTAATTACAGAAAATGATGCTATTTTGTGTTGCATTTTGCTTTTGCCATTATGGAAGTGAAAGAAGCCCGTGTGAAGACAAGATACATGACATAACCCACAACAGACAGGCTTCTTTCCCTGTACTGAGATATTATAGAAAAAGATTTGTGGCAGTTAAGTGATTTTACCTCCTCTAATTTTCCTGCTCCTGTTCTTCATTTTGTGTAGCCTAAAAAACCATGATGTTCTTCCTCACAGGAGGAGGCGTATCTTACTTTGATCCAATCTGTTTTCAGTAAAATCTCTCTGTCCTGGTAAAACCTTCCCACTGTGTTCATCTATGGAGCTGAATTGCCAATATGATAGTGTGTGCTGAAAAAGTAATTTGTCTCTCTGAAACAAAGGTTAACTGTCTCCCAGATCTCACTGTTCACAACAACTGTGCTTTGCCTAGAGAAGAATTGAAACCTAGTAAAAACATATTTTTCTCCTGTTAATCATAAAGCTTAACTGGTTTTGCTAAAAGTGAGTTGCTTCTTTCTCAGGTGAGGTGAAATCTGAGTATGTAGATTCAAATCAAGAGTGATCTCTTAGTTACTATGCCAAAAAGCAGACTACAGAGTTGCTATTTCCTCTTGAACTATATGCAGATTGAAAGTGTACCCATATTGTCTTGAAAGCTGTATTGTATGTAGAAGTTGAAAGAGAAGCTGTGAAATCCCCTTTGTCTTTGAATGGGCCAGTCTTGCCTACCAGATGCCGTACAGGTCATGCAGACGCCCTAGCTCTGTTTCCTGAAGTAGTAAAGCAGCAGCAGCTGCGTGTCCCCATGCTCCCATTGCTGACTATGGAAACACACAGAATGACAGAGTGGCAGGGGTTGGAAGGGACCTCTGGAGATCATCTAGTCTAACATCCATGCTAACACAGGTTTTCCTAGATCAGGTTGCACAGGGACATATCCAGAAGGGTTTTGAAAATCTCCAGAGGAGACTCTACAGCCTCTCTGGGCAGCCTAGTCCAGTGCTTCAGCACCATCAAAGGAAAGAAGTTTCTTTAAGTTCAAGTGAAATCTCTTGTGTTCTAGTTTGTACCCATTGCTCCTTGTCCTATCACTGGCAACCACTGAAAGGAGCTCAGCCCCATCCTTGTGATGTTCATCCTGTAGAAATGTATATACCTTTATGAGATCCTTTTGCAGTCCTCAATTTTCCAGGCTAAAGAACCCCAGGTCTCTCAGCCTCTTCTCTTACAAGAGATGCTCCAGTCCCCACTGTTGTGGCCCTCTGCATTCTTTCCAGTACTTCCCTGTCCCCCTTGAACTAGGGAGCCCAGAACTGGCTACATGGACCAACCTGGAGCTGCATGACTCGGCCAGGTTCCATGGACAAGCCAAGAAGTACCTTCAGGTACTGTAGTCTGTCCTAAATGTGTTTCCTGTAACTAATAGCACTCGGGAGTCATTCAGAACTTGATGCACTGCTTGTTTTCATGCAGAGAAAATATTCTTACAATTTAGTTAGGGGAATAGTATTTAGAGATTGTTTATTTTTCTGATAAACACAGGAAAATAATTATTCATAATAAAGATACCCTTGCAAAGGGAATAAGCAGAGGTGTGCCGACAGGAAAGACTTTATAATATTTTGCAAGTTTGCATACAGAATATGAAATCAGATTCCTTCTGCAATACATAATATTTAACTTCAGTAGTCGGTTGAATAATCTTGGGCATTAGTGTGTTTTAAACATTTTTAATTTTTTGAGCAGGAATAAGTGCTGACATCTTCAAAACCTGTTTCAGCATAGATCATATGCACACATGGTAAAAGTCATACTGGTCAACATAGCTTTTGATTCGTTAAAAATTTGAAGATGGACTAACAGCTGCTAGTATTTGTCAAGTGATTGATTAGTTTCTCAGTGATAAACCTGAAAGAAAATCTTTATGCCACAAGCAGTTTTGCCAAGTAGCGTGGAGAGGTTGCTTTTGATAGAGCCTTCAGGAAGAACTTAGAAGGAATCAATTGTTATCTTGACTATAACATAGCATGAGTTCATCATTAAGCATCTACTCATCATTAATTCTGACCAGTCCATGTGCCTTTTTTATGTTCACATAACTACCTATCTCTCACTGTAATCACCTAAAGTGATTTCAAGTGAGTATTTAACATCTAAAATACTTGTCCTAATAGATGTTGTCTTGCTGGAACATGTCCAGAGAAGGGCAACAAAGCTGGTGAGGGGCTTGGAACACAAGCCCCACGAGGAAAGGCTGAGGGAGCTGGGGTTGCTTAGCCTGGAGAAAAGGAGACTGAGGGGTGACCTTATTGCTCTCTACAACTACCTGAAGGGAAGTTGTAGCCAGGCAGAGGCTGGTCTCTTCTCCCAGGCAGCCAGTACCAGAACAAGAGGACACAGTCTCAGGCTGCACCAGGGCAGGTTTAGGCTGGATGTTAGGAAAAAGTTCTATACAGAGAGAGTGGTTGCCCATTGGAATCGGCTGCCCGTGGAGGTGGTGGAGTCACCTTCATTGGAGGTGTTCAGGAAGAGGCTTGATGGGGTGCTTGGTTGCATGGTTTAGTTGTTTAGGTGGGTTGGATTGGTTGATGGGTTGGACGTGATGATCTTGAAGGTCTCTTTCAACCTGGTGTGGTGTATTGTATTGTATAACTGCTCCAGTTTCTTGTTCCAAAAGCATACGAAGAAACAGATTTTTAGACTGAGAACAGAAAAGTGTTGTTTACAATTAAAAAAAGGCTTATCTTCTTGTGGCACTAGCAAGTCACCTTTTTCACCTTCTGTCATACCTGCTCTCAGGTTAACATCAACTCTTTCACAACTGATTGTAGGTGGGCAAGTCTGTGTTTTTTCTGGTTAAACCCTAAGTTGCTGCATTTTCTGTTCCACCTGTTTTGTAAACAGCCTTAGAAGTTACTTTTGCTACGTTCATAAATGTGCATCTCTTCTGTGAACCGAAGTGGCTTGTGATTTGGACAGTTTTATGATCTTGAAGGTCTCTTTCAACCTGGTGTATTGTATTGTATTGTATTTCTTAGAGACATTGAGTGCATTAACACAGAATCACAGAATAAGTGTTTGAAAGGACTTCTGGAGACATCTAGTCCAACCTCCCCTGCCAGAGCAGGTTCACCTAGAACAGGTTGTACTAAATGCTGAGGAAACTCTTGAATTTACCAATAGTAACTATGAGATTGGGGTCTCAAGATAACATAAATTCTCTCTTTATTTTGAGGCTTGGAAACGTTTACCTTATCTTCACATTTTACATTATCATCTATGTATTAATGACCACTGATTTTAAACTAAAATCTTCCTATTCTGAACTACCTGCTAAACATCTGTAGAAATTTTGAAATACTTTTTTTTTGGGTATTCATCAGTGATTCTAATGCAGATATCATGACTGATGAATTTGTACTTGAAATTGCTGACAGGAACTGATTTTTGTACAAAATGTTCTATGTGAGTTTAAAAAGTGAGGGAACAAATGTGAGCCATAGCTTATATCAGTGGCGGAGCATGTGCTTTGGCAACACACCTTTGCTGTGGGAGGCAGGCGCTCACTCTGGAGTCCCAAACCTTGTGAATCTGTTTTTTAAATTGTAGTGTGTCAGTTCAGGGTATCCTCCTTAGGAACAAAGCAAGGCCAACCCTGCAGCTCCTTCAGAAGAGAAGTACAATCCCTTGGTATGAACTGATGCCAGACTTGTCTGTTGTAGGTAATATTGGGAGGATAGTTTAAATTTTTTACATGTTCCTGTCTGTTGGGAGGGAGCTCAGGGTAAATTTGTGATAATATATTCTGGTTTTGAGAAGTAGAACTCTGAATTTTTTTATGTCATAGATTAACTTCTGCAAACTTTTCTTTAAAAGGCCCCAGCTATAGAAGGTTTGATAGAGAATGTCTTGTGCCTCATTTTTTGTACATAATACTGAAAACATCTGGAGACATAGAAGTTGGGGGGGATGTATCTGAGGAGGGGACTATGAAGAAAAGCCTTGCAAGCTGCTGTTTTGTGGTAAACCACTTCACCGAGGTTGTGAGAGATCAGTATTTACCCACTCTTAGCAATAAGCAGCGTGCACAGTGGAATATCAGCTAAGATCACCAGATGCTCTAGTTATGCTTCAGTGTAAATCAAAGGTAACTGAGTTGAAGATGATTTCACTCATGCAATGCAGCAGAGATATTATTTTACCTAAACACGTTGTCTGCCAAGTATAAAACATCGGTTCCATGTCAGGAGCACACTAGAAAAGCTACACTTGTCCCATTTGTTTGCCAAGGATTCTTCTTTAACTCTCTGAATTCATGAAGGTTGTCACTGCACTCACACACAGAATTCATGTCTCCTTTTCCATTCATTTGTGTTAAGTGAAAAGATCTACAGCAATAATCAAACTCTCTTTGTAGCCTCTGTGTTATGTTTGTAACAGAAATAGAATCAAATTTTTTCTTTCAAAAGTACCCAAAATCTCTCACTGATGTTTTAATGAGGAATCCACTTAAGAGCAATTAATTTAAAATTGTCTTAGTGTGCATTTTCTGTATTGACAATAAAAAAGACACCATGTATGGAGATTTTAAATTTTATGTTCAGAAATTACTTGGGAAAGCAGTTGAACAGAAGTTCACAGAGGAGAAAAGTGGTGATGTGTCATGTCTTTATTACACATCCTCTTGAGTCTGAATGTAATAGGGAGTAATTTTGTTTCTGGCTGTACCCCAGCTGGGCTGGCAGTCTCCAGAAATTTGGTATTATGGTCTTAGATTTCCAAGTGCAAAAAGATTTCCATGGAATGAGAGTTAAATGCCAGCCCTATTCTGGATTCCTGTATGTTTCTAGGAGATTCCTCTCTCCTGCTTTCTGTGGTTGTCATAAATTTCTGTAGGAGTGCTTGCAACTTGAGCCATAGGTTTTTTGCTGACCACCACCACCCTCAAGCAGAGTCTTTATAAATGTTTTCCCATCTGTGTGGTAACACTGTTATAAGTGGAGATTCTGAAGCACCTATTTTGGCTAAAAAGAGTCCAGTAAGCATTCAGAGAGTAAAGATTATTTTTCAGTTACAATTATATGTTGTGTAAAATAAATACAAACTTTTGAGAGATTTTGATTCTTGTAGTTCCAGAGCAGGTCTTTGTAGATTTCAATTTTATGGGAGTAAAGAAATGAAAACACCTTCTGGGCTCAAGTGAGGAGTGACCTACATTGCTAAGTGCTCACTGAAGGAAAATATCTGAAACAGAAGATGGTTGTTTAGCACCTGAAAGATCTTAGTGCAGAACTTAGACATTTTATGTAGACCTCAAAAGCCCAGGGATGCTGATGAGACTACCAAGGCTCCTATTATATGCTGGAAATCTAGGCCAAGTTGAACAAAATGTCCTGTATTAGTAGTTGAAATAAAAAGAGTATCAAAACAAGTGTATTTTTGTTCACCTACTCTGGAAGCCATACTGCAGTCTTTGTAGACTAATACTGAATAAGAGGTGCCTAAATTCTCTGGGAGTGATTTGTTGAACATTGACAGTGGGAACAGCATTATACAAGAGCTGCCGCAACTGCTGCTGTGTTAAAACAGCATAAGGAAGCTGAACTGAATGGAGTCTAAGCTGTACTGTGGGTTACTCCTTATTTTGGAGATTCCACGGCTGTAAAAAGCCAATGGATTTTTTTGTCACAACTGTTCTTTCAGTAAACTTTGACTGTATCCTCTTCAAGCCTGTCCTAGGTTAACACAGCCCGCTCTCACAAGCCCTTCTCTTCCCCACAGATGGGAGGGAAGGTAACATACAAATCCCCTCTAGGCTGAGATAAAGAGTTTACTGGAAATGATCGATGGCTTTAGCCTATGTCTCATCACCCAAGCACACAGCAGCCAGCACACTGTAAAAGGGCAGTGCCCCAAACCCAGAAACGGGAAGCAGCAACCAGAACTGGAAGCCTCTCATGTCACAATCTGAACTTCAAGCTCCATGATACTTTGCTCCAACCAGTGCTTTCATTTTGAAGCTGGCATGATGGCAGCATTGTGTTGAATGTCACCAGTATGTTAAACTCAACCCGTGACAAAGTGTTATTGCAAACTCCACTTATATCATTATAAATATTTTAATCTTCAAGAAGAGGTTATATTTTTGTGACTTACACCGATGGAGGGTGGCAGCTTTGTTACATACTTAGGATTCTAGAACTAGCTAGTAATCAGTACTTTATCTCTCAATCAATCTGTAAATAATATTTTCCAAGAATGCTGTGCTTCAGTTGTGTGTTATTAATGGAATGTGTTGGGTATTGACATGGCTGGGCACTTTGGATAAGCAGTTGCAGACTCCATTTTGAAGCAATATCTTGGAGTGGGATGCCATTCCAAAGTATATTTAGCTAGGCAGAGATCCTCAGTTATAAATTTAAGTGTGGATTTGTGTAGGCAAGTTTCAAATTAAATTTTGACTTCACACATTATTGTTTCTTAAAAGCTATGAAACCTAGACTTATATTAAAGAGAAAGAAAATTGTGTGTGTAACATAAAGGTGTTAGAACTTTATAACTCATCAAGGGTAACTTAACATTTTGATAGATAGTGTCTGGGGCTGATCTGACAATTTACTTTTTAAATTTAAAATTGTTAAAATTTTTGAAACGAACACTCAAAATAAGAAAACTTACCACTTAAGTTTCCTGAATCATTTCTATAAGATAGGGGCTTGCTAGGAATGCAAGAGGAGTGTTTCACTTGGGGGGGGGGGGGCTCTGTTATGTTCTGATGTGCTCTGAAGTAGGAGGTGTTTCTTTCACTTTTTATTTCAAAGAGGGAAAACCCCCTTTATTTGCCTTTTATCTGCTGTTGGGGCAGAAAAGGGCCAAGTGTTTGCATACAAAGTCTCTAGCATGACTTTAGGCTGAATCAGTGCAAATTCTTCAAAATACAATCAATTGCATTGAAGTTATCCAATCAGTCTATCAAGTGTATAATTAACAGCAGTGAGCTAACAGGTTTATCAATCACTTTACAAGACAAATCCTGGTTAAATAAGAAAGGGAGTTAATCTTGATGCGATGACATGGATCATGTGTACTGCTCACTAAGAGATGGGATCAGTTTAACTTTCTACAGCTGGGATACTGACAGCTCTTGTTTATGAAGTAACACAGAATTGCTTGCGTTAAATCAAGAACTTGGCTGGAAATGTAGGTTGCTATCAGCTTGCCTGAACCAGAAGTCCAAGAAAATACAATTCTCTCTGGGTTTGTGTGATGTGGTATCTACTGCTGCCAGGCTTTGTGACTGGTCTATTACATCTGAGGAGAGGCAGTTGCAACTGAGATGAGAGCCTGCATGGGCAGGGGTTGTCCATTGTTGATGAGTGTTTTTAGAGAGCACCATAATTAATTTTTACACTGTATACATGGAAGATATGCATGTGTGTATTTACATCTGGTATAGTATATGATGGATCTATATTATATATATGCAGTGAAACTGAATTATGACTTTAGACTGAATTCTTGTATTAGGATTTTATAGAGAAGCACCCATGACTAGAGCTTCTTACATTTTTCTTCATTCTCTCCTTCTGCCAGACCCTGCCTGTTCTTTGTTATGTTAATTGTCCCCTTTGGTTCTAATTTGATTACTGAAATCTCATTGTCCAGCATTGCAATTTAATGTCTTTATTTATACAGGCTTAAACTTAAGGAAGCTTTGAAGTCCTTAATATACAACTGGTAAATCCTTGTGTTTTTACAGCATATTTGCAAAAGATATTCAGAAAATGCCTAGTGTCTAACTGCATCTACAAAGCCGGGATTAAAACATAAACTTGGGAAACAGATTTTCTGCTCCACTCCATGCATGATGCTTGCAGCAAAAAGTGTAGTCTTCCAATTAAGAGAAATTGCATGTTTGACAGAGGGAAGCATTATCAGTGCTGGCATCTGGCTTGTAGTAAAGAGGAGAGGCCCAAAGTGATAAAATTCATGTGCTGTACATCCTCAACAGGGCATGTGAGGCATATATATATTTTAATGCAAAACCTAATTTCTTTTAAATATATTCTTTGTGGTTGTAACTGTAATTTACTGAATATTTCTGAATACATTAATGCATTTTTATTTGAAAAGAGAAAGTTTCCTGCTGTCTGTGCATTACTTCTGGCAATTTAATTAATTGTCTAGACTAAAGGTATGATGTCGTTCTTATTTCAGATGTCTCCTGCAGCTAAAGGCATGCATTTCTTGAAGGGATTAAGTATCTGAGAAGGCTGGGGAATTAACAGACTTGGGAAACCTCCCAAAGACTTCATATGTAATGGTTTTTGTCATGGTGAAAGCTACAGTAGCTGGGATTCCAAAAGAAAAATTAATATCTGTTCCAACACAGTGAAACAATTTCTGCATAGTTCTATTGATGTTTTTCTTTAGGAGCAAGTTTCTTGTAAAATTTTATTTATCTTGTACTTCTAAAACATTTGACTGTAAACTCATCAACATCTTGCTATCTTAGTGACACGAGAGATCCTCCTGCAAGGAATGACAATGAAGTGTTCTGCCCTAAGAAGTAGTAGTGAGCTAATGAAATTAATTTATTACCAGACTCTTTCTAGTGCTGTTTTCCTGAACAGAGGGCACTGCCAGACCCACCAAGATGTCATGAGACAGCCCCTGCTGCAGGTTGGTGCTGTTGGTTCAGATCACAAACACAGCAAGAGAGAAACTGCTGCTGTCCTCACAGTTTGTCTTTCTCAAGTTTGCAGCGTATTGTAGTGAGTGCCGCCATAGTCTGTCTGCCAAAAGCAGAGAACTTCCCTTTTTCTGGTTTGGTCTGTGTGATGGCTTTGGCATAAAATCCAGAGCTGCAAAGATTCCCCTTGTCTCATGTAAAGGAGCAGATATCCAAAGTGGTAGGTAGCTGTCTCCCTGCTTTCTTGGTTTTCATGAAATGTCTGTTCAAACACTGAACAGGCTGAGAGGTATCCCCTGATAATTCTGATATGAGCTGGTGGAGAGACTAGCCATGCTTCATGTTAAAGCAGGACAATATGGCATGGTGTGTACAGGGCATCAAATTCTTGACAAAAGTGCACTTTGCAATGAATTAAACTTGATTTAAGTAAGCCATTGTCAGTGACAACAAAGAGAATATTAAAAAGCATGCATAGAAAAAGGAAAAAATTGCAAGGAATATCCATGAAGTTGTTCATTCATATTGATTAAAAAAAATAAAGATTAGCTGCTTTCTGGGGAATATCTAGAGTAGCCACCTTCATTTTCTAGTCTGGATTTGTTCTCTTCAGAATTCACTTGGGACATTAATGGGATATTCCACTGATCATAAGAACTGCACATGCTGCTGTATAAACACAGTCAGGATTCAGTCTTGCTATGAGATTTGGTACCTATGCACAGTATAAAGGCCCCTTTTCATGGCATGCTTGTCATTGAGTGAATGAGTCTTAGTGATAAAATAAACAAAGTGATGAAGTACAAAAATACTGTTGTTAACATTTTATACATGGAAGGAAGAGGTATATGGAAATTAAAACTATATTGAGGTTTTCATCCAGGAGACTACCTAAACTTTATTGTTGTGATGCTGTTTTATGAAACAAGATGATTAAAAAAATTTATTCCTCAGTATCAGTGAAAAGAAGAATGAGAGCCTGGGTTAGAGCTTTTGTGGCACTCTGAATTTCATTGTCCCTGAGGATTGCTCTTTGAATTTTCTGTATCAGCTTTTGAACTTGTTTTTGTGCTGGTATGACTCAGTGTCTAGGGCAGTGAGAAAGAGATCATTCCTCTGCTTTCTTGAATTTGGGTTAGAGATAGATACTGAAATGGAACAGGTGCGCTGTAGGTGGCTGTAGAGGCGTTACAATCACTAGAATCTAGTCCAACCTGTATGCTGTGGGCAGAGATACCTTCCACTAGACCGGGTTGCTCAAAGCCCCATTCAACCTGACCTTTAACACTTCCAGGGATGGGACATCCACCACCTCTCTGGGCCACATGTTCCAGTCTCACCACACACAATGAATAATTTCTTCCCAAATTCAATACCCTCTCCACTACCACTGAAAATTATTTGCAGTTTGTGAAATGCTCTAGTAGAATATCCAAGAATGTTTTGATTGTCAAATTGTGATATTTGTGATAAATCCTGATGATGATTCATTTCACTGTTGCTCAGAGGCTAGAGTGCCTTTTTAGTATGTGTTTAGTGAAGACTGGGTATGAGAAATTGCGCTGGAAGCATTAGTCGTTAAGAGTCATTATTACTGATCTGCTTGTAACTTTTTAATTTTAATTCAGCTTGCACTTCATGTGCTCATACAAGCCATGCTAGCAGTGTAAGCTTTTAAAAAGAGACATGCACGACTTGAGTAGCATCCATGCAAAACTTTAAAAACATTATTAATGATTCTAACTCTTGCTTTGGAGTTGGAGCTTCTCATCCTGTTTTGATGTGTTCCATTGACTGGATATCTCTCAGACATGAAGCCTCAGAATGAAAAAATGTCTTAAAAGAGCTGTCACTGTAATGCAAAATGCTGCTGTGAAGATAGCCTCAGGATCTTAATTGAGTAATTCTGTAGATTGTCATTTTTGTTTGAAGAAGGAATGCTATGAAATAAGACAGAGATAGAAACCTGAGGACCAGTAGGACTCATGTTATGCTTTTACTTGAGAAGGAATATTGAAAGGCTTCATTGCATGTTGCTTATGTTAGCTTACACATTGTATGCGTGTAGGTATTTGTCTTTTCCAGATGCCACTGTTCAGGAAAATACCTGGTATCATCCTTGTGTTGAAAAAGAAAAACATTAAAGCAGCCTGGCAGTGTTGTCTCTGATGTGGATCAAAGGTAGTTATATGCATTTGGGGTAGATGTTAAAGTAAGGGAAAACTTGAATGATCTTCACTTGGGTTCTTTTTGTACCTTGAGAATGAAGACAAAATAGCCTGATTTTGGGAATAACAGCTCTGGAGCTGTCAAGAAGATGTCAGAATCTTCCTGATTTTGAAAAAGAATTGATCTTTAAAAATAGGCTCCTGTATCCACATTTAGATATACAAAAATTCTCTGAGTGTAATTAAGTTTGTATGTCAAAACTAGTCAGACTTTTTTTTAGCGCTTCTTTTTTAAGTCTCAACACAGCTATTTTTATTTCATCTGTCGAATTAAATCGTTCATTGCTACTTCCTTTATATTACTGAATCTGTGTTCATCTCTGTTTCAAGTATATGCAAAAATAATTTATCTATTCATTGTATTTTCTTTTCCTGGCAACAAAAATTTGTCATTTCCACAGCTGAACATTAGAAATATCACAAGTATCTGTGGACTTTGCATTCATTATTTTTCTGTAGTACCATTGTTTCAGAAAGTTGAAGAACTTGAAATCTATTCTGTTCTCAAATAGGAATGAAGTGTATAGATGGTTCTTGAAAAGGAAGCTATGAGGAGTTCAAAAAAGGCAAAATACATTTTTGTCACCAAGTTTTAAAAGATATTCCAATATATTATTATTATTAAAGTATTTTAAGTATTAATATTAATCACACTAATATATTCCATATAATAGAGTATCTATCGAAAAGCTGAAGTAATAACCATATTAAATTGTCAAACACATCACTGATAAAACTGACTATTTTAAAAATTACCTTTATTGTTCACATTTTGATAAATACACATTTGGTCAAATAATTTTGCTAATTTGAAAATATGATCGTTATTACTGTTTTTTTTTTTAATGGACTCCAGTATTATTACACTTGCTGGAGTTAAAAACTTCTGCTGGAGGTTCTGTGTAGATGATATGTATTCTTCTGCTGTCCTTCCTTCTGTGCTGGTGCTGTCAACAGATTCAAATTTTGCACAGAGGTACTTATTGAAGCCTATGCTATTTTTTAATTTTAAAGCAAGAAGATAACTATACATGTGATAAAACCATACAGTGGAATATTTTCTCAGGTTCTACAAACTAAAAAGCTTTTCCAGGATCTACATCAAAACTTTTCATAGTCAAAACCCAAGTTTCAGTTTCTTATCCTTATGATTTTAGGTGGTAGCTAGGAAACTTGGAGGAGAAAAAGACAACTAGCTTCAAAATACAGCATGAGGAGATTTCATCAAGATCTTGTGAAATAGGCTGAAGTCCAGAATTCACACTGGGACAATGAAACATTTCAATTATGCCAGAGGGAGGTTGTGACCACCCTTCTGGCTCAGAGTCAAAGCTTCTGCTCATTTCTTGTAGAAATGAAAGATGTAATTATTTTTTTGCAGCAGAAAGTTGGTGAAAAAGAGGCAGGTTGACTCTTAGACATCTGCTGCCAGAACTTGGTGAGATGGCAGGTGTGAGCTCTGTAGTACCTCATGCAGGAAGGAATACAAGGAATGTGCACAGAAATGTGTTTTGATAGGGCTTAATGTATAGTTGAATTAACTTACTTTTGGAGTGGGTATGTGTTACCTAATGGCTATTTCTGTTAGTTCAACTTGGTGTATAGCTGAATTGCGCCTCTGCTCTTTCAGAAAGCCACTCTGTCTCTACACAGGTCAGACTTGCACAACACTGTACTTGTTGGGCACATGACTAGTGTGATATATGTATTCCTTCTCTATGGTAGTATCTCCCAATTACTTAGATCAGAACTCTGCAGTAAGGTCTAACAGTATTGATGAAAAGTGCATCAGCCAGCCTTTGTAGCAGTTACTGATAAAAAAATGTCACAAATTAAGGTGAATATAGAGCACAATACTGTGTGCTTGGTGGTGGGTTTTTTTGTTTGTTTGTTTTGTTTTGTTAGTAATAGTGTTGGATCATCAGTAATGATGATAATGAAATTTGAAATCCATGGCAGAATAGTAGTGAAGCATTCTAGTCTCCTGATACCAGCTTTCCCAAACATGCCTATGCCAGATGGCTCTACCAGAGAAAGAAAACCACCCAAGTAAGGCATAGGGTGTGGAGGTTTGGGTTCCTATGTTATGCTGGCACTCTGCAAATTGTCTTTGCTCTCTAAACAGTCTTTGAAGGTTTCAAAGTAATTGAGAACTGTGTTATTTCAGTTAGACCTTGTTCTGGCTTGGACAGACAGTTTGTATAGACAGAGCTTAATTTCTCTGAAGCTAGTTTTGGATAATTGTATCTGAAACATTCCTCATTAAGAATGAAAGACTATGAAGCTCTTGGGGAATAGTATGGTATAAAAACATGTTTGTGGTCTCCTTAATGAATTGAAACAAAACCAAATGTTTCAGTTGAACTGGCGACTCCATTGTTATTTTTTATTTTTAAATTTCTTTTCCTTGTGATTTGTAGAGGAAAACATTGAGATCAGAAGGTTAAATTTCCCTTTCTTAGGCTCACATCTGGAAATGAGCTTCTGCAAGTACTTCAGGTTCAGTACTCAAAGCTGTAAGTTGTATTTAGAAATATTTTTTGGAAGAGTTTTCTGAATTGTTATTTATAAGGTGCACAAGCTTTTCGTGAACTTCACAAAACTAATGCAAAAGTGTAGAACATGATACAAAGTAAGTGTGAGATCTGTAAATAAGTGGATTTTATCTACACTCTCTTCATAAACTCATTAATCAAACCTCCAAGTATGATTTTGTGTGCAATATGGCAATTGTTTCTCTGAACGCTGCTGTCTTTCAGACAAAAATGAAGGTTTCCTTAAACTCCATATTGAGGTTTTATTAACTCCTGATGTGAAATGAGAATGCATTTCTGCTGAAACTCATGTTTTTGAGGCTGCTATAAACTTTTAGGAAGGTCATATATGCTGTAAGAATTACACAAATCCAAAGTTAATGCAAACATTTCTGGAGGTGTGTTTAATGTTGTAGATGTTTTATGTTGACCCAAAGGGAGATGCTCATATTTTTGGCTGGTTCATAGCACACATTTTTGAAAACTGAAAGAAACTTGATCGCATGAAGAAAAATGCTGGGTTTGTTTGGGATTTTTTTGTTGTTTGGTTTTGTGTTTGGGTGTTCTTTCTTGAACCTAGTTAATTTTAATCCAAATGTTAGCTGCTTCGTTCTCCTGCTTTGTGTGAGCTTCAGTCTGCTTCTGGGCAAGCAATGCAGTGCAATATGTTAAAGAAGCAAAATTGCTCAGCACAAGTACACCATACACCGTGGCATCCATGGATTTTACAGCCTGCAGCAGAAGGCGCCCTGAAATGGAGTGGAGTGCAGGATGCCTGTATGCCAGTTTGTCAGGAGACAGGCTGGTTGTATCATAAGGCCACATCTCAGTTTGGGATATGTTATCAAGAGTTTTTTATGTAAGAAACAGGAGGCAATTTGTCTGTGTTATTTTGAGCTAATGAGGCAGAAATATTGCTCAGATTTGGACATCATGCTGATGATATCTGACATGGTGATGTCAAACATGCTGACACATTTCAATGGAGAGCAAAATGGAAATCATGGCTTGTAAAGAAAAACTAACTGGAGTGGGTTTATTAGTCAGAAGAGAGAAGGCAGGATAATGCAGCTTTTCAGTTGCTTGTTGCTCAATGCCTAGGTCAGTCAGGCAGACGGAAAATGCAGGCTGCTGGTACTGCTGCTAACAAAACTGAACACCAAATTGTGAGAGCTCCCTAAAGCTGCTGCTGGATGAGACAGATGGTGCCAGGATGCCAATGTCTAATGTGAGAGATTAATTTTATCCAGTTCTGTGTGACTCTGCAGCCACTACAATTAACTCAAAGTTGTAAGGAACAAAGGTTACCTTGTGCGGAGCCAGCATGGAACTGCTGGATCTATGCTGATAAAAATGAGCAGTGATAATTGATTTGTCAATGACAGCTGCACAAGCCAAAAAAAACCCACTTATGCTGGGGCAGGTAGTAGTATACTATTGCCTTGCCTGCATGCAGTATTCTTATGCTGCCTGGATGTAAAGTGATCTGAGGGAGTGTAGCTGTGGGACTGTGTGTGTAGCATTTATGGAGTCAAGGTCATGATGGATTCAGGCAAATACACTACATTACATAGTTTTAGGAAAGAGCAAGGGCAGGCAAGCACCATGGCAGACTGACTTCAGAGGTTATGGAGTTTCCTTTGTTGCTTGTTAAGAATAGCTTTAATAAATATCTGTCATAGATTGCAGCAATATTCTTCAGTCCTTGAGGGCAAGTTTGATGCTGTGAAAAATACAAAAAACACTACCTTTTTTGTGTGCCACAGAATCATAGAACAGTAGGGGTTGGAAGGGACCTCTGGAGGTCATCTAGTCCAACCCTTCTGCTGAAGCAGTTTCTCCTAGATGTACTCTGAAAAGTACTAAGCTGTAGAATGACATAAAAACAAGACTGAAGACAGGAAGGAGAAATAATTGTCTAATTACAACATTGTGTGTGCAGAATCCAAGGGGGATGCTTTTCTCATGATAGAGTGAAGTGCTGCAGGAAGAAGTAGGTGTAATAAAGAGGAAAGCAGTGAAAAAAACATAGCAGAGCAGGTAAGGGAAAGCTCAGAAAGCTTGTGGGAGCTGAAAGAAGAATGAAAATAGCCGAAGGAACTAAGAGAGACCATATGACAAATGGAGACAGAAGCTGAAAGGGGACTGGAGTGGAGCAGATAGTGGGTGGGGTGGGCAAAGCAAAAGAAGTTGAATTGCTGAAAAAAACTGGTTCAGAGTAGGTAATAGAAATGGAGAGGGGAAAAAAACAAACAAACAAACAACAACAACAACAACAAAAAAAAAACCAAACCAAAACAACCTCAAAACAACCTTTTTTCAGGACAGCTCAGTAAAAGGACTGGATTTGAGGGGAATGGCTGAAAGGTGTTGAAGGAAGCTAAGGAAAAAATCAAACAACCAACAATGACAAAGAATTAATATTTGAGAAGAGCAGAAAACATAATGCAAAAAGCAGAAGAGCTCTCCAAAGTGCTTTTCAGACCCTCCAGCTAACTCCTATTTTAGAGCTGCTGTAGCCAGCAGCCCTACATTTTCCAGGTACTGGTTATTTAGTGAAGTATTAATATGTCTTCTACAGCTTTATCTGAAAATCCTGGTTTGATCTTCTGTTTGAGATGTTGCTCTTCACAAATTTGCTAAACATGATCATCCCTTTTAAACACACAAAAAAAAGAAAGCAAGCAAGCTTGATTACCCTTCATTTCCTGGAACAAGGAATTCTGAAATATTAGCTGTTGTGCCAAATTTTGCCTGTATTCATTTAAGATTTGCAATATAGAGATTTTCCATTCAGATGGTCTGCATTTTTCAAAATGAATTAATAACATTTTAATGCCATTTACAGAGGCTTGAGGAAAGCAATGAAAAAAGATTTATTGCTGCTTAAGTAATTGGGTTCAGCAAGTAAAGAACCTGCTCTCCACCATTTCTCTGTAGCAGGAACGATACTGAACAGATCAGTGAACAACAGTGCCAGTGGCTTTGGGAATCGCGTTCCAGGAAGTGAATAGCAGTTGGTTGTGATTCACATAGCTTTATTTTAGATAGTAACTGAAGAGAGAAATTCCAAATTTTTAATAGCTCTTGGAAATGGCTTGAGTTTAGTCTGCACTCAGTCTGTTGTGGCTGCAGTTTGTTATTCAAGTTTTACATTCTGAGCTAGTTGATTGGTGCAGTAGTACAGTTATTAAGGAAGAGAGGGAGAAACTCATATCACTACTGTGCTGCCTGCTAAAAAAGCAAAAGTAAATGAGTAGTTTATCAGGGACTGACTGATTTCTCCTTTGTTTAAAATCTACTTCTTACCATATCCTTGTCAGAGATTACGAAAAAGGGAGTAGAAAAAGTTGAAAAAATTCCTCTAAATGTTGCTGGAAAAAAAATTGTGGTATAGGCAAATTAAAGCAATGGTATGTAGAGATGGAAGTAGGCAAAATGGTGCCGACTCCTAATTATGTACAGCCTCACAGTTGATATAAACTGGTGGGTGCTCAGGAACATCATCTGGGATTCTGTCCTGGAGGTTATGTTTATGGGGTCTGCATGCCTCAAACGAAGTATGGTGATTTGTGTGTGCCAGTCAGATTTGTAATGGTGTGGACAATATCCTGCTATTGCTATCTGTATTGTGAATTCCCAAATCCTTCCCTTTTTAGATGAGTATTTTTAGTTTTGTGTGGTATTATTTAATCATGTGGTGGCAAACCTTCATGAAGGAAAGGCAAAGGTAAGGGGTAGAAGTGCCAGCAACTGTTAGCCGTTGTTCAAAGACATGAATGTCCCTTTATGCTTCATCCTTAAGTAATGTAATTTTGTGCAGTAGTACACAAATTTTGCCCTGTGAAATTCCCTTTCCTGTAGAAAGCTACACAGTTCGAACAAGGTAAACAGTCAGAAAGCTTAATAATCTGAGGTGATTTTGCTTAGTTTTAAATTATTTTGTAAGAGTTCTTCACCATGTTCACTGGTCTTCACCATCTTCACTGGTTTTTTGAATATACCGGGGTAGTACAAAAACAGTACTTAAAAATATACTACACATAAGACCAGATAAAGCAGTGTTTGTCATTGGTGATGACCACCTGAGGAATCTGAACGTACAAAAACCTGTGGGACCTAATGAGATGTGTTCCAGACTTCCAGAATTTCCTGGGAAGATTATGGATCAGATCCTCCCAGAAGCTTTGATAATGCACATGGAGGACAGGCATGTGATTTGAGACAGCCAGCATGGCTCTACTAAGGGCAAGTCCTGCCTGACCAACCTAGTGGCTTTCTACAATGCAGTGACTACATCAGTGGACAAGGGAAAGGCTCCTATCTGGAAGAACAGGGTAGTTTTTACCTTTTTTCCAGATATTATTTTCATTATTTTTGTTAATGTTTTCATGCATGGGTACATAATTAACAATTTTGATATTTAAAGTATCATTAAGTCTTGTATGTTGATAGGAATACAGCAGGTGACGTCCTTCAGAATTCAAAGTCCAACAAATACAAGCAGCTGTCATGATACTCAGATCACTTAGTCCACATTTCAAGGATATCTTAGTAACTGCAGGAGACAAACGTTTGTAGTGAAACCTGCTAAGACAGATGGGGTCCCAGGATCAACTGAAATGGCTGTTACTGCCTGTGGCGTGTGCCAGAATGAAAACCTTGAAAATGGAAAGGAAACAGGAGAGGCTGCCAGACAACCAGGATGCACACCAAGATCTCTTTCTGCAACTTTCTTTTGAAGATCTGTCAATGTTGTTTATAAAACTCATGTAAACAATCAAGTGTATTTTCATGTGCATGCAATAGATTTGAAAAGACTTATATTTTTAGGCAGGTATTTTAGCCCTCGTATTTGCTTTTCTTCATTTTCCATTTCACCCCATACCTTTGAACCTGTTGGCCAGTTTTAGCTGTTTTGTAAGAGACTAGAGATCTCAGAGAAGAAATATATTGTTTTAATTATTTTAAATCGATCACATGGGTGCCTTCACTGACAGCAATAATTGAAAGCTGCTTTATTTGGCACAGTAGAATCTATATGAAATGAGACTCGGAAATCAGCCTGTATAGTATCACTGCTCACAAGCTTATCCTAATACTTTTCATCTGCTATTGCAGGAGGATCTGATGAAGTTCTGGGGCAGTAGCAGTTCATGACTTTTCATATAACATTTCCATTCATTTAAGTAACTTATTTTAAAGTCAACTCTGTCAATAGCAGCATGCTTAGGCACTCTATTATTTGGCTATGCAATGAAAAGAACTTGAGGATGCATGCTCAGTTTCTTTAATACTAAATTTACTGGTTCTGATATATCATTTCTGTTAGATTAGGAAACAAGTTTTGGATGTTCCTCTTTTAAACTTAGAAGTAGAATTTGCGATGAAGCATCTCTCTATCTGAAATAAGTCTTAATAAGCTAAAATAAACCCCAAGCGAGACCAATTTGGATACTCTTTTTAGGCTGGATGCTCTCTCTAGGCATGGAAGCAGTATGAAAACATATCAGAGTGTTTTTTCTTTAATCAGACTCTTTAGCAGCAGAGTTAAAGCAGCTTGATCTGCCATAGCTTCTGTTCTGCTAGCAGCCTGGCATGCCAACTGGCCAATGAAACCATCTGTGGGGGGGTTTGTGAGCATATATAACTTTGATAAATGTAAAGGTTTCAAGTGTATGTAAGATGCCATGTCTATTATTCAGGCAAGACATTAAAAAAAAAATCCTATAAAATATTCCATGCAGGAAACACTGCATTTAAGATTTTCATGTACAGCAGTTCCTGGTTGTAAATAGTAAAACATATGCATGGCTGTTTCGGGTGATGTATTTAGCTTTCAGAGTATTATCTACCCAAAGAGAATGGGGAGATTGTTTCATTTATTGGAGCCATGTTGAAAATCAGAAGACAATGGTTCTGGCAGACATTTAAGAGGCTTGAATAATTGAGTTTGGCATAATTGCTGTAGACCTGTTGCACACCTGGGCATGTTTTGAACAGCATTTGCAGCTCCTCACAGTGCTAAAATCATGAAGAAAGAGTGCAATAGAACTCATCACTGCTGGGAATTTATCCGGATTCATCCCTTAATTTGAAATATTCTGAAAGGTATTTGATCCAGATAAGTTTATCTGAAAAAGAATTGTTCTAGAGAGAGTACCCTTTTTTATTTTTTTTTAAACATAAAAACACAAAAAAAAAATCATAAACATGGGACAAACTGAAGGAAAGGGTGCAGGTACTCATCCAGACAGTGGCATATTTAGCCTATTTCACTAAGCTGAAGTCTGAGGCAGAGATGATTTACAGCTACAGAGTCATGTTGCGATTAGGATGCTTTACACAGAATGCAAATAAATGAACTTTTTAGTGTCATTGACCAAGTGGAAAAATAATATGTACCTGTTTGGATCAAAACAAATTTGAATTTGCTGTTTATCTCATTAAAATGTTTTCCATTCAAAACCACTCATTGTTTTGGCCTCCAAAATTCCACTGCTTGGAAAGGAAACATTAAAACAGAGTTGTAAGTATCTTTAGGGCATTTGTCCTTACACCTTTTGTGTAAGATAGGAGAGAGGCATGTTCTCAGAGTTATCCTGAGGGACCTGAACTGCCCTTCACACAGCTCAGGGAAGGAGCACTGTCAAGCTCATGGGTCGAGGTAGACAGGTAGGCAGCCTGTGTCCTAAATTCTGCTTTATATGTGGAGCTTTGGGTAAACCTTTTAATAGTTCTGTCTGTGTGTTTTTTTTATTTAAAAAAATATGTTAAATCATAAACAAATCTTTTGAGTAGGAATCTGCTCAGATCTACTTTGTATTTCCAGGTGCTTGCTCTTGTGTAGAGCTCTGCTTTCTGTAATGCTTATGTGATCACTATTCCACAGTTGGCATAGATAGGGCTTTCTAAACATTCCTGCAGGCAAAGTAGGCTTTATGCAATGCTTCAACTTCTGCACTTGTACAACGTGTGCATGTGCTGTGCAGATCCTTACACTGATGATACAAAGGGCTAGTGGCCTTCCATCCTCCAGTGCACTTCCATGTTTGAGTAAAAAGCTTCCTGCTGTTGGTTTATGGGTGGAAGAAAATTTAACTTTGTTATATAAGTACCTTTGTGTTGTCCACTCTCAGCTCATGTGATTTCTATTGTATTCTGTGCCTTTGGGATCCTCTTGTCAAAATTATTAGCTCTCTGCACAGAGAGTGAAAATATTAGTGCAAAATAGAAGGCAGACATATTGGCAAAAATACTGTATTTTTGTGGGGAAAACCCTGACTATTTTTAGATGATGGCGTTGTTTCTTAGATGCTAGAAACATTTTATAGGTTTCTGCCTGAAGTGCAGAGATGTGGCACAGAGAACTTCTGCTAGGGAGAGAAGCTTATGTAGAATATTTGGCATTTTTATGACTAGACAGAAATATGTGCAGTGTGCTTTTATTCAGTGGCTTTTGACTGGTTTGTGCATTCTTGTGGTACATGTGTAGTCACTGGAAGCAGCCAGCTGAGCATGGCTGGAGAAGAGGGGCTCCAGCTGGGCAGTCTTTCTATGCTGAAGGTGTTACAGACCAGTTTCTCTCTTCTTCACACAGTGCAACTGGGGTGCAGATGCAGACAAGTTAATAATGAAATCCTTAACTCCTCCATTTAGGGTTAATAGTGCTGGTCTGTGCATAAATTAAAGACTGAGATATGAAAAAAATATATATAACTTGATAATCCATGGTGAGAATCTCAAGTGAAAGTAATTTTTTGCACTAATAGTTTTTAATTTGTCTAAGCAGTATTGTTGAAACACTTTCCGTTTGGCAAAAAAAGCCTCAAAAACTGGCATAATTGCTTAGTTATTGATGCATACAAACTCATTATCTGTGCAGAGTTTTTGATCCAAGGACACTACTGAAGCTGTTGTTGCCAAAATGTTTGTTAAAATCAGTGTTGATGCAATTCTGCTAGAGTGTTTTCATTTTCAGTGCTCTGTTTCCATGCACACACACACATTCACAAAGCATGATGTTGCCTGTACATCTAAAACCCATGGAAACTTCCAGTAATGAATTAAACTAGTCTTAATAATTTTTTAAATGCACTTTCAACACAGTGACCTAACTTTATTGCTGAAATAATCATAGAATGGTCTGGGTTGTAAGGGACCTCTGAAGGTCATCTAATTCAACCCTGCTCTGGTAAGTACGGGCATCCTCAACTAGATCCGGTTGCCCAGAGCCCTGTCAAGCTTCACCTTGAATATTTCCAGGCATGGGGCCCCAACTACCTCTCTGGGCAACCTGTTCCAGTGTTCCACTACCCTCACAATAAAGAACTTGTTGTTAATGGCATTATTATTATTTGAGAAACAAGATCTGAGTTCTGGAAATTGATAAGATCTATTAAAAAAAACCCCATCAGTATCACCCTTGCTACTATTAGGAAATAGTAGTAAGAAATAGTAGAATATCTTATTTTATTCTACAAATGTTTGTTGTGTGGTCCTGTGGGTGGTGCTTGAAGCATCAGTTACAGAATGCTCTATCCTGTTCCCAATTACTTGGCATCAGTGAAACTCCTCTTCATGATACACTGCAAATGCCATCTTGCATGGTACATCGTGCTTCTCAAAATGCTCATATACAACAAAAAGGGTGAAATGGCTGTGCTAAGTATGTGGGTAATAAGAAGGGCTCACTCAACCCTGGCTGTCTTCTTCTGAAGCTAATATCTATGGTCCAGAAAAAAAATCAGAAGTATTCAGTTGCTGGGGATATTCCACACTTTCCACATGCCTGTGCTTATCAGCGGGCTCAGATCCTGATCTCAGTGACTGCTGCCTTGTGGACTTGTGTGTTCTGATCAAAAGCAATTCTGCTTGCCTAATCTGAATGCCACTTAATTCCACCCAAGGCCCATCAAATGTTATGAGCCCATGGTACTAATTCTAACACTGTTAATTAATTGCCTAAAACTTGACATACCCTTGCATTTTAAAACAGATTTTATAACTTTTGTAAACAACAGTTAGCAGGAAAAAGGTAAAATCATATCTGTCATTCTGTTTTCTAGCATACACAATTTGCAGTTCAAAGTGAATATATTTAAATGAACTCCCCTGCAGCTACTGTTTACAGTAGCCTTCAAAGAATGATGAAAGCTTTTAAATAATGTAGAATATTACATGACTTATTTTTCAAAACACATGCACTTAATGTTTTGGAGTGCAATGTCTGTTTCAGATTAGATGGATTGCAGGCAGCTGCTGCATTTACTGAATGTTACAGATGGGAAGGAAAGAAGGAAGAGTAAGAAAATGAAGGATTCTTAAGAGTGCCTTATATCTGAATAGCACTAACTTAAAGGCAAGTCAGATTATCTCAGCCATCATCTTGATAGCTAAGAAAGCATCACTTTCTATTTAAAAAGGGAAAAAAAAAAAAAAGGTGAACCCAAATTCAGGTTCTCTGCTTTCTTTTATGAGTATATAGAGGGAGTTTTCTGAGAGGCATATGCTGCTGCTTATTCTCTACCCAACTTCTGTATGAGCTGGGTGTTACCTATTACCAGCTTTTCTTGTCTGCATTTTATCAAGCAAGCCTTTAGGTGTTAATATAACAGTTATTACAGAGTTTAAGAAGCCGATAGACGTTTCTGTTTGAATTCCTGGCTAAAAGTTAAACATATATTCTTTCTCTTAAAACATTTGTAATGCACTAACTGCTGCTTATAGGCGTGCATCTTGACAAGGTGCAAGATAAGTAGTGAGAAGATTGATCTAGCTTCACACTGATAGCTGACCAGCCGCATATCTACCTACTGGTTTGTTTCTGAATGAGTTTTGAATGAGTTTTGCATTTTTAACTGAGTCTTAGGCTGTCAAAATTGTATTACTTGTATTTCTGTAGTTTTATGGGTTGTGTGCTGGAAGAAGAAAGCCACGTAATCTTGACAAAACTGGGATTGGAACGAGGATTTCAGTAGTTGATCTTTTATTTTGTCTGGAGGTTTACGAGTTTTAATATTTAGAGATTCTTCTGCCTTAGAAATGAACACTTTCTAGCCATTATAGCACATCTTATGTTGAGTCTCTCCCTTCCCTCTTTCTTTTCTTTTTTCTCTTTTAAAAGTGCATGCAGATGAATTTCTGTCTTTACTGTCATAGAACTGGCAGATGGGTTAAACAGAATGCTCTTGATGTTTATGAGATTAAATTGATAAAACCCTGAAATTTTAACCTACAGCAAAACAATGTTATACCACAAACATAAGATGATTTATTTGCATATGTTACAACAGTGAAGATAAAATAATCCTTAATAATGTAAGAAATATAATCTGCAATAACCTGCTGCAATAGAAATAATATTGGAAAACAGGAGTGCTGTGGAAGCTTTGAGGTCATCAAGAGAAATTATGGTATCTATTTTATAAATAACAAGTAACAAAAAACCTTTTCTAAATATAAAGTTGTTTGATTAGGTTTGTGTTTTGGTTTTGTTTGGTTTTAGTTTTGTTTTTCACATTGTACCATCCATGTGAGCTCTTGCTGGTTAGTCCTGGCTTTGTATGCTCTGACAGCTTCTGACCTTCAGTGTTTCTCTGCTACTTTTTCCTTTAAAGTATGTTGATTACACTTTCTTTTACATGGTACGGTTGCTCTTTGAGTTCAGAGCTTTATCAAAGTCTGGTTTTAAACAGAATTTGAAGGTGTCTCTAACTATATTTACATCTGATTACTTTTGTGGTCTCTACTATAAAAGAAGCTTCTATTACAAGTAGGTCAGTGCCACTAAAGAGAGCAAAAGCCCATCTGACATGTTAGCCATCTTGTTTAAAGGAATTTAATTCCTACTTGGCAAAAATCAGATGGATGACAGATACTAGGTAATGCCCTGGCTTGAGTTTCACAACCCAGGCTGAAATACAATAGGTGCTGAGAGTGAATTACTCTGTCACCCTTATCAGTGGCTCCACTACTTTACGACAAGCCTTGTTGGCAAGACAGTATTAAAAAAACTCACATCACAGCTATCTGTTTACTGTACTTGCTGAGCTGCAGACAGAACACTTAGATCTTCGGAACTTATCAATCCATACACGTATTTTACTGTAGTAAAACCCTGTTATTCAAAACCAATGGCTAGTATTCAAAACCAATGGCTAGTATTCTCTGGATTCAAAATTGAAATTGGGCAGAAAATACTTTCTCTCTCAAAAGTGAAATTAAGTAAGTATAAGTTATTCCATCACTGAATGTTATTTATGATGCCTTTATAAATTTGGTGTTTTGCAGAAGCAGAGTGAAAGAAATGAATCTTTAATACATGTATCATAGTGAGAGTTAATGAGAGAAAAAAGAAATGTAGTGTCTTGCAAGAGGAAGCAACATTACTGAAGTTTCACTCCCCTAACTGGGGAGGTGGGAGGGGGTTGGGGTGAGATGTCTTATGGTGAATATTCAGAAAACATCAATTTATCATAATGTACATATTACAGTAGCTGGAAACGACCTTCCCATGTAATATTCTTGTAAAAATTGCATAAGGTTTTGAAAATGTTCTTCTCAGCAGGGTAAAATAGCCTATTCTCTATTCTGCAATGGTTTGGTTGATTCTTTGCTCCCTAATGTCAGTAGTCATGGGGGGTGGATATTAAATGGAAGCCCTGAGTATTAGGACAACAGGCAAGGGAAATGAAGGTGAGGGAATGTTTTTGTTTTGGGGTTTGTTCTTTTTTTCATTTTTTTCTTTTTTTTTTTTTTTTTTTAACTGTGAATTATTTTGGTTCTTTTCGTTGAAGACTGATATTTAAAAATCAAAGCCTCTGGGTTGTTTATTATGTGAAACTGTTTTCTTGAGCGTATTTATATATCTTTTGCAACTATATTAGTTAATGTGAACTGTAGTCAGTGTGTCTATGTCTCTCAGGTTTGCCTCTTCAGCCCCCCAGGATGCCCTCTGGCCTGGGCTGCCCCTGGACTGCAGGGACCCATCACTGTTGTGACACTGCTTGCCTGCTCTGGGCGGAGTGCACAAACTAGACTTAAAGCATTGAACCACTTTTTGGATGTATCCTGACTCTAAACTTGTCTTTTTTATTTTATATTTTTTGTCAAATGACCAAATGTTCATATCCATAGGATATCAGAACCAGTCTTGGGATATATTGTCTTCCATGGTGTTGGATAAAATTTCCCTCTTAGATTCAATTGTGGCTTTCTAGGCTGAGGATATTGGTGTTTAACTACAAGAAATCTCCTGTAAAAACATCTACTAAAGGCACTGAAAAGGATGGAAACAGCGAGATCATCCACAAGTTCCCAAGAGGGAACTTTTGGGCTGTGGACTTTATGTTCCCATAAGAAAAGGAGATAAGCCATCATCCCTTGTCCAAGAAATACCAAAACAGACTTAAATTTACACAGGGAGAAGCCATTCCTTTGAGTCCTCCAGTACAGTCACCTTGAAAAATAAGGCTAATGCTTTAAAGAAAAGACTCCAAAAGTAGTATTGTTTATTATGGTATTTACATTATATTCACTCCTTATATTCAGATCTTGATATTTTGTCTAAATAAAGTCAAGATTATCCGTTTATGTGGTTAGATTTTTATGTACTGTCTATTACTTAAGCAAATGCTCTGAAGGGAGTGTGCACTGTTCTGAAGCTTCATGTGTCTGCTCAATTGCTTCTTTGGGGGGAAAAAGAAAATATCGAAAGACATTTTTTCTGTTAGACAGTATGGAGTAACCACAGCTTAAGAAGTATAATCAATCATTTTCAACTGTTCTACTGGCATACATATGTAGTGGGGAAAAAGATATTTGGGAGTGAGAAATGGAGTCATACAAAATAGATACGTGTTTAATCTCAATGAAACATCTTCAAGTTTTGTTGGCCAGAACTTCTACATTGGAATACAGGAAGTCTATTTAATTTTGTAATGACTATTGATTTGTGTAGTTCAAATATGATAAAGCTTTAAGCTGAATAATTACCCTGTATTTCATGTTCCAAGACTGAGTTATTTTATAGATAACTATGCCAATGGTACACAGAGCTTTTATTTAGTAACATAATTATTCCAGTCCTTTATTTCAACTGCTCTTTATATGTCTTAGACACAGGGTGCTTTATGATTCTAAAGCATGTTTTTCACAGTAGGGCAACTGAGACGTATGCTGTAAGACTGTTTTATTTTGAGATGATTTTTTTTTGTGTTGTAAAGGAGTGATACAAGGAAATAAGTTTGGGTTTGAAATATGTGAAGATCAGCAGAGCAAAATGCATGCTAGAAAAATAATTAGAAAATAATATTTTAATCTCAAAAGTTTGTACAAGTACTTTTTTTTTTTTTTTTACTTCTGGCTGTCAGTGTTTTTCCTTAGTGAGTAAAAATTGCTGTGGCTATTGCTGCATAGCTCTGTATAGTTCCTCCTGTTGAAAGAAGTTTTGATGGTTCTTGGAATAAGTTAGGTGTATAGCTTCTGGTGATCATGGGCTATCTCTGCTGCTGCTTTCTACACGTTCAATCAGTCTGAAGTTTTGTGTTTGACAGTTAACCGTCTTCTCACGCTAACACCTCCTGCATGTAGGAGAAAGTGCAGAAGCAGGAAAAAAAATTTCTCACTACTCATCAGCATTCTCACTTGCAGGAGTGGGAAGGCATTGTGATGTGTGTTTAGCTTTGCTGTTGGATTAATCATCCCATTGTTAGGCTAGACCCCAGAATGATCACTGAACAAATACTTTGATACTATGCTAATGTTTTATATGCTGTCAAAAAATGTTTCATGCTTCATCTACCACTAAGTGTACTGACAAGTACTTTTAAAGGATTGTCTCTCTCATTCATCCAACAGAATGACCTTGACAATTGATTTCATTATCTAGGCAAGTTATTACTGTCTTGCTCTGGATTATCTGAAACTCTGCAACTGATAATGTGTTCTTAATTTGAAATAATGTTTGTAACTTTGTCATTGCTGAAGGCAGTGAAGTATCACAGTATATTAGAGGACCTCAAGAGATCGTTTGGTCCAACCCCCCTGCCAAAGCAGGATCGCTTACGGTAGTCAGCACAGGAATGAATCCAGGTGGGTTTTGAAAGTCTTCAGAGGAGACTCCACAACCTCCCTGGGCAGCTTTGTCACCCTCATTGTAAAGAAGTTTCTCCTCATGTTGAGGTGAAATCTTCTATATTCAAGTTTGAACCCATTGTACCTTGTCTTATTACTGTGCACCACCAAAACAAGCTTGGCTCCCTCCACTTGACACCCAGCCCTCAGATATTTATACACATTTATGAGATCCCCTCTGAGTCTTCTCTTCTCAAGACTAAATAGCCCCAGGGATTTCAGTCTCCCTTCACAGGGGAGATGCTCAGGTTCCCTAATCAACCTCATGGCTCTCTATTGGGTTCTCTCCAGCTGTTCTCTGTCTTTCTGGAGCTGGGGAGCCCCAAACTGGATGCAGTGAGAAACAGGAAACCAGGAGAGATCATTGGTTGGAAATGTAGAAATTCTTTTGTTCATTAGCATTTTAAAACAACATTGAAATGCATAGCAGTGACTGTAAAGATATGAAATCAGATTAATGTAAGCAGTTCTTAGCAAGTGAAAGTCAGTATATTACAGTCAAAGTCTGAAAACTGCTTTTTAAAGGATCGGAAGGAAAATTAGATTACAAAAATATACACTATACACATACCTATATTTACAGCATCTTCAATTTATTGATATTAAGATAAGACTTAAACTTTAGCATACCATGTTGTCTTTGGAAATTCAAAGCTGATCTTGATAATGATCTTCATCCCCTTAGTGAAGCCTGAGTACTGAGTTAATCTGATTCCAAGGAACAAAGACTGTTTTCAGCACTTTGTATTTAAGTTTTCAGTTCCATTCATACTGAAGGTGTGTTACCTTTTCATCTTCTCAGATTTCTGTTGCCCAGTCACACTTGACATCAAAATAACAAAGTAGGCAGACAGTTGGCATCATTGTGTGAAATGTCTTAATGTGAATCACTGAACAGTTGGACATTCACATGTTCTTATAATCTACTCTTGTTATAATCTTGGGTTCTATCACTAGTTAGTTGCTCTATTAGTGGGATGCTTTGAGGATTTTGAGACATTCTCACCACAGTCCTATATCAGCTCCTAAAGAAAGACAGGCTTTAGAAGATCTTTCCTGTGGTAAGCAACAACACTTTCTTCAGCGTAATCCTGAAAAGCAATGAAGCAACTTTTAGGACTCTTGGTAATTATGAAAAAAAGGTTTTCCAAATGAGAATGAAGATCACACTTTCCACATGTAGAGTGTATAAATGAGAGGTGGTTTCAGGGTATCATACATTTTGAGACACTAGGATTTTGCATCAATAGATCATAACATTTAAAAAATGTTTACTTATGTGATCTACAATTGTTGAGAAATTATATGTCTGGTCCTGTTTATATTTGGACAGTGGGTTATATAGAGAATGCCTAAAGCCATAGCTCACTTGTGGCTTTTGCTGCAGCTCTGCCTGCCCACAGGTGTGTTGTGCTTTCAGAAAACTAGTTGTAGGAGGTTTGTAATATTGCTGTGTGATTCTGACTATGGTCGTGCAAAAGTGTTAATAGTCAATCATCAGTTTGCAGAACTATCATGTGAAATGAGAAGCAGAGCACTTGCTGTCTTGAGCTGTCTGTACCATAACTGGTTTATAAACTGTTGTATCAGTACCCTAAACAATGGCTGCAATAAAGTGTCAATGCAATTATCTGGTTATGACCCAGTTAAGCACGTTAAATACTCCTCATTAACTGGAATGCATATTGCGATCCAATCCACTTTTTTCTTACAGAGTTAGTATTGGAATTGGCTTGTTTTAGGAGTTGCAGCAGCTGTTTAGTATAGGTAGAGGTTCATTAGTACTTTGCTAATTGGCATCAGTGAATTCGATGAAGAAAAAAGACTAGAAAGTAATGTAGCTGAACTAGTTTCTTGACCTCATTCCTGTTGCTAGATAACATCAGACTCTGAAAATGTTGGCACCAAACTGAATAGCATATAACCATGAGCTGTTAATTTCCAGTGGAGAAGTGAGAGAAATAGTGAACTTTGAATATCTTTAGTCTTGCCCTTAAAGTCAGATTATCTCACCAGGAAAGGCAATCCGATGAGTCTCCTTACTGCCATTAAGTAAAAGGAATTGATCAAAGGTTTTAAGACTTTTTAGGGATTTTTTGGACCATTGGCAATGACAGCTGACAAATACCTCTTTGTATTCATCCTTGAGGGTTGCCTGTATTCATGAGAACGTTTATTTACAGAAGTTTGTCTAGTGATGCTTGTGTTTACAATTTCAAAAATTTTCTCAGCTGACCAGTAAATTGGGAAATGAAAAATCAGTGTGCTTTGAGTGTGTTATCTTTGGAGGTCCCTGAAAGTTCTGTCAGTGTTTTGTTTTTTTTTTCCCAGTAGATTCTTGGCCCCTCCTCTGCTATCCAAGGAGAATGTTTTTGTTGTTTAAGTCCAACCTCTGCTTCATGTAAAGCAGTGCTAACTTTAAAATGAGATCCAGTCACTCAGAGTCTTGCTGAGTGGAGACTGAGAGTCTCAAAACTGCCAAAAATTTCATCCAGTCAAGTGCTTGCTTCTGAATTACTTGGGAAAGAGAGCTGCTGGAAATGAGCTGTGGTGGATTCTAGTGGTTCCAACTGGGGGAGGACTTGTGTACAGTGCTGTACTGGAGAGCTGCTGGGAATGGCTGTGTAGGTCTTTGTGTAATGAAGATGAAAAAGGATTAAGAAACATTCAAGCTGGAGATGGGGTGGTTATTAAGTTTAACAGTTTAGTGACCCAGTGAAAAGCAACTTGTAAATCAGTTGCAAAAAATCTCCCTGAAGGAAAGGGAGGCACAACATGGTTCACTGCAGAAAAAAAACTTCAAGTAGTTTGAAAACATTTGAGTTCATCCTCAGTCAGTATGAAATTGCCATGGATCCTTTGAAATCATTAGTTGATAGCTGGTATTGGGAGGCCGGGTGATTTTTACAAACACATGTTCTATGAAAAATAATAGAAGAAATAGAGACTTCAACAGTAGTATTGGTTGATTTTGGTTGAGTCCTATCTCTGCAAGTTGAAGATATTTACCATGATGTTGTCTGTTAGAGGTGGTGACTCATTCCACTCTTGCTGCTTCCATAAGAACAGCTTTTGAGACAGATGATGGCTTTCTAAAAGATAATGCTCAGTCAGTGCAAATCAGTGTAATGCTAATGGATACTACACACTATCCTTGAAGATGTAGTAAAGGGCCGCCAATGGTGCTACTGTAATCAACATGGTAAATAGAAGGTAAATGGAGGATAATGAAAAAGGAGAAAGATTGTTGCCAACTGTTGCCTCTTTTTGTTCCTTCTCCTGACACTCCATGGCTTCTGTTTTCTTGTATTTATAGTTTTCTTTTGTAGTCCTCCAAATATCTGGTATGCTGTTTAGTGATAAAGTTTGCTTTGCTTTTACCCTAATGTCACTCAGGATCTCATAGCTGAACAGATAAGGAAAGATAGCACTGTTTAAAAATTAAATAGAATATAAAGTACATAAAAAATATATTTTAAAAAACATAAGTCACTGGATTGTGCTTTGGAAACAGGAATCCTTGAAGGATGTTTATTCCTGTGATGACATTTTAATGGATAATATCAGAGGCATTTATTGTGACTTGAGATGATGAGCAAGGTTTCTTTACAAATAAAGCAATACAAAGGGCAGTAAGTATGGTGAATAAATGTTGTTCATTATTTAGCAGGTTGTGTTTTCAGTAGCATCTGCATATTCATGTCTCTCTTGCAGAGATGCAAATGAGAGGATAATACTTGATTAGAGTTGTCAAGTTTCCTTTCTCACATGGTTTTTTGTTGTTTTGTGTGGTGGGGTTTTTTTTTTGGTTGGTTGGCTGTTTTTTTTTTTTGTAGGTTTATAATATCTGGAGCTTTCTTCTCAAAAGATTTACTCTCGTTTTGCCTTGATAACATTGAATAAAGAAAGATTATTCGTAATTTAAGCAGATGACAACTTACAGGTTTTTATGGGTTTCTTGATTCACATATATATTTTTATTACTGGAAAACTGGTTTTAAGGAATATTTACTAATATGAATATTTAAAACTTTTGGTTTACCACCCTTATCTGTTATCAGAATTCCACAGAGATTTTGTAATTTGAGGAGACGTTACCTTTTACTATTTGAACCAATTGAAACCATGTGAAAGATTAAAGCATATCTATTGGAGTAGAGGTGTATCCATCTAAGATGTGAACAGGTATGCATGCAAACATTGCAGTGTCCTTGGTAGCACATAGAAATATGGTTTTGTCAGCTGAGATTTTGAAACTGAGTAATATGTTTTCTGAGAGCTTGGGGAATATGCCTTCTGTAACAAGTCTCACAGTAGAACTAACTGAAATGGAGTCAGACCCAAATAATACAGAAAAATTTGGTAGCACCTCATTTGTAAGGGTCTTCAGAAACATCATCTATTTCCTGAAGTAAGATTACCACAGAAAGTGGATAAACTACTGATTTTTTTGTAGGCAGGAAGACAAAAACTGGTCTCATAAGCCCTGGCTTTCTTGTTTGGCTTGTGCCTCCCAGTAACTTCCAGGTAGTTATCTGCTTCATGGCATGTCAGGGCACATGTAAACCTCCTGAACTCTATTCTGAATATGTAGGTTGAATGGAGCGTACATGGTTCTTAGTCAGGGCCATGGGGAAAAGGTTAATCAAATAGCACTGAACACCATCTGTGCTTATATGTAAAAATGTATTAGGGTTTAAAATGTCAACAACAAATTAAACCTGGTGCTCCAACATAAAAGGTTTATTGCTGTTCTCTTGTGAGAAATTTAATTAGGATGTCTTAGTTGGTAAAACAGTTGATGTTCACGTACAGCATGCTTTCAGCCTTCTTAGCAGCAACATTTCTTCCTTTTTCCACAGTTTATTGTGGAAAGCTAATTTTCTTCTATTTGTCTTACAAGTACAACAGTTACCCATCTTGATATTTGCACTGTCTTGTCTCTGTGGTAGGAGGTTTTCATGACTTTTGTGTCAGGTTTGTTGCAATATTTTTTGTGTTGGGCAAATTGGCTTCACGTGTGTTGTTCCCAAGCAACCCAACTCCTTTGAGGCTGGGTTTCCCTGTATCATCTGGGTGTGGGTCTTCTGAGAGACACTGGTATCACACAGTTTGCATCTGACTAGGTTATGCTGATGAGGTAGGAACTTATCCACCCTGCAAAGATGACCTCATTTATAGCAGATGACTAGACTTTCTAAAGCCAAATGGAGCATTTTAAGTACTCATTATTAAAGAGATATGGGTGAATGCATGGGTGAGATGTTAGATGCTCTAATAATAGAAGGAAAAGTCATAAGAAAGAGCTAGCTGAACAGGTAGAATGGAAACTTTTATGGTTTTGTATTCACAAATAAGTGTACAAATTAAGTGTCTCACTAAATAAACTGGAAAAGGCACAATTAGGGCAGAACAAGGTAGATAATTTTGAGCATCAAAAGCATCATTTCAGTGTTTTTCTTCATTAAGAACTGAAGCTTGAGGACATCTTTCAGAGGCCTTTGTGTTATCACAAAATGCCAAATAACGTTGGAAGAATGAGGCTGACAAATTTGGGGTGTTCCTTTAGAAATGTTTGGTTAAAGAGAACCTGAAATGTCTGTGACTTATTAACATAAGCCAATGTCTGTATACTTGCAGCTGAAGGCAGCCTCATTCTCAGGATGTGGTTAACGGATGCGCTATTTGGAAACTCTGCATTGCAGGATGGTATTAAAAATGAGCTGTCTGAAGACTGGGCTTCTGCGTTGTTAGCTTAGGCAGGCTGTGCATCTCATTCGGTGTGCTGAACGCTTCTTTGGAACAGAATTCTGTAATAGAAAAAGAATTATTATGAGCGCTGTTAAGTCTTGCTGATTCAGTCCATGATGGGCAGTTTGCAAATGGATAGCAAGATGAGAAATCCTTGTAATTCTACTATTTCCTGCAATCAAGCCACATGACTGATTTCTGGGCTGCTACAATTCACACCATGTCCTTTAAAACCAGGCATGGACGAGGGAGAGCACTGGGGAAAATCAGAGGGTCAAATAAAGGGCTGTGGAAATTGAGCTGCAATGAAGCCAGAAAAATGTCAGGATTCAACACATTTTTTTCCTAGAGAAAATAGCGAAAATATAAAGGGATCTCCAGATAGATGGTTGATGTTAAAATGTATTTTACTGCTTTAGGAGTGCAATTCAGAACCAACCAAGTATTTCTGTTTTAAAAGTGTTGACCAAGAAAAAAAAAAAGTCATCCAATATGTTAGAGCCACAGTGAAAAAAACCAAGTAAATTAAGCTAAGGTGAATATGTATACTATATTTATTTGTAGAATTAAAATAAAACTAGTCTTTATATCAGCATTTCTTTTACCTATTACCCAAATGCAAATCATGTGAGAGCATTTGTGCTTAGAAGACAGAGCTTCTGAAGTCAGATTGTAGGTGTAAGTGGTAGAAAAGCACAGGTAATTAAACTGTTAGGTGATCCAAGTATTTTATATGTTGAATTAAACCCCAACACATTATTGACATGTGAATAATATTTTCCCCAGTGAAAAATACATCTAAATGAGAGTTTTCTCATAGTGTGAATATCCATAAGTGGATATTGTATTCAGATTCAGTATGATGTAAAACTGAATAAACCTCCGTCTTTGACTGCAAATCCAAATGGAAAAGTGAAGCAATCACTGTCTAACAGGGAACACTTTACAATTAGGAACACACAACCAGTGCCTCTTACATATATGATTATTCCTTGTTGTTCACAAAAGAATCTTACAGTAGAATATTTTAGTGGCACTGGTTTTTCCAATCAACCCCTCAGTGACCATCTATATATAATAATCCATCCAGATTTTCTGACTGGCATAGCTTACGAGCAAAGATCTTTGTAATTACTTGATAAAATACACTAGATGTATTTTATCTAAAGCCTATGGTGAACATAATTGTGACAGTGACATTATTGACTGCAGAAAAAACATAAATCTGTCCAGTTAGTTTTGGTTTAATAGCCTTAAATGTCACTTCGTCATAGAAGTCTTCTATCTCCATCCACAATCAACTAATCTGGCCATTTTTTGCTTAATAGTAAGCAAAATTACTTCCTTCTACTTGTTGGTTGTAAGATTAATTCTTTAGATGACTGAAATGAAAATAGCTCAAAATGTATTTTTTTTTTAAATTTAAAAATAATAAAAAAATTTGAAGTTGTTTTAGCATTCAACAGAGGAGCATTCAACTCTCTGATGGGGTGGTCTAGAAATGACAACACAGCCTGATAAAGCCTAAAAAAGCCCAAAACACCACCCCTCTCCCCAGCAAACACACACCCCACCCCCCCCCCCCAACTCTGAGAAATTGCTTGACTTAAGCATAACAGAAAACAACTTGCTTTAATTTTTCTGCAAATCAAATTATTCTTAGCTACTATCCTTAGTACTTTCTGAGGAGACTTGTGACTGTATGAAATGTGGTGGAGGGATAATGGACAGTTGTACACAGAATTTGTGAGGAGGTTGTCTGGAACAAAAAGTGCTTCACTTGGTTGTGGTTTGTGGTTGTGGTACTGATTAACCAGTACAGGATACTGGTGTCTCTTCCTTAAGCAGAACAACAGAGATACCATAAAAGATGCAACAATATTATTAGGGCAAATTGTATTCTTAATTCAAAAGAACCCAAACCCATGCCAAAGTGTTGGAATTTCAAATAGGATGTGATTATGTTCCTGCCCTGTTTTCCTGTTCATCGTTTTTTCCTGAAACACCCATATGGAGTAACATTTGTACGAAGGTTTATAACTAGAAGGCTGTCTCTGCATCACTCCAAGCAATTTTTATCACTTAGCTCATCAGAAATGCAATTCATGTGCCTATAAAAGAGGTGTCTGATGTAGCTCTGCTTGAAGTGTGTAGTCTGAAAATGACGATGCCATGAAGAGTGAGTCAAACCAAACAGATCTTTGTGTGTATGTGATAGTGATGTATTCCTAGGCTTTCATTTTTGTGCAGTGCTAGGTGTACTGCACATCAATAAAAAGTGATTAACTTTTATGCTCAGCAGCTTTTCGTCGTAGTACACGTATAAAGCATGTGAGAGGATAACGTCCAATCCCTCTGTGGGGTTAGTCATTAGGACTGTTCTAGGGAGTGTCCTGGCAACGTTCAATTGCTTGGACTGACCTCAAAAGTCTAATACTGAAGATACTAATAATTGTGAATAAGATATGGCAACATATATTTGAAAAGCAGATGTTGCATTTTCTATGGGCAGTGTTATTTCACATTAGCCATCTAATCCACCTGCATTCTTCTGCCAAATACAAAAAGTTGGGGAAAAAAGATTGATTGTATCTTTTTCTGAGTGAAGTCTAGCAGCATACTACTGTGCTAACTTTGTAAGTGCTGCTACAAGTCAGCCTCAGCAAAAATGTGAAATCTTGGAATATATTACCAAATCACAGGAGTTACCTTTACTGTGTAAATTTCAGTCGATGTGACATTATGCAAAAGCATCACAATAGAAAGTGTGGAATACAGGGAACTTCCATCTTGATGATACCTGGAGAAGTACAAGAGAAAGCAAAAAGTGTTGTAATTTCCATTCTTTATTAGAGGAAATGAAGTTGCAAATTTAAGGTCTGAAATTGGACCAGATTACTTCAGAGATGTTCAAGCTAGGTATTATTTTTAGGGTTGCACAAGAAGGAAAAAAAATGGCAGTGGCAATAATTTTAGTTTTGTGGTGATTCTCTGTACCACAAAGTCCTAAATTATTACTGATGGAGTTTCTTGTTCTGTTTTTAATGCAGTGGGTAGTGCCAGATAGTAATTAACATTCTGTATTCTTTGGAAAAGAAATCTGGGTTTAATTTTCAACGTGACCTGTTACAGATGACAACTGTAGACTGTTCTCTTTCTAATCTATGCTCACATACTTAGGGGAGTTAAATTAGTTCATATATATATATCTCTTGCAAATATGAGTGGTATAAGCTATAGCTATAGCTTTGCCTGAAAGTCAGGTGAAACATTGTGTTCTCCTTAATTTTATATATATATATATGTGTGTGTGTGTGTGCATATATTTTTTTTTTTTTAAGTAGAAACAAGTTCTACCTAAAAAGAACTACTTTGGTGACAAAATAAAAGAATATTCTGATCTGTTTCTCCTTCCCCTTAAATTATCATCATTTGTGGATGTCCAGATAGGATTTGGTAGCACAAACAGCTGAAGAAGCAGCCTGCAGAGACTAAAGCAGAGCTGTGAATATTCACAGCTGCTGTGAATCTTTCTTTTCAGAGTTAAACTGGTTTTGAGGGTCTTGAACTTGCTGTATTTAAATTGTTTTGTTTAATAGTACTATGCCACGCGAGCTCTTTTCTCTTGCTACATTAAAAAGGTTAAGATGATCAAAATTATGTTAGATAGTATGGCTGTGAGAGCTGTCACACCAAACTGGCAGTGCTGGCACTGCTCTAGTACAGAACACACTCTTCTTTCTGGATACTGCAATTGGCCATAAGCATACTCCTGGTAACCAGCCCTTCACACTTCAGAGAGGCTCAGGATCAGTCTGATCCTGAAAGACCAAATTGCAGCATGTTTACCTTTCTACCTTTTTAAAGAAATCTGCTTGTGTTCCTTAGGACTTATTTTCATTTATTTTCTCTGTATTCTACTGGTGAATTTACTTATCCCTTGTATTTCAGTTGTTCTCTTCCTGAAGTGTTTCTGAAGAACAAATTAAGGAAAGAATTCAGAACAAATCTCCAAATCAATTTCTACCTACACTTGTCATCAAGCAACAGTCGTGTACAATCTATCATGATGCTGATTTTTATTTGTAGATTAACTGAAGCCAACTCTGAAGCCAGCTATCTGCTTGGTCTATGCTTTCTTACTATTCCATCCAGGGGGAAGTAATTTAACAGCAGAAAAACTTTATATGAAGAAAATTAGAAAGGTTCTCAGAATAGCTGAAGCTGCTATGCTTTTAATTACATTTCCCTTGTGTTTTTGCAGTTTTGGGTAAATTTGAGGTTTAGGAAAACAAGCATTTGAAATAAACTTCAGAAAGCTAAAAAAACATCCCACATATGGTCAGATATTTTCAGGAATGTCAAATAAATTGTAGATACTAATTATTTTTTCTGTTACAAATTTGATCAATAAAAGAATGCACCTTCAACCCCCCCATTTTTGGTTTGTGTGATGACTGATTTAACCTGACTACTAAGAGCAGAGTGTACATTTGCTGTCACTGCTCTGTAAACTATTAATACTTAATAATTAATCACAGTAGTGCTTTAATGCCTTTTAATGTCCTTTTGACTTGCAGAAACTTTATGGATTTTGTTGATTTAGAAAATATTTTTATGATATTTTCTCTTTAGATATAATTTTAACCGTCTAAAGCTATTTTGAGTACTTGTGGCAATTCAGTTTCCTGTCTTAATTGCCCATTGTTAATTCCCAGGATGGAATGAATATGCTGAAAATACCAGTTCTCCAGTTCAGTATCCTCTCTGGATACAGCTTTGAGAGATGTGGACATTTGAAGAGCTCTAAGGGAACAAGAGAGGTGCATGGGAGAGGCCTTTTTCACCTTACTCTTTCAAAACCGAGTTGCTTAAGACTATCTTATATTTGAATTCTAGAAAGGTACTATTTTGACAGCCCAGAAGTAAGAGCTCTTTTGGGCACAGTAAGAGTACTTGTTTTATGTTAGTGCTCTGGCAATCATTTTTAACACTACAGGGAAGTAGTGCTGACACACAAGTGAGGAATAATATTGAAGTACTAATAAGTTCAAGTTAGTTTTAGAGAAGTCCTCTAGTATTGTAGCATGCATACCATGGGTACAGTCAAGCTTCACTGAGATTTTAGTGGTGAAATAGCTCTCTCCCCACTTACTGCTGACTTTTTTTTTTTTTCTTTTTTTTTTTTTCCTTTCACTGAAATTGGTCGTAATAGATAAGACACTCAGGGCTGTTTGAAATTTTTATTGTATTCCAAATAAGGGAAGTCCTGAAATTACTCAATGGTACTTTTTGATTTCCTGATTCTGCTTCTTTCCTAAATGAAGACAGTAATATCACTTCTATTTTCTGTGTGCAATTTTTCTTCACTAGTTGTCTCTGTTGCTCTTGCCTTTAGTGCTGTATATTTGTAGTGCAGGCTTCCTTGTGGCAGGATTTTTTTTTCTTTTCTGTATGCACACAATCAAACTAGAGTCTGTGTTCTTGGCTTTTGTTCACCCTGTCTCAGTAGCAAAATTATTGAAAGGCAGAAAATGGAAGTAGTTTTTGGAGGAAAACAAAGTTATATTTGGAAACACTTGAAGAAGCCTTATTCCTCCTGGGCATCTCGTTCACTAGAAGAATATGGCCTTCAGGATTTTTCCTACATTCTAGACTCGATTATGTGTTTGATCCTGTACTATATGCTGAATTAAGATTCAGTGTCTGTAAAAACTCTCTTTGAAATCCCATTGTAAAGAGAAAATGCGTTTTCCCTGATCAAATAGGTGTAATCATGTCATCCTTGAATTTGATTCTTCTCATCTTTGCCGTTCTAAAAATATTCATAAAGAGAAGCTGTACAAACAAGGGGGTAAATAGATAAATCTAAGTGTATCGAATTGTAACTGTGATCAGGTGCATATTGTAGTGTTTGGACAATATCCTTTGCTGCTGAAAATGAATTTTTATTGATATTTACACTTTTCACCACAGAAACTTTTGCCATCACTTCAGGTACCTGCTGTGAACTGTTGGCACACTAAAACAAAAAAATGTTTGGAAGAAAATGTATGCGATAAAATCCCAGAGTAAACACATAGCAAAGTGAAGTTGCTCGCTGTTTGAGCTTGGAGTTTAGAAGCTGAATATGTGAGATTGTCTGTGGGGGCTGCAGTAGTTGGCAGGTACCCAACCAGGAGTCTTGGAATTTCAGTACGAATGTACTGGGCAAATCTGGGCTCCTAATGGCCTCAGAGGATGATCTTTTTGCTATGAATTTCACTTGGAAGAACAATGAAATTTTGGTGAGCCTTTTCTCTCTTTAGGTATGGCTATCTACATGTAAGTTATGCATCTTGATTCTCTTTATAATTAATGGACAGGCTTACTTTCATCTCATGCTAAAGCTGGCGTCTAAAACAACTTAGGTGCGTGATAGGTTTCTGTTCACAAACTTCAAAAGGAATCAAGATCACTAGCTTACTTGAAGTTATCCAAGTGTCTAAAATAAAAAGAGGTTTAGGAAGTTGAAATAAATTAACTCTTTAAGTTAGTGGCATAGTATCTGGGAATGCAGGTTCATTTCTAAGCAGAATTAATCACAGCACTAAATGCAGCTGTTCTGTGCTTACAGAGATGAATGACTTAGGGTACATAACTCTATGCTAACAGAAAGCTGAAGTGCCCTCAGTTCCCCTGGCTGTATTTGTTTCTTCTCTTCTGTGTTCTCAGAGTAAAGGATTAAGTAAACTGAGTATGAAGTGCTGACTTCCACTGTAAAATCTGCTTACCTCTGAGGAGATGATACTGAATTTGAAATGTCTTGGAAGGGAGCAAAATCCACAGTATATCTGCTATTGGTTCATGTTCTTGAAACACCTTCCAAGTAGTCTTATTTTAGATGATGAAGTTGTAGCTTATGGCAATGTTTGCTTTGAAATCATCTGTGCAATAATTGATTCCAGCAATTATTGGAAAGTAGCAGAGAGTCCCCATAATTTTGACATTAGACAGCAGAATGGAGTGTTTTCATTTCAGATAGTTTGGGTTATTTAAATGTATGCTGCCTCTGAATGAAACAGAGCTATTAACTAACTTTAAGTCCATCGGCAAAACTCCCACTGAATCAAGGTTCAATGCATTCATACCATTCTAGACAAGCAGGGAGGAGAGACTTGCTGTGCATTCTGATCTGGAATTGCATCACCTTATGGCTTGGATAATGAGATATTGATTTTCACAGAGTAGATCACGTTAGAGGAAAAATGAGAGACTCAGCTGCAATTATGAAAGTAATTTACAATTGAAAGTGGGGATAAGTTTTCTTTCTGGGTAGCAGATAATATTCTTTAGCTAAGTATTCCCCACAGTTGCCAGGATTTGATACAAAGAGGCATAAAACTAAAGAAAAAAAGACTCTTTCTCTATATATCTGCTTCTGTTTTCATGTCAGGTAAATTTGTGATGAAGTGGTACTTAAAAGATGTCTGTGAACTATTTTGCAGGAAGGATAAATGGAGTTTGTTAAATACTTAAGGTCTCATTTACTCCCTTAAGTCACAAGGACTTTGCACAAAAATTTCGCAACACTGTCTGGTTTCATCTGCTCTTGGCAATGTTTTCATCTGACCTAAAAATGCAGAAACTTCAGAAAACAACCTTCAGGATGCTCTTTTCTTTTTCACAGACATAACATTACTCATTCCTAAAGTCAGTTGTCTACCCTCACTAAAATCACTCTTCCTCCATAGGCATGGGTCGCCGGCAGCCTTTCTTGGGATTTGAGGTGAGAGGATAGTGAGTGTGTAGGAGAGCTGTAAAGCTGGGCAGGCTGGAGCAGTGCAGGATCCCACTGTATTATAGCTTGCTGGGGTGGAATTACTCTTTTTTCACGGTTGCTGGTGTGGTGCTGCTGTGCTTTGTGTTTGTGACACAGACAGCTTCAGTGACACACCAATGGTTTAGTTGAACAGTGATTGCACAGTGCTGGGCCTTGCTGTTTTGCATTCTGTCCCCCCACAGTTGAGTATATTAGAGGTGGCAAAAAGTTTGTAGGGGAAACACATGGCATGAGGTGTTTGTTTCCACCCCGCAGCACCCTATCTTTACTTCGATCCACAAGTTTTCTAGATTCTGATTCTCTTCCATACTGCTGCAAGAAGAGTGAGCTGTCAGCTGGGTGCATGCTTAGTTGCTGTCTGGGCTCAACCTCTCATAGCTAGCAACATTTTCCCAGGGTCCTGGGGAAGTATTGCCTTTCCCCTTGGGAAAGTGATGACTTCCCTCCCTGCTCCATTGAAACCACAGCACTAGGAGACAAGTATCCTGGTTTTTCTTTTCCTTTTTTCCCCTCTTTCTTGCCTCTCCTCCTGGCATTTTCTTTCTGCTAGCCGTTGCTCCTTGCTCCAATATTGCAGTCTTTAATGGAGTTATGCGTGCCTGCTTTGCTGTGGGTGTTGTGGCAGAGGGCACACAGTGAGCTCCAGTGTTTGTGTGAATAACAAAGATGATGATGCCTCTTCAGAGCTTTCTGGCTAAAAAAAGAATAACCAAATAGGTCCTTCAGGATTTCCTTTTCAGTTTTCCCTGAAGACATTGTGCTGCTTTTTATTGTTCCCTCAGCAATACTTGTTAGAATGCCAATTAGGATTGTTAATGTGTTCTTTACAGTTGAATGACTACATAACACAGGGGAATATTAGAGAATATTTTGTTGTTTTACATACAGACTACTTTGCACTACTTTTTACCTCTGCAGTTATGTTTGTGTTTCTATTAGTAAGTGCCCTGTTCTGTCTTCTCTTCTGATTTTGTTCTCGTTTATAGCACACTTTTCTGTTTGAATGCTTATAAGTTGCCCTGCAACTTTCAGTATCTCCAGATGAATAGAATAAATTAAAAATGTGACTGTGAAAACATTGTATTGAAGGAAAGTAATGACATGAATATGGAAAATGCCACAATAAACTATATATTTTAATCAATGACTGTACAGTGTAGAATTTCAATTACAGGAAAACATACTTTACAAAAGTAATTACTAAAGAAATTACGTAGAAGCACATCCATCCATTGCATTGCAGGAGATAAATTCTTCCTCTGATTGCATTTTCTATTGTGAGGAGAGCAGTCATAGGCAAAGTCCAAGCTGTAATAACACCATCTCTTTGGGGTTAGAACTTACTGCTGGATGGAGAATGTGGAGAGACTTAAAAAAAGGTTGTTGCTTCCTGTGTATTAAGGGAATGAATGAAACTAGTTACATGTAAAGCGAGAGCTTTGATCCCTGGCAGGTGACCTAGGTATTTTTTGTCTTCTACCTGCCTTCCAGTAGCTGTTTGAGTTCAGTGGGTGTTTAAGACATTTGTGAATGTCATGCATACATGCATGTGTCTTTCGTGTGTGCTTTTACATGTCCAGTGTAATTATAACCTGTAAGGAGAGAGCGCAATATACCTGTGGTATGATAGGAAATACTGTTTTGCTTTTCTGGTCTTTTACTTAACAGTGACTGCGTTTGATAGTGGCTTTAAAGTCCATTTTGGCTGAGAGCTAACGGCTGAAATGTTTGTCATAATTCAAAGGGGTAATGCATGCTTTGTTACTGTGATGATCTGTAGCATCCCATCTCAGCCTCTCGACCATGCCTGGTCATCAGTGAGGTCTGTACAATTCAATTACATCTTACCCACCTGTTTTGGGAACTGTGAAGCAGAGATTGGTGCTGGTCCAGGATAGAAAAAGATGATCAGGAATATTCACGGTCCTGTCCCAAGTAATCTTCATGTTCCAAGGTTCAGCATCCAGCTGACCTGAGAGGAAGAGGTCTTCTTGGATAGCGGTTTTCAGAAGGAGAAACAGACAGCGTCTTGAATGGAGGTGTGATGGGAAAAGTTTTCATCAGGGCACAGCTTTTTTGATTGCTATGTGTTGGAAATAAGAAAAAATGTGTGTATGTGTGTTAAAATCTAATGTAAACAGTGAAAATTAGCACGCCGGGGGAGGGGAGGTCGTGCTTCCTTAGTCTACTCTTATGTTGAGTTCCATAACATTCTTGCAGAACCTGGTTATATTTTCATCTTTATGTCACCATTGAGTCTCTTCAGCACACATTACTGTATTACTGACTTCTTTTAATTAGTAAAACCCATCTGAGTGGTCTTTGAATTTTCTGCACACAAATAATCCATAAAGAGTTTCAGTAGACATTGCACAAAGAAAAATATATTTATGAGAATACAATTTAATTGCTGTTGCCTGATATTACTGTAGGTTTTTGATCAATCCTTTATACAGGAAACAAGGAGTTCTTTTGCTTGATTTCCCTTTTATTTTCTCTTGATAATGATTTAAACATTTATCAGCTTCTCTTCCTGAAGTAATATATATGGTAGGAATACAAATATTTTTTGCAATATATTCTGTCTGTTATTTTAGAACAACAGATAGAGGAACAGCGAAACCTTATTCTGTTACAGTCTGGTTCTTTCTGAAGCAATTTCAGAATTCATTAATTGTTTGAACATGAGCATTGCACAAATATTTGTGCTTCCTATAGCAAATAGACAGGTATTTGCTTGATGGTTTTATTTTCTTTATAAATGTCATGAGGTTCTAATGTAAAACTCAATTAGTTGTAGCTAGCACAAGATGTTTAAATATCTTGAAAGAGCCTGAAAAACTGCTGGGATTAGTCTGTATAGCTTGCCTGTAATTCTGGTTTGGGCACTGATCTATCATTATAACCTCTGTGTTTTATGCCCTGCATGAATTGTCTCTGAGACACACTTAGATATGGAACACAGACCACAAAGTTGGCAAACACTTCAACAGCTTGGCATCACTGCCATAAATTTTTAAAACAATTGTTAATAATGTGAGTATTTCAACACAGAGAAGTTAATGCACTGCAAGTTATGTTACAGGTTTGCATTACAGTGGCTATTTTGCACTAATTGTCTGTGTGGACACATGGACTTGCATGCATGGCTACTGTCAAGTAAATGAGGAATGAATTTGCAGTACACTATTTTAAAGCAACTCTCATAGCTATAAAGCAAGGTTGTTGTCAAACTGCCTTTCCTTACCTCCGCTGTTCCAAAGGGGCTACCAAATCCATCTGCTTCAAACTGCAAACTCCACAGTATTATATTAGGTGGTTTAAACTGCCGTGTGGTGCCACTTGTGTGTGTACACTGGCAGCGTTTCCAGTTTCCAGAAGTATGCGGCCATCAGAACTGAAGGTAGTTCTTGCTTAGCGTGCTGTTAAGCATGGTACCCTGTTAAGCTGTTGTGAGCCATGAAGGTGCTGGCATGCACAATAAAACCTGTATTAATAGAAGAACCAGGGCTTGTTTTCATGCTGTTGCTGATGCCTTTCAGTTCTAAGAACAAACTGAAGATGAAAAACCAAACCAAACCAAACCCAAACCCCAACAACAACAAAAAACCAAACCCCAAAACCTACTATTGAAGATTTTTTTAATTTTTTTTGGTTGTTGTAAATGACACAGAAAACTGAAATGAAAACATGGCAATTGCAAAGCAGACACATTTGCTCACATGCCCATTTACTTCCTCTCCGAGTTAAAGGTTTGGCTTTGGGGAGCAGTATTTTCTTCTTTAGTTTTAGCCCTTCCACATTCAATTACTCCAACTTCAAATTGGCACCAACTACTAAATTGACCTGAGCTTTATGAGGCAAACCTAATTCTAAATCTTAATCTCTGTGACAAAGGTTGAAGCAGTTTGAATCCAAATGTGATAGAAATTACTCCTGTCGAAGTGCAGCACAGACATTAACAATGTTTGTCTTGCTCCAGAGATCTCTTTTGAAATCTCTACAGTGAACTGGATGCATTCCCGGTGATGCTGCCTGGAGACAGTACCTGACCCCAGAATGTTGAGGCTCTATCCATACTGCATGCCTGGGAGCTGACTGAGGCTGATGAAGTGGGAAGGAGGGCTGAAGCAGTTGGAGTGTGTAAAATTCTCTTTGAAAATTCAGTAGTTTGGGCATCTAGCTCAGTTGGTTTCATGTTAGGCATCCTTATGTCTTTTTTTTTTTTTTTTTTTTTTTTTTAATTTTAAAAATACATGGAAGGTTTGTAAGAGTTTCTGATTTTTTTTTTTTTTTTTTTTTTTCCCCTGTGTCAGTAAAAGTTCAATGTCAAAATCCCAGAAGTTGTACAGTGCTGAAAGGCCTGGGAGGCAAACAGGCAGATAATAAAGGTGGGACCTAAAAAGCAGAACTCCATCTCAAGCTGTCTTCCTTCAGTGCCGCTGGTATTTCATTTCAGTGGTACCTGCGACTTTGCCATATTGAAACTGCAGAAGTGCAGATATGTTAGGATGCCCATGAGTCCTGAAGCAGGTTAAGTTGTTTTCTCTAGGGTATTTCCTCAAAGTTCTCAGAGGTGGTCTGGATGTGCTGCAGCTGTAGCAGCAATATACTAAGAAAACTGAAGTCATTTAAGACAGAAGGAAGTTAAGCAGTTCATGTTTTGGAGAGTAGAGTGACTGGGGAAAAAGTAAACAGAAATCGGAGGAAAAGAATGTATCCTTGGAGATAAGGATGCATTTTTAAGGCAGAATCCAGGAAAATTATCTGGGAGAGGTTGTGTATTCTACAGGCCTGTAAACTTTGGATGACACCTTTGGTTTTATCTTAACCAACCTTCTTCTTTCCATTCAGTCTGCGCACACAAAACACCCATTTGTGTTTGCTTTTATTTATTCTGTGGATTAGGTATGGGTGTTTTCTGACCATTTCATGCCTTTGACTCTCATTCCTTCATCTTTTACCAAGTGTTACTTGAGATGTCAGTGGGTAGATTTTTTGGCCAGCCTAACTGATCATTAAACACAGGGCTTCTCTCTCACTCCGAAACCCAGATGATGGTGTATTGATTTACTCATCTATGTTTTTATAAAGTACTTCAGTCTTTTTGTTTACAGGCCTTTTAAAGAGCAGTGAAACACACAATTATATTTGAGACTTTTTTTCTAATTAATCAGGAGAAGCAGAAGAAAGAAGCAAAAAAAGAAAACCATGTTACTGGAAGTCTTCAATTGCTCTTTGTTAGTTAAAGAAACTAAGAACTTACTACCACTAAGCTTGTTCTGGATATGCTCTCCTTATTTTTAAGTTTGCTTTTCTTATCCGGATATTTTCCCCCTCTTTTTAGAAAGTAAGTTAGTAAGAGTTGCTTGAAACTTCCATTGGCAGGTGTTAATAGCATCCAGTGAAACAGGGGTTAAAATAATCCCAAAGTTCACGAAGAATCTTATTGGTGACTTTTTTCTTTCTCTCTAAAATGGAAGTGAGATGATAATGATGGATGATTTCTAGTCTCCTGTTGCTGATGGAGGATATGAATCAAATTGGGCCTAGTTATAAAATGAGTCCCTAGAAGAAAATTATAATCAAACTCCTAAGTGGTTATAATCACTGAGAAATGAAGTAAAAATCTGTTAAAATAGCATCCAGCTGTAGACACTGTGAACCCTTTAACCAAATCCAAAATTGGTTATTCCTGATTTTCTGACATTTTCTCCTCATGCCTAGAAGCATGGTGCCTCAAAACTGTATGAAGAGGAAGAGACTGCAAGTACTGAGCACTTCATTATTTGAGATTCATTGATAATAATAGCAGAGTCTGGAAAGTTCATAATTCATGTTTACTCTCAGGCCTGTGTGTTGGTATGAGTAAATTAACATTTGCTCCCCTTTCAGTGTGATCAGTGGGGTCTAACTCCTGTGACCCTGGTATTGGTTAGTCTGCTTTGCCCTTTGAGAAAGCTGGTTGACTTTTGGACAAGACAGAAGCATACATTTTTTTTGTCAAATCTGTTTATATTGTTTGAAACAGTAGTTTAAATAGACTAAGTAGTTCAACTGAATATCTGAAGTGGCGTCCTACTTAATAGAACTAAGGGAAAAAAAAAGGGAAGAAAGGGGAGGCAACCTACGGAATGTTTAGGGATGTTGCTAGGACATGCAGGAAGAAAATTAGGGAGGCAAAAGCCCATTTAGAACTTAGACTGGCCTCTGCTGTGAAGGACAACAAAAAGTCCTTCTATAAATACATTAATAGCAAGAAGAAGGGCAAGGACAACCTCCACTCCTTGGTTGACACGGAGGGGAACGTTGTAACAAAGGATGAGGAAAAGGCAGAGGTACTTAACACCTCCTTTGCCTCAATCTTCACTAGCAGGGCAGAACGTCTTCCAGACAGCTGGCCTGCAGAGCTGGCAGAAAGAGCCAGAGAGCTGCATAGTTTCCCGCTGCTCCAAGAGGAAGTTAGAGATCTACTGAGCCGCTTGGACCCCCACAAGGCCATGGGACCGGATGGGATCCATCCTAGGGTGCTGAGATTGCTGACAGATGAGCCGTCCAAGCCACTTGCCATCATTTTTCAGCAGTCCTGGCTCACTGGAGAGGTCCCAGAAGACTGGAAGCTGGCCAACGTGGTGCCCATCCACAAGAAGGGCCAGTTGGATGAGCCAGGGAATTATAGGCCTGTCAGCCTGACCTCAGTGCCAGGCAAGATTATGGAACGGGTCATCTCGAGTGCGATCACACAGCACTTACAGGATGGCCAGGAGCTCAGGCCCAGCCAGTATGGATTTAGGAAGGGCAGGTCCTGCCTGACCAACCTGATCTCCTTCTATGATCAGGTGACCCGCCTGGTGGATGTGGGGAGGCCTGTGGATGTGGTCTACCTGGACCTCAGCAAGGCCTTTGACACCGTCCCCCACAGCAAACTCCTGGCCAAGCTGGCAGCCCATGGCTTGGACAGGATCACACTGTGTTGGGTTAGGAAGTGGCTGGAGGGCCGAGCCCAGAGAGTGATGGTGAATGGCGCCACATCCAGCTGGCGGCCTGTCACTAGTGGTGTGCCCCAGGGATCAGTACTGGGCCCCATGCTCTTCAACATCTTTATTGATGATCTGGATGAGGGCATTGAGTCCATCATCAGTAAATTTGCAGATGACACCAAGCTGGGGGCAGGAGTTGATTTGCTGGAGGGCAGAGAGGCTTTGCAGAGGGACCTCGACAGGCTGGACAGATGGGCAGAGTCCAATGGCATGAGATTTAACACATCCAAGTGCCGGGTTCTGCACATTGGCCACAGCAACCCCAGGCAGTGCTACAGGCTGGGGTCAGGGTGGCTGGAGAGTGGCCAGGCAGAGAGGGACCTGGGGGTACTGGTCGATGGTAGGCTGAACATGAGCCTGCAGTGTGCCCAGGCAGCCAAGAGGGCTAATGGCATCCTGGCTTGCATCAGGAACAGTGTGGCCAGCAGGAGCAGGGAGGTCATTCTGCCCCTGTACACTGCACTGGTTAGGCCACACCTTGAGTACTGTGTCCAGTTCTGGGTCCCTCAGTTTAGGAAGGATGTTGACTTGCTGGAACGTGTCCAGAGACGGGCAACAAAGCTGGGGAGGGGTTTGGAACACAAGCCCTATGAGGAAAGGCTGAGGGAGCTGGGGTTGCTTAGCCTGGAGAAGAGGAGACTGAGGGGTGACCTTATTGCTCTCTACAACTACCTGAAGGGAGGTTGTAGCCAGGCAGAGGTTGGCCTCTTCTCCCAGGCAGCTAGCACCAGAACAAGAGGACACAGTCTCAGGCTGTGCCAGGGCAGGTTTAGGCTGGATGTTAGGAAGAAGTTCTACACGGAGAGAGTGATTGCCCATTGGAATCGGCTACCCATGGAGGTGGTGGAGTCACCTTCATTGGAGGTGTTCAGGAGAAGACTTGATGGGGTGCTTGGCTGTATGGTCTAGTTGTTGGGTGGGTTGGATTGGTTGGTGGGTTGGACGCGATGATCTTGAAGGTCTCTTCCAACCTGGTGTATTGTATTGTATTATTGTATTGGTCTCCCCGTTACAGAACCTCTAAGATACATTAACTGTTTGAGTCACCTCATGACATTGGTAATCAATGTCATCTGCGTTAACAGGTGAAGGAGCTACTACAGGCATCCATGGAGGAATATAATTTGTCATTTTTAAGCACTCTGCTCTCTTATGTTGGCTTGTTGCTGTCTCTTTGCCACAATCCAGCACTATCCACTTCATGTGAAACAAGTGGTGGCAGGGGAATGAGGTTGGTTCCTGTTGGTATGAAGAAGCTTAGCTGCTCTTTAAAGCAAACATAGGGGATTTGTTTCAAGAACTGTTTTTTTCCACCCTTGTGCTTGCTACCTGGTAAATATTTCTGAAGCCAGGAAACCTGACAGGTTTATGTGGAGCAGACCTTATTGATGATAGTTAGGGTAAAACAATTCCTTGGAAAGAGTTCTCATAACCTGTCCTGAGTATGTGAAATAACCTACATGAATTCCTGCCTCTTATGCTGCACTAATGGTGAGGGTCATTTTAACTTTCCAGGTAAGAAAACAAAGTAGCAAGCAGGCTTACCAAGCAACAGCTCTAGCAGAAGACAGTCCTGTTTCAGTAGCTATTTGTTATAGAGAAATGCGTGATGTAATGTGATGAAGCAGACTGAACCGAGGATGGCTTTACTGTTTATACAGCATCTAACTGTGCCTGGATTTACAAAGGAAAGGAAGTTTTGAAACTATTGTTACAAAAATAGGACTGTGTTTCAAATACAGGATTTGAAAAGTAATTTAATACAATACCTTTGATTGATTTTTGTGTTCTCCATGCTGGAGTACATACTTGTGTATAGTGTCAATTGTAATGTCATAAGCTTCCCTTCCTCCCCCGCCCCCCCCAGTCTTTTCCATGAAACTGATGCAGATGATATCATGTTTACAACTAATATTTCTATGTATGTGTATTAATACTGAAGCACATAAATTCAACTTACACGATAACATTTTTTCCCTTGTAATGTGCCTGGTTATCTCTTATGTTGATGAATCCCACCAGAGGTACTGATCAATCATGTTTGTATACATTTTTCTTTATTATCTTGAAAATCTTTGTTAGATTAAATATTTTAAGTAAAAATAACTGCTTAAATTTTCATGAGAGTATTTAAAGATGATACTATTTATAGCAACCTTTTGCTAGTTCATCTGCAAATTATTGTTTGCAGAGGAAAAGCAAAGGTAAAGCAGCATCAGAATTTAAGACTACAGGTTTGCTACCCTGAAAGAGTATGATCCTCCCAGCTGCATTTTTCTTTGTTAGCTTTGTGGTCATAGTTATTTTGGACAGAACTATGGAAAAGAGATATGTCTGTGTTTTCCCTATCTTTGTAACACAAATGCTAAGTAGGAAACTTGCCTGTAGGAGTTTTTTCCTTGATCTTTTTCTGTGCTGTCTCCAGAATAAATTTTGACTTTTTTCAAAAGAGAAAGGCATTCACATACAAAACTAGAAGTGGCTACTCTCTCTTAATCTGCAGTGAAATAAAAAGTATCCAGAGACAAAAGTTTTAACGGGGAAAATATGATGTGTGTTTGAATGATGTACATGACAGCTTGTGGCAAGACTGAGAAGATGATTCTCTGGCATCATTGTATTGGTTGCTTGTTTGTTTGTTTTTTTTTTTTTTTCAGTGAAGGAACTGGTTCACTCTCTTTACTGTCTTGGCAGAAATTTTTCTGTACGTTATCAGTAATAGAAATCATAAAAGGCTCTGCAGGTGTTAGCATCTTGTTAGACTATTAAGGGAAAGCTAGGCATCTTTACTAAAATTACTGTATCTGCCAAAAACAGCTACTAAAGGCTTTGTACATCTCCAGTGGCAATGGCTGGACTGATGTGTCTGCTAAGAACATCAGTGCTTATGTCTGGACTGACATTCTGGGTAAGAAATGATTCATGCCATGTTTGGTTCTAAAGATCTACATTGTATACATGGAATCGGAGGAGCTGAAACTACATCTATTTGAAATACAAGCAAATAATGAACTTCCTATTATTTATTTATGCGGTGCAGCTAAAACTCAGGATCTAAAGAAAAATTCATCTTCTAGTTCTTTGTTGCTCTTGGTTTTTCAGAAGAATCCAATACAGGAGAGAAGGGTTCCTGCTGTCACTTTTGACTGGGAGTTTACATAATTCTTCAGATATCTATTTATTCTTTTTCCTGTCAACTTACCCAAAATACTTTTGGCATTGATGTTCTCTTTATGGTTTAGTACGTGTTGATTTTATTTCTTCTTTTGGTCATTAGAGATAATTTCTACTGGCACCACATCCACCAGGAAGTACACAAGGAGTTTTACCTGAACAAAAGATTCAGAACTGAATCCAGAATACCCCGTCTCTTTTTTTGTTTGAGCAACATAGTACAGCAGTGCTCCAATGATGTGACAGAAGAGCTAGTTTGACAAAATTATAAAAAGGATAGCCAGCTTTGACTCGGCTCTGTAAAACTGGGGCTTTTCTGAGATTCTGTGAGGTAATGGCATCACTTTTTTGGGTAGGTGTTGCACATCTGGTAATTTTTGGTGGTATTCCTCTTTATTCTATTGTTAAGGCCATGCCCTTGAAAATAGATTTTCCAGGAATTAGCTCTTTCTCACTCTTCCTGTCCATCTAATGTACCATTTCCTGTTTTGAAGTTTGGGTGCTTCATACATTTCTCTCTGAGTGATCATCTGTTGGACTGAGTTTGATACTGTTGATCTCCTACCTTTTCACAATGGAAAAATTTCAGGAATTAGTGAGTCTCTTAATTTTGAGTTTCCTGTCTCTTTTTCTGTTGTGGCAATATGTACTTCAGCTTAATAAACATGTTTTTTATAGCAAACTATTACACTCCTGTAGAGTTAAAATATGCAGTTAATGAGACTGCACAATATATGATATTCAAGCACAGTATTGTCTGGCAGAGTAATCACAGACTCCTCAGTGTCTGCTCTGTGCTGGAGGTCTGACCCTGTTTTCTTTTGTGCCAGATGGTGGGTCAGTTGTAATCCATAGTTATCAAACATACTGTGCAGTAACTTTCCTTGGGCCACATAACTCCTTCTGCAGTATGTGCCAGGGCATGGATCTATGAACATTAGTACTGTTTTACTCTAAATTTCCTTAAAGCTGTACTGGCTACTTCTGCATTCCCAACATAGTTATTAAAACACAAGCAATTCAAAGTGCAGAACCTTGTTCACCCTAGGTATCTACACCTACCAATAGCTTTTTGTTGCGGTCCAGTTATCACTGTGTTGTAAGTAGACTATGAATTTATCAGCTGCTGCAAGCACTCTGCTACAGGCAGCTGCATGTCATTATTAGGACAGTTATATAGTTATGTATGGATCTTGCCTTAGTCATCTGCCTGTGGCATGACTGATGGTGGTGTGCAGAAGGCTGTTGGGACATTCTGACATCCTACAGTAAATGTGATGAGAACTATTGTGTTGTAGTAGAAAATAAAATTTGCAAAGCCAGAGAGTAGTAAAGAGAAGCTGAAAGACAATGTTGTGAATTTCTTATAGTAAAAAACTTCAACATGGTTGAACCTCTAGCTCCAGCCATCAGTTAGCTTTCTTGCTGTTCTCACCATGCTCATGAAGTAGAAAACAGATTCATCATCTAGGGAGGGTAATAACTATACTGTCTAAGGGAAGATCATACTTTCCTTGTCAGGGCAAATTTATGAAGCATCAGAATAAGTAACAGGCACAAAATCATAGCAGGTGCTAAAGAACAGGCACCCTTCCAACTCTCTGCAGTTGAGCAGAGGGAGGACATTGTTACTCTTTGCCTTATACTGCCCCTTTCTTTTTTCCCCAGCCGCCTTGTACTTCTGAAAGCACAGGCTTTCTGCACTGTGAGTAGACACCATTTACAGTCTGCAATTAAATGATCACTGCACCCACATGTTATGTGTTCCAGTTCTTTAGTTTCTTCCTGTTTTGTTTTTTCCAAAGTCATGTTTTGGAACAATTTACCGGTAAATTTATGCCCCGCTCTTGTGCAGTCATGAGTTCCTTAAGTACTCTGAAACCCAGTGAGGTCAATGAGAAGATTCCTGTTGACTTCTTAACTTTTGAACTAGGTTTTAACAGCACATAATATATTTTTGATATTTAAAATTAGGAAGAAGCATCACATGCTGGATCATCTGAGTAACAGAAACACTTGCTGATAGTTTTGGAGAGATTTGCGTTAGTTATTGTTTATTTCTTAGTACTGTAGGCTAGAAAATGGATTAAATTAAATATTCTCTTCCCACTATAATACCCAGAAGTAAAGAGAGTTCAGCACTTGCGTGTTGTCTCTTGTATCGATCCCCTGGGCACCCAGCATAGGTCCTTTTACTTCTCTGTGCCACTTTTTGCTTCTAAAGGGTGACTTCATGAAGTTAGGAAGTAGCTAGGGAAAAATTATTTGTGTTGGCTTAGAGCCTGGTACAAAGGAGTCAGAAGTTGTGCATAGGTATCACATGGAATGATGATATCAACTTTTATTTCCACAAGACTACTATCTCCAAAACTTTTGTTGTTCTCTAACTTCTGAAGACAAAACCTGGTGTTTATTTCCAGTCATTAACTGTCTTTCACACAGTTACAGCCTAAGCTTCTACTAATGTAATTTCAGGTAAGCAGTTGGAATCACAAACAAAATATTATCTCTTTAACATCTAAGTGAATTATGCCACTATTCAATCATCTGTTTTGAAATTAAGATGGTGATTTGCTGCTCACTTCGGCAGCACATATACTAAAATTGGAACGATACAGAGAAGATTAGCATGGCCCCTAATTTTTTTTTTTTTTAGACTGGAAAAGGGGAAACATTACTCCCATTTTCAAAAAGGGCAAGAAGGAGGAACCGGGGAACTACAGGCCAGTCAGTCTCACCTCTGTGCCCGGAAAGATCATGGAGCAGATCCTCCTGGAGGCACTAATGACTCAGAAGAACAGTGAAGAGGTGATTGGGAATAGTCAGCATGGCTTTGCCAAGGGCAAATCCTGCCTGACAAACCTGGTGGCCTTCTATGAGCAGGTGACAGCATTAATAGATGAGGGGTGAGCAACTGATGTCGTTTACCTGGACTTGAGCAAAGCCTTCGACACTGTCCCGCACCACCTCCTGGTCTCCAAGCTGGTGACACATGGGTTTGATGGATGGACCACTAGATGGATAAAGAATTGGCTTGATGGCCGCACCCAAAGAGTGGCTATCAACGGGTCCATGTCCCAGTGGAGGCCAGTGACAAGCGGAGTCCCTCAGGGATCAGTCCTGGGACCTGTCTTGTTCAACATCTCTGTGGGTGACATGGACACTGGCATCGAGTGCACCCTCAGCAAGTTTGCTGATGACACCAAGCTGTGTGGTGCAGTGGACACGCTGGAGGGAAGGGATGCCATCCAGAGGGACCTGGACAGGCTGGAGAGGTGGGCACAAGCCAACCTCATGAGCTTCAACAAGACCAAGTGCAGGGTCCTGCATCTGGGTCGAGGCAATCCCAGGCACAAATACAGGCTGGGCAGGGACTGGCTGGAGAGCAGCCCTGAGGAGAGAGACTTGGGGGTGCTGGTGGACGAGAAGCTCAACATGAGCTCTCAATGTGCGCTTGCAGCCCGGAAAGCCAATCAGATCCTGGGCTGCATCAGGAGAAGTGTGACCAGCAGGTCAAGGGAGGTGCTTCTCCCCCTCTACTCAGCTCTGGTGAGACCCCACCTGGAGTACTGCCTCCAGTTCTGGAGCCCCTATTACAGGAGGGATGTGGACGTGCTGGAGGGTGTCCAGAGAAGGGCCACGAGGATGATCAGAGGGCTGGAGCACCTCTCCTATGAGGACAGACTGAAGGAGTTGGGGCTGTTTAGTCTGGAGAAGAGAAGGCTCCGAGGTGACCTCATTGTGGCCTTCCAGTATCTGAAGGGGCCTACAGGAAGGCTGGGGAGGGACTTCTCAGGGTATCAGGTAGTGATAGGACTAGGGGGAACGGAATGAAGCTGGAAATGGGGAGATTCAGGCTAGATGTGAGGAAGAAGTTCTTCACCATGAGAGTGCTGAAGCCCTGGAATGGGTTATCCAGGGAGGTGGTTGAGGCCCCGTCCCTGGAGGTGTTTAAGACCAGGCTGGACGAGGCTCTGGCCAGCGTGATCTAGTGTAGGGTGTCCCTGCCCATGGCGGGGGTTGGAACTAGATGATCCTTGTGGTCCCTTCCAACCCTGACTGATTCTATGATTCTATGAAGTTGGCCGGTTGGACGAGCCAGGGAATTACAGGCCTGTCAGCCTGACCTCAGTGCCAGGAAAGATTATGCAACAGGTCATCTTGAGTGCAATCACTCAGCACTTGCAGGATGGCCAGGAGATCAGGCTCAGCCAGCATGGCTTCAGGAAGGGCAGGTCCTGCCTCACCAACCTGATCTCCTTCTATGATCAGGTGACCCGCCTGGTGGATGTAGGGAAGGCTGTGGATGTAGTCTACCTGGACTTCAGCAAGGTGCTTGATACCATCTCCCACAGCAAATTCCTAGCCAAGCTGTCAGCTCGTGGGTTGGACAGCAGCACTCTGCACTGGGTTAGGAAGTGGCTGGAAGGCCGAGCCCAGAGTGTGATGGTGAATGGTGCCACATCCAGCTGGCAGCTAGTCACTAGTGGTGTCCCCCAGGGATCAGTGCAGGGCCCCATGCTCTTTAATATCTTTATTGATGATCTGGATGAGGGCATTGAGTCCATCATCAGTAAATTTGCAGATGACACCAAGCTGGGGGCAAGTGTTGATCTGTTAGAGGGTAGGAGAGCTCTGCAGAGGGACCTTGCCAGGCTGGACAGATGGGTAGAGTCCAAGGGCGTGAGATACAACACATCCAAGTGCTGGGTTCTACACATTGGCCACAACAACTCCATGCAGTGCTACAGGCTGGGGTCACAGTGCTGCCCGGGGAGGTGGTGGAGTTGCCATCACTGGGGGTGTGTAGGAAGAGACTGGATGGGGTGCTTAGTGCCATGGTTTAGTTGCTTAGATGGTGTTGGATGGTGGGTTGGACATGATGATCTCAAAGATCTCTTCCAACCTGGTCTGATCTGGTCTGGTCTATTCTATTTCTATTCTATTCTAAAGGGTATCTGAAACTACAAATGCCTTTTGTTTTCTTTCCACTTCAGAAGGATGGGTAGACTATATTTAGCAGTGTTATTATGAAAAAGGTATATACAGCAGTTCAACACTCTAATCTCTGTTGATGTAGCTTTCTGTTGCTTTTATTTTTGAGTTTTGGCAGTATAGCAAGTGAAAGGGTGCACACTGAATTATTTTGCTGAGCACAGGGCACATATAAAGTCTGTAAATGATGCTAAATGAGTTTAAATGCTTGAGGCTGAGGGAAGTTGTGACATTCACTTGCTGTTTGCCTATATTTTTACAAAATTTGGTTATATTTTAAATACCTTGTGTTGGGGTAGGAAGGTTCCCCCCAACACACACAAAAGAATCCACAGCTAACTCAGCTGGAGAAGCAGATGAAAGCTATATTTACAAGCAGAAATGGAATGCAATGAATGTGTACAAAAATATACAATATATACAGAAATATACAGCAATGTATGTAATACAGGAGACCTTTCCCCAACCCCCCTGCGACCAGGGGGTTCGGCCTGTTCCCCCCTTTTCCCTCCCTACCTCCCCTTTTTCCCAAAAGGGTTAGAGAGAAAGGAAGGTAATTAAAAGGGTAAAATTCTGCTAAGCTCAAAGCGAATGCAAGAGTTAGCTTTCTTATCTGGTTAGCTCTGTTAATCCAAGGTCATTCCTGCCATGCAAGCTGTTGCTTCAGAGAGAGAAACAGGCCAGCTCACAGGACAGAGAGAAGAAGAGACTGGCCCGACTGACAGACTAAGCTAAAAAACTTACAGTTGAATTCTACCAATGAAATTGGTTTAGCATATCTTTGTTTTCATTCAAATATCAAAAACATTCATCCAGAGTGTTCAGAAAGTGTCCATTTCTTAAAGGCACAGCCTAAACTGGTCTCATACCTGACCAAATTCCTAGTACAACCTGGTGGGAACATGGTAGATTGAGCCTTAAATTTACATGCTGTCACTCTGTTTCAGATTTTTGCTTTACTTCTATTCCAGTTCCTCAAGCACTACTTGGGAGCAGGCCCATAATTTGCAGGAACATATTTTATTCTACTCTTATCTCCTAAATGTTCATTATTGTAGCATCTTAGCATCTTCTGCTAGCCCAATGAACTGCATGATTGCTATTTGTCATATATGCTTACATCTCTTAATCTGTCCAGAGGGAAAATTGTATACAGAGTTGTGTTTGGGATTTGAAGATAGAGTCAGCTCTCCATAATTCCACTGTGAGAAGGGCTTTTTCATCTAATGTCACAGGTTATGCACTTTGTAATTTGATCAAAACTTCAAGTTTTGAAAGGGCAGAGGAATAGATTTTTTGTTCCTTTAAAGAAAAATACTCCATTTATGTGAATAGGGTTGCTTTACAATACAGGGAACTGCAGTTCAAAACCAGAAAGCCTTTAAGCTCAAGCTCTAATGTTATAAATTCTTTTGATTGCTTTGATTAATTTTCTGTCTTCTGTAACTTCTTGTCCTCTTCAGAACCTTGTTTTCCCTATGCTCTTTCTAACATAGAACAGAATACAAAGACATGTTGTAAGTCCTTCTGCTGGAGGATCAGAAGGTTGATTTATATTATTGCTCATAATCTTTTTCATAAAAAACCAAAACAAACCAACCAAAAAAACCCAAACTTCACCAAACACAAAAACCCCACAACACAACATTTTCTTGTGTGTGGCCAGAAGTCCTCCCTGTGCCTTGAGATTAGCTAAGAGGAAGAAAAAAAAAAGACCTACAAAAATGTAAATGCACAAAGTGGATCAATGTGCTCATTAAAGAACAATGTACAGTGAATTGGTGAAGCTCGACTTTAATCATAATTCTCTATCCTTAAATTCAAGTATTTAGGACTTGTTTTTTCAGATGATGTGTTTAGTGCTTTCAAAAATAACAGCAATCATGGATAGATTCACAGGCTTTCTGCAGCCAGCAGCTGTGTACTGCTGGCAAAGTTTGAGGAAGAGTGATCATGCTTCAAGGCCACTGCTGAGATCTCAGGGTGAGCTTGTTCTAAAATAGTGTCCTAATTTCCTGTCCAGTCTTTTCCCCATACATCTTTCGTGTACAGTCTTTTCCACATAAATCTTATTCCCTCTAAATCTTTCTGTAGTTCTTTTGCAGAAATTGAAGGAGAGAGTCTGGTCAGATCTGTTAATCTTTCAGAAATCAGAATTCGTTTATCCAAATGCTTAACAGTAAGGCCTGAGAAGAGTGGATTTTAAAGGCTCATACACAAATTACCAGTCTGTATAACTTTTGCAGATCTTGCCAGCTGTTTTGGGACATCAGTATTTTCATATGGAATTTTAAGATTTTAATACCAGTATTCCCATAAACTTGTGAGCCACAACTGGAAAAGTTCAGTTTATCACTGAATGAACCTAAGAGAAAATGTTTCCTAAATAGGAATGAAATCATCTTGGAAAGATACCACTCATTGTAGTTGCCTAGGTATGTTGACTAATTTGCTGTTTGTAAAAAGTAAAGCCTTAGTCTTTCAAGCCTGTCTCATGTGGAAAACATCTAATGATGTTAGAAAAGCATGTAATTTGTACAGTTGCTCTGTTATTTAAAATTAGACTTTAAGATCTCTGGGAAGCAGGGATGTGTTAATAGCTATCTGACAGGAGTTATACAGTATCTGTAGTAACTTCAATCTCGGAACATTTTTATTTCTTCGCCGGAAATACAGTGGCTTCCCTAGGATAAATAAATAAGAATGTAGCTAATAAAATACAGCTGAATGCTGTGAATGATGTTGCATGAAATAGCATGAATTATGTAGATATTTTATGAGGCCCTCTCAATTCTAACCCATTATGTTCAACCTCATTACCTATTCCTGTCATTATTTATTCATTCATCTTTTGTTCATTTATCGAAATCCATTTTGATTCCTCAAGAAAAAGAGGCAGATTTTAGGGGCAGTTTTTATTTGAAAACAGCATTCATTCTTTATTGTCGTACATTTATCAGATTTATTCCCTGCAAGCACACACATGACAAGCCCTGATTTAGTGATGGCAGTAGTTCAGCTGAGTTATCTAGATTTTACTTCCACTTCCTGCAGCTGGATTATACTGTTTTCTGTGCTGCCATCACAACTGACCTCTGCCATTGAAGGGGATTCGTGCATGAAAGGAGGGGGAAATAAGTTCAGTGTGTTGAGAAATGATGCCCAGTACTTTTATGTATCGGTTGCCTGCGCAGTTTATAATTTGCAAGGCTAGAATGTAAATCATGTATTTATTCAGTCTCTCTGCCATCCTAGAGTAGTTAGATATGGTGAAACATGTATGCACACTCTGAAGGCTAGGAATGAAAACAAAAACACTTGTCTTCATAACCTGAATCTGCTCATGCTAGGAGGATTTATAGAGCTAATATTAAGCTTTCATCCTATTACACAGCCTAACAGAGCTAGTAAAACAGACCATTGTGTTTTGTTCACTCATAGTGAGAATAGGCGGTGACTAAAAAATTGTCTTTCCTAGAAAAGTATTCTGGGATATTTCCTTCTGTATTTCTGATTGTTTTTTGTTTGGTTTTGTTTTTTTCCCGCACCCACCCATCCCCCACCCCTGAGACATGATGGCTTAATAGCATTGATTGTTTTGTCTTTTTGGTACCTTATAGCGTGATGGGATGTTGGAACAAAACTTGATGTATACTACTGGGATTTATGTAATTTATGAAAACTCTGATTTCCTGAATGTAGATTGAAGAACAGATTTTGATATCAATAATAGTGTCTACATATTCTGGAGTAGGATAGTTGATGCATTTCTTCGTGAAGCAACCACTGAATCTGTGAGAAACTTTCTATTTTAGCTGTGCTCTTGATTATTAATGAGGATATTCTGGAAATGCTTATTGTGTAAAATACAATAGATCAGGAAATCATTGGTTAAATCCACTCATATTAAGCCAAAATGAAGCTCTGAAGACTCAGGAGTGAAGAAAAGTGAGACAGGCATTGTGAACTCTTGACTCCACTGTCAATAAAATGTAAGTCCTTAGACTGTTTTTTAACAACAAGAGCAAATGAATACAAATGTTAATGGAAAGGGGAATATGACATGTGGTGTTCCTTTACCAGTGATGAATCAGGTGACCTTAAGGGATTATTTTTGTGAAGATAACTGAGAGAGAATTTAACCAGCCTTGATTTCAAGAGTATAATGCCAAATAGAAAGTTATTGATTCGGGTGCATAACTAATGATCTGTGCAAATTTTAATGCAAAGATTAAAAGGTCAGCAGCAGCTAGTAAGTATATAACAGTGCTTTGTAGTGAAGAGGAAAGTGCCAAACCTATGCATGTAGAATTCCCAGGTAACTTTTCTTGTGATCTTGGTGCAAATGTGCTAATTAATTTGTTTCTAACTCAGAACTGAAGATAACACCAATTTGGACTAGTAGCAGAATATTAAACAGGAAAGAATAGATGATACTGAGGATTCAAATGATAGCAATAGAATGAAAGTTTGAGTACTGCATTTGAGAAAAATCTGCTGAAGTTGGATACTCAGCAATTATAATCAAGAGTCAAAAGCCCACCACTGTGTAATGGCTTCTTGCTGATCAGAAGGAAACTATTAGCTGCTGAATGATATAAAAGTGCAAAAATAGGCATGTGATTTGAGGAGCTGTTGCATGGGGAAATTTACAGCAGAAATTAATGCCTATGTTAAAGACACTAGTGAATCGAATGTAGGATACTCTAACCCATCCTGGTCAGCAGTTGCAAGGAAAACTGATAGGTTAATTGTGAATGAAAATCCAATCTGACAAGAAATGGTAGAAGGTATGGCTTGTAATGCACTGCTACCTCTAAATATATGAAGAATTTAAATACCAGTGAGTGAAAAGATGAATTTGAACTAAAAAGTAACTCAAAGTAAAATCATAATAAACTAATTATCAATAAATCTTAAGTAGAAGTTACGAGATGGCATCTTGCCATGATGACTGTGGGGTTCTGGAATAGGCAGACAGGAAATGTGAAGACAAAATGTGGTGAATTTTAAGGTTGTCCACAAGAAGTTTATGAAGTAGAGTATGTGGTGGTGTTGCCTGCAATAAAAAGGAATACTGAGCTTAATAGACAAGGTCTTTTCCAATGCAGTCTCCAGGAAAAGGCAAAAATATTATGGGTTGTGTAAGCAGGCCAGTATCTATTACATTTTTGTTCATGAGAATTGCCTTAGGCACTCATTTTAATTTCAGATCTGTAGAGTTCAAACTTAGGATCCCGTGTTACATGTTTTATATTAGGAGAGGTAAGTGTAGTGTGAGCGAGACAGTATCACAGTATCACAGTATCACAGTATAACCAAGGTTGGAAGAGACCCCAAGGATCATCAAGTCCAACCCGTCCCAACAGACCTCACAACTAGACCATGGCACCAAGTGCCACGTCCAGTCTCCTCTTGAACACCTCCAGGGACGGCGACTCCACCACCTCCCCGGGCAGCCCATTCCAATGATGAATGACTCGCTCAGTGAAGAACTTCCTCCTCACCTCGAGTCTAAACCTCCCCTGGCACAGCTTGAGACTGTGTCCCCTTGTTCTGGTACTGGTTGCCTGGGAGAAGAGACCAACCCCCTGTCCACAACCACCCTTCAGGTAGTTGTAGAGGGCAATGAGGTCACCCCTGGTCCTTCTCTTCTCCAGGCTAAACAACCCCAGCTCCCTCAGTCTCTCCTCATAGGGCTTGTGCTCAAGGCCTCTCACCAGCCTTGTTGCCCTCCTCTGGACACGTTCAAGTGTCTCGATGTCCTTCTTAAACTGAGGGGCCCAGAACTGGACACAGTACTCAAGGTGTGGCCTAACCAATGCAGAGTACAGGGGCACAATGACCTCCCTGCTCCTGCTGGCCACACTATTCTTAATACAGGCCAGGATGCCATTGGCCCTCTTGGCCACCTGGGCACACTGCTGGCTCATGTTTAGGCGGGTGTCGATCAGCACCCCCAGATCCCTCTCTGTTTGGCAGCTCTCCAGCCACTCTGACCCCAGCCTGTAGCTCTGCATGGGGTTGCTGTGGCCAAAGTGCAGCACCCGGCACTTGGACTTGTTGAATGTCATCCCATTGGACTCCGCCCATCTGTTCAGTCGGTCGAGGTCCCTCTGCAGAGCCTTTCTACCCTCTAACTGACTAACATCTATTCCCAACTTGGTGTCATCTGCAAACTTGCTGATGACTGACTCAATTCCCTCATCCATATCATCAATGAAGATGTTAAAGAGGATGGGGCCCAACACTGATCCCTGGGGGACACCACTGGTGACTGGCCGCCAGCTGGATGTGGCACCATTCACCACCACTCTCTGGGCTCGGCCCTCCAGCCAGTTCCTAACCCAGCGCAGAGTGTTACTGTCCAAACCATGAGCTGACAACTTAGCCAGCAGTTTGCTGTGGGGGACGGTGTCAAAGGCCTTGGTGAAGTCCAGGTAGACCACATCCACAGGCCTCCCCACGTCCACCAGACGGGTCACCTGATCATAGAAGGAGATCAGGTTGGAGAGGCAGGACCTGCCCTTCCTAAATCCATGTTGGCTGGACCTGAGCCCTTGGCCATCCTGCAGGTGTGCAATTATTGCCGCCAGGATAATCTGTTCCATCACTTTCCCTGGCACTGAGGTCAGGCTGACTGGCCTGTAGTTTCCGGGTTCCTCCATCCGTCCCTTCTTGTGGATGGGGACCACATTGGCCAGTTTCCAGTCATCTGGGACCTCTCCAGTGAGCCAGGACTGGAGGAAAATGATGGAGAGCGGCTTGGCCAGCTCATCTGCCAGCTCTCTCAGCACCCTAGGATGGATCCCATCTGGTCCCATGGACTTGTGGATGTCCAAGTGGCTCAGCAGGTCCCGAACTAGTTCCTCATGGATTTCTGGGGTACTACACTGCTCCCCAACCCTACTACCCAGCTCAGGAGGCCACTCATCCTGGACTCCTACCTTGCTGTTAAACATCGAGGCAAAGAAGGCGTTCAGGACCTCAGCCTTTTCCTGATCTTCGGTCACCGTGTTCCCCTCCAGGTCCAGTAAGGACTGGAGATTCTTCTTGCCCTTCTTTTTAGCATTGATATATTTGTAAAATTGCTTTTTATTTTCTTTCACAGAGGTGGCCAGTTTCAGTTCCAACTGGGCCTTTGCTTCTCTAATTTTATTCCTACATAATCTAACCACTTCCGTGAACATACCTCGAGAAGCCTTCCCCTCCTTCCAAAGGTGATACAGCCTCTTTTTTTTTTAATTCCTCCAGGAGCTGCTTGCTCATCCAGGCCGGTTGCCTTCCCCGCCGGCTCATCTTTCGGCAGATGGGAACCGCCAGTTCCTGTGCCTTCAAGAGCTCCCTTTTGAAGTAGGTCCAACCCTCCTGGACCCCTCGGTTCATGAGGGTTGGTACCCAGGGAACTTTACAAATAAGTTTCTTAAAGAGGCTGAAGTTTGCCCTCCGGAAGTCCAAGGTGAAGGTTCTGTTGGTACTCCTCCCTATCTCCCTGCATATTGAAAACTTCACTATCTCGTGGTCACTGCACCCTAGGCAGCCTCCCACGGTCACATCTCCCACCAGCCCTTCCCTATTGGAGAGCAGCAGGTCAAGCAGAGCCTGTCCCCTGGTAGGCTCGCTTAACAGCTGCGTCAGGAAGCAGTCCTCTATTCGCTCCAGGAATCTTCTGGACTGCCTTCTCTCTGCTGAATTAAGTTCCCAGCAGATATCTGGCAGGTTGAAGTCACCCACGAGGACAAGATCTGATGATCTAGAAACAGCCTCCAGTTGTTTGTAGAATAATTCATCAACCTCCTCATCCTGGTTGGGTGGTCTATAACAGACTCCAACCAGGATGTCAGATTTGTTGGGCTGCCCTCTGATTTTAACCCACAGGCTCTCAATTCCCTCATCTTCCACCTCAAGTTCAGAGGCAGAAAGTGTCTCCCTAATATACAAAGCCACCCCTCCTCCTCTTCTCCCTCTCCTATCCCTCCTAAAGAGCCTGTAACCCCCCAGTGTAGCACTCCAATCGTGCCTGTTGTCCCACCATGTTTCTGAGATGGCAACTATATCATAGTTGCCCTGGCGGATTAGGACCTCCAGCTCATCTTGCTTATTGCCCAGGCTGCGTGCATTGGTGTACATGCACTGCAGCTGGGCTCCCGACCTCTCAGTTGACCCTACCTTGTGCCCTACTCTTACCTCTGCAGAGGGACCGATGTCTTCACCCACCCCCTTCAGACCTAGTTTAAAGCCCTCCTAATGAGCCCTGCCAACTCTAGTGCTAGGACTCTCTTGCCCCTTCTAGATAAATGTACCCCATCAGGACCCAGCAGGTCAGGTGCCATAAAAGTTGCCCCATGATCAAAGAAACAGAAGCAGGAGGACAGCACTTGAGTAAGTGATGGATGTGCTTCAGTATGGGCTCTGCAGCTTTTCATTGACATTAGAAGTCTGAAAAAACAGCAGGAAGGAAATGAGCACAATTGATAAAATAATACTGTGAACAAAAAGTTACATTACACTTGTTGATTAGCTCTAAAAAGCAGACCTTTATTATTTTACTCTTTTTCTTAATGGTGTTGCTAGGTATTATCATTGCTATGGGAAAGTCTAAGGACACCTTGATAAACTAGAAAAAAGCATTTGCTATCAACTGTCATGTATTCTTTGCTATTTTAGGATATTACCTGTAGTTTTCATTACCATATATAGAATTTATTTGCCATCTGATTTAGCATTGCGTCAGTGAGTGCATAGAGAACAAGAAATGTTTTAGAAGTCTCAGTCAAAAAGGGTTTTCTTCTTGTTTCAACTATGTGCATTCTCTTTAAGGATGAGGTTTTGAATGTTACATGGATGGTAGAAATGCATATCTCCTAACATGGAAAGGACTTTGTTCGTGAGAGTCCTTAAAGTGTGAAATCTCTCTCTTACATCTCAAAGTTTTCTCAAATGATCTCAATGTTAATCTGCCAGGCAGATTAACACAATATAGACTATTCATATATGCATGATGCGTGCAGCTGACAACATTCATGCAGGTTTTGAGTTTGGACTGTTACCTGTCATGTCCAGTGACAGGCATATGCTTTTCTGAACCCAGTGTTGTCCGTTAAACAGAAATACCTCTTCATACCCACATACACTTTATATTTGTAGTATGTGGACATTCTACATATAGGTAATAACTTTATAGGTGACCCAAAGAATTTGGTACTACTTCATGCTTATGTTTTACTTGTAACTGGAGAAAAATCTGCATATAAACATTCCAGTATTCTGGGCATGACCTGAGTTTGTATCATCTTAGTTGATGCAGAGCACCCTACTTGGTCCATCTGCAGTTTCTGCAGTCAGAGAGGAGTGGATAGGCTCCAGGCAGCTCTGCACGAGGTGTCTTGCTGTTATGTCAGAGCAAGCTTTGAAAAGCAGCCTGTGGCACTGTGGCACAGCTGGAAGGAGATGATTAGTGTGGCTGACAGAATGGAAGAAAATGACTTTTGCATCAGCTCCTTGCATTGCTGGGTGCTGCCAGAAACTATGACTGTGCTACAGCCTTGTCAAGTATGTTTAACTACAGCTAAACAGCAAGTGCCCAGGACTTGAAATCTCTAGTGTTATAAGCCATATTGAGTGTTGTGAATTCTAATTGAATCACTGCTGCTCAAAGTCCACAAGGCCTGTGAACACAGACTAACAGAGTGGTCCTCAATGAGGAGTTATCATGCGAAAAGTTGCAAGAAAGCAGGTCTGAATATGTGGAAAAGATTCATAGATTCATAGAATAACAGGTTGGAATAGCAGTGTTTGTGTGAATTAGATATTGCCATGCTGCTGCTAGATGACTCTAAATCTAGGAAGCTGAAATACGAACCCAAATATGCCATGATAGAACCAGTAGACAGTCAGTACTTCCATAGTTTAGAAATGCCTGCCATGAGCTACGACAGTCAGTCTCAACATTCACATGTTTTTCTTATACTGTTTTTTATGAACTTGCATTTTGCATCTAGATGGCCTACATGACCTAGGCCACACCTGAAGCTCTGTACCCAGTGTTGGGTTCCTCAGTATAAGAGGCATGGACATACTGGGGAGAATCCAGCAAAAGGTCATGAAGTTGATGAAAGGAGTAGAGCATCTTTCCTGTGGGGAAAGGCTGAAAGAGCTGTGGATGTTCAGCCTGGACAAAAGAAGGCTCAGGGAAATATCATCAGTGTATGTAGATACTCAAGCTGCGCCAGGGGAAGTTTAGGCTCGAGGTGAGGAGAAAGTTCTTCACCAAGAGAGTAATTTGCCATTGGAATGGGCTACCCAGGGAGGTGGTGGACTCACCGTCCCTGGATGTGTTCAAGAGGGGATTGGACATGGCATGGTGCCATGGTGTAGTCATGAGGTCTGGGTGATAGGTTGGACTTGATGACCTTTGAGGTCTCTTCCAACCTTGGTGATACTGTGATACCTGAAGGAAGTGTCCATAGAAGGTGGAGCCAGGCTTTTCTTAGTGGTGCCCAGTGTGACAGGACCACTGACAATGGGCACAAATTGAAACACAGGTTTTGTCTGAACATCATAGAATCATAGAAGGGTTTAGACTGGAATGGATCTTTAAGGATAAACATCAGGAAACACTTGTTTACTGTGAGAATGACTAAGAACTGGCACAAGATGCCCAGGGAGTTTATGAAGTTTTCCTCCTTGGAGATATTCAGAAGTTGTCTGGATGAAGACTGGTCAACAGTCTGGACAACTGGCTCTAGGTGGCCCTGCTTGAGTAGGTGTGTTGGATCAGATGAGCTGCTAGAAGTCCCTGTCAAGCTTAGCTTGTCTCTCATTGTGTAGTTCTTAACCTCAGAAAACACATTTGTACCTAGTTTAGAAAAGGTAAACTGCTTGGTGCTAAAGACATGACAATGAAAATGGCAGCAAGCTGCTTTATTAAATCCTGTGGCAATACCAGCTGGGACTGGTGATGGCCAACTGACTTACAGCCCGGCCAGTGTTTCAGAATGGTTGATCCCTGCTGTGTAGCCTCCCTGCTCAGCTGTATGCTGACATCTACTGTGTGTGATAGTGAAATTAAGCCTTTGTGGATGGAAAAAGTAGCTGGTCCTTCCTGTTTATTAATATTCCAGCTTAAGCAGATACAGGAATCCCAGTGCTAGAAGGAAAAAGGAAAGGAAAAAAACCCCACAACCTAAAAATACTTTGTGATTCTGACATTGAAGTGAAGAAATAGGAAGTGTGAGGAAAAACACATTGCAGATTTTATAGCATGTGAATAACCGAAGTCTGCTAGACATGGTGATGAAAGTGGATCAAAATTACTAACAGATCTTAACCATCTGTTGAGAGACGGGAGTTGGGTCTCTGCTAGTCCTCATTCCTGTCTTATACTCCAGTCTATTTGTGCTCCCTGAGATAACTGTGAGCTGTCCGTGACTGCTGAATTAGAAGTGTCTTGTATATGTTTCAACTCTTTTTCTGTACATATTGGTTGAGTTCTCTGTCAAGTATCTATTGTGCAGGTACCCATTACATTAACATTAGAGCAGTATAATTACTTCTCCCATTATGTCTGTGCAGCAGGTATCAAAGCCTAGAAGTCCAGATGGAAATGCTCCTTTTTCTGAACAATTACAAACTACTTTTGTGTATTTTTAAAAAAAAAAAAAGGCACTTTTGTACTTGCTGTGATCGTTCAGGGTCTGAAATTTGTCAGTGGGACTGTCACAGCTATTCTGAGACCAGCAAGATTTCCTTGGAGAGGTCTGCCTTTGTCAGTAACCACCATTTGTGTCCCATTAGCTCCAGTATCATTGTGTGACTAAAAGATTCAGAACATTTTGAGGCATGTGGCTATAAAGGGAGCATAATGTTCAGAAATACTGAAGCTCTGTATTCTGCCAGGGACTGAGTAAATGAAAAAGAGCCACATTCGGGATCTCTAAGAAGCAGGCACACTATCTGAAGTTCTCCTGGGGAATTCTTGTAAGTGTGTTTGGGGTTTTTGTGTGCGTGGTTTTTGGTTGATTTTTTTTTTAAACCCAAATAATTTGGCTGTAAGTAGAACTTCAGTTCTAATTTGGAAAACAGTATTACCATATCATTGTAATTAAGGCAGTGTTTTCCTTGATGTTCAGTGAAAATTGATTGACCTATGTAAACAAGGATTTTAATAACAGAAATGTGAACCAAAATGCTCTGATAGGCTCACAACTGGTTAAACATGCAGATGGGAAAAAGAAATGTTCATCAAACTTCCATTTTAAAAACTTTTTGCTACATTTATAATGAATCTCATATATGTGTATATATCCACAAACATACCTATTTTATTTTCTTTTTTTCCCAGTTATCACAAAAGATGTCACTATATAAATATGATGCAAGGCAGTTTTGGAGTAAGATTGAATTAATTTACTTCTTTTTCTGCCATGAAATTCCTTATCCTTTTCACATATAAACCCTGGCTTTTCTAACTGGGCAGTACAACTGGTGAAAAAGGCTTGGGAAAATGAGCAAGTACACTGAAATGCAGAAAGTATGGATGCTGAAGATTCCTAAAAACTTATGCAGCTAGAAGGCTTCCTTAGGTACAAAATTGTCTCATGAAATTCAATAGAATTTACTCGTATGTGAAATGTAGCTGGAGGGCAAGTATTGATTGATACCAGTCATTACTAGTACTATTTATTGTGCATGCGTTAGAGCTATGGTCCCTGCCTTCACAGCAATAAGAAAATAATAGCAAATGTGGAATAAGGCACAAAATACCCTGAGGATTGTGGTTCTCCTGTGCTGTATACCATGCAATGGTTTAATAAATAGTGATATGAAGTGAGGTGTTAATAAGACAAAACAATTATGCATTCTATAAAGCCAAACAGACATTTAGCAAACAATTCTTAAATTTACAAGTTGTTGTGGTGGAGTAGGAAGGTTCCCCCCCCCACAAAAGAATTCCACATCTAACTCAGCCGGAGAAGCAGATGAAAGCTGTATTTTACAAGCAGATATGGAATGCAATGAATATGTACAAAAATATACAATATTTACAATATATACAGAAATATACAGCAATGTATGTAATACAGGAAACCTTTCCCCAACCCCCCCCCTGCGGCCAGGGGGGTTCGGCCTGCCCCTCCCTTCTCCCTCCCTACCTCCCCTTTTTCCCAAAAGGGTTAGAGAGAGAGAAAAGGAAGGTAATTAAAAGGGGAAAACTTTGTTAAAGCTCAAAGCGAATGCAAAAAGTTAGTTTTCTTATCTGGTTAGAGAGGAATCGTAGAGAGAAACGAGCCAGCTCACAGCACAGGGGGAAGAAGAAGACGACTGCAGACTGACTCCCCCGACTGAAAGACTAAACAAAAAAACTGCAACTGGGTCTCACCAATGAAATTGAATTAGCATATCATTGTTTTCATTCTAATATCAAAACATTCGCCCAGAGTGTTCAGAAAGTGTCCCTTTCTTAAAGGCACAGCCTAAACCGGTCACAATCCACCCCTGCTAAACAATTTCATTGGCTGTTCATACTGTCCATCCAATCCAAAACAACATCTACAGTTTGTAAGTAAAGTTCATAGTCCATTCTGGCTATCCTCAGGTGTAGATGATTCAGAAGTCCAAGAAAGAAGAAAAATGGAAAACAGTTTGTCTCTTCGCAGACGAAGCGAAGAAAAGGGAAAACAGGGAAACAAGGAAACAGGGACTCTCAGTTGACTCAGGGTTCTCAGGGTTCTCAGGGTTCGTGCACCGTGGATTCCTCAGGGATTCTTCCTTTGGGTGCGATGTAGCTGTACAATACTCTGAAATTAAACTCTTTCAGCTAAAGTTAAATTTCTTTGTGGAATACACTGAATTTCACCATTCTCTTGCATTACCCAATAAGTGTGACCCGGACCTTCAGCTGAAACCACCCCTCGGACAGGTTTAGCCTCTCCTGAGGGAGAAAATACCCAAACAGTTTTACCTAACAGATTCTTTTCTTTAACAACAGGAACTCTATCGCCTTCTACTTTCTGTAGCAGATCTGAATGTGCAGGTCCAGCTCGGTTCACTGAACCTCTACTATTTACCAGCCAGGTTGCCTGTGCTAAATGTTTTTCCCAGTTTTTCAAAGATCCACCCCCCATGGCTTTAAGAGTGGTCTTCAACAAACCGTTGTAGCGTTCAATTTTCCCTGCAGCTGGTGCATAGTAGGGAATGTGGAATATCCACTCGATGCCGTGCTCTTTGGCCCAACTCTTTACAAGGTTGTTTTTGAAATGAGTTCCGTTGTCTGACTCAATCCTCTCTGGAGTTCCGTGTCTCCACAGGATTTGTCTCTCCAGACCAAGAATGGTGTTGCGCGCAGTTGCATGTGGCACTGGATAAGTTTCCAACCATCCAGTGTTCGCCTCTACCATAGTAAGCACATATTGCTTACCAGAACGAGAACGTGGTAGAGTGATGTAGTCAACTTGCCAAGCTTCACCATACTTGTACTTGGACCATCTGTCACCATACCATAAGGGCTTAAGTCGTTTTGCCTGCTTAATAGCAGCACAAATGTCACAGTCATGGATGACTTGTGTGATAGCATCCATGGAAATGTCTATGGATCTGTCACGAGCCCACTGGTAGGTTGCATCTCTGCCTTGATGTCCTGACGAATCGTGAGCCCACCGAGCTAAGAACATCTCACCTCGGTGTTTCCAGTCGAGATCAAGATCAGAGTCCATGTCTACTGGAGAAACTCTTGCAGCTAGATCTGCTTGATGGTTGTGTTGCTGTTCCTCAGTAGCTTTGCTCTTAGGAATGTGAGCATCGATGTGTCTCACCTTCACTGGAATCCTCTCGATTCGATCAGCAATGTCCTGCCACAGGTCAGCCGCCCAAATGGGCCTTCCCTTCCTCTGCCAACCGCTCTTTTTCCAGTTCTTTAGCCAACCCCACAGAGCATTGGCTACCATCCATGAGTCGGTGTAGAGATAAAGCTTTGGCCATCTCTCACGTTCAGCTACGTCGAGAGCTAGCTGGACAGCTTTTACTTCTGCGAATTGACTGGATTCTCCTTCTCCATCCTTTGCTTCTGCAACTCGGCGTGTTGGACTCCACACTGCAGACTTCCACCTTCGCTTGTTCCCGATAAGACGACAGGAACCGTCTGTGAACAAAGCATATTTCTTTTCATCATCAGAAAGGTCATTGTAAGGAGGAGCTTCCTCGGCACGAGTTACTCTCTCCTCTGGAGGTTTAGTACAGTTGGTACCTTCAGGCCAACTTGAGATCACCTCCACCAGACCAGGTCTTTCAAGATTTCCCATTCGAGCTCTCTGTGTTATCAGAGCCATCCACTTAGACCAGGTGGAATCTGTTGCATGATGTGGTGTGGAACCTTTGCCTTTGAACATCCAATTCAAAACTGGTAATCTGGGAGCTAGGAGGAGTTGTGATTCAGTTCCAATTACTTCAGAAGCTGCTTTTACTCCTTCATAGGCAGCTAGAATCTCTTTCTCTGTTGGAGTATAGTTAGCCTCTGAACCTCTGTAACCTCGACTCCAGAAACCAAGAGGTCGTCCACGTGTCTCACCTGGAGCTCTCTGCCACAAGCACCAGGTTGGACCATTGTCACTTGCAGCCGTGTACAAAATGTTCTTAATGTCTGGACCATCTCGGACAGGTCCCAGACCCATTGCTTGCACTACCTCTTGCTTTATCTGGTCAAAGGCTGCTTGTTGTTCAGGTCCCCAGTGGAAATGGTTTCTCTTTCGAGTCACATCATACAGAGGTTTCACAATCTGACTGTATCCAGGGATGTGCAGTCTCCAAAATCCCACTATCCCCAAGAAACGTAGAGTTTCTTGCTTGTTCATGGGATTTGCCATGGTAGAGACTCTATTTACCACATCCACTGGAATGTGTCGGCGTCCATCCTGCCACCGCACTCCCAGAAACTGGATCTCTCTGGTAGGTCCTTTCACCTTGTCTCGCTTGATGGCGAAACCTGCATTCAGAAGAATGTCAATGATTTTGTTACCTTTCTCGAAGACTTCTTCAGCAGTTTTACCCCAGACGATGATGTCATCGATGAACTGGATGTGTTCTGGAGCACCACCTTCCTCCAGAGCATCGTGGATCACTGCATGACAGATGCTGGAGCTGTGGATCCAGCCCATTGGCAACCTGTTGAAAGTGTACTGGATTCCTCTCCAGGTGAAAGCAAACTGAGGCCTGCATTCCTCTGCTATGGGAATAGAGAAGAAGGCATTAGCAATGTCTATGGTAGCATACCATTTGGCCTCTTTGGATTCCAGCTCATACTGCAGTTCCATCATGTCTGGTACTGCTGCACTCATAGGTGGAGTAACTTCATTCAGGGCTCGGTAGTCGACTGTCAGACGCCAGTCTCCATTCGGCACAGCCTAAACCGGTCACAGTTGTTTAAAACTTTTCCTTTCATGTTCTTTCCCTCCCCTCCCATTTGAAATCAGGAAACATTAGCGAGATAATTTAGTAAAAAAAACTTAACTAAAAGCAGGGTCTCATACAAAACATTAATATATCTCTGATCAAAGTATGTGAGGCACTCTAAGTAGCCCAATTGTTCTAGCTTTTGAGTGGAATTGCTTTTCTGGCATGGAACATGTTATTTATATATAATACTTTGGTGCCTCATCAGCACAGCAAACAGAAAGGTGAACTGTTCCCTGGAAAACTAAAGTAAAATTCACACGAACAGCGCAATTCTTCTGTTACTACCATGCTGCCTAATCTTTGTAGATCCCATTTTCCATCCAGATCTTTCTGGATGCTAGAGCACCAGCATGTATGTAGCATAACTAGTTGTCTTCATTTAAAATAAGCCTTGAAAAAAACTAATTCTATGTTTAGAAAATAGTGCTGATTGTCTCCCTCCTACATCTAAACTTGGGGCCAAGAAAGCAGTGCAATGGGAAGCCAAGAAAGGGTGCCTTCTTTCTAGTTAATAGGACTGGTTTTGTGACTAGATATTCAGCCTTTAGATTATTCTTGGGAATTGTAGGAGTTTATTTCCTCTGAAAGCAAAGGGTCTGTGTGATTTGTGCTTGACTGACAGTAGTGAATTTGTTGGACATCTGACTCTGGATTAACCTGAAGGCATACTCATTTCAACTGTAGGAAAGTAGCTAGTGCTTGACTTCAGAAATCTAATACTTTGAAGGTTAGTACATTAGCCTAGAGAAATGTTATCTTCTGATTTAAGCTCTTCTGAGGGTCTAAAATAAAGCAGTTCCACTTAACATGAAAAATGGTAGTGTTGCGAGCCTTTCAAAATGAAACCAGCCCCTGGCAACACATGACAGCGGGAGCCCCTCCTCCTTCCTGCACGTCTCTCTTTCATTCAGCATAATACTCAGAAAGTCAAGTAGATCCTTCTGGCACAGAATAACTAAATAAGCTATATGCAAAGAGTTAAGCAGGTGTTTGAAAGCATACAAACTTTCCAGCTTAAGGAGAAGACAGCTGTCTCAGAATACTTTTCCAAGCCATGGCCTGAGCAGCAGGATTCTCTGCCTCCCTGAGGCAAAGGGGAAGCTCTTTTGGCAATTTGGTGCCACTTGTTTTCACTTATTTCTCATTTATCTTTCTTATTCTGATCAGGTTGCCATACAACTGCTTTTGGGTGTGCAGCAATTGCAGAACCTCTCCTGAAATGAAACTTGTAGGGATAAAAATGTGACTTCTTCCTTGGGAGCAGGGAGCTGTGCACCTGAAAGGATACCCTCCTTTCTGGTCGAGAGTATTATAAAGTGGCAATTATTTACCCATAGAATTAAAGTTTAAAGACAAGTCAGAAGCATCCTGAGTTTTAATGAACTTCTCAAATGTGCTGGCAGTTTTTGCACAGTGCCATATTCATGTTTGTGCTGCTGGTACTCACTCAAAGCAGCTGGGAGTTTGAGGAAGCGTCTCATATTCCATCTGCTCTGTGGCAGCACCCAAATCTGGACTCCTAAGTTAGCGTTTCCTGGTCTTAACTGCATGTTTGCTTATACAGCAACACAACTGCAATTTCAGTCCAGTGTGTAGTTGATGTGCCTCCTGTTTGATGACAGTATGAACAGAGGATGGAATTAATAGAGAGTTTTAAGTGAAAATCCCATAATTATTCTCTGTGGATGAGAGATGAAGAGTGGTTATAGCAATAAGCAAAGTTTCATCATCAGTGTCCATGCTGAGAGCAAACAGAAGGTTTCCAGTAATGCAGCTTTCACTCAATTAAAATTCATTATTCTATTTTCTTAGGAAATTAAATGGAACCTTATATTGCAATTATGACTTATGTAACTGTCCTTCTCTTCCTGAGATAGTAGAACATAATAAAAGGATTAAGTTGGATTCTCAGCTGCTGCTGTTGCTGAAGCCTTCCTGATTTATAATTGAAGGCAACCAAACACATGACTTGGTCAATGAAAATTCTGAATGTATCTATTAACTGCTTATCTGGAACTTTTCAAATATTCTTTCAGTGACTTGACAGAATTAGAACATCATTGCAGTTACTAGATCTTTCTTTTCGACAGGTGTTAGGGGGTTTGTCCAGATACTTACAATCTGTTTTGTTTTGGTTGCTTTTACCCAGGACAGGATTAGGTTAGATCTGAGGCCAGATGTGAAATAGCAATATAAACCAGTTAGTGAAATTAGGGAAACTTGCAGGTAAGAATGTAATGCAGGGCCTCTTGTGGTGTATACCTGTAGAAAAGACTGACTTTTTGGGTCACTTGTTTCTAGGTTATAAGACATTTGGAGCCTTTCTGTGGTTCTCTCTGTGACTACTATGGTGGTAAAAGTTCAGTGTTCTAACCTCTCCTCATTTCCTGACTTTTATCTTTAAGATTCTGCTAGAACTTTTCTGTGACTTCTGGGCATCATGAGAACCCACATTTGATTTGAGACCATCCTATGTTGTACTAGAAACGGTTGGTAAGAATACTACAGTAGAGAAATACAGATTACTAGCACAGTTCTTTTGTCATTTAGGAATCTAACACCTCAACAACACTGTACCCTCAGCAAAGAAATGGGCTTAATACAATGTGCTCTCCTAATTCCCCTCTATCCTTACTTACAAAGCAAGAGAAGGAAAAAGGACTCTGAAATACTCTTACTAACTACTGTGTATTAGCTTCTTGAAGTCTCAATTATTATATTTCACCTGTGCATCCAAGAATATCTTCTTCCTTTGGGTAATCAGAAGTTTAGATTAATTATTCTAATCAGCTACTCCAGGCTGACACAATTAGCCAGAACAGGCATTATCTCTGGAAATCCATACAGGATCTTTATGACTTGATAATTTTCATTTCATGATGCAGTGTAACAATCACAGGAAAAGAGAGAGTTCTCAAGTTGTGTTTTCATCTTCATCATCCCAGATTTGCACTAGGAAATAAAACTTCCCCCAGATTCTGGGGTCAGAATGTCTCCTCATCAGGCTGCCTTTGCCCTCATTGCTCTTCAGGGATTTTTGTTTTCTGTTATCTCACAGCTTGAAAGGTATGTTTTTAGAGTTACTAAACATGGAACTGAAGCACATTTGTGTTCGATTCATCACAGAACAGTGCCAAGAATCTTTCTTGTGGATCTGGCCAGTGGAGAAATGAATCTCTGTGTGACAGTGTAGATGCAGCTTGTAGACCTTAAATAGGGAATTAAACTCTAGAGATCACAGAGAAGATCCACATGAAAAGCTAATGAAAACTCTACTGTCTTTTACTTGAGAGTATTTTTTTTTTTTACCTTTCTTTAATTTAGGTAAAAAGTCATAGTTGCAGAAGATAAATATAACTTCTAGGACAGCTATAAATTGTAAATTATGCCTTTCTTAATATGTGGCTTACTACTTCAACCAGTAGTCACATTTGTTTTACCTGCTTGGGAGAGTCATGGTTTGCTCTTCAGACGTAACAATCTGCACGCATTCAGCTGTCAAGTGCTCAGTGGTAGCATCTGCCATCTTTGTCAGGAAGCTCTGAAACTGATGTTCAGGCTGTTGTATATCTACCTGTTACCAGACACACAGAATGCCTCTTTGCATTCCTAAGGATTAGTTTAACTTTGTCAAGCAGGTAAACTACAAATGTGTGATATAGGTTGACATCCTCAAAGTAATCTTCCAAAAAGGAGGCTATATTCACACTAAGAACAAATCATAAGTTTTGTTCTGTTCCTATCTGTTATGGGTGTTTGTAGTCTAGTTACTGGTAAGCAACTTGCTTTTGCAATAGTAAACTGAATAGCCGTTATTAAGCTGGAACAAAAGGTACAGCAATATCTCAGACATGAGACAATGAGATTCTTGACGTGTAATTTACATGTAGATATTTAAAGTCCTTAATATTAAGGGAAGAGAGGTAGTAAAGTAAACCAATCAAATTATACTGTAGAGTGTCACTAGCTTTGAAATTTCTTAAAAGGATTATGCACTAGTTAATTTAGTCCTTTGCTTTCTCTAAAGTTGCTTAACAATTTTTAGTATCTCTCTCTGTTTCTAACATTACAGAGAAGAGAGTTATGACTCAGATTACTTTGTGTGTTGAGTTTTAAACGTGAACCATGAATCCCTGAAATCCTTTGTTGTTTAAGCAGAATACATTTTACTCTCTCCATTTCAGGTTTAGTCATCCTTTTCATCGTCTTTTGATGAATAAGGTCATTAAAATTAACAGAATATTAAAATAGCTGGTCTCAGTAATTATAATGTTTAACCATGGTTTCTCCTGAGATTAAAAACTCTTGTTCATTTTATCTTCCAAGCCAAGAACTTCAACAAACCTTATTTATAGCAGCCTGAAGACTTGTAGCTGGGTATAGCTTAAGGCAACCACAACATCCTGGTGTATCAATGACTTCATATGTTTCTATGGAGAAGTAACATTTAATATTCTCTTTTTCACTCATCATCTCACATTTAAATATTGCTTGGGTGGGGTTTTGGTAATTTTTTTTTTTTTTTTTTAAAGTAATGATTTAAAACAACATTTCAGTCGTTCATAATGCTAATAGGTATTTTGTTTGGTACTCTCATTAAGTTTTCCATTAAGAAATTCTACTTGTCACACATTCCCACCTACTCATTATCTGAGTCATTGTATGTTGACACATATTTTGTGATGGGTTTTATGTAAGAACCACCAAAAGTTTTGTGCATAATAGGAATTGAGATTAAATTTATGGAAAAAGTTTTCTTTGACAAACATATTACAAGGGTTCCACTCTAGTTCAGTATCATGACCAGGACATGGTGGAACAAAAGAAACATAGCTAAAACCTAATTCCTCTTAGCAGTGATGAAAGTATTTTAAATCCTGTATTTAAAATGGACTAATTTTGTGAGTTGTTATAAATACCTGCTGAACAGTGACTACAGGTAGCTCCAGGGAAAAAGCAAATTGGATATGAACTGGGTGAAGATGGTAGCTACTTCACTATTGTAAATCAGCAGTTCATAAATCCTGTTAAGTCACAGATTGATTCTGCAGTAGATCTTTAGCTAGTTTGAAAGGCACTGCAGTACAAAATCTTGGACAGAGCTTCTTGTGTACTTGCTTGTGTTAATTTATCAGTCATTGTCTTGCAGATTGACAAGGTGAATTTAGTTAATGACAAACATTGTTTTGGTGCTGTATCTGTATTAACCATTCCCAGAGTATGAGCACCCTAAAAGCTTTTGGGTGCCTTACATTTTCATGGTATGCACAACACCATAAAATGAATCCCAGTTCAAAGGGTAACTAGACCCTCATCTGCACTTGGGAGATTTATCAAAAATATTTCAGTTTAAATAATAGAGCACATAGAAACAAAATGGGAAATATATTAGCATGTTTAACATAACAAATGTGACTATTGGGTTGAGGATTCTTGGCTGGCTTTTATGATAACTGTTCAGCTGCTTAAACTTTTCCAGAAGTCACCTATCCTGAAGAATTTGTAAGGGGTTTCGCTGCTCCTGTTAACATAAGTGTGATTAGACTTATTTAAAGGAGCTGGTCTTTGCACTTGGCCATTTCTTTAGCTTCACATGAGAAGTCCTGCTGCTTCTTCTCAAGGCCTGTTTAATTCCCCCTTATTTTCTGCAACTGGGAACCAGAATGTCATGTAGTTCCATGGAAAATGATAATTTCTTCCACTTTTCTTTATGAAGGCTTTATGATTAGAATCGCTATTGAATACCCTAGCAAGCATATTTCTGGCTCCAGGCTGTTTTTTCTTGAGACTGCTTTCAGAAGAAACTTCCATCAATCATACTGTAAGCTGTCCATAAAAGTGCCATTTTCTCATTGGATGCATCACTGTTCTTTCTCTATGAACATCATAAAAAGATTAAACACAATATCACAGAGCATGAAAGCTGAAAGAGACACCATGGAAGGAAAACCCTTCTGGAAGCACTTTGTACTGTCTATTGGAGTATTTTCTAGCACAATTCAGGTCATACCAATCTTAAAATATATTTTATAAATAGTATATTGAAAATAGCTGAATCAAATTTTGCAGGAACTTTGTTGGAGAAACTCTGCTTTGACTGTAATATCTTCTGTAATCCTCTCAGTTGAGACAAATAGACTCTTCTCCTGGGCAGTGCAAACAGCAGCATGCTGTGAGCTAATTATCTTACAGTAGCCATTTCAGAAATTACTGGTAGCTAATCTTCATAAAGCTAATCAGTCAAAAAAGAAGGCACCCAGCATATAAATACCACACATCTTTGTGCTTGAAACAATTAGGCCTGACCCTAATCTGATTTAAAGAATTGGAGTGCTTCCAAAAAGGGAACAGTGTGTGGCTGCTTTCACTAATTCCACAAAGCTACCATTTATTTTTTTTTAATTGACTCATCTTCTTGATGCACTTTGTTTTTCATTTCTGATCCTTCTGAGGTTCAATTTTCAAAAGCCATTATAAGTCTAAAAAGGTAATGTCAGCTTACCCCATTCATCAGTGCTGGCTTTTAAGTCTGTGCTTCCAAATACATAGTAAGTTTCAAAAAGTTAATTTAAATATTTGTCTTTTTTTCATTTCACTCATCCTTGACTTTTGGAGAGACTGTTTTCTCTTTTATATAGGATCTTTCCTCCTCCCTTAGAAATGCCCTGATTCTGCTATGCTGCTGAAGTGGTCTTAAAAATGATAGCACTTCAAACAGCAGTTTCCAGGTTTTTCTGGATATGCTTTATGTGATTTATAGCTTAAGACAGTAAATATCTTGAATTCAAAGTATTTAGCATCTTGGTACCTTGCCATGCTAGTTAACATCCTACAGGACACAACTGTGCATGTTCTTCTGCAGGAAATTCTGTGAGTTTTAAACAGATGACCATGATCAGACTAGTCCAAATACCTCAAAACTGAAAAACTGTAAATCTGTAATTGTGTGTCATGCATTGATGTGATCATTACGTTTACCATATAAATACAGGAAAGAAAAATGATCTTGGAGTATCAGGGAAGTCAGAAGAGTCGAGAGCTGCTTGGCGCTCTGAACCACTGACAGTTTGCAACAATTAAAAGTAAGGAAAATAAAAAAGAACAGGGAAAAAGTATACACTGTCACTCCCAAAGGAAATTTGGAAGAGTCTTAAGTTTAGCCAATAATAATAAACCAGGAGAACCACTTGTGATATATACTTTGCATTGCTAACTTAACAATGCAGACCCTGGAGAATCCTTTGCCAAAGTACTTGGTTGCCTTCAATTCTTTAATTTTGCTGTTGGTACCTGGTTATAAGGTTAATAAATGCCTGTCCTCAAAAGAATTAATGGTGCTGCAAAAGTTCCTTCTGCAATAGTGGGGTTTCTGTTTATAGTAGCACTGTCCCATATTTTTGTCTTGGTTCCCTGTAAGCCTACACTGGAAGCAGGAAGGGTGTTAAGGCAGCTGTGTATTTGTCTTTTATGGTAAGTTTTCTGCTTTATGTCAAAACAAGCATCACCCTTTTCCCAATGCTCCCGCAAAGCAGGCAGGTCAATGGTTTGAAATGTTGGGTTAGCTGGCTCTTGGATTATTGGGTTACTACTACAAATTTGCTCTTGTCTAATTTGAGCACACTGTAATTGCTACTTTGCACTGCAAGTAGGTTTCTGGTGTCAGAGTAATCAAATTAACAGGGATGACCCTTCAACCATTCATCGATGCCTCTGTTGTGTTTTCCAAGGTCTCATTTTATAATTTGTCTTACATATATCAAGTTCTTATTGTTGCTGTTTGTTCTGCTAAAGCATCTAGATGTGCATTGAGCATGTTCTGAAAACAACACATCACAAACACCTCAGAGTTTCATTTTGATTTTAAGGAAAGATTTGAAAGAGGAAAGAGAAGGAAGGCTGTAGCGGAAATGAACAAAAATTATATAAAAACTTGTATTCATCGGGGAACTCAATTTAAAATGTGTATGAACAACTATTGTATCATTTTAAATGATGATGTCTGCTTAGAACTTAGTTTTGCAGGTGAATAGTATTGTGTGGGATGACATCCAGCAAGGCAGCAAGGCTTATGCAATAGTCCTTGGTGTCCAAATTGGAAGCCAGTGCCAGTTTGGAAATGCAACAGAGGTGCACAGCACAATTTAGTGACCTGCTTGCCAAGCAGACAGATACTCCTCCTCCCCCACCTCCTCCTGAAAAAGCCAACAATAAACCACGTGCTTAAACACTTTGTGATTAGGGGATGATCTGGAGCCCTGTGGAAGTCTCAGATGGTGTGACACTATACAGAATTAGTGCAAAATTATCTTCAGTTTATTAGCTGGCTCATACATAGTGGTGGTTCCTTGTAGTGAAAAGTGAACAGGGATGAAGATATGGATAAAGATTTTTTGTGAAAAACAAATAATTTTGTTTGACAAAATCAGTTTATGTTGAAGAAGAATGCAGAATGGCTGTGGTTATCTTGTTTTACCTTCTTGATTCTATTACTGCCCTTGATTCTTTCATAATGAATCAGTGTAGCAGTGTAGCACTGAAACTATGTAGTTTGGGACAATTGAAAAATTATTTCGCTTTTTCCTCATAAACAGTTTATGCTTTGAAACTATTACCTTCTTTTCCCTTCTAAAAACCTTCCACACATGTGGACAGCATACATACTATGTTGTCTCAATGCTTGTCCCAGTTGGAATAGCTGCTGTAAGCAATTGACCTGCAGTTGGGCTTGGTGTAACTTTTGAAAGGAATGCCATTCAGTGACTATGTTAGGGTTTTGATGCACAATCCTAAAAGGTGAAGTAAATAATCAGTCTTTTGCGTCTTTTTTTGATGTAAGACGCAGCCCTGTTGCCCAAATGTAGCTGAAGTGACTAACTCACATGTTGTGGTCAGCGGCATTTTAATGGGTAAAATAAGAAAAGAATCTGAGTGCTGCTATTAAACATGAATTTGAAATTAATTCTGAATGCTTATATTATTTATGTAATCCTCCCCCCCCCCCCCCCAATAAATACTTTTTTTTTTTGGAAGGTAACAAGGTTAGTAAGAAAAATTTAGAGGTTAGGAAGAAGTAGGGTTTTTTTGGTTGGTTGGTTGTTTTTTTTCCCCAAATACTTGCAACCATTTGATATGGAAATAAGTGTTAGATTGTTTTGTTATTTTATTTGTGGTTTAGTGGAGTGGATTTATTTGTGATGAGTAGTATTTGTCACATCTGGTTGTACTGTTTTGATATTTGATTAAAGAAAACTAATTCCGTGACAAAATAAAAGAAAAAAATAGGGCAAAGGGTATACTTAACAGGTAGGGGGTTTATGAAAATGTAAACATACTGTTCCAATTTCTTCAGTGATCTAAGTTCAGTCTACATAAAAGTTCCTCAGATTGCTATCAGAGGAGCTGGTGGTTTGGCAAATAATAGTTTCAAATACAATCCATGATTTGTACTGAGAGATTGTCCAAGTGATAATAGTAACTAGCTGTTGTGTTTTAACTTAAATTGGATGATGTTGTTTAAGTCCCTATATAGATTTATAGAATGATGCTCTGCCCATGGGAAAACACGTTTTATATATTTTTTTGGGACTGGGAAAAACAACCTTGAAATTTCTTGTTTTGCATTAGAATAGACTGGTCAAAGAAGCTATTCTGGAAGTGGTTGCATGTTTTTTTTCTGACAGCTCTTCAGTGATCAGGTATCTTCAAGGGAAAGACATTCATTTCCAATTGGCAAATTTCTAATACTAGGTTTCAGGCTATAAGAAAAACCTCACCGCCAAACACTTTTTTTACTTCACTGTTGCTTGTTGATAAAATCCTATCAGCCCAGAGGGAATTTATAATTCTAGCAATTGCACCAGATGATTGCTACCTGCAGGAGCAATCACTTATAGTACCTCACCTGTAGACTGATGAACCATTTATTATCAAGGGTTTAATTGCTTGAAATACATCCTTGTGGCAAGAGACACACACACACACACACACACACCTAATTTATACATATGTATAAATATATACCACTTACATTAGGGATGGAGAATGTTTGGTTCAGATTAGGTGTTGCAAAATTAAAAATACCCCATTATCTTAAAAACACTTGAATCTAGAAAACAGATTCACAGTCCTTTTTTCACCCATTTCTGGATCTAGTTTAAGACCATAATTAGTGAAGATAGAGAACAAAAGTGTGTGTGTGTGCACATGCATGCAGGGTTTTAATCGTAGGACTGTCCTTCCCTTCTGTCAGCTTCCCTCAAGGCATTCTCTCTACAAATCTGACTACGGATTTTGGGTCTTTGCAGACTATTTGCAGTGGAAGAACAGTTGTGCTTCTGCAGCTAGTCACACTGAATCTAAATGGGAATGCCACAGTGAATGAAGCAAGTAGGATTGGTCCTGTATGTGCTATTTCTATATTTCATTTTCCTCTTGATTTCTGTCTCAATTGTAATTAACATAGTGTACTGATTAAATCATTAACTGTGTAGCTCCTCTTTCATCAGCAGCTTGTAGACTGAGATGCTAATGTACTGTAACCCATTGCTAGGATAGCTGTAAAAGTTTTGATTTATGAAGGAAAATATTTTCTGTTCTGCTATCATTTGTGATCAGGAAATGATACAAACAAATTTGTCTTAAGATAATAACTTCCTCATGTCTGCCAGTGCAAGAAAATTCATCATTGGAGTATCTGGGATAAAGAGGAGGATAGTTTTTTTACGTCTTTTGAAGCATATTTAATTCTGAGAGCTTCTTTGAGGTGCTACGTGTAGAGACTAGAGATTTACTAAAATAATATGGGAAGTGCCCTTGCTTTTTGCAGAGCTGCTGTCAAGATAGTGGCAGAGTAGATTCAGTCTCACTGGAAATTACTGTAGTGTTGTTTTTTTTTTTAACTTGTTCTTGTATCCCAGTTGTTGGAAGTATGAAGTTTTACATGTTTTGTCCTTTAAGTCCAGTTAACGAAAAACTTTTCTCAGCAAGTTTGCATTGTAATACTTTGCTGAACAGCACCTAACTTACCTTGTGAAGTGTTGTAAAGCTAGTAGAAAGCAGTGTTGTGTTTACAGCTTTTATTTTCTTAGCTGTATCTTATAGAAGCAGTATTTTAGGTACATTACAGAAGTACTGTCATCTTCACAGGGTGGTTCTTAATGGCTTCTTGAGATGTCTTGGAAAGATACTGCGGCCCTGCTAGAGGCATATGTCCCTAGAACAGATGCTGCAGGATCATCTACCAAACATTCACCAATTTATAGGGCTCATCAGTGGTTCATTAACAGTTCTTTATCCAGTAGATGTTGATGTCATACTTAACACACAAGCCATTAATTGTAATAATAAAGGTTTTAAAGTATCTCCAGCACAACACAGAGTATTTTGAATGCTACCATAGGAGAAATAATCTCACAAGAATACCTCTGAGTACTCAAATATAGTTTTCATTTACAAGTATAGGTCCTGATTCTGATCCCATCTTTATGAATGAAGGGTAAATGTGGAAGGATGTACATCTGACATAAGAGGTGATTTAAGACTACTGATGCTCCACTTGCTTCTTTGCAGCCAAATTCTATGACATGGCTTATTGCCAATGGTGTGAAATACTAGCCACAAGATGTCCTCACAAGAAAAACGTTTGTTGCCAGCATTTCAAATATAAGCAATTGTTTCTGTCTGAACCTGTGCAAGTCAAGTCAGTGCTTCTGTGTTTTAGGCATCCAGTGGTTTTGGACACTTGCATGAGCCCACAACATGCCTTTGTGGCAAAGAAAACAGAAAGCATTGCCAGTAGGTCAAGGCAGGTGACCCTTCCCCTCTATTCAGTATTGGTGAGGCTACACCTGGAGTGCTATGTTCAGTTGTGGGGTCCCCAGTACAAGAGCATGGACATACTGAGGAGAATTCAGTGAAGGGCCATGAAATTGATGATGTGAAGAAAAGCTGAGAGATCTGGGTTTGTTAAGCCTGAAGAAGAGAAGGCTTAGGGGCATCATAATAATGAATATAAACACTTGAAGCAAGGGTGTAAAGGTGGCAGAGTCAGGCTCTTCTCAGTGGTGTCCAGTGACAGGACTAGAGAAACGTGCACAAACTGAAACATAGGAGGTTCTGTCTGAAAATGAAAAAACTTTTTCACTGTGACGGTGACCAGGCACTGGCACAGGGTAGCATGGGAGTAATGTCTTATTGGAAATATTCAAAAGGCATCTGGCCATGGTTCTGGGTAACTGGCTTTAGGTGGGCCTGCTTCAGGAGGGGTATTGGACTGTCAGCCTCCATAGGTTCCTGCCAGTGTCAATCGCTTTGTGGTTCTGTGAACTAAAATTGGTTCTGTGGCAGGGCTTCACATTTCCTAAAATATTTGGAAAGCCATGTGGCTTCTTTAACTGACCCATTTGCTAGAGAAGACATTCTAATCTTATTTGAGCAGTAAAGGTTAGGTGGCAAATCATCTGAAAACAATAAAAGAGGATAATGTTGTGTGTGTTTGTAAACCAGTTATTAAAACAAAGTGGACAATTTCCTCTTATATAGCAAAATGGACTTGCCTCAGAAGTGGTCTGCAGTTTTGGAAATGAAACATGGGAGTGTTGATTGGGAATTTCACAGAAAAGCAATAACCTTCCCAAGGTTCATCTCTCACAAGCTCAGCAGAAATCAGAAGTAATTATTCATACTAGGCTAGGGATTCTGAGAGTGCTCATCACACTGAGGTTGTGAACCTGTGACATGTCCCTACTTCAGTCCAAAATCTGCAGTGGCAATAACTGACTACAAATCATGCTTACACCTGCTAGCATATGGACTCAAATATATGGGTTGAAAGTCCATTTCTCTTTTCTGTGTGGTTTCAGCTCTGTTCTCTGGGAAAAAAACCTGACACGTTCCATGTTCTGATAAATTTTTGCAAGTCTGGTGTCATGGTAGTTCTAAGGCTTTTCTTTCTGGAGAGCAGGTACTTGCATCTCTCCCTTCTAAACAGTTTCTCCCCAATTTTCCCTCAGGTTCTTGTTAGGTATTGCAGGGCTGCAATAAGGTCTCACAGGAATATTCTCCAGGCTGAACAATCCAAACACTCTCAGCTTGTCTTCATAGGAGAGGTACTCAATCCCCCTGATGATGTTTATTTCCCTTCTCTGGATCTGCTTGAACAGGTCCATGTCTTTCTTAGTAGAGGAGCCCAGACCTGGACACAGTACTTCATGTGGGGCCTCGAAAGGGCAGAGTAGAGGAGGAGAATTGACTCTCTCAATCTTTTGGGTACACTTCTTTTAATGTAGCCCAGGATACGGTTGGCTTTTTGGGCTGCAGTTGCACACTGAGTTGTGTGAGCATCTTGTCAGCCAGGGCCCCTAGGACTTTCTCCTCAGGGCTGCTCTCAATCTACTCATTGTCCAGCCTGTATTTGTGTTTGGGATTGCCCTGACCCATGTGCAGAACCTTGTATTTGGCCTTGTTGAACCTCATGAGTTTTGCCCAGGCTCTCCTTTCAAGTCAAGGTGCTTCTGGATGGCAACCCTTCTCTACAGCTTGTTGACCACACCACACAGCTGGGTGTCACCAGTAGATTTGCTGAAGGTGCTTTGATCCCACTGTCCATGGTGCCAGTGAAGATGCTAAATAGCCTTGGTCTCAATATCAACCCCTGAGGAATGCCACTCACTGCTGGCTTCCACTCAGACATCAAGTCATTCACTGCAACTTCACAAGTGTCACCATCAAATCAATTCCTTATTCATTGAGTAGTCTGTCAAATCCATGCCTCTGCAGTTTAGAGGCAAGGATGTCATATGGGACAGTGTCAAATGTTTTGCACAAGTCTGGGTAAAATCTGTCCCTGAGGAATGTAGAGATATTCATATACTACTTGGGGTGGATTAGGGACTATTAGAGAATCAAAACCATGTAGGGTATCCTGAAGCAGTGAGCCTAGGATTACTTTTTCTTCTCTCTCCTTGTTTCACGTCTCATCATGCTCCTTTATGTTGAATTTTGATCACAGGTTCTTGGTTGTCTGCTGTTTCTTTTCTGTCTTTGATCAATGTTTGTCTTTAATCTCCATGTTTCTGATTTTTCTATTCTTTTGTCTACAGACCATGACTATTATATTCCTACCTTTTCCTGTGCTATTATTTGCCTTCCAGTGGATCTTTCTTCTTGTTTCATTGTTCCGTGTCTCTGTCAAAAATGGTGTACAGGGTGTGAACAATAAATTAATTGATTTCAAATGGGTTGACGACAGTGCTTAGCCAATCCATATCATAGGAAATAGCCTACTGAGTGAATACAATAAGTAACTTGAATCAAAATGAATTCACACAGATGCTTGGAAAATCCATATGGAAGGCTGGGCAGCTATGGCTTAGGACAGGGCTGTGTAACCAGAGTTTTAAGAAAATTTTTTTAAGTACTAGAATTAAATCCGTATTTGCCTTTTTCTTCTACTTATTATCTTTGGATAAAACAGATTAATGAGTGTGTAATTGATTAGTAAATGAGTGAGAGTGGGCCCTGAAGACCGGCTACCAAAGGCATGAACAATGATTAGACATTGTGAAAATGTGACAATAATGTAAGATTCAAAAAAATGCATTCTTGCCTCCCATAGAAAAATCTAAACTGTGGAAATGCAAACAACTTGCTAGCACAGGCTGCTGGACTCTTCTGCTGAGATGAGGCTCCTGTATTACTGCTCTATGACTTTTATATGTGAGTTGGTAGGAAATATAAATAACCAGGAAGAGAAGACTAATAATTGAAAAGCTTGACAGAAACTCCTTTGTGTCATGTTCTCAGAGTAGGGTTTGCCACAGGCTCATTCCTAATAATCCCAACTACTGAGCTAAAAGTGTTATCCAAAGGATCTTGTCTGAATTTAAATTAGTTTTTCAGTTATTATTTTTTGAGTGGCTCCATCAAATATATATAAAACCAGGGGAAAGGCGTCGTTGTTTTTAAGCAGAAGCACTCTTTCCGTAGCATGCCAGAACCTGACATTTCTTTGAAGCTTTTCTAAATTTCAAAGGAGGTAATATCTTTAAAACATCCAAAAGTTTTTACATCTCTCTCTAATTATTTTTGATGTGATACTTCTCAGGACACATTAAATGAAAGCATTCTCTGTCTCATCTTAATTGGGAAGACTCTTATCTCCTTCTGTAATTACTGATGAATGAGATTTCTACATGGATTAAATTGTATATTCTCACAAACTGGAACTTATTTTCTTCTTTCATAACTTTTCTAATGCTCTGCAATGTCTCCATCCCCTCAAACACTTTATTTACTGCTGTCCACAGCTGTATTACACTGACTACTATATAATTACTTTTATTTCTGCAGACTGTAGCTACCTTAGATAGTCAGAGAGGATATATAATTACTGCAAGTGGAAAATATTGCCATGGTGATTCAGTGAGACTTGCAGGAAAGATCCTCAGGAATGTACCAAGTCCAGAAGTATTTACCTCAACCAAGGTAGAGCAGTGGCTCGGGCAAACCCATTTATGATCAGTGCAAAGCCTTGGCAAAGATGAGCGTCATCTTACTTCACTGTTATATGAAGAAAGTACATTTATGTAAGTCAGATAGAACCTGATAGGAGCTCATTCACTGGAATCTGAGAGGGTTTCCAGTGAAAAGCTCTGTGATGTGAGAGGACAAAACTCTGCTCAGGTCCCATTCCCTTGAGATGCTGCACAGTACCTTTATGACAGCCTGGTTGTCCTTGGGGGCAAGCTGGAGTGCTGCCCTTCCCACTGCCAGCCACACCATGCTGGAGGCCACCTTGGTGAATTACTAGCTTTCTTGTCATACTGAGAGATGTTCATGAACATTATTTTGTGGTTTTAAAATGAAGCTAGGTGCTGGTATTAATCAATAATGTGCTTTGGCTTCCTCTATGTATTGGCATTCTTCCAAAGAATGAATTTCTGCATTGATTTTTGGTTTTAAACACTTCAAGCAATTTTGAAATACTTTATTCATGCTAAAAATTATTTTAAGTTTCTTCTTCACTGCATGTGCTGTTCAAAAAGTGACTTGAGTAAACCAGAGAGAGATTGTCAGTGCAAAGGCACATCAGTTACTGGTGAACAAATTGCAGGGTCTTCTCCAGCTGAACTTGTAGTAAGGGTTGCAAGCTCACGTGGATGGGGTTCACTGAGTCGTGGCACCAAGACTGTCAGATTTGTCAATACTAAACAATGTTGCATATGCTGTAGGCATAAAAAGTGGCAGGCTTGCATTTAGAATAATAGTGTATTCACAAGTAGTATTCAAATTGCTCTGAAATATCACAGTTAGCTGCATCTTCATTCTGTTATCTCACTGCTTTATGCTTCTGAGGCCTTTTCCTAACAGACTATAAAATCATTTCAAATGTAAGATGATAAATTAATAGAACAAAACAAATTGAAGTCAGTAGGAGTGCGTTTAGCACTAACAAGACCCATCTGAATTTCACATTTTCTCTTGCAATTATAAAAAATAAGGCTTGTGTCAGAATTCATCTTTTCTTTAATTGCTGTTGTACAGAGCTCTGAATATTACTTTAAGGGTTCATGGAAAGGAGTAGTCTCTAATTCTTGACAAATATAATTTCTTCTAAACTAGGAGGGGGAAATGTGAGATGTAACAAGAAACACATTTCAAATTACCTGTGGCAGAAGAAATGAATATTTGCTTATCTGCATCACAATGTAGAGGGATGGCTTTGGGGTAAATAATGTTAAATATTTGCAGAAAGTGGAAACTCAAAGCACATTAGGTGGAGAGTTTGATATGATATTAAAGAAGGCAAATTCTCCTATACTCTTGCTGGGAAAAAAATGAAGTGTGCTTGTTTGGTTGGTTTGTTTGTTTGTTTTGTTTTTTTTTTAAACCCTTGGTGTGGAGGGAAAACTATTGAAACATCCATATTTTACTAAAGACATTTCTTGTCTTTCTGTGAACCCTAGAAACTTGGAAATTAAGGCACAGAGATTTTATTATGTTAGAGAATAGACGGCTACGGAACTCTGTTTTTTCACCTGATGTTTATAATAAAACTTTCAGCTGGCAAGCACCAAAGAAGTTTGATTTGCTGATTTGTTCTTTGATTTCCTATGATTAAGCAGGTTTTTGTGGAGCACTTTGGCTGTCCTTTCTGTCATACTTACTCATAGTCCCTTTGTTTTAGTTGACTCTCCTAACATCCTTGTGAAAGAAAAGCTTTCAGTAAACTTCATGTACATTCAGAACAAGAGGCTTTCGTGTACTTATTTGATCTTACAATATTGTCTTTCCCACATCCAAAGATGGTTTCCTGTGATTGAAGGCCATAGTAGCATTCTGAAGAATTTCAGGTTTACCACTGTTCGTCATGGCAACTTCTCTGTATATGGCTGGATCTCTGTGCCCTTTCAGGCAGCATCGGTAGAGTTTTGAAAGACCTGTAAGCTTAAAAAAGCTCATAATCAGTCATGGGGTTTGGAAACCCTGTTTATGTTCTAAGTCTTTAATGTTCTAAGTTGTTAATTTGTCTGACGTGCATTAGAACCATATAGTTCCTTGGAAAGGAATTTCATCGGGTCAAAGAAGAAACCATGAAGAAGTAGGAACTGAAGCAAGGGGCTAGGTTTGTCAGCGATAGACTCTTTTCCTTACATAATTATCCTTTGTTGCAACACATTCAGCTTTGAAATGTTACATGAGGAGGAGGCCAGCCACAGTGTAGTGGAATTAATAAAGCTGATCAGATCTGTACTCATGGTAAACTAGTGCTATTTATTAGAAAATGTTTTCAGTTACTCTGTTTCTTCCTGAAAGAGGTGATGAAGGCTCCAGCCTCAAGGGACATTCAGTAATTTGGCCAAATTATAAGTGAATTTCTACTGAAAGAAGAATATCTACTGTTTGGTAGGAATTGAAAAGATAAATTATTATAGGGCTCATTTTCTTTAATAGTAAGAATGAATTACTTTGACCTAGATACATAGTTATGGATCTTAATGGCACTTGAGGTTTAGCTGTATGTTACTATATCTGTAAATTTTTTATTAATGGCATTCTCTTTGTCTGATAGTGATCACTGAAATCAAAATACAACTTGCTCTTCATGTTCCTTTGCCGTTGCCTCTGTCTTATTACGTTTCATAATATCAGAAGCACAGCAAAGCTATCAAGCTATGTAGCTTAAAGTAATTCAGACTTATCAACAGTATCTTATGGGCAGACAGACTTTTAATGAACAGAAAAGAGCAAGAGTATGGATAGAATCAAATAAACGTCTACTGCAGAAATCTTGTGGCAAAGATGAAAACGTGATGCAGAGGGAACTGCTGGCCCAGTTGTCAGATGGCCTTTGCACATGTGAATGTGTGGAGGGCATGGGACGTGGTGACTGGTGCTCTGCTTGTGTACCTTTGTGTCTTGTAGAAAGGTACACGGGTCTGTCTCGATTAAGCACGTAATACAAGGTGTTATGGGGAGAACAGAAAAACGTCTATATTTGTGCAATAGTTATATTTTGTTTGTATGGAATTATTTTGCAGTAATTATGAGTGTCTGTTCCTTGATAACTTGATGATTAGGGAAGGAATAATGTAAATAATGTAGAGGTTTCTTTCACAAAGTGAATTGAATGAATTAGACTCTCACAGCAGGTAAGCATAATATCTAGATTAAGCAAAACAGTAGATTATATGTGCTGCTTGCATTTAGTTTCTTTCCCTAGATGTTAGGTTATTTAAAACTACAGTTATCTTAACTGAAATGTGCCTCAAAAATTGTGGAGAGGAGGAAAGTATAATGTACCATCTGGAGTATATTGATACCTTCAAAATACCAGCAGTTATTCATCTTGATTATTAGACTGAAAGTGTGAAAATTTTAGAAGTCAAAAGCTCTTCCCTGCCTCCTCCCAGTTTAGAATACAAGTATGAACAATTGATTTTGATTTTCTATGTCCTGGCAAATACTGAAGTTTATATCAAGTGGGTGCACTAAGCTTAGTTTCAGAGGCAACTGATGAGAGGTTTATATTCTGTGACTGAATGATTGTTAGTTACAGCCTATTTTTCAAACACAGCAAAAAATGCATTCAAAATACTAACCTTTCACTGTATTTGCTGCTCCTGACTTTTAAAAAGTGTTATATATAGATACTGGCTTCTGAACTATCTGAGAATACTGGTTTGGTCTTATCAATTAATTTCAAAAGTGCTCAAAACACATGTTCTTGATTACTGTATTATCTCAAAACCATTTCTTTATCTCACTTGGCAGTAAGGGTGTTGTTTGAGTGTTCAGATTCGTTATGAGCTTAAGTTAAAGACTGAGCTGGCAAGCTCCAAACTGAGCTTTCCTCCTTTTTTGCATTAGGCATTGCCCAACAAACCAATTTGCTTAATACTTTTATAGTTAAAAGTTCCTGAGTTTGGAGTCTGACTCTGACAGCCATTTATTGCTCTTTTTGTTTCATGATAAGGTAGAAGATGTTTCCCTACCTTGCAGTTTTGGCTCCAGCTAGCATTTATGGGTCCTGTTGGAAAAGATGTGATTAGGGATGGCCCAATTCACAGAATCAGAGAGCTGTCAGGGTTGGAAGGGACCTCAAGGATCCCTTGAGGGATACTTCCAATCACCCTGCCATGGCCAGGGACATCCTCCACTAGATCAGGTTGCCTGGAGCCATATCCAGCCTGGCCTTAAAAACATCCAGGGCTAGGGCTTCCACCACCTCCTTGGGACACCTGTTCCAGTGTCTCACCGCCCTCATGGTGAAGAACTTCCTAATGTCTAATCTAAATCTACTCTCATCTAGCTTGGATCCACTCCCTCTAGCCCTGTCACTACCTGACACCCTAAAAAGTCCATCACCAGTTTCTTTGTAGGCCCCCTTCAGATATTGGAAGACCACAATACAGTCTTCTTGAAGCCTTCTCTTCTCCAGACTTGAAAAATCTCAACCCTCTCAGCCTGTCCTCATAGGAGAGGTGCTTCAGCCCTCTAGTCATCCTCGTGGACCTTCTCTGGACATGTTCCAGCAGGAAGGTATCTAAGCACTTCTAACATGGTTTCCTTCATAGCATGGTTGATTTTATGTATGTGTGAAAGATAAATGGCATATCTGGTATGGTCACAGCTGTTGTAAATAGTAGGCTGCCTGGAGGGGTCGGCGGAAGACTGCCTTGTTCTGCCTGGCACCAGGGAAACTGGCCAGTGAAATGGGAAAGTGGACCCTGTTGCAGAGTAGCTGTGTGTTCCTAGCTCAGAGAACTTTCTGCAGTACCCTGGAGCAGATAGCATGGGGGTAAGCTAGAAAGAAATGAAGAGTGTAGAACATGCTCAGGAGCACCTCTTAGAAAACCTGACTGCAGGTCACAGGCAAGAATTAGAGGTGATGGCAGATAATACTTTCTATCTGAAGTAATCAAGAAGGGGCTCACAGAGCTTACTGGAAACTAAGAAGCCATGGAAATGTGTTAGATTAGAAAGGATGATAGAAGCAGAGGATTCAGCCAGTGAGGATGTAACTGGAAGGGAGAAGATGTGTGCAAATCCTTTTATTTTAAGCTGTTAGGCCCACTGAGTAAATAACTTTACTCAGAAATTCTAGTCTGTTTTAGCCAACTTTCAAATAAAATTCAGTTTGATAATTTGTAATGTAGTATGTTTGTTTTAATAGAAGGCAGATTAATCTCATTGCCTTCACTAACTTGGGATCCAAAAGTGTCCTTCTGAAGTGGGGTCTGTTAGTGGAAGGATTTGAGTAACGAGTTTCCGTGATATGAATCAAAGTAACTCTGAAGTCTGAACAGCCGAAACAGATACACAAAGCCCTAGGATGACGGCTGGTGATAAGCTTTGTGGTATTGTTCATTTCTGTGCCAATAAATCCAAAATTGAAAACAGATGTACCAGAGCATAAGTAGAGACTTTTCCTTTTCAAAGGCTGTTTTACAAAGTTAATGATTAAAGAATAACTTGCAAGCTCATCAGTAGTCCCAAAATGAAGTTTGTCATAACACTTTACATAATGCTAATGATAAGCTATTTATTGTGTGGAAAATGTCAGTTTATTCTCTTCTTTTGATCTAATATTTCTTGACATGCAGAAATCTCAGTATTTAGGTCTGTGTATGGGAAACCTGTCACTGTGGTGACAGGAGATGTGCAAAGACAGAGTGTGACACAGTGGGCCCCAAAATTAGTCAGTTCTTTCTAGCTTTGATCTGGTATCACAGTGGAATGTTTACTGCTGATTTATGTATTAGTTATGTTACACAGTTCTATCTTGACATGAGGCCAAGAGGAGATAGTGTTAAATGAAGCCTTGGGAAGAGAGAAGAAGCTTGGCACAACAGAATGGCTTTAGGGCAGGAGGAGGCTTTCCCTTGTAGAGGCTGTGGGTGGTGCCATCTTATTCAAGTGAAACCAGCATCTGCAGAAATACACTAGGGCTGAAAAACAGCAGCTGTGAATGGGGTCATTGCCCTTGTACAGCACAGTGAGTGGAGCTGCCATTGGAAAACCTGTGTTCTACCCTGGCTTACTGGGTGTTTACAAAGGAAAAGGAAAATGAACCTGGACAGCTGGGTATATGACACCTGAGATCCATTTTTGGTTTAACAGAATGACTCACCATTAATTCAAAAGGGTAAAATGTTGATGAGAAGAACTGGTAATTCCTTCTTGTGTTTAGACAGGTATGTTTGTGATCAGAGGAACTCCTCATACAAAAGTAGATTAAGGGCCCACTGGCAGAAGAAAAGGTTTTGAGCTCACCTGAAAAGCTGTTGGGTAAAGTATTGCTCCTCTCATGAGTTTGAATCTCCCTCACTCCAGCACACTTTTCAAGCTAAAGCTCTGCAGCTTATTATTGAATAAAAAATATTTTGAGGACAAATAAAAGTTTTCAGCTAACTTACTGTTAGCCATCAAGTTCTGTGCAGGATTTTGTCTGTTGTGAGAAGCACAAGTAGTAGAGATGGTAAAACATGCATTCTGTTAAGAACTCCACTAAGATCCATTTTAAGCTTTTCAAATAACTTATCAGTTCCAGGAGGTGATGTATCTTACTGTAAAAAATTCAATGTTAGAAGCTGTTCCAAATGAAAAAAAAAAACACGTTGGGCAAAACTTAATTTAAAACTGTCTTAAGACATTTCTAAAGCCCCCAGTCATAAAGTCATCATCATACTAGAAACTCAAACATTTGCCTTCAGATGTAACCCATCTTTTAGTAGATCTTCATGAACACCTGTTTTAACAATACTCTTACTGACAGGAAAGTAGTGTATCTTCATTGTACTTATTTTCCAATTTTCACAGTATGGATAATAGTAAAATATTTAAATACATTCTGAAACAAATCACTGTACATAAAGCAGATTCTCACTGCATTCATTGTGTTGTACATTTCTATAATACCACCACGTAGTATCAGAAACAAACTCAAATGCTGCTTTTGCTTTACAACAAAATTATTATTCTGTAATGAATGTTCAGCAATGAATTATTTTTTCTATCTAATGAGTATGTGTACATTAGAAATGAAGCAGCATGTATCTTTTACACAAAGCTGGATTTAATTTAATGGCATTATTTGAGGCTCAATGGCTGCAGGTCATCAATTCATTGGAAAGACTAACACCATCATTCACCCTGGTCTGCTGCAAACTCCAGCACAGGCCTGACTCACCTTCTGCTGTAATTCCTTGCTAAAACCAGATGAAAATAAGTAATAGAAGGTCAATAACCTCATAACTATTTTACTTGCCAAGCTTCTCAATATTTCTCCAGGTACTGCCCTGATGAATGGAGAGCTGAGAAGAATTACCAGCTTCTTCCTCCTGCTGGCAGCTGCCTGTATGAGGAATAGTGCAGGCCAAATGCCTGCAAAGTGCAGCTCCTCCCCACAGCTACCTGCACACACACCTTACCAGACCTCATGAAGGAGGCACCTGCAGCTGCACCATCTCTGCAGTGGCTCTAGGTATTGTAGGGCAAGCCATGGATGAGGGACCTGCCACAACCATCCAGAGTCACAAATGTTGCAGCAGAGGATTTACTTTCATAAAGACTTGCCCAATGTCTGATGGAGGCCATGTATGCCTTTCTGTTGATCTGAATGAGTGTTGGTTTAGGCTACCAAGGTAGCCCTGCTGTGGTAATAAAAGTGGTAGGAAAGCAACAATTAAAAAAAAAAAAAAGGTCGTCGATCTCTGAATTATTTTGCTATGAAACATAGATTTGATTAGTATTTTGCTCTTCCCTGCAAAGTACCTGAAAAGCTGAGTTTTGTTGGAATGTGATCAGAGCAAGATACATGTCTGCCTGCTTCTGATTTGTATACGGTATTTATGTGATTTCCATCTAATTTATTTTATTCATGAATAAGCAAAGAACTCTTCTCAAAAATGTATTTTGAGTTATGTTAGGATTATTCCTGATTTCTAAAAATCCATAACTCAGACAAATTGTATTATATTTTCAATGCATACTCAAGCTATGCATAATACTCTCCTTGTTGACACCCAAGTAGTCACAGAAAGTCATACAGATCAGGAATGTTCTGCTCAAATAGGCTTCCAGACATTCAGAGGATTTAGTTTGTGCTGCTTTTACTTAGCAAAGAAGATGCTTACATATCAACCTCCCACTCCTTTCCTTGCTCAGTTATTTCAAGTGCTTATTTGCTTTCTTAGAGTAGTGACATTCATAAAAGTAGTTGTTCTGTCCTGAGGATGTGATGCCACACTGGGTGATACTGCTTTCTCAGTACTGTTTTCACTACAAGAATAGTTGAAGATTTTGTGCTCACATATTGAGTTAAACAGGCACACCTCTGCATTTCCAATCCATGAGTATATTTTAAGAGTTAAATTGCTTAGTTACTTTCCTTTAAGAAAAGTAGCTCTATCCCCTGTAATGACTCAGACTTAAGGTTGCTTATGTGTTGAATCCTGTTCTGTACAATGTGTAATATGGCAGCAAACCAGATACAAACCAGGATGGATCTCTGGAACCCCCTCATCCAGTTTCCATTGATTTCTCAGGGAACTGGATTATTCACAGCTGGCTGTTTGCAGTCTCCATGGAGCTTCTCACCTCCCTGTCCGCTGGTAGAGGAATTGTGTTGTTTCCCACCTCTCCTTGCTGTAATACTAGGACACGCTGGCTCTCAAAGTAGCTCTACTACAGAAAAGGTGTCAAGGAGCAGTTGGGTTGTGAAATTATTTGTGTACTTATTAAACTCTTGGGCAACTCCTGTAAACAGTTCTTTTGGGATCACTGCAGAATGGTGATTTTAGAATATAGCTTTTTGTACCTTCATTGTACCTAGTATAAAGGAACTGTTATTGAAATACTACCCCATGGTACGGTGGAGAGACATTTTATCATTGTACAGTAAAGTCACAAATGAAAACTGGACAATGATGAGTGTATATTCTTGCTGTCATGTTATTATTATTTTATAAGTTGTTGAAACACCATGTTTATATCCAGGCTAAAAACACAGAGTAAACTGACAGACACCTCCAAAGGTTGTCTGTTTAAAGCAGAGCTTACTTTCTTTGATGCTTTCATTATTGTCCTTTTGCTAGTCTACCAGAAGACCCTGGCTTTGACTTCACCATCTGCAGACACCTTATGTGTTCCAGCCTCTTAACTAACTGTCTCTCTGTCTCTAGTATGTCAGTGTCTGTCTTTTTTTTTTTTTTTTTTTTTTGGTATTGAAGGATAAAAAAACTGAAGGGAGTACTCCAGCTGAGCTCTTACAAGTGCTACATGAATGGAATTCTCTGTTCCCTTGACCTGCTGCCTGTGCTCCTGCTAATTGTGTAGTTAGCATCCGTTGCCCCAAGGGTGCACTGCTGATTCATGTTCCATCTTTTCCTCACTCCCTCTTCCCCGATCAGTAGCTTCTCTCCTTTCTTTACAAGGAACAATAGCCTAGGAGTGACCAAACTTCTTATGCCTCTTGTAATGGAACTGTCCATTGTCAGGATGGCTGTAATTTCTACAAAACTCATTTCCAGAATGAGAAATCCGAGTATGCAGTTGGTCTTACTCAGATTATGTGCTAACATAGAGCAGAATAAAGAGGTAGAAACAATAGTCCCTTATACATCAAATACACACGATGCAGTTTGAAGACTCAGCCGTTATTTGAACAACAGAAGTGGCCAGTTTCTGAAGTTAGGAAGGTATTTAAAAGATTGAATGCTGCTTGTGTGAACTCTTCATGACCCTTACTTTTACTCACTTTTTAAAAAGAAGAGAATGCTGTAAACCTACTCTGTGGTCTCTGGCAATTTTTAAAAAGCTTGTCACTTTTCCCTAGTACAGGTAGTTTTAAACCAGGTCATTAACAATTAACTAGGATACAGTTAAGCTAACTAAATCTGATTTTTCTTTTCTAGAGGTTTTTATCAAATGAAGGTGGTTAGACTACCAGATATGCTTCCAGTACCCCACTTCTGGGTTTTTTTCCCTACTCTGTGGGTGATTAGAATAGAGAGGTATCTTACCAAATGCAGTATTTTAAGATAGAGGAACATTTAACAAGCAGTATTTCTGTGGTTAAACAAAAGTGAAGTTATAGCCAAGCATATTCTTCACTCCCACAGATTCTATATTTTTTTCATTAGGTTTATTCATAATTTTACCATTGACAGAGAAAGAAGTTTAAACATTTCTCCTTATAGAAAGAAAATGGTCTAATTCTGGCTTCCTGAGCAGACAGGCTTTGTTTATTTAGTTTTAACCATGTTATATAACTCTTCTTATCACACATTTAGGAATTCAAAGGCGGGTTTCTAGCCTGAAGGTTTCTGATAACATCCTATTTTCTGGTATGTTTTTCCTACCTACAGTTTACAACTTTGTGACACTATTAATACTCTGCCAATAATTTCAGTCAGTCTCTCCAGATAACAACTAAACCTAACTTTTGCAATAGATGATATTTTCAACATACAAAACCTCTGTATTGTACAACCGATTTATTATTAAAATCTTATTTCCCTAGGACTGATATACTAAAATCTTCTTTAGTGACACTGTAAAGCAGTTAATATTTAGGGTTTCCCTTGCAAAATTTGGGGCAAGTATATCAAAACCCATTATCGTGGAGTTTGTATCATTTGACTTGCTTATCAAATTTTGTATCCTTTCAAAGAAGTTTGGGAGGTTTGTATAAACTGCTCATAGCAAAGTGTACTTTGATGATTTGTGATCAGCTGTATTTTGAATTTTAGAAGAGTTGTGAATCCTTTCTATTTTGATCAAATCACTGATACACAGCCTTGCTGAGGAAGCCTTCTAGTCTCATTTTCTAAGTCTACCTGACAGCAATGCCTTTTGTTCAGTGACTACAGCCCATTTCCACAGGGGCAACTTCTTCTGTAACCGCAATATAGATGACCTGTCCTTTAAGCTTCCACATCTTCCCATTGTCCTGAAGTGGACGCTTTCAGTTTGCCATCTGTGGCTCAGTCTGCTTCTTAGACTCTTGTAATACCTGCTAAATACCCTTATGCAGCTAAAATCAGGTTTGGAACTCTAAGTCAATCAAACGTGTTAAAAGAAAGAGAGAATGGTGTTGTGGTGCTTTTCCACTTCATCACCGATGTAGTGTGAAGAAAGACTGAAGCTGGGTTGCCCAAGCTACAAAGCTGCTCCACTCTTTGTGCAGGTTGCAAGAGACTTGTCAAAATGCTTTTGAATAATGGAGAGTGCACCCTTACCCAGAGGTCGGAATACTGAGACCCAGTTCTCTAACAGTCCTCTTCTGGAGCACCTTGAGTACAAGGACTTATGGAAAAGTCTGAGTTCTCTCGTGATTCAGTGAAATCTGAAAAGCGTATTGTTTGCTACATAAATTGTAGGGTTTGGTGGAGAGCTTTGACAGCAAAGCTTTTTGTGTATCCCTGATCACCACTGTGTTTCCAGGAGGATGCGAATGATTACAGGAAGCATCAGGAAGGGATGTTTACTGTCACACTTGATAAAGCTACATGTTCATAGAAAAAACGTGCAGTTACAGGCATTTCTAGTTGTGGTAATTACTGGAGATATCCCCCTCTTATGCTTTTATCCTGGATTTTGTGATATTTCTGTGAAGTATAAGGGGGTTTTGTCATGCAATTTGGATTCATGAATTTCAGCATATGGGCTTTCTGATTTATTTATGTTGTTGATCATGGTGTGTGATTGCTTAACTTCTTTATCTCACATTCTTATTCTTTCACTTCATGCCTGGAATTCTGACAAAATTTTAAGTAGTGAATAATGAATTAAGCAAGATGTTTGGCTCTACCAAATGTTGCAGTACCTTTTGAGACTCATAATACTGCATGCATTCTGAAGTCAGGCTTTGATTAGAAACGTGGGTGGGTGGGCAGAGCATACCTATCTGAAGTGCAAAGGCCAAGGACTGAGACAGTGATGAAACTCGTGACTTCCTGATCAAGAGAAGAGCTGTAGCTATCTGCACCAATACTTCTCTTCTTCAAGAGATAATAAACTTCTTGGACTTATTTCATGACTTAACTCTGATTGCAGTGTGAACCATCTGTTCTGTTATACTATCTGCTATCCTGTGCTCAACCTCTCTCTAGGGCTTATTTGGGTAGTTACGTTTTGGTTTCATTTATCTCCTCATGATTCTTTTTGTGTGATTGTGGGTGCATGAACTTCAGCTATGTGGTCTGCACTTCTCATTTGATTTGATTTGCTCATTTGATTTCCAGTATTTTATTGTGGGATGAAGACATTAACCACTATTCCTAACAGCCAAAAAAAACCCCACCATATCTTATTTCTGTGTTCATGTACTGCAGGTGATTACAAATCCTTCCTGGTGCAGAAGGTTCACAAGATGTTCTGTTGCAATGACATGATTTAGGAGGTGGCAGAATTGTGGAAAAACATGGCTGCAAGATGTTTTGAGAGCAACCCTCTCCAGTTCATCTCAGCAATGGAGTACTCCTACATGCTCTTCTCTCCCTACAACAGAAGAGAAAACAAGGTAGGGATGGACCAGGGACCAGCATTGTGGGCTGAGCTTTGGGAGGCAGGAGCTGATTCTCCAGTTAAATCCAACTGGAAATAAGCAATAATGTCTTGCTAAAGAATTACAATGAAGTAGCCTGATGCTATGGCAATGATGGGCAGGTGCTCAGTGACATAGGGTGCTAACAGACAGCAGATATGATATACCACAAAGTCATTTATTTATTAACATAGGAGAACCCATGGACTGTGATATTATTTCTGTGACTTATCCAGAGCTTTCTTCATTGCTAAGTTATTTCTGTGTGTGATTTAGTAATGAACATCAGAAAATGTGTTACCTAGGCAGCTGAGAGATTTTTGGGTTTTGTTTTTAATCAAAGTAAGCAGTTAGAGACCTGTCACAAAATAGAAATAATCTTTTGTTATATGTGATACTTCTGAGATTTCAGATTTCTGACTAACTATTGCTAAGATGTGAACAGAGCATCTGGATGCTTGTTTCTGCACCTGGACATTCCAAAAGATTTTCCTTCCTTTTTTATAATTTTAACTTTATTTCTGTAATCTGACAATCAACAAATCTAAAAAATACTGGTGCTAAGACTGGGAGAAAGCCTACTCAAACTTCTTGCTGTTTTTTAGTGAATATGAAATTTTTTGCAGAGTTGTTTCATTTTTCATCTGTGATTGGAGTTTCAGACCAACATCTAATGAATTTAAAATGTGGGTAAAATGCTGTGAAGTGTATGTAACTTACTTTTTCTTAAGAGCAAGCTTTATCTTTTTATTATTAGGCCTTCATGGCAACCCAAATGACATTTACAAATGCTATTTGTGCTCAGGTACAATGAAGGAGGAGTATGGAGGAGCAGAGGGGATGATCTCAATGATTTGAAGGGGTTAGAATGCAGCTATATCAAGGTTTAAAATTGTGTCTAACAGTTTTCTAGAAGTTTGTTGTAGTGAGGCAAGTGTTAGGAAATCTAGTGCCAGGCCAGGAGGCCTAGTAAGCTACTTTAGATCTTCCACAACATAATGAATGAAAAACACATCTCCTCTAAGGTAAATGCTATCAATCATTCAGTGTCCTTAAGTGCAGTGGAAACAATTAAAAAACCTATTTGTTATAACTTCATTACATTTTGTTACATGACACATCTTGAGACAGATTTGTGGTGTGCTCCTACCAGTACCTGGGATTACCCATCAGCCAACTTTCAGTCTGATTCATTGGTCAGACTCATAGAACTGAAAGAAGATGATGAGTCTAATGTTTTGAATGTTAGGTTAAGAAATTCCTTACGCAGACTTCCATATTTGCAGTACATGTTTTCAGAATTCATACTTTGTGATCTACAGCTTGTGAAGCATGCTATTTTTGTGCAACATGTAAGGCCAGCAATTAACACACACACACACAGAGTCCCCCAGCACTCAGTCCCTTACACATGTAATTTGAGAGACTCTGAGAAAATTCAGGTGAGACTGATCAGAGTGGGCTGACAAACAGTATAAGGAACGCGTTACCTCACAACCTAACAGCTGGAGTTTGAGTTTTTTAATCCTGTCTTTCCAGTAGTGTAAAAACTTAGAGCATCCTAAGGAGCAAAACAATAATGGAGCTATAAAAGTATTTGTATCTTCTTTTACATAAGAGTCAATCAGTTCTCTAGAGATGTTGATATAAATGCTTTGACCAATGCACCTGACAGGTTTATGAAGTAAGTCAGCCTCAGTAATAGATTTCCTCAGTGCTGTCCTGAGACAGACTTTGAAACTTCATCATTAATACTGTGGGTCCAACAAAAATGGCTTATCTTCCTGTACTTGATCAACTGTCCAGGAAGGAAACAAAGATGTAACGGACAAGTAATTTGAAGGTGCTCAAAGGTAGTTACTAGAGCAGGTTGTTTTGTGTAATGTGAATGCATAGGAAAAAATGTGTACAAACAGCACACTACCAGTAAGCTTGCGATGAAGACATTAAAAATAAAGTGGCAATTTGAAAGGACATGTCTGCTTACTGCTCCAGCTACAACCAAAGCTTTGTCAGAAAGCCATTAAGGACTGAGTCTTAAACTAGCACAGTGATTCTGCACTATAGAATGTAGCTGTCTAATGGCATATTTGTCTGAGAGCCTACATACATACTTGTCACTGGCTGAGGCAATATTACTGAGAGAGTGTTCTTGTTCTCCTGTAGATATGTGTTGTTACTGTCCCCTTACATGTTTACTGTAATGGTCGCTTTCCTGTGAGGAGCAGAGCCTGCTAAGGGTCAAAGCAGATCCATGTAAACGGGTTACTCCAGAAAAGGACCTGCTCCCTGGCTCTTCTGAAATACCAGTGTTACCCAAAGGAGTGGGAGTGACACTATGCAGTTCCCCATGACTTCCTGTCACTTGTGCCAGATTTGCTGCTGGTAATGACCACATCCTAGGACACCAAAAAGAAAAGGTTTCTTAGCACTAATATGAAGGGAATGGGTTTGACAGACAGATGCTTCTTCAGCTATTTTTTATCTTGCAGATTTTAAATTGAGAGACCCCAATTAAAACTATGGGATTTGAGTTTGGTTGTTTTTTGTTGTTGTTGTGTGGGTTGTTTTTTGTTGGTTTTTTTTTTTTCCCTCACTGCTTTTTTAGGGGCCTAACCTATTCCTGCATGTCCAGTAAAATTTTATCTCTTTCCAAGGAGCAGATCTCCATATTAAAAATTGTAATAGTTGGCACTTTTTTAGCTACTTTAATATTAAACTTTGCAGTACTTTACAAGTACCAGTTAATTAAGTTCTGTAGAACTGCTGTTACAGCACAGGCCAAGATGGGTAAATTGATAAAGAATGGAAGCATGGTTTCCCTAAATTCATAACAGGATGAGGTCAGCTCTGTGGTGTTTTGTTTATCCCCTTTGTAGGGGTTTATGCAGTCTAAAATTCTCCAGTGCTTAATTTTTCTGTCACATATAAGAGAGCATTGCTAAGCGCATTACAAAGGTGATCACTGCCTTTGTGAGAGACTTGGTTATAATCACAGTATTTCACTTACCTCTCCTTAATTGGTCCCTTTGACATTCTAAGTTTAGCATCATGTTTTTTCTGTGCTTCCAGTAGTGTAAATATACTTACTGTCGAACTGCTCTTTTTTCTAAAATCGCATCTAGATCCTTTTTCTTGGCATAATCAGTGTTGTCTACATCCAGTATCCTCCTTGCCAGATGCCTGTGCTGCATTTGCTTACAAGGAATTATTAAAGCTAAAGCTCATTGTGACTTTATCTGTTTATGGTGCAAGGAAGTTGTCTGTAAAAAAACCTGGAGTGTTTCGTGTGCATATATACAGGCATATGCATGCATTTACACATATTAAATGTGTAAGAAGCTGTGAAGATATCTGCTGAATCTTGACTCCTTTCTCTGCATTTCTCAGTATCATGTATTTAGCTGAAGGAAGATATGATTCTTCCTCACAATTAACATACTATTCTTCCCTCTATACCACAATAATGATACCTCAGCAATGTGGAAAACAAAGCACTTGCACCGATTAGAGAAGTGCCAAAAACTCAAGCTCACTTCTAGTTTGTGACACGTTTGAATAGAACAGGAAGTTTAAGACTAATGACTGTGATCTTTTATCTATTTTTGACCTACTAGTAAAATGTATCACAGGTATCACAGTATCACCAAGGTTGGAAGAGACCTCAAAGATCATCAAGTCCAACCTATCACCCATACCTCATGACTACACCATGGCACCATGCCATGTCCAATCCCCTCTTGAACACATCCAGGGATGGTGAGTCCACCACCTCCCTGGGTAGCCCATTCCAATGAAAACCACCACAGTGCTGTTTAGTGGTGTGCATAAGACACTACGTCATTTTCACTGAAAATTAAAAGCAGGAAAGGCAAAAAAATGTTTTAGGTCAGTGAATGAAAGTCAGTTTGTGCTTTGCATGGGATGTGTAACTGCATTTTCTAAAGTGTCAGAAGAGAAAGGGTCATGTTCACCGTGTGATCAAAATGAAGCACATTTACCATCTCTATTCTCATTTGCAGGGTTTATAGTCTGTGCTTGATTTAAGTTACAGTTTGCTATAAACAAAATTTAAAAATCTCCTAAGTCATCACTTAGAAAAAACAACTACCTTCCTGATGTTCTCCATTAGACACCTTGTGCACAATTTCAGTTTCTAGATTGGGAATAGATTTGAATGGAAATTTTGTCAGCTATCAGTAGCTATAGATTTGCATTAGGGCAAGTACATGCCCTGGAATTTCCACAATAATTCACGTTTGGATCCAATTTCTGAAAATAAACATGGTGATTTGTAGCAATTCCTGAAACATGCTCACCTACCAAGGTCACCCTGAACTTTGATGTTTGTTTATTTCAAATATGCTTTTAATATTTCAAAGCTTTAAAATGTGGAGGTTATTTCAAAGTTTGCTCCCTGTCAGGCTTCAGGCCATGTGAGTTGTTTAATTCCATTACTCAGTTCTACCTCGTAACAAACAGGCCCAGCACTGCACGTACTCGGGTGATCTTGTTTCTAGTCTAACTGAACGGGATGCGCACAGTTTGGCTGCACGTGTTACATGTTTTATTTTCAAATGTCTGAAGCCAAATCCTTCTGAAACAAATAATATTGCTGAAGCTAATGAATGAAGAGAATAAGTGAACTCTGCAGGCAGTGGAGTTAAGTGCTACTGAAAGGCTTTGCAAACACACAATAGAAGTTTGCTTATATAGTACGTAAAACATAAATATAATACAGTCTTGAACAGCAATGAAGTACCAACCTTCTGTTAAAAATTTGTAGCAGGTTTATTCAGATCCATAAATAAAGTTTAGATTCAGTGGAACTGAATGTGCAATTACTAAAGATTATGTTTTAATAAATATCCCTATATTTAAATGCCTGCAATTTGATTAATCTAACCACATGTGTGTTAAGGAATTTATTAAATTTATAATTAAGATACAGCAAATATGGATATAAAAAAAATATTAAGAACTTTTAATTTTAAAAATTGCAAAAAAATTATGCACAGTTAGAATATATGTTTACAGTGGGAATGTACAGTATTTAGGGAAATATAACAATTTTAACCGTTTTAAGCAAACCGGTACGAATAACAGGGAAAGAGAGTCCCCGGAAACAAAATGGCACTCGACCACAGTGGGGAAGACTCGACAAGAACTGTTAAGTCAAAGAGGCAATGAATTAATTACTCACAGCTGATTCCACCCAAGTGGGGAGTGCTGCTGCTGTGTATTAGCCGGTGAGGATTTTGGGGTGCTCTCGTGCACCAAGCATGCCTGGTTGCTGGCAGGAATGACGTGGGGTCTTGGGGCTGGTCTGGCTTCAGCAGGAAAGCAGGCTGTTTATGATTCTTCTTGTGACAGGCTCTTGCATCTTCCTGGGTAAAATGAGGCACGGCAAAATTCTAGTTGCAAGGGGAAGCAAGGCTTGGCTCCAGCTCCTAAGCTCGTGACTTCTCTAACTTGTAGTGAGTAGTCTCATGGCTTTTATCCCAGGCTCTGGACCAGGCAACTCGAGGCAGCTTCAAGTAAGGCAGGTCCAAGCAGACAAACAAAGGCAAGGCAAAGGCAACTAGAAATTGGCCTGTATATATATCTTGCCTGAGATTTAATTGGGCCAATAGGGCAACTGCCGCCAGCAAACTGTTACCCAACAAAAAGAGATTCTGCCAGCTTCTGGCCATAAAAGGCAGAAACATAGGCCTGGTTGAGGAGAAGCAGTGACCAGTACATGTGCTCTTGCCCCAGAAGGAAACTTGTTTACCAGACATGTTAGGTCCTGTCCCTTTGTTCCTTTTCCCGCGTTACCCCAATTTCCGCAGAAAGGAGCAGGGAGAGTGGGACCATGTCTAGACACATCAGGGCCTGTCTGGGTTTGTGCTGGGCCTGTTTGGCCCTACCATGACAATCTGTCATAAATATGAGCTGTGATTTCCAGTCTGCTGATTGTCAAACATCTGGCAATTTCAGGGCCAGTCTCAGATATAAACCAGAATGGAAAAGGAATCTTGGGATATTTCAAATTCCAGTCTTTGACTCATATTGTATCTAAAACGGGATGAATTTATGGTTTTTAATTAAATGAAAAGAATTTCAGTCCTTCACTATGACTGAATTTTAAGGTCCTTTTGGGAAAGAGCAATCTTCCTTTCTGTCTTCATGACAGTGTTTATTTCAATGGGACTCTGCTTCAGTCTAAAAGGCATAGTCGTGAATCAAATTTCTGTGGTGTTTTTGGTGTCGATAATACATAATGCATGTGTTCCAGAACTGCTAAGCCTTTAAATAATTAATAATAACGCTTTATTACCCCTCCCCAGGACATACCAAAAATCCCAAGTACTGTTTTGCCTGAATCTTTCCTGCTTGAACAAAGGCAGATAGTCCTGTGATTAATTCATATTGAAAAAAATCAACTGACTGAATGTTTGGAAATGGAGATAGACAAATACAGCTACTTTCTAAATACAGCTTCCTCATCCTTGCTATGCTACATGCCTACAGCTCTTTTTTTTCTTCTTTTTTTTCTTTCTGCTTTCCTTTTTTTTTTTTTTTTTTTTTTTTTTCCCTTTCCCCTTTTGCTGTTAACTTGTAGGAGCACTCTAGCCACATCAGTGACAAAACAGACATCAGGCAACTAACAGCTATCCTTTAGAGTCACATCTGGTAGGTTTGACTGACACACAGTAGAACTGATTAACCACAGAATAACATGCCAGAAATGTAACAGGAGAAGTCACTTCTGCCTGATACCAATCAATCATTCACTCTCTCCAAGTACAAATGCACATTCACAGTGGAATGAGTTTGACCCACACTCTTATCAGAATAATAGTGAGAAACTATTGCCAGACTTTTAGATGGGAAAAATAAAGTACAAGCCAAATGCCATAAAGCAGATTCACAGATGGGAATACATGTTGTTAAATGGCACCGTGGCATATGACCGCAAGAAGCAGACTATTCTCCATATTGTAGAAGATGTGCCTGGTATGAGGATTGCCAGTACTTGAAATACAGAGCTGGAATATGTAAAATTATATAGCAAAATCCTGATGCAATATTTTGACAGCTCAGTGCTTTAAAGATCACTTTTTCCATCAATGCAAGATAAAAGAATCTGATGCTTATTGGGAAAATAAAGGTCTTAGAAAGTGAGAGCTGCTTTTTGGCCTACATTAAGGAAGGCAGTTAAACATGTGCTTGAGTCTTCTACTGATGTTTTTGTTGAGTCAATTAAATTCCTTGAGTCAACTTAAATTCCATTATGTGAAACATGCTTATGTACTCTCATTCACTGTCTTTAGCCTTGTGATTTCAGTATTTCAGCTCTTCAATTATCTGAATATAATGCAGGTCAGATTACACCTTGCTAGCCAGGTATGGTCAAGCGAATAGGACTTTTCTACTCCTGCAGCTTGAGACATTCCTGAATGTGATTGACGTTTCTTTGTATTCAGTGTATTGATGGGTGTTAAACACCATGGTGTGATGTTGTGTATGTCATATGGAGATGGAAGTATGAAAAGATTTTTACAAGCCTCTAAAGATGCAACAGTAAATATAAAATCATCCTGTGTCTTCAGTTTATGTAGTGTCTTCCATACACTCTCCAGTGCAGGGCCTGGGAGAACAAAATCCAAAATCTAATGTTGAACAGCATTTACCAGAGAACACACAGAATCATCCCCTTGACCACCTGCTAGATTCTGCAAAATTGAATCTCAACTGCCTTTGACTGTATTTTTTTCCACATTTTTGTGTACCAGGAATGAAGATTTTTTTTCTAGCTTGTAGTTTATGAGACAGCCATATTTCAACAGATAGGTTGTACAGGAACTCTTACAAAGTTACCTGTTACACCCTGTTAAAGCTATTGCAGCAAATGCTACACCACAGCCACCAGGTCTGCCTGTATATTTGCTAGACTGGTGTAAATCAGGAGCAACAAAAGCAAGGGTGGTTTGAATGGGTGTAACAACTGAGAACAGAACAGCCTTTTAACACTGGAAAGAATCAGTCTATCTACACAAGCAAATACTCACTACATATAATTATTTCCTGAAACAAAAAATTGATTTAGTATCTAAGTGTAGAGCTTGCATAGTATTTCATAAGAAATGACTGTGCAATAATATTTTTTAAAGAAGATAGCTTTCTGAAAGCAAGCCATATGCATAATGCCCCCTAATAAGAGATGAATCTGATTGAAAATAACTGTGCACATCATCTCATTCCATTTTTAAAAGCACTAAGCTCTCTGTGATTGGCACAATTGCATTAATAATTTATAGCCATTGGGAATTGTTGGTTTCTGCCTTTTTTGGGAGTGTGAATCACGAATGATTGCTCATTTTAACAATATTGAAAAAGATTGGAGAAGTAAAGCTGAAGGGAGGAAATGTGCTGACAGAATGTGCAATAATTGTGTTGGCCAGCCTGGCTGCGGGAGCTGGCTATCAAGTATGTTTTTTCTACTCAGCTAGTGAGAATCCTTATGTGAGGAAAACATCATCTCTGGAAACGGTCCCCAGTGGCTGCCATTGTTTGAGAATGCCAAGACCTCCCTATTTTGTTTATGTTTTAAATGTGGCAGAAAATAAATGTGCAACTAGGCTTTGTTTGGTTTGTTGCAATGTCAAAAAGCTTTAACGCTTAAGCTGTCGCTGCTGTTCCTGACAGAGCAAAGTAGGACAATCAGAAATGATGCATGAAAGGAGCTCTCTGTGCTTGACTTCACTGTTTTTTGCATGTGATGGTATATATTTGTTTATTGAACTTGTTTTCTTGAGTATTGAATGCAGCATGTTTTGTAGAAGAATCAGCCCTTTAATATGAGATCAGCTACATTTCTTATCATTTGCAATGTATGCTCAATACACTTTGGCAATTTTGAAAGTGTATTTCCTGTACTGTATTATATAAGATATAGCTGTTTTCTTTAGTGTTAAAATGCAAATCTTGCATTGGAAAAGTAATTCTTCCATCCGTGCAATCACAGAACGAAGTTACCCAGATCTTGAGAAGAATAGTTGGTGTCTTCTGAGCTATTAAAAAACCCCTTTGATCCATATTCATAAATCTTTACAAACATACAGCATTGTCAGCACAAGAATCAATTTGAAGTAGTCAAAGGTTTCACATGTCTCTGTCTGCTTAACAAAATGTTATCAGTAGCATTTGCTGTCCCTTTTCTAAGCTAGTTTTTGAAAGTCTGGGTCTGCATGCATTCACTAATGATGATATTGTATCTGAGCAAGAAGTTCAGTTTAATATAGATAGTTCAAATTTCTAAGGGATAAAAAAAAACACAAACCCAAACAAAAACAACCAAAAAAACCCCAGTTGTTTCTGAATTCTGATGTGGTAGGAATGCTCTTGGGAAAGAACTACAATCATTTTATCATTAGGAATAAGACTTAGAAGAGTCCGTCACAAACTATGGTTTATGGTTCCCTTGCAGCTGCCTGGGCTGCCTTCCTCATTTCTTTTTCCCCATCTATCAATGGATGTGAACCTTGGGACAGTTTTTCCTCAGCAGTGCAAAACAAGTCTGAAAGGCTCAGCTCCAGCTATATTTCCAATTAATACAGCATTAACATTGAAAGGCCTAATTAAGGCTGTCTTGTCTCCAGCCTTCTCAGCCCCATAGCTGTTCCTTCCAGTCCCACCAGCTTTCTTCCAGTGCCACTCACACAATTCCCAGAGGCTCTGAGTTTCCTTCCCAGCAGGGATGCCCAGTCTGGAATGGGCTGAAGCAAGTGCATCCTTGGTGGTATTTGCCTTTAGGTCACAGAGTTACATGGTTAAGCCTCATAATGAATCTTCTCAGCTCAATACGAGCCAGCAAATAACCCTTTTCACTTGTGATTGTTTCTTTTTTCCCTTTATAGAACTCCTAGCAGGGGAGACCAACAAAGCAGCTCTCTGTTCCTCAGTCCTGCTTTGCTCTTCAGCTCAAGGATGGCTGGTTCCCATGCATCTCACAGACAACCTGCCTCCCCTGGAGCATCTTGCTCTCTTACATTTCCATCCTCTTTTTTAAGCTCAGTATGTGTTTTCCTCACCCCCACCCTTTTAGAGCATGCTGGGGTATGCTTGTAATTTTTGCAACAGAAATGCCTCTTACTTAAAAGCTGGCAAATCAAGAGGGTGGTACAATTTACATGACTTCAGGGTTGTAAAATTCTGGTGGGATGTTTTCAGCCAGCCTCACTCCAGCTGGCTGCAAGCACTTCTAAAGATAAATGCTACGATTTTCAAAGGACGTTAAGGGAATAGGTGCCTGATCTCCTTGGATTCCATAGAGAATCCTGTTTGTTAAGCTTTTGTAGCATTAAAATACAATGTGGTGTTCTTTTCTTCTTTTGCAGAAAAAGGGAAGTCTTTGTTTACTGAGCAGACACTTCAAAAGTGCATGCTGTTTTAAGGTTCCCCCCCCCGCCTTGTTCTAAATAGCTAAGGATTTTACAGTTCTTTATTAAGTCTAACTATTGATTTGAAGAAGTGTGCATGGAGGCACTCAGTGAATAGATTGAACAGATAATCCTTTTACATTCAGTCTGATTGCAGGAGTTACTGTAATTGTATTTCCTATAAGGGAAGGTGTAAGGCTTCTTATTCATCATTTCTCAAGCTATTTTTGATGTGATTATTTGTGAGAAAATTAAGAAGATCTTAACCATTAGCAAAATACAGATTTATACCCTATAATAAATAAATAACTAAATAAAACATAAATACAAGATACATTTTTCTCATCAAATTACTATGCAGAACTGTCATTTTTTCCCAGACAATAATTGATTATGATGTGATAAAGCTTAATTCTTACAGAATCTTTTTGACTTACTGTATATCCCTGGGGTCAGGGAATTCTGCCTAGCATCAATGGCTATTTCTGGCCTTTACTTGTTTTTCCAAGAATGTCTCATCTATGATCTGCTGTGTGGACTCACTTCACTCTTCTGTGTTTATTAGTAAATTGTAGTTGTTGTTTTGAAAACAAAAGCAAAGAATCACTGCAACAAACCTAGCCAGAGTATCTGTGGAAAGTGAGTGAGTGAGTGAGCAGGCTTACAGTTACATATGGCAGTTTTGGAATTCTTCAGCTCTTCTCCTTTTTTCCCCTCCCAGTATCTAGTGATTAAGTTCGGATCCAGAATAGCACGAAAGCGTTTGCTAGCACACCAAATACATTATACATTATTTAAAGATAAATATCAATTTTTCCTGTAGAGCAGGATATTAAACAGTAGGTAATGACAAGAATTTGTTCACACTGTAATCTGAATGCAACATTCCTGAACTGTAGTATATTTTGTATTCTTCTTTAACTTGTTTTGGTGCAATTTTCATTTCATTGTCCGGTGTACGCATTTCAGAAATCACCAAATTATTAGCATTGTGAGTGATGTGCATTTTATTATCCAGAAGTGAAAACCTGAAAGACAAGAACAATCAAAAACCAGCAAAACATGTTTGCTTTAAGTGATAGACAAGGAGAACAGTGATTCATAATAGGAACTGTAAGTGTTGATTTTCCAAATGAGATGGGAACAATTGATTATGCTACTGTGCTTTTGAAACAAAAAGATATAATGAACATAAGCAAGGGTCTAATTCTGCTAGATGCTGGCTCAGAATAATTTCTCTGCTTTAGACTGGAGAGATCATATATCCCACACTGAGTTAACAAGTTTTTACTGTAGGTGTTTTCATTATTACTATTACATTATAGGCAGGCAATTATATTGAGTATAGAACCTTTTACACTTCACAGATTACATTTTTAGTAACAGGTCATGAACAAATTAATCACCTCTTTGGAGAGCATTTGTTGAAAATTGTCATTTTTTGGGTCTTTGTCTAAGGCTTTCCAAGTTTGTGTAAACAATGATTTCAGCTCACAACCTGATACTCTGCTCACATTGAGTAACACCTTCCCACAGTGATGCAGTGGGATTGTTTATGCTGTACAGTGGGAGGTGGGAGTTAGCGTACATACTATAGGCTGTGTACCAGCCTGAACTGCTTCAATTACGTGAAAAATCAATGGATAATATTTAGGGTCTTTAAAGCAATTATTTCATCAAATTATCCTCTTGCTTTCAAAAAATGAGAGCTTTTAGATGACTTTTGACTGTCAGGTTATATCCAGACCATGTTAAAGGTCTGTTGGCTGTATTCCCTGTGCTCACCTTTTTTGAACCTACTTACTCCTTTTGCTTTCACAATTTCTTGTGGTCGTGAGATTTATGATCTAATTGTGTGCTCTCTGAAAAATAAATGAGTTTTTTGTTGAATATTCTGCTTCATCATTTCAATGGATGTACCCTAGTTCTCATAATGCATGTAATGGAGAATTCTTGCTTTTCCCAGTGTTAAAGGAGATATTTAATATGATATTTTAGTAGCCGCTTCAAGGGCTGTAATCTCTCTTCTGTGCAAATGAGCTTTGTGGGTTCAAGGAAAACCTTGGTGTCTGGAGCTCCAAGCAGTGGCCTGCCACATCTTGGCAAGGTATTAGCTGAAGCTCATTAAAACTTTTTTTTTAATTGTATTACAAAATGGTATCCAGATGAGATTATTTAGCATTACAAGTCCTTATGCAGCTTTTAGAAGAATCACTTACTTGCTAAATAGAGTGCAACAGCTCCTTGGGAGCCATTCCAGTCTATCAGGTAAATCTGTAATTAGTATCCAGTTGATCTGAAGCATGGTGCTGTCATTATATTGATATAGACATACGCATTAGAAAACATTACTGCCTGGGCACAGCAGGCAATTCACAAGCTCTAATAAATCAGCCATTTTACTTTTTAAATCCTAGTAATTTTTGTTTCAGAGTTAAGATATAGAGTCATAATTGAAACAACATTTTCAATTTTCACTTAAGCATAAACCAAGACATCTGTTTTTTTTCCCCACGATTTCTATATTTCAAAAGTGTTTGTTATTAAAAACAAACCAAACCACAACAACAAAACCTGAGAGGCTTTTTGTTTGTTCTTTGTTTTTTAAACAAATACATTGCATGTTAATGTTAAACTGGAACAACAGAAAAAAGGAGAAGAGATTGTCAGTTGTTTTGTGTACTTTTTTTTTTTTAAAAGAAATCTGGATTTAGTGCAATCAAGTAGGATTCCTCTGAATTTCACCATTTAGCTCTCATAAGAGCAGATATTCATGCCTTTTTGTGTTAATTTGAGGTCATGCTTTTTTTGTCTTAATTGGAGGTCCCATATTTTAGTATACAGTTTTAAAGTGTGTAGAAAGAAATTAAGTGATGTGTCAACTTGCATCTTCTGTGCTTCTATCATATTCTGTAAAATTTAGGATAATTAGACCAAGATGGGTTTGGAAGTATAAATTAAATTCAGGCATAAGAATGCTATGAAGTTTCTATGGAGCAGATGCACAGATCAGTTATTCTGGATAACCTCCCCATTTGATTACCAGTTATATTGCATTTGCAAGTCATTCAATCTTCCTTTGAATAGTTGCTTAAGCCTTCCTTATTAACTGAGCATTACTTTATCATATATTAAGTAGATGTTTGAGATATGAAAAGCCAAGCTCAGAGATCTTTTAGTGTGTTGTCTGATGCTTAGAAAATGGATACTGTCTGCAGAGGCACACACAGGCAAATGGGTCTCTTGTTATTTTTCCCTTGCCCTCAGTACACCACAGCCAGTGTGAGCATAAAACAGATTTCTTAATAGGCCAACATCAATAATAAGCTGTGCTCATTCACGTGACATGTTTGAAAGGAACAGTGTGAACAAAGAGTGAATACTGCTACGTGACCATTTCAGTCTGATATGTTTTCAAACTGAACTATAAAAGCTTTGAACCATTACATATGTAGAGGGTTGACTGATTTTGCTTTAAAAATCATATTTAATGGGAAATTTTGTTTTAAAAATAAGCCAAATCAGGCATGCTAGTGTACCTGGAATAAGTAAAATCAGAAGTGCAAGTGCTTATTGAACAAGACATCAAGACCAGTCTTGTGACTAATGCAACAGAGTTGAGGAAAATCTGAAACATAAATATTGTTCTTAAATTGTGAAATGTTTTGCAGCAAATGGAAACAAGTTTGAGTCAGCCAAGCTCTGGCTGACCTACACATGGGCTTTTCAGTAAAAGAGTGTAATTCAAAGCAAAGTATTCACCTGGCTCTGAAATTGAGGGCATCTACACACAGTCTCTGGCTTTTTCGCCAGTTGTTGGGGGAAATGTGTGCCCTCCTTTTGTCCTTGCCACAGATCAGCAATAAGTATTTAAAAAAAACAACCCAAACTGAAAAAGCTTCACATTAAGAGAGCAGAGGCTCTTCCTTATGCAGTATACATACACTGACTAGATCAATTAGCAGAAGTGGGACTATAGGCTCTACCTTTATAAAATTGTTGTGTGATATGGATTCTTTTTAAAGCAGTTGGTCTTGGCATTGAACTGGATCAGTTAGTATGAACTCTTTCAGAAACAGAAATCTCATTCTAACATTGTGAAATGCCTTGCTAGCAAATTGTTTGGAGTAATTAATCACCCACAGTCTTTCCAGGTGTCTGTTTATACAAAAACTTTAATTTTTGTCATGGAATGAGCTTTGTCCTTATGGGAACTCTGACAGAAATAAATTTAGTCAGACTGGAGGGAGCACAAATATAGAGTGTAATTACAGTGAGCAAATGATGGAAAGGACCAAAACCTAGAGATTAGAATGTTCAAAACATTCACCAAAGTATAAAAATTACATTTGATTTGGTTAACATGTTGCCTGGTAACACTGGGTTTAAGATCTCATCCAATAGTTCAGGAGCATGTTTAAGAAAGGAACTTCACATTACTTGAATCTCTCATCCTCTATTGATGGGTTATTTATGGAACAGCTGTGTTCATTTTAGAATACTGCAAGTGATTAAAAACAATGTTCCAAATGCAGGAAGAACTTACAAATTCTTTCAGTGATATTAACTATTTAGTAAGCTACTTTGGACTGCAGTATCATCCTTTAACAGCCATGGTCAATTCACAAAATAATTTTGTCACTGTAGAAAATAAAGAATAAGAATCAAAGAGAGCAGTAAAAGGTGAAAACAGTTTGTTTAGTGAGAGGCTGATCTGTAATTATTGCTCCAACTCCACTGAGATTTCCAAACATGCTGTTGTTTCTGTTAAGCTCTTTCTGCCTGCCTCCAAATCATGCCTTTACACCACCAGGCAAACCAGAGATGAATTTCCATGCTCATGTGCTGATACCATATCAGAAATTTCAGGTAATTTTAATGATGTAATATCTGTATTATCTCTGTACTGAAATGTTGTGACAACTTATGATAAACATCCAAGATTTTTTTCATAGGCACGATAAGAGAAGTAAATATCATATTATTAGACTGTTACATACCACAGTATATTTTGAAGCTTACCTCAGATGATCTAGGTTTCAAGCAAAGTAAGTGGCCAGGGTAGCAGAAAAGCTACAGAACGCTCAGGGAGAATAAATATCACAACACTAACTCAAGGAAGTTGTGTTTTGACCCAAGAAAGCTCCAGCTATCTGAAAACGCTTCTAAGTATCACTCTTCCTATATGTTTTCTTTTCTCAAAGAACTCTTTAATGTTCTGATGAGAAAAACCTTGTGCATTAGCAGTCACTTTTCTACATGACTTTGTTGTTCACTGTGTTAAAAATAGGTTTTGTACTTTTATTTCTTTGCATGAAATAGGGATTTTTTCAAGACAATTGTCACTTTAGTGCATCAGCAATAAATATAGCTTTAAGTCAGGACAGAAAGGAACTATTTTCATTTCAACTATCTATTGTATTAAAAGGTTTCATGTATTCTTGAGTCTCTCTTTTTCCACTTGCATATCTATGAGGACCAGGCAAGAGATCCAGGTATAAGCAATCTGTAAATCAGAAAGCAAATTTGACCATCTTAAAAATCTCTCCAAGACAGAAAGCAATGTCGAAAAATGTGATTTTTCTTTCAACTAGATTTTCACATCACTGTTTTTTCTTTGCTTTTTTGTATTGCCTATTTGGGAATTTCAGGGCTGGGGGCAGGGAGGAGCTCGAGGTCCAATTTTATGTTGAAGGAGAAACAAATGACATGAAGTCAGTGCATTTCTTAGCTTAAACTCTTTCATTTTTAGTGTGCACAAGCAGAAGTTCTTATAAATAGCCTGCAGTCAATCTTGTTTTTAAATATACCAGCCTAGACATCAGCAGTGCTTTTCTAGAAGGCACTGTGCTGTAAGAGCTTGCTACAGTTGTGCAGAGTCCTGCTAGTTTATTGCAAGGACATCACAAAATTATCATTCCATCTTTCTTCAAAGTTAAGTCATGGTATCATTATTTATCAGGTGATCATTAACATGTTTTCTCAGTGCTGTAGATTCACTGGATCAAGAATCATGATCCAGATTGGGTGTACAAATCAGCCAGAGGATGTAGTATGAACTTTATGCTTGCTTTATTTCACCCTTAGGACAGATGATACTCTCCTGTTATTGTTCCACAAGATAACACATTATGCAGGTTGAAGGGTTGTGTTTTGATTATATAAATGGTTGACGCTGTGACTGCACCTGCATAAGCCCTGTCAACTGGGTAAAATATGCCCTAGAGTAAGTGAGTCACATTGCCCTCATACCTGAGTCTTCTGGCACAAGATGTGTATGTTCCATCAGGAGGACTTTAGCAGCCTACAGTTCTGTCACAAGGAACTGCTTTTTTCCCCTCCATCAGACTTGTTATTTTCTGAAATGAAGATTATGGTAATTTGGACTCTGTTTGCTGGGGAAGGAGAGGGGAGGGACTGGATTAGATCAAGAGGATGGCTGTCTTCAGCAAAGACTGGCCATGTAGGAGTAATAGAGGTGAATCATAGAGCTGGATGACAGTAGAGCAGGAATGGATATCATTGGGGTAATTAGCAAGGACTTTCAGGCTCATGGGAATTGTTTGTGAATATATTCTGGAGAACAGAACATTGAACAATTAGTGCTTGAAGCTGAAGGCATTACAAAACGTCGGATTAACTGATATGGGCTATGCTCATGTAATTGTTTTGCAGAGAGCTTCTAAAGGTACAGATGATTCCATGTTACAAAGGCTCCGGAGAATTTGCAAGTACTTAGCAGGCTAATGAGAGAGGTTAGCTTTCAGTTTCCCAAAGCTAGATATAGGAGTGTATTTCTGAACAGGGAGTTTACTTATATTCATTTCAAAGAAGATATTTTGAGGCAGTTTGAACCTTGTCGTTATGACTTGCACTTTGTATTTAATGAATAACTATTCTTTCATAAAGTCTACTGAATTATTACAGAAATATTACAAGAGGGATATGGACGTGCTGGAACGTGTCCAGAGAAGGGCCACGAGGATGATCAGAGGGCTGGAGCACCTCTCCTACGAGAACAGACTCAAAGAGTTGGGGCTGTTCAGTCTGGAGAAGAGAAGGCTCAGAGGTGACCTAATTGTGGGCTTCCAGTGGCCTTCCAGTATCTGAAGGGGGCTACAAGAAGGCTGGGGAGGGACTTCTCAGGATATGAGATAGTGATAGGACTAGGGGGAATGGAATGAAGCTCGAGGTGGGGAGATTCAGGCTGGACATGAGGAGAAGTTCTTCACCATGAGAGTGGTGAAGCCCTGGAATGGGTTGTCCAGGGTTGAGGCCTCATCCCTGGAGGTGTTTAAGACCAGGCTGGATGAGGCTCTGGCCGGCCTGATCTAGTGTGGGGTGTCCCTGCCCATGGCAGGGGGGTTGGATCTAGGTGATCCTTGTGGTCCCTTCCAACCCTGACTGATACTATGATACTGTATCTGTTCAAGCTTGTAATCTGTGGATCTAAATCAAGATTATAGGGTCTGGTAGAATTAGAATGCGGATATATTTGTCCTCCTGTGTCCAATATTTCTGTCTTTGATTCTAGTTGTTATGTTTTCCTATAGAGGAACCCTGAAGCTGTTATTAAATACTATTTATTAAGCCCCCTTTTTGAGGGCTGTTTCAAAGAATAAATACGTGAACAGACTGGTAAAGGAATTTTCAACCTTTACTTTCAATTGATCAGACTTGAAATTATTACTACTTTTCATTTGGTCTTTTCCTCATTTCTTTAAAATCAATCTGTACTCAAAGGACAGTTTATAAACTGAATACAAACTAAAGATGTCCTCTCAGCCCTGAATCAGAGTTGTTTGGTAAGTCTCCCAAGCACCTTCGTATGTATAACACAGAAGCTTTAGACAATGCCTGCTGTGGAAACAGATTAGCTACTTTCCGGATGAGCCTCTTTGATACACGGTAGGAAGAGAGACCCTACTTTTAGAGACAGTTATTTTACTCCATTAACTTACTATGTTTTGCTTTAAAATTATGTACTGCTTTATAAATGTTATTTTTGTTAGATTTGGGTAGAATTGTTTTTCGTGCATCCCAGGATGCATGGGGATATGTATGATCTCAGAGTGGAAAAGATAATCATTTGGTTTTTGAGATAGTTGTGAAAAACTGCTGCTAATGTTATTCTGAATGCATGTGAAACTCATCTTGTTTGATATTTTTCCTGAAAATACTATCTAGCCCCAGAACTGGCAAGAATTCCTTCTGCCTTGAAGATACTTAGAGAAAAGTGGAAGTCAGTCTGTCTCTAAATATAGCTAATGAAACAGAGTGTCCGTTTTACCTCCAGTACAAGATATTGATATACTGGAGCCCGTATGGATGAGAACCATGAAAATATTTAGGGGGCTCAAGGATAATGCACCAGGAGACCAAGACCTACAGGTGTTCAGTCTTAGAGAAGGCCAAGGTCAGGGAGATCTAATTGCTAACCTAATGGGAGGTTATAGAGAAATCAGAGACAGAGTCTTCTAGAGGTACACAGCAAAAGGAATAAGGCCAGCAAGCACAAATACTGCAAGAACAATTACATCTAGGTACAAAGAAAAAGATTTTCATTGTCAGGGCAGTCCAGCACTGGCACAGGTTGCCCAGAAATATTGTGGTGTGAATAATCAAATAAAGTGCTGAACAAATAATTTGATCTAATTTTGAAGTTGGTGGATGATGGACAATGACAAGATGTTGGCCCTAATTTGGTCTCTACCTGTTTCTGTGACTGCATAAGCTGTTCATTGACAAGATCCTGTTGATCTGTAAAAATACTTAGAAGCAAGGAGGTTATTATACAGCTACACACACTGCTAGGGCTGTGTTTGAGTTGGAAGAAAGAGCTCCCCACAGACAGAAGATCTAAAGCACCATGAGGGGAGGGTAGACGGTAGGCACCAGGTATCACAGAATGGCACATAGGGTGGAGAAAAAAGTACTGCTAGACATTGGAGACTTTATGGAGTTGAGGCCTGGTTTCCTCATACAGCAGTATATAGGTACAAGAACACTGAAATAACATAGTTACAGTGGGATTTACGTTATTATTTTTGAGCTATTTGTAGAGAGACATAGGAGTTTAAAGATTTTTATTCATCTGTCCTATAGCTAGATGTAATGCACTGACACATGATGCTGAATATTTTGTCCACCTTATTCCTGCTCTCTCAGGTTCTATATCTGGAAGTTAATAAGTGACACAAATAACCAAAGTTCAGTAACATACCTCATCCCATCTTCTTTAACACAGTCTGTCCATAAGTTCATAATGTAAAGAGTTATATTTTAGTGATCTTGCCAGTGAAATAATTGCTGCTTTTTTTAGTTCATTTTGTAGCAGACATTCTATTGCAGGGGACTGGATATACCTGGGTATTTTCTAGGAAAAAAGGCATTTTAGTCTGCCTTTTATGCACCTGCCACAGGGTGCCACAGGCTTATGCAAATACTGGGGAGGAACTTACAAATACATATTTTGAAGAGTTTTTGTCAGAATTAGTTGAAATTCTGTAACATATGAACCTGTAAGGTTACACATCTTCATGAGATAGATGCTATTTAAATACAATGAGGAAAATGTTATGTTGCTTTTGTTGATGTATATCTGGTGAATATGCATTCTAAATATAGATTTGGAAGAGAGGGCTTCCAAGAAGACTTGTATTAAAGGTAGTAAGTAAAGTAGCCAGCCAGGCTGCCAGGCCATTGTAATAATTTAGGAATTCTAGGGGAGTGGGAAAATAAAATAATATGTAAGTAATGACTTCTGTTGGAAATTGAGATGAAATATTGAATTTTACTTATTTTTCTCCTTACTGAGTGATAAAACACAAAATATAATATGCCGTGTCCCAGATTTGCTGGTTTTGGTCCTCAGTGCACAGAAAGACAGGGAAATAGTTCTTTTTCTTGCAGTGCAAATGCACCATAGGAGGAAAGAAAATCAGATAAAAAAAGAATATTTTTTTTTCTCTAGGGTAAAACTGTTTGAAGTGTCTTTCAAATACATGTCCAATTTTATTGCTTCCCTGGTTGCTGCCTGTGGCTCTTTCAATATATTCATACTTACATGCAGATCGTGATTCACTCCTAATCTATAAGAGTTGAGGAACAAAGGTGATAGGAATAATGGTGTAAGTTGCACAGCATATACTGTAGCTCTTTCATCTCACATCTTCTTTCATCTTTGCCCAGTTTTGAACCTCTTGTCACATAGGTTACATCATCCCACACTAATAGGCTACACTTACCCAAGCTATAGAGATGTGTAAATTATGTTAACTTGCACCTGCCTGTCAAACTACTTTTCTAGGTGAAGGTTCCCTAAAAAGATAACATAGGCTGCCCCTCCTTCCTCTCCATCTGCTAGAAAAGCTCATTTCTTATATTCTGTGAGAAAAGACCGCTGACCAGATGTACTGAACAATCCTATTACATGCTTCCTGGTTCCTTGACTATTTTTGGGGGTGTTGAGATTTTTTTGTATTATTTAGATCTGAGGAGTTTACCTACTTTTGAACTCAAACCCATTTTTTAAAGCTGACTGATTCAGGGTCTGCCTACCATTTGCTGTGCTTCTGATCTTGATCTGTTGTCTAAGAACTGTAGGAGCAGGAGACAGAAGAAAGTTTAAACTCCAGCTTTCTTGGATGACTTCATGCCTTGAAGCATATGTTTATCTTTGTTTTGTCTTCAATCCACTGGGACTAGAAGATATTTTGTGGGAATTTTTCTGTTCTCTCTCTTATGTTCTCCAGAGGGTGAAAACAGAAGAAATTACGACAATGTTACACACTAGGTACATGTGAGTGATGGCACAAGCACTTGTTAATCCAGATGTTTCTTTGAAACATCAAAAAGTATTACATTTTCATGGGAAGCTTGAAACTGTGTATTAAAGCACAGTCACTGTGCTTCACTTTCATCATGGCAACATCATGTACCAATGAAGAGTAATCCTTTGTTAAAATGATCATACAAAACTGGAATTGTGGTTTAACCCACTGATATTAAAGATTTCATGAATGTTAAAACAGTGGATAATTTTATACAGACTGTTCTCCAAGCCATAATTATTTGACTGGCATCCTTAACTTTTCACTACCCTTGATGAAACTAAAGGTATAGAAGTACATTTTGAATAAATGGTGAAAGCAGTGTGCCTTCTGAGTTATGGCTTTGGCTCCTAAAACCCACAAAACTGTGGAACTTTCTGTCTTGTAGAAATCCACTCTTGAGTTATGTTGATAAACAAAGGAGCAAGGCCATCAGCTCTTAGTGGCATAATTCATATACGTCAATGAAATGAATGACAGGTCAAGCATCACTTTCTTGTCCTAGGTCAGACTGTGTTACTGTGTAGTAATGTTTTGTAGCATGATTGTGCCAACTCAGGCTAAAACTTGTTCAACAGTCTGAAGCTGCTGCTGGGCATGATTGTGCATTGTGGAAACTTTATACTACATGGGCACACATCACTTCCAAGAATTAGGCAGAAAACATCATCAGTCACTCTAAGCTTCCTAGATGTAAACGTGCTTCATGGGATTATCTAGTCCTCAGAGAAGCTGCCATACACAGCCGTGACCTGAAGCTAGAAATGGTTGTTAATTGTCATAATAATACAGTTGCACACACACACAAAATAAATACACAATTAAAGCTCTCGTAGTTCTTAAAAGCTTAATCAGTACTTACTGAGACTAGCATTTTTAGATGCTGCTCTGAATACTTATTTGAACTGTAAAATTCTAGGTTACTGCTTAAGAGAAATAGGTTCCCTCTGTTAAGTTTCCTCCTCTCCTCTAGCTATGCTAGAGAAGATCAAGATGTATTCCACTGAGAAAGGAGAGAGCGCATTTCCAGTGGCAGCTTCTCAAATTTCAGTGCAGATTCTTGTATGCTGGGTAATAAACAGAAGTTGACTTAAACACCTGTGTGAGATTGTAGAAAAGGCATCATTCATCTGTAAAGAGATTAATGAGAGGCCTTCATTTGCCAGCCCTCCTACAAGCACCTTATGCTTGCTGACATCTCATAGTTCCCATGGTGGCTAGAGTTAGCACATTTCCAAGATAGAGGCATACTGGAACCTTTATCACTTCAGCAGCTGCTCTGATTGTGCTGGCTCTGCACAAGTGCCACCCCTTCTTCATGAGGCTGCCAGCCCAATGCTCACCAAGCACAAAGGAAGCTGCTGCACCCCTGACCTACCCCCACCCCGTGCTCAGAATACCTTAATTCCTGTTGTTCAACCAGGCTGCTAGACAGGTACATCCTTTTCCATTTGTGAGTTTGCAGATCTACAAAGCATCATGGACATATGTGAGGTCATGTAAGAATTATTTAGTATAAACATCAAACTTAAGAATAGTGCCTAGAGAAGAAATGTCCTATTAAAGGAACGAGAAAACCTTTCATCTGGTAAAAGTCAGCCAACTCTTATTTATGGTTAGCAGAGAAACAAATACTTTTTCTGTTCAGGCAAGGATTTTCCCTTCTTTATATTATTTCCCTTCTTTATATTATTTAATATGGATTTTTAAAAAAAAATCAGATTAACCTGTTAGGAAAATCATTGGTGTAATACAGGATAGAGGTGGCACTTAGTACAGATGATACATGGCACATGCATGGTGTAAGAAGGAAGTCCTTTTAAGATACCCACAGAAGATTTCAGTGATAGGTTGAATGTAGAGCATCCCTTGCTAATTAAAGTTTTATGAAAGAAAATATCTTTGTCGTTCAAGTTAAGCGTTCTTACTACTTTGATGTTTGTCTGTGCTAAGTCAAAGAAATGTGCCATTAAATCATGAATGTCTTTATTAAAATCCTTAGTAAAAATACCTTGATTTCTCTCTGGGCTAATATTCTAACATTCTGTTCAGGATCTGATGTTTTCATTTTGCAGTTGCTTGAGAACAGGTTTTGCTATAGATTTAGATACATATAGTGTCACTAATTGTGTCAGAGGATAACATGCCGAATAGGGTTAATGTTTGTAATTTGTCTGTGATTACAATATTGTACACTGATAACACACAAGCACCCCCACCACGCACCCCACACCCTTTGAAGTACATTTTTGCTAAACCATCTTAATGGATGGAGAGATCATTACCTTATACCCTGTTCTCCTAAACAGATCTGCATGTGTTTAGAAAGTTACTATTGTATCAAAAATACCTAATTTCACATTACTTGTTCCCCTTCATAGAGAAGATCTACATTTGAAACACCAAACTAGTTACTGTATTTAAGTGGCTGCATTGCTAGTAGTTCTGGTAGGACAGAATCTTTGGGTGTGTTTTTTCCTGAGCAATGGTCATTGCATACCCGTGTGCTTTTGGACTCGCTCCTGAAGAAAATTTACAATATAGAAACTTTCTTCTTTCTTTCAGGCTTGGTATTATCATGGGATATAAACAAGTGCCCTGAAGCTAATTTAAAGGAGGCATAAGCATATGCTGTTGTTAATTTTCAAAAAGATCTTCTTTTCTTTGGAATTGTAATGATTCATATTGTGCTTCATATTTTCAGCACATAAACAGCTTGGTTGTGCCAATCCCTTAACTCCGTGAATACCAATGCATTTATCAACAGACAAGCTAAATTCTCTTTGTTTATTCTTCAAAGGGATTTCCTCCTTTCTTCCTCTGAGTCTCAGGTTTGGAGAGGGGTCTTTTGTTGAAACTTCCTAAGCAATATTGTTGAGCCATCCTAAGCAAACTAAGCCTGGGGAAAGCAGCTAAGAATGAACCTGGTTTCTCTTGTAACACATTTACATCTCTTGGAAATATGTAATTCGGACCTTAATATCCCAGAATCTATTTCACAATACTTAACAGTTGGCAAAAATATTACATGTTTTAATAAAATGCTTGTACATTTTGGAGGCAATTGCTCTAAAGCTTAATCCACTGTACAGTCATCTGCAGAGAAGTGAAGAGCACAGTTGTTGGTCAGATCTCAACTATAATTTTTTTAAAGTCTTCCCCACACATCTCTTCACCCTTAGCATATTTGGAAGAAGTGACATCCAATGTGTTTTCCTTGCCTAACCTATAGTGTAGTCAGCAGAGAGGGGGAAAAAAAGAGACTTTATCAGAGGTCATGAGCACAGCATGAGTACTTCACATGATCGGGAAAATCCTGTTTCTCCACCTTGACTAGGGATGTGGTTTTCTTCACACCAGCTACCTTTATGTGCTGAAGTTAATTTCCACTGTAGTGACAAAAAGGCTAATGCAATCCATGTGTAAATGCTATAAACCGCTAAGCAGGCAGGAAAAGACTGCACAGCCTCTGCATTTGGCACTCAGATAACTGCTGTCAGAGTACTGACTACTGTTCACAGTTCTAACAGGAGGCCAAAAGCTGCAGGGTTTAGAGCAGCCAGCTTTCTGACTTGAACTATAGCAAAACATCTCCCAAGATCAAGAAGGGCACTCTATTAGTCTATCAAAGCAAAGGCTGAAGAGCAATGTGATTGGTCTATAAACACATGCAGCCAATTCAGTAATTTGGTAGAGAATCAGTTGATGCAGCAGACAAAATACAACCAAAAAAAAAAAATCTTGTAGTGGGAGAGGAATCAATTTGCACATTAGGTATATATACTTAATGTTATACTAGTCTGTACTGTGTCCTGAAGTACTATGTCTAGCTCAAGGCTCCTGGGTTCCAGAAGGACAGAGAACTACTTGAGAGGATACAGCAAAGGGCTACAAAGATGATTAGGGGACTACAACGTCTCTCTTATGATGAAAGGCTGAAGGATGTGGAGCTTTTTAGCCTGGAGAAGAGACGACTGAAGGGGAATCTTATCACTCCTTAAAAATCCTTAATTAGTAGGTGTCAGGAGGAGGATGGGGCCAGTCTTTTACCAGTGGTGCCCAATGACTGGACAAGAGGCAATAAGCACAAACTTGAACATAGGAAGTTCCATCTAAACATGAGGAGGAGCTTCTTTATGTTGAAGGTGGTGGAAGACTGGACTGGGCTGCCCAGAGAGTTGGTGGAGTCTCCATCTCTTGAATCATTCAAGGCCCACTTGGACACTATCCTGTGCAACCTGCTCTAGGTGAACCTGTTCCAGCAGGAAGGTTGAACTTAGATGATCTCCAGAGGTCCATTCTGTGATTTATGTAAATTAATTGCTCTTGAAGAACTTACCTTAGGTGGTAATTATGTCATTGAAACATCTAATAATCCATTTGAGATGCCTTTCAGGAATATATGCTACAGTTCAAGTAGGCATACTGTTCATGAAGCAGTAATTTAAGGCAGTCTCGTGGCCTCTGATATGTGTGTCATTGGGCTAAAAGATTATAGAGGTTCCTCTGATCTGGGAGCGGTGGGGGGAGGAAGAAATCATTGTAACAAATTTCCTCTGAGCTGCAAATGTGACTGCATATTATATAAGTAAGAGAAAACTGTCATCTTAAAGGTGACACCAATCTATGTGATCCAATGCTCTGCTTAATTGGTTAGCCAGCACCAAAGCACTGCCTGAATGAGGGAGGAGGGGAAGTATATTTTTGAACTGACAGATCCCTACTTTGAAATCCTTTAGTTCAAAAATTTATCTGTAATTAGTAAAAAGACATCCATATGGTGACTTTTCTAGGCCCAGATGGGTAGCTGTCATTTTGCACATGATCTTTGCTTCTCTTTTGAAGTAGAAATGAGTAATCTTAGAAATATTAATCTGACTTCAACTATATTTATCCTTCTATCAACAGTGATGACACACTTTGATTTCTTTCTTGGCATACACAGTTTATGCTGTGGTGCATAGGATTCCAGTTGCCATATTTTTCAGTGGAAAGAATAATTATCACAGGGAACTATAAGTAAGTTGTTATGGAATGTTTATATATTTAATTAGCAAAGCCAAAATTTTCCAGAGTGGTGACACAAAGATACGCCAAATTTGAAACTCTGCTAAAGGGGTGATAGAAGGTGTTCTGTAAGTGCTTAAAAGTGGCTCCCCTTTTCAGCAATGTGATATCCAGCACAGTAACGGCTGTATACCTGCACCTGCCTGCCAGGCTGCTGCTGGGAACAGTTGTGTTAGAGCAACCAAGAAAGTGAAAGTTGTTGGTTAGGTATCTGACTTTTGTTTTCTTTTGTTTTGTTTTTATTTCTTTTCCCTTAACTACTGGAGTAATGATCTCTAGCATGGATCTTTCTGCCCTTGTCAATATAGTTTATACAGCAACACAACCACAGGCATCTTGTGTGTTTAGACTTCCCTTTTTGTTTTGTTTTGTTTTGTTTTGTTTTGAAGGCACAAGGAGGGGAAAATAGTTGTTTGTGTAAGGTGAAGGTATTTTGTAGCAAATTTCATACTTCTGCTTGACTTTCCCCCTTTGTGTTGTGCAAAAAATCATTTTCGTTGCTTGTCCTTATATATCCATATAGAGATGCTAGTAATCTCTGTAAGTGATGCAAAAACTTGACATTCCTCTTAGTAAGCATTCTTTTTAAAATGCAGTCTTCTTTTGGAGGGAAAAGAATGTTACAGCACAGGTTTTAACCACAGGCAGTGTCAGAGTCAAGAGGCCAGATCCAATCAAATGAAGTAAATGGAATTACTCAGAATTTACTCCTGTATAAGTAAGAGCTTGTTTCAAGCCCCAAGCTACATGAAAATGATTGCTCTTCTCTTTGCTAGCATTGCCCATATGAAAGCTGACATAAATACGACCTAGACTGAACTTATTTAGCAAGTGGTAGGGTACATTTTTTCACCATGATTGAAAGGCCCTAGGAGTGCAAGTCTCAGATGCGCAAAAGAATAGAGGTGCATAAGTTCCATTAAGATCAATGGGGATTAAACACTTAAGTCACTCAGGCCTATAGCTCTGAAAACAGTCAAGCATTTTTAGCAACTCTGTGAGCATAGTTCCTTCTTTTCAACATTATACTTAATGATAAAAATTGTTTTAGTTTTTTGTTTGGTTGGTTTTTTTAACCACTATGTGGCACAGTTGATGAGAATGTCAGAAGTGTATTTTTTGGTTGAATGACTTTTTATAGCAGTTAACATTTTAGTGTTGCTGGCAGTATACTAGGGGAAATTTTAGTATGGTTGCAAACTTTCCAAGTAACTGAACAGATAAAACATCTTAAAATTAACTTTGTCATTTCAACAGTGGGGGAGACCTGCACCCCACACAAACACTTAAGTGAAATCAAGAGGCATACAGTCTTGTATGAAGCTGTGTTATGACTTCAAAAGGACTTTGATACTTCATATCTTGGTTTTGGGTATTTCCCCCAGCTATAGCAGATGACAGAAGTAAAAGAGATTTTCTCCCTCTAGCAAATTTGTTCTTAAAACTTTCTCAGGGATTTCAGCCCACTACTTTGAGTCCGTTTACTGTTTTGCTTTAGATATCCCATTAATATTGCTGTACAAAAAGATGCAAACTCAGTTAAGAGACTTTGCTGTATGTCTCTTTACAGCCATGAAGATTAGATATCAAAATGAAACCTCATATTCCACAGATATAGACATAAATAATCTTCTAGCACTTCATATTTGGTAATTTTAAGCCTGAGTTGTGCCTCTAAATGCTTAACTAAGTATTCGTATACATGCTTGCAATATATGCCAAAGATGTAAATATTGTGGCAGAACCCAGCTCCAAAAGGTACAGGACTATTCACTGTGTGCCTCTCATCCTAATAAATCCTTCGCAAGTAAAGCAAACCACAACTAAACTGTAATTAAGACCAGCTGATTTTTGACAGAAGTAATATGCAAATCTTGATTTGTCTAGAGCCTATGGAAAATGTAAATTCAAAAGAACCATTAAATTGTGGTTAATTATTGGGAGGGAAAAATTACCCAGATTGGTACCCAATGGTACCCAATTGGTACCCAGTAGGTACCCAATGACAATATGTCTGTACTGGTCAGTTTCCAAAAAAGGTTTCTGCCCCTGCGCGGGGAATACCTTTAAACTATTCAGAGTGAGGCTCAGCAGATTAAGACTTAATACCTGCCAAACTTTCAGTTTTGTCTTTGGAATTTGAGAGCTGTTGTGGATTCTCTGAACTGACTTTTTTTCAGTCAGAACCTAACAACAGCAAGGAAAAGCTTCCCAGATTATACTTCTTTTTCTAATTAAGGTTCGGCAGGAGATTTGCTACCACACTAAATTGGCAGTAATCTCACAGAAAAATACACAAGAACACTTACACACAACATACTCTGTAACAGTATTTTCTTCCTTATAGAACGACAGTAGACACCATGTCCGAGTCTGTCTCTCAGTCAAAATGGTTAAAGACAAGGAAATTCTGCTGCAGTGTTTCAGGACTTCTCCTAATAAGTGATTTTTCCTTAATAAACCTTAAATTTTGCATACACACCACTAGTCTTTGGGCTTTTTTCCTGATTTCACTAGGTGCAATCAAGAGCCAAGGTCTGTATGGTACAGCAGGTTAATAAGTCCCTAAAATTTACTTAGTGTGTGTTGCTTGACTTCTCTTAGAATTAACTGCAGATGAGGAAGCAAAGGCTGGATTCATAGGGTTGAGGTTGACTGTCAGTTTGTCAGAGTTTCAGAGTGACCAAAATATTACGTAGCTCTAGCTGATAAAACCTTATGTTCTGCCATCTTAATGTTTGATACACTTTTGTCGGATGTACACCACAAAATATTACTGCAATATCAACCTTCAAAAAAGACCAGTCAGGGCATTGGTTACAGTTGGGAACCTCTGTTATAAAAAGGAAACGGTGCATGAAGAACTTGTAGGCTTTCAGCAATGAAGCTCTAATCAGGTGCATTTTTATCAGTCTAGGAAAGAGTTGTAAAGCAGTCTGGAGTATAATCACCGAAGTAAAGGCAGTAGTCCTATCAACACATGCAAACATGGCACCCTCCAGAGAGGTTAGAAATGTTTCCTGTTCTGTTCTTGTTCTGATTTTGTTTGTTTAATTGCATGCTGTTTGTCAGGATCTGGGACAACCTTACAGCTGAAGGCTCAGAGAGGAGACTCCTACTTGTGTTTTTTGTTATTCTTAATGGGAGCATGCAGGGATATTTTTATGTATAGCAAAACCTAGAATTCCTTCTCAGAGGTGTGAATTCTGATTCCTTCCTGATGCTATCTTTAACCTGTTGTATGCAGATGACAGAAGCCTTTAGCAAGTGTGAAGGCTCTACTTCTAATACAGATGTATAGAAAAAAAAATATAAAAATTAGGCTGTACAAAAAGGAGTCATTTAAAATATAACAGCAGGGAGCTATGGGAGGTATTGCCCTGTGTTATTGCACATGCTGCTTCTTTACAAGGCTTCAGGCAAATTTGAAACTATATGATTGAGAACAGCTTCACAGATCAGAGAGGAAAGGTACAATTAATGTCAGTTATTAATAAATTGTTCTGAGACTAACATTCAGTTATTTTATTGTGTCTAATTTGTGTCCAACTCATGTCATTCACCTGCATTCTGAGGCTCCATTGTTGAATTTATTATTGGCCCAAGGTGCAGCCACATATTTCTCTCTACTTCAGGATCTCATAAACACAATGAAGACAAATGTTTAAAGACAGTTTTTAATAGTATTGAAGTGACATTTCTTTCTGGGCTTTGGGCATACTCTCATTAGCTAGATCTATGTGCCCTTTAGCTGTTTTCTGAGCGGCGTATTTGTGTATGGGTGGAAGCCTGATTACATGGAAAACTTGTTTGAGGCTTGCCTGGTTTATGGAGAGGAAGCAAATTAAGATGCTGAGATAATCTTTTGCCAAGGTTTGTGTGTACTTACAGATGGCGGTGGGAGATTTCTATACAGCCTGTACATCCTCTCTTATAACCTGTACCTGACTGTTCTTTTGTCATGCTAGATCTCCTCTTCCCATAGAGAGGAGGTGGAATGGTCAGAATTACCAGTGCGGAGGCAAATGTTAGAAGCATTGGTGCTTCTGGGCACCAAGAGGGGTCTAATAATAAGGACGTCCAGCTTTGCAGGAATCTCCATATGGAAATTGTTCTATCCAAACTGCATTGTAATTCCATTTCCAATGACTATTTCTCAATTACTTGAAAACTGTCTGCTTTCCTAAGGGATGCATCTTAATTCAGCACTTCAAAATTATGCATGAAATTTACTACCCTATCAAAACAATGAGTTATTTGCTCCTCACAAAAAAAGGAGTCCTGGGATTGTAGGTGATTAGTGTTGCAAGGCTGCTTTATCAGCCATGTTATATAGCCTGAGTTATTGCCTTCTGATGTTCTTTATCTGGTGTTTGCAAATACTTGTTTGCATCAGTGTTTTCTACTGCTTTTTTATCACTTTGTTATCTCTGTGTCACTAAAAGCTGGTTCTGTCACTCTCCTCTAGTTACCCATTTTCTGCCCCTGTTGACTGGCTAGTTGTAACATTATTTCTGTGTTGTTGGAAAGCAACTTTTTATTCTTTTTTTCAGCTCTGTGACTAAATGCTGTGATTGCAAAATCACATGAAGCAATTCTGTTGGGCTTTTATTTATCTCCCTCTGCTGTTATTTGCTTTTTACTGAAAGTAATTTCTGATTATTTTTAATTTTTTTTAGTAAACATAATTAGCTCCCGTGAATAGAAAACTGGTTTTCTTTATGGCTTTTTATTGAAGCACTTTTTTTCCCCCTTCTCCCTTGAGATGAAATTGCAAACAAAGCTATTTTAGAAGGTATTCTTCCTCGCCTTTGGATTTAGAAACAAAAGAGACTAACATCTGTTACCAAATAATGTTTTACTGAAGATTTGAAACAGTTGTTAAACTGCTAGCCTTTGAAATCTGTAAATCTCTACTAAATCTACACTAATTGAAAATCTTACCTATTTATCAAAAACTTTAAAAGCCATGTGCCAGATTTAATCATTGACTTATACTGACAGGAGTTTCTGAATGTCTTTCTGCTCAGTTAATTAGTCCATTCTCTAATAGGAATTATTTGTAAGGTACCTCTTGGGCATAGTGTGATAAAACAGTATTCAAAGGGGCAGGAGTATTAAGTGATCCAATCATCTTTAGTTGTTATTCTGACACTGGTTCTCCATATGCTCCTTTTATTCCTTTTTCATGAAAATGCTGAAGATACTCTCTCATATAAATTATATGGCCCTGTCTTGATTAATCTCTATGTATTTAATTCACTGTTCCCATTGTTCCATCCCTTTGTATCTTACGTCTGCTTTTTTACTTGGAATGGCTGTACGTTTTCATCAAGAAAGCAGGATGGTAGGTTTTGCTTTTAGATTTAATTTGATAGGTTTTATTTTTAGTATCCTCCAGGATACTTTTGTCATGGATTTTTAAATTACATTATGAGAATATAACATGAATTCATTACCTTAAATAATAAAATATCCCATTTATTTACTGTGACTTTGTACTTTCTATGACTGAAAGGTTCTTAGAGATGGAAGCTTGTAGGAGGCAGTGGCATTGGGATAAGGCAGAACAATGCAAAATGAATTCCTGGGTAAAATTTTAATTTCTAGGGGAACCTTTGGAAACAGACACCCATTTCCAACACAATTTCAGTGAGAATTTGATAGTCTCAAGCTACGCCAGGGGACGTTTAGGCTGGATGTTAGGAAGAAATTCTTCATAGAGAGAGTGATTGCCCATTGGAATGGGCTGCCCGGGGAGGTGGTGGAGTCACCATCACTGGAGGTGTTTAGGAGGAGACTTGATGGGTGCTTGGTGCCATGGTTTAGTTGATTAGATAGTATTGGATGATAGGTTGGACACGATGATCTCAAAGGTCTCTTCCAACCTGGTCTGGTCTATTCTATTCTATTCTATCCTATTCTATTCTATTCTATTCTATTCTATTCTATTCTATTTCTATTCTATTCTATTCTATTCATGCCATGCCATGCCATGCCATGCCATGCCATGCCATGCCATTCTTTTTTCAATTTGCTGTCCCATCATGTCTTTGAACACTCTGGGGTTTAATTCTGTATCGTATCATTCACTAAATTTATCACAGAACATGGAATTTTTAGATCTAATAGAATCATAGAATTGTTTTGCTTGGAAGAGACCTTTAAGATCATCACCCTGAGATATAGTTCAGAGCTGCCTAGAACATGTTACTCCAACTCCTGGTTTTATCTCCTGCTAGTGGGACAAAAGAAATACCTGCAAAGGTGGGCTTAACATCTAGCAATTGTTAGAGCATCAATATTTTTGCAGCAAGGCAAGAAATTTTCCAGTCTGTTAGTCCAGAGCACATGGAGAGGATACAGTTCTCCAATAAACAGATTTCACATCAATTTTGGTTTGCTCCCTTCAGGATGACTGCGAACTCCTTTAGATAGTGACATCTACAGCTTTATAAATGCATCATGACTTGAAATACCCAGACTGTTAAGACTAGATTAACTGTCTGTTAAGGGCAGACATATCCAAGAGCTTTGATAGGACCTCATAGTCTGACAGCAAAGTATTGGTAACTATTATGAATGCCTCCTACCTTTGGCACCTTAGCTTAAATACAGTAGCCCTGCAGGTCTCTGACCTTAAATCCTCGTATGAAAACAAAAAGGCCAGTGTCTCATAGATGAGTATGTGGACTGTTGTTTCACTTCTGTAAAATTCTACCTGAAAAGCTCTTTAGATTTGTCTTTGACAGTCACTTTGGTGATTTATCTCTTCAATGATTGTCAGATGGTGCATGACAACTGACAAACCAGGTAAAGGTAAAATCTGAGTCAGTAAGTGTAAATAATTATGCCCAGCCTCTACCACATATCTGTATGCTTTGAAGTAAACCATTTTGAAAGGGCATTTCAGAACATCAGTAGGGAAAAAAAGGCAAGCTATTCCTTTTGTTCTTTCTTTTGCCTTTGTCTTCCGCTTGCCTTCAGCAGTTTTTGGTAAGTGGCGTCTAGGAAGGCTCTCACAAAGCTTTGTTTTTGTAACATTTTTCTGCACCTCTTCCAAAACAAACTGTTGGGAAATAGCCATGGTGACACAGATAAAGGTAAGTCTGCTGCACAATTAGGCCATATGATTGGTGTGGAGTATGAACAGATTCCCTCTTGTGTTGGTGTGCTGTCATTTGGTCTGTTCCCACCTGTGTCTATGCAGATAAATTGCAAAAATCTCTGTGCCAAATGTCCAAGGATTGCTTTCCCCATCAGGAAACCATGGGAGAGTGTTACTTCAAAATACAGAAGGACACTTAACAACTCCTGCACTGAAATGGCAACAAGCGGTAGAAGACTAATTTAATGGATTTATGTCATCTGGGCAGTAACACTTGTAGGGACACAGGTGAAACCTACAGTATAGACATAACCAAAGTGCAACAGTTCCTTATAGAATAGTCTTTAATAATGTGGATCTAAAGGTGTAAGTGGAGTCTGGAAGAGCATTCTAGCTCTGTTTCTTTATTGCATATGTCTCTGCTTTATTATCCTTTTTTAAAAATTTTTTTCTGTACCTTTCTTATTGCATCTTTCCCCTGAACCTTTTCTTCTTGGATGTCATATTCAGGCTGAACAATGCTCCAGATGCTTCAAACAGGCTCTCTTATTCTCTTTGCATGATAACCCCATGCCAGCAGAAGATTTGCCAGTTCATCCTTCACAGGGGAAACTTGGCATACTGATGCCTCATGAAGACAATGTCCAAGGTACCCCTAGAGCCAGAGCTATTTATGTTGCTTTCTTCACTTGGGGCAGCGCTACTTCTCACAGTCAGTAAATCTCAGCCATCTGAGTGCTGGAGTCTAATTACCCTGTTTTATTCAACCAGCTGCTACAAAGAGCTGAAAAGTGCAAGTCCCTTTGGTGTCCATTATGAGCAGGTTTTGCTGTGTTTGTTTTGCAGAAGCATTCATGTTCCGCATAAATAACAAAGAAGCTCAAGCACACAAACTTGCTGTTACATATTGAAAAATAACAAGTTTCTTGTACACTATGGCACAGTTGTAAGAATAAACCAGCTTTTGTTTGACTCAGGCTGAAAGGATCACTGCTGATGAACTTTGGCCTGAAACATTCCAAGTACTGCCTTGAATAGTCAAGTATCCTCTTGGTCCTGATGCAGGTTCTTTGGTAGGTGGCAAGATGTGTATCTCACCCTCTCTTCACTTTAACTTCATGTTGACGTGTGAGTTACTATTATGTCTGTTACTCTGGGTGTGTAAATTTTTTTACCACTATGATTAATTTATTGGGAAGCTATAAGCTGGCCACATGAGACAGTTAAATGTTTGTGTTAGGGTAAAAAAATCAATTTGTACCATTGTGCTTTTGTGTTTTATTTTTTTATATACTGATGCTTAAGACAGTTTGCTCCAACATTTTAACTATCTTGGTGAGGGGTAATATAAAAGATTTCTGGAAAGAACCTCTTTAAGACTGCTCAGTGCTCCATGGTGGTATTACACAATTATAGAAGGGAATCTTTTTACTGTGCATCAACAGCCCTCATTAGATAAAACTGCCAGGCACAAAAATAGTATTGAAAATGAGGAATTTTTATTTTAACAAAATTATGCAACAACAAAAAAGCTACTGCTTGGCACTGGCTACTGAGTGGTAAAATCATTGGGTTTGTTTCTAGCTGCTAGGACTGCTTAAAAAGTGGTTTGCACAGTCCCAGGTTGGAAATGAGGAATCAGAAAGTGGGTGGAAAGCAGTTATTTTACACAGCTGTGCTTACTCTGATTTTTAGATATACAGGACTTTGATTTATATCTATTTACTCTGCATAAGGTGATCTAAAATTCTACTGCACTGTGGCTGGAATTCTACCTTTGTGGAATATGAATCAGAAATCCTAGCATCAACTTTTCCCCTCAGATTAAATGGATCTATAATAAATCAATTTTCTTGGGAATAAAAATGTCAAATGTTGGCATTTCTAATTAACAAAGCATGTCAGTTTCTTAAAATTTAATGTGTCCCATGTCTCTACCGAATAGTCTCTTACAGTTATAACCACCGTTCACTTGACACCTCATAAATAATAATTTTCAGATGAAGACTTCTGTATGGAAGACACTTTAGATTACCTGAATGAATTAACACATATGAGTTTTATGCATTGTGCAGAGAAATGGGTGAAATTAATACTGGGTAGTAAGAATCATCAACAGGAGGAACTATGTAACTTTGGATGTAATTAATACTGGGTAGTAAGAATCATCAACAGGAGGAACTATGTAACTTTGGATGTAATTTTCAGCGCCCTTGATGTTATGCAGTAACATCCCTTTTGTTAAAATTTTATGTAATTGGGTCAGCAATGAAAAACTCCTGCATTATAGTAGCTCCCTATCTAAAAGCAATTTGCTAAATCCTCAGTGGCAATAGGATGACTTTCTTGAGAGCTTCCCTGCATATAGCTTTTAAAAATAACCCAATAAACCCTGCAAGAGGTGAATTGACAAGCCTGTTTCCAAGAGGTGATAACACATATTGTTTTACCAGAAGTTGTATGCTATGAAGTGTCTGTAGGCTTCTGAAATAGGGAAGTTTAAGCTCATATTGAGCCAGATGAACCCGAAAGTAATTGTGAAAAACCCCTAGCAAAACCCTAAACACAAGCAAACAAACCCCACAAACCTCGTTGGGGGTTGTTTTAAAAATATTTTATCTAAGTTCTGTAAATAGGGCTGTGATGTAAGGAGGGCTTCAGACTAATCACTGTCCTTAAGGTCAGGTGAGCTGTTTACCCAATGACCAGAACAGGGGAAAATATTTCCCTTCTAGAGGGAAGGGAAGTGCTGGCTAAGTGTGGTCTGTCCTCATCAGCTTAATAAGGGGGATGTTCACTTGGAGGTAAGCAGCATGAAATGGAGTCAGTGTTTATTGAGGCTTTACAAAGGCTTGAGGTAAAAAAGGAGACTCTTAGAGCCCTTTTAATCTCCTCTTGCTTTTCTATCTTTTATCTTTTTCTTTTTCATCTCTATGTAACAAAGAAAGAAGTGAAAATGCTTAAAACCTTTGTCCCTTCATTTCTAAGAGGTATTGGAGAGTAGCGAACTATCCTGGCAACACAAACTGATAATAATCTGTCACCAGGGAAGGAATTGTTATAAATTTCTATTACTTATTTGTAGTACAGATAGCACCTGGAGGCCTTGATCAGACACAGCAGTGGTGTTTATCGGTGTAACAAATTTTCAGCCCACACTGCAGACAAAGTTACTGCCTCGGAGACAACAAAAGTAAAGTCTTCCTTGAGATGGGGAAATCATGCAAATGATGGAATCACATTGTGTAGCCTCTCCTCTGGTCATATAGAGAAGAATGGGGAAAAGACATTGTGCCTGCTGTCCATCAGTGCCTGGACATGTGACACATAACACTTACAATGTGGGTTTTGCAGGGGGAAGGTGAAGCAGTGGAGCTTGGGCTACTTGTGTGTTAGCTGGTTTGGGGTTTTTGCTCTCCTGTCTTTCACTCTTGAAGTGACTGAGTTGAACCAGTCTCTAATTCCTGAGTCGGGGCTGTTCCAAGTTTCTTTAGGGATGTTGCACTTGCTTAGACTGTGGTGTGACCAGGGCACAGATCTGAAGTAAGATGACATATAATAGTATCAAGTATATTGCATATTTTCTTCTGCAACTACTTTCCTCATGTGCTCACTTACCTAGTTCTGTTCTAGATAGGCTTTGTTTTGTTTTAAATTCAGTTTAATAGTGAGTAACCTTGATTTGTCCTAGGAAATTGGCTGCTAGCTTAAGGCTGTCTATTGCAGTGCACACACCAGCTAATTCTGTGCAAATTTTTTCTTATAGTCAGGACTCAAGTTTGAGGTACCAGGCATTCTTCTGTTTACTTGGCATATGTGATGTGGGTACATTTTTGTTGCCCACATTCCACCTCTTCATTAGTCTCATTCTCTGTTTTGATCACATTAAAAATGTCAGGATCTGCCACTTCTCTGCCAATTTCATGATGGCCTGCCCTGGCAAATACCCTGAATTGTGCTGTAATCATTTCTGCAGGTGGAGAGGGCAGCGTCTCCTGATTTGGACACTGTGTATTGTGGCTGTATTTTCTGGCTCTCTTATTTGGGATGGAAACAGAAACCTGTCACTCAGTAACATACTGTTCTGTTAGATTATCTTTTGTATACTACATAATTGTTCTGTCCTTATTTCCTGGTGGGGTAAAAAGTAAGAAGGTTGGGCTTGAGGTGTAGCCTTGAGTGACAAAACATACTATTGTTTGTATAGATCTATAAACTTCCCCAAAGACTTGCCTGCAAAGAGAAGGCAGCATATCTGAATGAGAAACTTTCAGAGCATGGCATGTGCTATTTGCTATTTCTGCTTTACAACAAGTAGGCTTTATTTTATGTATCATGATTGGAAAGTATTTTTATGTAATGGAATGTATATTTAATCTTAACACTGAATGGTAGGAAGTAAACTTCCAGACCTTTCTTTTCACTGCCTCCTATGTCGCCACACACAACAGCACGAAGGATTCTACCTTCCTCGTGTTTGGTGCCCTGTTTATACCACAGTGAAATTATTCTAGATGCACAGTAATGGTAATTGAAGCATATTGCAGCCACACAGGAAATCTCATGCTTGTGGAATGCAGCATTTCTCCTGAGGAAAACCCATGACCCTTGAGGGGTTACAGTACAAGGAGGGTCGCAAAATCTCCTGTTATTTCCTGAACCACAATGTTAATGAATTGTGTGCTTGTATAAAATAAGATGATGACGATGATCAGGTTTATAGTTAATGAGCTCTCAGCCAAACCAGAATTTTATCGTGGTATCCTGTGGCAGTTTTTGCAGCAGAGATCAGCTGTGGAAACTTCCTATCAAGACTGCATGCCGAGATCCTTTTTTCATGCAAATGATGACTTTTTCTGTGAGCAAGTGATAAGCTTTTTCAAACGACATGGTAACCCAACAAATAAAAAGCTTCCATGTTCACATCAAGGAGTGGCTTCTTTTGTATGCCTCTTAGTGACCTTAATTTCTGTGACTGAAATCTGATCTTTTAACGATTTCACTGTGAAGGGGGTGACAGAGAAACGAGGGAGAAGCATGAGAAACTAACTTGAAAAATACATTAAATACATTTCAAAATTTAGCTGAACTGACTTGCTCCCAACTTATGTTGTATTGTCATTAGCTGGTTTCATAAATGTAGGTAGATTTCTTATTAGGAAACAGATAATCAAGTACAACTTGATTTGAAATATATCACTAAAATAATTGGAAAACCCCTAGAAACCTTGAGCCACCTAATGTTTCCTGTGCTTTTTCAAATTAAGTGTGTAGAGAGCACTATTAGTGAATTTAGTTGGATGCAATTAAATCTTCAATTAGTAAGATAATGTTTATTGTAAGATGTTTTGGATGCTTTCACTATTGAAATGTAGAAATATCAAAGATTATCTCAGGAAGAACAACAGGAAAAGTAAACTGCTAACTCAGCCTTATTGTCCAGACTCTGCATGCCCTTGCTTGAATAGATGTAGAATTATTTCAGTAGCTTAAAGTATTATTTAACTAAGTTTTTTCTCTGTGAATGACATTAGGATCTGATCCATATAGGACAGTAAAAGTATATGTTGGGATTTATTATAGAAGGGTGGTTAATATAGGGAGAACTTCAACCAGGATATTGATTCTTCAAATACCACAACAATAACATACTAAATGCATAGAATTTTGATTACTTTATCAAACTATTAAAATAGTTGACCGACTTTGCTGTATAACAAATGAGAGTTAAAATTAGGCTTATGTTTTCCAGATGAGGAAGAGTCCCTCGATGCCATGTGAGATTATAGTTTCCCACTAACTTAAGATCTGATTTGATGAAGAGATTCTTTTGACCACAACCACTCTAAACCTTAGAGATGTTTTCATAAGGAAAGTGCCACACAGGAGGCTTGAGATACGAACTTTAGATTCTCCATCAGCAAGGGAATCTGTATATCAGACTTTAATGACCAAAAATGTTCTGCTGGCATAAGCTGGTGGTTTTCCTCCATTAGATGTTACTGCTTTACAGCAGATGTCTTTTGTATGTTGTCCATCATAAGCAGGAGAAAGTTAGGTAAAGGTAGGAAAACCAGACAGTCAAAGCCTCTGGAAAATCTTGCTTGGTTAAAATCAGTGGAAATCAGACTTCTCTGCACGTTGCTGAGCACAGTATTTTGTAAAGAGCCAGCACTGACAGAGATGTCAAAACCTTTTTATTGTCCATCTTTCCTCAGGTATGTGTTCCCATGAAATAAAAGTTTTCATGAAAAGGGAAACTGTTATATTATCTAAAAGATGTGGGCACTGGACATACATGTGGCAATGCCTGCAAAAGCAAAAAAGAAAACATCCTGCCCCACTGCCACCAAAAAAACCACCATCCAAACCACAAGAAAAATGCCATGAACCTTCTAGCAATGTGTCTGTGTCTTGACTAGACAAGCTCACTGGTTTTCGCATTACACTCCAAGAACAGCTCTTGCAGCTGTATCTTCACATATTTGCTGAGGACTAAATCCCCTTGCTTAAGGGATAGCAAATTTAATAATCACTTTGTTATAAAAGCTGCAAGTAAAGAAATGTAGATATAGCATTGTGGTGACTTTGATATGGAAAATACTGTAGTTTTTCTATTGGTGTTCTATGCATACTGTTTCACCCTTTGATTTAAGTGAATCGTGAACAAGGAGAAACCTAGCACAATGACATTGGATATTTTTTTCTTTCCATTTGTAAATATTTGTCATTTTAAACTGTGACAAGTCACAAGGCTTTCTTTGCATAGTCAAACACAGGCCTCCCAGGTCTCTAGACCATCCCGTACATCACAGCCAAATGTGGCAGAATCAGGGGAAAAAACACACAGGAGAAAAAACACCCGCACATACAGTTATAGGTAGAGATGCAGTGGTGGTATTTTACCTGAAGTTTTGAACTATCATTAATAGAAGAATCACAATCTCAGCATAGTTCCTCTGTGAGAGGTGTCACTTCTGATTTATAATTACATACTGCCATCAGTTATGGCTATTTGTAGAACTGAAGATCAGTATGGGTTGCAAAGGGCTTCTGGAGGTCATTCCAAGAGACTCTTTAAAGCAGCATCACCACTTAAATTCAGCCTGTGGGTAACTTGCGTGCCTCTGCATAGCACAGGCAGAATTTGAGAACAACTTTGGGTTTTATTTAAACCTAACCAAAACACTTAGACTTGAGGAAAACTGTTAACTTCTGATAAAATACTTTTGTGTCTGCTCTAAAAATGTGTGGAATGAAGTTCAGGCACTCACGTGTTTTATATATTCAAGAGTTGCCTTTGCCTCCAAGTTTTATATTAAATACATCTTTTTAGCTTGGATTTGAAGGCAACTATAGCAATATATAAAACACATGAATGCCTGGAGTTTATCCCACATGGACCAGAAGAATCAGCCTGTCGAGTTACTTGCATAATTTCACTGCTGTGAATCAGACTTCAAATATGAAAACACAGTAAAGCAGACTCCTCCTCCTGCATATTAGAATATATTGTGAAATGAAAATAAGTTGCTATGAATGTAGATAAGTTCCTGTACCCATTCCAACTGAAATAAAAGTTTAGGTTTTTTATTTCCCATTTGTATTTGATCCAACTCTTTTAGCTTTGGTCAGGAACTGCCAATCTGGCAAACATGACGTGTTATATACATTTTGCTCTCTGTGAGAAGCTGTGATCAAAATTTAAATTCAGCTTCAGTGAAATTTGTGTGTACTTTGGCAGGCACCACAGTTCAAAGGGGGCTTTAACAGACCTTTGAAGCATCTTTGGCATTTATAAGTTACAATGTTGTGACTGCTTTATATGTAAAATGGCCCTCAACTCTGTGGATTTGGAAGCACAAAAGAATTGCAATACTAACAGAAATCACAGGTGATTTTGTTCAGGCACTTGGATATGTTTCAGAAGCATCATGATATGGAGGTATTCACATGCACTAAAAATGGCTGGCACTGCAGCTTGTGGTGTGGTTAAACACAGGGGAACCCAATAGGATGGCGTTTACTCTGGTCTCAAGCACATTACACAGGTGCATTGTCTGAAAGAAGAAAGCTGTCATTGGAAGAGATGTTATGACCAAACCCCAACTTTGAGAAAGCTAGTTAAACGTCCCTTTTAAATTGCTTTAAATAATGTCACTTGTTAAGAAAAGTGCTCTGCAGTAATTGACACACAGGTGATGCTGGCATGCACAAAAGCAGGGGGAAAATAAAAGATAAAGGATCAGTCAGTAGAGAGAAGGAAATGCACTGAATGGTCAGCCTGGCTTTCCTGGATTTGCAGCTGCCAAATCTGAGGTGCTGTCATATGTTGCTCTTGGCAGGAGCTGTGTTTCAAACAAGTTATTTTCAGTTTGGGTCGTTTCAAAATTGTGTCTGTTACAAACTGCAGTGTACAAGGGCACAAGTACAACTGGCTTGGGCAAAAATATCAGAGTGATGTGGCCATTTTTCACTGTAGTTTTGTCACTGAGGAGAAAACAATATGTAAGCATGTGAAGTGACTGAAAATTTTTAGCAGCTTAAACAAGGCTTAGCTTAATTTCTGTATAAGAAACCTTACTCATAATTAAATTGGTCTTAATTTGGTTTGATCTACATTAAAGGGAATATGAATTAAGCCACATGAAATAAGTTATTTAAATTCCGAGTGAAACCATCTACAGAGTTTTATGAAATTTAATCAGTGCCCTTCAAATGCACAGACTTAAAGTAGTTAGCTGTTCTAAGATCCTTAAGTGCTATGATGGTACTTTGAACATGAAAGCTCATGTATGGCACAATATTTGGGGAATACAAAGGGAAAGACTTTCTAAAATCCCATCGGCTAAATCTGAGCAGTTCATATATGATCTGTACAGACAAAGGCCAAATTGAGCAAAGCGTAAGTGAACATGCTTTGAGCTGACAGAGAACATTCTTATGCACACAAAGAACCAGTAGAAGTTTTTGTTTTCATGCCAAATGCAAAGCTTGCTGATGAATGTTATCATCGTCTAGAGGGTGAAGGAAATTCTGTTACCAGGGTTGAATATTCTTTGCCAATGTTTTAGGGCAAAGTCAAGAGATCAAAATAATGATATATATACAATAAAAGCATTTTGTTTGCTTCATTGGAACAGAACTGAATTCAGATTTTGGTTTTAGATTTAAAAGAAAGATCTGTGGAATTAATAATATCCTCTAGAAATGTAAAGAATGCTCTGTTTTCAGAGGCCTGAGAATTAATATAAAAAAACATTTCTATTTTGAGTTTATACTAGAATATAGAATTCTCTTTGATATAGTTTTTGTTTGTTTTGTGTTTTCATCAGGCAGGTTTTCTGATTATATGTAATTTAGATTTACTACATTATATTGCTTCCGTTATTGTCTGCATGACCCTTGCCTCCTTCTAATACCTGTTTTATATGGTAGTCAGAGACTAATTGTCTTTATGTTATCATAATGTGGCCTTTCTGGTTTCATTTTCTTTTTTTGTTTGTTTTGTTTTGTCATCTGTAAGGCATTTATTTAACAAATTGAAGTGGAAAAAATTGAATTAGGTCTATGATGCAAGCTTCCACAGGGACTCTTCAGGAATTTGCCCATGCACTAAACTGATTTCTCAGGTCATGTTTCTTGTGCTTGAGGGAACCTTGATGAAGTCTAGCCAATGTCACTACAATGTCTCTATTTATTAGAAAACACCAAGAATGGACACAGAAAGGGTAATTGGCCATTGGAATGGGCTGCCCAGGGAGGTGGTGGAGTCACCATCCGGGAGGTGTTCAAGAAAGGATTGGATGTGGCACTTGAAGCCATGGTTTAGTTAGTTGTGAGGTGTTAGGTATTAGCTAATAGTTTGGACTTGATGGTTTGGGAGGTCTTTTCCAAGCCCATTTTTGCCTGCTGTTCTTCAGCTATGACCTGGGTTCAACCATATTGCATGGAAAGGAAACTAGCAATACCCAGCTAGTTTGCCAGCCATTCTTGATTCTTTTGGAAAGAGAAAAAGGAGGTTTTCACTTCTTATGAGGGTTGCAGCATGGGGTCCTCAGAGCTGGTGACGGTACATTTTCACTCTCTGAAAGGAGTACAGGTGTGGCCTGTCCTCTGGCAAATACCCTGCCGCTTGAACTGCTATTAACCCAAGCTTTTATTTTGTGAGGTGGTGTGGTAAAGATTTAGGAAACATTTTGTAATTAAGCTTTTCAGTTGGTCAATTGCTGTTAGAAATACCAGTGAGTTGCATGTAAATGTTGCTCAGTGTTACTTAGTGAAGACCGTATGAATGCTACTTGAGTACTGCACCTTCCACAGAAGAATCTTGGGACATTTTTACAGACCCATCATGTCCTCACACTATTCCTGTGAGTGACGAAATATACATGGCCATCATTTTGATCAAGGATTTGCTCAAGCCAGTGATTAATAACTGAGTTTTGGAAGACTATATCTGTTACCTCACAATGATCCTACTTAATTTCATTTTACAAAAATGTTTGTCCTTTTCTCAGGTGAGAAAGTCCATTTGAGAACATGTTTTCCAAAACTCTTCACATAAATTGTCTGCTATGAGAGCTCACCTGAACTGCAAGCATCTTTTGCAGGTGTTTACCTCTACAGAAAGGTTCTGTTCGGGTGTGTATACTGAAGTGCATTAGATACAGTCATTATGAGAGAAAGAATAAAAGAGAGGTTTTTTTTCAACAGTAATTTTTTTTTTAAAGAAATTAATTAATTAAACAGCAAAACAACTATATTTAATGTAATCTCTTCCTCTTGTTGGCTTGTTTCATCCTTCTTGTATTGGAAACAGATTCAAAACTGTCTTGAGAGCTATGTATTATAGCTTATCTAAATGTCATTATGTAACCTTAATGAGGCCCACACTGCACAGCTGCATGTCTGTTTGATAAAAGCCACTTGGTTTCATGTAAGGACATCTCTTATCATAACATGTTACCTGCTAACAGTGTAGACAGGTTTTTTGCTTATTGTTTCCTTATCTTAGCAAACTGTTTACCCTGAAGGTGTTAAGCCACTGTTTTATGTAACTTTTCCAGCTGCATCAGTAAGGGGAAGGAAACAGCAGAGAAATTAAACTAGAAAGAAAGAAGACTGGGGAGGGGGGTGTTAAAACAATAGAAATCATAGAAAATAATTATTCACGCATCTTTACTTTTTTTACTTATGATTCTCACTAGACTAGTTCAGTGAAGATTTCCCACTGCATATGTAACCTCAAAGTAATGACATTAATATTCTGACTGTGGTATTTCTACCAATGTTGTTTTCTATTGGCACATGCACTGTTCAGAAATACACAGTGACTAAGATGTCCCAGGCACATGATAGTTGTCTTTTAGGGAAATAAATACCAAAATCAAAGGAAGAACTTGCAATTATGATTCTTATATACCAGACAACTCTCCTAACCTAGCAGTGGGTGGTGCAGATGTAGGAGTTAAGGTTCAGTCCTTTCCTTGACACTTCTTCTCTAATACTATTTTCTGTCTGTCAGCAAGTTTGTTTTTTAACACATTGAACATGAATATAGTTGGCTTGAACAATCTGAAAACATTTTAAAATGTTTATGACTTTGATCATTATATCAAACTACTTCAACATGCTGATCCTTTTTCTCTTGGGAACCATTTTCTTCCTACTGTAATGAAGCCCAGGACTTTTCTCACTCATTTCTCCTTATATCATCCTAACTGAGAGAAAAGGAAGCTGTCACTAGGTGATAGACTTCTGCCAGGCTTGACTGTAGTTGAAACTGTGATGTGCTTCTATGCATATTTTTTCCTATGTTTTTACCTAACATTTCCTAAGTGTTGTGTTGATGGAGTAAACTTAAGTGTCTGTGTTGAATCTGTGGTTACAATAACAGATTACATCTCTGATCTTTGAGGTGGTGCCTTTTAAATAAATGCATTCCTCACTACAGTCCAATCTGTATTCGATTATTTGCAACTATCCTGAGAGGTGTTCTTCAAGGTTCTTTCATTCCAACCAGACTGATCAACACCCCTTTATCTCCTCCAGATTTTATGAAATAATACACTAGACATGAATTTTGATGCTCACCACAGAGATTTGATTTTTTTCATCCTCTCAAGTATCAGTGAAGGGAGTATTAAAATTACTTTAAAACAGCAGCCTTGACATAAGACCACAAATTTTGGTTTCTGCCATATGGCAATCAAAATGCATGTTTGGCTAACCAGCTGCAGATCACTCAAGTCTATTGGATATTGATGAAGACATTCACCTAAAACATGGGTTAATCTTAGTATACTGATTATTATTACTGTTCTAAGATCTTTAAGAGAAAATGCAGCCAAATGTTGAGGAAGACATCCTCATTAAGTATTCAGTACTTGTGAAATGACACACTGAATATCAGAGCATTTTCCTGAATCAGAGCTCAGACTGCCTGTTTGAATGGTTTTGTAAGAATCATGAGAGTCTCTGCTGACATCCATAGTTAGGGAATTTTTTTGAGGCCATAATTTGTCCTACAAGTTTCCCACTGATATATACTGCTTTTCAGTTTGGAGAATTAATGGATAATTTATATATATAACTGTAAAGATGCTAAAAACTGTATGCAATTGTCTTTTAACACATTTTGATGTAGTACTTTCAAAATGTAGTTGATAGCTGGTCCACAGCCATCAGTTTAATTTTCACTTTTAAACATCTCAATTTAAACAGTTCCATTTAAACTTTTGTATAACTCACTGATAGCTTTCCTAAATGTTAACACACTGTTTGCTTGTGGGATGCATGAGACACATTTTGTGTTTATCATCTGAAATGAGTTTGTGAACTAAGTTCCGTCTGTATCTGATATGTAGCACCGAATAAGATTTTATAAATGAATTTCCATTTTCAGAAGTAAAGGGAAGGTAGCAGCTGAACAGCCATTCCCTCTGCACATCCAAAAACCCATCAAATTACTTTGACACTTGGAGAATTTAGCATCATCTCCTTAAGCCCTATACACTGATCTTAGAAGGTAGTGATCACAGTGCCAAGAAGTTCTGATTTATTTGAGCAACAAAGATTTGAATGTTTTGGAGTCTCTCTGACTTCAGCAGCACAGAAGGGAAAGGAGTGATGATAGTTGTTAATTATGTTGCCTTTTCCTTTAATATAAAAAGAACAAAACCAGTGCTATTAATGCTGTAATCCAAACTATTGTAGATAATGTTCAAAAACTGATGTGAGAAACGTCTTAAACAGCAATTTTTAATATCTGTGCACTTCTCATTTTCCCGCCACCAAAGAGCTATTCGTTACTTACATTGTGTTCCTGACCATCATGGCCCAGTCCTCTACTTTCTTCTCCCTGACAGTGCAAGCAAGCAGTATTTTATGTTGGTGCTAATAGTTTTCCCTGTTCAAGTGGAGTTCTGCCCATGGGCAGAATTGAGAGTGCAGAGTTGAGAGTCTGGATCCTTTGCCAATGCATATAGCTTTCGGCATTCTGTGCACAACTTACTATTGTATTAGGGACCATCAAGCAGACTTTTGAAAAATGAGCATGTCCCTGAGCTGGGTAACACTAGGAGTAACCTTTCTTTCACTAGAGATTGGCATAGCCATTCAATACCTATAGAATGAAAAAATGTTCCTTTTGTACCATGAAATGAATGTGCTATAAATCATTGTGTATTGTCAAGATCTTCCTGCACAAATAGTATGTTCAGCAGGTAAGACTGAAGTTTCTGTTCTTAGTTTTCAGTCTCTAAATGCAACTGCAGAAAGAGCTTCAATAACAGATAGGATGTGCTTATGAGATACTATAAAGAAAGTTTATATTTTTACAACCCTATTTTTCATACCTACCCATCTGTCCTTATTATGCTTAGCACTTTAGTGCCCAAACAACTTTGACAGTTCTGATATTCCAGTTCTCAAGTAGAATTCTCTCTTATAAAGTTCCCCATTTTTAAATGACCTTTTTTTTTTTAAAATTTAAAGTTATTTATCATGGATTAATTAGCATATGCTACGACCACAGAGTGATCTTGGCTATTGTTTTAGAGGCAGTAACCAGCATAGCAATTTTAATCCTCTTAGAAAATGCTTCAGTAATAAGTAAATGTAATATTATATTATTCCAGTGAGTTGTGGTTTACTGTCTATCCAAAGTGAGATAAAAAAAAAAAGTTTTAAGAAGGTAAACCAGCTGAAATATTCTGTGTGAAAACAGTTTAAACAAAAATAATTACTCCATGTTAGCAATTTTGCAAGGCATGATTTACTTTAAAAGAATCTAAAGAAGTGGTTTGGAAACTAGATTTTTTTATTGGCTCGTAGGATTTTCTGTTTCTATTATTTAGGGACTTTGTGTTTTGTGGACTAAAGGCAACTTAAAAGCGTATTTTGGTTAACATGAACTGTTGAACTTTACAAACAAAATGGAGGAATTAGTCTAGTTCCTTGTTAAATCTTTAATCTAGATGCAATAAGCTTTCAAGATGTTGTCCATTATAGCAAATAAATGTCTGTGATCAGTTTACATAATCACAGAAGAAACTGGGCATTAGTCAATTTGCAATTTCTTCCAAGAGCACCTTTTCAGGCTTTACATTCTCACTATTGTAAAAAAAATAGGCTTTGGCATAGATCCTTTTTGTTTACTGTTTAAGGTGGGCACTAACAAATCTAGTAATGTTCATTACTCCCAAGACTTTCTGTAAAGGTCCCTCAGGAAGAAATAGAGGATATCCTCTGTGTTTTTTGTGCTAGCAGACTGCCTTGGGAAGTATTGGGATTTTCCTGTTAAGATTTTCTGGTAAGGAACAAGAAACACAAAGGAAGCAGCAGAGGTACATTATGTCCTGCAGTTAATCTTGACCTAGTGCAGTTTGCTAATCACTTCTTACTAGAATTTAGTTTAGGGATGGAAAATAGGTCGTATTAAAAAATGCATTCTTTCCTTGCTCCCAAATCACTTCCATTAATAGTCCTATTCTGTGATATCCAGCCTACAGCAGTTATCAGAAGAACTGTCTCCTTAAGAAGAAAGTAAGAAAGTGATACCTTTCTGTCTTAATGGTCTGAGGTCTGATATTACTCTGCCATGACATAAAATCTTCCATTTTCTGCTGGGTGAATAAAGCAAAATCACCAGCTTCCATCAGAACATGTGCATAAATGCTGGCATATCTAATGTTTGACACATTTGTTATAAACAAAGTAGCAGATGTTACCTTACCCACCTATATTAGTTCATTAGAGAGCATTTTTGTTTCGGTTTAATTTTTAACATTAACTCCTCTGTGCACTTTTGCTGCTGACAGAAAAGCCAGTATGACCTTAAAGCTAATGCTGTATGCTCTGTATTATTTTGCAAGTTGTATTAGATGGTGAGTTTTTTCATAAGCAGCTGGGCTGCTTTTTTCAGAGCAAAATTGTATCTTTGAATGTCATCTCCTTCTTAAACTGGATTTGCTTACAATGCACAGTAGAGAAATGTATTTATGTGTTATATACATATAGATAGATAAAGTTCATAAAAATGAGCGGAAGGAAGTTTTGAGTAGGAAGCTGGACTGGATAACCTCTTGAGATCCCTTCCAGCTTGAATTGTGCCATGATCTACCTGAGGTGGCTTACAAATATTAGTGCCACACAGAAACAATGAGTTAATGATTCACTTCTGCATCAAAATTTGGTTCAAGTCATCTGTGAAATGTGCCTGAAGGCACAGCTTTGATCCTGCAAGCTTCTCTGCTGAGGTAGTCATCTGTAGAGCTTCACCAAATGCAGCTCTTCAGCCCTGTGCACCTATGGCAATGTAGACATTAAACTGTGGAAGCTGTCATACTCATTTCACTAAAAACATCTATCTGACCTTAAGCCAGTTATTGAAATGCATGTGTTAGTGTGTTGTTAGGACACCTGACCCACCACTAACTTGCACCTAAGAACAATTACTTGTTTCAGGGCTTGAAATTCAGTGATGTCAACAATCTATTGTAAGAGGTTGTACCTGTAAGATCACTGTAAATAAATTCCCTTTGTAGAGCAGAGTGCATACAGTGATAGAATCCCTGATTCTAATTCTAGTTGTTGAAGTCTAATTATAACCTCCAAATTATGAGGTCCAGATAAAAATATCTCTTTAGAATATCTTCGTGAGTCATACCTGTATACTATTATTGCTAGAAAATTAAGAGCAAATTAGTAAATTATGAAAGTTAACTTCACCAGAAGTTACCATTTAGTGGGCTAAAAAGGCACCAAACACTGTATTTCTACTTTGTACACAAACCCAGTAATTTTTTCTCTGGTAATAGTTTTCAAAACATAAAATGGGTGCTGCTTTCTGTCCATAGCAAGCGAATAATGAGTTGGCTGCAGTGGTTGAAAGAATAGCTTGTTTCCCACCATTCCTTCTGTCTGTTTGTGGATTGTGTGTGCTTACATGCACTCTTGGTGTTATCATATTTTCTAATGATTCTCAAAAGATATTCTGAAACTGACATTCTAGACATAGGTGTGACTATAGCTTTCTATGTAGGCATTATACTCTATGAGCCAGAGTTAAATGGGTGTTAACTAGATAATGATCAGAATCTATTCTCTCTGCTCAGCAGCAAGAAAACTCACATGATACAAAAGGCGCTTTTACTGCAGGGAGGTCAGTTAATGTGGGAATCACTTGATTACATGTTCATGTTTTAGTTAAAAATGAAATCTTGATTCCCAGTAGTCAGTGAGTGGAGATAAGGATATAAATCTGCTGACATCTCTTGCACCTGTAAATACACAAAATACTACTGCAACTCTTGCATCTCATTTGTAGACTTCAGAGGCAAACTAATATTGTGTATTGGGTGCAACAGAGAAATTCCAGAGTTAGAACTGTGAAATGCAAGACAAAGTTACTATGGAAATGAGTTTATACATCACTTCTCAAAATAAAAGGATGTAATTATTTCAGTGCTATAACTGATCATTAGTCTTCAGGAGGTGCGTCTTCTCCTACATCAGCATCAGGGACAAAAAAAAAAAAACCTTACCACTGGTATTTTTTGTTTTACCTTTGATTAATTCAAACAGGTCTTGACCAAACTATTCTATAACATGAAAACATTTTAACAGCCCTCAAAGTGAAATTTAAATTCAGATAAAATAAACCACTGTATCAAGAAGCAGGGACTGTCTGTACTTCTAACTAGAAACTTAAAACTGTTTTCTTAATAGTTAGAAATGGAAATTCTCTGAGATGCTTAGACTGAAAAGGGAAAAAGTCACAGAATCACAGAATGGATAACATAAAGCTGTCATTTTAATCTGTGGCTGTGGAACTAAGAAAAAATAATAATAATCTATGCAGCAGTGTTTCTAACAAAAATTCTACTTCCTTCCATTCCTTTTGTAAAGCATGGAACAAAAACCATTCTTCTATGTACCTGTGAATGATAAATGCTATCTAACAAGTTTTGGAAGCTGTGAACATGTGAACAGGTTTTGTATGATGCCTATAACCACACATTACCAGTCTTTTCCCAGGAACAAACTCTATTTTTTCCCCCTGCCTATAGTAATTTCAAAAACAGATCTGGATTTTTACATTTCATTTTGCATTAAAGTGTATGGTTCATCCTATTAATGTTCTCTCTTCATTCTTTTAATTGCACTTTTACATTTTTATCTGTATTATAATTTCCACAGAATTAGACATGCTAATCCAACCCTTAATGATATGTTTACATTTTGCTTCTTTCAGGATGGGAGTAGAGTTAGGTGCATTTTAATTTATCTTTCAGTTCTGTATTTTCTGAAGTTTACATTGCAAATTGATATATTTTTGAATATATGCATATATCTGTATATAGATGTGGATCATAACACATACTGAGGATCAGTGAAATCTTAGTGTAGTTTTACAGATCCTCAGGCATTATTTTTTTCACAGTTAATTGTTACTGCAGGGTAATAAACAACATTAAATAGATGTCTTAGGAGCTGTTGTTAGTGTAACTATTCCTGAAAATATTGGAATGTATTCCCTTGCAGATGAGAACTGAGGATGTGAGAATACTCTGTGCCAGTGCCACAATCATCTGCTCAATTTTTGCCAATATTGCAGGAAGGTCTTCAGCTATCTCCTTAGCTCCTGTCCCAGGGAGTATTGTACTAAGTTAATGAAGGGTGATACTCATAGTTGTATGTACTATGATACTGTGTACATAAACTTTCTGTCTTCTACCCATCTGAAACTCCCTCAGCATTAATCACTTCAATAAGAGTTAGGAAGTCAAAATGCAAAACATATGGACATATATTAAATGTGTCCCTTAAAGAAACATTATTCAGGAACATCCATAGCAGGTCGAACCTGTTGTCTGTGTGTCCACTGAGGCCATAGTAGTCACAAAGCACAAGAAACCTGTTGGAAGCCATTGGGTAGTCCACTCTCAGGATAATAGTTCTTTCTGTCCTGAGACTAATTATTTTTTATCTGGAAGTATCAGGGCTTGTATCTCCTCTATTTTTCACTTTAGTTGGCATGCCTCATGAGAAATAGAAACCATGTGTCAACTACGTGATTGTTTCAGTTAATGCAGTCTCCTGGGAAGGTGGTTGCTGGTATGTTCTGCCTTAACTTTTTTTTTTTTTTTCCTTCAATAATTGGTTTAGAAATACCAGTATGTAATGTATTAAAATTGAATTCAGCAAGATATCATCATGGTACTTAAGTACCATCGTATAGTCACACTATTATAGTCACACTAATGTCAGGCACAGTGCTCACAGGTTTAATATTTGGCTGTACTGAAGTTAAAAGACTTGAAAACTGGTTTTGCGATAAGGCTCATATTTCGGATGAAGACATCTTGTGATGAATGTTGTAGCAACAGTTCCTGGCGTTATATCACCAACTTCTGTGCCATAGGTTAGCATGCCCGTACGAGAGTTGACAGAGCAGGATGTGTGTGCAGATCCCACCTTCCTCAGCTGACAGGTTGGCATCTCCTATTAAGCTAATGCCATGAATGACCTCTGTGAAAAGGTTGAGATCTACAACTTGGGGCAGTAATGCCTTAAGTTGCAAAATTCCTCTGAAGATGTGTCAGTATTTCAACAACTCCCAAGGAAAAACATGAGTGAACAAAGAGCTGCAAATTAGGGGACTATTGTGCAAGGAACACATTTTCATATTTTTTGGACCCTTCTTTTAGACACCTATCACAGCAACAGAGGTTTGCAATTTGAGCGTGCCTTGTACCCGTTACGCTAAATCTAGCTGCCAGGATCTAGCCCGAGAAAGTGTGTCAGGACATTAAGTTGCTAATTAATATGATTGAAGTGTGGGATTCAATTACTTCCTAAGTACTGGATGTTTTATTTCCCTTTTTAAGTTGCACTAGTGATCTACAGTCCCCCTTTTCATTTGAAGTTCTGCTTTCTCATATTAATTTTCTGCATTTTGCATGCTTGTGCAATGAGAGGCTTTTGCAGGTGTTTGGTTTGTGTTTTTCTTTATAATACAATAAGAATGGATGGAGATTACTGTTCTCATCCACAAAGGAGTAGGCAACAGGATAGTTCTTGGTGATTGAAACTTAATACTAAGTTCAAAGCCACATTTACATGCAAGAATCTTTGAGAGAGGATGTTGGTGCAAAGATTAGGGCAAGAGTAATTTGTTTATGTGAGAACTGGTACAACCACATGCTGATCCATACTAAGAGGTTGAAATTACCTGTTACCCCGTAGTCTTGTCAATATTTTTCATTCTTTTTCTTCATGTCTGTCCTTTTTCTACAGTATTTTGCTATTGCAACATACCAGTATTCTATGATCTTGCTATTATAGCAGCTTGTAACTAGGAGAGGTTATGAAAGTCTGTTCTCAGAAACCATAAAGAATCATAGAATCACAGAATGGTAGGAATTGGAAGGGACCTCTGAAGATCTAGTCCAACCCCACTGCGAGAGCAAGATCACCTAAAGCAGATCATGGAGGAACATGTTCAGGAAGGCCTTGAAAATCTCCAAAGACAGAGACTCCACTACCTATATGGGCAGCCTGTTCCAGTGATCTGCCACCCCCAAAGTGAAGAAGTTACTTCTCACACTTAGATGGCACTTCCTTTGTTCAAGTTTATGCCCATCATCTCTTGTCCTGTCACTGGAGACTGCAGAGAAGAGATTTGCCCCATCTTTCTGACAACCTCCCCTTCAGCCTTAATAAAATCCCACTCAGCCTCCTGTTCCCCAAGCTGAAAAGACCCAGGTCTCACAGCCTTTCCCCATATGACAGATACATACAAGAGTATACGAGCCACATCAGAAAAGCAGTTTGATGCACTTAGAAAAGGGAATTGACCTTAGTTAGGCAGATCACTTTAGCCAAATCTTTCTCCTGTTTGTTGTATTGTGCAGTCTTTGTAACCACACAGATGCACTAATATAAATGCTTATATCATAGAATCATAGAATCAATAAAGTTGGAAAAGACCTCAAAGATCATCAAGTCCAACCTGTCACCCAAGACCTCATGTCTACTAAACCATGGCACCATGTGCCATGTCCAATCCCCTCTTGAACACCTCCAGGGATGGTGACTCCACCACTTCCTGGGCAGGACATTCCAATGGCTAACAACTCTCTCTGTGGAGAACTTTCTCCCCACCTCGAACCTAAACTTGTTTTTCCCCCTTCTAACTCCTGTGTTTACCAGGGCAGAAAAGGGTTTGGGCACTGGAATGAAGCTTCTAGTGTGCGCACAGGGACCTGTAAATGTTGGGCTGGATCTTGGACAAGCAATGTTATGAGTATGACCTTTTGGCTAAGTGCTTGGAGTGACTGGAGCGCTGCAATTGACGGCTACAGGCTATTCAGGAGAGACAGGCAGGGAAGAAGGGGTGGAGGGTGGCCCTGTACATCAGGGAGGCTCTTGATGCCATTGAGCTAGAGATCAGGGATGATCGGGTTGAGTGCGTGTGGGTAAGAATTAGAGGGAAGACCAGCAGGGCAGACATCCTGGTTGGAGTCTGTTATAGACCACCCAACCAGGAGGATGATCTTGATGAAGCATTCTATAGGCAGCTTAAGGCTGTCTCAAGATCGCCTAACCTTGTTCTCGTGGGTGACTTCAACCTGCCTGATATCTGCTGGGATCACAACATAGCAGAGAGGAGGCAATCTAAGAGGTTCTTAGAGTGCATGGAGGACAGCTTCTTATCCCAGGTGCTGCGCGAGCCTACCAGGGGTAAGGCTATGCTTGACCTCCTCTTCACCAACAGGGAAGGGCTGGTGGGTGATGTGGTGGTCGGAGGGTGTTTAGGCACCAGTGACCACGAGATAATTGAGCTTTCAGTATTCAGCCAAGCCAAGAGGGGCAGCAAGAAGACCTCCACTCTGGACTTCCGGAGGGCGGACTTCAGGCTACTCAAGGAACTAACTCAGAAGGTTCCTTGGGAAACAGCCCTTAAAACAAAGGGGTCCAGGAGAGCTGGACCTACTTCAAGAAAGAACTCTTGAAGGCGCAGGAACAGGCTGTGCCAGTGTGCCGGAAGATGAGCCGCCGGGGCAGACGGCCAGCCTGGATGGGTAATGAACTTCTAAAGGAACTAAGGGAAAAAAAGAGGGTGTATTATCTTTGGAAAAAAGGGGAGGCAACCCATGGAATGTTTAGGGATGTTGCTAGGTCTTGTAGGAAGAAAATTAGGGAGGCAAAAGCACATTTGGAGCTCAGACTGGCCTCTGCTGTGAAGGACAACAAAAAGTCCTTCTATAAATATATTAATAGCAAGAGGAAGGGCAAGGAGAAGCTCCACTCCTTGGTGGGCATGGAGGAGAATATTGTAACAAAGGATGAGGAAAAGGCAGAGGTGCTTAACACCTTCTTTACCTCAATTTTTACTAGCAGGACAGAACGGCTTCCAGACAGCTGGCCTGCAGAGCTGGCAGAAGGAGCCAGGGAGCAGCATAGTTTTCCCCTGTTCCAGGATGGGAGAGTTAGAGATCTTCTCAGCCGCTTGGACCCCCACAAGTCCATGGGACCGGATGGGATCCATCCTAGGGTGCTGAGGGAGCTGGCGGATGAGCTGTCCAGGCCGCTCTCCATCATTTTTCAGCAGTCCTGGCTCACTGGAGAGGTCCCAGAAGACTGGAAGCTGGCCAACGTGGTGCCCATCCATAAGAACGGCCGGTTGGAAGAGCCGGGGAATTATAGGCCTGTCAGCCTGACCTCAGTGCCAGGCAAGATTATGGAACGGGTCATCTCGAGTGCGATCACACAGCACTTACAGGATGGCCAGGGGCTCAGGCCTAGCCAGCATGGATTTAGGAGGGGCAGGTCCTGCCTGACCAACCTGATCTCCTTCTATGATCAGGTGACCCGCCTGGTGGATGTGGGGAGGCCTGTGGATGTGGTCTACCTGGACCTCAGCAAGGCCTTTGACACAGTCCCCCACAGCAAACTCCTGGCCAAGCTGGCAGCCCATGGCTTGGACAGGATCACACTGTGTTGGGTTAGGAAGTGGCTGGAGGGCCGAGCCCAGAGAGTGGTGGTGAATGGTGCCACATCCAGCTGGCGGCCTGTCACTAGTGGTGTGCCCCAGGGATCAGTGCTGGGCCCCATGCTTTTCAACATCTTTATTGATGATCTGGATGAGGGCATTGAGTCCATCATCAGTAAATTTGCAGATGACACCAAGCTGGGGGCAGGAGTTGATCTGCTGGAGGGCAGAGAGTCTTTGCAGAGGGACCTCGACAGGCTGGACAGATGGGCAGAGTCCAACGGCATGAGATTTAACACATCCAAGTGCCGGGTTCTGCACATTGGCCACAACAACCCCAGGCAGTGCTACAGGCTGGGGTCAGAGTGGCTGGAGAGTGGCCAGGCAGAGAGGGACCTGGGGGTGCTGGTTGATAGGAAGCTGAACATGAGCCAGCAGTGTGCCCAGGCAGCCAAGAGGGCCAACCGCATCCTGGCCTGCATTAGGAATAGTATGGCCAGCAGGAGCAGGGAGGTCATTGTGCCCCTGTACTCTGCTTTGGTTAGGCCGCACCTTGAGTACTGTGTCCAGTTCTGGGCCCCTCAGTTTAAGAAGGACATTGAGACACTTGAACGTGTCCAGAGAAGGGCAACAAGGCTGGTGAGAGGCCTTGAGCACAAGCCCTATGAGGAGAGGCTGAGGGAGCTGGGGCTGTTTAGCCTGGAGAAGAGGAGGCTCAGGGGCGACCTCATTGCTCTCTACAACTACCTGAAGGGTGGTTGTAGCCAGGAAGGGGTTGGCCTCTTCTCCCTAGCAACCAGCACCAGAACAAGGGGACACAGTCTCAAGCTGCACCAGAGGAAGTTTAGGCTCGAGGTGAGGAGAAAGTTCTTCACCAAGAGAGTGATTCGTCATTGGAATGGGCTGCCCGGGAGGTGGTTGAGTCTCCGTCCCTGGAGGCGTTCAGGAGGGGACTGGATGTGGCACTTGGTGCCATGGTCTAGTTGTGAGGTTGTGGTTACAGGTTGGACTCGATGATCTTCAAGGTCTCTTCCAACCTTGGTAATTCTATTCTATTCTATTCTATTCTATTCTATTCTATTCTATTCTATTCTATTCTATTCTATTCTATTCTATTGCTTGTCTTTTCTGGGAAAAACTGACAGTGCACTGAGTGTTTCAAACAGAGTCAGTCTTGATTTTGAAACAGGCTGCTTTGTAACTTGCTATAACTTGTGGCTGATACATTACACTCAAACATACTATTCATAAACTGTTCCCATTAGTATGTGCTATGCATTTTCCTAGTAATTTTAGGAGTTGTTAAAAGCATGAAGTTTCAAGTAGAACAGTATGGCCATGCACACATCACCTCGCACACTGTTGCACCTGCCTTCCTGGCAGAATCATTGTTTGTTTTCCAAGAGATTGCATTAATTTCTCAAGCTGTCTCACTTTGCTTTTAAAATTATTACCTAAATCTTGTTTCCTGTTCCTTCTCTATATTCTGTCTTTGATCGCATCTGTATCTAGGAGAAAAATGGAATAGGAAAGATAGCTATTTAATTAGTGGTGATGGCCAGAGGGTATTGCTGTCATCACCAGAATGAATGGCTGCTTTCCAGTTGTAGCAGCAGAAAGAGCAAAATTGTATCACCCAGTTTATCCACCTATTATTACACTCTGGGAATTCCCATGTGTGCTAATCACATACTTACCAGGTGATTGATTAGTCTGCTGCAAGGCTGCTGAACCTTTTCACAGATGCTTTCAGTTTTTCCATTTGCAGCTCTTCCATTTTGTCACATCTTGTTTCTTCTGACTTGGACTCTAGAGAGAGCTGTACAGCATGCCTATGCAGATTAGTCTTGCTGTTAATACACAGGTCCTGTGTAACCGATGTGTCCTTCTTCCATTCTGACTAAACTGCTGGATTATTTTCAGTGAATTGAAAATGAGCTCTGCTGTTCATTTATCTTCAATAGAGATGTACTTTTCTAATTTCCTGTTTGAGGAGTTTATATTTTAAAAATTGTCCATTCATTATTTGTGCCTATGAAGGTGGGGCAACTTCATACACAGAACATAATTAGCACTTGGAATTGTTTTGATCTAGTTTTCTCTAGATAAACTATTCGCTAATAGAAGATTTCTGGTAGCGAGAAAACATCTCTTTTAGAGTCTTGGCATCAAAGGCTAACTAAATGAATTTCATTATTTAGATGGCTTTTCAGTGCAGTGCAAATAATTTGAAATACCTTTCTCAAGCACACATTTTATGCAGATTTTGCTTGCAGTTACTGGGGAGGAGGTAGCATGAAATGCATAATATTTCATGAATAAATTAAATAACTGAAGCATACAACTTCTCCCTCAGTTTGAAGGCTTTATAGAAAAGTATCACGCTGGAAAAAAGAATCCTATTCTGGCTGCGCATTAAGATATGGAGAAGGGAATGGAAAATATCTGTTATTTGAACTGCTGTGAGCATATACAAAAAGGTTTCTTGTGGAGATCTGTCATCTGTTTCTGGTATTTTGAGATGGTTGCGTTAGCCACTCTGAGAGAGCTCTTTCCGTCGCTGGTCTGCCCATTAGGCCCTGTTCCATCTCTTACAAAACCTGGGAAACAGGACCCCTTTCCAGATTAGCGTTCTAGATTGGCTTCAGTTTCACTAAGAATGCAGATTAGGGTGTGGTCCACATACTGGTAATGGCAGACCCATTCTTTTGAAAACTGGATTTTATCTATTGCTAATAATAAAACAAATCTACAGTAATAATGCTTTGAAAGCCCATTGCATTTTCAGTGCTGTGTTATTTTTTCCCTAATGTTACATTTCCATCTTGTTATATAGGCATGTAAATTAAGACCAGGAAAGATAATGATTATAATGGAAGGATTTAAAATTTTTTTTTATTTTTAAATTTAATGATCAGTCATGTTCTGAACATGTGATGTTGCAAAAGCTGGTTTTTTTGTTTGTTTGTTTTATAAGACAAATACTACACTGACTTCTCTATTCCATGTTCTTTTTGTTTCACCTCGTTTCTGAAGAGTGGAACAATCTTCTTTGTGTTGCTCTTGCTCTGCTGAAAGTTGGTATGAAGCCAGATTCTTTCAAAAGTGTTACATTCATATGATAAGAATATGTAGAGGTAGAAACACAAACTCCTGCTCCAGGCTAGTATTTTTGGCTCTGTAGGATGCATTCTAACATGAACAATGATGTAGTTTCCATTTAACCATCATCTTAATTTAATTTCACTTGACCTAAGGAGCTGACAGCATTAATCTTCTATATTTATTAACCAGATGGAAAAACCTTCTTCATGTGACAGAAAGGTGACAGATTTGTATCAAGAGAACAAGTACTGATGTGTTACATTTTCAAAACCTTCTTCACATGATAGAAAGGTGACAGATTTCGATGAAGAGAACAAGTACTGATGTATTATATTGGCTTGCAAATTGAACCAATAGAATACAGATTATTTAGACCAAAGTTGGAAGTTATTTCTCATTTACTAGTCATTCTTGTTCAGACCATTAATGAAGACTCTAGACAATTGACAGTTTGCTAGATTTTTAATCATATCTGCATACAATAAACCAAGTAATTTCCACAGAAGTGCATACACACATAGTCAGATTTCATCTGAATCTATATTACTCTTTTCTGATTCTGTATTGCATCTTCCTCAAAAAGGAGCAGCCATTTCCAGTGACAAATACATACCTCTTTCTGCCTATGAACCTTTCAAAACCCTGGATTTGCAATTGAAAAGAATACCACCTGATCTAGTTTCATTTAACAACTTGCAGAACTAGCTTCTTTCTCTCTGTAATACCGAAAGCGGAAATTAGCAAATGCATTGAAATAAACAACAACAAAAAAGTCTTTGAAATAAAAAGAGAGTAAAAATTATAATCCTTAACTGATCCATTATCACTCTCCCCTTCTGTTTAAGCCTCTTTGCTGCAATAATCAAAACTGCAGTTGCTTAGTCACTGATAATCCTACATCATATATTCATTCCATTATTTTCCTGCAGGCCCTAGAAGTACCTTTTGACCATGATACAGTGATTGTCCAGTGATTGACAAGTGTGTTGAGAACTCGTTTCACAGCTTTCTTGCATCTTAGGGGCTGAATTGCTGCAGGCACAAGCTGTACAGAGAGAAAATCAAGCTTTATCAGTGCTTCCCAAATTCTTGTTTAGGTTTTCCCTCTTGAGCTTCTGCCTGCCTATACTGATGTAATTAATGCCTCTATGTCCCTAGGTTACGTACCTGCTGACTTTAAATCTGTTGCCGTTTATCCATTATTAAAGTAACATTCTATGCTTGATGACTTGGCAGACAGCTATAAAACTATTGCCAAACTTGTATTCCCATCAGAGATCTTGGAAACAGTGATATTAATTATTATTTTATTTATTTTTTTTTTAATTTAAAGAGATAAAATTTATCTTAATAGTTTAAAGTCTAACATATTGAAGCTCTTTAGAAGCTAATTAACTTGCATTGCATTGACTTGGATGTTGTAGTTTCTCCTTTCATTCATGTCAGCATCACATTAGGAAAGAAACTCGAAAGAGCCACTCAGCTGCTTTTAATGGTGAAGTTTGTCAAGGTAGTTTCTCATTCTCTGGCCATCTTTGAAGTTTCTACTCACATCTGTTATCAAATAACTTCCTGTCCAAGGCATAACCATTTGTCAGAGTCAAAAAGAGCTTGCACCAAAATGAAGAGGAAAGCATTACCATCTCCCAGAGCTTCCTGATCTTGGGGAAGATCCATTCTACAGCCTGATCTGGGAAAGGGAAAGATGATGTCCCCTTCTGAATTAAAAAATCCTATAACTATTATATATGATATTAAAACAATGTTGTACAGTAGTTCTTATTAGCCTCCTTGCAACTCAAAAAGCTATTTAAGTACTTTTTCCCCCTTGACTCTGTCTTTTTGTTGGACTGCCTCAGGATTATCTCCTGGGTTAAACACTTGTTATCTATAATGCTTTAATAATAGATATTATTCTAGATGTATTCATTCAAACATAACTACTCTGTAGATGGCACAGGTGCTTCTATTGAAATTTTTTATGCCTGATTTGATTTAATCTTTGTAACAGTGTTTGCCCAAGATTTAACATTTGAGTGAATAAAATTAAAATTAACTCCAGCATTTGAAAACTAAGTTTGGGAATCCCATCTGTCATAAAATTTCTTGTTTGAAGCACAGCAAGTTTTGAAAGCGTTGAAACTCCAGAATTACAACTTTGCTCAGGAGGATTGGCAGCAATTCCTTTTTTTTTTTTTTTTTTAAATCCTTTTTTTCATTTTAACAGTTTTAAACATTTATCAGCTCCAATTGGAGTTGTATTTCTAAGTAGCTTTTATAATTTGGGGAAATGACAGTATGCAAATAATCTGCTGTAATCAAAATTGTAACATGTGGAGTCTGAAGTACGCCGAGTAACTCCTGGAAATATTGATATCAGAATGTCTTTGGCTCCCTTTTTGTCCCACTATGTTTGAACAAGTTGTGAAATAAGATTTCAGGAACTCTAAATAAGTGTTTATTCTCATTACAGAAGGAGGCCATGTCTAGGTTTGAATAATACAACTTGCCACTTCAGCTGACAGTGTACAGTGGATGAATCCACAGTTTGCCATAAGATAAACAAGGTAACAAGTACAACTGGACCTAAAAGAGGAGAAAAATAAAATGTTAACTTGATCCAAATGTATATTCTACTGTAAGTTAAATCTTTCCAAATCCTTTAATTCTTACCAGGAGTTTTCTTATATTTCAAGAAGTTTGAAAGAAGTCTAAATGCATATGGGCTGCTTTACTCTTTTAGGAAATAGCCTGTTTAGGTACTAAGGATGCACATGGGAAATATCAGAAATTAATACTGTTATATCAGGAGCTGGAGTAAATTTTGCATTTATCAAGGGAAAAGCAGTATAGCTGAATGTTACCTAGATGTCAAAACAAAACATTCGTAGGTAAATGCCATTAAAGAATAATTTTTCAACTCAGGCTTTTAGAAGATTCCAATTCACCAGTCTTGATTAAACAGAGAAATGCACATCTACATCTTCCATGTAACAACTTCTCATTTTTAAATTTAGAAAATTAGAAATAGTTTTAAATGCCTGCAGCAGAAATATTTCAGAATTATTAAATAAGTTTTCTGAATCAAAAGTAATCATGTTTCGTAAAGCAGATGTCTGACTCTCCCTTTCTCTTTTTTTAACCTGAACTCGGCTCTTTCTCTCATGGAGGAGGTGGGACTGTAGTGGGAAAACTGTCCAGCTCAGCTAGACTCTATAGAAATTTAGCTACAGTGTGGACTGACAAGACAGCCAATATATCCACTGTTCTTTGATTGTCACTGCAGTCTCCAGCATGGTTTCCTTTGTGTAGAGGAAAATTTTTCTCACTCCTTCAGCTTAGTCTTTGCTCCTGTCTTTCATTATTAACATTGCCCTAATGTCCATATTTGAGGAAGACAGCCCTGATTTGTCTAGAGGAATCCAAAGGCTAACTGTGTACTTCATAGAGAGATGTTCATTTTGGAAGAAGACATACAGTATCTTTTTACTGTTTTTATTGGTAGTAGTTTGCTATAGCTATTCTGGGATGTTTCTTTGTTTTTGCCATGTCAAGTGTCCCATCATCTCTGTACTGGCTACAGAGAGGAGGTTGTCTTCTCATTTCAAGCTGCTTCAGGCCAGATTTTATGTTGTAAGGGTTTCATGGCAATTTCTGTGCTGGTTTCTTACCTCTCTTGAGAGTCTAGTGGATGAGGTCCCAGTATGATATGGAAAAGCAGTTCAGGTGGATCACCTCCTGTATTGGTCTTTTTTTGAATAGGTTTAGGTATAATGGTATTGCTCCAGTTTCTGAACAAGGGAATTACAAATTGAACATTGCTATTCACTTGGGTTTGTTCCAAATCATGGCAACACACTGAAAAAGGCAGATTAAGTTGCCTTTTGTTTCTAGTTACACTTTTCAGTTAAAAATCAACATCAAGATGTGACAGGCCTGGTTGATGCCTTTTAGCATAAATGACCTCAATGTTGGATTTTCCTTGGCACAAAGGGATACAGATTTGTGAGTGTTCTGCACTGTGTCTGTCTTCCTAACAATCACCAGTACTTTTGATGCAGTTTGAACCAATTTAAGGACTTTATTTAAAACAAGCTTATGTTTCCACTGGCAGTAATGCCGAGTGTCAGGGATGAGGCACATTGGCAGAACATGACTGGGAAACAATTGCCTTTCTGTATTCTTCACTGGCTAATGTTATAAATCTCTTGGTTTAATAATCATTCCTATTCACACACAATAAAAGGAGGTGCATCTGACTTCATGATTTTCATTTTAAGTTTTCTGATTTCTAGCTTCAGCTGCTTCTTTATTCTCCAATTTGTCTCTTCATTTATATTCAGGGGAACCTCATTCAAATCCAGCAAGCAATTACACTGTGGTGTAAGCATGAATAATGTTGCTGTTTACACACACTTAAGATAGCCCATTTCTTGGCAGGGAATGCTATTATGTAGATTGATACTGTCTATTTTTTAAAATTCTCTCTGGCTTGCTATCCATCTTTCTAGACATTTATGAAATATCTGTCTTCATTGCAACTTTCCATTAAAACTGGAGATGCTGTTTTATCCAATGATGTATATTTTGCTAGTGCTTAGAAAGCTGGAGAGTGCATGCAAGCTGAATAAAGTCACTTAGGGGAAGATAAAGTATGGTGAGAGAAAATCACGAACCACCCATCTATGGATGTGTGGAAGTGAAAACATTTTATTAAAGTCAACCTTTCACCTGGTAAAAACACAAAACTAATACTGAAATCAAGAGGGATCTCATGTATAAAAGCCTACAGGCTAGTTAGATGTAAATCATTCTTAGGGGAGTGCTACAACTGATTGCTTACTTTTATTAATAAAGAGGACAAATAAAAATAAAAATAGTTTTGTTTCCAAATCTTTTACGACATGAGTGAACATGATTTAATTAATTCAGCTGAGAAGGCTCCCTCCAGGATCAGAATGCAGCTTCTCTTTCAGTGCTGTAGCCTTTAAAAAAGTTGAAGAAAAATCTCATGCTAAAATGGATGTCTCTTCCTTATGCTTTTTTTTGCCCTTACCATGCATTGGTTTTACAGAGAATGAAAAGACTGATTGATCATTTTGGATGTGTTAATGTATCCTTCTTCTGATTAATGCTCTAGCAATAATTTTCCTCAGTAAAGAAGTAAAGATTTGTACTTCCAGTTTGAAAATAGATTCGTTTAGGTTAAATGCTACCACCAGAAAGAAAAATTAATACAATTGAAAATTACATACAAACAGGAATAATATGTCAAGAAATTAAAATTTATGAAGATCTACTAAGTGATCCCAGAGCACCTTAAGTTTCTCAGGCCTTTCAGAATTCACCACTTGTTACCAGTGACCACTTCTGTTCAGAAAACTATTGATTCCTATTGATACTGCTTGAAAAAAGGCTCTTCACTTTACTTTCCCATTTTGCAGTTAGGTGCTTTTTCTCCTTATTCTTTACTTTTTCCCTTTTTGGGATGTATATTGAGTGGCATTTTATTTAAAAAAAGAAAGAAAAGTATTTCTTAATTTTGATAAGTCTACAATCATCTTACAACATTGTAGCTTCATTTCCTTAGAAGATAGTACCAGTTGGAAAAGGGACATGATACATGTAGAAATTGAAATAATATGTAAGCTAGGTTTTCCTACTATATGTTACTTTAGTCTTTATGTAAATAGTGAATAACATTAATGCAACATCAGATAGTGTGCTTGATCACAGAATGAAAGTTTTTAGCTAATTCCTCTTTTTTTGTTGAGACTAGAACAGTCACTGTAACACAAGAAGCTTACTGCAGAAGTCAGTATTGGGCAAAACTGAGCTCCGCATGCCGACAGCTGCTTGCTGTATTAGTTAAGTAATCCAGCAAATTCAGATGCTATCCTTTTGATTTCAATAACTCCACATGTTTCAAAAAGGTATTTTCTCAGCTTGAGCCCAGTGCTGTAAGATGCTTAAGAACATATTTAGCTTTTGGTCCAGACCCTCTGCCCTTAACTATGAGATAACTGTCAGATATAAGGCATGTGCTTACATACCTTGCTGAGTAAGAGTCACCAAGTGTGAGCTAATCCTTGTGGAGGTCAGTAGGAAAAGTATTTGTAAGGATTACATTTGGGCATGATGCTGCCTCTTCTTGAGATCAGTATACTTGAAGTGATCCCACTGGTATCAGTGGTGAAGCATTTATCTAGAACTTATAATGATTTTAAAGGTATTAATCCAATTTATATTTCTTTTAGCAAACTGTTTCTCTTCAAGAGTCAAACTTGTGCTTGTAAACTCTTTAGATTGTGATTGCCAGCATTATTCAGCAAGTATCACCACTTTCCCTCTGAAATAGTTGAACAATTGTTTTAAATTTACATTTATAAATATTAAGCAACCAATTCTGTAATGAGATGGAGAAGCTATCTCTTAGCTGCAGAATAACTTGTAGGGATGATTTTTTTATATTTCATATACAGTTGTATTCAACCAGATCTGGAGTGCTTGTGGAGAATAGTTGCCTATGGATATGTAGAATAAAAAGAATTGTGGCTTTTTTTGGCATATATATGAGTTTCTCCCACAGTCTGTCAAGGGAGATGGATTCTTAACCCAGTACAATTGAGAATAAAAGTCCTGTTTAACCATCCTCTTTCAACACACTTAACAGTACTCTACTTAGTAGAGACCATGACATAGGTTTACAAAACTGAAGATCATGATTCTCATGCAAACAGCAGCAGCAAAGCAAAACAACATCAAAGCATTGACAGCAGTTAGAAAATTAATGGCCGGAACTTATGTGAAGTTCTATATGAGGTGATGATTGCCTTTGCAATTAGCATTTCATTTTTTTTCTACTTCATGCTTTGCAAGTGTAAATCTGGGATATGCTTTTTATCTGTACTGTTGATAAATTTCAACTTAGATTTATTTTATAGTGCTTTTCTCTGTAGTGGGTTAGTAGAGATTTTCCTGAAAGAGGAAGCAAGTTGTTCTGGCAGTCTCACCATTTTTCACAAATATCTCTGCTGCAGCCCAGAACTGAAATCCAGCTGTGACAGTTTTCGTAGATATTGTTTTAGATTGGATGGACAGTACGAACAGCCAATGAAATTGTTTAGAAGGGGTGGATTGTGACAGTTTTAGGCTGCGCCTTTAAGGAAAAGGACAGCTACTGAACGCTCTAGCTGAATGTTTTGGTATAAAAAGGAAAACAAAGATAATTCTAAACAAATTTCATTGGTAGATCAGTAGGAATGTAACTTTAAGGTTTTTAGTCTGTTCCGTCAGTCTGGACAGCTGCTGTCTTTCTTCTGTTCCTGGCGGTTCTGACCTTGGACTAATGAGATAAGAAACTAATTCTTTTCTTCCCTTAACAACAGCTTTGAACTAACAAAATTTCCCTTAGTATCTATTTTCTCTCTAACCCTTTTTGGGAAAAAAGGAGGAAGGGGGGAAAGGGAGTTTGGGGGGGACCCTCCTCCATCCAGGGGGGGAGTTTTCTGTGTTACATTCTTTCCTGTATATTTTTATATATACTGTAAATACTGTATATTGTGTATATATTAATTGCATTTCAGTCTGCTTGTATAAATACAGCTCTTTTCCATTTTGCTTCTCCAACTAAGTTAGCTGTGGTTTGTGTGTAGGGGGAGAATTGAACTTTTCTCACTACCACACCAGCCCATAAAAGTTAGTACTTGCAAAATTACCTGTAGAGCACTCCATGCTATTGCATGTAGATACCTAACAAACCTCAAAGTACTTATTTTAAGCATATTACTGATACCTACTGGCAACATTTCCTCAAATATAATTTAAAGTTGTTTTTAAATTATAAACAACAGTGCATAAGATTTCCTTAATTTTCATCTGTTGCATCTTGTAATGTTTCTCAGAGAAGTCTTCACTAGAGCAGACAAGTCCATCCTCTGTGTTGTCAAAAGAATGGGGGGGTTACACTGAGTTATTCTGGGAACATGGGATTTGTCTTTTTGTAGTTTCTACATTCCAGAGCTGTAGGGTTTTATGTTTGTGACATTGTTACAGTCTGGCTAATTTATTCTCAAGTCCTCCTCTTTTCGTAATTTTCTTTTTGTCTGGGAAAGCCCACTGATTTAAGTAATGAATCTAGTACTGATTTCTGAACAGCTGCTAATAAGAAGAAAATTGTCTTGATGGTTATCCTCGAGCATGCAAGCAAGTTGTTGGGCCTTTTTCTTTTTTTTTTTTTTTTTTTTAACTTTCCAGGATGTTTGGCTTGTTTGGAGAGCTCTCATGTCTTGTCTCTTTTATCTGTAATTGCAGAGCATTATGATTTCATCTTGGTGCCAAGGGACAGCAAATGACTGCAGGGAATACTGAAAGCCCATTTATTTGTCTTAAGGCCAACTTTCGGTCACAGTGACATCATTGTCTAAATTCTCAGTGAGTTTATCTGTTTCAAGTTTTAACCCTGTGTGTGCTTCCCTCAACTGACTACAGCTTGTATAGAAATGCTACTGGGAGCAAGTGGGAATATGTTCCCTTCCCATATCTCTTAAACACTATGGGCTATTTGTCCTGGGGAACTGACAGTCAACTTATGGATAGATTATTTTTATCCCTTATTTTCTTTTTTCTTTATTAATGAAGAAATAACAAAAGGAAGGAACTGAGTCATCCTAAATGACCTAGGAAGTCCATTTAAGATTGAGAAATGGAACCCATGTTTTTCAGAAGCGAAATCTTCCTTCTTGGTTCTAACCTCTTTACCTCTTCTCCTCTGTACCCTTTGAAATGCCTTCTTGGAATTCAGAGGCATGATTTATACATATTGTAGCTGTAAGCTGTCTTGTAGAGGAAGGGTCTTTCCATACTTCTGAGATCACATCAGTTGTGTGGGATGTTATATTGGAGATCAGGATTTTTGTCTTTTAAAGACTGTGGTTGACTGCCAGGTGAGGGCAGTTTTAGCTGCCGTATGTTTATCCAGGGTCCATAATGCACTGATTTGCAATTGCAGTGTAAAACGTTGAATTTTGGGGAAATGTTGGATACCTTTCTGTTGCTAATCGCAGCTTTCATGTGCTTCTAACTGATAATGTGCAAGAAAACCCTCATTCCAGAGTTTTGGTCCCATCTTTCTTGTGGTCCTCGAAGAAAACAATAACAGAAGAGATCATCTAGTCCATCTTTCTTCTTCAAGAAGGGTTCAACAATATCTAAATCATTCTTGACAGAATCAGTTCAGTGTTTCTTTAAAACCATTTAGTAATGGAAGGTCCACAGCCTCTGTATATAATCCATTTCACTGCTTGTCATTCCACGCCATTCAAAAGGTCTTTCTTCCAACACTTGGCTAAATTGTCCTTATACCGACTAGATTTTTCCCTTGTGTCCCAATGGGGTATATTAGTTTCCTCTTTTCAGCACCTCTTTACATAAATGTAATCATGTCTCTCCATAGATGTCTTTTGTCTAGAATAAAAGGAACAAATACTCTCTAAAATATAGATTTATTTTATCTTGACTTTTGCTCTCTTATTTATCTCTGGGGTTTCTAATCATCTGACCATTGCTGTTCTTCATTTCTGGAGTGCTGGATTCTATTTCGATTAAAGCCTTACCCATATGAGTAGAAGGATTGTATTGTTTCTCTTCTATACAACTTTTGAACTCAAACCCACTTTTTACAGAAGAGTTACCTAGTCCATCATTTCTGCCTTGTCTGTTTTTCATGTCCTTATGTTAGCAGTACTTTACAAATGCCATTGCAGTTCTGTAGTGGTCTGAAATAACTTGGATCATCAAGACTATTCAAATTCCAATCATGTCTTTCAAGCTCTTGAAGACAAAAATTATTCCTTTCTGCCAGTGTACTCTCTAGTCTGTCCTCTAAGTCGTTACTGAAAATACTCATTGCCTGTAAAGTCTTAATATAACATCTAAGTTTCCCTGATAGCTATCATTTGAATAGCAGACTCAGCACTCAGTTTACAGTAGTTCCATCTAGACAAGTTGTGAGGGGAAAAAGTAGTTTGGGGAGGGCTACAGAGGTGCTGAAGAGTTATGCACAGAATCTTCCCCTGTTACAAAATTCAGTTTCTTTCAGGGTTGTTCTGTCTCTTTTCCAGTCATACTTCTGAAGTGAGTTTCTGTACTATTTTTGCTTGCTTGTTGGGGTTTTCATTGTTGTTATTTGTTTGTTTTTGTTTGTTCGTTCTTTCCTTGGCATAATTTGTGTACCCTGTTGAAATGAGCTAAATACACTGTGAAAATAACATCTCTCTCTATGTCTGAGGCCCCTTTCCTCACCAATGCTTTGATGTCCCTTGGCTTCACATTTGCACTTATTCTGACAAATGCTGTGAGCCAAATGGCAGAACCCTAATAACCTTGTTGGAGTTTCTGCCACCTTCAGTTAGGATGATGCTGAAGTCTGTTGAGATAAATGATCAAAAACAGATTATCTAAGGAGTGGCAAAAGGACATCAGCCTTTTAGAGCATGGTGATGTTCTGGGGAGGAGAGGTCTGACTGAATAGAATTATAATCCTGGGTAAAATTCTTGACTTCTCTGTGGTGTAAATTGATTGAATCCTCAAAACTCATTCTGTGTTAGCCTCAGGTAATTCTACTTCAAAATCAAGTTCTTTGAAGAAGGGATTGTATTTCTGAAGTGTACATAGTACAAACAACTTTTTGCTGCCACCTACAACATGATTTATTGTCAATTACTGGCTATATGATGTCCTAAAATTAAAAGTCCTCTGTGCTTGTTAGTAATCAATGGAGCAGTACTAACACTGGTGTTTATGTAAGTCACTCCTTACCTTCATTGCCAGTGGTACGGGAAGAGAAGCTTACAATTCAGAGGATGGCTCAGGTTGGGAGGAACTTTGATGAGCTGAGTGGTCTAACCTTTTAAGGGAAAGGGAGCCTATATGAGATTATCTAGCATTCTGTCCATATACATCTATAAACTATCCAGTGGTGAGGGGATAGGGGTATTCCATTAACTGATTGTTCTCACTGTAACAAAAAACAAAACTAGCAACAACAAAAAAACGAAGCTGAAACCTCTCCTGGTGCAACTTGAACCTTACTGTCCCTTCTCCATGTGTCTCCTTGGAAGAGCCTCTATCATCTTCATAGCAACTGCATTACTACATTGAGGTCCTATGTAAGCCTTCCCCTTCTTCAAGGAGAAGTCATCTAAATCAGTGTTCTATTTCCACTAGACATGAGCTGTGTTATCCTCTTTTCAGTAACTCTGCTACAAATTATATCATATCTCTCCAGTAATGTCTCCGTGTTCTGTAGCATAAACAACTGTTGGGTTTTTTTCATTGTTTTCCTCACAGTTTGTTTTCATTACACCTCTGCTTCATACTGATTAAGTAATAACTGATTACAACGACCTTACTGATTTTTCTCTTCCCTGGTACTCTCCAGTGATCCGCTTATCTCTGGAAGGCTTGGCACAGTATTCTAGCTGAGGCTTTATTACATCTGAGCAGAGTGGGAAGGTTATTTTACATGATTTTCCTATTTGGCCTCTCTGATTTTCTTGACTCATAGTCACTTTGTATAGTGTTGTAATTCTCAGCACCATACTTTGCAGGTCTGCTGCCTGAGCTGTTATGACAGAATGTGCGTGTCTATGCTATTAGTCCTACCTATTTCTATAATATATACATGTATACATATGTATATATAACTCTGTGTGTATGGTACTATGCATTAGTCCTCAGTGCTCTGTCCCATTTATTTCATACCACCATTCTATATGGTAAACACTTTGATCCTTGTTTTGCCTTTCTCTATTAACTTGACAGCAGTTAACTGTAAATGTAATACTTTTTCCTTACTGGCTTAGACAATGAAATGCAAATCTGCTTTGATCACTTTTGTGATTCCTCTTTTTGGTTGGTTAGAATCTTACTGATAACTATGCAATTTCATTATTATCATACCTTGCAATACACTAATGTAACCCGCATTCATCAAATCTCTGATGAAAATGTGACACAAACCAGAATCAAAAGTCTTGATAAACTGTATGATATCTGCTGCTGCTTGCTACCTTATTGATTGGAGGCAGAACTTAACCATTAGAAATGAGCAACTGACTTTTAAGGCATCACTGAGAGAATTCAGGACAGAAACCTGCACCTGTGATTAGTATCCTCCAGGAGATACTGTCTGTTTTCACTGTGTGCCAAAAGTGCCTTCTCTGCTAGCATCTCAGTCAATATGAAGTTTCGGATTGAGAAAGCTTTAAACAGCTTTCTGGCAATTCTTCCTCTTGTTGCTGAAAGGAGATGAAAACTGATGAGAGCAGAGGGCTTCTTTCTCCATAACAGCTTTAAACCTTACCTACAGGAATATGTACAAGGGGTATTAGAATTCTCTCTCTATGTGAAATAGCCTCCCAAGGGAAACAGTCATGTCATGCAGCTTGAGAGATTGTACAGCTTGAAAATAGTGGAAAACATGATACAGAATAGTATGTGAGGAGATAAGATGCTTTTTATTCCCATCTGTGCTTTAGGGATTGAATTGGCAGCAAATTCAAAAAGCTTTACTAGGCAACAGAAAAGATGGGAAAATATAGTATATGCATAGCAGGGCTTTGGCAGGAGGCAGTATGTGTCCTAAGTGGGTAATAGAAACAGGTTGGGGGCTAATGTGGATCATTTCCAAATGTGTTGTGGGTTGTGGTTTTTTTTCCTAATATCATGTTCTATGTCAGTTCTATGTGGTGTGTTTTTTTAACCTCTAGTTAAAATGCCTTTGAATAGAGTCCTCCAAGAGAAGCCCCAACACTGTATTATTTTTCTGGCATTCATTATTGTGTAACATATGGATATGTCCCTCTGCGGAGGTTGTGTTGTCTGTCTCAGCTGCTATTCCACATTGATAAAAATACTGGTTCTCTTCTCACTTGTATATATTAACAGCTTGAGTGTAAGTGAACATATATGCCACAGGTTCTAGAGACTTATGATCTCCAAGAGGGAAAAATACCTCTGTTTATTATGGCATCTCTCATGTGGTTCCCTTGTGCAGCTGACAGAGGGGAAATTAGCAGATGGTGTAAAATGTCTTTAGTGATTAAAAGGCATAACTATCAGTTCTATGTATTTTTTTCTTACTGCAGCCTTAGTCACCTCTTAAATTTTGTAACTTTTTTCTTGATCTAGTGGACAGTTTTGATAATCTGTCTTTTCCTCAGTTTTCTGTTTATTGATGAGAATACATCCTTTCTGATATTAACAAACCCCAAATCAACCAGTCAAACAGATACAAACAACTAAAAGCCAAAGCCAGTGCAGAGGAGTCTACTTAACCATTTTAGTGCATGCTTGCTTGCTGCTGTTAATACTGGTAATATGCCCTTTGGCTAGTGTTCTCTAATGCTGATAGCATTAACAAGGTGTTGCACATCATGGCCCCTTGCATGACCATTTCTTTTTTTTTCGTTCTTGTTTTCCCATATGTATGTATAAGAGATGCATGTGCCCCACATTTTTAGATAAGACAATAGAAAAGCATTTTCAGGGCTCCTGATTACTGTAATATTTTGCAAAGAATAGCTATGCAGTTTTGTATGTTACCTTTTTTTTCTGAACTGTGGCCCATCCTGAAAGGTCACTATTAGAGTACACAAATATAATGGAACATGGTGGAAATTCATTATTGGAAAGACAACTTCAAGTTATTAAATGCACTGGCTACACTTCACCTTCTGTAGTACTTTTGTATTACACAATGGTTTGGGCTGTAATATTGCAGATAGAGCTGGTAAAAGACTCAGTATTGTCTCTTAAGTGTAGTGTCCTCTCTCTTCCACCAGTTCATTCACACTCCACACAGACACAATCTTTTTGCAAATATACATACATTCTCTTCCTATGAAACAGAATAGCCTTTGTAGTGTATATAGAAATTTTTTTTTAAAGTTAATATTTCTGTTACTAACCTGTTGAGGAAGTGCAACCTCAAAAATAAGTGAACTGTGAATATTAGTAAATTTGGGAGTGGTGAAATAGGCATTTCCTGCTGAAAACTCATACTGCTATCTTTGGAGAATATCTCACCTAATAAAATAATCAATTACTGATAAACTATTTTACACAGTGCAGTGAGAGCATGAGGAATACCAATGGTTGTGTGGCACTCATTCTGTGTGGAAAATTTAAAAACCACCAAAGTATCTTGATAAGTAAGCAGCCAAATATTAACCAAAAAAAGGATGAGTGCTTAAGGCAGAAGTTTCTGAGAAGCTAGGCAGCAAATCACAAGGAAATTTCAGTTAGGGCTCAAAATTCAGTGTATTTTGATGCTATTTGTAAAAAGTGATATGTTTTATACCCTGCACTTTATGCAGATTTCAGTAACCTATTGGCTGTAGTGGCTGTTTTTCACAGATTCTGAAGATGCACACTAAAGCCAAGCAACAACCTGAGAGTGGAGGCTTCCCTACCATTACAAGCTGTGTCAACCAGGTGGCTGAGATCTTGGCAGGATAATTGCATTTTGGTACTAGGCAGTGTTGCAGGCATTATTATTTTGAACTGCAGTCTCAGCAGTGACTGAGTCCAGGAGATCTGTGTCGTCTATCTGCTGCGTTTTCTTTCATGTACCATTTAGTTGGTGTCTGATTGAGAAAAATGACTTGTAGTGGAGCCTAAACATTTTTTCATATCAAAGAGTGAATGTGTGTTGCCTGGGTTTTGGTCTTCCCACACTGACAAGCCTGCCACCAACTCAGCAGTACAGGATCAAGGCCTTTGCTATTAGAGTCACACTGTACAATGTTGTGTCTCTTGCTGTGTTCAACAGGGCACCTTTGTTATGAGCACTCTTAACCTTGTGCTCTTTAGATGCATCTCTTGGAACAGAAAAATAAATACATCTCATACATCACTGTTAGTAAAAATCAGAACAGTTCCCTCTGCATAGGCATACTTGTGCAGAGTCTTGTGCATAGTAGCATACACAAGCTGTCTCTGCCTTAATGGATCCTGACAAGTTGCTCTCTATCATTCTTAATATTATCATTCCCCTTACAGCCTTAAAGGACACTTTTCCTCCTAAAGTTTAGACTGTCTCTTCTTTAAAATGTGGCATTCTTAGTATTTCATTTTTAAAAGTAGTGAAGTAAATTAGGGATATATATCCCATCTTCAAAAGTAATAGAAGATCTCTAAAATGTAGCAAGATAATTAGGTGAATTTTCCAAATCAGGGTTATTCTTTGATGGTATGCAAACACTCCATACTGAAGCATAACACTGCCATGAAAAGAGACAGAAAAGTAGGAGTCATTGAGCTCTCTCCATACTTGTGTAAGGACAAAGCAAAATCTGTTCACCTGTGGCAGGGAAAAAGAGCACAGTTATGATATTTTGCAATGTTTGTGTTGCTTAAAGAAATATTAAGAAGCAGGTAAAGTGCTCTTTCCATTGGGGACCAATTACCTCAGGGAATTATATGCACTAACATTGGCAAAATCTGTGATCAAAATGTTAGTGTGAACCCAAATATGAGAGAGTGAAAATGAGGCCAATGGCTGCACGCAGTTTAAAGAATAATTTGTTTCTGCTCAGGGAGTTTTAGTGGCTCCATTGGCACACATGCTGGGGCTTGTTTCCTTGACATAATAACCCTGACAATGGCCCCTGAAAAAGCTTGTGATTATCCCCATTTTTCAGTTCCATTTTGCAGCTGAACCTCAGATTGAGCAGCAGCACTGCCTGACATTCTCTCTTGATTTGAGATCATCACTGTTGATAGCCTGTTGTACTCCCAGCCTTATTTATTGTGAGGGATGCACACAACATTTGATGCGCACATTCAGAAGATGAACTTGGTCACTGCAGCATCAACCCATATTAACAGACAGCAGTCCCTCTTACAGTTTAAATGAAGGTGAAGTTGCTAAGTGAAACAAGCTAGTGTTGACTTAGACAAGGTGCAGCTGTGTATTTAAGTGTGAGTGTATTGTTATGCTCTGGATAGACCAAAAAATGAATTCTGCCTTTACAAACAAAACAAAACAAAACAAAACCAAAAAACCCCCCACCAAAACAAAATAAACAACAACAAAACTCCAGCATTTTGCAAAATTATTTTTGGGTTTGGATGCAAAATTGACCTCAAGCTGCCTGCAGAGAAAGATGGGTACTTCATGCACCTGTGAAGGACCAAAATTACTCTAACATTGAATCATGCTCTTACCTACAAGTAACATCTGATTCTTTTCTCATGTGAAACCGGAGCAGTGGTGATAGACTGGGGTCTAGACCTGTCTCCACATCATGTAAGCTTGAATCCGTAGCTTCTGCTTCCCAGAAAGGGACCCTAAACTCTGAAGATGAAAAATTAAATTGAAGAGAACACCTTGCTCTTGAAGCAGGACCATTATATTGACAAGAGTCCTGGGATGGGGAGGGCCTATCCAGGAAGCCCTGGCCTGTTCGAGCATTGTTTATTTGGCAGATTCTGACACAGGAAGACATAGGGTCAGGACTGATTTTCTTCCAGTGTCAAACAGTGTCATTTGTTGTCACTGGTGACAAATACATCTGTCTTAGGTTTTGATAACCTTGTAGGGCTGGCACAACTGAGTGAGTTGCATCAAATTGTCTATGGTACATCTTCTGAAGAAGCATCTACTAGGTCCCGTCAGTTGCTTTTGTCTGACAGGATTTTTTTTTTCTGCAAATACAGGATATAACCACTCTCCTAATTCAGTCCTGATTTTCATTAATGCAGCTGGATGGGGAGGAAAAGTCTGGTTTAACACTTATGTTCCAGATTGAGTTGGCAGGTATAAGGACACATCTTACTTGCAGGCTGAGCTAATTTGAGTCTGAAAATCTCTAAAGCATGAATCCTGCAAATTGTTTTTTACAGCCACTTTTCAAATTAGAGCTGTATGTTGGTGTTTACATTGAAAGCTTTCCCCTGGGGTTTTAGCTGTAATAGCATTTGCTGGCTCTTTTTTTCACCCCCATCTGTAGGCTGAGATTAATGTGCTATTATGTCACATTTTTCAATTGAATTGATTTAGTGGTTTAGCATAAAACATTGAAGTTTATCTTCCCTCATTAGTCACACTTATCTGCCATTGCCCTCCTAAACATGGTCCAACACAATATATACCAGGAGAGCCAGCTGGTCCGATTGTGCAGTTTGCTAGAGCAGAGCACAAATGCTGCAAGAGGTGCACTCTGTGAGTAACAACCCAAGCTGCCAATGACAAATTCACCTTGCACAGCCTCTTCCTTCACCACTTCTATTGTCATCCCTTGACATTAAGCCTGTTGTTGAGAAAACACTGCTCATGTCATAGGCAAACACTTGAGGTAAGCTTGAATCCTATAATGTCACATTAGGCATCTACTCTTCTGTGTGCAGCCTCATGGGACTCACTGAATGTGGCTTGAAGGATGTGGCATCTTGTACATCTCGCCTCTTAAGGTGGGCAGCAGCTGTATGGAGTGTAATGTAAATGTAATGCACATCTTGTAAACTGGGAAAGTGCCATGACTCCAGGTGACTTTTGGAATAATGCCACTGTATGCTACATCTTCTGCCAAACTCCTGGTAAATCAATAATTTTATTTGGAATTAGAAAACCTCAGATTTGGTCTATCAAACCAGTCTCATTTTTAGAGGATTAGTTACCAGGAATTATCCAAGCAGTTCCTAATATCTTGCAACAGCATTAATAATATTTTTACACCTTTAGGGCTTTGTTATTGAACTAATATAGGATTTTTTTTTCTTTATTTTTAATTAACATTTTAATGTATCCTTGAAGCTATTTCTTGCTGATCAGGTAATGATATTTTAGAAACAATACAGGGAACAATTGCTTTATAACTGGAAATGTAAATGATTTTCATTCCATCTTGGCCAAAACCAGCATTCATACCCAAGATAGAATGGCATCTCTACTACTATACACAGATTAATGCTGAAATAAATGACAAAAGTTATCTGAAGTCATATATAATCAGTAGAGACAATAATATGAGTTTCCCACTCAGAAAAATAACAATGTTTATTTTTTAGTAATGTGGTACTCATCCTATTTTCACATTGTCACCACTAGATGATAAATGAGATGATATAATCTAAGACAATAGTACTTCCTGTCATAATTGTTTTTAGCAAAATTAAATTATCTATGCCAAATAGAAAGATGATATAATTACAGTAAAGACTATATTTATCACTGGAAGTCCTTCACAACTTTCAGTGTAGAGACCAGGATTAAATAAAGTGTGCAGGACTGTGTGCAGAAGGGATTTGCAAAAGATTATTTATTTAGTACTGAAAATTCAATACCCATTCTATATAAGAATAGGGTAAAGCATAAATCTTTTCCCAGATCTATTAAAATCTAAAATCTGAGTTCTGGAGATATCATTGCAGCAAAGAGGAGCTACCCAAACACTCTCCTTTTCTGAACTTCTGTTCTTTGTCAGGTTTATGAGCCATTAGCAGTACTAAAAGCCTGTAAAGGACTTTATGTTCCAGCAGTCTTGGTACAGGTTTTTCTGTAATGAACTTATAAAGACTTCAAAGCAGTATACACCAGTGTTTCATCTGTGCATAGGGGTAGTTCCAATTCTGGAACATGGCTGAAGCTCATTGCAGAGCTCCCATGTGTTCATGAGGACCAGGATCTGGCCCGATGCACACTAAGCTCTTTTTTTATTCAAAACTAATTAACTAATCAAGTGAAACAAGCTGTGTGTGGTGCCTGGAGGCCTACAGGGCACATGCAGCTTTGTAAAGCTCGGATGTCTTGTGGGTATTGTTTCCTTGTCTGTAACTGTCATTGCACATACGTAATGCATACAACATGCACCTGCTTTTCAAAGAACTTTTTCTTCACAATACTGCCAGTGGAAGAATCAGACCATCATTCATGCTGAGGTGAACCCCAAGGGCTGCAGAGAGAGGCTCCAGAAGCTCAATTAATACTAAAATACTGGCTTGGTAATACACATTTAGGAATGAGCCAGCAAGTTGGATTCACATAGAATCAGTTTTATTGCCAGGTAAGAAATTCATATTAATATAGTGAATACATATGTTTACAAATAAACATTCTTAAAAAACAAACCAACATTTTATTGTAGGAAGTATTATTGGTATCATAAACTCTGTAGTTAACAAGTATTAACACGGGTTTACTTACAGAACATACAGTTACTAAAATATTTCCACGTAAAATATGTTTAAGTTACACGAAACCTGTGTGAATTAGAGTGTAGCTGTAATGTGTATCTAAAGCATATGGATTAACAGCAACATTCCATAAAGGGTCAAATTAAGTCAGCCAGTTGTGAAGGCAATAAAGATTAAAGGAATAAAAGTAAGGTAATGGAGAATCTGGGTTGTGTGCAAAGTATTTGTCCTGTGGGCTTTGTCCACTTCTGATAGTCTTAAAACATATGATTGTACAATTTAGCAGTGCTCTTATGGAGAGATGCCAGCGCTCTCAGGATGTAAATCAATCTCGATATAGCTAAAAAAAGGGCTCTCTATTTAATCACATTGCAAATTCTTAGCCCTTGCAACCTTGACTAAGAAGAAACACCGCTAGTGAGTTGAGTACGGTAAGAAATGCCACTTCCTACTCTTCTTACATCACAGATCTCACTCCTCCCTGCATACTCTTCCAAAACTAATCTCCAGAAGAATTTAACAGCTGGTGAAAATGCAACTTTAGTGAGATGGCTAGTTAGGATTTAGCCAAATAAGCTGGTTTGAGGGAAGGGCAGGAATTTAGGTGAAAGACTGAGTGCATTTCTTGCCATCAGGCTGTTGCAGCACCACCATCCCATCCCAACTCTGTTTATGTCTTTGTGGATGTGCCAAAGCCTTTGCAGGCCCAGGACTGTGAGTCTAATTCCGAATTCAGGAGTGGTTTTACTCATGCGAACAAGGCATCCAGCTCATCAGAACCACAGTCAAGACCACAAGTCCAATTGTTTAGTTTAAACCCAGATCTCTGACGTTTGAGGCTAATCCATTAGCCTTTTCCGCCAAATAGTCCACCAAGAGGGAACACCACTATAGAAAGCCAAACAGTAGAGACAATATACCATATAACATTTAGTTGAACTACAAAGAACTACCATGGCTAAAAGCAAGTACAAAATGAGAGACTGGAGGGGAAAAGTTTAAACTGGGAAAATGGAGGGGTAACTAAATAGTCTTGACTGTGCAACCACTGCATGGAGATATAGTCCAGTTTCCCTTTGAGACAAACAGAGGAGGCTGAGCAGGGCAGAACCCTTGTCATCCTTAGCAAAACATGAGGAAATAGCTTAAAGGAACAGAGGGGTCACTTTGAGAAACAAGACTATCATTGAACAATAGTAATACAGTAAAGGCACCACCCACGCTTAATTTCAGTCTGAAGCAGTTGAAGATAGGCAAAACATTTAGGTGAAGAAAAAGTCCTGACAGTCTGCAAAGTGAGAATTGTTACCATCTGCCTGAAAACAGGAGGACTGAGAGGGAATATTTTGATGCCCTTATTCCCCCAGCAGCTTTCTGTGTCATACGTCTCTTCTTATTTTGGAGGTTCCCAAAAGTCTCAAATCAAACAAAGTAAATTGAAATAAAATCTTCTGCTGTTTGTTATCATCCTGCAGAATTCTCTACCAGCCAGAAAGTTCCCATATGCTCTTAATCATAACAGTCTTCATAAATTTCTTGTGAAAGAGTCTTTGTCCCTTATTGTCTATATATTTTTTTGCACTTTCTATAGGATGGTGTAGAAGTAAAATAATAGATGTTAGGGATTGTACCAAGATATTTGCTCTTGGATTTTTACAGGTCTATTGATTATTAATAGGTTTTATACAAAATTCCTCTCTGAAATAATATATTACAGTATATTGTTTTCTCTTTCTTCCTCTGTCTCAAGGCAGGAACAAAGTGTAAATGTTTAAGCAGACAGAAAGGTTTTCTAGATTGTGCTACTTCTCATCATGGATTTTAGTTTCAAGTAAAAAAAATCTAGTCACAAGGGTCTGTGTTCCATTGTGAAATACAAATGGAGTTTATAATTCAACCTTCAGTGTGTATTGCTGAATGGTATTAACCCACTCTTCGGCCTACAGTTGGCTGGATACTAAGAGTGTCCAGGTGGAAGTTTCTTCCTTCTTGTTTCCTTTTCTGTAATTATTATTTTATATTTTTAAATGTATTTTTTGCCTTTCAGTTGAGTGTTTGTGTCGTGTGTGTGTATTTGAGTGTGATTTTTAAAGGATTTCATTAAAAAAAAAAAAAGAAAAAAAAAAGAAAACAAACTCAAACAGTTACTTCTGTCTTGCTGTTAGTTATGAAGTATGGCTGTGGGCCCAAATAATGCTGGCTTCGGGTTGTCAGTGGATCGCTTAACGTTGGGTCTGGCATGCCATGTTTCCCCTTGTTTGTGTACGCTTGCCGTCTAAGAGACTGGTCGGTGGGATCCCAGGTCTTGTAGTGGGCGTTGTAACCTAGTGGGTGTGTGTGGATCTTTGAAATTTTGGATTTCTGCCCGTTCTGTTTGGTTAGGCCACTGTCGATTGTGTAAGCTCTCTCTTCATCTAGGCGCACTGGGTGGAGCGGCAGACTCCCCTTGGCAGCCAGTTCTGCGAGATGTCGGCGCTTGGTGTAGAAGTCATCGTTGACTTTGTCGGCTATTTGGATTTAAAAAAGAGAGGGGACAAAACCCATCAGTTGGACTAAAGAAAAATACTGCAGTTTTACAGTAGGTCATGCATAGCTACATCTGCCAACTAGACACAGGTATGTCAGCAGGAGAAATCTATGCCACCTTTCCTCTCTTATCACTAGGGTAAATCCATGCCACTCCCCACCCCTTATTTTCTCTCTGTGTTGAATTTTTGGATGTTGTTATGATAGACTTTTCATGCACGCAGACAAAAACCTGCTGCCCTTTAACAAAAGGTTGTGCCCTGCCCCAGATTACTCAGGTTGTGCTGATATTTACATTATGGGGGCAGGTCCCATGAGTCTTATTGCTGCTCATCTCACATAGCATAGGAAGTTTAGGACTTTCTTAGAAATATTAGGGCATTTTGGGATGCCCTGTTTTATAAGCTCACAGCCCTTTAAATGCAAAGTGCCATTCAGGTGGTGGTTGTAAGGTCAGGTGGTGTGGATCTGTTCCTGTTGAATAGTGATCAGGGCAAAATGAAGAGTAGGATCTGTTCTTCTAAATTGTTGGAAGTTCACTAGTGCTTTCCAGGGCTGAAAATATTTTGGTTGATGAAGCTCAGGTATTCAGACAGTAATTTTACAAACAAGGAAAAGCCTAAGTCCCAGATTCTATCAGAATTTTCTGGGGTTAAGGCCACTAAGAAATACAGCAACAGCCTTGTCAACATATACTGCATTGCAGTTCTCAAATTAAGATTTTGCCCTCTGTGATTTCCTAGACTACTGTCTTCCACTGCATGCTCAAGTCTGATGACTGTTGTTATTGCTGGCATTTATTTAGCCTTGCTTAAAAGTACAAACCATGTTTAGGAAGCTAAAGGCATTCTGCAGCAGTTCAGCAACTGATTTCAATTTTGAGACTTAGTACCAGGGGCTTAAGGGAAGCTGAACTGAATTTCATTTTGTAAAATCTTGCTTTTTATGTAAAGAGGGTTTATTCTCCCCCCCCATCCTGATTTTTATATAACATAATGCCAAATATGTAGATCAACTAACATAGTGGTGTGTTGATCATTAATGGTGTGCTTTGAATATATGGTTGTGTCAGCTTGGATTTGACTTCTGCTGTGCCCTGACTAGATCCATCCATTGTCCTTGAAGGTATGCCATCTAAGGTTTCTCTGCAGCAGTCTTGTGCATGTAGCTGTCTGTACAGCTCAGTTCCTTTTGCCTTCATCACAAATAGGTTTTTAATTCCCTGCACTGTTTTTGTTTATTGTTCCTTCTTTTCTCTCTCACTAGAATTGCTAGGAGGCTTTTGTTGCGCTCTGAATTTTCTCCTTCTCTTTAGTTCTGAACTGTATCTTTATGCACAATGGTGAAATTCCCATGAGCACCACATTAATCTTCAAGATCAGCTTTCACTTCTTCATCTTCCTTGTCCTGGCTCCTCAACAGGGTGGAATATTACCACAAGGATCTCCTGTTTATTATCTCATGGTACTTTTTTTCTATAACAACTGCAACAGGACTTTGCTCTTAAATTCTTAATTTTGTTGTCAAAGAAGATGTTTCCTCTCTGTTGAACTGAAATTGCTTGTCTGTGCTGTAAAATTAGGCTTTGTAAGTTTCATTCATCTCCCTCCCTCTCTTTTTTAAATCAATGAGTGACAGTTGCAATTGCCGATAGATGTGTAATACGTTACAAAGAGAACCTGCTAAGTTCTGCTTTGATTTTGGAATAAATTATTTCAATTAAAGATCTGTAATCTGAACAATCCAGAAGTTGTACTTATTTCTCGCTCTCTCTCTTTTTTTTTTTTCATTTTTATTTGTTAATATTCACTGAACCTCCCAAAACAGTGTTATATACAAGTTGAATAAACCCAGGATGGAAACGCAGTCTGTATTGCTATTGTTTTTTCATTGATCTGTTGTTAATAATTGAGGAAAAACAGTTGCATCATGAATATTCAATCAAGTGTTTAGGTGTATGCATTTTTATATCAAAGACACTGCAAGTCAGCTGGTTTGGGGAGCACGCTTCTGTATCTTATGATTTAGGCCTTGTCTACATATGAAAAGTGATTCTAGCTCATGTAATTTAAATTCGGTGTAGTTAATGTCCAGATCTTTATATAGATATATTTGTCTGCCTTTCTCCACATTTAAATTGGTTTAATTTGCATAGAAAAATTAAAAAATAAGGTAATCTCATGTAAGGAAGGAGTCAAATATTAAGTTTGCAATTCAAAATTTATCTTAATAAAGCTGCAACAATTTGTTTTGCATAACCAAGATCTTTGATGATCAGCTGCAAAGAAAAGAATCACTTCTGTTTTAAAAAAAAATGGTGGTGATGCAGTTATGTAAATAATGGCCAAGAACTGCAGATATCTGCATTGGTTGATTTTTCATGCTGGTTTTCTCTTTTGTATGAGTAAGTGAAAAAAGCCACAAGCTGAAGCTACTTCCTTCATTTCTTTTTTTCTTGCTTGTACCTTTTTCCACTGCCAGCAGTGTTCATGCATCTCTGAGTTGTTAGACATTAGATATGTTACTCAGATCTCCAAACACATCAAGACTGATGTCCTCACAGAAGAGTAAATTGTATTATTGCTGCATATAAACAACACCCCCACTGTAAAAGCTAAACAAAGAAGAAATCAGCCTCACAAGGACTGTGCCTGTGACACATCTTTGGGTTTGCTCTTGTTTATGCTATGTTATATATAAATTTTAATCTCCTTATTGGTATCTTAGGAAAGATCATACAGAAAGTGGAATTATTAATTCTGTAAATATAACTACATTAAAGTTGCTTTAAGAAATCTAGTTCTCTTCTAGGGACTTCTCAGCTGTTGTTTGGAAATTGGACTTGAAGAGAACAAAGCCGGCTTTGATCTGGCAAAGTCAAGCCAAAGGCTGGCAAACGTATGACAAATGGCTCACTGCATGTGCTTTGTAGTGTGGGCGAGCTGCTGTTTGTGTTTGTCCTGATCAAATAATGGTTTATAGGATTTTGTCTGAGAATTTCATATGTATGCCTAGGAGTTAAGTGCTAATAGTGAAAGCCATCCTCTTAATCTAATGTTTTAACCTCTTTAAAGCAGTTTTCTTTCATCATGCACACACAGGTTTACACATAGAAGTGTTACCAAATTGGGTGGGGAAAATAAGATTGTAGCAGATAAGTAGCAGAAGAATGCATTGATAAAACCATATTGTTCAGCAGTTTGAAAGAGCTTTTACCAAGTCTTGAAGCTGTCCTTATTCTTGCATACTGACTAGATCATAGGTTGCATAGTACTAGTGTGCTCTGCCCCAGTCTGGCTGATGCTAGTTTAGTGCAGAAACACTTCCAATTCTCAAAGATTCAGAATAGTATTGAGCATGGTTTTGCAACAAATATGTTATCAAGAAAAGCATTTTTTTTTGTAATATCTTGGTGCCAACTATTTTATAAATCAACTGTGAATCTCAGGAATTTTTCTTTTCTTAACCAGCTCCTATAAATATTTTATGGACTTCAAGCATGCAAAGTGACATTTTCAAGTTAGAGGATGGATTTATTCTGTGACCTTGAGTACATGACTCAACTTCCTCTGCGCTGGTTTCATCAGCCATAAAACAAGTTGTTAACACATTGGAGGAGGTAGTTAAGTGTTATGAAGTTTAATTGCTATTTGTAGAGTATACTGAGATTTGTAGATGAAAGATGATATAGAAGTGCCTTTTGCACCATCTTCTGTATATAAATCAATAAAATAGGATTTAAAGATACCACTCCTGTGTTTGCAAAAGGAATAGAGAACTAAAACTGCAAAATTGCCCAATGAACAAGAGCAAAAGAAGGGCTTTAATTCCAAGGATAATTCATTGTGTTCCCTTCCTCCAGTCTTGGCAACTAATTATAGAAATATTTAATTTTTTAATATTTTTGTAAGGTTTTTAATCCTTAGGGTAATGCACCCATCATTTTAGTTACTGTTGTAGCTGTTCATATGCAAAAAATATTGAAATATGATCTTTTTTCCCCCAACATTAAGATGCATGCCTTGAAGGGGGGAACTTGGGCTTTTCTACCTGCTGTGCATGAAATTAATAACTGAAAACATGTAGAAAAGGTGTAAGGATCAAAAGCAGGATTTCTCCCTCCCAGCTGAGCACTATATTAAGCTAAACAGATGCTTTGTCTTCCTTTGTCTTTCTAGACTAATACATTTTGAATTTTCATCTGCTCCCCAGCACAAGCTCTTCAAAATGTGAGTCTGGGGGGGACCACCCAGCAGAAGCTGGGATGCACCTTGCTGCCAGAGAGTGTAGATTTGAATTCTTGTACAACCATGACTTTATCATCTAAAAGGTGGATCACTCCTCAATCTTATCTGAATCCAGCATTGCCTTAAAGTGACCACAACTATCTGTTTTATTTTGATCTTGACTTTGTCGGTATCAGTGTCAGATGTCTCAGTTTGGGACCTTTGCCTCGTTCCTTGAGTTTTGGTTTTGAGAGCATCTAGCTACCAAGCTACATGGGATAGTAAGGTTAGAGGAACATCTAGGAAACCTTCAGTGAGTTTAGGCTCATTTAGATGAGGTGGCCAGAAAGTAATAGGCTTTTGATGGTACGTTTTGATACAAGATGCACGATTCTGCCTAAATCTGCCACTAACAGAGACAAAGTTTCTTCTTTCACTGATAGTGATTGACCATGACCAGACTTGAAAGTTTCATGTGTTATAAAAGAAAACCATTGAGTCACTCATAAAACAAACCAGTGAGTCACTTACAGAGTAAATGCTATAGATGAAAACATGTTTTCTTGGAAATAATTGGCAAAAGTCCTTGTGGCTGTAATAGGTCCAGAGTCTCTCATTGTGCTTATTCAAGTGTATGTTATCTGTGCCAAGAGGTGGCCCTAAAGCTATGTAATATTGTTCTGCTCCCTAAGTAGTCGTCAAAGTGGCTGACTCTTGACACAGAGTCCTGTGAAACATGCATTAGCATTGTGTAGTGCTTTTCTTTTCCTTGTAAAATATTGCAGTTACAAGCATTTCTGTGTAGAAAGTGCAGCTAAATAAGGAGGTCTTGTGTAATTCTAAAGCAGCAATTTTTACTCTTTTCCTCATTGACAATCCTCTTATCTTTGTGGGTCTGCAAAATGGCTCTGAATTCTTGCACCACTTACAGCAATGGGAGATGTGTAGAATCCTAAAAGACAATTATGTCCTACAGGTTTTGGCAAAGTAGGCACCTAGGAGTGGGAAGAAACCTCTGAAGTGAAAGGGGAGAATCCACAAAGGAGTGAGCCCTTATAAAAGCTCTGAAAACATTTTTTTTAAAAAAAGAAATAATCTTCAGTGAAAGCTTGCAGTCACAGTTAGAAGATACAACAATATATAGGGAACCCTATGTCTCAGTAGGTGTTTCAAGAATTTTTTGTTATCTGGATGTATTTTAAGAACCACTTTGTGAAACCGAGAGCTTTCCTCTAGCTGCAAAGAGACTGTATTTCAAAACTGGGGCTAGAGATACCAAAAGCAAGCCAATGGAAAGTGCTGGGGAGAGGATAGTAATGAAACTAGTACAATGACACACCAGATAACACCTAAAATGCACTAACTGCCTGTTTGTGGATGTTTTCTTTGTAACAGTAAAGCTATCCATATGTAATATTTAGCAGTTTGTAACAAGGCTTTGCTTCTACAGCCATGACTTTGCTGAAATGTTAGTAGAGTTACCTGAAGCTACAAGAACCTTAAATTTCTCTAATGAAAGTGAAAACTCAAGGAAAGACAAGTGTTATGAATCCCAGCTTAAAGACAACACAAGAATTTTGCCCAGGGTATTACTAGGCTGCTGCCTTTGGTGGTTAGTCCTGTCTGAATGTGTGATTCCTTACTCATTTGCTTTTCTAAGCTGATGTCTAAGAATATTCAAGGATCCAAGATATAAGGTAATGGAGGTTTTGGAGGACTTCATCTGAAAATCAAAGAAATATCTCTTCTACACTAGCAGAAGTTGTTTTTTTTTCTTGGATGAGAGGAAAAAACTAACATGGACTGAGTTCATATTAGCTATCCTCAGATGTGAATTTGATCTAATAAATTCACTGAATAGTGTGTGTTCCATCCAGTAAAGCACACAAATAATGACCTGTCTTTCAAATAAAGGGATTCACCAGGCATCATAGAGCATAGAAGAATTTGTTTTGCATAACATGAAGTCTGTTGGAAAATGGAGTACAGCTAGATGTTGCAAGGGCAACAAGGTTGGTGAGGGGCTTGGAACACAAGCCCTATGAGGAGAGACTGAGGGAGCTGGGGTTGCTTAGTCTGGAGAGGAGGAGACTCAGGGGTGACCTTATTGCTCTCTACAACTACCTTAAGGGAGGTTGTAGACAGGCAGAGGTTGGTCTCTTCTCCCAGGCAACCAGCACCAGAACAAGAGGACACAGTCTCAGGCTGCGCCAGGGGAGGTTTAGGCTGGAGGTTAGGAGGAAGTTTTACATGGAGAGAGTGACTGCCCATTGGAATGGGCTGCCCGAGGAGCTGGTGGAGTCGCTGTCACTAGAGGTGTTCAGGAGGAGACTTGATGGGGTGCTTGGTTGCATGGTTTAGTTGATTAGGTGCTGTTGGATGATAGGTTGGACACCATGATCTTGAAGGTATCTTCCAACCTGGTCTATTCTATTCTATTCTATTCTATTCTATTCTATTCTATTCTATTCTATTCTATTCTATTCCATTCCATTCCATTCCATTCCATTCCATTCCTTTCCATTCCTTTCCATTCCATTCTATGTAGACATGATTCCATGATCTGATAGATCTGTATGTGACCAAGAGGAAGGAATGTAGCTACTTCATGGTTGGTTGTTGGCAGTTCTCATGTCAGGGGCACTGAAAGATTGTGTATAAAATGGGGCAATTTTAAATTATGCTGAATTACAGGAAAGAACGAAAGCCATTTATAATATTTTTTTTTAATCTCTCCTTCTCTGTTCTTGTGTTGACCTCTGAGAATGCAGAATTCGGCCTGTGGGCTGCAATGCATTGCTTTCTCTCCTAAATATTTGCCTTTCTTCTCCCCAAAATTCTAATACAAATTTACTTTTGTTTGAGACATTCTGAGAAGGAAGATACCATTTTATGTCTCTGGATACTTTCTCATATTTTTTCCCCCTGTTACTGATAGAGGTAAAGAAAATGCATAATGCATAGAACCACCATAAATTTCATAATTTTGGTAGAATCTACTTTTTGTGGTTCTGCATTATTGTTCTTCTGGCCTCTTTTACCACTTCATTTCTTATACTGATCTGGAGAGAGACAAAGTGTGAAAAGACATGCCATATCAACTTTTTTTTTGCAGACACTGCTCGAAAGGAGCTTGTCCATCTCCAGATACCAGACTGCATTTTGTTTTCCTGGTGAAATAAAATGCTACTTTCATGATGAGACATAATGAAACATTTATATGTAGGCCCAAACATTTCTTTTCTATTGATTACTTACATGACAGTTTCTGAAAGACTGAAGAGGCCAGAATATTTCTGGGTTTTGAAATGCATTAGGAATGGTTTAGAATTGGAATGTAATTAGACTTGGTAAGTAGAGCCTCCAGTCTCCGCAATGTTCTCTTTATCCACTACAGGCAGCTAAGGCTGCTGCTTGGCTGAGAATTTTGAGACAGAATTTGATTAACTCCTCAGGCATCAGGCACTGTGTGTACCCCTGTGTACAGGGTTACAGTTTCCTGGAACACAAGAGTAGCCCCATGTCTGTGAGCAGAAGCATCCCTCTTCTGTGACCAAAAAAACCGCCACAGCACTGTGAAGTTGTATTTTTCTTTTAATAAACATTTGTTTACTAGATTTAGGCAGGTTTTGCCTTGAATATGTAAAACAGCTTTTCCAATTGTGCTTTGTCTATTTGCATTGATTTGCATAGTTTCAAATTGCAATATTTATGGTACAGTTTTGCAAAGTGCTGCAGTGATATTGTGATTTGATTTTGGTCAAAATGCTCCAGATACACACACATTGTTACCTAGTCTAGAGACCAATAACATGCAGAATACTTGTATCTGACCAGTGTAAGAAAACCAAAGCTTTTCTAATTTACTAGAATCAATAGGTTCTACCAACCTGAGAATATGGTGGCTAAACTGTGTTGAATTAATGTTAAAATTGCAAATGTTTTCAAGAGAACTGGAATCTGTTGCATGCAGATAGACAACTATCACACTACTTTATTACATCCTCAAGTAATTTAACATTTGAAGTTCAAGCATAAAGATGTTAAATTGCTGGTTCAATATCATGGATTGAATTATAAACTTGGGAAGGAAGTAAGATTGTCAGTTCTATTCTTGGAACCAATGGATGAAATAGTAAAAGAAATCTAAATGAATTATGTGTTAAAATTCCTGACTTTTCTTTGAAAATGCAGCCAGTGGCTGTCCTGCAACTGTAAATCTGGTTTTTCATCTTTTTTTTTTTTTTTCCTAAAGGCCCCTGAGCTCATGTCCTTTCATAGCATCTACAATGGTAAATAAATATGAAAAGTTCTACTGTGAAACATTTATCTTGTTTTATCTCATTTAGGCATATTTCTCAGTTTGAGTTTTACTGGAAACCTTATACTGGAAACATGGTAAGAAAACTTCCTTTTGAAATAGGAACTATGTAAGGAGTCATAGAATCATGGAATCATAGAATCAGTCAGGATTGGAAGGGACCACAAGGATCATCGAGTTCCAACCCCCCTACCATGGGCAGGGACACCCTACACTAGATCAGGCTGGCCTTAAAACACCTCCAGGGAGGGGGCCTCAACAACCTCCCTGGATAACCCATTTCAGGGCTTCACCACTCTCATGGTGAAGAACTTCTTCCTCACATAAGGAAGTCATAAGTCATGCTGTCATGCTTAACTTCTGAATAAAGCATGACTGCAGCATAAACTGATTATCAGAAATGAGGGTTTGGCTTGCTTTCTGAAAATGCTGTCCAAAGCCAAAGAGGTTAACACTTAGGAGATTTGCTTAAAAGGCTTCTTCCACTTCTTCCTTCAGTAATCCTACTTACTTTTTCACTGGGTAGTATTTAATGCTTTTCAAGCAAATCAGTTAGGACAAATCTGATTGTGTCAAAAGTTTGCAGCAATGCTTTCATACATCAACAATAACATGAAATTGTTAGTAACCTTATTGGTCAGTGCAGACCTTCAGTTTAAGGGCAGGGCTTCCTAAGTATTCTAGGGGCAGTGCTTCATCGTGTGTTTGCAGAAAAACTGTGCAGTCATGTGGAATAACAGGCCCTACTGCTGCAGTCAGAGTAATTTCAGGCAGGCTGCACACAGCAATGTGCCTTGCTCCTGGGAGTGGACCGCAAACCAGGTGAACTGTCCTGGCAGGCTGAACACTGAGTAATGTGGGTCACATTGGAGAAAATTTCGGAGTGTTCTGCAATGCGATTCAGCATTTAAAAATGAGTGTTTGTTTTTCCTTAAGGTGTCAATTTATCTTGTTTAATGCTGACTGAAAAAAACTGTTACCATCCTGACCACATTTATTTGTAATAACAGTTCTTAGTGTGAACATAATTTCATTTTTTTTGCACATTGCTGTTGGCATTCTTCTGTGTGCGGAATTTCATTCTCAGTTTTAACGCTTTTTATTAGATGTTTTTGTTTCTTTTAGTATAAAGGGGTTATAACACTTAAGTGTAAGTCAGCTGCAAATCAGCTGCAAACACTCCTAGTTGTGATGATGTGGAAAGCTGCATGAGAACTTGGAAGACCCAGTCCAGGTCTCTGAATACATAATTAAGACATGTTTGTAGTGCTCAGATAAACCTGTGTTACTCTTTCCACTGGCATCATACTAGATTTACATTGTTATTTTGCAATATAAAATGAGGCCTAAAGGCTTTTCAAATTGTGCAAATGAAATGAAAAAATGTCCAGTGATGTAATAACTATTTTAGCAGGAGTTATTTTTATTTGATCTGTTTCTTAACTGCTATAATTTTGAATAGTCTAGCAATCATTTCCAATAGAAGTTGATATTTTTGTTTTCAAAATTATCTGTGACATAAGCTGCTTCTATTAGAAAGTTGTATTTTTCTGTTATTTTTACCAGAAGGAATCCTTCTTAATGCAGTTATTAACCAAGAGAAAAAATTTAGGAAGTAATTCCATAGCTGTACTTGCACACAGCCACTTCTGTTTATTCCTTCTCCTTTCCCACTCTTCCTGTCTCCCTCCTATTAAGCTGTGTGGTATTTGTAATATTAAAGTATTGTGCATAATCAACAGTGGTTTCCAAAGCAGAGATCTATGTCAAACTGAAAAGAAATCGTGTTCCCTGGCAATTGCCAAACTTGCAGTCAGAAGAAAATCAGTTTCATAAGGTTTTCATGAAGACTGAGCAAACCCAATGGCAAAGCAGAAATAATGCCTGCTCTGAAAAGAACCCTTATGTGAAGCCTGCCTTCACATAATGCAAAAGCTTTTGTGGCTGACAGACAGTCAAGGCAGGATCAGTGATGAAGCTCACTTCAATGAATATTTAATAGTGTGCACACACAGAGGTCTTCTGCCATATTGGAGTGTTCAGTTCCCGCCTCTACCTTTTTTCCCAGGAACTGTAATCATAACCCTCACTTGTGAAAAAGAGAACCAACAGCACTAAGCTGCATGTCTTCCTCCCCCACTGTGGCAGGTCCCCACCAAGGGAAGGTGAACTTTTTACAGGAGCCCCTTCCATAGCCTAGAAAGCTTTGCAGACTTCCCAACTATAAAAATTACCTATTGTACTTAATATTGTCATTAGGATAGGACAGACTGATTTTCTGCTGGTGACATTTTTGATGCTGTAATATCATACCTACTACATATCAGATTGTGATTTGTTTTGCTTTATCCCAGCATCTCTTTTTCTCTTATTCTTCTTCAAGTAATCTGTCAGGGGAAGGATTTGTGGGAAAATTAACTGTGTACATTACAAATCATGTCATTGCTCTTCCTCCCTCCATGCCAAAGCCCTTTGTTATCATAGTATGAATGTGTAGGAGTAAAGCAATGATCTCTGTGGCTTTTATATGTGTAATTTCTCTCTTAAACACATTTGCTCTCTTTAGAACATCCTCTGCAGAGCCAAAATAGCAGACAGATAACTGCTACTATTTATATTACATTGTTGGTAAAGGATTCATTTCTATCAGTTGTCTTATAAGTCGTCATTGGTATTCAAGGGTAATTCTGAGGAACATCACACTACTGTTGTTGACATATATCCATGTACAACGCTAAGGAGTATAACAGTTTTTGTGGCTTTGAATTTGGTTAGAACCCAAACATGGTATTATTTGTTTGCTTAAGACTTTCAACATGGCTGAAACTGTAAAAGTCACACTTCAGATTAAATCTAAGCTTTATATGGGATCTCACAGTGTTGCTATTTATCTGCAAGTGTTCACAGTTGCTTTCATGTCTTTGTGTTCATCCACTAGTCTTAAATAATGGGGGAAAAAAGGCACTGCAGAATGAGAAATGTGGTTACATGTACACTTATGTTTATAGTGATAAATAAAACAGCTAAGGAGAAGGGTGTTTAAAAAGGCTTGCAAGTGAAAATGCTTAAGGTTGTTAGACTGCCTTTGTGTGAGCTGAGCTTTGATTTTTATTGATTCACTTTTATTTGATGATATTGTCTAAGCATAAATTTTAACTTGTGCCTTCACTTAATGTGTAAAACATCTCATGCATAATTCATTAATATTTCATAGAAATAGGTTTGACTACTCCATGCTTGATTTAGATGTATTAGTTTCCTTCCTGTGGCCATCACTGATCTCAGTAGATGGAAATAAAGCTGGTTACTGGAAGCTGAAGACTGCAGTCTTCAAAGACAGAAGAGAAGAAGACAACAGTAAAAAACCTGAAAGTCAAGTGTTGTCTAGTGGTCAACTGGACTCATCTTACTGTTATTTTTTATCAGCCTGTGGTGTGATCTCTCTCTCGCCTTCTCTCTCCTTTCCATTCTTCTTTTATTTCCTTTTCAATTCATTATCACAAGAATTATAAAAATCAAACTATTTCCGTAAGATAAACCTATTTTTTAGCAGAAGGGTTTGAATGTTCTGTGACTTTTGTCTGTTACCTATATAACTGATGGATCATCAGAGAGGAGGATGGTCAAAGATTACACCTTGTAGTTAGCCTTATGATGGCTGGATCCTTTGGTGTATGTCTATGTAAAATACAAACAAACCAGACTCTTTTACCAGGTGCTTCACCTTTTAGAGGGTGGTGTTGCCTTGTGGAATTGGTGCAGTTGCAATCACAGGGTTTTCTACATAGTTACAGTGACCTTAACAGGAGATATTTATTCTTTGAGTGACATATTTGCAGAATCTCACTTTGGAGTTTAGTGGCTGTAAGCAGTTGGAGCACTGTCTAATGTCTCCTTTGGGATCAAAGAACTGTGAAGCTTCGGGAAATGCTGGAAGCTGTAGACTCAGAGATGTGACGGTGAATCTGCTGTCAATTATACTCTCCTTCTAGCCTACTATATCCAATCAATTAGATCTGATTTCATCCCACAGGAGTCTACAACTTCCAGCATCACTGAAGGCTTTCTGGGTCTTAGTTTCAGGGAGGAATTTTGTTTGTTGTATTTTGTTATTTTCTATGGCAAAAAGTTAAACTGGCTGAGTTATCTCTTCTTAAGTTGTGCCCAGTCAGTTCCTTGAAGTTCTGTGTGTGTGAGAGAGGGGAATACATTTAATGGAAGAAATATCAAAACATATTAAACTGCAGGATCATAGGATCACAGGATGTTACAGGTTGGAACAGACCTCAGGAGATCATTAAGTCCAACCCCCCTGCCAAAGCAGGACCATAGAATCTAGAGGAGGTTGCACAGGAATGCATCCAGCTGGATTTTGAATCTCCAGAGGAGACTCCACAACGTCTCTGGGGAGCCTGTTCCAGTGCTCTGTGACCATCACAGTGAAGAAGTTCGTCCTCATATTAAGGTGGAACCTCCTGCACTGTAGTTTGTTTCTGTTGCCCCTTGTCCTATCACAGGGTGCAGCTGAGCAGAACCTGTCCCCTCCCTCTTGATATCCAGCCCTCAGATATTTATACACATTTATTAAATCTCCTCTCAGTCTTCTCTTCTCCAAACTAAAAAGCCCCAGGGCTCTTAGCCTCTCCTCATGGGGCACATGCTCCAGTCCCTTAATCATCCCCACAGCAGAAAGTTTCATATTTTCAGTTTTCACATGCATGTCTGTGAACCTTTCCAGCAGCTGGGTTACCTTTCTCCCAGTCCTGCAAGGCATTAGAAAGTTGGTGTTGAGACATTTTTTAATGTTTGCAAGAAGCTCTAAAAAATGTTACTCCTTTTGCACCCCCTGAAACTTAGGAAAGAAAATTAAACTGTTACTGAGTCAAACTTGCAGAATAATGTAGCTGAATAAATACAGCTAATACCTCAGCAGAGTGACTCTATACTGTTAAGCTGCAGGATGGACTCCATCTCTTACAGGTTAGCTGAGTGGAATCTGAAGTTGGACTGTTCATGCTTTCTGAATGAGTGTCCAAATGATGGGTACAAAAATTTGTGATGAGCTACCTTTATATGTCCTGGGACCTGAATTTCATGAAGGTGTTCACATACAAGTTCTCCATCTACTTGTAGCTTTAGGAATGTCAGGATTGCTTAAGTGAGCAATAACCATTAAAGCATGGAGTGAAAACATGGTTGATGAACTGGAAATAAGAATAATTTATGCAGAAAAACCTCTTTCTGCACTTTTCACATAAATAATAAAACACTGCAAAAGCACTGAAGGAAACCAGGATCATGTCATCTCAGGTGACCAAAAAAATCAAAATGCCACACGACATTCAGCAACAACTTTTAGTGGGACTGGCATTAGAGGTTGTTAACTTTTTCCCTAAAATGCATTCTCTGACATTCTTTAGTGGGACAAATTTGGCACTTTGGAAAAAAGATTCTTTTGTTCAATAGTGGCCAAATAATGAATGGAGTGCCCCTGTCAGACAGGCTGGAGATGTTAGGAGATGGATTGTTTATCTATACTTTCCGAAGGTGCTTGTTCCTCTGTCTCATTTCCAAGGGGTCCTCTGCCCTCTGCTGATTATTCCTTGGTGGTGTGTATCTTAAAGTAGGACAGTAAAATTGCAATGCAGTGAGGAAAATAGTAAATCTCATATGACTATAACCTTGTTGTACTGCAGGCATTCACCTGAGAACATAAAATAGGCACAGAATGTACTCTCATTGTTCACAGATGTAAATGCCAGCAGACAGTAAGTGGAAAAGGTGAATTTGGTCAGTGGCTTCTGGTCAATATTTAAGGGATTCTGAAGGCTGCAACAAATAAAGATATTCCTAACAGGGAGTGAGGAAGATGCCGTCTTTCATTGGATGTGTAAGGGTTTGGCTGCACAATTTGAACTGGTTCATATAAAAATATTTCATTTTTTAAGTAAAATATATTCACATTGGCCTTTCCAACTCTCTTCTCCTGTTGTGCTGAAGCAGGCACTCTGCAGTGCACACATTGCATTGCATATGTGTGAACAGTCCAACTTCAAACTGTGCTCTGCTAAGCTATATGGTCTGAAGTGCAGGGTGCAGCTGTAAAATAGCTTCCTAGAGATCAAGCTGGCCTCACTACCAATATATTGGTCATTCTCATTCAGTAACACAGTGCAAATTAATAGCAATGGCACTGGTGTCTCTTTGTTTCACAAGTCCTTGAATCTTGGTACTGAATTTAATGCAAGTACCAAAACCAGTTCAGGTTAAAGTTTACTGTGACTTGCTGCTTTTGCATGAACTTAATTTTCATAGCAGCCAGTTACTGAGGGATGAGTAGCTCACTTTTAATATTAGACAGTCAAAGTTTTAGGGCCTCCATAGTTCATAAGAAAGCAGCTGTGTGAAAATTAATTTAATACTGCATCTGGTAAAGTGTTACTTTCTCAGTTATCTAAACTTCTTGCCACTTATGGCCAAATTATTGCGAGCTTGATGTCAGCATGGTCACAAACCTAGGCCTGACTAGCATCATGGAAAAACTTCTCTGTGACCTTGAGAGGTACTCAAGAGATTCTACTTGGAAAGAATCATGGCCTTGAGGGTCTGGAAGTGGTTAAAAATTGAGTGTATTTAACTATTACTCCATACATCCAAACAGAAGGTGTGAACATGTAGCGGTTTCAAAATCTCTACTGTTCTCTGCTGAAAAGTTTGGAAAGTGACATAGCACTTCTCTACTTTTATTGTGAAAATTCCCTTGATTCTACAAGTTGGCTATTAAGGTTTGAAACTAAGAAGGATAGGAGAAAGCACAGGAAGATGGTGCAATCCTCCTGGAAGAAAATGTCGCTGAAAGTTATGTTTAATTTAATTTAAGATTCTGAGAGACATTACACAACTTCTGAGCTGAAGTGCACAGTATTTCAAGGTTGATTTAACTGTATGGTTATAATCTAGCTCCTTTAAAAACTTGTACCCAGACACTCAAGAAATAACTAAGTTCTCATGTAATGATTTCAAAAAAACAATTACATTCAGTGGCTCTTGGGCAGATGAAAGAAGTTTCTTTTGAGTGTTTCATCTCTCATTTTATTACGCTTAAGTAATTTTTAGCTTTGATGATTGGCTTGACCTAAATTGACATCTGCAGAAGCCTGGTATCAGTGCATAAATCTGTGATAATCAGCACATTATACAGTATCACCTTTTGAAGGAGAAATCATGAAGTTACTGTATTGAAGTTACTGTATTGAAAACTCAGCAGAAAGAGATTAACCTTTCTCTTTTATAAACAGATTTTTAAAAGCCATGTAAGACACAAACAAGCAAGCTACAGCAAAGCTAAACTATGTGAGAAGAGACTTTGATGTACATTTTGTTAGAAGTCTGCTATCCCAAGGTCTGGATAAAGGACTGTCAGTTTGTGATGAAAATTTTTCTGCTGCTAGATTCTTAAGTCTGAACGTTCTCAGCTGTCTTTTTTTTTTCCCCTGAGCTAAATAGCTCTCTCTGGAAGTAGGCAGTGGGATGCTGCCCTAAATTCATGGGGAAATTGTGTTAGCATCCATATGTGTAAGTTGAGCAAGGGTTAGTGAGAAGCTCTTTACAAATGGACCCCCTGACTTCTTAATTTGTTATTGTCTAGAAGGTGCCAGAAATGTAAGGTGACAAACTCTGTCTTCACATAGTGTCTAGCAGGTTTTTACAACCCCTGTAAAGTATTATCAACTTATGTTTCCAGTATGAAAATTATGTTGAAATATTTACCTGCCATTGTCTTTTTCCTCCCACACAACTGTTTCTTTGAGGATATTCTCCCATTTGGTTTAAATAACAATGTATATTATGAATCAGTTACAGAAAGTAGCCACAGACAGGATCTTTATTAGGAACTTTATGATGCACTAATTGTTTGCAATCATAAGGCCTCAGAATATTCCTCCAGTGACCTACTACTGCACATCCTGCAGAAAATGTGTAAGCTCCTACTTCAGAAGCATGTTGTCTTTTTGGAAGTATTTAGCAGGTGTCTAAATTATACACTTTAAATGTGCAGCACATCTGATGTTTGTCATTTGGTATGGTATGGTTTGTCATTTGTCAGATAGGTATGAAAAATGCAAACTGAAATCCATGGGTAGGCATATGCAGGGCATGAAGAGCTAGAGCTGAACGCTGTGCCTATAACACGGGTAAAACTGGCTGGAAAATGGTGTCCGGTAGGTATGGTGTGGTTTTGTATGCATATACAAACACACATGCATATGATCACCAATTCTTATATGTCATTTTCTTCCACTAATTGTAGTCCTCCTGTTAATTTTGTAGTCCTCATATTAATTTTTGATACATTTCCCTCTGAACATGACATTCTAGATGAAATTCTATCATGAAGTAGTCCAGGTGAGCAAGACTTTGTTTTAAACTTTGAAGCAGAATGTCAGCTGACAACAGCAAATGCAACATGCTGATCTAACGAGGAAGTCATGCATCATGTTTCTTACTTACCAACTGCCTTTAGAGAGGCGTACTTGTTAAGCTCTTTGCCTGGGGGCTGTTGCTCATACGGGTTTGTGATCTGTCCCAGGCTGGGATATGAATGTTGATGTGCCATCTGGGGAAGGAGGGGAGATGTTGGCATGACATTATTCATCTGTGGTGGATCTGTATTAAAGAAAATTGACAAGCATTAAGGAAAAATAAATCAGTCTTAAGGTTTTAACATCATTATCCCAGTGCAGGTTATAGAGGATATGTCATAAGATTCAATGAAGGTATATTTAGACTGGATATTAGAAAGAAATTCTTTACAGTAAGGATGGTGAGGTACTGCAACAAGTTACCCAGGGAGGGTACCTGACTGTAGGTATCACAATGTCATACCAAGAGAACTTCTTCTCCAACAGACATATCTAAAAGCAGAAGCTAATTGCTGCTTATGTGCAGTTTCATGCCAGCACTTATCCCATATCCATTCTGCAATTGATTTCTTCCTTTTCAGTAGCTAACAGAGCCTGGATATTTTTCTTGCTAAGATATACCGTAATATATTAGTTATTTTTAATGTTTGATTCTAGCCTCTAAAAAGTTTGGTCAGAATTATATGCTGCAATCAGTTTGCAAATGTTCCTTTGCACAGATTTCAGCATGGTCAGCATACCTTTCTTGAAGAGTCATTCTCCAGACTTTGGAGATACTTGGAGCCGATTGTCAATTCTAGAACCTTATCATGGCTTTGAAAATAACAGATGAATGCATTTTTCTCCTGCAGTGAAACCATGGTACTGAATTGGTGACAACGCAGTAATTCTCACAACATCAAGCACAGGCTTATGGTCATGTGTAAAGAACGTTGGGCAATTAGGGGAAAGAAGGCTTATCATGATGGAGTGAGTGAACCACCTCCCAAGTGCTCAAAGGATCTGGCAGGAGCCAAATATCCCTAAAGTTTGATGGGATTTTAAGGGCATTGAGCTACTTGGATTTCCACAGCTGATGAATGAAGCTGAGTGCATGAGCAAGAGCTCCTGAAGCCTGTAAAAAGGTTTAGTGCTGGTGTAGTTTTTCTGGGTGTGTTTCTTACTTAGGCCTATAATTTTTGCTCAGTTATCTCTTCAGAAGTAGTGAAGAAAGTTGGAATGTAACGAGGGAAATGAATTTGGTGCACTTGTGTTTTGTCCAGGTGTTAGTGGCAGACTATGCTGTTACTCGGTTGCTGGGTTACTAATGTTGCAGAGGTTTTGTTCCCTTGGTGTTTATGAAGATACAAAGAAATATATTTTCCATTTCCAGATCATCTTTGACTTCTGTTTTGTCTTGTTAAAAGCCCAAAACTTTCCTGAATTATGAAATTAATGACAGTCATTCTTTCAGTGTCACACTGACTTCATAGTTCCTCTCACTTATACTCAGATTCTTGCACAAGACTAAATCATCACTTAGAGGACACAGTTCACATTACTCGTTCTGCTGGCCATTTGAACAAAGTAAATTGAGCAAAAGGCCAAAGTCTGTTAAAGTAAAGTGCATTGAACTAGACAGAAGAATGATTCCTATTTATAAAGAAACTCCCATTGGAATGAAGTCCTAAGGCCTAGAAGGAAAATCTCAGCTTAATATATCCATCTGCCTATATCTGTATCATACTAAAGTTTAGCTGAACTGTCCATAACTGGTGAATGAACATTGCATTTCTTTGCAAGCTTGCCAAACCTTGTGTGATCTGATTTCTCATCTTTGGGTTTCTAGAAAGAAATTAGCAAATGAGACACATACGTTGTTTTATTCACACACAGTTAATATAATAATGATGAGTAAAATCACCTATATTTGGATGCTATTTAGGAAATGTGCATAATTGAAGTAGCAATGGTGCAATTCCGCTCCTGCAGCCGGCACAATGATGGGCAGTGGGAGTCTAACCACTAGAGGGAGCCCGACTCAGCCGGGAGCAGCCCGCGGGCTGTAAACAGGACTTGGCTTTGCCTAGCACCGCTGGGGTAATCCCCATTCATACCTAAAGAAGATACTGGCCTTGGCAGTGTTGTTTTGTTCTTGCCAGCCCTGCTTCAGTCTCAGCAATACTGATCAGGGATTCACTCAGGAAATAAAGAAATTTGACAAAAACTACTTTGCAAGATCTCAGTGTGAAATTCAAGATTGTTCCGTTTTTGAGACTTTGACACTTTTTCCCTGCAGTTGGACAAAAATAGTAAGTGTTAAATTTTGAGGAGAAGGTCACAATCTATTGGATTATTCAAAATATTTTGAGATACAATGGATGGGTTTCAGTTGGAAGAAAGTTTAACCGGAAAAATCCCTACCAGCTTTATCATTGACCTCTCATGCTAAGTTACATCCTTTATAATTATAAACCAGATATTCTGTGATTGGTATTTGCAAATAGCTGGCTTCATTGAATGGGGACAACTTTAACTTGGAAGTTGTGGCTATGCTGATGCATTTCTTCTGTCATGACCCTGGTAGATTGTCTAGCATAGCTATGTTCCATATAACCAGCTGCACTGTCCCTCTGCCAATTTATGTATTTATTTTTGAAAGACAGAGAATGCAAACATCACAGAGTCAAAAAAATGTTTGTGCTGCAGCTTCTAGCATGAATAGTCGGACCTAATTAGCAGTGGTGATAAAAACCTGCATGTTCACAACCTCTCTTGTATTCTGTTGAAGCAAGGAAGTATGATGCCAGGTTGCGCCCTATCTCCCAAGACTTTGAGGAGTCATTCTGAACATTAGTAATTTGTTCTCTGTCCTCCTACCACTATTTTGTAAAAGCATTCTGGAGCTCACCACACAGAAGCTAGGCAGAAAATGAGACATACAGGGGGGAAAAAAATCTCAGAAAAAAGTCTTCAGATGCTGAGCAGTGCTTTTGACTGTTGTTTGCCTCAGTGGTCTAGGTATAGAAAAGTTTGTGGGAGGCAAATGGGGCTGAAAATAAGAACTGGAAGGAAGCTGCACTAAAACCAGTGTAAAGCTAGAGAAAGTGGAGCGAACATTATATCCCCCGACATTGAGCCTTTGGAAAAGGCTAAGGTGTTGGCTTCTAGTCACATTTCCAGTAGCCCATGAATACTGATCATTAGGTTATCTTTTTATTATCTTGACCTGTATCTCAGCCTATGTGATTGAAACTTGTACCCAGATATCAGAAATAACAGTTTACTGCATTTTCCCTGTGAAAATGTTTTTTTTTGTTTGGTTGGGTGTTTTAATTGTTTGGGTTTTGCTGAGTGTTTTCAGCCCTCCCTGACTGTTAGTTTTGGAGTTGCTTTAGTGCGCAATATAGTGACAGGAATAATGTCATTAGTTGCTGTAGTTATGCATCAGTCTATCTCATTAAGATGTTGTCATACCCAATTTATGCACTTCATTCAGAAATCAAGGAATGGTCATCTCAGCAATTATTAAACACAAATAACCCAATGCAGAAACACTTGACACACGTGTATGGATGCAGTAGGACAAGTCAGAAGCCCCAAAACTTTAGTTTGTTTGTTTATTTTGATTTGTGCATCGTTTATAGAGTATATTGTGGGTTTCACCTAGTGATTTTTCTTGTCAAGAAGCTTCCAGGGTTGGGGGAAGCACTCGGAGGATGGGATTCATAGATTCATAGAATGGTTTGGGTTGGAAGGGACCTTAAAGGTCATCCAGTTCCAACCCCCTAGCATTTGTAGGGACACCTTCCCCTAGACCAGGCTGCTCGTTGCCTCATCCAACCTGACTGGTAGTAGGTGGTTAGCAAAAATGAGGTTGTTCACTGTTTGAGAGCCAACAACCTGCCATGAATATCCCTTAAGATCAACCACTACTCTTCTCCTCTTCAGCCATGGGAGAATTAAACCTTTCTATAGAGTGGCCTGAGGATTTATTCCTTTCTGTAACAATGAAGTCAGTGATTTGGTGCTTGAAGACAGGGAAAATGAAAAAAGCCTCCACAGGCACAGAATGGAATCTATTAGTAAATGAGCTGTTAGAGGTGTAAGGAAAAGAACAAATGAGACAGGGGATGCTGTAACAAAACAGGAGAGGATGGGGGAAGGGCAGGAAAGCAGAATGAGGTTTTGCTACAAAAGCCACCTGCAGACGCACATACAAAAGAAGTGAGAACAAGACAGACAAAAGAAGACTGTGAAGTCAAGGGGGGGGAAGGAAAAATTCAGAGCAAAATATAATAATAGCTGAACATTTTCAGATACTCGGGAGAAAAAGATATGCCCTGAACTAACTGAAATTGAAAATAACAGCTATGAAAACATGATAGATATGAGTGATTGCTCCTCTCCTATCTGTAACTGCACTGCCACCAACACACATATTTGCCTCTTTGTTCTTATTATATTTAATTACAATATTATCTCCCCCAGCACTGCAAATTCATACTCACTTTCCTACAACTCTCACCAACAAACCGCAGGTGCTATTTCTGAAAAATCCCAGATATGATGAAAGCTGTGGGATTTTAACAACCTGATTGTCCCTTTCAGACCAATTCTTTCATAGATAAGATGACTTCTTCAGTCATGGGACTGAGCCTTCTTTTGAGGTGAAACTCAAATCCTTGGCCTATATACTTGTTCTTGTCTCTTTGTAGGTTGTCCCAGTGCAGTTGAACTGAGCTTTTGCGTGCATGCGTTTTCCTACACCTATGTAACTTGAGTGTTTTCTCCCTTTGTGGGTATTTTATTGCCATTGTCATTGTCTTTTGATTTAGATTCTGGGCCCCTTTCTTCAGATTTGCATTTTTAAAGGGCGTTCTTGTTCCCATCCAGAGCATCACTGATTCAGGAGGATACAGGAGTTCTGTTCTACAACAGTCGTTGCATAAAAGTGGGGCTGTACACCCATTAGATAGTGTGCTGTTTGTGCTCATATAGAATATACATAACATGTGTAGTCCATCCAGTTTAGTCCACTAGTTGTGTGACATTAACTGTTACAAATCTGTATGTGGTCTTGTTCTCCACATAATCAGGAAATGGTATTTGAGCTCTTGTTAAATTAATGTTACTCTGCATCAACATTTTCCACATCCTAAACTGGAAAGTATTCCTATTATCTGAAATTAATATCTCTGCCTTGCAGTTTAACTGATTTTGTATTTTACCAGGAATAAATGCTCACAATCCAGCTTCTGTACCTATTATTTTGTGTGACTTCCCCCGCCAAACTTTTCAAATATTAGCCTCTTTTCTGAGGGAAATAATTTCACTCCTTTTGATAATTCTTCATCTGACAGTCTTTCCAAGGTTTGATTATAACTGCTGCCATTTCTCAACATTTGAAGTCTTACAATGCAGCTTTTAAGATGAGATTCTACCCTTAGTTGCACATGGGGCTGTGTTATTCTGTATATAATAGTATCATAAGTAATCCCTATAAGTCTCTGTCACTTACGATATGCAGACTTTCTTGTTTTCAGTGATGCGCAAGTCATGTGAGTAGTTATATTTTCCCTAAATCTCATAGTTCTGAGACAGTACATATTTTTCATGGCACTTTGTGCTAGCCAGTTATTTGTTATGTCTCTGCACTGTATCACAAAAACATTCCTGTAACACAGACAATGTACTCGTCTAATCACCATCACAAAAAGGATCTGAGATGAGTAGGATGGCATTTCATCCAGACAAAAAAATGTTTCTGTTTAATGGAAGTGACAGTCTACAGTGTAGATGCCTGTCACCAAAAATACTGTTTTGTGCCTTCCTCTGTCCTATCAAGCAATTGTAGGAGCCAGTCCTATGCTACATGCTCTACTCTTGATTCTCTATGGTGCCACTGAATGCGAGTGTCACTCAGCATATTGACATCTAGTGCTGTATGTTTTCCATCCACTTCCTACATGATTAACCTCTTGATATGTTGCTGTCTTCCATGGTAGACGTTGCATGGTCTTTCACATATGGATAATTTCAGTGGGTTTCTGAAGAGAAACATTTTTCCCCCAAACAGAAAAATATTTGACACAGGAACATCTTCAGTTACACAGATTCAAAAAGGTATTAAACGCCTTATAGCACAATTGTGTTGTGGGCTGTGCTGACAGCATGGAGCATAGGCAAGTGAAGTGTATCCCCTGCTGCAAGTGTTTATGAATTAGCAGGGTTCATAATGCTGACTGACACCAAAATTCCCGTTGGATCAAATTGAAAATTGACAGGAGATAGGATGGCAGAGTGGCTCTCTTAGCATCTTGTCGATCTACTTTGAGACATGGGTCAACAGGATTATTGTGGATACAGTCTTTTTGAGAAAGCATTACTGTAGGGAGGTTTTTGAGTAGATATTCAGAGACAATGGCACTCATCTGGATGTGGGGAAAATGGTCAAGGAGCCAGGTCAAGAAATCCATGGTGCTCTGCCCATGGTGTATATCATAGGAAGAACTGACTTTCCTTTAGCAGGAGAGGTAAATTGTAAACATCAGTGTGCTCAGAGTGCTGTTGTTACTCCAACAATGCCCTGTTTCTCTTTTGAGATGGCAAAATTTGCCAAATTTCCTTCCAGTGCAGTGGAATTCTGTGCTGCTGTCACATGAAGGCAGTGCTGTGTACATGCTCAGAAATAGATGGACTCTCCGTTCTGAATACTTTCATCTGAAGTGCAGATGAGGACAACAGCACTAATTTCACAATACAGATCCTACCCTTTCCCCGCAGTTTAATTTTTACTTCCATCCTTCAGACACTCACCCATGTTGGATGTTTCTTTGAATAACAGTTTTTGAGGTGAAGCGAAACAAACGAGAGGAAAAGTAATAGTAATGTGGCCAAAGAGGTACGGGGACTCCACTGCTGTCTGAGTCCAGCCAGGGAAGCGCATACAATCTTCCTGAAAAAGGGTTGCCTTCTCACTTTATGTTTCAATCTGTGCCCATGAGTATTTCTGAACTCTGTGTAGCAGGTTACAAATAGGGAAAGAGACAATGGCATTTTTGTGTATCAGTCAAATTCAAGAGCTGGTGACTGAAGCTTCCCACTATCTTCTAGATGAAGTCTCTGAGGCAGTGAGGTGCTGAATTCTCTGTAGTCACAGTGATCTAGGAGAGGGGTCCTTCATCATGGTCAGGTTTGGGCTCTTTTTCTGGTTACACTCCCAAATGTGTAGGAGCAGAGTTCTGTGAAATCAGTTGGCTGCTTTACTGCCATCTGAGAAGGGTGGGTGTGGGATATCACTGGCCTTGTGACTGAAGTGGCTGGAAGCCTGTCTCCTGCTTTTCGTTTCCCTTGGGCCCCATGCTGTACAATTTCACTCGCATTCTTGTAATGTTTTCTGCGTGCTTACTTTGCAAAAGCACTACAGTCTGAGGTTGGTTTTCCATGAAGACTTTCATTAAGTGACACCATATCTCCTTTTATGAAGGTTGTTTTTGTGTCCTCTGAAGGTTTGCTTTTCCTTCATAATTACAACCTGACAGATTTATAATCCTCTGATAGGATTTGTGACTTTGTAATCTTCTCTAGAGCAACCCATTGTATCTTCACAAACAGAGGATTATAACCTTTAAGAAGGCAATAAGCAGATGAACTCTTCAGATACCAAGACCCTGCTTTCATATCAATTTCCAGTGCTTGAGTTGTGGGAGGGCAGGGAGCAGTGCTGTCTTCTCACTCCCACCAATGTTTTTTGTTTCCTTCATCTTCTTTTGCCTCAAGTAGCAGAGCTGAGAAATTAATTAAACCCACCAGTTATACACACTTTGAGCACTGCAAATATCCTTAGCTATGCAAATTAAGAAAAGATAAATTCAGTGAATGTGACTTACACAACAGAGGTGGGGTTTTTTTTTGCCTGGAATAATGTTCTTTACACTTTCCCATGAGGTATCAGTTGTTTTACAAATCAAACACCTCTGTACCTTTTCACAGAAATAAAAAGAGTCTGCTAAGATGTACCAGCCACCTCAGTTTCTTTCTTTTGCCTGCTTTGTCTTCCAATGAAATTACTTTTCTTTCAACAATTAATATAGTTGATGGGAAAGAGCCTGTCATTATAATGCTTATTCTAAATATTTATATCCTTTGTTTATTGTTTGCTCTTACTGTAATAGTTATTGATGACCAATAAGGGTACATTTTTAGGCAGCTTGGATATATTTAAAAATTCCCTTAGTTCAGACATTCCAGTAACTTGTCTATTAGCTGTCCTAGCATGCCAACTTTTTAGAAGAAAAAGACTAGACAGTATTAAAACTTGAAAAGCAAATGTGAAGCTGTGTTATCCACTTGTGGACCTCTTCTTTCCCAATTTGCATGTGCAAGTCTTACTAATATTGGTGCCATTTTGGATTTGTTAGTCTGTGTTAAGCAGACAAAACCTCAGAGTAAGAACTGAAAAGGTCAGTAAAGAATCAGAGTTCTGTTCTCAGAGAAATAACCATAATTTGTTATCTTTTGGAACAGCAGAGAACAAAATTTACAATGATGGGGTAGGATGCATGTTATCTTGTTGCATAGAAGATTCATATGGCTGGCTTTTCAAAAGATTATCTCATTTATCCTATACTCCTCCCAGGAAGAGCTACATATACTCTTGATGGATATTAGTCATGTTTTCAAAAAGCCATCAGTGAGGGGCTCTACAGCCTCCCTGCACAACCTGGTCCAGTTGTAATGCTGTCCTCACTGCTAGAGAGCTTGTCCTATTATCTCTTCCACATATCCTTCAAGGCAGTTTAAGTCCATTAGTTCTCTTATCCTTCAGGGATAAGAGATGATTAGTGTACCTTGTGCTGCAGCATTTTATATATTTTGAAGTCTCTGCACTACAGAATAACATTGTTTTCTGTCTTCTCATACAGAATAATTAGAGGTTTCAGAAATCCATTCTTTCTGAAGACATCTTGAGGTTTGCCATCCCAAATCTTCTTGTGTTTTATGTCTCGCAGGATCTCCACTTATTTATGCAACCTAGCATACCATTTCTTCTCTGGCATTAGCATGATGGTGTTGATCCCCTAAAGTCCAGAAATACTTTTATTTCAGACTACTCCTTGACATTTCCTTCCTGTTCTTTGTTCATTTACAGGATTATTCTTACACATAGAACCTTACAACTCCTTTAATAAGGAAACACCTTGGTTTTTCCCACCATTTTCCCATTTGCTAGTCTTTCAAAATCTAATTCTGTCCTTCAAGATTTAACATCACTTCCAGCTTGGTGTTGCCCACAAATTGAGTAAGTGTATGTATCCTCTGTCCTCTTGTCCTCATTAATGAAAATATTGCATAATATTTGAGACAGAAGAAATGCCTGCAGTGTATCTTTCATTTATCAGTGTATCTTTCCATTAAAAACAACAAAAAAAATCATTTGGGACTATTTTCTGAATGCATCCTTTAGACATTTTTGCACCTACTTTCTGGAAACGGCTTCTGAAATGCTATTGAAAAGTCAAGATTTATTTTATCTACATTTCCCCCCCCCCCATCTAAAGGGCCTTTTACATTGTCATGGAAGAAAATTACTTATGTTTAGATCCATTTGTTCTTGACAAATCTTTATTAGTTGTTATTCATTACCACCTCTTGACTAGATGCTCTAAGAAGTTTGATGAATTAACTGTTGATTTATATTCCTCCCTCCCTTTCTTTCCGCTGTCCCTTAATTCAGTAATTAAATGATTAGTAAATTATTTTGTTTGTGTTCTTTCTTCTCTTTCAAGGCTCTACAGCAAAGCTTTTTGTTTGGTTGGGTTTTGGCAGTTTGTAGAACTTCATCCATTGGATGATTACTTAAAGACAATGGCACATAAAGGACTCTCTTTGTGAGCAGGATCAATCTTTCTGGGCCATCAAGTAGAAACATGCTATAATTTTCCCAAGTACTCTTGAAACCTGTGTTTCCTGTCCTCAGGTGTGTCCTCTGCCTTTACTTATGATGACTTTGGTTAGTTTCTCAAAACTATTGACTTTTTTTTTGAGTGCTGAGGCACCGTCTCCTGAAAGGGCCAATTTGGTGCTAACATCTGAAGATGGTAGCTTTTAATAACTAAAATTAAACAAAAAAGAAGTCTTTTGGAGTCCTATATATCTTTCCATTATTAGGACATAGGCTATCCTGAATCAACAGGAATGTTATTTTCCTTTTTATCATTTCAGTACTGTTCCCATTTTATTTTGAAGCTTTGGACATAAAAGGCAACTGTGATAGCAGCCGTCTCAGCCTCTGTGTTATTTTAAGAACCTCTTATGTGTAATTTCTGTGATCAATAATGTCCATGCACATACGCTGATGTGCAGCATAAAGATGACCTAGTTCTATTTTTGCATTGTAACAGCCTTTTGTAGAGTGGTAAGTCTACTGTTAAAAGGACAATGCTGAACATATGCTTCAATAAATAAGAAAATTTTATTGCTTTGAAGAAGCAAATTTCAGTGGCTTTAGAAAGACTTCATCCTCCTGAACAGAGGTTTTTTTGCCTAAATGCAAATATTTTCTTCTAAATAGTCTTTACTGAAAGCAGTTATCTAAGTAACTGCAGTAGTCTAGGCACAGGTCACTCTGTTCCTCTGAGAATAATGGGCTACATTATCATAGGTAAGTTGCTTAGTCAAGAACAACTTCTTATTAAAGTTATGCAGCTGACTAGAAGAGAGCTGGGAAAAGCCTCTATCTGTCCAGTGGTGGAAATAAGAATGAATTAGTTATGTAAGGCTGAGCATGTGAGATTGTGTGAACTATTGTGCTATGAGCTGGAGATGTGCCACACTTTTTTTCGGTGCAGATGTACATTAACCCAGGCACATACTACTCTTCTGTGGCATAACAGCAATAAAAAGAGAGGAAGATGATTGTCTCCTCCTAGTCACTGCTAAGTTGATTTAAAATAAAAGGTGTCCTACTTTTCTGATGACAATATAAATTCCCACAGTGTGAGTCTACAGCAAAGACTCTGGCCTTTGTAAATGATTCATTGAACAATTTATTTTCATTTCTTTGGAATGTTGTTATTTGAAAAAAATATTTATTAAGTCTTTCAGCTCCTAGGTTATTCCTTATATGGCCTCTCTCTGCTTACTATTCTGCTCATTATTCTCTCTTGTTAGAAATTGGAGCACTGTATAATCTGTAAGTTGAGGCAAAAGTATGAAAATGTAGATCCAGTACTTTGGAAACTGTCTTATTTAGGGCAAGGTTTTGATCAGCCTTTACTTCGTTCCCAGTGAAATGGAGATTTTTCAAGAATAGCAGAATCAGACAAATTCAGAATATTTCAAAGCTCTGTCTGAAGGTAGTTTATGAACACCTACTGTAATGGAGTTAGGCCAATATTTGGAAACTGAATTACAGTTACTCAACATCTCTTCTGTAGTGATACCTCTTCACATTTACAAGTGTGGTGCTGATGAATTAGATTCACACTACCTTTCATAGCCTCATCACAGTGCATGTCAGTGTGTTTATTTGTGCTCCTCATGGTTAGTGTGCCTTAACCTCATGCAGAAGCCCCATAGCTTGGCGAGAATGTCTCAGCCCATTCATCTTTTTTAACCTTCCTGATTAGAAACACTTCTTATTAGTTTCTTTTTCAGAGCTGTATTGTATAACATTGTCGCTTGAGAGTTGGCCGAGACCAACAACCTTTTTCATAAAAGCCACAATAAAAATGAGTTGAGTCCCCTGCAAATGAACATGGGCTGTGTTTGCACTGATGCTTTGGAAGTGGGGTGGTTGCTATCCTATGACAGCTCCTTGAGCTCTGGTTTTGTCTTTCATTAAACCATAGTAGCATTATTTTAAGCCCAGTATATAGTATTTTCAGCAGTATCTGTATTTATGCAGCATTATTTTTTCTAAATGAGACAATGCACTAATGACTGATATTTCTGGCTTAAAGGAGATTACTTTGTTTATTTAGTTACAATCCAAATAAAAAGCTGTTTTCCCACAGTCCTTTGCCTTTCATCAGGGTGAGTTGGATGGGTTTACCAAATGTGAGACACCTTTCAAAACAGGACCTTTTCTCTCTTGATAAATTGATACTCAAACAGAAATACAGGATGTTTGGTTTCAATAATTACTTACAGTGGCACTACATCAAAGGTAAGTTCCTTTAAGAACCATAATTAGCTAATACAAAATGATGAATGCAGGACTGGGACAGTTTATTTAGCAATGATACTAATTAACAGTGCTGTTGAACCCAAGTTCATCTTGGCATGAAGACAACATCCAGGACAGATTTCAAGTGCCTGCCTAATGCTACCTGCCTTAAGTAAAACATGTCAGAAGACAGGCTTAATAGGAGACCCTATTTATATCATGTTAAATGATGACCTTTGTTTCATTTCTGTTTCATATCCTTATTAGCTGGACTGTTGTCACCCACTGGTCTTTCACAGTGCAGTTCTTCATCTCAAAAATAAATTACAGGCCGAAAAGGAAAAGTAAAATTGATGCTTCTATTCTCAGCTAGTTCTAGTTATAACCTATTACTCTGCATGCATTGTTTTAATGAATTGCAGAATGCCTCTTTAGCTTTCTCAGAATGTCTTCCAAGAACAAGGCTTTGTGGACTCCTGCCAGGCACACACACATATGATTTGTATGCTGTCCTTTTCTTTTCTTGATAGTAGCAAAATTGTTTTGGCAACAGCATTCCTGCACTTCCTTCAATTGCATTTTTCAATTGCATTTTGCTCTGAAACTTGTGGAAGCTAAAGCCTCAACCTTCTGTGCTTTAGTGTCAAATACGGTCAGGTGCTGAGGGCCTGTTTTCTGTGGGCTTTCATTCATGACAGTTTAAATGAACAGTCCCTGGAAGAACTGAAACTCTAGGCACATCAATATCAACAGGAGCTAGACCTGAGGTCAGGTTTTCATCCCTGGGACTGTTACCTGTTTGGAAGGCTTTGCTCATGAGCAAGATGCTTCCTGCACAGCAATGAACTTTTTCAGCGTTACATAGATTTTAATGAAAACTTTCCCATGCAATCTTATCATTATTTATTTATTCCTGATGTGATAAGAATTTGTTAGGCAGAAAAAGGCACAGTCCTTGCTTCAAGGAGAGCCTGCTGGAGGCTCTGATGTTTGGATGCCCGTGAATTTCCTCTGTAACCAAAGGCTATGTCCGTGTATTAATTCTGTCAGAACTGTTGCTTCTCACAGCATGTTAATGTAAATAATCTCTGTTTACAATAACGGATCATTACTCAAACTTCCCTCAGAAACTGAATATGCTGTGAATGTGCTTCCTTTTGTTTTATTGTATTTTACCTCCAACTCTAATTAGTGATACTTCAGGAAAATTCTCTCTGTATTGTATGTTTACAGCCAGAAATACTGTGGTTAATAGTTCCTTTCCAGTATAATTAAAGAGAAATCACATGGCAATAATTTAACAGTCCCTTCTGTATCTTAATTATGGATTTTTTTACCATGTTCCTATCTTTTGTGTAATATTTGACACAAAACGTACCTGGATGCATTCCCATGTGAGCTGGTATAGGTGACCCTGCTCTAGGTTGGACTAGATGATCTTTTGAGGTCTCTTCCAGCCCCTAACAGTCCGTGATTATGTAATTTTTCTGACCTATTAAAAAACAGTCATGCTTCATCCAAGGCTGGTTCTTGCTGATAGTTGTAGTGAGCCCCTAGCATGGTAGGTAGGGTAGCCAACCTCCCTTTCTCTTTCCAAGGAGAGAACAAGTAGTCATTAAACAGCCACAGACTCAGAAATCAGTGCCTCAATTCCTGACTATGCCACTACAGCTGTGTGTGCTCATGGTGAAGTCACCAAAAGACCTGCAATGTAAATAGTGCAACTATTATATTTGTTGGAAGCACTTCATAGACTTCTGCCAGTGTTTTTTTGCATTTGAAGGTGGAGAATTGTTGTACTACAACAATGTCTTTTTCATTTTAAGTGGTCTGTACAGAGCTTTTGCTCATTGCACTGGCCTGGCAGGATGGATTCAGCAAGGTAGTATCATGAGGCAGCTTAGTTGGAATGTTTCCATTTTGAATGAGAAGAAATGGTTGAAAGGTACAACAGCCCTGTTTTATCAAATAGTTGGAAATAAAAATCAAGTCAGACAAAACTTTCTAAGCAAGGAAATAGCAAAAATGTCTGCAAGTCAGAGGAGTCTGCTGTTCTAAGGCTGCACATTTAGTACTGAGCCTTTCCACATCCAGTACAATCCACACACAATGTAATTTTGTAGCCAGCAGCTCAGATGCCTATATTAGAACTTGTGTTCTTAATGCACACAAAGTATATGAACAAGTAACCCTTGTTTGATTTCAACCACAAGATCTTTTTGATTGAATTTCCTGTCTAGGAGAATCACTTATATCCACAGAGAACCACTAATGATTTGTTATATCCTCCAGTGCTTAGGGGAATTCACATTTAAAAAACCAACCACAAATAAATGAAAAAACTTTGAAACAGAGTTTATCTTTTGTTAAATACAAGTTCTTCTCCCTCATATACAGTGACAGGAATGGCTCAAAGCTGCATTGAGGAAGGTTTAGACTGGACATTAACAAGCATTTCTTTACTGAGAGGGTTCTCAAACACTGAAATAGGCTTCCTAGACAGGTGGATGGTTTCCCAAGTCTATCAGTGTTTAACAAGCATGTGAGCAATGCCCTTAATAATAAACATTAACTTGGTCAGCCCTGAAATGGTCAGGCAGTTAGATTAGATGATTGTTGTAAGTCCTTTCCAGATGGAGTAGTCTGGCTTTTGTTCTAATCCATTCTATCTGAAGTTGAGAAAGAGGCAATGAATTAAACACCTTTTTTCCAAGAGAAAACTTTTTTTGCAAGAAAACTATGTTTTCTAAGCTTCAGGATATTAAAATGTGAAGCCTTTCTATGGAGCAAAGGTGAAAACAGGTGCTGTAATTCATAATGAATGAGTTGTTCTGCTAGCAGCAAGGTCACTGACTTTTTGTTCGTTTTATTCCAGTCTGCCTGGGGAGCCTCATTGCTCAGCCACTGATGTCATCTAGTGTACAACAAGATAACAGAAACAGTCTAAAGGGGGAAGAAAAACAATATATTTGCATTTTAAGCCTGAACTTCTAAAGTCTTAGCTCTGGATAGGACTACATTTGAGTTAGAAGGTCCTCTGCATATGGATGTCTCAGTAGGGACAGCTGCGTTTGGAAGAGCCCAGCACTGGTGCTTCTAAAGCCAAGCCAGCCAGCCTGCTACCAGTTTGGTTATGTGTACTCTAGGTAACCATGTTGTGCATGTAGAGACATTATGCATGTGAAGTCCTAGCCCAGTTGAGGGCAAGATGGGACAAGAGCAGAGTTTCACCCATAATACTTTATTTTCTGTATGGGAACCATTTGATAAAAAATGCTTGAGCATAATGTATTAAGCATTTAAAGCCATCCCCACAGTGGCACTATGCAGACACCTGTGTATCCCTCAGGCTAATCCATGATGGTGGATTGTATGCAGTGGGGTTTGAAGAAAACCCCAAGTTTCACTAACATTTCTAACAGGAATTGCTGTTTTCAGGAATCAACCCCTTTACAGTTGCAGGGAAATAGTAAAGATTGGCATGAGACACTGGAAACCATGCTATAAAATTGTCTTATATCTTCCTCCAAATAGCTTCAGTTCCTACCTATTTTTGGGTAGAATTCAATTAAGCAATATCAGAGCCAATATCAACAGTACAAAATGATATAGCTGTACATAACTATAAGTAACAGTAGCTATTAATAATCTAAATAATTGTAGTACTTTCGTATGTTATTGTTGTGCTTGTTTCCAAAAGCAGAATTGAGATGTGCTGAGCCTCTGAAATTTCAGCAATTATCGTGCATTAGCAGCAGTTTTATGTGAACCAACCACCCACTCCCACATTTTTAGCTGTGTAATACCAAACGTGTTTAAATGTGTTGCATCTCGCGATCGTATACATGCTAGGTTCATCCAGAATCTCTGTTCTGACAGTGTAATGCATTTTACATGAGAGCAATACTATCATTAGGTTAAAGGGTTAAAGGCTCTGGACCCTGAAGTCCATTCTTACTTTGCCTATTATGGTTGCTGTGCAGATACTGTTGATAATCTGTGTCTTATCCATAACTACATGAGGAGAATAATGCATTATGAAATAAGCTATGGCCACTTTGATTTTAGGAAGAAAGTCTTATATATTTACTCCAGAAAAAGAGTGAACTTGTAAAACCCATAGGCTGTATAAAAAATACCAGCTTTGACCCTTGGTTGGATGAGTAGGTGTATGAAAATTGTGTGTCCCAGTGGCTTGCTTACTGTGCCAGAATATGATGCTACTCGGTTTATAGACAGGAAATCTTGTGACATTTTTATTTTGGTGCAATACATCTGCAAATACTGTGTTAATGTTGCAGCCATAGAGAGAGTTAAAAACCACACAAATAATTAGAAATACATACACAGGGAAGATTAAGGTAAAGTAAGTGTTTGCTTGGGAAACACCATCTCAAGACATTTGAATCCTGGAATCAAGGTGTTTATTTTCTTTCTTCTGAGAGCACCAAAGCTAGAAGAGTTAATATAAAGTAATAATTCTGAGGAAATACAAAAGACATATAAATTAATGGTTTGTTAAATTCTGGTTTCACTTATATTTTCCAAAACACCTGAAGCTGAAGGAGTATATGCAGCAGTAAAAATTCAGGCCTGTGGCTCAACACTGATAAGTCTCAAATTAATTGTTCTGATTTTAAAATGAAGTGCAGTTAGAACAGGCTATTGAAGTGAACTAACTGCCAGTATCATGACCCTCATGTAAGGAAAATATTGAGTCTTAATTCTAACTATGTAAAATTATATAAAATTCAGTTGTGAATTCATGTTTTCCTATAGTAGTATCAGTGAGGGGAAAAATATGCAGAAATAAGTGTCTGTGGGCAATTCAATTATAATTGCTGCTGGCATTAATGGCATTCATTATTCATGTTTTTTCCCTACTCCTAAATAGCATAAATCATTAGTAGTCTTTTTCACTCTTCAAGAAGGATAAAATGAGAACTAAAAATGTAAATATTGTAAATTCATATAAATATAATGTTTTTCTCTTGTCCCAAGTCTTCAGAAACAGACTGTAGTTTACAAGAGTCTTAAAGAATCTTGTTTATTCCTTGTTTGCTCTTAGTGTGAAATCCATTGGGCTCTAATCCTGAACACATTAAAGCCCATGGCGTCAGGCCTGCATCCCAAGAATGTGATGCTCTCAAAAGAGTGGATTTGTAAAGGAGTCTGCTAGAGAATTCCGGCTCTCGTGGAATTTGCGATTTGGAGCCTCTGCTAAATCTGGTCAAAAATGCTTTGACTGGAGAATGCTGATTTGTGAAGATCAAAGCAATACCCAGGGGCAATTTGGTTTTAACCAAAGGCTAATGAAAAATGGACAGGTTTTGAATGTTCGTTCAGTCTCTCTCAGCTGATCTGCCAAGTACCTCTGCTGCTTGCCCAGCCAGCTGATGGCAAAGCAAAAGCTCAGAGCTGCTCCCCAATTCCCTCATCTTCTGTGGCACATCTGACAAGCTGCTGAGGAGACAGCTCCAGCTCTTGGCTCTTGTGCAGCTTTCCTGGTGCACTGATGTGGCACTGGGATTTTGGCTTTTCAGTTTGCAGCTCCTCAGCAGTCAGCTGCCCAGCTCCACAGCTGTGTCCCATCCAGAGAAGTGCAGGACAGCCAGAGCTTCAGTGCTGGACTGGCCTTTTGTGAAGTGCCAAAATATTTAGTGTTCATCTAAACCAGAAGTAAATGAAATTTCAAAACCCTTCCAAAGTATAAACTGTTCCCATTACTATATTACTCTTAGTTGTAAGCATTGTGATGTTTTTTCCAGTAGTGAATAACAAAGGGATGCATATTCAGTTGTTACTGAGCAATGCTATGCATCCAGAATTCCTCTGTCTTGCAGATGCTATCTCCAGAACAGCCTATCATGCAGAATATATTCTCCAGGCAAATGCATAAGCAGGAAAATAAATAAATAAATATAGGCAAAGCTTCACAATCTTTTGACAATTCAGTTGCAGTGGAAAAGTATCCTTCAGTAACTGAAGTTTTAATAGGAAATAATTCAGCATTTTGTTGACCTTTACATGTTTAGCCTCTGTGTAGGAATGAACTGTTTGAAAAATGTTTCTAATTCAGTTGTCACAGACAGACACCGGGCTTGTGGCTGATCTGTGTCATAAGCATGGGCTTCATTTTGATTTTTCACAAGCACCAAGCTTGATCTTATACTGTCTCAGCTGCCTGTTCACTTCTATTTCCTCACAGAAAAAAGGCTGCTTGGACAAAAACTATGCATGTGACTAGGATAATGAGGATAATGAAAAGGTAATCTTGGAATTATTGTTGCCTACACTTTCAAAACCAGACCCTGTCTTTTTTCCAGGAGCCCCACTGTGCCAAGCTGGTTGATGAAGGATACAAACGTACTGCTTCTGTGCACACATACATACATACATACATACATACATATATATAGGACTGAGAACATACATACATACATACATACATACATATAGGACTGAGAAAAGTGGCTTTGATCTATATGCTTGTAAAGAGCAACAACATAGGCTGATGCTTTCTACACAGACAAAGGTATGAGACATAAGAAAACATTTATGACCTATAGAGCACAATAAAACTACCAACCTAGACTCCAGCTGTAGCTGGTAAATATGTCATGCCACTTGCTCACTGATTTGAATAATTTTCCAATCAAAAGTGAGCTCTTGATTCATAGCAGCTAGCAGGATGGGATATATTAAATTGTGACAAAGGAAGAAAACACAAGGAGAGACACAGAGTGTCTGATACTGTAAGTCCTCAGTTCAGCCAGGCCTCCTCCAATCAGAGAATGAAAGAGTCAAATATTTAAGAAACTAAGTATTTCAGCTCAAACGTTAAAAATATGTGCGAGGGCTTGTCAGAACCCTATTGTTATTAGAAACAAATAGTGACAATAAGCAACAGTACATAATGTCATGGAGAAATATACAAAACTAGAAACTGATTTTCTGAATGTAGTTTTCTGGTTTTCCTGTTCTTTTCTGAAGAGTGCTTATATAGGTGAGACAGTACTCTGCCCATAGAAGAACCTGTTTCTATATTTCATTGAAGACAAAGATATAACTAGACCATTAAATTTTGTTACTTTTCCACAACTTCCACAACTTTTTTGGAGCTAATGTAGCTCTCCTTTTGTTGTGGACACAAGGTCCACAGTGGTAGCTGAGGTTGTGTGCAGCTAGACTTGTGCATCCTGCAGGTGCTCATTATGAAACACGCTGCTAGGTAGGCATGTCAATTTGTTACCCTGATACAGAGGAGTGTCACTGGGTGGCCAGGTGCTGCACTCTGTAAGCAGCTCATTCAAAGGTCATCTCTTCTCCTGTTACTTAGTGTAAAGATACCCCAAAGATTATGCATCAGTGGTGAAATTCTCTCTTGTGAATGGAGCAAACATATAGTCAGTATGGCAAATGGGGCTTATCTATCACCATATAAAAGTCCTCAGAATATTTTGACTGGCATCCCCTAAATCAAAGTGGCTTTTCTTTCATAGGCCTGCAGGAGTAATAGCCACATCTCGGGCTCACATGCAGTTAGGAGTGTAGCTGTATTTACATGAATGGGTAGATATGAATTCAGTCCTCATGGCACAAAGCATCCCATAAGCCCAGGAAGGCTGGGATGGAATAGCAGATGGATGTGTTGCATTTTGGCAGAATTCTTCTCCCCAGAGCCAGAGGAAATGTAGGGGATTACCAGGTTCCTCCTAGCCCAGGGCTGCATGAGTCCAGGGTTGCTCAGATCCTTCTGTCCCACCACAAGTACAGCAGGGACAGAAGGGCCTGTTCAGAGCTGAAAACGCGAGACAGCACTTGCGGCACACCCAGTGTGTTGGGAGAGTGATTCAGCCTGCTGGAGCAAATTGCTTCAGTGACGCAAAGACTGGGTGGCTGAGTGGGAAGGGAGCCAGCTGAGCTCTTTCTTAACTAGCATACACAGGAATATGAGTGTGAGAGTTATTTTGATGGGGTCAGAGTCACAGTAACAAGTATTATGCCTGTTGCAGTGGTGTGAATCTACATTTTGCCCAGTTTCCTTTCTCCACTTATTTTGAAAAGGAATAAAAAGAGAAGAATGGCAGAAAAGCCATGCAGTGCAGCTCTGGGTAGTAGGGCATTAGTGCAAAGGAACTACAGGAAGCCTTTTGTGAGGCCCCAGAGGAGAGGCTGCCCAGTCCTTTTCGGGTTCATTGCCTGTACATTGAGTTCTCTGTCCCTGCCTGGATGACCAGCTCAAGTGGCTGCTGGCAGAGAGGAAGGAAGGGAATGCAGCTTCTCCATGCCTGCTGGGGGCACTGGGAATGGCTGTAAAGAGCAAACAGCTCCTAACTTTGTCAGAGATCATATTTTTTTGTCCTTAAAAATAGCTGATAGGAGTCAGGGGAGAACTGCATTTATTTCTTCCACATGCTGTATATTTGAAGAAGTATCATATAAAAGATGATGAAAAATACCATTTTATTTATTTCCTCTTTTTTTTTCCATTTCGTTAGCTGCAGGTTTTTAAACCCAGAACTGCAAACACTGAGCTCTTTATGAGATGACCTATCTAAGAAAAAGAGTAAAAAGGTTTATGAGCATAAACCGAATCCTCTCTAATTAATACCTCAGAGAAATATTTTGATTTAATGGTTTCTTAATACTAGTCTTATATTATAGTGAAATATGTTACTTTGACTTGACTGATGAAAGGAAAAAAATTTGTCACATACTATAATCACCTCCCCCCAAAATGGAATTGTTTTTTCATATTTACATAATGTGCTTCTAATTATATTGATCATTATAACCAATTAATCTTTAACAAGTTTAACATCATGATGCTTTCATCCCAGGGATACAGCTTTATATCCAGACCCTCCAAAAAAATTTAATGGTGAATTTATGTATTACTACACCAAAGAGATTGTGCTACTTCTGCTACGTATGCCTCTGATTTACAAGCACTTGTAGATTTAAATAAATAGCTGTTTCCATTCAAACAAAATGAGGGAACAATTCTGTCTTTTTTTCACATGTCCCTTTTTAATACAAGTTGAAATAGTGTAGCCCGCCATCCGAGGCCTCTGCTAAATTCTGAGGTAGGAGTTTGATTGATTTGTTAGTAACTGTGCATAGAAAGCAAGAAGATGAATTACCCTAGGAAAAACAACTAGAGCTGCCAGCTCCAAGCTGCAAAGGAGTCATCAGGGTAGCAAAGAATAGTCTTCCAAATGTTTTAATAAAAGGAGCAGGAGAGAAAAATCAGTAGCTGATTAATCATGTTGGTAGTGTTTTCAGGGACACAGGCTAATAGAGAACCAAATGTTAGGAAAATATGTTTCCAGGGAAGGCCAACACAAAAATCAGAGGAACGCACCCACTGACCATGTTGTGTAGAGATTTAAAAGGAAATATGAAAGAAGGGCAGATGAGAGAGCAACTCTTGAAGGATCAAATGAAATCTGCACAAGTAATTATTTTTAAAGGTCATAGCAATAAAAAAAAAGAACAAAATGAACAAACATATGAAAAAAAAACCAGGTTCCCTGACACTGTTTTCTTGTGAACAGCTGTTGTAGGTGTTGGGGGATTGGTTGTAAATGATGAAATGGCAGAGTCATTTGTGTCCTCAAGTCATCTTGTGTAAATTGAATAAATACTGAAATCTACACTGACAAGGGACTTTGGAAATAATTTTTCATCTTTGACATGGGCATTTCCTAAGCTATTACTTGTCAGCTAACCTCTAGAGGCACTTCCTTCTGCAACCCTTCAGGCTGGTTTCCCCTGTTACAGAAACATGACCTGGGAATTTGGAAGGCAGTCAGATATCACCAAATGCAGGCAGAAATGGCAGCCAGCTAGAGGGAAGGGACCCTTCAGCATATTTTATATATATTGAAAATTACCACTCTGACACTATCCAGCATCCCTGTGCAGCTGAGACAGTTGCTTGAGTGCAATGGCTGAAAACCACTAATTTTGTATCTGACAGAACAGTCATAGTTTCATTTTAAAGATTTAATGAGCCTCATGGTCTTACTGAAGAACAAGAGGGATTTTTTGTTGTTGTCAGGATGATTTATTAATAATTGTATCTATTAACATTTTTTTAAATGCTCAATACACTTTGTAAATTAATCTTAATAAATATGCAGTGGGAATCAGCATACCCCAGCAACTGACATTTAATAGCATACAATAGCTATAATTTACAAAGATAACTTCTTAGAGTAGCTTAACTCTTAATTAGCCCTAGGGAAAGAACTAACCCGCAGCCAGTTATTTGTTTTTAAGAAGTGTAATGTGAGAAAATATCCATGAATTTGTTGTTGCAGATTTCTACAGAATAAGTGAGGTGTCTGAGAAGAGCTAGCAAATGGCAAACAGAAGAGGATAAATATATTTTCACTTTAATCTACTGCATTTATCATCTCCAAATTCATGGCAAGTACTTTTTTTTTCCTTTTATGCATTTTAAAATCATACCACTACTTACATTGACTGTGTAGGCAGACTTGGACTAATGTGAATTAGAGGACACAAGATTTCCTGCAATCCTCTTTCTCTAAAACAGAGCGCTCCAGCCAATTTTTAGTGGGAATTCACACATGACATTGATATATGGTGATGGTGGTACCAGAGTCTGAAAGGAGACTGTGATTTTAGGTATCTTGACTTCATCCTCAAAATAACTTCAAATTTGCTGATTCTTCATCTTCATTTCCCAAAATCACTCTTGATAGTTCTGCAGAACTGAACCAGGGTAACCTCCAAAGAAAACTAGAGATCTTCGGGAGAGGTTGCATTCAGAAGTATGAATTGCTTATGGTAATGCAGATACTGTAGAAATTGTTCTAGTCACATATAGTTACTCACTAGTGCTTATGCTCAGAAATTTCATTCTAAGCACTCTTATTTCAATTATTTAATTGTTTAAACAGTCTATTGCAAAGCTTTTGCTCCCAGTGCCATTTCCGTTCTTACTGAGGAAACAGGCTTTTCATGTAATTACATCATTCCCATTAATTATTAGACCTCTCACTTTTCCTGTGATTTCTACCTTTTTGGGGCATGCTGTTTTAACAACTTTGACACATCAGAAGAGGACATTTCAAATTTAAATTTCAGCTTTAAACTAGGTTTGAAGGGGGTGGGTGATGAAACCAGTCTCTCTGGAGAGGAGAGAGAGGGACATAAACTAGAGTTAGTTGAGAAATCAGCAGCCCAGCTGAAGTGCATGTACACCAACGCATGCAGTATGGGTAACAAACCAGAGGAACTGGAAGTCTTGGTTCACCAGGAAAACTATGATGTAGTTGCCATTACAGAAACATGGTGGGATGATTCACACAATTGGAGTACTGCACTGGGGGTTACGAGCACTTTAGGAAAAACAGGCGAGGGAGAAGAGGAGGAGAGGTGGCCCTGTATATTAGGAAATCTCTTGATGTCACAAAACTTGAGGTTGCAGATGAAAGGATTGAGTGCCTGTGGGTTAAAATCAGAGAGAGGGCTAATAAAAGTGACATCCTGGTTGGAGTCTGTTATAGACCACCCAACCAGGATGAAAAGATTGATGGAATATTCTATAATCAACCAGAGGCTGTCTCAAGATCATCAGACCTTGTCCTTGTGGGTGACTTTAACCTGCCAGATATCTGCTGGGAACTTAACTCAGCAGAGAGGAGGCAGTCCAGAAGGTTCTTAGAGTGTATGGAGGACAGTTTCTTGATGCATCTGTTAAGTGAGCTTACCAGGGGTCATGCCCTGCTTGACCTGCTGTTCTCAAATAGAGAAGGGCTGGTGGGAGATGTGATGGCAGGAGGCTCTCTAGGGCGCAGCGACCATGAGATAGTGGAGTTTTCAATATACAGGGAAATAAGGAGGAGCAATAACAGAACCCTTACTTTGGACTTGCAGAGGCCAGACTTCAGCTTATTTAAGCAACTTATTTGGAGAGTACCCTGGGTAGCAGCCCTTAAGAACAAAGGGGTCCAGGATGGTTGGACCTACTTCAAACCGGAGCTCTTGAAGGCACAGGAACTGGTGGTTCCCACATGCCAAAAGACGAGCTGCTGGGGAAGGCAACCAGCCTGGTTGGAAAAGCATCTCTTGAAGGAATTAAGGGGGAAAAAGAGGGTGTATCACCTTTGAAAAGGTGGGGAGTGGCAACTCCTGATACATTTAAGGATGTTGTTAGATCATGTAGGAGAAAAATTAGAGAGGCAAAAGCCCAGTTAGAACTTAAGCTGGCCACTTCCGTGAAAGACAATAAAGGCATTTTTATAAATAATGCTAAAAAGAGGGGCAAGAAGAACCTCCACTCCTTATTGGACCTGGAGGAAAACATTGCAACTAAAGATGAGAAAAAGGCTGAGGTACTAAATACTTTCTTTGCCTCTATTTTCAACAGTAAGGCAGGAGGACTTCAGGATAACTGACCTCCTGAACTGGTAGATGGGGTCAGAGAGCACTATAATCCCCCTGAAACCCATGAGGAAGTAGTTAGGGACTTGCTGAGCCACTTGGATACTCACAAGTCTATGGGTCCTGATGGGATCCATCCTAGGGTCCTGAGACAGCTGGCAGATGAGCTCACGAAGAAGCTCTCCTTCATTTATCACCAGTCCTGGCTCACCAGAGAGGTCCCAGATGACTGGAAACTGGCCAGTGTGGTGCCCATCCACAAGAAGGGCCAGATGGAGGAACCTGGAAACTCCAGGCCTGTCAGCCTGACCTCAGTGCCAGGAAAGATTATGGAGCAGGCCCTGGAAACTCCAGGCCTGTCAGCCTGCCCTCAGTGCCAGGAAAGATTATGGAGCAGGCCATCCTGGGGGCAATCACATCACACCTGAAGGATGGCCAAGGGATCAGGCCCAGCCCACAGGGATTTAGGGAGGGCAGGTCCTGCCTCACCAACCTGATCTCCTTCTGTGATCAGGTGACCCGCCTGGTGGATGTGGGGCAGGCTGTGGATGTAGTCTACCTGGACTTCAGCAAGGCCTTTGACACCGTCCCCCACAGCAAACTCCTGGCCAAGCTGTCAGCCCCTGACTTGGACAGCAGCATTCTGCACTGGGTTAGGAACTGGCTGGAGGGCCTAGCCCAGAGAGTGGTGGTGAATGGTGCCACATCCAGCTGGCTGCCAGTCACTAGTGGTGTCCCCCAGGGATCAGTGCTGGGCCCCATCCTATTCAATATCTTTATCGATGATCTAGTTGAGGGGATTGAGTCCACCATTAGTAAGTTTGCAGATGACACCAAGTTGGGAGCAGGTGTTGATCTGTTAGAGGGTAGAAGGGCTCTCCAGAGGGACCTTGACCAGCTGGACAGATGGGCAGAGTGCAACAGGATGGCATTTAACAAGTCCAAGTGCCGGGTGCTGCACTTTGGCCACAGCAACCCCATGCAGAGCTACAGGCTGGGGTCGGAGTGGCTGGAGAGCAGCCAGGCAGAAAGGGACCTAGGGGTACTGGTTGACAGCCGTCTGATCATGAGCCAGCAGTGTGCTCAGGTGGCCAAGGCAGCCAATGGCATCCTGGCCTGTATCCTGTGTGGCCATCAGGAGCAGGGAAGTCATTGTGCCCCTGTACTCAGCACTGGTTAGGCCACACCTTGAGTACTGTGTCCAGTTCTGGGCCCCTTAATTTAAGAAGGACATCGAGACACTTGAATGTGTCCAGAGAAGGGCAACGAGGCTGGGGAGAGGTCTCGAGCACAAGCCCTATGAGGAGAGGCTGAGGGAGCTGGGGTTGTTTAGCCTGAAGAATAGGAGGCTCAGAGGAGACCTTATTGCTCTCTACAACTACCTGAAGGGAGGTTGTAGCCAGGTGGGGGTTGGTCTCTTCTCCCAGGCAACCAGCACTGGAACAAGAGGACACAGTCTTAAGCTGTGCCAGGGGAAGTTTAGGCTGGAGGTGAGGAGAAAGTTTTTCACAGAAAGAGTAATTGGCCACTGGAATGTGCTGCCCAAGGAGGTGGTGGAGTCACCATCCCTGGAGGTGTTCAGAAGAGGATTGGATGTGGCACTTGGTGCCATGGTTTAGTTAGTCATGTGTTGGGTGATGGGTTGGACTTGATGCTCTCTGAGGTCTTTTCCAACCTTGTTGATTCTATGATTCTATGAATGACGTACCTGGCAGCCAGATTCAGCTTTTGGATTTTACTGTCTTTTTCTAGTATTACCGAGACAGAATGTTTAAATTTATTTTATGTCTAAAACTCTATTTACTATGCAAACCCACTTAACCAATAAGCAAAGTAATAATTACTGTCAAGTTGCTTAATAATATGACTTTATTTCTGATTCCATTTCTAGTTCTTTTAGTTATCCTTTATGTGGTCACGCATCTTCCACACTAGTAACTCCTGTATTTTGAGACTGCATTTCCATTTTGGTGATTTTACTTGTAATCTTCCTCTCCTTCTCTCCCTCTTTCTCCCCCTCTCTCTATCCCTTCCCTTTTTCCCCTTTCATTATTTTTCTGTCCGTAGTTTGCCAGCTGTGTACAAACATTCAATTTCTGAACTGTCCGTTCCATTTAAAAATAAATAAATGTCAGTACATTCACTTTTGCCTCTTCTTAGCCTGACATCAGTGAGATTCTCTTGTTGCAATTATGCAGGAGTCTATAATAAAGTTTTCAGCCTCACACCATTATAATCATTCCCTGCCCACAACAGTTGCTTCTTTGATACAGCTCCATGCGATTTAGGTTTTTCCCAGAAAGCATGAAGTACTGATTCCTTCTACCAGCTCATTTCAAGGTTCAAGGAAATTGCCTCACCCCTAGAGAACACAAGGATACATTCAAACAGTATGAGGTACATTTTCAAAGTGGTACTTAGGAATTACACATCTCATTAGCAAATAATTGAGATTCATCAGCACAACTCACTTGCTCCTTGGAAGATGTTCCCCCATAAAACCTATAATTTGCTGAAGTTAAAAGAGGGCAAACTATGTTAAGAGTGCATCTTAATTGTCAGTGAAAGCATACGTATGTGCCTGGAAGATCTGAATCAGCTTTAACTGTGGGTAAATGCTCTGCTTAGCCAGGCCTATGGCACATGGAGATGGCATTGATTCTTTCTCTTACAGCGAGAAGGCATATTGAGGGAAAAGTGAACTCTTCTGCCTTATACTCAGTTGTACCTAAAGTAATGCAAAAAGTCTGTCCATTTTTATTGCACTGCCTGTCTCACCACAGAAAATTAAGAAAAGGTTGGGAATTCAAGAAGTTAGGGCACTTGCTACTGCATAACCTTGAAAGAAAAAAAAAAAAACAAACCAAAACCAACCAACCAACCAACCTAACAAAAAAACCAACCCCACACCCTCACAAAACAGTTTTTCTGTGCCTGATCTTCTGTCACTGAGGTTCTTTTAAAGCTCTCAGGGCCAAATACTCCCACTTCCAGTACCAGGTACAGTTCTGTTGACTTCTTCTATGGTTACTTCACATTAACCAGGATGCTAAAGGGCAAGACTGAGTTTACTGCATGCATAACTACTGAAATGGTGTGAAATTTCTATTTTCCACCTGAAACTGCTGAACACTGGAGCATAGACTCTGCTGACACAATCTGCTTGGTGCTCACACTGAGTGGGCTCACCTTATGGGCAGCAGCCCAAAGAATTTTAAATTCTGTTCTCACATTCATTCTGGAGCATGCTCCTCTCATTTCAGTGTAGCTAGGTATCAATTCCCATGTAACAGCTTGAACAGATTCTTTGTCAATTCTTGTATTTGTTGTCTCACCCAAGAGAAATCTCTTACGCATATTGCTTTAGAGTGTTATCTTGAACAGAGATGAGTTTCTAAGCTGCTGTCGTCGTAAAGGAAAAAGAAGCAGCTTTGATTCTTGATACTATATACAGAAATATTACAGAATGACGGAAAAGATATGCTAAACAAGATCTTTTTTCTTTTTCCTGGTGGGCTGAGTGACTATATGGGGGAGGTGTTCTGTGAGTCCTTCCACTGGGCTCATATCATTATACTTGCACGTCGCTTGGTCCTAGCCAAACCAAAAAGATACATCCTCAGGAATTCCACAGGTGTGTTCTAGCAGTGTTCCTTCATCTGAGATCAGTGACTGTGAATCCTGATACGTCAATGTGTGACCAACCTGTCCCGCCTCCTCCTATTACTATATGTTGTGTAAATCCTCCATTCTCTCTAAAACTGACTTTACTGTTAATTAGTGTAATGATCACAGAATATAATCTCAGAATAGTCCATTTAAAGAAAGAAAAGCTTTAGGTGGAATGCTAAGTCATTGTAACCCACAAGCTAAGAGAGCCCTGCATCTCTATGTAGCATCATGCCCTGATGAAAATTGTAGTTCTTAGTAAGGTAATAGTTTTCAACTTCTGCTTGTAGCTTTGAAATACTCCTGCCCAAACATAATAGCATATTGAAAAAGGTGTTTTATATTTGTAATCATATATTTGAATAATTAATCTGTATTAACCAAAAAAAAGAAAAAGATATTATTTCGGTATAACTTTTTGATGTGGGTTGACAGGTACAGATATGCCTGATGCAGCACGCTGGAAAAGCAGCATCAAGGTGAATTGCAGCATCTCTGAAGGGACATGGTGAACTGCGATTTTCCTCCCATCAGTGTACAAATTGACACACAGCAGGAAAGTGTTTCATGGGGCTTGGCCTGTGTCTACGTAAGTGGGACAGGCGTCTCAAAGTATAAAAAAATAGAAAGCAATTGGAAGTGAGAGACGCATTTCAGAAACACTGAAATTTGCCCTATGCCTGCTCTTTTATGGAAGTATTTGATTTTTTTTGGCAGCAGTAAGTATTGTGTTGTATATAATCTCTTTATTAGAGATTTCTTAGAATTTCTTAAAGCAAGCATCCTAACAGAGACAGACAGCCACCCTATTTGGATAACTGTTTCTCTCCATTTGTACAGCTCTTTCCATTTTCCTTATCCTTCTGTTTGATACATTATCTTTTAAAGATAGGATGGACCATGAGAAGACAGATAACATAGAAGATTCTTGAAAAGAAAAATAGCTTTTCAGCTTGAAACTTAGTTAACTTTTTTCCTAATGAAGTATTTACTATGATTCAGCACTAGAAAACACACTACCTTTTTAAAATAAAACCCCAAACCACTTGCCTGTCCAAAAGAGAGAGTAAGGAAGTGTAGGTTTTTGTGTGTGTGTGCTTATTCACAGACTGCAGAGGGGCAGGATGGTTATTGTCCCTGCTTACTGCAGGGGGATCGACTAGATAACCTTTGAATGTCCTTCTGATTCAAAGCATTTTATGATTCTATAATGGCAGCATGATTAAACCAAACCAGATTTAAAGAGAGCCCAGTTTGATTCCATTTTGGCACAGGCAGTTTATAAACTTGCCAGGATACCTGTCCTCTTTATTCTTCCACTGCTTTCTCTTATATTTGTTTTCTTTGCAATCTATTTTTTTGCTTTACTAAATGTCAAAATGAAGGTCCCACATTAAAAATCCATGGGTTGTAACCATTCTGTTTTGTAGGATAGTCTCAGTGCATTTTTCTAAGGCAGGTCCACGTGTACTCCAGAAAACTTCTTTCCTGCTGACCCACTCAGCTACTTCTGAAATGAAGCTTAATTGCTTAAGTCTGGTAGCTGCTTTATCTATGTGTATGGAAGGTTGTGAAAATACTTTCTATTTAATGGCAAGAGGTGCCCTAGCTGACTGACCTTTGCTCCTGGTGAATATTTTCTGTTCCTAACAGATGATAAGAAAAACATTAGTTTTGCAAACCTGGTAGCTTTCCCAGTCATTTACTGATGACTTCTATATAAGGATAGGTGAAGCTGTGAGGATGAAAATATGTGACAAGAAGTGCTGCCTAAGAAGTGTTAATAGGCTAACGAGTGGGTTATGGCCCCAGTTCTTCCAGCCACAAATGATCTAGTGGTGCCATTCACCCTGCTTGGCAGCCATTGCAGTAAAAATTGAGATCTCCTCCAAAAGTGCATCTACTTCATCTCTACTTCAACTCCTGATTGAAAGTGGCACACTAAAATCAGATATCCTATTCTAAAAAAGCAAAGGCATTTTAATTTTTAAACCACTGCTAAATAATTCATAAGTGCTTACTGAAGTACTTGACCAGGTCAAGAAACTATGAGCCATCTCTACCTCTTCTGTACCTACCTAGAAGCTACCATAGCACTACAGGCTGGAAGCAGAGGAAGGTTCTGCTGCTCTTTTGAAGTCTTTTGTTGAAAAATATGCATCGTATATTGGAGAGCTGTATCTTAATATCAGTGCATTGAAGTCATATCTTGAGTATTAATTCCTTGAGGTACATGAGTGAGTTGGGAAAAGTTTTGTGGATTTCACACCATCTTTAGAAAAATAGGTAGAGAGAAATGTTATCAGTTTCCCTGAGATGAATATGACGAAACTGGGAACACTGAAAGAATAGGCACTCTGGCTGTGCCAGTAGTCAGAGGTTGATTCACAGTTTTAAAAAGACAGTGATTTTGTGGGAGAGGGATTTATTTGCAGCGTGTTTGGACACCCAATCTCTCCTTCAGCTTCAGCACTGCTCTGTCTCTACTCCCTCCTGGAAACCCTCAGGCTCTGTGCTCCTAAGAGTAAATACCCTGCCCTGAACCACGAGTGGTGTTTTGTTGTCTAAGTGGATACTGGGTTTTCTAATTTCTAGAACTTATTTCTTGAGTTATGTTTAAGTTATCTTTTGGTATACAGTTTGACTCTACAAATGCCCTCAAGTAGTAGGACTTTTACAAAGATATAAAAATTAATAGAACAGGCTACAAAATGAGAGTTCTTTCTACTTATAAAGCAGTTTCCCTTTGTTATTGGACAAGTGGACAGACAGGAGGAACAGCACTGTGACAGCTAAAGGGGTTGTTCAGAGTGGTTTATGCTTATATGCTTGAATTAATGGCTGTATCATTTTTTATGGCTGTCTCTCTTTTTAGATGTTGAATTATGAGAAGTGTCAAAATATCACACATGTTACTTCAAGGGTATTTCTTGTACTTTGTTGTCATTATCGTAGTATATTCTGATACCGCATTTTTAGCTGAGTCAAGTCCTAGGCTTCAGTGAAGCAAAAGCTTTATAAAGGAGATGCACAACAGCCATTGCTCCCTGACATTCAGATGCTTTGAAATCACATGGAAGGTACAGTCTGCCTTCCACTCTCCAGAATGGAAATTCTCATAGAACCATGTTTAGCCAGGATATGTCAAAATTAGACCAAAGCTCATACTGAAATACTGATATTTTTTTTTTTAGTTAAGATGTTAAAACATTAAATGTTAAAACAAGCAAACAAACAAAAAACCAACCCAACAAATGTGAATTTCAATTAAATTGGTAAATCGTGCTGATCCTTGCCCCAGTGATTTACTTTAATTTCCTTGTGTAAATAAAAGTGTTCAGCGATAATCATACATGTGAGACATATAAGGAGCCCATTGTTAGTTCCAGGTGCAGATAGGTTGAAATTTGTCTGATATCTGTGTTGCATTCTCTTTCTGCCTGATCTTTCATGGTTTTCCACCTAACACTCCTGCTTCAGCAGAGCCTGAGTGTGAATAATCTAGTTACCTTGCTAACCTTGTGATCTCTTTAAGGGTTTGTTAATAAAGGAATCCTTTGGTATTTTTAATGCGTAAAATATGCTTCAAGTAAGGCATTAATGTTTTCTTTTTTCTAAATCTCATTTTTAAAGAGATGTACTAACAGCAAGATGCTACAGCAGCTTTCAGAATATATTGATGGTTTCATATGTTTTGATACTTCCCCAGCTGAAAAACAAAAGAAGCTCTGATAGAGTGCTTGTTTCATAAGTTCCTCAGGAAAAAAAAATACAAATAAGGCAAAGCTGTGACAAATCATAGTGGGTTTTGGGTTGTTGGTTTTTTTTTTTTCTTTTTTTAAACACAAAAACATTATCTTAGAAGTGAATTTTAATTTGATGCTCACAGTTGTGTAGCATGGAGTACTTTCACTGGCAACATAGGTCTAATGACAACGAAGCAGGCTAGAGCTAAGGCCCAGATGCTGAAAGCAAACATTCAATTCTGGAAATGCTTGTTGATTAGAATACTTCCCATGCATCTCTCTTACCACAATAAAGGTTTCTTCTAAGGGAGTATGTACCAAAGGGTGTAATCCTAGCACTACTCTGTGCTGTTCTAACCCAAGCAAGGCAAAGGAATAAACTCTTAAGATCAGCAAGAAGCAGATGTTACCTCCCTGCCCAGTCTGTCCTGTTGCATCCCAAACGTGATATGTAAAGCACAATAGCTTGTCTGGTGTACCCCCAAAAAGGACAAACGTAAAACATTTACTGGGGATCTTTAGGAGGTGGAGTTAAGGAGACAGAACACTTGTCTTTGCAAGGAAGGAAAGAATGACTACTTCAGTTAACTTATATTTACCATAGTAAGAAATATTCATCAGAATTTAAAAAATTCACCCAAAGCTACCATCCAATTAAAAATTACCTTCCCCTCTCACTAGTCTAGTGGATAATTATATAATTAGAAATGTTGGAAATGTTACTAGAATTAGATTAGGGAAAATTAACTTAAAAGAATAAGAGTGCCCCTGGTGACAGAGGCTGAGGGTATCTGGACATGAGGTGAAGTGCCCTGGCCCTGCCTCCACATCCCCCAGTATGTTACTGGCTGCCAGGGAAGAACCCCAAGGGCAGTTCTGGGGTTATGTCCCTAGACACACCACACAACATTATTCCAGGGCACAAATTGTGTTTGCCAGCTTGGGTGTCTTGTGAGAAATAGTGCACTAGCACTCTACAAATCTGAGTCAAGTATTCTCTATATTTAGTTTGTTAAACATAGCAGTAAAGTCAACTGGGAAACCTTAAGCTCTGCTGTGGAGAGCAGAGCTATTAAGAAGCCACACAGCTGTGACATATGAAATGGGCAATACACTCACCCATTGGATCTTTGTCTCATTTCCTCAGCTACCCAAATTTACAGTAAAACCACAGTGTTTCATCTGTTCATATTCTTGAAAATGTTCCTTAACAAATCTTGTATCAAGCAAAAGTGTTCATCTGTAGGACCCTGTACAGCCAGGCCAGTGATGCTGTGAGCAGCTTCCAGTCACAGCTCAGTCACATAAATACGTCATGCTATAAAGGATTGAGCAGGGCTCTTGCTGAGGACTCAGGATATGATTGATTTCCTTGATGCAGAGGCAATCAGGATGTTTGTGCAATGTGTGTATTTGACAAATAAAAGCCACAGGGGTGTTTAGGTTGCGGTAGCAGAGAGACTCCATCTGCTTTACAAATTTCATAACATTGATACAGAATGTGCACAAACTGCTCCCCAAATGCCATTAGTTGCCAAGCATAGTTGTCGTAAGCAGTGGTAGAAGACTTAAAATCAACATGATTTACCAAGCCTTATATTTTTATAGGAGACAGAAATAAATGACAAATTTCCTCTGCTTTTGATGCCCATTTGAGGATGACATTTACCCAGTGGGCTACAGCCACTTTAGTCTGAAACTCCTCCATTGAAAAGACTGTATATTAATTCCCAAATAACTGTGTTTTGCATTCTTGCTTTTGTGAAAGATACATCAGATAATCAATGTGCTCCCTGAGAGAGGTCAGTGCATCTTAGCAACCAGAAACTTCAGCGCTTGTAATAACTCTAATACTAGTTCTCAGAAAAGTTTGTTCAGCCTACACAGAACTTGAGAAACAAAATGTTCCATTTTCACATCAATTTCTGAGGAAGGAAGTTCTCTCCTATATCTGCTCTGAGATCCAAACTGGGCTTTTGAAGGGCTTGGTAGGAAATCAGTCTGTTCTGAGCAAGCAGTTAATTGATATGTGGCAGTACTCTTAAACATTTCTTTCTTTACCTATATTCACATCTAGGCTTTTTGCAGTTGTTTATTCACCCTGAGCTGTGTTAAGATTAACATTCTGTCACAGCTAATGCACAAGAAGTGTAATTACCTGTTTTCTCCTGCTTCGTTTTTCAAATGCTTGGATTTTGGTATAGTTGGATGTTCTCACCTGTTCATCTTTTTACTTCTATTATAATTCATCTCAGTGGAGAGAAAAAATCCAAAGCAAAATTCTGTTCACATTTTTGATGTGTCTTCTTGCAACTCTTATTGCCACCAAAGCCTATTTCAGATGCTTCCACTCTTCCCCAGTCTCTTGTTTGTCCCACCATGAAGTTTTACAACCTGCTCAGTTGCACAGATGCAGCTGTAGGGCTACACAGTAAAATGGGTCATGATATTTATTTTTAAAAAAATTATTTCTTTTTGAAAGCAACACCAGGGAGAGGGGAAAATGATGGGGATGAGGACAGGGAAGTATAGCAAAGTGGATAGCAGGAAGGAAGCCTAACCCCGGTAAGCTCTGTTTATCCTTGTGTGATTGTGAACAACATCCCATTTTGTTTAGCTTTTCTACTTTGCAGTGCTCTCTCTGGCAATCTTACCAAGCCCTGATTCAAAAGCCAATGATTTTTTATTTGTTTCTTGGGAGAGTTTTGAGAGCTCTGGGTAGAGGTTATTGATGAGACTGAATTTTATTGCTCAGAAAACACTGACATTGCCCTTTGATAACTACTCTTTTGTCTTCTGTCTAGTGAATCATATGACATAGGTACTCCTAGCAGACAAAATGCTGTCACAGGTGGACTTGCACTTAAACTCAGCAAATGTCTTTGTGAGTGACTACATTGCATTTTGAGCTGTTGCAAACACACCAAAACCAAAAGCTCTAAAAGACTTCTAAACCCAGAGGGACTCATCAGTACCCCTATTACATCATACTTCCTAGCTTCAAGTGCCAAATTTACTGCTGCTCAGCAGTGCAGATTTACTCTTCCTTTCTCATCAGAAGGAACAGAGATTCAGTCCTTCCCACTGGGCAGGCAAATTAAAAGACTGTTAAATTGCAGGGAAGTGATACTTGTATTTCCTTGTGTTTTGCTCATCTAGAGTGCACTGTGTCAAAGTGAGTAATGAGTGTGAGTAGAATTATGGTAATAATGAAGACAGTTTTTAAGTTGGATGGTCAGTAAATGTGTTGGAATCATGATGCTAACAAAGAGAAATGTTCTTCTCTACACCTATGGCTTTATCTTTCTCTTTGGATCAATAAATTCACTGTAGTTGCTTTGTTCTGCTTTGGACTGTACAAGTGAGTTGTGTCCTGTGCTTCTCTCTGTCTTCCAATGCATAATACAGATGATTCTCTATGTCATTACAGGAAAATCAGCCTCATTTATCATAGAATCATAGATTGGTTTGGGCTGGGAGGGACTTTGATCATCTAGTTCCAATCCTCTGTCACAGGAAGGGACACCATCTGCTAGACCAGGTTGCTCAAAGCCCCATCCAGTCTTGAGCACTTCCATGGAGGAGGCATCCACAACTTTTCAAGGTTCCAGGTCTTACCAACCTCACAATGCAGAACTTCCTCCTAATGTCTACCCTCTTTTTAAGTGTGAAACCATTACCCCTCATCCCAGCACTACATTTCCTACTGAAGAGTCCCTCTTCATTTTTCCTGCAGACCCCCTTTAACTACTGTAAGCCTGCTATAAGGTCTCTCTCCACACTGACCAGCCTCAGCTCTCTCAGCCTATCTTCATAGGGGAGGTGCTTCAGCCCCCTGCCCATGCTCACGGCACTCCTCTGGACCTGTTTGAGCAGATCCATGTCTTTCTTAGACCAGTTGGTGAGAACAAGGTCTCCTCTATCACTTGGAGAAGGAATCAGCAACACATTCTGGGAACCTCCTGGATTGCTAATGCTCTGCTTTGTTGTCACTCCAACAGATAGGTAGATCAGGTAGTGATAGGACTAGGGGGAATGGAATGAAGCTGGAGGTGGGGAGATTCAGGCTGGACGTGAGGAGGAGGTTCTTCACCATGAGAGTGGTGAAGCCCTGGAATGGGTTGTCCAGGGAGGTGGTTGAGGCCCCGTCCCTGGAGGTGTTTAAGACCAGGCTGGATGAGGCTTTGGCCAGCCTGATCTAGTGCAGGGTGTCCCTGCCCATGGCAGGGGGTTGGAACTAGATGATCCTTGTGGTCCCTTCCAACCCTGACTGATACTATGATACTGGGATTGTTGAAGTCCCCCATAAGGATCGGGGCTTATGAATGTGAGGCTGCTCCAATTTGTCTACAGAGGGCCTCATCTGCTTGGTCTTCCTGGTCAGGTGGCCTGCAGCAGAGTGCCACTGTAAGGTCACATATCTCTGCCTTCCCTTTAAGCCTTAGGTGATTTCCATTGCCAGCACTGTGCCTTGAAACTCTGTTCTTTTAATTCCTCTGTCTTTTTAAGGACTCAGGGCCCTTTTTCTACCTGAGTTTTGTGTAGTGACCTTCACATTGTCTTCTCTTACACAGAGAAAAAAAAAAGAGTGAGGCTCTCTACAATGCATCCTCATTCTGATGCCATTTTTTACTTTCTCTTGCTCCTTTTTCAAGCCCTATAATCACCCATTTGTAGCAGACAAAATTTTTTTTTCTGCTGAAGGCAGCTGTCCATCTTCTGCATTATTACCTAGTTTCTGATGCCTGCTTCATGCTGATTAATTTCTCTGCAAGAGATCTTGTCTCTTTAAAGCAGAGACCAGATGCTGCTGGTTACTAGTAATTATATCGCCAATACAGTTAAGTGTGTAAATAAAGGAAAAAAAGAGGAGGAAGAAATGGTTGTAAGCACTGAGTAGGATGAAACAGGTAGTCTTAGGAAAGCTTTTTGAAGTAGCAATAACCATAGCACTAAGAGATACAGATCTGTTGTAAACCTCCACATCTGTTGTTCTGAAAATTACTTCTTAGCTCGTTGTGTTTGGAAAGGTGATGTTACAATATCCAATATTTTTGCCTCAGTTTTTATACCAAATATATTGTATGCAACTTGCAGCATAAATAAAAAGCTATCTTTTTTCCTATCCACAATACACCCATGATCTGTAAACAAACTGGTTTTATCTGCCTCAATGGTTGCAGTAGTTCGCTGTGGCAGACTGAAGTCCATGTCACAGTAACTTCTGCATTGCTAACTCCTGCAGGCAGGTTTGAGGGCTTGTTGCACTCAAGCCGGCATCTGAAGTCTACTTACTCTGTTAGAAGGGATTTATTTTTGTGTTCACTGACAATTGCACTGTACTTCAGTGTAAGGTTTAATTAAAGTTGAAACTGCCTCACCCTCATCCCATGTCACAAACTGTAGAACGCAAAAAGAGAGAATCTACCTTCTGCTTGCTCCATCTCCAGAAGGGTGGGCCATTCCACAGTAATTTCCTCACCTATCTTCTGCTTGCTCCATCTCCAGAAGGGTGGGCCATTCCACATAATTTCCTCACTTCTTATTTGGCAAAGCAGCCAAAAAGATCAGAGTGCACAGCTCTGAGTATAGATCCTAACCCCCTGTTCCCAGCACTGGGAGAGGCACAGGCAACAGCTGGAACTGTTCACAACACTCCAGGAATTTCGCCCACTAAAACTGTGAAAGCAATAGCTACAACCAACTCCTCATTGCTTTTTGCCAGTGTGGTCCTTTCCCCTGTGTGCTGCAGGTGCCATTACCCTGCTGCTGCTGGTTGTGCCTTGCCTTTCCCAGTCCAGGCTGTACTACCTCTCTGAGCACAAAGGCTACTTTGTTCTGAGCTCGGGGTTGGTTCCCCTACCAAGGGAGCCCTGGGAAGACTCTCCCACAGATGTCTGTAGGAACTGTTCAGTCTTTTATACTATTGCCACCAGAAAAGACATCCTTAGTCTGCCATTCCAGTGCTGCATTTGCCATGGTAAATATCATGGTATATTCTGTTGAGCAGTGTGTAAGTCCACATGCTGGCTGTTCTTTTTTGTTGCCCTAAATCTTGTAAAGTCTTTGTGCCAATACAAAATGTGTGTTAGATACTGATCTAGCAAGGTTTTGCACCCAGGGCTTGTTGGTTTATTGTGTAATGGCCTAATTTATCAATCTATATCTACAGTACTTTCTTTCCTGGAGAAGAAGATGCTTAGAATGTTAACTTCTTTCACTAATATGAATGATCAAAATGTGTAACTACTCAAGATATTTATTTTTGTAAAAAAGTCAGTGTATGTGCACTATGACTCCCTATCAAATTTCATATGCAACTTTAATGGTCAGAAACAGGATTTGCTGACCTTTACTCTTTCAGTATTATACTCAGAATAATACTTCCTTCTTTGACGCAGAGCTGGATTGCCCTCACTTACACAGTAGAAAAGAGGGAACTCCAATGAGGACAGAGTCTGGCCCAGAGAGTTAAATAATGCTGATGACATGAATACCATTTCATGTGCAATGGAGCTTCTGTGTAACTAATTGGGAATTAGTAGATGAGCAAAAAATCAATATTTTTATTTTCTCTGGTTTTATGTAGTGCTTGTGAAGCATTTACTTGGCTTACTACAATGACCTTAGGAAAAATGTCTGTGTAGAAAAGACATTAAAAATTATCAAAGCTCTTAGGGCATTATGAAATGGTTCCAGAAAAGATTAAAATGCCCCATGTGGAATTATCTTTTTCTAATGAAGAATACGGAGTATACCAGCTTGGTGTTCCTACACCTATTGTGTCATACTGGGGGAGTCTGCATGTGCCTGACAGATTTAAATAGTGATGTATGTCAGTGTTTTCTTATTTTTCTGTTTCCATCTTCCTATGTTTTAAGTAATATTCCACACAAGGCGAATTAAGCAACATACTCAACTCCGACATTTTTTTCTCCTGTGGTTCAAAAATAAGCATAGACTGATAATCCACAGAAGTACACACTGAATCATTCCCATTAATTAGGGGTCACTTTTACATCTACTTCAAATTATTTTAATAATAGTCTTGAGATTATCTGTTTTGTTAAGCTGAAATATACGAGCAGCTGTGTTACTCCCACAGCTTTTGGCAAACTGCAGGAATGCAGCACCTATGGGCAGCAGCAGGGTCCTGAGAGCAGACCTGGTTGCTCATCAGTGTAGTGCTTTTGCATACCTGGGGCCTGACTGCACAATTAACATTCACATTACTATTTGTGTTATTGTTGCACTGTGATTCTCAAAAAGCAAAAGCTTCTGGCAGGTTGGAAGGAGTAGCAGTGCTGGGTCTCTTCAGGCTTTTTCTCATTGAAGAGGCTGAAGTTGGTGGTGTTAGTCATCTGCTTACTCAAGCATGTACCTAAATACCTTGCTAAACTGAATCTGTAGATGGAGACCACCAAATAAGTCTATTGCCTCCTGACTGTAGGTAGAAATCTGAATACCAGCACATTCTATCTCATGCTTGTATAGCTTTGACATTAGCAACAAGAAGCTGCTGATAGGTAAGATAACTAAGAGGAGATGGTGCTCTGGCTAAGATTCTGATAGCTACTGAGAGCAATGGTTGCAACAGCAACAATCACAGTACTTGGTGGCTGCTTTCCCTGGTGTCCACAAAGAAAATACCTGTTCCTAGGACTGCCAGCATGCTGATGACAGTTATAGCACTACTCATTTTGACAAGTGCAGCTCCCTTCATGCTGATGCTGCAGCATTTTCAAGAACAGGTAGGGGCCTGATGTCTTCTTAAGATAGTTTTCCATATGCTTCCCACTCTGTGTTTTGATCCAGCTAATGGGTTGTAGCCACTTGTCTCTGATCTTAATCTTGTGAGTGACCCACAGGTTAAACTACTGCAGCAGATCTGACTTTACCATGCCAGCCAGGCTTTAATAAATCCCACTAGTTTACAAACCTGAGATGAATACACAGAGGACTGGGCTCAGTGCAGAACAGACTTTCAGATACTGATGACGTCTGAAGCCCACCTACAAATCCTTTCTAAAACTTTTTTACTGTATCTGAAGTTTTATATAATACAGCAAACGTAATCACTGAAACGTGCTCAGTTTCTATGGTGACAGTTGCTGTTAGAGAGCTCTGAGACAGATGAAGTGGAGAACAAAAGAGCACAGGAAGCTGAAAGCCCAAAGTTCACTGCAGATCTAATTTGTCTAATGTTTAGAGAATAGGAAGAGGAACACTTCAGGAAAAAGTAAAACAGCTGTAACTAACAATGGATCTCATCTGGTACTAGCATAACTAAGGTTGCAATGTTCTTTCCCATGTTCATTTAATCATTTCTTAAAAATAGCTGCAGAGGTGTAAGACAGCAATAGAGAAGTGGGCAGCTGAACTAACAGTCACTGGAAAGGGGTCAGAGTTTGAAGTCAGTATTTTCAAGCATTAGTGGGAATATGTGTGCGATCACTGGAAATTCTTGGAAGACATGGACCAGTGTGTAAGAGGGGTATAGGATAGCATTAAGCAAAAAGAGGTAGCCATAAGGGAGAAGAGGTGAAGCAGCCTCATACCATGTCTATTTAACATTTGATCTTCTGCTCTTGCCTCACTGTTCTTTTTGCCAGTATTTGACTGAATAAGGATCATAAATGTGAAAGAAAAATAAAAAGCTAGCCAAAACGAATCTACACTTGCTAAGAAAATGTAAGGGGTTTTAAGCAAAAAAACCCTAAATCTGTATACATTTTCCATGCAGTTGCAATTAATGCCTGCAGTCATTCTAACTTTGTGTGGTTTAAGCAATGTTTCCAATATTTGTTTCACTTTCCTTGCCTGAAATCACTTTGTATTTCCTATGCTACTGCCGTGATTGTCACCATGGTGTTTGGGATGCATTATGTGCTTCACTCCCTTCCCACTATTTAGGTTCAACAAAATGTTTTTCTTCAAGATCCATATAGAAAGATTTGTAACTACTATAACAAGGCAAGGGGAGGATGGCCTTGAGCTCACTGACCACAACCCAGCAGCTTGACATTCTGCTGCAGTTACTCACAAAACTCTAGAAAGCAAATTGCTGTTTATTGTGTCCTTAAGCACCAGAAGCATAGTGGATGGGGCCTTAGTAAAATCAGTTTCTCACCTGTCAAAGGTCAGTAGAGTTTGTAAGTGCATCTATTTAGAGAATAGCAGCCTAACCATTCCATTTGATGATGTTCATTCACAGCTAAAAGCTGACTATGTCTCTTTTATGTGGAGGAAAGAGGAAAAATGTTAAGTTTTTGGAATAAGGCATTGGGCTAGGAATAGAAAAACTTGCATATTTTGTTGCTAACTCTGCTTCCAAGATTTTAAACAGTATTCATTTGCAAACATAAGGCTGTATCTTGTCTGAATCTCAGATGTGAACTGGAATGAAAGGCAAAAAGAAAATGCATTCCTGCCCAGTAGTTCAGGAGACACACAGCAGACAAAGCTTTATGGATTTATTGCTGGTATTAGTTCCCCAGTAATAAGCAGGGAAAGGGAGAAGGGATTCTTTGCACATCCATATGCTTCTATCTGTATGCACCATTTAATTGCATTGGAGGCATTTGGAGTTTTTTTGACAATAGGAACAAATAGTTGAGGTAGAATGAAGAAAATCCAGGAGTAATGTCTCCCTTTTTTTTAATTACTTTGATAGCACCTTGATCCCAGGTGTAAGCTTGAGCTCAATAAATATTTTTTTCTCTCTGCCTAGTGTTCTTTTGTCCTAGAAAGCAGCTCTATCAGTGTTCCATGCTGAATTTCCATAAGGGTTAGAATGGACTGCACACTTAATGCAGTTTGTCTAACCCTTTTTCATTACTGCATTCCAGCATGTTGCAAAGTGTAAGGACAAGATGTAGCGAGTGTGACTTGCTGCATCAGAGGTCACTATTTCATTGGAGACTTCCAACACTTAAACCTTCCTGTAATATGGCAAAGATGGGACCAGGAGATTAGTGAAGTTTTAAATTTCCTTCTTAAGCATTTTGTAAATTCTAATATGGTGTGACTTAGTAATTACTAGAAACCTCAGAGAGACAGCTGTTCAGATGAAGAAGTTTTTAAACCTATTAACTTTATAAGTGAAGCGAGTGAAACACTCAGGAGTTTCATTGATCCTTGCCTTTTTTTTAATGGTCGCATGACCTTTTGGAATATTTTGTTTTAAAAAGATGCTGAGTCTGAGTATGATCCCGACAGGAAAGCAAAAATGTCTGCAGCTTCACTTGAACACATAGTTACATTGAGCAAGTGTTTCTAGCTTACTGAGAATCACTATTGACTAACTAATCCCTTCTGGACAGAGGTATTGACTGGTGAGAGACTGTTGCTGAAGGAATGCTTGCAGGATTAAGAAATAAAACATAAAGTCTGCCAGACTTCCAACATTTATATAGAACTATCTAGAATTCAGTGCCTTTAGAATTCAATTTGTGTGTCATTCCAGGAGTGAGGGAGCATTGTAGTTACATAATACCTATTATATAGGCTGTAGAAAGTTACTATAATCACATTCCTGTCTTCTGTGTTGTGATACATCTTTCTGTTAGTTTTCACTAATCTCAACATGCATTCATGAGTTGATTTATGATGATTAAAGTCTTTTTCAAAGTGACTAAAGCTCTGAAATTAAAATACTCGCAAATTATTAACTGTTTGTGAAACCAAAAATACCCCAAGCACCCAGGGTAGGTCTTGTACAAATGGGATCAAAAGCTTACAGATGCAAACACATCCCTTGATGCATACTTATGAAAATATTCTTTGTGCGGTCATCAGATCAGTATGTAATATGCTTTTTCTTCTCTCACCTGCATATACCATCTTTGTGACTTTTCTATTCTCAAGTTATCAAGTACTTCAGATAGAGCTACTTTGTTGGAGGTGGTATTTAAAGTTTTGACTGTGAGTTTGTCTCTAAATTGGAGAGACATGGATTGTGTGGATAGACCACTCTGGATAAGCAATTGGCTGGGTGGTCGCATTGAAAGAGTTATAGGATGAAGGACAGGGGTTTCAAACTAAAAGAAGGTAGATTTAGATTAGATACTGGGAGGTAATTCTTTATTGTGAGGTTTGTGAGGCATTGGACCAGGTTGCCCACAGAATTTGTGGATGCTTCCTCCCTGGAAGTGTTAAAGGCCAGGTGCAACCTGTTCTAGTGGAAGATGTCCCTGCCCACGGCAGAGGATTTGCAACTAGATGATCTTTAAGGTTCCTTCCAACCCAAACCATCCTATGCTTCTATGTCTTTATACTGATTGCTTAACTTTTTAACAGTTTGAGTTTTATTCAGGAATGTGTAGTTTCTGAGATGTCATATTGTCTGAACTACTTGATATTTGTCATCCTTTGTAAACTGTTTATTAAACTGAGCATGAATAATAAGTTACATAGAATAACTATTTTTAGGTTGCTGTAAGCTCTTCTGAAGTCTTCACTTTACTTAAGTCACATTCTCTTTGTAAATGGATGTATTCGGAGCACAGTCTTGATTCTCCTGTCATTTAAAGCAGCATAAAAAATGGCAGCTGAGATAGAATCGTTACAATAATGTGAAAGGCAAATAGCAAAGGCACTTATGAGCTGCTGTCTTAATGACGCAATTCTGAAGTAATGGCTAAAAGTGCAAGACAGACAGATCTCGCTGCCCTAACTGGCTGCAGTACTGTTTCAACTATAAATTTCAATCACTCCCTTATAACTAAGTTTCCTGGGTAAATCACTGCATGACTCTAAAGCTTTTAGAGCTTTAAGTTGTTGGTGTTATTCAAATAAGAGTGCTCTGCTAGAGCTCACTTGGGAAATTAAATAAGTGTAACTGTGACATGTGTATTGGTCCAGTAAATCTATTGCAATACCTTCAGAGACTCTCAGAGGGCAATTATATCATGCAGTATCCTCATGTGGTACGCATGTACTCAGAGGTTTGGGGTGAATCAGTAATACAAGCCTCAGGACTTGCATTTAGTGGACCTCACAGTTTTACTCCAGCTGTTACATGTCCATGCCCATTTGCTATGGTTTTTTGGCAACATTTTCGTGACGTTTAAATGAATGCTTTCCTTTGTGCAGTTTGCTGCTGTCTTGTTCATGATGCAGTTAAATGAAAAAAATTTCTCTTCCAGTTTAAAATCCTAAAGAACTAGTAGCAAAAATGTTCTGTGTCATTTGTGATCTGCAACATTTGTCTATTATAGTGTTCTCATGCTGTTCTTATCCCAAATGTTATACATCAAGTATGGTATCAAAAAATGTTATAAAGGTGGAACTAATTTTTCATTTCCTCAGTGAATGTTGTCAGGGAGCACTCCTGCTTGTTTTCTCATCCCATTGCTTTGAGTACCATCTTAATTTTGCCTCACTATTCTTATTCAGAAACATTTTTATTGAGTACTTTGGCTAGTATTTAAATTTGAAGAAAACCAACACAACCTCTTAAAATCTCTGACTCATGGTTCTGGAGGTAATTGTCCACATCACGTAAGACAGAACGGGTGCACAGTACTACAGTGTATGGGATCAGTTTGCCACTTTAAATCATAGGAAGTAATGTCCATTCAGCGACCTTCTCCATGGTACCCAATTTGACATAAGCACAAGAAGTTTGGCAATGAAAATCTTTTCCAATAAAGTTAGATTTAAAAATAAAGCACAACTTGAGAAGCACAAAGGGAATTCTATAGAAATAACACTATTATTCAAGTATATGAGTCCTGACAACACATCTTTGTTTTTTAATTCAAAAGACACAGCAGTAAGTAACTGGGATCCGTCAAATGCTTTTGCATGGTTCATTAGCTGTATTGCCTCCACATTTTCACATTTTAAAAACATTTTAAGTGCAGTCACTCATTCAGATTTTGACAAATAGAGCTTTGCTTCTCATTTTAAAATGTGTCATTCATCAAGGAAAAACAGAATCCTGAGATTTCTGATCAGACTGAGATTTTCACAGAGATTTTGGAAATAATTTATTTGTCCTTTGGTTGGACAAATCCTTGAATAATCACTCTTTCTGGGAAAAATGCCACCATTTCAACTGTTCATCATTGCGTGACAACATTTTGATCTCCTCCCAGAAAGAAATGCTTTTTTGAGTAGAAGATATTCAAGATGGTTTCACCAACTAGTCTTCAAAGAGCATAAATGAACAAACCCTACTAGGGAGCTAGCTTTACCTAAACTAATTCAGTCAGTTCTGGCTAAAAATTAGTGCCACCATACTGTTTACAATAAAGTCAGGTCATACTTTTCACCTCTGGGTTTCAGTAGCATGGGCAAATCAGGTCATGTTGCAGAGATTACTACACTCTTACAATTCTTTAAATGGTACAAGAATTTTTTGAAATAAACCTTTTTCTAACGATTACTGCAGTTGAACAAGTCCAATCAAAAGTATAAAAATAAAATGTTTCCATCAGATAGCAACAAAGATTGATTAGATTGCCGATTTCCTGGAGTATGCTTGCATTGGTATTTCAAGCACTGGAAGTTTTGGTCTGGTTTTAGAGATTTAGAAGAAACAGTCTGGAGTCATGTGCTACTCCGCAGCTCAGAGTTAGCCTCTGTCCAAGTTTTATGGCCCAGAGGAAGTTGGGTTTTGTTACGATAAGAATGGTGATGCGATCACCATGCTCAAAAGACATTGAAGTTTCCCAAACTGAAGTTTCCCAGACTGATACTATGATACTAAAGTATTTTTCTCTAATGCCCATTCCTAAAATAAATAATTTCCTACTCTCCAAATTTCAATTAGGATGCTCCAGTATAGAGAATGGAAGTGATACACTTGCTCCTTCTTGGACCTCCTCCAGTTCTAGGGAAAGAAAAGAAGCTGATGAACTCCTGTGTTTTGGAGGCTGCTGGCTTAAACATTTTAATTATTTGTTTGCTGCACAGACAGCACTGCGCTACACTTACTGTAATGTTTTGATTTCTTGCTTCTAAACCCTTTCAGTACATTGGCATCTTCTCTAGCCTCTGCTCTATCCTGAGATGTCTCTCAGGACAGAGCAGTACAGAGCGTTAAGAAAATCTTCTGGAAAACGGTTCTGAAATCTTGATGAAATCCACATTCACAGGGATTGAACATTCCCAGCTGGTTTTCTATCAATACACTCTTCCAGAACACCAGAGCATATTATTAAAGGCAAAGATTTCAGCTATTTATTCTATCTGTAGAGAGCAGATCCTGCAGAAGTAAGGAAAAGATGGAAGAGAATGTATTGTGCAGTTTTGGGTCATGGATATTCCCTGTAACCTGTGAGGTTTGGAATGACTTTACGCCTGCTGCGTGCACGTGAGCTAAACCTCCTCATGTTCAATGTAATGTTCAGCTGGAAAATACATGGATACAATTGGAATGTTACCTGACTTTTCCCACACGTGAGTGTGCTTGCTGTCCTTGGCAGTAGTGCTACCTCTATTTTAACCCCTGCCTTTCATTTACCTCACCTCTCATGGTGTTCCACAGAGCTGGCTAAAATAAGAAATTAAGGAGAAATCTCATTCATGACAAATGATAAGTTTTTGCTAACCTTTACTGCTTTTTTTTGGTGGTTGTTGGAAAAATAGAAATCAGAGCCTAATCTTCATCCCAGTGTATTTAGCAGCTGCACAGTCCAGTTCATCTGGCATATCAAAAACTGCATCTGAATCCAATCTGAATCTGAGAAACAATATTAGTTGGAAAAAAAGTCAATACTAGGCAAGGTTTCAATGTTAGCATAAATATTTTTTCATAAAGGTCTATTCATCTCTACTCTTATACTTGTTTCCTAAGTTTTTCTAATGCAAGCTAAAAGGTCTTTTGAGGGTAGGCATATTGTCTTGTTTTGCTCTCAGCATACATTTTCCTCAATGGGTGCTTAGTATCTGGTTAGTTTCTTTGAAAGTCGAGGTAAAAGCTGAGCTGTTTGGAAAATCTGGATCTTGTCTTGTAGAAAAGCATCTCAAAAGCCCTCCGTAATAGGGATTTTTTTCAGCCAAAAGAAGTTAAGGTCAAGTTTCTCCAGATAAACGATTTCCCAATGCTAATCTTTCACTGCCTGGAATGTCTTTGGACAGCTGTAATATTTGTAGCAGTTCTTTTAAATAATAATACCTGTCAATTTGAAAATGAGATGATAAAAAGTTTACAGCTTTTTACAGTGCCACCCATTGTAAATGCTGCTGTACCAAGAATCAGTCAACATGGCAGTATATATATATATGGTATCTCTTGTGACAACAGAATTAAAATACTATCACAGCTAGTATATACTTGAAAGTTCTACACAGATTGTCACTGTGATGCAGCTGACATTCAACTTTTACCGAAACTATTAAACATTCTCAAGTCACTTTTCATGTACTGCTTGATTTCAGAACAGAGTTCTCAGAAATGCAGTGCTTTCTGCCTTCTAGATAAACCAAAAACAAAGCAATACAGAATTAATTTGTGTCAAGTAACTACCACCTGATGTGAGCTGCTACCTTTCTGGGGTTTGCAAGACATACCAATATTCCAGTAACATGTACTGCGGGTTTTGCAAGGTCAGCTGTGATACTTCAGATAAGCACGTACCATTTTTTAATGCTTTGAACTACCCCGTGGACTATCTTTGCATCACGATGAAATTGCTTTAATGTGTGACATTATATAATTGCCAGTCTCTATGACTGGACAAGACACTACTTTCTGTGCAGTCAACCATAGCATAATGACTTTCCAAATGGTTGGTAACTGGAAAGCTGTAATTGTAATTAATGGAAAGTTTTCTGCCTTTCAGTAGGATTTTGCATAATAGTAGTAATAGAGTACATTGTTTGCATTTAAACTTGCTGCTCACTAAAAAGTTCTCTGTACAGGTGATACAGGCTCTAGAAATAGTCAAAATGCTTTTAAACTGCATGGAAACAGATGATAGGATGTGCTAGTTCATTTTCTCTCTACTTCTCAACCCACCTAAATGCACAGGCCCTGTTCCACAGACCCCAAGAATTCACATCAAACTAAAAAGCTCTGTCAACATGACAATACTCCAGACTGTCAATTCCCTTATCTAATCCAATTTCTACAGACAAAGCATCTGCTCTGCTTTTACAAAGTGCTGTATTTGCTTATAGGAAGGGAGAACGATACCAGTGGGGGATCAGATTTGGGAGCTTCTGTAGGCATCAAAGCTCCATTTGCAAACAAGTAGTAAAAGCAAATATAAAATAACAGCCAGTTGTGTTGAAAAAGAGCCTTTGAATCTACTCATTGAGGATCTGTGTTACAGTTATAACAGGAAACTGTGTAACAAGAACTTGGCCTGAAAACATAATGGAGTTACTGATTCATCTCATGGGATAATCTTCCTTCAGTGGTTTGAGCAGATACCTCTCTACATATTATTTTCAATCTTTTAGTCATTCCAACTAAAATGAATAGAGCTCCTACACCATTGATATCAAAACCACTTCATGTAGCAGGAAGAATATATAATAATAGTAAAAACACACTATATAGTAAAAAGAAAAATAGGTTGTTGTGTGTTACACATGACTCAGCAGAGGCCAGATTTTGTAACTGTTCAAAGTGCTCATTTGGCAATTACTCCTGCTCCCAGTAAAGTCTTAGCCTCAGGCATCTTGCCATATGTTTGGGATGGGAATAACACAATGGGAAACCTACAGCTTTCTTCAAGGCTGAAATAGAGCAGCAGTTGCAGCACTGTGATACAGATTAATTACTACCTTAAAATCACTAAGTAACATTGTTATTTTAAATTAAAATTTTCAATTATGGGAGATCTTACCAGTGCCAAACTCTTTTCAGCGGTGCCCAGTAACAGGACATAGGATACTGGGAACAAAATGGAACACAAGAGGTTCCATCTGAAAGTGGGGAAAAACTACTTTGAGAGTGCCAGAGCACTGGAGCAGGCTGTCTGGAGAGGCTGTGGCATCTCCTTCTCTGGAGAGATTCAAAACCTACTTGGATGTGGTCCTGTGCAACCTGATATAGGTGAACCCACATCAGCAGGGGTATTGGACTAGATGATCTTCAGAGGTCACTTCCAATTGTCCCTAGCATTCTGTGATTCTGTGATATTACATTATCTTAAACAATGCTGGGATCCCAACTTATATGTATTAATCAATGTCAAGAAATAATAAGTGGTCCACTTAAGAGTGAAATGTACATACTAAAATGTTTTCAGCTCTCTACTGTGTAGGGCATAGAAAGGCAGCAAGCTGAGCAGGAGAGGCACCTGGCCATCTGTCTCATCATCAACTGAAATATTTTAATTTCTTCTTCCCATATGAGTGATGACCCTCCCAGCCCCCCTGACCTTTTTGTGGTGACTTGGTCCTTCCCCACAGCATGCCATAGGTACTGCTCTCCCTTTGCAACCCTTTAGCAGAAGTTATAAGCCTTGATTCTGTCAGCAGAGGCTGGCAGCCTCTTCACAGCAGGCTTTATAAAAGGATTTCTTCCAGCAACTGACTGGACTGGAATTAAGAAGAAAACAGATCACTGTCCTAGTTTTTTCACCTTCTGCTGAATACAGCTACCACCTGATTCTGTTCACATTTTTGTATCAGGAATTGTTTTGTTTGCTTTTATGTGCCTTTGTCTTTTACATTGTAGCTGTGGCATCCCTGATATGAGTATACATGCATCAGGGACCGATTTTTACAAATATCTAACTGCCTAGAGAGGCAGAAAATCACACTTGAATGTTGGTGGCATGTTTAAGTGCCTAAATGTCTTTGAAACTCTAAAGTCTGAAACTCCACCTTCTGAAGTTGTACTTATATTGGAGTCACAGCTCTTATCCAGAAGAAACCTGTCTAAAGAGGAGCAAGGGAGAAGAGGGATCAGGTGCCTGCATGGTCAGGCCTTACTTACACAAAAGGAAGACTGAAAGTTTTACAGAAGTATATCCTAAAGTTTAAAATTCTAAAAGGAAAAAAAAAGTCAACCCTCAAAATGTATGCTTTTTTTTAAATTTACCATTTTACCAATGTTGTGAAGCCTTGGCTTTGGCAACATTGTGTTCTTAAGTAAATACCCAGCCTGAATCACTTAGCACACCTGCTGAAGTACATACAGACAATGGGAAGATTTTAGCACAAAGTATCAGCTTTGTGTCTGAATATCTTTTGTCAGCTTCTATCTCATCCTATTATTCAAGCATGGGGGACGGATTAGAATGTAGAATGTTGGGGGCTTTTTTAGTTTGTTTAATTATTAGCTTAGAACCCAAAATAGCACAAGTCCTGATTTACTTTAACACTAAGGATCCTATTCATAGAATACAAGTCACAGCCATGAGAGAATGCTGTAACTTAGGAACATAATAACTGTAATTACTGGAACAGCAAAGGTCAGTGGGTCCATCAGCATTGTTTATTAATTTCCCTTTTACTTTTATCTCCTTATGCCTATAGTCCTATATTATCCATTCCTTCTTTAAACATATTCTCAAGTTATAAGTATGAATTGGTCTGTTGTCCCTGAATTAAGCAGTGCACCAACTCTTCCCAAATGCCTCAATTTTTTTCCTAAGTGCTACAGCTTTTCAGTTATCTTGTCTCTGATACAGTACCCTACTAGAATACAGAGCACTGCCTGCAATGCTTCCAGTATACTAGGGCAGATAAGCCAAGAGACAGGTTAGACATACTCTCATAAAAAACTATCACCAAGGCAGCTTAAACTTTCTCTCTTGTAGAAGATCAGAATTTTAAATACTTGTCTACTTAGCTCCAAAGGAACACTACCAAATCAATGTAGAACTGTCTAGGGAGCGATGTGATTTGCATCCTCACTTATCTCAGTGCTGTGCCATAGTCAGTGTAGTTTCTAAACTTGCTTGTGTGATTGTTCCCTATCATCAGAAAGGGCATTAAGACTGAGGACATCAAATAACTTTTGCTGAACCATATCAGGGATCTACCTCTATGCCATGAATCAAATACAAATCTTCGAAATCCTGTATAAGCAACCCCAACATGAATCATACCTCTCAGAAAAAGTCAAGTTGCTTGGAATTCAGGATTCCTCAGAATTTGAAGGGGACTAGATTTGGGAGATGTTTGTCTACCTCTGTTTTTAAAAATTTGTGTCTTCCCAGCACATTTTATCATAGCTTGTCATAGAAACAATACCTCCAACTGGCACAGACATTCATCTAGTATAAAGGGACAAAACAGGGATCCCACTCAAACCAGAAACTCTAGCGGTCAGATTGGTTTTAATTATGCTCCAAACTGAATAATAACTTGGGCAATAAGTCTCTGTCCTCTTTCTTAACAGTTCTGTTTATCTGGTAAACTCACCACGCAATTCCCTTTTCTCTTGCCAGCACTTTGAATGTAAATTTTGCATTTGAATTGGAGGTTTTTTAAACCTTAGCATGCTTGTCTTTCCAAAGAGCTTTGTGACTGGTGCACATTTTAATTCCTCCTGTGGCATTTGGGTGGAAGGATGCACATAGTACTCTAGTATGTCAACCCTGCCTGGTGCATTATTATGTCAGGATCTGACACTCAATGAAATAGCTTGGGCACTGGTCAAGATGGACCTGCCTTACATTCCTGTTTTGCTTTCTGGTGAGAAAGCTGATTTAGGCCAGCTAGAAAAGCATGCCCATGGTGCATGACCTTAGTCATCTGCAGGGAAGATTTAGCTCCTGCTTATCCAGTGCTGGGGAAATAGCTCACTATCTCAGATAGTATTCAGTTAATAGTAGGGTGAACTCCCCAGTGTCCCTCTCAGGGATAATCAGGACACTGATAGTGGATTTAAAGAAGCAGCAACATGGAAATACTGGAAGGCAGTCTTTCACTGGGCTTATTCTTAGCAGCAATCATGAATCCTGAACCTCAGTCTCTGTTGAGTTTACAAGTGCTTGTTTTGACTTATAAACCCCCTCAGGCTTAGTAAACCAGAACTAACATTTTTTTCCTCACAGTCATCCCTCACCCAAGAAAAGACGCTCAGAATAAAGCTACCTTGTGAATAGAAGCTCATTAATATTTTATATATGTTTGCAGGTATGACAGATAAGTAAAAAATAATTCAAAACAGCTATGCATATTTTAATGTAAATTAGTACTAGCTATTATGTATTGTCACAGTCTAGATGGACTGCTTCCTGATGGTTTCCAAAGGGAAATTCAAAATGTGGAAAGGATTAGAAAGAACGTGGAAGGCAAAACTCCCTATGCTATATTAAGTAGAATATGTACTTAAGGTCCTGTGTTATTTATGGAAACAAAACTTGGTGTCTTGTGAGAAAAGAAAAAAAAAAAAAAAAAGCTTTTGAATGGTGCATAATCCAGGTTAAGCTCGTTACATTCTCACCAGTTGGTGCCTGCCCTTACCTGAAATACTTCACTTTCCAAGTGATAATGCACTGAGTACAAATTCTAGGAGTTTGGGTGTTTTCAGATTGCAATATATATATTTCAATATATATATTTTCAATATATATATTGAAATATATCCTCAAACCTGTATATATATGGCCATATTTTGCCCAGTAACCATGATCTAAGGGTTTAGTTTAGTCTGCTCCTTGAATATCCAATATAGGTTCTCTGGTTCTTGCTAAATTCAAAACTGTGAGAGTCTTTCATGGGCATATTTAGCATCTGTGTAAACAGGAGCTTGTATTGGTGCAGTGTAATAGATTGTCAAGGCACTCTGCAAATTACTTTTCTGCCCCAGTGAGATGTGTTAAGTAAAAAGAAAAATGGTATTTGAGTAGTTGTAAGAACCAAAAAGAGAAAAACAATATGAAGATGTTTGATTTCCATCACAAAGGAATTAATTCTTTTTGAAAGGTACTCCACTGCTAATTAATTCATGTGCACTTAGTGTGTGATGTCAGTTTAAAAGGCTAATCCCCTCCTGTGAGTTCAAAGAGGGTTTTTAAAAACAGAACATTTCAAATGCCTATGAAAATGCAAAGAAAATTGAGAAGGGTTAAAACGTAATTGTGAATCTCTTACTTCCTCAAAAGTGCTCCTAGGTTTGTGCGAGTTGGTGTGACTATGCATAGCGATGTAGAGACATTTATTATGGCAATAACTGAATGAGCTGATCTATGATAAACAAGATGTTAATGAAGAGTTCTTAACATTTAGCTTTTAAAAGTATTAAAATATATAATTAATAGTAAAAATTATCTTAAATAACAACCAAAAAAAAAGCACAACAAAATGTGAACTTTAAAGCAGGTACACATAGAATTGCTGTGATACACCAGTGTGGTCAGGGAACTCCCTACAGAGAGATTTGCATGGACCTTCCCCAGAACACTGCCTTTGAGCAATGAACTTGAAGTGCAAGAAATATGGAACAACAGAGAGGCTGGCTTGGCTAGAACTAAATGCAGTGAAACAGTTTTATCTGTACACAAAGCAATTTCATTCCTAATGTTGATCTTCTGAAAATAAACACACTTCTTTCACTTTGTTGTTTGGTCGGTTGGCTTTGGTTTTGTTGTTGTTTTGTTGTGTTTTTTTTATTTTGAAGATTCCAAAGAACAGAGGAACTAGAAAAGTCCATTCCAGTACACATATGGCATTTTATAACTCGAACTTTTAATCTTTTATATCAAGCAACACAAAACTTGTACTTCTTAATTTGCAAATGCATAGGGGATTCAGATGACAGCAGCCACCCAGCTATTTTAAGAAAGCTGTGTTGTTTGGGTGGGTTGGGTTTGTTTTTTTTGAGAAAATGCAATAAATTTTCCCAGACCTATTGTGTTCTGCAGTGCTTAAATATATTCATTTTCTGATCTATTATTTATTGCTTTCCTCCTTCCTTACACTCTCATGCCAACTTAATTTATCTTTGTTCAAGATAACTAGAGGTAGTGGCAAGAAATATTTGTTCGAGGACAAACACTTTTGCAAGATAATGGTACTAGCTCGTGACCTTCAGGTAGGATCAAACACTGTGGAAATAATACTGTGAGGAGAAACCCCAAAAGAATTAACCACAAGATGTGCCTCCAAGAACTAGCACAAGCCTTGAGATGAGAACACAGGTAGCTGGAAGTCTTGCTACCCATCAGTTTCATATCTTAGGAATGCTGCAGCTGGCACAGTTTGGGAAAAGCCTGTATTAATGAGAGGCAGAGAAAGGGGAGGGGGGTGTGTTGTAGAGAAAGTAGTTCTTTGCATCCAAACATAGATTACAAGTTTAAAGTGTATAAATGTTGAGAAATGTATCTTGGTAGATGGACCTGCATTTAATTCTCAGCTCTGCTATTGTCTCCTTATTGCTCCTTAATCTTATTCATAACCCTTTGCTGGTCTCACTCCAGCATGTCCACATTTGTTGCACTGGGGTTGCCCAGAACTAGGCACAGCACTCCAGATGTGACCTCACCTGTGCCAGGCACAAGAGAATAAGCACCTCCATTAACCTGCTGGCCACACTCTTTCTAATGTACAGACATGCAATTTAAAACTAAAGTTTAAATATAAATTGGAAGATGAGTTCAAACAGTTGTGATGATTTGCTCAGTGCCAATTAAAAATGTTGAGAATTTCTGACCGACTTTTATCCCTCCATGTCAGACAGGATGTCCATCTGTGAAGCTTGAAGTCTTGAAGGTTTACTAAGTATTTGCTAAGCATTTTTATCCTTACATGAATACTTAAATAAATAAAAAGATACCCCAACAAACAAAAAAATCAAATAAACCAAATAAACTCCAAACAACCCCCACAACTCTCAATGTGAGCACAATCTGAATTTTGCTGTTTGGCAGCTGCATCTGAGTGCCATGTATGCAGGGAGCCTCTGAATATCCACTTACTACATTGCTGTTCTCACAAAGTGTTGAAAGAGGATACAATAATAGGTCAGGACAGAGAGAATATCAGAAAATCCCAAATAGATTTTTTATGTAGCTTATTGGACTCTAATATATCCTGGGGCGATGAGAAAGAAAAGAGTTTTCAGTCCAAAATAGAACTTTTAAGATTTTTTTCATCCTTTTCATAAAGCACATGAAAGTCTAAAAAAATATAGGAGAAAGGAGGATGAAGTAGGAAAATACCTCGAGGGATTAACGTGCATGTCTCAAATAGCACTTTCATATGTTCCACCTTTCAAGCTTTCTATTTTGGGGTTTTTTGGGGGTTGGTTTGGGGGGTTTGGGGCTTTAGTTGTTCTTTTTGTTTGTTTGTGGTTTTTTTTCCTCTGGGAATAACAGATTTGTTTCCCATAATGCAGTGTTTGGTAGATTAAGTGGACACTCTTCTAGCTGTGGTCTGATGAGTGCTGACTAAAGGATAAAAATTATGGGTGACATTCATGTTTGTGCAGGCTGGGAATACTGTTGGCCTTCACTGCTGCAAGGGCCCACACTGGCTCATGGTCAGTCTCCTTTCCACCAGCACTTCCATTTCCTTTACAGCAGCATTTTGTAGGTTGCTTGTCTGAAGGTGCAAGACTATAACATATGTCCTTGCTGCATTTTGTTTTTTTTCCAATACTCCAGCCCAATCCAAAATCTGCCTGAATGGCAGCTCTGGCCTTGAGCATCCTGACTTTACCTTATGTTAGTCAGTTCTCTTCAAAGAGTTTTTCTGAACTGCAGAGAAAACTCACTTGAAATGTCTGCTAGGGTCTTCCTTCATTTTGTCTAGTAGCATATTTTTGTGTGAATATTTTGTCTTGTATTCAACTTGGGTCATTTATGAACCTTAATAGTAGCTAAAAATACCGAGAAGTGTTCACGTGCCATTTTCTACTTGGTGCTGCATGCAAACCTGAACTGACACGTGCAGATCAAGATTCTAGACACAAATGCATATTTTCACCAAAAAAAAAAAAAATCATGCATGTTTGATTCTGTGAGTGACTAAATACAGGGCAAAGACTGGGGGTGCATAATTTTGGACAATTAAGTTTTTAAAAAAAAAATTATATGGATTATTTTTAACAGCTTCTGATTTTATTTTTTTTTTACTAATTGCTCTTGCTCTGATTCATATCTGCAGAGCTGTTATGTGTGTTTGTAGCTCAGCTCAGACTTCGCAAACTGAGCAGTCAGCAGTCAGCAATTAGTCAAGGTCTGAGAAGCTTGCTCATATCAGTATTTGTGTTACAGCCATCGCTTTGGGCTGCACACAAAGCTATGACTAAATGTCTTTCTTGGAAATGCTTCTTGCAAGTGTAAGGCAGAAAACATTCTTTTGGTTGATAATAATCCTGGTTGTCTGTTGGTGAGCATAAATATCAACCTGGTTTAAGCATATTAATAGTGTGATGACTGTGACCAATAAATATAGTATGGCTTAGCTTATAAATGTTTGTAATGCCACCTTCACTTTGATAATTATCACTCTCACCCAATAAGATAATTTTATTTCAGAAAAGTTATAAGCAAAGGTGTTAAAATATTTATTTATCAAGGTTGCAAAACTAAGCATGCAGAAATTAAGAACTGCTTACCAGTGAGTATGAATACATTATAAAATCTTTAATCACACCACCACACGTTGTGTTTTCTGTTTTCCTAGTGGTGCCAAGTCATTCAGCTTTTCAGATGGAGGTGAGGTAAAATATATCTACTACTTAAACAGCAGAGAATCTGGGAGTGGAGGAAGGAAACTGTTAACTCCTTCAGTGCTGTTTGAGCGGCCAAACAGAGAGGGACCTGGGGGTGCTGATCGACAGCTGCCTGAACATGAGCCAGCAGTGTGCCCAGGTGGCCAAGAAGGCCAATGGCATCCTGGCCTGCATTAGGAATGGTGTGGCCAGCAGGAGCAGGGAGGTCATTGTGCCCCTGTACTCTGCTTTGGTTAGACCGCACCTTGAGTACTGTGTCCAGTTCTGGGTGCCTCAGTTTAAGAAGGACATCGAGACACTTGAACGTGTCCAGAGAAGGGCAACAAGGCTGGTGAGAGGCCTTGAGCACAAGCCCTATGAGGAGAGGCTGAGGGAGCTGGGACTGTTTAGCCTGGAGAAGAGGAAGCTCAGGGGCAACCTCATTGCTCTCTACAATTACCTGAAGGGTGGTTGTAGCCAGGAAGGGGTTGGCCTCTTCTCCCTAGCAACCAGCACCAGAACAAGGGGACACAGTCTCAAGCTGCAACAGGGGAAGTTTAGGCTCAAGGTGAAGAGAAAGTTCTTCATCGAGAGTGATTCGCCATTGGAATGGGCTGCCTGGGGAGGTGGTGGAGTCGCCGTCCCTGGAGGTGTTCAGGAGGGGACTGGATATGGCACTTGGTGCCATGGTCTAGTCATGGGGTCTGTGGTGACAGGTTGGACTCGATGATCTTTGAGGTCTCTTCCAACCTTAGCGATACTGTGATACTGTAACTTACCCCAATAAGTCTGGTTTTGGCCTGTCTGACTGCTGCGAGAAAGTAAATCGTCTTTTATCCTGTTTCTGAAGGATCTCTTTAAGTAGGGTCTTTCACATCCCTCTTGTGTTAAACATACTTGAGAAATGTAGCAGACTGTTGAAGACTAGAAAGTGAAATTGCAGCAAAAAAGTCTGAGAGTGCCTTTAGGGAGGGTGAGTCCTGTGGAGTGACATGTGCTTTACCTCCAGGGAAAGGAGAGCTTGGCCACCACCCCTTTGTAGGTGGCACTGCAGGTATGTGGCACAGGGGTTGTACAGATTAACAGTGCTGTTATCTAGGAGACTTTTATTGAGTAACATAAGTGGGGCTGTTATATTTGACATTAACAAGTGTTCCTCCTAATATACCAAAAAATCTGTTCAAGATACCGGACCTTCTTAAGGAGACAAGCTGCCTGCAAGCTGTTTTACCCACACCTCTTTTTTAGAAATGGATTCTTTTACTTCTTCTGTTAAATTTTCACACTGAACAAAGGTCAATATGACTCCAACAAGAATTAAACAACTAATTTGATTTAGATCAGATTTATCTATTAGTCTGAATCCTTAGAATTACAAAAAGTAGGAAGTATTGAAACCAAAGTCAAACAGGAAAGAATTAGGCAAATGGGAACCAACCAGTGCATGATAAGTTTTTTAAGTTTCCCATTTCTCTTGAGTGTTTTTTTCTGTCTTGCCTCTAGGAAATGACATATTTTAGATAGGACAGTTGTGTAAGATACTCTTACAAACTTTTTTGGGCTTGTAGACAAGTAAGACTCAGTTCCTTTACTGCATTCAGGCCGTCACCTTAGGGATGAAAGGCAGCCTTAAGCATTTATAGCGCTACAAGAGAAGGAAAAGATGTGCCCTAGGATATCAAGTCACAACTTCACTTCCTCGTAAAGCATATGAGATCTCAAATGCTTCTGGCTTAGATGTGGTTAAGATAAATGATGGATTAATGCTTACAAATGTATCAATGATTTGATTGGCGTTTAAGCTTTTTTACTTTAATCAGTAAAATATTTTTGTGACAATTTCTGCTATACAGCATTATTACTGAGAATACAAAATCATTGCTTGTATATGATAAATTTCCATTTTTAAAAAAACCAAAATGGAGTTATTTTTCTTTTCTTACATCTGACAATATAATACAATAATGCCAAGTATGACTCATACTTCACAATGATTCAGCAAGCTTAGAAAGTCAAAAAGTAGATATAGCTGAGTTGAAAATTGGAGAGACTGAACAGTCAGAACTATTTCATTTGACTGTATAAAAAGTGAAACAATTTCAGTGTAACTGTTACACTTTGTGTACATTTACACAGAAGTACCTATAGGGTGACCCAAAATAATATACCAGGACCTGATACTGCATTTATTAAAGTTAATGATGTAACTACTAGCAACTTAATGCAAGTAGGACTTGACTCTTCTTTCTTACACTGTGCTAAATGTTGTGTAAGATGAAGAGCTATACCTGAGATATCTTAAGAATCAAGACATTTGCAAGCAAAACCATAAAAATTGAAAAGGATCAAGCAGGCTCATTTTTGCACAGAAAATCTAATCTAGTTAATTGAGTGACATGGCTGCTTCTCAGGCTCTCAACTGTTTGCTACTCCAACTGTGCATCTTCACCTTCTTCATAACAAATCCTATCAAAACACTTTCATGTTTCAGCTTCAGACAATGCAGTCAGATTTGGAGAGCAGATGCTCCCAAACATCTAATCTCCAAGAGTCCAAGAGAACCATTTATGGAGTAATAAAATAACAAGGCATGGCCTTGTTAAAGGGGGCCAGCCAAGGAGATAAATATAAAAGTCCCCAAGGCTGAGGGTGGGAATGACAGGAGGAAGAAGCCATAAAAAAGAACTAAATGGAGAGAGGCAGATTGAAATTAGATGGCAATTACTGAGAACATATCATCCATGTCCTTCAAATGATGTTCTTTGTGGTCCAAGTGCCTGGAAAGATCTAAATGTCCATTTGCTGCCACTGGGCAAATTTACATGCTGATCATTTCCACTCGTGACTCCTCGAAAAAGTTTGGAGTGGTGTGGGTGAAATCTTCGGTGAGTGTAAGTCATCTTTGCTCCATTAGTGTCTAACATACAAAGTCATCAGAGCTGAAACCATTTGTAGGAACTAAAATTCTGACCCTGTAACTCTTAATTTGTATAAGTAAACATAACCAAAGCCTTAGTTCATTTGGTAGGTTAGCTTACTACTTTCTACAAAAATATGTACAAACCCCAGCCTTTCCAAAGTGACACACACATTCTTTATCCATGTCCAAATGGTGAAAGGTTAAAAAAGTCCTTGGTCTTACCAAAATTATTTTTTACTTTCTAGTAACTTCTTTGTCTAATCTTTCGTTAGCTTTATAAGACTCGGTGTCTAAATGTGGATGATGGTAAAGGCTTATGTGGTAGGATATTGCTTAGAAGTGGTTGTTGTGTATTGCACAATGTAGTAGTTCAATGCTTTAATGAGTTTTAGTTTTCATCTCAAACCAGCAGGGATGGATCTCTGATATCTTAGTTTTCATCTTCAGAATTTTAGACCTATGTATCTGAACTTTCCGAGTTTGGGTTTTGTCCTGAACTCAAATCTGCAACAGGCTAATCTCACCTATGAGTAACTTTGGGTTGAAAGTGTTCTTTGGGTTGATTTTCTGTGTTTGTTTGGGGTTTTTATGTGAGCATTTTGTGCCTTCTGCTTTCTTGTGGACTAAAATACCGTAAAAATACACCATTTGTTTTACTGTTGTTTTTCAGCTCTGCCAAGTCTATTATTAGCTCTATCCTAAAGTATTATGATAGCCAACAGGCAAAACAAGTGTTATGTAGATGCTGGCTACCTGGTAAAAGATATTCTTAATGCTGAAGGGTTAGTATTCATTTTATCAGGGACATTTTCCCTATTTCAGAAAAAGTGATTCTTCTTATCCATGTTGTTGTTTTCTTCCTTTTAGAGCTGAGGCTTGATACTTTTTTTTTTCTCCTTGATTTGTCAAGGGATCCCACCTGGGAAAGCTTTAAAATGTTCCAACATGTATCACATAATTTTTATGCTATATCCTTGTCTCATCTGTCAGCCCTGATGTTCTTAATACATCAGCTCCCAAATTCTCCTGTAGCAGTAACATCAGCTTGATAACTCATCTGTTACATTTTCAAACGCAGATCTACACACTTAGCAGGAGCTTCCTAACGGCATTCACAGAGCTAATGGTTGTCTGCCTTCATGTGGCTTCCTAAAGCCTTTTTTTTGCATATGATGAATGAAGATTTTGAGTGATTATGCAGCTGGTGTGCTTCTTGTCACCAAATATCGTCTCACTGTTATATCGGACTCCCCATTTGTTTTCTGAATCCAGCTGTGGCCTCTCTTATGCCTGGATGGTGTTCTTTGTGACTGCTCCTGCTTGTGATCATGCAGGTGCTACAGCAATCCAGTGTCCAGATCAACAATAATCAGCATTCTTATCTCTCTTTTTTTCTTTCCTTTCTGATAGGAGCAGTTTCATCAGAAAACACATCTTGTTTAGTTACCCTTATTATGGGAGAAAGAATTAGAAGCTGTAAAATCAGCAGCCCAAAGCAGCCCAAACACACAACTTCAGTGCTTTGATCAAGCAGACAGAAACAGCAGGTTGGGAAAGTTTCCCAGATCAAAATAACAATATTCACCAGCTCCTCATGTGTACATAGCTACAGATGAGTTATAGACAGAAACTGCTGATGTAAATTGTATTCTGTTTCAAATATTTCTTGTAGGAAAATTGTTCTGTCTCTTCCCATAGTACATTATTATGACTGAATAAGCAAGAACATAAAGAACTTGCACCTCTGGAAGGGATGAAGTGTTTACTGCAAGAGTATTTATTAGGGCTTGAGTTTGAAACTCTTCAACATTTGCTTTAACCTCTCTCAGGCAGGGTGATGTCCCTTGTGTACTGAGAGCATACTTGGTCATTTGCTAGCTATGCATATACAGATGGTACCTCTTTGTGCACAGACTTCATCCTGGTAGCTGTCCCCATATTTACTCTGAGAATTTTACTCTTACTATCTTTGTATCTGTACCCTGGAAGTAGGTGGTTTGCATCTCTCAGGTGCTATCAGTCTACTTCACCAAATCTGTTAGTTGAAACCAAAAATAGAAGAGGTCTTTTAGACTACTGGTGTTTATTTACAAATGTGATAAAATATGTTTAATATTTTAATATTAATGCAAAAAATTAATGCATTTTCAAGTACATATCCTGCCTAAAGAGGGCCTTAACAAAAGTAAAATCAATTCAGGCTTTTCAATTTATCAGAGCAGATACAGTTCATAGCTTGAAGTGTTTGTGTCAGGTGCAGATGCTGCCGTGTTCTAAACATATGCATGTAAGGGAACTACACAAGACACTACAAAGCTGCAGCTCTGTCCCATGGGCAGGAGCAGATAACCAAAATGGCTGATAAGAACACAGATTATTACCTTTATCTGATGGGTAGGTGCATCTCTGAAGGGAAGTGTGTCCAGTCTTTGTACCCGTAATGAGGCTGGGGGTTATTAAGCAGCCCTTAAGTAACTTCAGAGGCTCTGTCAGGAGATACCTATAATTTTTGTTAACAGGATATCCTAGTTTTCTTCTCTTGCTATGCAAAACCTGCTGTATTTTTCTAATTGATAAAAACACTTAATGAAGTTCAGTGCTTTGTGCTAAACAGTCTAATTTCTTTTTTGCATATTCAGCCACTTCAAAGGTCTTTCCTAAACTTCAAAGACTACCTTTTGAAGTCCCTTAAATGAGCCAACTAAAAGGATTTGCATCCTCCATCCAAGCAGCATTTAAGTAATACTTCCAGTGACACATTTTTAGTATTTCAGGAGTGTCCCCCACCAAGAGTGAAAGATGCCCCTGCCCACAGCAAGGGGGCTGCAAGTAGATGACTCTTAATGGTCCCTTCCAACCTGACCCATTCTTTGATTCTATGATGATAAGTAGCTTGCTGTATAGTATATTCCTGTAGTGCTCCTTGACAGAGAGCCATGTTTCAGTAAATTAGCTATTAACATATGACTATTAAATATTTACTAAAAAGCTACATTAGACAAGAAATCTGAAAGACTGAGCGACTCAGCTCCCTTTTGATACTGAGGATATTATTTTTGCAATTCCACTGAAATTTATGATAGTGCAAACAGATGTTTGAGGTGAGGTGCTATTGCCAGCAAAGCCCATCAGTGTTTGCCAACATGATGGTAATTTGATCTTGAGGTTTCTGTTAAAATCCTTTTAGAGGTAGGCTGTAATCCATTGGCCACAAGGAAACTGTGGATATCCCTTTTCTCCTTCCACTATGCTCTTCCACCAGCCACAAGAAAAAGGAAGCAATGACTGCTCAGCAGAAACAATCTTTCTCTGTTTGGCCATGTGGGTTGGGTATTCTGGATTGGCAGAATAGGATGAATGGCATCCAGAAGGACTCCTCTATCTGGGATTGTGCTTCCAGGTTCAATAATCTCATAACCACAATTACAGCTCAGGGAGAGTCCTGAGGCAGGTGTTCTCAAGCGTTTCAAGATAGTTTGTTTTCACTAGTTAATTTCCAGTATTTGCCACTGTGTGAAGTCATGAAAAGGTTAAATGTCAGTCTGGCATCTTGTAGTTTCCATTTTCTGAAAATGAACTGCTTTCTCTATAAATCTCAGTGTTCTGTGAATTCTCTATATCTTTATCCTATCTTGGTTAGATATTCAGGGCAATTTTTTTTGTTTATGAGCTTTTTTGGGTCAAAACCAACCAACCAAAAAAGTTAAAATCAAAATATCTCCAAAACTGAATTAACTTTGATAAGAAAACAAAATAGAAAATGGGAAAACTTCAGCAAATTATAAAAAATATAATTTGAAAAGCAAAAGTTCACAATTTTATTTTAGAATTTAATGTTTTGTATGAACCGGCCAGTGCTCTGCCTTCTCTGTTTAAAGACTTGTCAATAGAAGTGGTGTATTAATGTGCCCAGCTATTGGTATGAGATCATAGAAAATGACAGTTGTAAATATCAAGTCATGGGTTTTAAACCATTAAGCTGAGCAGAGACTTAGTACTGAGTGATAAAATATCATAAACTTTTTTCCTAGCTTGTCTTCAGCTTTGTTTTATCGTCTAAAGTGATAGGAGGAAGACACCTGTTATCTCAGTCTTATTAAGAATGCATTGCTTTTTCCTTGCTGCTTTGTCTTGCTGTTTCCTTGTGCTTTGGCTAGATTCTGGAAGAGACTGTCAGCTTGTAGCTGTTTGGGCTCCCCGTGGTGGGGAGGGGGAATGCCTCAACCCATTACACAGCTTTCCCCTTCTGATTATCATTTAATTTAATAAATATCTGAGACTTTGTCTCTCTCTGCTTTCCTTTCTGCAGGGAATGGATGTAGCAATAAGAGTAGAAGACAACTTTGACTTCCAAATCGCAACTTTGCGGTCACAAGAGACTTGTATTTCTGAGAGGACAGAAATAGTCTTTCTTAAGTGCTGCCCCAGCTCAGTTGCTGTTTGATTGAACTAGCCACAGTCCCTCAAAATGCAAGTTCTGAAGCTGCCTTCAGAGTTTAGAAGTAAGGTTTTAGGCATCCCAAATAAAAATGATACAACTTTAAAAGAGGCTGAGTGCAGCTCCCATTTTACTTTCTTGTGATTTGTAAAATGTCATTAGGATGCTTACATGACAGGATCCTTGAATGTGAACACATTTTATTTATGCAGATTAGACTCTTTTGGCCTATTGTTTATTTCATACCCAAAGCTGATCTAATATTTTTATGTATTATAAAGAAATAGGTTTATTCCAGTCTACATTAAACATGCTGTCCAATCTCGGCTGTAAATTATGATTCTCATTTTGAGGTAGACCATAGCTTAATTGTCAGAATTGCTTAATTGTCTTTCTTAGACACTGTGTTCTCTGCTGAGTTATTTAGAGAGCTTTCTATACAAAATGCATTATTCAAAATGCAATCTGTGCTTTTGACTTGCAAACTTCACATACATTACAGAGGCTCATCTGTTCATTGTTTCGCTTTTTCTCCTTCCATATTCCAGCATCTACATTTCTTAATACTTATATTATTTTTAAAAAATCGTTCTCTTTACAATTTCTTCACCCTTACAAAAAGCATGTATCAGGAAGAAGGACAGGCACAGCATGAATAAACTTTAAGATGATAAAACTCCCTCTGCTGTCCTTTCCATGTCATTGAACAGTAATGGCATCAACAAACATTTTGCTCATCTTTGTGCCTTTCTGGTGGCTTTCAGCAGGTGAAAACATCCTCTTTAAGACAAAGCGTAGAAGCAAAGACTTATATGCTGTGCAGAATCTTTCTTTACCTGGCACATTGCTAGGAAATTACTGTTACCATAAGATAAATAAGTAAGTTACAAAAATCCCATTGGAGGGAATGATAAGACACTTGGTATCACTCCCTAGGAGCATGCCAATATATTGCATCAAGCTGTTCTTGACATCTGTGATTGCTTTGTGTTCATTAGGAGAATGAGCATTACTGTGGTAAACTGCAAGTGGGAAGAATGAAGATTCCTAGACTTTCTACCATACCTGTTCTCACTCAAAAGCATAGATAATATACTACTATAAGGTAATAATCATTGTAAGAGAAGTTCATTATTTACAACCATATTTAATCTGGAAGCAACATGAAGTTCTATCAGCAGATGCTAAGAAACATGTGAAATCCCTTTGACTGTTTAACTTCCTAGATTAATTCCTTGTTCAGGCAGTGCCTGCATTGCACCACTCTCCTCCTGTTGCATAACAGTCCACAACCGTGGATCCCGCTGTGATCTCCTCCGGCTGTTTGAGATTTCTCTTTGTCACTTCACCTCACTGACAACCCTGCTCCTTGCCCTTAGCGATACGATTACCACCCTTGGGAAGTGCTGCTGCTTGGGGTAGTTCTTTGCTACATGTTGCCTTTTACATAGTGCTCTGCAGCTGCATTACAGTTTTATGAGTTCCTCTTATTTTCAGTCTTTCATTAACAGGAAATGGTAACAGAACTGTCTTTAATCCTCAATATGCTTAGTAGGTAGCCCCAGGAAAAAAACTTCACAGGTCTGAACTTTAGCACTCCCCAGATGATGGCATGCTCCAGTGACCAGGGATCTGGAATTCGTTTGAAATATTTTATCTAAAAACTATCTTTTCAAAAGCCCTGGTTAGAAACTTGGAAGAGAGCTTTTCCCTGTTATAACAGAGAAGGAAAAAGGAAGAACGGTCACTGAACTAGTTTGAAGTTAAGGAAATGTTTAGCTTTAGACTGAGCTTCAGGAGAGACATCACTGGTGTGTTCCTAGCTGACTAAGCAATCTGAACTATGTTTCATTCCATCAGAACCTTAAAGCTGTCATTATACTTTTACAGGTACTTAAGATATTCTGTGGTTAAACTGTGCACAATAATTCACCTTCAGTTGCAATAATTTCCTCTCCCATAACAAGGCTTTCATAAATCATTCCTAACATAGTAAATAAATCTCTCAGTAACCCCCATGCACCATTATTAAATTTCAATCCTTAACAATAAAGATGAATGCTTTTAGTAACTGCAAATAACTAGAACTGCCATTTCTGAAAATATTATCTCCTGGTGTAGAATTCAAACTAGAGAAATGTGTTTACTTTTAAGAATTGGAACATTAATCATCTGGCAGAAGTGGCATGCTATATACATGAAAGTTGGTGGTGGAGTGGAGCTGTATTTGACACCTGCAGAGAACATCAACGATAGGCTACAAAAGTAAGAGAGAAACACGATCAAGGTCGATTCTGAAATATGGAAGTGCTCATGATCTATAGCACAGTGCTGACAGCCATTCTGTGCCCTTGAGAATCTTTAGCAACAGAAGTGTTTCATCATTTACATGAGTTTGGCAGCTAATTTTTGTACTGTAAACACTCGCACAATTTAATTTTCATGTGCTTAATGCCAATGAACTTGATAAGCCTCCTCAGTTATCCTCTCATGGGATCGGGTCTTTTTGGTGTCTTGTTTCTATGACAGAGACAACTTTTTCACCTTTGTTCATGTTCTTGTCTATATGCAATGAAATGGTCTTCCTAAGAAGATGTCAAGTTCTTGTAAAAATGCTTATGATGTTTCGGCTGTGAGTTTTTCTGGGGATAAAAGGTGTGCCATTTTTAGGTTTTTTTATCTTTTTTTGTTTGTTGCTATTATTTTCCTTAAGGTTTATTAAATTTCTAGGACTAACTTTTAAGAATATCTGATGCTATGTAAAATTTTTTATCCAGAACACACAATCTGTAGCACTTTACTTTCATTTTATGAAACATGAAACATTGTGTAGCGGACAATCAGGCTGAAACCAGAAATTAATGTTACCTTGCAATTTAAAAACCCTCTTGATTTGAAGGATTAATCCTACTGAGCCTGTTTTTAAGATCAAAACCATTATTTTTAATGGCTTCTTCAAATTATTGATTTTTCATAAATTAAAAAAAATAAAATTATGGTATGGCAGACAAGATTTCAACTCAAATGAACTAGAAAACCTCAAGACAAGAGTATAGTGCCCTGATCCAATCCTAACATAGCATGTAATGAGCTTTTAATGTGTTAAGTAATCAAACATGGAACTAATCACAGAAAAAATACAACTGGCTTTATTTTAATCAAATTGAAGTTTCTTTATTTGTCTTTTCCCCGTTTAATTATAAGGATTATATGTTGTGTGTCTGAATTGCAGCTTCAAGAGAAAATTCTTGGTAATTCTTTAAGGATTAGTACAACTCAGAGTCTATGCACTGACTGGCAGAAATATTTATTTTTCAATCACAAAAAAACACAGCCAAACCTTTGAAAATTCTGCTCTCCAATTTTTTCCAGTTACAAGGTATCAAATAGAGCTAAAGTGCTTCTTGCAACAAGAATCGATGCCTGAGAGGTATGTTACATGGAGTGATCCGCACCATAAATGAACTTCCAGATCTCTACAAATATTGTCGTTATACTTCTGTGAAGCTGAAAATGCAAGCAGCTCCTTTGTCACAGCCTAATTGTATAGGAAAAGCTTTCCACAGAAAATTTGCAGCATACAATTGCTATTGTATGTATTTTTGTTTGTGTGATGCAGCTGTATATGGCACATGCTGTTATCATCTACTATACAGATAACACTATGGAAAGACCTGGAAATGTGACAAGAAAAGCTTGTACTTGCTTAAGCTTGCCAAGAATTGCCATGTTGTGAATTTTCTTTCTTTTTCTGATGAAAAGAAAGTTCATGTCACTGCAGTTGTGGTAAGTGACAGAAATAGCCTAAGGTAAATAAATACATGGACCAATTAATACCTTCTGTAGCAGGTGATGTAGTCCTGTGCCTTTTGACCTCAGATTTTACAAGTTTAATCATTGCCACTCAACAGTCAAAAGAGACCAGATATATAAATAATGTCCACTACTACCTGGTGACATTAGTGAAGCAAGGTTTTGCCTGTTTACCATGTCAAATGCTAGAGAACAGCATGCATACTCTTTATATCCACTTAAGCACTTAACAGAATGTTCATGTATCGATTTTCAGGTGTCTTTTAAACCACTCAAATGAATTGCATATGAGCATCGGAGCATTTGTGAGTTGTCCAAATGGGCATTGATCATACTTAATGACCTTGCTTCCACAAGGATCATTCTCTTAATTCCTTTCCTTCTATTTTTCCTTTGGCTTGTCTAGCCAACATGCAGTATGTTACATTAAGATTCCTACCACCACATTAAGTCCCCTACCACCAGATGTGTCTTAAACATTTTTGTCACAATCAAAAAAAATGGTATTTCACACGCTTGTCCTGAGTACTGCATTAACCTCATTATGGAATTATTTCTCATTCAACTCAACATAAATGAGAGCATAGTTTTTCTTCATAAAGATCTTGTATTATGTACATATAAACTGCCCAGTGAGACTCACCAAACACAGGAGAGTACCTCTGGAAAGAGAAAATATTTCCTAGGCAGCCCATAAACAGAACTTACAAGATGCGTACGTTTTGAGGTTTCGCAAAGCTTGAAAACTTCATCAGTGCCTCTCAAAGTATCTTGCACATTCTCTGCATTGTGAAGCAGTTTCTTGAAAAACATGGAATATCTCCAGAGAGTTTCTCTGCATTGTGCCAGCTTCACAAAAGCGTGTCTGGGTAAGATTGGTGTGAAATGCTCCATTAGTATGGCAGCAGTCATTGCCTCCTGGGGGAGTCACTGGGGAGCACTGGGCGTGTGTGTCCTTTCTGCCACCTGCAAGTTCCTGCTTCTGCATTCTGTCTTCTCACTGCTTTGGCTTTCTGTGTTACTGCCTGACTTTATACCAAGACAAATACTTATTGGCAAGAAAGCAGAAAATGTTTGTCTTAAGAAAGGATCAGAAATCCATTAAGCAACCATGCCCACATAATTTAAGCAGTAGCCCAGAGTACAGCGAAATCCTAAGGACAGCCCTGTCTTGTGACGCTGTGTTGATGGCTGGTGATTTCTGTCCATTCTCACACAGAGCATGTTGTTTAGCAGAAGTGCTGCAGTCATTCTGATATACAGAAGAGTCACAAGCTGCTTTTGTCAGTGACTCAGTTTTTACTGTCTGAGGGTTGTAGTTTTGTCTTGCTAGTTAAATCCACATTTAATTGCAGTGGTAAAATGTTTATTTAGTTCAATTCAACTGGCAACACAGAGTTTCACCTACAAAATTATAAGCCTCTGTTAAAATCAGTCCTCCCTCAACCACAATTCATATCAGTAGTCACTGAATATGACTGTACTTCCATCTTTTCCTGCTGGTATTCAAAGGATAAGAAATTCATAGAAAGGTTTTATAAGATCTTTTGTTCTACTAGTCTACTACAGGAGTGTAAGTTAAAAACATGTCTAGACAGGGACTAAATTAGTTTACTACAATATTCATGCCTCTCATCAGAAACAAATTCTCTTTAAGTAAATTAATTTTACTTTGGTCGACTAAAGCTTTATTTCAGAATGATAGTATCCACATGAGCTCAAGGCTCTATTTGAAGACACTTTAAATTTGCATCTCTGTTTAGATAAATTCTGCTTTGTCCTGATTATCTTTCCCCAAGCCGATATGGCATTACAGCTGATGGAACAGAACCCAAAGGGGCTGACCTTGACAGTGTGATGTAAAGCCTTGCTGTGTAGTCTGTCACCTGGTACTCCCTGTTCCTTTCACCTCCACTGAATCACAATGATGTCCTTTGTAACAGCAGCTGATATGGATCATTTATGTCTGGAACTGGTTTTGTACACATAAGACCATAAGATGGGTACAAGTGTTAAAACTCAAAGAAAAAAAAAAATAGGTGGGTGTGTGGTTTTTTTCTGGTTTGGTTGAGGTTTCTTTGTTGTTGTTTCTATTTATTTATTTATTATGCAGGCTTTTATGGAGCTGCATTTTTTTTGATGGATGGATGGCTAGACAGATAGACATCCTGGCCTTAATAACCCATCTGTCTTCCTGTGTTCCTGTGATGTTGTTTGTTTCTGAAAATTAAATCATCTTTAGGTTCTAAGAATGGTTGATGAATGTCTTAAGGTTTCTACATGTATGAAATAAGAGATCATAAAAATAGTTACAAATTGAAAGTGTGACAACAGCACCAAAGAACCCCGGGGAGGGGGCTGGAGAAACAAACCATACTTAGATGTGAAAGTGAACTTTTTGCTGACCTCACTAAAGGCTAGGAAATGCACTTCCCGTCCAGCAGAATTCCAGTGGTGAATGGACATATAGCTCATCCTCTAGGTACAGTAGGAGTTTCAAGGCAGGTGTCAGCCCAGAGAACAGGACTGTTTCTCTTGCAGACTGTATGCACAAGGCTACAGAGAATATGCAGGGCAAGCAAAAACCTTCACATCCTACAATGCCGTTACATGGCTTTCCAATACTTACTTCTGTGTGCACCACTTGCAGGCTTGAATGCACCTGTGCTGTGCTATCCTCTAAGATGATAATATCCAACTGTAACAGGAATATCTGCTTATCCATCTTAAATCACAAGCCTGATTTAAGTAAAGGGAGCACACAGTGGAGAAGGCAAGGGGATATGAAAACTAGTAAGTCATGCCTGTCAGTTTGGTATCCTTGTTCTTTGCTTTATTTTGGTTTATAAAACATGTTTCACAAAATACATCTTGTACTTTGTTCTTCTTTGCTGTCTTTCATGTAAGGGATCTCAGAGCACTTTACACACATTATTAATTAGGCCCCCAGAAACCCTGGAGGTAATTAAGTATTTATTATTGAACAGATGCATGCACTGGAATAGTGTCTGAGATACAGGGCCTTGTTTGCATTAAAGGCCCCTTGGATGTCTCTATTAGCATAAAATGTTGTTAAAATGTTGTAAATTAGATTCTTAGGAATGTTAGTGCTTCTTTATCCCTCAGAACAATGTGAAGAGCTAGCTTGTTCACAGGTCAGTTCATGTACCTGATCTTACACTGTCATCAGGCAGTGCAGAACCTGTTCTGGTTTAACTTCACACGTGGACATCGGCGAAGATCCCAATGCCGCTTACATCAACAGTTCGCTGCTAGAAATGTATAAACTCCACATTTAATCACTGACAGGATTTCTCTCTGAATTTCTGTTTCCTATTTACAGTGCAGTTTCCAGAAGAGACAGGGAAAGTGTCCCCATACTGCTCTGTGTGTGGTCAGAGCTGCTGACGGTGGCTTAGGTACAACTGATTAACTTTGCGTTGCAGTGAAGTGGAAATGAAGTGTCTCAATATGGGTGATAATTTCCACTTGAAAAACGTTCATTTTTTCTGCTTTTCTTTTCTGCTCTTACCTTTAGTTTTAATTGCTGAAATTGTGCCCAAGTTTCCCTCTAGGTAACGTGGTTCTTCGTTTAGTTTAGTTTGTCCCTTAATTCAGCTGTTTCTTATGGATTTCCTTTGTTAAAACTTTAAAAAAATATTTCTCACTCTCTCTTTATTGCTTTTTCCTCCTCAAGTTTGGAGCAAGACAGACGATTCTGTTGCTTTTTTACACACAACAAATAAGAAATACTATGCTAGAAAATTCCTTTGCAGTCTGCCTCTGCTCTGACCTAGGACTCCTTGCTGTAGGGACTAAGAGAGCTTAGCTGAAGCCATACCTTCCTAAATCTTCATTATCCCAAAGCTTCTGAAAGAGGTAAAGAAAACTGCTTTTTCAGCATAAAGGAGGTAAGTAAAATGGATGTCTGACAATAACAACTGTCCTAAGAAATCTTTGTGGTATAAAGGGACTGGTTTGCCTGGCTACTCTGATTGGTGGCTCCACTTCCACTCCTGAGACAGGGATCTAGCAGTTTTTCAAAACAGCATTTTTCCTAATCAGACAAGTAGATCCTGTGTATAAAAAACAGTGAATAATAACCTGAGCCACACATCTGAAATGAAGAACTGAAGGTGAATCCAAGTGCAAATTTTACTTTGAACATACTGAGCGTGTTTCACTCACCGAGTGGAGCTCAGTTTCAAAATCACTGCATCTTCAGAGGTACCTCTGAGAATTAGCTGGCACTCCAAAGTGACTATATGTTAGTGTGGCACTGCAAAAAGATGTATCATTTCTTTTCACATTGTGGCTAATTGGTTCACAGTGTCAGTCTGCTACGACTCCTTCTAGTCCCAGGGTTTGTGTCATCAGTACTGATCCAGGATCTTTGCTCTGTGTCACAGACATCCCTAGAGGTTTTCTCCCTGTACAGAGAATTCTTGGTGTCAGATGCTGTTTAGATATGCATGTAATTTCTCTTTACTTTTCCATTGACACTGATGATGTCAGGGTAGTTTTTTTAGTTCATCAAGATACCTTCTGCAGTTACTGCAGTAGCAGAATGAAAGAAAATCACAAGCGGGTTTTTTGCCAGTTGATTTTCTCTCTCAGCAAGGAGGCTATGAATTTAAAAAACATAGTTTAAATGTGGAGGACATTCTGTACAAACTTCAAGGTTGATTTGAATCTTGGGCTTAAACCACCTGACAGCTTCACTATTATATTGTGCTGGTTTAGCTTTTAGTATGTGTAGCATCAGTACGAAACACACATACAGCTGATGCACAAACTAGTAGATCTTTACCTGTACTTAATTTATCCTGACAAGAAGTTGCTGCTATTCAGTTTAGTTTGGGAGTGAAATAACCTTGTATCAATCCACGTTATACGTAAGAGAGTTTCAGCTACTAAAGAGGAGATGTTTCAGCTCCTAAGATTGTGCTTTTATAGTATGATGGCAGGTGTGGATTACATGTCCTTCAATATGCTGTGAGGGCATACAAGGCCACTGAGAAACTGCCCTTGGAGGAGCGAACAGAATCCACAAGGACAGGATCAGTACCCATGTTGCCTATTTGGAGGAATAACAACAGGCACCATTACAGGTTAGGGGCTGCCCTGCTGGAAAGCAGCTCCATAGAGAAAGACCTTGGAGTCCTAGTGGACAGCAAGTTCACCATGGGACAGCAATGTGCCCTTGTGGCTAAGAGAGCTGCATCAAGAAGTGTGTCCAGCAGGTCTAGGGAGGTTCTTCTCCCCTCTACTCTGCCCTGGTGAGATCACACCTGGAATACTGTGTCCAGTTTTTGGCTTCGCAGTTCAAGAGAGACATGGTCCTGTTGGAGAGAATCCAGCAGAGAGCCATGAGGATGATTAGGGGACTTGAGCACCTCCCCTATGAAGAGAGACTGAGACACCTGTGTCTCTTTAGTTTTGAGAAGACTGAGAGGGAATCTCATCAATGTGTATAAATATATAAGGGGTGGGTGTCAAGTGGAGGGGGTGAAGCTTTTTTTCGGTGGTGCGCAATAATAAGGCAATAAATTGTGGGTATAAGCTTGAATATAAAAGATTTCACCTCAACATGAGGGGAAACTTCTTTACAGTGAGGGTGATAGAGCACTGGAACAGGCTGCCCAGAGAAGCGTCTGGATGCATTTCTGTGCAGACTACCCTAGGTGATCCTGCTTTGGCAGGGGGTTGGACCCAATGATCTCTGGAGGTCCTTTCCAACTTCTAATGTACTGTGATACTGTGAACTTAGAGGAAAATAGCATAGCAACTGTGTCAGGGTGTCTTCTCAGAGAAAAACAGTTGTTCACTTCAGAAAGAAAGATGGAAGTGAATTAGCTTGACTGTGGTGCATGTAGTCAGGGTATCTGGGTACTGGCTCACCGGGAGCAAGCCAAAGAGGCAATGCAGAAGTGACTGTGCTAGCACCATTTCCCTGGGATGTCTAGTCCTAAATCGGAGGAGTTCTGGAACACTTGAACACTCTATAATCCATGAGTCAATGAAACCTGACCAACTTGATCATTTGAAAGTTTATCTGATGCCATTGCAGCTTTTAGATCTTGAGCAAAGTCTCTGAAATACAATCCTTTGGGAACTAGTTATTCTTTAGCCCATTGCTAGCTAAGTTTTTTGCACTGACTATATCCTCTAAGGAATAAAAGGAGACATTCACTTCTGAAAAGCCAACAGGGCCATGGTAATTTATTTTGAATTTTAGGCAGAAGCATTTTTTTCTTTCTATGCACACCAAAATTCTGTTATTGTTGTCTTCAATTAGAAGTAAAAAGGTTAAAGAAGCAACCTCAATTAAACTACACACTTAAGGAAAGACATTATTTTCAGCTAAGCAAGAATTAAAATTCTGAATGTGGCATGAGATGTTTAAAATGTACAGTAAGAATCCCCAGTACACATTTAATATCCGAGTTCCTTTGAGCAAAATCCCAGTTGCTTATGAAAAGCTGAGGTTTAAAACCTATCTAGTGGCCAGAGTCTTAAGGCAGAAGGTCAAAGAAATCTATTACTGAGAGAATAATTAAGGGTCTGGTCATTAGCTTGGCTGATTTGATGCAGTTCCTCTGAGGTTAATGGAGCTTGACTGATTTACATGAGCTGATAAGTTACCTTCAGCTCCATGTTTTTAATGAGTAAAGTAACTCCCTTCTTTGAAAGTAGAAATACTGTTATTTGCTAAGAGCTGTCTCATATCCATTTAGGAAATATTCCACAATGAGGGAATGAATGCACAAGAAAGGTACTGATACAGATCACCTACAGGATACCAAACAAGAGGAAAGTGATGGTATGGATGAAGGTAAAATTGTAGGATATCCATAGGGTACACTTGTTGTACACTCATGATTACTAACACTGTGCAAAGTATACAGGACTGCTGCCAATCCCAGATATGTGCCTTATGTGAGGAGATTGATTGTCATTGTGCTGTCGTAATATACAGTGTTCACAGGAACTAAATGCAGACAATGTTTGTGTACAATTTCTCCAATATCAATGGAAGAAACAGTGCCTCATGGAAAGATCACCAGCTCCTAAAACATGGGTGTTCGGGCACACTGCACTACGTTATTCCAAAGACCATGATACTTAACTTCTTGTTTGATGAGAAGTATTTGAGTTGTTAATAATGCATATGATTACCATAAATCCACCAACAGGTAGTAGCTGTGAAAGCTGCTGAATAAAATGAAAAGTAGGATAATTCAGATACAACCATGCATTAGGAAAGGATTTAAAGGAGCAAACTCTCTGTGTTTTCTCCTACTCTTCAATAGGGGGTTAGGCTCCAGTTCAGTAAGAAGCATTCGAAGCTCAGGAATGAGTTACTCATTCTTAACTGTGACAGCCAAATCTAAACAAATAAATAATGATTTTCTGTGAGAACAGATGAATGGGCTCGTGAACAAAACAGCAGACAATTTTCTCTGCAGTCTTTGCTGTACACTTAATAAATGTGAGCACACCATACACTTAACTTTCCTATAGCAAAATTTCCTGACAGTAGTTTGCAAATAACATTTGCAACACGTGTTTCTTTTGAAAGTGGAAACAATTGCAGGCTTGTTTGATACAGTCAACATACTCAAACATGACAGAAGTATCTTCTCTAGATGAGCATGACAAATGTCAGTCTGCTTGTCAGGGTGCTTAGCTGGTGTCCCTGTTAGAGAAAGTCCTAAGCCATTTAAAATGCAGTACAGAGGAACTGTAAGTGCTGCTTCAATTCTGACAGTGGGGGTAGTAGCCCTTAGCAGAAGGAGTATTGCATCTATCCTGCACACTGCAAACACATCACTCCAAGAAAAGCATTGTCATGGCAATTGTTTTCCCTGGTGAGTGCTGACCAGGATAGGACCAAGACCAAGTGTACTCTGGACAAAGCATGAACTCTGATGTCTTGACTTTCCCAAGTTTACCTGAATCTAATTTTTCTGCAGATCAGTTTGTATATAAAATGAAATGATGGAAATTTAGAGTGCAGCCAAGGAGAACTGAATAACCAAGCAAAGCTGGAAACTTTTAAAACAGATTTGTTTCCACATTTTATTCATTTTAGTGCTAGCAGAATAACATGTCTACAGAAGAAAAAAATGAATGCTATTTTGGCTGATGCATTTTCAGTAGAAACATTATGTTACATTTAAAGCATTGTCTCGCTTTTAAAGTTTGGATCCAGGGAAAAAATCTAACAGCCATATCATAGTCTCAGTGCACAGAAAAATAGAAAACTAGCTTGTATCTGCAATGGATAGAAGAACCATCCAGACAAATCATACAGAGCTCCACAATACCTGCTTTTTCAGGAAACATTGATAATTGATATTAATTTTGATAGTGCAAATGATGCTTTTCTTTTCTCCAGCTGTAAACATGTAACTTATTATAATGGCAATGTTTTCATGCAGAGTATCAAGTGTAAAAAAAGCACAAATGTGCAGTATTGTTTTGAGAAGTTATAGACTGGGAGCAGGATAAACTGATCTAAGAGGAACACAGAAGAGTTTCTGTAAGAGTTATTCCAAGTGAGAGTTCTCAAGGGCTGAGAAGTTTCATAGTTATCAAAGAATGTGTTTAATAGGTTTCTCCAGACATTTTTTCTTAAAAGTAGTGGGGTTTACTTATTAGTTATATCTGCACTTATTTACTAGGCATAGTAAGATAAAGAGTCAAGATTATGGACTGTGGGCTACAGTCCTATTAACTTGCTGCATTCGGTGAGGCACAGACTTGCCCACAGGTAGATGAAATAATTTAGTTGTGCAAATCCTAATTGTCAGTACCCCTATATTCCATGTGTGCTGACAAATTCTTCTGCTTTATTTTATTTTATATTATTTTGTGTTATTTAATTAATATTTTTTTCCAAAGTCCTATGGAAACTGGGTTCTGCTTTGTGGGCTTCCAAATAACAATATATAGAAATCAGCAGGTCTAAAGGATTTTATTTGAAGGAAAAAATACCAAATTCTCATCCACTATGTGTGTACAGACTAAGTAGTCACGAAGAAGTTTCAGTCAGTATTATATGTATTGCATATTCTGAAATTAGTGTGGCAATTAATTAATTAGAATGGCTATTAATAACATCTAAAGCTTTTCAACTCTGTCTCTATAAGAAGGTCAAACAAACCAATATAATCCATGAATAGAAGAAAAATATTACTGCAAAAATCTTGTAGCCTATCATTAACATTAATGAGGATGTTTTCTTTACTCAGGTCCATTTGACAAGAAATCAGTGATTAAATCTCAGAATCTTGTGTTTCTGCTAATGACAAGAAGGAAAATACCCAAGTAATGGTTAAAAAATGCTCCTTTAAAAGATAATTTTCTGATTTTATACTGTGACAGCTTAATGGCCTCTGACAGATGCGATAGAAAGCACTCACACAGACTAACTCCAATACCACACAGACACCATACTGCCTGCTGAAGAAATCAGTGTCTTCCCAGGAAAAAAAAATAGAAAAATTTTTAAAAATAAGAAAAAGGGGAAAAAAATATAAAATAGGAACACTTAAATATGAGCACTCTTGCTACTGTTTCAAATTCTTACTAGTTCCTTGAATGTCACAGTCTGTGCTTGAAGCAGTGTTCTTCATAGCACCCAGCAGTACATTGGGGTATCAGGGTATATGGGAGTGGAGATTCGTCCTCCCAGAAGCAAAACAAACTTACAGTTTCTCAGAACCAGTTTCATTTTCAAAATAATGGTCTCCTCTGCTTAGCTTGTGTGAGTTCTAGTGGAATAAACTGTTTGGTCCCATAGTTTTCTGGACAACTTTGATCACTCAGGCTTGTGGCAGTGCTTCTTCCCACCTCTAGAGTTTTGGGGTTTTTAAAGAGGAACTTTTACATCAAGTTTCAAAACTGTTTTATTTGTGAAAGCTCCAGCTTCCCTTCCTCTACAGGTATCTATCATTGCCAGATGTTTTAAATACTAGGGTATTGTTTAGTTTGCAAAGTCCAGTTCTTCAGCTTATTAATAGCACTAGGGGCAGCTCTAGCAGAGGCTGCTGTCAGGTCAGTACAGTACTTTTAGTATCATGCTAACTAAATCCTGCTCTTAGCCTCATCTACACCAGTTAGCCTGGTTAGGTACAATGGTTCCAACTGGGTCACTTAAACTAAGTATCCTGCCAAAAGCTCAACTGGAAAGGCTCCAGCATGCTTGAACTCTCTTTTCCTATGTATTCCTTTAAAATATCAGCAGCTTTTAGAGTTTTTACAATGAATCTCTGTATGCACTGTCTTAATTATAGACCATTGCTCTTTCCTTTTTTCCTCCCCTGTTCATTTGAATGCAAATCCAGTTCCTCACTGCTGAACAATGGAAATGTCCACAGCATTCACTTCCTTAGATCAGGGTTCAGATTTCAGGAATCAGAAGAAAAGAGCTGTGCCAAGCCTGAAGAAAATTAGACTGCTTAAAATGCTTTTGAGTTGTAATATTGCACATGCAATGTGATGTTAATAGTACTGTGCAGTGATTAGGAAATATATTGTGTGTGTATGCAGTTGTCTAGTACATATAATGATATGTCAGCTACTAATCAGATATTGTTTTCAGTTATAAAATGAAAAAACCTTCTGTATGATGAAATAATCTCCAAATGCATTGAAGAAACCAACTGTATTCATAACTATTCTTATTAAGCCCTCAAAAGGAGCATTTCTGATAAAGGCAGTGCTGGCAACAGATCTGCTTCAGGTGGAAATAGGTCAGTAAGAAATTGTAAATCAATACTTGAAATAATTAAATAGTTTAAATCATAGGACAATAACCAAAAGATTCAGTCTTCTGAATCTATGTACTGTAAGAATGTTTACATGGCTGTGAAATTGCAAAGGCTATTACAGTGGAGATCTTCCTTTCTGAAACATATGGCACCAGAAATTATGCCTTCTGAAAGAGAGAAAGAAAGATTTGGAAGGTATCTTCTTGATGAATGTCAGTCTAAACAGATGACCAAGTTTCCCATCCTTAGGCATGCCTCACACACTGTGAGATTTATACTGGTATTTACTGGAGAGGTAGCTGTAGTTAATTTTGGCTAGAGAAGCCTATGTTCTGCAAGTTTGGGGGGCTTGTCTATCCTTTGGGTTCCTAGATAAATTGTCAATTTATACACCAGAAAGGAAGCTGAAAAGAATGCTAATGGAATTTGGGTTTTCTTGGTTCAATCCTCACATTTTATGAATGCACATGTAGTCTGTATATGCACCTGATCTAGGGGAAAGTGGCCCTACCCATGGCAGGGGGTTGGAACTAGATGGTCCTTGAGGCCCCTTCCAACCTTGACAATTCTGTGATAGTCAAACAAGTCTTACCCAGACATTCAGAATCAGTTTAAAAGACCATGAGGAAGCCTCCTATCTTGCATGATTATTTACTGAAAGTGTAGGAATAACTCATTTTCTTAGTAGGATGCTGACAAGTAATAACATGGACAATATAAAAATGGTGAAGCAGGTAACTTGATGCTTTCTGAGTGTCATTAACAACTCGTGATCATGTCTTGGTTTTCTTCTACACCTCAGTGGCATCCTTGCCTTTCTGATAAATTTGTGCCAGAGAGGCAAGATCAAAATGTTTAATTGGTTTGTATGGCCCCAGGGGCTGCCAATAGTTTGTAAACATACTGGACCAAATCCTTCTGTGTTTTGATCACTAACCATTAACAAATTATTATAACAGATGAACTTGTGCAGTAAAATCTTGGACATTGATACTGTAAGATGGATAACAGTGTTTAAAGTAGAAATCTCTTTAAGTTAGTAGTCAACATTTGTTTTCTGTAATAAATGGAACAAAAGTCCTTTCACATATAAGGAGTTCCTTCCTTTAAAATATCAAGTTATAATAGAGGGAAAATAACATGTGCTGCTAGCATATTGCGATTATATTAAATTAAAGCTTTTTTCTCCACCTTTTAGACCATATTTTTGTCAGTACTGCAGACAGAACAGACAAAGTGAATTAGTTTTCACTTATTTTCACAGTCATCTGTAAGCAAGATTTATTAAAGTAATTAAATGAGGATTATGTAATTTGTAAAGCATTTAACTTAGAATTTGGAAGTGTTGAAAGTACTAATATACTTAGAATTGATTTGTCTTCAGATTGTGTGAGACTTGTAGATATTGCTGTTTGCTAATGGAATGGCAATCACTTAGGAGCGATTGGGTTCGTGCTGCTTGTTGTAAAGCGTGCATTTGCGAGAAGCTCTGTGTCACTGCCATTGGCAGAAAAGCCATCTTAGAGAGGCAGCATGCGGGGAGCGCCACACACAAAGCTCCTTGAAGGACTGGCTTGCATCTTAGCACAGACAAATCCTCTAGTGCTGCTTCAACGAAGACCAAGTTGAGGAATCTGACATTTCTTACTTTAGATTATTTTTCCTTCCATTCCACCACACAAATTTTCATTTAGCAATAACTAGACTGTACTATTCTAACCATCCTAAAGAGCTAGCTCCCAGTCACCTCATCTTCACGTTCACTCATTTGCTTGCTGTTCCCCATGAAACCTGTCATAGAACAGCAACCTGAAAGCCAGTGGCTGCTGCTCCCCAGCCTCCACCAAATCCCCTGCCAGCTGCTGCTCTCTCCACCTTCCTGAGGCTGGCAGGGCTGGGCTGACTCTTGGATCTGCTGTGGTTGCTGCTCAGGTTCTCTCTGTGTTAGAGCTCACTGTTGATGTGGTTACATCACAAAAGATGTGGCTCAGGAAACCACCTTTTTTCTTTTTGCCCGTCCTTTGTCAGTTTATAATTTATAGGAAATCCAGCCAGTCTTCTAACTGATGTGTTAGCATCAGATGTACAGCTAACTCTAAGGGGTTTTATGATGCTTTCAGGAAAAAAAGAGTGTTTCTTTTGTAGAAACATGCATTTTGCTTCCTTTTCCATGCCTGAGAAAGAGAAACAACATTTTTCATTTTTCTGCCCTACCTAATGATTTCTGTTTTCTACTGCAACCATTACAGAGGCTGCTGCCCAGGAATGCTGGGCTGCCACACCTGGCTGGTGGCATTGGGATGTCTGGAGAACTGCATTGGGGAATGTCTGATACTGTCAGAAGCTTTCTTGTATGACTTTCTTGTATGCTTCTTACTATTGTTTTAGAACTTTATGTTTGAACTGGAAAATTAGTCTTCTTATTTCACCATAAGAACAATGTTCACTTTATGTCTTCTGATTTAAACACTGAACAAATTAAGGTCTGCCTATTGCTAAGGTGCTGCAGCAGAATTCTCTAGAGGGGTTCCTCCTCTCCAATAAGCAAGTAAGAACTGATTCCCTCTTTCAGTCCAGGAGGCTGCTGAGCAAGATATAAAACCAGTATGCTTTGTTGTAAGCTACTCTCTCTGTTGGAGATGATTGCCAGGCAGGCAGGTGATACAATTCAGTGCTCAACTTTTTCCCCAGGCTATGGCAGCTTCTTGCATCTATATTACAGGCTGCAAGCTGCAGCTGTATTTTTAAGTCCTGACTCTGATGTGTTCTTGCAGCAAGACTGTTTGGCTTCACCCTTTTTTGCCAGTCTTGTCCAAGAGACTTGCCATTGCCAGAACTCTTCTTTGGGCAGTGGGAGGTTGATTCAGTTTAGCTTTCTTGAGGGTTGTTTTTATTTTTTTCCTTTGATCTATTATGTCATTAACTGTAAGTAGATCAGCCTAATGTCAGCTGGAATGAATACTGACTGGAGACTTCAGGTCCTCTGAAAAAACCTTGTTGCTTATAAAGCAATATAATTGGTGTAAAAATGCTATTTAATGTAATTTAGTAACAAATTAAGAGGCTGTTGCTAATTCTTCCCTCTATATCATTCAAATCTGGAAGCATGTTGCTTAGTAATTTTGTTTGATCTCTTTTTTTGCCTCTTATTAATATTTGCATAAAGTTATCCCTTTTTTTCTTCCACATTTCTCTATCTCACCTTTCTATATCTTTCCTTGACTCCTTACTTCATGCTGTTTCAAATTCAAAATTGTCTATAATTAAAATATCTGCCACATTTATACTGAATTTAGGCTAATTGAAAATATAATTTTAGAAAGAAAAAGCCCAAAAACTTTCCTTTTCACATTCCTGTAGTAAGCATGCAAGTAGAGACTAATATTGGCAAATTTCTGTTTATGAATAATAGCTGAGAATGTTCCATCAGCAATGATTTTACCTATCATGTAGTCTCCATGTCTGAAGAAAATATTGGCTACTTTGCTACTCATTATTTCACCTTATTACCATGGTTAAGAGAATGGGACCTATGAATAATGGGGGTTTTTAATACTGTAATTGTTTCATGTTGATTTTCATTTCACTGTCTATGCAACCTCTTTAGAAATGTAAGATTTGCAAGAGCAACTGAATCTGATCAGTAGTTTTGCCTAAAAATATGGGAGGGATAGCCCTGACTAATGTAGATGAACCAGCCTTCCTGTAGTATCCACACTCCTGAACTTTACCCAGTAGTGTTCCTTGTGAGGGCAGGTATGAGAATTGTGAAGTATTTCTCAGATCTATATATTTTCCATTACAAATTGTAGCAACACAAAATTTAGCATACTATTTTATACTGCTCTGTAAACACAAGGGATATTCATTCCATTCTTGTGTTCAGTGTGTTTGGAGTTATTCTATGTGTTACCTGATAGAATGGTGAAAAGTGTTTATTCTGTTGCCCTGATAAGAAGATATTAAACAATCAGTCCTTTATAAAAGCAAGTATGTTTGATGTATTTGAATGTCAGTATGAGTGACATTTAAAAATAGTGCCATGAATATTTTCTGTTACCCCTTTCAGATTCCTCTATTCTTCCAGCTGGCAGCACTTCCTCTAGGGCGGGTCCTGACACAAAACTTGGCCCCTGGCTGTAGGGCACTGCCTGAGGCATTACCACATTCACTTTTGAATGGCACTCTGTTTTTTTTGTTTCGGTTACTTTTTCTCTGAGAACTTTTTCAACAGAATTGTAAAATATTTTGTTACATTCTAGGGATTTATTGTCTATAATTGGGGGGGGGGGGGGAAGAAGGTAGCTTATGAGTGTTAAAGAAATAATGAAGGTGGAAAAGGAGGTAAATTCTGTCCTAATTCCCTTTCTGGGACATAGAAAAAAGTCCACTAGCACCAGCATAGGTAACCCTGTCAGGTTCCCTGGGCTTTGCTCTTAGGACAAACTTAGGAAATGACAATCTGTAACCTGATGAACTTAGGCTAAGGATAGACATGACAACAGGTAGCTTTTCCTGAAGGTGTGTAAAGAAGGAAGGACTGATTTCAGCCTAGTTCACTGTGTAGGCATGAATTAATACATAGGTCCTGTATCAGTGCAATAGGAGTACAATACCGTGTGGATTTCATGTAAAGATCGCACTCCTGATTACCCAGGAAAACCAATTTCTCTCCTAGTCAGATCATTATCAGCCAATATATTGTGATGTATACAGAAAAGCTCCTTTTTTCCCCTCTTGTATTCATATCTGCCTGTTTATTAGCCCTGGCATCAAAAATTGGATTTTCTTTCCATAGGTTATGGCTCTATGCGTTATTAGCTAAACTTTTCCTTGCTCGCTCTCACAAATGTTATCAGAACACAGTAACAATGGTTTCTAAAGTCAGTTTGTCGCTGCCATTTCATTGTGACAACACCTGCTGAACATTATGAGAAGAATTACAAACTAACAAGAGAAGCATGCAACACAGGTTAAAATTTGAGGAGGTTTCCAAGCAATCATTTTAGACACCTAGCATGTATGTTCTGAAAAAGGCTCCAGTTCTCAGTTACAATTTTAAGGACTCCATCTCTCTGTTGTGTAGAGAAAGAGCCCGTACTTACAGCCAGCCAGGTATTTAAGGTTGCTCAGTAGTTTTAAGTTGTAAACAGAATGATTAGCTTTCTTTCAATATGACTTAGAACGTGTGCTTTTACTTTTAAAATAATCACTCTGCATACATAGCTGTGACATTAATTACCACATTGGATATATAAAATGCCAATTTACTTGCACTAAATTTCCTCCTTAACGATTGCTAGATGTGCAAATTAGGAGAGCACTTACTTATGCATTAACTGGAAAAGGTGTGTCTTTTCTACAGAATAATTAAGCATAGAACCCATCATGAAAATTCACAAGGCATGTGTCATTCCTATTGTATAACAGGGAGTGCTGTGTTAAGCTCCCCTGCTGCAAGCGTCCCTTCTCCAGCAGTGCTGTAACACATAAAATGTTTAATATGTTAACCTTGCAATTATAAAAAAAAAAAAAAGAAGCCAATTTTTGAGGCAAGACAAGGTCTGTGAAGCCAAGGAATCTTCTCTGTAATGACATACACATAACTGTTGTTAGAGCATACTAAAATTATAAGAGCACAAGCCTCTGCCCATTTTCTATTCATGTTTTCATTACCATCAAAATACAAACATATCTGAACTTAGGGAAATACTCTCTATAAAGTACCAATTATTATTATTGCTAAGCATAGTATGTGATTTATTTTCCTGTGTTTGCTATTCTCAAAGATAAAACAAGATAGAGTTCCAAGCATATTCCCAAATTTAAATTTGCTAAGAAATGCTAATGTGGGCATCTAAAAATGTCCAGAGATGTACCCAACTGCATGGAGTGTTATATAAAATTTAGAGGATATGGGTTGCAGCCTACTACTCCTCAGATTTTCTGTATTTCTTGGTTGCAGACCTACCAGAAATATGTATTTGATGGTATTTTAGGTCCCCTACCCGATCCTAAAATGGAAAAATGAGTTGTGGGGGTGGGAGGAAAATGAAAGTCTTGGATCAACTAGCAGGATTTGAAGACTACAAACAAGTTTTGGTTTAAGCCACTTCAAGTCTGGGGCTACCATACTGGTCAATTATTTTATTTAGAGAGATTAATTCTTCCCTAACGAGCTGGCATTCTAGTGCCAGAAATTACACTGCTTCTTCATAAACTGAGCATGTGTGGGTTCAGCTCCTGTCAAGGACAATTTTTAGCATTCAGATAGTGTGGTGCCCCAGAAATAACTGCGATAGACAGAAAGAATGAGTGAGGTTAGCATACTAGTCACAGTTACAATACTGAGTCATATGTGTATATTTATTTCACTGTTGATTGCCAAAGGCAATGCAAGAGTTTGAGACTGGGTCATGTTGCACAAAGGACATCTGCAATATTGGCTCGTTAAAGCCAAAATACGTGATATAAAAAGAACAAAGCTCCAAAGTTAGAAACATAGATACAATGGTAGTGACGGACTTCCTAATGATAAGGAATTAATTTGACTCTTATTTCATCTTGGATTTCATTAAGCTCAAACTGTGTATAAACTGTCCAGTGTTGCTTCCTCTGAAATATATTGGATGATCTGTCTTTCAGTTGGGAGCTCTTCAAATAGGGACAGTCTTTTTGTGTATTTTGGAAACTATCTAGTGAGCAGTTTGCATTCAAAGTGGAAATGACAGAATTTGTAAGAGGATCCCAGAAATTCCACTGAGGAGGTCCTTGCAAGGATTAAAAAAGAAATAAATATTCTAATGCTTCTCCAGTGTCATGCAGCTATGCCAGTAGTCAGAATGGGTTTCATGGAGGTTGCTGGAAGGGTAGCAAAAGCCTGATTTTGTAATGACTTGCAATGATTTCGTGGGACTTCCTTGTAGCTATTAGTAAGAGTTAAATTATCTTTACTCTGGGGCATCAGTATAGGAGGCTGGAGACATAAATACTGACTGTTGTCAACCAGTGCAAACTCTTATTTGAATCAGCCTGTTTGGGTAAGAAGGAGAAATCATATAATAACAATTTTTTCACAAGAAGAGGCAACTGAAACATCCTCTCTCAGTGCAGTATTCATTATCTGTTTCCTTCGCAGCAGTTATTTTTCCTTGCTCTGCACAAAGCATTTCCAGTCTGTTGTTATTACTTATCCTAATAAGTACCAGAAGAAGTATTGTCAGAAGTACCTACCAGAAGAAGTATTGTCAGAGTAATTAGGACTCCCAAGCCATTTTGAAGGCTCATTGCATTTGATTTGGCAATGTCTTCTCCAAGAGTTTGCCATCCAGCTACAGTTTACTATCCACTGACACTCAGTGGAAGAATGAAACTGCTCACAGAGAAAAGAAACCTTAGAGCAAAGAAAGAATCATGTGATTTTTTTATGCAGCTGTTTGGTAAGATGAAGTTTCTTAAAGATAGCAAATAGTGCATTGTACAAAATCACATGCTAGCTGGCCTGGTGTACTCCATGGAGGTAATCTCAGACATAGTGTTGCTGCCTTACAGATTAATTCAGAGGTGAGTTCCTGCATAAGAAGTTGTATACAATGTGCCCCACAGCCTTTGTGTTTCAAGGGGCTGCTGCAGTGTAACCTACAGTCTGGTACTATTGCTTTTTAATATGCCTTTAAGTATGTTTTTCCTCATTTGCCCAACTCTTGATAGTAGCATTTTCTTGTAATTTGTATTTCAATCAAAATTAAGGAAATGGGCAAAGTCTTCCATGCAGAAATCAGTATCAATACTGAGTCACCACCCCACACTTTTATTTGGTTCCTCTCTGCATTCCTCCTGTCTCCCTGCAATCAGAATTCTTTTGCTCATGCAAAATTAATCCAGTAGCACATAACTCACTTCAAAAGAGGAATCCACTTAATATTCAATTAAACTTCTCACATATTATAAATCAAGCACTTCTGGGTTCAGGCATTAGATCACAGTGTGCATCACCTGCACCTCACTCTCCCTCCAGACTCTGCCCTCAATTGCAGCCGTTGGGCGAGCGGAGCCAATGCCAGTGCTGCCTGCCGCCGTCCCCACGGCAACCACACATACTGTAGCCATGGAAACCACTGCAACACACTGGATGAACCACGGGAAAAAATCTGAGCAGTTATTCCACTTGTAAAAATACTTTAAAATTGCTAAAACACAGAAGGGGGGGGGGATGAGAAAAGAAAAGAAAGGCAAGGCAATATTGAAAAACATTGTCATTTCTGCCAAGTAGCACACACGATGGATGGCCACAGAGAATGTTTTTGTCTTCACTGTTTCATTTGTAGGGAAATGGCTTCATGATTATCTTTTCCTTTACTTGTACGACAGGATAAAAATAGGGCACGTATCTAATGCGTATGTGTAGATGTTACGAGTACAAAAACGTGTGTCTACGTCACAGGGAGAAGAGTGTAGCCATAAATACTTGTATAGAACATGCTAAGTCTCCTGCTTTTCCTGTCTTTTAAGCAACTGTGAAAGTGAATGCGTGATATGGAGTGACTTCTTTGGTTATACGTAATGTCTTTTCTGTCCGTTTCTCTGTGTGTTTGAATGCATGTATGCATGTGGTTATTTCAGGGGGTCTGTTTTAAAGGGGTTATTGGTGTAAAACAATGGTAATCTTGAAATACGATTTGCATTTTGCCACATGAACAATATTTATATTCCATTCTGCTATTACAATTTCCACAAGGCTATTTCTTGTCTTCATGTTCTTTTATAGGTGCTCTTCTTCCACATCAAAGGAAAAAGAGAGATTCTGTCACAAGGCTTTCATGGATGGCATATTAGTAAGGATCTGGAATGAACTATGGAGTATCACATTTGTCTCTCCTCCAGCGGGACAGAGGGCAGGGGAGATAAATAGTGCCTATCAAGCATAATGGAGGGAGATGTCCTTTCACCTTGCATCAGTTGTGTCACCCTTTGTCTTCCTGAGCTGCTGGACCCAAAGCCAGTCTGACAAAGGTACATTGTCAAGTACATGTTAGAGGGATTATGTAGGAAGCTGGAAATGTAAGACTAAAATTACAGACTATTTAAAACCTAACCCATAATTGAATTTCCCTGTAGCTTAGTGGTTTCAGCAGTCAGAACTCTGAGGGCATAATTTCAAGGTAGTTTGTAAATGAATAAGAGGCACCATGCAAATCTCCAGTGAGATTCCAGTGACAGTGAGATCAGGCAGGTGGTGCATGTAGCAACACCAGGCCTTGCTGCTGTGGTTTGAGCCACCACAGTGCAGCTTGGGGTGTAATGGCAGCTTGGCTGACCCTCTTTCGGCCTACTACTCTTGCTGTATGGAAGATCCCCCTTCAAAAGTGACTTATTTTAAATTTTTATGAAAGAAATAATCAAGGCAGCCATTTCTGAAACCCATGTTCATAAAGAAAATATGCCAGCTCACACCTTTGAAGATCTGTTCTACATCTTTCTCTTGTCTCTTAACTCCAAATTGCCCTTGGTTTAATACTTCAAATACAGTTGCATGTAGCTAGGAATGGGCTGTTACAGCTTATACATATTTCATAAAGAAATTCAAAGTTCTGAACTTTGGAAAACTTCCCTGCTGAGTGTAGTTTTCTTCTGCATAACCACTATTGTTGCTTTCCTCTTTAAAAGAAATGTATTAATTTGTATTTTCTTTTTCTTGCTAGTTAGTATTTGTATGTTCAGATGGAATTCTAAAAATCCTTTCAAAACACATTTTTCTGTTGTTTTAGCTACAGCACTGTATAAATGGATTTATTCAGACCATACATAGGCTGCAAATAGTCAGGAAGTGTTAAAGGATGTTTGGGCCTGAAAATATTACTCCAAAATGTATGGTTATATATCACATATCTTTTTATTTAAGTTTGTTTGTTTGTTTGTTTCGTGGGATTTTGTTGATTTGTGTGTGTGTGTGTCTGTATCAAGATTAGAGTATATTTGAGGTTTCTTAATAATATATGCATATATTCTGAAAACTGAAAGGATTTATGACTCTCATTTTTCTAGGCACACCTGTCTCATTTATGTTAGATGAAGAATGTTATTAAATGCAACATTTCATGTGTGTCTGGTAGTAGGGTATTGATCTCTTTGGACTTCATCCCATGCTTTGACCTCTTAGGACTGGTCTATGAAAGTTTTCTCCCTGATTTCAGCAGAAGAAAGATCAAAGGCCATAGTGCATGATTGTGAAAATATTTTGTAATTATACAGATTCCAAATGTTACATATTCATTAGTAACCAAAGCTTTACCAGAACAAGGAAGCACTCTTCCTGTACGGGAGTACCAGTGAACCATTCCACAGCCCCCTACAGCCGCAGCAATAGTAGTAGCTGTCTTTGGATGGATGGCTACTCTCATGTATGATGACTTTATGCTACCTGTACAGTCATCATATACAACCAAAACAATCCCTACTCCTAAAATTATGGTTTTGTTCTTTTCAGCTTTTAAGCATATTTTAGTCTCGTGTCACTGGACTGTAATAATGGTACAGTCCCTGTGGTATTCAGACTGGACCCACATTGGATCAAAGCCATTCAGGAATATTTACACCTGCTTCTAATCCATTGGAGGGTATTTAACCTTAGTATACACCACTTACTAACAATAATTAGTGTTTAGGTTTATCTTCACAGGAGGTATAGTCTATACAGTCAGTAACTGAGTACCTGTATTTGAACTAAATGATTCATAAGTATTGAAAGTGATTGTGCCCAGTGATTTATTTATTTTTTATTCAACCATTCCAGAACTCTAAAATACAGCATATAGACCCAAGGCAATCAGAAATTGCTACAGTTTTAGGTTAGTACTGAAAGGCTGTTTAGCATCTTTCTCATTTCTTCAAAATAGTAGTGCTGTGTTTGTTTGAAATAGTGGTTTGAAAAAATCTACCTCATCTTTTGTAATCCAAGTAAATTCTAGAAATATAGACACAATATGACAAATCATAAAGAAGATAACTACATATTATATGTATTTATGTGTGTATGTATACACATGATTTTAGGTTGATGCAGGGGACCACCATACATCATCCACATAAATTCTGTATAAATCACCATAGTTCTGCTGGAGCTTTTCAAGTCCCTCATTCTAGCAGTGAAAGGCTGTTGGTTACTGCAGGGTCTTTCCCTTGGTTCTTTGGCATTTTGAGGTGGCTGTCTCACTGTGACAACATGAAGCCAAGAGTTAGTGCTGGTGAAAGGGAGGAAATCAGAATGACTCCTTTATCCTGTGCAAAATACTATCCAAGTGAAGGCAGCCTGTGCAAGAAGTGCTGCCTTCTGCTGTTAGTCAAGCTCATGTGGATGCACGGAGTCCATAGTCTCAGAAGAGGCACTTTGGAAATTCAGGGAGTGTATTTCTTCCAGTAGAACTGCTTGGCACACACTAGCACTGACATAATGAGACAGCAATGGCAGGGCCCTTTTCTGCCTGTAACTGAAAATACTATTTTTGATCTTTGTTTCCCCTTTCCCAACTGGACACAGAATAGCATGACATTTCAGTTAGTGATAATTCAGGATGGATTATAGTTCCTTCTGGGACTAGTGAGAAAGCCTTACTGCTTACATTTGCTTTTAAAAGATGTTAATTAAAGTTTATCCTCTCTAGTGGGAGCTGTTTAGCTCTATCCCAGACAAACCAGCAGTACGGACATGCTACAGGTGTGCCAGAGATTCAACTGCTCTGAAGTTCTTGGAGAAATCCCAGGGCAGAAGCCTGTGTTATCTGTTTAAGATGAGCCCCAGAATTTTCTCAGACTTAAAAGCTATGCAGACAGTAAGCTCTCAAGGAAAATTAGAACTTGCTGGGTACTCACATGCCTGAGTATGCCAAGGGAAAAGGAAGCCACCAGTAGCGTATGGGCACACTGCCCACAGGTATGCTTCCAGATGTCATTAAGATAATCAAATGGAGAGGAAGCAGAGCATGGTAACCCCGTAACTGCTCCAGAGTTTACTGTTTTCAGAGCAGCACAGACTTAGCTGAAGTGCAGCATTACCCCCAGGCTATTGCTTTCCTGAGAGAAGTATCTATGGTGCTGTATCTCAGAAATCTGTGAGAACTCTGCTTTTGCAGTGGCAAAGTAGTGCTCATAGCAAACCTACTGCATTTCATATGAGTCTATTGCAAGAGCTCTGTGTTATTTTTTATTTGTAATCTCTAACTTAATTTACTGCAGTGCTGGACTTCAGATAATGGTGACCATTTAGGTGTAAGCTGTATTGATTTTATTCAACCAATTTCTCCCTTTCTGGCTGCAAATGTATAGGTCTCCATATGCTATAATGGCTCCTACAATATTTGTGACACCTGTACTTCAAATAGGTATTGCAAACATCTGAGACAATAGACTATCTGCATCTTTGGGGTGATTTTTCATGTATCTTTACAGCTCACACATAAGTCAAGGTGGCTCTGTGGTACAAAACTGTAACAAGTGCTTTTTAAGTACATTATAAAATCTCACCATGGCAACATCATTCTGCTCATCGTATTTGGAGTGAGAAAAAGAAAACAAGCAAAAATAATATTAACCCTGAAACCCTTCTGAAATTTACAGAATCACAGAATGGTAAGGGTTAGAAGGGACCTCTGGAGATCATCTTGTCCAACCCCTCTGCCAGAGCAGATTCACCCAGAGCAGGCTACACAGGACAGCTTCCAGGCAGCTTTTAAATGACTCCAGAGATGGAGACTCCAGCACCTCTCTGGGCAACTTGTTCCAGTGCTATACCACCCTTGAAGTAAAGAAGTTCTTCCTCTTGCTCCCAGACCTTTCTTCACAGAGCTGCTAGCCAGCAGTTCAGTGCCTAACTTGTACCAACATGTGGGGTTGTTCCTCCCCAGGTACAGGACCCTTGCTGAATTTCATAAGGTTGCCCTCTGCCCGACTCTCCAGCCTGTCCAGGTCATGCTGGGTGGCAACACAGCCTTCTAGTGTGTTAGCTGCTCCTCCCAATTTTGTGTTGTCAGCAAACTTGCTGAGGGTGCATTCTAGCCCTTCATCCAGGTTGTCAAAGAATATATTGAACAGAACTGGACCCAGTACTGACCCCTGGGGAACACCACTTGTTACAGACCTGCAACTAGACCATAACCCTCTGAGCTCCCTCCTTCAGCCAGTTTTCAATCCACCCCACTGTCCATTCATCTAACTTCAACTTCCTAAGCTTGCATATGAGGATGCTGTGGGAGATGAGCTCAAAAGCGTTGCCAAAGCTGAGGTAGCAAATATCCACTGCCCTTCCCTTTCTTGTAGAAAGTTTTAATCTTTTGCTTTCAGCTTTGTATGAAACTACCAAATACCTAGTTTGCAGTTTTGTCACTGTGAACAGATACAACTTGATTGTAATAGAAGAAAGTTAGAAAAAAGATGGCATGTTTGCTTAGCTTCTCTGAGACCTGATCACCCTGGGAAGGGTGCAGAAGCCCAGGTATAGCTGTAGAAGGGATACCAGTTTGGAAATGATCCTTCAAATACCTATACCCTGGTGTCATGCAAGCTAGGCTCAAAATGGATTGTCAGCCTTCTTGTAGGGGCTTTACATTCCCCTGTAAGCAGTGGCAATGTTTTCTCTATTCTCTTGTTATTTTATTTCTGCATTCTTTTGAAGGCTTGGTAATGTCTGGCTAAATTGGAATTGTAAAAGAGTGTTAGGCTGCCTGCACTAAGGAACTGCACTTAAAGTACTCCTCTTGGTAGTATCTAGTGGGCTACAGCTGAAGAGATCTTCCAGATAGCATGATTCAGAATAGCATCAATTATCTCCGTTCTTGCCTCTTCTCTCTCTCCCAATAGTCTCCACAGCCCAGTGTTACAGGAGCACTTTATTCAAGCAATGGGAAAGAGGAGTGCAGGCTCAGCAAAAGGCTCAGATAAAGCTAAATACAACTACAATGTCTCAGGTCATCATTTCTCAGGTAAAAAATGAAAATGGACAGGTTCTCAGGGAATTCATCACCTACAAATTCCTTGCAACTGTGGATAAATTGGGTTGGTCTGAATATCTGAACAAACCGTATTACTTTTGACACAGGTATGGATATAGGGTTTAGAGTTTAACCATCTACTTTAGAGATATGTGATTTATTTCTTATTTCACTCTAGTTCATTCCCATTCATCTAACTCTTTTAGAACAAGTTCTTTGTTTATATTCAGTATAAATAGGGAAGGAAACTAAGGGAAATATAAAGAGATTCTGAATTAAACCCAAAAAATCCAACTATTTTTAATCCTTCATGAATTTTTCATTACTACTTCCCACAAAACACCTCCTGCCTTCTCCAAATGTTCTAAAAAGTGCTGCCATTCTTGATAGATAAAAGCAGTATAAAATAATTGTATTAGGCAAAATTCCTTCTTTGTTTTTCTCAAACTGCTATGTAGTGACTTTCCATCCAGTGTCTTCTGCAGTGGAAATGGGTTCTTTAACTGTCAGGAGAGTAAATGAAGTTAGCTATGGTTACAAATCTGTAGAGGAACTTGAGCACAGAGACAAACTTAAAGGACCTTCTTGCTCATTTACATAGAAATAGTATAGAAAGTTCACTCTCAGTCACTTCTTTCTGTTACTGTTTATAGGGAGGGAAATGGTGCTGGTACCAAAGCATTCACTGTGCCCATCATCTTTCTAGCCATGGCAACTCCAGTAAACTGGAATAGTGAGTGTGGAGAAGACCTGGCTGGAATTACGCTATTCTAGATGTCTCAGGCTGCAGGAAAAAGACAGTCTCCAATTAAGCAGAGGTGGAATTTATTAAATATTAAGTTTAGAATTGGTTGAAAAACTTGTGAAAACCTGGCTTCTTTGTTTTCCCATATAAAAATCAGATGTTCTTGCACAGATTATCTTTCAAACTTTTTGGGTTTAGAGGCAAAGATTTCACCAATTCACCAGAATACTTTCCAGAACACAGCAAACACCAAACTTCCAAGGCCATCTTTTAATTCTGTACGGTTATGTTGAACCTTGCACAAGAGACTGCTGATCTATGAATTATTTTGCTCTAGTACATTTTAATACACACTTTCACACACATTCCAAATCATATTCTATGAGGTGGACTTAGGGAGGAATGGGGTAGCACAGGCACGTTCCTGTAGGTGGAATCATACTTTGAAGGTGCCCAATCTGACAGCTGACATGATATGCAGTCATCCCACTACACATCACCTGGATTGCAAGGATCACTTTATCAGATAAATATGAGGCTGACTATCATGTTGCATTTTCACCTTTCTCTTGCTTCAGGATTAAATGCACAGGACACAGTCAGTGGTGCCTATCATTTAGGTCCTGGCAGAGAAAGAAGCAGCCAATGCAGTGAGCATGAGGCAGGAACCCCGTTAGTTTATTTTGGAAATAGTGAGTAATAGTTTACAGATCAGTTGGTGTGGGAGTGACATGTAATGACCTTGATCAGTCATTTTTGTTAGGCATTGAACAGAGATGGCCTTACTCAAGGAACATTAAGTGTAAAACAACACCTTTAACACTTTGCTCTTAGTCCAGGGCTCTGGTACATCTGAAATGAAGCCCTTGCTAAGCATAGGTTGCCCTTCACTACTAAACCCAGAAACCTCAAGCTGCCCAATGCCATGGCATGGGGAACATTGAGCGAAAAAAATGTGTTCATTCTGGGTGTCTTCTAGGCTATAGAGAAAGTGTGTATTTTGCCCCTCTGGTGCTCAGAGCGATCAGCAAAGCCTAATTGTTTGCTTAAACAGCCTTTGGAGCAGTGAGAGCTAACAGAGCTATAAACTGGCAGGGCTGGCCAATGCAGTTGAACAGCAAAAAGACTTTCAAAGAGGCAGTTTGCTCCCAAGTGCTTATTGTCAGCTCTTTGAGTTAAACAGATTTTAACAACCCAAACAAAACCTCCACAGGGGAGCCTTTTACAAATAGAAAACAAAGGAGCCCTGCTCCAGCTACATCAAAGCTTCCAGTCCTTTATAACCTCTGGTGGCAGTTTGTTTCATCCAAGGCCCCTAACTCAATGCTAATGTCAGTTTTCCCGCCTACCAATGAACTATTTTTCTGGAGTTTCCTGATCTAGCTTTTAGCTGACTTCAGAAAAAAAAACAGGATTGCTTTAGGCAAAGCTACAACCCATTACCATACCGAGGCTGCCCCCATGAAAAGTGTTTGAGAGCACCTTGTTGTCATGAACTTCTAAAGCCTTAGATGCCTCTGGATTTGTTCACGTTGAAACGGTGCTATTCAGATTATCCTTACTATAGTAGCTGCCTTCTCTTGTGCAGGCTGGGAGAATTGAGAGGCTGGTGAATCTGAAGTGAAGATTATAACCTTTATTTATTTATTTATTCCATTTTTATCCTCCAGCCCAATGTGAATAAGGGATAGTAATGAAATTTGAATTTATAAAAAGTTCATGGTAGTGAAATTCCAGGCACATTTAAGAGAGAACAGCTTTTCTTTGCATTTGCTGTGGGGTTTTAAATACAGTTTTGTTCAGAATATGATGAATTTAACACTGCAGTTAAAAAGGGGATGTTCTTGTAGCTCTGGATAATTAACATCAGAGTAGGATGCAGCCTCATCTAAGAGGCAGAGCCATCTTTTATGGCTGCTCCACTTTGACATGACAAAAGTAACACATGCTACACTGGTAAATCCATACCTAATGTTAAAAAAATGCACTAATGTTAAAAAATACTTAAGTCAGGCTGTAGAAATTAAATATATGGTTGTATAGGAAATGTTGTAGGTACAGGTGATATTTCATTTGCAAGAAACAAACTCTAAGTTCTGAAACGTCAAACCCCACACCATTACAGACTGTCCAGAAGTTGTAATTTTTTCATTTCAAAATGTGTGCTTATAGGCAAAAGACACTAATGAAATCTGAATAATTCATTTCTCAAATCTTTGTTATACTCTATACATTTGAGAGAGAGCACTGACAAGGAGAAAATGGCAAGCCTCATCCCGACACAATATAACAATCTCAAATTCACTGGAGTCATCCTGATGCCTGTATTATCACTTCAGTTTCCCTGCTCACTTTAATTACCCAAGTAGTCCCATCAGTACCACATCTACTTCCAAACACATTGTGTTGCCTCCTCCTACTCTGCAGATCCTCTCCTTGCTGCTGGAGTGCTATGTTCAACTCCTTACGGCAGAGACTTACAGCACTGGCTGGATCTCGCTTAGAGTAGAGAGTAAATATGAAGTGACAAAAAGCTGTAATGCAGCATGCTACATCTGTCTCAGTACTGCACTGTGGTGGGAGTACATAAGAATATGTCTGCAATATTTCCCTGTTACTAACAAAATCTTTTGAGTTTCTTGTAATTTTGGATATGTCAGGGTTTGAGTTCCTAATTTGAAATCCTTCAAAGAGCCAGGAATTGTATAAATTTATGTTAAGGGGGGCGGGAAAGGGTGGGGGGGGAGCACACAGTGTCAAAGTATGTCAGGTTAAGAAGACCTACTTTTCTTAATCTTATGGCAATACTGCCTCTTTTCTGTAATACACATGTGAAAGCACCTGGTTATCTTCCTGCATCGGAGTTTGTACTTCCGCACTCAGTAGACAGCAGGAGGTGGTTTAGAATGTGTACAAGGAAGAATTAGTGCTCCACCACTGTTTCTGAGATAAGCACTTCCATTTGCTTCTGCCTGACAGTAAGACTCCTCTCTTTTCTGAAGACTTTCTGCAGTTAACTATATTTCTTTGAGGCCAGCAACTGACAGATAGGCTGATAGGAGGAGGTAAAGAAAAAGAAGAATTTATCCTGTAACATCCCTAATCTGGGGAACAAGTGGATCAACTGAGCAGGGAGAAAGATAAGTGAGGAAGAAGCTTATAATTAAATGATGCAGTGGAATTTGAAAATTAAGGAGACTGAAAAGGCTCCACCTGCAATGAATGAAGGATGGGAAAAGAGAAATATGGAAAACCTAACTTAGGGAATCAGTGTGTGAGCAAATAACTAGGCCAGAGGTTAGGCAAAGGAACACGATGTGGAAAATTACTGGACATTACATGAGAAAGCACAGAACGTGATTGATAAGAGTGTGGGCAATGACTAAAGTTACAGACAGCGCTGTGCAGGATGGCTGGCTTTCGCAGGTGGCTAAGGGGGAGTTTTGTGAGAAATGAAACAGAAGGCCCAGCTTCACAGATAACTGGGGAGGTGTTCTGGAGACCTTTGGAGGAGTAACATCTCGCAAGGCACCACGGTAACTGCATCACTAAGACCACAAAAGACTGAGATTACCTGGGTAATGGTATCAGAACTGGCAAATTTGGGATGGATATAGTAAAACTGGGAGCAATGGGGGAAAATCGAGGGTTGTGGAGGAGACCCAGGCAGAATGAGTGGACAGTAAAAAGGCCAAACTATAAAATAGTTCTGCATTTAACCCAGAAAACTATTACTGACTTAAGAAAAATCACTAGAACCTGTTCACTATGGCAAAATGTTTTTGCAAAGGTGATACTTTTTTTTTTTGCATAGAACAAATGTGTGAACACAGAATTCTTTACCAGACAGAACTGCACTCTTACTGCCCACAAAACATGTAGTTTTTGTCATGAATAAAAATAGTTGTAACTATTCATTTTAAAATGTAAAAAAAATGAAAACAAGAAAATTGTTTCACACAACTGTTCAGAGACCTATGGGCCTTCAAAGAAACAATTATATGGTTCATAGTCATATGATTCACTGAATTCATTGGTCTCTCATTCACTTATTTGTGTGGTCTTTTTAGACAAAATTTTGGTACCTGTCACAAACTGGACAATTCTGAAGACCTCTCCTCTTTCTTTGGTCTTCTCATCTTTTCTTAAGTCAAATGAAAGATTGTGTAATCCTGAATTAAAACTTACCGACTTAAAAACTATCACCTAGGATCATCTTGCTTTTCATTGTGTCTGTGTAGGCTGAAGAACTCTGCCTCTTGTAAAAGATTTATTTCTGTCATCAACTGGAGCATGCCACATCACAGAGTCATAGAATGGTAGAGGTTGGAAGGGACCTGCTGGCTACTCTTTTCTTAATGCACCCCAGAATACCATTGGCCTTCTTGACTACAAGGGCACATTGCTGGCTCATGGCAAACTGTCACCAGCACTCCCAGATCCTTCTCTGCAGAGCTGCTTTTCAGCAGATCAACCCTTAACCTGTACTGGTGCATGGGGTTATTCTTCCCCAGGTGCAGGACCCTGCACTTGCCTTTGCTGAATTTCATGTTCACCTCTGCCCATCTCTCCAGTCTGTCCAGGTCTCAATGAACCACAGCTCTGTCTTCTGGTGTATCAGCCACTCCTCCCAGTTTTATAACAGCAGCAAACTTGCTGAGGCTGCACTCTGTTCCTTCATCCAGGTCATGGATGAATGCATTGAATAAGGCTGGACCCAGTACTGACCCCTGGGGAACAGGGGTATTCCTTTTCCTGATGATATACTTGAAGAAGCCCTTCTTGTTATTTTTCACATCCTTTGCCAGATTAAATTCCAAGAAGGCCTTTGATTTCCTTGTAGCATCCCTGGCAGTGTTCCTATATTTCTCCCATGTGGCCAGTCCCTTTTTCCACATACTGTAAACTTCCTTTTTCCACTTGAGATTTTCCAGGAACTCCTTGCTCATCCATGCAGGTCTCTTGCCTCCCCTGCTTGATTTTTTACTCCTGGGGATGAACAGATCTTGAACTTGGAGGGGTGGTGCTTGAATAGTAATCAGCTCTTTTTGGCTCCCCTAGCTTCTACAGCCCTAACCCATGGGATTCCTCCAAGTAAATCTTTAAAGAGGTCGAAGTTGGCTCTCTCCTGAAGTCCAGGGCTGCAATTCTACTTACTACCCTCATACTTTCTTGTATCATCTTAACTCCACCACCTCATGGTCACTGCAGCCAAGGCTGCCTCCAACATTCACAACTACCTGAAGGGAGCAAAGAGGGGGCCAGCCTCTTCTCTTTGGTGGCAAGCGACAGGACTAGAGGAAATAGTTTCAAGCTGCACCAGGGGAGGCTGAGGCTGGATGCTAGGAAATACTTCTTCACAGAGAGGCTTGTCAAACATTGGAGTGGTCTGCCCAGGTCAGTGGGGGAGTTACCATCCCTGGAGGTGTTTAAGCAGCATGTGGACCTGGTGCTTAGAGACATGGTTTAGTGTTGACCTTTCAGTGCTGGGTTAAAGGGTGGACTGGATGGTATCTGAGGTCTGTTCCAACTGGAATTTTCTGTGATTCATATCCCCAACCAGACCTTCTTTGTTCATTATCCAGGTCCAGCAGCACTCCTCTCTTTGTATACCCAGATTCCTCTTGGAATTTCTATGGCTGGTTACATTTTTATACGTATCTCAAACTGTGAAGTACCTGACACATCAACCAGATATTACTGTCATTAATGAAAAATTCTTTATACTATAAATGTTAAAACTTGAAGGTTCAGATTCCAGCTCCCTCTGAGTACCACTTTTTTCCCTCATAAAGAATCTGATCAAATTATATATTTGTTTCTTGGGAGGGGGTGGATGGGAGCGACCATAAGTGCAAACTTACTATTTTTTTTGTGCTACATTGAGCCTTCTTTAATTATGTGAAAATTGACAGCTGTCACAATTCAGAGTAATAGTTTTTCAGTGTATAAATGACATAAAAGTGTAAACTTCCTATGGTGGTGATTGCAAGTTCACATGGAAAGGATGCAGTTAGTCATGCAACCTCTTCCAGGCGCAAGAAGTGATTCACACAAGTTTCTACCCAGGGTTGATGGCAGAGGGGCAGGTGGCAACGTTCGTGGGGGACTGACTTAGCAGGGAGCTGGAGTATTGCCAGGCTGCCTGAGGAGCTGTGTTACATGTGTTCCTGATATCCCAAAATTAAATAGAAGCAATGAAACTTGAATCCTACTCCAACCCCCACCATTCACTACCCCTACAGAGTATTCAGCAGGAGCAGGACTAGCTTTCTCTAAGCTCATTTCTACAGTTTTGCTTTTAGCATTACTAGGCAGTAATTATCATTTTTCTGAGGAATTTTCAATATTACAAAACATTCCTGCAGGTTACATGTTTATGTGCTCTTTGCTGCTCTTTTTGCAGTAAAAGATGAGTCGCTTTGACTCCGGTGAGACTTAAGCTCTGCTTCAGAGTTTCACTGCGTATTGTTTGTGTTCCCAACACAAGGCACTGTCCCAGTCTTCTCTTTCTGTCCTGAACAGCAGATTAGGAAAAAAATGTGGACATTTTAAATTTAGGATACCTGTAAACCTTCACAAGCCACAGCTGTGGAAAACGTGCCTTTTACTAGGTAGTACAGTGTTTGTAAGTACAGATGAAGTGTTTTGCAGCCTGAAAAGAGCAAATAACAGGGTTGCTATTGGAAGTACTTGAAAGAATTTCTCTAAACTCTTTTTCTGGACAGATAGATCAAAAACTTGAAATCAAAACATGGGAAATGCAGAGAGGGCATTCCCAAAAGAATAGGCACAAGAAGCCTATTCTGTGAGAGGCAGCTTAACAGTTTAGCTCACTCAGCTCAACAAAAGAAGGCTGAGAGGAGGTATGATTACTCTTGGAAAACATATCTGCAAGGTGAATACCGCAGAGGAAGCAGGGACAGCACAAACCCAGGTGTTTTTAACTGGCAACAGGTAAATTAGAAGCAGATTTCTAAGTAGCAGGCAAGTTAGGCTGTGGAACAGCTTTGCAGCAACGTGAAACAGACATATTTAGATGGACTTAAGAAGTACTGAAGGTCCAGCAGCATGTGGCTACTGACTCATCCCATTTCTTTCAGTCTCAGCTTGCTATAAAACCATGCTGACTCTATGGTTTCAAGTGGGCTTTAACCACAGCAAAATTTTTATTGAACAGATTGCATTTTCAGTTTTGAAGTTCATTGATTTTAAATCTCTTTGAAGTAAACAGGAGAAAAGTTTCTCATTTTTTGTTTGACTGGCAAGCATTGTATCAGAAGTTCGTGTTCCATTTGGCACTAGAGAATCCAAGTTTTTTGAAAGGTGACAGGAGAGAGTCTTCGTGTTTTGATTCTCTAGCTTAGGCTTGTAGCCAGGCTTTAAACCTGTTCAAATGAAGGACTGTAACAAAATATGTACAAAGTTGCAGTGGTCACAGTACCAAAGAAATTATGTTCCATTACACTAATGAAAATAAAATACATATTTGTCCTTGCAATACAGATGTTTTCCATTATGTCATGGTTCAGTATTGTGTCTAAGAAACATGTTATTTCTCATGAGATTATTTCTTATATTACCAGAGATACTCCTGTAGTTCATTAGTGAATAGTAGTTTCATTTCAGAATTTCATTAGTTTCATTAGTGTTCATAATGAAAGTATCTCAACAAAAATGTGAGTCACAAGGGAAAACTGAAGGGCTGTGACAAACAAAACCTCCTGATGTTACCACCTATTCTGCTGAGCTAATACTCTATCATAACTACACGTAGAAACACCTCAAAGTTTGCAAAATCATCATTTAAATGTTGAAAAATGCCAGAATTTAAGATGGTCTATGTAACTGTACTTGTATTCTTTATGTATATGCATTTCATAATCTCTCAGCACTTTTTTCTATAGGAACTTTGCCTTTTTAAGTGCCAAGGGTGAACAGTTCTACAAAAAGCTGTTCAGCACATTCTCATACACTTTTTGTGCTCTGTGTGGCACCAGTCTTATTTGTTTCTCACTGTTCAAATGGTCTCAGAAGAGAAATAGTTCCTGCATAGACTTTTCTGTCTCATTTATCACTACTGTCTCTGAGGGCTTCACATTGACTAATTAATTTAGCTTCACAAACTCTTGCAAGATAAGGGCTGGCATCTAATTGAGGCACAGAGAGATGAAGGTCAAAAGTATCCTCTAACTTGGAGGTGCACTGTTGAGATGCTCTGAACATGGTGTTTGGAGCAATAAAGCTCTTTATGTTCAAATTACAAATCATTATTTTCTTGGTTGCAATAAATAGTGCTTAGCATTTCTGTCACTCAGAGCCTCAGCTCAGGACAGATAGAGCATAAGAAATGAATGGCTATGAAAAAATTCATTTAAGTGTCTTTCTTAATCAGAGGAGGACAGGAAACCTTTGAAAAATGCACTATAATGTGTTTTTCTGAGACAGCATTTAACATTCAGGACATGTTTTGCAGCAGCTTCCCTGAATCATTTTCAAAGATCACCACCTCCAAGTTCAAGAATGGTCCATTTCTGTGAGCAGAAAATCAAGTAAAGGCAGCAGGAGGCCTGCATGGATGAACAAGGAGCTCCTTACAAGATTCAGCCATAAAGGAAATCTATGCAAAATATGGAAGCAGAGAGAAGTAACCCAGGAAGAAAATAGAGACACTGCCCAAGCTTGGTCTTCTGGTGATGAAGGACATAAAAAAGCTAACTGTACTCAGTAAGTATCTTTGCCTCAGGCTTTACTGGTAAGACCATCTTCTGGGAATACCTGGTCCCTGAGATCACTGGGAAGGTCTGGAGAAAAGTGGACTCACCTTGGGAGGAAGAGGATTGGATTAGGGAGTATTTAAACAAACCAGACATGCACAGGTCCATGGAACCTGACAGGCTGTACCCATGAGTGCTGAGGAGAAGCTGATGTCATTGCAGGTGGCTATCTATTATCCTTGAAAGACTGATCAGGAGAGGTTCCTGAGAACTGGAAGAAAATAAATATCACTTCTTTCTTCAATATCCAGGGAACTACAGGCTAGTCAGCCTCACTACGATCCATGGGAAGATAATGGAGCAAGTCCTCCTAGAAACCACTTCCACAGATTTCCCTCTCCCTCCAAAAACTTTCTTCCTCTGTTTCTTCTTCCTTACCCAATTCTATTCTAACTTTGTCAGCTCACTTTTCAAGACTCCAGTTTAAACTCATCTCTTTAATATCATTCACTTCAATGCAGACTTTGCTGGTTATTATAATAGCCTACTCCATCCTCCTTCTCTGAGCTGTCTTTCCCCTTCCCAATAACTGTCTCCCAAATTAGTTTCCTTCCCTTGGGTTCCTACTTTACATCCCCACTGCCACTTTCTGTGCCCTTCTCCCACTCATTTGCTGAGCTAGGCTAAATGTTTTTTAAAGGCTGGACTGCTCTGTCTGAAACTTTATTTAGTTAAAAAATAAGTAGCCTGAAGCAGACTGCACAGAAAATACAACTCACAGTTGATGTTTCCCAGTACTTGCAGCTGAAAACGTGCTCGTACAAAGCAGTGTTCAGAAGAGACAGACCCTGCTAACGTGCCAGTAGCTTATCTCTCTAAAAATATCTAGGATTCCTAAATGCTGTGTCAAGCCAGCTGATATCATAAAACAGCACATAAAGCATCTGATAAAAAGCAGCAGGAATTTTTCTAGGAACCACGTGACAATATTTAAAGAATATGTTAAGTATTCAAAGACTTAAACTATAATATGCATCATTAAGCCTTGCTAATTCTAATGACCAAGACATTGAAAACCAAAATGTGCAAACAAGTACTGCCCAAACCCTAATAACACGGAGTGACATTTTGCCTGCAGAAACAAACACAAATCCCACTGATGGCAGTGCCTACATCCTAGAGGCCATTATTTGGAGCTCCTGTCTGCAGCCATAAAGTTACATTAACAGTTTATTTGTGTGAAGAAAATTAACTACCAACCTAAAGAATATAAATTACTCTACTACAATTTCTAGAGATTGAGTTTTTGAAAGCAATAAATGAATTCAAGAAAAAATCACAAAGCCACAATTATTTTGTGAAGACAGTAAATTTATAGTTGAAATTATTTCTGTGGCACTGTTCACATGTATACACATATATCATATAAATAATAAAGGCTGTGTTAGTGGCAAAAGAGGATTTTTAGGAGGCTGTTCAATGGCTGACAAATAAGAAGTCAAGTGAAATGTATTTTTAACCAGAGGATAAATCTTGTTTGAAGGCTTTATAAAGGAACCTAATAAATTTAGACCAAAAGCCTGGATATAGTTTATGTACTCTAGACCTCACTTTGGCCTCCAATCACAAGAAACCTGGTGTAAATCTGGAATACCTCCTTTGAAACCAACAAAGGCTTTCAGGATTTATGCTCCTAAATCCAAGAGAAGATTTAACCCAAAGGCCCAAAGCCAGCTTTATTGAGCAAGAGACATTTGGTCTGGCTGCAGGGGGTGAGGCTGTGGCAGCTGGCCAGCTTTTCTCCTTGAGAAGTGATGTCAGACTAGTCAGTAGATCCCTTTGGGCATTATACGTCACAGGAAATAGCCAGATACTCAGGGGAGATGGCCACCACCTAAAAGTTCTTTACCGGTTCTTAGTCTCTGGTTTCATGAATGCTGTGTCTGGTTTTCAATCCCCTTTCTTGTTGTAACATAATGTAATTTAATTTATGGCCACAAAAAGTGCAAAGGGAAAAAATGAAAAATATTATGCTAAATACAACCAGCCATATACTTGGAAATGTAAACATCAAACTATTCCCTGGATAGGTAATTACAGGCAGCTTCAAAGAGTGAAAGACACAATATTAGCAAATATATCATATTTTGTATATGCTGCTTTTGCCTGAAGGACAGTATGTATTTCTACAGGAGCGCAGCAAACTGCTTTTAAAGGGATCATCAACCAGAGTTTGTGGCTAATCACTTGCAGCTCCCATGAGACACACAGAGACATGACATGGGAAAGAAAATTAGAATAGAAAAGCAACCGTCACACATCTTCAGCATGCTCCTCTTTCCTTCACAAGACCCTGAAGGATGGCATACCAAGCCACACACCGGTGCGATGGGTAATGGGAAGAGCCATCCTCCGACACATTTCCCCTTCCCAGCTCTAGTGCTGGAAAAAATATCAGGATGAAATACTCCTGCTTCTACTCCATGATGTCAGTACCACAAAGAGAGCTAGAAAGGCTGTGCTGGAAGGCTAGTTTAATAGCAACCAACTGTTAATAAATGCCCTTAACAGGTTCTCACCCCCCCACTCCCCCACTGCAGTCCTCTGCACGGGGCTGCTTTCAGCTTCTGCTCTCAACCAGATCCCAAAGGCCTGTCTTTGGATAGAGCCACACATGGAAGCCCTGGCCCCTATGAACCCTATTTCTCCCTCCATACATTTGGATTGCATTGCCAGAGCCAGCTCATAGCCTTTCAAGTAGCACCCTCCCCTTCACAGAGTGCAGTTAGCTGAGACCAGTGGGCACTGTCAAGTAGCCTCTCTCCAAGGAAGCTTGAATATTTGCAGCATGAACTGTCTTTCAAACTCTGACTCCTTGCCTCCTTCTCATGCCTCTCTCCTTTCCCGGTGAAGTGAGAAGCATTCTGGGAGGTGAGCTGACTTCCTTTATCAGTTTGTAAAATTTCTAGCATATTGTTACTAGCAGACCCCCTCTGTTTTTCCAAGCTCTGGTAGAGGAAAAGTAATTGGGAAGAAAGTGGCTGTTCTACTGTCCCAGTTTGCTGCCTTGGGCAACTGCCTGCTTTTGGCTGTTCCACGTGAGAGCAAGCTAAAACAAGCACCGATGAAAGGTTTTGTGAACAAATATCTACACACATTTTTAATCATTGTTTTATTTTCTAAAACATTTTTTCACAATAACAAAGCCCAAGAAGATCAGTACTGACCGAGATCCTAAATGCCTGGCTCATCTTCTCTTTCTTAACAGCTTTCACTTCCTGAAACATGTTACCTGTTTCTGGGAAGAGCAGCTCCTTCCTATGTTGGCATTCTTTCTACTAGCTAGAAAGATACCTTGAGCCAAGGATACTGAGAAGTAGATCTAGTTGATTCTTTGTGGGTACTAAGAATATTCTTCTAGTTCAGATTTACAAATTCAAAGATTTCTTATTTAGCTTTTCTAAACCTTTTGCTTGGAAAAATGGCAAAATAAAAATAAAAAGCCAGAATGCCAGTAAGGGTACAATAATAAAAAATCTGGTAGCATAAGGATGATCTGAGACCAACTTTCATTTGCATTCCAGTGTTCATCCTCAGACAGCACAGAGAAGAATCAAAAACAGAGCCCGAGGATGCCTCTGTGAGTAATACAAACTCATGTTTAAATCTCCTTTGTCTGTGGTAGATCATTCTACCTCTGGCAAGTAGTTTCTGTTGCCCTAATTCCTAAATATTTAATTTCTTTACTAAGCTAGATTAATGGCAAACTGTAGATTAACAGTTCAGTAATAAGAAAAGTGATTAATATGACTAAAACATGAGTTGATCGTGTCCACATTCCTCCTACTTTACAGTGTTTTACTACATTTGCTTAGTAGCATTCCTAAGTACTTAAAAAATCTACATGGGATAAGATATGTACACCTATTATTATGCTAAAGAGGCAAAACAGTGTAAGAGATTGTGTTACTTGTCTTTTTGAAAACAAGTCTAATGTAGTGCAATGCGTGAACTGCCTTTTAGAACAGCCAGAGCCTCCTGCTCTACTAATTCTCCTTTGTGAGGAACTGGATTTAAGACACAGTTCATAGGAAAGAGCTGCTGTCAGAAAGGGTTGTTCTTCAGATTAACATGAAAACATGTCCAGTTATTCCTACCATAAAACAATCTTCTCTGCCATGTATATCCTTTGAACCAGTTGACCTTTAATCTTAACAACACAGGAAATAAAATTAAATCTTTTTTTTTTCCCATTTTTGTCTTTGTTCTTAAAGGGAAAAAATACAGAAGTTATTTTAAATGCAACATATTCCTACAGATAAAAATCTACAGATTCTTTAAGGTTTTGAGAATATTTTTTTAATTGATGCTTATATATGCTCTAATTTTATCAAATATGTAGGTTTTAAGCATAAGTTCTCAGTTTCCAATTCTTGCCATTACTTAGAATTAGGGAGATGGAGTCTAAGCTGGTAGCAGCATGTTCCTTGAATAAAGACTCTAAGGGTTAGATAGAACAGCCCAAACACCTGGGATATTACTTTACTTCCACACTCCATATTATTTTTTCATATAACTCTTATAAATATATTGTAACTCATACTGATTTTTACTCATGTCAATGTACTCACTCCCAGGATCTCTCAAACCTCAATAAAATGAGAGGAAGCCTACCACTACATTGATTTAATTAACGCCTACAGGATTTCAGAATCCTTCCTTACAAGGACTGGATGAGTCTACTTAAAAGCCACGGCCCCACCTGACCATGATGATGGAAGGGTGGGGAGAGCACTTCCCTCCTGGTTTGGGCAGATAGTTGTAGTGGTTTCCTCAGTGCATTGTAGTTAATGGAAACTAAGGGGCAGGGAATCATCTCTGGTAAGTGATTATATTTGGTTTTCTTTAGTAGTTTACTTCTGCAATGCCTGTGCCAAAACACAATCCTTATATCCAAGTGGACTATTCTGAATTTTACATCTGTATTTAATTTTGGAAAGTCTGGAAAATTATATCATTTCTGGTATTGGGTTTTTGGGTTTATTGTAAGACACCAAAAAAGTGCATCAGCATAGGACATTGACATACAGAAAATCACAGTTTGAGGAGTGCTTGTAACCAGGACTGATAGTGAGGTCCACTAGGAAGGGTGCAGGCTTCAGTCAAGTGAACATGTATTCCAAGTAGGAAGGAGAGGAGACAAGAAAGGGAGAGTTTTAAAACCAAATAAATACAGTAAAATAGTCAGGAATATGCTATTGCAAGAATTAGAAACGTGTGTATGTGTTCCTTAAAGTCCAGTTCTAAGTTACTGGTGTTATGATGTTAATGCCTCTTAATATTTAAAATGGTTTTGTGCTAAGCAACTATTTCCAAGCTCCATATGTTGCTGGTTCATGAATGCATTCTAGATTTGCTAAACTTCTGTTTTTTCAACTATAATAGTATGGTAGAAATATCAGTGGGATGCAGAGAACTGTTATGATTTGAAACTTCATTAAAAATTCAAAACCTCAAAGGTTATTATCTGTTGCCTGATAAAGCACAAATCAGCAAAATTATTAAACTAATGATTGATCATATGTGACTTCAAACATCTAATTCCTGAAGACAGAAAAAGCAGTGAACAGACAGTCAATGGCATTACTTCATTGTGACAGCTGCGATACCGACTTCTATCCATCAGTCAAAGTGGTGAAAGCTGAGCCAAAGAATCTGTTATCATTATTCTTCCCAAGATTCTATATCATAGTGAGCCTGCCAATGCCAGGGTACGCTCCAAAGTTGTGTATTGTAATATACGTTCTTCAATTGTCAAGCTGCACAAAGAGCTCTATTTTCTAATACTCATTTTCATTGTCTTTTACCATGGGACTGATTAAAGAAAATTAATTTTCTTTAATTAATCAGCAGATGTCTCCATCTCATCTCTTATAGCCCATTTCAATGAAGTTATAAATTCACTCCTGGGTGGAATTTAAAGGAGTGTAACAGAGAACTTTCCAAATCTTTTGGGTTTTTGCCTGAACAACAAAGTTACTTTAAGTAAAACAAAAGAATTCTTGGCAAAGGATTCTTTGCATTTTTATTTAAGTAAATGCTGGGGATGCCTACATTTGGAATTACATCCTTCAGGATACTCTGCTGGATTTTTCTCCAAAAAAAATGCAATGAGACATCTTGTGTGTATTACAGTCAGCTGTGGTCAGCATTCTTCTCACTACTTTAGATTAATATGCCATTGGATCCTGGTAAGATTAATGAACTGTGAAGGATATGTGGACACTGTCTCCTCATTTCAAAGGAAGAGTGTGAAGAATCTAAATAAATATAGCATTTAGATGGTCTGTTTTGTCAGGATCTGTTTCACTGTTTCTGCCTTAATAAACCCTGTGGGTTTTTTGTTTGCTCACTTGGTTTATAGGTGGTATTGGAGCTTGCAGGTTTGGAGCAGTAGTTAGGTTGTTCAAGAGCGACTGTAAGACATTATTTCAACAAGCAATTGATGAGTTGATTAGATTTGTGTTAGCTGCCAGGTAATGGTATGAGGTTTTAGAGGTGCTTTGAAAAGACAGATTTACCCTAGCATGATTTTTCTGAAAGCTGCTATCAAACATGAGTAAATCAAAAGAGTAAAGGACAAATAAATTATAAACTTGAAAAGAAATGAAGAAAAAAAGATCTGGATGCATCTGTACCTTTTCTGTTGCATCACCATCATAAATTTTTAAGATGAATTGTACATCTGATACTATTTTTAAATTTGTTTTCCATCTGTCAATTTTTGCTTAAGTATTTTTTCGTCCTTGAAATAATTCACTATACCATCTTTTACAGTCAAAACTATTGTTGTCAGCCACGAAGAATTAAATTCACTCAATGGCTAGGAAATGCTTCTAACAATTGTTTCTGATGTATGTAAGTGACCGAAACTTATATCCCTACTGATTTTAAAGTAGTGCAAATACTAATATGGTACCTTTATTGGTTGTGGCAGATTCAGTCATACCTGAGTGAGACAATCAATCATATCACAAACAGCAGAAGGAGAAAGAACCCCTGTAACCAGAAAGAAAGCTTTTCCTTGTTCATCAGAGCTTAAATCTCTGGTAATCCATATAGATAAAATAATTTCATATTTATAAGTGGTTTTAAAATTCTTACATTTTATCTGCATGTGATGAGCATCAACAAGAAACCCCAAAGCAGGGATCAGAGCCATGAAAGAGACTGAAGATCACTAGGCATGAGAATGTGCAGTGTGCCCAGGCAGCCAAGAAGCCCAATGGCATCCTGGCCTGCATCAGGAACAGTGTGGCCAGCAGGAGCAGGGAGGTCATTCTCCCCCTGTACACTGTACTGGTTAGGCCGCACCTTGAGTACTGTGTCCAGTTCTGGGCCACTCAGTTTAGGAAGGATGTTGTCTTGCTGGAGCGTGTCCAGAGGAGGGCAACAAAGCTGGTGAGGGGTTTGGAACACAAGCCCTCTGAGGAAAGGCTGAGGGAGCTGGGGTTGCTTAGCCTGGAGAAGAGGAGACTGAGGGGTGACCTTATTGCTCTCTACAACTACCTGAGGGGAGGTTGTAGCCTGGCAGAGGTTGGCCTCTTCTCCCAGGCAACCAGTACCAGAACAAGAGGACACAGTCTCAGGCTGCGCCAGGGCAGGTTTAGGCTGGATGTTAGGAAGAAGTTCTACATGGAGAGAGTGATTGCCCATTGGAATCGGCTACCCATGGAGGTGGTGGAGTCACCTTCATTGGAGGTGTTCAGGAGGAGACTTGATGGGGTGCTTGGCTGCATGGTTTAGTTGTTGGGTGGGTTGGATTGGTTGATGGGTTGGACGCGATGATCTTGAAGGTCTCTTCCAACCTGGTGTATTGTATTGTGTCGTTGGCCAACATAGGAAGGCCAACAATATCACAGGATATTTTGACACTTTAAATTTTCATTTAAGTTTTTGCTGACTTCTTGAAAATTCTGATGTTAAAGAGATCACAGCTGTCAAATTATAAATAAGTTTGCTTTGCACAGTTTTAGGCAAGTTTGTCAGAACAGGCCTTTTTCCCCCTCAGGCTGGTGAAACCCCTGGGCCGCTTTTTGCCGTCATCTACAATGTATTTAGCAAAACAGCATATATGTCACTTATATATATACAATACAATATACAATACAATACAATACAATGGGAGAAGAGGCCAACCTCTGCCTGGCTACAACCTCCCTTCAGGTAGTTGTAGAGAGCAATAAGGTCACCCCTCATTGCTGTATGAGCAGTACCAGATAGTTTAGAGGTAGATAGAACCTAGGGGATTACTGCACTCAATGCAAACCTACCACACTCAAATTTTCACTCAGTTTTTAATATACTGTTGTCACTTGAACCCACCAGTGAAAGTTTGGCTTTCAGAAAAACAAGGGCAATATTGTTGCTAGCTTCAGCAGAGCTGGATTTTCAAGCAACTGAGTAGAAGTCTAATCTGGTGACAATGCTGATGCCCTTGGGGACTGCTCAGGAATAGTGTGAAGAACTCCAAATGGCTCTGTCTAAAAAACATGCTGCTTTCTCTCCCATGTCTGTCCCACAGAATGTTCTTTGTTATCGTCTGTGAATCACCAAACATCTTTTGTGACGTTTATACGGTACAGTTATAAATAACTCTTAACACCTGCATGTTAAACAGAAGGTGATTTACAAAGTGCTGCTCAATCTGACAGCTGTTACTAGAGCACAGCCAGAATAGAGTACTTCCAAGTTTATTTTAATAATAGATAGGCCCATGCTGAAACACTACAGTCACCTGTTTTGTACCAGGACTGCAAAGGAGCATGAAGAATTGCATGAGCTGTGTTTGCCTTTGTAAACAAAAGGGTGCTGGTTGGCTTTCACAGAAGTCACTTGTTTCCAAGTATCAAATTTTTACCTGGCACTTTTTAATGGGTTTGTGATCAAGTGAATACACTTAGAGAATTGGCTAGGCTTCTAACCAAAATGTACAAAATATTCAGAAAGACCCATTTTAAACCAAAGTCCAGCCTATTTCATCCATCATTCTAAGGCCAGTGACCGTACTCAAGTACTGATCCCAGCAAGTATTCCTTTGAAGAAAAACTGCCATCACTAACAAGAATAGTACTGCATTTGTCCTTCAGATGCTTCTGTGATACAAGTCACATGCTTCAAAACTTCATAGAATCGCTTCAATAGTGTAGACATTACCTTATGGAAATAAGGAACTGCCATAGATCTTGTTTTATGAATTAAGCAGGTAAATTGGAAGAATTTGGTTCTCTGCTGAGCTTCCCAATGTCAGGAAGACCACTTGCAAACACACTAATTCAGGGAACTTTTGATGCAAATCCTATAAAGTCCTTTATATTAGCTGACTGATTCAGAATAAGAATGTTAACACAATATGAATCATAACCCTGACCACGTGTAGTGGCATATACGAGGCTAAGTTTTGAACAGTCTTGGAACTTTGATCTTTACAAGATCCTTACTTACAGTAAATATTGGAACCTTTGAAGCAATGAGAAAAGTTATATTGTTCTTTCATGAATATGTAATTGTAATAACCCATCAGAATAATAGGTACTCCAAGAGTAGTAATGGAAGACAATTTCAATATATGCACTGTAATATTTTGCACTCTGTCCTTCCTAAAATAAGTCACTGACAGAATTTCTGCTTTGACTTCAAATGGTAAATCTTGATAGAAAGTGCTTCACTTACCTGAGGTGATGTGACCTTCTAAGCAAAAATTACACAATAGTAGTTTTAGATCCCATTTTCAGTGTCTGCATTTGGACACATTTTGTCTTGAAATAATTCTTACTGTTCAATAGCATAGCATGTTCTGTATTCAATCTTCAAGCTATAGCAAGTTGTTTGCAGTAGCTCAATGTTAATGTTTTTATGGAGGGCCTTGTCATTACTGTCAATTTCTCAACTGCACCACAGCCCATCGAGGCTGACTTGTTAATCCTGTGCCCTCTGCTGCTTTGTAGGAATGGTTGCTATAAATCACTCACTGCCCAAATGTAGATACAGATGGAATCAATTAATTACTGCTTGCCTGCTCTGAGAATGCAACATAGCTAAGCAGTACTAATCTCTAGTAACCATCTGGAACCATAAGGCAAACTGTATCTCCTTGCCCAAGAGAGGCAAAACTTTTGGAAGCCCTTGAGGTACGTGGCCTCTCTGTCTCCTACAGTTACAACCAGCTGACGAAAAAAAAGAACAAGCTCATATTACATCTCCCCTTTATAAAGTGCTGAATGTGATTTTGTGGTAGAATATGTGTCTGTGGTTTGGGGAGCTTTCTTTAGCAGACAATGGTTCATGGCTTCTGAATGAGTTGTTTCATGTCTGGCCAGTGCATGCTGCCAGTAGGGAAGGGGTCCAGCCTCAACTAAACCTGCCTTTAGAAATTACTGATGCACAGATCTTATGCTGGCCATCAGCACAAGCCCGTGGTGAAAGCCATCTTAATGCCTACTTTTGTTTTTCACATAGAATTTGAGATTAATAGGAGTTTTATCCAAATGAGGTACAGCTACTCTAATAGATTAAGAGCAGCCACTGACTGCCACCTCTGTTTCTGTTATCTTCAAATTGATCCCTGCTATGTTTAGAAGTCGAAAGAAATTTTTGTAGATATTAGATAGAAGAGAGAGAGAGCAGGTATTAAATTTCAGGATCTGACTGGGTTTTGGGCTACTTTTTGCACTGTCATTCATCATGACACAATTCTCTTCAGGCTTCCTTTCATGCTAAAGCATGATGTCTATCAGCTGGAGTGAAATAATGCAATCCAAGTAATTGATTTGGTCCTGGTCAAACCTTGTCAAATGATGAGCACTAAAACCAATAGGAAGGCCTAGTCCCTGTATTGTTTCCTAAAAGAATCCTTCCTGCTTTACATATTAAGTCAGTGATGTATTTTACTCTTGATTGAGCAAAATTGATTATTATGAAGGAAAAAAACATCAATTTGCATCTGTTGTTAGATAGATAATGGCACCTATGTCTTTTTTGTCTTTTTTTTTTTAAGTGCTATCTTAAGATCTGTCTTGGCCCAAGTCTAGTAGACTGAAAATTTACTGGCATCTTTTCTCTCAGCAAATTGAACTTGAAATTTGGAACTAAAGTTGATATTAAATGTTTCCAAGTAATTGACAAATGAGTATCAGAATCTCTTTTCCTGACAATCAGGAAATGTAGGGGCAATCATTGTCTTTTTAAAGACATAACAATAATGGACTGTGTGTTGATAATTACAGTGTCAAGGTCATCAGACTCTGAAATCACATACTGCCTCTGCACTGCTGTCTCTGTTGTAACTATTACTTCAAGTTTATAGTGGTCTATACATTTCTTTGAGAAACCTCTACATCTCTTTGAAAAAAAGATATTTAAGCCTGATAAGACCTTGAACTGCTTGCAAATCTACTGCAGTATTGGATTATCTCTTTTGTCTCCTTTTTGCTGATTGGAATGAATTATTTGTCCCTGAATGCCAAGGACAGTTCTGCAAAATTGGCTGAACAAATGAACCAAGAGCCCCAACCTGTATGGTTGTCCTCAGTGGAAGAAAAGAAAACAGAGAAAAGTAGCTCTGTGGGTGTGTACGCACAGGCAGAAAGAGTGGAAAAAAATGTTTGTTTGTTTTTGGGGTTTTTGCTTGGAGTTTGTCTTTGACATTTTTGGATAACTAATACTCAAAGATAAAAAGCAAAAATACCACTTGAAAATAAAATAAAAGCACTTTAAATGCCAAATCCTAGTAACAAAATCTTAGTGCTCTGGAAGCTGTACAGCTGACCTTCAGAGAAGCCATGATGCCGTAAATAGATGTGAGGAGAGAAGGAACAGGAGCAGGTTGGAGAAGGTATGCTCAACACCGTGTTCAACATCTCTGAATCATTGTGACTGCCAGCCCCAGAGGGTAGTGGAAGCCACACAATACTCTAGTATTAGTAATCTATCAGTACCAGCTGCTCCAGAATGAGAGATGTGCAATCCCTGAGTCTAATTAATTTGGCCCAACATGCATGCATGGCTTGAGACACTGTGTACCAGAGTTGCAAAACTTGCACACAAAATACTTAAGATGTTAAAATTAACTTGAAATAATTTTAGGCTGTTGTTGTTGCACTGTTTTGGTTGGAATCTGCTTGAATCTCCTTTCTGCTTAAGTGTGAATCTTTCAGATAATCAAACTGTAAGAGTAAATTAAATAGAGCCTCTCTATCAGCCACGGCATTAGCACACAATTCTCCGCATCATTCACTAGTTTGCACAGCCCCTGCAGACTTGGTGTGGCCCAGCAGCACTGACCTGCATGTCTGGATGTGGCTTGGGTGACAACACAGGCCACAAACTGTTCCAAACAGGCAGTTTGTATTGTGCCACCCTGACTGAGATGTAAGAGAAGTTAGCTGTGTGGCCATGTGCTCTGCAATACGATTTGACCTCAAGCCAGAAAGTTATTCCCAGCTCATTCTGTTTACTAGTACAGTTGTAAGCTTAAGGGTCTTGTCTGTGCTGAGAAATCTGACTTTCCTATTTGGCAGCTTGCCTGCATTATCCTGCCTCACTTTCTCTACCACTTTAAACCGCAGTGAAATCCTGTTTATCACTTACTGGTTCATACAGTATCTTTTAGAAACTCAAACTTGAACATTTTAGCTCTCTGTGTGTGAAATTCTGCTGCATGTTGAGACCAATTATTCTGCACTGCAGGTAGGGTGGTGCTCGCTGCTCCACTGGGGAGGAGAGCACAAAGAGCACCACAACATATTGGGGCATAACTTCAGGTCTTAAAATCCTGGAGATCAAGGACTGAAACTTGTATTCATTGCACAGGAGCAACACAAGTGAAAAGAGTTTTAAGTCTGATCTCAGAAAATGTAAGTGGCAAGTCTAAGGGCTGAAGCATGGAGAATATGTTCCCTATACATCAGGTTCCACATTTGCATCTGAATCTTCTGCAGGGTGCAACACAGGGCTGAGCTTTAGAGCTATGGTTTTAGGATGTCAGTAAGAAGTAAGAATCTGAGAACCAGAGAAGTCAAACAAAATAATTAACATTTCTGGAATCTTTCATTATGATCACGTAGGAAATATGGTTTTTAAATAAGAACTATAGCTGCTCAATATTGTGTAAGAACCATTCTATCTGTCACAAATTGATTCTCCTTAATTTTTCAATTAAATGATTTATGCTTGTATTTAGCATTGCAAGAAGCAAGTGAATAATAGATTATATTTAATGATTCAATTAAAAAAAGCAGTCAAGTGCTTAGTTCTGAAGACTCATGCTTTTTGTTTTGGAGGAATGGGATTTTGGTTGTTCTAATTTAATTGTCAAATTCCAGAACTATCCTAAAACTACATAAAGCTATCTTAATTTCTTCGCTTAAGTGCACAGAAAAAACCCTTAACTTCCATTCTGTGTATTGATTCTTTTTTGTCTAAAAACAGAAGATTAATATTTCATATGATTTGGTTTATGTATACTGTAATTAAGACAGATACATGGTAATCAGTCTGCTTCAAATAATCTTTTAAAACATCTCATTAATTAGATTTGGTCTTGTTTAACTTTTCTTTCCTAATACTGATATGAAAAAAAAAAAAATATATATTTACAAAATACATCTGAATTCACCAGTCATGAGACATTAATAAAAGAGAGATGATCTATAGGCGGGAACATTTTTTCTTAATAATCTATTAAATTCTTGTTTCCTCCCACAGAGTAAGTGTAGTGGCCAAATGTTAGATGAAATGTAGTCTTCACCAATGCAAACTAAATTATCCTCAACTTAGCCTTGTTTGCAAAGCTATAGTTTTCCCTCTATCACTGCAGACAAAAATACCATAATGCTGTACTGTTATGGTTTGAGGCTGGATGCCTTTAAGAACCACAGAGTTGAGGACCTCCAGGAGGACCAGCAAGGTCCAGGGACGGACCAGAAAATGTAATCTGTTATTTCAGTTCCATAAGCCCTGCAACCCTTTATAAACACACATTTCTGTCTGTTCTGCCCTTTCCTCTCTCCTCTCTCTGCTCTCTTCTCATTGTGCCATATTTACAGGGAAGGTGAGGTTTTTGGCCTTGAGCATCCTGGAGCTGGCAAGCTGAATTTTTAGCTGTGTCACTTGGGCTTGATATGGGGTGGGGTAGAGAGCTGTGGTGGCAAAGGGGCATTTGAGGCCTGGGGTTTTTTGGCCTGGTTTGGAGGGAGGTTGTGGAAAGCTTTGGCTTAATGGGGGCTTTTGGGGGTACCATAGCCAAGGTGGGCTATATATTTGTGTGGTTTGTGTGCTTTTGTACTGATATATGTAGTTATGAATAATACTTCTATTTAAACTTCCCATTCTTTCCAATCCAATGTGGAGCATTTTTCTTTACCCCTTTGGGAAGGGGTAAAGAGCATCTGTCTGCTCTTGAAACAGAGACATGTACTTATTAGACAAGGGTGAGATTTTTAACTGTAATGCTATAGAGCAGAACATGTAGGGAAGTCAGTTTAGTTCCTAAACATAGATGATATAAGAGCATTGCAAACAGTAGGGTGGAAGAGGACAAACCCTGTACTGATGATGCTAATCAACGTCAAATTTCAACTGTTAGGCAAGAGCTGAGGCTTCCACAAGTTGTGTAGCTATCCACCTTTGCAAATGAGCAAAAAGTCATGTGGGGGTAACAACAGTGTGAGCAAAGTCCTAAGGGACAAATGTTCCAGAATGTTTTAGCTAGTGCAGTCACTGATAATCAGGTAGGGCTGATCATAGGTAATCATTTAGCAAAGGCTGCTTGTGACTGTTGAAACGTTTAGCTCAAAATAGTGTAATCAGACAGGACATTGGCTAAAAACTGTGGAGAGCTCACTGTGTTTACTTTATGAAAACAACAATTAAGTATTTGTGAATTTTGCAGTATGTCAAGTATATGCACCCTAGACTGGAAACATGCCTGCTTCAATTTTTCCTTTGTAGGAAATTTCTGTCACAAAAGATTTTATTCAGCACTTAAACTACTGTATAAAGTTATTTTTCACCATAAGACAATCTGTTGAACTCGAATATATTTCTGTCACCTTTAATCTTTGTACAACATTGTGCAGATTGTTTACCTTTCCCAGTTGTTATTAAAGCCACCATCTGAAATAGGAGATTTTTATTTGTTATGAAAAATCTTATTCATCTAACTTACAGAGACCTATACACTCCAAAGATCACATTTCCTGTGTATTTTCATAGGGAAAGTAGCACTGTAGAAAAAAAATTGTAGAATGGGATGCTGTCATGACACCAAAGCAGCACTTTACTTCTTGTACTCTCTCTTCTCTACATTTCCTTCCACAACACATTCTTTATCCAAAATACCTTTGTCATAATGGTCCTCTTGTAAGTTCTAAGAATTCCTTGACCTAATGTGGCCAGTCTGGAAATGACAGTAATTAGGTTTGTCTTTGTTAACAGGTGTATATAGGTAGTATTTTTCCCTTGTTACTGATGGGGAAAAAATTATAAATTATTAAATCTATTCTGTATGAGCTGCTCAGTTTTTTTACACACTGCTTTAATCACAGCTCAGATTCTATGTCAACAGAGTTGTTCTGGTGAAAACTGAATACTGTAGGGAGGCAGGCTCAATGTTTTTCATTAGGCTGCAGTAAGACTATTTTAATCCTGACATATGGGAGAGAGATTAATTTCAAAAAGAACTTCTCACTGTTGCCTTTGACCAATAGCACTTCAGAAACAACTGATAGAAATTTAAAGTAGAAAAAGTAAAAATTAGTCATTACACTTAAACTACAGTGTTGGTTGTGGCTTTACATTTGTTTAAAATATACATATAATATGCAATTATTCAAAGCTTTCTAGTAGAATGTGCAGCATCGTTCTAGAAAATCAAGTCTTGTCATGAAGACAACCTGACTTTTCAGTAGGTATAAAAGATGTGCTTGTACTACTGGACACATCATAATTGTCATTCTTAAAATGCTAGGAGACTTGGTGGTTCCATCTCTTTAGCTCCACATATTAATATTCATTGGGAGATTCACAACTTCTTTACCAGTGATTTTCACTGGTAATGCTGGCAAATACTAAGGAGAAAAGCATGATTTTTCAGATCATCCTAGATTTTCTTTCTTTGGATGTCAAGTATGAAGTAAATCTAACTCATGCTAAAAGGAATGCAGGTGCATGAACAGAGCTGTAAATTGCAGGGCGAGTTCACTATATCTTAAAGACCTCAGACTTGCCCACCAGTATGTCCAGCTCTACTTTTCTCCTGAGATTTCCAGGTCAATTATTTGCATGCCTAAAGTGCAGTGCAGTGTATCATTCATTACATGGAGCCAGGGATATAGGTGTCCCTCCTTTGTACACCACTTATACAGTGGTCTGAACAAGTTAGACTTCACTATTAGATTGTCAAAACTTCAAAAGTCAAAACTATTGAGGGAGCTAATAAAACTTTGCAGGTAAAATGTGTGTAGCAAATAAAAGGCATTAATTGTTTGGGATTTTTTTCCATTTTAAAGTTCAAAATGTAAACCACTACTTTGTCAAGATATTCCCTTGATTACTTTTGGCTTTATCATTTGTGACAGTAATAGCTGTTCTCATCTCATCTCACGTGGCTGAGAATACAAGCTGAGTACAAAAACCATCCTGCAAGCACCAACTTCCAGGAAGGCACATTCAGCTTTTACCCAAATCCTGGAGGTAATGCTCACACCCAGAGAGAATTAGTTTTGGTCTGGGTTTATAGAGCAGCTATTCACATCACATTAAATGTTTGCAATACATATCTAGGCAAAAAGACAACAGACTCCATGTTTCTGAAGTCCAAGTAGCAGTACTAGTGTGGTATTAGTTAGTGAGTTAAGCTTAACAGAAATTGAACACCAACAAATGTTCAAGACAGAAACAGCGAGATCTGTCCTGTAGTGTGTCAGGAATTGTAAGCTATTTGAAATGTGCTAGTGTCTTGACAAATGGCGTTTCAGATTTCCAGCTGTTTAGAATTATTTAGACAAAAAGTGATCCTTGCCTTCTATTCCAGAGTTATGGGATGCCACTGAATATTCAACATATTTGAATCAGACAATTGGATGATTTGGTTTATGAAAGAAAATTAATGGTCAGCTGGCATATAATTAATCAATTATTTTATTTTAGCCTACTTGTATTTGGAAATGCAAACTCCTGAAAATAAGCTTTAGGCAATCATTTTTAATAGAAAAGCAGCAGATTTTAAATTCAGAATTTTTCCCTGATACTTTTATTACAGTGTGCTTCTTGAACTGTGTCTAATTTTCATAAGTTGCACCCTTTTCCTTATGGAAGCAATAACTTGAAAATAATGCACACCTGTTCATATGAATATTCATGAGAATATTTAAACAAGTTTGTGTCTATTTTCCTTTCTTCCACTCTTTGCCTTCTGCAAATATTCCAGTGAATAAGTTCAACACAGAAATGTTGATGAAAGTAATTGTTTGTAAGAAGATTAGTACAGGGTTTGGGTGGGTTTTTTTGCATTTTGTACTGTAGAAATTGTAATATTTTGGTAAAAAAGCTGTGGCAAGTTATGTGGCAGAGGTACAAGAACAGCAACACAGGCTTCATGTTTCTGAGTTCATCTCAGAAGTTGACAAGTAAGTCTTATGATTCTTTGTTGAATATTGTCCATTGTTAGCTGAAATGAAATGAGGCAAGACCAATTATATGAAAGAAAGCTTTATGTGTAAAGACCAATTATATGAAAGAAAGCTTTATGTGTAAAGAATTCCCAGAGCAAATACTTGCTTATTGATAATTATTCTGAATATGTCACTGTGGCCTGAGGTTCCCTTTCAGGTTAAACCTGCATAAAGCTGGTTTGGGGGCTTGCTGTGTTGTTTCGGAGTGGTGTGGAGTATTTTCCTAGGCAAGGCCAATAAGGCTTCACAATAGGAGCTGGCATTGCTAAGGAACTGAGTTTTCCTGATCTGCCCAAGGTGAGAGGTCTGTCAGGACTGAGTTCGTGGTATTCATTCTCACTGCCACAACAAGAATGCAGTATGTAGCTCAGTTATGGTGTACCTCCTTATTTTGGATTGGTTGGTGGGAAATTCTGTTTAAGTGCAAAACAGCTGTATGATTTTTCTGCCTTTCACTTGAAACTATTTGGTCCCACTGTACAATTTGCTACTGGAATAGGATGTATAGTTAGAGCAAGGTGTTCAGTGGGCTGCATCAAGAGGAGTGTGGCCAGCAGGTCAAGGGAGGTGATTCTCCCCCTCTACTCAGCCCTGGTGAGACCCCACCTGGAGTACTGCATCCAGTTCTCAAGCCCCTATTACAAGAGGGATATGGACATACTGGAAGATGTCCAGAGAAGGGCCACGAGGATGATCAGAGGGCTGGAGCACCTCTCCTATGAGGACAGACTGAAAGAGTTGGGGCTGTTCAGTCTGGAGAAGAGAAGGCTCCAAGGTGACCTAGTTGTGGCCTTCCAGTATCTGAAGGGGGCCTACAAGAAGGCTGGGGAGGGACTTCTCAGGCTATCAGGTAGTGATAGGACTAGGGGGAATGGAATGAAGCTGCAGGTAGGGAGATTCAGGCTGGATGTGAGGAGGAAGTTCTTCATCATGAGAGTGGTGAAGCCCTGGAATGAGTTGTCCAGGGAGGTGGTTGAGGCCCTGTCCCTGGAAGAGTTTAAGACCAGGCTGGATGAGGCTCTGGCCGGCCTGATCTAGTGCGGGGTGTCCCTGCCCACGGCAGGGGTTGGAACTAGATGATCCTTGTGGTCCCTTCCAACCTTGACTGATACTATGATACTATAGGCTCTGCAAGGCCAGTGGTAGCTGGCCAGATTAGAGACAACCCATATCCTGACTTATATTGCAGAGACCAACACAAAGATCCCCTTGTCTAGAATGAAGTCCAAAAAAAATGACAGACACCTTTCTTATGCTGCTCTTAATGATAAACAGTGAAGATCTGGACCACATTACTTTAGTGAACCTTTTGCACTAGTGGTGTGCCACGTTTGTGTTCAAATGGCATTCCACCTCAGATTAAGTTGTATAGACTTTAATGTTGCACTTCAAAAGAGTTTGCAGAATATAAACATTAATGCATTCATTAATAGAAGTCATAATATAATGCAAATACAATTAGTTTAAAGACAATTTATGTTTAATGACATAGCAGCTATCAGGGCTCAATTACTCTAATTAGAATTTTATTCAGTAAGGCACATTTTATTCAGTAACTGTTTGCTCAGCACTTTACAGGGTGAGTCCCAAAGACTAATAGTGATTCAGGTCGGTATTTTTTAACTGTGAGTCCCAAAGACTAATAGTGATTCAGGTTGGTATTTTTTAACTGACTTTATTATTCACACATCCTCTGAAAAGATGTTATTTATCTGCCTTTTAATAAAGTACTTCAATATTTTGCACAATAGTAGTAAAATATCTCCATTATAGCAGTGTGTGAAATTAACTGACTCATGGTTATTATGTGTATTTGGTAACAGACTGCTTCCATCCCTCTTCAGTCAGTGAGATGTTTCTTGCTACAAACAACTTTGCAGCTTTTCCCCATATTTGAAGCCAAAGTAATTTATCTGGCTTTAATTCTTTAATTTTAACTGAGACAAGTGAAATACTACAACACAATTTATTGCAGTAAAATCCATGATATGTCTCACCTGGGTCCTTGGTAAAGTTATGGCTTTTAAAGGATTATCTTCATTTCTAAACACATGAAAGAAAATAAGATGACTGAGAGCAGCCAGAGGAGATTTAGAAAGGGCAAATCATGCCTGATCAACCTCACTGCTCTCTCTCAGATGAGGTTACCAGCCCTGTAGAGAAGAGGAGGACAGCGGACATTTTATACCCTAATTTTTAGTATGGTCTTTGTCCCTGTTTGCCATAATGAGATGTGGATGGGATAGTCAGGGTGGGTGAAAAATTGTCTGGTGTGATAAGATCAATGTATTGTGACCAGTGGTGCTAAGTCCAAATGGCAGCCATTAGCTAGTGGGGTCCTTCACGGATTAGCAGAGGGACTAATTATATTTAATGCCTTCAGTAATGACCTGGAGAAGGGAATGAAGTACACTCTCAGCAAGTATGTGCATGACACCAAACTGAGGGGATCATTGAATACACTGGAGGAAAGAGATGCTCTTCAAACCAACCCAACCCAGACAGACTAGAGAAATGGGTTGAGCGGAATGTCATGAAATTCAAGAAGAGAAAGAATGAGGTCTTGTATCTGTGAATTAATATCATGCAACAGTACAAGCTGCAGAGGTACTGCTCTACAGGTTAAATATTACAACAGATTTCCCAGCAAGGTTACAGAATCTCTGCCTTTTGAAGACTTCAGGACTTGCTTGGACATGGCCCTGAACAACCTGATCTGGTTTTAGCATGTGATTGAACTAGATCCTCTGAAGGTCCCTTCCAGCCTAATTGTTGATTCTTTGACTATATTATTGCACAGTGCCCTTTGAAGAATGCAGCATTTAAAAAACTTATATTAATTGAGGTAATTGTTGTGCATGGCTACTGCAATATCATTTTATTTATGACCTCAGCTCCAGAGTAGTGACACAAGTATATTTTAATACTTCTCTAATTTCTCTGATCAGTGTGTTTATACACAAAAAGACAGCATAACCTCAACTGTATGAGAAGCATGAGAGTCACAGCCCTTTAAAATGGGGTAGTTGTTATAAAAAATAAGAAAGCAACACAGAAATCATCCTCAAATAAAAGAAAAAGTGATGAAATCCTGAAATAACTGACTGCATGGCAAAGGTGGGTACTGTGACCCTCCATGTATTGTTATGCACTGCAATATCAGACTGTAAGCCTTTTTGCTACAGGTCACTTGTTTCAATTTGTTGACTGCTTTTCTTTCCTCTCTGTAAATACTGGGTCCCTGTTTGCAGTGGTTTAAAAAACTTGCTTGTGAATATTCCAAATTGATACCGAGCAAACTTCCTTACACAACCAACACATACTTCCCCTCCATGTGATATACAAACAAGATCTGGGAAGCCTGGGAAGACTGCTCTCTTTTTTTTTTTTTTTTTTCCCCTCACAGAAGAATAAAGGATTTAAAGTTAATGATAACTGGCAGCCAAAAGTCCTATGGGATAGTTCTGGCAGCCAGGGATTACTGAATCATGGGGATATTCTGGCCACACACCTGCTTTCTCAGAAATGCCATCTCCAGCTGCAGGAGCACACCACCACAAAACAACAGGAGAGGACCTGACACTGTGCCCACAGACTCCACGTATTCCAGGAAAAATAATAAAAGCATTCAAATTAGTGCACCATGAAAAAAGAGAGCCTTCTAACCTATTCCTATAAGCTATTAAATCATTTATGTATTTTACAAAGCGCCTGTACAAAACTGTTAAAAACCAATCAATGGTCTCAGTCTGCTCAGCTAGCTAATGTCCTGGATTGCATATTTTACTTGTATTTTAGGTGTTCTCTGTAACAAGCAAAGTCTGTGGGAAAGAGAGAATTGGAAAGCTGTCATAAAAAAGATTTGGTTTAGTAGCAAGAACCTTAGGAACACTGGGAAAGATAAAGCCTTGTATTTACAGAACAGGCATATGGTGTTAAGAAGCTTCTAGCTTGTCAGAAAGTGAATACGGAAGTGTAGTGGCAGTGCCTAGCTGGTTACACTGCCCATTTTTGTTCAGCAGCCTGTGTATTAACACGGTGAGGCTGTCTTGGCATACCCTCTGCAGTGGGCTTTCCGCAGGCCTACACTGGGACAATTTTCTCATGGATAACTCTGAGTGTTTTCTATGTCATCCTGGTTCCTTTGTTCGGTCTATAAAGGCTGGGGACAAAAGAATCTTGTGCTGGCCAAAGCAAATAAGTGGCATTTTTGCTTTCAGGGTTGAAAAAATAAAGGAGACAGTTTTATGTAGCACCACTAAAAGATAATGAACAGCCTATTAGCAGCAAGAACAGATGTGTCTTATTTGTAAATATATATGTGGTTTTAAAGTGCCTTTCCTTTGCTTCACTTTACAGCTTGAGAAAAAACCTTTTCTAAAATGGCATGTTTTTACCAGGGATTGCTAGCTTCTCTGAAATCTACTTAAATTCATCTGTGGGAGTCCAAGTAGGATTATTGTTATATACATTTATGCAAAACTACAATAGTGTGTGTGTACATGCATGATTATAGTACAATCTTAAGTGATTTAATATATTTCATACAGCTAATACAAATGGTTTCAAGTAACCACATCTATATAGAAAAATAGAATCATATTTAAGAACTTTTCTGTTTGAGACAAGCAGGATTAATTCTTTCATACCAATAAATAAAATGTAAGGGGAAATGATACCTGATTACATTTCAGGGTAACTGATTATATTCGTATTTTCACTCTTGCTGTTGATGGCAAAAATTCTTAATTGCAGGCAGCTTTCCTGACAGCAGCATGTTTGTAATTTTGGATTTGTCAGGGGGCTGCATCTTGTAATCTATGTACAGAACAAAGGAGGCTTTCAGCTCTCTGAGCCTTGAATTAGTCTGAATCCTGGCATAAATTATGTGTGGCGTATCAGGTTTCCTCTAATCTATCAGGCAACTGCTATTAATCAGCTCAATTAATTCAAATCCGTATCTTTATGAAATTTGCTATGAAAAAAAGCATTATAGAAAGGAGATCCTCTCTCACCAATATGTTCCAGGGGATAATGGCAGTGCTATGAATGATGGCACAAACAAGTTCAAAAGTTACAAATGGTACTAGAAAGGCTTTTCTGACAGGGTAAAAATAAATGAGGGGAAAGGAACCTGTTGCTTTTATTTAGAAAATATCAGTGTAAAACATCATGGAAAGGCTGAGAATGTGCTTCCCACAGTGCAGTCACTGAGATGCTGTGTTCCTTCCAGGGTTGCCTGATTGTCTGCATTGGCTGAAAGAAAAGACAAATATAATGAAAAAGAACATGTTTGCATCTTCCATGATAAATGGAGGCAAGGCAAACAGTTCTTTGGGCTCCATAGCACAGGGACCATTTGCTTATTTTCAGTGTGTTCTGAAAGCTTCTGACAGGCAAGGTGTTGCCACACTGGAGCATATTGCCCTCATGCTATTGCTGGTATTCTGTTGGCCATCATGAAAGGTCAGTGGCTGTGGAAGAAAAATCACTTTGTTTCCTGTTCATTCTTCTATGCCTTGTGCGTTGAAACCCCATTTCTACTCACCAGTATTTTGATGATTGTTAATGGTTTTCAGTGAGCAAAACAAGGCTGTTTGGGGGTTTTATAGCACTACCTTTCTACAGTTCTGCCTCACAGAACTCCTAGGAGGCTCAGGAAACCATGGTATGGTAGACAGTTTATGCACAGGCTGGGAATTATTTATATTTTTAAATTTCCAACCAATGTCAGGAAAAAGAAAAGCTTCTTGTTAGCCCCTCATGTTGCTGAGGAATAAAATATTTTAGGCAAGGCATAGAATAAAAAAAAAGTTATTTCCAATCCCTGATAGGCAGGCAAGTGTTGTTCATCTGGCTATAACTGTCAGACAAGTACCCATTATAAAATAGTGGTCTACATTACTAAAACGATGAGGAGATTAAATTTTTATTATGTGTATTAGGCTGACAAAACAGAAAAGATGAATATAAAATGAACTGATTAAATTAAAACCTTTGATTAGCTCTTCTAGGAAGAATGACTTGCCTAGTCTAATATGTCTGTATACATATGCGAAGAACACAGGATTAATGTACAATTACTTTATCACTGTGCAGCTTGTGTTGGTATATTGAAATATGTGAATGGATTTGCTTTGTTTAACTCTGAGCTATTGGGGAATCAGCAAGAAAGGAAATCAGAGGTTCTTAAAGGAATTAAGAGTCCTTAAGAAAATAGCCATTAATTTAGGAGTGCCCACTTCCTGGCTCAAATCTGATTAGCAGGCTTATTTCTCTCACATTTCAAACTCAAAAGGACACCAAATTGTTGAAAACAAACCTTGTGTCTACAGAAATACGAGCTTCCTGCAGCTAAAAGTGGAGGGATACAAACAGAAGAGCTTGTTCATAGCCCAAGGCTGCAGCCTGCTGCCCTGGTGTTCTTCCAGCCCCATTTTGTGAAGCCACGGTGAGGACTATGTGAGAGGAGCCTATCTAACATTAACTACATATACCGTGTTTTTTTCCTAAGTTTTATTAAAGTTGTAACAGCCCTTCAGGCTGACTCAAAAGACGGCTGTGAAGCAGCAATGCTATTGCAATTGGTGGGAAAGAGGAGGGCAATACTGCTCAATAAAGAAGATGGAAAAGGAAAATGGCTGGGGGTTGAAATGAGCACACTCTGAGAGGTGTTATTGCTGAAAATGTTATCTGTGAAACCACAGCCGCAAAGAACAGAAGGATACAATTTGCATGAACCACAGGCTTTATGGAATATACCTGAGACATGTGCGTCACCAAAGTCTTTAAGTACTGAGCCAGGCACACAAACCATGCATAGTTTTAGTATTTGTAACAGGTCTTTATTGTTCACATGCACGTGTGTGTGTGTGTGTGTGTGCGCATGTGTGTTAAGGGATGGTGCATTGTTTCAAAGGAACTTCTGTGGATTAATTTAATCACAGGATTATAGCAAGTATGACGTATGGAGAATATGGCAACCATGAGACAGATGGAGCTGGGTGGGAAAAGCTTGAGTTTTGCCTTTCCCAAGAGCAACAGCGTCATAGAATCCTTAAATGGTAGGGTTGGAAGAGGTCATCTAGTCCAACCCCCTTGCTAAAGCAAGTGTGCCTAGATCAAGTTGCACAGGGAATGCATCCAAGTGGGTCTTGAAAGTCTCCAGAGAAGGAAACTCCACAACCTCTCTGGACAGCATGCTCCAGTACTCCAGCACCCTCAAAGTAAAAGAAATTTTACCCTTAAACCTCCTGTGTTCTAGTTTGTACCCATTCTCCCTTGTCCTAGCACTGGCAACCACTGAAAAGGGTCCAGCCCCATCCTCATGACATCCACCCTTTAGATATTTATATGCATTGATAAGATCCCTTCTCAGTCCTTTCTTTTCCAAGCTAAAGAGCCCCAGCTTTCTCAGCCCCTCCTTGTAAGAGAGATGCTCCCATATCCTGATCATCTTTGTGGCCCTCCATTGGACTCTTTCCAGTAGACCCATGTCTCTCTTGAACCAGAGAGCCCAGAACTGGACAACGATAATCCAGATAGGACTGCAATATACACAAGAGGACAGTTTTGAGGGACTCACCAGAGACACATGACACCACTCACTGCATTCTAATGGCAGGACAATGGGAACAGGGTGACTGCAAAGCCTTGTGATCCAGAGTAAAGAGGAAATGATCCAGCAGCAGGGCCTGCAAAGGGAGGGAGTACCCACAACAGCAGTAGGATGGTACCAGGGCTGCTACTCACCCCGAACCAAAACAACATGACATTCTCTTCTTCTTATGTAAGAAAACAATTTGCACAGCTAATGATTCTATCATGACTTTAATAAAAGTGCAATAACAAAACCTGTGGGTGTGCTATAAATGGAAGGCATACTACCCCCTCATAGTCTTCAACAAAATCCACACAAAAAGCAAAGTTCTGCTTAGTTTTGCAGGAGTTGATGAGCAGTAATGTTTTACAATGTGAGCAGGATGGAGTTCTTAAACCCAATGTTCTTTTTACTCCTAAAGTCTTGTTTGCTAAACTTCTCTACTAATTTGACCTGCTGGCATCATGGGCGCTTACTGAACAGGCTACCTGTATACTTCCATGTGAACCAGCAGCAGTTCCCCTATGAATTGTTGGCCAAACTAAGTGTTTATTTCCTGAAAAGCACTGGGCAGAAATGTAAGAGACAGCTTTGGGTAGAGAAATTCAGCTTCTGGATTACATTCACCATTTCCATATAATACGGAATTAAACATGCTGAAATGGTTTTGGTTGCATTGCCACATAAAGTTAACTTACACTAATGTTCTGCTGAAATGTTAGTAATGAATAAATGGCAGTTTTTTAAGGTATGAAATATCAGGTACTGTGAATGAGAGGATCTGTTAGCTAATCTTGGAGTCTGAGGCTCATTTAACTATTGATTTTTTAGATATGGACTTGTCAAAGTTTTTGTGAAAAGCCTCTTAATCATTCGAGAAATAATTGTGCCTCTTCACTTCTAGATATAATATTATATTGAGATATAGATATTGCCTTATATTTATAGTATCATAGTATCAGTCAGGGTTGGAAGGGACCACAAGGATCATCTAGTTCCAACCCCTGCCATGGGCAGGGACACCCCGCACTAGATCAGGCCGGCCAGAGCCTCATCCAGCCTGGTCTTAAACTCTTCCAGGGACAGGGCCTCAACCACCTCCCTGGACAACTCATTCCAGGGCTTCACCACTCTCATGATGAAGAACTTCCTCCTCACATCCAGCCTGAATCTCCCTACCTGCAGCTTCATTCCATTCCCCCTAGTCCTATCACTACCTGATAGCCTGAGAAGTCCCTCCCCAGCCTTCTTGTAGGCCCCCTTCAGATACTGGAAGGCCACAACTAGGTCACCTTGGAGCCTTCTCTTCTCCAGACTGAACAGCCCCAACTCTTTCAGTCTGTCCTCATAGGAGAGGTGCTCCAGCCCTCTGATCATCCTCGTGGCCCTTCTCTGGACATCTTCCAGTATGTCCATATCCCTTTTGTAATAGGGGCTTGAGAACTGGATGCAGTACACCAGGTGGGGTCTCACCAGGGCTGAGTAGAGGGGGAGAATCGCCTCCTTTGACCTGCTTTTCATATTGAAAACACTATCATGACCACTGTAGGTGGAAACAATTAATTGATAGTAGTAAACTATAGCCAAACATTTGTTCAGAAGTACACGGTATATAACTTTAAAGTGCTAATTTGCTGTCATTATCTTGCCATATAAAGATAGTGTTGAAAAAATACTGTTTGGGAAAATATTTTAAATCTGCTAATTCATGAAAATGCCCTTATTATAGTAACTCAAACAATTAATTAGAAGATCTATTATGTTTTAAGTATATGTTGGAATAGTAGGTATTTCTTTCATTTATCTGTGTTTACAAAATCAAGATAGGTATAATGCAAATAGTAAGATTTTGAAACTCTGGGCACTTTCTATTGCATCTGAAACAGCCAGCACAGCTGTTGCTCTGTCTGTCATTGACATCTTTAGTTCCCTAATGAAGCTGTGTTTAAAGATGTCAGAATTGTGACCAGTAGGCCCTAACGTCTCTCCAAAACTAGTGCAGGAATTTCCAAGAGAGTAAGAAGGAGAAAATAATGAAGAGCATTTTCTTAAAGTTCACCTTCAAAACAAAGAGCTAAAAGGATCATGCACCATGTGCTACCTTGAACAGCACTTATGCTCCGTATTTCCAAACAGAACACAGTGTACAATGAAAGTACTGTTCAGGCATTTGGCAAGCATGGGATTAAACATAATTCATGTCAGGAAGTAAAGTAATAACAATTAGCACATTTCCTAGATGGGAGCAACTCAGACAAGGTCATTCCTCAAGGGAAGGGGGAGAAGAAAAATATTGTGGTTACATGATACAAAGGTAAGAAAGATTACATTGCACTCTGTAGCTGCTGTGTAATCTTGTATAGCTACCCCAAATTGGCTTTGGCTATAATCCCTTTCTTTAGAGTTTGAAGCAGCATTGTGAGATTGCAAAGGTGTTTGATGCTGAATTCAGACAGCGGGAGAGAAAAGAAAAAGAAGAATTGTAAATAAAAAATAAATTGCACTTATCAGCATAATCTCTACACACAGCTTTTTCTGTGAATTCCCTGCACATTCATCCTTCACCCTGAAAAAAAATCAAAGTGCTGCTTCACCAGATATTTAGAATGTATGTGGAATGTACACAGTGTTAATAGGGGATACATTATACTGACTGGAGCAGATGCATTGGAGGAAGGAAAAATGCAGGTGTCTTAGATCAGAAAATGTATTTTTAATTTTTCTAATATTGAGGACTTGGGGAATTTTGTATTTTTTCATTGTAGCTGTGTGGAATGGAAGAGGGATTAAGATTGTCCCTTGAGGAGGATCTTTGATTATCTTTGCATAGAAAGGACTACTGCCTATGCTACTTATTTTCCCAGAGTGTTAGCAAAAACTAGAAATGAAAACAGTCATCCTCTGTGTCTTTACCATGAGAGTGGGCTCTCAGGAAACTGTAAAATAGTCATGCAGTTGAATTTCAGAAGCATCTAACCATGCTGACAAACTAAAGGGTTTCAAAACCAGTTTGAACATAAAAATAAAATCTATTATTTAAATGTTTAGTGGAGTTCCAAAGCAGTCAGTCCTCCAAGTGTCTAAACTAAATAACAAAATTGCTAATGTGGGGAGAAAATTCTGATACTTGCATAAGACAGTATATTTAGTCAGGTTAGATAATAACCTTTTCCACATGTTCAGCAGTATGACACTAGAACTCCCACAAAATTTATTTCATTAACAGAAAAGAGTTTATCTGGCAGAGGTAATGGGTGTTTATAGTAACTCATGCCTAGTTATTAGTCCCTAAACTGTGTGAAAGTAAACTTAATGACTTGCAAAAAAAGAGAAAACAAAAACCCCAAGGCAGTCCTATTTATTCATTCCTTTCTAACTATTTAGTTCATTTGTAGGGGAAGATAATGGCATCCTGGCCTGCATCAGGAACAGTGTGGCCAGCAGGAGCAGGGAGGTCATTCTGCCCCTGTACACTGCACTGGTTAGGCCGCACCTCGAGTACTGTGTCCAGTTCTGGGCCCCTCAGTTTAGGAAGGATGTTGTCTTGCTGGAACATGTCCAGAGAAGGGCAACGAAGTTGGTGAGGGGTTTGGAACACAAGCCCTCTGAGGAAAGGCTGAGAGAGCTGGGGTTGCTTAGCCTGGAGAAGAGGAGACTGAGGGGTGACCTTAGTGCTCTCTACAACTACCTGAGGGGAGGTTGTAGCCTGGCAGAGGTTGGTCTCTTCTTCCAGGCAGCCAGCACCAGAACAAGAGGACACAGTCTCAGGCTGTGCCAGGGCAGGTTTAGACTGGATGTTAGGAAGAAGTTCTATACAGAGAGAGTGATTGCCCATTGGAATCAGCTACCTGTGGAGGTGGTGGAGTCACCTTCATTGGAGGTGTTCAGGAGGAGACTTGATGGGGTGCTTGGCTGCATGGTTTAGTTGTTTAGGTGGGTTGGATTGGTTGATGGGTTGGACGCGATGATCTTGAAGGTCTCTTTCAACCTGGTGTATTGTATTATTGTATTATTTGCCTTTGCTCAAATTAGAGAAAGCTACCTTTTAGTCTTTGACTTAGAAAAGAATATAAACATCTTGTAACTGGAAAGAAAGACTTGGCAGAATTTGTTTGGATGTGCTGAAAAGTTGTTTTGCTAATGTTAACCTATTGTATGCCTTGCTTACATGCATGCCAGTAGAAAATAACCAGTTAAGATGTGACACATCTGCTTTCAAAAAGAGTATATAACCTTGCTATATAATGTAATAAATGTCTTTGCTTGGTAGAATCTTGGCTTGGAAGCCGTGCTTGTAGTGACTCTGGGGTGATTGAACACCAACGCCATACTGCTACATTAGTTTCTGTAAGAGTCTGCTTTACTTCATTCATCCTCCATTAATCTCTATTTATCTCGATAAATAAATGGATGCTATACTCTCCCATAATTAAATGTCAGAGGAAAGGTAGATTGAATATCATTTCCTACACCAAAAAAGACCATATGGATTTTAAAGTCTGACACAACTGACACAATCCGACTGAACTATTAAATACAACTTTTTTCCACACATGTATATGAATAGCTTCAAACAACAGTGAACAGTTGCCTTTGAGTTTAGTGATTTTGGTTTGGGCCCTTATCAAGGGTTTGGTGTTTAAGATGTATGTTTCAGTGACATGGATAGTTGATATGTTACCACCAGATATTTACAGTAGTTGTTCAACATTTCATTGAGAGTCTCATCTGAAAAATGTTAGCTTTGTAATCTGTATTTTTAAATTAACTTGTTGCAGAAGACTGTTCAACAGAGCAAGTGTAAACAGTTTTCTTTCTTTCTAAAAGTAGCTTTAATTCTGGTTACATCAAATGCTATATAATTAATGCCATCATTCACCATAACTAAATATCTCTGCATCCTCCTCAAATAAAAAGACTTTCTAAACAAAGGTCATCTTTCAATCTGTGAATATATTAAAATGCCCAGGAAAGACATCAGACTACAGTTCTCTATTTGTACCAGTATCAGCAGGGAAACTAAACAGGAAGGCAGCCTTCTCTGCTTTCAGTCTGCAGTCTACCCCTATTCAAGAGCTATAGCAATTACTTTGTAAAGTGAACTGTGTCCAAGAAGGCTGGTGAAAATATCTGCAAAAGCAGGAGAGGGAGCAGCAGAAGGAGAAGACTCACTAGAGGGTTTTAGAAATCACTGCTGCTTGCATTCTGCCCCCTTCTCTCTGAAAACCCTCACAATACCATGTGAGCTGTAACAGTAATGTGGGCATGAAGTTGCCTCTTTCTAGGAACCTGGAAATTATCTGACTCAGGATAGCTGCCTTAGCTGGTTGGACTTTAATAGATTGCCTGTTCAGGTGGGAAGCTGCAAATAAAATGAGATAGAGAAACCTGCAGTGGTGCAAGGTGGTGTGCATGGATGTTTTTACAACACTGACTGTCTCAGGCTTGATCAAAAAGCTGCTTGTCTTAATACACCTCTTTTTCTTGACTTCAGTGAGCTTTGGATTGGGCCCTTTGGGACCTAATATAAGATAAAAATATTGCAGTGCCAAGACTGCATGAAGTCAGTGGAGAAATATTATCAAGTTTGTCATTATAATACTCAGCAGTCTGTAAACTCATTAACATTTGACAAGAACATGCTGTTTTACCTGTGACCTATACATGCTGGAAATCTAGGGAGAATTGCCACTCAGAATTGTTGATGGCAAAGACATTTTGGGGGAAATATGATGAAGCCAAGTGGCATAGTTTAGTTGAAGTTGCTAGTGTTATCAAAGCTTCATGGGATGCAAACAAGAAGTCAGTATGCATCTAAACAACCACAGAGATTGCACAGAGTGGGGCTGAAGTTTATGAAATTAGATAGGGAAGTGAGAGTTGATTAGGTTAGCAAGATACTGCCCACAAATTAAAACACATTTCATACAGTAGAGACCATTTATAACAATAAGAGGATGAATTATACCCATGTTCCCCTTTCCAACTATGCTAAATGTTGTTTCAAACCTGCAGGTATTGAGGGCAAAAAGTATAGATTCTGGTTTAGATGAGGAATATTAGTTGCACAAAGGGTTCACTGTAGACACTAGAAAGCATATTGGAGGACAAAAAAAAAAAAAAAAGGATATAACAGGCTTGAAAATATTTACAGGCTGAAGAGAGAATTGTGAATCTTCAGCTGTGGCAGTAGTCATTGGAGAGTCAGCAGTCATTGTCTCATGAGAAGGACATATATAGTGCTTGAAATATTTTTATGTGAAAGTAGCCACTCCTTTTTAGAAATGCTTAGAAAACCAGTATGACTTTGTCAATACTCAAGATTTTAAAAAATAAAAGATTGTTCCTAGCTTTTGTTGAGTCATTAAACCATAGCACTGTATATGTAGTGTTGTGTTAAGCACTGCCCATAACTAAAGCAAAAGTTGAGATGATTCTTTTTGTATTTCCACTACTTACATCCTAATTCTGTGTTTTCTTCAGTCACAATGTGCTTTAGTGCAGCCTCAAATCTACGCAAGCCATCCTGGCTCCTAGCAAGTTAAAGCACTACCTGGGGTTGCTGTTCCAAGGACAACTTCAGTGATACCCTGTTCTTCCTTGTAAAAGGGCTGCAGTCCCTGGTGCTTGCTATAGTTCCTAAAAAGGATGGTGCAGCTCTAGATATTCAAGGTAACTTTTGGCCAACTTTTGTACCTGGCCCTTCTCACATGGATTAATCCATGTAGTTGGGCTTGGATAGGTCCAGCTGAATATGGTTTGTATGTGGTATGTTACAAAAAAATGCTCCATGTCCTGACCAAGATCAAGCTAAAATATTATGGACCAAAGTAAGACTGGCAATTTCCTGCTGTTTTATTTGTAGAGCTGTGGGAGCTACACATAACCATAGTTTGCTGCAGAGGTTATTCAATATGGTTTTTGAAGTGCAATATCTGTGCAGGCAAAATAAAAAAACAAGATACCCCAAATTAATGCCAACAATGATTGTGCCAAACTACCACTGTGTGTTTGTGTTGTGTACACACTACTTTTTCTATAGAAGAACTAGCAGTATTGAGGAATCCTTTCAACATTGTTAAAAAATGAATAGGAACTGTGATCCATTGTGTACATTATTACAAGACTATCATCCAGGAATCGGTGCAACTACTGAAAACTATAAAACATTATTTTACTCTCAAGAGACAGAGCATTAATCTGTTTATATCAGGTTGGGAGACCAAATTTTAGAAATTATCAGAATAGCTCTCACGGGATAATTTGGTGAAAGGCATACAAGTTTAGGAAATTAACTGATGTCCTGAATCACACTGCCATATATGCAATAGGAATTTATTTGTGTGCATATCTTTATCTATAGAATGAAAATTAAAATGGCTTTGAAAATGTAGCCCTGTGTCTCTTAATTCAGCCTTGGCTTCAGTGCTGAAACTTCCACATGTGCAGCTGGGGGAAGGGAGAAGCAGGAATTTGTGATGCAGACATTTGTCCAGTAGGAACTAGATGGAACTGCCAGCTTATTACACATGGACCATTGAACACCAAGCAAACACTACTCTCGCCCTTCTGCACATTTGCAGTGTCTGTTGATTTCCTCATATAGTTACTTATCCTATTAGCTTAAGGGAAAAGCTCTAATTGCATTCACATGGAAGCAAAATCTTCTGTATATGCTGTTTCCATTAGTAGTATTCTTTTTCCTACTATCAGTTAGGGTTTAACAGAACTCTTAGGATTATATTTTGGCCTTCCTGTTTGTATTAATATATGACAACAAAGCAAGTAAAAAAATTGAACAAGCATTTACCATTTGAAAAAAAAAAAGTCACTGAAATATGACCTTCGGTACAAAAGGATATCAGCAGTTTGGCTTTCACAGCCCACATGCTGATTATAGGAGCTGCTGGGTAAAATTACAGCACTTGTATTGTACGAAGGGTGTCTGTACAGATCATAGATCTAATAGAACTTGTCTTTAAAAGCCATGAATCTACACAGCTCATGCAGCTAAGAGGCAGTCAGAGGAGGAGACTGGCCAATGTGAGCATATTGCTGTGGATCACAGGTTTGCCCATTTGCTTTTCCCTTTTTTCCTCCCACAGTGAAGGAATTTGAATGGCACTGAGATTGTTTTAGCCCAAAGCATGCTGTAACAACAGTAAGAGAAGAGAAAGCAGAGGCATGCCACCTTACCAGACAGCCCAGTTACTCTGACAGTCTGTCACAAAATTAGTTCCCCCAAGTAACAATTCCACCCAAAACTCAGTCTATCAATAAAGCTAATATGCCCTGTTTAAAAGACTTCTTTTTCTTCCTTAAGACCAAACATGTTCATAAATAAAACATTTGCTAATAAACACTCTCATCTCTGTTTTTAGCAAGTCAGAACAGGTTACTGTCACTATTAACAAACAGGCAAATCCATTTCTTTCCAGATTATTTAATACTCAAAAGATTAGAAATTTAGTAACGAGTAGTTGAGGCTGCAAACTTACAAACTATGCCCTGTTGTACACACTACAACTGTTTAAACTGGAGATCCAGATGTGACAAGCTCCATGTTCTGTTTCATCACCATCCGGTCCCTTCAGGCTTTTTGTTGTTGTTGGGGGTGGGGGGGTTGGGTTTGTTTGTTTGTTTGTTTTGGTGGTGGTGGTTTTGGTGGTTTTTTTTCACAACAGTATGTTCTTGTCAATGCCCATGTACACTTCAATAGATGCTGTTTTGTCCACTGGGATTTTATATCTGATTTTTGAACTGGTGTTGCTAACTAACATAATTTCTCTAGTGAATTGCACAAAAGTAAATATTTTAACCCATTTTTGTATATTTTGATACTCTTATTTGAAGCAGTATAGATATAATGAAACTTAGAGTTCTCCCATTTGCCCCCTAAAATGAGCTCCTGCTTAGAACCTATTCTTAATTTCTTCAAAGGGTTTATTTTAGTAACTCTGTTAACCTGGAGTTCCAGGAAAACAGAAAGTGTTCTCAAGTCAGCAACTGTGATCCTGGCAAACAGCCAGGATGTTTGTGACCTCTAGAAATCCTTAAGGTTTTGTTCAGCATTTCCTTATCCCCAATACACTGTTGTTTCTGTTTTAAATTACATCTCAGTGTACCCAGGGTAGGTAATAATGTTAATGTAAATGATACAACAGATTGTTACAAGCATCCTTGGATTATGAGATGAGAATATCTTGATTATGTAAACAATGACAGTGTTTATTGTATTATAGTTCTGAAATTATTACAGCATTATGCTGAAACAAACTATACTGTTGCATCTCAAGTGTATTTATTTAAAACAGAGTGGATGAAATTCGAAGACTCTCAAAGACACTGAAAGACAATACCTGACTTTCCCTGGTTTTGTAGCAACATCAGTATGCTGTTGTCATTTTCTCATTATTTTGCACTAATTCCTATAATCTGAAGATACAAATCTCCTTGCCTGTAGAGTTAATCGTTACCATAATTATAAAACATTGTAAATAATGGGTGAAAAATCATGCTGCCCCTGCTAAAACACATTTGTTTGCTTCAGAATGTGCAGTGAGTTACTTCAGGGAATCTTGTAACAGAAACTGCAGCTAATATTAGAAAGCACATCTCTTAGAAGGCATTTTTGTTTATATATTCATATAAAAGTATATTAATAGCAAACAGGTTCTTCCCCTGCTAATAAAGGTGAACTGACAGCAAAATGGAGGAAAAGAATGAGTTACATTACTTATCATTTACTCTTTTGATCCAGTGTGGGCCCATGAATATGATGTGTACATATTGTACACATGGTACATATTACATAACACCTGTGGGGGTAATATATATTGAATTATGTTGCTGTGTATGCTGTGTATACTTTGTACAATAGTGGCCTAAGCTGAGAAATTTGTTGGGGAGTGAAGAACGTCATATTTCATTGTAGAACATATAAAGAGATGCAGTATCCTGAAGTGATAAGAATGTTAACGTGTGCAAGAAAATGCACAATTATTTGTTTTAAAACCCACATTTGTATTCTAAGCCAAGTGTCACAACTTTGAGCTTTTGAAAATGCATAACACTTTTTCAGCTAGAGTTGGTGTTGAAACTGAGACAAACGTATGCTGTCTTTCCCCATATCACCTTTACAGGTCCTTCTGCTGCAATGACATTTTAACTGTTAATTGTTGTCTTCCCTGCATTTCTAACTGTTTTCGTTGATTTTTTGTTGTTTTGGGGTTTTTTTTAAGTTAATGATAACCATTAAACAAATACTTTTTTTTTCTGTTACAGGGCATGACATGAATTTACATATTGGTGATCACTCCCAGAAATTGCTACCAGGTATTAGCATTTTCATTTCATCTCTTCTGGCAGTACTTTTCTGGAATTCTTGCTTTGTCACTGTGGTATATCTTCATTACAACTGTCAAGCACAGAAATGCACAATCACAAACAGGAAAGCAAGAAAAGCTTTCTTGAGTGAGAAAAGAGATCAAGTGAGAGGGAGAGATTGAGCTGAAACAATGGCATCATCCACTAGATACTCCCTCAGGGTGTGGAGAATGAGACTTTGCCTGGACTGCTTTTCAGTCACAAGTAGGTAAATCATTGAGTAGTTGTTGTTGTTATTATTGGTATAAAATTAGTTTGGTTTTCAGGATTGTTTTTACTTACTATCTTCTAATAATATTAACCTGCGGCTTAAAAAGAAAAATATGTGATGTTTATCACTGAAACGTCTACCAAATAGTTAAGTTGATACAGTGCCACATAGTCAGTCCAGGTAAATTTACTCATGCTGGAATGACTGTTCTGCAGACCCAGCTCTCTGTTCTGGAAGATCAGTGAGCTATGTAGGCAGCTCCAGGTGTTATAAACTACCTAGTACTGAAATTGTGAATCCTTTTCTGAAAAAAGAATCTCTGGAGCATTTTAAATCAAACCCACTCTCTCTGCGTGATTTCTGACATCTTCCTTGTGAAGTGAAGCTCTTCATTGTCATCTTTCTTTGACAGCTTCTCTTATCCCATGTATTCAATACATCCACTCTGAGCAAGTTACCTTTTCATCTGGCATTTCTTTATGTTAAGGCTATGCTGGTCCTCATTTGTGAACTGGATCTGCCAGGCTTCCTGATATTGTATACTGCCACTTGCCAAACCTAGTTTGTTCTGACTGGTAGTGATAGCAGTGGATACAACTTCAGATAGCTGTGGCAGCAGTAACCTGTGCTATCGAGTTGTAGGTATCTAACTATAAATGTGATGTTGTATCATTGGATCATAGCCAGCTCCAAACAAGCTTCTGAAACCCTTCTACAGTCTGATGCCCAGAGGCGCTCATCTTGCATGCAGACTGAAAAAAAACCCTCAGGTTTGCTTTGTATGGACATAGATCTAGTTGTAAGGCCTCTATTTTTTATACAGGGGGCACATCAGGAATTGTTTCAACACAAGAGGAAGTGTGCAATTCCTATAGTCATGGGTACAGTGGGAAAAAGCACTCCTTGTCTTAACCAGAGGAAAACCAGTGAGAATGACAGAGTTAGACCCGTCACTGATATAAATCCACAAGACAGAACAAGCAATTTGCATACCACTTGCAATTATCTCACACAGGTCAAGAACAGTGAAATCTCTGGCTAAAAGTTACTATGAAAATATTTCAAAAGGATTCTTCAGATGATAGAATATTGATCATGGCATACTGACTGCCAGCATTCAGTCATGCTGTAATGTTGGGCTAAGGACATGCATATGTTCTGGTTTTAATTTACTGGGATGATAACCAAGAGAAAATGATTCCTCTTGTGTTAATTCCTGTAGAGCTGGAAAGATTTGTCAGTAACTATGAGAAGAATATTCTTGAAGTTACTAGCTCATTCTGACCAACTTCTAGGATGCACTAATTTCAAACTCTGTATAGGCTACAGGCATATGGGGCAAGGAAACCCACTTCTACATACATAGATTTCACACAGGCAAATATGTATTTAGAATTTGTCCCATCGCAATTTGCTAGTTAGTCACAGCTTGCTTAATGCCAATGGTTTTCCATTCCTGAAGCTGTGCAGTATCTACTTTCCCAGGAAAGCCATAGAAGAGGATTAATGCTGCATTACTGTTTTGTGGATTTTACACTTGGAAGCTAGATTCTAGCAAACAATATCACATAAAGCAGAAATAAGAATGATTAACAATTAAGAAACCATCTGCCAAGTTTTGAGCTTTTCTCTTCCTCTGTGAGCGTATCCCAACTCTCTTCAGATTGTCCTATACAAGTAATATAGAGCTACAAACCAGGCATCATCCTGATAGAATTTCTTTGATCCACAGGGAAGGGGATGTCCCATAGATCATTCTATCCTCTTCTCTTGTTTTCTTCACATTCCTGGTCTTTGATGGCTAGGTTTCCCTGTTTGATAATTACAGACTCTCAAAGCAGCATCTCAATACTTACTTGATTTACAGTTCCAAATTTTGTGCTAACAATGCCCTGTAGTATTTTGTTGCACTCAGTAAATAAGTCTAGATTTATTTACTTAAAAGAGAACAAGGCTAATGTAATTTCTCTTGTCTAGCTATCTGTTACTCCCTTTGGTAACTTTTAACGCATTTGTCCCTTCTGGTGTTTTTGAGATCTTATGGATTAGGTATTTCTACAGCTGATAGGGGGGAAAAAATGGCTGAATGGAGACAAAAGGCTAAAGTACAACATCTCCAATTGTTTGCTTCATTTGTTTTGTTTGATAATCTGTCAGTTTATGTATAGCAGAATGGATAACTGCGAGAAACAGGTTTGGATTCTTTGTCCAGACTAAATCAAGAAACCTAAGAAGAAACAGGTACTGCATATGGATTATTGAGATGCAGAGAGTTTGGACTGGAGAGGCACAATCCTTCCTATTCCTAATGAACAGATGTAAGAGGCGGTAAAGCGGTACACTAGTGTTGAATTTCAGTGGACAGTTTCAACAGAGTAAAGCACTAAGTTTGAGAGACCAGGCCTCATGGACAGTATGTCTTCCTTTCTAAAAATGTTTGGGTGATTTTGATGCTTACAAAATCTGAAAATAATTTCCTATGCATAGAACAGGATAGCTGATTCATACATTGCAAGGTAACACTGGCTCCAGAGGCATCTTCATCTATGTCTCTATGGAAATGGTTTTACTTAGGAAATAAACTGTAGCCTGCAAATAATATTGTAAACCAGATTTTCACAAGTAAATGTTAATGGCTATAAAATGCTAGATTACAACAATGCAAGATCATCATATTATAATGTGTGTTATTTGTACAACTTTAAAAGAATCCTGCAGCACTGGTGATTCTTTCTCTATTGTAATTTGCTTACTCTGAGAGGAAAGAATCCTAATCTATTTGCATATAGTTATTTAGACCTCTCTATAAAAGGCATAGGATCACAATCAGAAAAATAATTAGTGAGTTAGGTAATTTTCAGATGTGAACATTATATTATTAATACAATGAAGTCAGAGAAAGAGCTACCTTGATAATATACATTATATTTTATCTGCTTATCCTTCATACTTTTTCTGCTAGACTATGGACATCTTCAAAGAAGCATAAATAATTTTACTTTTATATTATTCAAGATTCAGAAGTTTCTGGTAACTGTTACTGGTTTTGCTACAGATTTTTATCCAGGCTTAGCATGGCCTCTCTATCACAATCCCAGCTTTGTATGGTTAAGGAGTAAGATACTGGGCTCCCAAGGTAACATTTTAGTGCATTGACTTTGATGCAAGAACTTGCAGACAAAAGATAAACCAAATGTATACTAGAGAATAAAGAGATGGCTGATAGAAGTGTTTTTTTTTCTCTCATTATAACTCTTTTAAAAAGGATATTTTTTTCTAGCTAAATGTCTGAAACAAAACACTTCTGCAGATGTCTTATTCCACAGAGTTCATGCTTTTTTATGATTTTCTGTACTTTCTTGGGGATCCTTTCTAGGGCAAATTATTTTGGAGAGAAACTATTCATTTTCACAGACCTGTTTTCCAAAATGGAAGTCCTTAAGCAAGGAGGAAAAGCAAGAACTAAAGAAAAATAAAGTGTTGAAATTATGGGAAAGTAATCATAAATATAAATTATTTTGCTTAATAAATCCTTATAGGAGTTCATTTAATGAATTAAAGCATTAAAGAGCTATTTAACTAAAGAGCCATGACTAGAAACTTAAAGTTGTTCTAACCAAAATGGTGGCCAGGTTTGGTTTTGACAAAGAATAAGGAACATTTCCTCACAGTATCGCTGGCTTTTCAGAAATTCACTTGAAACCCTAACAAGAATGTGAATTACTTTAGGAGAAATGTAACTCTCCAGCCTTCCAGCTTTGGAAAAAATGAGAAATAGTTCAATAAATTATTATAGATGCAAAATATATTCTTTAAACTAGAGTTAGTTATTTGATGAGGTAGAGCAAAGCTCTTAGGGAAAAAAAAAATGCATTCCTCATTCTTAGCCCAGCAGAAATTGCTGAGAGCATGTTGCACAGCAACTCCTCTGGGCCCTCAGATATATTAAAGAAAGAATGAAAACATATACATCACTATCAGCTTCCTTTAGCTTAACTCCTGGATGAGAATGATGTTGAAAGGACTACTTTTCCTTTTTTTGGAAGGTGTTTTATAAAATACTGTCAGTAGGCCTCATTCTTTTTAACACAGGGATGCTCAAGAATTCAACTATTAATTTGCCTCTGAATGATACAAGCATATTGTTTTACTCAGGTCAAACCTACCTGGCCAGACTACCAGACCAGTTAGTCTCCCTGTTCTTGGCCAACTACACCCTAGCAAATGTGCTGACTTGGCTCCCTTCGTACCTGGAAGTGTCTCAGTAAAACAGATCTCCATTGTGCATGGTTGTCTGCTCATGTAACATTCCAGGGAAATCTCAGACCATTTACCTAAGTGAAGGCTGCCACCTGCAATTGTATTTTGTGCCAGGGTTCAGCAGTTGAGAATTCAGTATCCTCACAAGCCCTCCAAGAGGCCTGTTCTGCATAGTGGGGGTGACAACTGTTGTTCAATTACAGCAGCTGTGCTGCTAAAGAGAAGGAGTATGGAAGAATAGCAAGAAAGATTCCTTTTCCCCACTGTGCCAAGGTCAAGAAAATTTTTCTCATTTGAGACCCCCAAACTTTCCTGAAATCAGAATAAAAATGGAAAGTACATCTAGCTGGAAACTAATTCTACCTTCCTTCTCAAAACACTTCTCAAGAGGGTTTACCAAATTAGTAAATTATTTAGTAGTTTTCACTGCACTTCCCCTGAGCAGCTTTTATTACTCCTGGCAATGAACACGCAGTTTTCCTTCTCCAACACTGAATTCTCTAAGCTGTGTGATGTACTTTTGTGAAGCCGTTAGACAAACTTTCTGTGTATCCCTTTATCTCTCCTCTTATTCAAGATAAATAACAAAAACATAATTTCTCTTAATAAAATATTTATGAGATCCTAAATGAGTTGAAGTGGCTCTGAGTAAAATCCTTGAACCATTAAAGATGGTGAACACGTTATTAGGACTTTCGACTAATCAGAATGCCACCTAATTGGTTTAAACTAGCTACTACTGTGATCACTGTCAAAATCCTACTCTTGTTGCAAGGTTCATATGCTGTGCTTGCCCTCAACTCTGAATCATGTGCACTACCAATGTGTGGCTGAAGACAGTAAATCTTCAGTACCCTGTTTATAAGATGAAATGCTAGCAGTCATTTGCCATACTTTCCTATGTTGTGTTATTCTTTCATATGTTGTCCAGAATGGCTGACCACAGACTTTTTAAAACAACAAAATAAGCATTATCAAACATTATTTGTAGTCATAGAAGACCAGCTTGTTACAAGTAGCAGAAGAGACAGAAATAGGAAGCACAGGGTATAGTATATATGAAGGATATGTTAAGACAAAATAAAAACACAGTTCAAAAGTGGTAATGAATGCTCACATTAGTCCTGGAAAAGTAACTGTTGACATAGGAAAGGCTGAGGGATTTTTCTGGACAGTCCTGCAGAGTGTAAAAGGTGAACTGACACAGTGAGGACATACATTTCAGGGTAAAAAACAAATCTGTGTTTAAGACACTTAGTTTATTCTGGATACTTCCGGCTAAACAAATTACTAAATCCAGAAGTATCTGAATTTTGTCAGGCACACTCTCTTTTGTGTATGCTCGTGTGTGTATAAATACCTACATTTTTCATTACCTGTAATTGGTAAGAAGTAGATGGTAAAAGACAAGTGGATAACTTTGGATTACATTACAAACTCATAATGAGTTCAGAGGCATAGTTATAGTCTTAAGCTTGGGTGTATGAACATGTCTCTTAAATCACAGAATCAAAGCATGATAAGTGTTGGAAGGGACCTCCAGAGATCATTGAGTCCAACTCTCCTCTAAGAGCTAAAATCAAAAATATTACTGAAGGGTTCTTAAAAGCTACTTAAATGTGGTAATGGAAAATTAAAGATTAAATTTATTAGTATAGCTAAGAAAACTTTAAAATCTACACTGTGATCTAGAAATTATTATCAGTGTAGTTCTGTATCATGGTTTCAGAGATATCTTTCAACTACTTTTACTATTATAAAAATCAACATCACAGGTATTTCATAAATATTATTCACACTTGGTTCCCTTCTTGACTTTGTCTTGTGATGATATAACTGGAATCAGAGCCAACGTGTACATTTCAAGGGAAGTTATGATGTAATGCAGAGAACATAGAACAAAGGTACTGAAAGTCATTTATGATTGAAACTGTAGATTGAAAATCATAGAAGTGTCTCCCACTGCTTAGCATATCACAATTGCTTCGTAATACAGCAATAGGTATTCATAAGCTTTTTAATGTATGCAGCCAACCTCTTCTACTTTATTTTGTAAGCACTGCATTGATTCTGCCGGACAAAGTTGGTATGACTGATCTAGAAATGGAGAGGGAAGTAATTTTACAGAATGTTAAATTTCTGATGAGAGCATTATAACATCTAAAATACAGTGTCAAAGTTTCACACAACCAGAGGGATAAAACATGTATATGTCTAGCTATTGCTTTCAGTTTGCAATAGTTAATGCTTGTGCCTAAATGCATGGTCAGAAACAGGTATATTCATGAATTTGTTTTATGATATATGTTACAAATCTATGGGGTTTGAGACAAAATATGAGGGTGGGAATTAATAGATTTAAAGATACAATTAAGCTGTAAGTTAAGAGTTAAAAACAATATTGTTTTGCCATGAAAAAGACAGGTGTACTTTGGCTGTGTGATGGTATTGGCAAACCAGCATAGAAAGTAAAAGGTATTTTTTGTTTGTCTTTCAATGAGGTGACTCAGGCCATATTTAAAAACAAAAAAAAAGTCTCTCAGTCTCTATCCTCTTCAGTTTAAGGAGCTAAAATCTGGCAGAATACAATTGTTGAAAGGTTGTGTTGTTGTTGTTTTTCTGCCAAAACATGATTCCTATCAGTTTGGCATTGTTTTCTGTACTAGTTTTTGAAATCAGGAATCCCAGTGTCATGAAAGATTGCAACAGGCATGAAGCACTGATCTTGCTAAGAGTCGTGGTTAAGAGTGGGAATATTTTGCACTGGGATTTATTCAGCATTGAGTACACTATTACTCAGTGCACCTGTCCAAAGATAAAATACAATTCTGGACATTCAACTGAATAGTAGTTAATAGGAATAGCACTTTGTTAATAAAATTCAGTAAGTAAAACTTAGATTGCAAAGTGCCAAAACAGCAGAGGATGCTTATTCTTCTAAGCACTGCCTTTTCATCAGGTGAATATTTGATAAGAGAACATATCGCTATCTAACAACAAACACCCACGGAACTAAGCCCTTATTAAATAATTATGCTGATAATACAACAGTAGAAGTGGAATCATAAGGGAAACATATAACTGTTTTCCAAAGCCAAACTACAGTTAGATATTGAACTTTCCATTTTGTATATGGTAAATACATCCCTGTGCTATTTGGGCAACATTTTAAAGTATGTTAAGTTGCACCCCAATGACAGCAAAATGAGCCTCATTCTTCTTAGGTGCTTTTCAAGTCTGCTCTTGTGTGACTCAAAGCTGCCTATATATAATAGTCTGGTACAGTGATGCTCTCTTCTGTCATGACAATAATTTTTATTTTATTAAATAATCAGCCTTTTAAACTACATTATAAAGTGTAAAATTATATTCTAAATACGTTTTATTACCACAATGTTATTGATGCTGAAGGATAATGTCAGTGATTAAATCTATTTCTCCCAAGTACACTTTTTTTTTTAATAAATATATGTCAAATTTATCTGAATTAAAAGCTGACTAGAAGTAAATGATAGGATGCAAGGCAGTAATCTAATCTAATTGTTCTTATTGTACAATAAATGAAGAAACATAGAGCAAAAACATTATTGTTCAGTCCTAATGGAAATGCTTATATGGAGCAAAGACTGTGAAGACCTGCCCAGTGTGGTTCAAAACATATCCCAGTAAATAAACTTGCAGGGAGCATGCATAACATTCTCACAGAGTTTCCACTAAAATCATATCTAAAAAGAAAAATTTTGGAATAAAGAGGACACCCACTGAATATACATAATGCTGTTAAGTTCACAGATTGATTATAGATCTATAGATGCAATTCCTCAGTCTTTGTTCATGCAATATTTTCTGTTTACTATTTGCTTTAGCTTTTTTTGGTTTGGTCTGTTGTTTTTTTTCATGTGCCAGATTAACCTGACAGGATGATTTCAAAGGCATCAAATTAATTGTCTTGTATAAGCATTGATAGACTTCTGACATACTACGCTTGGAAAAGACTGGTGTCCTTGCAAATACAATGCTATTGTGTATAAGATGCCTTTTCAAAATCATCCTGTTTTCTAAAAGAATTAATTGATGACATGTACAACAGTCAATGACAAATGAAGTATTTCTTTTTTCTTCCCTAGACAAAGTCAGGAGTTCTTTCTCAGGTTGTAATTCACTTGCTTGAAAATACTCATAGGTGCTTCAAGAAGTTTCATAGCTTTTTCACTTAAATCATCATCATGCATCTGAATTAAAATCTGAATGTAAATTAGAAACATTTTGTATATTAATGAATGTGAGGCTAAACACATTCAGAACTGATTAAACATTACTGCTTTACAGTGGCTGACTGATTTGCAAGAGAAATGGATCTTCAGACTCCAAGATTATATGGGGAAACTGTTTCCAGCATGGAAGCTTTAGAGCTGTTGATATAGCTGTAATTATATTAACAAAACTTCCATCACCGATTTGTTAATGGTTTGAAGTTGTACTGGTATCATCATTTCAGTTTAAGGCCATATGTAGAAATGAATTTGAAAAGGTTTAAAAAGTAGTCTCCAAGATATTTTTTTATTTTTAAAATACAGTGTTTCTTTGACATGGGTTTTTTTCTAGGATGATTAGTTTTCTAAAGTGTATCATTTAAATGTGGATTTTTCTTCCCTCCTTCTTGTATACTACAATCAAAATGTAGTAAGCAGCCCTCCCCTAGGGCTTTTACCTCAGGAATTTAATACGAATGATCAGTGGGGTTGGGACATTGTGAAGTTCTTCCTGCATGGATTGGAGAAACCCCGGTAAAACTAGGTTTTGCATACTGGCAGTGAGGATAAAGGCTTTAAGTGGAAACAAATTCCCAATACTTTGTGTCTACAGTCCCATCTCTCTGTCATAACACTGTAGTTTCTTGTGAACTAAGTATGTCCTCCAATTAAGATAGCCATTTTATTCTCCCTCATTCTTCACTGTCTTGAAGTATTCCATCAGCAGTACTTCTTCACTTCTTTCTGTCACTGTGCTAAAACTATCTCTTTCTTGGCTGAAAGCTTACTAGTGTTGTCCATCTTTTCACTCATAAAACATGGCTGGAACCCTGTCCTCCTGAGTGAGGAAATGAACAGCCAACTAAAGTTTCTGCAGAATATAGAACAGTTCCTCTGGGGTAGGCTCATGCATATAGCCATGCTTGAAAAAAGTGGTTTACTGCAACCAAAGAACCTAGACACCAGTGAGGCCATGCATACGGTCCTTTGGATTTAGCAGCCCTCTGTCTGAACAAGGTTTCTTGAAGAATGTCAAGGCTCCTGTCACCAATGTTGCAGTAATACCTGCACATTCTCAATTCCTATTTCTTCAGCATTATGCAATTCATTGTCCAACAGTTACTGTATAGGTAAATTATCTATCATGTTTCATATAGTTCAGGAGCTTTGCATTTCTAACAGAAGTAGTTGTCTTTACTCAAGTTTCTTAATATACTGGTATGCTTATTTCCAATAAGCAATAGTAGGGATTACATTTAGGCAATGCAATAAAGTGAATCATCTGATCTAAACATGCTTATGTAGGTTACACATAAAAATTACGAGTTTGCCAAAGACCATTGTGCTCAACAACAACAATAAAAAGCACGGTGAAAGAGACTGAAAAAAAACTCTTGCAAATTCTGTGTTTTCACAGTGTCACACTGGTGACAGTTTCTCTCACTGGAAAACAGGGGCTGAGCTTCAATTTACAGAAATGAGGGGAAGCATAGGACTGCAGAATGCTCATTGCAACATGCGAGAACTTCAACAGAAACAAAGAAGTAACAAAAGTTAACTTATCTTAATGTACCAGTTACAGAAATGTCTTAGCTTTGTTTTCTACATTAGCATTTGTAGTCAGTAAGGACAACTGACAACCAAATACAGCAGCAAACACATTATTCCCCTGCATATATTTAAGAGGAGAAACAGTCATTTTAATCACATGCTGCAAATCCTTGGCCAGTTTTAAAACTAGCCATTCAGTAGAGTACAACACTTACTTCTGTGAGTGATGTGTTTACAACTCACTTCTATTTTTTTAATGTTAGATTCAAAATGAAGAAATAATCCATGCATGACAAACTAACTAAAGGCTAGCATTTGTCATTTTAAAACCTCCATAATCTGGAAGTGACTTCCCTTTAAAATTACCTTTATCTTGGGAGGCTTTTACTGATCATTAGGAAAAGTGACTCTGGATTGCACTAACTTAAATCATTTGTTTCAGTCTACTATCATGGATTCCACATTAGAAACAACACGAGAAATAACTGCTTTTAGGATTCATGACAGTCAGAGAGTAATAAAACAAATAAAATTCTTCAGGAAGGTTTGTGTTTGGTTTCATGTTTTTAATATAACTTTTAAATGTCTTCTTTTTTTTAAAAATAACTATTTTCTTGAGCATTCCACGTTAGAAAACTTATATGCTAGGATTCTTGATAGGTATCTCCTGCTTCTTTACATCACTACATTCTAGGGTGTGTGAATGAAAAGAAATAACAGAAAATTAATCCTAAGTAAAGCACAGTTCTGGAACAAAATTATGACAACTCACAACCACTAAGGGCAAAATAGCTTTTACAAAAAGCATCTAGGTTGTCTGGATTCACATGGGCAAATTACAGAAACCTGTGTTTTTCCAGAACGTTCAATGTGTCTGTTCTTTTCTGAGTATCAAAAAAGAAGGGACAAGAAACTGAGTAAACTGCAAAATTATGAAAAGAGATTTCTGCTTTTCACCTTCTGTTGGACTTCTAGTGTTGGCAAAGAGCTGTGCTAGCTGCAGGCAACTTAGAAAATCTTTGCCCTCTGGTAATAAACCATCCAAAACCATGCTCGTTTTCAGTACCAGAGATCATGTCAATTTTGTCAGCTTCCCTTCACAAAACGCTTTCAGAATGGGTTGACAGCACCAGCAAAATGTTTTCAAGAGGGCAGAAATAGCAAATGGACATTCACATTAGATCATTCTTAATAAAGTTTGGGTTCCAATAGTTTGTTTTTCAGTATTCTGAAAGACACAATGCAGAAGGGGTATAATGCCTATGAAATTTCCTCCTGCTCTCTTCTTTATGGACCAATGTGAAAAGTCCCAAATTTTAAAGTTTGATTTTGGGATGGTTATTACATAGAAAGTAGTAACATAGAAAAAAAAAATTTCAAAATACATATCAAAGTGTCTGATGCTGTAATTTTGAGCCATTTCATTTTCTCCGCACAAGTAAAGATCTGAAATAGAATTTCTACAAAAGCTGTAATTCACTCTTGTTTCTTTGCCTGTAAAGATAGCCAAAGACTGTCACTTTTCCAGCACTATAACAAGTAATGCTGCAGTACCAAAGTTTCTGCAAGTAATATCCATTCTTGTAGTGTTTCAGAACTCCACTATGAAATTTTGAAGTGCTAAGATACTAGACTTGGAAAAATCTGTCTTAACAGTTTTTCTTTATAAAGATTTCTTCTGCACCATAAAGGCACATGCTCTCAGCAGACTTTAATCACTTGTGATGTTCTGGCTAATTCTCATAGGTCATTTAGTCATGTTTTAGATGTGTTTATGAGGGAACATAATGTCAACAAATAGAGAATAATGATCTACTATGTATGAAGTAAATGTATGTAATATAGGTTATGGAAAGCCCTTGGTAATTTTACCACTTGAAGGTCTGTGCTGAACCATCCAAAATGATTGGCTTAATCCATAAAGTTGATTAAAAACTGAAACAGTTACCATCTAAGCTGCTTGCTTTTGAAATTTCCATTTGTAGCAGGAATACCTGAGCTGGATGTCTTGGGGCTGCCCCTATTCATTACCCAATTAATTAAGAGATCTACAAAGTAGCAGTACTGATTCTATGTTGTAAATTGCAATGGTGCAAGAGCTGTTTCATATATAACTCTTCCATCTGTGCCAGAGGACCAAATTCCAAGACAGGTGGTACAGATGTCTGGGGTCATCACAAGCCAAGATCCTAAGGTACTATTAAATGTATCTTTTTTTTTTCCTTCCTTGATGTAGCAACTGTGTGGCTCCTAGTTTCATTTAGATGCAAGACATTATAGAAGTAAGGCTTAAATCTGAATTCGGATCCAAGAAACAACAAATTTAAAGACCTGCTGTGTTGTGTCATATGTTGTGGCGTACAAAGAGTTTTGAGCAAAATATCTCACTGTGATGATTACAAAAATCTAGATACAATCTGTGAAGTAAGAATCTATTCATTTTCGGGCTCCTTCATTAGCAGGGACTCTGAATAAACATTTCATGTAGGAGAGAAAATGATAATTCTGCCATTTGGCATCTTTCTTCTTGAAAACATGGTCACAGGAAGGATCAGAGATTAGCAAAGAGCTAGTACACAGAGCAAAGGGTGATATAGTGCATATCGCCATCCTCCTTAAACCTGCAGAAGTTCACCTTCTAGCTAGAAGTTCACCTTCTAGCTCGAGGGAGCTAGAACACCTTTGACTGCAAGAGAACCATAAATTCCTCTCCAGAAGTAGTGTGGTTTTATACAATTATGGATGTAATGCTGCAGCACTGCACAGGCCGAGGTGGAAGTACTTTGCTGGAGAGCAGTGCAGACAGATTAGGTGTCACGCTTCACCCTATGTGGTATCTTTATTAGAGGTCACAGCTTTAATTCTCTCCTATTACTCTGTAACAATGCGCATAAGAAGTTGCAGTCAGCCTCTACCAGAAAACAAGCATCAGGAGTGCATGCAGCATATGAATCTTTTCTTTCTCCCATTGTTTTTACACTCTTCCTCCAAAAGAAAGCAGTAAAATCTCACAACTGCACAGTGCAGTCCAAATCAAATTCATTAGCTGTCCAAATACAAGCAAACTTTCTGCTTCCTATAGTTACAGAAAGATAAGTAAAAGACTAGTGCATATACTTTAAATGTTTCAAAATCAAAATACCAATGCAGTAAAAGCATATTTGCAGTAAAATGCATGTCTGTGTTGATCTACAGCACAAAGTGATCCACTGCCTAACAATGAAAACCTTCCTGAATGATACCCTTTTCTTTTATAAATATATTGAACTTGTAAATTATATTATCTATAAGCTGTATGCATATATATGTATTAATATAAAATGCATCAACATATATAAATACATAAACACAAATTAAAGTTGCAGTAGGGTTGTGCATCACAAAAGGAAAATGTATCTGAGCATGGGAAAGATCTGTACTGTGGTCTCATATAAAACTGAGAAATAAGTTGCCTAGGACTTCATTACCACTTGAAATGTCACTGTATTTCCTCTGAAGCTTCAGGGTGCACTTTTACCTTGCCTTCAATAACATACAACATGTAATAGCAGATACAGAATTAAAAAATTATTTAAAACTTAAAATAATGATCTTTCTCTCACCTTTCCCTTAGGAAAAAAAAAAAAAGTGAAAACCACATACAACCACATCCTCTCCAGGAAAGCCTGTGACTATTTCACTAATGGAGATGATAAGCCAGCTTAATGAGACTGCTTTCTTATTGGATGTTACAGCCCTATGAAGCATCTCTTTCAATCTTTCTGTAAGCTTAACCACATGTATTTTAGTATACCAAAACACAGAATAAGGCATAGCTTAATGAGCTAAGCAAAAACACTGCATAGAAGGAGACAAAGATACAAACCAAATATTAGTAAAATAATCATAATAAATTATGTTTCTGTTAAAAATGGTTTTCTCTTAGTGTTGCACTATTTGCAATAAGAAATCTGAAACATTTCTAATTATGAAATAAGGAATATGTTTAATTTGCAAGTTCCCATGTACTGTTGATACCCATTTCAGGTCCAGCAATACTAGGTTCATAACGCTCATTTTAGTGCCAGCATTCTAGATGTTGAAAAAGTTATAATGCAACTTACGTAAATTATTTGGAGGAGGTCTCGTCTCCATGTTTTCATAATGTTGCACATGTACTACAATGTTTAAATCTCTTTCCATGTGATCTGTTGTACAGGGACCTTGAGGTCGCATAACATCAGCAAGAGCCCTGAAAGTCAAACAGAATCAGAATTAAACTGCAAAATCTGCAAGATATTACCAATATATTGCAAGGACTTGAAGTTCAAGATGCAGTCTGTCACACTGGCTGCTGGAGAAACCAGCATTATTCACAGGAAAATCAGGGCATCAGATTCATAGCAAGACTTCATACCTAAGGCTCTTTTTAGGTTGTCTTAGTGTGCCAGCAGTAACGCACAGAGACATGTAAAGGTCTTTACCTGTCTTGGCTTTGTAAGAACATAAATTAAGCTTGTTGAGACATTTGTTCTGCCCTTGCATGTGGTCAGTAACATTGCCTTCTTGGTTAAGGTGAGCACCTCAGTACCTAGACCCTGTCTGTGTAGCTTCCATAAACTAGATATCTTCACACCTGCATGACCAGCAATGGCCTCACAAAGTAAATTCTCATACATGCATTTGCACAGAACAGTGGTCTTTGCCCTTTTCATTCAAAAATGTCACCAAAGTTGAAAGACCACATGATTTTCATGTAAAAATCCAGTAGGCATAGTATTCTTCATGAACAGGGATTTAAGCTTTTCCCATCCACAAGGGGAGATCAGAAATGCCTTTGCTAACTTTTTAATGTCCTAGTCATTAAGATGGAGCAAAACTTACACAGGAACAATCCTTGCTGTTTTGAAGCCAGTACAGAAACAAGATAAAAGCTTTCTGCTAGCAAAGAGGGAACAAGCAAAAGGATTCCTGACAGTTAAGCCAGGTTCAACCTGATGCTGGTTGTGGACTTTTTCTGCAGAGCTGCAGGCAATAACTCTACCTGAGAAACAGATTCATCTCCCTCAGGTGTATTTGCTAAGGACTAGTTTCACTGCCAAGTGTCCTACTGAGTGTAAATTTATTCTTGGGCATGCAGATAAGCACACGCACCTGTACCAGCCCTCTGCAGCCAGAGTTACTAAGTTTTAAGTTCTGAAACTCTCAGCATGGCAATCCTGGGATTTTGGGCTATGGAGTTTCACAACTGACTTCTGTAGGAGCAGGATTAGCCTGTAGGTATATGCCACATAGCTGCCTGAACTACTGTGCATGCAAAGTAATTGGCCCACCTGCAGAAGCTGTTGCCTTAGGCGAAGGAAAGCTATGGTATGTGTTACCAGTGTCTTCAGGGTTCAATGAAAGTCTTTTTCCTGTTCAGGTCAATGCATCAGTGACCATTATTTGTCTTCTTTTTTTTGGTTTACTAGTTTTAATTTTTAGACCCCTGGGCTTTTTTTTTTTTTTTTTTTTTAAGGGAATGGATACATTTTCTGGGCACCGTTTAATTTTCCACAGAATTACATACGGTGTGCCAGGTATGCATCAAGAAAGACTAACTTATAAACTAATAAATAAAAATAAGCACACTCACTGGTGAAAGCTAAGGCAAGTACTATCTAGCTCCTCCACTGTACTTCTGATTTCTTGGTTAAGAAGCACTGTACTTTCAAGGATTAAAAAGTAGCCTTATTTAAGTTACAGACAGAGAAGAATCCTGAGCTGGATCTTGCTTTCAAATTGCAGGAGCACAGCTTTGTACACAGCTTTGGTACACAGCTGAAAGATACTGATGTTTCATTGTGTTTATGGCTATCATTATGGTATTAAAATATTAGTTACAGTTGTGATCAACATGTTACAGAATACTCTGTTGATACTGTAAAAGGTCAGAAGACAGTAAAAAAATGATTAATGGTATCAGAGCAATGCTCCCATTTGAAGCACTGCTTATACAGCAGAAATAGCAGAGTTGGCCTACATAGCAGAATAATAAAAATTCAACAGAAGAAATCTCACAAAGGTATGCGAAAAATGATGCAGAAGGAAAGCAGTATATTGTACAATAGTTAAAATAAGTGGGGACCAATGCCATTAGTATATAGTAAATTTATGCAAATATGTGTCTATGCAAAGGAAATTACTGACACCAATATTAAATCTAATTCCAGAGGCAACTGGACACATTTCTGGGAAGGGAAGAACAGCAAAGGTAAGTTCCTTACTTCAATGGGGGAGTCAAAACTGTGAGATACAACTTTTTGAGAGGAGGTTTCAGAAATGCTTTCCTCGTTGCCCTTAATCTGATGGTAAATATTGTTCACTAGAGACTTTAACTAACACACCATATGACAGCAGATTAACTACTGCCTGCCTGTGAAAATGCCAACTAAATTTTCTACCATTTTAGAGATACTTTTATTTGAAGGGGTTTTAAGGACATAGCTGTCCAACTCCCACTCTATTAAGAAAAATGAGCTACTCACCATCAAGTTCTATTTTTTTAACAATGCAGCACCTATGTTTATATTGTGTTAGCTAAATTTGTACATTTTTTTCAGGGCAGAATAGCTCATACAACAAAGAGCTTGTCCTTATCTGTAGCAGCTTGTATCACTGAAGTACAAAGGAAATGCTGTACCTGTGCTTCATTCTTTTAGAGATTTGCCCATATAATGAAATGGATAAAGGGAAGTTTGTGACTCAGTACATTATAAAAACCTCAAACAAATGTTTGCTTTGAAAATGTCCACATAGGCCAAGGTCTGTAATAATACCTTCATGCGGTTGTCACAATTGAATATATTCATATGGATTTTGTTTATTATCTGAAGAAATTGTTGGTCCCACTGAAAAATTCTGTATATATGGAGTATGTATATATACATACACCTTTGCTATAAAATGCGAAATTCAAGATAACTTTCTAGTCAGGTAGCAAGATCAGTAGGTCCTGTATATTGATGTTGATTGCAGTACTACAAAAGTGGATAACCGTTACCTGCACTGGAGTTCAGGGCCCAGAACTAGTGAAGCATCACAAAAACACAGCATTTCTTTTGCCATAAGATTCTTCTCTTTGGATATGTAATACTACTTTCAAGTGTGATAAAGCATGTGGAGCCAGGCATTTCTCTTATAGGTAGAAGCTTGAAGAAGCCAAAACACAAGTTATTCCATGAAAGGTCACTTGTCACATTTTACTTCCAAAAATAGGTCAAAACCTATAATGGAAATAATTTCACTTATAGGATTCAGGATTTTTGGCAAGGCAGACTATTTTTGGCCCCAGGTACATGCCTTCTGAATGATCAACAAAAGACTTAGCTTGTGAGCTCAGCGTATTGTGAAAGGAGAAAGAAGAGCTCAGGTGGTTCACAGTATTTGGAAGGCTGCTAACATGCTGCCAGAAGCACTACTGGAAAGAAACAGGAGCTATAGCATAGAGCATGATTGTAAATATTGTCCTTTCAGTTCTTGCCTTGTTTTCACATTCTCCACAAAGACTAGTGAAGAAAACAAAGGTATGGTTTTATTTACAGAAAAAGGTCCATGAAATAGAAATGAAGCTTCTCCCTTTCCACTCATATTCAAGAGAGCATTCTTCACTTCAACTGATGGAGCCCCATCAGTGGATGTCCCACTGATGCAGTCTTAAGTAGCAAGAACATGCTGCCCTCGTATGCCTGACAGAGCTTCTAGGTCTGCTTCAAGAGACAGATGAGTTTCTGTTTCCATTTAAGCACAACACTGCCACATTCCTTCCCTTTGCCATATCTGATAACATACACCATCTTATTCCCCTATTCTCCTAGAAAGCAGGAGGATAAAGGAAGAGTTATTTTGTTTGGATACTACTATTATTACTCATTTCTTGGATGCTGTGGTTGAAGAGAATAATCTTTTAATGTCAAGTAACAAATTATTAAATGAGAAGAATTATATAAGCAAAGCATTATCATATAATGTCTAAAGTGAAATATGTTGTGTAGAGTTAGTACTGTAGTCTCCTCTACATTTTCATCTTCCAGATTTACAGTTCCATGCCAACAGTAAGTGTTTTACTGAAAAGCACTGATCTAACAAGAAAGAAAATGTCAACAGTGTCACACTTGTCCTTTTTTCTCAAAACAAAAGAAAGTAACAAGCTCACTAAAAAAAAATGACACATTGTGGCTCTTTTTTCCTGAAAGGACATGTCCAATAGAGATTTCCCCCCCGTGGATTATTTACACTAAATAAATACATTTCCCCAATGCTTTTTCATTGTCAAATATTTCAGGAAAAATCCATGAAATTATTGGCATGTTCTTGGTTTGATTTGTTATAGCAGTAACCAAAATACAATGAAAGCAAGTGTATAGAAACAACTCTCACCAAGCCTGTAGTTTCCTTTACTAACATTGCACCACCCTTGCACACACCAGTGCCTTAATTCAACAGTAGATCCACTAACTGCAAGATGAAATAATGCAAGGGATTAATAAGTGTGGCACAGTTTTGCTTCCTATTTATAAGGCAATGTTCTTACTCTCATGTGTCAAGTCTGTGCTCACATATTTAAATATGTTTAGTCCATCAAAAACTGGAAATATATCATTTACACCAGTCGTGTTTTGTTCACTCATTAAAAAATCAGCCCTCATAGAAATATCAGGTTACATTATGCCTTGTCTCTTTTGATAGCAGCATCTCTTCCATAGGTGAATTTGTTCATAGGAATTAAGAAGAGTCAGATGTTTCATGTAGCCATTGGCCAAGGAAGAGAATGGAAACAGCCGCAGCTCACAAAAATAGATGACAAATCACCCTTTCTGTGTTTCTTGCTGCCAGCCAAAATGGAGTAACCCTCAGTACTTTTGGTTTGGCCTACCTAACATTGTCAATGCATTAGTTTTGCTTATTAATAAGGTTCTGGACTACAACTAAGAAGTGTTCTGTTTGGGTTTGGTTGTTTGATATTGTAGTGATGAGTGTTATAAAAAAAACATTAATATGAATATAGGCTACATATTATTTTAATTGTTGGTACTATTAACTTTTTTAACAGATATATTACTTCTTTCTTAAGCATTGTAGCCTTTTTTTTTTACAGAACATTAGTAGTGTAAAATGAGACAGAATGCAATACTTTAACACAATTTGGGACAAAGAAGTTATTTCAATTCTTCAGTAAATGAACAGATTTTTAGACTGCCAAAGGGATTTAAAAATCTAACTCTTTTTGCAAGTGAATGGTAAGACCACCCCACAGCTGTAAGAGCAATGTGAGAACTTTAAAAAAAAAAAAAAAAAAAAAAGCTACAGCACTGGTTTTTCAGAACATGACTAGCTATTATGTGTACTGAGTGGGTGACTGTTTTTCCATGTGATCATGACTTTCTAAGTTTCTGTATAATCCTGACTTGAATGTTTTCATGGCAAGAAAAGTACAAGATCTCAGACACCGTTAAGTAATCAGGGTAACAGACGACCTTTTCTAAGAACCACTTCAGAAACCTAATCTTTATGCATACATGACTGAAGGATTTCAGAATGATTCTCCAATCCCCTATAATTCTATTTCCATAAACTAAGACAGAATATCCTTTCAGAATACTTCACACCTGTATTTTAGATGAAAAAATATTTCTGCTAGTAGAAGTAGGACCTAATTAAGCCATCTATAAGCAGGGATGGATGCACCTTCACTCTGTCCTGGTTTTTGTAGCTGTGACGAGCCCTGCCTTTTTTTGCCTGCATGAAGATATTACAGAAAGAGCAAGGGAGAGCTTTTTCCAAGCAAGATCTGTAGTTTAAGGGCAAGATTTTAAAATAAATAAAATTGGGATCCATGTGTTCTTTTTCTCAGTTTGGTACTTGAGAATATTCAGAATGTCTAAAGGATTATTATACTTTGCTCAACAGAAACTATCTTTGTGAAAGTACCAGTGACACACAATGTTGACTAAAATTTCTGCAATGTGCTTTGTCCCTCAGTAGTAAAAGTGTATCCATATCAGCCAGTTTATAAATAGTAAATAATTGCTAGTGAACTAGTGATGCGTTTGCAGGAGTGGTTTTGTGGCTTTTCACTGTTCATTTGAAGATAAGCAGTTAATCAAAAAGCCATGCAGAAACTTCAGTAAAAAATAAGGCTGCAGATGTTGAGTTGACCTCTTGGACTGTGTTTCTAAGGATGACTCTTCATGTCAGCTTTAAATATTGTGAAGTACACCATTACCAGTCAGGGCAAGAGGAAGCTTTCTGCCACACTGCACATCCAGTAGGAGGTATTCTTTTAATTGCATTTCATCACTAAAGTTGCCCAATATGCTGGAATCTATTTAGATGCTTTAATGGAGCTGTTTGCCTTTTTTAATGCCTTTCCCCCATCTGCTTCACTTTCATATGCTTGGGATTAGCATAAAGAATCAGACAGACTGCAAACTTGACAAATGTGTTGTGCCTTGGAATATGTTGTTAAAACTACTGGGCTCTGTCCTGAGTTGCCCACCTGCCTATCCACCACTAGGCTGCCTGTATCTGGAGGAGAAGGTACATAGCATGCCTTACTCTGGGTGGGGGAGGTTCTCTTTAGTATAACTTAGCCATTACACTGTGGATATACAGTATTACAACACACATGTATGGATGAGACATGACTTTCACATTCCATTTTTTACCCCTCAACTGAAAAAAATCTTAAGAAATTCTACAATAGCTTTTCCTTTTTCTGTCTCACTCTTCCCTTCCACCCTGGCTCATTTTCACATCCTAGAAATGTTACAAATAGCTCACACTTGCAAGGGTTGGGGGAATAGGGAAGGTCCTGCCAAACCCATTTTGCATCTGGAGAGGGTGAGAGATGACATTTGTTTACATTCTTCTGTTGAGAAGTAAAAACATATTCCAAGCTTTGAGGCAGTTGGGAGAGAGAACCCATCAGGCTTTCTATAATTCAGTGTTGCTGATTTCAGGATTTTTTGTTTGTTTGTTTCCCTATTAATGCACAGTATATCTGGAAACATTTGCTGGATCTTGTTGGGGAGAGGGTCAGACACTGCAGATAAATGTGGACTACTGTCTGTGCAGACTCCACAATTATTTTTAATCTATCTCAATATGCATGTACTTTGATAACTTGGACTTGTGAAACCACAGGAACTCTGCTCACCAAAAGTTGGTCTCTCTTGGTTGCCTTGCAGGTGAATGCAGCCTGCCTGGCAGGAGTTGTTTGCTTAGTAGGAACACATGGGCTCCTTTCTCCTCCTTAAAGGTAGGGGGGAAGGGTACCCTGCTGCCTGGCACTCAAGCTTACCTGGACATGTGCTCCCGCTGGGGTCTGTGTGCTTTCTCCAGCCCTAGTTTGGTGAAGATCCCCACCAGCACCATGACTGCCACAACCCCACAGATGATGTAGACAATGAGGTTGGTTTTATCCCTGGTAGGGTCATGCAGAGGGTCGTCTATGCGGGAAGGAGGCTTCCCAGTATTCATCCACAACGGTGTTTCATAGTTTGTGCAGGTGCTTTGATCCAGCCTTGTCTTCTTGAACTTGCAGCAAAACCTGAAGCCACAAGTGCCGCAGCAGAAGATAAACTCCCCCGAGCTGCAGTTAAAGGGGGGTCCCACTGCCCCATCACGTCAAAGTAGCCCCTGCAGAAGTCCGGGGTGGGAGGTGGCTCCGAGGGGTCTAGCTGTTCCCCAAGGCTGGAGTGGTTTCCTCCCGAGAGCACCACGAAGCTCCCCAGCTGCTGGCCAGCTTTCTCCTGAGCCCGACACACCAACGTGAGAAGGTCCGCCACCAAGTAGCCGAAAAGCAGCCGAATAAAGCCTTCCATTCTGCCTTCCAGCCGCGGCTCCGCGATGCTGCTGCCGCTGCTGCCGGCGCCGCCGCCGCTCGAGCTGCTGGATGCTGCGCTGCGCCAGGAGCTAAACATAAAGGGGCTCCGTCAGGGGCCGGGCGTCCGCTCAGCCCGCGCTCGCCTTCAGCACCACGGACAGCCCCAAGCGGGCCGGACAGCGCCGGGCGGAGGACGCCGCCCCCGGGCAGGGCCCGCCGCCGCTCCGCCACCGAAGAGCCCGCGAGCGCGCAGCACTTGTGGAGTGCGCGGGAGAGGGAGCGCGCGGGAGGAGGAGGAGGAGGACCGAGGGGTGGAGGTGGCAGTAGGAGTGCGGGGCACTGCGCTGTGCGGCGAGCTGGGGAGAAGGGGATGGCGAGAGGGGCGTGGAGGCGACCACGGTGCGGGAGGGCTGAGGCGAGGACGCTGCAGGGGCGGGAAGGAGGAAAGAGGGTGAGCAAGGAGCCTCCCCCGTGCTGCCTGGTGCAGGCGCCGGGGGCACCCACCTTCCGCTCCCCTGCGGAGCCCGGCGCGGTCTTTCTCTCACAAACTCCCTTAGCCAGCCACGGCGCCCGCCGAGCCCCGCCTGCAGCCGGGGGAACCCGAGGGAAGCGTCGGGAGAGTGCGGGAGGCTGGACGGACTCGCCGTGGCATCCAGCCGGCGGAGAAAGGCTGCCGCCAAAGGGGAAATCCGCCTTGGCGGGTGGCTTGCGGGCGAGAGCGAGGCAGCCCGGCGAGCCCAGCCCGTCCTCCGAGGCGCCCGCGGAAGGCTGAGTGCCTTAGGCTCGGAGCTGCTCGCTGGCCTGCCCAGCCTGAACACCTCTCTGTCCCCCAAAAGGGGCCGGCAGCCTCACCCTCCCGAGCACTCCCTCTGTGGGGCTTTCCTCTCCCGATCATTCCCTCAGTGGGGTTTTCCCCCCTTATACAGCCATGCGCGGAGCCGGTCCCCCCCTAGCCCCCCCTCAGTCCCACCGCGGGGCCTGCCCCGCTCCCCACCGTCCCTTACATAAGAGACTTCCCGCCTAGGCGGGCGCTCCCCACAGGTGCGTCTCCAAAAGCGCGGGAGCGTCTCCTTGTCCCGTTCCCTCCCCTCCTTCCGCTCCGCGTGCGCCGCACTGAGGGGGATAACGGCTAGCGCGCGCCGGCCTGGGCGCCTCGCTAGGGCGGGGGAGACGACGCGGGGACGCTTCAATCCCGCGCAGGCACCCCACAGGCTGCGGGCCCAGGTGGGCACCGCGGGGGAACCGGCGGCAGCTCCGCGGGAAGAGAGCAGAACGTCGCTCTCCCGACGAGCGCTGCTCCCGGTGACTGCTTCTTCTCCCGGTTACTGCTTTCCTCGCAAGCCCGCGCTCTCCGGAATTAGCTCACCTGTGAGGCACAGGCCGGTCCTGATGGCGGGGCGGTGTCCATGGGGCCGTGCCTCCGTTAAACCATAGGCGTGAGCAGGCGCTGCCCGCGCCCCGGCGCGCTGTGCACAGGTACCGTGTTACTTGTACTGCATGCTTCGGAGAGGGGCTGCCTTTATATCTATTAAACAGGAGCTGCCCCTGCACATCATTTATTTTAAAGTCTTGTTAGAATGCCAGTCAGACTGGCTCCAGAGGACACACTGAGGCTGCGGGTTGTTTGCGAGACACGGAATTAAAATAACTTCCCCCAAACTGAGAACTGACTCTGGGAAAGACTTTTCAGTGATTCAGTCCCCGTCCCTGTTACTTAACTCTCTCATCTCCATCTTTTGGTTGGGCAGTAACCTGCGCAAGTAGCGATATTACCCTGAATACTATGCTGCCACCAAATGTAGGAAATAAGCCCATTATGGCGTGATTTAACAGCGTGGGTTGGTGCTTAAAGCACCTTCCCTTTTCTTGGGGGCACGTCTGTGAGAGCCTGGCTGCAGCCTTGTGGGCTACTGGTGTCTCTGAGGAAGAGGGGCTGGTGTACTGGGGCTCTGTAATGGCGTCTTATCCTTCTCCCACCTGCTCTTGCCAAGGGCTGTACTGCTGCTGCACTTCAGGAACTTGGGCCAACTCCCGGTGGAGTTGTTAAGTGGTAAATAAACACAAAGGTGAGGTAGAGGACAAAACAGACGTTTGGAATCGGAGAGGGCTGTAGTTTGCTAATTGCGATCCTTTGCCTTCTCTTAAAAATAGACTCTGAGTACAGTGATGATTCCACTGAACAGTCTGGCAGTAAGCCTTGCATCTTTGTCCAGTAGGTAGGTTAGAAAGCCCCTTTATTTCTCAGCAGAGTAAAACAATCAGTCCCAGACCAAACCAGCATTTTGAGGTTTTAATATTTAATTGGTAAAACCTCCACCTCATCAACATCCTCTTCCAAGTCTCCTCTGAAATATATCATACCTCTCTTGTGCATACTTCTCTCTGCTATTATTTATTATTTAACACTTTGTGATGCAGTTTGTGCTGAAAATACTGCACAAAATGAATCTGTTCCATACTTACTATTGTGTCTAGAGACATTTAAGGTCCAGTCCTGTCAGGCGCTTAAAATTATGCAAGTTTCCCTGTTGACCTGCCTGCTAAAAGCTGCTTACATATTTTGCATGATCAGTGCTATGCATGTGCAGAAATAATATATTTTTTTTAATATTTTATGGGCTATTAATCCTTACTAGCTATGGTGAAAGTTTCTTGTTCCACTGAATTCCTGGACTATTCCTTTAGAATTCCTCTACATTAAAATACATGAATAAATAAATAAAAAGCCCTGTGGCTTTATGCTCTACTCCAGCATTTGTGGGATTCAGGTCCATGCAATCAGAATCTGACCCTAAGTGGCATGTATTTGGAAAAAAAGGAGGGTGGTTAAAGCTCCATGAGGAAAACAAAAACCTGTGGCACTATAAGACTTTGGATCAGACCCATCAAGTCTAGAATCCATAAATCATGTTACCTTAATTAATCATAAGTTACTCTAGATGTTATTCTCTTTGTGCCTGTTAGATGTATTAACAGTGAAGCTATTTTAGGTATACCAGAAGTAGAAGTCTAATTATGAACTAGAGTTGTTCTAAGCTAGGGCACAAACCTGTTTTTTACTAGACCAGCAGCATTTAATGGCTTCATAGCATGTAGCTGTAAGCATATCTACATGATTGAAATATAAACCCATTAAGTATAATGATGGAAACAAGAAACCTATTTGAGATAAATGGGTATTACATGCAGTATTGAGGCACACCTTGGGTCATTATCCTTAATAATTGTATGATTCCTTACAAGGCTTTTCTTGATCAACTCAGTCAATACACTTTTAATTTATTTCAGCTGTCTTTATCAAATTGAGAAACATGAAATATTGCTGTCCACTTCCAAGATTTCTCATTCTGACATTGCTTTAAGGTAAGTAATAATCACCTACTTTTCTACAGCTTTATCCCATAAGAAATGTATTTTGCCTCTGAAACAATTGAGAAGATGAATGCTTCACCTAGAATCTAGAGAGTTGTCTTTACTCAAGCAGGTACCCATTTAGTTAAGTGAATTAAGCACAGACCTTATACAAAATCAAGTATTCCTATTATATTTTCCTTTTTTTCTTTTTTTTTTTTTTTAAACTTGTTTTCACTGAGACTTTGACATGTGGATCAATGGCAATGCTTGCTCAACTGTAAGCTAGAAAACAGGTGTAAGTGGGTTGTTTTTTTCCTGGTGAATTTTGTAGCAGCATATAGCTATGTCTCAGCAGAAGTTACATAAACACATGCACACTTCTCTGTATGTATGTGTACATTATACATGTTCAGTTCTGTGTTTAATTGTGTATACTCTTAGAACTGGTTCTTACAGGGTTTTTAATATAAATAAAAAAGTATTGAAAAACGGTGAAATTAGGAGAGAAATTTAATGAGTTAACCTGAATGTAGAAGTGGTGATAAATCTGAAGAATACAGAACAATTAAGACAATACAGAACAACTGAAATTATCATGTTCCCATATCTGTGTTTCATATTTGTTAATGATAATGTTGATGCAACCTTTAAGTATTTTCCAGGGACTGATTACAGGCTAGAGAGAATACTCCTTTACTGAGCACTGAGCTTTCTACTCGATCATTAATGCCCAAGAAATGCCATATAGCTCAATAATTATTATTAAGAGACATTCCAAAGCTGGTAAAATCTGTCAGAAAACAGCAGCTAGACAGGCCTGATCTTAGGTAGTATTGATGTGAAAGGTATTTTGGGATAAGAAATGTCATGTGGAAATTGGAATTAAGCAGTCCATGTCTGTTTCCTTGATAGTTATTTCATACTGTAATGGGGTATTTGCATGTATAGATACAAAATGTAGTGCAGCTGGAAAGCAAGAGGTGATGATTGTGTTATAGTTGGCCAACTGTTTGCAATCACTGTCTTTAAAAGTACAGTTAAATGTTAGAAGATGGCTGCTGTGGACAGAGGGTAGCTTGAGACAGGAAAAAATATCTTAGCAGACATGAGCTGAAGAAGTAAAATGTGTTTAACAAGGAGGGTACAAGCAACATGAGGTTTATAGATACTGAAAACAGTCCTGTGATTTACAGATACTGTAAACAACCTTGAACTGACATGGCACATAAGTTTCTTTTGAACACCTCCACATTCTTAAACCAGCACAGATCAGACAGTCCTATTTGGTTCTACTGCTTTGTCGTTCCCCTGTGAGGAGTATGCCTTCCACTGCTGTTAGGACTGCTGGGTGCCTAAACCACAATTGAATCTAGGCATTTCTTTTAGTTACACAGTAAACACTTCATAAGTCTTTCTTCTTTTAGCCAATAACTGCAATCATTAGTATCAGTGTAGCAGTGTGTGAAATCTCAGCCTGCAGTGTGTGGACACTAAATATATTTCTCCTTTTATATATTTTGAGCATGCATCTTTTAAACTAACCTGTCTCATTTCAGTTTAAAAAAAAAAAAAAAAAAAAAAAAAAAAAAAAAAACCAAAACCCAAAGGTGCATATACAGACCAGGACAGAATGAGCTGGGGCTTATAACTTCATGAAGTCATAACAACTTTAACTAGAACAGCTTACAAACTTTCAGCATTTTGTAGCTATTGCCTTCAAGTATGAAAATACATTTTCCACAAAGCAAAGGAATCACCATCAAGAGATCTTAATGAGCTAGGAGGTGCTTCATGAATGAAAAAAACATGAGACTTGTTTTCATGGCTCACTGAGGCAGAAGGTAATTTATTGCAATTCTGCAGTGTAGAAATTATCACCCAATATTATTCTCTCGAGTCTTCTTGTAAAACCAAAACTATAGTTAATTGCAGAGTTTGGGGCTAAAGCAGGCAGTAACAGCCTTCACATTTGGAGTGGACTTAAAATCCTGAGAGTTCTTGTAGCTTCAGTTTAATTTGAAGGAAATTCAGATAAATTTAGAAGGTAAATGGAGTAATTGTACATACACAAGAGGAAATGTATACTGCAAACATCTTCAATATACAGTAGGGGGAAATGAGTGCCAAGCTGTCTAAATCAGCTTTCAGCCATACAGCTGAAAAATGGCTTGTGCCCTCAGGTTTGCCTGTTGCACAGCTATTGCTCTGATTCTGAACAAGGAAAACTGCCAGTCAGCTTCTCTCTGGCAAAACTGATGTTACCTTTAAACTGTAACACTATTGCAGTTACCTGTGAACAAGGTATGTTTCTGCATGTTATAAATCAGACTGCCATGGAATTTAGATCTGGAATGATAGGCCAGGTGTCTGAGGATTACTGCAACTGACAAAGAAGGCTCTGCAGATCATTCCAAAGTAGTGCCAACCATACCTTGTTAAAAAAATAAAATAAAAGCTGCAGAGGATCAAAAAAACTGGAACATCTTCTGTATCCTTCCAACTGAAACTCCAACTACCTTTGTTCTCATCAGTTCAATTTTTCAAGGCAAAGAGAAAGCCTTTCTAAACAGACCTAAAATAGCATTAAAAAATTTCAAGGTTAAAGTGAGTATAATAGGCTGTATACTGTGCCTAAGCATAGAGAAGCTATGCTTAGGTATAGAAGAGAATATGTAGCAGAGAAAAATGTCTAATGCTCTGCTGTCTGACTCCTCAGTAACTGAGATTAAGAGGAAGATAAGTTTTAGTCTAGAACAAACATTCTCCAGTCCTGGAACATCCAGAGATAGAACCTGTAACAAGAAGTCAAATTAGTGAGCCAGTTATAGTCTGTCAGTTTTACCACAATTAACCCTCAAGGGCTATACAAATGAGCTGTTAACCTCACAAGTGAAGAGTGCTCTTCACAGAAATGTAAAGTTGCTGTATTACTTAACTAACAAAAGAATTAAGCCACAGTGTATTTCGCATGTCTTCCAAAATGTACTGTCAGGCAACCAAAATCAAAAGTTCTTACTCAACATTAGACCTTTTAGTGTGCTTCCCTGATAATAAGCTTCAATGATGTCTCTCCCTAACATTGTCACAACATGCCCATCTGAGGCTTGATGTATTTTGTATCTTATATATAGCAATAATATATAGATGTAGGAACTTTCAGATTTATGAAGAAGAAAATTTCTCTGACAGTTCCATTTTTAAAGGATGCTAACTGTTAAAAGATGCTCAGAATTTTAAAATGAAAAGTCACAAGACAGACAAAGTAAGAAGTACAGAGAAAGCAATAATGATCTGAGTTCTGGAATGCTTCTTTGATTATATGACACTGCAGTTTTCATCTGGCTATCAGATCCACTTATCATGGCTGACCAAGATTGTCAGTGTAGTTGCCAAAGGTTAAATATCCGCAGCCCAACTCAGCATCTATGAAATTCAACAACCGTCTTTCCACTGATTTAAAATGGAAACTGCATTGGGTGACTTTGTTCAAGGGATGCTGAATAATCACAGCTTACACTGAAATCACCAGCCCAATAATGAACTCGGAGACTAAATTTAGGCACATATGTTGGAAAACTGTTGACGTGCACAAATACATTCCAAACCATACTTTTAAGCAGATGGTAACAACTGTCCCTTCTTGACTCCACTTGACAGCCAATGTAAAGAGCAGTATGAAAGCTGCTTCCTAAGGGATTTGCTTCTCTGTCCTCTAGTGTGATAGCCAGCAAGAAGAAATCATACATCAACCAGCTATACTGACAGGTGGGTCAAAAAACCATGATGATCTCAAGGTGGAAAATTAAATGCCATTTCTTACATTTTCTTTCTGGAGAATATTCTGATAATGTTAACAGGATTCATTGCTGTTACTTCTCAGCATAGTGCAACTCTGTTATACTTACATATATGGAATATCTATCCAGAACATCTATCTAGGTATCCTGTTACACCTGTCTTGAATGAAAATGCATCAATTCAGACCCCCTGCTATTTGCATCGTATCAATAGTTCACTGGAAAGTAAAACCTTAAAGTAAATAATATGTAGCAGAACACTTCTGGTAACTATTCTCTTTTTTTCCTTCTCCTTGTGGTTTCGTAACATATATTTGCCTATTTATTATTGTGATAGTGCAGTGATCCCACAGCAGGATAGATAATAGGACAAATAAAAGAATTTTACTGTAATTGTGAAATGAACATTAGGGAGTCTTGAGAAGTGGTGCAAAAATATGCTGACAGCAGGTTCTAGTGGTATCTTTTTGTTGTTCTGTTTACTTAAATCAGCAGATTATCTAACCTGCTAAATATCTTTTAAAGTTAATAACATACTTAACTTATCTGCTTCTTAACACATATATAGGGCGTTATTGCAGAGTGCCATAAAGTTGAACAAAATTTTAATACAGAACACTGGCACCTGAGAGTAGTTCTTAGAATGGATTATTTGATCTGTATATTTGTATAAACAAGTAACATTGGAGTAAAATGTAAAGTTGCAAAAGGACTACTTCTGTATAATATGGAAATAATGTATACATACATAGGGCTAGGTGTAATGGGGTACTTGGTAAAAGGACAAGTCACAATTTTCTTGTGTGTGAATTAGTCTGTCATTCACTCTCACACATGACGGAAAGCTGGCCTCTTTAAAGTCAATTTTGTAATTTATGTACACCTTGAAGTCTTAAATGTGATTTTCCAGTTTAACAAATTCTCCTTGTGAATATAGTGATTGTTCTTTAAAAAGGAAAAAAATATAAAAAGGAAACTCCATGTCATTTCTATGCAAACTAGAACAGTTGAAGTGAGCCTTAATAATATGATGAAGAAACAGATAATTTAGATGGCTGAACAATAGGATCACTTTCCTACATAAACAATGCAAGTATTGCAACACATAAAATGACCATAAGTGAAAAAAAGCAGATATCTCATAATACCCAATTATTTCACTTGTTTCTGTCAAAATGTTTAGCACAAGTTAGAAAAAACACTTGCACAGCAAGATCAGAAATAGATCCTCCATGCAAAGCCTGAAACTGAATCCAGTTTTCAGTCTTTTATCTCATTGCAAAGAATTGTTTTAGTATTAGATCTGTTGGCTATCCTTAATTACTTGACAGCTGCATGCAAAGGAAAGGGTCGTCTTAGTGTTAGCAGGAATATTACCATTAAATTAAATTGAGTGAAAATTCCACTCCAAGGATCAACATTTATTAAGTTTATTCCTTTTTTTTTTTTTTTTTTTTTTTTTTTTTTTTTTTAATAAAACATAAAATTCCATTTGTTTTATAATGTTAGTGTTATTCACAATGAAAGCAAACCCACAATCTAACATTAAAGCATACAGAAAAAGATAAAGATAAACCCAACAAAGATAAGGACCACATTCTAATGGCCATTATATGATAGAATGTTGAAATACTTTAATAAATAATATTTTGGCATTCAGAGCACCTTTAATCTCCAGTGCAGATAACTGTATATTTTACTCAAAACTTACTCAGACAGAGCTGTGGTCTCTATGTCCATCAGTAGATTGAAGCCCAGAGGAGGCACAGCCTGCTGGCAGAGTGACAAGGACAACTCTCCAGCACATATGCTGAGGGAAACTGCCCGCACTACCATGAAAGCCAATAAAATCAGCAGCGCATTCAGTCTTCCTGCCTATATCCATCCTAAGCAACTTTTCTGTGCCCTGACAGTGTAAGAGGATGAAAGCTAGTTCTTGCTGACTTCATGACCTTTCACTACGGCTGCATTCCTCCGGGACAAGAGAATAGTCATCTCTATACTATGAACAGATAACGTTTTCTTGGCAGCTGGCATACAGCTGTGGAGTTCATTCCCTGATGGTAGTGGAACAATGACAAATCTCATCTTCTTAAGATTAAAATGTAAAATCCCTTCTTTTCACCTACCTATTCCACAATTATAGTAATAAGAATAACAAAGTCACCCCTCCTAGGACATGAGAAGAAACTAGAAATCCTTTATTGCAATTACCCTTAGAGCTTGTAAAGGTGTTCTGATACCATGGTGATGAACACAGTCTAATTGCCAGGATAGATGATGGATCCAGCTGGCACTTCTCCCTCCTCCCCCACACATCATGGTACTCACCACAACAAGTTTATGATTTTGTCCTAAAAAGCTGTTGAGTCTTGTTGATCTTTACAAATTTACTTGCAGAAACTCTTAACTTTTACATTGTCTGGACTGTATAAGAGGGGTGCGTTAGATTTTGAGAAATGACACCCATATGATATGTTAGAGAGAGTGATTCCCCATTGGAATGGGCTGCCTGGGGAGGTGGTGGAGTCACTGTCATTGGAGGTGTTCAGGAGGAGACCTGATGGGGTGCTTGGTGACATGATCTAGTTGTTTGATGGGTTGGACACGATGATCTTGAAGGTCTCTTCCAACCTGGTTTATTGTATTGTTATAGAATCATAGAATTGTTAGGGCTGGAAGGGACCTCAAGGATCATCTAGCTCCAACCCTCCTGCCGTGGGCAGGAACCCCTCACAATGGATCAGGTTGCTCAGAGCCACATCCAGCCTGGCCTTTAAAACCTCCAGGGATGGGGCTTCTACCACCTCCCCAGGCAACCTGTTCCAGTGTCTCACCACGCTCGTAGTGAAGAACTTCTTCCTAACATCCAATCTGAATCTACCCATTTCTATATTTTTTTTCCATTCCCCCTAGTCCTATCACTCCCTGACAGCCTAAAAAGTCCCTCCCCAGATTTCTTGTGGGCCCTCTTAAGATACTGGAAAGCCACAATTAGGTCTCCTTGGAGCCTTTTCTTCTCCAGACTGAGGGTTCTAGCCCTCTGATCATCCTTGTGGTCCTTTTCTGGACACCTTCCAGCATGTCCAGATCCTTCCTGTAATAGGGGCTCTGGAACTGGACACAGTGCTCCAGGTCTGGACACAGTACTCCAGGTGGGGTCTCACCAGAACAGAATAAAGGGGGAGAATCACCTCCCTTGACCTGCTGGCTATGCTTCTCTTGATGCAGCCCAGGATGTGATTGGCTTTCTGGGCTGCAAGTGCACACTGCTGGCTCATGTTGAGCATCTTGTCCACCAGCACCCCCAGGTCCTTTTCTTCAGGGCTGCTCTCAAGCCAGTCCCTGCCCAGCCTATATCGGTGCTTGGGATTGCCCTGACCCAGATGCAGGTCTTGTTATCCTCCTCTAAAATCCTTGTTGATAAATAAATGTGTGTTCTCCTTCTTGGCAAAAACAAATTTCATATACCTATCTACCCGCTCAGTTGTCTCAAGCGAGTTTTACCCAGAGTGATTTTATTATGTTTGTCATTGTTCGAAAGCTCAAACAAAGTTCTCTAAGTTAATTTCTACCTTGTACCTTTTTTATTTACATAGGATTTGTACAAGGATGAGGGGTTTGGGTTTGTTTTCAGTTTGTTTGGTGGTGGTGGTTTGTTGCAGGTAAGATAAATACTTGCTAGACTAGGCTATATAAGGACCCAGAAACACTGTCATTTTCTTTTCTTCAAGAAGGGAAAAGCATGAAAAATAATGGTTCACAAAACCTTCTCAAGATATTTGCTCAACTCCAAATTTCAAATAGTAAACATTGCTATTTTAAATGCCCTGATTCTTAACAGCTGCATTGTACAAGAATGTAACATGTAATGACATTATTTCGTGTCCTTGCTAGCAGGACTGTTACAAGTCAAAGTCTGAGTGGGTATGGATAAGGTGATAATCTTCCACCTGCAGAAGCAGAACCAGCTATTCTCAGGAGTAAGTGGAACAAGTGCTTTTGTAGGCAAACAAGATGCCAGTCTCCTGGGTTTATAAATCTGTTATTCAGTATATTAGGAGTTAAGCATAACACATTTTTTCATTGAGAAATTAATTCTGAATGTATTTTAGTTACTGAAATTCCTTGTCTGTATACATACCTGAATAGTTCCAAAACACTTACACCTCAAAAGCTGGATAAAATAGTAAGTGCTGGGAGAGTATTAGCAGATTAAATTCTAATGATTCTAAATGGGACCAGGGCTCCTTTCGCCTGGGGTGAATTTCACTCTATTTGCTTGAGTTGCAGAAATCTGATTAACCAAAGTTTATCCAGAAGCAAATTAGTGCTAAAGTGTGAAAATCAGAGCTTTGAGACTACTAGTATAATCTTATGCTAGTTTTTTTTCATCTGAAGAGTCCAATTAAGCAAACCTGGCAGAAGCCTTAAAACCCTGTATTCTCTGATGGTTGTTAGTAAAAAAATTGATCGATCTTTTTATTAAGACAAAGGGTACCTGGCTGCCCAATTAGGATCCAAATGGCAAAAATAGAGTGCAACACCAGAACTACAGATTTCTTCTGGAAATTCTACTATCAGTCTGTTTATGATATAATTATTTCTGGCTGACAGCAAGGTAACAGATGCTTCTTTAGGTCAGGGCTTCCCAGCCTGTTCCTAGACAAGCTTCCCATCTTTATTTACAGTTGATGGATTTCCAAGTACTGTAGCATGGCAAGTGCATGAACAGACCATGTCCAGATCTCTCAATGCCTTAAAATGCATAGTGGGAAGATGCCTACTACAGTTTAGCTTACAAAATCTGCACTGGAAACAAATTAAGCCTTATACAAACAGTCAGTTCAGTCCCAAGTAAATCTTAAGTGAAGACCTAGGCCAGACAAAAATTATACAGTCTTTAAGCTGATTCTCTGCACAGATTCCTCCTCCTTCTTGATAGATGAATTAAAATATGCTGACTTGCATAAATAACTTTTTTATGGGGACACATTTTATCTTTAATGATATTTAAACTTTGGCTATAGTTTTCCTGACAATAAATATGTAAATTAACCTGGTTTCCAGTTAGTCTGACCTTCTACTGAGCCAAATTAGGTATAAAGTTTTCTAGAGAGCCAAACAGAATAGGTGTTTTCCAATCAGTGTGTTCCAGTAAGGAAGGTGTCTAGGTATGCTTGTAAGTTTAACAATGAGTGCTATTTTGCCAAAAGTTCAGCAATGGCAAATTCAGAAGTCTTGAATACTTTTTGCAGAAATATCAAAAAATACAGTGGCAGATAAGACTAGGTTAGAATCATGTGAGAACTGACAGTTAAAAAGGTATTGTCATTTTGGGAATCAGGAATAAAAGAAATGTATCATATACAGGAGTAAATATTGCAGTGAAGTGCAGCTTGTTGAGTGTTACATCACATTTTGTATGTCAAGCAGGCATATTACATCAAGATCTTCACCCACTGCATCAGATTTAGCAGTCACAAGTTTTATACACAAAATATGTATAGAATATATATATTGTGTATACATGGATATGATTTTCCCCCAGAGCCAGTTACTCTGTTCCAAATACCTGACTTGAAACTGTTTATCCATAATGCCTGTCTTTCAGAGAAGAATCTCAGATGCACACTCAGATACATTAGCTCTTTCTATAGACCATCTAGAGAGTTAGACACCTTGGAAGGATGAACCTAGAAGACTACATACTGAGTAGCCCCCGATCCCTCTCTGCCATCAAGACACTCTTCCCCAAGCCTGTAGCACTGCATGCCGTTGCTGTGAAACAAGTTCAAGACCCAGCACTTGGCCTTGTTGAATATCATACAATTGGTCTCAGTCCATTCATCTAGACTGTCCAGATGCCTCTACAGAGCCTTCCTTGGCTCCAGCAGGTCAGCACTCCCACCCAACTTGGTGGTGTTTGCAAACTTACCAAGGATGCACTCAATCCCCCTGCCAAGGTCATTGACACAGATGTTAAATAGAATTGGCCCAAATACCAAGGCCTGGGGAACACCACTTGTGACAGGCCACCAACGGGATTTAACTACATTCACCACCAGCCATTGGGGCCAACCATCCAGCCAGTTTTGACCCAGCAAAGAATGTGCCTGTCCAGACCATGGGCAGCCAGTTTGTCCAAGAAGATGCTGTGGGGAACTGTGTCAAAGGCTTTATTAAAGTCCAGGTATATGACATCCACAGTCTTCTCCTCATCCACTGAGCATGTCACCTTGTCCACATTCAAGGTCTTTCTTCAAGGTTTTCACTGGAATACAACACAATTACTATGGCATCTGCAACTCAAAAGGTTACATTTTGAATTATGGAACTCATCATGAAATGGGAGTAAGAAGACATCTCTTGAAAGCCTAAACCTAAACACCAAAGATCAAAGCTTTGTACTGCATTTATAAATACTTGAATCTGATGTACCTTTTACCTGAAAAGATTCTTTCCATTCATGCTAAGATGTTAATATAAAAAAAGATTTATAGGGAAGAGACACATGGATAACCACCCATCTTACTGTGAATTTGCATGTGCTACAGATTTAATTAAAAAACAGTAAAAGTAAATTTGTATTTTCTTTATATTAAAGTTAATTGGTAAATAACAACATTAATTAGCAATCCTGCCATCTCTGCAAGAGTCTTGGCTCTGCTGTTAATATGCAAACACCACCAGCCTATGATCTACTAGAAATGGCAAGTACATATATCCAATTTCCTTCCATTCAGGAGCCCAAATTCACAGGAATATATCATGGTTTGGATTTGTGCATGTAGCTCCAAATGACTTCATATACAATGTGGATAGCTTCAGTTGTTAGGAAAGTTTTTGTTTTCTCTTATTTTAGATTTTATTTCCTCCTAGGCACTTACATTTTTCCTAGCACACTAAGGTCTTCTGATGTTTAGAAATATTGTGGAACTGCAAAAAGGCACAGTAAATTAATTCCTTCATTTGAATAATTAAACATTTTAAATACTCCCTCCATACCTTACGTTCAGCTATAGATATATTATTAATAGTAGCTTGTACTGTGTGCTACAAGAGAATGTTGGGCACATAATTCCTAGAACCTGGGGAGAAGAACATTTTCTGGCGCTATGAATTTACCTAGCAATGACAAAGTTATCTTGTTCTAATTCAAATGGGTTTCACACTGCAATAATTACACTGTATGAATGTTGTGCTTTTTTATGAAAAATTCATCATGGGTAATTATTCAAAAAATTGTTATGGTTGATGAATCCATCCCACTGCGTGCAAAAAAAAATGTTAATCACACTTCACTATTTTTAGGATTGTCCTGTTTTATCATTCATTCCAGCAGCTTTCTGTAAAGTAAGACCATTGCATAAGTTCAAGACCATATGTTTGTAGCCAGGCTGCTTGTTGTCAGACAAGTGTTCTCAACATGTCATGGTTAAACATGGTTTGCTACATTTCTGCTTGTTGAGTGTGTCCCTACAGACAAATAGCCTTCAGTCTCTCTACTTCTGTGGACTGGCATTATGTAATTTTCCCATTTTCAGAGCCATTTTTTAACAACAGCATTCAATGGATCCACCATGCTTGTTGAGCAAGTACAAATAGGCTTCATAGCAGTAGGGTCTTAGTTTTACCTGATTTAAAAGCTACAATGAAGCTACATTCTGTAGCAAAACTGGGTAGAGCAGTTCATTTCACAAGGCCACTGGCTACAATTTCCACAGAGTAAATTTGCTAAACATTGAATGCATTTTTCTCATTCTTAACCTGCTGCTGTGCAGAATGCAGAGCTTTTACAGGTTTTCTACTGCATATGCCTGCAAGCAACCAGCAAACATCAAAATTATCTTCAGTGGTTCCAGATCAGCTGGAGAAGGGGAACTTTAGTTAATTTCTTTTGCCTGCTGTACAGGGGATATGTCCTTATTGTGATCATCTTTCAGCAAATCTGGGAATGTATCATTAAGACTAATCAACATTTCCAGAAATAAATTTTTATTTCTCCATTGTTTTAAAAGCAGGAAAAATTCAAAGAGTGGGTTAACCACTTTTCTGTTGTCAATTAAATCCTGCTTTTTTTCTGTTTGGACAGTGGGCTTTGTTACATTAGTAACAGAGACTTGAAAAATTTGAAAGTTTACACCTATGGGAATACACCAGTGTGGGAAAAACACCACTCTGGGAATACACAGAGTGTTGTCCTTGACTTAGTTTTTTATGAATAAGTACAAACAGAAGAGATCTGAAAACAATCATCACAAACACAGTGAGCGAGGAGAGTCGTTGAAGGGCTGGTACAGAGCAGGTGGATTGCTTTTGCCTTGTAGGGCATGCAGTCTTGTCCTCATCCATTATTAACTTTGAAAGTAGGAGTTTTGTGGTGCATGTTATGTCTTCACTCATAAATCAGCCTCTGTATGCTTCTACCCATGTCCAGATTTGATCTTTATCTCTTAGTTCCCAAGGCCTGTAAAACACCTACAGGTCTAGACCAGGAACCTGAGAGAAGTGGAAAATGTAATTTATTGCTGAGATAATATTGTTGAAAAATGGATCCTTCTGGTTATCTAATACTATCATTAATAGAAAAGGAAAGGTCCTTGAAGTTCTGAGAAACAAAAGTGCTAGACACAGCTAGTCCACACTAAAACATAAAAAAATCAAATACTATTTAATTTTCATATCATATTTCCTACAAATTAAACTAAGAGGTTTGTAATAGCAATAATTACCTATTCAGGTAATTACCATCCTTCATCAGTCTCCGAACTCATTTTCTTCAGTCATTACTTGAGTTAAAATAAAAAAAACTTAAATGGGTCATTTATGCTTAAATTAATCTGTGGTTTTCCCAGAGTACCTTCTTTGTTCATCTCCAACTTTAATTACTGAGAAAAAAAACACATTTTGTTTTATAGAAATCTGTGGCAAAATAAATGTATCGTTCATAGTCATCCTGTTTCAGGAAGTTCAGTGACTGCTATATTAGTGACATCACAGATGGTGAAGTCAATTTTAGGATCTATTTCACACGCAAAACCTGGCACACAACATGAGTGAATACTAATGTGTAGAAGATTTCTGTGAGGATTTTAGGGGACAGAAATAATTCTGTAAGACAGATAAGATCCTCTCCTGCTGATGCAATCTATTGGTATGGCTATATTTTGAGGAAAGAGTAGCAGTAGTCTGAGACCCTTGTAGCCAAATCAACAATAGAGTTTACTTGTCTGCTGATGTGTAAGTACAGTTTCTACTTGCACAGCAGACAGTTCTGTGGTGTCCAGCCTTACTCTGTAGCAGAAGCTACAACTTTGCAAAGTGGTAAGACAATGATTCCTCTTTCACACTTTCCTGTAATCTCTCTTGTTTTTCTCAGAGTACTCTGAAGTCAGTCTGCCCAGTCTGTTACATCCTGTCAGAACAGTGATGTGCATGTGCTTCTCAAATGCATATTTGGTTAAACAAGTGAGCTGCAAAGAGCCTGCCTGCTATATTTAGGTGACCAAAAAAAAAAATTCCCCTTTATATATGAGGGCAAATTCTCTTCATACAAGAAAGGATAAAGAATGAAGTATCATTTTATTAAAAAAAAAAAAAAGTTCATGTTACCTGTAGTGTAAAAATAGTGTTTTCCATTCTGAAACAGAATTTGCTACGTTGAGCTAAAAGACAAAGGGATTTGCCCAGTACATTGGCAATGCATACTGAGCGAACCAATGTAACAGTAAACCACGAATGTCCTTGTTGTATGCCTAGCTGCAAAAACATCTAAGTGATCTGATTGGTTTTTTGTTTGCTTTGTGTTTGTTTTGTTTTTTTTAAGTTAAAGGATTGCTGGTGTTTTGATTTATTTTTGGCAGAAATAGTAACTGTACTTAGTGATCATCTGTGGGGTTTGTTTTGTTTTGTGGGTTTTCTTTTCCTAATAAAATGTCATTTATCAGCAAAGAAACAGAAAAGAATCTGAGAGTCATGCATATAGTTGCATAAACTAAATACTCTTTCTTCTACCAGGTTGTTGCTTTCACTCAGAAAATCTGTTTATTTAAAAATAGAAAAAGTCCAATAAGTTCAAATTTACAATCTAGATGTGAAGTAAAAGCTCTTAAATCTCTATTTTCTTCTTAGACTAAGTCTACTAGTATATACCTAAAGCCTGTATTACTCAAACCACACACACACATATATAAGTACTGAATAGTTTCTTCAGATCTATTTAAATGCTTAATTCCCTGTCATTCATGACTGGATGGGTCTTTATGAGAAGCAGTAATCATAAACTTTAGATAGTGGGCAAATGCTGTCCAATTCTAACTGGAATAATTCTGGAGAACACTTAAATCAGAAAGTTCTTGGGTAGCTCAGGATGAGGTGACAGTTAATTTCACATTTTCTGTATAATTTTGGAAGCATGTGCTTCAATTAAAACCTTGACTTTTTCACCTAGCTCTATCCCTGCTGGACTGCTATGCATTTTTTTCTATGTCAAGCACTTGTAATACAAATTCATGACCCAAAGATCCATGGGAGTTCATACCTAATGTCTCAGAAATACGCACTAGATGAAATAATTTCTTCTCATCTAGCTCTCTCATTCACTGGTGTCATTACTGGTCATGACTTCAAATCTTGTTGGCAGCCCAGGTCTCAATTACTCAATAAAAGGTGCAAGTATTCAGTGTGCCTGAAAAAGAAGTCTTGGGATAGGATAGGATAGGATAGGATAGGATAGGATAGGATAGGATAGGATAGAATAGAATAGAATAGAATAGAATAGAATAGAATAGAATAGAATAGAATGGAATGGAATGGAATGGAATGGAATGGAATGGAATGGAATGGAATGGAATGGAATGGAATGGAATAGAATAGACCAGGTTGGAACAGACCTTCAAGATCACCGTGTCCAACCTAGCATCCAGCACCACCTAATCAACTAAACCATGGCACCAAGTATCCTATCAAGTCTCCTCCTGAGCACCTCCAGTGATGGTGACTCCACCACCTCCCGGGCAGCCCATTCCAATGGGCAATCACTCTCTCTGTGTAGAATTTCTCCCTAACCTCCAGCCTAAACCTCCCCTGGCACAGCTTGATACTGTGTCCTCTTGTTCTGGTACTGGCTGCCTGGGAGAAGAGACCAACCTCCACCTGTCCACAACCTCCCTTCAGGTAGTTGTAGAGAGCAATAAGGTCTCCTCCTCTCCAGGCTAAGCAACCCCAGCTCCCTCAGCCTCTCCTCATAGGGCTTGTGTTCCAAGCCCCTCACCAACCTTGTTGCCCTCCTCTGGACACGTTCCAACAAGTCAACATCCTTCCTAAACTGAGGGGCCCAGAACTAGACACAGGACTCAAGGTGTGGCCTAACCAGTGCAGTGTACAGGGGCAGAATGACCTTCCTGCTCCTGCTGGCCACACTTCCTGATACAGGCCAGGATGCCATTGGCTCTCTTGGCTGCCTGGGCACACTGCAGGCTCATGTTCAGCCTACCATCGACCAGTACCCCCAGGTCCCTCTCTGCCTGGCTGCTCTCCAGCCACTCTGATCCCAGCCTGTAGCACTGCATGGGGTTGCTGTGGCAAATGTGCAGAACCCAGCACTTGGATGTGTTAAATCTCATACCGTTGGACTCTGCCCATCTGTCCAGCCTGTCAGGGAAATCCAAAATCAGAGGCATCCTGAATAAAGCAGAACTCCTGAATAAAGCAGAACTCTTAAATATTTGGCAGCACACAATAACAACCAATAGATATAGATAGAGCCTGTATCTGTGTCAGAAATGCGAATTCAGTGTGCAAAACAAATTGAGTTAAATAGTGTGTTTAACTCATTACATCAACTTTTAGATCTCTCATAGTTACAGTGATTCAAGGAATATATTACAGGTTTCTTGAACAAATGGAGCCTGCCCACACTAAATGAGTCAGATAAAAATCAATTACATTGTGGATTCTTAACTGTGGAAATAATCAAAGTCATCATTGTTCCCTTCCTAGCAACAAAATATTGGTCTCAGTCAACCAGTCTTTTAAAGCTGTTTTGGGCAAAATATTTTTAATATTTTTTTATATTGTTTTATGGCCCTTTGAAAATGGAACGTCATTTGGTATCAAGGCCAAGTATTAACAGGACTTTTTTTAAACAGCCCTTTTTAGTGTATTAATTGATTTATGCTCATATAGGATGTCAATGGAGCAGACCTTAAGTTTTATCATAATCTGTAATGTTTTAGATTGCTCAATTGTTTTATACTGGCATAGTCTTCTTGAAGTCTTGTGCTCTCTGCAGTGAAACAGGAGATAGAGACAGAGTGGGTAGTATGAGATCCACTTTGTCTCCAAACACACAACAATGTGATTGTTTTTATATCATCAAGTTTTGCTAATTCCTATTATTTCTTCGAACTTATCCCTCAAGGACTCCTATATATCAGCATGTACTGAAAACAGATGTTGATAATCCAGTGTGTGTTGTTTACACCTCTAACTTTCATTGGTTTCCCTGATTTCCAGATGGCAGATAGTCATTCTATTGTATGTGCAAGATTAAAATGGTTTAGTTTCAAATCTGCATATGCTTTGTAATTTTAATTCAAATGCCTAGACCAGCCTTCTTCTGTCCTCTTCACCTTTTGTAGTCTTCCATTTATGCAATTTGTTGTCTTTTTATCCTTTGCCGAGAACAGAGAAAGGACTCCCTCCTTCAAGACCTGCTTTGACTATTTTGCTCTTTATATGAATTGCTCATCAGAGATAGCAAATTTTAGTTACACACTTGTTTTATTAGTACTTTATCTAGGTCTCTGAAAGTGCATATAGTCATACTTTAAAATGCAGTAAAAACTAGAGTGTCTGCTACTGGATTTTTCAGAACTTCCAAATTGTTAAGAACTGTAAAGATTTGCAGCATGATCTAATGTGTACTAGAATAGTCTTAGAAGTACTGGAACGAGTGCAGAGGAGGGCAATGAAACTGGGGAAGAGCCTGAAGAATAAATCTTAGGAAGAGCAACTGAAGCAGCTGGGGCTGTTTAGTGTGAAAAAGAAGAGGCTGAGGGGAGACCTCATCACTCTCTACAACTACCTGAAAGGACATTGTGGAGAAGTTGGTGCTGGTCTCCTCTCACAGGTAATTAATGATAGAACAAGAGGGAACAGCCTCAAGGTGTGACTGAGTAGGTTTAGACTGGACATTAGGAACAGGTTTTTCACCGAAAGAGTGGTCAGGCATTGGAATGGGCTGCCCAGGGAGGTGGTTGAATCACCAACCCTGGATGTGTTTAAAGGTTGTTTTGGTGTGGTGCCTGGGGATATGTTTTAGGGGTGAACCTTGTAGAGTAGGGTTATTGGTTGGACTTGGTGATCCCAAGGGTCTTTTCAAACCCGAATGTTTCTGTGATTCTGTGAAGATCTGGACTCCTCAGATCTGCACTATTCTAACCACAGTCATTACTAAGCAAAACCTTATATAAGCATTTCCTTTTCAATGCCTCCATTTCTCAGTTTTTATCTGTCTTTCAATACACACTGCATGCTATTCCAGAATGGCAAATTCTCCCTGTATGCTCACACTAACTTTTCAAATTCATTCCCAATTTATACTCATTTATAAATAAGAGCAGACACGTGGTACTGCAAATTATTTATTCAGTGTCAGTATATTCATGACACTTTGTATAATAACTCAAGTCCTATGACAGAATTTTGCTGCTTTATCTAGGCTTCATCTGGAGTAATTCCATGAAAATCTATAATTAAACTAACATAGATCACTAGTAACTTTAAACGATTTAGTCATAGTAAAATGAGTTTAGCTGTATAGCATTTGGTCCATGGTCTTGGCTTCAAAAATGCATACTTCAAATTTGGCAGAGTAAAGGAAGCAGGAGAGAGCAGAAATCCCCCTCCTGCACACACACTCCACAGGCTCAGTTCTCACGTTTATATGTAAATGTTCCTTTATTTCTGCAGATGAAAACACTTCTGCACTCAGGCTGCAAAACCAGAAGGAAATGTCAGTAAATTACAAACTGGAAATTTCTTCTGGGATCCTCATTACAGTAGACAATACTCAAGGTCATGTAGTATCAGAAGATTCCATTTGAAGAGAAGGCAACATAGGGACCCTGCATACTCAAAATACTCATCACCTAGAAAGAGATGAGCATCCTGAGGCTCATCTGTGACCCACACTGCAGAAAGATCAAATGCAGTACTGACAACAGAATTTTGTAGGACAGCCCCCTACACATGCCTAGGAAAAAAAGCTGTGAAATTACACAGACTTAGGTACATCTAGAAGATTTTAGAATTTACATCTCTGCCAGGTCTGATTCAGTCTTCCAGACATGCATAACTTGGCTTAAGAAAGATAGTTGCCTTTAGCAACATACCCAGGTTAAAACAAAGTTAATTTGGTGTGCTGATCACAAACTTGTGTCCTTGTGCTACAAAACTACTGTGTACTATCTTACCAAAATAATAATGTTCCCTCTATACTTTTGGGTCCGATCTTAATGGTATTTAACTGGCAAAATTCATCCAGAGTTTAGATCTGAAGTCATGAAGCAGTCATGTATTCTGGTATGTGACTGCTCAGCACTATTAAGCAGATGAGAAGAAAATGGGAAAGAAACAGTAATGGTCAAAAATACCTTAGGATCATGATGCCAATTGCTTTTATATTATCAAACACAATTACAGCATTTGACCATGAGCACCTGTTCCTATGATGGTGATAGGATATTTAGATGGGCTGCACCTGAGAGTTAAAAATTTATTTGCTTAATGCACTAAATGCCTCATAGAGGGGAATTGGGGGGGCGGGGGGGGGAATACCTCTAGTGCTTTCCGTGTAATGAACATCAAGCAGTTTACAAGCAGAAATGAAACTGTTTTCATTTGTGGGTAATAACACTCCCATTTTACAGATGCAAAATATAATCCAGCCTTAGGAATACACTTCAGTGATAACAAGAACCTCATCTAGTGCTTTGCTGATTTCACACAATGAATAAAAAGGCACTCTAAACTCTGTATGTCACACAATGTAGAATAATGGGGTCCTGACTGTTCAACTGGGAAATTGCAACTGTATTATGCTTACTGTATTCGTAGGTCAAAAGGGACTCAAGAAAAGATTAAGAAAACATTGGCGTGCAAGGGTTGTCCATGCATTTCAATCATCACCTGACTCTCTAGCCTGGTGCTGAGAACGGAAGCCACCATACGTGTGCCGTCATGGCAAGGTAGGGCCAGCCGTGAGGTACCTGGGGTCGGGGAGAGCAGGCAGTGGGGGCAAAGAGATACTGTGTTATTGCGCTTTTTAGATTTCTTTTCCCCCTTTTTCAAAGGGCAGTGGGTGGTGATGTCTAACTTTATGAGTGCAGTTAACGCTAAAAAGGAAATCTGACCTGGAGCACATCCCTTCAGGTCACAGGTTAAGCAGAAGTTGAAAATAAAGAAAGTCGGTTGCTTTTTTACTGTTAATCATTTAAAAGCTAGCAGATTATTGGGGCAGGTTCCGCTCCCTAAGGCTGCGCTCCCCGAAGGCCAGCCCGCCCGCACCCGCCATGTCACTGCGTCGGCTCCCGCCACAACCGGCCCCCACCGCCTCCCGAACATGGCGGCGCCGGGGAGCCACTGCACAGCATCCCTCGCGTTCCAGGACTGTCCCTCGCCTCTCTCCCAGCGCGGCCTGTCCCTCCCTGCCTAACCGCCTTGCTCTCGCCGAATTCCCTATACCCCATCAGCGTAACGCCCTGCCCTGCCTCAGCCGCAGGTGCACCCGCCCGCGCCCAGGCACCGCCCCCGGCGGAGGCGGTACCACCCCCTCGCCGGTCCCGGGCCCAGCGGCGGCTCTCGCCAGCGGCCGTTACGGCGCGTGTCAGCAATGGCGGCTGAGGGGGACGTGTTTCTGAGGGCCCGGAGCAGGACTCTGACCGTCTTCCGCCAAGGTACGCGCCGCGGGGCCTGTGCCGAGCGGAACTTCGGCATAGGGCTGCGGGTTCCGGCGGGCTCTCTTCCCCGCCGCGGAGGCGGGCCGGTGGTGCGGGAGGGGCGTACGGAGAGGAAGCCGAGGGCTTTCCCCGGCGGCAGCGGGAGGAGTCCGTAGTGCCTGGAATGGGGAGGCGTAGGGAAGGTGTTATGAGGGGCTGGGGCAGGTCCCTGAGCTGTTCGCCGGCGCCAGGAAGCCCGTTACACGAGGCGCCTGTTGGGGCAGCCGGCCGCACTCTGCATGTGGCTCGGCTGAATGCGGAGCTGTGCTGTCTGCTGCCTCTGTGCTGTCTGCTGCCTCTGTGCTGTGCCGGGACTCCTCCGAGGGCCCATGAGTTTGTTCACGGGAAAGCAGAGGCTTGTTGAAGCGTTGGCCCTCGCTGTCCGGCCCACCGCCCGTCCATAGCGCGGGTGGCTCTGGCTTCCGTGGGAATGCCAGCAGTGTCCAACACCAGATTCGGTTTAAAATGCTTGTCAGTGTTGCTAAACCTCGTCTCCTTGGCTTGGTAAACTCTTGGTGCCAGCAGCATGCTGTCATATGTTTGTTCCTGTAGTGTTGACCTAACAGGTTACAGGTAGCTCATTGCTTATGGTACCTAAATGAAGGGCAGGTGTACCCTAACGCAACTAGGTAAGATCCCAATTTCTTTGAGGTTCTTCAGCCTCCCTCAGAGTCTCTGATGCTTCGACGCTGTGCAAACGACACTTGTTTAACCTTCTTGGGTATTAATGCCTGAGTGTAAGTTGGTTCCACGGGAGACTTGCATATAGATTTACCTACTTTCAGGTGAATAAGGTAGTGACGCTGCTGCCAAGCCAAAGATGTCAGCCACCTGCTGACTACTGTTTCTTGTCTTGTGGCTGGGCCCACAGGGAAACATGTTGATCGTGTGTATGTGTGTGTGTATCACCTGTTTGTGAAAGTCTTCCAAGGGGGGAGGTTTTATAGTGTGCTTAGGTTTTCCAAGTGAGTAACAAGCTTTGTGTTGAGTAATGTTTTCCTATTGCCATGCATGGAAGGTATTTTATTTCCTTGGTTTATAAATTACAGCTTGCATTGGTTTGGTGAGGTGGGCAAGGCTGTTCAGTCCCATTAACTTTGTGGTATTTTCTTGAATTTCATTGGAAATATTTGGTTTTGCTTGTTGCCAAATAAAAATCACCAACTCTGAGCATGTGAAGTATATGCATACAGCATTTCTGGCAACCTATTAATTGCAGATGGTGTGGTTGGTTTGGAACAGAATGCCTAGCATTTGTTTGAAAGGACAGATGGCAGACAAGCTATCTAGTTATATCAACTGTATAGTGATGAAACTAACCAAAGAAATGTTCAATGGGAGTGTAAAAATTCCTGAACAAAAGCTTTATCAAAGTACTTCTTGAAAGTTTTCTGTAAAATGGAAGAAAAGATGTGATTTAGGTATCAGTTTTACAGATATGTTTCTTTCTCCTGAAGTGTCCTTGTTTGGTATTCTTTATATGTTTTGTTGTTTTGAATCTTGTTCGGGACTTTTCAGACTATCATAGTCCAGCTGCCGTCTTTGAGTACAATATGGGTTTTTGTGAATAATTTACTTAGCTATTTCTTAAGAGGCTAAAGTTCAGCACAACCTTTTATAACCAAATGATTGGGGGTAAAGAAACTCAACCCAGAACCAAGGGCTGATAAAACTGAGGCAAAGTTCATTGCAGTTTAAGATGAAAATCAGTTGTTCGTATTTTTTTGTTTTCCTGATTCGTTAGGTTTCACTCCTGTTAAACAGGTAGCCACACAAAACATTTACTACTGTTGCTATGGCTTAGCATACATATTCTTTCTAAAATGAGAGAGTTACCACTGAGAGCTTAATTTCATTTTTTTCTTTTAACCTTTTCTATGAAATCATGCTTCTACACCTTGTTCTCCAATAGTAATTTCTTCAGTCTGCTTTCACATAATGTGGTAATTATACCTATGACTTACTCTTATATGTGATGTATGTGCATCAGAAGTTCATGGTTAGTGTTCTGAATTATCCATGTAATCAAAGCACAATAGCAAACAGTGCATAAATAGACCTATGTATGCTTTGGCTTTACCTTTTTATTAATTCTCTCACTTACTTAACAGTGTGAATTTGTGCATTAGAAGCATTCTAAGGGCAACAAAGCCCTTATTAAGGATGGCAAAGCTGGTGAGAGGTCTGGATCAGAAGCTCTATGAGGAGAGGCTGAGGGAGCTGGGGTTGCTTGGTCTGGAGAAGAGGAGACTCAGGGGAGACCTTTTTGCTGTCTACAACTACCAGAAGGGAGGCTGTAGCCAGGCAACCAGCACCAGAACAAGACTACACAGTATCAAGCTCTGCCAGGGCAGGTTTAGGCTGGCTGTTAGGAAGAAATTCTTCACCTAGAGACACTGGCCATTGGAATGTGCTGCCCAGGGAGGTGGTAGAGTCACCATCACTGGAAGTGTTTAAGAGACTGGATGGGGTGCTTGGTGCCATGGTTTAGTTGATTAGATAATGTTGGGTGATAGGTTGGACTCAGTGATCTCAAAGGTCATTTCCAACCTGGTTAATTCTATTCTATACTAGTGAAGAAGCAAGACTGTTTCAGTAAATGATGCCTTTGCCACTTCTCCCAAAATGTCATGGAGCTCTTTGGTTTGAGGGTTGGGTTTGGGATTTTGTATGTTTGGTTGGTTTTGGGTTTTGTCCCACGTATGCCAGTAGTATGCTATGCAAAGAACTCCTGTGAAAACAGAGAGAAGCCTTTCTTCAACAAACTAAAGTGATAATACCATCAGCTTAACTGGTTCAGAAGTGTTGTCTTTTGAATCTGTCTTTTGCTAGGTTTAGCTGATGGTTCCAAAACCCTGATGTGGAAGAGGCAGGTAACCACAATTGCATACTGACATTCTCTATTCCATGTATGATTTTATGTTCTTGTCATACCTCTCACACCAATCTTTTGCAAACTTGTAGTTTATTCTCATGTGTTTTATTTTGCTCTGTTCTCTATTCCTTTCCTTTGCGTGTCTTCTTTCATTACTGAATGTTAGGGTGACCTTTCTTTGTGGCACTTGCTAGACCTCTTGTTGTTTCTATGAAATTGGTGATGTTTTAATAACCTGCAGTATCCTGCACTCTTCCGCATTTAAGCTCTTCACTTTATTGCACGGTTACTGCATGATGAAGTCTGGTTCTTCTCAGCCAGGCCTCATTCTTGCACTGCCAAATAGCATTGTTTTAGCAGATTTCACTTCACCACTGTTCAGTTGCTGTTACGGATTGTTTTGTATGTGTTGAAGAGTGTAGATCACAGTACAGATTCAGGTAGGATCTGTGTATCTTGTCTGCTTCTTATTTTCTTACCAGCTTTTATGCCTGCAAGGACTTACAATTTTTCAAGATAATTTGGCTTCCTTAAGAGCCTTTGGTAAGCTACTTTCAGATACCTCTTGGCAACAATATCAAGTAGATTTCCCTCGTCCATGTAGAGCTATCCATGCTCTTTTTGAAGAATCCATAAGTGCAGTAGTTATTGTCTTTGTTACAGTTTCCACTAACTTGCCTGTACAGATTCCAGTTTTGCAGTCTATAGTTACTAGATTGCCAAGGAGACACTTAAATGTAGATGTGCTGCTGGCCATCTTCCTGCTCCTCTGTTGCGAAGGCAATTTTAATTGTGAGAAGTGTGAGGTAAATCCCCAGGGGTTAGCTGTTTGTTGTATTTGAGTTCTTCAGTGGGTGCATGGTTTATTACTTCATGTCTACTTGTTGAAACATCTGCTGATATTTTTATCTGAGACGGATCTGATGCTCTGTCTGTCCCCGGCATTACATCTTCACAAGTTCCTTCACAATAAATGTGGGTACAGAAACCGACATTCTTCTGTTTCACCTTTATCTTTGTGTGCATCTTGCATGTCTGGAACAGCTGTTAGCCGTAGTGTCTAGTGGGCTACCTGCTAAGAACTTCTCTAAGAAGGGCTTTATTCATTTTCAGATTTATATCTAGCTGTTCTTCACTTCTTGGACCTTTTATACACCTTCCAGTACATAAAAATCTTTCCTGTTTTCTTTATTTGGATGCTTTGGCTTTTTGAAAGGTGCTGTCCTTGTCTTACTAGGATCCTTGTGGCTGCTGTTTATGATGTTTAGGCAGTCTGGATTCTTTGTGGTCTTTCAGAAGTTGTTAGCAGATGCTGTGCATATGGTCTGAGCCTCTGAGATAATGTGTTTGAATAGTTTCCATGCTGCCTTCAAGGATTTTTGTACTTTAAAAAGGCACCATAATGACATATCATTAGCTGTCTTTTGACATTAAATGCAACCACAATCGATTTCTAATTTTTTCTCGCTTTCACATGAGTGTTGGATCGTGGCACATTATAATTACTGTTCTAGAGCTTTTCCATGTTGATATTTTTGAGCACTGATCAAAATTGTTTCCCAGCTAGCATATTCCATTCCCAATATGGTCTCCAACTCATACGAAATAGGCAAATTTTTATGTGGGTTTTGAGCAACTTTCTGTGACTTCACCTTGTCATTATGCAAGCCACCCCCTTTCACACCTACTGTCTTGGGCTGTAAGGTTTCTGTAATGAGTTTACATGTTAAATTTGGGGGCGGGCATAAAGACATGACAAGTTTAGCATTCTGTAGCCCTCAGTACAAATAAACTGTATCTGAGGGGGCATTTCCTACCTTGATAGTTATCTAAGAAGTTTAAAAGTGTATCAGTTAAAAATAGCAGCGGTACCTAATTTATTTGAGAAACTTTCATTATGTCAGTGTTTCTACTGACATCTCTGTAGTTTAGCCTCTCTGTACTTCATCTCCACAATAATTACTCTGTTCAAGAGTTATATTTTCTCTCTGAAAAAAATGTGGTTTTATCCATGTTTTGAAGTGTTGGGTTTGTTGTTTTTTCACTGAAGCATAAAATTGCACGTTTCATAATGGGTTGGCTTGGTTTTCCAGTAGAACCCTTAGTAGTCTTCTCTTTGTTAGTCTCTCAGGTACACATGGAAAATAGCTGAAAGGAAGTCCTATCCCATTAGCTTGAAATCTTTGTATTTGGACATACAGTAATGATGGTGGTTTTGAAGCCACAATTGTTTATAATGTTTTAATATTAATCAAGGAACTATTTAAGATTTAATGCAAGTCCTTTATTGTTTTTCAAGCTATTCCAGGACTCTGAGGCATGAAAACAAGGTAAAGGTAAACTGCAGAAAAATTGCAAGGAAAAAGTATGTCTTTCCTATCATTTATAATGTATAAATACTGCCTTCATGTAAAAGATTCCATTTTCCTTCCTGCCTGTTGCTTCTTTAGAAAAACAAGATTGTGTTTCTTGTCCCATGTTACTTAGAAAAAGTCACAGGCACCCTTTCTAGGCAGAGACAGCTGAGGGGCAGGAAACCATGTACTTATTTCTCCTATTTTGTGATCTTTCAGAGAAGTGAAATTAATTCCCTTGGCAAACTAAACATGAGAATGAAGCCTTTAAGTTTATTACTGCCCATGATAGAGTGTCCATGGCCATCCTCTTCTGATACACTGGTGTCCATAGAGAGACTATGGACAGGAGTTAACTTTTTGTAACTGATTTGTTCCATGCAGTGCCATAACAATGCCATAATGTGTCCAGAGAGGGGCGATGGGGCTGGGGAGGGGTTTGGAGCACAAGCCCTATGGGGAGAGGCTGAGGGAGCTGGGGTTGCTTGGCCTGGAGAGGAGAAGGCTCGGGGAGACTTTCTTGCTCTCTACAACTACCTGAGGGGAGGTTGTAGCCAGGTTGGGGCTGGTCTCTTCTCCCAGGCAACCAGCGCCAGAACAGGGGGACGACAGTCTCATGCTGCACCAGAGGAAGTTTAAGCTGGATAATTAAGAATAAATTTTTCACAGAAAGAGAGATTGGCCATTGGAGTGTGCTGCCCAGGGAGGTGGTGGAGTCACCATCACTGGAGGTGTTTAGAAGGAGACTGGATGGGGCACTTGGTGCCATGGTTTGGTTGATTAGTTGGTGTTGGGTGATAGGTTGGACTTGGTGAACTCAAAGGTCTTTTCCAACCTGGTTAATTCAGTATTCTCAGTATTCAGTAACTTTTAGAGGAAGAAGAAAACCCATGTACTGTTGAAACCACCCTATGTACTTTAAAAAAAAATCCTACCATGGAAACACTAGAAATCCCACCAGTACTGTGTGGCTGTCAGAGGCCAGCTTGCAGGGATTAGCATAAGCTTGTGATCTTTGGAGAGGAGGGGAGAAAAGGTAGGACATATTCAGAAAAAGCAAAAAGAGAAGAAATGGGGAGTGATTAACTATAGTCCTCTAGAAATGGTGAGGCTCAGCTTAAATCCCACCGAGGTCCTTGGAGTACTTTTTCATGCATAATCACAGTACGTGGCTGAGGTCATCTTTGTGAATTCTTAACTGACTACTTTGGCCCTTCACAGAATTAATCCTTAGATAAAATTAGAAGCTGGCACCATTTTTTCAGCCTGTGCTCCTAAAAATACATTGTATTGATCCTCTCTCTGTACTTTGGCATGCATGGGAGCAGAAAAAGTGTGAGAAGCTATTGAAACTGAGGCATAACAAGATGTTCTGAAGTTTGACTTCTGTTGCTATCAACTGTGCAGCTCTCAAGGAGGGCTAGGAACAAAATAGTTTTGGGATAAGAGTTTTGTGTGGCTCATTGTGCAGGAGCTGCTCCACAGACATTTGTCCTTCAAAAATGGGCAACTGCATGTATGTCCATCATCTGAGAAATCTGTCTGGCATTTGCATTTTATGTTGCTGTGGTAAGTTCAGGGAGTTGCACACAACCTCTGTGCTCATAGGGCTGAAGAGTCATTTTGTGGGTGATCTCAGCTCTGCACATTTTTTGATGTAAGGGAGAGGGCAGAAAAAGTTGTTTATTGAATCCTAATCTGCTGCTGCTTTAACTACCTAGCTCACCTAAAGGCTTGGAAATTGAAGCTCCTAATGAGAAGGATGCTTTTGATGTCACTCCCATAATAGTAATTGCTTGCTACATTTGAAGGGATGATAGCCACTGTGCCTGCTATTTCACTGAAACCTTATGGAGTAACATCTAGGACCTGGATCATCACAACATGATCACTGCAAAAACAGCTGCTTCCCCTCCCACCACTTGTGCCCAATGCTGTTTGTTACCAACCCTCTGCCAGACCTTGGCATTTCCCCTAGCATAGCAACCAAATGATTTGTCTGAGCACTCTTCTTGGGATTCGGTGCAAAGTCAAAAAGAAAATGGCCCAGTTTTTTGTGATGCTTAAGCTTCCTTAACTAGAGTACCTGTTCTGCTTGAGGGTGCAGAAAGCACTTAGGTACAGAAATTTTGTTAATAATCATCTGAACATTGTCCATCGATCAACCATTTAACTGTTAGGCAAAAGACTTTTGGATCTGTCGTGGTGGAATGTGCTTTTGCATTCTGTCTCTCATTGCTTGCCCCTCTGTCTGTTGAAAGAGCACTCATGCAGGTCTGTTCCTGGAGTTTTAAGCAAAACTAGTTGCAAAGACTTGCACAAACTCCTCTGCAAACAGACCAGTGAGGGCATTTAAGACTTAGTTCCTGGATGGGCTGAGTTCAGAACAGGCTTCAGAGTTGGTGCGGGTGCGAATTTGCACCAGTGGTGTTGCATCAGTACAACTCTTTTCATTACATTGAGCTCTTATTTATAGTACTTTATAGTAATTGAAGCACAACTGTGTCCACGTATTAATTTGCTCCCATATATTATTTTCCTTTTTTTTTTTAACAAAGTACATACTAAACTGCAGTCAGTAAATACTAATTAAGTAATAAACTAATGGAATTTGGTTTAACAAAACAAAGGTAAAAATATTTATTCAACCTTACTCTTGTTTTCTTTTTAACTATAGGGCAAGTTATCAAATATTACAAAATAGCTATTACCTAAATTATTTAACTAAGATTAGCTAATAAAACTAACATTTTAAGTAAATGTTATTTATGTAGCCCGTGTTCCTGGACCTCTCCTGTTGTTCCTGCCTTGATTTTTTTTTCAGTTTATCGTTTTTTGGGGTTTTTTCCCCCTACAGGAGTGTAAAACATATACTTCTGCATCATTTTCAGTTCCTTTCTCTTTTCACCTTCTATCTCCTTCCTGTTCTCCCCCACCCTTTTTCACTTCCACCCCTGCATCTTCTGTTTCTTCTTTCTTCTGCCACTTCTGTCTGTGTACTAAACTTCTCTTTTCAAATTCATCTTATCAGTGTCTCTCTCTCTGCCTCACATGACCATCACTCACCCACTCAAACTGGTACATCTGTGCACAGTCTTGGAAGCATTCATGTTACTTAAAACCTAGAGAGTTACTGTACTAGCATGACTATAAGGCAGGAAATAAAACACTCCATGAAGTATACATTAGAATAGCCCCTGGTCTGGCTTGGCAACCTGTATTGTATCAGCTGTGCTTGCTCCCTGACTGTGCAGTGTCTGCTTACCAGACCTCTCCCTGTTCAAGCATTATATATGAAGCTCCTTGTTACCTGGGACCTGTTCCAGTCCTGCTGCCTGTGCCAGTCAGCCTGCCTGACACCTACCTGGCCTGCTGCAGATGCTCCAGCTGCCTTTGGCTACCAGGTACCATCCCTGGGGCTCTGTATAGGGTAACACAGCCTTTTGAAACAAAGACTAGCTGTCTTTTCTGAGTGGTTCCTGTAAAAATAGATAGATTTATTTCTCTCTATCACCTTAGGCTACTATGGTCAGTATTACTTGGTTCAGATTAATCAGTACAAAACTAGTAGGTTTTGCTTTATCAGTAATGTGCACCAAGTTGCTGGGAAAGGGACAGGTGTTAAAATCCTGCCATGTTAAAAAACTTGAGCTTTTTTTCCCATGTAATGAGTTTGAGGATGGTGCCACTCCTCCTGTTTCAGAATTTTCATCTTTTTCAGATTTATTTTTTTATAGGTCATCAAGGATTTCTCATGCAAGCTTCCTTGTGGGGTTTTTTTCCTATAGCTTTCTCTGCACAAACAATGCCTTTGATGCAGCATGTAAGCTGTTTTTTATGGCAGTCATATTTTAGCATGCAAGACATAAAATAAAAACCTACATTACTTTGTGTCATTCAGCTGCTTCCATAAAGTTTCTGTTGTCAGCTCATGGATAGATGGAACATTTCAGTTCTCTGAATAAGTTACATAATTCAAAAAATGAAGTTAATTTCAGAATTATAAGTTACTAAGTGGCTAAAAGTTCCTATCTATAAAATACATGGTTATTATTTAAAACAAAGGAATGGTGGTATGAATTAACAGGCAATGTTAACAGATCATAAATAATTTTGCTTAGAAATTAAGTGCTGCTTTAACTAAAATATAGGAGCTTGCATTTTTTAAAATGATCTGATGCCATAGCAACAAAGGACAATTGCAAAGAGCTTCTGGGAGTTGCTCACGTTCCTTTTCTCTCACCCCAACCTATCCATGTCCATGGTACAAGAGATGAATTCTGACCTGTTTTCTAAACTTCCTTGAAAGAAACTTATGCCCCTTGCAAAATGAGAGGCTCCAGTTCTAGATCATCTGGAAGAAAACCTAAAGTCAATCTGTGCTACTTGCTTATGTGCTGTTATTAGAAGATTAGTTTAACCTCAAACAGGTTTCAGATCAGAGTGACATAATATAGGAGTATACTTATGGATTATATTACAACTTTAAATTATTTGCTTTATCTTCTTTTTTTTTTTTTTTTTTTAGATTCGACTACAGATTGATGTGGTCAATGAGGTTTTTAACAGTTAAATGCTGTTTAAAAAAGCCCACAGTAATATTAAATGCATAAATGCAAAACCAGCTGTCAAAACTGAAATACTCAGGTCACAAATGAATGCATATAGACAGCTGGAGAAACCACAGTGTACTCATGTTTGTATTTAATTCCATCTTGAGACATAAGTCTAGGAAACAGGGCACTCAATTTTTTCAAACTTGTAGCCAAGTGTTGCTTTATTTGCCTGGTGCTTTGCCAGTTTGTTTTGATTTTTTTCTTTGGTGGTGGTTTTTTTCTAATGTGCTTGTAGTGCTGTGTATCCTTCTGTGGTGTGGAAGCTGGCCAATGTGATGCCCATCCACAAGAAGGGCCAGTTGGATGAGCCAGGGAATTGCAGGCCTGTCAGCTTGACCTCAGTGCCAGGCAAGGTTATGGACGAGGTCATCTTGAGTGCACTTACACAGCACTTACAGGATGGCCAAGGGATCAGGCCCAGCCAGCATGGATTCAGGAAGGGCAGGTCCTGCCTGACCAACCTGATCTCCTTCTATGATCAGGTGACCTGCCTGGTGGATGTGAGGAGGCCTGTGGATGTAGTCTACCTGGACTTCAGCAAGGCCTTTGACACCATCCCCCACAGCAAATTCCTGGCCAAGCTGTCAGCTCATGGCTTGGACAGCAGCACTCTGTGCTGGGTTAGGAAGTGGCTGGAGAGCCGAGCCCAGAGAGTGGTGGTGAATGGTGCCACATCCAGCTGGCAGCTAGTCACTAGTGGTGTCCCCACTAGTGCAGGGCCCCATGCTCTTTAATATCTTTATCGATGATCTGTATGAGGATATTGAGTCCATCATCAGTAAGTTTGCAGATGACACCAAGCTGGGGGCAGGTGTTGATCTTTTAGAGGGTAGGAATGCTCTGCAGAGGGACCTTGACAGGCTGGACAGATAGGCAGAGTCCAAGGGCATGAGATTTAACACATGTAAGTGCTGGGTTCTACACATTGGCCACAACAACCCCATGCAGTGCTACAGGTTGGGGTCAGAGTGGCTGGAGAGTAGCCAGGCAGAAAGGGACCTGGGGGTACTGGTTGATAGTAGGCTGAACATGAGACAGCACTGTGCCCATAGAAAGAGTTATTGGCCATTGGAATGGGCTGCCCAGGGAGGTGGTGGAGTCACCATTACTGGAGGTGTTTAGGAAGAGACTTGATGGTGTGCTTGGTGCCATGGTTTAGATGATTAGATAGTGTTGGATGATAGCTTGGACTCAATGATCTCAAAGGTCTCTTCCAACCTGGTTTATTCCATTCTGTAGTATCAGAGAAATAAGTATACAAGAGAATTGTGGGAGGATGAGTTCTGTCATACCCTCTGTCTGTACTGACTCTACCAATGAAGATTTGTTTCTGAGTTCTCACCTTTATATCACAGATCTTAGGAGCTATTGTGCCAGTTCTAAATTAGGATTTCCACTGTAGCTGCTAGTTGCTGACCTTGGTCGTGTTGAGTGGCTTCAGTTCCAACTCCAAAGAATGGCCTACATCCAGCTTCTCTCTAAAAGTATGAGAACAAAAAGCATTTAATTCCTTAATAGTTTAAGGACAAGTCTGCTGGAACTATAAAAAGTGAATTGTGTTGTATATGTTATAACTTGTTAATTAAAGAAGCAATAATTGGAGTCTTAAAGCAATCAACATTATGCACTTGTGCTGTATTGTGGTCTTCTAATTTTCAGCAGTATTTGCTGAAGTCTTCACTTTTCCTCTAATCAGTTTGCAATTACCATGTGGTATAATTAGATTAATATACTTTCTTTTATTGTGGCAACCCATTAGAGGAAAATTCTGTACTTCTGCCTTTGTCCTATATGAATGCCTGCAGAATTCTGTACTTCCCTTGAAGTGGCCTGAGCTTATGTATGTGAATAGCAGTCAATATAATGATGTGTGGAAACTTTCATTCTCTCTGTAAGATTCTCTAGTGCTTGACATTATTTTTCGGGGGCTCTTTTTCTTCTTAGATGATGAGTACAAATGGAAGGGGCCCTTCTACTTCATCCAAGGAGCAGATCCTCAGTTTGGACTGATGAAAGCTTGGGCAACTGGAGACACTAAAAATGGAGATGATGAATGGGAGGAAGAAATCAAATTAGCAGAGCAAGCAGTGCAGGCCATTAACAAACTAAACCCTAAACCCAAGTTCTTTGTGTTGTGTGGAGACCTTATCCATGGAATGCCAGGTAAGGCAATTGAAATTGTAGAATGGGAATTGCAACTCCATTTTCTTTATAATTCAGGCTGGTAGCAAAGCTAATTTAATTTCTTTCACTTCACAATATTATTTTATAGGGTTTGGTTTGCTACTCTGTTGTGTTTATAGATGATTCTTGAGACATTATTCTAATTTCTTCATCTGACTTCCTGTATAATTGATTTTAGGGTTGTACTTTTTTTAGTTGCTTTTTTCCCACTGGCCTGAGGAAATTTTCTTTGAAATAAAAGTCCCAGGAATACATGTTATAATCGTCTTCTCAGAGCAATTTATTTCTTTAGGAGAATCAAACATGCACTCAGGCACTGGGGGAAAACAATACCAAGAACAGAACAAGAAATAACTACAGCTTTTTGAGTACCTAAAGTGGATGAATTCTCTGGCTGTCAAATGCTTCATAAATTCAACTGCTTCAACATCTAAAGTTTTAAAATGGTAAAGGTCAGCAAATTCAAGTTTTAGTGCTCTGTCCTGTTGGGGTGTGACTGGGAAATCAGTGTGTTCCCGTATACAGCCAGAGGAGGAACAACAAACTGTCTAGAAGGGTGGGTTACAAAGTTTGACAGTTATAACTTTCAGACTGGTAATATTTTCTGTTTTAAGAAGACAAATGCTTTTCTTGGAAGTGAAAGAAAATGTGATGCTACCAGTTAACAGGTGGTCTGGAAAGCAGATCAAAGCAGTGTCTGATATTTCTTAGTCTTGATAAGAAGAGCTGCACACCACCTTCACTACATAGCTTGCAAACAGTACAGGTTTGTACTCCACTTGTGTCTGAGATTGTACTTCCTGGCTCTTGTTTGCACAGCAAGGTTTTGAGCATGTGTGACACCTTCCACTAATTCTTGCAGTGTCCCACAAAGTGGATTTTAAAACTTTAGTTGTCAAATTGTTAATCAATTTGACTTCTCGTTATTTATAGGCTACAGACTTCTTTTTGACCAGAACACAATTTTAGTGCTAGAGCAGGAAGGTATAAGAGCCAGCAGATGTAAGCTTGATGAAATCTACTATGTAACACCTCAGTAGCTTGATCATACTGTAAAGTCTACCTTTAAGCAGTTGTTTTACTGGTTTATGTTCTTCCATTAATTTTCAAAGCACAGGTTTAACCCAGAATCATGAAATAATCTCTTCCTAAGAATCATCTGGTCTTCTGTAGCAGAGTTTTAATAAGCATTTCAATTAAGACTTTTCATTTGTGTAAGCATTTTAAATATTCTCTTCAGTATCCCTTGTTAAGGAGAAGATGATTCAGGGAAAATAACAGGTGTGCTGCCTCCTGTTGAAAAGGATCTTTAACATATTTAAATAATGTATAAACTAATGAAACATAGTTAATTTAGGCAGGAGGTTAGGAAGAAGTTCTATACAGAGAGTGTGATTTGCCATTGGAATGTGCTGCCCGGGGAGGTGGTGGAGTCACCATCATTGGGAGGTGTTCAGGAGGAGACTTGACAGGGTGCTTGGTTGCATGGTTTAGTTGATTAGGTGGTGTTGGATGACAGGTTGGACTCGATGATCTTGAAGGTCTCTTCCAACCTGGTCTGGTCTATTCTATTCTATTCTATTCTCTAAATTTAATTTTACCTGGATATTTCTCAAAGGCTCATAACACAACATATAGTTCTGACTAGTTTTGTCTATACTGACTTCAAACAATGTTGTTCTGAGGCTTTTCTGTTAATAAAGTGCCAGCTATGGAGAGCCAGCAGTCTTCTGACTTCCCTGGGTACTGTATGACTAGGTACAATTAATAAGTCTTTCTTGTGGCAGTTTTTGTGAATTCCCTCCCCCCCCCCCCCCCCCCAATAATGGATCTCTGTAGTCATTATTGTGCCTTTCATCAGTGTATGCCTCAGACTTTGGTAATATTTTAAATGCAAACTTGTCAGTTTTGCAGAACATTATGATCTATTCATTTTGCTAACAAACATGTAAGAGGAGCTGAATGGATCATTTCTGTGTGATGTGTATGCTGCGCATTATATAAATACACGAAGCTGCCTCATGCAATGTCCAAGAAACTGCCAGAAAGAACAGTTTATTACTCAATGATCTTAAGGGTTTCTAGTAGCCTAAACAATCACGTGAATACCTCACTAGAGCCACTGTGTTTTAAATGGTCTAATAATTTCTGGTTGTTTGACATGATGGTGGCATCAGCAGCAGATTCAACTCAACCCATGATGATTCGCCAGTGTCCATCTATAATCAAGACCTCTCAATAAAAAGGAGGGAAGGGGAACCTGCAGATTTTCCTCTCTTAGCGTGTTTTATCATGGAGTACTAAGTGCAAAGTTTATGATGGCTGTTTTATAGAATGTACTGAAGCAGTGTTGAAGCCTTTTGCAAAAGAACTCCAAGAAATCTCAGCATTCCAGCAGCTAGAAGTGATGAACAGAATCCTGATCAGCTGGGAAGCAATCAGGCACAGCACTTGGAATCCATTACAGATGTCATTAGAGAACGAAGTAATCAGTGCCAGTATCTTGGTATTTAGTTGCTGATTAAAAGTAGTTTGTACTCTGAATATTATTTTCAGAAGTTTTTCTTGATTACATAATCAAGAATAGGGTATCTATTCCTGGTGGCACTAATATTGTGGTACATACTCATGAATTTAAGCAATACTTTACAGTGCAACTATGTTACTGGAAATAATTTCTCTCTTCACTCGATACTCACACCTAGATATGCTGTGATAATGCAAGCAGACAGTGGGGTGTGTTAAGGTAGTCTACCGTAACTTGGTATGGCAAATGGTAGTCTGCAAAATGCAGACTACTGTTGATTGGATAATGTGTGTGTTTCACTGCATTTCTCTCAAACTCTGGACATCTATTTCTAAAAGTGTTTATTCTCACATCGAGTTGGAACCTTCTGCTTTGTTTTATGAAAACTTCCCATGTTGTTCTACCACTACCCTTTGATGCCAACAATCTAGCCAGCCTTTCACCCATTCAGTTCTCCACTCATCCAGACTGTAATGAAGTTACTCCAGAACGTTTTGATGATTATAGAGAGGTGCTTCACAGTAACATCAGCCAGATCTTTCAGTGTTCTTGGGTGCACCCCTTCAGGGCCCATGGATTTGCTTGGGCTGAAATTGTTTCAGGAGATGCTTGGCTGAATCCTGTTTCACTACCAATATTTCTTCTGCTCATTTAACTTTAGGAGAAAATGTCAGTGAAAACAGGCAAAAGCAATACTGAGTACCTGTCACTTTTCACTGCCTCTCTCAGCAGTGGGCCTGTATTTTCTTCCTTATTTATATTTTGCTGGCTATCATGCCCCTTGCTAGTTTTAACCCTCAATGAGCTTTGGTTTTCCAAACACCAGCCCTGCATGCCCAGGTACTTTTTCAATTTTCTTTCAAGTCTGTCTTTCCTTCCGTCTCCTTTTTCTGACTTTGGTTTCCCATCAGTACGCAGCATTTAGCCAAGTCATCTTCCTGATAGTTTACTACCTTTTTCTCCTGTCATTCCTGTCCCTCCCACCCCTTCCCCTCACTGTCAGGAAGTACCATTCTTGTGTTAGGAGGAGCTTGTCTTAGAAGACACATCAGCTCCCTGAAACTGCTTTTCCTTCAGATCTGCCTCCCTCACAATCCTATATACCAGTTCCCTGAATAAGCCAGTCTGCTGTCTTAATGTCCCATATCTGTTCTCAGGATCTGGAACTCCATTTAGTTCGCTGCTACAGCCAAACCTGCCAGAGATTAATACATCCACTAGCACTTCTGTGGTTGTGAGTAGCAGCACTAGGAGAAGGAGGCCCTCACTGGCCCACTGTTGTCTAGAGATTGTCCCAACCTCCCTGCTGGATTGTTGTCAGGAGGTGTCAGGGGGGTTAGTCTTCTAGGAGACCCAGGGTCTGTGATCTGTAGACTTTTTCAAGTTGCTTCTTTGCCCTTGTTGAGTGGTCTGTAGCAAACCCCCACTCTTAGTGGCTGACCTCTCCTGTAATCCAGATTCACAAGCTCCACAAACCTGGTGTCTAGTCCATAAAAGAGCTCCTCCACACTTAGGGCAAACTGCCCTGCTCTCTTTCTTTCTCGTCTGTCTTTCCTATTTCAGTTTAGCATGAAGTACTCTGTTTCCTTCTTCATCCTATACTTGGAATGTAGTTTGGTGTTCAGGAAGCAGCTTCTGCATTTCACCACCATTCGTTACAACAGCAGAGAATTCAGATGTTTGCAACCAAGGTCACCATGCTGAGACAGGTTGAAACATGGAGAAACTGACTTGTGAAGCTGGGAATCCAGCAGCTATTTTTATGTGACTGAATTCCTTCAGAAGAAATTGTTTAACTGCACTTTTTTAATGATGCTACTGCTGTCAGGAATTTGATAGGCATCGGCTCTAGCCAGCAAAGTCCTTTGTGATGTAGCTTTAGATGTAGCTTTAATTATTTTTCTTTAATTGTCCTGCTTACATGGGTGAAAGAACAAGACAGCAAGTCTCCTGCAAACTTTACTTAGCTCTAACAGTAATAAAATGTAGCTCTTTAGAGCCTAAATGAAACGAGACTGTCTAGTAATGTGTATAATTAAAAAGAACCCTGACAGAACTTGATTAAGTTTGATCTTTTGGCAATATGATAATGGATCAGTGAGCAAGTAATGTTTATTATTGCTGGTTTAGATTCATTTGTGTGTGTATGTTAATTAGAACACATCAAAATCACTAGAATTGAGTATTACAGCACTTGAAGTACACTGTGATACTTAGACATTATGCCTTCACTTAAGTAAAGAAATTAGTACAAAATACACATTTCCTGCCCAGGTGCTATGTAATCTGACATCAGCCTTTTCAGTCAATTAAGTCCAAATCCAAGTCAATTTCTCTTCTGCCTTTGTTTTATACTATATAATTGTTTAATTAGAGGCTTCAAACTGTTATTTATAACACATTTCTGAAACACTTCATTCTGGTGAAGGAACCTTTAGCTCTGCTAAACTGCGTGCAAACAGCACCTGACAGGTCAGAGGTGTGGATGTTGTGCTCTATTTCAGAATTCCTTTGTTTTGCTGAGAGGTGTAGGGGGTAGGAGGATGCCCATATCACATGCATCTGCTATTTCAAAGGACTAATTTGAAGGATCCACCTTCTTTTCGTACCTCTTTGCAATGAACAAATCAATCTAGGCAGCTGTGTAAGTGATGGTAGGAGACTATGTCGTCGTGTTTCAAATAAACTGAATTCCAATACAATAATTCTTTTGTCTGCTCTTGTGACATGCTTAGTAAATTAATAATGGTGGTACTTCTTTTAATTTACCTGCCCATTCTTTCATTTCTCTCATTAGCTTCAGAAGCAATTGTCCATCTTGTTTAATCACAAGATAAGCACTTGTGCCTGTTCATGCTTTCTTTACTAGTTCCCAGGTTCTTGTGTTGTATGGCTTGTTTTTAATAGATTTTAATTAATTTTATAGCTATTAAATATATTTAAGTGGTTTTACTCATTTCAGACACTTTTAATTTTTTTTTTCTTAAAACTTAAGGGAGGAAAGAAAGATCATTGTGCTGCATTCCTCCTTGAAGAGGCTGTGTGAAAGGAGGGAAGGTGCAAGGAGTTTTCCTGTTTGCAAGAGTTGGAGCTGCTTTGTGCCATTTTGAAGCTCAGTAGTGGCCCTGAAATTGGTACACCTGGTTCCAGGGCGGGGGGGTTGTCATACAGAAAAGAACAAACTGATACACACAGTTCTTACAGTGGCTTTTCCTTCTTTTCCAGAAAATTTGGAATATTTGCAGCCTTTCCTCATATTATCTCAAGTGTTTGCAATGCTGTTGTGGAGGAGTCCATGAGAAAGGACAGTAGCTTTGTAGCGTGTGTATAATTACAATATGAATTTTGTATCCAGGCTAATGAAAAGTCTTATGAAGTTCTTATATTATTCAAAGTATTCCCTTAACATTAGACAGGTTTGCCATGTATGTTCAGTAGTTTTCTACCTGGTAGAATAAGCATTATCCTTGTTTTTGCTTGCTATCTCTTTACTTTCTTTGTTGGGCTGTAGCTGGACTGTAAGATCTTCCAGGATTGTGACAGTTACATATCCTCATGATTTTACTGTGCTATCTATTGTATCTTCCATGCTGTGAGCACAACAAAAAGTGCTAGAAGAACTTCTGGACAGAAAGCAGTGGCAGACTTACGGAGCTGGACAAGGTTAGGTTGCAGCTAAAGGCAGTTGTTAGAGTCTGAATGTCTAAATTGCACTTGAGCTACATATTTTTTCCCATATCTGTCTGTAAAATTTAAGAGTGCCAAAAAGAATAGCAGTGTTAGCAACAACTGCTGTTTAATCCAACAGAGATCCATATGCTGAGGCAACATAGAAATACATAGTCATATTTGTAGTATAACTTTAGGAACTCAGCAGCGGGGAGCAACAGTCTGCTGGTCTTGATGTAAAAAGCAAACTGTGCTGTGCACTGACCTGCAGAGAGATGGTTCCTGTATGTACAGTGTTCCATAGTCTGCTTGTAGGTGCATTACAGCCAGTTACAGGTGTACATTGGCCAGTATCTGTTTAACCCATGGCAACCCTCTAATCCTTTGGGAATGCCATTTCATATGCTCCTGTGGCCAAAGAGCTCCCAAATATTAAAAGAGAATATTAATGATCCTGGGAAATTAGAGAGTGGTCACATCTAGGTGTGAATGCTGTTGCTGCCCAGAAGCATAGTCAGAGGAGTATTGCTATTGCTACCTGCAGGCCACCAGCCCTACACTAATGTGTTTTGGGCAGACTTTGCAATGCTGCAGTCCTGGCGTACTGGGCTTGTTACCAGCTTGTTAGAGGATCCTGCTGTGTGAGCTGGAGCTTGGGGACAGGTACATGTTGTTACTGTGAATGAGACAGGAAAGGCCTTGACAGTAGAAAGAGAAGTTGAAAAAGAGTTCCCCAAACAATCAGCAGCACATTGATGGTTTGTTACTGGTCACCGAAGCAGTGTACCTCTGCAAGTTAGAAAAAGGCTGCTTTAAACATAGCAGCATATTGGGCCCCTGCCTGTCCTCTTCTCTATCCACTGCTTCCAGGGTTCCTAACTTTTGTGGGACTGTCTTGCCTGCCTGCCAGCCAACTCCACAATTGCACACAGTGCTCTGTTTGTGTATGCATCTCTGGTACACATTTCTTCCCCCACAAGTTCTGCATCTTTTACTAACACTGTAGCTCCTCCATATAGCCTCAGTAAAGCATATCAGCTCAGTTCCACTAATTATGATTTGGGGCAACACAATGCTTTATGAGAAAAGCAAAACTGCTGGCTACATGTCTCCTCAAAATTATGTACCCTATCCTGCTTTCCATGCAAACAGTGTTTTTTCATGTAATAATCCAGGCAATGACATGCACCAAGATTTTCAAAAGCAGGTGCCAAGTATTGGGATTCTGAATTCATATTTAGGCAGCAATTAAGGGACACGATTTCAAATCTGCACTTCTCTGGCTTCTGCTTGGCAATTTGATGATCAGCATGTAAGATAAGCTGGGCATACTGCCTTTGGTACAGTCAGTACTTCTTAGAAGCCCTGACACGTACGCTGTAGAGAGTGAAGTTATATGCCTTTGGAATAGACAGCTTCAGAGCTGAGGAACAGCAGAGCTGATGGCTCTGGTGTCCAGACAGCGGTATGGCTTCATTTCTGTTTAATCACTGTAACATTTGAAGGCATCCCCTCTCCTGAGAGAACTGCTAAATGGATTATCTTAAGCCTTTTTCCCATGCCCAGATTTGATGTGCAGCTGCCACAGAAAATGGTGTCTTAAACTATGGTTCCAGCTTTCAAAATGCCTGTCAGCATGTCACCTATACTATGTTTGCTCTCTTTTGCCATATGAACTGGCTGCTTGGTTTGCTAACAAAGGCAAGTTTGTGTGGTGCTTTTCAGGTCCTATCAGCCTGGCATATCTGGGGGGAGGCAGCTGTGTTCTTCTGTCACATGCAGTTCCAGCAGAATTGTCAGTTAAATCCCTGTTCCTGAACCACAGAGTCGTAGGTGTTGGAAGGAGCATCTGGAGATAATCTAGTCCAACTGCCCTGCTAAAGCAGGTTCACCTAGAACAGGTTGCACAGGAACGTGTCCAGATGGGTTTTAAAAGTCTCTGGAGGAGGAGACTCCACATCATCTCTAAGCAGCATGCTCCAGGGCTCTGTCACCCTCAAAAGAAAAATGTCTTTACTTACATATAGGTGGAATTTCCTGTGTTCTACTTTGGCCCCATCCTCTTGTCCTCTGCCCTTTAGATAAAATTGATAAAATCCTGTCTCAGACCTCTCATTTCCCAGTTAAACAGCCCTGAGTCTCTCAGCCATTCCTTGCAAGAGAGATGTTCCAGTCCCATAATCATGTTTTTAGCCCCCAGTGGATTCTCTGTAGTAGTTCCCTCTCTTGAACTGGGGAACCCAGAACACGACGCAGTAATCCAACTATGGTCTCACTAGGGCAGACTAGAAGGAGAGGAGAACCTGCTGGCCACACTCTTCTTAAGGCACCCCAGGATGCCATTGGCTTTCTTGGCTTTGAAATGTTTATACTGAATCAGGCTGTAAGTAAACATTTATTCATTGAATACAAGGTGATCTTTTAGTAAATGTGTCCCTGAGTAATCAATGCTTGTTCTGTGCTGTCACCTGAAATAACATGAGCAGTGTTTGAGTTTTACTTCGTTTCCTAACAGTAAGGTAGCTTAATCTAAAGAAACTTTCTGCATCCATTTCTTTTGCTGTTGTACACTTTCAAAAACTCTGATATGCTCAGTAGGAAGTAGCCCAAACCAGCAAGGTTCTTGGCTGTTTTCTTCTCCAAACTCTTGCACTAATGTTAATGAAGTCTAAGAATGTAGGTAAGCAGCACGTTATTTGTCAGATATTTAATAATGTGTATTTCAAGATATGTCACTATAGCTGCATAAATAAGCATTTTATAGTAATTATCTGATTCTAGTAAAACTTAATGGAGCATTCTAAGACTCCAAACTGCTTAGTGTGAAATGCAATTTGCTCTAATCAGCCTGAGAGTAGGGAAGCATGAGAGATTCTCCATGCATGTTTGACAATATATTGCACTGTCACATTGCAAAGAAACCATTGGGCTGTCAACAGCAAATATTTAATCTTTAGCAAGTATGTGCTTATTTGTATTTTAGACCATAATCTGTAGTCCAGCCCACAACTGAACTAAGGAATCAATCTCTATATGAAGATCTTTGAGATGCAATTAATTATGATTATCTCAAATCATATACTTGTATGATAAAAGTATCAGTACTAGATTCAGTACTAGTACTAAAAATCTAGTACAAGCACTGCATTTTATCTTATATATAAAAAATTATATATATATATGTGTGTGTATATATACGTGGAAGCATAGTTAGTCCAGTTATAATTTCTTTTCTTGCTTCTTTCTCAGCCCAGAAAGTTTTAGTTTAGCCTATCATATTCTCAGCTTCAGCAACTCAACTCCTACCTGAGTATTTGAAAATGCCCACATGGAGCAGACACCCACAGTGAGTTTATTTGGCACATTGTACAGTAAATACATTTTGTTAGAATCTTTGTTGCCTCTGTTTGACTTTCTAGTTGTAAAGAGTAACTTGCACAAAGTCAGTGTAGGTATGGCCCATCGAAGTGATCAGGATGGTCTTGCTAGTTTGTGTGCTTTGAAAAAAGCACATTTCCAGGGTTTTCTGTCTCTCTGAATTGTAAAGGATTTTCTTCTTCCTTGGAAATCAGTGGCAGAAGCTCTGGCCCACATAATTTTGTCTCAGTCAAACTGAACCAAGTCTTTTCCAAACTGCCAACTCCTATGTAGTCAGTGGAGGGTAATGTCGTTTTAATGGGTAGGAAGTGAGTAAGAGCATCCAGTTCCGGTCTGTGTCTCAGAGCAAGCTGCGTTATTGCTCTGACCGTAGTGCACCACCTGTTTGTATTGTAGAGTCTTCTCTGAACACCCCGATAACAGGAGCCAGGAACAAAGACACGAACTGACAAAAGATAGATTGGGCTAAGAAAGCCCAAAGGATTCTAAGGAAGAAATTCTGGCTGATACTAAGTGCCTTTTCACTCTGCAGTTGTGCTGACTGCAAAGATTTTGTAAGGCCAGACTATGCCTTAGACATCAGGATAAGCACACCTCTTTGTAATTCATTGTACCTACTTACTGCAAGTGTTGCTCTTTAACAAGTTAGGACAGTTTCATCAGACAAATGGGTCCAAGCTAGAGGAGGGTAGATTTAGATGAGATGTTAGGAAGAAGTTCTTCACCATAAAGGTGGTAAGACACTGCAACAGGTTGCCCAGGGAGGTGGTGGAAGCCCCATCCCTGGAGATTTTTAAGGCCAGGCTGGCGGACAACCTGATCTAGTGGAAGGTGTCCCTGCCCATGGCAGGGGCATTGGAACTAGGTGATCCTTGGGGTCCCTTCCAACCCTGACAATTCTGTGATTCCATGTGCTGTAACTCCTTGTAAGAAAATATGCCCTCAAAAAGCTGTGGAATTCTCACAGGCAGTCATTTGGAGGAAGTGTGAAAGATCAAAATCTTGTTGTCTCTTAAAAATGGAACTGTCATTGGAAACAGGACTCTCATACCTTCAGTCTGGTTTTATGAAGCTTGTTGCTTTAACTCCTGTAACATTGTGGTATTTTTTCCTGTTTGTGATTTCATCAGAACAGACCCAAAGGCAGTGCTGGTTTATGCTATGGCAGCTCTGTGTAGCTAGGAGTAAGGATAAGAGCAGAGTTGTGCTTAAGTGAAGCATAATGCTTATTTTCACAGCAGAAGGTGGAACAGTAAACACCATGCATTATGTTGTTAAGTGGGCACCTGTGTGGCTGGCACTCAGAATAATGTTGCCATTAGGTTTAATGTCATGCACCGAAACTCCAGGAGCAGTTGATCCCCTAAGAGGATTCTGTGTTCACTTTGGGGGTTTTGTCATTGCTTTAATGCAATAATTGTTAATTATTAGCTGAAACTGGAGTTTTCTTCTTGCTTCAGTGCCTAAAGTTAACAAATATCTTTTATTTTTCATCAAAATTCTTTAGTGTAATCACTTTTTGTGTCTCAGCACAGGTTATTACTTCTTTCTAATGTACTGAGAAATCACTTGCTTACAGCTGTAGACAAATGAGTATTTCAGTTCCTGCTTTTCAGTGCAACTAACGAGATGAGGATCTTTGTAAGTTAGACTGAGTACTCAGTTCGTCCAGTAGTGAATAAAGTCATCTTTTAAACTGCATAATCTTTTTTTGCACATCATAAAATTGTTTTCAGGCTACTTGAATGTTAGAAAGATATATGTGTAAAGAAGAGAGAGGAGACATTTTAGCTGCAACAGCACAGACTAACCAGAAAAAAAAATCTTTCAGAAAATGACCATGCTGGGTTAATTAAAATTGATCAGCTTATTCGTGCATGTAATACTGTGGAATTGTGCGAGTCCATCGCGGCCAGCGCTGGAGGGGAAACGTGCAAGTTTAAAACAAGGAACAGAAAAAAGTACAGACTAACAGGAGCGGCAGTGAGGCTGCACTGGGTGGCCTGATTAGATTTTTTTCTGTGCCAGTGCCCTATTTATTACCACATTTTTGTAGGATCCTAGGGAAAATGGAAAGTGCTTTTTTCTAACTGTTCATGGGCAGTAAAAGAATCACTGATTTTATGGGATGATAACACGTAAACAAATGAGAAGAGGATAAGAGTTTGGCCATGACAGCTAAGAGGAATTGCATGTATTGAGATGGTAAAGATTAGGAAGGAAGACAGCACAGTGAGGAATCATGTCAGAGCTTTGGGGTGGGAAAACTTCTGCATCAGTGCTGTGAAGGGATGCTGGGTTACATTTGCAAAGATAACAGAAAACTCTATGCCGTGAGATGTGTCAAGATTTGCGCTCAGCTAAACTTTTATTTATGGCAGCACATAAAAATTAGATGCAGCAAAGATGTGACTGCAAAAGGAGCCTGTAAAATAGTCTGATCTTGATGATAGCATTGGGTTGGAGTTTGTGCTGTCTTCCAAGTGACAAGCACAGCAGTGAGGCTGTTACTGGGTAGGAGGCTCAGCTGAGAGACCTTAGAGAGGTTATGTAGGAGCTTAGTTGTAGCCCTGTTAAACTGGAGCCAACAGCCAGGTATCCAAAATGACAGCACAGATGAAAGGCCATCTTTGAACAGGAGATTATGGTCCTACAGAGGGGTTAAATGTGTTTCACAAGGTACTTACAAAAGGAGCATGCTGTGAATATAGCCTTGGGCTCCTCTCTTCTAGTCACTGGAAAGTTATGGAACTGCTACTAGGGAAGGTCTTCAAGATGGCTTGGAGAGGAGTAGAAAAACTACAGAGACTCAAGAAAACAAACAACAAAAAAAGGACAAACATCTCAAGAACAGGAAAGTGCACAAAATAATTAGACCCTTTGATTCAGGCAATTGTGATGCACTGTGAAGCCCAGGAAAAATAAACAAATCGCTCTTTTGTTTGGTTATAACAATCGTGTGACTGCTTCCAAGAAGAATTATGTGTCTTTTGATGTCAGAATAATTCTCCTGATATAAAAAATACAGAAGGAATGGACCCAATATATTTGTAAATTCCATTCTCATCAGTGGTGTGTTGACATTTTTTATTTTGCTTGTATCAGGTTTAGTTAATGTTTCTATCTGATATTTTGTAGAGGATTTTCATCTTCAGTCTAGCTCTTATGTGTTCTTGGGTTAAATGTTAGGCAGACTGCAGTTGTTTAATAGGACTTTTCAAGTGTGTTGCTCATAGACAATTTGCTTTTTAACTTTTTCAAACTGAGAATTTGTGTTTTCCTTTACAAATTGAATGTTTGCAACACCTCTAAGTTTGGGACACTCTCATGATATGTTGAGATACTAAGACTGAGTGATTTAGAAACTCAAGAAAAGATTGTGCTACATTTCTACATATTAAATTGGATGAAGACATATCTTGGTAGCTTCATCCTAGAAGTGCCTGTGCTGGTCCTCAGGCTAGGCAGAGCAAAGCTGATGCAGAGACAGACCACCATGACTTGGTGCAAAGCACAAGTGGGGCTCTAAGTTTGTCCTCTGGTTCAGTTAGGGCCCCCTTTGCCAAACTTTTAAAGTCAGATCCACGTTTTTAATGTTTGCAGCAAACCGTGACACAGTATTGTCTGTGTCAAGAGCTGCAGAACAGGTAACCAGACAGGTACTGTTCTGGCTTCTGAGAAAACTTATCCCCAAAAGATGGTTTAGAAACAGCAGAAGCATCAGTGTCACAAGCTGAGCTGCAGCAGTTCTGCTCTGCCACCATGTCAGCCTGTACCAGCCAGATCCTTGAGAGTGGCTTTTCAGAAGACCTTTGGAAAGCAGAAGGTCCTCTGAAATGCAGTGTCATCACACAATGCTGAGTAGCTGACCTCTGATGTATTTATGTGAATTTATGACCAATAGGTTTGTTAAAAATTAAAGTTGGATTACCTCAGTAGAACTTCCATCTCTTAGACAATGACATGAATTGGACATCCAGGCCAAAGTCCTCACCATTCACACCAAACTCATGCCCCCTTGCAGGGCCTGACAGATTTCTCTTCCCTTTGTGGGGAGAACCTCCTAACTGGCACAAAAACCCCTGGGGACAGCACCTCATAATAGCATTGTAACCTCCTCCTTTCCCTCTCTTAATTCATATCAGTAGAAAAATGGTGCTATTGTTAATGGCTGATTTTTCATTTGTAATACTTATGGGAGGAAAGTTGAACATTGAAGGTTACTGTAAGTCAAGAGTTGTCTCATGCAAAAATTCCTATCAGCATGCATCACAGAGAGCAGGTTTGGGGTAAATAATACTCCAGGCTGGTTTAACGCTCATGCATTAAAAATACCAACCCGAACACTTTGGTGTAGAGATGCTCTCTTCAGTGGAACACCAAATAAGCTGTAACTGTGGATTAGTAGCTAAATGATTATTTCTTTGGCAGAATATTTTGTGCATTCTGCTGACTGAAGCCAGCATCAGCAAAAAGTGCTCTAAAAGTACTTTCTTGAAGTCTGCTCTTTCAGTGAGCGAAGGCAAGGTTGTCTTGACTCCTTTAAGCAGTGCAGGAAAGAATATTGGAAGTGTTTAGAAAAATAGTGACACACAACAGAAAGATGTCATGCAACAGAGACACTGACATTGCACCTTTATGCTCCTGCTCACAGGGCTCAGCTCTCAAAAATGACAGACTGGGAAGCTGTGGGAAATTGCAGGCGACTGACTAGCAACAGTTCTCACTTTCATGTTTTTCATAAAAGCCAAACTGCTTTTTATGGGCTATTAATTTGTGAGGCCCTTTATCTTGGGGTGAGGCTATATTTACAGAACCTAACATAAACCCAGAATATTCTAGCCTGGGATTTAAAAATGTCACTGCACATGATGCCAGGATAAACAGAAGAGACATTAATTTCAGTTACATCCACAATGACACTTGTGTTATTTTTTCACATTACCTCTTGGCATTGCATTCTCTTCCTATTCACTTTTTGACAACAAACTTCTATCTAAGCCAAAGAAATACATCTCGGCAAGTAAAAATGTTCTTCATAGCAATTGGAGTAATTAAATATTGTAGCTACTTGTGCCTGGTAGAGACTGAAGGGACTAATTTTTATGGCAGGGCAGAGACCACTGTGGTTTAGTGGCTTCCTTCTTTTCTTCACCGCTTCTGTCTCTTCTTTAAGCAGTTTGCCTATACTTTTAAACATAGAGGGAGGTGCCTTTAGGGGGCCCTGCATACTGATGTGGCTCATTGTAGGACAGGTAGTGCTGCTGTATTACAACTGATGTTACTGTCTATGTCCTAACTGTTCCTCTCCAGCACTACAACAGAAATTACAGACATCACTGCCTTTTTCCCACTCTTATCTCCATGGGCTTCTCTTTTGAACTTGTTTGACCTTCTACTAGGTCAAGCCCAGACACAATTGTCCTAAACAATCTTTACTTAGTATGATTTCTTAGACTCTTTGGGCAGAGACATTGTTTTCCATTTTGAGCAATCTGTTTTCTGCAATAAAGCACTGAATATGTCTCTGTGTTGCTATAGAAATAATGTTGCATTAAACGTGGGAACCAGTGCCCTGCTGTCAACAAATCTAATCTTAGTGTTAGTCCCTAGAGCTGGAATTTCACCACTAGGAAGAAGTACACAGAATTCTACACATTATTTCTGTAACTTATGTGTAAATGTCTTTATACTCTGAAACTGTTAGCTAAATTTCCCAAAGTGATAGCATGGAGATTAAGATGGTATAACGTGTGTACATGAATCTTCACAGAGCCTTCCCTCTTGCCTTTTCCTGCCCCCCACCCCCATACATTCATATCTATAGCTTGAAGTTTCCAGCTCTTTGCATAGGAAAGTGGGGAGTGGCAGAAAGAAGTGTGCCAGATATATTTCAATTTTGGGCATTATTTTTTCAAGTCCATCTCTTCCATAGGTCAGGAGATGTCATTTGCCATGGTTTTTTCTGGGATCAGTGAGAGTATTTTCCATAACTGGAAGGACATCCTAAACTGACCACAGTCCTGGTACATTAATATACCCCACAAACTGTTCTGCTGTCCCCTACCTTCAGGACCACCATGGCTATCATGTGCCCAGTATTTCTCAAGTTGCTCAAAGAGTTTGCTACAGTAACTTGTTACCCTGTACAGCAGTTAAACACAAGAGACTTGTGGTTTTTAACTCTGTGCACCACATATCAAATATCACATCTGTCTTTACATTGAGACATAATGTGAATGTTTTTTTTCTCCTAACACAAATAAGGTGATACTTAAGCCTGTACCTGTAGAATATTGTAAAGGAATTGAAGTCTTCACTAATAATAGTTACTAAAGGTTAGTGTTTGTTAACATACTGATCAGAAGTATTTTGAAGAAACAAGGAGGGGGAAAAAAAAATCTTTTACATTACAGGAGTCCCTCTACTACATTCAACTCATAATGCATATGTGTAGTTACCAAAATGGGCCACAGCTGTTGAAATACACAGTCTCTGGTTTGTATAGACTTGTATGCAAATGAATCTGAGCAATCTGACTTCAGAGTTCTTGTCCAAAGCCTGCTGCAACTTCCTGGCAGTTATTATTTGTGAAATGGTCTGTGTTTGTCTCTTAGGACAAAATACAATTTATAACTGTTCTATTTAATTAATGAATATTAAACATATCAATGGCCTCTGATAAAAGACTACACTTCAGAAAACCTTTGTCGTCATTAGAATAACTACTTTTGGGGTTTTTTAATCCTTTACATAAATTTTTTTTTCAGTGATTTTAATCTAGAAATTACATAAACCTTCCTAGACAAGGACAAACTCCTGATAACCATGACAATATAAAAACAGAGATCCTGGAAAACCCAGCAAATTACATCAATACCTTGCTTTCAAATTAACATCATGCTTGTTATTAAAACAGGCTCATCACATAAACATCTTGCCTCAATTATTTGCCACCAATTTTTCTTCTTTTTAAAATAGTTGTTCTAATGAAAAAAAGCCCAAACTGACAACCAACCACAAACCTTCCAACCTTAATTCCTTTGCACAGCCATGAAATGTAAACCAGAAGTGGACTTGTTTTTAACATTTGTGTAAAGCTGTTACCAACAAAGGCTGCTGCATTTTTTCACTACCTCATCAGTCTATAGATGAAAAGAGCACAACACTGACCATTGTATCACCTACTGCTATGCTGTCTTGGTCCCCACACAGAGCCTTGCTTAAGGCAAGTTACTGAAAATGGCTATTTGGTAAGGGAGGAAAAGAAGTGGAAGGCAAAGGGTTGAGTGGACATACAATAATAAAGTGAAGAGGTAGCCTAGATCCCTGCATATTATCATGAGCATATCTAATACAGATTATTTTCTTACTATGTGTAGTTACATAAACAAAAGCTAACAAGGAAGGTAGGAAAAGACAGCATAAACATTAAAGTATGTCAGGATGAAGCTTGTATTGTATTTGGATGTTAGGAAGAAATTCTTCCCCATGAGGGTGGTGAGACACTGGAACAGGTTGCCCAGGGAGGTGGTAGAAGCCACGTCCCTGGAGGTTTATAAGGCCAGGCTGGATGTGGCTCTGAGCAACCTGATGTAGTGGGAGGTGTCCCTGCCCATGGCAGGGGGATTGGGACTAGATGATCCTTGAGGTCCCTTCCCACCCTAACAATTCTGTGATTCTATGTTTGGGTTTTTTCCATAGGTTCTCAATGGAGAAAGGACCAAGAGCAAGATTTAAAGAATGTTCTGAAGAACACTGACCAGGACATACCATTGGTATTCGTGAGTGGAAATCATGATATCGGCAATACTCCCACAAGAGAAACAATAGATGATTATTGCAAGAACTGGGGAGATGACTACTTCAGCTTTTGGGTTGGAGGTGTTTTCTTTCTTGTGCTGAATTCTCAGTTGTACTTCGATTCTTCCAAATGCCCTGAGTTGAAGCAAGCCCAGGATGCATGGCTCGATGAGCAGCTGGCTGTTGCTGAAAAACAGAAATGCAAGCATATAATAGTATTCCAGCACATTCCTCTGTTTCTGAGAAATCCAGAGGAAGATCACGACTATTTTAACTTGGAAAAATCAGTTCGTCGAGAGATAATGGAAAAATTCCATCAAGCAGGTAACTTCTCACATTTGTATTTCAATTTGCTAATGTTTATGCTGCCAGACAAAATACAGGTACTTCATGCTTAAAAGCCTCATCATTCCCTGTAGGTCAAAATTGCCAACTGAATCTAATCACCTGTGAAAAATACCAAACAAAATGTAAACCTTTAAAAAACTCTTTAAAAGTAAACGAGGATTACATTTTGCAAGTACTGATAGATGTAAGAGAACCTGAGGTTTTCCTGCCTGAGGAGTGCAGGTATTGCCATAGGAGAAAAATACAGAATTCATGTTTTACATAAAACATGAAAACAGAATTCAGAATTACCTTGGAGGTTGTTTTCTCCCACACTGAGCCAATTTTAAACGAAGAGCGCTCCAGATGTATTCTGTGTTAAAAAGAGTCTTGCTCTGCTAAGATCAATCTTTGGCACATCCATTACTAATAGAGGCCATTTCTGGGATGAGTTCCACCTGCTCTTCATCCCAAAACAAGCATATTGTACCAAATCCCTTAGCTTTGTTTGATGACTCTTGAATGCCATGGAGACAGACACACTACACTCCTCCTCTTGCCTGCTCCCATTGTTTCCTCTTGATTGCCTTCATATTCCTGTGTTGTGTTAGTCCTTCAAAATTTCCTGCTAGCCTGCCATCCTTGCATCAATGTCATTTTTTCTGTATTTGTAGGAGAGCGCGTTATTTGGATTGCTGAACAATGCAAAGGGTTTATGATACTGTTACTAATATACCATATAATGATTGAGTCTGGACTCATCCAAAACCAGCCTGATTTCCAAGCTCTGAATCTCCTACTGTTTCAAATGAATGGGGCCAAAATTCACAGCTATGTGAGGGCTCTCCAGGGGACAGACATTTGCAAGTGGATGTTTTTTTCCCATGAGGAGACACACTGAGAATACTTCATAATATCTTTCTGTTATTGTACTAGTGTTAGTATCACAGAAAGTATTGCAGTTGGAGAGTTTGGGCAGCTGAATAAGTGTTGTTGACTAAAAGCACATTCTAGTGCATTAGAGAGCTTGTTGAAGGACATTGCCATAGAGGTGTATCCCAGTAAATAAGCGTTAATGTAGAAATCAAAGCAGTTCTGTTGTAGAGTTTCCTGTCACGCAGATGATGTAGAAACATTTGGCAGCACTCAGTGCTGGGAATACAATTAATCAAGAAGTAAAAGAAATTATGCAAAATGTTATATTGTAATATTTGTTGTAATATTCATCGTTGTGTTTAGTGAGAGGGAGGGATAGTTTAGATTGACTCTCCTAATGTGTAGCCAGAGGCCTAACCAGAAGTTGGGTAGGCTTCATGATTGGGGAAACAAAGAGAGAATGGGAAGGCAGCAATGCAGCACAACTCTATGAAAGAAAACTCCCACACTCCTCCATTTGTACCCCCTCTTCATTATTTCCTGTTGTGTCCCTCTTTCTGAACCCTAAAAATCCTCCCACCACGCTGTGCTGTTCCATTCCTTCATGAATATGGTAAAACATTTTTCTATTGCTTGCTGTTTTCTATAGTCAGTAAATGAGTCAATAGGTACTGTTCACAATCCAATAATCAAACATGTTTCTAATTAAATGAATACAGAGAGTAAGCAGCTCAGTGTAACTCAGAGTGCTGAGAAAGACTAGCTGGATCAGAAGTTGGCTGAGAGTTTCCTTAGTAACAGGTGCATTCTGTTTCCATTTTATTGTTCAGTTGGAGAGTGACCTTTGTAAGACCACAAAATGTTATCAGTGGATTGCAAACAGGCAGTTACCAAGGCAGGATAGATGCACAGGTATGCAATGACACCACTTATTTTCTGACTCTGTTTTTCCAAAGAAAAATCGATTCCAGCATATCATGAGACATGAAACCAGTGTTCCCCCAGATCATTTCATCCATTTAAGCAGCTGAATATGAGCAAGCAGTGTGCTCAGGTGGCCAAAAAGCCAGTGGCATCCTGGCTTGTATTAGAAATGCTGTGTCCAGCAGGAGTAGGGAGGTGATTGTCTCCTTGTACTCAGCTCTGGTGAGGCCACACCTTGAGTATTGTGTTCAGTTTCGGGACCTAAATACAAGAGGGACATCAAGGTTCTGGTATGAGTGCAGAGGAGGGCAACAAAGCTGAGGAAGGGCCTGGAGAATAAATCTTATGAAGAGAGACTGAAGGAGCTGGGGCTGTTTAGTGTGAAAAGGCTGATGGGGGAGACCTCATCGCTCTCTACAACTACCTGAAAGGACATTGTGGAGAGGTTGGTGCTGGTCTCCTCTCACAGGTAGCTAATGATAGAACAAGAGAGAACAGCCTCAAGCTGTGACTGGGTAAGTTTAGACTGAACATTAGGAAAAGATTTTTCACTGAAAGAGTGGTCAGGCATTGGAATGTGCTGCTCAGGGAGGTGGTTGAGTCACCAACCCTGGATGTGTTTAACAGGTTGTTTGGATGTGGTGCCTGGGGATATGGTTTAGGGGTGAACCTTGTAGAGTATGGTTATCGGTTGGACTTGGTGAGGGTCCTTTCCCACCTGAATGTTTCTCTGATTCTTGAAGGATTGAAACACAGAATATTGCTAGTAGATCACAATCTACTTAGCATTTTTTTGTGAGAGCTTTTAAATATGACTATTTAAGTAGGCTGACTCCTTATAGCACTTAATTTAGAAATTTGGTTTAACCTGTTCTGGAAGAGAAAGTGAGTCTGCTTTCTAATGAGCCCACCAGGCCTTTCCCACTAACTTGTCACCAGCACTTCCTTCTTTCTGGTCTCCTGTTCTCTGCTTCAGTGTTTCTAATCACTCTGGTCTGTTTTGCATGTTTTGGGGGTTGCTACATTTGTCAATGCAATGTTATTAGACAGGCATCATATTTCAGGTTTTGCTAACCCTGGATCAGACCTGGAATTGTCCCAGTTTTCATGTTCATATTTTTTCTTCAGACACAAGCCATAACTCACCTGGTTTAGAGACAGGAAAGGAAGGACAATCTAGTAATGCAGGTCTTTCCATGAACAAAGGAACTCATATGGGTATATGTGGGAAATAATCAGATACTTATGGTACTTTAAAGTGAGGTGTGAAACTCCAGAAAATTATTCCTTGAAATTCAGAGCCCAGCGCTTCTGTAGTTAATCTCTTCTAATCACGTACATGTTACATAATGTTTTGGGTTTAAGTACCGTATCAGCTCTTTACAAGCTGAGATAAAAGACTTGCTGTAGAGGCTACATCTGGTATGAAATACTGAATTGCATTTCTCACATTAGAAGTGTCCTTAACAGTTGGGCTAATTAAAGATAAAATCATGTCCTTATGATAAATATTTATAAATTGAAAATCTGGCACTTGTAAATATGTACTACTACTACTATGCAAAGTAAAGCTGCATGTCTAAGAAATCCTCCTAGACCATTTGCTCTTTAAATGCATTGCCACAAGTATTGTCCTTGAAACAGTGATTGCAGTGACAATGAAAATCAACTCAGTTGAGAACACAGTTTATCACTGCAGTGAAAATGCATTTCTGAAAGCATATTTGTATGAAAATACAAATACCTGGAAGTTTAGCCTCAGCTGTCAAGGCTCTGTCTCCTCTACATGCAGAAGGTAAAACACTGACAAAACGGTGTGTGCAAGAAGTGTGAATGAGCTGACCTGACGTTCTCATCTGTGAGATCTGCTGGAGTCACTCAACTCTGCTGTAGGAAATGCATATTCAGCTTTGAAGAATTTTACAGTGCTGGTATAAATAGGTTTGCTCATAGCTTTGTAGGGGAAATAATGAAGTAGCAGTGGTGTAGTCAAAAATCTGCTCTGCATGTCCTATGTCTTCGATAAAGAGAAGTCATAAATGATTTTTTAAATGAAGCAGTTCATGTAATACATAAGTCTAACAAATCCCATTTCAGTATTCTTTTCTTAGGGTACTAAAGATTTTTCTATGGTCTCAGAAAGTTGGGGTATTCTGAGCTATAGACAGTCTTTTGGAGACTTTTTGTTCGGAGAACCATCAGTGACACATTGAACTAACTTAGGTTACTCAACAAAATACAGTAATAAATGTTTTTTAGTAGCTTTAATGAAATAAAACATTCAAGCAACTGTGAGCTCTGTTGAACAAAGCTTAAATTAATAGTTGGGTTTTGTGCACCAACAATGGTGAGAAAATACTTCTTGGTTCAGAGGGAGATAAGAGATGTAGCATCCAAGAGAGACTCACTAGATAACAGATGTGGAAGATAGAAGGAAATTCCCTGCAGTCTCCAGTTTGGTTTGTTTTAATTAAAAAGTTTTAAGTTCATCTAAGTTTCTTCAAAGCAGTTTTTCAGATTTGGTTAGAAAGTTTCCATTTGTACATAAGGGGGCAAAGAACAACCGAACTTTATTAAATGGCATCTTTTTCTCATTCTGTTTGTGGTTATAGGTACTGTAACTTGTAACACCTTTACTCATTAGGAGTGTGATACCCACAGTCTCCTCTTAGAAATGTTATGACAAAATGGAATTAAGGGAAGAAGCAGCTTTCTGAACATCCACAGCTATGATATATTTAAGCACAAAATTAAAGCATGGAGTGCTGAAAGCTGTTGTTTCTAAAATTTACCAGACAACATATGCTAGGTTTCATTATATACTTTGTTGTGTAATCAAAGTTGACAAGGGAGTAATATTTTCCTCTTCCTGCCATTGAGACCTTGATTTTGGCAAAGCCCATATACTGAGTAATCTCAGTGCTTGCTTATGTATCACTTTATCAGTATTTAAGATGACTTAAATACTCTTAGCTTCAGCGGTTTAGATCAACAGCTTTCAGCTTTGACTTTCTGCACGTATAGTACAGGTGGAGTGACCAAATTTGACACTTTCTGTGTCATTGTGTAAGAACAGTGTTTCTCCAGGCTGTTGACCATCTCTGATGTAATCCAGCATGCTGGCACAGGCATTTTTGGCAGAAATTCAACAGCAAGTACAAATTACATTTATTTAATGGGGTCTGTAATAACATGAAGTAATATTTCTTCTTTTATCCATGGGCTGGAGTGTTGGTTGATTAAAAACCTTTTGAGCCTTAGAGCACACAGCAAAGCAGGAGGGTTTGGTGTGTTGCAACTCTGTGAAAAGCCTCACTTCAAATGGAAAAAGTAGCAAATAAATTCCACTCAAAGGTCACAAGAGGCATTCACAAAAATTAAATTGAAATTGAGAGTGACCTTCTACAGACAGCACCTCTAAAGGCTTATTTAGACCAGCAGTGTAATTAGGTGATCTGGAATGACCCTTTGGCTATGTCTGTTGTTTCTCCTCTGATTATACCGGAAAAACAAGTGAGACTAAGATCCTTCTCTATGTAGCTCTGGTCAGGGCTGTCTAATAGAAAGAAGTTTTTGACATCCCTACACTTTGCAAAGTTCTCTCCCACTACACAGATCCCCTGACCACCAACTGCAGATTCTTCAGTCTGCACAGCAAATGTAAGGAAGTTTTCCTGCAGGTTTGCAGGATGATGTTTGCAAACATATTTTGGCATATTTTCATTACAATACTTATAGTGCTATGTGCTGTAAAGTCTAATTACTCAGTTCTGTTTTTATTCAGACAACTTCTCTGATGAACAAGGTTGCTATTTAAGGTTGACTGAAAAGGTTATGAAATAGAGGGTGTTGATCCCCACCCAACACCAGTGGAGCTATTTCCTTCTGCTGGAGCTCTTTTGGAGCAAAATGATTGGAATTTTTCTCAGAGAACTGCCTGAGCAGTGAACAATTCTGTTAACAGTGCCGTGACGGATGCTTTCACATCTTTCTTTGCTGCTGTAACACCTGCTTGGCAGATGGGGTGATGTGAGCACTCTCAAATTACAATGAGATAAAATCAATTCCATTCCTCACAAGAGGCTTTGTTTACAAAGACTACCAAATACTATCATTCACTACATAGCACTAGAGTCTTGAAAAAAAATGAGGTACACCACCTGTCCAGGGGAGAAAAAAGGTATGGCAAAAAATGCCTGTGGTTGATGCATGCTCTTGTAGGGAAGCTGAAAGAACCTAATTTTGGAGTGCAAAACTGTTCTGAGAACAGGTATTGCAGCTGAACTGACCATGCTGTTCAGCGCTTCAGAAAGCAGCTGTACGCTGCAAGTGCAGGGAAGAAAGAAAAGGCAGTTTGTGCATGGGATGTGCACAAGATCAGCTTATCCACGTGACTGCAGTGCTTGTGTTTGCCAGAAATACTGCCTTTTAAAAACTATCCATCTACACATGCATGTGTGGGGGTGTATATGCAAACACACACAACTCTCATTGTAGCATCTCCCTGCACCTGGATACTGCTTATTTTGTTCTCTTGTCTATGAAAGGATACTAGAGTTTTGGTAATGTTCAGGTGTTTCACCATTTCTTTGTGGAACTGCTTCTTCACCTGTTTGCTTCCATTGCAACTCTATTTGCTGCTCCTCTGTAGTTCCTGCAGTTTGGCGGGGGGGGGGGAAGATATAGGATCAGCTTTTGCTAGTATCTCCTCCTCTTCGGTCCCTGATTGAGTGAGGGGTGTGGCCAGTGAAGACAGTGACTTTTTTACATAAGAACAATTCTCTTTTAACCTGTTTTTTACAATGGAACATGAACAGCTAACATAAAAGCAGAGTTACTGGAACGGAATGATGATCCCTATAGCCCGGTCTGTAGCTTCTACTTGCCAAACCCTTGCAAAGAGCAGAAGCCAGTATAGTGGTAGTTCTTCCAAATATTCTTCCTATCTCTGAGAATCCTTCTTCCAGGGACTTAGTGCATCACATTGCCTTTATCAATACAGTGCAATTTAGTGAGTGTTTTATAGATTTGTTCAGCTGCTTTCTGGAAACTCAGCTTTCACAATGGATGTGGCACTTACATGTTTCACAACTAGGTGAAGAAATGTTTTCTTTGAAATTTACCTGTAGCCAGAAAGCTGTAAATGAAATGCCGTAAACAAAGGTCCATGTCTGCAGTTCCTGTGAAAATGAGTGTGTTACTCAGCACTTCAAGGGCGACAACCTGGACCATGTGATAAATTCCATTACCCGGTCAGAACTACTTTTTTGCCCCTAATTTTCTAGAGAGTGCATGAGAGGAGAAGCAAGGTCTGTACTGTACCCATTACATATTTATTATGTCATTCATATTGCACTAATTTAGCCTTCTCGATCTCTTTCAGTCTCATTTGCTTTTGCTGAGAAAAGCATTTATTTAATTGAAGGCTCAGTCTAAATAAAGCCTTGCTACTGATTGCCTATGCTGATTATTCCAGGCATTCTCTTCCTAATTTGGAAAATCTGCCTTCTTTTCTCTGGTTTATTTTTATATTGGTAACTTTCTTCTGGTATTTTTACACTGTCCGTAGCGCTGGGTTGAGCAGTTTGATTTGCAACTGAGGCTAGGTCAGTCACGTTTTAGACACAGCAAACCTGCCTCAAGTGGTTTTGAGTTGAAAGTGGAGCTGAAAACAGCTTCTTCTGAATTCAGGGGGGTTGGAAGCAAGCCATGGAAGTGAGTGTAATTATAGAAACCGTAGTCAGACACCCCTAGAATTTAAACTAGTTCAAGCCTGAATTCTAGGCCAGCTATCAACTGATTGTGTGAGGAAGAATTGTTTTCTACATGTGTGGGGTTTATGAAATTATTTTGAATACTTCAAGGGGAGGCCTGTGGATGTGGTCTACCTGGACCTCAGCAAGGCCTTTGACACCGTTCCCCACAGCAAACTCCTGGCCAAGCTGGCAGCCCGTGGCTTGGACAGGAGCACACTGCGTTGGGTTAGGAACTGGCTGGAGGGCCGAGCCCAGAGAGTAATGGTGAATGGCACCACATCCAGCTGGCGGCCTGTCACTAGTGGTGTGCCCCAGGGATCAGTACTGGGCCCCATGCTCTTCAACATCTTTATTGATGATCTGGATGAGGGCATTGAGTCCATCATCAGTAAATTTGCAGATGACACCAAGCTGGGGGCAGCAGTTGATTTGCTGGAGGGCAGAGAGGCTTTGCAGAGGAACCTCGACAGGCTGGACAGATGGGCAGAGTCCAATGGCATGAGATTTAACACATCCAAGTGCCGGATTCTGCACATTGGCCACAACAACCCCAGGCAGTGCTACAGGCTGGGGTCAGAGTGGCTGGAGAGTGGCCAGGCAGAGAGGGACCTGGGGGTACTGGTTGATTGTAGGCTGAACATGAGCCTGCAGTGTGCCCAGGCAGCCAAGAAGGCCAATGGCATCCTGGCTTGCATCAGGAACAGTGTGGCCAGCAGGAGCAGGGAGGTCATTCTGCCCCTGTACACTGCACTGGTTAGGCCGCACCTTGAGTCCTGTGTCCAGTTCTGGGCCCCTCAGTTTAGGAAGGATGTTGACTTGCTGGAACGTGTCCAGAGAAGGGCAACAAAGCTGGTGAGGGGTTTGGAACACAAGCCCTATGAGGAAAGGCTGAGGGAGCTGGGGTTGCTTAGCCTGGAGAAGAGGAGACTGAGGGGTGACCTTATTGCTCTCTACAACTACCTGAAGGGAGGTTGTAGCCAGGCAGAGGTTGGCCTCTTCTCCCAGGCATCCAGCACCAGAACAAGAGGACACAGTCTCAGGCTGCGCCAGGGCAGGTTTAGGCTGGATGTTAGGAAGAAGTTCTACACGGAGAGAGTGATTGCCCATTGGAATCGGCTACCCGTGGAGGTGGTGGAGTCACCTTCACAGGAGGTGTTCAGGAGAAGACTTGATGGGGTGCTTGGCTGTATGGTCTAGTTGTTGGGTGGGTTGGATTGTTTGATGGGTTGGACGCGATGATCTTGAAGGTCTCTTCCAACCTGGTGTATTGTATTGTATTGTATTGTATTGTAAGATAAATATGGATGTATTATTTTTCCATCCCGTTTTAACCTATTTAGATTTCTGCAGTCATTGCAACTTTGAGACTGAGGGTCAGCCTGTATTCCCTGAATTAAGCTAGCAAACATCTACTTTGTGATGGTTAGGAACACAGGTGTATTTCGTGAAACCTCGGGATACATTGTTATGGAATGTACCTGATGTCTGCTCAATAAAGCAAAAAGATGACTCAGCTAGTATTTCACATTTAAAATAAAGACATTTCATGAAGGCTTAACTACTCCTATAACAGGAAGTCTGTTGGTCCACATGTTGAAGGCTTGAAAACATGCCCACTCTTCTGTTTCTTTGCATTCTTCTGCAAGAGGACCAAGTAAGGGACAAGTTGGAATGACAGGACTGCAACTGCACAATAAGCTAAGGCCAGGATGTAGTCACTCTGATGGGAATTATCCATAAGACAGCTAAATGCCTTGTTCTCTTACAGTGCAATTACATCAAAATCATGCTTATCTTTTTCCCTGGTGCCACAGAACTGTGGTTTAGAAGGGTTCCTCAGTGGTAAGATAGTAATCTGTGGGAAGAAGATGCCACACCTTAGCTTCTGCTAACAGACAACCTGCCTTCTGCATGTTATTCAGGGTGTAGTTTCCTTTCGGGTAATGAACTACCAGCATGCTAACAACACCAGGGTAGCTAAAATTTTCTTTCAGATTTTTCTTCCACTATGACCAGACTTCTTGGTGGTGAATATTTCATACAGGACTCTGTTTCTTTCAGGTCATTATTCTGCTCAGGGTTGTTTGGAAACTCAGAGTTGCTGTCAGATGGTCATTATTACAAATAAATCAGAGCTACTGCAGTCTGTGAGGTTGTGATGGGTTTATATATATGTGCAGTTGCTCCTGAGCCTGGGTAGCCTGGTCATCCTTTCCTGTACTGATCTTTTCCATGAAACATCCAAAGTAAATCTGAGTAGATCTGTTAGATCTCTTTCCCCATTAGGCCAGTGAGTCAGTTTACCAGTAGCCAAATACACCATTCTCAGTAAGAAAAAACCCCTTTACTGCAGTGTGCTGTTTTGGTTCACAAAGCTTGAAGAGAAAAACGAGAGGAAATGAGAAGTGCTGGCAAAAGCTGTCCATCTTGCCAGAGCTGTCAAAATGAGAAAGAGCTTGCTGAAGTTCTTGTGATCACTACTTATTTGGTGAGTAGACTTTAGAATGCAGACACTGGAAATTGGAGGGGAAGCAAGGGGTGGTTTGGGGTTTTCTGCTGAGAAGTGTCTGCAATAGAAACCATGAGCAGTGTAACAGCACTGACAGCATGGCTTTGACTTGGGTTTTCCAAAGTAAAATACGAATTTTGTTGGAAACTTTGTTAAAAGTAAGTTGTGCTTTAAAGATTCTGCTTAGGAATGAACATAGAGATAACATCAAAGGTAGCATGCAGAATTGCATGAGCTGTTAATTACCTTCCTCAGCACTTATCTCTTGCTTTGCCAAAGCCACTGCGTGCCATACAGTCTGAACTGATATGATGCAGTGTCTGAGTTAGTGTAAAAGCAAAGTATTAACTCACTTCACAGTGAAGCTAATGAAGAGACTAAAGCTTATCAACATATGTATTACATCTCTTCAGTTGACTCTTGAACAATCCATATTTTGGTTGTTGTTTTGTCATGAATTATTTGTGCTGCTTTGGACTCACAGAATTTGTACCAACATAGGTATTTCATTCTTTAATGCTCTCCTACTGTCCTGCAGGGAGGAGAGTTCTAATTAGATCTTTGGAAACAGTGAATCTTTTTCCAATGTAACTGTGTCAGGCCAGAACCAAAAAGGACCTTTTGTGTTTGATCAGGAAAATGATGGTAAATTGCATGGCAGGAAGACATCTTTGGTTTATTAAAATCAGAATCAATTCCTGTATTTAAACCTTTTTTTTTTGTTTTTTTTACCAAGATACTGATTTTTTTAGCAGAATGATTGATTCTGAAAATGTTATGTTTGGTGTGCAGGCGTGAAGCTCATTGGTTTTAAGCGTTCTCACAATCCAAGTACAGCTCTGGAAGAGACAGAGCAAGACCTGGTGTCTGACACTGTATGCTAACTATCCTGGATCTCTGGTTTCCAGTCCTGTTCTCATCAAAACCACGTTTGGTAGTTCAGGCCTGTTTTGCCCTAGCAGATACTCAGTAACCAGGGTATTGTTATGCAGTCTGACATCAGACAGTGATTATCACAGAGACAGTATATGGGATGTGTTTTGCAAGTTTGCTTTTTCTTAGTGTAACTATCCTCACAGTTTTTTACTTTACTCTGATTTGAATCCTCTTTTTTTTTTCCTTTTTCTTTTTTAATGAATAATGCACTAGGTATGAATAGTGTCTTGCAGTAATGGATCCTGCTTTTTTTGGTTAATGGATACTGTGAAACCTCCAGTCACATTTAAATTCAAATCACTCTATCTTTCATAAAAAATGAAATTATGAATGCTTGTGAAGGTGTCATCCTTTGGACATTTATTTACACGGTAGTGTTTTAGTATTTCATACAGCTTTTATGTCAAAGCTTTTCCCAACTGCCATTTCACAAACCAGGGATTGAAACCAAATCACTGCTCTATTGGGGTTTTTTGGGGGGAGAGTCTTCTGTAGTGGCAAAGGCTGTACCTACCTTTTGTATAGCTGGATGTGTTTAACTGACCTCAGGATACCTTAAAGCAGGCTATAGAAATGAGGCCTGGCAGGACACTCTTCTTTCTTCACAGAGTTTAGAGGGGGGAAATGGGGAGGACTTCCTAGGAAATTGACAGTATTACTTCAGAAAAACATCTGAAATGAATAAATTAAATTTGAGTGCATACATCTCTAAGATTCTTTTTATGTTTAAGATCAAAAGCAAGAGCAAAGTAAATTGCCTGCTTGTCATCTTAGTATTATTGCATTGACTGGTTCAGATTTCCTTCTTATGCTAACGAACAAAAGGGAGTGAAATACAGTTGAGTGAACAAAAATGTGCTGTTGAAGAAAAAACAACATCAGTTAGACTTCTATTAATACACAGCAGTGACATGTTTGGGTTTTTGTTCAGGATGGTGCCCAGAGAGGGTGTGGAAGCCTTCGAGGCCAGGCTGAACAGGACTTTGAGCAACATGGTCTAGTGGAAGGTGTTCCTGCCCATGACAGGGGAATTGGAACTGGATGACCTTTTAACCATTCTGATTCTGTGTAACACCGCAGTAACAAGAATTTATTTCCAGTAACTAGTACTGGAAATAGAGTGCCCAAGTACTGAAGTCTGGGTAAAATTTTCACTGGGAGGTGTATAAAGCAGGTACTGAATTCTACCAGAGGCCAATGCTGAGCAGAGAGATCCACAAGAGCATTTCACCTCTGAATATCCGCCTAGTGCAATTAGGAGCTGAATGAAGGCACTACACTGAAAGTCAGCATGTGGATGAACAGTACCTATAAACAGCAGCTTGGTTAGGCAGAACCTGCTCCCACAGCCAGCAGGAGATAAAAGAGGTTTTAAAACATATTCTCTCTGCTCTCAGGTATCATATTTCACTGCTTACCAATCAGTCTTCAGTTCCAAACCATAATAGGCAGTTAACAGGTGAAGGATCATCTAGTTCCAACCTCCCTGCCATGGGCAGGGACACCCCACACTAGATCAGGCTGGCCAGAGCCTCATCCAGCCTGGTCTTAAACACCTCCAGGGATGGGGCCTCAACCACCTCCCTGGACAACCCCTTCCAGGGCTTCACCATTCTCATGGTGAAGAACCTCCTCCTCACGTACAGAGCTTTGATACTGCACCATCATCTTTTGAGGGGTCTTGCTGGGTTTCTCCCAAGTTCATAAAAAACACAGCCAAAAACCCACCCAAACTATTTTGCTAGGTTCCTGCAGCTGATTCAGAGCGAGCTCTCAAAGTTACTATGCTGAATTACCTGCAAGTGTAACTCATACATCAGATGGATGAGCAGTTTACACCGAGCAGATAATTAGTATTGATAAATTAGAATAGGGTAACAGACAAGTTCTAGCTGACAATACCCATACACCACTATCCAATGTCAAGGTCATTTCATTCTCTATTTTCCACCTTGAGTAATTTGCTGTTTGAGAAGGGTTTGGATTTTGAAGGATGAAAGCACATGTAGCTTTTACCAGGCACACAGCAGAATAATTTATATTTTGCTTTCCAATCTGCTTAATTTTTAACTATAGTTTGAGCCTAGTTTATGTATTTTGTATCAGTCTTCACATTGCTCCTGCAAAAGCAAAGGGATTGCTGTCTTAAGACATGCTCACCTACTACCCTTTTTATTTAATCACTGTGAAAGAAGTCTTAAGTCTACTGTAGGAGAATGGGTGGAAGGTTTTTCTGGCTAGAGAAATAAGGATTTCCTTGTGAAGTTATAGAGTACTCCTAATCACAGCTCTGCTTAAATAGCTTCTACTCTTCCAAAATTGAGGCTAGCTTCCCCCCATTTATTTATTTATTTAGGCACTTCAGGTTATGGTATCCCAGAAATAAACTAATCCCTGGCCTACTACTTGAACAAGACTACACGTGTTACCTTTTCTGTTAGGTGTGGAATGTATGGAAAAGTAACAAATGAAGTTTGGTATTGTCATCACAGTGTGCATCCCTGTACATCTTTATAGGCTTTGATTATTGATCTGGAGTGATAAAAACTACAGTTGGAAAAATAATAATCACTGCTGCATATGTAAGAACAGCTTTTAGCCTGGGGTGGAGAGCAGGATCATTGCTGCAGAGGAAAGCCCCACAACAGCTGGCAGTTGACCCCATATGTGTTAAATTTCACTCTTCTCCTCAGGAATGGGCACAGGTTTAGACTTCTGCTTATTAGTTTATTTTTCAATATAAATACAAATTATATTCAGCAAGGTACAGCATCTATAGAATACTGCCAGGAAAATATTTGTTCTACTATAGCACAGCGGATTTTTAGCCAATGTAGCAATCTAATGGGACAGATTCATTTTCAGGCAGTTATTTCAATAACCTGCCGGCTATGTAGCCGTGACTGTCAGGAAATACTTGGTGGGGTTTGAGTCATTCAGTATTAATGTATTTTCAGATGCTTTATGTAGGACTGTCGAAGTATCCCTACAAGTAAGGAGCACACAATCTATTGTATCTCAATAGAGAAATTGCACTTAGAAGTGTTTCAGTGCATCTGCAAATGTCTGCACTGTCACTAATGCTATCACAAATCGACGCTTGCTGTAACAAAATATAAAATTAATTTACATGTTTTGTACTCAATTATAAAAAAACAACAACAAAAGCCTAGCAGCTTCAGCCATCTGGTCCAGTAATTTTTCTGTTTCACAACAGTATAAAATAGCATTAGAGGCAGCTTCAGGAAGCTGTAATAGTCTGAAATCCAAGGGTCTTACACTGAAGAATGCCAAAAATTGCACCCTAAACCTGTTTGCAAAATTAGCTATTTATACTAACTGCAGATTTCCATTCAAACTAAAATATGCATCATCTCAGATTAGCAAGAAAGCTGATGAATAATTGTTTTGCCAAACTACATGCTGTTGACTGTGCTGCTCAGCTGTATCTATCAGCAGTGCATAGAATAGCTAGATGATGAAGGATGCTGGCATGACCTGGAAATGAGGTGCTGGTCTATGAAGGCATGTTCTCTCTTAGGAAGAAGCTGGGTTCTCAACTGTGTTGTTGGTAGGTTTAAAATCTTTGAGAGGAAAGATAAGTACACAGCAGCAAAATTACTTTTCCCTTGCTTTTTTTGAGTCTTGAGGCTGAACAAGATTTCATTATCTTGTAGTAATAAAGATCCTTGATTAAATTTATGAAATTTATCCTCAAAGGGGGAGGGGAAACTGTTCTGTAAGACAATCTGGATGGCCTTTCTGAGTAACTACAGCTCCTGCCATTTTATGTATGTTTGCAAGGCAGAAGAAACAAAAAGTAGAAATTACTGATTTGGAGATTGGGATGACACAATTTCATTCAATTTGAAATGGTTTCAACATTTCTGCAGAAATCTTGTAGCTACTGAGGAGTGTGGCAGGAAAGTACAGCTGGCACTGGATCATCTTTAGAAGCTGGTCAAAGATAGCATTTGCAAACTTCATTATTTCTTTTAATTACCATATTCTTAGAGAAGTGGAAGAATCCTTGGCCATGACTTTAAACATTTTGGCTAATCAGACAATGATTCAGGCAAGGATTTCAAGGTACATTAAACATGAAGTATGATTGTCCTCTTTACCTGCTACTACTTGTCATTTAGCTATTCTTCTGCTCCTGACCAAGCCTGGGTGACACTTAACCAACTGTTGTTTCCTGCAACGGATCAGATGTATTAAGGTTTTTTTTATGGAGTGATTTTTTTTTGTACCCTAATACAGTCCAAAATATAAAAAGTCTATTTAACAAAAAAAGAAAGAAACAGGAGAGACTTAAGTCATTAAAATACAGAGGAAATCAGAATAAACCTGCCTTGTTTGTACCCCCTACCAGGTGGTAAATGTTAATTCATGTCATTAGCAAGCCTGACTCCACTTGCAGGTTGTCAACTGTTCCTTTTTTGGCTACTGTCATCCTTCTTCCCCTCTTACTATAATTCACAATCTCTTTCGCTTATTAGTTTTCTTTGATGTACTGTTCCATCTGTGATAACCCCTGATGTCTTTGAGAAAAGATTACAAATTATCTTCTCATTTATGTTTCCTGCTTGCCTTTTTTTGGGGTTTTGGTTTCTTTAAGGTCACTAGCCTTGAGAAGTAGGTTTAAGCTCTCCTTAATGAACTTTCTGGCTGTTAGTTGATAAATACAGCTCCACAATCCTTGGATTTCAACTCATGTTTTGGTAGCATCATTCTTTAAGCAGTTCTGACTTTTATTCTAATTTTAATGTTTCTTCTTGAGTATTCCTTCTTTCTAGCCAAAGGAGCAGCAAGATGACAAACACACCTTACAGTAAGCATAAAGAAGTCAGCAACCAGTAACCCTAAACAGCTAGTGGAGCAGAGCTACGTTTTTACTAATTATTACTATTAGAATTATTTATTGCTGTTTACTAATTACTTGTTGAGAATACAAGCTCAAGTAAATGATTTAATTTTATGCTTTATGAACCATTCAAGAATTAAGATAAACATGACACCTGTAACTGTACTTGCTACAGAACTTCCTCTACAAGCACAGCAGCTGTGAAAGCCTCAGCACAAAACCTCAACAGTATTTACTGTAAACACAGTTTATACATAGACTGCAGCTGCTAACTAAATGCATTTTCTTTGTTTCTTTTCTTTTTCTTTTAAACAGGCATTAAAGCTGTATTTTCTGGACATTACCATAGGAATGCTGGAGGATCCTACAGAGGACTGGAAATGGTGGTTTCGTCAGCAATAGGATGTCAGCTGGGAGAAGACACGCATGGCCTTCGAGTGGTGGTTGTGACAGATGAAAAGATTGTTCATAGATACTACAGTTTGAATGAGCTGAGCAGCCAAGGCATAGAGAAGGAGCTGCTAGATATGCTGGCTAAGCAAAATTAGGTTCTCTCCAATTACGTGTTTTTTTTCCATATAGGACAACAGCTTCAGAAAGTTCCCCCAGGCTGAAGATACTGATTTCTGATAGTGCACCATGCCCCAGAACAGCTCTCACTTTGCCATCACCCTAAATAACTAAAAAGTTGTTGACGGGTTTCTGTCTTTGAAAATGAGACTGTGATGAATGGGGAAGAACAGCAGAACTAATGTGGCAATGTATCAGTGAAAAGAAATGTTCTGGGAATGTTTACTTTTTCTCTCTAACAAGGAACTCTTATCCAGCAGTGTATGAAAGAGTGAGAGCTGTAGCTTCCAGACAGCCCTTTAAGTCAGGTCTATTTTAGTTTTATAGTTCACAGGGTATTTTTAAATCAATACATTTAGTCATTTGTGTTGCAATAAAAATGGTGCACTTCTTAACTCTATAAAAACATATCTCAAAAACTCTAAAATCAACAGATTCCTGCTGACTTTTAGCAACCTTTGGATCAGATCTTGTTACCTAGAGGTAGCATTTTTGCCCATTTCTCATACTTTATTTTCTTAGCTCTTCAGAGCCAGCAGCAACAGGAGAGCATTCTGTTTTGCAGTCGGAGCCTGGGTTGCCTCCCATTACATCCTGGGTTTATATAATGAAAAGTCTATAAATGAAGCATGCATAGATGCCACTGACAGAAGCAGAACATTTTAAAGTTTAACTGCCATTCAGTTCGCTATATTCTTCCTATAGCTTCAGAAGTTGGAGTAATTGCATGGGGGAGAATATTCTGTGCTGTTACCAGAAGTCACTGTTGATTCCTACACAAGGGGCAACCTTTGATGTTGAGATTTAATTTAACAGTGCCTTACTGTAATGTTATACAATATCAAGTGTTGACTACCCTAAAAAGTGTATTTTCCTCATTGGAAGAGGTCTTTGAAAATAAATTATTTAGAAAGAAATTTATATGCTGCAATCCAGCTATTTTTTTAGTAACACCCCCAAAAAAAGTCTTCATGTAATTAACACATACCTGGTTTTATTATCTGAGTATTTTGTTTGAGCACATGACAGTCCATGCCACAAGTTATCTAGAAACAGAGGCAGCACAGCTTTAGCAGCTGAAGAGGGAAGAACACAAACAATACTGGCTGAGAAAGTAAGGCACTCTGTCCCTTTTGTTTAGTCACATACAACATGGCTCCCTGGAGGACATGCCAGATACTTAAAAATGGTGAAAGAGATGAGATTCTGTACTGAAGAGTTGGTTTCATTACATTTTAGTCACAACAGTTTATCTAGAAGGCTCCTTCAAGCCTGATTTGTGGTACTTGAGAGAGTCTAAAATGACCCCTGCAGCACTTCCTTGCAGTGGTGATACAGCCGTAGCTGCAGATGGACAGCACTAAACATGGACTCTGTCCCATGGCAATTACCTGAGCAGAGGCAACATTTGATTCAGAAAGAAGGAAAATTATTTTGCTTTTATTCTCTGACTTTGCCTAGCTGAACATTTTCAGTCTCATTTTCAAGAGAACACCTGGCAAATGAGAAAATCTAAGGCTACATCACTTTGAACTAGGTAGGTACCCAAAGTGCCCAGTTTCAGTGGAAGTTAAAACCCTCTGTACTTGGCTATACTTTAAGTCACTGAATACTTTTACAAATTGGTCCTTTGTGGCTGGGAGATACTTAATAAACACTAATTTCAGGAGTGAGATGATGCTAGTTTACATTTTGCAGAGGGAAGAATAGTCTCACTATGACTTAAATCTTTCAGTCCATTTACATCATAAGGCTGGAGAAGTTCAGCAGAGGTACATGAGCTAACCAGGGTATGGAATGTTGTGCCCAATGTGAAAGCTTGGGAAACTGAGGCACAACTTTGGGAGGAAGTCCTTCCGCAAACAGGAAAATGTTAATAGCAGAGGTATAGAGTGTTCTAACATTTTATTTTCAGAGTTACAGTGTACTAATATACAAAAGAGATTTTTATATAAGAATTTTAATTCTTCTTTTTAATTATTTTTCTGTGCTTTTCTCAAGTGTCATTTCACTGTAAGAAACTGTGGCATTTTGTTACGAAGACGCCAGCTCAGCACAAAGCTGAAGTTGTGCTAAAATAAATAAATAAATGGTTCTTTATAACCCAAACTCTCCATTTCTTTCAGAATTTCTCTCTAGGAATATCTTGTTATGGTCATGTGTAAAAATATTACCAAGTTTGTCTTTACTTTGGCGTTTTCTAAACTAAAGCTGGGTGGCTGATTTTTATTAAATGCCTTCTTGTTCTGTCTACAATTACCTGAAGGGAGGTTGTAGCCAGGTGGGGGTTGGTCTCTTCTCCCAGGCAACCAGCACCAGAACAAGAGGACACAGTCTCAAGCTGCAGCAGGGGAGGTTTAGGCTGGACGTTATGAAGAAGTTCTTCATAGAAAGAGTGATTGGCTATTGGCATGGACTGCCCGGGAGGTGGTGGAGTCACCATCACTGGAGATGGTTAGGAGGAGACTGGATGGGGTGCTTGGTGCCATGGTTTAGTTGATTCGGTGGTGTTGGATGATAGGTTGGACTCGATGATCTCAAAGGTCTCTTCCAACCTGGTTTAGTCTAGTCTAGTCTATTCTATAGGATTTGACAAGCTAACACACGTTACATAGGTTCTTGCCTAGATTTCTGCCTTACCAGCTGTGAGGACAGGCAATCCCTAAAAATGTGCTTTCTATTACTGTCTACTGAACTAGACGGCAATGTAGAAAAACCCAGGTAGATCCCTAAAGGCTTGGTGAAATTGTGATTAATCTCGTAGGATGATGAAAAATATCCTCTTGAGTTTTGTATTTGCAACATGGAAACTGCTTGTTTGGGTTTTTCTGGTTCTCACCTTTCAAGTTTTCAAAAGGAAAACAAAATGCCATAGAACAGCAAGTTGTGTGCATAATTATTACTTTGTAGCTGGGATGGCATTCTGATGAAAATAACAGCTGAAATGAGGGAATGGCTTCTGTGGTACTTTGACCTTTTTGAGCCCGTGCCTCATTCAGTGAATTAAGACTTCCCTACACTAGGCCTGAAACAGGAAGGGGTAACCAGCACTTCATTAGTTGCTCATTTTGCCGCTGCCTTAGTTTAATAAGCATAGACTAAGTTAGCACACACATTAAACTTCTTGGCATCCCAAAGTCTAAGACAGTGGAAGAACAAATAAACATTTCCCTTGCAATAGAACAAACATTTCACAGAATCACAGAAACATTCAGGTTGGAAAAGACTCGCAGGATCACCAAGTCCAACCAATAACACTACTCTACAAGGTTCACCCCTAAACCATATCCCCAAGAACCACATCCAAACGACCTTTGCATCCAGGGTTGGTGACCCTTGCAATAAACACACAAACCATTGCCCTTGCAATGCACCTTGTTTCAAAACATTTCTTACGTTGAATGCCAGCTGGGAACTTCACCCAGTTTCTCATTCATATGAAGTGGAGGGAATTGTGTAACACATGGGAAGGGCTTTTAACCACAGCATGTCGCTGTATGAAGCAAAGAGGTAAGAAAAGAAAAAAAAAAAAGAAACAGAATGTGCTTTTTTACCAGCAAGACTAATTTCCTTTGATCACTTTTCTTAGCATAATTACTTTAGAAATAAGGTTGATGTCTTAACTAATTTGAAATGGTCCTGGTAGTGCTACATCACGTTTACGTAAAGAAAAATAGTTCCTATTATGTTAAAATATGAAAAAATCCACCCAAGGAGACACTAATTAGCATTTTAAAAGCCCATCTTTTGATGTTGTGGCCATTATTTTTCGCTCTCCAAAAGGGCTGATACTCTGATAACTCTGTCAGCATATGACTGACTTTAAAACAAGATGTCACAAGAAGTTCAAACTGCTGATGCAACAGAGAGCCAGCGAGGCCTCATGCATTTCTGCGGACTCAGGGCAAGGCGGGGGGGAGAATCAAGTGACCACAATTAATTTTGGTTTCCTATGTGCAGCTAAAAGGCTGAGATAACCCCTGATGACTCTCATTAAATGTGGAAAGTTCATATCAGAACACCAGAGCATCCTGGAGAAGTAACAAAATGCTACATAATTAAGTACAATCTGAGGTGGAGACCTATCTACAGGAGGCAAATCACTAAAAAAAAAAACCCAAAACCACTCTGAGCTCACTCTTGGTTTACCAGTGTCACTGAAAACACTGAATTTAAGAACACTTCTTCCAGATGTTTAAAAAAAGTTCACTAAGCCTTGACCAGGCTCTGTTAGCACCACTTACCTTTAGCCCATTTGGGTCCAGCATCTTGTTAGGTTTAATAGAGGCAATATTTTGATAGGACCACACCATTCAGCTTCTGGGGGTTACAGACTAAATCACATTTTATGTTGGGAATGGGCGGTAAGAGAAGTAAAGTCTCGTCTAACATCTGTTTTCAGACCTATGTTCACTTTGCTTCAACAATGCCTTTCTTACCTCAGCACAGCAGCTTGTTTTCTTATGTCTCATTTTCCCAGACATTATCCTCAAGTAGCTGTTTTTATTCTGCTGTGAGAACAAATAACACAGCTGACATAAGCAAATATACAAAGTATTAAACCCTGAACATTTCACTCCTTAAAAATGCACAGCGCCTCTGTCTATGCATGTCACTGTACAAGCCACTGCAGGCTAACACATCATTGTTTCAGCTAATGGTAATGCTGTGAATAAGCCTCTTTCCTTAATGCTCTCATTAAGCCTCCCTTGCAACTGCTACTTGAGCACAGCAATATCCTTTAAAGCAAGGGAAAGCTTTACACATACATTAACTATCAGAAAGCTTGCCTGCCAGGCAAGCCCCACCCTTACCTGTTATTTCATGATAAACAGTCACCATGCAGAAATGCTGGGTTTGCACTGGGAACTTTCAGGAGTTTCTGCTTCACTAATATTCTACAGTTACTAGGACCTCTTCTTTCTCTTCCTACACCATGCTGTCATGTGAGGCATCACATCACTGGCAGATACGAAAATGCAATACTAGGCGGTTTAGGCTACCAGCATGTCAGTCTCAGTTACCATGAACCACTACCAAAGTAACAGCCAACAGAGAGGCAAATTTCTCAGGTGAATGTGAGAAATGTACTGAAAAAAGAGCTAATAGAAGAAAGCTTTTTATGGTGAAGTGTGTGAGCTCCAACATGCAAATCTGTTGCTACAGCTCCATTTCCCCCGAAACAAACAGCCACATGGCAGCTTCCACGTCCTCCACGTTTATTCCAGGGGCAGCTTGAAAGAGCAATGGATGCTGTCAGCTTCATACAACTGACAGCAGACTAACAAGGAGGTCTTAATGAGAGATTTGTAGAGGTTTCTGGAGAAGTTTTTTTAGCTTAGCCGTTTCAGTAAGACAAATTATTTCCTCTTCCCATGGAGCAAGGTCTCACGAGTCATTTGCACCCATTCTAATCCCATTTGCCCCAGCATAAAAGGGTTTTATTAATTGTTTGTTCCTCAGTCAGCTGAAGATTAGGCAATTCAAGGCTGATAAATGCAGGCACTGTGCTCCCAGACACATTTTCATTGGAAGATGCTCAGTAGAGAGCATTAGACTAGACTATCAAATTAGCCTCCAATCTAAATGAAATCCAACACCGATGCAGCAGATAGATACACAAAAGGGAAAAACACAAAGCAAAAACAACCCTATGCAAATCACAGAACTAAAGCAACAGCAACAAACCAAAAGCTTTTCAAGTAATAGACAAAACCCATACCAAAACCAGTCCTCTAAAGAAGAAAACAACCACACACACAAAAATTAAACCAAACCAAAGAACCCACAAGTCAGAGGGACATTACCTTTTTTCAATTGACATTTTCAATTGTTTCTCTGGAAGCAATTTCCTTCCTTAGCACTTTGTCAAATGCAGGTAGTTTAGTACATTTCAGCTAATAAACAGCTTTCTTTTTTCCCCTCTAGGAGATCCATTAAAGCCTGATTCTTTTTAAAATTGAAGTCTTCTTATGTCACTTTTGGGTAGCCAGCAATTGAAACATGCAGCTTCTAAACCTAGCCCTATCTTTCTTGAATATTGGTTAGAAAGGTATAGTATTACAAAACACAATGTGGCCTTTTAAACAAACTGGTAAGGGCATTACTTATGTCTGCTCCAGTCTTTCTCACCCATTTCCATACAAAAAAAGGCATAAAAATACAGGCAGGTATCTCATCCTGCTCTAATGAACTGAGAGCCACAGTCCCACCTATGGCAACCTGTCTATGCAGTCACTTTCTCAATAATTTACCAACAGCACACCAGCTAAGAAACCAGTGACTTGTATCTGGATACATGTGACACAGACACTCCTACCACAGAACGTGGCTTTTCCAACACACCACCAGGGTGTGAACAGCACATGGAGTGCAAAGACAATGAATCTTCTTTGTTTTTCATAAGCCTGAGCTGGATAGTCTCTTACCATTCCAGCAGTTCCAAGTTTGGGGGTGTCATAACCAATGTAAAGGCTGATGTTTCAGTCTGGACAACTTCCTTCAGATGGAGATATGTAACTCCAGTAGGTTAATTCATCCTATCCTGTAATGCATGTGCAAGCTAGAATTGCCCCTGAAGAAGTGTCTGCTGACTACTGCAATAATCTAGGTGGTTTATGTACTTACGACAAGACTCCTAACCTTTACTTAAGGTTAGAGTTGTGGATAGAGGGAGTCAATGTCTCCCCCTATCCCCAGCTCTACCCAACCTGTTCAATTATCAGAGCAATTTGAGATATATCAGGAAAGCAGTAATGTAGCACATGAGCTTTGCAGACCAGCACTGTCGTCTCCCCTCCATCCTCAGCCCTTCTGTTTTGATCAAAAAGCACTTACAGGAATATGATAACTGTAAAATAGAGTAAGATTAATAAATGTGATTTCATTTTAGCCATACAGCAGGTGAAGTGTTCATCACCAAAGATAAATTCCAGCAATTACTGGCATTGCTGTACTCAATGCGCTTCAGCATATTTTGTTCAGTCTTCTTCAAGGCCCTCACAATACCATACCATCAAAACAGAGGTAAGGAAGAAGATCTATCCTTCATGAAAAAAATAGTGTTTTTTATGAGCACACTGCCTCAGCACAGTAATGATTAGAGTTTCAATCACTTTTTCAAGAAAGCAAGCAAAAAGAGCAAGGGAAAGAACAGAGAAGGAGAACGCTGTCTGTTACTGTGACCCAATTTGAAAGCTGAAATAGACCAATTATTGTTTAGAGAACAGCATTCCTTTTCACTCTGTAGCAATTTAACCCAGATAATAAATGCATATTTAAAATTCAATTCATTTAAAACCATAAAAGCTGCCAATCTTCCCAATCAAAGGACTTTTCTTATTCCCTTCATTTGGTACAGTGCCACAATAAGATAACTGAGAATAAATATTTCGTAAAGGGTATTTGTGAGCCCTGTTTTTAATAGGATTTTGTTTGCTGTGGGTAAATGCAGGGTAAATAAATACATATTTCATATGTGGGTCATTCAAAATTAATTCTAAGTTTTACAGCCTGGATTTTTTTTAATATAAACTAGTTTGCATTAAAATCAGACATCAAGATAAACTAACAATTTGACAAAAAAATAGAGGAACGTGATACATATCAAAGAGGTGAGTCTAAACACATCAAGAGAGTGATGGGACTTTGTCAAAATTCACCTTACAATAAGATCTTCAGAGAAAGGCCATTTACAAATCTGTTTGTTTCACTGTTTTTCATCTGTGCATTAGGCCATACAGGAGTTTCCTATTTTTTCTAGAAAAGCAACTCCTAGTGTCAGATTATTTCTAAGCCCTCTGTTATCAATGCAGATATCTAATGTCTCTCCTTACCCTCCTAAGAACTAAAGCAATCCTAATTTATTTCTCATTAAAGATGCATTGTACCACTAATCAGCTGAAGGTATTTTACTTGAAGCATCTGAAGTTTATGTTTAAGTCTTCAACATTTTAATTGCTTTGCTTTGCCCTTGGGTTCCTAGAAATTAAATATAAACACAAAACTTCCTGTGGAAATAAAACGTTACCCATGAAATTTCCACGCTCTTAGAGAACATTACACAATGCAAATTCAAGCATTTACATTTATTTCTTACTATTTCCACTGGCTCCCAAGCTTCTCACTTCTTTAAAGCAACAAAGTAAATAATTCTTCCCCTTGTTGACTTCAGCAACTGCAGTTGCAACTGCAATGCTTCTGGACATTTACCCACATTTTAGCTCATTTGTGTGCTACTACTTCCATTTGCCCTCCTAGTAGTATACTCTGGAAAGAAAATCCAGTTGTACAGGCTGTAAGGGCAACAGAGCTGCCCTCATTAGGGAAGTCTGCCTAATCAAGGTCTCAGGACCTCAAAACAGGTATCTGCTGTAATACATAGGTGTAATCTAATTCATTGCAAAGCCAGACATTGAATTACTCCATGTCCTTTTTATCATTCTTACACATTGAGCACCAAAAAGTCTGGTGGTTGTTTCATGGTTTGCAGATGTAGGGCAGGTATTTGGTATAGAATTCAATTATGCAACCCTTATCCTGAAGTATGTGAAGCCATACTATCCAGGAATGAACTTGCCACTATTCAGAAATTCCAGTTGTAAGGAAAGCTGGCACTGCAGACTCCAGGATCTGTGATACAGGAACACTGTGCCAGTGTCTCCTACAGTGCTAGAAGGCAAAAGTCACTTGACTTTGGAACAGTGACTGCAGCTAAGGTCTTAGAAATATCACAGCTACAGGAAGATCTGCTTGATTAGCATTCCCAGTTTTAATTAACTCTGGTGTAGATCTGGGGACTGAAACATAGTGAAGATATTGTTCTGAAACTAGGACATAGCCCAACAGAGCCATAGCAGAGAAACTGTAATGGGCTGTAAACCACACAGTGAAAACAGAGATCTGACAGAGGTTCGTATTTGGCTCCACAACCAGATCTCACTTAACCATGGCAGCAGCATGGAGGATAGAGGTTGGCTTTTTTTAAAAGCAAAGTTATTAGCCAGTATCAGAAACAGTTGTCTCCTTTACCCAGAGCAATTGGTTGTTAATTCCAAGTATTTCTTGGCTGTAAAACTGTTTGCAACGAGATCTCTATTTCTCCAGAGGCATAATCCTTCACATTACTACCGATTAATTCTCTCATTCTTCTCTGGCTGTCTTCACTTCCTCCCTCAAAGATGAGCAAAACTAGAGCTTCAAGCACACTTCCAGTGCAAAACTTCACCTGTCAGGTACAGTGTGAATTCTAGCTCATCTGCCCACGCAGCTTGCTGGTGGCTTCTTACCACTTCAGCTACCACCATACAAAGGATATTTAATTATTCCTCCCATTAACTCTGAATGAATGACATCTTAAGTAAGGTCTGTTAATGAGAGAGAGATCAAACTGCTGCTTGATGGCAGCACTGAACATTTTCCAGAATAACATCAAAAACACGTCCTAGTTCAGTGACAGTATTGTGTTGGTACACACTTAGGGTGTACTTCCAGACTAGTGAATATTACTGCTTATTATTATTACTGCTTATTATTACTGCTTCTTACTCTGAGATCCAGGTAATGAGCTCTGATATCTAGAACTGTATCCCAATGAAGAAAAGCATAGTTCTGGAAGTATAAATCCTTAATGTAATAATTAATGATAAGGTTTGTTTCTTACCTTCTGAACTTACAGCTTCATGGGCTGCAAGAAAATGTAGCAATTTTCTTTTAAAGTTCTCTATATACATGTAACAACTGGAAGACAGTTGCTGCAATTCACTTTGGTCTTAGATACCTGTTTCTGGGGTGTCCCAATTCACTGTTTTATTGCTTTCTTTTCCAGTGTATATCTCTTTTTCCTCTTTATATCTTTTGCTAATGGCAAGGTGTAGAAATATTCTATCGCAAGAAGTTTCTATACTACTACAACAGATAATGTAGATGTAGAAATTACTCTAAACATGTAAGCAAAATATTTGGAAATGCTATGGTTAAAAAAAATAACCCAAAACTGGCAGGCTTGGGGTTTGGTTTTTTGGTATGACTTTGACTGTATGGATACATGCCATTTAGATCTTTATGCTTCTGCACGGACCAGTCAGCCCATCTGTAGCTTTAAACATGAGCTGTTTGCTCTGTAGGAAAATGCTGGAGTAGCCTGATACATTACAAGGAAAGAGTTTGCCTAAACAAATCATATCACTCATTTTATTATAAAATGTGTGTCTGTTTGCAAGGTGAGGGCAAGGTGAGCAAAAGGGCTTCACTGAGAAGCCTCCCAGTTAGCAATAACAGTCAACCTAAAAGAAAATAATTGAAATCCAATTTCTTTATCACAATAAAAACCTAGCAAATGCAAAGCCATTTCTTTCTCAGCTGAGGAACTAAGACAACCTTTTCTTCATCATTTATGCTCATCTTTGACTCACTACTTTAATGCCATCATAAAACTAAATTATGTCCAGCATTTGCACTGCAGAAACCTAACAGGGCCTCCAACTGTGCATAGGATTTGTTACAGTACGAAACACCGAACAGGGAACAGGATAAGCGGCATTTCCAGGAGGCTCTTGTGAATTCAGACACTGATGGTGCCAGCTGAGATTCAATTAAATTATTTTAAATTAACACCTATGCCCAGAAATAGTCAAGGGAATTGTCAAGCCAGCTGTCAACATTCTGGCTCTTAGAAAGAAAAAGAAAAAGAATAGAATGGTAGATTTCTTTTTTTCCACAGACCTAACTTCCTTTGACTGAGCTTTCCCTGAAAACTGGTACCATGACAGCAAGTAATGTACTACTGAGTAGTCAAGTGCATTGCACCTTTTTATCACCTCAGCCCTGAGTAGCTAATATTTCACTGATGAGTACTGAACAAGACATGTGACTAATGCATTTTAATGCACTTAGAAGTCTTGATAAAAATAACCATTTATCAAAGAAAGCTTTTCAGTAAAAAAGTTTGAATAGTCTTACAGCTTTTGCAAATTCAAACCGAGTTTCACTCAAATTAAGACTCTAAAAGCCTTCAGAAACATTATTCAAAAACATTTTGATGTGCTGGAATTGTTAGCCACTTTCTAAGTGACATCAAAGGAGGAGGAAATTAAAATCTTAGTAATCCTCCAAAATATCCTAATTTCATTACTTGACCTGGTATCAAACTGTTTGGAAGGGCTGTATTCAGAAACGTCAACCTGTCATCATCCCTGCTCCTGACCATTAAATTTTACTAAGCGCAGTGTTAAAAGCAGCAAAGGTACTGGGGGAATGTAATACCTAGTATTTAGCATCAACCAGATGATTTTATTTCCTTACCCTATTTGTAAATTAGGACATGACTGCTCTGAGCTAAGGCAAATCAAATGCTATTTTATTGAACACATTTCAGAGTACGCGTTGGATAAACTGCTGAATAAGTTGTTTGCATACAAAGCAATCCTAGTTCATTTCAGAAAGGGTAATACACTCTTCAGCTAATCATATTGTGAATTTTGTGGTGTCAACTAATTAATTCAAACATTTTCACCTGCAATTGGTAGAAAGTATGACCGCTTCCTTTTTCCCATAGTTATATCACTAGGTACCACCATCAGCCAAAAGCATGCAAGATCCTTTGTTTGGCTGACAAGCAGCTAAGGTGCTGTCTTTTCTCAGTAGCAGGAGCCATTCAAGCAGCAAAAGGATTAAAGTCCTAACTCAAAGTAGGGTGTCCAGGGCTGGGAAGTTGGTTCCTCAGTCTTTGTGTACTTCAAAAGTTTTCACCTACACTACTATTTAGAGACAGTTGGGAAAATAAGGAACACTCACCTCAAAAAACAAGAACTAGAGTTAAGACAGCAAGGCTTGTCTTATGTGAGCGACAGAATAGTGATAAAAGGATAGTAACTTCATCCTTTATCAAGAGAATGTATATGCTTTTATATCCTTTCCTATATATCCTTTCTATCCTTCCTTTATAAAGGATGCATTTTCTGTATTTATGTTTGTATGTCTGGTTAGTGAATTAAATTGCTGAACTTCTTCAAAAGCTCTTATGCTCACTCTAATGGAATTAGTGCATGAGGAAACGAGTCAACACTGAACCCTCTGAACTTCTGGTGTGCTTTTCATTAAATGTCACTGAAAACAGAATCTACATAAGGTTACATACAAAGGCATACATTTGAAATTTGTATTTGATTACAAAAAGCCTTTGAATGCTGAACGAGTTTGGAAGTTTCTAATCAGCTGTCAATGATCTTATAATGTGCCACAATCAGTAATGCATAATTAGAACTCTCCCTCATCTTTACACATTAATTACACTGTGTGCTAAAGAGAAACTCCCAGTGAGGTATGCTTCAGATTGTGGTTGCACTCATGAAACACTTTTCATTTCATGCTCAAGAGCATATCTTCCACTTTCTGATGGATGATAATGTTTAAGGGAAATTGAGAGCAAGAAAGCAAAATACTGCTTTGAGACACCAAATATACTATAGATCGTCATACTTTCTTATGCTTAAGACAGAGTAGATAGTAAGTTTGGTTCCCAGGCTTCTTTTAAAAGACAAAGAAGTCTCCACCTTTCAAGAATGCTCCACAAGTGGTCAGATCGTAAAGCATATTGATCAGCCGGTTGGACTAAGTGTGAGACTGATCACTGTTCTATCACTGCCACACAACACAGAGCACTCTATGCCTAAAAGCAGTGGAGATCTCATTCAAAAATGCATGCATGTGGCAGGAGAAAGCATGAGGAAAAGCCCTGTTCATACTTATGCTCAACACAGCCATTTTTTTAAACTTACCAGAGTCTGCTTTAAGACACAGAGAGCCTCTTCAACACTGCCATCTAGCACAACATAAACCACAGATATCTCCATCAGCTATCACACTTTGAATGATCTTTGCAGAAAGGTCTAGCTGAAAGCCTCCACACTGGTATTGATTAAACCTGTCAATGAGCTACCAATTGTTAAAATCTTTACAAAACTCTCTTCAATATTTGTCTCAAGAAAAGTGGATCTGATAATTCATCTCCAGCAGATTGCAATTTTCAGTAAACATCTCCTTTTCTTTCCATTCCAGGTGGTATAAAGAAATTCGGATGACTGAGTTGCAGAGCAAAAGCATTTGTTCAGAAGACTGAAACCCACAGTCAAAATGAGGCACAGATTTTAAAAGCAACAGGAAGCATTACCAATTCTCTGCTGCAGAGTACATCTCAATCATACAGAGGAATTGTACAAGCTTTGTTCCTATTTAAGAAAATCTATTTTTCACCACAATTCTGGATGTAAGAATTTGTAGCCTGACACATTTATTTTTGTGCCAATAGCCAATGTCAGTCCTCCTGCAACTCCATGCAGCTGAAGGCTGGAGAGAGATAACAAGGCAGCACCTCTGGAAGACAGTGTTCCAGAAAGGACAGCAGAACAACCTGGCTGGGGCAGGATGTTTGCACCATTTTTTTTTACAAGTACATGTTTGTCAGAGTACTTTTCAAACTTACAAACCCTCACTTTTAGTCCACCACACAAGTTACCTAAATTCTGGGATGACCATTGGTAGAAGATGGTTTCCTATCTTAGGGGGAAAAAAATGAAATTTGCCAACTGTTTTTACAGCAGTTTTTGAAATCCTCAATACCAACAGTATTTTTGGTTTTTTGTTGTTCCTTCTGTTGCAGTAAACAACTGATCAGCTTTTCAAAGCCAGTTGAGCACCACCATATTTAAGTGCTTCAGTCAAAGCAGGACTCTGGGAAAAAGTCTCAGCAAACAATGCTGTTATGTAGCATGAAAAACTGAGATGACTTGAAAAGCTACTGCAGGCTCTAAGCTCTACTGTAAATGCCAGGAGAGCTGCAGAGTGTCAGAATAACGCCTTTCATGATGGTCAATTGCTACCACCACCATGTTGTGCTTTAGAGCAAAGGATCAGGAATGAAAGTGATTAACTGCTGGTTATTTTGTCTGCAGATTACAGCTTAAGTCCTACAATAATGTGCCTGCAATTCTTTAAGACTGGTTATTTTCACGTTGGAAGAAGAGAGAACAAAATGGATGTGCAGATGAAAGGTGGCACTTCTAAAAGCAAATGCTGGCATAGAAACTTACACACTTCAAAAATATTTACATATCCCTGCTTTCAGATGTCCATCTTCAGACATTGTGGTTTTTCATTTCAACACAGACTGACCTGCAGCATTACAGAGTTCACTGAGAATTGCAGGGCACCAAATCAGGGAAAAGTAATTTTGGCAACCATCCATTAGGAGGAACCTAGTAACTGCCCTCCAAAGAGCTTTCTCCTTTGTGTGTACAAGGAATGTCAGCACGTAGTGCTATCAGAACTGAATATGGAAAAAAAGAAGCCGACAAAGGGATGCTGGACACTGGAACTTCACTTCTGATCCAGTTCAAAGTCTGCTTATGATCACAACAAAATTAACAAAATTCCTGGGATTTTTTTGTTTGGATTCTGGAAAGAGGAGGCTAGGATAGTATTATTCCCAAGCCCTGTTTTGATATGATCTCACTGATCCAAATTATTGTTAATTTTAGATAATGACAATTTCTCTTGGCTTCCTAGAAGCTAAAAATCAAATGGGGTTATTTTCTTTGTTACAACCATTACAGGAAACATAGATAAAGGTGGACAAATTAACTTGTTGCAGATAAAGGAATACATTTGTTAGATTCATATGCCAGACCATCATCCAACTAATTATGCTTCTACAATATTGTTCATTGACTGTAAAACCTCTCTCGTGACTATCAATGACACTTTTCTTTTGTAAAAATACAAATGTAATGTGTGCTACTTTTACTGTCAGCTCAAGTTTTCAACCAGCAGTGGTTGAAAAATAACAGTAAGCAAGAGCATAATACTATAGGTTGAACTTTCTGTGCAACACATTAAATCCTGGTATCCTGTGGAGACGTAATCACATTAGAGCTCTAAGCACATGTAATTACTTCTATTTATTGATGTACTAGAGAAAAAGAAGTAACCTCAGCTCACTGACATATTTTCATATTCATATGCCAACTAGAGAACTATGTCACATGGTGGCTAGTTATACCATCCTTCACATTGCTATATGGTAAAATATTCACAAGCATACAAATCTCGAGTAAGCAAAGAGTTTGCCAGTCACTTCATTGGACTGAATTTCATGAGAAACAAACCAAAACCAACCAACCAATCCACAACCCACCCTACACACACACAAAAAAAAGACTTTCAGGCTCCAAGACAAACTGTTAAAGATAAATTATGATAAAACTCATTCCAGACTCACATACTCTGTGACAAGTTCTTCAGTAAGCAAAGCTTGCAAGGGACATCAATTACCATGGCACAGTTTATCAAATCCCCACAGCAGGGGCAGCCCATCTACTTGTGCATAGTGCTGTCTGCAAAGGTATCAGAGACACCATTTCACTTTGTTTCATACATGCAGATACTCTTTGTTGATACATCAAGCACAGAGGAAACAGAGGAAATTTCATTTTGAAAGGCACCTCTGGAGGTCATCTGTCCAAAGCCTGTTCAAAACATGTACTTAAGCTGAAATAAGCACATAACCTCTTCCCTTGACACTTGGCATAAAATATTTATGAAAAATAAAATCTTCCTTTGGCACCCTCTGATCTCAGTTCTGCTTACTGTTCCATTTTTGTTAAAGAAAACACAGTGACAATAAAAGGCTCACCAAACTGGTTTCACACTCTGGCTAGCCACGCTGCTTGGCAGCCATTTGCTTACTGGTCTTTAAGCTGGCAAACTGGAACAAAATGTCACGCAACAACGTCAATAACCTGGAATTCTGCTCTAAAAATTCCATTCTGCTTGAAAACAGAACTTTAAGTCCTTTGTTACAAATGGGGACAAGGTTATTTTGTAAGAATGTACTTGCTAGCAAGTTATTTTTATTCATATCATTAAAAGCTGTCTGTCTTGCTTGTTTTCAAAGAGAATGTCTTTCTGATCTGCTGATCACAGTGTATCCATGGGCTTCAACCTTTTAAATACATAGATTTATGCACTCCAAAAGAGATGTGCTTTAGTATTTCTTTTTGTCAACATTAGGTTTGGGGTTTATATCTACCAGCTAGAATCAAATTCCATTGAGTGTATGCATTAGGCAAACCTTAAGAAATTCTGATTTATTTTCTCCAATAATTAGTTTGTCAGAAACAAAACATACATACAGATAAATGGAAGAACTCTGGAGGTTTTTTCTTATTTATTTGTTTTCTTGTTTCATATAAACTACAAAATATGGGAGAAGGAAGCCCCATTAAAATGGTAGTATTTACCTGTGTGCCTGGCCACATCTAAGGTACTAACATCCCTAACATCAACCCAGATTTACAGCTGAGATTCCAAAACCTTGTTCCTTGACAGACTCTCCCCAGAGGTTCAAAACAAAACAAAGAAGATTTTGGGGGGAAATGTTCAAGTACTATAATCTGGATGAAGAAACAACATTAGCCTAAGTATATTACTAAATTGTAGGCTATAGAAAGGAAAAAGAGCGAGCCATTGCTAACCAATATGCACACATCAAGATTTGTTCTTTTGGGGTGGATCCTTAACATGTTTCTTTGTAAGAATATCAGGTTGTTGGGTTTTTTTTTTTTTTAATCAAAATATATAAAAATATTCAAATCTACTAAAATACACACACCCCCCAAAAAAAAATCCAAAAATAACCCACAAAGATCACCTGTCGGCAGCACTTTAGCTCATGTCCCCCCAAAATAAAAAAACACTGAGACCATTCTTTAAAATGTTGAATTGATCATAACTTTGGGGACCTGGTCAATTTTTACATGTTTGAGTTTAGCAACATCAAGTAACCTACATGCAAACACTCAAGCACACCATGTCACATTTAATAGAAGCAGGAAGGATATTCTTGCGCTCAATCATTTTCTAGTTCAATAAATACTTCTCACCTGCTCTATTTGCTGTCAAGGCATGTCATACACCTACTCTCTTTCGACACTAATAATTGTAGTTTTGGACTTACTACTCACTTAATTCTGAAATCCAGTGTGATGGATAAACACTGCATAGCTGTTTAACTGAAGTCTTAACTCCAGACATGCCTCCAAGATGCTCTTAAAGTACCAATAGGTACTGTCAATATAACAGGTACAGACAAACATCAACTGAATATTGGTTATGATTTCTTCTGCCTAATCAAATTTAGCATCCTGGGATCTTTACTGAGAGGAACACATTCCTAGTTAATAACACAGTGCCATCCATGCATTTAAAAAGTCTCTCTTGCCCTGTCAAAGTCAGCCTATGTCTAATGTAGTACTTGTGCTATGTCTGTTCTTAGAAACTGTGCATTCAGAAGTCAAGGAGCTTGAGCAATTTATTAAAATTAAGCATAATTAATGTAGGAGTACTACTTCAATAAAAATTAGCTGCAAACGTCGAGAGTTACAAACTACAAAAGCTATAGCACTGACTGCAGCACTGGCTTATGTACAAGTACTAACATATATGGAATTCTAAAACTTATATAAAAAAATCTTTTACTGAGTAATGACACAAATACACAATTTCATAGTACTGCATTTCTAAAGCCTTAATTTTTTATCATCCCATTAAAGATAACATATGTGGCCCGATATAACATTCAAGACTGTTACTTTTATATCTGAATTGCGCTCTTTCCTACCTTTTTCCACTTTACCCCGTTTCATTAACAATGATTCTAAAGTCAGTGCTGTCTTTTAACAACCAGGAACTCAAACAGAGCAAACCAGAAAGCTTAAGAGTAAGCACAGTATATATCCCTTTTGTCTTCTTTGTGCTATCCTCATTAAATTATTCTAACGATCAATAAGCTACTTATTAGGTAATACATTCCTGAATGCTTTCCCAGCTAAATTCTTCCATCAGGTTTTAAACTAAGAGCTACGGTCCACATACTTGTTAGTACACTTCAACATGTTCCCTAATGCCTGCTTGCACAAACTTGCAGTATCAAGCCAGACTGCACAGTGCTCCATAGATGTCACTCTGCATTGGCAAAGGCCCACCTCTGTCTGATAAGATCTATGTTCATTTTCTGGCATTTATTAGTCATAGTGAATGCTGCATACTTCAGATAATAAAAACATTTCTATATTTTACGTAGAATAGAGACATTTCTCCAAGTTAAAAAGCCTGGAGAGTGCGCACACATGCAGACACATGAAGGCTCATGTAAATAATACCATTGCCTTCAAGAGCCTCAGACTAGGATGATAGTCCTGAAGATGAGTATGAAGATCACATCAGGCATGTATGTTCTTTGTGGAGTTACTACTGCTACCAAGTACCAGTAGCTATCAGCTATAGTATTAGGCAATGCCATAACCAATCCCTTCTTATAGGACAATGGTGGCACTATCGGTGAAGCAACTTCTGAAACAGGTGTCTATCAGACTGGGACACAAATATTACAATAACAGACTGCTGTTTCTCTCAAAACAGGAGGCTTGGAAAGGGTTGCCTTTACTTTCTTCCACACCATGTGGTGTGTAGCAGTGTGGACATGTAGATGCCAGGTTAAGTGCTGGCCCCTGAAATTTACTTCGCTACAAACGGGTGACCAAAGTATCCATGCCTTTTGGTATCAGTACTGGGAATTCTTGAAACCTATAGCAAATCTATCACTGCAGTTCTTGCTCCACTTGCACATGTCCTGGATTCATTAGATTTCTTTTTAAGACAATGCCCTTGCCATGGGTAATTCGATCCAGTGGCATTACAAAATTATTATGAGCCAAAGACTTCTATGTGTTTAAAGGCTCTTATCACTCTCTTTAATTCACAAGCCACAGGGGACAACTGTCAGGATTAGCTTCAATAATTTACAGTACACCAGATTCTGATGACCATATGATACTGATGTTAAACCTCAGCCACACTAGCATGCTATCAGTGTGCTTTATCTGCCTTCATCCTTTCTGGATGCAGCGAGTACTTTATGTAAAGATTGTGTTGGGTTGATGCTGACTTTACACTCTTTCAACAGCAGAAGTAATTAACAACAACCTGAACACACATAAATCACAAGGTTGCAAGGTTCTAATAGGGTGGAAGAAGGGTATTCAATACATATTTTATGGACCTCTCATTGAGTGTTTCCATATCCAGGTATGACTTTGGATACTCTTTTCTAAAGAACACCAAGTAGGAATAGAGGCAAAACCCGTAATTTCTAAGATATCAAGAGCTATCAAATCTGGAGGGAATACTTTTGAGGATGGTTCTCTAGAAGATACTATTTGAAAAATGCAGCATTTGGAAAGGCATCAAACCAGCAATTGTTACAAAAATAAGATTCTGCATAAGGCACCATCTGGAAAACATCCCTCGTCAGTTATAACATTAGTTTATTCACAGTCCTGCTCTTCATTGTCATAATAAAATAAATATGCAAATTCAGTAGTTGTTAATGACAGCAGTCATTTCCCACTTTTGCTTTAAAACCCATCAGGAAAGAGCTGCTGCTGTATATGTATCTGTTGTTCAGCAGGCACATAAGACCCACCAGAAGATTACAAATATTCTGATTTTCCTGAATTTCTTCATCCGGTTATGAATTTGTTCCTCATAAATGAGTACCAGATCAGTGCCATGGGATTCTTACCATAAGCACAGCAACAGTAGCAAAAATCAGGATCTACTTCTCTTCTGCAGGACTCCCTGAGGAACTATATCTGATGACTCAGACACTTTACTACTTGTTTATAGTGTTTGTATGCATGGAGCTGTGGGAAATGATAAAAGCTGGCACCTGGGGGTAAAGGAAGAAGAAAATAGAAAGATGACTGATCAAAGCAAACGTTTCTGCCTGCCTGATTAAAAAAGGCACAGAAGCAAACAACGGAAAAAGAGTTCTAGGTCAGCTGCAACAACACTTATGTGACTGGTTGAGTGTTCATTGTATGGTAACGCACTTTGCCCAATGAATCGGCCAGACTCTTACCACCTTTCACATACACGCTTTTAGGTCAAATCCTGCTGACCCCATCTGCAGCAGCCAAAACTCCTCATTGGACTAACAGATGCAGGTGGACCCTTTCCACCTGAAAGGAGAAAGATGTTAATGTGAAGTCTGCAGGTAATGCAAAGATCAGAATGGAATTATTCTCCCCTTACCCTCACACTGAGGCAGGGCTTGCTTAGCTGTTACAGGCATACTCTGCTACATGTCAAAGACGCTTTCCAGAAAAATGCAGCAGTTAAGAGATTCAGTGAGCAGTGAAGCCATCCCCCCCATAGGAATTTGTTTAGCAGAGGAGGATTGCATGCAGATGCTTACGAAAAACACAAAGACAGCACAGTGCAGCATAAGATTCTCCCATTCAAATCACTCGAGCTTTAATTTGGAGAAGGTTGCTAGAGAAGGGCACCCAGCAGGAAGAAAGTATGGGAAGACTTTAGATTGATGACTAAGGAAAAGTTTGCACAGAAACCCTGATCGGCAGCCAGCAGTGGTGGCTGGAAGCTGAGGTGACCTTTCAGAGGAGAAAAACTCTCTGAAGCGAAGAAGCTGGCAGATGCTTTGTGCAAAGAGGAAAGCTTGTTGACAAAGCCTGAAACTTTGATTTTGACTGGAAAAGAGAGCGGCTGAAGGGCACATGAACCTCCTTGAGATGCCTGAGGGAGGGCTCAGCTGCCTGCGGGGTCCACGGCGGGAAGGAGCTCACCCATCTGTGTGCACTCCTGGCTTCACACCAGCCAAATGCCACCTGTGCCTGGGCAGCCACAGCTCAGAGCTCATCCAAAATAACCGCAAACAGGAACTGTGAAAATACTCTCCCTATCTTTTCTGACCAGCCTCAGGACTGATAGATCTATACTGCTGTTGCTGTATTTAGATTTCAGCCCCACTTAATGCCTATCTCCATGAGGCTGGGGTGGTCGACAGGTCTATCCAAGAGGAGATGAAATTCAGGAGGATGACAGAAAATATGTCAGGGAAACTGGCATTACTGATCACCCCTTATCATAATGGCCTTTCCTCCTGCACCATAGAGATAACGCACACACCTGCTGTTCAGAGAGGAGACCACTCACTGTGTCTGTAATATTACATTGGAACTATTTCTTGACTACAGTCAAAGGGCTCTTTTCAGGTACTGATATCCTTGATCCAAAATACCTGTCAAATAAGATGACAAGAAAAATGTTGCAATCAATAACACTTTCAGTTTCTCTACCTTCTATAACACTGTCCTGCTGCAAATTAGAGGGAAAAAATAAAATCCAACACAAACACCATCCTTTCTTTCTTCTTTGACCAGGCAATTTACAAAGCCCATCCTTTACTGCAGACTCCTGGAAACTGCAGATATCCAGGATGGTGAGGTAATTTGCAGATTCCATTTTAATTCATGAACCTTCAATTTGCCTTTCACACATAAAAACCAGGAACTGATTAGGAAAAAAACCTAAGGGTGCTTGATATAAAAAGGATGTATGCCACAGTTGTCTGACACTTCAGATTGATATGCAGAAAACTAAGATGCGCATGAAATTTTAAAAATAATCTAATATATACATTTTAATCATAGTTAGCCAGTACCTTATCCCACTGTTACAACCAGGGAAACACAGTACTATGTGCTGGTTCCTAACTTGTCTAGCAAGTACCATACACAGATTTAACACCTACAATAAATATGTCAGTATCTGATTCTCATCAGTGTTTATTTACCTGTGGATTTGAAGGTAGTTAAAAACAATCAGGGACTCATGAACTTGCAAAATTTGTACTCAAGGTGCGATGACTGGCTCAGAATTATCCACAATGCTACCAGGGCTTTTGCCTCCTGAATCACACCTCTTTGTCTAAATCATGCAACATTTCAAAAAGCTTTCCATTATTTGAGAATTCTCAGAAGAGATTCTACTTTCAGAATCTGCCCCTTGCAAAGTTGCACTGCCTCTGTGAACCTTGACTGTTTGGTAAACCAGCAGTATTCACAGACTGGTTTTTTGTTGTTGTTTCCTAGACAACCACTCCAGGTTTCCCCCAGAGGTCTTGCTTTTGTGTTCCCTGATTAAGATGTGCATGCTGCTTTTGGCTGATCTTATTTGTGGGAATAGTATTCATTTCTGTAGGTGTGATATTGATTAACTTTTTATTTTCTCAAACAGTCTTAATTCAGTATTTTATAAGGGATGATGGGATTACATTAATTTTAACTTTGCTAAATTGTAGCTTAAGCTCCCTAATGTAGAAGTTGTTCTGGAGTATGTGCTCAAGACAATTTTTGGTTTACACAACAGACTGATTAGTGAATTCTACAGTTCAGTTTTCCTCAATTTTTATGCAGACCAGCCATAATTATAACATGCTCCTCTTGTCCTGAGCACTCCTAGTGCTCTCTTTTAAGTCACTCAACTATGGCATTTTCTAAGTCAAGTTGTAAGTCAAATATAAATGGCCGCAATGGTGGCCCCTTCACTGTGGCTACAACTGCTACTTCCAGAAGTTTTCCTGACAATACAAAGGCCATGAAATCTACCATCTTGTCTTGCCTTGCCTTAGTCTTAGTCTTGGCCCTTGGGTAGATGATTAACATTTCATCTGTGGCCACATTTCATTTCACTCAGTGTAAAATCATGTCAGGGGTGAGGAAAGGTGACACAGAACTGTGCTAGCATGGTGGTCTAGGTGAACCTGGCTCATTAGCTCCTCTCTTACTGCCTGGAAATAGATTCATTACTTCACCAGCCAGACAATCCCATACTGAAATTACTCCAAAATGTGGAAAAGGAACTATGCTGGATAAAAACATGGAAGTGCTATCTTAAAGTTCAGGTTGAGTTTAAGTCCATTCTTCCATAGGAACAAAACAAAAAATTTAAGAATGTGCTTAATGAGCTACAAAATCATCACCTCAAGGGAAGCTAAGATTTGGCCAGCAAGTGTAGTGTCTCCATATCTCTGCCTACCAAAATTACATTCCGCTGTCTCTCTGAGCACTTACTATATTAAAATATTAATACATGCATTCTCTTACTCTACTAAAACTTCATTACAGATTGAGTCTTTATTGGCATGAAGCTAGACTTCTTAACATGATTACAAAACCCTACATGTCAGAAAGTAGGTATCTGCTTTGTATTTCATAATACATTAAGAACTAAACACTTTAAGCTACACCTTTTTTTGTATATATCTAACATTTTTACAACATGGACTTATTTTAGTGAGATGTTTGAATCTTACAAAATTTACAGAACTGGTCAATGCATCTAGTTTGGTTGCTAAAAACCTGTTTCAAAATAAAGTAGGCCATTTTCTTAATATGAAGAGAAAAAAAAAACAGTTTCATGAAGCTGAAAATACAAGAATCTCAAGTACAAACCATTGTATGTGATTTTCACCACCACATGGAATAAATAATGGAGCTCACTGTTACAGATCTCCACCAAGAAACAGTACTGTGTTAATTGTATTAATAAGGTGACTTGGGGAAGACAAAAAAAGGAATGCAAGGTGGGAGGAACTTTCTGATTTTGTTTTTCTACAGTTCTTCTTGGGCAAAAAAAGCATCTCTTTTTCATTGCTGAAGGAAAGTACGCTTTGCTTTGCACAGTTTATGAAGGCTTTTGGGTATAAATCACTATCTGAATAATATGTGAATTCACCACCTGAATAAGTGGTTTTGCAGGGGTTTAATATATCTGAAAGTAGAAAGATTACTTCTTTGAGAATAGGGGGAGACAACTCCCATAGTTTTACTGCTTGAATGTAGTTCTGGAGCATAAGCCCTTTTGTAAATACTGGACTAAATGCACAACAGGTTTTCTGTTAGTATGCTGCTTTAATATTTTTTACAATACCCTTTACAGAAGTCTTTTTTCCTCAGGTGGCTCTTTTGGGGGAGCATTATACACAAATAGTCAGCTTTATATGTTTCAGAATTGCTTCCGATGCCTTTCTTTCACACTAAAAAGCCTCTGTAGTACTTTACGCTGCTTTACAAATGAGAATCGCATACTATGTTCTCTACGTACGTATGTAAATTGCTTCCATTTATTTATGCCAGTAGCCTCTATGCTCAAGTTGTATGACTGCTGAATAAACAACTTTTCTCCCCGAATTACTGTTTTCTTGCCATTCATGTCTGCTGCCCTGTGGTACAGGGGGTATGTAACCACTCAAAGAGAGGCACATTTAAATTCAGAACGCGAGTTGGTTCCTAATACTCCTTGGAAATACCTTGGAAATCCTTCCTACCAACTGCCTCCTGGAGGAGAAATATGTTTGCAGAGATTTCAGCAGTGAAAGTCTCAGTCCCTCCTTTTTCAGGCACAACTTGTTATCAAAACTAAGCAAAACAAAAGAAAAACCAACAGTGAAAGATGTTTGCCTCTATTTCAAGCCATTTACTAATTGACTACTATGAGAGCTCTGATATGCAAGCAAGTGAACATCACACAAGCAACAACTGTGGCTCTCCATAGACTACCCTCTTGCCATTCCTGGAATGTTCAAGCCTACTCTCAACTGCACTTCAGTTTTCATTAGGTCAGAACTATGCTCTCCTCCATCGATAAAAATCTGCTGTATCCTTTAGAATAAGAGAAAGATAACTAGCATATAGGTTCACAACAAACATACTCCTGAAGAAGTGGGGTCTAATGGCCTTATTTTATTAACTTTGGGGTGTATGTCATCTATTCCATGACTTACCCATTCAGTGTCCTTTCTCTTTTCACTCCAAAACAATGTCTTCCCAAATGCCTATGTTCAGTTGTAGTCTATGGAAATATCTCCCTTACTCAGTGGCCATGTATAAGCACATTTTTCCTTTCTTGCACTAACAAAAAATGACAGCACCACACAAGCATTAGTTTGATACCAATCTTCCTTTCAAATCATACAATAGCAACCACCTTTTCTGCTTCCTTCCAGAACAAGTACCTTCCAGGTAACTTGCCAACCACTATACAACACGTATGCACTGCTTCTCAGCCAGGGAGCAGGTCAGACAAATTGCTTTCCAAGCTGTGTAATGCAAGTCTGAAACAGAGGAAAATATGAGTACGGTAAGCACAAACCAGACACCAGAGAGAGAAAAGCACTGTACAATATCCAGTTGCAAAATGAACCATGGGCACCCATGTTTGTTAGATGCAGAGAAACAAGTCTAAAACACATACAGAAATGTAAAAAGAAATTTTGACTCTGAATATTTTTTTCACTCCAGACTAAAGGTGATCAATTACATGGCTTTGGTGGCTTGTTTTAGATTGGGGTATTTTTGGTTTTGTTTGTCTTGAATTGTAAGTGCCTGTAAAGCTCTAAACTGCAAGCAAAAGGAAGAAAACAAACAGGACATAAAGAGAACTCAAAGACCAAGAGTCGTAACAGCCAGCTACCTTGGGCTATGGCCTAGACAAAGCTAAACTGGCAGGTTTTTTGCCTACAGGAGGTGTAGGCTCAGCCCATGGATAGTATTTCCCCTGTACTTGTCATCAGAACATGGCACACCTGGAGAATCCTTCTCAATGTCCCTCAATACATGGTACAGTTAATCTATAGTGGCATTGATCTCAAAATACTGTGTACTCTATTACAGCCTCAGCTAACCCACCTTTAATGGGAAAATAATCACTGTTTATCCTGTTCTATAGCTAACAGAACATAATAACTTGAACTGGTCAGAGGACTGCCATTTATTGTAATGTCAACCTCAGCATCATTTGCTCTAGTACACAGAAGCAAATTCTTTTTCTCTCTATTCTCCAGTGCACTGGGAAAACTCCTGTGCAATGCAAAGAACTCTTATTATAGCTAAATGCCATTATTATATCAATGCAAATAAAAGGTGCCATTCTAAATGAGTAACAGAATTAAAAACTTCTTAATAGATGTTATTACCAGCTGAGATGGACATATTAATCCACGTTGGAAGAGATGCTTTTCTATAGCGTGAAATAATTTGGTCAAGGAAAATATTTGTATTCAGGCAAATCCCTCTCATGTAGATGATGCTTCGTGAGTAGCATGTAATGATAGAGGCAAAGGAGAGAAAAAGAGTCATTCCAACAACCACTAGAAGTTGAAGAGCCCTAAAATTTTAAAACAAGCTGTACTGTAATCTAACATACACAGGAGAGAGACTTGCTTCTAAAAAACACAGACAAGTATGAAAAATTCCTCCCACCATACATTGCCATTGTAGGTATTTATAGGAAAATGTAAAACAATTCTGTCACTTCCAAGTATTTTAGCAAAGGCAGGTACTGCATGTGAGAGCTATTATACATGGAAACATATAGCCTCAAAGAACTTCTAACTCAGTTCTTTAGGAGAAAGAGAAGAATGAAGGTCTCTACAGAATCATAAAATCATAGAGCGGTTTGGGTTGCAGGGCCCCTTAAAGACCATCTGGTTCCAACTCCCTTGACAGAGGCAGGGACACCTTCTGCTACAGCAGATTGTTCAAAGACCCATCTAACTTGGCCTTGAATTCTTTGAGACGGGGGAATCCACAATTTCTGTGAGCAACCTCTTCCAGTGTTTCTCCACCCTCACAGTAAATAATTTCTTCCCAATACCTAACCTATATCTAACCTCCTTTAGTATGAAATCATTACCCCTCATCCTATCACAACATTCCCTGACAGAGTCCCTCTCCATCTTTTCTGTAGGCCCTCTTTAGGTAGTGGAAGACCACTAAAAGGTCTCCCCAGAACTTTCTCTTCTCCAGGCTGAACCACCTCAGCGCTCTCAGTCTGTCATCACAGGGCAGGTGCTCTGGCCACGTTTGGGACCCTTCTCTGGATCTGCTCAAGCAGGTCCACGACTTCCTTATGCTGGAGGCCCCAGTAATGAATGCACTACTGCAGGTGGGGGTCTCATGAGAGTGGAGTAGAGGGAGAGATAAACCTCCCTTAACCTGCTGGCCACACTTCTTTAGAATTCATGCCTTCTATTTCTCCATGAGGGAACTGATAGCAGATATGATTCAGAGGGAAAATGTTCTAGTTATCCTTAGTGCTAGAAGCAAAAGAGCTGTGACAGAATGTCCCTGAGCCATACTGCTTTAGGCATTAAACTCAGATCTCTCACCTGATATTGTACAGATCATGTAGTGACACTTGATTATATCAGTGACTCTCCTAGTAATCCAGGACAATTCATTTCCTAATGCCCCAAATATAAAGGGAATCAACATTTATTTTCTTTCCACTGTGCTACATAATTTATAAAGTCTGTATTCTTACATGTAGGATTTTGCATTAGTGGTAAGGATGGCTCTTTTGTGTATCTGAGTATATATATCTATACACATATGTATGTGTACACACATGCAGACACACAAACTGTCTGAGTTTTCCAGTTTCAGTGTTGTTTCAGATACTCAGTTCTGTGATATGGATATAAAAGATATGTCTATGTGTCTTCTTGTCAGTTGAGTACTTTACTGACAGTGAGTCAATACTGGATTTGGCTGTCATTTGGTATGTGTATGTTTCCTTTTTTCCCTAATTGTTTTAAATAGCCAATATTATTGTCCACTGAGGAATGTTTTTACCTATCTGTAGTAAGGAGACATCTAAGTCTCATAAAAGTAAAAGGAAAGCCTCACAGACTTCACAGCATCCCTGACCTTTCCCTCACATCTGCTCTTCTCTTCCCACGCATGCACATATGGGAGTCAAAAGATTTACAAAGCTGGAAAGCAAATGGAGTCATACAAGTCGCTCACACCGGGTCACAGCTCTGCTTTGACAAGGTACAGTTTAACCTCAGACTGAACCTGATTTTCATAGACCACTGGGAACAGTTACATAACAATGAACAGCTGAAGCACAAGTAGACAAAGATTGTACACATCAAAGCAAAGAGAAATTACAGTTATTTAAAAAAAATACTTCCCACATTAGCTTATCTACAACTAAATGCTATGTATCTACAACCTTAGCATTACCTTTTATGCATTAGTTCTCATCTTGAGCAGATAAATTACTTGATATTTTATTGATGATCCTTATACTCTAAATAATTTAAAACGAATGAGTCTCGAGGAAAAGCTTCAGCCTTCAGAATATATTTCTGTGGCAGGGCTTTAAACCACTTTAGAACAGATCCGTATGTGGATGCCCCTGCACAGCCAGAGGAGTCTCATGTTTGACAGTTTTCTGTGGGACACTGTTGTTATTTCTTTTCCTCAATGACAATTAAGGAATTTTCAGACTGTCCCTGATGACTGATATAGTCAAATGTACTGCACAGTTTTTTACCTGAGTGAAAGGCTTCTGTATGAGAATTTAGGATACACTGAAGACAATCTGAAAAAACAAATGTTACACATGCTCCTTCCTTCTCTTTCACCCTTCCCTTCCCTTATTCAGATGTTTAAAATTCACTCACATCCAGCTCAGTTACATCTAAATGGAACATTAAATTCCTGGTTAATATCTGCAATAAGATGATAATTCATAATACAAAATCCAATCCCAATTTAATGTGGTAGTAATAGAAAACTGCTTTTATTCCCTTCATTATATTGGCATGCTATAAGCCTTTACAGTGTCATATGTAATGCAATTTGGCAGTTACAGAGGAACACAAATGCAATAGAGACGAGTAATCAGAAAGGAGAAAGACTGTCAGGATCTGTGTGGTACTGGAGACTTGGATATTCATGAGCTTTTTATGAAACTCCATCCTGTAGGAGAAATCCAGTGGCAGGAGGGATCTGAAGTGAAATTGAGAGTGCATAAAGAGCACAAAGTGGGATAATCATTCTTCTCTGTAAATGTGTTGGACATTACACAGCTTGCAGACTTTCTTCCCTATAATTTGGCTCTCTTACTCATTTTACTCTATTTCAGTAAATGAAGAGCTGACTCACAGAAAAACAGAATCCAGTCACAACAGATATACCATATAACAAGTCATTTGTTTATACTGGGAGTGTTGGCAAACACAGGTGTATATATGCTGACTGCTCCCCTGAGTACTTAGTTAAGCTTTTGACTGATGGATAATCTCATTCTACCCTAACGACTTGCACTGTGACATTAGATTTTAAAATAGGCTAGGTTTCTTATGGTAATAATGCCATACAGCTCGAGTCAAGAACAATTATTAAGAGTAAAATTGAAATTAAAGATAAATGCCTATTGCCCAGTTTACTCATGTTTCTTATGAACTATTTATTTCATAAGGAATGATTTGAGTCAGACTAATAACAAACAACATTTCTGCCTATACGAGGCACATTCCAAAAACTGGACAATTGCATTTTACTTCTAAATCCAGTATTTGAGATTCTGTATCAGATTTAAGCCTAAGATGGCAGAAGCATTAAACAAACAAACAAAAAAATCCTTTACAAATTTGAGAGAGCTCAACTATCAACTGGTTGACATCTCCTAATCCCTTACACCTGTAGTCAAAACACCCTGCGGTGTTTTTTGTCCTCTCTATGCTGAGCACAAATACAGCCAATACAGCCAATATGGGTGCAGACTCCTTTCTTTTGAAATTGATCTGAAATTGAGCCTGAATGCAGGTTGAATGTTTCACAATGACTCCTTCAGTGAACAACTCAGAGTAGCAGTAAAAGAGCTACCTCCACCCATCTGATCATATTATTACAGATATTAGCATCTGCCTTCTTCCTTGGCGTTGCCTGTCCATTATACACAAACTAGAAGTAGGTCAAGGACATACTGAAGAATTTTACAAGTCAAATCAATATTTGAATCAAAGAAACAGAGTGCTACTGCATAAAGAATTCATTTGGCACGGTAAATTGCAGTCAATATATAAACAAACAAATAAAGTACTTAAGCATGTAGCAGAATTTCATGCTTTAGCACAAACAGGCCATGAGCAGAGGGTGAGTTTCTAATTAAGAGAGAATTGCTATGGTAACCAAAGGTGGTCACACATAATTGGGTGTGAAACCACATGAGGCTTCATGACAGAGGTGTCTGCATATATTATCCAGCACATTTCTGTTTCTTAAATAGAATTACATTGTCGGGTCAGACAATGTTTTCCCCATTTTTTGTATCTCCTTTTTGAGCAACCAAAAATGCATCTCTGTGGGCTTCAGTAACAAGTTCAGCTCTTCAGCTTCCTTCTTACAGTCAAGGTAACAGAAGTCTAGATGTAACTCCAAGAGCTCACAAGCAACAAGAGAGAATGATATTTACAGTATATTGATATGAAACTCAGGAAAGGATCCTGTTCTTCAAACAATATCAGAACAGTCTACATGCAACAACAAATTTGGAGAGAGGATTTTCAGACTTTACTCCTGGTCGTGGGTCAAAACCAAAGGGAGTTGTTTGTCTACATGCTTCCTGACCCAACTGAATGGGAGTGAAGCAAAGTAATTCCTTGTGTTGGCAAAGCAAAGTAGTCAAGGATGAAGTGAAGAACACTGCTCTCAAAATGAGACTGAGTGCCTGGATCATAGAATCACAGAATCAATAAGGTTGGAAAAGACCTCAAAGATCAACAGACTTGATACTATTGTGTCAGTTACTGTTTAAACTTGGTGCTTTGTTATTACAATTAATTGGAGAGAAAAAAGTTATCATCTTGGGAGACTGAAGTATTCCATGCAGACCAGGCTAGTAGGAGCAGAGGGGCTGCTTAAAAGTCATAGTACATCAGCACAGTGACACTTGAAGTAGCAATCAATTGTGATTAAACAATCTTACTTAAATTTATGAAAGTTGTTTACCAACTTAAGCACCTCCTATTAAAGACTTTCAAGCATTATCTTACCTAATTAGATTATACATTATCTATGCAATGAATCATACATTATCTGTGTAATGAATCCTAATGAAGATTAAAGAAAAATCTCATTACTTCAAGTAGTTCTGGCACAAGATGTCTAAGATTTCTATTAAAACCCTTTCTTGAACATGTGGATAGGAACGAAAGGTCAGATCTCTGACTTTCAAATCCCCATTTCTCTCTACCAGCTGCATATAAAGGGCACAGAGCTTCTTCAATGCACCCGCTGGTCTGGAGGAATCTTGTAACATTCTCAGGATGGAACGGACTTTGAAGTGGGGAGGACAAATAGATTAGCTCCTGCAGACATCCACTACTATTGCAACTGAGGGAAAAACTGAGACTTGATTCTTTTATTTCTTCAGGATGCTAAATTTCCTTTTTCAGTTTATCTTATATTGGTGCTGGTTCTCAAGGTGCATTGTTTTTGATAGTTTCTCTGTATCCACGGAGCCAGTTAACAAGTTCTAACAACACATTTTTGTTCCTGTTGTCTGCAAAACAAGAACATCTCTGTTCTACATCCTTAAATGGTGCTATGAGCTATCAGGCTGACTGCCTATCTGAAACAGTTCCTCATCCACTCTGAAAGTGGAATCTCTATACACAGTAAGGCATTAAGGCAGTCAGGAAAAGTGTATCTGACTCAAATTAGTCAAAGATAAGTCAAAACTCTCAGTCAGCACTGCACTGCCAGTCTAGCTGTGTCCTGCTGCTTCTGCACGTCCAGATTTGCCATTAATTACCTCTCAGCAGGAGTTCTGCATGAAGAATTTCTCAGTCACTAAGGGAAAGCAGAATATCATAGTCTACCTTGGTCATATAAAGAGGAGAATCTTGCCCATGCTGATTAAGTACAGCAGTTGACAACAGATGTTATTTGTTAATTATTGACATATCCAAAGGGTCCTATGGCTTGACAGAATCTGTAACAGTTATATTATCTATTTTGTTGTATCTCATCATGGACCATATGGTAAAAGTTTGATGTGGTACAATTCCTCATTATTTTTTTAATGTATTACTACACTGAACTCCTCATGCCTTTTTCCGTTGCTAATTGATAAATCAGAATGTGTGCTTTCTTTCCTCTCCCTTTGTTTCTAGTACCCAATTACTATCTTCTGATAAAGCAGAATTACTCAGAGGTAGTGAGGTAGCTTGTTTGCCAATTCACACTCCCCCCCCCCTTAAAAAATACCAACCAGATGGTTTCCAAAAATGCCAGTTATATCTCAAATATTGCTTGAAATTAAAGTATCACCACAAAATGCCTCTCATCTTATTATCTGCTTGTAAGTTATATCTATTACTCTGGATGCACAAAGAACTGTGTGTTCCATCACTATATTAAACAAAAGCCTACTGAGATTTTGAGCTCCTTCAAGATAAATCTGAGTGAATGGCTAAATTGTATGCTACAAAATACTAATGTGCACCTAAAGCTCAGGTCTGAAAAGCAGATCCTTCGTACATTCAGCACAGTATAAAGGACATGCTAATTTTTTATTTAGTCTTAGTTCTTTAGTTAAGAAGTAGACTTGCTTGTGTACATATGGAGACAAGATACATATTTCTGATGACAAATGTCTGAAGCATTACCTGCTTTGACTTGTAGCTGGAGTTCCCCCACAAACTAAGTGTCTGGTTGCAGGAAGCATATGAGCATTGGCACTGGTACAAGAGGACAGCAGAGAGGACACCTGTGTGCAGTATGAGCAGGTCAGTGATCTGCTCAGCCAGGTGGCAGAGCTGGAAGATAAACTGGAAAAGTTGAGAAGCATCAGGAAGTGTGAAAGAGAAACTGGGGGCATCACAATCTCTGGCAAAGGCAGTGGACGGAGGTTTGTCAAGAGGCAGAAGTTCCCCTCACCTCCAGCCACCAGGCAATAGAAGACCTAAAACACAGGGAGGAGTGGAAACAGGTCACTGCTTGGGGAGGCAGGTGAATCCCCTCCCAGCCTCCATCACCTTTCCAGCTGCACTTTACACAGCAGGTATGGGGCTCCACAACTGGAATACCTGGCTCCAAAGGAAGTAAATAAAGCTCCATGCAGGGGGTTGCCTGGGGTGACTCAGCCAGCCCCACACTAGGACTACTGGTGTTAAGAAAAAATGGAGAGTAATTGTTGCAGGTGAGTCCCTTCTGAGGGGAACATAGGGCCCCATAAGGCAACAAGATCCATCCCCCAGGGAAATCTGTGAGAGATGTTCCCAAAAAACTCCCCAGTCTCCTACAGCCCTCTGATTATTATCCATCAATGGTCTTACAGGTTGGAAATGATGAGGCTGAGTACAGAAATGCAAAAGCAATTAAAGAGAACGGTCCTGAAGCATGTCTGGAGAAGAGCAATGAGGCTGGTGAGGGGTTTGGAGGGCATGTCATAAGAGGAGTTGCTGAGGGAACTGAGGTTGTTTAGATCAGAGAAAAGAAGGCTAAGGAAAGACTTGTTGCTCTCTACAGCTACCTGAAAGGAGGTTGCAATGAAGCTGGTGTTGGTCTCTTCCCCCAAGTAACTAGCAATAGGACAAGAGGAAATCCGTTTAAGTTGTGCCAGGGAAGGTTCAAATTGGACATTAGGAAAAACTTACTGAGAGTGGTCAGGCACTGGAACAGGCTGCCCAGGGAGGTAGTGGAGTCACCATCTCCGGAGGTGTTCAAGAAGAGTGTAGATGTGGGGCTTCAGGATATGGTTTAGTGGTCATGGTAGCTGGGTTATGGTTGGACTTGATGATCTTAAAAGGTCTTTTCCAACCTTAACAATCGTATAATTCTGTGATTCTATGAAAGTTACTTAACTGTAATAATCTCATCTCCTACTTCTCTATAAGCCTACACCCCCACTTTGGAAGGCACCTGGGATCTCCACTGCTGAAAATTGATTTTCTTATATCATATAAAATTTGGAACATTAATAATAATAATTTAGTTTCCTAGTAGAAACTGAGATGTAGAATCTGTCACTAAACTTGACACACGTGTAAATTATTTAATTCATGGATGAATTAGCACTTGAAAAAAATCAGGGAACCAAGTAAGGGAGGGGAAAAAAAAAATCAGTATTTTAAAATTAGTAATAACCTGATTAACTCTCTTCTTGCTATACTAGCTTAACCTGGAAATATTTTTCAGACAGTGAAGATTGTTATATAAATATATATATTGATATTGTTATATAAATATTTATTGTTATATATATTGTTATATAAATATATATATATGGAACACAGGAAGTTGTACCTCGGCATGAAGAAAACCTTCTTTACTCTAAGTGTAGGAGAGCACTGAAATGGGCTGGCCAGAGAGGTTGATTCTCCTTCTCCGGACACTTTCAAGGGCCACCTGCATCTTCTCATCTGCCCTAGGTGATCCTGCTTTAGCAGAGCAGCTGGACTGGATCTCCAGAGGTCCCTTCCAATCTCATTCTGTGATTCTATGATCATATGAACACAAAATCTATTTTATAGTAACAGTAATGCCCAGGGAAAGGCCTTGTATTTGACAGCTCTGTCAGATGCGAGTTGGGATTGTTTATAAAGAGGCTTGTGTCATACAAAGTTGATGACTTAGAACTCAGACACTGACTAAAACAAACCCTTGATGTACTTCAGCTGTTTCTGAACAACATGTAGCACCAGGAATAAAAGTAAATATTAATATGAAAATGGAGAAAGTAAAGTCAGAGCAGAAGCACTACAGAAGGATGAACTACCAGAGACACAAATTTTAGAAAATGGGGGGAAGGGTGGTCTTTGTGATCCAACTGAGACTCCAAAAATACTGGAACCAAAATACAAGAAGGTGTAAAGAGCAGAAGTCCAAGTGCACAAAAATAAGAGTCTATAAAGCTTCAGAGAGAATGAATAAGCAGAAATAGCTGCATGCCTGGCATTCAGAACAACCTGCAGAAAGCACAGAGGCTCACCCTGCTCTGTGAGAGGCCCAGTGTGCACACTGCAGGACAGGGCATGGCAGCTGGCCCAAAGAAAAGCTCCATGGGAAGGGCATCTAATGGTGCAATTTTTGAATGGCCTCAAGGAATGAAACAATTGTAAGCTGCACATGAGTAGAGACACAAGACCCTTTTAAAAATAAATATTGATTAAATGTATATAACACTTCCAATTTAAAACTTTCCTTTTCAATTAAGCGTCCAAATCTAGCAGCTTGCTTTAACAGGGTATGGAAGAATCCAGTTATGAACTTGGAAAGGAAAGTGTCAGTCTAAATATCCAAATGTGTTATAATTCAATGAAAGGAAATCAAGCATACATATATGGACTCTGAATGTAAGAAAGACAAACACCACAAATAACAGAAGCATGTTAAATCAACTCTTGTGAAAACCCCTCACTTACCATTCAAAGGATTTTTTTTAGCCTATTTTTCTGTAAGATTCTGGTTTGCAGCATGGAATTTAGCGCATTGTATATGAGCAGAAACATGGGGGTAGAGGCATTTCCTACTCTGCTCTAGCAATGAATAGAAAGCAAGGCAAGTTACCCTCCTAACTTCCCTTAGCAGTAGTATTACCTCTCACACAATGAAACAGTAAGACTTTAACAAATTAAAGTCTGATCTCTACATACATCATTCTAGAAACTCATTGGAAAAACAAAACAAAACATAAGTTACAGAAACAATCATGAAACAGCTGAAAACAAACAGGGTGTAATCATCCCCTATTTCATACAAGAAAAGATGTTATCTTTTTATTTTCTACTTGGTAAAGTAGCATATTTCAACCAGATTACAACAAAATTTCCACAGGATATATATTTAAAAAAAAAAAAAAAAAAAACCAACAAAACAACCAAAAACAGAACCAAGAAAGTATTTAGAAAATTTTATATATACATATACACATTTGCTTTAAAATTCTATAATGTAAACATCAGCATAACAAGTTAAAATAATATTACAAATGGCTGATTAATACTTACGTGAATACTGTACATATATATATGCTTCAGAGTTAATACTTTAATACAGTTTAACGGGAACAACAAACACCTCCCTCCCCCAAGCAAAAGAGAAATCCAGCTTCTTCAATTCTCAACAGGTTTGGTCCCACATACAAGATACTCACTTATTTAGCTCAGTGTTAAGAAAAAAGAAAGCAAGCACAGCCTTTCAGAATTAGATTTTCCACCACATTTACATTTCTATCATTTATAGCATCTTGAGTATGCTGCTCAAAAAAAACTCAAAAAACCAAACACCAAAACCCACCAAACAGCTACCACACTCTAACTTCTGTCATGGTATGGACATAATTTCTGAAATCTCATTAAAGAAACTGATCTCCCACGTGGCAGTGCAAAAAATGTGTTTCAATGCAGTAACAAACATATTTTTAAGTAAAGATGTTTGCAGCAATTTATAGATCTGGAAAATTAATTCCTATCTAAACATTTCAGTGCTGTTTTCTAGTATAAATTCATGCTGTTATTAGCCCCAAACTAAGCAGTTATTATTAATTAGAAGTATGCTCTGCTTATTTTTTGAATGACATTTTATAAGTAAGTTTTCTATAACTGGACTATAAAAGCACAGTTAGTGCAGAGTAAGAAATAATTGAAATGTACAGTGTCAGACCACTGTGCAGAACAAGTGTTCTGTCTCCCATTCAATATGTGAAGTACAAAGTAGGTTAACTGATATTTTTAAACATAGTCTACATTTCATATATATAATTTCATATATTAAATTGATTCTTTCAATACATAATGCTAAGAAACTACTCTAATGATTAAATAATAATCAGATTAGTATTCCATGTGATGCAGGGTGATGACTGAAATACCCTAACCTGCAGAAAGTGAAGGGGAGTAATTCTTTACTTTCTTGAGTTGTTGAACCACTTTTCCAGAAGTGCTCAAGCTCCAATACAGATAAAGAAGTAGTATTGTTTCCAAGGAGAAAATTGTGTTCTGATGTTAAAAATATTTACTTTCATAATATATTACAGATCCAACTAGACAAGCACAGTGCTATTACCAAGATTTGCCAAATTTGGTGAAAAAGTGATTTTCTTTTAAACAGCTGTCCCACAGGTATCTCAAAGTAATTCCAAGCAGGTTACTGTATTTCTATTCACAGGTATTTATTATCTGTGCTCAGAATTCCAAGATACTACACGAAAGAAGTTTTGAGGTGGGGGTGGGGGGTGATTGAACCTCGGAAATGGCACAAATCTTACTGCAGAACTAAGATTCCCTGTGTGCTTTAAAGCAAAGGGAACAACATCCAGATCTGAAAATACTAATCATTGAATCTGTTAACAAAATACCATAGTCTTGCATCATGAACACGTCCTGAAAAACAGGACTGTTAGTTCACTTGGGGCTCACTGAGTCTCATTCATTATTAGCTTGCTGCTCTGAGTCAGTCAACCCCATTTTTAGCAGGTTTTTACTAACTATTTCGACACCCACCATGCAGATACTGTTCCAAACAAGAAAACATTACTTCACAAGAAAAAAATGCACCTTAGCAATAGCTCGCAATTTTGACCCAGTGATCTTTAATACCATCATGCTCTTTCTCTAAACACCTGTATTAATCCAATCATGATAGTGTACAACTTGCAGTAGATTCTGTAAGATAGCATCATTTGATTACAACTATCACATCAACAATACCTTCCATAAAAAGCCTGGCTTTGAAATCATTAATCTTCCTAAGAGCATGTGATTTAATGGACATATCAATTTAAGCCTTTAAAACTAAATCAATATCCTGCCTCATATAAACCTTGGGAATTTATCATTATTATTGAGAAACTTGATTTAATGCAGAAGCCAAGTCAATTCAATGCATTCTCTGTAATTAATGACAGAATCTCTGAAGAAATGGGATTCTGAAAACCATAGTCAATATGTAATGAATACTGATGGACAATCACATCTGCAAAAGATGGAAGAATCTTGCCTGTCCTGTGTTTTGTGGGAAATTGTCTTGCATTTGATTGGAGAATGGCACTAAAATAAAAGCAGTACCACTTAATTTTACAATTGATTTTGAATAGTCACTAAAGGCTCCAGATGAGCAGCCCTAAGAAATGTAGGATGTCTAGAGATAAAACAGAAATGGAAATTAATGATAATACAGAATCCTCTACACTGACTCACACCAGACTGTAGCCTCAGGTTTGCAGGAACAACCCTAGGGACCAGTTTGCCCCAAGTTCTCCATTTTGTGTGACAGTGCTGCCCAGAGAAACCATCAACTCACTGTGCACTGGCCACTGACCCCATATAAGGGTTTAAGAGCTATCAATCAGTAGCAAAGGAAATCAGATTTGTTCAAATATTGTAACTACATGCATGGAAATTAGGTGACAGAAGAAACTGATCAAATCATTCAATTGATAGAATCATTGCTACGCTTACAAGTATTTTATAAGAACAATATAACTATTTGGCATTTTTCATACCAGTTGGTCAACCTTCTTCAACAGCCTTTGCTGATTCTGGTAAATAAACAGAAGTGGGGTTTGTGACAGATGCACACAGTTCTCTCAAAGACAGGGCGTTTTAGAATGTCTTGAGGTGCATAAAAATTTGGCCATTCATATCACATATCACTTCAGGTGTCTGAAGTGGTAAAGTTATCTTGAGAAGAAAGGCTTTACTTATTTTCTGAGATTTTACAGAAACCACAGATAAGCTTTTAAATGGATTAGGAATGCACTCATTATGGTATCTTGTATCACAAAGTGAACATTGTTTGCATTGTTTGTAATCTTAAGAGCTGATACAGAATTCAGCTAAAGCTAACAACAATTTGTTGGTAGTAAACAAGTTTAGTGTTTTTATGTGATTTACATACATTAAAAATTGCCAAGATAGTCAGGAATGAAATAGTTTCAAGAGCCAAATGTAGATACAAAAAAACAAAAAAAAAAAATCCTCCTAAGCAACTACAGTAAATAAGTTAAAATCTAGTCTGTGCTAAATTAGATTTCTTACCATTTCCAACTTTCTGATTAAGGAGTATTTTAATTTAATTTGTGAATTATTTCCAGAAAATGAATACAGCTTCACAGATACATCACAAAGGTTTCCACAGGGTGTTTTCTGTCCGATTTACCTGGAATTCAGTGTTAATAGATGCAAGTTAAATTTCTATCAACTAAGCCTCCATTTTCTGAAATATTAATTTAGAATTGTTTCAACGTGGGACCACCATTATAGCTACTTTTTTCAATAAACTAAGCTATCAGCAGTGTATCAGACTGAAGAGTCTGCAGAAGCATTAACTGACAAGCCCTCACTTCCCTTTTTCTTAAACAAACGTTCCTCCGTAGTTGACACCAACAGTAAGACTGAATTCTATTTTGCTAGTCAGTGCAATCTATAAGCTACATATTTCAATGGTACAAATCTGGCATTTGGGGCTTATACAGAAACAAGCCCACTGATGCCAGTCTCTGTGGGTAACCCCTGCTCACTCCAGAAAAGTCACTGGAAATGAATGGACCACTTACCTGACTAAACAACACATGATGGTCACAGATTTGCAGAACAGAAGTTCCAGTTTCCTAGAACTTCAGTAAAGCACCAATGTAAAATAATCTGGTATTAACCATCAGCTTGTTTCTTCCTGCAGGGTAATATTAGATTTCAACTGACGTGAGAATTTAATATAATGAATGGATAATAAAATTACAAGATACATCCATTTAAGTAACATTATCCAAAAAAACTTCTGAGAAGAAAGATGTTCTTACACAAAGGAAAACCAGAATACAATTGATAGAAAATGTGAATGTACGCTGCTTAAACTTAATGAAGAGAAGAAGATAGCTAACATATAATTAACTGCCTACGGCAGTGCAGCTAATGGGTATTGAACTGGATTCCAGTTAATCCATGTCAGGACTTCCACCACTTGTAATAATTCTTGTCATTTCTTTTAGTTGCTCTTACAGTAGTAGTACAATTGCAAACTACTTTTCAATAAGAGGTGATGGGTAACAGGCACTTTCATTACAGGCAATTTTTAAGTATCACCATGTGAAGAGTTTTACAAAATTCCACACTGCCCTTTTAATGATGGACTGCCCTGTAATATCAGCAACAAATTAATAACAAAACGTGACCCAAGACTTGAAAACTCTACTTTGCACCACGCTAATTTTGTGTATGCTTCTGGTGGTTTGTAGAAATCAATACTATTGCAGGCAGCCTTAGAGCAAGACTGAAATGTCACTGAAAAGTTATTACATTCTCTGATTTTTAATAATCACTTCCCACAGATGAAAGCTATTAAGAATATCTAACTAGAAATGTACAAAAGATTTTTTCCCACCTGTAATGTTTTTCCCTTTGTCATCTACTTTGTTGAGATTTTTAAAAACCTGTATGAGTGTCAGAGATTTACAATTAAAAAGACCCCAGTCTTCCTATTTACAAAAGGTAATAAATTAGTGAGGTTCTTTTAAACACATCCTTCTGACATATTAAGTAGTGATAAGCTTAAGGATTCTTCTAAGGAGAAAAAAGTTGTCTTGACATGATACCCACACCTCTCTGAAACACAAAAATGTACATGTAGAAAGAAATGCAGTACAAACACAGAATTCATAGCAACAGAAAAAACTTCAGAATAACAAAGGAGACTATGTGCAATGCAGCTTTACAAAACAAAGAAAATGCCTCTCCATTTGCTGAGCTCTCGTGAAGAGCCCTCGTATTCTTTTGAGAAAGTGATTACTGCCTTCCAAAGTAGTTAATCAGGATATGACCCTTAGTAATAAATGTCTCCTTTCAGGATTTAAGTTGATGCAGCTGTAGTCTCTTCAGGAGCTTAAATTATAAATATAGGCTAGGAAGGAATCACAGAACAACTTAAAGTATGTGGTGCCAGGATTCACAATTCTGAAAGAGGGTCAAAGATCACCACTCTGAGGTTCCAGGTTTCGTGGCTCCCTTGATGGCTGCGAGACAGTCTGGGGAAGCGTGTAGCCACTCTTGAGCGGTTGCTTTTGCTCACTGCTTCTCCAGAAGGTGGAATATCACTAGGAAGACAAGAAATAAAAGACAGAAGTAGCTAGTATGTTATACATAAATTATTCTCTAATTATTCCAAACATGAAAAAAGCAGATGTTATGAGAGCCTGGCACATGACTGCAAAGTACAGCACACGTCTTCAGCAACACAGAACTGCATTCTTATACTGGTGTCTCAAGTGTGAATTACAAAATGGGCTCTTTCAAAAATGAGAAGTAGCAGAACTTTTGATACTTTCAGAAGATTGCAGATTACAGGATAAAAGCATATCTCTATGACTTGCAGTTCAGAAATGGTGGGCAAAGCATTTTGAAGTGATAAAAATACAGGCAAAATAGACAAGAGCTTGGATGATGCTCTACTCTACTTAACAATCCTCTAATTATGGATGGATGTATCATTACAGGATGAAGTACACCGGTAATACATCCCTGTTGGGAATTCTTCAATCTCTTCTGACCCACAACAGACTCTAGTTTTACATGAATGAGCCTTTTGGAAAAGACTCCAAGAAGAAGTACATTAAGTTCAAAAACAAGCAGTAACAAAAAATTCCAGCTTACCTAGGTGGTATTCAGAGGCTATAGACTCCTCGGAACACTACAGTATAAAGGGATAGCATTGTACTCATGCCATTCTTTTAGACGACTCCACATGGTTTTTAATTATACTGCTTACATACAGATCAATAAATAAAACTGAATTCTGCATTTTGCAACTCAGCTATGCAATATAATTACACAGCATAAAAAGCCAAGCTTATTTTTATCAGTTTTTTAAAACCCAACTTACATTACCTATCTTCAAAGTGTGATAACAAGTCCATAAGGGAGGAATTGCTCACCTACACTTCTCAGATATATTTTAAGACAATGGCTAACTTTATGTTGTTCCTGTTTTCATGCAGAATGACCTTCCTCACAGGTCAGTCAGCCCTGCAAAAGCCATAGGCACACTCAGGTTAGACTCCAGCATTTTGAGCAACCACATGGGAGAGATCTTAGCAAAGCAAAGGCCTTTAACAAGTTCTGGGACTGAGTGGGAAATGCACTTGCAGGAAGCAGAGCAATTGTTATGGCAGCTGCATCACTGGTAGCCATCAGCTTTGTACCTAAAATGCACACATTGGCCATTACTTACTAAATTATTATTTTTTAATGTAGTATAGAAAAAAATTGTGTTCACTTCAGATGCTAAACATCAACAAAATAAAATTAAGGAGTTTAATGACAAAGTATTGTATATTTCTGCACAGGACAGTCTCACATAACCTTAGTTAAAATAATGAAGGATTCACCACAGTCCTATTATAGCATTTAGTTTTCCTAGGTATCTAGGAAGTCCTCCTCTTCTTCAATAACAAGATTAACAAGTCAGATCTTCAATTCCTTATTTTTCTTGCCACTAGAATAAAACCTCTAAAAATTAATTTAGCATACATTATTATTTCTTGGTAGCCAAGGGTAATTGGCCTTCCAACTCTTGTCCTATGATTTCTAATTTTGAAACTCAGCAATGCTATCTAAGTTGCTGTAGAGAATTCTGATCATGTGAATCCAATTTCAGCTGTGCTCATTAGCATGCATTTCTTTTAGCAACATGAATATTATTATCATTATTTTTACACTATTTATAAAATTGCAGCTAAGCAGTTGATACTCTAATGCTTGTAAAATACAGCATGGAACACTGGCTTCAGAGGGTTCAGATTTTGTCTTCAAATATGTATTTTTCAGAACATGTAAATACAAAAGCATCTAAATATCAAATAGACAATGGAATAAATGTTCACCCCACTGGGCTTTTCTTAATCTAAAATAGGATAATTTACCAGCATGATGGCCTCTGCTGATAGTACTTTAGCTTTATTAGACCGACAGACAACTACTTCAGGACCATGTGGTAGTTTACATTGCAGAAGAAAGAACAGTGTTATGTGCAATTACTGTAATTTGGTGATTGCTTCATTGAAAGTACATTTTAATACACAAGCTCCTCCTGCTGGCATTTCCACAAAATGACATTAGTGCCACCCCAGTGGGAAGTCACTTAAGTCTCCCTCCTGGAGGAAAACTGCCACTCAAGGAAAAAAAAAGTGGGAAAGGTGCAAAATTAATTCCCCTAAAATGAAGAGATATGAATCAACATCATTCTGCCCTCACAGGCAAGGCTGAGGTTATTAGATCCTCTTAGGATAACGACATGAACACCAATGTCTGTGAATGAAGGATAAAAGTTGCCAGCTATTCTGTTAATTTAAATGATGCTACTCCAAGATATATCAGATAACCTGAATAGAAAGAACTTGTCTTAAGTATCTTATTTAATTTTTATAATGACAACTGAAATTCTAAGACAAATCACTATACTATGTAGGTTTATCTCAAGAATTAGCTCTTTGTGCATCCAGCATGGAAAAGAAAACTAGAGTTTAAATTGAATTCATCAACTTCCTCGCAAACAGATGTCAGATAGCAAAAAAGAGCTGAGCATATTTTTTAAAACTCATACATTTAATATCCTAAGCCCCTTTCTAACCTCTCTCCTCCCAAACCTGATAAGAAAACTTACCATCTCTATTGTCTCTTTCAGCTCTCACTTTTTAGTCTACAATTAAAATGCTGACTTTCAAATAACACCGAGAAAGTTTAACTATTAAATCTGGGACTAAAATTAACAACCACCTCCAAATGCATGGTAATCAAGCAGGAAGAAAAGATTAATCTTCCATGTCTTCTGTCTCCTTTTACTAGATTTAATAGTTCAGATCTGGCCTTGAGGTCAAGTCATACTTCAGAGTATGTGGCACTAAACGAGACACCTATTGACAGTTTGACTGGCCAGATATCCCATGAACTCCTGGGCAGAGGCATGAAGACTTTTAAATTATTCTGTCATTATTTCTGGCAAATGCATACAAAAATTAAACTGAGACACGTGTTCTGAATCTATTTTGGCCAATCTGTTTAGGACTGAGGAGGGCGGAATAAGCATACCTACACACAATGCCTGCAAACCCCCACATTTGTCTCATTCAGCAAAAACAGTCCCCAGGCCAGGTTTCTGGGACTGAGTTAGAATTCACCTACAGCTGATGGTTTTATTCAGATTAAAATACAAATTTAAAATATGTAAATCTAACACAGGAAGTAGCTATTCTAGAATAACTTTTACGGAACAACTACCCCAAGTCCCTGTGATAAGCACTTACTCTTAAAGTCCACATCTGTCTGAGTTACACCTGTTCAGCTTTAATAAAATAGTCTTCGTTCATCCTATTACCTTCTTAGCCACTCAAGTCTTAACAGGGTTTAATTTTCTAGGCTGAGTCTGGCAGGCAGCCAGTTGCTTGCCAGGCATTACCCTGTTCAGCAGTGGAATGTCCAAGTATTAAAAGCTCAAGTTCTTTTCTACATTCTAGCTTTGTCCCATTTGGAAGAAAACAGCAACCTGCTGAGGCAATCAATTCCTTCTTCCCACCAGGTCATTTTTTAGCTTTTAAGCATTCCTGATTGATCTGCCCAGCATTTGTTTGGATACCAATTCAGTTCCATCGATTTTGTCTTGGTGTCAAGTTCTGCCTGAGGTGCATCTATAGAAAAGAGCTTAAAATAACTGGTCTTTTAAATCAGCTTCCAGTTTATTCATACCTTTCATTTCTTGCTGCGTATCAAAATGTAAACTGCATTTTGTGTGGTTTTCTTTACACACGTATGAACTGCAGTGTTCCCTTAGCTGATGTTGGGAACATTTACATGAAGATATTTATTTCCCATCTCATTGTCTACCCTTCAGGGTAGAATTAGAGAGAGAAAAATTGTTAGAAAATTGGAAATACTTTCATACCAGCCAGAGATCAGAGAGCTAAAGTAATAAGCACATCTTGGGAGTATAGCAAAGCTTAGGATCAGGTACTTCATATATCTGTATCTCCCATGTAAATGTATCTCTGGAGATATTCATTACTCTAGTTTTGCTTGAGTTGTATTAAACATAGTTGAAGAAGAAAGGCATTAGCCAGCAGATAAATTTGGGGACACTTTTTTTGCCAGTTTCTTCAATTAATATTTTTGTCATGATAATAATCTAATTTCTGGTTATAACCTCAACATTTAACATGGCAAACAAACTTCAGGCAGGCAGTTTCCTTAAAAAGTTAAACAATGCCTATATTATACTGAGATCCTTATTAGACAAATGAGAACTAGTTCTGACTTTCTAATACAACATAACTCAGCACCTTCTGCCAATTACAATCAGCTAAAACACCTCTTTAGTGGCATTATTAAGAAAGACTCTGACTTCATGAAATCATTTTATATACTCTAGTAACTCCTGCTTTGCAGTGGTCTGGGTAAAATCCTTGTTTCCAGTTGGCGAAGTGTAAAAATAATTGAAGCCACATTCCTGTCATCACTCCCAATTTTGTAGAAATGAAATATAATTATTAATGAGAAATGGTAACCTCCACATAATAATATAAAAGATTGAGTTGGGGTGTTTAAATAGTCAGCTATTAACAGAAGAGACAGAAAGATATGGTAAGATAATCCCTCCCTTTGACACTGAAAATCCTGAAGACACTATTAGAGCAAAGTTGTCAGGTTAAAAACTGAGTAATTGTTTCCTATCAAGGTCAGGTCTGAATTGATCAAGAAAAGACAAGCATTAATTCTAATATTCTATCCAACTGTTTAATTAATACACCGCTCCTAATTCCATATACATACTTCTGCATCATAACACAGTATTCATAATGACACATTCAATCTCTTCTTGCTGTGAAATAATTACACATAATCATGCTTCCATTTGTTATAATTTGAATGATCCTGACTTGAATATTCTCATGCTACAAAACATTTTCCATACCAGCACGAAGATGTTCTCCACAAACTTCATCTGCATTGATATTTGAATTTTTCTGTAAACCATGACATTGTACATAATTCTGATGATCAGGTATCTTTTCTTCCCCCCACTAACTTTACTTCAAAATTGGCAGAACAAGATGGTTACTGTACTCTAAATGTTTATTAACCATTAAAAATATCCTGTAAAATGAGTAACAGCTGTGATAGATTTTGGATGAGATACACTCATCAGGAAATGCTCAGAACCCTGTAAAAATACCTTCCATTAGTTTACATCTGAGCAACAGTTACACTTGGAGTCTCGTTCCTTATATAGTGACACCTGCACATAGGCACTGTTACTTTCTGTCTTTGGTGGTGCCCCAGCTAGGGTAACATCATGCACAAATACCCAGCATACAACAAGTACTCACACGGATGACCCCTTCAGGACTAAGGAGAAAGCCAGAAACCACTGACCACACATAAGAAAAAGTTCACCATAATACATGATTTCTTTCCAATTGATATAAAATTGTATTTATTAGTTGAGAGGCAGTATCCACCCATTCCCATCTAGAAATCACCAACATTCTACTGTGCTGGTGGTTAGGTGAATTTGTCTAAGTGGTATGATCTACCACTTCTCAGTGATAGGTAATTTAATGAACAAATGATTTAGAAATAGAACATGTTCCAAGGGTGTTTATATAATAACAAAATGTAGGACTTGCTTTCAGAAGAACAGTGTTGGGTGAATACCTGGACTTATTTTTTCCTGCCAGTACTGTAATTATCTTCTTTAAGGAAAGCAAAGACAGCTCTAGGATACATTTTTGTTGAAAATGTTGAGGTAACTAAACCCAGAAGACGTGCATCAGGATTCACAAAGCATCATATATGTGACAATAAAAGGAGTAAAACTCTTGTTTGACAAGTAGCAATTTCAATGTGCTGAGACAGCAGTGCATTACAGTGACTAGCCAGGCACTTCCTCCTCCATATTCACAAGCTGTTTGCACGCAACAATGACATGGAATGGAGACAACCTTAATTACCAAATTAGCTTTTAAGCAACCCATAATCAATAGGATTGGCAGTGGAATTAACAACAGCAAGCCTGTTCTCAGACACCAGTATATGAGAAGCCAGTGAAAGGAGTTATGTATTCATATCTGTGGGCTACCCACCTCTAGTTTACACAGAACAAAACCTGCAAAAAGTCAACTACCTTTCATGCCAAGTGCCACACACAAAAAAATTTAAAAAAACAACTATCCAGTTTACCTAATTTTGTCAACATCACAGGGAAGAAAAATCTGAAATCATAAAACATATCTTCCTTCCTATTCATCCCTATCATTTACCAGATACTGAGCTCACCAAGACACCTACACTAATTTATGTTAAACACCTGAATGTTCCTGCCTTACGTCACCATGTCTGACTGTTAACCCTCAACATCACATAATTCAGCTTCATGGGTAATGCCACACAATTACCAGTCTCCTATTCTGGACACCTGCCACCCACGTTTCCAGTTGCTCTGGGAGCAAACAGCTGTTGGTGCTTTAGTTCTGAGCTGTGGTAATGGCCTGGGTGTATCTAATCAGCTGCTGTTTCTCTGTTGAGAAGCTTTGTCCCCTCCAAGCTCCCTGACTCTTCTTTGCTCCAAATTCAGCCATGGAAGAATATTTGCCCACAAGCACTAGCATTTATACTTCAGTGTAGTCTACATAGTCTCCATGGGAATAATGCAACTTAGCTGTCTTTGCTTTGAGTTTTACAAGTATGCCCGTTGTAAAAAACAACCTGTACAAATAATTACCATTATTAAAGAATAAAACTCTTCTTTAAAATTACCACAAACGTAAATGGAATGATAAAGAAAAGTTGTGATCAAAACATGGTGTTTTGATCTTCCAAGCAAGTGCTTGAGTTTTAATTGCTCCATCAAGAGGTATCAGCTGTTTCTCTCAAGTGCCTTCATTTCTCATAAAGATTACAGCATGATATTAACATATGCCACAAGGCAAGAGAGAGCTGCCATGACTGTTCTCAGGGACAGATCCTGGTTTGAATGGATGCCATGTTAACAGTAATAGCTATGAATGTGAAATGGAAAACCCACTTATAGAATCCTACAGAATCATAACTGTTTTCTGGAAAATATGTTGGCAATAATGAAAACGAAGATCAGTGCTTTGTAGCAATCAGTCTGGGGTTTGTGGCTGGGGCCTTTTTTTAATACTTTACTGCACTCTAACCATAACCTAGATCTCAATAGTGATCCATGAAGGAAAACAGCAAAAATACAGGCCTTAATCTCAGTTTGTGGGAGCCTGTAGATTGTTCTTGAATCATAGAATCAATAAGGTTGGAAAAGACCTCAGAGGCCTCGAGCACAAGCCCCGTGAGGAGAGGCTAAAGGACCTGGAATTGTTTAGCCTGGAGAAGAGGAAGCTCAGGGGAGACCTCATTGCTCTCTACAACTGCCTGAAGGGAGGTTGTAGCCAGGTGGGGGTTGGTCTCTTCTCCCAGGCAAGCAGCACCAGAACAAGAGGACACAGTCTCAAACTGCACCAGGGGAAGTGCTCAAGGTGAAGAGAAAGTTCTTCACAGAGAGAGTTGTTAGCCATTGGAATGTGCTGCCCAGGGAGGTGGTGGAATCACCATCCCTGGAGGTCTTCAAGACTTGGTGCCATGGTTTAGTAGTCACGAGGTCTTGGGTGACAGGTTAATGTTAAGCTATTATTTTTTGTTTCCCTAAGTTAAAACCAGCTCTCATAGAAAATAGTGCACCTGTGCCTGGAAACATAATCAGAGAGAGTGAGCTGAGGCTTGGCATAGTGGAATTAAACCCATACTCTCCAAATAAACAAAAGCAATCAAGATGGGAAAATATGTAAATAAAGTACAGAACTGAGTACTGTCAACAGAATAACAAGGGAAATGTTGACTTTGTTCTCAGTAATGAAGACAAGGACTAATGTTTACATTTAATCCAACACAGAAAGCAAAGCTAATCACAGAAGGCATGACACTGCCCAGAAAATGACTATGGGAGCCAGCTTGGGCTGCAACATTCTTGATAGATTAGACAGAAACTAAGCAAGCATCAGGCCATCCAGCAAAAGGAAGATTACAGTAATTGGCAAACAAAATCACATTTTCTGTTTAGTTAGATTTCAATTATTTTCTCTGTAAGAAAGACAATAACAATATTAAAAAAAAAAAGCCTCATCCTTTTTTTAAAATTACAACTCCAAATTAGGTGAACAGGGAGAAAAATTTGTTACTGATGCCAGGAGTTAAATGCACAGTACACTGCCATGAGCTCCTGAAATCTGGGGTTAGTACTCCAGGTACCATCAGATTCAGAATGTTTACAATGTTTATTATCTTGGTCCTTCTCTAATGCAGATGCAACTTTGCCAATGAGTTAAAAGGAATAATAAATACAATTGGCAATAAGCTTGCCCTTTGAGAGTGTATTAACAAAAAGCCAGTCCAGGACAACTGGGATCACCTGTAACTCTCACATTGCTGCCAGCCATTTAAGTGCAACTCCACCACTGGAGTTGCATGCCTGGCAAATGGACAGTAGCAACTTGTGAGCTGCTGAACGTTCTCAGCTGCACAGAGAAGCTGGTAAATAGCTGCTGGTACACAATGTGTCTGCTTCAGCAGAATTTTATCCCAGAAGTTATGGGATCACAAGAAAGGCAGTTGTATCTTTTTCTTATTAATTCCCCATGAAGTTCCTTCCTTCTTCCATCATCTTTTAAAGGTTTGTGACTTGCAGCCACATGAAGATTTTGGTTTGAGGAAGACTAGGCAACCGTGATAGAGGACATTTTATGACTCTGAATAAATTTTGAACTAAATGATAACTGAAAAAGGTGCTGACCGACCCTCCCTGGTTCAGAGATAGATCAATGAAGCATCTGTAGTTAGAGGTCAATATTACACATGAATGTACACAGTACCAGAAGGTAGTAAGATGATGAGGCATTTTATCCTTGTTAGGGTAGTCCTGCTTTGCAAGCAGCAGGAGAAGTCTTAGGAGACACTCTATACAGCGTATGCCTACACCACCTCCTTGCCCAGAAAGCAAAAGATGACGCTGATGTGATGTGAAGACTGTTTATGGCCTACATAGGTGTGCAGGTGATACATATAAACTTGACTGCACTAACAATGGCTGACAGTTACACATGAGAGTCTTTTAATCTTACACATAGAGCTACCCTGTGCTTAGAAGAAGCTGGCCACTGGATTTTGTTGCAGTCTTCAGGATTTACATGCATTTGACTCAGGTGTAGCACTAACAGTAAAAATATGATAAAATATTCTGTCTGCCTGACAATGCAAACCAGACCCATTTTATTTCCCTTTGGTCACACCTAGCAATTCTCAATAGCTGGAGCTTTGGGATTTATCTCTTTTAATATGTAGGAGTCATCTACTGAAAGATTTTTAAAGGAGCCAGACATTCAGAGCTGTTCAGTATGATTTACCCAGAAGCTGTTTTAAGACTAATAAACAAAATCTCTTATAAATAAATAATTTATGAGTTCTTAAAGGTTAGAACAAAATTTCAGACACAACATTTCAGAATGAGTGGACACGGAATAGTAAGAGACACACTCCTTGGCTCATTTTGCAGTTGCAAATTTCATCAGGAGTTACACAATTTACAAGGTAGATTCCTAACTACAGGGAACTGCAGTCCCTGCAGACTCTCATGTTACTGGTTCTTGTTACTACATATCACATGTTCTATGAAACTCCTCAGTGTAATTCTGTTACACTTTTAAATTCTTGAAAAGAAATCATACTGCTCATGGTATAATCACACTCTGGGGGACTGTGTAGTTCATATGAGAAGATCTGAAGAAAAATTACTCTGGTCTGCTCTTGGAGACAGTAACATCAGCCTTCTCAGTACAAATCTTTCCTGCAATTTGACTAAACTGCATTGTTTTAGCAAAAGTAAACTGAAGAAGCCTGTTCCACTACAAAGCAGCTCTGCTTTAGGAACTCTGCAGATATTCAGACTACTTAATCACAGACAAGAACAGCCCAATGTTACATCTAGACTGATGTTGTAAATACACAAATTACTTCGGTCACATTGTCCCTGGGTTAGTATTACACTGAATCCGTAAGGGTTACAAGTGTGGAGAGGGTACCAGTGCAATCTCTGCAGGTGAACCGGAGCTGTGTGGTGAAGCTACCTGTATTATTTCCACATAGTTTAGGTCATTTTGCATTTCTGAACCAGCGTTTGGCCCAATTTGAACCTACAGAGAATGTATTTGGAGACCTCTGAAACAGTTTAAAGCATGTTCCTAAAAAACTAGCAGCAAACACTTTCTTTACTCACTGGTTAATGATGCGAAGTGATATGGCAGGTATATGCATACATATCTTTAATTTCTGTTATTAATATATGAATGCCCATAATTACAACATTATTCTAAAATCCTTCAACGAGCTGTTCATAGATTCTGCTATCACCACAGAAGTGCCAAACATATTAAAAATACACCACAAAAATAGCAGCTGAAATACAACAGAATTGAACGGACTATGTTTATAGCTGGCAGACTAACAAAAGCAAGGAACAAAGCTTCTGTAGGATGTTTTGAATTTCAGTGATGGCGTGTAGCTAATTCATGCTGTTTTCACATGAGAAATTGATGGCTGCCGAAATATTTTTCAATACAAGTTCAAATGAGGGAAAGAAATAATCCACCTCCTTTTGAAAAACTGTGCAGTTAGGCATAAACAAACTTGTTATGGTCTGGATTAAAGCCAAGAGTGTGCCCAAGTACAAAGATACCTCCCTTACGAAGATTATTTGCTTGCTATATTTGAATGGATGCATCCATTTATCCATTACTGACAGTGCTGCACAGAAAATGGTACAAATAAGCACTGGAAGACTGCAATATAAGATAAGATGTAGAAACAGATTTTTCTAAACCACATTTTCATGAGCATTCCTTACTGTTTCCCTATGCTAAACGAATAAAGCTTATATATCCATCACTCAGCAAAGCCTCTTTTACTCCTCAAAATCTTTTCCATGGTGGAAAAGCAATTAAACTTATTTTTTGGGTTTATTCCCAGTGAAATAAGCATTGCAGAATAGGTTTTCATCGCAATACTCCAAATCTAATGAGTCCATTAAGAGAAAAATGTTGCAGTCATGTTGTTTCATTAGCAAATTTTTTCTTTTTTTTTTTTTTAATCTTGCCATTTTTGTAATTATGGCAAATTTACAGATGGGAGCCTGTTTACACACGTGTTCTCATTTAAGGAACAGTGTTTTTCAACACTTGCTCTCTCTTTTCTTTTTTTCCTCTCCTCCTAACAGATTTCTCAAGGGCAACTGAACTGAGACATTGACATTTCAGGAGATCTGCAGCAAACATCATAAACTCATGTTTGAGAGCTTAGCTTGCGTATTTCTGATAATGGATTACATAAATACACTGTGCCAAAACTGTTTGCAAATGCCATCCTGTGCCAAAATTGTTTGCAAATGTCACAGAGAACCACCCAATATGAAAAGGGCCCTTTCCTTAATCTAGAGTGATTACTTCTGCACAAAGGCCTGATCTAAGGACTACAGAACACAAACATTGCTTGACTGATGCTTGCTGTGCCCCACTGTGACTCTCATCAGTAGGAAATGAAAGCATGCAGTGACTTACAGGAATTGGTCCTTGTTTTTCTGCATCAGATACCTTGAAAAAATACCACTTCCAATTTCACAGAATGTTGGAAAAGCAATTTGGTGATAAGACAATAGATGTTTGAGAACTGAAAAGAGAACACAAGTCTATTGCCCTGACCAAAAGGAGATACTGCGAAGATGCTAGGTCATGTCACCCAGACTCTGGCTCCTAAACAACAAATCCACTAAATGTTGCTCTCACTGGAGAATGCTGCCTTAGTGTATCAAATATACACTTACTGCAAGGTGATTTCTTCCATTCTTCCATACTTTAGAAAGTCATGGAATAAAACTGATTTTGTAGGTCATCTGCACAGTTAGAAAGGATCTTAACAGGATTCAAGCTGAAAATGGCAAGTCAAAGCCTTTCTCTAGAACATATACTCTCAATTTAAGCCAATGATGTCTGTACCTGCAGTCACCCATTAAAAGCTGTGTCTATTAACATTCATGACTTTTCTAAGCAGAAATTTGAACTTCTCATGGGTCTCCAGACTGAGGCTTTTCCAGTATTCTGGTATTCAAAAAAACCAAGAAGAGACCAAAATTTTGCAGCATTTGTACTATCGCTGTACACAGAAAAATAATAAATACATCATCAAAAGGGGTCTTTTCTAACACATTGTTTTGAAGATCTTGAGGGTAACTAAGGCTTATGGATCCCAGAGCTCTCATATCCATCTGCACTTGCACACAGACTGCTCGGACTGACCAGATGGCTTCTTACAAAACAACATGTTTATATTTTCCAAAACACTTTCTGGTGGTACACTTATTTTCTGTAAGAGACCTGCAGATGGTTCCCTTCCACTATCTATAAATTCTCCAAAATATATCTCCTGAACTAGCTGTTATGCAATACTCAGCTACATATGCTGATATTTGACTGTGAATATCTGAAGCTGGCAATTTTCTTAAAATAATCTCCATAAAGAGAAATTTAACAAGCAATTATAGATCAGCTAGTTTAAGTGCAGCTGTAGAATAAATATTACAAACTGTTTTTCAGATTTCAGTAGGCCAAAAACTAATCTTTGAAAGCTCCAACTTCATTACAGGGAATTCATGTAGATTTGGCCAAGTGTGGTCTTGTTTAACTTGAATTTTTTGACAAGATCAGTGCCAGAGGAAACAAGGGACATAACTTCCTTTACATATCATGTGTACTTGTTTATGAACACAAAAAGATCTGAAACTTTCATAATTACTGCTATCTGAAAGTAAGAAAGAGAGAAAAGCCTCTAAGATCTCTTAGCTATTCAAGCAGCAGTATGTTCTCTGTGCTTATAAGAAAATTTTTATCAACCCTGTAGAGATGTCAGTCTCTCTTCAGATGTTAAAAATGCCAATTACTGCTGGTAATCAGATGCAGACTAGGAGGTTAACAGAAAGCAGCCTTATGTACACTGGTTTGTATTTTACTGTTTTCATCATTATACTTTGCAACTCTCGATTATCATTTTGTATGAGACCTAAATCATGCATTTGTTTTCATTCCAGATTTAAGTTCAACGCTAGCATTTCATCTGGAGATAATACAAATGGCACATTAACCCACTGCAGAGCCTGCTGAACTGAGAAGACACCTACCTCAAGCTCTCAGTGAGACCTGATTTAACAAAGAAAGACTGGTAAATTGAGTTGACAGGCAGACTTTGAGGCAAGCCTGGCTGAGCCGTGCAATGTGCACAGACTGAGCAGCGCACACAACGAAATGACTGACAGAATGCCACAATGAATCAGAGATACAAATATGGTCAGAATCAACCATAATATTGCATCTGTAAGAGCTGCTGGTTATCTTACCTTGCCAGGTGTGTTTCCATTTCCTTTATTTTCCCATTGAGTTCATACCTTAGGCCTAGAGAATGAGCACAGTAGCCTTATACAGATAGTATCACAGATGTCTGTATTTTAAACAACATTAAAATAGTTACCTAGACTTCATTTTGTATGCCCATATGCCCCACAAATGCACATTTTGTATTTTATATATCACATCCACTTACAGTATATTGATAGCAATGAACAGAGACAGTGGAGTTTTAGAACTCTGCAAGGAAAAAGGTTCTTAAGGAGGAAATACAGATATGTATTCTAAGGCTTCAGGATGAGTACTGTATATATGTATGCACTGGGGGGAGGAAATTACCTCAGAATCCACTGAATGCTTTCCATGAGGAAAAACTGATTTCAAAGTATACAGTATTCTACTGCTCTACCTTCCAAAATATATTTTGAGAAAACTACCAGTTTAAGGCATTTTTACTACACTTCTCCAAGCTGAAAACCTCACTTGAGAGTTCTCACTGCACAAGTCACTCCAGTTAAAAGAACAACTGCAGCGAACAACTGCCTAGCATTGCAATCTGGACTTTTCTGATTTTATGCACTGTTGTTAACTTATTTTAAATTAGAACCTACACACTGGACTGTACCCTAGCAACATATTCTGTTCCTATGTGCAATTAATTAAATACATTAACCAGTGCTGATAGACAGTAAAAAGAGGGTAAAGTGAGCATATTGCTACAAAACAACAAAACAACATTAGTTCAGTATCTGAATGGCAAGTAAAACTATCATATGTCTAAGCTTGACATGAACAACTTTGTTCTTTTATTCACTTAGGAAATCATGGCACATTACAAAGAAAAAATTTCAAGATGGTTGTCAATGTTGCTGAAAGTAAAAAAATTGTAAATTGACTGCTTGATACCTTATTCCATCTTTAAATGCTTTGATGCTATGAAGAATGAGGATGGTACTTTGAAGTACTGCACACTTCATTATATTAGCATTTCTAGTACTCCACTTTTCATAACTAGGATGTAAAAATTTGTTACAAATTCAAAATTGGCACAAGGAGCTTTAAAGGCTATTGGATCTACTGTTTATGAACTAGGTATTGACAAAATAGAAGTAGGATGTGTGTGTGTAGGAACAGTTTATGACTTAGCTAACCAAATACACCTTGGTAAATACTTGCCAGTTAGGGGTATATGCAAGAAGGACACTGAAAGGAATAATGAGTTTTTGTTGATGGGCAATGGAAAATGAGTTGATTCACATTTAGACCTTAAGATACAGAACTCTGAAAAGGGCATTATATATTCTCTCAGAGCGATGGCTGGATGTCTAAAACCTTATTAGCTACCTCTTTCTGCTGTGATCTCCACACTTACTTTAAATATCTGTCTTGCTCTACTTCATACTAACTTTATATCTAAGATATATATGGGAATGGATGGCAGCTGTATCTTTTATTTCACAATTTACACAATTACAATTTATAGCCTTAAGCAGCAGCATTCTCAGTTACGAGGCTAATGTTTGCTGTAAAAATCCCAGCAGAGAAAATGGACAGCTAATTCAGACTGGACTTCAAAATAGTGGGGCTCATTTATCACTGGTGTCACTAGAAATGAGAAAAAAACAACAACCTGATCTTCATGGAACGAATAAAACTTTCCAGCCACAGGAAGTGGAAAGAAACCTCTTACCCATTAATGATACAAGCAACAGAAGTAAGAATTTTCAAAGTGGTGGAGAGTGATAGAGAGTCTTAATGAGTCACAGTCACTTGAAGAAGTGAGACACAAACAACTCATTTCCTATTCCACAACATTTTTCCTAACTGTGACTACTCATTTCTGGATGTCAATAACTGGTGCTCAAATGCATCAATCTTCCAACTAACTTGTTTTTGTTCAAGATAATTTACAATTTCAGCTGTTTTGACTTCATTCTGAAACATAATAAAGCTTTTACTTTATTGGTGTAAATCAACCTGTACTTTTAAGTATTCAGCATTACAATTTGTTGTGATATCACTACCTCATTGACAGAAACACAAATTTAAAATAAGAACTTTAAGACAGCAAAACAGGGATGGCAGAAATTAAAACTGCAAGAGACTGCAAGTCTCTTTCCTAGTCTATTTTTATGTTGTATACAAAGTGAAGAAGATAATTACAAATAGGTTCTCCCTAATTTACCCAGCCTCAAAACTGAAACTTGCTTTACTGGCTCTAGAACCCACTCTTTGCTACCAATCCCATAAACACCTGCTGCAGTACAGAATATATATAAGGAGTTTTTGTAACAAGGAGCGCATATGACTTGCTTGTTACCAAGGAAACAAGGATCACTGCTGTAATGACACAAAACTGCGTGTGCTTTCATGAGAAAATCTTAACCTTTTCTTGCACTGCTAGAAGTTAAGCATGTTAGGGACAAACTTTAGAGTTTAGAAATGGAATGGAATAGAATTTAGAAATCTCTTGCTAAAGACTTGCTGAGTTTATTAGCGAGTAGTAAAACAAGACAAAAGGAAGAAGTAAACGCTACTAAGAAGGACGACTCTTAGACTGGTCTTTCATTACTAAGTCTCTTGTTAACTGAGAGGCAAAAGACAAAAAGTGATAATACAATTCCTAGAGCCAAATAAAAATAAAAATTTAAATTAAAAAAAAAAAAAAATCTCCAAAGATATTTTGATCAGACCAGTTCCTTAGTTAGGCTGACCAGCATTCCAACTCAACCCAAGTTGCCTAAACTAAGAAAAGTGGTTATGCCTTGTACAAACTGGGAAACAAGCATACTCAAGAGCAATAAAAGGGATTCAAAGTGACATTAAACTATTTCTACATGTTATAAAGGTATTAAATTTTAAAATATTAGGTAAATTGATGATTTTGTATTTTCAGGGAAGGCAACTCGGCATTTTCACTAACTCTTAGAGCCATTTTTATTATTTGTGAAAGACACATGGAAACAAACCTATCAGAAAATGCACAGCACTGTTAAAAGCTCATTTTGTACAGCACTGAAGTGTGCTATAGCATTGAACGTGGCTTTGTTCGGCAATCTCCATTTGTTTCAGAGCTACATAAAGCATGTGTTTATAAAGGAAACCAATGTACACCAATTAGCTACCAATAACAACATAAAGTCCCTTTTGACTGTTACTGTCAACCTGTCTGCTTTACATTTTTGCCCCCATTCCTCTGAACCATGTAATGGAGAACTTTTCTTGTACATTTCTACACATATAAAGGAAATAGCATACCATATCCTCTCCCTGATTTGTTTCACCAAGTTCGGTCACAAAATAGCGGTATTGCCTGTTATAACATTCTTCTTTCCTCAGGCAGCATAAAACAAGAATTTATTCTGAAGCAACCATAAAAGATCACAAGCCCTCAAACACTTCCAATGATGACTGGAGAATACTCAATTCTAGTACAGTTTACACTGAATTATTCTCCTCATAAGCACTGTATAGGTCACTGAATACAAAGAAGCATAACAAAAATCTACCTGATGGATACAGGCTCATAAACACCTATTTGTGAGGTCTGTTGAGCAATTGGTAGCAAGTAACTTTGCAGAGCAAGTCTCACTATCTTTATTGAGATGGTAATTGTTAAGAATCATACTAACTGGAAGTGAAATTGCTGGGTTTTTCAATGGCAAGACTTAATAATGAGGCAATAAATACTTAAAACCCTTGAGCATTATGAAGCAGCTGTAGGACATGCAAGCTTTATTGAGCATCACACCAAGGCAAACAAATGACAAATGCCTTTTCATCAAGGTGTCTTAGTCCTAAAACAACACAACAGTGAACACCAAAGTGCTTCCTTAAGGTGAGATTAGAAGGATGTGTTTCTGTAATATGTTTGCTATTACCCATAATCTGCAGGAGAAAATGTTTTCAATTGTACTTATACTGAATTCTGAAACACTTCTGGCTCAGTACTGCCTTAAAAGTGAAAGACTGAGAACACAGAAGTGAGAGCAAGAAGGTATAGGCAAGAGGAAGAAAACTGGCTGGCAGGAGTCAGAGACACGCACAGAAAGTTTCTTGCATCTGAATAAAATCAAGTTACATGGGCACTGCTGGCAAATCTCCCTTAATATGACCAACTGCTGGGAAGAGAAATAGAACCTATAGAAATGCAGCTGAGAGGAATAAGAGAATTATGAAAAATCAAACATTTTCTACTCCTTTCTACTTTTACAATTGAGAAAAGGATTGACAACTACAAGAAAAGTTTTTATAAACATCAAAAAGTTTTAACTCAAAATGCAAAGGATTGTGTTTACTTCATACTCCCTTATTCTATGCAACCTATCTTCCTTTTAAGTGTTTTGTAGGTCTCTCTCCCTACTTATTCTTGCCCTCTTTATCACTTGTTTCTCCTCCTTGTATCCTCTGATGCAGTTTTTTCGTTCCTTGTTTTCCTCTAACATTCATAGACCATCTTAACTCCTCAGAGCAGGGAAAGGAGAATTTATTACATTTGTAGAATGCCATGTAATACAGATCTTCAGTGTTGATATCTGCCAAAACCCAATGACAGTGTAACATCATAATATGATTCTTGCAGAAAGAAAAGAGATGAAAGTATGAATTCTCATACGCTTTGAGCAAACTATTTTTTGTCCTACTTCTTCACATTTCAGTTAGATCAAAACAGGCATGATACTTTTTTTAAGTTTGATGTCAAGCCTCATAGGTTATGAGAGACTAAAAACAAAACTGTCAGTTACAAAGTGAGGAATGCAGAAACCAAGAATAACAGTGAGACAACTATATGTTTGTTAAGAACAATCCACTCCAAATAAGATATATTGATTCTATCACGAGCAAAAATTCCACAGAACCATACATTTCTGCACTAGAACTTCCTGCATTATCTGAACATGCTAATCAAATTTATATATCTAAGATATTTTTACTTCAACAATCACCAGTGCTTGGCAACATATTCTATTGAAAGCTAAATATTGTGTAATGTCTCTGCATAGTTTTCTGAGTAGATCAATCAATTAACATAGCAATAAATTAGTTTCATTAGCATGTTGCAGGCATTAGGAGGTGCTTTACTAATTAAAAGTCACATATTTAGGCAAATGATATTCCCAGTTTGTCAATGTAAATTATATTCCTCTTTATCAGAGTGCTTGCTTACTGTTACAGAATACAACTCAGACCCATGAAAGAGATACTGAAGTCATTCAGTGTTAAGTTGCTAGCACAATCTACAACTTCAAAGGATGCAGTTAGGTAAAAATTTGGCCACCAGCCACAATACATTCGCTGGATACTGTAATTTACTCTACTATAAAGCACAGATATGTACACTAATAGCTTTAAGAACTGTCATGCCATCACCAGCTCATGGTTTTAGAAATTAGCATATTAAAACTTCCTTATTTTGCACTGAAATTGCTATGCAGTATTTCAGGGATAGCTTGCTTCTTTGCTTTTAATCTTACTGTTTATCTGATAATGCACAGTAGAATTCTGGCACCACAGACTGCAAATTCAATGAGACCAAAAGCAGATACAGGGCTTTACATGCTGTTCAGTACTAAAGAAATCTTAGAGGAACATTTCAAGGGCAGTATTTCTTTTTGAGTGGCTGACTGAGTGGTACTGAAATTTGCCTGTCAGTTGGACCTGTACCTCTCTGTTGCACTTCCCACAACTTCATCTTCTAGGAAGCAAGAAGCATTCAGAAAAGAGAGGTACAAACAGTGACATATTTTACTACCTTTTAACTTGGCGATTCAAAGACAAATGACACAAATACCCTAAGAACACAACCTTTGCTCTCAAATACGTCAGTAATGTTATCTGGTGAAATGAAGACAACATATTTTTTGAACATTACAACCCTCTAATCACCACAGAGAACTGATGATTACTCTGGTGTTCAAACACATCCCACAGACAACAGTTTCTCAGAACCTGCTCTAGCCTTTTTCCTGACAATTTACTGAGCAGATTCTCTGCTTTCTTTAAAACATATGTTTGAGCAGCTACCACAAGAGAACAAATGTCCAGCTCCGCAGCTCAGCAGAACATATAATTAATCATTATCTAGAAACTGTTGTAACACATAGCTGTGGCCTGGGAAACGAGATGAAAAAAACCTCAGCACAGTCATCTGTGAAAATATTCACAAAATTCTGGTTGTATCATTCATGCATATATTTTAATCCAAACATTTGCATTTCCAAGGCAAAAGAGTCAATAAGTGGCAGTACTCTTATTTGAATATCATTGCATTTTGTTCACACATAACATGTGTTTGACCAGCTGTACAGTTAGCTAACACTTCTTTGCGTGGGGTTTACGTAAAACACAATTTGAGGTAAAGTTGCAGGTTGTGATCTTGGGCAATAATAGATTTTAAGTTGGAAGGCACCTCTGGAGAATACTTAGCCAATTCCACTGGCACAAGCTTGCACAGGATTGTGTCCGGTCAGGTCTTTAACATCTCCAAGGACCGAGTGATGGGCAACCCGTTAGAATGTTCTATCACCCTAGCAGCAAAAAGTATTTTCCTTTTTTTCTTGCACTTCAGTTTACACCTATTATGAGGCCATTTTATATAAAGACAAGAGAGAGAGAGAAAAAATGAAACACCACAACTTTTTAGTGTTTCATTTCACAACTTTTAACAGGTTTTAGCTTTTTACATACATGAATGACATATGTAAAACATGATTTATGTTGAATGACACAATTATATGGTCATAAGAACTGTGATGCTTTTGCTCAAAGATCTCTCTTGTTCTTAAATATGTATTTACAAAGAGCTAATATGTGTGATTTTTTTTTTGATAGACCAGTATGTGATTAAAACCTAAGTGTACATGTAATATCATGTTTTATTTATCTGTAATGTACCAATCGTGTATGCAAATCAATGGTAATTTAATAAGTATTAAGAGAGAGGCCTTCACCAGCTAGCAGATGGGGTAATCCAATTCAGCAGTGCCAATTCTTGATTTAGGTTTTGCACTGCATGGACTGGAAAATTTAAATTGTGATGTCAATTTTATTATTACAAAGAATTTGTTATTTGTCATGTACATAGGCAAATGAACAGAGACAGAATCTCTTTTTTCACATTAAGACAGGAAAATGGATTATAAAGGAAAGTATTTGACCAAACCTGTGACTGAGCTAATGCAGCATTGAAATAAATTTAAAAATATATACAAAGGGATTACAAATGATAGAGACTACAACAGACAGAATACAACATTAATCACACTTCACAGCATAAGGTATCAAAATAAATTACATTTCCATGATTCACCACTAGCATTTCATAAAATAATGAAGAGAAATGCTAGCAAACTGATTCACATTATTTTACTGCAAGCTGTTAACTGTATCCAAATTTCAAAAGAAAATTATTTCTTTCTAACAGTGGAAGGCTACTTCACACAGATCGTGTTTTGCCTCATCAAATCTGTGCCTAACTGCATGAATTCACTACATTTGACAGGGAGAAATCCACAAAGGAACAACCTTTTAGGCAATATTCTTTCCAGCATTTAATATGCTGTGGGTTCAGACTTGAAGAGGTTAATCTCATTTTCTGTTCACCATAATCATATTCTAGGATTTAAACCAGATTTTAAAAGTGATTAATTAAAATTGACCCTGTAATTTCTATCCATAGGATGCCTAATCAGCCACAACCTTTATGAGATTTTTAATTTTCACACTGAAGTGTGTCCGTTTAATTTTGCACTGAGAAGAAACTCTTTAACACCAGATAATTTCTTCTTTTTTTTTTTTTTTTCCCTAGGAAGCAATTGCTTCCTAAATCTAATGCCCCAGAGGCTTTTTATGCATATTAAGATTGCAATTCTTTCTCCTAGACTCCTAGGTATCACTACTCTCTGGAGCACAGTCCCATGACTTAACTCTTAATATTTAGTAACTGTTAACTCTTTCATTAAGAAACATATAATCAGCAACTATTAACATATTAGTGCTATAAAAACCAAATCAAATAGTTCAGAATTATTATATATCTACTTGACATGCTTTATATTAAAACATTATTAAAATATCAGAATAGAAGAACTGCAGGTACAGTACAAAGGTTACAACTGAATCATGTAATAAACACTAATTAGAGTCCAGCATGTTCAGGACATTTTGATGAAGCTCAAAACCCACTAAGGAAGAACAATACTGGAGAAGTTGGCAATAGGAAGTAGAACTGAAATGCATTTTTGGTTTAGATGCTTTTTCTTACTCACCAACAGGTCCAGGTCACGACACTCAGAAAATAAAGGACATTGAATTCAAATGATAACCTAGCAATGATGACACTTTCTAAAATGTGCTCCTTCCATCATTGTCTGAAGGTTCTTTATACTAATTTAATACTGCTGCTCTAGCTGCAGAGGCAGAGTTTGATATCTCAGTAGAAAAATGCATTAAAAACCCACTTTGTCTGCTGCAGGTGAGGTATATATTTATTTTGCTCAACAGCCTACCTTTTCCAGAATCCCACTAATATTCCCATGGAGAACTATCTTCTCTTGCTAAGAGAGACTGCCAATACATTTATTATTTGAGAAGAAGCTCCAAGTGAATAATTCAGAGATACACACACCAATAAAACTTTTTGCCATAGTGTCCAGATATCAAAACATATTCTCGAGTCCACTACAGTCCATTGCTTCATGCAACGTGTTCAGAAAGATGAAACTGACAAACGCAAAACCGCTCTAAAAATAGTCTTTTTGCAGCTCATTGCATAGCTACACCCAAAGGAGGTCAGCATCGATGCAGTGCATCATAGTGGTGTTTACAAATTGTGGACAAACTGTGTTGGCAAAAACAAAACCATTTTGGTTAAAGCATGTAAACACTGCACTACAGTTCAAGTCACAAACTGCTACTATGAATGCTTTCCATCAATTAGTATTTCTAACTAGAGCATTCACAGTATTTCCTAATCTACTAGTTGTGGTTGAAGCTGCTGCCCATTTTTGTCACATTTTAATATTAACTGCGTTGCTATCTTTATGACCACTTGTACTGCTGAAGTAATGATAATTACAAAGCAACTCAGTGTAAAGCTGAAAACCATAACTATAATTTATTAAAATATCTTATACCCCACAAAGCTTGAAATTGAATTTCTTTCATAGGCAAACTACTTGAGGAGTAAAAACTCGCTAGCCTTGACTTAACAGATGTTACTCTGCATTACTGCTTGTCGGTGTGGAACTCTGAATAATCATTTAAACAAGCCAATGAAAAGATGGGACCTTAAATAGCACACTGTTCAGAATTTATTTTCCTACTCTACATTTAAAGCAGCAAGCAATGAAATGAAATTGACAAGAAATTATTAGTTCACTACTTCACAGAGCTATACTTAACCATCTTAAAATAAAATATAATTGGACAGGAAGAGCAAAAAATATTTTAGTTGAAAATTCAAACGCAAGTGTATTTTGTATTTGTCCCTATTTTCTTTAAAAAACAAAATGAAGCACAATGTGAAGACAAATTCTTTAAAATAACTTAACAAAAAGCCACAACTGGAAGTACTTGAAACCAATTCAAACTTTAGAGCCCCTAGTCAAATTCTACTAAAGAGGTTCTTAATGAGAAAAGGTTAAGTCTCTTAAGGTGTTTGTCCCTGCAAACACCATTTTACCATTTATATCATCATCATCAAGATGGACTTTTACTTTTTCAGTTCCAGAAGAAATAAGAAAACATAAAAGCCACAAAACACATCTTGGCATTCTTCCATTTCCCTGTTACATATTCTAACAAATTAGCTTTCTTGAAGTAAAGTTTCAATCTGAAAACTGGAAACTCTGCATAAGGTCATGCAAATAGTACAGCTAAGTATGAATGCTTCTACTGAAACTTTAAATTGGCCTTGATTCTGCAAGTTAATCTGTTCACAGATTCACAGGCATAGATGCACAATCCCTGTGCAGAGGTTTGTGGAGAGCAAATTACTTACTCTAAATGTATTCAATCTATACATCATTTGTACAAGTGTAGTACTGAAAAAATATTACACTCAAAAATCATTCGTTGAAGAAGTAAGTTAACCTTCAAAATCTAGTTTTCATTAGTAATACTTCTTAAATAGATAATCTCACAATCGGCAAAGAATGATGTGAACATCAAAATGGAAAGATTTTAAGAGATTATATCCTTTGTATGATTGCATATCAAAGGCTTTCTTTTGAGATTCTTAACAGATGACTGTTTTATACTGTTTCTGGACAAGAATTCAACATTAACATTACTGAAATCAGAATACATGTCAGTAGATTATAAAATTCAGCCAGAAGGACTTCCACAGCTTGACAGATTTCCACAGTTGACTTTTTAATTTGACTAATAAGTATTATAATAGTGGCCTACCCTCAGCCTATAAATAAACTGAAAACATAAAATGCAAACCCCTAGCAAACAAAAGCAAAACTGAACTGAAAAAGACCAAATTCAATTAATCCAGAACACCCAATGCTTGAAAAGTTTGTATGGATGCAGATATTGAGGTCACTTAGATATTTTTCAAAGCTTCACAAATTTACTTTTTTTTGCAAAGTCACCATTGAAATAAACAAAAATTACTCCATGTCCTATATTCATTTAAATATAACAAAAACATTTGTACTTTGAAAAGGGTCCTTCTATTTAAAACCAAACATTTTGCAGATGCTAGCATTGTATTTTAAGTAAAACTGTGATTTAAAAAGCCTTAGTATTTTCTTGACTACTTGACAGATACTTACACAAAAAAGGGCATCAGCTGAATAAGAGTCTCTTTTTTGGGATTGGCTGTGAATTCTGGCACGGTCTGAATAATTTTGTTCATTACATTCCTTAGGTAATTTTGTAGCTGCTTGCGTCGCTCTTCTACAAACTTCGCATCCTAAAAATGGAAAGGAAAATATAAATGCAAAGAGAATATATTTTCCAGTTCTGTAACATAACAATATGTTCTTAATAAGCATAAAATATGATGTTTGGATGATCTATGTTTACTAAGTCTATAGAAATATGTTGGCAGTATGGAAAAAAAAAGCCTTGACTCTGTCCCTCTTAGAGATAAAGGGAAAATTCCCACAACCTGATAAAATATTTGTTTCACAAAAATATCCACCAACAGGATGCTGAACTCTTCTTGGCATAATGTCTAAGGACCAGAACTATTTTCCTAATAGCAGATCTCCATAAAATACTACAGTCTTAGAAAGGCAGTGCATAACCATGGCATAGAGGAAGTGTTCAGTTCTTATCTCTCATTAGGAGAAGTTCCCAGGAACAACAATGTTTTTAGAAGGCATAAGAAAATGAGAGAGATTCTGAATGGCATTTCTTAAAGGAGCAACTTAAATTCACAGAATTAAAAAACAAAAAACCAACAAAACACCAAAATTAAGGGAGATGTGCAAATATTGGCAACTAATCCTCATTTTTTATGATTCACATTCCAGTTTTATATTAATAGGTGTAATAGTTAAAATCAATGTGAGAATTTAAACTTGGCATTATATGGTTTGCTACCTGTTTGGCTATTTTATCAGTCACATTAGTTTTCAGCAGCATACAATTACACATACAAATTGTGTAGCAATGCTTCTGGTATTAACTGATCTACTGATAAATGAAGAAATGAAATCTGAAAACTCTTGGAAACTGATACTTGGTTTAAAAACAAAGCTGCATTGCTGACACTTCATGCAATCCACTCTGCAGTCACTCACCCAGTACTCCACAACTGAGTACAGTTACTACACAAAACAGAGCAACAGCTTGCTCCATGCCCCGCTGCACAGACTAAGTCTGGACAAATGTGTGGCACAGAAGTCTACACACACTGTTGGGAAATGTTAAAGTCAAAATTTTAATATGTGGCAACACATAATATTAAAATAAAATGAAATGCAACTAATAAAGAGAAGTGTAGTGCAACAGTAATTAATAGACTAACATACATGTTATTACTTTTCTTTTTCTCATTGAGTTCTTTCATAGCTTTTTTTGACTAGCTCAAAGGACAGTCTTGTCTTCCCATGATTTAAAGCATCACATCAACACACTGGTAGGAACAGTGATTAGCTACCAGCAACTATGTGAGGCAGAAGAAATCAAAGTGTAACACACTGGAGGTCTTGGAGAAGTTTTGTGTGGAACAACATTGTTTCTGAAAGCTTTAACCACATGAGTAATAGTGGCATTTAGCATGTGAGAACATTTCAGTTATAGAGTTATCCTCTCCTGCGTATAATGAAGAAAGGAGGAGCATTGTTTCCTTTACAAGTCTGCTTCCCAGTGCAGCCACAGCCTCAGCTTAGAGCCATTTCAAAGGACTGGCCTCACCCCCATTACACTCCTTGATTCTACTTTCATCACTTCTATCAATCATGTTTTCAAAATCCGTAGAAAACACCCACATTTCAAAGAACCACACTCTTAACAGTTTCAGTTCTTAAGGGTTTTGGTCACAAATCCTCCACAACACCAATTTTGAGTGAAATCATTGCAATCATGTTCAAATTTGCTCTTAAGCAGAAATATTTTTTTTTTTTGCATGACTTCTGTACTACACACATGTATTTAAACAAGCACATCTTCTTTCAGAGGCAACAAAATGCTGACTGTAGGTACTTTCTATCCCTGATGTTATTGTACAGAATCTCATTAACTACAGATAACAATGGCACAAAGGAATTTTCTAATTAAGACTGCAAAAACATGCTTTTTGCTGTTTACAGCTGATCAAATTAGTGCCTTTAATATAGCTATTTTTCTTAATTTACTGAAGCAAAATACAGAAAACCTGAAAAACTAACCTCAGCCTGAAAGCAGTTAATGGAATGCTTTTCTAGCCTGATATAAATTTGATCTCTAAAACACTGAAGGATCTACCATGAAACTCAGGAGCATGTACTAAGGCCCACCACCCTGACAGAAGTAATATAAGCCAAGGACAAAATGATTCAGCTGTAGGTCTATACTTCATCATTAAATGTGCAATTTTGCAGCAGCAGGTTGGCCACACAGTTGTTACTGCCAAGTTGCTGCAGTAATAAAGAGTTTTGTCACAAAACAGTAAATAATTGTTAACAGAAAAATGCAACTGGTTCAAAACCCGGCCAACTTTTTCAACCTCAAATGATAAAAAGCTAACTCTTCGTCTCTTTTCATTGGACACAAACATCTACAACCGAAATCTAGTTCACATTTTTTTTTAACCCAGCTCCTAAGTGATACTTTTATTTACAAGGAAAAATTAAAGGCAAAGATTGTGATTAAAAGAGGCCTAAAAAACTTCCGGTAACATGCAAAACTGCTTCAGACTGCAGAAGCATCAAAACACAGCTAGGAAAGTATTTTTAACCTGAAATTAATGTCTCTCAAAATATTTTGTCAAATTCTTTTAGTCTGAGAACACATCATGGGAATCTCAACAGATGATGATGGGAAGCTATAAAACTAAAAAGCAGAGTCTGATGCATCATTCTCCTGTTTGCTGTTTTGCAGGTTTTCATTACAGGTCTAACTTCATTCCAACTTGTAGTTTAAATTGTTTCACACAACTGCTGGTCTTTCCTATACACTGTTAGTATGTAACAGATGGCAAAACACCTGATATTGTTCATTATTAATGGGACAGCTCATTTAAGATGTTTCAAATATTTTCCATGAGCTGCTGGAAATGGTAAGATTGCCATGGTTACCTACCATGACTTAGGGTCAGATAAAACACTTTTATATTCTGTGTTTGGTGCTGTTACAATCAACATAAAATGCACTGCATCTGATGTTCCAACCATTATTTATCATTTAATAACTAAGTTCCTATTGTTGGTACTGGGGGAAAAGGGAAAAACAAATCAAAAAACAAAACAACTCAGGATTCAATCCAGACCAATTAAAATAAAAGGAAATAGAGCTTTAAATCCTCAGTAAGAGCTGTAACAGCCTCTGCTAGTACACAATGCATCTTACCCTAAATAAAGACAACATCACATTCATTCAAAGATGAATGTGCAAATGAAGAAATAAAACTCAGGTTATTCCAGTGTAGCCTAATATTTTTCACCATCTTGGTCACCCGAGTCTTAGCAAAATTACATCCTTTTTCTTCTGTTTACAAGATACCAAATCATTAATCTCAAAATGAAGATGGAAAGGAGAAGCTGAAATGGAAGCTAACTAACCATTCAATTGCTGAGGTGAGTATTAATTTTTACAGGCTAATTGACACCTGTGGAAAGGCCACAATAAAATATGACTTGAATGCACCTGACATTCAGTAACTATCGCATCAGGGAACAGTTTTACAGAGGCACAGCTTCCAACACTCAATATACCAAACACTGCTGTATTACACAAAACCAATTTTGAAATTAATGAACCTACACAATGTTAAATTTTCCATCCCACTTCTACTGCCAGTTTCTGTATGGCAGAATCAGTTAGTGCTATGCAACAGAATAAGGGCATACTACACATGAAACTGCGCACTATAATAGTCTGCAAATTTCTACATTCACTGTTCAGTGGAAAAAAAAATGAATTAAGAGAATAAAATACAGAGAGGGAATCAAGGCACTGTCATGCCTTGAAATAAAATCATTCTTTAAAGGGGAATTTACTATGAAATGGGAATTATTGCTGTGTGTACTAAAATGGATGACGCATTTCCATCATTTCAGTGATACCACAAAGTAAGTAATACTTTTACACAAAGTCATTTAAAACAGGCATTACTGAAAACCATCCAGCAGATGACGTGCTAAGGGTGAGCTATGGGTTTGTCAATGCCCTCAATCTAGCAAAAAATTCTGTGGGTAATTACAACATTTTCATTATCATTTCTAATTTTTTGAGACTTCAGGCACTTCATCTCCTGCAGTACCACACAGAGTTGCTTGGCTGTTCAGTATGGAAATGGCAGCTCAGCAGCTATGCCAACCTTTTCAGGTCACCAGAAGAGCTACAAGATCAGTCTAAGGCTCACAAATATGGGTTTTATTCAAATGTTAATTTTTGAAAAAAGTCTTGCCTTTTCTGTTGAGTAAGAGGGTAGTATATATATCACAGCATTATAGCTACTAAGGTTTATAGTAATACTAAGGTTTTGTCTGTGCTTTCTTAGAGTACAATGTTGTTGCATAGCATCCTCCAAGCAAGTCCAGAGCACAAATCTACTAATACTCTGTGGTGGTTTGGGCTGGGTGCCCTGTGCTACGTGGTGTATTTCCTGTGTCCAGAAGTCCAGCCCAGTGGGTGGACATAGGAAACCAGGTATCTCCTACCATAATCTTTGCACCGCTATAAAATCCAGCGCAGAGTCTAGCACTTCCTCTTTCTTCCCCTCACCGGCACCCGGTAACTGGGGGAGACATCTCCCAGCCTTGGGCCTGGCTAGGCCCAAGGCCAGGGGATGGGCGGTCTCAGGCCTGGTCAGCCGAGACTAGCCTAGCGGGGGGGGGAGAAAAGAACAAGCCCTGAGGGTCTTGGGCCCACCCTCAGGTGGAGATGGGATGTTTCTGGGTCTGCTTTGGGGTTTCTTTTGTCACTGTCCCTGGTTCTCTGTACACATTCACCCTTTTCCATTTAAGCTTTCCATCATTTTTGCAATCCGTTCGTCAGAGTCGTTATTTTTGCCCATGGTGGGGAGGGGGTCTGCCTCAACCCACTACACATACACATAAAAGTGTGTAGCACCTAGGCCAAATCAGAACATACAATCTCATTTTGATAAATTCTTCACTCACATAATCTCAAACTATGTCTTGTACTACTCTAAATTGGCTGAGGCATACACAGAATCCTGGAACCAAGTACATTCCCTAAGATACCTGGCAGTATCATCCATCCAAAAGGCTAAACTTTCTCAAACCTCTCTCAACAGCTTCTAAGAAATTCTGAGAATAAAACTAAAACTGATCTCTTTTTAGTGTTGTGTTTGATGCCAACGTTAGAAACAGAGTTCAATTTTCAATCTTATGCTAAAAAAACTAAGGGTGTCATCTAAATAGTCCAGAATTTAAAGACATAAATGCCAACCATGTGTCAATTTGTCAACTGGTCAGGAATCAACTGTTTATCAAAAAAGTATCAGCAGAGAACTGCAGCCTATATGGAGACCCCCTAGAGCTCATCTTTTGCTTGGCTATTTAACAGGGAATTTTTCTCTCCCCAGACCAAGTATTATCAGTGCACTCTCTGTTTTTATTCAGGAGATTCTGGAAACCAATTCATGAAACTGAGAAGCAGTTTTTCAGTAGCCTATATTACAGCAATAACCATCAAAAATATTAGTTAAAATGTGTCTCAGTTCAGTGCTTCCCCCAACACTGCAGTTTTCTTTCTTATCAGGTTTGCAAAATGCCCTAAAAGCAATAAAAACAGACCGTAAATCTAACCCAACAAACTCCAACCTTTACAAACGTGACACACAGAGCTCACAGTGTACAAGCTCATATATATCTATGTATATAAAAGCTCACAGTGATGCCTTCCCTAAAAAATAACAAAAAATTTCAAAAACCAGAAAACACTGAACCCATAGCAAAGAGCCAAACTCACAAAGAGGTTAACAAAGACCTACAATTTCTCTTCTAACCCCTCAGCAAGTGAAAGAAATTGCTGTCAAAATCCCCTTTAAAGTTCAGTAATGACAGTTTCTTCACTCCATTTCAGTAAATATTTTCCCTTCCCAGGAAAGTCCTTCAAGTAGAACTTATGCCACTTCTCTCTTTTTGGATAGTTTCAGCAAGTCAGGAGAGGGGATGCTAAGAGAATACAGATAGGTGCAGACTGCCACAGAATTGCTGAGAAGATGGTTATGGGGAGAGACAGAGTAGCCCAGGTACCACTCTCCTAGCTAAGCTCTCTCTGGACATATCTGGCTAACATTGCAGCAGTCTTACATAGTCTGCTGATACACAACAACATCTAAGACATCTAAAGGAGATACAACAATTCTGTTTTCTAAAATAAAAACTGACTGAATGAGGAATATCAGTATCAAGTGCCTGTTATTTATAGTGCTTTCATGTAAAGGTACTTCACATGGGACAATGAAGAAAATCAGCTTTCATGCAGGAAGCATCTTCAGTGTTTCACATGATCTCAAGTATTCAATATTTAGTTCTCCCCAGGTTTTACACTAAACATGTTGAGTACAATCAGTGGCCAAACATTCCTGGAGAGCAAGTAAGGTTAGAATTTGCCAATACCACTGACACAGTGGGATCGAGGCACCCTCCTCAAGCGTGCAGATGACGCCAAGGTGTGTGGTGTAGTTAACAAGCTGGAGAGAAAGCATGCCTGCCAGAGGAACCTGGACAAGCTTGAGAAGTGGGCCCTCATGAACCTTGGTTCACCAAGGCCAAGTGCAAGGCCCTGCACATGGGCTAGGGCAAACCCCAGTATCAAGCACAGGCTGAGGGATGACAGGATGCAGAGCAGTTCTGGAGAGAAGGACTTGGTGATAATGGAACATGAAAAGTTGGACATGAACTAGCTATGTGCACTCACAGCTCAAAAGGCCAACCATACTCTGAGCTGCCTCAAAAGAAGCATTGCAGTAGGTGGAGTGAGGCAATTTTGTCCCTCTGCTCTGGTGAGACCTCATCTGCAGCCCTGTGTCCAACTGGAGTCCCCCAGTATATCAAAGATGTGGACCTGTTGGAATGGACGATGGCTGGAGCACCTCTGCTATGAAGTTTTTTAGCAGGGCCTGTTGTGACAGGCCAAAGGGTGATGGGTTTAAACTAAGGGGAAAGATTTAGACTACATACAAAGAAGAATTTGTTTACAATGAGGGTGGTGAAATACTGGCACAAGCTGCCTAGAGAGGTGGGAGATGCCCCATCCATGGCAACAGATTGGACGGGGATCCGAGTGACCCGATCCATCTAGTTAAAGATCTTTCTGCTCACTTCAGGAGGTTTGGACAAGAGGATCTTTAAACACCCCTTCCAACAATATGTTGGGGGAATCAACTATATTGATAGGTACAGGAAAAGCAGAAGAACGTGAATAAAACTGAAATTTCAGAGAAAGGAGATTTTTAGTTTTACTCCTGCAATCACGTGTCCCTGCTAAGATATCTCTGAAAAGGATCCAAGTAACTTGGGAATTTAGCATCACCATCACAATAAGAAATAAAGTTAGAAAATTATTTTTATATTTTCCTTTTATACTTGGAGGCTACTAGAATACCTAAATGACGCATGAGTTGTTATAAAACTGCAATATTTTTATCTAGCAGTTGTCCAAGCAGCATGTAAATTACATGACTTTCTTTTTTTTTCCCCCCTTAATGTCATGATGTAAAGCAACACCATCTGAGCTGTTTCTATGGGCTCTAGCTTCAATATTTTTTTGGTGATAAATTCCTTTTCTTAACTGTAAGAATTACAAGACAGCAAAAATAAAAACACCTTGACAGGCAAAATTTTGTTTTGTAGACCCCATATAGTCTGGGTTGCTTCTTCCTAAACTTCACCACCAATTAACATCAATTTTTGGGTAATTTGTAAAGAAAAAGACTCAATTCACTATTTTCACCAAAAAAATTATACTTGGGCAGCAAATGAACACTTTTTCTTCCAGTGAGACATTCTGAAAGAGATGGAGAAGTAGGAGCTGGCAAACAGTTGCCTTTTAAATTAAACCACTGAAAATGTGATACGCTGCTCTGCACTGCACTGGCTTTAACCTTCATGCTGAGTTTCAGGTAACTCAAGACATTTCATACCACAGAACTTGAAGATGAAGTGTTTGCTAAAAAGTATTTGTCATATAAAAGCCAACCATTTCCTACTGACTTATTTCTCTTCTCTTAGATAGCAATATGACAAAAAAAATGGAAATGAACTGAATGCTCCTTTTCAAGTGCTGTATGCATAAAACATCAACTGCAGTCTTTTCCAGTAGAAAACCCAGAGGATCAGGATTCAATATGTGAAATACTCTGTAGTTGCTCTTAGTGTGCAGGCAATAGTGTCACGGCGTCAGAAAAGAGGCATGCTATGACTAGAAATCTTAACAAATATGCCAAGTGTGAAATTATTTACTATTTTCTATTTGTATTGATTATTTTCTATCTGTACAGTACTTAAGTGACCTATTTGCAAAGCAGTGTATGAAAACAACTGAACATACTAGTTACGTACTGGTAAAGAGTATAGAGTATAGAATTAAAACATCTATATTGCATCATCACAGAACTGTTTCAGTTGGAAAAGACCTCTAAGATCACTGAGTCCAACTGTCAACCTAAGATCACCATGGCCATTAGACCATGTCCTGAAGTGACACATCCATACATTTCCTAACCAAAGCAATACTTCACTTCAAATTTTTAATATAGAATGTAAGGATTTATATTTCCAAAGCTTTTCTCCTTTAATAGTGTATTTCAATTCTGAAACATCAGAGCCATAATTTTCTACTAATTCTACTTAAGACATTGGTTATCAAAGCTTAGTACTAAGAAATATTATTTAGCCCACTGCCCCAAAGGAATTAGCCAGAAGTTCTGTTTTCTTCTCTGCTAAGTCATAGCTCCTTATAACAGTATGACTTTGACAAACTACTCTGATAAAAGGATAGTTTCTACAAGCCACTGCACCCGATCAGGTACAAAAGCACAGATATCTGTACTTCTGACTTCTAAGCCTCCTTGACCTAAACATGATGAAAAGCCTTGCAGCCTTTTCACTTGCTTCTTTCTCCAGAACTCAGAAGAGGGTTTCCTTAAAAAAAAAAAAAAAAAAAGAAAACAGAAACCAAACTTATTCCTCTCATGCTCCTTCTCCTTTTATCCCTTTCCAAGGGGAGTTCGGTACCTCCATCATCTGAAAAGAAGCTTTAAAAGGGTATGTTCCTCTGAAAAGACAAGTCCTGCTGGCCCAAAATGTAAGGAGATATAACATCAAGGGCATAGTATGAAATCCTTAAGAGAAAAAAATATTACAATTCTAATTTGAATGGCTTCAAATTACTTCACATATATAAACACAGACAACTCTTTACTTGATGAACAGTTAAAAAACAAGCATTAAAATCAGAAAACACAATTTGCAAGAAAATCTTTACCTTTTGTATCTTTTAATCCTAAAAAAGCTATCCTTTAGACTGCCTTAAACTCCTCACTATCTTCAGCAGCAGGCAAATAGACCAGACACTGATAAAAAAGTGCAGCTAAGCCAGCAGAAAAAAAAATAGTCATCTCAGTGCAAAGGCAGGATTTGTACTGGCATGTATGGGTGAAGGATAAAGTCAATGGTGACTAGATCATGCAGAATTACAAGACACATTCCAGAAGCCACCTTCACGTACGTCCTAAATGCTGTCTCGGATGTCGTCATACACGTACAGGTCTATACGTGTACACACATACACAAAACCATTTACAACTTAGCCTGGTCACTGATACGTGAGAGGGACACATTTACTTTATTGACCTAAGATTTGGGCACAAAACAAGCTATGGCTAGAGAAATGGCTTACAAACTTCAGAAGTTCCACAGGCTAAAAATGCTGAATCTCCTAAAAGTAAACTTATTTTTAGATTTCTGTATTGTTCCTCCTATGCACTTAAGAGTCACTGCAAAATCACTCTCTTCTAATCTCAGAAAGTGCTGTGTATTCTTTCCACATAGGGTATCCAATGTTTTAAAGGAAAGCAAAGGATATCACTCAGTCAAGTCAGCATTCAGTGAAAAGCTACCTCATTCAATTTCTATACACTTAGACAATCACTGAATTCACATCTTCTGTGGAAGCAAAGAACCACATCTATTTTGATATGGCCTCTATTGGGACAATACCCTTGCAAGAGGATACTTAATCAGATGTTTACTCAGTTACTAAAACCCATTCTGGACAGTGTGGAAGTAGCAACTGAGATTCTAAGGACATCGCAATATTGAAAAGGTTAGAATAATAAGTCCAGTAAATACTCCTATATTATTGCTTAAACGTTAGTCTGAAAGCAACATTTTAAGAAGTGAAATGCCAACACAGCACCAGCAAAGAATCAGAAGCTACCTGCAAGGGCTCATCTTAAATTTGAAAAATTAAGGTAGTATTTTTATGCGAAAGCATAGAGGAGCCCTTTTGCAATCAATATGAAGATCATATGAAGCTTCTCTTCATGAGCTTCACATTAACTCAGCACACTCTAGGTCACGGAACGAAACCAATTCTTTGGACATCAGGAACCTGAGAGGAAGGCAGCACTCACAAAGACTGTGTTAATGGAAGTATGAATTCTAATGATCCAAAGTACCTTAAGGCCAACAAAAAGGCAAAAATCTATTACATTCAAGAAAACCATGCTTTGAAATTTTAAGGTTTGGTATGTATATATATCTACATATATCCTGATCTCCCTGATTTCTATTGCAGCAGGAAAATTATGCATGCAAATTGATGGTTCTCCATTATTTTTTCTACACTGCTCTCTACTAGTCAAGTTCCCCCCTCAGAGCTCCAATACTCTGCATAGTAAAGCAGTGGATAGTATTTTATAATGGCAGCAGTGGTTCTAGATCATGGAGTAGAACATGGTGACTTGGAGACTAGTGCTGGTATCAAGAGAGGAATCAATTACAACAAAACTCTCTTTCAATGCCACTAACATTTAGCATATCACCTTCATTAGTCTCACAGCACCAAACACAGTCCACTGAAGATATGCAATCAACAACAAAATTCAGGTCTGCAGCTTGAGTATTGTGTGCTGTTCTGGGCTCCTCAATTCAAGAGAGTGAAAGAACTACGGGACAGAGTCCACCTAGGAGCTATGAAGATGCTGAGGGCAGTGGAACATTTCTCTTATAAGGAAAGGCTGAGAGACCTGGGGCTGTTTACCTGGAGATGCAAAGAATGAGAGGGGATCTTATCAATGTTTGTCAGTATCTAAAGGGTACCAGACTTCTTTCAGTGGTGCCCACAGAGAGGACATGGGGCAATGGGCACAAACTGGAACACAGGAAATTCCATCTGAACATGAGGAGAAACTAACTTACTTTGAGGATGACACTGCCTTGGAACAGGCTGCCCCACAGAGCTTGTGGAGTGTCCTCCCCTAGATATATTCAAAACCCATCTGGATGCAATTCTGTGCAACCTGCTCCAGGTGACACTGCTCTAGCACAGGGGGTGGACTAGATCTCTAGAGACCCTTACCAACCCCTACCATTCTGTGACTCTATAATGTGCTGTGGAAATAATCTTGTGTGATAACTGAGGTAAGCTCAGGCAAATCTGCTGTGGAAGTACTACTTTGAAAGCTATTTACAGTAGGCAGCCAGAGGTATAATCATTGGTCATTTCCAACTACATAACTGGCTTATGCCTCACAATGGGATTCTTTCAGGAGTGCAAGGGATGGCACCTATTTCTTACTGTAAAGAACAGATACTTTTTCTGAGATCTGATATGACAGAAAGTGATTGTAGGTTTATACATGATTAAGGTAGAATTTTAGCCTAAAGCTAAAGCACTGAAAGAGTAAGTGATGCAAATTTTTTAATGAGTTCCTCAACTGATAATTTTCTATGCATCAATTGTGCAACCGAAGCTGTAATTCAATTACTATTTAAAGTAATTAAAGATGAAAGACTATTTTAAAAAAAAAAAAAAGCTTAAAAGAAGGCTTTTGTAATTTACTGAAGTGGCTGATACTCCACCACTTCAAAAAAGAATTAGTTATGTAACAAAGAAGAAAATACATTGTTTCTATTACAAAATTTTCCACTAAAAATGAAATTTTAAATGCATGATCTTCTAATACATGAAAAACAAAACCAGGAAAGCTCTCAGAAGTACTTTCCTTTACTCTGATAGTAGGCAATGAACAACCACATTATGTCTGCACTTTATGCCCAGCAACCAGACCTACAGATTTTCTTGATAATTTCCATATATACTTTTATCATCAGCTGTCTGGTAGCTGTAAAAAGTATTAATGATAGTCACCTCTCTTTTCGTGAGTGTGGATACTGATACTTTGAGTTAAGTACCTTGTTTCCAATGGCTTTTTTTGGTGGAAAGTTAAAAGTCCTCACTTGTTGGTATTTATTCTGCAATTTATGATGCAAGCTTCTGAACTCCGCATATCTTCGATAAACATTCCATTCATCATCCTTTATCCTAACATAAACCTGCAAAATACAAATATGGAAATAAATGATTTAAAGACAAACCATTGAACTAATGTATCTCTTTCACTCTTCAAAGCTTCATGGCTTAATATCTTCACATTCATGCTGCAATGGGACCTTAAGTTCCAGGATCACTGACCCATAGATACATCTCTGACTGTGTACTGTTGTACAGATCGTTTATCTTTTTCCCTCTCATCCTCCCTCTCCTACTTTTATATTAATCAAGACAAACACAGTTTGCTCATTTTAACACGGCTCTGGGGCAACATTGCTGCCACTTTTTGTTAGCATTTATTCCAACATATTCTACTACCCAGCAACCAAAGGAAAAAATAATTTAATACCACTATAGAAATAAATTTTATGTACTGAACATGGGTTTTTAACTTTGAAAATCAGCTTTGTAGCATCAGAAGTGCAAAACATTATTTCATGCAAAGCATGAAACTTAATTTACTTTCTAAAAAAATTACACTGAATAATAAGCTAGAAATGTTATTGTTTGGAAAACAAACAGAGTTCATTCTTTCGGCTTGTACAGGACATTAAATGTAATTTAACACAGCTGTAGTTTTTGTGATTCTGGTTTTGTTTGCCACTTAATTATTTCATTAGCATATTACCAATTACATGCTAAGTACATTCTCTAGGAAAACTTCATGCAGAAGTGAAATATACTTACAGAAAGCTGTGATTTCACTCATTACTAGGGAATAACCCTTCCTCTACAGAAATGAGCTCACCATTTTAAAAGAACGATGAAACGGCGCAAATCAGAAACTACAAAACAAGCATCAAACCTCAAAAACACAGAGTGACCTATTCCATGGCTACTTCTGTAGAATTTGTAGCTCATTCATTCTCATGTGTGTGTTAATATTCTCAGTAATTTTGCACCACAAATTAAGCTGGAAGAGTGCTGATGCCACTGCACTGCCTTGCTTTTCCAACAAAAAAAAATGGTAATTTAGTAAGTAGCAAGGCAATTATCAGAAGAATGCTTATGCAAAAAAGCAGCACCAGCAACCATTCCACAAGGAGTGGGCAATAACACCTGTATTTTTGTGACTGCTGGAAAAAATTACATTTGGGGTTTGATGTGACCATTTCCAACACTGAATTGTAGCCTTTCCTGATCACAGAAACATTAACGTGGTCCTTCTCTAGATTCACCAAGTCCTCAGAAAAGAACCAAAAATTTTACTAAGTAATCATGGCATTTCAGAAGTCCAGTGCAGCCAAGTTAAATATCATCTCCCACAAATCATCTTATGCAACTTTCCTTTGGTTTGGTGTTTTTAAAGAAGACCTCTTCTCTCTACAGACACCTAGTTTCTCAAATTTATAAGAGAATTCTGTCTTGAAACAAAATACAATCTATCATGCTATACTATGCAACTTCTGACAAACTGCAGTATTTCACTGTAGAAAATATTCATACATACTAATATCATCAGATTCTATTGAATAACAAGAATATTTTTGTGTTACTAGAGTACTCCATTTTGTTTCACAATTATGACAAAACCCAAAAAACTATCACTCCAAAATGATCTCATCTAAGAATAGAAGAGATTCAGGGTATTATGTGAGTTACATAGCACAGAAAGCATCTGGTGGGAAGAGACCTCCAAGACCGTCCAGTCCAGTCTAGTCTTCAATCCAGCACTGAAGGATCAACAGTAGACCATGTCCCTAAGGGCCAGGTCCACATGCTGCTTGAACACCCCCGGGGTTGGTGACTCCACCACTGCCCTAGGCAGGTGATTCCAATATTGGATAACCCTTCCTGATATCCAGCCTGAAACTCCCCAGGACAGCTCATAACCATTCCCCCTAGTCCCATCACTTGTCATCAAGTTGAAGAGGCTGGCCCCCAACATGCATATGCAAACAAAAATTCAACTAGTTTTGGTACCAAGAATTCAGGATAGGATGACTGTAACAGGCTGCAAAAAGTATTCACATTTCTTTTTCATTTTGAAAATAAAGGCAGAATAAAGATAATAAACACCTACGAGACCATCTGTTTTAACAATTCAGTATACCTCTGAAGGAAAATTAAGGGAAACATGTAATGCAAGTATTTTGCATAATTACAATAAAACTGATTTAATGCAGCAAAACCTATATTAAATAGTCTTTACTCATCCAGCTCTAACCTCTCTCCCTGCCTATTCTCAGTTCACCCACCATATTGTTTGAAATTTTGTATATGCTCCCAAGATTCACATTTCAGCCTCCCTACAAGGGACAGGGATGACAAAAAAGCTTAAACTATTTTTAACCACATTATTTAATATGGAAATCCTAATTTAACTAAGGATTTATCTTTGCATATGTGGTTTAATGAATCATGCAGTTCAGCATTACCTGTTAAGCTCTAACCCACAGTTAACTAATTAAGGAATCCAGTACACTGTAATTTAAATTTTTAAGTACCGAAAAAACATAGCATAATTTCTTAGCTAAAACTGCCAAAGAATTTCTTCCTGTTTCTCTATCTACATAGATATTGATTTCTTTTAGACAGTAAGAAATTCAAATGCAACATTTGGAGCCCTGTGCATTATTGAATTTATTGGCAATCATATAATAGAGCATGAAAGGCATATTAGAGTTCATGATGTAGTACACATTTAAAGCTGTATTATCTCGACAGGGAACACTATTCACAAGCCAAGATATTTAAAGACACTCAATGCAAATTCAGTTGGGAAATCAGGCAAAGTAAATCCTGAATATAACACTGTTATGGTAAATGTATTCTAATCTAGACCTCTAAGACATATAGTTCTCTTCATCAATCAAATACAGATCATACAACAGCAATAACAGAGAACAATTATCACAGAATCACCAAGGTTGGAAGAGACCTCAAAGATCATCAAGTCCAACCTGTCACCCAAGACCTCATGACTAAACCATGGCACCAAGTGCCACGTCCAATCCCCTCTTGAACACCTCCAGGGATGGTGACTCCACCACCTCCCTGAACAGCCCGTTCCAATGGCGAACGACTCTCCCTGTGAAGAACTTTCTCCTCACCTCAAGCCTAAACTTCCCCTGTTGCAGCTTGAGACTGTGTCCTCTTGTTCTGGTTCTGGTTGCCTGGGAGAAGAGAACAACCCTTCCTGGCTACAACCACCCTTCAGGTAGTTGTAGACAGCAATACAGTCTGAGCCCTGAGCCTCCTCTTCTCTAGGCTAAACAATCCCAGCTCCCTCAGCCTCTCTTCGTAGGGCTTGTGCTCGAGGCCTCTCCTGAGCCTCGCTGCCCTTCTCTGGACACGTTCAAGTGTCTCAATGTCCTTCTTAAACTGAGGGGCCAAGAACTGGACACCGTACTCAAAGTGTGGCCTAACCAGTGCTGAGTACAGGGGCACAATGACTTCCCTGCTCCTGCTGGCCACACTATTCTTGATGCATGCCAGTATGCCATTGGCTTTCTTGGCCACCTGGGAACATTTGGTATTTTGGTATTTAAAAATTTTGTCTACAAACCAAGCTTCTTGAGATGCATAGTTTGAAACTGTCTTAAAAGACATTAGGATTATTCTTATCACTTCCAATTTATTCACATTCATTCACGGTCTTCTAAGAGGAAAGCACTGAAATCTGTAGCTGCTGAATACAGTTTTGTGCATGTTCATCCCAAATTATCATGCTGCACCCTACAGCAACACTACTTTTCTACTACTGGAAATACCTTAACATATGACATATAAACACAGAACAGTATTTTAAGATCATGTTACAGAAAGTTGGAAGCACTACTCTTAGGTTCATTCCCTGATCAATTTAAAACATTCACCACATTCTCTTTCAAATGCCCATGTTTTTCCCAACCTAATTAAGTAATTGTCAAAGAAATGCAAATATACAGACCAAAGGAAAAAAAAAAAGCTGGAATGGTTATTTGATTATAGACAAAAATTTGTGCTTTAATAAGTAACAACAGTCATGCCTGATTAGCATGTTCATCATTAATCTTATTTGTTTACTGCTCTGCAAACAAGGCAGATTTGCAAGTAGCCATTCAAATATTTATATCACTTTAAGAATCACAAAATCTTGGTTTCATTATCCTAAGTGTCAGCCACTGGTAATTATAGCAATAAAAGGCATGACTAATGGCATTTGCTGCACACTTCACAGGAAAGTGGAATTCATATGTGCACCGAAAATAAAAAGACAATCTACAGTTAAGAAATGTGATAAAATAGTATTATTGCAATAATCATCTTGCTTCACAGGCACTGAAGAAATTGCAACTAACCACCACCACCTAGAGGTAAAAATGTAAACACAGGATTTATTTTTTTTTATTATTCTGATCTGGATCCTCTTTTTATCCCTGTGAATATACTAGAAAAGAGTATTTTCTAATGGTAGGCTGACTGAGCAACATCTCCCTCACAAAAAAGTTTCCCCAAAAAGACTGGCATCAAACTGCACAGATCACAAATAGCAGCCATCACAAAGCAAGCAGTAAACAAGAGAAGACAGGATGTTTATAAGAGAAGAGCAGACTTTTGCCAGCATGACCCTGATTTCGCAAAGCTGCCTAATATTTCAACTGTCTGCTTAAAGGACTAGGCTTTCTTAACTGTTACTTTGTGTAAAATATTTTAGTTTATTTGTGTGTGGCAAGGTCCTGTAATAATTAATAATTAATCAGCTGACCACCTACTAACAGCCATCACAAACTTGGTAAAAGAGTAAAATCTCTGAAGCTTCAAAGTGGATAGCTGCAATTGTTCTAATGTTCTTACTACATTATGACAATCTAGTCTGAGCTCCTGTCACAGCCCAGATAATTTAATTCAGTAACATATGATTAATCCTTATGTTTGTTGATTCATGAGGAGGACATCAACTGGTCATCTTAATTAATCTTTCCACTCAGGTGCAAAATTAATTATACTAGTAATCTGTCAGAATGAACAAATAGCAAGACAGTAGTCAAGATGTAAACCTGAAGCAAAACAAAGCTGAGCAAGTATGAAGAAAGGAGAAGGTTAGAATGCATTTGCTATGTACAAAAGATAAATAATAGTGGAAGAAAAGAGATTTCCTCATCATACCTATTATTTCCATTTTAGGATTAAAATAGTCAACCTCAGCACAGCATTACAAACATGGGCAACTCATCTTAATCCTATGCCACAACCTCTAAGATGCTTCCACTGTACTTTTATCACAAAGCATATTGATTTCAATGGTTCAGAAAATTCTCTGGTGAATTACAATACATATTTCAGCAAGTACACTTAAATATGAACAAAACCAAGAGTGATACTTATCCAGAAAAGTTGTGTATCTTCTGCAATTATCCAGGGATCTCCTAAGGAAGGAAATCTTTGTGTCTGGATTTATTTTCCTTCGATTTAATTGGACCAATTACTTTCTACACTCATGTCAACCACCTAATTTAATGGATCTGCTTTAGCGGGGGTGGGGGGTGGACAAGATGATCTCCAGAGGTCCCTTCCAACCCCAGTCATTCCGTGAAGCATTTAATACTCTCAAGCTCTGCAGCAAGATGTCCTTTGCCCCCATTATGTTGTGGAGAAAAACACCCTCACTTGTTTTGAAACTGCATGGTAAGAGTTTCAATAGATGCTCCAATTTGCATTCCAAAACAGTTAAAAATCTCTCCATGTCTTTCATGATTTGAAAGACTGCTATCATGTTCGCCTCTCAGCTTTGTTGCAGGCTGAGAATTTCTAATATGCTCTCCAAATGAAAAAGCTTCATTTTTCACCCACACTCATTCCCATTCTGACACACTTCTTTAGAGACAACTTGAACTGCACACAGATAAGATAGAGATTATACACAGTATAATAGTTTTCTGTTTTTCTATTACTTTCCTAATGATTTCAAACAATTTTGGGTTTAGATCTCCCTAAACCCTTCTAAAATTGTCACACTATCTACTTTAAAATCTTCTGGTATCCAAGCCAGAAGCTATTTATCAGGCAGTTTTCAACCATTTTGTCCTCGAATTCCTGGTGAACTGCATGTGAAGACTTACCCTCTATTAGTTCAGTAAGATCTTCTACAACAGATAATCTGCTATTACTCCACAAGGCATAATCCAGAATGGGAAACCCCCAGAACACCACCATGGTGAACACAGATGTTAAAATATGCATTTTTCCATTACTGTTTTATGTTCTGAGACCTTCCTCTTCAGCTTGAGTATTTCTGTCACTTTAGCAAGTGGCCTCTTCCTGGCATGTACAAAAGAAACCATTAGATTTCATGCTTTATGGAAGTTCTTAGAGGCCTGTAACACTACTTTTACCCTTTTTAGCTCCAGAATGTGTACACTCCCCTATTTTTCTTTAGAGGTATGTTAAATTATTTTATATTTTTAAAATGTGTCTGTTCACTTCTAATAACTTTCCTTATTGCACTAGTAAGTCATCCTTCCCTTGTTTTTCCTTTCTTAAAATAGGTTATGCGTTGCCTCTGAGCAATATTCAAGTTTTAAAGTGTCCACTATGCCTGCAAACCATCTTAGCTACCCCTTTTAGGTGTTTGGTTGTGGGGTTTTTTTATCAGTTTTCTCACTTTTTAACTCATTTCCTTTTCATAGGCAAATATTACAGTAGTGAATTTTTGCTTTCATTGTTCCTTTTACAATAGAATTTACATTAATTTTACTTTATTTAAATTCCTATTCCCATTCCAAATATCTGTTCTTCTTTACACATGAATCTTCCTCTAGCTTTCAGTTTATAAATTCTATAATCCTCAAGTGCCAGTAACTGAGTTCTGCATTTAAAATCACCCTTCATGTGAAAAATATGTCATAGAATCAACAAGGTTGGAAAAGACCTCAAAGACCATCATGTCCAACCTGTCGCCCAAGACCTCATGCCTACTAGACCATGGCACCAAGTGCCACGTCCAATCCCCTCTTGAACACCTCCAGGGATGGCGACTCCACCACCTCCCTGGGCAGCCCATTCCAATGGCTAACAACTCTCTTAGTGAAGAACTTCCTCCTAATCTTCCCCTGGCACAGTTTGAGATTGTGTCCTCCAGAAACATGTCTAAATTCTAGTGAATAAATCCTTTATTTTTTCAACATTTTTTCATTCATGCAGCAGAATACTAGATCTCCACCTCTCCATACTCTCCTATTGGAAATCACATGGAAATTATCTTCCACACTGACTTAGTAGCTTATGTAGAAATATGAAGTCTTCCCACCTTTATACTTACCATGCCAAGTCCCATATGATATCACAGGGCATGACAAAACTGAACTTCCCTATTCTCAGTAGGGATCTTTGTCCTCAGAACACTGCTCAGTGTAAGAGAAAACAAAGACCTAACTGGCTATTTGATTTTAAACCCCCTGCATCACAACATTTATTTTTTATCTTTATTGTAGTCACGACTTATTTATTGCAGTTATCTGAAAGTCTGTCAGTTTTGTGAAGTGGTGAGATACCAGAAAAAAGTGGGGGAAAAAAGCAATTTATTCAACCTAACTAAACTTAAATGCACATCCAATTTTCAATAAAATTTATACACTAATTGCTGTAACATGCACAGCTGAATGATCTATATTTATGGCTCTGTTAACTTTTAAGACAGTATTAGCTAGCGCTAGATCATGAAAACTGATTAATCTGCTGCTCACAACTGTCACCTTGAACCCACAGAGTATAAAATTTGGCTGTTTCTAGACCTTGCTTTTAAATTCTTAATATTCATAACCAGTAAATTCTGCCAGCTGAACATTACTGCAAGAGCGCAGTTTAACTCTACAAATACAGAGGTCTGATTGAATTTTTTACATCTAGTGAGATTCATTACAAAATGTTGCTTGCTTTCTGAGTCCACAACCTTATTTCTGAGCTTGTCCAGAATTCTTAATCTATAAATGAACTATTGGATGGTTGAAACTGTCTGACTGGAGCTGCAAACTTCTCTTTCTATATTCACTGAAGAATATAACATCTGGGTCTTTTAAGGCTGGAAAATATACTGATTTTGAACATGACATCTGAAACATTTCAAAATATTAAAATGACACAAAAAGAAATGCTTTACAGTATTACACATCAGCATTAAATTAAAAAAAAATTAATAAATTGATTAAAATTAAGCACTATAACAGAACTCCTGCCTGAGTCTGTTCATGTTCTGTCCAGGTCAAGTTCTCCTGATACGCAAATTAACATTTTTGCTTCTTTTCCTGGTTTAAGAAGTAAAAATGCAAAATTTGCATTTATTTTTAAGAGGCACAGCTACTCAGATTTATGTCTCCTAATTCATATATTCTTAATAAGCCCAAAGGGTGACAGATACTGTGGACCTGATAGATTCATACTTTTCTACGTTATTTCGGGTGTTCTGCTATTCTTTCCAACATCTTTTGGTCATTTCCAAGGCATGTGATATGCACGCAGTAGTTTAATCTGCTAGAAAGTATGTATTTATGAGCAAAAAGGAACAGAAAAGGGACAAGAACTCTAAAGTGCTTCAACAATTAATATGACATAGAAAGTCTCCACTGTCAAACTGTCTTCCTCTCTCCATCAAGTGAAATGCTGCAGCGAGAGACTATTTCAAATCAGCAAAGGTTAACGAGTTGGTGCATAACAATAGAGGCAAGGAGGACAATCTTTCTAGCTCTCTAATAACATAAAATGCATAAGAAACCAAACCATGTCAGAAATAGATCTATATGAACCACATTTGGAAAAGCAATGGTCAAGCTCCATGCCTTTCTGTAAATATTCATTTGGCAGCAACACCTTACCTTCTAAGTATTACACATACATCCAATTTTCACACAAGATAAGCACCTTAAGGCTAATTTCTTATTAGCTTTAAATACAGTCATAAATATTTAGCATACCTAAAAATGATGGTTACCCAAACCTTCAAACTGTCTGTTCCAACTGGCACACTTGAGCTTTCTCCACAGTACACTTGACAACTTTTCTCTCTGTATTGATCAGCACAAGCAGGTGCCAGTTTTTACACGTCAAGTTACAGTTACTCAAGTACTGGCAGAGAAATCTGAACTCCAAGAGATGTTGGTAATGATCTCACTAATATCAACATTCTGCAATATTGCTACTTGCCTTTACACTGATATACAAGAAGTTTCTCATGTAATTGATACAAAGAGTTATACATGCCTTCTAATTTTCTGCCATTCGAGAAGTAAATGATAAAGCCGCAAAAATAATGTTTATTATGAATAAGAGGACTCTCAGAAACAAGCTCAGTCATTTATCCTAATTGTTACTCCCACTCCTTGTCTGTTCATTAAATACTAGTAGCCTGGTAAATATCCCTCTTCCACAATTTCAGCACTGAATCGAATTCCCTGTAATCAGGAGTACATGTTTCAGCAGAAATTTAACAAGATAAATGCACAGTGCTGTTACTGAGGCTATTCTGAAGTTTTTACAAATCAGTGCTTTCCTGGTAGCTACAGAATGCAGAATATATATTCTACAAGCATATGATGTCATGTTTGATCAGAAGTGTGGCAATCGCTTCAAGTATTTTAATCACAGTACTATGCTACTATCAGTTCAAGTTGTTTGGGGTTTTTTCCTACACACACAATGATAGAAAACAAAGTAATTTACTAAACACATGTTCTTGCCACTCATATTCCTGTTACTGAGATTAAAAACTCTCAGGAATTCCACTGATGTATTTTTCCGTAAGGAAACATCTAAGCAGGTACCAAGATCCAAGTTTAATAAGAATTACAGAAGTTTTAGTTCCCTTCTAAAGGTAATGTTTACTTGCTTTTAAAAAAATATTAAAGTTGAATTAACACAAACTGTGGATGTTACAGCAATTAGTGTATAAATCTTAGTGAAAATGCCATTTAGAATTGGATGTGCATTTAAGCGTAGTTAAGTTGAATGGTTTTTTTCCTCAACCTTTAACAGTACACCGTTTTCTTTCCATTCCTTCATCTGTCATAACATCTCTTACTAAAGAGCTGCCTACAGCTCATCCACAAGCAGTTGCAACAATTGTTTTGTTTCTACTTCTTGACAACCAACCAAATGTAGAGGGAAAATTTGTGCGCAACAGACCACTAGTAAACACACCTGAGAAGGCCATAGTTTAAGTTAACTTTTTATTCCCAACTTACATGGAAAATTTTGGCCTCTTTTCCTTCACAGTAGGTCTCCCACTGCAACAATTCACGGCCATGATTTGACAGTTAGAAATGATGTTAACTTTTCACATGCAACACCATCAGAGTAACAGAGATGTGCTGGGGTGGATATTGATGCAGCTAAGAATGTCTGCATTAGCAGACTGGTGTCTGGGTTTGAGAACCTGTAGCCAGTGACAGCAAAGTGGAAGAATACGCAAGAGCCTGAAAGGCAAACAAAAAAACCCTGTACTTGTCAACAAGTTATGCTTCCACAAATGCTAATGTTCCCGAATTTGACTGATTATTCAATGCTTTTGAACAAATTACTACCTGTTCAGTATTGTTAGCTTTTCCTTCCATTAGTTGAAGTCTTATTTTTCATTGTCTTTTACTGGCCCAAAGGTAGGTGTTTCCTGCATTTTTCAACTATCTGCCAACACTTCATAAATGATTCAAAATTCTACAAAAATCAGACTGAAAGGAATGTTAAAAAGCTCCAGAAATCTTGTTCAGAGCTAAGTATACCCAGTTGAAACAAATGTAGAAAATGTTTGTAGCTGCTAATAATTGACAAATAAATACAAACAGCCTGGGACAATGTATTAAAGAGTGTTTAACGATTATGGTGCCATTCTATGCATGGACCATATCATGATTCTGAAAAAAACAATTCAGGGATGAAGGAACACTTCAACACTTCAACTACAAGGCAGACTAGAGGGCAAATCCCTAAATTCTGACCCAGCTGAAGCTGAATGCACCATGAACACTTCCAATGACACACAGTGAAGTCTTACTGCACCATTCAAAATGTCTTTGACTCAGTTAGTACAGTAAGCCACATCAGTCTCTGACTAGCAGCATTTCTGGTCACTGATATCCCCCAAAGTGAAATATATATGTATATGTATATGTAGCCATTAGTGATTCATATCTAATTGTTGTACTCCCTGCCCAACACAGCCATCTTACCAGCATGCTTTTAAAGTATGGAAAGCCAACTCTCAAAATACACTATTTGGATAATCAACACAATCCTATGGATGAATATGAACAAAGTTACTGCTGCTGTTTATTAACTGATCTCTACCAGAATTATACTCCAATCCTTAGATTATTCAAATGTCCCATTTTAGTCAGAAACCTTTGCACAGAGCCACTTACCTGATAAACATGGAATGCATTAGCAGCTTTTCCACGCAGAAAGACTGAGGGAATCCAGACATTAATAAGAGCACGGTTTGATCTGAGGAGTAGAGAGAAAAACTTAAAATAGTCAAACATTTATTTATAAGAACTGCAAATCAACTACCTCCAGTGATCTAATGATCAAAGTGATCAACAAAACAACATTTCAAATAGAGCAGCAGAAACACTGTAGTTCTGACAAACTTTTATACTCGCTGTATCTGAAAGTGTGCTCTAGCCTTATCACAACTGAAAAAGAGCACTAAATCAATTCCCTTTGCAGACTTTTTTTTTCAGGCTTGGGGTTCTTGTACAGTGTGAATTTGACAACATTTGATTATACACATGAAACAAAAGCTATTCATTTCAACAAACTCAACATTTTGGTCCACATTACTGAGTTCATTATATAACAGAAGAGCACTGCACAATTATGGAGAAGCCATTTCCATTCATTCTTTGTAATTCATCTCCAAATTGCTATGATTCAAAGAAATCACCCCCTCAAACACAAAAAGCTAGATTCATTAGTCTTACCAATAAAGACAAAACTCCAAATCACAACAGTTTAGGATCATCTGGGATGATCAGCTCCATTGTTTGTGGTTTTTAAGCACTATTTATATGCATTGATAAGGATTTATTATGAAAAAAAATATAAAGTCCGTGATATTATGAATAGCATCTATCAATCCAGAGCAGCAGAAGAGTGCTGTGTTAAAATACCAACACAGATCACTGAAAGAGCACTCCAAGACAATCTCCATAAATCTTCACTTCTCTCATCTGTTATTAAAACCTACACCAGGGCATGGACTGTGCAGCCTTCTGTATTTTTTAACAACAGAACACCACAGCTGAGAATTCAGTTATTGGAAATAATGGAGAGAAAAATATGAGTGTTATAAAACTTACATTTCAAAATCTGACAAACTCTGATCTTCAGATGTTTGACTCAAATCTCCAGGGACCTATATGCACATAACAGGGCTCTGTGTCAGAGAATGGACATTTTTCGATCTTGCCGACAACCTATTCCCTCTCTTTGCCTCCATCTGAAGTGACAAATCCTACCACTGCATATATATAGTTTTTTTAACTAACTTCAGTACAATTTTTGCATAAATAAGAACAAGGATGTCATGAATGAGTTCCAGTGCTTGCACATCTCTATTGGAACAGATTGGTTACTGATCTTGAGATGATAATTGAAGTATAATACAAAACACATTAATGGCCTCATACCCTTGAAAACACAGACTTTTTGTTTTAATATTCCTCTCTTGGTTGCAGAAGTTCTGAAAACCAGTAACTATACATTTGGAAATATTGTTGCAAGCAATTAATTTATAAATTACAGCCACTAAAATAGATTATCAGCAAGGAAAAGTAAAGATTGTGGAAAAAGCATGGAAGTTATTTTTATAACAAACTGTAAATTATATATACTATTTTAATAATAAAATGTTAAGAATTTGGCTGTTATTTTTCAACAAGTCAAAGTGGGATCAAATATTCATATCCCACAACTTTTGACAAACTCTACCAACTTTGCAAATTCTAATTAAAATTTACTAAGTAGTAGACAACCAGCACAGAGGTTTCTTTTACTAACATGTAAGTGAAATTTATCCACTTCACAGGATAACACAAAAATCTTTAGGTCTGTATTCAATGCATCATTTCAGTTTAGGCAATAGCAACTAGTAACAACTAACAATAACCTAGCACTTAAAAATGCAGTATCCTTTCTACTTCTTAAAAAGCTTAAGGAATTAACTTTCTCTTAGTATCTGATACTAGTATCAGTATCTGATAGTATCAATATCTAACTACTGGATTAGGATATGGAGATATGTGGGTAAAACCAAAAATCTCCGAACAGGGACATACAGCCTGAAATCTCCTAGTAAGAAAGTACAGCTACAGTATGCATGTGATTTATCATTTGTCATCTCTTAACACAACAGAGTGATTGTTTCCATCTACAAGGCTGAAAATAAAAGGTGAAATCCTGCTACACTAATACACACAGAATTGTCATCAGCCACTCTACGCAAATCTTACAATAAAACTAGACATGAATGCTTCCAGCACAAACAAAAAAGTTAGGAGCAAAATCACATTATCACATGAACAAAACCTATCAAAATATGTCTACCTCAGAAGATGGACAATTATTAGAAACATTCCTGACTCCTGTTTCTTCCCTGCTCATTTTCACATTTCAATTCAATCTTTTCTATCAGCACAAAAAGGCAAAGTGAAGCAATAGTTAGTAGAAAGCCATTTTATTGTCTGAAGACCTATTTTACATTCAATTCTCCTAAACAGAATCAAACACTATCAAAAATACCAAAAAAGGTGTGCTTGACAGCTGTTATTTCTTACACACTAATTCATCCAGAGTAATGGTTTAGAGCTTATTCCAGAGTGTAACAAACAAACACTTACCGGCCCTCTCAGATCAATTAGTTCTTGCCTCATCTGGGACACAAGAGCTTCTTTAGCCATCAGAGCACGGTGCAGCCTCTCATTGAATTCAATCAGTTCCCCATGCATTTCAGCTACCTGAAAAACAAAGCCAAGAAATAATTGCACTCTAAACTGAGAAAAACAAAATCCAAAAAAAGCTGGGGGGAGCAGGGGGAAGGCAGCAGTATTTTATTTTTTTCATGCACGGCAATTTCTATTTATAATTTTTATTCCACCAAAACACAGCTAAATGAGGCCTCAAGCGTGGCCTTTTGGACATGCACTCTAGCTGTGTCTGCACTCTCCATTTTTGAGTCAAAGTGTTAAGAAATCAGCAGCTGACATAGGATGTTTATGAGAGTGAACAGAGCTGAATGAACAACAAGGATGAAAACTATACCAAATTACAGAGCAAACTATGTTTACATTGGTTCCCTGCCAAGAGAAGCAAGAAACAATAAAACTGAAATCAAGGTTAAAGATAATATTGAGCTCTTGAATTTTTCTTACACAAAAGTAAAGTGTAAGCCTACAGCATAAAAGGGAAGAACTACAAAAGGAAAAAAGCCCCCAAATAGCAAAAGTCTAAATTGTAGCAGTAATGTATTATCATCAAGAGAGCATGATACAAAAATCAGCAGAAACAGGGAGCAAGGCTAAAAGGAATTTGAAATGTGTATTCACCAAGGCTTCTACCTACTTCTACCAGAACCAATGTACAATAAAATTGAATAAAAGTTTTGATTATGATGGATGATCCACCAGTATGTAACATATCTCACAAGGGAGTTGTCCTGAACTGATAACGTCACTCAGAGGCTCAAAGAAAATTGAGCCAAAAAGGGTTTATAGAATTATTCACAACACAAAAGAAAGACTCTTCAGAAAACCCCACTGTCAGAAATTCCCAAGTAAATCCTCCCTATACGCCTCCTGTATTAAAAAAAAAGGAATCCTGATGAGGGCCACTCTCAGAGGTAGAGCACCAGATCAACAGTTCCAAGGCAGAGCAAGGGAAGACAAAATTTTAACAGTAATTAGATGAAAACAGGAGCAGAGACCGGTTGGTCTCCTCCAGTGAACATTGTAGGGCTACCACAACAATACTGTTGAACATGTCTTCAGGTTACAGCAGCTGTTGAAATGTCTCCTCACACAGCCACCCAAAGCTAGGAAAGCAGTAAAAGCAATGGGGTAGAGTTATGAAAGCACAGTTGAATGAGTATTGACCTTCAAGTATATCACAGGAACTTAGACTACTGCCAAATCTCTTAAGAGCTGATAGCTTTTCTTCTGGAGGCAGTTCACTACTATCTATGAATTTTATATTTTAGTTTTCTTGAATTACCATTCTGCCTTCTTCCTCTTCTCCTGGGAAGTTCCCCAAGATAAAGCAGTTTAATTCAATTTGCTTATTTTAGGCCTTACTTTTAATTCAGCACTTTGTTCCAGACAGACAACCTGCATCCTCCACACAATCAAAGCAAACAGAAAAAACAGCTTCAATTTGACAAGGCAGAAGCTGATGTCATGGATTAAAACTCAAAAGAACATACCCAAAAAAATTACAACTGAGTTGAACTTCAAGTATATTTTTCCAATTTCTTTTAACGTTAGAGGGATTCCTTAAAAATCCAATCATTCATCAGTGTGGCATGTGCACAAAAGGAGTTAAACTAAGGCCAGATACAATGTGTTGAGACTGACCTCTCTCATTAATTCTGAGTTTTCAAGCTAGTCTGAAATGTGCAGCAAATTCCAAGCTAAACCCCAGTAACGATAATGGAACAAACAACAAATTTTCCCTGTAATAGGACTTTAAGGAAGTACAAAGCCAAAGATTTCAGAGTGATTAAACCCTAAACAATAAAATTTTGTTAGCCTCATTAGATAAGCACTCCGAGATTAATATTGATGCTGTATCTTAAACATCACAATACAAAAATCTTGCCAAACATCTGAGTTAACCTTTAGTTCCACTCCTCACTTTCTGAAGTGCAAAGGTTTAACATAGTATTAAGACAGTTTCAACAATCAAAAGCTTTTTTGTTAGTACTTCTAGTGTACTAAAGCAGCTTTAATTTACTGCTTTTGATTTTGACCTTGCCAAGCCTTTTTGTTGCAGTTAATGCCATTAGAAAAAGTAAATTCCCAGTCTCATAATTACTCTTTTTCTGACAAAAATCCAAACATTAGGACTTCCACATTATCAACTAATGACACTGTATTCATATCGCAACTGTTCATTCACCATCAGTCTGATAAAAAAGGTTCTTTGACGTCAAACATTTAATAGTAATTAGTAAGCTCATTTTGAGAGACAAAAGATGTCTAAATCCATATGACTAACATAGCAGGTGCCACTTGCCAAGCAGGGCTGCTTCTTAAATGGCAAATGCACACCAGACGAAACTGCCAACTTTACTAGATAAAGTAATAATACAATGTCATAATTCTGGATAAATTCCATACTACTCATCCCAATTCATAACCTGTCTCAGGTTAATATTAACAGTTCACTGTTAATTACAGAAAGCCAAAGCTGGGAGGAAGAACTTTTCTTGTATTTCACATACAAAAAGATGCAGTATGCTACTAGTTGCAAATGCACAGGAAAAAAAACCAAAACATAGTATTGAGTTGATTGATTGGTAATCAAAAGCAATATACAAATTTATAAAACACCAGTAGTTTATGTACTTGAAATCATGTTTGATTTTTCAGTGCCTGTCCCTATCAAAAGGACAAAATCCAAACTATCTGATGTAGTATCTTCACAGTTTTCTCTCCCTCTAATTTGGATGCCTCTGAAATAACTTCTTGCAGACTCAATGGGCATGTAAATTCAACAGTTCTCTCAAAACACTGGAAGTAATACAAAGTGTCCCCAGCAAAATTAAATAATAAAAATATAATTTAAAAGCGAATAAACCAGCAAATCACTTCTTACATATGATCAATAGTACAAATTGGCAAACATGATACTCAGGAAAATCACTTTTATTAGTAACTAAGAGAGTTCAGTACTCCTTGTCAAAGAAAAATGTATTGCCATCGCGGAACCGAAAGAAGCAATAAGACATACATCCAAATATTAAGTTCCTCTAATTTTACCTGCATCAAGGTCTGTTAAAAACAACAGAGGTCTCGCTATAATTATATCCTTTCAGTTATATTCTATGTCATCACATCTTCCTTTATTCATTCCACACTGAATCTTATGCAATAATTTTCCCTACTGCAACTTCAATAATCTTTATGGTTTTTTGTCTCCCTGACAATATGTTTAAAGCAGATAATTAAAGCCCAAATGGACCAAGACTCACTTGGCCAGATAACCATTCAGATTTGGTTCTGGCCATATCAGCAATCATACTCAAAGAGCCCAAATTCTTACCAAAAAGGGGAAGTGAGGCTAAAATAAAATACCTAGACTGGATGCAAGTGCACTATAAAGTAGGTGTCAATAAATAATATGACTGACAGAAGAAGAACAAAAAAGATACAAATTGCACTCTTAATTCAATGCTAAGAGACAAAGATTTTTTGGTTCACAAAATGCTCTTTTCCAACTCTGTCCTATGAGACAACACTGAATCTAAGAAAATAAGTGTTATTATTTAATAATAGTATTTGTAGACTATTTAATACCTAAGGGGGGGGGGGGAATCGTTATCTTTACATAACCCTGTCAAAATAAGACAAAACTTCATCGATTTCCAATAAAATGGGTCATGTAAATCAATAAAACAGCACTTAGAGTTTTTGACCAAGTTATTCAATATCTGAGAGTTTATTTCTTAAATAAAGGTTTCTTTTTATTCTTGTCTTATGAATGTCATTAACAGCCAAGAGCACACATTATTAATACAGTAAAAGATTCTATGTTTACCACAAATATGTAGAATCACTTGGGAATCAAAAGTAATAAAAGAACAAACCAAAATGATTTTTAGAAGGAAAGCATGAGGAAAAAAATAACAAGCAAACAATTCTTTGTAGTCAGAGCTGTTTTTTTTTAAGCAGGTAAGTAAGTTGCCCAGTGGCTGTCACAGACATTGCCAAAATTTATTTAACGTAAGCCAGAAGGCTCTGAGGAGATCTTATTGTGGCCTTCCAGTATCTTAAGGGGGCCTACAAGACAGCTGGTGAGGGACTTTTTAGGATCATGGGTAGTGATAGGATTAGGGGGAATGGAGCAAAAGTAGAAGTGGGTAGATTCAGATTGGATGTTAGGAAGAAGTTCTTCACCATGAAGGTGGTGAGACACTGGAACAGGTTGCCCAGGGAGGTGGTGTGACAATGAGAGAAAATGGCCTCAAATTGTGCCAGAGGAGGTTTAGGTTGGATATTAGGAAAAAATTATGTACAGAAAGAATGGTCAGGCATTGGAATAGTCTGCCCAGGCAGGTGGTGGAATCGTCCCTGGAGGTGTTCAAGCAATGTGCGGACATGGCACTTCAGGGCATGGTTTAATGGTCATGGTGGCCTTAGGTTGATGATTGGACTCAATGACCTTAGAGGTCTTTCCCAACCAAAGCAATTCCATGATTCTATAACCAAAACTACCTTTTGTAGATATTGTTTCAAATTTTTGAAAGACTTCAACTTCACAGAAGAGCTGCATAATTTGTCAGCAATTTAAAAAACATTAAACATAACCTTTTTGACATATGTCAGATCTCATGAATACCTAATATTCAGAAATCAACTCTCAGCTCTAATCTACCGGGTGTACTTCTTTGAACAAACTGAGTTCATGTGATCAGCATATGCACGTTCCCAGCCTCACATACCAAATGCTCAGAGATCAATCTGTCAGGCATAAAAATACCATACTACACCTACCACACAAAAAGTTAAGTCTGTGAGCTTTAGGAAAATGTACAAGAGTATTTTCAAGTTCATTAAAAGGCAAACTGCAGGTTTCTGCAGAACTTTAAAAACTGCACAATTCCTGGTTAATTTATGTAGAAAAATTCCAACTCCTATGAAAATGTTTCTTGTACAGGTGGTGTTTTGGGGTTTTTTAAGCTGTTTTTTAAACATTTCTGCAGAACAATAAAGGACTAATAGATTGTGATACAAGCTTCAGTGCATCACAAGCCAGTTATTCCTGCAGAGGGGCTAGTCTCCTCACTCCCTAGTCTGACAGGAACAGTCTATGCCAGATGAAATGAAAATTCAGTGTCACGTATCGAGTCTTTTAACATATCTCTCATACCTTTTAGCACATGGTGAGCATTTAACTTGGACAGAATGCAGGTTAAATACACCACTAAAATTACTCTTCAAAAGAGTACACAATTATCTAAGCCTAAAACTGCAAAGAAAGTTGAAGCATTGTTCTCTCTAATTAGACATGTTTACTTGTTCATTACTGGTCTACAGTCACAAAGAAAGAGAATGAACTAATCCAAAACAATAGAGATAATTTATTCAAAAAAATCACTAACAGTAGAAGTTCCTCTAAGTTCCTTTACTCCTTCAGAAATGTTAGTTGCAATCTTTCTTTATCCACGTGGTTAAATAAACCCATTAATAGATCCTAATATAAGAAAATCAATTGCCAATTTCTTCAATATATTATTAAGAACAAAATTATTTCAAGGAAAAAAAAAGAGAAGAAAAAAAAATCTCTAGTTACTCAGCAGAGCCATTATTTTTATCCTCCTGACAGCTAGTCATTTCTCCTCAGGGAGACCTCAATATCCTGATCAGCTACCAAGGAATTCAAGGGAATCTTTGTCTTCAGCTGAAACAGTCTACTAAGCACAAAGTAACAGTTACTAAAACTGCTTAAGTCTGAACTTTTTTTCAGACCCAAATCTAGCTGAATGGAACTGTCAGAACAGCATTCAAGAGTGTTTTTTTATCCTTGTCCTGAATCTGCAACACAATGCAGACTAACCTTTGAAAATAAGATTTCACATCTTGCATCTGTGGACATAAAAAGGAACAATATATCTGGATTGTTACAGGGGGTAGATCCTACTTAGAGCATGCAAAGATGCTGTTACCAACTAGCAAGTGAGATTCAGATCCAACCTTTCTCTTCTGGATGTGACTTACAAGAAGATTCTACAGTGGTTGCATCCATGCTGTGCCCTCAGTGTTACTCCTAACACAAAATCAGACGTGTTAGAAACAAACTCCTGAATGTGCAGCACAAAGTAGCAGACCTAAGGAAGCTGCTTTTAAAGATGAAGAGACTTTTACCTGAGTTTTTAATTAAGATATTCTTTTGTAGGTACAGAACAGAGAAAAGTACTCAGAAGAACCCAACCAAGGGAATGCATTAGGGAGAGAATTAGTTTCACATGGTCCTGTGAGAAAGGGATAACCAAGTATAAATGTTTTAGAAGAACCATATTAATCTCTTTGATGTATGACTTGCATTTTTAGTCATCTTCAACTTTATCAGTTAATATGAGTAGCCCATTTCAGAGTATTTTGGGCAAGAGAAAGACATACAGAATTGTTTTACTTTTTATAAAAATGTTCATTTAATATTTAATAGGAGATATGGGTATTGGATATTAAATTTCATTACTTTTGTCTGGAAAATAATTCTATTTAAATTTAGGATGAAACTCTAATCTTTCTTTTTTTTTTTCATTAATGAATTTTACATTAGCCTTAAAGTGAATCTTGCATTAAGAACTTTTTGTAACGTGGTCACGTAACAGAACTAGCAATTTTGTATTGCAGTGGCAATCAGAAAACAGTAAGAAAGCACAGAAACAGCTGCAGATTTCAGTAGGCACTCATTTGACAGCTCAACAGACAAAACAGCAATGTCTCTAAACATGTGCAGTAAATTATACAATACCTTAGAACTGTTGTCTATGACACTTTCCATTTCACCATCACCAGTTATAACTTTAAGGAACTTGTTTATTTATTAAAACCTTTACTTTCAAAATCAAAGTGTAAATGTGTACCCTTGTTAGGAAAATTCTTTTTAATTATCAAATTGTTTTAAATATGCTTTGAAGTTGAATAAAGACATTTGTATTTTTACCACAGAAGTAAATCTTCCATTTTTTCTTTTTAACACATAAATCGGACTTTCTTTTACAATGGGTAAAAAAATGACAACTAAGCAGAGAAATTACTTATGCCTTCAAGCATTATGTTACAATTGTAATTCTGTAAAATTTGTGTAGTCCAAACTTTACCTCTATCAATTTTCTTTCATAAGAGCTGGCCAGTTCCTCCGTGTTTTCCGCTTGCTTTTGCTCTGGGATAGTAAATTCACCATCGGTGCTCCAAATATTTGGCAGAACTGAAAAAAGAGAGATCTCAAATCAAAATGCTAAGTTGCATTAGCAAACATCTAAGACAAGCTGTTCAGAAGTAATAGCTCTAAAAGAAACAGTTACTACAAGTCAAAATAGGATGTAATACAAACGCTGCAGGGAGCTTTTTTGTAACCAGTGTCAGACAGGGACTCTCAAATGGTATAGAATGCAAACTAAAAGCGTTTTCTGTTCCCTGACTCCAGCCATCTAATATCTGTAGGTAGTGACTGCAATTCCTAGCCAAAGACCTTGAAAATTAAGCCTATGCTTCTCTTTCATGCCTTTTTTCTACTTCTCTTCCAAAATACCATTTCATAGCACTTGTACAGACTACTTATATAACACAGAAACTAGAGAAAATAAGACTGAGAACGGACACTCCACACTTCATCTAGCATTTCCTGGGTTTGTGTAAAGCAGAAATAGCTGTAGTTATTTCATTCCTGACAGTCAATTGTCTAATTTATTCCTAGAAACTTCCAATAATGGAGATTTTATGCTTCCCTGCACAATCTATTTAAATTTAAATATTCTTCTCAGAAAGGTTTTCCTGATAGCTAATCAAACTTCCTTCACCTGCCATTTAAGTCCATTACTTCTTTTCTTATCCACAGTGAATTAAAACTGCAGTCTATTCTATTCCTGCTCCTAGCTATCGTTTAGGTACTTGATGATTGCTTTAAGGCCTACTCTAAGTCTTCAAGTTCTAATTCAACTTTTCCTCACAGATCATGAATTTCTGAAAACACAGCTTAGCAAATATAAAGTAAACAACCCCTAATAAAAGAGAAGTGTAACAAATGCTTTCACCATTTTTCAAAATCTAAATTATATATACAAACACTATATGTTAGATAGAAGACATCTTAATTCATCTGACTAAATACTCTTGAGCTGGGGAACTGATTTTTGCTTTGAGGAAAAATATACACATTCAGAAGATTATTATTAAGTGAATTTTGAAAGCTATTTTAAGAGCTGTATCTCATAAATCTTGCTTGAATTCTTAGCCAGAAACTTCTATGATCAGCATTTTCCCTATACATAATATTATTGTACCTAAGCAGGTTTGAAAAATGGTATACATTCAACTCCTGCTGATGGCTGAGAAATCAGGATGCTCATTTATTAAATATTTTTAAAAAACAATATCAAACTACTCAGTCTACAGAGTGATCCCTCATTTTGAAAGCTGGTATGATATTCTGAACTTGACATGGTTCTGACTAGTCACATTTGCTGAGTGGAGTTTTTGTTGTTTTTTTAAGTCACCATGAGGCAAAGTGTTATGCTGAGTTTCAGTTATTAATTTAGGAAACTATTCAAAACCCATACTCAATAGCATCTGATCTGATTACTGTAGCAAACATGTAGATTCTTCTCTATTTATAGTCATAAAAATAACAGCAGAAGCTCAATCTATTTTGACTCTTTCAAAAATAGTTTCACAGAAAGTATAAACACATAGTGTTCTAAAATCTACAATACACTGCAGCCTTTTGATACCATTTGGAAGAAGATTAATCATCACTGAAATTACTCATTATGATAACGGAGAGCAGTACTGAAATTAGGTTTATGCAAGAGTTTATCCTCCCTGTAGAAGACAATTTCCTAATATTACAGCAAAAGAGAGAGTTTGGAGTTCTCCAAGTTTAAACAAATCAGAGTTCTGTGTCCCTGTTTATGTGGTAAGGCTAGTTAGAAGCTTTAATTTAGGAGCCTGCAAACTAATATCTAAGAAACCAACAAGAATTTTGACTTACAATGACAAAAGCAAAAAAATAGAAGTTTGTTCATCCTGTTTTCTTCACAAAACTGTCACAAACTCTCACAGTAACAAATCAAGTCTTGCAAATATACTCTGTATCCACTTCAAGCATGTGAGCCAATTAAGAGTAAAATCATTTAAGACCAATTGTTATGGTCACTTATTAAGTTATACCACAAGTGGAATTCCGTGACTTGCCTTAAGTTACACAGTGTTATATATATTGAGAAGTACAAATAGCTCTTTCTAATAATGCATTCATTATGAAGGCTCACATCTGAAAAATATGAATGTTTAAAACGAGATACTGCAAGTTATGTATATAAACCATGAGGGATATTGTTTCTATAAATCTAATGGAAGGAAAAAAATTATGTCACTCTCTTTATTTGAAGTGTATCTAAACATCTTAGTCCTCAGGGATTATTGACATGCTGAGGTACTTTTTTTGAGTCAGATGCTCCAGTACTACTACAAATTTCACATAAATCTCCAGTGGCAAATAAGGAAAAATAAATACTGGTTTATTAAAAAGACAATGTATGAAGTCAGGATAAAGGAAAAATTAACTACAAATAATGCATATAGCTGAAACATATTCTGGTCATTCATGATAAACATTACAGAAGATTACAGTGGATTGATTAAATATCCTCTGAGCATAAAGCATGCATGTATTCATTTTTAGAATTGTTGGTACTGTTCCAACCCCCTTTTTCATGTATAAAATCTGACCATCCTACTCAGTTTCTATTCTTATCACTCACTAATTTGCATAATTTTAACATGGCAGAATATAGCTAGCCTAGAAATATTTTTTTTTCTTTTCCTATAATTACACTCATCATGGAAACTGTCAGTATCTAATGAAGGATAATTTCTGCTATTATAAGAAGCTTAAGCGATGGTTTTCGTGAATAATTCTTAATATGAATCAGTACACTCCAGCAAAGTCGGAAGTAAAAACATGTGGCCTCACTAACAAAAATGCTTTTAAGGATGAATGAAGTTTTCCAACTACAGGTAAGTACAGTAACTAGCCTTTACGAGCAGAATTAGTGGAGTATTTGTTCACATAGCCACTTATACAGTCACAATATTGACAATGAAACTATATATATATATATATATATATAAAAAGACAGATGGTGCCAGTTTCTGAAAGCCTCCTTGTCTCTCCAAACACCACCTGTAGTCAGTGGAAATACAGGTCCCGCTGGAAGACCATTCAGAATCAAGATGCCAATTTATCCTGCCTATCACCACTGACCTCTGAAGAAAAATGGGTAGCACTGGTGATAACATAACTCATTACCTCTCTGATACAACATCAGCTCTTCAGAGTCAGAGCAAATCAGAAAAGAAAGGAACATGTCTAGTCTTTAGACAGACACTATTCCAAACTGCCTGCAAACAACTGATCTCCTAAACACTAACGGTATTATGTAGAGATAAGACATTTTCTCTCCTCAAAATAATTATTCTTATATTCCAATATCACATTAATTCACATATTATTTTTTAAATTAATTTTTCATCTGATATATTTTTCTGGGAACCACTTTATTAAAGAAAAAAAAAAAAGCTACCAAGTCAGACCACTTCATCTACCAGAAAACACTCTTTAAAGTTCAGTTCAAAAATCTGTATTAGTATTTTTTTCAAAAGGAAAAGATATCAAATACATTATTTTCACTACTAGGAGGTATTATTCTATCATGGTTAGAAGAGGCAAATAATTGCAATTATCTCCTACTAACCCCACTTTCACAAAAAAAGATTTCATTTGTTTTGGTGATGACTCAGTAAAGAAAGCAGAGACTTCTTGACTGTTTCTGCTCAGTACTAGTTTGACAGTATGCCATCACAAAACGTTCTTTTTGCTTGATATCGATCTGCACCACAAAACCGTTCACACAACAGCAACCATCCCAGTCAGAGATGCATCAGGGACAGTTCACACAGAGAGAGAATTTGCCATCTTTTCAGACGCTAGTATTTTTCAGCATGGGGAAGGCTGATGTTATCGTGGGTAGCAGCACGCGGAAGCATGAACCATGTCCCCAACAGCACTAGGGTTGTTCTGTGTGGCTGAAGTGCTAGCTATGGAACATGGCTTGTGCAGGATTCGGTGGTTGGATATCTACAGGGATCCACTCCAGGATTCCTGTAAACCAGAGGCACGTCTGTTCACTGGTTATTGTTTCATTATCAATTTTCATACGAGTCCAGAAGTGACTTCCACCATGTTACTATATCTATCCCTCTAACAAATCCTGTCTCAGTGGCAGCATAAAGCAAAATAAACCCTGTGCATAGATTTCTTTTTTTTACCTTCCCTTCATTTTATCTTTACCTTCCACTGTTTGACCTTCTCTTCTGAGCATCTGGACAGCTCCTACATACTTCTTAAGTTGCACTTTTAGCACCTCATTTTCTCTGTTGATTAAAAAACAGAATAAATAAATATTACTGCTCTCTCAAAATAGATGAAAGCCCCTTTCAAAGGAAATAAATATACTATCTGTAGTAATAAGCTATATCTGTTATGTCATCAAAATGACCAAAAAAATAAAAATCACTTGCACATTAAATAACACATCAACAGCAGAGTACAAGGAAAACTAGTTTTCAAGGACTATATAAACACATCAGTGAAACAGATATCTCATAATCAGGAATTTCTCATTAATTGTGCAATTTAGATTTTCTATACTAGACTACATTGATGGCAGAAAAATTATACAGTCTATACAGTCTGGTGAGTAATAAAGATGGAATCCTAGACAAGGAAATTCAGAATGGCCAATACAATTAGTTTATACTCAGGATGGGCTCTAACAAATTGAATTTTAATCAAAGCTGACAAGCACATAAAAAGAGAGGAACTTGCTGGATTGGGTCCAGAGAAAGGATCACAAAATGGTCAGAGGTCTGTAAGACCTCTCCTATGAAGACAGACTTGAGAGAGTTGGAGTTGTTCAGCTTGAAGAAGGCTCCAGGGGGCCCTTATTGTCACCTTTCAGTACTTAAGAAAGATGGTGACAAACTCTGTCGCAATACAAGGGATGATGGGTTTAAATTAAAAGAGGGAAGACTTAGACCAGATGTAAAGAAGAAATGTTTTTAAGTGAGAGTGGTGAAACACTCGCCAAGACTGCCCATAGAAACATTCCAGATCAGGCTGGATGGTGCTCTGAGCAATCTCATCTAGTTAAAGACTTTCCTGATGACTGCAGGGTACTGGACTAACCGACCCTTAAAGGTTCCTTCCAACCCAAACCATTCTAAGATTGTATGAAATCATATCTGATTAGCAGACATGGTTTCATGTTAACAGATTACAGCTGTTGAACAGCTTATACACAAAAAGGTAAGCATTTTATTGATGGGAATTTACTTAAGAGTGAGAAATATTCATAAACAAATGCAAATATGTTCAATGGTCCTCATCATGCATGTGCATATATACACATGCACACACCCCCAACATATTATATATATACATACACACAAAAAATAAATTGCTGTTGTGAGCAATGCCACAATTTTATATAAAAGCCCTATGCATGTCCCTATCTTCATATTTCTATGGATATCAAATCAGCTTTGTGAATTATTAAACCTTTACTCTTTCCTTTTGTAGGAAGTTGCTAAATATTTGAGAATAAACAACAGATAACCAAATTTCAACAGTCCTTGATTATTTCATACATTTGATGATATTTTCAATATCCTAAACTACAAAGTGAATTTTTCCAGAAATGGATGCTGATATTCAGGAAAACAAATAATCTATATACTACATTAAAACAACATTCATGAAAAAAAAAATTACAGCCAGACAAAAAGATTTCTCACCAGAAGTCTGTATGTGTCTGCAAGGAATACAATATCATAGCCATTATGAAAAAGCCATTCTAATACTTCACAAGGAATAAAGAGATTACTTGAAACTAAGAAGTTTTTCCATTTTTCAAAGAGAACTGAGGAAGGTCAGGAAAATTTCTGTAAGTAAGCTAGAATTCTGTCCAGGAGGCTAAAGACTCTTTGGAGAGTCTAGAAAACCATCTGAATAAATCAATTTTGCAGATATCCAAAAGTCATCATTTCAACAATTATTAAAAAATTTAATACTCTTACTATTGCAGCAGCAGCATCTACAGTGTACAAAGTGAACCAAGGAAGGAATTCAGAAGAAAAATCTACATTTCAAACTAACTATATGTGAAGTTTCTGTACTAGAAAATGAGCTGCAATGAATCTTTGAAGAGATGCATCCAACATGATACAAGAATTTACTGTACCTAAGCAGTTTCCAACACTTTATTCACCATGTGATAAAGTAAACTGGCTTTTAGAAGAACAATCAACACAACATATCCAGTCTCCATAGCAATAAATTAAATAGACTTGTTTAAAAAATTAGTCTAAGTGAGCATCTCTTTAGATCTTGTTATTGAAGCTCCTTATCTATGCTTTAAAAAGGTTTTTGCATGACAAATACCTGATTCATCCACATGTCACCACAAATTCTAAAACTGTGGGGGAAGTGAGTCAAAGAAATATTAATACAATTCCTATAACCTGAAATGTGAATATTAAATGATGAAGTATTTGCATTGTCTCAATTGCCCCATATCACATGAATCACAAACCCACTTATGCTTTTCTCCTTCCCTCCAAATGAGTAGTTCGATTTGATGTGTCATCAAAAGCAGCATTAGTAACATTCTGAATACTTTTTGTTGTTGTTGCTAATTAAGAAAGTTTTATATTCATAATTTTCAGATACTAGTTCTGTTATGCAATAAAAAGCTTATAGGAAGCTTGGCTGTGGTATTCTACAACTGGCACATACAGGCAGGAAGCAATCGTGTCTCTGTTATAAGGCACAGGTTACTAATTTTATTTAACACGTGAGATAGGTTTGTTGTTTACTACATGTGTGAATCATCCCCAAGATCTTAGGCAGCATAGGTTACTCTAGAGCTCTAGAATTGTTAGAAGAAAATCATACTATTGCAGCAGCATTTACTGTCAAGTCTTTGCTAAGCTAAATTACATTTAGACAAAGGGGGTTAAAATTATTGTCTTTCTGAACAGCTGTGGCATGAAGTCAAGCAGAGACAAATTACTACTAGAACCAATACTATTTAACACCTTCATTGATGACCTAAATGTGGGGCAGAGTGCACCCTCAGCAAGTTCAAGTGCAATAGAGAACTGGGGAGCAGCTAATATACCAAACGGTTTTGTTACCATTCAGAGGGACCTGGACAGGCTGGAGAACTGGACTCAAATGAATCCCTTGAAGTTCAACAAAGGAAAATGCAAAAATCCTGCACCAAGGGAAAATTAATGGTAGGTATCACACATACTAGGGGCTGGAAAAGAGCTCCACAGGGAAGGATTTGGGAATCCTTGCGGACAAGCAGCTGACCAGAAGCAAGCAACGCACCCTCTGCAGCAAAGAAAGCCAAAAGTACCTTGCAGCACGTTAAGAAATGCACTGCCAATGGGTCACTGCTAGCAATGCTACTCAGAAACTGTGGAGCCTGTGTCTACGGAGATATTCAAAACTTGACTGGAAATGGTCCTGAGCAACCTGTTCCATCTGACCTGCCTAGAACTAACGGAGAAGGGTTGCACCCCCTCAGAAATTGGTACTGCTGCTATTGTTTGCCAACAACTGTTATTCATGATAAAGCAATTGGTAAAGTGGTCAACCATGAAAATCTGACAACAGGACACAAAAAAATACATTAGCTCAAGGAAAAAGAAGTCATGCTTAAATAATCAGACCAAAGGAAGATATATTGGATAGAAACATCACTGAAGAGGACAGATAATCCATTTTTTACTGCTTATTTATGTGAAGGTACATATGGAAGAGTATCCGTGTCAGCATGTCAGCAGCAGCTGACACTGACATTATATATAACTGAAAGCAATGAATAAAAGATGTAACTATTCCTACTCAATTTAACTGACAACAAGACCACTCAGAAAAACTTCCACTGAAGTAAGAAATAGCTGGGAGCAGAGAGGTCCTCATAATCTCAGTGTGTAAGTAAATAAGACATGTACCAAAGGACATACTGTGGGGTAAAACACACAAACACCAAAAAGTTTTACATGTGCACCGAAGCATCTACTTCTATACACTCCAATGCAAAGACAAATCAACTACATTTGTCAGAAAATCTTTCACTGTTTTTTCCCCATCTTAAATTCAACTGAAGTCCATAGGATTTTTAGTCCTAAATCACTTGTGTTCTTCTTAAAACTAAACTACTTGAAAGTATTTTTCACTTGTACGCAGAACCTTTTATTTCCTTGTTCCACTTCAGTCACTTTTTATGACAAATTCAGCCCTTCTTACCGTGCCAAGGCTTGGACTTTCACTGCATGTCGCTCTTCCTGTTCTGCTACTTTCCTTCTCCAGTTGTCCACTTCCTGTCTTAGGGCTGCAGAGTGCTCCATCTCTCCATCAAGCAGATTTCTCAGAGATCTGGAAGAACACAGCAGCCTCCATTAGAACACTGCAAACACTACCTGGTAATTAGAGGACACTGTACAAATCACAGAGGAGGTTGCCTGAATTATACCATTAATGTTATCCTAAAATTTCATTACTTAATGTAATAAATGGACCTGATTTGATTATACAAAGTTATGAAAAAGATACAAGGAAAAATGATCAAACAGAAACAATTCCAAGGGCTTACTATTAATCTCTATTACAGTATCATCGACATGCCCAAAAGACAATGTATTATGGTATGTACTGTACCACCAAGTAGAATAAATGGAGTGAGTGCTTCAGTGCAAGTCCATACATCTCAGGAATAACCTATTGCCAATATATTTACTAGCAAAAGAAGGGAAAAGGAAGGATTCTCGTCTCTCCTGAGCACTGCCATAAACCTCTGCATAAAACCTTTGGTGAGATAGCAAAGGTCAGCACGATATATAATGGTAAAATACAAAACATCCTGGTCCTTTAGCCAAGTTGAATGGGCAATAACTTGCATTTATGGGAGTGGGGAGGATAAGAGGCAGAAAAATGGGATCTGTTGGTGGTCTCAACAGTCAAAAAATAAATTAAATACAACAATTAGAAAAACATAAGTTACCAAAATATCCTTACTACAGTATAAAAACAGTATGTCTTGAATACATTTGTATTTTTATTCAACTAACAATGTACTGCAGTAGATTAACTAAAAAGTAGGCTTGATAGCATTTTGCACAAGCAACATCATTTTTACATTGTCATTTTCCTCCAAGCGGGCATACAGACACTCCCAGACAACAACCACTTTCAGAGTAACACTGTTAGCCATCCTACATCACTTCTGCACTGGAAGGGGAAAAAAGGAAATTTTCTGAATGTTTGTATAAGGACAAACTTTCACTCATTTGGTACACTGTCTTAATAGACCTTATCAATCTTTTCTCTATAAGCTCTGATTTTGAAAAAAACAACTAGCAAAAGCACCCAACACACAGAGTTACAGGTAATTCCAATTCAAAGGAAAAAGTTGACCTGCAAACATTACTCTTCTGTATCAAGCATTGAATATTGAAATATTAAACTTACCTTTCATAGAAAAATAATGTATAAAAAGATCACACAAAAATTAGCCACAGCTTACACAAAGAAGAGTTTGTATTAGAGAACAGATATTTTTATAGTGCCTCTTGACTAGAAAAATAAAACTACCTATTCTGTTCTTCCAGTTCATCCTTTCTATTCATCATGGCCACAATAGCTTGACGAAGTTCATCTAAAGAGAAAGGACAAAAAAGATTAACCTGTGTGTTTTTGCTCATTTCAGATCTAGAAGTCACATACATAGTATCACTTATTCAGCAGATGATGCCAACTTCATCTGCTATTCAGCAAAACACTAAAAATGCTTATAATCTCATCACTAATTTGAGCAGTCTTTCAAAATGGTATTATTTAACACAGTACCGTAAGTACTGATCAAATCAGATTAGTCTACGTCTGGCTTCAACACAAATGTTTACAACTTCGCCTGTGGCTGCAGCTGTTTTGTGTTCATCGCACGCGTATAGGACAATGCAGCTTTTCACTATGAGCACATTAATGAGATACACTGTTAGTTTTTTAACTTCTCAAGTTTGCTTGCCTTCCTGGCTACAGGTTCCAACACAGGAAATACAATTGTTACAGTGACACCAGAGCAGAGATAATGTCATTGCTTCTTCACAGCATTTCTTCTCAAGCTCAGCATTAAACACTGTCTTAAATACAATGGGTTTTCTGAACCTTGTGATTTCCTATAAAAATCTCTTAATTACCTATAAATGCCTTTAAAAAAATACTTTGGCATTACTCTAAGAATAACATATTTTTCACTTTATTTTTAGAATTTTTAAAGATATCTTTGGGATTAGGTTTAACAGACACCTGAGTAATCAAATACCATATAGCAAAGTGTTAGCTCAAATCACTGCATCACCCAGACTCCTGCTATTATAAAGGTTTTACCATACACCTGCACAGCTGTACTATTACTATTTACTATACATTTACAGGGGAAAAAAAGAGGACTTAATCATATTATTAACATTAGGGCTTAATCATCTAAGCTAAGACAGATACTGACTTTCAGATCTTGCAGGAATCAAATTTTACAACAAACAACAGAAGGTCTTCTATGATTTGAATGGTTTCTAGCAAATACCAGAATATATATGTCCTAAAATAGATTATTTTTTTTTTAACAATTTCATGTATATTCATCAATAATTTTATGAGACTTTCTGTAGGGACACAATTATAAAACATGCCTCACAAAAGTTAAATTAAAACCTCCTATGTTTATATATAATAAATAAGCCAGTTCCACAAATATTCAAACCAGATGTCAGCAAATATTTTGTGCTTTCCCTGAAATCATACAAACAGGACTGGCATTACTTAATTTCTTGAAGGAAGCAAAGACATGGGACAACTTTTTTCTCCTTTACAGAACTTTCAGTTCACTGATGTACCCATATCTTTCTTAATATTTTCTAACAGTTACAGAATTTCTTGCCAGTTAAAAAATACTTAACATTGTCCTGTGGAACAGATCAAATCTGTCCAACTCCAGTAATGGCCAAAATGTCAAATGTTTTACTGTGTCCACCACAACTCCCTTTTGGCATTAGTAATCAGCTGGCAAATACCCCTGTCAGCAAGGTTCTCATACCACTTGAAATCAGCCAATCCAATTCCTTCAGGCTAGACCTGCTCTTTAAAAAAATTCTTCTTCTTTGGTCATGGACAAAGTAGACTATTATTTTCCTACCCATTCCACATTACAGCTTGTGAATTAATTGACATTAGCAAGAAACATTTCAGTAGATCATTAGAGGGATTTTGCACTCCATTAATTCAGCACAGAAAAAAATAACTATTTTCTTCAGTAACACAGTGTCTTGATATCAGTTTTCTATACAGCTATTGGAGGGGGGAAAAAATCACATCCAAACCTTGTAGAAAAGCCAAAAAGGGAATTTGTGACTATTTAAATAATAATACACATTAAAAAAAATAATGCAAATTATGGAGACTTCTGCTTTCTCCCTCAATAATATTAATCTCATTCAAAACCAAAGCTGTGATTACATGGCTACTTTAACCACTCTTTTCTAAGGCTGTGCTTTCAGCAAACAGAACATTCCAGCTTGCCTTACCTATCATTGCTACCACCTCCCTTGTTCTGGCACTGGTGTTTATACACACATACTGTCCTAGCAGCAAATGATCCAGCTCAAAATTGAGTTTCTTTGGGTTTTTCCTTTCTGCTGGGCTACTTTTTAGACAAGCAGTTACCAAGTGATCTTACTGTTGAGCTTATTAATATTGCTGGCACAAGGCAAATAGCAGAAAGCTGTCAGGGCAGAACAGAACACCTTCTTGGAAATAAAGGTGGGGGACCCTTTTTGGCAAGAGTGACGTTCACACTGCAGTGAAGTTACCAGGTAACCATCAGAACTGATGCAGCAACTGTAGAAAAACTTAAGACTGGAAGGATTATATATGACAAAATATGCCACGCTCCATGATTTTCATGATCATTTTTCCAGAGATGGTCTATAATAGCTTCTTTGAGGGGAGAAACAAACAAACAAATACCAAACCCGAGAGTATGAGTTTTAAGTATTACATCTAGCTACAAAATATCAAACTTGGTTATCAGGGAACTCAACACACTATTAGTATTCTTTTGGTTGTGATGAGATACTGCCACTTTGAGGGCAGACTGGAAAGTCTGGGGGGAATCTGAGGGGGTTTTGTCCAGGCCATTTTGGGGTTTGTTGCTGGGTTTAACAATGGAAAATTGAGGGATTACAACAGCCCTGAAATATACTATGCAGACTTGTGCAAATGGATCACAATCCAGCAGCCTATCTGTGACGCGAAAAATTGTTCTAACGATGAGGAAAGCAAAATAATCCACTAAGTGTTCAAGCCTTGCACAAGTGTACAATACAATCAAAAATCATTCATAGTAGGCTTTCAGGATAGCAATGCTCTCTAACAAAATAAAGATCTTTAACTATAGAGCAGAATTCAGAATCCTCCTCAAGAAAGCACCAAGACAATGGCATTTTAAATATTTCAAGAGTGTCATTAAAATGATAATGTACATTCTGAGTTAGTTGCTATTATTTCTTGGCCTCTCAAGAAATTAAAGCCATTGCTACTCAGACAAGGTATTGTGCTGCTGGCTCTGACCCTTATGCTGGGGTGACTACTCTACAATAACTGCCTGTATGCACACTCAGGCTGTTTAAATGTCTACTGATTTATTAACATTTAAACAGTGAAGCTATCACAAATTGTCTCAATCTTTCAAATATTACCAGTCTATTCAAACTGTAACCTTAACTTGCCTAATAACTTAATCTTCTTTCTCTTATTCTACCCAGAATCTTCTGCATGAGTGCTGAAATCCCATTTCCCCTTGCTCCATTCTCCAAAACATAAGTATGCAGAGCATGAAAGCAAGATTCTGTTAAAGACTATGCTTTGCATAAAAAGGAGAAGAAAAAAAGCCTTTTGAAACAAAAGCTGTTAAAAAGCTTTTTATTTCCATTTGCCTCATTTTTTTTTCTGATAATTAAGGAGAAACTCTAAATTTCATTATGACATACAGGACAAAAGCCAATGTTTAATTTAGGATCACAGAAGCAAACATACTTCATACTCAGTATTTCTTGGTAATTTAGGTCAACTATAGATGGCAGTGGAGATGTGGAAGAAAGCATCAACACAACTAGTTTTGGCTAGAAGCCCAGGATTCCAGGAAGGCTTGTATGGCCTGTGCTTACCCTAGCAACAGCACTGCTTCTCTGCTTACACCTATGTTATTTCTTCTTGAAGAATATTAACGAGATGTATTTCCTTTCAACTACTAAAAACAAACACTATATGGTTTATCACCAACACTTCTTTAACCTCTCCATCCACACTAAATATAAGGAAGTTAAACAGCCACTAGTGCAATTAAATAAACAGCAAGTTACCCAGAAAAATCAGAAAATGTAACTCTGTGATCTTTTGATGTAACTGAACAGAACTAAAATGCCACCATCCTATTTAATTCAGCCGTAACATTTAAAACTCTAAAAACTCCTGATTTCTTACTCTCGCTTATGCTGCTTGAAATATTGTAGGAGAATGTCAGAACAGTCAGCTGAATGTAAACAAAGTAAATCCAGTGATCATCAGCTGTAGCAGGTTCACTTCAAATCTGCCAGAACTTCTGCAGTTCATAAGCTTTTGTCTGTGTGCTCTGGTTGCCTCTGAGATCAGTATATAATGATAACCTATGTTTTTATGCAGACTTACGCCTCATTCATTTTGTGGGTTAGAAAAAGGAATAAATTTTAAATTAAACAAAAAAAGATCGGGGTGGTAGCAGCAACCATAAATTTGGCATTTTCTGACTTCTGGACTTCACAACCTCAATCTTTCCCCATCTCTTTTTTTTTTTCCCCTCTTTCCCTCTTCTTTTTTTTTTTAAATAAAACAGTGGGAGGATGGCCAAGTATATCCACATCAGAAAACGGTTTGCGACTTTATGTCCTACTTCTGAACTGCTTTGTGCATTCTGTTAAGTAACATGAATGGAAAAAGGTACACTACTTTTATTAGAGATGATCATCAAACACCAACATATCTAAAATTCAAGTGATAACTTATAATATCTGTGTTTATGAAACTGACTTAACTAGTGAAGTCTCTCAAAATATGCAATCTTAAGAGATTTTTGCAACTTAAAAAGTAGAGTCCCACTGCAAACCAACAATTCCAAACCAAGTCTTCCTTTATCAGTAAAAAATATAACAAACAAGGAAAGAGCTAATTAGCTTTTTCATATTAAACATCACTTCTTAAAAGATCAAAAATTATCTTTGACTGTTGGAATTAATCTGTAGTGCTTAAATACTAACAGAGCAAATATTGGTATGAAAACATTTTTTAATTCATTTGCATACTACATGCAAAAAACTAGCTTCTATAAAGTTTTTATAAGGTCATGTACAGAGCATGAAATATATAAAGAAGTGCCATGCTTTAAGAAACACCTGTCAATTTTCCAGCAACCTCCAGAAAAGTCGTAAGTTTCACAACTCTGCTGCTGTTTAGCCAAAGATTGGGTAAGTATGATTTGCAATCACCTGTTATGAAGAATGAGCTCTAAGTGAAACCATCTCTCACTACACAAGGTCATGCAGCACTCCTCTGCAATCCTGCAGATAGAATATCAGGGTGGGCTGGGAGCAGTCTACAGGAATGGGTTTTCTATTTTCCCAAGTGCAAATTTACACAGATATTTTCAGAAACAAATAAAACTTCCAGCAGACTAGTTACATCTTAAATCAGAAGTCTGACCTTTAAAGACATACTCCCTATGCTACCTGCATGAACAATGGCTATTAAGGCCTTATTTAGCGCTCCACAGCTTGTAAATACTATCCAGTTATGTCACTGTTAATAGGGCAAATTTCAGTAGGAGACAAATTAGACAATACAATGTTAGCCTTCTACTGCATAGAAGGGTGCTGACCAAAAAAAAAGTCCATAAAATGAACTGCATCTTTTCTCTCAATGATGAAAATTTTATACACCTTCTTTCCACAGCTGTGCTTTCAGAGAAGTCACAAGAATATAGTACGTGGCAGTGACCAGTGGCAACCAAGGTCAGAAACTAGAGGACAAAGTACAAAAACACTTACATAGCAGGCATAAAGTCCTTCAGTGATCATAAAAAGCTGTGGGCTTTCTCAAGGATATGTGAAAAAATATGGAATCATGTACAATGCTACAACCCTTGCTAACCTTCGTGGCAAAGCCCAATTTTAAAACCCGAAGAAAATTATCATGGAAAAACGAAGTTCCCAATTATTTACTAAAAGTAGTACTCTAAAAGAACCTTGTAAAGAAGAACAAAAGTAGCAGCCTTCTAAAATGAAAGTTCTGAAACTTCCTTTTTTTTTTCCAACAGCAAAAATAAAAGGAGGAGACTTGGGCTGGTAGGACAGACCTTTCTGCTGTAAAACAATATGATCTTCCAATGACAATAATTGGAGCAGACATAAAGCCAATTCTGATTCAGATATGGTAAGATAAATACAATTTTTTTAAAAAACTGGAAAATACCAAAATGGAATAGGCACACAAATATAAAACTGTGGACAAACTTAGTTCTTTATAAAATTGGTTGTAAGACAACAATCAGTAAAGTAGGGCAATTTTTCAAATTATATCTAACATACACAGTGAAACTAACTAAGGATTAGGATTTCTCTGCATGGCATTAGTATTTTTCTGAGATGTATCTGCTGGGACATAAATTCAGGAAAACAATTCAAAAGCGCAGAAATACTATTTTACATCTTCCAATAATAGCTTTCTAGCCTGCATATCAAAAGAACTGAAAAAAATATTTGAATTATACTATTAAATTGGAAAGAAAGCAGGAGAATAATAGATGTAAAATTTTTTAAATTCAAAAATTCAGTTCAAGCTTTGTCTTCAGAAATAAGAAGCACAAAAATCCAGTCACTGGAGACCTCACAGCTTTTCTCACTGCACTACTGCATTCCATTTTTCTTGTCTGATGTGTTAGAATTAGTTGCTATGCAACCAAGCTATAAGCCTCACCATTTAATAATTCTTCTGCTAATTGCAACAGAGAAAAAGAGCTTCGGTGTCTGGCTTTGTCATAGCACTGAATTCATCCTGTACGGAGAATCTATAACCAGTAACAACAACCTGACAAAACCATTTTTATTTAATGTATTCAGGACCAGCTATTATAAAGGTATTAACTTATATGTATAGTCAGCTGAAATTTTTATTACACTGACAATGAGATTATTTACTAAGCATTCGACTGGCTTTAGAGATGTTTTGACACGCTTCCCCCCACTCCTTCCACCAAAACCTTCTCTGGAGTTGGAGACTAACGATAGCATGTATGCTTCTGTTGATCCTATGGTTCGTTTCATTTACAAATTGTTAGTATCAAGAATTGAAAATCACAAGATTTTCTTTCTATTGTATGGCTGTCTTCACACAGGAGCTACATGAGCAACTGAAGGAGACCAATTGCGGCCCCTGCTGGTACCTACTACACCTACCAAACAATAAAATCAAGGGTTTGATAAAAAACAGAAGTATTCCCATTTAAAACTCTTGCTGAAATATAAAATTAGAGTGTAAGAACAAAAGGATAATGTAGTAGCAAACATGAGCAGAGAATTCCCTAGACTAAAGGATCACAATAACTAACAACAGTAACTCTAGCTACACCTTCAATTATGCCACCTAGAAGTCTCAAATTAGTTTCCCACTTCCTAAACTACTTTGTAAGAAAGGATTCTTCAGCTTTGTAAATCTCAGTCAGCAGACCCCTGCCAGAGCCTGAAACAGTACCTAGTCCTACCTCCTTTAACCTACGTTGACACAAACACTGTTTGAACATCACATTAAAGCATGAGATTAGAATACTTCAAGGGTTCATTCATTTTGATGATTCCATAAAGAAATCTTAGAAAAAGAATCTTGGCTGCATGACTTCTAACTTCCCAAAAGGTACAATTTAAATTTTTATATATTTAAATTTATTAAAAGACAAACACACACCCCAGACTTTTAGGAACCAGTTCAGTTACAAAACTCTGTGCAGTGAGAAAAACAAAACCACAGTGGTTTATGCGTTTAGACAGCCAGTTGGTTTAAGAATTCTTTGTTTTATCAATTTATGTGAAGAAAAAATACTAAACAAACTGCCCGTGCTTCTGTTAATCTCTTTCCACAGCAAATGCTATTTTATCCTGTGCAGTTTAACTCTTAACACCACTGGAAATATGAGTATCCTCCACCATACTCTTCACTGAAGTTTTTTGATTACGAAAGCCCATATTTATGTTTGGAGCAGATATCTATATCAAAACCACAGTCTGAGTGTGTATATAAAGAGATCCAGGCTTATTTGCATTTTTTTCCAGCTAGGCATTATTTAAAGAAGGCCAAAAAAAGTAAGATCACATCAGAACCTACAATTAGTGTTTTCAGAGCTTGTAGAAATTTCAAATGAAGTCATTACTGTTCATTTTACTACTCAATCCACATCAAGTATAAGGCTGACATCAGTTTCTCTGTAGAAAGAGAAGTTCCTGTCATACCAGCTGCAACAAACCATAACCTGGGATCAGCCAATTTTTAAAATCATTTTAGAGCAGTCATTTCTAGCGTGGCCAGCATACCAGAAATGAACCGCTGTATGCCTCTCTAAACAGATCTCACTGAAATAAAAATAGAAATGAAGGGTTTCAAAGTTAATTCCATCAATCTAGACATATAAATGAAGTACTTACTAATTGTCATGGATTCTGGCACAGTGGCTGAAGGCAACATACTGCTTAAAGTATTCACTTGAGCTGGAGTACTGACTTCCACTCTAGTCATAAAAGTACAATGTCATCAATAAATGGTGGGGGAAAAAAAAATCAAAACTTAAGAAAAAAAGCATTCCAGAACCAGTATTGTCATCATATTCACCCATATTCAATCAATTTACATTTAATTATCCTTTAATGTTATCAGTTGTGAATCTCATTTAAGAATACACACAAAAAGATCTGAATCAATAGACCAATGGAAAACACAGAAAAAGGAACATAAAACCCAACATAAAACCTATTTTCAAAAGCAGAAAACTAAGTCTGTTGTCTGACATGGCTACAAGACTCCTTCCAGATTATTAGAAAATGTTCAATATAAGAAACTATGCAAAGTGCAGGCTTTTACATTTCTTTCCAAACATTTGCAAAAGAACCCCGATGAACAATTTGTTTTCCAGCACTAAGCAGCTATGTATTGGGTAATAAGTTGGTGGCTGTAGGGTAAAGCTTTTTTCTTTTAAGAGAAACAGACACATACCTGTAAGGAAGATCAGATCTTCTTGGAACCAGTTCTACCGCATGAACATGTTCATTCACCTCTCCATTCTCCAAATTACCTAGAGTAGAATGCAAAAGCATTAGCTTTCTTCAGTTAACAATACTTTAAAAACAAAATAAAAACAAAACCACAGGAAGTTAGTTACATTTTTAATTAGAAGTACTCATCTTTACTAAAACTTTTAAGCATTTTATTTTTCCCAGGTTGGCTTCTGCACATTAACCCTGAATGTCATAGGATTGTCAAGCCCTTTAGGAACACAGACATCAATTTATTAAAAAAAAAATTAGTACTGCACAATTCCTAAATTATAATCTAGATATACATTTTACATTGATAACAATGTTGCAAATCTACAAAGAGCCTTCTTACTGAAATTGTTTTTTGCAAGCCCCAGGAGCTGAACCACCACAAAGCAACTGGTACTTGTTACAAATCCATTTGTGAATTGCCCGAAAAGAGCTTGTGGTCAGTCCTCAGTACATGAAACCTTGAAAAGACTTTTATGCACTCCCAACACAGCACCACAGCTTTCCTCTGGCTTCTTAAGCCTATGTAACCAAACATAAGGAATCATACAGGTGTGACATTTTTTTAAAAAGCGTGGATAGTATAGCATCTGTCCACAGACACACAACTCTCATGATTGAAATACACACATCAGTGGGCCTATCATTAAAGTGGAAAGAAACAAAAATCTCATTTTATTGATATTTTCTGTATTTCATGAGGTAAGGGTTACAATAAAACAATCCTAAAATCATGAGCTAAAATAGCACAGAACTTAAAAAGCAGAAATTCCAGGGGAAAAAAGTCAGAAAGAATTAGAGTTATGTCAGAAGGCCTATGGAGGAGAAAGGTGATTTTTTTTTAACATGTAGTTTACTGAAGCACAGTTCCCAAAATGCACATTTCATTTTTGTTCCAAGAAAGTGAATTTTGACTCAGGTTTTCTCATTCTCTTGGTACATGGAGATATGCCATGCCCTGACACATCCCTGAAGCATTCAACAGACTAAAACTGAAAACACAGATATTAACACACAACACTACAGATTATGCTGCAATCCATTTCAAATATGTCTTGTTAGTTATCTGTATTGAGACCTACAAACCAAAATATTGGGTTAAACCACATATTTTACAAGAGCTCATTAAACATGTTTTAGCAAAAATATTGTCATAATAATAATGAGCTTGCTAGTTACTGGACTGAACTGCCCTCAGGAAAAGCTAACCCATGTTAACTCTGGTATCGTTCAAAAGTGTGACTTCCAAAGACAAGCAAACAACTGCCTAAGGCAGCTTTCCATCTCATCAAATTGTCATTCTGGCTGGGGAGAGACTGACCGTACCCATGTGTATCATTCTCCCTGACTGACAATTAGGTTGCAGGATGGGGCTTTTAGTGCAGACTGCCTGCACACACTCAGTTCTGGACTGTACAGAAGAGCCCCAGGACAACATGGAAAGCTGAAATCAGACAGCAGAATGTGGCTGTTTCCTGTAACTGATGAAGACCCTTTCACTAGCCCAGTGCCCTCTCATTGTGGTTGCATGCTGGACCATAGGGTTTACCAGAAAGAGGAGCAGAAGGAGAACTGAAAATTATCTGTATGCTGTGCCAGAAGGGGTCTGCATAGGCCTGTCATTGATCATCTCTAGTAGTCTGAGCATTGTCTTCAAAACAGTGATGAGATGAAGCAGGACCATCAAGGAGATAAGTAACACCCTTGTTTAACAGTAAGCCTCTGTTAAACTTACTGTTGTCATCTCCAGTCTTGTCTCCAGTGCTAAGTCTTGTCTTGCTCACCTGATTTTAGAGTTCAGTTACAAACCCCTAGCTCTAGCTCCTGGTATGTTGTAACTTTCACCTCCTATAAACAGGAACATTTACTTGAACTCCAATTTTCAATCTGCTGCAGTCAAACACTCAAAAATCTTTGGACTTAGAATTTTCTAACAGTCGTTGCATAAAGTATTTTATTAAGTCACTCCTTCATAAGCTGAAGAGTGTGGGAACACAAGGGAAAAAAAAGCATCAAAATTTACTACTTTTTTTTTTTAACTACTGGCTTTTCTTAAGCTGTACACGTCTTAAAACACAGCAGAGGGCAGTGCAGCATTATCTTGTGATTCACATTATTTTTCTCACCAAACTTACAGAACTAAATTGTACTTTTACACAATGGCCTTCAATTGACAGTTAATTGTTACTAAGAGATAACACTTAACTCCTGGCACATACAATGTATATGCAAACGTATGACAAGATTTGTATTTAAAACATTATTTGAAAGTCACTGAGAAGATTTTAAGTGGTCACTTAATTGAGAGTATCTACTCTAAGTTTTATGAATACAATGTTTTATAAACAGCTAGCAAAATATTTACCCAGGAAGATTGGATGGAGCTTTGAGAAACCTGATCATGGAAGGTGTCCCTGACCACAGCAATAAGGTTGGACTACATGATCTTTGAAGATCCCTTCCCACTCAAGTCATTCTATGATTTTATTACTCTATGATTCCTGTATCTTTCTCTGAAGAAATATTTCTTAGCCAATCATTCCTCATCCTGTATATAAACAAGTAACAGCTTCTATTCAACTGTATCCAGTACTGTACACTTTATCTAATCTTTTGGAGACTCACTTGAATTCAAATTCTCACACACACTTCCAGTTTACTCATACCCAGAAAAAGGATACTTCCTATTTAACCACTAATAAAATATCTTACAAGACCATAGCTTCATCACAACAAATTTTGGGTTTATTCTGACATGAATAAATCTTCTTAAACTAAGGATCTACTCATATGGAGAACTGACTCAGATCTAGAATAAATTTTAATTGAACTTCTCATCTTGGTTGCTCACTATCTCCTATATCCTTGCAATCCCATTATTTCCTAGAATCGCCCCATGTTACAAATTCTGTTCTAAAGTTTGCTGTAATTCAGTAAATTAAAATACCTACCTGTTTGGGAGTAAGAGCCAATAGCACTGACAGGAAACAGCACATCCGAGTCATCATTCAGGACTTGCAGAGGCGACCAACTGCATATCTGAGAATTGCATGTGCCTATTGCATGAGGCCTAGATTTAAAGCAAACAAACAACACAGCCTATTTATACAGTTAATAGTCATGTTCACAATGCTTGTATTTCTTTCAGAGATATAGCTGGGGGGGGGGGGGGGGGGAATCTCCATTTTAATCTGCCTGACAGTTTTTTTTTTTTTTGTTCAGAAATATGTAAATACATTAAAGGTTAGACAATTCCAAAGCAGATGAGGGCATATTGGTATTTAAGATTATTATTATTATTCTCTCAGTTTTGTCTTAACTAGCTACTCTGATGATAACAGGCTTACGTTCTGCTTAAAAATGTGAGCTTACCATTAAGTCAAAATAGAGTTGAGATCATACAAAGAACAAGGAAACCAAACATACCAGAACTACAGTCTGGCAGTACCACACAACAATTTCAACTGAGAACTTCAAGGATAGCAAGTACTGAAACACTGAAACATTGGCTTTCAATGGAACTTATAAACAAAATATTATCACTACAGTGACCCAAATGGTTTAAACAAATTTAAAAAGGGGGGAAAAAATGAGAAAAAAATTTATACTTCAGTTAGTTACATAAATTTGCCAGTACCCGTGAAGGAACAGGGGTGGAAGCATGGAACATTTACAGCTGGCTTCTGCAACATTACTTACTTTTCAGAAGCTTCACTTTCACCTTCTGTGCCTTTATTTCCTAATGTTTTTCCATACAGCTCATCCTCATCTGCATCTTCATCATCAATGCTCTTCACATCTAGTTTCCGGTACTCATATTCGCCGTTCATGAACACTGAATTGCTCTTCCACGAATGGTTACTCTCACTCCCATTCACATTTTTTCCAAGAGTGCTTTCAGATGAAGGTAACATAAAAACTGAAGATCTGTCTACACTCTCCTCTGAACTTTCTCCTGTAATCAGGGCCTTTGTGGCATCCCCCAAATTTTGCTCATCATCATCTTCATCAAATGAGATAATATTTGTCACTCTCTTCTTCTTTTTTCGATCTTTTTTGTATTTCAAATCTAGTAGAAACATAGAAGTTTACACAGTTTAGAGAAGAGAAACAATATAATAAACTTAGGGTTTTTTCTTAAAAGAAAAGTACTAAACGAGACACTTGGATCTACAAAGCATTTCAGTATCTTTTCACACACATGTGAAAATTAGCACTTGGTCTGGAAATACACTGAAATTGTCTCTGACCACATCGCATCTATGCTATAAGAGCACTTACTCTTAAATTATTATCTGTTCTCACTTGCTCTGATGTGCACATGAAGCTAAATATCTTGCAAAGTTGAAGCACTCTGAGAAATAGCAAAAATTTCCTCCACAACAACTCACATTGGGACTAAATTACTCAAATCCAGCCATAAGATATCCATACAAAACATTAACATATTTTAACAGAAAGAGGATGTTAAAACCAAATAGAATTTCAGCAAAGAACATAGACATTAATGAAAACATCTGACATGCTCTAACATTCAATTTATAATGGCATCTGAGCAAACTCATTTTTTAAAGTGGCATTTTTTTGTAAGTTGTTCATTACATGTACTGTACACATATGTACTGAACACATAATGTAAATTATGTTGTACTCATGAACAGCATATTGTCAATTATGCTATTATTTCATCTTGCAAGTCTCTTCCACATTAACAAAACTATCCTAAGTTTAGTACCACCTACTGTTTTTTCACTTCAAGTGCCAGACAACAAAAGCTTTACCACAAATTTATTTTGCAAACCATGTTTTGAGAGAAAGTCTGTTTTAAATGCCAATAAAAAACAGACTTTATCTCAGCTTCTACTCCTACTTGCATTCACATGTGGGATTTTTTTTCCCTTTTTCTTGTGATCAAAACAATATAAAACCTAAACTGAAAGCTTGCTTCTTAATTGAAAAAATACATAAATCCCAGAATCTTCCTCCAGTTTTGTATCTTTACAAAGCAAAGCCCTCAGCTCAGCTTCTGGAAGTGAAGACGATAACATACGCCTTCACTATTTTTGGAAATGAAAATGCATAATGAACATCACACTTTGCTCAATTAATTCCAAATTATAAGAGATTTAAGAATTTTGGTCTTTGTTAATAACTAACATCCTACAGACTGGTTGTAACACTAATACATGTAAAAGTAGAGTGAACATATGAGTAGATTGTCATTTGTACCTATCACCTACTTCATGTAAGAATTCAGACTGTAAACATGAGTGCTACTTGAAGAAGATGACCAGCTAAGATATTTATCTTACATATAGTAACAGATGTATGGCAGTGTATTTCTGATAAAGTGCCAAAACACATTAAAAATGAAAAATTATGACAAGACATAATCATATGAGACACTGAAATTCAGGTTGCAAGCAAAGCACTTTACCAGTAAGACACTTGAGCTCCCCTCCCACGGTGATGCAAGGAAAAATATACAATTGTCAGTCAGTATTCACAACAGTATTTCTAAAAATTTCACACTCAAGGTTTTTTGTTCCATAGTAGTGCATTAAATTTAATTGGAAAAGTTATTTAAGTACACTTGAATATTTTGTACGTTTCTGAATGACACTAACAGCACAAGACTGCTTACCAGCATTTACATTCTTTGAAAGAACAGGAAGGGGGTCAGTGTCTTGATCAGGTTTTATCAGGATCGAGACAGGAGATGATGCAGTTATCTCTCTAAGAAGGCTGCTAACACCCTGAGTGGATTCTTTCAACAATGAGGTTACATTTTGCGTTGATTCCTTTAACAAATCAGACACGGTGGGTGTGCATTTGCTCTGCCCATTTAAATCTCTATTATCAATGTTGATGGCAAAAAGAATGGAGTTCAGACCTTCAGATAAAAGAAAGGAGGAAAAAAGACCAAGTATCCACTATATACCTCATACAAATATTACAGAGATAGAAGGATTAACAAAGCTATGACATGTAAGATTTTACCCAAAAGACTTCACCCAAAAGACTTCCCACAGTTTGTTCTGCAGAAATTCTTATTCTTTTATGTACCATTCATTCTTTCTCAGATGTTATTCAAGCTGATGCAAACAGTTTTGAATTTATCTTGGTGGCTGTTGAACTGTAAGTACTGTGAACTAGTTTATTTATTACCTTTTATTTAAAACCATTTCACTGCAACTTAAATATTTGTTGGTTCCTGTAGTCTCTTAAAAAAGCCTCCCATAACCTTACCTTGTAGAAGAAGGCATTTAACTATGTAGCTGAGAAAAGGTAAAGGGAGTAATACAGAACTTCTGTGTTTAAACTCTAGAAAAGTAAATTAGCTGTTATCATTCCTTGCTCTTACCCTCCTTACATGTATTTACTTATAATTTGGGTCTTACGATAAATATCTATCATTGCTGTTGTCTAGTCAGGAATATCTTATTTTTTTCCTCTGAATTATGCTACTTTTTAGGGAAAAAGTTAGCCTTGACTAATAAAGACTTAGAAAATTTATGTGGAAGATTTCTGATTTGCAGGAAGGCCAGATCTAATGTTTTAACAGTTCATCCATTTATAGCATATATTGGCATAATACCCTCAATGTGTATCTGACACACACACATTCTCTACATAAGCAAAGAGAGTGTTAGAGAAGCTTTCCACAAACAGAAACAGATATAACTTTCCAAAATAAATCAGTTTGCCAAGAACAGCATTTGAGAGAAAAGTCTTACCAGCTGCCATTGTAGGGATCATACTAGAGCGTTCTTCATCCATCATAAAAGACCAGTCTTCATAGAAGACACTATAATTGGAAAAGGGGAAAAAATGAGGAATATTGATAATCCTGATACTGTGCAAGTATTGCAACAAGTATGACCATAATTACTGACACACGAATCCAATTATTTTTCAGATTATGTCTTTCCTTTGTTGTTTCATTCACCTTTATTTTATATAAAAATCTATCTTTCAAGAATGCTACGGGCCTGAAACAGACTAAAATGACAAGGAGGCACCAACAAACTCAGTTCTGTCAATAATTTTATCCAGTGCAACCATTAAGTGATGCAAATAATAAATAAAAAAAAAAAAGCTCCTTTCTGAGGTAGAACTCAGTTAAGTAGGAACTGAAGTGCATTTTGCACATCCAAAGTACCCTGGGATTTCACAAGACACAGTCACTTATTCTCAGTAACTCTGCAACAAGAAGGTTGACAAAGTGTAAAAAAAATCATTTTCAAGTAATTTTCAGTAGTAGCTACCTATTGGTTGACTGATGGGAAGCTTTTCAAATACAATATGGGCACCTCCTAAAGTTAACAGGCAATTACCATGAATGAACTGACAAGATCAAGACTGCAATTCCGTATTATTTTAATGGAATAAGAGGGGCACCTCAAAATATGGTGTCAGAGACCCAGTGTGGAAAACTTGAAAGAATAAGGGACTGACTTAGGAAGGAGGATGGAAATGAAATGAGGATAGAAGCATATTTTATTGTGTGCTACAATGAAACCAGTTTCAAGGTCACATGTTGATACAGGCACAAGCCACTATCATAACAGCTGCCAAATTTCCAAAGGGAACAAAACCAAAGTAGGTTAAGTGGCTTCACTAGCATAGCAACTCATACGGTGTATTACTAGAGCACAAGTTCTTAATAATTTTTTATCTCAGTATTTTGTTTGTCAATGGATTACAAAGATATCAGATGCAGTACCTGAGTCGAGTCTTATCTGCAAGCAGCATATGAACATATCTTTCCAGGGAATGCTCGTTTAATGCACAGCGCAACCAAGCCCGGCCTCTACCAATATCTGTAGTAATTGTCTTCAGAGAGTAAAAGCGCTGCAGTTCATGTTTGTTCAGGACTTCTTTCACATAATACCAAAACACAGGCTCTGGAATAATAATCATCATCATCATCACCATCCCGCTAAAAAGGCTAGACTCATATCTGAATGCATTTATATGTCACTCTATAAAAGAAGCAGGTAATTATACATAAGTGTGAACAAAGGTGAATCATTTACCATCTTTGTATAATTCCCCAGTTAAATGAGTTAGTTATTTCCACAGGACTTTGGCTGTTTAAGCACTGAGAACGTCTCACTTCATTGAAAAAGCAAAACACATACCTTAAAGGATTCGATCTTACATTTTTTTATGGAATTCACATTTGTAAGCACATTTAAGATAGCATGTCATGGAATAGGTTCTTATGTTCAGCTGGGAATATATTATGCAAAGAAAAAAATTCTTTGGGACTCTGTCTTACTGCCCATTCTGATGTGTTAGAAGCTAGGTCCAAAGGAATGAGTAGCTCCAGAGTTTTCAGACATGCAAATGACAAATTTATCTTACTTTAAAAAAACACAAGTGTCACATTTAAAAGTCAACAAGATCCCTTTCCACTAAAATATTTTCCTTGCCCTGTCCCCAAATATCAATAAAGGGTTTTTATCAGTTCCCTCAAATTTCTCATTTGGGAGAAACAAAGGGACAATAAAACACCTAGTATTTCACATACTCCTGTTTCTTAGCTGAATAAAGACATATTTATTACAATTAACCTCTTAGCATTTGCTTAGGGTGGAAAAACAACCAAATACCACATAATTCAGCTGTAAGACTTGAATCAGTCCTCTATGGCATACTTTGGCAATCATTAGTCACTAATGTTGCAGCAAATACATATTGCTTGGAATATGCATAAAACACGTTAAAAGATGACTAAAAGATTTTCTCAAACACACAGAAAAAAGAATACATGCGAGAGAAAACAAATTGATCCTGCTCCTCCTTATCACTTTTCTAAATCCTTTTAAATGTAGTTAGAATTTTTCAGTTGGGAAAGTGTGAGCGTATAGCCTAAACAGCAGTATTCCAGTGAAGTAAAGAAAAAGATGACACTTGTGATTACATGAGAGAAAAGAATATCACTCATACTAGACTCATTTGTCTGAATGTGATAAAAACATAAAGGTATTTTGCAACTGCTTTCAGGAAAAAACAATAACAGAATTCAGAAGACATTTACCAGTGATACTAGTCATGATGGAACTGTAGGAAGTGCAGATTTCCAAACACCAACATTTCTAGAGAAATTTCATATGAAAGTTAAGCTATATTAAGAAAGCAATAACCATTTTCCAGGTACTAAGTATTCTACCAACAGTCTGCAGCTCAGTGCATAGCTTAACATTTCTATTAGAAACTCTCTTGCTTGCACTGATCAAGTGTTCAAGACAGAATAGTTACAAATAATGAATTACCAGTCTCAGCTTTACTGGAGAAACCTGCTGCCTGTTTGATCGCTGCTGCTGTTAATGCCAACCCCCGACTCCTCCTCAGACCGTGCTGTAACACAGCTTCAAACTGAGCACACAAACAAGTGACTCTGCAACAGAATTTGAAAATAAATAATTGGAAAAAAAAAACAATTAACTACATTTCTATAGAGCAGGTCTATACCAAATCTCTGAATAGAGAATGTAAAGGTGTTTGGAAAACTTTACTAATAAAGCAGAATATAATTCAAACAATACTCAAGATGATCGTGGAGCATTTGTGATTTTTGCCAAAAAGGCTGCTGCTGTTAAAAACAGAAATTATAGCAAATACATGACCTCCCAGACAAAAAAAAAATATCTACTAGACTTTTCCAATTCATAAAAGGCAAAACAGATGCACAAGAGCAGCATTACAAGCCACCCCTTAAAGGACATGGGCTTCCTCTCTCTTTCCTTATTGCTGCTTCTTCCTCTTCTGCACTTCCTGTTGCTTATAGCTGCATGATCTTCCCCTACTCTCATCAACTCTAGCACTTGTCAGATAATCTAAGCTTGATGGAAGTTTCTTAGACTCTCTTACCTGCTATCAGAGTCTGAAGCAATTTCTTTTCTTCCTCCAAATCGTATCTGACACTGCAATAAACACATTTTAGTATCAATATTCTGAAACATTTAAGTCAGAAGAAAAAGTAGAAGCAGCACAAAATAAAGCACTGGCAAATACAGCCTGCCATTGGAACATGCTTTACAGCATCATGTTCGACTAAAGGACTACTCCTGCAGTTCAAATATATTCTTGATAGCCAAAACACCACACCCCCAGGTCCTTCAATTAATTCAAAACTGAGTAAAAATTACTGCTTTTGAGTTTTAAATGTATATGTACAAGAACAAACATTGCTGCTATTCAACTGAGTGCTACAATTACAAAAGAATAATTCTTTATAAAACATACTTTTGAGACATTCTTTTGCTCCCCAAGCTCTCCTAAATTGAATCCAGTCTATGAAATTCTACTTACTGAACCTCATGGTGATGCAAGATAAATACATACATAAATAAATCCTAATAGTTGTTTCCTAGCAGACACAAATTCAGGTGATACTGTGTCAAACAGAAAATTTCTTCTTCAGCTGGTAAAGAGGAGAAAAAAGGCAAAGACTGTGCCTGCAATTACTGACAACCCATAGTAAATATACTACAGAAATATGTACTGGATTTCTCACCTGTTTAACTGCATCCAGTAGCCGTTCTAGAAGAAACTGCCTTTTAGTGTCATTGCTCTGTGAACCTGAAATTCAACAAAGTGGTATAGTTTTAAAATAAATGGGGTTTTTTTTTAAGAAAAATACATTCAGGCCAACATCAGGGCCCTGAAAACTTTCTCCCCATGTCAAATATTCCAATAAAATCTATTCATGTCTTTTCTCTAAGTAAAATAATGCAGTCTGTGTTCCGAGGTTTTAAGTAGGCTTTCTCTAATATACAGGAATATTGTTTGAAATATCATCTAGAATCTTCTTTTAGTAAGGCTTTAAGTTCATGATATAAAGTATATTGCAGTCATAAGAAAATATAATCACAGAATGGGAGGGACTGGAAGTGACCTCTGAAGATCATTAAGTCCAATCGCTCTGCCAAATTGTGCAGTCAGCACAGTGCCCCTAGCTTCTTAGCACAACCACCTGTGAGGCCAAACCTATATATTTTCTCTATTATTTCAATACTTGTTACTTTTACAGTCCTAAGCTATCCATATACTTGAGAGAATAGGAATAATGCAACATCTCTCTTTGTATTAACAGTTTGAGGCTACTTCAGAACAGATGTCTGTGATTAATCATTTTGCAACCTGAAAAACACCTGTCAAATGAAAATACTAAGTACATGGGTTACATCTTGCCTTTCAAACATGTCAGCTTTTAAATTCACATCTCTTTGGCATCTTTGGTTCTATTTGTAACACGGAAGTGGTTTGCAACCAGGTACAATATAAAAATTGCATAACATACAGAAACCTACAGATGATCATTATGTTTATGTTCTAGAAGACTAAAGCATGTGATACCAAACAGCCTTATATTTACACAGACTGAGTGCAGTGTAATGTGTACGTTGCCTTTATTTTACCTGTAAATTTGTGCTAATGGCAATTATGACTACAGGTGATACAACCAATAATTTCCTTATGTAGTTCAGATCACCTTCACTATCAACAGAGCTATGGGACCACACAATGTCACACATTGATGGCTGGCCAAGGTTTCTGCTCAATGCATGCCATCAGAATTCTTCTACTGCTGTTTAACACAGAAATTTTGCAGGTAGAAGAAAAAGAATATTCTCAAGTCTAACACTCTTTAAAAAAGGAAAGATTAAGTGGTGTGGTTTTCTCAAGCAGAGATTACATTTTCCTTTCAAATAAGCCTAGAAAACATAGCACATAGCCATGTTTTTGTTTCAGGTAGATGTGAAGTAAAAATGAATCTCTACCAATTCTGTTTAAGATTTTCTCTTTTATACTCTTCATTTTTCAAACTAAGTCTTTACAACAATAACCACCACCAGTATATTTTTCAGACAAGAGCATCAATTAAGTGTGATCAGCTCTAGTTGACTTAAGGACTAACAGTGTATTACAAAATTACCAAAATACTCTTCTACTGATTCACAATAGTGGTTACAACTGCAGTTACACATACACAAATACAAAACTTAGAATGCATAAACCCAACATTACTCAGAAAAAAAAAAAGGCTATATTTAGATTATTGTCATAAAAAAGGAAGTTCAGACATGAGTCTAAAAATAATTGTGAAAACATAAAGTTGCAAAACCTAAGAAACTTAAGAGACTTCTCCCATCAACATCTACTGAGTTAAAATTTTAAAATAAGCTTACATACTGCACCTGTCTCGGTGACCCCTGTCATTTTTTGTTGTTCACAGTCACACTTTCCTATTTTTAAAGCAAACTTCTCTCCACACCCTGCCAGAAATATCTGCACCTAAAGTAGAAGAAAACTGACTGTGTAAGTAAAGGAAAACAGGACTGCCATCCAATTCTTTAGAGGTACAGCTCTCCTTGGGACCACATGTAGAATGTAGGGTAAAAAAAATAAATAAATTAAATCTCAGATTGCTCTTACACAGTTTTTGCAATCTTGTATGCAAAATTTCAGACTGCAGTTCCTTGAGCTTGCTCTAGCATAGGTTCTGAGGGTACAAGTTCAAGATAAATCAAACATAGGCCTAATTTAAATATTGCTTTGAACTACACTGTTACTGTGGATGTGGTCTACCTGGACCTCAGCAAGGCCTTTGACACAGTCCCCCACAGCAAACTCCTGGCCAAGCTGGCAGCCCATGGCTTGGACAGGAGCACACTGTGTTGGGTTAGGAACTGGCTGGAGGGCTGAGCCCAGAGAGTGGTGGTGAATGGTGCCGCATCCAGCTGGCGGCCTGTCACTAGTGGTGTGCCCCAAGGATCAGTGCTGGGCCCCATGCTCTTCAACATCTTTATTGATGATCTGGATGAGGGCATTGAGTCCATCATCAGTAAATTTGCGGACGACACCAAGCTGGGGGCTGGAGTCGATCTGCTGGAGGACAGAGAGGCTTTGCAAAGGGACCTCGACAGGCTGGACAGATGGGCAGAATCCAACGGCATGAGATTTAACACATCCAAGTGCCGGGTTCTGCACATTGGCCACAACAACCCCAGGCAGTGCTACAGGCTGGGGTCAGAGTGGCTGGAGAGTGGCCAGGCAGAGAGGGACCTGGGGGTGCTGGTTGATGGGAGGCTGAACATGAGCCTGCAGTGTGCCCAGGCAGCCAAGAAGACCAGTGGCATCCTGGCCTGCATCAGGAACAGCGTGGCCAGCAGGAGCAGGGAGGTCATTCTGCCCCTGTACACTGCACTGGTTAGGCCGCACCTTGAGGGCAACAAAGTTGGTGAGGGGTTTGGAACACAAGCCCTAGGAGGAAAGGCTGAGGGAGCTGGGGTTGCTTAGCCTGGAGAGGAGACTCAGGGGTGACCTTATTGCTCTCTACAACTACTTGAAGGGAGGTTGTAGCCAGGCAGAGGTTGGCCTCTTCTCCCAGGCAGCCAGTACCAGAACAAGAGGACACAGTCTCAGGCTGCTCCAGGGCAGGTTTAGGCTGGATGTTAGGAAGAAGTTCTATACAGAGAGAGTGATTGCCCACTGGAATCGGCTACCCGTGGAGGTGGTGGAGTCACCTTCATTGGAGGTGTTCAGGAGGAGACTTGATGGGGTGCTTGGCTGCATGGATTAGTTGTTGGGTGGGTTGGATTGGTTGATGGGTTGGACACGATGATCTTGAAGGTCTCTTCCAACCTGGTGTATTGTATTGTATTGCAATTCTGCTGCCTCATCCTCAATTAGCTGCATTTTTATACGTTTTTGAAACAGCTATTAAACAAGTGACAGCACTCCTAATTCCTGACAAGCACATAAGTCTAGTATTCTTGTAAACTTTAAAGTTTAGCTTATTCAACACTGTCCAATTAAATATGAGTATGTAATCAGTAAACAGCATTACTAATATTAAAGTAATGCTCAGATTAACAGGATGGTACCTTCACATCCACTAGAACACACTGTAGCTACAAAAATATACATTATAATTATGTAATTATAGCTGTTAGGGAAAGAGGTCCTTCTATCAATGTTTTAGGTAAAACCCTTTTAAGTTCTAAAACTAGGCAGTGAAACAAATGTAGACAATGCTGTTCCAGCTGCTAAAAAAGTACATGGTTGTATTTCATGATATTAATGTCACCTATCTCCTTGATCTGAAACAAGCATGATAATGATACACATTCCTCTGTCCTTTTCTGTTCAACTTACATTATTGTGGAAAAATACTATCCAGTATTGTATTGCAGCAATGGCTGGCAAGGTGCAAAACTGGTGCAATATTGCTGTCTAACTGAAATGTTTGGAAAAGTCACACAGGTCTTGGCAAGAGCTACACATGGGTAGGTTATCCAGGGAGGTGGTTGAGGCCCCATCCCTGGAGGTGTTTAAGACCAGGCTGGATGAGGCTCTGGCCAGCCTGATATAGTGTAGGGTGTCCCTGCCCATGGCAGGGGGTTGGAACTAGATGATCCTTGTGGTCTCTTCCAACCCTGACTGATACTATGATACTAAGTTACTACTAGCCTTAAAGCCACATAGGCATTATTGCCTTCTAAGTAGCTACATGTTTATGAGGAGAGACAACATTTATCTCTTGGTTTGGAAAAAAAAAAAAAAAAAAAAAAAAAAAGCTATTAAAAATAAATACATGATGAGGCTTTATGCCACCAGAGGTGCCACCTTGCCTTTTGAGTTACAGAATAAAAAGAGCTTGTAAAGATGAGTCTCCCAGTATAAATCTGCAGAAGGCTGGTCCCAGCCTGAATTCATCACTGAAAGGCTGATGTTTTCTACATGAAAATGCTGACACTTACACATTTCAGGATTGAGATTTTAGCCTATCTTGTGTCAAGATCTGAAACATTTGAGAAACTTCCTTTTTCCATGGTCTAAAAGATTTGACTGTTACTTGCATTTTTCACAGTGCTAACTAGCAAGGTCCTCCACACCAGTTTTTTTACCTCTTCATCCATAAAAATGTTTTGTTTTCTTCTTACCACAAAGGCAAGAACAAAACAGAAAAATACAACTAAAGTGCTTTCATTTTTGGTTTCATTCTCAGAAGTGACTGCTAACCATAAAGCATGCAGCATTTAGTTACTCCCATTAACTCTTCTTTTTTTTTTTCCCTTACTATCTCTGGCAACAGATCTCACTTTGTATTAATCAGAGTGGGAGAAAAACATACTATATAATTTTCAGGTGCAGAGTGCTGTCTGCAGCTTCCATTACTGAAGTTATGTAAGTAGGCCCATAAAAGCATTCACTAAATCACTTCTTTTTAAAAGAACCCAAATTAATCACTTTCCAATGTGTTTTAAGACATAATACATACACTTACACAAGGCACAATCTATAAAATTTCTCCTTCCATCCTACCCAGTAAATCTCCATGCTGGTCCATTCAACAGGCTAAGCTTCCTCCAGCTCCAAGGTTTACAGGTCCCAATTCTCATGCAAAGCTTTTCTATATTTCCCCTCATAAACACCTCAAAACACTCAGTATTTTGCACACTCACAGACATGAAGGCCAGAAATGAAATCATCCACAACTGACACATCCTGGTCAAGCCTGAATTAGAGAAACACCCTAGATACTAGAACTAACCGCTCTGTCCATTTGACATGCTTGTCTTCTCTCTCGCTACAACTGACAGGGTTGGAAGGGACCTCGAGGATCATCCAGTTCCACCCCCCCCATGCGCAGGGACACCTCACACTAGAGCAGGTTGCCCAGAGCCACATACAGCCTGGCTTTAAAGACCTCCAGGGATGGGGCTTATACCACCACCTTAGGCAACCTATTCCAGTGTCTCATCACCACCACGGTGAAGAACTTCTTCCTAATAATCTGAATCTACTCATTTCTATTTTTTTTCCTATTCCCTCTAGTCCTATCATTTTCTGACACCCTAAAAAGCCCCTCTCCAGCTTTCTTGTAGGCCCCCTTAAGACACTGGAAGGCCACAGTAAGAGCTCCTCTGAGCCTTCTCTTCTCCCGACTGAATAGCCCCAACTCTTGTATTACATTTTTTTTAATTACTTTCTCTTGGTCATTTATTTTCTCGGGAATATTTCCTGTGATTTTGCACAGCTGAGGCAAGGGAGATCCCCTAGACGAGCATGGCTTGTGCTCTGAGCCAGTGTCACGCTCAAGAGAAGTCTTCAGGATTGTAAATACGGGGGAAAAACACTTATGGGGGCCTTTAGGAACCAAAATGAGGAGCGGGATGTGGTGATACAAGCAAGGGCTGAGCCCCACCACACACCGCGGGACAAGAGAGGTCAAAGTCTCCTCTGCCACGCCACGACCCCAGCCCAGCCGGGGAGAAAGACGCCTTGGCCCTCGGGGGACGGAGCCACAGCTGACTGAGCAAGCAGCGGAGCGGCAAGGTCCCCTCAGGCAAGCTTTGCCCATGCCAGCCCCGACACTGCCCCAGAGACCCGGTGGCCCCACCGAGCGCGCCCTGAGAGCGGAGAAGGCCCCGCTCGAGCCCTCCACTCACCACTCATGGTGGCCTCGGGGCTCACACCCTTCGTCCGCCGGACCCGATCCCTCCTCCCGCACAGCCCAAAGCCGAGCCGGCCAGCGACCACTCTCCGCCCCGGAACTCCGCCCCGCCGCCCCGGAAGGTAAACACCGATCCGTGCTAGGGTACCGGCAGAGCCCGGGTTTGGTCTGCAGTTGTATCTCGAAGAGTCTACGGGGTGCCGCCGCCTCCTCCGCCTCCTTCTTCTCTCACAGGCACCTGAGGAAAAGGCGCGAGACCGACTGTTGCCTCAGGCAGCGGAGCTCCCCGTGCAGGGGGCGCTATTAAGGCCCCTGCCCCGGCCGCAGGTCTTGTGGCGATCCCTGCAATTCCCAGAAAGCCAAACAGTCCGACCTGTGCGGTGAAAACTGGGCAAATAGCGCGAAAAATAGAGAGGAAATGGTCTGTAGTGTTACGTGCCAAAACTCCTGAAAGGTTCATGCTTCCAAAAAAGGCAGAAAAGTTTTGAAACCTCAAATACATATTAGGGAAAAAAAAATCAAAATAATGAAGTAATTTTCTTTAAATTTTGTAGATTTTTTTTGAGGCATCATCGTGCTGGTTTATATTTGCACACTATCCCTACAGTCCGGTGTAATTGTCACACTGCTGCTCGTTGTGTGGAGCAGCATAGCATTGTTTTTAAACATTTTTAACATTTAACATGGTTATAAAATACTGTTTTAAGGAGTTCCCAGATAATAAAATTCAATAGCTCTGTAGGCCTGTTTCAGATGTTTTGGCTATGTTGTGGCCAGACCTACACAACTCATTCCTAACTGGCCCAAACTCTCTGTCAGCCTCCTAAAGCTGCTGTAATAATGGTTGTTCATAGATTTTGTGTAATATTTTACCAGTCTCAAAACATTTTCATTCATCAGTCATGCAGGAACCTGAAATAGAGTGTTATCTCAAAAGAAATAAAAGGAAAAGGAAAAAAAAAAAAAGTTGTTACTTTTGTTGCAGTTTTCCAGGAAAGAATAAACTGACCTCTTATTAGGAAAATACCATTAATGCTTAGGAAAGGTGACAAAAGTATATTCCTAGTTTTAGCCCACACAATAGCCTAGCATGACCATATCTTATCAGTAGTCCTTGTATATATGACAAGGGTAAGTTAAAAAAAAAATCAGTAAAATAGAAATCAATTTTTATAGAATACAGTCCTGAAAACCACTTGGCACTTAAAGGAAAGTCTGCACCATCAGGTATATGCTGGGATTGCAAGTATGGTGCTCCACAGCATCACAACCTCCCTAAGATACTACCTCAACTGGAGTAACTCCACATTCTACAAAGGTATTCTTTATTAAAACATTCCTATTCCATGCATCACAGGGGCTATTTGAAATTATTTCTTACAAGACTGGAGATACAATATGGGTCTTTATTTCTGCTTCTTGGAACATTTTATCTGTGCCATCAAGCATTTTTTTTTCAGCACAAGTTTAACATCAAATATTTATTTGCAAATTTTCATATGTATCTGGCATAAGTAAATACAGTCTCCAAAGGCAGAAAAAGTAGAGACTTTCAGAAATTAAAAATTCCAAAAACTAGCTTAGTACAGAGAATAATGTATAAATACTTGAATAAAGACATGTTAGATATAAGAAGACATTAATGAAAGTTCAATGGAAGACCTGTAAGGATTATGCACTACCCTTCTCCACTGACTGCACTATTAAGATTAATAGCTATACTGCAATAACTACTTTATTATTATTCAGTAAAAATATACCTCTCTTACAGTCACACGACACCTAGAATATAGTTGAAACTGTCAAAAGATTTTGTGGTAACTAGGACAGTAGCTCCTTCTTCCGTGGCTGGTAATGGAAATGAAGTTTCACAGCCAGTTTGAGGTTTTACCAAGCCACAGTCACTGCAAGTGCATTCTTCCACTGAATACATTAATGTTTCACTTTGAAGTGAGTGTCTAATTCCTTCTATAGTCACACTGCTTTCAGTATTAACCTTGAGAATATTATTCAACTCCACAGAAGAGTCTGTAAATAGACAGAAGTTAATTTAGTACATGCATCATAATGTACCAGACATAGAGTTATTGAAGATCCAAATTTCATTATGCTCTATGTTTCTACCTTTAGTGAAAAATCTTAATATATTGTGAAAGTTTTAAGATGTAGCTACATATGAGAATCTTTTGTCTATGATAATATTTACCTTATTACACTAGCAAGTAAGCCAGGTATGAATATGCAACAGAACAACCCTGACATGTTCCGGTACCAACAAAAAGAGATTGCTGCTTCTACAAGTTATCATTTGGATATTTCATTCCCTACTAACTTCAATAACTTCACTGAGACTGTTTGAGGAATGCAAAACAATCCCATAAATCCAATTTAATCAATATTTAGAATATGCATTACATGCAAAATAGACACATTCTAAGAGTAGCTAAAATATACAATGATCTACAATTATTTGATAAAGAATATTACTTATTCACCTGTGGGTTTCAGTTTTTCTTTTAAATGCTTTAGGTGCTTCCACTTAAACAAGACCATTAAGGTGAACAGAGTGAGCATTACAATTCCTCCTAAGCCCAAGCAAATCCAAAGAATTCCACTTGAATCAGTACCTTATGAAATAAAAGAGATGCATTAAATAAATTGTAAATAATAGGCAATGAAACAGTAAAGATATCCAACATATAAAACTTCTGTATCAGGGAGAAAGTTCTGTGTCTGTTGAGTGACAGCGCAAGTAAAGCTTGAGAGCTTTAAAAATTTACTCTTCTTAACAATCCTACAGGACACACTGCATAGGTCATTATTATTTTTGAGCCCATACATTATTCTGATAAACTCTTTACAAGTTTTTGATTTCTTTAAGTTTCTACATTTACAATCTCATGTAAAATAAAACATGAAAATGCCCTGCCTAGCCACAAAGTATTGCAGAAATATTACTTACTCTTACCACAGTAGTTTTCACATGAAGGCGGTGGTGTACTAGAACATCGAAGATGACAAGGCTTGCAAGAGATCAGCAAATTATCAAAGTATTCATTTTTGGGGCAGTGTGCCATCAGGGTCAGTAATTATGGAACTGGAAAGCCACAGAAGTTGTTAAAGAGTGAAAATCATCTACAAAGGGCTTTTCAGCTCTCGGTTTTAGCAACTCTTAAGAACAGCAACCAGTAATGGCTAGACTTCAGTCACAACTCCACTACACAGTACTACGGTAAGTAAAAAGAATTTAACTCTGTCCCTCCCAAGGAATTACTGTTCCTTTTTTAGCAATTCACAATGGTAGAAAAACTGAACAGCTGTACCAAGATAGTTTTCAATGTAAATTTTGCCTGAAACAGAAAATAGATATTTATAGAAGACATTTCTTGAACAGGTGCTAAACATTACAAACTGTAAAAAAGCAAGAATATCTCCAAACAGGAGTTCAGCATAATTATTCCTGTCCTTAGAATGTTTTTTTCATGGTGATGGGCTGCAGTAATTATGTTTTCCTGTAATAAGCAAACTATGCAATGCTTACATTTTGTTTTTCTTGCCCAGTCCATGGAGCATAAGATGAAGAAAAAGAGGCAGGAGGCAGAGTAATAAGAAGATACAACCAGTTTAGTTTTTAGGTTTGACAATCATTCCTCAACTTCAGACAATTTCCTTCATGCCCATTTCCCAGAATGGGCAAAAAATATTTACAACACAAAATAGATGAAAGAATTCCCTTTTTTAATGAATGGGTTTCTGGTTTTAAATGTGAGACTCCTAAAGTACACATTCAACAATTACTTCATAATTATGTTTTACAAAATACATTCAAGACCTTAATTTAGAATGGAAAGATGAAATCTAGAGACTTAGTCACTGGAATATTACTCCTCACTTCCAAGTTAGCCTTATCTAATCTATTAGTTTTTGACTGGCTTTTTCACTTAGTCCATTTTTTAGCTGTTGTGTTGTTTTTGTTGCTGTTGTTTTTTAATCATAAACATAGTTGTAAAATAAATTAGCAAGATTACGTTGTGTGGTGAAAGAGCAATATGAATATTTTACCATTTTAATTCAAAACATTATGTGCATTTTTCCCCTTATTTTTTGAACTATCACTGTACTAAAACTGCAGTACCCAAAATGGATGAACAGGTGGGCCAGATTTCATTCTCGTGGTAGAATGTAAATGACACCTCAGACAGGTGATTGGGCACACTGAACAGACATAGATTTGTGTGTGTGTACAATGCAGACCAAATGCCAGGGAAAAAAGCTCCAAGAACAGACTGGCACAATGAAAATAACTTACACATCTTAGTTTTATCTTGCCTTTTTCATCTGATAGGATTTAAGTACAAAATTAACCAGTAGTATCTAGCAAACTGCAATAACTGCCTCTACCCAGTATCACTGCCACAGATAGATCAGAATTACAGGCTTATTGACAGTTAAATTTCCCCTTGACATAATTAAGTTAATTATGCCTTTTTGCCCACAGAAAGAGAACAGAAAAAATATTGTATAAGGAATTGTAATTTCCTACCACATTACTATGTATGAGACTTATTTTCCCATGAAATGCACCACGTGGTAATGCACAAACTGTTTTTAGTGGAGCAATCTGCGTTCTAGCCTCTAGCAGATGGAACCGCTTATCGTGGCTTCTGCACTTGTTTCTGTAGGCCAGGTGCACAGCTGTCAGCTTCCTGTTCTCTGTATTCAAGACTAGTGGATAAACAAGAATTGACAAAATCTGATTTAAACGTGACAAAAGGAAATGCGAATAGAGACTGGGGGTGATGCCAGAAATGTCACTGGGAAGTCAGTGCTCGTGCTCAAGTCATAAAACTGGTTCTGACTTGTTTCATACATTCACTCACTGGAGGAAGGAACCTAAGTAATCACTACAATATAATTCCTGTTTCTGATGAAGCACCATGTGGTAGATTATGTATAGAGTGATTTGAGGTTTTGCTTTTAAGATGCTGTTCAACCTTTACAATCATGGAGAGAACAATCACATCCTCAACTGTGATCTGGACAAGGCAGATATTGGTGCAAGTACCTTCATGGTATCCATAAGTAAGGTAAGTGAATTTCAGGACCAACAAGCTCAGTCCAACACTTTAATCTTTTATTAGTATAATTTCATTGACTTCAGAGAAATGCTGTCTAATTTTACTCAAACAGAATGTTTTCCTGTGCCACAACTTCCCAGGGACAACAAAGACCAGGATGAAATATACTTCTTTGTTTTCCTAATGTGATTATTAACGACTGACAACTCCTCTCTGAACTTTGTATCTGGAAGCAATAATACATCTACTTGTTATTTAGAAGAATAATGTTAACATATTGTCAGTTCCTCTAGGGTATTGAACTGCTGACTAGGACTTCCAGAAATCAAGTAATTTTCACTGATGAAGGCAGTACAGGTAGGTAACCACACAATACAGACCAGGAGGTAGTACTTTGAAGCTACATACTCCAGATTTACAAGCTTCTATTGTGAGCAGAGGACCAACAGTTACCTACCATTTTAGCAGAGCACAGGCACTAAGCATCCTGCCAGAGCACTTCCTGCCCTGAACCCAAATTTTGACTATTGGTTTTCTTAAACATATAGAAAAGACTAAGACTTCCAGAAATCCTTTCTAGTGCCAATTTTAAACATATGTTAAATTGGTATTACCTATGTGACAGAAATTAGTCACCTGAAAAAGATAAGGATAATTTCTCTTTCACTATTTGACTTTTTAAAAGCTATTGTGAGTTATTAACACTGAAACAATAAAATGAAAACTCTGAACTGAAGAAAGTAATGCTGTTATGTCAATTATTAAATACAAAGACTGAAAATCACCTCTCACAGAACAGTAGGTCAAGTTCTATTTACCACACATAACTTCAGCAAAGCAGCTTTGTGCTGATGCTGCTTTGGGGTTTCTCTGTTCATGCCTGTGCCAGCTTTTTTGCCTGACTGTACTTCAGAAATTCTGCTGGCATAATTTCATAGCACTTATCAAAAGAAAGAGAGTTTTCTGCTAGGACTATTACATCCCTTCACAAACAATGTTAGCTAGGCAGACAAAAGAATTCTTCTGACTGTGCAGTGGCTTCTACATTGGTCGTTCTGTGCTGGCACAGCTCTTTTGGATACCATGTATATTTTTTTCCACCTACTAAGGTAACTGACCTACACTGTCAGATCTAACAGTACAGGCTTGGTCTGAGTAGTCTCCAATTAGCTATTTATAGAAAAAAATCCAAACGTAAAAGTCCTTTATGCGTCACATCACAAAAATACCAAACAAAAAAAAATAGAGAGATCAATGTATATACAAAAAATCCACCATTTTTTTCTTCCCAAAAGTTACTGCACTTTGAGGAACAGCAGCTGCCCAGACAGTTATCTCCTAAAAAAGTATTTCAGCCTTCTGAAACGGTTACTTTCAGAAATCTATATTTTGTTAGGTGCATGGCTGGGAAGAGATAAGCTGTTCTAGTAATGGGGTACACACTGCTAATAAACAGGAAGAGGTTATTAAAGCATTTGTCGTCTTCACTAACTTTCACAAGCTGCACAGAACGATGCTCTTTTACATGCAGAATCTTTTAACGTCATTTGGGCACAGTGCAAACTTAAGAACAAAGTGGATTTTGCCTGTTTGGTTCAGCACATTTTAATTAGACCACTGCTTTGAAAAGAGTGATGATGCTCTTGCTACATCTGGTGTTTCCAGAAAAGAGTAAAGAGCAAAACAACCAAAGAGAAAAATGTTCCTTAAAAACAGTAATTAAAATGACAACAGTATAAATATTGTCAGCTAAATCTCAGACATCATCTGTATCCCATACTGAGTTCACTACTTCATTCTCACCATTTTATAATGAAGTAAGTCTTTTCTGCAACTTCAACTAGCTCTAGAAGAGCAGCTTTAGGAATCCCAAGACACCGTTATTCTTCCTTCATAACAATAAAGCCATTTTGCTTTAGTCATTACTGAAACCAAAATCTTAAGGGATCTCTAACACAAAACACTCCCTTAACTGGAATTCTGGAGAATTAAGGGGAAAAGAAAGCACATGAAAATCCCACATGAAACTAGTTTTCTATTTCCACCTCCCTGGAGACACCCAGCCAGTATGTCAAACTTTCCGTATGAATTGTAAGGGTTCTGAAACTCCTCCCACACGTACAAGGCAGGAGATCTGGCCTAGAGATGTGAGGGAACCCAGCAGTCAACACAGCAATTCTGAACTTCATGTCAGAGGGTTACTGCAAGAAAAGGTGAGAACAAACAGAACGGTACACAGCATGCATTAACACTTTGTATTGATATTTTCAGTGCCAAATTCAACATTTTCATTATCTCACTAAAACATTCTTTATTGACACGGACCAGGAAAGTTCTATGATGTACAGCTGAATTCTGTTTGATAGTAAGGACTCATCTTGCACATCTATAAGCCTCACTTTAAGTGCTAGCCACCTTTTCTGCATTTTTTCACCTCTGTATCAAACTACAAAATGAACAATGTGATGGCATCCAGAATTCCAAATTCTCTGTTGTTTCTCTTCTTCTAGAACAACACTAGCTTACAGCCAGTGGAAGAATCTTTCTTGAGAATCTGGCACTTAAAAGCTACCATTGTTGCTCAGTTAACTCAGCATCTCATCCCCTGAGATTCTCAAATTTGTCACAGGGAGCAAAAATATTCTCTGTTTTCATTTATCACTTCCAGAGAGTCTGTGTATCTTAGGCTTGTAATATTTACTCTCCACATTCAACAGATTTACAGGTGGAACTAAATTTAACAAAATAGAAGATTAATTTTCTAATTAAATCAAAATGTTGTCAATCAAAGATAAGAACAGAAGACTGTCTCACCTGCTTCAGTATCTTAACTGACCTGATGCCTCCTTGCACCAATCCTACACTTGGCTTTCACATCTCAAAAACCACAGTCTGCCTTTCTTTAAACCGGATTCCCCCTTGTCTTTACCCTTTCCATTCCTAATTCAGTCACTGTATGCATCCTTAAAGCGATCCTATTTTTCCTTTCCTTGGATGCATGTGCTTTGCTCAGGATATTCCTTCCACATTAAACAGTCCTGCTATTTAGAATATTTTCAACTGTCAGAAGGTTTATAAACTATGTACAGATTTTTCACAATGTGCACACCTGAACTCCCACATATGTTTGTTTTGAATTTTGATAGCAAAATCCCCATATGCATAAACCCAGTTTTGATAGCAAAACTACTTCTCTAAACCACCTTCTCCCTACTATTTATTAGTCTGGAGGCTCATGGTATTAACACTACAGAAGAAATTATGTCTAAGGAATAAGTTGCAATGACTGCATTCAGAGAAAGGCACCTTCAACAAAGAACTAGCTACCACCCAACTGACAGATTTCTTTCAGATGTGAACAAGAGGGCAGCTAAGCTATGGATCACACAGCTGAGAGCTCTGAACCTCCAGTAAGAGTCACCTGAAAAAAAGGGATGATACTTGTGAAAAATAAAACCTTTCAGTCCTTTTTTTCTAAATAAAGAAAGAGAAAGAAAGGTTGTGTATGCATACAGAAGTGAGAAACACATAACTACCTTGGAAAATAATGAGCTGAGCACAGGAAGTATTTGAGAAGCAAGGAGATTGACACAGTGAATTATAAGCTGGTATTTTGGTGTATGGACCCATGTAGTACTTTGCTATCTACAGTAAAACCCAATACATTTTATGTCCTTGAGGCCTGCAGTCTGTGCTTTAACTGTTCCAAAAGAAAGGCTTTAACTCTAGATTTGATACCTCAAAAGGAAGAATTGGAGTTCAGAAGTACTTAACCACAAACCCACAATGAAATGTATCAGAGTTAAGTGGCTAAACTGCTTTGAGGTTGCTGCTTTGCAAGCTTGGAGTAATTCTTCAACTGTGGAGGAGAGCTAATGCTATGGTGTTATACTTGGTAAACCAAGGAAGACTTTTATCTGAATCTCTTCCAGTCGAATAACTTAGAATACATTCATGTAAAACACAAATACTGCAATTAATACGAGTGTCCAGCAGAGGGAGAGTAGTAGGTCAACACCAGCGTTTGTTAAATAACAAACAAATCGATAAGAAGATGTTTCCAGGTCAAGATAACTTACGCAGATGATACATGGTGTGGTGCAAATATAAAAGCCTCTTCTTAGGACAGACAGCTCTTGAAAAAGCCATCGTGCTGAAACTCTGGTTTTTAGTTCTCCACTACATCTCCACAGACTACCCAGAAAGAAAATTTGCCAGTGTTTAAGAATATGAATTTCTAATCTCCTGGCACCTAATCAAACTTAAACTAGTTCAGCATTTTCAGTTCTGTGCCAGGCCTCATTAACATTAGGAAAGGTATTTAGAAACACTTACACAGCCTTCCTTCAAAAGAGGTGTATCTCTTGTACTTGGATATGGCTTTAATCATGTTTTCCACAAAAACTTTCTGGACTCATTTAACTCCACCTGGTTCTTCTAAGTAATGCTAAACTGAATTTCTAGAATGTCTTTTGAGATTGTTCTTTCACATAAGCCTCAGATAAAAGCTTCGTGCCTTCCAGAATGGCACTTTCATAGCCAAGCATAGTTTCCTGTATTTTTCTCTTAATAATTTACCTTGTAACTCTCATCTTTTCTTCCTCTTAAGTAAATAACTTTTCTTTTGGCTTTGTTTTAAAAGGCTCACTCTGACTTCAAAGCCATTGTAAATATCAGACTACTCATTTAAGTGCATAACTAATGTACATATTTGAATACCTTTAAATTTCAGGGCATGGCTCACAGTGCGTCAGTTTAATTTCAGCTTGCTGCCACACCAGAAAGGGAAGTCTTATTCCTTTCCCGCTCCTCCCAATCTCAGCCAAATGTTTTGTTTGCCATTTTGCAGCAGCTCAGGAACTTATCTGATCTCAGGGTAAATTGAGTCAACTCATTCATAACCCAGCACTCTAAACCCACTTTCCTTCCTCCTTAGACTGCTGCTATTTTGTAGAGTTAAATACATTACCTGTTGGTGGTGAGCTGTTAACTGCTTGAAGCTGATAACCTGTTTGAAGCCTTCCAGTGAAATATAACTTTCTTTACTGCATCTGTTCACAGAACCAAAAACATTGGTGTTTCATAGGTATATCTGCTAGGGAGTAAACTGCTCATCAGAACCTTGGAGGTGTTCAAGAGCAGACTGGACGTGGAACTTGGTGCCATGGTTTAGTCATGAGGTCTGTGGTGACAGGTTGAACTTGATGATCTTTGAGGTCTCTTCCAACCTTGGTGTTTCTGTGATTCTGTGAAAAGTTACTACTAAAGCACAGAATATTATTCCTAATACTATATGATTTAAGACCTCCATTCCACTGCTATAGGACTGACTTATCACAGGCTGCAAAACTAGTGATGAAGCTATTACCTTGACATAGTTTCATACCTGAATAACTTGCTCTCTGAAAAAGTCCTGTTCCATTCTTACTTGATAGGAGCTCTGGCATTTGTCAAACACCACTTCAGAGTGAATTCATCTCAGTAACCCAGGACAGGAGAAAAAAAAAAAGAAAGAAAGAAGTGGATTGTTCTGTAGCTAAATTTAATGAGATAGACTGACTCAGCAAAGGGTCTAACAAGAGCTTAGAAGGCAGTGCAAGGACAGGTAGAACTGTGACTGTCACAGACTTCATGTTTTAACCCTGAGGTGGTCCAGCCTCTTCTTTCCTAAGCAATGCTTTGATAATTCAAATCAGTCATGATGTGATGATGAATTTATATGGGTGATTCTCAGTAAGAAAAGCTTTTTAATATTTATTAAATTAAGAGCTAATATATTTATTCTACACATTTTGATGAAAAAGAGATTTAAACAAAAAAAAAAAAAAAAAAAAAAGTTAAAGAAAACCAATTTGCATTTCAGTAGATAGTTTGACATTACATTATCATGATTCCACTTAGGTTTTGTCCTGAGTACCAGCTGTTCATAAATGGAAAAGCAAACTACTAGCCCTGTTAAAAATGTAGTGTTTGAATTTACACAATTCCTGTGTGCCAGACAGCCTGCAAAACAGGTTTGTACACTCTAGAGGACATCTGGCATCTTCTGAAATTTCATGGACTAATTGTTTGTATTCACTCAAGTACCTAGGGAGTAAGTACATATCAAGGAAGGAAGGAATATTGCATAACACAAGTAATTCTTTTCCCCTGAAATCAGTGGCAGTATACACTTCCATACCTCTGATCAAACACATGGCTGGTCCCACACCACCCTCACCCTGCCCAAAAAAGTACTTTAGGAGCTGGCAGAATTAAGTTCCACTCCAAAACCCTTCAAGATGTCTTCATAGGAGTGTCAAAGTGTATGTAAGAACTACTGCCTACATGTTCTGTGTACTGGTAACCTTAAGTAAGTCTTAATTGCCCTGAAAATAAAGTACCTGGCTCCAGTTAAGCCCTTCCTGACTTGTAGGCTGTGTCAACGCTCGAACAAAAAAACAAGCTTGCCATGCAGCATTGCAGTCATTACAAACCTGAGTTATTAAATGCTCATAATGACAAATGTACAAGACCAAACTACTGCGTCAGTGGAATTTGTGAAGCGTTGTTTCCACTGGATTTTTATCATTCAGCAGTAGTAACCCATGAGCTCCTTTGTCCCAAATAGTGTTACCTTGTTTCCATATTAAAGTAAACATATCAGATACATACTGGTTAATAAGGTTAGTATTTAAAATAAAAAATCCAAACAAACAAAACCCCAACTGGATGTTGGTCACAACGACCCCAAGCAACACTACAGGACTGGGGAGGAGCAGGTGGAAAGCAGCCCAGTGGAAAAGGCTCTGGAAGTACAGGTGGACAGACATCTGAACATGAGCTAGCAGTTTGACCAAGTGGCCAAGGCCAACAGGATCCTGGCCTGTATCAAAAACAGTGCGTCCAGCAGGAGTAGACAAGTGATCGTGCTCCTGTACTTGGCCCTGGGGAGGCCACACCTTGAGTCCTGTGTTCAGTTCCGGATGTCACAGTACAGGAAAGACATCAAGGGCCTGAAGCATGTCCAGAGAAGAGCAATGAGGCTTGGGAGGGGTTTGAAGGACAGGTCATAGAGGAGCAGCTGTGGGAGCTGCAGTTGTTTAGTCTGACAAAGAGAAGGCTAAGGGGAGATCTTATTGCTCTTTATAACTACCTGAAAGGAGGTTGCAGTGTGGCTGATGTTGGTCTCTTCTCCCAAGTAATCAGTGATAGAGTGAGAGGAAATGGGTTTAAGTTGTGCCAAGAGAGGTTTATATTGGACATTAAGAAAAACATCTTTACTGAGTGATGAGACATTGGAACAGGCTGCACAGGGAGGGGTGGAATCACCATCCCTGGAGGCATTCAAAGAAGTCTGTAGATGTAGCACCTTGGATCTCATTTAGTGGTCATGGTAGCTAGGTTATGGTTGGACGTGATGATCTTAAAGGTCTTTTCCAACCTTAATGATTCTATTTGAAGCCCATCTGCTTTCAAAACAACTTCATAACCTGTTCTACAGTGTTCTAATATAAACAACGCTGCAGATGACTCAGTCCTTGTATGTGAGCACTCATAGAAACTCCCATCTGTCAAGCACTTGTTTTTTCTAGTTCCAAGTACTTATGGTGAACATTCCAAGATTAAATGCTGCCACAGACTAACCAAGTGAAAGCATGCTATAGAATTACCAAACTTTTACAACATCTTACAACTTACAGCTGGGCATGTACAGAAATCGTTGTGCTCACCTCAAGCGAGTGCACACGTGCTCACAAATCTTCACTTGGGAGGTTACTGACCCCACGGAAGTGCTGTCACTGTACTGTCTCTCAGCACCGTCGCTTTCTAGGACTACGTAGGTGCAATTTGCATAGATAAAGGCTAAATCGAGCATGTCTTCACCCGCTCCCATACGCTGAGTCCTTGGGGGTGGGGTGTGGAAATTCAGCGAGGTGACACGCCGCGCAGGGCCCGCTCTCCTCAGGCCCCGCCGCTCACGCCCGCGGGTCAGGCTGACTTTCCGGTGGCAAGGGGCATAGACGGCCCACTTGGAGCAGCCGGGACAGCCTCGTCTCCCCCGACGAGGGAGCGTTCCACACGCCCATCGGCAGCTGAAACAACCCGCTTATGGAACGAGGGAATGCAGACCAGCCACCCGGGGATGCCGCCTTTGCAAACTGCACTTCCCAGAGCCCTGCGGGGCAAGACATCAGTGTCGCCTGAGGGAATACTAGACCCTGGCCTGCTGGGACAAGTAGTTCTTGTCCCGCCTGAGGCACTCGCGCCAACTACATGTCCCGTCTCCTCCCAGAATCGAAGGCGGAGACGGGAAAAACGGAAGACGAACGCGAAGGCTGTCAGGAATTGTAGTTCCTTAGCGCGCAGAGAGCGCACAGGCAACTACACTGCCCAGCTCTCCCGGGGAGGAGGGCCAAGGAGGTCGCGCAAGTCATGATGGGCATGGTAGTTCTGACTCCTGGGACCGGCCGTGCTATGGGATGAGGCCCCCGGGGACATAAAAACTACTAAAATGGCGCCAGGGGAAGCTGTGGGGAGGGAGTACGGGAGCTGCGGGAGGCCATACTGCGCTCGCGTCGGGGCGGTGGAGTACACGCGGAATCGCCGGAGCGAGTGCTGAGTCGGTGCCGCCGCCGGCTTCCCCCTTACCCCGGACGCTGGAAGACGTTTCGGAGCCGCAGAGGCTTGTGGGGCAGCCACAAAATGGAGGCGAACGGGAGCGGCAGCGGGAGCAGCAGCGACTCGGCTCCCGACTGCTGGGATCAGGCAGACATCGAGCCGGGCAGCGGCGCTGGCTCGGGGTCCGCCCCGCCGGCCGCGGAGGCCGAGGCCCAGCAGGAGCTGCTCGGGGCGGCCTTCAGCCGGCAGCTGAACGTCAACGCCAAGCCCTTCGTGCCCAATGTCCACGCCGCCGAGTTCGTGCCGTCCTTCCTGAGGGGGGCCCGGCGCCCGGCCTGCCGCCACCCTCGCCCCCGCCAGGCCTGCCGCCGCCCCCGGTAACTGCCGCGCCGGGACAGGGCTAGCCGGCGGGTGGGCGCAGAGGGCGGAGGAATGGGGGCCATGTTGGAAGAGCTTGGGGCCGTGCTGCGGAGGGGCCCAGGAAGAGAGCTGTTGGGCCCCCGCGGGGAGGGAGGGGACGGGCTGGGCCACGCGGGGCTGGAGCGCAGCGCGGAGAGCCTCCGGCGGGCGGGTGAGGGAGCCGGGTGGGCTGGACGGGGAGGCGGCTGGCAGCCCGGGGACCGAGTGGGTCAGGATGATGGGGTGCGGGTTGCGCGCTTGGGCGGCAGCACTGGGTTAGGGTGGTCGAAGAGGCGACCTGCCCGGGGGATGGGAGAGTGACCCGGCCTTGGGCCCTGGGACCTAACGGCAGGAGCGTCTCGTCAGCGTGAGGTGAAGGTAGGCGCAGATGGAGGTGCCACTGAGGAGAAGCCTTGCGCAGGAGACGGGGGGAAGGGGCGCGAGGCAGCAGAGTCTGGCCGGGGGCGGGGGTGGGGTGGGGAGCAGAGGGGGCAGCGGGGGGCGTTGTAGGGGAGCTGGTTGCGGCTTCTGTTGCAGCCCGGAGAGTTCGTGGGGACTATAGGAAAGGGTCTGCAGGCCGCTGTTGTACGTCTGGTGGGGGCTCTGCGGGGTGTGCTGTGGGAGGCCAAGCCGCGGTGCAGGTGTTGTGTTTAAGCAGCAGCGGTGTATGGTGTGGCCTGGCTCTGTGTGGGTCTTGTGTACATTTCCCTGGTAGCTTTACTCGCAAAGGGTCGCCCATGACGAGAGGAAACCACGTAGCTCTTTTTCCTGAAGTACAAGAGAAGTTGTCGAAGATATTGGTGGTAATAAATGTAGTGTTGCTGGGGAGAGCAGCAATGCTTCAGTCACCAGTGGTTTGGATGTGTCTTAACTGTCTTTTCGAAGATCATCAAGTAGTGTGTTTGGTTTTTCTAATACAACGCTGATAAGTGATTAGTAGGGAAGGGAGGTTTGTCTAGCTGGCTCGGTCAATGGAGTAGCTTGAAATTTACCCTGCTTTTAATTTCAAAGGATCTTTGTGTAAGCAACCAGTGTTTATACTAGATTAACTTTGCATATGGGACATAAAAGGAGAGCTACTTTAAAGTGTAGCTCCTAACTGAGGGTCCTTCCACATGTCAGACATGCTGGCTAACTTTGTGGCAGTATTTTAATGTTAGTCCTGTAGCTAAGGAGTTGGAGGCCTGCTCGAGTATGGTAGTTTTAACACCTTATTCTGTAATTTTGTATATCCCTATTACTACAGTATGAAACAAACTAGGATTTCAGATACTGATTCCTGTAATTAAATTTCGTTAGAGTGACTACTTGTAATTGTTTGTCACAATTTCCTGTTGATCGTGGCTTATTAGGTATTGCATTCTGATTTAATATATTAATTAGTCCTCCCTAGTATTTAAAGTTACTGGATGTTGACAACTAAAACCTGTAATTTTCATGTATGTTTTTTTACAATTTTCATATCATTAGGTTAACTTGGGGTATTGTGTGTCTGTGTTAAAGCAAATGTCAGGTATTGTTCTCTGCAGCTGTTCAGCACTCTTGATTTTTTTTCGTAAGAAAATGTTGCTCATGTGCTAAGTGTATATGAAAAATAATTCCAAGAATACATGAGCAAACTTGCATTCCATTTAGGATAAATGTATATGTTGAGGTTCACAGGTGTAAAGATAGAGTAGACAGCTTGAGGCTGTGCTGAACAGCGATGGACCTTTGAAAATTAAGTTTAGCGTGGGGTTTTTTGGCCACTACAGTGTGAACTTTAAGTGTTTGTTGTTGGGGTTTTTTTAACTATATAAGCAATACTATAGCTGAGAATTTTCTTAGGGTTTTGTATGTTAACTCTGGGTTTTCTCCCCAGCTGCTTTTGTAAGGTTTCTTTTAAGACTTCCTTTATTTAATTTTTTTATATATATATATTATTTTTTTTTTTAGGATTTCAACTGTATTTCTTCACCTGCTCATTGTATTTATTTATTCATGCTCTCCTTTTGCTATTTCTGAGGCCTGTGATGAGCTTTGCCTTTCCAGAGATGCCTTTATTGGTCATCTGGAATGATCAGGGTACCTTCTCTTTCCATCTTAGCTGCTGAGTACATTTCCTATGTAGTGCTGTGATCTGCCTGGCATGACTTTACCACTTTCCTTGTATGTCATCTTTAAGGTTTAGAATTTTGAGTTTCTGTAATTGACTTGGATGTCTCTCAGATTAAGCAGACAAAAATCTGCAGTTTACAGTAAAGCAAACAAAGCCCCTAGTTTCTTTCTGAACTGAAATACCATACTCATTACATACTTTCCCAGGTCTGATGTACTGGGTTACAGAAAGTAATTAACAGTCTTGTCCTTGCAGATGTTCAAGTAAGGTGACAACTACTCTCCTGGCTGGAAGAGCTAGGTGGAGCTTGCTCAGGAAATAAGTCAGAACATGTGATTAGGCAATGGTGCTGAATAGGTTACTTTTCAGCAACCCAGTTTGGTTTTGCTCCCATAGGGAATTAAGTGTTCATGCTGTTAATTTTTCATGACATTGGTAGAAAAAAAAAATTCTTACTGTCTCTATTGAGGGCAGTACAAGTACTGGTTTGTATTGGGAAGTATCTACGTTAATTGTGATTCTTAGGAAGAATCTGAAAAGCTTTGTGTCAGTTTGAGGACATAAGCTGCCTCAAGTCCTTAGTAATGCTTTTCTTCACAATTCCATATTCATCAAACGATGTTGTAGGTTAGGAACTGATCTCCACTGTACAGCTGTAGTGTGTAATAATGTTCCATTTTAAGCACAATAACTATGAGGCTAATAATTTGTATAAAAATCCTATCACTTGTGTTTAGAGGACTGAAATAATGCTCACAGAAGCCATTTAGGGAACAAGATGTTAACTTTAAAAAATTAGGAAGTTCCTGAAGCTCCTGAGACCTGCATTCCAAGCAGCTTACTCTAAAACTTCTGATTTGTGTGTGCTTTCTTTTGGTTGTAAATTGTATATTAGGGAGAATACCTGACTAATGTTTGCCACTAAAATAATTTTACGTGCAGTTTCAGAATTAGCTTGGAATTAAATTATCCTTTGATTCTTTGCAAAAAGCATGTGTTACCTAAATTTTTGAACCTAAGGAACAGATTAAAGCCAGTATGTTCCAAATGTAGCTGCAAGGACTTGCCTTTATCAGATTGTGTCTGTCAAGCTAATTTGCATAAAATCTTGTTGGATTTTGTTGAAAATGTGAAATAGAGACAACTTGAGTCTGTCTGCACCAGACGTTGCTGTACCACAGTTCCCTCCAGTGAGCATGGAAACTTACTGTAGATAGCAGTTGCTGGACTAGTGAAATTAACTAAATTAAGGCAAGGTGTGATAGTAAAATAGATTTGTCAGTAGATTTGTGTTAGGGCCTCTAAATGTTCTTAACCACAACTGCACCTTGCAACTTCACTTCTGTAGCATCTGTGACTTACAATAGGGTTTATTAATTTTGGAAGCTTATATAAAATGTAATTGCACTTGGAGGGCTTTTTGTTTGTTTCCATATCAAGACATGGTATGGAGATACTAGGGAATACTTAAAACCTTCCTTCCTGTCATGGGTGGATTAAAAAGATTTTTGCTACCTAAGTTTTGTTTTGGATCTCGGGTATGAGAAGTTAAATTTCTGGATAAAATTGATCAGTTTTCTGCATGGTCTTTATTATATTTTATGTTAGTTTGGCTTCATGTTAGAAATAATTAAGTATTTTTTTGTTGACTGCTTGGAGCAGGAGACAGAACTAGGTAACTTCCTGGGGTCCCTTTCAACATAACTTGTTCAATGCTTTGAAGTGTGCAGTGAGTGTGCTTGGGGAGAAAAAGTGTCATTAGTACTAAGTAACAAGAAGTGTATTGTGACACATAGCAGCTAGTGTAAGGAAAGCCTTTATGCTTTTGGTGGTATTAGTGCTACTGCTTCACTTAGTAGCTGTTTTGACCATTTCACATACATTTCTGAGCAAATTTAACTACAGCATAGACAATGTGCACCTTACAGTCTTGAGCTAAGTGACATCTGGCTTAATCAGTGCCCTTTGGATTGCTTCACTCCCTAAATATATTCACTCACCTGCGGTAGTCACTTCAATTAGTTACATTCAAGCAGCTGGACATCCTCAGCTTTCAGATGCTGTAAATAAATGGTTATAGCATCTAGCTTTGTGGTTTTCCCTGTCCTCGTTTTTCTTGACCTTGTAGCTAGTTGGGACATTCAAATGTTTCACATATACACACCCTGCCACCCCAATCAGAAACAAAAGGTGTTTCAGTGTTGTCTTCAGTTCTGAAGCCTGCATTATGTTCCCCAAAAGCAGCCATCTGATTTTACACCATTCTCTATAGACTGCATTTTAGGACTCCTGAACAATTCAGATCTTGAGACTTTGTTTTGCATATGAACTTGCTAAGTGTGCTTTGTCTAAAACTAGTAGTCCACAATTCAAGAAGCTATTATAAAGGATTATATCATTTGCTTGTGTCAACATTTGAATAGCTATATGCTGATGATTTTCTCACAAGTAGGGTGGTGGTAATGCTAATACTTCTCAACTGGCAAAGTTAAGACAATACTTGTTAATGCTAATACTTCACAACGGTGAACTTGCCATGGTTACATGACAGCAAATCAGTGTCATTTTGTGAATGGCAGTATATGGTTTAAGTCCTTATAAAAAAAAAAAAATCTTGATTTGAGTCATCACTTGGCTATCTAGAGCAGTGCTCTTCTGTATCAGCTTCTCTAGACAGCTGAGCTGCGCAACCTCTTTAAAAGCAGTTAGTGCAGGAAAAGGCTGTATGTCTTGGCACTGACTCGCCAGATGATCAGATATTGTATATCTGTGTGATGCAGTCAAGGTGCCAATGTATTACACAGATGTCCTTTGTCTGCATCTGAACTGTCCCCAGGAAGGTAGCCAGGATTGTGTTGCTTCTGTTAGAATAATTCATCACGCTTGTGGCCTTTGCATGACTCTGGTAAAAGACAGACTGCTGGGAGCTGGCTGTGGACTGGAAGAACTGACCTGGAGTCTACATGCAGTCTGCTGACCATGTGTTTAGCACCCTGGTTTGAACTACTGATTTGATGTGTTTGAAGGCATGACGTTAGCTTAAAGCTCAATTACTCTAGCAAAGTGAACACAAAAATTATTTGGGATAATTCTTGGTTTCTATTGGCAGTCTGATTTTACAATTCCACTCCCAGAATTTTGGAGTTCTCTCCTGTTTTGTGAGGAGACACACACACACAACCAAGAGAAGCAGCTGTTCATCTGTTACGAAGGAATAAAGCAGTAAAAAGTTAAATCAGTGTGTTTTGAAAGGTCTGTGTGAAAATGACACTGACTGAATACCAGTAGAGAAGTTAGTTTAGGGCAGGTAATACAATATTATTTGTTCTTTATAACAGTCTGAGGACTTGTGTAGTTTGTTCTTTCACATGTAGATGTTACCATCCTGAGCTTAACTTACAGAAATATCCATGGGGTGCCTAGGTTTGTTTTTGTGGGTTTGTTTTAATTTCCATTCCTTGTGGGTTATAAGAGATCTTTCTCAGAGTATGGAATGCTTACCTGTTCTAATACAGAGCTTGTTTTCTCATCTCTCTCTCAAAAATCAAGTTATAAACTGGGTACAAATACTTGGCCTTAAGGAAAAGGGATTTTTATTATATTCCTTGAAAATCCCTATAAGCTTTCATAGACTTAGTTGTGAAGAAGCATATTTGGTTTAGATAAGATAAATTTCAGGTGTGTTCCCACTCTGGAAGGAAAAAGGTTGCTCTTTTACTATGTTAGCAAGTAGTAAAATCTTATACATCCAGCACAAGTGTTAATTGTTTTTTGGTAAATTGTACAGGATCACAGGATGTTAAGGGTTGGAAGGGACCTCAGGAGACTGAGTCCAACCACCCTGCCAGAGCAGGACCATAGAATCTATTGCAGGTCACACAGGAATGCATCCAGATGGATCTTGAAAGTCTCCAGAGAGGACTTTCGAAGTCATCTTAAAACTGCTCTTGCATTGATACATTTCAAAACTGGGCATACATTTGTGTGTCTGCTGGTGAAGCTTGGGCACAGACTATGAAGTGGGGCAGACACAAGAAGATAATTTTGGATCTAAGCCAACTCTGAAAACAACTGCTTTACACTGACCTCCTGAAAACCTTTTATTTATGTGTATTTTAAAGCACTGAATATGAAATGCTTTATCTTTAGCACTTACTTGAGCTGAAAATAATTTTTTGTGGGTTTTGGTTAATTAAGAATTTTTTTATTATTATTTTTTATTCTCATGTTCTGTTTGATTCAGACCCTTATTTTTTGCTATAATTCCCTTTATGTGTGTGTCCCCCCCCCCCCCCCTTTTTTTTTTCTTTTAAGGGTGGGGGCAAACATCTGTTATGTCATTCATGAAAACTGTTGAAACTGTTTGATTGTTGTGTAAATACATACTGAACTTAGGTGTTCAGATCACACGTAGAGAAAGGTGTCATGCATTTCTTCCCTCTTCAGCCTTCCAGGAATTGCTGTGAAGGAACTTGATGTCTGTATTGGAGGAGCAGCAAGGAACTCACTGCTTGTAGATAAGACACTTCTTCCAAACTGAATGTACCTCTTTTTCTTTTTTCTTCTCCTTTTTTTTTTCCCCCTTTACTTTGCTGCGTTGTGCAAACAGTTCTGCTAACCTCAGTCTACCTCATTTGTGAGGTACCAGTACTTCTTTTCATTCCAGCTGCAGAGCAGGCTGGGAGCTGTGAGTGCTGCCATGCACAGCAGCAAATTATGGCCTCTGCTCGGTTCTGTGGAGGCACTCACGATGTGGCTCAGGTAACTGCTGCTGAGGAGTGACCACTTAACCGCTGAAATGGTGTCTGCTTGTGTGGAGACACCCCTCAGCTTACTGTGTTCCTTTGATAACTCCCATCTTTATGTAAATGGCAGTGTTTTGCATTATTGCTTAGCACTGGTGTTTGACTTCAGTACTGTATTTTAACTGCAGCTCTTCTAACTTTGAATCTCGGTTTAGCAGCTATACCTATTCTATAAATGAAACTCTTGTTTCATTCCACCATGAATGTCATTATAAAGCAATTTTCTGTGTAAGCATTCTAAACTGTTTAATGCTGTGAGGTTCCTGGCTTACACTCTTCTAAAATAATATTTTCAGAGGTTCAGGCATAACTTTTTAATTCATTCTACCTGAGCAGCTTTGGTTGTATTGTACAACAAAAAAAGGCAAGTGCAAAATGTAATGTAATATGCAACAAATTCATCAGCTATGGTAGAAAGCCATGTGAATGAGATAGGCAGAGTGGATGTTTGTGGCATTGGTTTCAGACATTAGCTATGGTTTAGACACCCATTACCATGTTTTAAAAGTTGTGCAGTTTTGGAGTTTTTACTGGGAGTGTGAATACAGTCTCATGTTTTTAGGCTGGATGTGAAGAAGCTTAGAAAGAGAGATTGGCCATTGGAATGTGCTGCCCAGGGAGGTTGTGGAGTCAATCACTGGTGGTGTTTATGAAGAGACTGGATGGGGTGCTTGGTGCCATGGTTTCGTTGATTAGATGGTGTTGGGTAATGGGTTGGACTCAATGATCTCAAAGCTCTTTTCCAACCTGGTTAATTCTATTCTATTCTATTCTATTCTATTCTATTCTATTCTATTCTATTCCTATTCTATTCTAATTTTGTATTAAAAAAAAAAAAAATTTTAAAATTACCTTGTTTCAGACAGCTGTCTGAATTCCATAATGTCTTTGTCTGGTGATCTGCCAGTAGATAAATGCAGCTTGTGTATCCATTTTTGCCTATGGCATTGACAAGCGATATGTCCTTGGGCCTTGATGTTGAAAAGGGCTAGAGATAAGCTGCTCACCTTGTGCAGTACAGTAAATAAGGTTGCAACAACTGTTCTTGACTTCTGGTGTGATGAGAGATGGAGTGTGGAGGATGGTATGCAAAATCAAATTGTTCATCACATGTGCATCTTAAAGATTTCACATAATTTAAGACACATTCTGGCTTTAAAACCAAATTTCATCAGAACTACTGATTTTTGAATCCCCTTCATGTGAGAAGATTCTTGTCTGAATGATTTTTACAGATGAGGATCTAGAATTTTCAAGCTGAACAGATTTTTCTGGTTTGTGTGTAATTTGCAGCATGATGTTTTTACACTAATAGTAAGCTATGTTAACAGTAAATGTTACAATTTTCCTGACTTCCAGAAAACACAAAATTAAAAACTGCTTATCTACTCCTGTGTTTTGGACAGATCAGGTTAAGTTGTAAGGACTATTAGAACCTTTCTTGTTTTCCCTCATCTTTGAAGATGTTTTGTTACAATGACTGCCTTCGTCTCATGGATAAAATTAAGGTTACTTCAGTTCACTGGATTTGTCCAAACGTTTTTCCACAGGGACAGTGTGGAGTTTGGACTTGTTCTCATGTTCTCATCCAGCATTGAGCTCCAGGTAGTAAGCCTATGTCAACGAGATTCAGAATTATTATCTCATTTTTTATGTGATCCAAAGATTACCTGGATGTTTCAGAACTGAAACTTAACAGGTGAAGTGCTTTTCCTTGAACTGAGAGTGCCTTCCTGCCCTCTCTGCCATGGCACTAGTAGTGCTCTTCTACCTAGCTGATAAGTTGCTTCAGTCTCCTGATCCATCTGAAAGCTGTTGGATTCAGTTTTCAGTCAGGCCATCTCTCTTCATGGAGCTTCAGTAGTTACACGTGCACTAAGACTGAAAGGGAAGAAGAGATGACAAAGAGCAAAATGCAGCAACCCAGTGGTCCAAGCAGCAGGAGGGGTGCATCCTTTTGCAATTGGTTATCTTAAATGCCCACTTCAGGCAATCTGCTCACTTCCACACAGGGCAAAATCTCACCCTTCAACGTGAAATTTTTCTCTTGGATATTCATTTGCAGTGTACCAGTACCTGAAATATCTTGACATAACCTGAAACTATATATTAGAATTAAACAATTACTAAGGGAGTGTTTACTTGTATCGTTTATAACCTGTTCTTTTGGAAATTAAGATTCTTTGGTTTTTACTTTCTTTACAATGAACTTTTTTTGAGTGCAGTTCCTCTCCTTTTCTGCTTTGAAGAAACACTGTATGTTTCTTATAATTCGGTGTTCACTTTCAAATTCAGTGTCTGCCACTTGTGTACCAAAGTGACCAGATCTTAGTAGGTGGCTGTGCTCATAAGTGTGTTACCTGTTGCCCCTTGATTATGTGGCATTAGTACTATTTAGGATCTATAAACAAACTTTCACATTGATTCTCTTGTGTACTAGATTCATTCAAACTTCAACAGGTGGCCCTTTTTAGGTTAAGAGTTTCCTACCTCCTCTCTGTTATCTGTGAAGAAACTTCTCTTTCTTGTCTGTATGCCTGCTGTTTTACAGATCAAAAAGTAAAGCTAAGTTTATTATGAATGGTTTTGGTTGACTTAGCTGCTCTTCAACCACTTGCAGAGCGTCTGTTTCAAGGCAAGTGCATTTAATAATACTTCATTATGGCAGGAGTGAAATCAAAAGCTGATATTCTTGTAATGAATATATTTATGCATCCCAACCATACTATGTGTGAAATAGCCAACAGTCTTCTGATATGTCACAAAATGGAGGCTTTAGGTTCTATGCCACTACTTAGTGTGCTCATAAACAGGATGATTTGAGTCTTTTCCAGCTCCCAAATAGGAGTAGTATAATACATCATTCCTTAGAAGGAATCTGAAGGTATTCTATCCCTATGCATTTACTTACTGTATTAAATCATTCTCTTAAGTATTATTCCTGTGGGTTTGGGACCCTAGAGTGCAGATCATGTAGAATGTTACACAGGAGTGTAGGAAACCTGGCTCAGAACAGTTTCCTCTTCTCTGTGCCCCTCCACTGTTTGCTGCTGGTCATTGGGTGTTGTGCTATGACCCACATTCACCCTGCCTGCAAGCTTTGTCCTCTGGCCCTCTTCCAGCTTTTGCAGCACTGCTCCACTTTATAGAAGTCTGCAGCAAATACGCAAACAGCACGAAAGCAAAGAGGCTTAGAATCGGGTCCTTCTCTGTATGTTTTTGTTCTTTTGAGGGGATTTGTTTCATCTTCAGGTCCCATCATGCATACAGAGCAAGTACTGCTGTAAGATCTGTGTTTTTGTAATAGGATTGAAGGAGAGCTGGAGTACAGCTAAACATAGGGTATGATTTTGGTATGTGGCTGAAAAAAACCAAGGTGATAGACTTGTTTCAAACTTGAATTTATCCTAAGAAAAAACTGGATAGGTTAAGGTTTTAGGGGTAAATTATAGAAGGCCTCTTGGTCATGTGGAATAATGTTCTGAAGCATCATGTCTTTTAACTGTTAATCAGAATGTGTCACTCTTGGTAGGTTTCAACATACAGGTTAGTGGCATGGTTTTTAGTGCATGAGAAGCTTGAGTGATCTATCCAAAATACATACTTGTGGCTTCGCTATGCACATGACCATTAAGATTGCCCTCCTAGTAATGCAACTGTATCGTGGGGTTTAAGAACTGGCACACTTAACCAGGCATGTGAATGAATGAATTATCTCTTGATACTAAGTAATACAGAATATCTAAAGAATTTATTCCTAAGAGCTGGTTTTCATTTTCTACCCAGTGTTTATGTGAAATTGAGGTACAATAGCATTGTAGGTATGCCTGTAAGCTGTACAGTTGGGGCACCACACACACATTGTTTCTTTGGGTACAGTGGAACGGATTTGACATTTTGAAATAGCAGTTAGATGCTAACACTTAAAATAGCCACCATACCCAAAGAAGGTAGGCAGGTAAAATACAGTGTATGCAAAAATTACTTTAAGTGTTAAGTTTTAAAGGATCTCTACATGTGGGGGGAAAAATGCACTGGTTTTACAACAGGTGTATTCACAACTTTTAGATAGTGTTCTTTACAAGTATTTGTGCTTGGAGGCTATGTTTACTACAGTTTTTGGAGGGGGAGGCATTTTTGTTGCTTGGCTGAGTTGTTTTAAATATACTTACTGCCATAGAATTGGGAGTAGTTGTGGGGTTTTTTGGGGTTTTTTAATGACTAATTGTGGAAATTGGTTACTTCCATGTATTTTAAGAGTTAATTTTTTCCCCCCACAGGTGCACCTATAGAGACCTCTCCAGAGGAGCAGACAGCCTCTTGTGAAGGTAATTGTTTTTGTATTCTGACTGTGTGCAACACAGCTTCATAAGACATGATTTCAAAATGATTGCTAAGAATCTCCTTACTAAAAAATCCCTGCGAGTATTTTCCAACCTCCATTCTTTTTATCCTCATACTTCTGTTGTAAGGCAGTGTTTTTGGCTGTGGTTATTTACAATTTTACAGCCAGTCAAGCAGCACACATAAAGACCAAGTGGTTTATTGAAGGTCATAATGCTTGCATGAAGCAGAATCTTAAAAATTGAATCTGTATATTAAGCAGCACTGGCAAGTGCCCAAATATCTAAACTATCTTTTTACTAATTGAGTAACTCAGATTTTCTTTGCTCTTCATATTCTCATGGGAAATATGTCCTTAAGAGTTCCTTTTTTCTTTCCTTTTTCCCCACCCCCAGGTTCAAATGCTGCTGTTAACATGGAAATTTCAGAATCTGTTGGTAAGATGAGAATTGTTCCATTTCACTGTGATAGTACTATAAAATACTACTGTAATGCTATTGCTGAGACATTGCAAAACAAAATTGAAGAATACCTTATTGAGCCTTTGCAGTTTTGGTTCTTACTAGTTTCCATTGTGTCATTACTTAGATTAGGAAAGAAATAATTGACAGTTGGATTACTTGGACACTGAAAAAGCATCAGTGCCTTACTTGAAAATAATTTCCTATTACAAAATAGTCCCATTCATGTGCATGAAATTGTGATTACTGATCACTTCCATGTATTTTGTTAATATGAGCAATCAGAACGTGGAAGTTGTCTCCCCTTATGTTTGTAGGGCAGTGGAGAGAACTTAAAACACTATTCCTCTCCTTTTCTTTCTAATCAAATGATAGTGTGTATCTGTGTATTCAGGCTTGCATCATGGTCTGAGTGGATCTTCACATTTGTGTTTTCCCTTGTAAAAGTTGTTGCCCTGTTAAAACAGAAGTCTCTTAATCCTTGTGAATCATAGTTTTCTGATGTCAGCACACAAGTCAATTTGAAATCTTCCAGTAATTGTCCTTTCAAAACCAAGCAGCAATTGGCCACTTCTGTGTAGGAAGACATTAATACAGAGTGATTGCTTCTTTGGGGCAGGAGCTTTTCTCCATAGTCTCTGCTTTTAATTTCATTATCTATTTAAATATATGTAATTGCTTAATTTTTAGTGGAAAATGGAGAGACAGAGATGTCCCCAGAAGAGTCATGGGACCACAAAGAAGAAACAAGCGAAGCAGAGCTAGGCGGTGGTCCCACGGGGGATGCAGGCCCTTCTGAAGAAAGCACTCAGGAAATGATGGAAGAGGAGGAGGAAATACCAAAACCGAAGTCTGTTGTAGCACCACCAGGTGCTCCTAAAAAAGAGCACGTAAATGTAGTATTCATTGGGCACGTAGGTAAGTTGTACATGAATGTGGAGTAGCTGGGTCTTTGTGTTGTGTATTACCTAGAACTCAAAGGGTTAGAAATTAATCCCACTCTTTGTAGGGATGTATTGTATTCACCATGTCTACAAGTTAGAAGTATTCATTCTAATCAAGCTGCGCTAAACAATAGATAAGCATAACTGTTGGTTAAAAGAAGCCATTACAGCAAAATGTCCCAATAGTTTCAGCAAGCTTCAGAAGAATCTTAAGTGGTGTCAAAAGTACAGAAGAATTAGTGAATTGTCAGTTTTACAGTAAATTTTATTTGTAGTCTCTTATCACCTGCTCTTGAGTTGGTGGATCATCCCAATATTGAAGAGCAGCAGGAAAAAGCAAGCAGGGAGAGGTCTTTCACAAGAACTTCCCACATTCTTAACCCACACTTGTTCTGGATCACTGCTGCTTGAGGTGGGGTTTTTTGTGGATGATGCCCAGTTTACATGTATGAAAACAGATTTCAAAACTCAGTGTAATCAACTTGACAGTGAACTATTATGGAAACAAGGGGAGCCGAGAGATGCTTCAAAAACAATTAAAATATGTGTATTTGAAAACAAATTAGATTAACTTCTTTGTAATTGCTTTCTTTTTGTAAGATTTTTCTTTTAAATCATGAATGACAATTTGTTGATTTATTTTTGGTTTAGCTTGTGTGGTTTGTTGTTTGTTTTTTTTAGATGCTGGAAAGTCAACTATTGGAGGACAAATAATGTAAGGAAATTCTTAAACCATTTTTATACTTGCTGGTTTTCTTGTGAATTAAAAATACTAAGTAAAATTAGTAATATTTATGGATTTAGTCAGCATAGATGAATATTTTTAAAATAGAATGTTACTCTCTTTGTCAATTTAGTTACTTAACTGTCTTTGGAAAGCCATAAATCCAGCAGATTTGGTCTTACTGCTATAGCGAGTTTCACTTAATGGAAACAGCTCTGCAAGAGCTCACATTATTAAATTAAAAAAAAACTTGAATCCCTTTCTTAGAACATGACTGTTTGTCATTTTAAAATGCTATGTGAAGCTGCTTGTACCCTTTGTTAAACTTCATGGGTTTGGTGAAGATTAAAGAAAAACCAAACATTGAATATCCTTATTTTCTGGTGCTGTCATTGTCAGGCCTAATTTGATTTTGAAATTTGAAATGATAATAATTAATCTTCTAAGTCTATTTTATAAACAGTATCTAGAGGCTGCAGTATTTTAATGAGCATTTATTTAAATACATGCAGCTGAGTCTTAGAGTTTGTAAAACCAAGGAAGGGAAAGCAAGCAGCACATGAAAAAAATAAATAAATGCCATCCTGCTGATGCAAAGTATTCTGTGATTTAAAAACAATACTCTCAGCAGAAGTGGGAGGTCTTTGTTTTGGCATTTTGATCTTGTTTTGTTTTGATCAAACTGGAATGCTGGAATTGTCATGCTACATTTAACCTTGTACTTCCCACTAGAGCAAATTAGCATTTCATTATCTGATGTGTCTGAGTATTCTCCTTGTACAAGGAGGTGGCTATTCGTAATGCTCCTACCAATGTGTTGTGTTCCTAAAGGCTTCTGTGGTCTTTCATTTTTCCAGAATATCCCTTTGTTGTAAGGAGGTGGGGGGAATTAGAGTGCTTGTAACCAACTTAGTCATTAACCCTTTTTTTTAACTGTTACAATTCATTTTCTAGGTAGATTACTGTTATTAGAAGATAAAGCAGAAATGTCTGAGAGAAAATCTGAAAGTTCTAATATAATAAAACATTAAGTAGTGTACAGTTCTTTACAACTAAAAGATCTCAAAGTATCAGTTTACTTGTCATATCTTAAAAAAAAATAATCAAAAATACTTTCCTTTACATTTCAGAAAAGGAGGTGGTGGTGGTGAAAACTCCACCCATCATAATTTTTAATTAATTTTGAAATACTGGGGTAGTCTCCAAAATGGACTTAACAGGATGTAATTCCTTTTCTAAACTTCCTTCTGCAGGGCATTTTATAATTAGCTTTTTAAAAAAAACCAAAACAACAGTCCTCATACTTCTGCTGAAGTGGTACTGATGTACTTTCACATATCAGATAATGGTGTGGCTTTTTGTGGAGAAAAAATTCTGCTGCTCACATCAGGCTATTGTAGTGTTTTAAAGTTGTGTAAGTATTTATATATTTGGAGCTGTGGTTTTGCTTATGTAAAACTGCCCTTTGTTTTTCCCTCCCCCCCCCCCCTTCCCTGTCCCCCACCTTCTTAGGTATTTGACAGGAATGGTTGACAAAAGAACACTTGAAAAATATGAAAGAGAAGCTAAAGAAAAAAACAGAGAAACATGGTATGAACTCACAAAAGATAATAGTGTGCTTTTTCTCTCTGTGCAGTGATGAAAGTGGGAAACTGGTTTTTAGCTCATCTGATCTGTTGAGAGTCTTGAAATTTGAGCAGATTTACTCTGCAATTCAAAATTCTGTACTGGAGTGCAGAGTAGTCACTTCAGAAATGTTCCTTTCCCTAAAAAACTACTCTGCTAAAAGAACTTTCCATCCAGCTACTGCACAAATTCCTTCTTGAATCTTATTAGCTGAGTAAAACCTGATGCTTGAATTGGCTAAAAGCTTCCAGAAACACAGGCCAGAGGAGCATGCATACTGGTACAAACCAAATGCTATCTAGACCAGAATCAGTGACAAAGAACTACTGCTTGTGTCTGTCATTCCCAATGTTTAGTGCTTTCTCTCACTCGGGAACCTCTTGAGCTGGAAAAGACATCTTTGTGTTTTAGTAGTCATTGGTGCCCCCTCCCTGATCTCTAGCAGCTGAGCTAGAAGTGTCTCTTGAGATATTATCAATTGATACAAAAGACAAGCTAAATATCTTTATGAGCTGCTGGTAATGGTGGGAAAATACTGACATGTTAAGCCAGTTAGTTTAGTTACCACTGCTTTTCTTGGTGAGTGTTGTTTGTTTTTTTTTTTATCCTCTCCTCTTTCTATTCACCAATTTTCACAGCCTGAAGGAGCTAGATAATGTTTTAAAAGATGCAGTTCATGTTTCTCAATTAGATCTAGGTTTGTCAGTGGCCAATAGGATAAAATATGATTAGGATGGGACGACAATAGATTTGATCAAATTATCGAAGACAGGGTGAATAAAGGTGATGTCTATCTCATAGCCAACCTTTATGTGCAAATAGCCAAGAGCTAATAATATTTCTCATAATACAAATGTGCAAATCAGAACAAATTTTTAGTTAGTTGTCTTGAGAAGGGGGAATTGTTTTATATTTGATCCAGAGGTGCTTTTCAAACTGAGACAATGCTCAAAGTACTTGAGGTTGCATCATAAGGGGATTGGATGTGGCACTTGGTGCCATGGTTTAGTAGTCATGATGTCTTGGGTGACAGGTTGGACTTGATGATCTTTGAGGTCTCTTCCAACCTTATTGATTCTATGATATGTGGAGAATATGTTAACTGGAAGTTGGATTTTAGTGAGGGAGGGTCAGCTCTGGGCACTGCAGCTCACAGGACATTCAATAAAACATCGCTATTGGTCTTGGAAATGCTTGAGTTTAATAATGCTGGGATGGTGAGAACAGCTGAGCAGAAAAAAGGTTATTTTATAATAAATTATAATACATAACATTAGTAAAAATTAATACAGAATTAGAATATTTGGTTTGTTGGGTTTTTTTAGGTACCTTTCATGGGCCTTAGACACAAACCAAGAAGAACGAGACAAAGGTAAAACAGTAGAAGTGGGTCGTGCCTATTTTGAAACTGAGAAGAAACACTTCACTATTCTAGATGCTCCTGGACATAAGAGCTTTGTTCCAAATATGATTGGTGGGGCTTCTCAGGCTGATCTTGCTGTGCTGGTAAGACCAAATCAGATTCTTTAATTTGGATATACTGTGGAATTAAGCTTTTGGGGTTTTCTTAGCATGTTTAAGCCTATTGATTAGTTACAGTCAGTGAGCAAAATGTTCAGATCTTAAGTCTACCAAGTTGAGTGGGTTTTGGAGTAACTTAACAGCTTCATAAAATTGTCTACAAGTCTCATGCTATTTTTGCCAGTGCAGAAACTAGTGGGTAATATTGAGGATATGCCAGAGCATTTTGAAAGCTTTTAGTAGATTTGCCTAGCCAAAGTTATTTTGGCATAAAGCAGTATTACCTGTTGATTGTTTGTTTGATTGTAGAACTCTTATTAAAATGTGTATTTTTAACTAGGTTATTTCTGCAAGAAAAGGAGAGTTTGAGACTGGATTTGAGAAAGGTGGACAAACAAGAGAACATGCCATGTTAGCAAAAACAGCAGGTGTAAAGCATTTAATAGTTCTTATTAATAAAATGGATGATCCCACTGTAAACTGGAGTAATGAAAGGTGAGCATGATATTTTAAATTTTCATCCTGTTTAACAGATACTGAGGTTTTAAAAGTGATTTTTATGTTTTGAAGTAGTTTTGAAGAAGGTGTTTTGGTTTTTCCCCCATCCTGTTTTTGCTGAAAGAATGGTAGACTGGTAAACAGAGGTTTTCAAAACTACAGAAAAACCAGAAGCACAGTGCCTCTCAACTAAGACTGAAGTTCTACACTACTTCAAAACATTCACTCTCAACTGGTAGGAGCTGTGCAGCCACACTGAACAGATCCATGCATTCTAACATAGTTTAGTTGCTGACTTGGAAGCTTTCTATTGAGCTTACAAGGAAGCAACTTTGTTTTCAGTAGTTCAGCTTGCCACATTCTTGATTGCTTGGCCATGTATCTGCAGAACTCCTAGCTTGGATCTGGTGGGAACAGTTGTTATCCTGTTCACTTTGTGTCCAACCTGTATTATTTGGAGTTTTTCTTAAATAATAAGCCGAATTGAATAAGCAAACAACATATTAGAGTGGTTTTTGATCACAGCTGTGAGAAGAGGGGAGGTAATCTTGCAGTGACAGAGGCTGGCTAAAAATAACTAGAAAGTCTGTGTAATATTTAAGTAACTAATGAAAAGGTTAAGTTATTGTCTTCTGCCATAATGCTCAAATGATGCTAAAGGATTTCAATTTACGGCTTCTGTCACGGCTTGCTTCTCACCTCTTCAAGTAGGATGCTAAAAAGTGTAACTTAGTCCTTCCCTAGAGATGATTGTGTTATAATGGAATGGAGTTTTCTCCCACACTATAATAAGAGTTGTCAGAGAACTTGCTGTGCTGTCAAGGATCGTGGAAGTTTTTTGTGGAAAGCCCCAAAATTCTGACATTATGGAATTCAGCTAAAACTGACTGAGAGGAAGAAGTGCAAAATAAGTAGATAGCATTAAGTCTTAGGAAATTGTATAGAAGATTGGAGGAGACCAAGACACAATTGCATTGAAACCTGCAGCATGGTCTCAGTAGCTGTCTGCTTGGTCTGTCCTGCTATCTTGGCCTGGATCTATGTCTTAAAAGCAGATACAGTATCGCTAAGGTTGGAAGAGACCTCGAAGATCGAGTCCAACCTGTCACCACAGACCCCACGACTAGACCATGGCACCAAGTAGCCACATCCAGTCCCCTCTTGAACACCTCCAGGGATGGCGACTCCACCACCTCCCCAGGCAGCCCATTCCAATGGCGAATCACTCTCTCGGTGAAGAACTTTCTCCTCACCTCGAGCCTAAACTTCCCCTGCTGCAGCTTGAGACTGTGTCCCCTTGTTCTGGTGCTGGTTGCTAGGGAGAAGAGGCCAACCCCTTCCTAGCTACAACCACCTTTCAGGTAGTTGTAGAGAGCAATGAGGTCTCCCCTGAGCCTCCTCTTCTCCAGGCTAAACAACCTCAGCTCCCTCAGCCAGAGGGATACAGATATACAGATACATGCTGCTGCCTACCCAGACCACTAAGTGAGGTGTACAGAGGAACCACAATGCTTTGTGGAGCAGAGGAATGGAGGAGAATAGACAATACCAAGTTGTGCTGGAAGCCTGGGGTGAAGATGTGACTAAGCCACAGCCTTATTAGGTTTGCTTGCTGCTCACAGAATAACTTCATTGATGAAAACTAAATGTCTGTGGGTTTTGTCATGCTGGAATCACTGAAACTTATTTATCTGCTTGTCATTTTTACAGATATGAGGAATGTAAAGAGAAACTGGTGCCATTTTTGAAGAAAGTTGGCTTCAATCCCAAAAAGGATATCCATTTCATGCCATGCTCAGGACTGACTGGTGCAAACCTTAAAGAACAGTCAGAATTCTGTCCTTGGTATATGTATGTATCTTCAATTGAACAGCCTGAATATTTGCTGTATTTCACTGAAAGTGAATTTTAGAGTGAAACTAGGAAGAAGCAGAGTTATGGTATGTGGTAGCTGTGCTTTATAAAGTGCTTGAAATGCAGTCAGGGCAACAAGACCACAGCCATGCAATAAGCCAAATAAAAGAATTTACGAACTGCAGAAGATTAAAGTTAGCAGACTCTGTAATAGTATTAGCAGTGTTCTTAGGCTTTGTGAGTTTGAGTGCTGTAGTAGCCCTTGATTTTCCCAGGGATGCTGCAGTTGACATGCTGCAAGAATGAGTAATTGTTTAATGTGAAAAGTTTGCTTGAAGCTGTGTTATAATTAGTGACAAGCCATGTCTCTCACTGGATGTCATGTTCATGGCACTTAAAACATACCAATGCAAATCAAGTTTGGACTTTGCTTATGGCTTTGTATTTCCAAAGCATGTTATGAATCTGTCAAGAGTCTTGCAGGAATAATTAGTGTCTGAAACATGTCTGTAATGTAACTTAAGATACCTGTGCTTCTTGGATATTAACATGTCAGCCAGGGTAAAGCAGACACTAATGATGGGATGTTGTGATACATTTAACTCTTAGAGGTCACTGTTCTTAGTGGTAACGGAGTGAAAATCATGCCTTTTGTTGGACTGCATTTAGCCATTCTGAGTAATTCTCAAGTAGAAGGGTGCTCTCAAGTTTGAAACAAATGCCTTCTCTTCTTTTAGTGGATTACCATTTATTCCATACCTGGATAACTTGCCAAACTTCAACCGCTCAGTTGATGGACCAATCAGGCTGCCAATAGTGGATAAATACAAGGTACAAATTAAAATAATATCTTTGAAAGTATAGATGGACTGTTTTCTAAAAGCAGCAAATGGACAATCTGCTGTATACTTTTAGAGGCTGTTTTTCATTTCTTTGATATGTCTGCATTGCCAACTGTCAAACCGAGGTGGGAAGTACTTAATTTTTGTCCTATATGAGGCTCTTAATCTGTAATCTCTGATCAGAACAGAACAGAACACTAAGCATAGCAGTGCTGAATAACTAAAGGTGAAGCAAACGTACTTAGATTTGTATCATAAATATAGTAGACCCTTTAGAGAAATGTTTCCAACTTGTATGTAACAATTTGTTTTTGTGAAGGATATGGGCACTGTGGTCCTTGGGAAGCTGGAGTCGGGCTCTATTTGCAAAGGACAGCAGCTTGTGATGATGCCAAACAAGGTATGGTAAGGTTTAGGATACTTAATAATATTACTCTGGTTTTTAGAGCTTGGTTCTTAAAGAGTCTCATCACTTCAAGTCAGGGAAGTTTCTGTTTCTTAGCTGAACACAACTAAGCTTTCATGTTGTACATGAATGATGTTCCCAGGTGTGTGTATGGTTTAATTCCTTAGTGTTCAGAACTCCAGTAGTGTCTCCTTAGTAAACTCAGTTGCAGGGCTACGAATCATTGAAGCATATTTGAACTGTTTTACTTTGGATTTCTATGGTTGGCTCACAAAACTTTTTTTCCTGCTGTGGGTTAAAATTACTCAAAGATTCTGGGTTGTTTTTTTTTTTTTTTCTCCCCTTTTTTATTGTGGGTTTCTTGGTTGTTTTTTCCCCTTCCTTAGATAGAGGCAAATGAATATTTGAAGGACCCAAACAGTACACAGTGTGTTTCAGTTAAAGACCTAAAGTTTGCTTTCATTAAGGATAGGCTGATTTTGCAGGTAGGTTCCTGTTCCATACTGGAAGATCACTATTTGGAATTGTCATGCTCTCCTGAAGAATGTGATGATGCAAAAATGAAGGATGTCAAAACACAGCTGGGGAAAAGCAGTGGATGAGACTAGTGTACTTGGCTAATGGTAGTGTTTGTTTCCAGAGCTTTCTTACAAAAAGGGCCTGGAAATTTTGTCCTCACACCTATTCCAGTCATCTTGCTTCAAGATACCACACTTTTTACAGTTCTGTAGGCTGAGGTAGTTTGCTAGAAAGTATTTCAATAATCAAATGTACAATAAAGCTACAGCTTACTGAAAGCTGATATTTCCTAATCAAAATACATTCATCAGATTGACTTCTGTGTCACCTTTTACAAGAGCAGCTGAAATTGAGACTAAAACAGTTTCAGATCTGCTTTTCATAAGGTAATTTAACAGACAGTGGCTTGTTATAGAACAGCTTGAGCTGCATCTGACACCCAGACATGATTAGGAGAAATTAAAAGTGTAAGTGGTTTTAACTAAAAATACAGAATTTATAATCAGTATATAGATGCTGCTTTTGATGACAGACTTTATTGTTATTATTACTTTGGCAGTTAATGAGGATTGTACTAAAACTTCAGGAAGCAAAATGGAGTTGTTTCTGAAACAATTTAACTTCTCAGTCCTCCCAATATTTCTTTTCTGTCAGTATCTAGAACTGTGTGAAGATGCAAAAATCCAAAGAGAGGTTGAAACATGCAGGAACATTAGAAAATGCATTTTTGCTGTTTGCTTGGAGAGAGTTCATTAATATACATTTGGTATTTTTATCATCTCCTCCTGGAAATCTTGAAGGACTTCAGGATTTCAGGATTTCCTGGATTGTGTTAATATTCAGAATGTTACATTTTGAATGCAACATAACCATATGACAATGTGGCTTTTGCTTTCTTCTTAGGTAATATGCATCTGCTGTACCTCACCTCTGCAATTTTTGAACTCATTTCAGTTGGAGAAATATATTGAGTGGATATTTTCACAGTTTGCTTTCCATTGAATATATACTATAGCATTATATTAAAACAGTTTATTAAATATGCTATTTTAGATATCAACAACTCATCATTCAAGTATTTGAAATACTCTTAAGCTTGCAGAACCAAACATAATGAATTTAAAGTGTAATGGAGTTACTTACTAAACTTACTAAATTGGTTTGTACCAGACTAAAATATTCACAATAGAAAACTGTATTTTTGCTTTCTTTAAGCACAATGTGGAAGTTCTTGGAATCCTTTCTGATGATGTAGAAACTGATTCAGTAGCCCCGGGTGAAAATCTAAAGATCAGACTGAAGGGAATTGAAGAGGAAGAGATCCTTCCAGGATTTATTCTCTGTGATCCCAACAACCTGTGTCATTCCGGACGCACGTTTGATGCCCAGGTAGAATAACTAGCATGTGATTGCTGTGTAGGTGGAGAAAATGTAGCACAATGTTTTCCTTGTGTTTCATGAAATCTAAACTTCAGTAGTTCAGTTGATAGTAGGCTGAACATGAGCCAGCAGTGTGCCCAGGTGGCCAAGGCAGCCAATGGCATCCTGGCCTGCATCAGGAATAGTGTGGCCAGCAGGAGCAGGGAGGTCATTCTGCCCCTGTACTCAGCACTGGTTAGGCCACACCTTGAGTCCTGTGTCCAGTTCTGGGCCCCTCAGTTTAGGACAGATGTTGAGTTGCTGGAAGGTGTCCAGAGAAGGGCAACAAAGCTGGGGAGGGGTTTCTGAACATTTCAGTTCAGATTTCATATTCACTATCCTATCTTTAAATTGACAGTAGCATGTATGTCCAGTACTCTGACATCACTGAGATTTTAAAACAGCATTTGTTTTTAATGGAACTTATCAGTGTAGGTTTAGGTGCCTGTAATCATGAAAGCAAAAGCTTGTAAGGCCAATTTTTACATTATTTCATATCTTAAACAACTTGTTTCTTTCACAAAAATTTACTGTGTGTGTATTGTTTGATATGTTTTAATACAATTCTCCACTTGGTTATTCTCTGCTCTTCTATAATGGAAATGAGAAAAAAAAGCACTTCTTTCTAATTGTTTTGCAGATAGTGATAATTGAGCACAAATCCATTATCTGCCCAGGTTATAATGCTGTGCTGCACATCCACACCTGTATTGAAGAAGTTGAGATAACAGTAAGTATCCTTCTAAGTTGCGATACAAATATAAACAATCTTCTTGTTGGGGTGAGGAGTTCTGTCATGGCATACATCTGCAGAGGAACTAATGCATCAGTGCTCCAGTCTTGACTGGAATCTTTGGTCAGTACTGTAACACAACCAAAAATTACTTCAGTTATTAGCATAAACCTTCTGAAAAGTGTGGTAAGGCATGACTGACTCTTGCGCAGTAAATCTTAAAAGGGTTGGTTCATTTATTTCTAAGATCACATCAGTTTTGTTCACCAAGGAAAAATAACCCTTATTTTAGCAATCACAGCTGCCCATTCTTTTGGTTCTTTTTCTTTTTTCCTAATACAGGCCTTAATCTGCTTGGTAGACAAAAAAACAGGAGAAAAAAGTAAGACACGGCCCCGTTTTGTGAAACAAGATCAAGTATGCATTGCCCGTTTAAGGACAGCAGGAACTATCTGCCTTGAGACATTCAAAGATTTCCCTCAGATGGGTCGCTTTACCTTAAGAGATGAGGGTAAGACTGGCTGACAGCTGCTAACTGCTAAAAAGAAAAATACACTTCTTTGGAGTAGGAGACCATACACAGTCTGGGCAACAATGGAAAAGTAAACCTAAGCAAACAGTTACTGTGCAGAGTTCTTGCTGGTAACAAAAAGTGTGGTTTACCACAGGGCAGTAAGATGCACTGGGAAACAAAGGGTTGAATTTGAAAAATTACCAGCACTGTTTTCTTAGTGCATCCTGCAGTGTCCAGCTGCAATATGAATACCATACTTTCTCTCTTTGGAGTTAGAAAGCAGAGGTTATGTGCTGGGCTTTAACTCCTGCTTGCTCTGGTATAATCTGTAGATTTGTGGAGCATTTTTTAAAAAAATTCTCTTTGAAAAGCAGTAAACAGATTTGGTAAAAAGATTCTGCCTTGCTTTCTCCTTAGGTGAATATAGACCAGGCTTCCCACAATTCAAAATGTATTCTTTATGTGAGAATAGCAATTTCACTCCTTTTTAAGACTTTATTATGCTTTTAAAATACATTGGTGGACCAGGGGGTACTGGTCGGTGGTAGGCTGAACATGAGCCTGCAGTGTGCCCAGGCAGCCAGAAGGGCCAATGGCATCCTGGCCTGCATCAGGAACAGTGTGGCCAGCAGGAGCAGGGAGGTCCTTCTCTCCCTGTACGCTGCACTGGTTAGGCCACACCTTGAGTCCTGTGTCCAGTTCTGGGCTTCTCAGTTTAGGAAGGATGTTGACTTGCTGGAATGTGTCCAGAGAAGGGCAACAAAGTTGGTGAGGGGTTTGGAACACAAGCCCTATGAGGAGAGGCTGAGAGAGCTGGGGTTGCTTAGCCTGGAGAAGAGGAGACTGAGGGGTGACCTTAGTGCTCTCTACAACTACCTGAAGGGAGGTTGTGGACAGGCAGATGCTGGTCTCTCCTCCCAGGCAGCCAGCACCAGAACAAGAGGACACAGTCTCAGGCTGTGCCAGGGGAGGTTTAGGCTGGATGTTAGGAAGAAGTTCTATACAGAGAGAGCAATTGCCCATTGGAATGGGCTGCCTGGGGAGGTGGTGGAGTCACCATCATTGGAGGTGTTCAGGAGGACACTTGATGGGGTGCTTGGTGCCATGATCTAGTTGTTCGGGTGGGTTGGTTGGATTGGTTGATAGGTTGGATGCGATGATCTTGAAGGTCTCTTCCAACCTGGTCTGGTCTGGTCTATTCTATTCTATTCTCTTTTATTCTGCAATGCAACTACTTATTCTTCTCTGTACAATTTCTCTCAAGAGCCTCTATTTTGGGAGAAAGTTTTCATCTGCTTAGAGGCTTCCAGGTTCTTTACACAATCAGTGTAACTCTTCTGTTTGTCTCCTTGGTTTAGGTAAGACCATTGCAATTGGAAAAGTTCTGAAACTGGTTCCAGAGAAGGACTAAGCATTTTTCTCAATGACCCCCCCGCACAATACTGTGAGGAAAATCGACTCTGCAAAAGCCTACTTCACACCGCCTTCTTATTTTTCTGCCCATTGATAAACTCTTCCCCCATATTTTGCAAAGACAAAATTTCACAGCAAAGGTCCACATTATGTCAGCTTTCTCATATTGAGAGCTCTGCTATGCCACTGTTGAATTTTCCCAAAAAAATAAAATTTAAAAAAAAAAAGGAAGGAAAAACTTTTTTTTTGTCGCCCCCCCCCCCCCCCCCCCCCCCCAAATTCTGCTTCCTTGGAGAGATTCGGCAATAGCTTTGTAAGTGATGTGGACATAATTGCCTATAATTATGAGAAATCTAAAGGATTTTTAATGTTTCATTTCCTTTCTCCCCCCCCACCCCTCCACCCCCAGCATATATATTAAGACCTCATTTTTTCCAGGCAGATCATTCAGAGTGTGCGAGTGTGTGTGCACATGTTACAAAGATGACTACCATGTTAATAAACTATTCGATTTGAAATCCTTTTTCGGTATTGGAATTGCTTTTGACTAAGGTTTTTTATCCAGATGTAACGCAGTTGCATTCGCTTTTTAACTTCCCGGTAACCAGGCGATTCGGTTACTCGGACTTTTCTAAACGGCCTCCCCGCACACACAGTTTTAATGAGGCAATTGGGCTCTCAACCCAGTTTGTAATAAAAAGAATCAGGTTTGCCCCTTCCCTTTTTTTAATGCATTCTTAAAAAGGAAAGAAAAAAACAACAAAAAAAAAAAACCAAACCAAAACCACCACCACCCCCCCCCACCGAACACAAACATTCATGCAAATGTGGCACCTGCGTTAGCTTTACATTTGTTAATACCTTCAGCAAGTGTAGGTTGCTGTAACACCATTGCTAGACAGGAAGTCAGTTTGGAAGGCTAGGACTGCGTATTGTGTCTCCATGAAAATTCAGCGTTGTTAAATTCTTAACCGCAGAAAAGTGCTAACAAGCAGTAAACCAGTGAAACTTGCAAAAAGTGAGAGAATTTGTGGCAATAGTGCCTGCTAGTATTTATATGAGCTGCATTTTGTGGGAGAACTGGGCCAATTAAGAAGTGCCAGTTACATAAGTTACTCGGTTCACCCTGTCTTTAATTTAGAGGGCCAGATAATCCTTGCTGTTTTAAAGATCAGTCTGAACTGAGACAGGAGAGAGACTATTTAAATCCCTAAGAGTTTGCACATACTGAATGAAATAGGGAGGGTCAGAATCAAGCACAGTGTCAATTTTTGCATATCAAAAGCAATGTAGGCTTATGAGGACCAGTGAAGTTTTTCTTGAGAAATTGAAGCAAAACTGGTTCAAAGTAAAGCTTACTCAGTACAACTTGAAGGAGCTGCATAATAAAACCCTATTTAGCTGCACTTTGAAAGTGGACAGTCTACAACTGCTATCCTGATTCTAATAAGTAGGGTGAAGGCTACTGGATTCCCACACCCACCCCCATTTCCAGGACTATTAGTAGTCACAAGGTGTCTTCAGAATGTCTTAAACTACTAAATGTTTCCAGTTGTACAGTTGTGGAGAGCCCACTTCTTCCCCCAAAAGTTTACAGATACAGGTTAGTGACTGTATCTGAAGTCACAAATGACTCGAAACAAACAGATTTACCTCTTTGGGATTTTTTTGGTTTTGTTTTGTTTGTTTCTTTGTAACTGTGGAACTACCATTCATTTCACTTACAGCTACATTGTATGGACAGAAGAAGTTATTGTCCTTCAGTTTCATATGACTACACTTGTAGCTACCTTAATGCATGGAATTTAAATAAATTTTATTATGTCTGCAAATCTCTGGGCTTTTATTTTTTTTGGTAGAGCAAAAGTTCAAAAGATTTTGGGGGTTCGGGTTTTGTGTTTTTGTTTTTTCTACCAAGAGAAACCTGTAGGGCCTTGGATCTTAAACTAATGAACACATTAAAAGCCCTAGAAACTTACTGTCTTGTTCAGCTTCTGGACTGACGTATAAGATTTCCACATCTTGCTGATTTCTTCAGCTAAGCTTGGACTTGAAACTTGCAAAGCTCACGATTAGAGAAGACTTAACAGTTAGATTCCTAAATTGTTAGAACTTTAAAAGCCTTTTTAAAAAGCATTGAAATTGACTTAAGACTACATGATGCTTCAGTGGGCATTTTCCACTTTTGAGCAAACTGAATGAGGGTTCTAAAACCTCATTATTTTGAGGCTGGACAGAGTATTATTGAACTGAAAACTTATCTGGTGGGACAAGATACCAGTACACAGAAAGTCTGAGCATTTCCATTTCTCACCAAGTGCATTTGATAACCATTTCCATAAATCCAGTTAACATCACCTTTTCTGTGAAGGGAAACTAAATTATTTCAAGTTCGTTAACAATTTGTTACAAGATACTGCAGACTGTAGGAGGTTTTTAATTGAGTGTAAAATATTTGCTTTCTGTAGCAAATGCAGTGATATGAAAATGTCAGGCATAAGTCCACACAGGCTGCATTTTGGGTGAAAAGCTGAAAGTGCATTGTATTGGAATAGTCCTCAAAGCACATCTCAATCCTACATGTTATAGGCCCATTTTTTTACTACTGTTGAGTGCAGCTAAAGCTAGGTGAGAGAGAAAAGATAATGTGGCATTGTTTGAAATTAATTCTATTTGCTGATTCACTGATGTAATAAACTTCTTTAAATGACTGTTCTGAATACTTCCTTTTGTGAAAACGTGGTGTGCTGTTGTGAAGATAGAATTAAAAACCCAAAAGCTGCTGTGCAGCTGCAACAGTTAAAGAAAATGAAAGGAAAACAGAAGTTGGATTGAAGCAACAGGAAGCCTAGGAAACACTGCTGGTGTATCTGTGCTAGCATACGATACTGGCAGAGCATTCCTGAGTCCTAGTATGGATGTAACTCATACTAGCAAGACTGTGAGCATCTTTCTGCTGAAAGGAGAGATTTGTTTGGGGTTTTTCTTCCCCCAGTATAGTGGCACTTACAGCAGTCTATATGTGTAGTGTGGCACTGATGAGGATCACACGTATTCTCCCTGACAGTTGGCCAAAGTTTGTAGCGTAGATATGGCTTAAGTGTATATCCACAGCCTAACTTACAAAATCATCAATCAAGACCTTGTATGTTTTTGAACTGAAAGCCTTGGAATATGTAACAATACATGTTTAAAAAATAATCTGCATGTGCAGCAGTAGAAGTTGGTTTGCAACAGGAAAATTTCTGCAAGTGACAAGCACACTAAAAGGAGGAATGGCTGCACCAGTCGCTTGACGAGAGTTGGGTTATATACTGTCAAGTCTGTTTGAAGTTCTTGTTCAACCTTGATAGTACAGAAATGTGTAATCATCTTGATAAAAGATTTTTGTCAGAGATCTGGATTTTGTCATTAATTCTGAAAATGGTGGGCACAAGATGAAGCTGTAAGGAGTAATGTGTTCAGCACTAATGAATCAGTATAGGATGTGTCAGTTGCCGATTCTCAGAACAGTGGAAGAATCAAATTTGTTTCTTTTAATCTTTTCCTTCTGAGCAAAAATTGAAAAAGACAATGTATAAGAAGAAAAGGTATCATTTAACAGGAACCCTGAAATGCTGTTCAACTTGGTGACTTAACACCATTGTTATTGAAAGGCAAATAACTCCAGCAAATGTTGTTAAATAACACGTGCTGAGATCTGATAGGTTCTGAATATGTCTCAAGTTATATTCTAGTTCTCTGGTCTTTATGACTTTAAAAATAAAAGCCGCCTTAACAGTTATTTGAGAGGCTTACTTCAGGATATCAGTCTGCAGTCACATCAGTTTTTAAAGCATAATGTATTTCGGGATTGGCCATTGAAAGACTCACTAAGTTCAATATGAGAAACAGGGGTTTATAGAAGCACTGCAGCAGAGATTTGTTGTGGTATTTTCTTCCAACCCTACAGGAGTTTACTGAAGTTTGTAACTAATTGCCACAGAAAGTTCTGACCTCAGGCTTTGTGAAACCTTCCTTTTACAACAACCTTTGCGCATCCCAGTGCTTCCTTAGCCCTGCACAGGATGCCTGCAGGAAGCTGCTCAGAGACCCAGCTGCCTTCAAAGCTAATCTGCGGACACAGACCCATGAACTGCTAGAGCAGCACTGGAAAATGAAAACAAAATACTGAGCAGGTAACCACCTACCTACAGACACTGAGATCCAGAGGGCACTTCCCTGCTGACCAAGAACCAAGGCTGATGAAGCAAAACCCAGTGGTAAAAGTGCTTACAATAAACTCTGCTGCATGAAACAGGACAAGCACTTGTGGTGGTGCACAGCTGCCTCCCAGCTCCCAGTGAAGCCCTGCAACAGCCAAGCGAGTGACCTTGGATGACTCCTACAAACCTTGTCAGGGAGAAAGCAGCTGACAGGCACCACAGGTGTCCTGTGGACTCCTCCTAAGCCAATTGCTCAGCTTCTCTGAGTCTGCCATTAATTCCCCTCTGGACTTTACCACTGGCCTACAGTCTCCTGGTCCTCCAGCCTAGAGGACAGATTCCCATTTGAGTTCTTAGGGCAGGGCACAGCTCTTGCCGTATAAAACACTGCCAAAGGCACCTAGGCCCCCACGGGCAGGATGTCAGTGCTGTGGAAACTGTCACAGCCTAAGCGCTACTGCAACCCCGCAGCACCTGCAGCTTTCAGAGCCTGCAACATCCCAAGCTCAAACAATTACCTGCATCCCAAGGCAATGAACTGTATTGCCCAGGCATCCCCACAAATACATCCCTGTATTCATTCCAGCACTGACAAGCCTGATCTGAGTGCCCCTGCCTGCACGGTGCAAACAAGCCACACAAGTGACAGGCTGCAGCAGGAAGGTGGATCTGAAGGATGGACATTGACTGCAGTGATTGTCACCATGTTGGAGCCATGTTCACCACTTGAAGCCAAATCCCCTGCGCTCCAGAACCCAGTGTAGTGCTCTGTGCTCTTCCCACACATCCCAGTGATGTGCAAGCCAGATGAGAAGATTCAGAGAACATTCTAGAATTGGGAAAACAAAAATGTCAGAGTCACTGCTCAGGGATGACCCATCAGCCCTCTAATGCACTCAGCCTGGCAGTGCCTGAGATAAGTGACATTTAAGTATGGCACAAACCAGGGTCTTCCAGGGTTCTGAAACAACATCCCCAGTGCTCCCACAGCCTGGATCAGCCAATCACCATGCCCTGCCTGCAAGGCTGGGACTCTGCTTGCAGCATGATTTCTTATCATCCCAAAGCAGAGACCCTGCAGAAGGGACAGCACATGGGCAGGGCATGAGGTCTGCCTATGGTAACACCTAGAGTTTGCCTGTGGCACCCAAGCAGCACCCAGCCACCTGAAGTGCCCATGACTGGTGAGACTCCTGTCTCAAACAGCTTCAGAGGGTCCCAAGCAGCAGAAGCTGGAACAGCTGGTGCTTTGGTGGCTTTCCATGCCCAGGGCAACACATGCTGTGGGACAGACACTGCTGCCATACCTGAACTCTCATCCAGTTCCACCAGAATCTCCTTATTGCTGAATGGAAGACCTGGGGCAAATGGGAGGCGGAGGGGCTGCGAAGTGGCTCAAGTGGTTGGCGGTAGCTGGTGGCAAAGGGGCAGCACACCTTGGGGTACAGAGACAGGTAGAGCGGGTCAGGCCACAGCACGGGATATGGGGACACCCTAACCCACTGTGGGAGGACATAGGGACACACAAACCCATGGCAGTGGAATACAGAAGACGCCGTGACCCATCGAGAGAGGACATGGGGACACCTGGACGCTCGGCAGGGGACACGATGACTCGCTAAGGGAGGAGGTGGGGCACCGTGGGAGACAGGGCGGGAAGGACACAGGGAGGGGTCGTAGGGACACCCGAGTCGCGCCGGGGTGCACGGCGTGGACACGCTGGCCCCAAGAGGAGGGAGACAGAGAGACACGGGTCTCCTCAGCCCGAGGGGTTGCCACCTCCGGCCGCCGGCTCCCAGGCATGGGGCGGGCCCTCGGCCCCCGGCACCGCCCCGGCACCGAGGCACGCCACGCGCCTCGCCACGCGCGCGTGCTGCCGCCTCGTGGTGGCCCGCGCGCAGCAGGCCCTGTCCCACACTACTGCTCTGCCCTGCCCTGCTTGCCTTGCCCTGCCCTGCTTGCCCTGCCCTGTCCTGCTTGCCCTGCCCTTCACCCAGCGTGCCAGTCACAGCTCCCCTACCCTGCTGCCTTCCAGGAGTTGCCCCACAAGGCTTGTCCCACCATGCACCATGTGGTCCACTCCCCACCTTTCCTGCACACGCAGCTCTCAGCTCCCCCTTCCTGGCCTCTGACTTGGGCAGCCAGAGCCCCTGGAGCAGGAGCTGTGGCCAGCCGCCCCCGCAGACTGCCTGGCCCAGGGCTGTGGTGCTGGCAGTCCCTGTGCTGGGCTAGGCCTGTAGCAGCTGCAGATCTCATCATGGTGGAGGCCGTGCTGGGGCAGCGCCGTGGGTGCCAGCGCTGGCCCTGGTGTGTGGCAGAAAGCGTCCAGCAGCGGCATGGCGAGGACAGCATTGACCCTCTGCCTGCTCCTTGGTGCTGCCCTGCAGGGTGGCCTGACCCAGGCTCTGGGGCCCATGGCTCGTCCTGCCCCCTTGCTGCTGAGGCTGCAGCGGCTGGAGAAGCAGGTGAGTGCCCAGGGTCTGGAGGGGGCACAGCTTGGCCTGTGTGTGAGGGGCAGTTGGCATTTTGGGCTGGACTGGGGGTCAGCAACATTGTAAGGGGCCTGGCATGGGGAATCTGGGCTCACCCCACCTTGCCCCACTCCCTTGCAGTTTCTCCGGCTCCAAGAGGTGACACTGAGCCATCTCCAGAGCATCGCTGAGAACTACAACATCTCCTACAACATCGATGGCCGCTTCAGGGCACTGACAGAGCAGGCAGAGGCAGCTGCTGCTGACCGAGCTGCCCTGGGCACCGAGCTGGCTCGCCTGGACACTGCCAGCCAGCGACTGCACCGCAGGCTGAAGCGGCTGGAGGGGACAGTGGGTGTTCTGAACCCAGCTCACCTCCCACTCACCCACCCACCACGTGCACTAGTGGAGGCTGGCACCAAGCTGCACAGCCTCACAGACACTGCCCAGAGCTGGGACAACCAGCTGGAGCAGGAGCTGCAGGGCTGGGTGGCCCCCAGTATCCTCAGCCGTCAGCCCCTGAAGGCAAAGCAGAGGCAACTACACCAAGAGAAAGAAGGGCAGCTGATGCCAGCTGATGCCAGGCCTGATGGAGTAACCAGGGAGGATGCAGAGTTCCCTCATGATGCAGCACCAGGAGCTCAGACTGTGACACTGAAGATCCAAGCTGTGACTGTGGTCCCCCAGGAGCAGTCACTGGCCTCCCAGCAGTCAGGAGAAGATAGGTACAGGACCCCCACTTCCCCAGCTTGCCACACTGGTGCTGTCCTGCTCTTCCCCAACACCTCTGCCAAGCACATGGCCATCCTGGAGCTGGGGCCACACCAGGAGCTGCGGGCACTGTCACTCTGTGCCTGGCTGGCCACCTCAGCCCCCAGCCTTGGTGCCCTCATCTCCTACATTACTCAGGATGGTGGCAGCAAGCTGGCTGTGCGTGGCCAAGAAGGGGACCTCTCTGGCTCCGCACAGTTTGTCATTGGGGAAGGGCAGTTTCGGCAGCTCCCAGTGATGCCGCTCCTGGACGGCAAGTGGCACCACCTCTGCCTCACCTGGTCCTCCAGCCGGGGCCAGTACCGCTTCTACGTGGACAGGCGGCTGCTGGCTGCTGGTTCTGGCTTCCAGCAGGGCTATGAAATTCCCACTGGTGGCTCATTGGTGTTAGGCTGGGAGCAGGATCACCCTGGCAGGGACTTTGGCACCACAGCTTTTGTGGGTCACCTGGCTGGCTTTGGTCTCTGGAGCCGAGCTCTCCTGCCTGGAGAGGTAGCCGACATGGCAACAGGCCAGGGTCTGTCCCGTGGCCCCCTCCTCATGCTGGCAAATGCCTCCCTGCAGGGTGAGGTGCAGAATGTGGTGTGCCCCTGCCCCCAGCACTGCCTGTGATGAGCCTTGCAGTGGGAATGATGCCAGCTCCCAGCAATCCTGTCTGGCTCACATGCTGGTGTCGGCATAAGCTGTGTCCTCCTGGGGTGATGGGACACCCAGCAGAGGGGGCATCTCAAGACTGGAACCGCAGGAGGTGGGGAAAAGGGGTTTTGGCAGCTGGTATAGCAGAGGACCTCAATCCTGGGGTCTGTCCCAAAGCTGGGAGGTTGTCGCTTTCTGATCCCAGAAGATGTACAGCTCCATTGATCCTATTAAAATGCTTTAGGAAGAGAAATAACTTCATTTATTTCAGGTCTTGGTCTTCACTGTAACACTTGGTGCTACTTAGAACAGGACAGGAGCTGCTCAGCCCAGGCAGCTGGAGCCACAGGCTGGATCATGTGCAGGTGACCCCTGCCTGTCCCCTGCCACTGCTGGCATCTGCCACTGAGTCAGACCTGGGGGAAGTTGTAGCATGGAAATGCCTGTGACCAGGAGTGAGCCAGAGGTGCCAGAACAGGTGCCACCAGGGACTGTGCCTAGAGAGGCTCCCTGGGGAGTGCCGAGCTCTGGACTGAGCTGTGCTGCTCCAAGGGGTGCAGAGGAAGCTGCGGGTGAAGCACACGAAACGCTCCCAAACGGCTGCCGTGTGAAATTCTCTGCGTGGAGAGCAGGAGTAGCACCGGCCCTAGCTGCTTCCCAAGCCCCGTGTTGCCAGGGGCTGGTGGGGCCTTGCTGCCGTGCCACGACGAAGGCTGACAGACGGCGGGTGCGACTGGGTCCGGTGCGAGGCGAGGCCTTTCAGCGGCACTGCCGCCACGGCGGATGCTGCTGTCTCGGCCGCTTCAGGCGCCAGCGCGGCCCAGCCCTTCCCGGGAGGCGGCGGTGGGACCAGGCCAAGTGTGCAAGCAGGGGGAAAACCGCGGCCGGGCCTACAGCTCCCGTGGTGCCTCGGGGCGGCGCGGCCCCGCCGGCCACCGTATCGCTCACGTGAGGGCGGCGGCGTGGTGATCACATGACCGGCCGGTGAGGGAGGCAGGGGCTGGCGGAGCTGTGCGCTGCCGCCGCCCCGCATGGCCAACGTCGCCAAGAAGGTGTCTTGGTCCGGCCGCGACCGCGACGAGGAGGACGAGGACGGGCAAGCGGGCGAGACCACCCCGCTGCTCAACGGTACCGGCCCGGGGGCGGCGCCGGGCGGCCGGCAGGTGGGTGCCGGCACCGGGAGAGAGTTAGGGTACTCTGGTGGGAATTTGCCCTATCCCGCGCTTTCTTGCGTCGAGAGCCTCCGGAAGGTGGCAAGGGTCGGGGTTTGGAGTCGTGTTCGTGTCTCCCTCTCCTGTAGCGCTTTACCACGTTCATTGCCCCGGGACTAGGCGGGGGCTGCTGGCAGGCAGCCGTGGTGTGTCTGGGCCCCGTTCTTTCAGCAGTCCCCGGGGAAAGAGTGGTCCCTTCCGGGCTCCTCTGGGCCGAGGAAAACAGAACCTGGCAGGGGAGAAGTCGCCAGGCAGCCATGGCAGGGGCACGGGGCCCTGGGTCACTCACGGGGGAAAATTTGAGCATAGGGCCTGACTCAGCGCCCAGCTCCTGCCAGCAAGAAAGCTGGTGGTGTCCTGGGGTGCATTCAGAGGAGTGTGGTCAACAGGTCGAGGGAGGTTCTCCTCCTCTTCTAGTCTATTCTAGTAAGGCCATATCTGAAATACTGGGTGCAGTTCTGGCGTCCCCAGTTCAAGAGAGACAGGGAACTACTGGAGAGAGTCCAGTGGAGGCTACAAAGATGCTGAGGGGCCTGGAGCATCTCTGTGAGGAGGAAAGGCCGAGAGCCCTGGGGTTGTTGAGCCTGGAGAAGAGCAGTCCCAGCTGGGATCTTCTCAGTGCTCAGCAAGAGCTAAAACGGGGCAAGAAGCTGGGGCCAGGCTCTTGTCAGTGGTGCTCAGGGACAGGACAAGGGGCAACAGGCACAAACTGGAACCCAGGAGGTTCCGTCTGAACCTGAGGAGAAAGTTGTTTGGTGTGAGGGTGCTGGAGCCTTGGGACAAGCTGCACAGAGAGATTGTGGAGTCTCCTTCTCTGGAGAGCTTCCAAGCCCAGCTGGCCACTGTGATCCTGGGAAACTGCTGTGGGCACCCTGGTTTAGCTCAGACAAGAGTCTCTAACTCTGGCATAGTGGTGGGCATTGTACAGTGCCTACAGAACCATAATGGCAAAAGGAAAGTTCAGGGTGGGCTGTGTTACCAACACAGGGAGGGCAATTCTTTGTTGCTAATTAATTAAAAGACACTTCTCTCCAGTGTACCTGGAGGCCTTTACTTGGGCAGCCTCTCCTCTACATGAGGTGTGGTTAACTCAAGCAAGCCACAGCTCTGGTCAAGGCCAGGTGAGGCCTGTGGGATGCCAGACTGGGTCCATGGGACGCTTCTATGTGAGCTGCAGGTGGGAGAGGTGTTGCTGCAGGTGACACCCTCGAATTTCCTTTGAAAAGTTTGCTGGGAGACTTGAGCTTGCCCAGGGAGGAGCAGCGCCAACCTTTGGCAGCTGTCTTGCCGGGCGTGATTCTGTTCTGCCCTGCTCCTGGGCAAGCCAGAACAGCAGGCTAATGAGAGAGAAATACAGGCTTCATTAGGCTAGAAGTGCCTAGTGTGGAGCTGTGGTAGCAGGACATGGCAGCTGGAAGGAGTTGCCTGTGCCATTGCAGCTGCTCTGGTGTGAAAATACAACTGGACCCCCTTTATTCACAGCATGGGTTGTCTTTAAAGACCATGTGGTGAATTCTGCAGGTTTGAAGGGTGTTAAAAAAGAAATCAACCAGGTCTTATGGCTGTAGGTTAGTTAGGAAAGAGCTTCCTGGTGCTTTGGGATCATAGAATCATGGAATTTTAGTTTGAAAAGACCTCCAAGATTGAGTCCAACCCTTACCAGGTCACCACTAAACCATGTCCCTCAGCACCACATCTCCATGGCTTTGAAATCCCTCCAGGGATTGCAAGGTATGGAAGAAATGCCTGAGCCCCACTACAGCAGAGGCAGTTGGTATTGGAGGCTCACGTCACCTTGTCCCTTCACAGCACAGAGAGTTTGTATCCCACCTGGTTGCAAGGTGCTGCCTGGTGTTCTCCTTAGCAAAGGTGGAGAGTGAGCACCTTCCTGAAGTGCTAGACTGGTAGCTGCCTGGACCACATGTGCCCTTGGCAGCAGCACCAGCCTGGCAATGGCAGCTTGGTTGTCACCTCAGGGTTGGCTTTTAGCGTAGAGCAGCTGTTTGTCTCCCTTGATGGCCTTTTGACCTGGATGCCTCAGTCATACAGATAGAGGAGGGAAGGCAGGTTAGCTTTGGCAGAGAAACAGAGGCTGGAGCTGCTGAGCTCATGGGAGACTTAAACTTGGGTTGTGGTAAAACAATAAAAATGTCCTCGCTGGAGCTTCTTCCTTTTCTCAGGTGCTTGTTTAACGGAAATGAAAGTGACCTTGAAGGGACAAAAGGAGACAGGTTTATAGTTCCCTGGCTGACTGTGAGAGAGACTGATATCGAGTGTTTGTGAGTGGGAGCTGAGGGGAGAATGGATGAACACACTCATGACTGTAGAGGTAATGATGCTACAGGACTGTGCCTGAGGTCTCCTCTGTTTTGGGGGCCAGCTAAGCACTGTTCCAGATCTGGCTGAGCTTTTGTCTTCTCACCAGGACTTTCTGGTGCCTTTAGTGTTCCAAGAAGCGAGAGGCTGCCTGTAGATCTAAGCAGTGTGCCTGCTGTGGGCGGCCCACTGCCCATGCTCTCAAGCCATGTGTGTTGGCTCTTGGGCTGCAGAGTGGGTGGGCAGTTTGGTAGGAGCAGCTGATTTCCTGCCATAGGTGTTTCTTGAAAACAAAAACCTCTCCTTCACTACCCAGGAAATGCTATCACTTTGGTATTGTTATAAGGCTTCTCCAGAGGGTGCCTGGGACAGAGGGTATGTGCAAGGTGTCACCAGAATGTGGGCCAGTCTACTGCTGGGTGGCTTGTCCTTCTTAACCCCTGTGTGCTTGTTCTGGATCTCTCAGTGATGTTGTTTTAGTTTTCTTTCACTTCATGTAACAGGGTGTGAAGCACAGCCTTTGTGGCTGGGTGGAGATGCTCTGCTTGCTGCAATCAGAGAGTCTTGGCAGGGAAAGGAGAAGCTGCTGGGTGAACCCTGATTCCAAGCCTGTATCCTCAGGTGGTGACAGGAGCTTCTCCAAGCAGCAAGGTTTTAGCAAGTCTGGTCCCTTCTGCTGAGCGCTCGTAGCATTGGAGGCTGAGGTGGTGCTTTAGCCTTCTGCTGTGCCTCTGCAGATGGGACACAAGGGACAAGGTGCCTGGAGAAAGACAGGTGGACCAGGACAATAATGGCATCTCTCAGGCTCATGCAGGTGAGAGGTAAGGAGTAGGTGTGCCCTGGATTGGCAGCAGGAAGCTGGAAGCAAAGTTGTAGTTGAGTGGTAATGTCATGGGGAGAATCTGGATGCCTTCTCCCGCTTTATGGGCCTATAGCTGAAGAACCTCATTCTCTCCTGGTGTGACATGTTTTGGGGGTGGTGGTGGCAGCAGCAGCAGTGTTGCTTTGAAGCCCATTGCAGCTATGGTTGTGTGTCACAGAAGAAAGATTTCAAAAGTCCTGCAGCTCATCTCCCCCATATGCTGCTGTAGGCAGAGTTTCCCTGCCAGTGAGCTACCCAGCAGCTCAGCCTTGCAGTCTGGAGCTGTCCTCCTCACCCAGGCAGGTACTGGGGGCTCAGCAGAGTGTGCTGGGGTTGGGAGGGCTCTGAGAATGCAGATAGTCTTTCTTCCCTGCAGTGCTGCTGTGGGCTCCTGATGCAGTCTGCGTGGTGCTTTATCTCACTGATAACAAAGCCATGTGCTTCCTGCTTGTTAGTGAGCAGCAGCATGGTGATAAGGGGCAGGGTATGGGGGTGTCTTCATGCCAGGCAGTGGGTGCTGGGGCTGGGTGATGCCCTGCAGGGACAGACTGGCTCATCCCTGTGGCAACGGGCTGTGGAGCAGGGTCAGATGCTTATTAGCAATATTTGGGTGGCACAGCTTGGGCACTGTGCACACACTGCAGGCTGGTTTGGCAGCGTTTCAACCTTGGATGGAGTCATTCTGCTGTCCACAAACAGGGATTGCTCTTTAACTGCCCTGCCTGGAGGTAAAACTACTGTGGCATCATGAATAGCAGTGTGTCTTCTTTGCCAAATGGTGAGACAGTGGTGCTGCTGTCTGCCACCCTGACCTGTGATGCTCTGGGCTGGGGCTGGTATCTGCCTTCAGCTGCCACTTACTTTAAGGATGGCCTTTCGGGGCTGCCATGGCTTGAGTTGAATTGGGGCAAGTGCTGTGGGCTGGGTGCCATCAGTAGGCACTGTCAGAGGCAAGCTCAGCTGGCCTGAGAGCCTCTCCTGGGACAGGAAAGCTCTTAACCTGTCTGTGTCCCATGGGTTTTGGCAGCAGTGTGTGTTATGTGGAGATAATCATACCATGGTCACACCAACATCATAATATCCTGGGATCAGCAGCTCTCTTGGCCTGAGTTTGAAAAGCATCCAAGGGAGGGTGGCACTAGCCACGTGCTTGGTGGATCTTTGAGCCATGGACAAATAACCTTCTGTCTTAGCTCCTGGCTGCTTGATCTCCCTGTCCCTCTTAAAAGAAGTCAGGGGCTGATGGAAGTAGCATGTGATTCTGTGCTGGGTGAGATGGGAGCCAGCCCTCTGCTCCTGGAGTGGCTCTGCCCATCTGTATGTGGAGGGATGCCAGGACTTGGGGGAGGGGAGGTCCTCTTAAGAACATGGTGCTTTCTCTAATGAAGCTCAGCTTCACAGCTCCTTTGCATTCATTTCTGTTTGGATCCTGCTGCTCCTAATCCACTGTGAGCAGAGCTGCTGGATCCCTGCTGCTCACTACACATGGAAGGGTTCTAGGGTGGATGTCACCAGTTCAGCCCTGTTTGGGCTTTCTGCAGACCCCCATGGCTAGCAGAAGGAGAATTTTGCCAGAGGCCTGGTCCTGTCTGAAATGTTGATGCCTGAAGTTTCAGTCCAGGCCTGAGGAGGAGACATGGCACATGTGACTGTTCCCATCTTATTGCTTTGACCTTACTCTGGCCATGTGGCATCTAATGGGAATCATAAATCTTTGTGGTTCCTGAAGCCAGGTGGACCCTCTTGCAGGGTCTCAGTCCCTAGAGATTCAGGGCAAGGATCATGGCCTTCCCCCTTCTCAGGACAGTGGGGGCCTGTCTGAGACTTCTGCAAGCTACCAGAGCAGATGGGAACCAGCAGGCCCTGAAACCAGGAATTTTGCCTCCAGCTTGTGACTCTGTGTAAGTTCCCATCCACATCTTCCCAGTGAGATGGCAACACTGGGGTGTGCCTGACTCTCAGGAGTCTGCTCTGACTGCCACAAAAAGGGTCCACCTGGATGCTTTCCACAGGGATTGTGGAGTCATTGTGGATCAGAATCAAAGGCCCTAGCTGGTCTCACCAAACCGGTGCCCAAGAGCAGCTTCATAGGGCACTGTGCTCAGCCCCTCCTGTGGGATCTGGCTGTTGGAGGCAAAAGGTTGCCAAAGAGGGTTTGAGAAGCTGGAGTAAAACCCTTTTGCAGGTCAGGGAGTAAATGAAAACGTGAAGCAGACAGAGAAATGGGAAAATAGGTCAGACTGCAAACACAAAGGGATATTCTTGGGCTGCAGTGATGTGCGCAGCTCCCAGCTGCTCTGGCTTGTGCATTCCAGACGGGATCGGTGGGGATTAAAGCAACAGGAGCTCAGTCTGGGATCTACTGGTAGAGAGAGAAAGGCACCAACATACCAGGGCTCTGCTGTTCTTCACCGTCCCTCTTTTGTTCTCCAGGCCTTTAGTCTGGGAGCTGGAGAGGGCTGAGGCTCTGAAGGCAAAGGTCTTACTGTTGAGAGCTGGTGTTTGGGCTGCTTTTGGTGATAGCACTGCTCACACCCTTGTGCATCACAGTGTTTTACAACAGTGGAGGGGTGACAGCAGCTTGCCTGTTTGACAGGTGCCCTGGTGGCACTGCCCATCTAGAAGCTGGCTCAGCTGCAGCCCAAGCCTTTGCCTGTATCAACCAGGAGATGAGAGGTGCCTCAGTCCAAAAACTCCTGTGTTACACAATTGCACTGCCAGTAACAAGCCTGAGCAGTCATCAGCAAAAGGAGAACCTGCTCCCCAGAGGGAGATGCAAATTCTCCTTCCCAGCATCACACTGGGGCCAGCTCAGAAAAGTGCCAGTGCCCAGAGCAATGTGCCCTGCTTCCTCTTATGTGTGGTGGCTGGCAGCCAGCCTGACCATAGTGCACCAGGGGCTGGACATGCTGGTGTTCTTGTCTCCCCGGCTGGGAACCACTCTGGGCAGAGCCCAATGTGCCCTCTGACATCCCTTTCTGCTGGCTGTGTGAGCTGAGGGATGGCCCCAGCACGTCTTGGTGTGCCTGGGGCTGTGGAGATGGTGCTTTCTGCTCAGGCAGTCTGTCCCTCTCCAGCTCCAGGGGAGTGTGGAACGTGCTGCTTCGCACTGGTTTGCTGCCTATGTGGCTGCTCCATCGGCTGGAGGCTGGCTTAGGTTAGCTGCCAGTCCTGAAAGAACCACTGCTGCCTGGCACCTTCCTGGGTGAGCCAGCTCTGCCAGAGCAGCTTGCTCAAACCTCAGCAAACTGCTGCTTCCTCGTGTTCCCTCCAGGGTGCTGGGTCCCACCTCCTCAGCGTCCTCCAAGAGCAGCCCTCTGTGGGTGCTGCACTTCATGGGATTCTGGTGATGGGCAGAGTGGCAAAGGAGCCAGAGAAGGAGAACAGAGCACAAGCACCTGCATGTCTGCTCCTTCTGGAATTGACCTCATTTTCCCTTCTCTCCTCAGCTCACTCCCTCCTCCTTCTTGCGCATCGGGCAGCTGAGTAATGTGGACCTCAACGAGGACATCCGTGAGCTGGTGAGTGGCACAGTGTTACCAAGACCCCTTCCCTTCTTGCACTTATGTCTGCTTTTGTCGCCCTCCTCACACCCTGCCTGCCCCATGAGGATTCCACTGCTTGCTACTGGTCTGGGGGATTTTTGAGATGTGGGCAGCTGCTTGCTGCTCTGCCTCAGCCCTTGCTGCTTCCCCTTAGCTACAGCACTGGCCTGGATACATCCTTTTCCCTCCACCTCTTGGGGCAGCAGCTTGCCAGCACAAGGATCCTCCTCCCATGGAAGTAAATGCACAACCATGTGGGATGGGAAGGGATTTCTTCCTCCTTCATTTAATCTTCTTCTCTTGGCTGCTGCCCAGATTGGTGTGAAGGCAGGGGAGGGGACATGCAGTGTGACAGCAGCTGGGGAAGATATCTTGGCCCTGGGGAGAGGCCTGTCGGCAGAGGGGCATTTTGCAAAACCTCTCAGGTTTCACGCTACTCCCCCTGCTCCAAGCTTTTCTTCCCCAGGTGTTCCTGCCCCAGCTCCAGCGCTGGAGGAAGAGCAAAGATGAGGGCAACTTTTGCTAAATATTTCTTGTGGAATTCTTAAACGGGAAGGATCATGTCTTAATCCAGTGTCTTGGAGGACAGGCTGAGCCTGCTCTGCTGTAGCTGTAATGTGAGGTCAGGGAATGGTGCAGGGTGCAGCCTGGGGACTGCTCAGGCATCCTCAGAAAATGCCCTAATTTGGGAGCAGCTCACACGGTCAGAGGCATTTAGTAAGCAGAATTTTGTTTCTGCCCCAAACCAGAAGCCTGCCTGAAATAGCTCCCTGCTTTTGAAGGAATTTCCTGCCGAGGTGAAAGGTTGCCCTCCCCCAGAGCATACAGTTAGCATGGCAGCATGGTACCCAGCTGGACAAATGCTCTGTCTGCTTGTGGGAAAAGGTCCTGCCTAGGAATGGAGAGGCACATCCAACAGCCTGTTCCATCTGCATTAAATCCCATACATCCACCAGCTGGTGAGAAATGATCTCAGATCCTGGCCTGTCAGGCAGTTTGCCCTCTGCACTCCTTGCCTCTTCTGAGCATTAAAACTGCTGTTAAACCAGCATTCATTCAGTGAGGGAAGGGTTGGACCTGGCTTTCCTAACTTGTGTCTCCTGTCTTGCAGGAGACAGAGCTCCCTCGGCCACGTCCCAATGAGATCCCCCACAATGAGAAGCTCCTGTCCCTCAAATACGAGGTAAGTGTCCATCCCCTGCCTTGGCTCTGTCTCTGGGATATAGCAGGTAAGAAATGTGGGATGAGGATTAGGGCTGCCTAGCTGAGGGGTTTCAGTGGGAAAGGAATTAGCCTGAAGAAGGAAAATAATGTGGGGGTGTGGAGAGGCAGGGCTGAGTGTCTGAGGATGCAGCGTGGGTATCTCTTCCCTTGCGCTAGACAGTAACAGCATCTCCCTCTCCTGAACCAGAGCCTGGACTATGACAACAGTGAAAACCAGCTGTTCCTGGAGGAGGAGAGGAGGATAAACCACACTGTGAGTCTTGCTGGGACCCAGCTTCCCACCATCCCCACAGCCCCAACTGTTCCCACCATCCCCCTGCCTGGTTGCTGGGAAGCTTCTCAGTGCCAGGAGAGGGTGTGTGCAAAGCAACACTTGAACTGGGTGGGTTTATGGGCACCAAAACCCTCAGGAGCAAGGCCCCAGCACAAGATGGTTCAAATGGAAGCTAGCCTGGGTGCACATGGTAGCATTGCTGGTGGCATGGGGCAGGTCCCTGAGCACAGGGACTTCTGGATCCATGAGGAGCTCTTGGAGTCCGTATCACAGCAACAAGCCCAAAATAAGGGGCTTGATGGAGGCAAGCAAACTGGAGAACTACATCTGCTGCTTGGGGACCCTACTGAGGGGCAGCGACTTTAACGCAGTTGTAGCCAAGTTTGGCGATCCTGGGGCAGCCAGCACTGGTTTTCCTTGGAGCTGCCTGGGCTTAGGGCTGTGCTGGGGAGGGTGGTGAGGTGGGCTGGAGTTCCCCCAGTGCTGGCAGAGGGCTCTGATGGCTGCCTGTCTCCCAGGCTTTCCGCACGGTGGAGATCAAGCGCTGGGTGATCTGCGCCATGATCGGCATCCTCACCGGCCTGGTCGCCTGTTTCATTGACATCGTGGTGGAGAACCTGGCTGGGCTCAAGTACCGTGTGGTGAAGGGCAGTATCCTCCCATGCTGCTGTGCACACCAGCCAGTCAGGAGCTCTGGCATCTCTGCTTCTGGTAGCCATAAGAGTTGTGCCGGGGAGGGGGCAGCACTTCCTCACCTGAGTTTAGTGGCACAGACCCTGCCACCCAAGGTGCCGCTGAATGCCCGGCTGCTCTGTGGCTGGGCACTGCTGTTACAGAGGAGGGTCCTCACAGCAGCTCTGGCTGCCCTGAGTGCACTGGATCTGCTGTGCTGCTGCAGCCCAAGAAGCACTTTAGGGACAAGTTATGGTGGTGGGAGGGATGTGACCCAACTGATACAAGCATTTCCTTGAGCTACTTCCCCAGACATTGACAAGTTCACAGAGAAAGGGGGCCTGTCTTTCTCCCTCTTGCTCTGGGCCACCCTCAATGCCAGTGTGGTGATGGTGGGCTCTGTGATTGTTGCTTTCATTGAGGTAAGAGTTTGGAACTGGTCTGGGTTGGGGTATCACTGTGCCTCCTGCCTTGGCTCTACACAGGGCAAGCAGGATCATGTCTCCAGGAAACATGCAAGTGCATGTCATGGCAAATGTATTCCTGCCAAAGTGGCTCTTGGTAGCCTCTGTTCCTTGGTGTTGGCTCCAGCTCTGCTGTTGAGTTTCTCTGGGATTGTCAGGCTGATGGATGTGGTGCCTTTCACTGGCAGCCTGGGGCAGAAGGCGTGCTCCAGCCCCACACACAGGCACAAGGCTCTCAAGCCTTGGCCCCTCAGCCTCTCCATGATGGACATACATGAGTGTCAACGTAGAGCAGGCTGGCTGGGTGCCTTGAGGACATGCTCTGGAAGATGAGCCAGGGTCTGGGGCTGGTTATGGGGAGGGGGTGGTAGCTCCCAATGGGCCACTGTGAATCAGAAGTGGCTTCCTTGTGGCTTTGCCCTTGCTCTCCCTGATCACCGAGTGTGACTCTTCTGCAGTACTAGGCCTTTCAACATGGCATGGTGATGGGAACACCCTAGTGTCCCCCAAGAGCTCAGACAGCTTCTGTCTGGTACCTTTGCGCTTAGGCACAGTGAGTGCCTCCCTCAAGCCCAACTCCAGAGCCTGTAGACAGGCTTTGATCTCATCTCTGAGCCTCCCCAAAGATGTGCTTGGTGTGCCCTGTGCTGAGAGACAGGTCTATGGTGGCCAGTGTGTGTCTCCGGCCTGTGCATGGCGGCTGGCACTCAGGCTCTCTTTGCTTCCTGCAGCCCGTGGCAGCTGGCAGTGGCATTCCCCAGATCAAATGTTACCTCAACGGCGTGAAGATCCCACATGTTGTTCGCCTCAAGGTAGGAAGCAGGAGATGGTGGTGTCCGAGTCTTCTGCCTGTGGTGGGACCCCTCCAGCAGGCTGTCTGGGCATGTTGTGTCCCCATGGGATGATCCCTGCTATAGCAGGGAAGCAGCTGGCACAAGGTCCTGGCTCCATAGCTGTGCCCTGCAGTACTGGGAGGTTAAATCTGACCTGGGATCAGCAACTAGTGCTGAGAATAGCATCTTGGAATCTTGCTTTTGCTCTAAGTGAGCAGGAAATTGAACTGCCTCAAGGTGGGGCTGAGCATCACCAGCTCCCCAGCATCACTGACTCCTGTCCCTGCAACAGCTCTGTGCCCTCTGACTGTCCCTCGTGCCACCTGTGTGATGTGCTGTGTCTGTCCTCTCTGTTTTGCAGACCCTGGTGATCAAAGTCTGTGGGGTCATCCTCTCAGTGGTCGGTGGCCTGGCTGTGGGGAAGGTGATGTTCACAAAGTGCTCTCTGGCACTCTGCTGGCATGTTGTTACCTGCTGTTGGCACATGTGCCACAGCACATCACTGGTCCTACACTGGGAATGAGGCACTGGGAGTCTTGCAGTGACTTCCCAATGTTATTCCCTGGTCTGCTGGCCAAGGTGGCTGTGGTATGACCAGGCTTGGGGAGCTCCTGGGGTGTGTGGTGCCACCAAGCCAGGCTGTGTGGCTCGGCTGAGGGCAGGAGCACAGCAGCCTATGTCCATCAGCAATTGTCCCTGCATATGTTAGATGGGGAGACCTGGGTGCTCCACTGGGACCTTTCTACCTTGCTGTCAGGCAAGGGAAGCCCCTGTTCCCTTGGTTGGAGGGAGTGCTGGTGGTCACAGGAGCCGCTTGCTAGAATGAGGATTTTAGGGGAAGAAATGTCAAGGTCTGTATTTCCTAGATGGAAATCCTCCAGGTCAACTTCTTCAGGGGTATGACATGGTGAGCAACATTCAGCCACCCTTGACTGTCCCTGGGACTCTTCTTCTCCAATCTGACTTTGCTGTCCTGATGATAGGAAGGACCCATGATTCACTCTGGAGCAGTGATTGCTGCTGGGATCTCCCAGGGGAGATCCACATCTTTAAAGCGAGACTTCAAGGTTGGTGTTGAGGGCTGAGGGGCTGGGCTGCAGGTGCGCCTCCTGTGCCCAAACAGGCATGCTGGTGGCTTGGGCTCCTGCCTGGCATGCTCTATCTCCCTAAACTGATATGTGTGGCCAGCACTAAACTTGCCTTCACTGGGGTGTTGCAGATCTTTGAGTACTTCCGCAGGGACACAGAGAAGAGAGACTTTGTGTCGGCTGGAGCTGCTGCTGGCGTCTCGGCTGCATTTGGTGCCCCTGTGGGTACGTGCCTTGCATCTGACCCCCAGTGGCACCTGCTCACGTCTGGTTGGAGGTTGCTCCCCTTTGCATGGAAGCAGCTGCTGCTGGCATCTGCCTAGGGATCCCTCCTGCAGAGTGCCTGGTCCTGCTCTGAGCTGTCCCAGGAAGAGAGAGGAGGGGGTAATGCATCTCTGCCAAGTGTTGCCTCCCCTGGATGGGGCAGTGGCAGAAGGCTTCCCTGCCTTTAGTACATCGCTGGTGGTGGCTTGGTAGCCTTGTTGGCCCCTTGGCTGCAGCCTGTGAGGTTGAGGCAGTAAGGGGCATGTGGGCTGGAATTTGGGTGCTTTGGGTGGTGCTGTCATCCAAGGGTCTGGATAGCCCTTCTGAAGATGTTTGTCTCGTGTTTGCAGGGGGTGTCCTCTTCAGCTTGGAGGAAGGGGCTTCCTTCTGGAACCAGTTCCTGACATGGAGAATCGTAAGTGTTGGGATGCAGGAGCAATAGGTGGAGAGCTGCCAGCTCAGGTGTGAGGCACTGCCTTTTCCCAGTACCCTGGAACCCAGGCCTCCTGCCATCCCTGCCCCAGCAGGCAGCTGCCTGTAGCACATCCCAGGGGGCAGCATCCCAGCTCCCCTTCTGGGCTCTAGTCCTCAGAGGCTGAATTTGGACTTGGCTGAGCTGCATCTTGTTGCCATCTCCTTTTCAAGGCTGTGCCTAATGGCAATAGAGAGGCAAAAGCAGGAGTGAGCCCCTGGTCAGTGTAAGGTGCCCAGAGTGCTGCTACAGGGAATGTGGCCTCCTCCCTGCCACATTGTGGGTACCAAGCCCAATCCAAGGGCCTTGGGAGGGGTGATTCTGGGGTAGTGCAAGGGCACGGGGCTGGAAGTGTCTGGCAGTGACTCTGGCCTGCATCTCTTTCCAGTTCTTTGCTTCCATGATCTCAACATTCACTCTCAACTCTGTCCTGAGTGTTTACCATGGCAATGCTTGGGATCTCTCCAGCCCTGGGCTTATCAACTTTGGCAGGTTTGACAACGAGGTATGGCACAGATGTTCCCCAGGCAGGTCTCTGTTGGGGGTGTTAGGAGAAGCCTATAGCAGCCTGGGGCCACCAGACTGTCCTAAAACATCACCCAGGGGCTGAGGCAGACTGTGCCCTAGCAGACTGTGAGGTCTGGCGTGGTCCCAGCTCCCCTATCCCCAGCAGAATTTTCTACAGCCACTGCTGGGTCTGGAGGCTGTGGGGGATCCAGAGGAGACTTTGAGGCAGCTCTGGGAGCCAGTCACCAGCACAGTCCCTTGCTGTCCCAATGGTGACGGGGTGCTGGCCTGCAGATGAGCCAGGAGATCTGAAACACATTTCTTTCTTGCCTGCAGAAAATGGGATACACAATCCAGGAAATTCCTATCTTCATCTTCATGGGAGTGGTTGGTAAGAGTGCTGCTCTTTCAATTTAATTTGTCTGAATAATTTCCTCTGTTCTCTGTCTGGCTCTTAAAAACCTTTGGGATCCAGTTGCCTGGGGAGAGTGGGAAATCCATTAAACTCTGGAGCAAAGGCTGTGGGGCTTCTGCAGGGGTGGGAATTGGATCCTGCCCCAGCCTTTACCCTGCAGCAAAGGCTGTAATCCATGTACTGCAAAGCCATGGATTGGGATCAGTGCATCACAGTCGCGGGCAGCCCCTTGCTTTCAGACAAGCTGCCCTTACCCCCATAGAGGTGCCCCCCAGTGACTCCACTGCTGGCACTGGCCTCTTCTTGTGGCACCAATACCTGGTATTCTCCAGGTATCCTGGGGCTGCTGGCCATGTCAGATGGGTTGTTGATGTCTTCCTGGGCTTCTTGAGCTCCTTGTGTCCTTGGCAGCCACACGAGAGCCTGGGTGAGCTTTTGCTCTTTTGCATTTGCAGGTGGGATCCTTGGGGCACTGTTCAATGCCCTCAATTACTGGCTAACAATGTTCAGGATCAGGTAGGAGCTCCTGGGTAACTAAGGTGGTTGACAGGGCTTGGCTGGTGTCTTCTCTGCTCCCTCAAAGCAGCTTTCCCATCCAGAGCAAGGCTGAGCAAGAGTAGCCCCTGGAAGCTGGGATGCAGAGATGCCACACACCTCTCACTGCCTGCTGTCAGTGCTGTAACCTGCAGCATCTCACCATTGCTCTGACCCTGCCAAGTATTGCCCCCCAGTGACTTGAGGGCCCAAAGAAGTGCAGACACTGTGCAGACCTGGCACATGCTTCTGAGAGTGACAAGAGAAGGGAGGGAGCTGCTAAAGCTATCTGAGCCCACTCTGGCACAGCCAGTGCTTGCCACCAGCTTTCAAACACCAGGACTGGCCTTGTGGCCTCAAGGAGGGATGGCTTGTGTCAGTGGAGAAGTGAGAGGGCTGCAGCTTCCTGGATTTGGCTCTGGATCATGCCAGCTTTTCCATGGAAGCTGTGCCTGGCTCCATGCGGGGCAGGCGGGTCTGCTGCCGCTGGCCTCTTGTCCCAGGTTCCCCATGACAGTTTCACCAGAGCACAGAACAGGACAGCCTGGAAAGGGAGCAGAAGCAGCCAGCCTGTCCGTATGCTGAGTGTGATGTCTCAAGCCACTTGTGTGAGTGGCCCTACCCAAGTCCCTGGGTGCCAGCCCCCCTGCTCTGCTCCTTGCACAGGTACATCCACCGGCCCTGCCTGCAGGTGGTTGAGGCCATGCTGGTGGCAGCAGTGACAGCAACTGTGGGCTTTGTCATGATTTATTGCTCAAGAGACTGCCAGCCCATCCAGGGGAGCACGGTGGCATATCCCCTGCAGGTAGGAGATGCTGGACAATGGCCCCTCAGGGCACCCTGTGCCTGGGCAGAGAGTGAAGGCTGAGCGTGGACGTGAGACTCTGTTGGGTTGTGTGGAACTGTACCTCACAGTCAATGTCCTCCAGAGCTGGAGACCCCGTTGTGATTTTGGTGTGCTTGCTGCCCAGAGCAGCACTGGTGGGTGCTGGTCCCCCTGAACCTGTCAGCCTGCCCTGGCACAGGGGAGAGCTTAGATCTGCCACTTCTAACTTTATTTTCTTCAGCTTTTCTGTGCTGATGGAGAGTACAACTCTATGGCAACTGCCTTTTTCAACACACCTGAGAAGAGCGTTGTCAACCTCTTCCATGATCCTCCAGGTTTGTGCATGAGGCAAGCAGGACCTTGAACATAAGAAGAGTGGGACTGGATTTGCCTGAGGTGGTCAACCTATTTTCTGACCACTCACGGGATAAGACAGGGGATGATCGGCACAGCCACATGAGAGCACAATAAGATCCAGCAAAGCACTAAAGCACTGTGCCTGCTCCTTTCCTGTGGTGGTCGAAGGAGGGGGATGGATGCTGTGTCTGGTGGCACAGCTTGGTCAAAGGGCTGTGGTCTCAGGAGCCGGTGGACAAGGACCTGGTTTTGTTCTTGCACTTTTGCATGCTGTTGATTCTGAGCTGTGTGGGAGCAGGTCTGACCCGTGAGGGCTGTTTGAAGTCCACCCTGGAGATGTCTCTGGCTGTTTTCTTAATTAGCAGGACCTCTTGCCCCACAACGACTTTACCTTCTGGGCAAGTTGCTGAGATCAATCTTGGGGTTTGAATATGCTTGAGAAATGCAGTTTGGCTCCCAGGTTCCAGTTCCCATTTCCCTTGCTTCTTGTAATGACAGTGTGCCCTCTGCCTGCTGCTCTGAGCTTCATGCCCAATTGCATGTGGACAGGGAGCAGACTGTTCTAAATTCTAAGATCCTCAGCCCATAGAGTGCAGGTTGGCCACCTGAGCCCAAGTGATGACCATCCTGTGCCTTCTCTGCAATGCTGGCTCAGGGTTTCAGTCCATTGACCTCTCTGTAAAGGAGAGTTTGAAAAGTACTCATTCAAACTAGACTGAGCTGCTCAGCAATCCCAAAATAGCAGTGGATGGAGTCCTGAGGACAGCAAGGTCCTGCTGTGACCTCCCTACAACCCATGCTGTGGGGCAGCTTAGGACTGGCCAAAGCAGCTGTGGGAGTTGCAGGAAAGGAGCAGGGTTGCAGGACCTAGTCTTCTGAGCTGATCCTGAAACTGGCAGTAGGACCAGAACCTCTGTCCTCCTGACCCCATCCTCCATCACTGGCTGTCCCTTGGGGCAGTCCCTCATCATGCTGCCTCATGGGAGACTGTTAACTGTAGGGCTGGAAGGGGACAGGTCATCATAGGTCACCAGATGGAGGAAAGGCATGTGCCAGACTCACTGGGACACTGGGATGGGAGGGCTTGAGTTGGCACTGACTGGCTGGTGGGGCCCTTAAGGAGGGCAGAAACAACCTAAAGAGGCTTGAGGGGCTTGTGCTGCTAGGGTGAAAGGTGCCCTCAGTAAGAGGGACTTCCACTGCTGGGGACACTGTTGTCATGGGGCTGCTGCTCTCTGGGCTTCCATGGCTGCAGTCCCTTGCAGTGTCCTCTGGGCTGGGGGACCAGCACTGACTCTCATTCTCTTTCCACCTCAGGTTCCTACAACCCCATGACTCTAGGCATGTTCACACTGATGTATTTCTTCCTGGCCTGCTGGACCTATGGCCTCACGGTGTCTGCAGGGGTCTTCATCCCCTCCCTGCTGATTGGCGCTGCTTGGGGGAGGCTCTTTGGCATCTCCTTGTCCTACCTGACCAAAGGCTCGGTGAGTCCTTGGTGGGAATGTGTTGAGTGGTGGGAGCCACAACACCTGGCTCTCATCCCTTGCCACTGGATAGGAGGTGTGCATGGAGCTTGGCACAGCAGTTTGGAGTGGGTGGGCTCCTCGCTTGATGTATTCCTGAGCTGGCTGTGGCATTTCCCATGTGCTGAGGGAGCCCTGCCAGCAGCTGGGCTATGTGGGCAGCCTCAGGTAGTCCTTCCCCACTTTGGAAGAGGGGGAGTTTGGGAGCCAGGGCACTGCTCACTATCTCTGGATGCCTTGGAGCCAGCAGCTGACTCAGCTTCTTCTCTCCTGTGCTCAGATCTGGGCTGATCCCGGGAAGTATGCTCTGATGGGAGCTGCGGCACAGCTGGGTGAGTTTCCCATGACACAGTCTTGGCTGTCATGAACAGGAAGGGGCTTGTGTCAGGGTGAAGGTGGCAAGGGAAAATGTGATCCCTACTTCCTTGGCACGGCTTCTTGACCAGCCTCTCTGCTTCCTAAGGACCCTGCCAAGCACAGGCACCATTGGGACTCTGATGAAGGCTGGGTTTGCCCAGGGCATCCCTGCCTGTATGGGCAGTCCTGCATGACCATGCAGAAACTCAGGAGCCTCAGCTGTTCTGCTCTCCCCTTGCCTCATGTTTTCCTGCCCTCCTAAACACCCAACCCCCCTGGGTGTCTCTCACAGGTGGGATCGTGCGGATGACGCTGAGTCTCACTGTCATCATGATGGAGGCAACAGGCAATGTCACCTATGGCTTCCCCATCATGCTGGTGCTGATGACAGCAAAGATTGTTGGAGACTATTTTGTGGAGGTGAGGGCTGGTGTGCTCCCCAGGACATAGTGAGAGACTGTGGGTCAGGGGTGGTGGTGTTGGGGAGCTGTGGTGGGGCCTGGCTGTACCCCTTGGTACCTTGCCAGGCTTCTCCTGCTAGCTCTGCTCTTGTTGCAGGGGCTCTATGACATGCACATCCAGCTGCAGAGTGTGCCCTTCCTGCACTGGGAGGCCCCAGTAACATCTCACTCCCTCACAGCCAGGTAGGTGGTTTGAGGGATACTTGTCACTCCTGGGGCAGCAGCTTTGAACCACACTGTTGGCCTGAGCTGGAAATATAGGTGGTGATGCAGTCCCAGAAACCTGCTGTCTCCCAGTGTGACTGGCACAACTCCTTCCCCAGCAGGGAGCGTGGCCTGCAGTGCGCTCCTTCCCCACATCCCTGGCAGGTTGTGGAGTCGGAAGAGGCATCAGGGCTGCAGAGATACGTTATCTGGGGCACTGTGTGGGGTGTGCTGCCCTGGGGCTGTGTTTCACACCAAGCCTTCCTTGCAGAGAGGTCATGAGCACTCCTGTCACTTGCCTGCGGAGGATCGAGCGTGTGGGCACGGTTGTGGACATCCTCAGCGACACCTCCTCCAACCACAACGGCTTCCCGGTGGTGGAAAGTAATCCTGATACCACGCAGGTGGGCTGGCTGCTGCTAGTGGGTGGCCATGAAAGGGTGGGCTGGCCATGTTATGGGACCCTCCTCTTTGCTCCCCACCTCCCCTTCCCAGCTCTGTCACACTCACGATGCTCTGTCACAGGTGGCAGGACTGCGGGGGTTTGATCCTGCGTTCCCAGCTCATCGTCCTGCTGAAGCACAAGGTGGGTGATGCTGTGTGGAGGCCATTTGGGCTGTGTCTGAGTCCCGGTGTCCCTGTTCCACTGCTACCTCAGGTCCCTTGCTCAGAAAGAGGTGGTAGAGGGTTCCTGTCATCTCCTGCAGCCCACCTGAGGAGAGGGTGGGGGCTGTCATGCTGTGCTGGGTTTACCCCAGCATTATCCAGCACTGCACTGGGCTCGTAACCCTGGGTGGGTGAGAAACAGGCTCCATGCTCCTGCTGTCTTCCCTCCCTGGCTCTGGCACCTGTTGGCGCTGCAGGATGGTCCCTGATGGTCTCTTTCCTCCCCAGGTTTTTGTGGAAAGAGCCAACCTGAGCCTGGTGCAGCGACGGCTGAAGCTGAAGGATTTCCGGGATGCCTACCCCCGCTTCCCCCCCATCCAGTCCATCCACGTCTCCCAGGACGAGCGCGAGTGCATGATTGACCTCAGCGAGTTCATGAACCCCTCTCCCTACACCGTGCCTCAGGTAACAGCCAAGGACCCTCTGCACCCCAAGAACCTGGGGAACATGGTGGGCACTGGGTGCCAGCCTTGGGGGCCACAGCCCACACAGCCCTACACTGCCTTGCAGGAGGCATCTCTGCCAAGGGTGTTCAAACTCTTCCGAGCCCTGGGACTACGGCACTTGGTGGTTGTGGACAATCGCAACGAGGTGAGTCCCTGCTCACTGTGTGGGCAGCCTGGGGTCTTTGCAGGGGGACAGGACAGGCTCCCCTTGTCCTCAGGCTCTGCATACCAGCTGTACCCTGTCCCTTCCCTGGCAGGTGGTGGGCATGGTCACCCGTAAGGACCTGGCCAGGTATCGGTTGGGGAAGGAAGGCCTGGAAGAGCTCTCACTGGCGCAGACATGATGTGGGGCAGCACTGCCCAGTGGAGATGTGCCCCAGACTGTCAGATCTGGGGACCCCCTTTTAATGGGAGGTGGGGGGAGGACTGGGCCAGCCTGTGCAGGCATCACGGTGCCTGGAGCACCGGCACAGCTGTGCTGCCCCAGCTTTCCTGCCTGTTGCTGCCTTCCCACATCTGCTGCCTCTTCTCACCCCTTCTTCTGCTTCCCTGAGGAATCAGAATACCCCTTTGGTTCTGTTAGCTCCTGGCAAAGGCTGTCCCTGAGGGTGGGTGAAGGCTGGAGTGTGCTAGGGGAGAAGAAATGTCCTGCTGAAGTGGGTACAGTCCTCTGCCATAGCACATGGCCTCCATTGCCTCATCCACCCATCCTGGCTGCAGGGTCTGTGTGAGGAGCAGAGGACAGGGTGGGACTCCCCGTTCCTCCTGCCCCATGCTCCTTGGGCTGAGCCCTGGGCTAGGCACTTGTGTCTCTGCCCCTCCCACTGGAGGAGGGGGCTGTGCCCTACTCAGCTGTGCAATAAAAGGGCTCCTGTGGTTCAGCAGCTGCTGCCTCTTGTTCTTTCTTGGCTCCTTTGGCCACTGTGACCCCAGCCTGCATACAGGGAGACAGTGCTGGGGTTTTGGGCAGGGATGGGGAGGGGGAAGCTGCCTGCTCTGGGGCAGTATTGGCCCTAGTCTATGCCCTCTGCCACTCCTGCCTTCCTCCCCCCATTACTGCTGCCTCTGTCCTCTACCCACACTGGGGTCCAGAGTCACTCCTGAGTGTGTTCCTGCACTTGCTGCAGCTTGTTCTGATTCTTTCCAGCATCCTGAACCCCACCAGGTACCCCAAAAGCCACCAGCAGTCCTAGATGTGGTTAGAGGCAGGGAACAGAGACTGCACTCCCATGGATAAGGAGTCTAATCCTGGTCTGCTAGTCCCCTTTCCCACCATCCTTGTTTCCCCTGCCCTGGGCCTGCCCCCTTCTCTCTCAGGCTGGGGTGCTGTGGTGCCTTGGAGGCCTCTCAAGGGTGGAATCCTGTGCTGAAATAAAGCCTGTTTGTATTTTTTGTGTGGTGTTGCCTGGCTCTTGCTTCCCTTCTTGCCCAGCCTCAATGCCATGTCTGTTCATGTTCCCCCTGGGCTGAGCTAAGCCAAGCTTTGTCCCCACTGCTGCTGGGAAGGTGCAGTGGTTCTATACTAGAAGGCTGCATGAGGGTAGGCTAAGGCCCCCCACTTCCTCATCAGGGCTGGAGTGCTCAAGGTGGGGTGTAGCAGCCCCTTTCTGGGTGTGTTTTCCTTTCAAAGCTGACAAAGAGCTACAACAAAGCAGAGAATGCCTTGGCCGGCCCCTAGTAACAGCCCTATCTGGCAGTGGGGCTATAGGGAAGGGCTGGTTGCCCTCCTGGCACCATGGGATGGCCCAGTTTCCTAGTACTGCCAGGGGGTAGGGGAGTTGTGGGGGTGCACCAAGTCCCCAAGATGGTTACAAGTCCCCACTGCTGGCTGCCAGCCTGGTGCTTTATGAGGCCCTATGTTGCCCTTTGCCCTGGTGCAGCCAAGATAAGGGGATGGGATCCACCAACTTGGACCACAGAGTAAACACGGGCTGCTGGCTGCTGCCAGCACCAAGCTTCCCTCCTCTTCCTGCTGCCAGGGCTGAAGCTGCACTAAGCAGCAGACCTTTGTCAGCAGGGGCAGGGACACCCCAGCAGTGGGTGGTAAAGCACAGCGCACACTCTGGTGCCTGGTGGGAGTCATTTATTTGCTCGTCCCATGGCCAGCTCTGACCCAGCAACTCCAGGTGCCCCAGTGCTGGCACTGGAGCCACCAGGTTTATCATTAACTGGGTGGCACGTGGCGAGGCCAGGGGCCCTGAGGGCCACAGTGGGGTCACAGCCCAGTGAAGGGCTCGGCCTCCAGCCCTGGTCGGCCTGGCTCAGATGGCAGCTCCCTCCCAGTGCCTGGCAGCTCCAGCCCCGGCTCCACCGTCCAGTGGGCCAGGAGGTCACTGAAGTCAGGGGTGCTGGTGTGGAGGAGGCCAGTGGGACCAGGGCCTGGCTCCCTCCAGAAGGAGGGTGGCAGCTTCCTCCGGTGCATGGGGGTGATGTGGCCATACTTCCTCTCCAGACGCTGTGTCTTGCTGCCAGCTCCGCGGGGTGGCAGGCACCGGTGCACACCGTACTCAAAGAGCTCAGCCAGCGGCCCCAGCCGGTGCACAGCTGCGGGGCTGCCCTGAAGTGCCACAGCCTCGGGCTGGGCCTCAGCACGTTGGGACAAGCCACAGTCCTCGGGCACGCCAGGGCTGCCAGTGGCCTCCTCCTGTCCCCACCGCCCGAAGTACCGCTGGATGTCACAGCTGATGAGCTCTGAAAACTTCAGGAGCCGTATGGTGGTCTCAGCGGTGCTGGGGATGGCCAACTCTGACCTCAAGCTCTCCTCCACTGCCTCTTCTTCGTCCTCCTCCTCTTCTTCCTCCTCATCCTCCTCAGAGAGGTTGGGAAAGTCTGGCTCAGGGTGTGTGGGCAGCAGCAGGCCATGTGGGAAGGGTGAGGGCAGCCGCAGCTCAGCCAGGGGCCGGATGACACCCGCGGCCATGTCAGAAGGCAGGGGCACCCTGGGACCTGGACTCACCCTGTTGGCAGGGACAGCAAGGTGAGGGTGGCACCCAACCCTCACCTGAACCCACTGGCCAGCAGTGACACTTGGCCCTGAGGTGGCAGGGGGACAATGTAGTGCCATGCTATGGCCAGGGTAGGGCAGCAGGGAATGTGCCCCACAAGCTACAGAGCACAGGCAGTGGGGATGTCCCCACCAAGCCAAAAGATCCAGGGCAGTGGAGATGTTCCCCATGGGACATGGGAGAGCAGGAATGTCCCCACTGAGCCACGGGACATGGGGCAATAGGGATGTCATCCCTGCCAAAGCCATCAGACTTGGGGCAGTAGGGATATCCTAGCTAAACCCTGGGACATCAGGCAACAGAGATGTCCCAAGGAAGGCATCAGATATAGAGCAGCAGGAATGTCTCTACCAAGACATGGGATGGAGGACAGCAGGGATGTACCAACCAAGCCATGGGACATGAAGCAGTGGGGATGTCCATCTGAATCCATGGGATGTGGGACAATGGGAACACTCCCGAGTCATGACATGTAGTGCTGCAGTGATGTCCTCACAGATTCATGGGACATGGTGCAGCAGAGACGTAGGCCATTTGTGGCATCCCCCTGAGCCATGGGGCAGCAGGATATTTCCCTTCCCCCTGGGCCTGTGCATGGGGGTGAATGGGGCTCAGCACTCTGTCACCCTGTGCTGAGCCCCTGGGATGCTGAGCCCTGTGCCCTGGCCACACAATGTCTCTGCAGGTTTCTTTGTGGTGGAGTGAAACTGGCCACCTCTCTATGCCACCCTGGTGGGCTCTGGCCACCACTGGGTCTTACTGAGCTGGATGAGGCCCCTCTATAGTTAGTGCTACTTGTGCCCTAGGGTCCCCCAGCCCTGTCTCATTGCTGAATATCCCTGGCCATGAGCCTGGGACTGCTATCACCCCTACCTCATCTCCAAAGTTAGTCTTGGGGCAGGGGACTAAACCTGGGGGAGAAGTCGTGCTCCTGCCACACCGTGCATGGTACCGGGTCCTGTACCCAGCCTGAGATAGCATCTGTGCAGTCACCTCGCGTCCTTTTTTGTGCCGTCCCCACCGCGTTTCCCCCACCCCGCCTCTGTGCTGCCCTAGAGCAAGTCGGGGGGTTCAGCCTTCCAAGGCACCGCACACACCCAGGCCGTGGGGAGAGGGCAATGCCCCAGTGACGGAGCCAGCCCCACTGTCATCCCTAGCTGGAGAAACGCCCCGGGTGCAGGAGGGCATCCCCCGGGCCCGTGGCTCGGCACTCACCTTGGCGCTGCCTCCCGGCCATGCATAGGCTCCCGCGCCGCTCCCCCTGCCCGTCCCTCCACCTGGGCCTGAAGTATTTATAGCGGAGCAGCGAGCTGCCGGCTGGCAAATATTTGGTGGCTGTATTGTAATAGTAGCCTCGGTAAACAGAGCCGCGGTTTGCTTTAGCACCCAGCAACGGGAGAGCGGCGCGGGGAGGGACGGGGGACGGAAGGCAGGGCTCACCTTAATGGTTCACTAGCCAGGGGATTCTCAAGTGTTGTTCCTGTAAATTCACCAATTAAATCGGCAGCCCCAGCTGCCGAACTGCCCGCACACTTGTGCCGAGGGCTCTTATCTCCCCGCTGATTGGAGGCGAAATCAAGCTTTGTCAAATAGGCGTAAAATTAAATTTCATGCTATTTTGACTCCTGGAGTAGGGATCTTCTGAAGAACACACTGCGGATCGAGCCGTGCCTCTGCAAACAGGCACTGCCACTGCGGCGGCCAGAGCCTCTCCGGGGGGTCCACCCAGGTGCTGCACAGCCCACATGTGTGTCCAGACCCCCATCTCCAGCTTTATGCCCTCCAAGGTGGGTGCAGGGCTCCCTGACTAGCCCCAGGATGGGGTTTGGGATCTTTCAAGGTGGCAGGACATGGCCCAGATGGCACAGACAGTGCAAGAGGCACTTCACTGTGCTGTGCTCCCCAAGGGGTGGTGGGGCTGAATGTCCAGGGCTGGTGGCTCTCGCCAGACAGCACCTGTGATTGTGTGGAAAGGTGCTGGGTGAGCCCCACAGTGGGGACATTGCTCAAGGCAGCAGCAGTGTCACCATGAACAACATACTGAGGTGTCCCATGCCATCACTATGGATGGCCCATGGCTGCGCTGGCCCACAATGACGATGGTGAGCAGCTTGGGAACCCCCAGATGCCATTTGGCGCATTGGCCGTGGGACAGGCCGGTATGGCCACCTGGGGTAGTGCAAAGCATAAGCATGGGGCACAGATGGGTGTGAAATGGAGGTAGCTGGGTGATGTGGGGTAGCCAGGGACAGAGGGAAGTCAGGGGACACAGGACAGTCTGCTGGTGACAGTTGCAGGGCACAGGATGACAAGGGCCTTATACAGTGCCTGGATCCCATTACCACCTGTGCTGGTGACACTCAGGGCATGGGACACTGGCCATCAGGCTTGAGGACAGCCAGAGCCCAGTTCCACAGCTGTCCTGTGCCCCTGCTCTTGGGGTGTTCACAATTGGTCTGCTCCCCTGAGGCTCCCCTTGCCACCCTGCCCTAAGTCCCCTTCACCCCATGCTGAGCACCCCAGCCAGACATGGGGTCCCCAGCCACTTGCATTGTGCAGCAATGGTGAGGAGAATGCCAGCCTAGGCACAGCTGTCACCCACACTCCTCCCCAGGCCACCAGCTCTAGGGGCACCCTGTTGAGGGGCAGAACTGGGCACTGGCTCTGCAGTGGTCCCCTTCCCCTCCACAAACGCTCACACTGGCAATGCCAGGGTGGGAGCAGCAGCTGTCCTGCCTGGGCACTGCTGGGCAAACACGGTAGGTGGGAGCTGATAAGCCACAGGCACCCTCCGATCTGCTCCCTGACGTCACCACTGTTGCCTGCCTGCCCAGCACAGCCTGGCACAGCACATCTTGACACAGCTTGGCACAGCTCTGCATGTTTTGGCACTGCTTAGCATGGCCTACCATGGTCTGGCATGGCTCAGCATGGTTTGGCATGGTTTAGCATGGCCTAGCACGGCTCCGCATGGCTTAGCGTGGGCTGGCATGGCTTAGTATGGCCTGGTATGACTTGTCACAGCTCAACATGGTCTGGCATGGCTTGGTACAGCTCAGCAGCCGCTGTACCCTGGCTACTGGGTTCACATTTGGCCAGCCCGGGGAACAGGTACCAGGGCACTCAGGGCCAGCACCGTTGCTGGGGGCCAGGTCATGGCAGCGTCCAGCAGAAACCAAGCAGTAAACGCCCCAAGCCCATTTCCCGGTCTGATGTTCGCTCAGCTGCCGCTAAGGCGGTATCTCCTTGAGGCGGGGAAGCTACAGCTGGCGCCCCAGGCGCCCCCCCACAGGCCGGGCCCCTCGGCGCCAGGGCGGAGCACAGCAGCTGCTAGGTCCCGGCAGTCCTGTGCCAGTCCAGTCCCAGCCCCAGCCCCGCCCATCCCCTCCTCCGCTGGAACTACCGCTCCCGGCATGCCGCGCGGGGGCGGGAGGGGCCGTTTCCGCCTGGCGCCTTCTGCGTGGTGCCGCTGCCGCTGAGGCCGGAGCCTTCGCCGTGGTTGTCGTCGCCGCCGCCCAGGCCTAAGCGTAAGCCCAGGCCGAAGCCACTCGTACGCCGCGCCCCGCGGCCTGGCTGCGCGCTCGCCATGTCGGCCCAGGCGCAGATGCGGGCCCTGCTGGACCAGCTCATGGGCACGGCCAGGGACGGTGAGTAGGGGCGGGCGGGGCCTGCAGGAAACGCCGCGGCCTGGCGGCCGTCTCACCGCGCGCGGCCGGGCCCGTCCCGACCGCTGCCTCCGCTCCGGACCTGCGGCGCGATCGGCCTCCTCCCGTGCCGGGGAGCACGGTGGGCCCGAGCCGGCGGCCCAGCTCGCCCTGCAGCGGCCTTGTCTCGGCCCTCGCCGAGCGAGGGGTGCGGGGCGGCCACCTGGGCGGGCCGGTGGAGCGGGCCCGGGCCTTGCCGCACTAAAGAGCGGCCTAGCGAGCTCGGCACAGGGAGCACGGTTAGGGGTAGGGCTGTCCGGCGGAGCAGCCAGCCTCGCCCCTGGTCCCACAAAGCGGCCGGCGCAGGCCGGCCTCCGGGAGGAGCCCGCTGCTCCGTGCCCCGGCTGCCGCAGAGAGGCTGTAGGGACAGCTCCGTGCCCAAGCCGCGCCGCACGCACGGAGGCATGTAGGTAGGTGTGCCCGCGGGAGTCGGCCGTGGTAGTTGTCCAAGAAAAGAACTATGATAGCCTGTGCAAAATACGTTCCCGCTGCCGTTTGTTACCTCCCTTCTGCGACTTGCCGAGTCCTTAAATTCTCGTTGGCACGTTAGCAGGGCTGTGCAGGTCCTTTGCACTTTGTTTCGTAAGTGAATAAGTGCTTTTCTTTCTTTGTGTGTTGAGTTGCTATTGAATTGCTTCCCATATTTTTATTTCATACAAACTGAACAATTGTGGCCCCTCTATTTTATTTATAAAGGTTCAGTGTATCTTTGCCTGCCTACATCAATCTGCAAGGGAGTTGCAGAAAAGCCTCATGTTCATCGAGCCGTGAGTCACAACCAATTTTTAAAGCTGTTATAACAAAAAAAAAAAAAAAAAAAAAGTGTTTGCTTTTTTTCCACCAGTAACTTTAAAAGTGTAGCTTAGAAGGAAAAAAAAAAAAAAAAAAAAAAAAAAAAAGAAAAAAAAAAACCACAACCCCAAACCATTTTCAGTGGACACAACATTATTCCTGGATGCTTGCAAATCCTAAATTTATATTCATAATTTAGTATTACACAGACCTGTGTGGTATACACAGATGAGCTTTAAAATTGTCACATACCATTGCCACTTTGCCTTTACTTTTATGTATCATTCCCCTGACTTCCTTACTGCAGGTGTGGGCAAGAAAGCTTTTCCTTTAAAACTTTTCAACAGTGGGCATAAAATTCTACAGCTGAGGTCTTGAAGAATGCAGATGGGTATAGTATATGTTGGAGCTCGCAGTGTGTATTGACTAACTTTGTTTCTCTTTGGATTTTGTTACTTTTATTTTTTTTGGCTTTTCTGATACTGTCTTGTTTAAGTGGCTCCTGAGTGTAAAATGTTTTCCGAGGGTGGGACGTGGGTGGGAAGGACTCTTCGTGTGTCAGGCCGAGAGCCGTGAGGCTCGGCTTTGCACGGGCCTTGCAAAGCACGCTGCAGGTGTGGTTTTCAAACCAAATGGATGCTGAGCTGTTAATTCTCGGATGAGCAAAGAGCAATCACTTATAAAAACTGTCCAGCACAGCCTTGTTCTGTGATTTGTGGCCCTCCAGTAGCATGGATTTTGCTATCTCCTGTCCCTTCCTCACAGTAAATAAGAGGGAAGGAAAAAAGGCAAGGTTTTGGCTGCAAGCCAGCCTCCAGCCTGTCTGTCTCCTGTGTTCTCTTTTGGCTGTGCTGTCTCTTTATATGGATGACAGGCCTTGGACGTTGCTTGGCTCACCAACACAGTTTAATATGGTGTACTGGATGAATAAACACTAAAATAATGTGTTTGTTGCCAATTCAAAGTGTTCCAGAATATCCTTTTTTTCTTTTTTGAGTAACTTTGGGGAGCAGGAACACCAAGTATTTTAATCTGCATATTGAGGTGAAATGCTGATGCCGTCGTCTCTGTGCTCTTGTCATTCTTCTAATGGCTCTTTATTTAAAACCACAAATGAATTTCAGGAGATGAAACCAGACAAAGGGTGAAGTTCACAGATGATCGTGTTTGCAAGAGCCACCTCCTGGATTGCTGTCCTCATGATATCCTGGCTGGAACAGTGAGTATATCCTCTGGAATAAGGGATTCTGGTGAGGCAGTCATTGGGACATCCTTCAGGGCTCAGTTGTGCATCTTGGGGGACTTCCAGGAGAGATAAGGCTTTCTGTGACCAAAGAGCAGTCTAATTCCACTTTCTGTGACCTGTGCATGAAACTACTGAAATCAGGAGCTCTCAGAATTTGCTTGAAATGTGTTGTGTTTTTTTTTCTCTCACAATTACACATGAAGTTTTGATATTACTTCTCTTTTGGCAGCTTGAGGTGGTTAGGGCCTGAATCTTGTCCTGTGGAGGTCTCAGGACAGCTAAACTGCTGTCCTGGGCACACTGGTTCATTGCTGCATCTTCAGGGTAGCAAGCTTTTTCTTATCGGCTGCCACCATCCTTAAACCTTGGAACTTTTCAGTCTCCTCTCTCCAACCATGACATGTTTCCCTGATGGAGTGTCAGCTTTTTGATGGTAGCCGATGCGGTAATGGCAGTTTACAGCTCAGGCTGACTTTGTCATGTTGATCTGTCTGAACAGTGTGTCACTGCCCAAGCAGGCTCATTCCTGTTGCCCTCTGGGGACAGAGCTGGCTAATTCTCAAAGGTTTGGCTCCCGTGGCCAAAAGGTCACATGGGCTTTTGACAGATCTTGTGAATTGTTCAGCTCAGACACCTGGATGAAAGCTGTAGGCCAGCTCTTCTGTGATGGTTGCTGCATGACACAGCTGCAGGGTGGATGTTTGAAATCCATCTGTACCCTTGCAGTTTGACACTAAACGCTGTGGTGATTCACATTGTCCATCCACTTAACATGATTGTTGGAAGATACTGTCATTATTTATAGCCCTTCCTGCTGGTATTTCAGGAGCTGGCTTTGACACAGGGTTACCACAACAGGCAGGGCTGACACTCCTGTTTGTGTCACTGTGATAGCAGGACTCTGTGGCAGCACTTGTAGGAGTTTTAGCAAAATCTTGTCTCAGCTCTGAGTGCTCAGAATTAAGCTTCTGAATGGCTGCTCTTGCCGAGTAAAACTGGAAGAGATGAATACCTCCATAGCTATTTATTTTTCATTAATTTGAAGCTCAGATATGTTTTCCAGCCATCGTTCTATCAGCCTTCATCTCATTTCCCTTTCAGAGTTTTAAAGCTGCTTAAATCACCTTCCACCCACCTCCATCTCTCGTGCAGGTTGCTCTGGGTAGGGTATATTTTTTGGCATGAGATTCTAACCAGCTTTTTTGGGCCCAAATGGTGTGATGATGCAGGCTGCCTTCTGCCTCTGCTGGCATGTTCCCAGGAAGAAAGTAAATGGTGAGGTGAGGGGGTTCAACTAAGTGATGTGGAGCTAGTGCTGAAGCATGGAGGTCCAAGGTGTCAAGTCAGGTGGGCTATGACTCTCCTAGGGCAGAGATGCACAGTGAGAAATCCATTTCTCATGCTTCTGGCATATTTGTCTGCAGTGAGTTGTCTCTTCCTTCTTGCTGTGGAATTTGTGCTCAGAAATCTCACATGGGAGCAGGAAGAAAAACAGCTTCTATGCAATTGCTGTTGTGGATCGCTCAGATGATCTTGTGGTGGCCTTTAAGTGGCTGTGGAGCTTTCTACACTGCCATCAGCAGGCTTTTAGGGGCAAGAGAAGTGTTGGTGGCACAGAGCTGTGTTGAAAGGACATGTGATGTCCAGAATAGGGACAGCATTTCAGCTGTCAGCAGTACCAGCACAGAATGGATGTGGACTGGAACGTGCAGGCTTTCCTCGTGATCCCTGTCAGGTTCACAGGCGTCTCACTCTGCTCCAACCGGAGAGCTGTATGGGTGAATTGGCCTCAGCTGGATGGGGTAGCATCCATTCCTGGATGTGTATTACTGCAGAAATCAGGACCTTGGGTCTTTTTGGAAACTTCCACCAGATGCTCCCAGCCTTCTGGCACCTCCTGCCCCCCGAAGGCATTGTTCTTGCTGCATCCTTCCTGGGTGTAGATATCCTGTAGTGGGAGGCTGATTTGGGCCAAGTAGGTAGTTGGATCCCTTGGGTAGCTTTGCTTAGTGAGATATGATGGAGTTCCATTTTCTGACCTTTGGGTGTAGAATAAGGGAAGGAGTCCAGGCTGTAAGGAAAGCTCTGGAATACTCCTGGGAGCTGCAGGAGACTTAATGTTTGCTCTGTGGAGGCACACCAGTGTTCCTGGTCATGAGAACTATAACTTTAATGTGCCCTGTTCTTGTGATTGTTGTTTTTTGGCCCCAGAAACTTTTCCGAACTTGTCACTAAACAAGCTCCAATGGTTCTCTTTTTGGTCTCCAGGGCAAAGGAGGAGCATTCAGGGAGAACACAAGCAGGTTCAGCATGCACATGTGCTGTTGTCAGGGGAGCTGTCAGGTAGATTGTTAGTGGCCTGCACTGAATTAGCTCTGTAGCTAATAGCATAATTCTGTCGGTGGAAGTACTGCAGCACTATCAGAGGTGGCTTCAGCTGATGGTAACCCTCCCAAATTATAGCTCCACTAATAAGCAGACAGATGAGTCTGATAGCTGCACAGGTGGAATTCAGGGGATTTATTTTGTCCCTTACTGGGAGTTGGGAGTGAGCTGAAGTCTGCAGGCTGCAGAATTGTTTCATGGGGGTCTGTGTTTTCCTTTTTCACTTGGGCAAAACTCTGCAGCTCTGATTGCAGTTAAAGAGCCTTCCTCGTGGAAGTGGACTGCGCTGGAGTAGCAGTTTAGTGGAGATCATAAGAGAAACCTCAGGATGTGGTTTGCTCAGCAAATGTGAGCAGGACTAATTATCACTGGCATCTAAATGCATGAAATCTTTAGTGTAGGGGGAGTTAAGTCTTTACTTAGGCTCTGCCAGTTCCTGTATTACAAACCAGCCATGGGTGTAGGCTGGAGCAAGTCACAATCATCTGGAAGGGGTGAGTATTCACTGGGCTTCCTTGGGACAAGAGGATTCTTGAGTCAGAAGGGCTGCACATCTTGTCCAAAATGAGCAATACCTGGGGAAGTCTACATGCACCTAGATGACCTCCAAGGCTGTGGAGGTAGATGTGAGGTTTGTATGCTGATGAGACTCCAGTGCACCCCTCCAGAGGAAGAGGTTGAGGGATTTGTTACCTTTTCACAACCAGGGAGAGGAACATTGGAGGATGCTGTTGGCTCTTCATTGCCTCTCTGCTCTGTGGAGACCCCACTTGCAGTGCTGGGGCCATCTCTGGAGTCCTCAGTACAGGACAGACAGGGACCTCTTGAAGCAGGGCTGGAGGGGGCCACAGCAATGATGGAAGGGCTGGAAGCTCTCTGCTGTGAGGCCAGGCAGAGAGAGCTGGGGTTGTTCATCCTGGAGAAGATAAAGCTCCAGGAGACTTAGTGGCCTTTCAGTGCTGAAAAGGGCTGATCAGAAGGCTGGGAACAGACTTTTGAGCTGGGCCTTTTGTGATAGGACAAGATGTGATGGTTTGAACTAGAAGAGGGAGATTTAGACTAGACACAGGGAGGAATTTTTTACAGTGAAGGTGGTCAGGGCCTGGCCCAGGTTGCCCAGAGAGGTGGTAGATGCCCCATCCCTGGAACCATTACAGGTCAGGTTGTCTGGGGCTCTGAGCAGCCTGCTCGAATTGCAAATGTCCTTGCTGACTGCAGGAGGATTGGACTAGATGACCTTTGAAGGTTCCTTGAAACCTAAAGCATTCTGTGATTCTGAGGCTGTGGCTCAGTTTGCAAGAATATTTTTTATCTATGCCAATCATCTAATGTGGCTGTTTCCTCCCCCTACTGGAAAGGATTCTCAGTGGAATAACCATAAGAAGAGAAAATGTACATTACATCATGGAAAGTTGTTTCTGTGGTAAAACAGGAGTAGCTTGCTAGCATTCTTGGAGAGTCTTGCCTGGAGGTGAACTTGATAAAGCTCTCAAAGTACCAAACTCGTCTTTTTTGTAGGCATGAAATTCCTACCATTAGAGATCTCAGCAGGACTGTTCCTGAATACAGTGTCTGTTTCTGTAGCCTTCTGTGGCCTCCTGTTTCTAGTAAATCTGAGCAAAATGAGGAAGATTAAATAGTAACAAGTCATCTGGAGTTGTTTCCTTTGTTTAAGCTAAAACCACAGGTAATTGCTGAACCCTGGAGCATTACTGGGAGGAGCTTACTTTAGTTGCTTTGCTTCATTCTCAGGACTTCATTGCTGCTGTCTGAATACATTGCTTCACTTAGGTGTCCGCAGCACCCCCAGCTCTAGTCTGTGATGTCCCACAAGGATTCTCTGTTGATCTCTTGATCCCAATTAGCTGTATTTAGCTTTTTCCTGCACTTCATTAGGCACCTGTTGTGCATTTTGCACCATGTGATAGGACAAGGGGCAATGGATATAAACTACAGCACAGTAGGCTCCACCTCAGCATGAGGAGGAACTTCTTCACTGTGAAGGTCACAGAGCACTGGAACACGCTGCCCAGAGAGGTTGTGGAGTATCCTTCTCTGGAGACTTTCAAGACCCATCTGGATGTATTCCTGGGTGACCTGTGCTAGATTTTATGGTCCTGCTGTGGCAGGGGTGTTGGACTCAATCTCCAGAGGTCCCTTCCAACCCTTAATGTCCTGTGTGATCCTGTGTTTGGGTTTGGGCTCATTTGGACTGGTGGTGACTGGGAGAGAAGAGGATGACTGGCTGGGGTGTTCCTTCATTCGATGACGTGTACGCTGCCATTCATACTATGGCTCACACTTAGGCCTTTATTTTTGGCTTCCAAAATGTCACATTCTTCCCCTATTTTAAGAACAAGAGAAATGTTCTCTTGTATATTGATAGCTGAGATGCAATGTCCATGTTTTGAGAGCATAATTAACCTCATGTGGCTGTTAAATACTAGGTTGAGGAAAAATAAGTTCTAAATAGCATGGAGTGCAATGGGAGTGAAGGGCAGCATGGAAGGCAGAGCTTTCTGGGCAGGGAGATGCTCTCAAGAAGCCTCTTATTAGATGGGCTTGTGTGTAGGAATGAGCTCAGGGCAGGTTCTGTAATTCCAGGCTGCAGCTGGGGGTGGGGAGGAGATAGCTGTGGAATTAGGAGTCTGTTCTTGCTGAGCCTCGGGTTGCGCTTTTGCTACCAGCCATAGCCCTTCTTCTCTAAGTCCACTTGCTCTTGCCAGGAAGCATTCTGTGTTCCATGGTTTGCTATCTTTCAGTGTCTTACTAGGGCTTGTCCTGACACAGAGGTGCTTTCCAGGAAAGCTTTAATCAGAGTGCAGACCTGGGTGTTCTGCTGTGCTGGAGCTCTACAACAGGAGGCGTTTGGAGTTAGTGTCCATTGAGGCACTTGCTGCTGCAGCCTCCTGTGTCTTACTGACTCCCTCCCAGCCATTTCAAGGGCTGTGCTGTGACCTAGAGCAGGATTATTACTGGACTGAAAGCATTTGAGGTGTTTTAATGTTGTTCCAGGAACACCTGAAAGAGTGGTTCTAGCGAGTACATTGTTTCTCTGGCTAGTGCTGTCCCTTACAGGTGAAGAGGAAGCTCCTCTTCCTCAAGAGGCTGTATTTTGATGTGACACAGTTGGTAGGAGCTAAGTGTCTGCTGTTTTTTGCCATAGCTAGGGGATCTTACATTGATGTTCCCTTTTGTGTTCCCTAGCGAATGGACCTGGGCGAGTGTACCAAGATCCACGACTTGGCCCTGCGGGCAGATTACGAGATTGCGAGTAAGGAGCGAGACCTCTTCTTTGAGCTGGATGTGAGTATGGACACCTGCTTACTTCTGTGGAAACTGCTTACCTGAACAATAGAACTCAGTGGGCATTTCAGCCAGATGTGTTACCTGACAAGAACATGCAGCCCGTTCCTGATTGCTGGCTTGATGGCTGACTTCAAAATGCCAAAGTAATTATAGCTCTTGTAACCCCACCTGTCCAGTTAGCTGGGAGGCTCCTCTGGCATTCCTTGCGTCCCACACCTCTGCTCTGTGCCAGGTCATTGTAACCTGATTGCCTGTCCCAGAAGGAGATCTGACGTCAGAAGCCTTCTGCTCTGTTTCACTTTTGCCAGATTAAGCTTTCTATAATGGAACAAATCAAGTGGAAGAGCAATTCTGTCTTCCCTCTTCATGTTACTCTGGTGCTTTGCTACCTGTTGCTCATGCATTGAAATTTCCAGTGCAAAGCAGTGAGCATACTGTTGTGTGTCAGACTAAAGGAACTGTGTCAGGTTCCAGACAAGTGGCAGGCTTAAGGCTGGGATCAAATTTTACACTTCCTGCAAAGTCTCATGTTTTCCCTTGAGGCATCTGTTTTTGAGGTGTTTGTATGTTAGGGATTGCACCAACGAGCCGTTTGCTGTCAAAATGGGGAACACCTTGACTCACAATTCCCTGTCTGAACATGCAGGCGATGGATCACCTGGAATCCTTCATTGCAGAGTGTGACAGGAGAACAGAACTGGCCAAGAAACGCCTGGCTGAGACACAGGAGGAGATCAGTGCAGAAGTGTCTGCAAAGGTACTGTCCTGGTTCTGCAAGAACACTGTTGCTCTCTTGCCTCTGACACCACATACTGGGAAGTCAAACCCCACAAGGGCTATGTGGACTCCAGCACCCTCCTTGAATGTTGCTCTGATCCTTCTTGGGACAGACTTACTGGTTTAAGTGAAGTTGCTTTAGTATGGCAATGAAACATACTGTTTTCCCCTCACACTATTCCATGGTAACAGATGGCTTAGAGTAGGAAATCCATCCCATGGCTGGTGTCTTCTCACTTCCTCTTTGGGAACTTGCTTCATTGGGACAACACAAAGCATTTCTGAGGCTGATTTTGTGGACTCTCATGTCCCATGAGCCAGAAATGGTCCACTGTTTGCAGTGGATATCCTTTCTGTGTTCAGTTTCTCTCTGTTGTGTCTGTGACTGCCTTGCTTGTACTTAGAATCATAGAAGTGTGTTTGAAAAACCTTTTAAGATCATCTTCAACAACTGCTTTTATTAAGTGGTATATTTACAGGAAAGAAACAGTCAGCCTGCATCTTTAGCAAGTTTTTTTCTCTTAAAAACTGCACTGTTTTCTGCAGGCAGAGAAGGTACATGAGCTGAATGAAGACATTGGAAAACTCCTAGCTAAAGCCGAACAGCTGGGAGCTGAAGGAAATGTTGACGAGTCTCAAAAGATCCTGATGGAAGTGGAGAAAGTCAGAGCAAAAAAGAAAGAGGCAGAGGTATGGTATTGGTTGTCTTATAAGTTGTAATAGTGGGCTGAACTGGGCTGAGGCTGTAGCAAACATCTGGGGGGATTCCTGCCTTGTTTCTGATGTTTCGGCATCTCCTTTCAGTTCCAGCCATGTGGCAGCAAGCAGTTGGCAGTGCAGTGTCATAGGTTAAGAAAAGCTTTTCAGAAACTTTTAGCTTGTGAAGAGAGCTGACTGGGGCAGGGGGAATTCATCCTCTGAAATGTTTGGTCACTAGCTGCTTGCAAGGGCTCTAGACTGTCAGGTCAGCTGTGCTCACAGCGTTTTGTACAGCACCTTGTTTAGATGCAGGGTGGGGGTCCGATTCTTAAAAGCGGCAGAGCAATGCTTTGCAGAGTTTTCCCTGAAGGGTTGTGACTGTGGAAGGGTTCCTTGACATTTGTATGGGTTTTTTGCATCCCTTCAGGAAGAATACAGAAATTCAATGCCTGCCTCCAGTTTCCAGCAGCAGAAGCTGCGTGTATGTGAAGTCTGTTCAGCATATCTGGGTCTCCATGACAACGACCGGCGTCTTGCTGACCACTTTGGAGGCAAATTACACTTGGGTTTCATTCAGATTCGTGAGAAACTGGATCAGCTGAGGGTAATCCTGCCTGTTTAAACCTTCTCTTGTAGCTCTGTAGATGTCCAGCTTTTTTTTTAATTGTATTAAATTGATACAGGATTCTTTGCAGAGTGCTTGTAAAAGCCCAGAAATTTCTGACTGCAGAATGTCTGAAACTTCAAAGGGAGGTTTGCATGGCCTCAGCTACTCTGTAAATTCTGGGTAACTGAGTGCCTTAGATTGAGCCAAACCCAGACCCCTGCTGTGATTTTTTTTCTCAGAACATTGGTACACTCACCTGTATTTTTCTCATTGATATGACTGAAATTTGTCTCCCTGGGTGGTGGGGTTTTGTTGGGTTTTTTTTTTTTTGCTTTGAAAGCTCTTAATGAAATGCTTGCACTGAAGTTTCACACAGTGCTGTCAATGGAGATTTTCAGTAGCTGAAGCCATCAGAAGTGTTCTGGAATGTTTTGTAATGGACTTGTGGTACTGGCCTGGCTTGGAAACAGAGACCTCTAGCATGCTGGATTCCTGTGCCGCCTTCATTAGGCAGCACATGAGGTCAGTGCCTTAGTGGATCATTGGCATGAGGCCAGAGCACTGTTCATTGTATATACTCATGGTGACACAGTCCTTACCTCAAAGCATATGGGCTTGTCTCTTGGAGCATGGGCGCTCAGAGCAGAGCGGGGAGGGAGTGCACTGATGTCTGTTGGTGCTTGTGAGGAAAAGCAGAACCTTGATGGAGGCCTTGATGAGCAGAATGCAGTGAAAAAAGTCTTTGTCTTGCTGCCTTTGTCCTCCTCCCTGAATAGTCCCTCTGCAGATCTCTGGCTGAAATGAAATGTGAACTCTTTTTCTAGAAAACAGTGGCAGAAAAGCAAGAGAAGAGAAACCAGGATCGTTTGAGACGGAGGGAGGAGAGAGAGCGAGAGGAGAGAATGGGCAGACGGTAAGAGGAAGCTAGTAACTGGTTTGTGAAGTGGGTTTTGAAATACTCTGATCCTTGTGTCTGAGCACTGGAGGGAAGCAGCATCTGCTGCTGGAGCAGCTGCTGGACATGCTGCAAGTGCTGCATGAGCACCCTGGCATTCAGTTCAAGATGAACAAGCACACAACCCCTCACCTTAGAGTGACTGCACAGGTAGTGGTTTAACCTCCCATGTGTAACTGTAGTCTCTTCAAGCTTATATTGCTCTAGTTTGTGTCTTTGGGAATCTGCATCTGCATAAAACACCCTTATCTAGTGCATCTGAGTGGGAAGGTTCCAGATGAGTGAGGGCTGGGTCTGCTCAGAAGACACTAGTCTTGCCAAAATTCCCCGCACAGCCACTCTCCTTCCTAGGCTAGGAGGTGACAGCAGAGTGGAGCTGGTGTCTGTAAGCCAGGTGCCAGGCTGCCTGTCTTGCTCTGAAACCTTCCTACAATAACAGGTGCTTTGGGCACAGTTTTGGAAAACGCTTCCTAGGGGATCTGAGAGATCTCAAGGAGTGGCTGCTTCTGATGATTGTGGGCATGTGTGTCACCCGCTTCTATCCATGAAGACTGGGAGTGGCTGGAACACTGGTGTTCCCAGGACAAGCTCCTCTTCCTTTGGCCTGCTGAACTGGAAAAACAGTTTCTTCTTTCCGTGAACAGGGATTGTGTGTGTCAAGAGCTCAGTCAAACAGCCTGGTGCAGAGAAGGTGGTTATTTGCAGTCGTCAGACAGGGGAAGTGGCCAAACAGGAATGCTGTTCTCATTGTCACAGCATCTCCCCAGTTACCTCACTTGGGGACCTGGTTTAATGGCCATGGTGGTCTTCGGTCAGTGGTTGGACTCAATCTTGGAGGTCGTCTTCAACTGAAACATTCCTGTGATTCAGACTTTCATAGGTTTATTACTTTGTCAGCTAAGCTGTGATTTCCACCCAGGAATGAGTGAGCTGGGTTGTTCACCCTAGTGGTAAACAAACAAATCCTGTGTGTGTTTGCTGGGGGCTGATGGTTACCCAGTGATCCCTTAAGACAAATTCTGTGGTAACATGCTTGGAAGTGCAGACCTTGATATTTGCTCTCAGGATACACCATTAGGGTGTGATGCAGGGACCAAAAAAGGAGGAAAACTTCTCTGGACATCAGTCATCTATTGTGTCCCGCTGTAGACTGATGGCAGGCCAGTAAGGAAAGTGCCATTTCATTGAGTGCTTCTTGAAGTCTGGGGGTGATTATCAAGAGTTTGCTGTGCATAGTGCTGCTCAGCTTGTAGTGTGGAAGGGCAGCCAGGCTTTTCAGGGGCTGTGGAAGGGTTTTGTGTGCACTGGTGATAGCAAATAAAGTGATCAGGAGGAAAAGAACATGGAGTAATTACAGCAACCACCAGAAGAACTGAGTTGCCTGCCAGGTATCTCCAGGAGGTGCTGCTGCTCTGTCAGGTCCTGTTCCATGAAAAGGAGGTGTGTGGCTACTGCTTCCCTCTCCTGGGTGATCAGCTTTTCATTTGGTGGTCCTGTGTGTTGATTCAGCTCATGGTTTGATAGCCTGACTCCAGGTTCAGCTTCACCTTGTTTACAGCCTCCTACCTGAATTCCTATTGTGATTGAGGAATCTCATTTCATGATGAAATCACATTGATTCTTCTAATCCTGGCTTGTCCAGGTATGGTTTTAAACTACTTCATTAAAAGAGATGCTTCACTATTGCCATTTATAGTTGTCTGTTCTAGTGCTGGAGCAGCTTTGTGGCTGTGTAAATGGAACCCCCTGAGAGTCTGTGTGCAGAGGGGGTGGGAGCAGGCAGAGTGGGTATCCTAAGTCCCTACAACCACTTCTCAAAGCCAAAAGAGATTGTTCTGACAGTGTGTGATGTTGTGGTGTGAGCTGGATCTGAAATGTGACAGTAGAGAAAGAGGGAGGGAGTATCTTACACATGGAGTAGTATTTGAAGTGGTGCTGAGTAATGGAGCTTCAGAAGTTGAAAGACTTGTGACATTGTTGCATGAAGCCTGTCAAATGCTAATGCTCACAATGCCGAGCTGAGAGTGAGCTCTGGAGCTGTGCAAGAAAGAAGAGTGAGGCCTGGATAATTCTAAGTGGCTTTCCAAGCCTGTGGTGAAGGATTTTCATTGTATCTCTCTGTTGCTTCTCAGTAATTGGTCTTCTCTTGCATCTGCGTCCCCTCTGTTTTTCCTAGCTCATCTTTCCCAAAGAGGGAAGAAAATAATTGATGCAAATTTCCTTCTAATATTCATTGAATAAATATGAGTGAGGGCAAGAGGAAATGGCCTCAGAGTCATATGATTCATAAGCTGCAGCAGGGAGGTTTAGGCTAGACATTAGAAGAAACTTCTTCACTGAGAGGGTTCTCAAAGACTGGAACAGGCTGCCCAGGGAGGTGGTTAAATTCCCATCCCTGGAGGTGTTTCAGAGAGGCAGAGATGTGGTGCTGAGTGCCATGGTTTAGCAGCAGCCTCGGCCGTGTTAGAGGATGATTGGCCTCGGCCTCCGTGATCTTAAAGGGCTTTTCCAGCCATAGTAATTCTGTGAGAAAATGCTGATTTCTCTTTATTCAAACCTTTTGACGTGCAGCTACCTCAAAAACCAAAATCAGAAAACTCATCCTGTGTCTGCCTAGTTGTTAGCCTGCAGAGGGTGAGGAGTAGGTGGTGTGTGCACAGCAAACCTCAGCATCAGGAAGATTTGTTGTGGTGTTTTAATAACAGAGGCTAAGTTGCTTTGTGGACCTTTTCTGTTCTGACAGAAGCTCTGCACATAGAAATCAGTGCTTTTACAAAGCTCTTCAGGTTTTGATGAATTCCTATCCCCCTGCCCCCTAAACTGGAGATAGTGAAATGCTTTAGTGGGGTGTTGGTAGCTTTGTTGTAACTGACACATTGCTTGGGGTATTGTCTCCCTGCAAAGAGCTGCCAGGGTGGTGGGTTGTTCTGTTGAAAACCTCGCTCATGCCTTTTCTTGCTTGACTCCTCTTTCTAGGTCTGGATCAAGAAATAGAGATCGTCGACGGTGAGTGTGCACTTCTCCTAGAGTTCTCTCAAGTGCCTGCTTGTGTTTCGATCTAGTTACTGAAGTTTTTCTTGGGTCTCACAAATGGAGCTCACTCGGTGCCCCACTGTTTGTTTTGCTCCCTAAAAGAGATGAGAGCAGCCACTTGGGCACCTCAGTGGTGTTTCATGTACCCTGTGGGACTGTACAGTAGATACTGGGTTGCCTGGTCAGGGCAGAGGGTGCTCCAGAGTGTGAGTCCAAGAATGTACTTGATGCCTTTTCCATTAAATGTGTAATAGACTCTGAAATGTGTCTGTTACCTATCTGTCTATGTAAAAACAGATTCAAGATTAAAGCTGCCCCCTCACCTCTGTGAAGAACTTGGTTTTAAGGTGGTTGTGGAGATCCTCCTGTCTACCACTTTCCATATACACTGACATCCTTTGGTTGGCTTTTAAAGCAGATTGAAACCAACCTGCTTCTGACATGCTGCACTGACAAGGGAGACTCTTTTGGCATTCTGCCGTACGAGCGGTGGCAGAATGTGTCACTTCCTTTGACCTCTCTTCCACTTCCGCAGGCCTGGCTGTGCGTGAGGCATGGCTGGCAAGTGCTGCTGTAGTCATGGGCAGGTGTTTACAGTACTGGTGGGGGCTTCCAGTAAAGGGAGCTTAGCCTGTGGCATTTTCTTGGTAGCTCTGAAATGGAAAGGTGTATTTCCAGTCTCAATAATGGATTTATGTGAGAGCCTTAAAGACTTTCTGCCTTTGTTTTTCTTTCATTACAATGAAACCTTCCAGTTTCTGAAAATATTAGAAATGTTTTGGAACCTATTAAAATCAGAGACTTCAACAGGAAGGCAAGACCTAGCATGAAGGCAATAGCCATAGTCAGGTACCCAGTATGACTACCTTCAATTCCCAGAGACTCAAATGGAGTTTCCTTCTGTCCTTTGTGAATTGATTTCTTTCACGTCTTTCGAACACTGAGAGGAGGCAGGTGCCCACCCTGAGGGTGTGGTGGGGATGTGGCTGGGGGTGACTGCTGGTGCTCTGGGTATCTGTCCCTTGGGAATGCCTGGGAGATAGGTTGAATATCCAGATCTGATGCACTGCTGGGCTGAGTCTGAGATGATGGGTGTCCTCCTCAGGTCGCGGTCTCGGGACAGGAGGCGAAGGCGCTCGAGGTCAGCTTCCCGTGAACGGCGGAAGTCTCGCTCCCGGTCCCGAGACCGACACAGACGCCACCGGAGCCGTTCCCGCAGCCACAGCAGGGGTCACCGACGGGGTCCAGAGACAGGAGTTCAAAACACAAGTAGGTATTCCTGACACGAGTGCTTTGGAAAGGTCTTCCCAATGAGTGTCCCCAGTCCCTCAGAGCAAGCAGGAGTGCAACAGGGTTCTCAGTCAGGAGCTGCAATTTCCTCTACTGGCTCCTGGGCTGCAGCAGGATTTCCCAGCAGCCATTCATGGAGCAGTAGGGCAGTAACTGTACAGCTGATCTAGGAAATAGAACTGGCTCTCTGAAGTGCTGAGCCTTGAGGAGTTGCTGGTTTTCTTGTATGAGAAGAGCACAAAGGCCTGCTTGAGCTAACTGTGCCTCCCTAGGCCTGTAAAAGCCAAGTCACTCAGAGGCAGCTTTGATGTCCTATTTCAGTTGTTACCTGCTGCTTTCTCTGTGCTAGTGTGGGGAAGGATGTGTATGATTTGGACTCTGTTAGGGAAGTCTGCCTTTAGGAGGCTGGTTGAGAGAGAGAATTCCTTAGGAATCTGCACTGAAGGGAGTGAAAGAAGCAGCTAGGAGGAAGAGTGTACTGTTCTTCTGCCACTGAGGAGAAGCACCATAGTCTGAAGAAGGGCGTTAAGGCTGTTCTGAAATTCCACTAAACACTTGCTGTGTTGGAGGAAGTCTGAGGCAAGACAGTGTATAGGAGTATTAGAAAAACTGAGAGGAATTATCATGTTTCTTCACAGCCTTTCTAAGCCCTGGAGTAAGTCTGTCACCAGGTGCTTGCTGAAGATAGATCTTGCTTTTTTTTTTTAAAGGCTCCTAATTAACAAGGGAGTGCTTTAGCACTGTGTGACCTGATTAGGCACCACCACTCAATTACAATCCTACTGTTGTATGTCTTGTGTCACTTCAGCTAAGGTTTTAAGGATTGATGATGAAGGGGAGGGAAATAACGGTCTGAAAAAATGTTAATAATTGAGGGGGTGTAAATACTGTTGATTCTCCAATGGCTGAGATACTAAAGTCCTTTTTTAAATCTGTCTTGAACATGAAAATTAAAGAAAAGAAGTTTGGACAATTAGGAAGTGAGGAAGACCCTGTATTAACTATTACTAAAGAGCAGGTAAGGGATGATTTCAAAAACCTTGAACACCTTCAAATCAGCCCATTGAGGTGGTAGGGGCATTGCTTAGGTGCCATACTTCACAGAATGACTGAGGCTGGGGAAAGCCCAGGGTCAGGTTAAGAAAACAAAACCAAGAGAATGAACAGAAAAACCCTGTTCCCTGAAAGTGTAGCTTCTGGTGTCACCTTGAGAGTAAGGAAGCCTGCATTCAGGATCTGCAGGTCCAAGGTTTCACTTGAGGGAGGAAACAGAGCGCAGGATCTGGAGGTCTCAGAAGATCTCAGGGAAGGAGTACTGCAGGCAGCAGGTGTTGTGGGAACAGAAGAATTAGTATCAGACAGACTTATGCTGTGCTCTGGTTAAATGACACAATTTAATGGCAATGATATGGCTGGCGTGTTACAGAGGGCTGTGAGGTTTTCATGTATCAATTGTGTTGTATTTCCAAGCCTTAAAATCAGGATGAATGAGAGCTGGAACCTCTGAGGTACCTGCCAGCTCCTCCTCTTTTAAAGGAAAAGCCACAGACTGAGTTCTAGAGTAAAATGCACAGAGCAAGCCTCTGCCTAGCTCTGAAGGGGTACAGGTGCTAGAGCCTGTTCAGGATCAGCACCCTTTAAAGGTTGCTAGTCAGTAAGCTGGTGTGAACCACAGGAAATCGGCTGTTTGAGTGGGACCCAGCATGAAGCCCTCTGCTTAACTGTGTGGGCTGATTCCAGCACTGCTGGAAATCTGTATCTGTCTTTTGGGCAGGCAGCAAAAGAGGTTTGCCCCTCTTGTGGGCTGGAAATACAAATTCCATCATCTTGGCTTTGGACCCAGGATGCTGCCAAGAACCACCCTTGTCAGGACACAGATAATAATCCCAGGGCTGAGAAAGCATTTGAGTCCAGGAAAGGCAGCTGGTGCTAAGAGCAGCTGAGCAGAAAGCAGCTAGCTTAGAGCACAGTGAAAAATGGCTCTAGAAGAAACAGAGCTGAGTGATAGAGAAGGAAGAAATTGCAGGCATGTTAATAAGGCCTAGTAGACCAATAAGGGGCCCAGGAAAGAGCTTGGAGAGTCCATGTGGGAACAGCTTGGAAGGATCACTCTGAGGAGGGAGTAACAAAGGTTGTGGGGTGCACTCGGCACTCCCAAACTTGTATTCTCCTAGGTAAAGCTGAGAGAGGGCTTAGAGTTGCTCTCTTGGGGGACACCCCTCCCACCATCACAGTACCTAGGCACATGTCTGTAAGAAACCTGTGTTAAGCCACAGCCCTGCTTAGGGACAGTTGATGCAATTTTGGCATATTTGAAAGCTCTTCTAGTTGTGAAGCTTACAGTGCTGGTTTGCTTTGTGCTTCAGATCTTCTAGAGATCGATCTTCAAGAGAAAAGTCACGAGACAGAGAGAGAAAAGAGAAGAGCTCTTCTGAGAGGCGCCACGAGAGCACAAATGGCAAATCTCGTTCCAAGAGATCAGAAGAGAGAGAAGCTGGCGAGATCTGAACTCAAACCGATCTGTGTTGCACTGTAAATAGTCCGATAAACATTCTACACAAAGCCTAAATTCCCCATTTATATTTACTGAATACGACTCATCTTTTGTAGTTTGGGATTTTTATTGTTTGGCAGATAGCTGTGAGTTTGTAGAGACACAGAGTTACGTACTGTTTAACAGGGGGTTGTTTCAGTAGGGAATAAGTAAATCCGGACGGATTGTTTCCCAGAGCAGGCCAGCGGCTGGTGCACTGTGTTTGTCCTGGCCCAGCGTGCTCGGAGCTGCCCTCAGGCTTGTAATGCTTCAGCCCTTTCCAAAACATCTACCTGACTCTCTGTGAGCAAGCCAGTAGTGCTCGTTCTCAATTAATTTCTCCTTCTGTTTATATATGTTAAAAGAAATTCAGAAGTGTTTTGGTTGGGTTTTTATGTTGTTGGTTTTTTCTTTCTTCCTTTTTAGCGCTTAGCCACCTCATTTTTATGTCTCCAGCATTTGGGGGGTGCCTCTCTGTCCCAGTTAAGTCAAGACAGACAAAAATTGGCTCCAGTTTTGAAAGCTGTTCTTTGTGAGGATGGCCAAATCGGCTGGAGCACATTCCTAAGGCGGGCTTAAATCTGGTTTTAGTACTTTTACTGATCAAAGCCCACAAGACAGTGGAAAATCTGGACTGATTTCTTCTGTAGAGGAGTTATAGCCACAGCTAGTCTGCCTATTTACTGTGCACTCCCAGGTCAGAGCTTCCTCTGTGGAGCTTTCTGACTCACAAAGAAAAGGAGGTTAAAAAAAAAAAAAGCCTTTATGGGTGTTTTTCCAGGCCAGTCAGGCAGAACATGGCTGAAGTGGCTCAGGATGGAACAAAAGGCAGGGGCAGGACAAGGAAAGGAGTTGCAGTTTTTGTGTGGTACTGAGACACCTGCACTGTCCTAAGGCGTGTGGCAGGAATTTGCATATTGTAACTAGCTTCTTTGTAACTAGGTTTATTTCAGACCAGGGAGGAAGGCTGCTGTGCTGGGCCAGCCAAAGGCAAGACCCCAAGGATTGGTATTTTGTGAGAATTGTGTGAGTAAAATGCTTGCCACCCTCCGAGCTGGGCACAGGCCTGGCCACTGCTTCTCAGCTCGGTGAGGCAGGCATTTTAAATTAAGACAGCTCGCTCTTGCCATTTCCACGCAGTGGAAGCAGGACGAGTGCCGTGTCCGGTGTGGAGGGGGGCCCGCGGGTGGTTCTCCCCTTTCAGGCTCCCATAAGCTGCTTAATGATTTTGGTTCCACTGCGGCCGTCTCGGCGCTCCCTCGGTGTTAGTCCTTAGTGCATGCCACCCCTTTCCCTGTCCGTTTTTACAACTAATTCCGCGGTTTCACGTATTGTTTTTGTAACCTCCGTGTCGGGTGAGTGGAGCGCGGGGGCGGCGGGGCGGCCCGGGGATGACGGGCGCGCTCTCGGGTAGCCTGTACGTGACTGTGCTGTTCTCTCGCGGTCTGATCGCATTAAAGATCTGTGTTTGTGGCTCCCCACTGCTGCCCGGCCTTGTTCTTGCGGGTGCTCCGCCCGCATCGCCGCCGCTACCGCCGTGCCCGAAACCTTCCCATCCGCATGGCGCTTCCCCACTCGCCTCATTGCGCAGGCGCGGCACCGGGGAGAGCGAGTCATGTGTTGTGACGTCACTTCCGCTAAGGGGTGGTGGCGGATAGAGACGGAAGTGACGGCGGTGGCGGCGCGCGTGGGGTGAGTGCGAAGCGGGGCGCTAGTCGGGCGGTCCTGCGCTCGTGCCTGGCCGCGGTGCGGCCTCTCAGGGCGACGGGAAGGGGTTGGACTGGGGCGGACGGGCAGATCGGGACGATGCAGTTAGCGCCTCCGCGCCGCGGGACAGAGACGGGCTTCTGGCCTCCCTCGCGACTGCGGCTTCTCGGGGCTGCCCGAAACCCCGGCCTTTGTCTCTAGGCCGCTCCTCTGGCGGGCTCCGGCACTGCGGGGGTGGGTGGCTTTGTAGGGAAGGGAGCCTGCTCCCCAAGTGTCTCCGCTGCCCGGGCGCTGCCGCCGGAGGAGGCCGACCCCGGTGCCAGAGCGGGAATCTGGGCAGGAGCTAGCATCAGGATTGGGCCCCACGCTGTGTCTGCGCTGTCCTGCAGCCACACCTGGCTGGAGAAGCAGCGCTGCTCGTACGTGACATTCCGCGGCTGTTCAGTGCTGTCAGGAGCATTTATCCAGCCCTGGTGCCTGTGATGGAAGGGGCTTACTGTTCGTCTTCATCAGCTCAAGAAATTGCCCAAAGGACACTCGAGAAAGAATCTAATCCCATTTGCAAAAGCCTGGGGCTCTGCCGAGGTAGCCTGTTGCTCTAATCCTCTGTTTGATCTGAGCTGGTTTATCCCGTGTGGTTGGCAGCTGTGTGGGAGTCCTGGGGAGACGCTTGCACAGCACTTGCAAGCGTGGGTCTGTGTTTCAATCAAATAGAAATAAATAAACTCTCACCTCCACAGAGCTTGGCACAGAGCCTTCAGTACTTTTCCTTGAGAAGGGTCAAATTTGTGTCTCTTCCTCAGCAGGCCACAAGCCTCATCTGCATGCATATATTAGGGCATTTCTTGCAGAAAGGAAAATATTTCATGTGTTCACTTCAATCTCATTTCCACCCTCTTTTTCTTATTTTGGAAAGCAAAACCATCTTACCTAACTGTTGAGAGTCAAACAGGCAACCTGCCCTGCAGGGAGGGCAGCTCAGTCTGACTGGAGCCAGCCCTCCCCGGTGCTTGGGCAGAACTGGGACCCATTCAACATGCTGCTTGTGGAGGCTGCAGCTGAGAGGCTCTGTGTGGTGGTGGAACTGTCTGTGAATGTGTGGAAAAGAAGAAAAGAAAAAATCAGTTTCTTGTGGGAGAAAAGAGGTTTCTCATTGAGATAGCTGACAAGGATAGCAGCAGCTGAAGGAAGGCCATAAACCTCACTAGGCTGTGCAGGAAGGACCCAGTGGGCAGCTCAGAGTTTAGGACCTGTGGAAGAAGTGCCCCATTTTAAAAATGTGCTTTAATAAACCTACATGAAATGTTCACATCCTCCTCTAAAGGGTTTTCATGGACTGAAGTTTCTCCAGGGCCCCTGGTGTGTTAAACTCCTGGCTTCTGACACAAGTATGGAGCCCTGTGGGTGAGGTGGGGATGTCTGTGACACGAGAGATTCAAACAGCTCCCTAGCTGCTACTCATGGGGCTGACACAAGGGATCTGCAGCAGGTGGTGAGGGCAAGTGGCTTGGATCCAGGCAAGTGGCTTGGATCCAGCCAAGTCTGTAAGCTCTGGGGTGACAAAGGGCACACATTTGTGCTGCTGGCCCAACCTGTAATCAGTTCCATACAGCTTTGCAGCTTTACTGCTGTTCTTTGGCTTAGAGCTTTGCTTTTCCCATTGCTGTCTTGGGCAAGTCCTGGGTTGTGTTTTGCTCTTTGCTGTACAGATTGTCTCCTTGAGACCCTCACTGTAATGAAAACACCTAGAAAAGAAGGCTTTTCTCCTACAGATGACAGATGGATCACATTCTAAGGTGACATTTGGTTGTGCTCTGGAGGAGGTTCTAATTCTGTGCATACTCTGTGGCATGTGTTGTGTCCACCCCCAAGGGTTAAGTGTCACTTAAGAAAAACCTGATGTTTTGAAGAGAGCCCTGTGTGAACAGAGGGAAAAGAGCAAGGGGAAGACAGGGAGGACAACCATAAGCAGCAGGTGTTCGAGCTGGGTGCCTGCATTGTCTCTAGTGTGGTCTCAGTTTCAAACCCTGTCCTTACAAAGGGACACAAGCAGAAGTACCCCAGTGTGAGAAGGTAATTGTCTCCTTGGGACAGTTCTTGTGGCTGTGACTTTATATCGAGGAACAGCTGTGAGCTGCGGATGACCAACAAAGTGATAACCCTGTGCCCAAGCTGCAGTCTGTACTTGGAAAGGAAAATCTCATTTGGAGGAAATCTTGTGTGGTTTTTTTCCCTCTTGGCCACACTCTGGGACTGCAGGTTAAAATGACCCAACAGTATCTTCATGTCACAGCACGTGCCTGCCCAAGTGAGCTTGCTGCAGTGCTGTGCTGAAAGTGGGATCAAAATGGAACAGTCTGGTTGTGGAGGGCAACCACAAAGGGAACATTGCATCTTATTCAGAGCAAAACTTGGAAGCTCTTTTGTCTTTGCTGTTGGCAGTTTGAGGCTTCAACAAGAAGGCAACCTATAAGGTGCTTAAAGCAAATTGAAAAAGCACCAAGCCAGCCAGATGCTGCATTTGGCTTCCTAACATGGCCAGTCGGAATCTGACCTCATTGTTCAAAGATACAAACATGCTGAATACCCAGCCAAAGTTACAGGACATTGCTAGACGTTTTCTGGGAAGAGCTGCTGTCTGGTGACATTGCACATGCTGTGACTGGGTATTTTGGGGGTGGAAAATGAGTGAAGCCTTCCATCACTCTGAGACTTCAATGATTCTGTTTTCAGTTTTTGTACATCCAGCTGCCTGTGGTTCTCTGTGCTGGGCAGGCAGTTCTGACTGTTAATGACAGGTTGCCTCTTGGATGTAGCTGTGGCTTGGTGCTAACCCCTTGCTGCACCAGTTTCACTGGTTTGATTCAGATCAGGTCTGTAAGTCTGTGCTGCAGCTTCAGTGCAAGAGGACTGTCAGTGCCCCAGGAAGGTGAGTAAAGTCCTGGTCCTGAGTTCAGTGTTCTTGCGGTGGGTGAGGGAAGAGTCTTTGTTCCTCCTTGGTATTAACTGGGGACTGCTCATGACTTGTCCTCTTGCTGAGAGTAAGGGGCCTTCAAAGTCTGGGGAGTGATAGAGATGAGTCACCAGCAAATTGAACTGTATGCGATGGTGGCCAAGAAGACCAAGAGCATCCTGGCCTGCATCAGCAATAGTGTGGCCAGCAGGAGTAGGGAAGCAGTCGTGCAACTGGGCACTGGTGAGTCCTGGGTTCAGTTTTGGGCTCCTCACTCCAAGAAGGACACTTAGGTGCTAGAGCAGATCCAGAGAAGGGCAGCAAAGTTGGTGAAGGGTCTGGAGAACAGGTCTGGTGAGGAGCAGCTGGGGAAATTGGGGGTGTTTAGTCTGGAGAAGAAGAGGCTGAGGGGAGACTCCCTGAAAGGAGCCTGGAGTAGGGTGGAGGTTGGTCTCTTCTCCCTAGTGTCAGGTGGTAGAAGGAGAGGAAATGGCTTGAAGTGGTGCCAGGGGAGGTTGTAGATTGGGAAAAATGTATTTGTTCTGAGTGTGATCAGGGTTTGGAACAGGCTGCCCAGGGAGCTGGTGGCATCACCATCCCTGGAGGTGTTCAAAGAGCACATAGATGTGGCACTTGGGGACATGGTTTAATGGCCTTGGTGGTGTTAGGTCAAGGTTGGACTCGATGATCTTAGAGGGCTTTTCCAACCCAAGCAATTCTCTGATTCCATGAAGACCTCTGTATTGTGCTCCTTGGGCTGTGTGGGTTCAGCTCAAGTGTGTTGTGTGTGGTGTTTGATGAGTTCCTTTTCTCTCAAGTCTTTCTCCCCTGTCCTCTCCTGGTGAAGCTCCTGCCCCCAGGCAGAGCTGGTGCTGGTTCCGAGGTCTGGCTGTTAATGACACAGCAGCTCAGGGTCCTGGCTCTGGAGCTCCTTGTGAGGTGCCTGGACACGTTAAAGTTCCAGGGACTTATTTTGTGTCCTCTGCCAGGAGACAAAAAGCTGGCTGCCAGAGGACAGTAAAAGCCTCTGAAAGGCACACTGTCATTTTCTGCTTGTCTTCAATTAAACTGATCACCAGACCTCTTTGTTGTCCAGAGCTTCACATGTTGCTAGCAAGTCCTCTGGCAGCTGCTGCTGATGGGGTTTCCTGCATTGTTTGAGCCTCTGCCCTTGGCCTTTGTGGTCCTTGTTCTGGCACTGCCTCTGCTCTGGCAGGGGTGCAAAGGGCATCCTCTAAAGCCTGAAGGACAAGAGGAAGAATTGCTTAAAAGGCTTTGAGGGCCTTGTAATCAGTTGCTGCAAAAGAGGGGGAGTTGCTGGGGCTGTCAGGATAATTATCCCTTTTTTGATGGTTCTCATCTCAGTCTGGATGCAGTGGTGCCATTCCTAGTGAGTCATAAAAACATGCCTGCCGTACGGCTCAAGTTGGTGTCTCTCTGGAGCAAGTGGGACAGACCTTGGGTTTGCTTCTTCTCAGGAAGTCTCCTAGGTTCTGGAAGCACCCAGCTGTGCCTGTGAGGTTTCCTGCTTCCACACTGGGAGGTTGTGGAGGGCTGTGCTGGAGAGAGTGGTGGGGTTGTGCTGGTGCCCGTGCCATGGACACTGGTTACAGCAGTGTTCAAGAAGAACCATCTGTTCCATCTGCCAGAGAAACATGATCACCTGCCTCAGCACAGGGGAGGTGCTGCAACCCACTGCTGATGTCCTGTGGCTGTGCTGGTGGTTGCTCTGCCCTGGTAAATGATTTGCTCAGCCTTTGCCTGCAGCCTTGTACCTTGAACCTGCTGTAGCTCTCTGGTGACAAAGTGGTGCTTGCCTGGCTGGGACCTGGCTGTGTCAGGGAAAAGCTGAATGCACAGCTCTTTAATCTCTTCCCCTTTGCATCTGGAGCCTCCCTACCCTTGTCTGATGCCTTCAGCTGATCTGGAAACAGCCTGCCTCCTGATGGTGTCTCTGGTTTGAAGGGCAGATGATGTCTTTGGAATAAGATACACCTTCTCCATAACTGATTTAATGGCATTTGCCTGGTACTGTGCAGCTTGAAGTAAATTGTTTGGAATGAGATCTTGTGCTGTTTGTGCTGTCGGAGCAGATGCCAGAATGCTTGGGTTTGAGTGCTTCATAGCTCTAACCTTGGAAGTCCAGCAGGCCATGAGATGAGGTGGGGATTTGCAGCAGTATGCCAGGCTGTACTGTTTGCCTTATGTGCTCAACCCCTGCCTTGCTGTAGGTCTCTCCCCACTGTGATTTGTACCCAGAGAAGAGTCTTCTGCAGCTCTTTCAGGCTGGAGAGTCTGGCGGAGAAGGAACCTTGTGAAGTTCAACAAAGGCAAGTGTAGAGTCCTGCACCTGGGGAGGAACAACCCCTGTACCAATACAGGTGAGGGGTGACCTGCTGGGAAGTGGCTCTGTGGAGGACTGGGGAGTTCTGATGGACAAGTTCACCTTGAGCCTTTTTTCTAAGGTGGTTAATGGTGTCCTGAGGTGCATCAGAAAGAGTGTGGCCATCAGGTTGAAGGTTTTTCTCATCATCTACTCTGCCCTAGGGAGGCCACAGCTTGAGTAATGAGTCCAGTTTTGGGCTTCCCAGTTTAAGAGAGACTGAGAAATAGTGGAGAGAGTCCAGTGGAGGCTACAAAGATGCCGAAGGGCCTGGAGCATCTCTGTGAGGAGGAAAGGCTAAGAGCCCTGGGGCTGTTGAGCCTGGAGAAGAGTAGCCTCAGAGGAGATCTGATCAATTCTCAGCAAGAGCTAAAGTGGGAGTGGGCAAGAGGATGAGGCCAGACTCTTGTCAGTGGTGCCCAGACAAGGGCCAACAGGCATAAACTGGAACCCAGGAGGTTCCATCTGAGCAGGAGGTGAAACTTTGGTGTGAGGGTGCTGGAGCCCCAGAGGGCTGGCTGCCCAGAGTGGTTGTGGAGTCTCTGGAGAGCTTCCTGGGCAAGCTGCTGTGGGTGCCCTGCTTTAGCAGGGGGTTGGGCTGGATGATCTCCAGAGGTCCCTTCCAACTCCCACCATGCTGGGATTCTGTAATTCCCTGCAGAAGAACAGGGACAATCTGGGAACATGAGAAGCCCAGTCGAGCTGCAGCTGCCTGAAGGAGCCTTGTCTCCCGTGGGTGGCTTTCATCTTGTGCTGCTTTGAACTTGGAAATTAAGCTGGGCCTAAAGGGTGAGGCGTGAGGAGCCCCAGTGTGGTTGGAGGTGCCAGCCCCAGCCCTCAGCCTTGTGTGCTGGTGCTGACTTGAAGCTGTTTTCTGCTGGGGAAGTGAGCTGCTCCTGTGGACAACCCAGGCACGTGACTGCTGGGGTAGGATCATGGAACATTGGCTCAGTTGTGCTGTTGATTTGTGCTGATAGTACTTTTTAGGACACTGTCTTGCAGCCTTTTTCCAAGACTCCTGGAACATGTCCATTTTGATTTCTTCCCTTCCGCTGGTTTCTAAAGCAGCACTGTCAGAGACACTCTGGAGAATGTTGTGGGTAATGGGTCACAGGCCTCTGCAGCCTGCTAGAGCTTTGCCTTTTCCCCCTTTTTATAGCAAATTAGCACAGAACCTTCTTGTTATTGTAGCTCAAGATTATGATTTATATCAGGAGAAAATACAACAGCAGTTGTTAGCTCTTCCTCCTTTCTGATGAAATCACCTTTGCCCAATTTTAGGCTCAACTTGTGACTTTTTTCCTCTGTGAAACCACACACCTCCCCTGCCTTCTGACTAACCCTGTGGAGTGGTTTCTCATCTGAGAAGATGCTGAATAGCTTCAGTTTGTTCCTATAGAGAATATGGTGGTGTTTGTTTCTCTCCTGGGGAAGCTCAAGTGCTCATTACAGAAGGGAACAGCCCTGTGTTGGGATGTAAAGGTCACAAGTGTTTCCTTTCACCTCTCCAGATAGGAGTAAGCCCGGCATACACTGGAGGTGACAAGGAGTCTTAGCAGCTAAAGGAGCTTTTGGTGTGTTTTGTGAGATCTCCAAGCCAGTCAGTCCATGGTCCAGAGAGACTGTAGCCTTTTTGTTTGGGTCTAGCAGAGCTGATCTCCTCTGAAGAAAGAATAGTGCTGTTTCTGCATCCCATCGCTCCATGTGGGAGACCCCCGGCCCCAGCAGTGCTTTGTATCCAGCTCTGTGACAATTCAGTGGTTGTTCACCTCCCATTTCCAGCGTGACCATCAGGAGGTAACAGCAGATTTTGATGGGATTTCGGATATACCCCCAAATCTGTTCTACCCTCTCTCCCCCGTTGTTCCCAGGTGAAGGGGAGGGGCCTGGCTGAGTACGGATGAATGAGCTGCCATGGATAACAAAGACTCGGAAGCTGAGATCCACCCTCTGAAGACTGAGGATGCTAAAGCTCAGGAGAACCACGAGAACTCTGTGGAGAGAAGAATTATCATCAAGCAGTCACCACGGCTGTCCCGGCTGTCCCGCTGGCGCACAGCTGCCTTCTTCATCTCCCTCTTCCTGTGTCTGATCATCGTCTTTGCCTTCTCCTTCATCATTCCTTGCCCGGAGCGGCCGGTTTCAGAAAGAACCTGGTTCCGAAACTATGACAGTGCAGGTGAGCTTGCAAGAGTCCTTTTCCTTCCTGTGCCACCAGTTTGAGTTGTGGACCTCTGCCTAAGACCTGGAGCCAGGTCTGCAGGGATGCTGCCCTTGGGAGCAAGAGCTGTGAATACCTGACCTGGATAAGCAGTGGCCCGTCATAATTGGAGTGGCCTTCCAGGAGGTGTTTACAGGATCTAGCGGGGAAATGAGATGCTGCTCTGAAGCTGTGACGAGGTAGCAGGCTGACCTCGTTTGGGAAAACAACCTGAGGAAGGCTGTGGAGGAGCAAATCTTTGTTGGAGTTTGGGCTGTAAAACTTCCCTTGAAGTTTGAGCTGAGATATGGGGACAGTTTGGTGCTCCCTCTGCCAGTATGGCTTCCTGACTTTCCTCCCTGGCTAACAGGAAGGCAAAAAGAGGAATTGCATCTTGTTGGTTTTTGATAAACTGCAGATATTTATAGCTGCTTTGGTTGTCTCTTTAACCTGGGTACTGCTCCCTGGTGGCTCAGCCTTTGCTTCTGGGAGAGCTTTCTGTTAGTCCTGAGTGCAGAGGGAAATGTGCTGCTTGTGCTGTAAATGCAGGGCCAGTACTCACCAGTGGGGACTGAGCTCTGAGTGGGGGTGCAGAAGTCCCAAGTTCTGCTGTTCTGAGCTGCAGAAGGCTGCTTTTAGCTGAGGATGAGAAAGATGGAATATTTAGGGCTGGGTTTCATAAGTTTGGGTTTGTTTTTTTTTGTGTATTTCGGGAATAGCAACCCCACACCAGCTTTGGTTCTTTGTTTAACATAGTTCAAATTCTGGCTGCTTGGCTTTAAAAAAAGATAAATCCTCTGGGGGACAGCAAGTTTAAAATGTCCTTTGCCACTTGTGTCCTTATGTAGATGGCTTTTTTTAAACATCAAAGCAAATTTGTCCTCATGCTACACTGTCAGAGATGGAGGCAGTGAGTAGGTCTCGAGGAATTTGGTTTGTGCTCCAGCCAGCTCTGCTGTTAGTTGACACCACTGTTAGTTGTCACCACTGCCTGGCTTGTCTTCCCTTCCAGGGGCCTACCAGTTTCTTGCTATAGAAGATGTGAATGAAGACAAAGTTCAAGATGTCATCTTCGCTTTCAAAGCTAGCAACGGCAGTGGCAGCTTTAACAGATCCTGTCTGGATGAAGGTAGCTGCTTCAGAAACAGAAAGCCTTGCAGTAAAAGGGCTGTTCTTGCTCTTCTAGCTGTAATTAGTGAGGCTGCTGTGGGTCTGGGAGAGAAAACCAGGTTAGCGGGGTGGGGAGAGGACCTGAGTGAGTCCCAGCTCTTGGGTGGCGCAGAGTAGCAAAGGTTTCTCTGACTCCTCTTCTCCTCAGGTCTGCCTTCTCCGTGTGCCTTCCTGGCTGCTGTGTCTGGCACGAATGGCAGAGTGCTGTGGGAGAGGCCTGCTGCTGAGGACGTGGAGTGGCTGCAGTGTGGCATCCAGCAGCTCGGTGAAGCTGGGGCCCTGGCTTGCCTGGTGGTGGGGAAGCCAACGTCACTCACGGCAGTCAGTCTGCAGACAGGTGAGAAGGGTCCTGCTGCCACACAGAAGATGCTGCTGCTTGCTCACCTCACCTGGTGATCTTCAGACCTCAGAGGCTGGGGATGTCAGTGTGACATGACTTGGTGGTCCATGAACAATGGGTGCAGGGGTTTTGTTCTCTGGACAACCCTGTGCGGGGCCGTTGGGAAGCCTCTGCTCTCTCAGCCCCTCTTCAAAGGCTGGCCTCTGCTCTGGTGCTTTATGCCAGAAGCTGTATTACAAGACCAGCATTTCAACAGCTTTTGAAGCAGGAGAAGCAGTCACTAGCTCTGAGTGTCACTTTATATCTCAGGGGTTGGACACAAACCTGCACCTGCAGTGCTTCTCAGTCATTTTGCGTGTGGGTACCTGCAGCAGCAAGAGGAGTGAGAGTTCAGGGATCTGTGATGCTGAAGTCATCAAGGAGAGCACTTAGGTTAAGGACTTAACAGTTTCAGTGGTCCAGGATTTTTCCTGGTCCTCTGGAAAGCCTTCTTCATTTCTGAAACTACAGATGGAAAAATTGATCATCATCTAACCTGTCCTGGTGAGGACAAAGAGTGGTAGCACTTCTCTAGGCACAGGGCAGTGGCCATTGATTGCATGTTGAACCTTCCTCACTGGTGAAGCCTGAAATAATTTCTATTTGGAGAGCCACTCTTTCCAAGGTTCTAAACAATGCTTGGAAACATATCTAGAATCCTGTCTGTATCTGGTGTTGAACTCCTCATACCCTGCAAGAGAAATCTGAGGAAAAGCCAGCACAGGTTTTAATGTGCAGTGCAGAAGGAAGTGTAGAGCACAGAGCTGGAAAGCTTCTGTACCAACTGAGATGGCTTAGTACCCTCATCAGCAGGCTTTAGCCCAGGTTATTTATAGACTATTAATGAAGTGGTTGCTTTTAGGTCAAAGTGTAGACAGGTGACTGCTGAGCCAAAGGCATGTAACTAAATACAGCAGTAAAGAAATTGCACAAGTATGGAGAGAGGGAACCAGGCTAAGCCACAGGGCACAGCAACAGTATGGTAAGGAAATGTTCCATGGCTGAATTAAAAAGCATGAGATGAAAAGTTGCTTCAGGTAGAAAAGTGAATAACCCAGAAACTGACATATTTGATACCTTTGTGTGATTAAGTAGGTTAAAAGGGTTTTCTTAGCATAGTTCTTTTACTGGGGGTTAGGAGGACAGAGCAGAATAAAATGTATTTAAATAGGCTAAATGTATTTAAAGTGGCAAACTGACTTAGATCACATTGTGCTAAAAACAGCAGTCAGAGCAACCTTTAGTTGTTGATGATTCATCCAGGTGGAGGATTGGTGGGCTTCCAGGGCTCTCGGGTTGCCCAGCCTCTGCCTGTAGGAAGACTGAAGGAGAAGCAGGCAGATTATCATCTGAAAGCTTCTGATGTGGTTTTGACCTTTAAATGCTGATAAAGTTAGAGTGTTCCTATCAGTTCAAGTTATGTTAAGGCTTGCCTCCAAAAGAAATGACCTGAACAAACAATAAGGAAAGGGTGGGAGGGCAGGATTCTGTTTGTGTGGGACATCTGACATTCCTGCATGTTAATCTTACAAGCAAACTGGGACACAATAGCGTAAGATTAGCTGTTCCAGGTCAGAGCAAAAGTCTGTGTAGCTATGTACTCCATCTCTGCTAGGACCAGAAACAGAGTCTTAAGGAAGAGGACAGGTGTGTTGTGTTACACCACTCCTTATATCCTTATCCTCCAGCAGCCTGTGTGGTGAGCCCTGTGAGCAGTTCTGGTCTCCTAAGGGATAGTTGTGAGCCCTGTGAGCAGTTCTGAGCTCCTAAAGGATATGGCAGAAACGAGACCACAAAGATCAGTTGTATAAAATTGCTTCTGTGAGAGAAATCACCAAATAGACCAGAAATCCAACCTGGAGAATGTCTGGCAGGGAGAAAGGTCTCTGCTTCTGCAGCTGCTTGAAGTGAGAGCTGAACTCAGTCATGTAAATCATAGTTTTATTCCTTCTGGAGCAAAGAGCCCAGCCTTTCACCCAGGTGAGATGTGCTGTCTGGGCACTTGTCTAATTTCCATCTTGGCTTCTGTTGCCTTGCTTCTGCTGTGACCTGGTGCTCTGAGGAGGCACCGTGACACCCAGAGGGATGTCAGACTGGGTCTTGCCATCTCCTGTTGGTGGAGCAGGGTGGGGTTCATTTCGGGAGCAGGTGTTAGAGCATGAAAGCTTCTCAAAGCTTTGTGTTGAATCTGTCTCCCTGTTACCTGTTTTTGTTAAGTCAGACTGCTCTTTTAAGAGGGTGATGTGCTTCCTCCAAAGCTACACCTACTGTCTGAGCAGCAAGGAGCAGAGTCCTGTGTGCTGGCATGCAGATTCCATCAGCCTGGCCTTCCTCTGGGAGCTTTGGGCTGTGCTCAAGGGTATAGTTATTGAAAACTTCAGTCCTCTCCTTCCTTTGCCTCTTTGTTTTCATCAGGGGTAAAATTCTCTGCCTTCCCATGATTTCCTAGGGGCAATCTTCTGCTTCACATCTGTTGTCATAGTAACAAATCCAAGTATTTTTTCCAGTGTTTCAGTGAAAGCTTTGGAGAAATCCTGCTGGAAATGCAGAATGCAGCCTGCCTTAAATGATAGCAGGCAGGGTCAGGTAGTAATTCCTTGGCCTGCAGTGCCACTGCTCTTCTGACAAAGAGCAGATGCATTCCTGAAATGATAATTGCTGTCTGTGATCTTGCTTAAAGGGGAGGGTAAGCATTTCCCCTCTGAGCTCCTACTTAGTCACTTAACTCTTCCTTCAAAAGCAGAACTCCCAGTGGTCTCCCTGCACCTCACTGAATTCTGCTGAGCAGTGACTGGGAAGTGGCCAGCAGCCCTGGGCAGTGTGTGTGAAGTAGTCACCCACCTAAGCCTGGAGCTCTTGCAGAGTAACTCCACACACACAAACACCAGTTTTAAAAGCCAAAGCTTTACTACCTCTAGTTACAAACAAGTTTGACTGTGCTGCGCTTGTTCTTTGAAGAATGGAGAGGTGGGATGGGAACTCGGTTGTGGCTGAACATCTGCAGGAGGCAAGTTGCAGCAAACAAAGGTTTTGTTATGAGTAGCTGCCAGACTGTGCTCAGTGTGGCTTCTTTATGGTCTTCAGATGTCTGTGCAGATTTAAGTACATGGCAGCAAGGTTTTAGATCACAATGAAGACTCTCTATGTGCTGACCTGCAGAGAAGCTTTTCCCTGTGCTCTGTGGGTTGATTTGACCTGGGATGTTTGGGTGTGTTTGTGCAGGCAGCCAGAATTACTTTCCAATAGAAGTTGAAACTGTGGATACTGGGACTCAATTGAAATGCTCCAAGGTGCCTCACAGAGCTTAAGTGTGCCTGGTTTGTGGTGCTTATGGGCTGTACATGGCTGGCTGCTGCAAACACTTGGTGAAAGCCTCTCAAGCTAGCACAGATCAGTGAACATTTCCCAATACATCTGTCTTCCAGGGGAAGTTCAGTGGAGACAGTCCAGTGACTTTGGAGCTAATTACTCTGTGCTGGCTCCTGTGTCAGTGATTCCAGATGTGGATAGTGATGGAGTTCAGGACCTGATCATCTTTATTGCTACAGGAGATAAGGTATGTTGCTCTGAGGGTGTGATAAAAGCAGTGGCTGAACCACAGCGGCTGGCAGCAGTGCTGTTTATTTCCATCTTGCCTCCTAAGAGGAAGCATCCAGAGGCCTCTGATTTATTTCTGTGGGCTTAGGGTAGGTTCTTTCCCATCCTGCAAGTGTTTTATGGCTTAAAAAAAAAAAAAAAAAAAAAAAGAAGAGAAAAGCTAGTCAGGAATCCCTGCCCCTTGTCAGCCAGGGTTCCTAGCAGTGTGTGGAGGGAGCCTGGGTGGGGTGAGCTTGTGCTTTTCTGGGGCTCTGCTCACAGAAGTGGAAGGCAACAACCCCTGACATGTTTGGCTCTTACATCAAAGCATGGCTGACAGCCAGCACTTCTGTGCCACCCCTGCCTTTTCCTGATGCCTCTCATAGCACTGCCTGTGGTCTGCTTTGCCCAGCTCTCTTCCTGGTGTTGCTGTGCTGGTTTATTCTGACTGGGGTTCACTTGGAGAAGTTGCTGCCAGTTGTGTAATCTCCCTTCTGACGTTGCTTTTCCCATGGCTTAGAGGGGCAAAGTCATGTAGCTAGAAGTATTTTTATAGAAAACATCTGCATCCCTGTGTGAGTGGTAGGGCATCATCTGCATGCACAGTCTGTCCTGTTTAAAGCTACAGTTCCCTGCCAGTCTGATGGGAGGGGTGGGAGCCCTGTGTCCTCCAGAGTACTCCATAAGTAAACAGGGTTCTGCTGTCCAAGGCTTTGTTGTTGCCAGAGTCGTCAGAAATTCCATCCTCTCCCACTCCTACATTTCTCTTCTGTTTTCTTTCCTCTTTGCTTCTGCTATCCCAATTATCTCAAGACTTCTTTTTCTTTAATCTGAGGCGGACAAGAAATGTTTGAATGTGGTCTCTGTTCTGCAAGACTGCCTTTGGATTTGTTTTCCATTTACCCTCTCTAGCTGTCTTGGTATGGAATCCCTTCCTCCCTCTGGATTTGGCAAGCATTCTGTCAACTTCAGTAACAATACATTCTCTTCTGAGAAATCAAACAGGGCACAGGGAGCCCAAGAGGAGCTCTGCAGCCCCAGGAAAGGCAGCCTCCAAAGGGAGATTCAGCCCTGCTGTGAATTAGCTTTGTTGCTAACGAGGGCTGAAGCTGAATGTTGCATCACACTGCTTTAGAGCTTTGAGCAGCCTGTGGGGAAGGGTCTGTGTGCAGGGCATTTAGAAGGCAGCTAGCTTTTTCTGAGAGTCTCATTTACCCCTGTCTGCTGCAAGCTTCAGCAGGAACAGTCTGGGAACATAAGATGGTGTTCAGGGTGGGGTGGTCTGGGGTGGTTCACTGTGTGAACACCTTTGGCTGTTACTGTCCCAGGGCAGCTGCTGAACCAGGGCAAGGTGAAGGTGTCTACCAGAGCTGGTATGTGTCTCCTCCCAGTGCAGGAGGCTGGGAACAGCTGGTGGACACGTTGCTCTCCCTTTCCAGTATTTTCCTCATCCTCCTCAGCAAACTCCAGACTCACTTTGAGAGCAACTGACTTCCTTCTCTTTCCTAATCCCTGCCTCTGATGGAAGGAAGAGGGAAGGGTTCTTGCCTGACTCAGCATCTCTGGTGGGTGCTGTTTCTCCTGGTCTGGTGTTTCTCTTTTCCCTGGTGTTTATTGCTCTCCCCGGGTCATGCCTGTTACCCAGACATTTGAATCTCATCTTGATTTCAGCCTTCATTCTCCTGAGTGAAATGTTTTACTGGATTCTGTTGCCCTCCATAAAGAGTATGGAGAAACTTGTCAGCTCTTTTTTTTTTCTTCTTGGACTCATGTCAGCCTTGGGAGGACTAGATTAGGACACTTGAAATATTTAGTAGAGCTACCATGTGAAGACAGGTTTCTCTCTGTGTTCAAATGCTGCTTTGTTTCTGCCCTTCCGTCCTCTCCATCACTGTCACTGCTCAATAGACTTGAATTGATCTTTGCTGTCCTCAGCAAAGCTGGGGCTTGCTGTCCAGCAGTGCCAGCCTGCAGAGAGGGCTTAGCAGAGACAGTAAAATCTGTGGCTGTGCTCAGAGTGGTTTTCAAGCTTGCAGAAGTATTCACAGCAAAGGGGTCATCCAACCCATGCTCACACCTCCAAAACCAGGGAGAGACTTTTCATCCAAGCCTGTGCTCTTCCCATTCAGTGCTGTTCAGTACCAGCTGCTCAGAAGCTGTGGAAACCCCCTGAGCTGGAGCAGTCACAGCATGGTCCAGCTTTAACCTTTCTATTTTCTTAATCCCTTCTCTGTGTAGATTAAGACCTTCATCCATTCAGGAAAAACAGGCAAACAAATTGGCTCCCCTGGCAGCCTGGATGTGGATGGCCAAGCTCGCTATGTGAGGCTGGACCTGGCTGCCTCCTCCTCCTCATACTTCCTTTTCTATACAGGTACAGTTGTGTTTGGGGCCAGCCTGCAGAGTGGAATCACTGGTCTGAAAGAGGGCTTTGCATCCTGAAAGGCTGGGTCCTGCTTTCACCTGGCAAAAGAGCTATTCAAGGACATTCAGGGAAAGGGGGGAAGGGGGGAATTCTGCTTGAACCAGGGATTGTTGCATACTGTGGTAATTTTATTTGAGAATATAAGGTTTATATAGTCATTTATAGCAAATGATTACTGTGGAACAGTTGGATTATGAGGAGATAAGATGTTAAAAGCATTCAAAAGCAGGCTGGAGTCTCAAAATACCACTACAATTCTATGATGCAAGCCCTAAAAATACAGTTCATCTGCCAGCTCTGGAAAGGAGAGTTCAGAGGAAGGGCAGGATAACTCAGCTCCCTCATTCTCACTTTCTTTTTGCACAGAAAACTCTCTCTATGCATATTCCCTGAAAGATCTCTACAGTGCAGCAACTGGGATGGAAATGAAGCTTCCTGGCCTTGAGCAAGATCCTCAGTGGGAGAAGAACATTGACCATGCCACACACCGCTTCTCCCTTCTCAGGTGTGAGGTGATGGTGGGTGGAGGGCACTGGTGTTCCTGACAGTGTGACTGCTGTGGCTTTGCTCTTTACTGGCTACCTCACTTTTGGATTAGGAGCAGAGCCAAAGCTTGGGGAGAGGGCTGATGTTGATGGCCTGGTCAGAGTTTCACAAGAAAGGAAGGAAGCCAGGCTGGGTTTCCTATTTGTGTTTACTGTGCAGGGGAAAAAACAAAACCCCTAAATGAAACCATCCACAATCTAGAAAGCATAATCACAGAATCCCAGCATGGAAGGGACCTCTGGAGATCATCCACCCACAGCAGTTGCCCAGGATCACAGCGGCCAAGGGAGTTTGGGATCTCTCCAGAGGAGACTCCGCAACCTCTCTGGGCAGCCTGCTCCAGGGTTCCAGCACCCTCACACCAAAGTTCAGATGGAACCTCCTGGGTTCCAGTTTGTGACCATTGCCTCTCGCACCACTGACAAGAGTCTGCCCCCAGCCTCTTGCCCCCCAGCCTTTATCTCTTGCTGAGCATTGCTCAAATCCCCTTCTCCAGGCTCAGCAGCCCCAGGGCTCCCAGGTAATCACTTTGTGTCCTTGTTCAGCTCTGCAGACATTCGTTACCTGACGAAGATCCCTGGGCCGTCACAGGAGAGCCTCCTGGTCGTGAGCTCGGAGATGGCCACGCTGCTCAGCACACGCAGCCTCCAGAGTGTGTGGAGCCTCAACGTGTCCCACGTTGTCAGGTAGCGTTACCCATCTGGGCCAGGGGTGGCATTGCCAGGCTCACAGTGTCCTCCCAGGTGCTATTTTGTTTTCTTAATTCCGAACACAGGAGCCTGCTCTGTAGTCACATCTCGACCTTGCTTAGTGGGTTGTGTCCTCTGCTAGCAAATACCAGGTGCTGCTTCAAACTGGAGGAGCCCAGAGCTTTGATTCTTCACCTGTGCCTGCCATGATGTGGCTGTTCTAGGACTGGGCTCAGGCTTGGGAGGGGTACCAGGCTCACCTAATGTAGCAGTCAAATCTCTTACCAGGGGGGTGGTAGGAGGATAGAAGCTGCTCTGAAGGAACAAGGTGTCCCCAGGCCATCAGGTTGTGTTTTGATCTCTCCCTTTTCTTTCTGTCCCTTAGGGAGCCGCTGCTTGGTTACTTCAAACCTGATGTTCTTGGTATTGTCCTTGAGAGTGAAATCAGCCCCAACAGGAAGAAGGTTTGAAATCTCTTCCTTTTAATTTCCCTTCTCTCTGCATGTCGCAGCTCAAGCAGGCACTGAGGCGAGGACAGGTGGTGGGATGTGTTCCTTCTGGCTGAATTTAGGAAGCTTTAGGCTGGGAAAGCATCTCTTTCAACAGGTTATTGAAGGCAGCTCAGGCACTTCAATTCTCTTCTCAGCAAGAGGCTTCAGTGACGAAGCTCTGAACCCCTTGAAATAGCTGCAGAACTTGTGACGGTGCTCTGACGTGGCCTGCCCCAGGTCTCACAGCTCTGTGATGCTCAGCTTGAAGTACCTCCTCAACTTCCCATGTGTCAGAAACTTGTTCCCATAGACAGTGTGGTGGAGAGACAGCTGACTTGACTTCTCTCTCATGGCTTGTTAGAGCTCTTTGATTTCAGTTCCTTTTCATTCCTCCCTGCTAGGTTATGATTATTGAAAGTGGATCTGGTGCAGTCCAGTGGGACCTGAAGCTGAACTGGAGAGCAGAGAGCCCTGGGCCAGCCACACTTTCTACTGCTGATCATCGGTCTGCCTTCCTCTTCTGGGGTGAATACCAGGCTCCAGGGAATGAAACGGTGAGAAGTGCTGCTGGGTGGTTGCTGTTCTCCAGACTCACTGGCCCAGACCTGAGTGCAGCTGCCACCTTCTCCCAGGGTTCACATTGGCATCTGTCCCTGCCTCTGCCACTGCAGCCTCCTGCACTGCCTTTGTGGTTGCCGACCAGCCTGGTCTGCTGGAAGCAGGCAGATATCTGCATGCGGTCTGGTCTCTACTGGGTCCTCAGAACATCTGTAGTAGTATCCCTGCTAGCAGCTGGTGGTGGCACAGCAGCTTTTGTCATCCTCAGCTTTGCTAAGTAGAGAGAAGGGACTTTGTGGCTGTGTGAGCGAAGTCACTGTGCTGCCCAGAGCCCTGCCTTGGTATGGGACTGTAGGGGAGGTGAGAGGCTGCAGGTTTGGTACCTCTGGTGTTGCTGCTGTTTGACTGGGAGCCTTCTGTGGCAGTACTGCACATGGGGATGTCCCATAGCCATGTGAACATCCTCTCCCTGTGCCAGGACCGTTGCTGGCAGCCTTGATGCAGAGCTCAGCTGCAGAACTGAGCCCTCTGAGGCAGGCAGCCTCTGTGACAGGTTGTGTCTTGGAGCATGCCCAGACACCAATTGAGGTTCCTGGGTTTTCCTTCCTGATTCCACCAGCCCTAAGGCAAAAATCTCTCTCCCACCTGTAGCAGACAGAGCTGCTCTGTGTGGGGAGCTTAGGGTGGGAGGAGAGCATGCATCAGTAAGAACAGGGATGAGCTGGGCAGGCCTGGACAGGTACCTGACTGGATGTATTCTGTGGAACATGGGCAGCAGCTGAGCCTGGTGCTGGCACTGGCTCTGGGATGACCTGTGGGTCCCTGTCCTGAGGGAGTCATTTTGGTTGCAGAGATCCAGAGCTCCTCTCCAGAAGCTGTATCTTTTCCATCCTTCCTACACGAATGTCCTGTTGGAGCTCCGCAATAGCACAGAGCAAGTGATTGCCTTTGACGGTAAGTCCTCTGCTCCCAGCCCTCCAGCGAGATGGTGCAGGAGGACTCTGGCCATCTGGTACCTCCTGGGCTCTGGGTGCATGGTGTTGGGGCTGGTGGCCAGTCTGAGCACAGACCTGAGGCTGGGCTTTTCCCTCCGCTCTGCGTTCCAGCTGCACTCTTTGAGCGGAGCCGCCACGCCTGCTATGTGCTGCTGAGGGGCCCTCGGGCCAGCGAGGAGCCGGGGCTGGTGTCTCTGATGAAGAGGAAGCTGAAGGAGGACGTCTCTGAGAGCAGGGTGATCTGGCTGAACCAGGTGGCTGTGGACAGCGAGCAGTACGTCCGGGACCGCCTCTACAGGATGCGATTCCAGAGCCGAGCCTGAGCCTGCCAAGGGATGGGGGGAGGCCACCCTGGGCCGGGCATCTCCAGGCTGCCTCTCCCTGCCAGCCCAGCTCACAGAGTCGAGTGAGAAGCTGCCTTTCTCCATCCACGAACCAAAGCATGGCTGGCAAGGAAACAACTCCAGTGCCTGGGGATGCCCAGGCTGTGAGGGGCAGCTGCCAGCACACCCATCCTCAGATCTGATGGGACTTCAGTGCTTGGCCACCACTGAAGTGTCGTCAGCTCGGGGAGGAGGGCTTCCCCCTCCGTCCTTCTGTGCCTGCAGGCTGCTGGCTCAGGTGGTGCTGCAGCAGAACACTTGCTCGCTGGGGATGCCGGAGATGGTGATTTCTTGTGGAGCTTGAATGTGTGATGTTAGGTTTCCTTCCTGAGTCAGCTCTCCTGGCTGTGGCAGAGGCACTTGCCTGTGGGTGGATCTGCAGTTGCTCTCCTCCTGGGTTTGGGCCCCTGCTTTGGCAGTCATGGAGGGAGATGTAGTGGTAGACCCCAGCCATGGTGGAGACAATGTGGCTGAGGGTCACCTGGGCCAGCAGAGTGCAGGGTAAAGTGACATTATACTTAAAAATGGCTTTTTCTCCTCAGAAGAGCCTGATGTGCCCTACTCAGCAGTCACCAGCCTACCTGTGTCTGTCTGCTGCTTCTTCAGCCAGGCTGTACAGCATTGGTGACACAGAATGGGAGCTGGTCTCCCACCTTGAGTTAGCATCAGTACTCCTCCTTACCCCAAATGTGATTGTAGGTGATCTGGAAACCACCCTGATTCCCAGGCTGGCTCACCCCTGCTGTTACAGACACCACCTCTCATGCTGGTTCTGAAGTGCCAGGGGATCTAGAACATTTTTTCAGAGTATAATTACACTTTAACCTTTCCTGGGAGCTGGGCTTGCTGCTCTGGGAAGCTTTGTACCTGAGTGGCAGTGCCAGCTGCCCTGCAAACACTCATCCAGCCTTGCAGCTGCCCAGGAGCCTTCTCCAAGTGTTGTCCCCTCTGCCAGGAAGTGTGCAGGCTGCAAGATGGGCATGAGCTGTTCAGGGAAACCACACAAGGCCTCTTTGCAGCACAGCTTGCAAGAGAGCTCTGCACTGCCTCCCTGCCGTGGGGACTGGAGTGGTGCTGGGTGAGGATCTGCAAGAGCTGTTCTCTATCCAGCCTGGTAGCCTGAGGGAATGGGACAGGTTGCTGGGTGAGAATGATGTTTTCCCTGGTCACTATGGTAGTGTGGCATGTTTGCTCTGCCCCATTCCTTGGTGGGCACCAGTGGGGGCTGTAGAAACAAGGTGGAAAGCCTGGAAAATGGTTTGAATCAGCTGCTCAGTCCTGAGAACTGCAGTGCCCACAACAGCCATGCTGAGACACGAGCCCTGGCCCTGTGCTGCTGGGCTGGGCTTCCTCCCACCCCTAACTGCTGGGTGGAAGACACAACCTTCCAAATAACCTCTCTCAGGTTTGGCAGTGCTGGGAGGGGGCTTGGCCAGCTCCTCCTTCCCTTACCTAGTCTCGGCTTGGGGTGTGTGTGAAAATACTGTAAGATGAGGAACTTGTGGCTGGGCATCAGTTTGGGTAAGGTTGGGCATCACTTCTTACAGCAACTGCTGAGCTTTCACCTGCTGCAGGGTGGCTCCTGGCTTGGGCAGCTGATGTCACCCAGGGACATGCACGCAGCTTCAGCTCTCCCACTTGTGCAGCAAAATGAGCTGCAGCATCAGTGGTCTGCCTGGACCCTTATCTCCTGCTTCCAACTGGCCTGGTTGTGACCCAAATGGTGCCCTGGCACCCTCTGTCCTGTGCCCCATAGCTCAGGCAGTTAAGGGAGCTGTGTGGGATGAGTGCTGCTGGAAGAGCTGAGTCCTGGGGCATCCAGGCTATGCAGGAAGCTGGGGATTCACCCAGGAGAGCACTCCACAGCCTCCAAAGCACCCCGGACTTAAAATGCTGGGTTTCCCCCTCTGTTCCTCTCCTCCTAAGCTGATTTCTGGGGGAGTCTGGGGGTGCAGGGAGGCTCTTCTGCTGTGTCTTCTGGCTCAAGTCACCCACCTCATGGCTCAGCTGAGGACTAAGCTGTGAGGGCCAGATTCAGCTTGCTGGGGCAGAACAGAGAGATGGGCAGTGGGAGCCCCAGCTTTAGGTCCCTGTCTGACCTGAGCATTGGTGTGGATTCTATCCCACCAAGCTTCCCTGGCAGGGAGCAAGGTGCCCAGGCTGTGTCCTCACCATGGTCACGCTGTCTTGATGCTCTGCCTCCTCCAATCCCCACTTGGACCTGACCTTTAGGCACACTGAATGTTTCTTCGGGAGAGCTGGGTTTTTGGCTTTGGGGGCACTTTTCTGGCTTTAAATTGTCCATTCATGTTTCCAGAGACTTTGGAAACAGAGATTTCCCTGTGGCAGCTCAATTAAACGCATCAGTGCCAAACCAGCACCTTCCTAACAAAACCAGTCCTTTTTTTTCAGCTGCTTTCTCTGTGTCATTGGTTTGGTTTTTGCTGTATTTAATGAATGACTGTGCCTTGATTCAATAACTCAGATGGGTGATGATGGCATCTATCACTGTGTCACATGTTAGTGTGGGTTTTGACACTTAAGACTGTTTGGTTTGAGTCTTTAACTTACTGCAAATTGTGCCCTGTAGGACTTGGTCTAACTGGGATGGTTCCAATAAATCCTCTTTTGCATTGTTTGTAAATGGTGCCTGGCTTTGCTTGTTGCAGCTGAGGTTATGCAGGACTTGGGGAGGGTTTTTTGGCAGCCCTTTTGTGTGGCTTCTTGAAGGTAGGAACCTTTCTTTATGGGAAGGATCCAGGTGTCCTGGTGATGCTTTGATGGCTGAGCTGGTCTGGCTCTGCCCTAAAGCAAGTGACAGAGATGGGAGCGTGGCAGGAGGCTGGAGTTAAATAACCAGGCTGGGCCAGCCCAGCCCTGCCCCCCCGCCTGGGGCTCTGTGACCTGGTTTTACACCCCGAGTTCCTGCTGCAGTCCAGCAGCATGAAAATCCCATGCCGGGGCTTGGACTGGAATCAAGCCGGAGGGAGCTGCGTGGCAGGCGCTCTCTCCTGGAGCGTGGGACCATCTGTCACTGCCTGGTGGCTGCCAGCACCAGGCTCCCAAGCTTCATCCTGTGACAGAGGCTCCTGCGGCTTCCCCTGCCCCATGGCCCCTCTGTGCCCCAGCACTGAGCTGAGAAATCCCTCTGCTCAATGCCAGGGTCCCCAGCTCTGCAGCAGGGGAGGGCAGGATGCTACAGTCCTGAGCACCCCAAGTGGCCACACGCTGTTACGCAGAGGGAGGGCTGGCACCACTTAGTCTACTGCAGGCTGGGGACACCTCCAGCCTGCTCTGTCCCTGGGGTCCAAGGCTGAGAGCTGGTGGGCACCAGCCCCCTCTCCTTTATATAACCACCAGCATTAATCCTCCCCCATCTGAGCTTGGCTCCCAGGAAGGGAATAATCCTGCAGTGCCATCCTCGACCTCTGGTCAGATTAATGGCCATGGGCAGGCAGAGTGGCCCAGCTGCCAGCCCCACTCCCTGCCTGCCCCTACCCTTGCATCCTCGGCATGGTGACCTGTGGCACCTCTGGCTCACCTCAAAAGGGCTTTTTGTCCTCCCTGGGGGCTGTACACCAGTGGCAGCAGGGTGACTGAGTGCCCTGTGTGCCAGCTCAGCCATACCAGGAGCCCCTTGGAGCAATCAGAGTTGTATGGTGGCTGTGCCACGGGCACACATCCCTGGGGTCTGTACCCTTGCTGGGTGCTGCAGGCAGAGGATGGGGTGCTGCCAGCCCAGGAAGGGAGGACAGACTAAAATCCATCCCCACCACCAGGTGCAGCCCTTGCCCTGGTCACCCCTCCCTGAAAACCACGGGAGCCACGGCGTTCCCCCACAGGGGTTTTATTGTCTTGTGCCTGGGGAGTGGGAGGAGGCAGGGACCCTGCACCAGGCCGGCTGGGTGCAGGGTCTCTGAGGGCGAGGAGGGTGCAGGGATGTGAGCTGGGGCTGCCTGGGGGCCAGCTTGGCCCTGGGGGCTGGCCTGGGGGGCATATGGCTTCTCTCCTTCAGTGCTACTGCCGGCAGGGCCAGGGTGTGCTGGGGACACTGTGACTGAGCCCGAGGGGTCTCCCGTGTTGGCAGGGGACCGGGGCCCTCAGCTCTCCTCCTCGGGGACAGGGGCTGCTGCTGGGCTCTTGTTCCTCTCCTCGCTGTCACCCGCGGGCAGGAGCAGCGCCGGGCTGGGGCTGGAGTGCCGCTGCTTGCGCATGAAGGGGAAAACCCTGTGGGCAGAGTGGGGTCAGCACTGGTGGGGACCACACCACCACCCCGGATGGCATTCCCTGCTCTCACCGCTGCTTCTTGGTCTCTGGAGGGATGATGGCCTCTGCCAGGAGGTTCTTGTATAGGTCTGACTTGAGGAACCGGGGGTAGGAGTCCTGGAAGAGCAGAGGCATCAGGCTCCTGCCCAAACCTGCCCTGCACAGCCCAGCCCTGCCTTCCCCTACCTTCTTCATCAGCATGTAGATGTGCATCTGGGCATCATCCATCACGTAGCGATGGGGAGTCTTGATGCCTTCCAGCGTCCTCTCCATCGTCTTGCTGTCGATGTTCACCCAGCGTGTGGCCCCAGGAGCCAGGAACTGCCTAGGGAGTCACAGCTGCTGGTGAGCACCCAGTTCTCAGCAGGATGTAGCACCACGGTGGCTTGGCCCCCACCAAACCCCAACCCCCTAAATCCTCAGCCCATTGGCACTCACTGGTAGATGGAGTCCACGATCTCATCGATGCGGGACTGCTCCCCATAGCGCAGCTCCTCACACGCCTCCCAGAAGCTCAGGTTCTCAGCTGGGGAGGAGGGGCGTGGTGTTGGAGATGGGGTGAGGCCCCCAGGCCATTACTGCTGCACCCACAGCTCAGCCAGCTGGTGGGCCAGATGCCTAAGGTGGAGCCAGCTGCTGCAGTGGGTGGTAGGTCCAGGGATGCTGGGATGTGGCAGTGTGTCAAGGAGTGCAAGGATGTGGTAGTGGGTCAAGGGCTGCCAGGACAGGTTGGTCTAGGGGTGCTGGGATGTGGTGGGAGCTTTGAGGTTGCCAGGATGGGGCAGTAGGTTTGGTGATGCCAGGATGGCACGATGGATTAGGTAGTACTGGGCCATGGCGATGGGTCTGGGGGTGCTGGGACAGGTGAGTGAGTTGGGGGCACCAGGACGTGACTATGTGTGTGGGGATGCAGTGGGTGAGGGGAAGTGGAGCTGAGACTGCTCACCACTGAACTCCTTCTTGAGGAATTCAAGGAGCTGTGCCCGGCCCAGAGGGTCCATGAGGAGTTCACTGAAGTTGAAGCCCCAGCGCTCCACACGCAGCTTTGTGGGGGTCAGCACCCTGAGGGGGACACCACTGTTGGGGTGGGCAGTGGGCAGCTTTCCCGTGGGGTGGGGTGCTGGGCGGGGGGGATGAGTGCTTACGTGGGGGCATTCATGGCCCAGTACGTGGTGTCGTCCGTGATCCAGGGGTTGCTGGGCAGACAGCCAGACATGATGGGGTCATGAGGCACGTACTGCTCGTTGAACTTGATGTACCTGCCAGGAGGGGCAGCTGGGGGTGGCCAGGGCCACCAGCTCACCACTGCCACCAGCCCCAGCAGCCATGGGAAGATGGTGGGGGTGCTCAGCATCTGCTCCCCATCAAGAGTGATTGCAGTGTGGGTGCTGCCATGCCAGCAGCTGGCTGCAGGGGTGCAGGTGCCCCCACACCCTGACGGAGACCCTTCCCACAGCCAGGGCAGCCACCAGCCACTCACCCCTCAAGGCAGATGGAGGACTTCACTCTGGTCCTGGCCATGGCCTTCCTGCAGTACTCAATCTGGGGCCGTGCGCAGGGCAGGCATCAGGGGTGCCCGGCAGCCCCTGTCCCCAGAAGCCACCCCCAGCCCCACCCCACTCACCTCCCGCTTGTAGTAATCCATGTTCTTGGTCTGCAGGAGATGCACAGAGACGGGTGAGGACACGCTGGGCCCAGGACATTGTGCCCACCAGCCCTGCCATTGCCATCTTGGGCAAGGACCCAGGCATCCAGAACCCCTCCTTGCCCTGGCATCCTCTGACCATGCCTGTGGTCTCCAGCCCCATCCCCACCTGCTTCTGGATCAGCTATCACAGCCCAGGGGCTTGACCCCACAACCCCAGCATGGCACCAGCCCCAGGTTAGTGACACTTACGTGGGCAGAGGACACGGAACACGGCGCAGAGAAGAGAAAGCAGGTAGTTAGTGAGGAAAGCCTGGGGCAGGGGTCACTGGGGCAGCGTTAGTGGGATCATGACACAGGGAAGGGCCCAGCAGAGGGTTCCCACAGGGATTAGGGGTGAGGGCACAGAGGGATGGCATGCACATGGGTGAAATACGTGGACTCCCCAGCTCAGCTGGGACACACAGATGTTAGCAGAGCTGGGCTTCCCTCCGACATGAGTACGACCTAGTGGGGGATAGCCAGGCACCCACTGGGGCAGCTGGGCACACACAGGGGTTACACCCTGTGCCCACTGGCAGCCCCAGGGGTGCCTGGCCCCCTGCTCACCAGCTGGACACGGGTGGTGTGGCTGTTCCTGCGCTCAGGGCCCTGCTCCAGCACACTGGGGGCTCCTGGCTGCAATAAGAATCATGCTGGGGGCTGATGGGACCCAGCGGGCCTGGGCTGTGCCCAGTGCCAGGCCGGTGCCCAGGGCTGCACCCATGAGCCCAGCACCACTCACTCCCTCAGCCCATCCTCACCGGGGGCCGGTTGACAAGCCAGTAGGCTTGCTCCTGGCAGTCGATGACAATGCGGTCGCCCTTCCTCCGCTGCTTGGCTGCCCTGCCCATGCAAAGGCAGTGGGGAGGTGCTGGCACCCTGCCTTCCTTGGCATCCAAGGGTGCTCCATCCCCAGTGGGGTGCAGTGGGACCATGCCCACACTCACCGGAGCTGCTCTCGTGCCTGCATCACCACAAAGTCCCAAGTGTGGTTGATCCGCTTGTGCAGGAGGTTGTAGTTGTCCTAGAGAGCAGCAGCAGCTGTGTCACCCAGGAGGGCACAGCATGCCAGCTGTCCCCTTGTCTGGCTCAGGGTGCTATTGCTGCCTCCACACCCCCATGGGTGAGCTGAGGCCCTCATCACAGGCATGGGGAGGGCACCACTCACCTTCTCGTGCTCAATCAGGTCACCCTGCTTGCGGATATTTTTCTTGGCCAGGTAAATGGCTGCAAGAGGAGCGGTGGCACCTCAGGGTGGGCCAGGAAGGGGCTGCAGCCCTTGCTGGTGCCAGCAGCACAGAGGCACCTACCATAATCTAGCTCTGTGGCTGGCCATTTGGTGCTGGTCCAGAAATAAGGGGTCTGTGGGGGAAAAGAGTCAAGGCACACACCGTGTGGTGCCACAGTGCCAAGCCGGGGGAGCACCAAGCCCAGAGCAGTGCCCATGCCACGGTGGAGCATACCTGGAAGCGGTAGGGTGACTCGTCTGCCCGCAGCACCAGGTTGCGGGGGTCTCTGAGGGGGTAGATGTAGCCATGCTTCACGATCAGGTTGCCGAGGTGCAGTGATTCTGGGGGAAGCAGCATCAGCAGGGGGCTGTATGGTTGCTCAGTAGCCCCTATCGCCCCTGCAGCGGCAGCTGCCTGTGCCAGGGCACTCACCCTCCTCGGAGATGCCGTACTTCTGGATGAGCCACTCCACGATGTCATTCCCTGGGGACCAAGAAAGCATTAGTGGTGGTGCCACGGGGTTCCCCCAGACTGGGTACAGGGAGGTTCAGAAGCTGGGCATCCTGGCACGGCATGGTGGGGTCACACAGGGTGATGAAGGCCCTGCCAAGGACGTGCTGGGCTGCCTGCCCTGGTGAGTGCCCGCCCTGCTCAGCCGATGCATAATTGATCCCAGCTGCAGTGCTGAGCACCCGTGGGTGGGGGGAGGCAAGCAGTATGGGGTGCCACAGGGCTGGGTGCAGTGCTGGGGCCACCCAGAGAGCACCCACCAGCCTCTTCCACCCCAATTCAGGGACCCACCTGTCATGGCGTGGGGGATGACGGTGATGAGCAGGCGCTGGTTCCTCATCTTGATGCCCATGTCGGGGTCCTGCATGCTGACGATCATCTTCTCCATCTGCTGGGCAATGCTCACCACACTCAGCCCCTTCCTCTGAGCACACCAGGCCTGGGCATGGCATGGCTTCCCCACCCCAACCCAGGGAACAGTGTGCTCAGCCTGGGGACAGCCTGGCAACCCGCAGCTGGACCTGGGGCACTCTGTGCCCAGCTCAGGGGTAGCCTAACTTCCTTCACCCAGACCCAAGGCAGCCTGTGCCCAGCCCAGGGAAACCCTGACTTCCCTTTCTCCAACCCAGGGTACTCGGTGCTAGTTTCAGGGACGGCTTGGCACCCTGCAGCCAGACGTAGGGAACCTTATGCCCACCTAAGACACGACGTGGCACCCCCCCACCCCAATGCAGGGCACCCTGTGTTCAGCCCGGGCACAGCCTGGCACCCCGCAGCCGTACCTCATCACCCTGTGCCTGGAGCAGGACCAGCCCGGCATCCTGCAGCCCGATCTGGGGCACCCAGCCCCCGGGCATTTCTGGGCCGTCTTTGGGGCTGAGGCGGCAACCCGGGCCGGAGGGCGCGGTCTGAGCCCCCAGCTCCGGAGCACTACCCGTGGGTGTCCCAGCGCAGCGGTGCCGGGGTACTGCTGCTGTCCCTCGGGGCACTATGTGCTGCCGGTCCCCGGCGATCCCGACGCCCGTCCCGCCGGCGGTGCCCGGTGCCCGATGCCTGCATTGCCCAGTGCAGTGCCTGTGCCCGGTCCCACAGTCCCAGTGCCCGGTTCCCGGTCCCCGAAGGGCTAGTGCCCAGTCTCTACAGCCCCAGTGTCCAGTCCCCGCAGTCCCCAGGGTACCGGCGCCCGTCGCCCGGGCCGCCTCTGTTGCCCACAGCGCCTGGTGGTCCCGGCGCGGTGCCAGCCGTCTGTGGGCCGGTCCCGGCTCACCTTACGCAGACAGGGCATCTGGAGGCGCGGGGACCGGCCGCGGGGGCCGCCGATGGTCATCGCGGGAGCGCGCCCCGAACTGCGCCGCTCACCCCGGCCCCGCCCGGCCCCGCCCCTGGCCCCGCCCCTGGCCTGGCCACGCCCTGCGCTGGGCACCACCGAGCCTCGACCCCGGGACCCGGCACCGGCCCTCTCCCTGCCTACTGGGCTCCACTGACCGAGTTCCTCCGACCCCGCATCGCCCGGGGCCGTGGCTCTGCGCCGGGTCGGGAAAGCGCAGGGCTGGCCCCGGGGGTACCGGTGGCTGCCCGGTGCAGGCACAAGGGGGAACCACTGTAGCTGTTGCAGCGGCTGAGCCGGCAGCGTGCGGGCAGGGCGCGGGCAGGGCATCGAGGGTACCGGCAGGGTTGTGAGGGGTTGTGGGCAGCGTGGATGTGCTGGCAGGATGTGGGCAAGCAGCATACAGGGTGTGGGCAGTGCGAACTGGGTGCTGGCTGGGTGCGAGCAGCGTGCAGGTACTGCAGGGTGAAGTGCGGGCAGTGCTTTGGGGTTACAGGCCGGGTGCGGGCAGCACGGGCAGGGTACGGTCAGATTGCAGCCAGCGTGTTGGGTAGCGCGTTCAGGGTGCGAGCAGTGCAGGGTGAAGTGCGGGCATCGCATTGGGGTTACAGGCAGGGAGCGGGCAGTGTGCGGGCAGCGCGGGGCGGGCACGCACGGCCGATGAGCTCACTGCAGTCTCGCCGCCCATGAGCGGCGGGGCTGGAGCCGCCCGGCGCCGAGGGGCGGGGGCGGGCGGGGGCGGGCAGCGGAGCCGCCGCGTCTGCGGGAGCCGCCGCCGCCGCCGCCCCGCCGGGCAGCGCCGGGGAGCGCAGCGGGGGAGCAGCGGGGCTGGGGCGGGAGCGGAGCAGCCGTCACCGGCGAGCTCGGCGGCACCGGGCGAGAGGAGCGCGACCGCCGGCCCCAGAGGAGCCGCCGACACCGGCAGAGCCGCGCCCCGGGCCCCGGTAGCGGCCGCCCCGCCCGGCCCTGGGGGCGCTGGGCCCCCTCCCGGTCCGGCTTAGCCATGCTCGGCCTGGATGTGTGCGAGGCCGGCGGGCAGCTGCTGGAGCTGCTCTGGCTGGCGCTGTGCTACCGAGGTGAGTAGCGGTGAGAGGGTATCGCTCGGGTGCCCCGGGAGAGGGGGGAGCATCGCCCCGGGTCTCCAACAGGTGAGCGGCACCCAGGGCGTTCCTGAGAGAGTATCGCCCCAGGCCCCGGGGGACCAGAGCATCCCGTGGGGTTGGGGGAGCCCCCCCAGCCGCCCCTACCACCGGGCAGCCTGTTCTGTGCCACCCAGCGCGTGTCACCCTGTCCTGCCACCCTTGCAGGGCTGGGAGAGCTCCTGGGTGGGTGCATCCCTGAGCTGGGAGCCAGCGTGGATGGGTGCCACACGCTGCCAGGGTGCAGAGGCCTTTGCCAGGGTGCACCCAGGGGTACAGCAAGGCCACCGCTCCATGCCCTGGTCACCACTGCTACCCTGGGGATTCACAGAGCTGGCCCTGTGGCCCCTACCTCGGACTGTGCCCCCTGCATGTCCCCAGGGATGGGGTTTCCAGGGGCTTTGAGGAGCTCAGGACTTGCAGTCAGAAGGGTGATGGATGTGGGGAGGAAAAAGCAGCAGTCAGGGCAGAGACAGGGGCTGTGGAGATATCACCCACCCTCGTACCCCCCACTGCCTGGCACCCATTAGATCCACCATTTGCCCCAGAGCTGCTTTTTGATCCCTGCAGTCACTGGCAGTTTGGGTTTAGGGTGGTAGATGGGGCTGGTGGCTACCCAGCAGGATTGAAGGGGGCTGCAGGGTGGTGACAAAGACCTCTCTGAGTGACAGGATGTGAAGGGCACATGTGGGCCATGGTGGGCTGCAAATACCCCCCCAGGATTGTGCATACCACACAGGCACCGGCTTGCCTGGCTCTGTGACTGTGTGGAAATGCAGCTGGTGGCAACGCCTCGGGTCTCAGCTGTGCCACCAGGCCCTGGTGACAACAGAGCCTGGTGGTGTCCCCACAGCCCCAAGAAGGGGGACAACTCGGTTGCCCATGGGGTATTGCCCACATCTATCCATGGCATCTGCCAACTCAGCCACCACCTGCCCACTGGTGCCTGCCTGTCAGGGGGTGGGGGTGTCCCCCGGGTGCCCCTGGGACTGCCACTGCCTGTCCCCTGCAGACATCATGGCTGACAAGGAGGGGGTGACGCTGTCGCTGGAGGAGGAGGAGGATGCCGACGTGGCCCTGGCGTATAAGACACCGGAGAAGAAGAGCCTGCAGGAGATCCAGGAGCTGGACCCAGGGGACGAGAGCCTGCGGAAGTACAAGCAGGCTCTGCTGGGTGCCATCCCTGCTGTCCTGGGTAAGGCTGGGGGCTGTCTGCCAAGCTGGGCATTCACCCCAGTACCCTGGCACCCCAGCACCCTGGTAACATAGGGGTGCAGGTGATGCAGCCTCTGTGGAGGCTCTCTCCAGGCTCAGGCATCCCCAGCACTGCAGAGCATCCCCAGCAGGGAGGACACATCCTAGCTGGCATTCCCCGTGGGTGCTGCCCATGCCTCCCACCTGTGCGGGGACCCTGGCATCCCCCTGAGAGGGTGATGGCTTCCTGGGGACCCCGGTTGCCATGGATATGGGATCACCGCTGCAGTTTCCATAGGAACGGCTACAAGGGACTGGGAAATTCATTGGGATGACAGATGAAGTGAGCAGCTGCAGGGCCCGGGCTGGCACGGCTGTGGGTGCCCAGGCAGTGCCTCCTCTCCCGCAGCAGCCACCCCAGCCTGCTGCTGCCCTCGGTGCCTTCACTACCTGGGCTGGGGAGGGGACTCCATGGGTCCAGCACCCTGGTGGGTGCAGGGATCCTGGGGGGGGGGATGTGCCAGCTGGTGAGGTGTGTGCAAGCCAGAGGAGTGCCCAATGAGGGGTGTGCAGCCTGGGGGGAAATGTGCAGGCTGGTGGGGTGCAAGCTGCTGAGGGAGTGCAGGCTGAGCTGGATGCCTTTGCTTGCATGTGTTACCTCCTCCCCACCGACCTTGAGCCACTCCTGAGCCAGGGATCATCTCACCTCAACCCCAGGAGGTAGCTGTGGCTGGGGCCGTTGAACATGGTCCTACCCCAAAGGTGTTGACGTCAGTGCTAGGGCTGACCTGAGATGCCTCCTGCCTGGGCTGCCCAGCACACTCTGGCTCCTAACACCCCTCTCTGGATACTGTGACCCGTTGTGCCGTTACAGGTGGCATGGGCAATGCCCCTCCAGCTGTGCTGGGGTGGAGATGCCAGTGCCAGGGGACCGGACATGGGTGGGTCTAAGTTTGTGCCCTGCCCTTTGTTCCTAGATGCCAGCATTCCCAATGTGCAGGTGACAAAGCTCACCCTGATGTGTGAGCAGGCTCCTGGACCCATCACCATGGACCTTACAGGTGAGTGGTGAGGGTACCCCTGGGAGGAGGAGGAAGGGGTGCTGGGCTGATGGGCCATTTTCCCGTGCAGGAGACCTGGAGGTGCTCCAGGGCCAGGCCTTTGTGCTGAAGGAGGGAGTGGACTACAGGGTGAAGGTATCCTTCAGGGTGAGTTGGGTGTGTGGTGCCCTGTACCCATTGGCTGGGCATGGCCTTGCTGCTCTCATACCCTGGAGTCTCTGCCCCAAGAGGTCTCTGCTTCCCATGGGTCCCTTTTCCTGCATCTCTCTTTCTCACAGGGTCCCTCCTGCCACCTGCTGCCCCAAGGTCCCTGCCACCTTGGGATGTCTGCTCCCTGCCCCTCCTTCCTGGGGTCTGTGCCCCTACTGGGCCCCCCCCCCACCCTGCTCTGCCTGATGTCCCTGACTACTCTGGGGTCCCTGTCCTCCTGTGTCCTTTCCATCCTGGAAAGCCTTACTGTCCCCAGCATCACCAGGGTGCTGCCAATCCCATGGTCCTTGCCCCTTTTGAGGGCTGCCACCTCCAGGTCCATGTCTCTTTCAGAGGTCCCAGCCATGCTGGCTTTCTGCCTTTCTCAGAAGTCCCTGGAGGTCTCTGCCCCTCTTTGGGGCAGGTGTGTGGTGTTCCTACCATTTTGGAGCCCTTGTCTCTTTTGGGGGTTCCTGCAACCCTTGATGCTGCTCAGTGCCCAGCCCTTACCAAGAAGCTGGATCTCCTGGGTGGGTTCAGGAAAAGGCACTAGCTGCAGGTGCCGTTCCAAGGCCAGACACCCTCAGGGCAGCAGTGGTGGCGCTGTGCTGCTGTCCGTCTACCCATGGCTCCCCTGCCTTCTGCCCACAGGTGAACAGGGAGATCGTCTGTGGGCTGCGGTGCCTGCACCTCACCTACCGCCGGGGCCGGCCCGGTGAGTGGGATTAGGGTAGGGGGAGCGCAGTGGGGGGTCCGTGCCGCCCTGGCCTCACTCACCCAGCCCTCCTCTCCCTTCTCTCCCAGTGGACCGCGACGTCTTCATGGTGGGCAGCTATGCGCCACGGGCGGAGGAGTACGAGGTGGTGACGCCGGCGGAGGAGGCGCCGCGGGGCTGGCTGGCGCGGGGCAGCTACCGCGTGCGCTCCCTCGTCACCGACGACGACAAGACGGAGCACCTCTCCTGGGAGTGGGGCCTCTGCATAAAGAAGGCCTGGGAGGACTGACACCCCCACCCTCACCCCTATTTCCCCCTGCCGGCTCGGGGCTGCGGTGTCTGCCAGCCTGGGGGACCCCTCGCCGGCACCGCCGCGCTTGCCTGGGCTGTGTGAGGGGCTGTGGGGGTCCCGTGGCGAGCGGGCACCCGCGGCTGTGGTCTTTGCAACCAAAGTTATTTTTAATTGCTGGTTTTTTTTAACTACCGATGCCTGCCTGCTCTTTGCGACGTCCCCAGTGCTGGGGCCGCGGCCATGACCCTGCCACGGTGGCACCGTGCCCGCCTACCCGCCCGGTCGCAGGCTGTGCTCTTCCATCGCCATTAAACCCTACAGACTGGTCTCTTACTGGTTGTCTGTGTCCCCATCGCCTCTGTCCAACCCTTTTCCCCGTCCCCACCATGCTGTGGGGACAGGCAGCTGGAAAATGGCCACCTGGTCCTACTGCTTATCAGCGGTGCTGGGCAGCCAGTAGCGGAGGGCCACGAGCCCCAGGGGACTGGCACCACCCGCCCTGAGTCCCTTATCTGCGTCCTCTTCCCTGGGCACCGGCTTTGGCACCAGCGCCATGCACGGCTGCAGGGCCCGGGTGGTTTGGCTGCTTGTGCTGTCACTGGCATGGCTGTGCCCAGCACTGGGGGGTGAGGAGAAAGATGGGGAGGTGGTGGCCGAGGAGGAGGAAGTGTTCTCAGATGAGCTGGAGGAGGAGGAGAATGTCCTGGTGCTCCACGAGCACAACTTTGCTCGTGCCCTGAGTGAGCACCGGCTGCTGCTGGTGGAGTTCTGTAAGTGTCCCACTGCGGGCAGGGGCGTGGGCAGGGGTGTATGTGGGGGTGGGCAGGGGCAGACATATGGACTTGGGTGCAAAAATGGGACACGGGATGGGGGAGTGGGCAGGGGCAAGGCTGCAGGGCAGAGGGGCAAGGTCACAGGGCATGGCATGTGCCAGGGCAGGGGGATGGAGACAGGGTCATGGAGTAGGGACACAGGCAGAGGATTTGGGACACGGAGCATGGACACATGGTGCGGGTGTGAGCCATGGGCTCTGGTGCAGGCCACCTGGGCAGGGGCACGAGCTGGAGCTCAACAGGCACAGGCGGCCATTACCTGCCTCAGCAACCTGCTAAGACCACCCTGCCTACTTGGGACACCCCAAAGCTGTCCTGGGGCTGTCCCTACGACCAATGCTGCACCCTGCCCACAGATGCACCATGGTGTGGGCACTGCCAGCGGCTGGCCCCCAGTTTTGCCGAGGCAGCCACCACGCTGAGGAATGAGTCCAGCCCGGTGCGGCTGGGCAAGGTGGATGCCACAGCACAGACAGCCCTGGCCACTGAGTTTGGAGTCACCTCCTACCCGACACTCAAGCTCTTCCGTGATGGCAACCGCACCCACCCCATCGCCTACACCGGTAGGGCTGTGGCACTCCTTGATGAAGACACCATGCTGAGTGCTGGGGTGGGCTGGAGTGTAAGGGCAGGTGGCAGGGGTGATGGTAAGAGGGGTGGCAATGTCTTGATGGGATTCAAAGGGTGGTGCTGCTGGCAGGTGACAGCACAGCCACAGTGCACGGGGTGATGGCAGACAGTGCCATGGTGGCAATGGTGGGTGGTGGTCAGGGGCTGATGGCTCGTGGAGGGGTCGGCAGCTGAGTGGCTGGGGTGATGGTGGGGGCCCCTGTCTGGGTGGCAGGCCGCATGGACGCCGAGGGCATCGTGCGCTGGATGCAGCGTCGGGCCGGCCCCAGCGCCACGCTGCTGCAGGACACCGACACTGCGGCCGCCTTCATCAGCTCCCAGGACTTTGTGGTCGTTGGCTTCTTCAAGGTGGGCTGGGGCTGGGTGGGGGCTGGAGTGTGGCCATGGTGGTGGCTGCGGCCGCTCATGGCATGGCTGTGCAGGACCTGGGGGTGAGGCAGCCCAGGCGTTTCTTGAGGTGGCCAGCGAGGTGGTGGACATGCCCTTCGGTGTGGCCGAGCAGGACCAGCTCTTCCAGGTGTATGGGCTGTCGGCTGACACCGTCTGCCTCTTCAAGAAGGTGAGGAGGTGGCAGGGGGTGGCAGGGGCAGCCTGACCTTCCTCCATCCCTCACTGGCCCCCACCCTGGCAGTTCGACGAGGGAAGGACAGACTTCCCTGTGGACCCGACACGGGGGTTGGACACGGCAGAGCTGACCCAGCTGCTCCGCATCCACAGCATGAAGCTGGTGATGGAGTTCAGCAGCGAGGTACAGCCTCTTCTCAGCCACATTTCCATCTCTGTGAGGGCCATGGCTCCCCTGCCCTCACCCTCCTGCTCCTCCCTAGACCTCCAGCCAGATCTTCGGTGTCAAGATCCCCCACCACATGATACTCTTCCTCAACAAGTCATCATCAGACCAGCTGGCGTTGCAGGATGGCTTCCGCGCAGCTGCCAGTGCCTTCCGGGGCAAAGTGAGGAGGTCCTGTGGCAGGGACATGGGGAGGTGGCCACAGAGCAACACAGCCTCAGTGTCACTCTTCCCCTGCCCAGGTGCTCTTCGTGGTGGTGGATGTGACTGGATACGGCGCTGAAGTCCTCCCCTTCTTTGGCATGACGCCGGCTGATGCTCCCACCCTGCGCCTGGTCAAGATGGAGAACAACCGCAAGTACCAGATGGAGCAGGACTCCTTCTCGGACACTGCCATACACAGCTTCATCCAGGCGGTGCTGGACGGCAGGGTGAAGGTGAGGGATGTGGCACTGTGCCAGGAGCACCAAGCATGCTTCCCTTGTGGACTGTCAACGATGGCAGCTGTGCAGGGAACACCATCCCCCGCTTGCTGATGCTCCTGTTGCCAGGCCTGAGGTTTTGGAGGGGTTGTTATGGGAAGGAGGCAGGCAGAAGACCACTGATGTGGAGACACACAGAGCTGGGATGGTGGCAGGGGTGGTCCAAAAGGTAGCACAGGAGCAACTCTGGCTGCACGCTGAGGCCCCTTGCCCCAGCCTGCACTGTGCCACACGGGGCCCCAGCACTGCCCAGCCTGGGTTGTGGCCATCCTGGCTGTCCCCACAGCCCCACCTGCTGAGTGCAGAGCCCCCGGAGGACTGGGACAAGAGGCCTGTGAAAGTCCTGGTGGGGAAGACCTTCGAGCAGGTGGCTTTTGATGAGACCAAGAACGTCTTTGTCAAGTTCTGTAAGTGTGGGGCTGCCCATGGGCCTCCTGAGCTCTGCCAAGAGGCTCAGACCCCTGCTGCCACAGCTCCCAGCGCTGCCACAGCCCCCAGCACTGTCACTGGCCCATGCCCAGGGGACTCCATGCCATGATGCTGGCAGAGCCCTGGTCGCCTGGCTCATACCTCAGCACTGTGCGCATCCCACAGATGCACCGTGGTGTTCCCACTGCCAGGCGATGGCAGCTGCCTGGGAGGAGCTGGGTGAACGCTACAAGGATCACGAGGACATAGTCATTGCTGAGCTGGACTCCACAGCCAACGAGCTGGAGAACATCACCATCAGTGGCTTCCCCACTCTGCACTACTTCCCTGCAGGGCCAGGCAGGAAGGTAGGTGGGGGCACTTGTGGGGCCAGCCTGGCTTCGGCTGCACCAGGGGGACAGGATTACCTCTCATCTCCCTTCTATCCTGCTGCTCGAGATGGTTGAGTACAAGAGTGCCAGAGATGTGGAGACCTTCTCCAAGTTCCTGGAAAACGGAGGGACACTGCCTGAGGAGTCACCAGGGGTGAGTGACATTCCCCAGCCCAAGGGCCAGGGATTCCCTCGAACCCCCGCGCACTCCCGCACCCTGCTGGGTAGGGGTACAGATTTTGCAGGATGGGGACAGGCAGGGGGTGTGAGTCCATCCTTGTCTCACTGCTGCCTTCTCCAGCTGTCCAAAAGCCCCGAGAACAGCACAGGGGAGTCGAGCACACTGAGGATGGATGAATCCCGGGATGAGCTCTGAGCTCTGCCCTGATGACTGAATCCCAGGATGAGGTCTGAGCCTTGCCCTGCTGGATGAATCCTGGGATGAGGTCTGAGCCCTGCCCTGCTGGATGAATCCTGGGATGAGGTCTGAGCCCTGCCCTTCTTGCTGTGATAAACGACCTGGAAAAGGTGCAGGCTCTGGTCTGTGTCTGCAGCTCCACAGCACCACGAGGTGCATGTCTTGGGGGACACCCATGTGTCTTAGGGACACAGCAGGGATGAGGATGAGCAGAGCCTGCAAAACCACAGAACAGGTTGGCCATGGAAGGGTTTTGCAAGGGATCTTCTGCTCATCCAGACAGCCCTTCAATGACATGGGGTGGTTGAGGCTGCAGAGGGCAAAGCCCTGAGGGGAGCCCAGTACTCTCCACACTGGGCCTTGTGCAGAGCTGCCAGGGTGCAGGTGATGGAGGACCAGCTAAGGTCTCTGTGACCCAAAGGCAGCCTTCCCACCCCAGGCCACAATCACATCCCAGCCCCAGGGGTCACATTATCCCAGTATGGTGAAGGTTGGAAGGGACCTCTGGAGATCGAGCCCAACCCCCCTGCTAAAGTAGGGGCACCCACAGCACCTTGCCCAGGAGGCTCTCCAGAGAAAGTGACCTCACAACCTCTCTGGGCAGCCTCCTTCCGTGCCTGCTCCAGCACCCTTACACCAAAAAAGTTTCTCCTCAGGTTCATATGGAACCTCCTGGGTTCCAGTTTGTGCTCACTGCCCCTTGCCCTGTTGCTGGACACCACTGAGAGGAGTCTGGATCCCGCCTCTTGTCCCCCACATTTCAACTCTTGCTGGGCATTGATCAAAACCCATCTGGGGCTGCTCTTCTTCAGGCTCAACAGCCCCAGGGCTCTCAGCTTTCCTCCTCACAGAGATGCTCCAGGCCCCTCAGAATCTGTAGCCTCCACCAGACTCTCTCCAGTAGTTCCCAGTCTCTTGTGAACTGGGGAGCCCAGAACTGGACCCAGTACTCTGGCTGTGGCCTCCCTATGGCAGAGTAGAGGTGGAGAACCTTGGTTTACCTGCTGGCTGATCACAGACAGTGAAAGCAAGAAAACCCCAACACAGGGCTCCACATTATCCTCTTAGGCATGGCTCACAGTCCCTGGGACCCTCCAGTGTCCCCTCCAAACCCTGGCATCATCCCTCTTCCCTGGGCCTGCACATGGCACACCCTGGGGAATTCCTCCTTAGCTAGTGTGTTGGTCCCCTGGGACCAGGACCTGCTCGGCCACCCCTCCAGGGAGCTCCCCTCCCAGCTTCCCCAGCCCCGCCATGTGCCCAGGCCCCCGGCCTGCCCTGCCCCGGGGCCCCGGGTGTCGGCTGCGCGGGGAAGGAAGCAGAGAGCAGGCACAGGGAGCTGGGGTTTTATTTCCTTTATCCAAGTACCTCTGAGAAGTTCATTGTACAAGGGCAGCACAGAGAGCGCAGAGCCGGCGGCGCCGGCCACCGCTGTACATATTTACAGGGGACCCCCTGAGAAGAAGAGGGGAGAGGGAAATCCCAGGCACGTTCCCAGCATCACCAGCACCACACCCTCGGGAAGCAGGGCTGAGAAACGCTCGGAGCGCCGGCCCCGGGCCGAGAACCACCGCGGCCCAGGCCGGGCTGCCCGAGGGGAGCAGGCAGCTCACAGCCCTGTGTCTGGAAGGCACTCGGTGACGTTTACTGCAGGCTGTGCCGCTGGGTCCCTGGCAGCTCCAATGTGCCACCAAGCGCAGCACCGGGCAGGCTGAGCACTGCCGTGAAGTCCCTGGGCTTTAGCAGCTGCCCTGGTTGCTGTGGGTGGGAAAGGGCTGGTCTGAAGGAGCTGGCACAGGGCAGGGCTAGGAATAAGGCAGGACTGATGGGGGCAGTGGGAGCAGCAGCGCAGCTCCCAGCTTTCTTGTATCTGAGTAAGCCCAGGAGGCTTCCCAGGGTGCTGGCTGCTGTATAGGGTACCCTGGCCCCACAGATTGGCATTAAGAACCCTCACTGCATTTGGCAGCAGGCTGAAGTGCCCTCGTGCTGCCCTCTTTGAGACACAAAAGCTGACAGAAGACACAGGACTCAAAAAAGACACTTCCCCCCCCCCCCGCCCCAGCTTTAGTGTTTAATCAGTCCCTGTTTCTTTTCTTTCTCCCAAAGAGTCCCCTGACCGAAAAGCTGGAGCTCAGCACCAGAGGTCTGGGCACACAGGTGCCAGCTTCCTGTGGAACTGCAGCACACTCCTGGGAAGTAAATCCTTCTCCAGGGAAACAGGGTTGGGGGGATAAGTGGATGGGCCACAGGGCGCCAGCACCCAGCTTGCTGCTCTGGCTGCACCTCACCCCATGGGAAGCCCCAGCCCCGTGAGCTGGCACTGACCTAGACAGCCTTTGGGGATTCAGTTAGTCACAAGAAAGCTCAGGAGGAACAAAACCATCCTATCACACCCAGCAGCTGAGACTGCCAGGCAGGTGGGAGACCACCTTGTTCTCAATGAGTCAATGGTCTTCTGAGGTGAGCTGAGCCACAGCCCCTCTTGAGCAGGGCCTTCCATGTTGGCTGGGGGACAGCACCTCTGCCCTGGCACCGCTCTGAGGCCGTCCCCAGTGGGGGGCAGGGGGCTGTGGAGGCGAGGAGCAGCTGGGCACCGGCTGTGCAGTACCTGCAGGTTGGACACTGACATAAGAGCACTGTGACATGGGAAATATTCTCCTTTTATTACAATATATCAAAAATATGCAGCTTTAGTAAACAAGGTCATATTACACTTTCTAACGCACTGTACAATGCTACATTACACTTAAATTCGGCATGGAGAGGGAGCTCAGGCTCCCACCAGCAGCTCCCTCAGGTGAGACGATGTCCACCGGCAGCTGGGAGCTTGCCCAGGTCCGTGCCAGAGCAGGGCAGATTGCTGCCCTCTGCCTGGGCTCAGCTGGCGCCTGCCAGCAGCAGCGCTGCCAGCGTCTGCCCCAGGCCCTCTCCTGCGGGTCCCAGAGTCTTTCACAGTCCTGTCCTCATGCCTTGGCAGCTCTGGAGCTTAGTCAATCTTCTCCACCTTGCCGATGATCTTCTCTTCGAAGATGGGCAAGATGGTGTCGTCCTCCCGCACCTCCTCGAACACCACGCCGCAGTCGAACTCGTCGCTCACTTTCTTGAAGTAATACCTGAAGCCCAGGGACATGGGGGCAGAGGATAAAGAGCAGAGCAGGTGAATGGTCACAGGGGCAACACAGGCCCCAAAACCAAGTATTGCCCTTCCAAGCCCCTGAGCTTGTAGTGCATGTAGAGCAGTTCCCTCGGACATGGAGGCAGCTGGGGCCACACCTTCGCCCCTGCCCTCATCCACTGAACAAAACAGTGTGGTCAGGATGTGTGCAGGCATGTTCAGGAACTCCAGCCCCAAATCCAAGCCCACCCAGAGCTCTCTCAAAAGTGGCTGAAGGCACCCATGCTGGTTGAACATTTCTAGGCAGCCTTTCCCATGGCAGCTAATACTTGGAAGGGAGACTTAGAGAGCTACACACCTCATGCCTGGCTACGCTGGGACTCCAGCAGGACTCAGCCTCCCTGTCCTCACTGGAGGAAAGTTTGGGAGGAGCCACAAGAGCTTTGGAAACTAGAGTGTTCCTCACAGCATCACTCAGCACTGGCTGATGCTTCTCAGCAGCCCAGAACCTCACAAGGCCTTGCAGGGCAGCTCAGCAGCTTCTGTTGGAAGGTGCAAACCATGATGCAGGACAAAACCCAATCTGCCCTGTCCCTGTAACCTGCTTCTTCAAGAGCTTTGGCTCTTGTCACATCCCCACTGCAGCACACCCAACTGGAGCCCTCTTGGAAGGTTGTCAGGACCTCCAGGAGCCCCTGACCTACTTCTGTCACCTCCAGGTCTTGCCTTGGTGGGGGGCACCATCACTGACTCCTGGCAGCACCATCTGCCAGGGGTCGGTGCCAGTCTGCTGGCACCACAGCCCATGCAGGGACAGCTCTTACCTGTAGTTCCCTTTCTTAGTCAGCAGCTCCTTGAACTGTCCCAGTGTCACCACGCGCCCTTTGACGAGGGTGCGGTAGGGGATGGGCTCCCCGCAGAAGTAGTAGGCGACCACGATGTTCTCACACGGCTGGGACGTGCCACTGCCCGGCCTCTTCTGGGGCTTCAACCTGTTGTTCCAAAACACAAGTGACCTGCTGAGTATCAGCCCAGCTGGCAGCACGGGCAGAGCCTGGGTGGAGATGTCTAGTTAGCACCTAGGGCCCTCAGGAGCAACCTTTCCTCTGCCCACCAGCTCCCTTGGCATGGAGCCACACGCTGAGGCTGGGAAAGGAGTAAATGGTGCTTGGAAAGGCTGGATGGGGCCAGACTGCAGCTGCAAGGAGGGTGCAGGTTCTACCTCAGCCCCTTCAGCCTGAAGAAACCTGTCCCCAGGTTTTGAGAGGGCATGGTCCTCCCTTGGGGAGTCATTAGGAAGCTCCAGGCATTGCAGAGCATCCCAAGCCCACACAAGCAGACCCTGGTCAATATCAGCATGTTCCTGGAGCACACCAAGCAGGCAGGGCTGGATGCATGCCTGGGGACACCACCACTCAGAACACTCAGGATTACTGCTGCTGTGCCCAGAACAGCTCAGCACAGCTTCTGCTGACCCACGCCTGCAAGGCTGCGTGGACAGGGCTACTCCTGCTCCCCACAGCTCCCATCAATGGAGGGCCAAGCTCGAAGCAGGATGTGCCCTGAAGGCTTTGGGCCCCATCCTATCTGTGCAGAGAGACAAGGCAGCTGCCACCCCCTAGACCTCAGTGACTTCAGAGCTCCTGTGCTCTCCTGGCTCAGGATGTCGCTCAGGTCCCTTGCTACGTGGTGCCATCACTAGACTAAAGGTGTCAGCCTGGTCCTGACCCTAATTCAGCAGCAGACAAAAGCAGCAAGAGCCAAGCTTGGGGAGCTTTGCCCTTCTGTGCAGCCTCTCCTCTGGGGTGCCGTAAACGCTGCGCAAACACGGGAGCAGCCTACACAAACTGCTACCCTGGCCTGTGTGGTCCAAGCCAGAGGCAACCTTTTCCTTCAAAGGCACATAAAACAAAATTGGCAGCTTAAAAATAATATTTAAAAAGCAGGCTGGGTGAAAAATAGAGGATTTGGTATTTACATGGCTGGAAAGTTGCTACAAACCCCAGAGTTTGCCAGGCAATGAGGTAATCTTGGAAGTGACTCTGGCCCTAACCTTTCGACGGTGGCTGGCGGGCAGAGCACCTTTTGAAGGGCATGTCCACATACACGTGGGCACTGCAGAGCAGACAAAGTCTTCTCCCCTCTTTCCAAAGGCAGGAGAGGTCTAAAGTTCATCTGAACAACCTTCCTGGTGTCTGCTCTGCCTGGGAGACCTTTGGAGAAGATGCAGAGACAAGGGTCTGCTCCTGGTGCCAGCGGAGCTCTCAGAGCCTCTCCCATGCCCATATCAAAGCACAGGATGCCCTTTAGCTAGAAAAACATTGAAGAATTGAGTCATCCTTGGAAGGAAAAAAATGAGGCATTTAAAGGAAAAATGGGTCATAAATTCAGGCAAATTCTGTGAACCCTGCAAGCCAGAAGTTAATTGAAGGGGTTTGGAAACCTCAGAGTCCCAGAGCAGCTCTCAATCTGCTAGAAACAAGTCGTGACTAAGGAGAGCTGCTGTGTGCTTGGGGACCTGGGGACACAGCTACGTGCCCTGTGCAGGCACCAGAGCCTCTTCCCCCAGGGCTGCCTTTGCCTGGGAGATGCAGAGGTCTGCCAGCCTAGAAGCTACAGGGGACTGTGCTGGTGGCTGGGAGCCTTCCTCCTCCTCCTGATGTGTAATCGATCCCTGAAAGGCCATTTCTGAATGTGCTCAGGCCAGCTGCAGTGCTCACCTCTTTCCAGAGCAGAGATGTGTCCCAAAATGATGCCCAAAGTGACAGAACATAGAATTGTTTTGGCTGGAAAAGACCTTCGAGATCATGGAGTCCAACCCTTTCCCCAGCACTACCAGGTCACTAAACCATGTCCCTCAGCACCACATCTCCCCAGCTCTGAAACCCCTCCAGGGATGGGGACTCCACCACTGCCCTGGGCAGGCTGGGCCAGGCCTTGACAGCCCCTTTGGGGAAGAAATTGTTCCTCATGGCCAACTTAAACCTCCCCTTGGGGCAGTTTCAGGTCAATTCCTCTTGTCCTGTCACTTATTCCTTTGGAGAAGACACTGAACCCCACCAAAACTGCCCCAAATTACTCCAGACCTGCACAGAGCTGGGCTAAGGCCAGCCCCACAGCTTCGGGTGTCCCTATGTTTGCCATCAGTCACAGCAGGGTCAGACGGAGCCGTGCAGCTGGAGCAGGATGCAGACAGCCCAGCCACAGCCACCGATGCCCAGCAGGCTGAGCACAGCTGCTGAATGTGGAATCACTGAAAATGTCATTTTGCAAGAGCTCCTCTGGGAAGAATGAGACAACACAACAGCCCCCACTGCCATCACTGCCAGGAGATCTCTTGAGACCATGGCTTATCCAAGCAGGACACCAGATTGTCTCTGGGCCCTGCCTCATTAAATCTTCCACCTGCACCCATCTCCTGGGTGGCAGTATGACCCAGAAACACAGCCAGGTGCCACCACCCTGCTCCTGCTGAGATCACCCCCTTTGCTGCATCTGCCACAAGCACAAAATGTGAGGAACTGGCAACACTCCTCTGACTGCACCTGCTGACCACTCCTCATTTTTTCACCATGTAACCCAGTGGTGTTGTGACAGAGAAGCTAAATCTGGGTTACAGCACCGATCCCACCTCACTGTGATGCAGAGGTGAAGCACCCAACTCAGCCCTGGGGCTGGAGAGCTTCGGAAAGCCTGAAATGCACCCAATTGCAGAAGGTGTCTCAGCCACCAGCATTGCTCCTCTGAATTCAAGGCTTGGCCCAACCCAATGAATTCTAAACTGAGATCACATTCATGTTCTGCTTGCAAAGCTCTTTTCCCTGGTGCTAATCACCTCATCCAGCTGCAAACACAAGTGAATGGTGACGCTGAGCTACGGCAAATGGCTCAAAACCTGGCTGTGCATGCAAGGACCTTGATGGTCACTGGGACACCAGTGCTGGAACTGTAGGTTATTCAGCACCAGACACTTAGTCCTGCAATACCTGCAAGATCTGAGATCTAAGTCCCTCCAAATGCTATGGAACAGGGAGGGAAAGGCTTCTTCTGCAACACAGTGCAAGTGCTGGGACAACAGGCTCTGGAGCTGCAGGGCAGTGGTGGGGAGGGAGTGGGGCTGCTGGGGCCCCAGCCAGGGCAGTGGGCAGTTAGGTGGGGAAGGGCACTGCTAGTGAGCCAGGTAACCATGCTGGCAAGGTCAGCTTGGCCCTGCCAAGCTGGCACAATGTCCTCTCCTCCCACAGACAGCCCAAGCTGGTGCCTCAAGGACAGCCCTGGGCTCACCTCCACCTCTCCTGCTGCTGGCGCCGAGCTTCCCCAAGGCTGCTGACAAACCTGGGGCACTGGCTCCAATTTCCCAGAGCCTGTCACAGCTCCCGACTGAAATAAATCACAGATGGTGTTTCCATGTCAGCTCCCCCTCTGCCTCTGCTCTCCAAAGAGCCATGTGGTCTATTTTCAGGCAGGTTTCTGTGCTAACCATGGCAGGAGCTCTCTAGCTCAGGCATGCTTCAGCTGGAGCACCCAACCCTGCCAAAATCCAGCAGAGCGATTCCAACACCCAGGGTATCTTTGGCTCCCTGGGGATCACTGCATCCATTCTTGCCTTCCCCTGGACCTAGGCACATTTGCTTTTCATGAACAGCTCCCTGACAAAGAAGGTGGCTCCCTGGTTTTCCATGCATGGGGTAGGCCTGAGAGATCCCTTCTCAGCAGGAGAAGAGGCAGGCCTCATGAAGAGCTGGGACTGCTCAGGCTGTCTGCACAGCATTCAGCACAGTGCTCACAAAACACACCTCATTACCATTACAGTATTAAGTGCATGTGCACACAGCCCAGGGTGGTGTTTCCAAAGTGTGCACCTGCATCTGGCCATTTCTGGGGAAGGTGCATGCATTTAGTAGGACTGTGAACGACCCTACTAATAAACCCCATCCAATTACACCCACTGGAAGGCAGATCAAATAAACCTGCCTGAACCTGAGGAGGGTAAAGCCCTCTCATTACCTGGCTTTCAGTCAGTGCTCTGACATAAATATGCAGAAGCCTGCCACATGGTCACTGCAAGCAAAAATAATTGGAGCTTGGCAATTAAAAGAGCTCCTTCTTGAAATTACAGAGGTGGTTCTAAGAGCAAGGCTGCAAAGTTCCAAGTTTTCAGAAGACAGCTATAAAGCTGTGAAAGGTTTTTAATGGCCAAAGTGCTTTTAGCTGTTAACAGTAATTATCTGACACTTCAAACAGGCTCTTCATCTGAGAGCTCCATGTTGCCCTGCAAATAATGTTCCCTACAAGAAAACCCAGAAGCAGAAGGAGCTGTGCAACAGACACTGAGCTGAGTCACAGACCTGGATACAGCCACGCAGCAGGACTGCAGGGCACTGCTCTCATCCAGTGCCACCAGCAGCCCTTGCTGGAAGCCTGCAGGAGATGTAGATAAAGAGTCAATACATCATCTTCTGCACTTACCTCTACTCCTGCACCAACCCCTGAAGTCATTGTGAATGAGCAGAGAGAGCTCTCCCATACCATGTTCTTCTAGATTTGCTCCCCTTGCCCAGTTCCTCCTCAAGCTCTCAGCAGCCCCTTCCCCACCCTTCCAGGAGCATTTCCAGCCTCCCCATCCACAAACCACAAGCCCTTCAATGTGAGTTTTGGCATCAGCACCACCATAACAGAGGCAGTAAAGCAGAATTCTCTGATTCCTGCATGTGCTGCCACCCAGATGGTGCTGGGAGCTGGAGGCCACAGCAGAGGACACGGATGTGAGCTCCAGCTGCTCACCTCCAGGGCAGTCTCCCTGCTCCCTCCCATCACAGACACCACTGCTGTACCTTTGCTTAGGAGGCAGTTTTCCAGCCCTTTTTTCCTCCTCCTCTAACCTCCTGCGAGCTTCTTCCAGCTGGGTGAGAGGGTTGGGGGCTGGGTTGGGCGGCATGGTGGGATCCTGGATGAAGGGGTGCGAGGGTTGGACGACGTTCCGCAGCTGGGCGCTGACCCAGGGATGCACCGCCACAGGTCGCTCAATGGAGAGAGGTCTGCCCACGTCATGGGACAGCTGCTTCTTAGCACCTGAAGAGCTGCACACAGAGACAAAGGTTTGACATGGACTGCAGAGCTGCTCTGCACAGGCACAAAATCTCCTAGATGGACCCACTGCTTCTGCAGCTGGACAGGGTCACTACTGGGAGAGGGGAGCACTATCCATCTCTAGAGGCGATTTCAGGACAACAGTGAGCAACCTAACCCTGACACAAAGCCACACACCTGCTTAAGGGCTCTCACCAAGTGCACAATACTTCACATAAAACCACCAAGAGGCAGCTCCCTCATCCAATCCCCCAGCAGATGCTCTGCCATGTGCTGATGACACAGGCTGGGAGCCTCTCCATGAACTGCTGATTGGCATCTCCAAGGAAAGATGTTGCAGGGATGTGCTCCTCCTTCCCCAGCTCCAGCAGCAGAACCTGCTGCCTGACTTCATGGTGACCTCGCACTGCCCATGGCCCTGGCACTCAGTCCCAGCTCACCCTGGCCTCTACTGTCCAGCAAGAGGAGAACCCACCAGCAGTTTCAGCACTCAGCCACCAGCACAGATGTGTCAGGGGGAATGAGACCCCAGAACCCGCTCACCACCATGCAGCAAGCACCAGTTTATACCAGAGACACAAACAATCCCTGAGGGTTGGTGCCTGCAGATCTATCTGACTCCAGAGAGGTTCCTGAGACAGCCACATCCTTTGCTCCACTCTAGGCAGGCAAGGCCATCCCAGAGGATGCTCCCAGCACTGGGCAACTCTGACCTGTGCTCAACTGCTTACTCAGTGCAGCAGGTCCTACATTTCTACCAGCACTTTGCAGAAGACTCCAGGCATTTACCTACAGCAAAAGGTTAAAGCAAACCCACTGCCTGCCTACTGTGTGCTGCTTCAGCCACCTCAGAGGCAACCTGTGAGTCTCTTGGGGCTGCGACCTCCCTCCTGTGGCCACAAGTCATCCCTCAGCAAAACCAACTCTTATAGTGCAATTCTAAGTCTCCAAATGGTCTCAACCCCTGGGCCTAGTGGATTCTTGTTTTCCTAGGGTCTCCAGAACCAGGCAGACCACTGGACAGCCCTGTGCAGAGGGTGTAATACAACAGTGTGAAGACCCCTCACCCTGCTGGCCCTTACCCATGGTTTGTTTTCTTATGCCTGCTGATCTCCTTCTCTCCTTCTATGATCCACTGAAGGATCTTCTGGTTTCTTTCCACGTCTTCAGGAGATCCTGGCATCTCATAGTTGGCACCATCACTTTTCCCTGAATCAGTCTTCTTACCATTTCTTTTGGAGAGCAGACTGGCTTTCCCACTGCAAGGACAAAGCTTGAGACATTAGCACTGCCTGAGCCAACCCCCTGCAGCCCTCAGCAGAGGATGGACATCTCTGTCTCCAGGCAGTCAGCCCTGCTGGGGTCTGGTGCTGCCTGCAGTGCAGATGTGGTCCTGGCTTCCTTCTGCAGCCCCCAGCGCTACCATAGCCTGAACCAGCTGTGCATGATTGAGGTTAAAAGCAAGACTGGCGAGACCTAGGCACAGCAGGTTCCTCCATCCAGCCACCTGCAGGGAACTTCTCCTCTGGCCAAGTGAGCCACAACTATGTGGCAAAAAGCCCAGCAGATCTGCCACATGAAGGGTTGTGTGAAACCCTTTGCTCAGAGCATGAAGTTCCTCCTGGTGCTGCAATACATCAGACCTGAGCCCTTCTCATCTCCTCCAGATTCACTGACAGCCCACACTAATGATGTGCCACGCCCAGCACTTGCTTCTCGCCCTCATCTGAACCGAGGCTTCCCACCAGGGTGGAAGATCACATCCTGGGGAGGGGGCTGCTTTCTTCTGTGAGAAGCCCAGGCACCTCAAAACCCATGGCCAAACAGACACCAGGCAGTAGCCAACACTCTGGCTATGCTTAGGGTTGCAGCCAAGGCTTCTACAGAACCCACACACACGTCAATGTGCCCAGCTGGGCAGCCCCATGCTCAGGTGGCCACACAGAATCCACCCTTGCTGGCCTATCAGTACCACAGCCTGTCATTTCATGGGACCTCCACCATCCTCATCACCTGCCTTACTCCCCACATCCTTCCTTCTGCTTCTGCACAGGAAAAAGAACCTGAGCAGCACAGACAGCCCCTCAGGCAGCTCTGCTGGGAACAAAGGCCTGGAGAGCAGTTGCTGAAGATCTACAAATGCAGGGCAAGCTGACAACTTCTCTGCTTCCCCCTGCCCCCACCCCATGAGGATAGTGGGTATCAGATGAAATTCTCCAGCAGCACTGCAAACAAGAAGAAAGCCTCTTTGCACAGGTTGTAACCATCCTGCAGCTGTGGGGGACTGGGGGACAGCAGCTCAGCTGGGCTCAGCAAGGAGCCTCTTGCCTGTCAAACCAGACTGTTTAGATGGCAACCCTTCTCTTGCAAAACTGTGACCTGGGCACTGCCAAGACCTGGGAGTTTGTGCCAGAGAGAGGACAGCTCCAAAAGTGCTTCTTATAACCCCCTTAACCATGTGCTGTAGTTGGTGCTGCAGAGAAGTCCTGGGTCTAGATGGGACTTTGGGTGGACCCAGCAGGGCCATACTCATGCTCTGTCAAAGCAACAGCCTCTTGCCACAGAAGCAGGGCAGATGTAGGTGCTTCTCCCTCCCTGAAGAGCAGCATGCTTTGGCTGCCTCTGCACTCTGCCTCCCACTCCAGAAAGCTGTTCCTGTCCACTGCAGCCCCAGCCCCCTGCCTTCACTAAACATCCCACCCCTGGTACTCTGCAAAGCATCACCCCAGAGCCACAGCTCTCCCCTGCACCTGCCTCACCACCATCCTCATCCTGGGCAACCCTGAGCTCTGCTTCCACCTTTGCAGTCGTCCAGTAACAGGACTAGCAAAGTCCACAGCAGAGGAGCTTTGTCTTCTGCCCTCAGCATGGAGGGGATGGAAGAGTTCAAATGTCCAAGATGGACAAAAGCCCCTAAGGCAGCAAAATGCCTTTTCTAGGCAGAGGGTCCCTACCCTGCTGAATGTCCCCTAGGGCCAGGATGCCATGGCTGCACCATGGTGTCCATCACACTGTCAGGAAGAGAAAGGAACCCTTCTGGTGAACGGGTTAGGTCTTGCAACAGGGAAGGCAACTTTTGTCCTCTCAGAGACACCTTAGGAGATCAGTTGCTGCTGCCCAGGACACGGCCTTATGCTTACAGCAACTCCTGCTGCATGGTGAGGAGCAGTGAGAGGCCCTTAAGCCATGAGAAAACGTGGTTCCACCACCACAGCCCATTTGTGACAGAGCTCCCTAGAGAAGCCAGGGCTCTGGGGCTCCTGTGGGCTGCTGCCTCAACTCACCTGTAGCCTAAGGAGTCCATGGGGCCGGGGGCCATGCCCAAGCTCTCGGTGTAGTTCCGTGCCTTGGTTGCATAGTTGTGCGGATCGACGTTCCAGGCGAAGCTGCTCTGCACCCGCTGCGTGGCCTCGGCCTCGATCTGCTCTTTTGGCTTCATCCCACTGTGGTGATGGATGTGGTGGTAGATGTGTTTGTGGTGGTACAAGTTAGCTGCATCCAGTTTCATTCCTGATTTGGTTGTGTGCTTGCCGTGCCCTGGAGGAACGGTGCCCAGTGTCCCTGCCAGCTTCCCCAGGTGGCCGCTCTCGGGGGACCGCGGCTTGGGAGAGTGGCGGCCGGGCCCTGGGGACTGGCAGCCTGGGGTCTTCATCACACGCTGCACGTGCTCATCCAGGATGCTCTCGGGGTTTTCCTCATGGGCATCCCTCATCTGCATCCCAGCGCAGCCCATCTCGGCGTAACGAGGAGCAAAGTGATGAAAGGCTTGGGCAGAAGGCATCTTGTGGCTAATGACTGAGGGCCCAGAAGAGACATCTGCATCCTCACCCTCTTCTTCCTGCAAGGCAGCAAAGAGGGCAATCAGAGAATGGCAGTGGGGTGCTGGAAGGGGTCCCTAGTCTCACCTCCTGCTTGCAGTGGGGATGTTGCCAGCTCCTGAAGGGGTCAAGCCTCACTCTGTCTGGCCAGATCTTGAACATTTTCAAGATGTGGATCCACTGCTCCTCTGGAGACCTGTCCCAGACTGTGCCACCCTCCTCTGGAAAAACTTCCTTAATGCTCAACCTGATCATGAGCAGTTCCAGCTGTGGCTGTCACCTTGCTGCCACCAAGCAGTGCTGCTCAGGTCTCTGCACCTGCCTTCTGAGCTACTATTAACAAAGGTCTCCCAAAGGCAACCTCTGAAGTGCAGCCCACACATCACAGCCAGCATTCACAGATGCAGCTTCTTCTGCTAAATGTCACAACTCAGCTGGACGCGTGAGCAAGCAGAACCTCATGAGAAAGCTCTCCGAGCCCTGGAAGGTGTAACAACCAGCAGCAGAAAAACTTACTGCACTGTACCTGTGCCCTCCTACAAGCCTTTGGCACATTCCAAAGTTCATCAGAGCCCAAAGATGCAGGAAATGTGGCAAAACACTTTTTGAGTCAGGTGAGACCAGGGGTGTCCCCACCCCAATGACAGTTCCCAAAGCAAAGCAAAGCAAACGGTGGGCCTGGACCAGGAGGGAGCCACTGAAGGTCAACAGCAGCTGAAAGAGTTTTGAAAATACAACACTGATTTCTCCTGAGCGTGCTAAGGCTGGTGGAAGCCACTTCATGCAGATAAAGGAAGGGGCTGGAACTTGCTCTCGTAGCTCACAAGTGTCCAGGACATGCTGTCAGCAACTCTGAAGTCCTTGCCAGGATGAACAGAACTCCTCCATGCTGACAGGCACAGTTTTGATGCTGACAAATTCCTTTACACTCCAACATAAACTCAGATCTTTATGAAGTTTCTTTATTGGAAGTCAGGATTCCTATTTTTTTTAATTATATAAGCAGGATTCCAGTGAGTCCTTTAATCCTGCTGCTCTCCTCCTTTGGCAGAGTAAAGAACTCAGCTGCAGTGGAGTACCCCTGCCCTGCCAGATAAATGCATCTGCTAGAAAACACCGAGTGCCACCAGCTCTGCCTGGCGGGTGTCCTCATCCATCACTTGCTAACCAGCTTCAAAGACTCAGCTGCCAACCACAGAGCAGGAAAGCAAATAACAGACTTCCTCCCAGTGTCACACCTGGGGGCTCAAACCTCAACGGGGGACAATGCCAGGCTTTGAAAGCGCCACAGGCGTGGGTGCCGCAAGCCTGGGGAGGTGACACGATGCCCACGTCTGGAGGGGACACACCACTCTAACAAATTGCTTTGAAGAACTTCAGAGGCACCTTTCATCTCCAGCCACAGCACTGCAGCCTGCCAAGTGCTGTCCCTGGGCACCTAGCTCAGGGACAAGAAAAGCCGAGGCGTGTGCTGACTAAATCCCTGCCACGGGGTAAGCTCTTATTAGCAGTGTCTGAAAACCTAATGATATGCCTCAGCCCCTGGGAGCCTTTTAGGGCTGGTTCCTATTTTCTGGAAAACTCTTGGGTTTAAACACCAACTGATGTGCAGGGCAAGATCTGACCCTGGCACCGATCCCTAAGGACTGGCAGTGTGTCCTTTCTGCTGGCAGCCCAGAGCCCTGGCTGTGCTCTCGCACCACAGCAGGGTGGCACAGAACTGACAACCCAGGGTGGTCCAGCAAGTGGGTGACTGGGATTTGAGAAAGCCTCTGTCTGCCTGCAACTCCATTTTGCCACTAACTGGGACTTGGTACTTTGCCTTGCAGCAAGACTGAGAACAGGGTGGGCTAAGGAAGGAGAGGGGTGCACTGGTTTGTCTTGGCTCAGCTCATCTGCATCACTGAGCGGGAGACCTGGACCCCAAGCAGGACTGAGTGCTGCTGAGGTGAATGCTGTGCAGGCAGGTCCTGGAGCAGCTGGTTTCCCACCCCCCCAGCACTGGTGTCAGCCTCACACCAGGTAGGGAAGCCCCAGTAGTGAGAATATGGCAGCTAACAAAGGAATTGGAGTCCCTATCCCAAATTTCCTCTCCCCTCAGGCAGGACAGAGGCCAAGGGTCTGAGTTAAGGCTGCAGATACCAATTCTGCCATGAATGTCACTGCCTCAGTCTGCAGTGAAAGAAACAACGCAGGGCACGAGTCTGGGGCAGCACAAGTTAGGGCTGCAGTGCAGGACATTGGGCACAGCTGAGTCAAGCCCTGGCACTGGAGCACTGCAAGGTATTCCTCAGCTGAGTTACCTGACTTCAGTCTATGCCTGGTGCTGCAGCAGGGACTATCTAACCCACTCAATCTTGCCTGCACCCCGCTGCCTGAGTCTGCTGCCTAACCTGTACCCCTCTGCCCACCCAGCACCTTCACCCTACTCACAGCTGGCACAGGCAGGAAAAAGGGAAGATAAAACAAGGACAGGACCAAGTAGGCACAAGCAGGAGGTCATAACACCAAAGAAACCCACAGGGCTGGGGAACAGCCTCCTTGACAAGCTCAGCTTCCCTGGCCACAGGGGTGGTGTGGGCTGCAGATCCATGTCTGGGCACCTTCCCAGGGTGAGCTGGACAAAGCCTGGCAGCCCCGGGTGCCATAACCACTAGATGGTGCTTTGTTGACACAGCATCACCAGAAACCTCCCCCATCCTCTGCCGGGGGCAGCTGCAGTCAGAGCGATGAGGATTCAACTCTGCCGACTGAGCTACTTTTGCTCTTCAGCAAGGTCGGGGGTGCCCTGCCCCTTGAATTAGGAGGCTGAGACCTGCACTGATGAGCTGCAGGCAAGAGACACCTCGCTGTCCTGTTCTGCCTTCTCCCAGTGCCACTCATCAGGCTGTTACTGGCTGTAGAGCACCACAACTCACCTAAACGCGAGTGCTTTGTGATCATCATGCAAATGATTCCCTCTCTGATTTGATATTCAAATAGTGACAATCTCAGCCCTGGATTTGCTTCTCTGGCCTTATTTTCAACGTGCTCAGCTCAGACTGAGTGATCTGTGGGATCACACAGCTTACTGTGTGATCCCATACTGAGCTGTGTGATCCAATACTGATCTGTATGATCTGATATTGCAGCTTCCATGCATGGACATAAGGCTGAGGTGGCTCCAAAAGTAATAAAGGAGCAGAGATATCCTCTAAACCTTCCCCAAGCTGCTCAGAATAATTAATGAATTCAGAGTTTGGTTTCCCTGAAGCCCAGAAATCTTACAGTCTTTTCAGTCAAAGGCATTTGGCTTTCAATCAGATGCCTCTTCTCCATGTTACTGCATGATGTGGCTTTGAAAAGCAACCTGCAGGCAGCTCAGCATGTGGGAGAGAAATTCTTTTTTCCTAGCTTTTACTAAATATTTCCAGCCTCTCTGCTAAGCTGGTAACTGCTGAGTGTGACTAAGGTTGGTGCTTTTCCCTCTGCTGCTGCTCAGTGAGCCATGTGGACCCAGGAAGAGGTTACCCTGCGGTCCTGGTGTTCAAGTCCTAGAAAAAAGCCCTGTGATCCCTCAGGATTCAAGCTCTCCTCTGGCTGATGGCACCAGCTCCTGCACCTGAGGTGCTGACCTAAAAAACCCTACAATTGCTTACTCTGAGCTTTTCCTGAATGGCCAATGCCAGGTGCCAGCCAGTCAGTGAAACACGTTCTGCAGACAGCAAAGAGGTTTCACAGAGAACATTCATGGGAGCCCTGGGCTTAAAAATAGATTAAGTCACATAAAAATGTGTTTAAACAGCCTTACATTTATTCTATGGTCTGCAGGTGTTTACTGATTTTATGGTATCACTACTGGAAGCCTCTTCAAGGAGGCAGAGGACTGGGATAACGTTGTCTGGGACAGGTTGGGGCTGCAATGGAGGCACAGGGGGAGGAGGAGAAGTGCTCTAGGGCTGTGGTAGCAGAGAATGCTGCTGGTTACATTGGCTTTGTCCAGAGAGCACAAGGTAACAGACAGGACAACAGAGCTACTCCAGAGTAACAGGAATCTAAGCACAAACCAGCACTTCACTGGCAGGGAACTTGCTGGAGCTGAAGGAGCCTTCCAGATCCCTCTGCCCTCCTCTGCATTTGAAACACAGGCCTGATTTAAGGCTAATACCACAACCTCCATCTCTGTTTAAAGAGCTTCTAGATGAACATTTACAATCACTCCAGTGGGGCTGGAGGGTCTGCCCCGAGTAGCTGCAGCTCAGCTGCTCTGGAAGCACTGAGCTGGGCAGGGTAGGCACTGACACCGCTGCTTTAAGGACTGCTGCAGGTTACTAAGCACAGAGCCTTTGCCTCAGGGCCACAGCAGCTATCAGCTGCAGGGACACACCAATTTGTAACAGAAGGTGACACTGGGGATGTTTAGTAATGCTATGGTGTCCTCTCCTGTAGCCTCAGCACAAGATGTGCAGGTACTCAGGAGCTGCAGCATCTCACAAGAGAAGATAGGGTGTGAATATGCTTCATGTGGGTAATTCTAGATGACGGTAGTAGAGCACTGGACCAGGCTGCCCAGAGAGGTGGTGGAGTCTCCATCTCTGGAGTCATTCAAAACCCACCTGGATGCTGCCCTGTGCAACTTGCTCTGGGTGATCCTGCTCTGGTTGGAGGGTTGGATTGGATGACCTCCAGAGGTCCCTTTAAAGTCTTCTCATTCTGTGACTCTGTGTGACCAAGACCTCATTCTCTCTTTTGGAGCTTGTTGTGGAGCTGAAGGCCTCCTGTTTGCCTTAGTTTATCTAGAAAGGCCTTGGGCTGTGAAGGGCCCCAGTGGTACCAGGGCTCCTGGTAGACACAGCTTGCTGAGCTTCTCCAGCCACCCATATAGAGTCAGTGTGTTTCTCTGCCCAGGAAAGGGTGTTTGAATGCTACACCTGATCAGTTCCACATTTTCCAGGGCTGTGCTAGGCACTGATGGGCAGAACCCTTGGGGTTGAAGTAAAAACAGCCTGCTAGCAGGCACGGACACCTTCAAGCATAATCACCTGCCACCTGGTTATCATCTGTGGGGGAAATTGTGACCACACAAAACCCCAAAGGGGAAGGAGAACTCCCATTACAAGGTCCCCATGCTCTTATGGAAGGGATTGCTCAGTCAGGAGAGTAAGGGTGCCAAAAAAGAGGATGGAAGGCATCCACAGCCTTGACTGGTGGCAGACATGGGCATGGCTCTGCCATAGCAGGTATCTCAAAGCAGAGAGATCACAGAGCCCTGCATGGATGGGGAACAGCACTGTGGAAGCCCCACTTGCTTCCACAGCAGGAGAAGCTCTCTGGGGCATACAGCAGGCAGACTCCCAGGCTGGCAGAGGAGGCAAGAGGTCACTGACCGCTCGAACGCGTTTGAGGCGCTCCTCCAGCTTCTCCTCCGCCTCGCGCTCCCTCTGCACTTCCTCCAGGCGGTTGATCAGCTCTGCAGCAAACTTCTCCGGCTCCACGTGGATGTCCTTTGGCATTCGGTACGTCCGCTGTGGGGAGAGCACACAGGGCTTAGCACAGGGGCAGGGACAGCTGCAGCCTCACCTAGAGGCTTTGCTGACTGGCCGGTGCCAGGGCAGTTGGCAGGGCCAGGCTGGCAGACACAGAGGTGCAGCTGGAAGCTGAGCTCCCCAGCTGCTACCAGCTCTACACATCCCCACCTGCCAGGGAAAGGCTTCAAATGAGTTCTTTCGGCATCATACCCCACTTTGGGGGGACTGTGCTTGCTTTGCTCCCATACAGTCAACAGGAGTATCTGGGCCTCCAAGGGTGGAAAGAGGATGCCCAGACAAACCTCTCAAAGTCATGTCTACAGAAGAGGTGTTGTCACTTTGAGGGAGGACTCACACACACTTACTCACCTTAGTTACTCCAACTGGGTCAGTGTGTGCTGGGGAATCTCTGCAAGCATCACCAGAGAATCACAGAATCCCAGCATGGCTGGGTTTTGGAAGGCACCTCTGGAGACAGAGTCCAACCCCCCTGACAAAGCAGGATCACCTAGAGTAGGTCACACAGGAACGCATCCAGATGGGTTTTGAAAGTCTCCAGAGAAGGAGACTCCACAACCTCTCTGGGAAGGTTCTGAAAGACCCAAGTGGGCCAAAGAATTCTGTGTTGGGAAATACAACAAGAACACTGCAGGAGGTTTGATGCCTCCATGATTCCTGATGGCTGGTGCTCTGACCAGAAATGAATGGGAGATGGCAGGTCGAAGACGACAAGAGAAAAGAACTTTGGGACCCCAACGTGTGCCAGATAAATGCATTCCCCTGTCATGCTTTCAAACCACAAATGGTGTTTCTGTACCAGAGACTGGTGGCAGAGCTCACAGACAGCTGGATTTCAGCATCCACCACAGCAGCACACAGGGCTTAGTGAGGAGCCTGCTACTGCAAGGTGTCAGGACAACAGCACCAAATGCTGTGAGGAATTCTGAGCAGCTTCCCAGCTTGAAGCAGCACAAAGCTCCTCTAGCTGTAGTTAGCCAGCAGCACAAGTCCAGGGCTCCTCCTGCATACTCCTCACTCATGCAGCACAGCAGAGAGGTAACTCCAAATCTTCTGTTCCACCCAAGAATACTATGAAGCCACCTTGCAGCTTCCTTCATTGTGGGGCAGGAAAGGAAAGCTACAGCAAAAACATCCAAAGTGGCTTCTTTATGCAATTAAACAAAACAAACAAGGAGTCCCCTGTCTTAATGCTGGAGAATTTGCTGGGAGAAAGGAGCATCTCCCATTGTCTCCTGGCAACGGATGAATGCCTGAACCAGGGTAAATACAGACCATAGAATGCTTTGGGTTGGAAGGGACCTTCAAGATCATCTACTTCCAACACCCCTGCCATGGGCAGGGATATCTCCACTGGACCAGCTTGCTCAACTTGGCCTTGAACAGCTCCAGGGAGGAGCATCCACGACCTCCCTGGGCAACCTGTTCCAGTATCTCACCACCCTCACTCTAAAGCACTTCTTCCTAATCTCCAGTCTCAATCTCCCCTCTTCCAGCTCAAATCCATTGCCCCTCATCCTAGCACTACAAACCAGCTCTCTTGTAGCTCCCTTCAGGTACTGGAAGGCTGCTCTAAGGTCTCCCCAGAGCTGCCTTTTCTCTAAGCTGAACAGACTGAGCTCCCTCAGCCTGTTCTCATCAAGATTATCAAGTCCAGCCATTGCTAGGTCACCACTAAACCAAGTCCGTAAGCACCTGCACTCTCAAGGCTTTTACCCTTCCTTTGGGAACTTGCTAGTTCTTTCCTTCCTTGGTGCTCCAAAAGACTCAGATCCAAGAAGGAGATGGCAAACCACATGAAAAACAGCCCTGACTGGCTGGGTAATGGGCTCCTGCCAGATGCACATACAAAGGTCTCATTGCTGCTAGGCCTTCACCCACTGCATTCCTGGGCACATCGCCATTTCCCCAAATACAGCTTTCCCAACCTGGGAGCACTGGGGAGCTAGTGAGTTTGGAAGGTGCAGAACACTGCCATGCACATGCCAAAATGGAGAGCAGGACATCCTGTATGGCCAGCACATGCCTACTTTGTGTGGGGGCAGCACGGCGGGCAGCAGGCTCCTGTGTGCACACCATCACCGGGGTCCTGGCTGCTAAAAGTGACAGAAGTTCCTCCAGAGCTTTGACTATCAGCCCATTTGCAGGGCCACACCATTAGGTCTCTAAAGGACTCCTGAAGAGACTTTTTGGAAGCAGGAGGCTCTCTGCTATCGCCAGCAGGACCTGTTCTCAGCATGTACTCTGGCTGCACTGCCCGGACAGGAGTCCATAAAGACCTTAGCTCAGAGGCTGCAGCTGAGTCATGCTGCACAATTTGAAGCCTGCTGACACCACAACAGGGACTGCTCCAGCCATGGGCTGCGAGGCAGCCTCGCCCTGGGCTGCCGGCAGCACCATGTGCGGGAGCACCGCACAGCTCCCTGCTAACCAGGGCTGCTTGACTCGGTGAGCATGCAGAGAGAGGTGGGTTTAGGAGACTGGCCGTGCAGCACTTCACACTGCTGTTGTCACAACACCTTGGCTAATTACCTGCTCCCTGCTCAGCTGATTGATAAGTGAGGGTACAGCAATGCCTCTCTGAAGTCAGTGCCAATTCTGTGTCAGTAATTGGCTGGCAGGAGGTGCCAGAGTGTCTGAACTAAACTTTTATTCCCTGGAGAAGGACTAGAACTAACTCTGCTCCTCAGCCTTCCGCTCCCACACAAACAGGCATCGAGATGCCTTTTTCCCTGGGACTGAAAAATTACAGCACAGAACCTAATGGGAGCAGTGGCTGCTTCACAGAAAAATCCTTGTGAAGCATCTGTGTGTAGTTTAGGAGGAATATGTAATTCTAAAAGGCCATGGAGATAAGTAGGAGAATATAAAAATTTATAAGCAGCAGGTGGCCAATTTAAACCTTGGTTTTTTTATCCACACCCCCCCCTTAAACTGGTTTCCAAGAAAGGTCGATAAAATTTAATGCTAAGTAAAACTAATTAGCCTGCAAGGAACTGCTGCTGCAATGACACTTATTCAGCGCAACAAAAGAAGTGTTTGGCAGATGGAAGTTGGTTAGAGCAGAGCTCACTATACATATTTAATACTCCCCACTCTGAGTTGCTAACCTGCAGTTCAGCCAGGCGCTGCCAGAGCACACAATCCACAGAAAGCCACCATTATTTTTATCCGGAGAGCTAAAGCCACTGACAAGCTTTGAAGTCAGAGAATATGCACTCAGTAGTTCCCCACTGTTGGGGAACAGCAACAACAACAAGAAGAAATAAAGGCCAAAGCTTTTAGACTGCAACCCTAACAAAGCCACGCTTACAGTAAAGCCAGCATCGAGCGCAATCAAAAGGCAACCGGCAGCCTTTCAGCAGCAGCCACACTGTGAAAGGAGAGATGACCAAGCAAGGATGGCCAGGGAATGTCCACAGCCAGGCTTTCATTGTCAAGTCAGTGATCAAAGCACAGGAGACCCTCTGAAATCTCAGGAAAATAATCTAATTTAAAAGGCGAAACAAAGAGTGGTGGTTTTGGGGGGGGGTGTTGTTTAAATCAGATTAAAACGAGGCTGCATTGCTGCCGCTGCTCAAAGCAGCTGTGGCAAGTAGGAAGCAGATGGAGGTTGGTTTTTTTCCCCTCCTTATTTGATCTGTGCTGGAGTCCAGCTGTCCAAAGGGGAGAGAAGCACCTTTATTCCCTGCTAGACATTAAATGTCACCTGTAACTTCGCACAAAGAGCAGAGCTGCAGATGGTGCTGCAGAGCTCCCATGGTTGTGCTCATTTCCCAGAAGCCGTTTGCTGACCTGGAGCAACTGGGGAAACAGCATCAGACAAATGAAACACTCACACCTGCACCTGCTTTGCTCACCTGCCTCATGTCCCCAGGCAGGCTTTGCAGAGCCCTAGAGGACAGGTTCCATCTCCATTTGCCAGCTGCCTGCTCAGGACAGTCACCCTTCTCCCCAGTTGACCTTGCCTGAGAGCTACATTAGCCTCCATGTCCAATGGCCTCCTGCACCTTCCACAAATACCTCCAGCTCACCCCAGGGCATGTAACCTGCTCACAGGTAGATGCCAGCCAGTGTTTCCCTTTTCCTCCAGGAGAAAGCACCAGCTACTGTCTGAGCAGTGAAGAAAAGCAACACATTTTGGGCAGCCCTGGCTGATGAGCCTGGCAGAAGCCTACCAAGCTCTTTCTCACGAGGGTGAATCTTTGTCTTAAAACATCTCCACCTGAATATAAGGAGGGGTTAAACTGCAGCAAAACAGAGCTCTCTGTGCTGGAGAGCTGACATGTTTTGCCTATCTGCCTCTGGGGAAGGGGACAGTGCTACTTACAGGAATGTGAGGTAGTGGCACTCGTCCGTTTGCTTTGGCACTTTCTTGCATCTCTCGGCGATGCTGCTTGCGGAGCCTGTACGGAGGGATCCCATCTCTGCCAGAAGAAAACAAGAACATGTCCTGCTTTAGTGCCTCTCACTGACATACAGCGTTGGGCTAAGCTTTGCTGCTGCAGAGCAGCAGGTAGGAAACCCCTTCACGTTTGAGGCTTTGCACACCTAGGGAGGGTGCAGCAGAGCAAGAGGAACCTGCATGGGACTGGTGCTCACCAAGGTCCCTGCACCAGCAGCTCTTCAGTATGAGGTTGCAGAGAGGCTTACACAGCATCTGCCAAGGGCAGGGCTCCTGTGACTGCTGCCCTGAAAGAAGGACTTGGACCACATCCTGGTACCTTTTATAGTTGGGTGCTTCCTATAAAATAACCTGTAATGTACACAGTGAACCACTGGGCAGGCCAGGAGCGGGAGGAGGAGTGGGAGCTCAGTAAGCATCTCCGAGGGGAGCTCACTTGGGGAACAAGGATTCTATTTGTAAGAGTGTGACAACTTCTCAAATGGCTTATCAAAGGGAAGGAGCAGGCTCCACTGCTCTTAAGATGATCTCTAGCTCAGTCAGAAATGGTGGGCTTGGTACTGGAGTTCCTGTGTGGAAGAACCTAGCCCTCTGCCCAGATGAGACTGGACAAGGTTGGGGAGTGAAGTTACAGGCAGCAAGACCCAAGTCAGCCAGCTCTGGTCAGCTTTTTTTGCCTTAGTGCAAGAGCTGGTGACTGAAGTCTCTGCAGAGGGAGGGACGAAGGTAGCAACGATCCTTGATCGGACTGTCTGGAAGCCAGGTTCCTGACTCTGCCATGAGCTGGGGGATGGTGCAGAGCTGCTCTGCTCAGTGCTTCTGCAAAGATGGGCACTGGATGCACGTGGGCCCCAGTGGTGGGGGTCAGAGGCACCAGGATTCACTAAGAACCCCTGATGGCATCTCTGGCTGAGCATGACTTCAGGCCAAGCAAGGAAATGCATTTCTGTTCTCAGCAGCTGGTCAACTTGCTGACCACCCTCTTGGCACCTGGGGATGAGGAGACAGTGAGTGAAACAGAGCCTAGTCACGTGATAAGGAGGTGGGCCCATGTCCCGGTGACACAGAGTGATTGTGAGAAAAATCAGCCACTGCAGAGCCAAATGGCAGCCTGGAGCTTGGCACTTTGGGGTTCTTCTGGCTTATTTTACACATTTCCCCAGGGCAGCATAAGTCACCACTGGGCAATGCCGCAGAGACACGTGGAGGTGACCAGAGGGCGTAAGCTTAGGTTTGGCTGAAGCACCAAATCACTCCCACACACCCCTGCTGTGCTCTTCCCTGAGCAGTGCAAAGAGCCCATCCAAACACGTCTCACAATCATAAGATGTTTGCACAAGCCAAATGCACTTCGCACCCTCTCCCCAGCTGCCAGGTACAGCTGCTTCTGCAGAACAAACCCCAAACTGTTCCACCAGGTTTTGAAAGCCTTTTGGCAAGGGAAACATCACTCGCTGCAGCATTTTGCTTGCAACCCACCCCAGTTCCAGGCACTATCCTGTGAGGGGATAGTCACCAGCAGCTCTTTGTCCCATTCCCACCATGCCAGCTGCTCCCTGGCAATGTGGGTGCAGGTGGAACTGTCACCAAATGACATCAGAAGAATGCAGCTTCATGCAGTAACCCACGCATTCAAAATGAAACACCATGAAAAGAAAACAAACCCCATGGTTAATGGCAAGTGCCTTTAGTAGGACAGCAAACGAGACAAGGGAAAATTAGCCCAGCTAATTACAGCACTGGCTGGTGGCTGCAGGGAATGCAGGAGGAGGAAGAGCGTGGCTGGAGCATCACCTCCGCTGCACCTGGCAGTGACATGTTCCAGGAGCGGAGTGGTGTCCCCAAGCACTGTGACTCTGACAGCTTTCCTTGGCAGTTTTGTTGTCATTAATGACCAACTTCTGTTTGAGAACTAACTTCAAGAGTCACAACACTTAAAGGGTTTCATCACCACAGGCTGGATGGTAACAAAACAATAGGCAATTTGTGCTGGAGTCCAGCTCTGCACAGCGGTGCTCAGTGACAAGACAAGAGGCAGTGGGTGCAAACTAGAACCCAGGAGGATCCACCTGAAGAGGAGGAGAAACTTCTTAGGTGTGAAGGTGATGGAGCACTGGGGCAGGCTGCCCAGAGAGGTTGTGGAGTCTCCTTGTCTGGAGAGCTTCCAACCCCCTGGTCATTGTGTTCCTGGACGAGCTGCTGTGGGTGCCCCTGCTTTACCAGGTGGGTTGGTCTGGATGATCCCCAGAGGTCTCTTCCAACCCCACCATGCTGGGCTTCCACGATTTTCAGAAGAAAACTAAACAAAATCTGGGGGATTATTTTAGCCCTTGCTGGTCGTCGCCAACATCTCCTGTTAAGCACCACACAAAACCTGCTGCCAGGACACCAAATGGCCCTCCGGAGCCACGCAGCGGTTTGCAGCAGAAGCAGCATTCTGTTAGAAGCTGCAATTTTTCTTTCTTTCTCCACAACCCCCCCCCCCCCCTTTTTTTTTTTTTTCTAATTCTCCCCAGCAGCAGTCCCAGCGGAAAGAGAGACTTTTGTTCCCAGCACAGGAGCGCAGGGCTGATAATGGCCTCTAATCTATCCGCCTTCAAACACATGTTCAGCCCCGCTGTGCTGCCTTTGATGTCATTTTAACTAGATTCCCCAATGCCACCTCTGAACTTGGAACATTCCTCCGCTCAATGTGCTGTGCCAACTCAACCAGAGGAAGCAAATTCAAAGATAAGCACTTTAATTTTATCCCAACAAAACCTCATTCAATAGATGGGGGGAAAGCAAGGAAAACCAATCCCGTACTTTTGTTTTCCTTTTGTCAGGTACCGGCTGTGGGAGATTTTCAATAGATAGAGAAATAATATCTATCTATATATATAAAATAAAATCCAAACTTCTTCAGAGCACAGCTACTTTTAAAAGAAAACTTTCCCAAGCTGTTTCCCCCTGTTTCCTCACGGGATTTTCTTTAGCACCAGAAAGCTCTGTGCGGGAGCAAGAGGCTTGCCATGGTTTATTTAATGATAATGGGGAAAGGTGGGGGCTTGCTCTCCTTCCCAGACTAACCTGCAAGAGGCTCTAGAGGGCAGGGAGGTGTTGCTGTGGCTCTGCAGCTGCACTCTGCTTACAAGGGCTGTCTTGGCTCCTCTGCAGACAGCCTCCAAACCAAACCATTAAGCTAGAAGCCACCATTTGGAATCTTCTACATTAAAAACCCATTGAACTTGTTTAAATGCAGCAGCACTCAAGGCCACTCTGAATCCCTGGCCACAGGGAGGACAAGACACAAACCCACAGCAAACCTGCTATTTCTGCCAATTACTCTGTTATCACAGCAGCACCATCAGCGGCCTTTCTCACATGAGAAGCATGCCAGGAAACTCACCAGGTGCTCTGGCCACAGGCAGCCACCTGAGGAACAATATTCAGTCTGCAAGGTGCTTTGAAGGGGTAAGCACTGCCCTAAACCCTGCCGCTCTGGGGAATGGCCATCCCTACTGTGGGGCTAGTTTGGCCCCTTCACTTGGGAAAGAAGCTGTCCCTATGTGGGGATTGTTAGGACAGCAAGAGCAGTTCACGGCTGCACCATGAACACGGCTGCAAGCCCAGGGCAGGCTCTGAGCAGCCCAGGGGGAGACAGAGCCCCAAAGCCCTGACCCATCAGCAGTGAGTGACTCAGCCCCACCTGTGGCCATGGCACACTTGCTGGGCCAGCGCTCACCAGAGCCTTTCACGATGTCCTCTCCAGACCTTGCCTCCACACAAACCAGCTAAAACAACACAGCTGCCATGCTGACTGTAAAAACAGGTTTCAGCAAAGAGGACTAGGGCTGTTTTGCCTACAAGGGCAGAGGAATTCCTATGACACAGGAAGACTGAAAAATAATCAGCGGAGTGCAAGCATTTAAGAGCAATGTTTTTTAAGCCACTCAAAAAGCAAACTCCTCCAGCGGCAGGGCCTGATAACAGATTGGTTCTATAAATTCAACCCATTACAAGAATATTTACCAGTGCTTGGAAAGACATCCTGTTGAAAATTTGTCTTTTAGGCAAGTATGCTTATAGCTGGGAGCACAGAAATGACTTTTTAAATCACTCTGGAGAGCTGGGAGCTCCTGGAAGGCTTGTGTCTGCCTCCCTTTGGCCCAGTTCAGGAGGCCAGATAGTCAGGTCTGGCTTGTGCATGCAGCCACATCCAAACCCTTCTCTGCCATGATCAGTACAGTACCAAAGTGTGGAAGGGAGCTGGTGACCACTGCAGTACATCAGAGTACAAGCAACTGCTCAGTGTAGAGCTACATTTCAATGTCTGAAGGGGACCTACAGGAGGGCTGGGGAGGGACTGTTTAGAAGGGCTTGGGGTGATAGGATGAGTGGCAGCAGTTTGAAACTGGAAGAGGTGAGATTTAGGTTGGACATCAGGAGGAAGTTCTGCGCAATCAGAATGGTGAGACACTGGAACAGGCTGCCCAGGGATGTGGTTGAGGCCTCACCCCTGCAGACATTCAAGATCAGCCTTGATGTGTCCCTGGGCAGCATGCTCTAGCTGGAGGTGTCCCTGCTGACTGTGGGGGGGTTGGACAAGATGGTCTTGGAGGGTCCCTTCCAGCCCAATGCAGTCTGTGAAGCTGTGTCTGCCTTCTCCACCAGCTCAAGTTGGCCACTGCTGGCCAAGCACCTGCTGCACCTAGCCGCGCTCCCTGTGCACCCGCTCAGTTCATTGGTGCTCCTCAATCAGCCAGCGTTTGCATCCCGACTGCCTGGACACCTTCTCCTCTGCTCTCTGCCTTGGGACGGCACCCAGTGCAAGCTCTGCCTTGGAGCAGATGCTGGAGCTCTTCATTATTGAGCCTGACTGTCGGGTGTAAACAGCAGCCGGAGGAAGAACCTCACTCGTCAGCAAACAAGGCTTTCATTGCCATTTTCCTCAGAGGAGGCCTGAACTCAAAGCGCCCAGACATGCAAGTCTTGTCAAGCAGCAGGAGTCCCTTCTTCAGCTCACGTCTGGTTGTTCTTCATTTCTGCTGCCTTGAGCAATTCTGCAAAAATCCCTTTGAAAATGGGGAGGCAGAGAGGTTCAGCAACGGCATGGAAAGCCCGAACAAAACCCGGCACTGGAGCTTTAAAGTGGGTAATGAAGAGCCAGTGCTGGAAACAGACAGAGCCTTTGTAAGCCAAAGGTCAGGGCTCTACATCCAGATCAATCTGCATGCATCCAGTCTGAGGTGTACAGGAAGAAAGATCACAGATTCACCCTTCTGATTTCTGAGCCTTACTTAAAACGACCCACTGAGATTGGGTTAGTTATTAGCAGAAGGCAGCACATGTATCAGGGGTAATTAAAGCCCTAGAAGCAGCCTAAGGTAGGCATAGGAGGGATAAAACGCCTGAAGGAAAAAAGGAGCAAAGGAAAAAGAGTGCCTAGGATGGGCAGACAGAAATGATTCTGCCTGTGAAAGAAACAAATGATGGCTACTGCAAGAAAAATTAGGAGGGTGAAGAGCTCAGGAGCAAATGCTCACAGCTTATTGTGGGTAAAACCACCAGGGCAAGGCCATGAGCCCACCAGGGCTGAGTGAAAGGAGGGGGCCACAAGCTAATTAATTCTGAAGAGTTCTTACATCTGCCTCTCCTGATAACAAGAAGTTACATGACCCCTGCCAGCTCCTGAGGACTCCTCCATATAAATTGATGGAGAATGGCAGAAGGATGTGGCAAAGCAGCTGGATCCATATCAAATGCAGCCTTTCATTAGTGGTCCTCTACAGCTTTCTGTCTCAGGGGCATCCTCCACCTCCCATGTCCCTTTGGCCAAGGTCTGCCTCCTCCATTTTGCAACATACCATGGATAAGGAGTGAAGAGCTGGTGCCAGGGAGCATGGTGGGCTCAAGGGCTGCTCTTAAACAGCTCCAAGCATCCATGGAGCCAGACAGCAGCATGCTACCAGCTCACATGGAGCTGCCACAGCAGACAAAGAAGCCCCCTGGCTATGTCCCACAGTTACCAGCTCACTCTATTAACCAAGGACAGGTGGGGAACTGCTGCAGCACCCTTTAACAACATGCCTGAGAGGGGCTGGGAAGTTTCTCCACCAAGGCCTGACAGCTACTGACACTCAGCATCACTACAGGAGCCTCCTGGAGGACTCTGTTCTTGCAGCACTGCCTTTATAAAATCCCTCCTCCATCTGTGAACCTGACAGCTTTCAAGAGAACAATCAAAGGGGTCCTGCTCTACAGAGAGACACTTTGCATTTGCACTACTAAAACCAGACCAAACATGGACTATTTTCCACCATTTCTTTGTGTATTACAGATGCAGTCACCACAAAAATCTCCTAACTCCTTTTTTTCTGCCTTTGCAGACTACCTTTAAGGCTTCTCATGGGTAAGATCTAGGGAGCTGTCAGAACTAGAAAAATGCAGAGCAGATTTGGAGGGGGCCTGTTGGTACAAGCTGTGTTGAACTGCAGGGCTCACCAGACAAACTAGAGCTGGTCAGACACCAATCCTACTGCAGAGCAATCACAGACTAGGAACAGTTTGGCACCAAAACCCTCAAAAGCAGAAGTACTCAAGTAAGCAGAAATCTCCACCTGTTGTCCAGAAGATAGATTCATAAAACAGTTTGGGTTGGAAGGGACCTCAAAGGTCATCTAGTTCCAAGCCCCTGGCATTGGCAGGGACTCCCTTCACTAGATCAGCTTGCTCTTTCTCAAACCACTTACTACAAAGCCATCCAACACTGCACCTGGCAAGAAGCACTGCACGAACTCTGCCCCAGCACCATATAGTTGAGTTCCCTCAAAGCATTTTGTGTTGCAGATGTTCCCAAGACCAGTGAGGCTTGGGTGGCCTGCACAGTGACAGAACAACCCCACCTGAAAAGGAAGTGAGAATGATCGTGGCCTTGGTCTAGTCAGCTGTGGCAAAGCCTTACAGAACGGTGGAGGTTGGAAGTGACCTCTGGAGACCATTGAGTCCAACCGCCCTGCCACAGCAGAGTCACCTAGGGCAGGTCACACAGGAACACATCCAGACTGGTCTTGAAAGTCTCCAGAGAAGGAGACTTCCAAACCTCTCTGGGCTCCCCCTGACCAACGCAATGACTGCAGCACTGATGAACACACATGCTGGTGGGTGTCCCAGCAGCCTGGAATTACTTACACACTGCTGTCTGTCAGAGACATCGTGTCGGCATCGCTGGACATGCTCTGCTGTTCGCTGTCGTTGGCACTGGTGGCTGGGGCCAAAGCGTAGCCTGTGTTGACATAGTAAGGGTTAACAGGCTCTCTCCACGACCCATGCCTGCAGGAGAAAGGAAAGTCAGATGAGACAGACAGAACCATGACCATCCTCTGCATCACCAGGCAGAAAGACTTTGCCTGGAGCCCCAGCGGTGGTGACAAGCTACAGAGTAAGCTGTGTTCATGCTAAGTTGCACCAATGGAACCATGAACAATTTGACTCATAAGGGGAAGCAGAAGGGAATCCATGACACTGAGGGATGAAGAAGGGAGGGAACAAGACTGTATGGAGGAAGTTCAGATCCTGTCTGGATTTATGGTGCCTGTGGGCTCACTGCTTGACCTTGTCATGGGCAAGGCAGGACACTTAGACAGCACTTTCCTTAGTCAGAACTGGCTCCTGCTCCTGCAGCTGTTAAGGACATGTAGCTCACCCAGTCTGTGCTGCCTTTACGTCTCTACTCCAAGCTGTTTGCCAAGGGAGGGAGGCAAAGTAAGAAGCAGCTGTTGCTTGCAGGCAGTACCTGCAGCTGACCTCAAACATCACACTCAGTACATCAAACACTAGCAGATTCCAACAGGAAGGACCCTCGGAGCACACGGGGAAGGACCCTTGGAGCACACAGGGAAGGACCATCCGCACACCAGCTCTTCCAGTGGACAACCTGCCCGTGGATCTAGAGAGACCAGTTTGTACACAGCCACATGCCCTGTCCTTCAGACAGGCTGTTCAAGTACCTGTGCAAGCAGCTCAACCTCCTTCTCTTCAGCAAAATGACAGGAAAAGAGGCTGCCTGTGTGAGCTGCTTGGGAAGGGAGCTCCTTGCTCAGGAGGAGACCTGCAGTAACAGTGAAGCAGCCTGTGAAACAAGCAGGCAAGCACTCGTCACACTGCCTGCCGCTGGCATAGAAAAACTACTGCTGCTAAAGTGCCTCCAGCTCTGCTGCACCACAGGAGGGTCAGGTCACGCAGGCATCTGCTTGTCACTGCAGTCATTGTGCAGTCTGCCAGAAGGAGGAACAAGCTGAAACGTTCCCATCGACACAGCATCATTTAATCCCTTGCTCTCCCTGCCTACCCCTCTGCTTGAAGAGCAGCGTTTGCAAGATACCTGGAAGCTGATGGACCCCTGGGTTTTCCAAGCTCTGATACCAGCTCTGAAAGTCAGAGCTCTGTCTGAATTCAGATCATGAAGCTCATCAGCAAGATCTTTTACACAACAACTCCGTAACTGGCACCTGGTTACTGTGGTTTGCAATGGACCTGGAGCAAACACCTCCCTAGGAGGACATATTACAGAGTTTGTGCTTCCCTATTCTGCTGGGAAAAGCTCTTCTGGCTGCACTGCAGTGGTCAAAGTCCTGCAGACAACAGAAGCAGTCCCTGCCCTACTGAGTTTACATTTAGATAAGACATGGAAACCCATGAGAAGTGCACAGATGGAAGGACCAGAGGGCAGGAAGACACCAGTGAAGGGAAGAGTTGGCAGCTCCTGCATTTGTGTGTCGGGTACAACCACAGGACAGCCATACCACAAGCTGGGACCAGCAAACAACCCACTCCAGGTGGCTTTCAGAACGATTTCTGTCTAATATGGTATGGGGTAGAAGGGTGGAGGCATTACCAAAGTATTTTAAAACTTGAACTCGACAGGGCTACAGCCTTCAGCCAACAGACCATGCACACAGCTCCTCCTCACCCTGCCCCGCTGCTCCTGGACACAGAACTATCACAAGGGATCACAGATGTTCATCAGTCACCCAGAAAAGCCCCTCTGGGCTAGGTCCATTCTGGGGGCAGTTAAACAAATCACCCTCCCCACAAAGAAAGCCAAGATTTTGCTTGCCACAAACCAACAAAACCTCCGAGTCATTTCTCCTTTGATGGTGAAGCTCAGCAGAGTTGCAGGGCGGTGCAAGGAGCACTCAAAAGAGAGTCAGCTGAGGTTTCTCATGACTGTTTGAGGAGGGGAGCACTGTGAGCCACATGCTCAGGGACAACACAGAGCCAGTTGGGTATGAATACTTAGAGCTACCTTAGGATGATGGCGACTCACCACAGACACTTTCTAGCACACAAACTTTGTCACTGTAAATGTGCACTGGAGCAGCCTCATTTCTTATTCCATCAGATTTCAGAACAGCTTTCTAGGGCAATATAATTTGAACAAGTTCACCCTAAAAAGCAAGATCCAGTAAGTGCAAAGCTTAGCACCCCCCCCCCCCCGCCCCCAGCAGCTCTTTCCATGCAGAATGGTCAGTTCTGAAGAGCTGACAGATGTGTGATGGGGGCTGAGGCAGGAATGATGGCCAGCTCAGGCCTTCCCTGTGGCAAAGAGGAGGATGCTTTTTGCAAAACCCAGTTAAAACACAGTGCCAACTCCAGTGAACCTTCTGCCAGGACTCTCTGAAAGAAGGATTGTTGGAGCAGTCTGTTCAGAAGGCTCTGTGATATAGAGACTAAAATATGAGGGTGTCTGGCAACAGGACAAAGGGGGATGGTTTGAAGCTGAAGGAGAGAAGGGTTAGACTGGATCTTAAGCAGAAGTTTTTCAGTAGAAGGGTGGTGAGACTCTGGAACAGGATGCGCAGAGAGGTTGTGGATGCCTCCTCTCTGGGGGTGTTTAAGGCCAGGTTGGATGAGGCCTTGGGCAACCAAGTCTAGTTGAGAGGCATCGCTGCCCATGGTGGAGAGGTAGCTGCTGATACAAAACCAGAGCAGCAAACATCTGAAGACTTTGTCCAGGTATGGATCTGCAACAGCTGGAGGAACCAAGAGCAAGCAGATGTTTGCTGGGCAGTCCCTGGCCTCTCTAGATGACTGTGCTGCAGAGCATGCTTCCCAGTAAGGGCCCAGGCAAGAGTCTGGTCACAACTGTTGTATGTAGTCAGCATTACACACTTCAGCATGCACACAAGAGGGATTAGTTCATTTCAGCTCTGCCTCTCATACCTCAATGCAAACATAAACTTCCGGTAAGTGTAAGGAGGTGGAAGCTGTGCAGGGTTTCAAAGCAATCCTAACAGGTTCCAGTACTTTGGAGAACCCATCTGTATTCAATCCTTCTCCCAACGCCCCCTCCCCTGACAGCTCTCTTCAGCTGGCTCCTGTCACTATTTGAATGTTTTGTGCCGTGCCTCTGAAGAACTCTTTCAACATCTATTAGGAAGAAAACATTAAAGGAACACGGAGTCTAACAGGAAAAAAAAAATGGTCACTTCTGATCTGGGAGGGGAGGTGGCTTTAAAAGGCCTCCAGGCACACTCAGAGAGATTTGAAATGTCAGCTGCAAACCTCACAGGCCGAGCTCCATGCGCGGGTAAGGCGATAAAAGGGAAGGGGAGCGTTTAAAGTCCAACTGCACAATAATTCCGACAGACTTCTGGATTCTGCTTTATTTTACTTTTGTTAGAAAGAGATGAAGGGTTTGAAAGGAACACACAGCACTTCACACATGGCGGAAATAAAGCTGCACAGCTCTTCTGAGCCCTCGGTTGCTCAGCCCTCAAAATAATCACATCGGGAACAATTACATAAGAGATCACAGCGACCTGAGCAAGGCAACCTGACCAGCTGCCTTGTCTTTGCATAAAGACCTCCACTGATCACTCTGAATTCTGGTCATGATGACAAGGGTCAAAACTGTGGTAGAAAACCCAGCAAGCATCTCCTTAGGGCATTCCTCTACCTGTTCAGGGTTTATTTTGCATACTGTTTGGCTGCATCTCATCTTCAGATCTCTCACTCCAAATCAAGACCAGCACACAGCACTTTGAATACTAGCACCAGCAGATCTTGAAGCTTCAGTGAAAGGGAGAAGACAGGTGAGGTCCCATTCAGTGCTCTTGCCCTAGCTGGAGTTCCCATTGCATCTCTAAGGACATCCTTTTCCTTCCAGCCTGGGACACCCAGTGTCCTTCACACTACACCCAATGGCTACTTCCATGCTAAGTCAAAGATGCCAGTGCCCCAGTTTTGGACAAACACATGATGCTCTGTGCAAAAAAACCTGTCACTGGGACATCCTGGGGAACTGATTCACCTTCAGCACCCACAGTGGAAGGAAGACCCCACAGACCCTGCCTGCAAAGCCAAACCCAAGCGGCACTCCCTTGGGTTCCCAGCAGTTAGCTACCTCCTTGGGTGACATTCCCCAGCAAGCATGGGAAAAAACAAGGAGGAAGCTTCCTTGGAGGTGAAAGGCCTTTGGGCAACTCATTCCTGCAGAATTAAAAGTTTCACTGGAGGGAATAAGTTGCACAACACTCTACTGGCAGGTCTGAGAGCCATGGTCTTCCCAGGTCTGCTAGCAGTTCCAGTGTGGCTAGAGCAGCTCGCAGTCTAACAGGGACAGATCAGATTCATCATCTTTCACTGCTACCATCCTCATTTGGTGCTAGCATGAAATCTTTGTGACATTGACTTTTTCTGGAAGAAAATTTTTACTCAGAATTGAAGTGGTGCTAGAATCCAGGCAGCCTGGCAGTCCTCCTCCTGCCAGGGTCTCCCACCTGCCTGACCCTGAGGGAAGCGCATCTCCAAACTAGCTGGTGGCATGGCGAGGCACCTCCAGACCCTGGCACTATCAAGGAAGCAGCTGTTTGAGACACCAGATTGGTAAACCCAAGAGATAAAGGCTCATAAAACTGACAACCACAAAACTCCAAGGCATTCCATTGACACTCCCCTTCACCAGCACTGCCAGCACATTTCCTTTCATGACAGGCTCTGAACCTGTGGTCACCACAGCTTGGGAGAGCAGCTCATTTACAACATGAGAGGGAACTTCTTTTCTAGTCAAGCCTGAGCCATGAGGCAGCTGATAACCACCCAAATGTTGTGAGTTGCCTTGGAAAGCTTCAGGCTGCAGAAGATGGGGGATGTTGGCAAGTCCCAGGAAGGACACCCCACAATGGGCTCTGCAGAAGCTCAAAAACCTCTCACCAGAGCTGACGGCAGGTCAAGCAGCTGCATCACCCTGCCACCTCCAGAGCAGTGAGAAACCTCATGGTAGGACATGATGGCTCCTATCCTCTTTTGGTGGGTGATGTTTGAGCTGAGGGATGGTGCTCAGAGATCACAGACCAGAGCTGCAACTCAGCAAGGCTCCACTACTGAGTTTCTGTGCTCCCACCCTGGTTTTTCACACCAGCTTCTGACAACTTAGTTCAAACTTTGACATTCTTATGTCTCTCAAGAGGACTCTTTGCAGACCCTCATTTGCAAACCAAAACTAAGGACTACTTTTCTTAGGTGTCTCTGGTCAGAGAATCACTTAGGTTGGAAAAGGCTTCAGATTTTGCCTTCATGACTGTGAGGATGAAGTTCAGTGCACAGACAGCCTTCCAGCTCATTATTTGCACATCTCCCCATCTAGTCAGTGTGAAAAGAAATAATTTTTCCATTCAAAAAGTTACATACTCCCACCCAGGGAAAAAAACTTTCCAAAATCACTGAATGGTGGGGGTTGGAAGGGACCTCTGGAGATCGTCCAGTCCAAACCCCCTGCCAAGGCAGGGTCACCTGGAGAAGGTCACACAGGAACACATCCAAGTGGGTTTGGAATTTCTCCAGAGGTGGGGACTTCACAACCTCTCTGGGCAGGCCTGTTCCAGTGCTCCACCACCCTTAAATTAAAGAAATTCCTCCTCATGTTTAGATGGAACTTCTAATATTCAAGTTTGTGCCCACTGCCTCTTGTCCTGGCACAGGGCACCACTGAACAAAGCCTGGTACCATCCTCCTGACACCCACCCTTGAAGCATTGATCAGATCCCCATCAGGCTGCTCTTCTCCAGACTTAAAAGCCCCAATTCTCTCAGCCTCTCCTCATCACAGAGATACTCCAGTGCCCTCAGCATCTTTGTAGCCCTTTGCAGCACCCTCTCCAGCAAGTCCCTGTACTGGCAGCTTGCTGGGTCTCCGGCTGGCCAGACACAGAGTTCCCCTACTTCTCATCTCCCAACAAGCAAGCAAGTGACTGTCACATCCTCCACCACATTCCATGATCACAACCAGTCAAGCAAGTGAAAGGCTGCAGATGTGAGCTTGTGATGCAGGAGCCAAAGCAAATCCCTGCAGCATGTTTCAAGAGAATGTGCTGCCAAGAGTGCCTGAGTGGCAGGGTCACCTTTAAACAGGGGATCAGAGCAGCATTCACCAGGATTCTGACACTAATCTACAAGCTGAACAGAAAAAGTCTCCCTCTCCAATCCATGGCACCAACAACCAACATAAAAGTTGCACCATACTCGGCACAAAACTACTGGAGATACGCTGGGGACTACTGTGAAAGCTTTGGGACTTCATCACTGATTCCTGGAGCTAAGAACAAAATGTCTATGAAGATGTACAGCTGAAAACCTTTACTCCTGACTGGATTTAACCTGCCCTGAAGATGCAAAGAGGTTAAACCGGGGGATTTAGTTGATCTTTTGATTGCAGATCCTCAGGGTTGCTCCACTTAAAACTCTTCCCAATTTCTGGGGTACTCGGACATTGCTGTGCACCTCAACTTCATCATCGCCAACACTGAGCTCACCACACATGTTCTAGGCAAGGGCAGCTCCTTCAAAGATCACATCAATCCTGGACAAGTTAATCTGTTCTTTGAGGTCTCCAGATGGCTCTTGCCAACAAAGTTCACTTCCAGCCCTGCAGCCGGCAAGTGCGGCGGCCCCGGCGCTCTGCGGAGCATTACAAAGGAACCAGATCAAAGCTGTGTCTTACAAAAAAATGAAATCTGAAGTTTGAAAAGCAACAGCAGCCTGTCACTTGCAGGCTTAAAGATGACTTCTGCATGCTCCAGCTATCAGGGAATTTATGATTACAGCCCGGCTTTTAAAAGCCGATGAAAAAGGCGACGCTCTTTAGCTCTGCTTGCCTCTGCAAAGCTCCGTCTTGGTCCGTGCTCATTCATCCTCCCACGCTGGAGGGAGAAGGGAAATAAATAACAATGTAACTAGAAGCACAGATAAGGGCTCTTCTCTTTTATTCTAGGGCATTCAACCCCATTTTGGGACTACACAGAGATTATTTTATGGGGAGCTGCGGTAATTACTGTGAAGTATTAAAGTACAGTTACAAAAGCTCAGTCCAAGAGTTCCCAGCTCCTCACTCCTTTGCATTTACCAAGGACATTCTAACTCCCGGCAGGACTAAGGTACAGAAGATGAATTAAATGGAACCAAGAGAACATGAGTTACAGCAAGATGGATGAGAAAAGCGGTTTAGAATTTGTCAGGTTCTAAGAATGAAGCTGCAATACAGCAAATTTGCCTGAGGAGGCAAATAAAAGCTACACAGTGTGGCTGTGTTGTCCTATCACCACCCCATCCTTCCTTGGAGAAGCTTTCAGACAACAGAATGCAACCTTCATGTTCCAAGAAAACTGCAGAACGAGTCCCTCAAGATTTCATCTGCATATGCATCTACAACAGAGCTCCTCCTTCCCTGCAGAGCCGAGGCTGTGCTCATTTTCTGCCCCAGTGTCACGCTTTATCCACTGCTTAAAGATTTAAAATCAAAACTGTGAAAACCCACACACAATAAAGTCAAACCCTTCTCCAAAACAATGCATGTCTCATGTCTTCCCTAGAGTAAGGCCATCCCAGCACCCCCATTTATTTAAAAGCTCAATGCACAATAAATAAAAGAGAAAATATGGGCACCATGAAGTCTGCTCGTGGATGAGCAGAGCCCTTGGACCGTCCTCCTGACATCAAGTGAGGTCGCAGAAGGTTGTGCTCTGTATCCAGCAAGAGCAGGTATCTCCTGGGATTCATTTCAACTCATCAGCCTGAATTTAGACCCCAACAGAGTTGTTTGGGTTTTTAATGATGCCATGATTAATGAGAATCTTCATCCACGATGAAAGGTTGGCATTACACAGGGACATTTGCTATAAAATATAGAGGCTATTGGGTTGCATTCATTGCCTAATTATAGACACGATTTGGTTGCTGTTTTGGAGCAGCCTGGCTCCCATCAGGCATTCAAAAGCCTCTGTGGTGACTTAGGAAGCTACAAACCTAGGGAAAGCCTCTCCTGTGTTCATTTTGCATGCAGGGTACACTGCTATGAGCCATAAGCCACGCTTGCCTCCACGACACAGTCTCTGACAGAGTGTGCACCACAGGAGAATTGTCTCTAATTCTGCCTTGAGCAGTCTGGTCTAGTGGGAGGTGTCCCTGTTCATGGCAGGGGGGTTGGAACTAGATGATCTTTAAGGTTCCTTCCAACCCAACCCATTCTATGATTCTGTGATTTTACTGGAACAGAACAAAGCTTGCAGAAGGATGTGCTGAACATCCACACTGCCAGAAAAAGTCGCTTTAATAACTGAGTTTGTAACTGACAAAATACATCCCAAACACTGTGAGAGGACCTTGACCTGAGGACCAAAACCCCCTGACACCTCCAGAACAGAGAGGTTCTGTCCAGGGTCACATGCCTAGAGAGTAAATTCAGAAGAGAAACGCCACCAACATGCTTTAAGGTCATGTTGTGCTTGAACAGAAACACAAACCAGTGCAAACCACAGGGTCTCTCTACATGATCCTCACAGTGTGCCCAGGAGCTCAGGTTCCCAACCCTAGGCAGGAGATGCCATGCTCCCAGCATGCTGTCATTGTGCTCCAGCTACTCAGGAGTTTGGGTCAGAAGAGCCCAGAGCAAAATTCCCTGAAACAAGTGGAACCCAAGTCCTCACTCCCCACTCTTTGACATTCCAAACGTGCTACCCTGGGGCCAGCTGGCTCTCTAGTGTGGACACAGGCACACTGGGCTGATAATGGAGTCCCCTTCCCCTGCTTACACTGAGAGCTGTGGAAAATTCAGCAACAAGCTGACAGGTGAGAGCTTCCTGCTCTGCCCAGGGGCTTCCTAGCCCAAAATGCCACTTGTGTGTAATACAGCAAGTGACTCTATCCACACACACATCTATGTTCAAGTGGATGAGCACACAGAGGAGCCACAGCCAGTGCTATCTCCCAGCTCTCTGCTTTCCTGCGTGATTCCCCCAGGTAAATTGGGGTGGAGAGGAACACCACACTCTGGAGGTCTTTGTGTGGGTTCCTCTGCCTCTGCCCCATGCTCCCCTCCCCTGGAGAGGCAGACAGAGCAGCTAGGAGATGGGAAAAAGCAGTGGAGGACATGGTTCTGCCCCAAAGGGCCAATGCTGAAGTGAAAACAGCAGCAAGGCCCCCGCCTTCAGAGGTCTCCAGGTGATGCCAAGCAAGAGACTACCTGTTCTGCCCAGCCTGGGCCCGGGGTGCTGCTGCCTTGGCAGACGGAACCAGCAGCCCAAGGGCAGCTCCCAGCTCTCCAGCTGTGGGCTGGCTGTGCAGATGCCCACGTAACTCATGAAACACAGGCTCCAGCCCACAGCAGCCCCCTCTCCTGCACAGCGAGGCCTTTTGTGAAACCAATGACTTCCAAATGCCTGCCCCTGCAGCAGGGCAGCGACGGGAGCCCAGGTTTGTACCTGGGTCTGCTCAGAGCCTACAGAAGGCAGCAGCTCCACTTAAAAGCACCTCTGCCTGCAAACTATCAAATTAATCCTGGGATTTCCACAGCTTTTCTTCATTATTCTTCATCTCAACCAAACCACAAATTTACTTAATGACTAAACCAGGCCAGTGAGTACTTTGTTTTCCAGACAGCAGGAACTTTTCTAACGGGATCCAGGTTTTCAGGACACAAATTCACCTAATGCCAGGTGAGGAGGAGGCTCCAGCTCTGAGATGTTCTGGATGCTTTTTTTTACCTTACCCAAAGCTCTCAGCATCATGGCTGGGGGATCTCAGAGCCCTGAGCCCGAGGAGAGGCACTGGGCAGGGTGAGGAGGAGTACAATAAGAACACTGTGTTCCAGGAATGATTGGATAAAGGCAGGAGCATGCTTTTGGCTAGCAGGATTCAGCGCTCCAGCTCCGTCTGCTGCTTTTCTTTTCCCTCTAAAGCAACATTGTTTGTCCATGCTTCTCTGAAATGGAAAGTATTTCCTCTGGCCTGCTCGTTCCAAGGAAAGATCTGAGGAGGCCTGGCACAACCAGGCAGAACTGGGGATTCTCCAATGCCTCAAGGTTTCTGTGCCAAAATTTCTGCTCAACAAGAAAGGGCTTAAACCCCCCCCCCCCCCCAAAACTCACAAGCAGATTTCTTTGCAAGCTCAGAAACTTAAGACCAGGGCTGGTAGGATGAGTAAGTTTTTGGACAGGAATACAGCATCCAGCTTTGGCCAGTGACTCCAGATCATTCCCTTCCTTCCTATGCACACAGGGTGCCTGTGCACTGCTCAAGAACATGGGACAGGGCAGGGACAATGACAGGTACATGGTGGACCATGCTGGGGAACAGGAGCTCCTGGAATCAAAGAGGACAAGAGAATGTTGAGCTCAGTCCTTGCTTAGGTCACTGAGGTTTGCCAGGAGGCCACAAACCCCAGTGCTGCAATCCGCCATCTGAATGCTTTCAGGGATAAATTTCCTTATCTGTAAGTCACAAGAGTGGTGCTGTTGAGGGCTGAAAGGAAGAGGGGAGATGCAGCTCAAGGTGCTCCACTGTACAAGGAGTGGTGGCAGCCTTGCTGTTAGACTGCCTGTTGCTACTGTGGGGCCACGCAGCGTAAGCTAGCTGCACGACCACAGACTCGCCAGCCTCACTGACTCCTCATCAAAACAATAGCATGAGACTCAATAATCATCACCAATTTACTGCCAACAAACTTGGTACTTTAATGAAATTACAAATCTGGGTGGCAGAAGAAACCAGTTGATGTAGTATTTTGAACTTCTATGAGAGCCCAGACTTAGCACCTCAAAACCACCAGGTTTGCTCCTGAGGCCCTTCGAAGAAGCCCTCCTAATGACTGGGTGGGGAGGATTAGCAATAACCCTGCTCAAAAAAGACTTTATTTCACTGAACAGGGTTGCCTCACCAATGCACATGAAACAAAGAGGTCTGCCTCCAAAGCAGAGCCTCTCACTGGTGCTTTAACTCCTACAGAAAGGATGCAAGAAACCCCAACTGAACAAGAACCTCTGAGGTGACCGAACTCCAACCTCAGCTGGTAACCAAACCAAACACACGGAGGGCTGGCAAGGGCTGGCAGAGATAAAGTTGAGAGGAAGGATTAAATAGAGCTCCCAGAGGGGAGATTCAGCTGATTAGAAACATCCTAATCTTCTCACTCCGTGTATATTAAAGGTCAAGAAGTGGGATCAGATATTGGCAGCACATGAGAAAAACATCTCAGGCAAGCTAAAGACTTTCACAGAGATGTTTCATACCTCGGCATTAAAAATTCCTGCAAAGCCTGATTTAACTTCTCTTCTATCTTGGGAACACATTTAAAGTCAAGAGACCATTAGATTTTGACAGAAAAGAAGATTCCCCCTGCCAGAAGACCTCAAATCAGTGCTTTATAATGAGCAGGAACTCACAGGCATCAGCTGCCTACACCCATGACAGGTAAGTAGGTCTCAGAAGTGCAGCGCCACGAAACAGCTTCTCCAGCAGTTCTCTGGAGTCTCCCAAGCTGCCCAGACAAAGTTGTTGAAGGACACTTGCTGGGTCACATTAACAAAAGGCAGGTTGTAGAAACAACAAAATACCAGCAAGCTATAAATTTCTTTTAAAGTTGCTCTGTCACTTGCTGCTCAGCTCTGCAGAGATGTCAGCACCACAGTAAGTGCAGAAATCCTAACCTGGGCTCTTCTGGGAGCTTGCAATCTGATGTTCCCTTGTCGGCTCACACTGACCTGGCTACTGAACACAGTGGTTAGGGCGAAGTGAGGGTGGACTGAGTCATGCTCTGATGAAGGTCCATTAGAGACTGACAGCAATGACAAATCCCTTGAAGAACTGTAGCAACAACAAGCAGAAAGAATGAACCACACAGAGACTCATATCTGAAGGAGGCAGATGTTGTGAAAAAGGATCTTTCCTTTCCTAGTTATTCTCTCCTTCTTTAAAGAGTAGCAGCCTGACAGCAGCTAATGTGCTGCTGTCCCCAGAACATAGAGAGACAGGCATAGAGGGAATGCAGGCTTGTGAAGATGCTCCAGCAGCCTTCCCTTTGAGTCAGGATTGTAGGAAGCTTTCCTTAGAAGGTGCAGAAGGAAGCCTTCTGTCACAGTCCTTGTTTTTGAGACAGTCACTGAACACTGCATGTCCGGGCAGAACTGTAAGCCATCAATCACTGTACCGAGGCCACACAAAGTCCTATTGAAAAATGACAGATTCAGCTCCTCACTTCTGGGGCTGGACTTTGACAAACAGACCTAAAGTTGGTGACTGAATGGCAAATCAAAGACAAAGAATTCAGCAGGGAGAGAGAAGGAGATCAGCATCCAAAGCTGCTGACACAGGTCAGTCAGCAATGCTTCTTCACTGCCCATACCTTGATTGTAACTAGAAGGACCACACTGGGCATGTTCCACTCCTGACAGCATCTCCAGAGGTATTCACTAAATGGTTCAAGGTTCAAGAACCAGCTCACTTCATTTAAATGAACATGAAAACGTAGTGGAAAACAGCTAAAGGAGGCAGGGAATGAAAACAATCAAATAAATAAAGGAGCTGCTTGCAGACAAACTGCACAGGAGCTCACAAGGTAGCTTCTGGGTCATTGCAATACCAGACAGAAGGTCCAGCTAAATTCCAGAGCAGAGGGCAGATGGCAGTTTGAGTGCCAGGGTAGCCACTGGCTGATCTATGAAAACAGTCCATACAGACCTGCAGCCCATCCTATCACACTGTTTGATTACTGCTCAGGGAAGTCCTGTGTTTGCTTTCTCTTCTTCCAATTCAGACCAAGCGCAGCTTGACTTCCAGGACCGTGCTGGGCTTTGGTGTTATTTTGCCTTATGGAATTTCTCTGGCTTGGTTCTCATCCATTGGACCAGGCAGGTATTTGGGCTTTTACCTCTATTACATGAATTCCATAGTATTTTTTTAACATGGGGCATGTTACTGTGGGGGTATGGATGAAGTACCATGCTCACCTAAGTGCCACAGAAGAGCTGTTGGAGCTCTGGTTCCATTCCTACCTATCTCTATAAAACTCAAAGCAGCTGAAAACAATAAAGAGTGACAATGACAGCAATGTGCTTTTTGTTCTGAATAAATTAGCCACTGTTCAGATAAAAGACAAAAGGGCAGGTGACCAAACTCTGATTTTCTGTTGATCTCTTTTAGTCCCTCCAGAACACCTAACTAAATTCAACAGGGGAGAGAGGCCCCAAAGACGCTGAATTAATGGGGAGGTGTGAAGAGACACTTGAGTGCTCTGAATAACGATGAGGCTGTGGCCTAATGTCAGCAGAAAACCTACATGCAGAAGAGATCTCACAACCACCTCAGCAGCTCCAGCTCCACCTGACACCTTCCCAGGCACCAAAGTCAGCACAGGTCCACTGCAAAAGCCCCAGTGCTGAGCTCTGGTTCCATTCTGCATTTTGGAGGGGAGTGGATGGGCCCCAAATCATGTGCAGTTATGATGTGTTGCTGTTCCTGTGTTCCTCTTCTACAGCAGGAGCAGAGCACCATGGCCAGCCTAGATCCATGGCCAGGCACTGCAGTTTTCCCAGACTCCAGAATCAGCAGCAATAAGACTTGCAGTTCCCAATCTCTAAAGTCTTAGGCACGAGCAAACACAGCTATCAGATGCTCTGGTGGTCACAATTCTTGACCATCTCCTACAGAGCTCACACAATTGTCCCAAGCTCATAATTTAATCAATCTGGATGGATCCTCACATGGACGGTAAAAGGTATGTGGATGTCCCCTCCCAGGAGGTCTTCAAGGCCAGGCTGGATGAGGCCTTGAGCAACCTGGGCTAGTGGGAGGTGTCCCTGCCTGTGGCAGGGGGTTGGAACTGGATGATCTTTAAGGTACCTTCAAACCCAAACCATTCTATGAATCTATGTTAAAGCTGCCAGCACCCCTCCCACCTTCAGCACCCTGCTGGCCAAGTGATACAACCCTGCTTCAAAGTCAGAGAGCTGGAAGGTTATCAATGAGAAGCCAACTGTAAGGCTCTGACATGAGCAAAACAACCAATTTCCTACCCCTCTGTTTTTGCTAAAAAGTTGCCAAAGTAATTCAGCCTTAGGCAGAATCTCAGCATGAAAGAACACCAACAACCCAGTCTGACAAAGCCAGAAGCAACTCCAACAAAGCTTGACAGAAGGGGAAATGTGATGCAAGCAGGACTGCAACCCCTGCTGCCAGCTCTGCCTGTGCACCAAAGGAAATCTTTTACCATCACTGTTAACCTCCCTGCAGGACTCCACCAGGAGTCAGAATGTCCCTGGCAAACATTCTGATGATGAAGCTGATGAAAACTTTCATCTCTGAACCAGGGGTGAATTAACCCAAACATGCAGGAGCTTGGGACACCAGTGGCTGAGCCTGCACCTCTGCATGTCCAGCTGTGAAACACCAGCACAACACAACATGACAGCACCTGGCTGCCAACTACTGCTGGTGGTACCTTGGCACATTCAGGGGAGAGAGAACAGAATTTGGCAGCAGTACTTATGCCAGGACTGATCTCTCTGGACTGTGTTTATCTATGGTATGGTGTTAAAAAATTGTGCCAGGGGAGGTTTAGGCTGGAGATGAGGAACAATTGCTGTCCTGCAAGAGTGGTCACAAATAGGCTGCTCAGGGAGGTGATGGAGTCACCATCCCTGGAGGTGTTCAAGAAATGTGTGGCCATGGCACCTGGGGACATGGTTTAATGGCCACAGTGGTGTTGGGTTGATGGTTGGACTTGATGATTTTGGAGTTCTTTTCCAACCAAAACAATTCCACAAGTCCATAAAAATCTATATCAGAGTGGAGAGTAAAGAGAGACTCTTCTGTGTGGTGTGTGCATGCTGCTAACACAGCAGCTGCTCAATGGCATCATCTCCCCTGCTGCAGATGGTAACAGATGTCTGTGCATGCTGCAGATGTGTCTGCTGGGCAGCTTTAAACAAACAATAAAGGAAGGGATGAATTCCACCCTTGGTGACTCCATGTGCAGGACTATTTTGTTACCTGCCTGCAGGCAGCAGGTTGACAGCTAGGTGGGATTGCTTGATGAAGGGCCATAATTTCTGACCTTCAACTTCACAAGTGCTCCCAGTCTTACCAGTGGATGTCTGCCTCAGTCCAGATGAGCAATCAGAATAATTAATCAGGCTGCTTTCTGCAGCAGCAAGGCAGAGGGCTTTCCCAAGCAGCTCTTTCCTGATGCCAGCCTCACAAATCTCCCTCCAGGGTGTATTCTCTGGGAAAAGTTTTGAACAGGTTGGGACAAAGAAATATCTGCACATTTCCTTGACTAGGGCCAACCCCGGGAGACAGGGAGCCATGCATGTCTGTGAGCAGCTGCCCCTCAGGAAGAAGAATCTTCACATACTTTTGGAAATGCAGCTGCAGCGAAAAAACACTCTGAGGGTCTTCTCTGCTGCAAGCTGAGGAGCCACAAGAGCTCTCAGAACATTGCTCACAAAGATTTGGGCCTCGTTTTCAGAAAGACCACTACTGAGGAGGATTTCTGTGTCCCTGGTAGCTCAGGGCAAGTTAGAAGTGATGCCACTCTGACACTGACCTTAACTGAAAATGTGGCAAAAATGCAGAGGAATGAAGGAAGCCCCAGTGTGGTGCTTGCTCAGCTGCTGTTTTTAGGCAGGAGATGTTTCCATCAGTCCTAAAGAAGACCAAAGACTCTGATTCAATCAGCAGGAGAGGATGTGTTGGCGACCATCAGACCCCAGGAAAAGCTTTTCTGATCCTGATCAGTATCAGTATGCCAAGAATTAGCAGGACAACATTGCCTGCCTGGCTGCAATTCATGCCAGGAGGACTGGTTGAACAGCAGTAAGGACTCTTTCTTACTACCTCTTCAAACACAAGTCTGCAATGTGTGGTACTTTTAGTTCTAGAGCAAGAACAGATTTTGACCCAGTTTCAGATTTTAAGTCCATCTCCTAAACAAAAGCAGCTGAAGTTTAAACGAGCCAGTTCTGCAGATCATTATGCTGCTATTGCACAATTCCTCCTAATCCCTGAAGTGTGGAAGATGTGCCAACGCCAGCCCCGGCACATCTCTGTCATTTCAGCTGGACTTCCACCCTTCCCACTGAAGATTTCATCCTGCTAAACCATTCCTGACAAATGCCAAACACACTAAAATCTCCTAAATATTTATTTAAGTTTCTCTGGCCACACTATCACAAGTGTCTTAAGATTCTCCTCTCAGCTGGAGAGCTATCTAGAGCAGAGGTCTCCAAATCTTTCAGCCTAATAAACATCACAAAGGCTCCTGAGTCCCTACAAGTAGCAAAGGAGAGATTGTTTGTGCCACAAAAGGAACAGAAATGACCAGCCATCCCCTGCTGGCTGCTCTCCTCCTCTAAGAACTTGCTCTAATCCTCTCCATCCTACGGTCCTCAAAAAAACAATGTACCAAGGAAAGGGAGAAACCTCTATGCATACTGATTCCCTCCCCAGCTCGGACATGGCTCCTGGAAGCCCACTGCCAGCCAACTGTGGAGAGCAGCCCCCTCTGAGATGCTGTGCTAAGGCAGGAGGTTGCTTTTCATCCCTCTTTCTTAGGGAATGCCCAAAGAAACCACCAGGCTGTTCGCAGCAAAGCACTGTCCACAACCACTTTGGGTCTCCAAAGCCCAGCAGATAGGGCTGTGGAACCCGCAGACACTTTTGGACCCACTCTGAGCCAGCAGGGGAAGCATCTTGGGCTTGTCCAAATGTTGTGGGGGAGAAGACAGAGGATGCAGTCCAAGAAGCACATCTCCATTTCTCTTCCAACAGCACCCTTTAGGTGAGGAGGTGCACACACTGCCTGCAGGGAGCAAGAGCCCAAGGTACCAAGGGAAAGGAAAGGAGGGAGATGTGCTAGAACCACAGAGCTATGGCAGCTCCCAAAGCCACCTCTGTGGGCTCACGTGTGCTAACGCCAGTCCTGGAAGTGTCTCTAAAAGAAGTCATGCTTGAGAAGGGAACATTCTAAAGCTATAAAAGAATGTTTTACTGCTGCTGACTAGCTGGGACATGCAGAACATGTTGCAGGGAACACTGCACCATTTCCTTAGCAAACACAAAGCCACCCCTGGGTTGAATTAAGAGAACAATAGCAGCTCATCAGATGGCCCTTTCCTTCACATGTGTCTTCAACTTACCATGCCAGTAAATACTAAAAGCAACTTGGAGATACATTTTTCATCTGAAGAGCCTCAGGTTATTAACACATGAGATTACAATGAGAATAACCCAGAAGGCAGCCTACGCCTGATGCACTTCATAAAATGACTACATCTAAACCATCAGCACTCAGCCAGCCCCCTCTCTTTTGGAAACCTGCTTATGACCAAGGGACTGTTTGCCTGATCTAGCCCAAGCCAGCCCTCTGAAGCTCTGCTGAGACTCAAGGGGACAGACTTCTGGCACAGAACACAAGCCCACCTCGCTGCTCCAGCTTGGGAACCACAGGAGAGCTGCAGCCCCCTCGAGATGTGCAGGGGAAGATGTGCTCAGGCTCAGACCAATGTGAAAGCAGACAACCCCTAATGCTAACCACGTTTCAAATGCTGGACCATGGCTCCAGTTCCTAAATAACAAAACAATAGACACCAAAGAGGAAAAGTGGAAACTGCTGCTTGGGGAAGCTTGCCATGGCATGCTGGCTGTAAGTGTGCTAGGGCTAAATCCTGCTGCAGCTGGGCTGGGGCTCAGCACACAAGGCTGGAGAGGCAGGGCTGGCTTCCCCTTTCAGAGCTGCCTGCTGGTCCATCCTCCTCCATCCTTGTCTCACCTCCGGCACTGTGTTTGTGCTGCTCACTCACCCCAGGGCAGGAGGGATAAGAACAGATGAGCAGAAGAGACAGGGGACAACATGGAGTAGGCTTGGGAGGGAGAGACTTCAAAAGTCACACAGCAGGCTCCAGCTCCCAATGCCCTTGCAATGGGCACCCCTGCAGTGACTTTAGGATCTGGAGTTGCTTCAAGCTTGTTTTATGCTTAACCATTTTTGAGACTTTGCTTTGCAAAACAACCAGGGAGGTGAGCAGAGATGCTGCTGCTTTAAAGCCAGAGTGAGGAGCTGCCTGCCTACTGCTCATGGCTTCAATTACAGATTTGCCACAGGACACCAGCACAAATGATAAGGCAGCAGTGCCCTGGCTTAACCTTTGTCAAAGAATTCCTAATCTTCTCCAAGATTAGATTTTTGTTCTTCCTAACTGCCAGCCCCACAGACACAAATTAATTACATCAGCTGTAATTCACACCTCTGGATGCTGTTTGAAGCCACTCCTGAAGTGCTTCTACATAAGACAGTTGGGAGAAGAATAAAACCCAGCTGGTTGTGTACCACATTGAAATACAGCTGTCTGTTGTGGAAGGAGCATTGCCCAGGTTAAACCCCAACATCCCCGCAGGGAAATTCAGGCAGATGCAGGTTGTTCCAGTAGTGGTCTGTACTGAGTACCTTGCAGAGTCCAACTGGACACCTCTAGGACCTGCAGTTGCAGCAATGAAGTGGCCATAAGGCCACCTGAGCTCATCCTTTCATCAGTCCACAGCCCAAAATCCAGTCCCTTACCCCCTTCACCAAGGTCTCAGAGGCAGAGGAGCTTCCCAACTGCTGCACAGAGACATGCCTGCCCACCATCCAGCCATGACAACAGGGAGCTGAAATGTCACTAAGGACAATGTTGTTCCTCAAGGGCTGGAGAATCCCCACCCTACTGCAAACCACAGCGTCCTCCCCTGGCAGCCCAGCAAGTGGGACCTCCAGACACCACCACTGTGCAAACAACAAAAGAAGTGCCTCAGCTACAACAACCTTTGCAAAACGACCTTGAGGTGAACAAGGTTCCACTGCTGCTGTGTCTCTGGAGAGCAGGCTCAGAGTGGCTGCTTCAGCCAGCAGCAGCAGGCCTGTGGGTAGGACAAGACCAGGCAACGGCAGTCATTGCCACTGCTCAGCATCCCACAGGGAAGCTGTGAGAGATTCAGTCAAACCCTGGTTGGTGCAGCACAGCTTTCAATGCTGAGGGAGGGACAAACTCATTGTCCTTTGGTTTACTGAGAAGAAACTGAGCAGCTGGGTTTGCTCAGAGGAGGAGTTCCCCATTGCATAGGGTGATGACTGCAGCAAGAGGAGACCCAGCACTCCTTGAGCAGCTGGCACTGTCGAAGCCATGCAGAGCCTGGTCATAACCCACACCATAACATCCAAAGGGAAATCTCCATGCTTCGGCCCCTTCCTGCTGCTTTGGCCTGGGGACTACAGAGAGAGAACCATCAGCAGCTTAATGATGGATGGGCAAAACCTTTCCCCAGTATCAGCTCATCAGTACCTGGAGGACAATGGGGAGAGAGTGGCCCCAAGCTCATCCTACTGGAGTGGCAGGGCAGAAATGATGGTGGCTTTCTGCTTCCCAGCCAGCAGGGTGCCAAGGGTTCAGTGGGGAGGCAAGTTTTAGCTGTTTTTGCAGGTTCAGTATTCCTGCAGTCACCACGTGCTGCAGAGGAACAAGGTCCAAGCCAATTAGAAAATCTACAAAGAGCCCAGCACTGAGGACTAACTGCTGCAGATAAACCCACACCTTATCTTCAACGCTTTTCCCTGACCCTCTGGTGCAGGGCAGCTCTCCTCTGAATACAAACGTGGGCTGTTTACCCAGGGTGGGACTTCCATGAGGGCTTGTAGGTGTGTCAAGGCAAGGTCAGGAAGGAGAGAGAAAATTTTTTGGGTCTTAATTATTGGGTTTTTTTAAGGCCAAGAGCTACAGCCTGGCACAGGAAGCTTTCAGTCCCTCAGATTACCCTCCTGATCTGCAAGAGAAGCACGAAACTGAAAGTCAAACATAGGCTGGGAACAAACGTTCCAAGTTAAATAAGTTAATCAATTAGACAATTGGAGTGAAAATGCTGCTCAGTGTCCCCAGAGAGGCTGGCAGAGGTTTGTGGATGAGGACATGGCAAAGCCTGTAGAGAGGACAGCTGTCCTCTGCCATGTGCTGAGGTTAGGTGGGGGTGAAGCACTGAGACACATCAGAAAATGAGCATCCTTCGTGGGTGAGAAATGCAGCTCCCAGGCCCATCATCCTCACTGGCACCTCCTGGGCCCCCACCATGAATCAGAGCTGCTTGACCTCCAGAAACGCAACCTGAATTGTGGGGCAGGAGCTAGGTGAGACCTTGTGATCTGGCCCAGCGCATCCTGCCACTGCCCATTGCAGCAGACCACCACCACAATGCTGACCAAGCAAGGCCAAACTCTTCTTTGCATAGCCTGGGAAGAATCCCAGAAGTTTCCCTGCCTGCCTTCTCCCGAGGACTCGCGGCGCGGTTCCCCGCTGCTGCCAGCTCAACGCCCCGCCGGAGGGACCGCAGAGCCTTCAGCCCGCGCTGCTGCGTGCCAAGGGAGAGCTGGGCGTGAGGAAAGCGCTCGTGGAGTTCACTCTGTTTTTACTGGGCAAGTGGAACAAATTTCATCACCCCTACGAGCCCATTCTGTTTTCTATTTATACCGCAGCCACTTGGTGCAGCAGTGGGGAGCAGCAGGAGCAGGTGATGTCATGCTCTGGACAAACAGCAGTGGGAAAAGCAAGAACATTCTCGGGGCTCCTTTGATCAGGCCTAAACCAATCAGATCAGAAGTCAGAGATAACCCAATACACGCTGGAGATGAAAGGACTCTGGAGAAACAAATCACCCAAAGTTAGATATTAAGCAAGATTTCTCTCTCAACAACCACCTTATCTGTGGAGAAAGAGCAGTGACCATGTGGTTTCAAAATCCTGCCAGGCAGTTTATTTATTTTTATAATACCATCAAGCTACTCCACCCACTTTCTCAGCAGGAACGTTGCATTACACAACACATCAAAGGCACTTTATGGCCTAAATTAAGCAATAAAATAGTTGAGATTGTGCGTGATGCTGGAAATTGGCTGGCTCCTGGTGAGATGGGAGGCGAGTACCTTGTGCTCAGAGCACCTGAAGAGAGCTTGGGGCAGCATGGCCTGAGGTATCAAGGTGTGTGGTACTTGCAGTTTAATAGACCAAAGACAAGTTTGAGGTCTTCCGTGACCGTTGTAACCCTCTCTTGCCTAGTGGATGGTACCAAGCCAAGGCATGGCATGCCATATTGGTCCTGGCATGAAGAGCTGATACATTAATAGCTATGGTCCTTCATGCCCATGACCTTTAAGGTTTGGTTTATAGACAAACCTCTGTTGGAAGCTGTGGGCTTCTTGCATGTGGTTCCCCACCCCTGACATCAAGCCAAACCTTGGGAAAAGGAGAAGGGAAAACCTAATGGAAAGCTGGTGGCAGGTCTGCAGCACAGCCCCACTTCCCACCACCTGCCCATCTCCTGCCTTCTCCCACCTTGACCAAAATGACATGAAAAAAGAATGAATTAAAGCCCTTCTTGAAAGGCTTTCTGGCTTGTGTGCACTTTCAGCTCAAAACCAGCCAGAGGAGCGGTGTGTGGGTGCTAAGTGTTTATTTTCCAGCTCTGCCTCGTGTCCTTACAGAGAGAGGTGAGAAATGAGAGGATACCAAGAGAGGAGAAAGTTGGCAAGTTCCCTGTCCCAGAATGTGACAGGGTCTAGGCAGAGTTTCTCCTGAGGCAGCTTGGGAGGCAGAAGAAAAGTCACTTTGCAATGCCACATGAGCTGCAGGTCCCATGCAGCCCACTGTGCCTGTCCCTTCCCTTCTGCTCCAGAACAGGATTTGATTAAAAAAAAGAAAAAATGAAACAAAAAGGAGTTTAAATTAATCTGGGCCCTGTCATGACTTTCTGTGGCCTGACTCAGAGCGTTTGATCTCCAAGGGCTGGCGAGAGGTGTTTGAGCCTGCCCCGGGAGCCCCGGCGCTGCAGCCCAGCACCAACAATGCCTAGACAGAGCCGAGTGGCACTCCTGCAGCTATCAATGGAGCCACTGTTGGCTGTGCTGACTCACAGCCTTCCCTGGTGTGGTAGTGTGAACTCCTTGACACCAGCTCCTCACCAAAAGAGCAAAAATCCACCCAAACAATTCTGTGTTTGTGCAGAGGGGGTTATTGTAAGGTTTTGTTTTAGGAGGTTCCTCCAAAAGAAGTTTGTGCTGCTGCTTTGGGCAGCAGGATTGGCCAGGAGCCCCCGGAGGATGCTCTCAGGTGGTTCTTGCTTCTAAGTCATGCTCTAAAGACACAGTGAGGAGGTAAATTTCAATCTCCAGACTGCATGTAAGGAAAAGACACACACACAGGAGCCCCCAGGTATGGAAGCCGTGGTGACCATGGAATCACAGAATGTTGTGAGGTGGAAGGGGCCTTTAAAGCTCATCTAGTCCAACCCCCAAACCATAAACCATCCTGCCTTGGCACAGCATCTCCCACAGCTGCAGTGGGCAACGAGAGGGCTTTTCATTTTTAATTTCCATCTCTCCACCCCTTACAGCAAAAGCAAAAGCCCAGACCGGCCACATCAATCTGGGCTACATCTTCCTCCACTCCTCCTCAGAGCTGCACCTGGGCTTAGCACAGTCAAGCCTGGGTGGAGATGAAGAGGAGGTGAACAAACCCAGCCTGACACTTCTATTGCTGCTGTAAAACATGAAACCCACCCAGAATTACAGCAAAGAACTTCCTGGTACCAGCTAAGTTCAATGAGGCAACGACGTTTAACGCTCTAAGGACAGAGGCAGCTTGGGAAGATGACGACAGTGAAAGCTTCAGCATGAGCAAGCTTGACATGACCCCAGAGAGACACAAGTTTACAGGTAGACCTTGGCCATCCAACACAGAACCCTCCAACTGAGTCACTCCAGCATCCTAGACCCACAATCCCATACTTGCCCTGGTCCTAGAGGAACACCAGCGTGGTTGGGTCAAGGGCAGACGAGCCGTGGCAGCAAGAGGGACATGAGGATCAAGTCCCTGTGCAGCCATGTTGGGCTGGGGCAAGACATGCTTTCGGTCCACAGCAGATCCAAGTCCAGTATGACCCTATTCTGTTTGCTCCCCATCCAGGTGCCATAATATACCAGTGGGAACTGGGATTCTCTGTGTCTCTTGGCTTCTTCCAGGCTGCTAAACTTTAGTTAACTGAGCTCTCTCTAGAGCCATGAACATCAGCAGGCTCTACCCCGTCTCATTAACTGCACTTAAGCAATTCATTCCAGTTCAGCTTATTCCTCCTGAACCTTCACAGCCAGGCTAAAGAGATGCAACCACCTCACCAAGACAGGAGCTGTCTGAAGGACAAGTACAAGCCAGACTTCTGCACAACGATACACAAAGATGCTGTTTAACATTTCCAAGCTCTCTGAAGGCCTCCAGGACTTTACAGGTGAGACTAGTCCCAGTACAAGCCAGTCACCTGGTTCAGTGACAAGGCATGTTGGAGTCTCCAAACTTATCTCAATCAGGCACTCTTGGTTTCCTGTTTGTGGCACTGACAAATAAAAGCTCCGCATTGCAGCTAATTACACCTCACACAGGACAACAATTAAGAAATAGCCAATTACACTTTACAAGCTCAGGGTAATCAAAAGCTTCCTCAAATATCTCCAGTTGCAATAAGCTCTTCCCAATGGCAACTCCCAACAAATTGCAGGTAATTTAGAGCAATTTACAAGAGATGACATTTCCCTATCTGTGCTCAAAATCTTCCAACTCGGCGCTGAAAAATCCTGCTGGAGTTCCTGGAATGTCTCACTGGTGAGGTCTAAAAATAGTCCATTGCCCATTCCCACCTCCACTGGCCTTGGAGGTGAGATGCAGGACATCTGGTCACCATGCTGCAAGGAGAAGTTCACCACCACCAGGAGAACAGATTTTAGATCACAGAATGCTGGGAAGGAACCTCAGAGGCCATCTTGCCCAACCCCCTGCAGTCAGCAGGGACACCTCCAACTACAGCAGGCTGCCCAGGGCCACAGCAAGTCCAACATCCAGGGACAGGGCCTCAACCACATCCCTGGGCAGCCTGTTCAAGTGTCTCACCACTCTTTTTGTGCAGAATTTCCTTCTGATGTCCAACCTAAATCTGCCCTGCTCCAGTTTCAAACCACTGCCCCTCCTCCTATCACCACAGGCAATTCTAAACAGTCCCTCCTCAGCCTTCCTATAGGTGCCCTTCAGATATTGAAACACAGCTCTAAGGTCTCCTTGGACCCTTCTCTTCTCCAGGCTTAACAGCCTCAATTCTCTCATCCTGACCCCAGAGCAGAGGTGCCCCAGCCCTTTGACCATCTTTGTGGCTTTCTCTGGAACCACTGCAGCAGTTCCATGTCCTTCTTGTGTTGGGGACACCAGGACACAGAGTTCCAGCTGAGGCCTCACCAGAGCAGAGGGGCAGAATCACCTCTCTTGACCTGCAGCAGGTCGTTAACCCATGGGAGGATCATGAGGTGCATAGCAAAGACTGAACAACAGTGACCAAAATCTGCTCCTGCTGTTCTTTGACAAACTCAAGTTTAATGCCTGTCACTGGATGTAAGGCTTCACAGGAAGTCCCCTGCTTTATTTGTAACCCAATGCTGCAGCTCCCACGCAGTCACTGCGTGAGAACCAGGATCAAAGGGTAAATTAAACCTCACTAAGTGACTGACAGGGAAGGAACAAACCTTGCTCATCTTCAAAGCTTGACCTTGTAGAGGGGAGAGTTAAACACAGCCCTTGAGGAGCAGAGAAGGAGGGATGGAAAAGGAGGGATGGAAAAGGATGTGGTCCAGTGTAGAGATGGCTGCTCTGGTACAGCACTTTCCTCCCTTGCTTTCAGTACAGGCTTACATGGCTTGGAGCAGGGCTCCAGGGCTCTCCTGCTGCATTTTGCCATTCTCTGCTGTGATGGCTCTCTGTCTCCTGGCCACCAGTCCAGCTGTCAATGTCATTACTTCACCCACATGAGTATGAATTTCTGCAGGACTCACTGCTGCACAAAAGCTAATTAAGTCTTTCAGACAGGCATGTGACAGAGGAGGATCTGCTTGGCATTTAATTAGTTAAGGATTAAAACCACAGAGGTACTGGTTGGAAGGGACCTCTAGAAGACTAGTCCAACCTCCAGTTTGAAATGGGGCTGCTGTGAGCATGTTAGGTGGCATGGGGTGACAGACTTCCTGGGAGACCATAAGGATTTCCCACCCCTGAGGTGCCCACCCCTGAAATCCTGCTCTGTGTCCAAATTCACACTCAAAGTATGGCAGAAGAGAGGGAACTGCTGCACTGAGCACTAAGATCACAGAACCACAGACTGGTGGGGGTTGGAAGTGACCTCTGGAGATCATCCAGTCTCACCCCCATGCTAAAGCAGGGGCACCCACAGCAGCCTACCCAGGACCACAATGTCCAGGAGGCTCCAGAGAAGGAGACTCCACAAACTCTCTGGGCAGCCTGGGCCAGGGTTCTGTCAAAGTGACAAAGACAGGGAAGTTGAAATCCAGCAGCCTAATACCAGTGCAACCCCCAGCTGCAGTCAGCTGGGCAGGGGGACTCAGTGAAGCAGGGACAGCTCAAGAAAACCTTTTCAAGGCTGGAAGAGGATGACAGTTTCAGAAAGGAGGAGAAATTTAGTTTCAAACTGTTTCCACCTTAAGTGCTGTGGTAACAAGAGGGTGGGACAGAGACCTCTCCCCTACACTCTGGGCTGCTTCACTTCTTCCCCCATGCCAGACCCCAATGTTACAAATCCTGCTCACACTGGGCAATCCCAGCACTGAACACAAACCCTGCTGGCCAAACCTGCCTGTTTTGGTAAGTGCCCAGATATAAGACTTGGATGATTCTAGCTGCTTATCCTCACAATCCCCAAGCTGCCTCAATGTGCAACATTCCATTTAAAAAGAGAAACAGAAACTATCTTTAAAATACAAATTCTAAGGGAAGTGCCTTTTCCTTCCCTGCTAATTGCCTTCTGTGGCTTGGCAACACCTTTGTGAACAATAGGCATTCCTGCCACTACTGTCCCATCTGAAGCAGAGGTTTGGCTCCAGTCCCACCTTCTTTCTTCAGCTCAGGCTTCCAGTACGATTTCCAAAGGTGGTGAGAGGATTATGTTGCTCTGTACCACCAGAGGCAACATGCTCCACCCAAGTCCACAGCCCAAGATGGGCTACCTGGGAGGGTTTCTGACATAGCTGGTGCCAAGCCACAGCAGCAATTAACAAAGAAAAATGGTTGCTTGTAGCTTGACTGCTGGCAATGTGGTTGATGGCTCCAGACAGAAGAACCTCCATGAGGTGAGAAAGGGAGCAATCCACACACATATGACTCAGGGCATCACCGTCAGGGACCAAAACCCAGATGACCTCGCTGAGTTCATGCAACTGCTGCCTCTGCAGTGTATCCTACCACTGGGGAGGCCAATCCCGTGGGTTGTAGGACACATCTGCCCTTCTGAGTGTGTGGAAGGGCTGTGGGCAGGCACTGGAGGATTAAAAGGCCATTATGGTCACTGTAAAGTCAGTGGGGTATCCGTCAAGTACTAAGCTTCAGCGAGCCACCTCCTCCATCCTGAGAGTGGCCAAGTCAACATTTGCAAGGGACAGACAGCTCTGAGAGAGAAGCTCCAGCACTGCATCAAGAAAGAAAAGCAGATCAGTGTGGGGCCAACTGATTTGTCTGCCAAGGCTGCTGCAGGATCAGAAAGATCTCCTTGAGCTCTTGACTGAAGCTGCAGGAGAGAGGCTAGAACAAGTGCTGCAGTTTTGGCATTCCCCAGCTTTTCTTATCCCTTCCAGCCAAGCAGTGTGGTGGAACTGGTGAACTGTCCTCGGGCCTGAGGGTGTGGATAATGCTTGGATGGGAGTCATGACTTGAGATGCGGGTCTCAGAGATCCTACCCCTCCTCTCCTGGCCCTGCTGAAGCAGAGCAAAGTCAAAGGCAGTGCAGGCAGTGCCATGCCCCTGGCTGCAGGAGAAACCCACCCTGAGCCTGATGAAAGCGTGTTGGCAGTGGTGTGGAAGTGCCAGCACTGTGGTGCCACTGCCCTGCTGGCCCCTTGTGCCACAGCCCTGCCCCATGTGCCACAGCCCTGCCCCATGCCGGTGCTTACCTGGGCCGGGGAGCTGGGCAGGCTGCTGTGTTAGCATCAAAACAACAACCACCCGCAATGATCAGGTCAGTGCAGAACGGCCCCAGCTGCTTGGCAATGGCAGAGAGCACCTTCTGAAGAATGTCCCTCTCTGAGCACTGGAAACCTGCTGCTGAACACTGCAGGCTTGGAAAGTAAACCACTGCCTTTTGCCATGGTGAGCAGGAAGATGCAGTGGCATCCAGCGAGGAAAAGTACGATACCCTCCAGTGCCCTGAAGGTCAGACGTTGCCAGCCTGCTTCATCCAAGAGGGATCATCCAAAGGAACTTCCCTCCCTTCTTCCTCAGACCACCACAATCCCAGAATCCCAGCATGAAGGGGTTTGAAGGGACATCTGGAGATCATCCAGTCCAACCCCACTGCTCAAGCAGGGGCACTCACAGCAGCTTGTCCAGGAGGGGTTGGAATCTCTCCAGAGGAGATTCCACAACCTCTCTGGGCAGCCTGCTCCAGGGCTCCAGCACCCTCACACCAAAGAAGTTTCCCCTTCTGTTCAGATGAAGACTCCTGGGTTCTAGTTTGTGCTCACTGCCCCTTGTCCTGTTGCTGTGCATCACTGAGAGGAGTCTGCCCCATCCTCTTGCCCCCCACCCTTCAGATATTTCTAAGCATTGATAGATCCCCAAGCATTGGTAAGATCCATACAACATACTGCAGGAGGGATGTAAGAAGAGGACAGACAGAGCCCCTAGCGTGGCTGACGTGGCAGTGGGCACACAATGCTGCTCCTCAACCACTTCTCCACCAGTCCCATCTGCATATTTGGGTCATCCAGCTGCTTCAACCTTTGCCACCTAAACCTCCAGAGAGCAAACCTGCATGGAAAATAATATTAAATGGTGTGAGCCTCAGCAGCCTGCCTGTTCTATGCCTGCTTCCACCTCACCAGTGAATACCCTGCAGAGACAAAGGTGCTGGGTTTAGTTTTGAAGGGATTTAGGTCTGGAGCACTTGACACCAACAAACTGCTGAGGCAGGCATTTACTCAGGTGCACAAACACCGTGGCCTGGCAAGAATTCTCCTCCAAAGCTTTAAGAATAAATTCAAGGCCTTTTTAAATAATTATGGATTAATCACCCCCAAAAACCCTTCTCCATTTTATCTCCACCAATTGTGCAGTTGGTTTGTTTTTCATACAACCACACATTTCCAGCTCCTTGCACTCCTGGTGTGCAGCAGAGGACCTCAGGCAGCAGCACACCAGAGCACAGGCTGGCGTTGCCTTCTGGCCTTTGGAAGGGACAGAACAGTAACATAGAACTGAACTGATTTGAGGTGGGAGAGGGGAAAGAGAGGCTTTGAGTGAATTTCCTTAGAAGCCCGATGGTCCCCACCCAGAAACCTGCAGACAAAAGAAAACTGCCTTTTAAACTGGTAGGTTAGGTCTGAGACCAGCGCGCAGGTTTGTCAACCCTGACAAGCCCCAGCTTGTTTAACAGTTGGCTGGAGGGTTGAAGAGTCCAATAAAACCACCGAGCCTTCCATAACAAAGCTGCTGCCACAGCAGAACACTCACACCCACTCAGAGGGGTTTCAAACATGCAAAGGAGCCTCTAAATCCAGTGAGGACAGGACCAGAACCCCCAGCTGGAAAACACTGAGGGAAGCAATAAGGAACTAACTGACTGGAAGCGGTAAGAGTCACTAACCAGGGCGAGAGATAACGAAGCTGCTGCGTGACCTCCCCTCACTTGGATGCCTTTCTAAAATAGACACTTGGGCCTGACCACAAGTTATTGTGCAAGACACACTGGGTGAAGCTGTGACCTGTTATCTCCAGGATTACCAAAGGAAAGTTTTTCCCATGCCTGTATGGAAAGCTTCCTCCCTCCGTGAGGAAGGTTCACAGGTCAGTTTCAACATGCTCTTTCAGCCTCTTCTGGGAAAGATCCATCCCAGCACTTAGGGACAGCAGAATGCTCTGCCTTCTCCAGTGCCTCCAGTTTGGCCAATTTCCCCAGCTGGCAGCACTCAAATCACCCTGGGTCACAAACTTCACCACATGTATCTGGAGGGGAAGACTGCAGTGCTGCTTTACAAGGTGACAAATCCTGTGCTGCAGTGACACATCCACACAGCCTTCGCCGTTCGCCTCGCTCTCCTTTCAAGCTCATCTATTTTTGCCAGCACTGGCTCATCTTGAAGAGGGTCAGGAGAGCCTTTCCAAAGGAGCTTTTCCCAAGAGAGGAAAACAAAGTTTCCCTGCACGTGCAGATGCTCCAAGACACATGAAACATAAACACATCCATAACTAAGGCAGCAGCTTCTGCCCTTTCTTTTTCCTCACAGAGCCATGGACCAAGCAACAAAGGACTTGGGGTGATGGTCTTCCTCCAGCACTAGCACATTAGCAGAAGACACATGCTGCACACACCTGAAGCTGCCAGCATACCCAACAGCTCTCTTCTGTGGCCTTGCTCCAGAAGGACCACTTTCCATTTTCCTAAGAAAGAAATGTTCTGACAGTCACAGGGACTGAATTCAAAGCACAGAGACAAAGCTCCTCAGCCAAAGACCCCAACTTTTGATTAAGAAACTGAGAAGTACACGCCCTGTGGAAATCCAGTCTGGGTAGGGCCCTAAGGAGAGCAAGAAGGCTCCAAGGGCATGGTTTACAATCTTTTGAAGCAGGAATGAAGCTGATGTCCGAAGGAGGCATTTTGTGCTGCAGTCTGTACAGAGCTTCCCTTTCTTCAGTATGCTGCAAATGCTGGAGTGCAAGAACTTGCTGCCTTTGCTTAGGCAGTCTTGGTTATGGACAATAAAGCCCTTGTGCAGGAGATCAAGGCTGTACTTCATTGATTTGACATGATGGTTAACCTGTGAACTTTGCCCTTGCTAATAGAATAATTTCTATTTGTTGATTCCTCTTTTGGGCTCCTTGAGGGCAGCAGTCGCCTCATCCCAGCTCTCATTTGCATGTCTGCTGCCAAATGGTTTTGCAGCCCTCACTTCCATGGGGCAGAGACAGGATAAAGTTGATCAAACCCAGTAGCTACAGCTGGATTCAGAGTCCCTACAGCTCTCTCCCTGGATCCTACCTGTAATTCCCAGGGGCTCTCCCGTGACTTGGTTTAAATTTGTTCTTTGCTTGTGAAAGCTTGGAGAAGTCCTCAGCTACCAAAGGACGGATCCTGCACTAGCTGGAGGTCCTGGAGCAACCACTCGGACCAAGCTGGCAGCACTGGCAGAACAAAAAGACCCTTTTCCAGATGAATCTCACCCATCTACCTAAAATACTGCACGTCAGCCAAGAGAAGACCAAACCTGATGGCTGCAAAGGGTAAATCTGTTGGAATACCAAAGGCATGAATCTTCAGCAGAGCCAAGCCACCCTAAACACGGGCTGCTGGGAAAGGGACAATCCCACTTCCACGTTCCTACTGCTCTCCTCCTTACAGCACCAGCACTCTTCTGCACACAGGCTGGAGGTAAAGGACAAAAACTTCACCTCCAGGAAAAAAAAAATTAAAAAAGAAAATGGAGAGGGGGAGAGGACTGAGACTCTGGTCTACAAAAGGACAGGGAATTTGTGGAGGAAGAATGTGACCAAGTAGCTTCTGGCCATTAGATCCCCTGGTCCAGCGGCTACCCTGAGGTCCTGCTGTTAACCAGTACATCTCACTGAGGTATTTCAAAGAGGTTTTTCCCTTGAGCTACAGCTTTCCCTCCCTCCACTGTTTTTGTTAGGACAGAGGGAAGCTGTTCTTCTCTTGGATCAACTAGGAACCTTCTAAAAGCTGGTACTTTAAGGACAGGTTGTGTCTTGGGGACCACAGGACCAAACAACTCCAGGTCGTACAACAGAAGTGTATTCTGGAGTCTTCCAAGGTAAAATCCATTTTCCATGTGAGTTTTACAGCAGTTGGATAATCTGACTTAAAACTGCAACAGCACTACTTAAATTCATCACTGCCTTACAACAGCAACAGCCCAGATGAGGGCTGTGAGTGATGGTGGGTTTGCTCTCACACACAAGCCTGGCCTGCTACAATTCAGTATCTGAGGCATGACTCCAGGCAAAGCAGCTCAGCCTGACACATGGCAGACAAGAAAGAGAAACCTCCAGAAGAGTCTTCACAAGAGTCAGACCCTTCCTCAGCTGCTTGGTGCCAGTGCACCAGCAAAGGGGCAGCTTTGCCCCTGGCAAGCAGAGATGGGTGCTATCTCCTGGTGCAGCTCATGTCTGAGTTCTGCAGCAGTAGGAAAAACCTGAGCCTCTGAACAAATAAATTGCCCCCAAACCAGCTTATCACTGTGGGATCCCAACACAACAGAGACATGGAGCTGTTGGAGTGGGTCCAGAGCAGGGCCATCAAGATGATCAGAGGGCTGGAGCACCTCTGCGAATACAGGCAGAAAGAGTTTGGGCTGTTCAGGCTGGAGAGGAGAAGTCTCCAGGGATACTTTACAGCTGCATTTCATTATCTGAAGGGGACCTACAAGAAGGCTGGAGAGCGACTGTTTGGAAGGGCCTGAAGTGATAAGATGAGGGAGAATGGTTTGAAAAGAGGAGCAGGGCAGATTTAGGTTGGCATCAGGTCCTGGATCACTAGCACCACAATTACTACTGTGGAGCTACAATTTCTATTCCCTTAAATGGGTGAAAAAATTATCATCTAAGGAGGTGATACACAGATCTCCTTCAGTAGGAAAAACACCGGAACAGGCTGCCCAGGGATGTGGTTGAGGCCCCATTCCTGGAGACACTCAAGATCAGACTTGATGTGTCCCTGAGCAGCCTGCTCTAGTCGGAGGTGTCTCTGCTAACTGCAGGGGGGTTGGACAAAATGATCTTTGGGGGCCCCTTCCAGCCCAATGCAGTCTGTGATTGTGTGATAGCGAGTTTCCAGAAGTGTCTTCTTTGCAGAACCCAGTGCTGCAGTTCCAAGCAAGGCAGGCAGTAATTAGCTAATTAATGGTGTTAGGATGGATGGGGCTGGATCTGGTTTATATCTGATGTGCTCAGAAGAGTGGCTCTCCTCTGGTCTTGTTCCACTCCCACATCACCTCCACCAGCCTAGCAGCAGAGCTGTGACATCCCACTGCCATGGAAGAGGCTTATAAGAAGGCACCGAGGACAAGCGACCTCACCCAGCCTGGGACAGCCCAGTGCCGGCTGCTGCAGGCAGAGCCAGGCTCTGCTCCCCACCAAGTGTCAGAGGTTTTCAGAAAGATGCTCAGAATCATTTTCCCCAGCAATTTGACTTTTTAATCATTTCAATTACTGTGACTAAACCCCTTCAGTTGGAACAAAACCAGGGGAAAATAACCCCTCTCCTTCTGAGGCAGTCTGCCTGGCTTAATGGACCATGCCAAATCGGGGAGGTTTCTGCTTTTGTCATCTTCACAGATTTCATTTAATGCAGATAATTAACCTCAGTTTCTAATTTCAAATCCTCCACATAAGGCAGGGAAGTGATTGAATCCATCCACTGACAAATGGAACATTAAAATACGACTACAGCTGCTGCCTGTGGCTGAGGAGAGAGGGCCTTGCTACAGAGCTGCCTGCTTTTATTTGCCTGATTAACTCTAATTTGCTTAATGGATTTAAGGATGAGCCTAATAATCCAATGATATTTCCAGGAACTGATTTAGGATATCAGAACCTCCTTTCTGAGGTCTTCTTAAAACACAGACACTCTGCACTACACGAACAGCTGCCTTCAAACCTGGATTTTCCCACTGATTGCAGTAACATCAGGTCCATGGTTGATTTTAAATGCGGGCCACTGCACGGCACCTTGGTGGCAGGGGGTTTTGTACCATGCAGCCACTGCTGCAACTTCTTGGAGCACCTTCTGCAGCCCCAAACCTAAGGAGGCCCTTCTGCTGCTCACAACCACAGCCAGGGAGGACTGGGCATGGCTCGGGAAGGTGGGGAAATCACTGGCTGTACCCCAACACAAGGCCAGCGTGTGTTCCCCCAGCATCCCCCAGCCTGCTCAGCCCATTTTCCACCAAGAAAGCCTGGCCTAACAGGATTTCACAGCCTGTCTCCAGAGTTAATAAATCCAGGCTCTAACAGACTATTAAAGGAACACATCCAAGAGGAACTCATTTTAAAACGTCCAGCACTAATTATTCAAAGGATTAGTCTATTATAGCAACAACAAAGAAACTCTTAAAACATAAAGGCAGCTTGAAGGGCAGATCAAAACCAAGGTGTGCCCACCCCGTGGCCCACCTCCTGAGTACACTTCTCAGGGTCTTGACATTGGTTCAGCTCCCACACAGCTTTTTAGCACCCACTTCTGTCTGAAATCAAGCAGAACCCAAACCAGTTCCAGTCTGGTTCTCAAAGTCTTTCATGATTTGTGCCATTATTGTAAGTGCACATCAAAACAGGGCCATCAACAGCACTGCACCACATGGGCCATGGCTGTAACCCAGCCACAGAGCCCTCCAAGGAGATGGTGATCTCCTCTTCTCTAGTGACATGTTCCTGGCCTGCATTGCCACTCCTCATCAAGACTTTTTTACTGCCGTGTCTGGCCTAAACCTCTCCAAGACCAAGGGAACTCCCCTTTTGTGCTCTTAAGAGGAAAGATTCTGTTAGCAAAATAAAAAACACAAGAAATCAGGTGGCTGTTTGGTGGAGGAGGGGAGAAAAGACCCTTCATTTATCAAGAGAGTGCTAAAAGCTTAACTACCTGTCTTCAAAAAGAAGCCAAAGCACCGATCCATAACCAAACAACAAATACACCACTTCTTCATCTTGATTTGTGTAGAGGCAAAGCCGGGGGCACAAAAGGTATTCTTCAAATGAAATCCATTTGAAAGCTTGGCAGGCAGCAGCACAAATCCTTTCCACTGCCACGCAGAAGGTTCATCAGCTTAACGACAGCTTTAGAAGGCTGGCAGAACTTCTGAGCAAAGCACCACCACTGTTGGTCCTGTGTCCCTTACACTGCGCCAGTCACCACCACCAGGCCCCACCTCCACACTCTAACTTCTCTCAAGAACAATGCAGAACCAAAACCATTCTTCTAGAACTTATTTTCTTTAAAGCTGGAAACAGCCACAGCTCAGCACAGGCTGCAGGTAGGTTTCTATTGCTCACAACTGATGCAGAGCCCCAGCAGTTTGAATCCAAGCTCAACACCCAAACCTTTTCTTTCCACCTTTACACATGAGTCTGACATTCAGTAGCTGATCTGCTTCAGCAAACAAGCTCTCATGAAGCTCCAAGACCTTCGAGATCACAGAATCAGATAATTCTTTGGGTTGGAAAAGCTCTCCAAGATCGAGTCCAACCATCAACCCAACACCACCATGGCCACTAAACCATGTCCCCAAGTACCATGGCCACAGGTTTCTTGAACACCTCCAGGGATGGGGACTCCACCACCTCCCTGGGCACCTTGTTCCAATCCCTGACCTTGCAGCAAAGAAATTTTTCCTCATGCCCAACCTAAACCTGCCCTGGTGCAGTTTCAAGCCTTCTTCCTCTCATCTAAGAAGACCAGTTCCCACCTCACTCCAGCCTCCTTTCAGGGAGCTGTAGAGAGCAATGAGGTCTCCCCTCAGCCTCCTCTTCTCCAAACAACCTCAGTTCCCTCAGCTGCTTCTCGCCAGACCTGTTCTCCAGCCCCTTCACCAGCTTTGTTGCTCTATGCACCATGTTGCTCTCCACATCACTAAGACAGTGACACAGCCTTCGACTCTCCAAGAACTGCTCCTGCATCAGCACTGGGGATTTTGCATGCCCAGTTCTCCTCCTGGGCATTGCTGGGCACAATTAACACCAATTCCTTACCACAGGGTCTTGAGTCACAAGTGTGCAATTTAATATTTAATTATGAATGAAGCAGCAAACCTCAAAACTATGTCTGCCAGCTGAATTTCAGCTACTTCTTGAGGCAGGCCCAGCTTCTGACTGCTGCTTAAACAATGGAGAGATCCTGCACCTTCCCTAAGCCAGCCTACACCACTCCTCTGCATGTCACAGCTCCTCAGACCAGCGACTGTCACATCCCTCTAGAGCTCCTTTAGCTTTTCTCCACATCCCTGCTCTGTATACCCTGTTATGAAGAGGTGCTGGTTGCATGTTTTGTGGAGAGTTGACCTCACACATGTCCAGAGAGCTTGCTGGTATGTGGGCACAAGCATAAGGACTCTTCTGGTGGTTTTTACCACCCTTGGCAGAGAACCACATCACCCAGCCTTTTCATCTGAACCACCAACCCTTGTGAAACACCGTGAGCTTAGTCAGCTCAGCTCTGTGGAAACTGAAGCTTGGATCATGTAGCCAGCTTCCCTTAAAAAACCAAACCTATGCTACATCTATGCCCCCACTGAGATGTCTCCATCCATCCCCAGCAGCTCCACCACAACTCTCTTCAATACTCAAAAACTGGAGACTTCACCCAACACCCTGTGTCCTCTCATCACCAGTGTCCCTTTTCAACATCTTGTGCACTTCATGACATGGGTTCACCTCACTTCCCATCACAGGAAGAAAGCAAAGGCAATACCTGAGAGCTGCTCTCCAACACTCTAGAAATGGGAAGGGAGCCCCTTCTGACAGGGGCACCAAACAAACCCACCCTGACAAGAGACACAACCATGGCCCCTCACCATCAAACACCAACCCCCCAGCTCAGTGGGACCTGTGGCTTCCTGGAGCTCTGCAGTCTGGGCTGCTGTCAGGTGCAGGTTTCAGTTCTGCTCCTGGAGGCACAGGGGCCGCCCTGGTGTGTCAGGAGCAGGTTGCTGAACGCTGCAGCCACCCTCAGCCACCACAGCATCGCTCTCAGAAGCTGCCAGTTAATGCCCAAGATCTTCAGGGGGTTACCCTCTTTGAAGTTCACTGATCCATAACCAACATCCAATTAATTTGCAGGAGCCTGACTATGATGACTATTGGCCTTTTGCTACGCACACAGAAACACGGCGAGGAACAGCCACGCTTCTGGCTTTGGGACACAGAGGGACATGACAGGTTGGACTTGATGATCTCTGAGGTCTTTTCCAACCTCACTGATTCTATGTGCACGGCTTCAAAGCAGCCAGCACGGAGCAAGGGTTGTCTTCTGCTCCTGCAGGAACTTGTATGTCTGCTCTCCCGAGAGCAGAGCTGCCGCGTGGAAGTTTATGAACCTTCTGTCGCAAAGAAATTTGGAGCCCGTTCAAGATGCTCATTTGCCAACAGAAAAACCCTTCTGATGCGTTTGCTCAGACTCCTCTCTGCAGGGCTTCCGTGGAAGTTAAGGGATAGAAGTTCAATCTTGGGATTAGACAGGCTCCCAAAGAGAATGCAAACCAGCGTATTTCAACACTCCCTCCAGAAGAGAAACAAGAAATTCTTCTACAGGCTAGGCAAAACACAAAAGCTGGTGGAAATTTGCAAAATAAACTGGGACCCAGCCTTTCAAATCACAGGATCACAGAATGGGGGAGGATTGGAAGGAACCTCTGGAGATCACCTGGTCACACTGAGCGCAGATAGTGCTTCCTGCTCCGCCGGCTTCCAGCACAGCTACTGAGGCGAGACAGTAAATGAACAAAAATAAAAGTCTGCAGGATGAAGATGCTACGGCTTAAAAAGCAGCTTATTGAAGACAGCTTTGCTATAGGACATCCAGGAAGCGATTCCCACAAAGTCTTGCACAAAGAGGAACAATTGCCTCGGAAAACTTAGTACCTCAGCAGATTTTTTAGCATTAAAAAAGGCAGAGCTTACAGAGCTTGGCAGCATCTTCCGTGGCAATGCTCTGGATGCCACTGGAGCCGACATACCAACGTTAAGCAAAAAAATAAATCAATCAAATAAATCACTTTGGACTCTCCAGGCTGAGAAGTGACTCGTGCTCTGGAGAGAGTGGTGAACAGTCCTGTTCCTCCCTACCCCATAGGTCAGCAGAGAGTCGGTAGCCACAATGACAGGCTGTTGGACGCTACAATTAACAACTCTGTGCTCCTCCTGACATCCGTCCCCCAGGTAAAGACTTATTTCATATTGTTCCAATCTGGGCTCTGAGGAATTCTACTCCAAAATGCTTCTTTTCCACCACACATTACTTAAACCAGTTTAGAATCTGGCACAGACGGGTTCAGAGAAGGGGTGAAGGGCCTGTTTTCCTGAGGCCGGAGCCAAGAGGTGCAGTGCTGTATGCAAGACTTTGCTACCTGCTCTAGAAACTAAACACAGCTGAACCTCAACAAAAGGTTATTTTTCAATTTCAAAGCCATTAGTGCTTAAATAAAAAGATCCTCAAATTGTAGCCTTTTCTAACCCTTTACTTAAGGGGTGCACCCTGAAAACACACTTCAGGAAACCTTCAAGGCTTTTATTAACTCCACGGGAAAGTCCCAGGCCCTGGGATTTTTTTTTTCCTGACTCCTGATTAAAACAGCAGGCGTCCAACATGAATTCCTCTCTTCTTCCCCCCCTGTCCCCTCCCAACTGTTTTACACACAACATCTCCTCCTCCAAAAAGCTATAAAAAAAAACAATATCCCAAGAATCAACCCCAAAACGTCTGGGCAGCTGAAAGGCAACGAGCCCTCGCGCAGGGCGAGACGTTTCCAGCTGCCAGCCTAAAGGGACGGCTGAAGGAGATTAAATACAGAAATGCTTTTCATGAGGCAGGAGGCTTTGAAAAGGACAGTTCAGCTACTTCAGTTCATAATCTTCACAAAGCGTCAGATTTTAGCCTAAGCAGGTCTTTAAAACAAGGAGATTTTATGTGAAAAGAAAAAAAGAGAGAGAAAAGTAGGAATGTGTCCTGGCTGGGTTCTGTTGATTCAGCCAGGGTTAGACACACACACACTTATTGATCCCACGGAGCTCCCTGCTAAGTTAATTGTCTGGAATTTTAACTGAGCTCTCAGCAAGTTTCAAAATCCATGTTGGCTGGAAGTGGGTGGGGGACCCAGAAAATAAACAGGCTGCAAAACTCTGCAACTCCTCCAGTTAAAGATAAAAACCCAGCAATGGCTTTGATGAAGGGAAAAGCTGCAGCAGGGAACGGTTTTAACTGGATTTGACTTTGACACCGCTAGAATGCAGCGCTGGGAATCTCATACGGAAAGCAGTAGCGTTACCAGGGAGCGCTGCAGACCCCATTTCCCTCACACAAACACTCCCAAGGTGAGGGTATCTCCTCCAGCTTCCAGTTAGTGCATTTTACCATGAGCTGTACTTGCCAGTAACTGAACACCGAATGGCTACAGCCAGCTTGCACCTGGAACTTGCTCAACCGCCTGCGCGTGCACAAGGACTGCCCACAGCTCTGCACTGCCCGCCAAGCCCTACCTGCCTTCAGACCACATCCAGCAGCACTTTTCCCAGATGAGGAGCCTGCTGCAGGGATGATCTGGGGCAGACAGGAATGAGTAAAGACCCCCTTAAAACACCTGTGACTACCTTCACATAAAGCTTTGCATTGCACCAAAGTGCCTGCGCAAGGTCATCCTGTACCGATGCGGATGCTCCCCACCACCCAAGGTCCTCCAGGGCTTCCCATCACCTCGTGCTCACAGCAGGTCCCCAACCCATTACCCAGAGGCAGCCAGCAATGGGGACAGCGGCTGGGTGCTCACCCACCTGAACTCTCTCCCCTCACTGTAGCGCCGCGCCGAGGCGGCACGCTGCGGGACCGTCTCCAGGAGCAGCTTCTGCGTGAGCCTGCTGGAAGGTGCTGAGTCCCTGTTGGCCTCAGGCTCGGCCTCTTGGTCACACTTCCACTCCTCATCCTCGTTCAGAGTTGGCAGATAACCAGGCAGCCCTTTACCGGTCCCAGACCCTGAGCTCGGATCGCTGTAAATTTTTGGGCTTTCCCCACCTGTCCTTGTGTATTCCAAATAAATATCCGACTTGAGGAACAAGGGGTAGGTGTTGTCTTCTATCATGCACTGGATCTCTGTTTGGGCCTGGTCAAACATGTCGGGGTCAATCTGCAGTTTCATGACACAGTCTTTGATGAAGCTCTTTGTGGCTGGTTTGATCTGCCGGGACACGATGCCGTTGTTGTCCAGAATGTATTTTTTGTAAATGGCTTTTGCCAGCTTGAGTCTTTTTTCCTCGTTGGAGGCGCAGGGCTCCAGCTTCCTGAAGCCGCTGCAGGCGAACCAGAAGTCCAGCAGATCAGCGCAGTCCTCCTGTTTCAGGAACGTCCTGAAGAGGTTGATACCATCTTGGTCATCCAGCAAGGAGTGCAGCGACTCAGCCCACTTCAGGTAGGGTGGAGTTGGCGATGCACTCCCCTCAGGCTCGTACCCCAAATCCAAATCGGAGCGCCTCGGTGTCGCGGTGGACGTCTCATTTCTAACCACATCACTTTTACTGGAGTAGATACTGTGGCTAACCGGCCTGGGATCCGTGGACACGAGTTCTCCCTCCTCACCTGGAACCGGTGGCCTCGGAGCATCTTCAGTGAAGCTTCCTCCAAGGTCCAAGGGGAAGCCTTTCCCCTGGATATTCATTTTTCTGGTCCTTGCTCACGCAAGAACAGTGTGGGATGAGCTCAAATCTCAAATCACCAGTATTTGTAGCTCCAATGGGAACAAGTTTGTGTGGCTGAAAGAGAGGAAACAAAAAATGAGCTTCGCTGTCAATGAACACCCTGAGATTGCTGGTTTTGCTTTGCACTGTGACTGCATTGACACTTATCTTCCAGCAGAATCAATGGCAAAGAGCTTGACAACTTCAGAGTATGCAGAGCTGGGCTCAAACCAGGTACCCTCCAAGAATGCCAGTTGCAGGATACCCCAAAGCTTCACATCCAGCACTCGGCATCAGAATACAGCTGGTGCTACACCAAAACAGCAGACAACTTCCCAACAGCAGTGGTTTTCCAGAACCCTGGGATCCAGCAGTGTCTGCATCCAAAAGATCTACAAGCAGTACCACACAGAGCCACAGGACATGTGCCATCAGCTGCATTGCCACCAACTCCTTTGCACAGCCTACCTGGACAGCACAAGTACCAGGTCATACTGAGGCAGCATGCTTTCATCTGGTGACCTAGCTAGCAAATTTTCACCCCCAAACAGGAATTTAAGGCTTATGAGAAATATTTTGAAAGAATATCCAGTCAGTCCTGAAAATGAGACTGCGCTTTAATCAAACACAGGTGGCTTTGGTAAGCTCCAGTGACACAGCAACACCACAGCCCTTGCAGATCTCTGCATTTCAGAGCTACTCTGCATTGCCTCGTCTGGCTCTAGGAGAATCCAGATGCATGGCTGACCCCAATATTTTGGGCATCTGGACTGCACTCTTGCTTCAGTTGGGCATGTCAGCACAGGAGCTCAGCTCTGGCACCCTTTTTTCTAGGCAAGCCATTGAGAAAAGGTTCACTTACACTAACTCCACTGCACGCTGTGAGCCTGGGAAAATCTCAGGTCATCAAAGGAAGATGAGAAAACCACCTCGAGAAGGAAATCTGATCAAGTACAACGTTTTTGAAGAGCAGTGAGTCAGTATGGAGGATGAGAGGTGTGGGGAAGGAGGAGAAGGCAGAGAAGGACAATCTCTGGGTTGCTACTTCTGTTGCTCAACAAAGTAACTTCATCATCTAAAGACAGTAGCAAAAGTCTTGTTTTACAGAACAGCATTGACACCCTGAGTACTGCAGAGCACCAGCTGCCCGATGAATTGTTCCTTGCACTGGATTACCTCAACGGCATATGAGAGAAAACACACCTTTTAGCATGTCCTCCCTCTCAGAGCTCACTCCACCCCACCAAACGTGTCTTTAGGATGCTTTGCCATTTTTCACCCATTCTCTCTCCCCTAATGAGTCAAGAACAGCCACCTCTACCGTGCCTGTGCTTACAGCTCACCTGCACACCGCGAGCCAGCCACAGCCGGCCAGGCCCCGTGAGCCCGATCGCTGCCGGGCACCGCAGGAATCAGCCGTGCTCTCACACCCGGTCCGAGGCACCCGCAGCACGCAGCCATTGCCCTAGTACCGCGCAGCGGGGCTGGCTTCTCCCACCACGCTGCGGCTTTAGGTCGTTTGCACCCCGCTTACGGATGTGAGCTCTGGACTCGCATCCACCACCCTGGTAAAGATCCCTAGTTCCTCCTGGCCAGATGCTGGAGACCGCCTAGGGCAGCTCCCTCGGCCCTCAGGGCAGACCTCTGCCCCGGGGCGCTGCAGACCCCCTGGGGCAGTTCTTTCGGCCCTTGGGGTAGCCGCCCCACAGCCATGTCGGTCATTGTTGCGGCAAGGCGGCGCTGGCTCCTCGCCCCGGCCGGGGGGAGCCCCGCGGGGTGCCCGCCGAGAGCAGGCGAGCTCCGGCCGCAGCCGGCGAGGACGAGCGAGGCGCCCAGCCACGGGTCGCCGGTTCACGGCCGCCCCTCTCGCCAGAGGGGAACCCTCTCGCCTCCTGGGCAGAGGCAACCTCGCCCCCGACACGGCCGGGACCCCGCCGCCCCGAGCCGCCGGGCGGGAGGCGGCGGGCCGGGGCAGGCTCTGCGGGCTGACAGGACACGGCGCGGGGCCCCTACACCGCCCCCAGGCAACTTCAGGGGAGGCGACCCGGGCGAGCCCTCGCCGCAGCCCCGGGCCCCGCTCGCCCTCCGCGCCGCGGCCCGGCCCGTGGCCGCCAGACTGCGCCCGCCCCCGCGCCCAGGGCGGCCTAGCGCCGGCTCGGCGGCGCCCGGCGCGGCCCCGTGCCTCCCGCCCGGCGGCGGCCTCCGGCGCGGCCTCGGCGCAGGGCCTGCGCTCGGGGCCGCCTCCCCGCTCCCTCGCTCACTCACTCACTCACCCGCTCGGAGCAGCAGCGGCGGTGGCGCGGGGCCCGGCCCATGCGGCTCAGCAACGGCGGTCCGGGGCGGCGGGCGGCGGCGGGGTGGCGGCGGCACAAAGCGGCCGGCCCGGGACGCCCATGGCCGCGGCCGCTGGGTTGTGGCTGCGACAAGGAGAGCAGCAGCAGCAGTGAGCCCCGCACCGCTCCGCTCCGCCTGCGCCGCTGCCTCCCTCCCAGCGCCGGGGAGAGCGGCTCAGCCGCGCCCCCGCGCCCCCGGACGGTACTGCGGAACCGGCGGCCGGCCGCGGGGGCGGAGCGGGACCGGCCCAGGAGGCCTCGAGAGCCGAGGTGCAGCCGCACATGGCGGAGTGGCTCGGAGCATGGCACTGGGAACTCCGGCAGGGCTGGAGCCGCGCTCATGGGCTCCGTTCCCTCTGGCCAGAAGGAGCCTGCAGAGCTCGTCCGAGCATCGCGGGCAGGAGATGGTCTGGGGAGAGGGTCGTGCTTTGAAGAACTCCAAGAGCTGGCAGTGGAGGTGGCTTGGATCACCAGGGAAAAGACAGCTGCCCTCAAAGGCACCACGAGCCTCTACTGCACTGACCAGAATCGAACTGCAGCGCCTTCAGCCAAGCTGTGCGCAGCAGAAACCACACACCAGTGGGCCTAGGGGTGGAGGAGCATGGTGGCAGGTCCGGCAGCAGCAATGGGCTCCAAGAACAACTAGAGTTGGTATAGAAGCCGCAGTGTGTTCTGCTCTTTCGAGCCGGGCAGCTCTGCGGCGGGGAGATAAGGGGACTGGCCAAGAGGTGGCACTGTATGGACCGAGAAAGCCAAGCAGCACGGAGAAAGGTGGTGGGAGCGTGTCTCACCCCGCGGGGCTTCTGGCCAGGCAGGGTACTCCAGCACTGGGACTGCAATGCGGTCCTGGAGTGACAGGGGACGTTGCGGGAAGAAGGAGGGGATTACCAGATGCAGAGATTGAACAAAAGTAGCACGCCAGCGAAACGCAAAGCCTGCTCCTTCCCTGGAGAGTGGTGATGTACCAAGAGCCCAGGGACTGAGCCAGGCAGACCCCTGGGTACCATCCCAAATGCTGTGCGTGCAAACAAGCAATGGGAGAGTCCTCTCAAAATCAGAAATTACTCGGAAATATTTCTGATAGGGATGATTTCTGGGGTTGGGTGTAATCATCCCCATTCCTTTGCATTAGGGAACACTTTTGGAAGTATTCACTTTTTTCCCCCAGCTCTCCAAAATTCACAAAAGTCCACCCAAGGCAGCATTGCTCCCCTTCCCACCCCAGCACAGAGCCCGGCAGGATGGTGCAGCTCCTTGTGCTCATTCATGTGAACGATGCTTGGAGCTGATTTACATGTAACAGTGCAATACTGATCTCAGGAATAATAATAGAAAAGCTGATGTGGGATTCAGCTGGTAAAGAATTAAAGGATGGAGATATAATTAATGCAATCAGCCTAGTTCCTGGAAAATAGCTCTTGTCAAACTCTGATGTCATCCTTTGAAGAGATTACAAGTTTGGCTGATAAAGGTTATGGCATAGAAATAATAGACCTGGACTCTGTTCAGGCATGTGACTTAATCCATACAGTATTCTGATTAAAAATTAGCACAATACAGCATCAAGAGGGACACCTTAAAGGGACTGGGAGCTGGCAAACCGACAGCCATCAGTGGGGAATCCCTGCAGAATGGGAGCACACTCAGTGGGTGTCCGGGCCTTGGATGGGAAGCCCAATGCTATTCAGCATTTCCATCAATGGTCTAGAAATAGATTAAAAAGCCCTGCTGAGAAAAACGCTGGGGCCAGGGAAATGAGAGGGCCAGGAGTCAGGGTCAAGACAGCTGTAGGGAACTTCATAAGCTGAGTCCCGGGAGAATGAAATGTAGTTGAATGTGAGCAGCTGCAAAAGGGTCTCTCCACTGAGCCCTTCTGGAAACCCACACCCTGAGAGTGTGGGCTCGGGGACAGGTTAGGAGGCAGGAGGGACAGGACGGGAGCAGCAGGCTCCCCACGGGGATGTTCTGGCTGGGGTGGGGCTGGGTGCTACAGGAGGTGGGGCTTCAGCGTCTGCATTTCAGAAAGAATGCTGAGAAATTGGAGAGGAGGTGGAGTTAGAACTGACCCCTGCCTTGCAGGGGGATGCCTGAGAACCTCAGCCTTCTCAGCTCGTTCAAAGGAGCCCAGAGGACCCTTGATTATAGCACTTAAGCAACTTCATGGGTGAGAGATGATCAGGCATTAGAGTGCCTTTCATCCCCAGAGAAAGGCCCAGCGAGATTTGATGGCCTCGGCTGAATTCCTGCGAGAAACTAGAGCCAGAATTCTCTGTGTTAAGGGGGGACCAAGGGAGTGGGGGTGATGGGTGCATGAGGTTGCAGGTGGCTGAAGTGCTGAGGCTTGGCAGGGCCCCCCCATGCTGCCACCCTTCCCTGTCTTTCCTTACTGCTCCTCAGGGCTGACTGGACCTGGGGTGGTGAGAAAGTGCCAAGGGTTTCTCGTGCACCCAGCAGCTCTCAGCCATGTAGGCTGATGCCAAGCTGTGCTGGTGCCTCATATTTTCTGGTCCTCAATCAGGGCTAAGAGGGGCTGGGAGTGCCCTGGACTCCCTCTGCTGTCTTTCACACCTCCATTCACCCACACCAAGGAGCCTGGTGTCTACACATTGCCAGGGGCCAACACCGCCTACTCCCAGATTTATCTGAGGATGTCAAAGACGTGATCAAACAAGCCAAGCATTTTTGGCTATGCAGGGGAGGAATCACCCTGAAAGGTCCATCAGTGAAGGGTGGACACTAATGAACCAAACTGTCACTTCTCCCTTTCCCATCAGTTTGTAGTGTGGCCCTGCCTCATACATGCCACAGCTGAGATGCCTGCAGAGGTTTGGTGCAGATCTGGTGCCAGCCTGCAGCTGAGGCTGGTCTCCATGCAAGCCTGGATTGCCAAACAATTCCCAGCTCCTGGTGCACACATTCATTGCTGCCTGGAAGAGTCAATAAAAGCTAGTGAGACAGGAACACTCTATCTAGTGAGATATGAACTGCTCTCAGGCTTTGGTCTAAAGGCTTTGGGGAGTATCCAAACAGCCCAGGACTGGGCACACCATGCTGTGTGGTGGGATTCACAGTCCCCCTGCAAGCCCTTCACTCCCATCTCTCAGAGCTGCGAAGGGACATTCTCTGGTAGCCCCATGAGTTCCCTGCCAGGTTGGCTTAGGAGCCACAAGCCTTTCAGCATCACTTCTGCCAAGGCTCAATTCAGCTTCAGCACTGAGAGTATTCATCTGCAGCTAGCTCTTCTCTTTGCAGTGACTCCCCAGCTTCCCCAAAGCAAGGTGGGCCAGCCCTGGTGCTGATGTTTCACAGTATCACAGTATTACCAAGGTTGGAAGAGACCTAGAAGATCATCGAGTCCAACCTGTAACCACAAACCTCACGACTAGTGCTGTTTGACAGTCCGTGGGGTGCTGGTACCCAGCATAGCCTTGGAATGGGAAGGTAGAAGCGAAGTCCCTCTGGCACGGCGGTTTAGGGATGAAGTGCACTAGATGGTGCTGTTCAACCTTGGGCTGCGATCTGAAAGGCCCTTGCAGGGTCACAAGTGCTGCCGAATTACGGTTTTGTTAAAGAACCTTTTGCAAATTGGAAGTCAAATGGAAATACCCTGAAGAACGAGGTCCTGCACCGATGGCTGGTGGAGACAAGGGCAGCTCGCCCTTAGAAGGATCTGTATGGCTCCCCTCCCATGCCTGGAGCACCCATATTTCTGAGGCAGCAATGGCAGAATAGTCTGCCAAGAAAACAATGTCCTGGGGTGGAAGAGGAGACCGATATCTCTTCTTGGGCTGCAGTCTAGAAGCCGACCATATCCTAGGCTGATTCCTAGAGCATGAGCAGCAGGTGGAGGGAGGGAATTCTGCCCCTCTGCTCCACTCTGCTGAGGCTCCCCCTGCAATGCTGGTGTCAGCTCTGGAGTTCTCAGTACAACAGAGACCTGTTGTACCTGTTGGAGCAGGGCCAGAGGAGGCTAAAGCAATGATGGGAGGCCTGGAAACTCTCTTCTGTGAGGCCAGGCAGAGAGAGTTGGGGTTGTTCAGCCTGGAGAAGAGAAGGTTCCAGGGAGACCTTCTGGTGGCCTTTCAGTGCTTAAAGGGGCTGAGCAGAAAGCTGGGGACAGACTTTTGAGCAGGGAGTGCACTGATGATGTCAGTAAAGGTTTCAAAGTGGAAGAGGGGAGATTTAGATTAGGTGTGAAGAACAAATTCTTCTCTGTGAGGGTGATGACATTGAACAGGTTACCCAGCGTAATTGTGGGTGCCCCATCCCTCAAAGTGTTTAAAGCCAGGTTGTATAGGGCTTGGAGCAACCTGGTCTAGTGGAAATTGTTGCTGCCTATATGGTGCTCACTTGCAAATCCCCAGGGTATGCTGGGGGTCTCTAGGCTGCTCCCTTGTCAGGGCCAGGGCTGCAACAGGTGGATGGGGCAGAGTTTTACTGCTCACATAAAAAATAAGGAAAACTCCAGCCCTCCAGCTGGGGTGGCCTTCTTCCAGGGCCAGCTCAAGCAGCAGTTTTTGCTGCTGCCAGCATTTACCCGTGTTGGTTCAGATGTCTGTATGGCAGAGGGAAGACCCTGTGCATGACCCTGAGCCCCTGCAGCATCCCAGCACCTTGGCCTGTTCTCAAGGTCTCATTGTGCCTTCAATTCCCCACGTGATATATCCCCTTGTGCCTGGCCTGGCACCAGCCTCCTTCCCCTAGCTGTGCTTCACCTTCTCTTGCCAGTGTGCAGTGTGCCTAAAGCTGGTGTGGATGAGCTCATGCCACGCCTTGAGAGGCCACTCTGTATGAGCTGATTGCCCAACACCCCGTGGCTCTCCTCTCAGCAGCCCTCAGACCATCCCCAGCTTCTCTCCTGACTATCAGACACCTCCAGCAATGCCAAGGCACATTTTGGGATCAATACCAGAGTACTGGGCAAAGAAATCTCACCCATCCTCCTTCTCCTGTCTGACCAGCCAGGGAGAGTCACAGCAGCTTGTGGCTGCTCTGCTCTGCTTGCCTTGTCCCTTCCAGAGCACCAGTAATGGCTACTAACATTAACAGCTGATGTTCCTCTGCCCCTGGCTGCATCAGAGCCTGGTTTGTTCACATGAGCTTCTCTTCTCTGCATTTCTGTACCAGCTGCCCGAGGAAACCCCTGGGGTTCCACCCCAGCTTTCTGCCTAGAAATTTCTCTCCTCCCAGTTCTTGCTCAGGTCTGGAAACCCACTCCATGTCCAGCAGCACATGACCTGGGCAAGGAGCTGTAGGAGAGAAGCACATGAACTGACATGGGTACCAGGACCTGAGTATCCCCACCTGGCCCCTGTGCTGCTTTTGGAGAAGAGTCGCCCACGTCTTGCACAACAAAGAGACCTTAACAGACTCCTGTAACATCCAAGACCCCTCAACACCCCCTTGTTTTGATCAACCCTCTCTGCCAAAAGCCATAGCACAGACACTCAGCTGGCATCACCACTATCCAGTGCAAGCCCTCCTCAGAGGCACCCCACCCCCGTGCCTTCCTGCACCCACCTTTGGGGTCCGCTCCGGGGCCATGTTCTGCACACCTGCTTCTTCATGCTCCAGACCACCAGGTTTGCTGCTCCTCTTGGGAGGCCTGGGATGGGACACTCTCCAGACATGTCCCAGCAGCACCACTCTGCAGAGAGAAGAGATGTCAGCTCGTCCCTGCTGGGCCTGCCCTGCCCAGGAGATGCTTGCAGGAGAGTGGGACCAAGCAGGGACACCCTCCAGTCGACATCTGCAGGAGGGAATCCTTCTCCCACTTCATATCATGGCCCTTTGTGAGATGGAGATGTCTGGAGCTGGCTATGCTCTGCCCAGGCCTTGCTGGGACTGTTCCATGCCTGACTGCTTGGGCTCAGGAGCGATTATTGCTACAGAAATGTTCCCAACTCATGGAGCCAGGGTAGGAGGGAGCAGCAGTGTCACTGGGACACTCCTGTCCCTGGTCTCCAAGCCCCTCTGCAAACCCAGGGGTTCACCCACCTGCCCCAGGGCATTCCTTGCTTGCCCTCTGAGCCTGCTGCTTCAGTGTCCCCATGATGGGACAGGATGAGGTGGGTACATGGTGGATATCTTCCCTGGGGAGGAACACAGGGTCTGGCTGGTGGCTCACATCACTGACAGCTGCGTTGGCACAGCTACTCTCTGCCAGCAGAGTTGTCCCATAGCAGTCCATGCTAATCCAGTCTGTTTGAAGCTAGTGGGAGAGCTGGATCTCCTTTATCCACCATCAGTGATCCCAACCAGCTGGGCTACTGGGAAGTAAGGGAAGGCTGATGTCAGGAACACTGCTGGAAATATTGGTTGCTCTACTCCCAAGCAGATCTGTTTTGCAACACTGGGGCAGATCTTCTGCCTTAGATGTGGTCACTAGCCTGGCTGGAGAAAGCAAACTCAGCACACAGCGGTGCCTTGATGTCTGTCCTACAGCCCTGCAGACTTCCAGCCTGACTGTTTTTAATCTGATCCCTATCAGCAGTCCAGCTTGGAGAGCAAGTGCTTGTCCCCACAGTCTTGGCTCACCCATCCTGGAGGGTCAGCTCTGCCAGGGAGCTGCCAAAAGAAACTTTTGCTTGGTCTGTTGGCCATGTTCTAGCCAATATCTGGTGACCAAGTGGTGGAGAGCTGGATGCAAGCTGCTGGGTTTTCTGTCCTTGCCTGTGATGAGACTCACTCTCAGTGCATCTGCTTTGAGCAGGTTCTTCCCAGAGATGTGGAAGCCGGTCAGGAGCTCTCATTCTGCAGTTCTGGTTTATTGTGAGTCCACCTAGTGGCCCGTGGGTTTATGGTCAGCTTTGCTGGGTACCGTGAGCCTTGTGAGGACATCTCAGGAACATTTGTTCACCCAGGACAAGCTCTGGAAATCGTTTTACCTGCACACAAACCTGACAGATACAATTAAACTCTCAACTCGCTCTTATCTTTCTCCAGGAGAGCTCCCAGCCCATGAAGTGACAACAGCAGCTGAGGTTGTGGCTGCTTTGGCCACAAGTTTATCCTGGGCTAGGGTGAAGGGTCCTTGTGATCACATCAGGAGCTGCTGAGGGAAGCCCATGACATTTTCATCCCTTATTTCTCCTGCAGAGTGATTTTCTTCTTTGCCTCTTGCTTCTTGGACCAGTATGCTCCTCTGAGAGATGCTGTGCCCTGCAGAAGCATCAATGAGTGCCTGGGCAGGCCAGCAGCTGGGCTGAGGAGCCATTTGCAGCTCATTGTTGGTAGAAGGCTTCTGGTGGCTGCCTACTGACAGGCAGGACAGCCATGGTCATAAGAAGTCACAGCCTGCCAGCCACAGCCTAGACATGCTGCATCAAAGGACCAAGTCTGCTTTTGGCCAGTGGGACAAACCAGCCCAGCTGGGGAACCCCTTATCCTGGCAGGACAATGCTGGGAGCCCCCTGCTCTTGCAGCTCTTGGGTAACAGAGCCACAGCCCCTCTGGGATCTCTCCCTACCCTTGCTGGGACTCAAACCTCCAGCACCACTTTCCCAGCCTTCTGCTTCCCAGCAGCACCTCCAAAACCTCCAGACCCACATGGGAGGTGCCCGCCTTTGCCATCTTCTCTGTGAGTTGGCCCTTCCTCAGAGCAACCACCCTGAGCCCACCTCCCCAGCCATGGCCTAGCCTCCTGGCCTCACTCTGCTGTCACCAACACCCAACCAAGGCAGCTGGGGCTTGGCACAGACTGTTCTTGGAGTCCCTCCATCCATGGTGACCTGCCTGAGTGCTGCACCATCTCTGGGAAAGGAGTTTCTCTGCAGGGTTGCTCTTTCATGGTCAGGGAGGTCCTAGGAAAGGCTCTGCACTGAGGGATGTCAGCTGAGGTCCTGACCAGCTGAGCCAAGATGCTGGACCCAGCCTGGCAATGATCCTGGGGATTACCTGCTTCCTGCTGCACAGAGAAGTGATGATGATCCCTCCCGCTGCCCCATCTCTGCCGTGACTGGAGATCTGCAGGCTGGCTGGTGATACCCAAGTGTGGAGGGGCTGTGGTGGTGGGAGGAGGCTGCATGGGTGGGCCGGCTGGGGCAGGCTCTGCTGCTCCTCATAGTAACCTGATGCTGTGCTGAGGTGGGAGTGCTCTGTGAGTGCCGTTTATTCATGCAGTTATGGAGGACTCTCCAAAGTCTTCTGCTGTAGCTGCCCCACCCCAGAAAATCATCTTGGTGTTGACTCATCTGAGGGTTTTCTGGCAGCATCAAGGGAACACATATGGAGAATGTTGGTCTAGTTGTGATGGAGAACCAGAGAAATTGCTCACAAATGAGCTCACTGTGGGAGGAAATTTGGAGAAGTGGGGGATCTCTGTCTTTGGAGGGGGCCAAGACTTGATTGATGTCTGAGGCAAACCTGCCCTGGCTCTGGATGTCAGCCACGAGATTCTCAGTCCTCTCCTGCCAGTGCTTCTGGAACCACCAGAGGCCCCTTGGGGAGCTCATACTCACCATTTGGAAGCTCCTGGGTGTGAAAGCCCAGATGCCTCTCTCCTGCGATCTCTTCCTTTCCCAGTGCCAGGGCGGGCAGGTGAAGCACGGCAGTCGGGTCTTCTCCGGGACAGGATGGCTGGGAGCAGTTGTGACCCAGGCTAGTGACTGTGAGCATCCTGTGATCCTCTCCTCCTCTGGGGAGGAGACAGCAGAAACTATTCATTGGAGACCTAGGCATGAGGCTGGGCAGGTGCCTGAAGCTTTGCTGTGTCCCATCTCCTTCAGATACTAAGCCTTGGGCTACCTTCCATAAAGCCCTGCTGCATCCCAGCCCTTCCACCTCTGTCCCCACCGGGGCATGGAGGCTGGAGCTGCCTTCTGATGTCCAGCCTGCCCACCTGCAGCCATTTCACACCATTCGTGCTTGTACCAGCCCTGGCCTCCAGCCTGCTCTGTGCTGGGAGCAGCCAGCAGCCAGGTCCCTGCAGCCTTGGCCTTTCTGCCCTCGGGATGCTGGGCTCTCCTGGTCTTCTCCCAGAGGACACATTCCCCACTCTGTCTGTCCTGCTGGACCTTCTCTTAGTAATGCCTCTTCTCTGTCAGAAGTCCTTCAGCAGATGAGCATTGGCTGGCATGCTGACCAGCCTCAAGGGAGCCTGTGGCTGGCAAACAAGAACAGTTCTGGCCTCATATAGTTTCATCCTGATCTTATCTGGTTACAACTGGCCAAAGCATGAGAAACCCTGTGGCAGGGGAGGTCTGACACCACACCTTGTCAGATCTTGGGCTCAGCATCTTCCAGTGGCAGCAGCTTCTCCAGTGCCAAGGACACTTTGTGAAGGAGGACACTGTGTCTCAGAGAGGAGGTTGGCATGGACTTTAACATCAGAGTTTTCCTACATTTCTCTGACCCTCCCAGGGCCATGAGCTGGTGTGAGCGCTCAGAGTCTGGAGATGACCATCCTATGGGCAGCCATCCCATGACAGTCCAGTCCATGCCACAAGGCATCCCAGCCCACCTGAGCCTTCTCCTGCAGTGGGACATGGAGCAGAGATGCCTGTCCAGGAGGTCCATGGCTCCCTTTTCCCAGTAATGTACTTTCAGATCTCCAACACTGAACATATTTAACTCAACAGCTGCCCAGAGCCTGGCACCTCTGCAGCCCCTTAAGATTCTGCTTGATGAGGAGGACTGATTGACCCTGAAGTCTCATCCTCTGTCTCCCAGCTGCTTTGTGCTCCTTATGCATCAGCCTGGCCTGGCAACTCCTGTGCTGGGTGGTCCTCTGGATGGGTCATGTAGAGAAGCCAGGAGTTTAGGGGATGCCCTTGGTGATGATCAGAGCAATGGGCTGGCTTGGGTGGGGTGGATCAGGTAGGCTCCAGCCTTTGGAAAGGAGGCTGGTTTCACAGGTGGCATCCAAATCCTTCATCCCCATCTTCTGGTGGGATTCAGGATGGACCACCCAGGGCTGGTGACTCACAACTTTGTGCTTAATTGTCCTTTATGTGCATCTGCTTCCTGCAGAAGCTTCTGAGCATGGGCCAGTTTAACCACAGCTGAGGAAGACATGTCCTGGAGGACTCCAAGTACCTGCAAGTGCAATGAAAGCAGAAAAGCTTGATCCAGAGCTTACAGGAACAATCAGATCCCTTGGGGACCGTGTCCTCCTTGGGTCACTTACTCCTGTCAGCTGAGCTCTCTGTGCCCACCTTGGAGAGCACCTGGTTGTGCTCCTTCAGGAGAGGGCTGCCTTCCTCTTCTGTCTATTGTCCTGAGGACCACACCCTGGGCAAGGCCTCTGGGCTTTTTGAACAAGTCCTTTTGACCTCTAAATTGCTGCATCTCCTTTATGTGGTCTTACTGAAGCTCCTCATGCTACATCTGAGCCACTGGCACCAAGCTGCCCATGGTAGGAATAAGGACATTTTTTACTCGGTGGCATCCTTGGAGGACCACAAATGCTTGAATGAGCTCAACCCCACTGGAGACCTTGGTTCCTTGCTCTGCAGAATCTGCTGCTGGCTTGGTCCCATCTTTGTCCCATGGCCACCAGCACCACCCCACCAGGCATTTCATGGACCTTTTCAGACACCAGCTCAGCCCATGGACCCAACCTGGCCATCTGCCCTCTCCTGCCCCACTGTGGACCAGGTGTGGGCCCCACTCATCCCTGCTTATTGCTCAGGACAGGCCATAACTGCTGCCTGAAGGAGCTGGGTGGCCAAAGTTCCCTGCTCACCTCCAGCATCCAGAGCTGGCAGCTCACAGCAGCCACTTTGACCTATCTCAGCTCCATCCCTCCAGATCCCATCTCCTTCCATCAGTCAGGCTGTGGCCAGCTGGTCCCTGCTCACATCCCACCTGCCTTCGCTGCTGTTGGGGTTTTGGTTTGTGCTTTTCAGGTTCCTCAGCTATGGTCTCTGCTTCTCCAGGTTTGGAGGACAAGATCTACCCATGTTCCACTCTCCATCTTGCCTCCCCAACAGCTCCAGCCCTGCACAGTGTGGGGAGCTCTGTTCTCATGTCCTTGTGTGAAGGTGACTCCCTTCCACCCCAGGACAGCTGCACCTTCCCTGTGTAAATCCCAAGGGATATACTGGCCCAGGACAGCCATTCTAGGGGAGTCACCCAAGCTGCCAACTCCTCATGGGAGCCATCACCCCAAAACCAGGCACGGGACAAACCTGCCCTTGAAGCCCTCTCTGCCACCAACCACCTCGGGGCAAGGTGAGGATGGAGGGTCCCGGTGGGGTCCTGGTGAGTTTTCAGGGCCGGCTGGAGCTGGGAGCATCCCTGCCCTCTTTGTGCTCCACGGGGCGAGCGGCGTGGTGCAGATGCCGGCCAGGTTCTTTGAAATGAAAATCCAACTGATAGGAGCAGGGCAAAGCCCGGTCCCGGCCCCCGCCGCTGCCCCGGGCAGGGGCTCCTGCTGCCGCCGCGCCAGCTCCCGCCGTTATCAATCCATTATGTATGCCGCTGTCCGTCGGCCAGAGCCTTTTGTTGACGCTGAATATGTCCTGGCCAACAAAAGTGGACTGGATTAGCCACAGTGGATTAAAAGATTTTCTTCTTGGAGTTTACCTAATAATATAACAATTGACATAGAAGGTCTCTTTGAACCCTACACGACTCCCTTATTTCACCATCTGTGAGTTTTGCGGCCGTGCTGCCGATGGGGCGGCCGGCTGCCTGCGCTGGGAACACAGCCCACACCCGCGGCCAAATTTGTCACCGAGCAGCAGAAAAGAGCCCAGATTCGAAGGGAGGCAGCGGGAAGGGAAAGTGGCACAACTTCTGCCCTCCCGCCTTTGTCTTCGGCCCTTCTGCCGGTGACTCACCAGGCTGGCGATGCTGCGGCGAGGAAAGGAAGACCCTAGGAGTGGACTCAAGTGGTGGGGACACCACTTGCTGCAGTTGGAGGTGTCTGGAGAGGTCCTGGCTGGAACGAGCTCCTTCATTAATCACCAGTTTGGGGAGAATCACCGTACCGCGCGCCACCCGAGTTCGCTCCTCTTGGCTTCAGCTGTTGGGATCTGGCCGCTGTCCCTGGTCTCCATTGCAAGATGATGGGTCAGGCAGCGGCAGCAGCACCACCAGGAAACATGGAGGGCAGCGGCAGCAGGGGAGGAAGGCTCCCCCCACCATCCTGCGGCGCGGCCACCGCTTGCCCCCTCCTCCAGCACACCCGGGCGTCCCAGCCCTGGGGCTTTGATCTCATCCGGGGGCTCCATTCAAAGTCTTTCATAGCAGCCTTTGGAAATATCCGTCCTCAGAAGTCGCCAGTAATGAGATGGGGACACGATGAGCAATTTAGGCACCGCTCTTTCTTGCTTGCCTTTCTAATCTCCATCTCTGCCCCCTCTATGATTTTTTTTTATCCTTTTTTGTTGTTGTTGGGTTTTGTTGTTTTTTTGTTTTTTTTTTTTGCAAAGACACTTCTAGAGCCACGCCGACTTTGTTGTGGGATCACCCAGACCTGCCTGGGAGCAGGGGGGCAGGAATATGGGGCTCGTGGCTCCCAGCCGGGGGCCTTTGATGAAGCTGCTTTGCGAAATTTGATTTGAAAGGCCTAGGATGGCCATTTGGGGAGGACGGTGGAGCCTTTCCCACCGCCTCTCTTTGTCTGTCGCCCGCAGGGGGTTCACGGTGGGTGCCGGGGTGAGGGGGTCGGGGCGGCGGCATGGGTGGGGTGGGGCGGTGGAGGGGGCCGCGGCGCGGGAGAACAATGAGCGGGAAGATGGGAGTTGGGGTTTCTCACCTGCCCGGGCGTTCGCAGTCCGCCATGACGGGAGCAGCCGCCCTGCCTGCCGCCGGCCGCAGCACTTTTTTTTTCCTCCACCCCCCACCCCCTCAGACTCTTGAACCTATTTCCCTTTCTTGGCAAGTGCGTGGCTGGAAGATGGGAATCTTTACTTTATATTGCAGCTTGGGCTTCCCAGCCTGATTGGCTGCGGCCAGGACCAAATGCTGGTCCTTCCATCCCATCGTCACTATGGCAACCGGCCCCGTTAGGCACCACCGATTTACTTATAATTGCTGGGTAAATAGTCAAGACAGGGCCGCTTTCATCCCACACCCAGAGACTGCTCTTCCTCTGCACCACTTCCCCCTCTTCTTCTTTTTTTCTTTTTGTTTTTTTTTCCCCCTTTCCCTCCTGAGGAGGAAGCCCTAAGGAGCAGCACCACTTAAGGAAAACTCTTTGAAGGCTGTTGCAGGGAGCGGTGCCTCCCCCTGGCCAGCCTCTCCCCCTCGCACAATGCCTTTCCCGCATCGTCATGCAGCCCTTGCCATCCTCCTCCTCCGAGGAGCAGGGCTGGGTGGGGATGCACAACAGCTGCAGGTGCAAGGGTCTGGCCGTGGTAGGTAGGCTCCTGCTGCCAGCCACCACTTCTGCCTCTCATGAGCCTTTCACACCAGTTCATCTAGAGAGCCAGCATGGGGCTGAAACATCCTCCATCGCCTCCACTCTCCTGCCCCATGGCTACCATTTGTGACTCATGGTCACAGCGTGGGGATTCCTGCCCAGGTACCACCACTACCTAGCTCAGCTGGTCCTGTCCCTGGCTGTGAAGGATGTGCCAGCAGAGCTGTCCAGGGTGGAACAGGTCATACCTAGAGCCCTGACCGTGCCTGCCCCTGGAGGCCGGGATGGTGTGGTGCTTGCTCGGCCTTGCTGGCTCAAGACATGGAGCCTCACATTACTCCTGAAGGGTGTTCAGTGATGATGGATAGAGCAAAATGCACAGGTCCTGTCACCAGACACATGAACATGGACCAGGATTTGTGCTTGCCATCAGGTGGATCCCATAGGCAGGTGTGACTTTGGTCCTGGCCCTGCTCTCACTATCCAGGGATGGATGCTGCAGCCAGAGAACAGCAACCAGGGACCCGACCCAGCCTCACTGGCTGGCACATCCACACAGGACCTGCAGGGTGCTTCTGTCCCCACTGGTCATTGCTGGCCTCAGACAGCAGTTCCAGGAGAATGGGGGGGTGGTGGGGGGAATGGTCTTAGAAAGAATCTAAGGGCTGGAGAAATCCTGGGAAAACAGGGAGCTCACAGGCTGAGAGAATGAGCAGGGTGGGCTTGAGAGAAAGGGCAAGGAAGCCAAGGTCACCTTCCTCCCTCTGGATGGTGATGAGGAGGGAACAGGAGTCCATCAGGGCAGCTGCAGGAGATGCTGCCTGAGCTCCTTGCTTTGATGGGAAAACTGGAGGATTTCCACCATTCTTACAGGGAAGCAGAGGAGACAGAGGTGACAACAGATGACAGTGTGAAATCAAGCTAGGAGGCACCTCCAGGGCTTCCGAAGGAACTGGAGGATGAACTGATCCTCACGCAGCTCTACCTCTCTGCCCCAGCAAAGAGCACCTTGGAGCCTGGCAGGTGCAGCAAGAGTTTTCCCTATCACATTTTACAGGGAGAGCCAGGAAAGGGAGGCCAGCAACAGCGAGTCAGCAGAGGTGCTCCAGGAAGCAGAGGCTGAATAAAAGCACCCTGCTGGGGGAAGCATAGGAGACACCAGACTCATAAGAGCAGCCAGCCTGGGCAGGTGGCAGCAGCAGCACACGGTGGGGGGATGGCAGCAGTACAGCCCCCTTGGGGCTCTGAGGGCTGCTCACAGTGTTATCAACAAAGGCTTCCAGGAAGTGAAGCAGCCTGGGCAAAGGGGCTGGCTGGTGCCTGGAGCAGCTGATGCAGCTGGTCCCAGTGCCAGCAAATGGCCTGCCTGGGGGCCAGGGGGAGCAAAGGGAGGCACTGAGGGCTGGGCTCTTGCTGCTCATGCTCAGGTCAACAGGCGGGAGGTGGCTGGGAGAGCTTGGCTTAAACAAACTCGCCAGCCAGCTGAGCAAGGGACATGGAAGCCTCAGGGCAGTGAAGAGTTCCACACCATGCAGCCACCCTAGGGATGGTGGCACAGCCCTGGCTCTAGAGTATCTGTGCCATGGGGCCAGGAGCTGGCCTGCTCGGGGCACTGTAAGGCACAAGATGAGGTCAGGGGCACTGCAAGGCATGGGGAGGGTTTGGGAGCTTCAGCACAGGCCAGGTGCTACTGTGAGGCTGCAGGTTGCACCATGCTCTGGTCCTGCTGCGTTTGCTCTCTCACTTGTGCTTTCTCTGTTCTAACTGCAGCCCCTCTGCGAGGTGCTCTGGGGCCTGGCTGAAAGGGGGTCGCTGCCCTTCTGCTTAAGCTGGGACCCCTGTGGGTACCTGTGTCTGAGCCCTGCTGCCAGCAACAGGAGCCTTCTGCCTGCACTTGGGGCTGGGGCCTGGACACAGGCATCATTGCCATGGAGCCACAGAAGCCGTGGAGCCAGGCTGGTGGAGCTGCACCGCCCTCCCGAGCATCCTCCGGTGGTTCCCATGGTAACTCCCAGGCTCTCAGGCTCCTGAGCCATTACAGCTTCAGCCACATGTGCCCAAGAGCTGCACCCTGTGCCCACTCTCCCAGGTCTCTCACCAAGGTCTCATCACCCTCCACTTTCTCCTCCCAGCACTGCCATCCCCTCCAGGCCCCTCCACAAGGGCCCCACCTTCTCACACAGTGCTGCAGAGAGCCACTCAGCTCTGTAGAGCCTCCTCCCCAGAGCCCTGCAAGGCCAGGATTCTCCTTTTTCTGCAACATAGCACACAGAGAACAGGGGAAAACCAGTAACAGCAAGAGGAGTCCAGCACCAAAGGAGGGGAGGAGAGCTGAGCAGGACAAGGGGATCTGTACATAGGCAATTTCCCACCTCTGCACATCCCAGGATCACCTGGCCAAGCTGCTAGGCTGGCACCTGCACCCACAGAGATTTCCTCTATGTTTTGGTGCTAGTGCCCAGCTCCAGTCCCACACTTCAAAACCAGTGGTTGAGAACTGCTGCAAAAAGAGAAGAACACAGTTAAGGGTTTCTAGAGAAAGAGCCTTCCAGCAAGACCTTGAAGCTTGATCTTAGACTGAGAGGTTATGGTGAGAAAGGATTAAACACCAGGAATGACAAAGCCTTGCTCTAGGACCAAGAACTCAGTTCCCAGAACTGGAACAAGGCAGCCTAAACCTAGGAACAAAGACTGCCTGCAACCTCCCAGACTCATGTATGGCTTTCCAAAGGATGGATTTAACTGAGCCCAGGTCCTTGACCAGCCTCAGAAGTTAATGGACAACATCCTAAGGAACCACACCCTGCTGGGAAGGTCCTACAACACATTCAGGAGGGGTCCTTATGAAGGGCTCTCAAGGACATTAAGATGCCTTGGAACACGTGGGCAAGTGTTGATGCGACTGCAGAGCTCATTAAAGCACAGAGTGGGCATTCTGCAGCAGTGGCCAGGGCAGGGCAGCCCCCAGGGACTCTCCACACGGCCTGATACTGCTTCAGCCACTGGGAAAAGGGAGGTGATGGGGTTGGCTGATGGTATCAGTGCCTGGCCACAGGCTTGTCCCACCTGGCTGCCTGCATGTGCTGCACACAGCTGTGAAGCAGGAAACCACCAGGCCACCGAGTTTGCTGCACCGTGCCCAGCCATGCCCAGCCACACCAATTCCCACCTCATCGTCTGCAGGGCTGCGGCAGCCAGCAAGGATGAGCAGAGTTGGGAAGCAGCAGGACTGGGAAACCTCTCTATCACTCATGGAAAGCCACCAATGCCTCCTGCTGGGCATATCCAACCAGTGCCCAAGGCCAGCAGCCCCAGGGCATCCTGATGGATGCTCACACAGAGCCAGGCTGTTTGTCGGCTGCTCCACTTTGCTGCCCTCCTTGTAATGTAGTGTGCAGCCAATGGCTCCATCCTGCCAGCCCTGCCTGCAGCCACCTCTGGAGGCTTTCCCTTGGCAGATGGGAGAAAGGAGAGCACAGGATATAACTGCAGAGTTTCAGGCAGGATGGGGACTGCTCACACCCTAGAGTAGGCAGGCAGCAGAAGTATTAGACTCCGCCTCCTCCTGCCTGGACAGCACCCTTCCCCTCCAGCCAGCATTTGGCAGAAGGTCTCTTTCAGCTCTTTACTCATCCCCACCCCTCCTCAAGCTGATGCTGTTTTGCAGTGAGCTTCACAAGGTGGAGTAGCTACTAGGACCTGCATCACAGGAAAAAATGAGGTTGGGAGGACCTCTGGAGGTCTCCAGTCCAACCTCCTTCTCCGAGCAGGGCTGGCTGCAAAGCGAGAGCAGATCACTCAGAACCTCACCCTTTACCTTTGGTAAACTTCCAAGGATGGAGGTGACACCACCTCTCCAGACCCTGCCCCAGAGCTGCCCATCCTCTTGGGGAAGAAGTGTTCCCTTAAGTCCAGCCATATCACTAAACATAGCCTCCTGCCCCTCCCTGTGTCCCTCTGAGATGAGTTTGGCTGCATCTTGGTCCTCATAACCCAGAAGGTCACAGATGTTACCCCCTGGCGAGGCCATGAGGACCTTTGCTCCCATTTCCCATCACCTCTAAACACCAGGCAGCAAATCCTGGGGTGTGGGAGTGAGCACTGCACACAGGCCCCCAGCTGCAACATCCCTCAGCATCCAAGTCTGTGACTCTGCAGGGCAGCTCTCAGGAGCCCAGGGCTTCACAGCCCGTGGGCAGCCCCGGCACAACACATGGCACACTTTGAGCCCTTCCCTCGCCTGGCCTCAGGGATGTGCTGCTGAGCTGCCAAGGACCCCTGGGGCTGGAGGGAAGGCTGCAGCTGGGTTTGGAGGATGAGCCCTGCTTTCCTGCCCCTTTCAGAAGCCCCCCCCCCCAGTGGCTGCAGCCCCTGTGCAGGAAAATTACACCAAGTGACTCTGCAGTCAAGGCAGCAGCTTGGAGCCACCTTGTCTGGGATGGGAATCAAGAGACCAGCACAAACCTCAGGCTGCCACTTGACCTTGGGATTTCCCCTCCCACTGCTGCGTTGCCAACGTTGCTTTTCACCGTTTCCCCTCCTGAGCAGCCTCCACTGCTACCCCAGCCTTAAGTTGCCACATTCAAGGTGACCCCAGGCAGGGCTCTCCAGCAGCTTGTTGGTGGCAGTCAGGTCCTTGCAAGCTGCTGGTCTCTGCTCCCAGCCTGCAGGATCCTCGTGGTGGTTGGCACCAGACACACAGTACCTGGCCTTGGGCCAGAACCAGCCTTGTGACCTTTGCTGAAGCCTGAGGCAATGCTCACTCAGAGCTGTGCTCAGCAGCCAGGCCCTTACCCTGTCCCAGAGTGGGTTTGCAGCCTCAAGCTGAAAGCACCCAGTTTATACCCATGGGTTTGTGGCACCTGTGGCTTCCTGAGATGGTCTTATGGCAAGCTACCAGCTTCCTTGAGTTGTCTTGCTGGGGCACCAAAGGAACCTGGTATCTGCCAGACTGAACTGACCTAGACAGATGAAAACCACCACAGAAGCAGCATCAAGCTCTGCAAATGATCAGGTGTAAAACCAGGACACATCTAACATCAGGCCCTGAGCTCTTCCACCTTCTCAAGGTACCTGTCTTCTGGGGGTATTGTAGTCCAAACCACCCTAAATGCTGCACACCTTGAAATGTTTGCCACTCTGCCTAGCAGGACAAGCCAGCCCCACATGCTTCAATTCTGCTTTCTCTGAAGCTGCAGCACCCCTGGTACACAAGTGGAGTTTCCAGTTCTCCTCACATCAGCTGAGTTATGGAGATAACAGTGTGTCCCTGGGGGAAAGCTCCTGGCCACATCCAACGTAAGGGTAGAGAAAGTAGCAAGGGGAAGGTTTCTCAGGATGAGAGAATGAAGGGCTCCAACTCAGAAGTCAGGCTTAACCACATTCCCAATAGCTTCCCCATGGAGAAGCTTCTGCAGCCCGTGTTGCACTCTTGCAGTGCCCCCACTAGCACTCCCAGCCCCAGGTGGGACAGGAGCTCCCCCCCACATCTACCCAGAAGCTCCCAATGCCCCCTGGTCACCCACCAAACCTGGCCAAGGCAGCAGATCCTGCAGACTGGGCATGAACAAGGAGCCTCAAGGACAGGCAGCACCAGGGGTGCTCTGTGAAGAATGCAGAGCCAAGGGCATTCCTGAGACACAAGGGGAAGGGAATTCCACACAGTTGGAACCCCAGCACACAGCAGGGGCTGGCAGGGGCTGGCAACTTAGCCCACTCAGCCCCCATGAGTGAGCTGTGGAGATCTTGGAGACCCATCTGGGGTTGAAAGCAGAGTCTGGGCTGGCACCAGCCATGCTCTGCCACAGCTGCAGCAGCCCAAGAGGCCAGTCCCACACCAGCAGCTTCCAGTGAAGCTAGGGAAGGGGCCAGGACAGAGCCAAGGTCTGCAGCTCTGTTCTGAGCTGCATTAAAATGCATGAGCCATGCTGGCCCTAATGATGAGCAGAGCTGTCAAACAAGGAGCTTGTCCCAGCTAATTATCTCTAACGAGGGCAGAGTGTCAGGGTCCCCCAGGAGCTGGGCAGCAGCTTCCCGCTCAGCTCAGTTGCAGCAGAGGAGGAAGATAAGCAAATGCCATTGTGCTGGCCTAGCTACAAAATCATTAATTAGGCAAATGTGACCTTCTGTGCCAGTTTGCTGGGGAGAACCTGGAGCCAAGACATACAGGCAGGCTGGAAACACTCCAGCTTTGGCCACCCAACCTGTCCCCTGCAGGGCTGAGCCTTCTGGCCTGTGCACAGGCAACACAGCCTCAGTCTGGCAGCCCCTGACCAACCATCCCTACTGGCTGGGAGCTGCATGGCTGTGCTACACTCACCTGAGGGATAAAATGCTCCTTGAAAAGGCTCCAGATCATTCCCTAGCCCCAAACCCAGCAGAGAATTCTGGTCTTCATGGACCTCCACCCTTTAGATCACATTCACCTCAACCGCCTCCTCGTCCCCAGTCACCCAGCACAGCCCTGCAGAGGCTCTGTGCCCACCCAGTCGCTACCTCCAGAGCACCTCTCCCCCACATCTTCAAGGCAGGCATTGGGAATTTCTGCTCCTCAGTGGCCCTACTGCCTTCCAGTGCAGAGGGGCCCAGTCACACACTGCTCTACAGAACCAGCTTCTCCCTAATCATGGGTCCTGTGGCTCAGAAACTGAGGCGGTGCAATTGCCCTCGTGTGCTAGAGAGAGGGAGCAAGTCTCATCCCAGGACATGACTAAGGCAATGTCTCTTCTGCAGGCAGCAATTCAGAGACAGGGCTCACACTGGGTCTTGTCCTGCGCTCATCCCTCCCCTCAGAGGTGAAGGAAAGGGGAAGAGAAGCTGGTTCCCCTCCAGCAGGACCATGAAGCTTAAAGATGACACCAGTTATACATTGTGATGGCCATTCTGGCCAGTGCTTTTCAGGCCCAGTTCTTGTTGGCAGGCAGAAGCAAAAGCAGCAACACTCACTGCAGCTGCATTTTCACAAGCCAAAAAGATTTACAGGTCCCCAGCTTCGAGCAGAAACAATGCTTGAACCCCAGGAGTTATAGTGAGCTCTACAGCCAGGGACTGCAAATGGGGAGCTCAGCCCCATCTGCCAGCAGGACACCTCTTGAGTTGGGAGGGTTTAGGGTCATGCTTTTAGGGCACAACTGTCTCTGCAGCAGAAGGCTGGGGACTGGTCAAGGTTACACCATCACTGTATCTCACAGGCCCTGCTCCAACACAGTGAGCACTGGAGAACAGCTCACTGCCACTCCCAGCATTTCATTTGATGTTGTGACTGAGCTCTCACTACAGGCAATGAACCACACTAAGGCAGTCTCACAGGAAGGCTTTCAGATGCCACAGGACAGAACCTCTTTCCACAGCCCACTGGAATGGTTCCCCATTGAATTCAGGCTGTTGTTAGACTTCAGTAACTGTAACACCCTCCTGGGCAGACAGACCCAACAGAAGTCCACAGTTTGAGCTGCAGCAGAGGTTTTGTTCCAAATATTCTTCCTCCTACTGCTTCTGCAGTGCCTGCTCTTTCAGCTCCTTGACAAGCTCTTCAGCATACACCTTAAAGAGTGGGACAGGGTCCTGAAATAAAGCAGAGGGTTAATCACTTCAAAGGAGAGAGCCTGAGCAGCAGCAACAGGTGAAGCCAAAGGGAGAGTCCAGGGAGCCAGTGCTGCAGGAATGCTAAAGCCATGGGAGGGCATGACTAGGCTGGGGTCAGTGGCTGAACAAGACAATCTGCTGTGCCACACCTCCAGACCCAGCTGCTGCTCAGCCCTCTGACCTTGCCTCACCGTGGGACATTCACCAGTTTTCCACCTCTGCCTGTAGAGGAGAATCATCAGGTATGCCCCAGGGATCCCCTTCCTTCTAAACAGGCTTCCCTCCCTCCTTGTGCTGCCCTCAGAGCTGCACTGAAGCACACAGCCCTTGAAGAAGCTGGAGCCCCAGCATTCAGGGCCCAGCACCACCTCACACAGTACTGCTCCTGACCCTTCCTCCTGCTGCAGCCACAAGAGCCTATGTCATCAAGAGACCCTCACCACCCCTGCAGCTCTGTGGTGCCCCCTCCTCCACATACTGCTCCCAACAAGTCAGCTGCAGTGACACAGGGTCACAGAGTGGGCCCTCAGCTTGTACCCATGTGTCCCAAAGCTCAAGTATAGCAGATGGAAACCAAAGGCAAAGCTGTTCACATAACAGGGCACAAGTCAGGAGCCATCCCCTTAAATACCTCTCTGGTTTATGATGCAAAGCTACCCAGATTTTTGGGCACCCAAATTTAAGCCAGTTTGTGTCTGCTCAGGAGTTTTTGAGCACCACTTCCCTTGCTCAGGGGTGCCCAGGATGGTCAGATCAGCTGGACATGCAGCCTGATGCAGCTCAGAGACCTCAGTGCTAAGCACTGCCTCAGGAACTCACCTTTTTCTCCAGGAGCCTCTGTTTTTCTATTGCTTCTTCTAAACTCAAACCAACCCATTCAGCCTCCTCTTCTGGGATGGCAAATTCCTGTGACAAAAGCAGCAGCAGGTAGCACAGTCTTACCAGGTGACCTAGATGGAAATCCTCTCTATGTCTACCTCACACAAACATGCAGTTGAGCAGGAACATTACTTAAAGCTCTCTTCCCTCCCTTCTGGCACCCACAGCTCACTTCCCTTCTCTTTTCCTTCACTGAGCATCCTACTCTCTCTCATCAGTTGTGCCAATTGCTGTGCCCCTCCTCTGTCCAGTTCTGGGGCTGCTCCTCAGCACAGCTCCATGAGTGCTGGACTTGCTTCTGTGCTGACAGCCATCACCAGCTGCACAAAACTAAACTGCACCCAGGCTGCCCAGGCTCCCTGCCACAGCAGCAGTACAAATTCTCACTGCTGTTGGAAGTGCCAGCTCCTACCAGTGCAGACCCTCACTGGCTTCAACCACAGCAGAAAGACAGGGTTTTGTTTTCCTAAATGATCAGTACAGAGAAAAGAAAAAACTGACAAGTGAGGGTTAGATCTTCTCTGCCCTAAACCCAAAACACAGGATCATTAACCCTGGTTTGTGCTGTAGCAGGCTGATTGGGGCTTTATCAGCCTGGACAAGCAGCAAACATCACTGCAGGCACCAGGGCAGCAGCTGCAGGTCGGGCACCCACCTGGTACTTATTGTAGATGGCCTCTCTCCTGGCTGGATCGTCGGGATGCAGAGCAGGATCCCGGCGTGCCAGCCGCAGCAGCATGGTTCGCTTCAAATCCATCCCCAGCTTTGAGCACATGTCAGCCTTGGGAGTCTGGGGAAGTAAAGCCTGATGTGAAACTGCACTGAGACCAGCTGCTAGGGAACACACCAGTCTGTCAGCAGGCAGACAGCACTGGCAGCTTAGCCATGCATTACAGAGATCCTCAGGACACACACTATGAAAGCAGAAACACCCCTTGGATTTGTTCTGGACGTAATTTGATCATGGTTGTGAACTTTAATACCTTGGGGAATGACAGGCTGGAAGCCTTGATACATTCAGACCAGCAGACACCTGCAAATCCCCATTTAGGGGCTGCGCAAGCACAGATCTGCCTTGCTGAGGCTGCAGCACAGCAAGTTCCACTCGCTCCAAGGCCTCACCTTGAGGATGTAGAAGTCAAAGCCATAGGCCTGGTCAATAAGGTCCAGGGTCCTCATGGTGACAGTGATGGTCATTGTGGCATCAAGGATCTCGCTGTAGAACTGCCGGTTGAAGAGCTGCGGCTTCCATGTCTTAGGCAGCCTGGTGGAGAGCTGGGCAGAGACTGGGGCTCAGCACCTGGGGCCGCCACCTCACCCAGGGGATCCTGCTGCTCACAACAGTGGGCTGAGGATGCATCAGAGCCCCCTCAAAGGGCAGCCCCATACCGCAGGAGGAAGATGGAGGCACTGGTCGCCCAGTCGCTTCCCCCCACAAGGCAGGGCCGGCCCGCTAGCACCAGCCTGCAGTACGGAAATACCGGAGTGCTCACCTTGTCGTTACGCGCATATCGAAAGCCGCGGATCCAACCCTCGCCGCCCCAGAGCCCTTTATGTGCGGCGGGCGGCAGGTACACCGGCACGGGCACGTCCTGCACACGCTCTCGTTCCCCAGTGCGCGGGTTCCGGCGGTAGCGCACGCCCAGCGGGCGCCAGTGCACCGGAGTGGGCGGCGTGTCGTCCTGCAGCGCCTTCAGGTAGTGCTCTGGCAGCCGCGCACAGATACCCTCCCGCAACCGCATCGCGGACCACAGCCGCGGGGGATACTTGTGCAGCGGCATCGCCCCCGACAGCGCCGAGCATCCACTTCCGCTCCCAGCGACCACCGCGCCCGGAAGTTGGCCCGGAGTCACTTCTCATTGGCTGGAGACGACGGGCCGCAAGAGGCCACGACGGCGGCCGGCAGGGGCCGCAGCGCGACCGCGTTTCGCCCGCGGCCCGAGTCCGGTCTTCGGTGCGATTCCCCGAGCCCGGCAGCCACTGCATATTCCTAAGCCTCCCAGTACCAGCTCTAGCCGCTGCGGAATCCCCTCAAGTACCATCACCTTTATTAAATTATACAGCTCTAAGCTTTAAAATGCACCGTATGACGTAATCACCGGTATTAACAGAAAAAACCCCGAACCTTTCTTTTTGCCCCAGACGCAGGAATTCACTCAGATTTTCACAGCCTGATCTAGATGGAGGTGTCCCTGCTGCCTGCAGGGGGGTTGGACAAGATGACCTCTGAGGGTCGCTTCCAGCCCAGTGCAGTCTGTGCTGTGACTCTGTGCAAATGCAGGTGATCTCTGACCAAATGAGAGGTCTGCTTCAAGCCCGGATGGCTCTGGACTGGGTCAACAGAAGTTGGGTGTCTGCAATCCTCCAGTCCCTGGGACTGAGGGGGTTGGGAATGCCTCGCTGGGGTTTGAATGATGGTGTTGGCTGGGTTCTTGTTCTTGTCGGTTGCTGTGTTTCGAAAGAACAAAGCCATTGTTAACACTTTCTAGGTCTTTTCTCACCTTGCCTGTGTGTTCGCAGGAATTTATTTCCAAGGCTGGTCCGTGGCATCGCTCCCTTTGAGCCACACGGTGGAGTCGAAGACCAAGAGCATCGTCATGCAGCCCTTGCCATCCTCCTCCAAGGGGCAGGGCTGGGTGGGGATGCACGACATCTGCAGGTGCAAGGGTCTGGCCGTGGTAGGTAGGCTCCTGCTGCCAGCCACCACTTCTGCCTCTCATGAGCCTTTCACAACAGTTGATCTGGAGAGCCAGCATGGGGCTGAAGCGTCCTCCATCACCTCCACTCTCCTGCCCCATGGCTACCATTTGTGACTCATGGTCACAGTGGGGGGATTCCTGCCCGGGTACCATCACTGCCTAGCTCAGGTGGTCCTTCCCCTGTGTGGGACAACTCATACTTACAACCCTGACCATGCTTGTCCCTGGAGGCCGGGCTGGTGAGGTGCTCACTCTGCCTTGCTGGTACTCATTGAGAGAGGCTCCATGAGGAAAGGTGGCAGCAGCGGCATGTGGAGGGAGATCGCAGCAGTGCAGCCCGGAGCTGGCCTGCTCTGGACTCTGCAAGGCACAAGGTGAGGTCAGGGGCACTGCAAGTCATGGAGAGGGTTTGGGAGCCCTTGCAAGGAATGCAGAGGGTTTAAGAACCCTGAAAAGCACAGAACATATGTTTGGGAGCCTGGAAAGGCACAGAGCAGGGTCCAGGAGGCAGAGAAACTATTTTAAATACAGCTTCTCTGTGAAGTTCTGTGGGGCCTGGCTGAAACAGGATTGCTACCCTTCTGCTGAAGACAAGCTGGGGCTCCTGTGGGTACCTGCAGGTGAGCCCTGCTCCCAGCAACAGGAGTGTTCTGCCTGCTTTTCAGGCTGGGGACTGGGCATAGGCATCATTACCACGAAACCAGGGAGCCATAGAGCCACGGAGCCCCATGGGCTCACACCTCTCAGCACCTTCATTCTCAGCACAAACCCCTTTAAATCACACCTCATCTAAAAGTGTGAGGGACTGGCAAGGAACACAACTTATATTGGTTCCTGGGCCATCTGGGAACCTGATTTAGATGTTACATTTTCTGCAGTCACATGGAGGAGGCTTTGGATGAAATATTTCAGGGCTATTGATTTCTGTATCCCTCCGTCAATCCCCTTCATTCTTCCTTGTTACTTCCAAAGCCATCGGTGCCTAACGAACCACCAGGGCTTCCCACTGACTGAAGGCTGTTCCCTTGAGCAAGCACAGCCAGCTGCCTACATCAGGTGTCACAGCTTTATTCCCTGGTCCCAGAGATAAGTTGCCCAAGACCACAGCATGGTCAGAGTGTCCTGCCAGGGCTGGGGATAACATCTCCATCGTGGTTTCAGCTGCTGCTCAAGGGGACACAGCTGCAGTGGATCACCTGCAGAGTGAGGCAGCAACTGTGGTGTGTGGCTGGAGCAGGAGGTTGTAGAATCGCAGAATGGTTTTGTTTGGAAGAGAGCTTTAGAAGGTTATCAAGTCTGACTGTTAAGCCAGCACTGCCAGGTCACCACTAAATCATGTTCCTCAGTACCACATCTCCACAGCTTTGAAACCCCTTCAGGGATGGGGACTCCACCACTGCCCTGAGCAGCTGGATCCAGGGCTTGACAGCCCTTTTGGGGAAGAAATGGTTCCATGTGTCCAACCTAAACCCACCCTGGTGCAACTTGAAGCCTTTTCCACTCGTACTGTCAGAGAGGTGCAACAGAAATAGGCACAATGCATGGTGTGCTGCTCCTCAGCTCTTGCTGATGGGCGTGGGGTCCCTAATAAAGTCTTGAAACTGATCCCTCAGCAGCTGCAGCCCTGGAGCCGGGGTGGGCACAGCCGAGCCCCGTGGGCTGTAGCAAATGCCCCGGTTCCTGCAGCAGCAGTTTCTGCTCCTGACCGTGGTTCTTGCCCGCCGAGTGCTGTGCTTTGAACACTAGAGAGCAGTGAGCTTTCGCAGAGACCGCTCTGCCTGCCCTGCCCAGCTCTGCGCTGCTGCAGCCTCCTGCCCTCGGGGAAATCGCGCTGGCACTGCTCCAGGAGTCGTGGCCAGAGCGGGGCTGTGGCCGGCAGGTCTTGCTGGAGGTCCTGCCTGCAGCTGTCCTCACCATGGGCACAAATCCCTCTGTCCAGCACCTCTCCCACCTTGCCGTCAGACCACTGCCCTCCTGAATGGCTCCTGCTGCCTGGTCAGGCCCTGGGGCATCAACAAGCATGGCACGGCCTGGCTTCAACCACAAGCTTGGGCACCTGGAGGTGCACTGCTCTGACCCTTGTCACCTCTGCTTTTTCACTAACTTTTTTGCACATCAGATGTGAAAAACCTCACTCATATCTGTCTCTCCCATCCTTGCCCCACCTGGGCTGGGCAGGGTGTGTGTTTGATGAGGGGGACAAAAGAGATGGAGAAAGTTGTTTCTTACCCCAAATCCGAGGCTGTGACTGCTGCTCTCACTAGGGGAGATTGATTACCTGGTTCTGATTGTGCCTGTTGCTCTTGCTGGCTGCTGCCAAGGCTGAGTGCTGGCTCCCTGGGTCCTGCCCTTGGGGCTGCTCAGCCGAGGTGTCTGTGATTCACAGGCACCTGCGAAGGAAACACATGCAACTCCAAACCAAGCAGCAGCTGATCTAGAGTGTGAAGTGATGTGAGGGGTGCAGAGATGAGAGCCATACCTGGGGGAGGGCTGGGGGAAGGACCACTTCTTGGGCACCAAAGCAGGTGGAGAGGCGGCTGCTTTTTTTGAGTGCAGTAATCTTCAGTTCACAGCGTGCAGGGTAAAAGCATTTGCTCTTAGAGTCTTCTGTGGCATGCAGCTCTTGTAATTAGGAGGAATAGGCCCAATGTGTCCTCATGACCTCACAGGGGACAGGCAGAGGTAAACAAGGCTCTTCATCACCTTGGTGACTGGAGAATAGTCTAGGTGAAGGTGGTGTCCCAGCAGTGATCCTGCCCTGGCAACATGCACAGGCTTTGGCACCTGCTGTCCCCAGCCTCCCTGGGGACTCTGTGGCCCTGTAGAGCAGCCCCTTTCCCATACAGAAGACCCAAGTTGGGAATGTGGCTCAGGTGTTGGCAGTGACTGGAGCCCTGATGTGCCATTCAGCTTGTCCCTCCGTAGGACATCTGTGGCCTTCAACCTCATCGCTCTGCTCTCCACTGCAGCTGGCATCCCCACCATGTTGTGGTGGTTCGTGGGCTCACCAGTGGGCAGGAGGCATTAGCTGCCAGGGAAATTGGTTTATGAAGAGAGGGCTCTTGCCTTCACAGCCACCTCTGCAACCTTGTTGTTCAGCATCTCCCAAGTTTGGCACTGTCTGAAGCTGGAGTGCCAGTCCTGTATGATAAATATAGCATCTGTGCACCGCTGCCGGGGATGAAAGATCGTTGGTGACCTTTCTGAATGAAATCTTGGAGTGTGTGGAATAAATGTAGAAAAGGTCATAAGTGGGAACTTCTATTATGTGGTAAAGTCAAATGTCACTCTTAATCAGTTAGCAGACACCTGGGCCTGCGGTGCCTGCCTGCTGCTGCTGCATCCTCCTCGGGAGCAAGGAGTGGCTGTGGGAGTGGGGTGCTCTGGGGACTGGGCTGTTCCCCCTAGGGAGTAGGCTGTCAGCACAAGGGATCAAGCTGTCCCACACAGCCTGCTGCTCATGGCTGCAGTGTCTCCACGATGGCTGCAGTGTCCCCATGGTAGCTGCAGCATGGCTGAGGGACAAAACCCTGAGCAGGCAAAATTAACCAGGCAAACAGGGGCAGCTCTCACAGAATTTATCTTGAAATGAACTGAACAGAGTGTTTGGGAGCTGCTGCTGTTGTTGAAGATAATGCAAAAGAGACTGGAGATGAGGAAGACATTCTTTAGAGTGAGGGTGGGGAGACACTGGAACAGGTTGCCCAGGGAGGTTGTGGCTGCTCCCTCCCTTGAGGCCAGGTTGGATGAGGGCTTGAGCAACCTGGGCTGGTGGGAGGTGTCCCTGCCCATGGCAGTGGGGTTGGAACTGGATGATCTTTAAGGTCTCTTCCAACCCAAACCATTCTAGGATTCTATGAGACAAGATCAGGAAAAGCTTCTGTGAGTGCCCGATGCCCTGGGCCCAGCCTGCCCACCTGCCTTTCCCTGCCTGCCTTCTGTACCAGTGCCAGCTGGGAGGGAGGGGCAGCGGGTCCGAAGGGGAGCGAGCAGCAGACAGGCTCCATGGCAGTCACAGGGATGCCTTTCCCCTGTGCAGGTCGATGTGACAGCTGTGCTTGGCACAGGGCTCTGATGTTTGCTCCCATGCTGCTAATGGCACGGCAAGCAAGGTGTGGACAAAGCGTTTTGTTTTCTGACGGCCGCTGTGAGCTGAGGTGCTGCCGAGAGGAATCCTCAGCCAGCGCACCCCCTCCCCCCCCCCGCCCTTGCTGGGTCTGCTGCCTGCACGTCACAAACGATCCTGAGGATGTGAGTTTACTTTGTGTGAATGTTTTAAGGAAGAGTGTAATTGAAATTCTCTTCCCAGCGCCGGGAAGATGACTCATACATCACCGGGTGATTTTCTCTGTAATAAACAAGATGGAAAGCCGGGGCTGGAGGAGCTGGACTTAACGAACAGCTGAAGCTCTTTGCATTCAAACAGAAATGACATCAACATTTAAATCCCCAACAACCCCGCCAAGATTACATTTGCAGTCAGGGAAAGGGCCCCGGCAGCCGGCAGCGGCGCTGCCGATGTGAGTTTGCATTTATCTCTGGCAATAAATATTTCCAGTTGGGTACATGAAAGATTGCCTAATTTTCCGGGTTTCAACGGGTTGGGGTCTTTTCAGTCAATGCATCAGCAGTCAGCTGGGGCTGGGCCTTGCCACGATGGGCTCAGGAATCGGGAAGAACTTTGCACTGGCGATTCTGGTGGGATCCCTGCTGTGCCCAGTCCCCCTGGACAGGGAGGTGCGTCCCACACTCCACCACCTCTGGGCTGAGAGAAGTTGTCCCCATGCTGAGTCCAGCTCCCAGGTGCTGCAGCCTCTGAGGCAGCAAATCCATTGGGAAGCACTATCAGACCATGACCAGGCCTGGAGAAGAGGAGGCTCAGGGGGGACCTTATTGCTCTCTACAACTACCTGGAAGGAGGTTGTGGACAGGTGGAGGTTGGTCTCTACTCCCAGGCAAGCAGCACCAGAACAAGAGGACACAGTCTCAAGCTGTGCCAGGGGAGGTTTAGGCTGGAGGTTAGGAAGAAATTCTACACAGAGAGAGCAATTGCCCATTGGAATGGGCTGCCCAGGGAGGTGGTGGAGTCACCATCACTGGAGGTGTTTAAGAGGAGACTTGATAGGGTGCTTGGTGCCATGGTTTAGTTGATTAGGTGGTGTTGGATAATAGGTTGGATGCGATGATCTTGAAGGTCTGTTCCAACCTGGTCTATTCTATTCTATTCTATTCTATTCTATTCTATTCTATTCTATTCTATTCTATTCTATTCTATTAATTTAGACTTGTAAACCTCCTTCTCCTTCACTTGGGCACTTCTTCAGCTCCCCAGGCCCTGTCTTTGCCACCATCACTGTCACTCTCCACCAGCTGCTCCTGTGCTACTGGCCTGTTGGCAGTGGTCTTGGCAGGGCAAAGAGACCTTGTGTCTACCTGGATGTTCTGTCATTCTCCCAGACAGCCCCCCAGTATCACCAGTGCTGGCATCTTGCCGTGCCCCCCAGCATGCCTGGTACTGGCAGCTCTGACCGAGGAGCAGTGCCAGCGCTGAGCAGGTGGTGCCAGCTGAGGGAAAAAGTGATGAGCTTGTCCCCAGTGTCTAATGGAGGGATGGGAGGGTCAGGTGCATCCTCATCAACAACTGGTCAGGAGAAGGGAGGGCAGCTGCCTGCTGGGCTGCAACCAGTGCCAGCTTCACCTTCCCCAGAGCTTCCTGCTGCCATACCTTTGGAGAATGTTTTGAAACACATCCCTGCAGGCTCATGAACAGCCCCTCAGCTGCCCCAGCATGCTCTGCTCCAGTGCTGGTGCTCCTGTCCCAGTGAGAAGGCACCCCTGAGGCCTTGGCACATGCCAGGCAGTGGTGTCTCAGCTCAAACTAGCAGCCTGGGCACTTGGGAGCATGGCCAGCTGAGCTCACCCACCCGGCTGCCCCGAGCTGCAGCTGCTGTGGTGGAGAGAGGGAGAAGCCATGGAAAACAAATTGGTTTCCTCTTGCATTTTTCTCTCCTGCTAAAAGCCCCAGCACTGTAATCTGAGTGCCATTGTTTGGCCAATTACTAATTTACTAGGAATTAACTTTAATGCATTAATAAATGTTGTCATTTTCCTGACAAATTATCATAATAACACATTTTAATGGGCTGCAAGAGGCAGGAGAAGAGTGGGAAATAAATAAACTTTAGTATTCCTTATTCACTACATCTGTACCTAATTATGTTTGCAGAATAATTACATTGCCACTGCTTCCCTGAACTGTGTTTGTGTCAGCAGCTCGGGGGTGATCAATCCCTGCTGGGCAGAAGCAACCCCCTGCAGCCCTGACTGCAGCCCTCCATCACCCCTGGGGACGCCCTGGGTGACACTGTCCGGCTGGGCCCGCTGCCAGCCCCTGATTTACTCCCCTCTGCTGGAGAAACTCATCCAGGAGATGGATGGCTGGAAGGACCATGCATGTGAGACATGAATCATTCTTTAATCACAGCCTACCCTGGGTGAAGAGTGTGGCTCCAAGGTACCAGTGGGAGAGGAGGGCTCTGGTGCAGCGATGGGTGGGTTGGAGGACTCCATTGCATCCCCCTGTGGCCCCTCTGAACCATCCCCCAGCATCACCTCAACCCCACAGCCACAGGGTCCCTGCATGGGAGATGGGACAGTGACAAGGGGCTCCATCAGTGGCTGTCATGTGGCACCAGCTACCCACAGAGAGGCTGGGTGATGGGCTCCCATCTGCCACACAAAGGGCATAGAGCAGAAACTGTGAAGTGCTGGGTCTGGCCAGCCCTAGGACTATTGGCAGGTGATGTGTCACCCATGGGACAGGGATGGACAGGGACAGGGTGGCAGCACTACAGGCAGGGTGCTGGCATGAAGAGTCTGGAGCCCTGGTGCTGCGACAGAGCATCTGGCTGCTTCCACAGGTGCAGGAGGACAACAGGACAGGAGGAAAGCCCTGCACATGCTCTCACAAAGGTCAGTGCTCAGACTGGCTGTGGCACTGCTCCATCCTGCCACTGTGTGTGGGCTCTGAAGGGTCCTGGACAGCAGCAACGAGCCACAATTATGCAAGACCTTTCGATCACAACAGATTTATTCAAAACTCAGCATAAATATTAATGTCCCCAAAGATTTTGAGCAACTATTTGGCATAAGCAGAGCAAACATTTAAATCAAACCCGACTGCTGAGAATTGCTAACAGACGGGGCAGTTCCACACACGACAGCACCTCTGGCAAACCCTGTCTGTGCTGGCATTTCTGGGAACCCCACAGGCTGTGGCACATGGGCCTGCACCTGCTGATGCCCTGCTCCCATGGTGCCATGCAGGAGTCTTCTGGGTGATGGGGATCTCCTCTGCCCACCCTTGTCCTGCTCTGGGGGACAGGGCAGCACCAAGGTCATAGTTTCCCCTCATGCATGAGGCTGGCACACAGCATTGTACCCAAAATGGGCAGCAGCATCTGGGTGGATTAGCAGTAATTAGCTGATTGTTTCAACCTTTTTGCCCCATTCCCAGGCCCTCTCCATGGGCAGTGCACCGGGCACAGAGATGTGTGTCACAGCAGGGCAGGACATGGAATGCCCACCGGCTCCCCTGTGTGTCACAGCAGGCAGGACATGGAATCCCCACCGGCTCCCCTGTGTGTCACAGCAGGGCAGGACATGGAATGCCCACCGGCTCCCCTGTGTGTCACAGCAGGGCAGGACATGGAATGCCCACCGGCTCCCCTGTGTGTCACAGCAGGCAGGACATGGAATCCCCACCGGCTCCCCTGTGTGTCACAGCAGGCAGGACATGGAATCCCCAGTGGCGCCCCTGTGTGTCACAGCAGGGCAGGACATGGAATGCCCACCGGCTCCCCTGTGTGTCACAGCAGGCAGGACATGGAATCCCCACCAACTCCCCTCGACGCTGATGGAGCACGTTGGGTAAACTGCTGGGCAATGGGATTCCAGCTGCTTTCCAGGCAGCTGCTATTGGGTCAGCGTGGAGCTGTGCCCCTCCTCTGGCAGCCAGGAATCCAGGCTCACGGGCACCAGCCAGAGGAGCCAGGATGCTGGGCAGAGGGCAGGGAGCTAGCAGCTGGAGGTTGACCTCAAACCTTGCTGCTGCTCATAGTGCAGCTGTGCAGACCCCAGAGCAAGGACAAAGCTTCATCCCCCGTGTCCTGAGGCGGGAGATAAGCCCTTTGCTGTGGGAAATGCCCTGCTCCCTGATCAGGCTGTGCACTAATGACACGATCGATGCTCATTGATTGTCCCAGGCCATGATAGCAGGATGCTATCAGCCCAAGTGGCAATCGCACAGCCCCGGTGCCTCTGGCAGCTGCGGTGCAAAGCAGAGATAACAGCGATCAGCCCCTTCAGCACTGATGGAGTAATCGTCCAGCCCGTGCCGCGCTGGGCTGCTGCCGAGCTCCGTGGCAGTCCCGGTGAGCAGTGCCGGGCTCCTTCCCGGCCGCACCAGTGCTGCTGGTGTGCAGAAGAAGAAGAAGTCGTTCGAGAAGTCACCGAAAGGAAGTTTTCCTGTTCTGCCTGGACACGGGATGCTCCGTGGTCTCCTGACAGCAGAGGCTCAGCAGGTTTTGTCGCTTACCTCAGCTGTAGGGGTGGGGAAGATCTTAAGACAGACCTCGGGGATGCAGCTGGCATCTCCACACCTGACTCCCAGCCCTGTTTCCCCTCTGCCTCAGGAGCCTCTCACGCTCCTAGCTCCTGCTGGCATTCTGCAAACAAGGGGAGCAGCAAACAGCCTCATTTAGAAACATCCTGGACATATCTGGAGCCCACACAGAGCTGGATCGAGAGAAAATGCCCACAAAGGTGCTTTCGGTGATTTGCTTGTGAGGGTTAGAAAACAGCCCCGGTTCTGTCCTTACAACAACAACAAGAGGAATCAGATCCTCTGGTAGATAAGGCGGGAATGGCAAATTGCAGCAATTCCCTGCAGAAATGGGCTCGTTTGAGGCCACAGATGTTGGCACCAGCCAGTCTGAAATAAAAATAATTGCAGACCATTAAAACAAGCCAATCTCTTCAGATGAGAAACAATTATGCTTTTCAAGGCAAGTGCACATGTCTTTACACCTAGTAATTATCAATTACAGGAGATACCTGCTCTGTTATCTCAACAGCATCTCCAGTTATCTTTTCAGGGCTAATTGCAATGGATTTCATTCAGAACTCACACACTAATGATTTTGACCTTTATGCTTATTCCTGAGGTGTGATAACACTCTCCAGGCTGCGCAAAACTGAGCTGCCTGTTGTTTGCACTGCACTTCCCCACCTTTTAACTGGGAGAACCTCCTTTCACCCCAGGCTGTCCTCCCGGACATCCCTGGCCGTGCAGGGGCTGGAGAGCCTGTCTAGCAGGAGTTGGCCGCAGCTCCAGCCCCATCCCACTGGGATACTCCCTGCCAGGGATCCAGAGCAGCTCCAGGTAGACAGAGTCCCAGTCCCCTGGATCCATCTCAGCCATCCCAGTATGTAACCATGCACACCCCCATCCACTGCCCAGCCAGCCCAGCTCTTAGGGAACACAGGCAGCTGGGGCCATTCCTAACTCCAGATTATTTACAGTGAAGTTTGTGAGTGTCCCTGCGGAATTCCTCCATTGAGCAGGGATGGGGGGAGGCTGGAGGGAAGCTCTCCTCACACACTTTCAAAGCCTGTAACACCCTTTGTTCATAAGCACCCTCTTGTCAGCATGTGATGTTTAAAAATCACCACTAGAATCGCTTTGAAAAGTACCCGTTGAAGTCTGGTCAAGCAGCAGCTTTGGGGAGCAGAGTCATGGACAGTGCTGAGGAAGCTGCAGGCAGAGAGAACGGCGGATTTGTTGTAGTTCAGAGCCTTGCCCACCCATTAACCATGGGCCAATGTCTCACAGACCCCCACAACGTTCACTCCTAGGCAGCATCTCCCAGCCTCTTCCTCTCATTTAAATGTTAAGGGGGTGGTATTGAGGGCATTGAGGGCATCCACAGAGCCCCCTGGAATACTTACACCCCTAGGGTGCTGCTGGACCCCAGTAATCCCTCCAACACTGTCTGTTCCCCTGGTGCTGTCCTCTGTACCCTGGCCAGCTCAGATCCTGGCTGCAGTGTGCTGGAGGTGGGCTCTGCAGTCCCAGTGAGGGCTCCAGCCTCTGGTGCTGCTGGACAGAGCAGTGTTCCCCTGCCATCAGCATGGTGGTGCAGTGGTGGCACAGCCCCACGTGTCTTGGAGAGCAGAAATTTCTCACCTGCTTCTTCTTCAAAGCAGATTTGGTCTCCACATTCAATAAGCCCATGTCCTGGTGATAGCCCCTTTTGTAAGTCCTGGTTTCTCTTCTGTCTTTGAGGAAGAGGAGTCCTGCTCACCTAATTGAAGCCTCACATCCATGAGGATGTGGCTGGATTCTCCACTGATACTCTGCAGCCACTGCTGGTGGCAGTGCCAAGCTGTGCCAGTTGGCACTCTCCTTACTTGGCCTTGCTTGTCTGGGCAATGCCACCTCTGCATATGGCTCCTGGAGCCAGGCTGAGTTGGGCATGGGAAGGGGAAGGGTTACAAGGACGTTCTCATGGGGCAGGAGGTCCTTAGTGGGGCAGGAGGTGATGTGTCTCTCCTTTTCCCTTGTCTGCTCCCTCTAGCAGCTGAGGAGCAAATCAAGGCCCAGAGGCAAAGCAGAGAAGAATCAGCAGTAAATGCGCAAGGAACCCAAGGATAGGAGGGCTCCCAGAGCACCCCTGACACTGTCAGGAGCACCCAGTGTTCACAGGATGAACAAGCTTGGCAGCTCTCCAACACAAATGGCCCTTGTTAGGTGCAGAGGCTGCAAACCTATTCATGCTGGGTCGAGGCTCAGCCCTGCCTCTGGAGCTGCCACGTGCCCCCATCCCTCTCCTGCTCTGCATTACATTTTGCAGTTTTAATATTTAATTGCTGTTTTGGGGCTATTTTCGTCTGCTGGTGCTTGGCTGCAGCTGAGAGCTGGAGGCCAGCAGCCTGTTGTGGCTCAGGGGAGGCTGTGTCTTACCTCATCAGGCTTTTGTGGTTTGTTTGCTGTGGGTGCCCAGAGCTCGTGGCTGCCTCCCTCCCCTGCTCTTCAAAGGCTTATCTGTTACTCCTCTTACACCCTGGGCTCTGACAGCCCTGCTGATGGAACCCATCTCAGGGTGTCAGGGTCCTACAAAAGTCCAAGACCAGGAGGAGACATGGGAGGGGACCTGGCAAAGACCCAGGAACAGACCTGGGGATAAGGGTGGCACAAACACCACAAGCACCCCAAGTGACAGTTCAGTGCCCAGGGAAAGGACACCCACGGCTGGAGTCACACCTGTGTTGGATGGCAGCTGGCTGTGGGGGCTGGTGCCATGGCCAGGGGCAGGCACTACAGGCAGCACGGAGGCTGGGGTTGGTGACTCACCACGGGCTGGAGTCTGCAGCAGGCTGAGCTCCTTGCTTGGGGCTGGCTTTGTGCCTCTGTTGTCTAGGCAAAGGTTTCCATGACACTAAATAAAGTGCAGTATGATTTTGCACAGCTGGACTCAGGCTCACATGCAGGTGAGGGGCAGGAAATGCAGATCCAGCACAGAGCGGCAGGCAGCAGAGTAGGGGCTGTGACTTGTGGTGAAGATCATAAGAACTCTGCTTTGTGGTGGTGAGGAGCAGAAGAACTCTGCTCTGTGGTGGTGAGGAGCAGGGGTTTAGGTGATTCTCAACCAGTGCTGGCTCCTGAAGCTGCTCCCTGTTTGTGGGGCTGTGAGACTGACTTGTGCCACGAGGATGGGCAGTACTCAAGTGAAGTCATTTCAAAGCTGAGAAACTCGGGGGATGGTATCTGTGCCTGGGCATGTGCCAGGTAACCCCACCCAGCAAGCTCACATCATGCCCAGGGTGCAGCCAGCAGCCCCTGGCTGGCAGTGCTAAGGATGCACACATTGGGCTTGAGCTAAACTAAGCTTAGTCTAAAGTGGACTTGAACTGAAGTGGGCTCAAGTTAAACTAGGCTGTCCATCACTTGTCAATAGCAGGGGCATCTCCAGGCGTTGATGAGAGCATCCCCTGGCACCCCAAAATCCAGTGCCTGAGCTCCAGGGTCCCAGGGGGAAGGAAGGTGAGTTCTGCCCCACCGCTCCTCACCCCACAGCAACTCCCTGGCAGAGGCAGTGCTGCTGCCTTGGTGCCAGCAGTCTCTGGCTCCTGGGGAGGCTAGGGGACAGCAGCAGCACAGGACCCCCATCAGTGCCTGGGCAGCACTGCAGAGACACTCTCTGTATGTCCTGATACACTCACTCCATGCATGGGCTGATTAATCAGCCCAGCTTATTACCAGTGGTGCCTGAGGATCCCCTCAGCCATGCTCTGGAGCTGCTGCTGGTACAAGCATTTGAGTCAAACACCTTTAAAGTGCAGCCCCCGATGGGATCAACTCTGTGAGGCTTAGAGAGAAGCTTTGCAGATCTTATTTGAAGAGGTTTAATTGAATGTTACGGGACATCAAGTACACTGTGTTAATTGGTGTTAATTTGGAAGTTGTCTGAATTCTGGAGACTCAGTAAGAGGTAATTAAAATCCTTTCTCGTTTATCCTTGCATACCAAATCCATGTGCTGCTCTTCCTCTCCTGTTTTGCTGCTACAAGCAAAGGGCACAGCTGGGCCTGGGGTGCCCTCAGCTTCTGGGGAAGGAACTGGTGGCAGAATCTGGACTGGGAGGAAAAGGTTGAACCCAGTGGCATTGTGGCCTCTCTGCTTGGGCAGGCTGCTGGGACAGAGTGTTGAATGGAGCATGACTGTAGTGTGAATGGCAGAACCAAAGAGGAGCAGCCCAGCCTGAAGCAGGCTTCTTGCCCTGGGGAGGGCAGGAGAGCTTCAGCTGCACTGGGCATGGGGTCTGGTCATGCCCCTAGTCACTCTGATAGGGACAATGCACCAGTGCTGGCCATGTGCCAGGGCGATGGGTGGGCATGGGGTCTTCACATTACTTTTTGAGGAGCTCTGCCAGGTCTGCCTGCTGGCATGGGCAGCTTTTGCCTCTGCCATCCTTGCTAGGCTGGTGGGATACTCACAGATGGCCACAGGTGGTAGCAGGGCTGCAGCATCCTGCACCAGCAGCTCACTGCAGGACCTGCTTGATGGGCACAAAGTGCTGTGGGTACCTGTTTTATCCCCTCAAGCTGCCAGCATGGAGACCCTGGGCAGAGACCAGCTGGAAAAGGCTGGATTGTACCCCCCAGCCACATGGATCACATCCCTCTGGAGCAGGTAGATCACATCTCCCTGGAATAGGTAATTTACATCCCTCTGGAGCAGGTAGGCTGCATCCCCCTGGAGCAAGAGGATCACATGCCTCTGGAGTAGGTGGATCACATCCCTCTGGAGCAGGTAGGTGGATCACATCCCTGGAGTAGGTGGATCTGGAGCAGGTAGGCTGCATCCCCCTGGAGCAAGAGGATCACATGCCTCTGGGGCAGGTGGATTAGATCCCTCCTGCTGGCCCACATGCCCCACCAGTGAGGCTGGCCCACCCTGAAACAGAACCACTGAACTGCCTGGAGTGGTACTGAGCCCATCTTCCAAGGGCCCAGACAGGCAGGGAGGAGCTGGCAGCATCTCTGTGCCCAGCCCACCGGGGTGCGCGCAGGGATCTGTCTGCAGGGTGAGGTCCAGCTGCGGGCAGCTGCCCAGTGGTGCCCCTCCCAGGGCAGAGACTGTTGGGATGAGCAGCATGGAAATAATTTGATAGCCAGGAGGGGATGTGCCTGCTCTCAGTCAGGTTTAGGTAATTGGAAGTAAATAACTCCTTTCATCCTCAAACCAGCTGGCTCCCTGGCGCAGGTAAACGTAAGAAACAAAACCCCGATCTTGCTTCGCCTTCCCCACACGTAGGGAAAATGAAGCCTCGTCTGCAGCAATTCTGAGCTAATGAAAAACGAATGAGGTTTTAAATCAACCCAAAAGGCAGAGCTCTGCTGCCAGAGCTGCTCTAGGACGGCCTCTATTTCCAAGGCTCCTCACAGAATCCTGAATAATCTTATTAGATTTTGAGCGAGGCTGTTGCCCAAACATTCATTACAGCCCCCAGGAGCGGCGGGGAGGGAGAGAGGTGGGGTGCTGATGCCACGGGCAGTTGCAGCGTTCTCCTCTCCTGCCCAGGTTTGGAAGGGCTGAGCTTGATGTGGTGGTGTTTGTGCATCACTCATCGGGGTCAGGGTGACCAGCCCTGCCCCGTTACTTCTCCTGCATGGGCTCCTCTTGCGCGGCCTCTAAATCACATCCAGCAGGCGACATAATTCTGCCGTGTGCCTGGTGACTTCCATGGGTTTGATCAGTTCAGATTCCATAAAAATGTAAATAATCAAAGTCTCTGTGTTATTTACAACGCCCTGCTCCGGGCAGTAATTTATGTGTTCATTTCAGCTGCAAGTTTCTGAAGGGAGGGGAAGAAAAAGATTAATAATGAGATGTGTGGCTGCCACTAAACGCTGCTGCTGTGGGTGTCTCCTGCAATGCACGCCCCCAAAAGCTCCCCCAGACTTCATCACCAGCTCCCTGGGGACTGAGGGGCTGCTAGGCTCAGGAGCCCTGGGGGGAAGTGAGCAGGGTGCTGCTGGTGCATTGGCACAGCGTAGCACAGCCAGGGCTTGGCCACAGGGATTTCCTCACAGCATTTCTCTGACGTGTCCTGCTCTCTGCAGCTCATGGACCGAAGCTCATGATGGTCTTCAGAGCAAATGATCAGCCCTGGGTTGCTAGTGGGAGGTGGAACAGGGGTGGGTTTGGGGCCATGGCAGCAGTTTTCCATCACTGTGCTGCACTTGACCACCAGCCTCCTGCCATCCCCAGAGAAGGGATCCAGCCTCCAGCCTGCCATCTTCCCAGAGAAGGGATCTGTTCCCCGTGTCCCACCAGCCTCCTGCCATCTTCCCAGGGAAGGGAGCAGTTCCCCGTTTCCAATCTCCTCAGCCTGGAGCAGGAGGCAGGACAGGGTTCTGCTTCCTCAGCCCCAGAACCTGGGGAGGTGCCCACTGAGGGGTGTAGTGTGGGCTGCTTGTGGTTGGCAGTGGCTGTTGAGGTGACCCCACATAGTGCCAGGGAGCTCCTGTCCTTACAGAACTTGTTTTCCTTCACCCATCACAAGCTGCTCGTCCCTCCCACTTGTGCACACCAAACACTCTTTTAGATGACATCAGAGCAGCTGTAACTGGGTTCTGTGGGGAGCAGAGGGGTTGGCTGAGATGGTAAGGACCAGTCCCACCCTCTTCCCAGAAGGAAATGAGGGTCGGCAACATGGGGCTGTTAGTGGTGCCATGCGGGAGTGCGGCAGGTCAGCTTGGCTGCTTGGGCTGTGCCGAGGCCAACTCATGCCGCCTGGGGGTTGCCTGGATGCTGCTTCCCCAGCCCTCGGGGCTATGGCTCAGATCTGACCTGCCCTGGAGCAGAGGTGTTTGGCTGGTGAAGAACCAGAGCAGAGGGACGACAGAGGTGGCTGCTGCGGGACACAGGGGCCGTGTCCCCAGGAGTGGGAGCAGCCCCAGCCCTGGCCATGCTCAGCCCTGCCATTAGCTCTCTGCTGAGCACCGTATCTGATCCAGACACCACATCCTGTGCATTTCTCTGGGCGTAAGCTCCAGCCTGACACAGCCTGTGATTGCTTTTCTAACACCGTGCGGGGAGGATCAGTTCCCTCATCCACTGATAAGGTATCAGGTGACAGAGGGATCAGCATCCACCACATAAATCTGCAACTAATCCTTCAAAATCAATATTTTTCATTAAGAACCTGTGAGAGTTGGGCCATTAGAGGGAAAAATCTGTTTAGGTTGACACCTTGATGAAGTTATTCAGTTCAGGGGCTTAAGTCATTGAAAGGTAATAAAGAGCAAAGAGCAGAGCAGATGGAGGTGCCAGCTCCACGAGCTGGCGATGGAAACAGAGCTTTATTGCAGGGGGAATCACCACACTGATCCCCCTGGAATTACCAGGACTATAAAAGGCTGGCAGCTCTGCCCCACTGGCACTGCTGCCCAGGGACACTGCCCAGGGGTTCCCTCTCCCCCGAGGGCTCTCCTTGTTGTACTGTGGGTTTGCCTTGGCCCCTGGGTACACCAGCTCTGCTGCCCGACCTGCTGCTGCAAGCGTGGGCACTGCTGGGGGCTGGAGGAGTGCAGGGCTCCACTGCTGGGGTACAGGGACACCACTGTGCCCAGGAGCTCCAGGTGGCTCCTCAGGGCTCTCAGCACTGCAGCAAAGCCAAGGTTCAGGATAAGGTGCTCCTCCTGCCACTCCAGCCAACTGTGGTCCTGTGTCTCTTTGGTGTCCCCTAGCTGTCTGAGCCCTGTGTCCTTAGTGTTCCTCAGCCACCTGTGCCCTGCATCCTTGTTGTTCCTCAGCCATCCATACCCAGTGTCCTTGATGTTCCTTAGTTGCCCATGCCCTGTGTCCAATGGTGTTCACCAGAAGAGGACTCATTGCTTTCTCCAGCTGCTGGAAGCCAAACACCCCATGCCATCACTTGCTGTCTCTGTGAAGCTCTTCCAGCCTCAGCAGCAAGTTTTACTGCGGCCCCCGGCTGGGATTAACTCCTTCTTGGCTGCCTTCCCAGCTGCACATGAGCATGACCCTGATGTGGGGGTACCCCTCGGCTGCAGGAGAGATGCAGGGGCATGGGTGTGTGGCCAGGCTCTGGGTACCCACTGTGTCTCCTTGGGAGGAGAGGGGCCCACCGGCTCATAGCCCCACTGCTCCACAAGCTCTGCCTCATCTTCACGCAGATGCTTAATCCCTGGATGAACTGGGAGCAGGCAAACACCAGCACGTAGGCAGCAGGGGGAGTGCTGTGGGCTCCTCTGAGCCATCCAGGCCTGGGGGCTGCTGCCACTCTTCCCATCCCAGCTTTAACAACCAAAGAGGTCCAACTTCTCCTAAAGTTCACTTTACAGGTTAACCCAGGCCAACTGTGTGAGCTGCAAATGCAAGTTTCTGGCCTATAAATCCCCCAACCTCATTAAAGGGATTAGGTGATAGGACTGCTTTGGAAATCCTAATGTTTGCTGCAAATAGACAGTACTGTGAGACCCCTGACATGCTCAGCTCTGCTAATCCTGCTCCTGCTTTGTCCAGGTAGTGGGGATGAACAAGCATCCACCTCCCTGCAGCTCTTGAGGGTGGGCACTGCCAGTTGGGGTGGCACATGGGGGGTCTGCTGCCATACACCAGCACTGGGTAACTCGAGGGACATTCTGCAACGAGCACCTTGGCTCTGAGCCACTATCAGTGCTTTTTGTTCCAGAAAGATTTTGGTTTGTGGTTCCTTCAGCAATCGTTTGTTTTCATCCTTGATGACTGTCCCTGATCAACACTGAAATAAAGTGGGGAGGGGGAGATATGGAGAGCAGCCCTCAAACCAGAGGGCAGCCCCCAAGGCAGAGAGCAGCACCCAAACCAGAGAGCACCAGCCAAGGTAGAGAGCAGCCCCCAGGATGGGCTGGACAGGCAGCAGGAGCATGACCCCCAGGAGCAGCCTGGGCTTGCTGCTGGCCATCCCTGCAGAGATGCTGTTCCTCTGCTGTGCAGAAAAAAACCCCATAAACCACCCCAAACTTAATGAGCAATTAAATGCTAATCAAAGGGAAATCTGTCAGATAAGGATTGTTGTGCGGTTTTATACTTGGCTTTGCATCTGTTTGTGGAACAAAACATATTGTCAGCGAGATTTGTAGCCCTGAGATGTGCATTGTGGTTCCTGGATCCGATTCAATTCCGAACTGATGGGCTGGGAGCGGTGGGATTGTGTGCTAAGAGCAGCCTTTATCGCAGACCTCAGCTAAGTGCTGTGCGCTCCCTGCACGTGTGTGTGCTGGACACGTTCCCTTCATTTACTCTCCAGAGGAGAGCAGCTCCCAGTTCCTCTTCTCTCTCCAAATGTCCCTGTCACCCACTTGCTGCACTGGGGATGTCCTGGAGCATGGCTTGCCTCTGTCCTTGGGGCTGCCTGGGCAGTGTCTCCCTGTCCTGTCCCTGCCTTGGCTCACAGGGATTTGGGCTGCCCCATTTCTCTCCCTGGAGGGAAGGTGCCCTATGGCTTGGAAAGGAAAAAACAATGATAAACAAATCTCAGAACTGTGCAGAAGAAAAGCAAATTCCACAGGCACCATCCCTGATTGTCTCTGCCAGAGCTGTGGCAGGAGTGGTTTGGCCAAAGGAGAGAGAGAGGGTTTGGCAGTGCCAATGCTCCCAGCCTGGAGTCTGTGAGATCCCTCCCCAGCCTCATGGGATCACCTGAGGGGTGCTGGGGTGGGAAATCTCCACAGGGCTGGTGATGGCTGTTGTTCCACAGGCATCCTGGCAGTGCCTGGTCACAAGCTCTCAGGAGCTCTGGGCTCCCAACACCCCTGGATTCCGATACTGACCCAGGATGTCACAGGAGGATGATGCCAGTGTCCAGCACCCCTCACTGGCCCAAACCCTGGGGACACAGGGGACAATTGCTCCCTGCAGCGCTTGGGCAAGGGCTGCAGGTGGTGCAGTGACTCGGTGCCAGGCAGGGAGCTGAGCTTGCCCACGTCGTGCACAGTGAAGGGCTCCGCGATTCGCCCAGAGACTGCGCTGCAGCCACCCGCCCTGCGGCCACCGCGCTGAGCAGGTTACGACGTCCCCGCTCCGGCGGAGTTCTCAGCAAACGCTGCTCCCGGAGATCTGAACAGAAACGGCTTGCTCCGAGAGCTCTCGGGTTCCTGTGTATTGATTAACCACCGGGAGCAGGCGGCTCCGTGGAGAGCCTCTCCCAGCTGTCCGCATTGCTCCAGCTTCTTAACGAAATCCCTTCCAAATCCTTGCAAAACTCTTAATTGAGAGCTCAGGCTGCCGAGCCGAGGTGCTGCAGCCTGACTCACCCCTCCATGGCGTGTGAAGAAGAGGGAGCCTATTGTTGCCTAACATGGTCCCATCAATAATAGATACCAGCAAACCTCTGAGGGAGCTAAAAATTTCTGCTTTAGGTATGAATTATGGATGCAGTTTAGTGTAATGTAGATGGATCTCAAAGGTTTTCTTTCCCCCCTTCATATGCCAGTAAAAGCCAGCAATTTGCTTGTTTTCCACCGGTAGGGCTTTGAAAGCAAAGAAATTCTCTCTTCTGCCATAAATTCTGGCATTAATGAAAGAGAATACAAATTTTTAACAGGCATTTGAAGCACAGGGTGAGCATGGCCAGGTGGGAGGTGTGTGGGGCTCCCAGAAGTGTTCCAGCACCACCAGATCCATGTGCCATGGGCAGCTGTAGCTGAGTGGTGCATGGAGCTGATCCCCTATAGCCAAACCCTGGCCCCAAGGTGTCCATCACCACCTCCCAGAGTGGGTGGGCAGGGAGGGTTCCTGGGCTGGGTGATCCCTGTCCATGGGTAGGTCCTGGTGGTGGTGGGGCAGGGGTGATCCCAAAAGACACTGAGTGCAGCAAGCTGCCCGTGGGCTCTGCTGCTCCCCTGCTCAACTCCAGGGCTTTGGAACACCTGAGATGTCTTCTCCTGGGACGAACTCATCTGCTGGCAGCCTTGAACAGGGCAAGGGGCTGCTGGTGGGGACAGCCCCAGTGCAGAGGCTCAGCTCACAAAGGAGTGGTGCTGGCACCCATTGCCCACAGCCTGCAGCCCCCATGGTTCTGCAGGAGACACTTGGCGAGCCCGCTAGCATCTCCTGGGGTCAGAGGGCTAATGTGTGTTTTAATACCCTCTGATAATTAATACTCTCCATCTACAATGAAAGATCATTAGAAAGAGATTTGCTATCACTACAGTAGCTGCATCTCCAGCACGGAATGAGCAGCAATCCCCGGGGTCATGTGCTGTCAGAGAAAATCCATAGCTGCAGATTCATGCCTGCCTTTGCCACGGCTCCAACCGCCACTGCCAAGCCACCGACGGCAGCCAACCCACACCGGCAGCTGCAGGGCCCCCTGGGCCCCCTCTGCGTGCTGCTGGGTGCTCCTGGGTGCTCCTGAGTGCTGCTGGGCACTGCTGGGTGCGATGCAAGCCAAGAAGCCATGCTCTCCATCTTGTCTCTGACCCCCAGTGGGAATCTTGTCCAGTCCCTCCAAGAGGGGTTGAGGGGATTCCATCTGGATCCAGAGCACTGCAGTGCCACCATGAAGCCAGACCAGGCTCTACCCCTGGGTCATTGTCCCTCCTTGCTGGCCTTTGCCACCAAAACGGGGGCACCAGCAGCTTTTCAGCTCCCCCAGTATCACCACTCCTGATGCCCAGGGCAGGGGGGATCCCGTCAGAGCCCTGGCACCTGCTCTCAGGCACCAGGATCCTCTGCTCCCCTCCGCGGCAGGAAGCACTCAGCAGCAGCGGTGTCTCCGCAGTCTGGCACCAGGACTCTCAGGGGAAGCCCCTGTTTCCCAGAGGTGCTGTCCTGACACGAAGTTTATGCCCCAGATCGTGGCCGTTTAACGGGAGCGATAAAAAGGCTCCTTAACACATCCCCTGCAGGCAGCAGGTCGATTTGCAAGTCTGCTTCTCCCTCCTCCCCTCCCAGGCGCTGACACTCGGTATTTATTTTTTAAAGGGAGAACAAACTTTTATAGACCTTGTGCAAAACCTTGTAAAAATGTAATCTCTGCCTGTGCCAGACAGCCGGTGCCTGCTGACTCAATTGCTTTTAGATATGACAGGACCTGGGAAGAAAAAAAATGATTGCCACTGCCTGGCCGCCGACAGATTGGAGTGGAGCGTGGGGCTCATCAATCAGAGGTGCCACCTCGGGCACGCAGAGTGCAGCACCCCGCTGCCAGCATCATTCTGATGGGTTTTTCCTCCACTGTCAGCCACAGCTTCCAAGCTCCTGGCTGTGGTTGAGCTACTGGGGCAGCAGCAGCAGCAGCTTTGGGGTGGCAGGGACAAGGTAAATGCTGTGCGTCAGCTGCTGCTGCCAGCCGCTGGTAGCCCTGTGCCAGGCACAGCGATGGCCGAGGTGCGTGGCAGAGGAGCCAGCCCTGGCTGCCACCAGCATGTGCAGCAGTGTTAACGGCCTGGAATGAGCTGCTGAGCCATGTGGGCCCTGGAGTCAATCCCACCCCGGCTCCCCAAGAGCAGTCTTTATGTGGGTCACACCTCACTCCTGCCAACGTGTCCCCACCACCCTTCCCACTGCTCTCCATGTGCCCAGGCTCAGTGGCTTCCTTTCCCTGGAACAGGACAGGCTCAAGGGCAGAGTTACCTCACAGAGGGTCTGGTGCCAGGGTTAGCGCAGGGTCTGGCACAGAGGCTGGTGCAGGGCTGGGGCTGGTGGTGGTGCAGGGGCTGGTGGCGGCAGCAGGTGTCAGAGGGCAGTCACTGCCAGTGCAGGAATGGCCAGGGCTGGAGCTGGATGTGATGGGAGCATTGCCATCTGACAAATTCCAGAGGTGCCAGCCCTGTGCTGTGCTGAGGGGCAGGGCTGGCATCTCAGGGAGGTTCTGTGGTCAGGTACTTAGCAGTGTTATGGAGCGGAGCGTGCTGGGGCACAGGGCTGCAGCCAGTCGATGGGTGCATTATTGATGGGCTGCACTCAGAGCTGGTGATCATTCATGAGGAAGTGGCCTTCAGTGGGGACAGAGTTCAGGCTGCTCTGCTCTGATGGGTGCTTTTGAAAATCACTGCATTGGAGCTGTTGCTTTCACTCCTCAGCCCTCTGAGTTCCCTGCCCTTTGCTTTTGGCTCTTCTGCCAGCTTGACTTGGCAAACCCAGTGCACAGAGCTTGTTGTGACCACTCTGCTCCTTGTCCTTCCCACAAAGCAGGGCTCATGTGCCAGGGAAGTCCCCATCTCTCCTCAGCCACCTGTTCATCCCTGTGGGGACACAGATGCTGCAGCTCTCTTGGCATGGCCGTGGAGCCCAGCTCCAGGAGGCAGCCTGTCAAGGGGATGGTAGCACCTCAGGGACTCTGTTCAATGCTGAAAACAATCCCCCTGCTTCTGCAGCTTCCTCCTTGCTCTGAACCCTGGAAACACTGACCACACCAGTGCCACCAGGGCCTGGTGGGCTGCTGCTCCTGCCCTTTGCTGCGGGACCAGAGCCAGGCACGGGTTTGGAGGGGAGCATATGAGATCACCAGAACCCTGCTCACTGGCGGCTTCAGCCAACCAAACTGAGGGCAGGAGCTGCCAGACCAGGCTGGCCAGAATGGGGGCAGGAGATGACTCCTTCCCTTTGGAGTGAAGCACACTGGCAGTGTCAGCTGGCACTGCCAGTGGAACTGAACTTTCTGCTGTCAGCCCTGACACTGAGGTGTTCTGAAGGGTGTTGTCAGCACCAATGGAACTCTGTGTGGGAAAAGCAGTGATGATTTGAAGGGTGGATGCCACCTTTCATTACAGCTCTGCCTGTTGTTTGGCTCCAGCTTTCCTGCACTGTTTTCTTTTCTTTGAGACACCACCATAGTCACACCATCCTGAACTGTCCCAGTGGGATCCTTCTGCAGCCTCTGAGCTCACTTCCTCCCCAGCTGTGCCATCCTCAAGGCAACTAAAAATTTGACTTTGTCCTGACTTGTGATTGCCAACAACCAAGGAAGATCTTTGCCCAGGAAGGGAAGTTTGTGTTCCATACTGGGGATGGGGGCTTTGGGTGCAGGTGGCACACAGCTGGTGATGTCCCCTGCCCATGGGAGGAGAGAGGCTGTGGCAGCAAGGCAGGGTCCATAGAGAAGAGTGGAGATGGGACAGGAGCCGTGGTGGAACTCCCACCTTGCCTGACCATCAGCCATCAGCCAAGAGCCATGAGCCATGAGCCATCCCTGCTCAGTGTTAGGTGCTGGGGGAGCTCTGGGCAGAACAGCCCCTGTGCTTCCTACAGGAGCAAGCTCTGTCCAGAATGATTTCTGCCTGCATTTGACCCATGCTTTGTTGCCTGCCAAGCTTTGAGAAAGCAAAGAGTTACCTCAGCTGATCCCCTTGGGCATTTGGAAGCACAACGCTGGATTCCTGCCTGGCTGTGCACCCTTGCTGGAGGCACCAGGACGAGGGTCAGGCCCCAGCTCTGTGCAGCTGCTCCGCTCTGGCATGGGGTCCTGCCCCTTCATCAAGCCTGTGCTTTTCCTGGGAAAAGGCTGACTCAGGCCCATGTCCCCTGTGAGGAGCTCAGGATGCTGATGGTCCCACAGACCCCGGGGTTAGCGGCCACTTGTCTGAGCATGCTCCTGGCAAGACCTTCCTGGGAATTTCCATGCCAGGCAGCGACCACAGCTGTAAATCTGCTTCCCTCTCTCCTTGCCTCTCCTTTACATATTTTTCCTTTCATCTTGCAGCATAAATACAAAGCCTGACAAGCCCTTCCCCAAAGGACAGCCTGATTAAAGTGAGAATATTCAGAGGTGGCTCTGGATTACAGACCCAAGTCAGCTCCAATCACCCACGGTGGAGGAACTCAGCCTGGTCATGAGCCACCAGCAAAGTGCTTTAGTGAAGCCCCGCAGCCACTGGTGAAGTTGGGGGCCCTGGCATCACAGCCCACGCTCTGCCTTCCCCATGGGCGAGGGCAGCTGTGCCAGAGCTGAAGGGATGCCCTGCACACACATGTGCACCGGCTGCAGGAGGGGTTCACCAACCCCATGGACCCTCTGCTCCCCTCCTGGCCTTCTGCTGACAGATGGCAGCATCTGCCCACCTGCCAGCTCACAGCCCCCTGGCTCCTGCCACCCTGCCTGTGAGTTGGGAAGGTGCCGACAGCTGCCCACTGAGGATGAGCAAATCTGCAGTCCCAGTGGGAGGGAAGGTGCAAAGCAAAGCAGAGCTGCAGGACAGGAACAGGAAGGGCCAGCAGAGATGGGGGTTCCTCAGACACCCAGGACAGGAGGAGGATGCTGAGCCATGGTGTGAGAAACCTGGAGACTGAAATAGAGTTACAGAGTTCCCAGCTCTGCTCTGCTCTGCTGATGAATGGGTTTTTGTGGGGAGTGCAGGGGAGGGCCATCTGACACGTGTTCAACAGCTGATGGCATTATTCAGCTCTGCTAGGGAGCTGCAGCTCCTCAGTGCCCAAGGGTGTGCCACACCAGCAGTGACATGGTGCTTGGCACAGCCCAGACCCGCAGCATTGCCCAGCAGCACCGGGGCAGCCCCAGCAGGGCATGAGCAAATGCAGCAGACAAGACTTGTATCTGGGTCTGCAGAACGAGGTGGCACTGCCACCCTCATTCCTCTCCTTAGGAAGAGTCATTAAGTCTCGACCTGTCCCAGATCTGGTTGGGCACCGGCTCTGCATGGGGCACAGGGATGGGTGAGGTATCTGCTGAGACTCCCTCGTGGGGAGCCCGGTGCAGCTTGGCACTGCTCACGAGGCCAGTGCCACACAACAGCCCCTCACCAAGCCCAGAGCAGGTTCAGAGGCAGCACTAGCATGGGCTGGCAAGCACATTTATTAGGGGTTGTGCCCTGGGATACCTGTTGCTCTGCAGGGATCGATGTTCAGCCTGAAGCCAACTGAATCCCCATGACACCTCCTGTAAACGGTACACGGTCACTGCCTGGGAACTCCTCTTCCTCCTGGCCAGGACATCCCAAGGGTCTGGCACTCACCTGCCAGCACTGCCGCAGTGTGTCCCTGACAGTGAGCACAGGATGGCACGCAGACTGATGTTAGAGGCGATATTCCTCTGACCCTGAGGCCTCGGTGGAGCATGAGCACCTCCTCCCGACTCCGTCGCCTCCATCCAGGTGTGCCAGAGCTTCAGCTGCGTTTCCGGTGCTGAAACCTTCGTTGCTGCATTGGAACCTGCCGGGTGTAAGTGGCTGTCCAGCCACAGCCCTGCAAATCAGCTGCCATCATCGCACCCAATGGTCTGTGTCAACCCAATTTCACAGACAAACGCCTCTCTCCCTGACCACGGGCACTGACATGGAGAACTCTGATTTACAAAGCCAATAAAAATAAAACCACTGAATAACTAAGAACCACTGACTTCATATAGGAGATTAAAATCTGCGAAGTTAGGGTGGCTGGAAGCCATTTAACACATGAATGGTGGCAAATGGGTTATAGAAATGTCAGCCTGGCCAGGGTCAGGTGCTGTGGCACGGTGATTTATTGAGGAGGAAAGGGCTAATTGATAACTTACATTTAGTGCTCTTTTCCGGGGGTGGGGGGGAAGTTATTTCTGTCAAGGTTTGTTTGTCATCTCTTACTTTTGGGGCCAACCAAAATTCGTTATGGTTGGAAAAAAATCTCGGTGTCCAGCTCATTAAAGCAGCAAGGTCAGGCTGAAGGGTGGGATTTAGCTGGAAATGATCAGGTTGGGGTGATTAAATATGGGCTGTGGGAGCAAGCCACTGGTGAAGGCAGCCCTCAGGGGACAGTGTCAGCCTCTGGCCGCTGGCAGATGTGTCTTCAGAAGCCAACAGTAAATGAACAGAGAGCAGTGATGGGCAGGAATGAGGTGAAGACTTTCCTACTTTGTCCGTTGATGAGTGTTGCCATCGGCAGCACTTTCCTCCACGCAGCATCTCAGAGGGGACTGTGGGCAGCAGGCCTTCAGGGTCCTCCCGTGCACCTGGGAGGGTTAGAGGCCACATGGGGGTCTGCAGAGAACCCCCAAGAACTTCCTCCAGGCTGCCTCAGGGCTCAGGCTTTCCCTCCGGCTCTGCATGACTTGTGCCCTTCCCAGTTTGTGTCTTGCGTGCCATTTGCAGATGTTTGCAGATGTTGGTTGCTGTCACAGCAGGATCTCCTGGCCTGAGCCTGCCCTAGGTGCTGAGCAGAGCAGCTTTTGTCGTCCTGGACACTGGGTCCCGCGACGAGGCTGGGGGGCGCTGCAGCTCCGCACGGGGCACAGGCAGAGGCAGAGGCAGCCCCGGGGATGAAAGCCCTGCCAGATGAAAGGACCGCTGCCGGGAGCGCCGTCGGGAGGGATGCGAGATTACAAATGAAAGGCTTGTGCAGACTTTACACTTCACTCTGCCTTCATAAAGGTGTCAGCTGGAATTATTTTGGGCATTTACTTGCGTGGTCTGGTGCATCACCAGCTAAAAACTTCCTTTTTTAAAATAATGGAATTTGCTGCTTGGCTCATGCATAAAAAATAGCAAGAACACGACCCAGTTGCATATATTTTTTTTTTAATAAATAGAGCCGGGAGTGTTGAGCTCAGCTGCTGGTGCAGTGAGAGCATCCCACATGTGGGGATGTGAGGCAGGGAGGCTGTGCAGCTCAGCCCTGCATGGCACACTTACGACCCGAATTCTTTGGGCCAGTGTGGAGGAAAGAGTTGGAGAGACCCAGGGAGATGGGCACCTCTCTGGCTGTGGTCCCGTGTTGCAGGAGGGGCACTGCCCCGGGCGGCTGCTGCCCCAGCTTCACGTTGCTCTTCCTGCATCTGCACCTCCCGCACAGCTCAGCCCCGGCCACCACCGGCTCCTCTTCCCACCCCAAGTGCTCCATCTCCAGCAGAGCTTGAGCCGCTGTACCTCCACGCTGCGGAGCAGTTGGTGCATGAAATATGTTTCTATAGGAACCTCCCAGCTGTCAGCTGGGCACAGCCCGGCGTGGACAGCAGCAAGCCACCGGAGCCGGCACAGGAGGGCGGGCTGTGGCAGGAGCGATGTGGTCTTGGCCAGCGCTCCATCCCCTCAGCATCAGGGCTCTTCTCCTCTGCTCCAGTGTTGGGCTGTGCCGTCAGACCAGGCTCATCTGGGCCTCGCTGCTCCCAGCCCTCACCCCTTCTCCCGGGACTGGCATTGCTGGGGCTGCCAGGCTGCCTGCCCGGGCTGCCAGGATCCTAGCGGCTGCGGATGCTGCAGGTGGGTGCAGGACCAAGGGACCCATTTACCAACCTCCTGCCCCTGCACACCAGGAAACCTGCTCCCGTTGTGCTGCTGGCAATCAAACGGTCTGCAGCAGTTAACGCTGCCTGTGGTCAGGCCAGAGACGGGCACAGGAGCTGCTCATGGTTTCTTCAGGAGCCATAAGAGAAACTGTGCTGTGCCTGGCCCCTGGAGCAGGGCTGGGGGTCAGGGCATGGCACAGCACAGTCACCCACCTCAGTGCAGGAGCCCACTGACAGCTCCACACAGGCACTGAGCAGGCTGACCCTGGCCCTGCTCCCCTGTGCCATGAGGTGCTCAGGGAGCCTCAGCTTGTGGGGATGCCCTGCCTGAGGCAGCACAGTGCTGGGCACAGTGACAGAGCAGCCACAGCTCCTGCAGAGGCAAGTGGCATTTCGATTGATGGCACTTGACACACAGAGAATTCCCCACAGCAGGCAGCCACTCACCCGGCTGATCACAGGCTCTGGCTTCTTCCTCTAATTAAAACTCTCCCTCACACTTTAATTCCTCTGCCCCCACACTCCATGCCCTGGATCAGTTCCTAATCTGACACTAACTGCCTGTGACAGGCAGCAAGGTTGCCCCATGCCCAGAGCTGCAGTGCCCACCTGTGGGGCAGTGCAGACCCAGCACCATGGGCTCAGGGTCTGTGGGGATGCCCCTGCACACTCCTGCTCCTGCACAGGAGTTATTCATGCACTGGGCAGGTCCCTGCCCTGGCCAGGTGTGTCCCAACCCAGCCAGACATGCCCCTACTTTTCCAGATGAGCAAGTCACATCCCCTGCCCATTTTGCAGCCATGTCCATGGGGGTACACACGCCACAGCCAGCCCTTGTGCACCCAGCGTCCGGATGTTTGTATGGGGAACCCACCTGCTCAGGGACATACACATCCTCATCAGCATGGTCACAGAATCACAGACAGGAAGGGACCTCAAGGATCATCTGGTCCAACTTCTCTTGGCAAAAGGCCATCTAGAGAAGTTGGCTCAGCACCTGTCCAGCTGAATCTTACCTGCGTCCAACTCTGGGTCTGTTTTTCCCACATGAGCCAGGATCCTGCTCCCAGATTCCTGTTTGCAGCCCCTGCATGGGCAGCTGGGCTGCCTATGCTGGACAGAGTTGGGCACACCTGCCCATGGCAGAGGCATTCAGCCAAGAGGTGCCATGGAGGGCGCTGGCCCCAGCAGGGCAGGGAAGGGTGGGCAGGGAGGATGGGCAGGACAGGCAGCCACACTTTGCTGCTGACCACGCTCAAGCTCTGCTCTGGTTATAGTTGAGAGGAGTGAAATGGGACTTCTGAAGGAGGGAGACAGCCTGCCTTGGGGGCTCATGGGCACAAAAGGTCCCACTTGGGTTTTGGCACTCTGGGACTCATCTGTAATGGAAATGTTTAAACACAGGATTGAACCCTCTGACACGAGCTTCATTTGGGATGGAAGTAAGTGCCCATGGAGCAGAGCCTGGAGCAGTGGGCACAGCCCTGGTGCGGGAGCTTCCGGGGAACCAGGGATGTCAGCAGGGCATGATGGCAGCAGGGCATGGTGCTGCCAGACCATAGCCCACCCACAGACCCCTCCCCAGGGACCACAGGTACCTTTTCTCCCCTGTCCCACACACTGTTCCCCTCCTCTGCAGGGATTCCCTGTCCCAGCCACGTCCAGCCCTGGCACTTCCAGGCTGGCAGCCGCTTGCAAGGTAAACACCTGCAGTTGTTTTACAGACCAAGGTGCCAGGCTGGTGGCAGCAGCAGTGGGTGAGCCTGGGTCAGGCCCGCTGGCAGCCAAGTCTCTGGCCGTAATGGATCTCGATTTTGCGCAGCTGAAATATGGCTCCAACATTTCATTTTGCTGCTAGGAGCTCTGACATGGCTGTTCCTGGAGATTATTGCTGGGATTTAATGAAGGATTTGGCCTCTCATCTGTGATGTTCCCTCACCCCGGCATGTGCCGCAGCCCCGCTGCCCACTGCTCCCACAGGCAGCTTATGGCTGGTGGCCCTGTGCCCACAGTGCCAGGTGGGGCACATGGGTCTGGCTTTACTGTGCTGCTGTAGGGGAGAGCCACAGCTCGGGCACTGGGGAGGCATGAGGATGGAGGGCAGCCCTGGTATGGCACAGTGGCTCTGCCACAGGTAGGGCTGGCCTCATGGCCATACTGGTCTCTGTCTCTATCCACCCCAAGTGGGACCATGGCACAGTGGGTCAGGGAATGCTTTTCCTCACACCCTGAGGTGTGTGGTGGCTCCTGGACTCAACCCTGAAACAGCTGAGAATTGTCCTGCCTCAGCTCCAGGCCCAGGAAAGAATGAAGGGGGGATCCCATTAGCCCCTTGCCTCTGGGCTGGCATTGGGGTCTGACCCTTCTAGGTCTGTTCCTGCACCCAAGAGGATGAGGCCAGCATGGTTTCCTACACCAGTTTTAGCTACTGTGCCCAGCACAGCACATGGCATGGCACAGCATGGCCCCAAGTCTTCTGCCCCAGGGAAGAGCAGTGCGTGGGGCTGGTCCCGGGCTTGGGGCTGCAATGGGAAGAGCAGGGGTGCCACCCGTCCTTGCCACTGCCTGGAGGTATGGCAGGGAACAGCGACCATGTGGCCAGAGCAGATTTGGTGCTTATCAAATCAAGGAGCAGCTGGATTAGAGGATTAGAAGCCAAATTAATTACTAATGAGTTCCCTGGCCCACGGGTGGCTCTGACATGAGTCCCTGGGCAGCAGCAGTGCCCATGGTGCGAGGCAGTGGGAAATAGGCCATTGGTCAGTGGGACAGAGGATGGGACCTGTACTCCACTGGCAGTTGAGACCCCCTTCAGGGGATGTGTACTGTGCCAGCAGTGCCCACTGCCAGGCCTGAAAGCTGGCAGTGCAGAGCTTGAGGCCAGGGGTAAGTGGAGTCCCACACCTGTGGCCCATGCTTGGCACAGGCTGGACCACTTCCTCAGGCATATCAGAGATGTACCTGGCAGGCATTTGAGTCAGGGGGCTCACTGGGACTGGGCCCTTCTCCAGCCCTGGCACCAGCCTCTGCTATCTCAGTTACCCTCTGGGATCTGCCCTGGAGCAGTGTGTGCCCAGGGGTGACTGTGCCATCCCACCCCATGGTGCCCAACCCCTGAGCTGCAGCGGGAGGTGGGAGCAGGGGGTGGCTGTCCTGTTGGCACTGTTAATTGCCTGGGTAAACAGTGCTGACAAACAACTCTGCCTGTCCCCATTAGCCAGGACACCCAGGCTGCTCTCCATCTGCTTCCTGACCTGGATATTAAACTGCAGCAGATGAGGAAAACATCTCCATGGGAAGAAAGTTTCCTTCTGCCTGCCAGGACCTTGGCTCAGGTGTGCCAGGGCCAGGCTGAGGAACATGAGAATGGAAGGACCTCATGGTAAGCAGGGCAGCGAGCTGACCATGAGTGCCAACCCTCTGCCAGGCACTGTCCCCGCTCCCTCTGGGCACCACTGGAGCATCCCAAAGTGCCACGCCCATGCTGTCAGCCAGGAACTGCTGGCATAGTTCTGAGGACACCCATGGGGACCTGGGCATCCAGTGTGGCAATCAGCCAGCCTTGCCAACCTGCCCAGGAGGACAGTTCTGCGGCAGCTGTGGCCCCAAGGGATGCCAGCCCACTGTGGAGCTGGAAGGACTTGAAACTAGATCAGTGTGGCCTCTCCCTGCCTCTGGGTGGAGTTGAGTTGTATCTCAGCCAGGTGCCATCACAACTCCCCAGGAACAGGAAACTCTGTGTCCAGGGCGCAGGGCAGCCCTGGACACTGGCTGTGGCCACCCTTCACCACAGCCTCTCAGCATCGCTGTGCCCCAAGGCCAGGCCACTGCCAACACTACTGTGCCCATGGGACGTGGCACACAGCATGGGGACAGCTCTGTGCAGTTGGCACTGGCTCACAGGGCCCAGCTCTGCTGACCCATGGCACACCCAGCTCCATGCCAGATCACCATGGGAGCATGCTGCCTGCTGGGCAGCTCTGGGCTCCTCTCACTTGTCACCCTGGGCTAATTGGTTTACCAGAGACTGCTGGGTCACTAATTACGAAGCCTATTGAACAGCACATCTCAGCTCAGGGATACAATTAAAAGTTCACCCTAATTAATCAGGGGTAATTAACAGACCTTGCATTTCTCCAAGATTAATTAATCAAGGAATCCAGAACAAATCAATGTGGGCAGGAGGGATGCAGAGGGGGAAGTGAGAGGGGGTCACAGGGGTGACATGATGCCTGACCCAATTTTCTGGTCTAGGGGCTGCATTGAGGTCTCCACTCCAGGTCCCATGGCCTCCGGGGCTGTGCCACTTCCCACTGCCCTGCCCCACTGAGACCCTGCTCTGCCCACTCCATGGCACAGGAGCTGCGTGGCTGCAGTGATGCAGGACCTGCTACAGGTCCCGCCAGCAACAGCACCATGGCATCACTGCTGGCACTATGGGGGTGGGTTCAGCCCACCCAAGCCTTTGTGCCCTGCTCCGCCGGGGCCTTGGCCACGCACACGTGGGCAGCAGTGCCTGTGCAGGGCTGGGGACCTGAGGCTGGCGGCTGCAGCACTGTGATGTCCCCGGCTGAGGGCTGCTGCTGCCGTGCCAATCGCGGTTTGGCTGCAGCTGCTTTGTCTCCAGCTCCCCAAGGAGAAGCACATTGAGATCCTCCAGACAAAGTGATGGATGCACATCGGTGTCTGGGGTATGGATCTGGCTCACTGGCTGCGCTGCTCTGCTGCTGAGGAAGCCTCGTTTGCGGTGTGATCGAGGACCCCGTGCCAAAGCACGGGAATTGATGTGCTCCTAGTGGGGAACTTAATCACCAGAGGGGAAATGCCCACCTCGTTTTTCTCATGAAAGAGGAAGGCAGTGCTTTGATTTTTGGCTGCAGTATAAACAGGGTGTGATTAAATATTGTTTTCCCTCTCTTTCTTGTCATTAATCAGGCTATGGCTGTGAGCGCTGGGTGTGACGTGGGGACACTTGCTTTGATTCCTCCAGTTCTTAAATGGTTTTGTTCTCTTTTCAATCCCCTTAAAAATAGCAGGCAGGGTGTTTCAAAGTGCTCCTGCTGGAGAGTGCTTCTGATCTGGAGGACGCCTGCTCCCCGGGAGCCACGCCTGCGGGCAGAGTGCCAGCCATGGGCTCCTCCCACACCCTGCACCTGTGGTACTGCTGTGTCCTGCCACAATGGCCCTGGCAGCCTGGGCGGCCTTGTGGCACTGGCACTGACTGGGGTTTGGGGCTGTGCCCTGTGATGCAGCTGGAGGGAAGCCACCCCAACATGCATCTCGCTCCATGCTGGCAGAAAAGATCTCTTGGCACCTGGGGCACCACAGTGAAGCTGCAGCACCGTTCCCCCAGCCACGGTGGTTACTGCCCACTCCTGACAATATGGGTGCCCAATGCAGGGAAATGCAGGGCAGCCTGTGTCCCTGGCATCCCATATTACCTGATAAGGAAGCACCTTTGGGTGCATTTCCTGCCCTGAACTCACGTGGGCTGTGATGGGAATTGATACCATGGCAGGGAAAGGTGGGCTGGAAGGAGCTTTTGGCCACAGTGCCCAGGAGAGCTGCAGGAGGGCACAGGGCTAGGCAAGTCTGAGAGCACCAGGCACTCTTCTTCCGCCTTCCCTCTGCCACCACCTCATCTGCCACCTCCTGTGCAGTCAGAAGACACTGCAGTGTCACCAGTGGCTGGTTCAGACTGTTCCCAGAGCGGGATTGATGCTGGTGGCTCTGTAGGGAGGAGGGCACAGGCGGTCCCAGCTGCTGGCATGTGGTGAGGTCCCTCCAGTGCACTGAGGAAGAAGCACCAGGCCTTCCTCCACCCAGTGATGGATGGGAGAGCAGAGCAGTGCTGAGGTGAGTGTGGGTTGTGCAGCTCTCTCCCTTTGGCATGGATGGGGCAGCTCAAGGTTTACGCAAGGTGAGGGTGGGATTAGGGGGCTCTGGAGGAGCTGGGCTGAGCCTGAGGTGCCACTGCAAAGAAGCTTGAGAAAAAAAACTCCCAGCTTGTGTTTGAGAACAGATTCCTGGCTTGCAGTTAAATATAATCGTGACGGTCTGTGAGCCAGAGATATTTCAAGTTATTGAAGATCTCGCTCCTGCCCCTCTGATCCCCAAGGAATGATAATGAGATTGAACCCAGGCAGAGCTGCCGAGAGCCTGGGAGAGCTCCATGTGTGCTGCTGGAGCGATGAGGAGCGGAGGATGGTACAGGGTCCCTCTCTGCTGCGTGCTGCAGCAGAAGCATCGCTCTCTGTACTCCGCTGAGCCACAGCAGCTCCAAGCACCAGGGGCTGGCAGACCCTGCACAGCCACCCAGAGCTCTCTTGCACCAGGGAGCAGCCTCTGGCTCCTTCAAGGGTAGGAATCACAGAATCCCAGAATCCCAGCATGGTGGGAGTTGGAAGGGACCTCTGGAGATCACCCAGTCCAATCCCCTTGCTAAAGCAGAGGCACCCACAGCAGTCCGGGAATGTGTCCATGAAGGATACTTGAGGTGGAGTAAGGGAGGATCCAGCTGCCGTTGGGGTCCAGATATGAAGAGCCTGTGGGTAATCTTCACCCTGCCTGGGGCCCTTCTCTCCTCGTGGCAGGAGCTCATCCTCAAGCTTTCATCTCCAGCGCAGCGGGGAGGCACCCCTCCCTGTGGGCAGGATTCAGTTCCCGGTCCCAGGGCAGGTGCCCCTCTGCCCAGGTAGTGCTGTCTAGGGATGGAGGCTCAGCCTGGCCTCGCATCCTCATCTGCTGGCTGCGGTGCTGGGGACCCACCGGACCACATCCCAGTGGGAGCACCCACGGTGTCTGGTGTGGAGGGTGGCAGTGCTGTGGCTCTGCCACCTGCTGTGAGGGGTGGGAGCCCCAAGGGCCCTGGCGTGCCCCTGCCCACCTCCAGTTATGGTCTTTGCAGCGTCAGTGACAGATATGTAAGGATTGAATTGCAGTAATCTCTGTAATCTACTCAGCAAGATTAAAGCCTCCCCCCGCCCCCAGGCTTTATCCCTTTCATTCCAGGACTCTGCCAGCAGTGATTACAGCCGGGGGAAGCCATTTAGCTTTTAAGCAGTGCTCCATCCTGCTTAAAAATGCATTTCAGAATCAAATGAGTTTGTTCAGCATGGCTGGGGCTGGCTGCTCCAGCTGGGCAAGAGGCTCAGAATTAGGACCAAAGTAGCTTGAGTCAGAGTCAAAATTAAATTTACTGTTTCTGGCCTTATTCAGAGTACAGTGCATTTACAACTGATTAATGAGGCTTAACAGGAGTTTCAGACTTTATTTAAGGCAGATCAGAAAGTCTCCTCTTCCACCCTGATGTCTGACAGGCATTTTGGGCTCTGCTCCTCCAGGGAGACCCCACACTTCAGAGCTGGGAGTCCTGCCAGCCAGTGTGAGGTTGGGTGGTGATGAGCTGAGGAGCTGCAGGAGTCCAAATCAGCCTTTGGAAGCAGGCTGAGGCCAGGGCAGCTGAAGTGCCATCAGATCCATCTTCTGCATTACCAAGCCTGTAGCTCTCACCACGGTTGGGATGGTGTGAGGGCTGCCCCAAAGAGGAAGGAGGGAGGGGGAACCACCTGCGTGCTGGCAGGTGCCACGCTGGAGTGGGAGAGAGGACAGTCCCAGTGTGCCCCCAGTGTTTGGAAACAGCCAGGTCCTGCTGGCATGGGTCCCCTCACAGCACCCAGGGTGGTCCTGGGGGATGTGCAGCAGATTTCTGAACACCCTGAGCCCTGACCCTCCCGGCCCCTTGCTGCTGCCCACAGATCTGACTTTGCTCTGTTTCTCTCTCTTCCACTTCCCATATGCCAAAACCACTGAAATGTCCTTTTCCATCCCCAAGTTTCCTGTCAGGGTGGGGAGAATGGGAGATACTTGAGCAGCAGAGCCTGTGGTGGAGGCTTTGTGCAGGAATTCAAGGTCATTACCAGGGCTGTGAGACTGGAGGAGCCTGGCTGCCCTGAGGACACCCTGCTCAGGTACAGGTAGTGCTCAGCCATCACTCCCCAGCACAAAGAGAGGTGGCAGTTTGTCAGCCCAGAGTCAAAAGGTTGTTAATGACACTCACACAGAAATCTGGATTAACAATGACACTTTGACCCTGGGGGTTTGTTGCTCTTTTGGAGGTGTGTTTTTGTTTGCTTGTTTTGTTTTGGCTCTGGAAATAAATTCTAGCCCTGATCTCTTCCACCTACAACCTGAAGACATCAAGACAGGACACCACCTCTAATCTCATCTGCTATTTCCAGGGTGCATTTTATTATTTCCTCTGTTCCTGTAGGTTTCATGTGCTCCTGGTACAGACTTTGTGTGTTTCTGTAATCCCCTGATCCCGGTATTTCTGGTGCTTTTCTCTTTTGCCTGCCCATCAGCTACTTCTGCCTAGGATGAGCCCTCAGACTGGGTCCTTCCCAGGGAACCCATCAAGCTGGAAGCCTCTCGGGAGCAGCTCCTGCCCACAGTCAGTTCATGACACGAGGATGGGAGCAGCGCCTCAGGAGGAAGCAAGGTGAAAGAGCTGAGGGGCGGGGACAAGTTCCAAATCTCTTCTACAGTGTTTGTGCCGTGAGTTCTGTCCGGCCGTGGCCCTCGTGGTCCCATGAGCTGAGCAGGGTGGAGACGGAGCTGCCCAAGAGGCTTCCTAAAGGAGTTCGGAGAAATTCTCCGGGGGAAACCAGCATCAAGGAGCTGCAACTGGTCTGGGAGGGACAGGATTGTGTGAGAGACCTTCAGAGTCGATGCTGGGCAAAGCAGTGGTGTCACAATCACCCCAGCAGGGAGATTGGAAAGTTTGGGAGTGATGGAGGAGGAAAGATAGGAAAGATCACCTTGGGGAGAGAGACAGGAAGCCAAGACAGGGTGGAGATGAGGGTCTCTGGCTGACAGATGAAGAAAAGACAGAGAGGAAGATATAAGTCCAGCAGTAAAACACAGTGCCAGGCCAGGAGTGGGTGAAGGGAGGAGAAAAGCAGGCAGGACTTTCTGCAGAGCTTGCAGGTGTTCTTCCACCCCCTGTGCCGTGGGGCACTGGCTGATGAGAGGGGAATCTCCTGCAGCGGTCTGGAGGCTCCTTCTTCCCATGATACTAGGGTAACTCTGGCAGTAGCCTGTGCCTGGCTACCTGCTCTGAGAGGGATCCCATTGGGGAGCTGATCCTGGGGCTTCTGTTAGCACAGGTGGCAGGGCTGGGGGCATGATGCCAACAGCAGAAAGCTGTTGTTTCTGTGGAGCGGGGTGTAAACAGCAAACATGTCATGGGAAAGACATGCCCTGCCAGGATACAGAGGCTGGAAGCAAAATTGTCAGCTTTACAAAACATTCCTCCCTTGCAAGCGGAGAAACCTGGAGGTGTCTGGGCATCCACATAGCTTTATTTATCCCGACGCCTCTAATGTTCATGCTTAAGCAATGTGTTTGCTGCCAAGGTTGGAGCACCACATGGAAGCAATACAGCAGCTAAAAATGGAGAAAGCAACTTTTCTGCAGATTTAACACTTTGTCACAGAGTGGAACTGAGTCCGTTTTTTTATGGTCTAGTTGTTGGGTGGGTTGGATTGTTTGATGGGTTGGACGCGATGATCTTGAAGGTCTCTTCCAACCTGGTGTATTGTATTGTATTGTATTGAGTGATGGGCACCTCGAAGGGGAGCTTGCCATTGCATGGCCCCTGGGTACCCCCTGACTCCTGTCCTGCTGTCACTGCTGTGCAGGTCAGTGTCCCCGAGCCTGTGGGCTCTGTCAGTGCTATCTCCCTGCTTGGGCACACAGCCCAGTGGAAGTACCAAGCATAGGTGAGTTTACACCAGCCAGGCAGAGCCCTATGCTCCTGGCTCCTTACTGCTGGCCTTGGATGCCCAGCTCTGTCCCCCTACCCTAACCCCCCCAGAGGTGCTGATGCCTTTGGCCCTCCTTGCCCAGAGCAACAAACCATGCACCAAATGTTCTAACCCAAAACCTCTGCGGGGGCCCTTTAGCACATCAGGAAGATGAGGTTCACCCCACAAGGACTCAGCCTCCCTTCTCCAGTTCCTCTCCTGTGTCAGCAGACTCTTTTTTTCCTTCAACTATTTTTAACCCCCCAGGAGGCCAAGTCCCACTGTTCCCATACCAGCACAGGAGGCTGCAGGGAGCACTGCTTTTCTGCTGTTTGTTCCATTTTTACCTCTACACTGAGCTCCTGGGTATTGCATGGAAGGAAACCTCAATCCCACCAGGGTATGGCTGGCAGGGCACTGCAGCTCCTTGTTCATGTCGGGCTGGCACTTGCCTGTCTCTCTCCGTTACCATCCTGCTTCTCGAGTAACAAAACGAGGAGTTTTGTGCAGCTGAGGGAGCTTTGCTGAGGAAGCACGGACGGAGCCTGCTGATGCTCCAGCGCTGCTCACGCAGCCCCCGGCTCCACACGAGCAGCCAAGCTGCAGCTGGGGCTGTCAGGGTGCAGAGGAAAGGGAGCCATGCCGAGCCAGAGGGGTAGGGATGGAGCACCAACCTGCACCCATACCTTGCACCAGCCTTCTGGTTCTCCCGCTTGCATGGCAGGACGAACCAGAGCAGCCAGGCTGAGCATTCCCGACCGGGAACAGAAATTCCATTCTTGCATCACCCTCAAGTCTTTCCTCTGGCTTACTGGCGTTGGCACGGCGGCCGGTGGCTGCTCTCCCTGCCCTTGCCGATGACAGAAATGGGGGCTGCCGCTCAGGGTGGCACCGCTGCGTCCCCCCTTCCCTCGGGGGAAGATGCTGCAGGCAGCGCGGCTCCAGCACCCGGGACGAAGCATCCCCGGGGACAGGCTGGGTACGTTGCCTCGCTGCCAGCGGGTACCCAGTCTGCTGACAGCTGTGCCCTGCACATCCCCGAGCACCGTCTGCCCAGTTCCCCAACGGTGTGCGCCCATTCCGCTCCTGCTGCGGGCGGCAGAACTCCCGGTTGGGCTGTGGGGACAGGCGCGGATGTTCCCGGCCCCGCGCCGCTGCTCCGGGCAGCTCAGAACTCGCTGCGGGTTCGGAGGTGTCTGCAGGGACGGACAGGACAGCTGGCACCTTCCGCTCGGCGCGGCGGGCACAGGGCAGCGGCTGGGGCGGGCCGGGGAGTGCTCACACAGCGGTCATGCCCGGGCAGGGCAGAACGGGTTGGGCCCCGTCCCCGCCCCGGGCTGGAGGACTCTGCGCGGCGGGTGCCGGTGGCCCGGCCCGGCCCAAGGGAGGCTGCAGCCGCGGAGCGATCGCGGGGGCTCCGAGAGGAGCTGACGTCAGGCGGCCCCTTAAATAGCAGCGCAGCCGCCTCTGCCCCGGCACTTCCCGCGGAGGCGAGAGCGGAGCCGCTGCAGACCGAGCGCCGAGCCGCACCCGCCGGGGATGGGAGCGGCAGTGGCCGGGCCGGGGGCGCGCAAGGGCAGGGGCACAGGGAGAAGCCCCCGGGGGCGGCCCGGGCGCGCAGCCGCGTAGCTGCGGGACATGCCGGAGCGGGGCGCGGGAGCAGCGGGGCCCCGGGGGCAGCGGCGGGCCGGACCGGGCCGCGCCGTGCCCGGCGGCGGGGCCCCATGGAGCCATGGCGCATAGGGCGCCGATCGGCCGAGCCCCGGCTGCGGCTCCGGCTCCGTCCCGGCGGCTGGCACGGAGGGTCCTGGTGCTCTTTACGCTGTCGCTGTCCTGCTCCTACCTCTGCTACAGCCTCCTCTGCTGCTGCGGCGGCGGCCCCGCCACCCCCGTGCCCGCTGCCCGCCCGCCCGCGCCGCCGCCGCCAAGAAACTTCTGCAGAAGCCGCGGCCGTGCGGCCGCACCGGGCCCGCCGAGCCCCCGCCCAGCGCCGCGCCCGCACGCCGCCCGCGGGACCCCCGGGACCGCCGGTCGGCAGCCCTCCGGGCCCGGCGCGCCCCGGCACCAAGCGGCTGCCGCAGGCTATCGTGGTGGGCGTCAAGAAGGGCGGGACCCGCGCCGTGCTGGAGTTCATCCGTGTGCACCCCGACGTGCGCGCCTTGGGCACCGAGCCCCATTTCTTCGACAGGAACTACGACCGTGGGCTCGAGTGGTACAGGTGAGGACATCCCCCGCCCCGACCGGGCACCCTCCGCGTCGCTCGGCTGCCAGGAGCGTGACTCCCCTGAGCCCGGCCCCGACTACCCCTTTTGTACCTTCTCTCTGTCTCGGTGGAAGACTCAGGACCCGGTGCTGCCCCATCCCTCGGCGCACCAGCGGGGAGGGAGCAGGCGATCCGGTGCTGCCGGCGGAGTCTTATCACTCGCTCGCACTTTTTCTTCCACTGCGGTGCCCAGTCCAGGGCAGCCGTACTCCGGCCGTGCCCCGTGTCTCCCCCGCTCGGCCCGGGGAACGTGGCTACTGGAGCCCCAGTGCCACCGGGAACGGGCTCCGGAGCTGGGTGGGCGCAGGTTTCCCGTTCCGTCTGAGGACGTCTGCCCACAGGGGACACAGCTCCCTGTCCTGCCGACCCTCAGCAACCTCCATCGGGTTTGTCTCTGGCTCAGAGAGGGGCAGTCCCTGTCCCCCAGCACGGTGTCTCTGAGTTCAGAAAGTGTGGGTCTGTCTGAGATCTCTCACAAACCACAGAGAGCAGAGTGTGAGTGGTCAGCAGGAGATGGAGGGGGTTCGATTTCAGTGGAGGCTCTTGTGAGAAGCTCAGGAGAGGCATGGGAGCTGTTACAGCATCCACAGGGTCACCCCCAGACTCTGGCCCCACACTTGGTGCTGCAGGGAATCCACACTTGGCTCACACCATGTTGCGGACGGACAGATGTGTCCATGGCTGTTTGCTGTGATGGTGTGCAGCACTGCAGGAGCTCTGGGCTGCTGTCAGGCAGGACCATGGTGCTTCTGCTGGATATCCTGAGGAGGCAGAGGAGGGCTCAGCCTGGCACTGATGCCCATGAGCTCAGTGGGAGCATGGTCAGTGTGTTGGAGCATTGTGGCAGCTGGTGGGAGGCAGCCAGCCTTGCCCCTCCATCTCAGCAGTGCTTTCCCCATGGAGATGTCCTCTGTTTCAAAGCAGGACAGTGCTCCTCAGCTGCCAGGCTGACAGAGTGCCCACTCCCAGCTCTGCTGGGGTCTGGTTTGTCTCCTTGACGAGGAGGTTGTGGCTGTGCTGTGAGGATGCCGGTTTTTAACTGTGCTTGGATCAGAGCTGCTCTGGGCAGGCTGGGCAGACATTGAAACTGGCATCTGTAAGCGTGGAGGTAGCTTGGGCACTGTATGGGGTAGGCTGTCTGGAACTGGAGGCAGCTCTGCTGCCCTGCCTTGTGCTGGAGTCACAGTGGACTCTGTGGCCAGGAATGTTGGGCTGCTCTTGTAGTACGACCAGTGGCAGGAGGTGGCAAATCCAGGTTAAGCGTGGCTGGAGCTGTTTCCTTTTCCTAAGGCTGTCCTGTAGCATGTCCAGCTTCTCCTGGCCTTTGGAGAGCTGCTGCAGCAGTGTCCTTTGCCTGCTCGTGGTCCTCAGCAGGTCCATGTCACTCCCTCCACACAACATCAGACACTGCCACCCATTGATAAAGGTCCTCCAGCGCAGCAGGACAGGAGATGGAACAGTGTGTGGGCTCTAGCTGAGCCACTTGCTCAGAGAGGAGCTGCTTGTGCTCAGTGCCTGGCTGGGAAGTGGCCCCTCAGTCCTAAGGTGGGATCTCTCCATGCTGTTATTGACCCTGCAAGCTCTCTGGATGCTTCCCATGTGCACGGCTCGGTGCAGGGGACTCTGGGGATCAGAGCTGTGCAGACCAAATCTCATTACACCACTTCTGCAAGGAAGACCAGAGCCACATTGCCCAGACAGGGCAGCTCTTGCCAGCACCTGTCTGAATGAAGGCTGCACCCTGGGATAGCCCCTGCTTGGGCCACGTAAGGGCACCTGTGGGCACCCAGCATGGTGCTGCTTGAAGAAGCAGGAGCCGTGTCCCTTCTGCACAGACTTTGACACTGAGGGGCTGTGACAGCGAGCATCAAGCTCAGACCTCCCACCCCAAGCCGTGATCCAGCCTGGGGTCCTCCGTGTGAAGGGACACAGCCCGTGGCAGTGGGTGGCAGAGGCGATGGGCAGCTGCAGAGCGAGGCTGGCTGAGCAGCGCACTGCCCGGGGCCCGGCTCTGCGTCTGGATCGATAGAGAGAGTGCTGGAGCAGCGGGGCCTCCAAATCACTTCAGCTGAAACAATTAAATGACACTTCCTTGGTTTTATTACTTTTTTTTTTTTTTTCCTCCAACCTCACAAATGTGCCAAAACTTAAGCACAGAGGCTGCTAATGTATCAAACGTGGAATTGATTTTTCTTCCTTGCAAGTGGAGCAATTAAATGTAGAGCAGGTCTGACCCGCAGTGTGATGAGCTGCTGTGGGTCTGCCAAGAGACCGGGGAGCAGGAGAGCAGGATGCTGCTGATGGCCATGTCCTGGGCAAGGGCAGAGCTGATGCCATGGACTCTGGGTGTGAAGGGATGTCCTGCCAGGACCTCAGGCAGGGATCTGGCTCCTGGCCGGGCCAAGAGGCTGTCCCCAGATGCCAGCTGGGCAGAAGTGATGCCCTCATGCTCAGTGAGCACCATGGTGTGGTGGGGTCTCTGCTGGCAGACTGGAGCACAGACCTCTTGGTAGGACAGGGGCAAAACCTTTCCCAGGTGTGAGCAGAGACTTTGGCTCTTGATCCAGCTCCATCCTTGTGCCTGATGGGAGCTGAGTTGGTCTTGGATGCAGCTGAGAGCAGTGTGAGATCCTAGCTCCTCTGGTGCTCTGAAAGTGACAGCTACTGTTTCTCCATGATTTCTCTGCCCTGGAGTTGGTCTGACTTGGAGATGGCAGAACCAGCAAGGAGGGCACATGTCCTGATCCACCTGTCCTTGACAGCTTCAAACGTCATGCTTGCTCACAGCTGCTGTCTTCATGATGCCCCCTGCCATCACCCGGGCCAGCCTCATCTCTCTGTGCCCTGGGATGTGGCACAGCCGGACCCCTGTGCCCAACCATTGCCCAGGAGCTGCCTGCTTGCCAGCTTCAGACCCCAAGTGTCCGCTCCCAGTTCACATCAGCCTCTCTAATCCACCTCGTTAGCTACAGACACACTACAGGAAAGGTATTTTTAGCAAGATCTGTTTTAAGCCATCTGAAAGCAAAGAGGCAGCTGCTGGGGAGAATCGATCCATTACCGATCCCGGACTCAGTGCTCGATACGGAGCCTTGCTCTGCTGCAGGTAGCCTGTGCCAATAACCTTCAGTATTTCCAGAACACACAAGACGTCGTCGTCTGATGTGCAGTTAACTCTGAGCAGTGACTCTGCAGCCTCTGGGGTGCAGTTTTCCTTCCTGGGATTCCCGAGTAACCCTGTCAGATGCTCCAGCTTTATTTTCACAGAGGGGCTCTTTCCCCAAGCAGCTCTGGCTGCCAGCTGAGTCCAGCTCCGTCCCGGCAGCTCCACTGCATCCCTGCCTGGGGGATCCAACCCAGGAAGCAGGTGTCGGTGCATGGGAGAGCCCTGGATGCCTCCTGCATGGATCCACCTGCCTGAGTCCCATCCCAGGGGTGGCACGTGTGCCCAGCTTAGGATTCACCACCTGTGACAGGTCTCAGGGCACATTTGTGCTGTTGGGGCTCTGTCCTGCCCTGCCTTTGGTTTTGGGGTGCCCCTGGCACTTCTGGCCTCAGCATGATGGGCACTGTGGCTGGCCAGTGCAGAACCCACAGCAGGGGAGCATCCCTCTGCCATCCCTGCCATGTCCCCGTGCCTGCAGGAGGGAATGTTGGGAGCGTGCAAAGCCGGCCCTGCTCTCCTCCTTGCTAATTGCTCCCTGCTAATGGCCAGGTTGGCTCACACACAAATGGGAGCCCATTAGGCTTTGCCCGGCGATGCAGCCTGTTTTGTGGGCTTGACTGGCAGTGCATTTTGCTAAAGTTAATTAGTAAGAAGAGAGGAAAGCAGCAAAGCTTCAAGGATGCTTTGAAATTTTCTTGACTTCAGAGAGTGCCCTGGCACTGAGGAACAGGCACAAAACCTCCGACAGAGATGTGTGTGTGAGGAGCTGCCCTGGAGCAGCAAATCCCCTGGTCACTGCCTTGCCTTTGCCTGCCCTGCCCTGCCCTGCTTTTCTCTGGGTGGGCCCAGGGGCTGTGGAGACCTTTTCCCAGGTCCTGGGAGAACCAGGTAACCCCTGCAGGGTGCCAAGCCTGTGATGCTGAGGTGTGTTCTTGCTCTTTTCCATGACCTTGTTTGTGAGTGCTGCAGGTTGTCCCAACCTTTGCTTCAGTAGCACCAAATCCAGGTCCTAACCTGGCATGGCCATGGTCAGGAGGCTTCATGAGGCTGCCAGGTGAAGGATGTGAGTCTCTGCATGTCCAGCGAGGTGGAATCTGGAGAGGTGTGTTCTGTCAGGGAAGGCTGAGGTTGATGGGTGTGTGTGACCCACTGCTATGGGGCTGGGAGCAGGAAATAGAGCAGGCTCCTGGGCCAGGCAGTGCCCTAGACCAGGCATCAGCCAGGCAGGTGGTTGGCAGCACTCAGCCCTTTTGGCTGTGTGCAGCCCTGGATTCTCTGCACAATGACGGTGTCCCAGGTGTGTCCCTGGCATCAGGCACATCGAACGCGGCTGCTGTCCCTCTTTCTCAGTGCTGGCTTGCGACGTGGGGTCTGTGGGACCCACTGTTGGTTTGTTCTTGTTGCCAGGACATTGCCCCATCCCTCTGCACATTCCTGGGAACTGGAAGGTCACCAAGTGTGCAACATACCCCTGGCACCAGCCCCTAACTAGGGAATCCCTGCAGCACCTCGTCAGTACTGGGTGATTTTTAAGACTAACATTGATTTTGAAGCTTCACCTATGGAAAGAGTTGCTGGAAGTAGTAGGAGAGGGGGAGATCTCAGCCTTCATCCATGAGCCACAGGGCCTCACTCAGCTCACACCAGGCTAGGTGGGTGCACGTGTGGGTGCTCTCTGCCCCAACCTGGCAGCCTTGGGCTTTGCCAGACCCTCAGTCAGTCCTGGATGGCTGTTTGGGGAGGTGGAAGTTGCACGTTGGCTGGTGTGCATGAAGGGCATCATCAGTGTGCCCTTTGGAGAAAGTTTTGTTGACTTAAAGGACACTGTGGATCTCTGGAGTATTTAAATGATTAAAAATGAATCAGCAACAAAGTTAATTACTGTGTTCCACTGCTTTTGTGCATTGAAACGTCCCTCATTAGCTGGCTGCAGGCACTGGTGGAGCTTCTTTGAACATAAACATTTATTAAAGGCAGCCTCTCTGTCATTAAATCCAAGGGTGGTGGCAGTGGGAACGTGGAGACAGCCAGCCACTGCTTGGACCATGGTCTCGCTCAGCACTGCAGGGACTCTGCTCCCAGGGCTAGCCCACTCCTGGCCCAGTTCCTGTCGTGCTGACAGCCTCACTGGAGGGAACGTGGCACGGGGGGACCCAGACCAAGGGACTGCTGCTTCCCTGTGAAGCCCTTGCAGGGATCTCTCCCTGTGAAGCTCTGGCTGTGCAGCTCTTGGCTGGGCTGTCCCCGTGGCCTACACATCTGTGCAATGTCACTGTGCTGGGCACAGATTTTTATCTTCCTCACACCTCGGTTTCTCACCTGCTTGACCCAGTTTCCTTTGCCTGAGCTTTCATCCACGGCTGTCCTCCACAGCCCTGCTGAGCCTGGCAGCACTGGGCCACCAGCACGGCATGGCATGGCATGGCACTGCATGGCACAGCACAGCATGGCATCAGCAGTGGGCAGGGAGCCCAAGCCTGGCTGTGGTGCTGACTGCTGTGTAGCAGCTGTGTGCACTTTGCTATGGCCAGTGGCACTCTGCCTGTGCCTTGCCCTGCTCCTGTCAGGTACCACAGTGGGCAGCACTCTGGCACAGCTCCAGGCAAGGGGACAAGGGGCAGACAGTACCATAGAGAAGAGAACTACCACTGAGTCAAGGTGGAGTGATCCCATGGGACCATCCTGATGCCAGTCTGTGCTCTTGGAAGAGTTTCTGTTCTGTGCTCATCTCCCACCATGTCAAACTGCAGCTGGAGATGTGCCTGCAGCCCATCCTTCTCCACCTGCCCCATGCACATGCATCAGGGACCCCCAACACTGCCCCACCTCTCTCTGAGCACCCCCTAGGAGAACAACAAATGGGTGCTGGCTTCTGCTGGAGGATTTTGGGTCCTGGCCACCTTCTCCCTGCCTGAGTTCCCTGCTGAAGCTCTGAGCCTGTACTGCCAGCTGAAGAGGGAAGTGCAGCCCTCGTTGGTAGAGCCAGCACTTGGGGGCTCTGCCAAATCAAACAGTTGGGTTCATGCCCATGAATGGATAGAGCCCAGGACTGGGCACACATCAGGCTCCAGCCTCTGAGGAGAGCCCAGGATGCCCACATCCAGCAAGCTGCAGCAGGCAGATAGTTAGCTGGGGCACGAGGGGCTGGAGAGGCCGAAGGGGCTGGTGCTGTACTGGAACTGCAGGGTGGGTGTCTCCCCTTGCCCACCTATCTGCAAGATCTCCACTGGCTGCTGTGTTCTGTGCCAGCTCTTCCCTGGGAGGGTGTTTCATGCACGTTGGACATCAAAGCAGCACGCAGCCAGGGAGCCCATGGTTCTTTAATGTGGGAGTGGTGTTGGGGCCGCGGGGTGCCCAAAGGCAGATTATGAGAGAATTAATAATTCAGGTGCAGGAGAGGTGCTGCAGGAAGTTAACTCCTTCAGGGCAAAGTGCTGCCTTTGCGCTGGCGCAGCCAGGGCCAGGCTCTGCTACCCCTGCCCCACAGCTGTGGGGTGTGGGGGCTGCCCAGGGACATGCCAGCTCCCAGGTGCCATGGGAAATGGTGATACTGGCTTGGCCACATCAGGGAACATGGCAACAACTGGATGTGCCCGATCTGTGCCCTCTCTCCAGTATCATGGGCAAGTGCAACCTTTGAATCTGCAGGTAGGAAGGCAGTGTTAGTGCCCACCTCCAACAGCACTAAAGGGCCTGTTTGTGCCCCTCTTGTGTGGTGCTTCTCTCCCGGGCAGCTGCAAGTCCAGTGTGGCCTTTGCCCCACTCCATCCCTTGTGATTTCTGAGTGGAGCTGCCCTGCCATCTGCTCAGCACCAGCGGTTCTGACCTCCCCTTCTCTCTGCATCCTGGATTCCCCTTGGCATGACATGGAGCAGGTCGTTCCTGCCTGCTGCTGGCTGGGGAAGGGCTCAGTGAGGCTCCAGCCTGACCACACTGGTGGGGAGAACACTGAAAGCAGCTGGTGCTGAGGGAAGCAGCCAGCAAAGCCACCCCTCCTGCAGCAGAGGTGACCCTCCAGCTTGGCTGCTGTGGGTTAGGGTCTAGCAGGGTCATGAGGCCAGTCATGTCATCCCCATCCCAGCAGAACCATCCCTGTCTCTGGTGCAGCAGGATGTGGCCACCGACCATCCCTCAGCACCCGGCAGCTGTCCCAAGAAGAGCAGCAGGTTTGTTGTGTCCTCTTGGCACCCTGTGCTCCAGCCATGCCTCTGGTACGTCACCAACACCGCGCCAGTGTTAGGTCTGGCATTGCCTGGCAGCGGCTTGCCCAGCGTGTGCCAGGAGCTGGTACCGAGCCTGGCTGGGCACCTTCAGCAAAGCCACAGGCACTTGGATCAGGTGCCTGATGTGGCAGGAGCAGCTCCTGCCCGAGCCAGCTACCAAGAGCCTTCACCCCTGCGCGCCAAGCCGTGGGCTCCAAGCTGTGACATGCTATTTGTATGCAAATCGCTCTGGGAGTGCAGGAGCCCGAACCCACCCCTTGGAAGTCAGCTGTAATTAGGTTTGCGATGCGTTTCCCGCAGCCCCGGGGATGCCGCCGTTAGCGCAGAGACCGATGCCTGCCTGACATCTCCCCCCTCGCCTGGTTTCGCTGGTGATTTATTTATCTGTTGGGTTGTTTTGTTGTCTCAGCAGCCTCTGTTCTCCGGGAGCAGCAAACACTGGGAGTCCATTTAAAGAAACCCAACTCTTGTCTCATTTCTGTAATTTACTATGCAGAGGTTCTTGGAACCTGTAGGGTTGTGTTTTGCATGCACGGATCTACCTGCTCACATAATGCAGGTCTAACGAGCCTGAGGATGAGCCACTGATGAGCCAGGCTACCAGGGAGATGGATGGAGACTCCTTTTTACAGGGAGTCCCATGGAAAAGACAAGGGGTGATGGGGACAAGTTACTGCTGGGGAGATTCCCGTTGGACTCCAGAAGAAAATGTTTCCCCATGAGAAGAGTTGGGCATGGGAATCATCTCCCAGGGGAAGCAGTGGAGTCTCCTGCGTTGGTCAGTTTGAAGACTCAGTCTGACAGGGTGCTGGGCCAGCTCAATTCAGCTCCACCATCACCTGGAAAGATTGGACCGGATGATCCTTGGGGTCCTCTCCAACCTGGCACTCTGTGCCCCAGCAGTTTGATGATTCCCCACCAGTGCCTTGTGACAGTGAATCTCTGGCAGAGCTGCCCCGGGCTGATTTATGGTGGAGCTTGTTTGTGATGCGCAGGCACAGCCCCATGCCTGCTGCTAAATGAGCTGCCGGCAGTCGTTAACGGCAGTCGTAACCGGGATTTATGGGGTCTGGAGCGAAGCCGTGGGAGAGGCCAATTAAGCCACGGCTGTGCTCAGGTACCTCTGGAAACCAGCTCTGTTAATCTATGCTGACTAATTAGTGTGTTCTCTTTCAAACGATGAAGCTAGTGAGGAGCATGTGAGGCAGTGTGGGGTGCCCAGGGCAGGCAGCCCTGTGCCCTTGCTGATGGCCAGTAGCTCCCCAGCAGCCTGCAGACCTCTGGGCACATCTCTGGACCACAATCTCTTCTTGTCCCCATGTCACCTTCAAAGGCAGTTACCTGGATCCATGGGTTCTCACCACTCTTGGCCCATGCTGCCATCCCACATGATGCCCCAGGTCTTCCACCACAGTCCTCTTGTCACACAGGGTGTTGTGAGCTGCTCTTGGCTCTCCTCCCAGTTAGGGCTGTCTTGGGGCTTCTCTCTATGGGGCAAGCCCCAAAGCTGGTGGCTGTGGGTGGTGTTTTAGGGACCCTGCAGGTGTGAGCTGACTGAGCCCCCAGAATGGTGCAGTGGAAGGTGACTGACTCTGGGACACCCTTCCTGCTGCCTGGGGTCTCTGTGGTCAGGCTGCCCATGAGCTCTGCTGCTCTGTGCCAGGCACACGTGGGCACCTTGCATTAAACACAGGGGCTCTGTTAAAAAAAACCAACACTCTTTGGGGCCCTTTTCAGGGCATTCCCAGCATGGGTGCTGGTGCCAGCTGGTACCTGTTGAGTGCTGGCCTTGTCCTGGATGCCAGTGTTCCCTGCCCACTCTCTGCCAGCTCCCTGCCTGCTGCAGCTTGGGAGACCCACAGCACTGTGAACCTGGCTGCAGTGGATGTGATGGTTTGGTACAAGACCAATTTACAAATCTTTCCATCCCATTACTTTTTATTTGCTGTGGATGTTCCCCTGTCAGAGCAGATGATTCAATTAGTGCTCAGCTGGGCTGCAGAGATGTGCCATTTTCCCCTGGTCTGGTGCTGCCTCCCTTCCCTTACAGCCCAGAAACAGCTGGGTGCAGGCGGGACCTGTCTCAGAGTGCCTGGGCCTGAGCCAGGCCTGGCAGGGTGAGTGATGCCCTCGTGAGCACGAGCCAGGTGCACCCTAATGCCATGGGGGAGATGTGCCACGTTAATTGCAGTCGTTGTGGCAGAAGTCGTTGTGTTTTCTTCAGCAAATGGCAGTTGGTGTAGGGATGGGGGCTGAAGGGCTGAGCACAGCCTGCAGCAGAGGCTGGCTGCTGGCTGATGTTGCCCATGCCAGCAGCCGGGGCAGGTGGCAGGACCTGGGGTAGAGCCACTGCTGGAGGGAGCTTTGTTTGCCCTCTCCTGCCCTGTCCTGTCTTGTCCTGCCCTGTCCTGCCCTGTCCTGCTGGGAGGGGACACCCCGCCAGCCCCGCGCTGCAGACGCCCCTTCCCCGAGCCCCTTCCTCACTGTCGCCACCTGCTGGCCTTGCAGGAGCCTGATGCCACGGACGCTGGACAGCCAGATCACGGTGGAGAAGACCCCCAGCTACTTCGTCACCAAGGAGGCCCCGCGGCGCATCTTCAACATGTCTCGGGACACGAAGCTGATCGTGGTGGTGCGGAACCCGGTGACCAGGGCCATCTCGGACTACACGCAGACGCTCTCCAAGAAGCCAGACATCCCCACCTTCGAGGGGCTGACCTTCCGCAACCGCAGCCTGGGGCTGGTGGACACCTCCTGGAACGCCATCCGCATCGGGATGTACGCCGTGCACCTGCAGAGCTGGCTCCAGTACTTTCCCCTCTCCCAGATCCACTTTGTCAGCGGGGAGAAGCTGATCACGGACCCGGCCGGGGAGATGGGCAAAGTCCAGGACTTCCTGGGCATCAAACGGGTTATCACGGACAAGCACTTCTACTTCAACAAGACAAAGGCTTCCCTTGCCTGAAGAAGTCGGAGAGCAGCGGCTTGCCCCGCTGCCTGGGCAAGTCCAAGGGCAGGACTCACGTGCAGATAGACCCCGAGGTGATCGAGCAGCTGCGGGACTTCTACAGACCTTACAACGTCAAGTTCTATGAGACGGTCGGGCAGGACTTCAGGTGGGAGTGAGCCTGGGAGCAGCGCTCAGGGATGTGAGGCTGCAGGCTTCCCTCAGGAGGGCCCTGGGGGACCCGAGCCAGGAGCCCCTGGCCAGCTCATCCTGCCCCAAATCTGCGAGCAGAGGCAGGCAAGAGGCTTCCTGGGCTCGGGGGAGCTTGGGATGCTCCAACGTGAGCTGAGATGGGGGAAGACACAGAGTCCTGCCACAGCCACCGTGGGATGAGTGCCCAGGAGTCACTGCCCATCCTGGCAGGTTGGCAGTGCCATGGGGTCCCATTTGCTTATACTGCCACGTGGTGACTGGGGGGCCATCACCATGGCCCCATCTCACAGCCTAGGCACAGGCTGCTCCAAGTCACATCCCTCCTCTGTGTCCAAAACCAAATGGGTGCTCCAGGGCTGCGGGCAGCAGGTGTGGGGCTGTCCCCTGGGGCCACATCCTGCCGCGGTGCCAGGGTGGGCAGAGCTGAGACTGCCCCACTTTGCCTTTTGTCACACGTGGCAGTGTGGAACTGTGAGGGCAGCGAGATAGCTGCTTGGGAAAGGGATCTGTGGCAATGTCCTGCTGATGTGTCCTGTGAATAAAGCACAGCCTCCTGCTGTTACGGGTACTTTGGTGGCACCAGTGTCCTTGCTCAGCATGTCACCCCTTGGTGTAAATAAAAGCAGCTACCACTGGTCCGTGCATGGGCTTTTCTTAGGCCACAGCTGGCACCCCATGCTGCACTGCTGCCCGTGCCACACAGAGTCCACTGTGCCCATGGGCCAGGCAAGGTGGTGGCTATGGGTCAGCCTGGCATGGCAAGCAGGCGACCTGTGGCACAGCCCTTCAGGATGGGGATCCCTGGGTTAATGCCAGCCCTGCCAGGCGCAGGGGCAGGCGCTGCGTCAGAGGCTCGCAGCAGTAATTGCTGTTTGGAGCTAATGGGCTTCTGCAGGAGCCTGGAATTGCACTGAAATGTCAAGCGCTGCACGCTTTGCTGGGCAGCCCCCAGCTGGCACACAGCTCTCTGCCTCTATCGCTGGTGTCCTTCAACTTACCTGCCCAGAAGGGGCAGCTGGACAGGGTAGAGGAGCTGCACCATGGGCAGGCTCTGCACACAGGGACTGGCAGCTGTGGCAGATGCCCTCCCCACCCACCCTGCCTCAGCTGTATGACACAGAGCAGCATCTGCAACACCTGCAGCACCCACAGTGGGCACTGGAGATGAGCCCCGGTGTACACTTGCCCTGGGCAGCTCCAGCAGGATCACTCCTAGCCACAGCATGACCATGCTAGATGCAAGTCTGGAGCTGCTGCACCTTCCCTGAGCAGGGCTGGAGCAGAGTCCTCCTCCTGTGCTCCCCACTGCTCCCCAGCCCTGTGGGTCCCCCATGCAGCACCAGCCCAGCCGCTTGTCCCTGAATTCAGCCAGGCACTGGGTGGCACACAGGCCCAACGTGGGTCAGCTCCGTGGCTGCCTCTCCAGTGAGCACCTCACCACTCCCCACACCTCTTGGAGCCCATTGTGGCACCAGCCACCCAAGTCTTGGCTTCTCCATGGTGCCATTCTGCAGCTGGGCTCTTCCCAGGAGAACCCCACAGAACTTGCCAGTGCAGTGTGAGTGCCACAGCAGGGTTGGTGCTTGGGCACTGGTGGCTGTTAGAGCCCCATGTACTCGATGACAGGACAGCCCAGGGTATGGCAGAACAAAAGCCCTTCCCAGGCCCCCTCTGCCCACTGCCAGTGTGGCACTGGGCACGAGGGCAATGCCCAGCCAGCCCCACTCGTTCATGGGGAAAGTGTCTGGGGAATGGCAACAGAGGCAGGGTGTCCTCCCGGGTTTGATGATGTATCTGGAGCCCTGTGCCAGAAGGAGCAGGGCAGAGGTGAGTGCCTGGCCCCAGGTACCACCTGTCCTTTGGCACAGGGCTGGGGGATGCTTCAAAGCGATGCACAGAGGGGATGCAGCACAACCATGAACCAGTTTAAGAGGCCTTACTGGAAGTGATTACTGCCCAGTGAGCTCTAATAGGAAAAAATTGGAGGTAATTAATGGAGATCTAATAAAGCTCTGTCTGCATCCCTTCCACTCTCAACCAGCAGCAGCCACAGGAGCCGTGGGGGGACCCAGCATCAGGGGGACTCAGAGCCAGCTGTGGCAGGTGGAGGGAGAGCCCGGGATTCAGGGCTGTCTGCAGGAAGCTGGGATCTTTTCTGGTATGATTTTTCCTTTAAAGGAGAAAAAAGCCATGCACAGTGAGAGTCACAAATCCCAGCCCCGCAGTCGAAAAGCCATTTCCAATCCACCCGGAGGAGGCAGAAGGTGCTGGGTTAGATTGATCCCCCTGACAATGCTCTATTAGTGGGAAATTAGAGCTGGAGCCCGAGGAAACCGCAGCAATATCAAACAATTACTTTACATTTGTCCTTACAAATGGAAGGAGCAGAAATGTGCTTAAATCAAGTATTAGATTTCCAAAGGGTAGGCAAATAAGGGCTCAGGAAGGGCTGCACTGGAAATGTTCATCACATTATGAGCTCTTAAGACACGGCTTGAAAAGCCTGGGAGTACCCAGGCTGCCTCCCGAAGAGGTAGGGAGGAAGGGTGGTAAGAGCTGATGGTTTGGTCATGCCAACCACAAGGGGAGGAGTTCCCCCTCCCTGTCTAGATCCTTCCCACTATGAATGCCCCCAGCCCAGGGGACATGGGGAGCCAGAGCTGTCGCTGCAGCCACAAGAGCCAACTCGGTGGTCCAGGTGCCCCGGAGTGCCTCTCGCTGGCTCCTCCAAGGCACACACCGTGCCTGTCTCGCTGCCTGTCTTGCTGCCAGGCCCTGCAGAGGCGCTGAGGGGGAAGCCCGGGCTCCCTGCAAGCCGTGAGTCAGGGCTGTGGGACTGCCCTCGTTTTCTGGACAGTTGCTCACATCCACACATGGACCGAGCAGCAGCTCTGCAGCGCACGGGTCCTGCTCCAGACGCCGCTTCCCACACCGGGACACCGAGGGGCTCCCGGGCAGCACCGCGGAGCATCGCCGACCTCCTGCTCCCTCTGAGAGACCCAGACTCTGGCCGGCCCTGCCACGCAGAGGGTGAGAGCCCTGGCAAACCAGCTTAGCTGGGCTAATCCCCTCCCAGGGGCTAAATCTGCTGGGAGCTCCGACTTTGTGAGTGCCTTCAGATCCCACCAGGGCACACGGCTGGTGGGTGAGGGACCTGCTCAGGGTCCAGCTGCGGCGTGTTTGGTAACGACCAAACCAGGGAACGATTCCAGTCTCCACGGAAGACGGGTCGGACACAGCCCCCTGGGCTGGGCAGGGTCTGCAGCGGGACTGTCACCATCACCTGCGGGAGCAGGAAGGACACTGCAGGGCTATGCCCGTGCCCCAGGGGAGTGGGCATGCCAGAGGAGGGTACACTGGGCTCTTCCATGGCTGCCATCGGTCACAACCATGAGTGGCAGTGAGGCCCGTGGTGCAGTCATAGGGAACTGGCTTTGTGAAAAGTGTGTCCTGCATTACTCAGTTGCTGTCCTGAGCAGCTCCTTCACCACCAACCAGCTGTGACAGTCGGGAGGAGAATCCTGGCTTTAAGTGCAAGCTTCACAAGCCAGCAGATGAATGGCAGCAAGCTCTGCAGAGTGTTTGCTGGGCTGCCTTAGGGCAGCTGTTCCCGTGTAGAAGGAGATGGAGAGCCTTGCTGGAGCATGCTGCACAGCCCTGTTCAAAGTGTGCAAAGACAGGAGGACAAGTGGACCTTTTGTTAACCTGGTTAACAAATGTGCCAGGTTCTGTGTGCTGAACCCAGCCTGACCCTGGGAGGCTGGGCTGCAGGAACAGGATGTGCCAGGGATGGAGATGGGCATGCAGGGACACAGCGATGCCCCAGAGCTGTGCAGGTGGCCAGACCTTGCCCTGTGGCTTGGCATCCATCCCCTGGCAGGCTGTTGGGATCACCCATGGTATTCATGTCACACCAGAGATGGTGGCAGTGTAGGCACAGGGTGCTGGCTATGGCAGGAGGTGCCAAACACCGCTCAGTAGGAGGGTGCCCATGCCTGTGTGAAGCCATCCCTGGCACAGCAGGTCCTGCATCCCTGCTGCCCTGGTGGCACAGCCGTTGCGTGTCTTGTGTTTTGATGGGTTCACTCAGGCTTGAACCCCAGAGGGCAGCTGTTGAATATTTATTTATCAACTCATAAATACTTCATCATAATGAAGGCAGCTAAAGTGGGCCCTGATCCTGCTCGTGCTGCAGAGCTCTCGAGATGAGATGAGTCGAGGGAAAGCTTCCCAGGACCCATTTACATCACTGCCAAGTGCCCTGCCTTGGCATACCCATGGGAGCCATGGCACTGCCTCTGCCTGACAGCACCCTCTCCTCCTCACACAGGCCCTGAGCAACCCCTCCCTGTGGGACCATCCCAGGACACCCCAGGCAGAAACACTGGCTTTGACTTCACCTACCTGTTAGTTATTCACCTTCTCTGTCTTCCCTGGCCCCACCCTGGGGCTGCCCTGGGGGCACCACAGTTACTCTCTGCTGGTTCTGTGACCAGCTCCACACCAGCAAGCTCAAGTCATGTCCCTGGACAAGCACATTAAGTGAAGTCCAAGCATTTCCAGCTGCACGAGGAGAGTCACTCACGACTCAGACCAGGGTGGGATCACAGCAGACACCAAGAAGATTTTGATCTACTTCTTATTCGTTAACATGATTCAGTTCCACCTCTGGATCCATGTTTATTGGCAGCAGCAGGGATGGGGATGGAAGAAAGGTCCTGGGAGCGGTGGGTGGGAGCAGCCTCTGCCCTGTGTCCCCACCGCGATGCTTGGCAGCTGGACCCCCAGCTGGTGTTGGCCATTACAATCTCCCACCATAGCTGTGCCTTCACAGCAAGCTCCCCACATTCCCAACAAACCCAGCTGGGCACCACTTAATACAATCATTATGGAAACCTTTAACCCACCTGCCTGTGTGGCACAGAGATTGTGCAGGCACAAAACAAGGGGTGCCAGCTTTGTGCCCAGAGTGAGCCTCTACTCTCCTTCCTTCCTTCCAGGAACCCTCCAGCCTCCCAGTCCCGAATCTGCCCCAGTCTCCTGCCAACAGGCACTCAGAGCAGGGCAAGCAGCAGCCCAAGGGCACAGTTCCCTGCGCGCTCACAGCACAATGCGGGTGACCAGCTGTGCCAAGGAGGCGCTAACGGCTGCCCCCGGGGCTGGCAGCAGCCGCTGTTGCCAGCCTGCCCTCCCTCTCTGCGCAGCTGATGAACACCTTTCATTTGCTTTGAAAGTTTTCCAAGTCCTGCGAGCTCTGCTCAGCGCCGCGGCCATGGGGAGCGTGGGGAACCGAGAGGAGCTGATGGGATCAAGGCTGCTCTGAAGTCCAGGCTTCGTTGCATAATTCATTACCTGACAGCTAATTAGCCAGCTGCTCCAATTAGGGTGACTCCTCTTCAGCCAGGGCTGAGGGCACGGCGTGGGGGTGACACTTGCCGGCCATGCCAGCAGTTCACAGGACCCATGGGTGTCAGGTGCTACCTGGAAATGCTGCCAACAGATGGTGGTGGGTGCCCTGCACAGCGATGCTGTGAAGGTACCCTCAGAAGCCCTTTAGCACTGGCTGAGGGATACTCCACATCCCCACAGCAGCTCTGAGGGGTCTGGTGGCACGGGGTGGTGTGAGAGTGGCCAAAACAGGGCGATGTGCCAGGCAACCCAGGGGTGGGCACATCTCTCCAGGGCACATGGGTTATGCTGCTGCCACATGGCCCTGCTTGACTGTGAGATCAGTGACACCTCACCTGGCCAAAGCTGGCAGCAGTGGGCACAGCAGGAAGCAGTGGTCAGGGTGGACAGCAGAAGGCAGGGTGGGAAGTGGCAGAAATAGCAGGCAGCAGCAGACAGGGTGGGCAGCAGTGGGCATGCTGGCCACGGAATCGCTGCTGGCAGCCTGGGACTGTGCAAGCTCCCAGGAGGGACAAAGAAGCTGCTTCGGGGCTCACACCATGTGGCTCTGGGTCCCCAGCTGGTGCTGAGCCATGGTACGAGGGAGGTCCACGCTGGCACTGGCAGAGTCAATGCATCTCCCTGCCAGCCCCAGCCAGCCCTTGTAGCTCTGGCACACGCCGGTCGTTGCTCTAAGGAGAGCTGAGGTATAAACAATTTACCCAGGACTGGAGGGACTCGAGTGAGTTCATTGCGATTAGAGAAGCTGTTGGTAATTATCTGAGTGCTCGTGGTTACCTGGGGACCTCTAATCGGCCACGGCAACGACTTCAAGTGGCTCATGTGGCATAACAAGCAGGAGAGGGAAAGTAGGAAGGGGTTCGCTCCATCTGCAGCAAGGGCAGAGAGGGCTCAAGGACAGGGAGCTGCTGCTGCAGCACCATGGCCATGGGCACAAAGCTGCTGCTTCACCAAACCTAGAAGCAGGTCAAGGATGAGCCCTGGGCAGAACTCAGTGAGCCGGGAGAGGCACAAGTCTCTGAGAGCTGAGTGAAGCTTCTGCTTCCTCGGACAGGCATTGCTGTGAGGGATGTGGTGTGAGGGATGTGGTGTGAGGGATGTGCTGCTGGGCACGGGGCACATCCTGGCTCCATGGGGCAGCCCTGGGGCTGCCCGGGCTCCGTGACCCACATAACTGGGCCGTGGCATTGCCCTGGTGTTGCCTGCCATGGACTCACCCTGCAAACTTGAACTGACTTCATGAGACTCGACTGAAATTAAATCAAGAACAAGGGTGAGGAGGGGGCTCCCCTGGGAGAAGGCAGGGGTGCCCAGCCCTGTGGGAAAGGGCATTGCTGGTCCCAGAAGGCAGGGGCTTTGACCTGTACCTCTTCTCTTCATGCAGTTCCTACCGTCTCCCACCTTCCCCCGGTGCTGGCAGGTCCTGCTGGCTTTGTGCATTTTCAGCCTGTTTCCTTATTTAAGGAGCAGTGATGCAGAGCAGGGGATAATCCCTGTCCCATCTCTGCCCACTGCAGCGCTGCCTTCTGCTGCCACCGCGCTGGGTCTCGGCGCTGCTAAGAGAGCAGTGCAGTCATTAAGCTCTAATTTCAAAAACAAAGATAAAATTATGTGATTAAGATCTAATTAAAGCCGAACTCCCCGCGCCATGAATCACTCCAGCGCGCAGTTTAATGGATGCCTTTCCAAGCCATCAGGCGTTCCGTTTCCTTCTGCGGCCGCTGATGTCCCTGCAGGGACGAGCTCCGCTCAGCTGCTGTTTGCTGTCGCTGCTGCCGCTTTGGCTGGGGACCTCTAAAAATGTTTACATCTGATCTGGGAGCTCGGAATCCATTTCCAGCCAGACAGAACATTTCACTCCGCGCGCTCTTTGAGAGGAGTCTGCGGAGAGGAGGGGAGCAGGGAGCGTTCCTCGGGCCGACGCCAGCCCCAGCCCCAGCCTGGGACCACCAGTTCGGCGATGCCAGGTGCTCTGATGCAATTAGCAGGGACCGTGGGCACGCTGCCTAGTGGCAGGAGCTGTGCTAAGCGCCAGTAAAACTCTCCTTGTTAGGAAAAGCAGCAAACGAGGACCCTCCCTGCCAGTTCTCGGGCTGGCAGATCCGGGGGCAGCGCTGCAATCTTTTTGACAGAGAGTTTTGGCATTTTCCTCTTCCCCAGCAAAGCGTCATCTGCTGCCGTGCCAGGGCTGCCTCTCCTAGACCAACACAAGCATTTTAATGTCATTGCTCCTGCAGCCACAGCCTGCCAAGGCAGAAATGCTGCCAGGAGCTGCCCACCCTGGACCCACCAGCCGCAACGGCAACCAAGCATGCCACACTGTCACCATCCCGGCTCGGCCACAGAACCACAGCCCAGCCACACGGGCATGGGCTTTGCGTGCACCTGCAAAATGCTCCTGGGTTTCCAGAGCCAGCTGGCATTTGTGGAGCCCAGCAGGGCAGATAGCAAAGCCATCAGGCTCCTGGCAGAGGCAATGGCACAGCTTGTCCTGTGTGACAGCAGGAGCTGGAACCTCCTTCAGCTCCCACCAGCTACACTAGGCAGTACCCATCCCCCAGGGTGGTGCCAGGCTCCCAGCCCAGCCACTACAAGCTGAGGCAGAGTCCCCTGAGCTGTGCTGCCTCTGGAGGATTAGGAGCAAGAAAATCTTATGCTGACATGAATCCAAGGATGAGGAGTGGGGAGGCCCAGCAGATGTGCACATCTGCATCATTCATGCAGCCCGGCCATGGCAGCAGCTGGAGGGATGGTCCTGCCAGCAGCCTGGCAGCCCTGAGGGATGTCACTATGTCTGCAGGGTGGTTATGTCCCTCCAACCAGCAAACACTGTGAAATCTGTCCCCAGAAGACCCCACAGTGCCTGGCATCATCTGGGTTGAGATGTGCTGCATATGCCAGCCAAGGCAGCAGCTGCCAGGGTGCCCATGGCACTGCCAGCACTGTGAAGGTGGGCGGCACAGCCCCCAGTGCTGACCACTCAATGCATTAACACCCATGGGAAGGTGTGAGATGAGAACAGCCCTTGTGGAGAGCATCCAGTGAAGTGCTCATGAGTGGGATAGTGGGGAAACACAGAAGGGAAAAACACAGGCAGGAAACCTCTTTAGTGTGAGGATGCTGAGGCCTGGAGCAGGCTGCCCAGAGAGGTTGTGGAGTTTCCTGCTCTGGAGAGATTCCAACCCTACCTGTCCATTGTGATCCTGGGCAAGCTGCTGTGGGTGCCCCTGCTTGAGCAGGGGGTTGGACTGGGTGATCCTCAGAGGTCCCTTCTATTCTCACCATGCTGGGATTCATGGATTCTGTGTGGCTTTGTGGAATGGATAAAAAAGGTTGTTGGAGGGAAACAAGATAAAGAGAAGTCACAACCCCACTTAGGTCTGGTGTGGTACCTTTTTTTGATAGAACACCACGTTGTCCCTGCAGTGACACCTGAAGTGAATACAGCTCCTCCTGGGGACAGCTGAAACAGGTACCCAGAAACTGCCAGAAGAGGGAGGAAGATTGCCATCCCTCATCATCCTCTGTAAAAGGAGGCAGTTCATAGAATCAGTAAGGTTGGAAAAGACCTCAAAGATCATCAAGTCCAACCTGTCACCCAACATCTCACAACTAGTAAACCATGGCAGCAAGTGCCATGTCCAATCCCTTTTTGAACACCTCCAGGGATGGGGACTCCACCACCTCCCTGGGCAGCACATTCCAATGGCTAACAACTCTGTCTGGGAAGAACTTTCTCCTCACCTCAAGCCTAAACTTCCCCTGGTGCAGCTTGAGACTGTGTCCTTTTGTTCTGGTGCTGGTTGCCTGGGAGAAGAGACCAACCCCCCCCGGCTACAACCTCCCTTCAGGTAGTTGTAGACAGCAATAAGGTCTCACCTTCCTCTTCTCCAGGCTAAACAACCCCAGCTCCCTCAGCCTCTCCTCATAGGGCTTGTGCTCGAGGATTCTCACAGCTGCACCTCTTCTCAGACACACGCAAAGAGCAGTAAGTTAGGGTAATGCTCCCCAGATGACTCAGCCAGAGGAGATAAAGGGACTGAAATTCAGGAGTGCTTCTGCCTCATATCATCAGGGGATGAGCTTCCCTAATGCAGTCCTTACCACACAGCAGGGCTCAAACGCAGCTTGTTTCTTTTAAGAGCTGGACAAACAGCTTGGGACATGCTTTAGAGGTGTTGGTTTGACAGTTGGACTTGATAATCCTTGAGGCCTTTTCCAACCTTCATGATTCTGTGAGTGCATAGACAGAATAGGAAATACTGGCCCGACCTGCCCGTGCAGTGCCCACGGAAGTACCACGGGGAGCAAAACCAGAGCAGTGCTGGCCAGCCTCTGTGGTGCTGGCTCCCCTGCTTGCAAGCAACTGGTTTTGGGTGATTATGGGAAGCACGGTGGAGTTTGCTCCTGGCTAAGCCAGGAGGAGATGGACTGGGATGGGACCAACGAGAGGGAAGGAAGAGGAGAGCATTGGGGCAGAAGATGCTGCAGGATGGTCGTGGGACTGCACCAGCACCCCCAGTACCGCCAGTCCTTTGCTGGCTGCAGCAGGACGTGGCTCACCTCTGCAGCAGGACAGGGGTTGCTGGGGCAAACTTCAAAAGCAGGAGAAGCTGTTGTTTCTCTGAGTTAATATTCCCTGTGGATCTTGTTCTCCTCATTATTCTGGTCGTTACTTAAGCAACAGCCGCTCGTCACTTGTGGTTCAGCAGCTGAGGGAAGGGCTGAGTGCAAGAGGCTAATTTATTTTCTTTTAGTGCTTCTCATCCATGGCAGCCCCTGGCTGCTCCTCACCGCTGGTAACCAACTGGAGGCATTTCAGATATTTCTAATGTATGACAGCAACTGGGAAACAGAAATTACCCTCTCTGAAATAACTCCTGAGACAGATCCCTTTTGGCACTTCGCAACAGAGGCACAGCGGAGACGTGGGCTGCGTGTGCTGCTTTTTCTTCCCTGAGCAAGCTGTGAGCCCCTCCAACAGGGTGAGAGCTCACCTCTCACCCCAGAGACACCTCTCATGGACGGCTCTGTGGCCACCAGTCTGGCTGCCCAAGCATCATCCTCAGCAGCCCGGGACAGGCAGCATCTTCCAGTCACCACAGCTGGGTAGCACTGGTGGGCACCTGGGCACAGGGCAGTGAATCATTTCAGTTGTGACATGCTGGCTGCACTTGGTGCTACTGGAGGAATGGAAAGAACACCCCAAATGCAACTCCTAGCAGAAGAGCCCCAGCAGCATGGTGCTCACAGCAGCCCGCCAGCCATAATGCCAGGATGGGAGCTGTCAGAAGCCTGCACTTCCAGCACTGTCCCCACAGCTCTGTGAGCTGCTCCCCACGTTCGCTTGGTGTTGGTGGCAGCTCGTGTGGGCTCTGACCTGCCAGCTCACAGCTCTGGAGTAAGAGAGCTGCGCGAGGTCAGGGCAGCTGCAATGGAATCAGCGACTGCTGTGTTTGAGAAGCTGCTGTGCTCCTTCAGAGAAGTGAAGCCACCACTTGTGGCTTCCCAAGGCACCCTAATAGTGTTCCTCATGTGTGGGGTCTGTCATGTTCACCGTGGGCTGAGCAGCTCCAGTGGAGCCTGCGTGGGGCAGCATGGCAGAGCTGTGCCGTCAGCCCTCCCAGCAAGCCTGTCTGTGCTGGCTGGCCCCAGCCTCTTGGGACACAGGGAGGGGCATGGGGTGGGACATGGGGAAGGAAGGCTGTGGCAGTGCATGTCTCCTCAAGAAGCTGCCACCACCACTGCCTGGTGACAGTGACAACATCCCCTCCCAGTGACAATACCCCTTCCCAGTGACAGCAACCCCTCCAGTGACAGTGACAACAGCTCCTCTCAGTTCTTCAGCCTCATTTTCTGATCCAGTTCCCACTGCAATCCTGGCCAGGGCATGGTGGTGCTGAGCAAAATGCTGTCCAGAGCCTCTGATTCCTATGCTACTGCTGAACTCATCAGAGAACAAAGTCAGGCTGGTCTGACAGGACCTGCTCCTTCCCAGCCATGCTGGCAGGCGTGGATTTATGCTCCCAGGCTTCAATTCTCCCATTAATTGAAGCCTGCATTAGTTTTTCCACCCATTTGCCCAGGATTAATGCCAGGCTAATTGGATGGATTTGTCCGAGCCCTCTCCCTCCCTCCGCTGTCTCCTGGTACAAGGCTTTCTCCTCCCACCCAACACCATTTCCAGCTTTTCAGGATCAAGAGGGAAGCTCCAAGGGGAGCTGCTTCTGACTCTGGTTTAAATCCACCTCTCCCCAAAATGCTTTTGTGCAGCTCTCAGGGCCAGGCTGCCACAGGACCCTGCAGTGGCACCTGGCACTGCCCACTCTCTGTGCACTGGCATCACTACACTGCTCACCAGCCTTTGCCCAGCACTGCTCTGGATGTTTCCTTGCAGCTTCCAGGTTAGAGTTTGCAGGGGAGGTCGTGCTGCTGCCAGATAGACAACAGCCCTGTGCCCAGATCCTGACAAAGGTGGACAGGCCACAGTGGTGCAGACTCTGCCAGTGCTGCCCATAACTCCACAGCATTCAGGATGTCTCCAGGGAGCTGCCTGTGGGCAGGATGGGGCACCTGTGTCCCTAGCATGGGACATGACACTGGCAGAGAGCCATTCTGCCAGCCAGCAAGATGGGGCAGGGGAGAAGGGGCTGCCCAGAACCAACAGCCACGGCAGATGGAGCATCCCCGGCAGAGATCCCCTGGGATCACAGGCCCTGCATAAGATGCCCTGTGCCAGGCACTGGCACAGCTGCTCCACACATGTGAATGCACCCCAAGAGGATGGGCAGCAGTGTCCCACATGGCATGACTGGCACATGGCAGCCCCAGAGTCCTTGCAGAGCTGGTGCTTGGCTTGTGCCATTTCCCCCTTAGAATCTCCTCAATGAGAAGTCCTTAGGTAGTTGGCACCTTGCAAATTAATTTTCAATCTCACTTCTAATGAAGGTGCTGCTCCACTGTGTGTGTGTCTGTGTGTGCCCCCCACCCAGGCTCACACCACACAAATCACCACCACTCCTGGAAGAGTCAGCTAAAGGTAATCAAGAAAACCTCATTAGTCCTCATCTACACATAGTACAGAGAGAAATTTCCTGGCCTTTAGTCTTGGATACCCCAATCCATTTAGCTATCTCCTGTGTGCTCAGCCCAAAGGCAGAAGCACAACTGCACCTCCTCTGTGCCAGAGCACAGCTCTTGGCCACTGCCAGCCCAGGAGGGGACAGGTCTGATTGCTCCAGACATGGCTGATGTAGGTCTGGGCCAGCTCATGCCAAGCTGCAGGGCAGGATGAGCATGTTCTGCACCACGGGTGAGCGTGAGCACGTCCTGCATCCAGGGAGAGCTCATCTGCATCACGGTGTCAGCATTTCCTGCCTGCACCAAGCGCGTCCTGCCCAGGACCTGGCCCTGCCCTGGCCCCCCTTGCCTCAAGAAGTGCGAGGCTCATGCTGGCACCACTTTCTGGCACCACTTTCTGGCACCATACACCAGCACCCCAGCCCCTAATTAAAAGAATGAAGCCTTGAGGAGAGCAAAGCTCCACTTCTTTGCACAGCTCTCTCCCTTCAGCACCAGCCTCACCATCATCTTAACAACTTGTGTTCACGGCAGTGCCAGGGCTCGGCACAGCGGCTGGTGAAGGTGGCCATCACATCACGAAGGTCCCCAGGAGCCACCGCGAACCACAACAGCTTCCAGCTCACCCCGGCAGAGCCCCAGCTCTCACTACAGGAACAGCTCAATTAGGACCCTTTGTGCCGTAAAAACATCGGAGTATTAAATGTATTAGCTAAACCTCCTGCTGCTAGGAAAGCCACTCACGTCCCGGCAATCTCAGCAGTGAGCTGTGCAATTTCACCCTGCGATGGGACTGGATTAAGTTCTTCCCACAAAAGCCTCTTATTCTACAAAAAAAGGAGACCATTAGCAAGTGATGGAATCAATAGGAACCGGCCCCGGTGCTGCAGAGCACCAGAATTAGCTGCGGCGCCGGCAGTTGCACTGAACAGCCCTCCTCAGGCTCTCGGAGGGGAGAGCAGCCCTCAAAGCAGGGGAGTTGTAGGGCTCTGGTGCCACAGCTGGAACTAACCATAAGCCTGGCACAGCTCATGGCAGAGCCCCTCTGGATGGGAAGCTGGGCAGGGGCGTGGGCAGCCACAGCTGCCAGACACGTGCCTGGGTGATGGGATGAGCAGTGGGAGCTGGTGGGTGGAAGGCTGCAAGGCTGGGAACCCCTTCTCATGGAATCACAGAGAGGTGGGAGTTGGAAGGGACCTCTGGAGATCATTGAGTCCAAGCCCCCTGCCAGAGCAGGTTCACCTGAAGAGCAGGTTGCACAGGACAGCATCCAGGTGGGTTTGGAACGACTCCAGAGATGGAGACTCTGGGCAGCTTGTCCAAGTGCTCTACCAGCCTCATAGGAAAGAAGTTCTTCCTCATCTTTAGATGGAACTTCCTATGTCCTAGTTTGTGCCCATCACCTCTTGCCCCGTCTCTGGGCACCACTGAAAAAAGGCTGCCCCCTCCTCCTGACATCCACCCTTTTATCTCTTCCTTCTTGTCCTTCTCATCTTTCTTCTCCTTCTTAACCTTTTTGTCTTTCTTATCCTTCCCTGGATGGCATCTGGAGCTGCTCAGCTATTTTTGCTGCAAGCTGGGCTGGGAGCTTTTATCCTCAGCCCCTCCAACCCCCACCTGCAAACAGCCACCACTGCTCTGAAGCCCTCTGCTCCAGGACACAAGGTGGACCTCAGGTCCCTGCTCTTTGCTGTTGCCTGCCGAAGGGGCTGGGTTTATTTTGCGGCGGCTCAGCCTTGGGCAGGGTTGGGTGAAATGCATCAAAGCAACAAAGAACATTGCAAACCTCATGAAAGAAGTACTTGCCAAATAGGTTTTCTTCAATTTCTCCCAAGTGGGCTCCTCTGCTGTAACTCCCTACGTCAGCCAGCACAGAGACTGCTGCGGTGGGGACAGGCTTTGTGCTGGGGAGCAGCTCCCACCCTCCCTGTCACCCCCTCTGCTCTGGTCCTCAGCCCACGTGCCCAAGGAGCTGCCCTGGGGAAGGTGCCCAGGATCCAGCTGTGGCCAACCTTTAGCCACAGCAGCATTGCCAGGCAGGGTGGGCACAGGGTCTGGGGGACAAGAGGACACCCCAAGAGGGGACTTCATCCCAGATGAACACTGTGGTACTGGGGTGGATGCATCCTGGCCAGATTCCAGGCAGGGCAGCCCTCACACCAGGGAGAGACTGAGGGTATCGCCTTAGCTAAGAGCTGTCCTCAGCCGTCCCATCCCCTGGGGACACACAGTAGCCGCCCAGTCGAGCTACAAGTCCTCCAGGGCCGCCCAAGGACTGGCACAGCTCCTGGGGGACGTGGCCTCGCTGGTGGTGACAGGCACAGCGGCAGCAGTTGGCAGGAGAACAGGGCTGTGCTCGGGAACAGCCGCAGCCTCCGATGGACAGACAGGCGGACAACCCCTCCACCCCTGGGCACCCAGCAGAGGCGGGACTCGGTCGCTGGAGCCAGACCCGGTGCTCCCAGCACAAACCACAGCCAGACCCACGAGCAGCGGCAGAGGTGGCCGCGCCGTTGGCTCCTCTGCTCCCCACCCGGGCAGCCGGGAGCGTTGGTAATGAGGAGTGAAAGAGAAGAAACAGAATCGGGAATGGGTTGGGACTAATTAGGGCGCTGCTTTCCGTGCCCTCATGGGGCCAGCCAGGGCTCCGGTCGGCCGCTCACCGGTGTCCACGCGGCTCCGACCACGTAACGGGGGTGGCGGGAGGAGACCCCTCACCGACATCACCGGAGCCCCCACATCTGGGGAGAAGCATTCAAATCTGGAGCCGTACCTTAAAGCAAAGGAGAGGCTCGAAGCTGAACCTCCCCCAGAAAGCAGCAGAGGCTGGCACAGAGGGAAGAGGAGGGCAGCCACACATCTGGGCACAGCCTGATCTGGAGAGCACAGTGCCCAGTGGGCGCTGGCAGCCTGTTGGCACAGCAGTGATGGCACAGAACCCAGCCAACAGATGCAGCGTGACCCTGGGGATTCACCTTCACACCCTGCACTGCTCCGTGCCAGCGAGAGCACCGCTCTGGAGATAGCCGGTGCCCGAGCCGGCCCCAGCCCCACAGCCATGTGGTCTCCAGCAGGGGGGGCCTGAAGATCTCCCGGAAGTATCACTGTGCCGGAGCCCCCAGACTCATCATTCCCCCGCACTGGGCATGCAGAGGGAGTGGAGCTGCTGGGAAAGGGTTGGCAGTGCCCAGTCTCAGCCCAAACCAGCCCAAAATCCCTGGGGAGAGTGTGCCCAGCCCAACCTGGTGCTGCAGTCCCCAGAGTCCTGCCCCTACCCCTGCCGGGTCTATAAACCAGCATGAGCATCAGCCCCCACTCCCCGGTGCCATGGCTGAGTGTGTTGCTCGGGCAGCCTCCCCTGGGAGTGCCCACACTTTATGGAGCCATGGCTCAAGAATGCTGTCACTTCAGGGAGAAAGGGAATGTGCCTGGAAGGAACTTTATGGGAGAAATTTCGAACGGCTTTAACATTTACCCAGTTTCATATCTTCCTTAGCCCTTTGGGGAGAGCTTAATCTTCTCTAAAATGCAGGTTCCACATGTTTGGAGCTCAGCCAGCCAGGAAAGGCCCCCACCAGGCACCTCCCTCCAGGGGGCCAAGAGCAGCAGCCTGCAGTGGGATGTGAGCCCTGGAGCCCTGACAACTCCATAAATGCTGGGCAAATCTGGATTGTAATATTTAAACACTCACAGAGTACAGGAGAATCCATCCCAGACTGGCAGACACTCTCATGGGGACCAGCCTGAGGCTCCAGGCACTCCTCTCCATCAGCAGTCACTCAGTATCTGTCTGCCTTGAGAGCTGAGGGAATCATGGAATTATTTTGGTTGGAAAAGACCTTTAGGATCATCAAGTCCAAACCTTTAACCCAGAACTGCCTGACCACCACTAAACCATGTCCTTCAGCACCACATCTCCACAGCTTTGAAACCCTCCAGGAATGGGGACTCCACCACTGCCCCCAGAGTTGCCAGTGCTCTGGGGTGAAACATCAGTCATCCTAAAGCTGGATGTGCCAGGGACAGTGGGTACCTAGTGCCACTGCCCAGCCCCTTGGGCCAGTGATCAGCTGCAGGCTGAGTGCTCCTGATTGCAGTGAGGCCATTGGGCTGCTGCTCATCCACCTGCCAGGAAGCAGCTGCTCCCATGCCCAGCACCACACTACACCCAGCTCCTGCTGCAGCACTGGATGTGCCACCCTGGCACAGTGGTTGTGGGAAGGCTGCCAGGACAGCATCCTTGAAAGAGAATGTTTAATGCCCCCATCAATGGCCCCACCACAGGCAGGTGCAACACAGAGAGAGACTGAGAAGTCTCTGGGATTTGTAGGACACTGGGTACCAGTGAGCACGGGCACTGCATTATTTAAGGGCTCTGCCAAGGAAAGCAAATCATTTCAGCTCAGATGGCTTTTTAGGACAGGCTAAGGACGGACCAGGGACAGCAGGGGGATGCACGGAGTCTGCAGCCCACGGGCGTGTGGCACTGGGTGCGTGGCCATGCTGGCACGTGGTATAAGACCCTGAACCCAAAAGAGCTTTTCCTGAAACCCCAGCCCCACTGAAGGCAGCGTGGGACATCCTCCAGACTGGCAGATGACAATGGTTCCTGCCCAGCACAGGTGCTGGTGGCTCTGAGCACAGCAATCAAGGGACGGGCACATGGTGCCCACCTCCATGCTAGGTGTAGAGTGGCTGGCAGCGAGCAGGGTGGCTGGAGCAGGGGGTGCAGGAGCTGCTGATGAATGAGGTGCCCCTGGCTGTGATCCAGAGTCGTTGGCCATGCTGAGCACTCACAGCTCATTTGTTACACTAATGGATTGCTGGAGGTCATTGGCTAATAGGAAAGGGAGAGGAGGGTTATTAGTTTTAATCAGACATTAATTGGCCACAATTGATTACTTAGTTGGCATTTTCAGTGTATTAGGAGGGTTTTCCCCCTGCAGCACCCCGGCTGGCAGTGGTTCCACACCCTGTCCTGGGGTGGACAGTCGGGTAGATACCATCACAAGCAGCTCCCATCCACACGCTTCCCACTGGCCCTTCCCAGGCTGCAGGACCAGCAACTGACCAGGGGCACCCCCACACTCAGCTGCCCCACAGGCACCCCACGCCCAAGGTGCCACCTGCACCCCAAGCTATGTGCTGCCCCAGCCCGGGCAGCTGCTCCTCTGGGCACCGCTCGAGGCGGCAGGAGGCGGCAGGACTGCTGCGGGAACCTCTCGGGTGATGCCACATTTCTCTAACAAGCTTCCAAATGAAAACCAGCATTTGGACTTATTGCATTCTGCCTCCAAATTTGATTACATATTTCCCCCCCCCCCCAGCTGTAAATCTGCCTCCCTTTCTGCAACATTATTATTAAAGCCAGGGTGGAATTGCCGGTGTGATCCGTAAAATTTCAATCCTGGCTTTGACATTCCAGGAAGTTAAAAACCAATTACAGTGTGTGCTTTGCCTCGGGCCAGAATGAATCATTGAACACAGCCACTTCAGCAAGAGAAATTAAAGGTTGAAGCAGCGACATGGGGAAGGTATTAAGTTAAAAATCAAAGGTCAATTAAAGTAAAACTGAGCCTATTTTATGTATTTTTTTGGGTAATATTTTGCTTACATTTCCATTCCTTTCTGATGAGCAAAAAGGGGGAGGGAGGGGCCCAAAATAAACCTCTGCTTCTGTTTATCTGCCAGGTAATAAATCTGGTCTGAAGTTGGTTTGGGGAGCTAAGAGGAAAGCATTCAGGTGATAAAAATCCCGGCCCAATAAGCAGCATTAATCTTGCTGTAGTGCAGCAACGGGGGCAGCAAAACGCAGGCAGCAGCGGGGGAATCACTGACAGCAAAACGCAGGCAGCAGTGGGGGCAGCACTGACTGCATAACACATGAAGAGGGTCAAAGCTGGCACTGAGGAAGGCAAATAGCTGCATGTCCCACAGGTGGCATCTCCTTCAGGACCACCAAGCCCATGAGGACATAAAGGGAGGGAGATGCAACAGGTCCTGGTGAAACCAGGGGGCTTGACTCCTGCTGCGTTTGGCTCTTCAGGGAGAGCAGCAGATGCCCTGTGTGCCCATGGGGGATGTGGGTCGCCCTGTGGGTCCTGTGCAGAAGGGAGAAGCCAGGGCTTGATGGGGTGCTTAGTTGCATGGCTTAGTTGTTTAGGTGGGTTGGATTGGTTGATGGGTTGGACACGATGATCTTGAAGGTCTCTTTAAACCTGGTGTATTGTACTGTATTGTATTTTATGAGGCAGGGTGCAGCATCACAGCACAACTCGCACCAGGGCAGGGTCATGCCCTGAGAGCATCTCTCTGCCTGCTCACAGTTTGGCTCTTTGCTCCAGTTGCCAGCTCCAGCTGCCACCTGCTCCATGGAGAGCGTGGCCACCAACAGCTCCTGGGGCCCCTGAGCAGGGACACACCAACGGGACAGTGACCCACAGGTGTGGGAACCCACAACCAGCCTTGACCTGCAAAGCCACTGCCACTCACCAGAGGAATTAGCAAAGAGGTTTGGGGAGCGGCAGCAAGGGTGAGCAGAAGGGCTTGGAGGCTTCCCAGCATCAAAGCCTCTGCTCACAGCAGCACCTCCTGTCCCCTGCTGTCCCCATCTCCATCCCTGCCCACTGGCCCATCATCCACAGCAACTAGACCAAGCTCCAAGCTGAGGCAAGCAGCCAGAGGCACTTGAGAAAGTCAAGTCCTGTGGCATTTGGGGCCAGGTCACCCCAGCCAGACCCCTGGCCACCAGGGGAAGGGGCACGGGGCATGCCCAGGCTGTCCCCACAGCAGGGCTCCTGCGAAGGGCCCGGTTTGTTTGGTAAATAATGACTTTGCCATCAATATTCCATGAGCCCAGGCACTGCAGTGCATTAAAAAATGATAAGGTCCCTGCTTGCCAGCAGCCGCTGTGCCGTGCTGGGGAGCGGAGTTTAAATGGGGTGTCAGCTGGGCCCGACAGAGCATTCGTCCTGGGGCTGATGGATAGGGTGAGGAACATTCAATACCTCCAGGAGGGATCCATTTGTCACCACTTGGCTCAGAGCAGGGGAAATCAGCAGCCATCCCCATGGCCCTGCTGTGCTCAGGAATCCAGGGCGGGATGCTGGACCTGTGGTTTCCTGGTGATTTTGTCACTGCTGTGGAGCAAGGGCCACGTGGTGCCCTGACAAATGGCTCCAGCAGCCAACCATGAGCTCCTTGGCCCGACCCACACATCTCCAAACAAGAGGTGCCAGGAGTAGCAATAACCCACCAGTGCTCCCAGACAGCTGGGAGCCTGGGAAAGGGCCTCAGGCAGCTGCAGAATTGTCCACTCTGGCAGTGGCCAGCTTCTACCTTCCAAACTTGTTGCCACCCCAACCAGGAGCAGGGTGTGAAGCAGTGTGGGTCAGAGCAGCAGCCCCCAGGGCTTGGCAGGGACTAAGTCCCTCACTTGGATAACCAGCATCCCCAGGGAGGTGGCATGGAAGGAACAAGGCCAACAGGGTGCTGGAGCTCTCCCACCCCCAGGGCAGTGAAGCACCACCAGCTCCGAGCTGCCGGCCAGCCCTCCAGTGGGGAGAGCCTCAGGCCGAGGGCACCACAGTCTCTGCAAGCCAACAGAGAGGTTTGGTAAGGGCAAAGAGTGAGTCACCACCTCCATGGCCAGGAAAGCACAGAAAGGACCAAGGGCTGGCACAGCGAGGGCACATCTCAGCAGCACCAGGGCTGCTGGGCTGCTGATGTGAGACATCACCAGATAATCCAGGTACCAGCAGGTTCCTCTCTGGCTGTGACAGAAGTCCTGCACCCAAGATTCTCCTGAGAGCTGGAACCAGCAACTTTGTCAGTGACCCAAGCCCGCAGAGACCCAACCCCACAGCCCTGTGGCCAAACCCAGTCACCCATCAAGTCCAAGCTGTGCATGTCCACCAGCCAGGTGATCTTTCAGGAGCTCCCTCAGGATTCCTGGTGCACCTCGAAGCTTCACTTAGGTACAGCTGTATGCTTGAAACAAGCTAACAGGTGGAAGCAAGCTCAACGTGCCAGCGAACATCTCTGTGTGCCAGGGGAGGGGGCATGAGCGCGGCCATAGCTGCTGAACCCATCTGCTGAGCAGACTGGGCTGGCAGCCAGAGCCTGGTGTCAGCGCTTTTGATTGGAAGTGAGGTTTTTGCTCCAAGAGGAGCTAGTTTTATGTTTCCATAAATTGTCAACAGTTGGTCAGATCCCCACAGAGAAAGGATCGATACCAGCAGAGGGGAAAAAGTGCTGAGGAAGGGAAAGCGATGCTCTAATTAGAGCAGGATTTAGGAGTGCAGGGGCAGGGATGACAGTGCCTAATATCTTATAATTCATTGACAGCCCCCAAATTAGCTTTTGTTCTGGCTCTGGTGTTAACAAACACCCCTGCAGGCAGCAGCTGCCTGCGGGCAGGGAGCGGGCAGCTCCTGGCGCATCATTCCCTGCCCCCAGCACTGCCAGCACCCTCCTCACCTGCTGCAGCCACCACCGCCTGGGGACCCCAGCTGGACCTGCTCCTGCAAACACACAACAGAGTCCTGGGGTGTTCAGGCTGGAAAAGACCTTTGAGGTCATCGAGTCTTAACTATTCATTTAACTCTACCAACTCAGCTGCTACACCATGGCCCTCAGCAGCACATCTACAAGGTTTTGAAAGTCTTCCAAGGATGGAGACTCCACCACTGCCCTGGGCAGCCTGGCCAGGCCTTGACAGCCCTCAAGGAGAAGAAATTGTTCCTCATGTCCAACCTAACCATACCCTGAGGCAGCTTGAGGCTGTTTTATCTTGTCCTGTTGCTTGCCACTTGGGTGAAGAGCCCAACCCCCACCTGGCTCCAGCCTCCTTTCAGGGAGGTGTAGAGAGCAATGAGGTCTCCCCTCAGCCTTCTCTTCTCCAGACTGATCACCCCCAGTTGCCTCAGCTGCTCCTCACCAGCCCTGTTCTCCAGACCCTTCACCAGCTTTGTTGCCTTTCTCTGGACCTGCTCCAGCACCGCAATGTTCTTCTTGGCCCAAAAGTGACCCCATAATTCAAGGTGCAACCTCACCAGTGTCCAGTACAGGCTCCCCTGCTTTGCTCATCAGCTTGGGGGCATCCTGCTTGTGTCTCCCAAACTGACAGCAGGCTGCAGCCCTGTGCAGTGGGCACCTAGCCAGCCCCAGATCAGGCTCCTGGGGCACAGGGACAGGGTGGAAATCCTGCCTCCCAGACAGTACTACACAGGACATCTCCATCTCCCTGGGGTGTTAGGAGCCAGCACCTTGTTTCACACTCTAATCCCAGCTTAGCACAGGCCGATCCTAGAGCAGGACCCAAACTGCAACCCCAGGCCTGTGCCCAGCTGCACCCTGCCTTGCTGGCCCAGACTCAGTCACCACTCCCTGCCACCCTTACTTCATCTGGCAGTGCAGGGAGTGCCTGCCCACAGACCCTCCTGAGCAAAGAGGGTTAAAACCCCATCAGCTGGAGCTCAAAGTTCTCAGCAGGGAGCAGAGGTGGCTGGAGCAGCCCCCAGGAGCTCCTTTGTCCCTAGACTAGGGTGGGAGCAGCAGCACTAGGGCAGATGCCCTCCTGCCCCTCCACAGCCCTCCCTGGCAGGGTTGGTGGTGCCCTGACAACCCCAGGGCTGTGCAGTGGGCACCCCTGTGCCGTGCTGTGTAGCTCCTGATGCTGGGCCGTGGCTCTAGCACTGGCTGCTGGAAGAGCAGGGCAAGCACAGGCACCAGCACAGGCACCAGCACTGCCACCTCCCAGGCTCAGTGCCAGCAGGAGAGTGGCAGAGCCCTGGGCATTTCTCTTGGCAGCTGAAGCGCTGCTCTCAGGGGAAGTGCAGGGCTCCTGGCCAGGCTCTGGCAGGTCAGCAGGGCAGGGATGAGCCCCATGGCACAGTCCTACTGCATTGTTTGGAGGGACTGTGACTCTCCTGCCAGTGTCCCAGGCAAAGCTGCCCTTGCCTGTTCCAGCCAAAGCTGGAGATCACCCCTGCTCTGTGGTGCAGCTGCTGCTGTCCCCAGGGCTGGAGAAGGGACAGGGTTCATGCTACAGGACACAAGAGGTCAGAGGAAGCTGGACTGAGGCTGCTCTTCACCCTAGAACAAAACCAGAATAAACTCCAAGAGAGTCTCCACCTTTTCCCCACCCATCCCTGCCCTTGCTGGCTCCTGGAGTAGATCAACACCAAACACCTGCAGTGGAGGGGTCTGACCATGCCACCCCATGCCCTGCAGAGCTCAGCATTTGCTGAAGGGATGATGGAGCAGAAGGTGACACTCAAAGAGCAGCAGCAGCCACAACTCTGCAGTGACTCCACATGTGCCCCTCTGCAGCCCCACAGGAGAAGCCCAGAGCCAAGAGCCCAGACAGCACAAAGGGCCCCAAGCTGCCTTGCCCTAGCCCTGCTCTCAGCTCTGCACCAGCTGGACCAGACTAGAGCAGCCCCAGCAGCCACACCAAAGCCCCCAGCCCACTCCTCCTCTTGTGTACTTGGGCACAGACGTGGTGCTGCATCTCAACCAGCGGGAAGACAAAGGAGTGCATGCAGGAAGGAGGAGGAGAAGGGAAATAAAAAAGCCTTAAGAATGAAAACTGGCATCTGAAAGCAAGTTTGCAGAGCAGGAGCAGCAGCCCCTGCTACAGGATCTGATGGCTCACTCAAGCAGGAAAATAAGAGGCTCCATGGAAATGCCCCTGGGCAGCTCCAACCACAGCATCTCCCACTTCTCTCTCCTGTTATGCAGCTGTGACACTGGGCTGCTGAAGTACTTCAGGCCCTGTGTGACCTCCAGACTAGAGCCCAGCAGCCGGGGAATGGCTGCCCAGCCGTACCTGCAGCAGCTCACACAGCCGAGGGTGTCTGCTGCAGGAGGCACAGCCACACATGCAGACCCTTCAGCAGCCAAGACCAACAGCCTGGCCTCTCTCCGTCCTCCTCCTCCGCCCTCTTGCCCTCGCCCCTCTCTGTCCTCCTCCTCCGCCCTCTTGCCCTCGCCCCTCTCTGTCCTCCTCCTCCGCCCCCTCTTGCCCTCGCCCCCCTCCGTCCTCCTCCTCCGCCCTCTTGCCCTCGCCCCCTCCGTCCTCCTCCTCCGCCCTCTTGCCCTCGCCCCCTCCGTCCTCCTCCTCCGCCCTCTTGCCCTCGCCCCCCTCCGTCCTCCTCCTCCTCCGCCCTCTTGCCCTCGCCCCCTCCATCCTCCTCCTCCTCCGCCCTCTTGCCCTCGCCCCCTCCGTCCTCCTCCTCCTCCGCCCTCTTGCCCTCGCCCCCCTCCGTCCTCCTCCTCTCCTCCGCCCTCTTGCCCTCGCCCCCTCCGTCCTCCTCCTCCTCCGCCCTCTTGCCCTCGCCCCCTCCGTCCTCCTCCTCCTCCGCCCTCTTGCCCTCGCCCCCTCCGTCCTCCTCCTCCTCCGCCCTCTTGCCCTCGCCCCCTCCGTCCTCCTCCTCCTCCGCCCTCTTGCCCTCGCCCCCTCCGTCCTCCTCCTCCGCCCTCTTGCCCTCGCCCCCCTCCGTCCTCCTCCTCCGCCCTCTTGCCCTCGCCCCCCTCCGTCCTCCTCCTCCGCCCTCTTGCCCTCGCCCCCTCCGTCCTCCTCCTCCGCCCTCTTGCCCTCGCCCCCTCCGTCCTCCTCCTCCTCCGCCCTCTTGCCCTCGCCCCCCTCCGTCCTCCTCCTCCTCCGCCCTCTTGCCCTCGCCCCCTCCGTCCTCCTCCTCCTCCGCCCTCTTGCCCTCGCCCCCTCCGTCCTCCTCCTCCGCCGCCCTCTTGCCCTCGCCCCCTCCGTCCTCCTCCTCCGCCGCCCTCTTGCCCTCGCCCCCCTCCGTCCTCCTCCTCCGCCGCCCTCTTGCCCTCGCCCCCTCCGTCCTCCTCCTCCGCCGCCCTCTTGCCCTCGCCCCCTCCGTCCTCCTCCTCCGCCGCCCTCTTGCCCTCGCCCCCCTCCGTCCTCCTCCGCCGCCCTCTTGCCCTCGCCCCCCTCCGTCCTCCTCCGCCGCCCTCTTGCCCTCGCCCCCTCCGTCCTCCTCCGCCGCCCTCTTGCCCTCGCCCCCTCCGTCCTCCTCCGCCGCCCTCTTGCCCTCGCCCCTCTCCGTCCTCCTCCGCCGCCCTCTTGCCCTCGCCCCCTCCGTCCTCCTCCGCCGCCCTCTTGCCCTCGCCCCCTCCGTCCTCCTCCGCCGCCCTCTTGCCCTCGCCCCCTCCGTCCTCCTCCGCCGCCCTCTTGCCCTCGCCCCCCTCCGTCCTCCTCCGCCGCCCTCTTGCCCTCGCCCCCCTCCGTCCTCCTCCGCCGCCCTCTTGCCCTCGCCCCCCTCCGTCCTCCTCCGCCGCCCTCTTGCCCTCGCCCCCCTCCGTCCTCCTCCGCCGCCCTCTTGCCCTCGCCCCCTCCGTCCTCCTCCGCCGCCCTCTTGCCCTCGCCCCTCTCCGTCCTCCTCCGCCGCCCTCTTGCCCTCGCCCCTCTCCGTCCTCCTCCGCCGCCCTCTTGCCCTCGCCCCTCTCCGTCCACCTCCTCCGCCCTCTTGCCCTCGCCCCCCTCCGTCCACCTCCTCCGCCCTCTTGCCCTCGCCCCCCTCCGTCCACCTCCGCCGCCCTCTTGCCCTCGCCCCCCCCGTCCTCCTCCGCCGCCCTCTTGCCCTCGCCCCTCTCCGTCCTCCTCCGCCGCCCTCTTGCCCTCGCCCCTCTCCGTCCTCCTCCGCCGCCCTCTTGCCCTCGCCCCTCTCCGTCCTCCTCCGCCGCCCTCTTGCCCTCGCCCCTCTCCGTCCTCCTCCGCCGCCCTCTTGCCCTCGCCCCTCTCCATCCTCCTCCGCCGCCCTCTTGCCCTCGCCCCTCTCCGTCCACCTCCTCCGCCCTCTTGCCCTCGCCCCTCTCCGTCCACCTCCTCCGCCCTCTTGCCCTCGCCCCTCTACATCCTCCTCCTCTCTCTGCTGCGGTCCGGGCCAGCCGCGGCAGGCGCAGCCCCATCTGTATTCTCCTCCACGGCCCAGAGCAGGCGCTGCACTCCCTGCTAAATGAAAAACAGTATTTAATTAGGAGCGAGCTGAGTAGCTCACAATTAAACACTCTGCGACTATCTCCTCGCACAGCTTCAGCCTCAGTTCAATGCAGAGCCATTAAAAAAGGCCAATATTGAACCAAACGCCGGGCAGGGGAGCTGTGTGCCGCATCGCTGCCGGGGACAGGGAGTCGGCTGCGGCACAGCCAGCACCAGCACCCCCGCCGAGGGGACAGGGGGACTAGCCCACCGCAGCCTCTTGCACCTAACGGACACAGGAAGCCGCGATCAGAAAACCACGGGCAGAAACGAGCTGGGGCAGCTGCAGCCTTCCAGCAGAGCCGGAGCTTTCCCCAGGGACTGAGGGGCAAAAGAGGGAGGCTGAGCACAGACACGAGGCATGGCTGGGTGGGTAGGGGAGACCCCCACCTCTGCCTGGCCGAGGCACAGCCCCTGCAAAGGAGCCAGATCACAGCCCATGGGGGCTCGCAAACCGAACTCAACAGCACAAAGGCTCTGTCCAGGTGCTGCATGCTGCTCCTCGGGACCGGCCAGCAGCAGGGACCTCGGCCGAGCACCGGCCGGCCCTGGGCCGCTGGTCGATAGAGGCAGAGGCACTGGGGAGAAGACGGGGGTGAGGCAGGAGCCCATGTGCCCCCCTCCCCAGCACGCAGGCCCGTGCCCAAAGGCCTCTAAAGGTTTTAATCACAGAATCACCAAGGTTGGAAGAGACCTCAAAGATCATCAAGTTTGAGAAGGAGAGGAGCCCTATTCAGGATGCAGAGGTTACCAAGCCCTTGCCTCCCATCCCATATCTGTGCCTGTCGCGGGATACAGTGAACACGGCACCAGAGCCCCCCGACCCTGCCCCCTGAGACATGAGATGCAGAACCACAGCTCAGCCTCGAGGCTGATACAAACCTAAGGAAAAGAAAAGGGATCCCTGCTGAGCCCCAGGAGTGCCTGGCACAGGGGACCATGACCTGCAAGAGCAGGGACACAGCAAGCCCAAAGGAGGGGGAGGGGGTGTATGTGTGTGCAGCCCCTAGACCCTTGCCAGGTGATGGTGCAGAGCTGGGGGGAGGGGGGAAAACAACTCTCACTGAGGCTGGCTGCCTAGTAATAAATTTATTGTATTTTATTACATATTCCCCTTTTTGCACTTTAATTCCAATTCCTCATATCCAAACTCTTCTTTCTGAAAGAAAATGGATCATTTTTTTGTTTGTTTCTTTAAAACATAAAAAATAGAAATTCTGCATATTAAAAGTGCATACACCTTGAATAATAAAACATACAAATAAATAACAAAAGGCATTGACACAGTCTCATGCACTTGTCCTCAAATAATTTAAGATTTATGGTACAATGCTCAACCCCCCGAGTACAGACACAGCCTGCTTTCCAGATCTCTGTACAGCTCAAAAAACATTAAAAGACAGAAGAGACTTATCAAAGGTGTGGGCCAGCCCCACGTCCCGGGATGGGGTGCAGTGGTATGACCATGCAGTTGTCCCAGCTGTGGCTGCTCCAGCGTCAAGCCTCGGGAGCGTGCCCAGGGGAGAGACTGCACTTTGCAACAGGACTTAAAATTCAATTTTAACCAATGGTGAGGCACAGTTGGTGAGCAATATCTGTACAAATTGGGGCTTGGAAGGTCACAAGAAGATCATCTAAGCCGCTTGTAGCCTGTATTCCCTTGTGTCATCCTACCCAAGGCAATGTAGCACCTAAAAAGGGTTTCTTATTGCACTGCACAGACGCCACACGGACCTGACACCGACCTTCTCGTGATGCCTTTGTGCTGCAGGGCCTGGAGTGAAGGGGACTTGGTGTCTGCACTTAGTTTTAATCTGTGTCTTGGAAAGAAACAAACAAAACAAAACACCCAAACCCAACCCCACTGTTTGCAGAGAAATCAAGTGCTATCACCTTGGAAAACAAAAAGCCACCACAACAGAAGAGTCCCTTTAACCCCTCAGACCTCACAGGCATCCTACAGGCCTGCAGCTGCTCCCAACGGTAGCTGCCGCACGGTGCCCTGGGTAAGAAATCCCCGTGTGGGCCCTTCCACGGAATCACCAAGGTTGGAAGAGACCTCAAAAGATCATCAAGTCCAACCTGTCAACACAGACCTCATGACTAAACCATGGCACCAGGTGCCACGTCCAATCCCTTTTTGAACACCTCCAGGGAGGGCGACTCCACCACCTGCCTGGGCAGCACATTCCAATGGCCAACAACTCTCTCTGGGAAGAACTTTCTCCTCACCTCCAGCCTAAACTTCCCCTGGTGCAGCTCGAGACCATGTCCTCTTGTTCTGGTGCTGGTTGCTTGAGAGAAGAGACCAACCCCCTCCTGGCTACAACCTCCCTTCAGGGAGTTGGAGAGAGCAAGGTCTCCTCTGAGCCTCCTCTTCTCCAGGCTAAGCAACCCCAGCTCCCTCAGCCTCTCCTCGTAGGGCTCAAGGCCTCTCCCCAGCCTCGTTGCCCTTCTCTGGACACGTTCAAGAGTCTCAATGTCCTTCTTAAACTGAGGGGCCCAGAGCTGGACACAGGACTCAAGGTGTGGCCTAACCAATGCTGAGTACAGGGGCACCTCTCACCACAGATTAAAACTAAATTTCAGTTCCCTCCACAGGTTAACATCAGATACTGCCAAATTGTTTGGGATTAGGAGGCAAATGACAAAGAGACAAAAAAAAGAAACACAAGAACAAAACCAAAAACACCACACAACCCCAAAAGTAAAATCATCTGGAATGTTGTTTCCAAGCCCTCTCCGACCGCTTCCCAACCCTCTCTGTGCTGGCTGAGCGAGGGGGACAGGGCAGAGCCTGCTGGAGGAGCAGGGCTGAGGACCTGCTCAATACCCAGAGCACTGCTGTGGGGTGGCATGGCACAGGAGAGACCCCGAGACCAACACTTTGTGCTGCTCATAAGATCTCACCAACCTGTGCCCACGTTGGCTGCTCTGAAGCAGGCAGCTGCCCGCTCTGCCCAGTGTGCCCCAGGGGCTAGGATCTGGCCACACCACACTTACAGCAACCCCGGTGGGGCCTGTGGATGAACAAGACCACGACTCAAATGCCAACACGGCTGGGGTTCAGAGCATGACCAGGGAGCACAGCCACCCCTACAGGCAACCACAGCCTGGCATGGCAGTCCCCAGGCTGGCAGGACCCCATTAGCAGTATGGGCACAGCACCCCAACGACTGGGAGCCACTCCCTTGGCACAGAGCCTGAACACAAGCTCGTGTTGGGGGTGCCCACCTCTCTCAGCACAGAGTGCCTCCACACTCACATGGGAGAGGGCAGCTGCAGACAGACCCTGGCCAGGGCTTGCCTCTTAAAGAAAAGGAAAAAAAAACAATAGGAAACAGAAACCCAGTTTGTTCTCATGTCAACCTTCGGATCCCTTTGTGTTGAGCTACACTCCAGCCTTGTCAGTAACGCGAGTGCTGCAAAGGAAAGACTCCAGATGTGCAAAGGAAGCAGCAGGGCCCCAGGGACATGCTCCTGGCCGCGCCGGGACGCAGGGCTCAAGCTGGGAGCAGCGCCGCCCACGGGCGCCGGGGGAGCTCATCAGGGGCTTTGCATAGTTAGTGAGGGCATGCAGCGGGGACAGCGCGGGGAGGGGGTCTGCCATGCAACACTGCCCCAGCACCCCGACAGGGGCTCTGCTCATGCTCTGGAAAGCAAACAACCCTGCAGCTAAGAGGGACGAGGGCACTGACAGAGCAGTTAAAGTGTGCCGTAATCAAGCTGCTAATTTTCTACCCTAAGCTGTTTATTGTTTGTTGGTGGTTTGGTTTTTTTTTTTTTTCCTTTTAAATATTTTTATTCAGCCATATTTGGTAAGTTCCAAAGGGTTAACAATTTATACACCCAGAGTGAGAGACACTTCACAAGTTACAGGAGTGCAGGCACCACATCGTCTACCAGAGGTGATTAATACAAATCAAAGGTGCCTCCCGAATACGAGTCGGTGAAAAATGTGCTTGGAACTCGGACTCTGCTAAACAGCTCTCCCAAAGTCGCAGCCCAAAAAGGGTAAAAACCGTTTCTTTAGGTGACTCCAGCAGGAATTCAGCACTAGGCTGAAGGTGCTGCTCTCCTGCACCCCGAGGGCCCAGCCCGGAGCAGGAAGAGGTCAGACCAGAGATGCAGGGAGGAAACATGAGGCCAGTGCAGGTGAGTGCAACCCACAGGTGGTTGGAAACATCACACCACCTTCCAAGCCTTGAAGCCCACTCTCCCTTGGAGCTCTGAGCACAGGATAGTGCTGGCCCTCCCCTTTCAAGGCATTTCTCACCAGTGTGGGGCTGCTCTAAAACTTTGGTACCAGGTGACCAGCACTGGGGCCCCAGGTTCCACCACCCTGAGCCAGGACAGCCACACCACAGGTTCTTCCACACATGCCACAGCTGTCAGTGACTGTCAAAGCAGACCTGGAGTCCCACTGCAATGCCCAACCATGACACCTCCAGACCCCACATGCCACCACTCAGGGGCAGGTGGAGATCCCTGGCCAGTGGCGACCCTCAGAATAGGGCAGAGCCCACCTACTGCCCAGACACAAGAGCTTCTGAAGCCAAAGGAGAGTTTTAAGAAGAGAGGTGACCATGTACAGGTGGCTGCTTCAGAGGAAAGCCTTCAACAGCTCTAGGGATCAGTATCCAAAGCCATAGTGGTGGTGGCAGCAAGACTTGGAAGATCCTCTCTGCAGCCACATTCACACAACACAACAGGCACAGACAGGAGTTTGTGTGCAGGAAAGGCTTAAGAAACAAGCCTGCCTTAAAGCCAGGAGGGCAGAGTGGTGGTGGGCAGAGTGGTGGTGCTCTGCCCCTGCTCACTGCCTGGGGCTGCAGGGACCTACATTCAGTTTGCAAAGACTCACTGGACACAACCGAGGGAGCCAGGGGCTTCGCTCCTCAACAAACATCGCTGCGGCCCGGGCCCAACCCTGCAGCCCTCTGCTGTGTGGGGAGGTTCCCAGCCTCCTGGAGATGCATGGCACCATGAGGCAGCAAACAGCTGCTTTCCAAACTGGCTGCAAGGACTCCACAGAGGGCCTGCAGCTCCTGCTCTGTGCCACATGTCCAACGCAAAGCCAAAACATTTTGCTTCAGGACACCCCAGGTCAAGCCCTCCTGAGCCAGACAACACCCCAATCACAGAAGAGCAGGATTGCCTCTACCCTCAGAGAGGGCACAGCCAGTGCAGCCTCTCCTGCCCACTCCCTGGCAGCAGAGCAGCTGTTTGCAGAGGCACAGGCAGGAACCCAGCTTGGCAGCACACACAGCAGAGAGGGATGGAGCTGGCAGCAGAGCCCATCATGGTGCTGCAGAGGTTTGCTCTGAACCTCAGCTGCTGGAACACCAGGACCTCCCATCTCATCCAAATGGAAGCTCTAATGACCCTTCCCATGCCCCAGATCGAATCACAGAATAGTTTAGGTTGAAAGAGACTTTTAAGATCATGGAGTCCAATCCTTACCCCAGCACCGCCAGTTCACCACTAAACCATGGCCCTAAGCACCATATCTCCACAGCTTTGAAACCCCTCCAGCCATGGGGACTCCATCACTGCCCTGGGCAGGCTGGGCCAGGCCTTGACAACCCTTCTAGGGAAGAAATTGTTCCTCATGTCCAACCAAAACCTCCCCTGGCACAACCTGAGGCCATTTCCTCTCATCCTATCAAACTCACTGAACTGGTGTTTAGATGAACAGCCCCATCCAGCCACAGCTTCGGGTTTCCTTCACTCCAGGCATGCAATACAGGAACAGAACCACCTCAAAACCCACACTCCAGCTTCCACTTTAAACTTCTCCAGTGAATGATGGTATGAAAAGCAAATGTCATTTGATAAAAAAAAAAACCTTTCACAAACACCCCATGGTAAAATGCACAGCAAAGTAGGTCCTGTCTATGAAAGGACACCAAACCAAGCCAGCACAGCCACCAGAATTACATTCTTGCTAGGAGAGCTGTTACAAGAGAAGAGCCAACACAGTGCAATACCTTAATACAGATAAAGCCTTAAACAAATACTTCAACAGCAACATTCTGGGGAGGAATTGAAGTGCTGCCATGTAAAGCAAGTCTCATCTGCTCTGCTGGATATTACAAACAATAATCCAGGAGTAATCCCAATTGTACATTTAAGAAGCCAGCAGTGCAATCTTTGCTCCTTGATGCAGCAAATGAGGCTGAAACGCCCCCAGGAGAAGAAACACACCAAGATGGTCACATTTGGGTCTCAAAACAGAGGCCAGGGCACAGAGACCAGCATGTTGGTGGAACATGCAGGCTACTGGCATTGTTTCTGGGCTGCACAAAGGGAAGCACTGCAGAGCATCACCAGGACAGAGCCAGGGTCAGAGTGGAGGTGGGCTCACTACCACGGCCCTGCCCAGAGCTCTGGGGCACCTCCAGCTCAGCTCCACACACCTGCTGCCTTTTCCTCCAGGTCTCAGCTACCCCCTAGAACACCTCTCTCCAGAGCCTGTTGCTTTGGAGCTGAGCTATGGAAACCAATCACAGAGCAGGGATGTGCCCAGCAGAGCTGGGGGCAAGGCTTCCTCCAGGGCATCAGCACATCAGCTCCAGAGAGGAGGTGGAGCAGAGCAGCTGGGAGTCACTACATGTTTGAGGGCTGTTTGTTATGTTGACAGAAGATGTACAAACATCTGTCCACAAGCCAAGCCTGGAGAAGCTTTGCCACACAAGACTATAACAGGCAAAGATCTTGCTCAGAAGCGTGCCCAGCACACTGCCCAGCTGCTGCCTGCCACAGCCTCCAGGACAGACTGCTGCTGTACAGCAAGGAAATGCAGCACATTGACCAAACTAACAAGAACTTACACCACGTTTATATAAAAGGACTTGAGGAATCCACCTTTTGAGAGCACTCAGAGGACTTGAACTCCCCTGTAAGAGGGCATGTAAACAAAGACATCACCAGATGTAGTGTTTGAACCCTGATAGAGACTCATCCAAAGGAGCAGAGATGGGCTCGCATGGCAGCCAGGCCTCCCAGGGAAGGTGACAAGTGCAGGGGAAGTCACAGAGCTCTGGAGAAGGTGAAACTGCTCCCCAAGGGTTTGCTACAGCCCCTCCAACCCACACCAAGAGGCCTGCTCAAAGCATGCTCATAGAAGGCAGAGAAGATGACGCTTGGCTCATCTCAAGGCTGCTCCTACAAGGAACAGATGCTGCACTCACACCACTGGGTGAAGCATCTGGGCACGTTAGGAAATGCTTCTGCTCAGGAGCTTGAAGAGGGTCCTAACAGCATGGCTGCATTTGGGTGCATGAAGACAGCTCTCCTGCAGCACTGCCACCAGCTCCTGCCTAGCATAAGGAGGAGCTGGCACCCAGCTGCTGCTGCGTGACTCCTGTCACTTAGTCTTGCGATGCAGAGAGAGCAAGCAAGCAGAGAGGACAAGATGGAGGTTACCTTAGGTATGGACAGAGTAAAACTCTTTGTAGACATTGCAACAAAAAAGGCAGGTTACATTTCATGGGAAAAAGAAACCCTCTTTCTGCTGTGAGAATGCAAGATGAGCTCCATGACACAGACACAAGGACACACAGACACACAGGTACCTTTCTGTCCATCCACTAATGCTAGTCCCTCCTATACCGGCTAAGTATATACCTGAGAAACAACATTAGTGTTGAAATATTGCCCTTTAGAAAGCTGAAGGATGGAGGGGAGCAGGGAAAGGGCCTTGAGAGGGAGCATAAAGAAGCAGCAGTCTCCAGGTTCCACAGCTCAGAACCAGGCCATATAGCAGCGTGGACAGGGCCCGCCCAGCACAAGACCAGAGGAACACCAGTTTCCCAGCTCCACAAAGCACACCGGTGTCGGGACCGCCGGGGCTCGGGTTTCCAAGCCTGGCTCTGAGGGCAGCCGTCACGTTTTCTGCGGAGAGGAGCTGTGGGGCAGCTGCAGCCACACCTCCAGCCGGGCTGCCTGCGGCCGCTGGGGTTGCAGGCAGCAAAGGCGCTTTGACGGCTCGCAGCCGACCTCTCCTCGCGACAGGCGTTAGGCACGGAACACACACACGAGAGCTCAGAGGACATCAGCTGCTCAGCAGAAGAGACACCTGGGCTGCAGCATTTCACTGAGGTTCCAGAGAAGGCCGTACAGACACCTGCATGCTGGAAGGGAACTTCTTCAGCGGCTTCTCAGACTGTTTGCCGCCGGCAGGAGGGGACTGGACTCCGGGATCTAGCTGGGAAGACTTGGACTTGCGACTGGAGAGCAGAGAGTGTTTGCTGGGGGTGGCCTCTTTGGGGGCCGGTTTTGCTTTCGCAGTGACGTTAGTGTTGCTCTGAGGGGCTGCCGGCACGCTGCCTTTCTCCGCTTTGTCTTCCAGCATGGCTTTGCTGCCCGCTTTGGAACTGCCACTGCCTGCCTTTTTGGTGAGCATCGTTGTCTTCCCCAGGTCTGCTGACCTGCGGGTCTCCTTCTGCCTCAAGGCTGACTTAAAGAAGGACAACCCCTTCTCCTCTGACTTGCTGTCCCTCTTCAGCCCCGAGCGCGGAGCAGTGCTGGGGGACCGCAGGCTGGCCATGGAGGAGCTCCGCACGTGCTTGCCGTCCACCGCCCTGCTGTCGCTCCTGGAGTGGCTGATCCGTGGGGAGCTCGTTCTGGAGCTGCTGGTCACGCTCGTTTTATCTGACCCCAGGCTTACCTTGGAGCCCTCCCTGCTGAGGCTTCGCTCCGAAGTCCGGCTCCTCCCAGCAGAAGAGCCTTTAGTCAATGAGCCTGATGGGGTTTTCTTGGCAGCTGTGGAAGATGGAGAAGAACTTGACTTCTGCTTCTGCTGAACCAATGGGGCAGCCACCTCCAGGGGCTTCGTGCTGTGGTCCCTCCTAGCCTGAGCAGGAGCAGGTGACCCATGTCTCCCGCTGGCCCTAGATGAGTCCGTCTTGCTTCTAGAGCGGGAGACTTTCTGGGAAGTCTTTAGTGGGGGAGGAGAGGAGCGAGACCCTCTGGTCTCTTGGCTGGGTAAGACTGTCCTTCCCTTCCTTAAACTTTTGTCTGGCTCAGAAGCCCCCTTGGAACTGTGACCCTTCCTAGGGGTGCCATCTGCCTTTTCTGCAGCCAGCCCTGCCCCACTGGGGCCTTTCACCTCTTTGACTGGAGAGCTATCAACAGAGTCACTCTGATCAACAAAGGCGATCTGATTGTTGTTGTCAAAAGGGTCCAGAGCAGGGTGACTCCTGTCTGGCTGCGCAGAGCTTTTGCTGCAGCCATCCGAGAGGTCTGAGCTAGATGTCCTCACCACGGACTCCTCCCTGAAGGCCCCTTCCATGACAGCCAGAGGAGCTCTGCGAGCCGTCCTCCTGCTCTCGCCGGCCGCCCTCGCAGGGCTCCAAGTAGCTGCTGGAGAGGTTCCTCAGGCTGCCAAAGCAAGAGATGGAGACTTTGTCATCAGCAGCCTCCCGATCTTCTCCAGGGTGGAGGCAGAGGTGTGGACGGGGAGTCTCCGGAGAAGCGCGATGGTGAGTTGGAGCGCAGCTGCAGCTTCGCAGAGAGGGACCAGGAGGGCCGGACGCCGTTCTCACTGACGGCCAGCGGGCTGGTGACAGAAGATCTGGAGGACAAGCTCTGGCGCTGGACACTTCTGACAAAGGGCCGAGTTGAGAAGCCTCCTGCAGAGAAAGTGACAGCCTCAGGACGAAAGCCAAGGCTGCCTTGGGGCTGCCCCAGCCTGGGCACTGCTGCCCCAGCAGAGCCTGACAGCCCTGCCACGTACCACACACTCACCCATCTCCACCCCTGCCACAGGCACAGCTCCTGTGTGAAAACTGAACAAAGAATTCAACAGCCAGCGGTCACCCAGATGTAATTCACAGGATCATGGTCATTTGGGTTGGAAAAGACCTTTCCAATTGTCCAGTCCAACCATTCCATAACTCTAGCAAGGCTAAACCACATCCCTCAGTACCACATCTCTGCCTCCTCAAAACACCTCCAGGCGTGAGGATTCAACCACCTCCCTGGGCAGCCTGTTCCAGTCTTCCAGAACCCTTTTGGTGAAGAACTTTCTTCTAATGTCCAACCTAAACCTCCCCTGGTACACCTTGAGACTATTTCCTCTCATCCTGTTATTTGTTACTAGGGAAAACAGACTGCCCCCCACCTCACTTGTTGCTCTCTACAGCTACCTGAAAGGAGGGTGAACACCAGGTTCCTCAGCTACTCCTCACCAGACCTGTTCTCCAGACCCTTTAACAGCTTTGCTGCCTCTCTCTGGACTCATACCAGCACCTCAATGCCTTTCTTGCAAGTCTATAATGTCTCTCCCTGAGGTCTATAACTGAAAATCCGGATTTCCCTCTCATCCCTGAGCAGCAGCTTGGAAGTCCCTGACACTAGCAAGGAGTTCATCAACTTCCAGAAAAACAGTTTTCTATTTTAAGAGTATTTCTCACACCACTGTGTAACAGGCAAAGCAGGGCTCCTGCCTCTTTAGATGAGCAGCAGCTCCCTACTCTATTCAGTTCCAGAAACCTGACTCCCATGGCTAGATCTGACTTGTCATAACTGCTGCAGACTGACCAGGAAGCTCCATGGTTTCAGGAGTTACAAGGCACCAGGGAAAGGAAACCAGGCAAAGCCAGTGGCCAAGCAGCTCTTTGCACACACAAAGAACTACCTCCTCATCTGGACAATCAGTGCCTCTGCAAAGGTGCTGTTGGGAAACATCAAGAGGAAAAAAACCACACAGGCACAAGTAGTTCTTGACTGAGAGGCTGATAGGCTAAGGGAGCTGGGGATGTTCAGCCTGGAGAAGAGAAGGCTTCAGGCAGACCTTATAGTGGCCTTCCAGTATCTGAAGGGGGATACAAGAAGGCTGCAGAGGGACTGTTTACAAAGGCCTAGAGTGACAGGACAAGGGACAATGGTTTGGAGCAAGAGCAGATTTAGCTTGGATGTTAGGAACAAGGTCTGCACTGAAGAGTGGCAGAACACTGCAACAGGTTACCCAAGAGGGTAGCTGATGTCCCATCCCTGGAGGTCTTCAAGGAGAGGCTGGACAAGCCTCTGACCCTTTGAGGTTTGATTTTCTTTGAAAGGCTCCTGCCCTGCTCATTGCCATCCTCTCAATACCAGAGAGAAGCTCACCTGTGTCAGGCCCCATCTGCTCCTCCCGACACAGTGCCTGCCTCCACCACCTGTGGGAGTCACTGACCCTTGTAACTACCTTAGCAGGGATCCTGCAGCAGGAGGGTTATGGCCCAGTGTCCCCCCAGGGATACACACCATCATCTTCACTCCTTTCCCCAGCCAGCTCCACCGACTCGGAGAGCGAAGCCAGGGACGTGCGCCGCGACGAGGCCGCCGAAGCGATGCTGGGCTGCTTGCTGCCGGGCAGGCGGCTGACCCAGTGCTCACACAGCGAGGAGCTGGTGGAGCCTGCAAGGAGCCAGGCACACACATCAGCAGCAGAGCACCCACACCTTGGATGGCCACCCAGACCCAGTCACCACACACCTGTGCCTGCCCCAGCTCACCCTGGGTTCAAGCTGACACTGAGCTGCTGGAGGGAAGGGGCCAACCGTGATTTTGATGTCATGGCTTGGACAAGGGCAGCTCTGAGCAGCACTGCCCAAGGGGTGGGAGGGGTCTTCCCTCTCTTGGCCACAAGTAGCCTTAGCAGGGTTCAGTGGGAGCTTCCCACAGCCTCTGGTGCACAGCAGCAGGCTGGGACATGCCTCAAGAGTGCTGGGACAGAAAGTGGGGGCTTAAGCAGAGCGGGGCAGTAAATTGTTCAGAAGCACAAAGTACCCACGGAGGAAGACAAAGGACCACCACTGCTGGTGCCAGTGGGGCTTACCTGCCACAGAGCTGTTGGCTGACCACGAGGGGATGGCTGTGCGTCTCTGGTAGAAGAGGATGTAAGCTGTCTGCTTGCAGACTTCATTTTCAGACAGCTGCTGAACTTCACTGTCATCAAAGCAGTACCACTGGCCATCAACTGAGTTCTTGCAATATGCTGAGAGGAAGCACAGTGTTGTTAGACCTTCCTCACTCCTCTGGGTTTGCTGTAGGAGAACTTAAATGTGACCTTATCTGCTGATGAACTCAGGAGCATTTATTCACACAACACACACTCTTCCAAGCCTGACTGGCAAGACTGAGGCCTGAGGTCACCAGGATACAATCAACTGCTCATATTTTCTCTGTCCAGCACCGCTGCCCAGAACAGAATCCCATGCTTTGGGGTGGTTCCAGTCACTTCATGTTCTGTTACTGAGTGGCAGTCTGCCTCCATTAGTGAATCTCCTTCTGACTGAGCCCAGTAAGGAGCACACAGCATGTCAGAGGGAAAAACCAGACATTTTCTGGGCTGCTGTATGAAGCCACACAGATCCTAGAACCAAGTCACTTTGTCTATCTCTGGCTGCTCTGGGAGCTACTGGAACAACCAAAGAGGACTTCATGAACTGGCTGTGCATACAGGTGAAATGCAAAAGCTTCCTATGAGTAACAGCCTCTTACAACTACAGAAGTTCTGCCTTGAGTGACCAGAAACATGAAAGGCCACTGACATTCTTCTGAAGGAAAACAAAAATAGCAGAGAAAGAAATGTGCAGTAAGACATCTGGGGTCAACAGGAACTGTTCCATTCCTCACAGTCACAAGAATTTCCCCCTAGTATTACACAGCCAGCCCTGGTTTGCTGGGCCAGGCCCCTTGGTCAAGCAAGATCAAGCAGTTTTGGACACTGATAGAGGAACCCAACCATTTCCTTTCTGAAAGGAATGCTGCAGGGTACTTGCCTGTATAGTGTCCCCCTTGCATGGTGCCATGATGATTGCAGACAGCATACAGGTCATAGATGTAGTCCTCAGGATCCCTTCCAAGACCATAAGGTCTCCTCCAGGGTGACCAGTGAGATGGCAGGCTCCAGCTGCTCTGGCTGCGCTTAACAACATGAGGAGTCATGTCCAAGCCACTCAGGGGGAATTTAACCATGTTCTGAAGCTTCATCCTTCGGTCTCCTTCCTGTGTAAGCACAGGACAACCTGAGCTGCAGTGGCAGCCAGGCTGCTGTGCTTGGGCAAAGACAGAAGCCCAGGAGAGGAACTGCAGAACAGGTGGGGCCGAAGAGGTGGCCTAGTCAGGCTGCTGCCTGGTTGAGCAGCAGTCCCCAGCAGCACTGCAGCCAGTCTTACCTGTCTAAACCTTTTGAGATGTATGATGAGAACATCAGGCAAGGTCCAGAGGCTCAGTGTGATGCTGCCCTGCTGCAGCTGCTTGCAGTGTGGGCATCGCCACGCATCATCTGGGGCAAGCTACAGGGAACAGGCACAAGTAGGTGTTAGCTTTCAATGTCCAAGGCAGCCTCCACTGCACCTCTGCTCCTCCACTGGCCCAGGCCCAGGGCAAACACTGACCCCTGCACCCATCTGCCACCACTGGTTGGCAGAGCCCAGCTGCTCCTGCTGAGGACAGGAACTCATGCAGCTTGTGACCCAGCCAAGCCTTGAGCCCAGCCTTGCCCCTACCTGCTCCTCTTTGGTGTACAGTTGGAAACACTGGGATAAAGTGCAGGTCTGAGGCTGGTGGTGAAGCTCTCTCTGCTGGCGGACGCTCTCGGAGTCGGGGATGTACTCCTCCTCTGTGTTCACAAACAAGCTGCACCAGAGACAAGACACTTACCAGGACAGCAACCCCCTGCCCAGCAGCCAACTCTGATTTTGAATGTCTCCAGGGATGGGGCCTCAACCACATCCCTGGGCAGCCTGTTCCAGTGTCTCACGACTTTCACCGTGCAGAACTTCCTCCTGATGTCCAACCTACATCTGCCCTGCTCCTATCACCACAGGCAATTCTAAATAGCCCCTCTCCAGCCTTCCTCTAGGTCCCCTTCAGAGATTGAAACGCAGCTCCACGGTCTCCCTGGAGCCTTTTCAGCCCCTTTTCTTTCAGCCTGTCCCCACAGCTGGGTGCTCCAGCCTCTGATCATCTTGGTGCCTCCTCTGAACTTGTTCCAGCAGGTCCATGTCTCTTGTGCTGGAGGCCCCAGAGCTGGACACAGACAGCTGAGCACAGGGGTACACAGCTTCAGTGTGCACCTGCTCCAGTTTGTCTCAGATGGAAAAAGCTACTCACTGCCCACAAACATTCTCAGACTGGTATGATTTGTGGGGAAGGAGCCTCGGGCAAGATGCCTACTCCATAGTGTTAAATCCCAGCTCCAGAGAAAAGGAGTCCAACTGGTAGGAAGTCCAGGGCTCCCAGCTCCAGTTTGTCCCTGCAGACCAGGGCCAGAGCATAGAGCAGAGTTTGAGGGGGTCTCATGCTTGCTGCAGGGTGCACAATTCACACAAGCATCATTCTGGAGTTGAGCACACTTGAAGGTTTTCCTCTCCATACTTACTAATCTTTAGTCTCTTTGTCCCATTCCACCACTAATTTCACATGAGCAGTTCCCCCTGGCCACATGACTTCAGTGCCCTGCAGAGAGGAGCAGACAGAAGTTACATCACCTTTCATTCTGCAACCAACCTTCTCTCTGTTACATGCAGGTAACTTCTCTCCACCAGCCCTTCATCCTTTCACCACTCCCACACAGCCCAAGTTTGCAGCGGGGTAAAAGGAACTGATACAGCAAAGAGCAGAGCGCAGCTGGCAGCCCACAGCTGGCAGCCCACACTGACCCTTTCTAAGGAAAAACAGTCATTAAGAAGAGAAAATTAAAACTAAGGGAAGTAATAGTTTCACTCTGTCCTCCATTTCTGAGGAGACAGACTCCAGATGGGCTGCCACACAGCTGAGCAATCCTCACACAGCTTCCTGAGTACACTCCTTCACACATCCCCACCAAGACTGTCCCTTCCCTGCAAGGCTGCACAGCAAGCTCCTAGCTGGTAAAGCTCTCCCACTCCAGCCAGCAGGGACCAACTCACCTTTCCACTGTTGGGTGGCAGAGAGGCCTCTCCTCCTGAGGTAGCAAGTAGGTGATGCCCACCACGCTGACCACTCGCAGGCTGAATGGGCAAACCTGCAACAGGGAGAAGACACCTCAGTGCCCCTCAGCCAGCCTGCCCAGGGGCTAAGCTGCTCTCAGCACTGGCTGACACACACTTTATCCTGAACACTGGTACAGGAGAAAACAAACGTGTGAGGCATCAGATATGCCCACAGCAAGTAGAGCAAAGGGTGAGGTACAGCCACTGAGGCTTTGTAACTCAATAATGGTGACCAGAGAGAACTCCCCTTGTCACCTCTCTGCTCCAGGAGGGGACTCTCAGCAGGAGCATTCAGTCACTAAGCAAGCTTTCAGCTTTTCTTTCAGGCAAACACTACCAAGCAGTGGATTTCCAGTGCAGACAGCAGCACTAATCCTCAAGTACTCCCTAGGGGCAAGGAAGTGAAGCATGCAATCTCTTTATCCCCTCAGTCTGACCTTACCTGCACCTTCCAGCAAACAGACAAAGAGGTGGCACACCAAACTGGCACATTATTGTACAAAGAAATGCTGGGCAGCCCTCAGGACAGGGTGTGCAGCACTCCAAGCAACTGGCCTCCCCTTGAAGTCATGTCCCAGAGCTGGGAGTCTCAGAAGAGAGGAACCCTTGGGCTCACCTGCAGGCAGGCTGCAGGCCGCAGGAAATACTGCATCTTCTCCAGAATCTCCTTCTGCAGGATATCCCAAGCAATTGTTCTTTCCAGATGCAACACAAAGGGCAAGCCAAACCTACAGGAAGGAGCAGCAGTAAGAGGTTGTTCTGTTCAGCAGTCAGACCCCCAAACTCTTGAGTCTGCCCCTCTCCTCCTCACTTGGCCCACTCTGGGTGGAACTGCCCAGCCACCAGGCAGGTGAAAACTTGTCTCCAGAGCTGCTCACTTTTGAAGGAAGCTGCTCTGCTTGCGCTTGCAGAGTGCCCTGCTCTGTGTTCCAGCAGCTTGCTCCAGGCTGCAGAGCTTTGCAACCTGGCTGGGGTAACTGTGGCACAAGCTTCACCCCTGAGCTCACTCTCGGTCTGCAGTAGGCACAAATACCTTTGCCATGGCCACTCTTTGGCCACTGCCATTCCACCCCTCCCTCTGCCTCTGTTTGCACTCCAGTTGAAAATTCCACCCTTTACAGGATCTGGCCAGACTCCTGCTTCCTCACACCAGACAGCTCTAGGCAGAGCCTGGTCAGCATTCCCCACTCTCCAGTACCACTGGACTCAGGGAAGCTCACCACCACCAGGGACGTTTTGCCACATTCATTAACGTTTTTAATCAGCACATTCTAGGAGCTGCCCCTCCTTCACCTTCTGCTTCCACCACACAGTGAGTGAGAGTGAGAGCCAAGCCAATTAAGGTAGCAGCCAGAAGAGAGCTCTGGCTGTGTTGCTGCCAGTCACCTTTTGCTCTGCTGTCCAGTGCACGCTCTGTTACACACCAGCAGCACGATCTTGTCACTTGCTGCTGCTTTAGTGGAGGACTGCTCCAGTTTTCCAGACTTCCCAGTTCCTTGAGAGTAAGCTGCTGCTCGGGAGTGCTCAGTGCCACATTTCAAGTTATTCAGGTTATTGTTCACATGTATTCCTGAGAAATGAGGGGAGAGCAAACATGAAGCTGTTAGTGCCCCGGTGCCCCCTTCCAGAAACCCTCCTTCAGCTGCAGAATGGGATCCAGGCCATTCTGATCCCCTGGAGAAAGGCTTCAGAGCAGCTCCTTTTCACAGCGACTGTTTCTTTACAGACAGAAGTGACAGGCAAGTGCTCAGCTAACTGAGTTCACAGCACTCACAGCTTTGTCTGCCCACAGGAAAAGCTCAAGTGACAGAAACTCCACTTGTTACTCCCAATAATAAAATCTGCCTTTGATTATCCTCCATCTACTCCAGATGCAATTATTGCCTTTCACCCAGGGGAAGATGCAGAGGAGCTGAGGGGTTTGAGCTTTGCACAGAAGGTGTTTGTTCATTCCCCAGACTCTTTATTCATCACTGCCAATCTGATTTTAAACAACACAATTTCAGTGGCTTCATCTGGTCCCTAGCAGGTCTGTAAATTAAAGCTGACAACAGATTTCGCATTCAGCCAGCCTGGCCAGGGGAAGGAAGGAGGCTGCATTGCTGCTTGATAAGCTCCCAGCTGACAACACCATTAAACCTGCTGGAATGAGTCTGGACAAAGTCAGAGCTGAAATCAATACAGCAGAACATCAGCTGCTTGGGGGGGGGGGGATGGCTTGGATTCTCAGGTAGTTTTTTTACCTCAAACCAGCCTCCTTCCCCTGGTCACCTGAGGTGCACAGCAAGCGGAGCCCAGGGCCTCACCTCTCTGGCTGAGGATGCCCTCGGGCCGGAAGATCTCGGGGGTCTCAAAGGCAAAGATGCAGTCACTCTCGTGGATGGTGTCCAGGTCATCAGAGTCACAGAAGGAGCGATGGAAGCCATCGTAGTACATCTCTGTCAGCACGATCTGCAGGCAGCAGGAGCAAGCCAGAACCCCTTAAGCCACCCCTGCCTGCTCCAGATGAGCTGCCCTGTCGCTCAGCTAGGAATTTTCCGCCAGGGGAGGACATTGACTCTTCAACATGTCCAGAGAAGGGCAACGAGGCTGGGGAGAGGTCTCAAGCACAAGCCCTATGAAGAGAGGCTGAGGGAGCTGGGGTTGTTTAGCCTGGAGAAATGGAAGCTCAGGGGAGACCTTCTTGCTCTCTACAACTACCTGAAGGGAGGTTGTAGCCAGGAGGGGGTTGGTCTCTTCTCCCAGGCAACCAGCACCAGAACAAAAGGACATAGTCTCAAGCTGTGCCAGGGGAAGTTTAGGCTGGAGGTGAGGAGAAAGTTCTTCCCAGAGAGAGTTGTTAGCCACTGGAATGTGCTGCCCAGGGAGGTGGTGGAGTCCCCATCCCTGGAGGTGTTCAAAAAGGGATTGGACATGGCACTTGGTGCCATGGTTTACTAGTTGTGAGGTGTTGGGTGACAGGTTGGACTTGATGATCTTTGAGGTCTTTTCCAACCTTATTGATTCTATGATTCCTCAAAGCGTCTTGGCCTCAGCCAGGAGCAAGAAAAAGGTGAAAGGATGCCATGAAAGAGACACTGGGGTAAAGGCAGCACATGGAGAGGGTCTGCTGGGTTCCACAGCTGTCCTGAAGCTCCTCCTGCAGAGGGATTCCCCACAGGTGTCTGTTGTGTTCCCTCATGGTCAGCAAGCATGAATCACTGTGTGGTCAGGCAGGCGGTCTGCAGTGATGGCAATCCCAGCACCACCGGGCTTCAAAAAGCCAACGGGCAGGGAAAAGCCTGACCCCGATTGCTGTCACCTGCTTCAGCTGTTCAACCACGGGCACTCAACTTCCCTTCTCACACCCCCAACAGGGGATGAAGGCCTCCAGCCTGCCTCCTGCTGAGAGGAGGGCACATGGGTGAGGAGAGCAGCCCCTTACCTGCTCCGTGGGTATCTTGGTCTCGGAGGAGACAGCCTCCCGCAGCCTGGCCACCGTGCCCGAGATGGGCACAGCCACGCCGATGCGCATGCAGTGAGAGCACTTCCCCTGGTACACCACTGTCACGTAGAGGGGCCTGTGGAGAGCATGGTGTGCTGCTGGGGCTGGGCACATGGGGCACTACCCTGCAGCAGCCCAACCTGGGGGCAGCCAGGTTGCCCACGGCCACGGCACCCTCCCAGCAGTCTGGATCCGCCTGACACTGGAGTCACACTGAGGTGCAGCCAGGCTGGTGTCTGCCCTCCAAAGGCTCCCCTCTCACCACACAGCCTGGTGCCACTTGCTCCCCCAAAGTGAGAAATCAGACTCTTGATGGCAAGGCAACTGGAACTGTCTAACCAGGATCCTCTAATGCAGCTTCGGACAGCCTGAGGCAGCACCTCAAAGTGCTCTGAGAGCACTGCAGGGAACAGCAGCTCCAGGTTTCCCCTCAAGACTCAACCCTGCCTTGGGCACAGGAGAGTGGGGCAAGCCAGGGACTGAGGAAGCCCAGCCAGCGTCCACTCACTGCTGGAGCAGGCACCTCTGAGCCAAAGGTGGCACAGTCACATCTAATACATCCTTTCATTACTTTCTACCATTGCTTCTTGAACTTGTGCAAGTTTTGTGCACCCAAACCATCAGCTGGAGAAGCTGCTTATCTAGACAAGGAGGAGTTTTCACTGTGCATCTCTGCCTTCAGTCTGAACTTTCAACCTTTTTTTTTTTTCCCCCTTTCCCCCTCCCCTCCTCTTCATTGCCAACAGCTGCCTTTCAAAGAAGCAAAATGTGTTGCAGGGAAGCTTTTAACTTCACTATTTGAACTTGGGAGCGATTAGTGAGGCTGTTCTAAAGCAAGCTAAAAAGTGTTTCATGCCTGCCTTCCTGTTTAATCTTAGCATTGTGTAAATTAAGCCAAAAGCAAAACATTTTGTTTACCTGAATCAAAAATTAATCCTACAGGAAGTCAAGGGGAGGGGGGAGGGGTGTGAGGAGGGCCATTCTGAAACAGGGGAAAAGCTCCATTCTCCCATTTACCTGCAAAAGCAAAACATTAAAGCCCCATATGGTCCTATCTATCTTTTTAAACAGACTTTGCAGAGAGATTGTGCTGACTCCTCTCCTCCTTCTGCAGCAAATGAACCCACACTATGTGCAGGGGCAGCAGCCAGCACCGAGCGCAGACAGTTCCATACCGGGTGTGAGGCAGCGGGATCGGCAGAGAGATGCAGAGGAAAGGGTCGAAGGTGTTGCTCTGCTTCTGGCAATGAGGGCAGGTCAGAGAGGACCTAGAACAGGCATCAGACCAGGGCAGTTACACCTCATTTCATCAGGAATGAATACACTGGAACAGGGAGCCCAGGGAAGCCCCTCTCTGAAGGTGTTCAAGGCCAGGTTGGATGAGGCCTTGAGCGAGCTGCTCTAGTGGGAGGTGTCCCTGCCCAAGGCAGGGGTGTTGCAACTGGATGAGCTTTGAGGTCCCTTCCAACTCAAACCAGTCTGTGATCCTATGAAGCCACCACACCACCACCTGCCTGCCTTCTCTTGCTCCTTTCTCCAGTAGGAGCAGCCCTGCACAGAGCTGCTGTCAGCAAGGGGTCCTGGCTTCCAGAGCCCTTTAAAGCCATCAGTCTCAAAGCTCATTACAGGGTAGGTCAGGAAAAGCCTTCACTGCAGTCACCCAGTTTGGCTTTTGATAAACATCCCTTCCAAAGCAGCAATTGCCCACCAGCAGCTCAATAACAGAAAGGCCTAGGAGGGTTCTGTGTTGAGGAGAGGTGACAGAAAAGAGCTGGTGACAGAACTGGGGGTGTGCAATGTCTTACTGGGGAGGGGGAAGAGCTCCAGAGAACACAGCTCTCACCTCAGCATGAAGCTGCACCTTACACCAGGGGTGAGATTTCTCCACAAGGGAAAGGGGCAAGGGGAGGGAAGGACATCCAGCAATTAAAACCCTTACACCAGCCCAGCTCCCAGCCATCAAAGAGCACTGGAGAGCAGGCTGCAAAGCAGGCTGGTTTCTTGTGCTAGCTCTGAAATTAGAACACTCACTTCCCAGGAAGGATGTGAGACTCAGGGGAAAACCCTGAAGGGACAGCAGAAGACTCAGTTCACAATTCCCAAGTGCCAGATAACAGAAACTCTGCCAGTTGCCTGAGATCCACCTGGGATCTGTAACTCCCCAGCGACATCCAGGCACCTCCAGATCCTGCCACAGGTTCCCACAGCCAGGGTAAGGCTCACAGCACTGAGCTGTCCTGAGGCTTTACTGCACGAGCACTGACTGGCTCTCAGGATGCTGCAGGGTGGGTGAAGCAGAGGGACACACTGGAAATTTTCACTGGATATACCCAGTCTGAAGCAGTGACACCCTCTGCTCTCCCTCTTCTCTGGAACAAGACCTTAGGATAGGTTTCATTTAGCAGGAATTCAGATCCAGACATTAACTTACTGACCCCTCACTCTTGGCTGTACTGGGAGCCACTGCCAGGGTAGAACAGTACTGGAGTCACCAAATGTACAGAATATCCTACCTGTACTGGGCTTGAAAGAGCTCCTGCACAAAAGTGCTGCTGATTGGAAAGGCTGGTCCCTCCAGCAGGACATCATCCTCCAGTGGTGGCTACAAGAGAAGAACCAAACCCTAGGAGCAGCACCAGACCTGCAGGTGCACCACACCAGATGGCTCCCGGCTGAATTTGTGCCCTCCTCGCCCAAGCTCACCAGAAAAAGGTCACAAGACTTTCAATGGCCAAGCCTGCTCTGCCCACAGGGTGGTTGTGCAGCAAAGTGAGGTCCATGGGGCAGCCCAGCAGGGGCAGGTAGCTCCCAGCAACTGATGAGAGCTCCACAGCTTTGGCAGAGCCACAGAGGGCCAGTCACAAATGGCTGCCCTGGGCAGCACTCACCAGGGCTTAGCAAAAGGGCCAGAAACAAACTACTTCAACCCAAGCTGTTGCTCCATCTGAACCCTGGGAACTGAGAAGCCCAGAGGGAGATGCCTTTGAACAGAATTTGCCCCAGCCAGCTGCCCTACCTTGAGTGGAGGCATGCTGCTGTAGTTCACCACATTGTTCAGGTCTTCGTGCACCCTGTCCAGGAGCCACAGCAGGAACTCCTGGGCATCGTGCTGGGCATTCCCACGGTACTGCATGGCGTTCTTGGACACGATGTTCTGCAGAGACACACAGCCTGTGAGCCATGGGGGCCAGGCTCCAACCCTGCCAAGCCCTCAGAGGTGGCAGCACACACAAAACTAGCTCTGGGTGGGACGTGGCCTGCCCACAGCACCCGGGGCCAGGCCTGGAGGTCCCGTCACGTGTGAGAGCCCACACGCAAGGAGAGCTGCTGCTGTCTCACTGGGCAGGGCAGAGGGGTTACAGCAGTGGTCAGGAGAAGCAGAACCACCCCTCCAACAGAGGTGCTCATGGCACACTTGGTGCTCATCTCCTCTGAGCTCCAAGCATGCAGGACCCTCACAAAAGTCAAGAAGAGTAAGGCAAGCTCATGCCAGGCTCTCCTCCCACACTAACACAGAGCTGAGGCTGGTTTGGATCACTCCCATCCACACGTCACAGGGTCTGAACCTGCTCAGCTCAAAATCTTCTCTGTTCAAACAGAAGCAGAGGAAGCATTTAGTGTCCTGACACCCACTCAGCCTTGCCCAGCTCCCTCCTGAAGTTTCCCCCAAACCAGATGCAGGTGCTCAGTGCTAAGATACAGCTCCCAACACCCGGCAGCCAGAGCAAGCCTCCTTTGCCTCAGGCACCCCCTGAAACACAGAGGCAGGGCACACACTGTGGCATTTTCTCCACAGGGCAGCAAGTGTCCAACTTGCTCACCCTAAATACCCCAGAGAAAGCATGCTCAGGGTGGGCAGAGCAGGAGGCAGAGCACAGCTTGCCCTGGCACTGCACACAGGGAGGCAGGATGGTCCCAGCCAGGCCACTGCAGCTTCCCTTGAGGTGGAGCAAGCACAAGGAACCAGAGTGACCAGCGTCAGAGTAGCACAGGACAGGCTGGGTGCTGCTGCACCAGCAAACACCAACCAAGGGAGGACTCAGCCAAGCCACAGATGAGAGATGTTCGACCACACTGCTTCAAATGGATGCTAAGAGCCTGGGGAACACATCTGATGTACTCCTGCCTTTCCAGAAGAGCTCTCTCACCTCAGGGCTTCGCTCAAACATCATTTTCTTCTGGACACAAACAAGAAGGGCTTGAAGCTCACCAGTAAGTGAAATTTGCCCTTTGCAGGTTTACCCTTGCCCTGCAGCTCTTCTGCCTTTCATGATGCTGAAGTTTGCTCTGAGCCCTCCAGCCAGGTCACACATGGCCCTTTCAGGACACCTCTTCCTCCTCCCACACCAGGGTTTGGAAGGGCATCTCCCCCACCGACTGCCGACATCAGCAAGTGCTTCCTCTGCTCCAGCTCTCTGATCTCACTTTCACAACACCCAAATGGCTGGCCAGCACTCATCACTGGCGGATATGGCACAAGCTTTGGAGGACAGGAGCCAGGCACTGGCACCTACACTCAGCAGGAACACCCCCTGGAGTAGCATGCTCTGGTGGGCCGATCCCAGCAGACAAGGCAGGGCTGCTTCCTGAGCAGCAGACACCAGCATGTTCTGTTTCTCCAAGGAGGCACCAGGCTGCAGCCAGGAGCTGCTCAGGGGGCAGGTGGGACATTCAAACATCCCCATGCTCCCACCTCCAGCACTCTTAACCACAAATTCAGTCCCAGGCTTTCCTTTGTGAGGAGCAGGCCCATAGCAGAGCTCACTGCAGTTGTGCAGCCACTCCTCAACCCCCCATTGCTGAACACCACCCCCAAGAGAAGCCATCCTGCACCCACCTCCTTCAGCACACCCACAGAGGCAGAGAGCTGCTTACATGAGACCCAAACCTGCTTGGAGGAGGGTCCCCAAAAGGGGCAGCAGCACCAGCAGAGACCAGGCAGTAGGTGCAAGGGCCAGAGCCCCAGGGAAAGGCAGCAGCAGAGCAGGAGCCCTGAGAGGGGCCAGACCATGGCCCCACAGCTCCTGGTTTCTCTAATCAGACTCTGCAACAGATCTGAGAAACAAGGTTGGGCTGCTTGCTTTATCCTTCCAGAAAATGGGGTCACCAGGAGGAGAAGGTGGTGAAGGAGACAGGAGAGGCCTGATAACCACACACTCTATCCTCTATAATCTGTCCACCTGCCCCAAGGCAGAAAATAAGGGTCAGCAGAACTAATCTGCTCTCATTACAGATGTGCAAGCCCTTCTGACAAGGATTTGCTGCCCTTTGCCTGGCAGCCCCATCACACTCCACACGAAATAGGGAAGCACAGCTTTGAGCAAGTGCTCATCCAGCTCTCACCTCTGCAGCCCTGGGGGTGAGCACAGCCCTACCTAGTGCTCAGTAAGCAGGGAGCTCAGGACACAGCTGCAGGTCAGCTTACTGGGGAAAACCACAAAAAGCTCCTGTAGGGACTTGGGGATTAAATAGAATAGAATAGACCAGGTTGGAAGAGACCTTCAAGATCATCAAGTCCAACCTACCACCCAACACCATCTAATCAACTAAACCATGGCACCAAGCACCCCATCCAGTCTCCTCCTAAACACCTCCAGTGATGGTGACTATCTCTCTTGCTGGGAAGAACTTCTTCCTAATATCCAGCATAAACCTCCTCTGGTGCAGCTTGAGACTGTGTCCTCTTGTTCTGGTGCTGCTTGCCTGGGAGAAGAGACCAACCCCCACCTGGCTACAACCTCCCTTCAGGTAGTTGGAGAGAGCAAGAAGGTCTCCCCTGAGCCTCCTCTTCTGCAGGCTAAGCAACCCCAGCTCCCTCAGTCTCTCCTCACGGGGCTGTGCTCAAGGCCTCTCCTCAGCCTCGTTGCTCTTCTCTGGACATGTTCAAGGGTCTCAATGTCCTTCTGAAACTGAGGAGCCCAAAACTGGACACAGGACTCAAGGTGTGGCCTAACCAGTGCTGAGTACAGGGGCACAATGACTTCCCTGCTCCTGCTGGCCACACTATTCTTGATGCAGGCCAAGATGCCATTGGCCTTCTTGTCCACCTGGGCACACTGCTGGCTCATGTTCAGCCAGCTGTCAGTAGGTACCCCCAGGTCCCTTTCTGTCTGGCTGCTCTCCACCCACTGTGACCCCAGCCTGTAGCACTGCCTGGGGTTGTTGTGGCCAATGGATGTGCACTTGGATGTGTTAACATCCCCACCTGTTCAGCCACCCAGGCTGCAGAAAGGTAACTTCACAGAGAGACAGGCAGAAGTCAAACCCTAACCCTCAAGATTTCTCTTGGTTCATCAGGAGAAGGCAGCACCTCATTTTGCTGGCCTTGCTGATGCTGAAGCCACTGCAGGAAAGCAGCAGTGACTGCAGCTGGCTGCAGATGCAGAGTTAAGAAGCAATTGGTTTAAGGAACACAAAACCACATTAAACCCAGCACATCCACCAACCCTCCCACAGCCTCTAATCCACTGCCCCTAATCTGTGGTAAGTATAGGTGGTGCACCCAAACAGCCTCCATCCATCACTGGAGGGTATTAAGGACAAGTCAGGAGTCATTTTGGTGCAGCTGTTTCCAATGTGAGACACCAGGAGCAGATTCTGAAGCCCCTCCCTGAACCTTACAGCTGCCCAGCCCCAACCCCTTTCCTCAGCTCAGCCCCAAAGAGCTCAGCAGAAGGAATGAAGAAGGGTGGTGAGACACTGGAACAGGTTGCACAGAGAAGCTGTAGAAGCTCCAAGCCTGGAAGTGTTCAAAGCCAGACTGGTAGGAGGTGTCCTTGCCCAGGTCATGGGGGGGTGCCACGATCTTTTGGCATGATCTTTAAGGTCCCTTCCAAACCCAAACCTTTCCATGACCTTCCCTTCCCTAGGTGTGCAAACACTGGCACGCAGCGCTCTGCATGGAAGAGGCAGCACCAGAAGAGAGGGGGACACCCCCCCCCCATCATATCCTGTTCACCACATCCACTTCTCTGCCCCCTAATGCAAGCAGCCTAGAACCAAACAAGTGCCCACCCAGGGCAGATTTACAGCAGGATCATTGTCATCAGCCTAAGGGAAGTTTCATGATCATGCAGCTATTGCTCTAACTAGATGCAATAAAAAACTCCAAACAGAGCTGAACTCCTGGCCCCTCTGCTGCTGTTTTTGTTCAGATCACAAAGACAACTGAAGGGAAAATGTCAGACTGCTATTTTCCAGGGTGTCTCGGGTAGGAAGCAGCTGTGGGAAGGGTTTTGTTGGTGAAGGGATGAAGGCAGCTCATTAGAGAGCTGACAATGACACACGTGAGCAGGACAGAAAGGCTGCTCTCTGCCTGTCTCTCAGCAGCACCAAGTAAGGACTCAGCCATATTTCCTCCCCCTCTTTTTTAAACCCACAGAGTCCTGTGTTTGGGCAGCTTGTACAGCAGACATCCCATGGAAGAGGTTTATGCAAATGACTCCCTCCACCACACACAGAATCCCAGCATGGTGGGGGCTGTAAGGGGATCACCCACTCCAACCCCCCTGCTCTAGCAGGGGCACCCAAAGCAGCTTGCCCAACATCACAATGGCCAGGTGGGGCTGGAATCTCTCCACAACCTCCCTGGGCAGTCTGGGCCAGGGCTCAGCATCCTCACAGCAGAGAAGTTTCCCTGCAGTCCTTCCTAGCAGTTCCTCCCTCCCCACTAAGAATTCCTTCTTGGGGAAAGCAATACCTGTGAGCAGTGCAGTTCAGATCTTCTCTTCATCCCCAGACTGGGGACAAAGCCAAGGCCAGCAGTGATCCTCTGCCTAGCTGAAGGTGCCAGCAGGGCCACTGCCAGCAGGGTCCATTATGCTCTCTCTGGGCAGAGCCCTGCTGCTGGCTGCTGCCAACAGACCTGCACGGCTTCCAGCACTTGGGACATGTTGGCTCAGCTGCTGCAGGCTGCACACAGCAGAGAAAAGAGGGGGCAGACCCAGGGCAATGAACCTCCCCAATCCACAGAGGCTCACTATGATGCTGGCTGCCTCCCTGGAGCAGCATCAGCATCCAGCAACCCACCCTCACAGACAGGAGCTGGTATTTGGTGGCAGAAGGCCTCCACAGCATCTCCCTGTGCATGGAGGTCCCCTGAGCTCAGCACCAGCCCTGGGGCTGGTTCAGACCGGGACAGGAGAGATCTCCACTGGCAAGGCTTTACTACAGTTCTCCTAAAGGCAGAAAAAAGGAGTTTTGAGGACAGCAGGTCAGACAAAGCACCCAGGCTGCTCCTCCTTTGCCCAGTGGAGCATCCCAGAGCTGCCGGGGTCCAGAGGCAGCTTCCCACAGGAGAGCAATGTGCTTCCCAGGGCAGCAGTTGTGCCCAGGGCTGGCACAGAACAGCTTCCTGCAGAGTCAGTCCCTTGCCTGCCATGGAGGGGAAAACAAGCACAGGCAATTATTACACTTCAAGAAGGTAAAACTAAGGGGAACATGGCAGAGTGCAGCGTGTCAGGAGCGGAGGGGACTCGCCGATGCATTTAATGAGCTTGGACAGGAGGCACCACCCCACTGACCCCTGCCTGACATCTGTCCTCAGCCAGCAGCCACTCTCACCCTGCCTGAAGCTTTAGTTAATCCTGATTAACCACCTTTCTTCAACACCTAAGGACAGAGTGAAGCTTGCCAGGGCAACATGTTCCAGGCTGCTGCGGGCACACACAGCGCTCCCTCCTCCACACGGGCTCCAGCGGGCAGAGCACTGGCAGCTGCCCAGCACCATGGAGCACACTGGAATGGTCAGGGGGTTGCAGATCAGCACCCTCAGCCTGTCCCACGGGGAAAGGGAGCCAGACACAGAGGTGGCTGTTGGCTGCTGTACTCCCAAACAGGCACATTCTTTCCCTGGCCCTTCCAGGAGCATGGTGGCGTCTGCTGGGAGGCACTGCCAGGAGTCAGTGCTGGCTGCCAGGGGAGATCATCCTCACAAACAGCAGAAATCGATTTCCTTCTACAAAAAGACTTTGATTTCTTGCTCTGCTAGCAGAGGGATAAGTGGGACTCCAAAGAGTGAGGGGTGAAGGATCAGGGCAGTGCCAGAATTGTGAAGCTGTTGAGTCAAGGGGAGCCAAGAAGCGCTGGGGCAGAGGACAAGCTGGGGAGCCCAAGGAGCTTGTGCTCCAGCCACTGACTTGTGTCCTGCTCCCTCAGGTCCAGGGTCAGAGCACAGGTCCCTGAGACAGGGATGGATCCTGACTGCTCAGACAAGCCTCCTCATGCTCTGCAAGGGTGCTGCAGAGCAAGCACTCATGAGCAGAAGAGTTTGTTAAAGCAGTGCCTGCAGCAGTCACTGCTTCAGACCCAGGCACAAATGGGTTTGCTGGCAACAAGCATGGCCATTCCTGAATGCTAGCAGGCAAAGCTAGGCACAGAGCACAGATCTGACCCAGCTGCTGAAGAGCACAGATTCCACTACCCCTTCCACAGCTGCCAGATATGGCTCAGATTCCATGCTTCCACCACTCGTAGGTCTGTGGAAGCAGCGTGGCCGTAAGGACCTCACAGCTCAGCAGATCGCATTTTGGCAGCAATGTGCCATCACCCATCCAGCTCCAGAGAGGGGCCAGCCAGCCACCAGGCCCAGAGCCACAGAACTGCTCTAGATCAGGGTCTCCTCCCCTGCCCTCTCTTCCCCCTTCCCTCCACCCACCTCCAGGACTTCTGGAGATGAGCAGGCACACCACTTCTGCTTCCCCTCCAGTAGAATGCCCTCAGCCTCCAACCTCTGGCCCCTGCAGCTCAGCTCTCTGCCCCCGTGGCCTCCTCCTGCACTTACTCAGATCAAAGCTTTAAATATCAACCAGAAATCCCAGAGAAGCCTTCAGACTGGACAGGTGAATCAGACCACTGCTTGAAGGCAACCAGGATCTTGGAGGGCAAGCAAACCCTTCTCAGGGGCTTCATGTGTGTGAGGAGAAGTAAAGAAACTGTAATGAAATACAAAGGAAAACAAACCAACCAAACCCCACACAGTAAGGGACTTGCAGCTTATTGATCATTAACATCAGAAAAAGCAAAGTCTAATGTGGGAGGACTGCCAAAGACCTTTGTGATCCCAGGGAAGAGAGAAACGTTTTCCCATCATGTCAAGAAGGGTCAGGACAATGATGCAGAAAATGCAGAAGTGGCTTTTTGTTCAAAGTGTGTCAATCCCAAAGGCCACAGCAGCTCTGAGTCTCCCCACCACAGGGCTCCCACTGGGAGCACCTGCACTGAACTGGAACAGGCACCTCGAGACCCCACGTTAGCTGGCCCAAATCGAAGCCCTTTGAGATGAGCACAGGAACCGAAACTCTAGGAACCACGAGATAAGGGAAGAGGAGGGAAGGGTCCTGCACTCTTCTTTCACAGGCCACGCTCCCACCCCTCTGTGCCAAGGGAGGACAGGCTGTTCTCCACAGAAATATTTTAGGAAGGAGCAGTCGGCGCTGTCCAGAATCTTGCTGCTCTAGGCAGAGAGCAGGATAATTAGATGTGATGCAGGAGATCCCATTTCACAGACAACTGGCCCCGTTAGCAAAGCACCAGGGCTCAGAGAGGGGAGAGCTGGTGGCTGCCAGCTCCAGGGGCTGGACTGAGGGCTTCCAAAGCCCAAACACCACCGAGCAGCCCTTGCCGAGTACGGCAGCCCCCCACCCACAGCGGGAGGGGAAGACGCTGAGCATGTCAGTACTCTGCAGGGGTTCCTTCATAATTCAGGAGCTCCTTATCAACTCACAGAGATGCAATCAGAAGCTGACAGATTGCTTGTCCTAAGCACAATGTTTACATCGAGGTCATTTCCAAAACACAAGCTTCTTGAAGCTGCAAGAGCTGCACAGCCACTGTGCAACCTGACAGTAAACACAGGGTTGAAAGCAAATAAACAAGAACTGGAAGCAGCACAATAATCCCTGCTCTAACAGGGATTCCTTCTGGGTCCAGATCTAATTCTGATAATCCACCTCAATCAAGTTGTTATGGCTTTGCTGTGTTTGCTGTACACACTGCAGGCCCCAAAAATAGGGCAGTCTGCATCTTGTAGGGCAAAAAAAAGCCCTGACACACAAAGGGTCTTGTCACATCGACATGCTTCAGTGTGCAACTGGCTCAGCCACAAAGAGAACCCCCAAACAGCCTCATCATCCACAGGAGAGCAGACCTCCAAGGCAAAGGTGGAGGATTTGGGTAAGCACACACAACTTTTCAAGCCCAATTTAGTTTTAAATGAAAATCTTTCTCCCTTAAGACCCTCAGCGTCACAGACCCATTCCCCACTACAAAGGTTGCTCTGTCCTCACTGTCTGACACTCCCAGGAACTTTGCAGGCAGAATGGGACAGCTCCCTGGAAAAAAACAAGCCTAAAGCCCTGCCACTGCTTATACAATAGATGTTTGTCACCATTGTCACACCATCACAAAGGGGAAAGAGGAAGCACAAGCTGCAATATTGGCCCCTGTTATGAAAGCAGCAGCTTTGTTTAGGCAGGAAAATAAAAGCTGGCGAGCAATCGGAAGAAAAAGATTGTTTAACAAACTGCAGCTGAGCACAGGAGCCACAGGGAAGTCACCCAAGGCAGAGAGAAACACCACCATCCATCACCCCCACCATCACATCCTGGATCACCTCCTCAGGAAGAGCTGGTGGGACTCTCTTCTCCTCCCGCTCCTGGGCTGGTACCCAAAGAACCAAACCCCTCTGCTTCCAGTCGCAGACTACCTTTCCCTGACCTTCTCCTACTGCTACAACCTTCCACACCTCCTGCTCCCCAGCCACCTCCCAGTGCTCCTGCAGCACTTCAAGCCATGGTTTAGTAGTCATGAGGTCTTGGGTGAGAGGTTGGACTTGATGACCTTTGAGGTCTTTTCCAACCTTACTGATTCTATGAACACCCCTTGCTAGCCCATGTTCCTCACCTCCTGCTCACTCAGCTTCCTGCACCTGCAGCAAGCAAAGCCCAGGACTCTGGGCAGCAAACACCTCCACAGCAGGAGATACACTACTTCAGCTGTACTTCTACTGCTGCCACAGAGAGCAAATGCTCCCAGAGCCTTCCTTGGTGCCCTTTCCACAGCAGATCCTCACCTCGAGGATGAGCCATTACTTTAAAGAGCACTCTGCACAGGTCTGTGCTGCAGGCTGGGAAATAAAAGTTATTGGGGGGGGGGGGGGGTGGGGGAATCATGATGGCAGAAAGAAATGTCAGGTTTCAAATGCAGAAACTGGCAGGGGTCCCTTCTTTCTGAGCAGACCTGCCCAGAGGGCTGTGCCAGCTGCTGCCTGGTGAACACCTCACCTGCCCTCACCGTGCATTAGCTCTCTTGCAAGGCTCTCCTGGCCCTGCTGTTACAAACCCAACCATTTCACACAAACCTCAGGGTTTAATGGCATTTTTCTTGTTTTCAGCAGCAGCTCTACATGATTCATGAGCCCCTGGGAAGGGTTATTGCTCAAAGACCAACCTAAAGAGAGAGAAAACACTACCAAGAACAAACATCGAAGCGCCTCAAAACTCTCCCCTCAAAGTCCTCTGCCTACAAGGACTTGGGAGAGACGGAGAAGAATTTCCTCAATCCCAAAGAAGCCAGCTATAAGAGGATCTGTACTATCCCTTATCCTAAAATACACTTAGTGCCTGCAGATGAGTGCTGAGGAGCCAGGAAGTGTCTTCACCCAGTTGGAGTCAGTATCAAAGGAGGAAAAAAAAAAAGGCAAAAATCCCAACACATGCAGATTTCTGAGCATGGCAGCTAAACAGCTCTGCAACCACCAAAGAAATACCACTGCCAATGGCTGGTACTGTGGGAGGGAAAGCACAGAACCACTCTCCTGAGAACCCTTTTCACCCTCGAGAACCCCTAAAGCAATGAGGGCTGAGGGTGTTCTGCTCTCTATGCACAGCAAGCCTGGGGAGAAGTCAGCCCTGTTGAGGGGAGAAGCAGCAGTTTCCAGAATGAAAACACCAATCCTCACCTCTCCCAAATCTAAGTTTTTGCATCATTACATTAACTGTGCAAATCTGCTGCTGCAAAATAATTAATTAAAGAACACTGAGTTTACAGCAGGTTCAAGGCTTCTTGACTGTCTTTAGAGGCACTGATTTATGACTGAAAGTAATTGACCCCTGTGAGGAACCAGAGGGGTACATGACATAATGACAAAGTCCTTGGGAGCAGGATGAGGGCTGCTGATGCTGTGCAGCACTGAGCAAGACCTGCTAGGGCCTGAGCTCCCTTTAGCAAGATGCTTTTTACAACCCCCAGGGGACCTGGCAGGCAGAAGATTGATGGGCTCCAGCTACATCCCCAAGGAGCAGGAAAGCTCTCTCTTACTGTCAGTGAGGCTGGCAAACAGGCAGAGCTTCACTCTAACCCCCTCAGAACATGGTCTTAATTTAATCTACAAACCTGCTTCTTGTCCTCCCTCTGTCACTTCTATCTGCACAAACAGCACAGCTTGGCCTAGAACATGGTCTGCTCTTCCCTTGGATGTTACCAGTCATGCTGGCCAAAGAGAATTCTGCTTCTGCAGCCTTTTATTCCTGCTGTTACTCAGGAGAAATCCTAGGTTTTCTTTCCCTGCCAAAACACTTCCAGAGCAGTGAGGGGTCAGGATGAAGGCAAGTGCCCCATGGTGCTGCCAGGACTGGATGCACTGAAATCACAGCAGAGCAGCTCCCTGAGTGCTCCTCCATCAACGAGCTCCTGAGAACAGCCCAGCCACACATGATCCCCAGCAGCACCAGGCAGCCTGGAGAAAGGGCAGGCACCTTCACTCCAAGCCAAACAGCCAGGCTGCCCTGGGCATATCCCCACCTGGATGCAGCTCAAGGTGGACAACACAGCCTGGCAACATGCAGAAGCCATTGGAGGTGGTGGTAACCATACATCAGTCCAAACTGAGGATGCCAGAGCCTGCTGACACCTCCAGAGCCTTTCCAACACTCCAGGTATGTGCCAGAGCACAGATGATGGTGCCTGTGGTCTCTACATACTACCACACCCCACCTGAACAGGGACAGGCAGCCCCAGAAGGTGTGAATTACGTTCTCACTGCATTTCATGGATCTCTGCATCCTCTCTCCAACTCACCTGCCAGAAAGACTCCCCTAAAGCAAAGGTCTTTTAAGTTAGGGGTGTGGAAGCCACGACTCACACTCATTCTCTCACATGGCCAAAGTTTTATCTGCCAGGTGACCACCATTACAATAAAACTTCACAAGACTCTTACTGCTTCCAGAAGTAAAGCAGGCCTGGAAGGGCTCCTAGAGCAGTTGGGTCTTATCCCATCCCAAAGCACTGCAGGGTGTTCTCAAATCGCAGGTGGAAAGACCATAGCCTCTGCCACAACCCTTCCTGAGGTGAACAGAGTGCCCGTGGCAGGGCAGGAGATGGCAATGCCAGGGCTCCATGGTGAGAACACCGCAGCATTAAACACCGGTTGGGACCAACTGGAGGTTGTAGTCTCTTACTCCTTCAATGCATTCCCTAAGCCAGCCCAAGCTCCCAAGGGAGGCTGCCAGGCAGAGCTCTCAGCAGCCTCCTCCTCCTGTGCACGCTCACAGCTGCTGGCTCCAGCAGCACCACCACAATTAGCTGTAACTTTTCTAACGGCAGCACCAGCGAGGTATGAAACAGCAAAATGAACACTTCCAGCAGCACAGGCAGCAGAACCACCACCAGCCCTCCCGGCTGCGGTGAGCACGCCAGCGGCCCTGCCCCGCTGGCAGGTGCTCGCCCCGGGGACGCGCAGGGTGACTGCCATGGCATGGGCACACACTTGGCCAGGCCACGGGCAGCTGGACGCCTGCTTCGCCAGGTCTGCTTCTCCAGGATTCCGGGAAGCTGGAGCAGCTGTCCAGAGCTAATCTCACACTGCTAGTGAGGCTAGAGGGTTTCCACACCCTGTGGAAGGCCCCACCGCGCCTTGGCAATCAGGGCAGGCAGGTGGCCCCTGTGACACCGGGACACTGGATTTCTGCTGGCACCGCAGGCACGGGCAGGGCTGACCGCTCCCACAGCAGCCGCCAGCACGCTGCACCGAGCCCGGCAGCGAGCGCTGCAGCCAGGCAAGGGGCACCCACAGGCCATGCCGTCCCTGCACGGTGGAGGAAAGGTGCTTAAGCATCGGTGTCAGCAGAACGAGGCCCGCCAGGTGTGGCTGCCTCACGCTTGGCCTTTCTGCCTCGAAGGGCCGAGGCAGCCATCCGCCCCCGCCCCGGCCCGGGGCCCTGCTCACCTTGAAGTCGCGGCTGTGCTGCGGGGTGTACTCCAGCGTCCAGAGCGCCCGCACCAGCTGCGCCAGCTGCTCGGTCACCTCGCCGGGAGCGGGCGGCGGGCCGTCGGCGGCGGGGCTCGGGGCGGCGGGGGCTGCCCGCCGCGGAACTGCTCCAGCGCCAGGAACTCGGCGAAGAGCTCGGTGTTGCTGAGGCACTGCAGGATGGCGTTCATGAAGCAGGTGTTGCCGTGGTTGCGCAGCCCCGCCACGCCGGGCACGGCCTCTGTGCAGCCGGCGGGCCGCGGCGGGGGCTCGGGACTGCGCGGCGGGCCCGGCGGGAAGCAGCTGCCCAGGCCGCCGGCCGCCTGCGGCGGGGGCAGGCGCGGGGCGTGCGGGCCGCGGGGCTCGGGCTCGCTGCTGTAATGCGAGAGGGTGGAGAGGGTCTTCAGCACGCGGCTCATGAACCCGCCGAGCGACCGCCCCGACGGGGTCGGTGAGGCGGTGGTGGGCGCCGGGGCCGAGCCCGCGCCACCGCCCGCCGCCCGTCCGCGGAAGAGCCGCTTGCTGAAGGAGCGCTTCTCCTTGGCGCTGCCGGCCGGCCCAGGGCCGCTCACCCGCGACATGGCTGCGCGGCGCAGCGCGCATCCCCGCCCGGCCACTCAGCCCGCCGGCCACCGCATTGCCACCCGCCCGCCCGCCGGGCCGCAGCCGCCGGGGCTCGCCGGGGCTCGCTGCCTCACGGCGCCGCCATGCAGCAGGCGGGGCGGGGCGCGCCCTCACGTGACCGTACCGCCATCTTGTCATCGGGCAGACGTTGCCGCAGGTCGCCATCTTTGATGCTGGCACTGCGGGGGGCGTGGTCCGAGCGGGGTCCCGCCCCCGTCTCGTCCTGGCCGCCCTCGTCTCGGTCGCTTCCCGTCTCAGTCCCGTTTCCGTCCCCTGTGGCACAAACGGCGCTGGGGAGTGAGCTGGCCCCGCGCCGTGCCACCCCTGCCGACACCGCGGAGCTCCCCGCTTTCTGTGGTTCGCAATGCTCCGGCCGGGGATGCCCGCCAGGTCCAGTCGCTCCTGTCAGCCCCGGCGGCTGCCGTGGGGTGGCGCTGCGCGGCCGCGGAGCGGGGGCAGCAGCGACGGGGCGGGCCGGGGCGGGCCGGGGCGGGCCGGGTGGCTGGGGTAGGTCCAGGGGCTGGCGCCCGCCCCGCCATCAGCAGCGGCGCCGGGGTCGGGAGCGCAGCATGGCACCGCCAGGCCCCGAGGGCGGCCGAGGTGAGGCAACGCGACGGGGTTTTCTCGGCGGGGCGATTTCCCCGCGAACAGGCCGTTTTAATACGGGGTGGGGTGAGGGATGCCGGTTCACCGCTGGCAGCCGCACGGCACATCTCCGGGGTTAACACGGTAGGAGGGCTCAGCCCCCGCCGCTATCCCGTCCCGCCGCGCTCAGCCGCCCGGACCGTCTCCCCGCAGGTGCCGCCGGTGCCATGGCTCCCGGGAAGAAGATCACGGCCCGCATCAAGAGGACGCTGCCGGTGCGGGGCCCGCAGGCTCCGACGCTGAGCGAGCTGATGCGCTGGTACTGCCTGAACACCAACACGCACGGCTGCCGCCGCATCGTCGTGTCCCGCGGTCGCCTGCGCCGCTTCATCTGGATCTTGCTGACACTCAGCGCCGTGGGGCTCATCCTCTGGCAGTGCGCCGAGCTGCTGCTCAACTACTACAGTGCCTCGGTCTCCGTCACCGTCCAGTTTCAGAAGCTGCCCTTCCCCGCTGTCACCATCTGCAATATCAACCCCTACAAGTAAGGCGGGAGGTGAGGGGGGCCCTCAGACTCGGGCAAACCCATCCCGGCTCCAAACCCTTTCTCCAGCTTATCCTGCTGCACCCTGTTGCTCCTCAACGCTTTCCCCAAACTTGGGTTTTCTCTCTACAGCACTTTCAGAAGTGATCCTCCCCTGCTGATGCTCTTCAGACACGTGTGGGTTATTACAATCACATGCTCCTCTTGCTGAGCTAGACTTTAGTTTTCTGCTCCAGACAGTCCCTGGTCAGCTCCCTGGTTCTCTTAAAATTCTCTTTTTCCCTAGGATCACAGTTCCAGGTCTGTAAACACCACCTCCTGAGGGATGGAGAGGGAACACCTGTCACTCTGTTGCCTCTCTGCTTCCCTTACAGGATACACTGGCTTTATCAATCAATGCTACTTTTTCTCTTGTCAAATCACACTTTACATGGATGCCTGTTCTGCTGCCAACTCTCCATCCTGGTCCCTCCAGATGATTCATCTCTTCCATGTCTCTTGGCACAGGTGTAGATGTCTCACTTCCACATGCTCTGCCTCCTGGGGTTTGCTAGCGCGACCTGCAAGGAGCCTGGGAGTCTGTGAGGGCTTTTTCTGTGCTTCAGTCTGCTCTGCTTCCTTTGCTCTTTTCTCTAAGATCTGAGGGCATTGCTGTGTCTGTCCATACGGTGTCAGCTGATGTGGTAGTGAGAGAGATGGAGCCCATGACAAAGAATTGTGCCCTGAGTGGAGATTTGCAGTGCAGTGGGTGAAAGCCTGGAGCTGGGCGGTGAGGTGAGGTGGGATGTCACTTACCACGTTGTATCCAACACAGGTACAGTTCCATGAAAGATTATTTATCTGAACTGGACAAAGAGACAAAAAAGGCTTTGGAGACTTTCTATGGCTTCTCAGAGGGCAAGTCCAAGGTGCGGCGGTCGGTGGATGAGTGGAACAGCACCAGGAGTGATTTCTTCAAACAGATCCCTCTGGTGAAGTTTGAGGACTTCTCAAAGACAGCAACTGACCTTCACAGTGGTCAGAAGAGGAAAGTAGAGGGCAGTGTCTTCCACAAGGACTCATCCATAGTGAACTCTGGGGATTCAAACGATATCATCGGCTTTCAGCTGGTGAGTGTCACGCTCCCTTGGCCAGCGAGTTCCTTGTGGGGCAGCAAAGGGATGGTTTGGATTGGTATCCCTCCAACCAGTTTTGTTGCTTGCTTAGGTGGCTTTGTAGTGACTTGCACTGCATCTGCTCTTCTGCTCATGCTTCTACAGCTGCCTGCAGACTCATCTCCAGCTCTCTTCTTCTTGAAGTGTGCCCAGATACATGGGATGGGATGGGATGGGATGGGATGAATGGAATGGAATGGAATGGAATGGAATGGAATGGAATGGACCATGTTGGAAAATACCTTTGAAATCATTGAGTCCAATCTATCATCCAAGACTATCTAATCAACTAAATGCCTTCTTTGACCTCTCCTTTGGGCCTGAAACCTGTGGTTGTATCACTTAGCCCTGCATGAGTGGTCTTTGATGTCCCTCTGTGCTACTATAACTCCACAGGTGATTGTTACTGTGGAAGAGAACCAGTATCACAATTACCTTGTAGAAGATATCACTGCATTTCACCTGAAATGCTGCTTTCCCTCTGTCCTTTTCAGTGTGATGCAAACAACAGCAGTGACTGTGCGCTTTACACGTTCAGCTCTGGTGTCAATGCTATCCAGGAGTGGTACAAGCTGCACTACATGAACATCATGGCACAGATTCCCCTGGAGACTAAAGAACAGGCCAGTTATTCTGCTGACGACCTTCTGCTGACATGTTTCTTTGATGGCCTCTCTTGTGACAAAAGGTCAGTGCACAGAACATGCCTGCCAGCTTAGCAGCTTGTTTCCAAGTACATAATATGCTGGAATTGTTTGATATCTGCTGAATCCCAGCAGGAAGAGTTTCCAGGTTAAAACGAACTGAAATGTTTGTGTCTTTGATTTCTCTTGGTGTTCTGCTGAGTTCAGATAAACCCAAGCTTTGGGTCTTGGCAGGGTCAAATCTATGTGCTCGTGATTGTGGCAGTGGGGTTGTTGTGTGTCCTGGCAGCAGGATTTTTCCCGCTCCGTGCTGGGGTGGAGGCAGGATTTCCCCCGTGCAGCTCTGGGATGAGGTTGTGCTTACACAGGGATTCAGCCTGTGCACAAAGCACTGTGACTCTCCTTGCTAGAGGCCTTTTGCTTATGTCTGTGGTCCTGCAAATGCCTAACAGCTCTTCTTGGTGGTGTGGGAGGGGATGTTCACAGGGAGGACATGAATGGGCTTGAGTCAGGAGGGAGTGTCCTCAGCCTCCCCTGCGTGACAGTGGCTGTCACATCTTGCTGAAAGAGACACGTCCAAGTTCCTTTGGACACTTGGCTGTTGAAGGAAAGAGGACTCGGTCCCCTCAGCTGCCCCCTTCCTGCTAGTTCTGTAAATCTGCTTCCCAACCCTCTCATCCCCACATGGAAACCTCATGGGTGTTTCTTTTCCGGATGCTGTTGCACCAGGTCGCATTCCCTGTGGTTGCAGGATGCCAAGAAGGTTTTCACTTCTCAGGCAAATAAATTGCTCGGGAAGAAAACCATTAGGAAGAAGGGGCTGGTCCTGCTCCTCTCTCTGCCAAAACAGAAAGCCCACATCTGCTCATCTTCTCCCGCCGTTAAAACCACGAGGCAATGCCATTTGGTGTCTTGCAGGCACTTCACTCGCTTCCATCACCCCCTGCATGGCAACTGCTACACCTTCAACAGTGGTGAGAACGGGACGGTCCTGAGCACCTCCACGGGCGGCAGCGAGTACGGTGAGGAGCGGAGGAGCCCTTAGATAATGAGCGGCTGGGAGAACTGGATCCTGCTGGAGGGTGATTGATGTGTTGGCTCTAGATGTGCCAGCTGATTGGGGAAGTGCTTGTTTGAACTAGTGCAAACCATTGCCAGGGAATACAAAGATAACATCATTGCATCACTAATGTTTTCCCTCTGAAACGGCTGCTTCCCAGTTATATAACTTTTTGAAGTCGTTCTCAGCCGCGCTCTACACAGACTCTGTTTGTTTGCTGCACCTGGGGCCACGGAGGGACATTGCTTGCTGCAAGTTTAGCACTGCAAAGCTCTGCTTGGCTGTTGCAGCTCTGCCTGAGGCCAGATAACATTCAATAAACTATGCTGCCCTCCCTGACCGGGAGGAAATGTCTTTGGCTTCTGGTGTAACTCTGCTGCCTTGTCTCTGTTCTCCAGGATTGCAGGTGGTTCTGTACATAGACGAGGCGGACTACAACCCCTTCCTGGTGACATCCACAGGGGCCAAGATCATGGTCCATGACCAGGATGAGTACCCCTTCATTGAAGACATCGGCACGGAAATCGAGACGGCAGCAGCCACCTCCATCGGGATGCACTTTGTGAGTGACAGAGGCCTCCCTCCTGGGCACAGGGCACCATTCCCTTGGAGCGGGTGGAAGTAGAACCAGTGTGATGTCTGAACATGGCCTGCAGCTGGAAGGTGTCTTAAACCTCACACCTGAGCAGCTGAAGTGCCCCGAGGAAAGCCCTGTGATAGCCCTTTTCTGATCAAAGCTTTCCTTTGTGCAGAGGCTGTTAGAAGATCAGGTTTTTATAGACCAAATAGCTACTGGGTTTGTCCTCCCTTTTCTCCCACACCTTGGCTCTCCAGAGAATACTTTTGTGCTGTTTTCATAGCAAACTCCATAGCCACCTAAATATGTTGTCAGTGGCCTCATTTTTCTTTAGCAATGATCAGAGGAGTTTGCATCCCACACAGGTTCTAGGGGAAGAGGAAAGTGAGCTCAGATTTTGAGTAACCCTCATCAGGGCCAGGTCCACGGAGATGACTGCAGCACAACCACCTAACAACAGTTAGTTTTGACAGTGTGAGTCTTGTTTTGCTGGATTTCTTGCCATTCCAGCTGTGAAAAACCCTTGTGGGCTGTGGTGTCTATACTAACATCTTGCCTTAGCGAGGTCAGGGAGAGCTGCAGCTCCAAATTTCCTCAATTAGTGCAGTGAAGATAAGGCATTTGACCCAAGGGGCTCCTTCCCATGGCAGGGCAGTGCCACAGGGCGTGCCAGCTTTCCCCTTTCATCTACATGGGCTGTTAAGTGAGTGTTTCAGTTCTGCCTTTTCTTCACTGATGGTAGGGTCAGATGCCTCAGCCAGCTGGCTTATCTGTCCTGGCAGGGTGTGCCAGATACCTGCTGGATAGCCCACACATTAGAAAAGGCATTAAAAACAGGACTGATGGTCTTAAAACAGTGCAAATACTTAACTGTCTTCCAGCTGTGTGGAAAACTGGGGCAGCAGCTTCTTGATCCAGCCAGTGGGGATAGAGTAAACAGGAGGAGTCCGAGCTAGAACGGTGTGAAGGAGGCCAAGGCTCACTAGGCTGTTGCCTTTTAGACTGCTACACCGTGCAGGCAGTCTCAGTGTTTAGTGTTACACTTTCCTGGCACAGTAGATCTGGGCTGTTGCTTAGAGTTATAAAAAAACAACCCCAAGACTGAGCATAGCTCAGTGGCTGTGTTGAAAAGATTCGGCATGAGGAAGTGATCTGATTGCATCCCGACGTCGCGTAGCAGCCAAAGGAGAAGCCAAAGCAGTTTCTGCACTCAAAACAAAAGCTGCTGATCACTGTGCCAGTAAAGGGAGACTGCAGAGAGGCTGCCAAGGGACAGTCACGATTGCCAGGCCAGGGCTGCACCTCTGAGGTGCTGGATCGGTCCTTGGGCCCACATCCGACACGACACAGCTTGAGCCTGGCCATCGCCGGTGCCCAAGGGCCAACGTCAGTGTCTGGGTTCTCACTCCTCTGTTTCTGCTGTGAGCTGGGACTCCCCACCTCCAGAAGTGCTCCAAGATGTTTGGAATGCAAACAAGGCATTGCTTGGGAGGAGTTTCAGTGCTTTAGTTAAATATTTAGTTTGGGAATTATTTCAGGTCTTGGAGGAGTAAAAGGTACCCACAGAAATAAAATTCAACCCAAAGGATCTGTCAACCTGCGGCAGCAGCAGGCTGAGGCAAGTGGTCCTGGTCTTGGGTTGTCTGTGGAAATTAGGAGCACATTACAAGCAGGTTTCATTCAGCTGTCAGAAGCAATCCATCTCTAATCTCTCTCAGGTTTTCCTGTGTTCCCTCCAAAGAGATTTCAGCATGTTTCTGGAAGAGCTGCCTTGCACCACACGTGCCTGCAGCCTTCTCTTGCTGCACACAGAAGAGGTGATGCTGTCAGGTGTGACCTCAGTGACCTATAGACCCATAGCCTGTGCCTTCAAGCTAAGCAGGCATTTCCTAGGTTCCTGCAGCCCCGATCTTAACCTCTGTGGAGAAAGACAGGTGAATGGATTTTGAAATGGGTGGCAGGCCCTGTGCTCTCAGGCCACATTCTTTGCTGTAGAGTGGATGATGACTGCAGCAAGAGCTCAGGGCTGGGGGAGGTCTGCAGGAAGCAGGCAATGTCACCTGAACCAGGTCTCCTGAACTTGAGGGCTCCCATAACAGGTTGCAGCAGACCTTGCAGGCACAGCACTTGGGCACTTCAGAGCCTTCTCTGGGCAGAGATTGCAGAACAGCAAAAAGTGTTAGCATTTGTCAGAGAGGAAGGGCCAAAGCCTGCAAGGAGGCCTGAGGGAGATACAAACAGTTGGTGTAGAGGGGTTTTGGAGAGGTGCTGTTGAGCACTAGTGGAGCCTCGAGTGCTGCTTTACACAGGGAACAGGAGCAGCAAGTGCAGCAGCGGCTGGGGAAGGTTTGGGGCCTCACACAAAACAAAACAAAACAAAACAAAACAAAACAAAACAAAACAAAACAAAACAAAACAAAACAAAACAAAACAAAACAAAACAAACCCCCCCAGCCAACAACCCCCTTCCCTCCAAACACACCCATCCAGGAGAAACCATGCATAGCCTCTAGGACCTTGCAACAAGAGGAAACATACATATGCATGAGTCCCTGTGAAAAGTCCTCCCTGGCAGGGTTATAGCAGCCCAGCCTTCCTGCAGGGCAATCCAGCCAGAGCGGTGCTTGGGAAGTGGATGTTGCAGACAAACTCCCCTTGTTTTGACAAGTGATTGACAAATTATTGGAGATGGCAAACAATAAACATGCTGCTCACCCTGCCCCATCACCCACAGCCCCAGAGTTGTGATGAACTGCAGCTTTGGTTTCTCTGTAAGCTCCAACAACCAACATGTGTTCTCTCCCTGCTTCTCAGACTCGGTCTCGCAAGCTGAGCAAACCCTACAGCGACTGCACAGAGACTGGGGCAGACATACCAGTGGAAAATCTCTACAACAAGAGCTACTCACTGCAGGTAAACCTGGGATTTCATCAGGTGCTTGAAAACTGCCTTCATGAAAAAGCTTGGCAACGTCGTGTAGCTCGGGCTCCGAGACTGCAGACAGCCCAGGGACTGCAGACAGCCCAGGCACAGCTCGCTGCTTTTAACTACTGATGCAAAATGCCACAGCACTCCTTAACATCCCAACTTTTATTCCCAAGTGGTTTATGTTTGAAGTTCCCTTAGGCACCCTGGTAGATAAAGAGAGAACATTAGCTCATTAGGCAATTTTCAAGCAATGTGAGACTGGAAAATATTGGCCAAGTAAATGTTGCAGCTTAGTAACCCTTGAAGCCAGAAATTGTGACCTTTAGGACTCCAGGAGTGACAGATACCATCTAATCAGTGTCCAGAGAGCAGAATGTTTGTTTGCAGAGCAAGTTTCCAGTAATTTTGCATGGTTTCTGTAATTGGGTCCTTTTGGAGGGTGTCAGTTGTTCTGCCACTCTCCTTTTGAGGAGCTGTAATTACATCAGCTGCTGCAGAGCTTGTGCCCAGGCAGGACTTTCATTTCATGGGGTATTGTACCTGAAATCTGCTGTGATGTCTTGTCAGGTAGGAGCACACAGACATGATCTCAGGAGAGAGGATTTTATCACTTCTTGCACTAGAGACTAAACCCTGCATGGCACTGCCTATATCTGGGTCCACTGGTGACAGAGCCTGAAGGCCCAGGGATATGGGGCTCCCATCTTACTGCTGCTGCTGCCAGAAGCAGAGGATGCTCTTAGGTGCATGTAAACCTGGACCCTGGTGCTGCAGAGGTGCAGGAGCCTGTGCTTGTTACAGAGCAGCTCTTGGTTTATCTCCCTCAGATCTGCCTGCACTCCTGCTTCCAGAAGGCCATGGTGGACTCGTGTGGCTGTGCCCAGTACGCCCAGCCCTTGCCTGCTGGGGCAGAGTACTGCAACTACAAGAAAAACCCCAACTGGAGTAAGTGTCCCCACACCTCCCAAACTGCATGTGCCTCACCCACCCACTGTGAGCCAGCTCCCTGCTCAGCACAGCCCTGCCTGCACCCAGCCCCTCCCCAGCCACACAGCATGCTGGGGACAGCAGACCTGCCTCAGCCCACCGCAGACTCCACACTGCAGAGCCTAGAGCTTAGATTGGCTTGTTTCTGACACTTGTCCTAATTGCTCATCTGTGCACAGCACAAGTGTCAAGTGGAGGACTTGACCATGTGAGGCAATTGATTGTGCCCAGAGCAAGTGGCAACCACTTCTCAGGGTATTATGCAAGGTTTCTAGGGTAAATAGCTTTATCCCCACCGTGCAGGTGATGGCCACAAAGGACACGTGCACCCTAGCCAGGCACAGGGAGCAGAAAGATGGTTCCTTTTCTTACTGGCTTCTCACACACCTCCTGCTCCCTCCTTGCAGTGTACTGCTACTACAGACTGCATGAGAAGTTCGTGAAGGAGCAGCTGGGCTGCCAGCAAATCTGCAAAGATGCCTGCAGGTAAGTCCTGCTCACAACCAGAGCTGAAATGCTGCCTGGAGGGTGCTTGACCTCACAACTGACAGCCTGCTTCTCTCTGCAGCTTCAAGGAGTGGGCACTCACCACCAGCATCGCCCAGTGGCCATCCACTGTCTCAGAGGTTGGTTCCTGATTGAGCTCCACTGTGACAGCAGCACAAGGCACTAAATAAACCAGAGGTTCAGCACTGAAGCAGGGAGCCTCTAGGGTGTTTGTTTAGCACTTCAAAGATGCTCCTGCTGAGGCTCAGTCTGTAGTGTCCACATCAAGGCTTCTCCTTCAGGAACACACCCTTAAAGTAAAACTTGGGTTGTGGGCTGGAAGCTCTCCTGGGGTGGGGGACACTGGCCTGTCACACACTCCTTTCTGCCACCCAGGCTGGTCTGAAGTGAGCTCCTGTCCAGGGGATTCCATCCCAAGCTCACACAGCTAGAGCAGCATTTTCTGTCGTTTTTTTCCCAGGACTGGATGCTTCGAGTTCTCTCTTGGGACAAAGGGCAAAAACTCAACAAGAAGCTGAACAAGTAAGTTCCATGTGTTTGTAGCTTGCACCTCCAGCTCAGATACAATCTCAGCAGCCCTAATGATGGCAATTGGGGAAAAAGCTCCCTTAGAGCGGCCCAGCCCTACTGGTCCAACTGGTTACTGGCATAGTTTTTCAGTGCATTTCATGTTATTGTTTTACTAAACCCTCAGCCTGCCTCCTGTGTCTCCTCAGGACGGACCTTGCGAACCTCATGGTGTTTTACAAAGACCTGAACGAGAGATTCATCTCAGAGAACCCAGCCAACACAGTAAGTGAGCACAGCAGCTCCCTCTCGGCTCTGGCAAGAGGCAGCTCTTCCTTCCAGGCAGGTCCCATGGAGACAGGGACACCCTCAGGTGATGCACCCAGGGGTGCCTGATCCTGCCCTCCATGGCCACTTCCTAAACTGTTGAGTCCCAATCCCTGCACTGGGGATGCTGCAGACCCAGCACACCTCTCACAGCACACCCTGGGTGCCCCAGCTTGGTGCAGCCTCCCCTCGTGCTGCAGCAGCACCTGCAGGAGCTGCTAACCTCCTGCTCTCCTCTCCTCTCCTGCAGCTCGTCATTCTCCTCTCCAACTTCGGGGGCCAGCTGGGTCTTTGGATGAGCTGCTCTGTGGTCTGTGTCATCGAGATCGTGGAGGTCTTCTTCATCGACTCTCTCTCCATCGTGCTGCGGCGCCAGTGGCAGAAGGCCAAGAAGTGGTGGAACGACCGCAAGAGGCAGCCCTCGGGGAAGCCTCCGCAGGCTGCGGACCTGGAGAGGCAGGGCCACGACAACCCTGTCTGCCTCGACGAGGACCTGCCCACCTTCAACACCGCCCTGCGCCTGCCGCTGCCCCAGGGCAGCCCTCTGCCCAGGACTCCCCCTCCCAACTACAGCACTTTGCGGCTGGAGAGCGCCTTCAGCGAGCAGCTGCCTGACACGCTGGAGCCCGGGCGGCACTGACCCTCGCTCAGCCGCCCACCCCGCTGCCAAACGAGAGGTGGGGGCTGGACCCACGCGCCCAGGGGTGAAGGGCACGCGTCCAAACAAGCACTGAAGGGCTGTCGGGTCAGGCCCTTACCCAGGGATCGAACTTGAGGTCCAAGCTGCTCTGAGCAGAGCTCAGACACAAAAGCCAAGGGCTTGGGGACACAAGGGACTTCTCATCGCATCTCAAGCTGATCGCGGCAGGGCTGCTGGCTGGAGCAGGGCATGGTGCTGAGCTGGGCTCTCTCCCCAGGCACAGGCACACATAGCAGCCAGCTGCACACACCCACTGCACGTGGGCGGGAGTTGCACCACAGCAGAAGGTTGGTCCTGTGTTGAGTATTAATGCAGGTGGCTCCCTGGAGCACGGCGCAGCTGGGGGCAAGCCTGGGGGCTCTCAGGAGGGGAGCGGGACCTTGGAGGAAGGGGCATGACAGAGGCTGGGGAAAAGGGAAGCTCTGGAGCTGAATTTTGATTAGGAACTTCATTTCTAAGATGGCCTGAGGAGTTCTGTTCTGAGATGAGAAGTGAGGGTAGCCACAGAGGTGCCTGCAGAGCGAGTTGTTACACAGCTGGAGCAGGAGAACCAAAGCCATCCCCAAAGAGTCATCTGCAGAGGGTGTGGAATCCAGAATGGATGGCAGTAAGGAGCTGCCTACTCCAGCCTGGCTCATTTTACACCTCTCAAGCCACCATTCAGCATAACCTCAGAGGAGCTCATTACACAGCATAGGGCCTTGCCCATGGGGACTTCCCAGAGCCCCAGAACTAGCTGGCTGCTCTTCTCCTGCCCAACCTCCTGCTCCCCTCCTGCAATGCCTGCTTCACCTCTCAGAGCTGGCAGTGCCCAGGGAGGTGCCTGCAGCAGCTGGAACTGCACTGGGCTCCACACATGGCCCTGAAGGGAGGTGGTTGAAGTCACACCTGCCTCACCAGTACATCTCCCCCTTTACCTACACCCCCTCCATTCCAGGGTGCTCTGTCACACCCTGATTTTGCCTCCTCTGCCCCAGGCCGTGCCCTTTGCACTGCACTGCCAGAGCCTCCCAGCACCATGGGCAGGCCAGAGGCTGCTGCCTGTGCCCATGCCTGGGGACAGCCCCCCCAGGCACCCAGGTGGGGTGGTATTGCCCAGCCCCTGGCTCCCAGCCCCGCACCTGGCTCTTTCCTATTGTAGCCAGTTCCTGGGTGCCTGCAGCACTCTGAATAGCTGCTGAGGATGAGCAGAGCCCACACCGGGCTGGCTGCCGGGGGGTTGGTGGAGCGAGAGTGGCTCAGAGCCTCTGTGTATGTGTGTGAGGAGGCCTCTCTGTGCCTTGAGACAGGACAGTGAGGATCAAGGCAGGTTCTGTAATGTGCAATAAAACATTTTAACTGAATTATTTAAATGGATGGTAAACTTTAAGAAATAAAGATATATTTTTGACTAACTGCTTGGCTCCTTTTCCTGTTTTAAATCCACAGTATGGTCATCATTTTCCATGCTGGCAAGTGGGACCTGCCTGTGCCTGCCCCAGGCTCCTCCACAGAGCAGGCCAGGGGCAGCTGGGGGTTAAATGCTCCCAGTGCAGTGAAAATGCCTTTCAGGAAGCAGCATTAACCAACAAAGTAACCAAAAACCTTGGGGCTTGGGGTGTCTTCAGACAACTCCACTCCTGGACAGCCCTTTGGAGACTGCAGGGGAGAGAACTTGGTTTGCTCTGCCTCTGGAGCCCCATCTGCAATGCACCAAGATAAGGTGCTTAGAGCAAAGCTCTGCCTGTTCCCATCACCTCTCTAAACAGCACCAAATAATGACCACCCTGCTTACACTGGACTTGCCCCACCTGCACCAGTGGCAGAACAGGCTTGGAGACACCAGAGCAGCCCACCAGAGCCACCTCCCCTTTGCATTACAGGGGTGAACTGTCCTGACCACAGCAGTGGGGGAAATGACAGTGACCCTCAGAGCTAGTCCAGGCCTTACAGCCAGCTCCTTCCTCACCAGTATGCTGCCAGGGCTCTGCAGTCCATACCCTGGGACCTGGCTCCTGCTGGGCACCTTTTGCAATGAACATTTGGGACAAAGGTGTTCTGCAGGTGCTTTTTTGCTGCTCAGGGCAGGGTCAGCACCTTTTCTCCTGGTATGAATTATGCTCGGGAGGCAGAAAGCCACCCACAGAAAGAGATTACTTCATATTTCATTACTTCATGCATTAGATACTGAACCCTGCTGCACTCCTGAGTCATCTCCAGCACAGGCAACTATCCAGCATGGTATGAGAAGCAGGTCTGACACACACTAAGCATCATAAACTCAAAGCATTTGAGAAACTCAGCTTGGGGTTTACAGGAACAGGCAGTAAAACCAGTGGGGCAGTGGTAGGCATCTCCTCTTCCACTGCTGCAGCAGCTGCTCCAAGGGCTGGGTGGGAGCCATGGGCTCTTCCCATGGGGAACTTCCCGCAGGGGAACTTCCTAGGAGATTGCTGGGGAGCCCAGCCAGCCCCAGGCATGGGACCCCCAGCTCATCTCCCAGCCCTGGGACATTTCTGCCTCTTTACCAGACCTCACCATGGCCATGGTCCAGCTGCAGCAGCAGGACTTGCTGCTCGAGAACCTCTGAGAATCCAAACTGCTGTGCAGAGACTCACCCCAGCTTTCATGCTCTCCTGATTGGCACCAAGAGTCAGCACAAGAGTGAGTCAAAGACAAGAACAGTCAAACACAGGAGGGAAGGAGGGATGGATGGATGGATGGATGGATGGATGGATGGATGGATGGATGGATGGATGTGGGTGGGTGGATGGTTTCCCTGTCAGACAGAATCCCATTTGATAATCCAGAGAAAAATGTGAGCACCCAACTTCCCAGTCAGCCAGGATGAAAAGCTTGCCCAGATGTGACAATGAAAAATAACTCCCAGGCTCCCTGCAAAACTCATCTAACACAGCCCAGCCCCATCCTGACCCCGGCTGGGCAAGGCACAGCAGCCCCCAGCACCGTGGGGTGCAGTAACACAGGATGTCAGCCCAGAGGGGTGACACCCCCCCTCCCCTCCTCCCCGAGAAGGATGGTGCCCAAAGCTGCTCCCAGCACAAAGTGGGTTAAAAGCTGCCAGGGCCCTTTACAGCCGATGGCATTTCAGGGGTCCACAAACTGGTTTGGGAGTTAAATGCCTCATTAATGTAAATGGGGCTGGGCTGGGGAAAGGCATCTCCAGCACATGCCTATGGAAAAGCCTTTCAGGATCAGAGGCCCTTGTGCCCTGCGAGGAAGCTCAGCCGTGGGGGAGGACAGGGCTGAGGGTCGTTCCTGTTTCACTTCACCCTTTCAGCTCCGAGCCAGGGCGAGTTGGCCCCGCAGCTCAGTGAGGAAGTTTTCTCCTGCAGACACCCAGGAAGGGGCTGGCAGGGCAGTGGCAGCTCTGCAGCTGTCTTCTCCAGCCAGAGATCAAAAAATGCCCACAAAAGCCCACCCATGCCTCCTGCCTGGCTGAAGCTATGAGGTCTGGGACACTGGTGTCACCTCACCATCAGCTTCAGCTACCACCAGATCCCAGTAGCCCACCGATGACTAAAGCCACAGGCAGAGCTCTAGACAGGAGGCAGTGACCTCCCTTTGCTCCGGGCTGCACAGCCCCAGCACAGGGCTGCTGCCAGGGCTCAGACCATGGCCGGCTGTGTGGCACAGGAGGTGCCAGGAGGCTGGGACATTGTGCCAGCTCACTGCCTTGGCTTGAAGGTCTCACTCCTGTCTTACTGACACAACAGCAGTGGGCATCATGCAGCCAGGGTAGGCAGCTCCCCACAGCAATTCCCCAAGAGTGGCAGTGGCTCTGAGCCATCCCCACCAGCCTGGCCTGTTTCCAGGGCTTTGTGGGAGCCTTTTCCAGCAGTCTCAGCTCCCGGAGCTGCCGACGGGAGCATCCTGAGCACCGGGCCGGGCCGAGCCGAGCCGCGGCAGCACCGGAGCGGTTTCGGTGAGAGTGAGTCAGAGGTGAGCTGTGACAGGCTGCGACACGCCATGACACGGCCCCGGCACTAATCCCAACGCTGGCATCTCCCTGCAAACAGGACGGACTGGGAGGTGTAGAGTCCTGGCCAAAGCCTCCTGCGGTGACTCCAGCGGGGCTGGTCCCGGGAGCAACCAGTCAGGCTGAGTCTGAACGATGCCCAGCGACGGGAAGGAGAGAAGAAAGCCAGGGCCAGGCTGAGCAGTGCCAGCCCAGAACCTTCCCTCCTGCGCATGAGGAGCCTGGAGCTGCTCCTCGCTGGGCTGCTGGGTGTCGCGATGCACCTGCCAGTTCTCGGCCACACGGACCCTTGTCCTCAAATGGAGCTGGTCTGCAGCTCTCAGCAGGGCACACACAGGGTGCTCAGTGCTTTCTGAAGCAACAGCTTCAATTGTCCAACCACGTCACCCCTGAATGGACCCTTTCTGGCAGTGAAGCCATCCCAGTCACTTGGGGTTTCATATGAAATCTTTTTCTCCATCTTTCCCCTTCTCCCCAGAGCAAAGGCTCCATCATCCCACCACTGAGCACACGAGGGGGCATTCTACACACCCCACACCCCACACTCGTTCCTCTCCAGAGCACTGGGGGCTCAGGATGCCCTGGCCCCAGAGAGTAGGGGATAGCAGAGAAGGGGGTGGTGGCAGTGGTGATGTTGGGAGCATTGTGGGGGTGGTGGTGGCTGTGGGCAGGGGCTCCACCAGCAATCCCTGTAGCACAGGGCAGAATGGCACAGGCACAGGCAGGATGCCACGGGCACAGGCATAATGCCATGGGCACAAGTGGGATGCCATGGGCAGAGCAGGTTCCAGCAGCCCCAGCCGTGCTGCACCGAGGCTCTTCCCTTTGAGCCAGACGGCAGCTGCGGCAGGCTCAGGGCGCTGATCCTGCAGCCCTGCTGCTCCCCGGGCCGGTCGCGGCACAGCTCGAGGTGTAATCAGGGAACTGCGCCTGTCCCCGGGGCCACAGACAGCATACTCCTGGTGTGGTGTCCTCCCGTGCATCATCAGCCCTGCTCGGGCACTTCCCTGTGACACTTCCGCACCACCTTGTCTCTCCCAGTCTTACACTCCTGCCTTGGTTTCCTCCCAGAAGAAGCCGTGTGGCGTCTGCATTCCCACTGGGATTCGAGCCTCTGGGCATGGAGATGGGCTGCCAGCCCTGCACACCTCTCCATGTGCTGCCCCGGATGGCATTTTCACCCTGGCAAACTCCTCACCAGGCAGCATTCCCAAGAACGATGATCAGAGGGCTGGAGCACCCCTGCTGTGGGGACAGGCTGGAAAAGTTGTGGCTCTTCGGCCTGGAGGGGAGAAGGCTCCAGGGAGACTTTAGAGCTGCATTTCAGCTGCATTTCAATGTCTGAAGGAAGGCTGGAGAGGGACTGTTTAGAATTGCCTGTGGTAATAGGACAAGAGGCAGTGGTTTGAAAGTGGAGCAGGGCAGATTTAGGTTGGGCATCAGGAGGAAGCTCTGCACGATGAGGGTGATGAGACACTGGAAAAGGCTACCCAAGGATGTGGTCGAGGTCCCATCCCTGGAGACATTCAAGATCAGACTTGATGTGTCCCTGGGCAGCCTGCTCTAGTTGGAGGTGTCCCTGCTGATTGCAGGGGGTCAGACAAGATGACTTCTGAGGGTCCCTTCCAACCTGATGCAGTTTGTGACTCTGTGACCCACAACACAGGAGGGGATCCTGGCCAGTGAAGCCTCTGTGGGGCCAAGTGACATGCAGCAGTGTCACCCTGGGGCAGGCCCTGCCTAGGAGAGCCAGCCCTCAGGGTTTGTAGCCACAAGCCCAGGCCCACCGAGCACACTGTGGGACCACTCCTGTCCCCTTCCACTCAGGTGCTTCGCCCAGGTGTGGTTCTGGAGATGGAAGCCCTGTGTGTGTTCACCAGATCCTTTCAGCTTTGGTGCCCGTGGAGATGACATCAGCACCAAGTGTGGCTGCATGCAGGTGCTGGCCAGGGCCGTGGTGAATCACCCTGTTTTCACAACGCCTCTTGCAGCACCTTCCTTGCTGGGGTTTTAAGACCTTCTCACCCAAGTTTACACAACGAATCCTGACCAGGACAGGCTGTTCCCCGGCTGAGCAGGGCAGGCAGCCACCCCCTGCCTGCTCTTCTTGTAAACTCATTGGTCACCAAATCGTGCACATGTTCCTCAGAGCATGGGAGAGGACCATAAAACATGGGCCCATAGAGATCTTTACGATGTTTCAGCCCCACCGGCGCCGTGCTGGCGTTCCCCAGCCTGTGCCACGGCAGCCTGGCACCCCCGGGGACTGTCCCCACCCGCAGCCACCGCATGGTTGGGCGCTGGAGTCATGGCAGGCAGGTTATGTTTTTCAGGAAACTTCTATGGCAGGAAGGCAAATGGGTGCAGCTAATTACCTGTCACACCAATTAGTTGATGGGGAAATGACAAACCACTGCTGGAGCACGCAGCCCGCCACAGTCCCGTGCCCAGAGCCGCTTGGTGCCACCCACCCCGGGAAGCACGGCCTTGGTGGGACAAGTCGCGGTTCCATGGTCAGCACCAGGGATGCTCAGACTTGAAGAAGCTGCACCCAAGCTGGGTTTTGCCCTCTCCTTCCCATCCCACGCCAGCAACTCTCAGCATTGAACAGCTGGGTGGTACCTAACCCCTGGCCATACAGCCCCAGCACCAAGCCCCTCTCCTGCCTGCCTAGACCAGGGCTACCAGACACCCACACCATGCCAGAAGGCAGCCTGGAGGGGGTGCATTTCCCTCCCTTCTGCTGCTGCTTGTAAAACCAAACCAGTCTGGGTTTTACAGCCTGATCTTTGTAACGCAAACACAGGTCAGGCAGAAGGGTTTCATCTGCAGCGGCTCCGGGCGTGGGTTGGCTGGCGAGGTGCTCGCTGTCACCCAGCTGATTTCACTGGGGCACAACCAAATTATTCTGTTTAGGGACAGTGTGTCTCTGAGAGGCACACCATAAACTGAGCAATTCATGTGCTGAACCAGCCTGCTTGCACCCTGCATGGGAGGAGGGAGGGCTGCCCTGTGTGCCCGGGCAGAGCAGAGGAGAAACTGGGTCTGAAGAGATGGGGATGGGCACTCTTGTCCCTCATGGCGCAGCTGCTGTGAACCCCTAGATGGGAGCCAGCCTGCAGACGTGACCAAGTGCTTAGCACCTAGAGCCCTCACCTCCTGCTAATGATAGTCTAATTAGTGGATGTCAGCCGCGGGCAGGGCAGGAGGCCAAGCTGTGCCACACCGGGGCTAGGAAACAGACTACCTGAGAAAGGACATGGTTGGAGGCCAGGCAGGTGGCACAGGGCAGCGGTGCCATGGCCTTATTCCCACTTCTGGAGCCACAGGAACCTGTCCTCATGAAATCCCTGATGAAACCCTCATGAAATCCCTGAGCACAAGGAGTGCCCACAGGTGTGACTGTGGTCACCATGGCTGTGCCAGGTTGGACCCCACCAGGATGCCCCCCACACCACACGGAAAGGCAGAAGCAGTGCAGTGACAGAGAACCAGATATGGACCAGTCAGGTGTTTGTTCTGCTGACCTGACCTTGGTCCTGCTAACAGGGCTGTAATTTTGGGGTGATGTCCTCCTTGCAGAGCTGTCCTTGGGTTCCCACTCTGGGCTCTGGCATGGACACCTCTGCTCCTTAGCTCCACACACTCAACCCCAAAAACCAGCCAAGAAACCCTGGCAGCTACCTTGGCAATCCACCATTCAACTGTTCCCCCGTTACCAGCTGGACTTAGTCCCTGCTGGTATTTTCCAAACACTGAGATGAGATGGTTGGTGCCAGTCTGGGGGCTGCTGTGCCCAGTGCTCCCAGTTTCTCAGCTGTATTTAGCTGCTGTCAGCAGTGCACCAGGCCAGCCCAGCACCCTGCTCCAGCACAATGCCTGGGGACAGGGAGCTTCCCATGGGGTTCCTCAGCTGTATTTTTAGCAGGAGGTGTTTGCTTATGGAATAAACTTTCTTGTGGAGCAAGTGGGAGAGACAACAGAAAGCCAAGCTCAAGGTCATCTGTCCCCACAGCTGATGTTTGGCAGCCTGCTCTATTTTCAGCCCTGGAGCTGCTGGTGCTGAGACCAGACGTTGTTCTCCGGGGTATTGAGTAGCGAGGGCAGGGCAATTACCCAGGCAGGGCAATTACCCTGGCAGGACAGGGGTGAGGAGCAGGGTAAGTCCTGGTGCTTCCCATCCAACCTGTTCATTCCAGCTTCACTTGGAAGGGCTGTTCAAACACCATCCTGTGTTCCACTGCGGGCAGAGTGGGAGGAGGCCCCCTCCTGCCATTGAAAATCCCTTTTGTTCCCAAACAACGGAACACAGGGACACTTGGGAAGGTCTGACCGAGTCCTGCCTGAGCAAGAACTTGCAGGTACCTCTCTGGGCGAGAGGCAGCCGCTGCTTTTTACAATGCCCTGCTCTGATTTATAGTCCCAAGGAGTTTTATAGGTGTTTGCTGTTCTGTGGTGAGCAGTTAATGACTCCCACAGCCACTCAAGATGCTCAAGGTGTCACCTCTGACCCGTGGTTGTACCATGGTGTTGAGCTCAGGGATTCCCACCCCTCAGCATGCAGACCCCAGCATAGAAACATGTGGAAAATACATGGGGGGTGTGCGTCTCTCCAGCTCCCCTGTGAGGGATTAGGGAATGAAGGGTTTAGAAGGGACCTCTAGAAATAATCCAGTCCAATCCCTGCTCCAGCAGGGGCACCCACAGCAGCTTGCCCAGGATCACAATGGCCAGGTGGTTTTGGAAGCTCTCCAGAGGAGACTCCACAACCTCTCTGAGCAGCCTGTTCCAGGGCTCAGCACCCTCACAGTAAAATGAGTGATGTGATTAATTGTGTGATCACCAGGAATCAGCATGCAAGATGTGATGCTGAGGTGAAGTCATAAAATCCACCATGAAACTCACAGACAAGGCTGGGGAGTGCTCCCAAGGGCTCCTGGCCACTCACCCCCATCCTTAGAAGCAGACAGAGAGGCTGCTGCACCTTTCCATGATGATTTTATGGAAGCCCAGTTCATTTTTCCCAGTAAGAGACCATCACCTCAGACTCAGATGCTGGGGCCATGGAGGCTGAGCTCTGCCCCTTCTATTTGAGCATCAACATCTTATGTAGCCTGCAGTGGAGAGAGATGGTGTACAAAACAGTGCCAGGAAAGATGCCCAACAGCAGGCTTGACAGTAAACACAGCTGCTGGGGGGAGGATGTGTGCTAGATAAAAAGATGGTAGGATCTTCTACTTCTTCTTTAAAAAGGCAATAAGAGCTCTTAAAAGTGAGATCTTCCCCCAAAAGGGCTATAAACCTGTTCGGGGATGTTGGTGGAGATCACCTGCAGTTACTGAATCATGTCAAAAGCCTGGCATGAGGGGTGTTGGCATGAGGGATGATGCCAAAGCAGTGAGGTGATGTCCTGGTACCCAGGACACCTGAAACCAGACTGAGAAAGAGACCATAAACTGCTGCAGCATGGCACCAGACCCTGACCTGCTTTAGAACTCTCCCTGCACCTTCCAAGTGACTGCTCTGCTTGGGGATGTCCCTGCTGACTGCAGAAGGGGAATTAGGTGTCCTTCAAAGGTGTATTCCCAACCAAAGTAGTCTGTGTTTCCATGATTTCACGATTCTCTGATTCCATCATTCTTTGTTCACATCCCATCTATGGCCCCCAAAGGCTCCTTCTCTTGTGTGTGCCGCTTTCATAGGGAAAAACGAGGAGCTGGGTGCCTCTCTTAGCAGCAGCATGGAAGGGATGGAGCCACACCTCCTCAGAATCTTGTGAAGTGGGAACGGTTTTATGCCACGGTTTTATGTTGGGGAGTTTGTGCCGTGGATGGTCTTGGTAGGAGCAAGGTAGGAGCAGCAGCAGCTGCTGCGATTTGGTAGGGAGAGAATTAAAAGTGCTGGGAAGAAACTCAAGGAGGATTTCCACCAAACCTGGCCCAGCCAGGAGGCAGCCCGGCCAGAGGGAGGGTTTGGAAGTGACAAGGGGCGGGATGAGGCGGGACCGGGGCGGGGGAGGCGGCGGGGCCGGTTCTCGGCGGGGAGCGCTGCGGGAGCTGAGCCGGAGGCAGGTAGGGGGGACCGGGGAGGGGGAAACGGGGAGAGGGGCTGGCCGGTCCCTTCGGCTTCAGGCGGCGGCCGGAGAGATGCCCAAGTGCGGTCTCCCTTGGGCATCCCTAAGACTACCGCTCGGAGCCGAAGGGACCGGGAGATTGCTCCCGGTGAGAGGATGCTCCCTCTCCGGGACAGCAGCCTCACTGCAGAGCACTGAGAGAGAGATAACAGGAAAAAACAGGGTTAGCTGTTAGCTGACAGGGCAGGGGAGGAAGGGATTGAGACTCCAACACGTGGAACAAAAACTTCAGGGAAATGTTATCTAAAATTCCAGAGAGAATGCTGTCGGGATCAACGAACTGGAGGTGGCTGCATGGATCCAGCTGGCCAGGCAGGAGAAGAAGGGATGGAGCATCTAACACGCAGGGGAAAAAAGAGTTAGGCAAATTATATCTAAAGCTTCAGACTCTTCGAGTGCTGAAACACATTCCTGTCAGGACTGGAGAGCAGGATGTGCCTTCAGGGCTCGGGTGGCCAGGCAGGAGAGGAAGGGATGGAGAATTGGACATATGGAACAAAAAGGCAGGGAAATGATATCTGAAACTCCAGCCTGTAAATACCCTTTGAGTGCTGCACACGTTGCCACTGGGATCAGACAGCCAGGGGTGCCTGTGTGGAGCAGAGCACCACGGGCAGCTGTGTGTGGTGGCCATGCCCTGCTCACACCCAGCAGCAAAGCTGCTCACTCACAGGTCATTTTTCTTTTCCCACTGCCAAGCTGTAAAGTTGTGATGTAACACTAGAAAATCCTCGACTTTGCAGGAATCCCACTGGCTAGCAGAGATGTGTGCTCCAGGAAAATGAGGGCTTTTCCTCAGGCTGGGCAGGAGCAGGCAGATGAGGTGATCAGAGGAATGACTCCCGTGAATCCCAGCAGAGAAAGTGGTGAATAATTGCAGCACCAGGCCTGGTGGTGCTGGAGTGGTTTTGCTGCCAGGGTGCCACCCCGGAGCTGCCAGCAGTGTGCTGAGTTTTGCTGGTGCCTTTATTTCCTGTAAGTGGCACCTGCCCTTGGAAAACCACAGGGAGATGCGAGGCAGCCAGCGCAGCGTTTCGTAACCTGGGAGTCTGAGCTCACGTCAGGCAGAGGAGTTTTGCCCGGGGTGATGCTGGGGTGATGCAGGGCTGGAGCCAGGCTGCTGGGGGAAGTGAGGACACCTCCTCCACAGCACAGAGCAAACCACCTTAGAACCTGGAGCAGGTCACTGGTAGAATGGCCTTGGTCATCACAGGAATGTGGGCAGCGCCAGAGGAAGGGCACTGGCACTCTGCACCGCAGAGCTCTCGTGGTCAGCTCCTGACACTCACTGGAGATGACCACAGTGTGCTAGCAAAGGGCAGAGCTCAGCAGTGGGCTGGTGGTGAGGGAAGCAGCGATGGTTCCCCAGAACCACCTGCCCAGGAGACAGAAGTGTGATAGTGAAAAATGGAGAGGAGCTGGAGATGCTGTTCCCCTTCCCTGAGCAGGGCCTTGGAGGCTGGGCAGCCAAGCAAGAAACAAAACCAGTGAGCAGCAGCTGGGAGCTGCCAAATGTCCAGCCCTTGAGCTCTGTGCCCTATGGCAGTGACAGGGGTTTCGAGGGCAGCAGAGCAGGACAGGGGTTTGTAGCCATGGCCCTGCCCTGAGTATCCCTTACCAGACAGAACCAGGTTGTGTCCCCATCGTGGGGGAAGCACCTTCAGAGTCCCCAGCCCTGATCTCCTCCTCAGCTCCTATCCCACCACAGCCTCCACTCCCTTCTCTAAAGTGGGGCTTGGGGAGGGGGCAGGGATTACCCATGTACCAATGGAGGGTGCCTCTTGTCCCTCATCTGTCACTTCTCTGCTCCAGGTAGAGCCTACTGATGGGAGAGAGCAGGGCAGGCTCCAGGCTGGCTCCAAAACTGGTACCAACACTGAGACTGAGCTGAGACTCAGTGCCTGGGGCAAGGAAACCCCACAACAGGGGCTTTGGCTTCCAGCTGGGAAAGGCACCAGGCACACACCGGCTCAGGAGTGAGAGGGAAACAAGAATTCCGGAAACATTTGGGAAAGAAAGGCAGGGGGAAAATTATGAAAGGCAACAACAAGCTTGAGAAAATTTCCCCAGGCAGAGTTCAGTGCAGTTTCTGTTCAATGCCAGCTCCTCACCCAAGGGCTGTTTCAAAGCCTGCAGGAGCAGTAAACTCGAGCCCACAACATGTCCCCTGCAAAACCTGTAACCGGCCACTTGGCTGCAATGCCAGCACGCCTTGTGAACCTGGGGCTTCATTTTGGGATCCCTCTTTCCACAGCAGAGAATGCTCTTCCAGTCATCCCTGTCCTCATCCTCATCCCTGTGCCCACCCCAGTACCTCTCCTCCCTGTCTCCACTCCGTCCCTGTGTGCATGCATCCTGCATGTGCTCCACGGGGCTGGGAGACGGAGCAGGGCTTGCAAAGAACAGCTCCTGTAGCTTTGACATGGGGCAAGAACTGTCCTGAATCGGCTTCAAACGTGCCTAAAAACTAGATTCATCTTACTTCCACAGCATGGCCTGGCTCTAGCTTAAACAATGTGAAAATGGTGCCCTTCAGCACCACTTTTTTATAGCTGGTGGGGAGATGAAATGAGGCAGAAGGACTCCAGCCTCTGCTTAAAGCTGCTCTGGAGCTGCTCTTCCTTCCCTCGTGTCAGCCCAAGCTCTGCAGAGAGCACCCCAGGTTAGGTGCTTAGATGGAAATAAATCCAGGGCGGAGAAGCTGATGACTTCTGCAGGACCCTGGGCAGAGAGAAAGCAGCAGCAGAATTGTTTGGAACTGTTACCTGTGCTCAGGCCTGGGAGTGGAGCTTTTACCCTCCCTGTGCTACTCACCCCCATGTATTTTTTATCTCAACATTAGCATCAGGGGAAAAAAAAACTAAACTAACAACTAAAATTCAGCCTCAGGAAACAACATAATCTCCTCCAGCAGTGCCAGCTCACTGGGAGCCCACCAAGGTCCCTACGACAAACTGGAGCCTCCAGAGGCAGCTCAGGTCCTCGGCAGGAGCCCCGGTCCAGGGGCAGCAGAGCAAGTGGTGACTGCAGGACACAGGGCCAGGCCGGTTTGCCCAGTGCAGTGGGGGTGTGGTTCCCCTTCAATCTGATCTGAATCTCTCACTGGATTTCTTAAAAGGCAGAACATCTTTACTGGTTTGCCTGGCTCAGGGATTTCAGAGCATTTGATGGTGCAGGGCAGAGCCCAGGCTTGGGGCTGTGCCCTGAGGTGGGTTTGCGTTAGCTGCCCAGGAGAAGGCTTGGGCAGAGCAGCCACGTGGGTTTCATGGCTTCTCTTGGGATGTGGGCAATGAAGCCAAGGCTCAGGTCACTGCTCTTGGTTTCCTTAGAGTCCTGCCCAAAGCCAACAAGTTCTGATGCAACCTGAGCTCTGTCAGTGAATAAACCCTTCTGCAGGCAGCTGTGGGTGGGAACCCCTGGGGCACAAGTTCAGGGAGGATGAGCTGAGGATGGGCTGGGAAGTTGCGGGTCTGGGTGGTCCAAGAGGTCCAGAAGGTGCAGGAGGTGTGGAAAGTCCAAGTTCCAGGATGTTCCTGGATGTTCCTTTGAGAACAAAACCCTTCCACTCATGAACAGGGCCTGCCCTGAGATCTTGGAGGTCATGGAGACCTTGTGGTGTTAAGCCAGGTCTAACATCACACGTCACATGGTGTGCAGTGAAAATCAGCATCTCTCCTTGCATCATGGAGTGAGACATCAGAAAATCTGCTGGGCTTGCAAGCACACTCTGTGTGCACCGCTCAGCAGATGGTGCACATCTGGCCAGGAAGGCCACTGCTCAGCGCTACCTTCGGGCTTAGGCTAAGTAAGGACACAGCTGCCGCTCAAGAAGCCTGTGAGCTGCCTTCAGCTCCCCTTTGACCCCTCAGCAGGCTGCCTACAAGTGGTCCCTGCTCTGTTGGGCAGGTTTGTGCTGGAGCTATCACCAGCTGATCTCCTTGCCCCTCCTGCCAGCGGGCTGAGTTCCACGCAGCATTAATCTTCAGCCCTGTTCCCCCCAGCTTAGATCTGAAGAGCCTGGGCAGGTGACTGGGCTTTGTTGGGAAATCCTGCCTGGGGACGTTACGATTTAGTAACTCGAGTTCTCACCTTCAAACAGCAGCACAAAACGTTCTGTTTGCTCCCAATGTGAATGTGAAATATGCAGCATCCCTGCGGAGTGCGAGGAGCATTCCGATGGTATCTGAGAGACAAAGGAATTCGGGGGTAAAAAAAAACAACCATTGCTTGGCCCTCCTCTGGTGGGCAGCAGCTCCCAGCAGCAGCATTCCTGCTCCTGGGAAAGGTGCTGATGGGTCTAGGTGCTCCTCCCCTGCCCCCTCTGATAGCCTGGGGCACTCTGCTTACTTCTAAGAAAAACTTAGAAGTCTGAAGTTTGGTGGAGCCAAACCAGAGCGCTGGTGGCCTGAGCTCCACCTGGCACAGCTCCTGTGTGCGCTGCTTGGTCCAGCCAGCACTGGCAGAGGTTTCAGACGTTGCAGACACACAACAGACTGTGGTGCTGCCTCAAAACTGTCCTGGTCACTCACTGCAACACCTGCAGGCCAGCCCTGGGGGAGTCACACTGGGCTGAGCTGTGGCAAGCAAGTCCCACAGCCAGCAGATCCCAGTCACCGGACTCCTGTGGGGACCCCAGAAGCAGATGGCTTCAAGCTGTATCAGAGGAGGTTTAGTCTGGATGTGAGGATCAATTTCTTCCCCAAAAGGGTTATAGAATCATAGAATTGTTGGGGTTGGAAGGGACCTCAGGGATCATCTGCTTCCAACCCCCCTGCCATGGGCAGGGACGCCTCACACTACATCAGGTTGCTCAGAGCCACATCCAGCCTGGCCTTAAAAGCCTCCAGGGATAAGACTTCTATCACCTCCCTGGGTTGTCAAGGCCTGACCCAGGCTGCCCAGGGCAATCTAGGGTGCATTTCTCATCTTTCTATCCCTGGAGGGGTTTCAAAGCCTTGGAGATGTGGTGCTGAAGGACATGGTTTAGTGGTGACCTGGTAGTGCTGGGTTAAGGGCTGGACTTGGTGATCTTGAGGTTTCTTCCAACCCAAACTGTTCTACCATCCTAGGGGGTTCTCCTGGGTCATAAAACCATAGTCAAGCCATCACATAACTGCTCCAGGTGCCAGTGTGCTTGGTGCCACACAATGCCTGCCTCTCACCACAGCTCTTTTGATGTCTTTTGTGCCCTGGCAGTCAGCAGCATGAACCTCAAGAAGTATTTTGTCCGGGCTCTGCACCGCCTGCAGAAGGGCCCTGGCTACACCTACAAGGAGCTGCTGGTCTGGTACTGCGACAACACCAACACCCACGGCCCCAAGCGCATCATCAAAGAGGGGCCCAAGAAGAAACTGATCTGGTTCTTCCTAACGCTGCTCTTCGCCTCCCTGGTCTTCTGGCAGTGGGGCATCCTCATCAACACCTACCTGTCCTACAACGTCACCTCCTCTCTCTCCATCGGCTTTAAGACCATGAAGTTCCCTGCGGTCACAGTCTGCAACGCCAACCCTTTCAAGTAAGGTTTTGTTTGCCCACTTGGCCCAGCTGTGCTTTAACACCCCCAGCCGTGCTGTGAGTGCAAGGGAACCGAGTGTTCCTGTCTCAGTGGTCACGTTGGAACCAGCAGTGGACTCACCCAGGGGCACTAAACCCAAAGAAAGGAGGACAGCGCGGAGGTGGCAGCTGAGGTGCAGTGCGGGGCTGGGGAGCCTGAGGGCTGCTCGGGTTTCCTGGCTGCCATCCCCCAGGCCCGTGATGGTCACCACCTCCTGCTCGGGGAAAGCTCAGAGTTCAGCTCACTTGTCACAGCCCAGCCCAGCTTCTTAACCTTCCCCACAAATTCCTTCCTCCTTCCCCACAGTCAAAGTGCCTCTTATTGCTTGACCATTGAGAGCTGGTCAAACAGTGGTATCAGCTGGGAGCTCTGTGGTAGACCTCCATTGCCACCCGGAAGCAGGAGCTGATTCTGCTAGAGCTGCTTTGACTTTACACCCATGAGTAGCGTGGCCCCAGGCAAGATGCTCCAACCAGCACACAGACTACTCTGGGGCTGGTTTCTCTCTGCTTCCTAGAGGTGTTTTGTGTAAACTGCAGTGAGGTCCTGACACGCAGCCAGCTGGTTCCACACCAGCAGGTTCACCAGGGCCCGGCTCTGCTTATCCTCCTGCTGCTTTGCCACCCAGCTGTGGCTGCTGGGATGCCCATGTCTGAGCTGCCATACTCTGCTCTTCTGTTTTCCTCCAGTATATCTTTAGGCAGCAACCTGAGGTCTCCAGGAAGTTCCAAGCCACCACCTTGACACCACTGCCTTTTGTCCTTCAGGTACTCAGAGGTGAAGCATCTGCTCGAAGACCTGGACAGGCTCATTGATGCAGCTCTGGAGAGGATCCTGCAGCCCACACCAGGGAACAGCAGTGAGAACCCCTCCCCACCACTCAACTTGACTCTCTGGTACCAGATACCCCTAGTCCTCATTGATGAGCATGATAAAGACAACCCCATCATCCTGGATATCTTTGAGAACAACTGGACCGATGGAGACAACGAAACCACTGTGGGCAAACAGACCTCTGTGGACAATGAGACTACTGAGGGCAACCAAACCCTTGGGGGCAAACAAACCCTTGGGGGCAACCAAACCTCTGAGGGCAACCAAACCCTTGGGGGCAACCAAACCTCTGAGGGGAACCAAACCCTTGGGGGCAACCAAACCTCTGAGGGGAAGCAGCCTGCTGTGGGCAAGGAAACTGCTGGAGACCACCAGACCCTTGATAGAAACCAAACCTTTGAGAACAACCAAACAGCTGCTCCACCTGCCTCATCCAACACCACAACAGAAGAAAAGAAGTACAAGCTGGCAGTGAAGCTGGTGAGAGCCAGGGTCAGGTGGGAGGCAGACAGGGAGGGCTGAGAACTGGGCAGTGCTGGGTGCCCTTGCAGGGATGCAGCACAGAGCTCAGCATCTCCTCCCCACCAGCTGCTCATGGCTGCTCTGCCTCGGGGCTCTGGTCCAGCTGCACTGGGACCAGGAGCAGCCCATGAGGGTGGCAGCACCCTCAGCACAGGGCACACACAGAGCCCGTGGGCAGATGGCAGGTTACAGTGGGTTATTGCAAGGCTTCAGGGCTGTTTGCTTGGTTTCTGAAGAAGGCAGCATAGTGAGGGCTCTCAGAACTTGAGAGGAGCTCTGCTGCCCTCAGACACCCAGCCAGACCCCACTGCAGCTGCTAGGTTCCTGCAGCAGGGGCTGCAGCTGCACCACATCCTGAATGTGCTCCTCTCTAGGTGCAAGGAAACGCAGCAAGGAGCCATGCCAGGCTGGTCTGTGGTGAACCAGTGGCAGCTGCATGACACCAGTAAACACAGCAGCACATGGAGAAGGGGCTGGCAGCACAATGCTGCCTCTCACTGCGGCAGGGATATGGACAGAGTCCTACCAGAGGGTCCATCAGCATCTGCTGAGAGATGTACTGGAAGCACTGGGCTGTAATGGGCAGTAATTGAGCTGTGCATGGTGTTGACTGCTGGGGTCTGCCTGGCATGCAGAGGACACTGCTGGGTGTTCTCTGGGGTCACCCAGAGCAGCCCTGCTGCAGGCTGAGCCTGAGAGAGAGCCAGGACAGGGCTGCTCCTTGGGTCTGGCACCCAAAATGCTGGGGAGATGCTGCAGCTTACTGACCCTCTCCTGCTGTGATCCTTAGCAGAGGCACAGGATGCTCTCATGACCTCCCATCCTCTGCTCCCACAGAGGCTTCAAAGGCTCTCCCTGCCTGGCTGGGTCTTGGAAGCTGGGGCAGCTCTAGCCCCAATCTGTCCCCAGAGTGCCATTTTCTGTGAGCCTGTGGAGGTGGCACTGGGAGGGCTGGGGAGCCTGCCCAGCGGGAGAACCTCCTCGGGGAAGGCCCTGGCTGTAGACACGCAGAGATGCGGCAGCTCCAGCACAGCTCTCTTCCCTAGGGAGCAGCAGGCAGGGCTGGCATCATGCTGAGCTTGTGGGGAGAGGCCAAACGCCCCCTGCCACGGGACGGGCTGAGCCCTGCCTGCCCTGTGTCCCCAGTGCAGCAATCAGGGCTCCGACAACTGCACCTACAGGAACTTCAGCAGCGCGGCGCAGGCGGTGACCGAGTGGTACATCCTGCAGAGCACCAGCATCCTCTCCAAGGTGCCCCTGCAGGACAGGATCAGGATGGGCTACCAGGCAGAGGACATGATCCTGGCCTGTCTCTACGGGGCAGAACCCTGCAACTACAAGTAGGTGCACTCCCAGCTCAGAGCCTTTCCTGGCACAGGATGCTGGAGGCAGCACAGCCTCCTCCTCTTCTCTTCTTAACAGCCGACAATAAATGTTTCTGCTGGGCCTTAACTCCAACAGCATTCCCCAGAAGGGTTCTGGAAGTGACCCTGGCTGAAACAGGTTATTCTGGGACAGTGCTGGTGTGAGGTTTAGTTTGGGCTGGACCATTCTGCTCGTGGCACACCCAGACTAACAGCATCCGTGGGACCTTCCCAGGGGATTCAGTGATGTTCAGCTGCCAGCCCAGGTGCTGAGCCAGCACATCCCAGCACAACAGTGCAGCCCCAGTGTACCCCAGCACAACCCCAGTGTACCCCAGCAGCGCAGTGCAGCTCCAGTTTTCACACAGGCTCTGGAAATGCCCTTCAGCCCTTGCTCTTTGCTGAGCACAGCAGATTTAGAGAGCCAGCTCTGAGGAAGGGGGGCAGAGCAGCACCCCAGGGCTGGGGGATTCCTGCCCCTCCTGCAGAGAGGGCTGCAGGGGATCGGTCTCAGAGAAGGAGCTGTGACAGCAGCCAGACCCATCTGCATAGCGCAGCTCTAGCCTTTCTCTGCCCCTGTGACTCCCACCCCAACTCACACAATTCCTGCTGGCTGTGGCTCTGCACACACCAGTGCCTTGCTTTGCTGTTTCCCAGCAGCAGACTGACTGAAATTGCATCCCTTGAAATCTCTACACAAGAATTCCACAAAGGAAGCAACTGCAAGCGAGTCCCAGAGCCAGAACACCAGTCCCACCAGATGTATCTCAGTCATTATTCTATCAACCCTTTGGTCCTCCACAGGTTAAAGTTTTGTCTGCATGATTCTTCCAGGAATTTCACCCAAATCTATCACCCAGACCATGGGAACTGCTACATCTTCAACTGGGGCATGGATGAAGAGGCTCTGAATTCTTCCAACCCCGGGGCTGAGTTTGGTAAGAGAGGCTCTGGGAGCTGCTCCGTCCCTCAGTGGCCATTTCAGTCAGGTGCCACAGATTTACCATCTCTGGCTCTGGAGCACTGCAGCTGGGGGGAGTAATTACCTAGGAGACAGTGGTGAGCTGGCAGTGTTGGGTTAATGGTTGGACTTAATGACCTTGAAGGTCTCCTCCAACCAAAATGACTCCATGACTCTGATTCTGTAGCTCCCTAAAAGGAAAGATGCCACCCAGAAACCAATAAGGTGGCTACAGATGTTAACTTTGCAGAAGGGTAGCATCTGGATAGCCAAACTGTGAGGCAGTGTCTGGACACTCACTCAGACATTTCCATCCTGTGCATTCCTCATCTGGTGCACTCCTGCACAGGTAAGGCTGACACAGCAGCCAGACCTGGCTCTTCCCACAAGGATGGAGATCTTCATGCCTGATGAAAAGCAAACAGACTCCTTTCCCCCAAAGACTCACAACAGAAGGGGTTGGAAGGGACCTCCGGAGGTCACCCAGTCCAACCCCACTGCCAAAGCAGGGTCACCTAGGGCAGGTCTCACAGGAATGCATCCAGCTGGGTCTTGAAAGTCTCCAGGTAATTGCACCCCTGGATATAGTTCCTGTTTTGAGTGTTTTGTCTGGTGTCCCAGGGCTGAAATTAATCCTGGACATCAGCCAGCAAGACTACATCCCCTACCTGTCCTCGGCAGCTGGGGCCAGGCTCATGCTGCACCAGCAGAAGAGCTTCCCTTCCTGAAGGACCAGGGCATCTACGCCATGCCCGGGACAGAAACCTCCATCGGGGTGCTGGTGGTATGTGTGGCATTCTTCTGCAGCAGCTTCTCTGAGAATAATGTTATCTGATGGGCCTGGCACCAAGCCTGCTCCCAGCCTCGGCTGAACTGGCTCAAACCAAAAGAGTCAGGGTGTGCGCTGGCTGCGGGCTGCGGCGCTTTATGGAGGCTTTTATGTAAGTGTCCTGGCTAAGTGCTTTATTGCAGCCCAAACAGCCAGCTCAGGTCATTGTTCCCTCTTCCCTCTGCACGGCAGAAGGTGCCCTGTGAGCACAGACTGCTCCTGCACACCCTCGCCTGCCTCCATCTGCCCCGGGCGACGGGCTGCATCTCCTTCAGCTCTGCCAACAGCGAGGCTTTGGTATTTTCCAAGCCAGGAGGGAACACAAGAATTGGAGAGGTCCCAGAAAGCAGGCACCAGGGCCCTGGGGAGTGGAGGGGAGGTGATATTTGGTGCTTTGGTTTCCCTTCAGGATGAGCTGGAGCGGATGGGTTACCCCTACAGCGACTGCACCAACAATGGCTCTGATGTCCCAGTGAAGAACCTCTACAGCCAGTACAACACCTCCTACTCCATACAGGTACCATTGGGGTTGCACCAGGCCAGGCTGCTGAGGAAAAGCCACCAAAGCAGCCAGAATCTTTGACTAGCAGGGGGGCTACTGGCGGAGCAGCAGTGATGAAGTAGAAAGCAGCAGCCAGACACAGGAACCTTCTTTCCCTCTATCCATCCACGCTGGGGGCTGAACACAGAGGTTTGGAAACAATCCCAGTGGATGCAGTGGAAACAAGCATGGACTGCAGGAGCGAGACCCAGCAACGCTGGCACTGGGGTTTGCATCAGAAGAGAAGGGAGGTGGCTCTGGCTGGCACCAGAGTTCAGTGGGGTCTTTGGTTTTCATCTCACACCAAAACAGCACGGCCAGGAAAGGGCACCAGCAGATGGTGTGCCCTTAGCCAGGTTTGTTTCATTCTGAGAGGAAGAAAATGGTGAATCATAGAATCAATAAGGTTGGAAAAGACCTCAGAGATCATCAAGTCCAACCTGTCACCCAACACCTCAGGACTACTAAACCATGGCACCAAGTGCCATGTCCAGTCCCCTCTTGAACACCTCCAGGGATGGTGACTCCACCACCTCCCTGGGCAGCACATTCCAGTGGCCAACAGCTCTCTCTATGAAGAACTTTCTCCTCACCTCCAGCCTAAACTTCCCCTGATGCAGCTTGAGACTGTGTCCTCTTGTTCTGGTGCTGATTGCCTGAGAGAAGAGACCAAACCCCCTCCTGGCTACAGCCTCCCTTCAGGTAGCTGTAGACAGCAATAAGGTCTCCCCTGAGCCTCCTCTTCTCCAGGCTAAATAATGCCAGCTCCCTTAGCCTCTCCTCATAGGGCTTGTGCATCATTTCTGTCATTTTCTCAGAAGCTGAAACACAGCAAACACCCAGGAGCTCTGCTGTGACCCTGCTGGGGGTGACCTACCAGCCAAGTGCCAGACAAAAGGGCAAATATTTTTAACCCCACACCTGGGCACAGTTTGAAGCTGGTCCTTTCCTTGTACCTTTTCACCCCAGAGCTCTGCTCCCCAAAGTAGAGGGATCTCATCACTCTGAACACTGGGAAAAGCAGAGCAGGGTGTGCCTGGGCTTTGCAGCCCCCCAAGTCCACCAGTGTATCAGGGTTTTCCCCATTTTGGCTCCTCAAGCAGCCTCAGCTGCTTCTCTCCCCAGGAGCTGCAGAGCAGTTCTGCTCCTTTCAGAGGAGGCTGCTCCTGCCAGGTCATTCAAGCAGATCATTTCAGCCTCAGCTCTCAGGACATCTTTGTTTCCCGTCATTGCCATGCTTGGGTGAAATCTTTTCCTTATGAGCAGATCCACCAGCGAGGGGCAGGCTCTGGTCACGTCCAAGAGAGCAACCTCCCTGGGCTCTGGCGTTTTGAGCGCTCACCACAGCTGTAAGTGCTGCCTCAGGGGACAGCTGAGCTGCTCCCTCCACAGCATCCACTGGCAGCTCCAAGGTGCCACTTCCCGTGAGCAAGGCTGGCTCCTGCTGCTTGGGGAGGGCAAAAGCTGTCTGCAGAACTTCGTGCTCTGGTTACAGCCACGACACTGCTCTCAGGAGGAAAGCAGCTCCTGCTCTGTTGATCCCTGGTGGCAGAGGCAGACTCAGGAGAGATTCCTCTCCTGAGTCATCCTTTCACATCTTTTCCTCGTTAAGGGAGTTCAGCCATTTCTCATCCTGAACTTCAAAACCGGGCTGAGAAAGCTGAGTTTGTAAGCTTCAAACCTGCAGAAACCCAGGGTGCAACCCCTCAGCACTGGTGAACTGGCAACAGGCTGTGCTAGGGGGGAGAAGCCTTGCTGGAGGATGAATATCAATGAGGAACTATCCAAAGTGATCTGGGGGTCATTTGCAGAAGCCTGACGAATCCATCCCAGAGAAGCAGGCTTTGGGCTGGCAGGGGACTTTCTGTTGCTGCCTTTGTGCAGGGATAACAATTGGGCCACTCTGCTTTCAGCTGCCCGGAGAAGGGTTAAGCAAATACTCCAGACGATTGCATTAGTGCTTCAGCATTGCTAAATGCTGCCTGGTTCTGAGCCCACTTCAGAGACCTCTCAGCTAAACCAGGCTCTCCATCACTCCCTGACTGCAGTGAGCTCCGGGAGTGCTTCAGGTCACACAGGAATTCTCTGGCTGTTCTGCCCAGCTGGAGCTGCTAAATCTGATTATCCTCTCACAGACTTTGCTGGTGCTTCACCCTGAGTCCCTCTCCAGGCTGGGATCATTAACTTCATGGCTCGTGGGCGGCAGCTGCGATCCTTTCAAGGCGAGAAGCACAGATGAGAGCCTTCAGGGTCCTAAAACCTGCTCTTTGTGTTGCAGCATGGTTAAGAGCTGTGGCTTTAAAGCGGGGAGCAGCCCTCTGCCAGTGTCCCACACAAAGGCTGGAGATGCAGCAGAACGTTTTGATTCTCGTTTGCAAACTTGGTGTTACTTCCATGGAGCCCCAAAATGGTTAAGGAATAACCAACTGGTCGTTGCACTGTGAGCAGGCACCAAGTTCTGTGACTTACCCACAGTCAGCTCATCAGCAGGATGGGCCTTAAAACTGCAGGAACAGAAGTCAATATGCATCAGAAAGAAAACTGTAGCCTGGTCTCAGCACTGTAAAGCTGGCGTGACCCATTCTGGGCTCCCAGCATAATGGGGATGCTCGGTGCAGAGCAGGGATGGGCTCTGACAGCACCTGCTCCCTCCCTTCAGGTTTCTCTGTGCACAGTCTCCAAATCAGAGCAAAAGAGAGAAAATCCCCCAGAGCCAGCACAGACCCCAGCAGCAGAGGTGGGCAGGGGGGTTGCAGCCCGTGCCTAAGCAGCTCCCTCTTCCTTTTCTCCAGGCTTGCCTGCGTTCCTGCTTCCAAAATCACATGGTGGAGATCTGTGGCTGTGGGCACTACCTGTTTCCCTTACCTGAAGGGGTGAATTACTGCAATAATGACAATAACCCGGGCTGGGGTAAGAACGTGGACAAGACTCACAGGGCTGCCTCGGCAGGTCCTGGCAGGGGGGCATGGAGGGCAGCTTTGTTCTGCTGGAAATGCCAAGGGTGGGTGGCTTTGGCCCATGTGATGACTGCATGTGGCTGTCTGGGTCAGTGCTGGGGAGAAGGAGAGAAATCATGGTCCTGGCCCTGGGCTGAGGGACCTCAGCTTCCACACTGTGCCAGGGCAGGGCTCTCCTGATGGCTGGATCCAGCCAAGGAGGTAACAGGAGCCTCTGGGGAGCGATGGGAGAGAGAAAGGGTTGGAACTAGATGATCATTAAGGTTCCAACCCAAACTATTCCGTGTTTCTATGAACTGTGCTCCAGGCCTCCATGCCTGGGGAGTTCAGGCCCATAACCAGGCTGGTCTGGGCAGGGGAAATGGGCTCCCATGAGAATCTTGTGGGGAGTCAGAGACCGGTGGCACAGCTTGGTGAGGGCAGCTCCAGCTGGCAGCCACCCTCCTGCCCCTGCAGCTGGCCAGGGCTGTGCCAAAACCACTGCCACTGAGCAAGGTGACTCCATAGGAACCATCTGCAGACAATTCCATTAATGTTAATTAATTATTGCATTGCCTGCCCCCTATGCCTGAGCTTCTCAAGGGAGAGCAGTGCAGAGGGGACGAGAGCCAGGCTGTGCAGCTGACTCCTGCTGAAGTGTTGACTTTGTCAGATGAAACAGAGATAATCCTGCCCAGGGGTCCCTGTCTAAAGAGACACTTTGGATGCTTGTCTTCACTCAACAGCGTACTGCTACTCCTCCCTGAGATCAAGCATAAAGCAGAGACAGATTTGCATTGACTCTTGTAAGGAGACCTGCAAGTGAGTACTGAGCCCTTTGGGGCTGCTGCTGGCTCCTGACCTTTCCAAAAGGGCAGCAAGTCACACAGGGCTGGTTTGCTGCACCAGAACTGAAGCTCCAGCGGCTTGAGAAGGGGCAACTTTCATTGCTAAGGCTCTGCTCCCTCCCTCCCTGCAGTGACACGCAGTACAAGATGACCATCTCCATGGCAGACTGGCCCTCTGAAGCCTCAGAGGTAACCCCCATTCACAGCTTCACAGTCTGCATCAGGCTGCAAGGGACCCTCAAAGGTCATCTTGTCCAACCTCCCTGCACTCAGCAGGGACACCTCCAACTAGAGCAGGCTGCCCAGGGAAACATCAAGGCTGATCTTGAATGTCTCCAGGGATGGGACCTCAACCACACCCCTGGGCAGCCTGTTCCAGTGTCTCACCACCTTCATCATGCAGAACCTCCTGCTGTCCAACCTAAATCTGCCCTGCTCCACTTTCAAACCATTGTCCCTTGTCCTGTCCCCACAGGCCCTTCTGACCAGTCCCTCCCCAGCCTTCCTGTGGGTTGCTTTCAGATATTGAAATGCAGCTCTAAGGTTCCCTGGTTTGAAAGGGTCACCAGTGATTGCCTTTTCTCAGCCATGAAACACTCCATGTTTTCAGGGCCAGTGTCCAGGCAGCAAGAATCTCCCTGCTCAGCTGTCCATTTTCAGGGTGCACACAGACTCCAGTGCCAGGGCATGGGACGGGAGGGGGCACCCTCCATGGGATCTCCTCCCCAGCAGGTGCTCAAGGAGGATCCTTCCGCTTGTGTCTGAATCAGGTTTCTTTTCCCAGGACTGGATTTTCCATATTCTTTCTTATGAAAGGGATATGTCAACAAATGTGACTCTGGACAGGTAAGGGAGAGCAACAACCAAGTCATCTTCTCTGGTGAGCCTGTTGACATGAGGCTGCCACGGACCCTGGGGCCAGGCTGGAGCACGCCTGGGTTAGAGCAAAGGGAGAAGGAGATTTGGCTCATGATTGGCTGGGAGATGGATAAAGCAAACCTGAAACACACTTCATGTGCATCCCCTGCTCTGCCAGTGACAGGCTGGGCCAGACACACAGTTGAGTCAAGATCAGTGTCAACAGCAGCACCCCCTTCTGGGTTGCATACTTGGGCCTGGATCTGCCAACAGCAGCAGCTGTAGGGGGATGCACCAGAATTAGGGTAGCTGCTGAGTTACCCTTTGACAACCTAAACCCTGAATTAGGAGGAAAAGAGGAGAGGGTTTCCCAAAGGAAAAAGAGAGATGCAGGGAATGGTTTCACAGGTGCTGGCTGCCCCGTCCCTGCTGAGCCCCTGGCCACCGTGCAGCTGCTCTGTCCACGGTGCAGCTGCTCTGTCCATGCAGCAGGGACAGGAGCAGCAGCCAGGGCTCCTCCACACCAACCAGGGCAGTTAGAAAAAGCAAAGCAAACAGCCCCAAAGAAGCTTTCAAGTGCTTCTTCAGGAAGAAATTCAGAGACACATCTCTCCTACTTTGGCAGTCACTGGCACTTCTGAACCCCTTCCACCTGCCAGGCGGGCGTCTCGGTGCCCAGCAGCTCTGGGCAGGCTTTCCCTGGGAGCAGAGGTGTGGGACACCCACGCCCCGGCTCCGCACTTAGCTGCCTTTGTCCCTCACAGGAACGGCATCATCAAGCTGAACATCTACTTCCAGGAGTACAACTACCGCACCATCTCCGAGTCCGCGGCCACCACGGTGAGTGCCCGGCGCCGCCTCCCGCCCGGGCTGCGCTGCGGGGCCGGCCCGGCCGCCTCGCCTCACTCTGCTTCTCCCGCAGATCGTTTGGCTGCTGTCGAGCCTGGGGGCCAGTTTGGGTTCTGGATGGGGGCTCGGTGCTGTGCCTCATCGAGTTCGGGGAGATCATCATCGACTCGCTCTGGATCACCGTCATCAACGTCATCAGCTGGTGCAAGAGCCTGAAGCAGCGGCGGGCGCGGGCCCGGTACCCCGACGCGCCCCCGACGGTGTCGGAGCTGGTGGAGGCTCACACCAACCTTGGCTTCCAGCACGAGGACGGGGGTGCCCTCCCCAGGGGGAGGAGCTGCCCCCGAGCCTGGCACCCCCCCACCCAACTATGACTCGCTGCGGGTGCAGCCCCTCGACACCCTCGGTCCCGACAGCGACACCGAGCCCGAGTGAGCAGCACGGCTGGCACCGCCCGTGGGCCACCAGGCTGCCATCGCTGTGCCCAGCTGACACTTGCTGGGTCATCTTCTGCTCCCTGTCGTGTCAGGAAGGAACTCGAGAGCCCTGGCTGAGCCCCCTTCCCAACTCCTCACTGTGAAGCTCCAATAAACCTGTAAAAACCTCCCAGGGTGGGCATCAGGTCCTGGCTTTAGCATCACAGACCCAAGGATCACAGACTGGTGAGAAAGGACCTTCGAAGCTCATCCAGTCCAACCCTCAGCAGTCAGCAGGGTCATTCCCAACCTAGAGCAGGTTGCTCAGAGCCCCAGACAACCTGACCTGCAACAGTTCCAGGCATGGGGCATTCTCCCACCTCTCTGGGCAACCTGGGAGAGGCTCCTAACACCCCCACTGTAAAAAATTCCTTCTCTCCAGTTTTAATCTTCCTCTTTTAGTTTGAAACCATCACCCCCTGTCCTGTCACAACAGGCCCTGCACCAGAGTCTGTCCCCAGCTTTCTGCTCAGCCCCTTTCAGCACCAAAAGGCCACCAGAAGGTCTCCCTGGAGCCTTCTCTTTTCCAGGCTGAGCAACCCCAACTCTCTCTGCCTGGCCTCACAGCAGAGGGCTTCCAGCCCTCAAATCACTGTTGTGGCCTCCTCTGGTCCTACCCCAACAGATCCCTGTCTGTGCTGAGGACTGCAGAGCTAGTCCCAGGGGGTTTCAGCAGAGCCCAGCAGAGGGGCAGAATCCTCTCCCTGCCCCTGCTGCCCATGCTGTTGGGGATCAGCCCAGGACATGGCTGGGGCTGGGCTGGCAGGATGCCAGGGGATGTCCAGCTTTGCACTCCCCGGCTCTGCACATCAGCACCACGATCTAATCACAAGAGATCAGCCCAAGGGGATGGGAAGGACTTCCCAGAGAGAAGAGCAGGGTGGTGCCCACTCTGCAGGGCTGCAGCCAGGCTCCGGGGCAAGGAGGAGGAAAAGGACCACAGTGAGGTGGGGGGAAGGTGGGGGGTACTGGGGCAAGGTCAGAACATGCTGGTAGGGCATGTGTAGCCATGGCCACATGGATGCTGAGACACAGCACAGTGTGTGCTGTGACCCCTGGGGTGGGACCCAAGCCACTTGTGACTCCTGAGGTCACAACTGCAAAGGAAACGGAGCTCCTGGAGCCCGCAGGTGCTGTGCCTGCTGCGGAGGGGTGGGCACAGCTGTGTGTGCTGGAGATAAATACTCCAGGCTCCACAAAGGTCCAGGTGTGGGGAGGAAGTGCCAGGCTGGTCAACAGCACCACTCAGCAATAAATAAATTAATTCAGAAGTTGCCTTTGTGTTTCCTGTTGGCAGCGGGCGCAGCCCGGCGCTGGCACGAAACTGAGGGCTGGGAAGAAGGAGAGGTGCTGAGCTCACCCCCCAGGTCCTGAGCATGGCCAGGAGCTTTAGTGGTTCCCACAGGGCTGGGCTGAGAGGGGCTGGTCCCAGCCCCTGGCTTTGCCAGGAGCTCATCACAGCCCCCCAGGAGCTGCCCTGCTGAGGCACCTCTGTGAAACCTCAAGAGGAAACTTGATCGTGCGGCTCAGTCACGCGCCCGGGAACGCGAGCTGCTGGGCACGGTGCCCCGGGCAGCGGGGAGGGCTCCTTCCCTGCTCCGGTGCAGGGCTGCTGGCCCAGAGCCTGCCCAGGGCCCCTCCATCTCCCCAGTTTAAGAGGGACAATGATCTGCTGGAGAGAGTCCAACGGAGAGCTACCAGGATGATGAAGGGACTGGAGCACTGCCCTGTGAGGAGAGGCTGAGAGCCCTGGGGCTGTTTAGTCTGGAGAGGAGATGACTGAGAGGGGATTTAATATATGTCTATAAATATCTGAGGGCTGAGGGTCAAGAGGGAGAGGACAGGCTCTGCTCACTTGCACCCTGTGATACAAGGGGCAATGGGAATAAACTACAGCACAGGAGGTTCCACCTCAACATGAGGAGGAACTTCCTCACTGTGAGGGTCACAGAGCACTGGAACAGGCTGCCCAGAGGGGTTGTGGAGTCTCCTTCTCTGGAGACTTTCAAGAGCCATCTGGATGTGTTCCTGTGTGACCTGTGCTAGATTCTATGGTCCTGCTCTGGCAGGGGGTTGGGACTCAATGATCTTCAAGGGTCCTTTCCAACCCCTAACATCCTGTGAGCCTATGATCTCCCCTTGGCAGTGGGGGGTCTGGTTGCTGCTGATCACCACCAACAGGACTGAGGAACTCTGGGGTGATCTGCAGATGAGATGCTGTGGACGTGGCTGATGCTGCCCCAGTCAAACCCTGAATCACTGGGGTGCAGCTGGCCTGCTGCTGCAGTACAGCTCCAAGAGGATCATGTGCAGAATATTTGATGAGACTTAATTTTCTGAGACTCAATTAACAAGTTCCAGAATGCTCAGAATTAGCTCCAGAATTGAAGGCAGCTTAGAGCTAGGTTTTGATTTTTCTCTTACTTCCAATACCTGGATTTTTACAGCCATTATCCCATTTCAGTTGGCAAAGATAAGAACAAGAAGCTTAACCACCTTTTAAAAACAGAATAGAATAGAATAGAATAGAATAGAATAGAATAGAATAGAATAGAATAGAATAGACCAGACCAGTTTGGAAGAGACCTATCACCCAACACCATCTAATCAACTAAACCATGGCACCAAGCACCCCATCCAGTCTCTTCCTAAACATCTCCAGTGATGGGGACTCCACCACCTCCCTGGGCAGCACATTCCAATGGCCAATCTCTCTTGCTGGGAAGAACTTCTTCCTAATATCCAGCCTAAACCTCCCCTGGCACAGCTTGAGACTGTGTCCTCTTGTTCTGCTGCTGCTTGCCTGGGAGAAGAGACCAACCCCCACCTGGCTACAACCTCCCTTCAGGGAGTTGTAGACAGCAAGAAGGTCTCCCCTGAGCCTCCTCTTCTGCAGGCTAAGCAACCCCAGCTCCCTCAGCCTCTCCTCACAGGGCTGTGCTCCAAACCCCTCCCCAGCTTTGTTGCCCTTCCAGCAACTCAACATCTTTCCTAAACTGATGAAACACCTTGGGAAGCCCTTTCTCAGCCTGTTTCAGGTATCTGCTGCTGCTGAGGATCAGGAGAGTGGTGCAGAGCCGTGGTGTGCTGGGTTTCAGCTCCATGACTGGAGTCCCACCACCCCTCGCTCATGTGCAGGGTGGGAACGAATGCACCAGGGAACAAATTCTACAGAGCCAGCCGCTTGCCCTGTGAAATGCAACAGCAGCAGGCGAGGAACTGCCCCTCACCTTCTAGTGACAGGAGGATGGGAGAGGCAGCCACAGCCAGGCTCACCCGTCTGACACCATGGGAACAGGATGTTCTCTGGCAGGGACAGGGACAGTTTGCCAGTCCAGTTACAGCTGGTTTATGGAGGGCGTCTGACGACTCATAAAAGTGCAAAGTGTCCTAGGTACTTCAGCTCTGTACCAGCTCTGTACCAGCTCTCCCCCAGATGAGCTGCTTGCAGATCAGCCTCCCTGTGTGGAGCTTTCCTTGCTGCAGCAGCACTGCAGCCACTGGAAGACTCAGCTGAGCACTGCATGGGACTGGGCACAGCGAAGGCTTCACAGATCGCAGCCAAGTGAGAGCCCGACCCGAGGAGTCCCAGCTCCATGCAGCAGCACATTACTAAAAACAATCTCCAAATGAATTGGCAGATTTTTCATACCTTGAAAACAAAAGAGCACCATCTACCTGAAAATCCTGCCCCCAGACAGTCCAGAGAACCCTAAAACTGTTCAAAAAGCACCTCTGCTCTCCTCATCTCCCCCAGGCTGCTGTCTGGGCACTAAGACATCACCAAAGTCCACCCGAGAACAGCAAAGGAACCTAATTTCATTCAGAACAATACAGCACTGGTAAAATCCAAGCCTGCAGCAGCACTTCACACACAAATCAATGGGAAGGTTCTGGAGGGTCAACCAGACATGAGACTGCCCAGAGGAGGAGCAGCTGTGGCAGCCAGGCAGTCACCCCAGGGAGAGCACAGTGAGCTAAGAGTGCCAAGAGCAGGACAAGCAGCGACAGACGTTCCAAAGACAGAAGCTGACAGGGTGAAAACCACAAAGCAAAGAGAAGGGTTTGTGGAGTGAGCTGGATGCTGGTTAGAACAGCCTGAAGCAAGCTAAGGGAAGAGGAGGCAAAGGACACAGCCAGAAGATTAATTTCCCTGGTGGTAAAGGAGAAAGCTGCAGAGGCAGCCACAGGGGAAAATGTTTTGTCCCCTCCAAAGCAGAAGGGTTTGCTTGTGAGGTCTCATCGAACAGGCCAGGTTTGGGGCACCTTTGTATCCTGCCCAGTTTCTCCTCAGCAAGCAGAGGCCAGATGAGAGCTTTACAGAGCTCTTTAGGCCCAGCTTTAACAAACTTCCATTAAATCTCTTACCCACTTGGGAGCTTTCAGCAGCAAACAGCAATGGCACAAGGAGCAACCAACAAAACCGGTTCTGCTTTTAGGGTTGAGCTTGCTCATGCCCCATCTCCTACCTGAGGAGTCTGTCCTTCTTGACTTGGCAAGTAATGACAGACTTGAGCAATGGGGACTGCCTGCAGGTAGAGCAGCCTCCAATCAGCCCATCTTTGCTGCACCTACCCCATAATTTGAGATTCAGGATTGATTAAATTTTCTGCAGGAGCCACTCATCTCGCCGCCGCGCAGCAGGAACTCTCCAGCAATCAGCACAGCCTTGCCAGTCAAAGGCCTGCACTGCTCAGCCCACTCAAGGTCATCCAGAGAATCTTTGGTGAGCTTGGCTGCAGGACACAGACTGATAGGTTCATGGAATGGGTTGGGTTGGAAGCAGCCTCCAAGATGATCCAGTTCCAACCGCCTGTGCCAGCCCAGGTTGCTCAAGGCCTCATCCAACCTGACCCTGAACACCTCCAGAGAGGGGGCATCCACCTCCCTGGGCAACCTGTTGCAGTGCCTCCCCACCCTCACTGTCAAGAATTTCTTCCTAATCTCCAGTTTCAGTCTCCCTTCTTCCAGCTCAAAGCCATTGCCCCTGATCCTGTCACTCCAAGCCCTTGTCAAAAGTCCCTCACCAGCTCTGCTGTAGCCCTTTCAGGTACTGGAAGGCTGCTCTAAGGTCTCCCTGGAGACTTCTCTTCTCCAGGCTGAACAGCTCCAACTCTCCCAGCCTGTCCCCACAGCAGAGGTTCTCCAGCCCTCTGATCTGCTCTTTATCCTCATTCCTAAACACAGCAAGTGGAACAAGCTCGTCCTAGACAAAGGCATTTATTAAAAGTGATTCAGAAAGAAATTCCCCCAGTCCCCACAGATATTGTCACTGTCCTGGCAAAGCTCACAGGGAGGGAAAACCAGCCCCAACAGTCCATCCCTGGAGGTGCCCAGCAGCAGGGCCAGCCCAGCTACCACTCCAGGCCTCGCATGGCGGCGATGCTGCTGGCTGTGCGCCGGGGCAGGCTCTTGGCAGCCTGCCGGTACTCCTCTGGCTTTGCCTTCAGCAGGGCCACGATGTGCTGCAGAGCTCTTGAAGGCTGCAGGCCCAGGGCATCCATCACGTTTATGAGATAATCTGCAAGGCCAAGGACAAACACAGCTCTGAGCAGCCAACAGGCACCCTGCGCTCCTCACCGCTGCTGGAATCTGCCTCTGCCAGCTGGAAACCACAGCACACAGCACAGCGTTTGGGGCCTGGTGGCACTGGCTGGGAGGAAGAACTTCTTTGAGTGGTCAGGCAATGGAACAGGCTGCCCAGGGAGGTGGGGGAGTCACCATCCCTGGAGGTGTTGAGGAAATGTGTGGACATGGCACTTGGAGACATGGTCTAGTGGTCACAGAAATGCAGGGGAGAAGGTTGGACTTGATCTGAGAGACCTTTTCCAACCTTCGTGGTGCTCAGGGGTGGATTTTTGGCTTGCTGTACACCATGGTGCTCAGACAACTGCTTTGTTCAGAGGACTGGGACAGGTTCTGCCATGTTTCAGTGGCTGCACAGGACCCCCTCGGGGCAGTTGGTCACAGACACAAGATCACAATCATGCTTCCAAAGGCAAAGAGCATGCAGCGAAGCTGGGAAGTCCTGCAGAGATGAAGGCAGAAGGCAGTTCCAGCTCCCTGACCCAGAGTCAGCTGGGGAATTGAGGATGGCAGGGAGAATGCAGGCACCAGCCCTTAACCCACTGGTTTGGTTCCCAGCAGTGCCAAACCCAAAGGTCCAGCCTGAGGTCACCGCCACTTGAGGCTTTCAATAGAGTTGAGATTTGTCTGTGTCCTTGTTCCTGAGCTTGGCCACAATGACATCAGCACTCAGCATCTACAGCAGGAAAAGGACTAACTGGCAGTTACAAAAGCTGTAGTGACCTCGAGGTGCCACCTTCCCCAGCCCATCTCCTCCACAGCCTGCAGGGACACCCTCCCCAACACCTTCCACCAGACCTCCTTCAGCCACGCTGGATGCTGTGGCAGAAAGCACAGCTGAACAACATGTGCCAACCACCTCCCACTCTGCTGCTGAGAATTCCTCTGTGTGACAGTAATTTGGTCACCAGCAGCTCCAGGTCACCAGCAGGGTGGGAAGTTAACCATAGGGGAAGCTGATCCTTTGGAATCCACCAGAGCACTTTCCCAGAGCCTGGCATCTGCCATGTACCCCCTGTGTGGCACACGCTGGCAGCAGCGCCACAGCTGGAAAGATGCTACAGGCATCTCTTGCTAAGACTGGCTTGAGGGGAAATCCTCAGCCCAGGACTTTGCCTTCCACAGCCAGAGCCAGGAGGCAGTGAAGAAGCAGGAGCACCAACCAGAGTCACCCCTCCGAGGGGCACTGTGACAGAACACTTTGCAGAAGAGAAGCTGTGAACCACTCCATCAGGCTGGGTCCCAGACCAAGAGGAACCCAGGCTGCAGTGTCCCTAAATGTGCTGTAGGACAGTGCAGCAGCAGGCCCAGGGCTGCAGCCAGCTTACCAATGTCAGTGGCCAGCTGCTTTGTGGAGTGTGCAGTCAGCTCTGGGATCTGCAGGATGACCTCACAGTACGTCTGCATCGTCGCCCTGGCGATGGAGCCCAGCCAGTAGTCAGCCATGTTGTCCAGCTCTGGTAACTCATCCCCTGGGCACAAAACTCTGGTTAGCTGGCAGGAGGGCAAACCTGCAGCAGGGCTCCCTGCTCAGCAAGCTGCCAGGCACTCCCAGCTGCTCTGGCATGCACCCTACTGGGCATGCTGGTGAGGAGCAGAAGCCACACGAGCTAACCTGTGAAGTCTTTCAGGCTAGGTGGCTCAGTGGCCCCCTTCAGAGCTTGGGCACTGACCCCAGGCACCTCCTGTGCACTCCCTGCACCAAGGGTATCACATACTGCTCCAAATCTGAAATATTCCTACTCCAGATCCTGCACCCAAATCAGTTTTAAGGACACTGAACCTACATGGACTAAGCTAACACTTCTGGTCAGAACAAACCTGAGATTGCCTTACTCACTATGCAGGGGCTCCTCCTGAGTACCACCAAGAGACCCCTGGAAGAACCACCGTGACCACACCACAGGAAACGGCTTTCCAACAGCCCTGCCACCATACCACATCACACCCAGGCAGTGCCAGAAGGCTTTCCCCAGACTCTCCAAGCCTTTGGAGTCAGCCTACCTTGCTCTGGGGGTAAGGCAGTTTTCCAGCATGTAATGCCAGCTCCAAAGCAGAATCTTCTTGAGTGACAAACGGCTCAAGGTGGAGAGGAAGCGACATAATGTATTGCCCAATCTGGAATAAAAGCAGAGAGCTGAGTCACTGAACAAATGTGAAGCAAGTGCTGCTAGAGAAAAGGGGTCACCTGCAGTAATCCACACCTGAAAGCAGGAGGATGAGCTTGGCATTTGCTCAGAACCAAACTGGCTTTTCCTCACCTTTACACTCTGTACAAAAGATCATTTTTCACGGGGTCAGAGAACCAGTTACAGAAGCAACCATGCTAACAAAAACCTGTCCAGAGAGCTGCTGCTCCAAGCAAAGATTTGATCTCTGAGGTGTTCCTGGCAATTTGTTTTCTGAAGCCCCCAGAAGAGCTGAAGAAGGAACCCATAAACAAGTGACAATACAGCAGTGAGTTACAGAAGGATAGGGAGCCTGAGCTGCAGGACTCCAGGACACAACAAACACTGCACTGTTGATAAAGGATTATCTGCTGCCACAGCTCTTCCTAGGGTCAGGCACAGTTCAGAACACTCTGCCTGCCCAGGAAGCATCAACAGCCTCTCCTCAGCTCTCATCACCCACCCTGCACTCAGGCCACATCAGCTGCTTTCCAAGCTCCACCCAGGAGAAAGCCTGGCCTCAGCCCCGGCCCAGCCATCACTCACAGCAGAGAAAGGGTGGAACTGAAAAGATGTCAGCAAGCAAATGCTTTGTATCAGACATTTCCTGAAGTTCCTCTTTGCTTTGGACAGGAGAAATGTCCTTTGATCCCTCACAGCCTCAGTCACACATCTCAGCTTTAACTTGCAGTGAAAGGGGGCAGGTGAGCAGACTGAGTCTCTTACCAACCACCCACATCCCTCTCAGTGAATGGTGTTAGTCAGCAGCAATCCTCCCTTGAAGTTTTGCCTCACACACTGCTCATCAGCTTTCTAAACCTCATGAAAGCCTCTCAGATAGCTGAATCCAAACTATCCATGATGAAACTGCCCCACAAACTGACTCTCTACCTATTGCTATGCATTCCCCTCTCTTTAAAAAGCTTTAAAGCAGAGTGCAACCATTGGTAAGCCATAAGCCAAAGTATCAGAAGCTTTTGGTTGGAGCCTGCCCTTGAAAAATCCATTCCCTGTATGATGCAAAGAACATAAAAAAGTTTGCTTATCAGTGTATGCTTTGGATGGAAATAATAATAGCAGCTGACAAGGAATATCTGAACTGCAAATCTGGCAGCAGCCTGCAACACCAAGCAGGAGAATGGGAGGAATGTGCAGGCAGGAGGAATGAAGGGCTCCCTCTCCTCCTCCGCTGCCAGAAAGGTTTCATTGTTACTCCTTCAGAAAGAGACACCACAGTCACGTGGGGATTAGAGGGGGCAAGAGCTCACGGCTTTTTAAATTTCATAGCTTGATTAAATCACTCCAGCACACATCAGGACCTCCTCTGCTCCCTGAGCTGTGGAATGAAGCCACGCTCAGCACTCGGCACTGCAGACGGCAGCTGGTGCTGCCCACCCCAGGGTCACGCTGCAAGCAGTGCATCTCTCCTCCTCCTCCTCCCCACGGCCTTCTGCTGCTCCCCAACGTGACAGGGATTTCACAGAAGCTACAGAGAATGGCAGAACCTAGCTGATGAGGGCTGCACCACCACCCCCACAACTGTAACAAATGCTAGGATGTCACACAACGCCGAGGAAGCACCCAAGGGACTGCCCAGGCACTGGGCTCCCAGTGACCACCCCTGTGTGCTCTTACATTGCTGATGTATTCCAGAGGAGTCAGGCTGAAGTTTGGTAGGTCATCTGTCAGGGTCTCACCAATGCCACCAGAATTCCAACCCTGGGAGGGAAAAGTGAAGAATGAGAGAGGAGAGGAAGATCTTGTCACTCTCTACAAGTACCTGAAAGTTGTATCCAGGTGGGAGTTGGTCTCTTCTCCCAGGCAAGCAGCACCAGAACAAGATGACACAGTCTCAAGCTGTGCCAGGGGAAGTTTAGGCTGGAGGTGAGGAGAAAGTTCTTCCCAGAGAGAGTTGTTGTCCATTGGAATGTGCTGCCCAGGGAGGTGGTGGAGTCACCATCCCTGGAGGTGTTCAAGAGGGGACTGGAAGTGGCACTTGGTGCCATGGTTTAGTTAGTCCTGAGCTGTTGGGTGACAGGTTGGACTTGATGATCTGAGGTCTTTTCCAACCTTATTGATTCTATGAATCTATGACTTTGTGGAGCTTGGAGTCTATTGGCATTTGAGTAAGGAGCATCCAGCAATACTAACTGGGACTGCTCAAGCACTTCTAGAGGGCACAACATAGGTGGAGAGTAAATTGCTTCCTTCGCCCACCCTCAGCTCCAAACCATCCACAGCCCCTCCACACAGCTCCCTGTGGAAACACATGTTCACAGGCAGGGAAAGTGACCTCTCCACCAGCCACCAGAGCCTGCAAGCACAGCTGCGGATGAACCTTCACCGAGCGCCGCTCACGGTGCCAGAGGGAAGCATTCTGAAAGGAACAGGAGCTGTACTCCACCCTGAGGGATTGCAGGGGTGAATCCTGCCAGCTCAGCTCAGCTGATGGGCCCATTACTCACCTCCATCTTTGGAACCAGCAGGAGCTGCTGCTTGATGCGAAGGAACACGGAGTCAAAGGCCAGGTGGTGAGCCAGCTGGTTGAGGCGGCTGAGGGCGGCGCGGGCAGCGGCCAGCAGGGTCTGGTTGCTCGTGCCTTTTTCCTACCACACAGAGACACAGCATCACAGAATAGTCCAGGCTGGAAGGGACCTCCAAAGGTCATCTAGTCCAACCTCCTCACAGTCAGCAGGGACATCCTCAACTAGATCAGGTTGCCCAGAGCCCTGTTGAGCCTCACCTTGAAGATTTCCAGGGATGGGGCCTCAGCCACCTCCCTGGGCAACCTGTTCCAGTGATCCACCACCCTCACAGTGAAGCACTTGTTCCTAATATCCAACCTTGAACTTGTTCCTAATATCCAACCTAAATCTGCTCTTCTCATGTTTGCACAGAGGCCATCAAACTGACCACAGAGGAGCTCTGTTCACACCCTTAGCGAGGTCTTTCTTACCCCATCCTAGCAGGACAGAGCTTTCCTCTGCAGTGGCACAGCTCCTGTCTCCATTCCAACCAGCTGCTGAAGGTGGAAGCCACACACTGCACCCCAAAGCAGGGGAGAAAGAATCAGAAGCACATTCCAGCCACACCAGGCACCAGTACAGGCTGGACACTGAGGAACCTACAGGGAAGATGCCTGGTGCTGAAGGGACACAGCTAAGTGATTCCTGTGTGGACTGAAGGTAAGAAGGGGACCTGTGGAACCTGACTGCTTAGCAAAAGCTTAGAGTCAAGCATTTAACACTGATGACAGAGCTGCAGGGAAGGGAAGTGAAAAAGAAACCAAAATGTGCTGAAGACATCAGACAGAACAGAACAGAATTAGCCAGGCTAGAAGAGACCTTTGAGATCATTGAGTCCAACCTATCACCCAACACCCTCTAATCAACTAAACCATGGCACCAAGCACCCCATCCAGTCTCCTCCTAAACACCTCCAGTGATGGTGACTCCACCACCTCCCTGGGCAGCACATTCCAATGGCCAGTCTCTCTTTCTGGGTAGAACTTCTTCCTAACATCCAGCCTAAACCTCCCCTGGCACAGCTTGAGACTGTGTCCTCTTGTTCTGCTGCTGCTTGCCTGGGAGAAGAGACCAACCCCCTCCTGGCTACAACCTCCCTTCAGGGAGTTGGAGAGAGCCAGAAGATGTCCCCTGAGCCTCCTCTTCTGCAGGCTAAGCAACCCCAGCTCCCTCAGCCTCTCCTCACAGGGCTGTGCTCCAGACCCCTCCCCAGCTTTGTTGCCCTTCTCTGGACACCTTCCAGCAACTCAACACCTTTCCTAAACTGAGGGGCCCAGAGCTGGACACAGGACTCAAGGTGTGGCCTAACCAGTGCTGAGTACAGGGGCACGATGACCTCCCTGCTCCTGATACAGGCCAGGATGCTATTGGCCTTCTTGGCCACCTGGGCACACTGCTGGCTCATGTTCAGAACTCACAACCTTGACTCCACCACTGCATGTGACCAGCAATGGCAAACAGAACTTAGATGCCCAAGAAGATAACTGGAGCCATTCTACCCTGCTCACAGATGCATGCACGGATGGCCCTGCAGGGCACTTTGGAATGGTTATGGCAGCAGAGTGCAGATGAGCCACTGTGTGGGCTCCAGAACAGCTCCACCACAACCTTCCCAGTGTGTACTGTGACAAAATGTCCCTCAGCTGAACTGATAAGGACCTGTTCACAAAACACAGCCAAGACCTGGGGAGAGATGGAAGGAGTCCAGATCCCCTGGGTCTGGAAATTTCACCTCTCTGTGGATTAGTCAGTGTCTCTGTGGAAGACCTGGAACACTGCCCATCAAAGGGCTGCAGCTTGGGATGAAAACATCATCAGCTGCCAGGGAAATCTAGGTCTCAGCTACCAAATGGGGGCCCAGCAGCATCCTGTGACAGCATCCTGCTCTTCCAGGCACCAGAGCTACCTTCAGGCTGTACAGTGTCTCCATGAGGCTGGCGTACTCTGAGGGGCTCTCCTTCAAAAGATAATTGTATTCCTGCCAGGGATTCCTCACTGAGCTCTTCTTTTCTGCAGAGCTGGCATCCTGGAAGCCAGAAAAGCTGCAAGGGCTGTAGGAGTCTGAGAGATATTTCCCAGCAGTGGATAAAATCCTGCAAAGAAGTACACAGAAATCACTTTGTGCCACTTCAAGGGAGGGATCATTCACTGGGGGCAGGCACTGCTCACAGCCAGCTCTCATGTCTACTGTGCAGCTCCTAACTGCACAAATGCTGAGCTGAAGAAGAGAGAGGATCATGCTCTCAGAACATGCAGCAAACACAGCACAAGCCCAGCCTCGGGTGCACTGCAGCCTCTCAAGTCCCACCAAAGCTTTCCAAGGCAGAGGAGGCTGAGCAGGGCTCCGCCGACAAGCAACAAAAGAGCTGCCTGCTGCCTGTACTCAGCCCTCCTCAGGTTACAAGGAATCGATCACACCTAGAGTCACTGCAGCAAATGACTCATGTCCTGTGCCACAGAGGGGGTGAGGATCTGGTGGGAAACGCCTGCCTGCCCCCAGCCTGGCAGTGCAGTCCACGGCCAGCTGAGTGCCCAAGGGAAGGGATTCCTGCGACCGTCGGGGGGCACACGATGGAGGGGGACAGTTTGTGACCTGTCTCTGACGTTTCAGAAGATGAGGAGGGGCAGTGACTCCGTGTTCCTTCCATGCTCTACGCAACCAAAGTACCTCAGGGTTTGTTTTCCTTCAGCTTGGTACTGACAGCTCGTGAATTAAGGGCAGTGGTGCTTACCTGTTGGCCAGCTGCTGCTCAAAGTCTCCACACTGACGAAGGAGCTCACCACAAGTAGTAATTATCCTGGGAAAGAGCAAAACAACAACATGTCGTGAGATTGGAGGCAGATAACACCGGACCCCACCCTCACCCCATCTCAGACACGTGTCAAGTCATCACAGACTGCCACAACCAAGCCACAGCCCACAGGGGACACTTCTGTCGGGAGCTAACACTGCACCCTTCTGATAACTGAACTTTTTTGCCCACCAGCCTCATCCACAGGCTGCTTCTTGCCATCCTGGCTAAGGCCAGCTCAGTGTCACTGGGAAAAGGTCTAAGAGCTGCTGCTGTTTCAGGTGACAGTAACAGGCAGCCTTGCTCCAGACAGAGTGGGAAACCTCACAGCAGCAACCTGAAAGCCAGGCACCACCAGCAACGCTCCCAGCAGCACCGCAGCTGAGCGCAGCCCCGCATGCTGCACCGAGAACTTTGTGTCAAGTGACCCTTTCCCTTTCCTCTTGGACACAAAAATCAGTTCTGGGCCAGGTAAAAAAAAAAAAAAAAAGAATCTCTCCTTTACCTGACAGAGTTTTGGAATGCAGTCCAGTCCTCCTGGAAAAGGGACTCTGAGAGGACATCATCCAGTTTGCATTTCTTCCGTATAGACTGCAAGGTGTTCGTGAAGTCAGACGTGTACCTGCCACGAGGAGTGGAGAAGAGACAAGCACCAGCATCAGAGGGCAGGCTGGAGAGCAGCACTCCTGCAGCTTGCTCATTTGGTCTCTACCAGGGAGCAAAGAAGAACCAGAAACATGAAAAGGGAAAGGGTTTACAAGAGACCCTCCTGCCCCAGTCCAGACGTGGGGATGTGCAGAACTGCTCAGCCACAGCCCAGACACGGAGACACTGCAGAGCAGCAGATACTGTGTCCACTTCACTGTGCTGCACAGGAGCTAACCACTGTGCTGTTACCACTACGCTGAATCAAATCTCCTAAGAAAGACCAGAAAAAGGTTTGTGGGGTCACAGCTGCTCCATCACCTGGCCCTTACTCCAGGAACACAGTAACAATAATCTTATGAATTTGTTTTCCCAGCTACTCCCCAGATGAGAACATGGATAAAAAGGAGAACATTTTGTTTTCTACAGCCTCCCCCCCCCCTTTTTTTCCCAGATAATGCCCATAAGCTGGAGGCAGTCAGGCTGTAATTGCCTATAAAGCTGTGAGCTCAAAGCAGTCAGGTTCCATTTCCCCCTTCCCACAGGGCACTGCGGGAGCAGCTTGATTTATAACCTGTGAGCAGCTCTTTTGGTATCAGGAAAGAACAAGGAGGCAGCCAGTACTGGAATGCCACCTGAGCAGGCTGGCAGTCAGGATTTAAGACAAGAATTTAGAGTGAACCCCACTCCCTGGAGCATCTGGCACTTCCAGGTAAGCTCTGAAGGCGAGGTCGCTTTGTCCCAGCATCTCCCTACTGGGATCTGCTTTCATCAGCCTCATTGGTCTTTGTCTTATCCTGGTTTGGAAAAGTGTTTTCACCTCCAGAAGTGCTTACTAAAAATGAACACTCAGCCCAAGTAGTAAACAGCTGAGAAAAGTCTTCAACGTTGCCATCAGAGCTTCCACCTTCCCCTGCCTGGATGAAGGGGCAGGAGGGCCATCAGTGGGTCACAGCTGCTCAGGGATCCTTTCCGCCCTCAGTTTTTCATGCACAAAGCCACCCTGCCCTGCCTTGTCACCCAGACTGCCTTGTCACTCCCTTAGGATAAGGCAGCAGAGTTCACCTTACTTTGTGAACAGAGCCTTCAGGGCCTTGAGGAGCCCACAGGCTCCCAGGCCATCGGTCAGCTGGACGCAGTTGTCGATGGCTCCGGAGGCCAGGCTGAAGAGCTTGCTGACTGAGTGGCTCAGTTCCTGGACACAGTCAAGCACTTCCCCATGCTCCTAAACAACAACAACGATGACAAAGTTCAGTCTGACTCCATTTCCAGAGAGAAAAGACATCTTGTATAACACATCCTTCTCTCAGTATCTTCCAATCTTGTGAAACACTCCAGCAAGAACAAAGCTTCCACCCTCCTGCAAGGTGGCTGCTACCCAAAGCCAGGCTGCCAAAGCCTCTGTTTACCAGGGCTGTAAGGGAAAGCACTGCTGCCAGCACCAGAGCCTACAGAAAGGGCTCTCCTCCCCAGATCCTGATAAATTCTACTGAACCTGAAGCAGGCTCTTCAGGGAGCCCTTAGAGCAGCCTTCCATGATTTGAAGGTGGCTCCAGGAGAGCTGGAGAGGGACTTTGTGCAAGGGTATGGAGTGACAGGACCAGGGGTGTTGGCTTCAAACTGGGAGAAGATGGACTGAGAGAGGACATTAGGGGGAAATTCTTCCCCATGAGGGTGGTAAGGCACTGCAACAGGTTGTCCAGAGAAGCTGTGAAGGCTCCAAGCCTAGAAGTGTTCAAGGTCAGGTTGGATGAGGCCTTGAGCAACCTGGTCTAGTTGGAGTTGTCTTTTCCCAGGACAAGGGGTTGGCACTGGATGATCCTTAATGTCCCTTCCAACCCAACCCATTCTAGGATCCTGTGCCAGTCATATTTTGGTAAATGCTCCAGCAGATCCACACAGTGTGGGTCACTGGGAGAAGAAGGGGGTACCTCCAACCTGATGGGGCTGCTGCAATGATTTCTTTTACATAAAATTACAGACAGCACAGAATTCTCTGCAGAGAAGACACAGTGCCAAAGCCTGGGGGAGGAAAGAGAGCAACCACCAGGACAAAGACCACCGTGCTTAGGAGAAGCTCCAAGCCTCTCCCTGGGGGGCTGAACAAGGAGTGGGACATTACCAAGGGCACTGCACTGATCTGGATGAGGAGATTCTCTTCTTCCAGGTCTCCATACTCGAGTTGGTAGGGCTTGTATGGACCATAGACTGCATCCACCAGTTCTGTCACTTTCACCAGGTTCTGCTCCTCTACAAGGAATCAAATGTTTAGTTTACAAACAGATGAACTGCTGCTCCAACCCTTGCTCCAAGCAGTTGTTGCTCAGTTAGAGCAGGCTTCCCACACAGGCTTGGAAGGTGGCCCAGCAGCTCTCAGGCTCAACTCAACAGATATTTTTCAACACCAAGGTTATTATCTCCACCTGCTTCCTAAAGCCAAGGTGCTCTACCTCCACAAGTGCCTCAAGAAAATGATCACTCACTGCTCCAAACCAGCCTGGCTGACAAACAGCTGTGCAACATTCCAGCCTCCAGCAGAAAGCGAGTCCTGAATCCACTGGAGAGGTGAAATACTTCACTGCCACAGCTTCAACAGGGACAGTTCTCATTGATCACAAAGCCTGGGCTGTGCTTTAAACACCTGACACCAACCCAATTCTCTCAGCACTGCTGCCTCCTGGGCTTCAGCAGGCAGGGCTGACTGTGGACCACGAGGTTAGCATTTCAGTGCCATGGTGCTGAGCAGGGAGCTGCACACCCAAACCCAGAGCAGGTCTGAATTCCTCAAATCAGAACTGGCCACCAGCAGCTGTTATCATGAAGCTTTGCCAAACCCAGACTAGCAGCATACCATGATGCCTTTCAGTCCTGGCTGTAAGAAGAAACCTTTACAGCCCAAGGACAGCCAGGCCATGGAGCAGGCTGTTCACAGCCTGTGCTAGCTCCATGCCTGGGCATTTTCAAACTCAGACTGGACAGCACCCTAAGTAAGGTGGGTCTGACCTCACAGCAGACCTTGCTTGGAGCAGGAGGTTGGACCAGACCATCTCCTGAGGTCCCTTCCAGCCTCAATTATCCTTATGAATCACAACTGAATCCTCCCCTCACATCCACACACATAGGAACTGGTTTGTCTCTGCTCTGCTGACTCACTTGGCCTTCCCATTCTTGAGACGTTTCTCTTCCCAAACATCTTCCCCAGCACAAAAGAGGGAAATCAGGTTTTTGGTTGGCTTGGGTTTTAACACACTCAGCTAACAGTTCAGCAGCTCTTCCACACTTTGACAGGGTTTTCCCAAGCCCTCTTCAATTATTTCTATTACAAACCACAAATGCAGCTAAGCCAAGGCCAGGGAATGGCTGGCAGGGGCCTGCTGTCACAGCATCAACAAAAGCAGACACAGAGACACTCAGAGACTGCCCAGAAATCATCATTTCCATGATCAAGGAAGAATCTGGATTTCAATAGCTCCAGACAATGTTATGAGGAACCAAAGGCAGGAGACAGCATTAGGAATGCTCCATTAGAGTTAATTGAGGATTTTCTCGTGCCCTGGTCTTCGAAGGGGCCTTGCCAGATTAATAAAGGGCTATAAATAGCCAACAGCTCAAGTCAGGCAGAAAGCTGTGTAAACACAGCACCTCCCTGCTTTGTGGTTTGTGGGAATTATTCACCAAGCCATGACCAAAATGAGAACACAAACATTGCAGGGCAAGGAAAGCACAGGTTACATCTCGAGTCCAACACCAAGGATGCTGCTAGGGAATGAACTACCAAGGGTTGAAAAGGAATCCCTGGCCCTGAATTTTCACTTGGCTCAAACAAAAAGCCACAAAGAGCAGCTACAAAAGGAGCTGTCAGCATCCCAGGGCTGCAGCTCTCAGGCAGGTTTCCTCTTGTTCAGCAAGGTGTGACTTGATTCCAGGAAACTCCTCAGCTTTTATGCTTTGTGATCGCTCACAATGGGTTTTGCAGGTAGCTTCCCCAGAGCCACATCCTCATCTGTTAGAAGAAATAGCAGTGCCTGTAAAAGGCAGAGTGCCAGATACTATTTACCCTTGACAGCAAGTGTGCTCAGAAGGGCTCCAGCCAGCTCCTCCAGCGCTGTGCACATGCAGTGTGAGATACACAGAGGTGCAGATGCCACCTCACTGCTCAGGAGAGAATCCCTCTTGCCACCTGCAGCTGAACAAAATCCCTGGGAGAAGGAGGGAATCCCTCTTGCCACCTACAGCTGAACAAAAGCCCCCAGTGGAGCTCTGCAGAGGAGCTGAGAGGACAGAATGACAAGCTGCAGGGCAGAGCCTTACTCAGGTTTGGCAGCATGGCTACTTCCAGCCCTCTGGCGAAGTGGGCGGTGGCGCCGTGGAGCTCCAGCAGCTTGCTCAGCTTGGTTTCTTGGCCTGTTCTCTCCAGGGCAGTGCTGAGGCAGACAGGGATGGAAGGCACCAACGCTCCCAGAGTTTGGATCAGCAGCACAGTCACGATTTCATGGGGGTTCTTGAAAACCTGTGGTAGCAGAAAGGCTCCTAGCCCAGGCAGCAGACAGCTTCCAGAGAGCTCCACCATGGCCAGGCCACACCTCCCTGTCTCCAAGACAGTGAGAGCCTGTCCCACTCCACCCTGAGCAGCTCCTGGAATCCCAGGCCTTTAAACCATTCTCCAGCTCTACCAAGTCTGCTGCTAAGCCATGTCCCTCAGCACCACATCTGTCTGTCCTTCTGCCTGTCCAGGGGCTGACACCTTCTTCACCCTTTGGCTACGGCCCTGCTGGCAGAAGCAGCCTGCACAAGCAGCACCCTTCCTGGGGCAGTCACGGCCACTGCAGCCTCCCTTATCACCTTGCCACAGACACCTGGGCTCCTCAAACCAAGGGACAGACAGGTTTGCAGGGGTCAGCAGAGAAACAGGGAGTCAAGAGCTGGGAGAGGAAGCAGCAGCAGCCTGACCTGGACTTTTTCATGCCCAGCAGGGAAAACTCTGCTGGGTTTGTGCTTCTTTCTATTAAAGAATCTGTAACTACCTAGTGGTGAGAGCCAGTGATGTGCAAAGCAAGGTGGTGACATTTTGTGCACTAGCAGATCACAGAGTCCTCAGACAACATGAGCTCCCAACCACAAAGGAACAAAACCAAATCTGAAGAACCTCACAAGGGGTAAAGAAAAAAACCCTAAAGAGGTCTGGTAGGACCTCACTGACCTAGCAGACAGGACAGCCTGCTCACAAAAGTCCAGGTCAGCACCAATTCACTGCTCTGAATACAGCAACCAAAGAACCAGAAGACAGAGAAGAGGTGCAAAGCTGAACTCAGCAGAAGCCAGGCACTGCAGTAATGTGGGAACCTCTGAAAGCAGGGCACTCAGGTTACACAGGAGTGTTGGAAAAGACACCTCCACTGGTAAAACACAGAGAGGCTGCTCTGTCGGGACTTGCTGCTGCAGCCCGAGCCAACTGACTGCTCAGGTGAGCAGGGGGCAGCACTGGGGAGGCCAGAGGGACTGCAGCCAGCTGGGAGCCTTTCATCTACAGGCACCACACAACTCCACCAGCACCAACTGTGTCACAGCCTTCTGCTGTGGCTTGGGGGTTTTTTTGCCAGCTCTTCTCACCCATTTGCTTTGCCAGCTGGAATCACGGTGGGAAAGGCCCAGGAATTCTTCAGAGAGCAGAAGCAGCACAAGAGACTGAGTGCCATGAACTTTGCCCCACGTGCCACTGGGCTCCCTCAACCCCCAGCCCAAAGAATCTCTGTTGAACTGTAAGCTGCCACCTGCCCTGTCGCTCCCATCGAGCCACTGGGCAGAAAAACCACATTGCAAGGAAACCCCTCAGCTCCTCTGCAGCACAGCCCTGCTGCCTGCGAAGATAACAATCTCACCCTTCATGGATGAAAACCTCCTACAGGCTCAAGACTATGAACTTCTTTCTTCATTGCACTACAGGACAGTAACTGGTTTGGGTGCTGTGCTATTCTTGGCAGGACAGACAAGCACACAGACTGCAGGGGGTGACAGCAGAAGCCCTCAGATATCTTACAGAGAGTGACATGGAGCAGTCCAAGATGACCTTGAGGGTTTCCTCCAGGCCAAGTGATAAAGCAGTTCAGGCATTTCAAATGTCTTGCAACAGAACACATTTGCAACACCAACAAATTACATTTAACTTAAGATAGAGATGAAAGTGATAGAGCAGCTTTAATGTCAATAACACAGCAACCTTGCTGGTGCTAGAGCAGCAGAAACGAAACCTTGTCTGGGGGAGCTGGACATGAGGCAAAGCAGGCTGCAAGGCCCTGCCAGGGCACAAAGAGTGGGCACTGCCAAGCTGCTCTGAGCTCTGTGGCAATTGAGAAGGTCTGCTCAGTGTCTCCCACCCCTGCACCAGTACCAAACAGTCACTGCACCTGTGATGCCCACTGCAGCTGTGAGTGCCAGCTGCCAAGGAGGGTGTCATACAGCTCAGTCAGCTGGTGATGGAGGCTCAAGTCACTCTGGCACAGGTCCTGCCACACTGCCACCAGCTGCACCTGCAGGGGTGAAAAGAACCAACCTGAGAGGAGAACAGGCAGCACAGAGAGCTGGCTCCTGCCCTGCCAAACCCAGGGACTCCCCATGCCAAAACACACTGCCCACCCTTGCTCCTTGCCCACTTCTCAGCACAGCATTCTGCTGTCATTCAGCAGCACAGAAGGAAAGGGCTTGCAGCAGGAAGCTGGAGGCTTCTGACTCAACTCAAAGATTTAATTAACATTGGTATTTTACTCATAAAATGAGACTGTAACTGATACCTCCACATCATAGCTGAAATACTTGGCAAGCCCCAGCCTTGAACTTAATCCTCAAAAGTCACAGTCATGAGAGAAATGTGAGGATCAGGTTATGGCTCCAGAACTGTCTGGAATTCCAACTTTTAATCTCACCTGAAAAAGAGTTTACAGAAGGCAGGAGCTGGCAAGCTGCAGCAATCAAGTCATTGCTGACACATCCACATCCAAGAAGAGCAAAGCAACAGCAGAAGGCACAGAGAAACAGAACTCAACTCTCCTGTGTCTGCTGCAGGAGGGGCACAAAGCCCTGAACCGGGAATCACTCCCTGGGAGTCGCCAAGGCTGCTCTGAGCCAGAAAGGGAAGACAGAGAACGAAACCCGGAGGAGAAGAGGTCCCACGCTCCTCCCAGGAGGGAAGGTAAAACACGATGCAGCAGCTCCCTCTGCAGCCCAGGCCAAGCAGGGATTGCAGCCTGAATTCCCCACACCCAGGCGTTCCCACGGTACTGACCTTGTGACACTTGTAGTAGTAAGCAAGCAGCTGGGGCATCCGATCAATTTCGGTGAAGACTTTAACAAAGGTTTTCGCCTGGTCTAAACAAAAGAAGATAAGAGGCAGTTAAGAGACTAAAAGCTGCGGGTGGGCACTGAGCCTGAGGGGGAGAATTCTTCTCCTGGGAGAATGCACAACAGCCTGTACAGCACTCACTGTCACCTCCTGTTTGCTCCTCTGCTCAAACAGAAGCACAGCCACCTAAAGGCCACTCTCAGACACGAACAGCAGCACGCAGGAATGGACTGAACTCCCCAGATTCAACTTCTTAACCTAACCAGCAAATGTAGCACTCAAGACAAGATAAAGCAGAGCATTTCAGAATCACAGAAGCAGTAAGGTTGGGAAAGACCTCAAAGATCATCAAGTCCAACCTGTCACCCAACACCTCAGGACTACTAAACCATGGCACCAAGTGCCACATCCAATCCCCTCTTGAACACCTCTAGTGATGGGGACTCCACCACCTCCCTGGGCAGCACATTCCAACGGCCAATCTCTCTTTCTAGGAAGAACTTCTTCCTAACATCCAGCCTAAACCTCCCCTGGCACAGCTTGAGACTGTGTCCTCTTGTTCTGCTGCTGCTTGCCTGGGAGAAGAGACCAACCCCCTCCTGGCTACAACCTCCCTTCAGGGAGTTGTAGACAGCAAGAAGGTCTCCCCTGAGCCTCCTCTTCTCCAGGCTAAGCAACCCCAGCTCCCTCAGCCTCTCCTCACAGGGCTGTGCTCCAGACCCCTCCCCAGCTTTGTTGCCCTTCTCTGGACACCTTCCAGCATCTCAACATCTTTCCTAAACTGAGGGGCCCAGAACTGGACATGGGACTCAAGGTGTGGCCTAACCAGTGCTGAGCACAGGGCAGGATGACCTCCCTGCTCCTGCTGGCCACACTGTTCCTGATACAGGCCAGGATGCTATTTGCCTTCTTGGCCACCTGGGCACACTGCTGGCTCATGTTCAGCTTACTATCAACCAGTACCCCCAGGTCCCTTTCTGCCTGGCTGCTCTCCAGACACTTCAAACCCTTTCCTAGAAGGAAGGAATTGCTCACCAGAAACAAGCTGCCACCTACAAAACACACCCCATGAAGTCCTCAGCCTGGCTTTCACCACTTGAAGTGACTAATGGTGCAGTCACCTCTGACACAAAGCTCTGAAAGCCAGGCTCCTCAAGAGTCTGGTTTGTACTGCAAGGGGAGGACTACAGATCTGTCCACAAAATACACCTGGGGTTAGAGAAATTGGTAATGACACTTGGGTTTCTCAAACAGGACCCAGCAACTGGGACACCAGGTAACCTGAAGTGCCCTCCAGCAGTGGCAGTCACCCAACAGCCTCTCTGGGTACATGTCCATGGACCTGTATCACATTTATAGCAGCTAGACTCAAGATAAAACACAACTTCACAGGAAGCAGAGCAACTGTCTTCAGTGGGGGAAAAAGCCCAGGTCTCCATGTGCCCAGACCAGACTTTCACAGAGATGCAAACAGTGCTGGAAGGGAGTGACCCTGAATGCCCCAGCAAAGGGCCTCCTACAGCAGCCCTGCTGCCAGCAGCCCTCCTGCACCTCTGGGGTTAATTTGGTGGAAAACTCATACAGCAAAGGAATACTCAATTTGCTCTCAGCCTAAGCAGAACAAATGTGCCAAAACATCATCCTGTGCCTTGTCTGTAAAGGGCAGTGCACTGTGGCAGCAGAAAAAAAAAGGTGTGGGACCTGCTGTGAAGGTGATGGGCAGTGCCAAGGAAGCTGTGCAAAGAAGAAAGGCCAGAAGAGCATCAGGAGAGAGAAGAGAGAGATCTGTGCAGAGGAGTGAGTACCTCTATTAGCAGCACAGCACAGAGCTCTTCTCTCCTCTGCTTCCTCCAGCTGCTCAGTCTCTGCTGCACTGTGCCCTCATGGACAAGAAATGCAGGCTGGTGGGCAGCCCCAGCCTCTCATTGGGACCTCAAGGTGGACTCAGATGAGAGGCAACAGCCACAACAAGTGCTTTTCAGAAGTACTGTGACAGTAGGAAAGGGAAAGAGGAGCACAAGGAACAGCCCAAGGAGACAACTTTTCTAAAGGAGAGTTTATGAAACTGCTTTTACCAGGCAGTGAGGAGTCAAACCTTTCCAAACCCATTTCCCTCTTGGTTATAATCAGGCAGAAACAGAAATGCCCAGCAGCACTCTGATAATGCAAAACCAGAGGCCTTCTGCTTTCTGAAGCAGCACTTCCCCTTGCAGAGCATCCATGGCACAGCTAAACTATGACAGCAGGAGCACTGCCTCAGCTCCTCCCACTCCACACATCTACATGGCCTACAAACCCAGAGTGGCCACAGGTTCAAACTGCAGGAAGATCAAAGACGCACTGGAGTGCAGCAGGCAGCTGCAGAGCACACAGCAGCTCACAGCACCTGGCTGCACCAGAAGGAGCACAGGACACACAACCCTCTCCCTGCCAAGCATCTGAGCTCAGTGAAGTCTGCACTGAGAGGCTCACCCAAAGCTACTGACCTACAGCCTGGGAGTTGAAAGCAGCCACGATCTGCGGGCTGGCCATGGCCTCCAGCCGGTTCTTCAGCGCCTCCAGGTGCACACACTTCTCAGAGTAGTCTGGGGTGTCCACCAGCATGGCCAGGCTGCTCTGCATGCTTGTCAGCTTGGCCGAGATCACAGCCACGTCCTGCACCACAGACAGCAACCCCTCACCACACAGCCTCACAGCCCAGCCCTGCCCCATGCACACAATGGGTTGGCTTGGAAGGGATCCCAAAGATCATCCACGTTCCAACCCCCTGCCATGGGCAGGGACACCTCCCACCAGCCCAGGCCGTTCAAGGCCTCATCCAACCTTGTCTTAAGCACTTCCAGGGATGAGGCACTGACAACCTCCCTGAGCAACCTGTCCCAGGGTCTCCTCACCCTAAAGGGAAAGAATTTCTTCCTAATCTCCAGTCTCAACCTCCCCTCTTCCAGCTCAAAGCCATTGCCCCTCCTCCTGTCACTGCAAGCCCTTGTCAAAAGCCCCTCCTACTCTCCTGTAGCCTCTTTGGGCACATTCACAGAATGGGCTGGAAGGGACCTTAAAGAGCATGCAGTTCCAACTGCCCTGACATAGGCAGGAACACCTCCCACAGGCAGGGACACCTCCCAGCAGCCCAGGTTGCTCAAGGCCTCATCCAACCTGGCCTTGAACACCTCCAGGGAGGGGGCAGCCACAACCACTCTGGGTAACCTGCTCCAGCGTCTCATAATGCCATCTCACAGGAGGCCCTTCCAAAGCCTACTTTGAAATGCAGTTTCCCTGGAAAGCTGAAGTCCAGAGCCCCAGAAGAACAGGGTAACCACCTGTGTCTTCAGGGTCTCCTCAATGTCTGCACTTAGGGTGCTCCATTTGTCTGCTTCCTGAAGGGACTCGGCGGCCAGCTGCATCCGGGACTTCACTCGGTCAATCTCCACCAGCACCTGAAGGAAAAAGCACAACTCATGCTGCAGGTTGACCTAGAAGATGATTGTTGTGGAGATCTAGCACATGAGAGCTGTTTGGGGGCTTGGATTTTAGAAACTGGGTGAAAAGATCAGGCTGTTACAAAGAGGGAGGAGGCAGCTTGAGATGAGAGCTTGAGACGTTAAACCAACTTCCCAAGGCAAACAGCTAAAGCTTAGCTTGAATTCTGGCTTTGGACTTCCAGTATCCACTATGCCACACACCCCAGCCACCAACAGGCAGAAATCAGTGTCCCCAGGCAGGTGACAGCAACTCTGAAGTCAATCCTGACGGGCTGCCCTAAGGAACTGCAGGTTGCCCTGGGCTGTGTCACAGCTTCCTACTGTTTTAATGTTAAAAGAAGTGGGTTTTGTCTGCCCTGAGATCACGAGATTGCTTACTATGAACAGGCCTAGAAACCAAAATTTCACAAGCTGCAGATGAACCCAAAGTGAAACAAGGCTCCACCTGCATGGACTGAGCTGTGTCTTGCTCAAACTTCTGGATATCTTCTTTCACCAGGATCATTTGCTCCTTCAGGAACGTTGCCTCCTGCTTCAAGACCTCCACTTCCCGAAGGACTCTGGGCATATTCTGGAGAGCTTGATGGCTTGTTTCTGTGGGAACACCAGTGAGAAGGGACTGAGGAGCCTGACAGGGAAGCCAGAGGTGTTCAAAAGGCTTATACATTAACATTCAACATTTAACCCACCCCCCCCCAAAAAAAAAAAAACCAACCAAGAAAACATCAAGCAACAAAACTTCAGTTAGACTTCTAAAGTTCAAGTATGTGTTTTATTTTCTAGGTTGTAAAAACCCCATGCAGTGCTACAGGCTGGGGACAGAGTGGCTGGAGAGCAGCCAGGCAGAAAAGGACCTGGGGGTACTGGTTGACAGTAGGCTGAACATGAGCCTGCAGTGTGCCCAGGCAGCCAAGAAGGCCAATGGCATCTTGGCCTGCATCAGCAACAGTGTGGCCAGCAGGAGCAGGGAGGTAATCCTGCCCTGTGCTCAGCACTGGTTAGGCCACACCTTGAGTCCTGTGTCCAGCTCTGGGCCCCTCAGTTTAGGAAAGATGTTGAGATGCTGGAAGGTGTCCAGAGAAGGGCAACAAAGCTGGGGAGGGGTCTGGAGCACAGCCCTGTGAGGAGAGGCTGAGGGAGCTGGGGTTGCTTGGCCTGGAGAAGAGGAGGCTCAGGGGAGACCTTATTGCTCTCTCCAACTCCCTGAAGGGAGGTTGTAGCCAGGTGGGGGTTGGTCTCTTCTCCCAGGCAAGCAGCAGCAGAACAAGAGGACACAATCTCAAGCTGTGCCAGGGGAGGTTTAGGCTGGATGTTAGGAAGAAGTTCTTCCCAGCAAGAGAGATTGGCCATTGGAATGTGCTGCCCAGGGAGGTGGTGGAGTCACTGGAGATGTTTAAGAAGAGACTGGATGAGGCACTTGGTGCCATGGTTTAGTTGATCACATGGTGCTGGGTGATAGGTTGGACTTGATGACCTCAAAGGTCTTTTCCAACCTGGTTAATTCTACTCTAACCCTTTAAGATCCTGGAGTCCAGCCCTTACCCCAGCACTGCCAGGTCACCACTGAACCACGTCCCTCAGCACCACATCTCCACAGCACTGAAACTGCTCCAGGGATGGGGACTCCATCACTGCCTTGAGAAACCTGAGCCGGGGCTTGACAGCCCTCAAGTGGAAGAAGTTGTTCCTCAAGCCCAAGCTACACCTCTCCGAGCCGGGGCAGCTGTTTCCCGGTGCTCGGAACAGACCTGTCAGGACACGCCAGCAGCACTGCAGGGAGGCACTGGAGGAATCAACACCGGATCCTGCCTGAGACGTTCACGGCTCAGCCGGGAGGCACCCCGGGACCCCGGCCCCGCCGCCCGCCTTACCCTCCACGGCGTTATTGACCTCCTGGATGAAGAGCTGCAGCTTCATCACCAGGGTCGCGGCGTGGGCGTCCACCTTGCCCGGGGCCTCCTGCTGCACGGCGCGGAAGGCCGCGTTCACCCAGCTCTTCACCTCGAAGTCATCCGACAGGAACCGCGAGAAATCCATCGCTGCCGCCCGGCCCCGGCCCCGCAACCCGCAGGGGCAGAGCGGCCACGGCGGCAGCGGCCGCGCAGCGAACCCGGAAACGCGCCGACGGGCCCCTACCGGCCACCGTAGCAGGGCCCCTCCGGCCGCCGTACCCGCGCCGCGTCACTGCCTGCCGTGGCTCCTCACGGGCGCCGCTGTACGCGCGGCCCGGCGCGGGTGGCTGGGACCGGGCAGGGCCGGGGGCGCCAAAGATCGGCTGGCCCCGCGGAACGGAGCCCTCACCGCCTTCCGGAGCGGCCTGACCGACAAGCCGGTTTAACGGCCGAGGAGCTGTGACCCTCGGCGGGTCTGCGGACAACGAGAGTGGAGCCGGTGCGGGCAAACTCGCGCTGAAACGACCGCTGGAGCCGGGAGGAAGGGATCGTAGAAAGTCCTCCGGCACTGCACCCGGAAAACACCCAACCTCTCCTCCTGGCGCAGGGGGTCTGCTGCGGTGATAGCAAGCAAGAAAGTAACGCGATTCTCCCTCACCCCGCCCAGGCCTTAGCTGAACCCCATCCAAGTTGGGTCTCGGACCAGCCCTGGGGTCCTGTGGTCACCAAAGGCATCCAGCTCAAGTGCAAGAGGTGGCTTTGAGGAAAAGAAACTCTCCAGAACCATCCCGAGCACTGCAGAGCCCAAGGGAAGGATCCAGTGCCAGACGAGCTGTGGGGCTTGTCCATGGATGAGCTGGTGACACTCAGCAGCATTGTGTCAGAGCTTGGCCTCAAAGCCTTCCCCCTACTTACTCTCTTCACTCCACTTTGTGCCTTTCCCTGTAAACTACAACCACCCAAGTCCAGGTGGCCCAGCTGCTAGCCCAGCTCTCCCCTAAGGGGCCCAGTGAAAACAGGGGAGGTAGAATCTTCCAGGGACCTGCCGTGGCTGCAGGCAGGCTTGGGGAGGGCTGATTGTTAGTGGAGGTTTGCTTTGCTTTTTTTTTAATTCAAGATTTAATGGGAGAAAAAAACAAATGGCCCAGAAAGCAGCAAGAAACATGTGGAAGGAAGAAGCATTAAGGGTCCCTGGGCTCTGGAGCAGGGTCAGCTATAGAGAGGCCATAGGAGAGCAGCCTGGTTGAGATTCCTTCCTCCTGACACCAGTGCAGAAACCAAAAGGAATGAGAAAATGGCAGATCCTGAGGAAAGGAGCCATGATGGGGTCCAGGCCAGCACAGTTCCTCCTTCCCTTCCACCAGTGAGGCATGATGGCAGTGTCCAAGGCTGCTGAACTTCAGCTCCTGCCCCAGAGCTCTGCTTCTGGGAAGCTGGTCACCTCTCCCACCTCGCTGAAGGGCTGCACGCCCTGTGTGAAGGCCAGCTGGTACCTCAGGCGGATGGGATCCTGGGAGAGGAGAGAGAAAGAGACAGGGACACATCATGGCTGCTGATTCCTGGGCCCCTGCAGCCTCTCCCCTTGCAGCCTTGCTGCAGTGAATCACCCTCTGAAAGGGGAGACAATGCCTCAGTTGTGCACAAACTCTGCACAGAACAAGACCTAGACCTCATAAGAGCCAGGAGCAAATGGGAGACCTTCGCAAGAGCATGCTTGGCAACCTAGGCCTGGCCAACCTTCCCAGCAACACACAACCTCCAGCCTCATGAGTCACAAATACAGCAGAGCTGCCACCATCACTTGGGCCTTGGGTGGCCTTCTGTTCCACCAGCTGCAAACATCTGCAGTTGCAGTCTTTCAGGAGCCAGCTCTGCAGGTGGACTGGAGCAGAACTGTGCAGGCCTCTGCAGCAACAGCCTGCTCAGACCCTCAGATAATAGCTCTGGAAAGCTGTTCCAGTGGGAAAAACATCTTCCCAGCAGAGCCCAGACTCCTCTTGTACCCCCTAGTCACCTCCCCACTAAAAGCACTCTCCACCTTTCACACCAACACCCACCAGTGCCCCTCCAGCACCCCCCAGCAAGCTCCAGCACCACCCAGACCTTGTGTGGGTTGGAGAGCAGCAGGACCTGGGAGAGCAGGGCAGGTGGGAGCAGGGGGCTGAAGGCTGGCAGAGCAGAGCCTGATGCTGGCTGCAGCTTTATCTTCATGGGCTGAAAGAAAACAAGAGCAGCACTTCTTGGTTCAAGCTGAGGAAGGGCTGTGGGCATTACCAGAGCTGGGCAAAGAGAGGCCAGGCAGCTGCTGGCCTTCCATGAGGAGAGTGCCTGTCACAGCCTGCTCCTGGAGGCAGAGCATGGTTCTATAATCTCAGAATGGCTTGGGTTGGAAAAGCCCTCTGAGATCAAGTCCAGCCTTCAACACAATACCACCATGGCCCTTAAACCATGTCCCCAAGTGCCATGGCCACACATTTCCTGAACCCCTCCAGGGATGGTGACTCCATCACCTCCCTGGGCAGCCTGTTCTAATCCCTGAGCAGTCTTGCAAGAGAGAAATTGTTCCTAATCTCCAACCTAAACTTCCCCTGGCACAATTTCAGGCCATTTCCTCATGTTCTATCACATGATACTAGGGAGAAGAGACCAACCCCCACCTGTCTCCAGCCTCTTCTCAGGGAGTTACAGAGAGCAATAAGGTCTTCCCTCAGCCTCCTCCTATTCTCCAGACTAAACCTCAGTTCCCTCAGCTGCTCCTCACCAGACCTGTAGCCAAGATCCTTCACCAGCTTTGCTGCCCTTCTCTAGATATGCTCCAGACCTTCCTAGGCAGACCAGCCCATGCAGAGGCAGGAGGCTAAAGCACCACATCTGGAGGCCTCTTTAGCTGTCGCAAGGCCAGGGCCACACTCTGTGAAACAGGCAGCAGGGCCACAGGCACCAGCACCACACCAGGTTCCCCATTCAGAGAAAGCCAGCCATGCAGCTTCCAATCAGCAGGGCAATTCCTAAGCAAGAAATAGTGAGCCTTCTCCTCACAAGACCTCTGAGGAGTGCCACTTACTCACCACAGGCCTCTCACCTCGGGGACTGCAGCCTGGAACACTATGTCCTGGATGGGTTGAGCGGCTGTGCTGAGCATGGAGAGCACCATCACCAGCACGTCCGGGCGGCCAGGGGCTGGCTCTCTGGAGAAGTGGAGCATAGCCTTGAACCCATTCCTGTCATACACAGTAAGGGGGCAGATCCGGCCTGCTGGAGACAAGAGGAGCATCAGAGACATAGCATGCCCCTCCTCCTTCTAAGGGCAGGATAAGGGACAGCAGAATACAAACACACAGAGCTTTTCCTTCCCCCAGCACACTCACAGGCCAAGCAGCACAGAGCTCCTCAAAGGCCGAGAAAGGAGGCTGACTGTCTCCATTAGAGGTGGTAGTGGGACTAGCAGCTCAGATCTTAAAAGCCAGCCAGATGTCAGCTATGAATCCAACCCAGATAGAAGGAGCAAAGGAGCAGCTGTTCAGCACACAAGAGACAGCCTCTCATCACCACTCCCTGGTAAACCCACCTTGGCTATCTCCAGCCAGCCACTCCAAACCTTCACTTGAGGGACTGAAGGCCAAAGTGTCCCTGCCCCTGTACTCTTCCCAAAGGAGCAATGACTGAGACTCTGCAGTCCTCCCAACAGGATCCTTGTCCTGCTCTGAGGCAGGGCAGGAAGCTCTTGAGTGTGGAACAGGGAGGACAAGGACACTTCCACGGCACCCTCCTTAGCTCAAACTCTCCAACACATCAAGTCCTTTATAGGCTTTTCTCCAGCCAGCCCACACAGCATGAGGCCACCTTGGCTTGTTCCTCTGCTGCAGTAAGCCTCTGGTAAGCAGAAATCATTGCACTTACTTGGTTTAATTGAAATTAAAGGGACAAAAAGGTTTTCCAGAGAAGCGCCATGGGAAGCTGGATGCAAAGAGGCAGCAGGCTTCAGCTTGGAGCCTAGGCTGGGGGATGAAGTATCTGCCTTTGACCTGTCTGGAGGAGCTGGAAAGGGCAATTTCACTGCTGATAAATCCCTGGAAAGAGAGGCATGTAGGAAGCTTGCATTAAGTGGGGAACAGATGTGGTTTATATCATCCTCTGCTGTGTCTGTGGTCCCATTTCCACAAGCTTAAACTCTCTGAGCTCCTGAGAAACCCCAAACCTGTCTCTGTTTCACATGGAAGAAGCTGCTGTTTCAGCTTTCTTAAGACAGACTCTTTGTTTGAGGGCTTTGGAAGTCTCCTTTCCCTACAGACAGACTCTCTGGAGCTTTAGTCAGTGAGGTTAGAGTACATTCTAGCTCAAGGAGCTGGGACTCTCCCATAACCTTCCTGGCTTCTCTTGTGGCAGACTGGGTAATGAGCATCTGCTCTGAAGAGCTGGGGATAAGAATTTGGTTCACAACCTGTTAGGCTTCCACTGGAGGCCTGGAAACTACTGCACAGGCTGAAGAACACTGGGAAAGCATTTTCTGAGCTGCAGGGTGTTAAAAGACCTGCCTGCAAGGAGTTTGTTCCTTTAGCTCAAGACTCGCTTGTCACTGGGCTATGGGATTTCTTTCACCAAGTTCCTGACCCCTGGGAGGTCAGTTCCACACAGTGCAATTAACAGGGGCCTAGCTGCTGCTCAAGAGCTGATGTCTGGCTGGACAGTTTGCCCTCAGCAGGCAGCTGGAGCTGAAAGTTTTCCCTAAATCTCTGCCATAAAGCAGAATTCCTCATCTGCAAAGCCAGGCTGTATCATGCACATTGCTTACAAGGACAATGGCCTGGTCTGGGATGGTGGAGACAGCTGATCAGCCAGGCTCTGAAGCTCACTCTTCTCTGGAGAGCTCTCTTCCCAGCCCTCCTGCAGTTCCAGTGTCTGAACAGCACTTGGAGCAGCACCATATCCATTGTGTGCACCAGCCTCAAAAAAGGGAGACACTTCTGGTTCCTGCTGGACAGCAACAGCAAAAATCAGACCTGCTCCTCTGAGAAGGATCTTGGGGTTAACAACACTGCTTGTAATAGAGACACAAATGTTTAGTCTGGGTGCAAACTGCACAGGAAGTTCATTGCAAAGCAGGAGGGTGCCAGCTTCCCTTCAGAGCACAGAGGAGTCAGAAAGGTTGCCCCAGAAAGCCAGGACAAGACTCGCATCTGATCTGTGGCCTTTGCCTTTTATGGACTAAAGTAGGTGAGGAGCACTCACCTCTGCTGAGCCAAAATCAGGTGGTGGTTTCTGTGCAACAGGAGAGTTGCTGAGACCTAAGGAAGATGCCAAAAAGCCACAGATCAGTTACAGAAAAGAAAGGTTTGCCTTGGGCTCTTCCTTTGTGTGCAGCAGCAGTCTGACTGCAGTCTCACACCAGGAGGAAGCCACATTCTTGAGGAGATGGCAACAGCTGCAGGGGTCTCCTTCTTCTGAGGGACCAGCGTTAGAGCCCAATGTGCTGTGTGCGTCAGCCACCCCCAAGCCCAGCAGCAAGGGCGACACCGTGCTGAACTGCAGCTACAAACCTAAGGCCTGGAGCTGCTCCTCCAGCAGGCAGGCAGAGCTGGTGCTGCTGTGCCGGCCAGTGGTGGCTCTGCTCCCAGACTGGGCTGTAGGACCCTGGGAGGTCCTCTCCAGTTCAGAGAAGTCGATCAGTGTGTAGCTCCTGGTGCGCCTCGGGGCTGCCTGTGGCGCTTGGGAAAGAGCAGAGAGGAGAGGAAGTTTTTAAGGCCAGGCTGGATATGGTTCTGAGCAACCTGATCTAGTGTGAGGTGTCTCTGCCCATGACAGGGCAGGAACTGGATGATCCTTGAGGTCCCTTCTTCTTGCTGTCTACAACTCCCTGAAGGAGGTTGTAGCCAGGTGGGGGTTGGTCTCTTCTCCCAGGCAAGCAGCAGCAGAACAAGAGGACACAGTCTCAAGCTGTGCCAGGGGAGGTTTAGGCTGGATGTTAGGAAGAAGTTCTTCCTAGAAAGAGAGATTGGCCATTGGAATGTGCTGCCCAGGGAGGTGGTGGAGTCACCACCTCACTGGAGGTGTTTAGGAAGAGACTGGATGGGGTGCTTGGTGCCATGGTTTAGCTGATTAGATGGTATTGGGTGATAGGTTGGACTCGATGATCTTCAAGGTCTCTTCCAACCTTGGTCATACTGTGATACTGTGAATTCTATGATTCTATGAGAGCGCCCTCCTGGAAGGGGCAGTGTGCCCATGGGCACAAGCACCCCAAGAGGACAAGGAGGAGAACTCCAGGAGCATTTTCTGCTGGCCCCACATACCAGCAAATGGTGGCCATGTGCCAGCTCCCCTGTCTTACAGGCTCATCTCCACATTTACCCTCTGGGCAGCTCTTCCCCTCCAGACCCCTTTCATACACCACCTGCAGGAGCAGAAGGCTGCAGGGTGCTCCTGACCTGGTGCATCAGCAGAGCTGGTGGCTGAAGCTCCTCCACCACCATTTTCACGGCTGGGTACAAGTTGCCTGCAGCGCCTGAGCGCCTGCGTCAGCTCCTCGCTGGCCTGCAGAACCTCAGCTGCAAGACAGGAGAAACCAACCAGCTGTGACACAGGGTCAGCTCCACTCTCCACAGTGCATCTAGAGCTGCCTGCAGTGAAGTCTAATGGAGCAGCCTGCCCCAAGCTCTGCCCAGTTGTTCATATTTGCATATCTGCTGACTTCAAAGGGATCTGGAGAAGTGGGAGGCCTGAACTCCCATCCTGTCTCTCAGCCCTTCAGCTCCTGCCGTCTCTCACACACTTGGTTGCTCTCCCCAAGCTATCTGAGGCTGCTTGGTCTGTAATCCAGCTCCACCCTGGCTGAATGGAAAGTCTGAGGCACACCTCAGATCTTGGGGTTGTTGGCATCACTTCAGACAAGGGCTTAAACCAAGACTGAAATGAGGTCCTCTGGGAAGGACTAAATGTCACAACTGGAATTCAAAGTCTCTGCTGCTGACCCTCCTCAATATGTTACTTAAGAAATCAAAAGAATTTTCTCCCTTCTGTGTTGATAGACAGGGAGAACATCAATTTCTGTAGAGAGACCTCAAAAAAGAAACAAAGAAAGAGAGAGCAAAGAGGGAGGGGAAAGAAAGAGAGAGAGAGAGCGAGCAAAGAAGGGGGGGGAAAGAGAGAGAGAGCGAGCAAAGAAGGGGGGGGAAAGAGAGAGAGAGCGAGCAAAGAAGGGGGGAAAGAGAGAGAGCGCGCAAAGAAGGGGGGAAAGAGAGAGAGCGCGCAAAGAAGGGGGGAAGAGAGAGAGAGCGCAGAGAGCGGGGAAAGAAGGGGGGAAAGAGAGAGAGAGAGCGCGCAAAGAAGGGGGGAAAGAGAGAGAGAGAGAGCGCAAAAGAAGGGGGGAAGGGAAAGAGAGCGCGCAAAGAAGGGGGGAAGGGAAAGAGAGCGCGCAAAGAAGGGGGGAAGGGAAAAAGAGCGCGCAAAGAAGGGGGAAGGGGAAGAGAGCGCGCAAAGAAGGGGGGAAGGGGAAGAGAGCGCGCAAAGAAGGGGGGAAGGGGAAGAGAGCGCGCAAAGAAGGGGGGAAGGGGAAGAGAGCGCGCAAAGAAGGGGGGAAGGGGAAGAGAGCGCGCAAAGAAGGGGGGAAGGGGAAGAGAGCGCGCAAAGAAGGGGGGGAAGGGAAAGAGAGGGAAAGAAGGGGGGAAGGGGAAGAGAGCGCGCAAAGAAGGGGGGAAGGGAAAGAGAGCGCGCAAAGAAGGGGGAAGGGAAAGAGAGCGCGCAAAGAAGGGGGAAGGGAAAGAGGCGCAAAAGAGAAGGGAAAGAGAGCGCGCAAAGAAGGGGGAAGGGAAAGAGAGCGCGCAAAGAAGGGGGGAAGGGAAAGAGAGCGCGCAAAGAAGGGGGAAGGGAAAGAGAGCGCGCGCAAAGAAGGGGGAAGGGAAAGAGAGCGCGCAAAGAAGGGGGAAGGGAAAGAGAGCGCGCAAAGAAGGGGGAAGGAGGGGGGAGGGAGCGCGCAAAGAAGGGGGGAAGGGAGCGCGCGAAAGAAGGGGGGAAGGGAGCGCGCGCAAAGAAGGGGGAAGGGGAGCGCGCGCGCAAAGAAGGGGGAAGGGCGCGCGCGCAAAGAAGGGGGAAGGGAGCGCGCGCAAAGAAGGGGGGAGGGAGCGCGCGCAAAGAAGGGGGGAAGGGAGCGCGCGCGCAAAGAAGGGGGGAAGGGAGCGCGCGCAAAGAAGGGGGGAAGAGAGCGCGCGCAAAGAAGGGGAAGAGCGCGCGCGCAAAGAAGGGGGAAGAGCGCGCGCAAGGGGAAGAGAGCAAAGAAGGGGGGAAGAGAGCGCGCAAAGAAGGGGGGAAAGAGAGCGCGCGCAAAGAAGGGGGGAAGAAGAGAGCGCGCGCAAAGAAGGGGGGAAGAGAGCGCGCGCAAAGAAGGGGGGAAGAGAGCGCGCGCAAAGAAGGGGGGAAGAGAGCGCGCGCAAAGAAGGGGGGAAGAGAGCGCGCGCAAAGAAGGGGGAGAGCGCGAAGAGAGCGCGCGCGCAAAAGAAGGGGGGAAGAGAGCGCGCGCAAAGAAGGGGGGAAAGAGAGCGCGCGCAAAGAAGGGGGGAAGAGAGCGCGCGCAAAGAAGGGGGGAAGAGAGCGCGCGCAAAGAAGGGGGGAAGAGCGCGCGAAGGGGGAAGAGAGCGCGAGAAGGGGGGAAGAGAGCGCGCGCAAAGAAGGGGGGGAAGAGAGCGCGAGCAAAGAAGGGGAAAGAGGGGGGAAGAGAGCGCGCGCAAAGAAGGGGGAAAGAGAGCGCGAGCAAAGAAGGGGGGGGAAAGAGAGCGCGCGCAAAGAAGGGGGAAAGAGCGCGCGAGCAAAGAAGGGGGGAAAGAGCGCGCGAGCAAAGAAGGGGGGAAAGAGAGCGCGCGAAAGAAGGGGGGAAAGAGAGCGCAAAGAAGGGGGGGAAAGAGAGCGCGAGCAAAGAAGGGGGGAAAGAGCGCGCGAGCAAAAAGAAGGGGGGAAAGAGCGCGCGAGCAAAGAAGGGGGGAAAGAGCGCGCGAGCAAAGAAGGGGGGAAAGAGCGCGCAAAGAAGGGGGGAGCAAAGAAGGGGGAAAGAGCGCGCGAGCAAAGAAGGGGGGAAAGAGCGCGAGCAAAGAAGGGGGGAAAGAGCGCGCGCGCAAAGAAGGGGGGAAAGAGCGCGCGAGCAAAGAAGGGGAAAGAGCGCGGCAAAGAGCGCGCGAGCAAAGAAGGGGGGAAAGAGCGCGCGCAAAGAAGGGGGGAAAGAGCGCGCAAAGAAGGGGGGAAAGAGCGCGCGCGCAAAGAAGGGGGGGAAAGAGAGCGCGCGCAAAGAAGGGGGAAAAAGAGCGCGCGCAAAGAAGGGGGAAAGAGCGCGCGCAAAGCAAAGAAGGGGGGAAGAGCGCGCGCGCAAAGAAGGGGGAAAGAGCGCGCGCGCAAAGAAGGGGGAAAGAGCGCGCGAAGGGGGGAAAGAGCGCGCGAAAAAGAAGGGGGAAAGAGCGCGCGAGCAAAGAAGGGGGAAAGAGCGCGCGAGCAAAGAAGGGGGGAAAGAGCGCGCGAGCAAAGAAGGGGGGAAAGAGCGCGAGCAAAGAAGGGGGAAAGAGCGCGCGAGCAAAGAAGGGGGGAAGAGCGCGCGAGCAAAGAAGGGGGGAAAGAGCGCGCGCGAGCAAAGAAGGGGGGAAAGAGCGCGCGAGCAAAGAAGGGGGGAAAGAGCGCGCGAGCAAAGAAGGGGGGAAAGAGAGCAAGAGAGCGAGCAAAGAAGGGGGAAAGAGAGCGCGAGCAAAGAAGGGGGGAAGAGAGCGAGAGCAAAGAAGGGGGAAGAGAGAGAGAGCAAAGAAGGGGGGAAGAGAGAGAGAGCAAAGAAGGGGGGAAGAGAGAGAGAGCAAAGAAGGGGGAAGAGAGAGAGAGCAAAGAAGGGGGGAAGAGAGAGAGAGCAAAGAAGGGGGGAAGAGAGAGAGAGCAAAGAAGGGGGGAAGAGAGAGAGAGCAAAGAAGGGGGAAAGAGAGAGAGAGCAAAGAAGGGGGGAAGAGAGAGAGAGCAAAGAAGGGGGAAGAGAGAGAGAGCAAAGAAGGGGGCAAAGAAAGGGGAAGAGAGAGAGAGCAAAGAAGGGGGAAAGAGAGAGAGAGAGAGAAGGGGGAAGAAGGGGGGAAAGAGAGAGAGAGAGAGCAAAGAAGGGGGGAAAGAGAGAGAGAGAGCAAAGAAGGGGGGAAAGAGAGAGAGAGAGAGCAAAGAAGGGGGGAAAGAGAGAGCGAGCAAAGAAGGGGGGAAAGAGAGAGAGAGAGCGAGCAAAGAAGGGGGGGAAAGAGAGAGCGAGCAAAGAAGGGGGGAAAGAGAGAGCGAGCAAAGAAGGGGGGGAAAGAGAGAGAGAGCAAAGAAGGGGGGAAAGAGAGAGAGAGCAAAGAAGGGGGAAAGAGAGAGAGAGCAAAGAAGGGGGGAAAAGAAAGAGAGAGAGAGAGCGAGCAAAGAAGGGGGGAAAAGAAAGAGAGAGAGAGAGAGAGCGAGCAAAGAGCTCAAAACCCTTCATTTCCCTGAACATCAGAATTCCCCAGGCTGTGGAGAACCTCAGCTGGCAGAGCCTGGATTCAGCTTAACTTTGGGCTCCAAGTGAGTTGTAGAGAGAGGTCTGGGGCAGGGCTGTGCCACAGGCCATGGGCATGCTTTAAAGGGGAATGTGGGAAGCTTTGCCAGCAGGTGCCAGGTGCCCAAGCATTGCCTTCTCAGAGGAAGGGCACACTCCACTTGTCAAAGCAAAGGCAGAAACCGACCCCAGGGAAGTCCAGGGGCAGTGCTGGCTCTTACCTAGAGCCTCCTCGTCGTCGACTGCCTCGCTGGCGCGGCGGAAGAGCAGGGGCCTGAGCTTCTCACCGTGCTGGAGCAGAGCCTGTGCCAGGAAACTTCACATCACGGCTCAGGAGATCCCAGGAACTCTCACCCTTCCCTCTCCCCATGATCAGCTGAGGGAAGCTACCCCAGAAGAGGAAGATGCACCTTCTGCCCAGGCCCACACAAAGGGTGCCAGTGCTGCCTGCTGCTGCGCTCAGAAACCCACAGTGGCCTGGAGGGCAGGCAGGGGAACAAGGAGGCTTTGCTGGTGTCTCCTCAGCAATCACCCCCTCTGTACACACCCAGCTGGGAGACAGAGCCCTGTGAAATGGCTCAGGCTAAAAGGCAAAGCAGCCAGGAGTGAAGAGCTCCCTCACAGCACTCAGAGGGAAGCATTACAACCAGCAGTCACTACCAAGCTGCTTCCAGCTCTCTCCTTTGTGTTTGAGGAAGGCAGGAGGCAGAGAGGCAGCCACTCTTTCAGTCTGAAAGCCAGGTCTCTTCCATCTACAGCAGCAGCCCTCCCACCAGCAGCTGACTCCCAAACTCTGCCATGGAGTTTCAGGTGTTTGGAGGCCACAGAGCTACCCTGGCAGCCCTGCTGGGGACATCAAACATTTCCTAACTCACTGACAGCAGCAGAACAACGAGCTCTGGGCAGCAAAAGGGCAATCACAGAAACCCCTGGGATCAGAAGCTGAAGAATCCACAGCTTTGAGCTTTTCTGGTCAGATCCCATCACACCCACCTAACCCAGCCTGGGCCCAAGGGAATTCCCCTGTTGGAGGAAGAGCCATTTCCTCACCAGAGGAGCAGCTAACCTGGCCAAAACCTGCCCCCTGAATCCTGTTGCCCTGGGTCCTCCCAGCCACAGGCAGAAGAACCTCTTCTGCAGGAAGCAGAGCATTCACCTGGAGAGCCTCCTGGTCAGGCCTGGATAACTCCTGTCTCCTGTGGACCTCCAGAAATTCCTCCATGCACTGAACCTTCTCAGAAACCTCCCTGATGGTGCTCACTCTTCTGGACACCTTGGCTGACTTCTCTTGCTCCTTTGATGGAAAGTGAATGAAGAGCAGATGAGGATTTGGTTGATACAGCCCATGCCTGGCAGGGGCACTCTGGGCACACTCCTTGGAGAGCTCCATTCCCCTCCCACCTTACTGCAAGCAGAGGAGGCAGAAGGCAGCACAGCTACAGACACCCCAGGATCAGAGCTGCACCACACCAGCCTGCCGAGGGTGGAGAAGGACACCTCCTGCCTTCCTCAGGGCACCCTGGGCAGGGTGCTGGTGCTTAGGGAATTCATGTCACCACAGGCAGGAGTGAGACTCACAATCAGAGCTGGGAGTTGGTGGCTCTGCTGCACAGACTCTCCAACCAAAGGCAGGGATCTCATCAAACCAGGCCAGATGTCCTGGTTAGGCAGGCACTGGGGTGTCCTCTCAGAGGACAGGTGACCACAGCCACACAGGAGAAGAGGCAGCTCTGTGCAGATGGGGCTGTTCCCTACCTGGGAACTGAGCTTTCTCCTGGAAGCTCTCAGCACTACAGCCATGGGGGAGTCACACCACACAGCTCCCTCTGCCTGGCAATGGCAGGTTTGAGGGAGGCAATCCAAGGCAACCCCACAGAGTAACTCTGGGACACCCAGCACTGAAAACCATCCCTCCTCTGGGGCATCTCCAACACTTCAGCTGAGACAAGCCACAGCCAGGCTCTACCACCACCACCTCTGGCTGGTCCCTTTGATACCAGTGAGATGGCAGCACTGTGGGAGTCACTACAGAGGCTTCCCTGTCCACAAGGGAAGTGCCAACTCCCTCCCCCTCTGCCTAGCTGCAAACACAGGTTCTGACCTCTGGGGCTCCTACCTCTTGAACCATGCTCTTGATCAGGCAGTTGGCAGCCTGCAGGTCTTCTGAGTTGTTGCTCTTCAGAAGCCTTGCTAAAAGCTGTGGGGGAGAACATCAGGCAGCAGTGAGCAGGGGTCTGCAGCACTGTCCCCAGGCACACGGAGCAGACACGGAGAGGCACCCACTGCTGTCACAGTCCTGGAAACAAGTGGCCTCATGTCCCACAGCCCAATCCAGGTTACATTCCTGCCTCCCACAGCTGTCTCCACACTTTTTTTGGGCCTCTCTGGCTCTGCAGCACCTCTGCCAGACCTGGGGAAAGCCTCCCTTGGGAGACTTTCATAGTCACTGATGGGTTTCTGTGGCAGAGTTGCACTTTTGGCTAAGCAAAACTTTCTGACAAAGCATCAAAGAACTCCCTGGCTGCTGTGCAGCAGGAAGGGATGGCAGCTTTCTGAAGATGCCCTCTCTGAACCAGCAAGAGCTTCCCAAACCCACCTGAGCCTGTGTTCTCAGCAGCACAAAGCAGGGTGGGGGTGGGATGCATATGAAGGTCCTGAGGTTTACCTTGGATTTCTCTTCATCTGTGTCAAAAATAGACTTCTGAGGTCTTGGAGAAGGGGGAGGTAAAATTTTGTCTTCTGGCAACTTGGGGTCTTCTTTTACAATCCCTGGAATGGGTAACAGCATCTGTTCAGTGACCCCTGAGCTGCTGAACATCACTGCTCAAAGGTGCATTGGCTTTGGCACCTCTTGCCTCCATCTCTCCCCAGAACCTTAGACAGTGAGAAGCAGCAGCAAGGAGTTCCCTCAGCACACCCCCAGACCAGAGTCTTTCCCTTCCCCCTTGAACTGAGCATGGGCCAGGGGAGATTTTCTGGGTGGAAAATAAAACACAGATGTGCAGAGCTCACTCTGGGTGAATTCCCCCAGAGCAAGAGCACTGGGAGCACCCAGGACTGCCACAAGAGCACTGGGAGCGCCCCAGTGCCAAGCTCCAAGCACTCAGGACTGCCACAAGAGCACTGGGAGTGCCCCAGTGCCAAGCTCCAAGCACTCAGGACTGCCACAAGAGCACTGGGAGCACCCCAGTGCCAAGCTCCAAGCACTCAGGACTGCCACAAGAGCACTGGGAGCGCCCCAGTGCCAAGCTCCAAGCACTCAGGACTGCCACAAGAGCACTGGGAGCGCCCCAGTGCCAAGCTCCAAGCACTCAGGACTGCCACAAGAGCACTGGGAGCACCCCAGTGCCAAGCTCCAAGCACTCAGGACTGCCACAAGAGCACTGGGAGCACCCCAGTGCCAAGCTCCAAGCACTCAGGACTGCCACAAGAGCACTCCAGTACACAGCCAAAAACCAAAGAGCCCTTCATGCCATCAGTGACCCTGTGGACATCTCTGCTCCAACCATACAGAAGATGCCTGAGAGCTGCCTGGCAGGAGGGCACCCAGCACCACTGCTCAGCACTCACCAGTGCCACAGGGAGTGCAGCAGCCGCTGCAGGAAGGTGAGGCAGTGCTGGTGAGGAAGATTTGCACAGCAGGCCCTGGGGGAAGGCTGGCAAAGCCATTTGATGTTCAGAGATGCACAGAGCAAACCTGGTGGGAAGCAACTAGCAAGCTCCCTCCTTGCCCTGAACCCCCACAGGAAGCACTGTGGTCTTAGTTAGGCTATGAAGCCTCTTACCTGGAGTATCAAGGGGGGTTGGACACATTTCTAGCTTACAAAACCAGTAAGCCAGGAAATGTGATGGAATGGATGGAAAAGCTGGCTTAGGGTCTCTGTGAACCCATCCCTCATAGTCCATATTCCAGGGCAGAGACCACCCTGAGTTTGTCCTGCACCTTTTCACTGCAGAGCTGTGGTGAGCTCTGTGAGACAAAGCTGGGGAAGGGTCTGGAGCACAGCCCTGTGAGGAGAGGCTGAGGGAGCTGGGGTTGTTTAGCCTGGAGAAGAGGAGGCTCAGGGAAGACCTTCTTGCTCTCTCCAACTCCCTGAAGGGAGGCTGTAGCCAGGAGGGGGTTGGTCTCTTCTCCCAGGCAACCAGCACCAGAACAAAAGGACACAGTCTCAAGCTGTGCCACGGGAGGTTTAGGCTGGATGTTAGGAAGAAATTCTTCATAGAAAGAGAGACTGGCCATTGGAATGTGCTGCCCAGGGAGGTGGTGGAGTCATCACCACTGGAGGTGTTTAGGAAGAGACTGGATGGGGTGCTCGGTGCCATGGTTTAGTTGATTTGATGGTATTGGGTGACAGGTTGGACTTGATGATCTTAAAGGTCTTTTCCAACCTGGTTAATTCTATTCTAAGAGAGGCCATGAGGCCAGCCTAGGCCCTGTAAGGCTGTTTCTAAACAGCTCCATCCACCCTCAAGCCCCCAGCCAACCCTAGGTGGGGGTAGCCCTGTCCCCTGCTCCTCACACAGCATGTTATAGAAGGAGCTGAGTCACAACCCAGAGGGCAGCTATCTGTGGTCTGAAACCCTGTGACTTGCAGAGCTAAAAAGGAAACTGAAATAACAGAACCAAACCTTGTTTCTTCAGCATCTGATAAGCCTCCTGGATTTTCACTTCCTGAGGAAACCAGACTGTCCAACTGAACACCACTGCTGTCACCCTCGACTTGACTTGCTCTGAAGACCAGGTCCCATAGTACTGAGAACAAAAGTAGTCAAGCAAAAAGGGAAAGCAAGGCCAAAAAAAACAACTTGGAATCCAAAGGATTACTGCCAGATAGAGCAGCTGGGTCTGGCCCCAGCCTGGGGTGTGCAGGGAACTAATGCTTTGCTGCTCACGGCGCTGTGCCTGGCTGGGGCTGTGCACACAGTGGGTGCTGGGGGACAATGACAGAGCTGTGCAATGCAAACCTGACTGAGCCCACTGCAAACCTCCTCACAGATTCATAGAATGGGTTGGGTTGGAAGGGACCTCAAAGATCAACCAGTTCCAACCCCCTGCCATGGGCAGGGACACCTCCCACCAGCCCAGGCTGCTCAAGGCCTCATCCAGCCTGGTCTTAAGCACTTCCAGGGATGAGGCATCGACAACCTCCCTGGGCAACCTGTTCCAGTGTCTCCCACCCTCACTGGAAAGAATTTCTTTCTAATCTCCAGTCTCAAGCTCCCCTCTTCCAAAGCCATTGCCCCTCGTCCTGTCACTGCAAGCCCTTGTCAAAAGTCCCTCCTACTCTCCTCTAGCCCCTTTGGGTACTGGAAAGCTGCTCTAAGGTCTCCCTGGAGACTTCTCCAGCCTGAACAGCCCCAACTCTCCCAGCCTGTCTCTGGAGAAGAAGTCCTCCAGCTTCTGATCATCTTTGTGGCCTCCTCTGGGCCAGCTTGAGCAGCTCCATGTCCCTGCTCCATGAATCCAGAACCAAGTTGCTCTGTTTCAGTAGCAACAGTTCAGTGCTTGGCTGTAAACACTTCCCTTCACTACCCACACTGCATACAGCAGCACTGCCCCAGCCAGAGCTGGGGAAATGAAAACTGATGCCTACAAGACACCAAGGTTATTGTCCTGTCTTGTCTTCAGCCTCTAGCTCTTCTGATTTATCTCACTTAATATGCTCAGAGGAGCAGCAAGTGGGAAGAAGGATAAAACCCACCCAGACCTCCAAAGCATGAGGCTTTTTAAACCTGTCCAAACAGCCAGCACAGCTGTGGTGAGACATCCCTCAAACCTCCTTGCTTCACTGAGACATCTTTACCCAGCCTGCACCAAGAGGTTCTGCTGCTGGTTCAACACTCCTCTGAAGCCAGCTTTCTGCACCTCTGCCATCAAGGTGATGTCATGGAAAATGCAGCCTGCAGGAGGGGAAATTGATTCCTGATCTGCTGAGGAGGGGGTTAAGAAAGTCCCAGACCTGCTGTTTCCTGCAGAGAGGAGCAAGGGGTGCAGCTCAGGCAGCCTCTGATCAAGCAGGGCTCCATTTTCCATCATGGGAGGCACTGCCCAGGGAGGCAGAGCATCCACTCTGAGCCTCTCAAACTAAACAGATGGCTGCTTCCCTTCTCAGGAGGCAGTGGTGGCTCTCAGAAGCAACATGCTCCACAGCAGGGAGCAGGAGTCAATGTATTGACTATATGGAATGAATCTATGGTGAGTGTCAGCACAGCACAGCCTTTCCAGCCTCCCCTCCCTTGGGGCTGCTACTCCTGGGGACTGGGGTCCTCTGCCTGGCTTCCAGGACACCTAAGCAGGAGCCCAGATGGGCTGCAAAAGGACAACTGAAGTCTGGTTCCTGCTGGCACTACTTAAGCTGATCTTGCCCCATGGTCAGGATCCAAACTCTGGCAGGAGACAGCAAGGAGGAGAGCAGCCTGAGCAGGAGGGTTTGAGGACAGAAAATACGGGAAAGGCTCTAGGCAGCTCCTGACACCTCTGTCCTCTGCCACTTCCCCCACCAAAGCTCTGTAAGTCACTGGAAGGCAAAAGGACCACAGACTGAGGGGGGCACAGGAACAATTTCAAGCTCCTCTAGGGTCCCCAGCCATCCCAGCAGAGGACAAAGCTGTGCACAGAGGCACAGCATGGATCCTGCCCTACTTCTTGGGGAGATCCATGCCAAGCTGTCATGGCCAGCATGAAATCAGCAGTGTGTCCCAGCTGCAATGGCTGTGCCACCACAGCCACCTACCTTTGGGGAGAGCACTTTAATCAGCTCGTTCAGAAACCTGAACTTGGCCATTGCATGGTGAAATCTCTCCCCACAGTTATTCACACAGGTCTCTAGCACCTGCAGAGAAGAAGACAGCACTGAACAGAAGCTGTATACACAGGTCCTGGGCAGCTTTGAACACCTTTGCCACTGTGACACTAAGCAGGACCCTCTGGTGCTGCAGCCACAAAACAATGAGAAAGCTGAGGAGCAAGAACTTCTCTCTGCCTTCATCCCACCTTCTTAAGCTGCATGTTTAAGGCCATCTGCTCTGTTCCCCCATCACCAATAACCTTTGGGCTACTGCCCCTGTGGTGGGACCAGAGGTCAAGCAGCAAGAGCTGCAGAGCACTGAAACACCTCAGCAGAGCAAGGTGGGGAGGAGCAGCAGCAGTTCCTCCCAGCCCGGCTTCTGTGTTCCTTGTGCAAGGGAACGTTAAAAGGGAGAGACATCAAAGAGAAGTGGCAACTCCACTGCCTGCACCCCCAAACTCTACCTCCAGGTCCCTGCTGCCTCTGCAGGCAGATGCAAGCACTTACTGTGAGAGCATGGAGAGCTTCCACCTCCTGTGGGGACTGGATTTTATGTGCCAGCAGCCTCAGTGCGAGCGATGGGCTGGGGAGCAGCAGAAGCAAGTCAGGCAATGCAGCAGTACCCAAGGGAAAGTGATCAGCAGAGCTGCCAGCCCCACAGCCTGCTGCACCAGAGACCCTTCCCCTGCCACAGCCCTGGCCTGGGGCACACACACAGCAGGGGCGAGAGGAGAACTGACCCCAGCTCTGGCCTCCAGCCATGAAGGAAGAAGCCAGCTGGGAGAGGCTGGGGCCTGGCACACAGCCCAAGCCAGCCTGCTGCCGGGGGGCACAGCTCTACAGAGACTGTCCCTAAACTTTTGACAGCTCATTTGCTTAATCAGTTCCTGCTCCTTCCCCCAGAGCTCTGGCTGTCAGCTGGAGGCTGGGGAAGTCCCAGCAGAGATCTCTGGGCCACTCTCAGCTCACCCAGGGCTGGCTCCCTGCAGAATCCCACAGCAGGGCAGGACCCGCAGCCTCGTTGGGTGCCAGAGTCCATTCCTTCCATCACCCTCTGCCATGTACACCTCCACTCTTGGGAGCAGCAGAGCCCAGCAAGCACTCCTGGCTGCCTCTCCAGGCTCCTCCCAGGTCCCACTCCCCGCACAGCCACGAGGGAAGCTGGGAGTCAGACACAGAGCCCAGAGTGAACACAAAGAGCCATCTGTCTGCCTTACCCCTCTGTGCTGGCATTCACCCGGTCACAGAACTGCTGGATGAATTCCCAGTTTTCCTCAGGGACACCTGGGTCAGTGGCTTTATCTTACACAGGGAAAAGAATCAATAAGTGAAGGAAAAACCAAAACCCTCCTTGGTGGAGCACAAGGCAGGAAGCAGCCCAGTCCTCGCTCTGCTACCAGCTGCTTCAGGGCTTTTTGTCAGAGGCAGAAATAGAGGAACGCAGGAGGAGGAGGAAGCAGCTGAAGCCTGCCCCAAAACCGAGTCCCGAGTGCAGAAAGTCAAAGCTGGGCACAGAATGAGGTGCTGGAAGCAGTGCCAGCAGTGCCAACGAGCAGCAGTTTTAGCACAGAGCGTGAGAAACTGTTAAGGACCATCCCCAGGCAGCTCTCCCAGTATCAAACTGCAGCTCTCCCCGGGAGCACAGGCACAGTTCACCCTTTAGCTGCAAGAACCCATCCCAAAGCAGAGCCTAAACCGAGGGTAAAACCTTTCCTTGGCTTCCCCACAGAGCTGCAGCTGCTCCGGTGCCCGCCCGGCAGGGGCTGCTTCCAGCGGCTCCAGACCCAGCAGCGGTGCCACCCCCAGCCCCACTCACTGAGCCACAGCTCCAGCTCCTCGCTGCCAGCCATGGCCTCTCAGCTCTGCTCCACCCTCTGCCACTCTTCTCAGGCCACTTCTCACCACGGGCTTCCCGGCCGAGGTTTTGTGGTGTGGAACTGAAAGCTGTGGGCGTGGTGATGTGTCCACCCCCTCCCCAGACACACCCAGCACCCTGGCTGCTCCTCCCCCTGCCAGCACAGACTCAGAACTCAGCATGGGAATTTAATAAGTCAAAGGGAACTGTCCAAAAAGGGGCAAAATCTTCTCCAGCCTCGTGGTTAGCAGACACAGCCCCACGCCGGTGCCAGGCACAGCGCTCCGCCAGCTGGCCACGTGCCCTGGATCTGAACACTGCTGAAGATCTCTTTCTCCCAAGCTGGAGAGCAGGCTGCTTGCAGGTGATGAAAGGAGATGCAGGGACCTCAGCCTGTATTTGGTTCTTCCACAGGACAAAGTGCTTCTGCTTGGACACACCTGGAAGGATCATGGTGGCAGCTGCCTGGCCGGAAGTCCAGCTTGTCTGACCCGAGAGCCACACTGAGCTCAAACGCTGCCAGGAGCTGCCTGCACCGTGCCAGGCTGGGGGCTGGCTCTTGGTGTCACTCCTGTCCCCAGGTTAGCTGGACAGAGCTCTGTGGATTCTCCCACTCACTTCCTTGGGTCCCAGGGTCACCATCATCTCTGCCACGCTTGGGCCATGCTGAAAGCACACAAGAAGTCAGTGCCCAAACAGGAACTTCTCAGCACGTGTTCAGCACCAGGGGCCAGCTGCCAGACTGCCCTTAGGCCAGGGCCGTGGCAGTGAGCTCAGAGCAGGGGGCTGGGGCTTCCTCTCCTGCAGCCAAGTGCTGAGAGTGCTCACACTTAGTCAGGAGGATTCATGCCTGAGCTTAATTCAGGATCAGGCTTTGAAGAACTTCAGGGTCTGACCTTTGGAGAAAACAGCATGCACAGAAAATCCTGGGCTGGCCCCAAGGCCACAACCTCACCAACACTCCCCACAGCTGCTCCAGAGGATTTGCTGGCTCTTGTGACCTGGGTTTGCCCCAAAGCCACAACCTCACCAACACTCCCCACAGCTGGTCCAGAGGATTTGCTGGCTCTTGTGACCAGCAGATTTGTGCTTTGACAGCTTCTGCCCTTCAGGCACAGCTCTTTTCCCCCACACTCACTTCAACAGCCCCTGATGGCAGGTCTCATGAGGTGCCCCATCCCCAGCATCTTGCTACCAGACACAAAGCTGCTGTGAAAAGAGGGTCTCAGGCTCTCCAGGTTTAGTATTTACCTGCTGCCCACTGAGAGCCAGGCGAAGGAGCTGCATCATGCTGCTGTACTTGGTCTCTTTGGTTAGCTTCTGGAGGTTTCTCAGGTCTTTGTTCAACTCCTCCACAGTCAAAGGCACTGTCTGACTTGCCATGAGCCTTGAGGAGAGAAGATGTCCTTACACAGAACCCAAGGCTCCTACCCAGAAATGCTGACACCTTCCACAGCTGCACTCACTCTGCCCTTGCCCTCAGTCTGGCTGTGCAAAACCTTCTGGCAGCAGGAGCAGCAATTCAAGGCAAACCTTCCTGCCTTTCACTCTGCCCTGTGCCAGGGCACTGCCAGCTCCCTCTGCTCACTGTGGCCTTGGTTGGGCACCCTGGGACCCTCCTCCAAGGCTGGCAGGTGGGACTGCAGGAGCCATTGCTGATACTGCTCAGCTGGAGGTACAGCTCCAGACAAGGAGTGTCTGTCCATGATCCCTGCAGACAGGGAATGCTCTGGCACTGACACAATCACCACTTGGACAAATGACTTGGGGCAGCCAGCTCTATAGAACAGAACAGCTCCATCTGCAGACAGAGCCACCTTCATTACTCCCCAAACTGGTTTTCTGGGCTCCTTTTACTCCAGATGGGAGATGTGAACTGGACAGGCATCTGACACACCACCCTGCCCAGCTGCAAGGTGTGGAGAGGGCCACAGGGCAGCAGTGAAGCATGTTAGCAACCCACCCCCTCCTCCAAACTCTCTGTCATCCTAGCAGGGCTTCACTTCAGTTTGATGTGACAGGAAGTCAGGTGGCACAGGAAACCCCTGCTAACACCATGGCTTCATTAGTGTCACGCTGGCACACGACTCTGGTGCTCTACAAAACCCAGACCTGATCATTCCTGCTTGAGAGCACTGATGGGAGCTTTTCCACTAGCAAACTGCCTTTCATCTAAACCCACAGAGCTTCTGACCAGTTATGAACTGGAGCACATCCCAAAGTAGAGCAGATTAAACAAGAACTGTGAGCATGTCCAACATCCAGAGGTGGGAGATCCCCATCCTTATCCCCATTCCAGCTCAGATTGTCTGAGGCTCTGAGCAACCTGATGTCCCTGCTGACTGCAGGGGAGTTGGACTGGATGAGCTCTAAAGGTGCCTTCAACCCAGCCCAGGCTGGGATTCTGTGACCAGCAGAGCAGCCCAGTGCAGGCAGGCAGCTGGGAGCAGGCACTTACCCCAAGACCAGCTTCCCTATTTCTTCTGCTTCTGCAGAGATAGTTTGTAGCTGCTCTCGGGACACCAAGGGCCTGACCCAGAGGTAAGAATAATCACAGGCCACCAGGTTCTTCAGGAGACTTATGTGACCCTGGAGAAAGAAAGCAAAGTGCCAGGGCTGTGGGGAAGCCATCTGATTGCTGGGACTTCAGAGACAGCTCAGAAGGTCCGAGCCCCCTGCGCTGCAGGAGGAAACACAAAGTGATGACATTTAGGAGCTGAATCTTTCACCCTGCTGGGAGCAGTGGCACAAACCTGCACCCCTGCTGCACCCCATGTGTGGTCTGACTCAGAGCTGGCTGAGGGAAGTGGCTCACCACCCTCATCTGCCACCCTGCACAGGCAGCGAGACATCACACGAGCCACAGTCCTGCTGCTGCAGCGAAGCCTTCATGCTGGAGCAGCCCCCACAGAGGTACTGGAGCAGCATCCCAGGGTCTGACTAGGAAACAGCTGGGCTCACCCTCCTCCTGGCACTGGGAAGAGCCTCAATATCTTCTGTCCCCCTTACAGCCCCCACTCTACCATTTAAGCCAGCCCAAGGCCCTCAGTGCACAAACCCTCCCACTTGAACCACCCAGAGCTTCATCCAGCTCAGCAAAGAGGTTGGGTTGGCTTTGCCTCTAAAGCAGAGCAGCAGCAGGGCAGAAACAGCTTCTTTGCCCACTCAGCAAAACCTAAAGGTGAGCAGTCTCTTGGCAGGAGGGCCCTGGCTGCTGAACCTTTCCACCACAAGCCAGCATGTGCTGGGCTCCAGGAGAAGTGCAGTTGGAGATTGCCACAATTCACCTACACAAAACCCCAGCTCACCTGCCCCAGTCCTGCTCCAAGCAGGAACCAGAGGTCTTCCAAGACACATCCTACAATGCCAGGATTCACTTCCATGGCAAGGACACACCCTCCCTCTGCCAAGGGACTCTGCTGGCTCAGCAAAGCATGGATGAGCTTACAGCTCTGCCAAGGCCACCAGGACATCCACCATGCCCATCCCTACAGGCCAGCCAACTCTACCACCAGATCCTGGGGCTCAGCAGGCACATGGTCACTGGAGCTCGGCAGCAACAGCCATGAGCAGGCTGCAGAGCTCAGATCAAAGCACTGCCCAGGACCTGGCTCAGGCCTCCCCTCAGAACCCCAAAGCCCAGCTGCCCGGGCTGGTGCCACAATGTTGCCCCTGCCCATACTTTTCTCAGCAGGAGGACCCGCTCCATGTACTCCTTCTGCAGAACCTCTTGCTCCACCTGCTGATCCCCATAGGCCTGCTCCACCAGCAGCTGCAGCTCTCTGATGAGCTTCTGCCTCAGCTCCTCATTCTCTATGTGCCGGCTGAGGTGGATCCTGCAACACGGAAGGGAACTGCTGTGGGGCTGCCTTGGGTTGGACTGAAGCTAGCAGCCCAGCCCCACAGCACTTACCAAGGAAGGCTGTGAAACTGGCAAAAGCAGCACTAAACCCCAGAGGTTCCACCACAGAGACCTTAGCACCACAGTGAGCAAGAGCTGCGGTAACCCTCAGCAGCACAACGTCCCACAGCACAGGAGCGCAGTGGCAGAAGAACCTTCTGGAAGCCTGACCTCTCCTCAGATGTTACTTTAAATCTGGCGTCCTCCCAGCTCCATCCACCACATTCAGAAGAGGAGGCTCAGGGGAGACTTTACTGCTCTCTACAACTCCCTGAAGGGAGGTTGTAGCCAGGTGGGAGTTGGTCTCTTCTGCCAGGCAAGCAACACCAGAACAAGAGGACACAGTCTCAAGCTGTGCCAGGGGAGGTTTAGGCTGGATGTTAGGAAGAAGTTCTTCCCAGCAAGAGAGACTGGCCATTGGAATGTGCTGCCCAGGGAGGTGGTGGAGTTACCATCACTGGAAGCGTTTAGGAAGAGACTGGATGGGGTGCTTGGTGCCATGGTTTAGTTGATCAGATGGTGCTGGGTGATAGGTTGGACTCGATGATCTCAAAGGTCTCTTCCAACCTGGTTAATTCTATTCTATTCCCAGATTTTTACAGTGCTCCCAGCACCTCTGTCCTAGCACAGGACAGGGGAGGAGGCAGGAATGGCGTAAGGAGAATCTTGTAGCACAGCAGAATGCTGCACTGGGGCCACGCTTGATCCAGAAAGTCTCCATACAAAGCCAGGTACTAGGAGTGGATCCTCATTGCCCTGCTGGTTGTCACATTTCAGCATCACCTCTGCCTCTGGTACCTGTTGAACTCTGGGAGGGTCTCAAGGTCCAGCAGGGCAGAGTGGGTTGTGATTCTGCCAACGTCAAACTGCGAGATCAGCTCCTCCAGAGTCCTCCCCATCTGTTTCTCTGCAAAACAACCCAACAAGGGACTCAACCCCAGGGGCAGAGCTGAGAAGCAGCACAGCAAAGGAAGAGGTGACACAGGACAGCCACTTTTTGCAGTGCTAGCAGGGATGTACCCCAGCAAACAGGAGGGAACTTGCAACAGGCACACACCGGAGGCAGCCCTCCCCCTAAGCTCCCTTGCTAACTACTGGTGAGCAACTGACCACTGGGATGCTCTGCTTGGCTCTCCAGGGGGACACCCCCTGCATCAGTCAGCCAGAAAGAAAAAGACACTCAGCCAGGAGGCTCCACCACCCAAGAGAGGTCTCATTCCCAAGCAGAGTGCCCAAAACACAAGCTACTTTGTGATCTGTGTGCAGCAAGAGCAACAAAGAGAGTCACTGAATCAACATCTCAAGGTCTTTCAGGTTAAACAAGAAGTGTGAGCCATGGAGGACACACACACAATTACTAACCATAAAAGCCAAGTTTTCCCAAGAGTTCACAGAGTTGCTGCACCTTGAGATGTGTGTTGTCCTGGCTGGGAACCCAACAAGCACCAGACTCAATTTAAATGGCTGCCCAAAGGCAGAAAGTTTCTCACTGTCCCACCACACCGCCCAGGCTTTCACAGGAGCTCTGCAGAAGCCCTGGTGGCATTTCAGTGGCAGACTGGCCACCTGACAGCCATTTCCTGACCCCTTCAAGCACTGTCAGAGTTCCCGGCCACCAAAACCCAAGCCCTCGCCACGGCCAGCAGCAAAAAGTGTCCCCGAGCCTGTCACCTGTGAATCCAGAGCCACAGTTGGTGACGATGTCCAGGAGGGCCTCTGGCAGGTAGCCATCCCGAGCAAAGCTCTCCAGAAAGATGTCCCCCTGCCTCTTGGACAGCTTGGAACCATCTTTGTTCAGCAGCAGCGGGAGGTGACCAAACTGGGGGGATCCCAGCCAAAGGCCTTGTAGAGAAGCAGGTGCTTGGCCGTGGACGTCAGCCACTCGGCCCCACGCAGGACGTGGCTGACGCCCATGTGATGATCGTCCACCACGTTGGCCAGGTGGTAAGTGGGGAAGCCATCCCCCTTGAGAATCACTGGGTCCCCTTCCACCTCTGCCACTTCATGCCTGTTCCAGCCATAGACCAGGTCCTGGAAGGGTTCCACCCCCTGCTCCAGCCGGAAGCGGACGACCCAGGCCAGGCCCTGCGACAGCTTCTCAGCCACCTCCGTGGGCGTCAGGTGCCGGCAGCGGTTGTCATACCTGCGAGGAAGGAGAACAAAGGGCTCGGTTCAGCACAGCACAGCCCCGTGAGCCACAGCTGCGTCCCCGTAACTCTAAATCCATCCCTAAATTTTAAGCTGTAACCTGCCCACTACGTGCCCAGCCAAACCACCACCCCCTCTCCAGAGGTCGCTACCCCACTGAGGCTCTCTCTGTGGGCGAGATCACAGCCCCGCTGCTGCGCAGGTTTGCAGCACAGGGCTTCCCTCGAGGGGCAGGGAATCCTACCGTGGGGTCTGCTGCCTGCGCAGAGCCTCCTTCCTGAGCAGCTCCAGGCGCTGCGGGGTGCAGAAGCAGCGGTAGGCAGCTCCGCTCTCCAGCAGCCTGCTGCTGGCCCTCTGGTACAGCTCCAGGCGCTGCGACTGCTGGTAGGGTCCAAAGGCACCGCCACGGCGAGGGCTCTCGTCAGGGGGAATGCCTGAAACATCACCACAGTGGGGCTTCAAAACCCCACACAAAGGCAGAGTGAAGCCCACCATAGCAGCACACTGAATGAATGTGGCCCTCACTCCAAGAGGGACATTGAGGGGTTGAAGCAGGTCCAGGGAAGGGCAAGGAAGCTGCTGAAGGGCTGGTGAGGAGCAGCTGAGGGAACCACACCTCTCTCACACATGACCTTTGTTACAGCTGCACATTGGGGCCCCTTCCACAAATGTGGACCTTATTCCACTTTCTCCCAAGGAAACCAAGCCCAATTATTTCTACTATAAGCCACTCTCCCAGTAGGACTTTCTTGATGCCTAGCAGTGCAAGTAACATTTCAACTAATAAATCATCTGAAACACTAGCCCACAAAGTACTCCCCTTTAAGTACTGCTAATCACCAAAGAGAAGAGACTCTTTCAGTAAGTGAAAAATGCAAGCTGCCTGTAAATACCTGCCCAGTCCAGCATATCTTCTATTCCTTCTGCAGCTCCAGGCACCACCCGGTTCTGGTCTGTATCCTCCACCCTCAAAATAAAGGTCCCTTGGTGTTTTTTGGCAAAAATGTAATTGTACAAAGCAGTCCGAAGGCCACCCAAGTGCAGGAACCCTGTTATCATGGGGAAGGCAGAAGAGGGGACGCTAAGTATGGCTCACTAATGAGGTGTTTAAACATGAGCTGGAGGGGTAGCGCTACCTGTAAGTGAAACCAGTAATAAAAGCTAACTTGGGGAGGAGCAGAGCTGCACAGACACCACTTGCCTTTGTGCACCTTGCTCTGGAACCGAGTTACCGGTATCGGCTTCCAGGGATGTGCTCCCTGAAGTAATCTGGAAGCCTAATCATGGATCACAGACTGGGTTGGGTGGGAAGAGAGCTTTAAATAAAGCTCACCGAGTCTAACTCCCCCGCAGTCGGCAGGGACATCTGCAACCAGAGCAGGCTGTTCAGAGCCCCAAAGAACCTGACCTGCAATGGTTCCACGGATGGGGCAGCTCCCACCTCTCTGGGCAACCTGGGCCAGGCTCTCGCCACCCTCAGTATCCAACACCTGTCTTTTCTCTCCAGGCTGAATCTCCTCACTGAGTTCAAACCATCACCCCGTGTCCGCTCACCACAGGCCCTGCGAGGCCCCGGGGTTACCTGTGGGGCTGGGTCCGAAGCGCACCCGCGGGCCCCTCTGGCCCCGCTCCGGCCCCAGGGCCTGGAGCGCCCGCAGGGCTCGCGCCATCCCGCCGCGCCGCCCGCGTGCTTCCGCCCGGCCGCGCTCAGCCAATCCACGGGCCCGCAGCGGCCGAGGGCGGAGCGTCACTTAAAGGAGTCGCTTCCCGCCGAGCGGCACTGCCACCGCCACCGCGGAGTCTGGGCGCTCGGTCAGAGCTCCGAGGAGAGCTGGGACATCCCTACCCACCCCTGCCCACCTCCGCGGGGGTCCGGGGGCGCGGCCTGCGGTGCCCAGTCCGCCCACCGGGGTGGAAGAGGCCGGGCTACGGGAGCCGGTGCGGTCCATTCGGCAGCGGCGGGCGTTTCCCGGCGTGCCCCGCGGCGGATTGTACACAATCATCATGGCCGCCGCCGCCGCCGCCTCTGATGGTAGGAGCCAGCGGTGCCGGTGGCGGGGCGACGCGAAGCGGCGGGGCGGGGCGGGAAGGCGGGCCGGCGGCGGGCGGGGAGCCAGCCCCGGGCGGTCTGCGGGCGGCGCTGAGGGGCGGGAGCGGTGGGGAGGGCCGGGGCAGCCTCCCGCCGGCCGGGCTCTTCCTGTCCGCTCTTCTCCAGGTGCCGAGGAGCCGGGCATGGAGGCGGAGGAGTTGCCGCTGGGCTGTGGCGGACAGGGCGGCTCGCCGGCGGCGGGGAGGTCTCCGGAGGGCGAGGAGCGTCAAGATCCTCCGCCGGCGTCTGTCAGTAACGGCGGCGAGGCGGACAGCGGCAAGGAGCTGGTGGAGCTAAAGGTTATTTGGAACAAGAACAAGTACGACGTGAAGTTCTGCCTGGACAGCACGGGGGCCGAGCTGAAGCAGAAGATCCACTCGCTCACAGGTCTGTGGGGCTGCCGCCGCCGCCGCCTCTCCTGCCCCGGCCCGTGCCTCCCGCCGCGCTCGGGCGGCTCCTAATCGGTGTTCTTGCCCCTTAGGCCTCCCGCCTGCCATGCAGAAAGTCATGTTCAAGGGACTGCTACCCGAGGAGAAAACCTTGCGGGAAATCAAAATAACGAACGGAGCGAAAATAATGGTGGTGGGCTCCACGATCAACGACGTGCTGGCAGTAAATACCCCCAAAGAAGCTGCTCAGCAGGAGGTCAAAGCTGAGGAGAATAAAAAGGAGCCGCTTTGCAGACAAAAGGTTTTTGGCATCTCAGTAACTGGAGGGCATGCTTGGTTCTCTCTCTGCAGCCCCATTTGGGTCCTGCTCCTCCTCGGAGCAGGCTGGGGGGCTTTTGTTACAGCTAAAGTGAGGGCAGATGGGCTCTGTGAGAGGAGTTCTAGCAGCAGCAGAGCTGTAGCCTAGTGGAGGCTGAGGTTTTGCAGGACACTGCTCGTGCTGGTGCCAAGCACAGCCTAGCATTGCAGACCAGAAATGGTAAATATTTCTTGGCTGTTAGCCCAAACACAATCTGAATTAGTTGTATCTAAACCAAACTGATTTTTGATGGCATAAAAGAATTTGATTTGCAAAAACTGCCTTTGAAATGAGCATCAAGAGAGATGTTCCTGAGTGCTCCTCTCACATCCTCAAGGGCTGCCTCCAAACAGGGAGGGAGGGAGGTGCAGTGCAGTCAGCCTTGCTTCGGTGGCTGTGGTGCAGTGTTGAGGGGAAGGTAAAGGATTTTCAGCTCAAGGTATTGCTAGCCCTGTACCTTCCTCCAAATAAGCTTGGGTAAAACTGAATTAGTGCAGCAGCAATGCTCAGCCTTTATGAAAAGTGCTTTGGCTTTTCTGTAGTTGGTCACAGCTCCTATTCACTGTCGGTTCTCTTTGGTGGAAGAGGCTCAGCGAGTTCCAGGCTGTGGGTTTGGTCTTCTGAGTTCCTGCTGCTCTGATCTGTGCTGCTCTGTAGCAGGGTATTGCACTGTGCTCCTCTGTGGCAGGATGCTGCACTGTCACAGGTGGAGGGATTCTCTCCTTCACTGCTGGGACACTTGCCTGTTAAAACTGTCTTGCCAAATGCCAGCTCTGTGGTTCAGTGTGGACAACATTGAAGTGGGACCTGTGATTCTTTCTTTTTCCTGTAGATCTGTTTATGTGTGTTCCAGAAGAGATGTTTCCCTTTGAATAAACCTCCCTCAAGAGGTTTATTCATTTCTATCCTTTAAAGGCTGTCATAGACCCTACTGGGTTAGCTTTGCAATGTCTGTGTTTCCTGTGTGATAAATAACTGAATAATCCTCAGCTGGTGCTGTCAGGATGTGGTGAAGGGGCAGCTGGAAGCAGACTGAAAAAGCTCTGTTGTGTTTCTGTAATGTCCAGTTTCTGTTCTTCTGTTGTAGCAACACAGGAAAGTGTTGGATAAAGGAAAACCTGATGACGTGATGCCTTCTGTGAAAGGTGTTCAGGTAAGGGAATCAGTACCCCAAGGTGTTGTCAGAATCAGGAGAGAGAGAGGCTGTTTGGGGCTTTGAGACCTTGCTTTGCTAGTTCAGCCATCAGGTGGAAAGAGGAATCATCCTTGGGCTTGCAGAGCCCACAGGGGATGTGGCTTTTCCCTGCCTTACTGTGTTGCCTCTTTGTAGGAGCGGCTGCCGACCGTGCCCTTGTCGGGCATGTACAACAAGTCAGGGGGCAAAGTGAGATTGACCTTTAAACTTGAGCAAGACCAGCTATGGATTGGCACAAAAGGTGAGCACCTCTCCAGGTCTGGGATGAATAATTCCTAACTGGGCTGTAAGGGAATGGTGTGACCTAGAAATGGCTCCTGGTGTGACTGAGTTGTGTCTGAGGGATGACGTTGGTGTCGCAATACTTCAAAACTTTTAAGTTTCACTTCCTCTTCTCAACTGCTGCCCTCCCAGGTCATGGCATATTACTTGATAGTTTACTTCTGTTCTTGAAAAGCTTGAGTTCAGTTGTGCCAGTAGCTAAACTGCCAGTCTGCTGTTCACAGCTCCAACTGGAAAGGATGGTGGTTAGCATTGCCAGCGTATCTCAAAAGCACTTTACACGTTGGTGTGATGCCAGCATCAGACAGAGACTTGGAGACTTGGCTGAGACTCAATAGGGAGTCATTGGGCCAGGAGGAGGAGGAGCAGTGCTGGCATCTCTGCCTTATCTGGCTTTCCAAACAAAACTATTTGTGTGCCTTGTTTCCTTGGGGTACAGCTGCAGAAGCTCTGGCATCTGTTCTGTGCAGAGGAAGCAGTTTATGGTGCCAGAGAGAGGACAGGAGGAGCTGGAAGTGCTGTGTTGATAACTTGCAGTGCTGAAGGACATCTCCATAGCCCCTTGGCCCCAAGGGAAACTGTGCTGCTGTGGTGTGACACCAGGGTGGGGAATATTCCGCTGGTGAGCAAGAGGAGTCACAGCCCAGTAAAGTAACCTAACTGGATGGTGATGCTCGCTTTGGAGGGCACCTTCAGCTGCTGCATTCTTGCCAAAGTAAGCAGAAACCTCAGAAGTTTTTGCCCTTCACTTTGTAGGACAGACTTGAGCGGAGGTCTTTCTGGTTTGTAAACCTCTTTCAGTACCAGCTGCACAGATGGGGTTTTTTTTTGCCCCTTGGCTAGGTGCTGGAGCAAGCCTCTGGGGGCTTTCCCTCTGTAGGCTGGGCAGGTAGATCTTTTTGTTTCTGGTAGTGTGCTCTGAATGCATGCTGTGTGTTTAGGTGATTAATCCTCTTCCTTCAGCAACCAGAGCAGTTTCAGGTTGGGTATTTCTGCAGTGTTCTGGATGAGTGTTTCTTGAGCTGTGAAATCTGATCCTTCTTGTGCTTACCTGCCTGTCCTGTAACCCGTTTCCCTGCCTCCCCAAATCAGCAGCTTGCTTCCTCTGAGGGATGGATGTAATTGCTGGCTGTTGTGGGGAAAAAAACTCCTTCCTGCTCTGAGGAATCCATGGCAGGTGCCAGCACACAAGGGCTGGGTTAAACCAGCTGGGTGCTGATCTAGTTTTCGCTTGCTGGCCCTGGAAAGGTGAAACAGATTCTTTCACCACAGCCTCCTGTGCTTCTCAGTCACTCTGTACATTGGGACTAGCTACAGGCAGATGTTTCTCAGCTGCTCTGGGTCACTTTCATGGAGCCATGGATGTCTGTCTTCTAAGACACTTGTGAAGAGCAAAGGAGGGCAAAGGCAGATTTGTCACGGTGAATCAATGTTGTCAGGTGTGAGTAGCTGGGAGTCAGCAGTGTTACAGCAGAGGGAGAGAACCTTTGTCATTGCCATCACTAAGTTGGTCTCCCTCTGTGCCTTCTCCAGTCAGGTACTGCTCCTTTTGAGCACACAGATGTCTGAGGAGCTCGTGGTTCCATTTCTCCTTTGTGCAGTGTTTCTGCTTTCTCTGTCTTGCCTCCAAGAAGATAATTTTAAGCTGGCACTGAAAGCTAGAACTGAAAGGAAGGAATTGGAGTTAAGTCTTCAGAAAGCAGTGAGGGTAGAACAGACAGAAAAGCTCTGCCATGAACCATAACCTTTGTCATCCCTATGGTCCCCCCACGGCTGGCTGACATTGCTCTGTTGTGTCATTCTCACCTCTTACTTCATTTTCTCTTTCTTTCTGTATTTACTCATTAAAAGCTCCTGCCCTGGGCTTTTATAGCATCTGGCTGCTCAGGGTACAAGCAGGGCTGGGCTTTTAGAGGATTAGTTAGCCTGTCTTCAGTCAGCCTTGTTTCTGTGGAGCTTGGTGTAACCTGTGGTAGCCAGGCCTCAATATTCTCCCACCTGGAGCAGCTGTTACTGCTCTGAATAATCCTGCTGGGCTGAGCATTGTTCCTGGGGTAAAACATAAAATAAAGCCAGGGTTTGCCCATCACTGACTTCTGGCCTTAATCAGGTGCCCTGAAGGACTTGATGTGGTGCTGAGGAGCTGTGTGGTCCAGCTCTGGATTGCTTTGAATTCCCGGTGTGTCTGCTGGGGGGTGGTGAGGTGGAAGCTGAGCTCCTCAGCAGTAGGTATCCACAGCTCACCCAGGGAGGAGGCTGCTGGCCTGGGAAGCTTTTGCAAATGAGAGAGGTGGCATTTGAACTGGATGTGAAACACGGCCTGGTGTGTCAGAAATAACAGCTGATCCATTTGAATGTAGAGAGAACAGAGAAGTTACCCATGGGGTCCATTAAAAACGTGGTGAGTGAACCGATCGAAGGCCACGAGGACTATCACATGATGGTGAGTAACAGCTCCCCTTTGCTGCACCCTTTCTGATCAGAGGGAGGCTCTCCAACTGGGGCAGCCTCTCTGGGGTGATGGGGCTGTGGAGGTACAGTGTGAGCGTTTTGGGTGGCACCTTGAGGAAATCAGGGCTGGCTTCATGCAGGCACTGAGCGCTTCGGGTGGTACGTCATAGCTCCTGACCTGGGACCCCTGGTGTAGCTCATGACTCTTAATGTTCCTGATGTTTCCCTGCACCCAGGTGGATATCTGCTATGTTTGTATAACCAACAGCCCCTTGCTGGAGATTGAGGGGAAAAAAAAAAAAAGGCATTTGCTGCTGGAGCACTTTTCCCATATGTAATTTTCTGCAAAACTAGGATTGGGCCAAGAAAAGCAGCACCTTGGGAAGAGAGCTGTGCAGGGCAATCCCAAGCACCAGTATAGGCTGGGTAGTGACTGACTTGAGAGTAGCCCTGAAGAAAAGGACTTGGGGTTACTGGTGGTTGAGAAGCTCAACAGGAGCCATCAGTGTGCCCTTGCAGCCCAGAAAGCCAATCCCATCCTGGGCTGCAGCAAGAGAAGCATAGCCAGCAGCTCAAGGAAGGTGATTCTGTCCCTCTGCTCCACTCTGCTGAGACCCCACTTGGAGTACTGTGTCCAGTTCTGGAGCCCCTAGTACGGGAAGGATCTGGAGGTGCTGGAGGGTGTTCAGAGAAGGGCCATGAGGATGATCAGAGGGCTGGAGCACCTCTCCTGTGAGGACAGACTGAAAGAGTTGGGGCTGTTCACTCTGGAGAAGAGAAGGCTCTGAGGAGACCTAAATGTGGCCTTCCAGTATCTGAAGGGGTCTACAAGAAAGCTGGGGAGGGACTTTTAGAGTGTCAGGGACTGGGGGAATGGAGCAAAAATAGACATGGGTAGATTCAGACTGGATGTTAGGAAGAATTTCTTCCCCACGAGGGTGGTGAGACACTGGCACAGGCTGCCCAGGGAGGTGGTGGAAGCCTCATGCCTGGAGGTTTTTGCAGCCAGGCTGGAGGTGGCTGTGAGCAGCCTGCTGTAGTGTGAGGTGTCCCTGCCCATGGCAGGGGGGTTGGAAGTGGCTGATCCTTGAGGATTCTATGATCTGTGGGGCTTTTTGAGGCCTTGCTCTCCAAAGTGAGACTCCAAACTAACTTTTCATGCTGAAGCAAACTCCTTCCATGAGGCTGTTTCTATTGGGGGAAGTGTTACCCCTTCAAATTGGCTGCAGTAGGGCCCTTAGCCAAGCTTTGCCCAAAGACTTGATTTTTGGATCACCCCTGTAAGAAAAAGGCCTCTTCAGAACATGCTACAATAAACTGTTGCCCCAGAGGAAGAAGAGAGGTTGTTGGTGTGCCATGGAGCTCCTCTCTGATGTGTGCTGTCATGACAATAGCACATGGTGTCCAAACAGGAATCCTGTGACGTTTTCTGGCTGGGAAATGGTTCTTGTCTTACTGAGTCCCTCTTCAGCTCCTCAGCTCTCTGCATTCTGCTTGTTTGTGCATCCCCACAGCATGGACAGCAGTGGGGGGGGAGGGGATTCTGCCCCTTTGCTGTGCTCTGCTGAGAACCCCCTGCAGTGCTGGGGCCAGCTCTGGAGTCCTCAGCACAGGACACAGGGACCTGTAGGAGCAGGGCCAGTGGAGGCCACATCAATGCTTGGAGGGCTGGAACCCCCTGCTGTGAGGCCAGGCTGAGAGAGTTGGGCTTGTTCAGCCTGGAGAAGAGAAGGCTCCAGAAAGACCTTAGAGCAGCCTTCTAGTACCTGAATGGGGCTGCAGGAGAGCTGGGGAGGGACTTTTGGCAAGGGCTTGGGGTGACAAGATGAGGGGAAATGGATTTCAGCTGGAAGAGGGCAGCTTGAAACTGGAGATTAGGAAGAAATTCTTTCCAGTGAGGGTGGTGAGACACTGGAACAGGTTACCCAGGGAGGTTGTAGAGGCTCCCTCCCTGGAGGTGGTCAAGGCCAGGCTGGATGGGGCCTTGAGCAAGCTGGTCTAGTAGAAGGTGGAATGAAGCTGGAGGTAGCGAGATTCAGGCTAGACATGAGGACTTGTTCTTCACCATGAGAGTGGTGAAGCCCTGGAAGGGATTGTCCAGGGAGGCCCCATCCCTGGAGGTGTTTAAGCCCAGGCTGGACGAGGCTCTGGCCAGCCTGATCGAGTGTGAGGTGTCCCTGCCCATGGCAGGGGGGCTGGAACTAGATGATCCTTGTGGTCCCTTCCAACCCTGACTGATGCTATGATCCTGTGGTACTATGAAGGTGTCCCTGCCTATGGCATGATGGATGATCTTCAAGGGCCCTTCCAACCCAACCCATCCTGTGGATCTCTGATTTCTTTACACACCTTGAGTTGTGCTACACACTGTGCCTTCCAGAATAAATTCCTCACATTGCTGAAGCTGGCCAGGAGCTTTCACTGCTGCTCTGTGAAAGGACAGAGCTCATCCTCTGCACTTTTGCTTTGCAGCCCTTCTCTGAGGAAGGCTTTTTAACCTCCTCCCAGATAACTGTGGCGAGCTCCGGGCCTTGGAAGGAGGAGGCAGGGACCGCAGCCTGGTGAGGTTTGCGGTGGAGGAGCTGTTGTGCATCCCCTTGGTGAATGTCCCCTTTGTCTTTGCAGGCATTTCAGCTGGGCCCAACAGAAGCCTCTTACTACTGGGTCTATTGGGTGCCCACTCAGTACGTGGATGCAATCAAGGACACGGTGCTGGGCAAGTGGCAGTACTTTTGAAAGCACGCTCACCTCTGGCACAGGAGCATGGCACACAGGCTAAGGACACTGCTGGGAGAGGCCTCCAACGTCCCTGGATGTGGCAGTCCTGGAACTCATTCCTAACCCATGCTGCAGGAGGCGCTGAGGGGGAGCCAGAGGTGATGTTCTTTCACCCTTAGTTTACTTTTAACTTAAAAAGAGAAAATTTCACCATCCCCTTTTTTCTGCAGTCAGCTTCAACCCTATTTAAAAGCAAATGGATGGAAATCAATAAACCTTCATTCACAAAGTACCCTGTGTGATACATCTGCTGAGAGCTGATCTTCCAAGGTTAGTTGTGAAGAGAAGAACGTTGCAATGTGTTCCTTTGAGGATTCTTTGGGTTGGTTTTGGTGGTTTTGGGGTGGGTTGTTTTTTTTTTCACATGCTCTGAACAAAACGTGGGTATTTTCCCCACCTTTCAGTTCCAAGCACCAGGCTGGCTCAGTGACTGAGAATTTCACAAGCAGTTGTTGGGGTTTTCTTTTTGTCTTAACAATAAACTCCAAACAGTATGCAAACTGGATGCTCAGTAAAGCCATATCCTGCTGGCCCTTTGCTTTCAGCTTTGACTCTTTGGGAGCAAAAATTAGTCTCCTTGTCTGTCTGGGGTGGGTTTTTTTTAACCCAAAGATGCCCTGCTTTGTTGGTTTTTGTTGGGGTTTTTTTTTCCACTTCACCTCTTTAGTCCATATCAGGCTCTGGGCTGTTTTTTTTGGGCTGTACCTGGGGCTCTCACCCCATGCTTTAGGGCTGTACCTCTCTGAACCCCTGCTCTGGGCTGTACCTGGGGCTCTGGGTGCACCCCCTGCTCTTGGGCTGTACCTGGGGCTCTGGGTGCACCCCCTGCTCTTGGGCTGTACCTGGGGCTCTGGGTGCACCCCCTGCTCTTGGGCTGTACCTGGGGCTCTGGGTGCACCCCCTGCTCTGGGTGCACCCCCTGCTCTTGGGCTGTACCTGGGGCTCTGGGTGCACCCCTGCTCTGGGTGCACCCCCTGCTCTTGGGCTGTACCTGGGGCTCTGGGTGCACCCCCTGCTCTTGGGCTGTGCTCTGGGTGCACCCCCTGCTCTTGGGCTGTACCTGGGGCTCTGGGTGCACCCCCTGCTCTTGGGCTGTACCTGGGGCTCTGGGTGCACCCCCTGCTCTTGGGCTGTACCTGGGGCTCTGGGTGCACCCCCTGCTCTGGGTGCACCCCCTGCTCTTGGGCTGTACCTGGGGCTCTGGGTGCACCCCTGCTGCTTGGGCTGTACCTGGGGCTCTGGGTGCACCCCCTGCTCTGGGTGCACCCCATGCTCTTGGGCTGTACTGGCTGCAGCACTTCTGGAGCAGGTGAACACCACTGTGGGTGGGTTTTATCTGCAGTGCCCCAGTGCTGCTTGCTCTCCCCTTTCATGCCCTGCTGGTGGTTCCCCTCCTGCCCGCCCTAACCCTGCTCTTGCTCTGCCTCCTGCCCCAAGGTGCTATATCTTAGGAGCATTTTCCTGCTTATGCCTGTTGCAGTCCAGGGGTTGTGCAGCTGTGGTGACACCAAACCTGTCTGGCTGGAAAAGAACTCTGGTGCATGCTGTGTAATGCTGTGTGGGGGGAGCAGATCTCCAGGGAGAGCCTCCTTCTCTCTCTGGAGCAGGAAGGAGATGCTCAGATGCTGCTCTGGATCCTAAACACCTGCAGCAGTCCTTTGTGACCTGGATTTGAACATGGAGAGTGATCATATTTAGTGAATCTTACCCAGTTTAGAATCTCCCTCCAGCAGCTGATCTGCAGCTGAAGTCACCTTTCCAGCCTAAGGTTACAGGAGGTCCTTGCATCGTCCTGTTTAGAGTGACGCTCCTGGCCTCGGCTCTCCGTGTCGCCCCAGCCGCTCATGCCGTTTACCTCAGGTTTTCTGAAGGGGCCTTTCAGTGCTGGAGGGGTGCACAGCCCTGACCTGTGGTGCAGGCAGATTGAATCAGTCTTGCTCCTTGTGAGCCTTCCCTCCAGCAGAGCTGCTCTCCTGGAAGGCTGGAGGGTTCGTGCTGCTCGCGGCTGAGCAGCTTAACGTTTCAGGGAGCCCCTGGAGAGACAGCCCTGTAGGAACCTTAATGCAGGATGTATCTATTTTCCACGCTCCTTGAAAGAGCCCAGTTGAATCCCAGCAGGTGCAAACTCCCAAAGGAGCAGTAGTTTAATTTGTATTCTGTTTGAAAGACTGGGAGAGGCCTTCCCTTGGTGTGTGTTCAGGTGGTGTGTGTACCTGCAGGCTCCTGACAGCAATACGAGCAGCTTCTGCTTTGTGTTTCCAGTTAGAACCTTCATGCAATATGACCTCCAGAGGTGTTGCATACCTGACCTACAAACTAGTGAGGTGCTTGTTACTCTTGTAGCTCGAGATCTTTGTGTGCAGCCACCAGCAATCTGTCCTGAACTCAAGGTGCTGAGCCAGGTGCTCTCCTGGGAGGCCCCAGCGAGGCGCAGAGCCAGCGGGTGCAGGCAGCAGAGCTGGTGTGAGTTAGCTGGAGATAAACCCACAAATGGGCTGCAGCTCACACTCCTGGGTGAGGCTGGAATCCCACCTTCAGTGCCTGCTGGAAAGGTGCCCTGTAGCATGGAGAAAACCAGTGGCATTGGGGTTTGTGTCACTCGGGGTCCCCTTTGCACTCGCTGTCTCATTGCTGCTGTGATTGGCAGCTCTCACGTGCCTGGGCCTGTCCCTGCATCCTCTCCTGTTCCATTTCCCTTCCCTGGTCTCTCCTTTGCTCCATGAGAGAGCAGAGGTGTTTTAGTGCCAGCTGGTACCCAGGGCTCCTGTGGCTGCTGTGCTGGTGCAGTGATGGGTGAGTACATGCTGAGAGCAGGGACCTGAGGCAGGACCTGTGGACACAGAGGGACAGGGACAGGTTTTGCATTCCTCTGCCCCTTCCCCACAGTCAACTCTGGGTCCTGTGCCAGGTGCAGTTGGTCATCTCAAGGGAAATCCAACTACAGAACCCCTTGGTTTGCAGAGCAGGAGAAGAAAATGCTCTAAACTAACAAAATGTGATCCTGTCTAGGTGCTTCTTTTCCAGTTGGATTGGGTTTGAAACAGGAAATTGCTTCCCTTTTGTGTTCTCTGCAACATTGGAATCAAAGTACAGGAAGTGCTGCTTTCATGAAATGCTCAACTGGTGCTTGTTGGCTTCACCTCATTGGTGTCTTGGGACCTCTTGGAAATGAATATCCCAGCTGAACTTAGCAGCAGGGCTTTCAAGGTCCTTTCTCTGTCAGACTGAGGTGGAGCTTTATCTTCTGCTCTGTAGTGATGTTTCCAAGGCAATTATTACTGTTAGCTAATGATCATTAATATCTAACAAAACACCACCTCCTTGCCTGGCTGGTTGCCCTTTGCCAGCCTCTCCCTTGGTGCTGGATGGGACTCCCCAATGTCTGTGGTGGTCTGCAGGGCAGATTCAGCCTAACAAAGGGAGCCGTGGAGGAACTGGTGATTGGCCCTCAGGAGGACACCAGCCTTAAGTGCAAATATGAGCAGTGGTTGGAGCTGGCTGATGGTTTGGTTTGGGCATCCAAGATGTCCCATCAGAAGTTTGTGGTAACATCTGGTGATTCTTGTGCACAAATTCACTTCAGTTCCACTCCAGTGTGAGGGTCTCTGCTGAGGGGAGCTCATCTCCCTGTGTGTGGGTGAGTCCCTGTGGGCATTCTGGGGGACAATCTCTTATGCAGTTGCATTGAGTGCTTTGGGTTTGTTCATGGGGGTTTGGAACTAGATGATCCTTGAGGTCCCTTTCCAACTTCAAGCTTTCTATGATTAAAGCATCCAGAAGGCAAATGTGAATTTGCACAGGACAAAGCTGGGATCTCCCTCCTCAATGCCTTCCTTGGGGAGAGGTCCTGCTGCAGCAACAAGCTCTCCATATGCCCTTCCATGGCACTGAGGGTCACAGCTCACCCCTATGTTGGCCCTTCCCTTCTCCATGCCCAGCACTGTGGGTTTCCTCTCTCCTTGTCCTGAGTTCACTCTTCCTTCCTTCTCTGAGCATCCCAAGCATAACCAGCTGCTGGCTTGGTGTTCCATCAGGAATGCACAGGTGGATCACCAGACCTTGCTTGGGTTTGAGCAGAGCCTGGGTCTGGCATGAAAGTCTTGTGTTACTTGCAAGCTTTTCATAGCAAGGTGAAAGTCAATGAATCATTTGTGTGCCTGAGAGTGGGTGCTGAGAGCTGGGTAACTGCAGCGGGGATGCTCTGATGAGGCAGGAGAAAAAGTGACCAGAACTCAAAGAGAACTAGGTCAGGACCCACTGACACCCAGCAGGCTCCAACCAGCAACACACAGCCAGCCTGCTGAGCACTGCACCTGCTGCAGCTGGTGTCTGCTGCACCTTCACATGTCAAGGGCCAAAGAGACCCAGTCCCCTCACAGTGACCCTGTCAAGGTGCCATATCACAGTGGTCTGCTCCATACTTCCCCATCACTGTGTCCCTCAACCATGGGCCATGAGGCTTCTGCACCAGAGTGAGGGCTGGCCTCAAACTCCTCCTTTTGTTTACTTTTCTTTGTCTGTAACTTGATTATTTTTTTCCCAGTGGAACTGTTCCCATTTTGCACTCCAGCCTTTTGCCACTCAGCAGGGTTAGGTTGTTGGCATCTCGTAGTAATCCATGTCCTCCTCACTAGGAAGGGGGCCAGGAGAGCTCTGGCAAGTCTGGTATGAACCACGTGGCATTGGACCTTCTAGCCAGGGCTTAGCTTCCTGTGGCTCATGGAAATCCTCTGTGTGTCCTCTGTCTTCTGAGCCATTCACTCTGTGTTCTGAAGCCTCAGCTCTTGGTGTCCACTGCAGGAGTAAGGCAGGGCCTTGGAGTGGGGGTTTTTTAACTCCTCTATTGCCAGGGGAGGGCAGATGATGAATATTTAGTCTTAGATTTGCACTGCTGGGTTGTTTTGGGGGTTTTTTGTGTCACCTGAACTGGTTCTCCTCTTGTTTTGTTCTGTAAGATTAAGTCATGAATTAAACTTTGATAATTAAGTGTCTCTGTGTCGGTGTCTTTCAGCCTGCTGCACACGGTGAGCTCCTTCCCTCTGGACAGCTGCCAGTGGGGGGGGGGGGGCATTGTTGGGGATGACTGCAGGGAGGTGACTGGAAGGGGAAGCACGTAGGAAACTCTGCTCCTTGCCCCCTTGACGCCATGGGTGCCTCCTTGCCAGGGCGGGGAGGGCGCTGCTGCTGTGCCCCGCTGCACAGCAAGAGGCTCTGAATCTCCTCCAGCCCCAGATGAGCTTGCTTTCGGCTGCAGCTGTCCCGGTGGTGCTGAGCATGCCCAGCTCCGAGTCACACGTGGAGGCAACCTGCTGTGATGTCACCGGTTCCACTCGTGTTTGCCAGCCCCAGAGGCAGGTGCTGAGGAGACGCTGTTCCGCTGGGCTCCAGCAGCCCTGGCTGCGTAACGCGTGGCAGGCGCTGCTGCTGTTCAGCTGCTCGTGGTGTTCAACTGCTGGCTTTAGGAACTTCCTCACCCCCACCTAATGCCCCCAGGGGCTCTTAGCTAGTCCAGTAGTTCTAGCACTGAAATAAAGTCCAAAATCTCTGCTAAATGGTGTGCAAAAGGGCAAGTTCCTGTCCGTTGTGATGCCCAGGTGTGCCCTAACTCGGCACGGGGAGGTGTGGACCCTGCTGTGAATCCCTTGAGGACCTCTGTGCCCTGCTCTTCACTGAAGTGAGGCTGAAAGACGGTTTCAAGTGGGTTGGTGCCCAAGGAAGAGCCTCTGCTTCCCCGCGGTGGGGATGGCACACACAGGGACACTGCCACAGGCAGGGGGAGAAGCCACACACAGAGGGGGAGATGCCACGCAGGGGGCGATGCGTCCTGGCGCTCATGCAAGGAGACCGGAGGCTCCTGGACAGGTGCAGGGGGTCGCAGGGTGCAGCCCGTGTCCGCCCCCGTGCTGCGCGGGGCCGGGCCAGGCCGGGTACGGGGTTGGGGGGGGCAGGAACCCGCATCCTGGATCCGCCCCGTCCCCGCTGACTCACGGCCCGTCCCGGCCCGTCCCTGCGCGCCGCGGCCCCGGTATGTCCGGGACATGGGCGGCCCCTCCGCGCCGCTGCGCCGGGGGCTGCTCCGGGGGCTGCTCCGGGGGCTGCTGGTCCCGCTGCTGCTCGTCCCGCTGCCGGCACTGGTACGGACTGGGCTCGGCCCGGGGGGGGGTTGGGGTGGCGGTGTGCCGGTGCCCGCTGGCGGGAGCTGCGGGTGGTAGCCTGGGGCCTGGGTACGCGCGTGTGGCTGTGCCCTGCGTGTGCCCCACGGGTGGGGACACGGGGGTGCCGTGAGAGTGCCTGGTGTGTCAGCGCGGGCACCGTCCTGTGTCTCAGCTGGCAGTGGGCGCCCGTGCCCTGGGTGCCAGTGCGCGGTGACAAGGGCAGGAGCATCTTGCTGCTGACAGTGGGTGAGGGACTTCGGCGAGTAAACAAGGGCTGGCACCCAGGAGAGTGTGGGGTGTGGGGTGAAGGGGCCGTCTGGGTGGTGGCAGGTGGGGTCCCGTGGCTGCATGGCAGGTGGTGACGGAGGTGCCCAGGGCAGAGATTTTTCAGCTCTGCCCAGAAAAGCATCTCCAGCATGGCTGGGGCTGAGCTGAGGTCCCGTTGCTCCTGCCCACAGAGCCTGGCAGCGTGGTGCCCTCGGGAGCTGGACAGCAGCTCCCACAGCCGGTGGCATTTCGAGTGGCAAAGGCAGTGTGCCAGCGTGGGCTTGGCAGACGTGGGTAGCACTGCTCAGGCAGAGGAAGCAGCAGACACTGGCACCGTGTTTCTCCCTGTGCCCAGCTGTCCCCCTGCCCATCACTGGGGCAGCAAGCACGCCTCAAGCCCACATCTCACTCTGGGCTCAGCAGCATCCCCGCAGGCTGCAGGCTGGCACGGAGACAGCCTCAGGAATCCTGGGGAACATCCCATGGGAACAGCAGCCAACGCTTGTGGTCTGGGACAGAGAAGAAGGTCGTGGCGGCTCCCGGCCATCCAGTGCTCCCAGTTCCACCCGTGGTGGTGCGTGGGGAGCAGGCTGGGCAGCCTGGCCTTTGGCCCAGTGCCCTGTCGCTAAAACACCAGCAGCTGCAGAAGAGGTAGCAGAGAGGGCGGAGCAGAGCCCGCAGCCTGCTGTAGCTGTGCCGGCCGGAGGGGCTCAGTGCTCTCGGTTCTGCTTTCCTTGTGCAGCTGTCCACAGCACCAGAGCTCCTGGCCTGCCTTGTCCCCACAGCCAGCCCCTCACGTCAGCCCCCAGCCTGCCTGTGTGCCCACACGGTGCTGGAGAAGCTGGGCAGCAGCTGCTCTCCTCTGCCTGCCACATTGTGTGCCCTCGACAGGGAAGAGCTGGGATCTCCCTCCAACCTCACTGGAAAATTAAGCAAGAAGGGCAGATGAAAAACCTGGGCTTGAAGCAGAGGGGCTGATGTGAGGTGTGTCAGGAGGGAGCTGGTGTATGCTCCTGACATGGGGACAGTCTGGCACCCACGCAGGCTGCTGTCTGTGTGGTTGGAGCTGGAGGAATTTCAGAGGAGAATGTGTCTCCTGGCCCTGTTCTGCCATGGCTGGGCTGGTACCACCATCAGGTCCTGCTCAGCAGATGGCACAGGGTGATCCCTGCTGGTGCATCTCCAGAGCCTGGCTCAGGCTCTGGCAACTGGTACAGAGCAGGGAATGGGGCAGCAAGGGGGCTGCCAGGGGATGGCATGCCCAAGGATATCCCTTGGGCAACCCTTCATGGTTGATTGGTTTCTGCATCGTGGCCAGTGGGGAGTCTGGGCACTATTCTGCTTCCTGGCATCAGGGATGGTCACTGCTTTGATCCCAGACATTGGGGACAGACTGTGCTCTACTCCCTGGCACTGGGGACAGACCCTGCTCTGCTCCCCGGCTTCAGGGACAGACCCTGCTCTGCTCCCTGGCTTCGGGGACAGACCCTGCTCTGCTCCCTGGCTTCGGGGACAGACCCTGCGCTACTCCCTGGCACTGGGGACAGACCCTGCTCTGCTCCCTGGCTTCGGGGACAGACCCTGCTCTGCTCCCCGGCTTCCGGGACAGACCCTGCTCTGCTCCCTGCCACTGGGGACAGACCCTGCTCTGTTCCCTGCCACTGGGGGCAGCCATTCCAGCCTTGCCTCCACCTGAAGCCGTTTGGGTGCCCGCGCTGTTTGCTGATCCCTGTTTGCTGACGGGGTGAGGCTGGCGTGTGTGCCCCGGCTGAGCTGGCACTGGCCGCATGCGGAAGCAGCAGCTCCTCTTCCCCACCTTGCTTTGCAGCCACTGCCTCCACGTCGTGGCAGCTGAGAGCTGCAACTCTGGAGGCCAGGACGAGCAGTGGCTGTATTTCTGGCAGGAGAAGTCACCCAACTCGTTTGCTTCTGGAAGGAGCCCGGGGCTGGGCTGTTCAAGTCACCTCTGGAGAGCCTCCAGGAGCTGGGGCTGGGAGCAGCCAGGCTGCAGCTCATCCCAGGGGAGAGGAGGAAAAAGGAAGGGGAAAGGGAAAGGGAAAGGGAAAGGGAAAGGGAAAGGGAAAGGGAAAGGGAAAGGGAAAGGGAAAGGGAAAGGGAAAGGGAAAGGGAAAGGGAAAGGGAAAGGGAAAGGGAAAGGGAAAGGGAAAGGGAAAGGGAAAGGGAAAGGCTGCACACACCCCAGGGTGGCACCGGTGGGATGTGATGGGTGCTGCAGCAGCCTTAGTGCCAGGGCTTAATGCCATGGGTGTGTAACAGCACCTCTGGACAGCTGTTGGCAGATGTGGGTGTCCTGTGCACGTGGCGCTGCAGGAACAAGTGGTCTTGACCTGCTGTTGGAAGAGGGTGAATTGTCTCTAGCTCTGTCTTGTGCCGCTGGGGATGAGAAGGGACATTGGGGCCCTTTCCTGCTGTCTGCTGCCATGGTGTGCTGGGTGCAGGGGGTGCTGGGCTGCCTGAGATGGTGCAGGTCATGGTGGCTTGTCACCAAGCCTGGTCTTGCTCTGAGGACAGCATTTTTGTCCCTAGTGCCTCAAAGGTGGTGCTGTGACGGTCCCAGAAACGCTGCTCTTCATCTCCACACTGGATGGAAACCTCCACGCCGTGAGTAAGAGCACCGGTGACATCAAATGGACCCTGAAGGATGGTGAGTAGTGACCTGGGGTGCTGGCTCCCAGCCTGGCTCCCTGGGCTTGTCCCTGATGGAGGTCGGGGATACACCTTCCTGCCTGGCTCTTGCTGGTTTTGCTCTGGGCCAGCAGCTCCTCAGCTCCGGGGTGCTGCTAGCTGCAGCTCAAGGCCCAGCACGGGTGTAGGGGAGCAGAGCAGCTGTTGGGGCAGATCCCCCCTGGTGGCAGTGCCTATTCTGGGTGTGAAATGCAAATCTGTGGAGCTGGGCTCAGGCAGTGCTCAGCACACAGTGCCACGTTGTCCTGCGCCTGGGGAGTGAGGCTGACGGCTGTGTTTTGCTCTCTCTTTCAGATCCCATTCTGCAGGTGCCTGTTTATGTGGCAGAGTGAGTGTCCTCCCCCTGGGCAGGGTGCCTTTCTCAGGGAGGGCAGCCCATGGGCTGGGCAGGAGCTGCTTGGAGGTGCACGATGCCCTGATGAACCAACAGGTCCAGTGCAGGAGAAGGGAATCTCGGGGCAGTGACCCTCCCAGTCTGCAGCTGGTGATGAGCTGCTGCGGGCTCACAGCCTCTCCACAGCCAACCCAGAAGTTCACAGCACCACCATGCACAAAAACATAGGAGAGAAGTTGGGGAAAATCCCTCTGGAAGTGCAGGGGGAGGCAGGAGAGCATCATCCCTGGGGCAGGCAGGACATGGAGCCAGCACTGCTGACTGCCGTGGGGAGTTGCAGTACTGACCGGGGCAGGAGGTCATCTCCTACCAGATCCAGTGCTGGAGGGTTCCCTGGAGCCAACAGCTGAGGATGGCTCTTTAGGACAGGTCCTCTCAGCCCTTGGCAATGCCCAGCTCAAGTTTTGCCCTCCTCTCTCCTCCTTTCCAGACCTGCGTTCCTTCCAGACCCCAATGATGGCAGCCTCTATATTCTGGGAGGAAAAAACAAGGAAGGTCTGATGGTCAGTGGGGCTGTGGGCATCCCACACACACACAGCCTGGGAGTCACTGGGCTGGGAGTCCAGGTGGAGCTGCTGGACAGGACACACAGGGCCTTTGGTGGCTCCTGGAAGATGTCAGCTGAGTGGGTGTGGGGCAAACACAGGTGGGACCCTTCCCTACCACTCTGTCCTGTCCTGCTCTGGGCTGAGCAGTGAAGGCAGGGAGGAGGGGGAGCTGTCCCAGGGACCTCTCCTTTCCCACCCCACTGCTGAGGGCAGGAAGGCTGCAGCCTGGGAGGTTTCTCTGCCCCACATGCGCGCCGCTGTCTGTTGCAGAAGCTGCCGTTCACCATCCCGGAGCTGGTGCAGTCCTCGCCGTGCCGCAGCTCGGATGGTGTCCTCTACACCGGTACGGAGAGCGAGGAGGGGACACGGCAGGAAGCCGGGCTGCTGGGGACAGACAGCAGGAATGTGGGGACTCACGGTCGCTGCATTTTCCTTCCTAGGGAAGAAGCAGGACACCTGGTTCATCGTGGACCCCAAGTCAGGAGAGAAGCAGACCACTCTCTCCACAGAAGCCTGGGACGGTCTGTGCCCGTCGAGCCCGCTGCTCTACATCGGCCGCACCCGTAAGCCAGCCCCGCTCCCGGTTTGCCCACCCAGCCCCAGGACCGGGGAGCTGGGCATGACGTGGAGCCCTGCTGTGGTCCCCAGAGTATGTCATCACCATGTACGACACCAAGTCTCGGGAGCTGCGCTGGAATGCCACCTTCTCTGACTACTCGGCCCCGCTCTGCGAGGAGTGCCAGCACTACAGTGAGTGGCCGCCAGGCTCCTGGCAGCCAGGGGAGCTACAGGAGGCAGCTCTCCCAGCGGGACCCTGGCTGTGCAGGGACCCAGGGGATGCTGCCGTGGCCAGCGGGTCTTGGCCGTGCCAACTGCTGGGAAAAAGTCTGCTGCGCTGGGCACGGCTCTGCTGGGAACAGAGCAGCAGGGAAGGGCTCAGGGCTGTGGCAGGCCCCCCCCGGACAGCTCCCTCTGCTTCTCCCAGAGATGGCACACTTCGCCTCGAGCGGCGACGGGCTGCTGGTGACGCTGGACAAGGAGAGCGGCGAGGTCCTGTGGGCACACAACTACGGCTCGCCCGTGGTGGGCATCTACCTGTGGCATCAGGACAGCCTCCGTCGCGTCCCGCACCTCAACCTGGCCATGGAGACCCTGCGCTACCTGACCTTCCACTCGCAGGACATCCACCTCCTCAAGGGCAGCTACCACTCCCTGAAGGACTTCTCTGCCACCAAGACCCAGCTGCTGTACGTGGTCCCTGCGCTCCGGCGGATGGTGGCATCGGCCCTGCCGGTGCCCGGGCTGCCCTGATCCGTGACGAATGGAGGGGCTGATGCTTGTCCCTGCCTTGCAGACCAGCGCTCTACGTGGGGAAGCACGATGCCAGCTTCTACGCCCTGACCTCCCTGGTGCACGGCAGCGTGGCGCTGGTGGTGAGTCTGCTCTCGGGGCCGGCTGCCGCGGGCACCGCTGCCAGCCGCCGCTGCTCCACGAGCTGTCGGTCCCCAGCCGCAGAGCATCACCCTGGCCAGGATCGACGGCCCCACCACCGACGACGTCACCATGAGGGAGTCTGGAGAGTGCGAGATCACGCCCAGCACCGAAGTCAAGTACCCGCAGGGCAGCATCGCCTCGCCCGCAACCAGTGGCTGCTCATAGGTGGGCACCGGCGGCGGGCACCGGCGATGGGCAGCCCAGGCTGTCCCTGTGCTCTTCCATTGCCTTAGGCTGCTGAACCCCTTATGAACCCATGGAATTTACAGTCTGGCCCGGGAAAAGAAAAGCAGCAGCATTGTCCTTGAGGTCTCAACCACAAGGCAGGGCTGGCCAAGCACTTCTGGAAGTGTTTAAATCAGCAGCAGCTTTCAGGACACAAATGAAGCATTTTATAAGCCCTGACTTCCAGGAATGGGTTCCTGACTTCCAGGAGCATGTCCCTGACTCCCAGGAGTGGATTTCTGACTCCCAAGAGCAGGTCCCTGACTCCCAGGAGCAGGTCCCTCACTCCCAGGAGCAAGTTCCTGACTCCCAGGAGCAAGTTCTCCTGGGGACTGTGGTGACTCTGGCTTGGGCTGGTTGCAGCCCATCCTTGTCCCCTCCCCTCGAGAGGATCCTTTGAAGCAGGGCTGCTGTGGGTGTGCCACTGCACACCAAGCCTGGCATGCAGGCTCTAGGTTACTTACTCTGTTGCTGCTGTCACCAGGGTCCTTCCATGCTTTGTGGTTGCTGTCACTGTGACCCTTCCCCGCCCCGTGGTTGCTGCCACAGGCGTGATGGATGCAGTGGTGTGTTTGGAAGTCGGGATGGTGTCTCAGGGTCATGGGAGGGAGGCAGAGGGGCACAGTCAGCCTCCTGCCCTCAGCATTTCTCTGCTGGCTGCTGCTGCTCCAGGTGCCCCTCTCTGCAGATGGAGCCAGCAAGTTGCAGCCATGGCATTGTGTGTCCCATGAGAATCAGGACTGCTCCAGGAGAGCAGAGCTGTGTGCTTAGCCCACATTGGTGCTGGGGAGATGAGGGCATGACACCATGACCAGAGATCCGCTGATGGTTGTCTTCACTCTCCTCCCACCACAGGGCACCACGAGCTGCCCCCTGTGGTGCACACCACGATGCTGCGAGCCTTCCCAGAGAACCTGAGGAAGACCACGGAAACCATCATCCTCAGGGCTCCTCCTGCCAGGACCATGTTCGATGATGTGAGTGGTGGAGCTCTGCTGGGCCCCACCTTGGCACCAGGAAGCACCTCAGGCAGTGCTGGGTTACTGAAGGGCTGGGGCTTGGCTGTGGGTCCCCAGCGTGGGGTAGCATGGGGAAGGGGTCCCAAACCTGAGTGCCTCGAGATCTGCCCCTCTGGTGTCACCCGTGCCTGGCATGTGTTGCAGTTCCTGGCCCCAAGCAGCTTGGAGGAGCCAGCTCTGCGTGGCAAGGAGCACTCCCAGCTGGACCCAGCACCGAAGCAGATGGAGGTGTACCCCGAGGCTGGCACCTGGGACCTGGTGCTGGCTGGCATTGGCACAGTTCTGCTGGGTGGGGGCATCCTGTTCCTCCTGGTCACGGTGAGTGTTGGCCACTGGAGCAGCCTGCTGCAGGAGCTCTAACAGTGCTCCACCAAAGTGTGAGGAGAAATGTCTTTGGTGTGAGGGTGCTGGAGCCCTGCAGCAGGCTTCCCAGAAGGGTTGTGGAGTCTCCTGCTCTGGAGAGCTTCCAACCCCACCTGGCCATTGTGATCCTGGGCAGGATGCTGTGGGTGCCCCTGCTTGAGCAGGAGGGTTGGGCTGATCCCCAGAGGTCCCTCCCAACCCCATCATGCTGGGATTTGGGGGTTCTGTGAAGGGTTAGGACCTCCCTCTTTTCCCATCCTTGTAGCACTAACGTCAGTGCCATGGGTGGGATGAGCCCTGCAGCTCCTGTGCTGTCTTGTACCAACTCGTGGTACCCAGCTAAGGCTGGCCAGGGCACAGACTCATGGCTTGTGCCCAGCTCTGCCCATGCCCCAGCTCTGCTCTGGGCACAGGAGCTGAGTGCTGCCCTGGTTTGTGTTCCAGAGGCTGCAGAAGCAGCACGAGGTACAGCAGCAGCAGCTAGAGAAGCAGATTCAGCTCCTGCAGCAGCAGCAAGAGAAGCTGCTCCCGGGCAGGGTGTCTCAAGAGAGTGTTCCTGCGGAGCCCAGGGAGCTGGTGCTGGGCCAGGGCAGCCTCTCACAGGTCTCACAGAGCTCCAGCCACTCGGGTCACCTGGAGGACCTGCCTAATGGGTTGGACAGCCCGGATCCAGACGTCCCGGCAGCTGCTGAAGGTGTGTGCAGGGGGAGCAGGCAAGGGGTGAGTGGCTCTGTCTGTGGCTGTGTCACCCAAAGCTGGGGCAGAGATGCCCCAGAGATGAGAGGGCTGTAGCCAGCTGAGATGGGGTAAATACAGATCTGCTCCTGGATCACCTTGGGCTACAAAAGCCTTGCAAGAGCAGGGCCAAGGAACAGGCCAGGTGGTTAAAGGTCTGGGTGTCCTCTGTATAGGGCTAAGGCTCACAGGCTGAGGGGTGGCTCTGTCCCTCTTCCTCTGCAGCTGCAGAACCAGATATGGTTGTAGTTGGGAAAGTTTCTTTTAACCCCAAGGACGTGCTGGGACATGGAGCTGGAGGAACCTTTGTCTTCAGGTGAGTGGCACCCCTGGGGTGCCTTGCCCTCATACCACTCTCCTAGGAGCCACAAGGACAGCTCCAGCAGCTCATTCCTTGGCTGGAAGCTGCTGGTTCAGGGGCATTTGAGAATGGGTTGCCACCTTCTCCTTCCCACGGTCCTCATCAAAGCCATCTGGGAGCTGGGCTCGTTGTCTTTGGCAGGTGTCCCCTCACACCAACACACTATGCCCCCTTCCCCTCCTGCCTGCACTGGGCCTTCAGGCAGCTAGGCTGTGCCTGCTCCAGGTACTCCTCAGCAGCTCCAGCCCCTCCTAAGGTTCCCCTGGCTCTGGCCGAGCCCCTTTCAGAGCATGGAGCAAGGGGACGTTGTCTTTGAGAGTCACCCCAAGGTGACCCAGGCTGAGGACCCTGAGTTGCCAGCGCTGGGCTCTGCTCTGGCTGGGGAGGGTCGTGCACGGACACCACCGCCGAGCCTCCACGCAGGGGCCAGTTCGACGGCCGGAGGGTGGCCGTGAAGCGGCTCCTGCCCGAGTGCTTCCATCTGGTGGACCGCGAGGTGCAGCTGCTGCGGGAGTCGGACGAGCACCCGCACGTGGTGCGCTACTTCTGCACCGAGCGGGACCGGCAGTTCCACTACATCGCCACCGAGCTCTGCGCCGCCACGCTGCAACAGGTGGGCACGGGCCCGCGGGGGTGCCCATCAGGCCAGGCTGCCCCCAGCCCTGTCTTGTCACCTCAGTCCCCAGGGCCTTGCTGGCAGCAGAGCGCTCTGTGTGCCCACGGGAGCTGTGAGCTGTGTATGCTTGTGGGCAGGGCTGGCAGCCGGCAGCTTCTGGGTTTGAAGCCCTCTTTGGGGTTCCTGCCTGGCCATGGGCACAGTCCTGCTCCCAACCTGCTTCCCAGCTTTCAGAGGGGATGGGTGGGATTGGGCATTGGCAGGCTTCAAGGTGCTTTGGAGAGGCCAAGCAGCTGCCAGCAGCACTGGTCCTATGCCAGCCCAGGCCCTGCCCCTGCTTTCCTGACCATTTGTTCTCAGGAGGGACATGGCAGCTGCAAGCCCTGGCATCAGCCAGAGCTGTTGTTCCCTTTCTGGGAAGAGGCTTGGCATGGGAGAGAAGCATCCTTTCACCTCTCCATAAAGCAGGGGTGTTCCTAGGGCTGTGGGGGTGTGAGGGCACCAGTGAGGGCAGTATGCTGCATGGGCTTGTCTCCTTCAACCTCTGCCAGCCGTGAAAAGTCTCTCTGGGCAAGCCTTGCCTTCTTTGCCCACTCCATCAGGCCTGAGTCCATCTCTCTCTGCCTCACTGCAGTACGTGGAAAGCCCCAGCTTCGACCGCCGCGGCCTGGACCCGGTGTCTGTGCTGCGCCAGACCATGTCGGGGCTGGCACACCTCCACTCCCTCAGCATCGGTGAGCTGGCAGGGCTGGCAGAGTGCGGGGCAGCAGGCAGAGCCCTGCCCTGCTCCAGCCCTGCTGGGTGACACTGCATCCTTCTCTTCTAGTCCACCGTGACCTGAAGCCCTGCAACATCCTGATTTCTGTCCCCAACCGCCAGGGGCAGATCCGAGCTGTCATCTCGGACTTTGGCCTCTGCAAGAAGCTGCAGGGGGCGGCACAGCTTCAGCCTCCGCTCGGGCATCCCTGGCACCGAGGGCTGGATCGCTCCTGAGGTGCTGCAGGAGGCCCCAAAGGAGAACCCGGTCAGTCAGCTGTGGATGCTCTCCTGACCTCGGGCGCTCCTTGAGCCCCTGGTGACATTCCCCTGAGCTGGCAGCAATCTTGCTGTGTGCTGCTGAAATGCACAAGTCAGACCAAGGCTCCAGGAGCCCAATCCAGCCTGGGTGCTGAGGACCTCCCTCATGGGTTCCATGCCCAGCTCTGTTCAGTATGGAGCATCTTCTCTGGCTGCAGTCCTTGGAAAGCCAGGGTGGGAGGTTGAAGGAAGCCTCTGTGCTGGCTTAGCAGCTCAGCCCTTGACATCTTCTCAGCTGCATAGCACAGAGAATCCTGTTCCTGCTGGCAGCCACTTGCTGTAGTGGTCCCTGGCAGGGCACATACTGGTGCTGGCAGCATGGTCCACATACCCTTGTACGGGGGTCAGTTTACAGAGCTGGGTGAGACACCAGCAGCCCTGGTGTGTCCATCTGACCATGGAGTCCTTCTTTCTGTCTGGGCCTCTGAGACCCTTGGCCCTGGTCTGGAGCCACTTGTCAGCACTAAGCAGGGCAGGCAGGAGCCTGGCATGAGGCATGCCCCAGCCAGCGACCAAGAGCTCACATCAGTGAGTGAAAGTGGGAGGTGAAAGCTTTCGCTGCCCTTTGCTGCCAGGGGCTCATCTCCTCACTGGTGTTTTGCAGACGTGTGCTGTGGACATCTTCTCAGCTGGCTGCATCTTCTACTACGTGGTGTCAGAGGGGCAGCACCCGTTCGGGGACAGCCTGCGGCGCCAGGCCAACATCCTGGCGGGCTCTTACCAGCTGAGCTGCCTGCAGGAGGAAACTCATGGTGAGACGCTGCCCCACAGACAGGTGCCCACGGGAAGCCCCGATCCCAGGGCCCTTATGGGGGTGAGCTCCCTGCTGTGCTGTTCCTTACAGACAAGGTCGTTGCTCGAGAGCTGATTGTGGCAATGATCAGCCCTGAGCCCCAGCGCCGGCCCTCGGCCCCCATGGTGCTTGTGCACCCCTTCTTCTGGAGCCAGGAGAAGCAGCTGCAGTTCTTCCAGGTGAGCCGTCCCACCATCAGGGCATGCAGGTGTGCTCCAGAGGCTCTGTAAACCATCTGCAGGGAACAGTCCTGTTTGGGTCACTGTGCTCATTTTGAGCTGTTTTGGAAGGGGTGGAAGGCTCCCTGGGGTTGGGGTCAGGGCCAGACCCACTTTGTGCAGCCTTGGCGCTGGCTCTCTTCCCTGGCACCGGATGGGGTGTCACAGGGTGAGGCCCAGCAGTGTAGCCCCCATGGTGCCTGCCTTTGCTGGTGCAGGATGTCAGTGACCGCATTGAGAGGGAGCCTGCCGAGGGGGCCGTGGTCTCTGCCCTGGAGCGGGGGGCACGGGCGGTGGTGAGGACCAACTGGAGGATGCACATATCCCTGCCCCTGCAGACAGGTGAGCGTGGGGCCAGCCTCACCTGCAGCCTGACCCTGCTGCAGCCTGACCCTGCTGCAGCCCGATCCTGCTGCTGCCTCCCACGTGGAACTGGGACTCCCAGGCCGGTGCCTTTCACTGGGCGGGGGGCAGCTGCTTGTGCCTAGGAGCTGAAAACCAGGCTGGGTGAATGTGCCAGGCCTCGTGCCGGGGGCAGACCAGTGCCCGGCTTCGCTGCAGGCTCTGGTGCTCACTCTGCCCTGCCAGTGCACTGCCAGGGCTCAGGGTCGGGCTGGCACCAAGGGGCCCTTGGCAGCCCCTGGCTCAGCCGCACCCTGCCTCGCTTAGCGTCTCTCCTGCTCTCCTCAGACCTGAGGAAGTTCCGAACCTACAAGGGGGGCTCGGTGCGGGACCTGCTGCGGGCCATGAGGAACAAGGTAGGGCCACCCCAGCTCCCCCTCTCCCCAGCGCCCCCCACCCCTGCTCACCTCCCTCTCTCTCCTGCAGAAGCACCACTACCACGAGCTGCCAGCCGAGGTCAGAGCATCTCTGGGCTCTGTCCCCGATGGCTTTGTGCAGTACTTCACCTCCCGCTTCCCGCAGCTGCTGCTGCACACGCACGGGGCCATGAGGGTCTGTGCCCACGAGCGACTCTTCCAGCCCTACTACTGCCAGGGACCAGGGGGTGATGGCATGTGACCAGGGACACACACCAGGATGGCACCTGCATGGCTGCTCCTCCCTGCCCAGACCCACAGCCCCCTAGACTCTCTGGTGTCCTTCTCTCCCTTTGTGGGGTGAGGTGGGGCCCCAGGAACAGCTGGTCACCCAGCACGGGGTACAGGTCCAGAAGAGATGGGCATAGGGTGGCACTGGGCTCTCACCTGAGGTCTCCTGTGCCAAAGAGGGACCCTCTGGGTACTCCCCTGTGCAACCACTCACAGGCCTCCCCAGCATCCTGGAGGCATTTGTGTCAGAGAAGGAAAGCTCCCTGTGGTGGACACAGTGGTTGGGAAGAAGGAAGAAAAGGCACCTTCTGTTCTCCTGAGGGCAGCTGGATGGAGCCAGGCTGGGGCTAGGTTCCACCAGGCAGCAGTGAAGCCTGGTCCAGCACATCCTGAGCCACGTTCCTGGGAAAGCAGCTCTTTGAGCAGTGGCAAACCTGCTCCTGACCAGAACTGATGCAGTCTTGACACTGGAGCCCAGCAAGAGCTGAGGCACAGCAGGGTGGCTCTGTGCAGCTGCCCCAGGGCTTGGACCTGCTGTGTGCATCAGGGCTGAGGCTTGGGACCCCCAGCACCATCCTGAGAAGGAAGATTTTAATCTCAGCTGGGCTGAGATTTCTCTCCCTTGTGGTGACCAGGAGCCTGTGATCATGTCAGGTCAGAGCTCCAGTGCCCTGCAGCCTCAAGCAGCTTCTGCAGCAACTCAGGAGCAGTCGGCCCAGGACACACAGGCAGGGAACCTCTCTTTCAGCAATCCCTTCCTTGAGCCTGCAGCTCCCACCACCAGAGCAGGTGTCCCATGGGTGTTGCGGTTCCAAGCATCCCCACAGGCACGTTTCACAGAAGCCAGCATCCAGGAGCATCACCCCCCAGGTCCTTAGGCAGCTGAAGCTCCTTGTTAGAGCAGCAATGATTTTGTACATTTTGATTGTTACACAAGGAAGAGGGGGAGGGGGGTTGTATGTGGTTGGGGCTCAGAACACTGTCTGGCCTAGAACATTTTATATAAAATGTGATTAAAAAAAAACACTAAAAAGCTTCATCTGCTTAAAACTAAACTGGCCTTAGAGCACCACAGGGTGCTGGCAGCAAGGAACACTGGGAGAGGACACACAGCAGGGTACTGGACTCCTGCTGAAGTCCCCTACTAATTCTATAGTCACAGTTGTGAGCATCTTGTGTAGTAAATGCAGACAGGGAAAGGGGACATGGGACAGTGAGGCTGAGAGCTTCAGCACACCTCCAAGGTCTGCCCTGCTGCAGCAGAGCACTAACAGCTCACAGACCTTTCTTTCCTTCAGCTAAATATCTCCCAATTAAGCTTAACCCCTATCCCTAACCTCCTGTCAGGATCTCCTCTGTGATGAGGTGCAGCAGGGCTCAGCTCAGCCAAGGACAATCAGAGAGCATGAGGATGGTTCTTGCACGGAGGAGAAGCCAGAGGTGAGGTGCTGCTCCCTCCCTGCAAGCTGAAGAGAGCCACACCAGGTTGGGCACTGCAGTGAACAATCTTTATTCAAGTAATGCAATATACAAAAATGTTTAGGTTCCAGGTAGATAAATTTCAACAGTAAAAGGCTAATTGCTCAGTCTCACCCTGGGCCTGTTAAAAAGGTCTCACCTGCACATCCACAAGAGGAAACAAAGGCCTGGAGCACGAGCATGGCCACACGCTAATAACTTACATGATAGTCCTTGCTCTCCTCTGGAGAGAACAAAGCACAGAAGGCCCAGGAGCCTCAAACCAGAGGCTTGGTGCTGGCATCAGGCTTTGGAGTATTAGAAAAACACAGTGAATGCAATTAAAAACCAGACTATTAGGAGTGGGAAACAAAAACCCTCTGGGTAACAGTCAGAATGAACAACGCTGTCCCCACAGCACCAGGAGCTTCCTTGTGGCAGCTGGATCAGAACCAGGAGCGGAGCCCAGCTGTGAGGGGAGGTTACGACACGAGCAGGGGCTCCACCAGAGTCCCCCTCATCCACACAGCCAGGACAGGTTGGCACAGACAGGTGTTCAGTCCCTGAAGAGCAAGGGCTAAGCAGTGGGTTTGACACGGATGGGGCCAGACTTGGAAGCCAGGAGCTTCTCCACCATGGTACGGGCGTAGCGCAGGCGTGTGGCCAGCTCCTTGCAGCAGCCGTGCTCCTCCATCAGGCTCAGCTTGTACGTGCGGAAGTCGCGCTTCTCGTCGATGTAGGTGACAGCAGCCATCAGGGGGCACAGGATGACTTTGGTGTGGTCCTGAGGGGAGACAACATGCCGTCACCCCCGGAGCACTCCGCCTTCGCTCAGGGGGAACCATCTAGGGCAGCGGCCGGGGCGTCCTGGGGGCACCCGGGAGCGTGCTGGCAAAGCGCCACAAGTGGCCAACTCAGCCCGTGCAGCAGCCTGCCATCAAGCTGCTGGGGTGGGGCCAGAGGAGGCCACAAGGATCAGCAGAGGCTGGAGCACCTCCCCTAGGGCTGAGGGACTTTGGGCTGACATTTTCTGGCTGGGAAATGGTTCTTGTCTTACTGAATCCCTCTTTGGCTCCTCAGCTCTCTGCATTCTGCTTGTTTGTGCATCCCCACAGCATGGACAGCAGTGGTGGGGAGGGGATTCTGCCTCTTTGCTGTGCTCTGCTGAGACCACCCCTGCAGTGCTGGGGCCAGCACTGGAGTCCTCAGCACAGGACACAGGGACCTGTAGGAGCAGAGCCAGTGGAGGCCACAGCAATGCCAGGAGGGCTGGAAACCCTCTGCTGTGAGGCCAAGCCAAGAGAGTTGGGCTTGTTCATCCTGGAGAAAGGAATGCTCCAGGGAGACCTTAGAGCAGCCTTCCAGTACCTGAATGGGGCTGCAGGAGAGCTGGGGAGGGACTTTTGGCAAGGGCTTGGGGTGACAAGATGAGGGGCAATGGATTTCAGCTAGAAGAGGGCAGCTTGAGACTGGAGATTAGGAAGAAATTCTTTCCAGCGAGGATAGTGAGACACTGGAACAGGTTGCCCAGGGAGGTTGTGGAGGCTCCCTCCCTGGAGGTGGATGGGGCCCTGAGCAAGCTGGTCTAGTGGAGGTGTCCCTGTCCATGGCAGGGGGTTGGAACCAGATGATCTTTAAAGCCCCTTCCAAGCCTTTCTATGGATCTATGAATAGAGGAGAGAGCCCCTTGCTGAGCAAGGGGTGGTGGCTGGCACCAGCAAGGGGAACGAGGAACCTCCCGGTGCCTAGCTCATGGGGCAGCTCCAGCTCAGGTCCTGCCCTCCCACAGAGCCAGACCCTGGGCAGCCTTGGCGGGGCAGAGGCTCACCTGGAAGAAGTTGATCTGCACGGTGCCGTTGCTGAGGTGCAGGATGATGGCGCTGCGGGTGCGGAACCAGGTGCAGAGGTAGGGCAGCCGCGCCAGCTCGTCCCCTTCCCGCGGCGTGATGTTGGCGCCCGCCTTCAGCAGGTGCTCGCTCATGTAGTTGCGGAAGTACTTCAGTAGTGTGATCTGCAGGGGGTGGCAAGGGCTGTGAGCAGGCAGGCCCAGCAGGACCCCACCCACAGGGGCTGCTGGCACCATCCCCTCTGCCAGAGGTATCACCGCACACCTGAGGCCACACCTGCACAGCCTGGTCTCCGAGACTCTGCTACGTGCAAGCCTTGTGAGCACTCAGCTCCATGAAGCTGCTCACAAAGGAGCCTCAGGCAGAACCCAGCAGAGCTGCCAGTGTCTGTCCTTAGGGCCACGTTTTAACCAGCTTTAAGGATGCCCGCAGAACACCAGCGCCTCCAATTTGCAGATGTTTCTCCCTGGAACCCACCCTGCCAAAGCCCAAGCAGCCTGGCAGAAGCCTCACCAGGAGCAGCCATTCCCCAGGCTGAGGGCTCCTGTCCCCAGGACTGACCTTCTTGTTGAGGGCAGAGGGGTAGGATCTGACAGTGAAGTAGGACTCAGTGCTGTTCTGCTCAATGTACTGCAAGCTGTCCCCATCGTTGTACATGATGAGACGAGTGGAGTCGTTGAAGAGAACTCCCACACTGTTGTCACACAGCTGGTAACCTAATTCAGAAGGGAGCCATGAGGCTTTCAGACACAGGGAACCACTGGTTGTGTGAAATACAACAGCAGAGGGTTGAGTCTTCTAGGGGTTCCCAAACAGCCACCCCACCGATTCCCTGTCAGGTCAAAGAATCTCCTCTTTGTGGGGATCTGGGGGCACTTTTCCTTACTGGATTTGCCTTCTTTGGCTGCATCACCAGCTGCAGAAGCACCTTGGGCTGCCTCAGCAGGTACCTGAGCTCACTGTCGAGCCAGAGCAGCCATCTCATACAGCAGGTTGCCATTTTCCACCTTAAAGTGACCAGAGCTGATGTTTAGTGACCACTGCTCTGGATTCACTGGGTATTTGGGAACATTCCTAGTGGTGATCTTGGACACACACCCTGGAATACTGTGATTAAAGAACCAGACCACAAACCATTGCAATACCCAATTCAACACTTCCCCCAGCCTCGTCAGAAGCCAGACAAGGCTGAAGTGCTGCCCCATGTTATTTACCTAGTCCATATTTATCTGAATAGTCCACCCATTTGCTAACCCAGAAGATGGGAATGCAGGCTGGGTCCTCAGCTTCTTCTGCAAAGGGAAAAGGAGCTGTTAGAAGATATTTCACAGAACCCTGTACATCCCAGCAGGGCAAGAAGACAGACAAGCAGCTACTACAGTGCCCCTCAGCCTTCCAGTTTGAGATGGAGGTCAGCCTGTCTCTCAGAGACAGAGAAGCAACTTCCCCAGGAAGGGCAGTAGCTGTGGGATTGTCCCCAGACCCACCTTGCCTCACTATGGCTCTCTCAGAGGGCTTGGCTGAGTTGAGAGCAGTCAGCTGCTGCAACATGTCTGCCAAGTGACAGTTCACAGCATCTCCCAGCTCCTGCAGCCCCACTGCATCCTCCTTCTCAGGCAGGTTCTCTAGTGCAGGGCTGTCTGGTCCTGGCCAGGAAAAAGAAGCACATGGAGGTGTGAGCAGGGTCCTCAGGGCACCAGAGTTACCTTTTACCTGAACTGCAGGAGACATGTTAGGTACCATAGATTCACAGGGTGGAAGGGACACTCAAAGGTCATCCCATCCAACACCCCTGCTGTCAGCAGGGACATCTCCAACTAGAGCAGGCTGCCCAGGGCCACATAGTGCTAAAGCTAGTGCTGTCTGTGTTGGCTCTGGGCAAGGAGATCTCCCTTCTCACTCACAAAATGCTCCAATTTCCCCAGGGGAACTGGGAGAAGTGGGGAGGCAGCACCACATCCCCCCACCGATGGTGCTGGATGCACCAGCAGGCTCTCACCAGCACCGTGGTTCAGTCCCACCCCTCACCTTTGTTGAGAGCAGTCAGTGGCTTCCTCCCATTCAACTCCAGCCCGCTGGGAGCAAGGGAGAACCTGGGAGCCATGGTGAGGCAGCTGGTGGGCAGGCGGGTGGGGATGTAGCCCGACGTGAAGAACTCGTCGCTCAGCAGCTCGTCGATAGTGGGGCGCGTGGCAGGGTCAGACCTCAGCATCTTCTGGATGAGGTTAGCAGCTACAGGGTTGATGTGCTGAGGGGACACAAGCAGGTGGCAGAAAAGGGTCAGGGGGACAACCTGCACCGGCAGCAAATGTGGCAAGCTGGGGGAAGCTGTGCCTGGAGCAGAGCTCCTGGGGGCAGCCAGGCGAGCAAGATGCACACTGGGGGAAAGGGAATGGGTGGAGACGGAGAGCTGGCAAAGCCTGAAAATCAGCTGTGGCAAAACCATACCAACAGCAGCAGGGAGAGCTGGAGACACGGCCTGGACCTCCTGGTCTTGATCACGTCCCATTTAACCCCACATACCAACTGCCCAGCTGGGATTTTGCTGGATTATGGAGAAGCTGCTGGTTCTCCAAGAGGAGGCTGCGGCCCTATGGATTCACTCCACCAACTGAGACCTCCCCTTCCCAACGCTGCACAACAGAAACCATCTCACCGACATGTGAGAGCCCACTAAGTGCCAGGAAAGAGGATTGTGCAGTAGAAGGTGACAGGAATTGCTGCAAGGTGGTCAGGAAGGTACAGAAAGAGCCTTCTCACAGGAAGGAGCATACCTGGGGGATCGTGTACTCGTTCTTCTTGATGCGGATGTAGGTCTCCTTCAGACACGAGGTTTCAAAGGGTGGTTTCCCCACCAGCAGAGTGTACCTGTATGTGTACAGGGAAATGTGATTGCAGATGAGGTCTGTGTGCAGAAGGGACCCCATCCTAAGCACACCCCAGGGTTTTCCTGGCAGAAGGAATGCCCTCAGCATCAGCCGTGTGGGAGCACAAACACACATGGTGTGTGCCTGGCTCCTGCCCCCAGAGAAGGAAGCCTGGAATCTGGTACTCCCTGGCAGAAGGGCTGGTGCTCCAGAGACAGCACACCCAAAGCTTTGGCACATACCAAAATCCAGAAGGCCCAAGGAGCCCATGATCACAGAGACTCCCCAGCCCCACGACCACATGAGGTGTTTTGACTCACATGATGCAGCCAATGGACCAGACATCCACCTCGAAGCTGTGCCCCTTCTTGCCCAGCACCTCCGGGGCAATGTAGTTGGGAGTCCCACACAAGGTCTTCTTGCGCTCGCCATCATACTCCACTTTAGTGGCCAGGCCAAAGTCACCTGGGAGAAACAGGGAAATGAGGCATGACTGCAGGTGGCCAGAAGGGCTGGTCCCCGGGGCTGGGGTCTCTGCCACGGAGCAGCCAGGGGGCGCGGTGGGGCTGGTGGGTCATCGTGTCAGGAGTGCCTACCGATCTTGACTTCCATGTCGTCGCTGAGGAAGAGGTTGCCCAGCTTGAGGTCGCGGTGGATGACGCGGTTGCTGTGCAGGTACTGGCAACCCAGGATGGTTTGCCGCAGGTAGTACCGTACCTCGGGTTCGCTCAGCACCTTCCGCCGCTTGTGCAGCTCCAGCAGCGACTGCGGGAACAGTCAGTACCGGGAGGAACGGTCAATACCGGGGAAAGACGACACGCTCCCCTCCCCGGGGGTGTCCCGCCGCCCCCCACCCCGGCCCCAGCCCCTCACCCTGCGGCGGCAGAGTTCCAGCACCACATAGACAAAGTTGGAGTCCTCGAAGAAGCCGTGGAAGCCGACAACGTGGCGGTGGGCCAGGCTGCGGTGGATGGCGATCTCCATGGACATTTTCTCCTTCTGGTGCGGCTTCACCAGCAACGACTTAGGCACCACCTTGCCCGCGAATACCTCCTGACTCTCTGCCTCCGTCAGCTCGTAACACCTGGCGAAGCCGCCCTTCCCCAGGAACCTCCCGCGCACGAAGCTACGCCGGGTCCGCGGGTCCACCAGGACCTTCGGTACCTCCTTCCCGCCGGTCGCCGCCGAGCTACCCGTGCGGGCCGGCTCCACTACGGCCGTAGGTCGAACTACGGCCGCCGCCTTCCCAACCGCTGCGCTCATGGCTGGGTCAGGCCGGGGTGCGCAGGAACAGGATGGGTGCCGGGAGCGGGCAGGAGGGGCAGGAGAGACAGAAGCGGCCGCAGCGGACAGCGGGCGCAGCAGCGGCAGGCGCTGCCCGATTCAAACGCGGCTCCGGGACGTTACGCGCCCGCAGCCGCTCCCTATTGGCTGAGAGGATTTAAAATCCACGCCGCCCGCCGCGGGGCACCATGGGAGCGCCGGGGGCGGGGCCGGAAGCGCCGAGCGCGTGCGCAGAGGGCCGCTGGTGGCGGCCGCTCACGGCCTGGTGCTTCCGGTGCGAACGGGACACGCGCGGGGCCACCGGCGGGCGCGCGATCTCCGTGGGCCGGCTCCAGCCCGGGTCGGTGCGGCCCCCGGTTGCGGCCGTTTCTCGGCACACACGGAGGCGGCTCCGGTAGAAGTGGGAGCCCGCAGTCTCCGGGACAGCGGCGGGGAGTCCCGAGCGCATGCCGAGAGGCGGTTTGTGTCGGGACACTGGTGGTAGGGTTGTACCCGACGTGAGTTTCATGGGAGAGGAGCTGCAACTCGCCCGGTCGCTTCCCTGCGGCTTCCGGTGACAGTTGTCCGGAGCCAGGCCTGGAGCCGGAGCAGGGAGACCCTTAGCAGGTCTCCACGTTCACCCCAGGACCCACTCTGCTGATTTCCATTCTGTGGAACACACACACACACACACGTGGTGGCACCTTCAGCCTCTCCCTCGTCACCCAGGGTGACATTTCCCAGTTCAACATGGCCATGCCTGACCTCATGAACCGTGTCTCCACCTCGTCTCCCCAGACTCCCTGCGTTGCCCGGTGACCCAGGCCTGCCTCAGCCTTACAGAGCTCTGCACTCCCAACACCACTCTCCACGAGCAGTGACTGTGGGATGCTCTCAGCACTTCACCTGGTCTCGCTGAACAGCAGAACACCAAAAAAAAAAACCCAAACCAGCACAGAACCAGTGCCAGCACCCTGGCCTCTGAGCCTCCAGGGACAGGTGATCCCACAGGGCTGTCACCAGGATGACGACAGTGCCTTCACCACGCATGGCCTCCTTTGCCCAGCAGTGAAAGCAAATTCTTTCATCCCTGGCTAACAAAAATAGATGGTCCTGGCCAGCACTTCCCATGCTTTGGCAAGGTGTTGGACCTGCAGGTGCTGCTGCTGCTGCCACCCAGCTGGCCTTCAGCTAGTGACATGGCTCTGGGGTGGTTTAGAGAGTTTAGCCCCAGGGACAAGCTGAGTTGTTACTCCCTGGGATCTGCTCCACACCAAGCACACGTGGCCTCCCCTCACTTGGCAGCTTCCTCACCTTCCTGCACAGCCTGTTCCTACACCAAGGGCTGCAAATCTACAGAGCCACCAGGATCTGTGCCTCTCACAGCCCAGAGTGGACATGGGGCAGAGGAGGAGCTGTGTGAGAACATCCCGAGGTATGAGCAGCACAGCCCATCACATGTGGACTTGGCACATGGGGACGTGGTTTAATGGCCACAGTGGTCTTAGGCTGACAGTTGGGCTCGATGATCAGAGGTCTTTTCCAACCAAAACCACTGTAGGATTCTAGGATCAGCCCTGCTCAGAGCAACCGGAGCCAAGCGCACAGGATCGATGACGCAACAACAGCGAGTTGGTGTTTGGAGTGCTCAGTGTTTGTACAGGATTCCTGAAGGAAGGGGCTTCCTGGGAATTCCCTCCCTGAGGACCATGCCACCCCATGCAGCTGCAGCTCCACTGTGGCTACACAGAGGCCTCCCCTGGAAGTCAGGGTTTAGTGTGCTGCACTGGAGTGAATGGCCCGTGGGGAACTGGGCAGGATGCTGCAACCCACTGACTCTCCATCTTCCAGAGCTGGCAGAGGTGTAGAGGTGAGCCCAGGTCAGAGGGACGCTTCAGAGGACAGGACAAAGTGGCCAAAGCTAAGGAACATTAACAGTGCTGGGTGCCTGAGATCTTCAGTGGCGGCTTGGTGTTAGGCCCTGGCCGAGGCCACCTTAACAGAGACAACAGAAGAGGGTTTAATTCAGCCAGTCAGGTTGGCTCAGCCTGCTGGAAGAGCAGGCCAAGAAATGCTCAAGTAATGGTGCAGTCACATATCTCCAAGGATTGGGGAAAGGCATCACTCAGAATTCTACAGCTGCCAGCCCATTTCCCCTCTCAGACTCACATCCCTTAACCTGGTAGTCTCCACCCACCCTTGTCCCAGCCCAGCTCCATGCTGCCCAGATGTGGCTGCTCCTCAAGCAATCCCAGTGAAACATGCTATGTGGTGTTGAAACTTTGAGGTGAGACACATGGCACACACAGCCCCCTTGAACCGACACAGGTGGCTGCCCGGCCACAGGAGACAGCTGATGGCAATGTTCCCAAAGGGAATGGTGGTGAGACCCTGGCCTGGGCTGCCCAGAGAGTGGGAGATGTCCTGTCCCTGGAACTATTCCACATCAGGTTGTTTGGGGCTCTGAGCAACCTGCTCTAGTTGCAGCTGTCCCTGGTCACTGCTGGGGGCTTCACTATCTAGTCTCCTCCAACCCCAACCAGTCTGTGACTCCATTCTATTCTATAAACCTTGCAAGAATGCCCAAGAGACTGTGGCCCATGTGCCTCAGCACAGCAGAGACCTCACTCTAAAGTTTGATTGGAAGAGTCACAACCTTGAGTCACTTGAACAACTGAAGAGGCTTTAATTTACATACAGTAAAAATACAGACAAACCGGTCAGGGGAATTACGTCGGACGAGCAGAGGTCACCACACACTCTGGCACTTGTGGGCTCTTCCTACTGAAGGTGTCCCAGCACTTTGCATCACACAGAGCAGCTGCAAGCTCCAGAGCTGCTGGTCCTCAGCCACACTCCTACCACAGAACTATTACACCTCCTGGCCCCCCACTGCCACACTACAACATGCAGGAGCCCCGTTTTCAATAGCTAGAGAAGGACAATGCTAAGCTTGAGTAGAACACATCCAGAGCAGGCAGATCCACTTGTCTGGCACCCAGTCAGGGACTCACATGAGTCAGTAGCCTCCAGCTTCCAGAGAGCTGCTCCCAGCAAGAGTTATTCCTGCACTATTGCAAGTCCAAAGTGAAATGTTCACTCTTTCCACCAAGTCTGATTCTCCTTCTTAAGTTTTGTAATGCAAAGAAGCACCAAAGGGCTTGCTGCAAATACACACTCTGGGTAGTAACGGGAAGCAACTGCAGCATTCTCTCACCCATCTCCAGTTTCTGCTTTGAATTCTCCACTTTCTGCTGCACTGAATTCTTTGAGAGACATGGAAATCCTCTTTTCAAAGCCCTTTGGCTCTTTAAGGTCTGCAATATTCAGGAAGCAGAACATGCACTAGCCACAAGAAGGTGGTGGAGGAGAGCACAGGACAGATGTATGCTTGAAGAGCTCAAAGCTAAGTAGTGTCCTGTCAGCAAGGCATAGAAAGATTTTAATGTCAGCCAAAAGTCCTAAAGCCAATCCCAGGATGCTGAATTGTCCCTACAGGAGAGAATCTCAGTCCACTGGGAAAAAAGGAAGAGCCTATCCAACCACCTCCCATGCAGGCCTACAGAGGAGCAAGTATTTTCCCAAAGGAAAGCCCTGGATGTGATCAACACTGGCAACTAACTGCCTGTAACCCACATCTCAGCCACAGCACTGCTGCACTAGGGTGAGACTGCTTCCAGCACACATCAACCCCCTGGCTTTGGGGTAGGAACAGAGCTGGCATGAAAGACTCGGGCTGCAGAGTAGATGCTGCCAACTGCCTTGTTCCCCAGCTGCAAGGAGGAGATGCTGCCCTGCAGGGAATTCATCAGCTTCCTCAGCTCTAGAACATTTAACAGCACAGTTCAGACAGGATGGGATGAGTTACATTCAGATGGGTGTACAAAGTTTAACCAACATGACACAGCAGCTTCACCAGGGACAGCTTGGCCAGACCGTTAGTGTTGGACACCCAGTGGAGGGGTCGTGCCCTGGTCCCAATAAGAAGATCTCCCTCCCTGCCCCCAGGATGCTCCTGTGTGACTCTACTGCTGTGAAAGATGGTAGAGGCTACTAGACCTGAGTGAGAGGCAAGAACTTCTGGTAATAGCTCTTTGTAACATCGATCATAAGCTCCTGGGTGCATTCCGGGAGTTCACCAGTGAAGAGTCCTGCAACAAGAAGAAGAAGAGTTTGACCATCAGCATTACACAGGAGAAAGCAGAAATAAGCTGACCTCTCTAGCCCTCTATCCTCACATCTTGGTACTAAATGCCAACAGGCAAGTTTGTTCACAGCCTTCTCTTAAAACAGCAATATTGATGTCAGCCATGCTTCCACGTGAGGGAAGTTGGAGGCCACATACCTGGGCAGCCCGAGAAGACGGTGAAAGGTGGGACCACTGTCTCAGGAGGTAGCACTGTGTTGTCTAGGATCTTGCAGCAGTCTTTCAGAACACACCTCCGACCCTACACCAGGGATTAGGCAAAGTTACTACTTATCAGTAACAAGCCGAAGCACTCAGTGTTTGAAGGGAGCTGACCTTCAGCAAGCTGAACTGCTCAGAACATGTTCTGCGTAAGGGATCACAGGAAGAATCACCCTGGCAGAATGTTCTTCCCAGCAGAATGGAATTGTTTTCTTTCTTGAGGAGAACTTTCCCTTTGCTCTCCACTAACACAGCCTATGAAACTGCAGCCTACAGCCTGAGCCATGCAGTGAGGTAGCAAAGCCTTCTCGGCCTTAGCAGCCAGCAACCTTCAGTATTTTGTGCTACTGACAAACAGCTGCACTTGTACTCCACGGAGAGGCCTTCCCCAGACAGTCCCCTCAGCCAGAGGGACAACATTATGGGATGGATTTTCCACACAACACTCAGCTGAACCCACTATCCTTAGACAAGCCAAACTGAAAGCATCGTTTCCTGCGGAGAAGGAAAAGGAGAAGAAACAGCACAGCTGGTGCAGAGACCTCTTGCTGCTGTTACAAAGCCTGAGGAGTACTCAGAGGTCAAAGGAGAGACTGAGGAATGGCACTCACAATGACACAGTTCTTGCCTATGTGGACGTAGGAGCCAATCTGGGCTGCGTTGACAACGCAATCCTCTTCTATGAAGACGTGATCACCAATGTGCAGAGGGAAAAAAGCCACCCTGTGACAGGAGAGTTACTTGTTCAGGTGTACACCAGGCTGACCCGTGTCACTATCAGGCCCAAATCACACTTTGGAGCCTTCCACCTCCAGCTGGACTGACAAGAGGCACCTAGAACAGTAACTGCTCTTTCTCAGCTGGGTCTAAAGGCCAACCTAAAGTAGCCACAGGAAGACATTGAGGATAAACAGAGAACAAGTGAGACATGCCCTTCACTTCTCTATTTTCACACATCCCAGCCCTTCCCTCCCAGGGGCTGAAGGGCAGAGGCAGTTTCAGAGGGACATATTTCTGCAAATCACTGCAAAAGGAGCACAGATCTCAGCCAAGCTGGTGTATTTTCGTAGGTATATGGATTTTCACTTCAGTCTCCTTAACAGGAGGGAACCTCTTACCCTTTACTGAACTTCTTGAAGGGTGGTCTGATGACGCTGCGGCTTTTCACCACGCAGTGCCGGCCAACCCGAACGTTTGCCAGGTCACCACGGATGATGCAGTCATTCATAACTATGGTCTGGAGGAGAAAAAGAGACAAATGAGCTCCAGCTTCCACCCAGTTATCATGCAGAATTCTGCAGAGATCAGGCTGCTCCAGCGAGATTCTTTCTTTTAGTCAAAAGAAAAGTGAGAACAAAGCAAAGGCAAAGGAGCCTGGAGCCATCAGCTGTGTTCTGGCCAGTAAGCTGCACAAAGTGAGCCAAGACACAAAGAAAAGTTAAAGCACGAGCAGGATAAAAGGACCGTGATCTGCTTGCACAGCGAAGCAATCCTGCTGGTGCTCTCACTGAACAGAGCTCTGGTACCTCGCAGCTACAGTGGTTGTCAGCGGATAGCGGAGCAGCGTGGGTGCCAATGAAGAGGTGACAGGGACAGCTCGGCTCGGCCCCGCTCCCTTCCCACCCACCCGAGCTGCCAGAATGCGCGAGGTACCAGGGCGGGGGGATCCTGAAGCTCCCTCTCTCCTCGCCACCTACCTTGCCGTTAAGAACGATGTTCTGGCTGCCGCACAGTACGGACTGCCGGCTCACCTTATTGCCGGATGCCTGTAGGGAGAACGGGAGGGTCACTGGCTGGGCCCTGTCGCCTCCCGCAGCCCGATACCCCAGCGCCTCAACGAGACGAGGCCGGCAGGGCCCGGTCCTGCCCCCTCAACTGTCCCCGCCGCCCCAGCCGACTCCCTCCAGCACTCCCCAGCCCTCCGCACCGTCTCGATGTACTCGGACTTGTTGTAAAGCATCTCGCTCAGCTCCATGACGGCTGCGCCGCTTCCGCACAGCCACTCCCGCCTTCCGACACGTCACTTCCGCACACAGACGTCACTTCCGCCGCGGCGGCCTATGGCGGCTGGGTTGCTATGGGAACGCACTGCCTACGTACCGCGCGCTCCCCGCATGCGGCAGCCATGGCGGGACCGGCGGCTTCAGAGGGGCCAGGGCAGGCGGCGGGCGGAGGCTCCCTCAGTGGCGCCGAGAAGGAGAAGGTGCGGGGCTGGGCGGGAGCCAGCGGGGCCGGTCCGGCGTGCCCGGTGCGGCAGTTCGAGCCCGGTGCGTTGTGTCTTGCAGCTGAGGGAGAAGCTGGCGCTGCTGCGGAGGGAGTACAGCGAGACCGTCAGCCGGCTGCGGGTGAGCGGGGCAGGCTGGGACAGGGGGAGCTCGGCCCGGTCGGGAGCGGGAGGAGGTATCGGGAGGCCGGTCCTAGCTCTGTGCCGGTGTTGTGTCCGCAGCGGGCACGGCGAGCAGAGCGAGCCAGGAGCCATGGCCAGGGCACGGCGGCGGAAGGAGGCCGGTGGGAGGAGCGGAGCCCCGCAGGTAGGACTCGACAGGTGGCCGCCCGCTCCAGGGCAGGTCAGGGGGATCCCCGGAGGCCCTGCCAGCTGCCCTGTGCTGCCCTTGTGCTCGGCCAGCGGTGGGGCCGGGCGAGGCATGGGGAGTGGGAGGGACGGATGACAGTCTAGTCCCTGTCTCACTTCTGTGCCTCCGTGGCCCGCGCTAACGAGCAGAAGAGAGACCTGAGCTCTGCTGACCACCCAGGTTCCCGCTTTGCTGTCCTTTCTGTGGCTGCTGCCACATCCACTGTCCCCAAACCCACCCCCAGCCCTTCCAGTGCTCCTGAGTCATCAACAGCAATAACATCTCGGCTTTTGTCCTCCTCAGGTCTCGATCCTCTCTGATCCCCATTGCACAGTCCCATTCTTTCCCTCCTTAACAACCTGCCTTTTATTTGATGTGTGGTGTTTCTCTTGGACAGGACTTTGCTGGGAGTACTTGGCACATGTGATGTTTTTCCCACAGGTTCTAGAGATAAGGTATCTCCTCATGCTGACAAGCATGAAACCTCTCAGTTACAGACTAAAGCCTGCTCTGATCCTGACACAGAGAAGCAAATGTCCGTCACGTTTCAAGGTGTTCCTGACGGCTCCAGTGATGAGGCTGAGGTCAAGCTGCAGGCCAGCTCAGAGCCCAGCCAGCAAAGCCTCTGCTGGGGAGTTGTGAGGCCTACCCCCGAGGAGAAAAAACCCCAAAGCTCCAGCAGCTTGCTGAAGCTGAGGAGACGGCCAAAGGCTGTGGCATTGGAGGGAAGGGAAGCAGCACCTGATGTGCATTGCATCGGCACTGATGGAACAGTGAGAAATCCAATGGCCAGGGCAGAGGAGCTTCAGTCACCTGACTTCAGGCAAAGCAGCCTCCTGAAGGCTGAGGAAAACACTGACAGTGCTTCCAGAGCAGCACTCGCGCAGAGAGAAGGAAGCAGCTCCACACCTCCTGAGGCGGCGCTGGGCGTCACCCAAGATGTGACTGATGAGACTGACCTAGGAGTGCCTGAGCTGTTCCTGTCTGCGCCAAGGGATGTCTGGCAGCCTGAGTCCCCCAGTGCTGTGGCCACATCTGATCACTGTGAGCCGTGTTCAGAGAGCAGGGACTCTGTTTCACTCGATGCCAATGAGGACAGAGGAAAAGAATCCTCCAGTGTAATAAACCAAACAGGTGGTGAGAGTGTGTGTGAGGATCAGGGGGAGCTGCAGGGGCTCTTGGATTTGATGTCAGAAAATGAAGTGCTGCCTTCTGATGGAGATAGCACCATGACCAATGAGAGCAAAAGCCACCAAGGAAATCAGGGGGCGCTAAGAGCTTAGATCCCTTTCCTACAGATCTTTCTGCGGGCACTGCTGGAGAACTGCCAGAGAATCGACAGCCTGAAGTTCAGCCCAAGCTTTCTTGCCCAGAAAAGGTGGCAGCTGAAAGCACACTGAACTCCTGCACTGTGGTTGAGGGACTCCTGTTTCCAGTGGAGTACTACGTCAGGACAACGCGCCGCATGTCCAGCCGCCAGAGGAAACTGGACCTGGAGGCTGTGATCCTCAGCCAGCTGGGCAGAAGTAAGAAAGGGCAGAGAAGCAAAGGCAAGCGGAAAGATGCGAGTTCAGATCTCCCCTCTCAGGAAAGAGCTGAAAACAATTTGGAGACACCTTTCCCTTTGTGTGCAGCAGAAAATGAGCCAGCAAAGCCGGGCAGTCCTCACAGATCTCTCCCTGGGTCCAGCGGCAGCAGTACTTCCCTGGCATCGGCTTCCCCAGGCGGCGGCAGCAGCGCAGGGCGAGACCGGCGGCGATCGCAGCGGAAGCAGAAGGGCAGCGGAAGGCCTGCCTGCAGCCCCCTGTGCAGCAGCTGTCACAGGAGCTTCTGGAGAGTTTGAAGCTCCTGGCACCCAGGGAATGCAGCAGTCTGCTGTCAAATGAGGGTCAGAGTGAGAAGGAAAACTGGGAAGCTAACCTTGAGAAACCATCCTCAGATGAGAGAAGGCCATCTGCTGCTGGAGCTCTTGGGGCTGGAGAGGCAGGAGGGACCTGTGCTACACAGCTGGCAGGTTATGATCCTCCTGGGGCAAGCCAAGGGCTTGGCAAATGTTGTAGGACTCTGTCAGAACAGCTCCAAAATCCACTTCAGAGCAGAGATTCTCTGAAGCCAGGGAATGAAACTTTTCCCAACCACACTGGAGATCTGGAAGCCAATGCAGCTGTGTGTCAAGCTGGTGAACAGCCCATGGAGCGTGTTAGGAATCACCATATGGAAGGAGCCTGTGGGGCTGAGCAGCCACTGCTGATTCCTGTCCCTCCACGCCGCTCTCTACGTTCCTCCACAAGGCAGAGAGCCAGCCAAGCCTCCAAAGGTACCATCACATGGCAGCACTCCTAAAACTACAGCCCAGGAGCAAGCAGAGAAGCCTCCCAGGCAGTGTGGGCACTGCTCTTCACACCTTGCCACGGCCTTTCCTCCAACAAAATCTGGTGTGGGTTCTCTCTTTAAAAAAAGAGTTGTGGGTTTGGGTTTGGGTTTTTTAATGTAGATGATTGTGGTGTCCATGAGCCTTGAACAGCTCCAGACACTTCTGCCTTGGCACAGTGGCAGGGAGTGAACAGCAGTGCATGGGTGAGGAGCAGGGCTGAGAACTTCTTGAGCTGCCTTTGCTGTTGGAGGGACTTCTGGTGCATGCTGGAGCTGATTTTTCCAGCCCATGAGTGTGAATTTGTTTCTCTAGCTGAATCTGCCCATCAGTGATTGGGAGGATTTCAGTGCTGCAGAGAGCAGCACCACAGCCTGTGGGGCTGTGACTGTTGTAGAAAGAGAAAGTGTGGGGAGAAACCCAAAGCAAACAAACTGCCCAAGTGCTTGGTCAGTTCTGGCAGCTTTGGCAGTGATGTTTTAGCTGCAGGCTGGATGCAGAGCAGTTGTGGGAGGGTGGTGTCTTCCAGAGAACTGCCACTGCCGTGTGTGCCAAGATGAACGCAGCTTGGTTTACTTTTGTTTAAACAGATTGAAAGGCACTGGGTGAGGGATTCTGGAATGGTTTGTTCCTGGTTGTGTCATGGTGTGATGTTCTCTCTTCTGTTCTTGTCATTTCCTTGTCTAGATGTCAGCAAAAGAGGACCAAGCTTTCCAGCAGGTTCAGAGGGTCCTGCTTCCCTTGGCCTCCCTGCTCTGGACTCCAGTACCTGCAGCTCTCCCTTCTTCCGCAGTCCCCAGTGGCTGGCCTCCAAGCTGGGTATCAGAGACTTCCACTTGCCAGATGAGGAGTTTGGACAGCTAAAACTTGAGAAATTAGAATCTTCCCCCTTGAATGAGTTGGAGGGTTTTGTTCCTGGTGTGGTTGGGGACAGTGTGGCTTCAGAGGACAGGCAAGATGCACAAATGGATCCAGAACCGAACACTCTCACAAGTAATTTGGTTTCACCTCTCAAACATGAATTGCCCAGGTTACCTCCTGCAGAAAGCCCAACTTCCAGGAAGGAGCTTTCCACCCATGGACTGCTGTTTACTCCCATGGGGACTGTCTTGCCTGGTGCTCCCACCCAGCCTGAGACTCAGATCTCCTCATCCATTTTCCCTATCCTGGGGGCATCCCCAGCTGTCCTACCGTCAGTGCAGGGTGAGCTCTTCCCCACTGCCCCTTCTGCACCCCCATTGCAGGTGAGCCCCAGTTCCTCCAGAGGAGCATCTGTCCAGGTTGTAGGTGGTGGGGAGTGCAAAGACTCCCCCATCCTGCTGCCCTTGGACAGCTGTGCTGTGGGATCTGCTGGAAAAGAGGAGGAACGAGGTACAACGTTTCCTTCAGAAGATGAAAGAGGTCCTGATGATAAACCTGGTGAGGTTGTGGCCTTGGAGAAAGATCAGCAGTCAGAGGGTGAACAGCAGAGTTCCTGCAGAGCTTCTCCTGGGCAGGTAACAGCTGGCCTCTGCCAAGGGGAACGAAGCATTGATTTTGAGGGTGAATTCCCTTTTCCAGAGCCTCCCCTGACTTCTTTGCAGGCCAGCCCTGCAGGCTGTCCTTTGGCTGACTTAGTGAATGTTTTGGCTTTCATCTTTTGACTCCCAAGAGCAGTCCTGTGTGATGGATCTGGAGTTTCAGTGCAGCAGGCATCTGTGCAATGTGTGTATGAACAAGGAGTTTCTGGTCCCACGTGGTGGTAGTGGGACCTTAAGGGAAGTTTTCAACTAGGAGCTGGTAAAGGAGGTTAAATGACTGACATGCAGGGGGGGACTGAGGGAATTACTTCTCTCTGAAGGCTGAGAGATGCAAAGTGGTGCTAACAGCCAATTTTCAGGTGAAACCAGGAAATACCTTGCCTAGGGTTTCTTGTTTTCTCAAGAGATGAGAGTACAGAAAGAGGTGCTCCTGCCACAGCTCTCCAGCTAGGCAGGGCATGCAGCCTGAATTCCCACTTGTGCCTTGTTCTTGCAGGTGCTGAACGTAGTTTTAAAGCTGAGTTATCCTCATTCTTTACTTGTTCTTGCAGAGAACAGATGAAGCAGAACAGCTGGCTGCAGAGCTGCATCATGGCCCAGCAGAGGAGAGCCTGCAGCTTGTATCCAAGCTAAAGGTGGGATCTGATCAGGTAACTGTTCAGTGGGTTGGACTGAAGCTCCAGGTTGGATAACCATGTGTGTCAGATGAAAACCAGCCCTGGGTTTGTGTTGGACAGGATTCTTCAAGTTCCTGTGCCGTGGATGTGAGCACCACGTGGTGGGAAGCAGCTGGCTGCAGGGAGCTGTGTGTGGTGACTGCTTGTGAGAGTTGTGTCTCCCTGTGGAAGCCTCTGGCCTCTGACTGCTGGGGAAAGGTCCACACCTGGCAGCTTGGAGAGGTACAAACATAACCCTTCTTTCCATGGTTTGGAGCAACTTCCTTGTCCCGTGGGTTAGATCTACAAGGAACTTGCAGTCCTGGGTCCAAGTTAAGTTCTTTAGGTAGCAGAATTTTTCATTCCATCAGGCAGCAGAGGAGAAAGATTTGCAGGGCTGCTGGAGAAGGCCAGCAGCTCATGTGGCTGTGTTTCCTGCTGCAATTAGGTGTACCATGTACTGAATGGTGGCTGCACTTCAGCCACTGGCTTCTACTCTTTCCCCTTGTGCTCCCTGGGGGCACTTTTGGCTCTCGAACCAACAAGGATCATTTAATTAGGTAAAGCATCACCAGAGGCTTCAGCTGTTCAAGGAGAGGGATTTGAGTTCTGCTCTGTGTCATTTTGCTTGAAACACTAGAAAATGGAAGTGAAGTCAAAGGGAGGTTGTGGCTGACACTGAATTCCTGTTTTGCTGTCCTAGGTCTCTGTAATCCAGATAGTTCCTCTGCCAGACACCTGTAATCTCGTGTGTGTAGCACTGGGAGAGCTGGAGATTGGAGAAATAAGGTTTTGTATTTGTTTCTTGCAAGCCTTTTGCACCCTGAGCAGCTGCAGCTTAACTCTCCTCTTGTGTAGTGGCTCAAATCATCTCTTGCTACCATGTTCACTTTCTCAGGTGCTTTTAGCAGTTGGAAAATATGGGAGGGATTTCTGAAATCCACTCTAAACACTTGTTTTTACCTCAAGGGGTGGCAGACTCCTTGCCTTTGTGCTTATTTCTCTATGCTGTGGCCTGAGTTACTCTTCCTTCTGTCATTGGGTGTGCTTCTCTCTTCATTCAGGCTCTTGCTTTACTCTGCTGAGAATGACTCATTCAAGCAATCAGTAGTCAAAACTGGGACCATAAAAGCTGTTCTTGGGCTGAAGGACAGGAGGCTGGTCAGCAGCAGCAGGACCATGCAAGAGCAGCAAGTGGAAATAGTGTCACTTTCAGAGACAGGGAGGTGAGTCCTCTGGTTCTGGAGTGTCTCCATGTGGCAGGCAGAAGTCAAGTCAGGAAACATTTCAGCTGTAGTAAAGAGTTGAGTTTCCTCTTCTTCCTGGAGTTGTGCTGAGTATGGGTCATGTACTTTACTGTTCTGACCGCCTGTTCTCCTTGCTAATCCATTCAGGAGCACAGATGGTCAGACTCTGATGCCCCCTGAAGAAACTGTTCTGGCTTTTGCTGAAGTGGAAGGGATGAGAGAGGCCCTGGTTGGCACCACTGCAGTGAACAGCATCGTCGTTTGGTCAGTGTTCCCTTGCAGTTAAAGGATTCAGCTTGTGGGGGGCTGTGACAGCTGCAGATGGTGTAGAGGGGTGCTGGGGGGCTGCTGACTTACCTGTGAATGGCAGCTGACAAAGGGCCCTGACTTCTGTGCAGTCAGGCAGACAGGGAGGGAGCTACACAGCTGGAACTCCTCCTGCTTGGGCATCACAGTCATTGGCATCACCTCTCTTCCCTTGGCCCCTTCTGCTGGTTTGGTTTGTGCGGCACCAAAGCCATCTCTGTCTCGTGTAGTGGTGTTACTGTGCTTAGAAAACCACAAGCAGAGGATGGAAATGTAGTCAGCAATTGGCTTTCCACCAACTGCAGGAATCTGAAGACAGGCCAGCTCCTGAAGAAGATGCACGTTGGTTATTCCTACCCAGCTTCCATCTGCCATCGAGCGTATTCCGACTCTGTACGTACCCGGAACCTGGCAGGGGGCCATGCTTGTGCTGCACTGGCCAGCTGTGGTGGGCACTGGAAGGACTGGGCTCTCTAGAGGGGGTGAAGCACCAGCTCTCTAGAGGGGAATGAAGCACCAGCTCTCTTTAGATACACTGAAGAGATTTCAAAGGCAAACGGGTTAACCAGCGGCCACCTGGAATCCCTGGCCCTTCTGCAGTGAGCTAGCACAATGAGAGTGAGGCATCAAGGAGTGTTCCAAAGCAGCAGCATCTTGCATGTAGGAAGCACTGAGAAGCTTGGGGAATCTCTTCCATTTCCCAGTGGGTAGCTGCTGTTGTTGGAAAGCGGATGGGAAGTGGTTGTAATCTGCTTAACCCTCCCTGAGGCCAGGAACTGCTCGGCACCGAGATTGCTGCTCACGATTCTCTGCCGCTCACTTCCACCCATGCTGTGATCCCCAGGGGAATGTTTTGTGGTTTATCAGGGATTTGATTGTTTTCAGTGGGCATTTTAACCTCTGGGGGCAAGGATGTCTTGCCTGATAATGATGGCTTGAGTCAGACTCTTTGGAAACTTCCCTGGAATATCTGTCCCAGGGTGTTCTGTGGCTGCTCTGAGGGCTGCTGTTCTTGCAGCGCCTCGGGATTAGAACGAGGCCCAGAGATTTTGCTTTAAATGTCCCTCTCATCCTCCAGCAGGTTTAGCTTTTTCAGGCAGAAAGATAAGTGCCCAAATCCACTGGGGCCTGAGCTGTCATTCTGCTGGGTTGCATCAGCCCTTATCAGTTAGCAGCTGCTTTGGCTTTTATCTAGTTTGATAAGGAAAGCAAACCAGCTCTGTCCTGTGCCTCGCTGTCCCCAGGGCTGTGATTGTAGAGAGAAGCTGGCAATTCAGTTTTGGAAAATTCTGTGGGTTTTTTTCCTCCTCCTGCTGTTGTTTTGAGTGATGTATTTTTCCCCCCCTCCCTCTGTGTACCAGGGACTTCTGTTTGTTGTTGTAAGTCACCCCCACGCCAAAGAGAGCGAGTCCTGTGGAAACCCTGCCTTCCACCTGCTGGCCTTCAACCCCACCACAGCCAGGAGCAGGGGGTGATGGCCTCCTCCCTCCCACGGGGCCACAGGGGAAGGCAAGTACCTGGGGGACGCTGCTGGGGCTGGCTGTGTGACCCCTGTGAGGTGCTGTGGGGGAGAACCGCCCCAGGAGCAGAGCAGTGCTGCTGGCAGGGAGCCAGCTGCCATCTCGCTGGCGATAAGGAGGCTGCATCCGTGGCTGCGGGCATGGGGTGAGGGAGTTGGCTGCTTCCTGCCTGCTTCCCAAGCCCAGCTGTGGGCTGACCCCTGTGCTCTGGCCTCACCAGGGGCTCTGCTCACAAACAGAAGCACTTTGCTGCTGCTGCTTTTGTCTGTGTCCCCACCCCCCCAAAGTTGCTGTGGAAATGCTGTGACTGGGTTCATCAGCCAAACCCCCTCAAGAAAATGTCTGTGGGTGAGGTGTGCTAAGCCTTTGTGCTGTGCTTCTGCAGCTTGCTTGAGTTAAGCAGCTGTCTGCAGGGAGGTGACCTTTTCCTTCCCATGACTTGAAGGAAGAGTAGGAGATTTTTGAAGAGTAAGGGCTTGAGGGCTCAGCCTTGGGATGCTCTGACGTAGGAAGCGAGGTGATGGATGTGCACAAAAATGAGTGGATGGACATCTTGGCTTGTTGAGCAGTTTGTGTTTGTGTGCTGAGGCTGAGGGAGGATTGTCACAGACTACTTTGGGTGGGAAGGGACCTTTAAAGGTCACCCACTCCAACCCCTCTGCAGTCAGCAAGGACATCTGCAACTAGAGCAGATTGCTCAGAGCCACAAACAACCTCACCAGGAATAGTTCCAGCAATGGGGCATCTCCCACCTCTCTGGGCAACCTGCACAGGGTCTCACCACCCTCACTGTAAAAAATTCCTTCTCTCCAGTCTGAATCTCGCTCTTTCAGTTCAAGCCATCCCCCTTGTCCTGTCACAACAGGCCCTGCACAAAAGTCTGTCCCCAGCTGTATGCTCAGCCCCTTTCAGCACTGAAAGGCCATCAGAAGGTCTCCTGGAGCCTTCTCTGCTCCAGGATGAACAAACCCAATTCGCAGCCTGGCCTCACAGCAGAGAGCTTCCAGCCTTCCCAGCATTGCTGCGGCCTCCTCTGGCCCTGCTCCAACAGGTCCCTGCTTCCTGTGCTGAGGACTCTGGAGCTAGCCCCAGCACAGCCGGTGGGGTCTCGGCAGAGCACAGCAGAGGGGCAGAATCCCCTCCCTGCCCCTGCTGCCTGCAGTGCTGGGGATCAGCCCAGAACAGGGCTGGGGCTGGGCTGGCAGTGCAGGGTGCCAAGGGCTGTCCAGGTTGTCCTGCCCTTCTTTGCCCCCAGGTGTCCTGAAGGCACAGCAGGTGTCATAACCTGGCTCCCTGCAGCTGGCTGAAATCCCCTTATCAGTTGCCTCACTGTCAGGAAGGATGTGACAGAGCCTTGACCGGCACGGGGTGACCCTCTGTGTGCCCACAGGTACCTGGAGGGGGATGTGAAGGACACTCTGGCTGCAGCCGTGCTGACCTCGGGTGCCATCATGGTCTGGGACCTGCTGCTGGGGCAGTGCACAGCCCTGCTGCCCCCAGGCCCAGCAGGCAACTGGGCATTGGCCCGCTGGGCCGCTGCTGGTGCCTGCCTGCTGGCTGGGCAGCAGGATGGTACCGTCTGCCTGTACCAGTATCGGCAGCCCTGGCCACAGGTGGCCTGACTGAGACGAGCACTGGCGCTACTGCTGGAGCCTGGCACTTCAACTCAGGGTAACAGGGGCTGTTGGGCAGGAGTTGGGATGGGCAGCGGGAGGGTGCTGTGGGGCTCTGTGGTGTGTGCAATGACATTAAAACGGTTGGCTTTGGAATGACTCTGTGTCTGCTGCTGCGCCATGCCCAGGGCTCTGCCCAGGACCATAGCATCCTGGGGGTATGCACAGTGCTCTGTCCTGCCCAAGGCCATGCCTGTGGGCTCTGCTCGAGAGTATGCCATGCCCTGCCTAAGGCTGTGCCCAGTGCCATCTCTACCCAGAGCTTTGCCCAGAACTATGCTCAGGGCCAGGCCCTGCCCGGGGCTTTGCCCGGCGCCGCGCTGCACCCGGGGCTTTTGCCCGGCGCCGCGCTGCACCCGGGGCTTTGCCTTGAGCCGTGTCCTACGCAGTGACCTGCGCCACTGCGGGCCCTGCCCGGCGCCCTGCCCGGCCCCTGCGGCGCCCTGCCCGGCGCCCTGCCCGGCGCCCTGCCCGGCGCCCTGCCCGAGGCGCCGCGGGCGGTGTGCGTGCCTCCGGCCGCCAGGGGTCGCTGCGCCGGCCGCGTCCCGCCGCGGCGCGGGGGCTGCCGGTCGCGGCGCGGTGCCCGCTGGGAACAGGTCACCATGGCGGCCCGTGTCCTCTCGGCCTGTGTCCGCCGCCTGCTGCCCCGGCCGCCGCCGCTCGCACCGCGCTCCGCCGCGCTCGCCACCCTCTGCGCCCGCCGCCCCCAGGCCCCGCCATGCGCGGTCCCGCCGCTGTCGCAGCTGCTAGCACAGGTAAGGGCCGGGGCGGGCAGGAGCGGGCGGGCAGCGAGGGGAGTGCTGTCTGCTGCCTCCCGCCGCTGCCCGCCGCTGCCCGCCGCTGCCGGTCTCTCGTAGGTACCGCGGGCGGCCTGGCCGACGTGCCGCCGCTTCTCCGAGCTGCCGCCCCTGACCTTGTCTGACATCAAGGAACGCGTCCTCTACGTCCTCAAGCTGTACGACAAGATCGACCCCGAGAAGGCGAGTGGGGCCGGGCCGGGGGCGGGGGCGAAGGGCCCCGGGCAGCCGCTCCTCGCTGGCGGAGCTCGGAAGCGGTGCCGGTGCCTCGCAGGGAGGAGGTGATGGGCAGCGAGAGGCCCGGGAAGGCCAGAGGCTGTTGTGAGCATAGTTGCTGCTGTACTGAAATGGCTGCAGCCAGATAATTTTCGGCTTTTCTTCCCCCAGCTCACAGCTGAATCCCATTTTATGAAAGACCTGGGTTTGGACAGTTTGGACCAAGTGGAAATCATCATGGCTATGGAAGATGAATTTGGTAATTCAGAGCTGTTCCTTCCCACCACCACCTCCTGACTAGTCCCTGGGTGCAGCTCCCTGTGAGCGGTGACATTGGCTCGTCTCTGGTGTGACTCTCAGAGAACAGTGCCATTCATAGAATCAATAAGGTTGGAAAAGAGATCATCAAGCCCAACCTGTTACCCAGCACCTCACGACTAACTAAACCATGGCTTCAAGTGCCATGTCCAGTCCATTCTTGAACACCTCCAGGGACGGTGACTCCAGCACCTCCCTGGGCAGCACCAGCAGGAATGTGTGCTGGGTGCTGGTGGCACCAGCAGAGTCAGGAGAAGGCCTCTGCCTGCCCCTGGGAGCACTGGGTGCTGGTTCTTCCCCACACTCCCTGGGCATCACCCCTTGTGGTGCTGGGGAGGGGGACAGTGGGAACGGTAGTGTGTTGTGAGGCCAGCAGATGTTGTGTCTGCTATGAAGGGTGAGGCTGTGGTGGTCTTGGCTTCTCCTTGTGAAAGCAGAGATACTCCACATTTTTCTTCACCAGAATTTCTTTCAACACTTGATGCTAGTGGGGAGGGGGGAAAGGTGATTTTTGACTTTTTCCCTTCCTTCCAGGTTTCTTTTTAATGTGTTGTGGCTTTCTTCTCGCTGTCATTTACAGCGGGGACATTCCGGTGCAGCTGCCTGGTTTGTCACACTGGGGCACAGAAGCCCCTGGGGTTTGGTCACTCTAAAGCCTGGGCAGATATTAAGCTTTCAGAGCATTTCCTAGCACTGTGTTTAATCCATCACTGGCTGCTGTGGGTGGACTTCTCCTTCCCTGAGGACTAGAAAGAACTTTCATTGTCTCCAATCCATTTCTGACCAGTTCCACCTCCAAGAGCTTTGTTCTCCTGACCTCTGGCTGTGGTTGTGTGTGAGCTGTTGGTCTATAAGTCCTCAACAGCAGGCTCCAAACCTGAGGGCTTCAGGCTTCATCTTGCTTGGACCTGCCAGGAGCATCCCATCCTGTCCCACACCGTGGCTGTTGGAGCTCTGAGAGGGCATTGGTGGCTTTAAGGCAGCAGCCCAGCTGCCTGCCCCATCTGCCTGGTCCCCTGTGCAGCAGCAGTGTAGTGAGAGGCAGAAGCAGCTGCAGTGCTGCAGCCTTGACTCTGAGCAGCCCCTGAGCCAGCAGAAGCTGTGCTTCCCTTGTGTGGGGCTGAACATCTGCCTTTGCTTCCAGGCTTTGAGATTCCTGATGGAGATGCAGAGAAGTTGATGTGTCCACAAGAGATTGTAGATTACATTGCAGATAAGAAGGATGTCTATGAGTAGGAACAGTTCTGCAAAGCCAGGTGAGTTGGAAAGGTGCTCCTGTGAGTGTCTGGGTGATGATGGCACCTGGTGGGTGTCTGGTATGAGGTGGCAGCTTGTGGGGGTGTCTGGTGTGAGGTGGCAGCACATGGTGTGGCTGTGTGGTGGGTGGGAGTCCAGCAGGTCTGGGAGGGAGCTGGCCACAGCTGCCCTCTCCAAGCAGGAAGGATGAAGTCTGGGTGTTTTCCTGGTGGACAATAAGTTGCCCATGAGCCATCCATGTGTCCTCATGGCCAAGAAGGTAAATAGTCTCCTGGGGGATGTGAAGAAGAGGATGGCCAGCAGGTCAAGAGATTCTCTCCCTCTGTGGCTGCCCTAATGAGATCGCATTTGAAGTTCTGGGTTCCCCAGGTCAAGAGGGATGGGGAAGTACTGGAGAGAGTCCAGTGCTGAGGGTCCTGGAGCATCTCTGTGAGCAGCAAAGGCTGAGATCCCTGGGGCTGTTGAGCCTGGAGAGGAGCAGCCCCAGAGGGGATCTGATCAGTGCTCAGCAACAGCTGAAGGCTGAGGAGCAAGAGGCTGGGGCCAGGCTCTTGTCAGTGGTGCCCAGGGACAGGACAAGGGGCAGTGAGCACAAACTAGAACCCAGGAGGTTCCATCTGAGCAGGAGAAGAAACTTGTTTGGTGTGAGGGTGCTGGAGCCCTGGAGCAGGCTGCCCAGAGAGGTTGTGGAGTCTCCTTTTCTGGAGAGCTTCCAAACCTACCTGGCCACTGTGATCCTGGGCAGGCTGCTGTGGGTGTCCTGCTTGGGCAGGGGGTTGGAGTGGGTGATCTCCAGAGGTCCCTTCCCACCACACCATGCTGGGAATTCTGAGGAATCTGCTGTCAGAAGGTGGCTGTGGGGCTTGGTGACCTCCCATCTCTCCCCACTTGGCCCTTGAAGCACTCAGACTCTTCCCCAGGGCTTTCCTCAGGCCAGGGCTTGACCTGAATCCTGCAGGTCCATCGTTTTGGTGCTGCTCAGGGCCTGTGGGGAGGCACCTCCGGAGGGGTGTGACCACATAGCTCCCAGCTGCCACATTTCCTCCTTCCCTCCCCACTGGAGCAGGGAAGGAAGCAGGCAGGAAAGGGTTACTGGAGCCAGTGCTCAGAGGGGCTCTGGGGCTGCAGGGGAAATGAGCAGTGGCCTCGGGCCACATCCGTGGCCCTGTTTGTTCCTGTGTGTGCCGCTGGCTTCCCCCACGCTCCCCTCCTCGCTCAGGGAGGGAGGGCTGTGCCCCTTTGCTGCTCTCTGTGCCAAGAGGAGAGTCTGGGGGATGTGAGGGGCCCATGGGCTCCTTAAATCACAGAATGGTTTGGGTTGGAAGAGACCTCTAAGACCATCGAGCCCAGCCATCAGCCCAGCACCACTGTGGCCATTACACCAGGTCCCACACATTTCTTGAGCGCCTCCAGGCATGGGGACTCCACCACCCCCCTGGGCAGCTGTGCCAGTCCCTGACCACCCTTGCAGCAAAGAAATTTTTCCTCCTCTCCAACCTAAGCCTCCCCTGGCACCATTTCAGGCCATTTCCTCTCCTCCTATCTCCTCCTGTGCCTGTTGTTGGCATTCAGCTCATCTTGTCTCTGCCCAGCCCACTTCTTCTGTGCCTTCAGATGGTTGTTCTCATGATGGAATACTGACCCATGGGCTTTGGTTGGCATTCAGCTCATCTTGTCTCTGCCCAGCCCACTTCTTCTGTGCCTTCAGGTGGTTGTTCTCATGATGGAATACTGACCCATGGGCTTCGTCTCTCTGCAGGAGCTGTCTCCACCTCCCAGGCCGGGCTGGTGCCAGCGGGCAGGCTGTGAGGGCACAGGCTGCCCACTGCTGCTTTCACCTGAGAGTTGTGCATGGCCACTGTATTTAAACTGTCTGAGGATCTCCTCCTCACCAACCAGAGAAATTGGAATAAAAACACCTTCAGGCCATGCTGCTGTGGCTGCGTTTTGCCTTCCATCCTGTGGGGGCTGCTGCTGCTGTGTGTGAGGGTGGGTGGCTGCCCTCACCAGGCATGCCCAGGCCTTGGTGGGTGGCATAGCCAGCGCTCTGTCACCCCTGGGGACAGCAGTACCATCTGCTGGGTGGGGGCTCCAGGCACGTCCTGCTGCTGTTCCCTCATGTGTGGAAGTGTCAGCAGCACCAGCACATCCTGTGCTGCTGGCACACCACTGCTCCCTGACCTCACTGTGGGTGGTGTCCACCCATCTTATCATCCACCCTTCTGCTCCCCATGCTTGCTGGGAGCAAGCAGCCAGGGGAGTCGAAGGGCTTCTGCCTTCCTGATGGAAAATAAAGCAGGGAAGGACTTTTCCTGCTGCCAAGGAGCAGAATCCAGTTGGTGTTGCTGTGAGCCCAGCTCATCCCCACGTGGGAGCCCTGCCTGGGCTCTCTCCTGAGACTCACTCCTGTGCTATCTGAACACTGCTCAGCTTTTCCTCTGAGCCAAGAAACACTTCCCAGGGTCACAGAGGTGCTGCCAGCCAAGGAAGTGTCATCCACAACAGCTCCTCCTGGCAACAGGGCCAGCAGAGGATGGAGGGTAGAGCTGACTGCTGGGCGCCCTGTGGGGCCAGAGCATGGGGTGGGTGTTCCTGGGGCTTCCCCTGGAGCTGCTCCTCTGAAACCCCCAACCCTGTGCCGAGGCTTCCCAGCCAGGGCAGCCCCAGCCTCCAGGAGCCAAGTTTCACTTTCGCTGTGAGAAAGGCCCCTGGGAGCTCCTCGCTGCTGCTCACAGCTGCAGGGCCAGGAGGTTTTTCCTCTCTGCGCTGCCCCACTGAGGACACAGCTGCAGTCCTGGGTCCAGTTCTGGGCTCCACAGTGCAAGAGGGATAGGGAACTACTGGAGAGAGTCCAGTGGATGCTGAGGGGCCTGGAGCATCTCTGTGAGGAGGAAAGGCTGAGAGCCCTGGCGGTGTTGAACCCGGAGAAGAGCAGCCCCAGAGGGGCTCTGATCAGTGCTCACTAAGAGATAGAGGATGGGGGGCAAGAGGATGGGGCCAGGCTGAGGCAGAGCTGGGCAGGATTGGGGGTGGCCCTGGGGACAGCCTGGGGCAGGGGCAAGGCCCCGCAGTCCCTGGGGGGCTTTTGTGGGCTGATGCCGCTGGAGGAGGGTGGTGGGAAGCCTGTGGAGCAGCGACCGGCCCGGCCCCACGCCGCGCCGGTGCTCGGTGCCTGACCCTGCGGGACCGCTCCGAGCCGCGGCCAGGGATGGGGGCCCGGGTCCCTTAGTGGTCTCTGCGCCTGACGAGCCCCGACCCGCCCGATGCTCCCCGGGGTCCGCAGGCGCCGCCGGCCGCGGTGGGTGGAGCAGCAGGGCCGGTGCCGGTACCGGTGGGGCGGGACCGGGCCGGGGGCTGCGGCTCCCCGGTGCCTCCGCCCCGCCGCAGCGGGGGCGGGCGGGGGCTTCCTGCCGCCTCTTCGGCAGCGCCATGGAGCGGTACCGGCCTCGGCTCCGGTTCTCCTGGTTCCCGCGGCTCCTGGCCGCCGCAGGTGAGCACCGGGGGCCGCCGCTTCCACCCTCCAATCCCGGCGGCACGGCCGGGAGGGCGACTGGCGAGGCGGGCAGGACGGGCGGGGCGGGCACGGTGCCTCGGTGGGAGATACCGGGTCCGGGGGCTGCGGCGGAGGCAGTATCGGCACCGGGCTCGGGCGGGGCTGGGCTCCCCGGCTGCACCGGGGCGGGCTGCGGTGGGCGTTCAGCGGCACCCCGCGGGGATGTGGCCGTGGAGAGCGGGGACCGGGTACACAGCGTGGGGCACTGTGCCCGCGGGGAGAGGGGCGGCCCCGGCCCCGCTGCCCGCTGAGCCGCCCCCACCCCCCCGGAGAGCGGCCAGGGCCACAGCGGGCGTCCCGGCACCAGTCTGGCCCCGGCCTGGTGCTGCCCTGGCACCAGTCCGGCACCGGCCTGGCGCTGGTGTGGTGCCCTGCCCGGGGACCTGGCGGTGCCAGCGCTGGCACATGGCGACTCTGCCGGGCGATGGCTGGGCCGGGGCGATCCGGGCGCTCCCAGCACGTGGTCCGGTGGGACTGGGTTTGGTTTTGTTGCTGGGATGCAGGCAGGTGGAGTCCAGCCGGGTCTGGGTCACTCCCCAGCATCTCCTGGGCAGAGCTGCCTGCGGGTAGCAGTGGGGAGTGCAAAGCCTCCCAGCCTGTGCCCGCAGCTCGGGGGAGGGGCCGTGTCCGGTGCCGGTGCCCAGTGCTGGTGCGTGATGCCCGACACCGGTGCACGCTGCCCACTCCCCTCTCTCCTCAGTGATCGTGGAGTGCTGCTCGTGGCTTTGCCCCAGTCTGGGCAGTGAAACGGGCCCCACGCTGGGCACTGCCATCCCCTGTGCCCGCCGGGGGACTGGGACGGGGGAGCGCTGCCAGACAGGTACAAGCGGGCTGGGACTGTCCCTCCTGCTGCCTTTCACTGGGCATGCTGGGGCCCAGAGTGGCAAGCTGGCACCTGTGGGGTGCCAGCTGCCGGTCAGCCCTGCTCAGCATCCCTCTCCTTCTGCGTCTGACTGTAGATCCAGAGCGAGAAGCTGGCACGGGGCAGGCACCATCACCAGAGGCTGTGGGGCAGCTGCGGACAGAGACTGATCTGCTGCCCTCCCCTGAGACTCCCACCGGGACTGCCAGCCCCCAGGGGAACCCTGGAGGTCCCCCGGCAGGTGGGGAGGGGTCAGTGCCCGTGGCACAGGACGGGACAGCCACCGAGAGCCTGGGGCACTCTGCAGGCACTGCTGAGCTGGCAGCTGTGGGCAGCGACGGTCCAACCCCTGCCCCGGTGCCTCTGGAGCTGGGCACTGCTCCTGCCGTGGGGTCTGCCCCTGGGACTGCCCCTGGGGCAAATGTAACAGCAGAAGGTGCCACAGCCCCACAGGGGACCCTCTCGCATTTGCCATCCTTCACGACGGTGCCCAGCTTTGCTGGGGGACAGTGGGGGCCCTCCAGCACCCTGCCAGGGTGGAGCCCCAGGGGGACAGGGCTTGTGCATCGGCAGGGGGCTCACACAGACCCTCGTCCCCAGGACCGTGGGCTGGGGAGGGTCTGGGTGCCAGCATCCTGCTGGGTCCCAGCAATCCAGGGACCCGTCCAAGCACTGTTCCTGCTGCCGATAGCCCTGCCCTGGGCACGGTGGGGCCATCACCCGTGGCAGGGGGCCTGCAAAGGGTGCTGAGCCCCACGTGGGAGGATGTTGACCAGCAGGGTCCCTTCTCTGCCCCTCACTCCCCTCTGGGGGCTGGTGGCCATGGGGTCCTATGGCTGGCACAGCCCAGCCAGCCATGGGCACAGGCAAAACCTTGCTGCCAGCTGCAGGCAAGGGGTCAGGGCTGCCTGTCCCCACTGCCACGGCTGGCACCCCAGGGATGACATCCTCTGGCCTGGGGGAGCTCTGGACCCGACCACGGGTCCCCCTGAGCACAGCCATATCCCTCTGGACCAGACCTGGCAGCTGCCAGCCATGGCAGGGCAGCTCCCTACCTCAGTGACCCCCAGCAGCACTGCAGTGGCACAGGGCAAGATGCCCTACACCAGCCCAGAGTCCCCCCCTGTGCCCCTGTCCCGACAGCCAGCTCCAACCAACAGCTCTGCAGCATCCCCATCACCCACCCCACAGCCCTCCACAGGGGTCCCGGGGCTCAGCCCTGCTGCAGGCACCCTTCTGGCAGGGCCAACCCCAGGGTATCAGCTGCCCCACGCTGGCTCAGGGGGAATCCTGCCGAGAGCTCCCAGATCCTGGTGGGGGATGCTGGGCTCTGGGCAGTCACTGCCCCACCAAGCTGGCAGCCGGACAGCCTGGCACCCCCAGCAGCCCCTGGCCCGCCCCAGCAGCCAGCTCCGTCTCAGCCTGCATCTTCCCTGGAATCAGCCGCAGCTCCTGATGTCACCACCGCCACCACCCGAGCTCCCCGCGGGGACGAGGGGGCCGCCACGCCAGACCCCAGCGCCGTGGTCTTGCGGGGGATGTGGCAGGGCTGACACGGGGGCCGCCAACTCATCTGCCTACCGTGGTGACAGAGCTCCCCCAGCAGCCCACCCATGCCCCCGGCACCCTGGCCCATCGTGGGGATCCCGGGTTCCCCTCAGCTGCTGGGGACACAGACCCGGTGCAGCCATCGAGCAGCCCCGGAGGGCGACCGGGCGCTGGCACCCTCCGAGTGACGCCGGCGCCCCGGGTGTTCGTCGTGGAGGATCAGCCGCCTGACCTGAGAGGTGGGTCTGGGGCTTCGGGACGCTCTGCCAGGGCACAGCGCGGAGGAGGAGAGGAGCCGGGAGCCATCAGCCTGGGGGGGGGGGGGGTGGGGGAGGGGGCAGTGATGGTGGCCGCCGGGGTGAGCAGTGCAGGGCTCTGTTGTGCCGCCCCTCACCTCTCGCCCCTCAGCCTCCCTCCTGCGCATCCCCTGTGAGCTGGTGCTGGACATGGGCTTCGTCCCCGCCCTGCGGGACCCTGCGTCCCGGGAGCGCCAGGGGCTGCTGCACAGCTTCAACCGGACGGTGAGTGTGGGCCGGGGGCGCCGGGGGGCCGGGGGCCGCCCCGCATCGCTCAGCTTCCCCCTGGCACAGGTCTCGCCCCTCTTCGCGGCGGTGCCAGGATTCCTGCGGCTGGAGGTGACGGGCATCAGGTGGGTGCCGGCACAGCCCCTGGATGCTCCTTGTCACGGGGGACGTGGGGATCCTCACGCTGAGGGGTGCTGGCCCTGGGGGGTCTGAGCCTCCCCAGACACATCGTGGGTGTCCCTGCAGGGAGGGCAGCGTGGTGCTGGAGTACGACGCACTCTTCGCAGCAGAGCAGGTGCCGGTGCCAGGGCTGGGCGAGCTCCTCGATGCCGTGCTGGGCTCTGGTGGTGCTCAGACAGAGCTGGTGGTGGGCACTGCCCCTGTCCTGAGCAACGTGGTTCTGGGTGAGTATGGGGTCTGCATGGGGCTGTGCCATCACCAGAGCCTCCTGTGGCCCCTGACTGGAGTCGGTCGTGGGCTGGGCACATGCCTGGCCCTATCTCTGCGCGGTGGGGGAGGGGGTGGCAAAGCCTGACACCCCCCCCCACCTCCACAGGGTGGCCGCTGGACCCTTGTTCTGTGCTCTTCTCCTGCCGGGACGGCTTCGTCTGCGTGGCCAGTGAGGGCAGGAATGCCACCTGCACCTCACTGTGCCACCGTGACTACTGCAAGAACCATGGCATCTGCACCCACCCCGGGGCCGCGGGCCCCTCTGCCAGTGAGTGTCCCCAGAGCAGCCCCAGGGTGACAGGCGCTGTCCCCCGCGGCAGCTGATGCTCCCCCTTGGCACAGGTGCCCCGTTGGCAGCGATTTCTGGTTCGTGGGGCTGCGCTGTGACTACCGAGTGACACAGCAGAGCCTGCTGGGCATGGCCGCGGGCATCCTGCTCAGCATCGTTCTCCTGGCCGCCGTCATCGCTGCCGTCGCTATCCGGCGCTTCAAGGTGCTGCTGCTGGAGGCCAGGGCTGACCAGACCCGCAGCAGGTGAGGGGCATGAGGAAGCGGGGCCAGGGTGGCTCTAGAGGGAGGCAGTGGGCAGCAGCTCTGGCCCCACGCGTGGTGCCCACCCGGACTCAGGGAAGGCCGCGGCTGCGTGTGGAGTGGGGCTGGGTGTGGAGCAGGGCTGGGACGGGGCTGAGCTCTGCCAAGACAAACACCCTGCGGGGGCCGATAGCGGCAGGCAGGAGGGGTCAGGGCAGGGGGAGCACGTGTAGGGGCTAGGAGGGGCTGACCCCAGCACCTCGTGGAGACCTGGCAGTGCCACTGGCCGGGTGTGGGTGGTCCACGTGCATCTGGCTGTGCCAGCGTTGCCCAGGGCATGCTCGCTGGCCACAGGGAACCGGTGTGCAGGCAGGAAAGGGATGATGGAGGCTGCGAGGCTGGGTGGGGCCATGGCTGCACCCAAGTGCTGTGGACTGAGGTAATGAGCACTGCCTGTGGTGGAGAGACTCAGGACTCTGCTGCTGTGGGCCCATGCACGTAACAGTTCCAAGATCATCTCGTCCAGCCTTTAATTACCCCAGCACTGCCAGGTCACCACCAAACTATGGCCCTCAGCACCACATCTCCATGGCTTTGAAACCTTTCCAGGGATGGGGACTCCACCACTACCCGAGGCCAGGCTTTGACAGCTCTTATGGGCAAGAAATTGATCCTCGTGTCCAACCTAAACCTCCCCTGGGGCAGCTTGGGGCTGGTTCCTCTTGGCCTGTCATGATTCCCAGAGACCTCCCTGTGGGGAGCACAGGACCTGTTTGCTGCGCAGTGTCCCAGCTGCCTGGGCTGGGCACACTGGGAGGGCTGTGGGTGGGGAGCTGGGCTCCGGCACAGCCCCACCAATGCAGCTCCCCTGGGCTGGGGGCCGCCCGGTCCCGGCCCCGCTGCCCTCCAGGACAGCGTGTTGCTGTAAGGGGCCGTGGGGATTGTTCCCGAGGAAACCACCCCAGCAGCCGCAGCCCTTGGTTGGTGTCACAGCTCCGTCCCCACCCAGTCCCAGTGCTGGCCAGTTCGGGTGGACGGCCTGCAAGCCGTGCTCGCGGTGCAGTCCCTGCAGCTGTGCGTGCCCGGGTGTCCCTGGCACCGCCACAGCCACCCCCTGTGCCCGCAGCTACCGGCGGTTCTGCCGGCTGGACGATGTCTCGGCGCAGTACTGGTCGCGCTCCTGGCTGCCCTCGGCCAGCTCCTTGGACAACCCAGCCTTCAGCACCTCGGAGGAGCTGCTTCACCTGCAGGTCCTGGACGCCGGCTGCTGCGGCTGCCAGGAGGACTCGGGCACAGCCGATGGCACCAAGCAGCAGCACCCTGATCTGCCTGCCCGCCCGCTGCGCCAGCCCAGGTTAGCCAACCTCCCCGCGCACCCCCCCCGCGCACCCCCCCCATTCCCGGCTCCTTGTTTTCATTTGCCTGGGGGTTTAAGGGCCGCGAGGATGATCGGAGGGCTGGAGAACCTCTGCTATGGAGATGGGCTGAGAGAGTTGGGGCTGTTCAGTCTGGAGAAGAGAAGGCTCCAGGGAGACCTTAGAGCTGCATTTCAATATCCAAAGGGGACCTGCAGGAAGGCTGGGGAGGAGCTGCTCAGAAGGGCCTGCGGGGAGAGGACAAGGGACAATGGGTTGAAACTGGAGCAGGGCAGATTTAGGTTGGGCATCAGGAGGAAGTTCTGCACAATGAGGGTGGTGAGACACTGGAACAGGCTGCCCAGGGATGTGGTTGAGGTCCCATCCCTGGAGACATTCAAATTCAGACTTGATGTGGCCCTGGGCAGCCTGATCCAGTGCCCTGGGCAGCCTGATCCAGTTGTAAGTGTCCCTGCTGAGTGCAGGGTAGCTGGGACAAGATGACCTTGGAGAGTCCCCTCCAACCCTATGCAGTCTGAATCTGTAAGCAGAGGAGCATGGGGATTTGTGAGGCACTACAGCCTGGCCTGGCACCTCTACACCTTGCAGCCACTGCCAGCCATGTGCTGGTCTCCCTGAGCTGATGGGCAGCACCTAGGAGCGTAAAGGCTGCAGGGTCCTTTGGTGGGCAAGGAGAAAGGAGTGGGTTCTTCCCTTCCCTGCCAGGAGCTCTGTGTGGTGGGAGCTGGTTTAACTGGGGCAGGGTTCACATCTGCAGGAAACTGTGTGGCTGTGTGAGTCTCACAATCAGCTACCAGGGGTGTAAATGGAAAAAGGGCCCTGGAAATTTCCAATCTGCAGCCAGGGACACCCCCCACACACACAGCCAGGCAAGCCAGGAGCTCAGTCATGGCTGGGGAGCAACTGCCTGTGCTGCTCTGGAGACTGAGAACCATTTGCAGGCAGAGCCAGGCACAGCAGCCAGCTCCTCACCCGTGGGAGCCAAAGCCCTGCCAGCAGGGTCCTGCTCCCAAGCTCCCCAGGCTGCTGCAGCAGCAGCAGCACCACCTTGGCTTTCTCCCCCTCTCCCCCCTTCTTTGAATGATTGTCTTCCCAGCTTCCACTACGAGTGGGACACAAGCTCCAGCAGCATGAATGACCCCATGGTGGACTCGGGGAAGGCCAGTGACATCTCGGTGTCGAGCTGGCCCATGGAGCCCCTGCAGTGGACACCATTTCCCCTCCTCCACCAGCTGTCCAGGCAGCGACCTGTGAGTGCAGCGCTGGGGCCCTGGCTTTGGGTCTGTAGGTGTGGGAGGGATGAAAGGGTCGTGCCCACCCTCTCCAGCACCAGGGTGCAGATGCCACCGTGTGGTGGGAGGGTGACAGCGGGCTCAGAGGCAGCGCTGAGGGCCTGGCTGGAGGGCAGCAGGCATGTGACATGAGGCAGAACCTCTCTCCACAGCACAAAGCCAGGCGGCCGCACTCCTACTGCGAGGGGATGGAGCTGGGCAACCTGGAGAGGAGCTGGACGGCCTGAAGGCCACAGCGTGGAGGCAGAGGCAGGACAAGGTTCAGCTTTTCAAACCAACCACATTTTATTTCCGCCTCCCAAGCTGGGTGAAGGGATCTCAAGCACTTGGACAATACAATCGAGGCAGGGCCATCTGCCAAGGTTCTCAGCACCACGTTGGGAGCAGCCCACAGGAGCCAGGCTGTGGCCGGGGACAGTGTGGGCAGAGCTGGTCGCTTACAGAGCAGTGTCCAGGAACACGTGGAGCTGGCAGCCCACAGACCTGAGGACTCACACCCGGCATCTGGGAGCTGTTTGGCTGTCTCCTGTACGCACAGGGGCTGCTGCCCTGCAGCCAGTTCAGAGCTGAGCCGAGCCCCGGGCACAAGGCGAGCGCCGCTGCATCGTCCGCCATGGTCCCCGTCAGTGAGGTATCGATTTGAACACCAGGACCTTGTCAGCATTAAAGTTTATTTTCCAGAATGCTCTCCTCCTTTGCAGGTGTCCTCTTGAGCATCTCCAGCTGGGCACAAACGGGGGTGTGTGTGGGGGCAGTGTTTGGGCAGCTGGAAGGCAAGAGGGTCCCAAATAGAAAAGGAAAAAGCAAAGCTGTGGTTCTTTTTTACACTAAAGCTTCTCCTCTCCTCCTGGGAAGGAGCTCTCCACTAGAATATAAAGCAGAGCTGTGGATTGGATTGGATTGGATTGGATTGGATTGGATTGGATTGGATAGGATAGAATAGGATAGGATAGGATAGGAATAGAATTAACCAGGAAAAGACCTTCAAGATCATCGAGTCCAACCTATCATCCAACAGCATCTGATCAACTAAACCATGGCACCAAGCACCCCATCCAGTCTCCTCTTAAACACCTCCAGTGATGGTGACTCCACCACCTCCCTGGGCAGCACATTCCAATGGCCAATCTCTCTTTCTATGAAGAACTTCTTCCTACCATCCAGCCTAAACCTCCCCTGGCACAGCTTGAGACTGTGTCTTCTTGTTCTGCTGCTGCTTGCCTGGGAGAAGAGACCAACCCCCTCCTGGCTACAACCTCCCTTCAGGGAGTTGTCTACAGCAATAAGGTCTCCCCTGAGCCTCCTCTTCTCCAGGCTAAGCAACCCCAGCTCCCTCAGCCTCTCCTCACAGGGCTGTGCTCCAGACCCCTCCCCAGCTTTGTTGCCCTTCTCTGGACACCTTCCAGCACCTCAACATCTTTCCTAAACTGAGGGGCCCAGAGCTGGACACAGGACTCAAGGAGCTGTGGCCTAACCAGTGCTGAGCACAGGGGCAGAATGACCTCCCTGCTCCTGCTGGCCCCACTGTTCCTGATACAAGCCAGGATGCCCTTGGCCTTCTTGGCCACCTGGCATAAAACCAGGGGTTTGCTAAAAAAAAAAAAACCCCAAAACAAAACTCAAACTTAGGGAGGTGAGGGAGTGGAACAGACTTAGACTGGATGTTAGGAAGAAATCCATCATGGAGAGAGTGATTGCCCATTGGAATGGGCTGTCTGGGGAGGTGGTGGAGTCACCATCACTGGGGGTGTGGGGTGTTTAGGAGGAGACTTGATGGGGTGCTTGGTGCCATGGTTTAGTTGATTAGATGGTGTTGGGTGATAGGTTGGACTCGATGATCTTGAAGGTCTCTTCCAACCTGGTTTATTCTATTCCACTCCACCCCTCCCCTATTCCTCCCCTCCCCTATTCCTCCCCCATTCCTCCCCTCCCCTATTCCTCCCCCATTCCTCCCCTCCCCTATTCCTCCCCCATTCCTCCCCTCCCCTATTCCTCCCCCATTCCTCCCCTCCCCTATTCCTCCCCCATTCCTCCCCTTCCCCATTCCATTCCTCCCCTTCCCCATTCCATTCCTCCCCCATTCCATTCCTCCCCCATTCCATTCCTCCCCCATTCCATTCCTCCCCTATTCCTCCCCGCCCCTATTCCTCCCCTCTCCTACCCTTATCCCAACAGAGCTATTGTATCACCTTGGGGGGGTGGGGTGTTGGAGGTCTTCACATAGACAAGAGAAACCAACACCAACACCAACAAAACCAGCCAGCTCGATGCTGAGCAGCCAAAAAACATCATGATTCTTTTATTCAGATCTGGAGGCTTGGGGTGTGGGGGGGGGGGGGGGGAAAGGGGAAAAAAAAAAAACCCCAAACAAAACAACCAACCCAAACCAAACCTCCCCCACCCCCCCCCCCCAAAAAAAAACAACCCCAACAAACCCAACCCCAACAGAACCAAAACTTCATAGTCCAAAACACAACCAAACTGTACATTTTACAATCACATTCTATTTGTAAACAGTTACAAAGCCACTGACTTCGTTTGCATCGTCGGACACGAGGAAACAGTTAGAATCAAGGCAATGATGAAATGATGGCGAGTCCTGCGCTGGTCCAGCTCCGTGGTTTTCTTTTCTCCTTTCCATTCTTTTCTCCTTTCTTTCTTTCTTTCTTTCTTTCTTTCTTTCTTTTTTTGGGGGTCTTTTTATAAGTTTTTTCTGTTTTTTTTTTTTTTCCTTTTATTGTTTTGTTTTTCCTTTTTTTATCCTCGCCTGGTCTCGGGATTGAAAAAAAAACAACCAAACCCCAAACAACCACCACCAATTAAAAGTTCCCGTGGACCAGCCAAGCTTCAGAGAGGAGGAGAGAAGGGGGGGAGAAAAAAACACCAAAACAACCCCCAAACGAAAGCAACCAACCCCCTTTTTGCGCGGCAAAACACACCGCCCACTCGCCTCCTCCCCCTCCCCCCGCAAAAATAAAAGGGAGATGTAACTCGTTACACTTTTGCAAGAGCCAGCTCCGAGTCGCGTCCAACCCGGAGGCCGCGGCGAGCCCCGAGGTTGGTTACAGTCTGCATAGTTCGGGTGGGCTTTTAAGGTACGACAGAGTTAACGGCAACACAGTCACAGAGAGCGAGGAACGGAGCCGCTGCGGGGCCAAGGAGTAAGGGGAGAAGGGAGGGAGGGGGAGGGAGGGAGGGAGGGAGGGAAGGAGGGGCGGGGAAAACAAGGGAGCTACAGATCATCAGCAAACCACCACCACCACCACTCACCACTAAAAGGACAGAAAGCAGAACGGTCAAACTCCAGAGCTTCAAGCAGGTTTCTTCTCTCTCTCTCTCTCTCTCTCTCTTTATTTTTTGTCTCTTTAACACGTTTTCTTGTTTTTGGCAGAGAAAAAGCCTTACAGAGCAGTAAGTGTTATCAGTGCGAAAAGTCGAGTTTTTGTTGGTTTCTTTCTTTCTTTTTTTTTTTTCCCTATAAGAAACTACAAGGAGTTGATTTATATTTTTTTTTGTGTTTTTTTTTTTTTTGCGTTTTAATTATTTTTTTTGTCGGTTTTCTATCTTTTATTTTTTTTTAACTGGGGAACTGGTTTTTCCTGAGAGCCATGCTCTTTGATTTAGGATACAGGACTAGAAAAACGAACAACAACAAAAAAAGGACATGGCCAAACACTGTTCATTATTCCCAGAGATAAAAGCATCTTTCTTTAAAATATTTTTTAAATTCTTTTTTTTTTTTTTTTTAAAACACTTTTAATAATTTTTAATTTTTTAAAATTATTTTTATTTTTTTCCTTTTTTTTTAACTATTTTTTTCCTAATTTTTTACTTTTAAATCCTTTTCTTTTTAACCCCTTTTCCTTTTCTGCTTGGAATCTTTTCCTTGTCTTTTTAACCCATTTTCCTTTTCTGCTTTAAATATTTTCTTTTTTAAACCCTTTCCCTTCTCTGCTTTAAACCCTTTTCCTTTTGTTTTTAAACCCTTTCCCTTCTCTGCTTTAAACCCTTTTCCTTTTGTTTTTAAACCCTTTCCCTTCTCTGCTTTAAACCCTTTTCCTTTTTATTTTTAAACCCTTTCCCTTCTCTGCTTTAAACCCTTTTCCTTTTGTTTTTAAACCCTTTCCCTTCTCTGCTTTAAACCCTTTTCCTTTTATTTTTAAACCCTTTCCCTTCTCTTTATACCCTTTTCCTTTTCTGCTTAAACCCTTTTCCTTGTCTTTTAAACCCCTTTTCCTTTTCTTTAAACCCTTTTCTTTTTAAACCCTTTTCCTTCTCTGCTTTAAACCTTTTTCCTTGTGCTTTTAACCCCTTTTCCTTTTCTGCTTCGAATCTTTTCCTTGTCTTTTTAACCCATTTTCCTTTCCTGCTTTAAATATTTTCCTTTTCTTTTTAAACCCTTTTCCTTTTCTTTAAACCCTTTTATTTTTAAACCCCTTCCCTTCTCTGCTTTAAACCCTTTTCCTTTTCTTTTTAAACCCTCTTCCTTTTCTTTTTAAACCCTCTTCCTTTTCTTTTTAAACCCTCTTCCTTTTCTTTTTAAACCCTCTTCCTTTTCTTTTTAAACCCTCTTCCTTTTCTTTTTAAACCCTCTTCCTTTTCTTTTTAAACCCTCTTCCTTTTCTTTTTAAACCCTCTTCCTTTTCTTTTTAAACCTCTTCCTTTTCTTTTTAAACCCTCTTCCTTTTCTTTTTAAACCCTCTTCCTTTTCTTTTTAAACCCTCTTCCTTTTCTTTTTAAACCCTCTTCCTTTTCTTTTTAAACCCTTTTCCTTTTCTTTTTAAACCCTTTTCCTTTTCTTTTTAAACCCTTTTCCTTTTCTTTTTAAACCCTTTTCCTTTTCTTTTTAAACCCTTTTCCTTTTCTTTTCAAACTCTTTTCCTTTTCTTTTCAAACCCTTTTCCTTTTCTTTTTAAACCCTCTTCCTTTTCTTTTTAAACCCTTTTCCTTGTCTTTTTAAACCCTTTTCCTTGTCTTTTTAAACCCTTTTCCTTTTCTTTTCAAACCCTTTTCCTTTTCTTTTCAAACCCTTTTCCTTTTCTTTTCAAACCCTTTTCCTTTTCTTTTCAAACCCTTTTCCTTTTCTTTTCAAACCCTTTTCCTTTTCTTTTCAAACCCTTTTCCTTTTCTTTTCAAACCCTTTTCTTTTTAAACCCTTTTCCTTTTCTTTTTAAACCCTTTTCCTTCTCTTTAATACCCTTTCCCTTTTCTGCTTAAAATCCCTTCCTTTTCTTTTTAAACCCTTTTCCTTTTCTTTATACCCTTTTCCTTTTCTTTATACCCTTTCCCTTTTCTGCTTAAAATCCCTTCCTTTTCTTTTTAAACCCTTTTCCTTTTCTGCCTAAAATCTTTTTCTTTTAAAAATCTTTTGCTTTCCTTTAAAACAAAATCTCTAATATTTTTCTTTCCTTTTTCTTAAATCTTTTGAATATTTTTTCTTTATTAGTGTCTTTTCTCTTTCCTTTTTTCTTCTTCTTTTTTTATTTTCCTTTTTTTCTTTCTTTTTTAAATTTCCTTTTTTTTTATATTTCCTTTCTTTTTTATTTTCTTTTTTTCTCCTTTCTTTTTTTCCTTTCTTTCCTTTCTTTTTTTTTTTTTCCTTTCTTTTTTCTTTCCTTTCTTTCCCCCCCTTTCTTTTTTCTTTCCTTTCTTCCCTCCCCCCTTTCTTTTTTCTTTCCTTCCTTTCCTCCTTTCTTTTTGTGGTTTTTCTTTTCGATTTTTCCCCCCCTCTTATATTTTTAACCTTTCCCCCCTCTTATTTTTTTAACCTTTCCCCCCTTATTTTTTTAACCTTTCCCCCCTTATTTTTTTAACCTTTCCCCCCCCTCTTATTTTTTTTTAACCTTTTTTATTTTTTTAACCTTTCCCCCACCCCCCCCCCTTTTTTTCTTCACTCCCTTTATTTTTTTGTCTTTTATTATTATTATTTTTTTTTTTTTAAATGATGGAAGAGTAAACATTTTTTTTTCCTTTTTTTTTTTTTTTTTTTAAACATTTTCTTCTTTATTTTTATTCTCCAAAAAAAAAAAAAAAAAAAAACCCCAAACCCCAAAACGACCAACCAACACCCCAAAACAAACCCAAACCACCCACCCCCCCCACAAAAAAAAAAAAAGAAATTAAAAAGAAAATAGTCTGTAAACAAGGAGGTGGATCCCAACCACAGGCACCCCCAAAAAACCAAACAACGACGACAACGACAGCGACAACAACAAATACTGAAAGCCTATTGAAAGTGCAGGACCCCCCTGGCTTGCAGGGCTGGGTTTGCAAAGTCACAGCTGTGGCCACAGTTTTGTTTTGTGTTCTTTCTATTTTTTTTTTTTTTTTTTTTTTTTTTTAATTTTATTTTTTTTTTTTTATTTTTTTTTTTTGTCCTTTTTCTCCTTTTTCCTTTTTTTTTTTTTTTTGCTTTTTTTTTTTTTTGTTTTGTTTTGTTTTGTTTGCCTTTTTGTAAAACCTTTCAAGCTGCAGAGCTAAAATTCTTTAGTTGTGGGTGTTGGGGTTTGTTTGGGGTTTTTTTTTGTTGTTGTTGTTGTTGGTTTTTTTTCTTCTTTAATACATGAAAAAAATAAAACCAAAAGGGTTGGGGGGGGGGGGAGAGGGGGGAAGGGGAAGGGAAAAAAAAATATCAAGAAGAAGAAGAAGAAGAAGAGGAAGAAGAAGATCAACAACAACTGGTGCAATACTTTCATTCATTAACGCTGGGTCAGCATCCTGGGGGACTGGGATCTTTCAACGCCACGGACAGCACGAGAAGGTAGGCAATACAGCAAGGCAATAGTAGAGAGCACAAAACTGCCTGTAGTTAAGGGACATCCTTGAGTAAACATTTACACATGAACTGCTGCCTCCCTCCCCAAACCCCCCACCCCACCCCCGAGTGCCAACTGGGACAGAGAGGACATCATTCAGTGCAAAGGTACAAAGCTCAGAAAACTCCGACGTCGGCCAAACCAAAATGAAACACCCCCCACCCCCCAAAAAGGAAACTGAAAACCCCAAACCCCAACCCCAAAACAAACCAAAAGAGAAACTCAAAAAAAAAAGGGAGAAAACTACAATGGAATCCAACACAAGAAGGGGGGGTGGGGGGTGGAAAAAACCCCAAACCAAAACACCACCCCGAAAAAAGAAAAGAACAAACCCCCAAAAGACTCAAACCCATGATGAACAGCCACAAATGAGCTCATTCCAAGCGTTGCCATACGGATAGCACTATCTGGAAGTGTAAATATAGATCATTTTCTTGTCTTTTCTTGTCTGTCTGTCTGTCTTTTCACATTATACTATTGGCCTGCATGATTCAAGTATTCAAACTGATATGTTTTGGGCTAAAACAAAGTGGAAAATGTGCAGAAAGTAACTGTTTCCACAGGTGACCCCCCTGGCTGTAGGTGAGAAGTCCAAATTAGTGCTGCTTTGTTACATCTTGAGGTCACAGTTTCTCAGCTGGAAAAAAAAAACCCCAAAGGGAGGTCGGGGGGGGGGGGGGGGATGGGATGGGGGAGGGAAGGTTTTTACATGGACTCTCCACCTCCACCTAGGTGGTCAACAGAAAGGAAAGCGTTGATGGGGGACGGGCTGCTGATTCCCCGGGTGTCACTGCTGCTCGGGGTGCCCCACAGGCTCGTGGAATAGTTGGGGCTCCCCCAAAGTGAAGTGCCATGAAGGTCTCCACTGCTAGTTCCCGACAGCCCAGCACCATTCCAGTGATTTAGATCATTACGGTTTGAGAACAGTGGGAACCGTCCATGGATCCGAGTCGGCTCTGGCTGGACCCCAGAGACTGCCAGCCAGGAGACGGAGTCAGGGACTGGCCTTGTGCAAAGAAGCGGCTGATCTCCTCTTCACTGGCAAACTCAGCTAGGATGGTAGTGTTCCCTAAAACACACCTGCAGGGGATGAGAGCCACTTCAGACGCTGGCAGCACCCCCACCCCCGCTCCGGGCCAGCAGGCGCCGCAGACCCCTGCCGCAAGCCCCGTGGAGAACATCACCGAACTCTTAGACTGGATGCTCAGAGGTCTCCTCCAGCCCAGACCTTCAACCCAACACCACCATGGCCACTAAACCATGTCCCCAAGTGCCATGCCCACAGGTTTCTTGAACACCTCCAGGGATGGGGACTCCACCAGCTCCCTGGGCAGCCTGTTCCAGTGCCTGACCATTCTTGCAGTGAAGAAATTCTTCCTCGTGTCCAATCTAACCCTCCCCTGGCCCAGTTTCAGGCCCTTTCCTCTCCTTCTATCACCTCAGGCTAGGGAAAAGAGACCAACCCCCACCTCACTGCAGCCTCCCCTCAGGGAGTAGTATAGAGTAATGAGGTCCTCCCTCAGCCTCCTTTACTCCAGAACACACACCCCCAGATCCCTCAACTGCTCCTCCCCAGCCCTGTTCTCCAGACCCTCCCCCAGCTTCACTGCCCTTCCCTGGACCTGCCTCAGCCCCTCTTGGAGTGAGGGGCCCAAAGAGAACACAGAGGATGTGGCACCTGGAATCCCTGGCAGCCCTGGGCAGCACTTCAGACCCCACCAAACACTCCTCTGTAACGTTCAGGGTGGAGACAGAAGAAAGCACTCACATGTGCAGAGATTTTTGTGCCTTCACTACCTCTTCTTTTGAACTGTAACGGACCAAAGCATTCCCATGTGGGAGGTTAAGGTGGAATGTTATTAGTGGGCCGTGCTGCATGCACAGAGTACGCAGGGTTGAGCCATCAATCTGAGGAGGAAACCAAGGCAGGACATGAGGACAGCCCCTGCAAAGCCCCAGCTCCAGCACAGGGCAGCTGCTGGGCTCCCAGAGCCCTCTGCCAGCCTGCCTCGTGCCCACCCAACGCCCTGCAGCCTTACCTGAGGTGTAAGGTTTTTCAGAACAAGCCAATTTGTTATTCTCCCTGAGCTGCTCTCACCCCAGCTTGAACCTGAGCGAGGGAAAAGGAAGGGGTCAATGCCCTGCCACCCTGCACACTGGGTGTAGGAGCATGAGAAGCTGCATGGCAGCCAACAGCAACACTGACAGCAAAGGAAACCCCAGGTGGGGCCAGGCCTCTGCAGACCTGGAGCCATCGCAAGGCTGCTTGGGGATGCTGTAGGACTCCATGTCTGGATCCCCTTCTGAAGTGTTTTGATGAGGGAAATGCAGCCAGAGGTAGCTACACTGGGGTCAGATAACAAAGCCAATATACAAAGAAACTTGCTTTGACTCTTCTGCAAGCTCAGGACAGGTCTAGAACCTGCCTGAGCTGAGCTCCCCTGAGGGAGCTCATTCTGGTGTGAGCTGCTCTGAACAGGGAGCGGTGCTCAGACCTCAGCCCCTAACACATGGAGTCATGGCTCATACTAAAGACAGAGCAGCCCAGAGTGTCACCTGTGCTGCCACTGCACACACACCTGTCCCTTCCCTCTCCCACCCAGGAGGACATCTGCTGCACTGCAGGATGTAGAGAGCAGCCTTTGCTTTTGGCAAGCCCAGCACTGGCTCCAGATGCCAGCTGACAGTGACAGATCGTCTAAGCAAACCTGTGGGACACTCCCCAGCTTGCCAACAAGCCCAAAGGCTGTCCACAGACAGGCAGACATCTTACCAGGGGTGTATCTGGCATCAGAATTCCCCCATCCTCCACCCAAACGAAGGGAATTATCCCAAGTGGACAACGGTGGCTTCTGGCCTGTTAGCCCTGGAGGGGGCCGGGACGGAGCAGTGATGCTTTTAGGTGGCAAAGGGACCTTCCACAGCTCATGAGCCAGAGAGGTGTTAGTGACTGATCCAGGAGACCATGTTGATTTGGAATCACTGTTTCTGGCTACTGAAAGACAAAGAGAGACAACCACCATCAGTGTGCTGCTGGAACTGCCACCTGGCTACAAATGAAAGCTGCTAAACTGGAGTGAACTCAGGACAGCCCCTTTGACACCAGGGAAGGGACAGCAGAGACCTCAGAGCTGCATTTATCAGCCCCCTGAAACAGGGGAAGAGACACCAGCTCTGAGCAACGGCAGCAGACCTCACCTGAAGTGCTTTGTGCTGTACTGCTGAGGGAAACATTGTAGTTGGAGGCACGAATGGATGACCAGGCACTAGTTGAAGGCAGCGTGGTGTTCAAAGATGAGGATGACCCTGGGACACAGACAGCAGTCACTCACAGCACAAATGCAGGAGAATTAAAAGGCATCCATCCCAGACTGGTTTGGGTGAGAAAGGACCTTTGAAGGTCACCTAATCCAACTCCTCTGCAGTCAGCAGAGACATCCCCAACTAGAGGAGGTTGCTCAGAGCCCTGAACAGCCTCACCTGGAATGGCTGCAGGGATGGGGCATCTCCCACCTCCCTGGGCAACCTGGGCCAGGCTCTCACCACCCTCACTGTCAAAAAATAAAATTCTCCCTTCTCTCCAGTCTCAGTCTCCCTCTTCTAGTTCAAACCATCCCCTCCTTGTCCTGTCACATCAGGCCCTGCTCCTAAGTCTGTCCCCAGCTTTCTGCTCAGACCCTTGAAGCCCTGAAAGGCCACCAGAAGGTCTCCTGGAGCCTTCTCTTCTCCAGGATGAACAACCCCAACTCGCAGCCTGGCCTCACAGCAGAGAGCTTCCAGCCCTCCCAGCATTGCTGCGGCCTCCTCTGGCCCTGCTCCAACAGGTCCCTGTTTCCTGTGCTGAGGACTCTGGAGCTGGCCCCAGCACAGCAGGTGGGGGTCTCGGCAGAGCACAGCAGAGGGGCAGAATCCCTGCTGTCGAAGACACTGTTGAGAAGCACAGCCAGGAGCAGCCAGCCCCTAGAGCGGCTGCAAGCAGAGGCAGCTCCATCTGCTGCAGTGGCTGCCAGGCTCTGCCTGCCCCTGCACACGATGACACCAGGCTGCATTCCCGCCATAGCTGCGGCGCTGCATCCAGCGGCGGCGCTCGCGCCAGGGATGAGCGCCGCGGCAGCCGGTCCGCGGCACAACCAGGTGTTCGGGCAAGGAGACGAGGGGGAGGCAAACCCATCTCCAAGTAAACACAGCACTAACTGGGGAAGGCAGCACCACACATACCACTGTTCCTGTCCCTGAGGTGGTCAACTTCCCGCACAGTGTTAATTGAGAGATTGTTTATGACACTGCCAGGAGTGACGTAAGGGTCAGTTTCAGGGTCGATGTTTGGATAACCTTTCCATGGCTCACCAGGACGGAACTCTAGGAACAGATTCAGAGAAGCAGCTCGTTTTGCTTGTTTTCATGAACAGGAAACAGCTGTCTAAGCAACACATCTCCTAAAGCCTGAAGATCCCAGCCCTCTGCAGCACTGTTAACACTCTGGCTTCTTACTTTACCCACCTCCCTTCTAGTTTCTCTGGTCCCATCTTACCAGGACAAAAATCTCTCTCACTTCTCTTTATACAATGAAACTACTGCTATCAGCTTCCACAAAGACATGGGACAGAGTGGGGACAGAGTGGGGACAGAGTGGAAGAGACCTTCAAGATCATCAAGCCCAACCTATCACCCAACACCATCTAATCAACTAAGCCATGGCCCCAAGCACCCCAAGCACCCCATCCAGTCTCTTCCTAAACACCTCCAGTGATGGTGACTCCACCCTAAGGGAGGGGAAGAAGGCTGAAAGGGACCTCTGGAGGTAACATTGAGTCCAGCCCCACTGCCAAGGCAGAATCACCTAAAGAAGGTCACACAGGAACACATGAGGTGGGGTTGGAATGTCTCCAGAGAAGGAGTCTCCCATCACCTCTCTGGGAAGCCAGTTCCAGGGCTCCATCACCCTTAAACTACAGAAGCTCCTCCTCATTTTTAGATGGAACTTCTGATGTTCCACTTTACGCCCTTGCCCCTTGTCCTCTCACTGGGCACCACTGAATAAAGCCTGGTCCCATCCTCCTGACACCCACCCTTGAAGCACTGATGAGCTCCCCCCTCAAGCTGCTCTTCTCCAGCCTAAAAAGCCCCAGTTGTCTCAGCCTCCCCTCAGTCCTGCCCTGCTCTAACCCTGCCTTCATGCTTCTCTGCAGGCCATTTCCAGGTCCCTCCCCACGCAGTGCCCAGGCAGCCGGAGGGCAGAGCTGGGCAGCAAGGCCCCCGGGTGTCACCCACCTGGTGGCCAATTAACACTGCTAGAGCCATTAGGCGATTTGGCACGGGGCCAGCCATCCCCAATTGATCCAGGAGGACTGGCTGGTGAGTTACTGCTGTTCATGAAGTCATAGGGGACAAACGGAGACTCTTCCAGCCTGAAACCACTTGAAATAGCACCTGGGGAAAAGAAACAGCATCCAGGAGCATCGGGTGTTTCACACAGGCAAGCCTCCTACAGCGACAGGAACCCAGCCAGAGCAGCAGAGAATCACAGCATGGTGGAGGATGGAAGGGACCTCTGGAGATCAAATCCAACACCCCACCCCCCCAAACCAAAGCAGGACCACCCAGGAACACGTCCAGATGGGTTTTGAAAGTCTCCAGAGAAGGAAACTCCACAGCCCCTCTGGGCAGCCTGCTCCTGGGTTCCAGAGTCTTCACACCAAAGAATTTTCCCCTGCTGGTCAGGTGGAACCTCCTGGGTTCCAGTTTGTGCCCACTGCCCTTTCTCTGCTGTGCCTGGCAACAGGACAAGAGCCTGGCCCCATCCCTCAACTCCATAATCAAGCTGCTAATACCATCCAGAAAACACAACCTGCAGCTGGAGTGCCACCACCACCCTCCAACCCCTGCTCATCTGTGCCATCAGGTGAAGCTCAGAAGTGCAGTAGCAGGACATCTCCACTAGATGCTCAAGGCACAAGCCAAGAGTAAACCAGCTGGCAAAGCTAAAAATACCCAAACCATGTGAAGAGTGGACAGAAACAGGAGCCCAGAGACATTCTGGGACTATCTTTAGACACAGAACCTTTGTGCTACAGACTCAGATTTTAACTGGATGAGATTTCAAGCAACTGAAACAGCTGAAATGTCATCTGAGTCCTGACTGCTGCCAGGAAACATGGAGCACTCAAACCTACCTCCTCCCCAGTGAAGCAGAGCAGTGCTACTGCTCTGTGCCCTCTCCCCACGTTCACAATTCAACTGCTCACATTCACGACCAAAACCTGCAACTAAGGCTAGCAGACAGGACCAGAACACATGGACACAGGGATAACTCCCCTTAGACCACCAGAAACCAGCAGGGTGGGGGAAAGCAAGCTAGGAAATGCAAAGCTCTTGGTTTACACATGCATGAAGCATTGCAAACCAGACTAAGGTGAAAGAAGGGGCAGCAGCCACCCTTCAAGACAGCAATTGTGTCTCACAGTTCTGTTACATCTCTTCATCAGATCACTGCTGCAAGCTTCAAGCCAGCTTTGGGCTGTTGCAGGAGACAAGCAGCAAGCTTGTCACAGACAAGACAACCACAGCTACAACTACAGACCTGGAGGACAGCAAACCTGTGTTCTACACAAAGGGTGAACACCTGATGTGTCATCATGGAATGGTTGGCTTGGAAGAGACCTTTAAATCACTGAGTCAAACGCTTACTCCAGCACCGGCCAGGTCACCACTGAACTGTGGCCCTCAGCACCACATCTCCACGGCTTTGAAACTCCTCCAGGGATGGGGACTCCACCACTGCCCTGGGCAGCCTGGGCCAGGCCTTGAAACTGCTCAAGGGAAAGAAATTGCTCCTCGTGTCCAAATTAAATCTCCCCTGGGGCACCCTGAGGCCATTTCCTCTTGTCCCACCACTTGTTCCTTGGGAGAAGAGCCTGACCCCCACCTGGATATGGCCTTCTTTCAGGGGGTTGCAGAGAGCCAGGTCACCCCTCAGCCTCCTTTTCTCCAGTATGAACAACCCCAATACCCTCAGCAGTATCCCAACCTGCTGTGCAGTGTCCAACCCTCTTGAGGACAGCTTGAGCTTACCATGTTTGCTGGAGTTTTGCTCTAACGAGGTGTTCACAGAGATGCTGTCCACTGTAGTCCATTTCCTCAGTCTAGACTGTGGCTCTTTAATACTGCTCATGTCCAGGTTTACATTCAAGTTTGAGTTCATTCCTAGAAAGAGAGACAGCTTCACAAACACAGACCCCCAGCACTGCCACCGCTGCTGTCCTCCCAAACAGCGCAGAGCAGATTGCTGGGGTGGCCTCATGCTTCCAAGCCTGCTTTGGAGAAAGGTTCTAGCACTAAACACAGTCAGCTTGCTACAGAGAGCAGCTAAGCTAAGCAATGCAAAGCACTCAGAGCTCTCAGATGATGTCTTCACACAAAGGTGTCAGAGGAAGAAGCCATTGAGGAGGTTCAAGGAAATGCCAGCAGCTGGAGATGTGCCAGCAGCACAGCTGAGCCCATCTGTGCAAAGCAGGGGCTCTGGCCTTGGAGGAGCTGTGCTCACCTACAGCAGACACTTTCCTCAGCAGGAGGATGTCTGTACCCAACTCTGGTCAGGATTTACAGACACCACCCCAGTTCTGCTCCTCCAGCTGCTGGACCAGACCAGCACAGCTGCAGCAGCACTCGGTGTGAACTGCACAAGTCATGCTGCTGCTCCTCCTCTGCTCAGCCTGCTCACCCTGGAGAAAAACCTCACTAAGAGGAAACAAACCCAACTTGCCCTGGCCTTTCTAAGCTGTTCTACTCCAGCAAGTTGATCTGCCAGAGAATCTACATGATGCCAACCCAAGTACCTGTGAGGATCAGCTACTCTGGCCTTGGACAACGTGCCCACACGTTGGACTTTGGCACACCTGCTCTCCTTCCAGGTCTGTAAGAGCCCTTCATTCACAACAGAGCTGGTTACATTTCCAGCCCTTCAGATCCACTTCCTCCATTTCGGACACCAAACCACTCCAAGATTTCAATGTAGGGCCAGGGCCACCCAGGGAACTTCTCAGATCTACCAGGAACACCTTTAGCAGCACTGCAAATGAATGCTGAGCTGTGCTCCTGGGTCCACAGCTGCAGCAGCTGGTTTGGTGGGTTGGGCTTTTTGTTTGGTTTCCATAAAGGCACCAGCAAAGGTTGATGCCAGGAAAGCAGCCCCTGGAGAAGCCTCAGAGGAAGTGCCCAGGGATAGGACAGCTGAGTTTTGAGAAATACAACAACTACCAAGAGCTGCAACAGGAAACAGGGTGAGTCAGCTCAGTGCAGCTTCTGACACCTCTCTCTCTGGCATTCTGCTGCTGTCACGGCAATCACCTGTGCACAACAGCAACCTTGCCTCTGAAGAAGCCTGCACAGGTCAGAGATCTGGAGGAAAGTGAGGAAGATGACAAGCTGGTAGATGGGCACAGCCAGCTGACCAGGTTAATGCTAGCCCCCTGCCAGGCACAGGCCTCTGTCCAGGGCTCCACATTTGAAACCTGTGCACTGGGGGCTGGACATCAGCCCCTGGGCAGAATCTGTCATTGAAAGCCCTCCCAGAAGGGATTTTTCACAGCCAGCTGTGGAAGGTTTTCCCCTGTTCACTGTTTGGTGGAAGAAGGCTATTATTATGATGAGAAACACTGAACTCTAGACAGGAGCTGGGGATGTGGCTGCAGGGCTGGCTGGCTAGAGACCTCCACCCACCCCCGATCTCTGCTTCTGAGGAACAAACACCCATAGACTCTCCACAGGCTCAGCTCCCCAGCGTGTCAACAGGACCTCCTGCTTCTGTTGCCAGGTCTCCTGGCACTATTGTTAGAATGTGGAGAGAACAACCTAGCTCTGAGATCTCCCAGAAGACAACTGGGGAAGTTCAACTCCTCCTCACTCCTAGGCTACTACACTCTGCACTTGGAGGATGCTACCAACACTCCTCTGGACTCTGTGTTTCACTCAAGGGTGAAGAAGCTCCAGGAATCTCCCGTTTCTACCCTTAAGCTCTTATCTGTGGGCTGAGTGTGGCTCCACTTGCTCAGACCACTACAGCACTACTCCAGAGGGATCCCAAAGAAGCCTTAGGCACACTGCAGCAGGTTCCTGAGGGACCTCAAAGCAACCCTACACAAACTGCAGGTTCCTGAAACGTGGCAATGATTAAGGCGAGAAAGCAGCTGCTGAACAGTGGTATGCAACAGTGCAACTGCAGAAATGCAACACAGGGGAACCCAGGGTGGGCAGGCTGCAAGTGCTCATCAGGAAGTTTGGTGACAAATATCCCTTCCTTCAGTCCTAACACAGGGTCTCCAACAGCCAAACAAACTCCAGTTTCCTGCCTTGCCCTCTGAATGAAAGCAGGAGCTAGATCTTGATGCCAGTCAGCAGCAGCAGCAGCAAATGTTAAGCAGCAGCCTGCAGGGAAGTGGCCAGAAGCAGAACTGCAGGGTGCCACACGCAGTGCAGCAGCAGGGCCTGCAGCCACCCACTGGCTCTACGGCATTCTCCCTAAGCAGGGGGAAGGCAGCAGCAGTCTGTGTTAAACAAACCTTTCTACAAAGGGTAATGAGAGTGCAAAGGAGTCAGCCCAGCAGAAAGAATCAGATCAATGTAGGAGAAAAGCAAACCAAAGAGGAGTAGAACAGGATAAGGAACAGGAAGCAAATGGTGCATGGCTGTACTAAGTACAGGGCAGCATTAAAAAGGGACCTAAAGTAAGGAGAAAATATACAAGCCTGGAATTTCTGAAGTAGAAATTGGACAGAAGCCTGGAAAGGTAGGGAGAAAGAAAGAGGAGATGTTTGTGTTCAGAAATGTGCAGACTTTTTGCCTGAATGAGATAAGCAACCTTTAAAAATGCAGAGCTAAAAGCTTCCTCTCCTGGACACCACCGGAGGGGAAATGCAGGGTTTGCTCTGCCTGTGTGACTGGAGAGTCACTGACAAGGATCTGAAAATCTGATGAAATGAGGCCACAGCAGTGCACTCTGCTTCTAGAAGTCCTTCAGCTCTAGGAAATACAAACTGCAGAAGGACTTTGGATCACCCTTGGGACCCAGAGGACAAAAAGGAAACAGAAGGATTCATAGAATCACAGACTGGTTGGGGTTGGAAAGGATCTTAAAAGCTCATCCAGTTCCAACCCCTTGCCACGGGCAGGGACACCTCCCACCAGCCCAGGTTGCTCAAGGCCTCATCCAGCCTGGCCTTGAACACCTCCAGGGAGGGAGCATCCACGACCTCCTGGGCAACCTGTCCCAGTGTCTCCCCACACTCACTCTCAAGAATTTCTTCCTAATCTCCAGCCTCAACCTCCCCTCCTCAACACTGAAAGAAGCCCTTGTGAAAAACATTCTTTGGTCAACAAAGGTAACCCCACAAGGAACCACCACTGCCACCAAACCCCCAAGTGCTAACAGGACTCTCCAGCTGCTTGTTTCCCAGAGACAGGCCCCAGGGAGAGCAAGGCTGTGCCACAGCAGGCTGTGAGGACGGAGAACCCACCTATAGGGAAGCTGCTGAACGCATTTATTGGCGAAGAGCCTTTCTGCAGCTCAGGAGTAGCGTGGGGCAGGACATTCTCAAGGAAGGATTTCATGGAGGGCTGATGGAGTGACTGCTGTTGGGAGGGTGGAGTCTGCTGCTTCATTAACAGGTTTGGATCAAGCTGACGGGACTGTTGCATCATCTGTTGCTGCATACTAAGAGATCGACCCTTGGAAAAGAAAACAGAGCAGTTCCACCATCAACAGGCACCAAAGCAGCTTCTCCACCTCTCCAGAAGGTCACAAAACACAGCTCTGGGCTCCGTGCACCTCTGCACAGCACAAGCCCAGCCTCAGGCTGAGTCACTCCTTCGAAGGCGGTCAAGCCCCCCGGCCGCTCCGGGGCACTTTTAACGCAACTGGTGAGCAGAAACGCAGCCCAGGAGGAAGTGAATAAAGAAATGTGGTTCTTTACCTGCTGCTCCTGCTGCTGACGACCACCAGAAGGCATGCTTCGACTCTGGGCTTTTTGCTGCTGAGCCAACAACCGCTAGGAGACAGTGTGTGGTGGTGGGTGTTGGAGGAACAGTTACGGCTGCCACAAGTCTCTTTACTTAAGACTTTCAAACCCAACAGAGGGCGAGTAGGCTTTTGTTAGCTTACCTGTAACTGGGAGATCTGAGAAAGCTGGTTTAACTGGGACAGTTGATTCAACATGGCTACCTGTTGTGGGCCAAAAAGTGGGCTCAGGCCACCGTTGTTTGGTGCATACTTCAGTAATGATACTGGAACCTGCAAAACGGGCCAGAGGAGGAGTGACCAACAGCAGCCTGCAGCTAGTCATCACAGAATGGAAGGGGAGGTTGGAAGGGACTGCTGGAGACCATCCAGCCCAACAACCCCCCCCGCCCTCTCCCCCAACTGCCAAAGCAGGGTCACCTTGAGAAGGTCACACAGAAACACATCCAGGTGGGTTTGGAATGTCTCCAGAGATGGAGACTCCACCACCGCCTCTCTGGGCAGCCTGCTCCAGGGCTCCATCACCCTTAAACTAAAGAAGTTCCTCCTCGTGTTTGGATGGAACTTCTGATGTTCAAATGTTCATACTAGATGTGGAGTGTTTGAACATCTGGTCAACACCTGTCCAGTTTCTGAAATCCTCACCAAACCAAGCATGGCTTCAAAGACTTAGACAACAACCAGCACCACCAAAGCAAGCCCCGCTCTCTGAGGCAGCGTTCTGGTGGCTCACACACAGAAGGTCTGATGGACTCGATTACCTGAGGGGACAGTAATGGAGGAGGCACTTGAGCACGTGGATTAGGCTGAGATGAATTAAGAGGTTGTGCTGGAGGCTGCTGCATGCTCCTGGGCTGTGCTGCTATATTACCAACACCAAACATACTGGGATTGCCATTCTAGGGGAAAGATGGACAGTCAGTGACAAGAGACCTCTGCTGCTACTCTTCCCACCCCAACACATCTAAACGAACCAGGCCTCAACCCCACAGGGACTGGGATGTGACACCAACAGGTATCAAACGCTGTCAGTATCACGCCAAGGACGTGCCCCCAGCCTTACCTGTCTAACAGAATTCAAGTTTTGCATACCCAGCCCTGCTAGGGAGCCCAGGGCTTGGTTAGGTAGTGCATTATTTGAAGGGGAAGCTTCAGGTTTTGATTGGACATAAACTGCAAGTTTTGGGACTCGTCTGCTACAATGCCATCCTGCTCGGACACACAAACCGATGCACAAGAGCCAGCCAGCAAGCAAGCAGAAGGGAGAAACCATTGCCAGGAGCAGAAGGGAAGAGTCACAGGACAGTCCAGCACCAGCAGGAGATAGGCAGAAAACAAAAGAGATCAGGTTAGTCGTCGGCACCGCGAAGGGGCTACCCAAAGTGTTTAGTGGCTATCTATCAGAGAACAGATCTGCCTGAGGGACCCACCAACCCCCTCCCCCTCAACACTGTCCTCTGCACTCCAGGCAGGCAGCCCAGGAGCACACAGCTGCCTAACTGCATCGCCCCTGCATGCCCACAGGTGCCCAGCAGCGAGCGCCAGACTGACCTTATCGAAGTAAGGACCGCGCTCCATGGAAGACTCTTTGGGAACCTGCGGGCGCGAGCCGGGGCCCTTCCCCACCGCGCGGTTGTAATCTCCAGCGCCCAGCCCGTGCTTCTCCAGCTCCAGCCGCTTCTCCTGCAGTAACCCTGGGGGGGACAGCAGGGGTGGGCCACAGCCAGGCCTTACTGCCTCTGCCAGGCTCTGCTCAGCAAGAGCTGAACTGCTCCTGCTCTCAAGCCTGATACTAAAACCCATCCCTTTAGCTTGTAACCCTCCGGGCTCCACCGAGAAGGGAGAGGAGACACCGTGAATTGATGGCCGCGGTGGGGCTGGGCTCTCCTCCCATGTAACAGGCAACAGGCTGAGAGGAAATGGCCTCAAGTTGCCCCAGGAGAGATTTACAGTATCACAGCACATTAGAGGCTGGAAAGGACCTCAAGAGATCATTGGGTCCAACCCCCCTGCCAAAGCAGGATCACTTAAGGCAGACCGCACAGGAATGCATCCAGGTGGGGTTTGAAAGTCTCCAGAGGAGACTCTACAGCCTCTCAGGGCAGCCTGCTCCAGGGCTCTGTCACCCTCACTGTAAAGAAGTTTCTCCTCATGTTGAAGTGAAACCTTCTATGTTCAAGCTTGAACCTGTTGTTTCTTGTCTTATTAGTCTGCACCACCAAAAAGAGTTTGACCCCCACCACTTGACACCCACTCCTCAGGTATTTATACACATTGATGAGATCTCCTCTCAGTCTTTAGGTTTAGGTTGGATAGGGCTGTCAGGGCCTCGGTGCCAGGCTGCCCAGGGCACTGGTGGAATCCCCATCCCTGGAGCTGTGGAGATGTGGTGCTGAGGGCCATGGTTTGGTGGTGACCTGGCAGTGCTCAGATAAAGGTTGGACTTGCTGATCTTTGAGATCTTTTCCAGCCTCACTTTTAAACTGGAATAGAGTGCAAACACCCCATTGTAAACTGGAATAAAGAGTGCATCTGTAAGAAAAACTCCAATGCTACAATTCCTTGGAATTCAGTAGTCTGTTATCAGGAGATATTGCTACTAATCTATGAGAGAATTCTACTGGGTTTGATTTGCTGGAGGAATCCTGACAGTCAGGGGACCCAAACCTGCCCACAGATCATTTTGCACCCAGGTTTACACATCTCTAACACAACTGTTCAGTATTATCTGAGCTCTTGGAACTAAAAGTGTGTTTCCCAGGCTGAGCCATGAGCAGTGAGTGTGGGATTGGGCACATTTCTGGTGCTCTTTTGTGCAGGTGTCCAGAAGGTAACTGAGATGTTCATACTACATGAAACAAACCCACCACAGCCTGAAGACATCCTTTCTGGTCAGGTTAATGCAGCTCAGCTCAGCTTGGCCTACAGATGATGTGACTGCAGCAGCCAGGTGATGCAGCTGGGCAGCAGCTCACAGCCACAGTTGGGGTTTTTTTCCACTCTATTCCTTTTTCACTACTCCTGGTTTTTAGGGGAACTGTTTAACTATTTACAGGCAGATCTACAGACATTATATATGGTTTTTAAAAGGCAACATGCAGTGTATAAACTAAAAGAGAGACTGAAAAGGAAAGTAATAACCCCCCAGCTAGGTTATCCTCTTCTTACCTCCAGACATGTCCATCTTATTGCTCTGTATGGTTTCTTCTGGTGATTCTCTCTGCAGTAATAAAATGAATGACAATTATTTAGCAATAATGTAAGCTTAAACAAAGATTCCTACACCCTATTTCAGTGCAAACCTGCAAGGAAAAATAAAGTAAGCTCTTGAAACTAACCAGATGCTATTTGAAAGCATTTTCTCCCTTTAGTTGCTACCCACCTGCAAACAGGGATCCACCAGAATCCCTATGAAGTGTTAGGTAAAACACCAGGCTGCTGGATGAACACTGGGACAGGCTGCCCAGGGAGGCTGTGGATGCCCCCTCCCTGGAGGTGTTCAAGGCCAGGTTAGATGAGGCCTTGAGCAACCTGCTCTAGGGGAGATGTCTCTGCCCACAGCAGGGGCTGGAACTGGATGATCTTTAAGGTCCCTTCCAACCCAAACCATTCAAGGATTCCATGAGCTCCTGGGCAGTGTCTACAACCTCACTTTTGATCAGTAACTAAGGCTTTTTGTAATGAGGATGCAAATAAAAGGGATGGATGGGTGACAGAGGGTAAAGAAACAAGTATAGGGACAGTGAGAGTGACTTCTAGGCAATGAAGCATATCAGGCTCTGCATGGAAATCAGCACTGGGTGCAGGCAGTGAAGGCCAAGGCCAAGGCAAATACTTACTGAGAAACTGAGATTGGTGAATTGCTTAAGGAATGGATTGATCCATGTTTCATCATGCTTGTTTCCACCTTTCATCATTCCCTTCAAAACAGAAAGAGATTCCTGTGAGACTCAGATGTTCACTACCTGCTGCTTCCATCACACCACAAAGGGCTGTGGATGAAGGCTGAAGACTGGTGGAGCTTCACTGAGCGCAGCAACCCGCTCTGTCCTAGCTTCCAGAAATGACAGTGGTGCAGAAGGCTTCACTCAGCCTTCACCCCAACACAAGGAGGACATGGAAGTGTTTGAACAGATCCAGAGAGTGCCCACAAAGGTAATAAGAGGCTGGAGCACCTCTGCTATGAGAACAGGCTGAGGGAGTTGGGGTCATTCAGCCTGGAGAAGGCTCGGGGGAGACCTCAGAGCAGCCTTCCAGTAGCTGAAGGGGGCTACAAGAGAGCTGGGTAGGATTTTGACACAGGCCTGGAGTGACAGGATGAGGGGGAACAGCTTCAAACTGGAAGAAGCTCCAGTTAGGTCAGACATTAGGGAGAAACTCTACACCACAAGGGTGGTTAGACAATGGAACAGGCCATCCAGAGAAGTGAGGGCGGGGGCCCAAGCCTAGAAGCCTCCACGGCCAGGCTGGATGGGGCCTTGAGCAGCCTGGACTAGTGGGGGGTGTCCCTGCCCATGGCAGAGGGTTGGAACTGGGTGATCCTTGAGGTCCCTTCCAACCCAACCCATTCTGTGCCTCTGTGATTACCTTTGTGGGCATTTTTTTCATGTAGGGTGGCCAGTTCAAAGATGGGTTTGCTTCTTGTGAAGAACTGCTGTTCCACATTCCAATCTCCACATCCTCCTCTTCCTCCCAGCTGGTCTGACGATTGCCTGTCAATGGCATATCATCTCCACACCAACTATCTTGCATAGATTTAGGCCCTGGGTAGTGAAAAAAACCCCAGCACATTAACACTCCAGTAGCAAACAACTGCCCTTAACACAAAGTTGGTTTCATGTTTAAGACAAAAAGCCCTCAATCATGTCAAGCTCCTCACTTCCCCATCCTCGCTTAGTCAAAGATGATGCAGGAAGCACTCACCAGGTTTATTTGAAGCCTGTTGACCAAGAGAAGCATTTCCCCATCCAGAGGTGCCTGCTGCATCGCTGATGGGTTCTCCCCAGCTAGTACCAGTATCCATGGGCTTCCCCCACGCTGAAGTTCCATTATCTACAGTGGTGGCTGGAGTAGAAGGCTCTCCCCAACCTTTTGAAAGCAATATGAGTTACTGGCATGTTTTTAAACAGGATTCCAAAAACCTGTCTAGAGAGACTCAGGTGTTTTGCCTTTTCTACATCCTATCACACAACAAAGGGCACAGGAATGGGCACTGATCTGCTGTGTGACAGCTGGGAGCCCTTCCAGTAACAAAAGTAATTACAAGAATCCAAATGGCACATGGAAGGGCTGGCATTTTGGTAAGAGAAATGTCTAAGGTATTAAGCTCCTAAGAGCTGCTCATTATATTTAAGCTGCTCCCCTTCACACGTGGAAAAGAGAGCACGAAGCTCCTCGCGGCCACCACGCAGGCTCAGCTGCAGGCTCACCATTCACTGCTCCCACAACTACAAGAGCAGAAAGGATGATCTGGAACCCACCTACAACCATCCCCCCTTCATTCTCTCTCAGTTAGAGGCAGCTCTCTGGCAGCATGAAGCTTTAACTGGTTTAGAATCAAATGGAAAACCTCACTTTTGTTCCTCAGGTTCTAGTTGAGGCCTTCCCCTCTCCCCACAGCCCGGAGCTCCAGCAGAGCTGTCCAGTTGTTATTACTGGAGCTGTTCAAACTACAACAGCGCTTCCACTTGGGATAAAAATGGCCATGAGCACTGTTGCTGCTGCTGAGAAATACAAACAGCACCTCACTGGCACCTTCCTCTTGCCACCCTGCAGCTACAATCCTCTCCACTGAAGCAAGAACAAAGAAGAGAAAGCAGAGGGGCATAAAACCAAGCCTTACCAGAACCCGAACCGCTCTCCTTGCTAGACATGGCACTTGAAGACAGTAGCTGCTGATGTACCTGTGCTTGCTGGTCTGAACTGCTGCTACTGTTTGGGACATTTTTATTCCACATATTCACATTTTTGTAGTTGTATTTGCTCGGGTCACCCCAAGCAGAAGTTCCATCATCAATTTCCATCTTGCGGCGGATGGACTCCGGGGACGGCTCCTCCCAGCCCGTGGGTTCCTCCTCCTTCGCTGCTGCCGGCATCGGCCCGCCCAGCCAGCCCGACCCCGGGGGTTTGGTCGTGGCAGACGGGGCCCCCCAAGAGCCAGCATCCTGTTTGTTCCATTCTGGAGAGTTGATTTGCTTTGATGAATCCCCCCAGACTTGAGGCTGGTTGGCTTTAGGAGGCTCTCCCCAGCCCTGGCTCTGATTAGGCTTTGCGGGCTCATCCCACGCTGCAGAGCTGTTTGGGTTTGTGTTATTCCCTCCCCAAGGAGCAGAACTTGATTTACCTGGCTCGTTCCAACCAGACACTGATCTGTCACTGTCACTACCTCCTGAACTGGATTTCTTCGACTCACCCCAATGGTTGCTTCTCGAATTTTCACCCCAGCTATCACCGGCAGAAACTGCCCAACCCTGGCTGGCCTTCTGTCCATCTACCCATCCCTGTTTGATCTTCTGGGAGTCATTCCAAGATGACTTTTCCTCTTTGCCACTTCCCCACGATTGATTGCTCTTGACCATTACTGTAGCAGCAGAATCTTCTTCCCACCCCCCTTGGCTGTTTGACCCTTTGGAGTCTCCCCACCTTGTGGCAGCCTTTGGCTCTCCCCACCCTGACACAGATGAGGTATCATTATTATTAGGGCTAGGTCTATCCACACATCCCCTGAGCTGGAAGTCTGTGTCACAGAGCCTCCCCAGGCCTCTGTCCCATTGTCAGTTTTTCGCTCCCCCTCGGTGACGTCTCGGTGTCCCAGGCAGTGTTCTGTTTGATTGGAGTCTGTCCCCAGCCCGAGTTGGAGAGGACACGTGGGTCTAGGTCAGTTCTGGTCACTATGCTTTGGAGCAGCGCGTGCTGGTCGACCTTCCTCCTCTCGCGGCTCTGCCCCTCCGCGCTCCCTCTGTCCTCGTGGCATCCAGTGCTCTCTGAACTACCCTCGCTGTCCCCTGTGCCCGCCTTGGCCCAGGCGCTGCCCTGCTCGGGCAGCTGAGGAGCAGCGGGGCTCTGGCTGCTGAGCTCCTCCTCCTCAGTAGGCTTCCAGCCGTTTGTAAACTTCCTGCCGCCGGCGCTCTCGCCGGAGTGCTGACCGCTGGGCGCTTTGCTCCACTCCCCGTTGGCAACGGCGCCGCCGCCGGTCTGGGCAGGGCTGCCCCACCCTCTTCGACTCCCGCCAGCGCCTCCACCGTTTCCACTTCCCCAGGGCACGTTCTGGGAGCCGCCTGGCCCTGCCTCCCACACCCCTCCTGCTTTACTCCCGTTGAGCTGAAAGTTAGTGCTGCCAGGCCCGCTGCCGCCCGGCTGCATTAGAGTTGCATTCACAGTGTCACCATTAGCTTGGCTGTTGGGGCCTGGACATTTGTCTCCAGAGTAACTAGAACCATAGGCACCCCAGGAAGTACCGTAAGAGCCGCCAGTCTTGGCCTCCCCGTTGCTCAGGTGAGCCATGGAAGTGCCGTTTGGAACCGGGGAGGCCTGGATCTGAGGGTGGTTCATTGTGCTCAAGCGCCAGGCCCCGTGCCCTGCGTTACTGGGCAGCTCGTTCATCTGCACTGAACCAGCAGAGTTTGGTAAACTAGAGGTCATAAAGTTAGTGTTATTTGGTCCATTCATTTCAGTGTTAAGGTTTTGAGGTTGCCCACTGAATGAAACCTTCCTTGTACCATTGACTTCAGAATCGCAGCTTTCCTGAAGGCTTCCCCAGGAACCATGGGCTGAGCCACCCACCTTGGAGCTAATACTCTGACTGGTAGAGATCTGACCTATGGTACTGCACTGAATACTTGTGCCAGGATTACCACTCCCTACAGACCCTTTCAGGGCATGTCCATTGTTCTCCAATACAGGCCAGGCACCATGGTTGCCATTCGAATTCAAAGTGCTTGGATTTAACCCTCCATTTGATGAAGAGTTTATGGTGCCCCAAGCATTCATTCTATTGTTGCTACTTTCAGATTTGCTGTCAGGAGCATCCACAGAAACTTGACATGTGCTTATTATGGTTCCATGGGACAACCCCCAGGGCCCATTGATACTTCCATTGCCCACATTATTGCTGTTGCTACCAACCACAAACTTATTCTGAGAACCGTGTCCGACGCCGTTCCGAATGCCTTCGCCGTCACCACCTGCGCTCCCTGAAGCCATGATCACCAGGTTCCTCTCTGACCCAGAGCTAGAGGCAGAGTCAGTGTCCATACATTCTGATGTCAGCTCTGGGTCACTGCCAGTGATTGATGGCCATGCTTCTTTGTCAGAGCCGTCTACAATAACTTTATCCCAGTTTGTGCTGGAGTCACTGTTCGAAGAGACTGGTCCCCAGTGAGAATTTTCATAATGGGATCCTAGACCACTGTGGTTCAGATCTAAAGGGAAGAAGGAAAAGTCCAAGGGCATTATTATAAACTTGGCATCATTACTGCACTGAGCAGAAGTGGGGAGGGGAGAGGGGGAAGCATAAAGATACTAAGCCAGGAACGGTTTTGCTTCTTCTGACGCTGCAGGCACAGAAGGTGCCAGAGAAAGGTCCAGCTGCTCAGCACACTGCCACACATCACCTCCAGCACTCCACACCATGCAGAGCTGCACTCTCACAGAGAGCACCAAGGAACACCCCTGAAGGTACAGTTTTTGGCCAGAGAGAGAGAGGGTTTTACAAAGACTCTGCATCAGCACATGCAAAGCATCTGCTAAAGGGTGCACGCGTTGCAAACTAAACCCAGGTGAAAACCAAAGACCTCCTTAAATAGAGGCAGGACACTGAAGTGACCTGGGAGTGCCAGCTGCTCTGTGGCAGCAGATCACACACCTTGCCATCCCCATTAAGGACACTGCTTGAGGTACAGAGGATCTGAGCTCACTCCTTCTAGAAGCCCAGAACTTCTCCTCCTCATTTACCCAAGCACTACCACTGCTGTCTCCGTAAGTAAGCTGCTCAAGTCTGAGATGCATGACCTGGATGATCTAGGAGCAAACAGGCAGGAGCAAAGCAAGAAAGCTTACAGTGAAGTTACCAGGGACAGTCTGCTGAGTACCACGCCAGTTTTGGTCTATTGGTAATTAATTTGTAATCAATATCAACATTATTCATCCTACAGTAAAAGAGAATCTTGGCAAAGACCCTGCCTCGATGAGCACATACAGCAGGGATCACTCACAGCTCCTTGAGTCCTGTGTCCAGCTCTGGGCCCCTCAGTTTAGGAAAGATGTTGAGGTGCTGGAAGGTGTCCAGAGAAGGGCAACAAAGCTGGGGAGGGGTCTGGAGCACAGCCCTGTGAGGAGAGGCTGAGGGAGCTGGGGTTGCTTAGCCTGCAGAAGAGGCTCAGGGGAGACCTTCTTGCTCTCTGCAACTCCCTGAAGGGAGGTTGTAGCCAGGAGGGGGTTGGTCTCTTCTGCCAGGCAAGCAGCAGCAGAACAAGAGGACACAGTCTCAAGCTGTGCCAGGGGAGGTTTAGGCTGGATGGTAGGAAGAAGTTCTTCATAGAAAGAGAGATTGGCCATTGGAATGTGCTGCCCAGGGAGGTGGTGGAGTCACCATCACTGGAGGTTTAGGAAGAGACTGGATGGGGTGCTTGGTGCCATGGTTTAGTTGTTTAGATAGTGTTGCATGATAGGTTGGACTTGATCTCAAAGATCTTTTCCAACCTGGTTAATTCAAGTCTAGTCTAGTCTAGTCCTCCAGTGGCCAGGCTGGTGAAAGCTTGAGAGAAGCCAAGCAACAGTTAAGCTTCACTTGGTAACCACAAGGTGAGAAACAAGGATCTTGGTGCAGGAGAGTGCAACAGGGAGTGAGGAAAGGATCCTAATGGCAGAAACAGTGCCTGGAGTGCCTGGCAGCTCCATGGGCTTGGAGGAGAGATCCACAGAGCATCCTGGCCAAGAGCTGGGAGTCACACCTTCAGCTGAACATAGCCCAGAACCTGCTTCTGGATGTTTACAGAAGGACAAACCCTGCAGTACCTGAGCAATGCCAACAACCCCCAAGAGTTCAACTCTCATGCTATTTTAGGGAGGCGTTTAACCAAAATTGAAAGACTTGAGGTGCCTGCACTCACCAAGGAGAGCATCAACAGCATTAATGCTGCCCTAGCAACCCAAAGTGCTGGTTACCCAAACGTCAGCCCAGAACAGGAGATCGGCTTCAAAACCAAAGCACAGCGATGGCCAACGGCCTGGGCTGTGTGTGGAGAGAGGACAGGGAGAGAGGCCACGACTCCAGGCCAGGGGCAGAAGGGAAACGAAACCTAATTTGCACAACAAGAGAAGAGAGAAAAAGAAACTGATACTGAGGGATATCCTCTGCCTCTGCTTCAGAGGAGATGCAGGGTTTGTAAGGAGCCAACACACAAACAGCAAGTGGTGATTCACGCTCCCAGGCACTCAGCGCTTCATCCTCTCACACACAAACCTCCTCTGACTGACATCTTCCTGCTGGACAGAAATGGGAGCCTCTGCTCAGGACTATCCCCAGCTGAAGCTCCACATCCCATCCATTTCTGACATGGAGCACACACACAAGGTGTTAGCTCCGACTTTCCTGATCTGGCAGACACCACAAAAACACCTTCAAAGCCAAACAATTCCAGCTGACAACATTTGGTGCACAGCAAAACAAGCCAGGAACAGCCTACTCTCAGTTTACTCCCCCAGACTACTCAGAAGTTGCAACTCAACTTTTGCTGCTCAAATCCTGGACATGCACCAAAACCCCAACCAAAATCCAACTTGTTCACACAGAGCTGTGAATCTGCAGTGCCAGTAAGCTGTTAAGGTTGTGTTCAGCAATTTGTAATGCAGCACTTCAATGCCTTCCAGCTAGGAGTGATCCCCACAGGAGATGTCTGCAAGAAACTGAAGGGATTTTCTAAGGTGGTTGGTTTGTTTTGAAGTGTCTGCACACAGGCTCATAGAACCAGCAGGACTGAGAAAGGTAAATTAAGAAATACCTGAACCTTGCCCACTCTGTCTCCTTTTCCAGGCCCAGCCCATCCTGGCACCCCCAGAGTGGCAGTACTTTGTCAGTTACCATCTCATTGCTCCTCATGAAGAAATGCACTGGAGGTAAAGAAGCTTTGCAGCTTCTACTAAGCAAGCTCAAAAGCACCTTGAGTATGAAATGTCAAACCCAAACAGCTGAGACCTGCTTGTTACCATCACAGAATGGTTTGTCCAGGGAAGAGAAAAAGGTCTTTGAGTCTCTGTCTTCTCAAAGCACTCCAAATCAAGAACAAGTAGCTGTAGCTGCCTCCACAGAGGCTTCCTAACTGCAAGGGCAGGACAGGAAAGGTGCCAGGACAAGGATGTGGTGTCCCTCATGCCTAGCCCAGCACAAGGGGTGCTCTTCCAGAGGGAACTGTCCTGCACATCTTCCTTCTCTCCCCCACCAAGGGCTCTGGCCCCATCCTGTGCTGGAACAAACACCCCTGCAGTGGCCAAATTCAAGCCAAGTGAAAAGAAGGGAGGGGATTACAGAGGAGGCTGAACATTAGTCCACCTTCAAGGTAAAGAGGAGAGATGCAAGATGAAATGTTCTCCTAAGTAAGGTGCCCAGAGCAGCCTGAAGGGTCCATGGCCAGTACCACCCATGCCACAGTGCTACCTGCAGTGTTTCATTCCATCCAGCCTGTCCCCAAGCCCTCAGGCAGCACATCCACTCCAAAATGTTCATCAGCAAATGTTCTTGACAATCAAATCCAGCAAGCACCACACACAGCTGCAGGCCTCCACCTCCCTGCTACCCACCCCCAGCATCACCTCCACATTCACCACAGAAAGGTCCAGAACATCCTGCACAATGCTGTGAGGTGCCCCTGGTGCACAGCACAGATCTCTTCAGTACCACATTGAGGGGACATGGAGGCACCCAGGTGAAATCAGAATTAAAGACACTTAATCCTTTAAAGCTGAGGTGTCACAGCCCAAACCATCTGCTATGGGATGAGTTGTGAGAGGTGACTGAAGAACACCCAAAATGTGAAGCCAAGAGGAGGATGTGATGGCACAACGAAGGTCAGGCACTCACACAGCACATGCCAGTGAAAAACAGAAGCCAAAGAACAAACCAGATCAGTTCAAACTCAGACACGGTGGTGTGCAAGAAGTGAACTGCTACAGACAGGGAGAGCAAACCAAGGGTGAGATGGGAATAGCTGACCTGACTGGTTAGGGGAGTGGCTCACCAAGTCCCGAATGGGAGGCATGCCTAAAAAAAACAGAGAGCAAGAAAGTCACAGGAGAGTCACTGCAGTGAGCTGGCACCTTGAGAACAGCCCCAAACCACTCCCTGCTTTGCAATCCTAGAGTGGCTCAGTTGGAAGGGACCTCAGAGCTCATCTACTCCAACCTCTCTGCCATGGGCAGGGACACCTCTCAACTAGACTCAGCTGCTCAAGGCCTCATCCAAGCTGGCCTTGAACACCCCCAGGGAGGAGGCATCCACAACCTCTCTGGGCAACCTGTTCCAGAGTCTCACCACCCTTGTACTGAAGAGCTTCTTGCTCAGATCCAGTCTAACTCTGCCCTCCCTCCGCTTCAAGCCATTCCCCCTTGTCTTGTCTCTAGACACCCTCATGAAAAGCTCCTCTGCAGCCTGCCTGCAGGTTCCCTTCATGTACTGGAAGGCAGCCCTAAGGTCCTCCTGGAGTCTTCTCTTCTACAAGCTGAACAACTTGAGCCCTCAGCCTATCCTCACAGCAGAGGTGCTCCAGCCCTTGGATCATCCTTGTAGCCTCCTCTGGACTTGCTTCAACAGCTCTGTGTCCTTCTTATGCTGGGGACACCAGAACTGGACCCATGATATTATTCAACTAACTCAGGTACTCTTTAACCCACAGAACTACTCCCAGTAAAGCAGCTGCCTCAACTCCCAGTCCAGCCTGGTGGCTGCAGCACACAGGGACCTGCTGGATCTCCCAGCCACACCAGCACAGGGTCAGGCAGAAGTGGGCAGGATGCAATGCAGATGGGACCCAGCTGAGAAAATACTGGGCTGGTGGTCACAAAAGCAGTGAAATGAAGGCTGGTGTAACCCAGAAGTCTTCTGGGACGTTTAACAGGTCATATAGAGACTTGTTAAATGAGTAGATTTCAACCCCTAGCTGGCAGCACACAGTTTGACCAGCAGAGCTTCATCTTGGAAACAAGTGAGTATCTGAAAGGTGACTATCACAGAGTCACAGAATGATAGGGGATGGAAAGGACATCCAGAGATCATCCAGTCCACCACCCCCTTGCCAGAGCAGGATCACCCAGGGCAGGCCACACAGGAACATATCCAGAAGGGTTCTGACTGTCTCCAGACAAGGAGACTCCACAACCTCTCTGGGCAGCCTGCTCCAGGGCTCCAGCACCCTCACATCAAGCAAGTTTTTCCTGCTGATCAGGTGGAGCCTCCCAGGTTCCAGTTTGTGCTCACTGCCCCTTGTCCTGTCATTAGGCACAGCAGAGAAGAGTCTGGCCCCAGCCTCTTGACTCCATAATCAAGCTGCTAATACTATCCAGAAAACACAACCTGCAGCTGGAGTGCCACCACCACCTCCAACCTCTGCTCATCTGTGCCTTCAGGTGAAGCTCAGGAGGGCAGTAGCAGGACGTCTCCACTAGATGCTCAAGGCACAAGACACTTCCTGGAATAAACCCCTTGTCCTGTCACTGCACATCACTGAGCAGAGCTTGGCTCCATCCTCCCAACACTGCCCTGCACCTCTTTATAACCATGAATGAGGACACCCCTCAGGCTCCTCTGCTCCAAGCTAAAGAGCCCCAGCTCCCTCAGCCTGTCCCCACAAGGGAGATGCCTTCAGCATCATCTGTGGTTCTGTGTTGGACTCTCAAGCAGTTCCCTGAGGTCCTTCTTGACCTGAGGAGCCCAGAGCTGGACACAATATTCCAGATGTGGCCTCACCAGGACAGAGTAGAGGCAGAGAAGAGCCTCTCTTGACCTACTCACCACAGCCCTTCTAATCCACCCCAGGCTGCCATTGGCCTTCTTGGCCACAAGGGCACATTGCTGGCTCCTGGGCATCCTGTTGTCCACAGGACAAGAACAAGATGACACAGTAAAACCCAACTGACTACTTCAAAACTCCTTCTTGGAATGGAGAGTCCTGCCAGTGCATTACAAAAATAAACACTGGAGAGCAGCATCAGAAACATTCCTGGAGAGCCACGTGGCTGAAGCGTTTCCACTGCCCTGCTGCCTTCACTTCAAGCACTGCTGCTCCAGGATCCAGCAAGCAGGGCAGCTCAGCAACTACAACCTGAAAGCTTCAGGCTGTTTTCCAGAAATCTCTTCTGAGGTGAAGGGGTTTGGAATCCCATCCTTTGCAGTGGATAAACCAATCCTTTGGAGGAACACTCAGCAAAGCTCCAGAAGAAACTGCCTGTGGGAACAGCTTCACTCATTACTGCTGTGTGCCCACCAGAAACTAAGCAAGTGTGTGTCCAAACCACCAGGTGTGAGCATGCTTCCAGAGCAGATCCCTTGGAAAAATCCAGCTCCCTACAAAGAAAGGGAGGTTTTTTTTTCCCCAGCCCAACACAGCCTGCTCTTCTTCCCCCACAGATGAGCAGCACTGCATGCTGGGGCACTCACAACAACCCCTGGAACAGATACAGTTGCTGCTCCTGGAAGGGTGTCTGAAGAGAATGCACAGCAGGCCAGGAGAATAAAGGCCAACTACATTCAAACAGGAATAACGGGGAAGTTGGATCCATTCTGTAAAGACAACTAAGCTTCAGGTAGATGAACAAAGGACAGCTCTGACCCAACAACAAAGAGCAATCCTGACATTCTAAACAAGCTGCACCCTGGCTGTGTCTCCAGGTAGGAAGTAAAAAACCTACCAAAGTCTTGAGGTGCTGCTCAGAACGCCCTGGGGAGGTGCCTGTGAGCCCCTTCCCTGTGAGACCTGTGCATCAAAACTGGGTGCAGAGAAGATGGTTCACACCATGACTGTGCTTGGACTGATTATTTGGATCAAGACTTGAAACTGAGAAGACAGCAGTGGTCATCTCTGAAAGCCTGGAGACTGCACAGACAGCAGCTGGCACGAACCACATGTGCTGGAAACCAGCTCAAGCCAGCTGCTGCCCATGCAGTACCCTGGCTCCAGAGTGCCTACAAAACTGCAAGAAGTTTGATTTAGATCAGCCAGTAGGAAGAAATTCCTCCCCATGGGGGTGGTGAGGCACTGGACAGGTTGCCCAGAGAAGCCTGGAAGTGTTCAAGGCCAGGCTGGATGAGGCCTCAAGCAACCTGCTCTAACAGGAGGCCCATTCCAAGAGGGTTGGAACTGGATGATCTTTAAGGTCCCTTCCAACCAAACTCAGTCTACGGCTCTATGTTGGCTTCGCCACCGGTACCCAACCAGCCAGGCCTACTCTAGGGCGCTGCAACAACGAGCAGCTGCCAGGCCTTACGTGTCGGCATGGAACTCACACAGCCACGGCCCAAACCGCCCTGCAACGCTCACCATCAAGCTAAGGACACAGGAAAACCTCTCACCACGCTCCAGCTCACGGTCTGCATGCCAGCAGCTCCAAGAATGCAGCCCATCCCGGGCCAGCAGGGACGCCGCCTCTCACCTGGCTGTTTTTTGCTGCTGTTGGGCACTTCTCCGTTGGCCGCCGGCTGCTGACTGGCAACGGCGCCGCCCCTGCCTGGCCGCCGAGGCCCTTCGCAGCGGCTCCCAGGTTGGCAGCGATGCCTGGCAGCTGCTGCCCTCTCTTCAGCAGCTGTTTCTGCTCCTGGTGTCGGAATCGAGGCGGCACTTCCCGAGGAGGGTACCGAGGCGAGGGCTGCTGCTGGCTGCTGGCTGGGGCCCGCTTGGCATTATTGTTGCTGCTGGTTACTGGGGAAGTGCCGGCAGAGGCGACGGGCTGAGGCTGGCTTGAGCTTGTCTTGGTTTGTTCTGGCACTGCCCCCACCCCCAGGAAAAGAAAAAGTTGGACAAAGTTATTCATAGCATCATAGCATCAGTCAGGGTTGGAAGGGACCACAAGGATCAGCTAGTTCCAACCCCCCTGCCATGGGCAGGGACACCCCACTCTAGATCAGGCTGGCCAGAGCCTCATCCAGCCTGGGCTTAAACACCTCCAGGGATGGGGCCCCAACCTCCTCCCTGGACAACCCATTCCAGGGCTTCACCACGCTCATGGTGAAGAACTTCCTCCTCACATCCAGTCTGAATCTCCCCACCTCCAGCTTCATTCCATTCCCCCTAGTCCTATCACTACCTGATACCCTGAGAAGACCCCCCCAGCCTTCTTGTAGGCCCCCTTCAGGCACTGGAAGGAGAACAGCAACTCCAGCAATCAGAACTCCAGGGCTAAGGCAAAGCTCCGCAGGTGCGTCTGGGTCATGCAACGCCAGAAGCTGTCCTGCTTCGGGTTCTAACCCATTCCCCGTCCAAAGCTCCACTAGAGGGACAGGGAACTGCTGGAGTGGGCCCAGAGGAGGCCACAGGGGCTGGAGCACCTCTGCTATGGGGACAGGCTCAGAGAATTGGGGCTGTTCAGCCTGCAGAAAAAAAGGCTCCAGGGAGACCTCAGAGCAGCCTCCCAGTACCTGAAGGGGCTCCAGGAGAGCTGGGGAGGTATTTTTTCACAAGGGCTTGGAGTGACAGGATGAGAGGGAATGGATGGAAGCTTGAGAAGGGGAGATTAGGAAGAAATTCTTGATAGTGAGGATGGGGAGACACTGGAACAGGTTGCCCAGGGAGGTTGTTGATGCCCCTTATGCCCCCTCCCTGGAGATCTTTAGGGCCAGGCTGGATGAGGCCTTGAACAGGCTGGTCTCTAGTGGGAAGTGTCCCTTCCCATGGATGGTCTTTGAGGTCTCTTCCAACCCAACCCATCCTCTCAATCTGTGAATCCTCCCCTAAGCCCCCAGCTTTAGCAGTACAGCCCTGGGAGCAGAAGTCCATTTCTGGCACTCCTACATTACCCCAGCTAAAGGCTGCTCCTGCTAACAAGCTCTGAGCAGCTTTCTCAGGCAAAGCAGCCCCTCTGCCAGGCTCCTGCAGCATTTAAACCCTCATCAAACACTGAGGTGCTACAGCCCATAACCTCATTGCAGTGGGAAACTGAAGTATTACCTAGAGAGACGTGTTCTGCTCTTGCCCCAAAAGAAAGGGAGGTGAAGAGGCCCTACAGAAAGCTCTGTGAAGCCCCCAGCATGCAGAGAGAGATGCAGGAACCCCACACACACACACCCCCCACCCCCAGGCTAGTCTGCTGCCAGCAGGAGAGTCAGCAGCACAGGGAGCCCTGTGCACAGCTTGGCAGGATGCTGCCAGCACTGGTCCAGTGCCAAGCACAGCCCTACAGCACCCCTCAGCTCTGGCAGCTCAGTCTCTGCAGGGCAAGGTGAAGGTCATGGCATTTGCAGGGGTCAGCTGTGAGCCAACCCCCACCCAGAATCAGATGCTGAATGAAGGGAAAACCACAACGTGCTCAGCTCAAAACTTCCCCCGGGCAGAAGCAAAGGTGCAAGGAATGGAGGTGTTCAGGTGCAGGAAACTGGGCTCAGCAGGTGGGAAGAAACACTGGGAGCTACTGGATGTGTGCTTCCTGGTGCTCCTGCCACTCACCCCCAGCAACATGACAGGAAATCTGTACCTCCAACCTCTTACATGATTGATACTTTCCAGCTTTCCTGGATGACAGACCCATACAAAGCATGTCCACACGTCCTGTGACCTGCCCAAGGTGATGCCCTCCCTCAGCACCTAGGTGCTCAGGGTCACCACTTCTGCTCTGAGCTTCACAAAACCAAACTGGCAGCTGGAGAAGCTCCTGAAGGAAAACAGTAGAAAGCTGTGTGGCACTCCCACTGCCAACAGCAAGGGCACAGCTTGGTAATACTACTCCTCTGGTGGCAAACAGAGAGGTTCCTCCTAGCTGCAGGTCACTCCCTCCCCAGTAACACCACCCTTCTGGGCCTCTACAGCCAGAGGGACAAAGTGACCCAGGTCAAAGTCATCCCCACGTTTGTTTTCCATTGAGATCCTCAGAGGAAAGCTCAGGACACAGCTCCACCAGCCTGCTCCATAGTGATGGAAGAGGCCTGAGCCTATGTGCTGGGACAGAGGGACACTGAGGCAGGCAGGAGCAGTAAAGCTCTTGCCCTGCACCGCCAGGGTGGTGGCTCCCAGGCACAGCTGGGGCTACAGTCCAGGTGCTCCAGGGCTGTTTTAACTTTCAAGAGTAGTTTTGCTGGCTGGCAGCATCTCACCACCCCCACCTGGAGGCTTTGGAGCAGCACCCTCAGACCATTCCCTTGCTGTGCCCCATTTCACTGCCTCCTGGCGTGCCAGCAGCAGGGATGTGGCTCCCACACAACTGAAAATGGCATTTTCTGGGCCTTCTGCAACTCTTCACATTTGCTTAAAGACCATTTTAGCATTCCCTTGAAGGAACCTGAATTCAGCATTCACCCGAATACAGCATAAAAAAAGTAATAAACAAACTCCTGAAGCTTAAGGAAGGAATCCCTTTTGGAGCACTGTCACTTATGACTAGAATGTCTTCCTATTTCTGCTCTAACATCCCATTCCCTATTTTGAAAGGCACAAGCATGGAATAACATGTCACCCAGGGGTCACCATCTGAGCTGGGCTGGAATGGAGCATTTGTATTTAGGCTATGCAAGAGAAGAAGGACAGATTTGAGAGATCTCCTTACTTCACCCAGTGGCCAGATACAGGCCTTTGGTCATCAAGGGGTGAGGAAGAGGAGGAGGAGGACCCTGCTTCACAGAATCATAGAATGTTAGGGGTTGGAAGGGACCTCCAGAGATCATCCAGTCCAAATTCCCTGCCAGAGCAGCATCACCTAGGGCAGGTGACACAGGAACACATCCAGATGGGTCTTGAAAGTCTCCAGAGAAGGAGACTCCACAACCTCTCTGGGCAGCCTGCTCCAGGGCTCTGCACCCTCACAGCAAAGAAGTTTCTCCTCATGCTGAGGAGGAACCTTCTGGGTTCCAGCATGTACCCACTGCTCCTTGTCCTATCACTGGGCACCACTGAAAGGAGCCTGGCACTTTCATCCTGACACCCACCCCTCAGATATTTGTAGACACTGATCAGGTCTCCTCTCAGACTAAACAGCCCCAGCTTCAGGTGCTCCCAGCTGACTCCCCTGCCCCGCCAGCAGTGACCCAGCGCTCTCCATTTCACAGCTGAGTGGAGAAGGCCAGAGCTGAGGAGAGGAATGGCCAAGCCATCCATCAATTTAATGGAGGGAGCAGGGGGAAGAGGTAGTGTTCAAAAAGCTGTGAGAGAAACTGGCAGGTTGATAAAACTCACCACCACCCCCTCAGCTGCCAGCAGCTCGGGTTCCCTCCATGAAGCGAGGCGGATCCCCTGCACAATGTTTTGGGGCATGTAACACCACAACAAATCACAATCAAACCCCCAGGTTCACAGCCATGAAAAAGCTCTAAACCAACCCCTTCCACTCATTATCTTTCAGCTTCTCCTGGTTTCAGAGGCATGAGAAGAACTGGCAATGACTTAGCCTTTGGGGGGCTGCTTCAGCAAGCAGCTCAGAACCGGTCACCGAGTGAATGCAGGAGCACTCAGCACACTGCTGCGGCCTAGGCACCGCAGCAGGCTCTGAAATCAAAGCCAGAGGAATTCTTTGCATACCCCAAGCTGTGTCACTATTGCCCAAAGCTTCACTTTCTGCTCTGCCCATGCCTTCTGCTGCAGCTCTGCCACATGCACAAATCCAAACAGAGTTCAGCCCACACCTGAGAGGTGCTGACAGTCACATGCAGAAGCCAGCCCCTTTCTGCAGCCAGCGAGACATTACCAAGGCACCAAAGCAGTCAGGAATGACACTATTTGGACACAGACACCACTCAACCTTCCACACTCGATTTAAGGGGTTTTATGTGCTGTCAGCTGAAGTGGAAAGCAGCCCCTGTTAACCCAGCACACACACACACACAACATGGGCACTGGAAGAGACCCAGCTCTCCTCCACTCACAACTCCCCTCTCAGCTGAAATCCTCTCTCTGTGCCATCCCACGGGACATCCAGAGCCACAGCAGCACACTGAGGGCAGCTCTGCAACACAACAACATCCAGATTTCCCCTCCTAACTGAAGGTGAGCTAGGGCAAAGTGGGCATGAGAAAAGGCTGCACAGGGATTGCAGGGAATCCAACCACTTCAGACCACACCAGAATGCAACTACAGCAGCTGCTTTCTGCCCAGGCAGCCCCTAGGCTACGACACACACAAGGCTGCAGGTTAAGAAAATGTTATTCCCCATGTCCTGCTTCTTCATTCCTTAGCAAATGGGAGTTCTTTTACCAGCAAGCAAAACAGAAGTGGACCAGAAAACACAGGGATTCCAGGAAATCTGCAGAATTTCCATTCCTCTGCTCACTTGCAAGCTGCAATTACCAAAGCACAACAGAATGCCCTCGCCTGTGCTTCCCCTCAAGCACCACAGAGCTTTAAGCTGCACAGCTCCTCCCGCCCAGCATGTGCTGGCCCAACAGCTCCTCAGGAGACTTAACTAAACACATCACTACTCCCACAGCCCTTCCACATGCTCTGCCAGATTTTCTCCTGAACAAGTGGCTCCAGAGAAGTTTGCCCCTTGCACAGCACCAAGCTGTCATTTAAAGGCAGCAAAGACAACACCAGCAGCCTGCAAGCCCCTGGCAGCTCATTTCCTCCACCGGTCCCAGCGAGTTTCCAGCCAAGAGGATTAAAACCAGGACAAGAGTTGGGGTTGGGTTGTTTTTTCCTGAGGGGGGAGGGATGGGGTTTGTTGGTTTTTTTTTTTTTCCCCCAGAAAAGAACAAACCTGCTGCAAACCCACAGAGCAAGGGGGTGGCTGAAGTTAGAGTGCTAGAGATTCCAGAGCCAGGCGCTTCCAACTCGTGTTGCTTCCCCACTCTGCGGATTTCACGAGAAAATGGAGGAGCAGCATGGTGTCATTTTACGGCTCAGGAGCCGCCTGCCAACTCCTCCTGGGGCAGGGGGCCAGGACTCAGCTCTCCCCAGCCAAGGAAAGGGGGGGGGAAAAGGGGGGGGAAGGGGGGAAAAGGGGGGGGGGAAAGGGGGGGAAAGGGGGGGAAAGGGGGGGGGGGGAAGGGGGGAAAGGGGGGGAAAGGGGGGGGGGGGGAAAGGGGGGGGAAGGGGGGGGAAAGGGGGGGAAAGGGGGGGAAAAGGGGGGAAAAGGGGGGGAAAGGGGGGGGAAAAGGGGGGGGAAAAGGGGGAAAAGGGGGGGAAAAAAAGGGGGGGAAAAGGGGAAAAAAAAAAAAAGGAAAAAAAGGAAAAAGAAAAGGAAGGGGAAAAAAAAAAAAAAAGGCAGCAGCTGCTCCAGGAACTTTTAATGCAGATGGAAAACACTTCCTGGCTGGCTCAAAACCCCCGCAGACAAAGCTCAAATCACCTCCTAAACCACACAAAGAACAGCACCCAAGCTGTCACTGAAAGGTTTCTTCTCGCTGCTGGAGCTGAGCTCTTCCAAAGGGCTCTTTGCAAAGCCCCTCTCTCTCTGCGTCTCTCTCGCTCGCTCTCTCTCTCTCTCCCTGCACGCCGTGCCCCAAAGAGTTGTCAGTGCTGGAATGCTGCAGGGCACAGGGAGGCAGGCTGCCTGCCTGCCTGCTTTTCGAGCTGCCACAGGGAAGATGTGGTGCTAGAATTTTCGTGCTGGAAAAATGGCCGCAGCTGGAAGCCGGGAGAGCGGCTCTGGAAAATCTCTCGCTGTTTGCCAAGGCGTTAACCCCTGCTGAGCCGCGCCAAGGCGAGCTCCCTGCCAGCGCTCCCCGCCCCAGCGGCTGCCCTCCTGCTCCTTCTGCCGTTTGCTTCCCAGGCTTTCAAGCCCGCAGAAGAGTTTTTCCAACCAGGAAAAGCAGCGTTAGCAAAGCCCCCGAAGCCCAAAGCGGAGCAGGCACAGCCAGGCTCGGTGCGCCCAGGCGGCTCTGCTCCGCCGAGAAGAAAACCAAGTTTCCAAGGGGGAAATGTGAGTCAAGGATTTCAGTTCCACACCCAGCTATTTTTAAAGCACTTTCCATTGCACTGAGTGAGTCCAAGATGATTCTCTCCTGCAATAAAAGCAGCGCCTTCTGCTTCCACCAAAGCAGAGCTGGGGGCTCAGAGCTGCTCTCAGCTCCAGCTTGCTCTATTCCACAGACACCCTCAGAACAACCAAGCCCATCAGCGCTCCTGCTTAGTGTTAGGGGTGTTGTGTGCAGTCAAGCCTGCAGAAAGCTATTTCACCTCCTAGTGCAATCCCACCCTGCAGAAGCACACCAGCACTGCTGCAGTGTACACAACCAAACCCCCAACGTTCCTCCTGGAGAGCGTTTTTCCCCAGCGCTTGGCTCGTGGTGGCCACAGAGTGGTTTGCAGCGTCCTGCTCGAGGGGAAAGTCAGGGCAAATGGAAGGGTTGGTTGGGCTTTAACAGCTGACATTAAACACAGCAAAAATACCTCTTTTGCCATCCCACAACCACTGACAATCCCCCAGTGTTCTCCACAAACAAGGACTTTCAAGTGATGCTTACTTTGTTCCCAAACACGCTGTACAAGAGCTCTTGGAGGGCACTTGTGGACACACGAGTTTGTGCTGCTGGCTGCTGCACACAGAAGCCTTCCACTTAGCTACTCAAGGGTATGTTCATCTCCAAGCCCTGGGAACTTCCTCTTCCCTTTTGCAATAAAACCAGCTGGACAAAAGCAGGCAGGTTTAGAGTATCTGAAGTCCGCAGGAATGGCAGGCAGGCACTGTGCATCACTGTCCTACAGCACTCAGGTGCTGCCTGGACCAGCAGCGTTCATTCTGCCATCAGCTTTGTGACTTCCATTGGCTTTTCAATCTACTTTTATCTACTTTTATTCCTAGTCCTGAACAGCAGGGGGAAAAAAATAATAAAATATCAGCAATAACTTCCCTGGTAGGCAGTTGTGTAGTTTTCACATGCACACTGCTAGCTGCTCCAGAAGCAATTTCTGCCCTTAGCTAAAACCATCACTAGAATAGAATAGAATAGAATAGAATAGAATAGAATAGAATAGAATAGAATAGAATAGAATAGAATAGAATAGAATAGAATAGAATAGAATAGAATAGAACAGAACAGAACAGACCAGGTTGGAAGAGACCTTCAAGATCGAGTCCAACCGATCACCCAACACCACCTGATCAACTAAACCATGGCACCAAGCACCCCATCAAGTCTCCTCCTAAACACCTCCAGGGATGGTAACTCCACCACCTCCCTGGGCAGCACATCCCAATGGCCAACAACTCTCTCTGGGAAGAAATTCTTCCTAACATCCAGCCTAAACCTCCCCTGGCACATCTTGAGACTGTGTCCTCTTGTTCTGCTGCTGCTTGCCTGGGAGAAGAGACCAACCCCCACCTGGCTGCAACCTCCCTTCAGGGAGTTGGAGAGAGCAAGGCCTCCCCTGAGCCTCCTCTTCTCAGGCTAAGCAACCCCAGCAGCCTCAGCCTCTCCTCACAGGGCTGTGCTCCAGGCCCCTCCCCAGCTTTGTTGCCCTTCTCTGGACACCTTCCAGCACCTCAACATCTTTCCTAAACTGAGGGGCCCAGAACTGGCCACAGGACTCAAGGTGTGGCCTAACCAGTGCTGAGTACAGGGCAGAATGATCTCCCTGCTCCTGCTGGCCACACTGTTCCTGATACAGGCCAGGATGCCATTGGCTTTCTTGGCTGCCTGGGCACACTGCTGGCTCGGCCTACTGTCAACCAGCACCCCCAGGTCCCTCTCTGCCTGGCTGCTCTCAGCCACTCTGCCCCCAGCTTGTAGCACTGCCTGGGGTTGTTGTGGCCAACATGCAGAACCTGGCACTTGGATGTGTTCAATCTCATGCCCTTGGACTCTGCCCATCTGTCCAGCCTGTCAAGGTCCCTCTGCAGAGCTCTCCTACCCTCTAACAGATCAACTCCTGCCCCCAGCTTGGTGTCGTCTGCCAATTTACTGATGATGGATTCAGTGCCCTCATCCAGATCATCAGTGCAGATATTAAAGAGCATGGGGCCCAGCACTGATCCTTGGAACCATCCAAACTAGGCTCAGACCCAAGGCATCAGCTCAGAACCAAGGCACCAGCTCCCTCCACCACTTAACCAGCTCCTTTTCTTCAGGAAGGAAGCTGATTCTGAATAATTCAGAGATTCTACACTCCTGTGTTTTACCTCCAGCCCATGCACAGAATCAATTATTGAAGACAGCACCGTGATGGAAACTTGGAAGCTAATGAAACATTCATTTGCATCCTGAACACAAGCAGGCAGCCCTGGTGAACCCACGACAGAGCTCTGTGCAACCTGAGCAAGGAATTCTGTGCCTACTGGAGCTGCTGCAGGGAGTCCTGGCTCTGACCCTGCCGCTCCGCTTCGGGCCTGCCAGCCTCTGCTTCTTGTGGCAGCTCCAGGTTCCCGCTCCCCTTCCTGCAATGTGCCATTAGCAATGGTGGGACATTAAAGCTGGAATTTAACATTCAAACAGCAGGCCTGTGAGCAGAGAATGACAGCAATGAAGAGAAGGACCCCAAAGATCTCCTGAGTCCTAGCAGAGGCAGGCATTTTCTCTCCATGTGGAGATGACCACCAGGTGCTACTGAGCACGGCTGCCTTGCTCTCCTCAGGCTATTTTTAGCCACTTGCTCTTGCAGGCCTCTCCCTGCCGTGCCACGTGGGTGCCAGGCTGCTCTAAGTACACAGGTCAAATGTTCATTCCAAATGGATGAAGCCTTCTCCCACCTTCCTTCCTCAGTAGCTGCTCAGATGTGTTTGATTGCTTCAGAATAAAGCCAAGCACCTGCACACTTCATTCAGTGGGGGATATCAGCTTAGAAGCCTTAGGGCAGGAGAATACAGAAGAAAGCACCTCTGCTAAGAGGACAGGCTGGGAGACTTTAGAGCAGTCTTCCAGTACCTAGAGGGGCTCCAGGAGAGCTGAGGAGGTACTTTTGACAAGGGCTTGCAGTGACAGGACCAGGGCAATGACTTCAAGCTGGAAGAAGTTCTGTTTAGGTCAGACATGAGAAAAAATGCTTCCCCATGAGGGTGGTGAAACACTGGAACAGGTTGTCCAGAGAAGTTACAGAGGCTCCATGCCTGGAGGTGGTCAAAGCCAGGCTGGATGAGGCCTTGAGCAACCTGGTCTAGGGGGAGGTGTCCATGCCCATGGCAAGGGTTTGGAACTGAATGATCTTTAAGGTCCCTTCCAAGGCCAAGGCACTCCATGACTCTGTGACTCCAACAACCACTTCACCTGTACCTCTAAATGCAATTCCATGACAAAGGAGCTTTCAACCCAAACCTATTTATTAAGGATAACACCCCCCAGCAACTTACTTTCTTACTCAGACCTGTGCCTAGAGACAGCCATGGAAATCCTAACTGATTTCATTGCCCAGAGCCAGCCTGGAAGGGCCAGGAGCTAAAGGCAGTCCAGTGAAAGCCACATGGTGGCTGCACAGATGGAATGTGAGTGTCCAGGCCCGGCAGCAGCAATGGGAACAGCAGCAGCCACCATGCTGCAGCAGCTCCCTGCACCTCCAGCCATCAACACCCCACAACCAGAACAGCAGCAGCAGAAGTCCCCCAGACACAGAACCCAGGCTGCCCTCTTCCCTCTGCAGAGCAGTGGCAGACACAAACCCTGCTCATCCTCCAGTGAAGTGCTCTCTCTGCAGTCTCCACTGCACTGAAATCAATGAGAGCTGAAGGTGTCTCTGGCAGCTGTAATTGGTGCTGCAGGCCCTGGCAGCAGAAGCAGCCCACTTGTGATGTGGAGAACCTGCCTCCTCCATTTCAACCACATGCAAACCAGGATGCTGCTTCAAACACATGTCTGTGATGGTCACTCCTTTGTTCCCTTGCCTCTTCTCAAGCACAGGATGCCCTCAACCCTCTCATTACCTTCATGCCAGAGCAGCACTTCAAACACTTTTTGCTGTTTCAGCAGTAATTGCAGCTCTGCCACACAGGGCTCCCAAGGCTTCTGTTTTCACCACTGCTCCAGAAAGTACTAAATGAAAGCTCATGTCCCCAGAAAACAGGCATTCAGCAGCACTCCATGGGATCACTCAGGCAATTATTATCCACAGCCCAACTAACAGGTTAGGAGCAGAGAGAATGAAAGGAGAAAGTGAAAAGCATCCTTTACAGAAGCTGCTGGGAATGGAGGAGATCTCCACTTCACAACTACTCAAAATGACTGCAGCATTCCCAGTCTGCCACTGGGCATCCCCATCACAGCTTTCAGACACTGTGCTGTGCTCTCAGGCACTTCCTTGGTGGATCAGGATGGAGCCTCCACATGCACTAGGTAGCTAAAACTGGGCACAGCAATTGTCCATCAAGAGCTCCCAACCCCAGCTGCACTTGGGACCATGTGGAAATGAAGCTTCAAACAGCCCCACTGTGGGATCCCCACATGGGCACATTTTGGGGTGTTTGGGCATTGCCCAGACAAAGCTGAAAAGGGGAAGGAAAAAAAGCAAGTAAGGAAAAGAACTCAGGGTGCTCTGGATATGCCTGGTACAGTACAATACAATACACCAGGTTGAAAGAGACCTTCAAGATCATCACGTCCAACCCATCAACCAATCCAACCCACCTAAACAACTAAACCCTGGCACCAAACACCCCATCAAGTCTCCTCCTGAACACCTCCAATGATGGTGACTCCACCACCTCCACAGGCAGCCCATTCCAATGGGCAATCACTCTCTCTGTGTAGAACTTCTTCCTAACATCCAGCCTAAACCTGTCCTGGCGCAGCCTGAGACTGTGTCCTCTTGTTCTGGTGCTGGCTGCCTGGGAGAAGAGGCCAACCTCTGCCTGGCTACAACCTCCCTTCAGGTAGTTGGAGAGAGCAATAAGGTCACCCCTCAGTCTCCTCTTCTCCAGGCCAATAAAACCCAGCTCCCTCAGCCTTTCCTCGTAGGGCTTGTGTTCCAAACCCCTCACCAACTTTGTCGCCCTTCTCTGGACACGCTCCAGCAAGACAACATCCTTCCTAAACTGAGGGGCCCAGAACTGGACACAGGACTTGAGGTGTGGCCTAACCAGTGCAGTGTACAGAGGCAGAATGACCTCCCTGCTCCTGCTGGCCACACTGTTCCTGATGCAGGCCAGGATGCCATTGGCCTTCTTGGCTGCCTGGGCACACTGCTGGCTCAGCCTACAATCAACCAGCAACCCCAGGTCCCTCTCTGCCTGGCTGCTCTCAGCCACTCTGACCCCAGCCTGTAGCACTGCCTGGGGTTGTTGTGGCCAATGTGCAGAACCCGGCACTTGGATGTGTTAAATCTCATGCCGTTGGATTCTGCCCATCTGTCCAGCCTGTCGAGGTCCCTCTGCAAAGCCTCTCTGCCCTCCAGCAGACCGACTCCTGCCCCCAGCTTGGTGTCGTCCGCAAATTTACTGCTGATGGACTCGATGCCCTCATCCAGATCATCGATCAAGATCAAGATAAAGATAAAGATCATCAATAAAGATGGTGCTGCTCAAGTCACTGAGAATGGGAAAAAGGAGGAACAGGAGACTCCAAGCCCTGAAACAAACCCTGCTCCATTCCTCTTCTGGCCTTTTGTGGCCTCAGAAAGTGCAGCTGAAGTTTCAAGGAGCCCAGCTCTTTCATTCGGAGGAGAGCTTTCAGGTGAACCCTTTTGATTCACCAGACTTCCAACCACAGAAATAACACAAGGGATAGAAATTCAAGTAACTTACCTTTGATTTTTTGTTCAATGGCCTAGAAGGAGGGGGAAAGAAGAAAGAAACAAAAAAAAGAAGTGTCAGTGATTGGTGCAGAGAAAACCACATGTGCCAGAGAGCAGCTTCTGCCTTTCCTCTTTTCAAGTGCTTCAGAGTTATTTAATCATCTGCTTCAGAAGTGCCTCTCTCACCACCCCCCCGCCTATTATGCCTCGTGCCTAGAAAGCTGTTTAAATGTTAGAGGAGACCAAAATTAATTTGAAAGATAACTGCATGAAACAGCCCTGAATTAAACTTGCAAATGAAGATGTTTGAAGCCAGTTCAAAACTGCGCCTGGAAGCACCGAGCCATCGCCGCTCGTACTGCAGGAGAGAGCAGGGGAGGAGGGAGGGACTCAGAGACTGACAGGAGCTAAGGCAAAGCTTCAAGTTTTTTCATTTCCAAGATTCACAGAATCCTAGAATGGGTTGGGTTGGAAGGGACCTTAAAGATCATCCAGTTCCACCACCCCCCCCCCCGCAACTGCCCACGGGCAGGGACACCTCCCACCAGCCCAGGTTGCTCAAAGCCTCATCCAGCCTGGCCCTGAACACCTCCAGGGAGGGGGCAGCCACAGCCTCCCTGAGCAACCTGTCTCAGTGTCTCCCACCCTCACTGGAAAGAATTTCTTCCTTATCTCTAGTCTCAGTCTCCCCTCCTCAAGCTTCAGGACTGCACTGGGTACACCTGGGATATGGCCAAGATGAGAGATCTGCTGGAGTAAAACGTTATCACAGGGCAGAAAGGGGGAGAGAAACGTTTCTGCTATGGGAGTGCAGCTCTGAAACAAAGGAAATCTGCTTCAGAGAGGGCCTCTCAAAAGCACAAATCTGGATCTTCCTGCCTGGGAGTTTTCTTAGCACTTCTGAAACACACCACAGCCCAAGCAAGAGGAGATGTGGCTGGATTCAGTCACTGTGGTAGCTGTGCACAGCCCATTTCACTCTGACACTGCAGCTGCTCAGAGTATGCAACAGCTCTGTGTCACTGCTTAGGCTCTGATTGCCTGCAATGAGAGCTGTGAGAAGGAGGGGGTGGAAAACAAGCAGCTGTGGATGTAACCAAAACGTGTTGATTGCCTGAGGTGGTGTAAGACCAGGCTGCACTCAGACATCAGCACCTCAGGGCTGACTGCTGGAACGTCATCAGTGACTCTTCGGTGCTGTGGCCTCCCTGCTCCTAAGGAAACCCAAAATACACCAACAGAAACCCCTCCCTCCCATCACCTTAAGCTGGCAAAGGATCCTGCTCCCCAGAAGCCCTGAGCATAAGATTTTATTTCTTTATTTATGCTCCTAGAGATTGCTAAAAATAGCTACAGACTCAGATGCCTGTGAAATCTCTTCTGAGGAGATCCAGCACCAGCAGTGCACCAGCCCCTGGGATTAAGGAAGCAAAAATCAAGCCCCTGGCTGCTTACACAACACCCTCACCATGCTCATGGCCAGCTCTGCCTGTCCTCAACTCCTCTCTACCACTGACCCCTCCTCAGCTGCTCTCCTTGGGGCCTCTCATTTCCACCTAGATACAGTCACACTTGCACTAGGATGTCCTCTCTACCAGCCCAGTTGGCTGGCAGCTGTTTGTTGCCAGGGCTATCTTCTCTTGGATCAAGCTTAAAACTCCACCAGGAGTGCACCCAAGCATCCTTGCAGCTTCCTCCTCCTCCTCTGGCCACAGAAGCTGCTTCAGCTCCTGACAAATGAAGCTGACAAACTCCAGCTTCTGTTCCTCTGGGAGTCCAGCAGCACATCAGTGAAGCCCCAGAGCTCCTGAAGAACAGTCTAGGAAGTGCTTCACAGCAAACCCTCCCACCTCAGGCAAAGCTCTGCTCCCTCCATGCTCACAAAGCATTTATGCTTTCAGTTCTTCCACAAATGTCACTCTCAAACCCATGACAAAGATCAACTTTGGAGAAGGAATTTTGAAGGAGCACTGAAGGATCACTGCTTGAAAAGATTCCAGCCCCCCAAGGGACCCACAAGCTCCTTTCCCACTGCAACTTCTGATTAAAGGAGGACTCCAAGAGGAAAATGAGCTACAAATGTCCAGGAGAGGTCCAAAAATGATGCAGGAGCTTTGAAGTCAGCTACTGAAGAGAACCTCTCCTGTGCCTGTGAGCAAATGCCTCTCCTAGGAGCATCTCTCCATACTGTTTGGGGGTGTTGCAGGCTTAGCCAGCCCTGGTTTTGCACAGGGGCACAACAAGGACCTGCAGTTAGGCCAAGCAGGGAGAGCCAGCTGCAGGCTGCTTGACTCCACCACAACTATCCAGCATCAGCCCATGGAATCAAAACAAAACTGCTAAGCAACTTCACTTTGCTACCAAAACTGAAACCAGACACAGGTTCAAAACCAGCTTTAGGACCTCCACTGCAGCTCAGGGTCAAACTTAAGACTCAGTCAATGGCCATGAGCAATACCTTGACAGTGAACAGAAATCCTGAAGTGTTTACAAGCACCTCCCTGATGTTTCCATCCCAAACCACCTCTGCTCATGTCCACTCACCTTCCCTAACCCAAATTGTGAGGACAGGTTTCTGTAGGGAAGGCCAGGGAGGGAGGAAGGGAGAGGGCAGGCCAGGGAGGGAGGGAGGGAGGAAGGAAGGGGGAGGGCAGGCCAGGGAGGGAGGGGGAGGGAGGGAGGAAGGAAGGAAGGGGGAGGACAGACCAGGGAGGGAGGGAGGGAGGAAGGGGGAGGACAGACCAGGGAGGGAGAGAGGGAGGAAGGGGGAGGACAGACCAGGGAGGGAGGGAGAGAGGAGGAAGGGGGAGGACAGACCAGGGAGGGAGGGAGAGAGGGAGGAAGGGGGAGGACAGACCAGGGAGGGAGGGAGAGAGGGAGGAAGGGGGAGGACAGACCAGGGAGGGAGGGAGGGAGAGAGGGAGGAAGGGGGAGGACAGACCAGGGAGGGAGGGAGGGAGAGAGGGAGGAAGGGGGAGGACAGACCAGGGAGGGAGGGAGGGAGAGAGGGAGGAAGGGGGGAGGACAGACCAGGGAGGGAGGGAGAGAGGGAGGAAGGGGGAGGACAGACCAGGGAGGGAGGGAGAGAGGGGAGGAAGGGGGAGGACAGACCAGGGAGGGAGGGAGAGAGGGAGGAAGGGGGAGGACAGACCAGGGAGGGAGGGAGGGAGGGAGGGAGGAAGGGGGAGGACAGACCAGGGAGGGAGGGAGAGAGGGAGGAAGGGGGAGGACAGACCAGGGAGGGAGGGAGAGAGGGAGGAAGGGGGAGGACAGACCAGGGAGGGAGGGAGGGAGGGAGGGAGGAAGGGGGAGGACAGACCAGGGAGGGAGGGAGGGAGAGAGGAAGGGGGAGGACAGACCAGGGAGGGAGGGAGGGAGGAAGGAAGAGGGGGACCGGCCAGGGAGGGAGGAAGGGAGGGAGAGAGGGAGGAAGGGAGGGGGAGGGCAGGCCAGGGAGGGAGGGAGGGAGGAAGGAAGGAAGGGGGAGGATAGACCAGGGAAGGAGGGAGGGAGGAAGGAAGAAAGGGGGAGGATAGACCAGGGAGGGAGGGAGGGAGGAAGGAAGAGGGGGGCAGGTCAGGGAGGGAGGGAGGAAGGAAGAGGGGGGCAGGTCAGGGAGGGAGGGAGGAAGGAAGAGGGGGGCAGGTCAGGGAGGGAGGGAGGAAGGAAGAGGGGGGCAGGTCAGGGAGGGAGGGAGGAAGGAAAAGGGGGGCAGGTCAGGGAGGGAGGGAGGAAGGAAGGAAGAGGGGGGCAGGTCAGGGAGGGAGGGAGGAAGGAAGGAAGGGGGAGGACAGACCAGGGAGGGAGGAAGGAAGAGGGGGGCAGGTCAGGGAGGGAGGAAGGAAGGAAGGAAGGAAGGGGGAGGACAGACCAGGGAGGGAGGGAGGAAGGAAGAGGGGGCAGGCCAGGGAGGGAGTTAAAATACAGCTAAAAGCTATCATCTTAAAAACAGACAAAAAGGCCATTTTCTTCTCCCAATAAAAGCATCAAGGCTGGGGAAGTTTGTCCACTGGAAAGCATTTCAGCTGCCCATTAGTCACCTCTGGAGAACACTGCAGGAGCTGTCCAGGAAGCCAGCACAGCTGTTGGGGCACCACTGGCACAGCTTTTAGAGCTTGACCCACTCCAGAGAGCAAGGGCAGCTAAAGCAGCAGCAGCTCCTGGTGCTGAAGCTCCCTCTCATGCTCCACATACCTTTTTTTGAGCAGCTTCCTTCTTCTTCTTGTCTTCTTTTCTCTTTTTCCTTTCTTCCATCAACTGTTCTTCCTCTTCTTGCACTAAATCCCTGAACCACACAGTTTGTAATTAACTCTCCCACAGTACAATCCAGACACACTCAAGATTCATTTCAGAACAATCATTTCACAATGGCACAAAAGGAACTGGGGGATTTCCCCCTCTAATTGGATCCTGCTCCTGCAGGGACTCTGCACTGCCACTGCAAAGCACAAGGGACACAACTCCAGGAGCAGATGCAGTGTGGAGCTGGGTGTGAGAGCCCCTTGATTCCAGAATTCAGGAGGAAGGAGCAGACATGAACCTCACTCAAAAGCCAGCCCAAATTCAGCTGTTCTTTAACTTCTCCCTGCTATGGTGACTTTGGAACTGAGCCCTCACCCCCCACAGCTCCCCAGGCACACACAGCCAGCACTAAGAAGGGGCTGCCCTCGGATGTGGCTGAGGCTCCATCCCTGGAGACATTCAAGACCAGACTTGCTGTGTCCCTGGGCAGCCTGCTCTAGTTGGAGGTGTCCCTGCTGAGTGCAGGGGGTTGCACAAGATGACCTTTGAGGGTCCCTTCCAACCTGATGCAGTCTGTGCAAGCTGTGACCCACAGAGTTTACTGCACTTGGGCCCAGCCTGGTGAAAGGTTCCCCCAGCCACACATCCACTCTGGCTCCTGGGCAGCCATGCAGAAACCTGCATCACAGAGTCAGACTGCACAGGGTTGCAAGGGACTCTCAGAGGTCATCTTGTCCAACCCCCCTGTGCTCAGCAGGGACACCTCCAACTAGAGCAGGCTGCCCAGGGACACATCAAGGCTGATCTTGAATGTCTCCAGTGTCTCCCCACCCTCATGGTGCAGAACTTCCTCCTGATGGCCAACCTAAACCTGCTCTGCTCCAGTTTCCAACCACTGCCCCTCACCCTATCACCACAGGCCATTCTAAACATTCCCTCCCCAGCCTTCCTGTAGGTCCCCTTCAGATCCTGAAATGCAGCTCTGAGGGCTCCATGGAGCCTTCTCCTCTCCATGCTCACTGATGTTGACCACCTCTGCCCAGGAACTCGTCCTGCACTTCCCTGCCTGAGCAGAGAGCTGGCAGCTGGCTGTGTGTCTGTGTGGGTGCACTGCTGATGGAAAGGACACAGGGAGCAGCAGGAAGCCAGCCTGCTCTGCTATCAGAGCACAGCTTTGGCCAGCACCTTCAATGAGTGACAGAAGTGACAACAAACCCTAACCGTTCCCTTAGCACCAAGCTTTCTGTGCCCAAGCAGACAGCCCAGCAGCAGCTCCACTGCTTACAAACAGCCTGCAGCAAAGGCAGTTCAAGAGGGAAAAGATAAAGACAGGGAGCAGGAGGAACTGCAGGCTCTCAGGGTCAGCAGGAACTAACCTCCCCCACAGGAACACCACTCACCTACAGTGGCCTTTGTGCCAGGGGTCACTGCCTTGCTCTTGAGGAGGACACTGCTTCCTCAAGCACCACTGAGAATGAGACACATCTACTCTGGCTGGAAAGGCCAAGTCCTGTCTCTTCCTCCCATGGCCAGAATTCAAGCCCACAGCCCCCTCCTCTCCCAGTCCCACAGCCCTGTGTGTGACGCAGCTCCCACGTGCTGCTGGGCTGCCACCTCCCAGCACCGCCTATGGGCAGCTCCCTGCTCACCCTGTCCCGAGCTCAGCCCAGCAAGAAGCTCCACCACAAGCAGGCTGTGCAGTGGGCATTCCTGGCACCTTCCCACGACAGCCTCTCTTCCAAGGGCTGCTGAGACCCAAGAAGGGAGCAAGCTGTGAGCCAGAGTGGTCACTGGGAAGCAGCAGCCTGAGCCCAGGTGATTGCCATCCCCAGGGCTGTGCAGCACTGGGAGTGCACATCAAGAGGAGAAGGGCTGAGCTGCCAGCCCTCGGCAAGAGGGGACACCCAGGGCCAGGCTGCTGCTGCTGCCAGAGAGCCCATCTGAAACTTGTCCCTGCTAGGCTGTGGAGCACTGGGGAAAGAGCCCAGCTCCTGCTTGCTTGCCACCTGAATGAATCGCTGCAGCAAGCTGAGCAAGGGCTGTGGGCACAGGTTCTCCACCTCTGCTGCAGGATGGTGCATTGCCAGGGGCTGCGACTGCAACAAAAGGTTACTGATGCCATTCCCAACCACCTGAGCAGAATCCTAGGAGTTGAGAGAGCCACCAGGGCCTTGGTTTGTGTAACAAATGCCAGTGCCACACACAGAAGCTGCACCAACTGAGAAACCATTCTGCTGCAGCAGGTTACAAAGCAAGCAGAGGCAGAGGGCAAAGCAGCATCTTGCCTGGAGGGAAAAAAAAGGAAGAAGGAACTCAGGAATCCTGCTGCAGCCAAACCCACAAGAGAACACTGCACCTGTACACTACAGACACTAACAACCAACACACCAAGACCTCTGGAACATTCCACCACAGCATCACTTTGCTGGTTCCATGCAGGAGCAATAGAACAACTAAACTAGGAGCCTGTGATTCCTCTGGTTTCATGTAGTTAGGAAAACAAACATGACAAAGGCAGCCCAGAACACAGAGAGACCTCCCTAGGACTAGCATCAGGACCCTAGGCAAGCCCTGCAGTAAAACAACTCACCTGGAGCTCAGGACAAGTGTTGCCATTAGCAGAGAATCACAGAATGGGTTGGCTTGGAAGGGACCTCAAAGCTCATCCAGTTCCAACCCCCTGGCATGGGCAGGGACACCTCCCACCAGCCCAGGTTGCTCCAGGCCTCATCCAACCTGGCCTTGAACACCTCCATGGAGGGAACATCCTTAGCCTCCCTGGGCAGCCTGTTCCAGTGCCTCCCCACCCTCACTATCAAGAATTTCTTCTCCAGTCTCAGTCTCCCCTCTTCCAGCTCAAAGCCACTGCCCCTCATCCTGCCACTCCAAGCCCCTGCACAAAGTGATGTTAAATCTCACTGACTGGAATGAGATGGAGAGAGGGGATTCTGCCCCTCTGCTCTGTCAGGCCTCACCTGCAGTGCTGTGTCTGGCTCTGGAGCCCTCAACACAACAAGGACATGGACCTGACAGAGCAGGTCCAGGGGAGGCCATGAAAATGATCAGAGGGGTGGAGCAGCTCTGCTGTGAGGACAGGCTGAGGGAGCTGGGGGTGTGCAGCCTCAAGAAGGCTCCAGGCAGACCTTAGAGCAGCCTGCCAGTACCTGAAGGGGGCTGCAAGAAGGCTGCAGAGGGACTGTTTGCAAAGGCCTGCAGGGACAGCAGGAGGGGCAATGGTTTGAAATGAGAGCAGAGCAGGTTTAGATTGGATGTGAGGAACAAGTTCTGCACCAGGAGGGTTCTGGAACACTGCAACAGGCTGCCCAGGGAGGTGGCTGAGGCTCCATCCCTGAAAGTCTTCAAGGTGAGGCTGGACAAGGCTCTGAGCCACCTGCTGTAGTGGAGGATGTCTGCTGCCTGCAGGGGTTGGACTGGATGAGCTTTGGAGGTCCCTTCCAACCCATCCTAGGATTCTGTGCTACAGAGGGAACTCACTGTCCAGCTGGGTGACACAGCAAAGCCCTTCTTGCCCACATTCCACCCCCAGGGGAGAATCTTTCCAGGCAGGCAGTCCTGTGCCCACTGCACAAACCTCAGCTGTGCCTCTGAAGTCCTTCCAGCCTAAAGCAGAGCTCCTCAACTCCCACCTCTGCCAGCTGGAAGCAGCAGTCTCCTTTATTCTACCCCATGACTGCAGGGTGCTCTCAGCAGACAACAAATGCCAGTACTGATGCATCAGATCCCACCACCCATCAGCACACACAACGAACGAGCCTCAGCTCCAGTGCTGCTCCTTGGGGAACACCCATTTGTCACCTTCAGCTTCAACAGCTGCTACCTGGTCCTGCTGCACTGCTGTGTGGAGGGCCCAGCAGCAGCTCCACCCTGCAGCACACAACACCACCAAGCAGGAGCCAGCCCCAGAGGAGCAAGGGAAAGGCAAATAATTAACTGGCAGAGTTCTTTAGTTGGGCCCTTCCCTGCTCTTGGGTGGATTGGATCCATCAGGCCTGGGTGATGGAAGCAGCACAGCTGGTCCCTCACAGAAGGTCAGGGGTTGGAAGGGACCTCCAGAGACCACCCAGTCCAACCCCCTGCCCCAGCAGGATCCCCCAGGGCAGGTCACACAGGAACACATCCAGGCAGGTTTGGAAAGCCTCCAGAGCAGGAGACTCCACAGCCTCCCTGGGCAGCCTGCTCCAGGGCTCCAGCAGCCTCACAGTGAACAGGTTTTTCCTTCTGTTCCTGTGGACCCTCCTCAGCTCCAGCCTGCACCCACTGACCCTTGTCACAGAATCAGTAAGGTTGGAAAAGACCTCAGAGATCATCAGGTCCAACCTGTCACCCAACACCTCATGGCTACTAAACCATGGCACCAAGTGCCACATCCAGTCCCCTCTTGAACACCTCCAGGGATGGAGAGGTTTGTGTAAGGGGAACAAAACAAACTCCCAAAGCATTTTCCTCAACTCATCCATTTAGCTCTCCAATATACAGGGGTTGGGGGGTTTTGAATCTTTCAGGACAAGCTACCACTTGGGCAAGACAAAACTCCAGCCTCCCAGCATGCTGGGGTTGGAAAAGACCTCTGGAGATCACCCACTCCAACCCCTGCTCAAGCAGGGCACCCACAGCAGCCTGCCCAGGACCACAATGGCCAGGAGGGGTTGGAAGCTCTCCAGACAAGGAGACTCCACAACCTCTCTGGGCAGCCTGCTGCAGGCCTCCAGCACCCTCACACCAAACAAGTTTTCTCCTCCTGTTCAGGTGGAACCTCCTGGGTTCCAGTTTGTGCCTGTTGTCCTGTCTGTGGGCACCACTGACAAGAGCCTGGTCCCAGCCTCTTGCTCCCCAGCCTTTAGCTGCTGCTGAGCATTGAGCAGATCCCCTCTGGGGCTGCTCTTCTCCAGGCAGCACCTTGTGATGCTGGGTGATTTTGGACATGAAGCCTTTCAGATGATGACTGTCACCACCACAAGCCATTCAATGACAAACAGCCAGGGTCTCACCTGCAGCCAGCATTCATTGCTACTTAAGTCTTGCCAGGGCCAGTTTGGGTTCTTTGTGGCTCCATTTGCCACCTGATGCTCCAAATGTCACCAGCTCAGGCAATGTTGCTATCAAATCATCTTGAACTGATTCATTCTGGAGCAAAGTTGAAGCCCCAAAGCTCCCAGCTGGCCACTGCAAAAACCACCACTGAAGCTGTGTCCTTCCACCAGACATGAGGAGAAGCCAGCACAGCCACAACTCCCTGGCAGGGGCACTGAGGGCACAGGAGCTGCTGTCAGTGCTCCCTGTGCTGGTCTGACACACAAGCAAACCCTGTGGTGCCACAATAACACCACAGTAGCACCCCAAGGAGGAAATCACGGTGAGGAGGAGAAGCCTGACATGGATTAAGGTCTCAGCCCCAGCACTCCACTGCTGTCCTGAGCTCAGGGCTTATTTCCTTCATGCCCTGCACTCAGCAACACCTCAGCACTGAAATAAAACAAGGCACAATTCCCAGGCCAGTTTCCCAGGGCTCACCCAACCCAAACTACCTCCACAGCACAACCACTTCCTGGCATCCCCAAGCACTGAGGGTGGGAGCTGCCCCTGCAGCAGAGCTCCTGGAGCAGATGCCTTCACAGGCACCCAAAGGCACAGGGCCCCACAAGATGGTGCTAGCACAGCTCTGAAGGCAGCTCACTTCCAGCCTTGGGGCTGGGAAGGATTCTCCCATGTCCCAGTGTCCTCTGAAGCAGGACAGGGTTGTGGGGGCCTCCACATCAAACCCATCCAGTGACCAAGCACCACATGGGTCCCACCATCAGCAGGCAGGGGAAGCACCTTGCTGCTGCCCCAAGAGGAGCAGGTACACAAGTGGCCAAGCTTTTCCTGGCCCTGTGTTACTGACTGAAGCTAAAGAGCTACCTAGGGATCTTTACCTTCTACCCACACACCACATGGAGTAACCACACAAGGAAGACTCAGAAGTGACCACCCAGGATGGCTTTTCAAATCACTCCGAACAGTTCCAGTGCCAAATACCTACAAGAACTCTTCTGGGGAATAGAACCAAACCCTGGGCACCAAATTTGTCCTTGCTCTGGTGACACATTAACTCCCAGTGCTGCAGCTGGGGCAGTGCCAGAGAGCCACACTGAAGGATCTGCAGTGGAAAGGTCTTCCACAGCCTGCAAGGAGAGTAACTGGATGGATGCAAACAGGATGGAATCAGCCTGTGACAATACTCCACACAAACCTTCAAACAGGCTGCTGGAGCACCTCTGCTGTGGGAACAGGCTGGGAGAGCTGGGGCTCTGATAGCAGAGCAGGCTGGCTTCCTGCTGCTCCCTGTGTCCTTTCCATCAGCAGTGCACCCACACAGACACACAGCCAGCTGCCAGCTCTCTGCTCAGGCAGGGAAGTGCAGGACGAGTTCCTGGGCAGAGGTGGTCAACATCAGTGAGCATGGAGAGGAGATGGCTCCATGGAGCCCTCAGAGCTGCATTTCAGGATCTGAAGGGGATCTACAGGAATGCTGAGGAGGACTGGTTTAGAAGGACCTGTGGTATTAAGAGGAGGAGCAATGGTTTGAAACTGGAGCAGGCTGGGCACCAGGAGGAAGTTCTGCACCATGAGGGTGAGGAGACCCTGGAACAGGCTGCCCAGGGATGTGGTTGAGGCCCCATCCCTGGAGACATTCAAGATCAGCCTTGATGTGTCCCTGGGCAGCCTGCTCTTAGTTGGAGGTGTCCCTGCTGAGTGCAGGGGTTGCACAAGATGACCTTGGAGGGTGCCTTGCAGCCTGATGCAGCCTGTGACTGGGAATTTGAAGTTTTGATAACTTGTATTATGAGCTACAGAAGTTCCCTGCTCCTCCAGTGTTTGGCAAGGATGCAAGGGCACACAACTGCCAGGAGCTTCTGTTTCCATGCACACACCCCCAGCATGACCACAAATCAATCAGCAGATGTGGGCTTTCCATTAAAAACAAATCTTCCAACTCCTTTATCAATGCTGCCCTCAATGCAGCTGCAGGCTACAACACACAGCACTCCAAGCTCATGAAACAGAAGCCAGCACCCTGAAGTACACTGCACAATGCCCAGGTGGGCTTGGAAGGGACCTCTGGGGATCACCCAGTCCAAACCCTGCTCCAGCAGGGCAATCACAATGGTCAGGAGGGGTTGGAAGCTCTCCAGACAAGGAGACTCCACAACCTCTCTGGGCAGCCTGCTGCAGGCCTCCAGCACCCTCACACCAAACAAGTTTCCCCTCCTGCTCAGATGGAACCTCCTGGGTTCCAGTTTGTGCCTGCTGCCCCTCGTCCTGTCCCTGAGCACCACTGACATGAGCCTGGCCCCAGCCTCTTGCTCCCCAGCCTTCAGCTGTTGCTGAGCACTGAGCAGGTCCCCTCTGGGGCTGCTCTTCTCCAGGCAGCACCTTGTGATGCTGGGTGCTGGAAATGCTCTGCCAACCAAACCCTCTCAGCACACTGCCCAGGAGCAAGGCAAGCCTCAGGCACTGCAACAAACCAGCTCCACTCACTTCCAGCTGCTGTGTTGTGTTGATTCCTTCCAGCTATTAATGCATGCAAGAGGTGCTGCCAGGCTCCAAACTGAACCAATTACTGCCATGAATAATTAATTAGTAAATGTGTGTCAGCTACTTTCTTTTTCTCTTTGCTTTTAAATGCCTCAGTGTTTAAATTATCACCCTGGAAGTGCAGTGACAGAACTCCAACCACCACCTCTCCCACTCTCAGCTCAGCTCTCTCATGGCCCACTGCAGAAGCTAACTCAACACAAGCATGGCTCAAAGCAGCAGCACAAGAAATGAGCTCTAGCTCTGGGGGAATCTCTCTGGCAGTTCTACCTTAAGTTTCATCTGAGATGTTCACTGCTCCCTGAGCATGCAAAAGGCAAATCTCTCTCCCAGGAGCTTTATCATCTAAATGCAGCAGACTCCAGCAGCAACACTAAACAATCACAGAACAGTTTGGGTTGTGAGGGACCTTCAAAGATCATGCAGTCCAACTCCCCTGCAGCCAGCAGAGCAGGTTGCTCAGAGCCTTGCCCAGCCTGACCTTGAAGATGCCCAGGAATGGGGCCTCAGCTCCCTCCCTGGGCAGCCTGTTGCAGTGTTCCAGCACTCTCACGGTGCAGAACTTGTTCCTAGCATCCACTCCAAAGCTGCTCTTCTCTCATTTCAAACCATTGTCCCTCATCCTTTCACTGCAGGCCACTGCAAACAGTCCCTCTGCAGCCTTCTTGTAGCCCACTTCAGGTACTGGCAGGCTGCCCTAAGGTCTGCCTGGAGCCTTCTCTTCTCCAGGCTGCACAACCCCAGCTCCCTCAGCCTGTCCTTATGGAGGAGGTGCTCCAGCCCTTGGATCACGTTTGTGGCCTCCTCTGAACTCACTCCAACAGCTCTGTGCCCTTATGATGGGGACACCAGAACTGGACACAGTATTTGAAGTGGAATCTCACCAGAGCAAGGGACAGAATCCCCTTTCTTGCTCTGCTGGCATGGGGGGGGACCTTAGGGCTGTCTCCCAATACCTGAAGGGATCCTACAGGCAGGCTGCAGGGGGACTTTTCATCAGGGTGTCTAGAGACAGGACAAGGGGGAATGGTTTGAAGCTGAGGGAGAGCAGGGTTAGACTGGATCTGAGCAAGAAGCTCTTCTGTACAAGGGTGGGGAGACTCTGGAACAGGTTGCACAGGGAGGTTGTGGACGCCTCCTCCCTGGGTGTGTTCAAGGCCAGGCAGGATGAGGCCTTGAGCAGCTGAGTCTAGTTGAGAGGTGTCCCTGCCCATGGCAGGGGCTGGAGCAGAAGAGCTCTGAGGTCCCTTCCAACCTGAGCCACCCTAGGATTCTATGATTCCCATGAGCTTTCCCAGGAAAAGCAACCCCTAAAAACCCAACAGAGAGTCAGCTGCTGAAACACCAACAGGAACAGCTCCCCTTCTCCCTGCTTGCCTCTGCCTCCATCATTGAGCCATCCCATTTTTCTTCTACAGCACTTAAGGAGAGCCTGGTGGCAACGTGGAAAAGTGAGCAAACTGCACAGCAGGAGCTCAGTGTGGCACACATGGATGAAGTCATGATTCAGGCAAAAAAGGTTTGCTGCTCTGCCAGAACATGGACAGGCTGCAGCTGATGAGATGGAATCTCTGAGGTGGGACACAGGTGAATGAAAGCAGTGTGTGCAGCTGCCCTACCATGGGGAAGGCAGAGTCAAACTCTTCAAAGGAAGGATTGCAAAGAGAGTTATTTACCTTCTCTCAGCTCCACATAAATGAGGCAGGACAGCCCTGTTCACCAAACAGAATGGACAAGTTATTTCTTAGAGCAGAGGAACTAAATGGTGCCACTTACTGCTCCTGCTTGGAGCCTAATTCCCCTCTGACATTTCCTCCAGCTGATCAGGGGCAGCTCTGGTTTGGCAGAGCAAAGCAGCTGACACCTCACTTGTGCAACAGATCTGCTGGAGCCACTCTCACAAACCATGCACTAAACTGACTCTGGAGTCCCAGCAACACTTGCAGAGGACTGGGCATGGGTGGGAGTTAAACACACCACACCACAGGAAGCTTCTTGTCCAGAGGCAAATTGCTAATGCTGAGTTTAAAGCAGGAATCACTCCCACAGGCCAAGCAGGCTGCAGGAGAAGCTGCAGTAACTTCTCCTGTCACAAACCCACAGCCTGGCCCAATATCCCTGGGGAGATAAAGAGTAGGTGCTGCCCATGCACTTCTGAACTCCAAAGGTGACTTCAGAACAGCCATAAGCAGTGCCAGCACCCTGTGGAGCTCCACTCCAGGCACCTCTGCCATTTGAGATGGAGCAAAGCTGCAGGCTGGGGCTGTTTGCCCTTCCCAAGGGAAGAGCTCTGCCCTTTTCCAGCCTGACTTGGTCACTGTGGGCTTAATAAGGTTTTAAACAAGGACAAGAGAGGAAGGATGAAGCCTGTCTTGTTGAGTTCACCAGGAAAACACTTGGGCAGCTCTGCCCAGAGCAGGCATGCCATGGCTCTAGCAGGCTATGTGCTTACATGAGGAGAACTCCCTCACTAAACATCAGCCACTTCAAAACCAGCCTCTGGTGGGTGAATGCCAACAGCAGCTGTGAAGCTCTCCATTGAAACACCTCCTCTGTGGCAGCAAAGCCAGAGGCCCATTGCACAGCAGCCCTTATCAGTGACCCTTGCTCTGTCCCCAGCCCCCAAAGCTCTGAGCTCAGGCAGCTCAAGAGTTTACTTTCACTTCCTCTGCCACTTGTGTCACCCTCTGCCACGCCTGCCAGTGTGACAGGAGATCCCTCTGAAGGGCAGGGAAATGTGAGGCTCTGCTGGCTTCCTAACCCTCACCCCAGAACCTTGCTTTGGACTCTGCACTCTGTCCACCTGAGCAACAGTTCTGAGATTCCTTCTGGCATCAAGCATGCCCTGAGGGCTTTCCACACAGCAACACTGAGCTGATGGCTTTGCTTTGCTTTCCTTACACAGCATTTTGGTACCTTTGCTGGAGAGATGACTTCAAGAGCTGCAATCTTAAAGCATTCTCTTCAAGTCAAAGCCATTGAATGACCTTGATGCTCTTTCACAAGTGGTATGGATCTGACAGATTCCCTGGATTTCAGCTACGAAATGGAAGCAAACTCTCCATGCTTCAGCATATCAACAACAACAACAACAACAAAGAACAAACACACACTGGCAGCAGGGGAGAGCCAAGCAGTTCTCAGAGTGTAACCAGCAATCAATCAGCCTGGAAGCTGAGAGACTGACTCAGAGCAAGGTACCAGAAGCTGATTTTATTGGGCACCTCCAGGGCTTCAGCAGATTGCAAACAGCCCTCACAGAACTCCCCTTAAAAAAAATAAAATCTCTCTTTAGGGTCTGAGTGCAAAAGGGCACAAAAAGAAAGCAGGAGGAGAGTCACAACCCAGGAATGGAAACACCAGAAGGGGTGGACAGGTGCAAAGAAGCCTCTGTGCTACACACCAGGGGTGCAGAAGAAAGAACTTCTCAAAGGCAAGAGCGACACCCAGCACTGGCCCAGGACCCTGGCTGAGCATCCCCCTTGACTCTTCCCTCCTGAGCTAAGGACTTCCAAACAGGCACTGCCCACCCCACAGAGTTCTCATGCTAAGGGCAAGTTCCCCACCTTTACCTCTGGGGGGAAAAAAAAAAAGAGGCAAAGGCCTAACAGTTAGAGAGCAATGTGGAGCTTAGCTTAGCTGAGTTCCAAGCACCTTTCTTGCCTAAACCAACCATTTCTTGCCCTCCCAACATTATTTGCTTGAGCTCCGTGGAGGAAAACAAACAAAACCCCAACCAAAAACCCAAACAGAGCTTTCATTCATTTTTCAGTCAGGTACTGCAACTCAGGACAGAATGAGCTGGTTTTTCTCTTCAAAGATCTGCCTTATTTACCCCCACCCCACCCCCCAATAACAGAACCTGATGTTGTCACTGTGCAGAACTAAAAGGTGTTTAGTCTACAGAATGAATTAAGCTTGCAGAGGTTGCTCCATGCAAGAAAGGACACTTCCAAATTCAAGGTTGGCTGTTGGGTTGTGTGTTTTGTTGCCTTTTTTTTTTTTTTTTTTTTTTTTTTTTTAATCCTCACAATTAACATGAGATTAAAGCTCCAGATAAAGCCCTCAACGATTCCTAGCCCAAGGCCAACTCTTGTTGGGAGCTGTAGGAGTGAATTTAAATGAGCATCTTACCTGCTTAGTTTTCTTTCGACTTCTTTGGTAGCTTTAGCTTCCAATTCTCTGGAACAGAAAGTGGTGTTGGTTTCCATGTCAACAGTCATGCAGCACAAAGCGAAAAAATAAAGCTGGAGCGGGGTTAAGAACCACAGCGAGCTCCATCTGGGGAGCCGGCAGGAGGAAACGGGGGGACCACAGCCCGCCAGGAGAGCCAGGGCTGTGTTTACCCCGGGCCAGCGAGGCAAGCCGAGCACAACCGAGGCCAGCGAGCCCGCGCTGCCAGCTACCCTCCGCCGAAGCCTTTCAAGTACTTTAAGGAAAACGATTCTGCTGCATCACTTTAGCCCGAGAGACAGCTCCGAGCCCAGCAGCGAGCCGGCGCCCCGCGCCCCGCCAAGCCTACCCGCATCGGCGGCCACAAAGCGCTGCCAGCCCCGCAACAGCAAACAATACCGAGCACGGCGGGTCAAAGCTCGGCTCCGCGGGGAGAACGCTGCTCTGCGCCCAACGCCGCGGCCCCTCCGGGGCGAGTCCCCGCCGCCGGCTCCCGCCCGGGCGGGCACCGCTTCTGCGGGGCGCCCGCCCGCCGCAGCCCGTTCCCCGTCTCCCTCCACCGGAGAAGCCGCCGAGCCCGGCCCGCCGCTCCCCTCGCCGTCCCCGGGGCACCGAGAGGGGCTCCCCGGCGCCCGGCCCCTCCCCCGCCCCCGGCGCCCGGGCCCCGCTGGCGCCTCTGCTCGGCGGCGCCCGCCCCTCCCGCCGCCCGGCCCGGCCCCGCCCGCTACCTCATGTATGTAAAGTGCTCGGAGACCGGCCCGGCGAGGCTGCGGCCCGGGCCCGGCGCTGGCGCGGCGGCTCTAGGCAGCCTGGGCCCGGCACTGCGGAGCGGGAGGGCCCGGCAGCTGCTGCTGCAGCACCGCCGCCATTTCCTGCCTCCTAACCCGGCCGGGTCCGGCCCCGCCGTACCGGAAGCGAACCCCCGCCCCGAGCAGCGCTTCCGGGGCGCCGGGAGCCCCAACATGGCGCCCTAGCAACCGCCCCGGCGACGGGGCGGGGATGGCCGAGCGTCGTCGCCCTGACATTGAGACCGACCCGGGGGAAGGCCGAGCCCTCTTGCGGAACCGGCGGCGACCCTCCTCCTCCTCCCCCCCCCCGCCCCTTCCCGAGGGGTTGGAGCCTGGCAGGGGCTGCCACGGCAGGGTACGGCGGCAGGGTGACCTTCGGGGGTGCGCCGACCCCTTTGGCCAGGGAATCCCTCTTGGGTTTAGGGTATGGCTGTGCTTCTTGTTTATCCCCAGAGCATACACGGGGTTCCAATCGCCACGCCATCAAACGTCCCACAGGCATGAACAGTCGCTTCCCCAAGCGATGCAGGACGAGGCACTGCAGGAACAGAACACGGGTCTGCAGAACACGGGTCTGCAGACATCTCTCTCCTTTTTTTGCCCTGTGTGGGGCAGCTCCTCCCATCCTCAGGCGCTGCGGGCATGCTCAGCTCTGTGCTGAGCTGTGGGGGCTCAATCACTGATGGAAAAGAGACGTTAATGTGTAAGCACCACCGAGTAAGAAAGGCCTTGCTCTTACCCTTCCATTGACTTTATTAGGACGAGGGATGGAGCAGAGAAGTACCTAGCACTTGCAAACCGAGCTAGAAATGGATTTGTGCGAACAAACAGCTTAATCCCAAAAGCACACAGGGAGATTGTAACTTCAAACGCACCAGATGAAGAGTGAGGAATGTCTCAGCCGTGCTGCTGGGCTTGACTTCAGGAAGAGTATCCCAGAAACTCATTTAGAACATTGCAACCACTTAGAGGAGGAATGGGAGGGAGTTAAGAATGGTAATGGCAAGAAAGAGCAAAACTGAGAGCAGACAAGCCCCGCAGCAGCCGGGTTTGCCTTCCCAAGGGCGCTTCCCCGTGGGGCAGGTGGAGCTGGTGTCACCACGGTGTCACCACGAGCCCACTGCAGCCCCAACTTGCCAACAGGGAGAACTGGGAAATGCCTCAACGTGGAAGTGAAATTGTTTCATTTTCCTCATCCCAGCCCACAGAACAAATGGTGGCATGGAAGGGGTTTTGAATATCCCACGTGTTTTTGACTTTTTAAACTGTCGCTGCAGACAGCAGCACAAAACACAGAACAAGAAGCTTGCTTACAACGCAGCTTTTAAACTCCTGACTCACAGATTGCACTGGGTTGGAAGGGACCCTCCAAGGTCATCTTGTCCACCGCCCCCTGCACTCAGCAGGGACACCCCCAGCTAGATCAGGCTGCCCAGGGCCACATCAGATCTGGTCTTGAATGTCTCTAGGGATGGGACCTCAACCACCTCCCTGGGCAGCCTGTTCCACTGTCTCACCACTCTCATTGTGCAGAACTTCCTCCAGTTAATGTTCCTGCATTTCCAAACACTGTGGCTGAGTTCCACTTCCCATTTCCAACACCTAGAGGGTAAAATGGTGAAGACACAGCTGCACCTCTCTTAGCAAATGGATAATCAAAGAGTGAATGCAGATGATGAGCTTCTGCTTTAAAATGTAACCCAGAAGGAGTTGGTGCCACAGCAGTGAGGGTGTGTCATGCTTGTAGCTGTAGCTCTGCAAAACCACCTTTAAAACAGTCACTGAGTGATCTTAGCTTTTGCTGTGTGCTGCCTGGTGCCAGGGCTGGGTCACTCCAGTGCCCACCATGACTGTCACAGGCTCACAGGATGTTAGGGTTTGGAAGGGACCTCCAAAGATCATTGAGTCCAAACCCCCTGCCACAGCAGGGCCATAGAACCTAGTGCAGGTCACACAGGGATGCATCCAGATGGCTCTTGAAAGTCTCCAGAGAAGAAGATTCCACAACCTCTCTTGGGAGCCTGTTCCAGTGCTCTGTGACCCTCACAGCAAAGAAGTTCCTCCTGATGTTGAGGTGGAACCTCCTGTGCTGTAGTTTATCCCCATTGCCCCTTGTCCTATCACAGGGTGCAAGTGAGCAGAGCCTGTCCCCTCCCTCCTGACCCCCAGCCCTCAGATATTTATAAACTTGCATTAAATCCCCTCTCAGTCTTCTCCAGACCAAAAAGCCCCATGCCTCTCACTCTCTCCTCATAAAGCACATGCTCCAGTGCCTGTCACAGAGGTGGTGGTGCAGTGGCGCTGCTGTGGTGGGTTCTAAAGCTCTGGCTGACCACAGGCAGCCCCCTGCACAGCCACTGTTCCAGGGAGTGGTCGTTGCTCCGTGTGCCTGGGCTACTGCTGGGGAATTCCATTTTCTTCCCTGCTCCCTTCTGCTGTGCACATGGAAATCAACACCATGCTGACTGCTGCTGTAAGGGCTACTGAGAAAAGTGATGTTGGTGGCATAGGGAAGTTCTTGCTCTCTTTTTGCATCTGGCTTCCACGTTAGCACAAGCATTTACCAGCCCCAGTATCCCTTGGCCTTTGCCATTCCTCTTAATGCTAGTGCAAATCCAAGCACTGCTTTATCCCCCTGTGGGATTGATGCATGCCCTGCACAGATGAGCAGTTGTCTCTGACACTCTGTGCAGCAGCAGCTGTCTTTCTGCCAGCATGAATGGAGTAAAAGTATTTTCCAGCTGAAGATGATTCTGCATTGTTAAAGCTGAGCATTGATGATGATGCAGCATAACCAGGAAGGGCATTTGGGGCCTTTTCCCAGAAGCTGGATAACATAGCATGCACACAGGCTCACAGCATGTCAGGGGTTGGAAGGGACCTCTGAAAGTCATTGAGTCCAACCCCCTGCCAGAGCAGGACCATAGAATCCAGCACAGGTCACACAGGAACACATCCAGATGGGGCTTGAAAGTCTCCAGAGAAGGAGACTCCACAACCCCTCTGGGCAGCCTGTTCCAGTGCTCTGTGACCCTCACAGTGAAGAAGGTCCTCCTGATGTTGAGGTGGAACCTCCTGTGCTGTAGTTTGTATCCACTGCCCCTTGTTGTATCACAGGGTGCAAGTGAGCAGAGCCTGTCCCCTCCCTCTTGACCCCCAGCCCTCAGATATTTATAGACATTTATTACATCCCCTCTCAGTCTTCTTTCCAAACTAAACAGCCCCAGGACCCTCAACCTCTTCTCATAGGGCAGTCCCTTCATCATCCTGGTAAGCTCTCTGTTAGACTCTCTCCAGCAGATCCCTGTCCCTCTTGAACTGGGGAGCCCAGAACTGGATGCAATATTCCAGGTGTGGCCTCACCAGGGCAGAGTAGAAGGGGAGGAGAACCTCCCCGGATCTGCTGGCCACACTCCTCTTAATGCACCCCAGGATCCCATTGGCCTTCTTGGCCACACAGACATGCATCAGGGGCCTGGGTTCTCTCTGAGGTACTCCAAAGGGCACTGACAATTTGAAACGGGCTTCTCAGCTTCTATAAATAACTCCTAAGCTATTTGTGGTCTTGTTTATTTCTCTTCATGTGAAAAGTTTGCATTGCCATGTCAGAGTGGGTAGCTGAAAGCCTTTATCTCCTGACAGCTGATTCAGTGTCCTGTCAGCATCTCATTCATGGCACTCCTGCTTTAGCTGGCTGTAAAGACACTACCCTCAGCGTAGGAGGGCTGCTGTTAAGTCTGTCCTCAGCTGAAAAGGCTGGTAAGTGCCTGATGTACTGTTGTGGCAGCTGAACTGTATTGTGTCCCTGTCAGTCAAATCCCTGTACTGTTTTAGCTAGGTCTCTGATTTTATTAATGCACATGCCCCCAGCCACTCCACTGCTGCAGCCACTGCTTCCCATCTGCCTTGGAAGTGTTACAGCTGCCTGAACACTGCCAGCAAACCTGCTGCATCAACTGACCCTCTGGTTCTCAGCATCTCCTCCCATCCACATCCTGATCCTGCCTCTTTCACCCTCATGTTTGCTTTTCAGCCACCTTCTCACACACATGGGACTGGCTGCTGGACTGGGTGCACTAGAGAAATCATGGGCCCCTCAAGCAGGGAGGACATTTCCTTCAAGAAGAAACAGAAGGTTGAGCATCACCCATGCAAAGAGTGGTGGCAGCTGAGTGGAAGGAGCAGGAGACGTGGGGAACTGCATTTAAGGGCTGTTGGCACCATGGCTGGGCTGTTGGCACCGTGGCTAGGCTGCCAGCCACTCCTCTGTGCTGCATCTGAATGTCACTGTGGTCAGCCAGGGTGTCAGAAGTAAGGGGGAAAGCTACTCAAGGGCAAACCACCTGCCCTGCCTTCAGGCAGTTGCCCAGGTGGCTCTCTGCTGTTACATTTTCACCACTCTGTCAACATGCCCTTCTGGGCACTGATCCCCAAACACCTTTTCCCAGCAACAGCAGCCACCACCTGCCCCCTGCCACACACCCCACTCCTCCCTTCCTCACCTCCCCATTAACGTTTTCATTAGGCTTTTCATCTCATCAGAGCAAGAGGATAAACTGCAGGAGAGAGAGAGAGAGAGAAGCCTTCTGAGAGAGAAGAGTTAAAAAGGAGCTGGCACCATTTCAGCATTCCCCATCCCCTCCACCCTTCCCCTGTAGCTGCAGCTCGCTGTCAAGGCTTCCCAAGAAACGAAGGCTCCAGCCTGGAGCTGGGAAGCAGACATGTTGGAGAAGACTTTGTGCTGGGTGTCTGGGGTGGGGGAAAGCAAGCACGGGGCTAGCTTTTCCTGGTGGCACGGGGGTGTGGAGGAGCTGCCATCCATGACCCTCGGCTGCCTGTTCCGTTCAGCATCGCTGCTCAGGAGGCAGGCGCTGGCACCGGCGGCGCCGATCGATTGCCAGGCTGCACTCGCCTCAGGAGCAGAGAGGAGCTGCTCTGCCAGGCCGGGGAAAAGAAGCCTCGTGCTGGCACATGGGCCCTGGGAGCCTCCCTGCTCTTGTGGGTCTGGCCAGACCTTGCCAGAGCTAATTGTTCCTGCATCGTTTGGGGCTGGGTAGGGAGGTATGGGAGGTATGGCGGGGGCGTATGAGGGCTGGGGGGTTGCTTGGCCTGGTTGTGGGGGAGGCTGTGCAAAGCTTTGGCTTAATGAGGTAAGCCCAGACTGAAGAGCTGGGCCAGGCTTGACTGTGGCTTTGTGTATTTCGTATTTGCATAAATAGTTGTGAATAGTACTTCCATTTGGACTTCCAATTCTCTCCAATCCTGTGGAGCATTTTCTTTTACTCCTTTGGGGGAGGGGTAAAGAGCATCTGTCTGGCTCCCTAAACCTAACACAGCCTCCTTCCCTTGGTCATTGGAGAGGCTTCAGTGAAGGGATTTAAAAAGAGCTCAGGTGGTGGTGAGAAGGTTGGGAGCAGGCAGGAGAACAACTCTGCTGTTAGCTGAGTCAAGGCAACTGCTCCTGCTAGCCAGGAGCAATGTGGGGCTCTGTAGGACCCTTCATTAGGAGGAAAATGCACCAACCAAGGTGGAAGCTGCTAACAGCAAGCATTGGAACTTCTTCCTAACATCCAGCCTAAACCTCCCTGGCACAGCTTGAGACTGTGTCCTCTTGTTCTGCTGCTGATTGCCTGGGAGAAGAGGCCAACCCCAACCTGGCTACAACCTCCCTTCAGGGAGTTGTAGACAGCAATAAGGTCTCCCTGAGCCTCCTCTTCTCCAGGCTAAGCAACCCCAGCTCCCTCAGCCTCTCCTCACAGGGCTGTGCTCAAGGCCTCTCCTCAGCCTCATTGCCCTTCTCTGGACATGTTCAAGAGTCTCAATATCCTTCTTAAACTGAGTGGCCCAGAACTGGAAATCCACCCCCCTGCCAGAGCAGGACCACAGAATCTAGGGCAGGTCTCACAGGAATGCATCCAGATGGGTCTTGAAAGCCTCCAGAGGAGACTCCACAACCCAGTCGGTGCTGGCAGCACAGGTGGCAGCAGCAGCAGCAGCAGCAGCAGCAGATCTGTGCTGGGGGTCAGGAAATGCAGCACCTCCCTGCAGGCTCCTGATGCCTCTCCAGCATTACCACCCTCACGTGAGCAGAGCAGGGGAGAGCAGGCACTCGGGGTTATTAAATGAGAATTTAATCCTGCCCTTCAAATCAGCAAAAAAATGATGAGAGATAAAGCACTGCCCTGCCTTTTAAAGCCAGTCCAACTTGCTTGCCCCTGATCTGCCTTTGGGAAGGCTGCCAACTGCAAAATTGAATCCCTGAGCCTGGATCTCACTCTGCAGCCAGCCACTTCCACCTTCCTCAAGTCCCTGCTCCCTTAAGTGGTGCAGTGCAAGGGAGCTTTCCAGGCTTTCCTGGGCTGCACTGCACCTCAAAAGCAAATCACACCCGTGGCTGTTAGAAGGTCGTTTTCCAGATGCTGCCACAGTGATAGGCTCTGCCCACCGTGCCCCCTGGGCATCCCCTGCCACTGGCTCAGCTGACTCTGCTCACACAGAGTCCCCCAGGCTGCTGTCCCCTCCCAGGCATGGCTCTTTTCAGCTAGTTTCTAGACTTTTGCTAAATAGAAAGACACCCTCAGAAAGCAGAGTGGCACCGTTTGGAGAGCCCCTGGAGCTACAAACCACTGTCCTCCTTCACCAGCAGCAAGAAGATGTGGACAGCATGCAGGGAAAAGTGCTTCCCTCTTCTTCCCATCCTCCAGGCCCCAGAATTTGCCACAGACTCCTGCAAACACTCGTGCAAGCTCACGGAGGAAACTTCTGCCACTGAGCAGCCAGCAGAGCTCTGCCTTTCCTCCAGGATTGCTCCAGAGAAACTAAGGGAGCCAGGACGAGGGGTGGGGGCAACTGCAGTGGTGACCAGCACAGAAGGTTGATGTGGGAGGATGTGCTGCCCTGGGGCAGGGACCACAGAAGTGCTGTGCCCGCAGCTGGGCAGCTCTCACCCTGCCCGGGCAGGTGCTGCTGCCTGTGGATAATTCTGCTGTTCTCCACGGTGTTTAACAGGAGGGAGCTGCTCTGGAATCAATGCCTATTGATCCTCTAACTCAGCAACTGCCTTTTCTCAACACAGCACCACATTAGCAGAAAATTTCTCCTCTTCCTTTTGCACTTCCCATTGACAATAGCACAAACGATTTCTACTCTGCCACACACTGTTTCTTTTTGTGCCAGCAATATTCTCTGGTTTAGGCTTCAGAGAGTGATTCAGCTGCTGAATTTCCTAATTCCAGTGAAGAAAACAGGGGCAGGACACACTTCATGGAGCACCACCATAGCCCACAGCCTGACTTCTGGCACTTCCTCCTGGCACTACCTCCTGGGACTGTCTCCAGGTGGGGAAGTGTCCTCATGCAAAGTCACTTTGGTGCTGCCAGGGAGGCAACTGCCAGCAGCCATCATGTCTGGGTCACAGCTGGCACCTGCCAGAAGCTTTCTGTGCAGCTCTGACCTCCTGTGCTCCCATTTCTCCCAGCTGTACATGGCCCTGGTCAGCCACACCTCACAAACACCCAGGCCACCTCACCTTGTTTGTATCTGCAAAGGTCACTGCCCAGCCTGAAGAGCAAAAACTGAAATGAAGTTGTGCTCTACAGCTCATTGCACACAAGCCACAGCATGGTGGGGGCTGGAAGGGACCTCTGGAGATCGTCCAGTCCAGCCCCACTGCCAAAGCAGGGTCACCTAGAGAAGGTCAGACAGGAACACATCCAGGTGGGTTTGGAACGTCTCCAGAGATGGAGATTCCACCTCCTCCGTGAGGACAGACTGAGAGAGTTGAGGCTGTTCAGTCTGGAGAAGAGAAGGCTCTGAGGAGACCTTCCTGTGGCCTTCCAGGATCTGAAGGGGGCTACAAGAAAGCTGGGGAGGGACTTTTGAGGGTGTCAGGGAGTAATAGGACTGGGGAGAATGGAGCAAAAATAGAGATGGGTAGATTCAGATTGGATGTTAGGAAGAAGTTCTTCCCCACGAGGGTGGTGAGAGACTGGCACAGGCTGCCCAGGGAGGTGGTGGAAGCCTCATGCCTGGAGGTTTTTGCAGCCAGGCTGGAGGTGGCTGTGAGCAGCCTGCTGTAGTGTGAGGTGTCCCTGCCCATGGCAGGGGGTTGGAAGTGGCTGATCCTTGAGGTCCCTTCCAACCCTGACAATTCTATGATTCTATGATAAAATCCAAGCTCTGCTGCTGGCCTGGGTTTGCTTCTGCCCATCTGTACAAACCCAGAGCAGCTTTCCCCACCTCTCAGGGGTGCTTGGGCTAGTTTTAGGCTGTGTAAGCTGTGTTAGCTCTGTAAGCTAACTCTCTCTCTCGTTGATGTCTTCACTCTGGCAGATGCTAGCTGGTGGCTTTTGCTTAGCTGTTGCTGACCTTGGCTGCATTTCTTGTTGTGGCTAAGTACTAACAGGCTCTCTCTCTGCCTTTCTCCTACTTCCTCTTGCCCCATGTACAGGGGGGAAGGGAGCAGGGAGGGGGAAGTTGTTGGTAACCCCCTGGTTTTGCCCAGGGGGTTCTTGTGTTGTTTGTAAGTTGTAAATGCATGTAAATATTGTCTGGTTTGTACATTTTTCGTTGCATTCCATATTTCTAGGTGGTAGTTTTGCTTGTGTAAATATAGCTTCATTTGCTTCCATCTGAGCTGGTCTGGCAATCTGGTTTTGGGGGAGGGGGGTAACTTCAACCCACCACAGTGCTCCACCAAGCAGCCACACAGCCTCTCTGCTGGTCCCTCAGAGCAGCCTGGGCTACTCACAGAGCTGAGCTGTCCCTGCAGTGCCTCTGCCCTGGTTCCCTGGGGACACTGACCTGCACCCATGAGCCCCACGTGCCTGAGAGGGGAGTGAGGGCAAGCCCACAGCACTGCCCTCAGTTGTTCCTGCACAGGGGCAGAGTCCTCCGCTGGGACATAGCAAACACAGCCAGGCTGACAGCGTGACGCCAGGGGAAGGTGGCACAGGCCCTGCAGTGCCAGAGCGCTTCAGATGTCCCCACAGGGATGCACCAAATTACTTAGAAGCCTGTCTGAGGTTCAGCAAGATCAAAAGGTCTTTCCTGAGAGACCTTGGAGGTCAAAATCTTCACTGCCAGCTGCACAGCCAGGCTGAAGCAGGCAGCCACGGCAGGCAAGAAGCAATAAGCTGCTGGCAGGATCTGGGCTTTGAGCTCCTCCTTCCCTCCAGGCAGCCTTTCCCCGCTGCCCAGGGGCTGGGATCTCAGCTCCTGGGGTTTGCACTCCAGCGAATGCAGCTGTGTCTGACCCCTGGGCAGGATTGCTCTGAAATCATAGATTCAGAGCATGGCTTGGGTCGGAAGGGACCTCAGAAAGATCCTCCAGCTCCAACCCCCTGCCATGGGCAGGCACACCTCCCACTAGCCCAGGCTGCTCAAGGCTTCATCCAGCCTGGCCTTGAACGCCTCCGGGGAGGAGACACCCACGAAGGACTCATCTGACTGGGGAAGGACATCTCTGGGCAGGCAGTTAGAGAGGAAAATGTCTCCCTGCTGCTTCCCCCTGCCCGTCAGACACCCTGCAGCTGGTGCAGACCCATTTCTGCAGGTTCTGAGGCTGGCTTTCTGTCCGTGGGGCTTCTCCTGGGGCGCAGGTAACAGCCAGCTCCACCGAGCAGCCTCACCTTGGCTGGGGGGGAGACAGGCAAAGGAACAAAGTGTGCTGGCCCTGCCTGAAGCCCAGGTCCTTCTGACCGGCCCTTTCACCAGGAAAACAAAGGCTGCTTTGAAATGGATGCCTGGCCTGGCCGGCTGCCAGCCGAGCGGGAGACAAAGGCTGGGAATACAAATGCAGCTGGAAGGGGAGAGCCAGGGATGCCTGCACGCCTCTGCGGCAGCGGAGCTGCGTTGCCATGGAGACGCGGCGGCCGAACTGGGGCAAGGAGGGACCTGTGCTGGGAGGCACTGGGAGCCTCGGGAGACACGGGAGACAGGAGACAGGGACACTGTTTCCTCCAGCACCCGGAGAGGGGGCTGCACCCACGGGCAGGACCAGGTGCTGGCTCTTTGTCGTGTGGGTGCCCCAGAGCTGGGCCGTCCTGGGAGGTGAGGATGGACAAAGGGCTTGTCCAGAAGCACTTGTGCTTGAGGCAGGAAGGTGGAGACCCGGGGGTGGCCGCTGAGCGCTGGGCTGGCCTCACCTGGTGTCCCAGCGTGGCTCTCACCTCTGCTCTCTGCACTGTGGCAGCAGGCAGGAGGACAGGCTGGGTCATCTGCTAAAGCGGGTTGAGCATAAGGGATCCACAGCAGCTCTCACGTGGGCAGAGCAAACCGAGGCTCAGCATGGAGGAGAAGCAGCTTCTCCAGGCTCTGAGCAGCTCTCCAGGGGTGCAGCAGAGCAGCCAGGCTGCCCTCTGCCCCCAGCACAGCTGCAGCGGTGGCTTTCCAGCACCCTCCCAGCCTGCCCACAGGTAAAGGTTCAGCAGCAGAAAGTGATTAAAGCCGCGATAGAAATCCTATGGAAGGCTTCCCAGAGTCGGGAAGGGAATGTACCCAAAAGCTTCCCAGAATCATATTGGCTGGAAAAGAGTTTTAAGATCCTGGAGTCCAGCCCTTGCCCCAGCACTGCCAGGTCACCACTAAACCATCTCCCTCAGCACCACATCTCCACAGCTCTGAAACCCCTCCAGGGATGAATACTCCACCACTGCCCTGGGCAGCCTAGCCCAGGCCTTAACAACCCTCAAGGGGAAGAAATTGTTCCTCATGTCCAACCTAAACCTTCCCTGGGTCAACTTGAGACCACACAAATGGCTCCTGCTGGGTGAGAACATGGAAGCACCCCCCCTGCCTTCACTGTCTGCCTGCCCAAGACCCAAATCAGGCAGGGGCTAAAGCCAGCCACGATTGGCATGATGCAGAGGATGCCAGGGCCACTCAGGGATCTCTGCTCACCTGAGATGGGAAAGCAGCATCCTGGGCAGTAGGGAGAGCTCCTAGACATCACTTGGGGCCAGCCCCCTTTGCTGTGTGGGACAAGGTGGGCCCTTCACCACAGGTAACTCAGATGGGAAAATACATCCCTGGCACTTCTCATTAAACCCAACTCCCTCCTCAGCTCCACAGGGCAGGGAAGGGAGCAGGAAGCCAAGAAGCAATGGGAACACCAGGGTGGTACTGTGGTGAGGGCTGTGTGAGGAGCTGGACAGACAGGGCAGGGCACCACATCAGCATGCAACAAACAACGGAAGGGTGAGAGTCCCTGGGGAGGCACTTGCCCAATAAATGCCATTTTGATCTACAGCTTTACCAACTCCTCCCGAGGCGTCGGGCACTGAGTTAGGAAAAGGGAAGCCATGCCCTGCCCTGGCAGTCCTGGGGAGCTCCCAGGGGCACAGCCAGAGCTGCTGGAAGGTAAGGAGGACATTTACTCCTCAGAATTTCTTGCTCAGCTTTGCTGCTGCTAAAACCAAGCAGCGAGCTCTACCGGAGCTGATGATGCTCCTGCGGAGGAACCAGCTCAGCCCAGCCCTGGTACCCTCTGCGGCACCCCGGGAAAGCAGAGCAAAAGCAAGCAGAGTGTCTGCAGCGTGGGTGGCATGAACTCCTCCTGGCAGCTGGCACCTCCAGGCAGGTATCTCTCCGTTTACAGCAAGCTCACACCATCTCCAGTGCTGCTGCCAGGGGGCTGTGACGAAGCGAGTGCCGCGGCTCTGGTGGCCAGAGAGCCCCCTCCCCACCAATTCCATCAGCAAACACCTTCTCCCAGCCCTCTCGATAGCAGCCTGTGATCAGCCAGCCCTGGGACTCGTTTGTTCTCGTGCAGCAATCAAAACTTAATTCATCCTATTTTAATGAAAGCTTCGGCAATGCAGCAGCCTTCCCCTGCTCCCTCTCAGTGCTTGGCTTTGCAGGGGGAGGGAGGGAAAGAGAAAGGCCAGAAGAATGAAGTGCCGGGATGGGAAGAAAGGGCCTTTGAAATAAACATGTGCTGGCTCTATTGGCTTCTCTTTAATATAGCCCTGTCCTTAAAAGAAATAATGATGCTGCAAGCCCTCCCTGGGCCCTGCAGAGAGCTGCCTCTCCCCACAGCAGTGCTATTTGCATGCGCCATCTCCTCCTACCCTTCAATAATTCAAACCCTCATTTTTCATTCCCCCCCCTTGTCAGCTCCACTTCCACAGCAGATAGCTATATTTAACTCTGACTCTGCCTGCCTGGCTTGGCCTTGTTTTGGTGTGTTGTTTCTTTTTTGTTGTTAACCAGGGAAGAGGTTTCCCTTCTCATCGCCCTGCAGCCTGCGAGCAGAGCAGCCCTGAGCTCTCTGCCGGCTTCAGCAGGGACGCCTCGATGCTGCCTGGGGCTGCCAGCTGTGGCCAAGCCCGGTCCTGCCCCTTCCCCACCGGAGCTCAGCTGAAAGTGTGTCCTGCTCCTGCGTGCCCTGAGAGAAATTCAGACCATCACCCACATCATCACTCACCCCACTGCCCACCCCATCACCCAACCTATCACCCACATCATCACTCACCCCACTGCCCAACCCCATCAGACACTCCACTGCCCACCCTATCACCCAGCCCATCACCCAGCCCATCACCCAGCCCATCACCCATGCCACTGCCCACCCCAATCACCCACCCCACCACTCACCCCACTGCCCAACCCCATCAGACACTCCACTGCTCACCTCATTGCCCACCCTACCACCCAGCCCATCACCCACCCCACTGCCCATTCCATCAACCAATCCACTGCCCACTCCATCACCCAACCTATCACCCACATCATCACCCACCCCACTGCCCACCCCATCACCCACCCCACTGCCCGACCTATCACCCACCCCATCAGCTACCCTACCACCCAGCCCATCACCCACCCTGCTGCCCATTCCATCAACCAATCCACTGCCCACCCCATCCCCCCATCCCCCCATCCCCACTCACCCCCCTATCCATCCATCCCCACCCCATCACACCCCCGCAGGCTGGGGCAGCACCTTGGCAGGGGCTGGCTGCAGACTTCCCTCCGGTGTTTGCTGGGGTTGGACAGCTCTGCCCTGGTGAATGGCTCCCTCAGTTACTGTGCTTGCTGTTAACAGCTCCTGTTAATTGGGTGTCTTGCAGGGGGTGGGTGAGGGGAGGGCACCTGCATCCCCTGGGCTCCAAACCCTCCTGTGGATGATGAGCCACAGCCGTGGGGCTCAGGGAGGGTCACAGCAGCTCTGCAGGGAGCCAGGGAGGGCTGACCAGGAAGGAGGGGTTCAGCTGGCTCTGGGATGGGTTCAGGCAATCACAAAATCACAGTTTTGAGTGGAAAGAACCTTTAAGATCTTGGAGTCCAACCCTTACCCCAGCACTGCCAGGTCACCACTAAACCATGGCCCTCAGCACCACATGTCCACAGCTCTGAAACCCCTCCAGGGATGGGGACTCCAGCACTGCCCTGGGCAGGCTGGGCCAGGCCTTGACAACCCCCAAGGGGAAGAAATTGTTCCTCATGTCCACCCTAAGCCCACCCTAAGCTCTTTCCTCTTGTCCTATCACTTGTTCCTTGGGAGAAGTGCCTGACCCCGAGCAGGTGTGGGGTGATGAGGAGGTGGCACAGGGGCAGCAGGCTGGCTGCCAGCTCAGCTTCCCATGCACAGGGTGCTCTGTGGATGGGGCTGGCAGCAAACCACTGCATGAGGCGAGCCTTGGAAGGCAGCTGTTGTGTCCATGGGGAATTTTGCATCTACACAGCTCAGGGGTGCTGGGGAGGTGTCCTTCAGCCATCTCTGCTGTAAATTCCCTCAGAAAACCAAGGGAAGGCAGCAGGTGAGGGTTCAGCTGACCTTACAGCCCCTTCCCATAAAGAGGGGTCCTGCTGGAGCTCTAGGATCAGCTGTGGCTGATCTTCTGGTGGTGTTGGGTGATAGGTTGGACCTGATGATCTCAAAGGTCTTTTCCAACCTGGTTAATTCTGCATTCTGCATTTTGCAGCAGGTTCTGCCCACCAACCACCTGCCACAAGACCAGGAAAGGAGGAGAGGAACCAGGGGACACAGAGATCAGGCTCCTTCACAAACCCAGAGTGCAGGTCTGTGCAGCAGCACCTGGCGGTCGGTGCTGTGCCAAGCCCATGGTGTAGGATGACCTCCACCATGGTGAGACAGGATGTTCCAACCCAGAACTCTCCCTTCCCTGGCCCAGCCAAGGCTTTGTTTGCTGAGGGCTGAAAACCTCCTCCCCCTGCCCAGGCTTTGCTCTTGGACCCCCCTGGCCTGACCAGGACAATCTCCTGTGCCCCTGAGAAGCACCTCCGTGGTGCCAGGGTGAAAACCTGTGTCTGATCTGCCCAGTAAGCAGCATCCCATGGGTGTGTTCCACCTGGGTAGGCTTCAGCTCTATGGAAAATAAACAGCATGGAGGGATGTGGAGAGAGTAAATCAAAGAGTAGGGCACTGAGGAGCTGCTCAGATCCCCCTCCCTCATTTTCCACATTAGTAGGAAGAGCCGTGAGCTGCCAGCAGACAAATGAGCCTCTGGACCCAATCCCTCAACTTAATGAGCTCCCTGTGCAGCTCTTCCCCAGAGCAGAGACTCCCAGCACCTACCCTTTGCCACAGCCTCTAATGAGCAAAGCCTCCACCATCTATCTCAATATCTGCAGAGGAGACGGCTTCCCTCTGACACCCAGCACTTCCCTGCCAACCTTGGCATGAGCAGTTTGGGGCTGGGGTGGGCAGGAGGTGCCCTTGACCTCCTCCCACGGTGGGCAGTGCTGGCAGGGTGAGCCTGGAGCCTTGGGTCTGGGAGCTGCAGCCTCTCCAGGCTGAGCTGGCACCCAGGGACGAGCTGCCCTGGTGCCTCTCTATCCCGGGGACTGCACTGTGGCTGGTGGAGGGGTGTGCTGCCCAGCACAGCTCTGCAAAGGAGGCTACAGTGAGGTGGGGGTTGGTCTCTTCTCCCTACCATCAGGTGATAGAACAAGAGGAAGTGGCCTGCAATTGTGCCAGGGGAGCTTTAGCTTGGAGATGAGGAAAAAATCCTTTCCTGCAGGAGTGGTCAGAGGTTGGCACAGGCTGCCCAGGGAGGTGGTGGAGAGTAGGGTAGGGTAGGGTAGGATAGGATAGGATAGGATAGGATAGGATAGGATAGGATAGGATAGGATAGGATAGGATAGGATAGGGTAGGGTAGGGTAGGGTAGGGTAGGATAGGATAGGATAGGATAGGATAGGATAGGATAGGATAGGATAGGATAGGATAGGATAGGATAGGATAGGATAGGATAGGATAGGATTAACCAGGTTGGAAGACACCTTTGAGATCAAGTCCAACCTATCATCCAACACCATCTAATCAACTAAACCATGGCACCAAGCACCCCATCAAGTCTCTTCCTAAACACCTCCAGGGATGGGGACTCCACCACCTCCCTGGGCAGCACATTCCAATGGCCAACAACTCTCTCTGGGAAGAACTTCTTCCTAACCTCCAGCCAAACCTCCCCTGGCACAGCTTGAGACTGTGTCCTCTTGTTCTGGTGCTGCTTGCCTGGGAGAAGAGACCAACCCCCACCTGGCTGCAACCTCCCTTCAGGTGTGGAAACCAGCCAGTGCTGGAAGTGGTTTTGCTCTCAGAACAACACCTGCTCAGTTTGTGGATAAATGCTCTCTTAAAGACAAACTGTGAGGAGGTTTCCAGTTCTATAACGAACACCTAGGGGAGCTTGGAGGAAGGGACCAAGGAGGCTGCTCAGTGAGGCTGGAAAGGACAAGACCCTCTCCACCCTCCTGTGCCAGCAGTGGGAGCCCAGCTGCCTTTCACCGTCCTCCCCAGCAAGAGCTTTGCTTCCCCAGAGCAGGAAGCTGCCTGTGCTGGGGGCTCCTTAGCCCCCCACTGTGCCCACCACCCCTGCCCAGGCCTGCCCTGTGGTGGTGGCAGTGGCCGTCACCCTGGCAACGGCGCTGCCTGGAGCTGGGATGCAGCAGGGGCTGCGGGAGGAGCGGCGGCTGCGCCCCCCAGCCCGGCTCCGGTCCCGCGGGAGGAGCGGCGGCTGCGCCCCCCAGCCCGGCTCCGGTCCCGCGGGAGGAGCGGCGGCTGCGCCCCCGCAGCCCGGCTCCGGTCCCGCGGGAGGAGCGGCGGCTGCGCCCCCCCAGCCCGGCTCCGGTCCCGCGGGAGGAGCGGCGGCTGCGCCCCCCAGCCCGGCTCCGGTCCCGCGGGAGGAGCGGCGGCTGCGCCCCCGCAGCCCGGCTCCGGTCCCGCGGGAGGAGCGGCGGCTGCGCCCCCCAGCCCGGCTCCGGTCCCGCGGGAGGAGCGGCGGCTGCGCCCCCCCAGCCCGGCTCCGGTCCCGCGGAGCGCTGAGGCTTGGAGGAGCTGGGAGTGTGCAAGGCAGGAGCTGCCTGCTGGGGAGGAGACACCTGGGAGCGTGGTGTCTGGGGGGCTCACAGTGAGGAAATGCAGATTTCTGAATTGCTTTGATCATTCATAATTTAAATATTCAAACTGCTGTGGAATCCATTGAATTAAACATGAACTGCACAGGCAGCGTCTCTCAGCTTCCTGACAGGCAGGGATTTCACAACCCCCTCCCCTCTTTCCCCCTTCCAAGCCTTCCCTAACCTCAATTTTCCAAACTCCAAATCAGTCACATCCCAAACGACCCTGAGAAGGGTGCCCTGCCTGCTAAGCACCCCAAATGAGGCAGTGATTTGGTGAGCACAGCTTGCTGCTGGCTGCAATGTAATGGATTTCAGAGCCATGTTTTAGGTTCAGTCTGGCATGGTGAGAAAGCTCCTCAGGGCCTTGTCCCCCCGTTGGGGGGCCTCCCAGCACCAGGGCAGCACCCCCAGCTGCAGACCCCCTTCACTGATGGGCAGCACCCCGCATTGGGGTGCCCTGACACACTGAGCCCCACCTTAGGGCTTGCTTTGGGACACAGAGCTCATGGAGCTGTGCTCATGCAAGAGGCTGAGCACCAGGACTGGGTCTCCACAGTGGTGCTCAGCCCTTGTGCTGGCCAAAAAGACCCCGGAGCAGATCCCAGACCAAAGGAGCTTCTGTCCCAGCCAGAGAGCCCTAAAGCAAACCCCTTCCCAAGCCCGAGCCAGGTAAACTGCTGCCAGTGCTGGGCATGGGATCATTTCTGCACACACCAGGATGAAAACCACAGCTGTCTACGAGCCATCAAGAGCAGCAGCACTTCAGATGGACTCACAAGTGGGCTGTGGCTCTGGCTGGTTCCTCACACTGCTCCAGGAACCACGGAAGGATCCACAATCACTGCTACCATGGCTGCCGTGCCCAGCCCTGTGCCCACCGCCAGCCGCTGCCTCCCCATGGCAACCTGCGCTGGGCAGGAGCCCTGGGCTGGCAGCCCGAAGCTGTTCACTGGCCAAGCGGCCAGATGCGCCAGGCAGGGGAGGGACACCACCAGATGTTGCCCTGCAGGTGCTGTGGACAGGCTGCATGGCTGACAGCGTGAGCAGGGCATGGCCACAAGTGCTGCTGCCAGCAGCCTGCCACCTTCAGCTGGCAGGGAGGGCTGCAGGGCTGGCAGAGCTACAGGGTCCCACCAGCAGCAAGTCCCAGCCTGCTGCTTCTGCTCCAGCCCAGAGCTGGATCCACCTGGGTGGAGGGAGCAATGCTGCCTTGAGAGGCACCTGAGGCTGGAGAGCAGTTGGAATGGAATGGAATGGAATGGAATGGAATGGAATGGAATGGAATGGAATGGAATGGAATGGAATAGGATTAACCAGGTTGGAAAATACCTTTGAAATCATCAAGTCCAACCTATCACCCAACACCGTCTAATCAGCTAAACCATGGCACCAAGCACCCCATCCAGTCTCCTCCTAAACACCTCCAGTGATGGGGACTCCACCACCTCCCTGGGCAGCACATCCCAATGGCCAATCTCTCTTTCTATGAAGAACTTCTTCCTACCATCCAGCCTAAACCTCCCCTGGTGCAGCTTGAGACTGTGTCCTCTTGTTCTGGTGCTGCTTGCCTGGGAGAAGAGACCAACCCCCACCTGGCTACAACCTCCCTTCAGGGAGTTGCAGAGAGCAAGAAGGTCTCCCCTGAGCCTCCTCTTCTGCAGGCCAAGCAACCCCAGCTCCCTCAGCCTCTCCTCACAGGGCTGTGCTCCAGACCCCTCCCCAGCTTTGTTGCCCTTCTCTGGACACCTTCCAGCATCTCAACATCTTTCCTAAACTGAGGGGCCCAGAGCTGGACACAGGACTCAAGGTGTGGCCTACCTAGTGCTGAGTCCAGGGGCAGAATGACCTCCCTGCTCCTGCTGGCCACACTGTTCCTGATGCAGGCCAGGATGCCATTGGCCTTCTTGGCCACCTGCAGTTGGACTGCAGAAAGCTTCTCCTCTTCCCCAGGAGGTGCTGCCATGGAGAGCTGGACCAGACCCTGGCTTTCTTCTCTTTCCCACCCAGGCCATCACCTCGCTGTGCAGCTGCTTCCCGTGGGAAGCAGCTACAGGTCCTGTTCAGGTGGGACTGAGCTGGCTCAGAGCACCCCAGGGGGACAGCACAGTGAGCCCAAACCTGCCCTGCCTCTGCCAGCCTGAAACACGTGCGCGAGTGACACTCGCTCCCATCTAGGCTGGGAGCAAACCCTCATGTTTCCACCAGGCCCAGTGAGGACCCTTCCAGGCAGGGGTGAAGCCAAGCAGGGTCCTTGCTTCCGGGGAGAACATTTTCCAGCCCTGGAAAACTCCCTGGAGAGCAGGCAAGAGCCTGGAAGCGAGGCAGCAGTGGCACAGCCCTGCTGCAGTCCCTCCCCTGTTAGCTCGCTCTTCATTATCCTCCTCTACCCTTTTAATTTCTCTCTAAACTCAACCAGCTATTGCCGTTCAAACCGAAATAATTAATTGGAACAAAATTGCCACTGTAGGAGAAAAGAATGATTAAAGCCATCCGGCGGACAATGGGGCAATCACAGCCTAAGCAGCTAATTACAGCGCTGGAGCGCGTGGAGGGGGGATAATGAGGGGGCCTTTGTGGCTGGGTGAGCCGGGAGGAGGGTCTGTGCTTGACTTCACACCAGGTTCGGTGCACGACTCCTGGAGGAAAGATACAAACGCCAGAAGAAAAGATCATTAGGCAGCGAATCCCCGAGCAGGGCTGCTGGGGAAACAGGACCGGCAGGGAGCACAAACAGCTCCCCACGGCAGCGAGCTGCTGCGGCTGGGAGCTGCTGCGGGGTGCTGGGGCAGAGCCATCACCAGGAGCACTGCTTCCCTGAATCATACAATCATAGCATCGTCAGGGTCGGAAGGGACCTCAAGGCTCAGCCAGCTCCAACCCCTGCCATGGGCAGGGACACCTCACACCACAGCAGGCTGCTCACAGCCACCTCCAGCCTGGCTGCAAACACCTCCAGGCATGAGGCTTCCACCACCTCCCTGGGCAGCCTGTGCCAGTGTCTCACCACCCTCGTGGGGAAGAACTTCTTCCTAACATCCAATCTGAATCTACCCATCTCTATTTTTGTTCCTTTCCCTCCAGTCCTATCACTCCCTGACACCCTCAAAAGTCCCTCCCCAGGTTTCTTGTAGCCCCCTTCAGATCCTGGAAGGCCACAGGAAGGTCTCCTCAGAGCCTTCTAAAGCACATGGCACACAGGTGGCCATCCTGGTGTCCCTGCACAGAGGGTCACTCATTCAGAGATGCCCCCAGAACCACAGTGTCAGGAGGTGCAGATGGAGCCCAGAAATCCCAACGTCCAGAGACAGGACAGGAGCTGCTTCAGAGGCCTGGTGAGAGACACAAACGCTGCTTTTCCCCAGGCTCCCCGGGCTGTGACCCCACCAGCGCCTGCCCCTGGCTGCTGGGCAGGGGGCTCACACTCCCCATCACTCCAGCACAGGTAAATACTCAGCAGGACCTGGACAGAGCTCATCAGCCTCAAGCCTGTCCCAGCCTGCCCTCACCACACCGAACTGATGGCTGCTGGCGGCTGTCGCCTTGCTGCTGTGCCACCAAGCTCCTCCTGGGCTTCCTGCACCCCCTGCCCAGCACAGGGGCATGGGTGCAGTGGGCACAGTGTGGCTTCAGCATGGGCAGCTTTTGGCAGTGCCAGGTGATCCCAGCACCCCACGCCTGCCCCTTTTCTGCCATCTCCTCACAGCCACCCTTAGGTGCACACAGGAGCACACCCTTCCTGACCTGCAGGATGCAGGTGCTGCTCCAGCCCTCTTCCCATCTCCACATGGGATCAGAGACCCTAGCTGATGCCACAGCTCATGAGGAACCCAATCCTCCAGCACAGGCTGCTGGATGGCTGCAGGTTGCTCCTGGAAACCCGCCAGCAATCTGGCAGGGACTGCACCAGTCAGGCTGGCTGCCAGCTGCAGCCACTGGCAGAATTAAATCAAGGTCCTGCATGGCCAGCCAGCCACAGCTGACCCCATGGTGTGTCTGTGCTGCTCTCTGCTTTCTATGAACATCCCCTTTGCTGCTGCTCCAGCTCTGAGCCACCCTGTGATGGGGCTGTGCCACCTTCCTGCACTGGGCAGCAGCTGGGCTCCAGTGACCAAGGCTCTGCCCACCCCAGGATCCACCAAAGAACCACAGAATCTTTGGGCTTCACCCCAGAGTGCAAGAAGAGCACTCTGGTAATGTCAGAGACTTCACCAGGATCACAGACCTGCATCCCTTTGCAGGCAGGGATGCACAGGGGCCACCAGGAGCAGCTTCTGCCCAGCCCCATCTCCCTGGGTTTGGTCCTGCACCCTGCCAACTCGCTGCCCTCATCCCCCAACGTGGGGACTTGCACAGTTTCCCCTTCCAGTGAGATAGTGAAGCCACACAGAGATGGTGATGACAGAGATGGGGTCTCCCAGCCTGAAACTCACCCTAAGAACCAGGCTGGGTCCCTGCAGGTCAATGGAGCTACAATTTGTCCCTTGCCTGTGCCAGAAGTGCTCCCAGAGGGGTCAGCAAGGCTCCAGAGAAGCCAGGACTGCCCTCCCCCAGCCCCTGGCAATCCCATGGAAGGGAAAACTCCATGGAAACATTGCAAATGGAGATCTTGGAGCATCGCTGGGAGGACAAGACCTCATCAACAGCAGGCTTGGGGTTGTGGCTGCCAGGGCCAAACTGCATCAAGAAGCAAAGACCCAACCTCCTGCAGTGCAGGTGGTGACAGGAAGGTAGAGCCAGCCAGAGGCAGATCAAGGAACATCAAGGAACAAGCACTGAGCAGCCAGCACCAGAAGAAAAGCAGCTGCCTTACTGTGCAGAGGCTTCTTGCAGCAGAGGGTGGGAGGCCTCTTCTTGGCACTTAAAGGACAATGACTCTTCCTTGACCTTTATGGAAACAAAAGACAGAAGAGGGCTCAGCTCGGCTGCGGTGCTGGGAGCAGAGCTCCGGGGGCACAGGCTCCTCTCACCCCACTGGCAGAGCTTGGATGAGCTTTGTGGAGCTCTCAGAATGCTGAGCCGGTGGACCCTGGATCTCCCAGGTCCCAATGTGGCCATGAGGGACACGTGTTGTGAGCTGCCAGGAGGCTGAAGCCCTGCCGGGAGGCTGAAGCCCTGCCGGGGAGGCTGAAGCCCTGCCGGGGAGGCTGAAGCCCTGCCGGGAGGCTGAAGCCCTGCCGGGGAGGCTGAAGCCCTGCCAGGGTGCAGACACGGCCAGCAGGTGGGGAGCTGCTGCTTTTGTCCCAAACCTGCTTTCCTGTGAAGATTTTCACAGCGCAGCAAAGCTGCAAACACTTTGTGCAGGTTGAGAGCAGCTCATCAGGGCTGAGGCTGCTCTGTGAAGCTGAACCCTGCTGGTGCTGGGGGGACCACGCTCAGCACCCCTCAGAGCCTGCACATGGAACTTGGGAAGGGAAGAGAGAAACGAGTCAGAGGGACGACTTTGGAGGTCACATCTCAGAAGCTGAGGGAGAACAGAGGAGCCTCTGCTATGCATTTGAGATGTCACCCACCTTGCAGTGCTAAAAGTGAGGCCAGCATGGTGCCAGGCTCCAAGGTGCTGGTGGGAGCATCTCATGGTGGGTGTGAACCTGCCTGTTCCCACAGCCCCTGGCCAGGGATCTCACCAGGACCCCTGCTCCAGCCTGTTCAGCATCTCCCTGCTCATCCTGCTCCTGCTAAGAAAAAAATGCAGGAACAACTTCTTTGCTGCAGGAGTGGTCAGGGATTGGAACAGGCTGCCCAGGGAAGTGGTGGAGTCACCATCCCTGGAGGCATTCAGGAAACATGTGGCCATGGCCCCTGGGGACATGGTTTAGTGGCCATGGTGGTGTTGGGTTGGAGGTTGGACTGAATGATCTCAGAGGGATTTTCCAGCCCAAACAATTCTATCATTCTAAGGAGTTTCCTGGTCCTGGAAGCTGAAGGCTGGTGGCATCCCTGGGGCCAGCCCAGGCAGTGTCCAGCCTTTCCTAGGACCCTCAACCATGGCTGGGGGCAGCCCCAGTTCCCTTCCTGCCTACCCAGGGACTCCTGCTGTGGAATTATGCTTCCCCCTGAGTGCTCTGGAAGAGAAGAAATGAGACCAAGCCCAAGCTACAGCTCCTACTGCTGCTCCCTGAGCTCCATCCCAGAGCAAACAGCCCCAGAGCTGGCCTGTGACCGTTGTGTGCACAGCTGATTAATCACTTTGCTCATGAAAATCCACTGGTGTAATTAATAACACAAAGCATCTCTGCTGGCCTCTGTGGTGCAGCAAATCATGAGGCAGTAACACTTGGATGTGCTGACCTGGCTCTCACACGTCATCCATCAACCCATGCCCACCAGACTGGGTTTCCAGAGGCACCACCAACACAGAAATGACGATTACACCAAGGCAAGGTGGACAGCAGCAGGGTGACAGCCACCACCCCAGAGCTGGGGGCAGGCACGGGACACCCTGGGCTTGTCCCATGGCTTCTCACCCCTCTGTGTGCAGCCTTTGGTGGGGCAGCGCTCGGAGCTCTGTCCGTGTTCCTTAGGTCAGGCTGGGTGGGGGTCTGAGCAACCTGCTCCAGCTGAAGGTGTCCCTGAAGGACATCTTGAAGAGAGAGGTGAAGAGGGAAATGGCCAATCAAGCCAAACAGAGATGGTGGGTGTGAGCAAACTGCTGCGGGGAGAGCTGGGGGTTGGCACTGTGGGGTTTGGGTCACTCATTTCATGCCCTTTTGAGGGGACAGCTGCTGCAGAGAGAGAAAACAAAGCCATGGAACTGGTGAGGTTGGAAGACACCTTCGAGATCATCAAGTCCAGCCACCTACCTTGAGCTCACACTCCCACCACTACTGCTGAACCCCCAGCACCACATCCATGCATCTTTTAACCCCCTCCACCACCTCCCAGGGCAGCCTGTTCCAGTGCCCGACAACAATGCTTTCCTAAGATCCAATCTAAACCTGCCCTGGCACAACTCGAGGCCGCTTCCTCTTGTCCTCTCACTTGTTGCATGTGAGACCGGCCCCTACCCGGCTGCAGCCTGCAGGGGCAGGAGAGCAAAGCCACTCTCCAGCCGGACGGCCACCTCCCCGCCATGGAACTGAAGAAGCCTTGGGTGAGCTGGGGAGAGCCAGCAAAGGGGGAGGAAGGGGGCAGCCCTTGGTGCCAGTTAAAAGCTGGCACAGCTCATTCCCCCAGCCAGCAAATCTACAGAGAGCATCCTGGATGCCCCGAAGCTGCGGCCGCGGCGCGCTGCTGGTGAGCTCCGGGGGCCGGGCGGGACGCCGGGTGATTGGCAGCCGCAGGCAGCAGGGCTCCAAACCCCTCTTTTGGTGCCGTTTCGGCAAGCGTCTTAGAGCTGCCTGCGAGCCGTGTGGCAGCCTTCAGCAGCGCAAAGAGGCCGCGGCTCGCCCGGGACCGCCCCCGGTCACCCCTGCGGGATCGCTGCGGGCACCACGCCGTGCCGGGATCATAGAATCAATAAGGTTGGAAGAGGCCTCAAAGATCATCAAGTCCAACCTATCACCCAACACCTCAGGACTACTAAACCATGGCACCAAGTGCCACGTTCAATCCCCTGTTGAACACCTCCAGGGATGGGGACTCCACCACCTCCCTGGGCAGCACATCCCAATGGCCCATCTCTCTTGCTGGGAAGAACTTCTTCCTAACATCCAGCCTAAACCTCCCCTGGCACAGCTTGAGACTGTGTCCTCTTGTTCTGCTGCTGCTTGCCTGGGAGAAGAGACCAACCCCCACCTGGCTACAACCTCCCTTCAGGGAAATGTAGACAGCAAGAAGGTCTCCCCTGAGCCTCCTCTTCTCCAGGCTAAGCAACCCCAGCTCCCTCAGCCTCTCCTCACAGGGCTGTGCTCCAGACCCCTCCCCAGCCTTGTTGCCCTTCTCTGGACACCTTCCAGCAACTCAACATCTTTCCTAAACTGAGGGGCCCAGAGCTGGACACAGGACTCAAGGTGTGGCCTAACCAGTGCTGAGCACAGGGGCAGAATGACCTCCCTGCTCCTGCTGGCCACACTGTTCCTGATGCAGGCCAGGATGGCATTGGCCTTCTTGGCCACCTGGGCACACTGCTGGCTCATGTTAAGCCAGCTGTCAATCAGTACCCCCAGGTCCCTTTCTGGATGGCAGCACATATTGGGTGGCAGATCCAAAGAGCCTTTGTGGAGAATTAGCTGAAGGATGGGCAAAAGAACTCGATGGTGATGCCCACACACGGGGCATGGTGGGGCACGGGTGAGGGGCCGGGCCCGTGGTCCCCCCACCACGGGCTGTGCTCGGACTGCCGCGTGTCCCTGTCCTGTTCCCTGTGACAGTGGCAAGAACAAAGGCTCGAAGGCTGGTTCCTGAGCAGGGGCAGGAATTCACCCGTGCCCCTCGGCGCCGGCACTCAGCTGCCCTCTTCCCAGCGTGGCTGCCAGCCGTGCCAGCCAGCGGCCACCCAGCCCCACGCTGCCGGCGTCTCCAGGGAGATGGCTCTGGACCTGCATCTTAATGACGGGGCCGGCAGCGCCCGCGGCCACCGATCCGGCCCCTTCCAGGCTGCCGCTGGCCACCGCGGCATTAGGGATTCAGCCCCTGCTCCACCGACCCCACCCCGGTGGACACAGTGCCAGGGGGCACCGAGGCACCGCGCGAGCGCCCGGGTGAGATCCACATTGTGTGGGAGCTGCTGGCAGCACGGCGGGCACGGACCTACAGCGCTGCCAGCGCCGCCCAGCCCTCGGATGCAGAAGGAAAGGGGAGCAGCCCCCCTCCGCAGACCCACCCCACTCAGGACACGTCACTTGTCCATCCTCACGTGGACACGGCAGTGCCTGGCAGCCGTGGCACACCCTCACCCGTGCCCGCAGGGAGCCCTTAGTGGGACATCGCGACGGCCGGCAGCGACGCGCCAGGTGCGATGATGAAGATGCCAACACCGCCCGCCGACTCCATACACCGCTCCGAGCCCACCCCCGGGGCCAGGCCCCCGCGGAGGGGAGCAGTGCGGGCATCGGGGCCGGGGAGCCCTTGCCCTGGCACGGCGAGGCGGCACGCGGCGAGCGCCCGCCCCGTGCCCCGCATGCTAATGAGCGGCACCAATTAATTGCTGGAAGCCTCTGCTCACTCACCCAGCGGCAGCCGCGGTGCCAGGGGGAGGGCAGGGCTTGGCGATGCTGCGGCAGGGCTGCGGAGCTCCCGTGCCCGCCGCCACGCTCCGGTGGTGGGGCCGGCCGGCGGGCAGCAGGGCAGAGGAAGGCGGCAGCCCGAGCTGCTCACATTTTGGTGCTGAGCTGGTGGTTGCTCTGCTCTCCTCTCTCTGGAGCTCAGGCAGCATTTGGGGTCATATGCTGCTGCTGCCAGCACCGGGTGGCACCGTCACGTGCCCGGGGTCAGGCCTCACGTGATGAGCAAACCTGAGGAGGTGCCACCAATGCCCGCTTGGCACCAACCCTACACTCAACTTGGTTGTGGAAACCTCATTTGCCATGGGCTGATGGATCCGTGCATTTGTGAGGCAGGCATCTAGCCTCTGGAACCAAAGCATTTTGGGGAGGGGGAGGTGGGAGAGCGAGAGATGGGAGCCAGACGCCAAGCTGTGGATGAATTCAATCACAGAATCCTAGAACCCCCCTCCACGCTCCTGGGGAGCTGCCTGGAGCCGTGCCAGCCCTGCTGGAATCTCTGCCTTCGTTAATAACCAAATTGAGGCCTCGGGGGCCAGGGGCTGCAGCTCTCCCCAGCTGTAACATGTCACAGCTCATACAGGGGGGACACAGAAGGAGACCTTAAGCTGGGGACAGACTCCTGAGCAGGGCCTGTCGTGACAGGACAAGGGGTGATGGTTTGAACTAGAAGAGGGAGACTCGGAGTGGAGAGGAGGGAGAAATGTTTGACACTGAGGGTGGAGAGAGCCTGGCCCAGGGTGCCCAGAGAAGTGGGAGCTGCTCCATCCCTGGAACCATTCATTACAGGTCAGATTGTTTGGGGCTCTGGTTGCAGCTGACCCTGCTGACTGCAGGGGGGTTGAACTGGATGTGCTTCCCACCCAAACCAGTCTGTGACTCTGTGACACCCACCACCCCTGCCCCAGCAGAGCCCAGCAAAGGCCTCTCAGTACCACATCCAGGTGTCTCTTAAACATTGCCAGGGATGGGGACTCCATCACCTCCCTGGGCAGCCTGTTCCAATCCCTGACCACTCTTGCAGCCAACAAATTTTTCCTCCTCTCCAACCTAACCCCCCGGCACCATTCCAGGCCATTTCCTCTCCTCCTACCACCTGAGACTGTTGCGAACAGACCAACCCCCACCTGGCTCCAACCTCCTTTCAGGGCTTTGTAGAAAGCAGTGAGTTCTCCCCTCAGCCTCAGTGCTGGGCATGGGGACCCTCTCTCCTGCCTCCCCCAGCAAGGCTTCACACGCAGTGTCTGTCCGTCTGTCCAGCCAGAGGCCCCTCTGCCCCATCCCCCATCGCTCCTCCCCACCTCTTGCCCTTCCCGAGTCGGTGCGGCACTGAGCCGGGCACGGGGAGGATTCGCTGCAACCCAGGAAACAACCACTGCGGGTAATTAAAACGTGCAGCCAGTTAATTACTGACAGCCTTGTCTTGCCCTCTCCCTGCACAGCTTCCGCTGAGCCCAGCAAAGCCGAACTCCTCCTTTCCAGCCGCTCTGCAGCAGGGAGCGGCCTGGCTTGCCTGGACACCAAACCCCAGCACACGACGCTGCCCGGCCCCAGCCCGCGCCCGCTGCCAGCATCCTCAGCAGCGCCGACCAAGGAGAATCAATTAGCTGCCAGAACATGTCCCAGAGGCACCGAGATAATTGCAAACATAAGTACAGAAATCTGCCACTAATTATTAAAGAAACACCAAATAAGGAGACCAAAGGCTGCAGGAGCAGCCTTGCTGGTGGCAAGAGCCTTTGGGGTGCGCCGGGCGGGTGGTGGCGGCAGGGGGAAGAGTTGCTGTGGTGCTGGATGACCCAAACCCTGCAGAGCTGGGCACAGGCACCAGCACAGCTCTCAGCCCAGTCCTAGACCCAAACCCGTTTCCAGTCCTGCCCTGAGGGGCTGTAAGGGCCTGTGATGCTCATGGCCATGGAGAAAACCAGCACAATGCTCAGCAAAAGAAGTAGGGCAAAAACCCCAAGCAGAAACAGGGAGGGAGGAGGTTAGGGAAGGGAAGGCTAGGGAAGGGAAGGCTAGGGAAGGGAAGGCTAGGGAAGGGAAGGCTAGGGAAGGGAAGGGAGGGAAGGGAGGAAGGTTAGGGGAGGGAAGGGAGGAAGGGAGGGAAGGGAGGAAGGTTAGGGGAGGGAGGGGAGGAAGGGAGGGGAGGGAGGGAGGGGAGGGAGGGGGGAGGGAGGGAGGGGAGGGGAGGGAGGGGAGGAAGGGAGGGGAAAAGGCAAAAGACAAAACCAGCAAAAACCCCAAACCAACCCCCAAGCCCTAAGCAGCCAGCAAAGCAGGCAAACCAGCAAACAAGCAAGCAATCACCCCCACACACCGGCAAACAGGCAGCTGAGCAACCTGGAGAAAACTGTTCTGAAGGGCAAGGTAAGGGCTGGGCTGGGAGGTTCTCCACCACCAGCCCTGAAACACACTCTGGGTGGAACCAGCTCCCAACCCTCCCCACCCCTGCAACCACTGCCACCCCACCCCCTTTCAACTATTCCATTTCAGTGACCCAGTACCAGGCTGCTGGCCTTGGTCCCCATCCCTGCCTGCCTGCTTCTTCCTGAGCCGCCTCGGGGACATGAAAGGGTCCCTATGGTCAAAGGAGGATCCAAACATAATCCTGTCCCCTCTCATTCAACAGGAGTTTGAGTGCTGAACTAAGCAAGGTCAGGGCTTCATCTGCCCAGCACCATCCTGCTGCCCTGCCCATGGCACGGTGGAGAAATCCCAAGGCCCTTTGCTCACCCAGTGCTGGGGGTCAGGATGCTCCAGGTCCCCATGGAGCATCACTTGCCTGGTTCTATCCCAAACCATGGGATGGCAAAGAAGCAGGGGGTGTGGGGAATCGCAGCTCCCAGGAGCTGGTATTTCCAGCTCCAAGGAGAATCACAGAATCACCAAGGTTGGAAGAGACCTCAAAGATCATCAAGTCTTAACTGTGATTAAAAAAAAAAAAAACCCAAACCCAACAGCAACCAAACAAAAAACATCCCCAAACCCCCCAAAATCACAACCAACCCACCCAAAAAGAGATAAACAAGAATAAAGAGTCCACCCCAGCCCCACACAATGGTCTGCAATGAGACTGTACCTGCCTGGGGCTCAGTGCATGCCCTGCTTCAGAGAACCACAGACTTGGTTCAGCTGGAAAAGACCTCGAAGGTCAAGTCCAGCTGTTCCCCCTGGTACCACCATGGCCATCTTCCTGTCACTCTAGTTTCAGGCTTCTCTTCATTCCTCAAGGTTCAGCTTTCTTCCCATCTGCCTTCCCAGTTCAGCCCCTCACCCCTCCCGTGTCTGCAGATGCCCTTTGGGTCTGTTTCCCCCTCCCAAACTCCCGGCCAGGGGCAGCCCAGCCGCAGGACGCTCGCAGCCCGGACCCTCAGCCCTGCGGAGCTCCGGCCAGAGAAGCTGGAGGCGCCTGGCAGCAGCGGAGCTCCCGTTTCACCTCCCGGGCTGCAGGAGCACAAAGGAAGGAGCAGGAGCCCCAGGGATGCTGCTCCACGAGCCGCCCAGCCCAGGGGCTTGGAAGGAAGCCCATGTTTGAGGGCTCCTGAAGGGAAAGCAGCTTCTCCGTGACAGCCTTTTGGCAAGAGCAGCCTTATTTAAATACAACAGTTTCTTCAGGCAGAGTAAATAATAATTAAGTAAACCAAATTAACAATCAGGAACGCTCCAAGAGATCCCCAGCAGTGCCTGAGCACTTCCCTCGCTTCCTGGCAGGAGGAACGCCGGCACCGGTGTGCCAGGGTTGCAGCTAAGCACTGGGCTGGGCACGGGGTGCAAGGCTGCCAGGGGCTTGGGGTTTGAGGTGCAGTGGGATGGGGGTCCTGGCCTCACCCCCATGCTGGGGCTCCTGCACATCAGCCCATCTTCCAAGTGTCCTTTGCTCTGCTTCCAAGCGTGGCCCTCAAAGCCAAGGTCAGAACTTCCCTGCACAGACAGACTCAACGTGCCTGGCAGATGAGCAGCTCAGGGGGCACAGTGCAGCCCTGGGTAACCCACATCCATGGGGTGGAGCAGGAGCTGCCCTCACCATTCTCCAGGGCTGGAGGGGTCCTCTCCTTACCCCAGACTAAAACCAGCCTGCAGACATTGATAGGAAGGGGGCAGATCACCCAGGGAGGAATCCAAATGCCACTGAAAAAGGGCTCTGTGTGCCCACAGCTGAGGGCTGCAGAGCAGGACCGGGGATGCTGTGAGGGTGGCACACGTCAGTGAGGGGATGGATGGCAAACAGAACACACATTCACCCCTCTGCAGGGACCATATTCGCACCATGTCCTCATTTCTGTGCCTTCCTTCAAACGAAGCAGAGAGCTTTCATCTGGGACACCGAGGATTTCATCTGCCTGGGCATCCTTGTGTGGAAGAGGCATCAGCAGCACCAGATTAAATGAGCATTTTCTGAGAACACCCCTGAAGAGCCCAGGCATATAGGAGAGGTGCCAAGGTGCTTCCTGAGCTGCACTTCTGGTGTTCTCCTGGGAAAGCAGCATCAGGTCTGTGCTGATGGAACAGCAGGAAAAAATATCTCACCTCTAGGAGGTCTCAAGCCAACGAGCTGTGGGGGCAATGCCATGGCCAGCTGCCCACAGCCCTTGAGAAGGGCTGAGCTGTGGAAACAGGGACCACCAAGGGCACAAGAATCTGACCCCAGGGCCCACCAGGAACATGAGCTGAGTCCCAGAGCCAGTGATCACCAAGGACGTGACTTGAGCCCTGAGCAGCTGGGTACCACCAAAGGCATCAGCTGAGCCCAGAACTCATGACCACCGAGGACTAACTAATTGAGCCAGGGACCACGGAGGGCATGAGCTGGTAGCAACCAGGCACCAGGATAGCAACTGCTGCTCATACACATGGGCAGATCCTTCAGTCCTGGCCTTTACCAATCAACACTCAGGGACCATGACCAGAACTGTTTGCAGCCATCATTAGCTGCAGATGAGGCCCATCTACATCTGCTTAACGAGGCACCCTTGGCACGCAGCCCTCCCTCCTTGCTACAACCATCTTGCTCACAGAAGGGCCAGGAAAGGAACGGGAGGAAAACCTCCTCCAGCAGCCTTGTCCTGCCCCAGCCCCCGAGGGAAGATGGGGCTGGAAAGAACCTGGCCAGAGCTGCCCCATCCTGCCCACCCTCACTGCCAGCCCAGCCCAGCTTGGCAGAGCTGGCATCAATCAAAGCTGAGGCATTTCCCCCGATGCGTCCCTGCTCATCATCCAGCTCCCATTTACCTCTCGATGCAGCAGCTGCTGATGGACCTGGCAGAGACGTTTCCACTGGAGAAAGAGGAGGAGAGGATGTTTTCAGGGTCCCACTGGGGTGGGCTCTGCCAGCAGCTTGGCACTGGATTAGGGCTGTGTGTTTGTGAGCAAACCCTTCGCTGCTGGGAAGGGAAATTGGGTCAGGGGCTCAGCATGCAGCCCCTTGTGCCCCATGGTGACATCAGCCCTGCCGAGCCAGGGCAGCACCGGTGCCAGGCCTCCCCTACGGCTCAGCATCGGCAAAGCACGATGCCCTGGAGTACTGCCATGAACCTCATCCTCCACACAGCACCATCTTCCTCACCACCACCATCCTCCTCCTCCAAACCCCTCCTGCCCTCTCCCCTACCCCAATGAGCCCGGCATGAGCCAGCAGGGCACTGTCTCATTGTTGTAGCAGACAAAGCCCTGTCTGGAAAGGTGCCAGAACCCCCACTGCAGAGCCAGGACTGCCTGCAAGGGCACCACAGCTCACTGGGCACCTGCACCCACCCCGGGTGAGGCACTGCTAACCTCTGCAACACACTGAGCCAGGGAGGAAAGAAGCTGTGCGAGCCCATGGGCAGAACACCAGTCCTGAGCTGGTGTGGTGAGCCCAGGAGCTCCTACTGCAGTGCTGCAATGTGGCAGAGCAAGTGGAGGCACTGGCACCTTGTGGCACACCCAGCAGGGAGCTGCTCATCAGTGACCCATCGAGATGGACTGAAGGTGTCACCACCCTTCCCCAGATTTGATGCCTTTCTCCAGACCTGCTCCAGTCTCTCCATGTCCTCTTTGGACTGAGAGGCCCCAAAATGAACCCAGTATGAGGTGTGGCCTCACCAGTACTCAGCTGCCTGGTGGTGACTGCCCCTGTACTCAGCACTGGTTAGGCCACACCTTGAGTCCTGTGTCCAGTTCTAGGCCCCTCAGTTTAGGAAAGATGTTGAGATGCTGGAAGGTGTCCAGAGAAGGGCAACAAAGCTGGGGAGGGGTCTGGAGCACAGCCCTGTGAGGAGAGGCTGAGGGAGCTGGGGTTGCTTAGCCTGCAGAAGAGGAGGCTCAGGGGAGACCTTACTGGTGTCTACAACTGAGGGGAGGCTGTAGCCAGGTGGGGGTTGGTCTCTTCTCCCAGGCAAGCAGCAGCAGAACAAGAGGACACAGACTCAAGCTGTGCCAGGGAAGGTTTAGGCTGGATGTTAGGAAGAAGTTCTTCATAGAGAGAGAGATTGGCCATTGGAATGCTGCCCAGGGAGGTGGTGGAGTCCCCATCCCTGGAGGTGTTTAGGAAGAGCCTGGATGAGGCACTTGGTGCCATGGTTTAGTTGATCACATGGCGTTGGGTGATGGGTTGGACTCTATGATCTCAACTTCCAACCTGCTTAATTCTATTCTACTCCTACCAGGCTTCTCCAAACTCAAGCTGCTGCTGTCTGCTTTCCACTGGGGTCAGCTGCCAGCAGGCTTCTCAGAGGGGGGAATTTTCCTGTCCCCGCTGGCATCGAGCTGGCACTGCAAATCTCATCACATTTGGGATAGTTTACTGAAAACCTTTTATTGTAATCAAAAAAGTGACATTAACAGAGGGCTGCAATGGACTCTGCAACTCAGCCTGCTGGCCTTTCCTAACCGAGACCAGCTGCTTTCTGCCAGGCAATTAAAAAACCAAAACAAACAAAAAACAAAACAAAAACAAAACAAAACCAAAACAAACACCCCCCCCCCCCCCCCCAAACAAAACCAAAAATAAACTAAACCAAAACAAACAAAACAGAAACCCAACCAACCTCAAATGTGAAAACCTTCACAGTACAAGCAAAGTCCACCCCAATTCATCCACGGTGGTTAAAAAAGAGGGCCCCCAGCCAAACCCCTTTCCATGTTACACGGTCACAAGTCACAATTCTGTACAAAAATGTTCACCTTTATAAAGCTCTGATGTAAAAATCAAAGAATCAAGCAGCAATAGTTTAAGTGCAGCACAGGGTCTTTTTTCATCTCATTATTTACAATGCTCCAATTGGTTTTACATTTTAAACAAAATTTAATACAGATGACTTAGGAATTAAGTCACTTTTGCACCGATCTGTCGCTCTACGTGGGGACAGATTTCACTTTTTGGTCGTCCTTCTCTTTATCTTTGCTCTTCTTGGACTTCTTCTTCTTGTGTTTGTGTTTTTGGCTCTTTTCCAACTCCGTTTCGTTCCCCAGGTGTTTCTTATGCTTCTTGTGTTTCTTGTGCTTCTTGTGCTTCTTCTTCTCTTTCTTCTTCTTCTTCTTCTTGCTGTCCTGGCTCTCCCGGAGCTGGCGCTGCTGCTGTGGCTCCGGGTCTGGCTCTCGGATGGGCTCTGACTGCGGCTGCGGCTGACGCTGGGGCTGCTCTGGCTCGGGGCTGCTTCAGGCTGCTCCGCCGCAGCAGGCGCGGCCGGCTCCTCCTTCGCCTTCTCCACAGCCTTCTCCTTGGGCTCCTTTGGAGCCTTTCCTGCAGCCTCCTCCTCTTTGGCTGACAGGTTGCTCTCGCTGTCGCTCTCGTTGTAGTCTGGCACAAAGGCAGCCTCGTCAGTCTCTCTGGTGAGGTCTGAGGAGAGCCGTGAGGAGCTGCTGACCTGAGGCTTGGGCTTCACCACGCTTTTGTCGTTCTGCCCAGGCACGTTCTCCTTCTCGCTCTTGACATCGGGTGACTCCTGCTTCACAGGGGGTTTATTACCACTGGGCTCCTTCTCTTTCTCCTTCTCTTTTTCCTTTTCTTTCTCTTTTTCTTTCTCCTTCTCTTTCTCTTTGTTGCTCTTCACCTCAGGGACATGCTTCTCCTTCTCTTTTGCCGGGTTCTTCTCTGGAGGCTTGTGCTCCTCTGCCGCACGTTTGGAGTCGTGAGCTGCCTTGTGCTCGGCCTGCTTGCGCTCACGTGAGGGGCTGTAGCTGCTCCTCTTGGCATCACCAGCACCTTTCTTGGAGGGCTCTGCCCGCTCCTCCCTTGGCTTGCTCTTCTGCGCTGCTGCAGAGTCCCTGGTTCGAGAGGGGGACTCTTTCCTCCTGGCCGATTCGCTCTTCTCCTCCCTGCGCTTGGAGCTGGAGTGCTCCCTGCTGCCGTCGTGCTCAGACTTCTTGTCGCGGTTGGGGGTGAAGTCTTTGGTGGTGGCCCCGCGGCCGGCGTCGTGCTTCTCCGAGGACCTGCCGTCTTTGGAAGATTGAGAAACGCTTTTCCCATTGCCCTGCTCAGCTGCCCGTTCCGAGTGGTCCTTCTCTGGCTGAGTACCGCTCTTCCTCTTCTCGGAGGCGTCCTTGTCTGGCAAAGGATGATCTCGGTCTTTGGCTTTGCCCTTTTCGGTGGAGGCAGAGCTTTTGGAGCTTTTGGCCTCGTGCTGGGAGCTTTCGTAACTCGCCTCCTTCACGGCTTTCTGCAGCTTCTCCAGGGGCTCCAGCTCCTTTTCACTGTGTTTGATAGGGTTTGGTGCCTTTGCGCTAACGTTTTTGATCACGCTGGCGGGTTTCCCTATGCTTGTGGGCACCTGGGTAGTTTTAATGTCCTCCTCTTCAGACTCAAAGTCATCTTTATCCCACTTGGACTGAGGGACCTGGATCATGATGATGACATCCTCAGCAGGGGCTGTGATGTCATTGTTGTACTCCTCCATGGTCTTGATGACAGTTCGCTTGGTATCTGGCTTCTCTTCAGCCTTTCTAACAGGGCTTCCTCCAGTGGAGCTGGTGCTGGGGGAGAAAACAAGGGGTTAGTAATGGGCGAGACACAGACCCACTGCTTCTGCAGCCTTCAGCAACTGGGGGATGATTCAGGGCTAAATCTTCAGTGCCTTCAGATGTTCAATTAAGGGAGCAGACAAGAGAAAGGCCGAGTCCACCAGCCAAGATTATGAGCAATCAATTAATTATCTAGCTACTATGTATTTAATTAACAGGCACGAGATGATCAGACTGGGGACTGTCTGATCTGCTAACTCCTTCATGTCCTATTTCCACCAACGGCAGAGAAATTAGATCCACGTTCTTTCAACATGGAAGCAAGCAATTATGGAGAGGGATGCATAAGGCAGGTCCTTGTGCCCTACTGCTCTTCTTCACAAATTGTACCTTTTAAAGCTTTTTAGAGTATCAAGATACTATCCTAAGTCTCCAGGGATGCCTGAAATGGTTTCAGTTTCCTTAGTCCTGAGGAAGGAAGCCAAGGGAGGTAAGGAGGGAAGCCAAGAAGAAGTAAGCTAGGAAGAAGGGAAGAAGGAAAGAAGGAAAGGTGAGCTGTGCACTATGCTCAAAACTAAGGCCACTACAATGTATTGGAAGCAAGCTGCTGTTCATGCCAAGTCTAACTCCACATCACCCTGCCAAAAGTACAGCAGTATAGTAAATGCAGATTCTTCCATGGCACGGCCATGGAAGAATCTGTTCACCAATAAGTCAGCTTTGAAGCCTTCCTGGCCTTCACCAATAAGTCAGCTTTGAAGGAAGACACAAGGGCCACCTCAGAGGCAACAAGTAATGAATAAAAGGGGAAAAAAGGTCCCATCAGTAAGGTTTCAGGTTGGTGAAACAATGTGAAATGAGCTAACCTCCTCAGCTCCCTGTACAACATGGACTCTCCTTAAAGGAGATGTGGTGGTGATCCAAGTACGGAAAGCTCAACGACTCCTCACTCATTCAGCACAGACTTGGCTGCTCCTTCTATTAGACACACCATTTTTGGTGAGAGGAAAGAAAGAGGAGGAGAAGGTACCTGGTGTAATCCACAAGGGTTGAACTGGTTCCATCAGCCGTAGTTACTTTTCTTCTGGCTTTCCCCTTGGTCTTGTCTTGTTTAACTTTGCTGCTGCTGGGCTCAGGTTTCTCAGCAGGTTCTTTCCCCGGAGGCAGGCTCTCCGTACTCACAATCTTTTTGCCAGTTTCTCTGTTCAGTTTAATCTTTTTTGCAGGGTTGTTGAGAAAAGCAGATTTATCCTTCTCCGGAGTCCGCTCACCTTTGTCACCCTCGGGTTCAAGCTTCCCCTTCGGCGACGTCTTTGACTCTGCGCTTTCTGGTTTGGAGGTCTTGGCAGAAGTGGCCTCGTGCTCTTTATCCACCTTTTCATCTGCCTTCCTTTTCCTTTTCTCAGGTTTGGCATCAGAAGGTTTGCTTTTCTCAGCAGGTTTCTTTGACTTGTCCTCCTTGTTGGAGGGCTTCTCCGACTTGGTTTCCTTTGGATGGTCTTTCTTTGCCTTCTCCTCCTTGGCTGGTCTGGTTTCCGGGTGATCTTTCGTGGCTTTTGGGTGAACTTTGCGCGGGGTACCAAGAGCCTTCTCGTCCTTCTGAGAGGAAGATGTCTTAACACTGTCTGTCTTTGGCAGCTCCTCCTTGGTTTTTTTGGCAGGAGGTTCTGCTCGAGGAGATTTCTCACGGTCGGTGTCCCCCTTCTCTTGGGAAGCTTTTGTTGGTTTTACCACGGTGTCCTTCTTAGGAGGAGCAGCCACTTCTGCTTTTCGCTTTGTCTTCTCAACCTTTGCTTTTGGCTTGTCCTTCTCCTTCTTCTCCTTTTCAGACACTGGTTTGAAAGCAATAGAATCTGCTTCCATAGGCTCATCCCTCACGGGGGTGGCATCATCTCTGCTAGGCAGCATGAACAGGGAGTCTGTTTTCACATCCTCTGCTGGAACCGTCTCTCTTGGCTTTCTGGCGCCTTCTAACAGCTCAGCACTGGGGAACCCCTCGTTCTCATCCCCTTTTCTCCTCTTCCTGTGCTTTTTATGTTTATTTCCTTTGCTATCTCCCAGGGGATTTTCCACCTCCTTCTCCTTTGATTTTGTAGGATCTTTGATGCCATGGCTCTCTCTCCCAGGTTTTTCAGGGTAATTCCCAGCTATGTTACGAGTTCTGTGGCTCTGCCCACCAGGATAATCCTCCCTGCGCCCGCGAGCATAGGGGGAGTTCTCTCGTCTGGTCCCAGGCGGACCAAACCTGTCTGGAGAAAAGTTCTCTCTGCTTACTGGAGGCCGAGGCTGGGCGCCGACTGCGTAGCCCTTGTAGAACTTCTCGTACCACTCTCTGTAGTTCCGTTCCCACTCGCGGTATCTCTCCTTCTCAAAGGGGTCTCTGAAGTCAACAGACCTGCCATAGTAAGCCTTCATATCGTAGGGGGCACTTCCCTGTATCTGTTGAAATACTCCCGCTCCCCTTCCCCTTGCGGCAGAGTCCGCTTGGTGGGAGACTGGCCTCTGAAGGCTGGCGACCTGGAGCGCGAGTGGTACCTCCTGTAGGGGGGACCTGGAGCGGGAGCGGTGGTAGCCGTGGGAGCGAGAGCGGGAGCGGTAGTTGCGGCTCTTGCCTTTGCCTCTCCGGGGGTACGGGGGAGCGCGAGTAGGAGCGGGAGTGGGAGCGGCTGAAGGAGCGCGAGTAGGAGCGCGAGCGCGAGGAGCCTGAGCGCGACTTGGAGTAGGTGTAGGAGCTTCTGGAGTAGGACGAGGCGCTATAGGGAGACTTGGACCTTCAAAGCAAGCACAACAGAAGAAGAGCTGCAGTTAATTCACAACAGTCACTCTGCACAGGATGTTTTTTTTTTTCTTTTTCTTTTTTTCCTCTCAAATCTGGTTTGGTTTCTTTTCTCCTCTCCATATGCTCATGTCAAAGCTTCTTTCAGCTGCTGACATAAAGCTACTGCAAACTGAAAAACCTGAGAGCACAAAGTTTCTGCTTACAAGACAGAACAGCTGCTGCTTTGTTAGTGGGGGAAAAACACACAGGAAGGGTGAGTCTGTTTCCACTCGCTTCTAGCCCACCAGCTACCACAGCTACTGATTGCTTTGGGGTGGTCTATACTGGCCTCTACTGGTATGGGAACCTGCGGGTTTTCACTGCGCAGCACCTACACGCATGCAGATCATTCTTGTTGCATAAGATGCAGAAAGAGCAAGTCTTCACAGCTCCAGTGCACCACCAAACATCCAAACCCACCACTCAGCCTGAAGACAGTGCAGCTCAATTCAAAAAAGCCAGCTTGGACTATTCAGCTTCGCTCATTTGTAGAGGACCTGCGACACTTGACTACAACCCTACGCACGAGGCTATTTCAGCGACGCTTCTAGCAAGGGTCTGCACACAGCTCTAGCTCTAACCAAGGCTAGGGACCACTTCAAGAAAAACTGTCTCTAGAAGCTTCTAAACTCAGCCTCTAGTAATAATACAGCTCAATGCCACTACCCTAGGAAAGCTACTGCCAGCATTACGAGTAGAGAGCTACTCAGACTCCTGCCCAAGTCATTTCTGGGGACAGAAAACATCTGCTACCCTGAGCTCTCTTTCACAGTGTTACTGTTTTGTGTAAAGAACTACTGCACATGATTCCATGAATGTTCATCAGAATCATCCCTCCTCTCCAAGCCCTTCACCAAGGTAAGATTTCCTTACAAACATGTCTGATCTTTGAACTCCTAAGGGAAATTTAACAAACAGGTCTGGTCTTTGAAGTCCCAAGGAAAATTTAACGGTGTCAACAAGAACCAAACTAGTGAAAGCCACCAGTCTGCAGTCCAGGTTAAAAATCTCTCCATGTGTCCATGTGAGATAAACAGATGAGGACATGAAGACAACGCCTCTCAATCTCCTCCAAAGTGTTTCGAGGTAATCATAGAATGATAGAATCCTTTTAGTTGGAAAAGACCTCTAAGATCAAGTCCAACCATCAACGGTTACAATCAGAGTAGGGGGACACACAAAATCCAACAGCTACCCCTACTGAACTTCCAGTCTCCTCCCAGCTGGCAGGAGGTGAGGGATTACCAGGAAGCTTTAGTAAGAGGCACCTGCTCCTTAACTCCTGCCAAATGGTAACAGTCAACAGTAATCCCTGCCGTAGCTGAGCTAGTAACCTAGATTTCAAACTCCTGTCGCTGCTAATCCCTGCAATGCTCCAATGCATCTAACAGGGAGGTGGAGTAGGACTCCTCCTGCCTCTTCTAGCCAATCTGCTTCTCCATTACGGACATGTAAAGCAGTTACCTGGAAAACGAACGCCTACGCTCCTTTTGAATCTTTTTATATTCCATCAATTCCTTAGCAAAATCATTTGTAAACTCATCAAGTTTGGACTTTTTCTTTTCCCTGTTAAAATAAGTTTGACCTTTATTACAATGATAGTTTGACCTTTATTACAAAAAAAAAAAAAAAAAAAAAAAAAAGGAACAACAGAGAGAAAAAAAAAAAAAAGACATCAAGAAACAAAAAAAAAAAAAAAAAAAAGAATGAACCAAGGCCAACATGAGAAAATGTTTATCGCATGCAAACGCCAAGGGTGCACAATCCTAGCTCAGCAAAACCAAGGTGGAACTCCTGAGGAGAGGTTTTTAGGGCGAGTTTTAGGTTTAGGTCTCTCTTTGGGTTTAGTTTTGCACGGGTTACTGGCTGCCAAGGGCGGGGGGGAAATAGCTGGGGGCAAAGAGAACCCCACAGCGAGCACTGGGCTTTTTTTTTGGCTTATGTCAGGTGCTCCCGAAACACAGACACGACAAAAGGCCGCTCCGCCGAGCCGATACTTACTCCTCCTTCAGTCTCCGCTGCTCTCTGTAAAACTCCTCCCTAGAGAGGGGAGGTGCTTGTGTCGTTGGGATGGTGTTTGAGTGCCCCGCTGGTACTGCTGCTGGGACCCAAGCTGATGATATGTTTGCAGGAGCTGGGGGGTATCCTGGAGGGGGGACAGAGTACCCAGCAGACGGAGGTTGGCCAGGTGGAAACTGAGGAGGAAACTGTGGTGGTGGTACCCCGGGTGGAAGAGGAAGTGCGTGGGGTGGTGGAGGATACAAGGGAGGTGGAGGCACAGGCACAAAGACTGGTGATGATGCTGGTAGTGCTGGGGCCTGAGTCCTTTGGGAACGTTCACTGTGCAGGCGTCCTCGATTTGAACTTTAAAGAAACCCAGAAACACGTGTCACTGTTTGGCACTCTGCCCCGCCTCTGGGGAGGCCAGGGAATGAAGCAGCAGCACGGTGCCCAGCACTTCTGGTTCTCAGCTCAAGCCATCTCCTCCCTGCTTTCTCTTCACTTCAGCCTACACCCAACTCTTCATCCTCAGACTTGCCTTCCACATTAGCACCCCCAACCGTTCCCTCAGCCTCCTCTCACGCTCAGCTTTGTGACTCTGCAGAGAGGCTGCTTGGGTGTAAATCAGACTCCCATCTCCCGCGGGCCACACACCCACTGCTGCTCTGGCACTCCTTCTCACTCCTGACCTTCAATGTACAGTACAGACAGCACTTCTCTCAACTGGCTTTAACCTCTCCCGTGCAGGTTTCCTGTGTTGTTGCCTCGTGATGATGTGTTTGGCCTGTCCTCGTCCCTGAATTGCTATCTTCCTACTTATGGAATCTGAAATTTTAGACAACCTGTGGGATGGGTCTTGGTTTGTGCTTTAAGACTCTATAGACGCAAGGAGCCCTTATGGTCTCTCTGTAACACACAGATACCAACAGGAAGGGCTAACTTGCCACCACAGTAACAGGTAAGACAGACTCCTCTCCCTCCAACTGAGAGAAAGCAGCCTGGCTCTTTGAGAGGACTCATCTGAAGGAACTGAAAGCTGTCATACAAGAACAGCTCCAATAATTTGCTCATTCATCACCAACAAAGTTGTTAAAGAATGTTGGAGCCTGATTTCTATTGGGAAATCAATTTCTTTGGCCCTATTCAGCCAGTAATCAAAGAGTGGCTTTCCATCTGATCTTTTAATTAGATTTAATTTTTGTATGTAATTATGGTTTCCCTCAAAATTGGTCATGTTTCAGAGTCCTCTTTTCAATTATATGCTGAGTTTTATTCTCAATAATCTCACTGCAAGCACAGGTCTCCTTTGTTAAAGCCAACTCACATTAAGCTGTTTAAAAATTAATTACCACTTGTATTCTCCACAACTATCTGTGCATCCTCATTTCCTTAGAAACAGGCTGTGGGCTAAATTCTGTGCTACAGCCTCATTTCACAGCTTACAAGCAGCAATACATGAAATTTCTGCTGGATACTTACAGCTCCCAGCCTGGTCTGCCACCTGCCGAGCGAAGGGTGCCCGCTCTCATGGGGTGACCTGTGGGAGCAGGGACAGGAAAGAGAACAAAAATCCCAACATTTACTTTATCTGAAGAATGATTTTTCAGAGAATAAATCCTAAGGTTACAGTTACTTACCAGTTGTGGGTATGGATTGTCCTTGAGGGCCCAGAAGACTTGGTATTGCTGGCTGTCGTAGCACGGGAACCTGATAACCCTTGTGAATGAATGCAAACAGTTAGCAACAAGCTCTGCTACAAGGACAAAAATCACTGCAGCTATTGACATAAAACTTACCTTCTCTTCCAACAAACTGCTGATTGACAGAGAGGAAGTTTTAGAAAGGTCAGCAGACATCAGAGCAGGAGGTAAAACAGTATCAGGATCACTGCAACAAAACAAAAACCACTTCAATTCTTCTCACCTTGTTTTGAAGGGTTGCTTGAAATATTAAGCCCAAGGTGAGAAAAGACTACTATAAATGGAAAAATAATTAAACCCCCCATCTCCCCTAGATTTACAAGTGTGAAGTTGGCTGATTCCAAAGGAAGCACTGACTAGGAGTCACTTCACACTGCCAGCACTTGAAGAGGAAGCTCACTGGAAAAATATCCTCTGAAGTCAGCAGCACGTGAATGGCCTGGAGAATGTAAACCCCACACACTGAATGTCAGGTGTGGAAGGTGAAAGAACTCAAATTCCCCCAGGAAATGTTTATCTGCTCCTTTAGGGGCTGCTCTTTTGGATTGTGATCCATTGTATTCATGGCAAAGCCGAGCCTGAGGCTTCTGGACAGAGCAGCTGTCTACATTGCAGGTGTGAAGAGGAATTATAGTAAAGACTACAAAATACTCTCGACAAAACCTGCCTGCACTGTGTATTACTGAGGATGACTCTGACTTACCAGAATGTCTTTTAAACCCATAGTGATTGTATGGGACACAGAAATACAGAGAATGGAAATACCATGGAAAAAAAAATAATTGCACCAAACACCTGGTCAGCTTTACCTGCAATTGTGCTTTCCCACTTTCCCTGAGATAACCTCCTCATACTACAGAAAAGTGAACACACTCAAGGAGATCTGACATCACTAAGTGGTTGCTGTAGGAGTTTCTAGTCACTTAAAATCACAAAAAAAAATTACAGGATATCTGTGGTTGGAAAAGACCTCCAAGATCATCCAGTCCAACCTCTGACCCAGCAATGGACATGCTAAGCCATGTCCTTAAGAAAAGGCTCAGCAGGCTCCTGGGGAGCAAAGGTTCAGGGTAAATCTACACTAAATGACTGAGAAATGCTTCTGGGACAATTCTGGCTCAAGGCACACAGATTTGATCGAAGTATCCTTACTCCAAACGAAAGCAAAAAGCACAGCTTCACAGCTTCAGTCTGGAGAAGAGAAGGCTCTGAGGTGACCTAAATGTGGCCTTCCAGTATCTAAAGGGGGCCTACAAGGCGGCTGGGGAGGGACTTCTCAGGATATCAGTGATAGGACTAGGGGGAATGGAATGAAGCTGGAGGTAGGGAGATTCAGGCTGGACGTGAGGAGGAAGTTCTTCACCATGAGAGTGGTGAAGCCCTGGAATGGGTTGTCCAGGGAGGTGGTTGGGGCCCCGTCCCTGGAGGTGTTTAAGACCAGGCTGGATGAGGCCCTGGCCAGCCTGATGTAGTGTGGGGTGTCCCTGCCCATGGCAGGGGGGTTGGAACTAGATGATCCTTGTGGTCCCTTCCAACCCTGACTGATACTATGATACTATGAAATGATCTGCAACTCTGACTGATCATGGAGAAATCACAAGCTGAGAAGCTCAAGCATCCAACTTCAGCTTGCTAGTGTGTCTCACGTTCAGCCACAGATTTACTCACCGAAAAGGTCCATCCGGCTTTTCACCACGGAGGAGGGACACTGCTGGAGGGAGATCGGAGACAAGGACGGAATTGGGATTTACTGGCAGCCCAGGTGCCTGACCGGGGCCCAGGGATGACAAAGCAGCTGAACGAGAGGCCAGAGAAGCCAGCGGAATCATGAGGGGATCCTGCTGCCTGGCCATGGCTGGCCGCATCAGCGGCTGCAGGTTGCGCGTTATCGTTTGTCTCATCAGGGGCGGTGGAGGTGGAGGTGGTGGTGGAGGTGGTGGCTGCTGTTGCTGTTGCTGCTGCTGCTGTTGTTGTTGCTGTTGCTGCTGAATCTGCTTACGGAGCCTCTTCGTGTAGCCAGTTTCATTTTTGAAGTTGTTCACAGCCTAGAGGCAGAAAAACATTTACAGAAAGCTAACGTGAAACTTCAGCAGAGACACAAACAAAAGGCTCCAGAGAGCGAAGCTGCTGGTGGATGGCTGCAAACGCTATTAACCCTGAAACAGATCAGGACACAGATGCATCAACACATCACATTAAACACTGACAGCAGTGACTGGGAACTCAGAGTGTGTGCATTTCTGTGTTAACACTGAATCTGAAGTGAGGCAAAGCAAACCATACTCAACAGAAATGTGACCTGAATTTGCCAGACTCTCAAGAGTTCCAAGCCCCTGTAACAAAACGTAAACAGTGTGGAAAGCTAACTTAGCAATTTCACCTTGCTTAAGGAAAGCTAATTGAGGATTTTCTTCCCTTCCAGCTTTTCCCAAAGAGCCTTTTCTCACCCCCATTTGCCGTGAAAGCCCATTCCCTTACCTGGCGCAGGAACTTGTTGGCAATGAGAGCATCTGGAGAGACATCTGTTTGATGACACGTTGGACACGTGTGCTCCTCAGATTCCAGCAGTGCTGTTCTAATACCTGTCATCAGAATGAGCCAGATGGGTTTTGTTAGGCAAGCTGAGGAAATCTGGGGGTTCTCATCAATTCTAATAACATCTATACAACTGATAGGTGAACAGGATCTGGAACTGAGAGTATGGAGCTAGAAATGTTCAGTTCCTAGCAGGCAGCAAAATCACTACAGATTTGCTACCGATACACAAACTATTGTACCATTTGAAGATAAGGAGCAGGCTGGCCTTAATGTTTTAAGTAGTCCTTTTTCCATTGTCTAGTACAGAAAGTCAATAACTAAACCACTGCAAAACCCCATTAGCAGGGTTGGAGTTCTGGTTTTAACCAACTCTCCCCTGGAGAGGAATGCAGATTAAAGGCCAAAGCCTGTTTGGTCCAGTTCACACAAGGTCCCCATAGATGGATGTGTACTTGTGTGAGAGAAAGGCCAGTAGATAAACTCAGTGCATTCACAGAAACCTAGAATGGCTCAGGTTGGAAGGGACCTAAAAGATATCTACTCCAACCTCCCCCACCATGGGCAGGGATGCCTCTCAGCTAGACTCAGGTACTCCAGGCTTCAACCAAGGTGGTCCTGAACATCCCTCAGGGAGGGGACATGCACAACCTCCCTGGGCTGCCTGTTAAAACTCTCACCACCCTTGTACTGAAGGAACTTCTTCCAAAAATCCAGTCAAAACCTACTCCCTCTCAGCTTCAAACTAAGGATTTAAACTAGCTGACACTGCAGCCACCCCAAAATTTTGCACTCACTCATCCATCCACCTGCAATGAGTATTTAAGTAGAGAGGGAAGAAGGGAAAGAAGCTTTTGTGTTCCCTGTTATAGAGGAAGAGTCCTTTCCTATTCTGGCTATATTTAAGTCCTGAACAGAACTGGTAGGCCCAAAGCACTGCTCTTATCTCCTGTTTCTGCCTTCAGCAGCTCAGATGTGATGTTTTCAGCTCTCAAGGATGGCAGTGACACTCACACTCATCGCAGTAGCTGTTTCCACAGCAGGGAATAACAACCGCATCTGTCATGATGTCCTTACAGATGAGACACAGCAACTCATCTGGAATAGGATCATCTTCTTCTGAGGAGGAGGATGGATCCTCTGGTAAAAAGGGAGGCTTTTCCTTCTTGCCTATAGCATAAGCTTCCCTAGAGGGAGGGTGAGGAAAAAAAAAAAAGTTTAAAGATGGGCAAAGGGAAACTTTTCCAAGGATTGGATTTTAGCAAAGGAAGCTAAGAGCTGGGATTCTTCTCACTCCACATCAGCCTTCTAAACTGCAGACATTTAATTATAGCTACTTTTCTAGACTAGAAGAGGCAACAATTTTCCTTTTGCAGAACTCTCCCAGTTAGGGCAAATTTCAGCTGGTTTGACACATGATGAAGGCCTGCTCTTTGTTAAAAACCAGAAGCAAAAGGAGCTTTCAATGACAGCAACGCCAAGTATAAACACCAGAGATTCTGCAGCCAACCTCCAGGGGTAGCAGCACTATTCTGTTTTCATCAGAAGGCATCACACCTTTTAAGGTTGACTCACAACATTGTTTTGGTTGGAAAAGACCTCCAAGATAAGAGTCCAACCTTCAACCTAACACCAGCATGGCCACTAAACCATGTCCCCAGGTGCTATGACCACGCATTGCTTGAACTCTTCCATGGATGGTGACTCTACCACCTCCCTGGTTAGACTGTTCTAATCCCTGACCACTCTTGCAACAAAGAAATTTTTCCTCATCTCCAACCTAACCCTCCCCTGGCACACCTTCAGGCCTTTTCCTCTCCTTCTATCACCTCAGACTAGGGAGAAGAGACCAACTCCCACCCAGCTCCAACCTCCTTTTAGGGAGTTAGAGAGAGCAATAAGGTCTCCCCTCAGCCTCCTCTTCTCCAAGCTAAACAACTCCATTTCCCTCAGTTGCTCCTCACCAGCGCTGTTCTCCAGCTTCACTGCCCTTCTCTGGAGCTGCTCCAGCCCCTCAATGTCCTTCCTGTGAGTGAAGGGCCCAAAAGTGAAGCCAGTATTTGAGGTCTGGCCTCACCAGTGCCTGGTACAGGGGGACAATCCCTGCCCTGCTCCTGCTCTCCACACCATTGCAGATCCAGGATGCTTGGTAGCCGCCTTGGCCACCTGACCACACACGCTGGCTCATATTCAGCTGCTGTCAACCAGCACTGTGAGGTACAGCAATTCCTCTCCTTAGTGACAGCTGCTGGGCTGCTTGGTTGCAGTGCCACAAGGGCATCACTTGGCCAGCCCAAGGCTCCCGCACTTACGCGTCGATGGTCGGGATCGCGTATTTGCCCGTGTTGGTCAGCATAGCACCCTTGGTGTTTGGATCTTTAACCTCCATCATGAAGCTCCTGGGAATCCCTGTGCTCTTTTTAATTCTAGGAACAGACTCAAAATTTTTGTCCTGTTGAGAAAAGAAATGCAGACACATCTCATGGCTGACACTTCAAATGCCGTTTCAATGGTTATTTTAAGCTGCAAAACCTCTCCTGTTACTCAGTGTAAGGGATCCTCAACTAAAAAGTTTTATTTCCCTGACTGAGTACAGCCAGGATGTTCTAAAGGCTTCAGCAGTGGTTTGAACTCAACATTCTTTGGCTTAACATCAGGTTCCTCCAAGGTGAAACATCCCCTCGGCTCACCAGAGTCAAGTCACAAATCTGCTCCTCCTCCAAAACACCACTCAGAGGGGAAAATTAATTCTGAGCTCTGAAACATTCCCCATCTCTATGTGAAGGTTCAATCCACACCTCATGCACATCCAGGCAGTCAGTATCACTAAATAGTATTATACAATACAATACAATACAATACAATACACCAGGTTGGAAGAGACCTTCAAGATCATCGCGTCCAACCCATCAAACAATCCAACCCACCCAACAACTAGACCATACAGCCAAGCACCCCATCAAGTCTTCTCCTGAACACCTCCTGTGAAGGTGACTCCACCACCTCCACGGGTAGCCGATTCCAATGGGCAATCACTCTCTCCGTGTAGAACTTCTTCCTAACATCCAGCCTAAACCTGCCCTGGCGCAGCCTGAGACTGTGTCCTCTTGTTCTGGTGCTGGATGCCTGGGAGAAGAGGCCAACCTCTGCCTGGCTACAACCTCCCTTCAGGTAGTTGTAGAGAGCAATAAGGTCACCCCTCAGTCTCCTCTTCTCCAGGCTAAGCAACCCCAGCTCCCTCAGCCTTTCCTCATAGGGCTTGTGTTCCAAACCCCTCACCAGCTTTGTTGCCCTTCTCTGGACACGTTCCAGCAAGTCAACATCCTTCCTAAACTGAGGGGCCCAGAACTGGACACAGTACTCAAGGTGCGGCCTAACCAGTGCAGTGTACAGGGGCACAATGACCTCCCTGCTCCTGCTGGCCACACTGTTCCTGATGCAAGCCAGGATGCCATTGGCCTTCTTGGCTGCCTGGGCACACTGCAGGCTCATGTTCAGCCTACAATCAACCAGTACCCCCAGGTCCCTCTCTGCCTGGCCACTCTCCAGCCACTCTGACCCCAGCCTGTAGCACTGCCTGGGGTTGTTGTGGCCAATGTGCACAACCCGGCACTTGGATGTGTTCAATCTCATGCCATTGGACTCTGCCCATCTGTCCAGCCTGTCGAGGTCCCTCTGCAAAGCCTCTCTGCCCTCCAGCAAATCAACTGCTGCCCCCAGCTTGGTGTCATCTGCAAATTTACTGATGATGGACTCAATGCCCTCATCCAGATCATCAATAAAGATGTTGAAGAGCATGGGGCCCAGTACTGATCCCTGGGGCACACCACTAGTGACAGGCCGCCAGCTGGATGTGGTGCCATTCACCATTACTCTCTGGGCTCGGCCCTCCAGCCAGTTCCTAACCCAACGCAGTGTGCTCCTGTCCAAGCCACGGGCTGCCAGCTTGGCCAGGAGTTTGCTGTGGGGAACGGTGTCAAAGGCCTTGCTGAGGTCCAGGTAGACCACATCCACAGGCCTCCCCACATCCACCAGGCGGGTCACCTGATCATAGAAGGAGATCAGGTTGGTCAGGCAGGACCTGCCCCTCCTAAATCCATGCTGGCTATTAATAGTCAAGCAGAGACTTGTGCAATTACTGCATGCAAATATTGAATGGCTGGGGTCAACAGAAGCAACAGCTTTCGAGAGCAAACACTGAAAATGGTCAACTCTCATAAAAAGAGTTAACACCCCCACCAACCTCAGAAAATTTTCTAGCAATCATAGAATCAGTAAGGTTAGAAAAGACTTCAAAGATCAGCAAGTCCAACCTGTCACCCAACACCTCAGGACTAACTAAACCATGGCACCAAGTGCCACGTCCAGTCCCCTCTTGAACACCTCCAGGGATGGGGACTCCACCACCTCCCTGGGCAGCACATTCCAATGGCCAACAACTCTCTCTGGGAAGAACTTTCTCCTCACCTCCAGCCTAAACTTCCCCTGGCACAGCCTGAGACTGTGTCATCTTGTTCTGGTGCTGGTTGAGTGGCAGAAGAGACCAACCCCCTCCTGGCTACAACCTCCCTTCAGGTAGTTGTAGAGAGCACTAAGGTCTCCCCTGAGCCTCCTCTTCTGCAGGCTAAACAACCCCAGCTCCCTCAGCCTCTCCTCATAGGGCTTGTGCTCGAGGCCTCTCACCAGTAAGATTAAATAATATCAAATATACATGGAAAAAAAAAAAAATTACCAAAACACACATGGAAGAGCTAAAGACATATTTAATGCCCATAACCCAGAAAAAGAGAAAAATCTTACACTTCCAGAATCATTGTTTTGGTTGGAACAGACCTCTATGATCACCCAGTCCAACCATCAACCCAACGCCACCGTGGCCATTAAGCCACATCCCCAGGTGCCATGCCAAAACCCTCTGCATTTCCCCCCCAAGAGGAACAATTCTGAACTGCCCAAGTAATAGAGATTAAAAGCCAAGCAACACCATAGTCCCCCCACTACTTCTTACCCCATTTGTCGGGCAATTCTTTATGTAGTGGCCAGGTTTCCCACAGCGGAAGCAAGTATACGATGGTGGAGGTGGGCCCAAGGGTTTCTTCATGTAACTAGAAGTTTTGGGGAGAAGGGGGAAAAAAAAACAGACAAAGAAAGCATGAGTGTGTGTCTCTTGTTGAAACAAACAGCTCTACAATTTTTTTCATCATCTTCAGAGGAAAGAATTGACACTTACTTGACTGGATCATATTCATGGCCAGACTGTGTCATCATAGCTTTAATTTTATCTTCCTCGGAAGCATTGGCTTCAGCCAGATTGGCAGTCTGTTTAACAGGTAATTATTTGACACACACATTAGAAACACATTTAAGCCCACACAGCCAAAGACAACACCACTCATCCAATCCTGTAAAGAGCAGCACAACTCTAGCTGAGGTTGCATGAACACAGCTGCTTTATATAAAATCTGTTTGTCCTGAAGATGTTCTGGGGAGTCCTTATGCCATTACATGATGTTTACGTGCCTGCCAACCTACTTGAAAAGAGCATTCTTGGGCACTCAAAACCTTAGGCTCTGTTTGTACCTTACATCAAGACTTGTGTAACCAATCCAATTTTCTTCCAAGTGGGCTGAAGCTATGTGTAGACAAAAATATGCACTATCCAGTATTTTGAACCTGATTGTTAAGCTCCAGACTATTTGAAGGAGAAGCCATCCGCTGTCCGTTTAATTCAGACGTAGGCAAGCATTGTTATTTACACTTTGCAGCATTAAAAGGACACACAACTCCAGAGCGGGGGCAGTCGTTTCTGCGTGCTGAAATGCACAGCTTCAGACACAGAGGCATTAAAAGCAATCAAGCTTTTCATACTTCCCTCAGCACAAGATTCTGGTGAGCAGGAATTTGCCCGTGGCGTGGCTGCAGGCCGCCCAAGCTGCACGTTCCTTCCCCTGCTCACTCGGGTTAAATGACTTAACCACAGGAAGCAAAACCTGCCACCTCTTCATTTATTTATTTACTTATTTCCCCCAAGTTGACTGTGTCCTTTTAACACACAAACTGTAACACAAACCTTCTGCAGAGCTAGATCTTCAAATTACTGATTTTTTTGTTTGGTTGGTTTTTGGCTTTTCCAAAGAAGCATTTGCATCGATGTTTTTATTACACACTAGTCCAGATACAAGCAGGGTCTAAGGGAGTGACTGCAAATGATTTGGACCTTCAAGCACCTAGCATTCAAATCAACCACTCTTTTTTTTTCCTCTTTCCTTTTTCTTTTCTCTCTTCTGGCTTTAGATGCATTCATTCACAAAAGCAACCAACTAGTTTCAACATTTTATTTAAAATGGTTGTTTCAAATACACAGTTATTTGCTTGACAGTAAAACATAATCCAGATCGACAGCTACGAAATCATTTCCATTGACAGGTACAGAAAGCTTTACAGATTCTTGACTAATTTGTTTGAACCCAAACAGTTTACAAAAAAAAAAAAAAAGTTAAATAATAATAATAAAAAAAAAACATCTCCAAAAACCCACAAAACATTAGTAGGAATAGACCAAAATTCAGAAGATGGCATTTAATACATAGTAATCATAAACCAGAGAACTCTCGACACATTGCCTCCGTGCTAAGCCGCTCTGCACTAAAGAGGTCAGAGTAAGGCACAGGTTTGAGCTGCTGAAAAGTTATTTACCTTCCTGCGTTGTTCTGAAAGAGTTAAAATAGTCTCAAAAGCTGAACTGTGCACACCACAAGTTGTCACATTTGAGAGTAAAACTTCACATGAGTTTACAGAGCCCGAGGACACGTTTAGGGACAGCACTAATGGAGACCAAGTTCGTTTGGGGGCTTCCCTTCCAAACTGGGTTTGGGGTTTGTGCCAAATCTACACAATTTGAATTGCTGCGGTGAGATAGGGAAGAAGTTACCAGTGGGAAGAGATTTCTCTCTTGGAAATGGACTCCAGCTTTGATTTGCAGAAATAAGAACTAGCTCTTCTGCACCGGGCCCTGCCTTCTCTGCTCTCTGCAGCTGTACAGCCTAGGAATGCAGCTGGCTAGCCCTACGCCTTCTCCCCAGGAGCAATCACTAGTGCTTTCCCAGACAAAGTTACACATCGGTGAGCAAAAAAATGCAAGCAGTTCCAGAGCAAAACATGGCATTACAACAGTTTCAGAAGGTCACAGCTGCTAATATGCCACACACACACATTGGTATATTCCTATAAACAATGAGGTACAGTTACACAATTTACACGGTCTGCGTTCAAACAAATTAGCTGGGGGTGTCCACTGCAAACCTACTACAATGGGCGAGCTTGTGCAGCATTCAAAGGGTGGATCTGTAACTGCAATGACTAGAAATTCAGAGAGAGCCATGCAATTGTCCATGTTACAGAAAGGCTTCTAGTTTGGCTGTTGCAAACCTCCCCCCAATGCAATGTCCATAACTTACAGCCAATTAAATTCTTCTGTAAAAATTGTGTTAGTTTCCAACGGGAAAATTAACGAAAGGTATGAAAAACGGTAAACAGCTTCTGAAGAGCTTCTTCTGTGGGTCTTGAGGATGAGTAATACTGCAACATTATGTTGAGGCTGATAAGGTACTCCCCTTCTATCTTCCCAAACTGGGAACTACTCTTTACAGGATAGTTATCCAAATATACACACATTTTTCTTTTGAGAAGTTTAAGAAGATAAATACTTTTAAGTGCTTAAAGGATTAAATTAAAGCTCTGTTCAAATTACAACAATTATCCAGCTAGAGATCACAGCATCAATTTAAAAATAGGATAGCAAACACTTTTTTTTTTTTGGTTGTTGTTTAAAGTATTTGACAAGAATATATATATATATATATACCTTAGTAAGCTGGGCCAGAGAAATAGATGCAGAAGAGTCATCAATCTGTTCACAAAAAATTAAACACATATTCAAGTTCTACAGTCAAAACATAGCAACAGTTAACCTCTAGTAGTCTGTACATCTGCACTATACCCTCTGAGTGTCATTGCAAGAGGCATTTCCAACCCCGGGTCATTTGTATTTAAAAGCTAAGACAGCTTAAGGGAGCCTGGATGGTGGCTAATGAGGAGGAACTGAAATAACCAAGCCCACTCAAGATCGACTTATTGCCCCAGAATATCTCAGAGAGGGACCTCTGTCAAAAGCTGGCAGCTGCTTACGAGTCAAAGGGGTAAGAAGCTGTCAATTTTCAGCTGAGAAGGATTTAAACCCAACTATTTCTTTGAAAAGGAAGCATCACTACAGGACACTTCAGTGTGGTTTGTAACTGAATTAGTTCATGTCTCACCATGCACATGGCTTTGCTTTTAGGAAGGCAGCAGCTGCCTGGCAGAATAAAGCACAGGCACCTCAGCCCTGAAACTGGAACTGTGCCCCTCCTGCAGTAAGGTTAAAAATGTCAAACTCCCCATACCCACAACCCCCAAATAACAACCACCAATCTTAAAACATCAGCCATAAAGCTACCCCACCACTTCATCTAGAAAATCCCAAACCAGAGTAAACCATTGAAATGGAGGTGTTTGGAGTAGTCTAGAAAACGGACTGCTTCTATTGTCTTAGAGCACAGCCCACACTGTCCAGGTTGCTTTGGGAAGTGGGACAATTTGCTCTGTAACATACTATTGACCAAACCAATTTTTTTAACAGCAGCCCAGCATTAAAGGAGCAAAGTTAAGGAGGTGTAAAGCATCCTCTTGGTGAGGAAAGCATGGATTCAGAGCACAATCCTGTCCTTTTTACTTTTTTTTTGCAACCCCACTCCTCCCTCCCAGCTGCAGGAGTGGAACCCCCAGGCAGCAGTTAGCAGTGCAGTGTTCAGAGAGGACATAACTGGAGTGCAGGGTAACTTTTCCCTAGTTCTTTTCCCAATATACTAACTTGTATTATACCACAAGCAGCAGTGGAGCTGCCAATAGCAAAAAAAAAACAACCAACAAAAAACCAAAGCCAAAACATCATCAGAAAGACATTCAAATCACTGCTTATGTCTTCAGTTGCTCAAAAATGTAGAGTTTCACAGGATAAACTTAAGAGCTCTCCACAAGAGGTCACTGAATGGCTCAGGAGAGAGATTAAAACCCTTCCTTGGCAAAAGCTCGTGTCCTTTATTACGTGATGAAGTGGAAGAATTCATGGGAGCTGTTTTACCAGACTCCAGGAAGGAAAAAAAAGGTAGTAAATCTACATGCAGAAGATGATTCCTCACTCCAGTTAATCGTTACTTCTCTGCATGTGCAGGGAAGCACACAGCATCACTGTACTAGTAACTAAGCAGTGCTTGGAAGTATGCCTTGGGATAGGAATGCCCAGTTCTGGAAGGGCAGACCTGCTTCCCACTGCAAGCCTTACCAGAACACTCAGCTTTCCTTCTTGCCAGAACATTTTGTACCTCATTCTGTAAAAAGAAAGCCTGAGCAAGTGTTCTGCAGCTCCGTGTGCCACTCTTGTCACAGGTGGAGAAACAGACCTATGCTCTCTCAGGGCAGGCACAGCCACAACCATTCTGTGGTTTGGCAGGAGCAAAGGAGAAGTTAGGGAAGCTCTCCACTGGAGTTAAGCAGTCCAGTACTGACTGAAACATAACAGTTCATCAACTATTAATGAGCTCTTGCATTTTTTTAGGAAGCAGCTATTGCATGGCCTGCAGGCAACAGTCTCATTTCTTAAAGGAGGTGCTAGCACTCCTTTCTACTGAAGACTTATAAAAGCAAACAGAATTAATGTACTAGTTAGTATGTTTGCCCAATGGCCATCTTCCAGTCATCCTACATCCTTGCATCTTTCTTTCTGCTGTTAAATTTCTGCTCAAGTATTTCCAGTCACTCCTTCCAATCAGTCAAGGACAAACAACATCTCCATGAAACTTGTATACAGCCCTAATACTGCAGAAGAACTGAAAACAGCCCAGAAAACCCTAAGCCCCAGCATCAACAATGCATTAACTCCCATTTCTGCAGAAGACTAAGCAAGAACTAACAGAAATCAAGTGGGAAAGGGGACAGAGAAGAGAAGGAAAAGGCTGATCTCAATGCTCAAGTGCTACACCTGAATGAAAGCAATTTCTTAGAACCCATCAGCTTGGCTAAGCGACAAATTCAGCCAAGAAGGATCACTCCAAGGTTAGGCTTGAAGGCACTGAAACAATGGTCATGACTCTCTGTACTTCGGCAGCCTCCAAGGACAAATACCAGCCAGTGATCCTCGCAGTGACTCAAATAGCAACACTAACCCAAAAAAGGATCCACCTCCTTGCTTTGGCTGTAGTAACAGGAGGACAGCAGCACAGATCTGCAAGTGTAGGCTGCCAGCTAACAGAAGAGCAAGAAAATGGAAGAGAGTCAAAGGATAAGCTTTGTGTGCCCTTGGTTAAAAAAAAAAAAAAGGGAAAAAAATCTTGACTGATTTTCATTTTGCTGCTTCACTGTCACACAAAAATTGGCAAACTCTCCAGGGATTTATTCCTACCACACTAAGATCCAGGCTCTGCTTAAAAATCCAGACAGGAATGTGTATGAAAAACAAAACAAAACCCACCAAAAACCAAACACAACCCCCACACTTTAGGCCAAGTCCTGAGGTAGCTTTAACAATAAAGCTTCTCCCACACTAGAAGAGCCTGAAGCTGCTCTGCTGTTACAGTGAGAGACAGGACTTGGAAAGATTGATGCAAAGATTCCTCTCTATGGCTACCCACAACCCAAATCAAGTTCCAGCCAGGGCACACCAGGGAAGGGGTTTGCTCTGCCTTTCTTTTCCTTTAGTTACCTGTAACTAACACTAAGTCTTCCCTCCCACTCCAGGATTCTTCCTTCAGACACCTATGATAGCTTGTGGTAAGATGCTACTTAGAAACATAATACAGACATGCCAGGGAACACAGGAGGCTAAAAGAATGTTAACTTTATTTATGAACATGTGATTGGTGTTTATACACATGCTAGTAAACAAAAAGAAAAAAAGAACTGTTTTCAAGAAATTAAAACCCATCTGAGTTAGATCAAATACTATCAACGTGGTTCACATCAATGCATTACATTAACTGCTAGGGTCACTGGGCCAGTTAAACTAACTCAAACTCACAATGAGAGGCATTCATGTCCAAAAAGGAATTCAAATCGTTCAGCAATAGAATAAGGATGCAGATTTAGACTTGGTGGTTTTAGACCTACACACACAGAGTGTTGAATTTGAAGCTGTAAAGCATTCCATGGGAATCAGAGGCTGCATTCTTCACAGAACACAGACCCAGAGTTCAGGAATTTCTAGATCAAGTTCTCCTAACAGCTTATTGAGTGATCAGATCCAATGATCCAGGGTTAGTGTAATGCCTCACACCATTCTAGTGAAGAAAAAAGCAGTTATACTTAAAATAAAGATGAAAAATCAAAAAGCACACAGTTACTTTTTTATACTCTAAGGACTATTTTGAAAGGCGGAGTTACACACAGCGTTCGACCCGAGTGGCAAATCAAGATCTAGACCATCACCAGTCAAGTATTTCCGTGTTATTTAGATCGTAGCAGCACAACAGCAATGTTTTCAAACCTACAGAAAAATGCTGCCCCTTGTCCAAGTGTCAATTCAAAGTGGTGGTATACTAAAGAAAGGCTGAATTGGGGAAGTTAAAGTAGCATCCAACCCCGAGGTCACCCAAACCCAAAAATGCAGTGCAGGCAGGAGAAAAATGGCAGGGGGCTGTCACCCACAAAGGCACCAGGCTCTAACCTTATGCCAAAATTTGTATTCCATATTTCCATTTGCAGACAAAACTAGAAGACTAAACTTCAGCAGATGAAGTGGAAAAGATCAAAAGGCAGAACTTTAGAATACCACTTTGTGTAGCAACGATACTCAAACCCGCGGCAATCTGTGCAAGGCATTCACGGACTCAGAGGGGCCCAAACAATAGCACTTTGGTTACAACAGCTTTAGGAACAAATACTCAAGGAGTTAAGGACATGGATAGGGACAGTTTGAGCTGCACAGAGCTGTCCTCAAAATGCGTGGGATACGCTGGGTTTGGTATTTGTTGGAATCCCCAAGGCAAAAGGAAGAAACAGTCCCAAGTTTGACAATGGCTCCTCAGTGGTTTTTGATAACACTCTCAAAAACCATTAGGCAAAAAGAAAAATAAATTTAAAAATAAATAATAATAATAATAATAAAAAAAAAAAAAAGAGTTCTTTAAAACCAAAAGCTAAGTGATACAATGTGAGAATGGCAAAAAATACACTCCAAACAATTTTATTGCAAGAAACAAAAAGCACACAACAACCTATACAAACATACATATTACTAAGCTAGAGACAGACAGATGTAGAACATGGCACCACGTCCAGTGGTGCAAACCTTCAGCCTACAGGGTCTAAACCAGACCATACATTAGCTGTACAACCCCGAGTCATACAGGAGATGTTCTAGCAGATTCAATATGAAATACAACCAATATTCACATCAGAACTGTGCAAATTACTCAGTTTTTCACTATGGCTGGATCAAGTACATAGTATTGACAACATACACTAGGTTTGACTGGAAAAGTAGATTTAAGTTAAGGCTTGGGAAATTATTAAGGAAAGGCTACGTTGCTTAGAATTAAGTGCAGTGTGTAGAAAAAAGTGTGAGATTGTGTTTTTACATACTGCTTTTGATGTTCCACTCACTGGCTCAGTTCGGCTTCTATAAGAAGAAATAAAGGCGGTTAGCATGGAAGGGCCAGCACCGGGATGCACAGCCCAGAGCAGTGACAGCAGACCACAGCACCCGCACTCACATCATCTTCCCATCCTCTAGGGAGTGTGGAGATTCACTTGCATACATAAAGTTGTTCTCTTGGTACATTTAGTGCAACTCAAACACCACCCTCCCCTCCCCCCACCCCAGTATCCCATTTCTGCTTTGACACAGATTAGGACTTACAAAAGAGAACACAACAGGCCAAGAGGAAGCCCTCAGCTATTTCGTCGCTGCTACGTAAGTACCAAAGAGACGAAGCCTGCATTGCAGGTTTGTGTTCTTAAATACTCCACCAGCAAATGCAAAGGCAGCTTTAGCTAACCTGTGTGCCTCTACTAGTACAAGCACTTTAATCATTGAGAAAGTTTCTAAGAAAAGTGACAGTTGAGATACTCTCAAGGGCAAGTTCACTTAAGTGAAACAAAACTCAGCCACCTGACAAAGGAGTACCATCAAAAGGTCAGCAGCATCGTCTCAGAACAGAGCTTCTCTGTGGAAGCCCAAGCACTGTGTTCAGATATCTACTGCATTTAACCACCAAGTGCCAGAATACACCAAACTTGTTACAAATGCTATATTGACTAAAAAATAGTAGTAGAAATGTCACCTGAAGGAAGTTTCTAGGGTTTTGTGCGATTTAGGAGTCCTGTGACAAAAAAAAAAGGTCTTAATTGCCAGAATTTGCTTTCAGATAATCTTGAAAATGCTAACAGTCTTTCAGGAAATATGTATTACATTTGAAACCTTGCTGAGATTCCACATACTCGGTGAGCTGTGTCTGCATGCTACTCAGCACACCTCGCACATGCAACTGCTAGTGCAGGGAACAAACAATCCACACATCATCCCAGGTGTCCCATGAGCAGAGAGGAACTCAAAGGCTGTTGTGGAATTTATGTATGAATAGTTAAGGCTCGTGCTTCCTGCCACTGCCAGCATACCACCAGGCTCACATGGACCTCCTGAGGATGAGGAAGTGCAAGGAAATCCTTCAGATTACCAAACAATGCTTTCCTCATCCGTTTACCGAGGAGGAACATGCTATATGGAGAGCGACAAGGTGTTTTTGATGGCCCCTCCACCACTACAGCACACATCTCTCCCAAACACCACCCACTCTACCAGTGGTTTCTGCAGTGTTTCTAGCTGAAAGCAAGCTCATCAGCCTGGCTGATGTTCAGCACTGGAATAGTAGTGCTATGCTTTCCTTGTCCCCAGGTGGAGGGGTTTATTTGATCTCTGGTGCTATCAGCATCTCTCCCCACTTTTTAAGGCAGCTTTACCATACTGGGGAAAGGTGCCAGCCAGCCATGGAGGACACTGACAAGACAGCACTAAGCACAGGTACTGCAATTAACCCCCAAACAAGGCCACAGTGCTGTGGCATCCAGAATGAGTAGGTAAGCACTGCCACAACTGCTGCAGTAATATGTCCACAGTTTACAGACAGAGCCACATCATTTCAGGGTTTTGTATTTGCAAACGCTTCATGGGTACCAGGATGCTGCTGCACTGCTTGTTCCAGACACATTAACTCATCAGAATACTCTATTTATTGACAACCAACAAGAGAAAGACATGGCTAAACCACATGCTAATAATGTCTGATTGTGGCGGAGAGGCATCTCCAAGAAGGCTGGAGAACATGGCCGTTAACCAATGTCAATGTAGCTGACAGAACTGGGCTGGATGAACAGGCCAGCAATAACACTGTGGTCAGTACTGCAGATCTGTTCTCTTAATACATCTGATACTCTGTCCTCCAGAAATCTTATGAACCCAGAATTGCAACCTGGAGCAGAGGTATGAGCTTAGGGCAAACCAGACTTAGAGAAAAGTAACCACATTTGTAATATGCTCAAACATCTCCTGTGCTTTGGGTCTGGAAAGCATTAACTATTCCTTCAGAGTACTCACACAAAGGCAATAAAGTGTAGGATATTGTTCCTTTTCTCCTGCCTGAATCACACTTTGCTTTTAAGAAGCTAAGAGAAATCCCTCAGGAATGAAACTTCTTGTGTGGGTGATTCAACAGCTGGAAACCCTTGGTCTTGCCTCTGTAGTTACACAAAACCTCTGGGTTTTGGATGTAACCAACACCTGCCATGTGCTGCCCACCCTCAAGTGCAAGACACAGCCAAACAGTGAGACTAGGACTCCTCTCAGATGCGGAGTTCAGACTACACTGTGTCTGTGTTACAAAAGCAAACACATCCAGCAAGTAATATTCCCATACAGAAGAAAGACAATCTACATCTTGGGTCTCTACAAACATGAACCCCAAGAACAAACTCAATAGAATCAGCTAATAAGTGACCTGTGCTTGAGTTTGAACTCCCTGTCCCAGCAGGCCTGAACACAGAATGGCTTGAGTTGGAAGGGACCTTAAAGATCATCTATTTCCAACCCCCTGCCATGGGCAGGGACACCTTCCACCACACCAGGTTGCTCAAAGTAAGCCTCATCCAGCCCTGTCTTACACCACTTCCTGGGATGAGACATTATGTCAGTCTGCTTTGGGGTAGACAGGTGAAAATCTACCCCATGCCAACAAAAACTTGCAGCAGCTTTAACGTGACAGACACAATTTGAATGCCTCCGTATACCAACATCCATGACAAAGGGCAGACACTGCCAGCCCTCTGGCAAAGCCTGGGATGCTCTGGGGGTACTCACATAACGTATGTTTTGCTGGTAGCTTTGACTCCTCCAATGGGGATTCTCCTCACGATCACTGATGAGTTCTTGGGAATCAAAGCATTATCATCCGTGTACTCTGCAAACACCAGAAGCACAGGAGAACATCAGTGTGACAGTTTTAGGTGTGGGGGAGAACTGAACTTTTCTCACTACCACAATCAGGCAGCTGGGAAAACTGGGTACTTATGTGCAATCAGACAGCCCTTCACAGCCCCTTGGGTGGAGGGGAAAGCCAAATTCACAGGTAACATCGCGCCTCTCTCGTCCCAACACGCTAACAGCGTACCTCAAAACACCTTCAGGTTTGATAATCAAACACAAGCAGCAAAAAAAAAAATTATTCTCATCACATAGTTCTTTATTTTGTATTTTAAAAATATTTTTTTAAGTGCTTTTTAAATCATTCCAATGCTAACAGCAGAAGCACAGAATCACAGAATTGTTTGGAAAAGCCCTCTGAGATCATCGAGTCCAACCATCAACCCCACACCACCATGGCCACGTTTCAAAGTGCCATGACCACACATTTCTTGAACACCTCCAGGAACAGTGACTCCACCACCTCCCTGGGCAGTCTCTGTTTGAATTCCTGACCACTCTTGCAGGAAGGAAAGTTTTCCTAGTATCTGACCTCAACCTCCCCTTGTCACAGCTTCAGGCCACAGGTGAAAATGGTCTCAAAGCTCGCTAAAGGACAATTTGCTAATGCAAGAGGTTCGTTCATGACCTACATGGAGTTGCTTTTGCTGCTGTTAGGCTGTAAAACCAAGGGGTCTTTGGAGCAACCCAAACCACAGCAGAGTCTCATCTGCCTAAATCGGCTTCCAGCTACACTGTCCTGCAACAGAACAGGTACTTAGTGGCTGCCTGAAAACTCTGTGCCAGCATTTTCACCACTGCCACCTAAAACCAATGCCCTTCTGCTGCCCATGCCCAAGGCTGATAGGACAGAGAGAAGCTTCATCCCTCACCACCCACACACCACTCAGTACTTTACGGTGAAGTGGAACTGAAACTGGCAGCACTAGAATTTGGATCACAGAAATTTAGGGGTTTTTCTCTGAGCTTGTTTTCACAAGTAGGACAGAACTGGCTCAAGCTGCAGTGTTATCTCCCCCTTAAGCTAATCATCTAGTCTGAGTTAACCAAAGGGACATGAATCCTTTGGATGCACTCACTGCACAGCAGAGACTCAAACAACATTACTTGTAGAGACAGCCATGAAAAGCCTTTTGAAAGCAGTGTGTGCCCGAAGCTATCCACACTCTGCCTTGGCTTACACCATGGTAGCTTTCTGAAGAGAAGGAAAATCTGACCTTTTATGTAAGGCCCAAACAAAAAACACAACTACCTGAGAGACTTGGACTGAGTGAGCTTAAAGAGCTTAAAAATCTCTCCATAAGAATGATTTTTATACTGTACTGCCACAAGCTGGATGTGACTATGTATTCTGAGGCACTTCCAGGGTCATTCCTTGTAATCTGCCTACAGACTTAAAGATGGAAAGCCCTGACATCTGCAGAGCAGATCAGAAAGATGCTCTGCAAACTAAAGAAGCTCTGTCAGGGTGGTTTTGCCCAGTGATGACACACACACAATGAGTATGTCCCAATTTCTCTCTCTTTTTCAGTATATTATTCCTAGAGGCAGCAACCTCCCTCAGACCAAAACCTACCAGAAGAAATAATTTCACCACCACAATGAACATGTCCCTTCTCTTTCCAACTGACAGGATGCTTTTGCAGCAAACTGAGAAGTCATTTAGCTGAAACTAATTCTTGATCTTCTCACATTTAAATGGATCAACTGAACAGGGACAAGAGCTTGGTAAAGGCTTCATTTGTACAGGACACTTAACACAGCATGTGGTCATACTTGGTACCAGAGCCATGCCATCCTCTTGGTCCCTGGGTCAGAGAACATGTGGAAGGGTATTCACACACAGCTGAGCACACTGCTCAGCTAGCTCTGAGGACCTGACACCCACTTGGCTTGAGGCATTTATTCTTCCTTCAATGCAATTAACTGAATTAATTTTGGTTAAGGAGGTTTTCATAGAATCATAGAACTCTTTGGGTTGGAAAAGTCCTCTAGGATCATCCAGTCCAACCATCAACCCAACACCACCATGGCCACTAAACCATGTCCACAAGTGCTGTGCCCACATGTTTTTTGAACCTCTCCAGGGATGGTCACTCCACCACCCTGGGCAGCCTGTGCCAATCCCTGACCACTCTTGCAGCAAAGAAATTTTTCCTAATCTCCAACCTAAAGCTTTCCTGGCACAATTTCAGACCATTTGCTCTATCACCTGATACTAGGGAGGAGAGACCATCCCTCACCTCACTGCAACCTCCTTTCAGTGAGCGGTAGAGTGCAATGAGGTCTCCCTTCAGCTTCCTTTTCTCCAGGTTAAACACCATCAGTTCCCTCAGCCGCTCCTCATCAGCCCTGTTCTCCAGATGCTTTGCCAGCTTGGTTGCCCTATTTTGTTAAAGCTGAAGTCAAACAATACACTGAAGGACTAAAGCTGGAGTGCTACTCCTGAGATCCCTGAAAACGTTTCTTGGCACACTTTGACTTTTAACACATGCCAGCTTAGCCTAACAGCTCTGAGAATAAACTGGCATCTTGCAGCAGAAAGCAGCTCCCTGAGGGCAGCAAGATCCCCCAGCAGAGACTTGGCAGCACCAGGACCAGTGAAGCACTATCATTGTGTCACCACATGACTCCACATCTGCAAAGGGAGCTATGACAGCACACTCAATGAGGCAGCCTGTCACACATGCAGAGCTCTACCAGCAACGTTAAAGGCAGAAGCAACAGCATGGATTCCTAGTCCCTTACAGCACTAAACTTGTTTTACTGTTGGTGATGGTCAGTGAGTGGCTGCTGGGCTTTTGACAAACTGATCTATGATTAAAAACAAAGAGTCAATTGACTGTGTCCAGCTCTGCAGCCCTCAACACAGGAAGGACATGGACCTGATGGAGCAGATCCAAAGGGCTGGGAGCACCCCTGCCAAGACAACAGGCTGAGGGAGCTGGAGTTGTTCGGTCTACAGAAGTGAAAGCTCCACAGAGACCTCAGAGCAGCATTCCAGTACCTGAAGAGGGCTACAAGAAGGCTGCAGAGGTACTGTGTGCAAAGGCCTGAAGCGATAGGACGAGGGGCAATGGTTTAAAATGAGAGAAGAGTAGATTCAGATGGGATGTTAACAAGTTCTGCACCACGAGGGTGCTGGAACACTGCAACAGGCTGCCCAGGGAGATAGTTGAGGCCCCATCCCTGGAGATCTTGAAGGTGAGGATGGACAAGGCTCTGAGCAACCTGATCTAGTGGAGGATATCTCTGCTAACTACAGGGCAGGGTGGACTGCATGACCTTTGGAGGTCCCTTCCAACCCAAACCATTCTATGATTGTAACTCAGAAAGCCTGCAAAAGCAAAGGATATTGGATATTGTATAAAGCCAAGACAGGAAAAGACACAGCAGTCTAGAACTTGGTATCTCTTCTACAAGAAAATATCACACTTAAGAGTCAAGGGAAAGGAGGATTTCAAGGAACGAGTGGAGGCAGACAAGTTAAACAACAGCTACTTTGCTGCCTCACATGGGCTTAGGAAGCTTAAATCAACAACTGCATTAGTTCATTTAATGTCCAGAACCTTCTTCCTGCAGAAAAGCACTAAGAGCTCAGGTTGTGCTCTGCAGTTTGCACTGTCTCACAGTCAACAGATAACTTAAAAATCCCATGTCTAAATTCACCTGTAATTGTGACAATTTGCTAGTTTTAATCGCTTGTGTCACATGTATGCAACGAGTTCCTGAGAGATGCCCCTACTTTATTTGATGGCCTGCTTTAATCCACCATTCTGACTGCAGAAGCATCTCTCTGAGCAGTAGCTGAAGAAGTCTTTTCACAGTATCACAGTATAACCAAGGTTGGAAGAGACCCCAAGGATCACCAAGTCCACCTGTCCTAACAGACCTCACAACTAGACCATGGCACCAAGTGCCATGTCCAATCTCCCCTTGAACACCTCCAGGGACAGCGACTCCACCACCTCCCCGGGCAGCCCATTCCAATGACGAATGACTCGCTCAGTGAAGAACTTTTTCCTCACCTCGAGTCTAAACCTCCCCTGGCACAGCTTGAGACTGTGTCCCCTTGTTCTGGTGCTGGTTGCCTGGGAGAAGAGACCAACCCCTTCCTGTCTACAACCACCTTTCAGGTAGTTGTAGAGGGCAATGAGGTCACCCCTGATCCTTCTCTTCTCCAGGCTAAACAATCCCAGCTCCCTCAGCATCTCCTCATAGGGCTTGTGCTCAAGGCCTCTCACCAGCCTTGTTGCCCTTTTCACCCAGATCAAGTTCAGGAGCTCATCAGAACAAAAACCTGTATGAAATGGCACCCCCACACACACCTCCTCCCCCCACTTTCTTAGGCTTTTATGCAACTGGGATCAGACTGTGCAGAGCGAAGGGATGAGAATGGCTCCTAACATGCCAGACTGTCTCTACCAGAACACAGAGTAACTCCCAAGAACACATTTTCTCCCTAGTGCCTAAAAATATGCTTTCTCATTCTGTGCTTTTTTAGCTCTGTTCTAATCACCACCACGTGCACACTTTGTGACAAACAAACCATCGCTGTAGCTGGCACTGAAAGCACTGCCTCAAAACATCCTGATTAACAGATTGGACTTTCTGCTTTCTGGATCTGCAGCTTCCAACAGAAGATGAATCAATCATCTCTTTTACAACTGGTCTCTCCTCATTTCTGGAATGAGCTACTTTGGTAGGGCAGGCTGTTCATGGAGCTCAGACAGAACTGTGCTCCAAAAGAGCATCTCTACTGCTTAGAAAGGATCAGTCAATACATCTACCACGCTTTCAATCAATAATCTGATCCTACACCAACCACCCAATGCCTTGATGTCTTACTGGCACTGCTGGGTGTTTCAGCCTGTCTGGGAAAGCTGAAGCAATGCTGGAGACACCATGGTCATGAACCTAACAGAGTCTGCCCTAAGGACCTAATCAAAGGATATGAACTGAGTTGAGGTCCCACACCCACTGTGGCAGAGGCAGAACAGCTGAACCCCAGACAGGCAGCGCTGGAGCCCCACTGGACCATCATGACTTTGAATGGGTACCACTTACCCTCACCTCAACCCAAGAAATGTGGAACTCAGCCCAAGAATCAATTGCACTGAGGTGCACAGTAATCCCCACACGACCACTGCAGCACAAAATGGCTCAGCCAACAGCAGGCTTTCAATGCTGCTGAAATGCCTGCTCCAAAAGGCTACATCTGCTCCCCGACCTCCCAGCACATATACACCAGCTGCCAGGCCTCAGGACTTCACTGGGTTGGTACAACCTTGGTTTGAAGGCATCACATCAGGACACACTGAAACTGTCAAGTGCATGCTGCTCACTCAACTCCAGCAAGTTCTGAGCTCGGTCTTACACTCTTAGAGCAGTTCAGAGCTCCTTTTTTGGTGGCTTTATTGTTTGATAAGCAGAACTGCACATTCTGCAAGTCTTTCAAGTCAGAATGTTACAGGGCAGTGAAAAGCACTTAAGAGACCTCAGCTCTGGACTTTGCAGCTCTATCTACCAGGTATTCTGAGAACATCCATTAGAAAAGACAGGTAAAGAAGCTCAGATCCAGGGAAGTTTAAATGTATCACTCTTGAGCAAAGGCTTTTTGAAAGGAATTCTGCTTTTACAGAACACGCCTCTAGAGCAGGCATGGAAGAGGGGACACAAGACACCACCTCTTTTTTAAACAGGCCCAAACCATCCATTTTGCCTTCAAAGCATCTTAGGAAGAGCCCACTGGAATTCAAAATCCTGGGTGTTTCTTTGTATCAGCATTGCCTCTTGTGGTGGGTTGAAGTTTCCCCCAGCATTAACTTTTGCCAGACCAACTGGGTTAGAAGCAAATGAAGCTGTATTTACAAGCAAAATCTACACTCCACAAGGGAATGCAATGAATAGGTACAAAATACACAGTATCTACAATATTACAGATATTTACAATTAGTAAACAGCACAAGGACCCCCTGGCCAAGGACCAGGGGAAGCTACTAGCTTCTCCCTGCCTGCCTTCCCCTCACCCCCTGTACAAAAGGGACAAGAGAAAGGAACAGAGAAGTTAGACTTAGCCAAGGCCAGCCAGAGCACATTATCTCTCCCAAGCAAAGCAAAACCAGCTGAGATCAGAAGAGAGGAGAAAAGAGGGAAGAATTGTTATGGAACAGCTCCTCTTATTCTGGATATTTACCCAATGAATGGAATAATTTTTTGTCTTCCTTTTTACACCCAATAGTGGTTTATTTCCATTTTTCTACCTTTCTGCTCAAAATCTGTAAATGAATTTTAAAGGCATAGCCTAACCCCACCACACCTCTACTACTAAATTGCCATTCTGAAGAGTTACACTTCCTGAGCTGTAGGAGTGCAGAACACTCAGAAACATCTGCACAACCTCCAGGTTCACTTTGTTCTTACCAAGATACTTTCCAAATTCAGTCAAGACTCCTCCAAAGAGCTACAAACCCCTATGTACACACCTAAGAATTCCAAATGTCCCATTTTTTGTGTTTTGACATGGAAAACACCCTTAGGAAGCCTTTGGTAAGGTTTCTGTGTCACAATTTAAAATGTTATACTCATTTTACAAAGGTCAAAGTGCAACTAAACTTAGAGAGGAGGGTCCTGTCCCCGTTAAACAAGAGCAATGCTCTTCAGAGTATAGATGGTATTCCTTCTTTAACCTTTAGGCAACACCACACTTAACCTAGTGAAGCAGATACTTTGCTTCCTTGGATTCTGATTATGAATGAAAATGATGCAGTACACTTGGTAAAATTGGTATGATTCACATTACACTTCATGAGGTAACAGGTTTGTATTTTTTCTACTAAAACTTTGCCTTGATTTCACAGAACCACAGAACTGTTAGGGTTGGAAGGGACCTCAAGCATCAGTCAGTTCCAAGCCCCTCTACCATGGGCAGGGACACCTCACACTAGAGCAGGTTGCTGACAGCCACATCCAGCTTGGCCTTAAAAACCTCCAGGGATGAGGCTTCCACCACCTCCCTGGGCAACCTGTGCCAGTGTCTCGGCAGCCTCATGGGGAAGAGCTTCTTCCTAACATCCAATCTGAATCCACTCATTGCTATTTTTGTTCCATCCCCGCTAGCCCTATCATTACCTGACACCCTAAAGTCTCTCTCCAGCTTTCTTGTAGGCCCTCTTCAGACACTGGAAGGCCACAATAAGGTTTCCTTGGAGCCTTCTCTTCTCCAGACTGAAGAGCCCCAACTCTCTCAGTCTGCCCTCATAGGAGAGGTGCTCCAGCACTCTGATCATCCTCATTATTTCCTCACTGGCTGTGCTGTAATAGAATCCACCTGTTTAGCCCATTTCAAAACATTTTCTCTCCTGGTGATAATAGCTGAGCTCCATCACAGTCTCCAACCACCCGACACGATGGTTTTGAGGCCCTTTTACCCAGACCTGGCTGTTACAAGAGTGACACCAGCCAGCTGGCCTTGCTGCCTGCTAGCATCCATGGAGCTGAAAATGCATTAGCAGCTGAAGACTCAGACTCCCTTCTCCAGCAAAATCCTTAAAGCAAAACTGATCATTTTACAAATGCTCATTTTAGTCAATAGTACCAGAAAAAGTTAAGAATTCTGAACTGTATCTCCATCTACACAGGTCAAACAATTCAATGGCACCCCAATGACTCCTCTAAGCTCAGGCTGTTAAGTTTCTTCCCCTGAAAGTTTCAGTATCTGCAGATAAACAGAGAGCTTTAGATCCAACCACTTGAAAGGCTGAAGGTCACAGATCATTCTGTTTAAATACATCAGAGAGAAAAAAAAACCCACTAGTAGACATGCTAAAGAAAAGACTGCTGGTGTCACAGAAGCACCAGAAAAAAAACCCAAAATTTCTGTGTTTAAGGAATGAAACTACTTCACAACTCTTTTTATTATTAAAAGCTCACATCCCAAAGGCTTCAAGCACATTCAAACTTCTCAAGATGTCAGATTATCAAACTATAACATTACAGAAAGTAACTCGAACCCACGATCATCTCTGAGAATCAAGCACCACTGATGAGATTTAAAGGGATTTATGATTTCACTCAGAGCATTTTTTTTTAATAGAAGATCACCAGAAATGTTCTGCCAGAAAACTTCAGTACTGCCCTGATCTGGTTGAGAGACAGTCTCAGGAAAAAAAAGCAAACCCAACCACGGTTAGAAATGAATGATGAAATGATGCTCAGTAGCATCTGAATGGCAACGGCTGTGGTACGTAAAGGGAGTTACATTACAAAAAAGATCCGAAGCTTAAAAGAGAGACCGAGAACACCCCTGCAAAACGGCTTTAAGAGGTCTGCATAAATTATGACTCGGACAAAATGTTGCTAGGGAGTAATTCCCACAACAGGCACAAAGGCAGGTTTTTTCGATGAAGTGAGGTGAAAGTAGTTGAGGACAATCAAGCCTCCAAACCCACTGTTTTCAAATCGGCCATCTGTTCTATTTCTATCACGTTCAGCTTTCGCCGCCAGATTCCACCGAAATCCGCTAAGTTTGTAACGATAAGATTTCCTCCCACATCGGCTTCTTGTTTTAGGTAAATTCCAGGCAACACAAACTTTCGTAAGCACCGTGTGTCGTACATTGACCACGCACTGCTCTACGCCTAGCTCTGCGTCTACAACACCCACACGAAAGCAGTTGTCAGCACCACAAACTACAAAAGAACCGCTCTGCCGGGCCCGCAGCACATCTCGCTGCTAACGATCGCAGCCTGAGCGCGTTATCGCTTCCCACCCGGCCTGATTCCCGCCGCCGCTTGCCCTCCCGGAGCCCCGCACGCCGGTGGGATGGGCCCCGGGCTGACTCACGCTACGCGGGGTCGAGCCACAAAGAGCAGGCCGCGACGAAGCGGCCTGTGCCACCGCCGGCCCCGCCGCCCGCACGCACCTTCTTTGGTCTGCGCGTTGGTTATCTGCAGGTCGCAGTCGGCCGCCTTCAGCTTTTCTCGGCCCATGATCTGGCGCTTGAGGTCGCACAGGGAGATATGGAGGCCGTCGAAGGTGACCGTATCATAGTTGAGCTTCGAGGAGAACTTGTAATGCACGCACGACATGGTCGGGCCCAGGCGCTGCCTGCTCCGCGGCTGGACGGCGTCGCGGCCTCCACGCCGCGCAGCGCTCGGGGGAGGGCCGGTGCAAGCAGCGCGGGCTGAGCTCGGGCGGCGCTCAGAGGCCGCGGCGCTCCGCCATGGTCAGGCCCCGAGGCCTCAGGCAGACTCACTGGCGGAGGCCTCAGGGCTCCATCGCGGCAGCGCTACGAGGCCCCGGGGCCGCCCCGCAACGGCTCCGGCTCGCGGCCCCCAGCGACTGAACTAGGTCGCGGCCGCCCGGCTCCTCCTCACGGCCCTAGCGGACGACGGGAGGCGTCCCCCGCAACCCCCAGCTCGGCTCGCTGCCTCTCACCCGCACGCAGCGCTCCCAGGCCCGGCTCACTCGCTATGGCGACGCGGCCGCCCCTGCGTCCGCGCTCCGCCGAGGGGTTTCCCGGCCGCCAACCGCACGGGCCGCCGCCAGCCCCGCACTGCGCAAGCGCAAACGGCCTCGCCGCGCCCACCCGCGCCTCACGTGACCCAGAGCACTACGACAAAAGGCCGCGTCACGTGGGAGTGGCGGTCACGCCCTCCCGGGGCTGCGGGCAGCCGCCCCCTAGTGGAGGCCGTTAACAGTCGGCGTCTGCCGCCGCTTTGGGACTTCGCGTGCTGGCGGTGCCCTATTTGCGGTCACCTCCGGGGGCTGCCACTGCCCGGTGTCCGGTCACCCTCCACGCCTGCGCTGCTGTTGTCCCTCTTATGCCCACCCAGCATGTCACCCGCCTGCCTGTCTGCCGGTGCCCAGTGTCCTGTTGCCTACCTAGACCACCGGTGTCCCTGCTGTCCATCCATCCTGTCACTGCCCAGTGTCCTGCCACTCTCCAGGCCTTCAGCAGCCGGTGTCCTGCTACTGCTGAGGCTCCTCGCTGCCCAGTGTCCCTCTAGCCATCCCCTGGGCTTGTCACTGCTCAGTGCCCTATCACACCTCCGGTGTGTGCTGTAACCCTTGGGCCTTCACACCCAGCAGCGTCTCTCTCTAGCCCCTGGTCCTGTGGTGGCTCTCCTCCAGATGTCCTGTCACTGCCTGGTGCCCCTCCTGTCCCCGCTCAGCCTGCCGCTCCCCACGCTGTCCCCACCCAGCGTCCCCTCCTGCCAACTGCCAGCCAGGGCAAGGCAGCCTGGGGGGGGTGCAGTGAATCGACTTTGCTACGACCAGGGAACAAAGAGGACTTCTAGGCTCTTCAACCTCCCCCTTGCCCATGGGAAACACCACCAGCATTTCCCTGATTTCCTGCATTAGAAGAAAATAAACCAAAATTCGCGTGTGTGTGTGTCTGCATCTCAGAATGTCCCACCAGATGATTTACAGAGCAGGAAGGCTCCTGCCACGCAGCTGAGCATCACCCTGGTGCCACAGACTGCCTGGCACAGCGACAGATGACTCAAAAAGAGCAGATTTCAGACAAGACTGGATACCATCCCTTTCTCAAAGGGCAGCATGATGAGTCTGGGCTAGCAATGAGAAAGGCATTAATTACAACAGGGAACAGAACTTGAGGAGCAGGAATAAGTGCTTGTGTGTAAACAGCAAAATAAACCACAAGAGGGGAAGGAAAATCTTCATCATTTCGGGGTTTCCATTCTGCAGGCAATGGCTGCAACTTCAAATAGCTGTTAATGTTTTATGATGCAAATGGTTGCTTTTAAGTAGAAGAGTTATTTGTTATTGCCCCAGATCTGTGGTGCAGAGTTTACTTTCTTTCCAGGCATCTAAGTTTTTTACAAGATGGAGTAATTGATGAAGTAATTTATACTCTGCTCCTGGGTGGGTTTTTTTTGCTATGAATCCTCTTTTTTTTTTTTTTTTTTCCTTTACCAGGCATTTCCCTGCTAATATACTGCAGGAAATTAAATGATAACAATTCACATTAGTCACCTGCTTGTGGATTTCGTATTTTTATGAATGCCACAATTAAACCCCCAGCTGTTTAAAGTGATGGACTGGTGGCATGTCCAACCCACTCATTCAAACTTCCAAAGCCTTTCACTCTCAAAATCTTTACTTTCTAATCCTCTGCTGCAAGTCCTTACAGAAAACAAACACCCCAAACCACCTTTTGAACATCAGCTGTCACAACGCTTTCCCACATCAATCCAAAACCAAGTGCAGCTTTGAAGTGAAAACAGTGAAGGCTTGGAAGAAACACTTCTCATCTAAAACTCCACTCTAAGAGATCTCTGAGGTCTGATCCCTGCAGGTAGCATTTATGGATTTCATCCACTCCAGGGGATCTCCAGAGGGCTACAGGTATTTGGGGACTTCAAATTACACAGGGGCTGTGTAAAACAGTTTGTCTCCAGTGGAGAGCAGGGAATAGAGCCATAGAGTCACAGAGTCACTTAGATTGGAAAAGACCTTCAAGGTCATCAAATCCAACAATTAACCCTGCTCTACCAAGTCCACCACTAAGCCATATTCCCAAGCACCACATCTACAATGCTTTTAAACACCCCCAGGGATGGTGACTCCACGTAGGGTGTCTTTGGGTTAGTTTTCAATAATCAGAGACTGTCAGCACACCTGGATTAACACTTTAAAATCCATTTTCCACCAAAGTTCCACATCTGTGTGTTGTGGATCACCTGCCACATGGATTTGTGCTGGTTCAGAGGTGGTACACAGCCATACTGTGCTGGCCAAACAGCACACACCATGCTGGGCTCCTGCTGCCCACTGCCTTTTGCTGCCTGCTGGATAGGATAGAATAGAATTAACCAGGTTGGAAAAGATCATCAAGTCCAACCTATCATCCAACACCATCTAATCAACTAAACCATGGCACCAAGCACCCCATCCAGTCTCTTCCTAAATACCTCCAGTGATGGTGACTCCACCACCTCCCTGGGCAGCACATTCCAATGGGCAATCACTCTCTGTGACAAACTTCTCCCTGACATCCAGCCTAAACCTCCCCTGGCACAGCTTGAGACTGTGTCCTCTTGTTCTGCTGCTGCTTGCCTGGGAGAAGAGACCAACCCCCACCCGGCTACAACCTCCCTTCAGGGAGTTTGCAATAAAGTCTCCCCTGAGCCTCCTCTTCTCCAGGCTAAGCAACCCCAGCTCCCTCAGCCTCTCCTCATAGGGCTTGTGCTCTAGACCCCTCCCCAGCTTTGTTGCCCTTCTCTGGACATGTTCCAGCAACTCAACATAAGGTCTGCTGAGACCAGTTTACCTTCTCAACAAACTCCAGGACAAACAGCAGAGTTTGTGCCAGGTCAGCACACTGCATAATCCCAGCTCCTTTGATCTGGTGTCCTATAATGGATGTGGTGGCTGATGGAGCATGGCCTCCGAGTCTGCCCACACAGCCAGAAGATCACTTATCTGAGGTGGCTGATGGCTTTCCACCACTCTCCATAGCCCTGCCCAAGGCTAATCTCCCTCCAGAGTCCAGCAAAACCTGTTTGGTTGCTCTCTCAACCCTTCAGCCAAAATGGCCTGCCCTGGTTGTGAGCTGCTGCTCAAGCTGTTGGAGCTGATGCTGCTCGTTTGGACTGAAGCAGGAGAAGACATTGAGCTGCTGGAGAGTGTCCAGAGAAGAGCAACAAAGATGGTGAAGGGTCTGGGACAGGTCCAGTGAGGAACAGTTGAGAGAACTGGGGTTGATTAGTCTGGAGAAAAGGGGCTGAGGGGAGACCTCACTGCTCTCTAACTCCCTGAAAGGAGGTTGCAGTGAGGCGAGGGTTGGTCTCTTCGCCCTAGTCTCAGGTGATAGAAGGAGAGGAAATGGCCTGAAATTGTGTCATGGGAGGGTTAGTTCAGAGATGAGGAAAAATTTGTTGGCTGCAAGTGTGGTCAGGGATTGGAACAGGCTGCCCAGGGAAGTGGTGGAGTGCCCATCCCTGGAGGTGTTCAAGAAGTGTGTGGCCACGGCACCTGGGGACATGGTTTGGTGGCCACGGTGGCATTGGGTTGATGGTTGGACTCGATGATTCTAGAGGGTTTTTTCCAACTCAAGCAATTCCATGTTTGTATGATTCTATCAGAGCTATGAGATCAGAGGAGTCACCTCTGGCAGGAGGGTGGTGAAGGCAGGTAAAGACACAATCCAGGGAGCAGCCACCCATCTGCACCCCGAGGAGGATGCGTGACCAGATCCTGGCTGCCTAGAACGCTGTGGTAGTTTCACTTGAATGCCTTACACAAAAGGCTTGATCTGCCCTGCTAAAATGATGTTTACCACCCTCAGCAAAATGCTTGTGGCATAACAAATAATTAGCTGGCTGTTGCAGCAGTCAGGAAGTGTTCTCAGATACCCACACTCACAACTTCAGAAAGCAAATTAGGCACCTCCCAGGGAGGATGGCAATGCCCTGTGGCTGTCAGGGCAGCTGGGTTAGCTTCTGAAACTCATTCAGATAGGAGAGCAAAGTTGAGGCCTGGTGTTCTCTGCACACCTGCTGCCATCAAGGCTATTTTTGAAGCTTTCAGTTAGCTCTGTAACTTTGAACCCTTCTGCTTTCAAATGCTTGCAGCCAGCAAATTGTTCTCCAGGTTCTGCAACACAGCCTGGAGTGTGAGGTGCCCAGATTTTGGTGTCACTATTTTAGATCATACTCACAGACTGGTTTAAAAGAACAAAAAAGACCACCAAAGAGAAAATATTTGCTTCAAAATGTAGTTTCAATGTTTTACCATCCCAGATTAGCAGGACCTGCGTGGGGAACTTCACCTTGTTTACCCCCTGCTGATTCAGAAGCAGCTTATCTGTGCCCTGTCCTGGTGCTCTGTGCTGAGCACCTTTGTCCACACTGCTTTAATTTTGAACCACACAAGCACTTGGGCTAAGACAGAATTGTTCCTGGGTGTGTGCAAAGTATCTGTTGTACAGTCACAGTATCACAGAATCACCAAGGTTGGAAGAGACCTCAAAGATCATCAAGTCCAACCTGTCACCCACAGACCTCATGACTAAACCAAGGCACCAAGTGCCACATCCAATCCCCTCTTGAACACCTCCAGTGATGGTGACTCCACCACCTCCCTGGGCAGCACATTCCAATGGCTAACAACTCTCTCTGGGAAGAACTTCCTCCTCTCCTTGAGCTTAAACTTCCCCTGGTGCAGCTTGAGACTGTGTCCTCATGTTCTGGTACTGCTTGCCTGGGAGAAGAGACCAACCCCCTCCTGGCTACAACCTCCCTTCAGGTAGTTGTAGACAGCAATAAGGTCTCCCCTGAGCCTCCTCTTCTCCAGGCTAAGCAATCCCAGCTCCCTCAGCCTCTCCTCACAGGGCTGTGCTCGAGGCCTCTCACCAGCATCGTTGAATGGACACATTCAAGTCTCTCAATGATACAAAAATAAAGAAACAAAGCAAATTAAAAAAAAAAAAAAAAATCAAAACCAGGAAAGACAAATTATCTCTGGCAGCTTCTGAGCCACATGATCAGGTCTGTGGGCAGAGGACGTGTAAAGGAGCAGGTTGGTGCAGTGGACAAGTGAGTGTTTGCATTTCCTTCCTCAGTTTGTTCTGTCAGCAGCAAAGACTCTACTTCTTCTTCTTCTCCTTCTCCATCAACCCTTCCTCCCCCCTTTTATATTAGCTCTGAGTTCCTGCAGGAGAAGAGGACCTTGTGTTGCCACAAGCACGCAGGGCTGGAGCAACCCAAGAGCCAGGGCCCCCTCATGGCCAGTTTTACCGGAATAGCCACATTGCTTCTCAGTTCCATAGCTTGGTGTCATCAATCCAGCTGCTGAGGTAGCACAGCTGCTGTGGGCAGGCACTGGTTAAAGCTGAGCCTTAATTAAGAATGACAGTGTCATTAACACACTTTAAAAGTCCAACCCAAACCAACCCCCAAACTCTGGTCCCTGCTCTACTGCTGCTGAGCTCCTCTGTTCCCCCTGTGCACAGCTCACAGGCACAGCAAACCCCCTCTCACCACCACACCAACTTATTACCATTGATCAATTATTACATTTTGATCACAGCCATCAGAATTTGGAGCCTGGAGGGTGGTAAACAAAGGCATCTAATTAGACAAGAGGAATGTGATGCAAATGTCTGCACTTTTGCATTGCTGAAGGAAGGAAAAGCAGCTCTTGAAGTTCCTGGACACAGTAAGCACACGAGGGGTGGCAACATATCACAGCCACCAAATTTACATCTTAACCTTTCTATCCACAGATCATTGCTGTTTATTGCCACAAACTAATGTACAGCACAAGCATGGCACACCCACAGCTGCCTGAACCCTGGCTGACTTTACTCAGATGCTCACAGACTTTAAGGACAAGAAGCAAATTGCCTTCATTTAGTATAATCCTCTGTGGACTGCATTAAAACCCAGAGCGGTGGATGAATCATGTGTGACCTTCACCACATTCCTCCTCTAAGTTTGGTCCCTTGGGCGTGTTGAGGATACTTCAAAGGTTCCCAAAGTTTTTAGTGTTGCTTTTGCAAAGAGAGCTGGATCTGTTCTGGCTTTGGCTAGGACTTTGAAAGACTAATTCTTGAAAGGGGAAAGGGATTTTGCCAAACAAAAGACAATTAACATGGGGTCAAGTTGTGCTGCTGAGAGCAGAAGGAAGGATAATCTATTTGCAGAGGAAGCTGAAACCCCAGTTATTCTGAGCACTGCAGAGCCCCATCACCTGCTGACACCCTGTGCCAAGAGCTTTCTGGGCTAGAAGGGGGCTGGGATTCACAATGGGCATTTTGAACCCTGGAGATGGTTTCCAGGAGCAGTCGCTGAAGGGCTGGGCAACATGATCTTCAAGAGTCCCTTTCCAACCCAATACATTCTGTGATTCTGTGACTGGTAATGGTCAAGGCAGCAGCTCCATCCATCCATCCATCCATCCATAATGGAGGGATGGCCCTGCATCAAGCACTGCACTGGAGTGCCAGTGTTTGGGTGACTCCTCAGCATCCTACATCATCACATCTGCACTGCTCTGTTGATGTATGGCTTCTGGGGTGGCACTCAGTGGGCACAAGTGTCCAAGTAAGGGCTGATTTATGATTTAAATGCTAACACATATCCTGGATGTTTGTGAAGAACTGTTCTGCAGTCTGCAAAGCAACAGGGGAGGAGAAATAATTAACAGGTTTAAGGGAAGGACCTGGAGATCACAGAATCACAGTATGGTAGGGGTTGGAAGTGACCTCTGGAGATCATCCAGACCAACACCCCTGACAAAGCAGGATCACCCAGAGAAGGTCACACAGGAGCACATCCAGGCAGGTTTGGAATCTCTCCAGAGATGGAGGCTCCACAACCTCTCTGGGCAGCCTGCTCCAGGGCTCCAGCACCCTTAAATTACAGAAGTTCTTCCTATGTGTAGCTGGAACTTCCCATGTCCAAGTTCACATCTGTTATCCCTTGTCCTGCCACTGAGCACCACCAAAAGATCCTAAGACACTGAGTAGCAGTTCAGTTTCACAGGGTGTCTTTGGTCATTTCCCACCACTTGTAATTCCTGAGATTAATGAGGGATTTAATCCTGCCCACTGGTCTGGGACTGCTCTCACAGCTTGCCAGAACCGCTCAGATGTTCCGGGATCACTTGTCCCTACAGCTCCTTTGCAGTGCAGCACATGAACACTAATGCAGTGCCCCTGCTAAAGCCAAGCAGCCCAGGCAGTGAGGAAGCAAATCCCCTGTGGATTTTGTCCTGTCACAGCACGGGGCAGGGGCTGGGTGGGAGCAGGCACTCGTTCCAGCCCAGCAATGCCTGCTCGGGCTCCCATGTCCCTGCTCCACACCCCAGTGCCACAGAAGCCTGCTCTCTGCTGCATGAGTACCACCAGAAAGCATCCTGATGGCTCAAGCCTCTTCCTGACCAACCTGTTTCTTGTGATTGTTGCACGCTTGTGCTTTTCATCTGTAAATTGCTTCTCAAATGTTAATTAAGCCTCAAAGTACAATAGAGAGCTGCAGAGAAGCACGGGTGTGAGATGGCAGTGTCAGGCACATTCAGAGGCTTCCCAGGCTCCCTCAGCCTGTAAACTGGAGCTCCCTTGCCATCCTGTGTGGCACCAGTACTTTATATCTGTGCCAAACAACCCCTGTGGGCAGAGAAAGGAGCACCTTTCATCCCTCACTGCTCCTGCTTGGCTTCCCCAGGAGACACCCCTGCAGCCTCCTCCTCCCCAGCCCTGGCTCCTCTCACCAGCTGAAGTAAAACCCCTGGGTTTGTCCTCCTCAGCTGGAGGGTTCAGTGAGCCATTGGCCTGGTCTCCACGCCCTGACAGCCAGGATGGGTTTACCATTGTCACAAAATGAACGAGGAGATAAAGAGCAGGACAAACAACTCCTCCCCCTGTGAACAGTCCTGGGGTCAAAGTAACTTTTGTTGTGATAACCACAGTTAAGTTAATCCGAGGAGCCATAAAAGCCACATAAAGAACTTCATCAGCACCTTTAGCGGGCTGTCCAGAGAGGTGGAACGTGTCCCATTCCTGGAACCATTTCAGGTCAGGTTGTTGAAGGCTTTGAGCAACTTGCTCTAGTTGCAGATGTCCCTGCTGGCTGCAGGGGATTGGACTGGATGAGCTTTAAAGGTCCTTTCACACCCAAACCAATCTGGTATTCTGAATGTTTCCCCCTAAGAGGCCTGCTCTTGGAGCACTGCAATGTTCAGTCCCAGCTCCACACACCCCATCACAGAACCTGTCTTCCTGGGGATGGAGCTGTCTCTGGGCCATGCTTCCAACTTCAAGCAAGATCTCCTCCACAGAGGGTTTTCCTTTGATCCTGTCTCAGATAGATGCCAGGAGATGAGCTCATCTCTGGGTCTGGTATTGCAGCACAGACCTCTGTGACCCACCAGACAAGCAGCAGAGCAGCAGAGGACTCAATCTGAGAGCAAGCCCACCAGCATTTCTTCTGAGGACAGCAGAGGCCAGCCCTCCCACCGGCTCTTTGTGGCCAGAATGACAGGCGCAGAGAGGGAACACGCTGCTGGTGAGGACACCTCCCCTTCCCCCGGAGAGCTCACTGCCGCTTGGCAGATGCCAGCTCCGTACCTCCAAGAGGAGCCGGGGCCGGGGTCTCTGTGGGCTGGGCAGGGGCAATTTCAGCCGCAGCGGAGCGGGGGGGGGGGGGCGCTCGGCTTCTCGTTTGCATGTTTTAGGAGAAAATGAACCTTCCCCGCCCCGGCTTCAGTCCGTCCCGTTCCGGGGCCGCCCGGTCCCCGCTTGCCACTAGAGGTCATTTTAGCACCGGGAGAGCGACCGGCGGCGGCGGCAGCGCCGGAGTCCCGGACCCCACCGCGGGGACTCAGGGATGCAGCACTTCGAGAACTAAGGGGGTCAGAGATTCAGGGGCATTGGGATTTGGAGGTCCAGCATACCAGAGCTTTAAGGGTGCAGGGATGGAGGCCCCGGGGTCCTGGACCCCACCACAAGGACTCAGGGGTGCAGGGGTTTGAGAACTCGGGGATTCAGGGGTGCTGAGATTAGGGGGTACAGGGGCTCAAGGGCTCGTGGGGTTGGGGATTGAGAGGTTCAGGGCTGCGGAGCCTCAGGGGTTCAGAAGTTGGGAGGTTCAGGGGCATAAGGACTCAGGGGTGCAGGAGTTCATGGCCTCAGAGGTTCAGAACTCAGGAGCTTAGGGGTAGGGGTGTGGGTGCTGAGGTCTGGTCAGTGGTACAGAGGAGCAGAGATGCTGTTCAGGCATTCAGAAATTTGGGGTTGCAGGAACTCAGAGGCTCAGCATTCTGCAAATCAGCTTTTTCCAGCTGCAGACACAGAATCCCAGACTCCCAGCATGGTGGGGTTGGAAGGGACCTCTGGAGATCCCCCAGTCCAACCCCCCTGCTAAAGCAGGGGCACACAGAGCAGCTTGCCCAGGATCACAAGCAGCCGGGGTTGGAAGCTCTCCAGAGGAGGAGATTCCACACCCTCTCTGGACAGCCTGTTCACACCTAGAGTCCAGGAGCAGGTTTGCTTCTGGGGGACCTGTGAGATTTCTATTGGCTGGTGACCCGTGTCCTCTGATGGCACCCAGGGCAGTGGGGCTGCAGCTACCGGTGGTCCCTGCAAGCTGCCACCCTGGCAATCAGTGCTGAGACAAGTGCTGGTGTGTGATGGGGGTGGTTGTATGTTAGGAAGGGCAGAAACACCCCCTTGGTAGCACACAAAGTGACATCTGGCAGCAAATTCAGAGGGTTTCTGCACGCTACAGCTCCATGCTCATAGCCTTTCCCAGTGCTCTCACTAGAGTCAGCATAGAGAACATCAGAGTCCAACAGCATGGACAGCCAAGGCTCTGCTGCAGCAGCTGAACCCTCTGCACAGGGAGCAGACACTGCTGGACCACAACCAACAGCTTCTGCACCAACCCCAGTGCTCCTCCTGGGCTCCCCAGTGAGAGCACCGTTGGGTCTGTCCTCAGCAGTACTCATCAGCCTCTGCTGCTCCCGGGTCCTTGCCTCAACCCCTTCCCATTTCAAATCTCTGCCTGCTGTGCAGCCTCTTGGCCACATCCAGCCATGCACATCAAAGCAACCTCAGCTCTCCTGCTTCCCAGCTTCATGAAACCTTTTACATCAGAGTTAATTAGAGGGATCAAAGGGCCCTTCTCTGTCCTCTGGAGCGTCCTTCAGCCCTGGCCAAGCCTGGCTGGCTCTGCAGGCAGCTATTAGAAGGTGCAGATGCCAGCTTCCAGGAGCTGGAGAGTCGAGATGGAGCATTTCTGCCCTGCAAGACCACCCACCCCCCCACCCCACCCCCCGCATGGCTGTCCTAATCAGGAGACGGTGCTGAGTTTGTGGAATTGGCTGCTGATGGGTCTGTGGTGGTTGGCTTTATCCTCAGGATGCTGCTTTGAGTCATCTCAGCTCTGAGTCACCAGCAGCCGTTAAGCCCTTGGAGATAAGGGCCTGATCCAGCTCTTTCTACTGGTACTTTTCCCTCTGCACTTGTGCTTCAAAAGGGGAATAAATCCAGGAGAGGTGGGGTGCTGGTGGGATCACACCAGGATGTGCCATGGGGTCACTCCCTCACACCAGCTCTCATGTCACCTTGAGGAGCCAGGGCTCTCAGCCACTGCTGCTCGCTGCTCTGGGGGGATCCTGTCACACCTGGAGCCCCTGCTTGTGTGAGGTGACCCTGCTGGAGTCCCTCCCTGTCCCTGCTCCCTGTCCCAGCATAGCTCAGCCCCACCAGAGGATACAGCCCCCAGGAAGGACCAGCTGGAATCTAGCATTGTTTGTAGCCTTCCTTTCGAGCACCTTCTATGTGTCCCTCCTTAAACTGGTCCCAGATTTATGTCAGCTGTAGCTAAACGTGTGTTTGGGTTTTTCTCCACCTGAAACCTGTCTGGGTTAAACTCCACTTTGTGCCACCCACTGTCCAAACCTTCCACGCACAGACAGACACCTGCAGAGCACAACCATCACCTGCAAACCCTCTCTAGCAAGACACAGCAGCTCACCTCTTTACTCTTTGCCCTGGGGCAGGTTTTCAGACCTCCAGCAGCTCTTGTAGCTCTTGCCAGGATTCTACAGCTTCTTAACACCTCGCTGGGAGGTCACCAGCACTGGCCACAGGACATTACTGGTCACACTGGTGCTGGACAGAGAGAACATTCTGCCTGCTGGTACCCAGGAATCACATTAACTGCAGCATCATGCTGGGACTGCATCCAGCTGGTGCTTGCCCTATGTCCTAAAGCCTTCTGCAGAGCCATCCCATCCTGAGACCTGCTCCTCCTTACCCAGCCCCTCACCGCTGGTCACACCCCCTCACCTCCCCACTGCCCCAACACCCTGGGGGGCACGGACCCCTGGAAAACCCTCCCGAGGTCCTTCTTTTGGTTTGCTTTTTGGTACCTTCAGCTTAGCACAAAGCATCTGCTGTTTCCTGGAGAAACATCTCTCTTCCCAACCTCACCCAAGAGCAAGCAGGAAAGGCTGCATCCTCTGGTGCAGCGAGACCCACCTGAGCTGGAGTTGTCCCTGCTCACTGCAGGCAGGGTGGACAAGATGACTTTTGAGGGTTCTTTCCAAGCTGATACATTCTGTGATCCTGTGACCAGTGTTGCCTGATCAGCCCCAGCCCATCTGTGCTCCTCTCAGCACCCCACTGATGCTGCTCTTCTGGGCTCCAGCCTTTCCCATCAGCCTGGAGGGCAGGAGATCTTTCTTTACTGGTGCTGCCCTGCAACACCTCCCTGGAGCTCAGCTGGGCTGTATTGGCCTCACCCATCTCTCAGGGCTGACTTTCTCCTCCTGGGCCATTCTCTGTGCTCCAGGGAGGGGCAGCCACATTTGCATGCAGTTTAAGAGCTGCTGGGCAATTCAATTGAATTCTAATGATTGCCTATCACACATTAGCAATTTCCAGCGTGCTAACATTAATTGCTAACAAGATGATAAGAGCATCAGGCAGGCAGGATGGAGCAGGCCTTTGCTTGCTTGGGAGCAAAGTGTGGAAGCAGAGTGAGATACCCCTGCAGGCATGGAGATCTGACAGCTAGAAGCTGTTGCCTGGCCTGGGAGGACTGGGTTTGGCACCACCTTCAGCCTTCCCAGGGCTGGAGGTCAAAGCAGGCTGAGATTCCCAGTTCTCAGGCTTGGCTTCCTCACAGAACAGGAACCTTTGCAAGGTCACACTGTGTGCAGCTGGGGATCAATTCTGCTGAGGATGTACATGGGCTCCCCTCCCCTTCTCAGGGGGGTTGAGTTTGTCTTGTTGTATTTATGGAAAGTTCAACCAAAGAACTTTCCAGCTTTGGCTGGTTCTCAAGATGCAGCCCCCTAATCCCTGCCCAGAGCACACCCCTGCAGATGTTCTCCCAGGGAGAAGGAGCTGGCAGGATGGGCATGGGGCAGGAGAGCAAGCCTCTTTGTCCCAGTGCCATCATGCCTGTCACTTCCGAGGCAGTCACTGCAGTGACCTTCACCTCTGGCAGGCTGGTATCATGATTAAAATACCTCTGGTAGCTGTGTGGATGGACATGCTGGTGGTTATGGGATGGGTGTCTGTGAGGGTGGATGTGGACATTCAGCTTCAGCCAGGTGGTTGGGCTGCTGATCTGGTTTAGCAGGACCTGCTCTGAGCTTGCCAGCAATGCTCTGGCAGGCTCTGAACTGCCAGGAAGTCCTTGCCCAGTCACAGCCAATGTGTTAAACAACCTCACATCACAGAGGGAAAGTGAGGAGATCAAAGCTGAGGCAGCTGGAGCAGCCTCTGTGGATGAGCATATCCCTTTGGAGAGATACTCAAGGGCAGGAGGAGACCCAGCAGCTGTGAAGTGAACCCAAACAGAAGGCTGTGGGAGCTGCTGGCTTGCAGGGAAACCCTTCCTGAGGAGATGCCTGGGCTCGGCTGCTGGGCTTGGGAGGGCTTCAGGGGAGGAAGCTGGCCAGCTGGGAGCACAGGGGTGTCCCCATGGCCAGGATGGCAGCTGAGATGGAATCCTCAGCATGTTTCTGTGCCAGGAGGCAGAAGGAGAGGGCTCTGGTGCAGGGTGACTGCCAGCACATATGTGGAACTGGTATGAAGCTCAGCAAGCAGGAGAATCAGAGAGTAGTAGGGGTTGGAAGGGACCTCTGGAGATCCACCCCCTCCCTGCCAAAGCAAGCTCACTTAGGGGAGGTCACACAGGAACACATCCAGGTGTGTTCTGTAAGAGCACAAGCTCCTCTTAACATGCCCTTCACCCTCCTCATCTCCACATCACCCAGCCTGGACCTACCTCAGGCTATGAGCATCTGCCTGAAGCAGGCTCAGTTCACCTGGAACAATAAAGATTTCATAGCAGGATCCTGCCAATGAGGCAATTTTGCCCCGGGGGTTATTGATCTACTGAAACAAACAAACAACAAAAAGACCCAACCCAAGGCCAGCCCAGCGTGAGTCAGAGCGTCTGCAGCACACCCCCGTGGTAAATCACATTTGGACAGATGCTGAGTGACAGTGCCCAGGAAATGTATGCTGATTCCTCCTGTAATCCTTCTCCTCCAGCTGAAGCAGCAATTCCTGCCTCATGCAAATGCTCCACCAGAGCCTCGCCACATCAAACGGGGATGAGCCTCTGCCGATCCCTCCCGATCGTCTTCATTGTGCTCATGAATAGTCATCTCCTACAGAAGAGGGTTTGGAGATGCCTCAGAAGTGCCCGACGGCTGCTGCCGGATCCTCCTTCCAGCTGCAGCTGTTGTGGCTGTCCAGGTCCATCAGCTCTCACCAACCTTGCAAGCAGATTTCATGCTCCTTTCCCTTCTCTCTTCATGCATCCCTTGAGTGGCTTAAGGTTTAATGGGCTCTGCTAATGAGCCCGAAGGGGGAGCAGAGCAGCACAGCAGAGTCCTGGTCACACCGGGTCCTGGACCAACCTCTCCACCTCCCCACTTCCCCACCTCCCCACCTCTTCACCTCCCCACCTCTCCACCTCCCCACCTCCCCACCTCTCCACCTCCCCACCTCCCCACCTCTCCACCTCCCCACCTCCCCATCTCTCCACCTTCCCACCTCCCCATCTCCCCATCTCTCCACCTCCCCATCTCTCCACCTCCCCATCTCTACTGTGGCTGCAGCCCCTGCTTCCAAACCTTCCCTTGCAAACCCAGTCCAGCTTGCAAGGCTCTGGTACAGCTCCATCATGGGACGGCAAAGGAATTAAGGCTGGAAAGGTCCAACACCCAGTTCACACCATAACCACACGCACATCCATGTGCTTGGCCAGAACTTTGGACTGTTTTCTGAAGATCCTGCAGAACCAGGGCAGCAGCAGCTCCTCCAGCCCCAGCTGTGTGCTCACCTGTGTGGTGTGTTGGAGGCTCCTGCTCTCTGGTCCCATCTTGGAGCTGCTATTCTGGAGAAGACAGAGCAAGCAGGTGGAAAGGTCATGGGTAGCTTGGCTCTTGGAGAGTGAAAGAAAGGGATAAGCTGTGGATCTGTAATTGTGGTGGTGGAAGGAGCCAGGACTCTGGTGGTTCTTCAGCCTTTGCCATGTTTCTCTGAGGAACTGCTCTGTGGGGGAGCTGCCCATGGACTAACGTGTGGCATTTCACGTGCCACCACTTGTAGGTCAAGTCTCAGCAGCACAAGGCTCATCCTGCCAGATCTGGGCCTTAATCCTGGTGCCTGGCAGCCATCAGATTAGCAGAGGAGCTGCTGCAGCAGTGATGGGGCTGTGCTGGCTCGGGGTGGGGGTTGGGGGCAGGTGGGGCCTGTCACATGCTGGGTGTCAGCTTTAAGTGCTGAACCTCTCAGAGCTGAGCAGCCTGAACAGGAGAGGTGCTCCTGGCATGGGCAGGGTGCTGCTCTCTACCTGCGCCAGCCATGCCAGTGCCATGGTGCCTGTCCCCATCCCATCCTGCCCTCTCCCAGTCAGCACCGTGGCTGTTCACCCCCCCCCAAATGGCTTCGGCCATGCCCCCAACCCACATCCCACTGCTCTCCAGCTCCTCCACCTCCAAACTCCAGATGTCTCAAGGATGGGGGGTGAGGGGTGTGCAGATATGTGGGGTCAATCCTAAGATGTTTCCCAGGCTGCCCAGGGAGGTTGTGAAGTCTTCTTCTGGACACTGCCATCCTGGGCAGGTTGCTGTGGGTGCCCCTGCTTTAGCAGGGGGTTGGACTGGGGGGATCACCACCATGCTGGGATTCAGGGATTTCCTGCAGACTCCTTGGCCAAAGCTGGCAGCTGGGCAGAACTCAGGGTGTGCACCTGCAAGGGACCACATCAGCACTGACTGTGCCATGGGGGAGCACAGGGTGACGCCTTATGAGGTGATGCTCTGGTACATGCAGCCAGCTCCTGCTGCAGCCAATCCTATGATCTGGGCATCATCCACAGTGCTCAAGCATGTGCTGTGCCATCCCTAGACACAGCCCCAGCCCCTTAATGCAGCTGCCAGGGATGTCTCATGCTGCTCAGGCCCCTGGCAGCATACAGGACACAGCTCTGCCCATCGAAGCAAGGTCTAAGTCTGGCACAGTGTGCCCATGGCCAGTGCCACCTCACTCCAGTCACACAGCTCCTTCACTGGCTTGTTCTGCTCTGAGCCCAACCTGCAGAACCCCATGGGCACCAGGATCTGGGGTAGGAAACCAACTGCTCTGCTCAAAGGCAGTCCCTGCCTGCTACCTTTTTTTCTCTTTGCTTTCTCTCTCTCTCTCTCTCTCTCTCTCTCTCTCTCTCTTTTTGTTCTCTTTTCCTTTCTCTTCAAATCTTCCTTTGAACCCCAAACTTCCTGTAGTTTGAAATGAGCAATCAGGGCCACTCTGGCAGCTGCAAGCCCGAGAGCTTCAGCTCCTGGCAGGAGGATCAGAAGCACAAAACTCTTTCTTTGAGGCAGATGATGCATTCATCTCGTTCATTTGAAACAAAATATGATTTGCAATTTAACTTTCCCTAATGAGCTCCCGCTATTATCCCCTTTCCATAATGGCTGGTGGCACTGGAACAGATTGTTGGTGCACATGGTTTACAAAACATTTTCAATGCAAGCCCCGGTTTTTTTTCTTATTTTAAATAGCAGCAGCTGCTAAGCACGATAATTATTGGATTTCATCAAAATAAACTCACCGAGCTGCAGCTCGGCGCCGCTCCTCTCCCTGCCGCCGCTCCGCTCGCTGCCCACCGCTCCTCTCCCTGCCGCCGCTCCGCTCGCTGCCGCCGCTCCTCTCCCTGCCGCCGCTCCGCTCGCTGCCGCCGCTCCGCTCCCTGCCGCCGCTCCGCTCGCTGCCGCCGCTCCGCTCCCTGCCGCCGCTCCGCTCGCTGCCGCCGCTCCTCTCCCTGCCGCCGCTCCTCTCCCTGCCGCCGCTCCGCTCCCCTGCCGCCGCTCCTCTCCCTGCCCGCCGCTCCTCTCCCTGCCCGCCGCTCCTCTCCCTGCCCGCCGCTCCGCTCCCTGCCCGCCGCTCCTCCCCGCCGCTCGCCGAAGGACATAGGGGTTACTAAAGGAGCTGAAGCTTTGGCTCTCCAAGGAGAGAGCAGCACTACAGACATCAGCCTGGCACCTGCAGGGTCAGGATGGGCAGGAGGCAAATCCTCACCCTGGGAATCTTAGAGGTGTGGAGGCTGGAAGAGACCTTTGAGATCATCAAGTTGGAATGAGAGGGCCTTCACTGTACTGACCCCAACATGTCTCTGGTGGCCCTAGGCCAGCCCAGCTTGGGGCAGTATCATCTGCAGGCTCCAAACAAAAGCTCTGCCACCCTCACCAGGGTTTTGTAGCACCAGTGACATTCCCACTCTCCCCCTGGCCAGGTGCTTGCCTTGGCATTGCTCTGCAGCCCATCCCCAACCTCCTGTGTCCGATGAATTCCCACCGAGCAGCGGCGACTGCCACCTTCCCCCGTCGCCACCTCATCACCCCCTGCTGCAGCCATGGCCCCAGCTGCTCACCCTCTTGACTCCAAACTGCTTGCCTCCGTCCCTCCAGACCTGCTGAAGCTGCTGAGCACCACATCCACTACCACTCAGCTGGGCACCTGCAAGGGCACCCCAGGGATCATCCTGTCCATGCTGCTCTTATCCCACCCCTGTGTCTGTCCCTAGGGCAGCCAAGGGCTCCCATGACTACTTCCCCTTCTCCTCCAATTCCAAGCAGCTTCTCAGCTCCTAGGAGCACTGCACACTCCCTTCCCAGCTGACCAGCACAGGCAGACATCCAGAAACCCATCACTTAGCTCCTGACTGTACAACACAAAGATGATGGTGCTGGAAGCTGCTGGCACTGGAGAGACCCACACCCCCAGGGGCAGCCTCCAGCCCTGCCCACCCTCCAGGACCTGCTTTGATGGAGGAAATCCACAGAAACCAGCAGCACTATTTGCCATGCACTGGGACCAAGTGTTTGCTTGAGAAAAAAAGCCTGGTCCATGTCCTCTGCCACCACTGAGCCCTGCTGAGGGCACAGCTTCCTCTGGGCAGCTCCAGCCAGCACTGCTAAAGTCTCCTTCTGGAGACTTTATACACCCTGGGAATCTTTGTGCCAAGGCAGGCAGGGACATGCTCACCAGGCCCTTGGCCAGAGGGTCTCCAGGTGAGAGGACAGATGAGGCTGGTCGTGGCTGTCCCCATAGGGTCTGGCTCCCCTCTCATGCTGGCTGGTACTGCCTGTCTCTGATGGTGCAGGAGGCAGCCAACGCTGTGACAGTGGTGTGAATGCTAATGAGGCTGGAAGGAGCGAGAATGACTACAGAAACCAGAGAGGGTGGAAAGAAAGTTGCTTAATAAGAGCTAAAACCCACTGCACGTGGATGGAAAGAGAGCAGAAAGCTGCAGTCCCTTGGCCTTAGGGAGGGGCTGGATGTGACTGAGGACATGGAGCTTCAGTGAGAGGGGAATTTGGTCCTCTGCTCATTTAGACTCGAATTTTGCAGATCTGTACCACACAGAATGGAAACAGAACACAAACAGAACACAAACTCTGCCCTTCCCAGGACCTGCAGCTCAGCCCTTCCCAGCCCTTCCCAGGACCTGCAGCTCAGCCCTTCCCAGGACCTGCAGCTCAGCCCATGCTTACTTCAGGCCAACACTGCTGGACACTTCTGAGCCTGCTGCCAAGAGAGAGCAGAGACCCTCTGAGAACTGTGATGACAAACCCCAGGAGATGGAAGGGGAGGATGGTTTGTGCAGCTCCAGCACTACCTGTCCTCTGCTGGGCAGGGTGAGAGTAACCTGGAGCGATGGACATCTTGGCAGGATCCTTTTGACCACAGACAGGAACCAGCTCATTGAGGAGAAGGGAAGACTCTGCTTAAAAATATCTCAGTGGCATCTGTGCAAAGTGGCACCTCTCAAACGTGGCACACACACACTCTTGTCAGTCTGCTTCCTCTGGTGCTGTCTGGGGACCTGTCACCAGAGACACCACCACCAGTAGCTCCCATGTGCTGTCCCAGCATTGCCTGCACCGGGCTCCTGGCAGGGTAGGATGTCTTCACACCAGGGGTTTCCCCCAGCAGTGCTGGTGCCCAGCACCTCAGGAGCTGGTGCTTTGTTGAAGGCTGTTTCCTGAGAGGTTTGATCATCTGGAAGCCCCAAGACCATGAACAACTTGCCTAAGAGCTGTGGCACATGACAAGCCCTAGGTCCCATTTTAAGCTCTGCCATAACTGAGGACTCCCAGGTCTCCAACTGCCCTCACCAAGCACTGGGATCTGCTCACCCAGCAAGACCCAGCAGTAATTCAGCTGCTCCTCACCAGCCCTGTTCTCCTGACCCTTCACCAGCTTTGTTGCCCTTCTCTGGACCTGCTCCAGCCCCTCAATGTCCTTTTTGGAGTGAAGGGCCTGAAACTGAACCCAGGATTCAACATGCAGCCTCACTGTGCCCAGCACAGGGGGACAATCCCTGCCCTGGTCCTGTTAACCACTTCCCTTGTGCTGAGCAGTGTGATGATGACAAGTGGTCCCCTCCTGCATGGAACCACAGCTCTCTACAGCTCCTGAGCCAGAGTGCTGCAGGACTCATGGGCAGGGGGCTAATTGTGGATCTTTGTGAGGGACAACAGAAGTCTGGGGTCCATTAGTAACTTACCAAAGCAAACCCTGTTGAAGCTTCCAGTGAAAGGCTGCAGGATGGAGCTGTGGGGCAGCTCTGGCCAGACCTGCAGCCACCTCCAGGTAAGTGGAGGTGCAGCTCATCCCATGCCTCACACTGCCAGTCCCTCCACTACTTTGTTTTTAAGTATTTCCCGAAGATCCCAGCGCTGTGCTCCTGGGCTGCTTCTAACACAAGCAATCGGCAAGTGCACCAATTAAGAAGCCTAATTAGCATCTGAGTCACTCTTCTCCACAAGCTCACTTCACAGGGCTAGCAAGTAAATGGTGATGGTGCTGAAGACCCTGCAGCCCCATGCAGCTGGGACCTGCCGAGGGCAGATGGTCCTTGCTGGGGGTGCCTGAGGGGTCCAGGAGGGATTTTGCTCCAGCAGAGCTCCCGTGCTGGGCTCCCCACTATGACCTGCCCATTACCATAGAATGGTTTGGGTTGGAAGGGACCTGAAAGCTCCTCCAGTTCCAACCACCTGCCATGGGCAGGGACACCTCCTGCTAGCCCTGGTTGTTCAAGGCCTCATCCAACCTGGACTTGAACACCCCCATGGAGGGGCCACCCACAACCTCCCTGGGCAACCTGTTCCAGTGTCTCCCCACCCTCACTCTCAAGAATTTCTTTCTAATCTCCAGTCTCAATCTCCCCTCTTCCAGCTGAAAGCCATTGCCTCTTGTCCTGTCACTGCAAGTCCTTGTCAAAAGTCCCCCCCCCCTCTCCTGTAGCCCCCTTCAGGTACTGGAAGGCTGCTCTAAGGTCTCCCTGGAGCCTTCCCTGGAGCACTCATGACATACTACCAGACACACTCCATCTTTGGGCAGGAGATCCAGAACAAGACTGCTCCAAGAAGCTCACCCCAGGCACCAGAAGTTTTCCCCTGCACAGAGCAGCAGCAGAAGAGTTCCACTGGCCCCAGATGATGCAGCTCCTCAGGAGCCCCCCAGCTCCTGTGGAGCCCATGGCTTCTGGTGGGAGGTTAAACAAGACTCCAGTTCAGTGACACATCACACCAGGATCAGCTGCTTCCTAATGGCCTCCCTTCAGTGCTCTGGCAAGATCTCAGTGTTGAAAGTCACCTCTCCAGCTGCTCACAGACACCTTGGCATGTCCAGGCTGATTCCTTCCCTGCCAGCCTGTGCCATCCGCAACCATGGCACCGTACAGACAGCTGGCATGGCCCTACCAGGCAGCTCAAAGGGGTGGACACTCATACCCAGAACAAGAACAACTCAAACAGGTGCTTCACAAAGTCACAGAATGGGGGTGGAGGGTGTTGAAAGGGAGCTCTGGAGATCATCCTGTCCAAACCCACTGCCAAGGCAGCCTCATCTAGAGAAGGTCACACAGGAACATATCTGGGTGGGTTCTGAATGTCTCCAGAGATGGGGACTCCATGACCTCTCTGGGCATGAGAGGTGCTCCCCAAGAAGCTCTTACAGTTGACTCTACACTTGACATTTCCCTGGGAGAGCTGTCTTGCTGTGACTGTCCTGGGATGCCCATCTGCCCCCAGGGAGCAGACGTGATCCCATCCAGGCACCTTTTGGGGCAAAGGGCTTTTCTGAGCCACTCTTCTTGTGGTGCTCACCCTGTTGGTGCCCAGGCTCAGGGGGTGCACAGGCACACACCCCTCACCTGCAGTGCCCCCACACCCCATGCACCCCATGTCCCACCAGCCACTCTACAACACAAAGCAGGGGAGGCAATGGGCTGGAGAGCAGTCTGGGGACTCCTCCAACCCCCTGCAGCTGCGGAGCCCCAACCCTGAGTACCCCACACAGCCACGGCAGAGGTGGCACACCCATGGGGCACGGTTTTGCAGCTGCCCACAGCAGGCTCAAGGTGACCTACTCAGCCAAGTGACTTTTTGGTTTTGCCAAACTGGGCAGGTTTTATTGTTGTTTTCCCACCACTCTCCCAGCCACCACCCAAACCCCAAACCCCAGGGGCACGCAGCCCACGGCCCAGCCCCCGCCCCCAGCCCGGCCCAGCTCCTCCACAAGGCGTCGCCTCCTTGGTTGTGCCCAGGCAGCCACTTGAGCCTCTGGCTGTGTTCAAGTGAGGGAATTCACTGCAACATCAGAGGTTAGTGAAACGCTGGCTAACTGCTACCAGTCACTGGAGGAATGCTGCTCCTGAGTCCGTTTCATGGCCTGAATTGCACCGAAAGGAAGGAGAAAGGAAAGCAAGGAGGAAAGAAAGAAGCCCTTTCAAGACCACAGGAAATTGGAAAAGGATGATTTCTTCCAACCCAACATGACAAAAAATTGAGTTCCAAGCTATTTAATGCATGCACGAAACGCCAAAGAGAAAGCCGGCCCCAGCCCCTGCAGCCACCCACCGAGAAAGGGGCCGGTGCCACGAGGGCTCCAAACTCCCCATTTCCAGCCGGTTTCACCCCAATGTGCCTCCCGGGGGTGGGGGTTCTCGCGGCCAGGGCCACGGCCAGCAATTCAATGGACACACAGCTAAGGGAACACCGCGGTTATGAGCAACACGAAGGATGGAGACCTCGGGGAGCCACTCTCCCGGGTGGTGTTGGAAGCCCTGCTCAGTCTGTAGGGCACCACAGCCAGGGTCACAGCGCAGCCCCTGGCACGGGGGTGGGGGTCCCGGTCCCAACGTGGGCGCGACAGCCCGGCCCGGCCGGCGGCATTGTTGGGGAGTGAAAAAATCAGCCCCACAGGTAAGGGCAGGGCGAGCCATCTGGGTTTGTCCTTAAAAACAGGGTCGCAGGCGTCAGGAGGGCGGCGCCATGCAGCCCGCCAGCCCGGCCGTGCCCGCTCAGACCGGCGTGGTTCGTCTGTTGGCCGGGTTGTTGTGCAAAGCCTCCTTGAACTCTTTGGGGATGGAGTTGTGGACCTGTAAAAACCCGTGGTCCCGCTCCGAGTTGAGCAGCGTCCCCATGGTGACCTTGGAGGGATCCCTGGAGAGGGTGAACATGGAGATGTCGGTGGAGGGGATGGTGCCGAAGCCCTTGCTGATGGGCGACAAGTCCCGGGAGCGGGGCTCGGTGGAGCGGGAGCTGGAGCGCCGGCGGAAGCGGTAGCGGTAGGGCGGCAGGCGGGTGAAGGCGGTCCGCTTGAGCAGCTCCGAGTGCGACCTGGCGCGGATCTGGCGGTGCTTCTCGATGTACATGTGCACCGCCACCACCCCCACCACCTCGGCGATGATGAAGGACAGCGCCCCGAAGTAGAAGGACCAGCCGTAGGAGTAGCTCTTCTTGGAGTCGCTCTGCCCCGGGTCCCCCGCGTTGGCCGAGATGTAGACTATGATCCCAATGATGTTGCTGAGACCTTCGGGAGAGGAGGAGAGGGAGAGGAACTCGCTTGAGGGAACGTGTGCTTGCAGCCCAGAAAGCCAATCACATCCTGGGCTGCAGCAAGGGAAGCGCAGCCGCCAGGTCGAGGGAGGTGATTCTCCCCCTCTACTCCACTCTGGGGAGACCCCACCTGGAGTACTGCATCCAGTTTTGGAGCCCCTGTTACAGGGAGGATCTGGAGGTGCTGGAACATATCCAGAGAAGGGCCACGAGGGTGATCAGAGGGCTGGAGCACCTCTCCTATGAGGACAGACTGAGAGAGTTGGAGCTGTTCAGTCTGGAGAGGAGAAGGCTCTGAGGAGACCTTATGGTGGCCTTCCAGTATCTGAAGGGGGCTGCAGGAAGGCTGGGGAGGGACTTCTGAGGGTGTCAGGGAGTGATAGGACTAGGGGGGATGGAACAAAAATAGCGATGGGTAGATTCAGTTGGATGTTGGGAAGAAGTTTCCCACGAGGGTGGTGAGACACTGGCACAGGTTGCCCGGGGAGGTGGTGGAAGCCTCACCCCTGGAGGTTTTTGCAGCCAGGCTGGATGTGGCTGTGAGTAACCTGCTGTAGTGTGAGGTGCCCTGCCCATGGCAGGGGGGTTGGAAGTGTCTGATCCTTGAGGTCCCTTCCAACCCTAACAATTCTATGATTCTATGATTGTGGGACAGCAGTGAAAGTGCACAGGGTGGAGGAATCCATCCCTTCTCCTGCCAGCCACAACCCAGAGGGTGCCCAGGAGGGTGCCAGGGGCCAGAGCCCCCATCCCCAGCTCCCATGGGGAACCAACTCTTGCATCAGCATGCTGGAACCAAACCCCATCCTAGGGCTCTGCTGCTGTCCCCATTCCCCACCCATCTTCATGTGCACCCAGCGTGGATGTGTGCTCAGGTTCACTGAAGGGGCAGGAGGCACACCACCACTTCCTTTAGAAAAGGAACATTTCAGCTCTGCAGAGCTGCTCACTGAGCAATGGACCACAGGAACCTGTGGGAGGAGGGGACAGGCTCTGCTCAGTTGCACCCTGTGACAGGACAAGGGGCAACATGAGGAGGAACTTCCTCACTGTGAGGGTCCCAGAGCACTGGAACAGGCTGCCCAGAGGGCTTGTGGAGTCTCCTTCCCTGGAGACTTTCAAGCCCCATCTGGATGTGTTCCTGTGTGACCTGTGCTGGATTCTGTGGTCCTGCTCTGGCAGAGGGGTTGGACTTAATGACCTTGGGAGGTCCCTTCCAACCTCTAACATCTTGTGAGCCTGTGAAGCTGGCTAGTGCTGGGCACTGGGGCTGTGGCTGCAGAACAGCCAACCCATAGGGCATACTGATGATCCCTCTGGCACAAGCCTTGCATAGCCCTGGGAGCACAGTGGAATGGCTCCATCTCCTGCCATTCCTGGTGGAACCTGAAGCTTTCCTGGGCCTGTGGGCAGGTTTTGGCTGCCAGCAGTTCTATGGGGCTGTACCATGGGGCTGTAAGCAGCTGGAGTGCTCCTGGAGTTCCTTAATGAATCCAGGATGCATTTTCCTGCCATTGTTTGCTCATCTGCACCAGCAGCTCCCGCAGCCAAGGAGGAAGAGCAATTTGTGTCTTTGTGGGGAGAAGAAAAACCACCAAGCAGAGCCGTTCCTCCAGACAAAGCCCTTGTCACGGCATAATCAGCAGGACACAGAGCAATGACTAATCTAGAAGGAAGGGCCTCCAGAGAGTGGTTTTCCTTGCAGGACCGTGGCAGACTCTCTGCCAGGTCCTGGCTGCGCCAGTGCCCAGCCCCATGACCTGCTGCTTGGTGGTGACGGAGGGTAGAGCCCCTCCAAACCTGCTGCAGGCTCCTCCTGGGTTGCAGCACCCACTCAGGAGGAGCAGGGTGAAGCTGCCCAGCACCACAACCACTCACCAGAAACCTCTGCCGGTTTTACCACAGCCAGGAGGACTTTTCCACCGGCACAGGACAGCTCATGAACCTCAGAATCTGACAGTCCAGGAGGACCCACAACCCATCTCTAGCTCCCCTGTGTCCTCCCACGCTCCTGCCCCAGGAGGTCCACCCTCTGCAGACCCTGGCAGGCAGCTCCTACCTGCAGAGACAAAGAAGATGCCCGCGCTGAGGATGACGTTGTGTTTGCTCTTGTAGAACTCGCTGGCCGCCACGCACAGGCCCCCAAAGAAGAGCAGACCCACACTGAGGATGGGGAAGATGCTGGATGCTCTCACTGCACCTGTGGGACAGGGAATGAGGCAGGGTGGGCCCCTGGCTGGGGATTCCCAGCACCTGCCAGCCAAAGCCGGCATCCAGATGGCATTATTGCAATGCTGCTCGTGGTCTCTCCCTATGACGCGTGGAGGATACCCAGCACCAGTCCTGCCAGGCATCCTCTGCTTGTCCCTGAGCTTGCTGGGGAGGGCTGGAACACCACTCCTATGAGGACAGACTGAGAGAGTTGGAGCTGTTCAGTCTGGAGAGGAGACGGCTCTGAGGAGACCTTGTTGTGGCCTTCCAGGATCTGAAGGGGGCTACAAAAAAGCCGGGAGGGACTTTTTAGGCTGTCAGGGCGTGATAGGACTGGGGGTGAATGGAACAAAAATAGCAATGGGTAGATTCAGTTGGATGTTAGGAAGAAGTTCTTCACTATGAGGGTGGTGAGACACTGGCACAGGCTGCCCAGGGAGGTGGTGGAAGCCTCATCCTTGGAGGTTTTTAAGGCCAGGCTGGATGTGGCTGTGGGCAACCTGCTGTAGTGTGAAGTGTCCCTGCCCATGGCAGGGGGGTTGGAAGTGGCTGATCCTTGAGGTCCCTTCCAACCCTGACAGTTCTATGATTCTATGCTCTGGAGCCCAGCAAACCCCTGTGTTCAGGCTTCCCCTTGCAGAAGCAGCTCAGGCCCTGCATTTCTTCCTTTTTTTCCTTTCCTCCCAGACTATTTCAAGGCATTTTCCCTTCCAGCCTTGTCACACGCTCGGCTCCAGCAGCCTCCCTCCCCATCGCCCAACACACCACCCACAGGGCTGGGCTACGGACGTGACTCTGGAGCCTAGGACTGAAGAACTCCCCCTCTCCAGATCTCACCAGGCTGGCAAGGAACAGCACTGCCAACCGTGGGGGGGTCAGGGACATTCAGATCCCCAGAGCATCAGAGCTGCTTCCAAAGTTATGAACTGACCATCCTACACCTCGGGTTTGAGCAAGCTGGGCTGGTGGAAGGTCCCTGCCCATGGGAAGGGGTTGGACCTAGATGATCTTTAAGGTCCCTTCCAACCCAAACCAGTCTGTGGTTCTATGGATTCAAAAAAAGCCATTTTCTGACACAGAGGAGGAACATTATCAAATTTACCCAGGAGCCCAAGACCCTGAGCCCACCAGATGTGATGCCACAACCCCATGCTGGACTCCATGCCCAACGGGGTTCACCTCTGTATGCTCAGGTGTCCCTGATGGAGCTCTGCACAGAGAAGAGGCTTTTTTCCATGGCCTGTCAGATTTCAGCTTCCAAAATGACAGCCAAGAAGAATTAGTCCAGCAAATCACTGCCTGCTGCACCCAAAACACCCTGTGCCTGCCTGAGGCTCTCAGCCCTCCCTCCAGCAGGGCCTTGATTCCCAGCACAGAGCAGGCAGCAGCCCCATTAAAATGCCATGCTGGGGGCTCTAAAATAGACTCTGTGTGTTAAATGTGGGAGGGGGTGGGAGAAGAACTTCAACACTCATCTCCTGAAACTGCAAACCCACTCCAGTACAGGCATTCCCCTCTCACCCCAGCACAACAGCTGCTGGGATGAGCCACGGGGACGGCGAGCACCACTGACACCGTTAGGGCAGCAGGATGTGGCCACACTCAAGTAACCCAGACGGTCAGCACTGCTGTGCTGGGAGCTTGGGGGTCTGGTGTGGAGGACAGGGTTGGGGGTGGCAGGGCATGGCAGCTGTGCCGTGCTGCAGGCAGGCAGACTCACGGAGGAGGTACTCAGCTGTGTCCTGCTCGTAATCCGCATCCTCGGGGAAGTGGTCGATTTTCTTGCACACTCCTCGGAAGGTTCCTGGGGAGACACAAACCAGGAAGCCTTGGAATCAGGGAAGTGTTTGGGAGCATTGAGTCCAACCATCAACCCAGCACCACCGTGGCCACTGAACCGTGTCCCCAGGTGCCATGGCCCCACGTTTCTGGAACCCCTCCAGGGCTGGGGACTCCACCACCTCCCTGGGCAGCCTGTTCCAACCCCTGACCACTCTTGCAGTAAAGAATTTTTTCCTCATCTCCAACCTAACCCTGACACAATTCCAGGCCATTTCCTCTCCTTCTGTCACCTGATACCAGGGAGAAGAGACTTATCCCTAACCCATCACCTCCCTCTTCCAGTCCCTAACTACTCCTGCAGCAAAGGAACATCTCCTAATCTCCTGTCGTGGATTGGTTGTGGCAGGAGCTGTCAGGGCTGGCACACAGCATCTTCCAAGATGGGATTCTGGTGTTTTGGTGGTGCAGATTAGGTCCCAAAAGGTGAGCTCCTTCCAAAAGTGCCTGGCCCTCTTATCCCTTCCTGCCACTTCTGAGCCTGGTGTCATGCCTGAGATACAAGCAGAGACCAAAGGAGGTAGGAAGTCCCCCCCAGAAGCTCTGTCCATGCTCCGTGCCCGGCCTGCCTGCATGCATCCCTGCAGCCCACCCAGCAACGGCCACAGACGAGCACCCAGTGCCACGGGTGGGCAATGCCGTTGAGCTTGGCGTGGGCAGGAGTGCCACCTGCACCACAGCATGGTCCCACCAGGATCTCCCAGCCCTCTGCATGTGCCTCCTTTTGCTGCCTGCTCGTGGGCCCCCACAGCACGACTCGGGAGCGGGGGCGAGAGCAGCCCTGCCGCAGTGGGCACCGGCAGCGCCGCCTGGAAGGCCTGCAGAAAAAGGCAGATGCTCTGGCATCTGCTGGCCTCCCACTTAGCATTGGGGGGAAAAAGGCTTTTTCTGTGAGGTTTCTCTTCTGTTCCTCCTGCCTCTGAAGCAAAACAAATGCATTTCACTGTTAAACGCCAGCCTCTTTGCTTTGGCTTCTCCTCGCCGCGCGCTTGGCTCAGCTCCGCTGCCGAAGCCCTGCAGCGGCGCCATGAGAGGAGCAAGCCAGGGACGAGCACAGGTTATGTCCTGGGGACTCAGTTACGTGCTGCAAGATGTGGAGACGAGGTGGGAATGGGGCAGAAGAGCCGTGGCCACGGCAGGGGAGAGCCACACGGCTCAGACGTGTCCCTGGACCGGCCTGGGGAGGGGCTGGCTGTGAACAGGCTCCGGCCACCTCTGCTCCTCCAGCCAGCAGCCTGGTCCCTGGGCTGCTGCTGAGAGAAATTAAAGGCATTAAAAACCAATATCAAAATCTTGGCTATGCTCATTGCACTGAGAGCACCACAGGATTGTTTGGGTTGGAAAAGTCCTCTAAGATCACTGAGTGCAACCATCAACCCAGCACCAGCATGGCCACTAAACCATGTCCTCAGGTGCCATGGCCCCAGGTTTCTGGAACCCCTCCAGGGATGGGGACTCCACCACTTCCCTGGGCAGCCTGTCCCAGTGCCTGACCACTCTTGCAGCAAAGAATTTTTCCTCCTCTCCAACCTAACTCTCCCCTGGCACAATTTCAGGCTATTTCCTCTCATTCTGTCACCTGATACCAGGGAGAAGAGACCTAACCCTAACCCATCACCTCCCTGGGCAGCCTGTTCCAGTCCCTAACTACTCCTGCAGCAAAGCAATGTCTCCTAATCTCCTGTCACGGATTTGTTGTGACTGATGCAGCCTGCCAGCTCCTGCAGGCACTGTGAGCTGCTCCTGGTGGCAGGATGCCAGGACACCCAGCACCATGCTCCACATCTGCTGGGGACAGCTCAGAGCTCAGCTAGTGCCATGGGGCTGGATAGGAACACAGCTCCTAGGGGCAGCTGCTTCTGCCTGCAGCATTCACAGGAGGCCCTTCTTCAATGCAAGCAGCAAATGCCAGGGCAGGAGCAGGAGCAGAGCCTCCTCGGTGGTGCCAACCAACACTTGGTGTTATCACGGGGAAACTGAGGCACAGAATGGGAAGCAGAGGTGCTAACAATTCTCACAGCATCTCCCCACAGGACATGACACCAGTGCTGGAGAACATGGTCAGGTCATGCTGGCTCTGGCCCTTCTCCTGTGGGATCAGAAGGGAAGTGCCACTGGGGAACAAGGCTCCACACAAGAGAAGCCAACGTGCCTGGTGTCCCACTGCCAGCCTATGCTCTGGCTACGGCCTTGGGGGAGCTGAGCATCGTGACAGGCATCAATTAAAGCCTGGAGATGAAGCTCTGGATGTGGGAAGCTGTCATCTGAGCAGGAGACACAGCACTGAGGGAGAACCGCCTGCTGCCAGCACCTGGCGAGCTGCGGGCAAAGGGGAGGCTGAACACAGGCACCAGGAATGGGGCTGGGGAGGCACCGGGCACCTGAGGATGGCAGGAGCACAGCAGCTGCATGGCACAGTCCCCATTCTCCTCCTCCTTCTCCTCTCAGCTTTTGGATTTCCACCTCCCTTCTCCAACCTTCTGCTTGTCCCTACCAACATGCCCCCCAGATCTGCCCCCCAGCATTCACCTCTTTGTTCTCCAGCCATCAGGCAGTGGCACCAGCCAGTGGAGCCATGACGACCTGCAGCATCCCAAAGCTACCCCCTGAAGGATCCAGAAGGTTGTACAGAGCCAGCATGTGCCTGGATGCACCTAGTCCTCCTGGACACATCTCCAGTGTCACCCCAAGCGGGGTGGGACAGCACTGAGGGTTCCATCTCCAGCTGGTCCCTCAACGTCTTGGTCCTTTCTCTGCATCACAGCCCCAGCCTGCTCTGGTGGGGCAGATCTTCCCTCTTCTGCTGTTAACAGCTGCATAGCCAGAGACCCCCATGTAGGACCCACAGGAGCTTCTCCAGCAGCACCATGACAGCACAGGAACATCTTCCTTTGCAGCAGCCTCCCTGCTAAGCCCATGGAGCCAGCGTTCATCGTCTGCTTAATGAAAGGAAACTTTCCCTTGATGCCAACTGGGAGCAGAGCCTGGAGCTTGAGGCAGCCCATCAGCACAGCCTGCACGTCAGGCTGCTAATTTCCTTGGGTCTGATCTCATTGAAGTTCTCAGAGGCTCCTTATGCTGCTGAGCCTCCACCAAAACCCAGGGCAGGGCCAGCACCCTCTGCAGCTGGACAAGCCAGGACCCCTAAGGGCCTCATTTCTGGCATACCATGCCTAAGGTAAATCTGTGAGCATGGAGGGCAAGGACAAGCCTTGGAGCAGGAGGCAGCTGCAAGCACAGGGGTGCTCTGTTCGGATGCAGACACTGCATGCCCATGCAGGGCTGGGGTGCAGAGCTGAGCTGGGCTGTGATGATCATCCAGCCATCCATCAGGATCTCACACAGCCATGTTGCATCTGCTCTGCCCCACCAGTATCCATAATCCCTCTCCTTCCCTCAGCCTTGCCTGTCCCACCCAAAGGCCTCCTTTGCAGCAGGAATGAGACAAAACTGAACAACAGAGGGGAAAAAAAACCCTCGAGTGATTTTCCTTGGGCAGGGCAGAGCCTTTGCTCAGAGCTGCTGTTGCAATACCGACTCCTCCCCACTGCCCATGGCAGCCCAGTAGGCATGGCCAAGGCAGGAGCGGGAAAGCACCCTGGCATCACCAACGCCTGCAGGCTGCAGAGGGCACCGGGTCCCTGTGGCCAGAAGAGCTCCAGCTGCTTGGTGCCAGGGGATGTGGACAGCAGCAGCACTGGGTTCCTGGCACGCTCCTCTCTCTCCAGCCCTTTGCCTGGCACCGTGCAGGAGGTTTAACCAAATCTGTCCCCCCGCCCCCCAAGGCCAAGGGAGCCCCATCCCGAGCCGGGACAGGCAGGGTGGCAGCGGCTCTGCCGCACCCATTCCAGGCGCTGACATTTATTTTGGCTCCTTCCCTCCCTCTGTTCATTAACTGATGCTCGTTGCCATGGCAACCGCTGAGTCACCTGACACCCAACTTCCCAGCCTCCAAACAAAGGCCACACGGAAAGCCCTCCCTCATCCCCCAAGACTGCTCCCTCAGCCGTGCCCCGGGCAGGAAAAGGCTCTGGGGAAGGCTGGGGTGGCTGCTCCTGGCCCTGCCTGGGGGCTTGCACCCTGAGCAGCCAGGGTGCACAGCCTCACACCCCACATGTCCCATGGCACCTCCTGAGCTACCAGTTCCTGTCCCCTTGTGACAGCAGATGCCACTTTGGGCTTTGCTCTCCAGCCTGGTAAATTCAGCACCACACAGAACCATGGCAAGGTTTGGGTTGGAAGGGGCTTTAAAGATCATCTAGTTCCACCCCCTGCCATGGGCATCATCAGCATGGGCAGGAGGGAAGCAGGTTTTACCTGAGCCCTCAAACCCTGCAGCCTCCCCCCACCTTTCCTTAGCAAGGCTGATGCCACATCACCTGCTCCAGGCTGCTCCGACCCCTGCCAGCACTGAGGCCACTGCTGCGAGCTGGGGCACAAGATGCCCCTGGCACCCACAGCTCCAGCTGGCTGCATGCAGGAGCCAGCTGGGGAGGACTGGGCAGGATGGGACTCACTGGGGTGCTTTCCTGCCTTGCAAGCTCAGCTGCTTGCTCCTGGCACCCACTGCCCCAGCTCATACTCACACCTTGTCTGGGTGGCACTGTGACACTCACCAGAGTCCTGCTGTCAGTCTTGCTGGGCACAGCACCTCGTGCTGGATGGGTTGAGGTGGGCAGGGGCTGCTGCTGGTGCTCCAGCTCCTCTCCTTTAGAAGGAGGAAGGGCAAGAGCTCCCAGCAGCTAGGAGCTTCTGGTTCCAACACATCCCAGCCTGCTCAGAGTAACTCCCCAGCTGATGACTCCTGAGCATGACTCACTGCACCTTGGTTTAATTCATCTGCTCAGCCTGGGACTGCTGCAGAGAGCAGCTCCTGCTGCTGCCATTCCCACCCCAGCTCAGCCTGGGACTGCTCCAGAGAGCAGCTCCTGCTGCTGCCATTCCCATCCCAGCTCAGCCTGGGACTGCTGCAGAGAGCAGCTCCTGCTGCTGCCATTCCCACCCCAGCTCAGCCTGGGACTGCTGCAGAGAAGCAGCTCCTGCTGCTGCCATTCCCACCCCAGCTCAGCCTGGGACTGCTGCAGAGAGCAGCTCCTGCTGCTGCCATTCCCACCCCAGCTCAGCCTGGGACTGCTCCAGAGAAGCAGCTCCTGCTGCTGCCATTCCCACCCCAGCTCAGCCTGGGACTGCTCCAGAGAAGCAGCTCCTGCTGCTGCCATTCCCACCCCAGCTCAGCCTGGGACTGCTCCAGAGAAGCAACTCCTGCTGCTGCCATTCCCACCCCAGCTCAGCCTGGGACTGCTGCAGAGAGCAGCTCCTGCTGCTGCTATTCCCACCCCTGCTCAGCATCTCTGTGCTGGAGCTGGGGATTTTCTCTCCTCAGCAGCCAACTCAGCCTCTTGCTGCCCTTCCCTGCCCACAGCCCTACATGATATCTGGCAGCTCATACAGCCCCTCTCTGGAGCATTCCATGTCCCTGGCATGGGGCAGCTTCACCCTTTTCCTTGTTCTGTACCTGCTTGGGGAAGAGAGGAGCAGCCCCTAGGGATCACCACTTGGAAGTCCAATAAATCATCCAACAGCAAATGATGCAAGTGCCTGGGTAAGACCCCCAAACCAGTTGGAAACAGGAGTCCTGGGAGCCAGCCATGTCCTCCCCACAGGGATGCTCACAGCAGCACAGGGCCATCTGAAGCCCTTCAAACACTCCCTGTGCAGCGTGGCACCACGCTCCCTGCCCTGTATTTAAATCTCTGCCACGCAGCTGAGCACCTGAGCAGCTCCTGACCCTGGGGGTGCAGCCCCAGCACCTTCCACACTGATCACTGAGCTGCTCCCGTGCCAAGGAGCAGCTGCAAGAACCCAGCCAGGAGCAGAGCAACCCTGCAGGAAGCCTATTCCTGCCCCTCCTGCCCTGTGTGGCAGGGTCAGTGTGAGCAGCCAGAGCTCTGCCATCAGTTAGGTGTCACCTCCCTCCTCATTCTTCACAGCTGCCACAGGCTCCTGGCCAGCAGCAGATTCATAGGATCACAGCACTGAGAAAGACATCTTAAGATGCTGGAATTGAACCCTTACCCCAGCACTGCCAGGTCACCACCAAGCCATGGCCCTCAGCACCACAGCTCCATGGCTTTGAAACCCCTCCAGGGAAGAGGACTCCACCACTGCCCTGGGCAGCCTGGGCCAGGGCTTGGCAACTCTTTCAGTGAAGAATTTTTTCCTTATGTCCAACCTAAACCTCCCTGAGCAACTGGAGGCCATTTCCTCTTGTCCTATTGCCTATTCCTTGGGACAAGAGATCAACTCCCACCTGGCTCCAGCCTCCTTTCAGGGAGTTGTAGAGAGCCAGAAGGAGCCTCAGGCTCCTTTTCTCCAGACTGAACACCCCCCAGGTCCCTCAGCTGCTCCTCACCAGCCCTGTTCTCCAGACCCTTCCCCAGTATTGTTGTCCTTCTCTGGACCTGCTCCAGCCCCTCAATGTCCTTCTTGGAGTGAGGGACCCAAAACTGAACCAAATACTCAAGGTTCATGCTCTGCACCAGTCTCAGTGAGCTTCAGCCCAAGCTCTTGATTTAATGTTCCCACTTTAATGTCAGGGCACCCCCAGCGTCCTCAGGCACTGTGGGAAGCCCTCTTCAGCTGCCAAATGCTCCAGGACATCTTCCACGTGGCCATGGCAGTGCCAGTGCTGGCAGTGCAGTGCCTGCAGGGTTGCCCCTGCCCCACAGCTGCAGGCTTCCTGCAGCTGGCACAGCTCAAAGGCCCTCAGGGCTTTACTCAGAAGCCATGAACCCACAGAGCACATTCTGCTCTCACTGCTTTTGTAGACAAATCTTTGGGCATGATGCCCAACCTGGGGGCAAGATCCAGCCTGGGATATCCCATTCCTGGCACGTCTTCCCTTAAGGAGAAACTTCCCTGCTGTGGGGGTGCTGGAGCCCTGCAGCAGGCTGCCCAGAGAGGTTGTGGAGTCTCCTGTGCTGGAGAGCTTCCAACCCCACCTGGCCATTGTGATGCTGGGCAAGCTGCTGTGGGTGCCCTGCTTGAGCAGGAGTGGGAGTGGATGATCTCCAGAGTCCCTTCCCACCCCACTATTCTATGATCCCCTCCCTCCCCTGCTGCTGGTTTCCATCCCACACTCCATGCTCCCCACTTCCACCTCTCTCATCTCCATGGGATCAGAGCATCCAGAACCCACAGGGTACATAAGAGGACCAGGGGCTGTGAGTGGCCCTTCCCCTGCCAAGGGGCTGCCCCAGGCAGGGACACATCTGCCAGCAGGGTTTGCTGGCTGCTGCTCTGCTTTGTTCCTGTTTTGATGCCTGTGCTCTGAGCTGCACTCACTGCAGAATGCAAAGGCAATTAATTGATCTGAGCTGGGGCTTCCTCCTCCAAAAGGCCTTTCCCCAGGGAGGGGGTGAGGGAAGCAGGAGTCTCATGATGGTGGAAACAGGGCTGGGAACATCGATCCCAACCCGGAGAGCCGAAGCCTAAAGAGCTCCAGTGACAGAGTTAGCATCTCATTACTTCCCTTCCAGTGGAACAGCTTTCCAGGGGCTGCTGCTGCTGCTCACTCTGCACACTGAGGCACTTCAATGAGACCAAAATTCCTTCCTCTCCTCGCTATGGTTGGCTTAGCCTGGAGAATCCCAGGGCAAGGTCACATTTCAGCCCTCAGCGCTCCGCAGCTGCCAGCAAATTGAAGTGAGTTATCTCCTGAGTTGTGGTTTACAGTAATGGGCTTCCTAGAGATGTCTCATCACACCCAATCCCTTTGGAGAAGTGGGGGTCATCATGGTTCAAGCTCTCTCAAAATGAGAGCCACAGGTCCAGGCTCAGCTGGCAGGAGCTGGGGGCAGGAGCTGGGGGCAGGAGCTGGGGGCAGGAGCTGGGGGCAGGAGCTGGGGGCAGGGCTGGGGGCAGGAGCCTGCAGCACATCCCCAGAGCTGCTCAGGCTCTGCACTCCCTTGAGTAGCAAGAGCAGGATACCTAAATATCTCCAAGGAATTAAAACTTCAGGGCTCATCTTTTTTTACCTCCCACCCACCTCCCAGATGCTTGGAGGGATGGAAAAAATAAATATATAAAGTCATCTTTACTCCTTCCCCAGCTCCAGGCTCTGCAAGGGATCCTGAGGCTCTTTGCACAAGGTCCCTGTGGTGACTGCAAAGCTCCAGGGGGTCAGGTCCATGTCAGACCTAGCTGTCACCCACTGAGCCATGGCCACCACATAGGCTCTGCTCAGCTGGCACTGAGCAGCAGCTCTGTCCCATGTCCCCAGGAAGGGCTGCTGGGGTCCTGGCCACCCTCCAGCATCTTGTTCCCCTCCCACATCGCGAAGTCTATCACACAGCCAAGTCCCAAACGCCACAAACAGCTTAGAACAGCACCAGGGAAAGTTGTTGGGAGGGATGTGGCCACCCCAGAGCCGTGGCCACCCCAGATCCACAATGCAGAGGACCCCAGCAAGCCAAGGGTGCTGCCCAACACGGCTGCCATCCCAAAGCCAGGAAAGCCAGAGGCAAGAGATGAGTCCTCCCCATCAAACCACCTTGTGGCCCTCCAGCCACAGGCTGCCACCACTCCACCTGCATCTCTCTGCTGAAGCTCCACTGGAGAGCAGCTCAGCAAAGGCAAAGCTTTGTGTATCGAGTCCCTGCTCCATGTCGCTCCCCACAGCAGATGGGTGCTGGGCTCTCCACCAGCAGCCAGCAGGACCAATCCTCCTCCCCAGGACCGAGTCCTCCTCCTCCTCCCAGCACATCCCCATCACCCAGCAGCCCCACACCAGCTGCCCAGGGTGGTGCTGGTGGAATCTGGCTCCATCTCCACTTCACACCCTCTCCCCCTCTCTGTGGTGGCGGTTGGTGGCAGAGCAGAGGCACCTACACAGACTTGCCTTTGCTGGAGGATTTTCTTCCTGTTGTTAAAAAGAACCCCAGCAAAACAAAACAAACCCCAAAGCCCAACCAGCCAAACAGAAAAAAACTCACAACCCCCAAACAAACAGTGGGGGTGGTGGAAAAAAAAAAAACCAATTCAAATGAAATGAGTGCAGGGGGAGGAGGTGGCAGAGGTGGGCTCTGTGATGCTGGCTGGACACAGAGGCCACACAAATTCATGGTGGAACACACACAACAGTGCACAAGCCCAGCCCCCTGAGCATCCCCAGCACCCAGCTGCCCGTGATGGGCATCCTCACAGGGGACCCTGTGATAGGACAAGGGGCAGTGGATACAAACTACAGCACAGGAGCTTCCACCTCAACATCAGGGTGCCCAGGAGGGTGACCAGGGGCCACAGCCCCCATCCCCAGCTCCCATGGGGAACCAACTCTTGCATCAGCATGCTGGAACCAAACCCCATCCTAGGGCTCTGCTGCTGTCCCCATTCCCCACCCATCTTCATGTGCACCCAGCGTGGATGTGTGCTCAGGTTCACTGAAGGGGCAGGAGGCACACCACCACTTCCTTTAGAAAAGAACATTTCAGCTCTGCAGAGCTGCTCACTGAGCAATGGACCACAGGAACCTGTGGGAGGAGGGGACAGGCTCTGCTCAGTTGCACCCTGTGACAGGACAAGGGGCAACATGAGGAGGAACTTCCTCACTGCGAGGGTCCCAGAGCACTGGAACAGGCTGCCCAGAGGCGTTTGGTCTCCTCTGGAGACTTTCAAGCCCCATCTGGATGTGTTCCTGTGTGACCTGTGCTGGATTCTGTGGTCCTGCTCTGGCAGAGGGGTTGGATTCAATGACCTTGGGAGGTCCCTTCCAACCTCTAACATCCTGTGAGCCTGTGAAGCTGGCTAGTGCTGGGCACTGGGGCTGTGGCTGCAGAACAGCCAACCCATAGGGCATACTGATGATCCTTTCACAGACCTTTCACAGAGTCAGCCAGGTTGGAAAAGACCTTTGAGGTCATCAAGCCCAACAAATCACCCAACACCAACCCTCTGGCACAAACCCTTGGGAGGTCCCTTCCAACCCCTGACATTCAGGATGCTCATGGGCGTAGCCCAGGCACTCACAGCCCTGGGAAGACTGGGAGCTCCTGCCAGTTTGAGGTGCCAGTAATGGGTGGGTGTCACCAAGTCTTTCCCTCCCTCAGCACTGCTAAAAGGGAAGGGGGGAGGGGGGTGGGGTGGGAAGAAATACACCCGAAAAACCAACACCCAACTAATAAAAAGGTAGGAAAAAAAAAAATAATCTGGATTTTGACAGTGACTCATCATCTCCCATTCTGGAATCTGTGGGGTTGGTGCAACCTACACAAGGCAGCTCAGAAAGGCAAAACAATTCTGAATAATAGGGGAGGTGGTGGTGGGGGGAGGGAGGGAAATAAAGTTTGAAGATGAGAGGTAATTTCCAGCACTTGGCTTCAAGGGCTCAGCTTTGTTTTCCCTCTTGATTAAAGCAATCCAGGGAAGGCACTGGAGCTGCCTTCCAGGGGCTCTCCCCCCCCCCCCCCCCAGCCTCCCCTCCTCTCCTCCCCTGCCTTCCTTCCTTCCTTCCTTCCCTCCTTCCTTCCTCATCGGTGGAGCTCGTGGCAGGGGAACACCCAACTGCAATCCCAGCTCCTGGGAAAATGCCAGGCTCTTCCAGCTGGCCAGGATGGGATGGGAAGGAGCAGGGGGAGGGGGATGCCTTCCTAGGGGGGGGATGCCAACGTGCTGCTGATCCCCTCCGTGGCGTGGGGACAGTGATGGGCAGTGGCCACGTGCCACTGCCCATCACTGTCCCCACGCCACGGAGGGGATCAGCAGCACGTTGGCTTCCCTGCTGGCAGCTCTGGGATGGGGCTGGGAGGCCTTGCACCTCCTTGGGTCTGAGGCAACTGCTCCATGTTTTCTCTTTTAAGGGTGGGTAAAGACTGATTGCTGTTTCCAGAGGTAATTGGCATTCCCCTGCCAGCGAGAGAGAGAAGGCTGCAGCAGCCCAGCTCGGCCTCAGCGAACCATGTGCTGGAAATTAATGAGCTTCACTGGCTGAGTTGATCCATTCAAATGGAGACAATTCTACTCACTTTGATAAAGAGAGAGGTAACAAGACAGCCTGCTGCTTGCTTGACTGCTTGTGGGCATCAGCGGCCAAAGAAGGAGCCCTGGCTGAGCATCCCCTCTGCCCCAGGGCTGGGACCTCCCCTGCACAGGCAGAGCCAGGATAGGATCCTGCTCATTAAAGGATCTCTCCTTTAGTAAACAGTTTGGATTCACTTAGAATCATAGAATTACTCTGGTTGGAGCAGCCCTCCAAGATCACTGAGTCCAACCATCAACCCAAGACCACTCTGGCCATCAAACCACGTCCCACGGTGCCATGGCCACCTGAGCTGACGGGAGCTTCTGGGAAGGATTTTGCCTCCCAGCCTCCCTTCCAGCTCTCAGTAACAGGGGCAGCCAGCTCAGCTCCAGAAGGTTCCAGGGTCACAAAGCCTCCTGCTAGCAGGACGTGGCAATGTGGGCCTGTCCCCTGCCTGCCCCCACAGCCCAGAGCAGCTGGAGATGGATTTGAGAGTAAAGATTTCATTATTGCTTTTTATGCCCTCAGCAAATTGTCCTCTGAGAGCATTTCTGCCTGCCCTGCAATGGCTCCACTTTAAGTGTGTTGAAACCCCTGCCCTTTGCTGTTTCTTGTGTTTGGACACAACTTCATCAGCAACACGGCAAAGATGAGGTCTTGTTCTCCCCTTTGCTCTTTCATTATGTCTTTTTGATGTCCTCTTCACTGCTGCTGCATCTCTACCACGCCTGCAACACTCCATCACCCTTCCTGGTCACTGAACAACCTCATAGATCAGAGCTGGGACACAGGACTAAACCCAGGACTTGTGTCCCTTGTCTGGCTTCTGAGTAGCTCCTCCAAAAAGCAACAGAGCCTCTACAGACTCCACTTCTATGCCATTTTTGTTCTCCAAGGATAGAGCTCACTGCTCGCACAGTGATGGTCTCCCCAGCAGTGGTGGAACAACTTCATAGAATCATAGAGTTGTTAGGGTTGGAAGGGACCTCAAGGATCAGCCACTTCCAACCCCCTGCCATGGGCAGGGACACCTCACACTACAGCAGGCTGCTCACAGCCACATCCAGCCTGGCCATAAAAACCTTCAGGGATGAGGCTTCCACCACCTCCCTGGGCAACCTGTGCCAGTCTCACCACCCTCATGGGGAAGAGCTTCTTCCTGACATCCAATTTGTATCCACCCATTTCTGGTTTTGCTCCATTCCCCCCAGTCCTATCACTCCCTGACACCTTAAAAAGTCCCTCCCCAGCTTTCTTGTAGCCCCCTTCAGATACTGGAAAGCCACCATAAGGTCTCCTCAGAGCCTTCTCTTCTCCAGACTGAACAGCCCCAACTCTCTCAGTCTGTCCTCATAGGGGAGGTATTAAACTGGCAGAAAAAGAAGAGGAGGAAAGCAGGAGCCAAACAAGTCCTCTTCAGCACAACATCAAGATGGTGACAGCAAGACTCACAGAGAAAGCAAAAGAGCAGCAGTTCAGAAGCTGGTGAAGAAGTTAGGAGAAGGAACAGAAGGATCCAGAAGGACCCACCTGGAGTGAGTTTAATCCACACATCCCTACAGCCAGAATGATGAAAAATGACGAAAAAACCTACCCAGAAGGGACCAGGTGGAAACAGCAAAGGGTCAGGATGTTAGGAAATAAGACACTGGGAAAAATTTCTTTACTGGAATTGTGGTTAGGCACTAGAACAGGCTGCCCAGGGAGGTGGTGGAGTCCCCATCCCTGGAGGGGTTCAAGAAACCTGTGGCCATGGCACTTGGGGACATGGTTTAGTGGCCATGGTGGTGTTGGGTTGATGGTTGGACTCGGCCTTGGAGGGCTTTTCCAACCCAAACCATTCTGTGATTCTAAGAGTGTGATAACCTGGGATCTCACAGACTTGTCAGGGTTGGAAGGGACCTTAAGGATCATACAGTTCTCCCATGCCATGGACAGGGACTCCTCACACTGGATCAGGTTGTCCAGAGCCACATCCAACCTGACCTTAAAAACTTCCAGGGATGAGGCTTCAGCCTTTGGGCAAGCTGTTCCAGTGCCTCACCACCCTCATGGGGAAGAACTTCTTCCTGACATCTAATCTAAATCTCCCTCCTCTAGCTTGGCTCCATTCCCTCTCCTCCTCCCACTACCCAACACCCTAGTTGAACAAGTCACCAGTAACTCACACAAAGCCAATCTGTAGGTACAGGCAGCTCTGGTGCCCCCTCCAAACCCCAAGCCATGGCCAGGGGCTGCCCTGGCCGCTGGCTGTGCTGAGGAGGAGCGAGAGCTGTGTTCTGAGGGGCGGTTTCGCTTCACACCAGTATTACAAAGGCCTCTGAATTGCTAAAAACCTATAAATGCCAATTTCCCAGCTCTGAAGCGTGGCTCCCAGCGCAGGGAGAGCTATTTTAGACTCTGTGTTGACAGCTGAAGGGGAATGGATCACAGCATTAAGAACTAGTCGCTGCTCAAGCCCGAGCAATCACGACTTGATTACGCTTCTCATGGGCAAACAGAGGCGAGCCCACGGCACCCCTGCTTCCAAAGGTTAATTCACAGAGCAGGAAACAATGATGAGCCAAATCAGTTAGGAGAAGGGATTTAAGCATCAAAAGCACTGGCTGAATAGAAGAATGATTCGAGTGGTTTTATCCCCAAACTCATCCCTGCGCCGGGGAGCTTGCAGCAGTTTGAAACCCACCTGGTTAATATGTAAACAGTGATAAAAATAAACCCCAGCCCAGCCAGAAGAAGAAAGGAGATTTCATAACTCAGAATAGAAATCAGCAACCCTAAAGCACTGAGAAAGGACACAAACAAGCAGCAGAGAAGCCGTCAGGACCAGCTTGCTCTGGCTGCAGCAGGAGGAATAGCGGCAGCAGAAGGGAGCAATGCCTGCCACCAAACGCGGGGCAGGAGCGTTGGGCACAGGCTGGGGGAAGGTTAAAGAGCTGCTGATAGAGCCCAGGCACCTCACACTCAGCCTGGCCACGTCCCAGAGCTCAGGGAGCTGCTGGACACTGGGCATTAGGAACAATTTCTTTGCAGCAAGAGGGGTCAGGCATAGAAACAGGCTGCCCAGGGAGTTCCCATCCCTGGAGGTGTTCAAGAAATGCCTGGCCGTGGTGCCCGGGGACGTGGTTTAGTGACTGTGGTGGTCTTAAGTTGAGGGTTGGACTCGATGATCTTGGAGGGATTTTCTAGACCAAACAATTCTCTGATTCTATGGAGGAGCCAACAGAGAAGTAACAGCGGTGCTTGATGCCTTGGGAAGGTCTGGAGAAGGTTGAGGATGGAGATAACCCCACTGTGGGGCTGCTGAGGGCTGCCATCCTCCCCGAGCTCCAGCATGCCCCAACCTGCTGAAGGACCATGCTGCTGCATCCCTTCCCTCACCCCAGCCTCCCTTCCCCCACTCCATGGCACCTGATGGCACAAATGGGGACTTGGAACAAAGGGACAGAGCATGGATGCTCCTCCTCACTGCAGGGGGGTTGGACAAGGTGACCTTCAAGGGTCTCTTCCAACCCAGTGCAATCTGTGACTCTGTGACACAGAGAACGTAGTAGTTGGGCACCAAATTTGCTTTGGTTCAGCCAATGCCAGGCTGCAGGAGCGCTGCTGGTGACAGGGGGCTTGGTACCAGCACGGGGGGCTTGGTGCCAGCAAGCACAGGTGATGACGAGTGTGATAGCCAGAGGAGCTGACCCAGCTCTTTGATGCCCAGCAACCTGCACTAACAGCTTCAAAGCTCAAGGTGAAGGAGCTGCTCAGAGCTGTGAGTAATACCAGGGTCCATTCTCCAAGGAGGATGTTAATGGGAGCAGGGAGGGCTCCGAGCAGCAGGAGCTGGGAAGCTGGGCTGTGAGGAGCAAAGCCCCTGTGCCCCATGCCCAGCCAGAGCTCAGCCCCTCGCCACAGATGCCAAATTGTACCCAGGACTCTGCCAAGCACAGCCCCCCCTCCAGAGGAGCCCTGCCAAGCCCGACGGCAAGGCTGCAAACCTGTGAATGGCTGTGGGAAGCCCTGACAGAGCCTGAGCAAGGCTCCTGCGGCGCCAGGAGGCGATTCCACCTTCCCGAGCCGGCCGTGCAAGGCTTGGGAAAGGTCACTCCTGAAATCGGGATCTTTACAAATAAACATTTGCTGAGGAGGGGTGAGTCATGGTGCAGCCTTTCCAGCCTACTGCCTCTGCCAGCCCATGAGCAGGGCCAGCTCCTCAGCTCTGCAGCTCCCAGGAATTGCTCCAGCCACACACTGAAGCCTCCAAACAGGCTCAGCCCTCCGGGAGGAGGCTCAGGGGGTTGTTTGCCTTGCAAAAGGGATATTAAATCTCTTTTGTTTCCCCTCTCCGAAGGTAAGCACTGAACTTCAGTTCTGTGCCTGCCACTCAAGGACCTGCCTTTTATAGAGAGAGCTGCAATCCCCAACAGCAGATTTATTAAGACCTTAGAATTATTAGAATCATGGAGTTAATTATTAGGATTATAGAGGGGGTTGGCTGGAAAAGCCCTCTTAGAGCATCGAGCCCAACTGTCAACCTAAGAGCACCAAGGCAGTTAAACCATGACCTGAATCACAGAATGGCTTTGGTTGCAAAAGGTAAGATCAAGACCAGCCATCAACCCAACACCACCATGGCCACTAAACCATGTCCCCAGGTACCATGGCCACAGGTTTCTTGAACCTCTCCAGGGATGGGGACTCCACCAGCTCCCTGGGCAGCCTGTCCCAGTGCCTGACCACTCTTGCAGCAAAGAAATTCTTCCTCATCTCCAACCTAACCCTCCCCTGGCACAATTCCAGGCCATTTCTTCTCCCTTCTATTACCTGATACCAGGGAGAAGAGACCAACCCCCACCTCACTCCAACCTGGAGTTCTCAGCTGATGCACCCAAAGGGACTCACTCGATCAAGGCCCATTTATGCCAGGGAACCCATTGGGTACTGTGCAGCATCTGCTGCTGGGGGAGGGTGCTGCCAACCATGGGGTTCCCACTTTAGCCCACCCAGCTTGTCTTAGCCTTGCCCCATGGTGCAGGCTTGGGGGTTGGGGTCCAGCTCAGCCCTGCTCGCTCTGCAGGTCCCGGAGCAGCTCCAATCCCACCGGATTTAGCTCACTGCCTCCGGAGGCTGAGCCGCCTCCTCACCATCTGCAGGAGGGGATGACAGCCCCGTGGAGCAGCTCCAGCCCCCAGATGGGGGAAGTGGTGCTCAGGAGTAGCACTGTAGTGTCACTCCGGGCTTTTTTGGGGAGAACAAGGTGGGATTGTCCTCCAGACTTTGGAGAGGACTTTGCTGGTGGGCAAGTGAGTGATGCCAACCTTGTCTTCCCTTCCAGCAAATAAAGGTGCCCACCCATGCCCTGCAAGCTTGCCAGAACCATGGAGCCACTTCCATCAGGCAGCTCTGTCCCACTGCCTTGACCAGGGCTTTGTCCTTGGAAACTCCTCACCAGAGGCAGTGGTGAGGATCACAGAATCACAGAATTACTGAGGCTGGAAAAGACCTCTGAGATCATCAGGTCCAGCCTATGACTTAACACCACAACATCAGCTAAACCATGCCCCCAAGTGCCACATCCAATCTTCTCTTAAAGACCTCCAGTGATGGCAACTCCACCACCTCCCTGTGAAGCCCCTCCCAGTGCCTAATCAGCCTCTCTGTGAAGGATGGGTACCAGAGGATGGTGCATCCCACCCATCAGCCACCACTTTGGGATTCTGCAGCACCAAGAGCCCCCAGCACATTGCAACCAGCACCCCCAGTCCCTCCAAACATTCTCCTGCCCATGGGCAGCGTGTAGGACCCCTCTATCCGAGGCTTCCCCTTTCCCTGCCCACGCTGCAGTGCTGGCACTGCCAGGAGGAGTCAATTCCCCTGCGTGGGCTCTCAGCTCCAGCAGCACAGGAGCCTTTCAGAGGCTCCTCCAGCTCCTGCTCTGAGCTGGTCACGCTGTCCCAACTTACAGATCAGGAGAAGAGGGATGGAGAGATGCAGCGCCCAAGCTCCTGCTGCTTTTGGGTGCTCAGCTGGAGCTGGGGCTGTCACAGCCCTGAAAATAGGCTCTGTGTGGGCAGTGCCAGCACTGCCACCCTGCCAGAGCCCATCGGGCCATGATGATGTGACCCGGACCACGAGGAACAAAGCTGCTGGGTCCCAAAGGGATGTTCTGCCTCTGCTGTTTTCTGGAAGGCTTTTCCTTATCCTTAGGAGGAGACACTTCTGTCCAGATTGACCCTGCAAAGAATTCCTAAATGAGGTGATCTTTAGGGGCCCTTCCAGCCCAACCCATTCCATGAGTGGCTGAACTTGTGGGGCCTGAAAAGCCCCTGGGTAGGACACAGGCTGCTTGGGAGCAGCACAGACAGAGCACTGCAAACTGGAACCCAGGAGGATCCACCTGAACCCAGGAGGAGAAACTTTGGCGTGAGGCTGCTGGAGCCCTGTCCCAGGCTTCCCAGAGAGGTTGTGGAGTCTCCTGCTCCGGAGAGCTTCCAGCTCCCCTGGCCATTGTGATCCTGGGCAAGCTGCTGTAGGTGCCCTGCTTGAGCAGGGGGTGGGAGTGGATGATCTCCAGAGGCCCCTTCCAACGCCACCGTGTTGGGGTTCTGGGATGACCAACCTATGAAGTGAGCTGCTGCAGGCTTGCATCCACTGAACCAGCGGTGATGGAGAGCAGCTCACGGCCCCAGACACCGCTGACAGAGGCGGCTGCTGCCTGTGTGGGCAGAGAGCGAGCTGCTGTGGCTTGGTGCCACAGCCCAGCTCAGCACCTGCACCACACAACCCAGCACCCTACAGCCCTGTGCCACACCACACAGCCCAGCATCACACAGCCCAGCACCATACAGCCCTGTGCCACACCACACAGCCCAGCATCACACAGCCCAGCATCATACAGCCCTGTGCCACACCACACAGCCCAGCATCATACAGCCCTGTGCCACACCACACAGCCCAGCATCATACAGCCCTGTGCCACACCACACAGCCCAGCACCACACAGCCCAGCATCACACAGCCCAGCACCTTACAGCCCTGTGCCACACCACACAGCCCAGCATCACACAGCCCAGCATCATACAGCCCTGTGCCACACCACACAGCCCAGCATCACACAGCCCAGCACCTTACAGCCCTGTGCCACACCACATAGCCCAGCATCACACAGCCCAGCATCATACAGCCCTGTGCCACACCACACAGCCCAGCATCACACAGCCCAGCATCATACAGCCCTGTGCCACACCACACAGCCCAGCATCACACAGCCCTGTGCCACACCACACAGCCCAGCACCGCACAGCCCAGCATCACACAGCCCTGTGCCACACCACACAGCCCAGCACCCTACAGCCCTGTGCCACACCACACAGCCCAGCATCACACAGCCCAGCACCTTACAGCCCTGTGCCACACCACAGCAGCCCAGCATCACACAGCCCAGCATCATACAGCCCTGTGCCACACCACACAGCCCAGCATCACACAGCCCAGCATCATACAGCCCTGTGCCACACCACACAGCCCAGCATCACACAGCCCAGCATCACACAGCCCTGTGCCACACCACACAGCCCAGCACTGCACAGCCCAGCATCATACAGCCCTGTGCCACACCACACAGCCCAGCATCAGACAGCCCAGCATCACACAGCCCTGTGCCACACCACACAGCCCAGCACCTTACAGCCCATACAGCCCTGTGCCACACCACACAGCCCAGCACCTTACAGCCCTGTGCCACACCACACAGCCCAGCACCACACAGCCCAGCATCACACAGCCCATCATCACACACAGCCCAGCATCACACAGCCCTGTGCCACACCACACAGCCCAGCATCACACAGCCCAGCACCTTACAGCCCTGTGCCACACCACACAGCCCAGCATCACACAGCCCAGCATCATACAGCCCTGTGCCACACCACACAGCCCAGCATCACACAGCCCAGCATCATACAGCCCTGTGCCACACCACACAGCCCAGCATCACACAGCCCTGTGCCACCCCACACAGCCCAGCATCACACAGCCCAGCATCATACAGCCCTGTGCCACACCACACAGCCCAGCATCACACAGCCCAGCACCACACAGCCCTGTGCCACACCACACAGCCCAGCACACTTACAGCCCTGTGCCACACCACACAGCCCAGCCAGCACCACACAGCCCAGCATCACACAGCCCAGCATCACACAGCCCTGTGCCACACCACACAGCCCAGCATCACACAGCCCAGCACCTTACAGCCCTGTGCCACACCACATAGCCCAGCATCACACAGCCCAGCATCATACAGCCCTGTGCCACACCACACAGCCCAGCATCATACAGCCCTGTGCCACACCGCACAGCCCAGCATCACACAGCCCTGTGCCACACCACACAGCCCAGCACCGCCCTGTGCCACAGCCCAGCAGCACACAGCACCTGCCCTGTGCCACACCACACAGCCCAGCAGCATCATACAGCCCTGTGCCACACCACACAGCCCAGCATCACACAGCCCAGCATCACACAGCCCTGTGCCACACCACACAGCAGCATCACACAGCCCAGCATCACACAGCCCAGCATCACACAGCCCAGCATCACACAGCCCTGTGCCACACCACACAGCCCAGCATCACACAGCCCAGCATCATACAGCCCTGTGCCACACCACACAGCCCAGCATCACACAGCCCAGCATCACACAGCCCTGTGCCACACCACACAGCCCAGCACCGCACAGCCCAGCATCACAGCCCTGTGCCACACCACACAGCCCAGCATCACACAGCCCAGCACCTTACAGCCCTGTGCCACACCACACAGCCCAGCACCGCACAGCCCAGCACCACAGCCCTGTGCCACACAGCCCAGCACCGCACAGCCCAGCATCACACAGCCCTGTGCCACACCACACAGCCCAGCATCACACAGCCCAGCACCTTACAGCCCTGTGCCAAACCACACAGCCCAGCACCGCACAGCCCAGCATCACACAGCCCTGTGCCACACCACACAGCCCAGCACCGCACAGCCCTGTGCCACACCACACAGCCCAGCATCACACAGCCCAGCATCACACAGCCCTGTGCCACACCACACAGCCCAGCACCGCACAGCCCAGCACCTGTGCCACACCACACAGCCCAGCATCCAGCAGCCCAGCATCACACAGCCCTGTGCCACACCACACAGCCCAGCACCGCACAGCCCAGCATCCAGCACAGCCCTGTGCCACACCACACAGCCCAGCATCACACAGCCCAGCATCACACAGCCCTGTGCCACACCACACAGCCCAGCATCACACAGCCCAGCATCACACAGCCCTGTGCCACACCACACAGCCCAGCACCGCACAGCCCAGCATCACACAGCCCTGTGCCACACCACACAGCCCAGCACCACACAGCCCAGCATCATACAGCCCTGTGCCACACCACACAGCCCAGCACCGCACAGCCCAGCATCACACAGCCCTGTGCCACACCACACAGCCCAGCATCACACAGCCCAGCACCTTACAGCCCTGTGCCACACCACACAGCCCAGCACCGCACAGCCCAGCATCACACACCCAGCATCACACAGCCCAGCATCACACAGCCCTGTGCCACACCACACAGCCCAGCATCACACAGCCCAGCATCACACAGCCCAGCATCACACAGCCCTGCCACACCACACAGCCCAGCACACACAGCCCAGCACCTTACAGCCCTGTGCCACACCACACAGCCCAGCACCGCACAGCCCAGCATCACACAGCCCTGTGCCACACAGCCCAGCCCAGCACCGCACAGCCCAGCATCACACAGCCCTGTGCCACACCACACAGCCCAGCATCACACAGCCCAGCACCTTACAGCCCTGTGCCACACCACACAGCCCAGCACCGCACAGCCCAGCATCACACAGCCCAGCATCACACAGCCCAGCATCATACAGCCCTGTGCCACACCACACAGCCCAGCATCACACAGCCCTGTGCCACACCACACAGCCCAGCACCGCACAGCCCAGCATCACACATCCCTGTGCCACACCACACAGCCCAGCACCTTACAGCCCTGTGCCACACCACACAGCCCAGCACCGCACAGCCCAGCATCACACATCCCTGTGCCACCCGACACAGCCCAGCATCATACAGCCCTGTGCCACACCACACAGCCCAGCATCACACAGCCCAGCACCTTACAGCCCTGTGCCACACCACACAGCCCAGCACCGCACAGCCCAGCATCACACATCCCTGTGCCACCCCACACAGCCCAGCATCATACAGCCCTGTGCCACACCACACAGCCCAGCACCACACAGCCCAGCATCATACAGCCCTGTGCCACACCACACAGCCCAGCACCACACAGCCCAGCATCACACAGCCCAGCATCACACAGCCCTGTGCCACACCACACAGACCAGCATCACACAGCCCAGCATCATACAGCCCTGTGCCACACCACACAGACCAGCACCACACAGCCCAGCATCATACAGCCCTGTGCCACACCACACAGCCCAGCATCACACAGCCCAGCACCTTACAGCCCTGTGCCACACCACACAGCCCAGCATCACACAGCCCAGCACCTTACAGCCCTGTGTCACACCACACTGCCCAGCATCACACAGCCCAGCACCTTACAGCCCTGTGCCACACCACACAGCCCAGCACCGCACAGCCCAGCATCATACAGCCCTGTGCCACACCACACAGCCCAGCATCACACAGCCCAGCACCTTACAGCCCTGTGCCACACCACACAGCCCAGCATCACACAGCCCAGCATCATACAGCCCTGTGCCACACCACACAGCCCAGCATCACACAGCCCAGCATCATACAGCCCTGTGCCACACCACACAGCCCAGCATCACACAGCCCAGCACCGCACAGCCCTGTGCCACACCACACAGCCCAGCATCACACAGCCCAGCACCTTACAGCCCTGTGCCACACCACACAGCCCAGCATCACACAGCCCAGCACCACACAGCCCTGTGCCACACCACACAGCCCAGCATCACACAGCCCAGCACCTTACAGCCCTGTTCCACACCACACAGCCCAGCATCATACAGCCCAGCACCTTACAGCCCTGTGCCACACCACACAACCCAGCACCGCAAAGCCTAGCATCATACAGCCCTGTGCCACACCACACAGCCCAGCACCGCACAGCCCTGTGCCACACCACATCCCAGCACCGCACAGCCCTGTGCCACACCCCAGCCCAGCACCATAGAGCCCTGTGCCACCCCACACAGCCCAGCACCATAGAGCCCTGTGCCACACCACAGTCCAGCATCACACAGCCCAGCACCTTACAGCCCAGCACCATACAGCAGCCCACCCCACACAGCCCTGTGCCACCCCACAGCCCCCAGCACCGCACAGCCCAGCATCATACAGCCCTGTGCCACTCTACACAGCCCAGCATCATACAGCCCTGTGCCACCCCACACAGCCCAGCACCGCACAGCCCTCTGCCACACCACACAGCCCAGCACCACACCGCCCAGCAGCGCCCAGCACCACAACACACTACCCAGCACCACACCGCCCAGCCCAGCACCGCAACACACTTCCCAGCAGTACCCAGCACCACACCGCCCAGCACCACACCGCCCGGCCCAGCCCCGCAACACACCGCCCAGCAGTACCCAGCACCACACCGCCCAGCACCACACCGCCCAGCCCAGCACCGCAACACACTACCCAGCAGTACCCAGCACCACACCGCCCAGCACCACACCGCCCGGCCCAGCCCCACAACACACCGCCCAGCAGCGCCCGGCCCAGCACCATATGGCACCTCTTGCTCCCCAGAGCCAAGCGCTTGCTGTGCTGCAGGACGTGGCTGCAGGGTGGGAGCTCTGACACCTCTGTCTCTCACTTCCAGGAGCTGGGACAAACAGGGAAGCTACACAGCACATGTCCATACGATGCACGGAAGCTCAGCCTGGGGATGCCTGTCCCGAGGAATGAGCTGGTGGCTGCTCTTCTGCTGCTGCTGGCATCGTACATCTGAGGGTTTTGTGCTGACCTGGGTCTACCACCCTCAGCATAAAATGTTCCTTCCTTCTCTCTAGTCTGAATCTCCCTCTTTAAGTTTAACCTCTCAGAGGGATTCCTGATTTTAACTTCTGAAAGGGTAGCTGCTTGTTGGTAGCCTCTCTCCTCCCATTGTGATTCCGGGCAGGCACTGGGAATAAAGGTGTAATTAGGGGACAATCAGCACGTGAAATTGGAAATGTGAGGGTTTGAGAAGCACAAACACAAATGTCACCCTCAAATGCCACCTTTTGCCACTGATTTCCACTGCCCAAGTCCCAGGGAGTCTATTGCCAACACCATCACCCCCATGGGCTGCTGGAAAGGCTGAAAGGTCACACACTATCCCCCTGTCCCCCCACCCCATGCCCACTCCAGGGGCCCCTGCCCCAGCCCAGCTCTCCTTCAGCACAAAAAGCCAAGGTAGAAGCCCCCAGTGAGCATGGTGGGCTGGCAGCCAGGTGCTGCTCCTGCTCCCATGCCTGCCCTCCCCCCAGCCTTGGCATGCCCTTGGCACTCTGTCTCTATCCAGTGGAGCAAGCCAGCTCCTCATAACCTGGCATGGAAGGGCTGAGCCATCCTCTGCAGCTCCACAGGCCGGGTCTGTCTGGAGACTGTGATGCCAGGAGATAAGAAATGGGCAGCAGCAGAGAACATCACCATGCAATGGCCCCCACCCAGCTGCCACAGCCACTCCTCCTGCTTCTCCCCACCAGCACTGTGGAAACCTCTCAGGTACTTTCAAGCCTGTCAAAAGCACTCACCCACTGCACAAGGGGTTTCTGCAAGGGCGAAGGAGCCCAGCAGAGCCCAGCTGTACCACCCCACGCTGCCAAGAGCACCCACATCCCGTTGTGTGGAGAATATTTCCACCCCTGCTCCTCTGGGAGAGTGAGCACGGGGCAGGGAGGGCAGCAGAAAGAGCTGCTGGGAAAACAAACCCCAATTTTCTGCCTGTTTTAAAGAGGGAAGAGTGATGGAAGAACATCCAGGCCTCCAGAGCGGGACCACCACCCTGAGCCAAAGAGCACCAAGTGGTCCAGGCTGTGCCACGGGACAGGGAAGGGTGTGGGTCCTGCAGAGCAGTGCCCCCAGTGCGGTGCGGCCCCCCAGCAGCTATGTAAGAGGTGAGCGCCGATGAACGCACCCAGGCTCACCGTTGCGACAGGCAAACCTCCTGCAGAGGGCAGGGCAGTGGTTGACCGGCGGCCACGTAACTCGGCAGCAGAGCCAACCATCTCCACAGACATCATCTGCTGGCACCTCCTGGCCAGCCCGTGCCAGCTCCCCACCTCCCCGGGGCCTGGGAGAGCAGGGTCCAGCACCAGTCCGTGGGGGACATCCTCCCCCAGACCCCAGGCACGCTCCCAGCCTCGCCGCCTTCATTAGCCATCCCTAATTATTTACAGCCCTAATGAAGATGGTGACCTTGCATGGGAAACAAAACCAAACCACTGGAGCCTCATTCTCATTCAGACTTCCACCTCCATCAGAGAGCAAGAGCTCTGGAGATGCCAGGCTCTGCACCACGCCTCTGCAGCACTGAAACGCCTCTTCCTGAGCTGCTCACAGCAGCTCCTCACGTGCTGCTGGCTGGCAACGTGGGAACCAGCTCCCTACACCACCCCAAAATGGGGACTTCTATCCAGATAAACACAGCAGCTTCCCAGGGGCCTGAATTCTGCAGCATCCCCGGGGGTGAATCCTACAATACCCCGAGGATTGAATGCTGCAGCACCCCAGGGGGTAAATTCTGCAGCCCCCTACAAGGGGCAGTTTCTCAGGGCAGAGCTGATACATGGCTCCTCTCTGGACACCTTCCCAACAGCAGTGAGGTCCAGAGACAGGGCTGCCTGGAAGCACAGGGCCTCTCTTTGTCCAAAAGGGGCTTTTATGGCTCTTGCCATTAGGTCACACGCCGCAAGAAGATGGGGCTGGAGCAGCCCGAGGGCCCAGCCAGCCTGATTTCCACCTCTGTCAGAGGGCAGTAAAGAATGCTTAATCAATACATCCTCCACCAAGATGAGCTTCAGGGGCTTCTTAAGCCCAGAGGCTACACCTGGGGCACCACAGGTGGCACCTGGCAGATCCCCACAACCAAGATGTTTGTTCAGTCCTCTTCTGACCCTGGTGACAGAAGTGACCCCAGTGCTGGGCTTGTGGCTTGGCCTCCTCCAGTGCTGACCTGCTGGAAAGGCTGGCTGGGGGTGGAGGGGAAGGGTTGTTAAACCTGCAGCATGGGGATTTCATCCAATGGGGAACTGGTCCCTCTTCACCTTCACCCATCACTGGCATCTTGGATGCCTCCATCCTCTACTTCCCATCGCCCACTTTGAGGTGTCCAGCTCTCACCTAATGAAGAATTTGAAGGCTGGACTTGGTGATCTTGGAAATCTCTTCCAACCACAACAATTCTATGGTTCTAAGAGCAAACAGCTCCTCTCCACTCACCTGCTAAAAGCTCCAACACTGCTGCAGACCTGTCCTGTCCCCCTCTCCATCACGTTCAGCCCAGGTTGTCACAGGCCTGTCCTGTCCCCCTCTCCATCACCTTCAGCCCAGGTTGTCACAGGCCTGTCCTGTCCCCCTCTCCATCACCTTCAGCCCAGGTTGTCACAGGCCTGTCCTGTCCCCCTCTCCATCACCTTCAGCCCAGGTTGTCACAGGCCTGTCCTGTCCCCCTCTCCATCACCTTCAGCCCAGGTTGTCACAGGCCTGTCCTGTCCCCCTCTCCATCACCTTCAGCCCAGGTTGTCACAGGCCTGTCCTGTCCCCCTCTCCATCACCTTCAGCCCAGGTTACAGAATACAGAATTAAGCAGGTTGGAAAAGACCTTCAAGATCATCAAGTTCAACCTATCACCCAACACCATCTAATCAACTAAACCATGGCACCAAGTGCCTCATCCAGTCTTATTTTAAACACTTCCATTGATGGGGACTCCACCACCACCCTGGCCTGTCACACTCTCTATCACCATCAGCCCAGGTGGTTACAGCCCTGTCCTGTCCCCCTCTCTCCATCACCACTAGCCCAGGTGGTTGCAGCCCTGTCCTGTCCCCTTCTCCATCACCATCAGCCCAGGTGGTTACAGCCCTGTCCTGTCCCCCCCTCTCCATCACCACTAGCCCAGGTGGTTGCAGCCCTGTCCTGTCCCCCCCTCTCCATCACCACTAGCCCAGGTGGTTGCAGCCCTGTCCTGTCCCCCTCTCCATCACCACCAGCCCAGGTGGTTACAGCCCTGTCCTGTCCCCTTCTCCATCACCATCAGCCCAGGTTGTTACAGACCTCTCACATCACCTCCAGCCCATACTCATGGTCCCCCATCCACATGGCCATCTCCCCTTGGCTCTTCTTGGTGCTGGAGCTGGTGGGCATCCCTGGGACAGAGACTTGTGAGGTGGCATTGGCACAGAGAGCCACGCCAAGGCTGCCAGGTTGGTGGGCCGGAGCAGCTGCCTGCAGGAGGTCAGGGTGGCCACGTACAGAGAGCTTGACAGCCATGGCAGAGACACCATCACTGACCTGGCAGCACTGCCAGGCTGGACCAAGATCAGCATGGAGAAGAGTTCAATTACAAGCCAGGCTGTTGATGAGGATCTCTTGCAGACACCAAGCAGGCAGAGGAACAGGACGAGCAGCTCCTCAAACACCTCCTGCCAGGAGCAGTGAGGAGAAGTGCTCCATCATGGGGACTGCAATCTCAGGCACCTTTGCTCGGTGCTTTTAAACATTAAAGATATAAACTTCCTAGCAGAAACAATACTGCTCTCACCTTGGGGAAATTCTCTGCTTGGCCTCACTCAGAAGAGCCTGAGAGGAGCTGAAAGGCGGGGGAAGAGCTGGTGCCTGTCCAGGGGCAGCTGCTGGCAGCCCAGTCGAACGCCTTCGGTGAGAACCAGCTCAGCTCGGCTCAGCAGAGCCAAAAACAGCCATGGGCAAAACCAGCTGGGTGGGAAAACGGAGATGCAGGAGCACGACTGAAAACCACAGAATCAGGCAATCACAGAATGGTTCTGCTTGGAAGAGCCCTTCAGGATCATGGAGCCCGACCACCGACCCAACACCACCGCGGCCGTTAAACCGCGGCCCAAGCGGCCGTGCACGGCACGGACATTGCCGCTGGGGAGCAGGGGCAGAGCCTTGCCCTGCACCCCACGTTTGCTGCTGAAAGGAGAACTGAGAATTGCCATAATGAAATTGAAACTCAGGGGGTTGAGACGGGAAGTGGCAGTTAAGGGATGGAGGTGGCTGATCGGAGAAGCTAAAGGGATTCTTCCAAGTAAATTCTGGGCCCCTCAGTTTAGGGAAGATGTTTCTGGAAGGTGTCCAGAGAAGGGCAACAAAGCTGGGGAGGGGTCTGGAGCACAGCCCTGTGAGGAGAGGCTGAGGGAGCTGGGGTTGCTTAGCCTGCAGAAGAGGAGGCTCAGGGGAGACCTTCTTGCTCTCTCCAACTCCCTGAAGGGAGGTTGTAGCCAGGTGGGGGTTGGTCTCTTCTCCCAGGCAAGCAGCAGCAGAACAATAGGACACAGTCTCAAGCTGTGCCAGGGGAGGTTTAGGCTGGATGGTAGGAAGAAATTCTTCATAGAGAGAGAGATTGGCCATTGGAATGTGCTGCCCAGGGAGGTGGTGGAGTCACCATCACTGGAGGTGTTTAGGAGGAGACTGGATGGGGCGCTTGGTGCCATGGTTTAGTTGATTAGATGGTGGTGGGGGATAGGTTGGACTCAATGATCTCAAGGGTCACTTCCAACTGGTCTGGTCTGGTCTGGTCTGGTCTGGTCTATTCTATTCTATTCTATTCTATTCTATTCTATTCTATTCTATTCTATTCTATTCTATTCTATTCTATTCCTACTTCTATTCTATTCTACTTCTATTCTATTCCTACTTCTATTCTATTCCTACTTCTATTCTATTCCTACTTCTATTCTATTCCTACTTCTATTCTATTCCTACTTCTATTCTATTCCTACTTCTATTCTATTCCTACTTCTATTCTATTCCTACTTCTATTCCTGCAACCAAAGGCTTTAAGCAAAACAAGGAGGAATTCTTTAGTCTCTAGGCAGAAGAAAGAAGCTTCACCAGTGGTGTAAACCACTTCCACATCATGGGATGATAGAATCACAGAATGGCAGGCATTGGAAGGGACCTCCAGAGATGGCTGAGTTCAACCTCCCTGCCAGAGCAGAATCACCTAGGGCAGGTCACACAGAACTGCATCCAGAGGGGTCTCGAAAGTCTCCAGGGAAGGAGGCTTCATGACGACGCAACTGTCAGTCAGGAGGCAGAAGTGACACACGATTATTTGTTCATCAGCTACTCCTGCTCTCTACCTGCAGACAAATAGGCTCCTGCATCCTGTCAGGAGTTGGGGAGGATGCCAAACAGCCACCATTAAGTATAAACAAGAACCTGGTCAGACTAGAGAGCTTCTCCCAGGAGGCTTTGGAGCAAAGGCTGAGGGCTTTGCTGAAGATCTAAAATGGATTTTAATAAACTTTGGCATTCTTTGCATTCCTAGAAGGCAGGAGAAGCTGGGTCAGCACCAGGAGTGATGCTGATATCCACTGACTTTTGACAAGGGCTTGCAGTGACAGGACGAGGGGCAATGGCTTTGAGCTGGAAGAGGGCAGAATTAGACTGGAGATTAGGAAGAAATTCTTGACAGTGAGGGTGGGGAGACACTGGGACAGGTTGTCCAGGGGGATCATCGATGCCCCTTCCCTGGAGGTGTCCAAGTTCAGGCTGGATGAGGCCTCGACCAACCTGGGCTGGTGGGAGGTGTCCTTGCCTGTGGCAGGGGGCTGGAACTGGATGAGCTTTAAGGTCTCTTCCAGCCCAGACTGTTCTAGGATTCTATGACCCCAAACATGGCCTGTTGGTCAGCTGAGGTGGGCAGTGGTGGGAGAGGAACCAAGGGACAGCATAAATGTCAAACAGCCTCATGAAAAATAGATTTACCCAACCTAGCCTCATCAATTTTTCTTGGTATGGTTACAAGTTCAGCTGATAAAGGAAATCAGTAAGATAATAGATGGAGACTTCCAGTGGGTATTTGATTTTGCTCTCCTGAAGAAGCTAAAGACCAGATTATGCAGAACCTACAGGGCTTTACTAGCAGGACTGGGAGGGAGAGCAGAGGCTGAACGTGGCCATCCAGTGGGATATTCCTGCACAGGATCACCTGCTCCTGGAACAGCATTGAGCTACAACAAATCTTTAGGGAGAGTGTTAAAGAAAAGATGAAAGAACTGTGGGCAGGAGAGGCAAAGAGCAGAGACCAGAGTGGAGTGATGGAGATGGGGCAGGGGGTTTGGGGCAGCCTGGATTTGTTCAGTGATGGCCCTTTTGACATATCCAAGTCCAAGCTGATACAGTTAGGAGCTAGGAAAGCAAGTCCCAGTTTGGGTGTGGGAGGCGATACCCTGATGCTCAGTGGCACAGAAGGAGGTCCCCATGAGGGGCTGTAGCTGAGAGGGCTACAGTGACCCACGAGTATCAACAGACTGACAACAGGCAGGCATCAAGACACTAGCTGGGGTAGCTATGGGAGGCTGCAGCACCAGAAATCATCTCTTCTGCTCAAGGGAAGTTTGAGGGGTTCACTCCTTCTCCCAGTGCCACAACAAGCCTAGGGACATGACCACCAGCTGAGGTCCCCAGGACTGACCATCTGAGTAAGACACACCAGGGGCCAGGCAGGAGCTGTAGATCAGGTGTGGGAATGGCTCAGCAGGTTCCTGTGGGCTGTAGCACTCAGCTGATGATATCCACAATATTATGGTTGAATCCAGACAGGATTCTTCCCTGAAAGATCAACCCCCAAGCAAAGGTCTCCAGGTTTGGCAGGGAGGAGCTGCTGGCTTGGTGAAGGCTGAAGTGCTGCTGCTGTGGGGGACAGTGGAGTGGGAGCACTAGGACAGGTCCAAGCAGGACAGCTTGGCTGAGGAATAGCTCTGGGAGCCCTCAGGTCCCCTACAAACCACTCCATGTCCCACCCCAGCTGAGGATGGCCCCAAGGGATGGCAGGACAGCAGGGCACTGTGCATCCCCCGGGAGGGAGGCAGGCAGAGCAGCACTCGCACTCCTCCAGAAAGGGTGGAGGACTTCATTCTGCCGAGGGAACTGAAGGAGGAAAGGAAAAATACCACAACATCTTAAAATATGGTATTTTGAGCAGCTTTGGCCTGATCCTCCCGCTCCTTCTGCCTGTTTCAGCTCCACATGATGCCATGGAGCCAGTCCCAATCTATACCACACAGTGGGGAGGACAAGGAAGCTCCCTGCTCTTAATGAGGCTGACTTTTATTAAGTTTGATGAAAACCAAAGTTCTTCCACTATCCTAAAACAACACAAGCCTGAGCAACTATTGCTCAGCTCCAGCTCTCTCCCTGAAGGGCTGTGCCTGAAGACACAGAGGAAAAGCCCTGATGAGAAACAGCCGTGGGGGACACAAGGTGACAACTGCTGCTCACAGAAGCACAGAGTGCCAGATTGGAAGGGGCCCCAAGGATCACCTGGTCCAACCTTTCTAGGTGATGGTGGAGCTGACATGAGCTGGCCCAGCACCCTATCAAACTGAGTCTTCAAACTGTCCAATGCTTCCCTTGGGAGATGATTCCGATGCCTGACTGTTCTCATAGGGAAACACTTTCCCCTGGAGTCCAACGGGAATCTCCCCAGCAGTAACTTGTCCCCATCACCCCTTGCCTTTTCCATGGGACTCCTTGTTAAAAGGGAGTCTCCATCATCCTGGTAGCCACCCTTTATGTACTGGTGGACGGTAATAAGCTCTCCCCTTGAGCTGAGGGGACAAGGAGACACCTACTTGGTACACACATGCTGCAAAAGGTGATAGCTGGGATTCAAATGCTGCAATTGGAAAGAGAGGCTACCCCAGCACAGCAGCCTGGGCTCCAGGTACTGAGTCAAGCCCTGAGTTGTGCTTTGCACTGTGGGTGTCTCCACACAGGTCTGCAGCAGCTTCATTCAAGATTTATCCACTCTCTCCTGTGGGCTTCGCAGGCTCACGTGGTGCTCGCGGCTCCCACGCAGGCGCCAGGGACTGACACGGAGCGAAAGCCTCTCTGATGGAGCATGCCCCCGCTGGTGCCCCCAGAGCTCAGCACTTCACCCCTCTGTCCTCAAACTCTCAGCTCTCCTCAAACCTTCACCCCAACACACCTCAAGCCCCTGTTAGCAGCATTGAAAGGTCACGGCCGAACGGCTTCCTGATGGGCAGAGAACACTGCCTGGTGCTGAGAGCGTCTTCTGCACCACAGAAGCTAAAAGCATCTTCTCCAGCATCAGTGCACCACCTGCACTGACCAAGAACACCTCTAGCACAGGTCATGCAGTGCAGGCCTTGCCCATTTGTCAAGCCAGGTACAGAAATCAGGGGCTCAGTGAGACCAGTGGGACTCGGACAGGACCTGCTGCTGGGTGCAGGGGCTCGGTGAGAGCAGCCACAGATCCTCAGCTTGGGGGTCCTCAGCCCTGCTGCATCATGGTCCTTCCTCTACCTAGACCCTGTGTGAGCACAGCACAGCTCAGTCTGGGGGATTCTCCCTCCCTAGCATCACATCAGTCACCAGCCTGCGAGACACCAGCTCCTTTCTCCAGCAACACCCAGGAGGGTGGTGAGCAGCCCCACCACGTCCACCTCAGCAGCTTCATCTTGCTCACCCTGCGAGCCTCACCCAGCTTCCAACTCAGTGCCATCTGCCCCCTCACAGCCCCCACTGCCCACCACATTCTCACCCCCCCAGGGATGATGAAGCTGCGCCCAATGTGAGGCCTCAATTGTGCCACGGTCACAACCAGCACTGGCAGAGCAGGACAATGTTCTGTGACCAGGGACTGGGGATCACAAGTGTGGAGAGATGACTCCATGGTGAGCATGTGCTCCACAGCCCCCAGTCCCATGCCCAGGCAGAGTGGTGGGCTGTGAGGCAGCTCCCAGCTCTGCCGTGGCACCATTAGACCCTTTCCTGAGCTAGCCATGACCAGGAGAGCAGGGGCCTGCCAGCTCCTTCCAAAGCCATGATTTGTTGTGGTGAGGGAAACATAAAACACCCCCTGAAAACCCACCCCCAGCACTGCCATCCCTCCCCGCCCTGGCTGCTGCCCTCCTTGGCTCCCCTCAGCCCAAGAGAGGAGACATATTATCTCCAATTATTTATTAGGGAATTAGAACATGATCCAAACCCTCCCTGAATCAATAAGAAGGCTTTGGCTGACTTCATCCAGCGTAGGAACCGAGCACCAGGCACAGGCAGGGTATTTCTGCATCCCTGGCCGTGACTCACCCAGAACTTTCCAACGTGGAGGGCACAGCTCGGCCGCTGCGCATCGCTTGTCCCCACCATTGGCAGGCAGCAGTCGTGGGCTGGGGGAGCCTGGCACCCCCAGAGCCCCAAGGACGGGGGGGCAGCACCCTCCCCAAGCACACAGCACACCAGCTGCTGATGCCAATTTTAAAAGTTATGGCCCAGTGTGGTTCCATCAGCCATTTCTTGCTGCGCAGGTGCCAGCACCTGGCTCCGTTCACACTCGTGCCTGAGCACAGCCTGTTGGTGCTGGTATCAGCCTCAACCGGGAGCTCTGGGTCACAAATCGCCCCCAAACTATGGCCTGTGCTGCGGGAGGGCAGCAGCTGCCACGGCCTCTCCAGCCAAGCACTGCTGCTGAAGTGAGGCAATGGGGCAAAGCAGCGAGCAGGAGCTAGGCTGTGGGCAGCTGTGGTGGGGCAGAGGGGCTGTAGGGAACCCATGCAGGACCAAGCCCAGCCGTGGGGCAGCCATGCAGGACCAAGCCCCGCCGTGGGGCAGCCATGCAGGACCAAGCCCCGCCGTGGGGCAGCCATGCAGGACCAAGCCCCGCCGTGGGGCAGCCATGGGACCAAGCCCCGCCTTGGGGCAGCCGTGGCAGGTCTTGAGGCACATCGCCGAGGATGCGGTGGGCAGCAGTAGACCCTGCACTAGTGAGGGGCTCAGCGACAGAAACGTGGGTGGCACGGGTCTGCCATGACAGGGACACGGTGCCCGTAGAGCCCCGGGGAGGGGCAGGGGCTGGGGGGCAGCTGAAAGCACTTAACCAGCTCTCGGGGCCGGGAGAGGGACCTGTAGCCTCTCTGCCTGCCGCTCCCGGCTGCCTGGTGCTGCCGCGGTAAGGGGGATGCCCAGCGCGGCCGGTGCCCGGGCATGGGGGAGGGTACCCAGCACCCCGGGCCCTGCCCCACCCATCCCCCGAGTCCTGCATGTCGGAGCCACCCGTGGGGGTCCCCCAGCAGCAAACGGCTTTGTCCATGCCCGGGAGGCGGCAGCCGGGGGTCTGTGTGGGCCGGGGGGGGTGGTTAGGGGGTGGAGGAGGAGGACGCTCCGCGGGGCCGGGGTCTCGGCTGCGGGGTGTGTGGGGGTCCGGGATGGCCCTGCCCTCCCCTGAAGTTTTAAGCCTGGGATCCGGAGAGGGGATGGCTCGGTACCTTCCAGGCAGCACGTCCTCCAGAGCCCCGAGTGGGTCATCACCTCCTCGTTCTTGCGGCTCGTGTCGTTGTCGCTCAGGGACTTAGTCCTGCACACGCCGCGCGAGTAGAGCCAGTAGTCGGTGCCCACGGCGATGGTCATCAGGCTGAAGGCTGCGAAGGCTCCCACCGTGGTGATGAGCATCTGGACGCCTCTGTCACACATCCTCATGCTGCTTCATCCTACGGACGGCGGCTCGCAGGGGAAGGGCCCGGCGCCGCCGCCCGCCGCCGCCTTCCGCGCTCGGCTCCTCATGCCCCTGCGGCCCGCGGACAGCCCGCTCCCCGCGGCGGCGGCGGAGCTCGGGGCCGCCGAGCCCCCGGTGCCCGCCCGGCATGGCCCAACCGGCGGCAGCGGGAGCGCGGAGCGGCTCCGCCGTGTGCCCGCAGCGGGAGCGCGGAGCCTCTCCCGGCGCCTCCCCGCGCCGCCCGGCCAAGGCAGCGGCGGGGGCGGCGGGGGCGGGGGCAGCGGAGGGCGGGGAGCCTCCGGTTTGGGGAGGCTGCAGCAATGGAAACCGCCCCCGCCCGGACAGTGGTGGGGAAACGCCCGGGGGTGGGTACCGGAATGGGGGGGGGGGGGAAGCGTGGGGGGCACACCGGGACCGGGATGGGGAGGGGGAAACACGGGGACCAGGACAGGTAGGGGATGTCCCGGTTGGGGGACAGGGACCGGGAACAAGCCCAACCCACTTGTGCCAGGGCTGGTCAGAGAGCTGCACCGGTCGAGAACGGGGATCGGGTCTGCCCCGAGGAACGGGGAACACGAGAGGGACCCTAAGCCGGGATGCCGGAACCGGGCGGGGTCTGCTCCGAGGCGAGGACCGGGACCGAGCAAGGATGACGAATGAGACCAGAATTGCCCCGGGAGATAGGGACAGGGCGGAAGACCCCACTCCTGGGCGCTGGGACCGGGACAAGGACCTCCACGGGAGACCCCTCCCCGGGGTGCTGAGCCAGACATTCACCCCCAGGACTCCCCTGCACGATCCGTTCCAGTCCAGGGCTCCCGGTGATGGGGAGTGGGCTCAGCCCTGCCTGCCCCGTTTTTATTTCCTATCCCAGTGCGGTCACAGCCCCGGCCCAACAGATAGCCGCTGAGCCTCGGGCTGGTCTCCCATCACCCTCCTCTGTGTCTGCCCCCAGTTACACCAGTTCAGCCCCTCACACGCTGCTCTCTCGAGCGTTTCCGCAGCCGCTCGTTTGAGCTTCTGACTCATGCGACCTTTCCAGCAAACCCCATCACATACCCACCTCTGCAATTAACGGCGTTTGGAGGGCGCTGAGCCCGGGCTGTGGAAGCTTCCACACGGACACACGCTGCATCCTGAGCTGCAAACAGGGAATTCTGAGGGACACCAAAACCTCAGGTGCTGAGGCACTGAGTGTGAAAATCCAGCAGCCTCCTCGCCCTGAAACCATCCCCTCGGAGCACACTCGTTAGGCAGGGCACGCTGATTGCAACACCACGGTTATTGATGGGTCTGAAATCTCTTCCCCAGTTCCCCCAGCACACAAGAGCACTCCCCCCACCCCCTGCACTGGGGGTGCAGTTGTGGTCACCCCCAGTTTGTTCCCTATCTCCATTATGAGCCCTTTCCCTGTTCCATGCCTGGGCTGGAGCAAAGGGAGCTCTGCCCAGGCTGTCCAGGGTGAGCAGGACCAGCTCCTGCTTCTTCCACCTGGAGAGCTGTGGTGCTCAGGTAATGGGGATCAACAGCACCTTATGATGCTGAGAGGCCTGGAGCACCTCTGTGAGGTGGAAAGGCTCAGAGATCTGGAGCTGTCTAGCCTGAAGAAGAGCAGCCTGGAAGGGAATCTTCTCAACACTCAGCAAGACCAGAATGTCTGGTCCCATCCTCTTGATCCCTGTCACTTTTTAGTCATGTCCAGTGACAGGCCAAGAGGCAAGAGGCACAAACTAGAACCCAGGACGTTCCATCTGAACAGGAGGAGAAATTCAGTGTGAGGGTGCTGGAGCCCTGGAGCAGGCTGCCCAGAGAGGTTGTGGAGTCTCCTTCTCTGGAGAGCTTCCAACCCCACCTGTCCATTGTGATCCTGGGCAGGCTGCTGTGGGTGCCCTCCTTGAGCAGGGAAGTTTGTACTGGATGATCTCCATAGGTCCCCTTCAACCCTCACCATGCTGGGATTTGGGGATTCTGAGGGTGAGGATGGCAATGGGGGAACCATCCCCCCACAGGGCTGAATCACAGGGCTTGCTCCTGTGGGTTCATTTTGAGGAGGGGTTCTGGTTGCCTATTTTCTGTGACTGGCTTTGGCAACAGCACATAGTGGACGCAGCCCACACCGTGGTGTCCCCAGCTGGACCCCAAGACAAGCCCCACACTAGGAGGCTCTTCCTGAGCGCACCACGAGGGTTCTCCCTGCCTCAGCCCTGGCATTTCTCTCCCTTGTCCTGCCACCCCCACCCTGCCCACCGCCTGTCACCCAGCTCCTGCAGCGTGTGGGGCAGAGCCTGACGCCAGCACCCTGCCCGGCCCCCACCCTGCGCAGAGGCAGCAAAGATATCTCACACCCACGGGCGAGGGGCTGCAAATTGCATCCCGAGTGGGGGATGCTGCAGCCTCCATTGTGTTATTTTAGCTCGGCGTGTGTAGGTGTGTGCAGAGAGCACATGTTCCGTTTCCCAGGCTTTGCACAGAGCAGGCTCAAACAGAAGCAAAGTCCACCTTGGATCCCGTTGGCCCTTGCCAGGGCTGGTGGCAAGGACGCCCCTCACCCAGCCCTGCGCTCCTCTCACCACTCATTGCATGGAGAAATCGTTCCCAGGAGTGAGCCTGGAGTTCTGCCTAAAGCAGCCTCCCCAGAGGACATGCAGGAGGGTCACTCAGATTTGTGGCCAGCAGGAATTTGGGGCTCAGCTCAGCATGCTCTGGCCACCCCACCCCAGCACCTTACCCTGTGCAGCCTGTGCCCCTCTAGTTCCATCACCTCTTGCTGTTCACCACCTTCGTCATCACCTACCTGGATCTGGACCCTTCTGAACTCTGCAAAGTGGAAAGAAACCAAAGAAATCAGCTCAGGCTGCGGGGATTGCACAACCTGTGCAAAAGAATACCCCGTCCTTGCAGGCAGAAACGTCCTAAACCGAGATCTGTTAGGCTTTGTCCTTCCAAATCCAGTGCTGAAAGCTTTGCTGCATTTAAATTGGCAAAGTGACAGAAAGTAAGCAGTCAGAAATAATCCCTAGCTGGATTAGGTTTTCCCTTGAAGGAAGAGCAGCTCTGAAACACGGAAAGGGGAAGTCATTAGCAATGCAGCGAGATGCTGAGCCCCAGCCTTGCCTGGTCTTCATTTCCCTGCTCCTGGGGGCTGCCAGGGGATCAGCGCTCCGGAGCCTTTGGCTCCTGCGTTCATCCCTCCCTGCTCCTACCAGGGATTATTGATATCTGCACACGCTTGACTTGCAGTCCGCAGGCTCTGATAGGACCCCAGTGGCTGTGGCCGCAACGTGAGGTGGTGAAGAGTCCAGGGAGGTCCCCCAGGATGTGACAGGGGGAGCAAAGCTATGCCTGCCCCCAGCCCCAGCGTGTGAGGCACGAACAGGCTCCCTCGGAGCGAGCTGCTGCTGCTGCAGCTGCCTCCCGGCCCCGCCTCCCGGCCCCGCGGCTCCCGGCCCCGCGGCTCCCGGCCCCGCGGCTCCCGGCCCCGCGGCTCCCGGCCCCGCGGCTCCCGGCCCCGGGCCCGGCCCGACTTCGACAGTTTAGTAGCAACGAAAATAGCAGGAGATGGAAACAGAAATCCAGCCTGCCTGAGCCTCTTTACTGGGGAAGATGCAGAGGGAGTGCAGGGGTGGTCGCGTAGGGGTGGCCATGCAGGAGCTGGCGAGCAGCACGCAACTCCACAGAGCCCTGGGTGAAGACCCAGCAGCCACCTTGACTCAGAAAGGTTTGGGTTGGAAGGGACCTGAAAGATCATCCAGTTCCAACCCTCCTGCCACGGGCAGGGACACCTCCCACTAGACCAAGTTGCTCAAGGCCCCATCCAACCTGGCTTTGAACACTTCTAGGCTTGGAACCTCCACAGCTTCTCTGGGCAGCCTCTTCCAGTGCTTCAACCACCTCTCTGTAAAGAACTTATTCCTTATATCCTCAAGTCCACCTTGCTTTGCCCAGAGTTCTTCCACACACCTCAGCTGTACACCCTTGGCACGGCTACCATTGCATCTCCTTTACTCCCCTCTCTTCCAATACCCTGAGCAGACAAAACAAGCCCAGGAGAGGGATGGGGGTGATAGGGACAGCAAACATCACATCAGTGCTGCAGGGTTCCCCCAGCTGCTCTGAGGATGCTCTGTGTGGTTCAGCAGCTCCTCATCCCAACAGCCCACATGGGAACATCCCAATCCCAAACCCGAGCTGCAAGAGGGAAGCCAAAGGAATCTCTTCCCCAAGGTCATACCAGACCCTGCATGGAGCATGGCTGGAGAGGATGGGTGGGGAGGGAGAAGATTCTCAAAGGGGCTCTGCCAGGCACTGGTGCCACACAAGTAATAAAAGATCAAACAGCAGGAGATTAGAAGGAATTTTGTAGCCCGGGTCCAGCTGGACCCTGCTGAGCCACCACAAAAGGTTTGCTGCTGCTCCCACCCACTGCAATTTAATTGATTTGATTTCAGCTCTTTGAAGGAGAGGTGGAGAAGGAATAATGAGGCAAACAGGATTGTAATGCAAATGAAAGAGATGAAAGATGGCTTCGGGGAGACAGCTCTTGAAGGTCAGAGCCCAGCGCAGAGCTGCTGCTGGTCACTCACTCCAACATTAACGAGGCTCTGTTCCCGCTGATGCCTTTGATGGATGGAGGGGCTGGCTCGGGAGGCAAACGCTGGCCTTCCTTCTCCCCACTCCAAGTGGATCATCCTCTCCCTGCTGGGAAGGGCTTCACCTGGGCTGGTGGAGGGAGCCGGGTTCTGCCGCCCCTGTCACACCGCCGGCCTCCTCACCAGGTTTTGCCAGCCACTCCAGCTTCAGAATTAATTAACTTCACTACCGAAAGCTGAGTCATTTGTCACAATGGCTTTGTCATTAAGCTCCTGTAATTAAGGGAAGTGTCACAAACCCAAACGTTTCACTTACAGAAGCCAGGACACAGGTGGGAAGCATTTCCCAGGCACTGGAAACCAGTAGGGCAGGGGAAGCTGGGGAGGGGGTGGACCAGACACCCCCCCCCCCCCCAAACCCTGCACTAGGGCAATGGAGACGTGACCATCCACCCTGCCTCTCCCTGCTCCAGGGTCACTGGAGTCCTTCCTGGCATGACCCTGCTGACCACCCACCCTGCCTCTCCCTGCTCCAGGGTCACTGGAGTCCTTCCTGGCATGACCCTGCTGACCACCCACCCTGCTCCCCTGCTCCAGGGTCACTGGAGTCCTTCCTGGCATGGCCCTGCTGACCATCCACCCTCCATCTCACCCTGCTCCAGGGTCACTGGAGTCCTTCCTGGCATGGCCCTGCTGACCATCCACCCTGCATCTCCCCTGCTCCAGGGTCACTGGAGTCCTTCCTGGCATGGCCCTGCTGACCATCCACCCTGCATCTCACCCTGCTCCAGGGTCACTGGAGTCCTTCCTGGCATGGTCCTACCGAACATCTACCCTGCATCTCACCCTGTTCCATGCTCAGGGGCTATGAGGGTGGCAGAAGGGACATGGCAGGGCTGTCCAGCCTGGAGAGATGCTGGGGGGGACAAGGGCAGTGTTCAGCCCTGTGGTTTCCCCACTCCCACATGAGTCAGGGTAGTCCCTGGTGACCAGCACCAGGTGGGAGAGAGAAATATCTAAAGTGTGGAAGTCATGAGGATGGGACTGGGCTCTTCTCAGGGACACAAACTGGAACCCAGAGGATTCCATGTGAACAGGAGGAGAAAATTCTTTGGTGTGAGGCTGCTGGAGCCCTGGAGCAGGCTGCCCAGAAAGGTTGTGGAGTCTCCTGCTCTGGAGAGCTTCCAAACCCACCTGATCCTGGGCAAACTGCTATGGGTGCCCCTGCTTGAGCAGGGGAGTTGGACTGGGTGATTTCTAGAGGTGCCTTCCAACCCCATTGCCCTATGACTCTGTAAGTTGAGGACATGCTGCTGAAGGCTCAGCTGAAGCCCCCAGGGGGTGCAGGCCAAGCCCATCCTAAAACACTCACCAGCCTCACATGGACACCGCATGGCCAAGCTGCTCCCCTCAGTGCAGCCCTTCCTGTGAGCAGCAGCAGGAGGTCTCCTCACGCTGTGCTTGGCCAGGAGAGCCTCCCCAGCCCCTCAGGCTCACAAGCAGATGCTGGGGGAGCTGCAGACACCCAACCTCCCCTCCCAAGCCCTCACTACTGGGCAAAGCAAAGCACCCACAGAGGGTGTGCCCAGCACCCAAGCCCTCTGCAGCTGACTCCCTCTTTGAGCCACTGGGAATCAGTGGTGGGGAAAGCACCTGCAACAGTGTCAATTAACTCCTCCTAATTAACAGTTAAGAAGCCACACACAGCCCCCATTTTCTCTTCCCCTCCCATGGCCTACTACCTACCTTCAAGCCCAGGCACAGCTCCCTTTCCCAGCGCTCTCCAGCTGCACAGAACCCCACACCCCCCACCACCCCCTTTAACAGAGAATCTCCAACATCTCAGCCTGTGCTGCTGTGACCAGAGCTTGGCAGCTCCCCTTTGGGTGGCCCAGAGCCAGAGCCAGCAGCTGATTGCCCACTGGCACTCCCAGCCCCCCCCGTGGGGGAAGGAAGAGAAGCTCTCAGGCTTTCTTTAAAATGATAGATTTTATTTGCAGCTGGGGGTGGTTGTTGGGTCTGTTTTCTCTTGTCTTTTTTGTTTTGCACACATGCAGCAAATAGAATCCAGAGTATATGCCCAGCTAGAAGGAGGTCTGGATGAGACTCTTTTGACAACACACAGCAGGGAGTCTAGGACGTAGAAAAGTCATCGAGATACTCGCAGGTGAAATCAAAGTCACAAACACAAACCCAGCAACAGACATCATCTGGTTTTGTTTCCTTGCTTTAACTGCCACTGTGAAGGGGGATCAGAAGCCAAGAGCTCAGGGGACACTTCCATGCATGGGGCAAGATGCTGGTTGGTTGCTGCTTCTGCTGCTGCAGGCTGGGTGCTCCTGCAAAGGCAGAGGAGCCGCAGCCCTTCCTGCGTGAGCTCATTCCACCCTCCTGCTGTAAGCCAGAAGAGCTGGAGCCTGGCTCTCTGTGCTGGAACCCACCCTGGCTCTTCACTCATTTCAGAGCTCACAACCCCCAGAGCCTACCTGCTGCCCAGGGCACTCATCTCCCCATCTCTGAGACCACCCACCTGGGTTGGCCCCTGTGCAGCCCTGCATTAATCACACGGGTGCAGCTGATGACTTGGTTGGATCACCAACCAACTCCTCTGGTGAGGGCTCTCTTATCAAGAGAGGTCTGCTTTGATGTCAGCCAGAGGAGATCAGGGCAGTAGCAGCAGGTTCCCCGTGCCATGTACGAATGGCATTGCACTGGGGCCATCCCCTGGCACCCTCTGGCTGGAGAGCAGCTACACCAGGGCTGAGAGCCCTGGCACACACCGACCCTGAGCTGCTGGGTCAGGACCAGCTCTGCCCCAAGCAGTAGCTGCAGGGAGCAGAGCTGAGGTGGATCAGGGTTTCTGACCACCCCTCACCCATCCATGGCCCCACAGCCCTCCACAGAACCTGCACATCATCAGGACTGGGCAAGTCCTCAGGCTGAGCCCCAGCAGCCAGCTCTGGCTCTGTCCCTGGCTGCAGGCAGGACCTTATTCAGGTTCTCCTCCATTCCCTTTGCTCTTCCACCGTCCCCATGTGCCATGCAAGCTCTCCAGCAGCCTCCCCACTCAAGCTGGGCTGCAGTTCAGACCAAGAACACAAACAGCCAGGGTCCTCTCTCCTTTTCTTTGGCAAAAGTCCAAGTGAAAGTCTCCAGCAAGGCCAGGGAGGGTTTGCAGCCCCGACATCTCCTGAGAGGAATGGGAACCTGCTCCTGCACCACAGAATCCTGGCATGGTCCCAAGCACCAGCACTGGGATAGAAATCCTCAGCCAGTGGGTAAATGCAAGAGATTAATTCTCCACCTCCAGGAGCCTCAGCCCTGCCCTGTGTCATCTTCACACAGCCTGCAGTCAGCTTTGCAGAGCCTGTACTGGGGCTGGGTGCAGGTTCTGCTGCCCACTGCAGCCAACAAGCAGCAGTGGCCACAGCCCCAGGGTGGGAGACACTGTCTAACCCATCCTGCCCCGTGGGCAACCACCTGAGGGGCCTGAACCCCACTTACCTGCAGCTTCCAGAGCCAGGGCAGGGCTGACTGTGTGTCCTGCCTCTCTGGTCCCTGCTTTGCCCTCATCTGCAGGGCTGTGGGTCCCCTCTGCCACCCCTGGGCCCCACTGCTCAGTGTGGGATACCAGATGTTCAGCCAAACCCCACTCCAGTGTGCAGCAAGCAGCCAGGGTGCACCCCACAGGCACCCCACCTGCCTCCTTCTCCTGCCCCACTGCTGCTGGCTCCCCCTGTCCCCTTATCCCCGCAGCGCTGGCTCAGGTACCACCATCTGGGCTCTAGCAGAGCACCTGGGGGCTGACTAACAGAGCTCTCCTGGAGCCTGCCAGCTCTCAGCAGCTTCCTGAAGAGCTGCTTTCCCCACCCCAGAGTGAAGATTAAATCATCAAATTACAGCAAACATGAGTCAGCCACTGCTGCTCAGCCTTCCCCTGGAGCTGGAGTGATCCCAGCGCCTGGCAGGGCAGCCACATCCCCTTCCCTGCTCCTCCACAAGGAACAGGGCCCCTGGAAACCAGCCCTCAGAGTGGCCTTTGGCACGAGGGGAGCAGGATACAGAACATCAGACGTGGTCAGTGTGCCCTGCTAGGAGTGGTCTCTGCTAGGAGCTGGATCTTCCCCTGGAGCATGGATCCCAGCCCTGCAGAGCTGGGTCTTCCCCTGGAGGATGGATTCTCACCCTGCAGAGCTGGATCTTCCCCTGGAGGATGGATTCTCACCCTGCAGAGCTGGGTCTTCCCCTGGGGCATGGATCCCAACCCTGCAGAGCTGGGTCTTCCCCTGGGGCATGGATCCCAACCCTGCAGAGCTGGGTCTTCCCTGGGGCATGGATCCCAACCCTGCAGAGCTGGGTCTTCCCCTGGGGCATGGATCCCAACCCTGCAGAGCTGGGTCTTCCCCTGGGGCATGGATCCCAACCCTGCAGAGCTGGATCTTCCCCTGGAGCATGGATCCCAACCCTGCAGAGCTGGGTCTTCCCCTGGGGCATGGATCCCAACCCTGCAGAGCTGGGTCTTCGCCTGGGGCATGGATCCCAACCCTGCAGAGCTGGGTCTTCCCCTGGGGCATGGATCCCAACCCTGCAGAGCTGGGTCTTCGCCTGGGGCATGGATCCCAACCCTGCAGAGCTGGGTCTTCCCCTGGAGGATGGATTCTCACCCTGCAGAGCTGGGTCTTCCCCTGGGGCATGGATCCCAACCCTGCAGAGCTGGGTCTTCCCCTGGGGCATGGATCCCAACCCTGCAGAGCTGGGTCTTCCCCTGGGGCATGGATCCCAACCCTGCAGAGCTGGATCTTCCCCTGGGGCATGGATCCCAACCCTGCAGAGCTGGGTCTTCCCCTGGGGCATGGATCCCAACCCTGTAGAGCTGGGTCTTCCCCTGGAGGATGGATTCTCACCCTGCAGAGCTGGGTCTTCCCCTGGGGCATGGATCCCAACCCTGCAGAGCTGGATCTTCCCCTGGGGCATGGATCCCAACCCTGTAGAGCTGGGTCTGCAGAGCTCTTCCCTGGGGCATGGATCCCAACCCTTCCCCTGCAGAGCTGGATCTTCCCCTGGGGGATGGATCCCAACCCTGCAGAGCTGGGTCTTCCCTGGGGCATGGATCCCAACCCTGCAGAGCTGGGTCTTCCCTGGAGGATGGATTCTCACCCTGCAGAGCTGGGTCTTCCCCTGGGGCATGGATCCCAACCCTGCAGAGCTGGGTCTTCCCCTGGGGCATGGATCCCAACCCTGTAGAGCTGGGTCTTCCCCTGGAGGATGGATTCTCACCCTGCAGAGCTGGGTCTTCCCCTGGGGCATGGATCCCAACCCTGTAGAGCTGGGTCTTCCCCCTGGAGGATGGATCCCACCCTGCAGAGCTGGGTCTTCCCCTGGGGCATGGATCCCAACCCTGCAGAGCTGGATCTTCCCCTGGGGCATGGATCCCAACCCTGCAGAGCTGGGTCTTCCCCTGGGGCATGGATCCCAACCCTGCAGAGCTGGATCTTCCCCTGGAGCATGGATCCCAACCCTGCAGAGCTGGATCTTCCCCTGGGGGGCATGGATCCCAACCCTGCAGAGCTGGATCTTCCCCCCTGGAGCATGGATCCCAACCCTGCAGAGCTGGATCTTCCCCTGGAGCAGAGCTGGATCTGGATCCCAATCCCTGCAGAGCTGGGTCTTTCCCTGGAGCATAGATCTCAACCCTGCAGCTCCCAAGGAGATTGCCCAGGTGGCACAGCTGAGCCTGGCCACTTGCCAGCCTGGCTTCTCCACGGGCCCACCCCAGGTGTCCCAGCACACAGGGCAGTGCAGCATCTCCTCTCCACGCAGAGGTGTCATCAGCCCAACACACACACACAAAAATCCCAGACAGAAAAGACAGAACTCCTCCCCTGCCCCCCCCAGCAGCCCCTCCATGTCACCACAGCCCTGGGGGTGGGGGGAGGCTTGGCACCAGAGACCTGACAGCATCCTCCTGGGCAGACCCTGGGAGCAGCTTCAGAGCTTCAGGAGACACAGAAATGAAGAACATTCAGCACTGAGGGGATGCTAACTGCAGCAGCAGGGGCAGAGGTCACAGTAGGGTACATGCTCTGAACAGCAGCTGCGGTCTGCAGAGGATGCTGAAGATGTCTTCTGAAACCTCTGCTGGCCTTATGAGGGCCCTCCCCAGAACCCAGCCCACCAGGGAGGCTGCCCTGGGCTTTGTCTGGGGCAGAGCCTCTCATAACCCCCTGCCCCCTCACCAATCTGGCACAATTTGCAGTTTTTCTGGGTTTGGTTTTGTTTCCCCCAGTCCAGGTCGGTGCCCGAGGCCAGGGACTCTCAGCTCCCATCCCCAGCCTGCCTGGGGCACTGCCCACCTCCCATTTAACCACTGGGAGAGGAAGCCCAGCCAGCTGCTCCCCACCAAGTGGCACAGCAGCTTCTAGCAGCCTTGGTGGTTTTTTCCCCCCTCCTCAGTGCATCAGTAAGAGAAGAAAACAATTTCCTAAGGTAGAGTTTGCCGTTTAGAAAAGGCCTAGAAAGCAGGACTGCCCCCGAGGAGTCCCCCCGACTCACAGCTTCCCACCCCTGCCCCCTTCCATGGAGTCAAATCTATTCACAGGGGAACTGCTGGGGGGCAGAGCACCCCTGGGGGTTGTCTGCAAACCCACCACACCCGTGTGAGAGAGGGGCAACGGCCCTGGTAACCCAGAGATGCCCACTCGGGGCTCACCCTGCTCAGCCTGGGTGCTGACAGACAGCTCCTGCCTGCTCCTGCCTTCCTCTGCCATCTCCTTGCCCACTGCTGCCTGCTCTTGCCTGCTCCTGCCTGCCTGCTCTGCCCAACTCTGCCCACCCCTGTCAGCTCCTGCCTGTCAGCTCCTGCTTGCCCTTGCCCATCCCACCTACTCCTGCCAGCTCCTGCCAGCCCCTGTCTGCTCCTGTCCACCTCTGCCTGCTCCTGGCAGTTCCTTCCACATGTCTCACTCCTGCCTGCTCCTCTCAGGTTGTGCCTGGCCCTGCCCATCCCTGCCTGCTCCCACCTATCCCTGCCTACCCTCACCTATCCCTGCCTACCCTCACCTGCTTCTGTCTGATCCTGCTTCACCCTACTCACCCCTGCCTGCTCCAGCTCCTGCCTGCTCCTACCTATCCCTGCCTACCCTCACCTGCTTCTGTCTGATCCTGCTCACCCTACTCACCCCTGCCTGCTCCTGCCAGCTCCTGCCTGCTCTTACCTATCCCTGCCTACCCTCACCTATCCCTGCCTACCCTCACCTGCTTCTGTCTGGTCCTGCTTCACCCTACCCATGCCTATCAGCTCCTGCCTGCCCCTCCCTGCTCCTTCCATCTCTCTCCCACTCCTGCCTGCTCCTGTCCATCCCTGTCTACCCTCACCTGCTTCTGTCTGGTCCTGCTTCACCCTACCCATCCCTGCCTGCTCCTGCCAGCTCCTGCCTGCTCCTACCTATCCCTGCCTATCCTCACCTGCTTGTCTGATCCTGCTTCACCCTAGTCACCCCTGCCTGCTCCTGCCAGCTCCTGCCTGCTCCTACCTATCCCTGCCTACCCTCACCTGCTTGTCTGATCCTGCTTCACCCTACTCACCCCTGCCTGCTCCTGCCAGCTCCTGCCTGCTCCTACCTATCCCTGCCTACCCTCACCTGCTTGTCTGATCCTGCTTCACCCTACTCACCCCTGCCTGCTCCTGCCAATCCCTGCCTACCCTCACCTGCTTGTCTGATCCTGCTTCACCCTACTCACCCCTGCCTGCTCCTGCCAGCTCCTGCCTGCTCTTACCTATCCCTGCCTACCCTCACCTGCTTGTCTGATCCTGCTTCACCCTACTCACCCCTGCCTGCTCCTGCCAGCTCCTGCCTGCTCTTACCTATCCCTGCCTACCCTCACCTGCTTCTGTCTGGTCCTGCTTCACCCTACCCATCCCTGCCTGCTCCTGACCATCTCTGTCTGCTCCTGCCTGCCCCTTACCCATCCCTGCCTCCTTCTGCCAGCTCCTTCCATCTCTCTCCCACTCCTGCTCCTGCCTGCCCTTACCCATCCCTGCCTCCTTCTGCCAGCTCTTTCCATCTCTCTTCCACTCCTTCCTGCTCCTGCCTGCCCTTACCCATCCCTGCCTACTTCTGCCAGCTCCTTCCATCCCTCTCCCGCTCCTGCCAGCCCCAGCCCTCCCGCAGGGCACTGCCGTGGCCCAGCCCGGCCCAGCCCAGCTGCTGGAATTGTCTCTTCTGCCTTAGAATCTGGTAGGTGATGTGGAAGGTCCTGGAATCCCTGGCTTGCAAGCCCCAGGGCCCCCAGCTGCAGCCGGGTAACTCGAGCTGCCCGTGGCCCCGATGGGTGTGGAGGCTTTGAGAGGAGAGCAGAGGCGGGGGGAGGGGTTGGGAAGTAGAAAAGTTGCTTTTACAAATAGCCCTCAGGGCAGCCCCGGTGCAGCAGGGCCACGTTCCCGGGTGGGTGCATTGTAAAACCCCAGCCCACAAAGGTGGCTTGTGTGTGTTTTGGGGGAGGGGAAGATCCCCCTCCCCGAGCTGCTTGCTTCCACCGGCGCCTGCGGGGAGGCAGGGGGCGCTGAGGGAGTGTATCAAAACTGCAAACTGCTCCAGATGTTAAAAAACCCCCAGCTCTCCCTTAGAAAAAACCCAGGGGGTGCTCCCATGTACAAGAAGTGGCGTGGAACCGGTCTGGAGTGGGGACGGGGGGGTGGGGGAAGGGGATGGCCGAGTGTAGGAAGGGCGAAGGGGGGGGCGTGCAGGGGTGGGGGAAGGAGCCAGGGTGGGTCCTATGTACAATGCATTGAAAAATAGAGGTCTATAAGCAGACTTTTCCACACTGACCAAAGGTATCCATGTCTGGAACAAAAGGCTCCTCTAAGACAAGCTCACAGTCAGTGCAAGCTTCGGCACAAGGCTTTAAGATATCAACCATGCTTTAGCATTCCACAGACACGACTGGGGGGGGGGGGGGGGGGGAGGGTCACGGGGATCTCAGCATCCCATCTCCCAGAGTCCCAAGGACTGCAGCAGTTGGGGATGGTTTCTGTTTCAAAGAGCCTCTACCGGTCACAGAGTCACAGATTGCATCGGGTCGGAAGGGAGCCTCCGAGGTCACCCTGTCCAACCTCCCTGCAGCCAGCAGGGACACTTCCAGCTAGATCAGGCTGCCCAGGGCCACATCGAGTCTGACCTTCAATCACACAATGGTAGGGGTTGGAAGGGACCTCTGGTGATCGTCCAATCCAACCCCCTGCCAAGGCAGGGTCACCCAGGGCAGGGCACACAGGGATGAATCCAGATGGGTCCTGAGAGTCTCCAGAGAGGAGACTCCACAACCTCTCTGGGCAGCCTGCTCCAGGGCTCTGCAGCCTTCACAGCAAAGAAGTTTCTCCTCGTGCTGAGGAGGAACCTCCTGGGTTCCAGCATGTACCCACTGCTCCTTGTGCTATCACTGGGCACCACTGCAAGGAGCCTGGCACCTCCATCCTGACACCCACCCCTCAGGTATTCACAGACACCGATCAGGTCCCCTCTCAGCCTCCTCTTCTCCAGACTAAACGGCCTCAGTCTCCAGGGCCAGGCCCTCACCCCATCCCTGGGCAGCCTGTTCCAGTCACCACCAAAGCAAGATGCCCTAGAAGCACAACCACCACTTCCCCGGACCCCCCCAAGCCACACCTCCAGCGAGGGGAACCAAGCTAGCGAGTGACACAGAGGTGGGCAGGCTCCTACAGAAGCGGTGGGGGATGCGTGTCTGCGCTGCTAACCCCGGAAGACTACTGTCGGTAATGTACAGAGGAGATGCGGCGCTGGGGACGCGAGGCGCGGGCCGGCGCCGCCGCGCTACACGTTAATGACGAACTCGGGGTTGGTGTAGGAGAATCCTGCAAACTCGTTCTGGTCCAAGTTCATGATGAAGAGTTTGTCCGTGGGGGTCAGCTCCACCGGCTGCCGGGTGAACTCCTTGTCGAAGTTGGAGGTGTCTCGTTTGTCCTTCTGTTGGCGGGGAGAGCAGACAGTTAAGAGGGGACCGGCGGCGAGCCCCAGCCCGGGAACCGGCACCGCGGCGCCGCCAGCGCCCGCGGGGGCACGGCCGGGAGAGCTCTGCTGCCCCCCAAGGCAGCTGCGGTGTCCCCAGGACGGCTCCGCCAGCCCCCACGGCAGATCTGCAATGCCCAGGGCAGCTCTGCCAGCCCCAGGACGGCTCTGCCAGCCCCCACGGCAGATCTGCAATGCCCAGGGCAGCTCTGCCATGCCCAGGGCAGCTCTGCCAGCCCCAGGACGGCTCTGCCAGCCCCCACGGCAGATCTGCAATGCCCAGGGCAGCTCTGCCATGCCCAGGGCAGCTCTGCCAGCCCCAGGACAGCTCTGCCAGCCCCTGGGACAGCTCTACCATCCCCAGGACAGTTCTGCCACCCCCCACAGCAGATCTGCCAGCCCCAGGGCAGCTCTGTAATGCCCAGGCCAACTCTGCCAGCCCCCAGGGCAGCTCTGCAATGCCCAGGACAGCTCTGCCAGCTCCCAAGGCAGATCTGCAATGCCCAGGCCAGCTCTGCCAGCCCCCAGGGCAGCTCTGCAATGCCCAGGGCAGCTTTGCCAGCCCCCAGGGCAGCTCTGCCAGCCCCCAGGAGAACTCTTTGTCCCCCAAGCACCATGCCCAGCACTGAAGGTCTCCATCCTTGCTGCAGACAAGGGGCACACCCCCAGACAAGAGCAGCCACAGAAAGGACCCCACCACTTCAGACAACACCACAGCACCAGTTTGACACCTTCAAGCACACAACCAGAGAGAAAGGGGACAGGATGGAGAGCACAGAGCATCAGGAAGGGCTGTGGTGGTCCCAGGCTGAGAATCCTTCCTCTCCTGGCAGCTGCAAGAGAGTCTGAGAGAAGAGCTGCCCAGCATGCAGCCCCCCTGACTGCAAACAGAGGCTGCCAGCACAGGGCAGCCTGCAGGAAGCCTCAGCACGGAAACAGCTTTGCAGAAAGCCACCAGCTGTGGGAGCTCCTCTGGCTTTAAGCTTGAGGGGTTTAGATTCTGCCACCCCACGGCAGGGTTTAGAGGGACCGGAGGGTGGTGCTGCTGCTCCAGGGGGGTGTGCAGAAAGCACACAGCGGTGCAGAACCTGAGGGGAAAGAAAATCCCCCCTCTGCAACCTCTGATCGTTCCCATTTCCTCAGAACAGTTTGGCAGCTGCAAGCCAGAAGGAAAGAAGGAAAGAAAAGGCAGTTAGTGCCTGGATCACAGAGGGTGACCTGCTTGTGGGAGGGCAGAGCCCTTCCAGCAGGGGACATTTTATGGATGGCCCAGGTTACGTCTGTTCTGGCGGTGGGGGTTATGGTGCCCCAGCCCAGAGGGGAACCAGACCCCTGAAGAGACAACAGAAGCACCCAGGAGCCTCCAGCAGCACAGAGCACCCAGCAGGTGCTCTGCTGGAGCAGAGCCAGCAGCACCTTCACACCTCCAGCAGGACAGAATATGGCCAGATAGAGCCAGGCCCTCCCTGCCCTTCTCCTGCCAGTCCCGTTGCATCACATCACATCTGCAACTGGATTGAGACTCTGGAGAGGAGCCCAAACACCAGCAGTGGGACAGGACTTCCATGGCTGCTTGGAGACTCCACTTGCTGCAGGAGGGATCCATTGGGACGGCTTCAGCCTTGGGGGAAGCACCAGAGAGCAGAGAGCCAAAGGTGGCTGAGAGGAGATGAGGTGGGAATGCAAACTCAAGCTCAAGGACCAACGAGAGGAGAGCCAGGAGAAGAGTCAGGATGTGGCATCAAGCCAGTGAGGCTTTGTGCAGCAGTGGTGCTCAGCACACAGCTGTCCCAGCCTGTCCCCAAGCAGGAGCTGGGTCTCTGCCTTCAGTCTTGGGCCAGCGACTCTTGGAGCTGGCACAGTCCCACAGAGAAGGAAGAAGAGGTAGATCTGGGGGCAGGAGTGAGGAAGGACAGAGAGGGTGAAGGAACCAGCTTCAGGTGCAGAGTTCTGCCAGGCAAAGGGTGAAGTGGCTGAAACAGAAGCATGAGCCCACCTCGAGGGATGGCAGAGTCCTCCTGGGATGAGAGGAGCTGGTGTGGAGCAGAGGCACAGCCCTTTGCTGGCAGAGTCCTCCTGGGATGAGAGGAGCTGGTGTGGAGCAGAGGCACAGCCCTTTGCTGGCAGAGTCCTCCTGGGATGAGAGGAGCTGGTGTGGAGCAGAGGCACAGCCCTTTGCTGGCAGAGTCCTCCTGGGGTGAGAGGAGCTGGTGTGGAGCAGAGGCACAGCCCTTTGCTGGCAGAGTCCTCCTGGGGTGAGAGGAGCTGGTGTGGAGCACAGGCACAGCCCTTTGCTGGCAGAGGCCCTTCTGAAGTGCTTCCACAGGTCTTGCAGCCCCAGCACATGCAGAAAGGAGCTGATGGTGCCACCAGGCTCTTGCCCCAGTCTCAGAGGGATCCTGAGCCGACCAAAAGGTTTCTGAAGTCCACATCCATCCAGACCAATGTGCTCCAAGTCAACACCACCCCACCAAGCCAGGAGCTCCTCCCAGGCTGGAATGCTGTGGGATGCTGCAAAGGGGAATGAACATCCACATCTGCTGTGGTGCCACCGTGCTTCCCAGCCCTTGGGAGTGGCCTCTGGTGCTGGGACAAGAGAGGGAGGCTGCTCAGCCAGGGACCCACAGGTGAGCCAAACCTCCTGCTGCTTTTCTGGCAGCAACGAGCTCTGGCCCAGGCTGGGATGTGCCTGGGAGAGGGCTGGGGCTCCCCAGCAGCACCGGGAGAGCCCAGCTACCAGTGCAGCAGAGGGGAGTTTGCTGGGATCTTACCTCGAGGTTGGCCTGGAATGGGTGGCAGTTTGGCCTCTGCCAAGGATGGTGACGAGCCCATGAGTGGGTAGGGGACAGCTACATGAATCTGGTGAGCAGGGAGAGGGGAAGGCAGGGAAAGTCAAGGCTGAAAGTGCCTCCAGCAAAGGGGCATGAGGAGCATGAGTGGGACTGGGAGCTCCTGCATGCCCTGGGCAGCTTGGATGTGTCTGGTCCAGAACAGTTTGTGCCTGGACCACAGGGCTGGGAATCCTCCTTGGGCACTGCCCCGTCCTGGAGGTGGAGCTCTTGGGAGGGATCCTGGGGAGCATCTCCAGCTGATGCCCTCAGTGCCACTGTTGGGTGCCTTCCAGAGCAATCCTGCAGCCCAGAGGGTGTCCAGGGGAGAATGGAAACTCTGGGCATGCTTGGGAGGTTCAGAGGGACCTGGGATCCCTCTTGAGCTGCAGCTACCGATGGCTCCTGGGAGAGCCCACAGCAGCCCTGAGTCCCCAGCACCTGTGGCATTCCCACTGCAGCCTCCTAGCATCCAGAGCACGGCCACAGCTGTCTCCATCCAAGGCATCTGGAAGTCCCCAAGCTCAGCTGGCCTCCTGGGAAGGTGTCCTGATGCCCCACAGCATCCATGCTCCGAGGGACGGCAGAGAGAAGCTCCTTCCCTGGCCACGCTGGAGGGAACGGCTGGCTGGCTGTGAGGCAGGAGGTGGCACAGGGCCTGATGGTTGCTCCAGGCCTGGGAGATGCCTTCAGCCACGCCCTGGGGCTCGGGCCATGGCTCCAGAGGTGGTGCCGGAGGCTGTGCTGGGATGTAGGATGCTGCCTGCACTGCTGCCTGTGCCTCTGCTTGTGCTGCTGCCTGTACCCCTGCCCATACCAGTGCTGTGCTGCTGCCTGCACTGCTGCCTGCATTGCTACCTGCACCCCTGCCCATACCAGTGCTGTGCTGCTGCCTGCACTGCTGCCTGCATTCCTACCTGCACTGCTGCCTGCATTCCTACCTGCACTGCTGCCTGCATTGCTACCTGTACCCCTGCCCATACCAGTGCTGTGCTGCTGCCTGCACTGCTGCCTGCATTGCTACCTGCACTGCTGCCTGCACTGCTGCCTGCATTGCTACCTGCATTGCTGCCTGCACCCCTGCCCATTCCAGTGCTGTGCTGCTGCCTGCATCCCCTGCCCATACCAGTGCTGTGCTGCTACCTGCACTGCTGCCTGCATTCCTACCTGCACTGCTGCCTGCATCCCCTGCCCATACCAGTGCTGTGCTGCTGCCTGCACTGCTGCCTGCATTCCTACCTGCACTGCTGCCTGCATTCCTACCTGCACTGCTGCCTGCACTGCTGCCTGCATTCCTACCTGCACTGCTGCCTGCACTGCTGCCTGCATTCCTACCTGCACTGCTGCCTGCATTCCTACCTGCACTGCTGCCTGCATTCCTACCTGCACTGCTGCCTGCACTGCTGCCTGCATTCCTACCTGCACTGCTGCCTGCATTCCTACCTGCACTGCTGCCTGCATTCCTACCTGCACTGCTGCCTGCATTCCTACCTGCACTGCTGCCTGCACTGCTGCCTGCATTCCTACCTGCACTGCTGCCTGCATTCCTACCTGCACTGCTGCCTGCACTGCTGCCTGCATTCCTACCTGCACTGCTGCCTGCATTCCTACCTGCACTGCTGCCTGCACCACACCCTCAGGCAGCAGCAGCAGCACCTCCCAGGCCTGGGCACATGGCAGCCCCGGCTCCCAGGGCTCACCCCCGAGCGCAGGGCTGCAGAGCCCGGGCCCTGGCACACAGGTGCAGGTTCCTTTGGGGTCATTTCTCTGTTTTTTTTTATTTTATAATCAGTATTGAGGAAAAACTTTAAAAAAAGAAACTCAAACAACCCCCAAACAACCCAACCCCCAAACCAACCTAAAATCACCCCAGCAATGGCACAGTACAGAGCAGATCCACACCCAGCAGCCCACGGCCACCTGCAGGGCAGCACCCGAGGAAGCTGCAGGCCTCTGTGAACGTCCCAGGAGAAACTCAGCCCTCCTGGAACCCTTTTTACTTTGATGCCAGCCACCAAGCTTGGGCCAGCTGAACACCCAGTGGCAGAAAGTGGGACTAGAAGGGGAAAGAAGTTTCTTTGCAAGCTTCAAGACCAGAACTCCCCCGGCTGCTCAAGGTTCAACAGCATCCCGAGGGCGCTCGCCCCAGTTTTGACACGTTGAAAGCACAAACTCAACATATTCCTTTGGCATCTGAAAAGAAGAGAGGAAGCTTTGCCCTGGAAACTGAGGGGATGTGCTGTGCACTAAGGTGACCATGGACTTGGAAGCATCTGCAGCAGCTCCATCAAACCTTCCAGCTGGATGTGGTTTGGAACTCGGAAACTGCACCCTCAGGAGAAATCTTTGCAAGCAGACAGTAATTCATCCCTGACGGTTCCTCACTGCTGCTAAAGGCCCAGGGAACTGCCCCTGCCCAAAGCTGCTCATGGGTGAGGCCATGAAGGTGAAGGCTGCTGTGGTGGGCAGAGAGCAGAGCTGTAGAAGGGGCCAGAAGTGGCTTTTCGGCTCTGTGGGGTCACTGCTCAGGTGACTGGGGGTCACTGGGGGGGAGCTGAGAAGCTGAGCCAGCAGGGAGAGGCTTTGGTAAAAACTCTTCCTTGCCATTGAGGCTAACCATTAACTGTTCACTATGACTAAAAAGGCCAGAATGTCAAATATTCTTATTCTAATAGACCAAGGCTATTGCATCAAAGGAGTGGAACAGGAAGAGCAGGAAGCAAATCCCATGCTGCAGAGGTTCCTCCTCATCGCCCCGGCTCAGCCCTCTCCCCTTCACCTCTGCTTGCGCAACGAACTCTCCTCCTTCTCCCTCAGATGCCACGGAAGCACATTACCAGTGCCTCCAGCACACCCCCCACCCTTCAGGCACAGCCCACAGTCCTCTGAAGACACCTCTGGCTCTGGAACACGGTCACTCCGGGAGCAGGACTAAAGAAACGGAACAGCACCCGACCACGAACGCAAGGCTGGCGACGGGGAACGCCACCACGGCAGCAGCTGGGACCGGAGGGGGAGAGGCGCAGGGAGGAGATCTACCCAAGTGACTTTAGCTCTTGGCTTCAGGTTTAAAAAACTCAGAGTTAACAAAGGTAAATCCTTCGAATTCTGACTGGTCAATGTTGCTGATGACTTCCTGGTCAGGAGGTGTGAGGACGGGTGGATGGCGAGTGAAAAACCGGTCGAAGTTCTCAGCATTGCGGCCACACTATGAGAGGGGAAGAGAAGAACCATGGTGGGGTGGAGGAAGCAGCCTGGGGAGGGGGCTGCAGCCACCCACCCAGCCTCAACACGAGGGGAAAACAGCTGGCAGCTTGCTTAGGCTGAGGGGATGGCATCTCGTGGCACGGCCGGAGACTGGCAGAAGCGCTGCAGGCGCTGCAGGAGAGGGATGGGATGGGATGGGATGGGATGGGATGGGATGGGATGGGATGGGATGGGATGGGATGGGATGGGATGGGATGGGATGGGATGGGATGGGATGGGAGCAGTCACCTGCTGTGGTTCCCTGCCTGCACACAGCATTGTTCCTTAGAATCAGAGAATCAATTGTTTCAGTTGGAAATTACCTCTAGGATCGAGTCCAGCCATCAACCCAACACCACCACAGCCACTCGGCCATGTCCCCAGGCGCCAGGGCCACACATTTCTCGAACCCCTCCAGGGATGGGGACTCCAGCACCTCCCTGGGCAGCCTGTTCCAATCCCTGACCTTGCAGCAAAGAAATTTTTCCTCACCTCCAGCCTAACCCTCCCCTGGCACAATTCCAGGCCATTTCCTCTCCTTCTATCAGCTGATACCAGGGAGAAGAGAGCAACCCCTACCCAGCTCCAACCTCCACTCGGGAGTTGCAATGAGGTCTCCCCTCAGCCTCCCCTTCTCTAGACTAAACACCCTCAGTTCCTTCAGCTGCTCCTCACCAGCCCTGTTCTCCTGACCCTTCACCACCTCCATTACCCTTCTCTGGACCTGCTCCAGCCCTTCCACGTCATTCTTGGAGCAAGGAGCCCAAAACTGAACACAGTACTCTAAGGCTTTCTCTCTGCCTACCCCCTCCTCACAGCAGCTTCTTCTGAATGACTCCTGGGCCTTCAGCCCCTCAGTCACCCAAAACTCCAAACCAAGCAAGGTGAACACAGCGCAGAGCAGGTCACCAGGAGGGTACCCAAAATGAGCCTTGAGCTGGGAGGGTTTTTCTGCTGTAGGACCCTAGCTGTCATCTCTCTCCTATGACCAAAGCCAACTTGCTGCCCACCATACTGGAAATAGCAGCTGAATCATTGGAGGAGACTCTCAGAGCAAGGCTTCAGAGGAGCCTGAGGCTGCCAGAGCAGCTCCTGACTCCACTATGAGAGGAGATCATAGAATCCTGGAATGGTTTGGGTTGGAAGGGACTTTGGAGATCATCTTACTCCAACTCCCTGCCATGGGCAGGGAGAGCTTCCACTAGAGCAGGACGCTCAAGTCCTCGTCCAGCCTGGCCTGGAACACCCCCAGGAGGAGGCATCCACAGCCTCCCTCAACAACCTGTTCCAGAGTCCCACTACCCTTGTACTGAAGAACTTCTCCCTAAGACCCAGTCTCACCCTGCTCTCCCTCAGCTTCAAACCATTCCCAGGGGTGAGCTTGACACATCCATCACCTGCCCCCAGCACGCTCCTGCCCACTGGTGGTCTCCTCCATCCCTAAACCTCCTTTCCTTTGGGAATTTCCTCTGCCAACACCTGAGCTCACCTCCTACAGGCTGAAACCAAGGCTAGAGAGCAGCCCATGGAGGAGAAGTGGAGTTCTGGCACCCCCAGCTCCAGGCATGGCATCTCAATATTAATTCATTCAATGCAGTTGAGGGGGGGGGGAAATTAATTTATGCAATTAACAATTATTAGATTAAAAGCAGCTCCTACAAGCAGTGTCCTGTTGTGAGCCATCCCCTGCTCTGCTCGGTGATTTCACTGCCTTCCAAATGAGGAGACTTTGCAAATCACCAGGCTGCATGGAAAGTAAAGGAGTAATTAGAAAGCCAAAACAGTAATTATCTCCATGTGAGCAGAGAAAGCAGGCACTGGAGCTCCACTTCCCCAGCGAGATGCAGCCCCACCCAAGGATTGTTCTGCAGCAGCCAGAGCAGGGAGCAGCCAAGCAGAGCCCCGTGTCAGAGCTGCTGAGGTTCTGCAGAGCCCAAGACAATCCAGCCCCTGGTCTGTCTCATTAGCATCTCTGTGATAAAGGTTAATCAAGCACAGGGCAGGAGGCAAGACAGGAGCTCCCACGGCTGTATTTGCAGCTCTGGGTACGTGACACCCCAGGCAGGCAGAGGAAGCATTCTGCTGCTGCTGGTGGAAAATGGTGCAGGATGCTGGGCTGCTGCTCCTTCCCTGCTCCTGGGGAGGTGCAGAGAGCCCCTCACTCTCTGCAGAGAGCCCCTCACTCTCTGCAGAGAGCCCCTCACTAGCTGCAGAGAGCCCCTCACTAACTGCAGAGCCCCTCACTAGCTGCAGAGCCCCTCACTAGCTGCAGAGAGCCCCTCACTAACTGCAGAGCCCCTCACTAGCTGCAGAGAGCCCCTCACTAGCTGCAGAGAGCCCCTCACTAGCTGCAGAGCCCCTCACTAGCTGCAGAGAGCCCCTCACTAGCTGCAGAGAGCCCCTCACTAGCTGCAGAGAGCCCCTCACTAACTGCAGAGCCCCTCACTAGCTGCAGAGAGCCCCTCACTAGCTGCAGAGAGCCCCTCACTAGCTGCAGAGCCCTCACTAGCTGCAGAGAGCCCCTCACTAGCTGCAGAGAGCCCCTCACTAGCTGCAGAGCCCTCACTAGCTGCAGAGAGCCTCACTAGCTGCAGAGAGCCCCTCACTAGCTGCAGAGAGCCCCTCACTAGCTGCAGAGCCCCTCACTAGCTGCAGAGAGCCTCACTAGCTGCAGAGCCCCTCACTAGCTGCAGAGAGCCCCTCACTAGCTGCAGAGAGCCCCTCACTAGCTGCAGAGCCCCTCACTAGCTGCAGAGCCCCTCACTAGCTGCAGAGAGCCCCTCACTAGCTGCAGAGAGCCCCTCACTATATGCAGAGCCCCTCACTAGCTGCAGAGAGCCCCTCACTAGCTGCAGAGAGCCCCTCACTATATGCAGAGCCCCTCACTAGCTGCAGAGAGCCCCTCACTAGCTGCAGAGAGCCCCTCACTATATGCAGAGCCCCTCACTATATGCAGAGCCCCTCACTAGCTGCAGAGAGCCTCACTAGCTGCAGAGCCCCTCACTAGCTGCAGAGCCCCTCACTAGCTGCAGAGAGCCTCACTAGCTGCAGAGCCCCTCACTAGCTGCAGAGAGCCCCTCACTAGCTGCAGAGCCCCTCACTAGCTGCAGAGCCCCTCACTAGCTGCAGAGCCCCTCACTAGCTGCAGAGAGCCCCTCACTAGCTGCAGAGAGCCCCTCACTAGCTGCAGAGCCCCTCACTAGCTGCAGAGAGCCCCTCACTAGCTGCAGAGCCCCTCACTAGCTGCAGAGCCCCTCACTAGCTGCAGAGAGCCCCTCACTAGCTGCAGAGAGCCCCTCACTAGCTGCAGAGCCCCTCACTAGCTGCAGAGCCCCTCACTAGCTGCAGAGAGCCCCTCACTAGCTGCAGAGAGCCCCTCACTAGCTGCAGAGCCCCTCACTAGCTGCAGAGAGCCCCTCACTAGCTGCAGAGAGCCCCTCACTAGCTGCAGAGCCCCTCACTAGCTGCAGAGCCCCTCACTAGCTGCAGAGAGCCCCTCACTAGCTGCAGAGAGCCCCTCACTAGCTGCAGAGCCCCTCACTAGCTGCAGAGAGCCCCTCACTAGCTGCAGAGCCCCTCACTAGCTGCAGAGCCCCTCACTAGCTGCAGAGAGCCTCACTAGCTGCAGAGAGCCTCACTAGCTGCAGAGCCCCTCACTAGCTGCAGAGAGCCCCTCACTATATGCAGAGCCCCTCACTAGCTGCAGAGCCCCTCACTAGCTGCAGAGCCCCTCACTAGCTGCAGAGAGCCCCTCACTAGCTGCAGAGAGCCCCTCACTAGCTGCAGAGCCCCTCACTAGCTGCAGAGCCCCTCACTAGCTGCAGAGAGCCTCACTAGCTGCAGAGCCCCTCACTAGCTGCAGAGAGCCCCTCACTATATGCAGAGCCCCTCACTAGCTGCAGAGCCCCTCACTAGCTGCAGAGCCCCTCACTAGCTGCAGAGAGCCCCTCACTAGCTGCAGAGAGCCCCTCACTAGCTGCAGAGCCCCTCACTAGCTGCAGAGAGCCCCTCACTAGCTGCAGAGCCCCTCACTAGCTGCAGAGAGCCCCTCACTAGCTGCAGAGCCCCTCACTAGCTGCAGAGAGCCCCTCACTATATGCAGAGCCCCTCACTAGCTGCAGAGCCCCTCACTAGCTGCAGAGCCCTCACTATATGCAGAGCCCTCAGCTGCAGAGCCCCTCACTAGCTGCAGAGATGTCACAGCATCATGGAATTGTTTTGGCTGGGAGAGACCTTTAAGACCATGGACTCCAACCCTCCCTCCAGCACTGCCAGGTCACCACTAAACCGTGCCCCCCAGCACCACATCTCCACAGCTTTGAAACCCCTTCAGGCATGGGGACTTCACCACTGCCCTGGGCAGATTGGGCCAGGCCTTGACAACCCTTTTGGGGAAGAAATTGTTCCTCATGTCCAACCTAAACCCACCCTGGGGCAGCCTGAGGCCATTTCATCTTATCCATCATATAGAAATGTGGCCAAAACCTGTGGGTGCTCCAGAAGAGAGGACTGGCAAAGATGCTCCTGTGGAGAGTGGGTGCTGGTGGGGACCACCCTCTGGGGAGAGGTGTGGGGAGCTGCCCACCCACCTGCTCTCCAACAGGACCTTCCCAGTGCCTCCACAGCACTTCCTGCACCCATCCAGCATGGGAGGATTTGTGCTACTTGGGCAATGAGAAACAAGAATGAGTGACTCCTGAGCAGCAGGATTTGTGCACATGATGCTGAGGACATCTTGGACCTGGCTCTGCTCATCCCAACTCGTGCTGGTGGGCAGATGTTGAGCCCACCATCCCATAGTTTGGAATACCTCATTTATTGTTCCATGGCTGGAAAGCCTGGCACGCAACCACTGCAACCTTGTCTTCAGAGGGGCCAATTGGAAAGAGAAAAGCAGGGATGGGGTGGGGGTGGGATATGGATAAAGAAGATTACAGGCAAGGTAAAGAGCCAGGCTGGCACAAACACTATCTCCAGGAGCACTCCAGCCCCTCTGTGCCCAGCTGAAGGTCAGGATCAGCAAGCAGCATCTCTCCTCCTGACCCACCCAAGCACATCATGAAGGTTCCCAAGCCTGGATTTCCATCCCCGTGCCGCTCCAAGCTGTGCTCCCAGCTGGCACCCAAGCAGCTGAAGCACTGCTGCTGAAATATCAGCTATCAGCAGGTACCTGAGTTGTCCTAATCCTACTTAAATCCTCAGTCTACTGCTCCTACCTTCTGCTAATCTCCCTCTGCTATCAAACAACTTGTCCCCAGCAGCCGCCGCCGGGTGACACGCGACAGACGGCAGCTCCCCATCCCCTCTCACAGGGCTGGCATCAAAGGGAGGTTTCAGGAAATCAGACACTGAAAGCAGGACAAAATTTGCACGTTTTTAAAACATCAAGTCAGGAGGAAAGCACTTCTGACAGGACCGAGTCGGTTTTGACTGGCAAACACCAGGCACCGGCACAAAGCCGCGGCGCAGGGCAGCCGGCAGCCCCGGGCCCGCCCAGGGAGAGGGGACGGCCGTGGAGCACACGGTCACAGCTTCACTGGCAAACACACACAGAGGGGGAAAGGGCTGGGGTTTGGGATTCCAGGAGAAACGGGCAAGCCCCTCAAAGCCCCAGCTCAGCCCTCCCAAGGGCCCTCTGCAGCAGCAACCCCCCAGCCCTGGAGCCCACAGCCCTCATGTCTCAGTGCCCTTAGCACAAACATCAGAGCCAACGGGACCCAGACACTTGTACACTGCTGCGCCTCCACAGCCCTCTGAGCCCCTTCCTGCATGGTCTGGTGGACACCCCATTCCTGCCAAGAGGAAGGAGAGCAGGAGCCAGCTGGACCTCCGTGCCAACCCACCACAGAACCACAGACTTGTTTCAGTTGGAAGAGACCTCTGAGATCATTGACTTCAACCATCAACCCAACACCACCAGGGCCATTCAACCATGTCCTGAAGAGCCATGTCCATGCATGTCTTGAACACCTCCAGGGATGGTGACTCCACCATGAGCAAGCTCATCCAGTCCAATCCCCTGCATTCAGGTTGCTCAGAGCCCCAGACAACCTGACCTGCAATGGTTCCAGGGACAGGGCTTCTCCCACCCCTCTGGGCAATAGAGAATTCCAGGGGGATACCTCTGTCCTTGAGTCTACATGGTCACTGCTGCCTGTGAGTCCTCAGGTCACTGACCTGGAGCACCCAAACATGCTCAGGGTCATACCAAGAAGCTCAACCACCACAGGCTCCAGACTTCAGCATGAAGCTCTGTGGCTTCCTGTGGCTCTGCCTCAATCCACCACTGGCACAAGCACTGCATGGACAGATGTCACTGCAAAGATGCCGGACCAAGGAGCAGTCAAGTCAAGGCCTCCTCCTTCATGACAAAGACCTCTGAGATGAGTGCCGCCCCCAGGCCATGGTGCTGCTGGCAGCTCAGTTCACCCTGCTCCCAGCTCACACAGCATCTCCTTGCTTAGCAGAGCCTGTCTCAAAGCAAGGCAGCCAGCCAGGTTCTCCTTGCTGTGGAGCTCCTGTCTGCCCACACGTGAGCCAGGCTCCAGCCTTCCACCACTTCACCTTGGAGAGAATCAGACCCCAGTGTGGAAACAAAGCTTGGATGAAACCAATGAGAGAGACCTGTTCAGCTTGAGAAGAAAGGAGGAACAGAGAGAAGGGAATCCAGGAGCTGCTGTTGGGTGAGACACTGCTCCACTGCCAGCTTGGGCAGACCCCAGTGTGGAAACAAAGCTTGGAGGAAACCAATGAGAGAGACCTGTTCAGCTTGAGAAGAAAGGATAGGATAGGATAGGATAGGATAGGATAGGATAGGATAGGATAGGATAGAATAGAATAGAATAGAATAGAATAGAATAGAATAGAATAGAATAGAATAGAATAGTTGTTGGAAGAGACCTTCAAGATCATTGAGTCCAACCTATCATCCAACACCACCTAATCAACTAAACCATGTAACCAAGCACCCCATCAAGTCTCCTCCTGAACACCTCCAGTGATGGTGACTCCACCACAGAGAGGACAGAGAGAAGGGAATTCAGGAGCTAAGCTTATGGAGCTTCTACCCCTGCAAGTCAGAGCTAGCCAAGGCACCTGAGGGTGCTCCTTCCCCAGCAGCAGCCTGGCACTGCCAGAGTGGGGATGTGATGAGAATCACACAATTTCAGGGGCTGGAAAGGGACCTTGAAAGCTCATCCAGTCCAACCCCTGGCAGAGCAGGATCACCTACACCAGATTACACAGGAAGGCATCCCGGCAAGTTTGGAATACCTGCAGGGAGGGAGACTCCACAACGCCCCCGGGCAGCCCGCGCCAGCCGGGCAGCAGCCCCTGGCGGCGCCGCCGCGTCCCCAGCCGCGCAGAAGCGGCGGCAGGAGCGGGGCCGGGCGGCAGGGAGGCAGGGAGGGAGGGAGGGAGCGGGGCGGGGGGCAGAGGCGCACTTACAGCCTTGGGCTTGAAGGGCGGCTGGATCTCCTTGCGCTCCAGCTTGTCCCAGTCGATGTAGCGGAAGAAGGCGTGCTCCTTGATGTCCCGCTCCCCCTCGGGGCCGCAGCCCAGCCGCTTCGCTGGGTGCTTGGTCATCAGCTGGGGAGGAGCAACAGTCAGGGGGGCGCAGGAGCCTTTGGCTTGAGAGACACCAAAGAGATCTTTGGGATCATCGAGTCCAACCCTTGCCCCAGGGCACCACCGAGCCATGGCCCTCAGCACCATCAAACAGCGGCAGAACAAGAGGACACGGTCTCAAGCTGTGCCAGGGGAGGCCACACCTTGAGTCCTGTGTCCAGCTCTGGGCCCCTCAGTTTAGGAAAGATGTTGAGATGCTGGAAGGTGTCCAGAGAAGGGCAACAAAGCTGGGGAGGGGTCTGGAGCACAGCCCTGTGAGGAGAGGCTGAGGGAGCTGGGGTTGCTTAGCCTGGAGAAGAGGAGGCTCAGGGAGACCTCATTGCTCTTTACAACTCCCTGAAAGGAGGTTGTAGCCAGGTGGGGGTTGGTCTCTTCTCCCAGGCAAGCAGCACCAGAACAAGAGGACACAGACTCAAGCTGTGCCAGGGGAGGTGTTGGCTGGAAGTGAGGAAGAAATTCTACAGAGAGAGAGAGATTGGCCATTGGAATGTGCTGCCCAGGGAGGTGGTGGAGTCACCAACCCTGGAGGTATTTAGGAAGAGACTGGATGGGGCACTTGGTGCCATGGTTTAGTTGATCAGATGGTGCTGGGTGATAGGTTGGACTTGATGATCTCAAAGGCCTCTTCCAACCTGGTTAATTCCATTCCATTCCATTCCATTCCATTCCATTCCATTCCATTCCATTCCATTCCATTCCATTCCATTCCATTCCATTCCATTCCATTCTATTCCACTCCACTCCACTCCACTCCACACCTCCATGCCTTTGAAACCCTTCCAGGGATGGGGACTCCACCATTGCCCTGGGCAGCCTGGGCCAGGCCTTGGCAACTCTTTCAGTGAAAAAATTGTTCCTCATGTCCAACCTAAGCCTCCTCTGGGGCAACTCGAGGCCATTTCCTCTTGTCCCATCACTTGCTCCTTGGGAGAAGAGCCCCTCCACTGCTCTGCCCCAGTGAGGACACATTTGGAGTCCTGAGTCCAGTTCTGGGCTCCCCAGTTCAAGAGAGACAGGGAACTACTGAAGAGAGTCCAGCAAAGGCTACAAAGCTGCTGAGGGGCCTGAAGCATCTCTGTGAGGAGCAAAGGCTGAGAGCCCTGGAGCTGTTGAGCCTGGAGAAGAGCAGCCCCAGAGGGGATCTGATCAGTGCTCAGCAACAGCTAAAGGCTGGGGAGCAAGAGGCTAGGGCCAGGCTCTTGTCAGTGGTGCCCACAGACAGGACAAGGGGCAGCAGGCACAAACTGGAACCCAGGAGGTTCCATCTCAACAGGAGGAGAAACTTGTTTGGTGAGAGGGTGCTGGAGCCCTGGAGCAGGCTGCCAGAGAGATTGTGGAGTCTCCTTGTCTGGAGAGCTTCCAGCCCCAGCTGGCCATTGTGATCCTGGGCAGGCTGCTGTGGGTGCCCTGCTTGGGCAGGAGGAGCTGCACTGGATGATCTCCAGAAGTCCTTTCCACCCCCACCATGCTGGGCTTCTGTGAGGAGAAGCAAGGAGAACCTTCCCCCCACACACACTGTGCCCAGCAGCTCCACTTCTCCCCTCCTTCCCAAACCCCAAGGGCAGCCCTTACCCCTTTGCAGATTGCCACTGCCTCCTTGGACATGGACTTGGGGTAGGCTACGTTGTGCTCCATGATAGACTGGAAGAGCTCATCTTCATCTTCTCCTTCAAAGGGAGCCTACAGCAAAGCAGACAGAGGGTCAGAGGCATGTCTTGGGCTTTGAGCTTCTGTTGGCTCCTGTGATCCTCAGCCATTGGATCAGCCACAGCCCTGCCACGACTCCTGGTTCTGCATCTCCACCCGCAGGGCTGCATCCACAGCTTCACCTCCAGCCCTGAGGAGATGAAGCCCCACAGTGTGGCAGCAGCAGAGCAAATCACAGGGCAGCAGGTGCTCACAGTGGAATTTCACAGAGTCGCAGAGAAATCAATTAAAACTCAATTACCTGGCCAGCCAACATCTCATAGAGCAGGACTCCAAATGCCCACCAGTCCACGGACTTCCCATAGGGCTGATAAGCAATGATCTGGAAACAAGACAAGCAGCAGCATTACACCCCCCATGGGAGCCTGGTGGCACAAGGCAAGCTCATTTCAGGCTGCAGTCCAGGTCAAAAAGGACCAGGTTACTGTGAGACCACTTCCTGAAGGTTGGGAGATTGCAGTCAGGAAGAGAGCACTCCACAGGCAACAGCTTCAGCAATGGTCAAGGACCAGCAGCCCTCAGATGGGCACTGAACATGAAAATGGCATCATGAAAAGGGCCAAGGGCATCCTGGCCTGCATCAGGAACAGTGTGGCCAGCAGGAGCAGGGAGGTCATTCTGCCCCTGGACACTGCACTGGTTAGGCCACACCTTGAGTCCTGTGTCCAGCTCTGGGCCCCTCAGTTTAGGAAAGATGTTGAGATGCTGGAAGGTGTCCAGAGAAGGGCAACAAAGCTGGGGAGGGGTCTGGAGCACAGCCCTGTGAGGAGAGGCTGAGGGAGCTGGGGTTGCTTAGCCTGGAGAAGAAGAGGCTCAGGGGAGACCTTGCTGTCTGCAACTACCTGAAGGGAGGTTGTAGCCAGGAGGGGGTTGGTCTCTTCTCCCAGGCACCCAGCAGCAGAACAAGAGGACACAGTCTCAAGCTGTGCCAGGGGAGGTTTAGGCTGGAGGTGAGGAAGAAATTCTACACAGAGAGAGTGACTGGCCACTGGAATGTGCTGCCCAGGGAGGTGGTGGAGTCACCATCCCTGGAGGTGTTTAGGAGGAGACTGGATGGGGTGCTTGGTGCCATGGTTTAGTTGATCAGATGGTGCTGGGTGATAGGTTGAACCTGATGATCTTGAAGGTCTCTTCCAACCTGGTCTAGTCTAGTCTGTTCTGTTCTAAAACACCCAGAATATTTGCTGTGATTTGAGACAGATTCAGCCTGATTCAGCCACAGCTTCAGCATGCTGGTTGTGCTCTCCCAGGCTGGTCAGAGCCCAGCAGGTTGGAGCATCAGCAGGAGCTGCTCCTTTTCACCCCAGTGGACTTTGGCTTGGGGTTTTGGTTTTTGCCTGTTGACTGTAGTTTGAAGTAAGAGTCTGACCCTTCATGGGTAGTGCCTGGCCCCTATAAACAGACTGACAGCACATGGGTGGTCAAAGCCCTCCACATGTCAGCTGTGGTGGTTTGAGCCTTAACTGGGGCTTAAAAGCTCAGATGGGGGCAAGGCTGAGAATCCCACCCCCCTTCCCCCCCTCCTCTTCCCCAACAGAGAGAGAAAAAACCAAAAGGGAGGGGAGCAAATCCACCAAGAAATAATTTGGGTTCAGCTTGGAAGTAGAGAGGCAAAGAATTTGTCTTTAAACAGTAGATAGATATATATCTATCTATGTAACAATGACAGGCAGGGCTCACAAGGGTAAGGAACAAGGATGGGTGGGAAAAGGCAAAGACAAACCACAAGATACAGAACCAGTCCTCTTCAAAGTGTGGAGGCAGCAGGGAGGACCACGAGGCAGGGCAGCAGCAAGCCAGCAGCCACCCTCTCTCGTCCCCACGAAGCAGAAGGGGAGAGAGAGCAATGGCTGCAGTGTCCTCCCTTTTGTACTCCTGCTGGACAAGGGGTCTGAGGGGGCAGTGGAACAGACCAAGTCAGTTTCCCAGGGGGAAAACACCCTTCAGGGAGGGCAAAAACTCTCACAAGCCATCCCCCCTGTTTTCAGGGTGGGCTTAGCCCACCACACCAACCTGACACTGCTTCCTGCTACGGACCTGGCCAGGCTGGAGAGCTGGGCAGGGGAACCTCATGAGGTTCAAAATGGACAAGTGTAGAGTCCTGCAACCCTGCCTCTACAGAGCAACTGACCTCAGCTGGCTGTGCTGGTTTGGGGTACCTGCAGCTGAGCCCCACCAGCAATACCTCATGTACAAGACCAAGACCTGATGGAGAAACATTTCCAGCCCTGGAGGGTCCCACAGCACTTCCCATGGCCCCTCTGCTGCTTGGTTCTCTGTGTCCTTGGGTCCAGGGGTGCAGTGGGATGCTAGGTTTGCACTCTTGGCCAGGGGCTGCTGCCCAAAGGCAGCCCCCTCCATTCCTTCTCTTCATGCCAGGGGTCCCCAAACCCTGCATCTCAGCCAGGGAAGGGGAGCAGTGACAGCTCCAGCCCCGGGACCACAGGAGGAGCTGGGCTCCCATAGGCACCTTTCTGCTTTGAAGGGTCTTTCCAGATCTGGTTTCTTCACTAGGTTGCTGCTGATGTGCCTCACTTCAGCACTTGGGGTCTGACAGCCTCAGGCTTTGCCATTTACTAAGTGATGCAATGCAACAACAACAACAACGTGATTTATTCATCCTGCTGACAGTCCTGCACTGCAGAGTCCAGGTCTGAGCTGCAGAGTCCAGGTCTGAGCTGCAGAGCCCAGATCTGAGCTGCAGAGCCAGGTCCTGCACTGCAGAGCCCAGGTCTGAGCTGCAGAGTCAGGTCCTGCACTGCAGAGCCCAGGTCTGAGCTGCAGAGTCAGGTCCTGCACTGCAGAGTCCAGGTCTGAGCTGCAGAGCCAGGTCCTGCACTGCAGAGCCCAGGTCTGAGCTGCAGAGCCCAGGTCTGAGCTGCAGAGCCCAGGTCTGAGCTGCAGAGCCAGGTCCTGCACTGCAGAGCCCAGGTCTGAGCTGCAGAGCCCAGGTCTGAGCTGCAGAGCCCAGGTCTGAGCTGCAGAGCCCAGGTCTGAGCTGCAGAGCCAGGTCCTGCACTGCAGAGCCCAGGTCTGAGCTGCAGAGCCCAGGTCTGAGCTGCAGAGCCAGGTCCTGCACTGCAGAGCCCAGGTCTGAGCTGCAGAGCCCAGGTCTGAGCTGCAGAGCCAGGTCCTGCACTGCAGAGCCCAGGTCTGAGCTGCAGAGTCCAGGTCTGAGCTGCAGAGTCCAGGTCTGAGCTGCAGAGCCCAGGTCTGAGCTGCAGAGCCCAGGTCTGAGCTGCAGAGCCCAGGTCTGAGCTGCAGAGCCCAGGTCTGAGCTGCAGAGCCCAGGTCTGAGCTGCAGAGCCAGGTCCTGCACTGCAGAGCCCAGGTCTGAGCTGCAGAGTCAGGTCCTGCACTGCAGAGCCCAGGTCTGAGCTGCAGAGCCCAGGTCTGAGCTGCAGAGTCCAGGTCTGAGCTGCAGAGCCCAGGTCTGAGCTGCAGGGCCCAGGTCTGAGCTGCAGGGCCCAGGTCTGAGCTGCAGAACCAGGTCCTGCACTGCAGAGCCCAGGTCTGAGCTGCAGAGCCCAGGTCTGAGCTGCAGAGTCCAGGTCTGAACTGCAGAGCCCAGGTCTGAGCTGCAGAGTCAGGTCCTGCACTGCAGAGCCCAGGTCTGAGCTGCAGAGTCAGGTCCTGCACTGCAGAGCCCAGGTCTGAGCTGCAGAGTCAGGTCCTGCACTGCAGAGCCCAGGTCTGAGCTGCAGAGTCAGGTCCTGCACTGCAGAGTCCAGGCTGAGCTGCAGTCAGGTCGTGTGCTGCAGTCCTGCTTTCCAGCACAAAGGCAAATCCTGTGCTGCTCACAGAATACCTTCAGCAGCCCAGCCCAGAGGTCTGCTCCTGCCTTCCTGCCCCTGTTCCTGTCAAGGCTGCAGCTCTACAGCTCCCACCAGTGCCTGCAACCTTGAGAGCCCTGGTGCTCAGCCAAAGGCCTCCAGTGGGCACTGGACCTCCACAGTGTCCATCAGAGTCTGGCCACGAGGTACACCAAGAGGTACATCAGGTGCTGCCATCCCACCTGAGAAGAGATGAGCTCCATGATTACAGACACAGACCAATGTCAGTCTCCTCTTCTGCCCTGGTCCTGGTCCAGCCACACATCCAAACAGTTTGAGACGACCCTGACAGTGTCCTCCAGCCAGGCCTGACCCTTCCCAGCTTTCAGCTCTGAAAGGCCTTGACCCAGTGCCCTTGAAGTTGCTCCTCCTTGTTGTGCAGCTGATTCCTGAGTGCTCTGGGAGGTGTAGGTGTGAGCTGTCCCCACACAAAGGCCTTGGGAAGAAAGCAGTGCTTGAAGGAGATGCTCCCAGAGGAGCAGTCCCTGCCAAGTGAGGTTGCTGACTGCACCTTGGGGAAGGTCAAAGCCCAGCAGCTGAGGAACGTGTTGTGTTCAGAGGCAGTCACACGTGCAGGGTCAGAACCTGTCACCTTGGCACACAGAGCCCTGCCTCAGACCACAAGAAGCCCTTAAAGTGGGTCAGGCAGACCACAGGACATCCTTAGCCTGGAGACATGCTGGCTTGAGAGCATTGCAGCTTCCTAACAGCAGGCAGCAGGGGCCACCAGAAGGGCCCTGGAGCAGAGCCACATGCAGAGACCTTGGCTCTGCCATGGGCTTTGGCCACCCTGCAGGAGACCATGCCAGGACCACATCCCCCTTGTGCTGTTTACAGCACAGGGGATGTGTCCCTTGGCTCCTGGAGGGCTTTGATACTGTCATGATCTGCATCCTAATTTCCCATTTTCTGTTCTTTTTTTGGGGGAAAAAATAAATCAGAGCAAGGAGAAGAAAATAAGAGCTGGAGAGGCTGCTGAGGCAAACACAGAGAGAAGTGGTCACTTGTCCTGCTTTGGGAGAGGATTAATCACACACAGCAGTGAGCCATGCACCAGCAGAAGCCCTAATATCCATCTTGGTGGGATCAGGATCTCCAGCATACATTTAAATGAATCATTAAAGACCTCCCTGGCTGCAGCCAAACACAAGTTGGTTCATGTGCAGGCACTTCCATGTCCTAGCAGAGAATCTCAGTCTCTCTCTCTCTCCCTCTCTCCAGGATTTAAATGAATAAATATGAACCTCATCACTCCAAATTCAGCAGGGAAGGTTCCAGAAGGATATTTTTATGTTGAAGGAGCAGAGATTTAGGAACAGTTAGTGATGGGTGATAGGTTGGTGGCTTAGCCTGGAGAAGAGGAGACTCAGGGAGACCTTCTTGCTCTCTACAACTCCCTGAAGGGAGGTTGTAGCCAGGTAGGGGTTGGTCTCTTTTGCCAGGCCCCCAGCAGCAGAACAAGAGGACACAGTCTCAAGCTGTGCCAGGAGAAGTTTAGGCTGGAGGTGAGGACAAAGTTCTTCCCAGAGAGAGTTGTTGGCCACTGGAATGTGCTGCCCAGGGGGGTGGTGGAGTCACCATCCCTGGAGGTGTTTAGGAGGAGACTGGATGGGCTGCTTGGTGCCATGGTTTAGTTGATCAGATGGTGCTGGGTGATAGGTTGGACTTGATGATCTCAAAGGCCTCTTCCAACCTGGTTAATTCTATTCCATTCCATTCCATTCCATTCCATTCCATTCCATTCCATTCCATTCCATTCCATTCCATTCCATCCTATCCAACTGCCCCCATGGAGCACCTCATGCAGGGTCACATCACAGAACCAATAACCAGATCCAAAGGCATTTTGGGGTGACCCGGAGCTGTGGGTGGGGAGTCTGTCCCCAAGAGACACAAAGCCCTTTGCTGTATGTAGCAGGCTGGAGAGATCCCCACTTCCCATGGAAATATTATCCACTCCCTAATCCCATTTCTCCCACTGCTCCTGTTGTGCTGGCAGCAGCTGTCACATGGTGATGGCAAAGCTGAGCTCCTGGGCTCATCTTTTCCACGAGCAGGGGGAGCAGGAGGAGCAGCCCTGGGTGCGTTTGAACTTGCCAGGGATGGACAGGCACGGTGACAGCAGTGTCACAGGCATGGATACATCACCCAGAGAGGGAACAGCCTGCAGGGAGAGCAGCAGGGAGAAGGGGCTGTGCTGGAGGCACAGCAGGAAGTGCAACCGGGGGAGCAGCTCCAGCACTGCTGCTCCCTTAATGACAGCCCTTGGGGGGGACAAGGGATGGACAGAGCTGGGGGTGAAGCTTCCATGTTGCTGGTGAGCTCACTCCTGTTCCTGATCCCCTCAGGAAGCTGCACAAAGCAAGGTCACCCCATGGAAAAGAGCATCAGACAGGCTGCCTGATGTCTGTGCAGCATCTGCTGCCTCTCCACATCCCCTACCTCAGGTGCAATGTAGTCTGGGGTGCCACAGAAGGTCTTGGTGGTCACCCCATCCCAGATGTTCTCCTTGCACATGCCAAAGTCAGCGATCTTGATGTGCCCCTCGCTGTCCAGCATCACATTGTCCAGCTTCAGGTCTCTGCAAGGAGAAAGCAAAACCCCATGACACAAAGGCCACCTGTGAAGCCACCCAGCAAGGACACCAGTTGCTCAGCTCCAGGGGTTCCCCTGGGAATGAGCTCTGTCTTTGGCTCACACCCAGACCCTTTGTAGGACAACTTCTAGGGGAATGAGTGGGAATAAGTCAGGGACCCCTCAGCATGAAGAGGCATCCATCAGGATGAAGGGTTTGTGCTCCTTTTAATCCACAGGAGCACCATGCTGTGCAGGTCACTTGGTTTGCCCATGGTCCCCTGGGGTCCATGAAGAAGAGTGTGGCCAGCAGGTTGAGAGAGGTTCTCCTTCCTCTCTGGTCTGCCCTGGTGAGACCACATCTGGAGTACTGGGTGCAGCTCTGGGCTCTCCAGTTCAAAAAGGACAGGGACTTGCTGGAGAGGGTACAGGAAAGGTGTTTGAAAGACCCCTGGATGCGGTGCTGAAGGACATGGTTCAGTGGTGGTAGCTCAGCAGTAGTGGTGGGAGCATGAGCTCTGGGTGAGGTTGGGCTTGATGATCTCAAAGGCCTCTTCCAGCCTCATCAGTGCTAAGATCCCCTCAGAGCCCAGTGATGCTAGGAGGCTCCCAGCTCTGTGCTGGCTGCGTGGACCCAACAGGCAGCTGCCAGACCCCACCTGTGGGACCTTCAGAGAGCTGAGCCCCACGCCACAGGGCTGGGGGAGAGCTGGCAGTGGCTGGGAAGAGAGGCAGGAGAACTTGCTCACCTACCGGTAAATGATGCCTTTGCTCTGCAGGAAGAAGAGGCCAATGGCAATTTCTGCTGCATAGAATCTGCAATGAGAGGAGGGAAAGGCAGAGGGCAATGAAAGGAGGTGAATCAAAGTGGAACCTCCCCAGCCCCATCACACTGAGGGGAACGTGCTGGCCGCATGCAACCAGAGGGTGCAGACAGCCACAACGTGAGGCCCCCAGGCAGGTACCAGGCAGTGACACAACTCCCTCTGCAGGCATCAGGCAGGGGTGTGACCTTCCTGCTGGGGGCCAGCAGAGGACTGTCACTTCCTGTGACACAAGCTCTCATTAAGGAGAGCTGGAATCTGGGGTACTGAGTGCTGGTAACACGGCTAGGGAAGTCACTTGTCACCTCAGGGAGGCTGAGGAGGTAAGAGGCACTACCTCTGCTTTCTCCAGAGAACATTCTGGGTCTTGGAGGACTCTGCCTGGGTCATAGAATCATAGAATGCACTGGGTTGGAAGGGACCTTCAAAGGTCATCCAGTCCAAACCCCCTGCAGTCAGCAGGGACATCTGCAACTAGAGCATGTTGCTCAGAGTCCCACCACGCCTGACCCTGAAGGTCCAAATCACCTCATCAAAGCCACCCAGGGGATCAAACCCACCTGAACTCTGCTCAGTGGGGGTTTTTAATTAAGCATCTGAAAGCCCTGAAAACACAGTACAGGAGCAGGAGCCAAACCCCAGCAGCTCATACTCAGCTAGGTAACCCCAGCAGAGGAGCCAAAGACTCACCATTCCTCTTACACCCTAGGAAGGACACAAGGCAGGACAGAGGTGTGCTGGCAGCAGAGCAGCTGGCAGCTCACTGGGTGCTGCTGGTCCCTCCCAGGAAGCCTTCAAACCTCCCTGCCTGGTTCTTTTATGAGGATCAATGACGTTCCCCACCGACGAGTGCAATGCACCCCAGTGATGAGCCGGAGGCACCAGCACCCTTGGGCATCAGGCACAGGACCATCCTGTTCCTTCTGCCCTCCCTTTGGGCGCCACAAAAGCCTGTGGCTTGAGCTCCATCAGAAAGGGACACCAGGTATCAGCCCTGGGGGTGCCAGAGCAGGGCTGCTGAACTTACACAGCGTGGGGCTCCTTAAACCTCCCGACCTGCTGGATCTGGTACATCAGGTCGCCACCGTTGACGTATTCCATCACGAAGTACAGGCGGTCCTGCAGGAGCAACACCACACACTCAGCAGGGAGTCTGCAGGGGGCAGCAGGAAGGAGCAAGGCACCTGCCAGGGCTCTATTCTTCATGGCAAACATCAGAGAATCCACAAGGTTGGAAAAGACTTCAGAGATCAGCAAGTCCAACCTGACACCCAACACCTCAGGACTGCTAAACCATGGCACCAAGTGCCACATCCAGTTCCCTTCTTGAACACCTCCAGGGAGGATGACTCCACCACCTCCCTGGGCAGCACATTCCAATGGCCAACAACTCTCTCTGGGAAGAACTTTCTCCTCGCCTCCAGCCTAAACCTCCCCTGGCACAGCTTGAGACTGTGTCCTCTTGTTCTGGTGCTGCTTGCCTGGCAGAAGAGACCAACCCCCACCTGGCTACAACCTCCCTTCAGGGAGTTGTAGACAGCAATAAAGTCACCCCTGAGCCTCCTCTTCTCCAGGCTAAGCAACCCCAGCTCCCTCAGCCTCTCCTCACAGGGCTGTGCTCCAGACCCCTCCCCAGCCTTGTTGCCCTTCTCTGGACACCTTCAAGTCTCTCAGTGTCCTTCTTAAACTGAGGGGCCCAGAACTGGACACAGGACTCAAGGTGTGGCCTAAGCAGTGCTGAGCACAGGGCAGGATGACCTCCCTGCTCCTGCTGGCCACACCATTCCTGATGCAGGCCTGGATGCCATTGGCCTTCTTGGCCACCTGGGCACACTGCTGGCTCATCCCTGGAATCCAAAACATCCCAAGAACCCAAAACATCCCAGGAACCCAAACGACATCCCTGGGCTTGCCCAAGCCCTGAACCACAGAAGGAAGGACACAAAGGTTGGAGCCCTGCCAGAGCTTCAGCTCTGCAGTGTTCCAGAATAACTCATGACACTGCCCCTCATTTCCTCCTTAAGTCAATCATTAAATCCTTTCAGCTGGAGAAGATCCAAGACCATGAAGTCCAACCTTCAACCCAGCACCACCGTGGCCATCAAACCATGTCCCCAAGTGCCAGGGCCACACGTTTCTTGAACACCTCCAGGGATGGGGACTCCCCCAGCTCCCTGGGCAGCCTGTTCCAGTCCCTGACCACTCTGGCAGCAAAGAAATTGTTCCTCATCTCCAGCCTGCCCTGGAGGTTTATCACTAAACTTCCCCTGCATTCAAGACTCCAAGGACAAGGAGCCCAGAAGACGTGCAGATGTGTTACCATAGTAAGGACTAGGGAGTATCTGGGGTCCTCAGCTCCTCCAGCCCAGGGGCAGCACAGCCTGGCCATGCACAGAAGAATCCAATGTGGCACTGAGGAGGCAATGAGGCCATCTGCAACATGTGTTGCTGATGGGATGGAGGGCAGACTTTTGGCTTCTCAGGTGGTTGGGAGTTTCAGAGCAAACCCCTCTGTGACTGCCTCTGCCTCTGAGCTGCACCAGTCCAGCTCAGCAGGAGGCATGGGGCCCAGCAAGTCACCTTCTGCGGTCACCACCACACCAGTCACCCTCTGACAGCCACTGGGGAGCAAAGCAGCTCTGTGCAGCTGCTGCCTAAATATATCCCTTGGCTGCAGGGAGGAAGAAGATTGAGGAGATGGTCTCTCAAAGCAGCCAGCTGAGCTCCAAAAGCAGGAGCTGAGCTTTCCTCATTTGGGTGGAGAAGAGAATGCTTGGGAGGGGAAAAAAACTGTGATGAATAAAGCAGGCAGATGGCTAGGCAGGCTGTGAGACAGGGATGGGCATGCAGAGCTGTCCTGGCTCTGGGCTGCAGGCTCTGAGCATGGAAAAGCCCTCTGCAGAGCCCTGCATGGAGCTGGTACCACACCTCTCTCCTTGGGCAGCTCCTGGGGCTTTTCCAACACCCCCCTCCTGTTACAGAATCACAGACTCACAGAAAGGATCAAATTGGAAAGGACCCTCAAAGGTCATAGGATCAAATTGGAAAGGATCAAATTGGAAAGGACCCTCAAAGGTCATAGTGCCTGTCCCCCTGCACTCAGCAGGGACACCTCCAACTGGATCAAGCTGCCCAGGGCCACATTGAGTCTGATCTTGAATGTCTTCAGGGACAGGGCCTCAAACCACCTCCCTGGGCAGCCTGTTCCAGTGTCTCACCACCTCACTGTGCAGCTCTTCCTCCTGATGTCCAACCTAAACCCTGCTCCCTGAGGGTCCCTTCCAACCCAATGCAAACTGTGAAGCTGTGAATCATCAGAGAAGCTAAAATGTGTGACCAGAGCAGAGGCTGCTGCAGCTGCATCCACAGAGCTCCCGGGCTACCCTGCAGCCACCCCGAGGGACACTGGTCCTGCATGACTGGTGCCCCTGGGGCCCTGGAAAGGAAAAGGTCACAAACTCAGCACTGAAGCCAAGTGACTAAGATCCACTTTGCAGTGCCTCAGGCTCTCCCTGTTCAACGTTCAGGGCCCACCCAGCAGATGTGGCACCAGCACTCACCATGGTCTGAAAGCAGGAGTGGAGCTGGGTCAGGAAGGGAGGCTTCCCAGAGAGAGCCAGGACACGTTTCTCCACCATGGTGCACTCCACATCATCATCCTGGATGACAACATCCTTCTTCAGGATCTTCACAGCATACAGCTCATCTGTGCCCTTCCTCTCAGCCAGCATCACCTGCAGGAGGAGAGCACAGGGATCTGCATTGCTCCATGGCCAGCAGCTCAAAGTCACAGCTTGCTCATCATCCCAGAGCTCCCAGCAGAAGCCTGAAGAGACATTTGTGGTGCAGAAAGCTGCCAGAGGTACTCCCAGGAGGGTGCAGGAGCCTCGAGTCTAACAAGTACCACATCCCCTTCCTGGCCACAGCATCACCTTGAGGAGCCCAGCCCAAGGATCTCTGAGCCACGGATCACCTGACCTAAGGGTCAGGCCCTGCTTTGGCACCCTCAGGGTGCAAACAGCATTGTAGGGAAGCAGCAAGAGCTTGAGCAGAGAGCCCATCCAATGATGAAGTGGCAGAGAGCCAGCAGCGAGGCACCGCCGTGCACGCAGCAGCCAGACTTTCCCTGCCTCACCGCCACAGCACTCACTGATCAAAAACCCAGCTCCTTGCTGGGCCCTCACCCACCCAAAGCTGCCCTCACCCAGGGCAGTCCATCTAACCCCCATTCCAAACCAGCTTCACCCATTTGCAGGCTGGTTCATCACAACACCTGGGGTGTGCTGCTTCTGCTGCTGCAAAGCTCCCTTGTTAATCCCACGGGCCCCGGCGGGGATCCCCAGCCCCACCACCATGCTCCCAGCAGCAAGAGCTGCCCCTCAGGCTGCTGGCAAAGGAAATGGGCTCTGAAAGCACCTTGGCTTCCCACTTCCCCTCCTCACACCCCTTCTGTGGAAATGAATTCCTGTTTGTCTGAAAGAGGCTGCAGAAATCCCCCAGCCACCGCAGGAGCAGGCGCTGGGGGGTTGCAAAGCAAATTAAAAGGAGCCAACATCAACAGGGTGGAACTGAGAAGCAGTTCAGAGCTTGGCAGCCTGGCAGAGGAGACACCAGTGGGTCTCACAGAGGACTTCTGAGGCAGGCTTTGTGTGGAGCCTGCAGCTCTGCCCTCCCTGATGACTCTGAGCCATTTCAGGCCATTGCCCCCGTTTCTCCTCACTGCTTTTACAGGAGTTGAGATCCAGAGAGTCACCAAGCAGAGGTGCTAAGAAATGAGGCTGGCTGGGAAGTGCTAAAAGCAGGGAGGCTTTGGCCACTGGAAGGTGGTGGAGAAAGAGGCCCCTGAGCCTGGAGAAGAGCAGCCCCAGAGGGGTTCCGATCAGTGCTCAGCAACAGCTAAGGGGTGAGGGGCAAGAGGCTGGGGCCAGGCTCTTGTCAGTGGTGCCCAGACAAGGGGCAACAGACACAAACTGGAACCCAGGAGGTTCCATCTGAACAGGAGGAGAAACTTGTTTGGTGTGAGGGTGCTGGAGCTCTGGAGCAGGCTGCCCAGAGAGGTTGTGGAGTCTCCTTGTCTGGAGAGCTTCCAGCCCCAGCTGGCCATTGTGATCCTGGGCAGGCTGCTGTGGGTGCCCTGCTTCAGGAAGAGGTTGGACTGGGTGATGTTCACAGATCCCCTCCAGCCCCCAGCATGCTGGGATTCTGAGTTGTGCTCTGGCCCCTGGGCACGTGGATTCTGTGGCTTTTTCCAAGCTGAACAAGCTCTGGGTCTCTCAGCTTCTCTTCTTGAGAGTCAAGAGACCAAGTCCCAGCCCATGTGTGCCAGCTGCCCAGCCCTTCTGCCACATTGCATACCCAGAGAGGGGAGGGAAGCCTTCCACAGCCTGAAGATCATCATCACAGGGCATGAGAATTGTCTCCCACTGCAATCCAAAGCTGCAGAGACAAGAGAATCAGCCCCACAAGCTCCTCCAAGGCTGGCAGCTGACAGCCAGCTGGGCTGCAAAGGTCTGAGCAGAGCACACTGCTGCACCTCTTCTCTTCTTGTTACGGCACAGCCAGCCCAGGGTGGGCTGTGCCAACTGCTGCCTTCCCCAGGCAGAACATCTCCTTTCCATGCCACCAGGCACAGCTCCTGGGGGCTCTGATGGGACACTCAGGACCTTCAAGGAACCCTGAGGGCCTCCCTGAGTGCTCTTGGGCCGAAGATGTTGAGGCAGAACCGTGCAAAGCTGCAGCTTCTGAGCTGCTTTCCAAACCAGAGAACTTCTCCACCCCCCTAAACCTTGCTGCCTGGCTCCCTGGGACTCCATCTGCCAGCTGGCTCTCTGGAAAGCAGGCTGCATTCCCTTTGTAATGGTTTGGTGCAGAAAAGGCTGATATTTAAATGGTTTTCTTCCTGTAATCCAGACTATTTCTTTGGGAATGCTCCAGCAGAGAACTGGAGGTACTCGGCTGGTGAGTGCAGAGAGCGAGTTCACCACACCCCACGAGGCCAACACCCAGGTGCTCCTGACCCTGGAGAGGCACAGAATCCCAGCAGCCCAGCAAGCTGGGGTTGGAAGGCACCTCTGGACATCACCCACTCCAACCCCCTCCTAAAGCAGGGCACCCACAGCAGCCTGCCCAGGATCACAATGGCCAGCTGGGGCTGGAAGCTCTCCAGACAAGGAGACTCCACAACCTCTCTGGGCAGCCTGCTCCAGGCCTCCAGCACCCTCACACCAAACAAGCTTCTCCTCCTGTTCAGATGGAACCTCCTGGGTTCCAGTTTGTGTCTGTTGCCCCTTGTCCTGTCCCTGGGCACCACTGACAAGAGCCTGGCCCCAGCCTCTTGCACCCCCAGCCTTTAGCTGTTGCTGAGCACTGATCAGAATCCCTCTGGGGCTGCTCTTCTCCAGGCTCCACAGCCCCAGGGCTCTCAGCCTTTGCTGCTCACAGAGCTGCTCCAGGCCCCTCAGCATTTTCAGAGCCCTAATCACAGAATAGTTTTGGTTGGAAGAGCTTCAAGACCATCAAGTCCCACCATGAACCCAGCACTGCCAGGAAGTGCTGGAGAACAGCACAAAGCAGCAAACCTGAGCTGCTGGAGCCAAAGGGTTAAGAGGCTGCTGCCTGAGACAATGCCCTGACCCAGGCTGTTTATCCTCCCAAGAGCTCTCAGAGCCTGCTGGGACCAGCAGCAGGGCCTGGGAGGAGGGGTGCTGGCAGCACACAGCAGAGCAGTGGTGCCAGCCCTGGAGAAGGCTGTCAGTGCTGTGGCCATGCCCAGCTGCTCCACGCTCCAAGGGCTGGGCACGTGCCAGGAGTCAGCCTGGTAGCTGGGTTCCTCTCCCCAGGGATCTGTGCCCCTCTGCCCAGCTCCTCTCAAACATCTGCCACCTTCATGTAGGGGCAAAGCAAGCAGGCAGCAAAGCACCTCCTGCAGCAAGGCCCCACAGGCAGGCACCTTCTGCTGTGCCACCTTGGTGGCACTGTGCCACCTCTGCCCGTTGTGTCCCCTAGGCAGAGGGATACCAGGGATGCCACACTGTGCCACCTTGGTGTCCCCACAGGTAGGCAGAGGGATACCAGGGATGCAGAAGCTGTCACTGGACCTTAGTGTCCCCATGGACAGGCAGAGGGATGACAGGGATGCACTGTGCCACCTTGGTGTCCCCACCTTGGTGTCCCCATGGAGGGGCAGGGGATGCCAGGGCAGAAAGGAGCAGGGTGGTGTCACTGTGCCACCTTGGGCACTGTGCACCTTGACCTTGGGTGCCTGCCACCTTGTCCCCACTGTGCCACCTTGGTGTCCCCATGGACAGGCAGCAGGGTGGCAGGGCTGCAGGAGGTCACTGTGCCACCTTGGTGTCCCCACGGACAGGCAGCAGGGTGGCAGGGCTCACTGTGCCACCTTGGTGTCACTGTGCCACCTTGGTGTCCCCATGGACAGGCAGCAGGGTGGCAGGGCTGCAGGAGGGAGCTGTCACTGTGCCACCTTGGTGTCCCCACGTCAGGGGACAGGCAGCAGGGTGGCAGGGCTGCAGGAGGGAGCTGTCACTGTGCCACCTTGGTGTCCCCACGTCAGGGGACAGGCAGCAGGGTGGCAGGGCTGCAGGAGGGAGCTGTCACTGTGCCACCTTGGTGTCCCCACGTCAGGGGACAGGCAGCAGGGTGGCAGGGCTGGGAGGGAGCTGTCACTGTGCCACCTTGGTGTCCCCACGTCAGGGGACAGGCAGCAGGGTGGCAGGGCTGCAGGAGGGCGCTGTCACTGTGCCACCTTGGTGTCCCCACGTCAGGGGACAGGCAGCAGGGTGGCAGGGCTGCAGGAGGGCGCTGTCACTGTGCCACCTTGGTGTCCCCACGTCAGGGGACAGGCAGCAGGGTGGCAGGGCTGCAGGAGGGCGCTGTCACTGTGCCACCTTGGTGTCCCCACGTCAGGGGACAGGCAGCAGGGTGGCAGGGCTGCAGGAGGGCGCTGGGGGAGCAGCGCCAGGCGCAGGCACACGTGCAGCTGAGGCTGCATCCAGCCCCGGGAGCCAACGTGCTGCTTTAATCAGCACCAATTAGCATATTTATAACATTCTGTTCCAGGGACAGTTTCTGTCACACATCCCTTACATAAGCCACCAGCCCCACTGAAGCCTTTGCTAATGTTGCTCAAATTAAAAGAGAAGAGAGGTGGGGGAAACCACAACCAACGGCACTGCCAGCTGCCAGGCACAGACCTGGAAAGGGATTAGGAGGGGAGAGGGGAGAAGAGCAGGGGAGGGAGAACCACGTGGAAGCAGGGATGTGTGAATGTGATTGAGTGACAGCAGCACGGGCACAGGGCACTCCTGCCGCCCCAGGCTGCCAGCCCACAGCACAGGGGCAAAGCACAGAGGAAGATCAGCCTCCCCCCACCCATGGCAGCATCGCTGGCACAGGGAACACAGTAGGCTGATGCTACGGGGACCATCAGGAAGGCCTCATCCTCCTCCTGGCACAGATGCTTTGGCAGATCTCCAAGCTCTTCACCTTCAGAGAGGGAGCAGACACCCATCTGGAGAGGCAGCTCAAACGCTGGCAGCAGTGTTTGTGCTCCCCAGCTGACAGGTGAGCAGCACTCCCTGGAATGTCACCAAGTGATGGGGGAGCATGGGTGAGAAACTCCTTCCAGTGAGGGTGGGGAGACACTGGGACAGGGTGCCAGGGAGGTCACAGATGCCCCCTCCCAGGAGGTGTTCAAGGCCAGGCTGGATGAGGCCTTGAGCAACCTGGGCTGGTGGGAAGTGTCCCTGCCCATGGAACTGGATGAGCTTTAAGATCCCTTCCAACCTCAAGCAATCTATGAATCACTCCCTGGCATTCCCTCCTTACCCCTGCCACCCTCCCAGGGGCTGGGCCTGAAGGCAGAACAAGATTCCCTGCAAGTAATGCAATTCCCTAATCAGGGCAGTGTGGGACCAGCCAGCCCATCAGCAGCCACCACGCTGGGGCAATACCTCCTGCCTGCCCTGAGCACTGGAATGCCCAGAGGAAATCCTGACGAGGTTGGCAAGCCCCCAGGAAACACAAAGGCTCCAAATCACATCAGTGGTAGGAGGATGAAATTCTCCTACCACTCAGAACCAGTCTGGAAAGGCAATTAAAATGTTCATTTACATTGGTAATTATCACAGGGGAAAATCAGAGAATCAATAAGGCTGGAAAAGACCTCAGAGATCATCAAGTCCAACCTGTCACCCAGCCCCTCAGGACTACCAAACCATGGCACCAAGTGCCACATCCAATCCCCTCCTGAACACCTCCAGGGATGGTGACTCCACCACCTCCCTGGGCAGCACATTCCAATGGCCAACAACTCTCTCTGGGAAGAACTTTCTCCTCACCTCCAGCCTAAACCTCCCCTGGCACAGCTTGAGACTGTGTCCTCTTGTTCTGCTGCTGCTTGCCTGGGAGAAGAGACCAACCCCCCTCCTGGCTACAACCTCCCTTCAGGGAGTTGTAGACAGCAAGAAGGTGCCCTCCCTCCCCACCAAAAAAAAAGAAGAGAGGTTTAAAGACCCAGCACCCATCCTGCTTCCCAAGAGAGACCATCTGATGATGGTGATGGTCTGAGCAGACACCTTCAGGACTTCAGCTGAGCCACAGCCCAGAAAGGAGCCAGCCCGGGCTCCCATTGCCGTGGCACCAGTGCTGCCAGCCAGAGCCAGGACAGCCCACACTGCACAGCTCAGAGATGCTCCAAAGGGCCTGGAGGCAGAGAGGAGGCTGTAGGAGGAGGTTGTACTGCACCTTCCCAAAGCTGCCTTTGCCCAGCACCATCAGGAAGTTGAAGTCCGAAAGCTTCATCCGATCTCGGCTCCCGTTGTTGTCGAACTTGGAGATGGCGTTTGTGGTCTTCTCATCTGCAGCCTTGGACCCTGCTCCAATCTTGGCCCTCTGCAAGGATGTAGACAGGACAAAAGAGAAGCAGTTACTGAGAACAGTGGAGTGAAAGCTGAGGAAACCAGCCAGTGGTGCTCGCCACAGCCCAGCTTCACCAGGTCAGCACAGGTTAGGCCACACCTTGAGTCCTGTGTCCAGCTCTGGGCCACTCAGTTCAGGAAAGATGTTGAGGTGCTGGAAGGTGTCCAGAGGAGGGCAACAAAGCTGGGGAGGGGTTTGGAGCACAGCCCTGTGAGGAGAGGCTGAGGGAGCTGGGGTTGCTTAGCCTGCAGAAGAGGAGGCTCAGGGGAGACCTCATTGCTGTCTACATCTCCCTGAAGGGAGGTTGTAGCCAGGAGGGGTTGGTCTTTTCTCCCAGGTAAGCAGCACCAGAACAAGAGGACACAGTCTCAAGCTGTGCCAGGGGAGGTTTAGGCTGGATGTCAGGGAGAAGTTCTTAATAGAAAGAGATTGGCCATTGGAATGTGCTGCCCAGGGAGGTGGTGGAGTCACCATCACTGGAGGTGTTCAGAAAGAGACTGTCTGAGGCACTTGGTGCCATGGTTTAGTTGGTTAGATGGTGTTGGGTGATAGGTTAGACTTGATGACCTCAAAGGTCTTTTCCATCCTGGTTAATTCTGTATTCTGTATTCTATTCTGTCAAACCTACCCTCAGCTACAGGAACCTTCTCTGTGGGTGGGACACAGGTGGGCACCAGGCAAGTTATCAGCCCCAACACCTTGCACTGTTCAGCTGCTTCCCAGTTAGTCTCTGTGTGAGCCAAATTCCAGCCTCCCAGCATGGTGGGGTTGGAAGGGTCCCCTGTAGCTCACCCAGTCCAACCTCCTGCCCATGCAGCGGCACCCCCAGCAGCTTGCCCAGCATCATGACGGCCAAGTGGGGCTGGAAGCTCTCCAGACAAGGAGGCTCCACAACCTCTCTGGGCAGCCTTCTCCAGGGCTCCAGCACCCTCACACCAAGGAAGTTTCTCTTCCTGTTCAGATGCAACCTCCTGGGTTCCAGTAAGTGGGAACCACAGCTCCATTAGCCCTCTGCCTGCAGGCAGCAGGACACGGCACTGTGCACGCCCAGGGAGCTGCCCCACAACATGCTCTGCATCATCCCAGGGGCACAACAGAGCCTTAAATAAGCTTTGTTGTTGTTGTTGTTGTTGGGTTTTGCCCCCCTCAAAGCTGGTTTCTGTCTCTCACCTCAGCAGAACAGGGCCAGCTGAAAGAGACAGAGATGTGGTGCCGAGGGTTTAGCACCAGACTCGGCAGCGTTGGACGCTGGTCGGATTCCATGATCTCAAACTGCCTTTTCTACCCCAAAAGATCCTCTGGTTCCATACAACCCAAGTTATGGAGGCAGAACACAGGGATGCTCCCCCAGCCCCCACCTCAGAGAAGACTGAGAGGGGATTTCATACATGTTTATAAATGTCTGAGGGCCGGGGTCAGGGGGGAGGGGACAGGCTCTGCTCTGTTGCACCCCGGGATAGGACAAGGAGCAATGGATGTAAGCTGCAGCACAGGAGGTTCCACCTCAGCACAAGGGGGAACTTCCTTACTGTAAGAATAGAATAGAATAGAATAGAGTAGAATAGAATAGAATAGAATAGAATAGAATAGAATAGAATAGAATAGAATAGATAGAATAGAATAGAACAGAGTAGAATAGGATAGAGTGGAGTGGAGTGGGTGGAGTGGAGTGGAGTGGAGTGGAGTGGAGTGGAGTGGGTGGAGTGGAGTGGAGTGGAGTGGAGTGGAGTGGAGTGGAGTGGAATAACCAGGTTGGAAGAGACCTTTGAGATCATCGAGTCCAACCTATCACCCAACACCATCTAATCCACTAAACCATGGCACCAAGCACCCCATCCAGTCTCTTCCTAAACACCTCCAGGGATGGTGACTGCACCACCTCCCTGGGCAGCCCATTCCAATGGCCAGTAAGGGTCACAGAGCACTGGAACAGGATCCCCAGAGGGGCTGTGGAGTCTCCTCTGGAGACTTTCAGGGCCTGTCTGGATGCGTTCCTCCGTGACCTGAGCTGGATTGTATGGTCCTGCTCTGGCAGGGGGTTGGACTCATTGATCTCTTTGGGTCCCTTCCAAGCCCTGACATCCTGTGAGCTCCATTGCTGGCTGACACTGAAGGGAGATGCCCTCCTGTGCCAGTTCAGGCAGGAGGGTGGAAGCCACAAACCCCCTGAAGAGCCCAGCCTGGCCAGCAGCTCTCCTCCCGCAGCGCCCGGCAGCCGCAACCACAACCAGGCCGTGACGGAGCCTCACAACCCCTCCATGCTTTCAACTCCAACCCTCCTGGCTGGCTGGCCCCTGCCTCCTGGGGCCAGGGGCTGTGTCATTTGCAGGAGCAGGCGTTGCAGCAGCCATCTCCCAGTGCCTTCTGCCTTGCCTGGGCGAGCTCTGCGGCAGCGCGGGGCTGGCGCCCGGCTCAGCCTAGCATGAAATTCCATTAACCCGCTTCCAGCAGCTCAATTTGGCTGCTGATGGCAGCTCCTCCAGATAGCAGCTCCTCCAGATAGCACCCTCCCAAGTAATCTCCCAGCCTCTGCTGCTGCTGCTGCTAATTGGTTCTGGCGAGGTTCTCCACGCTGACAAAATCCCCCTGTCAAGGTCACCTGCAGCACCTGCACACGACCGGGCAAGGGAAGGGAAGGGGGAAGGGAAGGGAAGGGAAGGGAAGGGAAGGGAAGGGAAGGGAAGGGAAGGGAAGGAAGGGAAGGGAAGGGAAGGGAAGGGAAGGGAAGGAAGGGAAGGGAAGGGAAGGGGAAGGGAAGGGAAGGGAAGGGAAGGGAAGGGAAGGGAAGGGAAGGGGGAAGGGAAGGAAGGAAGGAAGGGAAGGGAAGGGAAGGGAAGGGAAGGGAAGGGAAGGGAAGGGAAGGGAAGGGAAGGGAAGGGGAAGGGAAGGGAAGGGAAGGGAAGGGAAGGAAGGGAAGGGAAGGCAAGGGAAGGGAAGGGGCAAGGCAAGGGAAGGGGCGGGGCAAGGCAAGGGAAGGGGCGGGGCAAGGCAAGGGAAGGGGCGGGGCAAGGCAAGGGAAGGGAAGGGGCAAGGCAAGGGAAGGGAAGGGGCAAGGCAAGGGAAGGGGAAGGGGCAAGGCAAGGGAAGGGAAGGGGCAAGGCAAGGGAAGGGAAGGGGCAAGGCAAGGGAAGGAAGGGGCAAGGCAAGGGAAGGGAAGGGGCAAGGGAAGGGAAGGGAAGGGGGCAAGGCAAGGGAAGGGAAGGGGCAAGGCAAGGGAAGGGGGGGCAAGGCAAGGGAAGAGAAGGGGCAAGGCAAGGGAAGAGAAGGGGCAAGGCAAGGGAAGAGAAGGGGCAAGGCAAGGGAAGGGAAGGGGCAAGGCAAGGGAAGGGAAGGGGCAAGGCAAGGGAAGGGAAGGGGCAAGGCAAGGGAAGGGAAGGGCAAGGCAAGGGAAGGGAAGGGGCAAGGCAAGGGAAGGGAAGGGGCAAGGCAAGGGAAGGGGCAAGGCAAGGGAAGGGGCAAGGCAAGGGAAGGGGCAAGGCAAGGGAAGGGGCAAGGCAAGGGGGAAGGGGCAAGGGCAAGGCAAGGGAAGGGGCAAGGGCAAGGCAAGGGAAGGGGCAAGGGCAAGGCAAGGGAAGGGGCAAGGGCAAGGCAAGGGAAGGGGCAAGGGCAAGGCAAGGGGAAAGGGCAAGGGCAAGGCAAGGGCAAGGCAAGGGCAAGGCAAGGGCAAGGCAAGGGCAAGGCAAGGGCAAGGCAAGGGCAAGGCAAGGGCAAGGCAAGGCAGTTTCCAGGCTTTGCTAACAGTTTAGGAAAGATGTTGAGTTGCTGGAAGGTGTCCAGAGAAGGGCAACAAAGCTGGGGAGGGGTCTGGAGCACAGCCCTGTGAGGAGAGGCTGAGGGAGCTGGGGTTGCTTAGCCTGCAGAAGAGGAGGCTCAGGGGAGACCTTCTTGCTCTCTACAACTACCTGAAGGGAGGTTGTAGCCAGGAGGGGGTTGGTCTCTTCTGCCAGGCAAGCAGCACCAGAACAAGAGGACACAGTCTCAAGCTGTGCCAGGGGAGGTTTAGGCTGGATGTTAGGGAGAAGTTCTTCCTAGAAAGAGAGATTGGCCATTGGAATGTGCTGCCCAGGGAGGTGGTGGAGTCCCCATCCCTGGAGGTGTTTAGGAAGAGACTGGGTGGGGTGCTTGGTGCCATGGTTTAGTTGATCAGATGGTGTTGGGTGATAGGTTGGACTCAATGATCTTTGAGGTCTCTTCCAACCTGGTTAATTCCATTCCATTCCATTCCATTCCATTCCATTCCATTCCATTCCATTCCATTCCATTCCATTCCATTCCATTCCATTCCATTCCATTCCATTCCATTTCTCAACATCTGCCCCAAGGAAACTGTCCAGCCACCACCACTACCTGCTCCTGCCATCAGCAGAGCCACAGGAGCACAGAGTCATGGAATGGTTTGGAGTGGAAATGACCTTAAAGATCATCCAATTCCAACTCCCCCTCACCATGGAGTCACCCAAAGATGTGGTTGAGGTCCCTTCTATTCTACTCTGCTCTGCTCTACTCTACTCATCCCTGGAGACATTCAAGGTTGAACTTGATGGAGCCCTGAGCAACCTGATCTAGTTTGAGATGAGTCTGAGAGAAGGCTCCAAGGAGACCTAATTGTGGCCTTCCAGGATCTGAAGGGGGCTACAAGAAAGCTGGGGAGGGACTTTTGAGGGTGTCAGGGAGTGATAGGACTGAGGGGAATGGAACAAAAATAGCAATGGGTAGATTCAGATTGGATGTTAGGAAGAAGTTCTTCCCCATGAGGGTGGTGAGAGACTGGCACAGGCTGCCCAGGGAGGTGGTGGAAGCCTCATGCCTGGAGGTGTTTAAGGCCAGGCTGGAGGTGGCTCTGAGCAACCTGATGTGAGGTGTCCCTGCCCATGGCAGGGGTTGGAACTGACTGATCCTTGAGGTGCCTTCCAACCCTGACAGTTCTATGATTCTGTGTCCCTGCTCACTGCATGGGGCTGGACAAGAGGACCATCAAGGGTCCCTTCCAACCCGATGCACTCTGTGATTCTTCCACGAGACCAGGGCTGCTCAAGGCCTCAGCCAGCCTGGCTTTGAACAGGTCCAGGGGCAGGGCACCCCCAGCTTCCCTGGACAACCTGTTTCAGTGTCTGCTTCCCAGTGTCCTACCCTCCTGTTGCTGCTCCTGAGCTGGTGTTTGAAGAGAGGCTGCTTCCATCACACTGAGCCCTGCACTTGACCTGAATCTGCAGCATCAGGGGGAGCTGAGATGAAAAGAGGAGTGATTGAACAGGCTCAGCGTGGGGCTTGGCAAAAGAGAGCCCACACCAAGAGTCAGGGAGATGGGAAGATCATCATCACCCAGGTGAAGCCTTCTGCTTTTGCTGGGGGTGTCTCTAGTGCCTCTCTCAGTGAGCCTGACCTGCTGTGAATGCCCTCCTGATGCTCACACCATCTCAGCACCTCGTTGAGGTCTGCAGCTGGAGCATACCAAGCACTACTCACCACATTTGTCACAGAAAGCTCTTGACCCTCCCCAGCCAGCTCCATTTGTCAGCCTTAATTGACTACATCTGAATTCCTGCAGCAGCAGCTGATGGTCACATCCATCAAGCTGTCCAGGGAAGAGGCTGATAAAGACCCAGCAGAGCTGGCAGGGGTGCAGCACAGGGCTTCACGCTCTGCTTTTGTCTCAGGATGGTTTCCTGCCAAGCCTGGGATGTGCCCACTGCAGCAGCAGGACCTCAGCCAAGAACAGCACCTTCAGAAGGGGCTCTGCTCTGCCTGGCAGCTCCATGAGCATCCACATATCTTCTGTGTCATCCAAGCTGACCCCTCAGTCCCTTCTGCTGGGTGCTTTTGTGGTGTGAAGGCATAACACAGAGAATTGTTTGGCTTGGAAAAGTCCTCTGAGACCATCCAGTCCAACCATCAACCCAGCACCACCAAGGCCACCAAACCATGTCCCCAGGTGCCATGGACACAGGTTTCTTGAACACCTCCAGGGATGGAGGACTGGAATGTGCTGCCCAGGGAGGTGGTGGAGTCACTGCCCCTGGAGATCTCCAGGAAAAGCCTGGAGGAGGCACTTAGTGCCATGGCCTGGCTGATTGGATAGGGCTGGGTGATAGGTTGGGCTGGATGATCTTGGATGATCTTCCAACCTGGTTGATTCTGTGGTGACTCCACCACCTCCCTGGGCAGCCTCTTCCAATCCCTGACCACTCTTGCAGCAAAGAAATCTTTTCTCATCTCCAACCTCACCCTCCCCTGGCTCAACCTCAGGCCTTTTTCTCTCAGAGCAATTGAACCCTGCACTTCCAGCTCCTAGTGAATCCAAACCCTGCCTTAACTTGCCCTTCTGCAAACCCCAATGAAAGAGGATAGAGTAGAGTAGAGTAGAGTAGAGTAGAGTAGGGTAGAGTAGAGTAGAGTAGAGTAGAGTAGAGTAGAGTAGAGTAGAGTAGAGTAGAGTAGAGTAGAGTAGAGTATAGAATAGAATAAACCAGGTTGGAAGAGACCTTTGAGATCATCGAGTCCAACCTATCACCCAACACCAGGTACTCAACTAAACCATGGCACCAAGCACCCCATCCAGTCTCTTCCTAAACACCTCCAGGGATGGGGACTCCACCACCTCCCTGGGCAGCACATTCCAATGGCCAACAACTCTCTCTGGGAAGAACTTTCTCCTCACCTCCAGCCTAAACTTCCCCTGGTGCAGCTTGAGACTGTGTCCTCTTGTTCTGGTGCTGGGTGCCTGGGAGAAGAGACCAACCCCCACCTGGCTACAACCTCCCTTCAGGGAGTTGTAGAGAGCAAGAAGGTGTCCCCTAAGCCTCCTCTTCTCCAGGCTAAGCAACCCCAGCTCCCTCAGCCTCTCCTCACAGGGCTGTGCTCCAGGCCCCTCCCCAGCTTTGTTTCCCTTCTCTGGACACCTTCCAGCACCTCAACATCTTTCCTAAACTGAGGGGCCCAGAGCTGGACACAGGACTCAAGGTGTGGCCTAAATGCTGCCCTTTGGCTCAGCCATCCCAGCTCCCTATCATTCTTGGGCTGCTTTTGCTCCTGGCTCTCCATGTGGCTTGTGCTGGAGGACCTGTGCAGCTGGAATGGTCCAAGGAGTGACCAGGTCCCTGCTGAAAGCCCCCAGCCTGGCATGGTGCCATCACCCAACCTCTTGCAGATCCATCACAAACTTCCCCTTCCCATCTGGTTCCTGTTAATTATTCCATGCAGCCAAAGCATTGCTGGAAAGCTTCAAACCTTCAGAGGGACTTTTGGTTGCTAAATGCAACAGAACAACTTCAAGAGCTGGTGTCCCACAGAGCCTCAGGGAGAACCAGCCAAGGGCACAAGCCCCCCAGGAGAGGGTGCAAAGTGGGAAGAGGGAGGAGTGAGGCTGTACCCTGTTCTGTGTTCCCTGAGCTGCTGGAGGAGGAGCTGTCAGGGAGAAACCCCTGCTAAGGCCATGGCAGGCAGTTAGGAACCCCTGAGCCCCCAGGAAACATCAACTCACCTCAAATTTCTGCCTCAGCTCCTCATTTCCTTCTTCTCCCTCGGGAGGCACCGGGACGTTGAAATACTCTCCCTCCTCCTGGCTCAGCAGCTTGAACCTGGAGAGAGAGGGACAGGGAGAAGGCTGGGTCAGGATGCAGGAGCAGGGAAAGGCAGGGCCATGGGCAGGCTGGATCTCATCTCACACTCTGAGCACAGCTCTGCCTCTGCTCTCCCCCACCCAAGTGACCCTTCCCCGAGGTTAGAAGACCCCCCAAGCCTCCACTCCTCCTCTTATCCAGACTGAACACCCCCAGGTCCCTCAGCTGCTCCTCCCCAGCCCTGTTCTCCAGACCCTTCTCCAGCTTTGTTGCCCTTCTCTGGACCTGCTCCAGCCCCTCAATGTCCTTCTTGGGGTGATGGGTCCAAGAGTGAAGGCATGACCTCAGTAGTGCCCAGTACTGGGAGATGATCCCTGCCCTGGACCTGCTGGCCACACACTCACTGCCACAAGCCATTGTCAGCATGGCCAGACTCTACCTGTAGCCCCAGCATGGGTGGGTTTCCCTGTGGGGATGCAGACACCAGGCAGGATGAGGTGGATGTTGCCAGGACCACCCTCACCTCTGCCCTCTAAGTGCCAGGGCAGGTGGTGGGTGCCCTGTGTGGTGCCAGGTGCTGTGTGGGCAGGACAGTCACACAATTCTAGAATGGTTTGGGTTGGAAGGGACCTTAAAGATCATTTAGTTCCAAACCCCTGCCATGGGCAGGGGCACCTCACACTAGATCAGGCTGGCCAGAGCCTCATCCAGCCTGGTCTTAAACACCTCCAGGGAGGGGGCAGCCACAACCCCCCTGGGCAACCTCTTCCAGTGTCTCCCCACCCTCACTGGAAAGAATTTCTTCCTGCTGTCTCATCTGAGCTGCTAATTTCTCCTCCTCTTCTGCTTTCAGTGAGCCATGAAGAGCTTCCATGGAGGGGCCAGCCAGAGCCTGGGCTGTTTGCTCAGCTCTTGCAATGCAGATCAATGCTGTGCAGGGTTTGGGCTCACACAGAAGCTGTGTCGGCACAAACCACCGCTCAAAGTACGTCCCCAGCCCTTTTCCTGCTCCCAGCCAGCTCTCCTGCATGCCTGATGGAGCCACATTGGGAATTCAACCAGAAAAGGCTGGGAAACACCTGGAAGAAGATGCCCACCTTCTCCTGATGCCTACATAGCATCCCCGTGGCTGTGCCTGCCAGTGGCACGGAAAAGCCTCCTGAGCTCCCATCCCTGCAAGGGGCAGGAGGATGCACGGGAGGTGAACACAAAACCAGCCCACACTGGGGCCTCAGTCAGGTGCTGTGCTGGCACCAAGGGACATCCCAGAGCCCACCACAGCAACAGCCATGGTCACCAGCCTGAGAAGTCACTAGCCTGAAATAGGGAGATTCAGGCTAGATGTGAGGAAGAAGTTCTTCACCATGACAGTGGTGAAGCCCTGGAATGGGTTATCCAGGGAGGTGGTTGAGGCCCCGTCCCTGGAGGTGTTTAAGCCCAGGCTGGACGAGGCTCTGGCCAGCCTGATCTAGTGTGGGGTGTCCCTGCCCATGGCAGGGGTTGGAACTAGATGATCCTTGTGGTCCCTTCCAACCCTGACTGATTCTAAGTGGAGCTGTGGCTCCTTACACCTTGGAGAGTGTGCTGGCAAAGGATGATGGGCTGCCACCTCCTGTGGTCCTTAGGGCCACAGGTTAGCACCTGACGTGGAAGAGCTAGAGAACAGTGGGACTTGGTGCTCTTGAAGGTCTCTTCCAACCAAGGTGATTCTGTCTCCCACCAGGGCTGCCACAACTTGCAGCATTTTCCACCAGGGCTCCAACAGCTTCCACCATGGCTCCAGCATCTTCCACCACACCCCAAAGGATCCAGACTGTACAAGAAGATCCCCACAGCACTCTGAAAACTGTTCCAGCTCTTACCATCCATCGACTCCTGACTTCTGCAGCTCAGAGATGCCAAAGGACAAGGAGCCCATGAAATCATTCCTGCTGGTCAGATCCCAGTCCCAGATCTCCACAGACAACCTCCTGTCTTTGTCTGCCTCCTTCAGTTGGCTGGAAGAGAGAAAGGATACAGGGGAGGTTTTACTCTGGAAGCCCTTGCTCCAGCCCCTATCCCCAGAAGGTGGATGCCAAGTGAGGGGTTGGACTTCAGTGACCACAGAGGACTTCAATTTCCCACCCACATCCATTTCAAAGGCAGAAGAGACAGCTCCTGCCCTCAAACAGCTTTCACCAGGGGGCAGGGGCAGAGGTTTGAGTCTCTCTGAGTCACCACAAAGGGCGGTTCCGGAGTTCCATCAGCCCAGTGTCTCTGCACAACTAAAACTAGGGGGAACACAGCTCCCAGGGAGGAGAGAAAGCAGTGTACAGGTGCCAAGGCTTGGGGTGTCTTTGCACTCACAATTTAAATGTCTCATTCCACTCAGGATTCAGGGAGCACTTGATGGTTTTGGTCTTCTGTTTGCTCTCGTTTTTGGGGTCGGGGATTAGCTTAAGCTTCACGTAGGGATCCGACAAGCCATTGGGATCCATAGGAACGAGGTTTTTAGCATCTCTGACTGGGGAGGAGAGAAAGGGATTAAATTCAGCATTCAAACTATAAAAATAGCCAACAACTGACAACTTCCCTGAGAGCCAGGAGGGGGGTATAAAATAGTGGTTGAGAGGAGAATTAAAATGGAAGGTGAGCAGACCCAGACGCTGCAGGAGGAAGAACCTACAGGCACCAATGCAAAGCAGCTCCAGCCCCAACGGGCAAGGGAGGCTCAAGGGTCACTTCCAGAGACTGTTTCACTCTCTGCTGGGATCACCTGGTGCCTGCTTTGTGTTTCAAATGGCTCAAAGCTCTTTGTTTCCTCTTAGAATCCTAGAATGGGTTGGGTTGGAAGGGACCTCAAAGCTCATCCAGTTTCGACCCCCTGCCACAGGCAGGGACACCTCCACCAGCCCAGGTTGCTCCAGGCCTCATCCAGCCTGGCCTTGAACACAGCCTCCCTGGGAAACCTGTTCCAGTGTCTCTCCACCCTCTACATAATTTCTTCCTAATCTCCAGTCTCAGTCTCCCCTCTTCCAGCTCAGAGCCACTGCCTCTCATCCTGTCACTCCAAGCCCTTGTCAAAAGCCCTCCCCAGTTCTCCTGGAGCCCCTTCAGGTACAGGAAAGCTGCTCTAACTTCTCCCTGGAGCCTTCTCTTCTCCAGGCTGAACAACTCCTGCTCCCTCAGCCAGTCCCCATAGGGAAGGTGCTCCAGCCTGTGATCATCCTCAGCCCTCTTCTGGACCCACTCCAGCAGCTCCAGGTCCCTCTTATGCTGGGGGCTCCAGAACGAGCCAGTGCTCCAAGTGGGGTCTCACCAGAGCAGTCTGGAGGGAAGGATCACCTCACCCATGCTGCTGGTCACACTGGTTAGCAGGTGCCTTGGTCTTGCACCTTGGTAAGCAGGTTGCACCCAGCTGCACCTTCCTTTTGGGCCAAATGGGATCATGGGGATGGAGCTTCCCACAGACAGTGGGAAGAGCAACCAAACAGGGGAGAGCAGAACCAGCAGGCAGCAGCAGAGGAGCTGCATCCAGCCCCAAGCTTTCCTTTCAGGTCCCTTCAGGCTCAGCTGCTGTGTGCCCAAGGGCCCAACCCAGGGGATGCCCATGGGGAGAGGGACAGCAGCATCCTGGGGCCAGGAGCTGGAGCATCTCCCCAGGGAGCAGAACAAGGAGCAGAAGAGGGAAGAGCAGCCCCGTGGTGACCTCAGCTGCTGGTAATTGGATTGTGCCTGACAAATCGAATCCACTCAGGCTCATTAAGTCAAAGAGGGGTTATCTCCTGGGACAAAGGTCTGATCTTCCCTCTGGCTGCAACAAAGACCTCAGAGATGGAAGGTCTGATTGGACATGAGGGAGCAGAGCAACAACCAGGAGAAAAGCTGCTTCTGAGACAGTCCAGAGCAGAAACTGCTGCCCTCAGGAGGCAGCAGACACGTCTCCCATGGGTGCTTCCACACCTTCTCCTGCTCAAACTGCAGGGCTGGGGGCTTCCCTCCCACCCCTCCCTGGCACAGCATTGTGCCCACGACCATCTCTCCAGGTCCAGTGCTCCGGGGTCAGGCATGGAAGGTTGTGTTGTGTCAGGAGCAGAGAACTCAGCACTGCTTGAAATGCCACCAGATCCCACCAGCAGCTCTCCTGTGGGGTCCTCTGGGGGTACAGCTTCCCTCATACATCCTAACCCCAAGGAGCAGAGGACTCCAGCTGCTGTGAAGTGCTGCAGGATGTTAAAACCCCAAAAGCCAGCATGGTGGGGTTGGAAGGGACCTCTGAAGCTCATCCAGTCCAGGCCCCTGCTCAAGCAGGACACCCACAGCAGCTTGCCCAGGATCACAATGGCCAGGTGGGGTTGGAAGCTCTCCAGACAAGGAGACTCCAGGACCCCTCTGGGCAGCCTGCTAAGATCCTTTGAGGGAGTCAGCAGGACTCAAAACAATCCCTCAGCTCCCAGCCCACTAGTGAGGCATTTCTCAGGCCAGGCTGGCAGCCAGCTGGTTCTGGAAAGCACATCAAAGCTCTCCAGGCTGCAGCCCGCTGCTGGCCTCCTGAAGCGTTGCCCAGCTCCCAGCTCCACAGAAGAAACCCAGAGCTGCACTCCCAAACCAGCTCCTGAGTCCAAGCTGGCAACCCTGCCAGCAGCTCAGGAGGCAGAGCTGCTGGGAATCATCTCCTGCCCATGCCAGGTGCTGGGGGGATTCCAGCTTTAGATACTCTTCAGACTCCCGAGATGAGGCAGCCACAGGAGCCAGAGCCACCTCCTGCCCCTCTGGCAGAAAAGGAAGGACTGACCTCGGTGGTGACAGCCCCAGGGGCAGCACCACACAGTGACCCTGCTGTGGAGGCCATCATGCCCAGCACTGGTTGGATCTCCTGGCTGGGAGGGTGAGGCCCATGGCTGGGGTCAGGGATACTGGTGTGGCATCAGCACTGACTAAGAGCTCTCTGTTGCTGTCTGGAAGAGGACCTGTGTCAAGGGCTCTGGTCCCTGGGCAGTGCCCTCCTGTAGATTCTTTTAGGCAGCAGAGATCTGCTGGGAGCTGGGAACCCTGCCCATGATGTCTCTCCTAAACATGCTATCACCCCTCAGATGGGTGCTTAGTGGGGCTCAGAGCATCACAGAGGCATTTGGGTTGGAGAAAGATCTCCAAGATCATCCAGTCCAACCATCAGCCCAACACCACTGTGGCTACTAAACCATGTCCCCAAGTGCCATGGCCACAGGTTTCTTCAACAGCTCCAGGGATGGGGACTCCACTCCACTGGGTGATAAGTTGGGCTGGATGATCTTGGATGATCTTCCAACCTGGTTGATTCTGTGGTGACTCCACCACCTCCCTGGGCAGCCTCTTCCAATCCCTGACCACTCTTGCAGCAAAGAAATCTTTTCTCATCTCCAACCTCACCCTCCCCTGGCTCAACCTCAGGCCTTTTCCTCTCAGAACAATTGAACCCTGCACTTCCAGCTCCTAGTGAATCCAAACCCTGCCTTAACTTGCCCTTCTGCAAACCCCAATGAAAGAGGATAGAGTAGAGTAGAGTGGAGTGGAGTGGAGTGGAGTGGAGTGGAGTAGAGTAGAGTAGAGTAGAGTAGAGTAGAGTAGAGTAGAGTAGAGTAGAGTAGAGTAGAGTAGAGTAGAGTAGAGTAGAGTAGAATAGAATAAACCAGGTTTGAAAAGACCTTTGAGATCAGCAAGTCCAACCTATCACCCAACACCATGTAATCAACTCAACCATGGCACCGAGTGCCACATCCAATCCCCTCCTGAACACCTCCAGGGATGGGGACTCCACCACCTCCCTGGGCAGCACATTCCAATAGCCAACAACTCTCTCTGGGAAGAACTTTGTCCTCACCTTCAGCCTAAACCTCCCCTGGCACAGTTTGAGACTGTGTCCTCTTGTTCTGGTGCTGGTTGCCTGGGAGAAGAGACCAACCCCCTCCTGGCTACAACCTCCCTTCAGGTAGTTGTAGACAGCAACAAGGTCTCCCCTGAGCCTCCTCTTCTCCAGGCTAAGCAACCCCAGCTCCCTCAGCCTCTCCTCACAGGGCTGTGCTCCAGACCCCTCCCCAGCTTTGTTGCCCTTCTCTGGACACCTTCCAGCAGCTCAACATCTTCCCTAAGCTGAGGGCCCCAGAGCTGGACACTGGAGCTGAGTCAGCCTCTGTCGTTTCTCAGGCCATTGTTACACTTCTTTAAGGAACAGGAAAAGCAATTCCTGACCCTGGCACTCAGTCCCTGCCCTGAAGCACGGGATGTGATTACCTCACCTCACTGTCTCAGCCTGCAGCCCCCAGCACATTTCATTCAATAGGAAGTGGGTTTTTTTTTTTTTTATCTCTTCCTTTGAAAAACCCAACAGAAAAAACCCCACACCCAACCAAAAGCCAAGCCCAAATGCTTCTGCTTGACCTTAAGGAACCCCCTGACTCAAGCAGAAACCCACAACGAGGTGAAAGCAAAAGAAACACCACCCCCCCAGGAAGTGCAGTGCTGAGACCTAGTGCTGAGGGGAAGCTGCTCCTCTCCAACAGCTTCTGGCACTCCTCTGACAGCTACCTTTGATGGAGAATAGTTTTAGATCTGCCTTCTCCTGACAGCTCTGTGCAGCATTAAGTAGTAACACCACTATTAATAGTGATGAGGGAGAAAATGCCAACCACAAGTTAAAGCAGCTGGGCTTAAACCACTGTGGGTTACCCAGCCCAGCTGGGGCTGAGGAGAAGCTGCCCTGGCTCCAGCCTGTGCTCAGGGAGAGGCTTCAGCACCACAGAACCTTGGTAAGGGTTGGAAGGGACCCCTGGAGATCACCCAGCCCAATCTCCCTGCTCAGGCAGGGGGCACCCACAGCAGCTTGCCCAGGATCCCAGTGGCCAGGTGGGGTTGGAAGATTACTCCACAACCTCCCCTGGCAGCCTGCTCCAGGGCTCCAGCACCCTCACACCAAGCAAGCTTCTCCTCCTGTTCAGGTAGAACCTTCTGGGCTCCACTTTGCACCCTTTGCCCCCTGTCCAGGCACTGGACGTGGATAAAAGAGATGGGGGTCACGAGGACCTTCAGCTCTTGCTGAGCACTGATCAGATCCCCCTGGGGCTGCCCTTCTCCAGGCTCAACAGCCTCAGGGCTCTCAGCCTCTCCTCACAGAGGTGCTCCAGGATCTCAGCATCTCCACTGATGTCTTAGTACAAGGATCTTGGCTTTCAATGGCTCTGGGGAGGTGTCTTTGAATGGGGGGGCAGTGCTGGCAGTGCCCAAATCCCTTCCACACACCATGGGTACCTGCACACACTCACAGGGCACAGGTGGATGTAACACAGGTGTGCCAGGGCTTGGCACAGGCTGTGTCACTGCCATGAGCAAGGTGTCACCTGCTCCACCACGCAGGGCCAGAGGTGCTGCATGGTATTGGAATAACTCACTTTGCAAAATCATAGAATCACAGAGTGGTTTGGGTTGGAAAGGTCCTTACAGCTCCTCCAGTTCCAACCCCCTGCCATGGGCAGGGACACCTCCCACCAGCCCAGCTTGCTCAGGGCCTCATCCAGCCTGGCCTTCAACACCTCCAGGGAGGGGGCAGCCACAACCTCCCTGGGCAGCCTGTTCCAGTGTCTCACATGAATTATTCAGGCAACAGTTGTGAATTGCCCAGGCAGCCCCAGCTGCAGGACAGGCTTGGGAGGAGACACTTGCCCCAGACATCCACATCTCCAGCAGAGCACACGGGGAGAGAGAGCCAATGCCCAGAGCAGGGGACAGGCAGCTCCTTCCAGCCATGGAGGTCATGGCCACAAGCTCCCAGCAGCTGCAAGAGCAGGGCAAGGTCCTTTCTCCATTTCCAATGAGAGCTGCACCCTGGAGGAGGGTGTCAGAGATCCAGGAGGATCAGGGAGGGATGCAGCACTCGGGTATCTATCATGTCCCTCTCCCGGTGATGGGGAGGGGCTCTTACAGGTCTCCACCAGGAAAACCACCCTGAAGACCACTTCACTGCAAGTCCTACCATGAGGCATGGTCCTGCTGAGCTCTGCTGCCAGCCAAGGTGGTGGCAAGCAGGAGAGGATACACACAGCAAGCAAAGGGGCTGGTGCCCCACCAACAGCAAACTGGGGAAGGAGCAGACCACAGCCCACCTTCAGGTCTGCTCCCCACCTGCAAGGTGGGTCCAAAGGGACTCTGCTCCCCTGCCCTCCAGAACAGCACCCCTTGACCCAAAGACATCTCCTGGGCATGGGAGATGCTGCCCAGCCCTACATCTGCCTGGGGTGGTGGCTCTGCTGATGGCTGATAGCTGGGTTCCAAGGGAAGGGAAGATTCATGTGCTGGCTAAATAAAGCTCAGAAAGCTCTCTGCTAAATCTGCAGTGCCAGCTGGGGGCTCACTTCTATGTTAAGAAAGAAAAAGCCTACAAGAAAACCCACTCCCAGCCTGCTCCTAGAGACAGCTTGAGCTGGCTGCCAAAGCCTTCACCTCCACCCCTCAGCAAGCAGGGCTGGCACCACAGCCCCACTGCAGAACGTTCTCTTCCCACTGCCCACCACAGCAAAAGAACCCTCAGGGGGTCTCAAAGCCATGGAGATGAAGTGCTGAAGGACATGGTTGAGTGGTGACCTGGCAGTCCTGGGGCAAAGGTTGGACTCCACGACCCTAAAGGGCTTTTCCAACCTCAGTGATTCTGTGTGTGTTGTTTGGAGAAGAGGAGGCTGAGGGGAGACCTCAGTGCTCTCTGCAGCTCCTTGAAAAGAGGCTGGAGCCAGGTGGGGGGTGGTCTCTCCTCAACAATATCAGGTGATAGAAAGAGAGGAAATGGCCTGAAATCGTGCCAGGGGAAGGTTAGGTTGGAGATGGGGAAAAATTTCTATGCTGCAAGAGTGGTCAGGGATTGGAAGAGGCTGCCCAGGGAGGTGGTGGAGTCCCCAGCCCTGCAGCTGTTCAGCAAATGCGTGGCCATGGCACCCTGGGACGTGGTTTAGTGGTTGGAGGCTGGACTGGGTGATCCCAAAGGTCTCTTCCAACTCAGACAATTCCATGATGCTGACCCTCGCTGGCAGCAGGATGAGGACAGTGGTGGCAGGGCACAGGGACAGCCCCGGCAGAGGCCAGGTGCCACTCAAAGCCACAGGGAGGGTTTGCCCCCGAGCCCTGCCGTTTCTCTGCTCCCCTCTGGCAGCAGCTCCTGCAGCTCAGGCACAGCAGAGCTTTTGTCATTCATAAAACCAGCAGCTCCCTGCAGGGCCAGCCCCTGCCCACAAAGAGAGGGGAAAAAACCAAACAACAACCAGCCCCCAACCGAACCCGGGCCCAGCCGCCTGCCGCGCCGCAGACGGCGGAGCGCTGCCAGCCCCAGGCCGCGGCGTCCCCTTGGCCTCTGCTGCCACCTGCTGGCCCCTGCCGGCACCTGCCCGTGCCCGGCGCTGCCAAGCGCACGGCCACCGCCGCCTCGCACGCCGCACACCCGCTTGGGACAGCTGCCCACAGCTCTGGGCAGGGCTCTCCACGCCTGGTGCCGCAGAGAGCAGCCCTCGTCCCTCCGCCAGAAGCTGTGTTTCGCCAGAGGAACTCGCTCCGGGCTGTGCAGGCTGCCGTGGGTGCCCTGCTTGAGTCACAGAATCAACCAGGTTGGAAAAGACCTCAAAGATCATCAAGTCCAACCTATTGCCTAATGCCTAACACCTCCTGACAGCTAAACCATGGCTCCAAGTGCCACAGCCAAGCCTTTTTGAGCACCTCCAGGGACAGCGACTCCAGCACCTCCCTGGGCAGCACATTCCAATGGCCCACAACTCTCTCTGGGAAGAACTTTCTCCTCACCTCCAGCCTAAACCTCCCCTGGCACAGCTTGAGACTGTGTCCTCTTGTTCTGGTGCTGGTTGCCTGGGAGAAGAGACCAACCCCCACCTGGCTACAACCTCCCTTCAGGTAGTTGTAGACAGCAACAAGGTCTCCCCTGAGCCTCCTCTTCTGCAGGCTAAACAACCCCAGCAGGGGAGTTGGACTGGATGAGCTCCAGAGGTCCTTTCCAACCCCTCCATGCTGTGATCGAAGGTACCTGTGCACCACAGCTCCCTCTGTCCTCCCCCACCCCAACAGCTCCAGCCCCACCCCCGTTCTGCTGACCCTGGCAGGGAGGTGTTCCTGGGAGAAGCAGAGATGCCAGCATGGACACCCCACTGGCTGGCAGATGAACCACACCTGCCACGATGAGTGATGCCTGCTGGTGCTTGGCTGCATCACTGACCCTCTGCCTGCTCCATGCCAGGATGGGGACAGCACAGCTGGGCCACAGGACCCCCCCACAGCAGCTGGACAAGGTCCACCTTTAAGTTGACTTCTGATCCTGCTGCTCCAAAGGGATCTCCTTGCTCTGGAGAAACCTCTTCCCCCTTCCCCTCTGCCCTCTGTGCTCATTTGTGATCCAACAAGTGGCCACCACAGGTTTGCCGCACCCCAAACAGCCCTCAGCCACCCGCTGGAAGGGCATGTAGGTGAGTGAGCAGCCAGGCTTCCACCTCCAACCCCCCATCCCAATTCCCCCCAAGGTGGGGCTCACTCCCCACCCACCCTGCCAGGCTGGGGGTGCTGTGCCACCCACCCCTCACCGGGCTGCCATCCCATCCCTGACAGAAATCCACCCCCTTGCCCACCCCCACTGAGCTTCCTGCAGAAAACATCTACAGGGCATTTTCCATCAGGTATCTGTTCCTGCAGAAACCTTCCTGCTAGCTCAGCCTGCTGCCTCCCTGTGCCAGGCCGTGCCACTCTCCAACCATGCCACCCCAGAGGGACAAAGAGGAAGGTATGGGTGGCTTTGCTGGCACATGCAGCACCAGATCCCCCCAAGCAGCCCAATGTCCTGGTTGTGGCCACGTCTGAAGTGCCATGATGTGGCTCTTCCAGCTCAGCCACACACCCCACCATCACCACCCCCTACACACCAAGGCCCCAGCTGCTCAAACCCAGACCACCCCTCAGCCACCTCTGAATCCTGGAATCATTGACTGGTTTGGGTAGGAGAAGACCTTGATGATCACTGAGTCCAACCCTCTCTAATTCTGCTAGGGTAACCCATGTCCTCAGCACCACATCTCTGCTTCCCTGAAACACCTCCAGGGATGGGGATTCAACCAGCTCCCTGAGCAGCCTGTGCCAGTCTTTGAGAACCCTTTCAGCCAAGAAGTTTCTCCTAATGCCCAACCTAAACCTCCCCTGGTGCAAACCTGAGGCCATCCCATAGAACCACAGAATTGTTTGGGTTGGAAGAGACCTTTCACAGAACCAGCCAGGTTGGAAAACACCTTTGAGGTCATCAAGTCCAACCTACCACCCAGCACCACCCAATCAACTAAACCATGGCACCAAGTGCCTCAGCCAGCCTTATTTTAAACACTTCCAGGGATGGGGACTCCACCACCTCCCTGGGCAGCCCACTCCAACTTCAGATTGGGTCCAAGCTTCCATTTCCTCTCATCTTGAAACCAGATAGGTTTGCTTGGGGTCCAAGCCCTTTCCACCTCTCCTCCAAGCTCAGCAGTGAAGATCCTGGGCCCCTCAGCAGCCCCAGGGGTAGGAAAACACCTTTGAGGTCATCAAGTCCAACCTACCACCCAGCACCACCCAATCAACTAAACCATGGCACCAAGTGCCTCAGCCAGCCTTATTTTAAGCACTTCCAGGGACGGGGACTCCACCACCTCCCTGGGCAGCACATTCCAATTTCAAGCCCAAGCTTCCACTTCCTCTCATCTTGAAACCAGATAGGTTTGCTTTGGGTCCAAGCCCTTTCCACCTCTCCTCCAAGCTCAGCAGTGAACACCCTGAGACCCTCAGCAGCCCAAGGGGTAGGAGGGCTGGCAGAGCTCTCCCAAGGTGCTCCCACTCCATCCTGAGCTATGCAGCAGAGCTGGAGAGCACAGAACATTTCCCTGCCTTTCTGAAGGAGCCAGCAGATGATTTGTTTGCACCCACACCTCCAGAAAGGGCCAGAAATAAACCAGGCTTTCAGAGCCAGCTGAAGAAAAGAGAATCCAGCTGCACAGAAAGGGAGGCTGAGGGAGTTTCTCCTTCAGAGCTGTGGGAACATGGCTGCAGTGCCAGCAGGAGGGGACCTCTGTGCCCCATCGGCCCCTGATGGGAGGCTGGGTACCAGTCCCACCTCATCCCCTGCAGGGAAGGTACCTCAGAAGCAGGGCTTTTGTGAAATGGCTTTCAACTGAAAGAAGGAGATTTGGATCAGGCAGAAAGAAGAAATGTTGGACACTGAGGGTGGTGAGAGCCTCCCCCAGGGTGCCCAGAGAGGTGGGGGCTGCCCCATCCCTGCAACCATTGCAGGGCAGGTGGTTTGGGGCTCTGAGCAACCTGCTCTAGCTGGGGGTGTCCCTGCAGGGGGGTTGGATTAGGTGACCTTGACAGGTTCCCTCCCACTCACAGCAGCCTGGGGTGGAAAGCTCTGTGTGGCTCACTGCAGCATTTCTTTCAGGACAAATCCAGAGGCAGCAGAATGGAACCCCCAGCCTTGGCACCTTGGCACTCTTCCCTTGCTATTTGCAGTCATTTGCTGGTGTTCTTGAAAGCGTTCCTGACAGCTCTCCAGGCCAGCAGGGACCCTGCCTCCCAGATCACATCCCAGCATTTCCCCAGCCTTCCTGACACCCTCAGGCACCTCCATGAGGCGTGGGAGCTGCTGTGCCCAGCACGGACCAAGCCTCCTCTCGCCCTCCCACCGACCTGCGGGGGCTGACTGGGGAGAGGAGAAGGGGCAGGTGGGCCTGGTTTGGGAGGGCTGGAGCTGGGGTCACACAGGTTGTAGCTGTCTCTGGCTGTGCTCTGCACTCCTAAGGGAGGAGTTGTCAACCCAGAGAACTGAGACCTCCACAGCCCCACACTCTCCCTGGGGGATGAAGCACTCCCAGGAGTGGTGCTGGGCACAGCAGGAGGTCTCAGAGCTGACCCCATCCTACTGAAGCACACCCTGGGGATGTCACAGCATCTCCTGATGCCAGCCCAGCAGGATGCTGGGGACCAGACTTCTCCAGCAGGAGCCAGCCAAGGCTGGTGGGATGACAGGGAAGAATCTGGTCCTTGTTGGTGCCATCAGGCTGGTACCCCCTGGGGCTCCCTGCCCTCTGCAGCGTGGGCAGGCAGGTGGTGTTTCACAGCCCATGGTCCCACCTCACTCTGGGAACAAGCACGAACAGCTTGGCCCCCTGCAGTCAGCATCACCACCAGGGGCTGCCTGGTTACCCAGCTTGGGCAGAAACCTCCTTCCCCAGAGCTGCTCTGGGCTCAGCTTCCTGAGACAAGCCCCAGCTCTCCCCCAAGCTGCTGCCATGCCTGTGGAGAGCTCACCCTGCCTTCTACCCCCACGAGATGCCAGTCTCTGGCACCTGATGGAGAGAGTCACATCTTCAGGCTGACCTCTGCATGAGGGGACAAGAGGCTTTACAGGAGCACAGCTGATGTTTCATGAGATGCTTACAGGTCACAGTGGAAGCATAATCTCCTAGGAGCTGAAAATCTGGGTGCCAAAGCCTTTAGAGGTGAGGCAATCCTGCTTCCTGCCACGACCTGAGAATGCAGCTCCAGGATGGAGGAAGCCAGGATGGGTGACAAGAGGCCTCTCTGTGGGCAGCCATCAGGATCCTGGGACACTCGGGGCAGGAGCCTCTGCTGAGCCTGGCACTGCCCAGCTGCCTGCAGCCTCCTCCAGCCCCATCTCCCACCACCTGGCACAGCCCTGAAGGTGGATGCCAGGAGATGGCACTGCCACCCTGCACCACTGCTGCCAAGGTGGCCGTGACGGATGGCACCTGCCTGCCACACAGGGCTGGGGCGGTTGGATCCTCCCAGCCCATCCTGGATCCACACAGCCCATGGATCCCATCAGCCTCCCCTGACCCACACCAGCCCCCAGAGAGCTGGAGCAGCCTGTCCTGAGAGCTCTACCCCCGTGCTCCAGCTCTGCCACATTCCTCAGCTCCTGTTCTCCAGACCCTTCCCCAGCTTTGTTGTCCTTCTCTGGACCTCCTCCAGCCCCTCAGTTTCCTTCTTGGAGTGAGGGGCCCAAAACTGACCCCAAGATTCAAGGTGTGGCCTCACCAGTGCCCCCTGAGTACAGGGAGCTGACCCTGCCCTGGTCCTGCTGGCCACACCACTGCTGATACAGGAGGCCAGGGAGTAGTCTCTAAACCATTGGAGGAATGCTGCAAAGCTCTAACCAGTTTAAAGGACCATCCAAGACTGCCACCAGGCCTGTAAGGGCCCTGGTACCACTAAGGGCACGGAGAGAACAGCAGGAATGGATGCCCATCAAAGGGACACCCCACACCTTCACAGGACACACTGGCATGAAAGACATTTCTGCCACCCTTTCCCAGGATGCTGAAACCTTCCAGGACCCAAAGAGCAGTTGGAAAAGTCAGTGACTGCAAAAGCAACTCATGCAGCTTGGCAGAGGGCAGGAGCATGCCTGGAAAAGGCTCAGAGCCTTGCTCTGCTTGCCTGACCTTCTCCTGACCAGTCAGACCCAGAGCCTTGCTCTCCTTGCCTGACCTTCTCCTGACCAGTCAGACCCAGAGCCTTGCTCTCCTTGCCTGACCTCCTCCTGAGCAGTCAGACCCAGAGCCTTGCCCTCCTTGCCTGACCTTCTCCTAACCATTCAGACCCTCTGTGGACACACTGTGAGTGTCACCACTCTGGTGACACTGTGGTGTCACTCAGGTGATAGAAGGGAGAGGAAATGGCCTGAAATTGTGCCAGGGAAGGGTTAGGTTGCAGATGAGGAAAAGTTTCTTTGCTCTAAGAGTGGTCAAGGACTGGAACAGGCTGCCCAGGGAGGTGGTGGAGTCCCCATCCCTGGAGGTGCTCAGGAAACCTGTGGCCATGGCACTTGGGGACATGGTTTAGTGGCCATGGTGGTTAGGCTGAATCATAGAATCACCAAGGTTGGAAAAGACCTCAGAGATCATCAAGTCCAACTTGTCACCCAACACCTCATGGCTACTAAACCATGGCACCAAGTGCCACATCCAATCCCCTCTTGAACACCTCCAGGGATGGGGACTCCACCACCTCCCTGGGCAGCACATCCCAATGGCCAACAACTCTCTCTGGGAAGAACTTTCTCCTCACCTCCAGCCTAAACCTCCCCTGGCACAGCTTGAGACTGTGTCCTCTTGTTCTGGTGCTGGTTGCTAGAGAGAAGAGACCAACCCCCACCTGGCTACAACCTCCTTCAGGTAGCTGTAGAGAGCAATGAGGTCTCCCCTGAGCCTCCTCTTCTGCAGGCTAAGCAACCCCAGCTCCCTCAGCCGCTCCGCACAGGGCAGTGCCCGAGGCCTCTCCCCAGGCTCGCTGCCCCGCGCTGGCTCAGGGGAGGGCGCTGTGGGCGTGAGCGCTGGCGGCAGGGCAGGGGGCAGCAGCGAGGGGCTGCCTGGGGCCGCGGCTGGGGGTGTGCCGCCGAGGCAGCCCTACCCACGACGGTGAGGACGTCCCGCTCGATGTCGGCGCGGATGTAGATGCGGCCGCGGCGCTCCGTGTGGTCGGTCCCGCAGAGGCTGGGCACGTTCATCACGCAGCGCTTGTGCACGTTCATCATGCAGGCTGCGGAGAGAGGAAGGGACGCTGCCGCCGCCGCACACGCACCGTGGCCTCGGGTGTGACCCGGGCCAGCGGGACTCATGGGGTCCTGTGAGGGGTCCCTGCAGCCGGCTGATCCTTAGGGTTCCTCTCCCCAGGCCAAACCCCTCTGGGATTCTCTGAAGCTGGGGATGGTTGGGAGGGGTCCTGGGGTAAACCTGCAGCAATGCACCTTCAGATGCAGCTGGAGGCTCTGGCAGAGTTCTGCCGGGACACAGGGACCTGCCCACCAGTTCTGGAGCCTTTTAGCTCTGCTCATAGCATCCCAGACTGGTTTGGGTGGGAAGAAACCTTCCAAGCTCAGCCAGTCCAACCCCCCTGCAGCCAGCAGGGACGTCTGCAACCAGAGCAGGTTGCTCAGAGCCCCAAACAACCTGACCAGGTTCCAGGGCTGGGGCATCTCCCACCTCCCAGGCTCTCCCCACCCTCAGGATCAAAATCCTCTTCCTTGTCTCCAGTCTGAATCTGCCTCTCTGAGCTCAAGCCGCTGGAAGCAGCCACTGCACGGCCCACGAGGAGATCAGCTTGGGAAACAACTGATGTCCCTCTTCATCCTCCTCCTCTTCCTTCACCCCCTCTCCCCGCACTCATTCTGCAGGGACCGCTGCCGCCCCGAGGGCTCTGGGGAGGCTGTGGCAGCAGCACGGCCACAGGGGGCAGCAGCAGCCCAGCGCTGCGGCAGCGCAGGGCCGGAGGGAGATGGTGCGGGGGGGTGGGAGATGAGGAGGGGGATGCTGTTGGCCAGGGGACGGGGAGGGGTGAGGAAGGTCATGCTGTGGGGGGGTGGGGTGGTAGGATGAAGGTGAACCTGTCTGGGCGGGGGGATGATGAGGGTGATGATGAAGGTGATGCTGTCGGAGGGAGGGATGATGAAGGCAATGCTGCTGGTGGGGGGAAGAGGAGAGTGATGCTGTGGGGGGATGAGGAAGGTGATGCTGGGGGGGGAGGAAGGGGATGCTGGGGGGGGGATGAAGGTGATGCTGGGGGGGATGAGGAAGGTGATGCTGGGGGGGGATGAGGAAGGTGATGCTGGGGGGGATGAGGAAGGTGATGCTGGGGGGGATGAGGAAGGTGATGCTGGGGGGGGATGAGGAAGGTGATGCTGGGGGGGGATGAGGAAGGTGATGCTGGGGGGGGATGAGGAAGGTGATGCTGGGGGGGGATGAGGAAGGTGATGCTGGGGGGGATGAGGAAGGTGATGCTGGGGGGGATGAGGAAGGTGATGCTGGGGGGGGGATGAGGAAGGTGATGCTGGGGGGGGATGAGGAAGGTGATGGCACTGGGGGGATGATGAAGGTGATGCTATTAGCGGGGAGCATGATGAAGGTGATGGTAGTGGGGGGATTATGAGGGTGATGCTGTTGGGAGGAGGATGATGAAGGTAATAGTCACAGAACGCTTCAGGTTGGAAGAGACCCCTGAGCCCAACGATTAGCCCTGCACTGCCACAAGGGAAAGCTGCCCTAACCAGTTCAATCCCCCACCACTGTGAGCTGCTCTCCTCCCTCAGCACTTGCTAAGCTCCTAAAGCAGCCCTGCAAAGGCTTTTTGGGGGTTGTTTGTTTCAAGATTAGGCTTCTAGAGCATGCACAGAAAAAGCCCATGAAAAAAAAAACAACCCCACAGCTCTTCCTTGGAAATGGAGTTGGCTGGGAAACACTGGAAGGAAAACTGATGGCTTCTGTCATTTTTCTCACAACTCCACTTCCCCTCCCTTGAAACCCATCAGGGAGGGTGGAGCAAGCCTGCCTCCCGTGGGAAGGCAAAAAAAAACCGGGGTCAGAAGCAAGCAGAGAACAAGCAGTGCACAGAGCCAGGGTTTAGAGCTGCTGTGCTGTCAGGGCTGCGCTGGGGGAAGCACTCCCAGCAGATAAAGCCAAGTGGCAGCTGGTTACGTAAGGGACAGGAGCCAGAGCTGCCCGGGGATGCTGAGGGGGGACATGCGACATGAGGGCATGCTGGAGGTGGGGCAGGGTGAGAAGGATGCTGGAGAGGGAAGGATGTGAGGGATCCTGGGGGTAGAGGAGGATGAAAGGGGTGCTGGGGGTGGCAAGGGAAGGAGAGGGGTGCTGGGGGTGGCAAGGGGAGGAGAGGGGTGCTGGGGGTGGCAAGGGGAGGAGAGGGGTGCTGGGGGTGGCAAGGGGAGGAAAGGGGTCCTGGGGGTGGCAAGGGGAGATGTGAGGGGTGCTGCAGGGAGATGTGGGGGGGTGCTACAAGAGGGCTGCTTCAGGGGGCTGCTGCAGGGGGCTGCTGCAGGGGGGCTGCAGGCAGAGTTTCCCCCAGCCAGCCACCTTCCCCTCCTCTTTCCCTGCAGGAACAGCAGGGATGAGGAGGTGCACGCTGGTGCCCAGCCCCTCGGGTGCCAGCACCACGTTCCACGCTGACGGCAGAGAGGACAGGGCCCTGACCACAGCTCAGGGAAGACTGGGAGCCTCTGCCCAGGACCTCAGGGTGCCAGAGACCCCCCACCTCCCCCTGCCTTGGGCAGAGCCAAGGGTGACATCACTTACTGTCACACTTCATGCCCTGGTGGATGAGGCCGTAGAGCAGGGAGCCGCAGTGGTCGCAGAAGGTGGGGCTGGAGTAGGTGTGGATCTTAAATTTGTGTTTGCTCCGGGGGTCCTGGGAGGGAAACAAGGGAGCAAGGATGAGAAGCTCGCATCAAACACTGGCAAGGCACCACAGCTCTCCACGCTCCACAGGCCAGCTGGCTTTGGAGGTGCTGGTAATGGACTTCAGTCAACTGCCACCGACTGGTGTGGACCTTTGCCAGCAGTCTCCGGCATCCAGCATCGTTCCTTGTTCCTCTGGTGTTGCCATAACAATGCAAAAGCAAGGCAGGGGCTGCTCTGGGCTTGGTTGCTTTGAAAGAACTGGGGTTTAGCACACAAGCCACCAGGTGAAATTGGCAGGGAAAGAACCTGCACACGGGCTGGACACCGCTCAACTTCCACATCAACCCAGTGGGGTAAAGCACGGAAAGCAGCCCCCATGGTGCCCAGCTGTACTGAGACTGCCCAGCAAGCACCTTGGTGTTCAGCCCCCAGCCCCTGCCCAGCAAACACCTTGGTGTTCAGCCCCCAGCCCCTGCCCAGCAAACACCTTGGTGTTCAGCCCCCAGCCCCTGCCCAGCAAACACCTTGGTGTTCAGCCCCCAGCCCCTGCCCAGCAAACACACAGAATCATAGAATCAATAAGGTTCATCAAGAGATCATCAAGTCCAACCTGTCACCCAACACCTCAGGACTACTAAACCATGGCACCAAGTGCCACATCCTCTTGAACACCTCCAGGGATGGTGACTCCACCACCTGGAGGTTTTTAAGGCCAGGCTGGATGTGGCTCTGGGCAACCTGATGTAGTGTGAGGTGTCCCTGCCCTGGGGGTTTGGAACTGGCTGATCCTTGAGGTCCCTTCCAAGCCTGACAATTCTGTGATTCTATGGGTGAGCAGCATTGCTCCTGCATGGAGAGCCCAGAGCTGCTGGGCAGGGTGCTGGGCAGCAGCACATACACAGGCAAAGGAGAAGCCTGTGGCAAGCAGCACCTGGCTTCATTTCATCTCAGGTTAATTGCTGAGGGGTTAGGGCTGAGGCACAGCTCCCAGCTGGGTCATTTGAGCTGAGTGGCTTTTTAATGGCCTGGAAGGGTGCCCAGCCATTAGGAAAGCCACCTTCTGAGGGCACTGTGAGCTGAGAGAATAAATAAAGAGTGGAGTCAGAAGCCAGCTGCCAAACCCTCACCTTCCCCTGAAGTGCATCTGCCCATCCCAGCGGCACTGCAGCTTCCACAGAGCCACAGCATGGGGAGGTTGGAAGGGACCTCTGGAGATCATCCAGCCCAACCCCCCTGCCAAGGCAGGGTCAGCCAGGAACATGGCCAGGCATGTCTGGAATGTCTCCAGAGATGGAGACTCCACCACCTCCCTGGGCAGCCTGCTCCAGCAAGCCTTGAATTACAGAGGTTCCTCCTCGTGTTCAGATGGCACTTCTGGTCTGCCAGCCCGTGCCTCTGTGTGCCTGCCCGGAGATGAAGCACCCAAGGAAATGAAAAGCTTTCCTCTGCCATCACTCCAGGTGAAAGGAGGCCTCTGGCTGGCCAGCTGGACTGCAGGCTGCAGAGGAGGGCACCCCCAGGATGCTTGGGCACCCTTAGGGCAACAGAGCTGGGGAAGGGTCTGGAGAACAGGGCTGGTGAGGAGCAGCTGAGGGGGTGCTTAGTGTGGAGAAGAGGAGGCTGAAGAGAGACCTCAGTGCTCTCTACAAGTCCCTGACAGGAGCTTGGAGCCAGGTGGGGGGTGGTCTTTTCTCCCTAGCATCAGCTGATAGAAGGAGAGGAAATGGCCTGAAGTTGTGCCAGGGGAAGGTTAGGTTAGAGATGAGGAAAAATTCCTTAGTTCCAAGAGTGGTCAGGGATTGGAAGAGGCTGCCCAGGGAGGTGGTGGAGTCCCCAGCCCTGCAGCTGTTCAGCAAATGCGTGGCCATGGCACCCTGGGACGTGGTTTAGTGGCCATGGTGGTTAGGTTGGAGGCTGGACTGGGTGATCCCAAAGGTCTCTTCCAACTCAGACAATTCCATGATGCTGACCCTCGCTGGCAGCAGGATGAGGACAGTGGTGGCAGGGCACAGGGACAGCCCCGGCAGAGGCCAGGTGCCACTCAAAGCCACAGGGAGGGTTTGCCCCCGAGCCCTGCCGTTTCTCTGCTCCCCTCTGGCAGCAGCTCCTGCAGCTCAGGCACAGCAGAGCTTTTGTCATTCATAAAACCAGCAGCTCCCTGCAGGGCCAGCCCCTGCCCACTTGGTGCGAGGGATGCTCAATTCCCACTGGAGCCGGGAGCTAAGAATGCTGGGAAAGCAGAGCCAGCAGCGCAGGAGTGAGCTGGCACGGGAAGGGCCAGGGCTTTCCAAACCTTTCCTTCAGCATCCCAGCCCTGGGGGCAGCTGGACCCCTCCCAGGAGCATCTCAGGCTTCACCTCCTGCTCCCAGCCTGAGGGGCTGCTCCGAGGAGAGCCCGCGGCCAGAGCCCAGAGGGCGTGAGGGTGATGGGCCAGCACGGTGTGGGGAGGTGGAACAGCTTCTCCAGCTAGCAGGGTTGGTGGGGGCCAGTGCCACCTTGAGCAGTGCTTCAGAAAGTGCCAGAAAGTGGAAGCTGTGGGCATCCTTTTGGAAGCAGGCTGAAGCTGTTGCACAAAGAGACTATTTTTGTAGCAGGGACAGGGATGACGAGCTCACTGTGCATGCAGATGCTGAGGGATTTCAACCCAGAATGCTTCAAAAGAAGTTTGCCAAGAGAAGAGAAGAGCAGGCTCCTCCTGCTCCCAGCAGTGCAGAGCCAGCCCCAGAGAATCAGTAAGGTTGGAAAAGACCTCAGAGATCATCAAGTCCAACCTGTCACCCAACACCTCAGGACTACTCAACCATGGCACCAAGTGCCATGTCCAGTCCCCTCTTGAACACCTCCAGGGACGGTGACTCCACCACCTCCCTGGGCAGCACATTCCAATGGCCAACAACTCTCTCTGGGAAGAACTTTCTCCTCACCTCCAGCCTAAACTTCCCCTGGCACAGCTTGAGACTGTGTCCTCTTGTTCTGATGCTGGTTGCCTGGGAGAAGAGACCAACCCCCTCCTGGCTACAACCTCCCTTCAGGGAGTTGTAGAGAGCAATGAGGTCTCCCCTGAGCCTCCTCTTCTCCAGGCTGAACAACCCCAGCTCCCACAGCTCTCCTCACAGGGCTGTGCTCCAGACCCCTCCCCAGCCTCATTGCCCTTCTCTGGACATCTTCAAGTCTCTCAGTGTCCTTCTTAAACTGAGGAGCCCAGAACTGGCCACAGGACTCCAGGTGTGGCCTAAGCAGTGCTGAGTACAGGGGCACAATGACTTCCCTGCTCCTGCTGGCAGCAGGGCAGAGAAAGCTGACAGATGCCTTCAGGGGGCTTCTGCTGCACCCGAGGCTCTGACCTTCCTCATCAGGGCTGACACAGATCTGTCACCCTCTGAAGGCTCTGTGTGTGTGTCCTGAGGGCCCCCACCAGAGGAGCCAGGCAAGGAGAGCAGCTGCTGGCTCTGACCTGCTGGCCAGCAAGCACTGATCCAGCAGATGCAGCCAGCTTCTGCTCCTCCACTTGACAGCAGGTTCCTGGTCTGAACCAAGCCAGTGCAAGGCTGAGTCCCTGACACTGCTCCTCTGTCACTGCACCCCTGGCTTCAAATCATGGAGGTGCAGAATGGTCTGGGTGGGAAGGGATCTTTCAAGCTCATCCAGTCCAACCCCACTGCAGCCAGCAGGGGCTTCCCCAACTAGTGCAGGTTGCTCACAGCCCCAGGCAGCCTGACCTGCAGTGGTTCCAGGGATGGGGCAGCTCCCACCTCTCTGGGCAACCTGGGCCAGGCTCTCACCACCCTCAGTGTCAAACACTTCTCCCTCCTCTCCACTCTGAATCTCCCTCATTTAGATTCAAACCATCACCCCTTGTCCTGTCACAACAGGTCCTGCTCAGAATTCTGTCCCCAGCTTTCTTTTTTGATCCCTTTAAACAGCAAAAGGTCACCACAGAAGGTCTCCTGGAGCCTCCTCTTCTCCAAGCTCAACTCTGCCAGCCTGTCCTCACAGCAGAGGGGTCTGGTTTGGGCTCTCTTCTCTCTCACTATGATGAAAGCCTGCTTCAGCACACCACATCTTCCCAGAATCCCAGGTTGAAGGGACCTTCAGGTTGAAGGGTGTCCCTGCCCATGGCAGGGGGTTGGAACTAGATGATCCTTGTGGTCCCTTCCAACCCTGACTGATACTATGATACTATACTATGATACCTCAAGGATCATCTGGCCCAATCTTTCTTGCCCAGAGCCTGGTCTAGAGGAGATGGCCCAGCCCCTGTGCAGCTAAATATCAAAGCTTTACAGATGAAGGGTCCTGCAGCTCCACTGAGTGACATCATTTAAAGCATTCCAGCCTCAGAAACCCCACCACAGGACAGAGAGTGAGGGCACAGCAGTGCAGGCATGGCACTTTGGGACATGGTTTAGTGGGCACAGTGATGTTGGGTTGGTTGTTGGACTCAGTGATCTTAGAGGGCTTTTCTAGCCTTAATAATTCCATGCAAGCAGCTCCTCTGCTCAGACCTTGGCCATGGAGGACAAGAGGTCCCTGAGCACAGTCAGACCTTGGCCATGGAGGACAAGAGGTCCCTGAGCACAGTCAGACCTTGGCCATGGAGGACAAGAGGTCCCTGAGCACGGTCAGACCTTGGCCATGGAGGACAAGAGGTCCCTGAGCACAGTCAGACCTTGGCCATGGAGGACAAGAGGTCCCTGAGCACAGTCAGACCTTGGCCATGGAGGACAAGAGGTCCCTGAGCACGGTCAGACCTTGGCCATGGAGGACAAGAGGTCCCTGAGCACGGTCAGACCTTGGCCATGGAGGACAAGAGGTCCCTGAGCACAGTCAGACTGTGGCCATGGAGGACAAGAGGTCCCTGAGCACGGTCAGAGCACGGTCAGACCGGCCATGGGAGGACAAGAGGTCCCTGAGCACGGTCAGACCTTGGCCATGGAGGACAAGAGGTCCCTGAGCACGGTCAGACCTTGGCCATGGAGGACAAGAGGTCCCTGAGCACAGTCAGACTGTGGCCATGGAGGACAAGAGGTCCCTGAGCACGGTCAGACCGGCCATGGGAGGACAAGAGGTCCCTGAGCACGGTCAGACCTTGGCCATGGGAGGACAAGAGGTCCCTGAGCACAGTCAGACCTTGGCCATGGAGGACAAGAGGTCCCTGAGCACGGTCAGACCTTGGCCATGGAGGACAAGAGGTCCCTGAGCACGGTCAGACCGGCCATGGGAGGACAAGAGGTCCCTGAGCACGGTCAGACCTTGGCCATGGGAGGACAAGAGGTCCCTGAGCACGGTCAGACCGGCCATGGGAGGACAAGAGGTCCCTGAGCACGGTCAGACCTCGGCCATGGAGGACAAGAGGTCCCTGAGCACAGTCAGACCTTGGCCATGGAGGACAAGAGGTCCCTGAGCACAGTCAGACTGTGGCCATGGAGGACAAGAGGTCCCTGAGCACAGTCAGCCACACAGCAGCAGCTAACGTGTCTGTGGGCACGAGCATCACAGCCTGGCCTGCTTCCATGTCAGGCATGGCTGCAGATAAAACCTGCCCTTGACAGCTTTCCTGACAGCTTCCAGCAAGTCCCTACATGGTTATTGACAGGAGATCTCATCTGTTAGGCAGGCAGCTGCAGAGAGATGGAGATGACAGCTCCTCTTCTGCTGCTGCCAGTACCCAGTAAAAGGCACTCTCCTGCAGAGCAGCAAAACCTTCAAGCTCAGCTTTTCTCCCTGAGCATCTCACAGGATGCTGGAGTGCTTCATGTTAGAAGGGACCTCAAAGCTCATCCAGTTCCAAACCCTTACCATGGACAGGTTCACCTCCCACCAGCCCAGGTTGCTCAAGGCCTCATCCAGCCTGGTCTTGAACACCTCCAGGGAGGGAGCACCCACAGCCTCCCTGGGCAGCCTGTCCCAGTGTCTCCCCAGCCTGACTGTCAAGAATTTCTTCTCAATCTCCAGTCTCAATCTCTCCTTTTCTAACTCAAAGCCATTGTCCCTCATCCTAGCATTCCAAGCCCTGGTCAAAAGCTCTCCTGCAGCACCCTTCAGGTACTGGAAGGCTGCTCTAAAGTCTCCCTGGAGCCTTCTCTTTTCCAGACTGAAGAGCCCCAGCTCCCTCAGCCTGCCCCCATAGGGGAGGTTCTCCACCCTCTGATCAGCTTGGTGGCCTCCTCTGGATCTGCTGCAGCAGTTCCACGTTCTTCATCATCTAGAAATGTTTGTGACCTCCCATGTGCCTCAGGAGCTGGGTGATTTCAGGGTAAGCTCTCCATGAGAGCAGGGCTCCCACCATGCTGCCCTGCAGCCTCCAGTTGCCTGAAAGAATTCCAAGACCCTGAGGCTACCACTGCCTGCAGGACACATGGCTGATCCTCCCACCAGTGCCACCAAGGCAGGCTCAGGCTGCCCCACTCGTGTCACTGCTCTCCTGATAGGTCTTCTCTGCACAAACCCACCTCAGATCCAGCCTCCAGAGGCACCAGCAGGAGGATGTGGACCCAATTGTCCTCTCCAGTCCAATCCTTTAAGGAGAGGTTGCCACCATAGCTGTGCTGAGGGCCACGGCCTGGTAGTGACCTGGCAGTGCTGGGTTAGCAGCTGGACTTGATGATCTTCAAGGCCTTTGCCACCCAAAACAGCTCTGTGATCCCACCACATCCTAAGCAAGCAAGAACAGAGCTTTTCAGCTGCAGGGCTGAGGCCATGTGCAGGCTGGCAGAAGGAAGGGCTGGGCTGCAGAAGAGCCAGGGAAGCACCAGAAGGAGCTGGGATGGAGCAAAGCAGAGACATCTTCATCCCACAGGAACTGGCACCGGATGGCAGCGCCAGCAGGAGCAGGGAGCATGTGCCCTGGCACAAGGGGCAGATGGCTCACCACAAGAGCTGGAGAAGTTAATTAGCAAGCCAAAAGGAAGCAGCAAGCTGCAGCAAGGCTGAGAAGATCTGAGCATGCACCAAGAGCCAGGGCATCCCAAAAGTGGGGGAGATGTGAGGAGGGATTGGGGTCCTGCTCTCCAAGGCAGGGCCTGGGCAAGAGGGTGTTGGCCTCTTCAGGAAGTCCCTGGCTCAGTGAACACATCTGGAGGAAGGGAAGGCAGCTGCTCATCCCACCCCAGCCCGGGCAGGCAGGGCTTGGTGATAGATATCTCATGCAAAGGGACTGCCCAGCAGCAGTGTCCCTTCCCACCACAGACAGTCCCAGAGGGAAGAAACTTGAAGGGGCTGAGGATGTTCAGGTGGTACAAACAGCATCTCCACTCCTGCTGCTGCTGCCAGCTCCTTCCTGCCAGCCCACACTTGCCCAAAGCTCACACCAGAGAAGATCCCAGGCTTGGGGAAGTGGAGCAACCCTCTCTGCACCCTGCTCCAAGGGTCAACTTGGGGACTGGACATCATTTCGAGAGGAAATGGCCTGAAATTGTACCAGGGGAAGGTTAGGTTGGACATGAGGAACATTTTCTTTGCTGCAAGAGTGGTCAGGGATTGGAACAGGCTGCCCAGGGAGGTGGTGGAGTCCCCATCCCTGGAGGGTTCAGGAAACCTGTGGCCATGGCACTTGGGGACATGGTGTGAAGGCCATGGTGGTGTTGGGGTGATGGTTGGACTGGATGATCTTGGAGGGCTTTTCCAATCCAACCAATGATTCTCACATCCTGTCTCCCCCACCACCTGGATGCCCACACCCTGGGCAGTGTCCCTCTTGCTCTAGGTGGCAGTGATGCTTGCTCAGGACAAAGACACAGCTCTGCAGCTTTCCAGGAAAGGAAGACCCCAAGACAGAGAGGAAAGGATTCTGCCTCCAGCAAACAGAGCATGGAGGAAGCTCAGGCATGGTGAGAGCAGGAGAGGAAGCCTCTGCTAGAGCTGCAAAGGGTGGAGGAATGAAATGCAAGCCTCAAACAAAGCTGCCTTGGCCTCTTCCCTGCCTAGAGCGCCTCTGATATTTATTAATGGCTCCTGATTGGATGACCTTTAGCAGGAGAATGTGAAGAAGGTCATTTTAATGAGGATTTTGTCTACAATTTAAATAATTATGCACTCTACTAATAGCTCTGACTATAATTAGGTTGGCATTACCTAAACCTGAGCTCAGCTCCTGAAGACCTCGCTGTATTTCAGAGAGCTTCTGCTGGCTCTGCCTCCTGGTGAGCAGGAGGGGATGGAGTGGCAGAGCTGGGCACAGCCAGGAGCAGAGCTTGACACTGCCACCGGTGGGCCTGGGCTGGTCTCCCTCTCCAGTACAGCCCACCAGTTGTCACTGTAAGCTGGGGAAAATCTTTTTAGCAGGACCTTCAGTTTGGAGTTCTGCTCTGCTGAGACTCCCCCTGCAGAGCTGGGGCCGGCTCTGGAGTCCTCAGCACAGACAGGGAGCTGTCAGAGCAGGGCCAGAAGAGGTCACAGCAATGATGAAAGGGGGAAGCCCTCTGCTGTGAGGCCAGGCTGAGAGAGCTGGGGTTGTTCAGCCTGGAGAAGGCTCCAGGGAGACCTTGTGGACACCTTTCAGTGCTTAGAAGAAAGCTGAGGACAGACTTTGAGCGGGGCCTGTTGTGACAGGACAAGGGGTGCTGGTTTGAACTAAAAGAGGGAATCATAGATCAATAAGGTTGGAAAAGACCTCAGAGATCAGCAAGTCCAACCTGTCACCCAGCACCTCAGGACTACTCAACCATGGCACCAAGTGCCACGTCCAATCCCCTCCTGAACACCTCCAGGGACGGTGACTCCAGCACCTCCCTGGGCAGCACATTCCAATGGCCAACAACTCTCTCTGGGAAGAACTTTCTCCTCACCTCCAGCCTAAACCTCCCCTGGCACAGCTTGAGACTGTGTGCTCTTGTTCTGATGCTGCTTGCCTGGCAGAAGAGACCAACCCCCACCTGGCTACAACCTCCCTTCAGGGAGTTGTAGACAGCAAGAAGGTCTCCCTGAGCCTCCTCTTCTCCAGGCCAAGCAACCCCAGCTCCCTCAGCCTCTCCTCACAGGGCTGTGCTCCAGACCTCTCCCCAGCCTCGTTGCCCTTCTCTGGACACGTTCAAGAGTCTCAATGTCCTTCTTAAACTGAGGGGCCCAGAGCTGGACACAGGACTCAAGGTGTGGCCTAAGCAGTGCTGAGTACAGGGGCACAATGACTTCCCTGCTCCTGCTGGAGATTCAGACTGGAGAGAAGGAAAAATTGTTTTATCCTGAGTGTGGTGAGCCCCTGGCCCAGGCTGCCCAGAGATGCCCCATCCCTGCAACCACCGATGGTCAGGTTGTTCGGGGCTCTGAGCAACCTGCTCTAGTTGCAGATGTCCCTGCTGACTGCAGGATGAACTTTAAAGGTCCCTTCCCACCCAAGCCACTCTGGGATTCCAGCCTACTGACAGCACACCAGGTGAAAGCTGTGATAAAGCTCAGAGCTTCTGGAGGAGCACAGCACAGGAGCCAGCCGAGCACATCGTCACCAACGCTTCTGAGCTCAGCGCCACACACGTTCAGAGCAGCTTAGAGGAGCAAGAGGTGAAAACACCACTGCCCTCATCTCAGCAGCCCTGTGTGGCAGCCACCTTGCACTCAGCAATGCCCCAGCTCCAAACACAGCCTCCCCAGGAGATCTTCAGCCAGCAGTCAGAACTCATCCTGGCATGGCTTTAGAGCAATCCAGCATGAGAGCAGCCCCGGTGTCTTCAGCCCTGCTCAGCTTCATTCTCTGCTGCAAGAAGCAATTAATTTTTCTGCCTGAGAGACCCTATCATGGCTGGGTAATTAGTGCTCCTCTCCTGGCTGGAAGATTGCTCCTCAGAAGGCTTTGCAAGGTTAAACACAGAGACACTCCCCTCCTCAAGGAGGTTCAAACACAAGCAGGTCAAACAGAAAACAGCTCCAGAGCTGGTCGGTGCTGACGGAGATGGAATTTGGCATTTCACTGCCCTCCAGTTCTTCTGCTGTGGGAAATGTCCTGCCCCAACAGGGTTATCTGCACAAGAAACCACCCCACAGAGCACTTCAGACACAGACTTAACTTCATGGAGTGAATCCCAGACTGGTTCAAATCATGCAGTTACAGTATGGTCTGGGTGGGAAGGCACCTTTCAAGCTCATCCAGTCCAACCCCCTCCAGTCAGCAGGGACATCCCCAACTAGAGCAGGTTGCTCAGAGCCCCAAACCACCTGACCTGCAATGGTTCCAGGGATGGGGCATCTACCACCTCTCTGGGCACCCTGGGACAGGCTCTCACCACCCTCAATGTCACAAATGTCTTCCTTCTCTCTAGTCTGAATCTCCCTCTTGTAGTTCAAGCCATCATCCCTTGTCATAGATGCATGGTCGGGAGTTAAGGGTGTTGGCTCTCACATCACCTGGGTAGGAAGCACAGCCAGGAGTCAGGTCTGCTGCATCTTCTCACCTCTCTTGGGGAGGAAGCCTGAGCAGGAGTTAATGAAGGATTAGAGCTGTGAGCTCCTCTTCCTGATTCGTTCTGTTGGCTCTTTCTTTGTATGGATTCAGCCTTCACCTGAGCATGCATGAAATGCTTGAAGGGACCTTCCCAAGGCTTGCAGGGCTTCCTTTGAAGCCTTGGCTGCAAAGCCCACACTGTAGCAATCAGAGAGCCTCTCATTTGCTTTGGGTGCTTGGAGAAGGGTTACACTTCACCATCACTTTAGAATCACAGAACCAATAAGGTTGGAAAAGACCTCAGAGATCATCAAGCCCAACCTGTCACCCAACACCTCAGGACTACCAAACCATGGCACCAAGTGCCACAGCCAATCCCCTCCTGAACACCTCCAGGGATGGGGACTCCACCACCTCCCTGGGCAGCCCATTCCAATGGCCAACAACTCTCTCTGGGAAGAACTTTCTCCTCACCTCCAGCCTAAACCTCCCCTGGCACAGCTTGAGACTGTGTCCTGTCAACAGGCAGAAGTTTGTCCCCAGATTGCTTCCTTCACTCAAAGGTCTCAAGAAGGTCTCCCTGGAGCCTCCCCTTCTCCAGACTGAACAACCCCAACTCTCTCAGCCTGGCCTCACAGCCCTCCCAGCATTGCTATGGCCTCCTCTGTCCCCACTCCAATAGGTCCCTGTGTCCTGTGCTGAGGACTCCAGAGCTGGCCCCAGTACTGCAGGGAGAAGGACCCCAGCAGAGCAGCACTGCAGACTGAAGAGTTTAAGTAGCTGGCACTGCTCAGGTGTTTGAAATGAAGCATCCATACCTGAAGGAGGTTGTAGCCAGGGTTGGTCTCTTCTCCCAGGCAAGCAGCACCAGAACAAGAGGACACAGTCTCAACCTGTGCCAGGGGAGGTTTAGGCTCAAGGTGAGGACAAAGTTCTTCCCAGAAAGAGGAATTGGCCATTGGAATGTGCTGCCCAGGGAGGTGGTGGAGTCACTGTCCCTGGAGGTGTTCAGGAGGGGATTGGACGTGGCACTTGGTGCCATGGTTTAGCAGTCCTGAGGTGTTGGGTGACAGGTTGGGCTTGCTGATCTCTGAGGTCTTTTCCAACCTTATTGAGTCTATGATCCATGGACACCATAAGCCCTTCCCAGTTACAAAATGTTTTTCCCCTTGTTTTTCAAGTCAGTCTGAAGCCCTCCAAGAGCCTGAGATCAAGGAGCAAAGTGAGAGCAGTTTCTCCTTTTAATGTGTTTTTCTGCCCGGGCTCCACAAACAGCAGAGCAGAGTGGAGCAGCTCTGGGGATGAAACCAGCAGCCAGCTGGCATGAAAAGCTGCAGCTGAGGCTGGGATCTGGCTGGAAATGCAGCATCTCCCTTTGCAGCCCCAGCTCGAGCCTCCCCACCAGCTCTGTGCTGCCCCTGCAGATGCCATCTCCTCTTCCCACTCCAGCTCTGCACAGTCCACACAAGGTCTAAACAAACCAAATCGATTCAGCTCCTCTTTCTGCAGGAAAGGGGAAAGGAAAAAGGCAGCTCCCAGGGTGCTGCACCAACTGAGAGATGCCCAGCTACAGGCATCACAACCTTCATGTGACCAGCACTGGGCACAGTCTCAGCTGCCTCTGGACTCACACCATGGGCAGCACCAGCCACAGAGCAGAGGAGCTCTCCAGCTCTGCATCAACCCGAAGTGCAGCCCCAGGCCTCATCTCATCCCCAGCAGCCTGCTGAAGGAGTTTGCTGTCTCCTGATCCCAAGCTCCTGAGGGTTTATCCTGCTGTAAGAAGCTTGACTGCCAGTGCAGAAGGAACAAAGCCTGTCCCAGTCACACCAGTGCCTGCCCCAGTGCACCCCCAGTCACAGCCCAGCTGATGGCTTTGCAGGGGGACAAACCAGAGGGGCTGCCAGAAGGAAAGAGAGAAAAATATCAGCTACAGAAGGGCCTTTTTTTCACTCCCTGCTTGAAATCCTCAGCATCTGCATCCCTCTCTTCATTTGGAGAAATAATGTATTAAAAATCAATTAGCAGCAGCTGGGCAGCTTCACCCATCTGTTGCTGAGCCCCAGCAGGGACCTCACCCAGCAGGGACACCAGCAACAGAGGATCCCATCCAGGGCTCCTCACATGCCCTGGTTTCAAGTGGTGCCCCTTAAAATGCAACAGCTGAGGTGGTATTTAGACCTTTCCCTGCTCAGGGGCTGTTCACGGTAACCTACAGCCCAGAGGAGGCACAAGGGTGAGACCAGCTGCTGAGGGACCAAGGCAGGCACTCAGGGAGCAGGATCAGGCTGTCCAAGGGCTTCTTGCTGCTCCATGCCCACTCCAGCTTGTACAGGGCTGGTGAGAAGCCAAAAGAAAAGCATCACATGCACCTTCAGCCAAAGCCCTGCAGAAACAAGCAAAGCATCTCCTGATACCTGCTGCCTCTCCTGCCAGCTGCTACCCAGATGATGAGCAAGGATGAGAAAGTGGTGACTGGATGGGCAGGATGCCCAGTGCCCAAGCAACACTCTGGAGGTGGCATCTGGATCCTGGCCATCCCTGCTCTCCTGCTGCCAAACCTCATTTTCTTTCAGCAAGGTTAAGTGGTTTCAGTGTTTTATCTCCCTCTGCCCTGGAGAAGAGAGGCTCCATGAGGCCTTCTGGTGGCTTTTCAGCACTTAAAGGGGCTGAGCAGAAAGCTGGGAAGAGACTTTTGAGCAGGACCTGTTGTGACAGGACAAGAGGTCATGGTCTGAAACTGAAAGAGGGAAGTTCAGACTGGAGAGAAGGAACATTTAGCACTGAGGGTGGTGAGAGCCTGGTCCAGGGTGCCCAGAGAGGTGGGAGCTGCCCCATCCCTGGAACCACTGCAGGTCAGGCTGTCTGGGGGCTCTGAGCAACCTGCTCTAGTTGCAGATGTCTCTGCTGACTGCAGGGGGTTGGACTGGATGAGCTTTAAAAGTCCCTTCCCACCCCAATCAGTCTACGACTCTGCAATGAGGAAGCAAACAGTGCTGTCCCCAAAGTGCAAAACCTTCTCAGCAGCTGGGGAAGCACCACAGGCCTCCTCTTCAGAGTCAGGTTTGCAAAACCCAGGCAGATTTCTCAGCTCCAAACCAGGCATGCACCAAACCCAGCACACTCCTGGAGGAGGAGGAAGAGAAAGCAGAGCAAAGGCACAGGCAGCCAGATGAGCTCTGGGTGAAGGAGGTCGGAGTGAGATGTAGGTTGGTCTCTTCTCCCTAGTCTCAGGTGATAGGAAATGGCCTGAAATGGTGCCAGGGGAGGGTTAGGTTGGAGATGAGGAACAATTTCTTTGCTGCAAGAGTGGTCAGGGATTGGAACAGGCTGCCCAGGGAGCTGGTGGAGTCCCCATCCCTGGAGGTGTTCAGAAAATGTGTGGCCATGGCACCTTGGGATGTGGTTCAGTGGCCATGGAGCTGTTGATGGCTGGAGTGGACAATCTTGGAAGGCTTTTCCAACCCAAACAACTCTGTGATGCTATGATCCCAGATGACCATGACCCACACTTAGCCCTGGCCCTCCACATCCTCCCACAGTCTGTCCTCTCCAGGGGCACAGGCAGCCCCTACCCAACGCTGCAGACAGGGGGTGCTGACCCTGCTGTGAGCCTGCCCCCGCTGCAGAAGCTCCCATTTGTGTCCAGCTCTGGGCTCCTCAATTTGAGAAGGACATTGAGACACTTGAATGTGTGCAGAGAAGGGCAACAAGGCTGGGGAGGGGTCTGGAGCACAGCCCTGTGAGGAGAGGCTGAGGGAGCTGGGGTTGCTTAGCCTGGAGAAGAGGAGGCCCAGGGGAGACCTTGTTGCTGTCTACAACTCCCTGAAGGGAGGTTGTAGCCAGGTGGGGGTTGGTCTCTTCTGCCAGGCAAGCAGCACCAGAACAAGAGGACACAGTCTCAAGCTGTGCCAGGGGAGGTTTAGGCTGGAGGTGAGGAGAAAGTTCTTCCCAGAGAGAGTTGTTGGCCATTGGAATGTGCTGCCCAGGGAGGTGCTGGAGTCGCTGTCCCTGGAGGTGTTCAAGAGGGGATTGGATGTGGCACTTGAAGCCGTGGGTTAGTTGTCGGGAGGTGTTGGGTGTTAGGTAATAGGTTGGACTTGATGGTCTCTGAGGTCTTTTCCAACCTGGTTGATTCTGTGATTCTGTTTCACCCCAGCACAGCCCAGTTCCGGGCAGGGGCAGGGTGGCTGACGGCTTGTCTTCATCATCCACCTTCAGCTTCTGCCTGCTCCCACCACTTCTATTTTTAAGGTGAGAGTTGTGGTGCTCTGCTGTTCCCCCAATTCCATCCCTTCTCTCCTGGCAGCTCCCCAGATTAACCAGTTTCCATGGGAAAACACAAAACCTGCCAGACAGACCTGGAAGGAGCTGGCAGAACCACGCTGAGGAGCCTGAGCCAGCTCCACTGCTCCAGCTCCCCCATCCACCCCCAGAGCCCAGGATCCACTGGGAAATCCACTCCAGGGACTGACTTAGGGCATTTGGGTGGCTTTCTGGTTTTTAAAGAGCGGTCAAAGGTCACACCTCATCTGGTATCCCCCAGGAATGTTGTTGTCACAGAATCCCAGCACGGTGGAGGTTGGAAGGGAGCTGTGGGCATCATCCAGCCCAAGCCCTCTGCTCAAGCAGGGCACCCACAGCAGCTTGCCAGGATCACAAAGGCCAGGTGGGGCTGGAAGCTCTCCAGACAAGGAGACTCCACAGCCTCTCTGGGCAGCCTGCTCCAGGGCCTCAGCACCCTCACACCAAAGAAGTTTCTCCTCCTGGGTTCCAGTTTGTTCATCTCTTGTCCTGTCACTGGGCACCACTGACAAGAGCCTGCTGCCATCCTCCTGACACCCACCCTCTGAGAATCCCCCCCGTTCTTCTCTTCTCCAGGCTAAAAAGCCCCAAGTCCCTCAGCTTTTCATCACAAGAGAGATGGTCCAGTCCCCTCAGCATCTTGGTAGCCCTCTGCCCATCTCCAAGCTGCTGTGGAGCAGAGTGATGGAGAAAATGTTTCCCTTCGCTCAGGATGTGGGACCAGGTACTTACATCAGAGGCAGGACCTTTATCAGCACCGGGGCAGGAGAAGGTAACGAACTCATGGCACCTCTTGTGCACCACGAAGCAGCAAACTGCAGAGAGAAGACAGAGAGGGTGTCAGGGGCACGTGAAGGGAGTGGCACCAGGTCACAGTATCACAGTATCACCCAGCCCAGAGCATGGGAAAACGAGCAGCTAAGATCTGCCTGGTTTCTGAGGGCAGATGCCAGGACTCAAGAGGGTTTGAGTGGACCTGGGGCAGATTTTATACCCTGCAGAACACAGAACCATCAAGGCTGGAAAAGCCTTAGAGATCACTGCACTGCTTAGGCCACACCTTGAGTCCTGTGGCCAGTTCTGGACCACTCAGTTTAGGAAAGATGTTGAGATGCTGGAAGGTGTCCAGAGAAGGGCAACAAAGCTGGGGAGGGGTCTGGAGCACAGCCCTGTGAGGAGAGGCTGAGGGAGCTGGGGTTGCTTGGCCTGGAGAAGAGGAGGCTCAGGGGAGACCTTATTGATGTCTACAACTCCCTGAAGGGAGGTTGTAGCCAGGTGGGGGTTGGTCTCTTCTGCCAGGCAAGCAGCACCAGAACAAGAGGACACAGTCTCAAGCTGTGCCAGGGGAGGTTTAGGCTGGATGTTAGGGAGAAGTTCTTAATAGAAAGAGAGACTGGCCATTGGAATGTGCTGCCCAAGGAGGTGGTGGAGTCCCCATCCCTGGAGGTGTTTAGGAAGAGACTGGATGGGGTGCTTGGTGCCATGGTTTAGCTGATGAGATGGTGTTGGGTGATAGGTTGAACTTGATGATCTCAAAGGTCTTTTCCAACCTGGTTAATTCTATTCTATTCTATTCTATTCTATTCTATTCTATTCTATTCTATTCTATTCTATTCTATTCTATTCTACTCTATCCTATCCTAGAGTCAAATCTATCATCCCAGCACCACAATGGCCACTAAAGCATGTCCCCAGGTGCCATGGCCACAGGTTTCTTGAACTCCAGGCTCCAGGGATGGGGACTCCACCACCATCCTCCTTGGGCAGCCTGTTCCAATGATCACCAACCAGAGCAGGCACTGCAGGAAAGCTAAGGAGGAGGAAAACGTTAAGGGAACGTCAAAGGCAGGCTGGGAACCCTTCTGTTCCCTTTGAGCTCCCTGTCACTCCCAGCACCTCACACTGTGAGGTCACCACCACGTGTAAAGAGAGGCAGAATCTGGCATCAGTGGGTATCTGAGCTGAGAAGTGCATGTGGCCAAAAAGAGAAGCTGGGAACAGGTGGGCAACGTTCCTCCCACACCTCTGCTTCCCTTCAGCAGCTCCACAGCCTCCATTTGCCAGGCCAGAAGACATGCATGTCTTCTCCTCACACAGGCAGGGTGATGACAAAGACACCCTTCTGGGAACACTGCAGGAAAACTGATCCCAACGTGGTGCTGCCCAGAATTTGCTGCAGGAGCATCCAGAGCTAACCCCACAGCTCCTCACCCACCAGACCCAGCACGTGCTGACCTGAAGCCACCCACAGCACCTTTGCAGGCAGTGCAGTCAAAGAGCTGCACTTGAAGGCTATGTTTCCACCCAAATACCAAAGCAGCACAGAATCAATCAGGTGGGAAGAGACCTCCAAGATCATCAAAGTCCAACCAATCGCCCAACCCTAACTAACCAAGCACCTTACTTTCAGCGGCAGACCTTGAAAAGACCTTAGTGCTGCAGATAAATTTCAACTGGTGGCCCAAGTCCTTCTCTGAGGGTCTCAGCCCACCTCATCTTGCAGCTGGAGGTGGCACTGCTGCTGGGGTGTCCAAAGTCTGGGGAACAGAGGCACCACCTTGCACCCCTGGGTGTCAGCCCCTCCAGGTCCAACCATTCTCATCCCTCACATCCACATCAAGCCCAGCCCAAGGGATAGCATCTTGACTCCAAGGCAACACCACATATGAAAGGGGTCAGAGAATCACAGAATGGGTTGGGTTGGAAGGGAGCTCAAAGCTCATCCAGTACCAACCCCCTGCCATGGGCAGGGACACCTCCCACCAGCCCAGGTTGCTCAAGACCTCATCCAGCCTGGCCTTGGACACCTCTGGGTGGGGGCATCCTCAGCCTCGCTGTGCAAGCTGCCCACATGGGAGCGGAGTGAAGCCACCAAGTGCTGGTTTTGTGAACAAAGCAAAGCTGGGCAGTGGCTGCACTTCACCTGCAGGAACCCTGGGCACCAAACTCAGCCTGTCTCAGGGCTCTCTAACTTGCCACTTCCCTTTCCCAAGAGCTGCAGGGACACTAAATGGAAGCACCTAGAAGATGAAGCTGCTCAGCCTGCTGGGGGTGAGAGAAACCAGGACCATCAAATGAACCAAGCAGTGCAAAACTCAGAGTCACAGAAAGGTTTGGCTTGGAAGGGACCTCAAAGCTCAGCCAGTTCCAACCCCACTGCCATGGGCAGGGACACATCCCACCAGCCCAGCTTGCTCAAGGCCTCATCCAGCCTGGCCTTGAACACACCTCCAGGGAAGGGGCATCCTCAACCTCCCTGGGCAACCTGTGCCAGTGTCTCCCCACTCTCACTGTCAAGAATTTCTTCCTCATCTCCGGTCTCAGCGGTGCCTAGGCTAAAAACGCAGCAGCTTCCAGTGCCTCACTGCCAGATCTTTCCTGAGGAGCAAGGGGAAAAAAACAAACAAACAACCAAGTGACATTTGCCTTTAAATCCCTGATGCCCCTCCCTGTGCCCTGCTGCATCCAGCTTGAAATTTGTTTTCTTTTTCACATTTGTCACCACGAAAAACACCAAACCCCCAAGGTCTGCAAGGCACCAACGCTGCCAAGCTCTCTCTCCTCGCAGAACCTCTCAGTTGCTTTGCTGAGCCTCACAAACAAACAAACAAACGTTTAGAGGAGTTTGGGGCTTTTGTTTTGGTTCGTTTGCCTGCAGAGACAGAAGCATCTGGGGAAGCAGGAAGGAAGAAATTAGGACTCCTATTAGCAAAGATCTGTCCTGAAGCGCGTGCAGGAACTCGGTGGGGCTCCCGGGGCGCAGCCAGGCGCCGCGGGGCAGGCTCGGGGGAAGCTTGCAGGCTGCTGGCAGCATCTGGGCTGTGCTGAGAGGCTCCCAGAGGAGCCAGAACAATTTTGGTCCGACAGGAGAAACGAGGCTGCTGCCAGGCTGAGCTTCCTCAGGCCATTCCTCCATGTCACACAGGAGAAGGTTGTTGGGTGCAAAGGCAAGGGAAGGAGAAGCAGCTCCTCTGCTGCTTCCCCAGCTCCTGAGCAGCTTTTGCACTTTGGGGACACTGAGGTTTGTTCCCAGAACTAAACCATCGCCCCATCCTGTTCAATATCTTCACTGATGATCTGGATGAGGGGGTTGAGTCAGTCATCTGTAAATTTGCAGATGACACCAAGCTGGGAGCAGATGTTGATCTGTTAGAGGGCAGAAGGGCTCTCCAGAGGGACCTTGCCAGGCTGGACAGATGGGCAGAGTCCAACAGGATGGCATTCAACAAGTCCAAGTGCCAGGTGCTACACTTTGGCCACAACAATCCCATGCAGAGCCACAGGTTGGGGTCAGAGTGGCTGGAGAGCAGCCAAACAGAAAGGGACCTGGGGGTGCTGACTGACAGCTGGCTGAACATGAGCCAGCAGTGTGCCCAGGTGGCCAAGAAGGCCAACGGCATCCTGGCCTGCATCAAGAATAGTGTGGCCAGCAGGAGCAGGGAAGTCATTGTGCCCCTGTACTTAGCACTGGTTAGGTCACACCCTGAGTACTGTGTCCAGTTCTAGGCCCCTCAGTTTAAGAAGGACATTGAGACTCTTGAACGTGTCCAGAGAAGGGCAACAAGGCTGGGGAGGGGTCTGGAGCACAGCCCTGTGAGGAGAGGCTGAGGGAGCTGGGGTTGCTTGGCCTGGAGAAGAGGAGGCTCAGGGGAGACCTTATTGATGTCTACAACTCCCTGAAGGGAGGCTGTAGCCAGGAGGGGGTTGGTCTCTTCTGCCAGGCAAGCAGCACCAGAACAAGAGGACACAGTCTCAAGCTGTGCCAGGGGAGGTTTAGGCTGGAGGTGAGGAGAAAGTTCTTCCCAGAGAGAGTTGTTGGCCATTGGAATGTGCTGCCCAGGGAGGTGGTGGAGTCCCCATCCCTGGAGGTGTTCAGGAGGGGATTGGATGTGGCACTTGAAGCTATGGTTTAGTAGCCATGAGGTGTTGGGTGACAGGTTGGACTTGCTGATCTCTGAGGTCTTTTCCAACCTTATTGATTCTATGATCCTATGATCCCTCCTCCCATCATTAATCCAGTGTGCTATCCTGGGAAGAGATTGTTGGTTTCCACCATGCCAAGCAGGAGCCAGGTGTGGGATCTCCAGGAGCACAACACCAGGACAGGGATCAGGTCTGCTAGGAGCACACCTGGGCTCCTGGCACTCCAGCATGTCCAGCCTGTGTCTTTGCCAGTTTAGAAACTGCAGCACAAGCAGCAGCTGCCCCAGGTCATTAATTGGTTAATTTGGAAATCTGATTACATGGGCAATAAAGTGAATCAAACCCTGCTGCTGAGCTGAGTCATTTCTACACCACAAACCCCACATTTTAACCTTTACCACTCATCACTGCACAAAGTCTGAACAGCTGCTGGCCCTAAACTCTTCTTCAGAGCCATCTCCACTGTCTGGGGAGACTTTTCTGTCCTGGGGCAAGAGAAGGACACAAAACCCTGTGAAGGACAAGAGACAGAGCCCTGGAGGTCACAGGCTTTCCACAGGCTTGCTGGAAGACACCTTTCCAACAGCAGCCCCAGCAGAGCTTCTCAGATCTGGGAAGATTTGCACCAAGCCATCAGAGCAAGGTCAGGCACCTTCAGTCCTCATTGTCTTGATGTGCTTTTGGCAAGAAAGGTTGGGCTTTAGAGCTCCTGGAGCTCTGAAAGGTTGGGTTTCAGAGCTAAGAAACCAAATGAGCACCCCAGAAGCAGGGTAGTTTCAGAGCTTAGGAACTGGCCTTGTTTTGAAGGATGAAAAGGCAGAAATGCTGATGGTTGAGGAACCTGTCCCTGGAGGTGTTTAAGCCCAGGCTGGTTGAGGCTCTGGCCAGCCTGATCTAGTGTGGGGTGTCCCTGCCCATGGCAGGGGTTGGAACTAGATGATCCTTGTGGTCCCTTCCAACCCTGACTGGTACTATGATACTATGAAATACACATATGGACACTTGAAGGTGCCTTGGGCTCAACCTCCGCTCAAAAATCCTCCAGGAACACCATCAAGCAGCTGCCCAAAGAGCTCCCAGAACCTGCCAAGCAGAACCACCTCCTCAGAACACCTCCCAGGGACGCACACATCGCAGAGCACACGCCCAGCCGCACCTCCAGCGCCGCAGGGACCTCCCGCGGCCACGGGGGCTGCCGGAGCAGCTCAGCAGCAGGCAGAGCATCCATCAGCTGCAGGCTGCTGACAGCCAGCCAAGCCAGGCTGCTGAAGGCAGGGAAACGGGCCAGCAGAGCAGAGCTTTACCCAACAGCAGTTGTATCTCCCCATGTTTTGGAACACCACCACAAATGACTGCAGCAGACAGAAGCCCTGGGCGAGCCCTCAGCGATGGCAGGAAGGACAGAGCCAGCGCTGGAGTGGAAATCCTGCTGCAGGAAGCTGGGGGAGAGGGAAGTTCCCCGAGTCAGGCTGCTGGGGGTGACCCTGCTGCTGAATGGACAAGAGGAGCTCCAGAGGTCTCTTCCAAGCCACACCACGATGGGATCTGGGACTGCTGAGGACTTTTGTCACTGAATGGTCACCTTGGAGATGAATCCTCTCCAGCCCTGCCTGCCTCACTTTGCTCTCTGTGTGTCCTGCCAGAGGGCAAGGTCTCAGCACGAAACCTGGACACCAGCAGCTGTCCTGGGAGGTCAAACGGACAGAACAGATAACAAAATCCTCAGTAAAAGTACAAAGTAAGAGAGGAGAGAGCCCAACATTGACCAGAGTGGCACTGGAGGAGAGCAGGAGGCTCCAGGATGGTGAAGCAGCTCTGGGAGCAGGCAGGCAGGTTCTAAGGAACATGGGGGAGAGCTGATGGGAACAGACATCATCTGGAATACTGAGTCCAGCTCTGGAGTCCTCAGCACAGGACAGACAGGGACCTTTTGGAGTGGGGGCAGAGAGACCATGGCACTGCTGTGAAGGCTGGAAGCCCTCTGCTGCAAGGCCAGGCTGAGGGAGTTGGGGTTGTTCAGCCTGGAGAAGGCTCCAGGGAGACCTTCTGGTGGCCTTTCAGTGCTGAAAGGGGTTGAGCAGAAAGCTGGGGACAGAGTTTTGAGGACCTATTGTGACAGGACAAGAGGTCATGGTTTGAAACTGAAAGAGGGAGATTCAGACTGGAGAGAAGGAACATTTAGCACTGAGGGTGGTGAGAGCCTAGCACAGGGTGCCCAGAGAAGTGGGAGCTGCCCCATCCCTGCAACCACTGCAGTCAGGCTGTTTGGGGATCTGAGCATGGGCCCCCTATTCCTGCCCACCCCACACAGGGAGCAGCCCCAGCCTGGGTGCTGAAGTCCATCCATATGAGGGGGATTCATGGCTGGTGGCCACATAGCAGCCCAGGGAGGAGAAACAGGAGCAGCCTTGGCCATGCCAGCTTGCCCCAGTGGTGGGCAATGCAGGAAGCACTGCCTCTATCTCACCAGGCTGGGTCACCTGCACCTTCTTTCTCCCTCCAAGTCTTTGCTTTTTCTTCTCAGTAGAGATGCATTTTAAAACCTGAAGGGGTCCTACAGGAAGGCTGGGGAGGGGCTGCTCTGAAGGGGCTGTGGTGGTAGGACAAGGAGCAATGGTTTGAAACAGGGCAGATTTGGGTTGGACGTCAGGAGGAAGTTCTGCACAGTGAGAGTGGTGAGACACTGGAACAGGCTGCCCAGGGGTGTGGTTGAGGCCCCATCCCTGGAGACATTCAAGGTCAGGTTCAACAAGGCTTTGAGCAACCTGATCTTGCATAGAATAGAATAGAATAGAATAGAATAGAATAGAATAGAATAGAATAGAATAGAATAGAATAGAATAGAATAGAATAGAATAGACCAGACCAGACCAGACCAGACCAGACCAGGTTGGAAAAGACCTTTGAGATCATTGAGTCCAACCTATCATCCAACACCATCTAAGCAACTAAACCATGGCACCAATTGCCACATCCAGTCTCTTCCTAAACACCTCCAGGGATGGGGACTCCACCACCTCCCTGGGCAGCACATTCCAATGGCCAATCTCTCTTTCTATGAAGAACTTCTTCCTCACCTCCAGCCTAAACTTTCCCTGGCACAGCTTGAGACTGTGTCCTCTTGTTCTGGTGCTGCTTGCCTGGGAGAAGAGACCAAACCCCCTCCTGGCTACAACCTCCCTTCAGGGAGTTGTAGAGAGCAAGAAGGTCTCCCCTGAGCCTCCTCTTCTGCAGGCTAAGCAACCCCAGCTCCCTCAGCCTCTCCTCACAGGGCTGTGCTCCAGACCCCTCCCAGCTTTGTTGCCCTTCTCTGAACACCTTCCAGCAACTCAACATCTTTCTTAAACTGAGGGGCCCAGAACTGGACACAGGACCCAAGGTGTGGCCTAACCAGTGCTGAGTACAGGGAGGTTGGAGAGTGCAGGGTGGTTGGACAAGATGACCTTTGAGGGTCCCTTCCAGCCCAAAGCAGCCTGTGAGTCGGTGGTTCCAGACTAGGAAGCCCTGCAGGGAGCTTCCCCAGCAGCAGGGCTCACCTCGCCTGCTCCGTCCCTGTTCAGAGCTCTCCCAGCAGCAGACAGCTGGGCAGGCTGCCCAAACACAACAATGCTGCAAGATTTGCTCTCAGAATACAAAATCCTCCCCGGCCCAGTGCCTTCTGCCCAGGAAAAGCCCTTTAGCAAAGCTCTAAGCTCCTTAGAGTGGCATCAGGCTGCCCGGGGAGCCAGCCCGAGGGCTGCGTTGGCACTTCCAGGAACATGGAAGCCCTGCAGAGCCTCAGGGCTGGTGATTTGTGTGCAGACTGCAAACACTGGAGGCTGCAGAGCCCATCCTGGACACCACCACACAGCAGCAGACCCAAGTGCTGGAGCTGCATCTCTGCCTGTGCTGAGACACCTTTCTGCCTGACACAGTGGCCAGTGCTGCTCAGACTGGGAGACCTTCTTGCTCCCTACAACTCCCTGAAGGGAGGTTGTAGCGAGGAGGGGGTTGGTCTCTTCTGCCAGGCAAGCAGCACCAGAACAAGAGGACACAGTCTCAAGCTGTGCCAGGGGAGGTTTAGGCTGGAGGTGAGGAGAAAGTTCTTCCCAGAGAGAGTTGTTGGCCATTGGAATGTGCTGCCCAGGGAGGTGCTGGAGTCACCGTCCCTGGAGGTGTTGAGGAGGGGATTGGACGTGGCACTTGGTGCCATGGTTTAGTAGTCCTGAGGTGTTGGGTGACAGGTTGGACTTGATGATCTCTGAGGTCTTTTCCAACCTTGGTGATTCTATGATTCTATGTTCTTTTCCTGCAGGTGTTCAAGACCAAGTTGGATGAGGCCTTGAGCAACCTGGGCTGGTGGGAGGTGTCCCTGCCCAGGGCAGGGGGCTTGGAACTGGATGATCTTTGAGGTCCCTTCCAACCCAACACATTCTATCAACCCATGAAAGCACCACATCTCCACGTGGCCCATCAAAGCTGAGCCCCAAAGCTGCCTCCAAGCCACACAAGCTCTGTGCCACCTACATGTGGCCCTGGCACCATCCTGGAGCTGAGGGTTTAGACATGCCAGGAGAGCACAGACCTGCATGGCCTGGGCAAGCCAAGCCCAGCTGGCTGGAGATGCTCCATACCTTCCTGCCCCCTGCACGCCATCGGCTGGGGCCCCCCTCAGGAGGTCTGATTAACCTCATCTCCCACACAGAACCTCTTAGCTGGCAGGAAGGTGCCAGGCCTCCTCCAAACCCAGGCTCTGTGACAAATGGCTTCCTGCAGGACTGAACCCTGCCTAGCAACTCCCTGCTGCAGAACATGCTGCTCCCTTCCAGTTGATCTCCATTTGTGGCTCTAATTTCATTGCCTGAACTCCTTGTCCTGGTGTTCTGAAGAAGGGGCTCATCAATTTTGCCTGAGTCCTTCATGAAATGAATAATTCAAGGAAGTCATCTCCAATGCCTCCCCCTAAGTACATCCACAGATTCACAGACTGCATTGGGCAGGAAGGGACCCTCAAAGGTCATCTTGTCTGACCCCCCTGCACTCAGCAGGGACACTTCCAACTGGATCAGGCTGCCCAGGGACACCTCAAGGCTGATCTTGAATGTCTGCAGGCATGGAGCCTCAACCACATCCCTGGGCAGCCTGTTCCAGTGTCTCACCACCCTCATTGTGCAGAACTTCCTCCTGATGCCCAACCTAAATCTGCCCTGCTCCAGTTTCAAACCAATGACCCTTGTCCTATCCCCACAGACCCTTCTAACCAGTCCCTCCCCAGCCTGCTTGTAGGATCCCTTCAGATATTGACACGCACCTCTAAGGTCTCCCTGGAGCCTTCTCCAGGCTGAACAGTCCCAGCTTTCTCACTCTGTTCCCACAGGAGAGGTGCTCCAGCCCTCTGATCTTCTTGGTGGCCCAGGACACATGTCCCCACTGCATGGAAGCCCTTAGTCCACCTCCACCAAGCAAGGTCTGGAGGCACCAAGAACAGTCAGAGATACGGTACACGAAAGAAGGCAGACAGATGGAGAGCTAAGAGACAGAAGGAGGTTCAAGAAAGGTTCATCTCAAAAAAAATCATCAAACCCCAGGAGGAGTTAAAGCCTCCCCAGAGAGCTGACAGAGAGATGCCTTAGCAGATGGCTCCAAGATCATGGAGCTCCAAGATTATTTGGAGCACATCTCCGTGTGTAGCTGCTCCCTCACAACCTGGAGAAATTCTCCTTTGGATTCCACTTCTAAAAGAACAAGAGCATCATGAAACAGCCTGGAATTTGGATTATCCAACCCAAAATAACCCCTCCCCCCCCCCCCCCCCCCAAAAAAAAGGGAGGATTTAATTTGTTCTTAATAAAGGAGCTTTGTGCTGCTCCACCTCCGCTGGACAAACCCCCATGGGGTCAGCGGCATTGGCCAGGCTTTGTCCCAGCCAACAGCTGCCCACGAGCTTCCAGCCCCACAGTAAAAACCACAACTATTATTATTAGGTTTTTTTACACCAAACAAAGGCAATGAAGCACAAGAATCAGAAAATAAGGGAGGAGGGGGAGGAAAGAAAAAAGGTTTCCAGGAAGGGAGGTCCTGAGTTTCTGACAGCTCTTTACAGCTTTTTAATCGCTTGCAGCGCAGAGAGAGAGAGAGAGAGAGAGAGAGCAGCTGAGCTGAAATTTGGGCCCTTTGGATTTAATCCCCAGCTTTGCTTAAGAGCTTGCTGGAGTTCTTGGAGCACAACAAACAACTTCAGCTCCTCAGCAGACTCCAGAGGTTTTCCTGTTGGCAGCTCCAGAGAGCTGCAGCAAACCCAGCCCCGCGCTGCTCTGGGACGTTTGGGTCGTCCTCTGCAGAAAGGCCCTGGGGAGCAGGCCAGGCTCCAGCACTGCTCCTGTCTCTGAGTTTGCTCTGAGGATAGAGCCAGAGACACAAACCCCTGCCCTTGCCCACACGGGATCAGGCCCTGCCGTGGGCTCCATGAGCTATGCCCAACCAAGCAGCCCCTTGGCTGATGCCGTTTCCCCTTTCCATAGGGAGAGGAGGATGGTCCTGCTCCCCCTGGTCCAGGGAAGAGGCATCTGAAGGGCTGGAATCCTCTCTTCTGTGCAACTCCTGCTGGGGAAGGGGCAAACTAAAACAGCCTCATTTATTTGGGCTCCTCACCTGCCCAGCCACCTGACACCAGCTCCAGGCTTTCTAGCTCACATCTCCCAGTTCTCCAAGCAACTCAACCCCTTGCTGTCCTGCTTGCATGCTCTTTGGGAGGTGAAGGGGACGACCTGTGCCTGAAGAGATCCAGGATCCCTCAGGGAAGATCTAGGGTCCATCTCCCAAAGCCCTCAAGCAGCAGCACCCACTGCTCTGCACATCCACAGCAGGGCTGGTGGCTATTTCCAGAGACACCAAGACATGAATTTTACATCAGCTGAGCCTCAGCCCGGACCTTAAATACTTCATCAGTAGCTCCTGGCCGAGCTGGAACAGAGATTCACTTTCAGACTGAATAATTCAGCCCCCTGCATGCTCCTGGCTGGTGCCACACACGAAGTGGCAGCTGTGGCTCTGCCAGCTGTGCCAGCAGCATCTTGGTGAGCCTCACTAAGCCGCTCAGCCTCAACTGCACAGCCAGAGCACCAAAGGTGGCTCAAACTAGAGACACTTCTCAGCAGAGAAGCTGGCAAGCAGGCTCTGGCACAGGCAGGACTTGCCACAACCTCCAGAGCTGGGCAGAAGTCCTGGCTGTGCTAGCCCAGCTTTACCCCATCCCTGCTCCCTTCACGAAGCACAAGTCTGAGGACTGCTCAGGAAGGTTCCTATGTCCCTGGCGCCCCAGGATGGGAAGCAAAACGCATCCAGTTGCTGAGCACAGGAGCTGAGCCGCTCCTCCTCACTCTGGCTTTCTTGGAAGGCTCCTGTAGATTCCACCATCATCATCTCCTCCTCTCTCCTGCACTGCATGGATGACTGAGCCTTGCAGCTCCTGCTGTCTCCACGCTCTGGTGCTCATCCACGTTCCCACAGCAGCTCCCAAACACGGCTCAGCGTGGCAGCACCTGCCTGATTTCCAAGCCAAGCTCAGATGCAGCCACCCAGCCCTTCCCCACCTCCAGCAGAGAAGATTCTCATGGCCACCCTCCGTGGCCCCCATGCTCACTATCAGTTAGTTATCTGTGTCTCCTCCTCACAAGCCAGATAGGACTGGGCTGCTCTTGGAGCTCCTCCACTTCCTCACACTCGAGGGCCAGGTGAACTCAGAACATCCTGACAAAGGTTTTGCCTCAACCCTTGGTCCTCAGGAGCATGAGGATGTGGTGGGTGAAGGAGGAGTTCAAGCACCACTCAGCTGTCCAGGGTCCCCATGCTGCAGCTCTGGCCCCCAGCAAGGTCCCTGGATGTCACACTCATTGCTTTGATGGTCAGCAAAGTCCCCAGATGGTGGCAGTAGGACCCAGCACTCCCCCTGGCATTGCATCTGTGTCCCTGGAGCAACTGACTTTTCCACATACTCCAGTTCCACCTCCTGAAAGGTGCTTAAGGTTCAGATCCCTCCAACACAGCAGCAAACCAGAACAGGGGCACTCCAGTAATAGAAAGAGCAAAACATTTGGGTTGGAAGAGATCTTTAAGGCTCATCAAGTCCAACTGTGAACCCAGCACTGCCAGGTCACCACTAAACCATGGCTCTCAGCACCACATCTCCATGGCTTTGAAAGCCCTCTAGGGACTCCAACACTGCCCTGGGCAGCCTGGGACAGGCTTTGACAGCCCTCAAGGAGAAGACATTTTTCCTCATGCCTAACATAAACCTGCCTTGGGGCAGCTTGAGGTCATTTATTCTTGTCCTGTCCCCTGTGCCTTGGGAGAAGAGCCCAACCCCCTCCTGGCTCCAGCTTCCTTTCAGGGAGGTGTAGAGAGCAATGAGGTCTCCCTTCAGCCTCCTCTTCTCCAGGCTGAACAACCCAAGTCCCCTCAGCTGCTCCTCCCCAGCCCTGTTCTCCAGACCCTTCCCCAGCTTTGTTGTCGTCCTCTGACCCTGCTCCAGCACCTCAATCCTTTTTCTTTTCTGAGTGAGGGGCCTGAACTGCACCCAGAGCTGGAGGTGTGTCCTCTCCAGTGCCCAGTCCAGGGCCCAAGCCCTCCCACACTAATTACAGACCCCATAAATACACAAGCAGGAGGAAAACACAGCCTCACTGCCCTCCTGGCAGTTGCAGGGCAGAGAGACCCTACAAGAGATGTTGAGTCAGATGCAGCAGGGCTGTCCCCTCCTCCCAGGGCTGCTGGATTGCCTGCATCCCAGCCCAGCAGCTCGGGAACATCACCATCCATGGTCAAGCCTCATCAGCAGGGTTCTGGTGCTACAGCCTGGGGGCACAACTGGCACTTGTGACTCCTCAAGGTGTGACCCTGTCAACAGTGACCAGACAAACCCAATGCTGCAAATGTCCACCAGCCAGGAGCAGCCCTCAGCAGCTGGGCTGAAGAGCAGGGAGAGGAAGGCTCCTCTGCTGCTCACTTCTGACAGAAGATCTTTAAGATTCCTTCCTTTCTGCTTTGAAAGGGGTTAAACCTTTGAGCCCAACCCCACATGCTGAGGAGGATCCTGGTACAAACCACCAAAGCATCCAAAAATCCCCAAAGCAGTCTGCAGCTTTTACACCAAGTAGCACTAATGATCTGAGAACATCCACTGCATGACAATGAGCCTTTGGAGGCCAGGGGGTGAGGAACATCCATCATCCTCCGCAGAAAAGGTGTGGGAGGGGAAGGGACAATGACAGCTTCTAGAGCTGGGCTGGGGAAGGATCTTCATTCTGCCACCACATGTGCCTGAGGAACACCTTGAGCTGCAGACAGGCTGCCAGGCACGGGAGGGCTGCAAGGGACTGGGGGTCTTCCAGGGAGCAGGAGGTGGATAGGACTGCAAGGGACTGGAGGTCTTCCAGGGAGCAGGAGGTGGACAGGACTGCAAGGGACTGGGGGTCTTCCAGGGAGCAGGAGGTGGACAGGGCTGCAAGGCATGAGGGGGCTGCAGAAAGCATCAGAGGTGCCATGGCTTGTCCAGCTTCTGCAGCTCTTGCAGGCACAGGGCTCTCTGGAGGTGGCAGAGGGTGGCTCCCTCCACCCAGGACACAGCCCAAGTCCAGCTCCTGCTTCATCTCCAAAAGGTCTCGGGCCAAACAAAGCTGCTTTGGAGCAGCAATCAGAGCACAGCAGCAGCTCCACCCCCAGCATCCAAAGACATCCCGTAAGGAATCGCTCCCTGCAGGCAGGGATGGTCACACGGGCCAAGTCCCACCACGAAGCAGTGAAGAGGCCCCGGCGGAGCAGCCCTGCTGCAGGACCCTCTGCAGAGAGGCTGCTGGCAGGCAGCAGCGCTGCACGCCCCAGCGCCGGCCCGGGGGTGGCCACGCAGCCTGCGGACCCCAGCTGCACCATCCGCCCGCGGCCAGCCCCTCCTGGGGCACGGCTCAGCCCTGCAAAGGCAGGAGAAGGAAGCCATCAACGCCCTTGCCGGCAGGAAGCAGGCAGGAGCTGCAGCCACCTTCTTCTGGGCCCTTTCCCCCTGTGCCAGGTGCCGCCGCTGAGACCCACGCACGGGGAAGGGCCCCAGCCGTGACGCTGCCCACGCAGCGGCCCCGATTCAATGGAGGGAGCCGTGCTGTTCCCTCACCTCTCGTTGGCAGCCAGGTGACAACCCTAGCTGCTCATTTCTCCAGTTGGAGTTTGTTCCTTTCCACCTTAGCATCTCCTCCAAGCTGGTTTTTAACAGCTCCAATTACGAGCCTCGTGATGGCGCCTGCGGAGAAGGTCACAACGGGAGGATGGCACCAGCCTGGAGCTGCAGGTTCCCAGCTCCTGGTCCCAGATCCAGGGCTATGAAGCCATCTGGAGATGGTTATAGAATAGAATAGAATAGAATAGAATAGAATAGAATAGAATAGAATAGAATAGAATAGAATAGAATAGAATAGACCAGACCAGGTTGGAAGAGACCTTTGAGATCATCAAGTCCAACCTATCACCCAACACCCTCTAATCAACTAAACCATGGCACCAAGCACCCCATCCAGTCTCTTCCTAAACATCTCCAGGGATGGTGACTCCACCACCTCCCTGGGCAGCACATTCCAATGGCCAGTCTCTCTTCTATGAAGAGACCAACCCCCTCCCAGCTACAACCTCCCTTCAGGTAGTTGTAGACAGCAAGAAGGTCTCCCCCTGAGCCTCCTCTTCTCCAGGCTAAGCAACCCCAGCTCTCTCAGCCTCCCCTCACAGGGCTCATAGGGTTGGGGCAAGCAGGGACAGTGACACTTCAGCAGCTCTCCTGAGGACTGGTGTGGACAACCTTTGGTGCATAGTCTGTTGTGACAGGACAAAGGGGTGATGGTTTGAATCTAAATGAGGGAGATTCAGAGCGGACAAAAGGGAGAAATCTTTCACACTGAGGGTGGTGAGACCCTGCCCCAGGGTGCCCAGAGAGGTGGTAGTTGCCCCATCCCTGGAACCATTGCAGGTCAGGCTGCCTGGGGCTCTGAGCAACCTGCTCTAGTTGGGGATATCCCTGCTGGCTGCAGGGGGGTGGACTGGATGAGCTTTAAAGGTCCCTGGATGACCTTTAAAGGTCCCTTCCCACCCAAGCCTGTCTGTGAGTCTATGGCTGCAGGCAATGGAGGAAGAGCAGCCAGGTGCTGGCCAAGGCTGGGCAGATGAGAAGCTGTGAGGTGCAGGACTGAGGGACAAACTCAGTTTCTACCTTAGACTAGCATGGGCAGGCAGCATGGGGGAAACCGATGCAGTCCTCTGAGCCTGGTCCCTTTGTGTGGGGGACAGGGCCTGGGTCCCTGGGGACAGAAGTGGGGGCAGCCTGGTGCCTGCAGCCAGCTCTGCTCCACACACCCCCACAACAGCTTCAAGAGCTGTCCCAGCCCCCCCAACACCACCTTCAGCATCTCCACCAGCGTGAGAGGAAGAATGAGCTCTGTGTGATTAATCAAGGCCCCGAGGGAGCAGATTAAACCATGCTGGCAATTAGTTCTGGATTCCTCTGAAGATGGTGGAAAGCTGCTGCAGCAGAACCAGGGCGGGTGGGGGGTGAACACTGAAACCTCCCCCCAGCCGCGGGCTGGTTCCACAGCCCCACTGCTCTCTCCTCCACCTCACCACGCTGATGTGGTCACTTGCAGGTGGGCTCCATTAAAAGGGAAAGGGACAGAAAGGAGGCTGGGAAAGATGCAAACCCACCCCACCGAGCCTGCACACGGCCAGAGAAGATCATTAAGGCCCTGTCAGCCTCCTCTAGTGCTGCTGACCTGGTAATTTAATACTGTAATTGAAACGCCTGGGCAGGGCTCTGGAGAGCAGCCCTGCAGGAGCTGCCCTGCCACAGACCCAGGCAAGCACCAGAGTGATCACCCACCACCAGCAGCCCACTCCTACAGCTCCAGAAGAGGGCTGCTGGCTGGCTTTGAAGACATTCCTTGTGTAACTGCATTAATCCCACCCAAGGAAGATAAGGACCCCGGCCCCAAAGCCATCATCATACCACCTGGTTAAAGCTGGATTTTGTCACTTGGTCACAAAGAGGGGAACTTTGCTCCCAGTCTCCTCCTTGCATCCCTCTTCCTTAGATTTTAACACTCTGAACGTTGTCCTACTTCCACAAGCAGAGACTGGAGTGAGGATTAAGTAGTGATGCCCAGACAATGCCATCTTCTCCTCCAAAATACCCCCAGGAGGCTTCTGGCATAGATCAGTCTGGGAAGGACCCTGCAGCATTTAAACAGTTCATGGTGCACACATCATCTCTCTTCCACTGCTGTGTGCCTGCATTCCACCACCTCCCAGTTTGTTCCACCATGCCCTGATCATCATAGAATCAGTCAGGGTTGGAAGGGACCACAAGGATCATCTAGTTCCAACCCCCTGCCACGGGCAGGGACACCTCACACTAGACCAGGCTGGCCAGAGCCTCAGCATTGCCTGAAACCAGCACTGATTCCAGCACTGCCTGAAACCTGGTGCCCACCCAGCTCTCCTGGTGCTGCCCAGCGGGCACCAGCCCCCTGGCACTGGGCCTTCTGCCCATGGCAAGACCATCAGCACCTCTGCAGCATCAAGTGAAAAGCCATCCCCAACCTCTGTAGCCACTGCCCTCCATTTCCAGCACCAGGCCCATGGGGTGGTTATTTTGAGATCCCTGCCCTTGACCACAATGTTGTCTGTGCCCCACCAGCGCTTCAAGCTGCTCCCCCCGCAGCAGCTTGCCTGACAGCCAGGGTAACCTCCAGGGATGCCTTCCCAGATGGGATTTAAGATCAATGACAGCTCCTCGACAGAAGATGTCTTTCAAACACCACAGAGCCAGGATTAGCCTGTTGGGAGTAACAGGGTGTCAGACTGTGCAGAGGATCAGAGACTCCCACAGCTGATGGAGGACACGTGGGCAGGTTCCTGCAAGTTCCTTCGTCAACCTCAGCAGGGTCTGCAGGGGCAGCTCCTGCTCAAGTCATGTGAAGGAACAGGATCTGCAGAGATCCTTTCCAGCAATGCTGTGCTCCACCAGACTTGCTGCTGCACCAGAAGCCATGGGGGAGCAAGCACACAGGAGGCTCCAGCCTGGCAACAGGCACATCTTGCTAAGGCAGGTCCACCAACACTACACCAGTTCCATATAGAAATCCTGGAGACATCAGGATGGGGGCTTTGGAGTCAACCCCGTGCCCACAATGAGGTCTGAGCAGCTGACCCAGCCTCTCTCCCTGGTGTCCTCACCTCATCAACTGCCCCAAAGCCCCAGGGTGTCTGGGGTGCAGGTGTCTCCCAAACAGCCCATGTCTTCCCCCTGGAGCTGCAGCACACTGAAACCTGCAGATGGAAGTCAGGGCAGGGCAAGACTTCCACTCCACTCACGAGCCCCTGGCCAAGGGGCTTCAAAATTCTGATAGCAGCATTAATTTTCCACGGCTCTGGAGGTGCAGGGGCTGAGCTGCTTTGTGTGCCTGGAGACTGCAGCAAGAGGAACTCATGCTGGGCACAGGCTGCACGATAAAGCCCTCATTTCCTTTAGACAGTCTATTTGGAGCACAGGGCTGAGCCCATACATGGGTGAGAAGATTCTCCAGCTCCCTTGGCCAGAAGTGGCATCTCCTCTTTCCCACTCACCCTCCAGGAGCACTTGGGAGCACTTGTGCTACCTCCAGCACCTTCTAACCAGGTGGGTCAAGGGCTGGAGTTCACCACTGGCCCTACAAACATGAAGGATTTAAGGTCTTTGACCAGGACAACATCAGGATCAGACCACGAACACAGAGATACCACATGGCAAAGTTTGGAAGGTGTTCTCCACACCCAGCTCCAAAGACAGCGAGGTGACCTCCCAAGCCTCTGCCCCTGTGCTGCTCAAAACCAGGCTTCAAATAGGATAGGATAGGACAGGATAGGATCACAGTATCACTAAGGTTAGGACAGGACAGGATAGGCTAGGATAACAGAACACAATAGAACAGAATTGAATTAACCAGGTTGGAAGAGACCTTTTAGACCATCAAGTCCAATCTATCACCCAACACCATCTAATCAACTAAACCATGGCACCAAGCACCCCATCCAGTCTCTTCCTAAACACCTCCAGTGATGGGGACTCCACCACCTCCCTGGGCAGCACATTCCAGTGGCCAATCTCTCTTTCTGGGAAGAGCTTCTTCCTAACATCCAGCCTGAAGCTCCCCTGGCACAGCTTACATCAGAAGAATCCCAGTTCAGGGGGATCTGCCAGGCACAGCTCTCCAGAACACCATGAGGGTGCAGGTGGCTATCCCTCAGTTCACAGAAGCTGCTGGAGCTTCTGCTTGGGCCCTTCACTTCTTGGCAAGTGCAGAGAGGCCGGGGGAGGGGAGCAGAGGAGGAAATAAAAGTCCCAGCTAGCAGAGATGAAGGTTTGGCCAATATGAAGAGCGATGACTTCCCTGCTGCTGATTCTGAGCATGCTGCATCCTGGGAGGTTTTGTTCTGTGCACACAAAGTGATGTCTGAAGGGTTTGTTCCACACCCAGAAACAGGGCCAGGGCAGCTGAAGCACAAGGGAAGGCAGCAGCTGGCCAAGATCCTGCCAAGGTGAAGCTTCCCACACAGGATGTACGAAATGCCACAGTGGTGCTGGGCAGTTGTGCCACAGCCTGGGGTTTCCTCCAGCAGAGTGGTGAGTTTCCCTGCTCCCTCACCACCAGCCAAGTGTTTCCTCCAAGCACCAAGTGCTGCCCAACACCAGCCCGTGGGGAAGGCCTGAATCTGCCCCAGCAGGCACTAACAGCTCCTGACATCATCCTACCTCCCACACGTGGGGTGGGAGCTAAGTGATCATTAGGGTCCCTTCTAGGAGACCATTCTAGGACTCTATGACTCTGCCAACCCCCAAACATTCAAGACCGTATCAAGAGCCTTTTTCAGTCACCTATGGCTCCTCTCTTCTGCAGGCTGTCCAGCGTCACATGCTGGCCCAGCTGTGCAAATCACCAACACGCTGCTGGGCACCAACCTGCGGCCCAAGGGCCAGACCGCAGCACGGCGTGTCCTTCGGCGCTTCTACCCAGCCAGCGTCGTAGCCTCCCCACCAACTCACCCAGCTGAAGGCCAGCCAGCACGCTTTGGAGCCTGCAAGCTCTGGGGATAGCTACAGGACCTGCCAGGCAGCAGGAAACCACAGAATGGGTTTGGTTGGGAGAGACCTCTAAGATGAAATCCAACCCTTACCCCATCCCTGCCAGGTCACCACTAAACCATGGCCCTCAGCGCCGCATCTCCGCAGCTCTGATACCCCTCCAGGCACGGGGACTCCACCACCGCCCTGGGCAGCCCTTTTGGGGATGAAACTGTTCCTCATGGCCAACCTAAACCTCCCCTGGGGCAACTTGAAATGAAGCTCCATCCCTCCCCCTGGGTGGTGGGAAGCCAGAAAACACTTCTGTGAACCTGGTCGTCTCCCCCGGCACGGCCAGGCAGGGTCCTGGAGTCCCAGGGGATGTGGGATCGTGCTGCTCCCCACACCCCAGCCAGAGGAGAGCAGCTGACTGGACTTTATCTTGTTATTTCAACCACTTCCTCCTGCAACAGCCCAGCAGCAAGCAGGCTCCTCTCACACAGCTCTGAAACAGAGCAGGAGTTTCCTGCAGGGTTTGATATCCAAGGCTACCCCCATAAGGCATGTCCCAAACCTGTACAGCTGACAGCAGAGGGGGTTCAGAGGAAGGACCCTGGGGTGGCTGATGTCCAAGTGCCTTTGCACCACAGTCTCCTGCTGTGTTCTGGAGGCAGCAGCTCCATCTGCATGGGCAGCTGCTGACTCATATTTCCCCACACTCCACCTCATCCCCCCCCACTCTGCACCTCCTCACACCCCACCAAAGCATCAGCAGCCAACCAGGGAGGAAGGTCTGAGCAGCACTTGGCAGCCAGCAGCCACCCTCCATGAGCAGACACCTCAAGAAGTTGTGTTGCATTCGTTGAGACTCATCTGAAATGGGGAAGACAGCAAAATTCAAGCCTTACTTGGCCTTCACTGCCTCTGCTTTACAAAGACCACAGGCAGGAGCAGCTGAAGTGCCAGGATGCTGCAAGCAGAGCATCCTGTGACACCAGGGATGCTCCCCACCAGCAGCTTCCACTGAAGGACCTCCCTACATGGTCACCAGCAGCTACTCCCCCCACTGCAGCATCTTCAAACAGGCTAAAAGATCCCAGAATCACAGACTGGTTTGGGTGGGAAGGTACCTGCTGAGGTCACCTAATCCAACCCCTCTGCAGCCAGCAAACGCATCCCCAGCTACAGCAGGTTGCTGAAGAGCTCCAAACAACCTGACCTGCAATGGTTCCAGGAACAGGGCATCTCCCACCACTCTGGGCAACCTGGGATAGGCTCTCACCACCCTCAGTGTCAAACATTTCTGCCTTTTGTCCCATCTGAATCTCCCTCTTTCACTTCAAGCCATCCCCCCTTGTCCTGTCACACCAGGCCCTGCTCAAAAGGCTGTCCCCAGCTTTCTGCTCAGCCCCTTGAAGTCCTGAAAGGCCACCAGAAGGCCTCCCTGGAGCCTTCTCATCTCCACACTGAGCAACCAAACCAATGCCCATCATCAAGCACGAGCAGCTCCAGATGTTTGGTCCCCAGCATGACAGCAGCAGCCCAGAGCTTTGCACCAAAGCGAGGTGGGGAGGGACAGGGGCAGCCCCAGGCACCAGCAGGCAGCTGCCCTGCTCAGGAGGGGACCCTGTGGTGACACAAAGGGGTTGTCCCCACTGAGACAGCTCTCTGCAGGTGCACCAGACCGAGGCAAGGTCACAGATTGCCAAGCCTAACCTGGAGGACACCATCATGCCTCTGCCACAGCCAGCAGCCAGCTTTTGGGGTGGCAAAGGGGAGAGCTCCGAAGCGCTGCGCAGCAGCTCCAGAGAATCACTGAGGGCCATCCAGGACCATCAGGTCCAACTGTCAAACCAACAGCACCAGAGCTCTGAAACCATGTCCCTCAGCACCACACCTTCACTCCAAGAAGGACATTGAGGGGCTGGAGCAGGTCCAGAGAAGGGCAACAACACTGGGGGAAGGGTCTGGAGAACAGGGCTGGTGAGGAGCAGCTGAGGGACCTGGGGCTGTCCAGCCTGGAGAAGAGGAGACTGAGGGGAGACCTCATTGCTCTCTACACCTCCCTGAAAGGAGACTGGAGCCAGGAGGGGGTTGGGCTCTTCTCCCAAGGAAAAAGTGACAGGACAAGAGGAAATGACCTCAAGCTGGCCCAGGGCAGGTTTAGGTTGGCCATGAGGAACAATTTCTTCCCTGAAAGGGATGTCAAAGCCTGTCCCAGGCTGCCCAGGGTAGTGGTGGAGCCCCCATCCCTGGAGGGGTTTCAAAGTCACGGGAGCCGTGGTTTAGTGGTGACCTGGCAGTGCTGGGGTAAGGGTTGGACTCTATAATCTCCAAGGCCTCTTCTAACTCAAACCACTCTGTGACTCTGAGGAGAGGCTCCACAAACACCAGCCCCTCAGTGCCAGCCACCCCCAGCTCCCCTGCAGCAGCAGGGCGCAGCTGACAGCGGGCTCCGATGGTTTTCCTCCCTGCCAACAGCCCATTATCTGCTGACAGCGTGGAGCAGGCAATGTTATTACACAGCAACCTTTCCTGCCTTGAAGACAAGCAGGGGGCTGCAGCTGGCAGGCTGTGTGCTGTGCTTGGCACTCCTTTGATGCTCCACGGGCAAGACATTACACCGGCGGCGGCAGTGCGGAGCTTGGCCGCGCCTCGCCCTGCAGCCACGGCCGCTGACACCCAGCCCTGACCGCTGCTGCCAGACAGGCTCTGCACGCAGCGGTCCCACGGGCAGAGTCACCTTGCTCCGGGAGGCAGGCAGGCAGGGCACCTCTGGCCCTGGCATCCAGCTGGGCCTCAGCTTTTCCCCCGAGGGAAGCTCTGGGATTCACTCGAAACCTTTCCTGAAGGGGGCTAGAGGGGAGCCGGGGAGGGAGCCTGGGCAAGGGCTTGCAGGGACAGGGCACGGACTTTGAGCTGGGAGAGGGGAAATGGAGACTGCAGATAAGGAACAAATTCTTGACAGTGTGGCCGGGGAGACACCAAAAGAGGTTGCCCAGGAGGGCTGTGGATGCCCCCTCCCTGGAGGTGTTCAAGGTCAGGCTGGAGGTGGCCTTGAGCAGCCTGGGCGGGTGGGAATGATCCCTGCCCATGGCAGGGGGTTGGAACTGGGTGATCTTTAAGGTCCCTTCCAATCCAAACCATACTCTGAATCTATGAACCACTTTGAGGTGATGGCCGTGGAGCTGGTGGCACCAAGGAGCTCCAGGGCTCAAGCAATGTCAGCTGAGAAAGCAGGAACCAGACACTCCCTGCAGTATCATATTAAGGGAAGTGTTTCAAAACACACTGGGGGGGGGGCGGGGGAGGAGGGAGAAGCAGACCTGCTCAGGATTTCACCTCCCTTCAGGCAATGACTGAGTGGGTGAATGTTGCTCCAGCTCCAAGTGGCCACTCCACCTGGCTTCTGCTCCACCAGCAACGCTTCACCAAGCCATGGATTACATTTGCTCTCCTTGGACACCCGTCCCGCACGATTCCCTGCCCCTGTGTTCAATCAAAACATGACCCAGGCTGTCAGCTTGCAGGGGGCAGAAGAGAAGAGTCCTTTTATTCACAGGGAGCTCTGCAAAGGGCCTTCTTGGCTCCCCTCCCATGGCTAGGTCCCTGCTGGCCAGCAGGACTTGATTCATGTTTGTGCTGTGTCCTACTTCTGCCCGCGGCTCCGTCCCACTGGAAGAGCCCATTTGCATTTTTAATGACATTTGGAGAAGCAATTGAAGCCTCTCCCCCAGAACAGCAACCTCCACAACCCTCACACACACAGCCTGGGCACTGCCAACCCCTCCATCGCTGCTGGATCTGCCTTGCATTCTGCAATCCAGCTGTTCCACGGAGCGAGCCCTTGGCTGTGGGCACGGCTTCATAGGAGGTTTGTGCTGCTGCAGCTGGCACAGCGTCCCCACCCCCATCCTCAGCCTGATGAACGTGGGCCATCAGCAGCTCGCCCAAAGGCAGCTCCACGTCCCGTTTGATGCAGCAATAAAGGAACAAAAGCCATCCATAAGATGCTAAATGGAAGGAGACAAATCTGGAAGCTCGCCTGAAATCTCTCCCAGCTGCTCTGCAGCACTTCAGAGACACAAAGTAGGGCAAACCTCACAGATACTCAGCGGAGTTGTGAAGCCCCAGCAAGTCCCTCCAATTCAAACTGGTCTCTCCTCCTCTTCTCCTCCCTGCTGAGCCATAAAAAGTTCTCTGTGGAGCTGGGGGGAGAAAGAACAGAAGCTTCCAGCAGCTCACCGAAAGGTGCAGGACCAGCTCACAGCCTGCAGCAGCCCTGAGCTCCTGCCTGCCCTCACCAGCCTGACAAACCAACAGCTGCTCTGCCATGTTCCACCGGCATGTGGTTGATTCTTGGAGGAAACAGCCAACCTTCAGCAGGAGAGGTGCTCAGCCTTGACCTGTGACATGCCTTAGAGGGCCAGGTCACCTCTAGCAGGGCAGGCAAAGCAGCTGCAGCAGCTGGATCAAAAATCGCCCCCAACTCCAGGTGACCTCCCCTTGAGTCATCTGAAGTTTCCCTTTCTCCTTACAGAACTTCATGGTGCAGCACCATCACCCCCACCCAGCCATCTCAGACCCTGCAACACCTCCCAGCACCTGCAGAGCCCAGGGACAGTCACAGAAATGCCCCCAGAAGCGCTTTGCCCAGCAGCCTCCCACATACACTGCAGGAAGAGTGAAGGTCCTGGGAGCTCACTGCCACCCAGAGCTGCACAAGGCTCCATCCAACCTGGCTTTGAACACTTCCAGGCTGGGAGCCTTCACAACTTCTCCAGGCAACCTGGTCCAGTGCCTCACCACTCTCATGGGGAAGAATGTCTTTGTACTATCATCTCCCATCACCTCTCCCCACCTCCATCTGCCATAAGAACCAGAACAAGAGGACACAGTCTCAAGCTGCGCCAGGGGAGGTTTAGACTGGAGGTGAGGAGAAAGTTCTTCCCAGAGAGAGCTGTTGGCCACTGGAATGTGCTGCCCAGGGAGGTGGTGGAGTCCCCATCCCTGGAGGTGTTCAAGAGGGGACTGGATGTGGCACTTGGTGCCATGGTTTAGCAGTCCTGAGGTGTTGGGTGAGAGGTTGGACTTGATGATCCCTGAGGTCTTTTCCAACCTTGTTGATTCTATGATTCTAAGACAGAAGCCCTCAGGCTCATCTCCCCCTTCCTGCTGCATCTCCTGCCTGTTCCCATCTCCACTGGGCAGCCTGTCAACTCTGCCAGAGACCCCCTCACAGGGCTCTTCAAAGCACCTCAACAGCCTGCTCCTCCTGGGACTGATGAAGATGGGAGCCACAAAGCAGGTTCAGCCTAGGACAGCAAGCTCCTTTGCCAGCCACCCCCAGGGGAAGCTCACGTGCCCTTCAGACTCCAGAAACATCAAACACCATCAAACACACCCACAAAAAGGTGCTCCCCCAAAAATTTCTGCTCTGCACTCTGCCAGGATTTTGATTTGCTGCAAACATGGTTCTCAGAGCAAATTTGGGTGGCTGCACCTCTTCCTAGACTGCGGGGTTTGCTGCCTCACCTCTCCCCCAGCCCCTCTCCCCCATCCTTCTCCCTCCTCCCCCAGCCCCTCTCCCCCATCCTTCTCCCTCCTCCCCCAGCCCCTCTCCCCCATCCTTCTCCCTCCTCCCCCAGCCCCTCTCCCCCATCCTTCTCCCTCCTCCCCCAGCCCCTCTCCCCCATCCTTCTCCCTCCTCCCCCAGCCCCTCTCCCCCATCCTTCTCCCTCCTCCCCCAGCCCCTCTCCCCCGCCCTCAGCCGTGACCCAGGAGGGCCCTGCCTGCGTCAGCCCAGCTCCCACTGGGGTGCCATTATGACCAATTATTTTTTAATTCTATTCCTTCCTAACCTTATTTTGGATGGCAAAGGCTGAGCCCAGCATCTTCACATCCTAATGGAATTACCTCTCCTTCTGCAGCCCCAGGAAGTGGGCAGAAGGTGAGCAGGAGCCATGTGCTTGACCTGCTGCACCCCAGAGATTCATAGAAGGGTTTGGGTCAGGAGGGACCTTAAAGGTCATCAAGTTGCAACCCTCCTGCCATGGGCAGGGACACCTCCCACTAGCCCAGGTTGCAGAAGGCCTCATCCAGCCTGGCCTTGAACACCTCAGTGAGAGCCAGCAAGCTCCAGAGCTTTGTCTCTGCTCGAAGAGCCATTCCCACCTGGGGTGGTTTGCTCCAAGCTCCTCGCTTCAACCTGCAGCTGATGATCCCTGGGGTCCCTTCCAGCCTGGCACTCTGTGATTCTGGGAGATTCAGAGGGGTGCTCTTGTGCCATGACCCTGCAGCCATGTCACATGGGAGAGCTCACAGCAGCTCACCTGTAGGCTAACCACCAGGTACATCACCACCCACCCACCTTCCAGGAGCCAGGCTACAGCCACAAAGATGATCAGAGGGCTGGAGAACCTCCCTGATGGGGACAGGCCAAGAGAGTTGGGGTTGTTCAGCCTTGAGAGGAGAGGGCTCCAGGGACACCTTAGAGCAGCCTTTCAGTACCTGAAGGGACTACAGGAGAGCTGGAGAGGGTGACCAAGGGAGCTGAGAGAAGGGTGTGTTTCTTCACCTCACAGTGGTTTCTGAAGGCAAGGCAGGTGCTGGAGAAGCCTCATAGAATCACCAAGGTTGGAAAAGACCTCAGAGATCAGCAAGTCCAACCTGTCACCCAACACCTCAGGACTACTCAACCATGGCACCAAGTGCCACATCCAATCCCCTCTTGAACACCTCCAGGGATGGGGACTCCACCACCTCCCTGGGCAGCACATTCCAATGGCCAACAACTCTCTCTGGGAAGAACTTTCTCCTCACCTCAAACACTCTTCTCAGAGTCTTGGATTAACTGGATTGAAGCTCAGGGAGGGGAGGTTTGGACTGGAGATTAGGAAGAAATTCTTGACAGTGGGGGTGGGGAGACACTGGGACAGGTTGCCCAGGGAGGCTGTGGGTGCTCCCTCCCTGGGGATGTTGAAGGCCAGGCTGGATGAAGCCTTGAACAGCCTGGGCTGGTGTGAGGTGTCCCTGCCCATGGCAGGGGGTTGGAACTGGATGAGCTTTGAGGTCTCTCCCATCCCAAACAGTTCCGTGATTCTGTGCTAGAGCCTGACCACCCAAAAGTAAAGAGGAGTCCACCAAAGCAAGGCTGGGATGCTGCTCAAGCCTTTTTGTCCTCTCCAAGGGTGGTGTTTACACACCCGCAGCCCCATTCCTCACCACATCTCCTGGCTGCTCTCCTGCTGCTGTCCCAGACTGCATCTCAGGACTTAATGCAAGGAGAACCTCAGCGTGCAGGGACTCTCCACTCAGAGAAGCTCTCTGCTATAAACTCACAGAAGTGCTTTGTGCTGCTGCTCTTCTTTTCAGTGCTGCAAGGTCCCAAAGCAGGCAGAGCAAGTGGCCAAGCCCTGCGGCCTTCCTCAAGAGGGTTGTCAAGGCCTGGCCAGGGCAGTGGTGGAGCCCCGGAGAGCTCTCACAGCCATGGAGATGTGGTGCTGAGGGACATGGTTGAGTGGTGACCTGGCTGTGCTGGCTGAACAGTTGGACTTGAGGATCTTGAGGTTCTTTCCAACATGAATGATTGCATGATTAAGTGCAGGAGGACCCTGGGCACGCTCTGGAGCTATGGTCCCCACACAAATGCATGGTTTTCATCACCACCTAAACAGGCCACTGCCACTGACAGGGGGTTCGGAAAGCAGCAGAGGGTGAGCAAGCTCCCAGGAGCAGAGCAAACCAACTTTTGGGGGGGTGGGGGGGGGGGGTTCACCACTCCCCTCAGAGCACTGCTTCCCCAGAGCTGTGGTGCCCGGTCCTGCGTGCCAGGTTTTGTCCAGCCGGGCTGCCGCACCTGAGGAATAATGGCACTGGCTCCTTTGGATCTGCCCTGCATACAAACCCCTCACACCTCCAGCAGGCTGCTGCAGCCTAAGAAAGGAACATTCTGGGCAATATTTGTTGCAAACCCCACACCCAAGATCCTGGATCATCACCTCCATCCCACAAATTACCAGGCTTGCTGCAGCCCTCCCCTTCTGCACCTGCCTCCGGCGCCCCTGACAAAGACAGGGCCCAGCCCATGCAATTTCACAGCAAAAAACCCCCAGATGTCGATTGATGCAACGGTGGAAGCCAAAAATACTCTCTATGGCAACCTGAAAGGTCTCCATTAACCATGCAGGTGGCACAGCAAGCAGCCCTGGGCACGCAGGGCCAGGGAATTGGCTCTGGAGAGCAAAAACCTCAACTCATCCAACCCCTTGAGAGCTCAGGCGGCTCCTTCATCAGCCCAAAGACGTTCCTGAGCTCCTCACACAACCCTGGAAGGCCATTTATTAGACCTGAAACTCCAAATCCCTCTGAATGCCTTGACTAGCAGGGAGTGGGGAGGAGGAGAAGGAGCTGAAGCGGGTTTGCAGCCCAAGCAGCCCTGTTCCCGTGGCAACGGCGGGGCCGGCGCAGGCAGGGGGCTCGCTGCAGGCACGTTGCTGCTAATCACCCAGCACCCACAGGGCCAGGGAGCCTCCCAGCCTCCCCCCACCCCCAGGCAGCCCCTGGGGAGGTTGGGGGTTAGCAGAAGCCTCCGAGAAAAAGCACAGCCTGACCTGGCAGGAGTCTGAGAGCCCAAACCACGGAACTTGTTGGCTTGGGAAAGCCCTCTGAGATCATCCAGTCCAACCAGCAACCCAGCACCTCCATGGCCACCAAACCACGTGCCCAAGGGCCATGGCCACACATTTCTTGAACACCTCCAGGGACAGTGACTCTGCCACCTCTCAGGCCATTTCCTCTCCCTCTATCACCTGAGTCTAGGCAGAAGAGACCAATCCCCACCTCACTGCAACCTCCTTTCAAGGAGGTGTAGAGAAAAGAAGGTCTCCCCTCAGCCTCCTCTTCTCCAGACTAAACACTCCCAGTTCCCTCAGCTGCTCCTCACAAGCCCTGCTCTCCAGACCCTTCACCAGCTCTGTTGTCCTTCTCTGGACCTGCTCCAGCTCCTCAATGTCCTTCTTGGAGTGAGAGGTCCAAAAGTGAACCCAGGACTCAAGGTCTTGCCTCACCAGTGTCCAGTACAGGGAGACAACCACTGCCCTGCTCCTGCTGATCCAGGCTAGGATGCTGGTGGCCTTCTTGGCCACCTGGCTCATCTTCAGCTGCTGTCAACAAGCATCCTCAGGTCCACTGGGCAGTTTCCAGACACTCTGCACCAAGCCTGGAGCATTGGTGGGGTGGTTGTGACCCAAGTGCAGGACCCAGCACTTGGCTTTGTTACACCTCATACACCTGATCTCAGCCCAATGATCCAGCCTGGCCAGATCCCTCTGCACCACCCAATTCGGTGTCATCTGCATGGTGAGTGTCCAAAGATGGGCTCTGATGGCTCAGCACAAAGAGAGGCTGGTGGCATCTGCAGGGAGGAGAATGTGTTTAACCACCACTGATTGTCTCCAGGGAAAAAGCAGCCAGGTGGGCAACAAGAATCAGGAGTCACCAGCAGATGAACTTTTCCCTCTGGGGAGTTACCAACTCTCCAGTGAATTCCTGACCAGCTGGCAAGACAGCACTTAGATACTGATTCTTCTACAGACACAGACCAGAGATGTCTATCTTCAGTAGGACCAGCCTGGAGTCAGCTTGCAGGTGCCTCTGGAGCAGAAAAAGCTCCTTTTTAACCCAAAAGTGGCCACAAGAACGAAATGCAACTCTTCAGCTTCACTACTCCACTTACATTCTTCAGCCAGCTCAGCACTGTGAGTGCCCCAACATCATCCCACAGCAGTACTGAGAAAAAGCCCCACCATGGTCCCACCATGCTCAGCAGTGCACAGCCTGATGCCACCATGGTCCCACCATGCTCAGCAGTGCACAGCCTGATGCCCAGCTGAGTGCTTCTGGCTCATTTCTCTCTGTCACGTGGAGCAGACCTGATAACCCCCAGAAAAGCTTCAAACAGAGCTGGGAATCAAGAGCTTGGTTGTCCTCATGCCAGGGCTGAGAGCTCTAAGGGCTGCAAGCAGCATCCAGCCAGCTGGCACAGGGAGTGATGCTCTTCAGAAGACAAGCTGCTGGAGCTGAGCTGAGGGCAAGAGCTTGCCACCATTTCAGCAGGAGCTGGGAAACGTGGTGATGGGAGTTCCATCTCTGTGTGGCTGCACAGCAAGAGCACTTCTGAGAATCATAAAATCAACAAGGTTGGAAAAGACCTAAAAGATCATCAAGTCCAACCTGACACCCAAAACCTCAGGACTACTAAACCATGGCACCAAGTGCCACATCCAATCCCCTCTTGAACACCTCCAGGGATGGGGACTCCACCACCTCCCTGGGCAGCACATTCCAATGGCCAAAAACTCTCTCTGGGAAGAACTTTCTCCTCACCTCCAGTCTAAACTTCCCCTGGCACAGCTTGAGACTGTGTCCTCTTGTTCTGGTGCTGCTTGCCTGGGAGAAGAGACCAACCCCCTCTTGACTACAACCTCCCTTCAGGTAGTTGTAGAGAGCAATAAAGTCTCCCCTGAACCTTCTCTTCTCCAGGCTAAACAACCCCAGCTCCCTCAGCCTCTCCTCACAGGGCAGTGCTCCAGACCCCTCCCCAGCCTCGTTACCCCTCTCTGGACATGTTCAAGAGTCTCAATGTCCTTCTTAAACTGAGGGGCCCAGAACTGGGCACAGTTCTTGCCCCTGCTCAGGAGGTTTCACTCCAGCCCTTGGAACCTCCACCACATCAGAAGGCAGATGCGTGGCTCATATCAAAGAGGACTGGAACCAGATGGTCTTTAAGGTCCCTTTTGAGCCCAGCCACTCTATGCTTCCATGGAAGCACAGAAGGGTGTCTCTGCAGGAGACCCACTCCTGCTGGGGATAACAGAACCCCGCAGAGTCCCCAGGGACACCGCTCAAGGCAGCTCCTCGCTCGAGTACAGAAGTGGGAGAGCAATTAGGAGGAACGGCAGCGAGCTTCTCCCCCTCTCCAGCCTTCCCACTCCAACCCCCTCCGTGGTGCTGCAGTGCTGGAGAACAGCTCCGCGCCGCAGCAGGAGCTCCCCGCACCTCCCAGCTGCACCGCCCCGGCTCTCCGCGCCGAGCCCAGCCCGGGGAACCGGCGCCTCTGAGCGCCAAAGGGCAACAGGAGCATCCGGCCCCACAAAAGAGATGACCAAAAGACTTGACGAGGTTGCAGAAGAGCCGGGGATGGAGCTGCTGCCTGGTCTCACCTATGGCCAGAGAGTGGCCTTTTGGAAAGCAGCAGTGACACTACCAGCAAAGCAGCTCTCCAGCCCTGCCTGCCAGCTGGGGGCATCGCCGCCACCTCTTGTGTTTTAAGTGAGCAGAGACCTCACAGCAGGGAGAGGAGATGGCAGAAGAGCACAGGATGATGTGGAGCTTCTGCAGGCAGCTCCTGGGGTACCAACCACCACTCTGTCCAGTTCTGGGCCCCTCAGTTTAAGAAGGACATTGAGACTCTTGAACATGACCAGAGAAGGGCAACGAGGCTGGGAAGAGGCCTTGAGCACAGCCCTGTGAGGAGAGGCTGAGGGAGCTGGGGTTGCTTAGCCTGGAGAAGAGGAGGCTCAGGGGAGACCTCATTGCTCTCTACAACTACCTGAAGGGAGGTTGTAGTCAGGAGGGGATTGGTCTCTTCTCCCAGGCAAGCAGCACCAGAACAAGAGGACACAGTCTCAAGCTGTGCCAGGGGAGGTTTAGGCTGGAGGTGAGGAGAAAGTTCTTCCCAGAGAGAGTTGTTGGCCATTGGAATGTGCTGCCCAGGGAGGTGGTGGAGTCACCATCCCTGGAGGTGTACAAGAGGGGACTGGACCTGGCACTTGAAGCTATGGTTTAGTAGCCATGAGGTGTTGGGTGACAGGTTGGACTTGATGATCTCCGAGGTCTCTTCCAACCTTGGTGATTCTGTGATTCTGTAAAGCCCCTACAGAGCCTTCCTGGCTACAGATCCTGACCCACTCTCACAGGAGACTTGATCTCTACAGACTGAGTCTGTTTTGGCCCTGATGTCACAAAAAGGGCAAAGGAGGTGAACCCCATGGCACTGCTGGGGAGGATCCAGGAGCTCAGTGCTCCAGCATGGAAGAAGATAGACAGCTGAGAGCCAGAAACCACACAAGCAAGAGATGCTGAGCACAGCACCACGGTCCTCTGCAAAGGGAAGGGTCCTGACCTCTTACCAGGGGCATATCCTGAGCCTTCAAACCTCAGGCACCAAAGAGTGAGTGTTTTCAGTGCAGGATGTCCAGGAGCAGACCAGAGAGCAGGCAGGTGCCCAGGCTTCACCACGCTCACCAGCCACAGCCATCTGACACCTTGCCTGTGAGCACCGGCACACTGCCCCTTCTCCCACCCCAAAACCTCCTCCTTGGAGCACAGATGATCTGCATGTTGCAGAGGACACACTGTCAGACCACAGCATTACTGCTCAAGCTCACCAGATGCCAGGCAAGACAAGTTCAGGCTGGTTAGTGAGAGCCTCCAGGCTTCAGAAATAGCTTTGGGGAAGCGATACTACAGACAACGCTTCAGGGCACCAGGGGACTTCTCGCGGCTCAGCGCCTGGCACCGCTCTGCTCTGCTGGCTTCCTGCTCTCCCACGGGCACCAGCAGCACTTGATGGGCAGCTCAGCTCCCAAAGCCTTCACCAAACCATGGTGTTTGCCCCAGGGACTGGGGAAAGCCAAGGCTGAGCTGAACGCCACCACCCCTCCGGACTCCACAGAGCCTGGAGGTGATTCCTCCAGCACTCCGCAAAGCCGAGGAGCAGGCAACCTGCTGCCGCTGGATCTCCATCCCCTCCAGCCCAGCCTCACCTGTTCCCTGACCTCAGCTTCTCCATCCACGTGCAGGGTCACAGCTACAGGGACAGCTCTGAGAAGCCAGGCAGAGCCACATGCTGCTGCATGCCTTGGTGAGCACCGCGCGGCCCCAGAGGCTGGCAAAAGCAGGGCTGCCCGGGCCCATAACGTAGGAAAGACCCCATCCCGAACACGAGCATCACCAGGGGAGTGGAGAAGGCACCTTCCATCCACCCACTGACACCCACACAGCTCGCTGGGCCGGTCTGCTGCAGTCTCAGGCACCAAAGCCACCTGTCCTGGCACAGGGGAGCAATGCAGAGCAGCAGCACACTGAAATGAAAAGCATTTCGTGAGAGCCCTCCCTGCCACGGGGAACGTTGCCCTGGTGGGGCTGAGGTCGACTCCGAGAGCATGGCACCAGATTTAGCCAGGAGTAGAAGAGGGCAGCAGAACCTGACCACAGCCATCACTTGCACCCAGTTCCGACTGCAGCCTCCCCAGGCTGGATGCCAGGAGCCCAGCAGCACACAGGGAAGGTGTGGGGGTGAACCTCAGGAGACTGAGGCCACTCTGCAGCATTGCTCTGGCACTAGGATGGAGATGGGGAAGCTGCATCGCTCCAATCCATGCAGAGAACAAGATCTGAGAGTCATCAAGGTTGGAGAGACCTTCAAGATCATGGAGGCCAACCCTTGCCCCAGCACTGCCAGGTCACCACTGTGCCATGGCCCTCAGCACCACATCTCCTTGGCTCTGGAACCCCTCCACCACTGCCCTGGGCAGCCTAGGTCAGGTGTCAGCAACCCTTCTGGGGAAGAAATTGTTCCTCATGTCCAACCTAAACCTGCCCTGGGGCAGCTGGAGGCCATTTCCTCTTGTCCTATCACTGGCTCCAGCCCACCTGGCTCCAACCTCCTGTGAGGGAATTGTAGAGGTAAGGATTCATGGCTCCTTCTGAGGAGCAGCTGAAGGAACTGGAGAACAGGAGACTGAGAAGAGCTGTTCAGGCTCTCCACAAGACCCTACACCAGATCTATTATTTAAGGAACACAAGTAAGCAAGGAGACCTGGCTGGCAGCCTGGGGCAGCAGGTAACAAACCACCCAGCCAGGAGCACTCCTCAAAATAGAACTACCTGACCTGCCACCACTCCTGGCTCTCAATTCAGCTTTCCCTGCAGAGCAGCTGCTAAAGTTGAGTCAAACCTCCAAATGCTGCCTCAAAATAGTTGCTCTGCAGCGGTGCCTGTAAGTGATCCACCCCTTCTTCCAGTCAACATCCCTCAGAAGCCTTCATGGAAAGAAAAATCACTACATGTCAAGGCAGGAGCAGGAGCAGAGACAGGTATTGATTGTGCAGAAACCTCAAAAGCTGTGGGAAAGCTTAAAGAGACTGGTGGTGAAGGCAGCTGGGGTTTCAGAGGGAGAAACACTTGAGAAGTGGATGTGGCATCAGCTCAGAGTCACAGAGAAGCTCAAGCTGCTCCTCAGAGGGTTTGTTAAGAAATGAAGAGTTTGAAGGCTTGGATCAGCAGGACCAGGGCAGCAGTTGTCCCCCTGTACTAAGCAGTGGGGAGGCAACACCTCAAATACTGGGGCCAGTTTTGGGTCACCCACTCCAAGGAGGACATTGAGGGGCTGGAGCAGGTCCAGAGGGGCAACAAAGCTGGGGAAGGGTCTGGAGAACAGGGCTGGGGAGGAGCAGCTGAGGGGACTGGGGTTGTGTAGCCTGAAGAAAGGGAGGCTGAGGGGAGACCTCATTGCTCTCTACACCTCCCTGAAAGGAGGTTGCAGTGAGGTGGAGGTTGGTCTCTTCTCCCAAGGAAGAAGTGACAGGACAAGAGGAAATGACCTCAAGCTGGCACAGGGGAGGTTTAGGCTGGACATGAGGAAAAATCTCTTCCCCTTAAGGGCTGTCAAAGCCTGGCCCAGAGCACTGGTAAGGTTCCCATCCCTGGAAGGGTTTCAAAGCCACCGAGACGTGGTACTGAGGGCCATGGTTTAGCGGTGACCTGGCAGTGCTGGGGTAAGGGTTGGACTTTAATGACCTCTTCCTACCAAAATCATTTTGTCTTTCCATGCAGTTCATCTTCTGGTGCTTCCCATCCCTTCCTGCCAGCACACAAACTTGTGCCACCACACAATATGCTTCCTGGGCTCAGGTTTTGTCATTTCTGTGCCATGCTGCTTCAGCCAGAAGGCTGCAGCCACCTCTGCTGATCTCCTGGACGCTGAGGTGAAGGCTGTGCCTAAAGCAGCACGTGTGCTCCTGGCTTTGGAAGGCTCAAGAGCAGCATAACATCTACATGGTTACACTGGGACAAGTCCAGCTTGCCCTGAGCAGTTGGTGCCAGAAGGCAGGGCAGCCCCTGGAAGTGAGCTAAGCTAGGCAGGAAATGTTGTACCCAGATAAAAACAACAGCAGCCAGGCTGGAGGTCACCTCCCCCAGACAGGCAGATAAGATAACCCAAGCCCCTGCTGGCCACCCAACAGGGCAGCTCCTCAGCCACTCACAGACATACAAACAAATCCCCCAAATGACCCTCACTCATGACACACAGTCCTAGGACATGCAGCTTGGGTCTTAATTTAGGTCTTTGGTTTTTCTCCAAAGCCTAGAGGGTGAGGAAGGTAAAAACACCTCAGGTTCTTGATCTGGCCAGAAGGGCAACACTGCAGAGACAGCATGGCCAGGCTCCAGCCACCACAGCCCAGGGACAAGGTTCAAGAGCTCCCAGGTCACAAGGAATGTGCTGTGCATCCAAAGATGCTCCAGAGCACCCAGTATGGTCCAGCTGCTGTGGCACAGGGCTCTGCTCAGCCTCCTAGGGCACACCAGGACAGAGGGAGCACGGTCCCCAGCACACCCAGAAGCAGAGTGCTGGTGACAAGCCAAGACTCTGATGGTGCATCTCATGGTCAAAGCGCTCCTACCATTTTAGCACTAGCACCCCAGGACCAGGCAGGGCAACGTCACCTCTTGTGGCATCAGTAGCTCCAGGGACCTGCCCTAAGCACATGAACACCATTCAAAGGGTGCAGCACAGCCCCCTGGCCAGGCAAACTAGAACAGGAACATCTCAGTCTTGAAAGCATCTCCTCCAAGGCTCCTGTGCCCAAAAGCTGTCCCAGATCCTCTTCAGCAGAATCCCAGCAGGGTGAGGGTTGGAAGGGACCTCTGAGAATCGTTCAGTCCAACCCCACTGCAGTCAGGAACACCCACAGCAGCTCGCCCAGAATCACAACGGCAAGGCGGGTTTGGAAGCTCTCCAGAGGAGACTCCACACAGCCTCAAGCTGTGCCAGGGGAGGTTTAGGCTGGATGTTAGGAAGAAGTTCTTCATAGAAAGAGAGATTGGCCATTGGAATGTGCTGCCCAGGGAGGTGGTGGAGTCACCATCACTGGAGGTGTTTAGGAAGAGACTGGATGGGGTGCTTGGTGCCATGGTTTAGTTGATTAGATGGTGTTGGGTGATAGGCTGGACTCGAGGATCTCAAAGGTCTTTTCCAACCTGGTTAATTCTATCCTATTCTTCTGGGCAGCCTGCTGCAGGGCTCCAGCACCCTCACACCAACAAAGTCTCTCCTCCTGTTGAGATGGAACCTCCTGGATTGCAGTTTGTGCCCACTGCTGCACGCCCCAAACATCAGCAGCCTCCATCACAAAAAGGATATTGGGAAGACAAAGTGCTGCTTCCCTCAGCTGTTTCAGCTCAGGTTTGTGCCAGTCTCACTGGGCACAAGCTCTGCTCCCCAGCTTGGCAGCAGCACCGTGGGTGGTCCCAGCTAGCCATCAGCAGAGGCGAGCAGCAAGCCCTGGCACTCACACCGCTCGTTTTGGTGCGAGGGCTTTGGCAGCTCACACGCAGCCAGGCAGGGACAGCAAACAAAACCTGAGCAGGACAAGACCTGAATCTGCAATAACCTCATCAAAGGGAACAGCTGTCCTGATGGGCAGCCACCTCCAGAAGGCCACTGCAGAGCAATTAGGAGCCCAACGATCTCTGCAGCGCTGAGGAGAGGAGATGCGAGTTCTTTATTAGATGTTCGTCAGCCCTTGCTCGTTAGAGGGAGAGCAACATCAAACCCAGCAGCCAATAAACTGGGATTTAAATGCCAGCAGCAGGGAGCCATTCCAGACACCTCTGGCACTAAAATACCAGCAATTAGGCAGCAGCTGCCCCAGGGCTCCCAGCACATGCTTGGCCAGACAGCCACCTTTCAGGGTCATCCACCTGCCCCAGAAATGGACTGAATAAAAGTGCTAAAAGAAGATGTTTGACCCCCAGCCCTCCTCAAAGTTCAGCTCTGGCCCTGTAATTAATGGGCAGGGAATCAGAGCTCCTCCAAAATTATGGGGCATTCTAACAGAAGATATCCTGAGAGGACAATGGTGCTCCTGAGAGTGGCCACCCCAAAGCAAGCCCAGTTCTGGAGCCCCTAGCACAGGAAGGATCTGGAGGTGCTGGAGCATGTCCAGAGAAGGGCCACCAGGGTGAGCAGAGGGCTGGAGCACCTCTCCTGTGAGGACAGACTGAGAGTGTTGGGGCTGTTCACTCTGGAGAAGAGAAGGCTCTGAGGAGACCTTGTTGTGGCCTTCCAGTATCTGAAGGGGGCTACAAGAAAGCTGGGGAGGGACCTTTTAGGGTGTCAGGGAGTGATAGGACTGGGGGGAATGGAGCAAAAATAGCAATGGGTAGATTCAGACTGGATGTTAGGAAGAAGTTCTTCCCCACGAGGGTGGTGAGACACTGGCACAGGCTGCCCAGGGAGGTGGTGGAAGCCTCATGCCTGGAGGTTTTTAAGGCCAGGCTGGAGGTGGCTGTGAGCAGCCTGCTGTAGTGTGAGGTGTCCCTGCCCATGGCAGGGGGGTTGGAACTGGCTGAGCCTTGAGGTCCCTTCCAACCCTGACAATGCTATGATTCTATGTGCCCTGCAGGGCCAAGGCACACAGACCCCAGCTCTGGCTGGAGCCCACCAGCCTCTTCCTTTGCTGACGTGCTGAAGCCCAAAGCTTCTGCACCCCATGCGAGTCAGCAGTGAGCTGACAGCTATTATTTTGGGAGTCTCCATATGGACCCACTGCAGCATCTTGCAGCTCTAATTTAGGGCACAGCCTGACTTGGAGGGGATGGTTGTTTCCAACCCCCAGGTCCAAAGAACAACAGAGCAGTTCAGAACTTAAAGGGGCTGAGCAGAAAGCTGGGGACAGCCTTTTGAGCAGCGCCTGGTGTGAAAGGACAAGGTGGGGGGGGACTTGATTCAGAGTGAAGGGAGAAATGTTTGACACTGAGGGTGGTGAGAGCCTGGCCCAGGGCACCCAGAGAGGTGGTAGATGCCCCATCCCTGGAACCATTGCAGGTCAGGTGGTTTGGGGCTCTGAGCAACCTGCTCTAGTTGGGGATGTCCCTGCTGACTGGAGGGGGTTGGACTGGATGAGCTTGAAAGATGCCTTCCCACCCAAACCAGTCTGGGATTCTGTAGTTTCCCAGCCAGCTCCAGCAGCTCAGTGCTGTGAAAACTTCACACCCTGCTCAGCCCATTTGTTAAACCCAAGAAGCTGCAGAAAGAGGAGATGAAAAACCACTACCCGAGCTCCTGCATCCCAAAAACACACTCAAGGAATGAGTTTCTTTAGAGAGAGAGAGAGGGGGGGGGAGAAGGGCTGAGGAGACCATCCTGAGGACCCTGCCTTCAGCACCCCACACGACCACGGTGCTCTGTTGGAGGGAGAAGGTGCCTCTTGCTCCCACATGTCAGAGTTTCAGGCACACACAGCACCCACCCCAAAGGCAAGAGAAAGGGCACAGGAAGGGACACTGTGCAGCTGAGTGTGCCCTCCCCACAGCCACACACGTGCAGAGGGAGAAGCACCAAGAGCAGACCCAGAGCCCTGAGGCCATCACTACCCCACAGCCTGGCGCAGAGGAGCAGTGAGCTGGGTACAGCCCCAGCAGCCAAGACCTCGGCTGCTGTCCCACACACAGGCTTGTGCCAGCCACCCCACAGCCAGGACGGTGGCCAGCAAGGGACAAGCACCCTGGGCCACTTGGCATCAAGAAGGGATCCTGCTCTAAAGACAGCAACAACCCAGGCAGCCAAACAGCCCCAAGGAGCTCCTGCCAGCAACGCTGACAAGCCCAGGAGACATCTGACAGCATCACCCTGCCCTGCTTCAAGCAGCCAGCGACGCACTCTGCTCCCACTGCCATGCCACGGGGACCAGGTTCTGCTCCTCCTGTCACCCACACTGGCCAGCAGGCTCCGGGAGGGGGGGGGCGGGCAGCAGGCTCCATCCTGCTGCCCCAGAGCTGCTTTCTGCACTGACCAACCAGCACCACCACCCCGCTGGACCCCGAGCAGGGGTGAGGACAGCGGCAGAGCCTGGCAGCCCTTTGCTTCCTCCTTCAGAAGTGACCAGATGAGCCATGTTCCTCTGAACCCTGGCTGCTGACAGCACCCTGCCCACTCACATGATTTTCCTCTTGCTTTTTAAAGAAGTCTTCTTCTTTCACTCTGACACGGTGGAAGAAAAAACTACAGCCAAGCAGGCAGAGATAAGGGAGGAACTTGCAGCAGAGCTGCCAAGCCTGAAGCACCCACAGCCACCAAGGCACCTGATTCAGGAGGAAGATAAAGTCACTGTGCCCCACAGCTAGGAAGGGGCCCCCACTGCTGCCAGAGAGCCCAGCCCAGGGGCTGCATGGGGTTGGGAGGATGTAGGGTGGGCTCTCCACCCACTTCTGGAGAGGTTTGCTGCCCTCAAGCCCTCAGAGAGCAGGAAAAGGTCTAGAAAAACAAACTAATCACAAAGAACCATAGAATGGTGGGGGTTGGAGGGGACCTCTGGAGAAATGTGTCCAGTTCTGGGCTCCTCAGTTTAAGAAGGACACTGAGAGACTTGAAGATGTCCAGAGAAGGGCAACGAGGCTGGGGAGAGGTCTGGAGCACAGCCCTGTGAGGAGAGGCTGAGGGAGCTGGGGTTGTTTAGCCTGGAGAAGAGGAGGCTCAGGGGAGACCTCATTGCTCTCTACAACTACCTGAAGGGAGGTTGTAGCCAGGTGGGGGTTGGTCTCTTCTCCCAGGCAAGCAGCATCAGAACAAGAAGACACAGTCTCAAGCTGTGCCAGGGGAGGTTTAGGCTGGAGGTGAGGAGAAAGTTCTTCCCAGAGAGAGTTGTTGGCCATTGGAATGTGCTGCCCAGGGAGGTGGTGGAGTCACCATCCCTGGAGGTGTTCAAGAGGGGATTGGATGTGGCACTTGGTGCCATGGTTGAGTAGTCCTGAGGTGTTGGGTGACAGGTTGGACTTGATGATCTTTGAGGTCTTTTCCAACCTTATTGATTCTATGATTCTATATTCAGCCCAACCCCCTGCTCAAGCAGGGCACCCACAGCAGCTTACCCAGGATCACAATGACCAGGGGGGTTGGAAGTTCTCCACAGAAGAGACTCCATAACCTTTCTGGGCAGCCTGCTCCAGGGCTGGTCAGCCTCCCTTGAGCTGCTGGCTGCACTCTTCGTGATGCAGCCAAAAACCCCTTCTTGCCCTTTATGAAGGCCTTGACTTTCCTGCAGCCCTGAGACAGCACACAGGGCAGGGGGTCAGAATGACCCAGCTGCTGGTACATCATGGGTTGGAAAAGACCCTCAAGACCATTGGTGTGGAGTGGGCTGCAACCCTACAGCCTGGAGGTGGGACAGATGGTGGAGGACACCATAAAGCCTACAGAACCCTAGCTGGCACTGCAGGGGTGAGGATGGGCAGTGCTGTTCCTATCAGGACCAGAGCCAGAGTCTGACCAGCAGCAAAGGCAGAAGCAAATGAGAAAGTGCTTGCTCAGGTGGTGGGAGAGCCAGGAGCACCTTGCTTGGGCAGCTCTTGGGTTGGGTGAGCAGCAGAGTCATGGCAGGGAATAGGATGAAGGCTCCACAGCTCAAGCTGTACAGTAGCCTGAAGTTCATCTTGGCATAGGAGGTGGTTGCTCAGGTGGTGGGAAGGCCAAGAGCACCTCGCTTGTGCCTGTCCCCCTGCAGCTCTTGGCTTGGGTGAGCAGCAGCATCAGGGCATGAACAGCACCAAGCCCCCACAGCTCAAGCTCATCCAGTCCCACAAGCCTCAGGTTCGTGCTGGTGGCTCTGGAGTGCAGCACCCTAGCAGCAGTTCCCCAGGAATCAGAGCCTGATGATTCCTACAGCCCCACAGGGAGTTCTGCTGGCAGGAGCTAAACCAGGAGGCTTTGTCACAAGTTACCACCTTCCACTGCCCTCCAGCCTGAGCTTAAACCCGAACTTCACATGGAAAGGAGGATGACAAGCACCTTATTTTGGATGGCAAAGGCTGAGCCCAGCACCTTCACATCCTAATGGAATTCCCTCTTTCTGCAGCCCCAGGAAGGGGGCAGAAGGTGAGCAGGAGCCATGTGCTCCTCTCCTCCTCAGCCAGGAGGATGAGAAAGTGACTCAGTCTGCCCTTCCCAACAGCCCTTGGTTCTCATCCTCTCGGCCTCAGCTCAGAGTGACAGCAGAAAAATTCAGTTTCTCCCCAGTTTACACACCCCAGAAGGAGGGAGGGTGGCTTTGAGGGGTAACTTCACCCTGCCATGGACCACCAGCACTGGCATTCACCACCAGCCTGGGGAGTGGTGCCTCAGCTTCTGCCCCCAACCATGCAAGTGCACCAGGAGCTAGGGAGAGCTTCCTGCTCCATCCCACCTCCTGCAAGACCTTCTCCCACCTCCTGGCAGCAGGTATAGGCAGCTCCTTATGTCACAGGGCTGGCAGCCCATTTTTGCCACCCACTCAAGTGAGGGACTCTCACACCCTAGAATCATGGAATCCCAGACTGGTTTGGGTTGAAGAGACCTCTAAAGCTCATCTAACCTGACACCCCCCACACCCCCCCCCGCATTTCAGCAGGGGCATCTGCAGCTAGAGCAGGTTGCTCAGAGCCCCAGACAGCCTTGCCCTGGAATGGTTCCAGGGATGGAGCATCTCCCACCTCTCTAGGAAAATTCAGCCAGGGTCTCACCACCCTCAGCATAAAAGCCAAACCAAACCCCTCTTTTCTTTCTCTCCAAGCTGAATCTCCCTCTTTCAGTTCAAACCAGCACTGCCTGCCCTGTTGGACCACCCAGGCAAATGGCCCAAACTGACCTAAGAGACACAGCTCTTCCCTGGCCACTTTTATTTTGGCCAGCCTGCAGGCAGGTGAAGGCCAAAGGAACTTGGCTTCTGGAGCCTGGCAACACTGAGAGCAAAACAGCTGCAGACTTCCAACTTCTACTTGGGAAAGGAAAGGTGACCACTTGAATCAAAGCCTTAAATCAAAGGAAAACCACCCTCCAGTGATGCAGGCCAGAAAGGTCCATGCAGAAAGTCTCCCCAGCAAGTTAGGAAGAAGTTCTTCCCAGAAAGAAAGATTGGCCATTGGAATGTGCTGCCCAGGGAGGTGGTGCAGTCACCATCACTGGAGGTGTTTAAGAGGAGACTGGATGAGGCACTTGGTGCCATGGCTTAGTTGATTAGATGGTGTTGGGTGATAGGTTGGACTTGATGATCTCAAAGGTCTTTTCCAACCTGGTTAATTCTGTTCTAAGAAGGGGTTCCTGGGGACAGGCTGTGAGCCTTGTCCTGCTTCTGCTGCTCTCCAAGAATGGGACATCATTGGAGAGATGACCACAGCTGCCTGTGTAAACCCCTGGCGATGGAGCCATTGCCCTCAAACACCCAACTTGTGGAAGTCAGCCACTGTCCTCCTCTGTAAGGCAATGTGGTGGCTGGACCAAGAGCCAGGTGCCATGGCCACAGAGTTTGGATCTCTTTTTGTGCTAGCAATGCCCAACATCATTTTCTGCAAGCTGGCAGCACGGGCAGGAACAAAAGGTTCCCAGATGTGTTTCCAAGTCCCTTCTTTTCAAGCAGCAGCAGAGCTGAGGTCCAGGGTGCAAAGCTTCCCACCCCAGCAGAAGAATCCCATGGCCATGGCACTTGAGGCCGTGCTTTCATGGCCATGCTGGTTGGACTCAATGATCTCACAGGGGTTTTTCCAACAGACACAATCCTATGATTCTATGCCTCCTGAGCATTCAGGAGTCAGAAGAAGAGCTGCTGGTGGAGGGGAGGAGGGGGAGTCCTCTGAGGTGTGATAGAGGGGAAGCGAGTCCTGCTGCAAGGTGGGGTGAAGCACGTCATTCCTCACGCAGCGTTTGATGCCAGCACCATCCACAGCCCAGACAAACATTCCCTTCCCTTGGCAAGAGCAGGCAAAGGGATTCAGGCTCCAAGCTGCTTGGCACCAGGACAGACTCTCAGGGAAGGCAGAAATCTGAAGTTATTTCAGAAGACTCCTCCACGAGGGCTCAGCACTCCACCAAATGCAAATCACCACCCAGAGCAGATGAGCTCTTGTCCTCTTTTCTTTCCAGTCCAGCAGCATCTTGCTCTGAAGATCTAATGGCAGCCCTACTGAGCAGCAGCTAATTAAAGCCTCTCCACCTGCCAAAACCCCAGATTCAGACTCTCTAAATGACCCAGCAAGTGAGACTCTTTCCACCTCAGAAGCCCTAGGAGACTCTAGGTCAGGATCTGTGCTCTGGCCACCATTGTGGCTGTACATCTGCCATGCCCTACCCAGCAGTGGTGACTAGGGCAGAGGAGACATGGGCTGGGGTCCAGCTCCTCTCCCAGCTACCTGGTACCCAGCAGAGGTTCAAGGGCACCTGCCCAGCCAGCACCCCACCTTCTGCAGCTTTTCCTACAAGCCCAGGAGAGGCTGCAGACAGAGTGGACACCTCACTGCATATGGACCTTAGACAGGTCCAAGAGGCTGGTCTGAAGGTGGCCATTCCCACATATTGTCTGTGGGCCACCACTGCCTGCACCAGAGAGCCAAACCTCCAGCTCTCCTTCCCCAGATGTCCTTATGGCCACAGCTCCCAGCCCTGCAGACACACTCTCCAGGCCAATGGGCATCCTTCAGCCCACTCCACACATGGTGGCACAGAGAAGCTCCAGGAGAGACCTGGAGGCTAAGGGGCAGCCTTAGGAGACTTGAGAGCAAAGCAAGAGCTCTGCTGTTTCAGCACAAGTTCTCTAGCAGCAGGCAGTCACCACGGCACAGGACATGGGCTTCCCCACTCCAGCTGGGAGGAGATGGCATTAAGGAGGTGACAGCAGAACCCTTCTGGGACAGACACCTCCCAGCCTCCCGAGAGGCCAAGTCCATCAGGCCACGAGTGTGGAGATATAGACTCCCAAGGCAAGGAGAAGCCCCAGAGGCAAACTGAAATCAGCCTCTCAGCTGCCACGAAGGTCACTTTGTTGTACCCAGGAGGATCACTCGCTGCTGTGACAGACCTACAAGCCTCATTTCCAGAACAGTCTGGCCCTGGGGCTCCTCTCCATCAATGACAAACGAGTGAGACGAATTTGGAAGTTAATGGACTGAGCTATTGGAGATGGTGGTTAGGCAATGTGCAACAGTGCAGCTCTGCAGCCACTCCTGGGGCAGAGAGCAGCAGAATCTCTCATGCTGGGCCTGAGGATGGAGAGACAGGCAGCAGAGATGTCCTCCTGCTCAGCCCTTCTCTCCTCCTGCATAGAGGGCTGTCCCCTCTTGGCAGCTCTACCAACCTCAGAAACTCTCCACTGGCAATTGCAGCTATTGCATGAGGACACTCTGGTCAGCCCTCCAACAAAGCCAAACCCTTCTGAAACATGGAGAACCTGACTCTCTTCTCCCTTAAAAGGCATTGTCCCAAAGCTACCCTCAAGAAACTAAGCAATGAGTCCTGGAAACAGCTCATCTCCATCCTGGTGACAGAGCAAAGGCTGCTCCACAGCAAAGATGCTGTCAAGCTCTGGAGAGCCACACAATCCCTGAGTCCCAGCATGCTGAGGTTGGAAGGGACCTCTGGAGATCATCCACTCCCAGGCCCCTGCTCCAGCAGGGTCACCCATAGCAGCTTGCTCAGGATCAGAATGGCCAGGTGCCTTTGGAAGCTCTCCAGAGGAGAAGACTCCAGAACCTCTCTGGGCAGCCTCCTCTGAGGCTGTGAATCCTTTGGGGGATTGCTTCAGGCTGTGGATAAATCTTCATCCATACAGGGAAGCTGGCAGTGGGTTGACCTATCCCAAGTGATGGTGACTGCTGGGGACTGAGGAGCTCCAGCACCATGACCAGGGCTTGGAAGCATCAAGCACTGCAGAGACTACGTTGCTGCAAGCTCAGCAGCATGGCTTGGCTACAGCTTCATAGAATCACAGTCTGGGTTGGTTTGGAAGGAATCTTAAAGATCATCCAGTTCCAACCCCCTGCCATGGGGGTTGGAACCTCCTGCTAGCCCAGCTTGCTCGAGGCTTCATCCAACCTGGCCTGGAACACCTCCAGGGAGGGGACATTCACAACTCCCCCAGGCAACCTGTTCCAACCTTAATCCCTCTTTGATTGGAATATAACGCTGCAAAACATTGACTGAAGCTTGGTGGTGGAGGTGCATCTGTCTCAGAGACCAGGGACACAGGTTGCACCATTTCTATCTCTTAGGCAACATTTCTCCTCCTGGCTTCTCAAGTTAATGTCAAGTTCTGGAGCATTGCCAAGCATCCTTTCCCTAAGCCAAGCTGAAGTATTTAGTGGAGTGAATGCAAAGGGAGGCAAAAAAAACAACTCCAAATCCAAATCACTCAGCCTCTTGGGGTAGGCACAACACCATCCTGACACAACCTAGAATCACAGAGTGGTTTGGGTCAGGAGGGACCTGCAAAGATCACCTAGTCCAAGCCTCTCTGCAGCCAGCAGGGGCATCCTCAACTCGATCAGGTTGCCCACAGCCTTTTTGAGCCTCACCTTGAAGATCTCTAGGGATGGGGCAACCTGTTCAAGTGTTCCACTACCCCCGTGGTAAAGAACTTGTTCCTAGCAACATCCATCCTGAAGGCACAGCACCCATCCCTTTGAATCATAGAATCAACAAGGTTGGAAAAGACCTCAGAGATCAGCAAGTCCAACCTGTCACCCAAAACCTCAGGACTACTAAACCATGGCACCAAGTGCCACATCCAATCCCCTCTTGAACACCTCCAGGGACGGTGACTCCACCACCTCCCTGGGCAGCACATTCCAATGGCCAACAACTCTCTCTGGGAAGAACTTTCTCCTCACCTCCAGCCTAAACCTCCCCTGGCACAGCTTGAGACTGTGTGCTCTTGTTCTGGTGCTGCTTGCCTGGGCAAGAGACCAAATCCCTCCCAGCTACAACCTCCCTTCAGGGAGTTGTAGACAGCAAGAAGGTCTCCCCTGAGCCTCCTCTTCTGCAAGCTAAGCAACCCCAGCTCCCTCAGCCTCTCCTCACAGGGCTGTGCTCGAGGCCTCTGCCCAGCCTCATTGTCCTTCTCTGGACACATTCAAGAGTCTCAATGTCCTTCTTAAACTGAGGAGCCCAGAGCTGGACACAGGACTCAAGGTGTGGCCTAACCAGTGCTGAGTACTAGGGCACAATGACTTCCCTGCTCCTGCTGGCCACACCATTCCTAATGCAGGCCAGGATGCCATTGACCTTCTTGGCCACCTGGGCACACTTGTGGCTCATGTTCAGCCAGCTGTCAATCAGTACCCCCAGGTCCCTTTCTGTTTGACAGCTCTCCAGCCACTCGAGCCCAGCCTGCAGCAGCGCTTGCAGGGCAAGCGGCGAGGTCCCCGCCACGCAGGCTGCCAGCTCGTGCTGCTCTCTGAATCAGCCTCTCCAAAGCAGTCAGTGATGACTTTGCACTGCGTCAGGAGCTCAGCCACTCACTGATGCAAATCCAGCTCGTGGGCCACTTCCCCCTCACTCCAGCTTCTCCCCAAGAGTCTAAAACAATCCCGGTGCTGACTCCTGACTTCACAGAGATGTCACCCGGCAAAGTCGCACGAAGCCATTCAGGAGACGACTTCCCTCCTCTTCACAACCTGACTTTCACATTCTTCTGCTATAATTGGCAGTCATGAAAATGCATTTGTTCATCTGCTCAGTGTCAACTACTCGATGTGCTGGCTGCACAGACCAGCAGAATAAAAGGGCTGCAGCTACTCCCTCCGAAGGTGAAGCTGCTACTGCTGCATCGCTTCGCTTGGCAACGGATGGAGAGGACCCTACCGGCGGAGCTCCATAGAATGGATTGGAAGGGACCTTGAAGATGACCTAGGTCCAATCTCCCTCAGTAGGCAGGGACATCTCCCCCTAGACCAGGTTGTTCAAAGGCTCATCCAGCCTGGCATTGAACGTCTCCAGGGAGGGGGCAGCCACAACCCTCCTGGGCAACCTGTTCCAATCTCTCCCCACCCTCACTCGAAAGAATTTTCTTCCTCATCTCCAATCTCAATCTTCCAGCTCAGAGCCATTGCCCCTCATCCTGTCACTCCAAGCCCCTGTCAAAAGCCCCTCCCCAGCTCTCCTGCAGCCCCTTCAGGTACTGGGAGGCTGCTCCAAGTTCTCCCTGGAGCTTTCTTTTCTCCAGGCTGAACAGCACCAACTCTTGTAACTATAGCACCCCAGCACCACAGCGGGAGGAAGAAGAGTGGCTGAAGGCTGAGATTCAGGCATCAATCTTTTTTAGCTTCCCTGCTGCTGACTCAATACCAAACGTAGGAAGAACAGCTCAGAACTGCAGGAGACTGAAGTTTTGAAACATGACACCCAACTGAGAACAGTGGCAGGGCCACCCTGAGCAGGCAGCTCTTGGCATCACCCTCAACGCTCCAGTGAAGATGGAGAACCTGACTCTCTTCTCCCTTAAAGGAGCCCTCAAGACAACAAGAAATGAAGCCTGGAAACAGCTCATCTCCATCCTGGTGACAAAGGCTGCTCCACAGCAAAGATGCTGTCAAGCTCTGGAGAGCCACACAATCCCCGAGTCCCAGCATGCTGAGGTTGGAAGGGACCTCTGGAGATCATCCACTCCCAGGCCCCTGCTCCAGCAGGGTCACCCATAGCAGCTTGCTCAGGATCAGAATGGCCAGGTGCCTTTGGAAGCTCTCCAGAGGAGAAGACTCCAGAACCTCCCTGGGCAGCCTGCTCCAGGGCTCTGAATCCTTTGGGAGATATCTTCAGGCTGTGGATAAATCTTCATCCATACAGGGAAGCTGACAGTGGGTTGACCTATCCCAAGTGATGGTGACTGCTGGGGACTGGGGAGCTCCAGCACCCACCTTGTCCTTTGTACACAGCCCCACTGAAGCTGCCTGCACCCACAACCACACATCCTGCTCAACCCCAGCTGCTCCAAAGACTTCCCTGCAAAGCCATGAATTATTCCCCCATGTCCCTATCCAAACCCCAAAAACCACTCACCTAGAAGACCACCATGAGAATGAGCCCTCCCACCCAAAGAGAGAAGCTCACACAGAGCCACACATATCCCAAGGGATGTGGTTGAGGTGCCGTCCCTGGAGACATGCCAGGTCAAACTTGACGCGGCCCTGGGCAGCCTGCTCTTGTTGGAAGTGTCCCTGCTGACTGCATGGGGGTGGATCAGATGACCTTGGAGGATCCCTTCCAACCTGATGCGTTCTGTGTCTGACTCTGGAAGAACACAGGCTTTAAGTGGCTGCAGAAGAGCCAATTCCAGGAAGGCTGTGCCATAACAAGTCTCACGTTCACGAGCCCAGCGACTGGCGTGCACTGGAGCCTATTAATTCTGGGTCTTTTGGCAGGCTCTGCCTGTCCAGCCTGGATTAGCTGTGAGACTATTTTGCTTGTCACACTTAAACAAGATGTAGAATTCTGGCACAAAAGCAAGACCAAACATGGAAGCAAATTATTCCAACTGACATCACTGCAAGGTATTGGATCCTGAGCCACAGATGTCCTTCAGCCAGGGCAGGAGGTGGTCTGCTCCTCTGCTACTGGAGTTCAGTTCTGGAAGCAGGAGGTCATAGATTCATAGAACGGGTTGGGTTGGAAGGGATGATCCAGTTCCAAATCCCCTGCCATGGGCAGGGACTCCTGCCACTAGCCCAGGTTGCTCAAGACCTCATCCAACCTGGCCTTGAACACCTCCAGGTGTTGCCCAGGGGGCATCCACAACCTCCCTGGGTAACCTGTTCCAGAGTCTCACCACCCTCACTCTAAAGAATTTCTTCCTCATCTTCAGCCTCAATCTCCCCTTTTCCAGCTCATTGTCCCTCATCCTGTCACTCCAAGGCCCTGTAAAAAGTCCCTCCTCAGCTCTCCTGCAGCCCTTCCAAGTCCTGGAAGGCTGCTCCAAGGTCTCCCACTGCAAGGTCACAGGTGTCCACCCCAGCACTTGCTGATTCAAGTACCATGCTGGCTTTTTGTCTTCCACGTGATGGGAAGAGCAGGACAGCTATGAGCAGCTGAGGAAGTCAGCCCAAGCCAAAACAGAAACAGCTTGAGCAGGGCCACAGTTGTGCCTTGGGTCAACCACGAGCCACGAAGCTGGCCAGAGCAGGCCCAGCCCCGCTGCCTGCCAGCTCCCCCTCAGCAGATCCTGTGCAGGCAGGAGCAGCTGCAAGGCAAACAATCACATCTTCATCTAAACAGCATTTATCAGCACCTAGCAGCAGAGCAGCCAGTGCCACAGCCCAGGTCTGCCCAGCCTTGGACAGCTTCCAGGATGAAAGGAGCTCTGTAAACAAGAAGGTAACTGGTTTCCAGTAACCTCTCTGCAGGAAGGTAGGGCGAGTCCTACTCCAGCTTGCAGTGAGCATTGAAGTAGAGAGGGCAGAGGAAGCCTCCTGAAGAGCTCTGGGGGCTGCAGAGCAGCCTGTGGGCAGCAGACAATGCCCAGCAGATGCTGGCTGAGGAGCAGCAGAGGCAGCAGCATCTGCAGCTCAATGCTGCTGGAGCAGGGCTGTCAGGGCTCATGAAATCCACTTCCTTTTACAGGGAACCAGCAGCAGCTGGCGGAAGCGGTGGCCAGGGCTGACCTGCTGCACACAGTGGGGCCTTGTGAGGACTCCTCAGGCTTCCTCCCTGTCACTGAGCAATGAAAGCTTGAGGAGGGCAGAGTGAGACTGGAGATGAGGAAGAAATTCTTCCCAATGAGGGTGGGGAGGCACTGTGACAGGTTGCCCAGGGAGGCTGTGGATGCTCCCTCCCTGGGGTGTTCAGGGTCAGGTTGGATGAATCCAGCCTGGGCTGGTGGGAGGTGTCCTTGCCCATGGCAGGGTGCTGGAACTGGATGATCTTTTAAGGTCCCTTCCAATCCAAACCAATCTAGGCTTCTATGAAGTAACCCTCAGCAGGGAGGGGAATGAAAAAGCCTCTGCTTGGGAGTTCTTGTGCCCCTTGCAGAGCTTGCAGGTGGCCTGCTCATAAGGAGATTTTAATTGATTTGATCTTCCCACTGGAGGCTGGTCCAGGAGCAGAAGCAATAAATCACTCACAGCCTGCATCAAGGAGAGTGGAGCAGAGAGTGTGGTGGTGCTGACACAAACACCCATGAGCCATGCAGATGCCCTGAGGCACAGCCCACATCACAGAATGGGTTGGGTTGGAAGGGACCTCAAAGATCATCCAGCTCCAACCCCCTGCCACGGGCAGGGACACCTCCCACCAGCACAGGTTGCTAAAAGCCTCATCCAGCCTGGTCTTGAACACCTCCAGGGAGGGGGCATCCATGATCTCAGTGGGCAGCCTGTTCCAGTGTCTCATCAGCACCCCAGGGCCATGCAACCACCACCCCAGCACTGCACAGCACCAGACACCCTCGATTCCTGCTATTCCCCAAGGAAGGGAAGGCTTTATGCCACTCTGCTTCAGCTCACCAGCTACCAACCCACAGAAGTACTTCTCATGGGGCAAGAAGGTATTTTAGGAGTCAACAGCTTCCAACCATCTTTCAGGACTGGCTGGCCAGGATTGAACCCAGAAAAGACAAACAAGCAGCCTCCAAGGAAGCTGCTCGGCCAGGGCCATCCTTGGCCGCCTCAGGGGAGCCTTGGCCACAAGCAGAGGAACAAGCTGCAGGGTCCACAACATGGGGAGCTCCACAGCAACCCCTGGAAGCTGTGGCATCAGCTCATCACCGAGGAAGCCATTTGCTGCCCCAGAAACCATGAATTTTTGGTATGAAACACACCAAGGGGACACAAAGCAACCCCCCCAGGTGAGATCCAAACCCCACAGCTCCTCCTCTGCGTGCTGCCCGCAGGAAACACCAACACCCTGGGTGCTTCTGCCACTGCACAGCATCAAGTGTGGCTCCCAGCAGCAGCAGCTTGTGGCTGGGAATATTTTTATTCCCAGGAAGAGTTCCAGCCAGCAGGGCTGCTTCTGGGAATTGCTCAACACGAAGCATTTGGCTGCTGCTGCTGCTGAGCACCACACAACCAGAGCTTTCTTCTCCTCTCCTCCACCTCTCCTGTGGCTTCTTGGTGATGGCTGCCCCAGGCTGGCAGGACAGGCCTGCCAGGGGCAAGCCTCTCTTGCTGAAAGCCCCTTCTCTGCTGGGGCAACAGTGCATCTACTCAGGCAACACCCCCCAACACCAGCCCTGGTGGGCTGAAAAGCTCCTGAGATATTTCCACCTTCATCCATTGGGTCACTGTCTGGAGGACCAGAGCACTGTGTCTGCTTCACTTCTCTTCCAGTACTATTTTGCCTCTTGGCTCAAGAAACACCTGAGGTCACCACCACAGCCCAGCCCTGGCTGGCGGGGATGGCTTGGAGCATGGAAGCAGCAGCTCACAGCTGCCTTTTCCCTGGAGAATGCAAAACCCAAAGGGACAACCTTGCTGCCTACAACACCTCAGTCCTGACACCCTGTCCCCATGTCTGCTCAGGAAGAAGGTTTCACTCCAGGGAGTCCTTGCAAGAGTCCCACTCTGAGGAGCACAGCAGCTCTGCTCCCAATAAGAGCTCCTGCTAAAACTTGAGGTGTAGAGGAGCATCAGCCCAGGGGCTGAACGAGTCCTTTGGCCATTCTTAGTCTCCTACAGCATCACCTGAAAGGGCTGGAGGGTCTGTGCAGCACTTTGTGCTCTCCAGCCTCTTCCCCCTGCCCAGCCCTTAGGGACAGCATGCACAGCATCATCTGCAGTGTCTGTGCTGCTGACACACAAGGAGGCACCAGAACACAGCAGCAGCAGCCCAAGACTGCACCCAGGATCACCACACAAGGACTCCTTCATGCCCAGTTGAAGCTGCCTTTTCCAAAGGGCTGCTTCTCACCCAGCTGCAGCCCCCACAAGGTGAGGAACACGCTGCCCGAAGGACCTGCAGTTCCCCCTGTCCTGCAGGAGCTTGTTACTCACCTTCTCCACATGGCTCCAACTTAGGGACTCTGAGAACAATGACTCACAAAGCCAGGATGGGGGAATGACTGGCACAGCACCACAAACACACTCCATGGCTGCCCTGTGCTTGGAGCCTCACCACACGCAGGGAAAGGCAATCAGCCCACTCCAGCAGCTCCAGAGCTCTGTTTGTGTCCATGTGCAGCACTAATCCTCTGCACAGCTGGCTTCTGCAGGAGCAAAATCCACCCTAGCACTTCTCCTGGGTGGAACCCCATCCCACCCAGCACTGTAAGCATCCCTTTGCCTTACCACATGGCAAGGGTAGGATGAGGGGCAATGGCTTATGAGCTTGAAGAGGGGAGACAGACTGGAGATGAGGAAGAAATTCTTGAGTGAGGGTGGTGAGACACTAGAACAGATTGCCCAGGGAGGCTGTGGCTGCCCCCTCCCTGGAGGTGTTCAAGACCAGGCTGGATGAGGCCTTGGGCTAGTGGGAGGTGTTCCTGCCCATGGCAAGGGGTTGGAACTGGATGGTTTTCCAAGCCAAATCATTCTGTGATTCAGTTCAGACCAGGGGAAAGCATTTCAGTGCTCCCCTTCAGATCTCATGCTTCATAATGACATGTGCCAGGCAGGTCTGCCCGCAAGTGAGCTATGGGTACAGCTAGAAGTGAATTTCCCAGTCACTGGGATCACACATCTTATCTGCTGGTAATCCCAGAAGGGGACTGGATGGCCCTGACCAGCATCTCCAGCACTTTCAGACTTGCAGCAGAGTCAGGAGGAGGAGGAGGAGCTGTGCTTGCTGTCTGAGAGGGCTTTGTGCAACTCCTCTCACTTGAGCTTCTAGATAAAAGCCCATCAGAATTCACACCAGCTTGGGAGAGGCGATGCAACCCCTCCTCCTGTTCTACACATCCAACCCTCTGGGTCTCACTCTGCTTTGCAGCCCCACCACCTTCTGCTGGCGCTGAGACAGGTGAGCATCTACCCACAGCTCAGTGCCAGCACCAGGGTGCCCTGCAGACCCTGCCAGGAGCCCATGTGCTGCAGGATCAGTGGGCTGGCAGGCACATGAGCCAGCAGACTACAGAAATGTCTGGAGGCTTTGCTGAGAAGCCTCCTCAGAGACAGCCCAGACATTCAGTTCCCCTGGAAGGCTCAGTGCCTGGAGGACAAGCGTGGCAGAGCTTCCTGTTCTGGGGTGGTTTAAGCTCTGCACTGGAGTCACAGCTCACAGACACCAACTGGGTGTGAAGCAAACCCTCCTGCCACCCCACCCCCCCAAAGCACCCAAAGCCCCTCTGGGGACAGCTCTGGAAGCCTCTGCCCAGCTTGCTCCTGCTGACACTGGTCAGTGACAGCCCAAGAAGCGGACCCCTCATTACCAAAGCCTAGGATCATTTTAGGATGACAGCTACCTCAGGAGATAAGAAAGAGAGAAAATCTCCACTGCAAGGGGGAAGGGAAAAGAGAAACCACTTCCACTGAGAAACTCCTGAGCTGCGAGGAGGCACGACAGGGCTCCACAGAGCAGGTGGTCCCTGATGAACCCCAGAAGAACCTGCAAGAACTTGCAGGTCAAGAACCTCCTGCAGGTGCAGATTTCCTCCCAGACAACCCTGCAGGTCCCTGGCACAGGCAAGAGCGGGATTAGGGAATCCAGCTCGGGCTGCGGGTGTTCAAATTCGGCTTTGAAGGAGGCTGGATGCTTTGACCAGAGCATGGAGGGGCACCTTCCCTTTCTCCCCAGCAGCTCTGCTGTCACTCACAGTTCTGCAGAAGCACAGAGCAGCTGGGGCAGCGCTGGGACGCCCGACCAACTTCCCTTTCCATTTCCACCTGCTCCCAGCGGCCAGCGAGCCGGGCCTGCCACCACTGCCCAAAGCCCGCCGCGGCGCCCAGAGCCGCATCGCCTCTGCAAGAAGCACCCAAACCCCCTTCGGGGCGGCTGCTGCTGCTTCCCATTTCTGCTGCATTATATAATTAGCATCGTTTGTGTTGCAAGGGGGTGGGGGGGTGGGGGAAAAACCCCAACCCAGAAAGTAATTGCAGCAACATTTTTAATCAGCCTTATTTGCACCACGAACGTTTCCCCAGTGCACGTAACGTGCTGACACCAAATTGCTGGGTTGGAGGCAACTCTGAATGATTGGAGTTTTGTTTTGCTTTTGTTCCCCCTTTGCTTTAAGCCAGTCAATAAAAAGCAGGCACTGAACGGCCGTGCCGAGCTAATGGCGACAACCCAAAACCCGCAGCAGCAGCAGCAGCAGGAGGCAAGCAGGAGCTGCAAGCTCCGACCAGCGCTGCTCAAGGGTTTCGTTTCCGTCTGGAGGGCGACGAGGAGGTGAAGGGGGGAGGGGAGGAAGGGTGGGTTGTGAAGGCAGAGAGCAAGGAGAAAAGGAACATAAGAAAGCACAAAAGGCTTGCTTGAAAAAAAGGTAAGACCCAGCTGACATTTTCCAGCTGCTTCAGTTCTGGGTGTCGGAGCCTTGAATTGTGAGAAGACAAAAGGGAGAGTCGCTGGGTTTGGAGGATGGGGGAGAAGAAAACCTGGCAGAAGGAATGAGAAGTGGTATGAAGTTTGGGAAGAGATTCAAGCTGAGGAAGATCTCTCTGCTCAGCCTGAGTCATAACCAGGGAGAAGAGCTAAACATTTTCTCCAGAAAAGTTCCTGCAGGCTGGAAGGATCTGTTACCAAAGGATGCTTTTTTCCCTCCCAAGGGATCCAGATTCTTCTCTCCAAGATCTTTTCTACTCTGTGCACACGAAGGCAGCAACAGATGCAGGTGATTTTCCTGCTCCTAAATGAGAATCACATTACATGGCTCCTCACCTCTCCAGGAGCACCTCTTTCCCTGCCCTTCCCCAGTTCCCAGGGCCCAAGCCCAGGCCCAGGCGCTGCAATGGTGACTCCAAGTTATGGAACCACGGAACAGTTTGGGTTGGAGGGGACCTTTAAAGGTCATCTAGTTCAACCCTCAGGTTAAACCAACCTGGCCATCAGTGAGGTGCCCCTCCTCACACCTCCAATGCTGCCAATACCCTGATCTCCAGAGGGACCAAGAGCTGCTGGGACAGCAGGGAAAAGGCATCTCAAGGATGGGAACACAAGCAGAGCAAAGAGAGCGCTGTCAGTTCTCAGAAGCAGCATATTCTGAGAAGGAGAACAAGAATTTCACCCTCAGACTTCAAATCAGTTCCCTTTCCCATCCTCAAAGCACTCCTTCAGCCAGGAGAACTGAGACATCAAACCACAGGCTGTAGCTCAGCCACAGGTCGCTCCTGCACCACAGAGGCTGCAGAGAACCAGCTGCTGCTCTCTCCTTCCTCATGGGTTCCCTGCTAATGGTATGGGAGAGCTGGATCCTAAAACTTGGGAAGGGAACAGCACTGACACCCTTTTCTCTCTTATTTACGAGCTCACACAAGAGCTCTCATCCCTTCCAGGCACAGGGGATCACTAGAACCCATCAGAAAGCCCTGCTGATGCCCTGCCAGTGCATATCCCCCAGAAGGGCTCACCTCTTGGGCAGCTCCAGGCATCCCAGCACCTCAGACTTCCAACACCCTCAAGATGTTGATATTTTCTGCTAAACCCACAAGCAGCAGCCCTGTTCCGCAGAGCTGCCCACACACAGCCCTCCTGCTGCCCAGCAGCACCAGGCTCTCCGGCTCAGTGTTGCCCAGGAAGTCTTGAGATGCACAAAAGGATAAGAGGGAGATTGTCTATGAGGATAAGAAGCAGATTAGCAAGCAATTAAGTGGCATTTGCAGCATCCATTAGTGTTTCAAGCTACAAAGAGTCAGTTTCTGCTAACTTCCTGCCAAAAGTCACAAGTAATGAGCTAATTAACAGTCTAATTATTGCAAACGGCCTAGAAAGAAATCAGGGCACAGGTGAAAACCTACTTAAAGCGAGCAGGGCAGTGGGAAACAGCTGAGAAATGAGGCAGGCAGGTGCTTCAGCTACATTTCCAGCCAGCCCCGCTGAAAAGCAGCGTAAGAATAGCTGTGGAAGTTGTTAAAGTTGGATTGAAGCTGCACTCGGTACAGGGAGAGTCAACCACCACAACCAGAGCAAGCCCTGCAGAGCCGAGGACCCCTGAACCAAACCAGCCCTTCCATGTAAACACAACTTATCTACCAAACTCAACAGCAGCTGCAGCAGAACGCGAGGGGCACCACCCCCAGAAGCTCCTCGCCAAGAGGAGCAGGACCCAGCACCACCGAGGTGCCATCCGGGGGCAGGAGCGGCACGCGGTGCCAAGCCCTGGCACGTCGAGCTCTTCCTCCCAGAGCCTCCCCAGGGTAGCTGTGATTGCCAAGCAGATGGCAGGAGGTAGCAACTTCTAGCTCCTGCTTCACTTTCCAACCTGGAAGTGCTGGGCACCCCTCCATCACAGGGGCACCAAATGCACGGCGCTGTCGTGGCAGCGAGAGTCACGCCTCTGGCCCTGCCTTGCCCAGCAAGGAACCTCACAGAGGGGCACGTGTGTGTGTAAGCCCACCAAGGCTCACTGGTTTTAGGAAGGTATCTGGGGTAAAGATTGCTCTGCTCCACATGCTGCAGTCTGCAAAATCTCCCATTGCAATGCAGTCCTGCAGCTTCCATGTCTGCTGCACCACAACAACCTGCAAGGTGGTTTCTTAAGGCAGAAAATGCCATGGCAGACCAGGCACACACCTTTGGGAGACACCACTGAGCACAGGAAGCTCCTGGCAGCCCCACAGACAGGTCCTGCTCCAAGACCCACAGGATAGAACTCAGGTGTTTAACATCTCTGTGGGAAGGATCTCCTCATTTGGAGGCCAGCTGCTCTGTGTTAGCATATCTGAGACCAGTTTCATGGGTCCCAGACACTGCCCTGGCACTGGGGAGGGGTTGAACTCTGGTTAAATGAATCATTTCAGGATGAAGCTCGGAGCAGAAGCACAATTACAGGTTGGACAGCAGTTCCTGATTGCTGGGAGAGAGACTTGGAAAGGCTCTGATTGCCTGACAGCAACGCTCTCTAGCATCTCTATAGTGAGAGCACAGCAAAGCACCAGAAATGCACAGGAGAAGCCCTGCCCCACCAGCAGAACATCCCCACCAGCCCCTCCCAGCACACCTCGTATTTGAAGCAAGCTGTCTGCACAAATCCAGCTGGCATGACCCTGCCTGTGCCAGGAAAGCCTGAGAAACCTGGGAGACCCACAGCAAGAGCTTGCACAGAACTCTCCTAAGCAGCGTGACTGAGCTGCCCATGTGCGAAACCTCAGGTGCCAGGGGAAGCTGTGACCTTGAGTAGCACCACCGAGACACGTCTCAGTCCCCACATCTGCTGTCCTCTGCTAACCAACCCCAGCCCAGGCCCTTGGTTGAGAGGCAGCAGGGAGGTCTCTTTGGTATTTTAAGGCTATACTCCTAAGGCTCAGCTAGACTTAAACTGCTTGTAGGAGCTTCTGTGGAGATGCTCCTGAGAGCAAAGCCCTCCTGCCTGCAGCCAGCCTAGGGGGCAGAAATGCTACCCCAAGGCTTGGAACGCCTCGAGTTTTGGTTCTGTACCACACCACAGCCCAGCTCGGGGTGGGGGGAGGGTTGCTGCAGGGTGTTGTGGAGCTCTCAGAGACACCCAGCAGGTTCATTTTCATGCCAAATACCTCAACCTGGGGCTTCAACCACCCAAAGCTCTACCCCAAATATTCCTAAAGTAAAATTTCACCCCCAGCAGCTGCAGGCACCAGCCTGGCTGCAAGCCCAATCCCAGACCTTCACCTCCAGCAGATTGTGACCCCACCACGGCGACCAGACACAGCCAGCACGGGCAGCCCCCACGAGCACTGGGACACCAGTGAATTCATCCTCATTTCCCGGGGGGGGGACGACGACGACGACACCACCAATCCCTGAGGAACACCCCCAGAATCCCAGCGTTACTAGCACAGGGAATTCTGGCTGTAGGAACCCAGAAGCTTCTGCAAACGTATTTTATTACCCAGCCTTATTTTTCCCCCCAGCAGCACCAGCAAAGCCATCCAAGTTCCTCCAGCATCCCGGTGCTACCACGCCACACGCCGCCGCTTTGCCGTTAACCCCCCCACCGCGTTGGGTTGAGCACATTGAAAATGGTAAACTTCCCCCTGCCTTTTCTTTTAGAGGGGGAGGGGGCGTTTATCTGAGGTCTCTGCCACCACTGGCAAACCCCAAACAGCTCTAAAACCACCGATCGGTTGCTTACTTAATTAAAAAATTATGACTAAGCCGCTTCCCCGGCTCGGGCACGGTGTGGCCGGGGAATGCTGCTGCTCAGCCCCGGTGGAGATGCTCCGGGAGCGGTTCCGGGGCTGGTCCCCGGGGTGGGGGACGGGGGGACGGTACCTGCACACACACACACCCCCACCCCCACCCTGAGACGCTCCCCCCGGCGCGACACTCACCTTGACACTGGAAGCCCTGCTTGCCGAAGCCCCTGCGGAGAGAGGAGAGCAGTGAGACACCGGCCCCGGTACCGGCTTCACAGCGCAACGACCCTGCCCGGGATGGACACCGGCTGGGGGCACTGGAGGGCTCAGGGAGGCTGACCGGGGAGGGAGTCCCCAGAGGAGGCTGATGGAGTTGGGGCGGAGGGGGCCTCACCGGGTTGGGTCTGGGGTCTCGAAGCTGCTTTGGGTCATAAAGCAGGCACAAGGTGGGGTCTCAGAGGAAGTCGAGGGTCCTAAAGCGGGGAAGGTGGGGATCCAGGAGAGGGTGAGCGCCCCAAAACAGGCAAGGGGGGTCCTGCCCGGAGGGAGCAAAGGGGAGTCCTGTCAGGCTGGGTCGAGGGCCCCGGAGCGGGTCGGGAGCCCTGGAGGGTACAAAGTGATGGGGCCTCGCCAAGCAGAGAGAGGGTCCCAGAGTGGGTCGAGGCGTCCCGGAGCGGTTGAGAGGGAGTCCCGCCGGCCCGGGCCGGTTCTCCGGGGGATGCCAGGTTCCCGTGGGGGGGCTCCGCTCACCAGATGAAGTCGGTGCAATGGCTGCAGAAGGTTGGCTGCTTGAAGAACCTCGCCGTGAACTTGTGGTTCTTCACCTCGTGGACGTTCTTCTGCCGCAGGGCTCCCTTCCGAGCAAAACGCACCGGGCCCTCCTCACCCTCGGAGCCCGGTGCCGCTGCCGGCGGCTCGGCCATGCTGTACCCGGGGCTGCCGGCCGCCGGCTCCGCCCGCTTGGGTTCGGTTGGGCCCGGCTGGGCTCGGTTCGGCTCGGCCCCGCGCGCTGCAGCTGGGGCCGGGGCTCGGCGATACTCAGCACCTCTGGCTGCAGCTGGCGGGAGCCTCCGACACACACCCGGCCGCGCCCCGCCCCCTCATTTACATAACGTCGCGTCCCGCCCCCTCATCTGCATAGCGAGAAACGCCCCCTGCTCGCGCCGCTCGGGTGTGCACCGCCCTTCTGATTTGCATGCTGATTTACATGTTGTTTTGCATACGGGGCGCGGAGGGAGCCTTCCTAGCTCCCAGCCGGTGGGCGCAGTGGGCGAGGCCTCTCCTGGACGCAGCATAGAGCCCCTGTATCCCGCCGGGATGCTGCGGCGACCGGGAGCCGGGGGTCCCTGGGAGCTTTGCCTGTCCCCTGGCTTGCACCGTGGTGGGCACATTGTCCTGTCCTGTCCAGCTGTGGTGGGGACACTGTCCTGTCCACTGCCACTACAGTGGAGGCATCACCCTATCTTTCTGTCCCTCCTGTCCTGCTGCTGCTGTGGCCTGAGCCAGTGGGGGGTGGGTGTGGATAAGTGGTAATAATGCTGAGAATGATGAGAATAAAGAGGACAATAGTGGTAATTATGGTGATAATAATTACAATAACAGTCAAAATGAACCCAAGGAAATCCTCCCTTCCAGCCAGTCCTGGGGGTTCCCACTGCAGGACTGGCACTGGGAATGATGTATTTTTCCCAGACTCCCTCAGGACTCTGAGGATTCCCAGCATCAAGGCTGGAATTATTCTGCTCTACTTCAGTTTGCAGCTTCACTAAAGTCAGGAGCAGCAACTGGGAGTTTAGAGGGGTCTAGGGAGAGGTGGCTCCATGTCTAGCTGGAAGCTGAGGTGACCACAGCTCACGGAGCCAAACTCCCAGAGACAGGGCAGGGCCAACATACAGGCAGAGGGGAGATGGCAATCCCATCAGCTCAAGGGTCCTCTTGGAACATCTGTTTTAAGCCCACAGCTCAAATATTGACCATCTTGTGCCCAGCTGACCAAGGACATCCCAGCTGAGTAGCTCAGAGGGGTTTCAAACCACATCTGCTGGCAAGCATCTGGAGCTCGTGTCTGTCAACCTCCTCCTCCAACACCCAGGTCTCCCAGGGCCATCCTGGCGCACTGAGGGGTGTCCTCAGCGAACTGGGTACAATATGGTCAATATCTGGGCTGTAAGTTTAAAACCAACATTCCAAGAGGACCATGGGGGCCATAGAATCATAGAGTGCATTGGTTTGGAAGGCACCTTCAAAGGTCATCTTGTCTAACCCCTGCAGTCAGCAGGGACGTTTCCAACTAGATCAGGTTGCTCAGAGCCTCATCAAGTTTGACCTTGAATGTCTCCAAAGACAGGGCCTCCACCACATCTCTGGGCAATCTGTTCCAGTGTTTCACCACCCTCGTTGTGAGGAAATTCCTCCTTCCACGCCTGGTCTGGGAGCTGAAGGGATGAAAACTCCAGTCAGAACAGGAGAAGGCTTTATCTGAAGCACAGCCATAAGAATATTTCTGCCAACAGCAACAACTCCAGAGTCTCATCTGTGGGATTTAATTCTGGCTCTGCAGCCCTCTGATCTTTTTCCTTCTGTAGCCCCAGACCATCCCCACTCCACTGCCATCCAGCCTTCCATCCCACCAGTTCCTTTCCTGAGCATTGCTCCTCCAGCTCTGTGGAATTAAACACCCAGGAGACCTTCCAGAAATAGGCCTGGAGCTGTTATTAGGCAGCTCTGTGACGAGGTTCATTACAGTAATCAAGCCTGGTGACCTGTCCTGCTGCTGCCACCAGGAACAGGCAGGCTTGGTACCAACACCCAGCACCGTGGGATTGTGATGATCTGGAGGAGAAGCAAATTGCCACATCCCTCCTTGAGACACGGGGAAATGGAGGCAAGCTTCCCACACCCTGCCCGGGAAAGCGGGGGCTGCAAATGGGCCTTTTTCTCCCCATTATCAAGCTGCAAGGGGTCTCCTGCCCGGGGAGGGAGTACTTTTCAACTGCTGGCTTGCACATGGAAATCAGCGCCGCAGAAAGATCTCCTCCTGCACGGGGAGGGCTGGGAGGCATCAGAAGAAGAATAGCAGGTAATCACAAGCCCATTTGGGTTCCTTCCCTCTGCCCCTCCCGTTCCCCTGAGCACATGCTGCTCTTCATGTGTAGCAGGGCTGAATTCTTCCCATTGGAGCTGCAAACCCTGGGCTTTGCCTGCTGCTGCTGCTGCTTCTTCCTCCTGCTGTCCCTGCTGCAGGCACCCATTTCACAAAGCTGCTGCACAGGGCACCCAGCAGCAGCAGGTACCACAGGGTGTCTTTCTTCTGGCCCTGCAAGTGTTGAAAAAGCCTTTAACATGCTTTAGGAACAATCTTTTTCCTGCAAGAGTGGTCAGGCACTGGAACGTCTTCAAGCTGCACCAGGGGAGGTTTAGGCTGGATGTTAGGAAGAAGTTCTTCATGGAAAGAGAGATTGGCCATTGGGATGTGCTGCCCAGGGAGGTGGTGGAGTCACCATCCCTGGAGGTGTTTAGGAAGAGACTGGATGGGGTGCTTGGTGCCATGGTTTAGTTGGTGTTGGGTGATAGGTTGGACACGAGGATCTGAAAGGTCTCTCCCAACCTGGTTAATTCTATTCTATTCTATTCTATTCTATTCTATTCTATTCTATTCTATTCTATTCTACTCTACTCTACTCTATTCTAACAGGCTGCCCAGGGAGGTGGTGGAGTCCCCATCCCTGGAGGTGTTCAAGAAACCTGTGGCCATGGCACTTGGGGACATGGTTCAACGGCCATGGTAGTGCTGGGTCAGTGGTTGGCCTGGATGGCCTTAGAGGTCTCCTCCAAGCAACACAAGTCTATGATTCTATGATGATCAAGTTGCCATTGATGACCAAGGTGTTACCACCCTCCTGGGCCAAGACATTCCAAAGCCAGGTTCAGTTCCTGCTCTCAGGAGGTTGCTTCTCTTTTTCCCCCACTTATTTTCCCAGTTTCATTATTTAACATCCTCAGAGTCTCATCATGCTAAAGGAAGATGTTCAAGACCAGGCTAGTTCTGAGGGGGGTGGGCAACCAGAGCCCCTCAGCACTTTGAAACCTTGGGGTGAACATCCCAGCAGCTCTTTCCTCTGAGGAAATTGTCCTGTGTGTTAGTGCAAGCCAAGTCCCCACAGGTGCAAAGCTGTAGGTCAGCACTCCCAGGGGAGCAGAGAGCTCAGAGCGAAGGGAAACCAGCTCCATCCGTTCCTGCTGCCAAAACACTGCAGGTTCTGGATCGTGTGTTCCCGTCCCAGCTCCTGCCAGCAGAGAGACTCACACACTGATGGACTTGTTTGGGTTGGAAAAACCCTTGAAGATCAGGGAGTCCAACCCTTACCCCAGCACTGCCAGGTCACCACTAAACCATGGCCCACAGCACCACATCTCCATGGCTTTGGAACACCTCCAGGGATGGGGACTCCAGCACTGCCCTGGGCAGCCTGGGCCAGGCTTTGACAGCCCCCAAGGGAAAGAAATTGTTCTTCATGTCCAACCTAAACCTGCCCTGGGGTATTTTGAGGCCTTTTCTTTTTATGCCATCACTTTTTACCTAGAAGAAGATACCAACCCTCCCCTGTCTCAAATCTTCTTTCAGGGAGTGGTAGAGAACCAGAAGCTTCAGCCTCTTCTTCTCCATGCTAAAAAACACCTGGACCCTCACCTGCTCTTCACCAGCCCTGTTCTCCAGACCCTTCACCATCTTCATTGCCCTTCTCTGGACCCACTCCAGCCCCTCAAAGTCCTTCTTGGAGCGAGGAACCTAGGATTTGGGGTGCAGGTTAAAGTGGGGCACCAAACCCCAGCAGTGATAAGGATAATGAGGTCTCCTTCCTAACACCTCCAGCGAGCAGAGTGCTGCCAAACTCTAGCTTGCTTGTCCTGCGGGCTATGCATCCTCCCTCCTCAGCTGGGGATGGGATAGAGACCTGCAGCCTCCAGAGCTGCTGAGACCTCAGGAGCAGGCTCCCATAGAGACATGATTCACATCCTGAGGAAGGGCCCTCATCCTCCCACCAGGCAACTGGTGGAGCTTCTTTGTGGAAGGGAAAGTGTCAGGAAGCGTCTGAGTGGAGAGGCTGGAGCAAGGCTGCAGGGTTGGGATTGCAGGAGACAAGGAGCACAAGCCCCATTCCAACAAACAAACCCCAACCAGAATTAGCAGCCTCCAGGGTCCAGGTGAAGAACCTGCTGCAATTGCACAACCTGATGTGCTGCACCATAAAATGACAGAATGGTAGGGATCAGAAGGGACCCCTGGAGATCACCCACTCCAACCCCTCTGCCAAGGCAGGATCACCCAGGGCAAGTCTCACAGGAATACATCCAGATGGGTCTTGAAGGACTCCAGAGAAGGAGACTCCACAACCTCTCTGGGCAGCCTGCTGCAGGGCTCCAGCACCCTCACACCAAAGAAGTTTCTCCTCCTGTTCAGATGGAACCTCCTGGGTTCCAGTTTGTGTTCATTGCCCCTGGGCCTGTCACAGGACACCACTGACAAGAGCCTGGCCCCTTCTTCCTGCCCCCCAGATATTTGTAAACGTTCACAAGATCCCCTCTCAGGCTGCTCTTTCCCAGGCTAAACAGCCCCAGGTCTCTCAGCCTTTCCCCATCACACAGATGTTCCAGACCCTTCATCATCCTCACAGCCTCTGTTGGACGCTCTCTAATATATTCCTGACCCTCTCGAGCTGGGGAGCCCAGAGCTGAGCACAGCACTCCAGGTGTGGCCTCACCAGGGCAGTGAACCTCCCTTGCCCTGCTGGCCACGCTCTTCTTCATGAACCCCAGGAGACCATTTGCCTCCTCAGCCCCCAGGGTACCTTGGACAACTTACTGTCCAGCAGCACTCCAAGGTCCTTCTCCTGCTTTCCAGCAGGTCAGCCCCACCAAGACACACTGCAGGTGAGGAGACCCAGCCCCAAAGCCCAGCCAAGGGGCAGAATCCCAAAGGAGAAGGCAGTTTGTCCCCAGTTCCCAAGCAGGCTCTGTGGGAGCTGTGCTGGAGCTGTCACCCTGCAGCAGTAGCTGGCGTGGGAGAGAGTGGCAGCAGCCTCCCAGCCCTGCGTGGACGTGGGGCTGCTGCTCCCACAGGGTCCACTCAGGCTTTCTCCAAAGGATTCAGCAAAGAGGGAGAACAGATTCAACAGAATAGATTCAACAGAGTAGATTCAACAGAACAGATTCAACAGAACAGATTTAACGGAACAGATTTAACGGAACATATTTGACAGATTCTTGTCTTTGTTTTGTTTTGATTTGGGGGTTTTGAGTGTTTGTTTTTCAGGGCCCTAAGAAGGCCACAGGAAGCAGGTGGAGGAAGAGCCAAACTCTAATGAAATCTAAAGGTGTCTCAGCAGCCACTGCCTCCCTTTGCAGATGTCATCTCACACACACACACACCCCAGCCTGCCAGGGGGCTGACATGGGGCCAGGGAACCCTGGAACAGGAAGTGGGGACCCTGGAGCAGGTAGAGAAGACCATGAAGATGTGAGAGGAAATCTTGGAGCAGGAACAGAAGACTTTGGAGCAGGCATTGGGGACCCTGTAGCAGGCACAGGGTACCCTGGAGCAGGGAAGGGGAACTCTAAAGCAAGGAAGGAGGACCCTGGAGCAGGGCTGGAGGACTCTGGAGCAGGGCTGGGTGGCCCTGGAGCCAGGACCTGCCAAGCAGCAATCACTCTGTGGGCAGCAAGACTCAGCTGTGGCTCTCACGCCAACATCTCCTCATCTCCTCACGCCTCCTCACAGCTCTGCAGAACTCCTGTGAAGCTTCCTGAGGACACCCTTGAGTGGGCTGGAGGCAGGCTGGTAGGGTCCTGAGAGGGGTCTCCCTGTACCTGGAGGAGTGTGCTAAGGCAGCAGCACTGCTGCTCTGGGGCTAGGAGACAGAAGCAGAGTTTGAAAAGCTTTCACTCCATATGTTTGTGCCAGGAAATGGAAGATGTGAACCCCCACACTGATGCTCTTCTTTCTTTGGAGGAAAGCCCTGGTCCCACCAAACTTTGGAGAAGCTTCTTGCTGCTGCCAACAGCTGGTTCTTCAGGCCCCCAGCAGATTTTTGCCCAGGTGGTACCCGAGGGCAATGTGGCTGCAGTGATGCTGCATGGGGCAAAGAGCCCATGGGGCAAAGCCAGGATCCATGGGCTGCTGCTGCTCGGGGCAGCACTGGTCCCCTACTGGGGAGGAGACTCTGCCCAGGCCCCCAGGGAACACTGGGGATGAAGGGGGTGACAGGCAGTCCCCCCACAGCGAGGTGACATCAGCTGTGCTGGTTTCTCCCTTCTGCCTTGGCAGATGTTTGCAGTTTCACGTCCTCCGTGCAGGGAGGATGGAGCCAGGAAGCGGGAAGCTGCCTTCGTGTGAGGAGAGACCCAGTTACACACCCACCACGGGCAGCAGCAGCCCTCACAGCCAGCTGCTGGCTGGGAAAATGCAGCCCAGAGCTCAGCTGAGCCTTACATAAACCCTCACCACCGAGCACTGGGGAGAGCCACAGCGGCACAGGCGAGCAGCAGTGCTTGGCTGGCACAGCCACAGCTCTGCCTTCCGATGCCCAGAGCAATCCTGCCCCTTTCCATCCACCCAGCTCCTGCAGCTGCCTTCCCTCCACCTGACATCTTGGACCCTGGCATGTGTTTCACAGCCAAGGGGGTGCGGTGCTTGGGGATATGGCTTAGTGGTGGACTTGGTAGAGTAGGGTTAATGGTTGGACTTCAGGATCTTGAAGGTCTTTTCCAACCTGGAAGATTCTATGATCCTGTGCTGAATGGCTCTGTGCTCTGGGGCTGTGTCCCAGAATCTGTCACTGAGAGCATCAGGACCGTGTCCTGTGCCGATGAGGCTGCCAGGGAATGCTGAGGGCTCCAGCTGGCCCTGCAGAGCATCTCTGCTCATCCAGGTGGGGTTCCAAACACAAAGCAAAGACATAGAATCATAGAATCATAGAATCAAAGAATCAGACAATCAAGGAATCAGAGAGTCAGAGAGTCAGAGAGTCAGAGAGTCAGAGAGTCAGAGAGTCAGAGAGTCAGAGAACAGATTGGGCTGGAAGGAACCTTAAAGATCATCTATGATCTCTTAAAGATCACTGATCTTAAGATGATCTCTTACAAATCATTAATGATGCCCAGAGGTCCCTGTGTGATTCTGTGATCTAGTTCCAACCCCCCATGCCATCTCCTACTCGACCAGCTTGCTCAAGATCCCCCATCCACCTTGGCTTTGAACACTTGCAGGCTTGGAGCCTCCACAACTTCTCTGGATAACCTGTTCCAGTGTCTCACTACATAAAAGCAGATCCCAGCTCACCAAAGCAGCACAGAAAGTGAGCCTCTGTAGGTGACAGAGCAGCCTCCTACCCTTTCCAAAGACGACCTTGGGTTCCTCTCAGAGGATTCAGTTTTGTTGTCACTCCACCACTGTGGCTGGTAGGAAAGGCAACGTTCAGGCACGCTGGGCAGAGAGAAGGAGACCTGGGCAAAGCAAGCAAAGGAATCTTGTCCCTAATGGTCTCCAGAGCACAGGTTATTTGGCTGGTAGAGAGCTGGCATGTGCTGACCCTCCACTCAACCCCCCCAGGGGTAGGAGGACATGAGCAAGTGAAGGCTCCATCCACCCCAAGCCCACCCCCGAGGGCAGAGCAGGCATCTCCCCATCTCCTGAGTGCACTACCCCCTACAGAAGCAGAGCTTGTGCCCTGTTTCCAGGCTCCCAGGTGGTCTGTGCTCCTTTGCCAAGGACACCCAAGAGCAAAGACAGGGCACAAGGACAGCCTGGAGGTGCAGTGCCCAGTGAGGAGCTGCCAAGGCTGAGCAGAGCAGTGGGGCAGAGCCAGAATCCAGCCAGACCCTGGCTCAGGCTGGCAGCGCCTGACGTTGAGCTTCTGTAGACCTGTCGCTATCTGCCAGGCCCACCAAGGCTCCTTCCAGCCCTCCTCAAGGCAAAGCAGTTGAATACATGAGATGAGAAGCCCATGTACTTCGCTGCTCCGTGGTCAAATCCCCTCCAGGAGCTCCAGTAAGGGGCCCAGGACCCTTCCTGCCGGGAGCAGCAGGAGCCGAGCGCCGCAGGGCTGCGCGCGGGAAGGAGCAGCCGCCCGTCGGGTGGCTGCGTGGTTTGGAACATCACAAACACGGTTAGGCTGCTTAAATATTTCATATCCCTGTCTTGCTGCCTTTCAGGGAGAACAAATTCATTCTCTTTCATGTCCCCAGAAATGGCCCACATCAAACCACCCTCCTGCACTGCTGCTCAAACAAAGCTGCAGCTCCAGTCCCCGGGGGGGTCTGCTGCTTGTTTCCAACCCCCTGGGATCATGGGTGGCTTTCATGTGCCCTGATTGGTAGCAAAGGATCATTGCTTCCTGCCATTGATCCAAGCCAGTGGGGATTTCCCAGTGTTTCCCAAGCTGGGTTAGGCCACTGGTGAATTGAGTGTGGTGGCAGGAACCACAGAGGCACAGGAACCACAGAGGCGTTGGCACCACACTGCCACCTCCGTGCCTCCCACTGCTGTGCAAAGGGGAGCTCCGGGCTCAGGACAGCCAGCAGCAGTGCTTCAGGGCAAGGAAAACGTTAAACTTCTCTGCTGGGTTATGAAAGTGAGACCCAAACTGGACAGTGAGACCCAAACTGCCCCAAGGTGCTTGGCCACTTCCCCATCAGCTGCTCTAACTCAGCCCCTGTCTCATGGGTGTTGAGCACAGTCCTGGCCAGGCAGCTCTTTACCCCTCTTCCTTTCACAGACTAACAGCGTGGTAGGGGTTGGAAGGGACCTCTGGACACCATCCAGTCCAACCGCCCTGCCAAGGCAGGGTAGCCTAAAGAAGGTGAAGCAGGAGCACATCCAGGTGGGCTCTGAGGATCAGCCTTGTACTCTGGAGGCAGAGCAGAGGGGGAGCAGAAGTGCCCACACACCCGCTGGTGGTGCTGGTGGTGGTGCTGAGGTCCCTGCCACCCTTCCTGCATTCCTCTCCTGTCCCTACCTGGGCTGCAGCACCTCCTTTCTCTGGCACACAAAATAGTTCTGTTTGTGCCATGGCAAAGCCCAGCTGCCCCTCCCCCAGGAAGGGGATTTCTCCACAGTACTCCCCCTCCCAAGGAGGGGTTCTCCACACATGGTCCATCACACCACCCAGAAGCATCACCGGGTCCTGAAGCTGCTCCCCAGCCCTTGGAGGAGCTAATTGAAACACCAGCGAGGCTCAGTCACACCGTGACTTCTTCACTGAGCTTTGCCTGGAGGACTTCCCTCACAGCTGAGCCTTTAACCTCTTCCTTACAGCTGCTTCTGCTGCTCCACATTCAGGAGGTCATTCCCTGAGCCAGCAAATCCTCAGTCCACTGAGCCCAGATGGGCCCAGATGCAGGTCAGAGGTGCTCTGGGGGAAGGGGGGATGCTCTGGGGGCTAGGGGGTGCTCTGGGGGCTAGGGGGATGCTCTGGTGCCATTTCCTCAGGAATGCCATCACCTGTCCGCCCTAAATCCTGGGGGATGGAAATCCTCAGATGTTCCTACGATGGCTTTGGCTTTTGTCCACCCCCCCCCAGCTTACCCTGGCATGGCTGCTGGCATGTTCTCAGCACCTAAATCCCCTCACACAGATGCTTCCCTGCAAATCCAGCTGCTCTTCCCTGCTTGTTCACTTCAAGTGCCACGGGTCTGCTGCTGCTGCCACCACTGCAGCACCACGTTCATGCCCTGCTCTCCTTCCCCCAGCTGCTCCACTCCTGAGCCTCCCTCTCTCCAGCTGATCCAGTCACTTCCCAGCAAAACCCAGTGTGGGATAGAGCTCAGATCTGGTAGCACAGGGGTGGGGAGGAGGGGGGTGTTTGCCTTTTCTCACCGTTTTTAATCTCCTCTTGTTTTTTCCACTGCAGATTATTCCAGCTCCAAGTCAGACAAAGCTGGGGAGGAAAAGCAAGAGGGGAAGGAAAAAAAAACCCAACATACCCTGAAAAGAGAGCCCAGCCTGGTGGTGAAGTTCCAGAAATATCTGAAAATGTTTCAGCAAAAAAAGCTGAGAAGAAAAAAAAAAAAAACACCAAACACCAAACCACAACCCTCCCCCCCAAAAAAAAGGTTTTTGCTGCTTTACTGATTTGGAAGTGAACAGGATTTTTGAATGGAGAGCGTTTGCATGAGGCTTTCACTCCTCTCCACCTCAGTGACTCAGCCTGGGGCTTGGACAGCAAGTGCTTCAGCTGCTGCTGGGTTTCCTTCACCCCCAGAGCAACCCCTGGGGGAGGGGGTGTGGAGGGCTGTGGGGGCCAGGCTGCCCCAGAGCATCCTCTGGATCCCAGGGGGTTGTCCCCAGCAGCACATCCCAGCAGCCCCAGTGGTGCAGGGCAGCCAGCTCAGCCCTGGCCAAGTAGGACTGGCTGTAGGCTTGCTTGACTCCAGAGCTGGGAGCTTTATCCCCTCCCTGACGCCTGCTCATCCGAGCTTCTCCTCCAGCTCTCACCGCTTGCCATCTGCAGGAAGCTGGAAATTCTTTCCTGGCTCTTTCCTCCCCACCACAGCTCCTCCAGCGCCTTCCTGTCCTTCCCCGAGCCCGGAGCTCCACAGCACCTGGACAGACATTGGACAGCTCTGCGGGGCGTGACCCAGCTCCTGCCCCACGGCTGCTGGAAGGGCTGTGGGGATCACAGAACCACAGAATGCATCGGGTTGACAGGGATCCTCAAGGGTCATCTTGTCCAACGCCCCTGCACTCAGCAGGGACACCTCCAACTAGGTCAAGATGCTCAGGGCCCCATCAAGTTTGACCTTGAATGCCTCCAGGGGCCTCAACCTTGGAGGGGCAAGTCCAGGGGGTAAAAATCATCGTGGAAGCTCCTGTCTTCAGGGTGGGGTTTAACTGTTTCTGTTGGTGGACACCAGGCCACGGCCAACCAACCCAGAGCTGCTGAAGTGTGCTGCTGAAGAGTGCTGCAAATAACCCTTCACAGTGACACCAGAGCTCTGCAGCAGCCCCTGAGCCACTTTGCTTGCCCCAGCTCTCCCTCTGCATCTCTCTTCCCAGCCTCTCCATGAAGTCCAGCTGATCTGCAGCCCCACAGAGCAGTGCTGGGGCTTGAGGACAACCCACAAGGACAACCTGGACTTCCCCAGTTGTTCTGTCTGCTCCAGGGCTGCAGGATGCTGGGAGGAGTGGGTGGTGAAATCCTTGGTGCTCCCAGCTCAGCCTGGACCACATCCATCCATCCATCCATCCTGGTTGCTCCTTTGGGAATGAACACTTGGCACAGCAAGGACCATCCTGCCATTTCCTCCCCCCAGTCAAATCCAGGTGGAATCTCTTCCCAGAAAGGACTTTCTGGGCTGTCAGCAGGATTCTGAACATAATTAAATCCTGCTGCTCTTTCAGATGTCCTTGGAAGGCGCCTGCCTGACCCATTTTGGCTGCATCCCAGCAATGACAGCGCTGGGGGGCGGGGGAGGAGTGGCCTGCCTGCTCCCCCTGAATCCCACTGCCTGCACCCTGCCTTTTCACCATCGGTGCTTGGTGGGAGGGGAGGGTTAATGAGGAAAGGGGAAAGGGTGCTGACAGGGGCTGTAATTAGTGAGGAGATGAGGAAGGGATGTGCTAGTCGGGGGGGGAGGATGGCACCAGCCGAGGGTGGGAGGGGACTGGCCATGGTGCTCGCAGGGGGACCCCTCACGCAGGGACCCACCACCTGTGGGACCTCCAGCGTGGAGACCTCCTATCCGGGAGGCTTCCACCCAGACACCTCTCACCCAGGGATCTCCAGCCTGGGGACGCCTTCCCAGGGACCTCCCACTCATGGGACCCTCCCACCCAGGGACCCCCATCCGTGGAACCCCCAGCCCGAGGACCCCCAGCTGAGGGATGCCCTAAAGCGGGGACACACAACTCGGGACCCTCCCCCCGGGGGTCGCACGGCCCCGGGGACACCCCGCCAGGATCCCCTCCGTGTCCGGCAGCCCCGGGCTGTCTCCGCCGCTCCCGCAGCCCCCCAGGGATGTCGCCGTTCCCACGGCAACGGAAGCGCTGCGGGGATAAAAAAGGAAGAAAAGGAGAAAGAAGCTGAGGAAAGCAGATGGGGGGGTTGGGGAGGGGGGAGAGGGGAAGGGAAGGGCAACTAGAGTACTGGGGATCGGTACCCAGAGGCTACCCTCACCCTCGGGGACAGTCCCCTCTCGGGCCCAGCCGCAGGATGGTCGCGGTGGGGGAACCCTGGATCCAGGACCCCCCAGGCAGCAGAATCACTGCAGTGGGGCCGGGGACAGCCATCTCTCCCAGTACCACCCAGCATCAGCCACATCAAACACCCAGAAACCCCAAATGGAGTGGCTCAGTCCACGGTGCCCCCCACCTGCCCTCCCGGGGCTGAGGCTGAGGGCGTTTCTCCATGTCCCTGTTTGGTTCTTAAATCAAAGAGTGGGTTCCAAACCACCAACAAAGCCCAGGACCTGGGGAGACAGCACCAGGGGGTGGGCAGCAAAGCTTGGCTGGTGGCAACAGCAGGACAGACACAGCACAGAGCCTGGTGTAGGGCAGGAACTGTGCCCCTGTGTCCTGGGCACCGGTGAGACTACACCTACAGTACTGGGGTCAGGACACTGAGATGCTGGACTGGGTCCAGAGAAGGACAACAAACTGGGGAAGGGTCTGGAGAACAGGGCTGGTGAGGAGCAGCTGAGGGCCCTGGGGTTCTTTAGTCTGGAGAAAAGAAGGCTGAGGGGAGACCTCACTGCTCTCTACAATTTCCTGAAAGGAGGTTGGAGCCAGGTGGGGGTTGGGCTCTTCTCTCAAGGAACAAGTGATAAGATGAGAGGAAACAGCCTCAAGTTGTACCAGGAAAGGTTTGGTTTGGCCATGAGGAACAATTTCTTCCCAAAAAAGGCTTGTCAAGGCCTGGCCCAGGCTGCCCAGGGCAGTGCTGGAGTCCCCATCCCTGGAGGGTTTCGAAGCTGTGGAGATGTGGTGCTGAGGGCCATGGTTTGGTGGTGACCTGGCAGTGCTGGGGTAAGGGTTGGACTTGATGAGCTTAAAGGTCTCTTCCAACCAAGACCATCCTGTGATTCTCTGATTCTCTGATTCCAGGATTCTGTGATTCCATGATTCCAGAATTCCATGATTCTGTCATTCCAGATTCCATAGTTCTCTGATTCTGTGATTCCAGGATTCCCTGGTTCTCTGATTCCAGGATTCTGTGGTTCTATGATTCTGTCATTCCAGGATTCCATTCCCTATGATTCTGTCATTCCAGGATTCCAGGTTTCCATGTTTCTCTGATTCTGTCCTTCCAGGATTCCATGGCCCTCTGATTCTGTCCTTCCAGGATTCCATGTTTCTCTGATTCTGTCATTCCAGGAGTCTGTGACTGTGATTCCATGGTTCTCTGATTCTGCCCTTCCAGGATTCCATGGTCCTCTGATTCTGTCATTCCAGGAGTCTGTGACTCTGTGATTCCAGGTTTCTATGACACAGTCATTCCATGATTCCATGTTTCTCTGGCTCTGTGATTCCAGGGTTCTATGATTCTGTCCTTCCAGGATTCCATGGTTCTCTGATTCTGCTCTTCCAGGATTCCATGGTTCTATGATTCTGTTGTTCCAGGATTCCAGGATTCCAGGATTCCATAGTTCTCTGATTCTATCCTTCCAGGATTCCATGGTTCTCTGATTCTATGACTCTGTGATTCCATGGTTCTCTGATTCTGTGATTCCAGGAGTCTATGACTCTGTGATTCCATGGTTCTCTGATTCTGTGATTCCAGGAGTCTATGACTCTGTGATTCCATGGTTCTCTGATTCTGTGATTCCAGGAGTCTATGACTCTGTGATTCCAGGGTTCTATGATTCAGTCCTTCCAGGATGCCATGGTTCTCTGATTCTGTGATTCCAGGGTTCAGTCATTCAGGATTCATGGTTCTCTGATTCTGTGATTCCATGGTTCTTTGATTCAGTCCTTCCAGGATTCCATGGTGCTCTGATTCCAGGATTCCATGGTTCTCTGATTCCAGGATTCCATGGTTCTCTGATTCTGTCTTTCCAGGATTCCATTTCTCTGACTCTGTGCTTCCATGTTCCCATGACTCCGTCACTCCAGGGTTCCTCTGCCAGGCTTGGGGGTTCCCCTCTCCGCCAGCCCCGGCCTGGCTGCCGCGCGGAGGAGGGAGCCTCGCCGGCGCCAAGGTGCCAATTACTCCTTCATTAGCGGCCGATGGATTTCTTCTCGCAGCCCCTGTGCTTCCCTGCACAATGTTGATCATTCTGATGGAGCATTTGTTTTAATTTCCCAAATGAGGAAGCAATCTTGTAAATATTGTGCGGCAATTAAAGGCGCTATTTATTGTGCAGCGCTCGGGCTGCTGCCAGCACGCAACCTGATTAGCATTCCCCTTCCACCCAGCCCTTGCTCCAGCCCCTCCCGAGGCTCACACGCAGTCACAGAATCACCACCAAGGTGGGAAGAGACCTCAGAGGTCATCGAGTCCAACCTGTCACCACAGACCTCGTGGCTAAACCAAGTGCCACATCCGGTTCCCCTCCTGAACACCTCCAGTGATGGTGACTCCACCACCTCCCTGGGCAGCACATTCCAATGGCTAACAACTCTCTCTGGGAAGAACTTTCTCCTCACTTCCAGCCTAAACCTCCCCTGGTGCAGCTTGAGACTGTGTCCTCTTGTTCTGGTGCTGCTTGCCTGGCAGAAGAGACCAACCCCCTCCTGGCTACAACCTCCCTTCAGGGAGTTGTAGAGAGTGATGAGGTCTCCCCTGAGCCTCCTCTTCTCCAGGCTAAGCAACCCCAGCTCCCTCAGCCTCTCCTCACAGGGCTTGTGCTCCAGATCCCTCCCCAGCTTTGTTGCCCTTCTCTGGACACATTCAAGTGTCTCAATGTCCTTCTTAACCTGAGGGGCCCAGAACTGGACACAGCTTCTTCATGGACTCACAGACTGCACTGGGTTGGAAGGGACCCTCGAAGCTCTTCTTGTCCACCCCCTGCACTCAGCAGGGACCACTCCAACTACAGCAGGCTGCCCACAGGGCTGTATTGAGTCTGATCCTGAAGGCCTCCAGGGATGGAGACTCAACCACATCCCTGAGCAGCCTGTTCCAGTGTCTCCCTGCCATCATTGTGCAGAAGTCCCTCCTGATGTCCAACCTAAATGTAGCCAGGTGGGGGTTGGTCTCTTCTCCCAGGCAACCAGCACCAGAACAAGAGGACACAGTCTCAAGCTGTGCTAGGGGAGGTTTAGGCTGGAGGTTAGGAAGAAGTTCTTCATAGAAAGAGAGATTGGCCATTAGAATGTGCTGCCCAGGGAGGTGGTGGAGTCCCCATCCCTGGAGGTGTTTAGGAAGAGACTGGATGGGGTGCTTGGTGCCATGGTTTAGTTGATTAGATGGTGCTGGGTGATAGGTTGGAATCAATGAGCTCAAAGGTCTTTTCCAACCTGGTTAATTCTATTCTATTCTATTCTATTCTATTCTATTCTATTCTATTCTATTCTATTCTATTCTATTCTATTCTAAATCTGCCCTGCTCCAGTTTCAAACCACTGCCCCTCATCCTATCACCACAGGACCTTCTGGCCAGTCCCTCCCCAGCCGTGCTGCAGGTCACCTTCAGATATTGAAATGCAGCTCTCAGGTCACCCTGGAGCCTTCCCTTCTCCAGGCTAAACAGCTCCAATTCGTTCAGCCTGTCCCCACAGCAGAGGTGCTCCAGCCTTTGACCATCTTCATGGCTTCCTCTGCACCCTCTCCCTCAAGACCATGTCCCTCTTGTATTGAGGGTCAGCATCAATGACTCCATGGCTGACCTTGGAGGAGGACAGAGATGGGGACAGGGACAGAATGCACGGTGATGTTTTTGGTTGTGCAGTTGGCTTTGCAGCCCCTGTGTGGGGCTAGGCAGCATAAAGCTGCAGCCCAGCAAGAGAACAGGCTGTGCACGGCTGGGGGTGCAGAAATTTCTTTAAGATGGTTCAAAATCCTCCTTCCAGATCTCCATGGTGACCAGGAGCTGGTGTCTTCTCTGGTGCCAGATGCAGGGGTACAGAGCAGGCAGTGGCCGTGCTGCTGGGGTCTCCCCGCTGGAACCAGAGAGCGCTGGGGGCACGTGGTGTGGTGGAGAGGGTCCCCATGGCTTGGAGAGCAGGAGCAGCAGGACCACAGGCTGCTCACACATCTCCACCATTGACAGTCCCACCCAAACCTGATGGTGAGTGTCAGGAGATCTGTGTCTGAACCTGGGCTTCCACTCTCAGCACATCTGCATGAAGCACAACCGAGTTTACCCAAAGCTTTGCTTTCTGTGGCTTCTGTTTATTGGTTCCTCTCCACAAACATGCCAAGTACCAAAAGCTGGGGAAAATACAAACCTAAATAAAACATTTCTTGGCAATAAAGATCCCAGGGAGTGCTTAAAAACCCCTTTAAAATGGAAATCCTTCCCGTTCCCGCATCGCTTGGTGCTGGGGGAAGCGATGCTGAATGTCACCGGGTGTGCAGGAGGAGGTGCAGCCCCCGCTGCTCAGCTCCCCCTCAAGCCAGGGGAGCAATGGGGCTCTGGGGGTCCAGGCCCCCGCATCACCCCATCCCCAGGCTCCCTCCCAGGAGACCCAGCTCTGTGCTGGCTCCTCTCCGGGGAGCCCGAGTGGGCTGCTGCTGCTGCCGGCGAGGTGAAGAATCAATAACGTGAGGAGCAGAGGCAGAAGCAGGGGGTGGGAGCGCAGGGCTGAGCCCCTGTCCCCACATTGCCCTTCCACCAGCCTTGCTCTGCGGCTCTCTCCAGAGGGGGTCAAGGCTGAGATCCCTTGGTTGGATCCCCAGACCGGAGCTGGGGACATCCTCAGCAGCCCCCCATGAAGCGCCCTCAGCTCTCTGGCTGCCATGGGTTGCAGGAGCCCCCAGCGCTCTGTGTGCGCCGGGGCTGCTCGTTAGTGCTCCTCGCTAACGAGGCTGCTCTGATGGTTGTGCCTCGCTGTGGGCTGCGAGGAAATAGAGAAACAGAGGCTGGCAAGGTGCTCCGGGGTGGCACGGTGGCAAGGGACATAGCATAGAGATGAGGGGCACAATATGGAAGCAAGTGCTGTAGCATGGTGGCAAGGGACACAGCATGGTGGCATGGGACATGGCATGGCAGGGAGGGACATGGCACAGTGCTGAGGAACACCACAGGGTGACGAGGGACAGGCATGGCAGGGAAGGACATGGCACAGTGCTGAGGAACACCACAGGGTGACAAGGGACAGGGATGGGAGGGAAGGAAGCGGCATGGTGACAAGGGACATGGCACAGCAACAAGGGATGTTGCCTGGCCTCAGGACCTGTCCCCCAGCCCCACAGACACCGGAGGGCACAAGCCTGTCCCCACGCCTGTGCCACCTGGACGGCGCTGGTGCCAGGGCTGCAAAGCTTCCCTGGAACACGTCGACTCCCACTCCCCATCCATCGCCTCGCTCCCTGTCTCCTACATGCAGCTGCCAGCTCACACGCGGCTCCGGCTCCGCACGTCATCGCCCACCTCCACTGTCCCCTGCACCCCCACCCTGCTGCCCACGCAGCCGCCGCCACGCTCGTCCCTGGGAGCCCCCGCCCAGCAGCCAGCACCCATGGGAGCTCCCCGTGGCTCTAGCACCTGCGTGGGAGCTTCCTGTGGCACCAGTGCCCATGTGGGAGCTCCCTGTGGCACCAGCGCTCAGGGTGATGAACAGGAGGCTCCAAGGGCTCACTCAGGGACCCGGGAGGTGGGCACGGGGTAGGCTGGCAGAGACGTGCCAGCCAAATGAGGAGCTGCCTTGGAAGCCAGAGCCTCCCTAGATTGCTCCTGCAGGCAGGAGGGAGTGGAGGAGCAGGTTGGTGCTGTGGGGTTGTGCCCAACCTCAAGCGGTGGGCACCGGTGAGGGGCAGAGCATCCCATTGTGCCCAGCGGGCTGCTGCCGGATCCTGCGGTTCCTCGAGGAGCACAGAAGGAGATGCAGGACTGCAGCACCTTCGCTTCTCCAGGCTGTGCTGTTTCCAGCGGCAGGCAGGAGCAGGAAGCCCCGGCAGGCAGGAGCAGGAAGCCCCTGCAGCCCCGCACAGGAGAGCTCCCAGCTGCTCTCTTGGGGCACTCACCCACCATGCCCCCCCTGGTGTCCCGAGGCGCTGCTGCTGCTTGCAGAGGAGACTTCTGGGGAGCACATCACCGGCTGCCCCTGACCCTTCTGAGGGGAGAACTGGGAAGGACAGTACCTGGGGTCTGCTCCTTTCCTGGGTGGTGGTGGGCTCCGGTGGCAGGTGAGCAGGTGGGAACAGCCAGACGTTCTGCCCGCCCATGGAAAGCCTTTGGTGAGCCTGACGTGGGCAGAGAAACATCTCCTGGTGAGGTTCCACCACCTCAGACACCCACCACGGGGCCAGACCTGCTTGGTGCCTCCTGAGCCCATGGCTCTGGTGATTTCTTCTTGCTGGGAGTGTTGCTGTCTGAGCATGGAGAGTTCTTGATCCTTCAGCCCTTTTGCCCTCACCACCTGGACCATTTTGCTCCTGGGGGCAAGCCCAGGGGTGCTCAGGCATTGGCACAGGCTTGGTCCTTCAGTGTCCATGTTTGGGGTCCCCAGAGCAGCTCAGGAGGGCACAGTTCCCTCCCAGCTGGTTCATCCCTCACCTGCCTCTGGGGTGCCAGCCCCTCATGTGCAGCAGAAAGGAGAAGTCACCTTCAGAAGACAGCAGGACTGAACTGCCAACCCCAGCAAGGACCAGGCTGCTCTTATGGCTAAGGCCACACTGAGGCATGGCCACAGGGCATTCCCAGGTGGGTATGAGGGTCAGGGGGACAGGGAATGCCCCCAAACTGGGCACAGCTCTGTGTCATTGAGCCCAGGGCCATGCTGCTCTGCCCAGTGTATGGGCAGCAGGTGGGCAACATCCCAGCAAGCACCACGCCAGGGCTGGGGGCATCTTGTGCTGCACCTTGCTGCCACCCTGGCCTGCCCAGCACTGCACAGCAGACTGTGAGCTCCCTGCTCCTGGGGGTGCTGCTGGGCAGGGCTGAGCTGGGGAAGCAGAGACTCAGCCCAATTTCTTGGCTCATTAATTGGCACGTTTGCATGCCACTGAGCAGCTATTGCCAGCCTGATGCTGCTGCCAGGGGCTGCATCCTCCACAGCCCCCAGCCAGGGTGGGCAGAGGCACCCTCGCCGGCCACTGGGGCATTGCCCCCAGATCAGGGCATGGAATACACTGGGAGCTCCTCTGCAGCTGGGGGTTTACACAGGTCAGGGAGGGGTCTGGCTCACACTGGGGCCCACAAGCCAAGGCTTGGGCTCCTCCACTGCTGGGCTTTGGCCATAAGAATCAGAGAGTCAGCCAGGTTGGGAGAGACCTCCAAGATCATCAAGTCCAACTGATCACCTAACCCTAACTAACCAGCTAGACCATGCCGCTGGCACAGTGTTCATCCCTTGGGATTTGGGGCTTCATCAGGAAGCCCCAGGTCCCAGCCCTGGGAAGATGCTCTTGCTCCTGCTTGTAGCAGCCTGGCCCTTTCCCATTCCCACTTCCCTCCAGCCCAGTCTCCAGACTGGTGTGTCAGGTGCTGGACTGGGCAGCCCCACACAGGGGCACAGCATTCCCAGCACAGCCCCCTCCCCAGGGGCACCTGAGAGCCCACTCGTAGGGACTGGGAAAGCAACAGACATTTCCCAGGGCAAAAGCTGGCAAAACCCAGAGAATCTGGGACTTGGGGCTTCAGTGGGAGCCTCCACCATGGACAAACTCCAGGCCGTGCCCTGCAGCAGGGCTGGCAGCAGGCTGGCAGCAGTGGGGCTTTCTTCCCCTGATTAATATTTAACCAGAGTGTTTGTCCAGAGGGAAAGAGCTGCAGTGAGGGCAGCAGGGGCTAGGACAGGCGCAGGGACAGACAAACATCCTCTGGTGCCGTTCCCAGAGCCCCCTTGGAGCTTTTTCCCTGTGTCTCCAAAGTGCTGACACTGCCATGGCCCAGGTGAGCCTTTGGTGGCTCTTGCAGACCAAGCAGTGCCCTGGGCAATCCCCAGACCCTTCACAGAATCAGGGGATCATTAAGGTTGGAATAAAACCTCTAAGAGGTCTCATCCAGTCCAACCATCAACCCAACACCAGCATGGCCATCAAACCATGTCCCCAAGTGCCATGGCCACACATTCTTTGGACACCTCCAGGGCTGGGGACTCCACCACCTCCCTGGGCAGCCTGTTCCAACCCCTGACCACTCTTGCTGCAAAGAAAGTTCTTCTAATCTCCAACCTAAACCTCTCCTGGTGCAGCTTCAGGCCATTTCCTCTCATTCTGTCCCCTGATAGAAGAGAAGAGACCAACCCCCACCTCACTGTAACCTCCTCTCAGGGAGCGGTTGAGAAACCCTTGTTCCTCAGCACCACATCTCTGCCTCCCAACTCACAGTCATACAACCATTAAGGTTAGAAAAGGCCTTTAAGATCATCAAGTTCAGCCTTCTACCCAACACCTCGATGACCACTAAATCACATCCCAGTCTGCCACATCTATCAGGCTGGAGGTGAGGAGAAAGTTCTTCCCACAGAGAGTTGTTGGCCATTGGAATGGGCTGCGCAGGGAGGTGGTGGAGTCACCGTGCCTGGGGGTGTTCAAGAGGGGATTGGACGTGGCACTTGGTGCCATGGTTTAATCATGAGGTGTTGGGTGCCAGGTTGGACTTGATGATCTTTGAGGTCTCTTCCAACCTTGGTGATTCTGTGACTCTGTGATCTACTCATTCCTCGAGCACTCAAATGCAGGGCTGTGAGTGTTGGTGCCCTCACCGGCCCCAAACCCCTGCAGTAACCTCCATGTTGGGTACAGGTGCCCAGTGCCTGCCCCTCTGTGCAGCTCTTCTCCATCCCAAGGGGCATCCAGGAGCTGGAAAGCACCACCCCAGCTCTGCAAGAGGCCATGTGCCAATAGATCCCTGGTGCAGACCCATGGCCAAGCCTGACGCACGTTTAATTGAAGGGGAATGAGAGATATTTTATGTCCTTAAAGCACGTTGAGTGCTTGGAAGTTAATTGGTATTTAATTAGCATAAATTAAGCTCTTTAATAATACTCAGGGAAAAACACAACACAGTGCTACAGATGCTTTATTAAAAGTCACCCTGATGGATTCAAACCGACTGTGCCGAATGCAGCAGCAGCCAACCAGGGAGGCACACATGGCCGGGCATGGGCCAGCCCCTGCCGCCCTCACCTGTGCCCAGGAGCCCTCAGCAGAAGATGGGGGCATTGGCACCCCCGTGGGACTAGGGTGAAGAAGGCAAAGGGTCCCAGTGCAAAGGCAAAGGGTGCAGGATGGAGGCAGGATGAAGGATGGAGCTGGGTGTGCAGGATGAAGTCAGGGTGCAGGACGGAGCCAGGATGCAGAAGGGAGCTGGGATGAAGAAGGGAGCCAGGGTGCAAGATGGAGCCAGGATGCAGAACGAGCCAGGGCGCAGGATGAAGTCAGGGTGCAGGATGGAGCCAGGGTGCAGGATGGAGCCAGGGTGCAGGATGAAGTCAGGGTGCAGGATGGAGCTGGGGTGCAGGATGGAGCCAGGGTGCAGGATGAAGTCAGGGTTCAGAAGGGAGCCAGGGTGCAGAAGGGAGCCAGGGTTCAGGATGGAGTCGGGGTGCAGGATGGAGCCGGGGTGCAGAAGGGAGCCAGGGTTCAGGATGGAGCCGGGGAGCAGGATGGAGCTGGGGTTCAAGATGGAGCTGGGGTGCAGGATGGAGCCAGGGGTCAGGATGGAGCCAGGGTGCAGGATGGAGCTGGGGTGCAGGATGGAGCCGGGGTTCAGGATGGAGCCGGGGCAGGATTCAAGATGGAGCCGGGGAGCAGGATGGAGCCGGGGTGCAGGATGGAGCTGGGGTGCAGGATGGAACTGGGGTTCAAGATGGAGCTGGGGTGCAGGATGGAGCCAGGGTTCAGGATGGAGCTGGGGTGCAGGATGGAGCCGGGGTGCAGGATGGAGCCGGGGTGCAGGATGGAGCTGGGGTGCAGGATGGAACTGGGGTTCAAGATGGAGCTGGGGTGCAGGATGGAGCCGGGGTGCAGGATGGAGCTGGGGTGCAGGATGGAGCCAGGGTTCAGGATGGAGCTGGGGTGCAGGATGGAGCCGGGGTGCAGGATGGAGTCGGGGTGCAGGATGGAGCTGGGGTGCAGGATGGAACTGGGGTTCAAGATGGAGCTGGGGTGCAGGATGGAGCCGGGGTGCAGGATGGAGCTGGGGTGCAGGATGGAGCCAGGGTTCAGGATGGAGCTGGGGTGCAGGATGGAGCCGGGGTGCAGGATGGAGTCGGGGTGCAGGATGGAGCCGGGGTTCAGGATGGAGCTGGGGTTCAAGATGGAGCTGGGGTGCAGGATGGAGCTGGGGTTCAAGATGGAGCCGGGGTGCAGGATGGAGCTGGGGTTCAAGATGGAGCTGGGGTGCAGGATGGAGCTGGGGTTCAGGATGGAGCCGGGGTGCAGGATGGAGCTGGGGTTCAAGATGGAGCCGGGGTACAGGATGGAGCCAGGGTTCAGGATGGAGCCGGGGTGCAGGATGGAGCTGGGGTGCAGGATGGAGCCAGGGTGCAGGATGGAGCTGGGGTTCAAGATGGAGCCAGGGTGCAGGATGGAGCCAGGGTGCAGGATGGAGCCGGGGTGCAGGATGGAGCCAGGGTGCAGGATGGAGCTGGGGTTCAAGATGGAGCCAGGGTGCAGGATGGAGCCGGGGTGCAGGATGGAGCCAGGGTTCAGGATGGAGCCGGGGTGCAGGATGGAGCCGGGGTTCAGGATGGAGCTGGGGTGCAGGATGGAGCCGGGGTGCAGGATGGAGCCGGGGTGCAGGATGGAGCCGGGGTTCAGGATGGAGCTGGGGTGCAGGATGGAGCTGGGGTGCAGGATGGAGCCAGGGTGCAGGATGGAGCTGGGGTGCAGGATGGAGCCGGGGTGCAGGATGGAGCCGGGGTGCAGGATGGAGCTGGGGTTCAAGATGGAGCCGGGGTGCAGGATGGAGCCGGGGTTCAGGATGGAGCTGGGGTGCAGGATGGAGTTGGGGTGCAGGATGGAGCCGGGGTTCAGGATGGAGCCGGGGTTCAGGATGGAGCCGGGGTGCAGGATGGAGCTGGGGTTCAGGATGGAGCTGGGGTTCAAGATGGAGCCGGGGTGCAGGATGGAGCCGGGGTGCAGGATGGAGCCGGGGTGCAGGATGGAGCTGGGGTGCAGGATGGAGTCGGGGTGCAGGATGGAGCCGGGGTGCAGGATGGAGCCGGGGTGCAGGATGGAGCTGGGGTTCAAGATGGAGCCAGGGTGCAGGATGGAGCCGGGGTTCAGGATGGAGCTGGGGTGCAGGATGGAGCCGGGGTGCAGGATGGAGCCGGGGTTCAGGATGGAGCCGGGGTTCAGGATGGAGCCGGGGTGCAGGATGGAGCTGGGGTTCAGGATGGAGCTGGGGTTCAAGATGGAGCCGGGGTGCAGGATGGAGCCGGGGTGCAGGATGGAGCCGGGGTGCAGGATGGAGCTGGGGTGCAGGATGGAGTCGGGGTGCAGAAGGGAGCCAGGGTGCAAGATGGAGCCAGGATGCAGGATGGAGCCGGGGTGCAGGATGGAGCCGGGGTTCAGGATGGAGCCAGGATGCAGGATGGAGTCGGGGTGCAGGATGGAGCCGGGGTGCAGGATGGAGCCGGGGTGCAGGATGGAGCCAGGATGCAGGATGGAGCCGGAGTGCAGGATGGAGCTGGGGTTCAAGATGGAGCTGGGGTCAAGATGGAGCTGGGGTGCAGGATGGAGCCGGGGTGCAGGATGGAGCCAGGATGCAGGATGGAGCCGGAGTGCAGGATGGAGCTGGGGTTCAAGATGGAGCTGGGGTGCAGGATGGAGCTGGGGTGCAGGATGGAGCCGGGGTGCAGGATGGAGCCAGGGTTCAGGATGGAGCTAGGGTGCAGGATGGAGCTGGGGTTCAAGATGGAGCCGGGGTGCAGGATGGAGCCAGGATGGAGCAGGATGGAGCCGGGGGAGCCAGGGTGCAGGATGGAGCTGCAGGATGGAGCCGGGGTTCAGGATGGAGCAGGATGGAGTCGGGGTGCAGGATGGAGCCGGGGTTCAGGATGGAGCTGGGGTGCAGGATGGAGTGCAAGATGGAGCCAGGATGCAGGATGGAGCCGGGGTGCAGGATGGAGCCGGGGTTCAGGATGGAGCCAGGATGCAGGATGGAGCCGGGGTTCAGGATGGAGCTGGGGTTCAGGATGGAGCTGGGGTGCAGGATGGAGCCGGGGTGCAGGATGGAGCTGGGGTGCAGGATGGAGCCGGGGTGCAGGATGGAGCCAGGATGCAGGATGGAGCCGGAGTGCAGGATGGAGCTGGGGTGCAGGATGGAGCTGGGGTTCAAGATGGAGCTGGGGTGCAGGATGGAGCTGGGGTTCAAGATGGAGCCGGGGTGCAGGATGGAGCCGGGGTTCAGGATGGAGCCGGGGTGCAGGATGGAGCCAGGGTTCAGGATGGAGCTAGGGTGCAGGATGGAGCTGGGGTTCAAGATGGAGCTGGGGTGCAGGATGGAGCCAGGGTGCAGGATGGAGCCAGGGTTCAGGATGGAGCCAGGGTGCAGGATGGAGTCGGGGTGCAGAAGGGAGCCAGGGTGCAAGATGGAGCCAGGATGCAGGATGGAGTCGGGATGCAGGATGGAGCTGGGGTGCAGGATGGAGCTGGGGTGCAGGATGGAGCCGGGGTGCAGGATGGAGCCAGGATGCAGGATGGAGCCGGGGTGCAGGATGGAGCTGGGGTGCAGGATGGAGCCAGGATGCAGGATGGAGCCGGGGTGCAGGGGGAGGCCAGCCCCAGGCAGAGGCAGTTGCAGCCAGCAGCTGGTTTCCTGCGGCGCCACAGGGCCGTGGTTCCGCTCGAAAGGGGAAGGTGGGCACCCATCCTCCTCTGCACACCCCAGCGGCCCGCAGCCCCACTTCTGCAGAGCTTTGCACCCCAAGCAGGGGCTGGGGTTCCCCACCATGGCTCCCCACACCCCCCAGTGTCCCTCTGAGGAGGAAGCGGCTCCCTGTTTCGGTTGGCATTTTTTGGGTGCCGTTGCCATGACAACCATCCCAGTGCCATCTTCGAGCTATTTGTCTCCTTCTGTGGGCTGCGGCATTTTCCTTCCTGAATGAGCAGCCGCCTGTGCCCCACTTCACCCGGGACCTGCTGCCCACCGTGAGTACCACGTCCCCCCGCCCAGCCCAGCCCCGGGAGCTGCCGTGGGAAGGGACGAAGCCAAACACTCAGAACCCGAGCCGGGGATGCTTCAGTGCTGCCATTCCCTGCTTCAGCATCTCCACAGCCTCGGCCCCTTCCAAACCAGACCCCATCTTTGTGCCCGCGTCTGCGGGTCACCTCCCGGGCTGGGCGAACACAAAGCAAGCTGAAAATAGAGAGGTGACATTGCACAGGGCTCTGCCAGCCCCACGGGGACAGCAGCTAGCTGGGAATGTCCTTCCTGCTCCAGCAGAGGTGGAGCAGCCTGTGGAGGGAAGGAGGAAGCAGCTGCTGTCCCCGGGGGGTCCTGCAGACACTGGTCCCAGCCCTGGGAAGATGCTGTTGCTCGGGCTTGTAGCAGCCTGGCCCTTTCCCACTCCCACTTCCCTCCAGCCCAGTCTCCAGACTGGTGTGCTGGGTGCTGGACTGGGCAGCCCCACGGGGAAGGCCCAGCTCTCCCAGCACAGCCCCCACCGCAGGCGCCCCTCAGAGCCCACTCGTAGGGGCTGGGAGAGCAACAGACACTCCCCAGGGTAGAAGATGGCAAAATGAGGAGTGACCAAACTCAGGGAAGGTGAGGGGCTGATGCTGGGTCTAGGAGCACTGGCAATGAAGCTCCCGTGCTGCTTCAGCACCCAACAAGCTCTCTGAAGGGTGGGGATGGGGTCCTATGACGCCCCCCCCGAGGAGCCCGCAGGATGAGTCAGGGCAGAGCTGCCGTGGGGATGGACGCTCAGCTGACGTAAAGCTGCTGCTTTCCCCCTGCCCACGCAGCTCCATCGCTCTCCTCCTGCCAGCTCCTCCTGCTTCTGGCACCAGCTCCTCTGGTGAGGGAGCCCCCAGCCCTCTCCCCTTGCCCCTCACCCCCAGCACTCATCCTCTGTGCAGGGATGAACCCACCCCGAGCTCTGGGAGGTGCGTCGCTCCCTGCCGCTGCTGATGCTGAGAGGGGCCAGCAATGGGACTGCCACCAAAGTTCCCTTCTTCTGTCACCCTCCCATTCGGTAGGGCATGGGCATGAGCTGCTTGGCATCATGCTGGAGCTGCAGGAGGGGCAGGAGCTGACCTATGGCACAGTCTGGGGAGGGGGCTGCTATGTGGAGCATAGGCTCTCGGAGGGATGGAAACTGAGGAGGGAGCTTGTGGAGAGGGAGGAGAGGTGCTCAGGGAGGAGACGAAGGCAGGAGCTGGTGTGGGGCAGGACAGGAAGCCTGGCAGTGCCCACCAACACCTCCTGGGGCTGAGGAGTTCCATCAGCATGTGCCAGGGCAGAGGCAGCTCACTGCTTGGGTGCAGTTAATATTGTCACGAGCATACAGGAAGGATTGGTGGGACTGGTGTCAATGCTGGTGAGCAATGCCACCCGGTCCCCGGGCACAGCTGCTTCACTCTGCTTCATGCCACCTCAGCAGGGTTCCAGCAGTCTCCTCACAGGGTTTGGGGAGCCAGCAGCTCTCAGAGACTTCCCCAGGGAGCTGGAGAAGCTCCTGGAGAGCAGCCCAGGACAAGGCTGCCAGCCATGGCCACCCACATCAGACCTCCCGCACAGAAGCGATGCCCGCTGCAGAGGGTACCAGGCTCCCTGGCGCTGCACACACCCAGGCACAGCCCTGGTGGGACAGAGGACACCATGCATGAGCGCTACTGGGGAACACTGGGATTTTGTGGGCACTGAGGAGGGTCAGGAAGTTCCTGGTGAGCTGGTCCTTGCAGCTGTGCCAGGGGCTGGCAGAGCCCTGGGGAGCAAGGTTGGGGTGATGCTGTCTGGTCCGGCTTGGCTGCTTTCCATCATCTCTGGAGCACCAGACAAACCATCTCCTGAGTGTGGGCTGCCTGGGAGGTGCAGAGGGGAGGTGGAATGAAGGGGAGCAGGGGCTTCACTCTGGCTGTGCTGAGCCACACTGGCCACCCATGGCAGGTAAGCGATGGCAGCACCCACGGGGCTGCAGCAGCATCACTTCAGGATCAGGCGGGTGCTCTTGTCACCCAGCAGCAGCCTTTGGAGAGGTCAAAGAGAGAGAAACTTGGGGTCAGGAACCCAGTGCCAGCTGCAGCCCAGTGCCTCCCTGAGTCTGGATTGGCCCCACAAGGAGATATGGTTGAACCAGACATGGGTTTGGACACAGGCAGCCTGGGGGATTCTCCTCTCCTCTGCCACAGTCAGGTCACATCTGGAGTCCTAGGTCCAGTCCTGGGCTCCCCAGTTCAGAGACAGGGAACTGCTAGAGAGATCCAGCAGAGGCTACAAAGATGCTGAGGGGCCTGGAGCATCTCTGTGAGGAGCAAAGGCTGAGAGCCCTGGAAAAGAGCAGCCCCAGAGGAGATCTGATGAGTGCTCAGTGAGAGCTAAAGGCTGTGGGGCAAGAGGCTGGGGCCAGGCTCTTGTCAGTGGTGCCCAGGGACAGGACAAGGGGCAGTGGGCACACACTGGAACCCAGGAGGTTCCATCTCAACAGGAGGGGCAACTTCTTTGGTGTGAGGGTGCTGGAGCCCTGCAGCAGGCTGCCCTGAGAGCTTGTGGAGTCTCCTTGTCTGGAGAGCTTCCAACCCCTCCCGGCCATTGTGATCCTGGGCAGGCTGCTGTGGGTGCCCTGCTTGGGCAGGGGAGCTGGACTGGGTGATCTCCAGGGGTTCCTTCCAACACCACCACACTGGGATGCTGGGGATCAGCCAGCACAGCTGTGCTGTGGTCCCCCACACTTACCTCACTGTCCCACTGACCAGGAGGGCAGCCAGAGTGGGTCCCACCCAGTACACCCAGTGGTAGTCCCAGCAGCCGGCCAGCAGCGCGGGCCCAAAGGCTCTGGCAGGGTTCATGCAGGCTCCAGACACGCTGCCTCTGAAAGAAGGACAAAATGGGACATGGCTCCAACTCCTGCCCCCACCCTGCTGGGACAGGGAGGTGCTGAGCAGCAGCAGTGTGTTCCTTCCAGGGCTCTTTGTTAGGGGCTGAAGCTGCTCTGGGTGGGCTCAGGCTGGGACCACCCCGGTCCACCCCCAGACGCAGCTGCTGGGTGCCTGGGGACTATCTGCTTCTCCAGCGTAAGGAACACAGAATCCTAGACTGCTTTGGGCTGGAAGGGACCTTAAAGACCATCCAGTTCCAAGCCCCTGCCGTGGGCAGTGACACCACCTGCTAGCCCAGGTTGCTCAAAGCCTCTTGCAACCTGGCCCTGAACAGCTCTGGGGAGGGGGCAAGGACGCCCAGCCCCAAGCAGCGGCTCACCAGCAGGCAGCTGTGCTTGCTCCTGAGGGGTTAAACTGGGGGGAAAGGAAAAAAAGTAAAGAAAGAGAGAAACCAAACAGGGCAGGAGGCCAAATTCTGAGACCCAAAGTAAAAGTGAGACTTGGTGGTTCTCAGAGTGACCCTGAAGTGTCAGGAGAAGGTGGTCAGAGAGAGGCTCTCTCCTTGGCTTGGGTTTCCCTGGTTCTCATCTCCAAGCTCTCAAGGAAAACCAACCATGTGGGGTGGCAACAGGAGGCCTGAGTCTGTTTTGGGGCTCACCAGGAGCTGGATTTTTACCCAGGGAAAGCTCGGTGGCAGGTGGAGGTGAGGCAGGAGAGATGAAGGTGTCTGCAGATGGAAGAAAGCCTCAGCAGGCAAATATTTGCCCAGGAGGTTTGTGCAGGGTGTGAACACGAGCTGGCATCCCACTAGAGGGGGCAGTGCCCGTGAGCATCCATCACTCTGGCTGCTCCTTAGCTGCATGGTGTCACCTCTGCCACCTGAGCCAGAGCCCTGCCCATGCTTCCAGCAGCCAGGAGGAGATGTGGTGAGGAAAGGCTGCACATGGACCTCTTCTGCTTGCTCAGGGCTCCCTACAGCAGACACCACCCATGCGGCCCCTGGGCTTTATCAGCCCATGCTGGGTACAGGGGAAGGCTGCTGGGGCTCACAGGCATGCATGGGGCACAAGCCAACAGCCTCTCCTGCACCCACCAACTCTGCCCAGAGATGGCAAGGGGCTGGTGGGGTCATCTGCCAGCCTCTGCAGTGTGCTCAGCTGTTCTAGGTGGCATTGGCCAGCAGGTCCTGTGCTGTGCTGTGAGGGGGTACATCCCACCTCACCCCATTCCATCTCACCCCAGCCCTCGTCTTTGCCCCATCCCAACTCAGCTCACATCATATCACATCACCCCGTCCCGTCCCATCCCATCCCATCCCATCCCATCCCATCCCATCCCATCCCATCCCATCCCATCCCATCCCATCCCATCCCATCCCATCCCATCCCATCCCATCCCCTCCCATCCCCAGGCACTCTCTCCCTGGTGCAGGATGCAGCAGCCTCCGTGCTGGCTGGGGAGGGACCAGTGCAGCCCTGACGCTGGCTGCCAAGAGCTGCCCCTGGACTCCGCTCAGCCAGCACCACAGGAAGCTCTGAGCACCAGCTCCTGTGGTTGCATCCTGACCCCCTGCTTGAGGACCTTGCTGGGCAGATGGCCCTGGCTGGCTGGTGGGAAGAGGGGTGGGAGGAGGGCTGCTGAGCTCACCCTGCCAGCACGGTGGCCGTGACGGTGAAGCCGATGCAGAGCGGAGCCAGCGGGGACTTGGTCTGCCCATTGACGGCTCCCATGCAGACCACGAAGAACAGGAAGGAGGTCATGATGATCTCGTTCACCAGGGCAGAGGGGACCTGCTCATCACTTGTGATGATGCTGAAGGCTCCTCCTGTGGAATTCCTGTAGGACTCCTGCTCCACCACAGCCTGCACGGGGGGAAGGCCAGGCTGTGCTGTCCAGGCTCCATATTGTGACCTTTCCCAGGCATATGTCCTCGCTGGGAGGCCAGCGTGGGCGATGCAGCAGGTTAAACGCAGCTAATCTCATCACTTTCCTCCTGAAAGCCAGCCCTACGCTCCTGGCAGACACCAACTCATCAGCCAAGGCTCTTCAGCACCTCCTGAGACAAGGAGCCAGCCAGCAGGAGCCTCTCCCAGCCCCCGAGGGGTTTGTGGTGGCCAAACCTCCCTGTGCCACTGAGAGCCCCGTGGCTGGGTGCTGGGAATGGGCAGCACTCGGCAGCAGTGGAGCATAGCTGAAGGGCACCAAGGTGCCCGAGGAGGCAGCAGCAGGCACCATGCGTGAGCATGGAGCTGCAGAGGTGCCCTGCCTCACTGTGTGGCCAGTTAGCTGCCAGAGCAAACCTCTGGAGAGGAAGCTGCCATCAAGAATTCATTAGCCAGGCCCCAAAGTGTGGTGCAGACCTGAGCCCGGGGCGGGGAGTGAAGTGTCTGAGTCCGGCAGTCAGAGCATGAAAGGTGTGGGGGCAGGAATCAGTTACCCTGGCCCCAAGCAGCAGACAAACCCTGCACCCACACAGCAGCCCCCTGAGCTGTGTCAGCTGCTGAGAAACCACCACTCTTAATCACAGAGTCCTGGAATCAGGAAGGTTGCAAAAGGCTCCTAAGATCATCCAGTCCAACCTTCTACCCAGCAGCTCCGTGCCCACCCAACCCTGTCCCCAGGTGCCATGGCCACAGGTTTCTTGAACACCTCCAGGGATGGGGACTCCACCACCTCCCTGGGTAGCCTGTTCCAACCCCTGACCACTTACACCAAGTCCACCTCACCCTTCCCATCACACACTGCTGCTGCTGGAGCCTCCAGGGCTGGGTGACAGGCTGGGACTGGCAAGGAAAGTCAGCTGGAGTCCCTCACCCCTCTGTTACCCCTGCTTAAAGAGACCCCCCCAGGTGTCCATACCTTTGCCAGGCCTAAAGAGACCCCCAGGTGTCCATACCTTTGCCAGGCCAGCTCCTATCACCCCTCCACAGAGCTGAGAGAGCCAGTAAGGAATAAGCATGGTGATGTTCAGCCCCCCAGCCAGCCACACGGCCAGGGATGCCGCAGGGTTGAGGTGGCCTCCGCTGCAAAGGAGAGAGGAGCATCAGCGAGGGGTTCCTTCCAGGGGCTGGGGCCACAAAGGCTCTTCCAGCACTTGGCCATGGGAAGGTGCTGCAGATGAGCAGAATCTGGCAGTATCTCTGCAGGTACTGCTTTGAACCTGCAGCATCTCCATGCTGGACACCAACACCTCCTGTGTGCTGCTGGAGGGGCAGGAGCTGCCCTGGGGTGGTCTGAGGGACAGGTTTGGGGGGCAGGGCTGTGTCTCCAGTGCTCTGCAGGTGCTTCCAGGAGCTCCCACAGCACTACCAGGAGATGTTCAGGGAGAAGAGGTCTTCCCTGGCATTGTGGGGTGCTGCAGGACATGGAGTGCACCCAAGGCCTTGATACAGGGGGCTTACAGCACTGGCCCCTTTCCCAGCATGAGCTGTGCCTGTGGCAGCAGCACAGGCTGCCCACCAGCCCTGTCTGGAGCAGCTCCTGCAGGAGGAAATCACTCCCTGGTAGATCCTTGTGGCAACCAATCCTGCTGACAGGGAGAAAGGCGCTGATGGAGCTGGTGCCCAGCCTGGCAGGACATATAGAATGATAGCATTGCTTGGGTTGGATCATCCAGGTCAACCTTCAACCCAACAGCACCATCACACCGTGTCCCCAGGTGCCATGGCCACAGGTTTCTTGAACACCTCCAGGGATGGGGACTCCACCACCTCCCTGGGCAGCCTGTCCCAGTGCCTGACCACTCTTGCAGCAGAGAAATTTTTCCTCATCTCCAACCTAGACCTGCCCTGGCACCATTTCAGGCCACTTCTTCTCCCTCTATCACCTGATACCAGGGAGAAGAGACCAACCCCCACCTCACTGCAGCCTCCTTTCAGGGAGGTGTAGAGAGCAAGGAGGTCTCCCCTCAGCCTCCTCTTCTCCAGCCTGAACAACCCCAGCTCCCTCAGCTGCTCCTCACCAGCCCTGTTCTCCAGACCCTCCACCAGCTTCATTGACCTCCTCTGGACCTGCTCCAGCTCCTCAATGTCCTTCTTGGAGGGAGGAGCCCAACACTGACCCCAGATTCGAGGGGCAACCTCACCAGTGCCCAGCACAGGGGCAGCATTACTTCCCTCCTCCTGCTGGCCACAGATCAGACACAGATTTAGGAGGAAAAACAAGTTCCAATTTAGGCTGTGTGTGAGAGCCACTGATGGCATTGCAGGGCAGAGCCAAATCACAGAAGGTATTCTTGAGATCCTCTGGACCTGCTCCAGCTCCTCATTGTCCTTCTTGGAGTGAGGAGCCCAAAACTGACCCCAAACTCAAGGTGTGGCCTCAGCACTGCTGAGTCCAGGTGGACAATCGCTTCCCTGCTCCTGCTGGCCACACCATTGCTGATCCAGGCCAGGACACAGGTTCCCAGAGAGGCAGGGAAGGGGCCAAGCACTCTGGAGAGGGCTGGGGCCACCCCTCAGCGACAGCAGCACCTCTGGAAAACATGGGATTTGAGGCTTTGCCTGCCTCTGCTCCACAGAGACGTGAAGGCAGCAGGGTCTCCTTGCACCCTTGCCCAGCACAGCCCTGGGAAGGACTGGCAGGAGCTGCTGCTCACCTAAATCCTTCACCAGGAAGCTCCCAGGCGAGAGGAGCTCAGATAGCTGCTAATTGGAACAGATTAGCATGGGGGACACACAGTGATGAAGTTTCATAACCAGCGAGCCCGGGTAGGGATTGCTGGGGCAGGCAATGAGTCAGGTGCCTGGGAGCTGTAATTACCTCTGCTCCAGCTGCAATTAAAGACCCAGCACGGCAGCACCACGGCAAGGAGCTGCCTGCTGAGCCTCGCTGGACAGGGCTCTGCCTGCAGACATCTCCAGGATGGGTGGGAGCCCAGGAGTTCAAGAAGGATCTGTCTGCAAATAAATCCCACCTGGAGCACCTAGCCAGCGACCTCCCAGCCCTGGCTGGGTCCTCTCTGGACACAGATTCACAGACTGCATTGGGTTGGAGGGGACCCTCGAAGCTCATCCTGTCCAGCCCCCCTGCAGGCAGCAAGGACACTTCCAACTAGAGCAGGCTGCCCAGGGACACATCAAGTCTGACCTTGAATGTCTCCAGGCATGGGGCCTCAACCACATCCCTGGGCAGCCTGTTCCAGGGTCTCACCACTCTCATGGTGCAGAACTTCCTCCTGGTGCCCAACCTAAATCTGCCCTGCTGCAGTTTCATACCATGGACCCTCATCCTGTCACTACAAACCCTTAAACCCTCCCTTTAGGCTAAAACACCCAGACCCTGAGCTAGCTCCTCCTGGCTTCAGAGCTAATGGGGGAGCCACAGGACACCTCTGCAGCCTCTCATCACAAAGCCCTCCCCATTCTGCTCCCTCTTTCCATGGCTTCCCTGTACCATGGGCTTGGGGGTGCAGTGGGCATCCAGCTCAGCTCCTCTGGCACATGCCCCACCCCAAACCTCACCCCAAGGCTTCTCTCTCCTAATCAGGCACTGATAAATCATCAGTTTGCTCTGACCCTGAGCCCCTCTCCCTGGCTGAGGGAGGTTTGTGTCCCAGCCCAGAGCCACCCCATCCCTGGGCTGAGTGGGTGCCACCAGAGAAGGCAACGAAGCCCCACAGGGACTGTTCCAGCTCCTGCCTTCAGGAGAAATCCCCGTGGCAAACATCAGCATGGAGCAGGGTTGTCTGAAGGTTGCTTTTGAGGAACTGAAACCACTTGTGAAAGGAATTCACAGACTTCAGCTGCAAACACCCAGGGGAGCAGCATCCTTGGGGCAGGTTGTTCCCTTCTGGCATCCTTTAAATGCCAACACCTCAGCCTTCCACAGCAAGGAGCCTGCCTCAGCTGTGACCAATTTCATTACCAGGGGCTAAAAATAAAGCACTGCACTCCAAAGCCAAGCAAACTCCTCCCCAGCCCAACCTGCTCGGGGTGACCACCACCACCTGCGCAGCCACGCTGCCCACCAGGAGGCTGGGTGGCAGAGCGGCATGGCTGTGGCAGGACACATCCCAAAGGCAGAGTGTGGGGTGCCAGGAGCACCAATCCCACAATGCCAGGTTGGAAGGGACCCCAAGGATCACCTGGTCCAACCTTGCTAGGTGATGGTGGAGCTGAAATGAGCTGGCCCAGCACCATGCCAAGCTGAGCCTTCAAACTGTCCAGTGCAGGGGGCTCCACTGCTTCCCTTGGGAGATGATTCCAATGCCCAGCTGTTCTCATGGAAAAACACTTCCTTCTGGATTCTGCCCAGCAGCAACTTGTCCCCACCACCCCTTGGGGCTCCTCATTAAAAGGGAGTCTCCATCGTCCCGGTTCCCGCTCAGCACGGAGACCGGCTGGGTGCTGCAGCAGGGACCCTGCCACCCCGCTGAGGGCACCAGGGGAGGTGCCAGCCCCTCCTTACCTGATGCCTCCCAGGATGGTGATGATGGGGCCCAATGCCAGCCCGTGGACGAGGGCAGGCTGCAGCAGCCCCGTGTCCTTGGAGTCCTTGAGCACGGAGAGGCAGCCGATGAAGACGAAGAGCGCCGTGCCCAGCAGCTCGGCCACGCAGGGCTGCAGGTAGAGCTCGTACCAGTGAGGCCGGGGGGCTTGGTCTGCACGTCCAGCACCATCATCTCCTTCCCCACGGGGTGACCACGCTCACCAGTGGCCATGAAAGGGGATGGAAGGAAGCAGGAAGAGTCCTGGTTGCAGTTGGTCTCACAGTCACCGCCACGGAGACGCTGGGGACGGAGGCTCAGGTCTTGGAGGGGTCCCAGTGGAGGGACAAGACCCCTTGAGGAGCAACCCTGCTTGTGCTGCTGAAAGGCTGCCAGGCTCCTCTTGACCTATATGAGGGGGCAGGGGGGAGGTTCCACAAATGGATTGAGAGGGAAAAAAAAACAAGAAGGGGTAATAAAAGCTGATGGGCCAGCCCCAGGAATATAAAAGCTCTTTATCTCCACCACTCCTTGCTTCAAGGCTTTGGGGTGGGTTGGTATTTTGGCACATGGCAAATACTTGGGGTTTCATTCGTGTTACATCAGACCCAGAAGAACTGCTAAAGTGACAGATTAGCCTCAAGTTACTGGAGGAGCCTGATTGAGCCACAGCCAGAGCCAGTTCCTCTAAACCTCACCCCAAGTTCTGCCCAGAGCTCCTGAAGTGAGGGGCACATATCCCCCTTTCACTGCTCTCAGGACTGATCAATAGCTAAAGAGAGAGGGAGGGAAGGAGGCACAAGGAGCAAGAGGCTGGGGCCAGGTGCCCAGGGACAGGACAAGGGGCAACAGGAACAAACTGGAACCCAGGAGGAGAAACTTTGGTGTGAGGCTGCTGGAGCCCTGGAGAAGGCTGCCCAGGGAGGTTGTGGAGTCTCCTGCTCTGGAGAGCTTCCAGCCCCCCCCAGCCATTGTGATCCTGGGCAAGCTGCTGTGGGTGCCCCTGCTTGAGCAGAGGAGTTGGACTGGATGATCTCCAGAGGTCCCTTCCAACCCTCACCGTGCTGGGATTGCTGTGAGGGTGCCAAGGGATCCCCCCAGCACTGCGAAAGCTGACGTTGATCAAACACTTTATACCTTCCCACCCCACGGGGGATCACCACATTCGAGCCATGGAGCTGCAGCCACCAGGCAGGGGAGCGGACAGCCAGAAAGCTGCAGCCTGGCAGGGGATGGTGGGCACCACCACACAGCCACGGCAGAAACAGCCCTGGGGAGGCACACGTGGGCTCTGCTCGGTGCAGGCTCCAGGATCACATCTGCTGCCCTGCTGAGGACCCCTCAGGAGGTGAGCTTGGTGGCATTTCACCTCCTTGAGCAATCTGCTGCAGCCTCTCATGTTTGTGGTGGCTGATGAAGGATTTGGGCTCCCAGATTATTCCTCTCTTTTACCTCTCCTAAGCAAGGCTGGAGATGTTTTATGATGTTTTCACAAGGCACTGGGGATGGGAAGGAAATTTCCACTTGCCTGTCCCAGGGAAGGCTGTTGCTGGCCACATGGCAGACAAGAGTCAGGCTACAAGGGAATTCCAGGTCAGGAACTCCTAAGTGAGCCTCTACCAACCCTGTTTCCAGCCCGAGAGGTTGTTTCCTGCACAGACAGGGTCTTGGCATGAGGTAATAGAAGCCACTGGAATATGGAGTGTGAGTGGTTGGGGTTGGCTGGCCTTCAGGGCTCCTCTTTGAATCTCCTTATGGACCTGTGGAAGAGACCTGATTCAATCTTGTCATGTGCCTGAGCACAATCACCTGGAGCCAGTCTCCAACAGGGAGATCAAACCCAGCCTCCACCACCTCCCAGCACAACCAGAGGAGGGTCTCACTGGCAGGGATTCTAACAGGGGCAAAGGACCCCGGGTTTCAGGACCTTCACGATGAGAGACTCAGGTGAGATGCTGAGGTTCCATCTGGTGCCTCTTTCCAACAGGTCCCAACAACACTGGCATGGCAGCAGGGCACCGGGAGACGGCTGAGCTGCCCCAAAACACCAGCAGCATGAACCAGCCCCAGGAGCCAGCCCAGGGCTCTGCTGCTCCTCAGCCAGAGCAGAGGCAGCAAAATGGTTCCTTCCAGACGCTGCTGCCATGTGCTGGTGCAGGGACTGCTGAGGGAGCTGGGGCTGTTCAGCCTGGAGAAGAGCAGGCTGAGGGAGACCTCCTTGCTCCCTACAGCTGCCTGAAAGGAGCTTGGAGGGACGTGGGGATTGGTCTCTTCTCCCTAGTCTCAGGTGATAGAAGGAGAGGAAGTGGCCTGAAATGGTGCCAAGGGAGGGCTAGGTTGGAGATGAGGAAAAATTTCTTTGCTGCAAGAGTGGTCAGGGACTGGAACAGGCTGCCCAGGGAGCTGGTGGAGTCCCCATCCCTGGAGGTGTTCAAGAAACCTGTGGCCATGGCACTTGGGGACATGGTTTGATGGCCATGGTGGTGTTGGGTTGAAGGTTGGACTCCATGGTCTTAGAAGCCTTCTCCACTCCAAACAATTCTGTGATTCTCTGATGGTGACGGTACCATGCCACAGGCTGCTGCAGATGTCACCCAGTGGAGTGATGGCTTCAGAGTGCTGGAAGCTCAGAGCCCAGAAGTGAAGATTAACCCTTGTGTCCTTGGCTTGTAAACATTTACCATGGCTGCTGGGGAGCAGGAGTGTTCGCCTGAGCCTGCCAGAGGAAATGCTCCAGGCTTGGGCAACAAATTATTGCTGAGCACGAGGCTGAACAACAAAACCCAAGGGAGATCTGGAGGGATATTGTCAGGTGTTGGAACAGGCAGCCCAGGGAGGTGGGAGAGTAACCATCCCTGGAGGGTTCAAGAAACCTGTGGCCATGGCACTTGGGGACATGGTTTAGTGGCCATGGTGGTGCTGGGTTGATGGTTGGACTCAGTGATCTCAGAGGTCTTCTCCAGTTCAAACACCTCTACAATCCTATGAGCTGCTTCTCCTACAGGGCCAAGAGGCTTCAAACCAGGTGGCAGGCAGCACTCCTTGGGCATCCAATGATCTTGGAGGTCTCTTCCAACCTGGTCTGGTCTGGTCTATTCTATTCTATTCTATTCTATTCTATTCTATTCTATTCTATTCTATTCTATTCTATTCTATTCTATTCTATTCTATTCTATTCTATTCTATTCTATGCCATTCCATTCCATTCCATTCCATTCCATTCCATTCCATTCTTCTATTCTATTCTATCCCATGTCTGGTACCTGGGACTGGTGGGAAAACATCTGCAGGAAAGCAGTTGGGAGATGTCAGCACTGGGAAACCACTGCTCTGGTTTGGAGGATCAGGGAATCACAGAACCAATAAGGTTGGAAAAGACCTCAGAGATCATCAAGTCCAACCTGTCACCCAACACCTCAGGACTACCAAACCATGGCACCAAGAGCAACATCCAATCCCCTCCTGAACACCTCCAGGGATGGGGACTCCACCACCTCCCTGGGCAGCACATTCCAATGGCCAACAACTCTCTCTGGGAAGAACTTTCTCCTCCCCTCCAGCCTAACCCTCCCCTGGCAGAGGAAGTGTTGGGCTTTTGTGGGTTTTTCTTGTGTGGCCACATTGATGTGCCACTAACAAAGAGCTCAGCTGGCAGCTTCTTGCCTGTGCCCCTGGATTCCAAGGAATGCTGCTGTTCTCCAAGCACTGCCTTGGCGTGAGGATGGCTACAAGGGCAAGCCCCACCCTTCTGGAGGTGATTTGAGCTAACCTCAGAACCAGGGACAAATCCAAGCAACAAAACAGCGACACTTTTGGCAGCCATCATTTGTGGCTCCCAAAGTGCTCTCCTGAATTCTACTGGAACCTCCTGATGGACAAAATGAGGCCAGGGCATGGCTTGGCTCATCACCAAACCACTTCAGCCAAGGGGCAGAGCAGGCTCTGGCAGCATGGGAGGGCAGATGGGCAAAACTCAAACTGACCATCAAGGAATTGTCTCCACTTGTCAGCTGTGCTGCACTGAGAAGTGCCAGAAGAGCATCAAGACATTGGGCACAGGGCTGTCTGATGTGGTCAGAAGTCACACTGCAGCAAGATGAGCGTGGGCAAGGCAAGGCACTCCAGGCTGAGGGGTCCACCAAGGCCTGAAGGGAACAGCATCATCTCAGCAGGCTTGTGGCTGCCTGGAGTCTGCCATGCAGACATAGAATGGTGTGGGCTGGGCAGGACCTTGAAGACCATTTAGTTGCAACATCTCTACCACGGGGCAGTGGATATCTTCCACTAGACCAGGTGGCTCCAAGCCCCACCTGAGCTGGCCTTGGAAAGGTTTGCAGCAGCAATATACATGATCTGTATTTATCCTCATGCAGTGGCAGAGATGGTGCTGGATTTCACCTCTGCTTGCTCTGAACTGTGGCTTCCCTGCACTCACAACTCCTGAGCAGAACATGGTCTCCTGACACCTCCTAAGTGACTGCTGCAGACCCATCTCCAGCTTCACCTCATAGGTGCATAGAATGGGCTGGGCTGGAAGGGACCTTGAAGATCACCTAGTTCCAAACCCCTCACATGGTCAGGGGCACCTTCCACCAGCCCAGGATGCTCAAGTCCTCATCCAACTTGAACTTGAACACCTTCAGGGTGGGAGCATCCAAGACCTTCCTGGACAACCTGCTCCAGTGTCTCCTCATCCTCACTGTCAAGGATTCCTGCCTAATCTCTACTCTCAATCTGCCCTCCCTGAGCTTCAGTCCAGTCAATCCAACACTCCTCTGAGAAGAGGCTTCTCCAGCACCTGCCTTGCCTTCAGACACCACTGTGAGGTGAAGAAACACAGCCTGCTCTCAGCACCCTTGGCCCCTCAGGGATGAAATGAAATTCTTGGCACCAAGGTTTGCCCAACAAGCCTGAAGGAAAGCTCTGCTGGTGGGGAAAGGCGTGGGGACGGGAAGAGAGAAATCTGTTCCTATTAGCAGCCACTTATTTTTGTCCTTGTTTGTGCTTGCACCCGTTTGTTAAATAAGTGACAACAGCAACTGTGTCAACTAGAACAGGAAATGGTGGCACAAAGCAAGCAGCAGCTTCCAAAGATACTTTTCAGGAACCACAGAGAACATTTCCCATCTCCACGGGCAGAAAAGCCAGAAGGCCCTGGTTTCATCCAGCCCTCTCCACTCTTCCATCCTGCTTCTGCTTCCAGATCTGCAACCTTTCAATGGCAAAGATGTGACCCATCCCTGGGGCACATGAGGAAGAGTGTGGCCAGCAGGTCCAAGAAGGTTCTCCTCCCCCTCTGCTCTGCCCTGCTGAGGTCCTGGCTCCAGTTCTGGGCTCCCCAGTTCAAGAGAGACAGGGAACTACTGGGGAGAGACCAGCAGAGGCTACAAAGATGCTGAGGGCCCTGGAGCAGCTCTGTGAGGAGGGATGGCTGAGAGCCCTGGGGGTGTTGAGCCTGGCTGGAGAAGAGCAGCCCCAGAGGGGATCTGATCAATGCTCAGCAAGAGCTAAAGGCTGGAAGGCAAGGGGATGGATGGGGCCAGTCTCAGGAGTCCCCAGGGACAGGGGCAATGGGCACAAACTGGAACCCAGGAGGTTCCATCTGAACAGGAGGAGAAACTTGTTTGGTGTGAGGGTGCTGGAGCCCTGCAGCAGGCTGCCCAGAGAGGTTGTGGAGTCTCCTCTGGAGAGCTTCCAACCCCACCTGGCCACTGTGATCCTGGGCAAGCTGCTGTGGGTGCACTGCTTGAGCAGGGGGTTGGAGCAGGGGTCCCTTTCAATCCCAGCATGCTGGCATTGTGGGATCTCTGTTACAGCAGGGTACTGAAGGTCCAAGTGTCCCCAGCTGCAGCTACTCTGGCTGCACAGCTTCAGCAGGAACCATACATAGCCACACTTGGTAAGGAACAGCAAATGGAGGAGGAGTTGGAGTGGGTGATTTCTAGAGGTCCCTTCCGGTGCCACCATGCTGGAGTTCCATGGATTCTCTGTTGGAGCAGTGCTGACACATTCTACAGGCCAGATTTCCAGCTGCACATCTGTAACAGTCCTGCAGGAGGTATTTCAGTGAGGAAAGACCCAGTACCCATGGTCAGCTCTTTCAGAAGGCCATAAAAAGGCAAAGGCAACTCCTTTGACACTGCCTTATCTTTACAGTATTTGCCCTGGGGACTGACAGCCTTGATGATTACCCCATGGTACTGAATGAGAAGCTGCAGAATTCTTTGCAGCTCCTAGCAGTGACACAGGTTAGGTGACCTCTGCTCATTTATAGACCCCACATTGCATCAGGGGCTTCCTCCCAACTGCTACTGGAATGCTGGAGAGCGGATGGAAATTTCCAAGGGTTCTTCAGGCAGGCTTAAGCCTTGTCTGTTGGAAAACAGGGACAGATTTGGGTCAGCTCTGCATGCTCAGGCTGGGTTTTGAGAAGGGAAAAGCAGCAGTGGGATGAAGCCACACTCAGCCCTTAATGCTGTTATTTCACATTCAAATCCCCCGAGCTCTCAGAGAAGGGAGGGAAGGTCCTGGCTCCACACAGCACACACACGTGGACCCCTGTCCTGCACTTGGATCCTCACAACTGTCCTGCAAGGCCAACCACAGAACCATTCCATCCTCAATAACCATGTCTCATGGAATAGTTTTGCTTGGAAAAGCCCTTCAAGATCACCCAGTCCAACCATTCTCTAACTCTACCAAGGCTGGGGCTAAACCACGGCCCTCAGCACCGCATCTCTGCCTCTCTGAAACACCCCCAGGGATGGGGATTCAACCACTTCCCTGGGCAGCCTGTTCCAGTGTTTGAGAACCCCTTTAGTGGAGGAGTTTCTTCTAACATCCAACCTAAGGCGTCCCCTGGTGTATTTTGAGGCAATTTCCCTCCTGTCCCCATGCCCCTGCAGCACAGAGACCTGACAGACCTTGTAAGCACCAAGTGAGGCAGTGGCAGCTGCAGAGAAGCTGGAAACACCCCGTGCTGAGCTGACAGCTGCCTGTCACTGCCTCCCAGAGCTGGATAATCCCTGGAAGGACCTCAATTTAATTCTCTAGGAGGAGACTTCTCTTACCCACTTTTTAAGATGCTCAACACGGGTGGAACAGAGGCACAGCAAAGTGTAATCTCCTAAGTGGTGGTTGAAGCTGGGACAGAGCGAGGATCAACCCCAGGACTCAGCGTGGAGCAGAGATGAGGATTTTCTTGTACCTGTCAGGAACAATTGGTGACAGACACCTCAGAGGCAGGCAGGGCCCACGTGCTCTGACTCTCTGGGTTTGCCATGACAACTGGGCTCAGCATCCTGCTCCAGCAAAAGCTCCGCGGCCCCTGGCGCTGGGAGAGCAGCAGAGCAGCCGCGGCAGCTCTGGCCAGACACAGCTCCCCTGGCTGCCCCTTGCTGGGAGAGCAGCAGAGCAGCCGGGGCGGCAGCTCTGGCCAGACACAGCTCCCCTGGCTGCCCCTTGCGCTGGGAGAGCAGCAGAGCAGCCGGGGCGGCAGCTCTGGCCCACAGCTCCCCTGGCTGCCCCTTCCTGCTGCCCAGAAATCATAGAATTGTTTGGGTTGCAAAAGACCTCCAAGAGCATCCAGGCCAACCTTCAACCCAACACCACCATGGCCATCATACCATGGCCCCAAGTGCCATGGCCACAGGTTTCTAGAACACCTCCAGGGATGGGGACTGGACTCCACCGCCTCCCCTGGCAGTCTGTTCCAATCCCTGGCCACTCCTGCAGCAAAGAGATTTGTTCTAATCTCCAACCTGAACCTCCCCAGCTTTTCAGGTGCCCCACAGCCCATTAGGAGGAACATTGCAGGCTTCTCACCACAGGAGGCTTGCAGGAGAACTTTTGCCTATTGATGACATCAAACCTCCTGCTGCTGCCACAGTCAGAGACACAGAAACTAGATGCAGAAGGAAAGAGGAAACTGGTTCAAGCACTTTCAGGTGATCCCCAGCAGAATAACCCAGCTCTGGCTGTGACATGGAGCCCAGAGCTAACTTCAGGGCTGACAGAAGATGTCCAAGTGGCAGAGGACAGTGCTGTGTCCTTATCTAGGGGTGGGCACCAGCCAGGGCTGCTTCATAGAGCGACAGGTTGCGCTGGGTAGGAAGGGACCCTCCAAGGTCACCTTGCCCAACCCCCCCACACTCAGCAGGGACATTCCCAACTGGATCAGGCTGCCCAGGGACACATCAAGCCTGATCTTGAATGTCTCCAGGGATGGAGCCTCAACCACATCCCTGGGCAGCCTGTTCCAGTGTCTCACCACCCTCATGGTGCAGAACTTCCTCCTGGTGCCCAACCTAAATCTGCCCTGCTCCAGTTTCAAACCATTGCCCCTCATCCTATCACCACAGACCCTTCTAAAGGGTCCCTCCCCAGCCTTCCTGTAGGTTCTGAGGCTCTTCAGCCAGTGCCAAGGTCCATGGGCAGTGATTCCACCCCAGACACCAGCTCCTGCAGGCAGAGACAGAAAACAAACCCTTCCAGCATCAGAGGAGCTGCCAACAGGGCAGGAGGTTGCAGAGGGCACCACAGCTGCTGGTTGGGCCAGAGCAGGAGACTTTTGCCTTGTGGCTCACCCAGGATCAAAGGGGTGTTGGGTTGTTTTCCCCCACTTTAAACAAACCAGAGATGATTTTGTTGTGCTGTCAATCCCAGTCAGCCAGGCAAGGCTGAACTGGGAGCAGAAGAGAGGCAGAGATCATAGAATGGTCTGGGCTGGAAGGGACCTCTGAAGGTCATCTAGTCCAACCCCCCGCCGCAGTAAGCAGGGGCATCCTCAACTAGATCAGGTTGCCCAGAGCCCTGTCCAGCCTCACTGGATATCTCCAGGGATGGGGCCTCAACCACCTCCCCAGTGCAGAGAGAGGAGAAGGGGTGAGGGATTCAAACAGAAAGAAGACAGATCTAGATCAGATGTAAGGAAGAAATTCTTGACAGTGAGGGTGGTGAGACACTGCCACTGAAAGGTGGTGGATGCCCCATCCCTGGAACCATGCCAGGTCAGGTTGTGTGAGACTCTAGTTGCAGATGCTGATTGCAGGGGCGTTGGACTAGATGACCTTTAAAGGTCCCTTCCCACCCAAAGCAGTCTGTGATGGATTTTGTTGTGCTGCCAGCCCCAATGAGCCAGGCAAGGCTGGGCTGGGAGCAGAAGAGAGGCAGGGATTCACCAGGCAGCTCCAGGGGGCTCTGCTGAGGCAGTCACACCAAAAGCACATCAAGAAGCAGAAGCCATAGGCCACTTCTCCTGGCCAGGAGATGTTGCTCAGCCTTTCCCAGCCCAGCAGAGCTGTCTCAGCAGCAGCAGCAGCAGCTGCAGGCATGTTCCCAACCCAAACATTCCCTGCAGAGGGGACAGATGTGTTTGCTTTTGCTAATCGTGGGAGGCCACGACCAGCCTCCCCCACCAGCTCCCCAGCTATCCCCCATGCCTTTGATCCCCTGCACCCCTGAAGCACAAGGTGACCTACTTCTCTTCACCACTGCTGGGAGCTGAGCTAGAAGAGTCTTGACGAGCTCTTGCAGGACTGACTCCCCTTCTCCCAGCTGGATGCTGGCAGCTGAACAGCTGCAGATGGGAGGTCAGACTCACCCAGAGGAAGAGGACAGGGCAGTGCAGAATCCCTGACTGGTTTGGGCTGGAGGGACCTTCAAAGCTCATCCAGTCCAAGCCCCCTGCAGTCAGCAGGGACATCCCCAAATACAGCAGGCTGCTCAGAACCCCAGGCAGCCTGACCTGCAGCAATGGTTCCAGACATGGGGCATCTCCCATCTCTCTGGGCAGCCTGAGACAGGGCCTTGCCACCCTCCCAATGAAGAATTTGTTCCTTGCATCTGATCTAAAGCTTCCCTCTTTGAGTCTGAAACCACCCCCCTTGTCCTATCACTACTTCCCCTCGTAGAAAGTCCTTCTCCAGCCTCCTTGTAGGCCTTCCTTAGGTTCTGGCAGGCTGCTGGAAGGTCTTCCCATGTCTCTCCATCGTGCCTTTCATCCCCCTGCACCAGCTCTGCTCCTTTACCATGTTCTTTTCAGATGAACACATTATAAAGGGACCTAAAATAGAAACTGATGAGCAGAAATTCCACCAAGATCTGCCTCATGCTGGCAGACATCATTTCCAAGCACAGAGAGGATTAAACTGTGACAAAGAAGATGATAAAAAAAGCCTGACTGGCAGTGCAGAGGACCAGCACAGGACCATCTCCTGGAGGGAGATGCTTTCAAAGCCCCTGCACATGAAAAATGCAACAGCTCAGTGGTGGCATCTTGGATGTTGACCAGTTCAAAGAGAAGAGATTTGTTGGTTTCAGAGCAGGTTGGACCTCAGCTTGGCTCCCAAGAACATGCACTTCAAGGGGGTCTTGCCAAAATGAAGCTGATAGTAGAGGTGGGGCTATTCTGCTCTTGATTTGCCCCAGGCAGTGCTACAGGCTGGGGACAGAGTGGCTGGAGAGCAGCCAGGCAGAAAGGGACCTGGGGGTACTGGTTGATAGTAGGCTGAACATGAGCCTGCAGTGTGCCCAGGCAGCCAAGAAGGCCAATGGCATCCTGGCCTGCATCAGGAACAGTGTGACCAGCAGGAGCAGGGAGGTCATTCTGCCCTGTGCTCAGCACTGGTTAGGCCACACCTTGAGTCCTGTGTCCAGTTCTGGGCCCCTCAGTTTAGGAAAGATGTTGAGCTGCTGGAAGGTGTCCAGAGAAGGGCAACAAAGCTGGGGAGGGGTCTGGAGCACAGCCCTGTGAGGAGAGGCTGAGGGAGCTGGGGTTGCTTAGCCTGCAGAAGAGGAGGCTCAGGGAGACCTTCTTGCTGTCTACAACTCCCTGAAGGGAGGTTGTAGCCAGGTGGGGGTTGGTCTCTTCTCCCAGGCAACCAGCACCAGAACAAGAGGACACAGTCTCAAGCTGCACCAGGGGAGGTTTAGGCTGGATGTTAGGAAGAAGTTCTTCATAGAAAGAAGAACTTCTTCTTGGCCAACATAGATTGGCCAACATAGATTGGCCATTGGAATGTGCTGCCCAGGGAGGTGGTGGAGTCACCATCACTTGCAGGTGTTTAGGAGGAGACTTGATGGGGCACTTGGTGCCACGGTTTAGTTGATTAGATAGTGTTGGGTGATAGGTTGGACTTGATGATCTCAAAGGTCTTTTCCAATCTGGTTAATTCTGTTCTATTCTATTTTATTCAGAGATCAGCAGGGTTGTCTGGTTGCTACAGAGGAGGCATGACTCACTGCACAAGAGGCCTCCTGGGGTGCAGAAGGTGTTTGTAGAGAGCTTGGGGGGGGCTGGTTGTGTTTGCAATCTCTGATTCTCCATCAGAGAGCTATGAACTGTCAGGAAACCTGCCAGAGGTAGCTCTCAGCAGCTCTGTGACACAGCACATTGTCTCCTTTCCCCCAGCTTCACACTGCAGCACCTTTGACTCAGCTCTTTCAGAGCCTCTGGGCAGGTTAAGTCCAGTGAAGGTGTCTGAGGGTGGACAACCACCTCTGAGCAGTGTGCAGCAGCCAGCACAGGCAATGCTAACACCAGCAGGTCAGATCAGAGGTGTTTGTAGACAGAGTTCAAGGAGCAGAACAACAAAGAGCACTGCAGGTGGAACCAGATATGATCTTAAAGTCATATCAGGGAGTCTCCACTACTGAGAATTACCTGCTAATAAGTCCTCCTCCACAAACCCTGAAGGAGAAAACTGCATCCATGTGAACACACAAGTGAGGAGGAACTGGGCTTTGTACAGCCTGCAAGGACAGTGCTGAGAGCCTGGAGATCCAAGGACAGTCAGGTGTGTGATGAGAACCAGCTCAGTCCCCACCACTCTTTGTTCCAACAGGCTCCTCCACAGGGATGGGGATTGAAGGTGTCTGTTTCCAAAGGCTGGGAACACCTCTGCAACAGGCTTCATGCAGGCTGTGAGGGCAGGGCAGGGATAAACCTGCCCCCAAGCCCCACCAGTTCTCCTGATTAAAAAACCCATCCAGAGCCATTACCTCAAGCCCACCTGAAGCAAAAGGAATCTCAACCACAGGACCAGCTGCTAGAACAGGTCCTGGGTCAGCCACCTGCCCCAAAGCCTTCAGCCCACTCTGAAGGTGGGAAGAAGTAAAACATTTCAGAGAGTCATTTCAGCTGGAAAAGATCTTGAAGATCAACAAGTTCCAGCATCATCCCAACATTACTAAGCCTGCTGCTAAACCATGGCCTTCAGCACCACATCTCCACATCCTTTCTACCCCTCCAGGGGTGGGAACTGTCCTTCTTGAACTGGGCAGCCCAGAACTGGACCCAGTGCTCCAGATGTGGCCTCTCCAGAGCAGATGAGAGAGAAACCTCCCTTAACCTGCTGGCCACATACTTCTTGATGCAGCCCAGGATGCCATTGGCCTTCCTGGCCACAAGGACACATTGCTGGCTCATGGGCATCCTGCTGTCCACCAGGACTCCCAGGTCCTTTCCCCTAATGCTGCTCTTAATAGGAGTGGGGCCCAGATCAGCCCAAGCATCTCACATGTGCAGGCACAAGCATACCATTGATATTCTTATCTAGGAAGCAAAGGTTGGAAGTCCTTTCCACAGTCACACAGCCCAGCCCTTCCCTTTGGGGGGGCAAAGGGTTTCTGTGGACACTCTGCAAAGACTGAGCAGAGAGTTAACCAAATCCTGTACTTCTGTGGCCAGTTTAGGGAATTAGCTCAACAGAAACTTAACTGTGGGTGGCTTGTGGCTACCAGTGACTAAGCTCAGTGATGGAGAGGCAGGCAAGGGAAGGTCATTTCTTTCTATTGCTTCTGTTCTTCTGCAGTGATGACTGAAAACACTTTTGAGGACTGTTTGCTTTGTTCTGGTATCTCAGTAATGTCCTTCCCTCCATCTCCAGTCCTAGCCCATGTTAACCAGAAAGTCACAGACAGGAGGGAAATGGTTATCATAGACTGGGTTGGCTTGGAAGGGACCTCCAAAGCTCATCCAGTCCAACCCCCCTGCAGGCAGCAGGGACATCCTCTGCTACAGCAGGTTGCTCAGAACCTTGTCCAGCTTCACCTTGAAGATCTCCAGGGATGGGGCCTCAACTATCTCCCTGGGCAACCTGTTGCAGTGTTCCAGCACTCTCCTGGTGCAGAACTTGTTCCTCACATCCAATCTGTCTGCTCTGCTCTCATTTCAAACCATTGTCCCTCCTGCTGTCCCTGCAGGCCTTTGCAAACAGTCCCTCTGCAGCCTTCTTGTAGCCCCCTTCAGGTACTGGCAGGCTGCTCTCAGGTCTGCCTGGAGCCTTCTCTTCTCCAGGCTGCACAACCCCAGCTCCCTCAGCCTGTCCCCATGGCCTCTGTTCATCTTTGTGCCCTCCTCTGGACACACTCCATCAGGTCCACGTCCTTCCTCTACTGAGAGTTCCAGAGCTGGACACAGCACTGCAGGAGAGGTCTCACCAGAGCAGAGCAGAATCACCTCTCTCCATCTGCTGCTTTTGATGCAGCCCAGGCTGCCATTGGCCTTCTGAGCTGCAAGCTTGTAGCTGCTGCAAAAAACCTGACTGAGAAGGGAACAAAAAAGGCAGTGACTGAAGCAGCTGTGAAGAGGTTAGCTCCCAATGAGTGAGACACAGGCCAAATATAAATACTTATAAACATTTATTATTTTCCTGATAGGGAGGTTGCAAGATTCAATTCCAAACACCAGGGCAAGGACTTCCATTGGGGTTTTGTTTCTTTTAAGAGGAAAGAAAGAAGAATGAGAAACTGGTGTGAAGACCCTACCAGCAGCAGTGCAAATTGAGGTTGATTTCTTTCTTACCTTTCTGACCTGCCAAGCTAAGCCCTTCCCAGTTCATTAAAGTCCACTTTAACATCCTCCAGTTCCTTGTACCTGACTCCATGGGGCTCCCCTTCTTCTTTCCCCCTTCCCCAAAGGACACAGCTGGTTCATGAGACAGCTTGGTACCAACAGTAAAGCCTGGAGAAAGCCACTTGGCAGAGATGAAACCTGAGCTGGGGATGAACAGAGCTCAACCTTCCCAAGCAGCTGTGCACAGGGCAGAGGCACCCAGCAGGGCAGCTCCCCAGCTCCCTGCCACACAGACATTTGACACATCCACAAGGAGACAACAGAGGGAAATCAGACAAGCCAAGAACACTTTACTCTTAGTTTCAAACTGAGGCAGGCAAGCTTCAGGTCAGGAGTCAATGACACCTCAGCCAAGTCCCTCAGTGCACAGCTGGGCACCTGCCCCGTGCCAGCTGCTCACAGTGGGCAAAGAAAGGGTCACTGAAACCACCAAAAGCCACCAGGAGAGTCGACAGCAGCAGCAGCCACCGTGTTGTGTGCTGGCACTGCTCACCCAGATGCACAGGCTGAGGCTGGCACATGCAAAGTCCCATCACTGTGACCCTGGCTCAAGGAGGAGGCTGCTGGGCCCAGGGCTGCACCTCCAGCACACTCCTCAGAACGTGATGTTTGCAAGACCTGTTTGAGAGGAAAAAGGGAGGGGGAGGAGAAACCAAAGTCTTTATCCTGGTGCCACCTGTACCCCACTGCTGTTAGCACAGTTAGAGACAGGAAGAAGGTGTGCCAGGGGAAATTTAGGCTGGAGGTGAGGAGAAAGTTCTTCCCAGAGAGAGTTGTTGGCCATTGGAATGTGGTGGAGTTCAAGTTCAGGGGGATTGGACGTGGCACTTGGTGCCATGGTTCAGTAGTCCTGAGGTGTTGGGTGACAGGTTGGACTTGGTGATCTCTGAGGTCTCTTCCAACCTTATTGATTCTATGATTCTAAGGTGGCTTTGAGAGCTATTGTTCTGTTTAAACTTCAATGTAAAGGATTTGGTGAGAGAAAGAGGAAAGAGGTTTGATCTTCTTTTAACCCTTTGTTTGGCTGTGATCAGCAATTCACAGAGTCAAGGAATGGAAGGGGGTGGAAGGGACTGCTGGGGATCAGCCCCCTGCCAAAGCAGGATCACCTAGGGCAGGCCACCCAGAATGCATCCAGGTGGGGTCTGAAAGTTTCCAGAGAAAGAATTCTTTTGAATAAGCCAATCTGGAGCACAGCCCTGTGAGGAGAGGCTGAGGGAGCTGGGGTTGCTTAGCCTGGAGAAGAGGAGGCTCAGGGGAGACCTCATTGCTCTCTACAACTCCCTGAAGGGAGGTTGTAGCCAGGAGGGGGTTGGTCTCTTCTCCCAGGCAAGCAGCACCAGAACAAGAGGACACAGTCTCAAGCTGTGCCAGGGGAGGTTTAGGCTGGAGGTTAGGAAGAAGTTCTTCATAGAGAGAGAGATTGGCCATTGGAATGTGCTGCCCAGGGAGGTGGTGGAGTCCCCATCCCTGGAGGTGTTTAGGAAGAGGCTGGATGGGGTGCTTGGTGCCATGGTTTAGTTGATGAGATGGTGTTGGGTGATAGGTTGGACTCGATGATCTCAAAGATCTTTTCCAACCTGGTTAATTCTACTCTATTGCTGAAGTTACTCCTGGCAGAAAGAACAGCACAGAGGCTGCTGCTGTACCTAAGGGTCTGCCCCTGAAATGACAAAGAGAAAACTGGGGAGAACACCCATGAGGGCAGCAAATCCACATGGGATGGAGATAACTGCTTCAGCTGAAGGCAGAGCTATGCACAGACACTTGATTATCCCCTTTGGGATTTGTATCACTTCTAAGAGATGCTGCACAGCTCAACCTCAGCACCCAAACTGTCCCAAACACTTCTCTGGTCACAGCAAGGAGCAACCCTGGAGATCCCAGGAACAGCAGCTGCTGGCAACAAGGGAACTTTTTTGCCTTAGCTCCTCTAGAAATCATTTCTAGATTACAGCCAGCAGTTTTCAGCCCTCAGAAAAGAAAAGTGCATTTCTGCTGCTCCAAACTGTCACAGGGGTCTGCAGACACCACAAGTCAGCATCAGTAAGAGGAGCAGGAACAACTGGAGTAAGCTGGAACCCAGGAGGTTCCACCTGAACCAGAGGAGAAACTTTGGTGTGAGGGTGCTGGAGCCCTGGAGCAGGCTGCCCAGAGAGGTTGTGGAGTCTCCTGCTCTGGAGAGCTTCCAACCCCCTGGCACTGTGACCCTGGGCAAGCTGCTCTGGGTGTCCTGCTTGAGCAGGGGGTTGGACTGGGTGGTCTCCAGAGGTCCATTTCAATCCCAGCATGCTGCCATCGTGGGATCTCTGTTACAGCAGGGTACTGAAGGCCTAAGTGTCCCCAGCTGTAGCTACTCTGGCTGCACAGCTTCAGCAGGGACCATACAGAGCCACACTTGCTAAGGAACAGCAAATACATTTTGTTCTTGAGTGCTACCCTGACAGGAGCAAGGAAAGGGCAGAGAAGGAGAAAGGGAAGAAAATGATAGAAACTGGCAGGCAAAGAAGTTTTCTGGAGAGGCTGTTCCCTGAAGGTGCAGAAGGAAGTGGAGCTGAAGTGTACCTGCAGGAGCTGGCTTTCTAATTTGGACAGCAAGGGGCTACAAGCACCCAGCCTTCACCCAAACCACAACCCTTTTCATTCCATCACTGCCTGAGCAGCAGCAAGACACAGAATGCTCCACAGAGGATAAATCAAGTGGTGTTGTTTCAAAGAGATTCCACCCTTAGAGAGGCTTTTAAAAGAATAAAAGCAGCATTTCAAGGAGTTGAGTTCAGAGGGAATTTTTTTCTTCTCCCCCCCCCCCCCCCAGGAGAAAGCAGAGTGGAAAACTGAAGCCTCAGATGGATGCAAATGGGGACAGAGCAGAAGAAGGCTGGGCTAAGAAAGAGGGGTTTATTTTTGTGTTGTCAGGACACTGTGATTCCATCTCCTGTGTGCCCATATGGCACTTCACATGCATGTGATTTGTAAACCTTTCAATTAGCAGTGATAGTAGAAGGCAGGCAGTTATTTAAAGCAACCCATAAGGCAGCTTTCAGCTGAAATTCTAACTCCCCTGTGCTGGACAAACTTCCTGTTGGGCAGTTAGATGCCTACACAAACCCTCGTGGGAGAAACAGCCATGGAAGGTGGTGAGAGAGCAGCAGACCCTGCTGCTGCAACACCATACCTCTGGCAGACAGCTGCTGTGCCCAGGCCCAGCCTCTCCACACAAAGTCACCTCCTGCATCACAGAATCACAGAACTGGTTGGGTTGCAAAAGTCCTCTGGGATCATCCAGTCCAACCATCAACCCAACACCACCATGGCCACTAAACCATGTCCCCAGGTGCCACATCACAGAATCACAGAATGGTTTGGGCTGGAAGGGACCTCCAAAGCTCATCCAGTCCAACCCCCCTGCAGCCAGCAGGGACATCCTCCACTAGAGCAGGTTACCCAGAGCCTTGTTCAGCCTGCCCTTGAAGATCTCCAGGGATGGGGCCTCAGTGACCTCCCTGGGCATCCTGCTGCAGTGTTCCACCTGTCCTGAACACCTCCAGGGGCAGAGACTCCACCACCTCCCTGGGCAGCCTGCTCCAATGCCTCACCTCTCTTACAGGACAGAAATTTCCCCTGATCTCCAACCTCAAGCTCCCCCAGCACAATTTGAGGCCACGTTGGAGAACCTTACCCAGGCTGCTGCTGTCCTTGGAAGCCCAGCAGATGCAGTAGTGCTGCATGAGCTGCTCAAACAGCTCCTTCTCATCCAGGAATTCGAGCCCTTCTATTCTGCAGGGAGAAAACACAAACTGTGAGTCAGGCTGCAGTCTCAGCACAGTTTTTAACCTGCTCTTCTCACTCCCCCAGAGTGCAACCCATGGCCATAAGGCAATTAACCTCCCAGGTAATGAATGCAGGTCCATAAGGAAGATGTCCCCACCACTCCTAGCCCTTGCTGTCCATGTAACTGGTGTTCCCAAGGTGTTCCACAAGGTGTTCCCAACTTCTCACCCCTGGGATTTCCTGTTCCAAGACTGATCTGTGCAACAAAGATTAGTACTTCCCTTCCAACCCCTTTGACATAGATTTAGACTGGAGAACAGGAAGACATTCTTGACAGTGAGGGTTGGAGGAGACACTGGAACAGGTTGCCCAGGGAGGTTGTGGATGCTCCTTCCCTGGAGGTGTTCAAAGCCAGGTTGGATGAGGCCTTGAGCAGCCTGGGCTGGTAGGAGGTGTCCCTGCCCATGGCAGGGGGTTGGAACTGGATGAGCTTTGAGGTCCCTTCCAACCCAACCCATTCTCTATGGCCTGCATGTACCTGGTCCTGCTGGGTTTAAGAAGACCCCAGGGCACAGCCCAAAGGAAGCAGATTTCTCCCTACCAAAGGACTGCAGTGAAGAACTGCAGGCAGCATTTTCTCCAGACAATGACAACAAGTCCAGATGATGTCTTGGAAGAGTGATGGGTGCAGCTTCTAACAACTCTCCCACATGAGCTCATGATAAAGCACAAACCAAATGGTACAGAAGATCTGAGCATTTTTTGTTTTCCTAAACAGTTCCTACCTAGGAGTCTCAAAGCAAGGTGTTTGAATGTCTCCCCCCACACAAATGGGAGAACTCCTCCCAAGCTGTGCTTGCTCTGAGATGTTTAAGCTGGCACATTCCTCTCTCTCACTCCAAAACACTTGGATATCATTAATGATTTTCTTCCCTCTGCTCTGGTCAGACCCCCACCTCTAATTCTGCCTCCAGTTCTGGTGTCCCCAGCATAAGGAGGACACAGAGCTGTTGGAGTGAGGCCAGAGGAGGCCACAAAGATGATCCACAGGCTGGAGCACCTCTGCTGTGAGGATAGGCTGAGGGAGCTGGGGTTGTTCAGGGGGACCTTAGAGCTGCCTTCCAATACCTGAAGGGATCCTACAGGCAGGCTGCAGAGGGACTTTTCATGAGGGTGTCTAGAGACAGGACAAGGGGGAATGGTTTGAAGCTGAGGGAGAGCAGGGTTAGACTGGATCTGAGCAAGAAGTTCTTCAGTAGGAGGATGGTGAGACTCTGGACCAGGCTGCCCAGGGAGGCTGTGGATGCCTGTGGATGCCACGTGAGGAAGTTCAAGGCCAGGCTGGATGAGGCCTGGAGCAGCCAAGCCTAGCTGTGAGGCGCCCCTGCCCACGGTGGGCAGCTTGGGGCAGATGAGCTCTGAGGTCCCTTCCAACTTGAGCCATCCTAGGATTTTATTTTCCACGTTAAGTGTATGGAAGGGAGGATCAAAAGAGGCTGAGGGGCAAGAGATCCTGCACTGCCAGCCATGCCAGTGCTGCAGGAGAAGACTTTGGGAAGTTTTCTGTCAGCAGCAACCATTCTTCGCCTCAGCACTGGGGAGAGGCAGAGTTTATGTAAGCCGGCTCCCGCAACTGGGACGAGCGGAAGGAGCCGACAGATCCAAGGTAGACAAAAATGCTGCAAAGAAAGCACAAGCTGTGTCTCTCCTCCACAAGTGCCATATGCTCCACACTGTCACCACTCCCAGCCACACAACCTATGCCTTGCAGGCTCACCTGTTCAGCCCCATGCTTTGAGAAATGCCCACGTGGGGATGCTCAGGATGATAGAACAGGCTGGGCTGGAAGGGCCCTCCCAAGGGCATCCAGTCCCACTCCCCTGAACCAGCAGGGACACCCTCCACTAGAGCAGGCTGCTCAGAGCCTTGTGTCCAGCCTCACCTCAAAGATCTCCAGGCACAGGGCCTCAATGACCTCCCTGGGCAACCTGTTGCAGTGCTCCAGCACCATCACGGCGCAGAACTTGCTCCTCACATCCAACCCAAAGCTCCTCTGGTGACCAAGGTTACCTCAACCTGGAGTTAATGACTGACTTGTGCCAATTCAGATCCAGATTTTGCACCTTGCAAGTTACTCACTCAGGTCCCCCTTTTTCAGCTTTGGTGCTGTGCAGGCTGGGTGTTCACAAGAAGCCTCTGTAAGAACTCTGCAGGGTTTCTGTAGCATCTTTTGTCTGCACATTTCTCATAGATTCACAGAATGGGCTGGCTTGGGAGGGACCTTAAAGATCATCCAGTTCCAATCCCCCTGACATGGGCAAGGATACCTCCCACCAGCTCAGGTTGCTCAAAGCCTCATCCAACTGGGCCTGGAAGACCCCCAGGGAGGGAGCATCCACAGCCTCCCTGGGCAACCTGTTCCAGTGTCTCACCACCCTCACTCTAAAGAATTTCTTCCTCATCCCCAGTCTCAATCTCCCCTCTTCCAGCTCAAAACCATTGCCCCTTGCCTTGTCACTACAAGCCCTTGTCAAAAGTCCCTCTCCAGCTGTCACAAGATGCTTTAGAATCATAGAATCAATAAGGTTGGAAAAGACCTCAGAGATCAGCAAGTCCAACCTGTCACCCAACACCTCAGGACTACTCAACCATGGCACCAAGTGCCACATCCAATCCCCTCTTGAACACCTCCAGGGATGGGGACTCCACCACCTCCCTGGGCAGCACATTCCAATGGCCAACAACTCTCTCTGGGAAGAACTTTCTCCTCACCTCCAGCCTAAACCTCCCCTGGTACAGCTTGAGACTGTGCCCTCTTGTTCTGGTGCTGCTTGCCTGGGAGAAGAGACCAACCCCCTCCTGGCTACAACCTCCCTTCAGGGAGTTGTAGACAGCAAGAAGGTCTCCCCTGAGCCTCCTCTTCCCCAGGCTAAACAATGCCACCCAAATGCAACCCCTGCAGTGCCAGTGTACCCTTGGCAGCAGTAACCCTCTGGGTCATTGATGTTCCTCCAGGCATCATTCTGAAGGCTCTGCAGAGCTTCAGACTCAGCCATGCTCCGTCTACCTCGCCAGCATCCGCACACAGCCTCCTCTCTGTCCTACTAAGGGATCCCATGCTCCATACTGAGGTGAACTACCTTGGAAATGGCATCTGGAGGTGACTTTTGGCCTTGGGCAAGCTCTCAGTGATACCTTTTGACATCAGCCTGGGGCAGAGAGCTGTACACCTTCATCATGTCGATGGCACGGGCGGTCTCCCAGCCGGTCAGCAGCAAGCGTTCCCGCTGCGAAACAGATAGGCAGCAGCATTCAGAGCGCTCCAGCACAACCACCAGGCCACGCTCCTCCTCCCCAGGGATTTTGTAGGCCATCTGCTTGACCTGTTCTTTAAAGGGCTCTTAGACTCTTTCTAAGCATGTGCTGCTACCAGGGGGATAGATGGAGCTGTGCTCTGCCCCGCTGCAGGTTTTGTGCAGCCGCCTGAAGTCAAGCGACCGCCAGTGGCGGTTGTGGCGCTGGGCAGCCTGCTCTAGTTGGAGGTGTCACTGCTCGCTGCAGGGGGCTGGACAAGATAAGCTTGGAGGGTCCCTTTCAACCCAATGCAATCTGTGAATAACAGGAACCAGCGTAAGATGGATAAGAGGGAGGAAGAGAGGAGCCCACCCCACACCCGCTTTGCCAGCTGCTCCCAAGCAGCGCACGCACGAGAGGCAGAGCCAGCAGCTGGATTCATTGAGTTCCACATCAAAGCCAGGCAGAGCTCTGCCCCCCTTTACCTGAGAGTCCAAGGACCTGCAGACTTCCACTCCAGCCAGGTTGCACTGTCTCCTCTGCAAGTTCTCAATCATGATCTGTCCGAAGCGGTCCATCATGTTCACCTCGGGAGAGAAGGAGACTGAAGTGTTCCCCTTCCCACAAGGACACAACCACAGTGAAGAGCAGCAGCTTGCTCAACCTCTGCAACTGTCCAGGTCAGCAAATGCACAGCAGAACATTCACTTCAGGGATTCACAGGATGCTTTGGGTTGGAGGAGACCTCAAAGTTCATCCAGTTCCAACCCCCTGCCATGGGCAGGGACACCTCCCACCAGCCCAGCTTGCTCAAGGCCTCATCCAGCCTGGCCTTGAACACCTCCAGGGAGGGGGCAGCCACAACCTCCCTGGGCAGCCTGTTCCAGTGTCTCTCTACCCTCACTGTCAAGAATGTCTTCCTAACCTCCAGTCTGTCTCCCCTCTGCCGGCTCAAAGCCATTGCCCTTTGTCCTGTCACTCCAAGCCCTTGCCAAAAGCCCCTCCCCAGCTCTCCTGCAGCCCCTTCAGGTACTGGAAGGGCTGCCTGGAGCCTTCTCTTCTCCAGGCTGAACAACCCCAGCTCCCTCAGCCTGTCCCCACAGAGAAGGTTCTCCAGCCTCTGATCATATTCGTGCCCTCCTCTAGACCCACTCCAGCAGCTCAATGCTCACGTTCCAACACCAGGTCTCATTTCTCAGTGCCACCCTCTCCTCAGCTCCCTCCCCAGTCTCCAGCTGAGTGCCACTCTGGCAGTGCCAGCGCTGCTTCCCTGCGACACAGGGGCTGGGCGCCGCAGGCCGACTCTGCTTGACACCGGCAGCAGCGTGGCTCAGCTCTGTGGCACCAACTCACAGCTTGGAAGATCCTCTTACTAATTCCTGGAGCCACCTAGTTCCCCTGAGGCAGCTTTTGACTTCCAGCCAGAGGAGTTGAGTTCATGCTGATGTGATTTTTGCTCCAAAGGAGACTGAGAGGTAATTACGGAATCTTATCCACCCCTGGCCAACGTTCAGCATCGTTTCTGCCTCCTCTCTCTTATCTAAACCAATATTCTACAGCTGTCTCCACACACACTGATTTAAGTCACAGTTACTAAAGATCAACACAGTCCCAAAATTGTCTTCCAGCATAGCTGGCTGCTCTTCACAAAGAGCTAAACATCTCCAAACCAAACCCAGCCCTGCAGGACTTCAGCAGGAGCTCTCTGTACAACAGGATGGGCCCCGCTCTTTCTTTTAACAAGCACAAAATCTGCTCTCTGCAGTAGGAGTTCTGGCAATCAGGCAGCTCTAAAAATGCCATTTTTAGAAGAGAATAGAACAGAATTAACCAGGTTGGAAAATACTTTCAAGATCATCAAGTCCAACCTATCACCCAACACCATCTCATCAACTAAACCATGGCACCAAGCACCCCATCCAGTCTCTGCCTAAACACCTCCAGGGATGGGGACTCCACCACCTCCCTGGGCAGCACATTCCAATGGCCAATATCTCTTGCTGGGAAGAACTTCTTCCTAACATCCAGCCTAAACCTCCCCTGGCACAGCTTGAGACTCTGTCCTCTTGTTCTGGTGCTGCTTGCCTGGCAGAAGAGACCAACCCCCACCTGGCTACAACCCCCCTTCAGGGAGTTGTAGAGAGCAATGAGGTCTCCCCTGAGCCTCCTCTTCTCCAGGCTAAGCAACCCCAGCTCCCTCAGCCTCTCCTCACAGGGCTGTGCTCCAAGCCCCCCCCCGCCGCCTCGTTGCCCTTCTCTGGACACATCCAAATGTCTCAATGTCCTTCTTAAATTGAGGAGCCCAGAACTGGACACAGGACTCAAGGTGTGGCCTAAGCAGTGCTGAGTACAGGGCCAGGATGACTTCCCTGCTCCTGCTGGCCACGCTGTTCCTGATGCAGGCCAGGATGCCATTGGCCTTCTTGGCCACCTGGGCACACTGCTGGCTCGTGTTCAGCTGCTGTCACCCAGCACCCCCAGGTCCCTTTCTGCCTGGCTGCTCTCCAGCCACTCTGACCCCAATTACCTGCTCATAATTGATGAACATCACGACTGGGAAAGTGCTTGCTGCCCACTTGAGCAGCTCTGCAGACTGCTGTGGTGTCATGTACACCAGCACACACTCTGCCACCAGCAGCGTCGGCAAGCTTGAAAACAAAACGTCAGGAGAAGCAGCTCTAGTAAAGAACAGCAGAAACCTAGAGAGGATTCCAGGCAAGCAAAGTCATCTCATGTCCCACAATGTCTTCAAAGAGCCTCCTTTTTCATCAGCCAGACATTTAAGACTGAATGAAATCATCAGGCTGACTGGAGCTGGGCTTTCTGGCAGGCGATGAACGCACCACAGGTAACTCCCATGGTCACAGAGCAGAGATTCAGAGATACAGAGTGCAAACCACTCTGGCTGGAAGGCACCTGACAGATCATCCAGTTCCAACCCCTGCCATGGGCAGGGACACCTCCCACTAGACCAAGTTGTTCAAGGCCTCATCCAGCCTGGTCTCAAACCCCTCCAGGGAGGGGACAGCCACAACCCACCAGGGCAACCTGTCCCAGTGTCTCCCCACCCTCACTGTCAAGAATTTCTTCCTCATCTCCAGCCTCAATCTCCCCTCTTCCAGCTCAAAGCTGCTGGCCCTCATCCTGTCACTCCAAGCCCTTGCCAAAGTCCCTCCTCTGTCCCCATCTCCAAACCCTTCCCCACCAGCAGAGCTTTCCTCAAGCTTGTTGGGCAAGCCTTGGTGCCAAGAATTTCATCTCATCCCCGAGGGGCCAAGGGTGCTGAGAGCAGGCTGTGTTTCTTCACCTCACAGTGGTGTCTGAAGACAAGGCAGGTGCTGGAGAAGCCTCTTCTCAGAGGAGTGTTGGATTGACTGGACTGAAGCTCAGGGAGGGGATATTTGCACTGGAGATGAGGAAGAAATTCTTGACAGTGAGGGTTGGGAGACACTGGGACAGGTTGCCCAGGGAGGTTGTGGCTGCCCCTCCCTGGAGGTGTTCAAGGCCAGGTTGGATGAGGCCTTGAGCAAGCTGGGCTGGTGGGAGGTGTCCCTGCCCATGCCAGGGGTTGGAACTGGATGATCTTTATGTCCCTTCCAACCTAAACCATTCTATGTAGATCAGGTCCAACCCTCAGCTCAGCACTGCCAGGTCACCACCACACCACGTCCCTCAGCACCACATCTCCATGGCTTTGAACCAATCCACAGCCTTGCAGAGAGAAGTAAAGTGAGAAATGAACTAGAAAGGGAGGAAGGGGGGGAAAAGGAGGAAGGGGGGGAAAAAGGAGGAAGGGGGGAAAAGGAGGAAGGGGGGGGAAAAGGAGGAAGGGGGGGGAAAAGGAGGAAGGGGGAAAAGGAGGAAGGGGGGAAAAGGAGGAAGGGGGGAAAAGGAGGAAGGGGGGGAAAGGAGGAAGGGGGGGAAAAGGAGGAAGGGGGAAAAGGAGGAAGGGGGGGGAAAAGGAGGAAGGGGGGAAAAGGAGAAAGGGGGGAAAAGGAGGAAGGGGGGAAAAGGAGGAAGGGGGGAAAAGGAGGAAGGGGGGAAAAGGAGGAAGGGGGGAAAAGGAGGAAGGGGGGGAAAAGGAGGAAGGGGGGAAAGGAGGAAGGGGGGGGGAAAAGGAGGAAGGGGGGGAAAAGGAGGAAGGGGGGAAAAGGAGGAAGGGGGGAAAAGGAGGAAGGGGGGAAAAGGAGGAAGGGGGGGAAAAGGAGGAAGGGGGGGGAAAAGGAGGAAGGGGGGGAAAAGGAGGAAGGGGGGGAAAAGGAGGAAGGGGGGGAAAGGAGGAAGGGGGGGGAAAGGAGGAAGGGGGGGGAAAGGAGGAAGGGGGGAAAGGAGGAAGGGGGAAAGGAGGAAGGGGGGAAAGGAGGAAGGGGGGGGAAAGGAGGAAGGGGGGAAAAGGAGAAAGGGGGGAAAAGGAGGAAGGGGGGGGGGAAAAGGAGGAAGGGGGAAAAGGAGGAAGGGGGGAAAGGAGGAAGGGGGGGGAAAGGAGGAAGGGGGGGGAAAGGAGGAAGGGGGGGGGAAAGGAGGAAGGGGGAGAAAGGAGGAAGGGGGGAAGAAGTAAAAAAGAAGTTTCTCTATAAAAGAAGTTCTCAGAAGAATTTTAATTAGCCCAATGTGTTCAGTCCCTGTGAAGTACACTTCACATTATCTACCCAAATGCAATCCAGAGCCTGCACGTTGCAGCTTCCCCTCCATCCACAACCCCCCCAAAAATAGACATCCACAGGAGTAATTTTCTTTAGAATTAGGGAATTTTCTTTTAATTGCTGGAATGAACAGGAAGGGGGAAAAAAAAAGAAAAGAGGAGAAATTCTACAGGGAGCAGCAATGTAGGCAAGCAAGGCAAGATTTCAGGAGCTGGAAGTGCAGAGACTTAAATGGCAATGGGATGCATTCTGCTTCCCCATATGCTCTCTCCCACCCAGCCAGATAGCCTCTATAAATATAGCTGAGATCTGAGAGCTGTGTCCATCATCTGCTCTAAAAAACTTCAATCCTGCCCCCTCCAGAAGCCCAATGCTTGAACAACAAAACCCAGAGAGTGGCTTCCAGAGTGAAGTTCACAGAATCATAGAATGGGTTGGAAAGGACCTCCCGAGGGCATCCAGTCCAAAGCCCCTGCAGGCAGCAGGGACATCCTCCACTAGAGCAGGCTGCTCAGAGCCTTGTCCAGCCTCACCTCCAAGATCTCCAGGGGTGGGGCCTCAGCCACCTCCCTGGGCAACCTGTTGCAGTCTTCCAGCACCCTCATGGTGCAGAACTTGTTCCTCACATCCAATGTAAATCTGCTCTGCTCTCATTTCAAACCATTGCCCTTTGTCCTGTCACTGCAGGCCTTTGCAAACAGTCCCTCTGCAGCCTTCCTGTAGGCAACTGATCACATTTTGATCCAGCTCTGGTTTAGGGATTCACTTGGAATAACTCAGGATTACAGAATCACAGGATGGGGAGGGGTTGGAAGGGACCCCATCTAGTCCAAAGCCCCTGCTAAAGCAGATTCTGTTCAATGAACTTCAAGCTGATTGCTACTCTTGTAGGAACATCTCCCCTTCCACTCCTGGAGCAACCTCTCCCCTTCCACTCCTGGAGCAACCTCTCCCCTTCCACTCCTGGAGCAACCTCTCCCCTTCCACTCCTGGAGCAGCCTCTCCCCTTCCACTCCTGGAGCAACCTCTCCCTTTCCACTCCTGGAGCAGCCTCTCCCTTTCCACTCCTGGAGCAGCCTCTCCCTTTCCACTCCTGGAGCAACCTCTCCCCTTCCACTCCTGGAGCAGCCTCTCCCTTTCCACTCCTGGAGCAGCCTCTCCCCTTCCACTCCTGGAGCAACCTCTCCCTTTCCACTCCTGGAGCAACCTCTCCCTTTCCACTCCTGGAGCAACCTCTCCCCTTCCACTCCTGGAGCAGCCTCTCCCCTTCCACTCCTGGAGCAACCTCTCCCTTTCCACTCCTGGAGCAACCTCTCCCTTTCCACTCCTGGAGCAACCTCTCCCTTTCCACTCCTGGAGCAACCTCTCCCCTTCCACTCCTGGAGCAGCCTCTCCCCTTCCACTCCTGGAGCAACCTCTCCCCTTTCCACTCCTGGAGCAACCTCTCCCCTTCCACTCCTGGAGCAACCTCTCCCCTTCCACTCCTGGAGCAACCTCTCCCCTTCCACTCCTGGAGCAACCTCTCCCCTTCCACTCCTGGAGCAGCCTCCCCCTTCCACTCCTGGAGCAGCCTCTCCCTTTCCACTCCTGGAGCAGCCTCTCCCTTTCCACTCCTGGAGCAGCCTCTCCCTTTCCACTCCTGGAGCAGCCTCTCCCTTTCCACTCCTGGAGCAACCTCTCCCCTTCCACTCCTGGAGCAGCCTCTCCCTTTCCACTCCTGGAGCAGCCTCTCCCTTTCCACTCCTGGAGCAGCCTCTCCCTTTCCACTCCTGGAGCAGCCTCTCCCTTTCCACTCCTGGAGCAGCCTCCAAAAGAGTTAAATTCATGAAGCAGAAAAAGAAAACCGTGAGCTCTGAGGCAGAAAATGGCTGCTGTTAAGAACTCATCCCCTGAAGGGGAAGGGATGGAGGGGAAGTGAGGAGGAATGACAGCTGCCTGTGCTGCAAGGAGAACTTTAACTTGTGGAAGCAGATCCTAGCCCCCAAAGAGAAGCAACCAGCAGAAGCATCACTGAAAGCCATGCTTCATCCCCTTGGTGTTTTAGGAAGGAGAAGCAAACAGTTGTGTGATGTCTTGAGGATGAAGAGGCAGTTTGCAGAACAGCCCATGCAAGGAACAAGCTGGCTCCAGACTTGAGCTCCCTAGCCTGCATGAGGTGTCTGAACAATTCCTTCTGCTCCAAGGGCTCAGGAAAGGTAACCATGGAAATAGCATCAGGAGCTCTGGCTGCAGACACTGCCTGCCCAAGCACCACCACACCTCCCCCAGCCCTCATCCCCAAAACAATTCAATCCAAATGAAACCAAGTGAGCCTTACTGCACATCCAGGTTGTGTTTCTTTAGCTTGTCCTCCAGATCTGAGGAGAACCGGAGATCCGCTCCCACTATGGCGTAGCGACTGGAGTCCAGGCTGTGCGAGTCTGCAAGGGCACAACATGGGCAGACTCAAGGTCACAGATCGCTGCAGTGGGCTGGACCCTCCAAGGTCATCTTGTCCAACCCCCCTGCACTCAGCAGGGACACTTCCAACTGGATCAGGCTGCCCAGGGACACCTCAAGTCTGATCTTGAATGTCTCCAGGGATGGGGCCTCCACCACATCCCTGGGCAGCCTGTTCCAGTGTCTCATCACCCTCATGGTGCAGAGCTTCCTCCTGATGCCCAACCTAAATCTGCCCTGCTCCAGTTTCAAACCATTGCCCTTTGTCCTATCACCACAGACCCTTCTAAACAGTCCCTCCCCAGCCTTCCTGTAAGTCCCCTTCAGACACTGAAATGCAGCTCTAAGGTCTCCCTGGAGCCTTCTCTTCTCCAGGCTGAGCAGTCCCAACTCTTCCAGCCTGTCCCTGGCAGCAGAGGTGCTGCAGCCTCTGATCATCCTCATGAGAGGGAGGCTGAAAATCTCAAGTGAAAAACTGCAGGGAACATGAAATTGCCAAGTTTGCTCTGTTCTGTCTACCAACAGCAAACTCCCCTCTCTGAGGCATCCATGTCTGCTTGTTTAGAGATTTGGAGATGGGGAGATATTCACACCAGACTCTGCCACAAGCCTGCTTTCACTCCCAGCTGCTCTGAAGCAGCTCAGGCATCCCACCCGTTACCATGGCTTCAAGGAATGCAGAGGGAAGGAAAAACAGAAGATTCAGGGCAGGATTTTGTTTTGGTTTTGTTTGTAGAGACTTCTCCAATGCCCCAACATATCTGCCTGGGAGAGACTTGCCCACCTCCCTGGGCAGCCTGTCCCAGTGCCTGACCACTCTTGCAGCAGAGAAATTTTTCCTCATCTCCAACCTAGACCTGCCCTGGCACCATTTCAGGCCTCTGCTTCTTGTTCTTTCACCTGGTACCAGGGAGAAGAGACCAACCCCCACCTCACTGCAGCCTCCTTTCAGGGAGGTGTAGAGAGCAAGGAGGTCTCCCCTCAGCCTCCTCTTCTCCAGCCTGAACAACCCCAGCTCCCTCAGCTGCTCCTCACCAGCCCTGTTCTCCAGACCCTCCACCAGCTTCATTGACCTCCTCTGGACCTGCTCCAGCTCCTCAATGTCCTTCTTGGAGGGAGGAGCCCAACACTGACCCCAGATTCGAGGGGCAACCTCACCAGTGCCCAGCACAGGGGCAGCATTACTTCCCTCCTCCTGCTGGCCACAGATCAGACACAGATTTAGGAGGAAAAACAAGTTCCAATTTAGGCTGTGTGTGAGAGCCACTGATGGCATTGCAGGGCAGAGCCAAATCACAGAAGGTCTTCTGGAGGAACAAATATTCAGCCTGGGACACAACAGGCAGCAAGCTCCTGCAAACACTTCCCAGCATGAAACAGGAACTGAAATCAAGGCCCTGAGCTGCAAGGCAGCCAGCAGCAGCACGAGCACCTTGCTCTCAGTGCAGGAACAACAGCTGATTGCTGTGTCCTGGTTTAGAAGAGTGAAGTCATCAGGACACAAGAGCACATCATCATTCCCTCTCCCCAGAGCAGTGTGACTGAACAAGCAGGAAAAGAAAGAATCTAAGCAGTGAAACAACCCAGAGTCAGATTAAAGTGGGTTTACAATGCCCAGTCACTACCCCCCTGCAGGAGCAAGCTCTGGAACAGCTCAACTTGGGATCCTGCTGCAGAAACAGCTCCTGGATGGCAAAATATGGGAGTAGATACCACAAGATCACAGAATGGTAGGGCTCAGAAGGGACCTCTGGAAGATTATCCAGTCCAACCCCCTGCCAAGGCAGGGTCACCTAGAAGAAGTCACACAGGAACATATCCAAGTGGGGCTGGAATGTCTCCAGAGCTATGAGACTCCATCTCTCTGGGCAGCCTGCTCCAGGGCTCCAGCAACCTTAAATTACAGAAGTTCCTCCTCCTGTTTAAGTGGAACTTCTGATGTTCCAGTTTGTGCCCATTGCCCCTTGTCCTGGCACTGAGCACCACTGAATGAAGCCTGGTCCCATCCTCCTGCTACCTACCCTTAGAATAGAATTCACCAGGTTGGAAAAGACCTCAAAGATCATCAAGTTCAACCTATCACCCAACACCATCTCATCCACTAAACCATGGCACCAAGCACCCCATCCAGTCTCTGCCTAAACACCTCCAGGGATGGGGACTCCACCACCTCCCTGGGCAGCACATTCCAATGGCCAATCTCTCTTTCTAGGAAGAACTTCTTCCTAACATCCAGCCTAAACCTCCCCTGGCACAGCTTGAGACTCTGTCCTCTTGTTCTGGTGCTGCTTGCCTGGCAGAAGAGACCAACCCCCACCTGGCTACAACCTCCCTTCAGGGAGTTGTAGACAGCAAGAAGGTCTCCCCTGAGCCTCCTCTTCTCCAGGCCAAGCAACCCCAGCTCCCTCAGCCTCTCCTCACAGGGCAGTGCTCCAGACCCCTCCCCAGCCTCGTTGCCCTTCTCTGGACACATCCAAATGTCTCAATGTCCTTCTTGAATTGAGGAGCCCGGAACTGGACACAGGACTCAAGGTGTGGCCTAACCAGTGCAGTGTACAGAGGCAGAATGACCTCCCTGCTCCTGCTGGCCACGCTGTTCCTGATGCAGGCCAGGATGCCATTGGCCTTCTTGGCCGCCTGGGCACACTGCAGGCTCATGTTCAGCCTACTATCAACCAGTACCCCCAGGTCCCTTTCTGCCTGGCTGCTCTCCAGCCACTCTGACCCCAGCCTGTAGCACTGCCTGGGGTTGTTGTGGGCAATGTGTAGCACCCGGCACTCAGAGCCTCAAAGTATTGATCAGCACTGATGAGCTCCCCACTCAGGTTGCTCCCCTCCAGACTGAACAGCCCCAATTCTCTCAACATCTCCTCCTCACAGAGATGTTCCAGTCCCCTCAGCATCTTTGTAGCCCTACAAAGAGCTAAGTGAAGAGAGAAAGAGCAGCCAGGTGGCTGAAGAGATGGGATGAAAGGAGTGGGGGTGGCCACTTCAGCAGAGGTAAAAAAAACCTGGGGGGGGGGGGGAAGGGGAAAAAAAAAAGATAGAAATCAATTCCTACTAAATGAAGCAGTGCTGAAACATCCTGGAAGATGTCTCTCCAGTTCATTGGGGAGTGAGCAAAGGTCTGAAAATGCCACCAGTCGTCTTTCCAGCTACATTTTGCAACAGCTACAGGAACCAGGGGGGGAAAAACACAAAACCAACAACCAACCAAGAAGTGAAAAAAAAAAAAAAAAAAAGAAAGAAGTTGTGTGGCAAATGATTCAACATTTTGAGTCAAGGCTTCTTTCCATGTGCATGTTCTGTAATAGCTTTACTACTTCCCACACCCTTCTATTTAAGTTATTATATCAAGGCCATGATAATGGCAGCAGTAAAAGCCCCACACAAACCCCCACCAGCCAGAGGGAAGGATCTCTGTGGTGGTGATTGGTTTGCTGGCCAGAGCTGCAGTGCAGCCAGCCTCACTCCCCACACTCAGCAGGGAACTGCTGCAACCTTCTTGTCCAGCTTCCCTGCCCTGGACATCTCAGCACCTCTGGGATAACAAGGAAGCTACTACAACAAGCTTGAAGTGATCCAAGAACAGAGGAGACCTTCTTGTTCTCCACAACTCCCTGAAGGGAGGTTGTAGCCAGGAGGGGGTTGGTCTCTTCTGCCAGGCAAGCAGCACCAGAACAAAAGGACACAGTCTCAAGCTGTGCCAGGGAAGGTTTAGGCTGGAGGTTAGGAAGAAGTTCTTCATAGAAAGAGAGATTGGCCATTGGGATGTGCTGCCCAGGGAGGTGGTGGAGTCCCCATCCCTGGAGGTGTTTAGGCAGAGGCTGGATGGGGTGCTTGGTGCCATGGTTTAGTGGATGAGATGGTGTTGGATGACAGGCTGAACTTGATGATCTTTGAGGTCTCTTCCAACCTGATTCTATTCTATTCTATTCTATTCTATTCTATTCTATTCTATTCTATTCTATTCTATTCTATTCTATTCTATTCTATTCTATTCCATTCCCTTCTAATTCCATTCCATTCTATTCTCATTCCATTCTATTCTCATTCCATTCTATTCTCATTCCATTCTATTCTCATTCCATTCTATTTTATTCTAAAGCAGTGCAAACATCAGAGGTGGAAGTCAACAGGACAGAATCATCATGCAGGTTGGAAAAGACCCTTGAGATCAGCAGGTCTAAGCACTGACCCTGCTCTGCCAAATTCACCACTCCACCCTATCAGAGGAGAGCTGACGAGGAAGGGATTTGTCCTCCTCTCTTCAGAGCCTCTCAATTCCATTTCCAGCAACCAGGCTGCCTGCTTCTCCTCCTTGGGTCCATTCAAACAGAATGTTCTTGTTCCTCCACACATTTCCTTGCCAACTTCCCTCCACTCTCCATTGATGGTTGTTGGCAAACAGGAGCACAGAGAGTACCCGGCAGAGCCGCACACGCCGCGGGCACGAGCTCATACAACTGCTAAAAATTGACCATTTTAAATAGATCTGAAAGCTCCTCAGCAAGGATCTCCAGAATTCATAGAGCTCAACACTTCTGATCAAAGCTTTCAGCTGGGAGTCTTAGGGGGAGAACATGGGAGGGTTATTTTTGGGGGGGTTGTTCTTTGAATCACAGAACCGTTTGGGTTGGGAGAGACCTCAAAGCTCATCCAGTTCCAACCCCCTGCCATGGGCAGGGACACCTCCCACCAGCCCTGGCTCTTCAAGGCCTCATCCAGCCTGGCCTTCAACATCTCCAGGGAGGGAGCATCCACAGCCTCCCTGGGCAACCTGTCCCAGTGTCTCCCCACCCCCACTGTCAAGAATTTCTTCCTCATCTCCAGTCCAAACCTCCCCTCCCTGAGCTTCAGTCCAGTCAATCCAACACTCCTCTGAGAAAGAGGCTTCTCCAGCACCTGCCTTGTCCTCAGACACCACTGTGAGGTGAAGGAACACACCCTGCTCCCTTGGCCACCCTCTCCTGTAGTCCCTTCAGGTACTGAAAGGCTGCTCTAAGGTGTCCCTGGAGCCTTCTCTTCTCTAGATTGAACAACCCCAACTCTCTTGGCCTGTCCCCATAAGGGAGGTTCTCCAGCCCTCTGATCATCTTTGTGGCCTTGTCTGGACCCTCCCTAACAGTTCCATGTCCTTCTTGTGCTGGGGGCACCAGAACTGGCTGCAGTGCTGCAGGTGGGGTCTCAAGAGAGCAGAGCAGAGAGACAGAATCCCCTCCCTGTCCTGCTGCTCTCACTCCTTTTGATGGAGTCCAGCACACAGCTGCCTTCTGGGCTGCCAGTGACCATTGCTGGCTCGTGGGGAGTTTGCCATCAACTGACAACCCCAAGTTCCTCAAAGCCTCACCCATTCTGGCCTTGAACACTTCCAGGGGTGAGGCATCCACAGCCTGTTCTTGGCTTTCAGCTTTTTGATCCCATTCTGGGGGTGATTTGTGGACTGGCTGGTGTTTTGCTCCTCCAAAGAGCAGAGCCTGCAGGGTTTAACATGTCCAACTTCACTCACAGTGGCTGTAACCATGGCCTGCAGACAGGACACTGCTTGGATGTGGTGTGTCATGTGCTGCAGGTGGTTATGTGCACACAAAATCAAAGGAGGAGCAGAGATGGAGCTGAAATCCCACAATGGTTTGGGTTGGAAGGGACCTTAAGGATCATCTAGTTCCAACCCCCCTTTCATGTCTTTCCTTAAGATTTCAAGTCAAAAGTTTCCATCACAAACTGAGTTGCCCAGGGAGGTCATTGAGGCCTGGAGATATTCAAGCTCAGGCTGGACAAGGCTCTGAGCAACCTGCTCTGGTGGAGGATGTCTCTGCTGGCTGCAGGAGGGTTGGACTGGAGGCCCTTTGGAGGTCCCTTCCAACCCAAACTCTTCCATGATTCAGTTGATATAGTGCTGGAGTTTCAAAGCTGTTCTTTGACAGTGCCCTCACCCAAGTGTGCCAAAGAAATCTCATGGCTGTTGGGAGAAGGAATGGCTCTCATATGGACCAAGAGCTGGGGATGGAGGGTGGGCATATGTTGTTAATTTTCACCATGGAGAGAGCTGAAGATCTGTGCTTGAAGATATGTTGCTCTTCAACACCATGGAATGATTGGGAAAACAGAGTGGTTGGTAAGTGGCAGCTTGTTGGCAAGTCCAAAGTCTTCAGAGTGGTGAAGATCTATAGAAGGATCTTGTGGAATTAGTGACTTGGTGATAAATTGGCTGTGGACTAATAGAGAGTGATGCATATGGGTGGAAAAAAATAGTTTGTGCCTCACATGTGAATGCTGAGCTGCTGGCTGCTGATTGCTGCCTGCAAACAAGATCTGGTTATTATCATAAATAGCTGGATGAAAACATTGGCTCAGCAATGGGCCAGCAATCAAAGCACATGTAAGGAAAAAAGGCTGAAACCCACAGAGATGCCACAAGAGGGACCTCTGACAAAGGCAGGGAGTGACAGGACCAGAGGTAGTGGCTTCAAACTGGAAGAAGCTGGACTGAGATTGGACATGGAGGGAAAACTCTTCCCCAGGAGGGTGGTGAGGCACTGGAACAGGTTGCCCAGAGAAGTTGTGGAGGCTCTGAGCTCAGAGGTGTTTAAGGCCAGACTGGATGGGGCCTTGAGAAATCTGGTCTAGTAAGAGGTGCTCCTGGCCATGGCAAGGGGTGTGGAACTGGATCACAGAATGTTAGGGGCTGGAAAGGACCTCTGGAGATCATCCAGTCCAAGCCCCCTGCCAAAGCAGGATCAATAAGGGCAGGTCACACAGCAATGCATCCTGAGAAGGAAACTCCACAACCTCTCTGGGCAGCCTGCTCCAGGGCTCTGACCCCCTCACACCAAAGAAGCTTCTCATCTTCAGGTGGAATCTCCTGTGTTCCAGCTTGTATCCATTGTTCCTTGGCCTATCAGTGGGCACCACTGAAAAGAGCCTGGCACCTTCACCTTGACATGCACCCTTCAGATAGTTACTGACATTGATCAAATCCCCTCTTACCCTTCTCTTCTCCAGACTGACCAGCCCCAGGTCTCTCAGTCTCAGATCTTTAAGATCCCTTCCAACCCAAACCATTCTCTGACCCTATCTCCAAGCACCTGGACATTGTCCTGAACCCCAAAGATCTCAGTGGAGCAGAGTCTACAGCAGCCTGATCACAGCAAAGCTGCTGCTCTGAAGAAGAGCAAGAGCTTCAGAGGAACAAGGCAGCCCAGCACCTTCACCCAGCAACACTTTAATTGCTATTGACTGCTCTGACTTGCTAATTAGCAGTTCTGATTACAAGACACTGCTGCAACTGGCTGCTCCTGCAGCTATCTGGCTGCACACGAGGTGCCTACAGCTGCTCAGCAACACCCAAACCCCTCTGACTGACCTGGCACTGATGCTGCTGACAGTGCTTCTGCAGCACATCCCAGGGCACACAGGAGCTCTGCTAGAAGGTCTCCCAGCTGAAACACAGCAGCAGCAGCACTCAGGAGCCCTTTTGCTGAGGTGGGGCTGTCATCTTCTGAGCTCTAAATGCACAGTGGAGAGTTCTGTCATTTAAATGACACCTCGAATGCTGCATCCAGTTCTGCTGTCCTCTGCATAAGGACACAGAGCTGTTGGAGTGAGTCCAGAGGAGGCCACAAACATGATCCAAGGGCTGAAGCACCTCTGCTATGAGGACAGGCTGAGGGAGCTGGGGTTGTTCAGCCTGGAGAAGAGAAGACTCCAGGGGGCCCTTAGAGCTGCCTTCCAATACTGAAGGGATCCTACAGGCAGGCTGGAGGGTGTCCAGAGACAGGACAAGGAGGAATGGTTTGAAGCTAAGGGAGAACAGGGTTAGCCTGGTTCTCAGGAAGAAGTTCTTCAGTGTGAGGGTAGTAAGAGTCTGGACCAGGTTGCCCAGAGAGGCTGTGGTTGCCTTCTCCCTGGGGGTGTTCAAAGCCAGACTGGATGGAGCCTTGAGCAGCTGAGTGTGTGACCTGCCCTAGGTTCTCCTGCTCTGGCAGGGGGATTGGACTGGAGGACCTCTGGAGGTCGCTTCCAACCCCTACCAACCTGTGACCCTGTGCTTCTGTTGTGCTCCTAACAAGACCCCTGCACAGCTACCTGAAGCCAGTGCAGCTGACTGTTCAGCAGCATTTTCCCCTTTTCTGTAAGAGAGAAGACAAAAAAAAAAACAACCAACAACAACAACAAAAAAAAACCCAAACCACCAACTTTCTGGTGGAAGAAAAACCACTTCAGGAGAAGACAATTTCTAACATGACACAGAACAAATGGGCAGGAGTCTGTAAGAGGAAAATATACCAACCAAACCAAAAAAGCCTCTTTTCCCTCTCAATTCTCTGTCCAAACAGCATTTCAAACATTAAAAGCCTGCCCACATAGCAGAACAAAATGATCAGAAAAAGTTTTCAAAGTGCTGCAGTACATTGCTGGCTGCTTCTGCAGATGACTCACCTATTAGAAGAGAGTCCCCTGAATGGGATTCCATAATTGGTTTTGACAGGGGAGGTTTGGATCTGTGGGAAGAAGGAAGAAGCATCTCTGAGCAGTTGAGCTCCTTTAGCAGTGTGGCTTACATTTCATTTAACACACAGATTCGTGTGTGTGTGTGTGTGTGTGTGTGTGTGTGTGTGTGCTGAAAAGCAGAGCAGAGAATTCCTCTGCCCTCTACTGGAAACCAAAACCTTTGCAAGGTAGACTTTGAGTCGCAGCTGAGTTTCACAGCCCAGGACTCTTCAGTCTAGAGTGCCATCATAGTATCTGTCAGGGTTGGAAGGATCATCTAGTTCCAACCCCCTGCCATGGGCAGGGACACCCCACACTACATCAGGTTGGCCAGAGCCTCATCCAGCCTGGGCTTAAACACCCCCAGGGACGGGGCCTCAACCACCTCCCTGGACAACCCATTCCAGGGCTTCACCACTCTCATGGGGAAGAACTTCCTCCTCACGTCCAGCCTGAATCTCCCCACCTCCAGCTTCATTCCATTCCCCCTAGTCCTATCACTACCTGAGATCCAGAGAAGTCCCTCCCCAGCCTTCTTGTAGGCCCCCTCCATATACTGGAAGGCCACAATTAGGTCACCTCGGAGCCTTCTCTTCTCCAGAGGTGATCTTTGAAGAGAGATCCAGACACTCTCTCCAAAGATCCCCTAGGAGCCTCATGCAGTCATTCCAACAGGATATTCATGCCCAGTACCAGCTCTCCTACCTCTCCAACTGAAAGACTAAATGGCCTCTAATCATTGTGAGGCTTCCATTAAGCCTGATTGCTTCCCTGCAGCCCCCACATATCAGCTTCTCCAACTTGGAACAGCTGGACAGTTACTCCCTCCCTGCGCAGCCTGTTGCAGTGTTCCAGCACCCTCATGGTGCAGAACTTGTTCCTCACATCCAACCTAGATCTGCTCTGCTCTCATTTCAAACCACTGTTCCTCATCCTGTCCCTGCAGGCCTTTGCAAACAGTCCCTCTGCAGCCTTCTTGTAGCCCCCTCAGGTACTGGAAGGCTGCTCCAAGGTCTCCCTAAAGCCTTCTCTTCTCTTCTCCAGGCTGAACAACCCCACCTCCCTCAGCTTGACCCCCTAGCAGAGGTGCTCCAGTCCCCTAGTCATCTCCAGCAGGTCCATGTCCTTGCTGTGTTGAGGGCTCCAGAGCTGGATGCAATGCTCCAGGTGAGGTGTGACCAGAGCAGAGGGGCAAAATCACCTCTGTCCATCTGCAAAGCCCCATCCCTGGTGATCTTTGAAGTCAGGCACAAGGCTCTGAGCAACCTGCTCTAGTGAAGGGAGTCCCTGCTGACTGCAGGGGGCTGGACTAGATGACCTTTGGAGGTCCCTTCCAACCCAAACCATTCCAGGATCCTGTGCACAACTACCTACATGAGGAACCCTTTACTCCAAGCCCCAGAGCAAGAAAAGCTCCTCAGGAGAGAGATGAAAGAGCTGCAATTGGCAGTTCAGGACATGCTGCTCAGCTGTAGCCAGCTGCCCACAGCCAGCCACAAGCACTGCACTTACTTGATGTGATGGATTTTTCGTGCAACTATCATGGGAAAATCCACTTCAAAATATTTCTTGGGAAGAAGATTTTCATCCTGAGAATTGGAGCAAGACCCCAGAATTAGGGACATTCAAGTCTCACATGCACCTGACAAGAAGACAGAACCCTCAGTCCGAAGGGGCTGATTTTAGCTCACGCTGGCATGCATCCTACAGCCTAAGTAAGACCCAAAGCAGCTGTGAGACATGAGAATGCCCTCTAGGCACGAAGAAATGGGCTCACAGCTCGTGTGATGCAGCAATCCAAGGCACCAGACCACTCACAAATACATCATCAGGACCTAGGGGAGCACAGCAACAGGAAACATTTCCCTCCCATCTTCAGTGCCACCTTCTCACAACGGAATTGAGGACATTTCACAGAAACAGAGTGGTTTGAGTTGGAAGAGACCTTTGAGATAGAGGAGTCCAACCCTTAACCCAGCACTGCCACAGCCCTCAGCACCACTTCTCCATGGCTTTCAAATCCCTGCAGGGATGGGGACTCCACCACTGGCCTGGGCAGCCTGGGCCAGGCCTTGACAACTCTCAAGGTGAAGAAATTGTTCCTCACGTCCAACCTAAACCTCCTCTGGGGCAACTTGAGGCCATTTCCTCTTATCCTATTGTTTGTAACTTGGGGGAAGAGACCAACCCCACCTGGCTCCAACCTCCATTCAGGGAGCTGTAGAGAGCAATGAGGTCTCCCCTCAGCCTCCTCTTCTCCAAACTACACAACCTCAGTTCCCTCAGCTGCTCCTCACCAGCCCTGTTCTCCAGACCCTTCACCAGCTTTATTGCCCTTCTCTGGACCTGCTCCAGCTCCTCAATGTCCTTCTTGGAGAGAAGGGCCCAAAACTGACCCCAGCTGAGGTGTGCAGGTTCACCCAGAAGGAAACCACATTCCAGTTTGTCCTCAAGCCCAGAGGCAGCCTACAAGCACCCAATGTCCCTCGACCACAAAAGCAGGGAAAACCTCTTTACTTCACAGAATCATGGAAGGGTTTGGGCTGAAAAGGGACCTCAAAGATCATCCCCATAGGCAGGGACACCTTGCTGATGTTACTCTCTGACACCCTGAGCTGTACCAAGTCTCTCCCTCTGCAGCAATCCTTTTGTGATGGTTATGTGCTGCTAGTTCAAGCTGCTCAGCCTCTGAAGAGTTGAGAATCCCTTCTGAATCAGGAGGCAGAAGACTGAAGCTCTTGGTTAATTTGGTCTGAAGCTCTGTTATTTGTACCACACCTGCTCTTTATAAGAAGAAAGAAATGGAATTACAGGCCCCATTAAGCTTTTTTAATCACTGTGACAGGGCAGTTACTAAAACTGTGCATTAACAGCTGCCACAGGAGAGCAGGGAAGAGAAAAAGCTTCACAGCTCAAAAAATATTCCTTCTTTTTCCCCATCCACTGACTGAAATGCACTGAATTGTGGGCAGGCAAAATGCAGCTGACCTCCCTAGGCTTTCTGGTGGGTGACAGCCCTCAGGCTGTGCTGCCATTCACCCAGAACTGGACAGGAATAAACTGAATGAAATCCAACAAGGCCAAGGGTAGAGTCTGGAGTCTGGGAAAGAACAACCCCATGGACCAGGAAAGGTTTGGGGCTGATCTGTCGGAGAGCAGCTCTGGGTAAAAGGACCTGGGGGACAACAGGACACCCACAAGACAGCAGTGTGGACAAGGACAACTGCATCCTGGGGTGGATTAGAAAGGGAGTGCTGAGTAGGTCAAGAGAGGTTCTCCTCTCCCTCTACTCTGCCATGGTGAGGTCACATCTGGAATATTGTGTCCACTTCTGGGCACCTCAATTCAAGAAGGATCTCAGGGAACTGCTTGAGAGAGTCCAGCACAGAGCCACAGAGATGCTGAAGGCAGTGGAACATCTCTTTGCTGAGGACAGGCTGAGGGAGCTGGGGCTCTTTAGCAGAGGAGCCTGAGGGGTGCCCACATTCATGGTTATAGAGATGCGCAGGGCAGAGCTTGGAGGATGGAGCCAGGCTGTGCTCAGTGATGTCCAGTGACAGGACAAGGGTCAATGGGTGCAGGCTGGGGCAGAGGAGGTTCCACAGGAACAGAAGGAAAAAGTTTTTCACTGTGAGGGTGCAGAGCCCTGGAGCAGGCTGCCCAGAGAGGTTGTGGAGTCTCCCTCTCTGGAGACTTTTAAAACCTGCCTGGATGTGTTCCTGTGTGACCTGCCCTGGGGGATCCTGCTGGGGCAGGGGGGTTGGACTGGATGGTGTCTGGAGGTCCCTTCCACCCCTGGCATTCTGTGACTCTGTGATTCTTCCTGAAACCAAATCTACAAGTGTAAATGTTAATGAGAAGACAAGGTGAGTTAGAGGTGTGTTCCCAATGATGCTATCATGTAACACCTGAATAACCTGAACCTGTACCCGTGCAGACAGACAGACACAGAGATAAATTTACTCAGGGGGATGTGTCAACCCAGCCTCTACCACCTTACCCTTGCTACTTTATTCCCATTTTAAAATAGGATTACAAAACCAAATGGAATCTTAAGGCTTAAAGAGAACAGCAAAACTTGGAGTTCAGGCTCCTGAAGCCCACTAGAGGTCAGCTTCACGTGAGACAAGTATGGAGGTTGGAGCCAGGTTGGGGTCAGTCTCTTCCCCCAGGAAGAAGTGGCAGAGAGGAAATGGCCTTAAATTGCACCTGGGGAGCTTTAGGTTGGACATCAGAAGGAACTTCTTGGCTGCTCTGAAAGGGTTCTCAAAAAGTGGAACAGGCCACCCAGGGAGATGGTTGAATCCACATGCCCAGAGGTGTTTCTAAGATGTGGTGCTGAGGGACATGGGTTAGCACCAGCCTTGGCAGAGCTAGGGAATGGGTGGACTCAGTCTTAAAGATCTTTTCCAACCAAAATGATTCTATGATTCTAAATCTAAATTCTGTCTGTCACATATCTTTGGGGGGCAAAGGCAGTGAAACCACAGCCCCTCCTTCACTGAGCTTTCAGGTGCCTAAACTCATCCTAAGCAAGCTGAGGAGCAAGGCAGGGCAGCCTCAGGCACCCCTTCGCAGAGGGGTGCTTCAAGCAATGCACATATTTGCCTTCAGCTGCTTGCCCTCAGCCCTCCTTACCTTTAACCTCCAGAACAGGGTGTCCATGCCAGCACCAAGATTGACAATCTGGCAGTTGCAGTCTGTCTTCTTTAGAAAAGCTTTGATCAGGTAACTGACTCCATGAACACGAGCATAGTAGCCTGCCAACAACAACAAGTTTGGCTTTAAGTGTTATGTTCATGTAATATTTGATGTTTAGAATGGAGAATAGAATAGAATAGAATAGAATAGAATAGAATAGAATAGAATAGAATAGACATTAACCAGGTTGGAAAAGACCTTTGAGATCATCAAGTCCAACCTATCATCTAACACCATCTCATCAACTAAACCATGGCACCAAGCACCCCGTCCAGCCTCTTCCTAAACACCTCCAGGGATGGGGACTCCACCACCTCCCTGGGCAGCACATTCCAATGGCCAATCTCTCTCTCTATGAAGAACTTCTTCCTAACCTCCAGCCTAAACCTCCCCTGGCACAGCTTGAGACTCTGTCCTCTTGTTCTGGTGCTGCTTGCCTGGCAGAAGAGACCAACCCCCACCTGGCTACAACCCCCCTCAGGGAGTTGTAGACAGCAAGAAGGTCTCCCTGAGCCTCCTCTTCTCCAGGCTAAGCAACCCCAGCTCCCTCAGCCTCTCCTCACAGGGCTGTGCTCCAGACCCCTCCCCAGCTTTGTTGCCCTTCTCTGGACACCTTCCAGCAGCTCAACATCTTTCCTAAACTGAGGGGCCCAGAGCTGGACACAGGACTCAAGGTGTGGCCTAACCAGTGCTGAGCACAGGGCCAGGATGATCTCCCTGCTGCTGCTGGCCACACTGCTCCTGATGCAGGCCAGGATGCCATTGGCCTTCCTGGCTGCCTGGGCACACTGCAGGCTCATGTTCAGCCTAACACTCAGTGAGATTTTTTTAGGTAACTGTAAAGTCTTTGCCTATTTTCAAAAATGGTGTTTCTTAGGAAGAATAATTTGCTTTTTAAAGGCACCTAAGCATGTATTGGTAGGGGGGAGCATCCTCAGGAGCAGGTGAGCAAGAGGTATTTAAAGAGGTACAGGTCTGGTGCTGAGGGTCATGGTTCAGCAGTGGTAGCTTAGCAGCAGGGGTGGGACTGTGAGCTCTAGGCAAGTGGTTGGACTTGATGAGCCCAAAGGCTTCTTCCATCCTCAACAATTCTACAATTCTAAGGCAAGAGCCAAGGAGAAGACTCCTCCACCCTCAACAAACTTCCCCCTTTACACTGAGCATGAAATGTATAGGATGGGATTCACCTATAGCCACCTTGGGGCAGCTGCTCTGTCTGACTCCACACTGCTGCAGCCCACAGCTAAGATTCTGTCCCAGCAAAGGCAGGACACTAACAAAATGTGATTAAAGAGGACTTCTTGCATACAGCAAAGTTTTAGCCAAGTTTCACCTCCAGCCAAGCACAATAACTCTAGCTGGTGGGTGTGTGTGCACACCTCTGCAGAGAGCAGAGCTGCTGTACCCTGCTGTCCTGCTTTGTAGAGATTTCTTCAAGCTCAGACATCACATTCAGCATGCAGGAAGGAAAGGATCAGAGTTTTGCTTTACAGAACAGGATGTGAAAGATGAGACACATGATGGAATTACTACTTTGAAGAAGTCAATAAGATTATTGTGTGGCCAGCAGCTCAAGGGAGGTTCTCCTCCCCCTCTGCTCTGCCCTGGTGAGGCCACAGCCGAAGTATTTGGTCCAATTCTGGGCTCCCCAGTTCAAAAAGGACAAGGACTTGCTGGAGAGTGTACAGCAAAGGGCTACAAATATGATTAGGGAACTGGAACATCTCTCTTGTGAAGAAAAGCTGAGGGACTTGAGGCTTTTTAGCCTGGAGAAGAGCAGCCCCAGAGGGAATCTGATCAATGCTCAGCAAGAGATAAAGGCAAGAGGGCAAGAGGCTGGGGCCTGGCTCTTGTCACTGGTGCTCAGTGACACAAGAGGCAACAGGCACAAACTGGAACCCAGGAGGTTCCATCTCAACAGGAAGAGAAACTTCTTTGGTGTGAGGGTGCTGGAGGCCTGAAGCAGGCTGCCCAGAGAGGTTGTGGAGTATCCTCTGGAGAGCTCCCAACCCCACCTGGCCACTGTGATCCTGGGCAAGCTGCTGTGGGTGCCCCTGCTTTAGCAGGGGGGTTGGAATGGATGACCTCCTGAGGTCCCTTCCAACCCCAACTATGCTGGGATTCTGTGAAATCTTCTCCAATTCTTTTATTCCCTTCCTACATTCCACAACACTCAGTGCATGGAAGGTGTCAGACACTCTTCAAGACCCATTAAGAACCCTTTTGCACTGCCCTCATTCACATGCCAACTTGCCTCTGTTAATTTCAGGTGCTTTTCTTTCTTTGGCTTGCCTCACAAAATACTGGATGTAAGGGTCCTTCCAGTAGCCAACACTTACAGCAAACCTGTCCAGCAGAGGGGAGAAAAAAGAAGAGAATTATGATCTAAGGCCACCAAGATTTAGTCCAAAAGCTGCACAGCTGAGAAGGGCTCTCTCTAACCTGCTGCACACATGCAGACAAAGCTTTAAAACCCTTTTGGGTGTGTGGAACTATTTCATTAAAGAAGTTATATAGCTAGTCTAGTAAAAAAGGTGGCTCTTGCCATATTAAACAAGCACATTTTTAATGGCCTCTACACTCTTTGAGGGATTTCTGAAAGGGAAGACCTTAATCTCAAAGATTTCTTCCTTGAGGACCCAGCAAATAGAAGAATTCTGTCTGAAGCTCCCCAGACAGCCCCAGCAGGCACACCACACATCACCCACGTTGAGAGCTGTTTGCACTCATTCCCAGAGCTCACCTGAACACAGCCAACAGAACTTACTAGTTTTACAATGGATTTGTAAAGGTAAACTCGACCACCCATCAGTTTGCTGCTGCACCACCAGCAGGAGGAGAACACAAGGAAGCAACAACAGAAGTAAAACTCACGCCTGTGCACAACAGGGCAATGAAACTCAGCACCCATCCTTCGGAGGAAATCAAGGAAAAGAGCTTTGAAGTCTATCGATTTATCATTTTCTTCTTCCTGAGACATCAATTCTTACTGAAGCTCCTGATCCCACCTATTAGTACAGTTCCAGCGATCACTGCATGCTACCAGCAAACCCTCGGCTGAAAGCTGGGCAGGTATTGAATAGAGAAGCTGGAAAGCTTCTGGCCGGCCCCAGGGCTCAGGCTGCGGGTCCAAATAAAAAGCACCTTCAGACCCAACACCCGCCCTCTCCAAGGGGAACTCTAACCAGGGTTTGAAGTTTATTCTCCCATATTCTCTTCCTGCACAGCTCTGTGTGTTTCCCCGGCCAGCCAACCTTTCTAGCTCCAGGGCTCAGTACAGGGAAAAAAGCATCGGCAGCGCCTTTCCGCGGGGCAGCAGCCGTGAGAAAGGGCTCTCTCCCCTCTCCTCCAGCCGAGCTTCCCGGGAGCCGGTCCGTACTTCGCCGCTTCCCCACCCGCCCTGCCTCCCCTCGCCCCAGTCAGCACCGCTCCAGGGCCAGAGCTCGGTGCCGCGGCACACCGGGAGACATCTGAGGGGCCCGGCCCACCCTACCCTGCCGCTCCCCGCCTCCTCAAAGGCCGCTACCGTTTGCAGACGGACGCGTCCTCGCAGGTACCCCGGACCGCCTCATCCGCCTCATCGAGGTCAGCAGCGGAGATGGGGTCACGGGCGGCAGTCGCCATGGAGGGCGTGAAAGCCGGACCCGGGAAACCTGCGAGGTTCTGCCGCCCGCCGCTGCCGCCACCGCCTCTGCGGCCCGCCCCCGCCGCCCCTCATTGGGCAGCCATCGCAGGGCGGCCCGCCATGGCTCGGCAGCGATTGGTCTACGCCCTCGTCCATTCGTAACGAGACCAATGAGAGCGCGCAGGCCGTGCAGCCTCGCCCAGGAAATACGCCGTGCCGCAAGGGCCGCTGGGAGCTGTAGTCAGGGGGAATAATCGGCGATGAGGCCGCGGAGGATTCTGCCGCTTCTCTCACGCACCGAGCCCGGCCTAGCCACCGCTTCTGCAGCAGCAGCGCCCCGTGATCTTGAGATCCACTGCCCCGTTGCTGCGGAGAGCAAACATGCAGGCCCTGGGCGGGACATCCGTAGTCCCGGCGGCCCCCCCTGTTCCGGGGCCCGGCTGTCCCGCGGGCACGTGACGGGGTGGATGGGGCCGGAAGCGGCTGTGCATTCCGGTGTGGGCGGGGCTGTGAGGAGGAGGCGGTGGCGGGAGGCCGGGCCCGGGCGGCAGGCTGGTGGTGGCGGCGGCGGAGCAGCGGGAGCCCGGCGGGAGGCCGGGGGAACGGCCGCCGCCATGAAGAAGCAGTTCAACCGGATGAAGCAGCTGGCCAACCAGACCGTCGGCAGGTGGGTGGCGGGGCCGGGGTCGAGCGGCCTTGCCTGGCCTGGCTGGGCCCCGGTGGGGCTCGGGCGGCGGCTCCGCTTCGCTTTGCCCTGCGAAGCTGCCAGCGGTGACCGGGCGGAGGCCGTCCGCAATCACGGCCGGGCGCTGGGGCAGGGAGCGGGCACGGCGGCCTTGCCCTCGCCTCTCCCGAGCGGGGCCTCTAGGGGAGGAAAGACTTCTGTCAGCTCCGAGAGCAATTGGCGGGACGGACGGAGAGGCGGCGGGGCCGGTGTTGGTCAGAAATTAACAAATAAAAGCAACAAGACGACTCCCGTTGTCGGTTTTGGAGCCGGGAGCGAGCCCTGGGCGGGTGTCAGCCTCGGCCTGCTGTGAAACCCGGTGTGGGCCCGTGGGTCCCCGGCTGATCCGTTCGTGGGTGTCATCAGCCGCGGGGTTCCCTTCAGCAGAGCCCCGGGGGCTGCTGGTGGAGGGAGCGTCTCGGGAACCCCTCTCCGCAGCGCCGGGGACGCTGCTCAGTGTTGGAGGTCTGTGTCGCGTTGAAGGAGCAGGGTCAGACAGCAGGGTCCCCGGGGGCTGTGGGATGCCGCTCAGCTGGGCACTGTCTCGTCGGAGGGTCGCCTCGGCGTCCCCCGCCCCGAGCCCCACAGAGCTATTTGCATTGTGCGCTTCCTCTCTAGGGTTTGGGGACTTTCATTTCTTTTCTAACTCTTCTAATACTGAGTTGCTTGATCGGTTTCTCCTTCTTTTTCTCATTTAAAATGACTTAAGAGAGCGTGTCCCCTGTGATAAGGAGGTGATGGAGTCACCGTCCCTGGAGGTGTTCAAGAGGGGATTGAACGTGGCACTTGGTGCTGTGGTTTAGTAGTCATGAGGTGTTGGGTGACAGGCTGGACTTGATGATCTTTGAGGTCTTTTCCAGCCTTCTTGATGCTATGATTCTATGACAATGCTTAGCAGCATAACAGAAGCCTTGCAGTTGTGATTGCCTCCAATTTCCGTAGATTTTTAAAGTTCTTTAGACTGATTTTTTTTTTGCGGGAAGAAAGCAGTACCCAGTCAGGGAGTCCCTGCCTGCAGCTCCTCTGGGCTCAACATGCAAATGCTTCTTTACTGCCTTTCTGCTATTCTGTTTCCCCTCCCCCTCCCCCCCACAGAAACTCCTCTCGGTGAAAAGCTGATCTGAAAGTATGTGCTCAAGCTGAAAGGATGAGCTTTCCAGTCAGCTGAAGTCAGACCTTCACGGTCTCCACTTCAAGAACTCACTTAGCTCACTGCTGTTTTTCTCGGGGCTTACCCGAAGAGCAGGCCAAGCGTGGCAGCTCGTGATGGTTAAGTAGGTTTTTAATGGGGTGTTTGTGTTGCTATAAAGGAGAGGTAACTTCCAAAGCATCCCAAAGCAATCCTGGGTCCTTTCATTCCCATTTCACCTAAATTAAAGTTGGTTTTTCATGTTGCTGGGCTAATTGTTGGCGTATACCTTTTCATTTTTGTTTGCATGCATTGAGCCTGCAGCTCCCAAATCCCATGTGGAATTTCAAGTAAATCTGTGTTGTACTGAGCAGGATAAACATCCTGGGCTGCTTTCTGCTTCGAGGGGGAAACAGGAATTAAAGCTGGAGAGCTGTTTGTAGTGGCGTGTGGGCTGGGAGGTTGGGGCTGACCTTTGGCTAAGTGCAGCTGAAGCCTGGTTGGAAGCTTTGTGGCCCTCAGTCGTTTCACAGCTGGAGTTCCCGGGGTGTGGTTGTCTGGGCTCCAGTATTGCTCATGCTTCTTCACCAGGTGCTTGTCTGGTGCCCTCAGCCTGGGTCTGGAGCAGTGAGGTTTCCTAGTTTCATCAGAATACAGAGAAGTGCCTGTAGTTGTTTCATTTTATTGCTGCTTTCTCCCTCCCTTCCTTGCTCTTTCTTCTCCCTCCAACCTCCTTCCCATAAAGCCCCTTACTTTTATGGTTAATATTTTAATCTAATTACTCCAAGACCAGCACAGAGAGAAAATGGAGATGCTTAAATTAATCTGGAAAGCCCAAGTTAAGCTGGAGCAACATAAACTGATTCTGGACCTTTTGGTTCGTTGGTTATTTTAAACTGACCTGAGGAGCTCTCGTGAGACCTCAGCAATGTTATAGCTGAAGAGGTGCATGGTTAGGACCCAGCCAGGTCCCCTGGCAGTTCCCCTCCCTTCACAGAGAGGGGACACATGGGCAGGGACACCTCCTACTAAACCAGATTACTCAAGATCCCATCCAACCTGGCTTTGAACAATCCCAAGCTTGGAGCCTCCAAACTTCTCTGGGCAACCAGTTCTAGTGTCTCATCACCCTCACAGGGAAGAGTTTCTTCCTCATGTCCAGTCTCAATCCAGCTTCTTCCTGTATGAAGCCATTAACCCTTGCCTTGTCAAAAGTCCCTCTCCAGCTCTCCTGGAGCCCCCTTCAAATCCTGGAAGACTGCTCTGCAGTCTTCCCAGAGCCTTCTCTCCTCCAGCTCTCTCAGCCTGTTTTCCTAGCAGAGGTGTTCCAGCCCTTGGATCATCTTTATAAGCTGCCTTGCTTACATCAGCTTCCAAAGGTTGGCATCCTCACCTTCCTTCAAGCAGGGGAATGGCATTTCTGGGCAGCCTGTGAGTCTGCAGGGGCAGTGTTCTAGAGAATGATGACATGTATGTAGGAAACTAATTAAAGAGGGGATTAGCTGAGTGGAACAGGATGCCACAGTAATTAACAGATGAGTTAAATATTTTGCAGCAATTATCCTATGGATGTTGTCAGATGCCTTCAACAAGACAAGTGTTCAATCTGTCCCTGAGTGTTTCTTGTGTGTTTGACAGATTTGGTCTCCAAGGATTTCTGCTGAGGCAAACAAGAAAGCTCTGCTCAACCCATAAAATATCAATTACTTGTCTACATAAATCTGGGGAAAAGGAGGAAGTGAACCAATATCTTTTGCCTTTTATTGAAGGCTGACTGTTCAAGCGCTGCTCCCTCTGGTTTTGCTGGCTGGTGTCAGTGCCTGAGCCAGCCTCGCCTTGGGAGGCGGCCCCAGAGCTCTCTCAGGGCAGCCACAGCTTGAGGAATGAGCTGCAAGTCTCAGCCTGTGGTGGTTCTCGTGTCCTGGTGAAGGGTCTCACATCTGGTCAGAGGAAATTCTCCAGAAGCAGGGCTGCAGAGGGAGGGCTCACCAGGAAATCATGAGCTCCACACGAGCTGAGTTAATGCAGCAAAATAAACTGATGCCTTGACCATGACATACACAGCTGATCACACACAATAACCAACTCAGATCTGACTTGAGTTGGAGCCATATCCAAACTGTAGCAGGAATCACTGGAGATGGCTTGAAGCTTTTAGCTAGGATTGAAAAACTTAAGAGGGAGGGAGGAGGGGGGGAAGACTTGAACCTTCATTCTGAACTTGATGACTTTCAGGTGGCCTGTGCTTCATTGGAGGCCAGGTGTGGAGGTTGCTTTTAGTGGAAATGAGCTGTTGATTCCTCTAAATCTTCATTCATTGGAGGAGGAGAGCTCATCCCCACCCAGAACAGCTCTGTTCCACACATGAAATGTGTGTGCTTCATCTGGGTACAGAGCCTTGTGAAATGGGAGGCATGGAATCGTAGAGTGGGTTGGCTTGGAAGGGACCTCCAAAGCTCATCCAGTCCAACCCCCTGCAGGCAGCAGGGACATCCTCTGCTACAGCAGGTTGCTCAGAACCTTGTCCAGCTTCACCTTGAAGATCTCCAGGGATGGGGCCTCAGCTATCTCCCTGGGTAACCTGTTGCAGTGTTCCAGCACTCTCCTGGTGCAGAACTTGTTCCTCACATTAACACTGTCTGCTCGGCTCTCATTTCAAACCATTGTCCCTCCTGCTGTCCCTGCAGGCCTTTGCAAACAGTCCCTCTGCAGCCTTCTTGTAGCTCCCTTCAAGTACTGGCAGGCTGCTCTAAGGTCTGCCTGGAGCCTTCTCTTCTCCAGGCTGCACAACCCCAGCTCCCTCAGCCTGTCCTTGTAGCAGAGGTGCTCCAGCCCCCTGATCATCTTCGTGGCCTCCCCTGGACCCTCTCCATCAGGTCCATGTCATTCCTGTGCTGAGGGCTCCAGAGCTGGATGGAGCACTGCAGGTGAGGTCTCACCAGAGCAGAGGAGCAGAATTCCCTCTCTCCATCTGCTGGCCATGCTGCTTTTGATGCAGCCCAGGCTGCCATTTGCCTTCTGGGCTGCCAGTGCCCCTTGCTGGCTCATATCCAGCCTCTCACCCACCAGCACCCCCAAGTCCTCTTCTGCAGGTCTGCTCTCAATCTCATCGCTCCCAGCCTATATTGATGTTGAGGGTTGCCCCAACCTAGGTGCAGGACCTTGCACTTTGCCTTGTTGAACCTTGTGAGACCCTCCTCAGCCCACTTCTCCCAGCAGTCTAGGTCCCCCTTGCCAGCATCCATTCCCTCCTTCAGTCTCCTTAATCTCACCACCCAGCTTGGTGTCATCTGCAGACTTGCAAATGTTTTAGTACGTGCTGGCTGATGGATTTGAGGAGGTGAGGAGCTACCTTCCCCTGTGTTTGTACCTTGGGCTGCTCCTGAAGCAGATCCTTGTTCTAGCAGAGCAGCTGTGTGTTAGGCTCAGAAATTCAAAGGTTTGTTGTGTGTGATGGCAACAAGGTAATTCCTCAGCTGAGTGCTCGTCTCCCAGCCTTTGTAAAGCACAAAGGGAGACAGATGGGGATGAGAAGCTGGGGCAGTGCTCTGCTGTAGAGCTGCAGTCATCCCTAATGAAAATGAACCTTCGGAGGTATGGGCATTAAAGGCTTTCAGATGCTCCACTAATAAGCACTTGGAAGTACACAGCTGAGTAATTCATGTGAGGAATGAGCCCGCAGAGGAGCTGGGATCAGGCTGTTTACAGAACAGCAGGCAGGTAATTAATGAGACTCGTTACTATCCAACAGTTCTGCACCAGCAGGCTTCTGGGGACGCGGCTAGGGGCGCTGCTCCCAGCCTGTTGTTCTTTCATCTTTTAGGGGCAATCAGCAAGGGACCGTACAGATTAAGAATAGTTCCAGCCAACTGCTCTGGAAGGCTTGGGTCTGGTGAAGGCCTGTAAGATCAAAATGGATAACTGGGTGGATCTCCTTTCTGTCTGTGCTAGCAGAGATACTCTATCTGCCCTTGGGCTGTGGCAGTAATTTAAACCAGGGACAGGCAGAGCTGACTAATTAGAAATCTGCTAGAGACCACAAACCACTTCGGAGCCTTGTTTTTTAAAGCAGGAAGCTAACTTCTTGTAGCTTCTTTACTAGTTCTCTGTGTTTAAATGCAAATTCTTGTACACACACAGGATTTTCTAGGCCCTGTCCATGACTCTGACTCCACAGGAGTGGTTGAATCTGGCTTTTAATAGCTCCTGCCCTGCATGGAAGCTACTGTGCTGGACTATATTTAGGATTCCTTGAGCCACTTGGCAGGCTGCAAGTTGTGAGTGAGAATTGGTGTTGAGGTAAGGTAATTCAGAGAATCATAGAATGGGTTGGGTTGGAAGGGACCTCCAAAGGGCAACCAGTCCAACCCCTGCAGTCAGCAGAGACATCCTCCACTAGAGCAGGTTGCTCAGAGCTTTGTCAAGCCTTGAAGATCTCCAAGGGTGGAGCCTCAATGCCCTCCCTGGGCAGCCTGTTGCAGTGTTCCAGCACTCTCCTGGTGTAGAATTTGTTCCTCACATCCAATCTAAACCTGCTCTGCTCTCATTTCAAACCATTGTCCCTCCTGCTGTCCCTGCAGGCCTTTGCAAACAGTCCCTCTGCAGCCTTCTTGTAGCCCCCTTCAGGTACTGGCAGGCTGCTCTAAGGTCTGCCTGGGGTCTTCTCCAGGCTGAACAACCCTAGCTCCTTCAGCCTATCTTCATAGCAGAGGTACTTCAGCCTTGGAGCATCCTTCTGGCCCTCCTCTGGACTTGCTCTAAGAGCTCTGTGCCCTTCTTATGCCAGGGACACCAGAACTGGAGGCAGTGTTGGAGGTGTGGGGTCTCACCAGCACGGAGGCAGAGTCTGCTCCGCTTGGTCTCTTTAGGTTGCTGTTTGTCTGCGGCTGAGTGCTCATGAAAAGCAAAGCAGAATCAGCTGCCAGTGTTTATAAATGGTTATCTGAAACATTTCCTGTTTACCTCCTAATGAAGCTGGAGGGCTCTTTAATTAGAGAATTGATGTGGATCTTTCTGGATGCAGATGAATTCGATGGCAGGTTTGGAAAGCCTGAGCAGAGTGACTTGGGAAGAGCTCCGTTTCCCTGGGCAGGCTTTGGGACTCCGTGGAGCTGTCAGGGACGGATGGAAATCAAATTGCCTGCGAGTCCTGGGATGCTGCTGGCAGGGGGAAGGAGTTATCCAAACATCTGTGTCAGGAGCTTGGCACAGGAGCTTTGTATTGACTGGAGCTGGCATCTGCAGCAGCCTAAACTGGTCATTAACTCCTGGCCACCTCGGCGCTACTGGATGGACGGCGAAGTGCAGAACCCTGTGAAATGGATCCCTCGCTCCAAGAAGGACAGTGAGAGGCTGCAGTGGGCCCAGAGAAGGGCAGAAGAGCTGGTGAAGGGTCTGGAGAACAGGGCTGGCAAGGAGCAGCTGAGGGAACTGGGGGTGTTGAGCCTGGAGAAAAGGAGGCTGGTGAGGGGAGACCTTCTGGCTCTCTACAAGTCCCTGAAAGGAGGATGGATTCAGATGGAGTTGGTCTATTCTCCAAAGGAACAAGGGATAGGACAAGAAGAAATGGCCTCAAGTTGCCCCAGGGGTGGTTTAGGTTGGACATGAGGAACAATTTGTTCACTGAAAGAGTTGCCAAGACCTGGCCCAGGCTGCCCAGGCCAGTGGTGGAGACCCCATCCCTGGAGGGGTTCCAAAGCCATGGGGATGTAGTGCTGAGGGCCATGGTTTGGTGGTGACCTGGCAGTGCTGGGTTAAGGATTGGACTCCAGGGTTTTAGAGGTGTGTTCCACCCTTTAGGACTCTTCTCCATGGTTCCATGCAGTGTTTTTCCCAAGATCCAAGCAAACAAAGAGCCAGCAGGCACCCCTTTGACACTGCCTCTCAGCTTCAGCAGGATCAGCAAAGGCTCTGGGCTCTGCACATTTGTCTTTCCTGTGCCCTTTGGGGAAGGCTGACACAGTGCAGGGCCTTGTGCAGCTTGGGGATCTGATTTTTTTTTTTTGTGGCCTCCTCTGGCCCCTGTCCAGCAGGTTCCTATCTGTGCTGAGGACCCCAGAGCTGGCCCCAGCACCGCAGGGGTGTCTCAGAGGGGCAGAATCCCTTCCCTGCCCATGCTGCTGGGGAGCAGCCCAGGACAGGGCCAGTTCTGGGCTGTCAGCACTCAGTGCTAGCTCATGCACCACTTTCAACTCTCCAGCACCCCTAAGCCCTTCAAGAAGATGGTTTTGTGTTTGTTTAATGTCCAGGTTGTTAAAAAAAACCCTTAAGAGTAGAAACTTTGCAGGGCTTGCATCATGGTTTTAATGGGAAATAAGCAGTTGCTTGTGGTGTGCATTGCTGTGCTCACATGGCAGTGTGATGTTCTCTAGAAAGCCAGCTCCTAGAGCAAGGTGCAGTGGTGCTCTGCTGAGGGCTGCAACAGCTTGGGAATTGATGAGTAAGCATTTGCTCAGCCCTCAGCTTCAAGAGCCCTGTTGCTTGTGATCTGATTCCAGACCACATGAAAACCTGGGAACGATGTGGCTTGGCCTTGCCTGCCTTGCCCAGTGGCCACAAGCAGATAGTGTGGGAGGGGTGGGAGGCTCAGATGTCCCGTGGTGTTTCCCACACATGTCCTCATGGCCACCAGCAGTGTCTGTCTCAGGAGTTTCCCAAGCAGAGGTGATTGTCAGTGTCTGACAGCACCACCCTGTGCTGATTCACAGCTTGCATCAGGTTGGAAGGGACCCTCAAAGGTCGCTTTGTCCACACCCCTGCAGTCAGCAGGGACACCTCCAACTAGTTCGCAGAGCTCCACTAAAACGGCTGCACTACACAGAATCCCACAATGCCAGGTTGGAAGGGACCCCAAGGATCCTCTGGTCCAGCCTTTCTAGGTGATGGTGGAGCTGACATGAGCTGACTCAGCACCCTGCCAAGCTGAGCTTTCAAACTGACCAATGTAAGAGACTCCACTGCTTCCCCTGGGAGATGATTCCAATGTCCAACTCTTCTCAGGGGGAAACATTTTCTTCTGGAGTCCACTGGGAGTCTCCCCAGCAGTAACTTGTCCCCATCACCCCTTGTGTTTTCCAACTGAAGAGATCCATCAGCAATGTGCCCTTGTGGCAAAGAAGGCCAATGGCAGCCTGGGATGGATTAGAAGGGCTGTGATGAGTAGGTCAGGAGAGGGTCTCCTGCAGCTGTACTCTGCCATGGTGAGGTCACATCTGGAATATTGTGTCCACTTCTGGGTACCTCAGTTCAAGAAGGATCTCAGGGAACTGCTTGAGAGAGTCCAGCACAGAGCCACAGAGATGCTGAAGGCAGTGGAACATCTTCCTTGTGAGGACATTCTGAGGGAGCTGGGGCAGAGCTTTAGCTTGGAGCAGAGGAGCCTGAGGAGTGTCCTCACTCATGGTTATAAAGATGTGCAGGGCAGTACTGGGAGGATGGAGCCAAGCTCTGCTCAGTGATGTCCAGTGCCAGGACAAGGGTCAGTGGATGCAGGGTGGAGCGGAGGAGGTTCCATGTGAACAGAAGCAAAAGATTTTTCACTGTGAGGGTGCTGGAGCCCTGGAGCAGGCTGCCCAGAGAGGTTGTGGAGTCTCCTTCTCTGGAGACTTTCCAAACCCACCTGGATGTATCCTGGGTGACCTGCCCTGGGTGATCCTGCTGTGGCAGGGGGTTGGACTGGAGGATCTCTGGTGGTCCCTTCCAAACCTCTACTGCTCTGTGATTCTGTGATTTTCCTGAGCAGTGGGTGAAGAAGCTTCAGTCATTTTGCTTCCCTTGATGCAGGCAGAAGATGCTTTTCAAACTTCTCTCCACACACTGGATGTGAAGAAGGACTTTGCTTTAGTTCTGCTGAATGTTGGTGACTTGAGGACACCTTCACAAATGTGCTCTCCAGTAGAGAACCAGCTGAAGCCTGTTGGTCAGAAGAAAAAAGGGATTGTAGAACTGGGCAGCAGGCTTGTGTGCCAACTGCTGAGTGGGCAGAGCATGAAATACTTGGGATGTTTTGTTGCAGGAAGAGAAATTAAAAGATCCCAAAGTCAGGGAATTGGGAGACATCCATTAACCCTCTTGCATTGGTGTCCTTGTCTCCTCTGGCTTTGTTCATCATGCTGCTGCTGCTGAAACAGGTCAGGAGAGTGATAAAATATTCAGCATAGACAGACACAGAGCAGAGGAGCTGCTGGAGCAGCTTCAGCTGCTTGTTTTGTTGGGGGGGGTCAGGACTGTGCAGCCGGGCCTGGGGGAGCACCTGCCTCAGGAGAGCACAAGCCTTAAGATCATAGAATCACAGAATGGGTTGGCTTGGAAGGGACCACAAAGATCACCCAGTTCCAAACCCCCTGACCAGGTTGCTCAAGGCCTCATCCAGCCTGGCCCTGAACATCCCCAGGGAGGGGGCATTCACAACCTCCCTGGGCACCCTGCTCCAGAGTCTCCCCAGCCTCACTGCAAAGAATTTCTTCCTAATCTCCAGTCTCAATCTGCCCTTCTCAAGCTTCAGTGATAAATAAAGTGTCACTTTTCCGGGCAGAGGTTGCTCAGGTGGCTTCACAAGGTTTTAAAGTGTCTGGGGCAGCCACAAGGATTGTGCCAGACCTGACACACTGTGCTTGTCACAGCAGGTAGCTGGAGCCAGACCTGGGAAACACCACAGGGAAGCAGAGTGGGAAAGGAGATATCCTGGGCTGCTTGGTTCATCTGGGAGGGTTTGGTATCTGAACAGTGAAGGTAAAAATATCCTTGGGTGTGCTGTAGTGACAGCTGCACACCAGCACTCTGGAGATGGGGCCCAGCTCTCCTGATACTTACTGCTGTGAACAGAGTAATCACAGAATCATAGACTGGCTTGGGTTGAAAAGGGACCTCCAAAGGACATCCTCCACCACAGCAGGTTGCTCAGAGCTGCCTTCAAGCCTGACCTTGAAGATCTCCAGGGATGGGGCCTCAAACACCTCCCTGGGCAGCCTGTTGCAGTGTTCCAGAACCCTCCTGGTGCAGAACTTGTTCCTAGCATCCAATCTGCTCTTCTCTCATTTCAAACCATTGCTCCTCCTGCTGTCCCTGCAGGCCTTTGCAAACAGTCCCTCTGCAGCCTTCTTGTAGCCCCCTTCAGGTACCGGCAGGCTGCTCTCAGGTCTGCCTGGAGCCTTCTCTTCTCCAGGCTGCACAACCCCAGCTCCCTCAGCCTGTCCTTGTAGCAGAGGTGCTCCAGCCCCCCTGATCATCCTTGTGGCCTCCTCTGGACAGACTCCATCAAGTCCATGTAGTTCTTGTGTTGGTATTGGCCTTTTTGGGGGTGAATCTGGGATTCCTTGGTTCTAGCTGGATCTGGTGGTGGGTCTTTAGTGCAAATCATTTTAATACCAGATGATGCCCAGAGTCACAGTCCTAAAATAGTCATGATTCAGTCAGCTGAAATAGGTAGAAGTGATGTAATGAGCTGTTTCAACCTGATGCTGTAATGTGAGACTTGGAGTTTCTGAAAGCAAATTATTTCTGAGATAGTTCCATGGTATTTTTAGGTTCTGATAATGGATCTGTGACCAGAACCATTCTTCAGAGGTAATTGTATCAGCAAATGCTGAAATGCCAAGCAGGGGACCTTCCGAGGCTGTGGTTAACTGGGAACTGCCTTAATGTGTTAGGAATGTTTCCTAGTGCTGTTCACAGTCTCCAGAGGGAAAGGTTTTTCTCCTGGAAAAGAAGTAGCTCCATATTTGGGGTGTTTTAGGAGAACCTTCAGCCCACCGTGTCAGGTCCTCCAGAAGACAGCAGTTAGCTGTCCCCTCCCTTGCCATGGCACAGCTCCATTCTGATAGCTGTGCAAATGGAAGTGGGTGAGGGTGGGGGGAGGGATTCAGACCCCTGAGCCTGCCAGCAGCTGGTGGTCACAGCTCAGGTGAGTTTGGTTGATTATGGTGCTTGATTACCTCCTTTTGCCAGGGCTGCTTCATTGTTACAGGGTGACAAGCCAGCCGTGACAGCAGGGTTAAATTTGATCCTCGCTGGGGCAGCCAGGTTTGAAGCAGCACTTGCTGTCTAGACAAGACAAAAAGAGGGAACTTTGGAGTATCCTTTTTCTGCTTTGTTGACTGAATTAGAACATTTTGGTTAAAATTTATTCCTTGGGAGCTAAATAGCCTTGCAAGCTTGGAGCTTGTGACTGCTGCTCCACTGCTGCTAAAAGCCTGTCAGAAGAGCTCACAGAATGGTGGGGATTGGGTGGGACCTCTGAAGATAAAGAGTCAGCCCCTCCCCCCTCATGCCAAGGCAGGGTCACCTAGAGAAGGTCACACAGCAGCATGTCCAGATGAGTTTGGAATGTCTCCAGAGATGAGACTCCATCACCCCTCTGGGCAGCCTGCTTCAGGGCTCCATCACCCTTAAATTACAGAAGTTCCTCCTCATCTTCAGGTGGAACCTCTGATCATAGAATCAATAAGGTTGGAAGAGACCCCAAGGATCATCAAGTCCAATCTGTCACCCAACACCTCAGGACTACTAAACCATGGCACCAAGTGCCACATCCAATCCCCTCTTGAACACCCCCAGGGATGATGACTCCACCACCTCCCTGGGCAGCCCGTTCCAATGGCCAACAACTCTCTCTGGGAAGAGCTCTCTGTTGCACTTTGTGCCCATTGCCCCTTGTCCTGGCACTGGGGGCCGCTGACAAAAGCCTGGTTCCATCCTCCTGCCACCCACCCTTGAAGCACTGAGGAGATTCCCACACCCACCCCCCCAGGCTGCTCTTCTCCAGACTAGGAGGAGTTGTGCATCTTCTGCTTGGCCCATCCTGCTGTCTCAACAGGAAAGGACCTTTCAGAAAGACGCCAGCTGGGTGAGGTCACAAGTTCTTCTCCTTAGTGAGGTGGAGCTCTTTTGACCCAGCTTGTTTTCTGGTGAAGTTAATTGCATTGCAAAATGACAGCAACATCCTGGAGTGACTGCAGAAGAGCCAGGGGATCTTGCAAGGAAGAAAAGTGCAGAATCCCTGAATCAGTTTTAGGTGACCTGGTGACCCTTCACCAGCTTTGTTGTCTTTCTCTGGACCTGCTCCAGCTTCTCAATGTTCTTCTTGGAGTGAGGGGCTCAAAACTGAACCCCAGGACTCGAGGTGTTGCCTCACCAGTGCCTCTGCCCTGCTCCTGCAGGCCACATCAATGGAGATCCAGGCTAGGATGCTGGTGGCCTTCTTGGACACACCATGGCTCATCTTCAGCTGCTGTCAACAAGTTCCCAGGTCCTTTTCCACTGGGCAGTTTCCAGCCACTTTGCCTCAAGCCTGGAGCAGGCCACACCTGGAGTCCTGTGTCCAGTTCTGGGCCCCTCAGTTTAGGAAAGATGTTGAGCTGCTGGAAGGTGTCCAGAGAAGGGCAACAAAGCTGGGGAGGGGTCTGGAACACAGCCCTGCGAGGAGAGGCTGAGGGAGCTGGAGTTGCTTAGCCTGGAGAAGAGGAGGCTCAGGGGAGACCTTCTTGCTGTCTACAACTCCCTGAAGGGAGGTTGTAGCCAGGAGGGGGTTGGTCTCTTCTGCCAGGCAAGCAGCACCAGAACAAGAGGACACAGTCTCAAGCTGTGCCAGGGGAGGTTTAGGCTGGAGGTTAGGGAGAAATTCTTCATAGAAAGGGAGATTGGCCATTGGAATGTGCTGCCCAGGGAGGTGGTGGAGTCCCCATCCCTGGAGGTGTTTAGGAAGAGGCTGGATGGGGTGCTTGGTGCCATGGTTTAGTTGATGAGATGGTGTTGGGTGATAGGTTGGACTTGATGATCTCAAAGGTCTTTTCCAACCTGGTTAATTCTATTGTATTGGTGGGGTGCTCGGTACCCAAGTACAAGACCCAACACTTGGCTTTGTTAGGTCTTAATTATCAGGCAATCCATAGGAAACGTTGCCCCTCCCCGAGTAGAAGTTGTGCTTTCTGCGTGACCCGAAGACAGCGAAGGTTTTCACCAGAAGCAGGCGAGCTGGAGGCGTGCAGCTCCTGCCCGCAGCTGACCCTTCCCCGCTTTGCCTCGCCGTAAGCCGATTTCCCACGCAGCTTAAGTGTCCTGAGCCCTGAGGTTTGGGCTAGGAACAGCAGGCTCCGGTAATCCTGCTTTGGTAGCAGCAGCTGCGAGAGCCTGGCGAAGCGCAGTGCGGGTTTCTAGAGCCTGCTCGGACTGAGTCGCGGGCTCCTCTCTAGCGGGAGAGCCGAGTGTGCCGCTGGGGCTGCGGGAAGCAGCGCGGTGCGCAGCCCCGGGCAGGGCAGCGGCGGCGCAGGGCTGCGGGGAAGCAGCGCGGTGCGCAGCCCCGGGCAGGGCAGCGGCGGCGCAGGGCTGCGGGAAGCAGCGCGGTGCGCAGCCCCGGGCAGGGCAGCGGCGGCGCAGGGCTGCTGCGGGAAGCAGCGCGGTGCGCAGCCCCGGGCAGGGCAGCGGCGGCGCAGGGCTGCTGCGGGAAGCAGCGCGGTGCGCAGCCCCGGGCAGGGCAGCGGCGGCGCAGGGCTGCTGCGGGAAGCAGCGCGGTGCGCAGCCCCGGGCAGGGCAGCGGCGGCGCAGGGCTGCTGCGGGAAGCAGCGCGGTGCGCAGCCCCGGGCAGGGCAGCGGCGGGAGGGCTGCTGCGGGAGCAGCGCGGTGCGCAGCCCCGGGCAGGGCAGCGGCGGCGCAGGGCTGCTGCGGGAAGCAGCGCGGTGCGCAGCCCCGGGCAGGGCAGCGGCGGCGCAGGGCTGCTGCGGGAAGCAGCGCGGTGCGCAGCCCCGGGCAGGGCAGCGGCGGCGCAGGGCTGCTGCGGGAAGCAGCGCGGTGCGCAGCCCCGGGCAGGGCAGCGGCGGCGCAGGGCTGCTGCGGGAAGCAGCGCGGTGCGCAGCCCCGGGCAGGGCAGCGGCGGCGCCCTGGTCCTGTGTACCTTGTCTCTAAGCAACACCCACACACGGCGCTGTCTTCAGGGCCTCGCAGCCCGGTAATTGGAGTCCTCCTCTCAGTTGCAGGCTCATTGTCTGACCCGGCTGACAAACTCCCTGTCCTGTTGCTGAAACACAATAAAGGCTCCAGCCGTTAATTGTTAATCAGGGGCCGATCAGAAAATCAGTGCAAAGGCTTCACTGGGAAACGGCAGGCACCGAGAATAATCCCTGGGTTGGCAGTGGCCTGCTAGGCGTTTTTTGGAGAGCTTCAGGTCCCTGAATTCCATGAAATTAAAGGGAATTAATTCCAGCCAGTCTTAAACATCTCCAGGTCCCTAATTTCCCTTAAATTAAAGGGAATTAATTCCAGTCAGTTTTTGGAGAGCTTCAGGTCCCTGAATTCCATGAAATTAAAGGGAATTCATTCTGGTCAGTTTTAAACATCTTCAGGTTCCTAATTTTCCTTAAAGGGAATTAATTCTGGTCAGTTTTAGGTAGCTTCAGGTCCCTGAATTCCATTAAATTAAAGGGGAATTAATTCCAGTCAGTCTTAAACATCTCCAGGTCCCTAATTTCCCTTAAATTAAAGGGGAATTAATTCTGGTCAGTTTTAGGTAGCTTCAGGTCCCTGAATTCCATGAAATTAAAGGGAATTAATTCTGGTCAGTTTTAGGTAGCTTCAGGTCCCTGAATTCCATGAAATTAAAGGGGAATTAATTCTGGTCAGTTTTAGGTAGCTTCAGGTCCCTGAATTCCATGAAATTAAAGTGAATTCATTCCAGGCATGTTTAGATAACTTCAGGTCCCATGAAATTAATAGCAAAAGAAGAGTTTTCCCTGAGTTATTTCAAAGCTTCCAACTCCTCTTTGACTCCTACTTTCTATTCCTACTTCATTGTTCTGCCTTTTCTGTGTTTCCTCCTTTTGCTTCTTGTCTTGATGCAGTCTGGTTCCTTCTCAGAGGCTTTTTCTCTGGCCAGCTTTGTGAATCCCCCAAACTTAAAATAGGCCTGTCTGGCCAGTGGATTAAATTGAGGCCAGCATTACCTTTGCTAAAATGTTCATTTCTGGGCTGGAGTTTTTTGACCCAAGGCAACACGTAGCTGCCACAGCTGCCAAAGTGCAAAGGGGGAAAGTCATAAATCTGCAGAAAGCTGCCCAGGATTTAGCTTTTATTTTCCTTTTTTAGCAGCTGAGTGTATTTTGCTCCTTGCTGTATTTTAGACTCTTCCTCTTCAGGCATGTCTGCTCCATAACAGCTTTGTCTTTGCAAAAGGCACTGCTGCTCCTTGGAGTCTTTCCCAGGGACTGACACTGCAGCCCAGAAAGCCAATCAGATCCTGGGCTGCATCAGGAGAAGTGTGGCCAGCAGGTCAGGGGAGGCGATTCTCCCCCTCTACTCAGCCCTGGTGAGTCCCCACCTGGAGTACTGCCTCCAGTTCTGGAGCCCCTATTACAAGAGGGATCTGGAGGTACTGGAACGTGTCCAGAGAAGGGCCACGAGGATGAGCAGAGGGCTGGAGCACCTCTTCTATGAGGACAGACTGAAAGAGTTGGGGCTGTTCAGTCTGGAGAAGAGAAGGCTCCGAGGTGACTTAAGTGTGGCCTTCCAGTATCTGAAGGGGGCTACAAGAAGGCTGGGGAGGGACTTCTCAGGACATCAGGTAGTGATAGGACTAGGGGGAATGGAATGCTGCTGGAGGTGGGGAGATTCAGGCTGGACATGAGGAGGAAGTTCTTCCCCATGAGAGTGGTGAAGCCCTGGAATGGGTTGTCCAGGGAGGTGGTTGAGGCCCTGTCCCTGGAGGTGTTTAAGCCCAGGCTGGATGAGGCTCTGGCCAGCCTGATCTAGTGTGGGGTGTCCCTGCCCATGGCAGAGGGGTTGGAACTAGATGATCCTTGTGGTCCCTTCCAACACTGACTGGTACTATGATACCATGACTTCACAAGCCTGGAATGGCTCAGGTTGGAAGGGGCCTTTAGAGATCAGCCACTCTAACCTCCCCACCATGGGCAGGGGCACCTCTCAATTAAACTCAGCTGCTCAAGGCTTCATCCAGCCTGGCCTTGAACCCCCACCCAGGGAGGAGGCATCCACAACCTTCCTGGGCAGCCTGTTCGAGATTCTCACCACCCTTGCACTGAAGAACTTCCTCCTCAGATCCAGTCTAACCCTGTTCTCCCTCAGCTTCAAACCATTCCCCCTTGTCCTGTCTCTAGACACCCTCATGAGAAGTCCCTCTGCAGCCTGCCTGTAGGACTCCTTCAGGTATTTTGAGTTAGGATGTGTGTTAACAGGGCCACTAACACTGGCTTGAGTGAGGGGGTGACCCACCTGTCCTGTGGTTGGAATTAAAAGTGGAGTGTTGCTTGTGAGTTCAGGAGGGCTTTTTGGTAGTTCTTTAGTAAGTTTGCAGATGACACCAAGCTGGGGACAGGAGTTGATCTGTTTGAGAGTAGGAGAGCTCTGCAGAGGGACCTGCTCTGGCTGGACAGAGTCCAAGGGCATGAGATTTAACACATCCGAGTGCCAGGTTCTGCACATTGGCCACAACAACCCCAGGCAGTGCTACAGGCTGGGGTCAGAGTGGCTTGAGGGCAGCCAGGCAGAAAGGGACTTGGGGTACTGGTTAACAGTAGGCTGAACATGAGCCAGCAGTGTGCCCAGGCAGCCAAGAAGGCAAATGGCATCCTGACCTGTATCAGGAACAGTGTAGCCAGCAGGAGCAGGGAGGTCATTGTGCCCTGTACTCAGCACTGGTTAGGCCACACCTTGAGTCCTGTGTCCAGTTCTGGGCCCCTCAGTTTAGGAAAGATGTTGAGCTTCTGGAAGGTGTCCAGAGAAGGGCAACAAAGCTGGGGAGGGGTCTGGAGCACAGCCCTGTGAGGAGAGGCTGAGGGAGCTGGGGTTGCTTAGCCTGGAGAAGAGGAGGCTCAGGGAGACCTTCTTACTGTCTACAACTCCCTGAAGGGAGGTTGTAGCCAGGTGGGGTTGGTCTCTTCTCCCAGGCAACCAGCACCAGAACAAGAGGACAGAGTCTCAAGCTGTGCCAGGGGAGGTTTAGGCTGGATGTTAGGAAGAAGTTCTTCCCAGCAAGAGAGATTGGCCATTGGGATGTGCTGCCCAGGGAGGTGGTGGAGTCCCCATCCCTGGAGGTGTTTAGGAAGAGACTGGATGGGGTGCTTGGTGCCATGGTTTAGTGGATGAGATGGTGTTGGGTGATAGGTTGAACTTGATGATCTTTGAGGTCTTTTCCAATTCCTGGTCTAAATAATTCTCATTCAATATTCTAAATGTGAAGGCATTCTAGACCATAGAGGCAGCAGGTGGTTGGGCAAGGGGACGGGCACTGCTCTGAAAGGAGAAGTTGCCAAACCCATGTGTACAAAACTCATGAGCTGTTTTCTTCCCCAGGACCATCAGCTGTGCTCAGGGTCTTCAAACTGCATCACACTCTGCAGCAGAGCCCTTTCTGCTGCCAAGCCTTGACTCCCCAGCCACCCTTCCATGAGTTCCCACCTGTCCTTGTGCTTCCAGGTCTCAGCTCAACACTGAGCTTAAACTGACTGAAAATGGTGTTTCTTCCAGTTGGGCTAGTTCTAGTTGGGTTAGTTCTGATGAGTCCTTTGAGGTGCTGACTGCTGGAGATGCTTGTGGCAGGCAAAGGGAGATGGCAGAAGCCAAAGGTGGGGGGAGGGAGGGAGGACACAGCAACTCTTAGCAGCAGCTCTGCCAGCTGTCACCTGAGTGTTGGTGAAATGTTGGCCCCAGGGTGCAGTTTCATGATCAGCTTCAGCTGGTTTGAAGTAGCTGCTGGTGGCTAAAAGGGACAGATTTCCCCTTTCCCTGCCTAGTCCATGCTGCTGCCAGCTCCCCTGCCCACAGGATGCTGCAGCCATGGGGTAGCCCAGGGAGGGGGCTGGGACGACTGGAAACCACTAATTTCTCTAATTGGATGTAGTTGCAGTCTGAGCTGCCTGTGGAGGCTACAGGTGCAGGGAAGGGATGTCAGGACCTGTACTTGAAGTTCAGAGAAGGGCACTGCTCCAGACGGGACTCCTGGAAGGTTATAGGGAAGCATATGAGGGAAGAATCCAACATTTGCTCCTTGCTGGGAGGGTGGTTTGGTGGTGACTCTGGCTGGCACAAGTTCAGGCTGCTGTGAAGGGACAAGGTGAGCAGCTCTGCAGAGCCAGCCTGGGGAAGGGAGGTGGCCACAGGCTGATTTATTGCTGCTGCTTGGCCCAGGTTAATTTTCAACTAGACCTCCAGCTCTGGTGTGACTCTGGCTGCAAGTGCTGCTTGGGCTGGGAGGATTCCCATCTTGGCATCAGCCAAGTTTGTGTTGGCATAGAGGAGTTGTAAAACTGCACCTGAGAGTAAGGAATGGTGAATTCAGTCATTGCTTGTGTTGCTTCCTGCTCTTGGCCCTGCCATCCAAATTATACCCAGCTAATTTTAGAGGGAGTTACTCTCCATAAGGAAATGGTGGTTGCTTGCTTGGAGAGGGGGAAGGACCTTGTGTGAGCAGAGAGGTTTGGGTGTAAATATGGTGTAGACCTCCCATGGCAGGGGGAGGTGGAGTAGATGATCTCTAAGGTCCCTTCCGTGCTAAGCAAGCGTGCAGGTGATACCAGGCTGAGTGGTGAGGTTGAAAAGGCTGAAAGACAGGATGGCATCCAGGGAGACCCAAGCAGGCTGGAGTTCTGGGTCCAGTTCTGAGCTCCCCAGCTCAAGAAGGACAGGGACTTGCTGGAGAGGGTACAGGAAGGGGCTACAAAGATGCTGAGGGGACTGGAACATTTCTGTGAGGAGGAAAGGTTGATAGAATTTGGGCTGGAAAAGAGCAGCCTGAGGTGGGGGGATCTCATCAGTGCTGATCAATACTTCAAGGGTGGGTGGCAGGAGGATGGGACCAGGCTGTGTTCAGTGGTGCCCAGTGCAGGGCAAGGGGCAGTGGGCACAAACTGGAACATCAGAAGTTCCACTTAAACAGAAGGAGGTAATTTAAGGGTGCTGCAGCCCTGGAGCAGGCTGCCCAGAGAGGTGATGGTGGAGTCTCCAGTCTCTGGAGACATTCCAAACCCACCTGGACATGCTCCTGTGTGACCTTCTGTAGGTGACCCTGCCTTGGCAGGAGGTTGGACTCTGTCTCCAGAGGTCTCTTCAGTCCCTGCCGTTCTGGGATCCTGGGAGCTGTACTAAATCCAAACGTGCTTTACCCGGAGGGGCTGGGGCTCAGCAGGGCCTTGCTGCAGTGACTGCTCCTCCAAGAGTGGCCCTAAAATAGGATTTGGCTCCAGCCATGGTTGTTCTGAATGGCTAAATTTACTGCCTGGCCTGGGAGAGAAGCCTGGGATCCATTTCACTTAGGAAGGAATTTCAGCTCCCCTGATGTGAGCAGTTTGTCATGGGGTTCCCTGCGCTCAGAGCCGCAGCCTGCTTGCTTTCCAAGATGATTATCTCCCTGAAGCTCTGCCTTTAATTAGGGCAGGCAGGCTTCAGTCTTCAGTAGTGGATGGCTGAGATAGAGGACATCAAAGCTGCAGCCTTTAGATTGAGCAACCAAAGTCTGATGGAGAAACCCAACAGAGGAAATTAAGAAGGGGGACGAAAGGAGCAGAAATCTTCATTAAGTGAGACCTGGATGGTGGTTTTGCAGCTCCTGGCCCTCTGAAGATGCACATCTTGATTAATGAAAGGTTTTGATGCCTTGGAGGTGAGGCACCATTTTTCAAAGCACTTCTAAAGGATCACCCCAGTGGTGTTGTGGGGTACATGAAGAAGAGCATGACTAGCAAGGCAAGGGAGGTTCTCCTCCTACTCTGCCTTGCTGAAGACACTGCTGGAGTCCTGGGTCCCATTCTGGGCTCCCCAGTTCGAGAAGGGCAAGGAACTGCTGGAGAGAGTCCAGAGGAGACTGCAAAGATGCTGAGGGGCCTGGAGCATCTCTGTGAGGAGGAAAGGCTGAGAGCCCTGGGGCTGTTAAGCCTGGAGAAGAGTGGCCTGAGAGGGGATCTGATCAATGCTCGGCAAGAGCTAAAGGCTGGAGGGTGAGAGGATGGGGTCAGACCAGGAGGTTCCATCTCAAGAGAAGGAGAAACTTCTTTGGTGTGAGGGTGCTGGAGCCCTGGAGCAGGCTGCCCAGAGAGGTTGTGGAGTCTCCTTCTCTGGAGAGCTTCCAACCCCACCTGGCCATTGTGATCCTGGGCAGGATGCTGTGGGTGCCCCTGCTTGAGCAGGGGGATTGGACTGGGTGATCTCCAGGGGTCCCTTCCAACCCCCCCATTCTGTGGTTAGAAGCTACAGGAACTGCATGGGTTCAAATCAGTGACCTGAGCATCTCCTTGGTATGAAGACTGGTTCTGCACTGAGGCCCTTGCATAGGAAATGAGCTGTTGGGTTGCCTCCTCCAAAACAGCAGCCTTTGGGGAGATTTCTGCTACTGAAGCATCACCAGACTGCTGATGAGAGCCACTTCAGTACTTGTGCAGAAGTTTCTGTCATTCATTTGGGTGAGAAACTGGCAGCAAGGTTGAAGTCTGCTTGGTGAGTGGTGGGCCATAAATACCAAGTAGCTACTAAAAATGGTGGCTATCACCTGCCAGTCATCCTGAAGTGATTTGTAAGATGTTTAGAAGCTCGCAGGCTGTTGGTACCTTGGGTCATGGAGCTCCTTTGGCAAACCTCCAGCCACACCGAGGATCCCTTGCAGTGTGAATGCTGGGGACTCAAACTGGTATTCACTTGGGGCTTGTGTGACATCATGAACTTGGTTTCTGTGGGGAGAAGTTGTACTTGTTCAAACACATTTCTGCTCTGGCTTGTCTTCAAAGTGCTGTGCAGGTGAAACCCAACTCCTACAGCATATCCACAGAGCTGAGAAGATGCCCCAGGCTGCCAAAGGAAGCTAAATAAACCCTTTGGAGTAAATAAACCCTTTGGGTTTGCAAAGTGACCTTTTCTATGTGTGGTCATGAAAGCCACAGCTGGAGGAGCTTTTGCTTTACAGTCACATGTCAAAATCCTTGGATATTTTAAAGATCCTGGGTTCTGAGAAGTGTAGAGAAACATGGAGCCTGGGTGGGATGGGGGGAGGGGGAAATGTGTGTGGTAAAATCCCTGTTGGAAATTCTAGCTGGCAGGAGAAGGGGCAGGGCAAACCTCGTTGTGTTCTTCTCAACTGGAAATCTAGAGGTTCCCTGCATCAACAGGGCAGGCTGAGGGAGCTGGGGTTGTGCAGCCTGGAGAAGAGAAGGCATCAGGGAGACCTTGGGGCAGCCTGCCAGTACCTGAAGGGGGCTGCAAGAAAACTGCAGAGGGACTGTTTGCAAAGGCCTGCAGGGACAGCAGGAGGGGCAATGGCTTGAAATGAGAGAAGACCAGATTTAGATTGGATGCTAGGAACAAGTTCTGCACCAGGAGGGTTCTGGTACACTGCAACAGGCTGCCCAGGGAGGTGGTTGAGGCCCCATCCCTGGAGGTACTCAAGGTCAGGCTGGACAAGGCTCTGAGCAACCTGCTCGTGTGGGGGATGTCCCTGCTGAGTGCATTGGGCTTGGACTAGATGAGGTCCCTTTTCAATCCAAACCATTCTATGATTCTATCACCTTGATTCCTTGAAGTCAAAGCAAAGGAGGATAGTGCCACAAACGGGACGTTCAGGTGCTGCAGTGGGCGGTTAAGTGTCCAGCCACTGGCACCCAGCAGTTGCTTCTCCTGCATCCACATTGAAAAGGTACCACTGAGTTTGTCTCTGGTCTTGTTCAGCTGCTTCAAGCCTTTCTCCTGAACGACATTTTCATTTAGGTTTAAAGTTCTTTGCCATGGATAACGCACAGGCTCTGCTGAAGAGGGAAACGTGCTCCTGGAACTCAGCACAATGTCAGAGCGGAGCTGGAAGCCCTGGAACACCTGAAACCATGGAGTCTGTCTTGGTGAATGTTTGAAAAACAAACCTTTTAGAGGGGAAATTGTCCTCTAATGCTGAATTCCTTGTTTTGGAACGGGGCTGCTGATTCTTCCATTTTTCCTGGCAGCAAACCCTGCCTATTGTATGTGGAGAGCTGGCAGGATGTGCTGCCAGCCCCGCGCCAGCCCCGCGCCCGCCCGCCCGCCGAAGGTGCTCTGAGTGTGACCTGGCCAGCAGAGCTAAGCTGGGTCCTCCTGCTGACAAACAAACCCTTTGTCAGGGAAGATGGCCCAGCAGGGAAGGCGGAGCTCTCCTTTTGTCTCATGCTTTGGATGGATGTCTCCTCAGTTCCACCAGACTCTTTCCAGGGGTGAGGAATGCGGAGCTGTGTTGTCACAGAGCGAGCTGCCCTCCATGGCATCACCTCCCTGCAGCCCCACCTCCCATCCTCAGCCTCTGACTCAAGGTTTCTGTTTCCACTTGGCCACTGGCACTGAGTCACTCCTTCTGTTCTCAATGGCCAAGTTTTTATGGCTCTTCGTGGCAGGTTTGCTCTCCTTCCTTCCTTGCTAGACTTCCACAGTGGGAGTTTCCCCTGGGTTGGTAGCTTTGACCTGTTCTGGGGATCAGCCCCTGGGTTGGAACTGATGCTCTGGTGGTGGCCAGGACCCTGCTGTGAGGCCAGTGTGACCTCACAAAATCTCAGGTTGGAAGGGATCCCCAAGGACCATCTTGTCCAAGCTTTCTAGGTGATAGTGGAGTTGAAATGAGCTGGCCCAGCACCCCATCAAGCTGAGTCTTCAAACTGTCCAACACAGGGGAGCTCACCACTTTCTTGGGAGAGGATTCCAATGTTGTTTAGATGAAACTTCATTTTTTTTTCCCTCTCTCTGGTGCTGGTTTAATGGAGGCTCTTGGTTTTTACCCATGGAAATGTAAATTCTTTCCTCCTGGGAGATAAACACTTTTATCTCAGGAATTCTCATCTGCTCTTCCCAGCTGTACGGAGCAGATTTGTGGCTGGAAGTGTGGAGGAGCTGTGGAGTGAGAAGGTGAAGGGATCAGTTTGAAACCCGTGGGGTGAGAGCTGTTCTGCCCCCACCCTGCTTACATCTGGGCTGGGCTGTGCCAAAGGACCTTCCTGGAGAGAAGGGAAGAGAGAAAATGAAGGGTACCAGAAAGCACTTAAGAGAGGGGAGGCCAACTGGGGGCACATGCAGTGCATGTTTAGAATGTCACAGCAAGCTGAAGCATTGTAATTAACAGGGCAGCAACTGAAACAATACAGTAAAATAGAGGCCTCCCAAACACTCCCAAAACTCTTGGGTAGGCTGCATCAAAAGCAGCGTGGCCAGCAGGTGGCGAGAGCGGGTTCTGCCCCTCTGCTCTGGTGAGACCCCACCTGCAGGGCTGTATCCAGCCCTGAGGTCCTCAATACAGGAAGGACATAGACCTGATGGAGTGGGTCCATGAAGATGATCAGGGGGCTGGAACACCTCTGCTACAAGGACAGGCTGAGGGAGCTGGGGTTGTGCAGCCTCAAGAAGGCTCCAGGCAGACCTGAGAGCAGCCTGCCAGTACTTGAAGGGGGCTGCAAGAAGGCTGCAGAGGGACTGTTTGCAAAGGCCTCGTGGAGCAGAGTAACTTCACCTTCAGTCCTCTGAATCCCTCCATTCCTGGGGGAGCAGCTCTGTTCCTGTTGTTGGTGGCCTGCTGCCAGCAGAGCAGCTCTCTTCCATTGCAGCATGGACAGCCTGTGCTGGGCTCTGGTGCCAAGCCCTCTGCACAGAGTCCAATGTCCCCAGGCTGCTGCTCCTTCCTCTCTCACGTAGAAGGTGTCAAGAGGCTGCAGGCTGGGCAGGTCCCCATTTCCCTGCCACGTGCCAGTGGAGCCTGGACAGATAGCCTGGTCACAAACCAGTAGGTTTGCGGGCCCCAGCATGCAGGAGGGGCTGAAAGAGCACAGCATGCTTTCCTCCTTAGTAATGGCTTGGAGGAACCTCCTTTGGCAACTGGGAATGAACTGTCTGAACTGTGTTGGGTTAGCTGCTGGGAAAGTAAACAGCCAGAGCTGCTGCAGGCTGGGCTTCAGAACCTCCCTGTGGGGTGGGCTGTGCTTGTGGCATCTCCTGGGGGAAGCTTGCAGTGGAGGGTCTCCAGGCTGGAGGCCAGCTACCAGCACTGCTGGGCTGGGTAAAGCCCTTAGGAAACAGTTGCTGCAACTAAATTTGCCATGCAGTTCTTAATGTTTTTCCAACTAGATAAGAAGCAAGTAAGACCTAGCAAATTATGAGAGCAGAGGCTCAAGTAACAGTGAGAAAGATTTAGGGTCCTGGAACCATCAAGGAGCTTCTGACAAAGGATGACAGGCAAGAGGTTCAGACTGGAAGAAGCTGAATTTAGGTTGGACATTAGGAAGAAATTCTTCCTCAGGAGGGTGGTGAGGCACTGGAACAGGTTGCCCAGAGAAACTGTGGAAGCTTCAAGCCCAGGAGTTTTCAAAACAAGGTTGCATGGGGCCTTGCACCGCCCGGCCTAGGGGAAGGTGTCTCTGTCCGTGGCAGGAGGCTGGAACTGGATGATCCTTAAGGCCCCTTCCAACCCAAACTATTGTAGGATTCTATGAAGTTGCTCATTCTCTAGTTACTCAGCAGCAGGAATTAGCATCCCATGAAGCTGCAGTGAGATGCAGGCTCTGAACTAGTTGTACCTGTGAGAGGGCAGCAGAGCTACCTTTGAGGGTTGGTTTGCTGCTTTGCCCCGCTGGCCGAGGAGCTGGGGCTGTGCCGCTGTCACACGGCTGCTGATGCTGCTCCATGCTTGTGGTCACTGCAAAACCATCATTATTTAGTGGCCCTTTCTTGGCTTCCTTATTAAAGGTGGAATGTGGGCCTGCAGGAAGGGTGAGGTCTTCCCTCCTGCACTTCCGAACCTGACATCATCGCTGGTGGCTTTGCTAAATGAGCGCTGGCCTGAGGACGCTGCCCTGCCGCCACCAGCGATGATGATGATGGTGATGACAGGGGCAGAACGTCCCTGGCTCCACAAGAGGAGAGCAGGATTTTCAAGCTGTCACTTGGAAGTTCCTTGATGAACCAGTTTGGTGCAGAGAGAGGTTTGCACTTCGCATGGCAGTCTGTGGGGAGCCGTAGGTCAAGTGGCAACAAACTTCTGCTGGCACAGGAAAGGAGGCTGAGGGGAAACCTTCTGGCCCTCTGCTGCTCCCTGAAAGGAGGCTGGAGCCAGGTGGGGTTGGTATCTCCTTCCAAGGAAGGAGTGATAGGAGGAGAGGAAATGGCCTCAAGTTGCACCAGAGGAGGTTTAAGCTGGACATGAGGGGAAACTTCCTCACTGAAAGGGTCCTCAAAGACTGGAGCAGGCTGCCCAGGGAGGTGGTTGAGTCCCCATCCCTGGAGGTGTTTTGAAGAGGCAGAGATGTGGTGCTGGGGGCCATCGTTTAGCACCAGCCTTGGTGCTTGCCCACCACCATGGTGCCAGCATGGGCCAGGCCTTGACAAGTCTCCAGGAGAAGAAATTGTTCCTCCTGTCCAACCTAAACCTCCCCTGGCACCATTTCAGGCCACATCCTGTTACCCTGTCACTTGTTCCTTGGGAGCAGAGACCAACCCCCACCTGGTTCCAGCCTCTTTTTAGGGAGCTGTAGAAAGCAATGAGGTCTCTCCCCTCAGCCTCCTCTTCTTCAGGCTGAGCAACCCCAGGTCCCTCATATGCTCCTCACCAGACCTATCCTCTAGATCCTTCAGTTTCGTTGCCCTTTGTCTGCTGGGTGGGAATAGCTCTGTGAGCTGCCAGTCAGTGCCCTGTGATTCTCAGCAGCTCTGTGGGTTAATGATGTGGAGGTAGCCAGCTCCAAGTACTCTTAAGTGTTATTAGAAGTCATTTTGAGTTGCAGCACATGAGGTGACTCTTACCTCAGTCCCCTGCCCAGGTTGAGGTTGTGTATCTTCTCCTCTGGTCTGTCAGATCTTCACTGTGCCTGTTCCGTGTCAGCTCAGGGCTTGTGTGTCAGCATCCAGGGTGAATGAACTCCTGAAACACCTTCCTCTGATCTTTCTCTTACCCTGAGCCAAACTGAGGGCCAGAGAGATCCACAGGGGAATCAGCCTGAGCTTCAGCTGCATGGTGGAGATGCAGAAGTCAGCTGCTTTTTCTCTAAACCACATTTCTAGGCACAAGAAGGAAGCTGAGACCTGGGGCTATGTGAAGGTGCAGTAAGGCAGCTGCTCTCCCATTGCTGTTGCCAGTCTCTTGCACACAGCTAATCCCTGTGCGCTGTGTGTGTGGCACTGCTGCCCTCCTGCTGCTTTCCAAAGTTATCCTGGAAGGCTAGAGTCCACTGGCAGGTCAGCTGCTGGAGCTCTGGTAAGCTGATGAAGAAAAAGGAGACTAGAAGAAAGCTGAGGAGGGGCTTTCGACAAGGGCTTGGAGTGACAGGATGAGCGGCAGTGGCTCTGAGCTGGAAGAGGGGAGATTGAGCCTGGAGATGAGGAAGAAATTCTTTACAGTGAGGGTGGTGAGGCCCTGAACAGGTTGCCCAGGGGGTTGTGGCTGCCCCCTCCCTGGAGGTGTTCAAGGGCAGGTACAAGGCCAGAGCAATCTGGTGTAGTGGGAGGTGGCCCTGCCCATGGCAGGGGGTTGGAACTGGATGGTGTTTAAGGTCCCTTCCACCCCAAGCCATTGTAGGATTCTATGAAAATGAACTTTCTGTGCATGACCAGCCTTGTAGTAAGGTATTAACCAGCTTGCAGGGTCAGAAGGAAGCCCATGTAGTAGACGAGGAACTCTAACAGCAGCACGGTAAACTCTTTGGACAGGAAAACAGAGTACTGGAGGAGGTCCAAGTCCTCTGTGGCAAGAGAGGTGTAGTAGCAGTGGGCAGCCAACTAGGAGAGATCACAGGGGAACTAAATTTATCTGTCCCTAGTTTATACATGTAGCAAAGGGAAGCTACAGCAGCGTTCTGGCTGTGAGTCAAGACCAGTCAGCCCTGTATCAACATTAACCAGCTCAACGTTTATGTGCAAACTGGGACTGGAACACGGTGCAGGGGTTGGACCTGTGAAGGTTTGAGTCCCATCACCTGCTGCTGGTGATGGGACTGGAACTGGAAACCAAACAGGTTGTGTTGAAAGCATTGTAGCAATCCTTGACCCTGAACCTGCTCATTAACCTGACAATGACCTTGTTTTCCTCCCTTAGGGCTGAGAAAACAGAGGTGCTCAGTGAGGACCTGCTGCAGGTATGGTAACACATGGGATGTGGGGGGTTTTGTGATGCTCTTTGTGAAGTTTGAGCCTTTGGAGTTCTGGGGATGGGGGGAAACCACTGGAAATGGGATGGAAACCAAGATATCTTTGGCTGACTCCTCAGCACACAGAACCTGCTACCATTGGAGTGGAAAAACTTTGGGCCCTTCTGTTTGTGAACCTGCTGGTACAGCTTGGTGAAGGGAGGGAGGAAGCCTTTTGGCATTTAATGAGATGAAGCAGTTCATTAAGCTTCTGAACCATTAGTGCTAATGACTTGACAGTGTTTGTGGAGCACCACTAGCTGGGAAGAAACTAGGCTTGAACACAGCTGCCTTCTGTCTTCATTTCTGTTCCTCTTGAAGAGGTCAGCCTGGGCCTGAAGAGAAGCTGCCAGCAAACGTGCCAAGTGCTGGCTACAAGATAATGGCAAGAGGTTTTTTCCTGTGAGGCTGAAGTATGAGTCCAAATGTTTGACTTGTGGAGTTTGTTCTCAGACTTGTCAGGCTGACAGCTGAGTTGTTTGCAGAGTTGTCATCTGGGGGAAGTCTCTCAGCTCTGCAGCTCTCAAGGGGCAGATCTAGCTGCGGCTGGTGGATTAACAAGGTTGACTGGTGACAGGGAACAGGTTGGACTCCAGACTTGTTCTGCAGAGTTTCCTTCCTCTGGTTACCTTGTGAAAGGCTTAAAAGCCATGGCAGAGCATAAACTGGGGAGAGGTCAGTCAGGCTGGCTGCTCTATGGCACCTCCTGGGTGATTCACAGGCCGCATTGGGTTGGAAGGGACCCTCCAAGGTCATCTTGTCCCAACAGCCCTGCACTCAGCAGGGACACTTCCAACTGGATCAGGCTGCCCAGGTTGCCATCAAGGCTGATCTTGAATGTTACCAGGAATGGGGCTTCAACCACATCCCTGGGCAGCCTGTTCCAGTGTCTCACCACCCTCATTGTGCAGAGCTTCCTCTTGATGTCCAACCTAAATCTGCCCTGCTCCAGTTTCAAACTGTTGCCCCTCATCCCATCACCACAGGCCCTTCTGATCAGCCCCTTCCCACCTTCCTGTAGGTCCCCTTCAGATACTGAAATGCAGCTCTAGAGTCTCCCTGGAGCCTTCTCCTCTCCAGGCTGAAGAGCCCCAACTTTCTCAGCCTGCCCCCATAGCAGAGGTTTTCCAGCCCTCTGATCATCTTTGTGGCCTCCTCTGGACCTTCTCCAACAGATCCATGTCCTTGTTGCATTGGGGGTCTTAGAGCTGGACACAGCACTCCAGCTGACGTCTCCCCAGAGCAGAAGGGCAGACTCACCTCTCTTGACCTGCTGGTCATGCATCTTTGCATGCAGCCCAGGCTGCCATTGGCCTTCTGGGCTGCAAGTGATTGCTGGCTCATGTCCAGCTTCTCAACCACCACTCCCCCAGGCTGAGTTTGATATCAAGGGCTGCCCCAGCCTGGGTACAGGACCTTGCCCTTTGCCTTATTGAACCTCCTGAGATTCTCCTCCTGGGATGATGGTTAGTCCAGATGGATTACAAAGCGTCTCAGAATGCTTCAGCTCAGGGCTCCACATGAAACATGGAAGCCAGGCAGATGATGTCAGGACTTTTTGGTTCACAGCTCTCCAGCTGTTGAGATTAAAGTAGGGGATGAGAGAGAGTGGATCAGCCTGAAAACTTGAAATCAGCACAAATGCATGAAATCATCTTGAGTCATGGTGAAATGAGCTGACCTGGACCAGCTGTGAGACCAGCAGGATGAGAGAGGTGATTCTGCTCCTCTGTTCTGCTCTGGTGAGATCACCTGGAGCACTGCATCCAGTTCTGGTGCCCCCAGCACAAGAGGGACATGGAGCTGCAGGAAGTGGTCCAGAGGAGGCCACCAAGATGATCAGAGGGCTGGAGAACCTCCCCTGTGGGGACAGGCTGAGAGAGTTGGGGCTGTTCATCCTGGAGAAGAGAAGACTCCAGGGAGACCTTAGAGCAGCCTCCCAGTACCTGAAGGGGCTGCAGGAGAGCTGGGGAGGGACTTTTGACAAGGGCCTGGAGTGACAGGATGAGGGGCAATGGCTCTCAGCTGGAAGAGGGGAGACTGAGGCTGGAGATTTGGAAGAAATGCTTGAGAGTGAGGCTGGGGAGACACTGGAACAGGTTGCCCAGGAAGGTTGTGGCTGCCCCTTCCCTGGAGGTGTTCAAGGCCAGGTTGGATGAGGTTTGAGCAACTTGGGCTGGTGGGAGGCGTCCCTGCCCATGGCAGGGGTTTGGAACTGGATGATCTTTGAGGTCCCTTTTCATCCCAGCCCATTCTGTGCTTCTCCCACCATAAGTCCCTGCTCAGTTTGACAGCACTTCCATTTTGACAGCTTCCATCTCTGCACAGATGTCAACAGTTCAACAGCACGAAGGAAGTTAAGGCACCTTGAGAGCCTTCAAAGGCTTCTCTGCTTTCCTGGGCAGCTGCAGAATGGTAACATGAAGTGAAAGCCAAAAATCCTGCTGCTGGTTGCCAAAATAATTTTGCAAGCAAGGCTTTCCCAGGCAGGGAGCAGACTGGCTACACCCAAGTGGAAGAATTTACTCACTTGTTTGTTTGCTCTTGGGGGCTTGTGGAGGGGAGGGAGGCTCTTATCTAACTAAAGAGCTTAAAAGCAGGGCACTGTTCACTTTCTAACCAGGCTTCATAGTGTTCTTCTTTATATTTAGCTCCAGCTTTGACCTGGGATCACCACAGCTTTTTATTTCTGTTTTCTGAAGTGCAGTGCTCCCAAGCATCTCAGCTAGATGTGTTCCTTCCTGAAGACAAGGGACAGAATTCACTGCTGGAAAGGCTGTTACAATGGCCCCACTTTCTGGCCTGTCCTGGTGGGGTATAATAAAGCAATTGTGGCATGTTTTGTACACTGAAGATGCCCTGTGGCTACAGACAGCCTGGCCTGCAGGTCACATTTTCAGTTCAAAGGTAGCTTGATGGAGATGAATGTCCTTCCTGCTTTGAACTGCAAAGCAGATCCCAAAGGAGGATATATGATCACGAAGACTGGGGTCACGTTCCTCCTGTCAGTCTTCTGCCCCTTGAGTTCAGCATTCAGAGTGCCTAGAAGGAGGCTGTTGGCAGTGCCATGTGCTCCACAGGCTTTCCAAGGAACCCAAGCCACTATGCAGGGCTTCCAAGAGAATCCCTGGAACCATCCTGGAATGGCTCAGGGTGAAAGGGACCTCAGAGATCATCCACTCCAACCTGCCCCCCATGGGCAGGGCCACCTCTCAACTAGACTCAGCTGCCCAAGGCCTCATCCAACCTGGCCTTAAACACCCCCAGGGAGGGGATATCCACAGCCTCCCTGGGCAGCCTGTTCCAGTGACCCACCACCCTTGCACTGAGGAACTTCTTCCTAAGATCCAGGCTGAGCTGTGCTGGTCTGCTGGGGGCTGGAGGATGGTTCAGTCACAGGGTGTCACCGTGCTTCAGGTGTGAAAAGGTACTGTGGCCAGTGCTTTGAGAAGCCTTGGCTACGTGGCTGAGAAAAAATAAACACTTGCTAAAACCTCTGCTCAGTGCTTGAGTGGTCAAGGAGGCAGAGAGAAATGCTTTCAGGAGCAGGGGTGGTTTAGAATGTGGTGGTGGGGCTGCCCTGGGCAGATAGCAGACAGCAGTGGCTTTAACTGCAGCAGCAGATCCCAACCAGCACCACCTTCTTCAGTGATCTTCATCAGGACTTCCTTGAAGTGCACTTCATTTGGAGCCTGCTTAGCTGTGCTCTGTAAATAAAAGGCAGTGCCTTGTGCTTTCAGAGCACTCCTTGGGCAGGTTCTCTGCACCTTGCTCTGATGGAGTTTTGCTGAGCATTGTGAGCACCTCAGTTTGTATTCATCTTGTGGCCATCAAGATGTCCCTTTAATGCTTCAGTCTTCCTGCACTGCTCCTCCAGCCCTCTTTTTCTGCTTCTCTTTTGCCTTCTCTTTGGAGTTGCAAAGCCTGCTGCTGGGCAGCATGGCTCTAAGGGCCAGCTTTGGGTGCTCTTCCAGGCTACAGCTTTGCAGAACATTCTGAAAGGAAACAAGGAGCCCAGTGCTGCATGTCATGTCTTAAGGACAGAGCTCCCACATGCAGCAGCTGTGGTTCCCTGCTGATCCTCACCAAGTGCCCATCTGACCATGCCTCACTCCATTGGCATCTTTCTCCTTGCAGCTTCTTCCAGCCCCCACCCCTGAAGGTCCCTCTTCCCTTGGACCTGCTGTCCCTTTTAGCAGCTGGGGTTTTTACCAGATGCTTTTGGTGGGACCTAATCACCTCCCTCCAGCTGTTAACCACATCAGGGATGTACATATCCCACATGAACCTGATGGGAGGAAGAAATGTGTCCTTCTGAGCTGGATCTGTAACGCTCACAAGGAGAAGCTGCAGCATCATGAGAGCACAGCAGTCTGTGTCCTCTGCTAAAACCAGTGATGGATCTCCTGCTTTAAATCCAGCCATGATGCCCTTCACAGGACCTGCCACGGGGATAACAAGGCCATGTGCAAGGTCCTGCACCTGGCTCAGCACCAGTCCAGGCTGGGCAAGGAGAAGCTCAAGAGCAGCCCTGAGAAGAAGGAGGTGGGGGTGTCAGCTGATTACAAACTCCCCACAAGCCAACAATGGTCACTGGCAGCCCAGAAGGTTCCCCCAGCACCAGAAGGACGTGGAACTGTTGGAGAGGGTCCAAGGGAAGCCACCAAGATGATCAGAGGGCTGGAGCACCTCCCCTGTGGGGACAGGCTGAAAGAGTTGGGGCTGTTCAGCCTGGAGAAGAGAAGACTCCAGGGAGACCTTAGAGCAGCCTCCCAGTACCTGAAGGGGCTGCAGGAGAGCTGGGGAGGGACTTTTGGCAAGGGCTTGGAGTGACAGGGCAAGGGGCAATGGCTGTGAGCTGGAAGAGGGGAGATTGAGACTGGAGATGAGGAAGAAATTCTTTCTGGTGAGGGTGGGAGACACTGGAAGAGGCTGCCCTGGTGGGGTGTGGATGCCCCCTCCCTGGAGGTGTTCAAGGCCAGGCTGGATGAGGCCTTAAAGCAGCCTGGGCTAGTGGGAGGTGTTTGTGCCTGTGGCAGGGGTTGGAACTGGATGATCTTTAAGGTCTCTTCTAACCCAACCTATTCTATGACTCCTTTATGCTGGGCTAAATATCTGGGCTGCAAAACTTGTGCTGTGCTTCCTTCCCCAGCCACTGAATGCAAGGGCAAAGGTCCTACATGCCAAGCCAAAGAATACTTTCAGGCAGAGATTAATGGGATGTGGAGTGAAAAAAAACCCAACCCCCCACCAACCACCACAAATTAGGTGTTGAGGCCCAGCAGTTCTGTTTCTCAGAGCAGATTTGAGGCTCCAGTACAGAGCCTGTGAGGATGACAAAGCTAGGCATGAATAAACTGCTTCTGCAGGGGGGTTAAGGAATTTGGACTATTTTCTCCCAAAGAACACCAAAAGCAAACAAACAACAGTGATGAGCTCCCTGTGCACAGCACCAAAAGAATGTGGTTTATCTGCATTGTGATGACTCACCAAGAATTAAAGGAGGCCCTTTGGAATGGCTTCTGTTTAAAAAGCCAAGGGAAAATAAAGGAGACTTCAGCCTCAGAAAGAGTTCAGGATCCAGCCTGACACAGCCTGAAAAAAAGCACTCCTGTTACCTTTCCAAGAGGACAGTAACTGGCCCCATCACTCAGAGATGACATTACCAAGGAGTAATTTTAGGGCTGTTATCATAGATTCTTAGAATGCTTTGGGTTTGAAGGGACCTCAAAGCCCATCCAGTTCCAACCCCCTACCATGGGCAGGGACACCTCCCACCAGCCCAGGTTGCTCAAGGCCTCATCCAGCCTGGCCTTGAACACCTCCAGGGAGGGGGCATCCACACCCCACCAGGGCAACCTCTTCCAGTGTCTCCCACCCTCACCAGAAAGAATTTCTTCCTCATCTCCAGTCTCAATCTCCCCTCTTCCAGCTCACAGCCATTGCCCCTTGCCCTGTCACTCCAAGCCCTTGCCAAAAGTCCCTCCCCAGCTCTCCTGCAGCCCCTTCAGGTACTGGGAGGCTGCTCTAAGGTCTCCCTGGAGTCTTCTCTTCTCCAGGCTGAACAGCCCCAACTCTTTCAGCCTGTCCCCACAGGGGAGGTGCTCCAGCCCTCTGATCATCTTGGTGGCTTCCCTTGGACCCTCTCCAACAGTTCCACGTCCTTCTGGTGCTGGGGGAACCTTCTGGGCTGCCAGTGACCATTGTTGGCTTGTGGGGAGTTTGTAATCAGCTGACACCCCCACCTCCTTCTTCTCAGGGCTGCTCTTGAGCTTCTCCTTGCCCAGCCTGGACTGGTGCTGAGCCAGGTGCAGGACCTTGCACATGGCCTTGTTATCCCCGTGGCAGGTCCTGTGAAGGGCATCATGGCTGGATTTAAAGCAGGAGATCCATCACTGGTTTTAGCAGAGGACACAGACTGCAGCTCTCCTGCAGCCCCCTTCAGTGCTCAGCTTTGTCTGGAGTCTTCTGCTTTGCTGGTTCACAATGCAAAAATGGCTTTCCCCCAGTTTTCCCCACAAATTGGTGTCTTAGCTATCTGCAGTTGCCACCCCTCTCTGGTGACAGGCACCAAGCTGATTGGGCTGAGACAAAAAGCAGGAGCAGTGGTGGTGTTCTTCTTCCCCTCTCCAGCCTCGTGAGCACTGCAAGCTCTGTGCCACTGAGGGGCTGGGGGTGGGGGGAGAGCAGCTTCAGTCTCGGTGTGAGCATTTTTTGCTGCCAGGCACTTCTGCTGAGCATCTCAACTTCTGGTGAGCTGTGGAACTTGAGAAATACAGAACCCAGAACTGAGTGTGGTACAGGAGGAAGAGTTTTTTGTTCTGCTGAGGCCAGGAAAATGACTTCTGTTTTTTGGTTTGTTTTCCTCCCCTTTCTCTCTCCCCCCTCCTGCTGCCCAGATCGAGAGGCGTCTGGACGCTGTGAGATCTGTTTGCCACATTGCACAGAAGAGATTAATTGCATGTTTTCAGGGCCAGCATGGTACAGACCCTGAGAAGAGACATGTAAGTACAGTTGGCCCTTTGGCTTGCCTTCTGGCACTGCTCTGAATGTGCTCTGCAGCTGCTGGGCCTCAAATCAGCCAAGGGAAAGAAAACTCTGTAAAATCACCTCCCCTGCTGACAGTTTGGTAAAGTGCTGGCTGGAAAAATCTCACCCAAAACTCTTAACAGCACAGCCTTGGGGGACCTGAGTGGTGCCAGGGCACTCAGTGGTGTCTGCACTCTGCTGAGGACTCTCAGCTTTCTTGTGGCCTAAAAGGAGTCTCTGTGAGCCTGGTCAAGCTCCTCATATGTAGAATTAGCTTTGTGCCCCAGCATCTGCAGTTAACTGCCAGTGCTTTGCTGGACATGGTTGATTCCTGTCCCTCTTTAAAAAGCCATGGATGTGTTCTCTTGCAGTGTTAGAACCAGAAATCATGAACACTCCACTTTCCTCCTTCTGTTGACCATTACACCCTGACAAGGAGCACACAGAATGAACCCCTGCAGGGAGAGGGGGCAAGCATGTTGCTTAGAGCCCAAGTCACAGCTTGTCTGTGGCCACAGCTGAGGTCCATTTTGGGCCACTCCAACCACGACCAACAAGAAATTGCTTTGGAAAGTCTCTGAGAACAGGAGGCTTGATGCTTGAAACTGTTTGTGACTTGATGCTTCCTTAAAGTCAAAGAATGAGCTCTCTGTGTGTGTGTAATAGAAACCACATGGAAGAAGAGAAAAGCCTGAGAGGGAATGTATTGGCAAAGCTGGAAGGGGTGACCAGAGCATAGCTAAGCACTCTGCCTTCTGTCCCACAGAAAAAACTTCCTCTAACAGCTCTTGCTCAGAACATGCAAGAAGGATCTGTCCAGCTCAGTGATGAAACTCTGCTGGGGTAAGTGTTTGGCTTGCTTTGTAAGTTGCAGTCTCTCATTTTGTTGCCTGCAGGGCTCTAATCAGAGGCTCTGGGTACACAAGGGCTGGTTTCAGTCTAATGAAACTAATACTCTGGGATTCCTTGTCTAATCCAAAGGGAGGAAAAGTGAGCAAGCATTTGTGGAGTGATTCTGGGGGAGAGTTTTAAGCTTGCCCTGAATCACATTCCAAAGGATTCTGATTCTCTGATATCTTAAAAGCATTTGCAAATGGCTTTTATCCTTGTGGATGAATGGAATGATCATCCCCAGTTATGGTTCAAGTACTGCATTCTGCAAGCTTGCATCCATGGCTTCAGCTGGTGTCAGTTTGCATTCCTGGTGTCTGGGTTAAAATTCAGAGATGCATAGAATGGTGTGGGTTGGAAGGGACCTCAAGGTTCTGCTAGCCCAGGTTGCCTCATCCAGCCTGGCATTGAACACCTCCAGGGAGGGGGCAGCCACAACCTCCCTGGGCAACCTGTTCCAGTGTCTCCCCACCCTCACTTGCAAGAATTTCTTCCTCATCTCCAGCCTCATTCTCCCCTCTTCCAGCTGAGAGCCATTGTCCCTCAGCCTGTCACTCCAAGCTCTTGTCAAAAGCCCCTCCCCAGCTCTCCTGCAGCCCCTTCAGGTACTGGGAGGCTGCTCTAAGGTCTCCCTGAAGCCTTCTTTTCTCCAGGCTGACCAGCCCCAACTCTCCCAGCCTGTCCCCACTGCAGAGGTGCTCCAGCCCTCTGATCATCTTGGCAGCTTCCCCTGGACCCTCTCCAGCAGTTCCCCATCCAGTTCCCTTCTCCTGGCAAAGTGCAGGTTTGCAGCTTGCAGGGAAGTGGCTGAAATAAATGAAAATCAATTTGCTGAATCCCTCCAGCAAATGTTTCCTCATTGCTGATGGGAATTGCAGTGGAGCCAGTGGAGGATGACCTGGAAAACCTTTGCTTTCATTTTTGTGAGCTGTTGCTGGAGCTTTAAAGATGGATCAAAATCTCTTTGGGTTTTTTTTTTTGTTGTGGGTGTTGGGTTTGGGTTTTTTTTCCTCGGAAGAAGCTTAAACCAAAGGTCAGGTCCTGGGTTTGGAACCTGAGACTGATTGCTTAGCTTAATGGTGTTAGGACCCTTTCACATTAAAGGGGTTCAGGAGAAAATGAAATGCTGCATTCAGCCATTTTGCTGCATCTGCTGGGCTGGGAGGATGGGCTTTGTAATGAGTGCTGACTCCTCTGCCCTTAGGGCTGGTATAATCACCTGGATGGCTTAAAGCTGCCAAAAAATGGTGTAACAGCTGAGGTATTTGAGAAGACAATGGGTTTATAGCACTCCTTGCCTATCCCTAATTTCATGGAGTCCTAGGATGGCTCAGGTTGGAAGGGACCTCAGAGCTCATCTACTCCAACCTCCCTGCCATGGGCAGGGATATCTCACAGCTAGACTCAGCTGCTCAAGGCCTCATCCAACCTGGCCTTGAACTCCCCCAGGGAGGAGGCATCCACAACCTCCCTGGCAGCCTATTCCAGAGTCTCACCACCCTTGCACTGAAGAACTTCCTCCTAAGAGCCAGTCTAACCCTGTTCTCCCTCAGCTCAAAACCATTCCCCCTTGTCCTGTCTCTGGACACCCTCATGAAAAGTCCCTCTGCAGCCTTCCTGTAGGATTCTTTCAGGCACTGGAAGGCAGCTCTAAGGTCCCCTCAGAGTCTTCACTTCTCCAGGCTGAACAACCCCAGTTCCCTCAGTCTATCCTCGTAGCAGAGGTGCTCCAGCCCTTGGATCATCCTTGTGGCCTCCTCTGAACTGGCTCCAACAGCTCTGTGTCCTTATGCTGGGGACACCAGTACTGGATGCAGTATTTGTGGTGGGGTCAGAGCAGAGGAAAGGGGCAGAATCCTCTCTCTGGCCCTGCTGGCCACACTCCTCTTGCTGCAGCCTGGCACACAGCTGCCTGCTGGGCTACATGAGGGTACTGCTGGCTCATGGGGAGTTTCTCAGCAACCAACACCCCCAAGGCTTTCTTCAGAGCTGCTCTCAACCCACTCTGCAACCAGCCTGGATTTGTGCCTGGAGTTGGCCCGACCCAGGTGCAGGACATGACAGCACAGAGCATTTTGGGTTTGTGCCATCAAGTAATGGTTTATTTTATACCACTCAAAGCTTTGCAGAAGGGTTTGAAGGCATTTGACTCTTCCTTCTTTAGTCATTTCTAACTCATATTAAACCTCCTCTCACTCTTAAAGGAAAATGCTGGATACCTGTGGTGATGCAGAGAACAAATTGGCCATGGAGCTCTCTCAGCATGAAGTACAGATTGAGAGGGAAGTTTTAGATCCACTCTGTCAACTAACAGAGGTAAGTCAGTGCAGCCTGGCTGGAGGATTCAGGCTGGATTGATGTGTAAAGTGAGCAGAAAGGGTTTGTCTCATGGGTAAGGGTAAAGCTGTTGGAAGGAGTCCTGTGTTAGTGGTGGGAAGTGGATACAAGATCTGCACAATGTACTTTACAGCACACAGCTTAAAAATCCATGCAAGCCTTGAATTCTTCTTTCAGACAGAGATCCCTAACATTCAGAAGCAGAGGAAGCAGCTGGCAAAGCTGGTGCTGGACTGGGATTCTGCAAGAGGAAGGTAAAAATAACACTGACTGTAGGTCCTTTTTCTCTTCATTTGTTGCTGGCCAGAGAGGTGGTGGAGTCACCATCTCTGGAGACATTCCAAACCCACCTGGATGTGTTCCTGTGTGACCTTCTCTAGGCCTTGGTTTGGACGCAATGATGTCCAGAGGTCCCTTCCAACCCCTACCATTCTGTGAGCCTGAGCTGCTCCCTGCTGCCTGTTCCCACCCCAGAGCTGTGTCAGCAAGGTCATTGCTGTGAGGAGTAAATGTAGGGAGCTGATTAGGTTCAAAAGTGACTGTTTTGCTGCCTAATGATTTGGGGTCAGCTTGACTGCCTGAGCTTGCCAGCTAGGCTGGGCCAGGTGTGGTGTCACTGCAGGAAGGACAGTGAAGATGAAGTGCCACATCTGATCTAGTGTGAAGTGTCCCTGCCTATGGCAGGAGGGTTGGAACTAGATGATCCTTGAGGTCCCTTCCAACCCTAGCAATTCTGTGATTCTGTGATCTGCTGCTGTCACTTGCTCCTGCAATGGTGCTGTCTGCGTGGAAATACTTATCAAAAAAGACAAAGATTCATGGAAGTCACTTAGAAAAGGACTCAGGACTGCTAGATCCAAACAGAATCAAGACACTGGAGCTCTTAGGTGCCTGCAGATAATTGGAATAGTGCTCAAAACTCAGGAGCAGGGAACTCATTCTGCCCCTGTGCTCAGCACTGGTTAGGCCACACCTTGAATCCTGTGTCCAGGTCTGGGCTCCTCAGGTTAGGAAAGATGTTGAGTTGCTGGAAGGTGTCCAGAGAAGGGCAACAAAGCTGGGGAGGGGTCTGGAGCACAGCCCTGTGAGGAGAGGCTGAGAGGGCTGGGGTTGTTTAGCCTGGAGAAGAGGAGGCTCAGGGGAGACCTTCTTGCTCTCTCCAACTCCCTGAAGGGAGGTTGTAGCCAGGTGGGTGTTGGTTCTCCCAGGCAAGCAACACCAGAACAAGAGGACACAGTCTCAAGCTGTGCCAGGGGAGGTTTAGGCTGGATGTTAGGAAGAAGTTCTTCCCAGAAAGAGCAACTGGCCGTTAGAATGTGCTGCCCAGGGAGGTGGTGGAGTCACCATCACTGGAGGTGTTTAGGAAAGACTGGATAAGGCACTTGGTTTAGTTGATTAGATGGGTTGGACTGGATGATCTCAAAGGTCTTTTCCAACCTGGTTAATGTCTATTCTATTCTATTCTATTCTATTCTATTCTATTCTATTCTATTCTATTCTATTCTATTCTATTCATCTTATTTCCAGTTCACTTAAACTGTCAACTTAAGGAATGGGAAACTATTTTGGTAACCATGCCACGTGCCCCTACAGCATTACCCTGACTCAGCTCACTGTAGGGTCCTGATTGTTCAACCTTTAAGTGCTTTTAAATGGTCTTAAACCACGGTGCTCACACATTATACTCCCATGCTACAGACCTTTACCTCTGCTGGAAAACCTCAGAAACTCTTTGGGTTTTGTTTCCTGTCCCAAGAAGCCAATTTCAGTGGAGCCATGAATGCAGACTCTCTCGTTGGCTACCAGTTTTCACCAGCTAAGCTGACTTGGAGCTTTTCTTCCTCAGGTATAACCAAGCCCACAAGACTTCAGGAACAAATTTTCAAGTGCATCCTTCAAAAATAGAATCTCTTAAGGAAGAGATGGATGAAGCTGGAAATAAAGTAGAGCAGTGCAAGGTAATGGCAAGATGAGTGTCTGCCCTTTGCCTCCCGTTAGCAAGCACAGCAGTCAGAGCCTGGCTGCTTCTGCAGACCTTGTGCATGGAGCTGGCTGGTGACTGCAGTCACAGATGATGTGGCTGCTGACAAACTGCATCTCTTCAAGGTCTGTCAGTGCTGGCTGATCTCTGCTGAATTGCTGCAATTTAGTGAGGACCTTGTTTGCCTTTTTAAGATGGGTGTTTTACATCCCTTTCTGTTTCAGTTTGAGGCAGTCATGGGAAGCAGCCTTGACTGAAATGTTCAGGGTGTTCCTGTGGTTCAAGTCACCGAGTATCTGTGAGCTACAGCCAGCTGGCTATGAGCCAGGGTGTGCCCAGGTGGCCAAGAAGGCCAACAGCATCCTGGCCTGGGTCAGCAATAGTGTGGCCAGCAGTGATTGAACTTGGAGCCTCCACAACTTCCCTGGGCAACCTGTTCCAGAGCCTCACCACCCTCATGGGGAAGAATTTCTTCCTAATGTCTCCCTGGAAGCTATCACCCCTCATCCTTTCACTCCAGGCCTTTGTCAGAAGTCCCTCTCCAGCTCTCCAGTAGCCCCCTTCAGATCCTGGAAGTCTGCTCTAACGTCTGCCTGGAGCCTTCTCACCTCCAGGCTGAAGAGCCCCAGCTCCCTTGGGCTGTTGTCATAGCAGAGGTGCGCCAGCCCTTGGAGCATTGTTGTGGCCTCCTTTGCACCCACTCTGAATAAAATAAACCCACATACTTGTGTCTTGCTGTCTAAGCTGGAGTGTCCCTGTGGGTTTGATGTACTCTTTGTATCCTTTTCTGTCTCCCAGGACCAGCTGGCAGCAGACATGTACAGCTTTGTGTCCAAAGAAGGGGACTACGCCAGGTGTTTCGTCATGGTGAGTGTTTGTTCAGTGCGACTTTGCTTGCAGCACCTTGTGTGTACCAGAGATCACATCTTGTGTGCTAAACCTTCTAGTCTTGTATTGTGTGCTCACCAGGAGCTAATGCTCTTTTTGTTTTTAAAATGTGGCTTCTGTTCTCAGTTATTAGAAGCACAAGCAGATTACCATAGAAAAGCATTAGCAGTCATAGAAAAGGTCCTCCCCGAAATCCAGGCCCATCAAGGTAAAGTAACCTGTGCTCTGGCTGATGCTTCTCCTTGCCTGTGCCACCTCTGCACAATGTTCTCCTCCTTTATCTCAATTCTCTTGCATGCAGACTTACTTAATGAAGGCCATTTTGATCTACTTAACAGTTTTACCTTCCCAAGCATAATTCCATCTCTGTGTTCTCTGGAGCTCTCCAGCCATAGTTTAACCCACTAATAAAATGGTAAGGATCTCTCTGATACCCAAGAGACTGAAGGAAGGATTTTATTTGTCCCCTTCTCTGTTTGCCCTTCTCCATGTGACCTTTGTTGATTCATTCCTGGGTTTTAATAAAAGTTTTGTTGTGATTTAGGACCTTTTTAGAGTTCTTGCTGCTTGATTTATCACTGGATGATGGTCAGAAGAATTCCTTTTATTCTTTGGAGCTTGACTTTGCCTTCTTGGCATCCTTTTCCCAGTGTACCCACTGCTGGCTGAAGGGAGTGTTCAGATCATTGTGTTGAGTGTCAGCAGCTCTAGAAGCAAGTCCTGCAGCTTCAAGTCTTTCCCCATGCTATAAACTTCCTGGGGGAGTTGAGGTCTGTCCCTAATGGACTGGTGTGAAGATGCACCATGGGCTTGAAATTCTTCTCCCAAACACTACCCACACTCTCTCTTAGTCTGCTCATTGCTTTGAGCAGGAGGTAGGCTGAGGAAGATATGTTCTAAGCTGGGCAAGGCTCAAGTGGCTTCAGTTGTGGACCAGGAGCCTGCTGTCAAAGAGGAAGCGTTTAAAGATACAACTATGAGCATCTTGCTGGATGATGAGAGAGGCTATCTGGTGGGAGAGGAGGTAGCACCAAGAGAGGTGCTTGCACAGCACCAGAGCTGCTTTGTGGCTCTGTGGGAGGTTCTCTTTCTGGATGAGACTGCTTGAAATGTGTTTGTTGTTACTTAGCTGCTTTGTAGAAGCTTTTTGTACAGAATCAGGGAGTTGTTTGGGTTGGAAAAGCCCTGCAGGAGCATCCAGTCCAGCCGTTCTCTAACTCTGCCAAGGCTGGTGCTGAAACGTGGCCCTCATGATAAATGCCTCAGAAAAGATTAGCCTTCCTGGAAGGTGGGCTTGGAGGCATGGGGTCCAAGTGGTCCACTGGCCAAGACCAAAGAGTGGAGCACTTCAGATGTGTCTGTAGCTGTGGTGTAATTACCCTGACTTGGAACAAGGCCTAGAATTTCTTTGCCTAATGTTTGCTCTCACTTGCAAACCTGAGGATAATGACTGCCCCTGGTGGTGTGTTAATGAAGGAGAGGAATCACAGAGTCAATCAGATTGGAAAAGACCCTTGAGGTCATCAGGTCCAACCATTGGTGGTCCTACTCCCCCAAAGGTTGAGGAGGGATGGTGTGGTTTTGTAACCCAAAAGAGTAAACAGCCCCTTGCAGAAGCATTTTGTGTCTTCAGGGGCCTCTCAGTCTTCATCTCTCTTGGACCCTTTCCTCCTGAAAGAATAATGCATCTGTACTAACAATAACCTTTTACATCTGCATTCTTTCAGCTAATCCAGCAGAAATGGGTGGAAAAAAAAACATACCAAACAAACAAACAAAAAACCCATAAATTGTTAGGAGACCAAACTCAATTTGGAGCAACTTGGCCCAGGTTTGACTTTCAGAGTTAAGCAGCAACTGAGACATGGAATGAAAAAACTGAGCAAGTGTCAGTGGTGGGCTGCTGAGATTTTGGGGCTGTTCACATTCTTTGGAAGCTGCTGACTCCTCAAATCAGCAACAGACTTGAGGTTAAAGCTCAGGTTTGATGCAATTCAGGCACAGCTAAAGCTGAGCCCAGCCCAGGCCATGCAATCTGCACAACATTTTCCTCAAGGATTCTTGCAAGCTGAAGCTTTTTGGTATCTTGGCAAACCAGACTAAATGAAGCTAGTGCCATGTGGTGACACTTGTGCTGAGGCATGGTGGGGCAGACACTTGGCAGTTACACAGAGGCTTTGTTCATGGCATTCCACCCAGAAAGATGCAGAAGTGTTTGTCCTTGAGCCCCAGCATTTCCCTTTCCTCATGACCCGAGGGCCTTCACCAGTCAAGGGCTGTCAAACCCCTCCTCTTAATGCTGAAAGTTTCTCTGCTGTACTGGAGGCTTTCTTCTCTTCTTGTCTGGGACAGAATGGAAGGGGTTGGTAGATATTTGCTCAGTGTTTTGATACTCTCCAACCAGACAAATGGACTGAAAAGCCAGCTTTTGGGACTCCACTGGAAGAGCATCTCAAGCGCAGTGGGCGTGAGATTGCGGTTCCCATTGAAGCCTGTGTGATGATGCTTTTGGAAACAGGGATGAGAGAGGAGGTAGGTAACACCACAGCCCAGCCCCTGAGAGGCAGCAGACAAGGAGCTCAAAGCCCTGGACTGCTGTCTGTACTTTTTAGCAAGTTGCTTAAATAATTTTTGGTCATGGGTGTTGAGGAGAAGTCTTTTGCAGCGGAAAAACCTGGAATGAGAACTAAAGGATGAGCTGAGAGGGAGCTGAAAGCTTGTGGGATGGCAGGAGCACATTACAGCCAGATGGGTCCTAATGGTGTAAGGTGAAGCCAAGAAGGCCAATGCTCTCCTGAGTGGCATGAAGAAGAGAGTGACCAGTAGGTCAAGGGAGGTTCTCCTCCCTATCTGCTCTGCCCCAGTGGGGCCACATCTGGAGTCCTGGGCTCTCCAGTTCAAGAAGGACAGGGAACTACTGGAGGGAGTCCAGTGGAGGCTCTGCAGATGCTGAGGTCCCTGGAGCATCTCTGTGAGGAGCAAAGGCTGAGAGCCCTGAGGCTGTTGAGCCTGGAGAAGAGTAGCCCCAGAGGGGATCTGATCAATGCTCAGCAAGAGATAAAGGCTGTGGGGCAAGAGGCTGGGGCCAGGCTCTCGTTGGTGGTACCCAGTGACAAGACAAGGGGCAACAGACACAAACTGGAACCCAGGAAGTTCCATCTCAACAGGAGGAGGAACCTCTTTGTTGTGAGGGTGCTGAGCCCTGGAGCAGGCTGCCCAGAGAGGTTGTGGCATCTCCTTCTCAGGAGAACTTCCAAACCCAGCTGGCCACTGTGTTCCTGGGCAAGCTGCTGTGGGTGCCCTGCTTTAACAGGGGGTTGGACTGGATGATCTCCAGAGGTCCCTTCCAACCCCACCATGCTGGGATGCTGTGTAACTGCTTTGAAAGAGGCTGTCATAAAAGTTGTACTTCTTCATGCTGGTCCTCACATGGTGCTGCCAGGCAAATGCATGTGATTTTTATTTTCTAGGGCTTGTTCAGAATTGCTGCTGGAGCCTCCAAGTTAAAAAAGCTGAAAGCTGCCTTGGACTGTTCCACTTCCCAGCTGGATGAATTTTACTCTGATCCCCACGCTGTTGCAGGTATTGAGAACACAACCAGGTGACAAAACACAGGCCTGTGCTGTTCATTTCACCATTGACTTGCTGCTGTGTAAGGTGTCGGGCTCTGCAGGGCAGCTGTGAATGAGCACAAACTGGAGCTTGCTTTGCTGCAGAGCTTTCCCAGGTGCTAACAGGGAGTTGCAGAGGGTGTGCATGCTCCTCACACCTGATGTGCTCATGTCTGCTTGACAGTCAGGTTTCAAATTTGGGTGATCATATTCATCCTGGTGTATATTTCCCATGAGAACTGTGAACAGGAGATGTTTAGTAAGGCCTTGGCTCTGTCTGGTTCGACAGGACACGTTTCTCTCACAGGAATTACTGGAAGGCCTTGAGTTAGGTGGTGAGCAGCAGTACTGAGGAAGTGTCAGGGTCTTGCCACTGTTCCTCTGAAACTTGGGTCCTGTTGCACAGCTAAAATTGCAAATCTGAGGATGGAGTTTGGAGTGAAGATAATGATGAGTGGACTGAAACATCTGTCTGAGGGGGAAGAGCTGAGAGACCTGGGGATGTTTAGCCTGGGAAGGAGCAGCCTGAGAGGGGATCTTATTCATGTTTACAAATATCTGAAGGGAGGGGGGCAAGAAGGGCCAGGCTCTTTTCAGTGGTGTCCTGTGACAGGACAAGGGGCAATGGGCACAAACTGGAACCCAGGAGGTTCCACCTCAACATGAGGAGAAGTGTCTTTGGTGTGAGGCTGCCCAGAGAAGTTGTGGAGTCTCCTTCTCTGGAAACTTTTAAGAGCCACCTGCATGTGTTCCTGTGTGCCCTGCCCTAGGTGCCCCTGCTTGAGCAGGGAGATTGGACTTGGATGATCTTCAGAGGTTCCTTCCACCCCTACCATTCTGGGATTCTCTGACTGAGGGCCTTGACTGAGAAGCCTCTGTCCGCTCTGTTCTGCGTTGCAGGTGCCTTGAAATCCTATTTGCGAGAGCTGCCAGAACCCTTGATGACCTACAGCCTGTATGAGGAATGGACACAGGCTGCAAAGTAAGCAAACCAAACACACTGACACAGGCTGCAAAGTAAGCAAACCAAACACACTGACACAGGCTGCAAAGTAAGCAAACCAAACACACTGACACAAGGAAAGCACACTGACACAAGGAAAGCTTCCTGCAGACATTGACCAAGTTTGGCTCCTCATGGAAGAAGCCAAAAGGACAGGCCGAGCTCAGGCAGGTGTTCTCATTCCTGCTCTCCCCAGGTCAATGTTTTCTGTCACAGGTCCTTGTCAGGTTTGTGGTTTGATACTAGCTCCACAAATCTCTGCTGAAAAAAAAACCCTATTTTGTGTTTAAAAAAGGGCTGCTTCAGACTGTTGGCTGCACCATATTGATGTTGCACAATAAGGATGCTTGGCAGTTTTGCTGCAGGTAGCTAAGTCAGGGCCTGGGCTCACAAGTTACTTAGCTACTGAATACAACACAGCTGAAAATTAAATGTAATGGAACTTTCTGTTTCCTTTCAGTATTCAGGACCAGGATAAGAAGCTACAAGAGCTGTGGAGAATTTGTAACAGATTACCTAAGCATTATCATGCTAATTTCAGGTCTGTGGGGACATTGATATCAGGAAGAAATTCTTTCCAGTGAGGGTGGGGAGACATTGTAACAGGCTGTCCAGGGAGGTTGTGGATGCCCCTTCCCTGGAGGTGTTCAAGGGCAGGCTGGATGAGCAACCTGGGCTGCTGGGAGGTGTCCCTGCCCATGGCAGGGGCTTGGAACTGGATGATCTTTGAGGCCCCTTCCAACCCAAATCATTCTATGAATCTCTGAAGGCTGGACTTGCATCGCAGGGGCTGTGCTGCTGGGGTGCTGCTCTTCAAAGCTGATTAACCAAAACTCTTAATCCAGGGGAAGGTTTCTTGGCCAAATTGATTTGGGTTTATAAAAGGATCTCCTGTTTATCAAGTAGCTGCTGTGTGCTGGTGGACTTTCAATCAACGTAATTCACTGTGGGCTGGAGTAAAACAGCGATGCATAGAACCCTACTGCTTAAGGGTCATGCTGTTGGCAGCAGGAGCTGACTTTTCACCAGCTGTGCTCTCCAGGCTGTTTGCCAGCCTTAGAGGTCACCAGGCTGTATCTTACAGGTCTGATTTACTTTTTTTTTTTTTTTTTTTCCTTTTGGCTTTGCCATTTGGATCTGAATCAGGACAAACCCAACTCTGGTGACTCCTGGAAGTGTGGAAGTTCCGTTACAGGACTGGGAGTTGAAATACTCTTTCTTTGTTGTTTTTCCCTGAAGATACAATAGCTCTGTAGTTCCATTTGGCAAAAGTGGAGATTTTTGTGCTTCTGTTGGGGTTATTTTCTACTTCTTTGGGGGTTTTCCCTACTTCTTTGGGGTTTTTTCCCTACTTCTTTGGGGTTTTTTTCCCTACTTCTTTGGGGTTTTTTTTCCTACTTCTTTGGGGTTTTTTTTCCTACTTCTTTGGGGTTTTTTTCCTACTTCTTTGGGGTTTTTTCCCTACTTCTTTGGGGTTTTTTTCCCTACTTCTTTGGGGTTTTTTTCCCTACTTCTTTGGGGTTTTTTCCCTACTTCTTTGGGGTTTTTTCCCTACTTCTTTGGGGTTTTTTTCCTACTTCTTTGCGGTTTTTTTTCCTACTTCTTTGGGGTTTTTTTTTCCTACTTCTTTGGGTTTTTTTTTCCTACTTCTTTGGGGTTTTTTTCCCTACTTCTTTGGGGTTTTTTCCCTACTTCTTTGGGGTTTTTTTTCCTACTTCTTTGGGGTTTTTTCCCTACTTCTTTGGGGTTTTTTTTCCTACTTCTTTGGGGTTTTTTTTCCTACTTCTTTGGGTTTTTTTTTTCCTACTTCTTTGGGGTTTTTTTCCCTACTTCTTTGGGGTTTTTTTTTCCTACTTCTTTGGGGTTTTTTTTCCTACTTCTTTGGGGTTTTTTTCCCTACTTCTTTGGGGTTTTTTTCCCTACTTCTTTGGGGGTTTTTTCCCTACTTCTTTGGGGTTTTTTTCCCTACTTCTTTGGGGTTTTTTCCCTACTTCTTTGGGGTTTTTTTCCCTACTTCTTTGGGGTTTTTTCCCTACTTCTTTGGGGTTTTTTCCCTACTTCTTTGGGGTTTTTTTCCTACTTCTTTGGGGTTTTTTTTCCTACTTCTTTGGGTTTTTTTTCCCTACTTCTTTGGGGTTTTTTTCCCTACTTCTTTGGGGGTTTTTTTTTACTTCTTTGGGGTTTTTTTTCCTACTTCTTTGGGGTTTTTTTCCCTACTTCTTTGGGGGTTTTTTTCCTACTTCTTTGGGGTTTTTTTCCCTACTTCTTTGGGTTTTTTTTCCCTACTTCTTTGGGTTTTTTTTTCCCTACTTCTTTGGGGTTGTTTTCTGCTTCTCTTCTACCCAGTTCACCTCTTACCGTGCAGGAGTAGACACTCAGTAGCCAGCTCCCAAGCTGGAAGGCTGTTGCTCCTATTTCTGTCTTGTTGGGAGCTGTCTGTAGGAATTCTTGATTTTTAGGTAGTTGCTTTCAGCAAGAAGTGTTCTTAGTTGCTGCTCTTTAAGTCTCTGTTTCCTTTGTGTAGGTATCTAATCAAATTCCTGGCCAAGCTTGCCCAGAACAGCGACGTTAACAAAATGACACCCAGCAACGTCGCCATCGTCTTGGGCCCAAACTTGTTGTGGGCAAAGAATGAAGGGTGAGTTGGTTTAGGAAGGCTGCAAACAGAACTTCCATGAAGCTCTGCATGGAGGCCACCAGGGGAAGAGAGGGCATTCTGCCCCTTTCCTCTGCTCTGCTGACACCCCACCTGGAATACTGCATCCAGTTCTGGTGTCCCCTGCATGAGAAGGACACAGAGCTGTTGGAGAGAGTCCAGAGGAGGCCACAAAGATGATCCCAGGGCTGGAGCACCTCTGCTGTGAGGATAAGCTGAGAGTGCTGGGGTTGTTCAGCTTGGAGAAGTGAAGACTCCAGGGGGACCTTAGAGCTGCCTTCCAGTACATGAAGGGAACCTGCAGGAAGGCTTCAGAGGGACTTTTCATGAGGGTGTCCAGAAACAGGACAAGAGGGAATGATTTGAAGCTGGGGGAGAGCATGGTTACACTGGGTCATAGGAAGAAGTTCTTCAGTACAAGAGTGGTGAGGTTCTGAAATAGGAGGTTGTGGATGCCTCCTCCTGGGAGTGTTCAAATCCAAGTTGGATGAGGCCTTGAGCAACCAAGTGAGTTTATTTGGCTCACAGCCTAAACAGCAAAACCCCAATGCTTCAAATATTCTTTCAGCCTATGGCTCCAGATCCTTTTAGGCTGTGTCCTTATTAGGAGTGTTTTCAAGTGCTGTGAATGGTACTGAAGAGTCTGGATTCCATCAGAGTTACTCTTCAGTTGGTACTTATGACATCTTGTTTAGCATAATTTGTCATTTGGGTAATTTTCATTAATGACTATCAATATTTTCTTGCCACAAATGAGCTCTGTACAGTGTTCTGCACCTTTCCTCTGCAGGTCCCTTGCTGAAATGGCAGCAGCAACTTCAGTCCATGTGGTAGCAGTTATTGAGCCAATCATTCAGCATGCAGACTGGTTCTTCCCTGGAGGTAAATTCTGGCCACAGTTAAAAGGATTTTGTGTGATGATAACAAACTGAGGAGGGGGCTGGCTCACACCCTGCCAGGCTGTGCTGTCATTCAGTGGGACCTGGCCAGGCTGGAGAGGTGGAAGGGAGGGACACCATAAAGTTCAGCAAGGGCAAGTGCAGGGTCTGGCCCTGGGGAAGAACAAGCCCCTGCACCAGGACAGCTGAGGGGTGACCTGCTGGGAGGCAGCTCTTCAGGGAAGGACCTGGGAGTGCTGGTGGACAACATGAACCAGTCATGTGCCCTCATCATCAAGCAGGCCAATGGTGTCCTGGGTGGCATGAAGAAGAGTATGACCAGCAGGTCAAGGGAGGTTCTCTTCCCCCTGTGAGGTCCTAGTGAGGCCACACCTGGAACCCTGGGTCTAGGTTTGGGTTTCCATAGAGACAGGGAACTACTGCAGAGTCCAGTGGAGGCTAGAAAGGTGCTGAGGGGGCTGGAGCATCTCTGTGAGGGGGAAAGGCTAAGAGACCTGGGGCTGTTGTGCTAGAGGAGAGCAGCCTGGGAGGGGATCTGATCAGTGCTCAGCAAGAGCTGAAGAGTAGGGGGCATGAGGCTGGGGCCAGGCTCTTGTCAGTGGTGTCCAGTGACAAGACAAAGGGCAACAGGCACAAACTGGAACCTCACTCAGTGAGGTTCCAAATGCTGGAGCCCTGGGGCAGGCTGCCCAGAAAGGTTGTGGAGTTTCCTTCTCTGGAGACCTTCCAAAGCCCCCTGGCCATTGTAATCCTGGGCAAGCTGCTGTGGGTGCCCCTGCTTGAGCAGGGAGGTTGGACTGGATGATCTCCAGGGGTCCCTTCCAACCTCACCGTGCTGGGATAACGCAGTGCGGCTCAACCTCCAGTAGCTTTTTGCAGCAAGGCAGCATCCTGTCCGCGTGTCTCTGATGCATTCTGTCCATCTGCCTTTCAGATCAGGATTTCAATGTGTCTGGGGCATTTGTTGCAATTCCTGCTGTCAATTCTAACCACTTGTCACACACTGGGAACGAGTTCGAGTCTGGGACACTGGAACGGAAGAGACCCATGAGCATGACTGTGATGGAAGGGGACCTGCTGAAGAAGGACAGGTATGGTTCAGCTCGGCTTGGGTTTCAGTTCTGAGCCCACTCCTGAGGACTGGAGTGCTGAGGAGGCTGTGACCAGACACTTCTTGGTCTCAGGAGGAGAGCTTATTGTAATCACTCTAGGAAAGAGTAGTGATTTATTTCCCCCCCTCCACGTTGTTGAAGCCTGAGCGAGGTTCCAAAGGTAATCTGCTGATACTTGCTTCCAGTTGGCCTCTCTGCATTACAAAACCCAAGCAGATAATTGCTGCTTCCTCTTAGAGATTTAAGGGGGGAGGGTCTAAAAGCCACTGAAACAGAAGTGTTTGTGTAGCATCTCTCAGTCTCTAACTCCTGATATCCCATGGCTTCTCTTTCAAAGCCCATGAGCTGAGATGGTGCTACCTGGTGCCCTCATGGTCAGCCTGCTGAGCTGCTGATGGTACAGTATACCCCTCAAACAGTAGAGTGCTAAACACATCAGCCCCAAACGTGCTGTTCTCCCACATAACCTGTAGTGTGATGTCCATTTCTCACTCATGCCATGAATATCTTCTGTTTTTAGCTCTTCATGCAGATGTTCAGTTGTACCTGAGTGTTAACTCTGGTTAGCCACCTGCAGGTGTCTCAGCACTTGCAGAGGAAGAAGAAAAGGAGTTCAAGTGTCATTGTCTTTAGCACAGCAGGAAGAAAATGGATTTCTAGGCTGAATGTGCTGTCTGCATTCTGAAAGCTGGGAGAACTGTAGTCTGCTGAGCCATAGTTGGCATAGAATGGGTTGGGTTGGAAGAGATCTTAAAGACCATCTACTTACAGCCCCCTTGCTGTGCTGGGTTGAAGGTTGGACTACTACTTGGTGCCATGGTTTAGTAGTCATGAGGTCTTGGGTGACAGGTTGGACTTGATGATCTTTGAGGTCTTTTCCAACCTTATTGATTCTATGACTAGAGGATCTTGAAGGTCTCTTCCAACCAAAGATATTCTGTAGTTACACCATGGGCAGGGACACCTCCTGCTAGAGTAGCTTGCTCCAGACCTCATGCAAGCTGGCTTTGAACACCTCCAGGCTTAGAGCCTCCACAGCTCTGGGCAGGAGAGAATCACAGAGCCTTATGGGTCGGAAGGGACCTCCAGAGACCACAGAGGCCAACCCTTCCACACAAATCATAGCACACAGCCTGTCTTGAAATCTGTGCTGCAGCTTTAGTGTGTGATAGGAACAAAATCCCTGTGGCCACATCTCTTGGTGAGGAGCTTCTCTGGCATCCAGCAGGAAAGGAAACGTTCGTGTTTACATCTGGAATGGTTGGGTGGTTTGACCTCATTGTCATCCATGTCTGTCTCCAGGTGTAATTGAGCAGTTTGTTCACTTACCTGTAGCTTCCCCCCTCTGTGTGGACAAGCCCAGTAATGTTGCATGTCTTTAACATCAGTGGTGTTTGATGCACAGAGTTGGAGCTTTCCACGTTGCTGCTTTGCATGTCGAGCCCCAGGGGTGGCCCCATCCGGCCTGTTGCTTTGGTGACCTGCTGTCGGCTGCTGTGGTGTGTTTACTCTCTCTTCTTTCTGTAGCTTTGGTGTGAAGGTTCTGGACTTCCAGGGGAACCCTCGGAGATGTGGCACTATAAATAGAAAGCACACATCCCCGGCCTTCCAGCCGCCACTGCCACCCACCGAGGCTGCCGCGCCGCCCCAGCCCGCGGCCGAGCAGCACGCGCCGCCCGCTGGGGCTGACACGAGCCCAGTGGGTGCTGGTGTGGCTCTCTCTGCTGCCACAGCAGAGCAGTTACAGAGTCAAGGAAATGAGGACATCAGGTAAGAGGCTTGGCTTCTGCTGGCACGGGCTTGGCAGGCTGCTGCAGCAGCAAACTGATGGGTGAACTGACCTGCTTCACCAGGCACCTCTGCTGCCTGCAGGGCACCTTGTGAAGCTTTCTCAGGAGTGGGCAGCTCTGCAGGAGCTCTCTCCGTGCCTGCTGTCCCAGAATTAATCTCCTCAAAGAACACACCCTGCTCTGGGTGTTCCAGAGGTGATCTCCTCAAAGAACACACCCTGCTCTGGGTATTCCAGAGCTGATCTCCTCAAAGAACAGACCCTGCTCTGTGTGTTCCAGAGCTGATCTCCTCAAAGAACAGACCCTGCTCTGTGTGTTCCAGAGCTGATCTCCTCAAAGAACAGACCCTGCTCTGGGTATTCCAGAGCTGATCTCCTCAAAGAACACACCCTGCTCTGGGTATTCCAGAGCTGATCTCCTCAAAGAACACACCCTGCTCTGGGTATTCCAGAGCTGATCTCCTCAAAGAACACACCCTGCTCTGGGTATTCCAGAGCTGATCTCCTCAAAGAACACACCCTGCTCTGGGTATTCCAGAGCTGATCTCCTCAAAGAACACACCCTGCTCTGGGTGTTCCAGAGCTGATCTCCTCAAATGAGAGAATTCTTGGGGGAAAAAATGATGATAAAAAATACCAAACCCAAACCAAACAGCACTTCTGTTACCCATCTGGACCTTTCCAAGGCATCTGCAGAGTCAGTTTGCTGCTGAAAGAGCAAAACTACCAGTTGCAATACTAGATACCTGTTGGTCTTGTTTATTGTTGTTTGTCCCTGTTACCTGGATCTGTCTTTTGGGGTTGTTTGTGTTAGTGAGGGTCAGGGCTTGTTTGCCAGCAAACTGGAAGGCAATTTATCATCCTTCAGTATTAGTTCTTTTAGGACAAGGGTCTGTCTATACAGGCTTTGCCTGTATAACTGTGCCACCCTCTCCCCCAGCATCAGTATAGATGGACCCCAAGTCTAATTGCAGCAGCTTTGACTCTTCCTTCTGTGTGTGGTGAAAGCAGCACTTTGCTTTCAATGTCTGTGGTCTGAGGCACAGAACAAACCACACTCCAAAGGCCTCCAGTGCTCTGCAGACATCTCACACCACATCTTGCCGTCAAACAGCACCGTGGAGCTGAGAGCTTTTGTTCTCAGGTGACAAAAGCAGCTCTTCGTTTGGAATTTCCCCCAGGCTGGTATTTCCTCCACAGATGTCTTTTGTGGCTGGGTAGTTCAAAGGAAACCTTGAGGGTAGGGTCTAAAATCTGAAGAGATTCTGTGCTCAGTTTAACAGCATCTGGGGAAATGAGGATTGCGGTGTGCCAGGAAAAGTGACTGGCAGGTGTTAGTCCTTCTGAGAGGAGCGAGGTGTTGCAAGAGACTTTAAAGATAGAGGAGTGAGTAAAAGCTGCAGGCCCATAGCAAGAGGAGGGCTCGCTGCCCAGTACCACCTCAGCTGGTCCATACTCCAGTGCTAGGCTTCCCCTCAGTTCTGTTGACTTCATAGCCAAAGGTTAGGAAGAGATGAAGTTGCCCCAATTTCAATCTCAAAGATTTTACAGCAGTTGCTCTCTCAAGTTCTGGTCTCTCAGCAAGGAAAAAGCTTAACTGCAGATGGAGAGAAGACTTCAGGCAGTCAGGGAAGTGGGAAGAACCTCTGTTCTCTCCACACCTGGCTCTTGTAGTCATGGAATGGGATGATAGAGTGGTATGGGTTGGAAGGGACCTTCAAAGGTCGTGCAGTTCAACTCTGCAGCACTCAGCAAGGACATCCTCCCCTAGAACAGGCTGCTCAGAGCCTTGTCTAGCCTGACCTTACAGATCTCCAGGGATGGGGCCTCAACTGCCCCCTGGGCAACCTGTTGCAGTGTTCCAGCACCCTCATGGTGCAGAACTTGTTCCTCACATCCAATCTAAATCTGCTCTTCTCTCATTTCAAACCATTGCCCCTTATCCTGTCCCTGTAGGCTTCTTGTAGCCCCCTTCAGGTACTGGAAGGCTGCTATTAGGTCTCCCTGGAGCCTTCTCTCCTCCAGTCCTTTGACTCTCCCAGGGATTTCCAAAAGCTCCAGCACTGAGAACTACACCAGCCTCACCTGGATATCAGACATAACAAGCTGGTCCATGTGCTTGGTGGGGTTTTTGCTGGCAGAGCTGCACAGTTTGCCATTGCTTGGTCCTTAGCTGGACCTGCCAGAAGACTGCCAGCAAATGGGGTGTGATGCTGGGACAATGTTGTGAGCAGGGGAGCAGTCCTGAGGGTGCTAGGTGTGTCCGAGGAGATGGAGAATCACAGGGTGGTTGGGGTTGGAAGGGAGGCAGGGACACCTTGCACTAAACCAGGTTGCTCAAGGCCTCATCCAGCCTGGCCCTGAACACTGCCTGTGAAGTCATGTGGTGAGAGCTTTCATGCTGAGAGCCTACTTTGAAGGGAGCTGTGAGTGCCTTAGCAGGAGGACTGCACCCCCGGGTATCAGCACTGTGTTCAATGAAGTGCTGGGAGACTGCAGAACCCCTGCTTGGTTTCCTGGTTTCACTTTGGTGACGAATTGCATGTGCAGGTTTGCCTGAAGCCTGCTGCTCAGTTGTCTGAAGAGCTGCAGCGCTGCTCGGCCTGTCAGAGCAGAAGCTGTTCTGAAGCACTGGAGAGTCACTTCATAGCGCAGCTCCTAATGCAAGCCCCAAGGGGTGCAGCTGATCTGGGAAAGGCGCTGTGCAAGCAGCTTCTAACCTAGGGGTTTTACTTTCCAGCACCTCGAAGTCTAAGGACAGCACATCTGCAGCTACTCCGCCGCCCGTGAGAAACGGCGGCCACGTGGGCACCGTCCAGAGCCAGGCCACGGGCAGCGCTAACCAGCTGTCGGTTAACCAGCCACAGAATGCAGCAGGGCCCAGTCCCCACTCCATGAGGAGAGGTCTGGGTTTGTGTTTTCCTTTCCTTTTCAAGCCTCTGTGCCCCGCAGAAATGCTTCCCGAGATACCTTATCAGCACCGCTTCCTTTATTGCAGACCAGGGGTTCATGCACTTGCACTTCACTGAGCCCCAGCTAAGGGCATCTTTGGACTTCTGGACTCTTCCATGAGTGCTGCCAGCACAGGCACTCAGAGCAGTGATTTATGGACCCCAGCACTCATTGCTGTGGCTTCCTCTTGATAGCACTTTCATTTGATAACAGAATCACAGAATGGGTTGGGTTGGGTTGGAAGGCACCTTTCGAGCTCACCCAATCCAACCCCTCTGCAGTCAGCAGGGACATCCCCAGCCAGAGCAGGTTGCTCAGAGCCTCAAACAACCTGACCTGCAGTGGTTTCAGGGATGTGGCACCTCCCACCTCTGTCTGTCCCCTAGTGCTCCAGGTCCCCTTTAAGCACTGCAAGGCCACCAGAAGGTCTCCATGGAGCCTTCTCTTCTCAGGCTGAACAACCCCCACTCTCTCAGTCTGGCCTCACAGCTGCACCATTTTATTCTGATAATGTTCTTGAGTGGTTTTTTTGTGCTGCTCATTTCTTTCTTCCAGGAGTTTGGTTTCACAGTACACAGCCATGAAATCTCCCCTCTTCTCTCCACAGCCATGAAGAAACCTGCACCAGCCCCTCCCAAGCCAGCCAACCCCCCACCAGGGCAGCCAGGAAGCCAAAGTTCTGCCCCAGCTGCTCAGCCACCCTCTGTCTCTCCAAAACCACCTGCTAGAAGTTCTTCTCCTCCTGCTCAGCATCCAAACCAGGGAGCAGCCCAGACCTCCTCTTCCCAGGTTTCTGCACCTCGGAGATACTCCAGCAGCCTTTCCCCAATACAAGCTCCCAGCCACCCACCACCACAGCCCCCAACCCAGGCTACTCCTCCACTGCAGCCCAAAGCAGGCAGTCAGACCTCTCCTGCTGCTGCAGCCAGCAGCGAGCACGGACCAGAGCAGCCCTGTTACACTCCTCCTCAGACTCCAACTCCACCTGATACACCCCCTCTAGGAAAACACACCACCAGCTCCCCAGCACCACAGCCAGCTGCTCAAGAAAGCTCCCAGTCTCACTCCCCACCTCAGACTGGTACCCTGCCACGGCCACGGCCGGTACCAAAGCCCAGAAACAGACCCAGTGTTCCTCCTCCTCCTCATCCTCCTCCCTCTCAGCTGGCTGGAGATGCTATTAGTGCAAACCCCACGCCAACAGCTTCCAAAATAGTAACAGGTGAGTGGATTTCTCCTATCCCCTGTCTGCTCAGGGAGTGGAAATGAAGGCAGTGGTGCCTGTAGCTGGGAATGAAATGGGGCGGGGGCGGATGGGTGGACTGAAGAGCACAAAGAACACCCCAAGCTGCTCATTCCCAGGGGAAAGGCCCACCCATCTCTTCTGTGCAGGAGGGTTTGGGGCACTTCCTCAGTGAAGGTTTTCATTCCTGAGGCAAAAGGGTTTGGGGGAGGGGTGTAGGTTAGTTTGCTTGGTTTTTATCCTGCTTTGGAAGCAAACCAGCAGTGTAGCAACCATCTTGCTGGAGCTTTCTCCAGGCTGACTCCATTATCTTAGACATCTGTTGGCAAAAAGCAGGTGTTTGGAGGAGGGAGAAGCTGTAGCCAAGGGTGATGATGAATTGCAGCACACAGGGAAGGAAATGGCAGACTACTAGGGTGTTCTGATAGACAAGATCCTGAGCAGTGAATGGTTTACCTCACGAGAAGCAAGTCTTCTGATGTGCTTTAAGCTGGACATCCGGGAGCTGAAGATTCACATAGACCAAGCTGTGCCTTAGGTCACTTTCTGGTTAGGAGTTTCTGTTTCAAATGGAAATGTAAAATCCTCCTTCTGTTCTGAGCCAGTGATGAAGAGAAACTTTCTGTCTTCTCCCAGGAGCTTCATGCAGCTCACAGTCACTGGGGTGGTAGGGATAATGTTAAGTCTTTTAGGGGGAGGGGAAAACCCCAACTGCTGAGGACAGTCCAAACAGGCAGATGTTGCAATGCTCTCCTGCTGAGTCTCTGCTTATGTAAGGAAGAGAGAATGACTGTAGGGCACTAATACTTTTAAAGCTGCTTCATAGTGGTTAAAACTTCCCAGTGATGCTGCAGCTTCTCTAGAGTAAGACTAATGTGTTGGAATGCCAAGTGTTCAATTCTGTTGCCTAACAGCTTTACCCCCTGGTGCCTTCACAGGTGGGGATGGTTACTGCGAATAAGGTTTGTACTTACCAGCCCCATGCCATGTTCAGCTCCAATGCTCCTCCTGCACAGCACTGTTGTATCTGTAGCTTTATTTTGTATGTGTGCTTTGGATGATGTGCTCCTCTTTGGTCAGCTCTGTGTTACCTCATTACTACATAGCAGCCTGCGTGTAAGAGATGAAAAGGCCTCTGCTGCTTCATTTCAGTAGTGCTGTGAACATGAAGTTAGCCCTTAAGTGGTAAAAATGATCATCATAGAATCCTAGAATGGCTCAGGTTGGAAGGGACCTCAGAGATCATCTGCTCCAACCCCCCTGCCATGGGCAGGGACACCTCTCAACTAGACTTGGCTGTTCAAGGCCTCATCCAACTTGTCCCCAGGGAGGAGACATCCACAACCTCCCTGGACAGCCTATTCCAGAGTCCTACCACCCTTGGACTGAAGAACTTCTTCCTAAGACCCAGTCTAACCCTGCTCTCCTTCAGCTTCAAACCATTGCCCCTTGTCCCATCCCTAGACACCCTCATGAAAAGTTCCTCTCCAGCCTTCCTGTAGGACCCCTTCAGGTATTGGAAGGCAGCTCTGAAGTCCCCCTGGTGCCTTCTCCAAGCTGAACAACCCCAGCTCCCTCAGGCTATCCTCCTAGCAGAGGTGCTCTAGCCCTTGGATCATCTTTGTGGCCTCCTGTGGGCTGGCTCCAGCAGCTCTGTGTCCTGTGATCACCAAGTGCCATTTCACAGAGTCACCACAGCTGCTAGTCCACGAGTCAGGTGTGAAGCAGTGTCCCGTTTAAAACAGGTTTTGCTCTCATCTGCATCTGCACCCTGTCAGCTCCAGCCTCACTAATGGCACTAGGCTGTTTAATTAGCTGTTAATAACCTCACTCTCCATAGCATAGAGGTGCTGCCTGCTTCAAGTAACAACTGCATGGCAGGCTGGAAAGGTTGAGGCTTTAAGATGTGACCATTTCCAGGAGAGACACTGAGAGGAGGGTCGATTAGACTGAGATGAGGATTGGGTGGAGAAGTGAAGCTGGAAGTAGATTGATTTCATTTTGAACTGCAGAAAGCAGCAGTAAATGAGCTGCTGAAACAACTCCAAGTAGCTTTGCTTTGCAGAGTATCAGACTCTTCCTCGTGGTGCTTTCTTGTCAGTCTCTTTAAAGACAGGAGCAGTTTGGAACTAAACTGAATTCAGAAGCAAGCAGGGGTCTGCACCTCGGCAGCACTGAGCAACTAAGTCAAACTTCACTCAACTTCATTGCCCTGCTGGCTGCAGGGAGGTTGGACGAGGTGACCTCTAGAGGTCCCTTCCAACCCAGCACACTCCATGATCCATTCTGTGGGTCTGTGATTCCCACTCATGTGGTACCCCAGTGGAAGAGGGGAAGTGTTTGCCTTCTAAATGATACCCAGCTGGTGTGCAAGGAGCTGCCGCATTAGTGGGGGAGTTTGTTACACAGGCTGCAGGGGAGGGATTGGAATTGACCTGGAATGACAGCACAGTGCTGCCTCCTCTTCATCTAGTTACAGGCAGAACAGAGGGACACAACTCTTGTAGGTCACTGTGGAAAAGACAGTGGCATGAAACAATTTTAACAGCTGGAGAATTTGAACATCATTCCTTCCAAGTGCAGACAGTGCTGAATTCCCCCTGTAGGATGTGTACAGTAAACAGTGTGAAAGCTGCCAGGCAGGAAAACCAGCGATGGAGAGCTGCTGGTGAAGGGTTCTCCAGCAAAACTGAGAGAGGAACCTGCAGCATCGAGTAGGGTTTGTGAAGAAAACCCAGCAAGACCCCTTGGGGAGCAGCTGAAGTGATGGCCAGGCTCACCCAGCACTCCCAGTGCAGGGGCAGCCACCCTTGGCAGATGGGGCTGGGTTGGAGAGGCTTTGTGTTTGTTCTGAATTAACACCACTGCCCGCCCCATGGGCGTCTGCTCTAACCCTGACACCTGCTCACATAAGCACTTAGGACTGGCTTAGCTAATTGACATGTGAAGGGTTTCATTCTGCCTGGGTTTAATTTGAACCCCCCAGTGGTGGGGGAGTAATGAAAGTCCAAATTAATTCACCAACCGACTCGGTAACAGCACAGGAATTCTGCTCTGTTTCCAGGATGCTGTTGAATTCCTTTTGTCCATGTGCTGGGCTTTAGAGATGCCTCAGATTCTAGTGATGATATTAAAGTAATAAAGGCCTAGAGAAGAATATTCTAATCAAGAATTTTATTAAATAATCTAGATGTTTGACCTGCATTCAGTAGGAACTGTATTGGCAAGTGGAATGGTAAGGAAAAGGCACCTGATTGGCCAAAACCCCTTGCTAATTCTGAATCAGTGTGTGTGCTTGATGGCCACTACTAACCTGTCACAGTAACACTGCTTGCTTGCATCATCCTTAGCCTGGCATGCAATGAGAATGGCTGCTGGATGCTCTCACATTAACCTACTAAAGTATCAGAGACTAGAATGTGTCAAGTTGTTCATGTTCTGGCCAGTTTCACCTTGTACTTCTTCCACATACAGAAAAGCCCATCTAGAAATGCCTGGTTTGCACAGAGGCTGGGTTTGTATTTGATGGAGCTGTTGGTCCTCTCCTGTGTCACCTCACACTTCCAGTGACCTCCTTTTCTGATTCATTCCTCGATGGGCATAGAGTCATAGGAAGCTTTGGCTTGGAAGGGGCCTTACAGATCATCCAGTTCCAACACCTGTGCCGTGAGCAGGAACACCTCCTACTAGACCAAGCTGCTCAAGGCCCCAGCCAACCTGGCTTTGAATACTGCCAGGCTTGGAGCCTCCACAGCTTCTCTGGGCAACCTATTCCAGTGCCTCACCACCCTCATGGGGAAGAATTTCCACCTAATGTCCAATCTCAATCCAGCTTCTTCCAGTTTGAAGCCATCACCTCCTGTCCTGACACTCGCTTTGTCAGAAGTCCCTCTGCAGCTGTTGTGGAGCTCCCTTCAGATGCTTTTCCCCCACAGTGTGTCAGAGTGCTACTGGAGGTGCTCCTTCCCTGGGCAGGCAGCTGGACCTCCTTGCTGAGCTCCCACCTTGCAAAGGCAGCTCTGAAGGGGGCTGGGGCTGTCAACCCCAGGAGCAGTGCACCCTGCTGAAGGCCATGGCAGGGAGAGCTTCTGTGCCTGCATCCAAAGTTGAAGCACAGGCCTCTCAAACTGCTTCAGATGGAACTGCACAGGTAGCACTGTGAGCTTTAGGGTGAGCACAGTGCCCCTCCTACATGGCTCCTCTCTTCTGGGGTCAAGCTCAGCATGGAATGCTTGGAGTAAGAGGAAAATGCAAGAGGAACTTGGCAACACAGACAGTTGTGGTTTGATCTGTTAACAAGAGTGAAAATGGCTTAATCTGGAGATTAACCCAACTGGCCTGAGCAGCATTGCAATTTTCATCTCCTGAAGAAGCAGCAGCTGGGGGCTGGTCTCCTCTTCCTAGTATCAGGTGATAGAAGGAGAGGAAATGGCCTAAAGTTGTGCCAAGGGAGGGTTAGGTTGGAGATGAGGAACAATTTCTTTGCTGCAAGAGTGGTCAGGCACTGGAACAGGCTGCCCAGGGAGGTGGTGGAGTCCCCAGCCCTGGAGGTGTTCAAGCAATGTGTGGCCATGGCACTTGGGGCATGGTTTAGTGGCCATGGTGGTCTGAGGTTGGTGGTTGGACTCAATTTTAGAGGTCCCCTCCAACCCACACAGTTCTGTGATTCTAACAGTTGGGATTAAGGAGAGCTGCTGCTGTTAGGAAACTTGGTTTCATGGATCAGGAGTGAGGCTAAGTGAAAAGAGTTGGGTTTGAAGTAGCTCCAGGAATTATTTCTGTGTTGCTTTCAGAGGTCTGTTGGACAGGGATCCTCTTGGAGGTGTCACAAGGCATAGGGCATAGCCCAGTAACCAGGGCACTGGCTTTGGAAATGAGAAAGAGGGCTGGGGAGAGAAACCCATTGAAAAGCTTCCCCACATGATGGTGTTGAAGAATCACAGACTGGTTTGAGTGGGAAGGGGCTTTAAAGGTCATCAGGGACATCCTCAGCTAGAACAGGTTGCTCAGAGCCCCAGACAACCTGACCTGCCTCTGGATGTTTCCAGGGCTGGGGCATCTCCCATTGCCAGGGCAGACAGCACTGATGGGTTGTCCTGTACCTTCTGGTTGACTTCATTTACCACTGGGATGCTGCCTCAGTACAATGTGGTCCTCCCCAAGACTCTGGTACAAGCCTGGGGACAGCTTGTGTAGTTCACAGCTCCCAAGAAAGCAATCCTGGAGTCATGTGTTGGGGAAGGTGATGCTAACACTTCATCAGCATGAGGCCATCAGAGGGTGGAGTTCCAGCTCCTTTATCATCACTGAAGGGTAAGGCTGGCAGAGGGAGAGGCAGGGAGGCTCCCCTCAGCCTTCAGTTCCTTCTCTGCTTTTGCCTCTTCCCACACCATGGAGCTCAGAAACTTGAACGTTTGTGAAGTCACTTCTGGGCTAAATTGAAGACTTAATGGTTGAGCTAGGAGTCAAAGGCTTGAGAGGATGCCCCCTGTGCCAGCTGTTTTGAACAGCCAAGCATTTCTTCGTTTCTTTATAGACTTCAGGGCTATCATTAGTTGCTATCTGGCAATTTGGATTGCAGGAAGTGATGCTGTGGCATTTCCCAAACATCAGATTCATCTTTCCAGGTGCCTTCTTTGGACCTCTGACAGTATTTCTGATCTTCAGGGCAGTCAGCCACCAGAAATAAAACATTCTGAGGTCCTTGTACGCCTTGGCTTGAACAACATTCCCCTGCCCAGAAGTGGCAAAGAACATAATGTGCTGTGTTAACACCCAGGAAAGGGGTTTAGCAGGCATGGGATTTAGAGCATTTCTAGGGACAGTGCCTCCTTTTGACACCATCCACGTTCCTCTTGCTTCTGAAAGTCCTAGGTGGTGGTCACCTGGCTGCTGATTGAGGTGCCACATTTTGTTGTTGAGTGAACATTGTGCTTTGATGTGAAAGCCTGGAGAGGAATCTGAGCCTAAAGCTTAACTTGCTCTCTGCCTTTCTTCAGCAAGAGATGTCTCCTGTTACACCCAGGACTAAAGCAGAGGTTTGTAGGAGAAACACCTCTTCAGCTTTTGAGTCTGGCTCAGCCTTTCTGTGTCCAGGTGCACAGAGAGGAGCCAGCCCTCTGTTCTGAATGCCTTTGTTGATCTTTTCCTCTCTCTTTTCTTTCTAAGGAAGCCCACCACAAACACACTAGAGAGTGATGTCAGTGTCCAGCCTGCTAACCTTGCTGTTCCATTTTGTGTGCAGACTCTAATTCCAGTATTCAAGAACCACTTCCAAACCCTTCTTCAGAGCTTCCTGCAGAGACAGCGAGCAAAGAGCTGCACAACCACCTCACACTCGACCTGGACAATGACACGGAAAGCACTGCTCTGTAGTGGAAACTCTCCAACCTGGGACAGGTTCCTCTCCTGGTGGGAAAACCAACAGACCTAACAGTGAAAAGCTTCTTTTGATGATCTGGCAGAAGGGTGGAGAAGTTGGGACCTGTGCCTCACGGGGAGAGCGGTTGAAGCCGTTCAGAAGAAGCTGAATGATCTGTGTCTCAACAATGGTTTTCAAAACCTTGGCTGGAAGGAATCAGTCACTGCAGAAACTTGCATAGGAAGTGTAATTGCTGCTGCTGCTGCTGCTACAGCTGGTGTGAGCAGGAGTCCCTACAGGATAAGGAGCAGAACATAGCTGTTTAAAGTGCATGTATCATGGAGATATCCTTTGTAATGGCACGGTTAGACCTTTTCTGTCTAGTTCTTAGAGGTTACAAGGAGGTGCCCTGCAAGAGACATTCCCTCACTGATTTGCTGCACATTTCTTTTGAGAACCAAAAAGAAAAAAGAAGCAAATGCCTGAGTGCTGGTGTGGTGACTGCTGGTTCTCAGTCACCCTGCTGAAACTGTGGATGGATCTAGTGCCTTGAAGGACTTGTCAGCTGTAGAAGGAACCCTACTGTATCTTTAATCATTTCAGTGCTACTTAACCATCAGTACCCAATACTTATTTGTATTAACCAAGCCTGCTTTTCTTTATGTGAAACTTGCAGCTGTTTCAGGATGAAGCTTGTGGGAGTAGGAGGGGGGGAGGGGGAGGGGGTGTTGTGCTTTGTATTGCAAAGGGTTGAGTTTTGAAGGACCTTTGAAGAACTGTTTGGATTCATCAGCTGGGTGAACATTTATAAAATTAAAGATTGTCTTTTGTCAACTTAAGGCATCTTTTATTGTATTTGTGAGTGGTGCTGCTTCCAGCAGGCACCCTGGAGGGGCACAGCTGTGCCCCCGGGCTCGTGGCTCAGCTCATTCTCTTACAGACCGTTGGTGGAAGAGTTCTGGGAGTGAAGATGCTACACAGAAATGAGTCCAGCTGCAAAGGGGACACTGGATGCAGCCTGTGTCATGCAAACAAATGAGAGGGAACAGGCCACACAGTCTCTGCAAGGAGAGGAAACTGGTTAATTCAGGTAACATGCATATAACCAGTTGTGTTAATTTACTTAACCTGTAAAGTCTGTAATCACAGAATCAGCATTAGGCTGCAAGAGGCCTTTAAGCTCAAGTGCAACCCTTACCCCAGCACTGCCAGGTCACCACTAAACCATGGCCCTCAGCACCACATCTCCACAGCTTTGAAACTTCCCAGGGGTGGGGACTCCACCACTGCCCTGGGCAGCCTGGGCCAGGTCGTAACAACCCTTAAGGGTTTGTTCTTTGTGTCCAACCTAAACCTGCCTTGGGCCACCTTGAGACGGCTTCCTTTTGTCCTGCCAAGACACACTGCACTTGGTGACAGGATCTATTGTAGTTGCTAGCTTCCTAGTCTGAAATCCCAGTGGCTGCCCTGTTCCCCCTGGCTGAACAGGATGTCTGTCCTGTTCAGACATCTCTTAGCAGGGACAGTGACCTCTGTCAGTGGGTGTAGTCCTGCTTTCCTCTGTCACTACACCAAGTACTTGTAACAAACTTCTAACTCAAATTTCAAGGTTAGGAGCCCCAGATCCTAGTTCTGTGACTAAATTTGATGTGTACCTGAATCCAAGACAACTTGTGAAGGAGTTAAATACATCCTCAGGAAATCTTCTGGACTTGAACATTCTTCAGCATGACACAAGTAGTCAACTGTCTCTGCTGGGATCAGCAGCTCAGGTGCCAGAGTGTGCAGACTCTCATCCATGTCCTCACTGTCATCCTTGGTAACAAACAGCACATTTCAGTGTGGTTACAATCAGAGCAGGGAGCTGGGACACAAAGTGACGCTTGCCCAAAGCAGGGCTGGATTTCCTCCCCCAGTTCACCAACCACCTGACCTAGGAGAGCCCAGCAATGGCAAGAGGCAGTGTCAGTTGTCAGCCACTTTCACCTGACTTGAAGCTGTGTTGGAGCAGTTGATTAATCACATAACCCTGCACCAAATAACCCTGCAGAGGTCTAAAAAGAAACCTGGAGTAATGAGGTTCTGTGATGCATTAGCACTACTTCTGGAAGCTGCCCAGGTGTCTGTGCTTGTACACGCCGCTGGCAGGACAGGGGTGGCTGCCTGCCTGCTTTGTGGTTTGGGGAGTAAACAAAGGAAATTGCTTAGTTAGTGAAGCTTACCTCAAAACTCTGAATGCAGGCTGCCATTTGGGGTACGAGGGCAAGGCACTCTGCCACCACCTCCGCTGTGGACTGTGCTGGTGGGGAGCCCCGTGGCCATGTCATGGCAGCCGTCGCTGTTGCCGCGTACCAGTCTGGGCACAGCCTGGTGGGGATGTTGTGTGCCACCACGAGGGCTTTCATATCCTGGAGTAAAGCACTGTGTGGAAAGAGAGGGAATTCCATCCTGGAGTACAGCAGGGACTGGGGTTTGCATTCCTAGAGCTGTGCTGGAGGACTGTAAGGACACAGCATGGTGACCCCAGGCAGGAGTCCCAGCCAGCAGAAACCTTTCCCAATCGTTCCCCAGGACACTGTGCAGGGGTCTGGTGGGATGTGAGAGTGAGAAACGAGCAGGAGAGCAACAGGGATGTGGCAAGCAAATGCAGGGGTAGCTTGCTCTGATTTGAGGTCATTAGCAAGGAAGAAAATGATCAGCTTCCATTAACCTGGATGTCAGGGAATCCATCCATGGCCCTACAGAGACACTTGGGATAAGGTAGAGATCAGAACTGGCTGAATTCTGTGGGACTGGTGTCAAAATGGCAAGTAGGAGACTGGAAGACACTGACTAAGGCTCAAGAGAGAGTTTCTGGAATTCCAGTGTGAGCATCTCCAGGATGTTACAAAGCAGGGTCCAGAAATCCTACAGCTGATCCCTAAGGAAGGAATTGTCCTGGTTTCTGAAGCCTATAAAGGATGTGGGCAGTGGAAGTCTTGGTGTCCTGGACACCAGTGCAGAGGGCTGGGCTGGGATCTGCTGCCTGCCTCCAGAAAAAGCATGGTTTGGGTAAGAAGGCACCTCCGAAGGTCGTCCGGTGCTCCTCTGAGGGCAGCAGGTATCCAACAGGAGAATGCAAGCTTGCCATAACCGTGGTGATGTTCAGCTGAGCCTCAGGGATGTATCCTACCATCTGCTAGAATTTCATTCCACCCAAGGTGATGTGAAACTTACCTGTGGCCTTGATTCTGGAGAGAGGCTAAATCCCGGATGATGAGATGGATGGTGCTGCTGCAGGACTGCAGAGGAGAGGGCAGAGTTTGCACACAGCTGCACAGTGCAAAATAATTTCTGTGTATTAAACTCATTCTTCAGCTGCCCTGCCTGGGCTTTCCTTTGGGTCTCAGGCACTGAGGACAGTGCGTGGTCATCCCATCATGTCTGTCACAATCGTGTTCTGGGGCACTTGTCTGAAGCACTGGCTGGAGTCAAGCCCACACACAGGTAAGCTCCTGAACCCACCACAACATTATCAAGGCCTTTAAACCTATGGGTGGAGCAAGAGACCATAGAATCCTGGAATGGTTTGGGTTGGAAGGGACCTCCAAAGGTCATCCAGTCCAACTCCCCTGCAGCCACTGTGGACAGCAGGATGCTCAGAACCTTGTCAAGCCTCATACTGAAGGGATGGGTCCTCAACCACCTCCCGGGGCAACCTGTTGCAGTCTTCCAGCACCCTCATGGTGCAAAACTTGTTCCTCACATCCAATTTAAATCTGCTCTGCTCTCACTCCACACCATTGTCCCTCATCCTATCACTGCAGGCCTTTGCAAACAGTCCCTCTGCAGCCTTCTTGTAGCCACTTTCAGGTACTGGCAGGCTGCTATTAGGTCTACCTGGAGCCTTCTCTTCTCCAGGCTGTACAACCCCAGTTCCCTCAGCCTGTCCCCGTAGCCTCTGATCATCCTTGTGGCCCCCTCTGGACACACTCCAGCAGGTCCACGTCCTTCCTCTGTTGAGGGCTCTAGAGCATAGACTGGTTTGAGTTGGAAGGGACCTTTAAAGGTCACTTAGTCCAACCCCCTGCAGTCAGCAGGGACATCTTTTAACTAAATAGTTTTGTGTTTGTAGTCAAAAGCCAAATGTCTAGGAAAATTAATCAAGGTTACTTGATCCCTCTAGGAATTTATGGAACTTACCTCTACTAGGTGAAAAATACAGCTGGGATGGAGAAGCAGCAGACCTGAGATGTCTTCTCCTGAGTGGTCTTCTAAGATGTTTTCAAACAGTTCTCTGTAATAACCTTATTTCAAAAGAAAAAGCTGGCAGTTTGACAACCAGCTTGTTGTGATGGAGCCAGCCAGCATCGGGTCCTCTGTTCTGTGTCCTGCACAGAAGTCACACAGGCTTCAGAGGAAGCATGAAAGCATTCCTGCTGGGGGGGGGGGGTGTGTCTCTCGATGTAGCACCAACCCCTTCATGCTGGCTCTTAAAATGCACCAAAACCTGCACCTTTCCAGTAGCTGGAGCCTAAAATTGCCTTTATGGTTTGTTTTCTCTGAAGATGAACATCCTCACACTGCTTACGTCCTTATGGTTGTAGATTATGGCATCCCAAAGCCCCAAATGTGGAGCACTTCACATAGTTTTGCCTGTGGAATCCTGGCTGGCACCAGCTGACACTGGTGGTTAGAAAGCAAAGGAACTGACCTGAGGTATCTCATCCATCAGAGAAAGCAGTGGGAAGAAATCTGAGACACTGAGGGTGGGGAGAGCCTGGCTCAGGTTGGCTAGAGAGGTGGTAGATGCCGCAGCTCTGGAACCATTGCAGGTCAGATTGTTTGGGGCTCTGAGCAACCTGCTATGGCTGAAGATGCCCCTGCTGACTGCAGAGGGATCGGACCGGATGAGCTTGGAAGCCCCTTCCCACACCAACCAGGCTGTGACTCTGTGATCTGGCATCTTTTAGCTGTCTGAGAGAGTCACACCTGGAGGTGTCCAAATAAACGTGTGGACATGGCACTTCAAAACATGGCTTAATAGCCATGGTGGTGGTGTGGTGATGGCTGGCTTTGATGACCCGAGAGATCATTTCCAACTGAAACAGTTCCCCGATTCTATAAAGCTGGGTGCAAAATCACTATCAGACCCTTAAAATCAAGACTCCTTGGGGGTTTCTCATAGCTGAATAGAAAGGATTCCCATGTGACAATTTTCTTTGTACAGAATCACATAAGGGGTGAGGTTGGCAAAATGGTTTAACAAAGGAGGATATCCTCATTTTCTGGGCTACTACCAGGGTCACATCACAGAGTCACAGAACGGTAGGGGCTGGCGGGGACCCCTGGAGATCATCCAGTCCAGCCCCACCACCGCCCCTCATTACTCCCGAGGTTTTGCAGGGGCGGGCAGAAGGTGGGCTCCCGGTGGCCCAGCGCAGGGAACCGGTGGCCGCGGCGGTTCCCACCCCTGCCCCCGCTCCGCCGCCCGAGGGTCCCGGCCCGAGCCGCGGCGCTCAGCCTGACCCCTGCGGGCCGGCCACCCACCTGCCACCGTCGCAGCCGACACCCCCTCACCCAGCCGGGCCACCACCAGCAGCCTGTGGAGCGGGAACCGGTTCTGCGGGGAGGGAAGGAGAGGAAGGCACAGGCCGGGCTCGCCCCCCCCCCCGGCGGGCAGCCCGGCCCCGGCCCTCCCCCGCTTCCCCACCGGCTTCAGCTGCCGCTGCCGCACGGCCAGCAGGGTTTGGCGCTCCAGCGCCGCGGACTCCGGCTGCGCTGCCAGCTCGGCCCCAGAGCCTGCTCCGACATGGCGCCCGCGGGGCCGCGGCCTGCCGGCGGCCCGCGAGGAACCCGCGCGGGGCTCGCGAGGGGCCCCCTGAGGAGCCCGCGCGCGGCCCCAGGCCGCCCCCACGCAGCCAGCCCCAGCCCCACGCAGCCAGCCCCAGCCCCACGCAGCCAGCCCCAGCCCCACGCAGCGCAGGCAGGGAGCAGCTCTCGCTCTTTTAATGAGTTTTATCGGCGGCTACACAAAGCCCCGGGGGACAGCGGCCGGCCGGGTCACATCTTGGTCCGACTCGGCCACCCCCGGGGCAGGGCGTTAGGGGAAGGTGGTTCTTAGCCCCGGCCCAGGGGGAAATCCCAGCGTGGTGCGGGTGGAAGTGACCTCTGGAGCTCATCCAGTCCAACCCCCTGCAAAAGCAGGGCACCCACAGCAGCCTGCCCAGCAGCACACTGGCCAGAGAAGAAAGACTCCGGAACCTGTCTGGGCATTAAACCCATTGCCCCTTGTCCTACCGCTGGACACCACTGACAGAGTCTGGCCGCAGTCTTTTGACCCCTAGTCTTCAGCTCTTGCTGAGCATTGATCAGATGCCCTCTCAGGTTGCTCTTCTCCAGGCTCAACAGCCCCACAGTCTCTCACAGCCTTTCCTCCTCACAGAGATGCTCCAGGCCCCTCAGCATCTTTGAAGCCTCCACTGGACTCTCTCCGGCACTTCCTTGTCACTCTTGAACTGAGGAGCCCAGAACTGGACCTAGGACCCCAGCTGTGGCTTCAGTAGGGCAGAGTCGAGGAGGAAGAGAACTTCCCTGATCTTCCTCAGGCATCCCAAGACAACCAGAAAGGCTGCAGAGTGCTGGGCTCTCCTCAGGAGCAAAGGGAGTGTCACTGGCTGCTTCTCCTCTGACACCACCTGGCATGCTTGGGCTGATTTAGATCCTTCAGGTGGTTCTGATGACAGCTTTGGGGTGGTTCCCATGCTGGGTGCCGAGGTTGGTCAGGTTCAGCTCAGTGGCCAGCCCAGTGCAGGCAGGCCCCAAGAGCTGGCAGTAGGGTTAACAAGCCCATCAGCACTAACTGCACACAGCTTCGGCCCCCTCACTGACAGCACAAACAGACCCTGGTCTTCCTCTGGGCATTTGGAGATGTTGCTCACCCCTCCAGGTCTGAGGAGCTGAACCAAAGGGGAGCCAAGTGGTTGAGGGTGGTTATAGAGGCATAAATAGGAAGAGAATCCAGACTTCCTGAACTCCAGGCAGTGCTCCATCTCCAAAGAGTATCAGTAAATATTTCACTAAACCAAACAAGCCCATTCCACCCAGCTGCCTTCCTTAGCTCTTACACCCATCATGGTGGTACCATTTTGGGTCTGATGGTGCTTAGCACCTTTCACTGCTAGACCCCCATCAGAAATAAGGAAAGGATCAGGGAGGAGGCTCTGTCTTCTTAAATAAAGGAATAGAATTTAGAAAGCATTGAGATTTATATTAACCCTCTGCTAATTATTATTATTTACACCAATTAAAATTAGTTGCTGTCAGGGGGAATGGAAGAGCCAACTGCTATGCAAAGTAGGCCCAGAGGAAGACCCCAGAACAGACACACAAGAGCAGGTTGATGTTCAGGATGTGCTTCACCAGAGGCTTCTCCTCCAGGGAAGCCAGGGGAAGTGGCTCAGCTTGAGCGGGCGCCGCGTTCTCAGTGCTCTCCTCTCTGCGCTCCATCCCGCAGAGCCACAGAAGGGCTGTCATCAGCTTGGAGCTCCTTTTGCTGCTGTTGGTTGGACCTAAAAAGACAAGTCCATAATGAGGCATCAATCTCACCAACAAAACCAATCCCAGGAGTGTGTCAGTGTGGTCCTGTTCAAAGGGTTTGGATGCAAAAACATCCCTGTGCTCTTCAAACGACTACACTTAGCTACACTGCGGGGGAGAAAGCCCTTCAGTTACCATCTTTGGGGGCTGGAGCACCAATTCCATTCTTCCCTTCAGCTCTGAGCTCAACTTCTGCTCTTCCCAAATGTTTTAAGGGGCAGCAACAGCAGACTAAGCCTAAGAGCTGAGCTGTAGCTGGCGTGGTGGCCATCAGCTGCCTCTTGCAAGCAGGTGCTCAGGTCTCTTCAGGGCTGCTCCACGGCACACACGTGGAAACTGCATTTCCCCACCACTGGTGTGATGCTGGGCTTAGACGACTGAACTGAACACACACCAAACATGAGACTTCATAGATCTGGGTTGGAAAGGACCTTAAAGATCAACCAGTTCCAACCCCCTGCCACAGGCAGGGACACCTCCCGCTAGCCCAGGTTGCTCAAGGCCTCGACCGACTGCGCAGCGGTTGGGAGAGCTGCGCCATAACTCATCACCTCACTCACTGATCTTCTCAGCAGCTCTTTCTAGCTCAAAGGAGTAGGCAGTGACACAAAGAGCACCCCAAGCCTGGCACAACCAAGTGATGGCACAACCAGGTGACGGCAGTGACGGCTGGGGAACGCAGGACGAGTGGCTACGTGTTTGTACCTAAATACCGACAAGCACAACTTTTAAATTATGTAACTCCTCCTTCACTGATCTGTCAAGAGCTCCGCCCAGGGCTCTGGGATCTCCCTGCTGCTAGAGTCGACCAGAAACCATCGCTGAAAAACAGAAATGGAATTCCATGAACATAATTGGGGGGGGAAATGTTTTTTTTTGCCTCCACCCTCCCCTTTTACAACCAGTTGTCCTTGCACCGGGTGCGTGCAGCACCACTCGCTAGTGGGCATGGCTCTCTGTGTCCCATCCAGCTCCTCCTGGATTTCAAGAACATGGAAGTGCCATCAAGAGATGGAAAAGAAGGTAAACTGCTGCTTAGGTACCACTGCCAGGTCACCACCTCTTAGCAGGCCCTCAGGTTACATCCAGAGGAAGTAACATTTCTTTGTCTTCAAAGCCTTTGGGTAGTGCCTAGGGGTGAGTAGGTGTGGGTAGGACTGAGGAGGGCTTGGAGCACTTACATTTCTTATCTTCTGAACTATTTTCAGAAGCAAGGCTTAGATCAAGCTGGAGAGCTGGGCACTCAGTTTCACACACTCCTTTGGCAGCATCGGGGCAAGGGCTGACTGCAAGGTCTTTCTTGGCTGGTAGATCCCCGCGTGTGAACCAGGTAAGCCGACTTATCTGATGGCATGAAGAGTGGTGTTAAAGAGAGCTGCTTGCATGCTGGTTTAAAGGACTACCTGAGCTGGAGAGCAGCCTGCAGAGAGAACACTTAGAGGGGCCAAAATCTGTTCTACTGCTCTCCTGGAGCAGGTGAACAGCCAAGGGCTCAGCTGGTAACCACAGAAGCGATGGCTACCATCAGCGTGTTGGGTTTAGCTTTGTCTGGAGCACCACAGCTCCACTGTGGATGCCATTCTGAAAGGTCTTTCCCAACCCAAACAGTTCTATGGTTCTAAGATTCTTCTCATGTTGTCAGTGAGGAGGAGACAGTTCTGCATGGGACCATCCCTGGATGCAGGCTGAGAGTGGATCATTGTGAAGGCAGCAAAAAGAAGGGAAATGGTGGCCAAGTAGAAATGATTCAAAGACCTGAGGCTGTTGAGAGGAGACAGGCAGGAGATAGAATAATGGCCTTCAAATATGTAAAAGACTCATTAAAGAGGAAGGATCTCAGCATTAACAATAGGGCAGACAGAGAGGGATGAGCACAACATCAAGCTGGAAAGGTTCAGGTTGGAGATGAAGCCACAGTGCTAGTGGGAGGACAGGGGAGCTCTGGAACCGATCACACAGCGTCCTGGGCATCCTGCCTCTCTGGCCATTTCTAAGATGAGTTCACCAGGTCCTTCAGAAAGGTCTCAGGTTAGTCCTGTCTTGAAGGAAGAGGAGGCTGTTGGCTGGCTGATTTCTGGAGGTCCCTCTGGCCCTCCTTTTGCTGTAGCCTGAGGATATCTACTGAAAAGAGTCCAGCTGGCACAAACCTGTTCCAGAGGAAGTGTGCTCTCTGCCTTTGATTGCTCTTTTCTGCAAGGAAAAATGATTCCTCACTAAGGTAGTGAGAGAGTTGGTCAAGATGACTCAGCTGGAATCTCTTGGAAAATAGAGGGGGAAAGCTAATTTGTCATGGATTAAACACACAACTCGAGAACAGCTTCTTGTAGCATCTACTGCTGACCAGATTCCAGGGTGGGACTCTGGACTTAAGGGACGCAAAACTTAAATGGCAGCGAGGGTGCTGGAGCAGAGGAGGAGCTGCTGTTAGAGAGGTGACCATAAATCAAGAGCAAATGAAAACCTCCACTTCCAGCTCCCTTACCCCACGGTATTGCTGAGGCGTGGGGGAGGCTGGGAACCCTTGCCCAGTGCCCAACTAAAGCTGAGGCGGGGACGCACCATTTGTTGCGAGGGGGCTCTGTCAGCAGGCTCACCACCACCACGGTGAGCGTGGAGACGGCGCCCAGGACCATGGAGAAGTAGAGGTAGTGCATGTACTTCACCACGCCCGGCCGCGGGTCAGGCTCACCGCACCGCGGCTCCGGGTAGATGAAGTCCAACACCAGCCGAACGACGCCCAGCAGCAGCCCCGTCACCAGGCCCCAGAAGGCACCCTGAGAAAGCAAGGATGTTCTTCACTGGAGCAAGAAGGAAGTGTCCATCCAGGAGCCAGGGTGATGCCCATGTTCCCGGGCTACAAGCTGGCCAGGCTGTGTCCTTGCTGTTTGTTTGGGGTTTCTTTCTGGTGGGCTTCTTTTCCTCCCTTTTCAACCACAGAATCAACCAGGTTGGAAAAGACCTCAGAGATCATCGAGTCCAACCTATTACCTAACACCTCATGACTACTAAACCAATCCTTTTTTGAACACCTCCAGGGATGGTGACTCCACCACCTCCCTGGGCAGCACATTCCAATGGCCAATTACTCTCTCTGGGAAGAACTTTCTCCTCACCTCCTGCCTAAACCTCCCCTGGTGCAGCTTGAGACTGTGTCCTCTTGTTCTGGTGCTGCTTGCCTGGGAGAAGAGACCAGTCCCCTCCTGTCTACAACCTCCTTTCAGGTAGCTGTAGAGAGCAATAAGGTCTCCCCTGAGCCTCCTCTTCTCCAGGCTAAACAACCCCAGCTCCCTCAGCCTCTCCTCACAGGGCTGTGCTCCAGACCTCTCCCCAGCCTCATTGCCCTTCTCTGGACACTTTCAAGAGTCTCACTGTCCTTCTTAAATTTCTGCTCATGCTGTCTAGGTCTGCCAGCACTGTTACAGCAGCCTGGAACTTTTCTCTCCTCTGTGGGGTCAAATGGGTTTTTAATTTGGGTCCTATCTCCTCCCCAAATATGGAGGAGAGGGATAACATCTTATGCCAAAATACTCTGAAGAGTGATGTTTGTATCCTAATGGCTGTCTTAACCCTGGGGGCTGTCCTCTACCTAACCAAAGGCTGGTTTAGGAAGACTTTACCCTTTACCCACCCCTTGTCTGTGGAGAAACTGGAGGTTTAGGACTTCTGATGCCATTTGGTCTGGTTGCTTCACTCTGTGGGCTCATTCTGCCTTCTGCAGCCCCCCTGGGTCCATGCAGTAAAGAAGCCGATGGCTAATAAACCCCTAACAGGCTTCAGGAGTTGTGAAGGACACCCTAGAATGGAATGATGCAGCCTCCTCACTCCTGAACCTGCTCTAGTTGCAGATGTCTCTGCTCACTGCAGGGGGCTGGACTAGATGACCTTGAAAGGTCCCTCCCCACCCCAAGCAGTCTGTGACTCTATGAAATACCAGCGGAGCCTCTGCAAACCAGCTGGGGATGGTCACTTGGGTTGTGCAGAGGTCTGGGCGAGTTTGTTCTCCCAAACACTACAAGAGACAGCAGAACTGAAGCCTGGGGTGGTGGTGAACTGCAGGAGTAGGCTGAGGACAGCAAGGCCACAAAGGTGACCGTGCTGAGTCCTTACCTTTTCATTTGCCCTCTTCCAGAAGCAGCCCAGTATAAACACCATTGCCACGGGGGCTGCAGGTAGGAGCTGATGGACTGAATGTAGATAAAGAGCTGCCCACCCTGGCCAGCCTGCACCAGTGGGATCCACAGGATGGAGACCACAGTGAGAAGCAGCACAAAGACCCTGTGCAAGAAAAAAGATGCTGTTACTCTTAGCTTAGGCCATTCTTTTCCAGTTGCTCAGCTAGCAAGACTCCACCTGAGATCTCTCCTAACCATAAGGCCCCTCCTCCCATTCTCCCCCATACCTGTGCAGTATGAAGATACATCTGCAGAGGGGCAGCAAGCTGAGAGGGGTGCTGAGCTGTGTCTCCAGCACTCAGAATCTGACATAATACCATAGAATCATGGAATGCATTGGGTTGGAAGGAGCCTCTAGAGGTCATCTTGTCCAACTCCCCTGCAGTCAGCAGGGACATCCCCAAGATCAGCTTGCTCAGAGCCCAATCAAGCCTGACCCTGAATCTCTCCAGGGATGGGGCATCTACCAACTCCCTGGGCAACCCTTTCCAGTGTCTCACCACCCTCACAGCAAAGAACTTCTTCCTAATGTCCAACCTAAAGCTACCCTGCTCTGGTTTCACACCGTTGCCCCTTGCCCTAGTGCTGCCTGCCCATGTCCATGCTCTCCACACCTGCCAACGATCATCAGCTCCCACTCGGAGCACCGAGGACGGAAGTGTTTCCAGAGGTCCATGGTGAAGATGGTGCTGGCACTATTAAAGATGGAAGTCAGGGAGGACATGAGAGCTGCTATCATCACTGACATCATCAGGCCCCTGAGTCCTGGAAACAGAAGGAGGAGTACAGGCGCCCTGAGGAATCCCCAAGGACCCCACTGTAGGATGTCCTCAAATTCCCCTTTAAACTAGAACAGGTGTTTCAAAGTGTTTGTAAGCCCCACTTGTAAAATGGCAGGGACAGGGAGGTGTCAACAGTTGATCCTCATTGTTAAACACCCATGGTTTAGCTCTTACCCAAATCTGACCAAATTAGCCCTCTGGATACTGGATCATCACCCATCTCTCCTGTTGCATGCTGTCTGTCCCTTGCTGCTGCCTCAGCAAGCCCAGCACAAACTCCTCTGAAATTGTAGTTTCAGGGAATTTTCCTCTCTGAACTTCTCTGTGGGCTTCTTCTGGCTGCTGTGTCCCATACTCACCATTGGCAGCACCATGACCAAGCTCCTTACCTACAGGCAGCAGTTCTAGGACCAGCTTGGGATAAGCAATATCAGAACAGCCAGATGGGTTGCCACAGATTTTCTGGCATATTTCTGCATCTGCACAAGCCACCAGATCTAGAAGAAGCAAGAGGGGAGTGAGAGGCAGCACTGCAGAGCCACACTAAAGCAGTCAGTCTGAGCAAGTGTCATAAACTGCTTCCTAAGTGAAAGCCTGGGAAGCTTCCAGCACATGACCAAGGACTCTCCCAACACAGCGAGGAAGGACAGCCCTGGGCTTCCCTGCTTCCCCTTTTTGTCCCTCCATGCACAAGATCTGATCAGATAAGGTCATGACCTGCCTTGCAGGTCTGATTCTTCTCTCAGTGTTGCTCAGCTGAGGACTAAGGCTCTCCACTCACCCTCCTCATGGACAAGCACCTCCACACGTTCTCACCCAGGGAGCAGTTTATGACACTCAGGCTGGTATGTGAGGATTTCTCCCAGGGCCTCAAACTTGGCCACTGCAACAGGTCCCATCCCTGGAGATCTTCAAGATCAGGCTCAACAAGGCTCTGAGCAACCTGATCTAATGGAGGATGTCCCTGCTCAGTGCAGGGGTGTTGGACTAGATGCCTTTTGGAGGTCTCTTCCAACCCAAACCATTCTATGAGTCCATGGTGGGTGCATGGTGGGAGCCTACGTGCATGGCCAAAACATAGAGGAGCTGCAGGTAGCAAGCTCAGGACAGATCAGCACCATGGCTGGGAGAAGAGATGGCAGCCAACTGTCCTAGCACATGGAGTGGTGCATTGTGAAAGTCTTTGCCTGGGCTCTGCTGTCCCACAGCACTCTCCAGCTTAACTGGAAGGAAATCCCTTCATACATTGGACATCTGATGTGTTGCAGCCTTTTGACTTCCTCACTGAAGGCTGTTCCAGCTCCACAGAGTCAGCACAACCAGTGACAGAGGGAACAGGTCCTTCCTTCAGCACTTACCTGGGAAGAGAACCCTGCTGATCATGCCTGGCATCACCATGATAAAGAGGGGCAAAATTTTCAAGTAAGAGGTCATCAAGGAGCCTCCTTTTGCATGAGAGAGGTTTTTAGCAGCAAGGGACCTCTGAACAATGACCTAGGAATGAAGAAACACATTTGGTCGTGTCAGTAGAGAGCAGCTAGCTGTAGATGATGGGAGGCAGATTGCTTCATCCTCCTCTCAGCTACTGCAACCTTAGAAGGGTGAAGACAGAGCTTAGCTGTAGCTTTATAACTCTTGCTTCAGATTCCAAGAAGCAGCATTGAAAGAAAGGAAGAAAGGAAAAAGCTCAGAGAAACACAGACATGAAGGCACCACTTGGGTCACCAGAGCTGAGCCTTGCTGTGCGCTGCAGGAGCTCTTCCTTAACTCAAACTCAGGCCTCTTCTGCCAGTGGTGGGGATTTCCCTGAGCTCATGGCTAAGCCTGGCCAGGTCAGCAGCTCTCCTGGCAAAGCAGGGCATGGGCTGAAATGAGCAGAGGGAGCCCTGCAGGAACATCAGGAGGCTCTCAGGGCTGCAGGCTGTGATGGTGTCACTGGGAGGGATGCTGGTTCACAAGCAGCGAAAGGCTGAAGTTAAGAAAATACCCAGGCAAAGCCCAGCTGTGTCACTTGGGACTAAATCACCAACATGTTCTTACCCCTTCATACTTTGAAATAACTCCCAAAGCTGAGCTGTGCTTGCCAGGCTTTGGGTTGAAACCAACAGACTTTGCTAAACTCCCACTGGAAGCAGCAAACCAGTCCAGGCTCCACTGCAGGCCCCAGCTTGGGAATCAAACGACCAGGAGCACCTTGTTGGAACCAAACTCAGAGAACTCAGCAGTGCCCCACCTGATCTGTACACCAGTACCAGAGGGATGGGATGGTCATTCCCACCAGGACTCCTGGCCAGGGAAGGTCAGAGTGGACAGGGTCTCTGAAGATGTGGAAAGCATCTTCTCTCGGCAAGCCACAGCTGCTGTTCTCCTTGCGGGTGCTGGGGATGGCAGCAAAGTATTTTGTCTGCAAACCTTCAAGACCACCAACTTCAATGAAGCCTAGAAGAGGTCAGGAGAAGCAGTTAGCACATCTCCCCAAGATGACACTCAGAGTTGCAGTCTCTGGTTTGCTGTGTGTGATCCTCCCCAAATACTCATAAAAATCAGCTACTCTAACATGGGGCTGGGGCAGCTTAGCCCCACATCTGGTAGCTGGAGAAGGCCTTGTTCACCCAGAGTACTGCTTCAGAATGAACCCCTTTAGAGATTTCTCAGGGAGCACTCAAGCATTTTGACTCAAACATGTGTCTGAGCTTGCATGCCAGGAGGAGAGCACTGAACACAGTTCCCAGAACGTGAGATGTGATGATCCAGAGAGACAGGAAACTGCTGGAGAGAGTCCAGCAGTGGCTCTGAAGGTGCTGAGGGGCCTGGAGCATCACTGTGAGCAGCAAAGGCTGAGAGCCCTGGGGCCGTTGAGCCTGGACAAGAGCAGCCTCAGAGGGGATCTGATCAATGCTCAGCAAGAGCTTATAAAGACTGGGGTCAAGAGGCTAGGGCCAGATTCTTGTCAGTGGTGCCCAGTGACAAGGGGCAATCAGCACAAACTAGAACCCAGGAGGTTCCATCTCAACAGGAGGAGACATTTTGGTGTGAGGGTGCTGGGGCCCTAGAGCAGGCTGCCCAGAGAGGTTGTGGAGTCTCCTTGTCTGAAGAGCTTCCAACCCCTCCTGGCCATTGTGATCCTGGGCAGGCTGCTGTGGGTGCCCCTGCTTGAGCAGGGGTTGGAGTGGGTGATCTCCAGAGGTCCCTTTCAACCCCAGCATGCTGGGATGCTTGGATTAAATGAAAACTTCTTTCAAGTTCCTTGTAGTAACCCCCAGGGAAGCACTCACTGAAGACCATGAGAGTCACAGCCCCAATCAGCATGATGAGAGTCTGCAGAGCATCCGTGTAGATCACAGCTGCCAGGCCACCTGAGAGAGCAGAGGAGCAGCAAATGGTGGGAAACTGGCTTGGTCCTGCTGATGCATCTCACACTTTGCAGCAGATCCTGAGCAGCAGCAGAGCCCTGTGCCCAGCAGGCTGCTGTGCTCTGACCATGCTGGGGGCAGTTCAGCCAATTCTGTGCATGACACTTTGGCTGCAGTGTCTCATCCCAGTGAGTCACCATTTTTGTCCCTCAGAAGCCAAAGTCTAGCAGAGTTACTGCTGTGGGAAAGAGATGGAAAAGCTCCAAAACAAAGCCCAAGCTGAATAAGGAGGAGAAGAGAAAACGAGGGGGGTCGTTATGAGCAGCACCAGTCGGGGTGAGCACTGGGAAAGGAGCAACCTTTATGGGTTTGGGATTTGCTGCTTTTTTCCACTTGGCCACTCAGAAGCCCCGAAAGGGCATCCAAGGCTGAGGCTGCTTTCCACATTACACGCCTCATTGTGATGTAAATCCCTCGCAGCTCCACAAAGCCCAGGGGGAAGTGGATTGGGCAAATCCATTTCCAAGCATAGCTTCTCCTTAAAGCAGAACCAACCAGCAATGTGCCCTCCTGCCCCAAAAGGCCACTGATTTCTTGGAGTGCATGCAGAGGAGTGTGGCCAGCAGGTCCAGGGAGATCCTCCCCTCACTCTACTCTGCCCTGGTGAGGCCACAGCTGGAGAATTTGGTCCAGTTCAAGCGGGACAGAGAACCACTGGAGCTCCCTCCAGTGGGAGCGCTGCAGATGATGAGGGGCCTGGAGCATCTCTGTGAGAAGGAAAGGCTGAGAACCCTGGGGCTATTGTGCTAGAGAAGAGCAGCCTGGGAGGGGATCTGATCAATGCTCAGCAGCAGTTAAAGGCTGGGGGGCAAAAGGATGGGGCCACACTCTTGTCAGTGGTGCCCAGTGACAGGACAAAGGGCAGCAGGCACAAACTGGAACCCAGGAGGGTCCATCTCAACAGGAGGAGAAACTTGTTTGGTGTGAGGGTGCTGGAGCCCTGGAGCAGGCTGCCCTGAGAGGTTGTGGAGTCTCCTTGTCTGGAGAACTTCCAAACCCACCTGATCCTGGGCAAGCTGTTTGAGCAGGGGTCTTGGACTGGATGATGCCCAGAGGTCCCTTCCAGCCCCCACCATACTGGGAATCTGGGACTCTGTGCTGTGAAGCTCAGCCACGTACCTGAGACAGTGTAGACAGCAGTGATAGCCAGCAGCCCGGCCACCGCGATGTAGAGGTCCCAGTGTAGAGCCTGCTGGATGAAGAGGGCCCCAGCATACATGTCCACCTAGAGGAGAGGGACACTCAGCCCAGGGATGATACTCCTGAACCTCTCAAAGTTGGGAGCATGAACCTTTCGTGGGACCAGATGGTTTGTAACTGTTTGTGACTCCCCAGCTGCTCAGACATCTTCACACACAGATCCCCCTGCAGACCACTCCCCACTGTTCTGCATTAGGACCAGCATCAGTTCACTATTTAGACAGTTTGCTGATGATGGGGAGACTGAATTTGCTGTCCCATCTGCTGGGAAGCATAAACAGCTCTCTGCACACAACCACTGGGGTGAGCTTATCTCCAGGAGCTGGGTCAAAGAGCTGTGGTAGCCCCAGGACCTGAGCACCTGAGGTGCAAGTCTCCCCAGGTGCCTCAGCCAGCCACCAGCCCCAGCACAGGTTGGCCATACTGTGAATTCCTCCTGCTGACACCAGATAAGAAGAGAGAGTGTCCTGAGGGCTGGGACCCAGCCCTGACCTACCCACTCTGCAGCTACCTGCTAAGCTTAGGGATAGGGACACTGCAGACCACAGGGTGGTCAGAAGACCAGAGAGATGTTAGATAGAGTTTAGAGGGATGGAAGAAACTGGCCATGCTAAGGGTGGTGAGATCCAGGCTCAGGCTGCCCAGAGAGGTGGGAGATGCACCATCCGTGGAACCATTTCAGGTCAGGTTGTTTGGGGCTCTGAGCAACCTGCTCTAGCTGCAGATGTCCCTGCTGAGTGCAGCAGGATTGTAGTGGGTGAGCTGCAAAGGTCCCTTCCCACCTAAAGCATTCTCTGATTTGCCAAATCCATGTCCCACCAGTGGAGTTTCCAGCACAAGTGTTACTGTCTGGGATCCCCTGAGGACACCTTTTACTTCTGAGTCCTCAGCTTTTGGGTGAAAGTCTTGGCCAAAGTTGGGCAGCCTCTGGGGAATGCGTGCTTGGTTGGCATCTCAGGTGCAGCTTTGGTCTCTCTCTCAGCAGTTGCTTAAAGCTGCAGTGAACTGCACTGCTCTCACCAAAGGCTCAGCCCTCAGCTGACCATCTCAGCTGCTGGGAGCAGAAGCTGAGCTCTGACCTTCTCTTTGGAGTTTTCTGCATTGAGAGAGGTGAGAGAAGATGTCCCTGCTCACTGCACTAGATGACCTTTAAAGGTCTTTTCCCACCCAAACCAGCCTGTGGTTCTCTGACAGCTATTACAGCATCCTGAATAGAGGACAAGGAGAAGTGATTCTGCCCCTCTGCTCTGCTGAGACCCCATGTGAAGCACTGCATCCAGTTGTGGTGGGCCCAGCACATGGAAGACATGGGAATGTTGGAGAGGGTCCAGAGGAGGCCACAAAAATGATCAGAGGGCTGGAGAACCTCCCCTATGGGGACAGGCTGAGAGAGTTGAGGCTCCAGGCAGACCTTAGAGCAGTCTTCCGGTACCTGAAGGGGCTGCAGAAGAGCTGGGGAGTGGCTTTTGACAAGGGCTTGGAATGACAGGATGAGGGGCAATGGCTCTGAGCTAGAGGAGGGGAGATTGAGACTGGAGGTGAGGAAGAAATTCTTGCAACTGACGTGAGGAGACCCTGTAGCAGATTGCCCAGGGAGGTTGTGGATGCTCCCTCTCTGGAGGTGTGCAAGGCCAGGCTGGATGAGGCCTTGAGCAACCTGGGCTACTGGACAGGAGGGTTGGAACTGGATGATCTTCAGCATCCTTCCATCCCACCCCAGTCTGTCAACCTCTGATTCTCTTATCAGCCAATTCCATCTGATGGGTTTTTTTTTTCCCTAGAGGAGAGCCTGAACCTCACTCCTTGGTGCCACCTGAAGCCTGTGACTGACATCCACCTGCAAGGGGCCAGCACATCCCAGGAAGCAGAGCCAGGGCCCTTCCTGCTTTCCCCGCTCCGTGCTCTGCTGCCTGGTTAACCAGCAGCCCGCAGGCCTTGCGCAAGCTGCCGTTGTTTGTTCCCAGCTCTGCATGTGCAGGAAATCACTGAACTCTTCACCTGACCATATTCCAACTCCTCTGCTCCTTTCACAGCCTTTGGGGCCTGCACAGGCAATAAGCATGGAATCATAGAATTGTTTGGGTTTGAAAAGCCCTCTGAAATCGTCCAACCAACACCTCCATGGCCATCAATCCATCTCCCCAAGTGCCATGGCCACAGGTTTCTCAAACACTTCCAGGGATGGGGACTCCACCACCTCCCTGGGCAGCCTGTTCCAATCCCTGACCACTCTTGCAGCAAAGAAATTTTTTCCTCACCTCCAACCTAACCCTCCCCTGTCACAATTTCAGGCCATTTCCTCTAATTCTGTCACCTGAGACTTGGGAGAAGAGACCTAACCCTCACCTGGCTCCAACCTCCTTTCAGGGAATTGTAGAGAGCAATAAGGTTTCCCCTCAGCCTCCTCTTCTCCAGACTAAAGAACCCCAGCTGCATTTTGGGCTCTTTCCCTTTTTTCCCCTACTTACTGATATTTTGGTGAAGATGTAGATGAACAGGTAGAGAATTGCCAGGAAAATCTGAATTCTTTTGCCTCCAAAACGTCTCCTCAGGTACTCTGGCATGGTGGTGACCTACATGAGAGATGGAGTCAGAGAAGGTGGCACACAGTTGCTCCTTGAATCACAGAGGACTCTGCCATCGAGTTGGTGTGGGTGGTTTGCACTGGTAGGAGACCAGAAGGTCACTGCCAGTTGCACTGTCCTGGTCTTTAGTTCTCTGCTGCCTACCTGGGGCCAGCACAACAGCTTGGCAAGTGCTGACTTTGCTGTGGTATCTGGCACAAAGCTCACTGTAAATTGTGATATGAGAGCCTCCATCCATCTCCTCACAAGGTGAAGCACCTCTACTCTATTGCCAGGTGGAGAACACCACTCTGACCCCCTCACCCAACCCCTCAGTTCAGTCCCCAGACAGCAGCTCTCCTCCTCTTTCAGCCAGGCCACCAGAGCTGGGTGCACCCTGGCTCCTCCAGAAGCAGCCCAGGTGCAGCAGGAGCTGGTGAAGCCCAGAAGCCAAACAGGTGGTTTAAATACCAGCAGATCATCGATGGACTCAAGGTCTCATCCACTTACTCCTGCTGCTATGTAAATGGGAAGGAACAGCCAGGCCAGCACCAGGACAGAAAACATGCCCTGCAAAGCAAACAGAAAGGAGGATCAGAGATGGTGGTCAAGGATGGCATCAAGTGGATCAGTGGGGACACAGGGACTGGGTTATCCCTCAGAGGCCTCAACACCCCCATCAGCTTCTATCTCCTGCCTCAGAGCCTGAGGAGCTGCCAGCCCCTGGTGTGGTGGCCTGGTGGTTGGAGCTGCGCAGTGCAGCAGGGAGGTGCTGCAGGGCCAGCGTGCCGCACTCACGTTCCACTCGTAGGCTGTCGCAGCGATTCCCGAGGCAGCTCCTGAGCCGGCCAGCCCAATGAAGTGGCCACTGCCCACGTTGCTGGCAAACAGGGATGCACCCACCTGGAGGAAGATAGCAAATGGATCAGGCACAAGGTGGTGTTCTCAGCCTGCTGAGAACACAGAGATGCCCTTCCCCTACTCATGACTATGGAGATCATGAAATCCTTGTCACCCTCTGCCACCTTCTTCCTTTGCCCATTGGCTCTGGCACCTCTCTCCATCCTCTTTCAGTGCTACCACTCACCTGTGGGCATGTTCAGGACTATCCTGCTTCCAAAGCAGTGTCTAGCTTCTTGTGGGGGAGCAGAGCAGAAGGTGGAGGTTACAAGCAGAAACATCAGCTCATCAGGTTCTTCTGATAGTGCCACTGACTCACCAGCCCAGTCCAAATGAAACACCCACCCAGCACCCTGGGGACCACCCAGTTCATTCTGGAAATCTCCAGATCACAGCATGCAGAACCACACCAACAGGATGGCTCTTGTAGGGCACAGGGCTTTGGTAGGTGACTTGCAGCAGCTCCACTTCCTGGCCTCAGAACAAACCCCAAATCACTACGGTAACTGGGACTTGGCAAAACCATGGAAGGATTTGGGGTTTTGGTTTTCTGTTTGGAGAAATAAGTTGTGCTTGGAGAGAAGCACTTTGCAGGGCTGCTGGCAGCAGGGGCAACCAGCAGTGTCACAGTAAGGATACTTACAGGCCACCAAACCATCTGTCCTCCAGCTAGAAAGTAGCCTTTCACTGTGCTGCGCTGCGTCTTCCACATGGACTGGGAAACAGAAGAGCAGAAGACAGTGAGCACCACAGTGACTGCTCAGAGCAGCACCAAGTGGTTTCCCCAGCAGAAGACTCTGCTGTCAAGAAATGGTTTCTTGAAGGGCTTGAAGCTGCTGCTGGGAAATCCTGAGGGATGAGAGAGCAGCAGACAAGGGAGACACCACCCAATGCCATGAATCACACACAAAGGTTTGTATCATCTCAGCATCCTGGTTAAATGGTCTCTGTGAGAAGCAAACTAAGTAACTCCAGAGCCAGGAGGAAGGCAAACAGTCTTGGACAAGAACTGGACATCCCTAGTCACGAGGTGTAGCCAGAAGTGCTGGGCATTGTGGGTGTCACTCACTGATCCTGTTCCTCAGAGGTTTCAGGTGGTTTCATCTGATACCAAGGGAGTTGTGCGCCACCTCTGAAGGGAGCAGCAACTCCTCTCTGCCTCCTGACAGCCAGATTGTGTTTGTGCTGTCACAAAAGCCATGCCAAAAGGATGTCCTCCTGCCCTAACACCACACAAGCTGCTTTGCTCATTTGTGGGACCTCCTGGCAAGAGCACTGCCGGCAAGCACAGGTGATTTATAGCCCAGCAATTCCTTCCTGGATGAACAAAACATTATTATTAGCAATCTTTGTACTCAGGCGACCTCTTCCTCACAAGGGTTCTCCAAACCTTGGCAAACACTAGAACTGAAAGCTCTCCTGGAGCAGTGAGGACACTTTCCCAGGCTGGAGTGAGGAAAAGGACCTGTAAACTCCATCTTTTCTCTTCTTCAATTGAACCCAGTGAAAAACAGCCTGCTGGATGACAGGATCACCTGGCTGGAAAAGATCATCAAGGCCACCTGGAGCCTAACATCTCCCTGTACACAGCTGTTATATCTCTGCCTTAGCTCCTCATCCAAATGACTTTTAAACACCTCCAAGGAAAGGAACTCCACCCCTGCCCTGGGCAGCCTGGAACAGTGCCCAACAACCCTTCTGGTGAAGAAATTGTTCCTCATGTCCAACCTGAACCTCTCCTGGTGCAACTTGAGACCATATCCTCTTACCCTATCATTTGTTCCTTGGCAGAAGAGACCAACCCTCGCCTCCCTCCAGCCTCCCTTCAGGGAGTTGTAGAGAGCAATAAGGTCACTCCTCAACCTTCTTTTCTTCAAGCTGAACAGCCCCAGGTCCCTCAGCTGCTCCTCACCAGACTTTAGCTCTGCACACAAAAGCTTAGAGGGTTCTCTGCTTACCCAGAGCCCCACGGCGAGGACGAAGAGGAAGTAGAGCACCAGAACCACGATGTCGATGGACTCCAGCGTCTGCTGGGGAAAGGCCTCCCACGACGGGGGGGCTTGGAGGAGGGCATGCTGCTGGTGGGCTCCATGGCTTCTTCTGCAAGCTGAGTGCTTCCCTGTCTTGCTGAATATATCTGTCAAAAGATGGGGTGCATGGTTAGGAGAGGAGGTGGCAGCACTGTCAAGGCATTGGCTGCTTCTTGGTTAATTCAGAGTTTGTCGGCTCAGTAGCTCTGCTCCTGGTGCTGCTCATGCTGCAGCTCTGGAGAAGGCTCTTGGTGTTTGCCTTCATCCATGCCTCTCCTGCTCAGATATGAAGATGTGAGCAGGGCAGCCATGGGTTGGGTGGATTTCCTCTCACTGGCAGAGAAATGGGCACTTTACAAAGGAGATGTCAACAGCTGAAACAGCTAGAGAGAAGGACCAGGACATGGCACAGCCAGGGATGACAGCCTGTGGGTCCCCATACAGCAGAACTGTGGGCCTGGCCATGGTGGAAGCTGCTGCCAAGAGCCATGGCTATGATGAACCATCAGGATGTGAAGACACTGCTCCAGTGATGGTGCCGTATTCTTCCTTTGCCACAGTGAGAGCTCAGGCCTGGGTGCAGAGAGATCTTGGGTCTCCTCCAGAGTAGGGCTGACTTCCCTCCCTACTCCCTTATCAGGAGTGGAGGCTGGCAGCATGTCTGGGGTGTCCCAAGGTGCCAGGCTGCTGCTCTGTGCCAGAAGGGGCAGGATAAAGTCCACGTGAGGAGGCTGGTTGGCTGTTTGAACTAATGCAGTTCCTCCTCTTTTCCTTCTCCTCCCCTCACCCAGTCTCAGCCCCACATTGAGAGCAAGACAGAAGGTGAGTGGCAGTCCTGGTGCCACCTCAGGGTGTCCCTGGCTTGGTGGTGGCCCCTGTCAGTCACCAGGGTCCCTGGGCCTGTCCCCTCACTGCCACAGAGAAGGTTCAGAATGTTTTCTCTTACCCTGCTGAGCCAAGGAGATGGTTCCTCCAGAGAGGAGCAGAGCCGGCACTGCCCAGCCTTGGCACCACCTCACAGCCCTGGCTCCAGCCCTGGCGTCACCGGGACGGCCGAGCTGGATGTCTGCTGGTCCTCGACTTCCTCTTGCTGCCTAAGCAGCTGGCCAGGTCCTTTGGCCTCTCTTGGACTTGTAAGGCAGCACTTATAGGCTCCCCCTGCCGAAGAGCTGAGGAAGGTGGGGCGAAGGGTGGCCTGCAGCAGCCGGAGGCTCCGGCGTGGACGGTTGGACAACGAGCTGTAGAACGAGTTCTTCCTCTGAACGCCTGCAAAGCACAGCCCCAAACATCCCTCAGCCGTGTGTTTCACAATCTCCATCAGCTTCAGACCTTTCTCCACGTGTCCAGCTGCAGCTAGAGCCTGCACACAGCTCTCCTCTGGCCTCAAGACTTGCCCAAAGTGCTGCTCTCGGGCACCGGAGGCACCACCGGGCACCTTCTGCCCAGCTGTGTGGGCAAAGCCAAGAGGGGATGGAGTCACAAGTGCCACGGTGATGGAGGTGCAGTGATTTCTCCTGCTGGGTGGCATTCAGGAGGAAAAGCCCTCCCTGTGTCCCCCACTATACCCAGCCCACAGGCTGCTGGGCATCACAAAAAGATCAGGTAGTAAATAAGGAGCTTTCTGTTGGCAGGTCTCATCCCATCACCTGCTTTCCACAGCTGTAGGCGTGGTATCCCACGGCATCGGCAACCTCCAGCATGAGAGCCAGAGATGGGACTGAACCATCTTCAGGCTGAGTGGCAGCAGTGACAGCAGCAGGCTGGGACTGGGGACTTGCAGCACCTTGGTAGAGCCCTTTCTGTGCCTTATAAAGCCCCAAAATCCCAAGTCCTAATTCCTTGGGGCCTTCTGCCTTGCAGGGCCACAGGCCACTGCTGGTGGGGTCAGCGCTCTTGTACCTCTTCACAAGGCAAAGTGTCTGCACTGTTGCTGAGTTTTTATGCTAACTAGGAGAGGAAAGATTGGCACTGGGACATCAGCCTTGGGAAGCTGCTAATCCCACTCTCACACCTCTTGCTTTCCCTTTCACAGCTCTGACATTGCTGTTTCTTCTCACTCCAAGACATTTGCCATCTCCAGGTCCATGGTGGGTGCTCAGCTCAGCCAGTCCTGTGAGCTCCATAGGCTCAGTCTCATGTCAGCTTCAGCCACACATGAAGGAGTGCTGAGTCTGGGGGTCTGGGGCAGAGCTTTGCAGGGATTTGTGGTGCCCATCAGGATACAAAGGAAATATGGGACGTGCTCCAGGGGAAATTCCCAGAGCTGGGAACAGGTGCTTGGTTGGAGCCCCTCGTGCAGCTCCAGGAACCAGGAGTGAGCAGAGAGCATTAGACACAGCTGCTCTGACTTCATAGACTCACAGAATGGCTTGGATTGCTAGGGACCATAAAGATCATCCAGTTCCAACCCCCTGCCTTGGGCAGGGACACCTCCCATTAGCCCAGGTTGCTCAAGGCCTCATCCAGCCTGGCCTTGAACAGCTCCCGGGAGGGATCATCCATGACCTCCCTGGGCAACCTGTTCCGGTATCTCGCCACCCTCCCTCTAAAGAATTTCTTGCTCATCTCCAGTCTCAATCTCCCCTCATCCCAGCTCAGAGCCATTGCCCCTCGTCCTGTCACTGCAAGCCCTTGTAAAATCCTTTTCACATCCCAGCCCTGCCACTGCCCAGTGGAAATTTTGCCCGCGTTGTGGATTCAGCTCACATCCCGCTCCCCCCGGCTCCTGGCACGGGTGGCAGCGCTTTCCTGGCCAGAGATTGTGAGCAGGAACACCCGAGGCATTGAAATGCAGCCTCTGAAGCCAGCCCTTTATCAACGGCGCCGGCAGGGACGCAGCCCACGTGGGGCTCCAGCAACCCCTCGGCACCGCACCGCTCTCAATGCCTCCCCGGGGAGGAGGGTTTGAAAGCATCCCCAGGTCCACCCACCTGCTGCAAACACCTCCACCCAACCGTGCCACCGCACGGCCCGGCAGCAGCCCCCAGCCCCGAGCCCACCAGCGCTCCCCCAGCTCCAGCCAGAAGCTTGAACGGGAACTTACTGCGCTCAGCTGGGTCTCATTCTGCTCCCCGCGCCGGGCACCACCAAGCCTCTGCCAACTGACAGGCAGCTTAAATATTGCCAGAGAACGGGGCTTTGCCAGCGGGGCTGTTACCGGTGTCACACGGAACGAGAAGGAATATTTATAGTCAAAGTTAAACTAATTGCCCGCGGTTAATCTTTGGGTCTCCCGTGGCTCTGGTGAGAAGAACGTTATTGTCACTATCAGGGCTCAGGGGTCAAACTCCACAGAGTGCCAGTCCCTTAAGCAATCTGCACAGCTAGAGAAGGGACAAGGAACAATCAAACCCATCCGTGCTGATGGCCTCTGACAGCCCGTGACGCAGAGGGGAGCTGACAGCTAGTCCTGGCTCCCAGTTTCTGCCTAAGCCTTACAAAGAGCAGGGTTAACCCCTGGGCTGGGCTTCAGGGCTTGTCGCTGAGCCTGTGGGTGAATCCCGGAGTCTCCTGCTGGGACCAGGCTGGAGGTTCATAGAATCAAGGAATCACAGAATCATAGAATGGTAAGGGTGGGAAAGGACCTCCAGAAATCATTGAGTCCAACCCCCCTGCCAAAGCTGGGTCACCTAGGGCAGGTCACACGGGCACACATCCAGATGGGCCTTGAAAGACTCCAGAGAAGGAGGCTCCACAACCTCTCTGGGAATCACAGAGGTTCATCATGTTCAGCATCATTTGTCTGAAAAACCTGACAAACACCTGCAGCCAAGTAAGAGAGAATGATGCTGGGGAGGCAGCTTCCAGCACAGCAAGAGACCATGGCAGGAGGCAGCTCACACACCTCTGAAACTGGGATGCACAGAGCCCCAGGGCAGAACAATCAAGAAGCCCCAGGTCTCAGCACCTGGGCAGGTGCTCACACATGGCCACTGTGCTCAAGATCAGGTTCTTTGGGGCTCTGAGCAACGTGCTCTGGTTACAGATGTCCCTACTGACTGCAGCAGGGTTGCACTAGGTGACCTTCAAAGGTCCCTTCCCACCTAAAGCATTCTCTGATTCTCTGATAAGCCCAATCCATGTCACAGCACAAGTGTTACTATCTGGGATCCCCTGAGGACACCTTTTACTGCTGAGTTCTCAGCTCTTGGGTGAAAGTCTTGGCCAAAGCAGAGCAGCCCTCGGGGAACGCTGGTGCCATGTCCTGCCCAGGCACGAGCAGCATCTCAGGTGCAGCTTTGGTCTCTTAGCAGTTGTTTAAAGCTGCAGTGAACTGCACTGCTCTCACCAAAGGCTTAGGGAAGCTCAGCTGCTGGGAGCAGAAGCTGAGCTCTGACCTTCTCTTTGGAGTTTTCTGGACTGACAGAGGAGGTGAGTTAAATAGTTCAGTAAAAACCCAATCCACCCCAGAAAGCAGAGGGAGCCCTTCAGAGCTGTGTTTTATTCCATTGTTTCACACTCACTCACAGTTCTGCGGGACACAGCTGAAGGCCATTGAATCTTGTGCCTGGAGATGCTTTGGTTTGATCTGCTAGGATCTGGAAACCCCAGATTTTCCTAAATTCTCTTAGGACAAGGTGGATTCCTGAAGGCTTCAAATTCAGCAGCCAGGTGCCTTGTGCTGCCTCCCATTCTAGGACACCTTTTCCTGTCTTCCAGCCCTTTCAGCCTGAAGCTGAGGCCTCTGCTTGTCTCTTTGGCATCTTTCATGGCACCTGGAAAATAATGAGGGTCATTGCCCTTCAAACTATTATAAAGATCCTCAGAGGGAAGGTTCAGACGTGGCTTGGAGATGCCAGGCTGGAACCATTTCATCCCAGCAACTCCACCTTGGGGAACTGCCATTCATCCTCACAATTATAAGGGCTTGTAGTGACAGGACAAGAGACAATGGCTTTGAGCTGGAAGAGGGAGGTTTAGGCTGGAGATAAGGAAGAAATTCTTGACAGTGAGGGTGGGGAGACACTGGAACAGGTTGCCCAGGGAGGTTGAGGATGTCCCCTCCCCATGAAGGTGTTCAAGGCTGGATTAGATGAGGCCTTGAGCAACCTGGGCTGGTGGGAGGTGTCCCTGCCTGTGGCAGGGGGCTTGTAACTGGATGATCTTTAAGGTCCCTTCCAACCCAAACCATTTGTGATTCTACAAAATAATGACTTTACTAAAGCTGCTCATTTCCTTTTGGAGGTGTTTCCCCCTCAGTTCTTGCAGGAAAGAGCAGAAATCCATAAATAACCTGAGGTTTGGAATGTAGCCTGGGATCTTCAGGGTCACCATTTCCCCATCTCTCAGGGGATGGAAGCAGCACAGCATGGAGCCAGAGCCACGGCATGGCTGCTGCCAGAGATGTTATTTCCTTTTCAGGGAGAAGCTTTCCTGTGAAGAAGATCCCATCATCCAGGCTCCAAGGACAAGCTTTCCTGTGAGGATGATCCCAAGGTGCAGGCTGACACAGGCATGGCATGAGGCTGAGAGAGTCCAGCAATGAGCTGATTCTACAGGAAGCCCTCCTAATACGAGTGTGGGTGTGGAATGCTGCTGGATGTGCACCCTGCTGCAAGGGAGGCTCCAGGACATCATTTCCTTGGTAGTTCATGGAATTATAGAATGCATCAGGATGGCTTTGACTGCAGGCAGTGAAGCCATGCACAACCTACCTGTGAAGCCCTGAGATGGGAGCTGCTGCACCCTCTGTACCTTACGTGACTGCAGGCAGCAGCGATGCTGGCACCCACGCTGGGGATGCTGCTGGTGTGGCCAGGGATGGCAGGAGGTAAGGCTGGGTGCAGCAGTCCAGCTCCTGGCACTTCCCTCTTTGGCACTTCCAAGATAGCTCTGACCTTGGGAATCCCAGCATGGTTGGGGTTGGAAGGGACCTCTGGAGATCGTTTAGTCCAACCCCCCTACTAAAGCAGGGGCACCCACAGCAGCTTGCCCAGGATCACAATGACCAGGTGGGGTTGGAATCTTTCCAGAGGAGACTCCACAACCTCTCTGGGCAGCCTGCTCCAGGGCTCCAGCACCCTCACACCACACAATTTTCTCCTTAAGTTCCAGTTTGTGCCCATTGTCCTATCACTGACCACCACCAAAAGAGCCCAGCCTCATCCTCTTCACTTCCACCCTTCATGGGCTGCAGCCCAGGCTGTGCTGGACCAGGCAGTGGAAGGTCTGACAGCTACGTTGGGCAGCCTGAGACCCCTAAAGGAACATCAGGAGTGGTTGGAGCAGTTCAACTGCACGTGCCCAGCGAGGGCCTTCCACCCATCCAGAGCATCTTTATGAGCTCTGTTCAAAGCTGGTTTCCAGTTGCAGGTGCTGTGGCCTCCAGGGAGGCATTGGTGATTGAGCAGGAGGCTGTAAACAAGCTAAACTACAACCAGGAAATCTGATACCAAGCTGGCCCCTTTCTATCTGCTGGTGGTGTAAAGGGAGATAAATCTCTCTGGGGACATAAACTCAGCCTCAGCCAAGGATTTCTTTTCAGAGGGAAACAATTGCCTGGCTCAGACACTCACCAAATGTTTGCTTCTGAAGGCTGCAGGAAAAAAAAATCCACACTATTTGAGGAATGTGCTGCTGGTGTCCAGCAGGCAGCCCTGCTCCTAGTGAGGCAGGGACTGTCCCACAGGGACACGTGGAATTATGAAGGTGGAAGAGACCTCTAAGATGATCCAGTCCAACCATCAACCCAACACCACCATGCCCACTAAACCATGTCCCCAAATGCCATGGCCACACATTTCTTGAGCACCTCCAAGGATGGTGACTCCACCACCTCCCTGGGCAGCCTGTTCCAGCCCCTGACCGTTCTTGCAGCAAACAATTTTTTCCTAATCTCCAACCTAACCCTCCCCTGGCACAATTTCAGGCCATTTCCTCTCCTTCTGTCACCTGAGACTAGGGAGAAGAGACCAACCCTCACCTCACTGCAACCTCCTTTCAGGGAGTTGTAGAGAGCAATGAGGTCTCCCCTCAGCCTCCTCCTCTGTGCACAAGAGCAAAGCTGGGCAGCCCTGGGTGGCACATGGGCTGACATTGGGTGTAAAGTGGCAGGAGTGTGGGCAACAGGAGCAGAAAGCCAAAGTCCAGCTAGGAAAGTTACATGTGCAGACCTTCCTCAAATGGAAATTTACAGCTCCAGGCCTGAACTTTCTCCTGTGTTTATCCACCACAGCACAAATTCCCAAGGGAACTTCCCACACAAAACAGGGCAAGGAGGATGCAGCCCATGCTCCATGGGCAGCCAGCTAGCTGTGACAGCACCAACACCACTGGAGGGGTGACAACCCCAGCTCCTCTGCTACTGGTGCAGGCAGTGAAGCCATGCACAACCTACCTGTGAAGCCCTGAGATGGGAGCTGCTGCACCCTCTGTACCTTATGTGACTGCAGGCAGCAGCGATGCTGGCACCCATGCTGGGGATGCTGCTGGTGTGGCCAGGGATGGCAGGAGGTAAGACTGGGTGCAGCAGACCAGCTCCTGGCACTTCCCTCTTTGGCACTTCCAAGATAGCTCTGACCTTGGGAATCCCAGCATGGTTGGGGTTGGAAGGGACCTCTGGAGAGCATTCAGTCCAACCCTCCTGCTAAAGCAGGGGCACCCACAGCAGCTTGCCCAGGATCACAACAGCCAGGTGGGTTTGGAGGTTCTCCAGAGGAGACTCCACAGCCTCTCTGGGCAGCCTGCTCCTGGGCTCCAGCACCTTCAAAGTAAAAAACAATTTCTCCTTAAGTTCAAGCAAAACCTGATGGTTCCAGCTTGTGCCTGTTTCCTCTCAGGAGTCCCACAGATCCAAAAGACCTTCATATTCTCCCCACAGCCAGAAGGACTGGGGCTTGGGCCCCAGCATGCTGAAGCACCAGGCTTCGGTTAGAACCTCTCTGGTCAGCTCTGCACCTTGATCCCTTCCCTCCCACCAGTCCCTGATCTGGAAGCTGCTGCACCAGGAGCCTTGATGAGGACAAGCATGATGAACCCAGCACAGGCCCCCTGCACAGGACCAAGTGTGCTGTGTCTTACCTCAGTGAGGAAGTTGATTTTGAAGCCAGCTGTTTTGCTGGTCTTGGGCTGCCCATTGTTCAGGTAGTTTCCCACCAAATGCAAAGTAAAGCCCCAGTGGTGGTCAGTGACCTCCAGCCTTACCCTGTCCCATCTCCCATCTTCTTAGAATCATAGAATCAGTAAGGTTGGAAAAGACCTCAAAGATCATGAAGTCCAACCTGTCACCCAACACCTCAGGACTACTCAACCATGGCACCAAGTGCCACATCAAATCCCCTCCTGAACACCTCCAGGGATGGTGAATCCACCACCTCCCTGGGCAGCACATTCCAATGGTTAACAACTCTCTCTAGGAAGAACTTTCTCCTCACCTCGAGTCTAAACTTCCCCTGGCACAGCTTGAGACTGTGTCCTCTTGTTCTGGTGCTGGTTGCCTGGGAGAAGAGACCAACCCCCACCTGGCTACAACCCCCTTCACGGAGTTGTAAAGAGCAATGAGGTCTCCCCTGAGCCTCCTCTTCTCCAGGCTAAGCAAACCCAGCTCCCTCAGCCTCTCCTCACAGGGCTGTGCTCGAGGCCTCTCCCCAGCCTTGTTGCCCTTCTCTGGACACATTCAAGTCTCTCAATGTCCTTCTTAAACTGAGGGGCCCAGAGCTAGACACAGGACTCAAGGCCTAACCAGTGCTGAGTACAGGGCCACAATGACTTCCCTGCTCCTGCTGGCCACACCATTCGTGATGCAGGCCAGGATGGCATTGGCCTTCTTGGCCACCTGGGCACACTGCTGGCTCATGTTCAGCTGGCTGTCAATCAGCACCCCCAGGTCCCTCTCTGTTTGGCAGCTCTCCTTTTGTACCTGCTTTTGGGTCACTGAGACCTACCAACAACAGTGGTAGGAGCAGTGGGACAAAACCTTTCTTCTTTCTACAGTGTAGTGGGAAAATGCCCTTTTTTGAAATACTGGAACAGCCCTGGACATGTTCAAGATCAAATTTGATTGGGCCCTGAGCAACCTGATCTAGTTGTAGATGTCCCTGCTCACTGCAGGGGGTTGGACAAGATGACCTTTGAGGGTCCTCAATGCCTTCTGTGTTTTTTGTAATTTTTGTGCCAGGTCACTTCTGTTGCTCAGAGCATCCCTAATAAAACCTTACTCTGCTCATCCTCCAGCCCCACCACAGCTGCAGGACAACCTCAGTGGGCTCTGCTGTGCTCCTGGGTGGCTTTCTGGCTTCTGCAGCCCTGCCCCGTGCTGTAGGTGTGTGTGTGGCCATCTGCCCCCTGCATTGTCCCCATGCCGGGATCCCCACAGGGCATAGCTATGGTGCTGGAGCTTCATTCAGCTCCCTCTGAGCTTCCCTCAAGCTGCTGGTCCCTTGCAGGTTCTCCCGTGGACACTGGGGACCCCCGGTGGCTGTTAGCAGAAGAAAGGACTCTTCTGACCTCCAGGATCTTAGCCAGCTTCTTGCTGCTTTTCAGCTCTGGGGAAGCCTTGCAGATGCACTCGTAGCTGGCTTTGGCCTCCTCTGTCTTCTCCTGCAGAGTGGTCTTAAAGTGGAGGCTGCGCAGGCGGATCTGGGACTGACAACGTCTGGGAACAAAAGAGGGACACAATCCTACTGTCCCCAAGAGCCATAACCTCTCCTAGAAGGTGTTTTTCCTGGTGCATCTCCCTGTACATGAAGGCAGTATGGATTTGTGAATGAGGTGACACCATGGAGCAGCTGCTGGAGCACCCCTCAGCCTGAGCAGCACTGTCCAGCAGTCCCTGTGACTGCATGAAGGTGCCAGGCTCTTTTGGGTGGTGCCCAGTAACATGACAAGGATTAATGGAGACAGATTGGAACCCAGGAGGTTCCACCTGACCATGAGGAGAAAATTCTTTACCATGAGGGAGCTGGAGCCCTGGAGCAAGCTGCCCGGAGAGGTTGTGGAGTCTTCTCCCAGGCAGCCAGCACCAGAACAAGACCCTGGGGAGAACTTGGGGTGAGGAGAGTGGCCTAGGTGGAATTTGGTCAGTAAAACATGATTTCAGACACTAAGTGTGGTATATCCCTAATGGGGGAGAAGCTGATGCCAGGCCTCCAGCAGCACCATTCTGTGTGGAATGGTGGTCTCACCTCATGGGTCTGAGCCCATGCAGCATGGTGGCAGTGTCCAAGAGCAAACCCAGCTCGCTGGCTGGTGGGGTGAGGGGTGGGTAAAATTGAGAAAGAGATCCACACTGTTCTGAACCACAGGGTACAGAGACTTTTACTGGAAAAGGCTCTGCAGAGGGGGAGCATGAAGCATTCCTTGGATGGATCATCACGGCACTGACCCTCATGAGAGGAAGCCTCTCATTTTCTTTGAGCCCCATCTCCCTGCTGTGTCTCTCTTAGTTGCACCTTCCACTTGCAGGCAGTCTGCCTGTGCTGCTGAAATCTATGGGCCACCAGCCAGCTGTGGTGGCAGCCAGGATGGGCAGCACAGAAGTGAAGCTTCAGCTTTCCATCACCCTGCCTCTCATGCCAGGCAGCCCCTTTCAGTCAACAGGGTTGAAAACAGGAGGCACCAGTGACCTTCTTTGCTGGGTGCCTCACATAATGATGAGGCAGCTGCCACAGCCTCTGTGAGGTGGTTCTTCTCCACAGCTTCCTCCTGCCATCAGTGCAGCACTGCTAGGGCACACCAGGGTAGCTTGAGGTCAGATGAGCTCCATCTTGAACTGGCTGAAGTTTGGTGTAGTGGGTGAGGGCTCAGCCATACTGCTGAAGGGGACACAGGGCTGGTTTGCTGGCACAGCACCGTGGCTCACGGTGGAGCTGAGCTGCTGCAGCATCATCAGCACCTCCTGCTGCAGCCGCTGCTGCTGCTCCTGCTGGCGCTCCAGGCGGCACTGCCTGTCCAGCACCGCCTGCAGGGCCTGGCTCAGCTTCCGGATCTCGGCCTGTACAGCACCCAGCTGGTCAGCAATGGCTTGGGAGCTGGGAGCAGGGGGCAGTGCTGGCTCACCACAAGCAAAGTTCCGATTTCCAGGACTGGTGGCGTCGGGCAGGGCAGTTTGAATGCCGACATCTTTGACCTGGAGTAGTGGGAGGCAGGAGAGAAGGTGAAACATTATCAGCTCCTCCTTCAAGAGCATTTAGTAATAGATTTATTCTGCACTAGCTGCAAGGCAGGAGAAAAAGCCATCAGCTTGTTGCAGACCTCTAGACCCCACCACGCTGAGCTGCCCTTCATCCCCACACAGCCCATGCAGCATGCACACAGGAACTCCCCATTGAGCTGCACGCTGCCAGCATGTGCTCAGCCACCCAGTGCTGGGTGTTGCTGGATGGCAGCTGTGCTGATGCCAGGTCTGTGCTTACCCTCTGCAGGGCCATGAATTCTGGGGCTTTCCTTCCCATTCCCCCATTTCTTGTATTTCACCCTGAAGCAAAGAGCTGATCTGCTGCCTGAGAGGGATCACATGCTGGTTTGGACCCCGGGGGAGCCTCTCACCGGAAAGGAATACTGAACCATCTGTGTCCTCTCAAGCTTGGGGCATGGTGAGGCAGAGGTGCACATGATAGGAATTACAGCAGCTGGATGTGTCCCAGCAGGCAGCCATCGTGACTGGGACACTCCACCCTCACAAGCCACAGCCCCCATCTCCTGCTGTGGCACCAGGCCACTCAGCGGCTGGTAGCCTTGTGGTGGCTTAGGGAATGTCCTCAGCTGACACTGGCACCAAGCCTTAAGCATAGGGCCTGTGAGCTGCAGGTTGGAAGCCAGTTCTAGAAGTAACTGGCACCAAGGTGGGGAGCGTTGCCCTGCCCCATCTGCATAGTTTCCATGTACCAGGGTGCTGTGCAGGGCTGTCCCAGCAGGCAGCACCACACGGGCTCCTGGCCAGAACAGACAGGCTCTCCTTCCTGCCATGCCACCTGGCAGCCTACCTTTTTCTGCAAGGGCATAGTCCTGTCCACCATCTTCTCCTTCACCATCAGGGCTGGGTTCTTGGCAGGGGGTGGGCCCAGCTGCCCTTGGTTGGGCAAGGGCTGCAGGGGAGTGGTTGGACTCCCTGGAGTGGGGCAGCTCCCTGGAGCTGAGGAGGTGCCTGTAGAGTCATCATTGCCTGCAAGGGGCAGCGAGAGAAACACCTGAAAAAGAGGCCCTTGGGAACTCTCTGCTGGGAGACAGGGAGCTCCTTCCCCAGCCCAATGCCGCCAGGAGGTGGCCACGGTGGTGACCCAACATGGGGAGCCAGGCCTTACCATTCCCAGCGGGCAGAACCTCCCTGAGCTGCCTGCCATCCTGGCAGAGCGAGACCACACTAATGATCTGGATGCCCGTCTTGGTGTCTTGGCTGTCAGCAGGGCAGGGCAGCTGGCTGCCCGTGGGCCCCGCACCAGGCGCTGCCTTGGGTGGCTCAGGTGTGTGCCCCTGCAGCAGGGGCCAGGGCTGGTCGCCGTCCCAGCCAGCCGCCGCCGGCCCCGGCTCCATGCTCCTTCTCTTGAGGAAGAGGTAGACAGCCTGCGGCGTCACGCGGATGCCGTCCAGCTCCAGCACCTTCTTGATCTTGCGGAAGCTCAGCCCGGCCCTGCGCAGCTCCACGATCCTCCTCTTGGCACGGTCGTCCAGCCGGCCCATCCCTCCTGGCACAGCTGCCCGCCTGGCACCTACATCCCCGGAGCGCAGCCGCCGTAGGGCTGCCGGCACCTCCCCGGGCAGCGCCAAGCCCTGTGTTGGAACTCGCACCCTGCTACTGCTCTGCCATCAGCGTGCCGGCCACAGCCGCGTGTCCACACGGCACCATCCCGAGCTCCCAGCGGTGACCCACTTCCCACTGGGAGAGGAGGAAGGTGCAGCTCTTCCCACCACGGTAACTAGAGACAGGCCAAAACCTGCCCCTCACTCACACAGAGCCCCCTCAGAGTGAGGGTGCCAGCCTGGTCCCCTGGCCTGACAAGGGCACAGAGGATGGCACCAGGCCTGGCTCTGCCCGGTGTCCCAAACTGGACATGGATTCCACACTGCCAGTAGCACGGTTGAAGGGTCAGGAGTGGCCAGGACCCAAGCAGCAGCTCAGCATCCCAGGGGGCTTGGCACAAATCCTGGCAAGATACAGTTCATTGCATGAGGCTGGCAGGTCCCCGCTGGAGCCTTGCTTTTCCTTGGCGGCCTTGAAGGTTCAGGGAGGAGAACTGGGGGTGCCCACGCTGACAGCTGGAAACTTCGTGCTGCAGAGCCTGCCCTTTGGGTCTGGAGTCAACACTGTCCTGTACCTTTGAGAGAAGCAAACCAAGTCATTTCTATACCAGCTGTAAAGAAGGCACTGCCTGTACCTCCCATGCTCCCTCCTTCTCCCCACGCACACAGCCTTGGCTGGTGGTGTCACTCAGGGGATGGTGACACAGGCTGTGGTCACACTCACTGTTTCTCTGGGTGGCATGGTGAGGGCTGCACTGCTATGGCCCTCAAATGTGTGTCTACTCTGGGTCACACCCCACAGGGACCAGCCCCTTCCCTTGCAGCAGGCACCAGAGCAGGGCCAGCTCAGGATGGGCAGTGCTTGGAGCTGTGCCTCTGTGTGGCTGTACACTCACACCTGCGTGGGGATAGCCCTCTCCAGGTGCATGTACACACATGTGGATGTACACAGCTATAGTGGAAGGGTCTTTTCCTATCAGCTCCCCTCATCTGCAGCCCTTTCTTGGACACTCAGTACTGCAACTGCTGCCTAATGCTTATACTATTGGGTTTCACCTCCCCAAAAGAAACAGCCTCCAAGAATTGCCATAAGGCAGCAAAACACTTTGGATGAGCAATGTGTAACAGAAGCCACCCCAAGTGGTCACTGCCAAGCAGATGGGATACAGCAACCTTTTCACAGCCCCTCTTCCAGCAGGTGGATCTTAAAAAGGACAATAATGTGTTTTGTTGGCTGAGGAGACACAGACACTACTGTGTATCAGCCACATGAAGCCCCAGGATGAATGGAAACAATTCAACACAGGAACTGTGCTCCTCTGTGTTTTACTTATTCCATGGTAGAAAAGACAGACATCAGCTCCAGAGATGTAGGCTGTACTTGGTTGTACTTTGATCCAGATTTTTTTGATCCAGATTTGATCCAGATTTGATCCAGATGTTAACATCTAAAGGCCACCCCGTGCCCTGCATTAGGGACCTTGTAGGTAAGAGCTGGGGCAGTGGATATAGGAAAAGAAGACATCCCTGGGTGCAGACACTGCAACCACAGAGCAAGAGGAAAAGGTCAGAAATACTCAACAGGCAATGCCACAAGGAAAGCACCACCTTGAGCTTCCTGTGGCTGTCAGTACAGGGAGCTCAGGCCCTGGCAAGATTCTCTGCCCTCCTGCCAGAGTGTTTCAAGACACAACCAGAGGACACTAGAGCAGAAGCAAATCAGTGTAGCTATCTGAGCAGCCAGTGACAGAAACACAAGGGTTACAAAAGTGCCAGAAAAGCCAGCAGCTCGCTCCTGCAGCCTCCATCCAGCCTCTGCACAGGAGAAGAGATGATGGGAGTGCCTTGGAGGTGTGCTGACACTGTGCGGCATCTCCCCCAGCTCCCTCTTCACTGAGCATGTGGCTCACGGTGTACCATCCCCAGGTCCCAGCTCCATCCTTCTTTGCCTGCTCACCCCCTCTGGACCTTCCTCAGCCCCCTGCAGAGCTCCCATCAACCTGCTTTCCCAGGCTTGGGGGCAGCTCATGGAAGGCACAGACCATTCCTGCCCTGCTAACCCCACCTCAGCCTGGCATCCCCAATGCAGTGTGTTCTCTGCAACCCCTGTTTGCACCAAATACTGGGTTTGGTTTGGGGCCCTTCTAAGGGCCCCAGTCTAAGAAGGACACTGAGGTGCTGGATCATGTCCAAAGAAGGGCAACTACAACAGTGAGTGGTCTCCAGCCACATTGAATGAACTCCAGTGGTTTAGTGCTGCTATTAAGCAGAATAATCCATTGACCAGGACCTTCTGGAGCTCAGGAGAGTTCTCTGTGGCCACACCACCACCCTGCTGCAGCTCCACAACCCAAAGTTAATGAAAAGGAAAGAAAAACGAAGCACCCAGTTGCAAGATGGTACAATGTACACAGCAACAACTTCCAGCCCTGGATGGCACTTGTTGTTGCTGACCCCATCAGCCACCACACGCTGAGCAGTTCACCTGCAGAGCATCAACAGCCTTGGAGGGACAGGAACAAAAGGACTTAAAAACACAGGCAAGATCCAAAAACACTCTGGTAGCTCTGTTTTTTCTCCTCCTGCTTGTCTGGCTGTCCTGACCAGAGCAGCTCCGTAGTTGTCTGCTGCTCTGAATCCACTCCCAGCATTGAATCGTTACACGGGGGCTGCAGCTCTGCTAGAAAACTGCTAGCTAGGTTTCTGAGTTCAAGAAGCTGAAGGACAGCATTCCGGATGGGGCACGTCACTCTCTGCTCAGACATCGAATCTGGCACCGGATTCCCGCATCCCTGTTCCAGCACGTCCCCAGTCTGCGCGGTCACGCCACGACACCAGAGCAGCGCCCGCCGAGCACGGACGGCTGTGGGCTGATGGAGCTTTCTAACACCCACCTCCTGATCCCCCTCCCCGCCGCTCTCACCCTCATTAAACTGCGGGAAGTGCCTATCGATTCCCTCCACTAGCCCCAGCCCCAGCCGGGCAGCGCACGCACCTACAGGGATCCTCAAGGCGATCGTGCCCCTCGCTGCCGCTGCTGCAGCCTGCGGCGGCCGCGGCCAGCAAGGCTCCCAGCACAGCTCAGCAGAAGCCAACTCTTTGGGAAGCTGCTGTTTGAAAACCTCCGACCCTCTTTCTTTGGTTGGGGCAGAGCTAGCAGAGGCTGCCGGGAAGGTCACCCGGGAGGAGACTCGTACTGGGAGGGAGGAGCCCTCCTCTTAACTCTTTCAGAGCAGTCTCACCTCAGGACCGTGAGGAGCAGGGTCACCAGGTCCAGCTGTAGTTGGACTGGGCCTGAGCACTACAAGGCTGTCACTAAACAGTACAGCCTGCTGAAAGCCATAGGTCCAGCCAGTAAGGGAGGCAGGGACCTCTGGCTTATCTTTGTGAGGCAGTCTTTAGCCCGCGTTGCCATTTACTGATCCAGACAGTGCTACTGGCCATCCTTCACAAGGCACCCTGCAGATTTGCAGTTAGTGGTGGTAAGGAGGAGGTTTGAATTTATCACACCTCGTTCTCCAGCCATGGCTACAGGTGTTATCCAACAGGCATTTTATTAAATATTCCTTCACAGAACGCATCTGGTTGGAAGAGACCTCCAAGCTTATCCAGTCCAACCTTCAACCCAGCACTGAAGGGTCATCACGAAACCATGTCCCTAAGCACCAGGTCCCCACACTGCTTAAATACCCCTAGGGATGGTGACTCCAGCACTGCCCTGGGCAGACCATTCCAATGTTTGAGAACCCTTCCAGTGAAGAAACATTTCCTGATCCCCAGCCTGAACCTCCCCCGGTGCAGCTTGGAACCCTCTCCTCCAGGAGCTGGCTTCCTCTCTCAGAGGGGCGCAAGAGTTCCAAGGCTGGGAAAGTAGCAGACCCGCCTGTGGTCACGCTCCAGCTGACCAGCACGCCCGCTTCCCAGGAAGGCTTCTCACGTGTAAGGCTCACAGTAGGAATCCAAGGATGCTTCTGGTGGACTTCTCCAGCTGCATGGCTTGTCTTACCCATCGGTGTCCTTTGACTGTCACAGCCAGGGGCCGTTAGCACTGGGGCTCTCCAGCGACTAGTTCATGTCTCCGCAGTGAGGCAGTGTCTGGCTGGCTGTCTTCCCACTCCTGCTCCAGGCCTGCTGGCTTCCCTGGACACCCCGACAGACCTGTTCCCCTTCTCACCCCCACGGACACCCTGCCTAACCCGTTTCCCCCGTCCTTCTCCACGGACACTTCCTCACTGCCCGCGGACGCAGTGACGACTCCACTCCTCACTCCCCGCACGGTGCCGGTGCCGGTGCCGATCCCGCCCCTGCTCCCCTCCTCACAGTGCCAGCCCCTCTCCCGCCCTGTCCCTTTAACCGCTCTCCCCCCGCCCCGTCCCCTCCTTCCGCAGCGCGTGACGCCATCGGCGCGCGCGGCGCAGTCCCCTTCCCGCCTGCGTTGCGTCGGTGGCGCGCGTCGGGCCCGTGGCCGCAGTTGTGGCGGGCGCCGAGGATGTGAGTGGGGCCTGGGAGGGCGGGCTGGGGGCGCTGGGGATCCGCGTCCATCCGAACAGGCCGCTGCGCGGACCGGCCCTATTGCCGTGCTGGGGTGCCGAGGGGAGCGTGCTGAAGCCGCCGATGAGGAGATGGCGGGGCGAGGGTCAGGGATGGGGCCTCAGCGCCGCGGCCTACTGCGCCCGAGGGCGGGGAAGGAGGGATGGAGGCCGGTCAGGGGCGGGGCCGGGCCGGGGCTTGGGGGCGAGTCGGGGCCCAGAGAGGGAGCCGGGGCCAGGGGTCTCGGAGCTCCCCGCGGCCGAGGCGGCGGGAGGAACACTGGGCAGGCCCGCGGGCGGGCGGGCCAGAGGCTCCAGGCCTGGCGGAGGCAGCGGGCGTTGCGCGCCCCGGGGTGCGGGCTGTGTTCCGAACCGACTCTGGTCTGTGGTTTTCTTTCCCTGTGCCTCAGTCCGCTCTCCTTGGCTTTGCACGTAGTATGGCAGTGTGCTTAGCAGCAACAAGCTCTCCGTCCGCCTGGCGCCGTAACGTACCCCTTGGCTTGCGGAGCAGGACTGGCAGACTCAGGGCCCTCCAGCCCAGCTCGCTATAGTTAGCTTGGGCCAGCTGCTCTCACGCTGCAGAGAACTCCCGAGCTCTGAACCCTCTCCTCACACGAGGAAATCTTTTCTCCATTTTTGCAAATAAGGATCTGAAATAAATTGCCATTAAGGGACTTGTCTGGGGCGTGCAGGAAGTGCGGGGGGAGCTACGTTTGCTTCCTTTGGTACGGAATTGCAGCTCTCTACGAGAGCAGTTTGACTCTAAAGCAGAGAGATGTATGTGAAATGAGTGCCATCCTAGATTGCTCTTGGACTTCCTGGTTCGGGGTGCGTGATGCAAAGGCATTAACTATTTAGGAAGTGAGAGTTGTTTCGGTTGCAGGAAAGCAGCGTGTGGCTTATGTATGTGTTGTTATACACCTTGGTGCAAAGAACGTGGTTTTATTCTTTCCACATCTTCTGGGGAGTGTCTGAGTCTGTATAAGTGAAAGTGCCCACAGCTTGTGTGTCTTAGACTGAGGGTCCCAGCTGAAGCTCAGCAAGTGTTGTGAGAGGTGCATACATTTTGAGGGAGAGAAACTGATTAATTTGGAGGGTGCTTAAATGCTGCTTTTACCATCATAGAGAAGCTTGCTGAATGTGTGAATATTTGTCTGGTGAGTGCCTGTCCTGAGGAGTGGTGGTGGAGTGGCAGCTGTTTAACTGAGGTATGACCCATGACTGCAGCAGCAGGCTGGAGAACAGCAAAGCTATTTTCAGCTGGGCTCTTGCTCTTCCTTCCAGCAGGGATAAAAAACAGAGCCAGCTATCAGATGACAACAGCATGGCTCAACTGATAGTATCATCACTGCAACAGTCCACAGATGCAAGAAAAGTTGGTGTGTAGGGAAAAACAGTGCAAACCTGAGTAGAGTACATTTAGAAGAAAGATGGGAAAGGAAAATGGTTTTTGGTCTTGTGAGTCCAGGAAGTTGTCTCTTCTGTTCTTCAAAGTGAGTCAGCTGGTTCTCATGCAGTTGCTTGCAATTTTTGATCTGCAGACCCCCTCACACTTTGCTCTGGAGGCGTTACAGCTGGTTAGAAAGCTGAAAAACATGCTCAGGTTTGCTTTTCTTAGCCAGCTTTGCAGCACCCTTGGAACAGCCCACGGGCTACCTTCTTGCCACCACTGGTGGTAGAGAAGAGGCTTCCTCTCCCAGCGAGCCCTGCCAGTGTCACGTGTGCTGTGGATTTCTGTTCTCCAGGCACAAAGGTGTGGGTGTTGTTTGACTCCTGGATCTGCAGGGAGCTGGGTTTGTTCATGTTCATTTGTGTTGCCTTTTGGAGTCATTTTATTAGGGAAAACCTTGAAGCTGAAAACGAGGAAAGGAATTCAGCTGTTGAGAAGTGATCTCTTCACAAACACAACTCTTAATTGCAATCTACAGAATAAAGTAGTTGCTAACCAGAATCTGACACTAGAAGCAACAAAGCTGTTTGATGCAGTGAGCTAGATGAGTGTTTTTTACCCTTGTTAACTGATTTTGCCCATCCTGCATTTGAAAACAGAGGTGTTTCTACTGTCTTGCAGTGCTGTGCATATTCAGTGCCCCTTCAGATAAGCTTGTGCCTGCTCTTCCATCTCCTGAGTGTTCCATTCGTGGTGGATGATGGTTGTTACACCAATCAAATTACCAGGTGCTTCCAGTGCTGTAGGTGTTGGAGGCAGCCTTGTGAGGCTGAGGTTGAACAATCCATGTGGAACAGTCAAAGTGCAACAGTGTGTTTAGACACTGCAGAACACGATGTGGTGGATGCAGCCCTGACATGGGAAATGTCTGAAATTCAACTAGTGCCCAGGATTACAGTGTTAAATAGTGAGGTGCTAAATTAGTCTCATGTTGGATCTAAAGAGGGAGCTTACTGGAGTTAGGTGAGGTCAGAATCCAGTTTAGACCTCCTGCTAAGAAGTTGAAGTGGGATCTGCTGTTGCTGCAGTGTGGCAAACAAGACCCTTTAATTTGTTCTTCTCGAGGCTTTGGAAGAGCTTTGGAAACAGCTTGTTGAGGATGAGAGTAGCTATAATTCAGTGGGGGGTTGTTCTCAACAACCTTTCCTTGCTAACAAGGAAGGGTCTGAAGAAAACAAGTGCTCACTCTTCTGGAGCAAAGGCTGTTGGCAAGGGGCATGAGCTGTATGTACATCTTGCAGAGGAAAAGGCTGTCCTCTGGATGCAGTATTTTCACTTGGATAATTAATGACATTTGTGCTCCTGTGAATGTCAAAATAATGGTGACTTTAAACACAGGTACAAACTTTTTCATGGGCACATCATGCCGGGGTGAGCTGGCACAGGCTGGCCTGTAACAGGCTGTGAAAGCAAAGTTCTCTAGAACCCTGTTGCTACCCAATGTGCTGCCACTGCTGCAAAGCAGGCATGGTGGTTTATGCCTGTCATTTTCTTGTTTCTGAACCCTTTTATCTTATCACTGTTGTTTGGAGTTTATTACACTCAATTAGGGACTGATTGTCAGAATCAAGGAGGTAGAAGTCAGATTTGAGATGAGAGGTGCAGCTTTGGACGCAGCATACAGATATTCTCACACCCAGAAATTCAGGCTGAAAGGTTGTGTCCATTTTGTCACCCCCACTGGCAACCTGTAGCTCCCCCAGCTTTGTTAAGCCTAGGAGATTCAGGCAGGATGATTACATACTGTCAGACTTAATACTTTCTTTGTGTCCTCCTTCAGTTCTGGTAATTCCATTTCTGCTTTGGAGCTAGCTGCCCTCTGCAAAGCTGCTCTGGGATGTAAATATCATAGAATCATAGAACCAATAAGGTTGGAAAAGACCTCAGAGATCAGCAAGTCCAACCTGTCACTCAACACCTCAGGACTACTAAACCATGGCTTCAAGTGCCACGTCGAATCCCCTCTTGAACACCTCCAGGGATGGTGACTCCACCACCTCCCTGGGCAGCACATTCCAATGGCCAACAACTCTCTCTGGGAAGAACTTTCTCCTCACCTCCAGCCTAAACTTCCCCTGGCACAGCTTGAGACTGTGTCCTCTTGTTCTGGTGCTGGTTGCCTGGCAGAAGAGACCAACCTCCACCTGGCTACAACCTCCCTTCAGGTAGTTGTAGACATCAATAAGGTCTCCCTCTTCTCCAGGCTAAACAACCCCAGCTCCCTCAGCCTCTTCTCGTAGAGCTTGTGCTCAAGGCCTCTCCCCAGCCTCGTTGCCCTTCTCTGGACACATTCAAGAGTCTCAATGTCCTTCTTAAACTGAGGGCCCAGACCTGGACACAGGACTCAAGGTGTGGCCTAACCAGTGCTGAGTACAGGGGCACAATGACTTCCTGCTCCTTTAGGAATCCCAGACCTGCTTAATGCTTGAACCCTGCGCTTGTGGTGACCTTGAGTTGCAGTTGAAGTTCCAAGTTCTGTGTTGCTGTTCTGTTCTGTTCTTTGGGTGTGGGGCTTTGGGGGTGTGTGTTTTCCCATGTCAATAAGCAGTGTCTTCTGCTGTGTGTTCTGGAAGGGCTCCCTCACCAACCAAGCGCAAGGATAGGTCTGAAGATAAATCAAAGGACCGGTCCAAGGACAAATCATCCACAAAGGAATCTGGGGATAAGGATCGTGGCCGAGACAAGGCACGCAAAGGCGCAGCGCTTCCAGTGGAAGCAGCAGTACCAGGTAGTTACCTTTCCAGGGTCTTGGAAAACACCACCTTGATTCCTGGTACCTTCCATTCCCTGTGCCATGGATGCTGTTGAAGGCTTGTGTTGCGTCTGTCACCGTGCAGTTCTGCCTGACTTAAGGGGTTTGGTTTTCATGTGTGTATTCCCTTTGGCTGTGTAGTGAGCTGTGCAGCATCAGTTTTCCTTCTGCCAGCTCATGGTTGCTCACTTCATAATTACCATAATTTTTTCAGCCATTCTTTTCTCCTCTATCCCCAACAGATCCCGTTCCAGCTCAACTTCCAGTTCAGGGTCCAGTTCCAGCACTGGTTCTAGCAGTGGGTCTAGCTCCTCGTCTGCCTCAAGCCGCTCTGGGAGCTCCAGCACCTCACGCAGTTCCAGTTCCAGCAGCTCCTCTGGATCTCCAAGTCCATCTCGACGGAGACACGACAACAGGAGACGTTCCCGCTCCAAGTGAGTGTCCCTGCCTTCTAGGAATTACCAGATGGCAGATTGATTTCATGTAGCAGACAAGATTGTGATCAGAATAGATTTTCTGAGGACCATTTCCTTTCTCCCAGAACTTGGAAATCTGAATTCTGTTGGGATGGGCATGGCCCTTTTGCTTACATATGTGGGATGGAGAGTTTAAAAACTTCATTTGAAGGAGTGATTTAAAATACTGTGTTTTGTAGAGGTGGTCTTAATCAGTGCTTCCCCAACAGTATGGGACTGTTTGTGCTCTAGATGAGAGTAAAGTTCCCAGGATCACAGGATGTTAGGGGTTGGAAGGGACCTCTGGAGATCTTTGGGTCCAACCCCCTGCCAGAGCAGGTCACACAGGAATGCATCCAGACAGGTTTTGAAAGTCTCCAGAGAAGGAGACTCCACAACCTCTCTGGGTTCCAGTGCTTTGTGACCCTTACAGTAAAGAAGTTCTTCCTCATGTTGAAGCAGAACTCCCTGTGCTGTCGTTCAGATCCATTGCCCCTTGTCCTATCACAGTGCACAAGTGAGAAGAGGCTGTCCCTTCCTTCCTGACACCCAGCCCTCAGATATTTATGTACATTTATTAGGGGCCCTCTCATTCTTCTTATCTCCAAATTTGTTTATTTTTTAAAACTACAAAGATATGCAGCTCCCTAATTTTTACTTTTTTTTTAAAAACTATGAGATTTCTGGATGTCTCTAATGAACAGAAGGCACAGAAACACAAGTGACTGGACTCATTAATTTGCCTGGCTTCGATGTGCTTTGGTGTTTATGTCCTCCTTTTGCCTCTTTAATTATTAAGGGCGAAGGATGCTATTTTTCTGCTTGTTTGAAGAAGTGGAAAATTCTTTAGCTGTGGCAAACAACCTGACAGAAACATTTTCTAAATTTCATGCAGTGGAGTTGAAAAGTCAAAAAAACCCAAAGCCCAACAACACAAACAAAACCTCTCAAATTGCAGGAAGTTCTAAAGCAGAAGCAGACAAGACAAATGCAAGTCCTGAGGTGTTTGAGTGGAGCGCCCCCAGCACCACCCCACCACTTCCTAACCTGTAACTTCTTAAACAAAAAGATGCCCTCTCTAGGAAAAATGAGACTTGCAGTCGTGTGGTAATGACTGAGTTTGCCTTGCACATTCCCTGAAAACTATAACCATCTGTTTCCAACATCAGGTCCAAGCCACCCAAGAGAGATGAAAAGGAGCGGAAGAGGCGAAGCCCGTCACCCAGGCCTACAAAAGTGCACGTTGGAAGGCTCACTAGAAACGTGACCAAGGTAGGGGCAGGCTCCCCTGTCACAGCCAGCTTGCCTGTCTTCTGCAGGGACGTCTGAGTGGCTCTCTTGCAGCTCTCAAGCTGTCTACAACTACCTGAAGGGAGGTTGTAGCCAGGTGGGGGTTGGTCTCTTCTCTCAGGCAACCAGCACCAGAACAAGAGGACACAGTCTCAAGCTGTGCCAGGGGAGGTTTAGGCTGGGTGTTAGGAAGAAGTTCTTCCTAGCAAAAGAGAGTGGCCATTGGAATGTGCTGCCCAGGGAGGTGGTGGAGTCAGCATCACTGGAAGTGTTTCAGAAGAGACTGGATGGGGTGCTTGGTGCCATGGTTTAGTGGATTAGATAGTGTTGGGTTGGACTTGATGATCTCAAAGGCCTTTTCCAACCTGGTTAGTTCTATTCTAAAACCTTTCTGCTGTTGGAGTGCTGCCGAGGTGTTGCTCTTGGAAGTTCTTGCTTCGTTTCCAGATTGATCAGTGAGTTGGTAGGGTTTTACTGAGCCAGATGTAGTGCAGGCTTTGGAGACTGTGTAGTGCTCAAGTCTGCTTTGTCCGACCTTGCGTCCTAGGAAGGAAACTGTAGTAGTCGGGACAGTAGCTGAATTTACCTTGGAGGCATTAAGGATATCTGGAGGTTCTAGATAAAAGATCCAAAGAGAGCTGGGCTGGCCTGAGTTGTATTTCTAGAACATAGTGTAAAGATCCTGAGAGTCAGGAGGTTTGGGATGCTGCAAGCAATATGTTTTTAAGAAAAACATTAACAGTTGCACTTCAAGAGCTTTCAGCTGAGGGCACAAGTTCCCTTTTCATGTCTCTAACAGGATCTTGGCACTAGTTGTGGTTTAGTAGCCAGTGTTGCTGTGCAGTAGTAGTGCTACTAGATTTGAAGGTTTGGAACAGTCCAGGAGGAGCTGCCTAGGCAACAGTAGGGAAACGAGTGCTAGTCCTCTCCTTCATCTGGCCAGTGAAATACTCTCCTGATGGTGGCATTGATCCAGAGCTACCCTAGTGCTGCACACAGCTTGGGTTTACTGCTCTGTGCCAGCCAGATGTGGTCAGTGTGATCCATATCTCTATACCTTGCTCTTTCTCTGCAGGATCACATCATGGAAATCTTTTCCACGTATGGAAAGATTAAGATGATTGACATGCCAGTCGACAGGCTAAACCCACACCTCTCCAAAGGCTATGCTTACGTGGAGTTTGAGAATGCAGATGATGCTGAGAAGGCCTTGAAACACATGGATGGAGGTAAGGACCCAGTGCTTGTAAAAAAACTTTGGAGCAGATGAATTTGATCTGAAAATGAGTTAGAGGTGATGGGGAAGCTTTTGGTCACCTGATCTGCAATCCCATCTGTTTTCAGCCTAGATGGCTTTGGTGTGGTCCAGGACAGCCCCAAACCGTCACAGAACTATTGAAAATTGGTGTGGATTTTTTTTTCAGAATAAACAGGAATAAAATTCCTGAAGTTGCTATGAAAATGTTCCCTGGTTAACACCTGAACTGCACTTTGGTGGGGTGTTAGATGAGGGAGCTTAGTAGGTGTGTCGGACTTTACCGACACCACCCCTGAGTGGGTGGTGGGAACAGCACTGTAGGCTTCATGCTTCAGTTGCTTGTGAGAAAGCTGTGAGTTGCAGCAGTGTGTAGCACTGGAAAATGCTGACTTCTTCCTGTTTCTGTGATTCCCTAAAAAGGCCAGATTGATGGTCAGGAGATCACTGCCACAGCTGTGCTGGCACCACGACCTAGACCACCTCCGAGACGCTTTAGCCCACCCAGGAGGATGCTGCCACCGCCACCGATGTGGCGCAGGTCACCCCCTCGCATGAGGAGAAGGTGAGAGCTGTGACAGTTGTGTTCCCTTCTCAGCGTAACAACGTGTTAGTGCTGAAAGACTCAGCACAGGGACAGTTTCATCCTGTTGGACTTGCCTGCCTTCTCCTAATGACAGATACACCTTTGGGGCATCAGTTGAACTTGGATGGTACTTAACTCCGTAGTGCCAGGTTGGCCTTCTCTGGTCTGCCCTCTGGGTGCAATCTGTTGGGAGTTGTCAGGTGCTTCCTGGCCTCTTCCCAGGACTGCTTTCTGTAGCAATGCTTTGAGGGGAAGTGGGAACAGATTGCTGGCTGGCAGGAAGATTTTTGGCAGCCTGCTCCAGTTGCTTTTTGAAGCCCTTGCACTTTCCTCTCCTTCCTGCAAAAGAGCACATGACCAAAAGTCTTGCATCAGGTGAGCAGAGGACACTGACCCCAGGGTGTGACCTGATGCCCATTGTGTGACTTGTGGCTGCTTGAACATGCTTAGATAGGTCTGTTGGAGTCTTCCTCAGCATCTGGCTGGGCTCATTTATCTTGGAAATCTGCTTAAACTCCTGTCACTAATGAAAGCAGCTCCTCCTTGAGCTGCTTGATTGCTGAGCAGCTTGTGACCTGCAGGTTTGAAAATGAGAACTGGTGGTGAATGTGGCCCAAGAGTTCACTGCCCGGGGAGCCTCCTTTGGACATGCCTTTCACTGTGGTCTGGAAAATGTCTCCTCTTTATTAGTTTTCTTCCCTGATCTAACTTTTATTCTCCTTTTTGGGCTCTCCTAATATTCTTCCTGGAACCTTGTTGTCATACTGGTGACCATACAGATTGATTGTTGTAGTGAAGAGCTCAAACCTTAATGATTCCTTTAGAGTCACTCCAAGAGCTACCCCTGGGCTTTGAAAGCACCTGCAGAAACCCTTTCTCTGAGTGTCGCTGTGTTTCAGGAGACAAAGCTGACCTTTGAGGTGAAGGAGAATCTAATGCAGGATGAAGAAGGCCAACCGCATCCTGGCCTGAATTAGGAATGGTGTGGCCAGCAGGAGCAGGGAGGTGATTGTGCCCCTGTACTCTGCTTTGGTTAGGCCTCACCTTGATTCCTGTGTCCAGTTCTGGGCCCCTCAGTTTAAGAAGGACATCGAGACACTTGAACGTGTCCAGAGAAGGGCAACAAGGCTGGTGAGAGGCCTTGAGCACAAGCCCTATGAGGAGAGGCTGAGGGAGCTGGGGTTGTTTAGCCTGGAGAAGAGGAGGCTCAGGGGTGACCTCATTGCTCTCTACAACTACCTGAAAGGTGGTTGTAGCCAGGAAGGGTTGGCCTCTTCTCCCAAGCAACCAGCACCAGAACAAGAGGACACAGTCTCAAGCTGCAACAGGGGAAGTTTAGGCTCGAGGTGAGGAGAAAGTTCTTCACCGAGAGAGTCATTCGTCATTGGAATGGGCTGCCCGGGGAGGTGGTTGAGTCGCCGTCCCTGGAGGTGTTCAAGAGGGGACTGGATGTGGCACTTGGTGCCATGGTCTAGTCGTGAGGTTTGTGGTTACAGGTTGGACTCGATGATCTTCGAGGTCTCTTCCAACCTTGGTAATACTGTGATACTGTGATGAATGTGAGATTGTACTTGAGCAAGAAAGCAAAAGATTTTTGTCTGTTCATTGGACGTTGAACATTCCTGCCGCTTCCTGAAGCAGGAGGAGGATAGCTGGAATGTTCTGCCATGCAGTTTGAGTTGCCTTGTTCCTCTCTGAAGCTGGCTGTGTTCACAGTAGTTCTTTGCCTGCAGTGTGTTGGGAGGGGGTGGGAAGTATTCTTGAGCAGTTGGGAAGTGAGCCGAAGCAGCGCTGGAACCTATTGCCTTGGTCTCCTGGTGAATGCTTTCTTCTGCTCCTGCAGGTCCCGGTCTCCTCGGCGCAGATCTCCCGTTCGGCGGCGGTCAAGATCCAGATCCCCCGGGCGGAGGCGCCACCGCAGCCGCTCCAGCTCCAACTCCTCCCGATAAAGCAAAAAAGACTGGACAGCTTTTGATTTTTTAACTTAAATCCTGTCAGACTAAATATCATACCCTTTTTTTTTTGGCTTCTTTTTTATAATGGGTCTGGGAGAGAGAGAGAGAGAGAGAGAGATGGTCCTGGCAGTGAAGGCAGCCTAGGAGGAGAGAGCAGCAGTTCCCGGCCAGGTAGCCTTTGCTGTGGGGCTTCTAAGTTTTCTGGCATTTGAATTGAAATGATTTTACAATGGCTTTGATTTTAGAGGCTGCAAAATGTCTTTCCCAGACGTGTGGAAGGGAAGATGTTACAGCCTCTCTTTCTCCAATTAGCAGGCTGCTGCTTGGTGATTGCTAAGCGCTTAGCACGCTGTACAGATGAGCATGTAAATCTTGAGCTATCTCAGAAGCCCTGTATAGTAAGGGGGGCATTTAGCTTGAGCTCCAGGTGTCAAGCACAGGACTTTCCAGAGCAACTGGAGCCCAGACCTGCCTGAGATTTAATACCCAAGTTGTTGCTTTATCCCAGTTCCCAAACAGATGATTTGTTTATGCAGAGTTAAAGCTCGTTCTGCAGCTTAAGCTCTCCTCTGAACAGGTGATCCCCACAGAAACAATGGTCCAGCTCACTGAACATCATACTTTAGAAAAGAAACTGGAAATCTTAAGAACTGGTTTGTAGCTGCCCTCTTAAGTGATTTCTTTCACCTTTTCTTAAAGGGTGTTGGTAAAAATTCCTGCACAGCCCCCCCAGTGAAGTGGTGCATGTGTTTCTCAGGACAGTGACTGACTCATCAACCCCGTGAAACTGCAGGGCAGAGAGGGAGGCTGGAGGCCACGGTGGTGGCTGGGTTCACTGGGATTCCCATAGGGAAAGGCAGAGCTCACCACTCGTTGTACAGTCAATGCTATACAGAGTTCTGTTTGGTTTTGTATCACTTTGTAGCTTTTCGGACCTTGTGTTTGTACTTGTGTAGGACGAGCGACTATTGAATAAAGCAGTACCGTTGAGAATAGCCGGCCTGCCTCGCTCCCTTGTCGAGCCCTCGCTCTGCACGGAAACGGCGGGCGCGGCAGCGGCTTTCACTAGGGGGATTGCGATAAAACCGGGGCCGCCGGAGAGACCCCAACCCGGAGGGCAGCTAAGACTGGCGAGGTTGCGATCGCCGGCGTCACCGGGCAGGCGCTGCTGATTGGCTGCCGCGGCGGGGCGGGCGGGCGCGGGATTGGCTGCCGCGGCGGGGCGGGCGGGCGCGGGATTGGCTGCCGCGGCGGGGCGGGCGGGAGCGCGGTTGCTGCTCGGCGCCATGGCGGCGGCGCTGGAGTGTGCCCTGCGAGAGGCGGTGGCAGCGCTGGAGCCGGGTGGGGAGAGCGTGGTGGCGGCGCTGGGCGCGGTGCGGGCCGCTCTGGCTGCTGGGGACACGACCGCCCTCGGGGAGCAGGAGCGGGCGCTCTTCGGCGTCTTTCTGCGGAGCCTGGTCCGGGCGCCCCGTGAGGCGCGGCCTGAGGGCGTGTGGCAGAGCTGCTTCCTGGAGGGCCCGCCCGGCCTCGCCCTCTGCGTCCTGCTGGAAACCCTCTCCTCCCCGGGGTCAGTCCTGCTTGGGCGGCGGGCGGCTCCGGTGGGAAGCGGGCGGATGTCGCCTCGCGGGGCGGGTTGGAGAACAGAGAGGCGTCAGTTGTCCTCCGGGTTTCCCTCGGAGCGCGGAAGGAGGGATGTCAGAGGTTGCCCCCGGATCGTAAACGTTCAGTTGGATGGGAATTAGCGTGGGGAGGCCTTGCTCCGCCCTCGGTGCCCCCGAGTCCCTTCCTTTCAGAGCCTACGTGACGCACCGGTGCTTGTGGCGGAGCTCACGCAGCTGCCCTCAGTTACGCTTATCGAATATCCTGGAATGGTAGGGCCCGAAGAAACCGTGGAGATAAAAAGAGATTAAAACCGCTTTGACTTTAATTTTGGTTAAAATTCTATGTGACTGAGCAGCAGTGTTGTAGTGGTGAGGCCACACCAGACAGAGACTAGCACTCGCATCCTTTTGTATTAGTTAAAGAGGAGAGGGGCATGGTTTAGTGCTGGGATGGAGCTTGCACTAGATGATCTTTGGTTGGAAGAAACCTTCAAGATCTTCGGTGACTTATTCCACTTGTTTTCTTCCAGTCCAAGCATTCACCTGAGGGAGGTGGTTGAGGTTCTGGAGCAGTTCCTGCAGAAGGGTCGGGTCGCGGCTCTGCTGTGGGAGGTCTGCCAGCAGCCAGTGCAGCCCGGCGCCCCGGAGCTGCAGGAGGCTCTGCTCAGCAGGGTTGCTTGTTTGCCCGATCATGTCAGCAATCAACTCCAGGGGAAGAGCCCACCAGTGTTCTTCCCACAGAACTACTTCCCCCTCTTGGGTGGTGCAGTTATCGAGGTGCTGCAGAAGATTTCCGATTCACTGAGAGGTGAGGTTGTAGGACTGTGCTGCAGAGGTGACTCTTCTAAGGAAGTGTTTTGTGCATGGGCTGCCCTGGCTGGAGTTCGAAATGCAGCTGCTGGGTATTTCAGAGCCTCGTAGTCATCCTTCAGGCTGAAGTATGTTGTGTTTAAAAGCAGCAGATACCAGGAATGAGGATGATGGTCCTGGCTTTGTAAAATCTCACTGAAAGCTGCAGCCCTCCACACAGTTAAATAGCCTCCTCTGTTGCTGAATGTGGGCACTTGGTCTGGGCTGAGCTGTCTGGAAGATGTAAATGGTAGCGAATGACCCAGTGGCTTTGTCACCATTGTGGTAATGAGGGACTGAGCTGCTTAGTCTTCTGACTTGTGCTGTGTTTAAATAACAGTGTTGAAGGCAGGTGGTGGAGGGAGGAAGAGATGATTCTCGAGGTTAATCTGGGTTTTAGGCTTCAGTACTGAATGTGGTTTGGAGGATGCTGTGGTTAAGCTTGTGTCTGTTTTACCCTAGGTGGCTTGGATTGCTCGATCTCTTTTGTTTCTCACATCCTGGGGAAGGTGTGTGTCCACGGAAGGCAAAGTGAGTGTTCTACGGTGCTGCTTTGGGGAGGGGAAAGTGAGTTTCACTGTGTTGATACAGAAGGATAACTGATAATGATCACAAGAGGGAGTACAAGACTGACCAGGTAATGCTTTAGGGGTTCTGTGCTTTCTGAGGCTAGGCAGCTGCTAGGTGTTGGTGCTTTTCTGTGAGTTCATTGATGAGGTGTTTGGCTTTCTCATCTGCCATTTAGGACATTACTATTAAATGTTCCCCCAGTGCTCTTCATCCAGTGGTCTAAAAAAACCTTGTACATACCACTGTAAGTCTCTGTGTGTGATTGTTGCCCTCTCCTGTGAGTAACCTGCAGTCTGGTTTTGCTTAGAACTCTGGTAGGCGTTGGAAGGGACCTCCAGAGATCCAACGCCCCCTGCCAAAGCAGAGACACCCAGGGCAGGTCACACAGGATCACATCCAGAAGGGTCTTGAAAGTCTCCAGAGAAGGAGACTCCACAACCTCACTGGGCAGCCTGCCCCAGGGCTCCAGCACCCTCCCACCAAAGTAGTTTTTCCTCATCTTTAGAGGGTTCCAGCTTGTACCTGTTGTTCTTTGTCCTACTACTGGGTGCCACTGAAGAGAGACTGGCACCTTCACCTTGACACCCACCCCTGCAGAAGCAGCTAGAACTTAGGAGCTACTGAGTGCAGTAGTTGGCAGGGCTGGGGGAAAAGAGGAGAGGTTTTCCAGCTGTTCACTGTGGCGAGGAGCACTGCAAGTTCCTTAGGCAGTTTAGAGCTGCCAAACGTACTTTGTGTGTCTTCCTCTGGTGAGGATCTGGAAGTTGGCAGGCTGGCCTGGAGCCCTGGTGCACCAGTTCTGCCCACATGGTCTATTTCCCTGTTGTCCACTTCAGAGGAGATCCTGAGTGTCCTGGTGCCCCACCTGACAGAGCTCACCCAGTCAGACTGCATCTGGCAGAGGATCTGCTGGCGGCTGGTGGAGTGTGTGCCGGAGCGCTGGATGGAAGCAGTGCTGCTGGGCTTTGTGCAGAGAGCCCCTGGGTAAGGATCAGCTTTCCCCCTGCTCTGGGGTGAAGGCTGGCAGCTGTTGTGCAGGCAGTTTCCTACAGTGCCATCTCCACCCTCAGGCAGAACCTTAAAGATCTGGCTTGTGATGTGCAATGGGAAAACCGAGGGAAGCGTTAATGGCAGCGACTGCCTCGCTCCTGAGGGCTGGAGCTGGCTTGGAGGCTTTGTTGCAAACAGCTGCTCAGAGAATTCCCTGTGGCTAGGAGCAGCGTGGCACTGATTGCATGGAGTCCTGATGCTCTGCTGTTGCCCTGTCTTGCCAGGGCAGATGTCTTGTCTAGGTTGCTGGGGAACCTGGTTGTGAAGAACAAGAAGGCTCAGTTCGTGCTGACACAGAAGGTGCTGCTCTTGCAGTATGGCCACAAGGTGAGGGCTCCTTGAGCAGCACTCAGGGCATGGCTGCTTTCCCCCTCCTCCCAGGCAGTAGCTGCTTTCCCCCAGTGTCCTTGAGCTGAGTGCAGGTCCTCTGCTGTAAGAGGTAACTCTTGTCTCTGCAGTCAGCCCCCAGTCTCTCCTCATGCACCTGAGCTGTGCAGCTGTTCCCTGGCGTTCCCTCAGCTGCCGCGGTGAGGAGGGAGCGTGCAGGGCTGCTGGGAAGGCCTGGGACTGCTGTGCTCTCCCAGGCTTGCTGGGGTTCAGCAGAATTTCTGGATGGTGTTTTCTGGAACCAAGTGCTTATCTGCACACAGTTTCAGCGTTCTGGGGGCTGGACAGGTCTGCATAATTTAGAACCTGCAAGAAGAGGCTGAAGAAGCTGTGAGCCACCCTCAGGGATAAGAATTAGACTGCAGAGACAAGCACTGGCTTCTTCATTTTCCCCTGTGCACCCAAGCTTGTCACACGGTGTTGGGAAGTGTTCTGTGGCTTATGATGTTGTTGTGAGGGATGTTCCTTAGGCTCTTGAGTTCCATGTTTGCCTGGGACTATGTGGATGTGGGTTTGGTGGTAAAAATGCTGTGCTGGACTCCTGTCCTGTTTTGCCCTGTATTTCATGAGCAACTGCACGTCTGTGCTTGGCTGGGGGCTTTCTCAGTTGCTTACTTTCCTGTCTCTCAAATGCCTTAGAGTGAGAAGTTCACCATCAAAAATGCACTCTTGTTGTTGCTGGGTGGCAGCCTGACACCCAGTTAAAGCAAGGTCCTGGTTTGCCTTGCAGACTGCAGTGCTGCAGAACCTCCTTGGCTACCTGTCCCTGGATCCCCTTCGGCGTCCCTTGCTGATCCAAGTGAGTTGTGGAAGTGTCTGACGGGCAAACTCCTGCTCTGCTGGCTGGCTGCTGGCTGCAGCACTGTGCTACTTCTGTCAGTGTTCATGGGTGTGAAGGAAGCCCTGACATCATGAACAGAACAGAATTAACCAGGTTGGAAAAGACCTTTGAGATCATTGAGTCCAACCTATCACCCAACACCCTCTAATCAACTAAACCATGGCACCAAGCACCCCATCCAGTCTCTTCCTAAACACCTCCAGGGATGGGGACTCCACCACCTCCCTGGGCAGTCCATTCCAAAGGACCACCAGAAGACAATGTGCTGTGTGAAAGCATGTTTCAAAAACCTGCTTCACCAAGAAGCTTTCTCCTGTGTGGCAAAAGGGCATTTCAAGGCAGCTGATGTTCTCTGCTGCAGGTGCTCCAAGAGCTGCTGGAGACGTGGGGCAGCGGCAGCGCAGTGAAGCACTCTCCAGCCGAGCAGCAGCAGTACATTAGCAAGGCCATCCTCATCTGCCTCTCACACCTGAAGGAGTCTGAAATTGAGAGCTGCAGACAAGGTGAGGCAGTGGCAGGAAGCAAAGGCTGGCCTTAGTTAAGAGAAGGTCTGACCATGAGTGGATCTTGCACTCATCAGAATGCTCCTGTCTTCATCCTGGCGAGCAGGGTGTCCTGCTGGGAGCCTGCACTGCTGTGATGTAATTGTGCAGATGTAAGGTAGGAAAGTAGAGAATCATGGAATGGGTTGGGTTGGAAGGGACCTTAAAGTTTGTCTAGTTCCACCTGCTATGGGCAGGGACAACTCCCACGAGAGCAGGCTGCTCAAGGCCTCGTTCAACCAGGCTTTGAACACTAGTAGGCTTGGAGCCTCCACAACCTCTCAGGGCAACCTGTTTGAGTGTGTCCCCAAGCACTGCTCTCTATGCATTCTGCCCCCAGCCTCTACTGGTGCTTGAAATTGCACCAGCCTGGGGCAGGACCTTGCACTAGGCTGTGCTGAACTTCAGGGGGTTGGTACTGGCCCACCTCTGCAGCCTGTCCAGGTGCCTGGGGATGGATCCCTTCCCTCTGGCTTGGCAGCTGTAGCACACAGCTTGGTACAAGTGTATCTCTGAACTGAGGTTTAGGGACCCTTAGGTTTTGGTCCAGGAAAGCAAGGATTGGCCCTGGGGCTGATTAGGGGAATGGTGTGAGTTCAGCTTACAGGCTGATTCTGTGCCTTACTGTTGGAGCATGAGTGAGGCTGCAAAGGGCACAGGGAGAGTTCCTCAGGATGAGAAGGAGTCTTCCTCAGAAGACTGAGAGGGGATTTAATACCTGTCTATAAATGTCTGAGGGCTGGGGGTCAGGAGGGAGGGGACAGGCTCTGCTCACTTGCACCCTGTGATAGGACAAGGGGCAATGGATATAAACTACAGCACAGGAGGTTCCACCTCAACATGAGGAGGAACTTCTTCACTGTGAGGGTCACAGAGCACTGGAACAGGCTCCTCAGAGGGGTTGTGGAGTCTCCTTCTCTGGAGGCTTTTAAGAGCCATCTGGATGTGTTCCTGTGTGACCTGTGCTGGTCCTGCTCTGGCAGGGGGTTTGGACTTGATCTCCCAAGGTCCCTTCCAACCCCTAACATCCTCTGAGCCAGCACACAGGTGGCTCTTCTCGTTTGCTTCTGTCTTTGCTTCATGCACTGTTTGGCTTTCTCCAGAGCTGCTCACAAGCATGATGGAGGGAGTGAAATGCCACCTGGACAGCAACCTGCCCTGCGTCCGGCGTCTGGGGATGATTGTGGCTGAGAGCATCAGTCTGAAGATAAACACTGAAGGGCCTGTCCTGACGTTTCAGGTGAGAGGTACCACGGAATTCATGTCTGCTGTGCAGGGCTTAGAGGAAAGGAAAGTTCTAAACCACATGGCCCAAGACATTATGGCAAGTTGTAACACTTCTTATCTGGAAATAAAGGCATTAGCCCTTTCCAGAAGAGGAAAACAATGGTGTAGAAAAGAGCCAGGAGGCTGAGAGTGACCCAAAGAGTGTCATCTGATGGCAAACTTCAGGGCAGACTGATGATAGTAAAGGACTGGGGGATAATGAGATTGAGAGCAGCCCTTCAGAGGAGGACTTGGAAGTGCTGGTGGGTGAGAGGCTGGGCATGAGCCAGCAATGGGCACTTGCAGCCCAGAAGGCTGATGGTAACCTGGGCTGCATCAAAAGCAGTGTTGGCAGCAGATGGAGAGAGGGGATTCTGCCCCTCTGCTCTGGTGAGACCTCACCTGCAGTGCTGTGTCCAGCTCTGGGGCCCTCAACACATGGAACTGTTGGAGAGGGTCCAGAGGAGGCCACAGGGCTGGAGAACCTCTGAACAAATGGGGTGTGTGGGGTCATCTGCTCATGGCTCAGTAGGGTGAGGTGTTGAATGCTGGGTGTACCTGCAATCAAAGTGCAGTAACTGTTGTTTTCAATGTCTAGTATGAAGAAGATGATGAAACAAGAGAACTGAAGTCCCTTCTGGTGCAGACTACACCATGTTGTGCTGGCCCCAGCCTTCCAGATGAAGAAGAGTAAGATATTGCTACTGTTCATGGCAGTGCCAGCTTACTGCTCTCCTCCACCCCTTCCCCTGAGTCACAGACTAGAGCTGTGTGGAGATGTTTTACATGCTCCTAAGCATTGTAACACAGCTTCCTCTTCCAATGTGGTGGGGTGATGCTAGATTCAACACTGGGGCTGTTTAGTCTGGAGAAGAGAAGGCTGAGAGGGGAAACTTACCAATGTCTACAAACACCTCAAGGGCTGTATCAGGAGGATGGAGCCAGTGATGGGACAAGGGGCGCTGGACATAAACTCAATCACAGGAAATTCAATCCCAACATGAGAAAAAACTTTTTCACTGTGAGTGTGCAGAGCCCTGGAGCAGGCTGCCCAGAGAGGTGCTGGAGTCTCCTTCTCTGCAGACTTTCAAAACTCACCTGGATGTGTTCCTGTGTGACCTGCCCTAGTCATGCTGCTTTGGCAGGGGGGTTGGAGTCTGTGATCCCTGGAGGTCCCTTCCAACCCCTGGCATTCTGTGACTGATTCTGTAACCTGGTAGTGTGTGTTAAAACTGCTTGTTTGATAGCTGCAAGTGATAAAACCATGCTGCAGCTTCTAGGGTCCTGGTGTGCCCATCAGTGGAATCAAAGAGGGCTTTCTGTTCACACCTGGGAAATCTGGCATGTGGGCTCTGTGCTCTCAGCAGTAACCAGCATCTAGCCTGAGTGGCAGCCTAAAGACAGAGCCTTTGGTCCTCTGAACTTCACAGCATCTGCTGGGGCTCTTCAAAGCACTCAGTTTTTAGTCTTATCAGCAGATGAATGAAGCACTTCGTGTTACTGGCAAATGAAGCTGTCCAGATCTGCTCCCATTTTAAGGGCATAGTCAGCATGGAAAGCATTTGAGAAGCAGAGAGGTGAAAGGGCCTGCCAAAGCCCACACAAATAGGTCCAGAACAAACTCCCCAGTATTGTGTTCATCCCCCTAGCGGTGGTTCAGGATGTGTCTTCCTCATTGAAGTGTCATTCCTGGCTTCTTACAGGGTGCAGAGCAGCGTGATCCAGTTATCACAGATGAAGCTTTCCTTAGCAGTCCCCAAGTGAGTGCAGAGGGAGCCCAGCAAGCCAGCCAGCCTCATTTTTGTGCTCTCTTCTGTTAAGAGATTCTGCTGCTCTTCTCCCCTCACTCCAATCTCCTCCCTAGAGCTTCTTCTTGGCTAGGGGAGCCTGCAGCAGGAGTAATCATCTGCCCTTGTGTTTAGGCAGCAAGGGCTGATGCTGTGGGTAGCTTCTTGCTTGTGAAGGATTGTTGCTGGATTGGGGTTAATGCTGCCTGTTCCCCACAGCAGGAATGAGAAAGCTGCTGGACAGCCATCGGTGTCAGACAGTGACAAGAAATCCCAAACAGCAGCCCCTGTGGTCCCAGCTGAAGAGTCAGATGCTGAGCTTGACAGGTATGGGGCCAGGAACCCAGGGAAAGGGAAAGAACACACAGCCATGGGTAGAAGGGAGCTCTCAGGAGCTGTACTTCAGGGTCTGCTCCCTGAGCTTGTTCAGCTGAGTGTGTTGCAGCAAAGCAGGACTCTGTGTAGGGAGCTGTTAGTCGCTGGTGACAGCACAGCCTGTGTTGTGCTCAGCTGCTGTGTTTGTTCCTCTGGCCTTGGGTACAGATTCCCTGCAGCTAGGGCTGTAGCTGTGTAATTCAGTAGCAGCTCTGCCCTGTTCTGTCACTTCACCAATGTAAAAGAAATCTCAAGAGTCACCTCACTCCTTCCTGTGCTGGGCCAGGAGATCCAGTTCCAGATCTGGTCACAGAGCTGCTTTCCAAAGTAACTCATAGAACTTCCTGAGGAACCCTTTCAGCCTGGGCTTCAGCAGTGCTGGGTGATGCAAGAGCAGTGGTGCTAGGACAATGCATGTGCAGGTTCCTTCCCTTTTGTGTGGGGGGCTGGGGAACAGAAGGCTGTAGCCCCTAGGCTGAGTCCTGCCTTGGTGTGTTTTGCAGTGATGATGACCTCATCCCTTACGACATGTCAGAGGATAAGGAGCTAACGGCCAAGGCTCCTCTCTATCTCCGAGACTGTATTGAAGGTGGGAGCTCAGGGGCTGAGCCTCTGGCTGGGGCTGGGGCTGGGAGAATGGTCTCTCTGCAGGTTTAATTTTCTCTGGGCTAGTCTAAGTAAGGTGCAGGACTGCAGTAACCTGGGCTCAGGCGCTGGACTTGTAATTCCTGAGCAGTTTGGTTTGTCCCTAGAGCTGTTCCTGTGCTGAGTCAGTGATACCTGCCTGACACAAGACAAACTATGGGCAGAAGAAAGCTTGGGGTATATGCCCCAGTACAACTATTCTGTTAATAGCTTCTGTTTGCTTCTGATTACTTTTCAGTGCTGACAGGCTGTGAGGATGTGGACAAATGGGAAGCTACAGTCAAGGCCCTTGAGGGTTTGATCCGGAGGAATCCAGCAGCAGCGAGAGAGGTGAAGCAGTGTGAGCTAAGCTGCTGTGGTGCAGGGCAGCCCCTCTCCTTGTGAGGAAACTAAGCATGCCAACAGCAGCAGCCAGGCTAGTGGGGACCTGGATTTAAAGCTTTCCGCTTGGGAAGGGAAGTAAAATGAAGTAGTTACTGTGGAGGTGAGGCTACAAAGCACAAGGGAACAAAGGAGCAGGTGAAGGTGCTGGCACCAGTGTGGCCTTCAGCAGCTGAAAATGAAATGCCCTGAATGTAATGTGAGGAAAGAGAGAGGAAGCTTCAAGCTTTGTGCTGGGTGGAGGAAGCACTGGAAGTGCAGCCACAAATTCCAGAGACCAGTTGATTTTAACTGAAATGTCTCTGGTTTTGATTGACATGGAATGTAATTGTCACTCCCCAGCACAAAGGAGGATAAACCCAAATGGACTTTCCCTGTTTGCTTTTGCTTCCTCTTCCTGAGAGAGCAGGTGGATTGCTCAGCACAAGATGAGAAGAGCCTGGGACAAGGTCACTGGTGTGATGAGTGCTCACCACCACCTGCTAGTGGACAATTGAAGATGGCAGGAAACAAACCTCTGCCAGCTGAGAGAGGAAAGGGTTTAGGCTGGCACACCAGGTGCAGACTGCTGCTGCTCATCAGCCACCTTCTTCAGCTGGGTGGGGCTTTGGGTGTGGTACTGTGCCCTTTAACCCAGCAGGTATAGTGACAAGTCCTCTTTGTCATGATGCCACCACTTGTCCTGAAAGCCAAAGTGAATGTGGACAGAGAAATTGGCCCAGGGGTTTGTTCAGTGTTTTCAGAAACCAGTCTTGATGGCATTCAGCTGAATGTGTTTTCTTTCCTTCCTTCCTAAGGGACCTGTTGCCTGGGTTCCACACTCTCTGCTTAAACATTAGAGATGTTGTGGGAACCCTGTGAGGGGGGAAAACAGCCAAAACACGAACCCAAACCATCTGCAGTGATTTAATTCCTTTTCTTTCTCTTGTCTTTTGAGTAGGTTAGTGTGGAACTGGCAAAAATCTTACTGCACCTGGAGGAGAAGACCTGCATGGAGGGCTTTGCAGTGCTCCGGCAGAGAGCTCAAGTGGCTGTTTTAACCACAGATCCAATACCTGTGAGTCCCTTTGCTGCTCCCCTTTGTCCAGTTGAGGCACAGGCAGCAGCTGAAGTCTTTTGCTACCTGGATGGAAGCAGCTTTCAAAGCATGTATAACTGGTCCCTGTCTTGGCAGCATTCATGCAGAGCTGGGCTAGGTACTGATGAATGGGTGGCTGGAACAACAGGAAAGAGAAAACGATCAGAGCTGTAATGGACTGGAGGAGCTGTTTGGAGCCTCTTAGCATGAGTCTGACAAGGCAAATTACATAGGCACTTGCACTGAAGGGGAGATTGTTTCATGGAGAGGCAAGCTGAGGCACAGAAGACTTCTCTAGAAGGAAGCTTGGCTGGTGATTGGAATCACAGAGTCATAGAATGGTTTGGGTTGGAAAGATGTTTAAATGGCATCTACTTCAACCCTCCCTGCCATGGCCAGGGACACCTTTCATTAGATTGGGTTGTTGGAAGCCTCATCCAACCTGACCTTGTACATTTTCAGGAGAGAGGCATCCACAGCTTTGCTGGACAACCTGTCTCCCCACCCTCACTGGATAGAACTTCTTCATGTTCAATCTAGATCTATCCTCTGGCAGTTAAAAACCCTTACCCCTTGTCCTATCAGTACAGACCCTGTTAAAAAGCCTCTCTTCATCTTACAAGCCCCCTCTTGAGTACTGAAAGGCCACAGTAAGGTCTTCCAAGTGCCAAAGCTGCTATGGCAGCTGAGTACCTCTGCCTAGGAGAGAGAGGAATGGCAGAATCCCAAATCCAGGTTACTTCCAAGGAAAGAAGTGACAAATGGAAGTGTCTGTTTTGCACTGCCCATCTCTTCCTTTCTCTTGGAGAGCTGTTAACTGCCAGGAAGCTTTGAGAGTTAGTGGGAAGGCTGTTTCCAGCCTGGGGCTGTGTTCACTGTGCCTTGGTTTCTCTGTACAGGTAGCACAGTACCTGACCTCCCAGTTCTACTCACTGAACTACAGCCTCCGTCAGCGTGTGGACATCCTCGACGTGAGTGCTCTGCTCTTCCTGCTTCCCCTGGGTCTTTGCTGCAGCACTGCTGCTTCCCTGAGGCTTGCTGGAGTTGCCTCTTATTGCTCATGGCAGGAGGCAAAGGCTAGAGAATCTCTAACACTGGTATTTGTGCCTGGCACTGCCCTCTTGTTCATGACCCTGCTACACTCTGTTACACAGCCATCCTTCCCCACAGGATGCAAACCACAGGATGGCCACTTGCCTTGGGGAAGCTGCCATCTCCTAACACATTAGCAGGCTGCTCTGTCTTCACTTTCTGAAAGGCAGCAAGCTGCCTGTGACTACATCATTTCCCTTACTGTGTGAAGAAGGAGCCACTGTTCTGTTTCAGGGCTCAGTGACCAAGTGCTTGGCCAGTACCTCAAAGCCAGGTGGGTGGTTGGGGGTCAGTTCTTGTGCTATTCTGCATTCTGAGCCAGCAGTGTGCCCAGGTGGCAAAAAAGGGCCAATGGCATCCTGACCTGCATTAGGAACAGTGTGGCCAGCAGGAGCAGGGAAGTCATTGTGCCCCTGTACTCAGCACTGCTTAGGCCACACCTTGAGTTCTGTGTCCAGTTCTGGGCCCCTCAGTTTAAGAAGGACATTGAGACTCTTGAATGTGTCCAGAGAAGGGCAACGAGGCTGGGGAGAGGCCTCAAGCACAGCCCTGTGAGGAGAGCTGAGGGAGCTGGGGTTGCTTAGCCTGGAGAAGAGGAGGCTCAGGGGAGACCTTGATGTCTACAACTCCCTGAAGGGAGGTTGTAGCCAGGTGGGGGTTGGTCTCTTCTCCCAGGCAACCAGCACCAGAACAAGAGGACACAGTCTCAAGCTGTGCCAGGGGAAGTTTAGGCTGGAGGTGAGGAGAAAGTTCTTCCCAGAGAGAGTTGTTGGCCATTGGAATGTGCTGCCCAGGGCGGTCGTGGAGTCACCATCCCTGGAGGTGTTTAAGAGGGGACTGGATGTGGCACTTGGTGCCATGGTTTAGTCATGGGGTCTGTGATGACAGGTTGGACTTGATGATCTTTGAGGTCTTTTCCAACCTCACTGATTCTGTGATTCTAAACCTGTTGTGCCTTCCTGCCTTGCTGTTCCTCTCACTCTGGCTGCAGGTATCTCTGGTGATGTTCCCTAGCACAGGGATTGCTCCTCTTTAGCCACCTCTCTCTTCTCCTCTAGGTATTGGTTTTGGCAGCTCAGGAACTGTCCTGTCCCAAATCCCATGGAAAGACCAAGCATTCTGTTGCCCCCAAACCTGGAATCCAGCTTCTTCCTGGGAGTGACAGCTCTAAGGACTGGAGGAGAATTGTTGATGAGAGGATCAAAAGCAAGACTCGGAGAATTGCTACGGTGAGGCCAAGGCAGAAGCAAACTCAGGCTGAATGCAGCGACAATGAAGATGCTAGGAGTTGCTGTAGCTCTCTCTGGGGAGAGTAGAATACCTGTGAGACTGGGCCCAACCCAAACAGAAAGTTACCTTATTATCTGGCTGAGTCAGTGCAGAAGTACCAAGTCCTGTAGTCCTCTTGTGAGGAGAATAAAGAAATCTTGAACTCTCTGCTCTCCCTGAGGGTTCTGTGCTTGTTCTGAGCCCCTCTGGCCGCTGCAGGGAGCTGTGACTGTACCTCAGTCCCAGAGCCTGTCCCAGCAGCTGCCTCTGAACTGCACTGTCTCAGGCTTCCTGATTTTCAGGAAGATCAACTGGTGGCAGCTTCCTAATTCCCAGAACTCCCCTGTGGTTCATCCTGGTGAACTTGCTTCCCAAAACTCCCTTGTCCCCTGCAGGTTTTGTTTCTTACATCTAAGCCAATGGTCTGCAGTGGGAACTGAGCCACTCAGTCTGCAAAATGGTTGCCATAGCTGTACAAGAAGCAGTGGCTGGCAGAGGGATGGCTGCAAGGAGCTCATGGTGTTGATGGTGTCCAGGGAAGTGGAAGAGTCAGATGCTGCAGCTTGTGTCTAGACTTTGTGTTTCTCTTGGGCAGGGGCAGGCTCAAGTGGAACTGGCTGCCGGCCCAAATGAGTTCAACTCTGTCGCTGGGCACTTCTTCTTCCCACTGATTCAGCACTTTGACAGGTGAGTGTGGACACCTTGGGCTGTGGGCATGGCAGCAGCCAGAGGGAAGCTTCCTGCTTGCTCTGCTTGCCTCAGAGCAGCAGGCTGAAGCCCTGAAGCTCTGTGGGAGTCCAGTGATGCCGCACTGGTGCCTGGCTTGTACATAATGCTTAGAGGAGGGGTTTGTGGTCTCTTGGACTTACCCCTATGAAGTCTTCACAGAATCATAGAATGGCTTAGGGTGAGGGGACCTCAGAGACCATCTACTCCACCCCCTGCCATGGGCAGGGACACCTCTCAACTAGACTCGGTTGCCCAAGGCCTCATCCAACTTGGCCTGTTTAAACACCTCCAGGGAGGGGCCATCCACAATCTTGCTGTGCAACCTATTCCAGGCTCTCACCACCCTCATACTGAAGAACTTCTCCCTAAGATCCAGTCTAACCCTGCTCTCCCTCAGCTTCAAACCATTCCCTCTTGTCCCCTCATGAAAAGTCTTGTTGGCAGCAGTCTGGTAAGACCCTGCAGAACTGAATATACATCACAAAGAAAATGCTGTCAGCAGGTACACAGGCAGGGGAGTTCTGGCAGTACCAAACCAGTTGCCTTGGCTGCACCTCCATCTGGGGTGCTTCACAGAACACTGCAGAACTCAAACTGCAGTCTTGAACCAAAGTGAACTCTGACAGGGTTGGGGTTGTTACCTGGACTGGCTCTTGTGTCCATGTTCTAGGACACAGGCTAGTCTCAGCTGGTTTAAGTCTTCGCTTACTTGAGGAAGGTTGAGGATTTGATTCCATAGGAAACAAGATTCCTGTGACCTTGGTGGTGGGTCTCTGGTCCTAATATAGCCTACAGGTAGAGTGTGATCCCTGCTGTAGGAGCAGAGGATATCATGAGTCTGGCAGCATCTGTGGCCTGCGTTAGACTGGGAATGACTCAATGACTGTTGTAGGGATTTAGGTTTGTGGGGCACAGATCTCCCTGTGTAACCACCCTGCCTGTTCTGAAGGTGAACTGCTCAGCCCCCTCACTGCTACAGCACTCTCTAACTTCCACTTGCAGGCCTTTGACCACATTTGATCTCCTGGGGAAGACCACTTTGTCCTTGGAAGACTGGTCCACACTTTAGCAATCCTGATGTACTTGGCTGTCAACACTGTGGTAAGAAAAGCTGCATGAGCTGGCAGATAGCAGGAAGGGCTTCCAGCCTGGGAGCAGTGTGCTCTGGGGCCTGCCAGCAGCTTTGAGCTGCTGAGAGGCTGCAGAAGGGGCTGGGAAAAAAACGTTCAGAAAAAGAGCCCTGGGGCTGAAGTCAGCCCTGCACTGTGTGTTGCTGCTGCTAGAAAAGCTGTCAGCTTCTGGGGGAGGCTGGGCACGCTGTGCCACTGTGCTGCCTCTGTCCTCATCTGTGCAGGACAGTGAGCTGCCTGGGACCCTCACAACAGGCTGACAAGCACAGGCCCAGCTCTGTGGGGTGGTGAGAGTGGGAGGGTGTTAAGTGTTTCTGTTGTCTCCCTGTGTTTCAGGCAGTCACTGCGATGGGAAGGGCCCTGCTGGAGTTCGTTTGGACCCTGCGCTTCCACACTGACTGGTGAGTTGCGGCTGTGTGCTCGCACCTCTGGAGACCAGCTGTGAGCCAGCCTCCAGCCTTGGCTTGTCTCTGGCCAGCATCAGCAGCTGGCTGACACTGTCAGTGACTCCATGCCTTAACTCTGCTCTCCTCCAGCCTCATGTTCTCATGACTAAGTATGGCAAGGGTATGTGCTGAAAGCATTTTCAGACCAACATAAAAACCTGGCTGCTCCTCCAGTGTGGAGGTGCAGTCACTCCCTAGGGGTAGCATGACAAATGTCTTCATCAACTGTCCATGTGATAGTTCCATCTCTGTTTACTTGAGGAGCTCAGGAAACTGTAGATTCCATCCCAGCATTCAACTCTGGAAAGAAATGAAGACTTCATGCTCTAAGCATTCAGTCTCTGCTTTGATCTCAGACTTGTCCAGGACTGAGTTACGCCAGACTCCCTGCACCACCGCAGCGTGGCAGGGGCTCTGGACGTGGGCGCTCTGCCAGCTGGGGTATGAGTGCATCCTAATCAGCAGGAATGTGGCAGAAGTCATCATAATCACAAACAATTGGCAGAGGAGAGAGGCTGAGGTGAGGAAATGAAGGCAGAGCACAAAGCTGCAGGCTCTGACCAGCTGTCTCTCTGCCACAGCTACGTGCGCCAGGGGCTGCTGTCCTGCGTCTCCTCCCTGCTCCTCAGTGTCCCTGCAGAGCGCCTGCTAGAGGACATGACAGAAGAGCTCCTGGAGGCTCAGTCCTGGCTGGGAGGTAAGATGTGGTGCACAAGTGTTTTTCTGCTCAGTGGTGCAGTCTTTGTGTAGCATCTCTGTCGTGGTGGTGCACCAGAGATTCGTGTGGTGAGCATCCTTGTCGGGGAGGTTACAGACCCCAGAGCGCTGTACGGATGTCAGTGAGGTGCCCAGAGCAAAAGCTGAGGGAGGCACGTGGCACCGGAGTGTGACCACCCCCACCTTGCAGGCCGACCCACCAGATCTAACGTGTGCCCCATCCTTCTGCCTAAGCATCCAGCCAGCCTCCTCATGAAGCTCCAGACGTTTGTCACGTTGCATGTACATCCAAGGAAAGGACCTTGGACCAGCAGTGACATACAAGGCCTGTGTGGCCTGTTTACATCATGTCCATGGAAGATGAGATTCATTCGTGCCCCCTCTCCTGCCTTCCTCTTGCTGGTGGAAAGAAGAGCCCGTGCAGGACAGCAGCCGAGTCTGCACGCTGCACCCGCTACCCCTGGCATCCACACAGCCGTCTCTAGGCTAAGCTGGAGCTTCACACATTGGTGGAATCACAGGGTTGGAAGGGACCTCAAGGATCATGTAGTTCCAACTCCCCTGCCATGGGCAAGGACACCTTCCCCTAGATGAGGTTGCCTAGAGCCACATCCACCCTGGCCTTAAAAACCTCCAGGGATGAGGCTTCTACCACCTCCCTGGGCAACCTGTGCCAGTGTCTCACATCAATCATTCAGGCAACAGCTGTGCTGTGTGCTCAGGGCTCTGAAGCCTGCCCTGTGTTCTGAGTGGACCTCCTGTGAGTCCCTGGGCTGGTTTCCTTCACCATTCTCACTCTTGGTGAGCTGGCTTCCCACAGGGAGCAGGCAGGAAGCAACACTGACACCGTGGCCTCTGCTCCTTGCAGGTTATGCAGCTTTCTGCTCTTTGAAAGGAAGAGAGCTGCCTTCTGGGGCCCAGAGCTGCACTGTTCCCATGACACGTGTGCTCTGTGGAATCTGCTTGTCTCTGCAGTTAACACTGCTGCCACCAAGCAAAGCCTTTCCAGCAGTGTCACAAATGCACATCCAGCCTGGGGTCTGCCTGATCTGTTTTCCATGAGTTATGTTTGGAAGGAGGAGGAGGATGACTGGGCTGGAAGGCAGTGTGGCAGACACCTCTGCATGTCGTGCTTCTGCAGGAAAAGTGCATGGTGGAGCCTCGTGGGAATGAGAGCAGGATGAGATCACAGTTGTGTGTGACGTATAGAAGGGGAATGGTTGAAGGAACCATTCAGAAACCTTAGCAACTGCAACTCCACAGAATCACAGAATGGTGGGGTTTGGAAGTTAGCCCTCCTGAAGTCAAGGGTTGCAGTCCTGCTTACTGCTTCTTCCTTGTATGATCCTAACTCCACCACCGCACGGTCACTGCAGCCAAGACCGTTTCTCCCTGACCAAACCTTTGTTAATACAAGGCCCAGGAGGACACCTCTCTCCTCATTGGTTCCCTCACCACCAGTGTCAGAAAGTTCTCATCAGTGCCCTGCAGGAATCTCTGGCCAGTGTGTGCCTGGCTGTAGCCTTTCTGGCAAATACCAGGGTGGTTGATGTCACCCATGAGCACCAGGAGATGCTATCTTGAGGCTACTTCCAGCTGCCTGTAGACAGCCTCATTGACTTTCTGCTCCTGGGCTGGTGGTCTGCAGTAAACCCCCTCAACAGTAGGCTCCACTGGACTTGGCTGCACATCCATTAATGTTCTTAGTGCACTTTAAAAGGGCTTCTGGAGCTGCTTCCTGCACCATGGCAGCCTCTTGGGCTGTGCCTTTGCTGTTCCTTGCAAGATTGCTGGTAGAACACCGCTCCAGCAGGTGAGGTCAGGCACTAGAGACCTTCTTGTGTGACTGAACCATGGTTTTGAGCCAGCAGCCTCACTGTTGCTTCATAAGTCTTCCAGGCAAAGTTTGCAGGAAGAGTCACACGCTAGATCTGCTGTAGCTGGGGAAAAAAGGAGAAGCTGCCAAGCATGGAAGCCTTCTGCTGCCATGCCTGAGGGCCAGGAGAAGTCCCCACGCTGGGTTTCAGCTTAAAGCATTGACTTTTCTCCTGCAGTGACTGAAGCAGAATGAGGAATAGTTGGCTGGAAAAACTTATCCATGAATCCAAGGCTCCAGTTTGTTACTGCATCACAGCCTGTGCAGCTTGCTGGAGTTCATGGTGTGAATGTGACTGACTGCTCCTTCCCCTGTGCCTTTGGGCTGTGACTGGCATTGTTCCCCATTAGAAAGTGGTGTAAGAAACTGCTTCAGTGCCTGCCACAGTACTGCCTGCTGAGTGGATGCTCTGGGATACTTCAGCTCACACTTCTCAGTCACTGCTCTTGATGCCTTGCTGGACCTAGTACTGTGTAGCCTGATGGTTCCTGGGGGAGGGAGGGAATACCTAAACACTTCTAGGAAACGGTTCCTCTGGTTCCTCAGCAGCTGCCTTTGAGGGAATTCCCCGCCCCCTGCGAGTGCTGCAGAGCTGTGGCAGAGCTTGGTAAGCTGCTGTGAGGCCCTGAAGGGTGCTCTGGTGCCCTGTGCCTCCCTTTTGGTGGCAGCCATCCAAGACCCATGCTCGTGGCAGTTTACAACAGCAGCCTCAGCCTTCGAGCTCGTACCAGTCTGCCTCAGAGCCTCCCCTTTCTGCCTTCTGTGGAGGGGTGTGGAAAGCCCAGGCTGAAGCTGTCCCCAGGCTATAAATAGCCCTGCTGCAGGGCATGAGTCATGTGTTTGGGCTAGCAGCGCCGGCGCTGAGCGCCCGGCTCCTGCGTACAGGATTTCCTACCGCAGCCTCGCTGCTCTTCCAGGCTGCCCCTGCTCAGACATCCTGCGTGCATCCTGGCTTTTACTTTGCGGGCCCATGGAGGGCCCCTGAAATAACAGCTGCTGGAAGCAGCTTCATGCTCTCCCTCATCTGCTGCATGAAGTGTGAAAGCACCACTGCTTTCTCAGCAGTGTGCTGAACCTGGGGGCCTGCCCCTTTCTGTGCCCTGCCTGAAGGGCAGCGTCACCATGGAGTTCAGCATTGCTGTAGCGTGCAGGAACTGGCACAATTCAGAGACCTCAGGCTTTTGAGTCAGTGGCCTTCTGAGTGCAGGCTGCAGTCCTGGCAGTGGGTCAGCTGCAGGAAGGTGAGGTGCAGCACAAGGGCACCGTGTGAGTTCTGGCATGGAGGTGATCCCGAGGGATACCAGGTCAGGCAGGTTCCTCAGTGCTTCAGCCCACCTGAGGGTTTGTTTCTGCTCCATGGATGAACTGAACACTACTCTCTGTGATAGCCAGGCCTGAGCTCAACTCATGCTGTGAAGGTGACCAAATCTGTGCCTCTGCCTTCTGGTCTGATGTCATTCCTGCAGGTGCTTATGTCCAGCCCAGGCTTAGCAGGCTTTGTGTTGTGTTTATTGCTGCTCTCTGGTGGTCAGTGTTAAGGGAGGAGTAGTTTTTACCCTTTTCCAGCTAACAGTGGGCTGCTTCTTTTACAGATGTGGTCGAGAAAGATCCAGATGGTGACTGCAGGAGGCTGGCCTTGCAGAACTTACTGCTGCTGGAGAACCTGAAAAAGAAACTCCAAATGGTCCCTTCCTAGCTGAGGGGTGAAAAGAATGCCATTTGCCTCATCCTGTGGCCAGCTGGCTCTGTGTAGGCACTGCTGCAGCCTCTTCAGCAGTCACCTGGCTGGAGGAGAGGAAGAAGGGGGAAGGGTGCAGAGCTGTAAGCCAGAGAACCTGACTTGACATCTGGACTTTGTAGTGGAGGCCAATTGAGCGCCGGCTGCCATCCGGTACAGAGTGTACAGATGCAGGAAGGTAGGCGAGCGCTGCCATCCTCCCCACGCCTCCCCAGCCCCCACCCCACCTATTTATAACCTTGGCAGGGCTGAGAGCTCTGCTAAAAATACAGGGAAGAGCTCATAGCAGGCTTCTTGTCAGAAAAACAGGAGGGCTGGGGAGGGTCGCCTGGGGAGGGTCGCCTGGGGAGGGTCGCCTGGGGAGGGTCGCCTGGGGAGGGTCTGTGACGTGTTCCCAAGCCTTCCAGCAGGCAGGCTGGGGGAGCAGCTCCCACTCGGTGCTCAGGGGGTGGCACCGCTGATGGGACGTGACAACTGGAGAGCCACACACAGTGCTGACCAGCTGCCGGGCCTTAAGGCTTGAGCTGGAGTTGTGCTGTGTTTAGGAAGGCACAAAGCAGGAATGCTTTTGGTATCACTTCAGTACAGGAGTAAGTTTCTATTAAAGAATAACTGACATCCAGATTTTGGCCTTAAAAGTCTCTTCCCCCCTTCTTCCCTGAAAGCTTACCACCGAAACCTTCACCCACACCCCAGGCCCTGAAGCAAGTCACCAAACAAGAAAAAGAAGAATCACTGTAAGCAGAAGAGCTACTCAGGGCTATGAAATGTGTCAGAGTGATCAGAGGTGCATCTCTGGGGCACAGCAAGGGGCTTAAGGGTGAGCAAAACTTTGGTTGCTTACACTGGGCTTCACTTCTCATGGTCCTGCTTGTGCCAGGGAAGAAATCTGCAGCCTAAAATCAGACTGGCACAGAGTAACTTGACACCCTGGGAAAAGGCACTTCACAGAGAGAGAAGATTCAGTGGCTCAAAGGGTGACCCAGCTGCAGCAGGGACAATTGGACCAGATGACCTCCAGAAGTCCCTTCCCCAGTCATGCTGTGCTTCCCAGCTTTAGCCCAGGTGTTTGTGAAGGGTGACACTGCATGACCCTAGGATGTACGTCAACACAAAAGCTTCGGGCTGGGGAAGGTCTCTATCATTCTGCAGCAGTCTGACTTTTCCCCAAGCTCCTGCACTGGGACAGAGATTTTTTTTTCTAGAGGCTGATAAATCAGTTAGCAACCTTAGCAGATCAAGGTTGTACTTGAAAATGGTGGCAGCTCAGGAGTTTCCACCTCAGCTACTCCTCTCCTTTCTGCACTTAGAAAAAAGGCCTGAAGTTAGTGCATGCAGTTCTTGGTGGCTTTTCACCCCTCTCCAATTTATTTACACCTAAAAGCCAGCTTCTGTACAGGATGTACAAGAACCTCTCTGGGTGGTGTTTGAGACAAGCTGGTCACTCCAGTGCTGTTGCTTGTACAGTCAAGCAGGAAGAATAAATGTCTTGGTAGTAACCAAAAAGCTTTGTCACAGCAGCCTGTTGACTGGTGCCTGACCCCTGGTGAGGACAGAATAAATGACTGAGTATTAAAGCCAGCTTTGCATTTGATAAGTAAATTTTCAAGGGTCTTCCACTTCATCAACCACTTCTTCCACCTCCTTGCTCTCCACACTGCTGTGGTGAATCTGTTTTGAGGCCAGGGCCTGGCTCAAGGGAATGCCAGCTCGGCGGTGCACTGTCTCCAGCGTCTGCTGAGTCACATAGTAGCTCAGGTTCTGGGGTGGGATTCTCTTCTGCAGCTCTTCTAGGTACTGGTAAGCCTAAAGGAGTGCAGAGAGACCACTGTTACTGGGGAGTGGGGTTGCTTCTTGTGAGTCCCTGTAAAGAGCACAGAATATATCATCCAGTTCAACCCTCAACCCAGCACTAAACCATGTCCCTAAGTGCCAGGTCCACACACTGCTTAAACACCTCCAGGGATGGTGACTCCAGCACTGCCCCGGGCAGACCACCTCCAACGTTGAGAACCCTTTCAGTGAAGAAATATTTCCTGATTCCCCAGCCTGAACCTCCCCTGGTGCAGCCTGGAACCATTTCCTCTGGTGCTGTCACTTGACACCAAGAAGCAGCAGCTGCTCACTCCAAGCTCCCTACAGAGAGTGGTAGAAAGTGATGAGCTCTCCCCTCAGCCTCCTCCAGACTGAACAAACCCAGCTCCCTCAGGCACTCCTCCCTCCCCTCTAGCAGACTGGCACAGCCACCCAGCTTTGTGTCATCTGCGAAGGTCCTGAGGGTGCCTCAATCTCCCTCTCCAGCTCCTTGATAAAGATACTAAAGAGGACAGGCCCCAGTGCTGAGCCCTGGGGGACACCACTGGTGACTGGATGCCAACCAGGTTTAGCTCCATTCACCACCACTCTTTGGGCCCAGCCATCAAGCAGCTTTTAATCCAGTGGAGAAGGCACTGAGCCAAGCCTTGCAGCAGGAGGTTCTGCGGGAGAATGCTGTGGGAGATAGTGTCAGAGGCTTTATTAAGGTCCAGGCAGACAATGTCCATGACACCCCTCATCCACTAGGCAGGTCACCTTGTAGAAGGTGAGAAGCATCTGCCCCAGTGCCTGGGTGAGCTCTTGGCAAGAGCTCAGTGCTGAGGGTTGCTAGCACTTAGCCATGAGTTTCTCACAGGCTGGTTTTGCATTCTCCTGACAGTGAAACTCTGCAAACAATAGAGGATCACAGGATCTTAGGACTTGGAAGGGACCTCTGGAGCTCTTCAAATGCAATGTTCCAACCCAGGTAATCAGCACAGCTGGAGAAACAAGGCCCTGGCATGCTTCTGCCTCATGCTAAAGTAGGTGACAGTGCAGCCCAAGCACTGAGGTGTGTGACACTCCTGCCCTAACTCACCAGTTCCTTTACCATTTTCTTTAGTGGCCCAAGTGGCAAGTGAAGGTCAGTGCCATTGCTGAGCCACACACCCAGACAGACCCTTCTGCTCCTTCCTTGTGACTGGGAGTGTTTCAGAACCCACCACTACTTATGTTCTGTGGCCTCTGAGCTTTCGTTTCCTCTTCAGTCCCATGAAACAAAAAACACTTTAACATCACTACAGCTCCTGACATCTGGCACACCCTGCAGAGCTGTTCAGCTCTTGTGTAGAAGCCTCTACATGGAGGAGCTTCCTGTATGGGAAAGCCATCCCATGCTTGGTGTACAGAAAACAGAGGCCCTGTGGATGGGAAGGATGAAGAAGGAGCTCACCACACCAAACTCCTCCGCTCGCACATAGTGCTCCACCAGGAAGCCCAGGATGTCGCCGTGGCGGACGGCACTGTCCATGTCTTGCTCAGCTAGGAGAAGTTCACACTGTTTGACTGCTTCCTTGGGGTCCTCAGGGTACACTCTAGGAAAGAGCAGAAAGAGGAGAGCTGCTTGTGTGAGGAACAGGGAAGATTTTCTTTTTACTGTAGTTAGGTTTCCTAAGCACCAAAAAGCTGCTTCCCTAGGTCAGGACTCCTGCTTGCACTTCAGGTCATCTTTTCACCTTTCATGTCAACAGCAACTTAACAACCACAGCAGGCTAGAAACAGGCAGCAGCCTCTAGCAACGGGTCTGAAACGAACTGCAGGCACCAGCAAAGCTTCTTGTAGGGCATGCGTGACGCTGCTCTGCACGCCCCGAGTGCTGCAGCTCACCTCTGAGCGTGGATGAATCGCTTTATCAGGGTCATCTTGCTTTGCAGGTGTGCCAGTTTGCTTTCCTGTTCCAGAGGGCTTTTGGTCTTTGCTTTTGCAAGGCACTTGTATGCTTCTGTCAGTGCTCCTTGTGCTTTCTCATAGTTCTGATACTCGTCGATTTCCACCTGCCAGAGGAGAAATGAGGTCAACGTCTGGCTCCAGAGCTAACAAGCCAAGCACCTTCAGAACTCATGGAAGGGAGCTGTACCTGAGCACATGCCTCATAGAATCCTGCCAGCAGGTCAAGGGCCCTTCCTTTAGAATAGAAGCTGATGATGTTCTTCATGATCTCAGGGTCCTTCCTCCAGTCCAGGGACTGCAGGTAGTTGGCTGCCATGATATAAATCTCTCTCTGTTTGGAAACTCCCGCAAAGAAAACAATCTTCTTGGTATCTCCAGATTTCAGCAGTGCCCTCATAGCCTGCCAATGGAAAGGGGAGCACAGGGGAAGAGGGGAACAAAGCTAGCTGTGAATGCAAAAGCAGAAGCTCTGCTAAGGCTGCTGGGAGGGTGAACTCCCAGAACAGCCCTGTTTGGAGCAATCTTAGGAAGGCAGCAGGCACAGCCTCTGCAGCTTTTTTTTTTGACCCTGGGTAGCCAGGCTGACCTTTAACTTGTTCCCTGCTTCTGTGTATTTCTTGGTTGCCATGTGGTAATTGCCTTGTCTCATGCAGCAGTCAGCAATTTGCTCCAGCAGCTCTCTCCGGGATTCCTCAGACAGCTCCTTGCAGTCCTTAGAGAGCGTCATCTTCTCAGCCAGCTCCTCTGTGATGGTGAGGTTCTGCTTCAGGCAGAGCTGCAGAGCTTCGTGGTACTGAGGGGAGTGAGGAAGCAGTGAGCTGTGGCAACCACCACCATGATGCTTCAAATTGCTCGTGGTGTGCCCTACAGAAGGGAGCTGTCTGAAGGCACAAAGGCTAGCAGCTGTGGAGGCTCCATTTAGAACACTGTTGTGTAGTTAAACATCTCCCTGATAACAAAGTGGCAGGGTGAAAGGAAATGGCCACCAGGGGAGGTTTAGGTTAGATACTAGAAGAAACTTCTCCACTAGAAGAGTGTTCAAGCACTGGAACAGCCTGCCCAGGGAGGTGGCTGAATTCCCAAAAGTAGGGAACACTACAAGAAAGCCAGGAAGGGGCTTTTGACAAGGGCTTGTAGCGATAGGATGAGAGGCAATGGACTGAGGCTTGAGGAGGGTAGATCTAGATGGGATCTTAGGAAGAAATTCTTGACAGTGAGGGTGGTGAGACACTGGAACAGGTTGTCCAGAGAGGTTGTGGATGCCCCTTCCCTGGGGGTGTTCCCAGCCAGGTCAGATGAGGCCTTGAGCAGCCCTGGTCTAGTGGGAGGTGTCTGCCCATGGCAGGGGGGTTGGAACTTGGTGATCTTTACGGTCCCTTCCAACCCAAGCCATTCTATGACTATGAATCCATTTCCAGAGCTGAGCCAGTAGGCTCAGTCACTGCATGACAGGAAACTTTAAGCCTTACAGACATCTCCAGCTGTCTGTTTAGCAGCAGGGACGGATGCGTCAGCAACTGCAGAGCTGCTGTGCCCCTCCACTTGCGCCTGGAAGGGAGCAGGGAAGCTGGCATGCACCTTTCTGGCTGCTAGCAGCAGCTCCACTGCCTTCTCATACTGGCCATGTTCAGTGAAGAAGTCAGAGCAGCGAGCTAGCAGGGCTGGGTCTGATTTCTCATTCAGGTCTTCAGCAATTAGCTGCAGGGCCCCAAACTGCTGCGTGGCGAAGGCCAGCTCCAGGGCTTTGGAGAAATGTCCTGCCTGCAAAATGAAGAACGAGTCTTTAAAGAGCAGCATAAGCAGTGCAGAATCAGCTCACAGGCTGTCCTGGAGCACTACCCAGCATGAAGAGATGAGTACCAAACAGTACAGACAGTAAAAACTGAGGCTGGTTTACTGTTCCTCTGCTGTAGGAACTGCTGCAGTTTAAATTTGCTCTCTCTTTTTTAACTAAAATGACATTTACCTTGTGGTACAACATGACAGCTCTGTCCATTTGCTCCCCCTTTTCCTCATAATAGCAGGCTGCCTCTATCATGTCTTCTGGAGAGCTCAGAAGAGCCAGGTTCATCAGCTGATCATCTAAATTGTTCTCCTGTTCAAAAGCAAAGGTTGAGCTCTAGGGCTGCAGCAGAGTTGATGATTTTGGCAAGCCTCCCAGCTTCACCCCCTCCCCAGCCCCTCTGTGTAAAACCAACCCCAGGAACTGTGAGCTGCAGCCATCATCATTTGTTTCAAGCAGTTTTCAGACATGAGGGAAGATAACTCATGGAGAATCATGGAATTGTCAGGGTTGGAAGGGACCTCAAAGATCATCCAGTTCCAGTGCCCCTGCCCACTAGATCAGTGTGCTCAGAACTCCATCTAGCCTGGCCTTAAAAGCATCCAGGAATGAGGCTTCTACCATCTTCCTGGGCAAGCTGTTCTAGTGTCTCACCACTCTCACAGTGAAGAGCTTCTTCCTAACATCCAATCTGAATCTACCCCCTTTTAGTTTTGCTCCATTCCCCCTAGTCCTATCACTACCCAACATCCTACAAAGTCCCTCACCAGCTTTCTTGGCCCCCTTAAGAGCTCAGCCTTTACCAGTGCAGCTGTTGTGGAAGATCTGGGTGACCTGCTCTAGTGGAGGATGTCCCTGCTCACTGCAGGGATATTGGTCTAGATGACCTTCGGAGGTCCCTTCCAACTCGGGCAGTTCTGTGCAGAAGCCAGGTGCAGCATGCCAGCAGGTTCTGGGCAAGCAGAGGCTCACAAGAGGGAAGGGAACCAGGCTGTGCCGCCCTGGCTCATGTGCTGGGCCCTGCCACGCACCTTGCAGAGGCGCAGGGCGTTGTTGAAGGCCTGGGCCCTGGTGTAGAAGTGCACTGCCTGCCTGACCTCCTCCTGGCTCTCGTACTGCCGCGCCAGGTGGTAGGAGGCGGCCCAGTTCCCCGTCTCGTTGGCGATCTCGGCGGCCTGCGAAGGGAAGCACAGAGCTCAGCCTGGGAAGGAGGCTGCTGGGGGAGCAGGGGGCACGGGCTGCCTCACCTTCTGAATGTTGCCCTGAAAGCAGTGGACACGGACCAGGGAAAAATAGTCCTGAGCCAGTGCATAGTATTTGAGTGCAGACTCCAGGTCTGACTGGCTCTCCAGGTACTGAGCCCACCACTTCCACAGGCTCCTAGAAAAGCAACAACAGGAATTGCAGTTACAGGAATTGCCACAGCCTGCACCCTTCTCTCTTGGGGATCCTGATCTCAACACCAGGTACATTTGTTCAGACTTTAGACAAGGTTTCACCCCAGTTCCAGGGTGGCACCCAAAGGTCTGCACTGTAAGGGAGGCCAGCCTCGACAGCTAACGTGGTGGTTCTTGAACACGGCGTAGCACGCTCCTGAAAAGCTGCAGGAGGCTCTTAATGAGTAAGGCAGGGATTGAACTTGCAGCTGAGAGAAGATTCATGCTCCTCCTTCCCTGCTCTCTTCACAAGTTGTGTTTCAGACCTGAAAGTCCCATTTGGGAGAAGCAACAAGCATAGCACTGACTTGTCTTGCATCTTGTTGACGTAGTTCTCCAGGGCTTGTAAGTCTTCCGAGAGCATTCGGGGCACCTCGAACCGGTGTGTGTCTGACTTCTCATAGCTGCAGGGAAGAACAGATTGGATGTGAAACAGCCACCTTCCTACCACTTCCATTGAAAGCTGTCTGACAGCTATAGAGGGACAACACTGGGAATGCTGCTCCAGTGGGTATGGTCACGCTCAGACCAGCTGCAGTCTGCCAGCATCATCAGAAATACGGTCAATGGTGCTGGCAAGGCCCCTGGAATTGGAGAGGCAATGTGGAGACAGGACAGTACATACTTTAAAAGTGACAGGAATGGTCCAAAGAAATATCCCAGAAAGCTCCCCAAACATCAAGCACATCTCTGTACAACTGGCTGAAAAGGTCACAAGGGCCCTGGGCTCCTCATCTTCCCATTTTTTCTGCCATCTTCAGCCTCTTTTCCACTGCACTCCTGCCACCAGTTTCTGTTACTGTCTCTCCTCACCTCCCTGCCCACCTTGATCACCTTCATAGAATCATAGAATCACCAAGGTTGGAAAAGACCTCAAGGATCATCAAGTCCAACCTGTCACCCAACACCTCATGACTACTAAACCATGGCACCAAGTGCCACATCCAGTCCCGTCCTGAACACCTCCAGGGATGGGGACTCCACCACCTCCCTGGGCAGCACATTCCAATGGCAAACAACTCTCTCTGGGAAGAACTTTCTCCTCACCTCCAGCCTAAACTTCCCCTGGCACAGCTTGAGACTGTGTCCTCTTGTTCTGGTGCTGCTTGCCTGAGAGAAGAGACCAACCCCTCCTGGCTACAACCTCCCTTCAGGGAGTTGTAGAGAGCAATGAGGTCTCCCCTGAGCCTCCTCTTCTCCAGGCTAAACAATCCCAGCTCCCTCAGCCTCTCATCTGGCTCATCACATCAGAGCTCTACATTGACTCTGGACAGAAGTGGTCTTAATATTCTATTGTGAGGCTTCCTATGGTAAACCTCCTAAACCCAAGATTTCAGACCACTAGAACACAGTAAGAATCTTCTCCCCTAACCTCTCTAGGGACTGATCAGTCACAGGAGAGGGCCAGGCACGAGAAGCACCCAAGTCAGACTAAGTTCTGCCACAGCAGTTGTGCCTGGGACTCTCAGGGGAAGTAAACAAGTGTTTTCATGTCATGGAAAAGGAAAAGAGGGCAATGGTCTTCTAAAGACCAGTACAGGACTGGATATTAGTGGGATTCAACTGTCCCCTACAAGACACTTAACCTTTCTGTGCTGGGCTTTGTTAGCCTGGGAGGGTGCTGGGAAGTTTATTGTAACAATGCTGTCACTTCGCGAGATAGAAAGCACCAGAAACAGGAAAAGCCTTCAATTAACTATTAGTGGTCATCATCAGATGTGCTCCTTAGGCTGCCTCCAGCCTTCCCAGGAGGACACAGCTCCAACCCCGAGTGCTTACTGGGTCAGGGCAAGGCTGTGCTCTCCGGTCGCCTCCAGGTGCTTGGCATAGTTGTAGTAGGTGGTGCGCAGGTGAACCCTGTCGTGAGCCTCGGCTGTCTGGATGGCTTTCTGCCACTGGTTGGAGGCCTGGTAGAACTTGTTGAGCAGGTCATAGCGTTTGCAAGCCTTGTAGAGCTGCTCTGCCTCCTCCTGCAAGCAGAGCACACAGACCCCTCTCAGCTCTCTGCTGTCCCTCCAGCAGACACTGCTCTGCCCAGCAGTTCAGCAGTGCAGGTCCCCGGCAATGAGAGCCACAGCTGCCCGGGCAGGGGTTCAGCCACCTCGGGGTAGGTAGCCTGGAATAGCACAGTACTGGGAAACAGGATGTTTGTGTGAAAATAAGGAAAGCACTCAGATCCTGGCACTTACTGTACAGCAGTGACCGGGGGTGACATGAGCAAGCCACTGCTGTCATCGGGAGCAGAAACCACCTCAGAAAGGGGAGACATGCTCGTGTGGGGCCACAGCTAACAGCCATGCTGCCTGCCCAGAGCTGAGGTCCAGGAGCAGGTCCTGAGCCAAAACTGGGGCTTTTGGCAAGAAGGTGTTCCGTGCCAGGGAACCTGTGCCACCCCTGAGCAGGTCTCAGAGGCAGGAATGCTGCTGGGGGATAACTGGAGACCCATCCCTGGGAATAAATGCTAGCAGCTTGGGACAGAATTAGAAGAGGAGGGTTCTGCTGGTGCTGACGCAAGGGCAAGCGAATTTGGAACTATTATTTTTGCACTTTGAGATGTACTCCCGTGGAAGGAGCATTTTCCTGCTCCACCCAACTGCTGTCCAGCTGAACACTATACTTAGTAAATTGAGATTATCTGTTCCAGACAGAAAAATGGTTTCTGTCCCTTGTTGTTTACAATTTCCAAAAAGCACAGACAGCAGAGCTGGAAGCTGCCTGCACCACGATTCTGGGAGGTGGAACAAAAGGCAAGAGATCTGCCTTCCCTTTGCTGCAGTTCCCCTCCACTTCTCTAAAAAGATCTAAACATCCCCAATCAGGAGTACTGGCACTTTGCAGCCTCATAGCTTTCTCTGCCAGGAAGCTTTTCCAAACATTTAATTTGAATTTTCCTTTACTTCTTCACTTCAGCTCAGAACAGTTTCTCTCTCTAGCATTTAGACTTTTTAAAACAGCTGGAGATTGCTCAACACCTTTTAAAGCCAAATTCTTATTCTCTGGCTATCTTAAAGATTTCCTTGCCTGTGAAATCTTTCCAGGAGCCTAACAATTTGCACTCATGTCCTCTGAACTCTTCCATTTCATCAAGGTTTTGTCCAGTAATGAGGTACTTAAGGGTGGACATCAATGTTCTATCTGCAGCTGCAACAGACCCACAGACAGAAGCTGTGTCAAATCAAAGCCCCAGGATGTGGTGTCTCCCCAAACACAGCTCCAGACAGATTTCTGCTGTCACAGCACCCTGCCATTTTTAATCTAATCTGAGATTTCTTATGAGCTGTGGGGTATTGCATCAGTTCTCTCATGACCCAGGTTTTATGATCCTGCAGATCATAGGTGGTCCTTGATGTCCCTTCCAACCTGGTATTCCGTGAATCACATGCTTGGATCTTTGATGGTTCCCAAACTAAAGATCATTGATCAAGACTCTCAAGACAGCACACTGACTGGGATATAGCTTCTTATCATTCTTCTAACTGCTGAGTGCTCTGGTCAGCTTTCCACCTCTGTGACAAGGCTGGTCTCAAGCCCATTTTAGACCGCAGCCCCCATGACAGTCAAGGGGATTGGGTTCAGACTACGGGAAGATAAGCTCCCTTTTGGTAGGTGTTTGCCTCCAAGGGAGGGCTGCCCCATGCACCAGAGTGCAGGGAGAACACCCTGAGCACATCCTCTGGCTCTGCTGTGTCCAGGCAAGTTACTGCTCCCATGACAGGAGAACCTGGGTTGGAAATCTGGGTGACTGCAGGCATCCCCAGAACAGCACAAGAAGCAACTGTGACTCCTCAGAGCATTCCAACCCTGCAGGAAACATCAATTTTGCCTAAACTGCTTAAATGCCTTAAGCCAGCCCTCGCTCTCTGGCAGAACTCAGCTTTAGCCTTTCACTCTACAAACAAACATGTCAAAGTGGAACTTGTATTTCCCATACTGGGCCCTCAAATATGTTTGTTGAAACTAGAATACTTTAAAAGTACATCCTTTTCTTAACCCAGTCAAACCTAGAATGATTAAGCTTGGGAGAATTCTGCCCCAGGAAAGCATTCTTTCTGATTTATGTATCACACAAAGCACACTTAAAATACACGTTTCCTCCACTCAGCACTTGCCTTCATTCAGCAGCTTTTCATATGCCAGTAGAAGTGCCAAATAAATTCTGTCCAGCAGTTAGAAAAACAGACAAATTCATTTCCTATACCCTTAGGCAGCTCTGGAGCCTGGTCCTCTTATTCTGCCAGCTTCTGCCACACTCATTCTCATCTCTTTGAGGAACACGATAAGGCTCAGGGGAGTGCTGAGCCTCCGGAGTCCAGGGAAAGCCCCTGCTGAGTGGCACGGGAGTCATGCAGCACAGGGCTGTGCAGTGCTGAAGGAGATGCCTACTGCCCTAGGATAAAAACTCAGCTTCGGTTCAGTAACTGTCACAGCTATTCATCACCCCCTGGAAGCCTGGCACTAAGCTTTACTTTACTCCTCCCCAGGGTTTTTGCATCTCAAAAGGATGTTTCTCCTACTCGTCCCTCGCGCGGTGGGGTGGCCGCTCCCGGACGCGCAGGTTATTGGGGTTTACCAGCATGCCCAGCTGAACGGCCAGCACAGCCACTCTGGCCTCCTGCTCGGGTTCCTGCTCGGCCTCCCTCAGTGCCTTGGCTCCTCTGGCATGCCCCATGTTTCCCAGGCAGATCCTGGCGACGTCAAGCCTCTGAGTCTTCACGCACATGCGAGCCATGTTCTCCCAGACAGCCTCGCTGTGAGAAACAGGAGAGCTGTTAGGGTGTCGCAGTCAGAGCTGGGTTGCTGAGCAGGTCAGGTACAGGAAAGAGGAGAGCGTGACAAGGAAAACCAATAGAACATTGATTATACCAAGGAAACTCCAGCTTCTGTGCAGAGATTGAAGAGGAACAGAAATAGTTCTGGAGCTGCATGCCCACAGCTTGGAGGAAACGTGGGCTTTGGTTTACACCAGTGCCCAACCAAACCGGTTCTGTTAGCAGCTGTAGAAACAGTCATTGTGCTCCCATCGCTGTGGCTTTGCTGCAGCTGCAAGAGACAGACATTGCCAACCCCCACATCGATGTTCAGCATTCCCAATGGAAACAATGAGGACAAGAAGAGTGTGCAGAGACTCCTCAGGACTCAGGAGATGCTACTCAACAGCCATCTGCTGTACCACACTTTCCTAAGGGGCAATGGCTCCTGCCAGCTTCAAAGCTCAGTGGAAGCTGCTGCCTCAGGGATTCCTCTTCAGGAGCTCTTAACCCATACACTGCCTGCCCAGGGCCACCTCAACACCCATGCCAGACAGTGGGCCACCCAGATGTACCTCTGCCTTGAGGGGATGGAGCTCTGCCATCCCACCTCTTCCTCCTTCACTCCGACGCATTTGCCAAGAGGCTCCAGCAGCAGGGTACTGCTTGGCTTCAACAGATGTAAAGAAAGAAACATCTCCAGCTGCTGGGCTCTGCTTTTGTCTTCTTTAGGCAAGCACTGCTTTCCCAACAGGCCCTACTGGGCAGATGGGGAGCACTCACCAGAGGTCATTACTGTGTTCAGATTGGACCAAACACACTGCAACCTGGAGGTGTTCCCAGCAGAGCAGTGCTGGCATGGACTCATCCAGCACGGAGACCAAAGCAAAAGAAAGGAAGAAAGGCCAAGAGCACAAGCGTGATGAAAGACGAAAACACTGCCTCCCTCTGACCATCCCTTCTGATGGAACTTTGGGATGAATGTTTCTTCTAATGATCCTGGCCCTGCTCTGCACAGGAGAGTTCCCATTCTCCCACTGGAGCTGGGGATGGCAGCTGCATGCAGGAGAACCCACAGCCAAACTTCCTCCCCTGGCACACGCGGAGCTGCAGCAGAGGCTGGCTCCCTCCAGCAGACACATCCCTCGCAGGAAGGGCACAGCTCTGGGGAGGCACAGACAGGTAATCCTTGAATTTTCTTCCTGCATCAGAATACCAGAAAACTCTACCTGCTTTGAGAGACCATTCCAGCATCACACTCCATACACTGGTGCCTAGGTGGGCAAGGATTTCTGACACAGCAATATGCCACTTGCTTGTGAAACCCATCTTGGTATGCAGACATCACACAACTATTACTGCATTTGTTTGATGTTCTATTTTAATCCATTGTTTATTGTACCTTAATGAAAAAAATAGCAAGGTGCTAGAGTCATACCACCCTGTGAAATGCAAAAGGTCCACAGTACTCAACAGCTACTCAACAACAACTCCACAGCACACAGAGGGTCTCACTGCCCAGCAGAGGCACAAACCATGGAGCTGTTGACCACCACAGAGCTCTGTGGCCAAGCCTGGGTTGGGCAGCATCACAGAACCCATCTCACCTAAACCACAGAGGGATAATGCAGCAGATCCCAAACATGGGCAAAGGCCAGGACACTGGGACTGATCCACCACAGTTCCTACAGAAAGACCAGATCTTTAGCCCAGAACCTCAGTTTACCTTCACCCCAGAAAGATGGCTCCAGCTTCTCTGCCTCACAGCTGATCAGAAAGAACAGACACCTTTCACAGCTCTGAATGCTTTGTCAGAGCTTTCCCTTCCAAACTATTCATCTTGAGGCACCTGGCAGACCTGCAAGCAAGGGATGGGTTTAAAGAACAACCTGGGTTCTTTGTTTCTCCATGTCTTGGGAAGACCAGCCTCGACCTTGGGATGGCACAGCCTCCCTCACAGGCTGACATCTCTAGCACCAGAGCAAGAGACTTGCCCATCAGTGTGGCTGCTTTTCAGGCATATGAGCAAGTTAATGCAGGTCTGGTTAAGGAACAAGGAGGTACAGAACAAGCTCACTTTAGCGCCAGGCAAAACCATGTTAATGTAGCAAGAAAGACCAATCTGCCCTTGCACCCCTAAAAGGCAGCAACTCTTCTTCCCAGACCTGGCCCCATCACAGTGTATAAAATGCCAAGTAATGATTTACCCTGCCCCCAGCTCATGCTCTGAGAATTTCCTGTTCTTCCCCTCCTCCTCCTCCTTTCCCCACTCTGGAAGGCTGCTTGCATCTGCACTTCATCAGCCAAAGCTGGAAGCTTAATGAAGAGCAGCCGCTGTGTGAGTGGAGCCATGGGAACAGGCTCCCCAAGCACCGCGGGGGAGAGACCCTGCCCATGAAGCACAGGAGTCAATGGGCTGCAGCTGCACTCCAGACTGCCCAGGCTCCAGGTCACATCAACAGAGCTATGGCCTTGGAAAGCAAATTCTGACAAATTCTAGCCTCTTAAGGCTAGACACAAGTTTTAGCACATGAGTGATGAAAAAGTTTTTCTTCCCTTATATTTTATCTCTTGCATCTGGTCTCTCATGAAACCACATTTCCAACATCTGACAGTCTGATTTTAGACCCCCTTCTGTTCTTGTGTATTTTTCATTGCCCATTTTCCATGAAAGCTTAAAGGGAAAAATCCAGTAAATGGAGCATCTGTTTACAAGTCCTGGAGGCTTATATTTCTGAAACCCCTCACTACAAAGCCTCTCTCCCTCTGTTTAATGGGGTGTGTTTGGAAAATAAACATCTGTGCCATCTCTTGCCTCTAAGTATCTTGATCAGGAGGAAAGAAGGATCTCACTTGCCAATGTGGGCCCCCTTTGCTGAGCAGGGCCCCGAGCATCCTGCTTTACACACCTACTGTGTAATGCAAAGGGAAACACTAACACCATATCTGTAATGCTAACATCAGAGATTATATATATATATATTATATATAACAGTCCATTGTTGCACCCCTAGAACATATGGTTACAGATGAGGTATCACATCCCCAGTGCACACATCCTGGAGGGAGTGGGTGTCCCTGAATGCCTCAGGCACAGCCTGGGCCATCAAAAATGGAAAGAAATCCCCAAGCGGGAGATCCTTTGCTGACAAAGCAGCTTCACCCCTCCAGCCCCAAACAAACCTTGCAAGATATCCAAGGCAGATTCTCAGCAGCTTGGCCAACCAACCAGGACTGCAGAGGAGGCACCATTCTGGTGGCCAGTGCTTGCTACAAGACCTGCCCCGATGTGAACTGGGCTGGGCACGAGGCTGCAGGGCACAGGGCACCACCCTTCCCCAGCCACCATCCGCTGCCTACGTGCTGCTGGGGGGGTTCTGCGCAGAGGAAAAGGATGGGACAAGCAGGTGCCGCTTCCTAAGGAAGATTAGCAACATCTGTTGGTGGTTTTCAAATGGTAATCTCTTGCCTGGACTTCAGCAACTTGAAGTTACACCTTCAAACCCCTGAAAAAACCTGCCAGAGTCATGAAACTCTCATCTGGCTGAAAGGCACAACAGAAGGGGATGATTGCCACCAGATAATTCCTTTATGATCAGCTGTGATCTGACAGAGCACTGAGAGGATAACAGCATCATGCTGTGGGCCAAAACAGCTACAGAGGGCTCGGGCATGGCCAGGTGAGACAAATTAGGACACCTAAGGTTAGCAGGGATGAAAAGCTGATCATTTACAAGTGCTGTGGAAAACTTTAAACACCTCTATAAAAACGGACAGAGATCTTCTCTTTAAATAAGAGTTAAAAACTCCAGGTTGGTGGCTTACTGCTCTCTTGTAGCCCAGAAAAAAGCTCAGGGCTTGAAACTATGAAGCTTCATTCGAGGTAGACAATTACATTTGATGCTTTTAAAATGCATTGTCTCAGATTCTAGTTATGCCTGATCAGTGGGACTTAAAGATAACAAGGAGCTAAATTGTTATGTATGGAAAGCTGCAGTAATTCAGTGAGATTCCTGACAGCATTAATCATGTGAAATGAAGGCTTCTCTGAGGAGCATGTTGGGCATTTTTCATGCATGACCAAAACACTGAAAGCTGTCCAAATTATTCCCAAAAGCTCTTCCCTCTCAGAATCAGAGTTCTTTGATAATGGAACAAAAGCTCTACAGAGCAGTGTTTATAAAACCATACTAAATGCACACTTGTGTCTACTCCAAACTTCTCCTGATAAAACCAACACCAAGCTGCCGCTCAGGGTGAGCTGTCTTGAACAAAACTTGTGACCTAGGAAGTGCACCAAGTGCTGCAGTGAATCTGCTGATGCATAGTATTTGAGTACTGTGTCTGTGTCCAGTTCTGGGCCCCTCAGTTTAAGAAGGACATTGAGACACTTAAATGTGTCCAGAGAAGGGCAACGAGGCTGGGGAGAGGCCTCAAGCACAGCCCTGTGAGGAGAGGCTGAGGGAGCTGGGGTTGCTTAGCCTGGAGAAGAGGAGGCTCAGGGGAGACCTCATTGCTCTCTACAACTACCTGAAGGGTGGCTGTAGCCAGGAGGGGGTTGGTCTCTTCTCCCAAGCAACCAGCACCAGAACAAGAGGATGCAGTCTCAAGCTGTGCCAGGGGAGGTTTAGGCTGGAGGTGAGGAGAAAGTTCTTCCCAGAGAGAGTTGTTGGCCATTGGAATGTGCTGCCCAGGGAGGTGGTGGAGTCACCGTCCCTGGAGGTGTTCAAGAGGGGATTGGACGTGGCACTTGGTGCCATGGTTTAGTCATGAGGTCTGTGGTGACAGGTTGGACTTGATGATCTTTGAGGTCTCTTCCAACCTTGGTGATTCTGTGATAGGTGTCAATAGAGAAGACTTCCACAAGGTGGTTTCTTAAGGATCAGAAGGATTCCTAGACTGCTTTGGACTGGAAGCACAAGATCTCTGAGTGAGGATGGAGAAGGGCACTGGCTGTAAACATGCCAGCCACAACCATTTGATTAAAACAGTAACAAAAGCAAATAAATGACCCATTTTGGTATGAGCAGGCTGGGGAAATTTACCAGATCTTTGCAAAATTAATTGAATTTTGCCCTGGTGTTATCTACTGGTTTAGGCAATTCCCCAATTTCACATCTTCAGATATTGTTATCAGTTGAAGAGAACAATAAAGAGTCATTTGCCTATTGAAAAAATAATAGAGAAAATATTATATGCCCTGTGTAAACAACTGTAATCAGAAGCTATTGGGTAGTAAATGGACCAGCTCAGTATGGAAGCAATTAGTTAATCTAAACCACTGGGACTCTGAAAGTACAATATTACATTTACACAACTGGTTCCTCCCCCAGAAAGCCCCCAAAATGCTTTACAAGCTGCTGTGTTTCCCCTGCCACTCTCTAGCATGGCACAAACCATTAGCAATCAGCTAATTGTCCAGACAACAACATCCACCTGAAGTTTTGCCATGGAAAAAAAAAAAAAGTCCCCGGTGTGCTTGGCTGAATTCCCTGCAGGCAGCAGCAGTCAATGCCACCTTGCCTCGCTCCTCAGACACTCTTCACACCAGTGCACTGTCCCTGCAGTGCCACTGTCCTTTCTGCCCTGTAAGCCACCATCCAGGCTCTCAGAACAGCTTCCATCATCATCACAAAAACTTGGAAGTCCCAAAGCATTTGGATTGTGGCAGTCCCACCACATGGACTTACAATTACACATCCTTTTTAGAGATCACCCACCACCACCACAGCTGGAAGGGTGACACTTCTGATCAAAGGTCAGCTTTGTCACCAATCCCAGTGCCACCGGTGAACTGATCCACCTGACTCACCTGCATCCCTTCCCAGCCACCTACCATCTGTGATTCTCACCTACAGTACTGCATCCAGGTCTGGAGCCCTTCATATAGAAAGGACATGGACCTGATGGAGTGGGTCCAGAGGAGGGCCACAAAAATGATCAGGGTGTTGGGGCACCTCTGCTACGAGGACAGCCTGAGGGAGCTGGGGGTGTTCAGCCTGGTGAAGAGGCAGCTCCAGAGAGACCTTATAGCAGCCTTCCAGTACCTGAAGGCTGTTTACAGAAGCATGCAGTGATAGGATGGGGGACAATGGCTTCAAACTAGAAAAGAGCAGATTTAGATTGGACATTAGGAACAGGTTCTTTACTGTGTGGGTGGTGGAACACTGGAACAGGTTACCCAGAGAGGTGGTTGGGGCCCCATCCCTGGAGATATTCAAAGTGGAGCTCAAGAGGGCTCTGGACAGCCTGATCTAGTTGAGGATGCCCCGCTGACTGGAGAGGGGGTTGGACTAGATGACCTTTGGATGTCCCTTCCAACACAGACCCTTCCATGGTTCTATGTGAGTTGGGTCAGTACAGATTTGTTGACTAGAGGCAAATTAACTTAGCTGGTAAAACAGAACTACTGTAAAATTAAATCAGTTTCTAGTCTAATTTATTAATTGTACCAATATGAATTGTTGTGCCAACACCTCAGGTGTGGGGGCACAATGCAGCTGAAGCTGGTGATACAGGTACTCTGCCACCACTTATCACCACTCCCTCTCCAGGCTGTGGACAAGAATATCAGACCTCTATTACACAATACACACCTTAGGTGGTATTTTTTCAGTCTGAAAAGTTCTGACAGACCCTGCTCAAAGCTGGGCAGAAGCTCAGGCTGAACACTAAGGGGCAGAAGAACTTGTGCTGGGCATTGCTGCCCTTGCCCCAGTCCTGTGGAGCACCTGGAACAGCAGCTGATGGAAACAAGACAGAGCAAGCAGCCATTCGGAGACCTGGTCTCTGCAAGGCCCCTCTGGAAACAGTCCCTGCTCAGGGAGGGTTTAAAAGTGTCCTCAACAACTCTTTTCTAAGCCACTTCTTCGGGCTGCTTCCCTTGTGGCTTGGCAGCAGCCAGCACTGCACTCCTGGCTTGTTGCACGGTGGTCAATTCCATTCTGAATGGTGAACTGAGGCATTGCAGTAGCAACTGGCAGCAGATTTCCATCCTCTGGGCATAGAAGGAAGATGGCTTGGCTCCTCAGAGGACTGACGAGCCACCAGCATGCCCAGCAAAGCAGGACACGGGGCTCGGGGCTGTGCCAGCCCTGCGCAGGCGCAGTGCAGCAATTTTCACCTTCATTCACAACCTCACTCTCGCAACTGTCTCTTCAGACACCTCCAAACTCGTTTGGTTGTCAGGCTGAGAATCTTGAGCTGTTGTATTTTCTGTTTATGTGTCATGGTCCCTCCTCGGGTTGCAGAGAGGAAGGGGGACACCGGTGGACGCCCCCCACCACTGCTTTCCCCACACTGTCCAAGAGCTAACACCAACATCGTTTGCCTTTCAGCAAAAAGCGTTTCGAAGCCCCTATTCTCGACCCGTTTCTGCAGACCTGACTCCCGGAGAGCTGAGGTTGGGGGTTGTGGTTGAAGAGGAGCTCGGAGTTGCTGTGATTTGCTCCTTGGGCTGCCGGCGATGCTCAGCTCGGTGCTCTCAGCCCTGCTCTGTGCTGCTGGGAGGGTAGGAGGGGTGAGCCGGGGAGGGGGCTCTCCGAGGGGAGGAGGTACAACTTTAGAAGTCTCCATAGTCTTTTCCTTACAGGAAACACATCCTGTTAATGTTTGACTGCTGTGGCAGTGGCTCTGTTTGTTGCAGTCGACTACGCCCTGAGGCTCACCAAAAACAGCCACAAAAACAGCCATTTCCTCTTGGTGGAGAGGTGGGGGGGCCTTTTCCTCACAGCAGTGGCTGTTCTCCGGTCCCTGCACTCGCAGCTCGGATCTTCGGAGAGAGACACGCCAGAGCAAACTCCTCGAGACACTCCGAGCCTGCAGAGCTCCTTTGGGATGCCAGCAGCCACCTCCAGCGCGGCTCGGCTTTGAGAGAATGCTCACGGCCAGGGCTTGCGGCGTGTTCTGAAGGCTGGACCCAACAGCAAGGCTGTGGCAGCAGCGTGGGGTGACTGACGGGACCCAGGGCGCTTGGCACGCCGCTGCCGAGCATCCCAGCCTCTGCCCCTGCCGCAGCTCGGGTTCCCCAGCCTCGAGCCTGGATTCTTGCCGGATTCGCCTCGTCTCACAAGGAATGGACCTCCCTATCGTTCAGTTCATCACAGGACTGGCATTACTTATCAAAGTAGAAGAAGGTGGATAAGTCAAAGCTGGGAAGGACCTAAAAAAAGCTTCTTTGTGTTCTTATTTTATGGAATTCTCCTACCTACCTCGCACAGTTCTCATTTCCTCGATCAGAAACACCTCTGGCGCTGACTTTGATAATGAGCGGTGATGTCCTCTAGCCACCCGTAACATCCTAGCCAAGCTGCCTCTGCTTCAAGCCCAACTTCAATGTGCCGCAGCTGACTGAGACCTCGTGTCTTCTGCAAGTAGAGACTGGCAGCAAGCTGACAGTCAGATATGACTGTCCAGAAACTGGTAGCCACAGCTGTGTTGGTAGCCCTGGTCTCCCTGATCCTCAACAACGCGGCCGCCTTTACTCCCAACTGGGTGTACCAGACCCTGGAGGACGGGCGCAAGCGCAGCGTGGGGCTCTGGAAGATGTGCTGGCTGGCAGAAAGGAGCAGAGGAGGTGCGAGCACGAGTGCCAGGCATGGGCAAGGGGAGGAGCGCGAGTGTGAAACCCTGGGCTGGGGTTCAGAGTCAGCTGGGTTCCAGGAGTCGCGCAGCACTGTCAAACGTAAGTTCAGCCTCTTGTCTTCTCTGCTTACACAAGGTCACCGCTGATCCAGTGCATGTGGGCCCAGGAGATTTACAGATTTACATCCCCAAAGCATTGTTAACTGTCTGCTTCTAAAGATCTCTTAACATTCATCCCCAAATAAATCAGTTTGGGAAAAGAGAGTAGTAATTACGCCCAGCAGTGATGAACTAAACTCCTCCTCCCCCCACCCCAAAAGCAGTAATCTCCCTTGTGCTGTCTGGTTCCTATGTGTATGCAACAATGCACTCGGAACAAGTCACCTGTGAGTTTTGCACTGGTAAAACTTGTTTACACTGTGAGAATTTACACTTGTAAAGCTCTGCTGCTCACTTTTCCCTCCTGACTTGTTGCTACAGCCATATCCTTCCTGCTCAACACATGAAACCCCAACCACAGTTGCTCTGAATACCATAAAATAAAAGCAAGCCACAAAGAAAGTATCTTGATGCCACGCTAAGTTATTTCTCCCTTCTGTTTATGTTTGTTGGAATCATCAGGAGCACAAAAGACAGAAATAGTTTTGGTAAAAACCATGTACAACTGAGACAGGCCTTAATGTCTGCAGCTACTCAGTGAAGAAGCAGTCAGTATCCTGCCTGGGAACAGGAAAATCACCGAGGGCGGCACGCTTCTCCCTTTGTAAAGCCCCAGACTTGTGGCATTTGAAGAATGCCTACATCTTAAACTAGCTCAGTTAAGGTTTTTTTTGTTAGGGTGAAACCTGTAACCAATGCTGAGAATCATAAAGCTGGACAAGAAAAGTGCACCTGATGATCCCATTCAGGACATTAATGCTGCAGCTCTGCTCTCATTGAGAATCTAGAGCGGAACTGTGCTTGGGATACCGGCGGTCACCTCGGGCGCCGTAGCTGTGACCACTGATAACCACGGTGCCAAGAGGTTTGCTCCTCTGAAGGCCTCTGCTTCTAGCAGCTTTGTCTGAGCTAGCTGGGAGCCAGCAAGGGCTGTGGGCAGCAGTGCCTCGGGGCTGTTCGTTCAGCCAAATCATTGCTTTAGGAGCTGCGTTTAACAGAACCTGTGGATAAAGTCCATGCCTTGACAGACACCGGGGGTTTCCAGAGGTTCTAACAGTGCTCATCAACAGCTCTGGTGCCTCTGAAGCACCATCAGGGATTGCAGACAGATTTTTAACGTGGTTTGAGATGTGGAGAGCGAGCAAAGCGTTCCGCCCCTCCTCAAAGTCTTTTACATCCCTCTGGAGACGAAAACAAGTATGAGAGGAATTTCTTTTTCATAAAAGCTTCTATGTGGACCCATTCCACATCTTGTACTCCAGCAAAATCATGCAGTAAGCTTTCTTTGCACGTTTGCCACCATCAAACCTGCACAAATCACCAACAGAAAGCTTCTCAGCTGCTGGAAAGGCCTAAACCTAACTTGCAGTTCTTTTCTAACTGAAAAGCTTTTGTAAATGACAAAGAATTATTACAAGGATTAGACCACTGAAAAAGATGCTTGATGTGTATCTGCAGCTTCAGCCCTGGAATCGCTGCCCCAGTTAGTTTTTGTAAGGCATGTGCTAACTTGGAGCACAGGCACAGCACTCAGGAACCTTAGAAGCACAAGTTCTACATTCAACAGCCTCACATTGCACTTGGCTGCTGCAGCACCTGATGCACACAGCCCTGCATTTCATAGAATAGTGTGGTTTGGAAGGGACCTCTGAAGGTCATCTAGTCCAAACTCCCCACCCCACCAGTCAGCAGGGACCTCCTCAACTAGATCAGGTTGCCCAGAGCTCTGTTAAGCCTCACTTTGAGTATCTCCAGGCATGGAGCCCCAACCACCTCCCTGGGCAACCTGTTCCAGTGTTCCACCACCTTCATAGTAAAGAACTTGTTCCTAACATCCAATCCAAATCTGATTTTCTCTAGTTTGAAGCCATTGCCTCTCATCCTATCACCACAGGCCTTTGTCCACAGTCTCTGTGCACAGCTCTGGAGATGGGTGCTGCTGTTTCATAGCAGAATTGCATTTCTTGCAGCAAACAGAAGCAAAATGCGACAGCAAAGGTTAACATTTCAGAGTAATAACTATAGCATGGTCAAGTTGCCAGAAGAATTCTCTACCAAACCCTATTAAGAAATTCCAATTTAAAGGAGGACTTTGAAGCCTAGTGACTCAATTTGTCTAGGAATACAACATCCACTCACCTATTTAATCTGGAAGCAAAGCATTAAGCCAAAGGCCACTTGAATCTGTCTAAAGCATTTAAAAGAAAATCTCACCTCTGCAGCTATGTAAAATACCAAGTAGGAAACAAACCTGTTGCACATGTTTTTAAGACAAATATGTTCCCAGGGACTGTAGGTGTAGTCAGTGAGGCTGAGCCTGCATTCATATTTGTGTCATTTTAAAGCACCAACACACATTATCACAGAATCATGTCCTTCATGCTCAAGCCTCACTGCTCCTGGAACATAGAAATGTTAGGCCCTTCCATTTGTCTTTATCTACTTCTTTCTCCCCGTGCTGTGCAGTCCTGCACCCTTCTTTAAACAATCTGTGATGCTGAAGAGCTTCTGTGAGATAGTTCAAATGTCTAAGAGCAAGAAAACACGCAGGGGAAAGTTTGTGGGGATGGGGTCTTGGCATGGTTAGTCTTCTGTTGGATGAAGTGGTTGTATTAGGAATCCAACAAGCACCACTTCTAGTGAGGCAAGTGTGACACCAGGTGAGATAACTCTCTTGCTGTGGCAACAGACAACCAGACCTGAAACCTTTGCTCATACTGAGAATCAGAGGCCAGTTGTGGGGATTTCAATCAGTTTTTCTAACATGGACAAACCATCAGGTGATACAAATGTAAGGCTTCACCCAGAACTCAGATGATACCTCCCCTCTTCCAAACACTTTAAGGAAACCTGGCCAGGTGGCCCAGCTCTCCTGCCACCTGGGGGAGGGCCAAACCAGTTTATGGATATGCAGTTTCAGAAGAGATGATTATGCTTGTCTGCATCTCTTAACCCTTCCCAAAACACCCACACATGGTGAGATCTGGAGTAGGACAGTGTGTCTTGAGTGCTCAGTACTCAGCTTTGTACCCACCTGAGCAGACAGTGTACTGAGCCACACAACATCATGCAGGGACACACACCACCCATGAAGCCCTCTCAGAGCAAGCCATTACTTATGTCCTAACCAAAGACCAGCTCAGAGATACTGCATTGTACTATGGGAACACACCAGATTACTGGGAATCAGCTAAGATATTTTTAACCATGCTCTGTGGTGCAAATATGCCCTTAAGCCCTACTGTGCTACAAGGCTATCTCTGGGTGGACAGATGGAGCTGATTTATTCATTAGCCAAGGTCACAGGCTGTCCCTTTTCATCTAAGGAACATTGTGAACAATGTGGAGACACAGGAATAGGGAGGGGTTTGGAAGATGTAAAAACCTCACTGGGTTCTTTGGGGCTGCAGAAGACATAAGGAAAGTCTCAGCCATGGGAAGTGTGCATCCAGTACAGGTGCCCAGAGCAACACTGTGCTCCTTAACTGGAACTTTGACAGGGAGGTACAGACAGTGCCAGGGAGAGGCATCAGGAGTGACTATGTGAATGCCAGAGGGATCAAGTATAGGCATCTGTCCAACTTCCGTGGATGATCATAGAATCCTGGAATGGCTCCAGGTTGGAAGGCACCTAGGAGATCATCTACTCCAACCTCCCTGCCATGGGCAGGGACACCTCTCAACTAGACTCAGCTGCTCAAAGCTTCATCCAACCTGGCCTTGAACTCCCCCAGGAGGAGGCATCCACAACCTCCCTGGCAGCCTATTCCAGAGTCTCACCACCCTTGCACTGAAGAACTTCCTCCTAAGAGCCAGTCTAACCCTGTTCTCCCTCAGCTCAAAACCATTCCCCCTTGTCCTATTTCTAGACACCCCCTGAAAAGTCCCTCTGCAGCCTTCCTGTAGGATTCTTTCAGGCACTGGAAGGCAACTCTAAGGTCTCCTCAGAGTCTTCACTTCTCCAGGCTGAACAACCCCAGTTCCCTCAGTCTATCCTCGTAGCAGAGGTGCTCCAGCCCTTGGATCATCCTTGTGGCCTCCTCTGGACTAGCTCCAACAAGCTCTGTGTCCTTCTTATGCTGGGGACACCAGTACTGGATGCAGTATTTGTGGTGGGGTCAGAGCAGAGGAAAGGGGCAGAATCCTCTCTCTGGCCCTGCTGGCCACACTCCTCTTGCTGCAGCCTGGCACACAGCTGCCTGCTGGGCTACATGAGGGTACTGCTGGCTCATGGGGAGTTTCTCAGCAACCAACACCCCCAAGGCTTTCTTCAGAGCTGCTCTCAACCCACTCTGCAACCAGCCTGGGTTTTGCCTGGAGCTGGCCTGACCCAGGACCTGCACTATGCCAGCATATGTACCCCATAAAGCACAGTGGCTCTGTCAGGAGGCTGCTTGGTGTGGAAATGAGCAGCTGATTTGCTGTCAGAAGCAGCAGGTCACCTGAGTGCCAGTGGCCCCTGCAATTACAAACATTGCCAGTGTCCCCTAATTTCTCTGAAACTTGGCAGGATGGAAGCCAGGTGGAGTCAAGCAGCTGAACATGCTATAGCCACATGGTACTTTTTCAGTACATACAGATAAGAAAGGAGGCCCACTGCATATGGAGAGGACAGGGATGGCCATCAGAATGAAAAAAGCCCCAAGCCATGGCTGCCTGATAAACTGCTAAGGCTGTGACAACAGGGAGATGGAGCAGTATGGACAGCTGGCAGCTCCAGGCTTGTCATTTCCCCTCCTGACACCTGCACTATGCTCAATATTCACAGCTATGAAATGAGTAAGTTAACAGGAGAGGCTGCAAGAGGTACAGCTGCTCAAATCAGAGTGGCTGCTCTCTTCACTGGGCATTTTACTGCTGTGCTCTGCACTTACTTTGGAGAAGTTCCAAACTTTACTGTATTGAAATGTACCTTAGGACCATTTTCCTCTCCTGAAATCTCACGTGTGTTGTGCAGAAATATGATCAGAGAAACCAAGGTTTGATTACTGCCACTATCAACATTTCAGGTCCAGTTCAAGTGTTAAGAGTGAAAATCACTTAACTATAAGATGGTTTGGGTTGGAAGGGACCTTAAAGATCATGAGTTCAACCCTGCTATGGGCAGGGACACCTTCCACTAGAGCAGGTTCCTCAAGGCCTCATAGGAGTTACTTATTTTCCCAGTGTCTTAGCAACTGGGGCAGGAATGGGAAGCTGCCCAGCATGGGCTCAGAGCTTGGACAGAAGGAACTCTTTGCTCTCTGCTCTGCAGTGCCTGGTACTACAGTGGCTAGATGAACACATGCCAAGGCTGTGGTCAGTACTGTGACATATCCACTGCTCTCTGACCACAGAGCCATGGTGCCATGAGCAGGCCTCACACAGAGGATTCGGTTCCCAGCAACATCTGTGTTAAGGCAGTATATACTTTTACCAGGCTACTTAATAGAGTAGGTATCAATAGAAGAGCAGGACATGAATCCCTTATCTCAGGATACCACCTCAGAAAAAAGTCAAGCTCCAGAGCAAAGCCATGTGCTGGGTCAGAATCTCTTGATTCCATCAGAGCAAAATTACCTAGTTCAATTCAATTTTAACAGCAGAATATGATCTCAGACTGCAAACACCCAGCCCAAGAAGATGAAGTCTAGCACAGCTAAAAGCAGCTTAGAAAAATAAGTGAAGCAGCTTTAGCAGGAGAAGCATTGCCAGTTCTTTCTACAACTATTCAGAAACCTCTGTTTCAGAAACACAACCATTTAGGCTCCTTCCCAAGATAAACACACCTAGGAGCATTAAGCATTTCTGAAGGCAGCCAGCTACATCTCAGAATGCACACTCAGTAATTCCCTGAATAAGCAATCAATAAACAAACCCAAGAATTATAAAAGAAGAAAGAGTACCAAGGGATTGCTGTTAAAATTCCTTTCCTCACAGCCATAGCAAGCAGGGAATTCCTCCTGTGAAGGTTCTGGTTTTATACTGACAGTGAAAAGCAGGTAGCAACTGAGCAATGTGCAAAAAGCACATCACTGGGGAGAGGATTACTCTCAGAACTCCACTTGGCTGGAATCCTTTTTGAAAAACATAGAATCCTAGAATGGTTTGGGTTGGAAAGGACCTTCAAGATCATAGAATCATAGAATCAGTCAGGGTTGGAAGGGACCACAAGGATCATCTAGTTCCAACCCCTGCCATGGGCAGGGACACCCTACACTAGATCACGCTGGCCAGAGCCTCGTCCAGCCTGGTCTTAAACACCTCCAGGGACAGGGCCTCAACCACCTCCCTGGATAACCCATTCCAGGGCTTCACCACTCTCATGGTGAAGAACTTCTTCCTCACATCTAGCCTGAATCTCCCCATTTCCAGCTTCAATCCGTTCCCCCTAGTCCTATCACTACCTGATCATCTAGTTCCAACTCCCCTGCCATTGGCATGGACACCCCCCACTAGATGAGGCTGCTCATGGTCTCATCCAGCCTGGCCTTGAACACCTTGAGGGAGAGGGCATCCACAACCTCCCTGGGCAACCTGTTCCAGTGCCTCACCACCCCCACTCTCAAGAATTTCTTCCTAGTCTCAATCTCCTCTCTTCCAGCTCAAAGCCACTGCCCCTTGCTCTGTCACTGCAAGCCCTTGTCAAAAATCCCTCCCCAGCCTTTCTGCAGGTCCCCTTCAGGTACTGGAAGGCTGCTCTAAGGTCTCCCTGGAGCCCTCTCTGCCCCAGTCTGAACAGCTCAAATCAATACATGAAAAGGGTAACTTTTGGTTACAAAAAGGAATTGAAGTGGAACACAACTGAAGTAGTTGCAGAAGGAATTCCTGCCCATCTAGCTACAAAATTTCAGTTGTGTCTTTTTGGATGTAACATACTTTGTGTCCCACAGTGGGGCCACTAACAGCATGCTCACTGCCAGCTCCTGCAAGCTCCTGACAGGCTGGAGGCAGAAGCCACAGTGAGATGTTCACTCAGTACTGTTTCTACAGAGTGAGTAAACATGTGGCCACTGGACTCTTCCCAGGGCTAGTAACTTAATTCCTTACAGAAGCTGGACTTAAGTTTGTAGTAAAAATTTAGTTCAGCAAAAGTGATGTTTCCCAGGGTAAGTTTTAGACAAATACTAAAATCTCTTGGGCCAATCAGTTCCCTTCAAATACACCCAGTGCTTTAATCGGTACAAAGCTTGAGTTCCCACTCACAGTTGGTTTTTCCCCCTATGTGCAGACAGAAAAGGGGAAGAAAATCTAAGATATTAATCCATTAGCATAATCTGATTCTTCGGTGAGATCATCCTTCCTCATTATCCCCAAACTTTCCCATACGACTACCTGTACTTCTGCAAGGCACAAAAGAGTCCTGGGGCTATCAAGGAGCACAAGAAAATTGCTGCTTGCAAGTGACAAAAATCAAAAGACCATTTCTAATCCAGATGGATACATCTGGTCTAGGAAGTGAGCAAAACACTCACCCTGGCATCTGGGTTTTGACCCTTGGCTGATCACTGGCTTCACCAAAGCAGAATTCATCAGCCAATATCCTCAGCTGTGCCAGAGCCCCACCTGGATACTCTTGCCCTGAATTAACTACTCTGAGTAAGATGGGATCAAGATGGGCTTCCAGAAGGAAAAAATCATAGACTGGCATTTTGTACAGATGAACAGCAGCTGCTTAGAGCAGACCATGGAGCCATTCATTGTCTACCCCTTTCCAGTTGTCAACAGCCATGCCAGAACTTAAGGGAGGTGAAAGAAAAGCAGAAACGTACTCTGGAGTGCCTGTGCTCCTTTACCTATGTCAGACACTCCCAGAGGAATGAAAACCTCCTGCAGCCTCCAGTTCTGTGCTGCTGGAACCATCCACCTCTAGCTACAGCAAACTGCTTTCCCAGTTTAAGTGCAGGAGACAGGGGATTTCACAAATAATGAGTTCAAACCAAGACAGGTAGGACATCCAAAACACAACCATGCCATGACAGTCTTAGATAACAGGCTGTAGAAGCTTGAGGTTGACACAAATGACACCAGTAACTGGGCAATCATTATGAACTTCTTGGTTTACAAATTCTGGCTCGCAAACATCATGCCACAAAAGGTGGTGAAAGTTACCAAGGGATCATGGCTACCACAAATGAAGCAGAAAGGTTTGTAATGGTTGAACAAATCCTCCTAAATTCCAGGTAATACAGAAAACACAGCAGAACGGACTGGAGCTGGCTTCTGAGGGAAGTCTGGGTTGTGTGGGATTTAAAATAGCCATGGACAGAGTAAAAGAGCACAAAGGTAACAACTAAATTTCACAGCTCCTACAGAAACCATACTACAGGTTTTCAGAGATGAGAAATATTTATTCCTGGGTCAAGCAGTGCTTCAAGAAAGAAAAAAGCTTCAGCATCTGGCCTTCCTCACCATGATTTACATCCTCAGCATCTTGGGTAGAGGCTCTGAAAAACTGCTTTGATATTGTACCCCCAAGTTCCCTTTCTTGCTCAATAGTGTCCATTGGTTGTCTTCAATGAATGGAGACCAGGGCTGCCTTCCACAACTACCACCCTTTAGAGGGGTAGGTTTCATGTTGCCAAATCTCAGCCACATGTGCTGCCTGTGTGCAAAACAGGATTGCCATGAACTCAGCTCACACCAGCAAAGGTGCAAGGGCTAGGAGTAAGCAAGCAGAGTCAGCCACAGAGCAGTGCTTTCAGGCTGCATACAATCAACAAGCTCTGCTGCAAGATGGGTGCAGTTTACAAGAGATGTGCATTATTAGGTTGCATTATTCTCCTCTTTGAGAAAGAGGGATTAATACATTTCTAGAACACCACCAAAAGATAACAGATGCCAGAATGGAATCCTAGAATGGTTTGGGTTTGAACAGACCTCACACACCATCCAGCTCCAACTCTCTGCCCTGGGCAGAGACACCCTCCACTAGACCAGGTTGCTCAAGGGCTCATCCAAACAGGACTTCCACCTATTTCTTTCTAAACTCAGTGTTTAATCTCCAGCTCAAACCCATTGCCCCACATCCTGTCACTACAAGCCCTCATAAGAGTCCCTCTCCCAGCTCTCCTGCAGCCCTCTTCAGATACTGGAAGGCTGCTCTGAGGTCTCCCTGGAGCCTTCTCTTCTCCAGGCTGAACAACCCCAACTTTCTCTGCCCGTACTCACAGCAGAAGTGCTCCAGCTCCCTGTAGATAATATGAAATACAGAAGGGTACTCAATTCATAAAAATAACTGTCTTCACATTTAATAAAATCATAATAGCTGCTTCCTCCTTATTCTTCCTATCATCCTCCTGATGTAGTTAGAGCCTGGGACATGCGTGATGATGACCTTGGTTAGAAGAAGCACCTATGAAAAATACCAGTTGCCTTTTCACTGCTGTCTGAACAGTACAGAGCATTAGGTGAGCAAGCATCCCTGTGTCTGCAGTGAAGATCATCAGCCTTACACACCCAGCACTACTGCCTGCTCCAGCTGCAGGAGAGGACAGCCAGCCCAGAACCATTATTCAAAAACTAACTTCATATCAATTCTGTGGCATTCAGTGGAGCCACAGTCCTAGCTTTACTATTTTTAGCATGCTAGATATTATATCTTCCATGGCATAGCTAGAAGAATGTCTAAAACAGTTAAGTCCTTGAAGAAGTCCTGAATAAGAGCAAGGGCAAAGCTTTGGTGTTGTTTTCTGTCAAGGGGCAGTATGTAACTCAGCAATGTAAGGAGCACAGAACAACAGAGGCTGCTTTGTCTTTCAGAGCTCATTCATACTACATTCAGACCAGGCAACAGAACTTCTTAGAGCTGTAAGCCAACTATTCTTTATTTGACACTGCAGATAGCTCCTGTGACAAACAGCATCAGTGGCTGCAAGTCTGCTCTGCCCTGTGCACATTTCTCTCCTGAAAGTCAGTACTCTCTCTTCAACAGGCATTGGTCCTCAAAGTATTACAGAAGTCCATTTAAGTGGCAAAACAGAAGAACACTCCAAAGGCTCAAGGCTTTTCTCTTCTCCCAGGCAACTAGCAACAGAACAAGAGGACACAGTCTCAAGCTGCACCAGGGGAGGTTTAGGCTGGATGTTAGGAATAAGTTCTTCACAGAAAGAGTGATTGGCCATGGGGATGGGCTGCCCAGGGAGGTGGTGGAGTCACTGTCATTGGAGGTGTTTAAGAGGAGACTGGATGAGGCACTTGGTGCCATGGCATAGTTGATTAGATGGTGGTGGGTGATGGGTTGAACTTGATGATCTCAAAGGTCTTTTCCAACCTGGTTAATTCTATTCTATTCACTGGTATCAACAAAGCTAAGACATCTGAATACCCTTCTGTTATCAGCCAACATGCTTCAGGACCTGTAAGCACTCAAGGTGACAAGAGATCTGAATGCTCTCACTGCTAGAAAGGACAACACTGAAAGATAAACACAACAGCTGAGGGGGTTGACTGAAATAATTTTCCTCTCTAGTCAGAGATGAACTCTGGGAAACCCCCAAAAGATTAAACTTACAATGTTAAGAAGGTAACATAAAGAGCTATGGCTCTTAACTAACTCTTTCAGCCACAATTCCATAGCTGAGTTGTTACTTAGAACAGTGGAAGCTAAAGATGAGCTGTGAGGGGAAAACAATGAACAATCTCATTTTTGTGACTCAGTAGACCAGACTCAGTGATTACCATGATGAAGTTTACTCTTGCTTGTTCATGTCAAGTTTTATTTGTTTGTTGCAGTTTCTAGCAGTCTTTTTGGACTATCAGAAATCAAACACTAGGGTCGGGGATCCCATTAACCACTTCAGTCACTTCTGAAGATCTGGTGAATATTTGTGTCCAGAGCCTCTTTTTCTAATACATGGCAGCTTCAACACTGAGCTGCTTCTCTTTCACAGCATGGCAGCAACATCCTAGCAAGAGATGTTGAACTGCCATAATGGTATTTGCAAATCCCACCTTTTGCTGCAAAGGAAGGGGATGAAAACAAAACATCCATCAACTTACCAGGAAAAGCAGGGCAAATGCCTGACTAAAGGTACCCAACTTTGCAATATATTGAATATATTCCATTTGGTGGTCAGCTGGGAGACATTTTCATCAGGTTTCCAGCCAAGACTCCAGATACCTACAGCTGTAAGCATTTCTGCATTTAGAATCATAGAATACTTCAAGTTGGAAGGGATCCATAAGGATCCTCAAGTCCAACTCCCTGCTCCTTGTGGGACTACAGAAAAACAAATCACATGACCCAGAGCATCTTTCAGACACTCCTTGAACTCTGGCAGGCTTGGTGCCATGACTGCTTCTGTGAGGAGCCTGCTCCAGGGACTAACAATCCTCTCAGTGAAGAGCCTTTTCCTAACGTCCATTCTGTACTTCCCCTGACATACCTTCATTTCACTTCCTCATGCCCTAGTGCTGCTCACCAGATAGAGAGCAGCACCTCCCCTTCCACTGCCCCTCTTGAGACTGTGATGATGCCTGCTTGGCCTTCTCTTCAAGCTGAACAAGCCAAGTGACCTCAGCCACAGCTCCTATGCCTTGCCTTTGAGTCCTTTCACCATCTTGCTCACCTGCCCTGGGCACACTTCATAGTTTGCTGTCCTTGTACTGAGGCACCCAGAACTGTACTCATGCAGGGTAGAGGGGGACAGTTACCTCCCTCAAGCAGCTAGCTGTGCTGTGCTTGATGCACCCTAGGACACAGTTTGCCCTTTTGGCTGCTAGGGCACACTGTTGATTCGTATTCCTCTTGCCATCAACCCAGCCCCCCTCCCCGAGATTTCTTTCCACAGGACTGCTCTCCAGCCTCTCACCCCCCCAGTTTTAAAGGTATAACCAGGATTTCCCCATCCCAGCTGCAGAAGCTGGTACTCGCTCTTCTTGAGGTTCACACACTTGCTGATGCTCCTTCTTGCACACAAGATTGCTCTGCACTGGAGCAATACCTAGGGATACTGCAACTGTGTAACTGGAGGAAAGAGGCAGCACGAGTCCTAAGGAAAAATCTTTTCTTTACCAGCCCACAGAGAACACAGTGAGAGCAAGGAACTGCTAAGAGTAGGAGCAGTACCTGAGAATCCTCTTCTCTGGACTCACAAGTTTTATATAGCTGCTCAGCCAGGGTTCTCTTGTGCCCAGCTTTCTGCCATTTGACCTTTGTGCTGCTCTGTTGTGTTTCCCTAGTGCAGTTCGACATGATGCGTGCCTGTAACCTCATTGCCACGGTCGCTCTGACTGCTGGCCAGCTCATCTTCGTCCTGGGCCTGATGGAGCTCCCAATCATTTCTCAGGACACACAGTGGTGGGAAGAGGCCATAGCTGCTGTTTTTCAACTTGCCAGTAAGTCCACTTCTTTTTACTGATGGAAAAATACTTAGTCTCTATTAAATCCAGGTGGAAAGGAGCTTCTTACTTTATAAGGCTTATAAAAATCTTACAAACCTATATAAAAGCGGCAAAATGTTATCAAAAAGGCCTGAATCTAAGAGTAAGCTCATTGCCTCTGAAGAGCTCTCCCTGTGAGATTCTGCAGCACATGAATAGAAGCTTTTATCTGGGATAATATCAGAATGAGTCTTCTGCCAACCAAGACAAGTAAGCCTTTATTATTTCCTATGAAACCAGGAAGGCAAACATGAAAGAAACTGGATGCAATGCAACCCCACAGTGCAGCAGGGCAAAACACACCAAAAGAACTGTTTGAAAGCAGAGCAGGGCAGCCAAGCACAGTTTTGAAGTTTTGCTGGAACATGCTTCTTTGCTTTCAGCTACCTGGATTGTACTCAGTGGCCATCAGGTGGGTTTTGATGGAGAGAGAAGCCTAAGCAAAGCGAGCTAAAGTCAATTCATAACCCTAACTGCTAGGAATAAAATGTCCCCTCCCCTCCTTCCCATGGACACAGACTGTGCACAGAAGGGAATGAGGAAAGGAGGAAATGGATTTAGCACGGTTCCATACTGACAGCAGTGGCAAACAAACTGTAAACATTCTGCAATAATATCTTTCTCTACTACCTAAAATAAGGCACTCAGGATTCATTACACCACGAGTCCAACCCTAGGAAATCCCTGTGCATCAAACTGTCATTGATGGAGTATAACATTCAAGCTGCTTACAAGATCAGACTTAAAATACATTATGATTACAGGAATATTAATGTAAACAATAGGTTATGCAGTAACATGATTTTATTTTAAGCTTTCATTTCAACTTTTAAAACTTGGAACCTTTACAATGATACAAACCTACTGAAACCTCAGGTCTATGCTGCTGCAAGATCAGAATCTAGCCTAGGTCATTTAAATGCAGTCCTCACAGCAACACACACCCATTAAGGATGAAGAACCTGAAATCCAAACAAAAGGAGGAGCCTGGAAAGGTTCTGGAACTCTCGAGGCATCTGTTCCAGCTTCCAAGGGCAGCGAGACTCGCGAGCATCAGTCAGTGCTACCGAGAGGCAGATATATAGCCTTGCCACAACAAGACCTCCCTGCAGCCTCTTTGTGCACATCATGGATGTGCAGCTCTGGATCCCTCTGGAGAGCTCTCCCTGATCACTGCTGTGCTGCCTGCTTTACTCTCACTCCCTCCCAGCCTCCCCAAAACGCACCATGCCTGTTTTTCCCAGAGAGGAAATGCATTCTGCCCCTGTTTAGATGTGGTGTTTCATTGACAAACAGCACAGTGGAGAGCCCTGTGCTTTTCTTCTACCCAGGCTGCTAATTTTAGACTGGTCTCTCTCTTTTTTTTTTTTTTTCCTGTGCTGGAGTCTGTTTTAAACAGTCAGAGAGAGACTGAAGGGCGCCAGGATATCCCGACACAGGAGAAGGAAATGCCTGCTATTACCTGTTATGCAAGCTGAACCTTGAAATCCCCAGTGCTGGGAGGGGAGAGGGAGGAAAGCCAGAGCGATTAACAAAACACTAATGAGAGTGGCTGAAGAAGCTGTGGAATCAAGGAGTTCATCTGCCTGCCTGTGTTCAGAAGGTGTGAAGAGATGGAGCTGGCAGCTCATGATAGTTAAAGACAAACGTTGCACTACAGGAAGCAAAGGTCTCCCGTCTGCAGAAGTAATGCAATGATTTTGGTGGCTATCCCTGTCCCCATCCTCCTCTTCCTTTGCCATCATCCTCAGATGGTTTTCTGCCTTGCAGTCAGCAACAGCTGAAGAAGCTGGAATGCACGCCTTGAGAAAAAGAGGGCAGGAGTTGTCATGTCTGCTATTATCCCAATATAAACCAGATTTCTTGGAGACTTCCTTAGTTTGCCAGGACAATGGTAGAGCAACTGCTGACTACCTGAGTAATCAAGGGTGTGCACTCACACAGGACAGGTGGTTCAGAGCAGAGCTTGCACTGACAAGAGGCTGTTTCCTCTTTCACAGAACCCAGCTCTGTATTGCTGAGCACTCAAACTGGCCAAAAAGATCAGCCTTATCCACCAAATTCCCTGGACTAGGCCCAGGCAGCAGCATTTTACACCTTATGGCTGAAATGTCTTCAGTATCAGACAAAACATGTGGAAGCTGTGAACAAGTCCAGCATTTCTGTTGCTCAGATGAAGGGCTGCTTCTACAGCTACAGCCCAAGATTTATTTACTGACGGGGAGGAAAGCAGCCAACCCTCACCCTATAAGCTACAGGTAATGGTCAGCCTCTGAGCCACTATAAAGTGGCAATCTCTCATCAGCTTTCAAAGTAAAGTAGTACTGGTAGACAAAACCATCAGAACAGTGGGTAGAAAGCTTGTATTGAAAAAAAATCACTTTGCCTATCACAACACAGCCCAGGAGAAATTGTTGTAAAGCTCTCCCCTAGCTGACTGTAAGGATTAAAGCCAATGCACTTTGGCTTTGATAGATCCTTAGTGTGAGAAGAGCAAGCAATATTTCAGAATGTAATAGTTAATAAAATCCAATAGTTCACACTATTTCTTTGAGCAATTCACTGTTTCTTGGGCAATTTCTGCTTATTACACTTTCAAAGATGTTACTGAAAAAAAAACCCCAAACATGACTGCCTCCTGGTTATTTTCCCTTTCAAAGGCCAAACAGTCTAGAGACTTGTTATGCAATTGCTCACCCTGTCAGTAATTTCAGAAAGTATTATCCTGATTCACCTCCCCTCTAATTCCAGCTTCTGTTTGCTCCCTAAATTTCATGCTGGTGAGAACTGCAGTGGTCACTGGAAGAACTAAATCTAGTAGTGTGGATGAAAGCTTGAGTGTATGGCTCAGAAGCACAAAGCCAGACTAGACATTTTCCTATGTTTAGTCGGAATTCATCCACTGTGTGGGTTTCATTACAGTAGCCTAAGGTCACAACAAAAGTCCTTTTTGGTTTAGAAATCTAAGTGTACCACCAAGTATTCTCTTCCAAATTCTATCACAAGTTCAAACCAACCATCTCTGGCCCTGCTAGAGCTTGCAATGACTCCAGGCTCCACTGCTTGTTCACTTCTGCCACCTGCACAAGTGTTTCACAGTCATTCAAAAAGGATGGACCTCTGACAGAAAATAAAGCCCCAGGAAGCAAAGAGGAAAGAAAGAAGAGAGGAAACTGCATTGCTCCTAGGACAACGATGGGATTCACACAGCTCCAAAGCTCCACAGCCTCACACCTCTCAGTTAACAGGAAAGGGAGCTGTTTGCTTTGGAAAAGGCTTGTGGTGAAAATGGAACGAACGTTGGATGTGGAATTTTGTGTCAACACTCAGACATTTCCCTCTAAAGGGTTGTCTGTTTTTTTCCAAGGAACTGTTACAATCTCCATGTGCTGAGTATAGGATGAATAACCAAGCTGACAAAAGAGCAGCTGAAGAGGGAAATCCAGACTGACAGGGCAGAGTATTTCAGAGAACATGAAACTGCTGCAAGCAGCAACCTGCCAGACGGATCAGACCTCAAGAGACCCTATCCAAGTCTCCAATCTTGTACAGTAGTGATTATCATAGACTTTAGAGTGAAATGTTAGAAACATAATGGGGACAATCTGGGATAAAATATCCCTCATATTAGATCTCCTCCTCGTTTCTGAAAGTCCAAGACTGGAATAAACCTACATCATGATTGATGTTCTTGCCAGTCCATTGTCAGCATTAAATGACTTTGATACATAATATCCCAAAGAAAAGGGCTTGTGTTACCACTCAGCCTGTCATTTAAATAAATGACAACCTCAGCTCCCTCTTGAATTTCAAGCATTGTATTCCTGCTTTTCCTACCGTGCCTTTCTGCTGACCACGCATTTCACTCCAGAGCTTAACACATCACAGGAAATCTGAGTTCATGCATGCTCTCACTTCTGTGCTATTAAACCTAAATCAAACAACTGGTAGACCATTTATCTTCTCTCCTGAGTACTACAGCTTTAGATTAGTTGATAACCAGAAAATCTTAATGCAGACCAGACCAGCAAAGTAGCCATTGGAGAATACAGCTGAAGATACTTGCGACACCAATGTGATTCTGATTTTTGTATTACTTCCTTCCACCTTCTTCCTTCAAGACACCCTCAAGCCAGTTCTAAGATGAAATCTACAGAGCTGTAAACCTAAGACTTCCTGAAAAGGAAGCAAATGAATGAGACACTGAAAATAATCCAAAAATCAGAACAAAAAGAACTTGACTGCTAGACTTGTGCTGAATTTCACCTGGGCACCAAGCTTGCTTATCCTTTGTGTGGACAGCAAACTCCACAGTGAAGTGATCTTGCTCTCACAGATTTGCAAAATGAGCTGTGTTTGCAAAGATCTCACATTATGGAGCCTACCCCACTTATTTTTACTGAAATGATTCACAAGGGCAGCTGAACCAGCTGAACTGGGAATGGCAGCAGCTGATGAGAAATGGGCGTTGAAGTCTTTGAGTGGAATAACCGCAGCAGGGAGAAGATTTGCACATATTCTTCATGTCTAAATACTGCTACGAGCAGCAGGAGATCTGCTGGAGTATCTCAGTGTCAAAGGCATGCAATCTGATTAGAAATATGGTAATGATTACCTGATGAATATAATTCTGATCTGCAAGTGTAAGGAAGTTTTCATGGCATCCAGCACTAGAAACTATGCAGAACGGAGCCTGTGAAATGGCAAGTTCTTCAGCTCCAATATTCACTTTATTGCTTATCAGCATAGATGTATATCTAGCATATGTATAGATCTACGCAACCCCTACCCTTTGATGCCCCAGGAAATGGGCAGAGCACTTGAAGTGGAAGCAGAAGATGACCAGTGAAGTTTCCAAGAGGATCACTTGTCAATGACTGCTTCTTTCTGTACAAGATGGTTGTGCTCAGCTTGCCCCATGTCTGATAGGGTACGCAGTGATCAAAAGCAGAGCTTTCATTCACTCCAGCTGCTCTTCAGTCCAAGGTGCCAAGCAATGTTTGCAGCTGGCTTTCAGCATGAAAGGCTGCACATTTATCCTTATTGAAACAGCTGTCCAACAGGAATTACATCTAATTCACAGAGAATGCTTCTCCACCTCTGGTTCAAGGACTGGCATCATATCTAAGGAAATCTCCAAAAGACAACCAAGAAAAGCAAGCTCACTGTCAGTAGCCCTAAACTTGTTACACAGTGCTCTGCACCTCCCTTTGAGATTTCCAGCCAACTTAAAGTACAGTTCACTGCTCCACACTGAGCCTCAGCACATTAATGACAGAGGGCCTGACAAACTGCGAGAACAGCACAAATGGAGAACCATCATAATTCAGTGGTGTAAAGTGAAGGACAAAAGAGTCTTACTGCTGAGAAGCTCTGCTACTCATAACTTGTTTAATTCTAAGAGATACTATGATTCTAGCCAAGTCCTTGGAAGGAAGTTTTTATTGTACTCATTGTGCAGCTGAAAACTCAAAGGCCACTAAAGGCTCTGTGCATTACAGACCAGAGCAAGCACAATTCGGCAGCTTTCCACCTGGTACTACAATCAAGAGGACACAACTATCACAGAAGCTCCACATTTGCCTTGTACTGTAATAACCCTTTTGTGCCAAGCTGACACAGGAAAAGGTGTTAATTGATCAATCACTAACTGAAGTGCCATAGCAATCACACTTTGATAACCTATCTCACTTTGATCACTACAGTTCAGTGCCTACAAGCAGCTTACTCATTGCAGCTAAATTATTCCTTGTAAATGGAGAGGGGGAAATTTCCCCTCCCTCTTTGCAGTTCCACTGCCCAAGCATTGGGTTATGAATTCTCAACAACTCTGTTTTCCTTCTTCCTCCTTTTCCTGGCAGCAAAAGTCATCCTATAGGATAAGTTCCAAAGAGAAGGATTATAACTCCTAAACCAGACTGTCTGCCAACCCAGAAGAAATGATGTAGATCTCTTCAGCTGTGCTAATCTGAAGGAGGGATGTGAATCAAGGAGTGTCTGGAAAAAACCCAACAATCACAGAAGTAGAAAAAGAAAAGTGACTATGAGAGTCCTTTTAAAATGCTGAAAATCTGAAGATGGCTTGCAGCCAGATACAGTCAAACAGGAAATTCAGTCTACAGATCTGAAATGTGAGTTCAAAAAGCAGCATTCTCCCAGCCCACCCCCACTCACAGTCAGTAGTGTCCCAAGCAGAAGTCTTCCTAGTGAATTTGTTATCTGTTTCCTTCCCCACCGGAAAAGCTCCTCCATCCAGGCTTGTTTTGCTACGGATGGGAAACAACTAGAGATAAACAGCAGCTCTATGGGAAAAGAGAGCACTTCAAGTAATCTCATCAGGGTTTTTAGTAAAGATGTGGCCTCTGTGCATGCTTTAGACAGCACATAATAAACTGATCTGAGGCTGATTGATGTCCACAATGGAATTAATTCAGGAAATTCAGTCATTCATCTGCAAGTCTTACCCCTGCTACAAAGCAGAAACAAAACTAAGCCAGGTGAAAATGCTTCAGATTCTCAAAACTAAATTTAAAGTAGTAGCTCCCCTATGCATCCCTCCTCAAACTGTATTGTACATTCAGAGATCAAGAAGACTCAGGACAAATAGAGCAATGCTCTGGTTATTTCCCATAGGTAACTACTAAAAGTAGTGTGGGAAGCCAACAGTCTCCCTCCAGTTATTTTATTGGAGTAGTGATCCTCAATTCAGACATTGTTGCTGAATGCTACAAATACCTGCCTACAAAGTGAAAAGCCCCCCAGAGAGCTTGAGTTGTGGAGACTGAAGCTATTCTTAATACAAGGGTAATTTTTAGAGGTGTGCTTCTAACTGTTCTGAATAGAGAGCCAAGTCCTGCATTATTTATGTTTACATTCACAACTGAGTTATCCCCCATGTTACACAGCCATCAGCAGGAGCCGAATTGCAGCACCATTTCTGCTACACTGGATTCTCCCAAGTAACTGAATACTCAACAATATTCAAAGGCCACAAATTAAAGTGTTACCAGAGACTCCCTAATGCTAACAACATTCACAGTGAAGGCAGTAAGCAAAACAGGAGATAGCATTATCAAGAAAAGTCTCTGCTCTAATTGTGTTAGTCAAAATAAAACAGTCAAGCTTCAGTTTCATTCTTTACAGAAACCGAGATTATTGCATCAGCTGCCCAGCTTGCAGCCAGATGGTACATGTAATTCTTTGCAAGGTTTCAACCAAACTGGGAAGACAGCACTCCTTAGGTACAGCCACAGAGCAAAGGGGTAAATAAAAATAAGTGTAAAAGCTGTTTTCCCTGAGAAACAGGAACCACTGAAAGAGAAGGGTCAGGCTGGTGAAGTGGGTGAACTGAATGTGCTTGCCTGGTCATTGAGAGAGCAGCCTTGCTGCTAAATGTTCCATCTCAGTTCTTGGCTGGTGTACAACGAGATCACTCTCTGGGCAAGGAAGACATCAGAAGTATGCTGGAACACTTTGCTTCAAGAGATAAAAATCAGTTCAACTAAGCTTTGAGGTTTTTCAGACAACATCTTTACAAAGGCATCAAGACTTAAATCAAAATTTAAATCTCATTCTATGCAAACTCAGTCTTTTTGGATCAGCTGTATTTCCTCAGCCTTTGCACTTCAGTTCCTCCATGTCTAAATCCCATGTCAGGTCATGCTAATATAAAATAAGGATGCTGGAAAATAATCTTCACAGTGACATTTTTGTTCTGGAGCTTGCTTACCCCAGCAGGACTGTGAAATCAATTATGGAAACTCTCTGCAGTAACATGCTTCCAGCTCTCCCACCTCTGCCATAGTTTTCTCTCCTCTTAAATGTCAGTTCCTGTCTAGCCTGCAGCAAAGTGCTCTAAACAAAGCCTACACTTTTCACTCAGGAACTCCAGTTGGGCAGCTCACAAACCTGTTATCTCCCAAGTGTCCCCTGCTTAGACACTCGAATAGAACTGCAAAACGAGAAAGCTTCTTGCATGACTGCCTGCTCCTGTGATCAGAGCTCAGGCAAAGGGCAATAGTCTTAGTAGCATAAAGGGTTTTATTTTAGGATCTGAAAGGAAGCCTTAGGGCCTTTTCCTAGTGGGTAACTGCTCCATTGGATGGAAGGGAAGTTCACGAAGGTGGCCAGTCCAGCATGGAGATGTGTAGCCATTTCAGACAGTCATTTGCCATAAGTGATACCTAAGCAAGGAAGAAACAGCTCAAGTAATTTAATTTAAAGCTGGGTGTTTGGGAAAATGTGAAAATATTGAAAATATTCCTTCAGTGTCTATTTACTTCTACTGTGCCATAAAGGAAGGAGCATAGAACACTGCTGCTTGCCTTGGCAAATGAGTAGAAAGAGGCAAAACCGATGCTCAAGGCAAGGCAGCTCTCACACATCATGAACCCCAAGGGGCTTTTCCAACAGGTTTGCACAAGCAGAATTGACTTTCAGTAAGGAAACAAATGTTCACCACTCATTATTTGCTATAATCTCTAGCTTAGAGAAGTAACCTGCTGTGGGAGAGCAGCACTGAATTCAGGAACTGGAAATTGAGCTGCAAGAGTTGACAGGTTGTCAGGGTGACTCTGTGCAAGTGGTGGTCCTGAACCTAGCTCCCTCTGTCAACAACCCGAGAACAAATAATGCAAGACAGAGCAAAGCAGACTGCTGTAAGTCATTCTTACTGTCCCCCTTAGAGGTACCTGTGAGTGGCCACTGCTTCAAATAGCCAAAGTTCAAAGTTCTTCCTGCTTAAGTGTTTATAATTTGGTTCACTTACTTTCTAAAAATGTATGTAGTGCTTTTTGGATGCCCTGTGAATGTGCATGTGAACTGGAAAGAGTTCTGAAAGGAAAACTGACCACACAAAGTGCTGTGACCTGCCAGATTCACCAGTGTTAGGGTGTACTTTAGTACTTTCCCTTCTGCAAATTTTAAACCAGAAGAAAAAGAAACAGATCCACAAGCTAGCCACAGAGGCTGCAATGCTTTCTCTCCATTTCCTACCTTTATGAGAAAGCTGGTATCTATCATCCTCTGATAAGTGGACTGCAACTTGTGGAAGAGCAAAGCACTATCTGTTTGTGTCTCTATTATAAGGCCTAAACCCCTCAAACTGCAGAGATACACATTCTCTACAAACACATTAGAGGCAGCACACTTCGCTCCCAAAGCCCTGAAACACAAAACAAAAAGATATGAGAAAATATTTTATCACCTTGATGCCACAGATGGGGAACTGAGCCAGCTCAGAGCTATACTCCACAATACAGGATCTGATCTCTCCTTCTCTACCATGTGCCTCAGGAGAAACTGAACTCAGAAAAGCTGAAAATAAGGAAAAACAGCACACAAGAAGATTGCAGCAGAGGTGCAATTACTGGTAACAATAAATAAATAGAGAAAGATAAAGAAATAGATTGAAGTCATGCAAGAGCCATATGATAAAAGTCATGAGAATTCAAAAGCAATTCAAGGAAGCAAATGAAGAGTACAATTAACTGGCTTCGGGGACACAAATGAATGCTGAAAAATCAAGTGCACACCTCAGTGAGGATTTGGAACGCACAAGGAGAACATCCCCCTTCCACAAGGTGATGAGCCAAGCATGTGAAAAACTAACCCCTTCAGAGACAGATGATGTGCCTTCAGCAGTCCACACAAGGGTGTAGATGAGATGTGCCCAGCTTCAAGACACCAGGGTTTTAAAGAGCATGCATAACCTGGTATAAGGGGCATTGTCCAACAGTGGTTACTTGAAAAATTGAAGTTTCAAGCTTAATTTGTCAAAAGCACAACTTGACTTCTTTTCTGCCTCAGCCTTAAGTCAGGGTTTGCTTCATTAACAAGAGTCAAGAAGCAACTTTCAATACTTTGAAATAATGGTAGATGATCACCTTCTAGGGACCTTCTAGGATCACTACCTAGGATATCTCTCTAACTGACACAAAATTATGGGGGGTGGGGAAACCCCACCATATGGAAGGCAGCTAAGTGGGAGTGAGACATTTAAAGCAGAGTGAACAGATTTAAACCTAACATTGAGACCCCATTTCAGTCATTTAGCATTTGCATGCAACATCATGCCCAAATATGCTTTTAAGAACACCTCCTAGCAGGGATGGAAAGGTTTACAGAATGAGTCTGTAAGTGCCTGATGCCTGTGGCATCTTGCAGCTCCAGCAAGGCAAGAGAATAACTCATCACAAATAATTCTCACATTCTTGCAGGTTTTGTTCTGGTTATTGGATTGGTGACTTTCTACCGCATCGGACCCTACACCAACCTCTCTTGGTCTTGCTATCTGAACATTGGAGCCTGTCTTTTGGCCACGTTGGCAGCTGCTATTCTCATCTGGAACATCCTTCACAGGCGTGAGGACTGCATGGCACCCCGGGTCATCGTCATCAGCCGTACCCTGACCGCTCGCTTTCGCCGTGGCCTGGAAAATGACTATGTGGAGTCACCGTGCTGAGAGGGGGACATGAAAGGGGAAAGGTCTCCAAGGAGGTCTGCACTGGAGTTGTTTTCTATAAATATATGTTATAATTTAAAAGTAAGGGTTGAAAGACATCACAACGCTCACTCTTGTGGGCAAAGGCCCTCAGCTACTATTTGGATGGGCTCCATCTATATATATATATGTATAAACCACAATTTTATATATATTATATTAAATTGCCCTTTCCCTCTGCTGTACAGCACAGAATGTTGGATTGTCAGAATCCTGACAGAGCTTCACCGCTAAATGTCAGCAGGGTCAGCTGTAGCAGACACAAAGTATATGCAATGAGACTATAGGAAAGAGGCAACCAAACACATTTTCTCTGTCTGTGTAAAGTTATCCTGCTCCCTAATAATAATGTCAAAACCTATAGGAGACCAGTGACAACAGCTTTGGAGCTAACAGGCAATCTAGGAAAGCAGAAAACTCACAATAGAATAAGTGATGATTTTAACAGCTGTTTAATTTCATGGTTCTTTAGTCCTTCCATCCACCTCTCTTCAAGGAGCTTCTCGTTAGCTGCCACATCTGCTCCCCAGCCACAGCATAGCCCAGACAGTAAAAATCAAAAGCAACCTTAACCATTCTAACTGTAAAGTAAGGGAGTGCAGAAGGGTCAGGTTGCCTTTTTTCAGACACTTTTGTATCCTGAGACAAAGGTTGGGTTTCTCCTACATGTCAGCAGGCATGCCATTAAAAATGAGAAGGGTACGCAGCCAGAGTGGGCCATGCATGTTGCTGAAAAATCCACATCAGGGTCTCAACGAGGGAGGTACCTACAGAAAGTCACCTGGATTTCCTAACCATCACAGATACTATCAATGTGCATTATTGGAAGTAATTACTAAGCACAGATATTCCAGCTCAAATAAATTCCTCTTCTTCCCAGCTTGCCTTAAGATTTGCTGGGACGGTTTCAGATCGGAGCGCTATATGTCAGGACACTCTGTTCTGCCCAGCAGTGTTCAGAGGCACAGAGCACACTGAACATTGGTAAATGTATCTGTCACTCAGACACTGCCATCTAACAAGACACATAGAGAGCACTTAAGCATGAGATTGAAAAAAGACCTGCCTGGTAACTTAATATGGTAATGAAATGACAAAAATTAGTACCTTTGGAACTAGGCAAAATGTTTCTACGCCTGACCCTGTAGAAACACAGGGGCTCACGAAAGTCATGTGCACAGCACATTCCAAAGAAAAGAAAAACAGGTCAGAAACTTATGTGAAATACTCAGGATGCAGAAAGTTGAGGCAGACTCAGATGTTTCTGAACTCTGAGGATGCTACAGTAACTGATGGGTTTGGAGGATCACGAGCGGCGAAGGTTACAGATCCTGCAGGACTGTTGTGTTGCTCCCAGCTGAGCGCACTGCTTTTCTCCTTTATCATCATTTCCAGCATACTTTCCTACCCTTTGTTAAAATGTGATCATCAAGCTGGCTCTTGAGTTCTGTTCTGCACTCAGTTCTGATGTGATAAGAAACTCGGCCCCAGACTGCCGCTCTGCACCGTGTCCCAAGGGAGCAACGCTCTGCAGAGACTGATGCTCTAGAACAGCTGCACCGCTCTAGAGCGCCAGGGTAGAAGACCAGAAAGCTGACAAAGAGTTTCTTCTAGCAGTAGGTTTGTAAAAACCAACTAAGATTTGTATTCATTTGCCTGCATTAGTTTCTGGAAAATATTTTCTAGAAATAATATGCTATGATTAATTGCAGGGTTTTTTTTTAGAGAATAAACTATGGGAATATTTAAAAGACATTATTTCTTCTAATATTGCAATATCCATATTATAATAATGTACATTTACAGTTAAAAAAAAAAAATCAGCTATGTGGGTGGCAAATCTGTAATACTCAGTATTACTGTGATTATTTTAGGTGTATAAATAAAGGTGCGAATGTTCATTGCCTTCTAGTGATAACGTGAGCTCTTTGCCATTCAGACACAGAACAGCGTTGCCTTCATCTGTCATGGCTCACTGTTTCCTGTTTAGTGAGAAAGGATCCATGGAGCTTGCAAGATCTTGCAGACAATGAATAAGCAGAGAACATATTAAAATGTCAGCAGGATAAGGAGATTCCATCTCTTTTTAGGAATGAGAAGGGGAATGAAATCAGAGAGGAAATACAGCAGGGGATTCGGGAGGATCAAAACTTGGTACCGACCTTTAATGAAAATAAGCTGTACCCATGACAAAATCCATGCAAACAACATTTGATACCTTTTTATCAGCTTGATGGATTTGAAGGCTTCATCCATGTCCCCAGCAGTCAGGTAGAAGCTGAAGTTCAGCATGGCGTCCCGGGTAGTCTTATCACAGTCTCCCAATCCAGCAAAATCTCTCATGGGTCTTCTGGCAACCATCTGAGAGACCTTTATTGAGCCAGACTCCTCTTGTCCTTTCTCAGCTTCTCCCAGCTAAAATGAGAATGTTATCATTTAGCTATCAAGCAGGGTGAAACTTGCTCTTTCCTACGTGTCATTAATTACATTATTTCCCACTACAGCCCAAGTTTTCTGCTTCTGCAGGACTGTGATCAACAGTGACAACAGCTGCAGAGTTTCAGAACTTTCTAGAAAATGCCACAGAAGAGGTCAGCATATTGTCACTAACAACCAGAGGATGTCAGTGATGGTCTGGAGATCAGTAAAATCCTACAGGAGAGGCAGCCTCCACTGACTGAAGTTATAAATAATATAAATCAATAATAATTACAAGTAAAATGTGTTATTACATAATTTTGACTACAATAGCAACTATTATGTTAGGTCCACAGATTTCTGGAGATTTCTCTATGGTTAGTCTCTTCTCAAAGAGAGGAGTCTGCTGTTCTGAAAATTAACTGCATAGACCCAATCCTTTTATTCTTGCCTTCACATCAAGCTTATGAATACTAAAGCTCAGATTCAAACTCTTCCCCATACAATTGGCAGTTCTGGAGCTACTGGAGCTTCAGTGATACTTTCACCAGTCACTGAAGAGAAACTCAAAGTCATTTAACCATTATTCAGAAAAAGAATAAAGTCAACCATCAATAGCAGATGATCTGTCTAGAGTATAGCAAGGGAACTTGCACAAGCAAAACAGAGTAGAGGATCATCTGAGTCATGAAGGACACCAGGATTTCACACACCCTTACTGCACAGTAAGATGAGGTAATTCAATATTAAAGCTATAGAAAGCAATTTTTAAAAGGACTATGATATTATTCTATTTGATACAATAAAGAGACAAAATCTCAAGTGCAAATGCTTTTGAATACAGCTTGGGGAATTTATGGACCCAGGGCAGAAAAGGCATTCTAATGAATAAGTAGAAATCCTGGAATGAAACTTGGTCAAAACAGACTTGCTGCACCAGCTCAGTTTGCTATATTCAAGGCAGAGACTGTTCAGATATTAAACCACCTTCTCAAAGTGAATTATTACCCAAAAAGTATCTAGTGGTTAAGAGTAACCTGCCAAAGGGAGAAAATGAACACAGATGAGGGAAAAGGAGAGAATGAAGGAAGAGGAACAAAATAATGCAGATACTTACAGGAGCATAGACACATCCCCTCCGAAAAAGCAACTAATGGCAGCAAGCATCCATACACAGTTTAAAAGCAAAAAGGAAAATAGAGAAATAATATCAAAGTAAAATAGTATGAGGCATGATGGGGGAGGAAGTGTAAACAGCCTTCATTTCCTCCAGGATGCAAAGAATTCTTTATCTGAGCTGCCAACGATTTTGGATACCTATTCAAGTTTAAGAAGGTAAAGCTTGGTATTTGTAGCACACAGGCATTTGCTTGATACAGCAAAGTGAGAACTCCTGCTCTCTGTGGGGATTAAGCTTCATTCCAACAAGGAAGTGGGCTGCTTCTGCTGAAGCTAGTAGGAAATATCCCCTCTTACAGCCTTCATGAAATTGACACACACCCCCTCCATACTTGTAATAAGGCATGATGGCTACACAAAGTAGAAAAAGGATCTTCTTCAGATCCTTTTTAGTTACATCCCCTCTGTAGCCTGTGCTTGTATGCCACATCCACTTTACAATGCCCATGAAAAGCCATTTCAGTACAACTTCCACAATCCTTCCAAGTACACCCACGTTAGAATTATCTTTATGTCACCTCTACATGTGATGCAACAACTGCCCTTGGCATTGCTCTGCTCATTGAAGACTCGGTTTGGTTAAATTAGATCCCTGAATGGCAAAAAGTCTGAACTTATGGGATGAGAAAGAATTATAAAACATTTCCTCACCTTTTTTGCAAAGTAAAAATGTGGTACCTCTACACCCAGAAGAACCTGGTAGGATGAAGGCAATGGAAAGCTGTCCTGAAGCAAAAGGCCATGCTCTTCAGTATTGAAGAATGATATAATCCAAACATCCACCTGGAAAAGGAAGTAAAGCATTGTTTTGGTTTTATGCTGCAATATCCTTCTTTCATTTTGTTTTTATTTTCCACATTCATTTGGCAGAAGCCTCTCTTGAAAATAACATGAAACAGACACTCACACACAGCTGCTGGAGAGGGCAAAGCTGCACGCTTCCTCCCCATAGTAAGTAGCCAACAACCCATCCAATGCTGCAGGCTGTGTTCCTGCTGCAAAGGGGGCTCCACCTCTGCCTCTCAGCAGCCAACAATCACCAACCATACAGAGGGAAGTCCCTGGCACACACCTGACTCAGGTGGAAAAGTACTCCCAATTGTTTTCAACAGTTATTTCTTTTTAAATACTCTATTATTTCTCTTATAATTTCATTGTAAGGGTGACAGAACCCTGGGGCACGCTGCCAGAAAGGCTGTGGAGTCTCCAAGTCTAAATGAAGCATTTATTTCCAACTCAAGTTAACCAGACCTCTTATTTCTTAAAGGATAAGGACACAGTTAAACCTTCTGTTGAATAAAGGCCAAAAAGTAAGCTGCTCTCCTTTGGTATCTTTTTATTTTTCATCTTTATGTAGAAGCCAAGTATTTTTATTTGTTTACATTTAGAATACGAGGTTGAAGTGTTCTTTGGGTTTTCTTTCTAGAAGACCCTAGCAAGGTCTTTTGAGATATCCCTAGTCCATTCCCCCTTTCTATCTTCATTATCCTGTGATTCTCCCAAAGTCATTTCAACCAAGAGAAGAAACAAAGAGCTTCCTATCTCTAGCTGAAAGAGCCTTTACTAGAATCACAGAATCAGTAAGGCTGGAAAAGACCTCAAGGATCATCAAGTCCAACCTGTCACCACAGACCTCATGACTAAACCATGGCACCAAGTGCCACGTCCAATCCCCTCTTAAACACCTCCAGGGATGTTGACTCCACCACCTCCCTGGGCAGCACATTCCAATGGCAAACAACTCTCTCTGGGAAGAACTTTCTCCTCACCTCCAGCCTAAACTTCCCCTGGCACAGCTTGAGACTGTTTCCTCTTGTTCTGGTGCTGGTTGCCTGGGAGAAGAGACCAACCCCTCCTGGCTACAACCTCCCTTCAGGTAGTTGTAGGCAGCAATAGGAGACTTCAAATCAATGGAATATTTATGAAGGGCAGGCAGTTCTGTTCAGACAAAATGGGAAGGGCTGCTACAAGCACATTAGTGTGTGGGAAGTGGGGAAGAAGTGTTAGTCTGAAGAAAGAAATCTTTTACTGATCTCCCCAGATTGAAATATTTTTTCCTCATGTAACAAAAAAAATAAAGAAAGAGAGTTTGTGGAGTACCATCAAGAGGTACACTGTCTGTCCAGCAAAGCAGATGCTATGGAGTGATGGGAAGAACACTTCACTCTTCACCTGAATGCTAGGCTCCCTATTACTCTATCAAGTTAATTCTTGCTGCTAAAAGTGGACTCAAGACAGAAAATCTGCATTATTTTAAATGAGAGTAAACAGCAAACCTCTGTGCTATCAGCTCACCCACTAACAGCTCCTGAAAAATCATACTCCAGAGAGGAGCCTGCATTATGATGGTCCTTGAAATTCTAGCACAGACTAAGAAATCTCCCCTTTTTCTTTGTCACTGTATTCAAGCTAGGGCTTAAGCAAAAAGCTAATGCAGTGACTCTCAAGCCACAGACACCAGAAACATCCTTTCACTCCTCATTTTCATACAAGGCAATGCATACTACCTACTCCCATGCCCTAAATGAAGGGCCAATGATTTATTACTTGGCTAGAGAACCCCATATAAAACAAGGTAAAACAAACAAAAAAGAGACCATACTGTGCCCTCAGGCTGGTTTCTCTTCTCATCTGGAGGTTGTGGGCCTGTTTCAAGAACTGCTTCACATACAAAAAGCTTTGGTTCAGTCTGGTCCCAGAAGTGGCAAGTAGGGATGTGACTGTGCAACTCTGGATACTCCACAACAGACCTAACAAAAGAGAGGAAAAAAAGCTGTAGAAAGGGAGACAAAATAATCGCAGCCTACCCAGTGCATGAGTGTAAACAAAATAGAATCATAGAATCAGTCAGGGTTGGAAGGGACCACAAGGATCATCTAGTTCCAACCCCCTGCCATGGGCAAGGACACCCCACACTAGATCAGGCTGGCCAGAGCCTCATACAGCCTGGTCTTAAACACCTCCAGGGATGGGGCCTCAACCACCTCCCTGGATAACCCATTCCATGGCTTCACCACTCTCATGGTGAAGAACTTCTTCCTCGCATCTAGCCTGAATCTCCCTATTTCCAGCTTCATTCCATTCCCCCTAGTCCTATCACTACCTGAGATCCTGAGAAGTCCCTCCCCAGCCTTCCTGTAGGCCCCCTTCAGATACTGGAAGGCCACAATGACGTCACCTCAGAGCCTTCTCAGTGATGATTTTCAGATGCTCAGTTCTCTATACCAGCACCTCTGCATTGTGACATCAACCACACACCTCCTCCTCCCTCCTGCCACCACACACATGGCAATGCCACTTTCACTTTGCTTTCTATACACTAATCGTGGCTAGAGGAGATAAAGCATTTCAGTAGAATAAAGCTGGTGCTGTCACAAAATACAACTACTCATCCATACTCCCCTGAGATGAGATTAACCCAGAAGTACTGGAACAGCCTTCAAACGATGGATCTTGGCACATGCTACCAAGGTAGGAATTGTCACATGAGGACTACCTCAGCTCTACTTTCTTATGGGCTTTACAACCTGCCCCAAGATGTTATTGCTAGCTCTGCCAGGATAAAGGTAGTTGGGTACACTGATGTACCTTTAAATGAGCAGTAAAAAGAGTTTCTAGCATGTGTCTCACATTCCAATCAAGATAAGCAGCAATCACAGGAAGTCCCAGCTACAGAATTGTGATTCGACTCTTGGGGAAATAACACAAGGAATTAGTTTGTAATTTCAGGCAACAGATCTCTCTCTGCTGAGAGTTCAGCAGACCTGCTGGACATGCAGCAGGACTGATGCTTTGAACTGCTGAATTTCTCAGTGCTGGGGGTGCTGCAGCACGGGGACTGTAGGCTCTAGGTATGCCACAGCTCCTTTCCTCAGTACTCTACTGGAACATGATGCTGTGGATGTGGAACTCCAAGGCCCTGTGAGAAAGCACATTCAGCACAGGCCCTGCAGCCTGGGAAATCAGTTCAAGCAAGACACAGCTACCTGCTTCTTTCTGGCATTTGGATGCCAGAGGCAAGTTAGGACTCCAGACACACAGAATTAGACTGCTTTAGGCTTAGGATTCTTTGGAAAAAATACTGAATCTAAATAGATATTATTAATTTTTGTTAAGAAAAAGAGAGGAAACTAAAGATATTATTAAAATCCTTTTCTCATTTGCTGTCATCACTGAAGGTGGGGAGAATAGGAGGAGGGCAGGAAGGCAGATTAAGGGAGAGGCTCAAAGGGATGCAGAAATACACAGTATCTATTCATGCCACTGAATTCAAGCTAAATTACTCTCACCCTGGAAAACAGTGTTTATGCAAAAAAAAAAGAACTTGGGACTGTTTAGATGCTGCCTCAGGAGAGAGAAAGAAGGGGAAGAAGTATAAATTACTATTAATTTTTTGGTGGAACTATTCATTCCAGCTTCAGGGAACTCAAAACTGAGTCACAGATAAATGGCTTCACCACCCACCCATCCAGCATTTACACATCAGTGAGAGCATTACCAGCTTCTGGGGGCCTCTGTTGGGCTACACAACATACTGCACTTGAAAACAACTTCCTCACTGCTCATTATGGTGTTTACATACCTGATCAAGTCATAAACCCCCAAAGTTGCACTGTCCTTAACTCCTGATGAGCTGGGCAGTTTCTCCTGGCTTTCACTGACAAGGAGAATAAGGGGTTTTTTTTCCCTGTAGCAGATAGCATCTCTAAAAGCAAACCACCTTCTCCTGTCACACTGTTTTGTCTCAAGAAAGGCATTCAGAAAAACTATTGTAAAGTCACATAGGAATTGGTCCCATAACATTCCACTGCACTTCCATTCAGAATCACTAGTTCAGTGCTTTTGCTGTCTTGCTGCTGGCATTTCTACTGTACTCACTGCAGAACAGTTGGTATGAATACAAAGCTGTCAGTTCTAACCAGGCATCTCATCTGGTTTTATCCATTCTGTAATGGATTTGAAAACAAATTTTTTTTTTTTGGTAGGAGGAGCTTCCACATGTCCTCTTTTCAGTTCCTAACTTGCAAATCCATATGGAAGGGTAGCTTCCCAAGACTTTCCTTTATTTTAAGAGCTGGATCCTAATTCCAGTCAAATAATACCTCCATACACATCCTCCCTTAACAGCCAGTCCTCCTCTTGGACACCTCCTGAGCCAGAGATGGCTTCCACATACCCTGTAACTCTCACTGCATTTCTCATCCAGGAATTTGTCCAATACCCTCATGAACCTTTCCTTTATCATCTCTAACTTCCTTTAGCTCAGCTCTGTGTTGTCTGAAGAACTGCCTCCTCCTGTTTATTCTGAGCTTGCTCTCTAATACGTCCTAGTTCACATACTGGAAAAGGGATGCAGGCTGCTGTATATACAATGCACCAGTTTTAATTAATCCTTTAGAAGTAAAATAGATTGATACAAGCTCCTACACAAAGACAGAGGAATGCCAGTATCAAGGTCTTGCTTGTCTTCATAGGGCAGATTCCTATACTAAATCCAAGTAACACTCCTTGAAATCAATGATTCTTACTTGTCAATGCATTGTCCAGAAGAAAGTTTCTTTCTACCATTTCGCTGGTCAGCCTTGAAATCAAAGAGGGTAGCTTTGTCCATTTCAACATCATAGAAACAGATCTTGGAATCAAGGTTTCCATCAGCCTACAAGAAGGGAAAACAAAAATTGCTGAAGCACACAGCCAAAAAAAAAAAAGGCGTCTTCATCTCATCCAATGCGTTCAGTTCTCTTCACTGGTGATCACAGAAGCACATCCTTTGGAAGAAACATCTTTTGCTGGTTTTCTACACTAGCAAGTTAGCCTTTGATTTTTTTTAAATGCTACCAAGTAGCTTTTCTAACTAAAATATTGCCTCATTTTGGGTTGTTCCCCCTCACAAAACCTACAAAACCTTAACACAGCTTAATTCTGGTATTTAGTTATGTGCTTGAACATGACGTGTCAAGGCCAAATTCACTTCTCAGAAAGAAACCTCCATGTTCAATGCAGTGCATCTTGTGTCTTGAGTAAGCTTCTTGATCTACACCAAGCCTGTGAAGTGATGATCAGGTCACAGGGCAGTAAGCAAAGGCTGTGCCTCACCTTGCTGACGAGGATGCTGACTTTATTGCCATTAGCATTGCACTTGACAGACGCAATGCCTCCAAGGCCTGGGAACAGCTCAGAGAAATTCCTGCTGTTGCAGTGCACTTTTGCCTCTCTGTGAAAAGGAATAAGCTTAAATCACATGGTGGCAAGCAACTGGCAAAACCTATTAGCAAAAACCATTTTTCAAACTCTGGGTAAGGCTTTTACAAACAGTCCATTTCTATGGCACCACTGCCCCAAACGTGACCTAGCATTTTCCTTTCTTTATTTCAACTCTTCTGAGATGAAGACCTTGTTCAAGTCACCAGCAGAAATATGTGACATTCTTGTCTTGACCTTCCATAAATTCTCCAGTCACATTCAAAGGTACACAAATACCCCTCTACAATATCCTCTTTTAAAAACTGTTACGTGTCCCATGATTTAACAACTCCATGTCTCTTCCCCTGCCTTAGGGATAGGCCATCAGCTCTCACATGTGCTGCCTCAAGATTCACAGGAGCTATCACTTTTCTTCAGATCATAAACAGCTCAAGATCCAGAAATATGCCCTCAGTTATAAACATGTTTCTAAAAGGCTTATCAATACCTGCGAGAGAGATCAAAGATCTTGAAGTGAGCCAAATCTGTTCCCACAGCCAGGAAATTTCCACAGACATCCAAGAGGCAAGGATTGCCCTCTGCTTCAGAAAACATCAGCAGCTGCTTCACTGTGCCCTGAGAAGAAATAGGCAGTTCCCAGTTTGCATGTTCAGGGTTCCACTAGAAGGGACTTATTTTGTCACTGAGTTAAGTAACTAATGGCTGAACATCTGTTAGACAAATCATTACCAGCAGCCTGAGAGGAGCTACACACACAGGGTTGCTACCAATGCAATCGGTGTTTCAAGTTGGAAAATGGATGCACAGCTGCCAAAAGTGTCAACATTAAGAGGCAGCCTTCTGCAACAATTTGTTCTTCAATAAGACTTTTTTTCCCCAGCTAAGAGTGATACAGAAATAGAAGCCCCTGAAGGTCCTTAAGAAGGAGGGCATTGAGGGAATGGACCAAGTACAGAGAAAAGCAAAGCAGCTGGTGAAGGGTCTGGAGAGGAGGGCTGGTGAGGAGCAGCTGAGGGAACTGGGGGGTTTAGTCTGGAGAAGTAGAGAGTAGTGAGGTCTCTCCTCAGTCTCCTCAACTCCCTGAAAGGAGATTAGAGCCAGGTGAGGGTTGGTCTCTTCCCCCTGGTATCAGGTGATAGAAGGAGAGGAAATGACCTGAAATTGTGCCAGGGAAGGTTTAAGTTGGAGATGAGGAAAAATTTCTTTGCTGCAAGAGTGACCAGGGATTGGAACAGGCTGCCCAGCAAGGTGGTGGCATCACCATCCCTGGAGATGTTCAAGAAATGTGTGCCCATGGCACTTTGGGATATGGTTTAATGGGAATGGTGGTGCCGGGTTGGTGGCTGGACTCAATGATCTTTGAGACCTTTTCCAACCCAAACCATTCTATGATTTTATGATTTCTTTAGAGTTGCAAAATACATATACATATAACTTAAATCAGCCCTTATTGTGAGAAATTTCCCCTGTTCCAGACTACATAGTGTTTATTTCTTAACTAAATCATGTATCTCAGAACTCTGACAATCACATTTCTCTTTTTGGTCCTCGTGCAGTAGCAAAGGCTACAAAGTTTAAGCAAAAGATTTTGCAGGAATACAGAATGTGCAGGAGATATTTTTCATTATCTTGTAAGAACAATCAATATGTTCATTTTCCTGCCAACAAGATAGATGTTCAACCTGCATGCAGTTTGGATCCTCTTAAAGTCAGACCCGGTGTTCTTTCACAAACACTTTCTAGTCACAGTGCGGTGGCATTTAAAGTGCTTTGTAAAGAACACAAAATGTCAAAGGTCTTCCTGCTGAATCAGGACAAAGGCAGAGTTAATAGATTTATAGAACACCCACTGAAGCTGTTAACACCAATCTTTGAAATCAATGTGACATAGTCATTCCTTCATGACTTCATCAGCCCTTACCTGCCAGGTGCGGACCTGGACCCGATATGGCTCAACTGTGTACAGATTGTCTCCGTGCATGGCCAGAACTGGAGAGTCGCAAAGAAAAGAGCCTGGAACAATCACAAGAAAGCTATCACTACACTAAACAGAGCTTTTAAAAGGTAAAATACCCAAACAAAATACCACCACCACCAAACCCAGCAACAAAGGAATTCTGACTCAGAGCAATCCATTTCCACTACCTTACAGTAATCCCTTCCAACCCCCAGCATTCCATGATTCTCTGAAGTCTTAGTGAAATATATTCAGTGAACAAAGCACAGATGCAGGAGCTGGTATTTGAGTTCTGTTTCTGGTGCTGATTTTTAGCTCCTATCCTCTCTGTTCTGCAAAAATAGGAATATGAAGACTGTTAATAATATTTTCCACTTTGCACTTGTGATTATGGTCTGTCAGCTATCACAGAATTGTTTGGGTTAGAAAAGACCTCTAACGTCATCGAGTCCAACCATCAACCTGAGACCACCATGGCCATTAATCAAAGAATCAGCCAGGGTTGGAAGGGACCACAAGGATCATCTAGTTCCAACTCCCCTGCCACGGGCAGGGACACCTCACACTAGATCAGGCTGGCCAGAGCCTCATCCAACCTGGTCTTAAACCTCCAGGGACGGGGCTTCAACCACCTCCCTGGACAACCCATTCCAGGGCTTCACCACTCTCATGGTGAAGAACTTCCTCCTCACATCCAGTCTGAATCTCCCCACCTCCAGCTTCATTCCATTCCCCCTAGTCCTATCACTACCCACCCACCCTAAAAAGTCACTCTCCAGCTTTCTTGTAGGTACCCTTCAGATACTGGAAGGCCACAATAAGATCTCCTTGCAGCCTTCTCTCCTCTGGACTGAGCAGCCCCAACTCTTTCAGTCTGTCCTCACAGGAGAGGTGCTCCAGCCCTCTGATCATCCTCATAGCCCTTCTCTGGAAGTGCCATTCATCCATCACAAATGAAAAGCAGGTGTTAACTTTGAAGGAGAACCACTGCACCCCCACTCAGTGTTCCAAGTCCTACCTGCACTTATGAAGTCATCTCCCGAATGTTCAAAGACAGTAACTTGCTTCCCATTCCAGAATGCCACAGCATCCTAATCCAACCAAAAAAAAAAAAAAGCAAAAGAACATATGCACCTTCAGTTTCTTCTGGAATCATGAAGGAATTCATGCACTAGCACAGCAAGACCTTCCACATAAGAGCCACTATTCATTAGCTCCTCTGCATGTGGCCTAGGAAGGCTTCTGGTAACTCTAAAGTTCCGTGGTCAGCACCCAGAAAGTTACAGAGTCACTGTGCCACCTGAAAAATCAGCTCCACCACAGCATCATAACAAAGTGTCCATTATACAATAAATTGAGCATCAAAGCAGGTTTATATTAAAGACTTTCAGTTTGGTCTCCATAAACCTAACAATGAAGCAAATCAATTAAGCCCGCCCCCCCCCCCCCCCCCCCCCAATTAACCTTAGTAGCGAAGACTCCATTAACTTTCGCATCAACATGGAGGCTGTGCGTGATTCCTGTGCTGAAGGTGGTCACGTTGAACAGGTTGGGAGACACCTGTACCACAGCCACTTGCTGATGAAAGTGAGACAACATGGCCTGCTCACTGAGGATCACCACAGAGCTGATGTTGTTCACTGCCAGCAGGTTTTTTCGGGAGCCCCACTGCACGCAACGGGAAGAGCAGAACCAAAAAATATAAAACAAGAGAACAAACCACAACAATTTCATCTCAGAGCTGAAACAGTCCCAGCAATGTCAGGACTGATGACAAGGGGGAGAACAGAATAAGCATTTTTATACATATGCAGAGCCCTACTATCTAAAAACAGCTACAGTCAATGACCAGGGCTTCTCCATAATAGTGACCACAGTAGCCTGTTTCATACAGACCACCTCCTCCTCTGATGGGTGTGAAGTCCTGCCAACAGGTAAGACGACTCTTTCAGGTCTTACCTTTATCTGAGTGACATTTCCTTCAAGTTCTGTAGGTGCCTGCAGCCTCCACTTCTCCTTGCCCTCCAATGCCCGTACACTCTGAGCGGATCCTGCTGCTTTCCTCCACATAGCTATTCTCCCTTTGTTGGTACCAGCTGCTAGAAGACCTGCCATTCACAAACCTTTTAGGCATTTCATATCTTATGCTTCAGAAAAACAAACCCACAAAGCAGCAAGCCTAGCTCTGGTTTTGAGGTACTGAGAAGCCTTTGCCTAGCAGCATCCATTTCTTTGCCTTGCTGCAGACCAGCATTCTAGTCCTGAACTGAAGACACTTTCTGGGGGAAAAGCGGCAGAAGTTTCAGGTAGCAAGGCCCCTGTACTAAGCTACCAGATGAAGTGATCTTTTAAATTTATCAGACAAGGATTTCATTTTAACCATTTACTTTTGAATAGCTGGTCTTGTAGTCACCATGGGCAAGTCACCATTGAGAGCTGTTCTAGCAGACTAGCTATGCCTACCCTGGCAAAGAAGGTGACACTGTCATGGATTGACTTGAACCTCCTTGCATTAAAGCATGCAGAAAATATCAGTTCTAAGGACCTGATGTGCACACAATACATGCTTGATTAGTTCTGCTTTGCATTAGCTCTGGTGTGGGCTTGTAGACTCTCAGTGGAGAGCATTAGGTGTACTCCAGGAGCACTTGTACCAGTTCAGTGCCATCAAAAGGAATCCAGGTTGCATGCAATGAGACAACCTCACATTGAGGCCAAGTGTGGTGAGTCTGGTCTCAGGGCACCTTCAGAAGCACACTCCTGATTGCAACTTCTACATCACATGCTGATACTGAAACCTTCAGTAACAAGATAAATACACTGAAATGAATACAGGATACTGAAGGCTGAGGTGTGACAAGGTTGAAGACCCAGAGCTCACAGCTGCTGTGTTATTTCTCACCTCTAGCACTGCAGTATGAAACACAGTTAATGCATTCTCCTGCCTCAAAGCCAAACTGCACATCTGGAGAGAGCACATAGTTCTCATCCCGCTCCAAATCCCAGAACCTAAGGCACACAAAACAAGAGTGTTAACAACACTTTGCCTTCCACATGTCTTGCTAAACACAGTCAAGAGGATGCTGTACACAGCATTGATTTCCTATTTCCATAATGTCTAGATCACTCAATTTTTTAAATTAAATTGCCAGCAGCTTCCCCTGGAATGTGAATTTCTTAACCATCTCCTTCCTTTTCCTTTGACTTTTCAATCTGCAGAATGTTTTTTTATATTCTCTTATGAATAAATCAGTCAGAAGCAAAACCAGCTTTGAGAAAAAAAATTGGAGCTCTAGTTGCATTTTTCCTCCTCCCTTCTTATACTTCCTCCTCTGTTTTAAGAATGTTCCTTGGTTAACCAGTACAATACAATAAACCAGGTTGGAAGAGACCTTCAAGATCATAGCATCCAACCTATCAACCAATCCAACCCACCCAAACAACTAGATCATGGCACCAAGCACCCCATCAAGTCTCCTCCTGAACACCTCCAATGATGGTGACTCCACCACCTCCCTGGGCAGTAGTCTTTCGGATTCCAGAAGCATTTTCCAGATCAACACATTTTCATTAAGCATATGCTTTCTTCATTGCTGGTCTTTGATATCCTCCAGAAAGTGAACTACTGATGACAATGAAATATTAATGGAACCTCCACCCCCCAAAAAAGTTGAACAGGTAGAGCAAGTCATAGTAAAGACAAGGAAAAAGAAGCAAAAAGGTAAAAACTACAGAGCCTGGTACCATAGCAGTATGGCAAAGTAACAGACTTGATTTAAAGAAGTAGGGCTAGAAGTAAGCAAAATACTTGTCTTGTATTACAGTAACAGTGAAACATCCTGAAAAGCAAGCACTTTTTTCCCCCCCATTGCTGATACCAGGGCTGTCCTAAGAATCAGGCAACAATGGAAAGAACAGCAAAGTGGCTATTTCAGGTAAAAATGCCACAGGGATGCATTTTCAGAAGAAACTAGTAACATGCAGAAACCAGCAGGTTTGGGTAGCACTGCCTGACAAAACACGATATAGCTATATACCAAGAATTCATTTCTGCCTGCAAGGAAACAGCCTTCTTGATTCATTCCTCTACTCATTTCCACAACAGTCAGAAAATCTGGGGAGTTTTTTCATTATTGCTTTAAAAACCTCCAGTTCAGTGAAACTTTCAGTGCATTGCAGACCATAAACCTTTCAGCTAACACTTTTCTCATAGGCAGCCAGAACAGCTTTAAAACAGGATCCTTACCTGAGGACTGCCTCGCCTAGTGCTGTAACGATGAGGCTATGGTCTATTAAAATGATGTCTGCACAGGGACCTGTCTTCCCACTCAACTTCACCTGTGATTCAGAAGTAAAGAAATTCATTTACAGGACATAGGAGGAACACAAAAAACCCAAGACAGTAAGCATCTGAATTGCCTAAGTTGGCTAAAAAGTTAAACTATAAGAATAACTAGACCTGTGTCACTTCAGACAGACCAGTAGTTTCTCTCAGACAGTGATCACTACCAAATCCATGAAGGAGATGTATAAATTTAACAAAAGAAACCTTGTAGTGGGCTAATTAAGTAGGTAAGAAGCAGAGATGTTTTTCCTCTTTTACTAGGCTTTCTCTTAGAATTTGATAGATTGCTTGGAAATGTGAAATACCAAATGTAGCTCTAGTCAAGAGCAAGCAATCATAGAATCAGAGTTGTCAGGGTGGGAAGTGACCTCAAGGATCATCTAGATCCAACCTCCCTCCCACGGACAGGGACACCTCAAACTAGATCAGGTTCCTCAGAGCACTCCTGCTCAGCCTTCTCCTGTCTCAGAAAGAAGGAGTATCTCAGGAAGGCAAAGATTTGGGTTCCATCCTGCAAGCAGTATTCTGCAAGAGTACATTATTTTCCTTAACTGAGCTAATTATAACTTCTGGATGAGATCAGTTTGGGTTTTGTCCCTGCACAGTATCTTTTTCGGCCACCTTGTTATCATTTGTGATTCTGTGACTTATGGGTTGCTATTCCTTAAAAACTTTCTAGCCTTTGCAGGTGTGAGGAGCACTTTCAGAATGTGAGAACTAAACCAGCTCTCACCAGCAACGAGGCTGGTGAGAGGCCTTGAGCACAAAGCCCTATGAGGAGAGGCTGAGGGAGCTGGAATTGTTTAGCCTGGAGAAGAGGAGGCTCAGGGGAGACCTTATTGCTCTCTACAACTCCCTGAAGGGAGGTTGTAGCCAGGAGGGTTGGTCTCTTCTCTCAAGCAACCAGCACCAGAACAAGAGGACACAGTCTCAAGCTGTGCCAGGGGAAGTTTAGGCTCGAAGTGAGGAGAAAGTTCTTCACAGAGAGTTGTTAGCTATTGGAATGTGCTGCCCAGGGAGGTGGTGGAATCACCATCCCTGGAGGTGTTCAAGGGGATTGGACGTGGCACTTGGTGCCATGGTTTAGTCATGAGGTCTGTGGTGACAGGTTGGACTTGATCTTTGAGGTCTCTTCCAACCTTGGTGATTCTGTGATTTGCAGGCAAAGACACTACCACCAAGAGCAGGTACTGCTCCTACTAATCTGAAAGACAAAACAGCTCAGAGGGACTGATGATAATAAAAGTCAAGGATGGGGTTTATCAGCTATTTATCCACAAGACATTTTAACAAGTATTTCATTATACTGGAATTTTCAATCCTTCTCTAATTCAGTAAGGCAAGATAAATGAAGTGTAAAAGGGTTAGCACAGGGTCAGAATGACAGAAACTAAGAGAAAAGACAAGAAAGCAAGATGAAAACCATCTATTCCAAGCTCAGCATTTACTCAAGGCATTATCTGAGAAACAAATATGAGAGTTGTAAGCAAAACAAGTAATAATTAAAAAACCCTAACAAATACTTCTAAAGATTAAACACTGAAACTTCACTCTGTGTTCTGACTCTTACCTTCATGATCTCTTCTGCCTCTCCCTCAAGGGTAACTGCAAGCAGAGACAACTGCAGAGTCTCTGTTATTACAACTAAAACATCTCTTTTCTCCATGAACAGAAGTTTTTGGACTTGACTGTCTGTGGACAGCACATGCTTTATCCTCCCTTTCTCATTCACATAATGCACAGAACCTGTAGTACATACAATCAAGGCATAGTTTTTAGTTTACAGTTAAATAAAACATTCCTCAAGTTCCTCATTCATTTTTATGAAACAAGTTTGGGCTGAGAATTCCAACTTTAAATTGCAGTTCATATTTAAGCCTTATGAAAACATTAACTGATTCTGAAGCTCTGACAGATCACTAACTAGATTAAGAACTAGGTCCAAAATAGATATGCCCAAATCAACCTAGACTGAAAGATGGGATCCATCCCAAAGGACCTGGACAGCCTGGAGAGGTGGGCTGAGGCGAATCTCATGAGGTTCAATGAGGCAAAGTGCAAGGTCCTACACCTAGGTGAGGGTAACCCTCAATAGCAATCCAGGCTGGGGGATGTCGAGATTGTGTGCATCTGGAGAAGGCACAAAGATAATCAGAGGGCTGGAGTACCTCTGCTATGGGGACAGGCTGAGGGATCTGGGGCTGTTCAGCCTGGAAGACAGAAGGCTTCAGAGACCTTAAAGATGTATTTCAGTATCTAAAGGGGGCCTACAGAAAGGCTGGGGAGGGGCTGGGAAGGGTCTCTGGTGATAGGACAATGGGCAACGTTTTGAAATCGGAGCAGGATAGATTTAGGTTGGATATCAGGAGGAAGATCTTCACAATGAGACTGGCAAGATACTGGAAGAGGTTTCCCAGGGATGTGGTTGAATCTGTTCCTGGAGAGATTCAAGGTCAGACTTGATGTGGCCATGGACAGCCTGACCTTAGTTGGAAGTGTCCCTGCTGACTGCAGGGGGCTGGGCAAGATGACCTTTGAGGGTCCCTTCCAACCCAATGCAATCTGTGAAGTTCGAAGGAGGCACAAGAAACATGTGGACAGCCACCTGCAGGAGACAGATCCTGGCCCTAGATGGAGCTGTGCACCACCACAACAGCTGCTCTGAGAGCCAAGCGCAGCTACTCACAGATTCTCTCCTTGCACATTTAAGTGCACCCTCTCTTTTCCATTTAAATGGTTTATATCTAGTCAAGAGGCTTGAAATTCAAAAACCAAATGAAGGTACAGCTCACTGTTCTGCAGCTGAACAGTGTCACTCCTGCAGTGTTCAGGAGAAGACTTGATGGGGTGCTTGGCTGCATGGTTTAGTTGTTGGGTGGGTTGGATTGGTTGATGGGTTAGACGCGATGATCTTGAAGGTCTCTTCCAACCTGGTGTATTGTATTGTATTATACTGATACAGATGATGGATTTCATTCTTGAGAGTGTAAACTGAATCAAACTGTACTGGAGCTGCAGAGCTAGCGTAACTTAGGTGGGGTTTGGAGTAGTTAACACCTGAGAGGATTACACACTCGAATCACCTAGCAGAAACACTCAGTACAATACTTGTAACCCACATTCTGCTTCCAGTCCAAAGAGATAGCAGGCCAGTGAGACATAAGGCATCGAAACAGGACTAGGAAGACAATGAGCTCAAAGCAGACCAGTACCCAGAATGAGAAAAAACAAATGACAGGGAAGAAAACAAACAACACAGAGACTCAGACTCTTTTTCTTCCTTAGGCCAAAGCATCATTTCAAAGAGTGACAAAAAAAGTGGGAAAATTAATAATTGATTTTCAAAGGTATGTTCTAGCAGAATTTGTCTATCTCTAGAAAAACCACACACACACACAAAAAACCCAAACACCAAGAAAAAACCCAACATGAACAAAACAGCCACGACCCATGTGTTATTTTGAAGCTTTGCACCAAAAGCTGCCAACTTCTAATTTTAATGTTAGAAATAACTCCTTACACTCACCCCTTCAGGAACCTGAGTAATGCAATACCTGTGGTGCCCCCCTTGGAGGCTTTTAATAATTTTATTCACTCCTTCTTACCAAAATTCTTCAACTCCTATGAATATTCTATCCTGCTGGATATATGAATATGATGGGTATATGGGGATACTCTACATGTTGGATATATGGGATCAGGGCTATTGTGCACTGAGCATCAAGGAAACAAATTTCCACCAGCATGGAAAAGTAGTTCAGCTCTTACCATCTGTCAAAGTGATGAAGAAGGAGTGACCTTCCTGAAGTCCCATTTTCACAGGTGCTCCCGTTCCAGCTTTTCTCCAGTTAAACATATCCAAGGCCTTCTCATCACCACTCACAGCTGCTTTTGCCAGCTGTACTAAGTCCCTGAAAACAAAGACACTTGATTTCCAATTCCATATCTAAGAGAGCACTTTCCATCTCAAAGAATGGTGAGTAGTTATTCAAACACATTATAAAAAGAGAATAAAGACATTTTGCACCATGATTGAGAAAGGACAAGCTCAAAAAGACAAAGCCAAACTTCAATACTAGTTTTCATTTGCCTTGTTTCACATTTTTTCCATAAACATCATTATTTTTACAGAGATGTGAAATGAAGTGGCTGTTTCCTAGTTCTTACTTGGAGAGGAAAGAAATAATTACTTTTAATTTAATGGGCAATTGTGTTTTCAGCGTGCTCTCTGCTGTTCCTAATCGCTGCTAATTACAAGAATTCAAGGACAAAGAGTCAACAGCAACAGAGAGAACAGTACAAACAAATGGAAAAGATCCATGGCTGCACACAAATAGCCAGCTACTGGAGTGGGAGAAGAACATGATCATAAAGGACAGTTAGGAGAATAACTTCTTGATATCTGTTTCTAAAAGGCTTGTCTGCAAGTAGGATCATCTCTGTGGAACAAGAGAAAGCCCTGGTTTGCCAGTGCTGTGCCAGGGCCCAGTACTTACTCGCCAGGAGGGGGTGGTCGAAAGACACAGTGAGAGAGACCTTTTCCAAACTCCTGCTTCAGCAGGGCAGGACCTTGCACTCTGCCTCGCTGGTCCATTCTCCAGAGCACCAGGACGCCGTGCTAGAAAAGGCAACAGTTCACTCACTGCACTCTGACATCCTTTCCCTCCTGCTCTAGATATCCCATCCTGCAGCCAAAAAACCCAGCTGCAAACTCAGTTCTGAGGGACAACCCAGCCTTTTCATTTGTACCATCAGAAAGCTTGCAACAGCACGTTCCACATGTTTGTCATTCCAACCACTCACCCTATCACCAGAGACGAGGCAGGTACCATTTGTACTCCAGTCCAGGACCGTAATTTTGGCATCGTGATTCAGTGGTACAGTGTGCAGCTCCTTGTCTTGTTTGTTAAGTATCACAACTTCTCCTGTCTCCCAGCCTGCTGCAAGGATGGGTCTGGAAGGGTGCCAGGAAAGCGATGTGACATGAAAGCTTCTCTCAACGTGTGTATCTGACACATGTTCTCCCTGAAAATGGAAATAAAGCGCAATCCTCAGGGAAAGGATGCAGCTAAAGCTTCAGACTCACTTCCCAATCAACAAGATATTTTTCTGTGACAAAGGACTGGCAATCAAGAGCTTCCTACAAGAGATATGAAGTGGCCATACAAATTCTCTTCAAGGTATTTCACAGACATAAAAACACGTTATAACATGCAGCACATCCACTTGGAAACTGCTAATGACAACAAAGCAGCGTCAAGTTACTGCCTTGTTCTGCTCTTCCAGGCTGCACTTCCCTCACAGCACACAGGAGCAGCTCTTGCTGGCTATCAAAGCCTTTAGTCCTGTAGAAAAGATAAGGCTTCAAGCACATTTCAAGGCAAAAAAAAACCAACAACAAAAACCTGCAAACAAACAAACAAACCAACTCTTGCAAAAGACTAAGGGTCCTCATGGGGGACACAGAACCTAGTGCTCAAACAGAAGGTTAGACCTTCCTTTGAATACAGTTTGCAAATCATTTACCCTCCCCATTCACTCATTCTTGCATTTCCAAGATTTGGATGACAATTTTTCATCCTACACTTTGAAAAGCAGATATTTCACAGCTGCTTAGATTAACAGACTTCAACCTTGCCAGTATCCCTGCTGCTAGCTAGCTGTAGTATCATTTCCCTCAGCAGCACACTTCTTTTTCCCCGAAAATTATGCAAAGTCAAGTCCTACACAAGCCTCTTGTGTGAATTTCAGAGCATGCAAAGGAAATATCCATCCACAGGCAGAAACTCTGCTAGAAAACAACCCACTCAGATGGAACAAGCTGAGTCTGGCAAATCAGTTCAGTCTCAAGGCAGAGGAATGACTTTTCAATTTACATTTCTTAGTACATTTTATTCACTTAGAGTTAGTTCTGTGGTTTGGGGTTTTTTTTTTAAGAGGAGTGGTGTCCATATTATTTATAAGCAAAAAGCAAATCAGTAACCACCACAGAACAGACTTAAAGGCTGTAAAAATTTAATTTCAATGGAAAGATGAATTTAAAGTTATGAAGACCTTTTCATAAAATGCATGTAATCAGTAGCTGATGAATCTGACATGTCCCAGTTGCCACAGGACGTGGACAGCAACTAAAACCCAGAGAGAGGGAGCCTAAGGCTGCAAACATATACATAAAAAAAGGTGAAGTTTCAAATCAGTAAAGTGGTATCAAGTTCATTTTGTTGGATTAATTGCTGATTGTTGACCTGTTCCAGGTAGATATCCACACAGCCCCCAGATGATGTGGTGATGGAACCAACTGCCAGGAGTGGATGAAGGGGGTGCCACGCTATACAGGAAGGGGAGGCAACCGACTCAGGAGGTTCTGTCCAATGATCCACATACACAGCCATAGGAACCTGTGCAGGGAGAACAAACACTTCCAGCAGCTATGCTTAAGTACATGGCACATAGACACTATACAGAAAAGACAAGCACTATATATGTAACAAGTTGTCCAAGGGACTGCAATGTGCCCTGCTGGCCAAGAATCTAAATGGCCTCCTGGGGTGCATTCATAAGAGTGCAGCCAGCAGGTCAAGGGAAGTTCTTCTCCCTCTCTACTCTGCCCTGTTGAGACCACATCTGGATTGTGTCTAGTTCTGGGCTCCCCAACTCAAGAGAGATAGGGCTGTATTAGAGCATCCAACAGAGGTTACAATGATGATGAAGGGACTTGAACATCTGTCTGATGAGGAAAGGCTGAGAGACCTGGGGCTAATTAGTGTAGAAGAGAAAAGACTGGGAGGGAATCTTATGGATATTATGAGTATCTGAAGGGTGAGGGGCAAGAAGAAGGGGTCAGGATCTTTTCAGTAGTGTGATAGGACAATGGGCAATGGATACAGACTGGAACACAGGAAGTTCCACCTCAACATGAGGAGAAACCTCATTGTGAGGGTGCTCAGGAAACAATGATTTTTCTTCATTGCACTATTATGTCTTCGATAATAGCTCACAAAATGCTACTTTTACACTCTATATGCCAACATTAGCATCTAAGAGAGGTTAGGCTTGTTATTGTGGAACTGCTTCCAGCCACCAGATTACCACAAAACCCATCACCAAGGTATTCGTGGATGAGTTTTCTGTAGGCATTGCTGTGATGTTTCCCTGACAAGTCCTGAAGCTCCTATACAAAAACGTTGGGTTTGTGGTTTTTTTTGGTTCTCTACCTATAAGAAATGCTTTTGAATTTTAAAATGTTTTAAAGAAAGAACATTTAGAATACAAATCTGAGCGATGCCAGGAAAAGATGGATAACCACGAAACACACTTGAACTAGTGAAATGTTAAGAGCAAAGAGTAAAAATCAGGTTAAACCCTGAACCCGCAAGGAGGGCAGTGGGTGAGAAACACCTCCGGTGGGCCCCAGCCCGATTCGGGCAGCGCTGCCCGTGGGCCGAGACTCGCGTGGGGCCCGGCCGAGAGGGAACAGCTTGGTCCAGCGCAAAGCAAAACGGGCTGCGGCTTCGGCTCCCGGCGCCGGAAGCGCGGTCCCGCCCGCTGCGTTCGCGCTCCCCGAGCGTACCGCCGGACCCACCCGAGCTCGGGGCAACCGCAGGCAGCGAGAGGCCTGGCCGGCCCGGAGCCTCGGGCTCACCGCGACCGACGCCTCTCTCAGGCCAGGCCCAGACTGGCCGAGAAGAAGCCGGCCAAGCCGCTGAGGGCTCCCGGAACCTTCGCTCGGACCACCCCTAGCTGGGACAGTCCTCCCCGCCAGCTCTTACCTGCCGGCGGCCCCGGAGCGCGGCCCCAACTCTGAAGGCCGCACTCGCTCCGCGATGCTTTGCGTTACCCCTGACAACCGGGAGAGCCCCTGGCGCGGAAACCCCCGAGTTGGAGCCGAAGAGTCACGGAAACTACCGAAGCTGTCGAATGGCACAGCGGAGAGAGACGGAAAGTGCCGAGCGCAACAGGAGCCGGGCACGCTCCGCCGTGGTTCCCGCGTCCCGCGGGCAGCGCGGGGCCGTCTGTCTCTGCTCAAGTGACCATTGTTACAGCGTTCATATTTGCCTGGTTCAATGTTACACAGCATTTTGTCCAGTAACTACACTGCATATTCCTACTCATGCAGGCTTAACTGGAAATTATTCTCGGCCCTCTAATATCCAACAGAGAAGCCCTATTGTGAAGGATTCGTATCCTAGATGGACAAAACAACAGGTCAACCCAGAATACTAAGATTTTCCCTCCCAAACACTGCACTCAAAAGGATGCCTAAAAGTTCCGAGTGCCTGAAGTCCCAGGACAGGCTCCAGCAGCACAGTCACAGAGTGCTTTTCACCCCTTCCTCCAAGGGGAGGGATGCTGAGCAAAAAAAGAACCACAAAACAACGTTTTGTGATTAGGTGCTCCCCATTTAGTAAGCCATAAAGGATTAACCACAGAAGTCTGACCTTTGCTTTAAATCCTCTTACCTGAATGGGAAAGATCTGCTTTAGTAACACAAAGATCATCCATTATCAATTTGCCAGATTAAACTACTTCAGAGCCTTTTAAGAACAAACAAGATATGAAATGAAGCAGCATGTAAGTTACCTAAAAGGAAAATACAGGACAATAGCCACTATATTGGTGGCTTTCACATCTAAGATAATTTGAGGACATATTTTCAGGTTATAATTAGTGTAATGATGCAGGTTTAGAAACACCTCCATATAAACCTCAAAGTATTAACTTGGTCCTTCTGCCAGACAGTTCTGCATTGCTTGCTCTGTTGGTAAAAAGCACTCTGTCACTGTTACCTTAAAATACACAGGATGTGCAGCAAATCCAAGTGAATGTTCTTCCCTGGTCTAGGAAACCGTGGCAACACATGCTGAAAAGTTGTTTCTGTTTTATATCAGTGCAGGTTTGCCAAAGCACATCAGGGACCCTCCCTACTATTAAAAAAGGGCCAATAAAAGTTCAAGTGTCTTTTGCCATCTTAACCTACCCCCTGCCTCTCAGCTCTTGTCCAACTCCTTATTTTTATTCACTATTTCTTTCACAAACATTTACACACATGAGCAATTTCACACCTTAACAGTCCACTTCAGGTAACGGAGTTATCCAAGCATATAAAGTTATTTACATACAGAGAGAATGGAAACCTTGGGCTTTGAGCTCCTTGGAGAGCTGAACATACCTTCATGTCTCTCTGCAAAGCACCATGGAAATATATGGCACAGTAGAGACAGAGTGCATCATTTCCTGTCAGTATTGTTAGATTTGGTTGTGGTCAAACCAGGTGGCAAAAATAAGCCATGTGATCTTTGCTGCATTATTTTAAAAAAAAAGCAAGCAAAGTATTCTCTCTTAAAAAAAAAAAATAAAAATCAAACCAAAACAACCCCAACCTAATGAAGATACAGATTTAAATCACAGAGTTGGAAGGGACCTCAAGGATCATCCAGTTCCAACTCCCCTGCCATGGGAAGGGAGGCTTCACACTAGACTAGGGTTGCTCACAGCCTCCTTCAGCGTGGCCTTAGAAACTTCCAGGGATGGGGCTTCTACCACCTCCCTGGGCAACCTGTTCCAATGTCTCACTACCCTCACAGTGATGATCTTTTTCCTAACATCCAATCTGAATCTTCCATTCCTCCTAGTCCTATCACTACCCACCATCCTAAAAAGTCACTTTCCAGCTTTCTTGTAGGCCCCCTTCAGATACTGAAAGGCCACAATAAGATCTCCTTGGAGCCTTCTCTCCTCAGACTGAATAGCCCCAAACTCTCTCTGTCCCCACAGGAGAGGTGCTCCAGCCCTCTGATCATCCTTGTGGCCCTTCTCTGGGCCTGCCCCACACAGATGCAAATGTCTACAGTGAAGACCATTAAGCAATTTAATGCCTTTTTTTCAGTTTACAAATTCAATTCATATCAATACACTTAGTTACAGGTATGTTTTACAGCATATTTATAGATGATGCAGAGCCCAAGGCACGTTCAAGTTCAGCTCACCATCATAACTATTTGCAATACTCTCCATGGGAGCCCAAATCTCCAGAATTTAGGTGCCTTTATGAAGCTTAAATCAAGACATTTACTTCTAAGCTATAGAATTAACCAGCTTGGAAAAGACCTTCCAGATCATCGAGTCCAACCTATCACCCAACACGATCTAATCAACTAAATCGTGGCAACAAGCACCCCATCCAGCCTCTTCCTAAACACCTTCAGTGATGGTGACTCCACCACCTCCCTGGGCAGCACATTCCGATGGCAAATCACTCTGTGAAGAACTTCTTCCTAACATCCAGCCTAAACCTCCCCTGGTGCAGCTTGAGACTGTGTCCTCTTGTTCTGTCGCAGGTTGTCTGGGAGTAGAGAGCAACCCCCACCTGCCTACAACCTCCCTTCAGGTAGCTTACAAGGATTTTTTTCAGAAGAAAACTGAGGTATCCTTTCCTGCTATGGCACTCACAAAGTTTCAGACCGAGGATGAACTAATACTCTTGTCACAAGGACTTTGTTAAGGGAAAAAAAAAGATAATGAAATCTCACACAGTGCTAGTTGTTAAGCTTTTGGAAATTATTCTTCCTAGCAGTTAACACGAAGTCATCACATAAAAGCATCAGTCACCAGAAAACAGGCCAAAATACTACGTTATCAAATGAAATTCAACCGCCTTTAATTCACAGTATTACAGTATTACCAAGGTTGGAAGAGACCTCGAAGATCATCGAGTCCAACCTGTAACCACAAACCTCACAACTAGACCATGGCACCGAGTGCCACATCCAGTCCCCTCTTGAACGCCTCCAGGGACGGCGACTCAACCACCTCCCGGGCAGCCCATTCCAATGATGACTTACTCTCTCGGTGAAGAACTTTCTCCTCACCTCGAGCCTAAACTTCCCCTGTTGCAGCTTGAGACTGTGTCCCCTTGTTCTGGTGCTGGTTGCCTGGGAGAAGAGGCCAACCCCTTCCTGGCTACAACCACCCTTCAGGTAGTTGTAGAGGGCAATGAGGTCTCCCCTGATCCGTCTCTTCTCCAGGCTAAATAACCCCAGCTCCCTCAGCCTCTCCTCACAGGGCTTGTGCTCAAGGCCTCTCCCCAGCCTCGTTGCCCTTCTCTGGACACGTTCAAGTGTCTCGATGTCCTTCTTAAACTGGGGGGCCCAGAACTGGACACAGTACTCAAGGTGCAGCCTAACCAAAGCAGAGTACAGGGGCACAATGACCTCCCTGCTCCTGCTGGCCACACTATTCCTTATGCAGGCCAGGATGCCGTTGGCCTTCTTGGCCACCTGGGCATACTGCTCGCTCATGTTCAGGCGGCTGTCGATCAGCACCCCCAGGTTCCTCTCTGTCCGGCCGCTCTCCAGCCACTCCGACCCCAGCCTGTAGCTCTGCATGGGGTTGTTGTGGCCAAAGTGCAGCACCTGGCACTTGGACTTGTTCAACACATCACACAATAAAGCTTCTGAATCCTGGAAACAGCTTCTTTTAAAGAAATCCCACACGAGTGCAACCTTTCCGAGAAGTCTAGCAGTCCTAACGCCACCGCATCCTTCTCAGGAGATTTCACGTTGACCTCTGCAATCTTTATGAGCAACACGAAACTATTAACAGCCGTAACTAATAAAAAGCGTGCTACCAAGCAAGTTGCTGGCACAGACAATACCTCAGCAGCACTCTGGGCTGGAGACCCAGCTTACAGTCTCCAGGAGCATGGAGATTGGCCACGTTCCCTGGCATTCTTCTCTTCCTTCAAAATTGTTTAAAACTCTGAGAATTTAGCAAGAAGTAGTACATTCTTCAACCGAAGAGCAGGGGTGTCCAGTATCAAAAGACGGCACCGTGAAGAGGAGCCTCCACGCAGGACGCCCCAGCGCCATGGCTGGCAGTTCCCAGGCCCGGCCCAGGAAAGCCCCAAGAGCTCCCCTTCACGCTCTGCCGGGTCAGGCAGTGGGAACAGCAAGCTCCGCACCGCAATCCAGAGTTCGCCTGCGAAGACCTCTGGAGGAGCAGGTACGGCCACAGGAGAGCCTCACACTACTTTTACCACCAGGCTAAGATCCGAGCACCAGAGACGGCAGGGAAGCCCGGCAGAGCAGTAAGCCGAAGGAAATGAAGCAGCCACCAGTAAAGCCGCAACACCGCGCTCTGAGGAGGACCTCGAACGCCACCGGCGCTCACCAAACTCAGCAGCACCACCCAACAGAACTGCTCCCCGCCAGCAGGAATAAACGCAGCGCCATATGCAAATCGCTGGCCTCATAACCAATGGAAGCCTGGAACATGTCCAGGGGCCCAGCTGTAAAGCCCTCAATTGGATTTTCCTTTGACCAATCACCAGCCAGCTTTCAGGGTTCGTCTCGCCCTCTGACGAATCCCCGCCTCCGCCTCTTCCTCTGCGTCAGCCTGCGTCACGCGCCCCGCGCCGCGCTTTGTTTGGCGTGCGTGGGGTCCCGGCCACGCCCCCGCCTCGCTCCCACATGCCGCAAGCCAATGGGAGGCCTTGTTTGGGGTCCCAGGGTGGGGAGCGTCGGCGCGCTCAGCTGGGTCCGCGCGCCGCGTCTTGCCCCGCCTCCTCGTCCCGGCGCAGGGTGACGAGGAAGCGGAACCACCGCAGCTAGGACCCCATTGCGGCCCGCTCTGCGGCCGAGTGCGGTGGTGGGGCGACGGCGAATCGCGGCCGAGCCCGGGGTGTCAGGGAGCCGCGGCTCCGGCCGAGGTCGTTGAGGCCCAAGGGGGAGCTGGAGGTGCCAGGGCCGCGGTCGCGATTTCGGAGGAGCCCAGGAAAGAGAGGTCGCTTCCACGGCCGGGGAGCGGGGCTTTCGCCGCCAGCAAAGCTGGGAGGGCCGCTGAGGTCCGTAGTGGTCGTAGGACGTGCCGGCCTCCGCCCGAGCTGGCGGGCGTGGGGCGCAGTCTGGGGGCGCCTGGGGCTGCGGGTACCGGAGGACCCGAGGCAGCCGCCGGCGGGAGAGCTGGAGCGCGGAAGCTGCACGGCGGCATTGATGCGGCAGGTGAGACTCGGGGCGGGGAACGAGCCTACGCGGGGGCAGAAGTGCCTGCTGTGGAGGGAGCCGTAGCAGCACCTTGGCCCCCGCAGGGCGTGCGTATCCCTCAAATAACCGGCCGGGTTCCGACGTTCTCCCGCTCGTGGTGGGTGCGCGGTGGCGCTGGGCACAGTGGGGAAAGCATCTTTGATCGGAGCCGGGCTTTTGTAGGGGTCAGAATGAAAGGACGGCGACCGAGCATGAAGAGGCCAAAGCAACAAGGCTGATATTTTCCCTTTAGAAGAAAAAGGAAAAACAAGGGCAGTGGGAAAACGAAAGGAGCAATGTGTGAACTGGGTGCAGGGCACTGCCGGAGAGTTTAGGCAGGACGCTGTAAGGAGCCAGCTCACGTGAAGTGGGGCACGTACTGGGATTTGCTACCTTCGTCTCGTAAGTGTCCCCAAGACGAATTTCTGTTGTATTCCCTTACTAATCATTGGGGGATGCCAGTTGATGTATTGTTTAATTTGAGGTAATTAAACTTGAAATCAAGGAGATGTCAGCTTTATCTGACGGTTTTGAGCAAACTGTCAAGAGTTGGAAGATTTCTCTTCTCAAAACAACCCAAAAGACTGCAGGTTTTGTTGTGTGGAGAACACGTTTGTGTTTGTAATTAGGGACCTGTCGGATAAGTACTTAACCAAGTTTTCATATGAGTTTAGATCCATAGTTCCAATCAGTTAAATTGCACATATGCAATGAATGGAACATCAGCTAACAGAATTGTGAATTGGTAGATTCAGTGCTTTGGCCGAGAATCACTAGAGGGGAAAATGCCATTTTAATAGTAGGAATACAGTGCTCAAAGTGTAGTATCACAAATTTGGATGCCTTATAGTGCTGATGCACCTTGTTTGTTTTAACCACGTTTTGGTGTCAGCCAAGTCTACAGTATTAACATTCTTTATTTGTGACATTCAGAATTTCTTGTTGATTTCCATATTTTCCCTTAATTGAAGTTGGACTGTGGCTCATGCTCTAGTGCTGAGGCAGCTGCATTGCAACTGCTGCTTCTTTCTGTTTTGCTGAAAGTGGTTTCTTTCTTGGAAGTTGACTTCTTTTAGACATGGTGTCAGTAATGTTTTCACTCTGTGAGGAAAAAAAAATCACAGTTGTTGGCTTGTAGCAGGTAATATGATTCACTACTTTGTGCTTTTGTGTATCTGGGCTTTTGTTCCAAGTACTTAAAAAGAAACCTTTAGAATTGAGAGGGTTTATGGAGTTAGATACAGAATAAACAGTCACCCCAGCGGCCCAGTGTCACATTTGGAATTAGAAGTGCTAAGTGATGCTGCTCAGGAAGACCAGAAAAGGGCCTCTGGCAAATGAGGGTTAAAACTTTTGTCTGGTCAAGAGGTCGCAGCATCACTGTGAGTTTCAGGGTCCTTAGCGAGGTAAGGGGAGAAAAGCTGCAGCAGATGCCTGCAGAGTTTGTTGTCCTTCAAACTGAAAGGAAAAATATCGAAGAGGATCACGTTAACTTAAAAGAACCCCGCTGGAAGCTGTTGACGGGGCCAGCCAGGAGCCGGCGGCTGCAGGGCCCAGGCCGTCTCCGGGCGCGGGCCGGTCCGCAGAGGCCGGCGAGTGACAGCGCTGGGCCCGCGGCGCGATGCTCCTGGCCGGGGAGGCAGCCGGGCCCGGGGCTGCCCTGCGGGGAGCAGCGGAGAGGTGCCGGGGCTTTGGCGGGCGTGGGGGCGGAGGGGGAGCTGGAAATCTCGGTAGCCTCGGCCAGTCCCAGCCCCAGAGACACACACACACACACAGAGGAGGAGAAGCCGCCGCTGCCGCAGTTAGGAACATGAATCCCCCCCCGCGGCAGGTCGGATCACCTCGGCTCCATGGTGAGGAGGAAGAAGACCCCCCCTGGGCCCCGGGAACCGCGGAATGGGTAGGATGGGGGGCGAGTAGCTGGCCCGGCCCGGCCGCGCTGCCCTGCTCCGCTCCGCCGGGCTTGGCGGCTGCCTTTCCTCTCAGCGGCTGTTGAGCGCTTCCACACGCCCGAGTTTGGCTGGGCGATTTCTCCGCCAAAGGCGCCCCGAACCCCTTTGGGAGGGTGCCGGAGGGTTGTCGGGGGAGCCTGGCTGCCTTTTGGGCCGGTTTGGGGGGTTCCGGCGGGGCTTTTCCCCTCCCGCCTTCGGCACAGGTTGTTGGGTCGGGACAGCAAACGAAAGGGGATTTAGTAACAAACAACGGCGGCCATGTTGAGAGGAATTTCTGCAGCTAAACTTCTCCCTTCTCAGCCCAGGGATTTCTCTCCTTCTCTGGGGGCTCCCTGGCCTGACTCTGTTCCCCTCTCTTTTCTCTCTCTCCTCCTCAACAGGATGACAGTGAAACTGGGAGAGAGCAGCGGGGAGGAAGGGGTGAAAAAGCTGGGCAAGAGAGCAGGAGGAGATGAGGAGTCCCTGGAAGAAGAAGGGGCAGGAGGAGGAGGAGAGGCAGCTCCAGGCAGCAGCAACACAAAGAAAGAAGAGAAGATTATTAACAACAACACTAACAGCAGCCCCCCACCAAACCCCAGCTTATCACAGGCCCCGGCCTCCCTCCAGCCCTCCCACAGCCAGGACCAGCATCATTTTCTCAGGTCCAGCGTCAGACCTCAGAGCAAGAGGCTGAAGAAGGATTCCCAGGCATCCTCTTCAGTTGGCAGCAGCACTGCTGCAAAAGGCAAAGGTACTGTATTTTGGCACCCTTAAAACATGCAGGCAAGGGAGGGGTGTGTGTGGGGAGTCACCTGTGGGTTTGGGGGTTGTCATTCTCCTCCTGTAGGTGCCATCTTTTGTTTGCTTTGGGGGAAGGTGTTCTGGGGTTTGTTTCTCACTGTAGCTGAAATTGTCTTTGTGTCCCAAGGCTTCAGCTCCTTTGCTGCCTGCTATCCTCTTTCCCCTTGCAGGAATGGGGGTTCTGGGGGTGTGTGTGGAGGAGGGGGAAATCTCTATTATTGAACCAAGTCTTTGATTCCTGCATTTAATTTCTCTTGAGTTTTAGGAAATTCCTGTGTTTTGATTAGGAAATCAGACTGTAGCTATCTGTGTAATCAGGTGGCTGCACTCTCAGTTCTCTTCTTGGGTTGTAACAAAATACTCACTGGGTGCTGTTTAAAAAAGGGAGGAAAACACCCCGAAAGACATTGTTGATTTGCTCCAGTATTTCTACAACCATTTTGCCCACGAAACTCTTGTGGAAACAGCTATGAAATACACACTGACATACTTGGGTTTGAGCTTTTGTGAGTCCTGCATTACTGTTTCGGAGCAGTTTGGGCCTTTCCACGTAATTTGAGTTTTTAAGGTGGTTTTGCATACATCTAAATATTTGTGTACATACATCCACATGGTTTTTCACTCTAGCATTATGGATAAGAATTTGGTTTATTTCAAAGCTCTTTCTTAGATATTTTGTCAGAAGACACCAAGGATTTTGAATACCCTGCTGCTATTGTGTGTGCTTAGCAGCTGCTGGATGACGCCTGGCACTGGAGTTGAGCTGTACTTGAGACTAATTTTGGATACCTTGTGCTTAAGTACTCAAAGTGCTATTTTCTGTTAACTTTTGGAAAAAAAAAAAACAAAACACCCAACACTTGGAGATTTCTTCAGCATTTGAAATCACAAAGTTTTCTCGTCTGCTGAAATGAAACAAAACTCCGTGTAGCGTAAATGTGTCTTGGAGTTCACCTCACTTTTTGGTCCGCTGCGGTGGTGTGCACATGCTGGACATTGGGTAGACATTTTGAGTTATGGTGATTTTGTCTTGCAGTATTAAAACAGTACAAAATGTGATATTTTAGTGTTTGCCACACCACTAGAATTGTTGAACTCAGTTGCTTGACAGTTAGTTTATATAATGGGCTGAAGCATTTTTTAGTGCCTTAGTCAATCCTCTTTACTCTCTTCACTTTTTAAGTTAAAAACTCACATATGTGATGTTAGAGGGTAGAACAGAAAGGGCTGCATAATGTTTTTCTCCCAGTTGTTCCAAGCCAAATAAAAACCCAGATGGAATATCCAGGAGTGTTTAGCTACAGATAATTATTTCAAGGTTTGTCAGTAGTACTAAGTGTGAGGAGGTGTTTCTTTGGAATGTGTGTTGTCCACAATGGACAATTCAAATACCTGCATGTGAAATGATTGCATTGCTCTGGAAGTGCTTACATGTGTGAATGAAGTACACACAGCTTTGTGCACGTACATACTCGTGTTTGAAAGTATACATGAACGTCCATGTCCAATTTTAGAGCAGCCAGGATGGTTTTTAACTGAGTATATTGACAGCTGAAAAGGAAGCTCGGTTTGTTTTTCAGTTCAGATTCCAAAATAACCATAATAAAACTATGTGTGCAGGATGGAAAATGTTATTTCAGTAATCAGCTTGTAATCACTGTGCCTGACTGTGTTGTCAGGTTTTGGGGAACTTCTTATAGCATTGAGGGTGACAGTCAGTGGTGGAGTTCTGGTTGTGCTTCCACGTTTTGAATTTTAGGAGGAACCACAGCTCTGCCTGGCCAGTTTGGATGTGAATAGATTAAAGTCAATGTCTGATACAGTTGAGATGGTAACTGTTGGATCTTGGAGAGCAGAGCCACAGAGTGGGATGCTTTCTAATTTAAGTTTTTTAACATTCAGGGAAGCACTGAGAGGTTTTCTAGGCTTGTCTCCATTTTTCCCTAATGGAATGTCTTGTGATCAGAATTTATAGGGCTTCACGTTCTGAGCGAAGCATCTCACAGAGCTAGCCTCCAATAGGGAACTAACTGAAGGGTGAAGCTTACTAATAAAGATTGAGGATAAATCATTCCACTTGCTCTTCCACCAACTTTCTCTTCTTCCTGTAAGTACAAAAATGTGTGTGCCTTAGCTCAGCTCTGACAGCTGGAAGAGTTTCCATTTTGCGTGGCACCGGCGAGGTGATGGCTGCAAAGGTAATTTTAACGTTGGCCATCAGGAAGGATTGGCAAGACCACCCTTACACCTGGCCCAGTGAAACCAGAAAGCTGGTTTTTGTTACAGCTTCATAGTAACGTCATGTAACACTTCAAATTACACTAAAGTGATTTTAGTATCCGTGTTCTGAAGTGAAAACTTTTTCACAGGCTGTTATTAAGGAGTGTAGTCAATAAACTTAATTTCTGTCAAATTGTAATTGCACAGCAGGCATTGGCTTGTCCTAATCCTATCTTAAAAAGAGCTATGGATATACTACTTACTTTTTTTTCTGTTACAGATGCCTTTTTACTTTTGGCATTTGTGCTTTTAGGGTGTTTCATTGTAGTAGACACACTATTGATGAAGTAAATGTTACTGTAAACAGGAGAAAGAGTTTCCCACTCAGCAGCTGCTTACCTTACTGTGGTTCAGGGAAGATTGTTAAAGATAATAGTTCTCAAATTCTGCCTGGTGGAATGTATAAACATATTGATGGGTTTTGGTTTAGTTTCATGTCATCTTTAAATGACTCTCTGGATTCTGTTTCTGAGTGCGTTCTGGTTCTGAGTTGCATGTTTGAGTTGATGTCAAACCTGACAAAACAGTCTGAAAAGTCTGAAAAGTGCTTCACTCCAAACAGCCAAGCTGTTTGGATTGCTGAAAGTTTATCAAATTTTCTGCAGAAATACCTGATTTATGCCTTTTTTCCCTAGAATGATTATTGTCTTCTCTTCAAATGTGGGCCATGTTTGTATTACAGTTTCATGTTCATAATGTATACCTCAACAGAAGCATGGTTTTTGAAGTGTGAATGCTTGGGAGTAAGTCTTTAAAGCACCTTGCATGAAGTGAGAGGAGGAACTCAAAGGAATTGTGAGGTAGAAGTGGTTTATTATGAGAGTTCAGAAGCTGAGTGGCTTATTGAGGGGGAAGAAGCAGAGCACACTATATAATTGCTGAAAAAGAAGGATTTTTGGAGAGTTTACTACTCAAGCACAAATACACCACAGGTTTGCTGAGCACAAGTTCTGGGGTGTCTTTTTGGGCCTTTTCCTGTGAACCAGGAGTAATTAGGTGTATGTATATTGTGGCCACACTGTGGAACACCTGGCCATTGTGTGCTGTAGATTGAGTTTGAACTAGTGTGCCCATTTTCTGAATGCAGAATGGATTCAGGAGGATATAGTAGCAAAGTCTAACGGTGAGCTGAAGCTTGAAGATGTCTTTCATGCTCTTGTCCAGATTTTTTTATAAGTTGTGTGAAATGACCCTAACTAGCATTTGAATGTGTTTAGCAGCAATGAGCAGTTCATTTTTGACAGTAAGTTGTTCAGCTGAAAGCATTGGTTGAATTAAAATATTCCATCTTTTGACATGGTTTAAAACTTGCTGTAAAGCAGTCCACTTTGAGCCCACCAAAGTTGCATGTCTGATAGTATGTGGAATAAATTAACTGCTGTCTTCTCCTGTGGAGAGGAGATATATATATCAAGACATATGTAGTTAAAATGGGTTGGTTTTTTTTTTATATCTTCCCAAATTTGTCTGCTGCAGAATGTATTGTAGCCTGCATTGAAATGTCAGTTCTCCAGCATTATTACTGCAAGACATGAATGACTGTTTAAAAAAGCTCCTGGAACAGTCCCTTGTTCTGTTAATCTCCTTAATTCTCTCCATCTTGTTTACACTTGGTGCTTCTTCTGTCCTCTCCTGAAATGTTCTTTGCCCTCCCATTGACTTCAGTTCTTCCTCCTTTCTTTGAAAGTGGCTCAGGACCAGAACTTGGCAGTGTCTCCTCCTGCACCGTGAGAGGACCATTTTTGCAAGTGTTTGTATTTTGAATTAAAGACAGGTTTTTCTACAGAAAATGTAGCTTGAGGTGATGTTATGCCAGTCACAGATAAATGAAGCTCTAAAAAACAGGGTGTATAGGTGGGGAGGGAACACTGAAAAAAAGGGCATGAATCAGTATCTCTGAAACACCGGTGCTCTGGTCTGTGGTTTTGTTGGGAGTTACAGTTCAAATTCCAAGTACAGAAACTTGGTGCCTCTGCAAACTGCGGGTTGAAAGCTGGGTGAAAGTACTGAGAACTTAAAAGTCCAAGCCTGGGGCTTTGTTCCTTGTCTGCAGGTGCTGGTGCTCGTGCTCATGCTCTGCCACATCCTGGAGTGGAGAGAAGAAGTTGTCATAGCTTTTATTGTGTGGATGGGTGATGAGTGGGGATGACCATCTTGTCTTTCTCTCATCCGCAGTGTTCTCTTTCTATAGATAACTTTACTTGCCATTAATCATCATCATGTCCTGTAGAAGATTAGGTGTAGAAGATAAAGTGTATAGGAAGGCACAGAAGAGCAATTCTGAGCTATGATTCCGCTGTAGAAGTTTAATCTGGAGTCTTCAGTATGTCCTTGACAGAATTGCCCTGTTTGTTCCACCTTTTACCTACAACCAAAAGGAAATCTACTGAACTTTGTAATCTGACTAGAATTTGGAGTTCTCACTGATACTTCTGCTTCTTACAATTTTCAACAATGAAAACATCAACATGTGCCAAGTGTACTGTACAAGCTTTAGAAAATCCATTATAACATCTGAACTGTAGGCATCTAATTTTAGGTTTTTACCTATTGGGAGTATGTGCAAAGTGATCTACAAAACCTCCACCCACACTGAAAAGCCAAACAAACAATTAACCCCCCCCACATCTGTGATTCCTTTAAATGATTCCTCAGGAATATGAAGGCCTGTGGTCAGAAGAGTAACTTTGGAATAGTCTTATAGCTGTCTTTTCCTAGAGGATGTCTTCTGCTTTGGGATCTATTTGCAACAGGAGGCTGTAGATGAGGTTGAGGCCTGATGTGTTTGACTTCAGATCACTGTTGCTTCGCCATTCAAACTGTGATATTCCAGTCTCATATTTGCAGAAGAAAGAAGCAGTGCTGTGTCTTAAAACTGTTGGTTTTCTTCTCAGACATGTATTAAAGTGTTCAGGTTTGTCTTACAGTTTCCTTTTTTTAAAAGGATTCACCTTCATAATATCAGCATAAAATTGCATAACTCAGTTGTTGTACTGGTGGCTGATGAAGGCTTCAGGAAACAGCAAAGTTGTTGGAGTTGTCCTTCTGTGCATTTTGTTCTAGATGTCCAATTCTTTTTCGTGTTTTGCCTAACATACTTACCTGTGGTGACAAGATTTCTTTTTTTCCTCCAAAGTGATTGAATAGTCATTCCTAGAAAGAAAAGAAACACAAACCTTAAAGTGGTCACAATATCGTATTTTATATCAAGTAAATATTTATTGTATGCAAGGGGGGAGGGGGAAGTACTTTCACCCATTTTACTCTCTTCCAGGTTTATTTGAACAAACAGCTGTTTGTTATTTGAACAAACAGCTAGCCTAGGATTTGAAGAAACATGGTTTTGTCATCCAAAGGAATTACTTTGAAATTTGAACTGAGTCTCAAATCTCTGAAGCACAGTAACCCTCTAAGAGTTTGAGTCTTCTCATGCTCTTGATTTCAAACAGTATTTTCTACCTGGGATATCCCAGTTCTTGAAGGAGATATATATGTAGGTACTATATATATATATAAACCACTGGCAGTAAAACTGCCTCATGGAATTGAGGTTTTAAAGATAACTGAACTTTTGAAGCCTAAATATGAAAGAGAGATCTGTGTATAAAAGTTTGGGAAACAAGTGGGGACTGCTGTGTTGTACAAGCTGGATCTACAAGCAGAGGAACTAAAGCAAGCCAGTTTATCATGAGGTGAAGCACTGAACATGAAGTGCATTTTTTCCAGTAACTGGGAAAATGTAAACAGTAATAGGTGTTCTTTACAATGAGCAGTGTATGCTTGATGTTGAAGGCTCCTGTACCTGCCTGCGCTGGTAAGGACAGGCAGATCTTGAGCAACACTCGTCAGCAAAACTTGGATAGGCTGTTCTGCAAATGCAGCTTGCTGAGCATGGTTACATTTTCATAGGGAAAAATGAGGGTGCTTTTTGGGAGGTCTCTCTGTTTGTGTGCGCATTCTAGTGATCTCTTACATTGTCACACCAAGCATTATGTTCAGTTTTATATCTACTGTGATTAAATCATAGGTTTAAGGGTAGTTGAGAGTGGTTTTGCTGATGAAAATGTCTTTGAAAGACTACGGCTTTCAGAGGTGCTTTTTTTGAAGAGGCTTGTTCTTCTGAAAATGGGATAGAAACTTAACTGCGTTCTATGTAGCTCTCACCTTCCTGCAGCTTCCCCATCCCATTTTCTTCCCCATCCCTTACTTGCATAAAGAACAAATTCTCACTGAGTTCCACCAGGCTCTAATTTCAGTTTGCATTTCTGAGCTTGGTGTTTTTCTTCTGGTGCATGTTCTTTGGGATGCTGATAACTGACAAAGGTACAATCGAGATCACACTTCTGTGCCTTTTTCCAAAAGCCATGCCAGGATTTGGAGTGAGAGAAGGTACTGGGACTTGCCATTCTTGGGATACCTTGGATTATTCCAGCTGAATTATACCTTGAATTATCATAGCACAGTCAGACTTCCATGGATGCTGATCCGTTGTTGTGATGAACGGAAGCAGACATCTTTCAACCCTTTTGTTACCACGGTTATTGCAGAGGCAGTAGGACAGAGACCAAAGCCAAGGACATGACATTATGTGTATGTTCTCATGGCCATTAGTTTGCTTTATTGCTCACATTAGCCTTCAGCATTGCTCAGAAGTTCCCCTCAGGCGCAAAGGGGCAACTGCAAAGCGCATCAGTGTACAAGCATCGTAGAGTGCATTGTCTTTTAGAGGCTGCTTTGGTGTGTTCCTGCTATCTGTCACATCTCTCAAAGTATGAAATGAAGCCATTGAAACCTTCCCCTTGTCTTTTGCTCTCCGAGATTTTATTTCTTTAAAACAAACCTTGCTATTTGCCCTTTGTATTCCAGGTAAAATATCTTGAAAAAATCTGATAGAGATGGGAGTGGTGAAGGAGGAAAATCTGAGTTCTTCCCTTATCCCTATCCATAAATCCTCTTTGATGGTTTAATGTTTGCTCTGGTCGTGTTTCGGTTTTTTGCAGCAGCAGATAATGGAGGCACCACAACTGGTGGCACATCAGGAATTCCTCCCAGTAATCCTACAGGGAATTCCAAGTCAGCAGCAAGGAACCTGGGCTCTGCAGCTGGAGAGAAGGAAGAAGGAAAGAAGGTCAGACGGCAGTGGGAATCGTGGAGCACGGAAGATAAAAATACTTTCTTCGAGGGACTGTATGAGGTACATGAAGGGGAAAACAGCAAGCTCAGATGGCTGCACAAATGTTGTACCCCTAATAACTGGAACATGAAATTTACTATAAATAAAAGTGAAGGTGTTACATATTCTAGGCTTTTCATTTATTCTAGTCAGGAATGGAGGAAGGGAAAAATGCAGGGGAAGGTAAAGAAAGCCAATGAGAAAGTCAGGACTTACAGTTCTGCTGTTCAGCGCATTTGAGTGGAGTTTTGATTTTCAGTTTTTATTTTGAAAGACTTCAAGAAATGGGAACATAATTTATTTGGCATCTATAATTAATTTCATATAAAATGAAGGAAGCCAGTTCCATTCTCTTGTTGTTGAGTTCTGATACTCAAGAATCTTGTTTGTGAGTGCTGGAATCTAATTTCCCTCAAAGAACCCCAAAGTCCCTCATGTTGTTTGGGTTGTCTTAGCACAAGATAAAATTTGGGTTTATTGGGATTTGTTTTGTTTATTCTTCAGCATGGGAAGGACTTTGAAGCTATCCAGAACAACATTGCCCTGAAATACAAGAAGAAAGGCAAACCAGCAAGCATGGTGAAGAACAAGGAACAGGTTCGCCATTTCTACTACCGCACCTGGCACAAGATCTCAAAGTACATTGACTTTGATAACGGTTAGTATGCGGCAGCTGGTGTCTGTGTGCCACCACACAGGGGAGGTAGGCATGGTGGAGATGAAAACACAGACTGAGTAAGATGTCTGTGAACGTGTCCTGTTTTCATTAGCATGGCTGAACTGAGGTGTTTTGAAGAACGCTTCTCAGAGGCTGGTGCTTTTATCGCTGCTGTTGTGCGAGGTCACCGCACCATCAAAATGCTGATCCCACTGTTAGTGCTGGGGAGAAGCCAGATCCAAGGGCACGTTTTTCTGCTCTCAGAAACATGCCTGGGAAGCCTTTGGTTAGTCAGGCATGCCTTGTTTGATCAAATTGACTCCAACGCTGCTTTGCACTTCTTGTGGGAAGGTAGAAATGAATAAATAGTCCAATACAAGTATAAGTGGTGAAATACTTGCTCACACTTTAAATAAGCCTGAAATTGTATCACCCATTCAGAAACGTCGGATTCCCAGTGGCATATCCCTCCCTCTTACCCTTTCCTTCCCCAGATGGTTGAAGGAAATGGACACTGAGAAGTCACATGAACTGCTAGTGATATTTTGTACCAATAGAATTAACCAGGTCGGAAGAGACTTTTGAGATCATCCAGTCCAACCTATCATCCAACACTATGTAATCAACAAAACGATGGCACCAAGCACCTCATCCAGTCTCTTCCTAGACACCTCCAGGGATGATGACTCCAGCACCTCCCTGGGCAGCCCATTCCAATGGCAAATCTCTCTTTCTGAGAAGACTTCTTCCTAACATCCAGCCTAAACCTCCCCTGGCACAGCTTGAGACTGTGTCCTCTTGTTCTGGTGCTGCTTGCCTGGGAGGAGAGACCTTCCCCCACCTGGCTACAACCTCCCTTCTGGTAGTTGTAGACAGCAGTAGCACTAGATGATCAGTAATGACTGATTTTTTTTGTCAAATGCATGCTGTTCTGAAACAAGCAGTGAGAGTTTAAGTCAGTTTGCAGGTAGCCTGATCCAAAGAGGGGGTTAACTCTATTTGAGAGAGCAGATTTTGCTAAGACACAGTTCTTCTGACTCTTTTTAAGTTATGAAGAATGTCAGTTCTCCTGTTAGCTTGTCAATGAAGTAAAGGCCTCCAGGGCTTTGCTGTCCTGCTGCTGCCAGATTCGAAATTGCACAAGTCGTGGCAGTTTCACAGGGGTTGAACTTTTTGGTCTTTAAACAACTCTAACATTGGTAAAATTTGGATGATGAATTCATCTATCCAGTTTGTGGCCAGAGCCTTTCAAGTCAACAAGAACTCATGAATGAGAAATGGATGTGGCTGAAAAAAAGCTGAAGGAATGCAAAGGTAGCGAGCGATCCAGAATGAGTGCAGTCGCTTGACTAACTGTAATATTGGTGGAAATAGATGTGCCTCCATTTTGAGATTAAGGCAGTCAAGGACATGTGAATTCTTGATGAGCAGACAAATATTTTCAGCTGAGTAGTTGCACTATCTTTCCTTGCTGTCACAGGTATTTAGGCCTGTTAGCTGTAACATCCACATCGTGTATGATGATGAGAAAGGAGTTTTAAACACCCAAACGTGTAAAATGTGTGCAATTCTTCAAGTAAAAATTCAGAATCTAGAGTTTGCACTGAAGCTTTGTGGTGCATTGGTGGGTACAGAAGACACACTCTTGTCTTCTGAGAAATTTTGACCTGCTTCTTAGTTTTCGTATGAGGAAGAGTTGGATGTGCATTTTCTTGGGGACGTTTGGAGATTTCCTTCCGTGATTGTGAGGACCTAAGTGCTATCAGATTTAGCTGTGTTTCAAGTTAGCTTTATTTTGCATATTGAACTGTTGCATATCGGTTTAAACTCTGTGGGAAGCTGCTTTATTTTCTCTCTGATCTAAAAAGTGTTGTCTTTCTCAGGTATTTAAGTCACCAAAAGGAAATTGGTGAGCCCGTCTCATTCACCACAGTGTTTCTTGAAACAGAGCTTACTCTTACCTTCGCTGTTTCTCATTGAAAACACAGATCATCTTCTTTTCAGGGTTGTCTTATGTGCAGTGTAGCTGTGTATGAGTATCTGCAGTCTGCATCACACTTACACCTTTTCTGCTTCACAGTTTTTTCTCAAGGGCTGAAAAAATCCTCCCTGGAGCTTTACGGCTTGATCTGCTACGGGGAACTAAGGAAAAAGATTGGGGGATGTGAGTACCAATAACTTCAAATTACTTCTATATGGGAGAATCAGAAGTGGTTCATTCCTTGAAGCTGACAGTGTCTGGTACAGTTTCACTTTTGAGTTATTCAGAGTTTGTGTTCATTCTTTTTTCTCTTGCAGGACTCCTTGGCATTGTTTTCTCATTACATGTATTTTTATATTTAAAGCCCTCCTTAGCTGTGCTGCATGAGTCTCCTTTTTTGGTTGGCAGATTTCTTTTAGCTTTTGCCATCTGTGGAGTGCAGTGCACATAATACCCACAGATGACAGGTAAATGGACATGCAGCCTACATTATCTGTTTGCTTCGTTATTCCTGTAAACTAAGCAGTTCACTGTGTAAATGGTATCTGCACTCACTGCTGCCTATGCAATCATAACCTAGGATGGTGCTTTTCGCTAAGTTATTTTCTAAACCTTGACTTACTGCACCTTGAAGATGGAAAAAGTATTGCAAATCATAATCAGAAATACCAACTTTACTGACTTACCAGGACAGTTCTGGCCTTGTCAGTCCTGGAGGCTGGTTTTCCCCAGAATGAGTGTAGGCAGGTGAATCTATGCCATACCAGTGCTCCCCCATTTTCTGGAAGTCAGTAAGTTATGTCAGCAAGATAACCTGATCTTAGGCTTAGTACCATGTTCATCAAGTCATAGACTGGTTCAGCACGGACATCTGCAACTAGAACAGCTTGCTCAGAGCCCTGAACAACCTGAGCTGGAATGATGCCAGGGAGGGACACTGACTTTTTGTCTGTCTGTTCAAAGATCTCCAGAGTGTTAATTCATTTTGGAGAAGCAATTTTGAACTGTTTCATGACAAAGAAGGTGCAGAGGCAAGACAGATTGCATTGTCAGTAGAAATTAGTATTAGTGTTTCTTTCCTGTATCCACATCATGTCTTAAAAGCATCAACAGACCCTCCTTGCTATGCCTGAGAACAAGGTTTCACGCAGTCACCATGGCAATGCATGCAAGCTCTGTGCTTCTGTCTTTTTATAACTTTGGTTCTTGGTTGTGTGTTTTACCTGCTGTCACTTGCAAAATTCTGGTCTGCCAAGACCAAAGAGTTTAAGCAGCCAACCTCTCCACACCCACTTTGAGAGGTCAGCTGTGTAGCTCCATTTGTTTTTTTTTCCCTAATCTTGTGATGTTCACCAAGTGCTGTCTTCCCAGAGGTTGAGACGACTTACTGGGAGCTAATGAGACAGGAAAACATGTCAGGAATATATCCAGCATTGCCAGAGGAGGTTAATTGCTCATTAAATAGATCTAGGCCTAACTGTCCTAGGGAATATTAAGCAAGTTAGCATATTGTCCCTGATAAAAATGTGCTGTATAATGCTCAGAAGCAAAGTGGGGGTTACATATGCATTGTAGGGCTTTAGTTACTTTTGGGTATTGCATTCAGCACAGCTCTTTCATTGTGCTGTGCTGCCTTAGCAACAGAGGTTGAGCAGGAAGATGAGGAAGCTTTTTGATACTGCAGTGTCAGATTAATGCCCAGCAATCCAAGATGACTGTAGCACCTAAACTGGGGTCATTTAATCCATGAGCAAAATGTAATTTTCGCAGCAGGGATTGTGTAAATCTTGCACATCATGAAAGCAGAAGCTTTCTGGAAAGGGTATGTTATAGCTCACTTAGGAACATTAATCTTATGTGAGAATAAAGTGTAATAGCTTTGAAAACTGAGCAGGACACACACAAAAGGTCATGACTCTCTTGCTTTAAATGGTAATTCCCTGTTGTCCTATTCCATGTAAAGGTATGGATGACAAGAATGCAGCTAAACTCAACGAGCTCATTCAAGCTGGGTAAGTAACAACTTCTTCCTGAAGAAGTTCCTGACCCTTTTACCTTACATAAAGTGGATACTACTTGTGCCTTCCTATTTTTCACAAACTGGGTTTCCAGATGAGTTCCTTACAGTTTATGAACCTTTGATCTCCTGGGAGATACACTTTGTATGATGTGCTGTTGAGTCGCAGGTCTTGAATGTGCTGATTTGTGAAATCACTTGTTCCTCCTTCTGTCAACTGCAAAGGTTGAAATGAGAAATTGTCATTTACTTAGGATTTTGTACAATTAAGGAAAATCTTAGTGTGCTTATTTTCATCCAAGGGAATTGTTCTTAAAGCAGATTGCTTCTTTAAATTGGAATTGCCAGTTAAAATGGGCCTGGGATAAGGTGTTTTTCCATACTGTTCTAAGTATCTTTCAGAATTCTGGATACAGGCAGGTATCTTGCTCTGTGTTGTGCTGAAGAGCCTTTCTAATGCATCAGCCAAGTACACTAAACCATAATAAAGATGACTTAGCAAGCTGAGGTCTAGGGCTTTGCATGATTAAGGCCTTAGTTCTTCTAATTAATTGTTAATGATCTCTGTGAGGTGTAGGTGTTGATTCCATAAAAGCCAGTCTTCTAATGAGACATTTTGGAAACAGGAGTCCTGGCATTTGAAAATATTAATGCTAATCTTCTGACCATAAACTGGAGTGTACCTAACAGTCACATTCTTAGGCAGTTCAGCAGTAGGTGCTCTTGCACAGGTATTTTGACTGCCAGGTGGAAGACATGTCTTTGCTTCCCTTTTTGTCCTGCATCTCTTGCCACATGTGGTGGGTAAACTTTGTCAGTCAAGCAAAGTGTAGAGAAACAGTTTCACATTTCCATCATCTTCACCACCTGGATGCCTGCACCATCTGAATGAATCTCCTGCATGTGTGGGGCAGCCTCATGTCCCATGCAAACTCATTGCACATACCCCATTAGATTAAGCTTCCCATCTTGCTTGATGCTACAATCCTGTGATCCCCTCTGTTTTTAAGCAGGTCCGAGTTGAATTCCTAACACATTTCTTGCAAGTGTGGTGATACTCCTTTTCCTCAGAGTTCATTGTGCTTGGTAAGGCTTGGCACTATGTTGAAAGTCTTGAGTGAAAGTGAATCCAAAGTAATGAAAAATGATGATGACCATGCATAATTCTGTTGATACTCTCCTGATGAAGGCAAACATTAGCCTCATTTAATGAGCAGGAAAGGTCAAGAGGGGCTATGGCTGTGAGGAGCTACTTGGCAATTCTCTGCAGGGTGGCTCAAGATGCTGGAGTTCCACATTCCAGTTCAGTGCTTGCTCTGCTTGTGTTGCACATCGTCTCTGGCCTTCTGCAATAATTACATGGTGTGTGGACAAACAAATGGCCCTCTGATGTACTCCTAAAACAACATTTGAAGTCCTCCTAGCTGAGCTTAAAACCCAGGTCACAGATACTAAATAGTGTTGGAAAACTTAAATCAATCAGCTGTTTTAAGTCATGCCAAAGCCTTGGTGTGTAATGGCCCTGGCTGGTCATGGATGTTAAGGCCATTCACTGCTGTGCAGGTCTCTGTAGCTGTCTTCAGCATGTCAGTGACATGTAAGATCAGGCTAGTCCGTGGCCTTTGTTACAGCTGTAGTTGAATGCATTTGGGATCTTTTAGCAAACAGATCAAAGTTTAGGTATCTATAAATGCAAGGGGAAATGATAATCATTCTGTCAGCTTTGGTAACTGGTCTGAGTAGTTGAGCATGCTCACGTCAGCACTGGCCCACAGGAGCTGCTTAAAGTTTTCACAATCACTAAGGAGGGCAACCACGAAGCAAAACTTCCTTAAAACTTGCAGGGGATCTGAATCCAGTCCTTTGCTGCTGGTGTTTTCATGACAGCAACGCTAACCTTGCTGGATTGTGTGATTAGGATGTGCAACGTGAAACCAAGATTCACAGGAGCATATCAGGGCTACTCAGAAACCTCTTTGAATCAACTTAAGCCAAAGCTTTCTTGTTTTGCTTCGCTTTTAGGAGTGAAACGTTTTTATTGACCTTGGAATTTGCAACTATATATTAAAAAAAAAAAAAACCCAAAACAACACATTTGAGGAAATATTTTCTGGATATCTTTGTAATTCTGTAGGATTTGTGGATGAGTTTAAAAACCCCAACCAGCTGTAACAAGCAATGAACAAAACGTTGTACATGCACACCAGCTAAAGACCAATATAGCTCAGGGCCTGCTAGCCTGCATAAATTTGCAGTTTAAGTCCTACTTCAAGGTGCTTTAGTGGATTTGTGTGAGGCTACTGTGAAACTTTTCCACTAGAACAGGAGGGAACTTTAGGCATGTCTTTGCTAAGCAAGGAAATAGTTGTACCACTTCTGATTGCTGTCGTTAACTCCTCGGAGGAGCAAAGAGGACCATAATGGTGGCACGTTCATGCAGCAGCATTGTCTCCTGTACAACTATTCTATCACATTCCCTGACTTGATGTTTTCTAGTGGTTGGGTGCACTCATGCATCTCACCTCAACATGAGCTCTATAAAATGACTACAATGAGCAAGCCTTAGTGGAAATAGAGTACATGTAGCTTTTTTGCCTGTAACCACAGGCATTCAATAAGGTATTTGTTGTGAATCAGGGGGAGGTGTTAATTTCTGTGTTAACCCATGTAACAGGAAGAGAGATTTCTAGGAGCAATAGTAAAAGTTGAAGAGTTTTAGTCAGCTGGCTTTTCAGTTACTGTTCTTGGAGGAAGTACTACTCCCTGGGCAAAGAAATGGAATATGTATCTGGAGTCTGTATTTACTGCAAGTTCTCTAGATTCTGACAAATCCTTTAGGTTTTGTACCAGGCACATTTGTACTGTGCTACTGCTTCTGACTGCTTGCTGAGACTGAAACGGGGGCTTGTGAAGAAAAGTGGAGATTCTCCACCTAAAGATTCAGACCCAAGAGAGAAGTTGTCCAAACACAGACCAGCTGAATTTGAGAGCAGCTAATATATTTCTAGAAGAATTTCCTGTTCTCTTTAATAGCTGAAGCCAGATTAATTTCCAGGTGGGCTTTGTCTCTTGTGATTTTCTCCCTGTACAGCCCCACAGCCTTATAGTCCTCCTCAGTGGCCTGGCCCTTTTTCCAATGACCATAAACTCTCCTTTTCTCCCTGCATTGTAATCAAACCTCCCTATCCAGCCAGGCCTCTTCCCCAGTGACTCATTTCTTGGCAGATGGGGATAGCCTGTTCCTGTGCCTTCAGGACTTCCTTCTTGAGCAGTTCCAGCCTTCTGGACTCCTTGGTCCTTCAGGGCTCCCTCTCAAGGGACTCTGTCCACCAGTCTCCAAAACCCACTGGCAGTCCCAGGTGCAGTTCTGCTGCTCCCCATCTTCAATTCTTCCAGACCTGAGAACTCTGTCATTCATTGTTGCTCTGCCTAAGACAGCCCCAACCACCACATTCCCCACCCAGTCCTTCTTTTCACAAACAGCAGGTCCAGCAGGTGCCTTCCCTAGCTGGCTCCATCACCATCTGTTAGGAAGTTCTCTTCCACATGCTCTAGGAACCTGCAGTTCTGCTTCTTCTCTGCTGTGTTTCATTTCCAGCAGACCTCAGGGAAGTTAAGTCCTGCTGGAGGGCTAGAGGTCATGAGCTGTGTGTACATGCGTGGTGTGTTCACCAAGTCCTGTTAATGGTGCCTGTCATGAGCTGTGTGTACATGCGTGGTGTGTTCACCAAGTCCTGTTAATGGTGCCTGTCATGAGCTGTGTGTACATGTGTGGTGTGTTCACCAAGTCCTGTTAATGGTGCCTGTCATGAGCTGTGTGTACATGTGTGGTGCGTTCACCAAGTCCTGTTAATGGTGCCTGTCGATTCTTCTGTCCAACCTACTCAGGGCTACGACTGTTCGGTACAAAGGCAGAAACCTTCGTATCAAAGCTCCAATGTGCAGGGCCTTGAAGAAGCTTTGTGATCCAGATGGTAAGTAAGAGACACTGGAACCCCAAAATTTTAACAGATTGTTACAGGAATATGAGAGAGACTAGGCCTGTTCTGGTATGTCCATCCCTGGTAGGGGAATTGGTGCCATTTGACATTTGTGTTGGGCATAGACACATCCCTGTTATCTTACTTACCCTGTTTTCATGTGTGAGCCCAGTAACTTTGGCAGCACTCCGTTCTCTAAGTATTGGAGTTTTGAAGTCTGTTGCTGGCTAGATTGAAAAGGGAGAAGCTACTCCAGGCAACATGGGTGCTGCTTTTCCAGTTGTGCTTTCACCATGTGTAGTCCCTCATGCCAGTGAATAAGCAGCAGTATATTCTTCAGCTTGGAGCACTTCAGGTTTTTTTTTCTCTTCTCCTGTTCAGCTGTGTCTGAAGTTCCCTTTATTTATTTTTCTTCCTTTCCCCCAATAATTAGAATCAGTGCAGCTTAAATACTGTACCTGTTCAACATTCCCAACCAAGTGATTTTGACCCTGCTTATTCAACTGGAAGCTCCAGTACACTGCAGTGGCCAAGGGGAAAAAATAAACATACTGGACCAGGAGATAATGGAAGGAAGCAGGCTCCACTGGTGGAGCTGAGCTGCCTAGGTCTTCTGTAGGTGACACTGCTGTTTCCAATGCTTTTGTTCCATGTAACTGAGTGTGCAGTGTTATGACAGAGTTGTCTTCCTTTGACCCATGCCCCTTGTGCTACATCTCCCTTCAGGTGTTAGTGATGAAGAAGACCAGAAGCCAGTACGTCTGCCTCTCAAGGTCCCTGTGGAGCTGCAGCCACGAAATAATCATGCGTGGGCTCGAGTTCAGAGTCTTGCCCAGAATCCACGGCTCAGGTAACAAAGAACTGATTGTGGTACTCACAACAGGGAAATGTATGAGCAGCATTCTAGCATCTTCCTCTCTTCGGGGTCCTCTTTGCCAGCTGGGCAGTCCACATTTGATAATGCAGCTTGTATTTACTCGGAAGGCTTTGTGTCCAACCCGAGTGCATGGTTGTTGTGAGCATGAGATCCCACAGTTAAAAATTAGATTAATATTGCTGCTCCTAGTATCTTTTAATTTGGCTAATGACAGGAGCTTCTAGAGCAAGAGATTAGTACACTTTGTGCCACTTGCAGTGTGCTCTGACAGCTGGGTTTAAGTGCAATGGAGATAAGCAGCACTAGTTGTAAAGAATATACTGAATGTCCCACAAGACAGAGGCACAGGAATGGGAAGTAAACTCATGGTCAAAGGTGCCTGCAAGCAAGACTCTGAACATTTCAGCTGCAACACAGAGGTGCTAGCAGAAAGGAAGACATTTGTAACATTATGTCCTCCTTGTGCAGTATAGTTGGTGCTGTTGTTTCAATGTCATCAATGGCTGTTCAATCAAGCACTTATACCTAGTCAAAAACTTGGGGCAGAAAACATGAGGCCTCTGTGCTGTTGATTGTGCTTTCAGGTGGAGTACTGCAGTTTGGTGACCAAAGATCATGCAGAGAGGCTAACAAGGATTTTTAGCATTAGGTTTATTTTGTAAAGTGCTTTGAGAGCAAAAAGTAAATATTTGTGGTAGCTTTGTGCCTTCACTGCACTTCTGCAGTTTACCTGAGTCTTGTCATCTTTTCCTATCTTCTTCCATCAGGAGAGACTGGTATCTTGACTCATGGCAACCAGATTTATCTGATAAGCTTCTAGATCTTTCTCAGTTGTGTTACCTAGATTATTAAAGTTGTGGGATGACATATTTCTGGGTTTTTTTTTTCTTGGCCTGTTTGTTTTTCTTATTTTGGTATGGATAGGTGAGTTCTCTCTGCTTGTATTGCAGAATGCCACTTTCTTGTCTAAATTCCCTTGCTGGCATCAGGGCTGTGATTTGAATTTCTGCTGACTTTTCTCTGTTGCCTTGCCTTGTTTCTCCTCCATACAGGATGATTGTGGAGTTACACCGTAAGGTCTCCAGCCTCATTGAGTTCCTGAAGCAGAAATGGGCTCTCCATGAAGTGCGTATGGTATCCTTCTTCTGCTCAGCTTGCTCTGGGTGCTGTGTCCTAGGAGCAGTTCTCTTCCTATTCTAAATTAATTTTTGCAATGGAGCTGTGATTCTACCTCATACATTTACCAGCCCATGCTTAGGAAAGGTAAAGGTCGGTATCTCAGTGTCAACCTTCCATGGGAAATGCCATCGTACTCCACTTGCACCTCAACTCTCCTCAGATCCCCTGCAAAGCTGTTAGCAATAAAGGGAGCTCCTTGCCTTTATTCTGTTTCCTTAAGCAGTGAGTGTAGTCTGTCCTGTTACAGATGTGTGACCGCCACAGAAGCCTGGGTAATGACCAACTACTTTGTTTCCAAGTTCAGCAAAGAGATTAAGGACAGATCTTCCCACTTGCTCCATGCAGCTCAGCAAATGAAGGCTTAAGCCTCTTGTCTCAGTAGCTCTGCTGCCTGTTACCTATCTGTACAGTCTGAGCCATACAGCTTTAGAGATAGCCCTACCTCTGACCTTTGCTCCATGGAGTAGAAGGATTTGTGAGTTAACAGCCATTCTGTTCTGATGACTGGTATGCTATCTCCTGGGTTTGGTCCTTTAATTCAGGCTTTTCTTTTTACTTTGAGAACCTGGAAGCCCAGCACTGGAAATGTAGGAGGATGTTGAAACAGGTGAGGTGAAGGTTACTGCTCAGGAAGGGGAGTCTTTTGCTGTGCAGTGACATTAGGGGTTTGTGTCTTTGGGGTTTTTTGAGGTATCTTGGTTGGATTTTTTTGCAATTACATTGGTGTGTGAAGCAGAGAGAAGTAATTTTGCCTGGAACAGAGAGAGTGCTTGTAGCAGGTCTTCATCATAGCCTTTATCACCACAAAAGGACTTAATTTCTCATCATGCAGTCTGTGTATCTGTGCTGAATAGAGAACAGGTCCTTGACCAGCTACTTTTTGGGGGGGTTTAACTTGCAAAGTAGGCTACCAGGTGCTCATTTGGAAGGGGCAGAAGATTGTTGTGTCCTTGACACATCTCTTTCAGCGTAAAACACTGGAGGAACGGCAGCTTCAAGACTCCAGAGATTCGGAAACACGAGGCAGCTTCTCGGAGGAGAAGGCAATGCTCCATCTCTTCCCAGGAGAGAATTGCACTCTCACTCCACTGCCTGGGGTAGCCAGAGTGGTCCACTCCAAGGCTTTCTGTACAGTGCATTGGCAGGAAACTGGCAAATGCAAACAAAGCACGAAGGACTCTCACTTACTACCCCCTGCACAAATCCTGGGCATACAGAGTGGTCAGGGGACAGCGAGGGGACAGCTAAAGTATGCACGGGGAACAGAAGGTAAGGGTGTTGGAAGGGCAGAGAGTACAATGGAGTCAAGCAAACCCTCTCAGCCCACAGCTGAAGTTTCTGCAGGCACTGAAGATGGCACCCCAGAGCCCAGCCCGGTGGAAGGAACAGCTTCACATCTTGGCATCACTAATTCTCTCCAGAAACTGTCTTGTGGACTTCAGGATCCAGGAGGTAACCATGAAAAGCTGAGCTCAGTGGCCTTCTGTGTGGAGGGCAGGGAGGGCCAGGCTAGTGACCAAGCAGCTGTGCTCCCATCATGCAGCACAGCTTGTGGTTGCAGTAAGATCCCTGATGTGGAGGAACTCTCTCTGCTCGATCCCTTCCCACGGTACATGAAGTCCTGTCAGGACCTGATTGTCCCAGAGAAATGTTCTTGCACGGACAAACCGCACGGGAAGGACTCTGCTTCAGCAGCTGGTGATACTTCTCCTGTGGCTTTTCCAAGTGGGAGAAGCGCAGAGACATCTGACTCCTCTTCACAGCTACTGAGAAGTGGCATGGCTTCACCTGTCAGTGGCCCATCCAGATGTGAAACTCAGGGTAGCCACGGCCAGAACCAGCAGCTTGATGCTTGTACCAAGGATATAACAGATGCAGTAATGGAGGATTCTCAAGAGAAGCTGGGCTCCTCATTTCCACCTCCACCTCAGGGACAATCTAGTACAAAGTCTCTCAAGGATGACCCAAACCGGCTCTCTCAGCAGGTTAGAGAAGAAGGATGGAGTCTACGGACTTCTGAGAGCCTTACCCTGGCTGAAGTCTACCTCATGATGGGCAAACCGAACAAGTTGCAGCTGGAATATGACTGGTTGGCTGTCTTGGAGCCAGAAACCCAGGATGCTAGGGAGCAGACATCTGAGTCAAGTGCTGTTCCTGCATGTACCACCTTTCACAAGCAGAAACTCTTAAACTGCCTTTTAAAACTCATCTCTACTGAAGTCAATCCCAAGCCAGTAAGTAGCTCTTGTTCATGCTTCAGGTGCTGAACTCTAATTTAAGCTGGGAAATAGTCTCCCAGTTGTGGTTTTTGTAGTAAATCAATGACTAGTCTTGTCAAGACCTTCCTGTCTTTAAAAACACAAACCCCCTGAAAACAACCCAACCCAGCTTGCTGGAGAGTGGACTTCTCAGTGTGCTGCATTTGCTTTCTACACTGCCTTGCAGCTCCTGGTTTGCTGTTAGTCTCAGTGGTATTACAGTGAGTATTTCATGTGACTGCTGAAAAGATGAGTCATGAGGTTAGGTTAGGTAAGTGCCTTCTATTCTGTCTCAAGTTCATAAACCTGTTTAATCAAAGTAGTGCAGTGCTACTGAAAGCCACAGGAGCTCTCTCAGATAGGGGCCATGTTGTGCACTCCCGTAAAAAGAGGTAACACCACCTGTTACTTGTCAAATCCCACTTCATGCTCACTGTTTCAGGAAGAGAGACACTTTTCTTGCAGCAATGAACACTGTGGGACTTGAGAAACATTCAGGAGGCCAGGCTGGTATTTACTGTCTGACGGAAAATGCTGCAGGCTTTCTGACAGTTAGGTCTTTTAGATCCTCTGCATCAAATGGTGGCAGGAACCATTACATTTTTGCCACAAGACACTTTAGCAGAGGAAGAGTTGATTCCTTAGATCCCTGCTGTGTTCTCAAGCTAACACATAGTGAAGCCAAGATGGCCAGTGGCCAGCTGCTGTGGCTCTTTCCTTTAGATGAAGATAACCAGCACAAACCACACTGCAGCAAATCAGACTGCAGTCAGGTGTGGGTGGAAATCTTAGGCCTCTGGCTGCACACAGATCCCTCAAAGGGAGCATGTTCTAGAAAAGGGTTTAAGCAACTTAAGGAAATAACTGCATGGGCATGGAAAACAGTGAAGCACCTTGGCTTGTGCCTCCTGTCATTGCTTGTATCAGTGTGAGATGGTTGAAGTGAGGGGACTAAATTCACATCTCTTGCTCTCTACCTAATTAGAGTTAAGAGCAAAGCATTTTTATCCAGGTATGCTGCTAATCAGAAGAGGAGCCCTCTGGAACTAGAGTTTGTGCAAATTAGTTTTGCACTGAATTAAACCCAACATCTTTTCCATTACTGTGACATATTTCAGTGTTTACCTTTTTTAATGTCTCTTTTGGAATGCTTCCCCTGGGCTGGCCCAGCACACTGTGTGAAGTCTGAGAGTTGACTTGTTTGTGGCAGAGCTTGATGCTACCGAGCCCGTGATGTTTAACACTGCTGAATGCACAGAAGGGAATCTCAGCTGCCCACTACCCCCATCCAGGAGTTTTGGTTTCAATAGTTAAAAAGTGGTGTGTCAGATGGGTTTTGTTAAGCTTCCTCAGCAGGCTGAGTCTGGCAGTGTGTGTGGCAGCAGTACCGGATTGATTTAATGTTGGGTCCATTTTCAGACACCAGAGATGAGCTCTGTTGCCACGTCGCCTATAAAGCCTGCTCAAGAGGAGCAGTCCCTGACTCCTCCAGGAAAGGTGATTGCCATCAGCACCAGGAGTCCAGGCTGTGCAAGAAGTCAGGCTGCCCTTCGCAACAAGGCTTTTTCTCCTGGTGCTGCCTCCAGCTCCTCAGGTGAGTAGTTACAAAATGCCTTTTCAAGAGCTCAGACCCCTGTGGTGGCTGCATCCCAGTGGTGTAATGCTAGGAAAATGGGTGTTCCTGCTCTTGGAACTTGACTGCTTAAGAACATTATTACCATGTGTTAACTTGCTTTAAAGCTGTCCCAGATTGAGCTGGAGTTGACAATCCAAGAGAACTCAAAAGTCACAGGTGATGCTGGCATTTGTTAGGAGCTGGCTGATACAAGGTGTGGGATCTCGAGAGAGCACAGGCTTGCAGAGCAGGAGAGCAAATACATGGTGTAAAGCTTGGTGATAAAATAATTACTGGGCGTTTTCTCTGCCATTCTGCAAGAACAGGAATGGTGATGAGTTGCCTTTCCTTTTAACAGAAGGTACAGCTGCTGTGGCCTGTGAGCCCCAGTGTGCAGACCAAGAACACCAGCTTGAATTTTCAGTTTAGTTGCATTTTCCAGCAAATGTTTTATGACTTCAGAAAAATCTGTGACAATGTCAGGGTTACTTGGAACAATTGTGATTCTTCCACTGCCATTTTCACACCCATGCTTTAAGGAGCAGTGGGCCATAAGCTGTGTTTAACTAATGCTGTGAACCACACTTGTGCTCTGTGTGGTTTTTGTTTTTAAATGGCATTACAGCAATTTCATCTTTGTCTAAAGCTTCATTGTGCTTACTGACAGAAACAAAGGTGTAGTTATCTAGTAAAAAGCCAATAATTGAATAGATTAAAGATAAATCATTACATTTCAGTGATCTATACAGCTTTGAAGGAATGGGTTGTCCAGGGAGGTGGTTGAGGCCCCATCCCTGGAGGTGTTTAAGACCAGGCTGGATGAGGTTCTGGCCAGCCTGATCTAGTGTGGGGTGTCCTTCCCATGGCAAGGGGTTGGAACTAGATGATCCTTGTGGTCCCTTCCAACACTGACTGATACTGTGATACCTTTGTAAATCATACTTGCAAGAATACAATACAATACAATACACCAGGTTGGAAGAGACCTTCAAGATCATCACGTCCAACCCATCAACCAATCCAACCAAGAATCAAACTTCTTTAGTTCACCACATTCACCTTCCTGAGCTTGTACCTTATGCTTCCCTAACACTCTGGTAATCCTTTCTGAAGCATTTGAATAAGGGTAAGGACCATCCACTGAGGATACCAGAAACAACAAGAAGGTTAATACTTTGTATGTGATCCCCCAGAAACAGCTGTCCTATTTACAGAGAACTTCACAGATGAAACCCAATGCAGTTGTCTAGATTTAGTCTTTGATTCACATCAGTGAACTGCTGCTAGGGCTGCACAGCACTGTGGTTGAGTACATTACAATGAGGCACCCAGGCTTTAGTGCAAAGTCAAGCAGTGATAAATACAGGTTATGTGTTCCTGCTTTTGTACAATGCCAAAGAGAGCCAAACTGGCTTCAGCTGAGCTGTTTGGCTCATGGAAAGGAGCAGCAGCAGTGTGTTGAGCACAACAATCCAGGTAGTTCATCAGTTTAGCTTCCCAGCAGTTCTGCCCAGGGTAAGGCGCTCAGCAGAGGCCTCAAGTAATGGCATTCCAGCAGGTCAGATACCTGAGCAAGTCCGATAGCTTCACCTTAAGTTGTGTCATTTTGATAGATAAACTGAATTCCTTTGTATCAGCCCTGCTAAGTTCTGTATCTGAAGTAGGGTTGTTTGTGGTCTGGATTGCAACCTTCAGTATGCAGTAAATGTCCAGGCTCTTTGTATGCTCACACACAGCTGTTGACTGGCTGCAGCAGTTTGGCTGTTGGAAAGCAAACTGCTAAGTTGCTGTTGTTGATGAGCCTTCCAGGGGCATTCCGTCAAACTTTGGTCCTGAGTCCATCTGGGTGCTCAATGCTTTTTCATCTTTTGGCTTTCTTTAATTAAATTGATCTGTCCACTCTAGAAGTACTGAAAGTGCTGACAAACTGACAGCTCCACAAAAGCCACACAGGGAGGTGGAAAGACAAAAAAGAGGATTAATAGAGTCATGTAGAGAGACTTGGGAAAAAAAGTGAAGCAACATCACCTGTAGTATATAAAATGCCATTATGTAATCAGAGCTGCATCCCTTGATTACTTCATTTTAAAGCTAATACTGTGTGTATTGTTAACAGTTCTAACCTCTATCAGATTCTGTGTTGTTCTGCATTTAATTGGTTTTAGATACCTTGGCACAGTGTCATTTTAAATAATGCTTGGAAAAACAGTAGAGCCTAGAGCAGCAGGGTGGAGGTGGCAACTTTGTCTTTTAAGTAGGAGTATAAAAAAAACCTGCAGTTTTGTTTAGCAGGTGAATGATGTTCAGTGTTCTTCAAAACGCTTCTTGAATGCTGTTGTATATCCCTATCCCTGCATTAGTGTGGCCCAGGCTGGTGCTGGGTTGTCTTACACACACACACACACACACACACACACACACACACACACACACACACACACACTACACTTGTCTTACTGCCCAGGGAGGCAGCAGGCATGACTAAGGGCTGTTACCCACTTGACTTCTTCCCTCTCTGGGTGAGTCAGGAGCCTGCTGCTTCCCAGCTGAAATCTGCAGCCCATCAGCAGAGGCTTGAGCCCTGTGCCAAGTGTGGGTGCAACATGAGTGTGACAGTAGCTGTCACTGTGTGTTGTGATGAGGCCCAGTCCTATATGTGCAGTGAACACTGCTGTGGGAGAGAGGCAGGTACACTTCTGGGTTATCTCAGAATGACCTGCTAACAGCACTGTTTTTCATCCTATCTGGGTGCCTGCAGAGTGGGCACAGCACTGTGAGATTCAACAACAGGTTTTTTAAGCCCCAATGTAAATGGAGAAGTTCTCAGACCAGATGCCATTATTTCAAGGTGCCAAATATATTTCTAAGACAATCTGTGTTTTGGGAGGTCTTTTGCCAAACTGATCCCTGCTGTTTCATGTCTCTGTCACCAGAATCATTTTATTGGGGTTGCACTTTGAATCACTATGGGGAAGGGGTGGGGGGGTGTAATTAAAACATAAACAGTGTAGGATGAGTCTGTGTTTGTATTATCTTCCCCTCCCAAAGGAATGATGTTTAGTGGGAAGGGCCCTGAGGTATTTCAACAAGAGAAATTCTTTAACAAGGTCTGTGTGAGGCTTAAATTCTAGCTTCTATAGTAGCATAAAACTGCTTTGAACTCCCTTCTTCCAAGGATTTCAAGTCAAGGGAACATTTGCAGTGTCCTTGCAAAGCCGGTAAATGCTGTCAGTGTGCAGGTGAGGACTGGAGAGCTCGTGCTTTGAGATCACAAAAAGGTGTTTTCACTTCATTTAAATCTTACAGGTTTGAGAAACCTCCCTAGACCTCTCTTGGTGGCTGGTCCTTCAAATTCTGGAAGCACTGATGCTGATGGTGGACTCTTTGCAGTTCCTACAACTCTGCCACCCAACAGCCGCCATGGGAAACTGTTCCTGCCTAGCAAAGAAGCAGAGCTGACCTTCCGGCAGCACCTGGACACAATCAGTGTAAGTGAGGTGACTGAAAGAGAAGTAGCTCAGCTCATTGTGCCTGTGTTACAGGGTACTTAAGATTGTCAGAAAGTATGAGCTTCCCTGGGAAGCTGTGCCTCTAGTGATGTTCAAGCATAACACTGTAATAGCTGAAATTAGTTATACAGTCAAAATCTGACTATGTTTTGAAGTGAGATTATCTCTTCAGACCTGAAAGCCATCATGCACCCCACAGAACTGTTCTGCTCTATAGGTTTAGCAAAATCTATCCTTAGTACAACCTCACTGCTGTATGCAATTCAGATACATACATGGTCTCAGGAACAACTTCATAGCAAGCTACAGTAAGTAAGTAGTAGGGAGGAAGCTTTCTTGCCACTTGCCTCAGAGTAGTTCCGAACAATGGGTATCAATATAGTGACCGGCACTTGAGGCCAGCAGGAGGAGGGAAGTCATTCTGCCCCTGTACTCAGCACTGGTTAGGCCACACCTCACGTCCTGTGTCCAGTTCTGGGCCCCTCCGTTTAGGAAAGATGTTGAGTTGCTGGAAGGTGTCCAGAGAAGGGCAACAAAGCTGGGGAGGGGTCTGGAGCACAAGCCCTATGAAGAGAAGTTGAGAGAGTTGGGGTTGCTTAGCTTGGAGAGGAGGAGGCTCAGGGCAGACCTTCTTGCTGTCTACAACTCCCTGAAGGGAGGTTGTAGCCAGGTGGGGGTTGGTCTCTTCTCTCAGGCAAGCAACACCAGAACAAGAGGACACAGTCTCAAGCTGTGCCAGGGGAGGTTTAGGCTGGATGTTAGGAAGAAGTTCTTCACAGAGAGATTGGACATTGGAATGTGCTGCCCAGGGAGGTGGTGGAGTCACCATCCCTGGAGGTGTTTAGGAAGAGACTGGATGGGGCACTTGGTGCCATGGTTTAGTTGATGAGATGGTGTTGGGTGATAGGTTGGACTTGATGATCTCAAAGGTCTTTTCCAACCTGGTTAATTCTATTCTAGATGATACAGATAGAGCCATAAAGTAAGCATATTTTATATATGTAAGGCTATCTCCCCAGGTTGTGGAATACAACCCCCAGCTGTTCCTGGTGGGATGTGTTTAGCAGCAAAAAATACTCTGCTGACTGAACCAGGATTCATTTTTTTTAGTAAATAGTTACAATTTTGTTGAAAAACAGAGTCGGGGGGGGGGTATGATCTGTTCTGTGTCTGCATGCTTAAAGAGCTTCCTAATGCATTTCCTGTTCTTGTCCAGATGCAGTCGGACTTCTTCTTGCCAAAACCAAGGAAGCTACGGAACAGGCACTTGAGGAAGCCCTTAGTAGTACAGGTCAGAATCCTTTGCACGCTGAAAAATGACTGCATGGCTTCTGCAATAGGTAGCAGTAAGGCCACAAGGACTTTTACCTAACTGAAATAAAATCTGAGCTCCTGCATGCATCCACTGGAAAAGCAAACTGAACATGGGAAGGAACAAGTGTTTTAATCTGTATTTGCAACCAGCCATGTTCTAGTCCCTGAATGAAGGAGTGGAACAAGAGTAGTAGTTGGGGTAGCTGGGGGTAAAAGTCAAAAAGAGCCCCTCTGCTGAAAGTAGGTTCTGCTGTTTGAGCCTGCTGGTAGTGATGTGCAAAGCAGCCTGTTCATGTGGTAATCCTGATCTGTCAGTGCTAGGCCTGTTCATGCTACTGCCACAAGATCTCATTTTAGATACTTCTGCCTGCTTCCTACTCACTAGTGGCTCTTCAGCTGGGGTGGGTATAAACCTCTTTTGTGAAACAAAACATTGTTTGAGAGAACAGGGAATTCTGGGAAAAAATGGGACTTGCAAAGAGATCCATGGCAGAGGTAGCCTGCTGTCATGGAACTGAGGTGGCAGGTGGGCATCAGCCTCCTCTAGGTTCCTCTGATAACCCTACAAAAGGGCACCTCCTGCTGTGAAACCACAGGCAGGTGGGAGAACAGACAAGAAATGTATGTTTCAAGAAACATACAAGAGTACAAGAAATGCAGAAAAAGTACAAGAAATCTAAAACCAAAATGATGGAACCTTGTTTGGGGAAAGCAAAGTTTCCAAGTGTCAATAATACCCATTTGTCTCTTCTGCTCTGTGTGAGAATAGGAAACCAAGAAATTAAATTTGTACTGTTTTTCACTGCTGAGATCCTCTGCTCTACGCAATTCCATTTAGTTCAGGAGTTGCCAAGTACACAGAGATGCCTCCTTAATTCACACTGGTTTAATGGTAAGGGAAGATAAGTTTGCACACAGGCAAGCTCCTGTCCCTCAGTTTACTGCTGTACTTCTGTGGGAGATTTGAAAATGACTGCTTGTCTGATCAGAAAGGAATATAGCTCTAGCTAGCATTTCCCTGAGTTTTCCTTAATAGTAGGTAGAGAAAAACAGGTGATCCTTGTTGCTTCTCTCTCAAGGTAACACAGACCTTACCAGTGTCTATTGTGTGATAGTCAGGTCATGTAAACCCTCTGCTTATTCTGGAAGGTATCATGAACTTCTGTGCTTTACAAAAGAGCTTCACCCTGTGTTCTGTCTTAAATATGTTCTGTTCTTCTCTTGTTTCTCTCACATAGAGAACACTGCTCCCCAGGCCTTCTGGAAATCCGTCCCAGCATGTCTGTTCCTTTTCTATCTTATCCAACTCATCCATTACAGGTGAGTCTGATTATCCTACTGCACTCCTCTGCTGCCAGGAGATGGACCAGAAAGTGTAATAACCTTAAAACTGTATAAAGGACTTCTTTCTAAAGAGAGGAAAACAGGCTTGGAAAACCACAAATCATTTTACCTGTTACTCGAGTCACTTCCTACAGGACAATGGAATTGTTTTCCTGGATCATTGTGACACAAGTCATGGTGATGACACAAACTTTTTTTTCTTCTATTTCACAGTATGGAAAGCAGGGAAGAGTAAGGAATTCTCTACAAGAAGACAAGTTTGTGGACTGAATCACTTAGATCATATTTTTTTTGTGTCCTATAGGGTGTGGTAATTTGTGTGGCTTTTCTAATGCCTTTTCCTAGCACCTGGGACACTGTTTTTGTACAGTATACTCAATATACTGCCCACTTGTCCTTTTCTGCTCAGACACTGTTGAGTACAATAGTAATGCATCCCACATCTCATATGAAATCTGAAAACCAGCATGAGACCTGAATCATAGAATGATGGGGGCTGGAAGGGAACTTCTGGAGAGCATCAGTCCAACCCCCCTGACAGAGCAAGGTCACCCAGGGCAAGTCACACAGGAAAGCATACAGATAGGTCTTGAAAAGTCTCCAGAGAAGGAGACTCCACAACTTCTCTGGGCAGCCTGCTCCATGGCTCCAGTACCCTCACCCCAAGGTAGTTTTTCATTGTGTTGAGGTGGAACCTCCTGGGTTCCAGTTTGTCTGTTGCCCTTCATCCTGTCACAGGACACCACTGAGAAGAGCCTTGCCCCCTACCCTTCAGATATTCATGAATATCAGTAAGATCCCCTCTAGGTCTTCTCTTTTCCACACTAAACAGCCCCAGGTCTCTCAGGCTTTCCCCATCAGACAGATGTTCCAGACCCTTCATCAACCTCATAGCCTCTGTTGGACACTGTAATATATCCCTGTTCCTCTTAAACTGGGGAGCCCAGAACTGAACACCGTACTCCACAGGTGGTCTCAGCAGGGCAGAGGGGCAGAAGAACCTCCCTCCACCTGCTGGCCACACTCGTTTTAGTGCACCTCAGGAGACCACTGGCCACCTTGGCCACAAGGGCTCATGGCTTTCCCATGGATAACTTCTTGTCCACCAGGACTCCAAGGCCCTTCTCCGTGGAGCTGCTTCCCAGCTGATCAGCCCCTAACCAGTACTGGTGCAGGGGATTGTTCCTCCCTAGGTTATCTTCATTGAAAATACTGAAAGCAGCTCCTGTAACACAGCAAGTGTGGGGTTTTATCACACACTGGTTAATTTGTGCTACTATTTCAAGTCTGTTTCATCAACTCCATTGCTTTGCATTCCTGGAGCTTGCTACTGCCTCGAATGTGCTTGCCTCCACTGCACTCTGTTGTGCTCTGCTTTAAGGATGTTCGGTTTCAGTTGCTTGAGAAGTGTTCAATCCTTCCCCGCAGGGAGAGGCTCCTTTCGGCCAATCCAGTCCTCACTGACTAAAGCTGCTGTTTCTCGTCCAATTGTGCCCAAAGTTCTTCCAACACAGGCTACCAACCATCTGTCTAGTAAGTAATGTGTTAAACAGCCTGAGAGCCATGGTCTGGTGTGGTCTGTATGGTCTTCCTTGGTGGGGGCTGCTGCTGTGGAAGGTGCAAACCGGCTGCGCCAGCTGTACCGCGCTTCGTGCGGAACAGGAGGAGTCGGTGGGGGACGTTCTCAGCTGGCTTCCTTCCCTGTGCCTGACCTGCAGGCAAAGCAAGGGATTTCTAACCAAAGCTGAGCACTTTGTGATGTGTTGTAAGATGGCTTTGAAAAAAGGGGTTATGACGTATTTGAAAGAAACTTGAAAGCAGGATATCTGCTGATCTGGAATTAGGAATTCTCCACAAAAAAAACCCAGACCAGAGTACCCCAAGCAAATAATGTTTTGCAACCAAAGAACAAAACCCTTAATTAGAGTGATCAGTGAGGTGAAAACAGTGATTGCTTCCATTCTGCACAAAGCATTCTCTGGGGTGGGGAGATGTTTTAAGTGAATTTCGAAAGGTCTGGGTGAGGGTGATCTGCAACAATTCCAGTTCTGGATGGCTGCTAGAGGCAAGATGTTTTTAGAGCTCCTCTGGTAAATCATAGGAAATGGCTAGAAAGTGCATAAGCTACATAACTGCAGAACTTAACAATTTGCAGGCTTAAAAAAAGAAGGGGGGAAAAAATGGGAGGTCAAGGCAGGGAAGGAGGAGAATTGGGATGTTTCTCTAAACTGCTTTGATATACCTGATAGTGTGTTAGAATGGGGCAGAAGAGTTAAACATTTTTAGCTAAAAGAGCATTTTTACTTGTGAATAGGAAGAGCTGAGCCCAGCTGATCAGGCAATTGCCATTTCTTGCAAGTGCTCAGTTTAGACTCTGGGCAGTTTTGAAAGAACATCTTGTAGATGAGTCACGACAAAGCTATTGCCCGAAGGAAAGCCTTGTAATGTGTTTGGTTTTATTCTTTGCTTGTGTTTCACAAAAGGTGCTATTGACTTGGCAGCTAAAAGTGCTGGTATTATCCCTGGTAGCCCTGTGCCAGTCCTGGATGCAGATGGTTTGTCAGGTGTGTCTCCATTGTCACCAGACAGAGTGACCACCGTGGTGACAGGGCAGGAGGCAACAGCAGCGCATCAGAATGGAGGCTCCATCAGCACTGTAGAGGTCAGAGACTCTTGAGTGTGGCTTTTAAAGTAGTTAAATGTCCTCCTCTTTCCTTGTGTCAGTGAGCTCTAGTAGTAATGATTTTTCAGTGTGCTTTCTCCAGGAGCTTGCTCTTGGACACTTCCATCATGGCAAACCCAACCTGTGTTGCACAGTCTGTGTTTTGGGGCTGAGGGATCAAATCATCATCATCTTGAACAGTGAAGCTGTGATCTCTCCTTGTGCATTCTGTCACTGAGACCCAGATACACATCAGTCTGTGTCATTTTCTCAGGGGGTTGATGGGTGATTTTGAAAGGTGTGAGATGTTAGAGGAGCATGGGTGAATGGTGATGGGCAGTTGTCTCTTACCTCCCCATCTGGTGTAAGTGTTTGTCACTCACAGGATTTCTATTCTGTTTCTAGGGCTCGAGCCAGGGGTGTCGGGTTCCATTCATCAGCCTACCAACACGACCTGAGCAGGAGCCAGTTCCTGATGGCTTCCAGGTAGAGTATGTGGTGAAAGAACAGTTCTCTGAACTAGGCAATGTTCTGAAAACACTACTGGTATTTCTGGTTAAAACCCTTTGCCCCTAGGTAGCTGCACAACGTTGCTACTGTTCTGTGGGAATTGAACTCTCTGGCATCTGAAGAAATCTAGGAAAGCTGCTTAAACTAATGTGGGTGTCATTCCTTAGGAAAGCAAAGAGAAGCTGACAGGCTGGAGAGCAGACAGGTTTTACACATTTCTAGATACAGTGGAAGAGTTTAGAACTGCTCTGCTCTCTGGTACCTGTGTGTTTTAGACATCTCAAAAGAAGATTTCAGCAGCTGGCAGTGCTGCTGCTCCTGTGTTGCTGAAGGAGCAATCTGAAGACTGAAAGCATGATTGCAATGCCAGCATCCTCTTCACTGAGTTACTTTGTGCTGGATCCTGTAAGTGGCATAAAGTCACTGTGGTAGCACCTAAGTTAAGAGCATTGTTGTCCAGTCCCCAGCTTTCTTCTCCAGGAGGATCCAGGGCCTTGTGTTAGGTCCTGAAGCCTCAGAGTGCAGTTTTCTTTTTAGTGGAAGCACTTCCTATTCTTCCCGTGACAGCTGCATTTAAAAAAGGTCAAATGAAATTGGTTGGAGAGCATAAAGGAGAGGAAAGTGTGGTTTCTGGCACAGCTCTTAGGACATTAACCTGCTGGGCATTTATTTGTGGCAGTGGGGCTGCAGGTTCTGGTTCTTGCTTTCAGCTCGGCCTCGGATATAGTATGTCAGAAAAAAAAGGCAGTTCTGTGATGAGTTATGATGAAGAGACTCCTTAAAAAAATCAGCTGTGTTTTGAAAAGTGGCAGTGAAGAGGAGTAAGTCAGCAGTTAAATATTGAAATTTTTTCCTTCAAGCAATTACAGGGGTTTTGCCAATACAAAGGCAAATCAGTGCTTCTGGAGAGCTACCCTGTAGGTTCATCACAATCACGTTACTGCATTCTTATGCTTGTTTCTGTTTGTAGGCTGCACTGAGTGTTCCTTGGAACACTACAGCCTCATTTTTTCAGATGATTTGGCAGGATCTTAGCTGAAGCATATTTGTTTATGCTTACAGATGTTTCTAATTAATACAGCTTTATTAAATAGTGCTAAAATGGCAGGAATATCATCTGCTGGATTATTAGTCCTCTATCTTTATTATTTTTCCTTCTTAAAGTCTGATGTAATCTGATGCTTAGGAGCTAACCTCTTGCTTTTCAGATTTCCAAGTACTTGATAGATTTCTGAGCAGTTAAGTGTTTCTTTTACAGGGCACATCAGTCCTTTCTCTGTCAGAGCTGTCCAAGACTCCCCTCCAGAATGGTCTTTCTACTCCTCCACTTCCCTCATCGGAGGCTTCCAGCACCCGGCTCTCTCCTCCCAATGTTTCTGCTCTCTTGGATATTTCTCTGCCTGGCCCACCTGAAGATGTGCTTTCTCAAGGAGAGCCTGCCACTCAAATCAGTGATTCCATCATTGAAATAGCCATCAGCTCTGGTCAATACAGTAAGTCTGACCTTAGCTAACATCTTCCTGTTAACTTAAAACCCAATCTCTGGCATCTTACATTCAGCAAAAACTCTTCCAGGAGGCAGTTCTTGGTTTGTTTGGGTTTGGGTGGGGTTTGGGGTTTTTTAGTGTCTGGTAGAAAGAAAATGTGCCCAGCCTTCTGTAGTCTTGTTTCCTATCACATAAAGGAGGAGGCTTTGTTGTTGGTGTGGGTTTTGTGTGGTTTCAAACTATCCAATCCTAAACTGGTGCAATATCCTGTAACTTTACCCCGTTGACTGAACCAGTGATTCCTGACATTGGCTTGCAGGTGAAGGTGTTTCTCTCTCTCCTGCAAAGCTGAATGGCAGTGACAGCTCCAAAAGTCTTCCGTCCCCATCCAGTAGTCCTCAGCAGAACTGGATTGCCTCTCCCAGCCACGATCCCCAGTGGTACCCCAATGACTCCACAGACTCGTCTCTCAGCAGCTTGTTTTGTAAGTGTCAGTATGCAGAGAACTGCAACAAGCAAAGCTCTTTCCTTCAACACCACCAATCCAGTGTTCATTAGAAATGAATCCTTTGGCAAATCGTAAAACCAGCAGGACAATTGTGGAATTCTTCCCTTATTTCTTGTTTTCTTTTCAGCAGTGTTGCCTTGAATCCATTTTTCTGTTGTTGCTGTTTTGTTTTCTCTTCACAAGTCTGTTCCTGAAAAGATTTTGATGCTAGATTGGGGCCCACACCTTGGGACAAATAATTCCTTGGCAGTTCTGTGTAGTCTGTTTGGAGCCTGACTCATCAGTCAGGTTGACTCATTTGGTGGTTTTGCCAAAGTGAAGATGCCTGTGGCTCAGCTGTTGGAAAAACAGCCTTTGTTCTGTGCTTGGTGAGCATGATCTCAAAGACTTGAGATCACTGCATTGGTTTGGGGCTTGTTTGGTGGTTTTTGTTAATTAATGTTTAATAGGGCCAGTGCAGTCAGGCTCTGTGCTCTCAGCACTTTGCTGATGGTGTTCACGCTGGCAACACATTTTTAAGAGAAGAAACAGATAGGTCTTCCATTTTCTGTGTCCCTGTCCTCCCTTTTGTCCTCCCAGTTGCAAGCATTCAGTTAGTGACTTACTGCTGTGCCTGTTCTTTATAGCAAGTTTCATCTCCCCCGAGAAGGGACGAAAAATGTTGCCAACTCCCGTTGGGACTGCCAGTGGCACCTCCTTGCTGGGACCCAGCCTTCTGGACGGGAACTCGCGGGACTCTTTCGTGTCACGCTCTCTGGCAGACGTAGCAGAGGTATGTCAGCAGTCTGCACCCAGGCTGGTGTTACTGTGGGCTGGCCATCAAACTTTCCTGAGCTACTTCAGGCAAAGATGCTTTGACATCTGCACTCCAGCTTTGGTGAAACAGGGTTGCAGTCTTAATAGAAATATGCACAACTCCTCGAGGGTAAAGGCACCAGAGCTGGTGCAAGAACCTGTTGTGAGCACCTTTGACCCGGGTGGGTGCTGCTAGGTTGTGTTCACCTTGTTGGACAGAACTTTGTTTCAACAAAGAGTTACAGCCTTCTGGTTTGTGTATCCTGCTTTGTAGTGCAGGAAATGGAAATACTGAAGATGAGGGAAAGGTTAATTCTGATGCAGCTGCAGTACAGTTGGAGGACTGTTAGGAAAAAATAAATAGCTATTTCCTGACTGTTCCTTCTGGACCTAATAATAAGTTACCTGAGAGAATGGTAGAAGGTTCTGTGCTGCTGAGTTTTCTCTGTCAGTGGAAATATCCTTCTGTTTTGAAATCTTTCAAAGTGGTAGAGTGAAGATCAGCAGTTACTAAAGCTTGGATTTGCTTGAGGACAGAGCCAGACTAGAGGAATGAACTGTTGAGGCATTATGGAATTCAGCAAGGATAGATGCCAGGTCCTGCCCCCAGGAAGGACAGCAACACAGGCTGGACACTTGACTTGTCCAGAGAAGGGCAACAAAGCTGGTGAGGGGTTTGGAACACAAGCCCTATGAGGAAAGGCTGAGGGAGCTGGGGTTGCTTAGCCTGGAGAAGAGGAGACTGAGGGGTGACCTTATTGCTCTCTACAACTACCTGAAGGGAGGTTGTAGCCAGGCAGAGGTTGGCCTCTTCTCCCAGGCAGCCAGCACCAGAACAAGAGGACACAGTCTCAGGCTGCGCCAGGGCAGGTTTAGGCTGGATGTTAGGAAGAAGTTCTACACGGAGAGAGTGATTGCCCATTGGAATCGGCTACCCGTGGAGGTGGTGGAGTCGCCTTCACTGGAGGTGTTCAGGAGAAGACTTGATGGGGTGCTTGGCTGTATGGTCTAGTTGTTGGGTGGGTTGGATTGTTTGATGGGTTGGACGCGATGATCTTGAAGGTCTCTTCCAACCTGGTGTATTGTATTGTATTGACTGTTTAGGAAACAGCTTTGCTGAGGGGTATCTGAGCATCTTGATAGACAGCATGCTGAATACAGGCCAGGATGTGCTGGGACAGCTAAGCCCACCGTATAATGCTGTGGGCTGTTGTTTAAACATAGCCAGTAGGTTGAACAGTCATGATTATCCCACTCCACTCAACAGCTCTGAAACCATGTCTGGAATACCATGACCAGTTTTGAGCACCCAATACAGGAAGCACACAAATTAACTGGAGCAAGTCCAGCAGAGGACCAGCCACCAAGACTTCTAGGGAGCTGAAGCACCATTCTGTGAGGAAAAGCTGATGATACTGGACTTGTTCGACCTGGAGGAGGCTTCAGGGTGGGAGGGACCTAACTACATACTGGTGTTTATGGTGAGGACATCAAGATGATGTAGCCAGGGCCTTCACAGAGTAGTGATGCATGGTTGGAGGAACAAGCAAGAGCTGAATTGGGAAAGGTTCTGACTACACAGAAGGAAGAAACTTCTTCACCCTGAGGACAGGCAGGCAGGAAACAGGTTGTCAAGAGTTGTGCAGTATCTGTCTGCACAGCTGTTCAAGACTAGTATGCATGAAGCCCTGAGTAAGCTGGTCTGTCCTAGGTGATTCTGCTTTGAGCAGGAGTTTGAACTAGAGACCTATTCAGGTTCCTTCCAGTCTTAATTATCCTAGTTTCCATTTGTTGACTCAGTGTAACATCATTGTGTCTTTGTGGGAGGTTTGCCCTGCTGGAAGGAAAATGTCATTCCTCCATTTCCTTTTGGATTTGGATAAGAAGGTTCTGTACAGACCTTCTAATCAGAAGCTGCAGTAAGCTCATGATATTTTAATATGCCCTTGGCAGCTTCAGACTCCACACACAGCTCCACTTCCTGGCATAAATAAGAAGGTTTCTGCTTACTTGGTGGTGAAAATCTGTCAAGGTGGTGAAAATCTGTCAAGGTGTGTGTTAACTAAAGGAATCTATAATAATTTGTATGGATTAGAAGTGATACTGCAGCCCTTGATCTTACAAATGCCTTCAGAAGAAAACAGGCTAAACCACCATTTTAGGCACACCAGAGCAGCTGTTGTGGCACATGTGGGTATCTGTGAGAATCTTCAGAGGAAGAAAGTATCATTTAAAAATGGCTTTAATGATAAGATCATTTTGGTCTCTTTGGTGTCCTGCAAAATCAGGTTTCATTTGCAAATGCAGTTTTTCTGTCAGAGGTAAGAGCTGTGGAGTTGTTTGTGCAATGCATCTGCTAGTGCATCTTATGCTGCTGAGTTAAGAGGCCATGGGTTGCTTTAAGAGGCTTCCACTGAGCCACAGATAAGAGCTGTTTTGTAACTCAGATAAAGGGCATCTTTCCTTTGAGGAGAAGCTGGGAATAAAGAGGGAGCCATGTTTCTCAGGAGAAGCAGCAGGCACAAACTGAAACAGACAGAATTTCACCTGAACACCAGAAAACACCTGTAATGTGAGGGTGGTCAAACACAGAAACAGGCTCCCCAGAGAGATTCCAGAAGATTCACGGAGATACTTCAGCGCCTGGCCAGACAAGGTCCAGGGCAACCTGTTCTAGCTGAACCTACTTGAACAGAGTGGTTGAACAAAATGACCTCAAGATGTCTCATCCAACCTAAAGAGTTCTGTGAAATTTCCAGTGAAAAGCAGCTCTTCTTTTTTTCTCATGTCTCTTCTAGGTGGTGGATTCCCAGCTGGCTTGCATGATGAACGAGAACAGCATAGATTACATAGCGCGTTTTAATGACCTTGCCCAGGAACTGTCAATACCTGAGCCAACCCGCAGGGAAATCCTGTTTGATGGAGGAGCTGGTGGTCCCCCAGTTGGGGATCTCTCCCAGTGAGTGTATGAGACCAGCAGGCTGGAGTGGACTGTTCAGCTAAAGTTGGAGCTTGCAGTGCTGGCTCATGGCAAGGGCGAGTAGTAGAGAAGCAGCTGAGGCTCAGTTGTCTGTCTTCTGTGCTTCTTTCTAAAGGTGAAGCATTGTCTTCAAAGGTCTGAAGAAGTACTTGCCAGTCCTGGAATGTGCAATATACTGGGAACAAGAAAGCATGGAATGGTGTTAGAGGAAATGGTATGTTCCCTGCATCAAGTGATGTCGGATGGCAAGTTTATGGGATGGTCCTGGACTTGTTCTTGGGAGTGGCCTAAGCAAGAAGCTCAAGCAGGAAAGGTTATTGCCAGAAGCTCCCTTACATGAATTATTTTTTTGTGTAGTAATCAAAATGCCATGAGCTGGGATCCACATTGAAGTTGTGAAGGGTGGGGGTGGGTATGGGAACTGTTTTGCATCTTGATTTGTCCTAGTTGGCACTCTCTTAGTCAGTCAGTCAAACCGAAGTTCCTTGCACTCTCTTCAAAGGCACCATGGCTCTGCTTTGTTTTGATAGACCTTCGTGTTTCTTGGGCTCTTGGCACTCTCTTGCTGTTTAACCATTCCAGCAGGGGCACCTGCCTGCATTCTTGTTTTGTTGGGGAGCTCTGATTCACCCTACCCCCAGACAGCATGGATCCTTGGGGAGTTTCCTCTGTTTCCTCTGTCCCATGTCACAGTCATCATCATCCTGTCTGCACTCATGTTCTCCACTTTTTGAGACTGTTCACCACATTGCACAGTTCACCCCACGAGTGCTTGCTTGCTTTCCCTGAAGAATGGTTGCTTTGTAAGGCAGGAAAGACTTCAAAAGACCTTACTGGAACCACTAGGAAAGCATTGTCCTAATTAGTCTTGGCTGTGCTGGAAACCTGTATATATTGTGCCATCCTTCTTCACAAAAACTGAGGATTTCCCTGGGAGAGGTAATAGGAAAGAATTTTGTACTGTAGAGCAACGAATCTGTTAATGCTGACGTTGTGGAGGTCTGTTCTGGATCAGAAAGAGGAGGGGTGTCAAGTTCTAGCTTAATCCTTTGGTCCCCCTTTTTTCCCTTCTTGTTCTGTGAATGGCAGGTGCTGGGTAGTCCCTGGGGTATCCTTTTCATTAGTCACTCCCAAATACTAGTGGATCTAGTACTTCCTGTACTAAATCCCTAAGCATGTAATGTTAATGTTTTAATATTTGAAAGACCCAGATCCTGATACCAGCAGGTTCAAAGGAATATAAAGTTACTTTTTCTAGAGCTGGTTGCCTGTCAGTTTTACCTTTAGAACTCAGGAGACTTTTCCTATCTCCTTTCCTACTGGTCATGAGAGAGAATTCCTTTATTGTGCCCCTTTTTTAAGCACTTCTCTGCTTTTCCAATAAGAGGATGTCCCTTGGCTATTTTGAGTAGCTCTGAACTTACCCCAGGGGCTCATCCTGTATAAACCTCAACTTAAACAAAACTTCCCCATCTCTTAGCCTATCATCAGGGCTTCATTTTCCCAACTTGCACTATACTAGGTGGATGTAGTTCTACCTGCCTTTAGCTCCTTTTACAAGGCATTTGACTGGGAGTTTCTTCTTGTAAGCTTGCTCACGATGCACTGACTGGCTTTGCTGGTTTCCCTGTCACTTTACCCTGTAGTATGTAGATTAGGGGTTTTTTTAGCTGCTCTCTAGTTTGTCTTCTGCTTTCTGTCACTAAGAGAAAAGGTAACAAATTTTCCTTCCTGACTGCACTCAAAAAGTAGTGAGATTGGGATGGCATTGCAGGACCCCACGTGCCAGGTGGCTACATTCTCCTCTGACATAGGAAGCACAGGGCTGTGTAAACGCAGTGTTGGTGCAGCTGGGTGTGCCCAGCAGGGAGGAAAACCTGCCTTACTAGCAGGAAAGTGATCATGACTAGACAAATGGAGACTCTGATACCTGTGAGCTAACTTCCTGTTCTGACTGCATGTCCTGTGGGATACCAAGTCCTTCTGTCAGGAATTCTTTTTCATTATTCTTACAGAGCCTTGAGAATTCTGATGCAGTTACCAGGAAGTCATGTAAAGCTAGAGTACAAAAAAGTTGAAGGCTGTCGGAAAAATGAATGCTGAGGACTGTTTGTTCTGAGCATTGAGCCTTGGTGTGGACAGGCTGCCCATTAACCTCAAGAGCCACTCACTCTAAAACCTCTAAGTTTTATTTAGAGTTGAGCTGTATTTTGGTTTGGTCTTTCCCAGATTATTTCCTCTTGTGTTTGGCTTCTCACATCAGTCATGCTGATGATCCTTTGTGCTGTTCCTCTGCAAGAGTAGAGGGCTCCCACTGTGGCCCTGGATTACAGGACTTGCAGGGGGAGATGTGATACATTCTAATCAAGTACTGTATAAAAAAAAGATAAAAAACTGAACTCTCATTCTGAAGCTCATAAAGTCTGCAAAACCACCCTGGTGAACTTCAGTGTGTTTAGGTAGCTTGACAGACAGTTCATCCTCCTTACCCATGCTGGTAACGGGGTGGATGTAACACTGGGTTTGATTCTTAGGTTCCCTAGAGTAAGTGCCAGTGTTGCTGCACCTCAGAGCAGAACACTTCCATCAAGATCTGGGAAGACTTTCTGCAGGTACAGGGAGCTGCCAGGCTGCACTTTATCTGCCTGGGCAGTTGCCATAGGGAAATCAATGAGGTCATCACAGTAGCTATTTTTGATGATCCCATGAGATCAGAAAACTTCAATATACTAAACCTTTGCAAGCAGACTTGGACCACCAAAATAACAGTGGAAATGACAGAAGTCAGTTCAGCACCTGGAATTTTGAGGTTAGAAATGTGTTTGGCGTCAGCCTCTGAAAAGCTGTCACTAGGAGACTGAATTGAAGGTCAGAAATGTAATGCTTTGCAAATTGCAGTTTAATGATAAAGCCCTTTCAGGACAAGCAAGTCTTACCAGGGGGAGCTTAAAAATAACTTAGATCATTGTGGTAATTTTGAACTGATGCAGAATTTGTTATCCTTACTATGTGAAGGGTCATTTAAACATGGCCCTGATTCCACCAACTTTAGATTGCAGGTGGATGTGCTTTACAAGACTAATCCCCATCAGTTTGTGCCTAAGACTGCTAAGTGAAAAACTGGGGGTGTAGGAGGTGTGTGTGCACACATACATGAAGATATGTGTGCTTGTGTGTGTGTGTATTTGTTGTTTGCAAAACACAAAGGATTTTCAGTTCTTGCAGCTTCCCCACCAGAAGTACCAAACTGTATTTGTGTGGCAGTGTCAGCCTGCCCCAGCAGGGCATCCTGGAGTGCTCACAGGACTGTCTTAGGTAAATGTGACTTAGCTCCTTGGGGCACTGTAAGGTGGTTGGAGAGGAGAACAAACACTAACAGGCTCCAGTTCTAATATTAATGGCTTTAGGCTTTCCCCATGTTGGTTTGGTTACTCTGTGCAAGAAGCAAGTTCTGAGGAGTTGAGCAGGGTGGAGGGCAGAACATTGAGACACTGCCTCAGTCTGGGTGGGCAGCAGCACTGTGTCCTGCACTGGATCTGCCCACAGGTAACTGTGTGGCAGTGGGGTCTGCATCCTGATAACCCACACAGCTTCCTCCCCTAAACCTCACGAGCATAGGAATACTAATTGACTTTCTCGTGGCAATGCTGAGCCCTTTTCACACCCTTCTTGACATTTCTAAGCTAAACTAAATGGCTTGGATCAAATCTGCTCCACAACGGCATCTCGTTTCCCAGTGCCACAGACCCCAGAGCGGAAATTCAGTTGCATATTGGGTGTGACGCTCAGGCTTCGGATGCATTGATGAGGAAAATACTGCACTTTTTTGGTTTGGTTTGGTTCGTTTGTCTTTAACCTTTACAAACCTTTGAATCTCTCTAATTTCACAGCAACTTGTAAATGTTAACTGAGTGAAACCTTGGCAAGCACTACGGCAATAAGTTATCACTGAGGATCGAAAATGTGATAACTGCTTTAGAGCTTAGGGTTCTGGCAGCAAAACTGAATGCTGTTCATTTAATAATAGGTAAGCCATATCATCTAAGGTTTCTGGCTTGTTTTGAGATGTGAATTTGTTTTATAGATTATAAATATACCTATATAGTGTATGTATAAAGCAGAATGCCTGTCCTTACTGATTATTTTTTTGTACCATATTGTAAATTATATTATTTATTCTTTACCAATTTTTTTTTTTTGGGGGGGGGAGGAGGGGGAAAAAAAGGAAAAAAAGGTGTTTTGGTTATTTAATATAATATACAAAAAGCTGTTAAACTTCCTCTGTTTAAATTTCCAATTCAACTTGTAAAGCTGTTTTTATTCTTGTGCATAAATACATACTAATACTTGGTCTAATTTACATCCAGTGTGTTATTTGCCATTCATGCCTGCCCAGATTTTTGCCATTTAACCTTTCTTTACATGATAATGGCCTCTGGGGAGGGGCAGGTGGGGAGGTGCTAACAAATTGTGCATAAGGCCAAGCCTTCCAAGGCAAAAATCCTGGTTTCAGTGACATCAGTGGCATAAGTTCCATTGATTGTATCCTGTCCCAGAACCTTCGTGGCTTTCATTGTGGTAAGAGAAGAGTTTGGCTGGGTTGGTTAGCTTTACAGCTTCCATTTGCAGTAGTGTCTGTGAATTGACAAGAGGACACAGTCACAAGCTGCACCAGGGAAGGTTTGGGCTGGATGTTAGGAAGAAGTTGGGCACAAGCCAACTGCATGAGATTCAACAAGACCAAGTGCAGGGTCCTGCATCTGGGTCGAGGCAATCCCAGGCACAAATACAGGCTGGGCAGTGACTGGCTGGAGAGCAGCCCCCAGGAGAGGGGCTTGGGGGTGCTGGTGGACAAGAAGCTCGAGCTCTCAATGTGCACTTGCAGCCCGGAAAGCCAATCAGATCCTGGGCTGCATCAAGAGAAGTGTGGCCAGCAGGTCAAGGGAGGTGATTCTCCCCTTTACTCAGCTCTGGTGAGACCCCACCTGGAGTCCTGTGTCCAGTTCTGGAGCCCCTATTACAAGAGGGATATGGACGTGCTGGAAGGTGTCCAGAGAAGGGCCGTGAGGATGAGCAGAGGGCTGGAGCACCTCTCCTATGAGGACAGACTGAAGGAGTTGGGGCTGTTCAGTCTGGAGAAGAGAAGGCTCCAAGGTGACCTTATTGTGGCCTTTCAGTACCTGAAGGGGCTACAAGAAGGCTGGGGAGGGACTTCTCAGGATATCAGGTAGTGATAGGAGTAAGGGGAATGGAATGAAGCTGGAGGTGGGGAGATTCAGGCTGGGCGTGAGGAGGAAGTTCTTCACCATGAGAGTGGTGAAGCCCTGGAAGGGGTTGTCCAGGGAGGCGGTTGAGGCCCTGTCCCTGGAGGTGTTTAAGCCCAGGCTGGATGAGGCTCTGGCCAGCCTGATCTAGTGTGGGGTGTCCCTGCCCATGGCAGGGGGGTTGGAACTAGATGATCCTTGTGGTCCCTTCCAATCCTGACTGATTCTATGAAGTTCTTCACAGAAAGAGAGATTGGCCATTGGAATGTGCTGCCCAGGAGGTGGTGGAGTCACTATCTCTGGAGGTGTTTAAGATGAGGCTGGATGAGACACTTGGTGCCATGGTTTAGTTGATTAGATGGTGTTGGGTGGTGGGTTAGACTTGATGATCTCAAAGGTCTTTTCCAACCTGGTTAATTCTGTTCTAATTGTGTCAGAAATGGGTCAGTCCAGGGGGTGTCTGTCCTAAAGACCCTGCCTTTGTCCACAGTCACCAGTAGCAAGGGGAAGAAACTTTAAAACATGAACAACCACCACCAAAAATGACCCTAAATGACAACACACACACACCCCCTCCACCTAACCAAAAGGGTATGGATTGTTGTGAAACTGAAATGTAGAGGCTGTATTCAGGCCCTCTGTTTTCTACAGCTGCTACCAGAAAAGCATTCTCAGCCTGAGGACAGTCAGGAAGAACAGGCTCCCCAGAAAGGGTTGTTGCAGTGTCTTCAGAGCTTTCTAGAACAAAGCTGAAGAAAGCCCAGAGGAAGCTGGTCTGTCCTAGCTCACTCTGCTTTCAGCAGGAGGTTAGACTGTAGGCCTGAGGTTTCAATTCAAGCTGAATTATCCTGTGATCCTAGGTCATGAGTTAATTCCTTTTTGTACACGTTTAGGATTTTAGTCTCTATAATGGCAACTTCTGTTTAACAGTGCTCTTAGGCTAGGTATGAAATGAATGTTTTTAAAAGCACAACAAAAGCTTCATTGGTAATAGTCTTTGCTTCCTTTCCATCCAAAGAGGGAGGATTTGTCTCTGCCTCCTCTGTACAGAGAAAACTGGACCAAGTTTGAGCTCTTTGTATGCAGCTTCTTGCCTCCACCCTACTGTGACAAAGGCTCACAATTCAGAGAGTTACAACTCTCTTCCACCTCATGTCAAACCTGGTATTGAGGTCTATCTTTTTTCTCACAGATTATTTCATTTTGCCCTTAATGACCAAAGTTTCAACACTGTAAAAAGAGAAGGCTGTGGTGGGTTGTGGGGTTTTGGGGTTGTTGTTTTTTTTTTTTAATCCTTCAAGACAAAGGCAGCAACCTAGCTGCCTCCAAGTTTACTTCTTGGCACAGGGAAAGCTGTGGAGCCATTAAATAAAATACTAATCTGAAACTGTTAGCTTGCAATGGTCCTCTCACTTAACAATGCTTGGTTAAAAGAGCCATGCAAGTGCTGGCTCCTTCAGTGTAGCTTGTATCCAGGTCCTCAAGAAACGGATGGAAGCCCCTGGCAGTTGCCCAGCGTTGCTTCAGCCGCAGCCTGCAGAGCTGTTGGCAGTTCCTGGGCACCGGGGCAGGGCCGGAGGTGAGTTAAGCGATGGACTGTGGTCAGCCTGTACTGGGCTCGATCCCCCTTTACGCGCCTTGCCTCCCTCGCTGCGCCGCATGAGGCTGAGGTGCAACCGGCAGAGGTCCCCGTGGATGCTGAAGTCATCAAGTTAGAAAGTCGTCTCTGAGGTTATTCCTCGTCATCTTCCTCCTTTCTGCTTCGCACTGACGTTTTTGGGTGAAACGCTCATAACAGGGTCCCCAAGTGACAGGGCTGAGGCACGGTCAGGAGCTGACCCTCCACAAGGCCGCCAACCCGCACTGGATCAGCCCCGACCAGGTCTGGGCTGACTGAGCAGTGGGTAGGGAAGGCACTGCGCACTCCGGAGCTCGCCCTGGGCAGCGGGCGGGTGCAGATTCACGGCTGCTGCTCCGCTCCGCCTCATGCTGATGGCCACGGCCCTACCTGGCCCTTTAGGGGCCTTCCCCTGCGCGCCCCCTCCGGCTCCCAGCCAATGCCTCTGCAGTTCCCTCTGACGGACGGGCAGTGCTACCAATGGGAGGCGGCCAGGATGGACGGCGAGCTGTTCAAGATTCCCTCCCTCCGCAAGGCTCAGCGGGCAGGCGGGATAGCAAGAGGGCTGTTTGTGTTCGATTGGCTGCTGGCTGTGACGGGCAGGTGCGGCAGCTAGTGGCGGGGCACGGTGGGGCCGCGGCGGTACCTGCGGTCCAGGCAGCCGAGGAGGAGCGGTGCGCCGCGCCGCTGCGGAGTTCTGCCAGGCGTCCGGCACCATGTTCCAGGGCCCCGAGGCTGACTCGGCCAAGCCCAGCTCCAGGTGGTGCAGCGGGGTTGGGTTTGCCGTGCAGGGGTGAAGGGGAAACGGGCAGAGCCGTGTAGGCGTGCAGAACTGCCGGCGGGGCTTTGTTCGGGGTGCGGAAGGTGTGGGTTCCGGCTGAGGGGCGGGAGCTCCGGCTGAGGCCCGGGAGGCAGCGGGGAGCGGGAGGGCAGCTCCAGCTGGGGCATGGTGCTGAGGACCAGGAGGAGACAGAGGGAGGGCTCCGTCTGAGGCTCGGCGCTGAAGGCCGAGAGGCAACGCGGGGAGCTGCGGCTAAGGGAGCGGCTCTTTGCTGCGGGGCCTTCCTGGCCGCTGTGGGCGGGAGTGCTGGTAGCCCCAGTCCGCTGGTGGCCGCTGGGCAGGAGACCAGCAGGACGGCGGTGCTCGGCGCCGGTCCGGTGACCTTGCCCTGCCTCACTTTACCTCTCTCGCAGCCCGAGGCTGGGGCCGCGGCCGGACCGCGGGAGCGGGCGGGGCAGGGCGCAGGGCCGCGGTCCCCTCCTTGCCTTGCGCGCTGCCGTGGGCTCCAGGGCCGCCTTTCGAAATCGTCTGAGAGTGCATTAAGTTTGCCTTATTCCAGTCGCTCTGAACTATGGCCTGGTTTTAAAAGGCTTATGGGAACGCTTTGCCCTTACTGTAGTCTCGAAGATGCTGATGGTAACTTTGCAACCACGTTTAACTCATAACTAGGGTTTCTGGGTAGGGTGTGGAACGCAGGCCCTCATAACTTACTGGTCAGCAGCAACCGAAGGTGATTTTGTCACGGCTTGTTCTCTGGCGGTGTGGCAGTGATTTCATCGTGCCTGAGAACAAACTACAGCAACACACCCAGCTACGCAGCCCGGCACAGCCAGTGTGCGCTGCGGCGCTGCAGCCTGCTGCTTGCTGGCACTTAGGGAGTGCTCTGAGGTGGAGCTTTTGACATCCAGCCTGTGCTATCAAAAGCGAAAAGTACTTGGTTTAAGGATACTTTTTTTCCCCCAGAGCTTATTCTGTTCATTCCCTAAGCAAAACCTTATTTGATGGTGATGCAGATCCTTTTGCATTCCTGATGTGTCAAAGTCTCTCTAATTAAATCTGAACCTAGCTCCAAAGCCCTGCAGCAGCCAACGACACTTGCGGAAATGAGGAGAAAAATAACTTCCTGATGTGAAAATCTCTGAGAGGAAATTATAAACAAATGCTTTGCATTTCGAGGACCTCACAATGCAGGGCTACTGCTGTTAGAAATAAATGAGGCTAAAAATATTGTAAATCAAAGCTTCCACTTAAATAATTGTCCACTGAGCTGCATCTCTAGCGATCCTCTCTGTGTGTACGGTGGTACAGAGGCCAGCTAGTTTCCTGAATCGAATGAACTGCCTGGTTTTGTTTTAGGGAACTTTAGTAATGACACTTGCTGTGGAGGTTTTGCTGTTCCAAATCAAAAAAGGGAATTGGATGTCAAAGAGTCGCGTTGCTCTGAAAGCAAAGTAGGACAGGATGTTCCATTCCACTACACTCTATTGCCTTTTTGTTGCCTCCATGTATCTCCTGCATGAGGGATTTCGTAGCTCCTGCGTGGAGCTGAAAATGTCACACCTACAGCCATCTTGGAACTGCAGTGCACCTTCCCCTGCTGCGGAAGGCTGCAGAGCGTTCAGATTGAGAGCATAAAGCTTGCTCTGTGTTTACAAAACGAGTGAACTGTTTCATGGGGCAGCACTTTGTAGTGATCCAGCAGCAGGAGAACCCCACTAACTTTCTGGTCTTTCCTTTAGAGCCTGCTGTTCCAAACTTAAACAGCTGCTTTCTGCTAGTCACCTTAGGGAGGGTCTCTTTTGTAGAGTGCAGCTCTCCTATTTTGCCTGCTTTATTGGAACAGTCTGAAAACTGGTAGGACCTCGCTGTTCAACTTCCATCAAGAACTAAAAAAATATTTATATAGCCAGTGTGTTGAGTTAATGGGTATGTCTGGCCACCCCTTCTCTTTGTCAGCTGAAAGGTTTAATGAGGAAAGGCCTTCAAATCCAAGTGTGTTAAGAGTGTAAGGGAAGAAAAAAAAAACACAAAAAACTACAATTGTTCAAGCCTGCCAGAAGAGAACTAAGCAATTAGTGGAGGCTTTAAAATTTAAAGGATGTATGTAGAGTTCTTAATTTAGCTCTTCTGACAGTCTTCTAGTCTACTGGAGGGGAGGGGGAGAAGAGGCAGGTTTGGATTCTAGAAAGCAAAGGGGGGGTGGGGTTGTTACTGTTTAAAAGAGTTAAACACCACCTTCCTCATCCCCAAGGAAGGATATCTAACTTTCCTGGCTACCAGACACAGTAATCTCTCTGATGTAAACTGCCATGAAACCAATATAAACTGAAATTACTATAAACCAAAATGGGTATAAAGTGTGGCTTGAACTTCCTTGTACTCTGTCCAAGCAGCTCACATTGGCTTACCGAGTTTATCTTGCCGCTGTCCTGTAGTAGGGTTCACAGGCTAAATGTTACTCCGCTCTCAGGAGGGGATGTGTTGTATTAATGCACTGATGTTTGAATTCTGCTCAGACTAGAGTGGAGTTCTGCAATTTCTATCTGCTCTCTTTCTGTAAAAGTAAAGGTTAGTTTAGGTGCCAGGTCAAGTATTCAGATTAAGAGAGGTATAATTCAAATACTACTTCTGCTCAACCGCTAAGTTGTGGGTAGATGGTCAGACAGATTCAGCTGTGAAGATTATTTTCAGTGCCTAGGTATTCATTACTTTCCCATGCTTCTCCTCTTCATTCTCCAACTAACAATACTGGTTCTTCTCCCAGCTAGTGGTTCAGGACCTGAAGTCAGTTGCACAAGACATAGGTATTAACTGTGGACTTTCTACTTAAGGACAAGCATGAGTTCTGGTAGACTTTGGAGAAGTCAATCCATTTCTATTGTGGCCTCCAGGTCCTGTGAGGATCTGTTTGCTGTACCTGTGGTTGTAATGCATTTGCATCTTGACCACTACAAACCTGGCTTTTTGACATTCCACCTTTCCATTCTCAAATCTATAGCAGCTGATACAATAATTGATATAATTGATTGTTGGAACTGGCAAATATTTTAGCAGTTATGAAATGTCTGCTTTTATGTAAAGCAGGGGCTTGAATTTATCACAGATGCAAAGCTGGTGTGTGGAGTTCAGCAGGAAGTCTGCTTCTGTACTGATTGCTTTTAAAATCCTAACAAGAGCTGTGTCTTCTCATCATCTCCTGTCACTTTTGGACCACCACAAACAGCACAGCCATTTTTTCTGGTGACACCCCAGTAATTGTGGATACCATAAAGACCAAGCTCTCTGACTAGGAGGCTGGCAGTGTTTGTGCTGAAATTGAGAGCATTTTACTGGGACAGCTCTTGCTGAGTAGATGCTGTCTACAACTACCTGAAGGGAGGTTGTAGCCAGGAGGGGGTTGGCCTCTTCTCCCAGGCAACCAGCACCACAACAAGAGGACACAGTCTCAAGCTGCACCAGGGGAAGTTTAGGCTCAAGGTGAGGAGAAAGTTCTTCACTGAGAGAGTCATTAGCCATTGGAATGTGCTGCCCAGGGAGCACAGGGATTGCCCAGGGACTGGACGTGGCACTTGGTGCCATGGTTTAGTCACGGGGTCTGTGGTGACAGGTTGGACTTGATGATCTTTGAGGTCTCTTCCAACCTTGGTGATTCTGTGATACCTCACAGGCATAGCAGAATTACCTGAAGTGAGTTCACATCAGGATGGGTGTTCATAACATAAAAGGGAGAATGGGGAAGCAACATCAAATATGTGGAACGCTGAGAATTTCAAACAAACTTTTGTCTCCTGCTTCTCTCTTTCTGCGGCGGCAGGGTGCTGAAGCCCCGGGAGGAGGTTCGAGTAACCTCTTTGGGAGTGTGGAAGAAGTGTCTTCTTCAAGCAGGCCCCACCGGATGGCATCCAGTATCTTTGGGGCATCAGAAGAACCTCAAAACATTCCAAAAAGAACAAACCCCCCAGGTAAGGGCAGCCACCTCCTTCAGCACGGCTGGGCTCTGAGCCGCGGCACAGAGCTGCTTTTGTGTTCCCAACGCGGAACTCTTGTGATCTGTTTGTCTTTTTATGCTGTGTTTTGATAAAGTGAGGGGCTTGGATAGTAACTCCTCAGACTTCAGAGTACATAAATATTTCAGTGATCTGCATGTTCACAGACTTTTTAGCACATCATCCCAAGTCTAATTCTTTCCAAGCTGAAGCCTAGGAAATGATGAAAGGAAACAGGTCCTGTGTTAGAGCTGTGTCATCAGTTAGCTGTGGTAAGTACAGCTGGCAAGCTGAGATTCCCTAGTGAATTCTTGCAACAAAGGATTTCAGACAGTGTTGTCAGGCAAGCAAAAGTAAGTCTGTAGGCAGCAGGGTTGTAGAAGTCTTTGATTTCTTAGACCTTTTTCATGCTTTTGGGGTTTTTTTTGTTTTAATACAGTGTGTTAAAACTAAGTCATTTAGAAAACAAAATGTAACAACTGCCTTGCAGGGGGAAAGGAAAGTGGTATTTTTGAGGATTCTGGTTCTGCTCAGCCTCGTCCACGCATGAATCCACCTGGTGGGAAGACAAGTGATATCTTTGGCTCTCCGGTGTCTGCCAGTGTTGTGCGAGCACACCCAAACAAGCCCAAGGTAATGACACCTCTCTCGCTGCCAAACTCAAGTGGCCAGCAGCTCAGGGAGTTGACAGGCAGCCTTGTCACAGGGCAGTGTCTGTGTTCTCCTAGGCATGACAGACCTGAACTGTGCTTAGGCTGACTTCAAGGTAGACCGTTATTCCCAAAGTCTCTTTTTTGACAGCTTTGGTATGGCAGGTCGTGGCACGCTCTTGTTGTCTGCATTAAAACTATTGATTGGCTTGTGGGTGTGTGCTCAAAAAAAAAGAACCAAAGAAAAGGGGGGAAAGTGCTTCCAGATCCTTTGGTTGCAAGGGAGGTGCAGTTCTTGACACCCAGCCCAGATGATTTGAGCTCCACTGGGAGAAGATACTTCTCTTTATTCTGCACTTTGGCAAAGGTTACCTTGATGCCAGCTCTGGAAAGCCAGCTGAACACCAGTGAGCTACCATCAGGTCTTTGTGTGACCTGGCCATGCCCTTCACCTCATAAATACATAAACACACGTATCTACACTCAGCATGGAAGCACTGCAGCAGGGGATGGAGCTTAAGTGATGACCCTGAAAAAGCTAACTCGAGATCACCTTTGACTGTCGGGTCCAGCATGTGCTTGACTTGGTCACAAAACTTTGCCTTCTCTATGGCTAAACCTGGTTCTCCAGAAAAGGAGGACACGTTGCCAGCTGCTTTCATTTCTGTAGTTAAATGGCCTATATTTGGATTAGCAATCTGCTACCTTCAATATAAGTAGATACTAAGTGAGTAGCTGCTATGTTGTCAATGCTTTTGACATGTTGGATAGCGTGGAAACTTGACATCCCATGAAACACAGTTCACTGTCCTTGTGCTGAGAGAAGGTACAAGCAATCTGTTTTGTCCTGAATCCTTAGGAAGAAAAATTAGTCACTTTTCTCTTTGTTTGTTTGGTTGGTTTTTTTCCCTCCTCTTTATCCCCTCTTATATCAGAAGGTGCTGGTAAGGTACTTTTGCCTGTCTTTTTATGTAGACTGTGGAGTGTATTGGGGGAATTTGGGTCATAGGAAAGGAAGAGAAGAAGAAAAACAAATACTGGGGGCACTGAAACTGTAGGAGATACAGGGATGGAAAGGAGATGGTGTGTGTGAAAAAATTACTGCACTGAATGCCAAGAGTGGGGAAACATGCATGCCCTTCTGAAGTGCACCCTGTATTTTCAACAGTTGACTGGGTTGTTGGGAAATGGTCTGGGAAAGCTTGGATAATTACCTGACTGGTCACTGGATACTGGCAGAAGACAGTGCTCAAGGGATGCTTGTGTTCTCTTGGTGAATATCAGTTTCTCCTGGGTGGTAGTGGGTGCTTGACAGGAATGGCAATTCCAGATCTTTGGACCAGAAGCATCTGATGGGCTAATGTAGTGTTTTCATCTGTGCTTCAGTGAGTTGTCTGAGGCATGCACCTTGACATAATGTGGGAGTTACTTCTACCAGTGTCTGGGAGGTTTTGTGGGTGTGGAGAGGATGAAGGGCTGCACAGTGTTTGCAGCCATTGGCTTTTACCCTGATAAAAGTATGAACTTGGACAGAAACCAGACATAACTTTGAGAGGGATTTGTGACAGAGTTACCGTTTGAGAACAGTACTACACTAAGATGTTTTTTGGTTTCTTTGCAGGATCACATTGTCTTGAAAGAAGATGACACGCCAAAGAAGCTGGAAGGTCAGCAAGAGAAATTCCTTTCTCTGTTCCCTTTGAGAAGATAAGCTTTGAGGAGTAGTTTATCTTATACTTCTCATAAGCCAAGAGTAAGGCTGGTGTTCAGTATAATAGAGCAGAAGTTTTCCTTCTGTTAGTCAGAAATTTAGTCACTTTTCTCAGGGAAATGGTTCTCTGCCTCTTCTTGAGGAGAATACCACAGGTATAAGTCTTGCTGCTTGGTGTGTGTGCCTATGCTTTGATACCACATGGGTGTATATAGACATATATGGAATCTGTATATGCAGAAGAGCATCCTATCAGATGGCTTCTTCCTCCCTTGCCATCCTTTTCAGGTCCAAAATCTTGCCCTGCTGTAGTTGTACCAAACACACAGCTGGCTGACGAGGTGTTACTGCTCAGCTAGTTTCTGCTAAGGAGCAATGAGAATGCTGCTTTTAAGTCGGTATCAAAGGACTTGTCAGTGTGCTGTGTCTCTTCACTACTGGAAACTCTCAAATCCCTCAAAGCTATATTGCTTAGCCTACTTATTCCTGTTAGAAAGATTGCTGCAGGAAGAGAGGAATGATTGTGAACGAGTGGAATTCTTCCTCAGCATGTTTCCTTCAGGGAAAATGAGCAGAGACAGAGAAACCTCAGTGTGCTGTGGATAGAGACAAGGGAAGTATCATAGCCTCCAGAAGATGAGGCACTCTGTGCACTACAGAATAGGAAGTAGGTCTAATCTTTTTTCTTTTTATTCAGCTACAGAAAATATCAAACCACAGCTGGAAGATGGAGGCGAGAAGAAAGATCTGGGCAAAGAGGTGCAGTGCAAGGAGCCAGAACCCAAGATAGACAATCATGAGCCCCGCTTAGGGCCGAGGCCACGCTCACACAACAAAGTCCTCAACCCGCCGGGGGCAAGTCCAGTATTGCCTTCTACTAGGGGCATCTGTTCACTAATGGAGTCCACACAGAAACTCTGGGCTGTGGGTGTGAGGTCAGTTGGTAGACTATTGTTTGTGGGTAGATCTGTAGGCAGAGGGATGAGGGTTATGCTAAAGGGTGTAGGAAGGATAACCTGGGGAGGGAGGGCTGGGGAGGGAGAGGGTGCCCTGTGGAAGATGTGAGTATTGGCCTGCCTGGGTGGGTGTCAGAGGGGGACATTAATGTTACTTTGTGAAAGATCAGTGTGACTTTGCCATGAGTTCATCAGACCCTGAGCTTCTTTGTTAGCTGGTGGCAGAGGATGCATAAACCTTGTGAATGGGTAGGGTCCTGGAGGTGACGTATGAAAGATTGTGGAGCACACAGAGCAAGTGGCTGTGTGTTCCTTTAGGCAACAGGGTGCAGCTTCACCACGTGAGCTGACCTGCAGTCACTCCAACGTGAATTAAGTTCCACTGGAACAAGTAGTGCTTCTGTGCTTTGGAGTGTCCACCCTGCTTCTTTCTCCTTCATGCTTTGCAGCATGTGCTTGCTGATTACCAAGGACAGAACTTTTCTTTCATCCTCATAAACCACCGTATGTTAGTGAGTATCACGGACTCCCCTTGACCAGAGTACCCCAGGCTGTTCTGCTGCCTTCAGTAATCTGCTGATGGCTACGACTAGCTCTTGACAAGTCATAGTGTCAGTCCAATGTGCTGTTTCACATAGCTGCTTCTAGAAGACCTCTGTAAAGTCTTCTGGTTGTGTGTTTGCATGGTTCCTGGTATAAAGATGTGGAGGCAAACAGCAGCTTTATGGTACTCTCTGAAAAGAAGCAGCTTGAAACACACAATTACGATGGAGGATATAGGGAGGTGTCCAGCCAGCTAGCTCTGACCCGACCTGTGTAGCAGTGTCTTAGCTTCTGCAAAGGTTTTAACTTTGTACCCTGCAGAAACCAGCATTGTTCTGCTGTCTTCACCACAGTGCATTTTTCTGTTTGTCTGTGCTGACTCTGTTAGAGAATTCTCTTGTCTCTGGAGAGCTTTACATTTGCCTTTGACTGCCTCAGATTTTTTTGGTAAGGTTGAGAGAACTGTGTGGATTCTCCCCAGACCACAGCTGTAGTTGCTTTGAGACTACCCTATGTGGAAAAACAAGAAACTTCAGCAATACAAACTTTCTGGTTGTGCTGGCTCTCTTAAATCACGTTTGGAAGATGTGCATGTCTTGCACACACGTGTTAAGGAGAGCAGCTCTCATCCTTTGTTTTCTGAATGGACTTTCTGATCATATCCAGAGCTTCGATACACGAATGTTCACCTTAGGTGCTTACTCTTCAATGTGTATAATAGTGACTTTTTACATTTGCCACGTTGACACAGGATCTGTTCAGGTGCACACCAAAGAACAAGTGGCCTTATCTGTGTAAATCCACTGCTGTTCTAGCCCAGGCTCCCCTGGAGCTGCTGCTGTTCAGAGAGGACAGCCTGGGCCGGGTGCTAAAACATGATTGTGGTGCTTAGCAGACCACTCAGTTCAGCTGATGTCAGAAGTGGTAGGTGGCTGCATGAAGACTTAGTTGCCTTTTCAAATGGTGAAAGTAAAATACATGGGCAAGGGTAGAAATAGCCATGGAAAGTAGGGAACTCAGTGCTCTTGTACCTTTCAGATAGGTCTGAAGCTCCTTGCTGTTTGGCCTTCCAGGAAAACAAGGCAGTAATTCCAGCTGCAACCCTGGAATAGATTTGTATTGTTTCCAAACGTGTATCCTGTAGCAGCTGTTCTTGAGTCTGTGCTGTCTGGCCTCTGGCTGAGTCTCAGACATCTCTCTGTTTCAATTCCTTGTCCCAGTACTTGACAGGGCTTTAAGAACAGTCAACCAGAGGCTGGGTTTTGCATTGCAGGGTCTAGTGTGATAGATGCTGTCTGTATTGCTGACCTTAGATTCAGCAGCTTTTGTACCTGATGTGCATTGGTTACAGTGCCTGCCTTAAACAGCAGCTTCCACCTAGGCCTTAAATTAGTTAAACTATGTCCATTTTCTTGCTTGCTTTGGAATCTAAACCATGTTTTCAGCTCATCAAGTTTGGTAAGAGTATTTCTCCACGACAGAAAAGGATTGGAAATCAAGTGGTGAATCATGTAATTGTCAATAAACCTCTGTATTTTGTTACTTCATTGTGTGCTGTAGCTGTCTGCTTTTATAAATGAATTAGCAATTTAGCTTAATGTAGGCACAGCAGTGAAGTTTCTTTCCTGAAAGTAGCAAAAGGGCACAAACCTTTTTAGGCCTTTGATACAGTGGAGCATACCTTGGAGAAGTGACATCTGACTCCAGGTTGCTCATGAGACAGGCACAGAGGATGCAGGGCGGGCTGTTGAGCAGTGCCTGTGTGTGGGCTCCATTCCATGTTCTGTTTGGTGCAGGGATGCTGTTAGGCTTTTCAAGAAATGCTGTAAATAGGGTCAAATATTAAATGATTTAAAATGTCTCAGCCTATACAACAATGCAGTAATTCTCCTTGAGCAGGGGATGCTCTTCCTGTGGAGAAGTCATACCCCAGTTCTACACTTCTGTGAGTGTGTAAAAATTCTCCTCACCCGCTGCCCTGTCTTGGCTGACAGCCTGGAGGCAACCACAGCTACAGAAGCTGCAGCTGGGCATGTCGGGTGTGGTGGCCTCTCAGCCAGGGTGCTGTGCATCTGCTGCGTGCGTCCCTCAGGCTGCAGTGCCCTGCACAGCCCCTCAGCCAGCACTGTGCCCTCCAGGAGGCAGAGAGAGCACAGCCACAAAACAACTGCAGCAGGGGAGCCGTGAACTTGGAGCAGCAGAGTGGATAACCCCCAAGCAGCCGGTGCTGACCAAGGGCAGGACAAATGCAAATGCCAGCAGAGTGGGGAGGGGCAGAGCCAGCAGCAGAGAGGCCTCTTGGCCAGTGTAGTCCTGGCAGAGGAAACTGGCAGAAGGCCTCTGACAAGGCATCCTTGCTTCCCACAGATTCCAGTGACGTGGGCGGCTGCGTGGAGCGGACTGGCAGGAGTGGCAGTGCCTTGCTGATCCTGCAGCAGACTGGCTCAGCCTGCTTGTGTGCTCCTGAACCCAGACCAAAACCTTTGTCAGGGAGTCTGTGTCCAGTGTGCATGTGGAATGTCAGGCTGTAAGGAAGAGCGAGGAAAAACCAGTGTTATGCCCTGATAGTTACGGAAATGAAGGAAGGAAGAGTTTGACAGAAGAGGGACTGATTGCATGCAGGTTCTCCTTTCCCATCGACTTGCAAAGCTTATCCTGCTCCTTTCTGTTCACGCAGCCTTTTGCCATGGGCTGGTGCTACCACAACACAATCAAGGGACACAGGGGAAAGCCAGTTAATGTTGTTTCTTGCCATTGCATTCAGACTAAAGTGCGTCTCGCAGTTTGCAAGGAATTAAGGGCCTGCTTGTTCAGCAACAACAGGCTGAATTGTGGTTGGAGAGAGCTTTTAAAAACCGAGGAGAACATCAACAGCAAGGACTTCTGGGTTTGGGCACTCACAATTAGCATGCCAGCTGCTGCAGAGAGAACAAGGGAGCCCTCGTACACTGCCCCAGCAATACAAGCAGCTGCCTGCTGACTGCGGCCAGAATATTTATCCTGGATAAACCTGATAAAAATAACATGGAAGGGGGTTGGGGGGGGAATTACATAATTAGGATTCTTGATCTGGCTGTTTTGACAGAAAGGAAGTCTGAGCACAAACATATGGACAGGAAACATTCTAATGAGAGGACTTGTAAACAACTCTGATTCCGTGCGGTCTGTAATGCGAAGCCTTTGGTGTTTTCATTTTAATTACTCCACACCAGAGAGAAGCTGGAAGCTTAAATGGCCACTCTCAAGAGGCTTGTGCAAGTTTGGGACAACACAATTACGTCAGCACAGCTCACAGGCAGCAATTTGCCCAAACCACAGCTGGAATTCTTACACTCTCTTTGAAAAGGTAGAAAGCACTATCAGCCCCAGCGGGAGAGTGCTGAGGGGCAGCATTAACTTCAACCTAATCCAGCAGCAAAGATCAGCATTTAAATTGCACACTTGCATTTTAGAAGTAGGAGGAATTTGGCCTTGGCATCTTCAAGGAGACCCGGTTAAAGCAGAGACCGTGCTTTGTCAGATGTCAGCCCTTCACATTTGTTAGGGGCATGCATACATGGCTTTAAAACCAGCTCCAGCTCTTCACAGAATTTACAGTAGTGTAGTCCTGACAGCTTAGGAAGATGAGTTTCTGTAGAGATCTTGCAGCTACTTAAACCTGGTCTGGCTCTTATTTAGCATTAGTAATCATGAGTCTTCACGGCCTATGCTATCAGCAAAGCATGGAACAAGACCCTCCCACGAAGAGCTACTGCAACAGAATTCACCAACAGTAGTGGCCTCGGGACCATCATTTTCCCAACCATAGCATTTTTGGCCAGGAAGATGTGTGAAACATGACACTTGGTACATGAACTTCTGCTCCACAGGGAGCAAAACAAAGCAATAATCCTGCAGGGAAGCAGAATTGCAGCAGGGAGGATTCTGTGTGAGCAACAGACACTATTTTCAGGTAAAAGGCAAGAGAACCTGATAGCCTATCCCATCAAGGCCTTGGCATCTGGAATGTCCTTATTTCGCTGACAAGAGGTCATGTGTACATTTGATGACATTTCATCACTCCTGACATCACAGTGGCTTTTACTACACATCACTAATGAAATGCTCCCAAAACAATGTGCTTTCTTTTCACAGCAGGCCTTTGCTAATGCAAAAGTTCAGGGTTGTTATATGACACACAAACAGGGAAAAAAAAACCATCAAGATGACGAATCTGTGGCAGAGTCCCAATTTAGCCAGGCAGGTTGCTGCTTTGTTTTAAGCAAACTAAGGCATTAAAATCTGCAAGCTCTGCAGTTGGATGCAAAGCCTCCCTCACTTAAGGAGCTAAGACCCCAGCCCAGCCTCTTTGTTGCATTATCACAAAGGTGAAATGGCTGCAGACTAGTTTTAAAATAAAGTATTCCACCTCTCCCAAATCCTTCTGATCCTCCTTTGGCAGTGTTCCAAGCTTTGCATATTGGATGAATCATTTCCCTTGAAGTTATTTTTGCTTTCCTTCAGAAGCCTCACTCATCTCTGAAGAGAAAGAAAGATCAGAGAAACCTCATTGCTTTAACTGGGTGTTAAAGACACATTCCTCTGTGTCATGAGTGGACAGAACAGGCATATTACCCCCAGATTTTCCAGTCAGCTACAAGTCAAGGGGCTACAAGGCTCTGACAGGCTTCTACCCGTGTCACCAGTGGGACTGCAGCCATGCAGTACCTTGTGTCTGCCACAAAGGGGAAGACTCCGTTGTAGAAGAACATGGTGGTGAGGGCCAGGAGCCAGCAAGGAAGGGGAAAATGTACCCTTGCTCACCAGGAAACAGCCTTCAGCTTCACACTAATACCACCTTCGACAAGCTGTTAAAGGCCGCAAAAGATTAAGAAGCAGTAGCAGGTAAAAGGGTATTGAAAGGCAGCTCATGTACCTCCAAGTGAAATTTGGCTGACTCCAAAGCCTTCCTTCTTTAATGCTAATCAGTAAAAAAAACAAGCAAACTTTCTTAATTTTCTAAAGATTTTGGCTGCAAGAGACTATTCTAAGCAGGCTCTAAGAGCCTACTGCAAAACCTTAAGTGAAACGTCATGGAAAGATGCAGCACAAATAGCAAGACCCAGAAACCAGTAAGATAATGGTTTGAAATTAGAGTAGATTCAGATTGGATGTTAGGAGCAAGTTCTTCACAATGAGGGTGGTTGAGGACGAGAACCGGCTGGCCAGAGAGGTGTCTGAGGCCCTGTCCCTGGAGGTATTCAAGGTGAGGTTAGACAAGGCTCTGGTCCACCTGATCTAGTTGAGGATATTGGACTTAATGACCTTTAGAGGTCCCTTCCAACCCGGGTGATTCTATGATTCTGTGAATACTGTCATGAGAAGGAAGCTGCCCAATAGATTTAAATTCCATTAACAAAATACAACCTATTGCCTGTAATGCTTGCAGCTAGACAGAAGAATTCAAGGAGGAATGGAAGAAAAGGGCTGGCAAAAGACAGTTCAGTACCGAGCAGATTAGCTATTTTCTACCACAGACCCTGTAATAAAGCAGTTCCAGAGAGAGGCCACCAGTTAGTTCCACGCACAAAAGCCTCCTCTGAGCCACCTACAGACAAGAAGTAACTGGCTCAGAAAAGTCAAGCCGTTCAGAGTGCTGACTCAGCTCTCTGGAAGGCTGCAAACGCAGGCTCCGAGAGAAAATGTGCGGCCGGCTGGTGGCTTGCGGCTGCGCTGCCCTCCGCCGTACCTGGAGAACGGCTCCGCAAGGTTCCGCCGAGCGCTGCTATCGCCCTCTTCTGGCCAAGACGAGCTGCTGCTACCGCGGACCTCCCTGCCTTGCAAAAGCAGTGCTCGGGCACCCGGGCCTTCAGGCCCGAGATGGCAAAGCTGCTGTGCACCGCAGACTGCTTCTTTGCCTTCTTGCTGCAAGCCCAGCTGCTTCAGGCCCGCTTTATCCAGCACAGCGACTGCAAGGGCTGAAGCGAAACCAAGCAAATGAGCAAAGTAACAAAATAGGACATAACCTTTCCTTCACTCCATATAAATAACTGATGGGTCTCCCACAGACCTACAGAAGTTGTGAAGGGTCAAGGAACAATTACTGAGCTATTTTCTTTTCATTCCTGTATGCAATGACAAACTGCACCACAATTAGCCTGGAGTTCTCTGCCTCAATGGCATGGTTTAACTGCATTGGGGAAAGAAACCCCACAAAGTTACACGCAAGCCACCGAAGCAAAGGACAGGACAGGGACGCTCACTGAATCTGCCAACAGATGGCACAGAGGAGTAAAGCAGTCTCCCAAAAGACACTAAACATGCAGTAATGCCAAATAAATGAGACAAATCTTTTCTAGTCTGCTGCCTCCAGTGGGCATTGTGGGCACCAAGGGGCAATGCATCTCCTACCTGCATAGCTGTGGGAACACCCTGCGGGCTCTGAACTCCAGCAGTGGAGTGAATGCTCATTTGGACAGAGAGCTGACAGTCATGGAGCAAGGCCAAGTTTTAGATTTCCAGTTCTCCAGGCAGTAGTGAGAACTCAAACCCCTCATGGCTTGCCCCAGCTTTGTGCATCTTCTTCACAGCAAACATGCCAGTAGCAATCCCTCACCAGCTACAGCATAAGGCTCTGGGCACATGACTCCTATGCTGACACCGTAAGAAAAGGTTGGAAACTCCACCAGCAGCCAAGGCCTCCATTTGCTGGTTCTGCTTTTTGTTGCCCATCCTGATGCCAGATGCTGCCCAAAGGCCTGGCACCCACCCCGGGAGCTGCTCCTGCAGGATGCTGTGGATGTTCTAGAGAGTAGAATATCCCAGAAACTGAAGACTGAAGAAGCATCAGTGTGTCAGAAACCTGATCACTCACACTTACGGGGCAAGAATCAGACCAATTCAGGCAGAGAAGGAGGAGAGCTCTTAATCTATTGCTGCTTCAAGGAAGAGAATTCATATTTGATAAGAAAGATCAAAGTGAGATGGAGATGCTGAACATAACTTATGGAAACTATCCTTGAAGAAAACCTTGAATGTAGGGAATCTATGCTGGCTTTTTAAGTTCTGGAGCACAGCTGTGGGTATCCAGTTGACTCAAGCTTTGCTCTAGGTTCTGCCCTGTAAATATATATGATTTTAAGGTTGTCTCCTATTAGGTCTCTTGTACTCTCTCAGATTCCACTGATCTTGAGTTTCAGTCATTCTGATTTTCATTTGCATGATTATCTGGATCCTACACCTGTGCATCCACAAATGTAACATCCTAACATTTGCCTTGACTGCAAATTTGTTCCAAAACTGCAGAGCTTTCTCTACATCATGAAGCTCTCAGAAGTCCTGGGTTTAGTCCTTTCTTTAAAAGCTACACAGATAATTGTAGTGAAGCTTTACAGGAAGTTTACTGCAGTAGTGTTAGGTCCTTCTCCCACCCTTGTTCTCATGCCATTCCCCCCCCCCCCCCCCCCCCCCCGATTTCATAGCTTCAATTTGCTGTCTTAAAACAAACAGCCTCTTCTGGTACATGTTTGCTCTTGTTTATTTGGATTTCTCACTGCCAAGATCTCAGGCTCAGGACTCCTCAAGTATTGTGGACAGTCCTTTGAGTTTAATGCTTAATAAAGCGTGTGGCAGTATTTGCATCGTTTCAAAGTGACTGCCTCACGTGAGAGAACACAGTGAAACGTGTTCTGTGACAAGCTGTGTTAAATCCTTTGGAAAAGGCAAGACAGTGGAGTTTTTGTGATCTCTTCAGTCAGAAAGTCAGATAGACTATAGCTGTAAAATGTGTTCTGGCAGGCAAGTGATTTTGTCAGGGGCTGGACTTCATTTTTTGGAATGAATTGTATGTTTCTTCTGAAAGCCAAGGAAACAGGAGCATTAATAGCAATAAAGTAACATATTTTGCCACATCCCTCTCATGACTCTGTATTTTCTTACTGACAAGACAATGCCTTCCCTCAGGCTCGTGGGGTTCCCAGAGCTGCTTCTGCTGCCAAGCTGCTGATGTTGTCAGAGGCTGACACCAGATGCGTGCTGCTCACCACCAAGGCTGAAGGGCTGGCAGAAGGGAAAATCCCCAGTGGTAGGGTGAGCAGTGGGGGAGTAAGAGGGTTTACAGCTGCAGGAACTAACCCTGTGAGTGAACAACATCCAGTTTAGATAATGCTTCTTAGGCTTTTGTTAGCTGATGGAGAAATGGAGACATGGAGAATGTGACTAGAAACAGCCTATTTAGTGACTTGCAGAACATTAAAGACCTCTCCAGTTTGCAGCTTGTTAATATATCCAGGCCTGGAACAACTTATGTTTGCTGAGTCCTTTGGTTTGGGGTCCACATTAGGAAGCAGTTACTCAAAGTGTTAATCTCAGTCAGGATGAACCGAACAGACCAGAGAGCTGGGTTTGCCCGCTCTTTTCCGTGGGCCTGAGAAGATGGCTCCTGTGGGTCGCAGAGAAGATGGCTCTCTGTCACGCAGCGCGGTGTGCAGCTCGCCTCCAGGTGCAGGATTTCCTCGGTGCCGTCTGTACCGCTGCCGCATGGTGCTCCGCAGGGCCGGGGGACACCGCGAGCAGCCTCCGCGATGGATGGAGCCCTGCGTGCAGCGGGCACCTCAGCGCCACCCCAGCTCTGGCCACAGGTTCTAGCGGCAGCAGCTGCGCACGGGCGGGTGTGAGCTGCGATATACGCGTGAGGAGGGCTCCGGCGGGCAGGTGCTGGGGGAGGGGGCTGCGTCTCCAGCAGGAACGGTGTTGATGGCGCTTAGGGCTACGCGCGGCGCGGTCAACCCACAGCCTCCGCTCTCGTCCCCCGATCGTGCTCCGGTGGGCGTCCGGGCTGCCGGGGCGGCGCCGCCGCGCTCCTCCCCTGCCGGTCCCCGCGGCCAGTGACGCGGCGGGCGGGGCGGGGCAGGCAGAGCCTGGCGGCGGCGACAGCGACAAGGAGCTCAGCAGCGGCTGCGGAGGAGCGGTGCGGGGCTGTCGGGCCGGCAGGATGCTGGAGATCCAGCTGGACGATGGCGGCGTGGGGGGTACCCGGGCGACGATTACTGCTCCGGATCGGTGATGTCGGAGCGGGTCTCGGGCCTCGCCAACAGCATCTACCGCGAGTTCGAGCGGCTGATCCACTGCTATGATGAGGAGGTGGTGAAGGAGCTGATGCCGCTGGTGGTGACGGTGCTGGAGAACCTGGACTCGGTGCTCACTGACAACCAGGAGCACGAGGTGGAGCTGGAGCTGCTGCGGGAGGACAACGAGCAGCTCCTCACGCAGTACGAGCGGGAGAAGGCGCTGCGCAAGCAGGCCGAGGAGGTGAGCGCCGCCGCCCCGCGACCATCTTGGCCGCCCGCCGGGCGGGGCCCAGCGCCGCTGCTGAGGGGCGGGCAGGGCCGCGGCGGGCGAGGCCGCGGGGGCGGCGCGGGCCTGTGGCGGGGCTGCCCGCCCGTGGGCCTCGGCTCTCTCGCTGCGATCGGCCCTTACGGCGGGCCCGGGGCGGGGCGGCGGGGAGCCCCGGGGCAGCGGCCGGCGGTACCTTCTAGAAAGGATGCGCGGGCGGCCGGCCCGGGTGCGGGCCCGGGCTCTGCGAGACGTGTCCGCTCCTGCGGCGGGGACGCGGCGCTGCCGCCCAGCGCCTCCGCGGGAGCTGTGTCCGTGGCCCGGGCAGGCCGCGGGCCCGGCGCCTCCTGCAGCATCGCGGCTCCGGGAGGGCAGGTGCCGCTGCGGCTGATGCGCCCCGGTGAAGCAGGAGAGAAGAACAAAAACAAAACCGAAAAAATACCCGCAGTTCTGTGGATTTGAAGGATTCGCCTTGGACTGCCATCCCCACAGGGAGGTGTTGACGTTTGTGCTAATTCGTGGTTTAAGAAATACTTGTAAAAATGGATAATTTGTGCGCAGCCGTACAGCTGCTTTAACGGGAGCACTGAAAGGCCTTTAGCTGTAGCGGTAATGACATGCAGAGCGTAGCGACCGATCTTCGAAACCCTTTGCCAACACTACACTTTGGACCTTTAATGAAGCAGTTTCCCAAGTTAGTATCTGCAGTTTCCTGGAGTGTGGATTTGCTCCATGAGAGCCATGTTGGAGCTGCTCAGCTGGGAGGGGGTGTGGAAGTGGATCATGAGAAGAACAATCTCCTCTGATGGAAAGGAAAGAAAATCCTGGGGTTACAAATACTCAGATACAGACCGAACAGGGAAAGTAAAGTGCTCTCTGCTCCCACTGGGGTCTACTGCCCGCATGCCAAGGCCAGAGCTTAGATTTGTAGAGTTTTTAAGTTTGGCTTAAAAACTGCACCTGTCACTACAGAAATCAAGAGCATCTTTTCATCCATGAGTGAGGGCTGTGAGCCATAAGGTTTGCTCTTTAGCCTCTAGGAAGTGATAGTCTGTGAACTGGGATAAAACATTGGTAGTGGAAAGAGTCCATCACCATCACATCATCCTTGTCTCACTACACAATTTCTCAGAAAGTGTTTTTTTCATTTTACCTTTTAGACTAAGAGTAGAAGATGCAAGGTTCAGCAGTCTTACTAGGAGTTGACTTGTGATTTGCTAAGGGGAATTAATGGAACAGCTTTTGAACTGGAGCACAATGTAGAGCACCGTGCAGTGTTTTCACTGATCTGCTCTTGCTGCTTAATAGTCACGTGGAAGAATCATGCCAGCTTGATGAGGAGGACACTTGAGGTCCGTCAGCAATACCAAGAGCCAGTCAGCAAAAGCTTTGGTCCTGAGATTTAGTTATGTCTTAATGGACTAGTAGTTTTTCCTCATAATCTTTTAAAGTTCTTCTGAATGCATGTAGGGATTGAGAAATGATTCTGAGTGCACTGCACTTTGCTTACTAAGTGTTGCACAGAGAGAGTATTGTGCAGCTTTGGAGAAATAAAAAGTGTATTATTTGTGAGAGGAAGAAATGAGGCTCCAGCTGGGAAATGGACTCAAGAACAGCAATGCACCCCTGGCTGAAGATGACCATTCCAAGAGGAGTTGGGTTGGTCATCTTTGGATTGGGGTGCATTGCTGTTCTTATCTCACTTCGATAGGGGATGTGTTTTCTGGAAGCAGAGGTCATAGCCACAGTTAGAGTCCTGCAGGAGCTGTGGCAGGATGCTGTTTGCTGAGTTTCAGAAAGCACTCCTGGTGATGCTGCTCTGTCATCCTTGTGCACAGTCTGATATAAATGGGGAATAATATTTCTTCAAGGGGAAAGAGCAACAGAGGAGGTGATTTTTATGAGAACAGATGATGATTCTGCCTCCACACGATCCCTGTTACACGATCATAATATGGAATACACGTCCTCTGTGTCCTCTGCAAGTAACAGAAAGTCCATTATTTATCTGCACCTCTTGCCCATAGGCTGCTTTCTGTGCAGTGCATTACGTGTTATGGATGTGAAAATCTTATCTATTGCAGAGAATTCTGCTGTCCACCAGATAATTGTAAATGATCAACCAACAGGAAAGTTATTCTCCCAGCAGCATGTGTGTTGCTGTTCTGTGGCAGTGGCTATAGTAAGCAGGGAAGGGCTGTCCCATGCGTTCAGCCTTCTGTGCTGCCTCTCGAGTCCTGGGGTGAGATGTTCACTTTTAATTGGGAGAGTCACTTTCAGCTGGGAGCAGGATTTGACCCCAGTCTTGATTTCTCTCTGGATATGGGTACTGAGAGTCAGAGTTTTAAGAATGATCCATTCTTCTCTCCCAATATCACACCGAAAGACCCTCTGTTATAATTACTTGATATTAGTAACTGAAACCACAAGTGGGCATTGGCCTTTGGCATAAAAACATGGCTTGTATTGCATTGTTAGCAATGCTGCAGAAGCACCAAATCTTGCTGTTTCATCTTTATGCAGAGGTTGTGCCCCAACAGACTCAGTAGGTGTGCTTTGTTAGGTTGAGGCTGTTTCTAGCAGCTTACATTTTGCTGTGGCTGAATGCCATGAAAGCAAATTTGCCGTCTCAGTGCTCTGCTGTCTCTTGCTCTAAGATCATTTTATGTATTATCCTTTAGAACAATCTTTGCCAAAATCAAGTCATTGCTTTCTTTTCTAAACACTTGGGTGGCAGAGTGGCTCCATATTTTTCTGCTTGTCCTAAAATAGGACAACAGAAGCACTGAGGCAAGTGGATTGAAAATAGAAGTCCCTTGAAATGAGGTGGTGCTGTCAGTCTTTGTGATTACAGGGCTTAGTGCACAATGTTTGAGTTTTCCATGACCTCCAAGGGATGGAGGATGCAGGATTGCACCAGGTTTTTGGTGGGTTTGTTTTCCTCCATCTGTTTTGTGTTCTCTGTGAACATAGGGTAATTGCTTCATGCATGCTGCAGTGTTTCACAGGACCACAACATTGTTTAGTTTGGTAGTGACCTCCAGAGATCATCTTGTCCCGCGCCTCTTGCTCAAGCAGGGGCAGCAGGTTGTCAAGAACCGTGTCTGATCAGAGTTTGAGCACATGCACAGATGGAAACTCTGCAGTCTCTCTGGGCAACCTGTCCCAGTGTTTGACCTCACAGAAAAAAGAAAAAAAAAAAAAAAAAAAAAAAAGTGCTCCCTTGTGTTCAGCTGGAATTTGGTGTGCTTAGTTTGTGCCCCTTGCCTCATGTCCAGAGAAGAGTCTGGCTCGCTCATCCTCACTGCTTTGCAGCGGGGTCTTAAATATGCTGGTAAGGTCTCCATGAGCCATCCAGGCTGAACAGCACTCTCAGCCTCCCCTGTGAAAGATGCTCCAGTCCATTTACCACCTTTGTGGCCCTGCTGTCTGTAGTGCTGGATACTACCAGAAAGGCTTTTGAACCCCTCACCCCTTCTCCTTTTGTTGAAGGATACTTTAAATATTGCCCCTCCGTCATGCACATCCCCTTAAGAATCATAGAATCAAACCAGGTTGGAAAAGACCTCAGAGATCATCAAGTCCAGCCTATCACCCAACACCTCATGACTAACTAAACCATGGCTCCAAGTGCCACATCCAATCCTTTTTTGAGCACCTCCAGAAGATGGTGAGGAGGGGGATAAAAGTGATGCTGTGTGCTCCAGCATCTGATGTCCTCCACTGTGATCACTTTCTGCCTTTCTGTACCATTTTCCCTTGTGCTTTCTTTCTCTGTGAAATGCATCGCAGCTAGGGAGGGTACTCTGTTTCCCAACCCTGAAACCTGACCTCGCAGTGAGCTGATTAGTGGGAGTTTCTGCAGCTTGAGGGTGACCTCATAGCGTGGAGGGAGGAAGGCATTTGGGAATAGCAGACAGCCTTTGCTCATCGTGTGGATCCTCTCTGCTACATGCAGTTAAAAGTGACTGGCAAGCATGACATACAGGCGTGCTGCACGGCCATCAATCTACAGGATCTGTCACTCCTCACACCCCTCTTCATCCATTCCTGGATGGCACTGCCCTGGCACGTTCCCCTGGGCACTGTCAGCTTTCACCAACAGAATGAGCAGCAGAATCTGTGTTGTCGTTAGAGGTTTCTTCAGCTTACTCTGAAGTCCTCTTTTGTGACTGTCCTGGAGAAACATTTTCTAGGAGAGTGCTGTGGTATTTGTAATGATCTTTTGTAGTGAGCATGCAAATGTGAGATTTCATATTTTGATACTTTCCTCCTTACTTGTTGTGAGGCTCCAGAACAGATCCATTTAATTGGTCAGAAGGAAAAAGCAACACAGATGTGAGACTCTGGAAAGTGGTCCCATGTTGTCTGGGTGAGGCAGGCTTTAAATCATGGGGATAATAGTATTTTATTTTTCATCCTGTGGCTTTTGTCAGTGATATCACTCAAACATGATTCAGAACTGATCATAATAGTGCAGCTTATGTTTAAAACTCAGCAACATATATTGAAGAAGCAAGCAACTGTTCTTCTGGAGGGCCCAGTCTTTCAAACTCATGTGCAAGTAGACAACATTAGTTATAACAACTCCAGTTTTCTCCTTTCTCTCTTAAATGGTGAAATATACTTACCAGTAGTGTAAGTATCACTTACTCATCACTGCTCTGGCCTGTGAGCACCATGTCCATCAGATGAAGGATGCTGATGTTTAGATTCTGGAGCGTGCCTTTCCTTTCAAAAAATGTGGCATTAAACCAAAAAAGGATCACAAGGCAAAGATTTAACATCCACTTGCATGTCTCATGACACAGGACCAGGATTGGTGTTAGTGCAGACAGCAGTGACAGGGAGAATTCTTTCCTTCCCTGGAGATGAGCTAAGGCCATTTGCTGGGAAATAATTGAATGATGCCTTTTCTCTGCTCGGATGTGAAGGTCAAAGAGGTGCCTCTGCAAAGTGGAAGGAGGGTGTGCTGCAGTTCTAGGTTGATTCCTGTCCTTCCCATACCACCAGGGAAGAGAGTGTCTGCAGAGGTTTCAGAGCAGCAGCACCACTCCTCTCTCTCGGATTTCAGTATCATGCAGCCTGGTCTTTTCTCTCTGCTCCCTTGGTGAGCACTCCCGCAGCAGTAAGGCGAGGAGCAGTAAGCAGTGGGGAGGAGACCCCGGCTGGCAGCATCCTGGGAGATGCAGAATGTGCTGGCCTGGTCCTGGGACCTCCCACAGGATCCATCTTGGTGACATTAGTCAGTGTCCCTTTGAGATGCAGGCGAGAGGGGGATCCTTCCCCTGTCCTGATGGAGGGGCACCAAATGCAACCTAAGAGCTAAAAGGCAAGATGTGATACTTTGGGCTTAGGCAAAGGAACAAGTGCTCTTGGAAATGCAGAAGCAGCTTGTCCTCTCTGCTTTTGTGATCTTCTCCTCATAAAATGTGTGTGCTGAATATTTTGGGGTTTGTTTTTAGTGTAAGAATGATAGATTTTTTTTTTTGGGGGGGGGGCATATTAGAGATGTTGTTAGAGGACAAACAGTTATTGGAAAGCCACCTGCTAAAAATGCTTGGTTACTTATTCTGATAAATGGTATTAAACCCACACTGATTAGGTGAAATCAATTTGGAGATTCTTCAGTTTAGCAGTTTAATTAATTTAAAGAAAGCTGACAACATTGATTTGTGACAGGCAATGGAAACTGACTGTGTGAGATGCATTTCTAAATCACCTCTTTATGAGGAATCAGGCTTTCCAAGCATAATGCACATCAGTCCTTGCCATCTGGTAACCTTACTTTATTCTCACTAATCTTGGAGGGGAAAAAAAATGTATGTCCAAACACAGATCCTTCATCCAAATCCTCTTGATGTCACTCAGGCTTATGGAACTCACTGATATTCATAACTATCAGTCTGTGTCAGTAGAAATTGCCTATCAAGTAAAATTAATCTCTGTGAGCAGTGTGAGCTGTTACTTTATTTAAAGAGCAATTCAAGACAGTGTTCTGGATGTTAGGTGATGATTGATGATGATCTGAGGTGATGGCTGGATTTCCCCTCAGCAGTATTACCTGCATAAGTGAAATTGTAATCCCCAAATGGGCTCTGATGACAGCCTTTTTCTCTCTTTTTTTTTTCTCTTGATGGAATGAAGTAGGATGCTCTGTGGTCACTTTCTGTTCAAGGACATTGTTGGGACGTGGTAGGCATGTGAAGGCAGAACTTAGCAGTGGGGTTTCCCAGGTAGACTTGTAAGAGAAGAGCCAAGATCTGGGAGATTCAGACTTCCAGCCATTGCAAATGAACTTGAATGACTGTAATGGCTGAAGTTTCAAGAAAAATCCCTCACCAATCTTCCCTTTTCTGAGAAAGATGCAGCCATTCACCTAGCAGAGTCACCCTGGCCCCTTCCTTCCTTTTGCGTGATGAGGAGGGTAAAGATGCACACATCTCCATCATCATCCTTTATCATGCTGCCCTCAGCAAGTTGTAGCAGTCTAGATCCTTTAATGCTGCTGAGGAGGAAGCGTGGAGTGCCCTAGGCTGCTCTGTCCCTGCCTTTATCCCCTCTTGCATAGTCTTCCTCCACAGTCCTGGAGCTCACATGGGTGGTGCTTGTTGGAAGGTGGCTGCTTTGCATTGACTTCAGGTGGTGATGCGATGTCTGAGCAGTCAGCTGGATCCTCTCCTGCCTTTCCCAGCAGAAACCTGCTTGGCATTTCCAGGAGACTGCCCCACAGGACTCAAATGCTTGGGTTGTGTGTGTGAGCCTTACAGGCTCAGCCTGTGTCCTGCTTCCTGTGCCTAGCCCTGGGTTTCTGCTGTGTCAGGCCCAGCAGGCTGTGTGGTGTGTCCGCCTCACCACTCTGCTTCTCCAGGAAGTGATTTCAGTTCGAGGCCAGGCTTTCAAGGAGGTGGAACATTGGTCTGAGGTTGCACAGGGATGCCAGGAAGATTGACAGCTGATTTACATGTCTGGAAATGCCGTGCGTGGGTCACAGCAAATGCTGCAACTCCTCTGTATTGTGCAGTGGAGGTGGGCAGCCTTCAAACCTGGTGCTTTGAGTGTGGTATTCCATTTGTCTGCAGTTCACTTTGCAGTCACTTGGGCTGCAAGGTGTCCAGAGTGATCATCCTTGAAGCTGGGTCTTGTTTTGCAGGACAGATTGCTTTCATTCAGGTGTCAGTGGGAAGTACTGAGCTTTTTGCTCCTGAGCTGGTGGGTGTCTGCCTTCTCTCCCAGCACCCTGCTTTGAAGGGACCTGTTCAAAGCAAGGGCAATGCTTAGCTGGGTCTGAAAGGAGCAGTTTCAGGCTCTTACTTTTCTTTTCCATTCTACCTGGGACTAGGCCATCCCACTCTCAGCCACTCTGCTTTGTGGCATGGATGTTGGCTGCCTCTGTGCTCATCCGCGTGGAGAGGGTAAATAATGTGGCAGCATCAAAGCAGGCTTGCCTGCCCTTCCATCAGCAATCTTCTGTGGAAAGGTTTTCTGTCAGACACAGGCTGGGTTTCTCCCAAAAGAAAATTGCACCTGGCAGTTGTACATCCCAATTTAAAACAGGAAAATGAATTATTTTGATCTGGTAAGGAGTGGGTATTTTCAAGGTGTATGGCCTAGAGGCACATCAGCTTTTTGCCCTCGTTTTCAGAGCACATCTGAAATACTTGATCCTTGGATTCTGTGCTTGAAAGTGCTTCTCTGCAGCACATCTATGAACAGCACATTGGCATTGGCAAGAAGTATATACAAGGTGATGCAGCACACATATGGAGAAGTACCTTCTCTTCCCCCTTCACCAATCCAAGTAGATGTTTGCACAGAATTGCCTGGATTGGAAGAGAGCTTTGAGATAATTGAGTCCAACTGGCTGGATTGGATGAGCTAACCCAGAATCCTCTCTATTTTTATTGAGTTGCTAATCACTGTAGAATACATTGTGTCTTGCAGAAAGTGGGACGCTAGGACCTGTTTAAAGAATGAGCAACTCAGTGTGTCCCAGCAAATGGAGATGGGTGGTAAGGCCAGAGGTGTGCAGATGCACAACATCTGCATGCACAGGGCTAGAAGAGAGTGAAAATTGCTGCTTGGCCACGTGGCACATCTCCTATGCTGAGCTCTGTCTCTCTCTGCTGTAGAGCTGCAGCTGAGAAGGCAGGTGTCAGTTTTCAGGAGAGACCTCTCCAGGCTGAAGAGTGGGCAGGCAGAGCTGGTGATATTCCTTGTAGAGCTGCCTGTGGTGGTTATATCAAGAGGAAGCTGCTGCTGTCAGCATTTAATTTGGTGCATATGTTCTCCAGTGTGACTTAAGGGAACTGCATAGATTGTTTTTTGAGAGCTGAAATCAGAGTGAGTGGTTTCAGAGCTAAGAGATTTTCCAAGTAACTGATACATTAAGTAGCATTCTTCTTAGTAAATCCTAAGCAGTTCTGTACTGCGTGGTGATGATGGTATTAATTGACTGCTTTGGTCTGGATCTGCCTTCCCATTCTGCTGCATTTCTTGTTGCTAAGTTTCAGTATTCTCCCCAGAAGCTCATGAATGGATTATTATTTTTTTCAGTGAAATATCCACTGATTTGTGTTGGATATAATGGAGTATTTCTGATCACACAATCATTAAAGTTGGAAAAGACCTCTAAGATCACCAGGTCCAACCATCAACCCAGCACTGCCATGGCCATCAAACCACGTCCACAAGGGCTATGTCCACATGGCTCTTGAACACCTTCAGGGATGGTGACTCCACCACCTCCTTGGGCAGCCTGTTCCAATGCCTGACCACTCTTACAGCAAAGAAATTTTTCCTAATATCCACCTTAAACCTCCACTGGCACAAATAGAGGCCGTTTCCACTTACTGAACCCAGTGCTCTAGGTGTGGCCTCACCAGTGCTCAGGGACAATCACTGCCCTGCTCCTGCTGGCCACACTGTTGCTGATCCAGGCCAGGATGCTGGTGGCCTTTTTGGCCACCTGGGCACATGCTGGGTCATGTTCAGCTGCTGTCATCCAGCACCCTCAGGTCTTTCTCTGCTGAGCAGTTTCCAGTCACTCTGCCCCAAGCCTGGAGTGTTCATGGGGTTGTTGTGACCCAAGATGCAGGACCCAGCCCTTGGCCTTCTTAAATCTTATACAGTTGACCTCAAATCATCCATCCAGCCTGGCCGGAATCCTCTGCAGAGCCCTTCTGTCTCCAAGCAGATTAACACTCCTGTTCAAGGTGCACTCAATTCCCTCACCCAGGTCATTGATAAAGATATTAAACAAGACTGGTCCCAGTACTGAGCCCTGGGAAACGCCATTTGTGACTGGCTTCCATCTGGGTTTAACTCCATTTGCCACAACTTCCTGGGCTTGGCTGTCCAGCCATTTATTGTTTGTTTGTTTGTTTTTTTCTCTGCATGATCTAGGTTTAACCTTCCAAAACGCAGTTATAAAGCTCATCTGAAGCTTGCCTGGAAAAGAAGTTAGCCTTTTCTCCAATAAGAGGGTTAAATTCCAAGCCCCTGCTGTGGAAGCAGACTTGTACTGTTATGTAAGATCTGATGTCAGCAGACTCTCTCCGCTGAGTATTTCAGAAAAGAATTGCTGGGCTGGGGAAAGTTCTGTACAGCTTCAGAGGCACCTCAGGATTGCTTCCTGGGAAGATCTGAGGAGCTACCAATACTTTTTCCTTTACCCTTTGGATTGTGAAGGTGCAGTAAGACCCAATCTGCTAGAAATATCCTTTCCTTTAAAATGGAGAGGTTCATGCAATGGGGATAACAAAAAAGCACTGAGAGAAATCCAGAAGGATGCCCATGGCAGCTGGCCTCTTCACTTGGGCGTGACTGCCCAGGCAGTCAAGAAGGCCAATGGCATCCTGGCCTGCATCAGGAACAGTGTGGCCAGCAGGAGCAGGGAGGTCATTCTGCCCCTGGACACTGCACTGGTTAGGCCGCACCTCGAGTCCTGTGTCCAGTTCTGGGCCCCTCAGTTTAGGAAGGATGTTGACTTGCTGGAGCGTGTCCAGAGGAGGGCAACAAAGCTGGTGAGGGGTTTGGAACACAAGCCCTATGAGGAAAGGCTGAGAGAGCTGGGGTTGCTTAGCCTGGAGAAGAGGAGACTGAGGGGTGACCTTATTGCTCTCTACAACTACCTGAAGGGAGGTTGTAGCCAGGCAGAGGTTGGCCTCTTCTCCCAGGCAGCCAGCACCAGAACAAGAGGACACAGTCTCAGGCTGCGCCAGGGCAGGTTTAGGCTGGATGTTAGGAAGAAGTTCTACACGGAGAGAGTGATTGCCCATTGGAATGGGCTACCCTTGGAGGTGGTGGAGTCACCTTCATTGGAGGTGTTCGGGAGAAGACTTGATGGGGTGCTTGGCTGCATGGCTTAGTTGTTGGGTGGGTTGGATTGGTTGATGGGTTGGACGTGATGATCTTGAAGGTCTCTTCCAACCTGGTGTATTGTATTGTATTGTAATGCTTAACAGACTCTTCTTGCACGAGAATTTGTCTTCTTGAGTGTTGCAGCTACATGAAGAGCATGTGGCTTGATAACTTTGCACACACAAAGCTTTTCTTGGATGTACTAGGTTGGATTTGATATCACTTTTATCCATAGTACACCAGAATGACCAAAAATAAGCTCCAGCAGCTGATTTTAATTATCTAAATGGAGGTTTCCCACTCGAAGGGATCTATTTTATTTTGTTAATCACCTTGTGCTTTTCTGTAGTCTTTGAGAGACAAGTTGCTTCTCAGTGGTTGGAGCCAATTGGACTCTTATGTATATATAAAAGGAGGAGATAGAGTATTGACACACGTGCTTGAGGAATGATATTAGTTGTACTTTTTTACTGGATTTTCATTTTGTTAGAAAATGGTGAAAGGTTTTGTTGGAGAAATAATAGTTCTTCCTTTGTGCTTTGGACATGATTCTCTCCAGCAGGTACTGCCATACTTTCATGCTCCATGTCAGAGCATTTATGTTTAAATTTAAAGTAAAAGGCTATTTTTATCTACTGTTTTATATACACCTTGCAGTAGGTGCCCCAGGGATCTTCTCTACTTGCTGGGATCACCAGGAAGCGCTTCCAAGGGGCTTCCCAGTGCGGTGCCTTGGCAAAGTCCTGTGGCACCTCTGCACGGGGGAGATGGGGCTTGTGGTGACCCAGTGCTGTGCAGGGTTCTGGTTTCACTGCTTGTCACCTCTCTGGAGGTCCCAGGCCAGCAGAACACTTGCCACATGCTCAGCTTGAGAGCCATCACAGGCTGCAGTGACTGCCGCATTGATCATGGCTGTGGTGTTGAGGTTGTCCATCTGGTAACGGTTGTCAGCTTCTTTCCTTCTTTGATGGCTGTGGCTTCAGTGGGGCCTGTACCTCTATTTAAGGGCCCTGCCATGGGTGCACAAGCAGTGGTCTTTGCCCTTGCCACCAGCCTGCAACCTGTTCTGCTGGAGTCTCAATGGCTGCTTGACTATTCCTTGCACTGGGGTATTGGCAAATCACATAGATACAGTTTCTCAGATTGGTAAATAATGATTTAAAAACCCTTTCAAGGCAGATGTGGTTTAACACAGCTTTTCATCACAGCCCCCTTTTGTAGCAGCATCGTGTGCAGTTGCAGCATTTTTGTAGTTCCAGTTCTGCCTACACTGCCTGCATTGTACCAGCTCCAGCTTGGGCTCACCTCCTTGGATTCTTTCCTTTTCAGTCCTTCAGCCTGACTTGGATTGAAGTTGCCACAGGGTTTGCACCCTAATTCCAGATAGAGAAATATATACAGACATATTTAAGTCCTCACAAAGGAAGAAAAGTTTACCATGGTAGCTTGCATATTTTTTGTCCTTTTAAAAATGTCCGTTCCTTTAGTGTTTGTTTCAGTTTCCATTGTTATCCATGCTCTTGTTTCTGTTCAGCATTTAAAAACAGTGCATCAGTCTTTTTTTATCTCCCTGAATGGATGCTGGTGCTAAGCTGTGCAGGAAGCAGGTCCATGACTTCAATAATGCAGTGTCCCACCTGAAAAAAAAATTAGAAGAGAGCTAAAAATAGGGAAGGGAGAGTTTGGATGGTGGTTGTTGGGTGCTCTCCACTTGAACACGTGCACCCTAGAAATAAGGAAAGTTACCTTAAATTAGTATTTAGTGTGTAATTTAACTGAGTATCCCCAAGTGTCCAGTACATAGTACAGACTGTTGTGGAAGGACTGTGTAAAGCAGGAGGTCTGTGCATGCCACAATGTGATGGGTGTCCTGCACCCACTTAGCCTGCTGTCTGTGACTGCCTGTTTATATTCACACACATAGGAAGGACTGCTAGTACCACCTGTGTGTGTAACTGCAGTGCGTGTGGTTACAGCACTGGGGACTCTCTTGGTTAAAGCTGAGTTACTCCAGACTTGATCCCTCCTGACTTCTTACCACATGGTAATTTTTGCACCAAGTCTGTAACTGCTTTGTCTCTGGTGTTCTTAGAAAGACACCCACTCTTAATTGGAAACTTAGGACAGTAGCTGTGGAAGGGACTTTCTGAGTCAGCATGCCCTGTCCCTTGGTACTGCAGGCGATTGAGTTATATAATCCAGTTCATAAATGTATCAAGCTTCGTCTTAAACCCATTAGCTATGTCTCCTGCTTCTGCTCTTACCTTCTTCAGGATTGCAGTGGAGTTGTTCTTTTTCATTCATGACCTGGTTTTTCTGGTTTGTTCTTGTGCCAGAATTGTCCTTTACTTCAACCGAGTTTTCACTCTATCAAATATTTATGGCTTTTCCTCTTAATGGGAATTGGGCCTGTCCTAACTTGGTTTATATTTCCTTGATGTTGGAGCCAGACTCCCTGTTTCCTCACTGGAAAAGGCAGGTGAGCTGGCCTGTGCCTCGGGTTCTGCTGGCATGGAGGTGCCTGTGTGTCACCTGGCCAGCCCAGTGTTTTTCACAGACCCGCTCATCCTCCTTTCCCTTGAGTAACGTTAAGCCACATCTGGTTAAATGTTAGCCACAGCTGGTGCTTAGGTTCATCTTCCCTGAGAATCATTCTTCTGATTGTCAAAGTGAAAAGATGTAACACTCTGCTCCTGAAGCTCTGGCATTGTCAGTACCTGACTGTGCCCATTGCTTTACTGGATTTGTAATCAGAAAGTGACTTGCTCTCTTGAGTGTCAGATGCTTCCCAGCAGACATCTGCTTTCAAACAGAGTAATCTTCCTGAAGTTGCTGTTGAGTGAGATGGCTCCTGTTAAGAGGGCAGAACAAGGTCTTCACCTTGAGTGGTGTGCACAACTCAGCAGCAGCAGGCCTGATAAGAGGACTGGAAACTTGATTTTGAGCGGGCTGGGTTTGACTAGCCAGGAGTTGGCCCCTTTCCGTGTCATGGCTTTCTGAGGCAAAATGCTGTCAACACAGCTCCCTGAACTGCCAGCCTAATTAGGTGCTGCCAAGAAGCTGTGAGGAGGACTACACAGGCAGCATGGCCTTGTCTGTGGGTTCCCTGCAGGCGAGGTGACCTCCTCTGGGACACTGCAGGCAGCAGGAGCCCTTCGCCAGCACACCAGCAGAGCTGTTTGGTGGCGGCTGGCTGTGCGCATTCCTCGCTGCACCCCAACGCTGCTGCCCTTGCACCCCAACGCTGCTGCCCTTGCACCCCAACGCTGCTGCCCTTGCACCCTGCACTGCCCTTCCACCCAGCCATCTCCTGCAGCCAAGGAAGGGCTCTGAGGCTGAAGCCCTGACGCGTTGCTTGGGGTGCAGTGCAATGGCACACACCAACAGCCACCATAGATCAGGGCTGTGTGTATATGTGCATCTCTGGCTCTCTGCTTGATCTGTCACTGGTATGATGTGATGATTTCTGATTATAGGCTATTTTTAGCAAAAGGCAGTGAAGCAGGAAGCCAAGTGATGTGCATTGTCCTACTGCTTTTCAGAGGATTACTCATTCTTTGCCTTAAGATTATTTTATGCCAGGTGTTTTCCCTGTAAAGTCTAGTGTGTAAGCCATTGTTTGGCTCAATCCTGGGTTGTTACAGACTAGTTATCCTGCTTGATATCTGGAGAAAGAGGCTAGTAGAACAAAATCCATATGAGTAATTTTCATATATAGCAGTTTCATACTCCAGTTTTCTTAGCAGTTTGTAGTGGCTAGTAAGGCTCTTCCCCTGGTGCTGTATGAAATGTCTGCTGCTGGCTTCATGGAAAAAATACAAAGCCTCCTGAATGCCGTGGTGAGAGCTCACTTTCAGTATGAGGGCTGAGTGGCCATGATAGCATGTGCTAAATCATCTCCTCAGGCCAGGAGGATGCTTTTCTGGGGACTGCCCTGGCAGTGAGACCTCTCCTCCTCATCCCACTGGTCTGGCTGTTCACTCCTCTCTGGATCTGGGACTTTTCCTTCTTTCACACCTTCTGATGCAAAAGGAGAACCTCAGTTGAGATGGCTTCTGATGTAGGAGAAGCTAAAAGGTGCCTCAGAGGGCCCTTGGTTCCCTCTGCGCAAATGTTTGATTGCTTCAGCAGACAGGAGAGGATATGCTGGGGTCCATTTGTCTGGAATGCTGTTCTGCCCTGAGAGTACTTAGGCTAATATGAATTTTTAATGTCTTCATGTCCCTTTCTTCTCTAAATGGTTAATTGATTTCTAGTTTTCTGATTTTTTGATTACTTTTAGGTTGTAAATAGACAGGACTGAGTAAGAAGACTGAGCCATATTTGCAGAAGACTTAATCTTCCAATCAGTTTCCTCTGCATTAAACCAAAACAGCAGCAGCAAATCCAGGAATCCTATTAAAGATGACCTACATAGTGGGAATAAAACTGCACTTGCACCTTCTATTGCTTCCTGTTTAACAGAGAAAACTGTGAATGTTTTCCATAAAAGACCATTCATTTTTACTGTTGGTAAAAACCTCATTGCTGCCAGGCCTGGGTGGCATGCTTGTGAATGGAGCAGTAGGAGTAGGAAGGCATCTTGAGTCAAGAGGGTAGTGAAGGCTGAGCCAGCTCGATGTGATGGAGCTTTAGCCCATGGCTGTAATTAAAAGAGTTTGTCAGCTGAGCTTTAGCACAGGGTGAGTCCAACAAAACCCTGCGAGGAGGTGGAGAACACAGCAGGAAAACAGTTCTGTTGTGGGCACACCTTTGATCAGTCCTCCAAACTGCTGTCCCTTAGTTGTGAAGCTGTCTCAGGATTTATTATTTTTTTTTACCCATTTTTACTCTGAAATGATAACTGTTATTCTGGAATAAATCTGAAAATTACCAAATCTTTGTAAATCGCTCAAAAGTCATTAAAACAGGTGATGGATATCCACTGAGTGACTAAGGGATTTCAGTGTTTAATTGACATCTCAGAGGAAAAAATGTGTGCTTCAAAGTCTAAAACCTTGTACAGTCTTAAAATGTAAGTCAGAAGTAAATGTTTTGCCTCCCAGACGACTCCTTCATAGTGGAAGAAGGGTGTTGATATTTCTACTAGTTCTAGAAAATGCTTCTGGAAAATAAGGAGGAGGGGGGAAATTGTCTTAGTGCAGTAAATGCAGGCAGGAAAGAAGAGGAAGTTAAAAGCCCAGCTAAAGATTAAAGGCACTGCAGAACACTTAGTGCTGGAAAACAAGAGGTGGCTGAAAGGCATTTGATTGTTTCTATAAATACAGGTCTGTAGGAATGAAATGTGACTCCCTGTTCAGATGGATTTACTGGACAGTTCTGAAAGTCTGCCGGAACAGTAAATGATGCAGCTCAAGTCGTAGCCAGAGAGAGGCTCCAGTTCCCAAACACAGTGATGGCTCCAGTGTCACTGCTAATTATTCCAGCCCAAGTAATGGGAGATGTGCACAGGGCTGCTCCTGGGAATGCAGTCAAGTGCTGTGTCTGTTGTTTCATGTGCAGAATTTAGCACAGTAATCTTACTGTGCACAGCAGTGCATTTGCCTCCCTGGGAATCTTGGCCAAAAAGGATTTACACCAGAGTCTGTCTCATTTAGAGTACAGTGAGGCTTTACTTCTTAATTAAAATTGCCATGTCCTCTTGATCAGCATTATTTGCAGAGAATCACCCTTTCTCCCCTGCAGAGTAGAGAGGAGGGTGAGAGAAAGCACTTCTTCCCCATTATTTATACTTGGAGGAGGAGGGCATTTAAGCCAGCTGATGTGCACATGAATCTCTGAAAGCTTGACCTGTGGAGCATTTTGCAAACAGAGAAGAGGCAGGGCCAGGAGCAGAGCACTCTGGTGAGCTTCTTGTAGCCCCATTATCTCTGTGGGTCTTGTTCTGTAATCATCCTAAAGGCAGAATAAAGCCATCCTGGCTTTATTTCCTACTCTCCTTACAAATATCTGAGGGATGGGAGTCAGGAAGATGGGGCCAGACTCTCCTCAGCGGTGCCCAGTGACAGGATAAGAGGTAATGGGCATAAATTGAACACAGGAAGTTCCATCTAAACATGGGGGGAACTTCTTTACTTTGAGGGTGACAGAGCCCTGGAGCAGGCTGCCCAGAGAGGATGTGGAGTCGTCTTCTCTGCAGACTTGCAGGACCTGCCTGGATCATTCCTGTGCAACCTGCCCTAGGTGACCCTGCTTTGGCAGGTTGGACCTGATGATCTCCAGAGGTCCCTTCCAACCTCTACCATTCTGTGATTCTGCAAGGCAAACACCTTTTAGCACTTACTCCTCATCTGTGCTTCTTTCTCTGCTTTGTCCCTATTCAGAAGTTTATAGAGTTTGAAGATGCACTGGAGCAGGAGAAGAAAGAGCTACAAATCCAAGTGGAACACCTTGAATTTCAGACTCGACAGCTGGAGCTGAAGACTAAAAACTATGCAGATCAGAGTAAGCAAAACTGGGCACCGGACAAGATGACACACTTTGCTTTCCTCACACATGCTGCAACCTCAAAATTACTTTTCATAGTTTTTGTTTGTGTTAATGTAATTTATGCAAATCTGGTATAAAATTCTGATCCTGCCAAAGGATTTATTAGAGGCTTTGTTACTTCTCTTGCGTGGGGCATGCTCAGTTTCTCCAGATGCAAGATCTGGGCCATTGGTAAAGCTTTGGAATCTGCTTTCCCATTTCTTCTTGTCCCCATTTTGGTTTGTTTGTCACAGAAACAGTCACATTTCTTTGCTTCCTTGTTTATTTTCACAAATGCTTCCTTAACACCTTTTGTTCAATGCTGCTGCTCCTCAGCTAGCCAGAGACACCCATCCCAGAGGATAATTTAAATTGTTGTCAAACTAGGACACTTATGGGGGCACAGGATACTGCTGAAGAACTCTGCTTCTGTGCTGTTTGGTCTGCTTGTTTTGGGAATGGGCAGGTATCCATGAGCTGACTCTTTTCAGTTCAATTCAGTTAAATATATAAAAGTATCTTGACAAACAAAACCAAACCAACACAACCAGAGGCTTATGGAAGTCTACCATTCTTTGGAGCTGTGGTTTGGGATGGTTTTGGGGGAAAAAAAAAGAACCTAAGAGTTTCTTTCATGCATTAATTGTAAACAAGAAAATAGAAAGGATTAACAACCCTCCCAGAAAACAAAAATTTTCAACTATTCCTAAACCAGGGAATAGAGATTTGAGTTTTTCCCCCTCAGAAAGAGTTCAAAGTTGATTTTTTTTACCCCCTCAGAAAGAGGTCAAAGTTGATTTTTTCCCCCACTCAGAAAGAGGTCAAAGTTGATTTTTTCCCCCCCCTCAGAAAGAGGTCAAAGTTGATTTTTTTTTCCCCCCCTCAGAAAGAGGTCAAAGTTGATTTTTTCCCCCCTCAGAAAGAGGTCAAAGTTGATTTTTTTTTCCCCCCAGAAAGAGGTCAAAGTTGATTTTTTCCCCCACTCAGAAAGAGGTCAAAGTTGATTTTTTTCCCCCCCTCAGAAAGAGGTCAAAGTTGATTTTTTTCCCCCACTCAGAAAGAGGTCAAAGTTGATTTTCCCCCCCCCCCCCCCCCAGAAAGAGGTCAAAGTTGATTTTTTTTCCCCCCCTCAGAAAGAGGTCAAAGTTGATATTTTTTTCCCCCACTCAGAAAGAGGTCAAAGTTGATTTTTCCCCCCCCCCCTCAGAAAGAGGTCAAAGTTGATTTTTTTCCCCCCTCAGAAAGAGGTCAAAGTTGATTTTTTTTTCCCCCTCAGAAAGAGTTTTGTAGGGAAGACCACATCCCCCAGTGTGCAGTACTCTGTTTGTTCAGTGGGTTGCAGAGTGATTGCTAACAAAAGAGACTTTGAGCCTTTTGAGTTTCTTTTGAGAGCCTGGTGTGTGTTGGGTGGTGATTGGAATCTTCTCTTGGTAGTTTCACGACTGGAGGAACGTGAATCAGAAATGAAGAAGGAGTACAATGCTCTCCATCAGCGTCACACAGAGGTAGGATGTAACCTCATTAGTTCTAAATAAATGAACCCAGACTCTTATGTGAAGTCACATCAAAGAGTTCAGCTTTACAGTACTAGTGGTTACTAGAGCTTCTGAGCTTTGGGAACAGCAGAAGTATCTGAAGGGAGGGTGTGAAGCAGATGGAGCCAGGCCCTTGTCAGTGGTGTCCTGTGACCAGACCGGAGGCAACTGGCACAGACTGAACACAGAATGCTCCCTCTGAACAGGAGTAAAGGCTGTACTGTAAGGGTGACAAGCACTGACACAGATTGCCCAGAGATGTGGGGGAGTCTCCCGTCTTTGGAGCTAGTCAGAAGCCACCTGGACAACAGTCCTGGGAGACCTACAGTTTTCACGTGTGAGCAGGGCTGTTAGACCTGGTGGACCCTAGGAGGTTCCTTCCAGCCCCAGCAGTTCTGTGATTCTGTCAATAGCATCCCACTACCTTATTTCCTGCTGCCAATAAGCCTCCAGGAGATATCTTACATTATTTTCATGGCTCTTCTGTGACAAGATTAAGTCATTTCCAATACAATTTGGTGTCAGGTTTTGTGTTAGATTAATCTGTTCACTTACATATCAGTTTAGAAGACAAGAGCAAAGACAAGGTGATGTGCAAAAAAAGAAAGGGAGTTGGAAATAGACACTGGAGAAAGTCAAACAAAAGCAGATGAGTCTTCTCTGTTTGGCTCATGGATTTTTCTCTCCTCACAGATGATCCAGACCTATGTGGAACACATTGAGCGATCCAAGATGCAGCAAGTTGGGGGAAATAATCAAACTGAGGGTAGTCTACCTGGGAGAAGGTAGGACCATAACCTCTCCATGTCATGTATGCCATCCAGGAACATAGAGAGTGGGAGTGCATATTTGAGAGAGAGATCCTGCAGGCACAGATTGTAGCTGTAGCTGTTTGTAAGGGGTTGTGTTTGAGTTGTGAGGCTTGGTGGAGAGGAGCTTTATGTGTTCTGGTACGGAGCTTAGGCTTTGTCACCCTGCTGTTGATGGGTGACCTCTGGAAAAATAATGTTTGTATTGTTGGGTGGCATTTGAAAGGTTTGTCTATAAAATGGCTGGAGATGTTGAACATGTGTGTGGCAGTGAGCAAAACTGTAGCAATTAATCACATTAGCTGTTACAGAATTTTTTCCCTGTTCCCTCAAGGGAAGCTCACTCTATGTCAGTCCTCCAGTACACCCACCTATGCTCAAGAAGTTGATTTCCTGCCCCCTCCCCCCATTTTAAGAACAACAAACCAGTAAGAACCAGCCTTTGCTTAAAGAAGGCAGTGCTAGGAAGGAAGCTCAGTATAGCAAAGAACCAGGCTTTAGAACAAATGTAAAGCACTGAAGTTGCAGTCACATTGCTAGCAGTACAGGTACATCTAGTTTTAAGTGGGATGTGAAGGCACCAAACACTTTCTGGTGATACTCTAGAGTAGTAACACTGGCCCTGGGGTGCAAAGTAGAAGTTATGGTCCATAAATAGTGATTAGAGAAGTGGTAGATCACATAACACATGATCTGCTGAGGTTGAGCATCATTTATTGGGCTGACATGGGATGGCACATCAGGCTATAATGCAGTGGGCAGCATGGGCAAAGATTGAACGTACTGGGAAACAGATAAATAGAAAGCTGGGAAGGTTTTTGAGGTAGCATGTGGCAGGAAATGCAAGAGAGTGTTGAGCAAAGTTTGAAGATAGAGCAAAATGAGCTGCAATTAAGAATAAATAAATGTATTGAGATGAAAGGAAGAATAAGTGAGGATATGTTAGTAATGTCTGCTTAGGTCAGTTGGGTGTTATCAGTTGGTTTGGGGTGATGGAAGTGTCAGGTCTTGGCATAGGATGTGCAGTTACCCTCTGCCTTCTGTGACTCCCTGTTGCTAGATTGGACTGCTCTGGTAAAGGCAGAATTCAGATTGCCAAAGTTCTGTCTATTGTAAGAAATAAAAAGGGACAGAAACAGAGACTCACCCCCACCTTACCACTAAAAGATCCTTGAAGGATGGAAAGGGAGTAGTGAAAGACATGAATCTTCAGAAACTTTTGTAACTAGCCAGATTTTAGTCTTACTAGATTCCCTGCAACTGGGGTTGTTTAGTCTGGAGAAGAGGAGGCTGAGGGGAGACCTCATTGCTCTCAACCTGCCTGAAAGGAGGTTGGAGCCAGGTGGTGGTTGGTCTCTTCTCCATAGTATCAGGGAAGAAATCACCTGAAGTTGTGCCCAGGGGAAGGGTAGGTTGGAGATGAGGAAAAAATTGTTTGCTGCAAGAGTGGTCAGGGTTTGGAACAGGCTGACCAGGGAGGTAGTGAAGTCACCATCTCTGGACGTGTTCAAGAGTCATGTGGACGTAGCCCTTGTGGACGTGGTTTGATGGCCGTGGTGGTGGTAGGTCGATGGTTGGACTCAATGACCTTAGAGGTCTTTTTCAACCCAAATAATTCTGTGATTCTGTGATACTTCATCCTTTTCTTCCCTTTGCATTCTGGAAGTCCACATTGAGTTCCCAAAACATGGTCTGATCCTTCTGTTACAGCTGAAGTGGGTTACATGTGTTGGACTTCTTTTCCCTTTCCATTTCTTCTTCTGTAAATAAGAATTTATCTGTGGAAGTACCTGGACAGTAAAATACAAAAGTGCTGTAGGCAAAAGCATGCCCAGGGCCTCCCTCTGTATGAGGGTTTTTCATATATGCACCTGCCATATTTGAATTGGACTGGATGGCAGAAATTGATTTTAATGAGATTCTCCTTCCCTAACCTTTGAATAAGCAAATATTACTTGTGACTCTATGCTACCATTTGTTAAAGAGATGCACAGTGGGAAGTGTTCCTGGTTAGACCTGCAAGACTGCCATTCTCTGGGCTGAAGGGCAAGGCTTTGATCCAGAACTGCCTCTTCATATTAGAGACATCCCTCTTTCACCTCTTCAAGTGTCATATTGCTGGTCTTCTTGGAGAGAGAAAGCAACCAAGAAATGCTGTCTGTCTGATGGGGCTTTTCCCATCACTAGTGGGAAATGACACTTTCTTCCTTCATTTCAAGCTTGCCATTGTCAGCCTGTGTGCGTGGTTAGCTCTGTGGTACCTGCTTGTGCACAAGCACTTAGGGCAGATGCATGGGTTTGTGTCACTGCTCAGCTGGATGGGGGTGAACATCAGTAGTTTTGTCTTGTGTTGCACTGATGTGCAGGGGGGAGACAGGAGCATAATTTCCCATGGGCTGTCATACAGATTTGGATGCATTTAGTCATTTTCATCTGTGGATGTGCTGGGGGTGTGTTGGACTGCACAGAGGTGCAGGTTTGCATAAGACTGTAAGTACACCGAGGGTGTTCGCCTGTCACTTGGGAGAGGTCTGGGCAGGAGCTGTTGGGGAGGGGGCTGTGTGTCTCCCCCACTGCAGAGGGGTGGTGGGTAGAGTGCACATTGCCACGTGGTGTGGGCTGCTGTGCACCGTGTCTGTTGGAGGGCTGCACGCCTGCATGACCTCTGCTCTCTAATGGTTGTTCTTTTGTCTTGCTTTTCGTGCGGTTGCTGCTCTGTCTGGCTGTTCTGTTTGTCCCTTCAGTCATCGCCAGTCATGGAGGAAAAGGTAAATCTTATTGCTGCATCTTAACTTTGTTAATCCAAGAGGCACATGAAGGTCTGCTGTAACTAATACTGGTGTACAGAGGGGTAGATTTCATTACCCCCTACCAATAAGTGGAGCCCAATACAGGAGATGGTGAAGTACCACCAATGAACCCCTTTGGGGGAGCATTTCACACAGAAGATCAGATTGGTTCATCTCTGCAGAGCCACTGGAATCCAGCTAGCAGAGGCTGCTGGGGTTATCCCCTAAATGGAGGTGTGCTCTAGCCCTGCAGGCCTGCTGCTTTGGCACCAAACCACTTACTGCTTTAGGCAGACTGCTACAGCCTTTGCCACCTCCCCTGCTTGCTGTAGGTTTTCTCCCACTGGAACTTGGTCTCAAAACCTCTGCCAGCTTTTATATTCAGAACCAAATCTGCAGCTAGCTAGTCACCTGCAATTGGCAGAAAGAAGAGGATGAGGAAAAGACATAATTAAGGCCATCTGGCAGCATGAATGATGCATTCATTTACACCTTTCATTTCTGCATTTTGAGTGCACTGTAATATGGATATCAGGAGGGACTCAGAGAGTACAAATACTTTCTTAGTTAACATTGGAAGCAATTCAAAACCATCTGTTTTCTGCTGTTGGAGCTAACCAGATTTGGGGTGGAAATACACAGAATTGCCATGCAGACAGCTCTTACTTAACATCCTCTTTGCTTGACCCAGTGATGACATCTCTAGGGTCTATGGGAGCTTTATGGTTTTGCTGTGAGAGTTGCTGGCTGTGGCTTGTTTTGCTGTAGCACCTTTGTTTCTCAGGAGATAGACTGACTTATGTGGGCTGATGGGTCCCTGCACTTTTGCATTCCTCCCAAGTGTTTATACTGATGGAGAAATCAGTCGTGCCTGTTGTGATCACTTGATCCCCTCCCTCTCAGTCTGCCCAGGAAGAGGCATGGCTCTAGCACCAGACACAATGCGTCTGAGTAGAGGATGCCATGGAGCTGTGGGACTTGGGTTTGTACAGCTGCAGTGTGAGGGGAAGGAGTGCAATTCATTTCGCAGTGACTCCTGTTTCACATCAGCTTGAGCGCTGTTTCTTTTATCTGAGCACTTGTGAGTGGCTAACAGACTGGTTCCCCTCTCTCTGCTTCTCTCTTCAGCAGGAAGGAGCGGCCTAACTCCCTGAACGTCTTCCCGCTGGCGGATGGCATGGTACGTGGGCAGATAGGGGCCAAGATCATCCCCACACTGGACCACTGGCACCTGAGTGACCTCGGCCAGCTGCAGTCCAACTCCAGCTACAAGGTTTTACAGACCATCATGGAGCAAGGGTTTCACACTCTCCTGCTGTCAATAGCATTCCACGTTGTCATTAAGATGGAGACCAGTCTGTGTCCATAACCCTTTGCAGCCTCTCCTCGCTGTGTGTCTGCTCCCTTGGTGGCTGTGCTGTGGGACAAGGCTCTTTTGCAGACCTGGCCTATGGTGTGGGAGGGATTTGACACCGCTTCTCATGCTTCTTGTCTCAGTGATAATCTCCTTTACTTGGCTGGCCCTAAGTTGAGAGGAATGTGTGGGGAGGCAGAGACGTAGGGAAGATAAATCCTTCACTTTCCTCTCCCAAATAATCTATAACAAAATGGCAGAACCTGTTCCCTGTCTCCTTCTTGAGAAGTGCTCAACTGGGACCAGGCATTGGGTTGCACTTGCTCTCCAATGTTTGTCCCTTTTTACTGGTTGCTGTTCTGGCCTTTCTGTCTTCAATTAAACCTTCTCCTCTCCTAATCCTCTCTGGATGCCCAAGTCTTGCACTGTGCTTAAAGGTCTTTAGTTCCTCCTGTATCTCATTGTTACTCTAGACTTGCATTGTCTACCGTCAGTACACTTGTCACCTTCAGTGCACTGCCTCCTGCACTGGGGCTTGTGAAAAGCCAGCACTGAACTGTGCTGAAGCAGCTGCATGGTTTTGTCTGTTGCTTGTGGTGCTATTCAGAGACTGGTCTGAGCTCAGGGACCCAGATGTTGTACAGCTCACTGCAGTTGTTTACAGTTTAGACCATGCATAGCGACCCACATTTCCCATGAGCTGTACTTACAGACTTACAAAGTCTTTGTACTTACAAAGTCTTTGTGCTCAGGATCCAACCAAGTTCAATTCTCTCTTTGCCTGATGTTCTGCAAATGCCTGGTGAAAAGCCTGAGAGTGCTGTGTCTGCATGGAATTGCTCACAGAGCTTCTGGTCTGCTTTAAAAGTGTCTGCTAAAATTTACCATCTCTCTACCTGGCATTTGTAGAACATCAGGTGTTTTATATGTCACCTCTTGAGAAGTTACAAGTTACTAATCCTGTACATTGAGGCAGTAAAGGCAGAGAGGAGGAAAATAAAAGACAACAAGGACAGAAAAAAGCTGACTTGCTATTGTAGCCATTCTGCATTTCTCCAGGTTGCATTAATGGTACTTTGGCCTGAGTGTCTCTGCAGGAGTAACTTCTTTGATGCATAACATAAGAAATTTAGAGAAATTCAAAGTAGCAACATTCCTTTTTTAGCTCTACCTTTGTAAAGAAGCCAGGCCTAGCACAGCATAAACCTTAGTGTTTTGTCAGCCTTTTGCTGTCATGGAAGTTGGAAATCCAATAGCAAGATCTTTGGATAGGGTGGAGACTATTCTTGGAACCCAAGCCTTGCTGTAGTGTTAGGGGCACAGAAGTTTGGGGAATGTGGCAGCTTGCAGAGTGCCAGTTGGATCCTACAGTCTTTTCTGGAGAGCTCTGCCTGGAATTTGGGAATAGCAATGCCACAGTGCAATAATGTAACCAAGGATGGTGGAAATGAAGATAGAGCATGAATGTGTTTCTTCAGACTAGGGCCATGCCAACACAACACTGCTGCAAAGATACTGAGAGCAGCAGAAATGCACAGAGGGCAGCCTGCGTATGGTACCAGAACTGATTATTCCTTGGGACCTGCAGGCAGTGCTACACACTCTGGTGTGAAGATGCCCTCAAGCTCTCCAGCAGTCAGGCATGTGCAGCAGGGGTTGATTTGTAGAGAAGAGCTGTGAGGACCTTGAGGCTAGGTCCATCTTCCAAAGACTTCCAAAGGTGTAATTCTTTAAACAGTGCTTCTGCTGTGAGAATAGGTTGAGGAAGCTGGACTTGTTCAGCCTGGAGAAGAGAAGACTCCAGGGGGACCTTAGAGCTGTCTTCCAATACCTGAAGGGATCCTACAGGGATCCTGCTTTTCATAGAGACAGGGTAAGGGGGAATGGTTTGAAGCTGAGAGAGAGTAGGGTTAGACTGGATCTTAGGAAGAAGTTCTTGTGTACAAGGGTGGTGAGACTCTGGAATAGGTTGGCCAGGGAGGTTGTGGATTCCTCCTCCCTGGGGGTCTTCAAGGCCAGGTTGACTGAGTCTAGTTGAGAGGCATCCCTGCCCATGATGGGGAGGTTGGAGTAGATGATCTCTGAGGTCCCTGCCAACTTGAGCCATTCCATGTTTCTATGATAACATTGTAGAACATCTAAAAGAAGTTGAGTGGATTGCAGGAGATTTAGTGTGTCAGGCAAAAAGTTCCATTTCTGGTTGCAAGAAAGCTTTGTGCTGAAGTAGTAGTGTGCTGCTCCAAATGTATCTGATGGGTACTGCTGGGATGTGTGTTAGAGCTCGTTAGGGAAACTCAGAAATGGGATGCTGGGTTCCAGAGGCTAACTGGTAGGGTGGAGTTAGAGAGTTTGGGCTGTGGAAGCCTTGGGAGGGGTAGAATGTTACAGAATGTTTCCTAAGAGAATGAAGCAAACCTAGGAATAATTAAAGGATGTGATTGACTGACTTGGTAGTTTTTCAGTTTCAAATGGAGATTTTCCTCCTGCACACTTCTTGCACACTCTCTGACTGCATTGCCACTTCTCAAATGTTCTGCATGAATGAAATCTCAGCAGCACTGCTCATGCACTCCTTGCCTCTTCTTCAGCAGCTCTGATATTTCACTGACACCGACTACCCACAACTCACCTTCCCAGTATGTATATCCTGACTTTTCTGACTCGTTTTCCTTCTTCATGGGACCATGCTAGAGTTATATTTTAAGTGTCCTTGTATACTTTTCTGTTAGTATTTTCTGTTTTAGTTGCTGTCATGAAATTATTTTATGTTCAGTCTTTATTTTATCTAATGTGTTGGAGATGAAAGTCCTTAACATTTTTGTTTTTTATGTACTATGCTTTCAGTGTTATAACCATACAATTGTGGCTTCTCATGGTGACATATGACTGCTATGAATGTTGGGCCTTTGCAATACATTTTGGAGGTCACTACTACACATTTGATGTTTAGGAGGTTGACAGGTATGGCTGTAGGTAAGTGGTGGTTGTGGAGAGTATTCTTTGGGTGAGCTACGGGTTGTGGAGGACACCTCCTGCACGCTGGAGAGCTGTACACTTAATGGAATACTTGACATTAATGAAGCATTCAGGACTATAGAAGGAAGATTCCAGCAAATATTAATAGAGCTTCTGGAGTGTGAAGAGTGGTGCCTTAGTAGTGTTTACCTTTGGAAGGAAGTTCTCTAATGCAGGCTGGTAGGTTGATAAAAGTATGTTTGCTAGGTGAATCTAAAACTCAGCTGTATAACCAAAGAATGAGTGGAAGACCAGGGTAATTCCTCACTGGTGTGTTCTGGGCAAGGGACAGAGGATGTCAGTAAACAAGAAGTTACAGGATGTGTCTGATACAAACAGTGCCCTGTAGACACTGATGATACAAGGGTTTCTAAATGACATCTAGTTCCTTACAACAGGGAATGACATGCCTGCCCACGTGGGCAGCACTTTTACGGTGCTAAGATGCTCATGGCCTTTGATTATGCTTATAGACTTCAGGCACGAGAACATCTCTGGATCTTTTCATCCAGCGTAAGTTTTGGCTGGGAAAAGAGGTTTTGTGTTTGCACTTTACACTTGATACTCTTTGTCCCATGTACAATAGAAAGCACAGAAGGCAAACTGGGCAGTTGAAGTAGTACAAGGCTTACTGGATTAGATTTGTTGTCAGAAACCTGATTTGATTGTTTTTTTTCCTAAGATATTAGGAAAGTAGCTCCCCAAACAGGATTATGAAGTAGAGATGGGAAGTGTAGCAGCCTCAGTGAAAAGTCCCTGTCTCAGTCTGTCAGCAGATGTGCAGGGAGATGATTTGAATGTCCATGTGGGAATATGGGTGCTGTTTTGACTGACAATGCAGAAACTATACACAAAATAGGGATTGTATTCAATGGCAATAGAAATGCACAGATGCAGTCTGAAGCTTCTGACTTCCACAGTGCAGTGTACTGCAGGGTGCTTTCAGATAAGTGTACAGAGGCCAGTCTAATTAAAGGAAGATCTTAAGATTCCAGATGGAAAAAAAAATCCAAAACCCAAACATGGCTGCAAAGGGTTAAGTCACCTTTCCCCCACCCCCCAGTCTTCTCTCTCATCTCATTTGATTTTTTTTGGTCATGTTCTGAGGTTAATACTAGTACAAGAAAACAAGACTTCCAAATTAGTAGAGTGAAAAGGCATCACAGCTCCAGGAGGCTGGAGGCTCAGAGCAACCTCTGGGCAGAATCAGGATCTTTCTGGTACTTGCAGAGGAGGGGAGGAGCAAGCAGTAATGATTACAGCTGGGTCTGGATGTGCAGATGCTGAATGTCACTGCACCCAATTGCAGCTCATTATCACACAGAACACCACATTAATGTAGCATCTCCCTGCAGGCAATAATTAGAGTGAGCTGCCCTGAAGAATGGTGAGATCTCATTTGGGTCTAAGACTCAGCACAGCTTTGGTCAAGACATTAATTAGCTGACTGTGAAGCAGTACTGCTTTAACTGACAAACATGGGTCACAGTGTAAGATCCTGACAGATCCTTGAAAGTGTCATGTGTTTCACGAGGTGGTATTACAAGAAGTGGGGCCATAATGTCTGTGAAGCTGATAGCCATTTTCCACATCTCACTCTGGGAATCCCTCTCCTTTCAATTTGTCAGTGTCTGATTTTTAAATTCTTGGGTCTCGTCCTGTCTTTTGGAAGTGGGGAGACCACACCTGTCTATTGTCAAGCTGGACCCATGCCTGACTAGCTTCTGCATAAGGTGGTATGAGGACAGAGGTCTCCTGTGCTAGCAAAGTCACCATCCTGGCTTGGTATCCGCTTAGCTTCTGCAGTTCAGTGTCAAAACCACTTTGCTGTTCTCTCATCCAGGTTGTGTTGATGGCTTACAATAAATGACATCATCCAAGACCTCTAAGAGGCCACTTCAGACCCTTCCCAAGCAATATCCGTAACGCCTTCCAGTCTTGGGAAATGCTGCCCTGGCTTACTGCAAGTGCCAAAGCCCTTCAGCTTCCACTGTAGTCAGTATGAGCTGCAGGTGCTTTTCACTTACAAGGCCAGCTTTGCTGAGCTGCATGATGAAGAGAACATACAGATGTGACTTGTGAAGAACCATATTTAGTAGTAAAGAAGGAAGGATGTCAGTCCTTTCACAGGTGGGATTTGCTTGCTGAGTTCAGCACGAGAACTCACTGCTTCGTTGTGGTTGCAGTGCCCAGTGTCACCAGCAAGCGCTGGGTGTGCCACTGGGACGGCGAGCAAGACTCATGCTCCATTGTGCTTTAAGGCAGCCATACACCAACAGCTGGGAGATCAACTGAAATGTATAGCTGTGCTTTTCCCTTCTTGTTCCTCCTCCACCTTGCAATTGCCACAGTGCCCCCAGGATGAAATGTCCGAATCGGGACAGTCCTCAGCAGCTGCCACACCGAGCACCACTGGAACCAAGTCCAACACTCCCACCTCCTCTGTGCCCTCCGCTGCCGTCACGCCGCTGAACGAGAGCATCCAGCCCCTCAGCGAGTACAATGGCACCAGCAAGAGCAGCAAGAGGGCGAGAGAAAAGCGCAACAGCCGGAACATGGAGGTCCAGGTCACACAGGAGATGAGGAACGTCAGCATAGGTATGGAAGCTGGATCTCGGCTACTTGGTCATCACAGTCATTGACTTCCCAGTGCTTGTGTTGCCCTGTTACAGGAAGAGGCTGGGAGGTTAATCAGCTTCCTAAGCATAGAATTTGAGATAGGCTTGCTTAGAAAGATACAGGAAGGAGACAATAGTTCATTGGGTGCTAGCAGATTTTTACATCAGTAATATGAATAGTTTCACAAATGCAGAGGATGGGAGTAGGTTACCGAGTTCAGTCCTTTGCAGTGGCATTCATCCATGTCATAGAGCCTCATTCATGAACAGTCAAGTCCCACCTTAGTCTAACTCAGCTTTTGGGAAACTCTTTCTGGACCTCATCAGCATGGTAGTTACAAGCTGGTAGTTACAAGCTTCATTGCAGTTTCGTGTCTGGATTGATTTGGAAGCATTTCATACCTAGTTGTTCACGTGCCAAATTTGTCAGTCAAATTAAATAACTGTTTTCCCTTCTATGTGTTTATCTCACACCCTGATGTGTTCAAAAATAGCAATTACACCCAGCTGTTTTTCTCAGCTGAATAAGCTGTTTTCTTTTAGTCTGCTTCTCATATAGGAACACCCCCAAATCTTTGGAAGTTGCAGTTATTTTCTCTCCACTTCTTGGAGTCCTTTAATAATTCAGTTTCTTGTCAGGAAAACCATCACCTAAGCCTTTTAGCACCACAGTGTTTAAATAAAGAAAATGGTGTAATAACATACTAAAAGCCCCTTTCTGTGCTTTTTAATACAGCTGTGCCAATGTAGTACCTGGGCAGCTTCCAGCCTGCATTGTATTTAGACTTGCAGCAGCCTTGGGAAATGAGAAGTGGTCTGTTTTACAGGTCATGGACATAAAGGACACTGGAACAGGCTGCCTGGAGGGGTTGTAGAGTCTCCCCCTCTGGAGATACTGAAGGCCCATCTGGATGCATTCCTGTGTGATCACCTGTATAGGTGATCCTGCTCTGGCAGGGGGCTGGACTGGATGATCTTTTGAGGTCCCTTCTAACCCCTAAGACTCTGTGATTCTGTGACTGTAAAAGCAGCTGAAGATAATAAGGAAAATCTACGCAGCAGCACAGGGATGAGCATAGGTCTCTGAAGTTAGCATCTGAACCAGATGATCATCTCTTTTCCTGAGAAATACAGAGGGGATTTATCAACCAACCTTCACAAGCTGGTTGCTTACAGGTTAAGACTATAAACCAACAAGCACCATCTTTTGGTGTAGCATGTGAACAAGAATTGTCGTGACTGAGTCCCATTCTGTATTTGTATCAGCAGCTGAGGAGTTCCCAAGATCACAGATCCCAATCTCAGAAACTGGTGTAGGTCTCCATAAACATGCATGGCTTCTGCATAGGCAGCTGCTAAATGGTGCTCTGTTCAGTGGTCCTGGCCAAGACCAGTCAGTGTGAGCACTGACATCAGAGAGATTGAGCACAATGTCAGAGTGCCTTGTAAATACTTAGCCTTGTTTTCACAGGTGCTGCTTGAGAAGCCCATTTGGCTTTCTTGGGTCACTCTCTGTGCGCAGCTGTGAAGTCCTTGTACACATGAAAGCTGCTTTTTCTTGGTGGCAGTATCATGCTGTGGGACCTGCTCAAGGCAGATAGTTGTATCTTTCTTGTGTGCGCTGCATCTTCAGCCTTTTAGCTGTTTCTCGTGTGAAATGCAAAATCAGATCTCCGTGCTGAGGAGGAGCACAGATACTTGAATTTTAATTGGCTGTTTTGTGCATCTATAATTACAATATCTGTCAGTGATGTAGATGCCTTAGAGCTGAGCTACCAAAGAAAGGTACTCAAAGGTATTTGGAGATGAGCTTCCTGGATTGACAAAATAAAAGGAGGCCTCTGTTGCTGTGAGCTTGAGAAGTATGGTTGCTACTTTATCAACAGGTACACATCACCCTTGGACTTCAGACAAAGCATTTGTTTCCAGCTGGTGCATGTGCCAGCCTCAAAGAATAACATCAGCACCCAGGTTCTGGTGGGCTTTGTGCATTTGGCTGCTGAGGCCATATGGAAAGGTCAGAAGTTGCACATGTAACATCACTGAGGGACTGATGTCATTTACAAATCAGGTCTTTAATCCTTCAAGAATTCCTTGTGTGAACAGGTACTATGTTCATAGTGCTTGTTTAGAATGAGTGCAACTCTCAGCACTTTGGTATCAAATAAATGTGACATGGCAAGAGAAGAAAATTCTTCATTCTTCAAATGCTGGCTTTTGGGCTGTCGATGATACAGAAAGCAGAGTAGATTTCATGAGTCAGTCTTTCAGTGGAATGTCAGTGTGACAGGTATCTACATCAGCCGTGGACTTCAGGATCTGTAGTGACAAATTACTTCTATTAAAATGAAATCAGTCTCTGTGAAGCTATACAGCAAATCACCAGAGGGTCTCATGGTGAGTGAAGAGTTTTACTGACAGATGAGAAGTTTATTTGGAATATAATGGAATGGATGCAGTATTTCTGGTTATCACATGTTCATGAGGATTTGGATCAGTGACTGTGGTAACATTCTGGTGTGGTGAGGGGTGCGGGGATGCTTATGGTCTTCCTGCTCTGGTGCATTTGTGACTTTAGGTGATCAGCTACTTCCTGTCCCTATTTTAAGACTTTGAACATGACACCATGGAGCTTTGAAGCCTCCATACTCAAAGCTGCAAAAGTCCCTTCCAGGAACATCATCCTGTGAAAGTCCTGATGCTAGAGATCGTGTGTATTGTCTCACCTAGGAATGGGTAGCAGTGATGAGTGGTCTGATGTTCAGGACATCATCGACTCTACTCCAGAGCTGGATATGTGCCAAGACCCGCGCCTGGAACGCACTGGTAACAGGTATGGGTTGTGACTTTGCACTGTGTGCTCTTTTGCTTGGCTTTATGAAGAGTGAGGAATAGATGCTGTGGCTCACACTGAGCTCAAGATACAGCTGTTAGAGAAAGTCTGTCTGTTCTACCGGGTGTGAATAGGAGAGGTGCTGACCTTTGAGCAGGGTGTGATGAGCAGCAACAATTGATGCCCTTCTCAACCGTGAAACCACATCCAGTTAAGCAGCCCTCATAATATGTGGGATGCATGGGCAATCTTGAGGGTCAGACACAGGAGGAATCTGGGCAGCCAAGACAGAAATGAACAATGAGATCAGTCAAACCCAAGGGAAAGAAGGGAATGGAGAGAACTGCTGCACTGGGAGCTCTGCAGGCAGAGATCTCTAATCCAGGCAATGAGACTGAGAGCTGTTGGAAACACCAGGTAACTGCAGCTGCTGAGCAATGTGTTAGCTGCTTATGAGATCTATAGAGCTTCTGCAAGTTGAATGTTGAAGAGGTTGGTTCAAGCTGGGTTAGGTGTTCAGGTCAGACACTGGGTGCTGGTTGCTTTCTGTTACTTGTGCTGTCCATAAGACTGCATGAGCTGATAAATTGCAGTGCCATCACAGCACCCGTTTCTAACTCCACTGCTCTCAGATGTCTGACTAGCTGTCATTTTTCTGTAATTAACCAAAACCACTTTCTTTTTTTTTTTTTTTTCCTCTGCAATGTGCTGACACTCTGCACTATCAGAAGCAGCTACTGCACTCCATTTGTAACCTCAGGCTTTATCACTGAAACTTATCTAAGGATGAAGCCACACAACTCAAGCTAAACTTCAGTGGTGCTGAACGCTGTTAGACTGATGGAAAAATTGCACAGCCTCTCTTCCTGCTGGGCTGATTCCCCTCACACACGGCAGGGCACTGAGAAGTGTTTGTACCCACATTAAAACCATTTTTTAGACTAGGCAACGACAATCTCAGAGGTTTACCTCGCCTCACAGCTATTTCCTGTTTGAGACAGTCAAGAAAAGCAGGAAGATTCTTGATGGTACCAGAGATACTAAGAGGTGGAAATGTGCTCTGGTACGATGCAAAGAGAAAGCGTTAACTTTGATTTACCTTTAATGGAGTGCATTTTGCTGATGGGAAGAAGCATCTCAGGACATAGATTTCCTTACAGAAGACAGTAACCCTTCAGGCTGATTTCACACGCTTAGTCGAACAGGCCCGTGGTGAGCAGGTGGAAGGTGCTCTCAGGTTTTGCTCGCAGTGGTCTGGGATGCTCAGTATGGCAGCAAGAAATGTTTCAGCTTAAATGATGCCAAGTGAAAAAAGAGTTCTTTTTGGTTGTTTTTTCTTGTTCCCTCCAACAACAGCCCAACACAGGGGATTGTGAACAAAGCCTTTGGCATCAACACGGACTCTCTGTACCATGAACTTTCCACAGCAGGGTCTGAGGTTATTGGAGATGTTGACGAAGGAGCAGATCTGCTAGGTAAAATACTGTTGAGAACCACTCTGTTCTCCCTGGTACAATGACTATTAAGGTTCTAAACCCACTAAATTCCATGATGGCCCCTCTCCCTCCCCTCTCCCTCCCCTCTCCCTCCCCTCTCCCTCCCCTCTCCCTCCCCTCTCCCTCCCCTCTCCCTCCCCTCTCCCTCCCCTCCCCTCCCCTCTCCCTCCCCTCTCCCTCCCCTCTCCCTCCCCTCTCCCTCCCCTCTCCCTCCCCTCTCCCTCCCCTCTCCCTCCCCTCTCCCTCCCCTCTCCCTCCCCTCTCCCTCCCCTCTCCCTCCCCTCTCCCTCCCCTCTCCCTTTGTTTTGTTTCTGTTTTACCCTAAAACTTAGACGTTTAGCTTTTTTAGCAATGGCATGGGAATTGAGAGACTATTGTGGCTGAAATGTGTACCTGCTTAGTAATGCTTGCTTAGAAGATAACTGTTGGGTAACTTTTGTTTGGGTTATCTTTGTTTACAGAAGTTGCATAGGTTTGCATAGTTGCTGTTTTCTCCTACAGGATTCTCCCACACAAACAATTCAAAGACGAAAGTTGCTCCTTCTGCTTCCTCCCCCAGATTTGCTCCCAGTAATTCTGCACAATAGCAGTTTTACTTGGAGTAAAGTGATTATCTGAAAATTGCAAGAAAGTAATTCCTTTTGTTCTGTTTCTGAAGTTTAAACTTCATGGAAATATTATGGTCTGTATTGCAGCTGTTACCCCTTTTATAGTCAGGCTGGGCTCATTTTGAAGGAGCTTGTCACACCTGAAGTTCAGTTGCAACTTTGCCTCAGGTGACAGTCTCAGTCCATGCTGTACATTTTGGTGCTTGACCCTTGAGTATGTAGACCTTAACTAATGACAGAATTCAAGCTTGTTCTTCACTCCTGCTGTTTTCCTGAACCAGGATTAAGTGAGTGTTCTTTGAATACTCAGACAATGTGGGCAGCTGACAAAGTTTATAACTCTGCAGCTCAGTTTCCAATTTACAGCTTTACTTAAGGAGCCTTAGGAGCCACTTCTCTCTGTAAATCAGAAGAATTAATGAGGTTTATGTTGCCTACCTGAGATTTGAATACTTCCCCTAGTCTCTCAAAACTTGGCAGTCTTTGAAGAACACTCTCTCCTTTTGGACTCAGTTTCTTCAAGACAGAGAAATCTTATTAAAAAGGACTTCCAAAGAAAATAATATCACAGAAATTACCCTTGAGCAGTAGCTGTCTAGCAAGTCTGTTTCCTGAATGGAAAAATCTCACTTACTCCTTGTGGGTATCTCCAAACCAGCCAACATCTCTTGTTACCAAATTGGCACTCTTCTTTGGAATCATTGAATACAAGATCATAAAATATGTGGGTTTCCCCCTCTGCCTCTCACACTGCTTCACATACATGAGTTTGTATGTGAAGTATTCTGAAGAAAAATGTGGAGTAAGAAGAATTATTTACTAGTGGTAGTTGTAGACCAAATTCCCTTCTTCCTCACTGCAGCATTAGGAACACTGTCTGGCTGTGTTCCTGGGCACTCACTTGTTAATCACAGATTCTTACCTCCTGATCCTGGGTTGATGCCCTCTTCTCCCATATCACTCCTATTGCTCTTTGCTGTCTCAGGAGTTTCTGGACAGAAAGGAGAGCAAGCAGTTTGGTTCTGCTCTATGGGTAGGTCCTTCCTTTCAGTATCTACTTTGGAGTTTAAAATCTCCCTTCAAATAGCAGGAGGCAGGAGTTTTCGTGACGAAGACAGACATGTAACCATACTAGTGGTAAGTTTATGTGTAGTTTTTTGTGCAGAGGTTGAAATGAGATTATCAAACTGAGTTCCAGCACTGCACAGTGTAAAAAAAACCCTCAGTTTTTAAATGCAACTCACTGTCATTTGCAAGCTGAAGTATCACTGAAGAGCACATCTCTTCTCAGAAGATCTAGTTGCTAAAATCACAAGGGGGGGTGAAATGAGAAGGTAATGGGAAGTAGATGTTCTGCATTTAGTGGTACATGATTGAATAAAGAGACAATAAAGGTATATGCAGTCCAGGTAGATATGATTGCCTGAGATTCACATCTGGAAAACTGGGTCTAGCAGAGGCATGTTGGTTGCACTTGTACCCCAAGTTTCTTTCCCTTGATTTTCTTTTTCTTTTATGTCCTGTATGTAGAGTCATGCCATCTACAGTCATGGCAGGTCCTGTCCTTACTATTTCATGCCTTTTGACATGGAAATGGCTGAATCATTGTTAATTTTTATTTTTTTTTTAAACAAAATTTAATTTTGTTGGTTTCAGTCACTGATTGATCCTTTTTTCACTTCCTTTTTTTCCCTTGTCTCTCTGTGCTTCGCTGGACATGGCCCATAGGGGAGTTCTCAGGTGTGTATCTTCTCTGCTCAGTTTCCTTTCTTGTTTCTTTTTTCCTTTTTGAGGTTTTATGATGTGGTATACACATGTGATACTCCCCTGCTCTTGTCCAAACACGGTTGGCTTTGCAGACTTCTCTCTCCCACCTTTGCCTTGCTTGGTTGCCTTGCACCAGTGGGTCCCTGAGCAGCAGGATGTCCCCATTCTATGCTCACATGCCTGCTGCGTTTCAATAAGCTTTTCTTGTTTGGCTTTATGCAGGTTTGCTCCACTGTGATACACAGGCCTGTCACTCAAGCTCTTAGAGATCAAAGTGCTCTTTTTTTCCTGTCAGGATAGGTGCTGTGCTTGGAGCAAAGCTCAGGTGGGCACACAATTGAGTTAGGTTCCCACTCTCAGGAGAACACACTGAGAAATCCTCTGTGCATGATGGCCACTGTGTGTTAGTTAATGCACACCGGCCCTCTTCTGGAATAGCTGTAGTGATATTAAAGACACTTTCTTAATAGAGTGGCAAAGCCTTTTGTGGACCCTTTGCATTTCTGACAGAATTTGAAGTGGCAGTTTTGTCTTTTGGTGAGACTCACCGCCTTAGGGCTGTGCTTTGTTGTCAAAAGGTTTTCAGCTTTCTGTTAAATATGCTTGGACCCTGATGCAATTTCAGATGAAGTCAAGGGAATCTCTCTTGATTTCAATGCAAATTGGATGAAGTTTTCCCTGTAGCAAAGGCAGGTGACTTACACAAACATAGCGGCACAGTGCTGTGTGGCCATGAGCTCTGTCACTTCCTTTTGGCCAGCACCTCTTGGTGATGGCACTCTGAGGTTACAACAGAAAGGTATGACATCATCCTTTCTTTTTATTCAAACTGTTTTTACTGTAAGCCACTTTTTGTGGTCTTCTCTCACAAAACTTCCTGCTGAAGTTGAGTTGGAGTTTGTTGCAGAGTGGAGCTGGGTTTGGACCTGCGCAAGAGGGCCAGATGATATCCAGCCCCCACTTTTGTTTTCTCTCCTGACCCTGTCTTTCCCTCACCCTGCTCATAATGTCTGTTGAACTACTTTTGTTGTGGGGATGAGAAACCCAGAGATATGTAGTCAGGGGAGATGAAGAAGATGTAAGAAACAGGTGAGCTCACGTCAGGCTTATCCTGACATCTCGGGTGTAAAGCCCTGTTAGGCCAGCCTGCAGCAGAGCGAGGTGTAGGTAAGCTACTACTGAGTGTCAAGTGGCAGCACACCCAGGTGGGCACGTGCTGATGAGCTGTTCTGTTTGCTGTTTACACACTGGTACTTACTGGCTGCTTTTGTTCTCTTCCTTTCTTCCCCTCTGTCCCCCATCTCTTTCTGTTCCCTTTCTCCTATGGGATGGCTCTCATAGTACGGGATGATTTCTTTGGTAAGGCGAAGGCCTTTTCTCTTTTGTTTTCTTTTTTTTTTGTTTGTTTTGTTTTGTTTTTAATGTGCATTTTGGCCTAAATTTCTTTCATTCATTCAACATCCCTCCATATGTCTTGCATTACCTTGGTTTGGTGTTTTTTTTTTTTTTTTGGTGGTGGTATCACCTCTTCAAGAAGCAGGACGCAGCTGCTCAGTAGTGGTGGTTTGGGAATTCTTCTGTTTCTTGTCTCTGATTATCCACTTTGATGCTTCACACTATTTGCCTGGCTATGGGAGGAGGACAATGCAAAATGGGCTCTGTTAGACAGCACCCTGTCCAGAGCTGTCTTCCCTTTGTTCCACACCATAAAGGGCTGAAGAGATCTCATTTTAGTCACTACAAAGTGTGGTTTTCTTCTGTTCCTGTGTAAGGTTATCTCAAAATGTACATTCTGTGGCTCTTGGAGGTTTCATCTATTTCTTTATTGCAAGACTTTTCCCTTCAGACTTCTCACTGTTAAAGCCTTGGGTGTCACTGTGTCAGACACAAATAAGGTAGAATCTGTGCTGAGATACTGATAGTTAAGATGCTGTGTATGGCTTTTAGTTCTGGCATGATAGTTCACGCTCTTCACCAGGGTTCTTTGCTGTGCCAAAAACAAGTGCAGAGAGAGATAGATGAGCCAAGAATGGGAAGGAAAAAGGTTTAGTTAAAAAGAATTGGGATCAACTCTTTCCCTTGATGCCTCTCAGCAATTGTAACATCCTTTGTGCCATTTTAGTGTCTTACTGGCTTAATATTTATTTGATCATTATAGAATCACTGGAAAGGCACAAGAAAATAATTTAACAAAACAAATTTAACATAACTATTTGGTCTTCCCATCAACATAAGGCAAGACACAAAAGAAAGGGCCACAGGTCATTCACCTTTCCAAAATAAAAGTACACTGCAGTTAGTGTCACATTTTTTTGCTGTTTGCAATGTTCTTTGACACAGCATCCAATGAACACGTTGCCTGAAACATCAAAGTGATTATCTGTCTACTAACTTTTCAAAAGGTATTTGAAAATGCTGCTTCTTACTCATTCTTGCTGGGAATTTGCTTTTGCCATCATAAATTCATCCCATCTAGCTGTGGGAAGAGGATCTCTATGTTGGAGTGTTGTGATGTGTTCTCACTTCTTGTATTATGCTGCCATGTTTTTCTAACTTCCATTTACTTCAAGTTTGTGTTGTTCTCATTTTATTGCAAATATTTATTAATGAGCAAATAACAAATCATGAAAACTGTTGATGTCTGTGCTCTAAAGAAGGAGATAGTTCAGAGGGCAAGGATGAGGAGCACTTCAGCACAAATGCTGGAATGAGATGCAGCCCTCAGAATTGTCCCCCCACAGGGAGGGGACTCTTTGCCTTTAGTTCTCAGGTGGCCTCTATTCTCCAGTGTAAGGCAGAAGCTGATGTTGGGAGCCAGCAAGTCCCTGACAGCAGGAAACAATCCAGATGTGCTTTTGGTCCCTAAATAACTTTCCATTTGATTGTACAAAACTGAACTGTCACACCTTCACTCTTGGTCCCAGATCTTTCAAAGTCCTTGCAACCCAATCTGCGTTTCACAGTCCTTGTCCTCTGGTTCCCGAGTGCAAGTGCAGTGTGTCCATGTAGATGTTTACTTATCATAGTATCAGTCAGGGTTGGAAGGGACCACAAGGATCATCTAGTTCCAACCCCCTGCCATGGGCAGGGACACCCTGCACTAGATCAGGCTGGCCAGAGCCTCACTTGAGTGTGAGTCTTAAGTGATGGAACCGAGACTTCAGATTTTAAACATCCCTGAGGAAAGGTCCTGTGTGACCTGCCCTAGGTGATCCTGCTTTGGCGGGGGTCAGTCTGGATGATCTCTAGAGGTCCCTTACAGCCCCTACTGTTCTGTCATTGTATGAAAACTGATAAAGGTAGGTAGAGCAATGGACAGTCTAAAGTCCTATTAAAGTTTCTCTAGTGGAAGGCTGATAATGGGAAGCCTTTCATGTGCATGAAACTGATAACCACGATCCCAAATTTGTCCTCAGAAACAGCAAATTTGGCTTACGCTAAGAAAGAAAGAAAATGATGTGCAGATCTGGCCAGCAGTTTGGACAGTGTTCTGCTGTCATCTGTGAAAACACCATCAACTTCTGCCTCTCTCTGTAGAAGTGATGATAAAATCAGGCTAAGCCAGGGGCAGCTGACTTGACTTCCTCTGATTTGCATTATTGAAGCTCTCCTCTCTGGCCCTCTGAAGGGAGTCTGTGAAAGTTGGGGTAAGAATCTAGGTCTGCATTTGCACTCTACAGAAGGACACCTGCGTGTCTTTGCTTGTGCTGTGTGGTATTTCAGCAGAGCACAGAAGCCTAGGGAGGCCTAACAAAAGTGATTTCTGTTCCCCAAGCATGAGTCAGGCAGTGCCACACAAGTTTCATATTTCTAGGAGAGCAAGTGAAAAATGCTTGGCCTTTCTTTTCAGGAATGGGCAAAGAAGTGGGGAATCTGCTGTTGGAGAACTCACAGCTACTGGAGACCAAGTAAGGAACCATTGTGTGCTCTGAACTGCCTGCCTGGTTAAAATGAGATGGCATCTTGAAGCAGGTCTTGGCCAGAACTCCTGTCTCAGAGAGGCTTACTCATTTATCTGTCTTAAATACTTGTTGTTCCTTCAGTTGTAGAAGAGGAGTTGCTTTTCTGAGCAACTTCCCTCTTTGCTTTCTGCAGGCACTTGGGTGAAATCTCTGGGCATGTGCTGGTTTGTATTTGCAAGGTTTGCTCTTTGAAAAGAAAAGTTTGTTACTACAGAGAAGAGTTTTCAAAGATTTAATAGTTGATAAAAGAGAAACAGAAGCAAACAATATAACAGACTTCATTTTTCTGAGAGGCTGGCAAACCAGACACTAAAGCTAAGCAGCCAGGAAGAGGAAAGCAGAGCACTTAAAGGGAAGAGGTGGAGAACTTAATGTGATGAGAAAGTGCTGGTTTTAAAGATACTAAGATATTTTGGAGATGCTTGGAAATACTCATTTATGTCACCATCATCCAGTTACCTACAGTTACAGATTGTTCTAGCAGTTCAGAAAGGCACATTTCAGATCTTCATTCTCTTAATAATAGATCTGAACCTTATGCAGGTTTTAGGTTACCCTACACCTGCTTTTTGCAGTAGTCTGCCATCTTCTTGGGGAGGTTTGGGCTCATCAGTTAGGATGGGACTGGGCAAATCTCAACTGATTATGGTGACTTCTGTGTTCTTCTGCAACTTCTTCTTGCCAAAAGCTACTTTTCTGTTGAGTTACAGCTGGATTGAATTGTTACATACACTCATTTCAACTCTCCTTGTAGTGCCTGTGGCTTTAGTTTCAGGTCTCTCTTATGGGCAGCTGCTGGTTTTGGGCATTTTTGCTTATTGTCCCTTTCACACCTTTAAGAAATGCTTTGAACGTTGTGAAGAATGATTTGATTGCCAAGGTGGACCAGCTGTCTGGAGAGCAAGAAGTGCTGAAGGGAGAGCTTGAAGCCACAAAGCAGGCCAAAGCTAAAATGGAAACCAGAGTCAAGGAGCTAGAAGAGGAGCTGAAAAGGTGAGTGACTCAAACACAGCCCCAGGAAACCGGAAAGACATGAGCAATAACCTCACCTCCTCTGTTAGTTTTACTCTGTCTCCCTCATGAACTCTAGCATTGAAATTCAGATGTATCTTACAGAGCACTGAAAGGCTTGATGGTAGGTGGCTGAGATACTTTTAGTGTTGCCTTTTTTATTTTATTATTAGATTGAAATGATTTATTGAGCCCTAGAAAACCCTCCTGAGGCTCAGGTTTCTGCAGCAGCAACTTCATATCCAGGGCCCCTGGCATGAAGTATTCAGAGTTTCAGTTAGCTAGTGAAAAAAAATCCAAAAAAAAGTTTTGAAAAAGGGAATTTCAGACCAAATAGTTCCATAAGAAACTGTCAAGAGCTCAATTCATGCAGCAGGCATGACAGCTTTTAGAGAAATGAATGTCCATTCATTTGATGGAAGAGGTGATACAGGTTCCTGAAAGCAATGTTTAAATGCCAAAATGGTTAATTGTTTGCTTGTTCACATTAAGAATGAGAAGAAGAGGCAGAAGATGTTTTTCAGGTCCTATGCAGGTAACATTTGGAGAGATCCCACTTATTTTCCATTCAAACTAGAGAAGTCAAAGCCCAAATACCTAGCAAAGCCTGTGGCAATTTCACATCCATCGAATTAAAGATGCCCCAAGGGGCAGAAAGCAGCAGGATTACACAGTGACAATCTGTGCATTGCACTGGGGTATCACTGTCTCAGTTCAGAGGGCACTGGAAAGTTGCCTCTGTAATCTGAATCACCAAGAGTAACACAGACTGTTCAAAATACCTGAAATTAAAGTAGTCTCCCAAGTAGTGGAAGTAGATCTGATTGGTTTTTAATGCCTTTTTAAGCCTCTCACAGTGTATATAACCTGTTCTGCAGTAGGGACAGGGACTTCTGGCTGGCATCTGTGCCATTTTAGGAGATGGAGACAGCATTTCTTTTTCTGCAGTGTCCTTACTGTTAACAAAAGTGCCTTTAATTCAAATGGACTGCAGAACTGCAGCTTGACATGGAGTTTAGAGAAATTAAAAGGACTCTTAAGTACTTCACTAACATGATTTTGATGTTCTCTTCATCACATTAGAGGCTTTTTATACTGCACTGAATACAGAAGCAGCCCAGAAGAACTTATGCCAGCATTTTCACTGTTAACAATGGTTGAGTTTTCTATGGCTAAGATCTCATCAAACATTTGAACATAGATTATGCCTCTGAATAGAAATTGGCTGGACTGTTCCAGTGGTCAGTATTCTGGTGCTTACATAAGGGTGCCAAAGACCAAGCTTCACCAAAGGGTGATTGGTGAAGGTGTTCGGAGTGACAAGATGTATGGCAGGAGGAAGAGTAACAGAGAAGCACCTCATGATTTGTACTCTTAGCTCACAGCTGGGGAACATTTCCTTGTGATGCATGCAGACAGACCTTCCCATAGATGGTGCTCCTCCCAGGGCACCCCAGGGACAGCCATGGTATCACTTGCTGGTTTGATGCCCTTCTTCCTGTTTCCTAGAGTGAAATCTGAAGCGATTGTTGCCCGGCGAGAACCCAAAGAGGAGGTGGAGGATGTAAGCAGCTATCTCTGTACAGAATTGGTATATTACATTACTAAAATGCCTGTGGGGAAAGGGGGTTTATGTACTTACTCTGTATCACCTCATATGTCTGAGTTCTGACACACTGACTGATCTGCCTTCATTAGCAATGAGTGCAGAACTGCTAAGCTGAGGGTTGTTGCTGCTGAGCATTGCTAGTGGACAGATGCTGTGAATTTACCTCTTCATAGGACTCCTAAATTGTGGTGTGGCAAGGATGACCAGCTGACACAGTGGCCATACCACACACCATGTGGTTTCTGCAGAAACCTTCCCTCCTGATTTGGTTCTCCCCAGTTTCAATATGCTGTCTAGTGTGCAGTGTGGTTTCTCTCAGGGTCTTACGGCCATCAAGGCTTCTCCAGGAGAGCTTGTCTCCATGTTGGCTGTGAAGCTGTGAGGACATTGTGCAGTGAAATCCAGGTTACACATATAGCTCTGCCACAGTAACTGCCTTAATCTCAGTCTTGTGGCTTTGTTTGTCTCATTTCTTTTATATAAGCCAGTACTGTCTGGACTGTTCTTCTGTGACAGCTCTTCAGACTGGCTGAGCTGGAGACTTTTCAACAAAGACCAAAAGACTGCTCATACATGTTTGCTCTCAGTCCAGAGAGGCTGGAGAGAGACTTGGTTCATTTGCTCCATTCCAGCTCTCAGCTGCTTTCCCCAGCTTAGCCAGGTTCTTCTCATGTTCCACTCCTCAAAAGTGACAAACGGAATCTCATTTCTATTGCCTCCTAACCCAAACCTGCATGTGCCATCACTGGAAGGCCAGGTTGTGTCACCAAAGAGGAAAATGCTCTTCTTTTGTTGCTTGTACCCTGACCTTTATCAGTGCATACTAACAGAACACCTCCTTTCTAGTCCTCCTGAGGGGACAGATGACATTGCATGGTGCTCCCTGCTGCTTGTGACTGGATTTGCTAATGGACTAAAATCTTGATTTCCAAATTTCTGCATCAGTGAACCACTGTCAATTCTCATAATTCCTTGCAGACTATCAAGGCACTTTGCTGGCAATAGTCCCTGTGTGAGGTTTTCAGTTTGGCAGTGGTTCTAATTCTAATTTGCATGGGTTTGCAGAACACCCCCAGAGGTCTGTGGGCAAGAGTTTGGGGCTCACTTAGCACCTCTCATGGGAAAATCAGAGGATAATCAAACAGAACGAAAGGAGAACTCACAAATATGTCTTTCTGTCTCCTGACTTGCCCTGTACTAACTTCAATCCCCTTCCATCTTTTGTGGGCTGAAGCAGTGCTCCTCCCCCTGCAGGACAACATTCCCATTGCTCAGCGCCGCCGCTTCACCCGTGTGGAAATGGCTCGGGTTCTGATGGAGCGCAACCAGTACAAAGAGAGGTTGATGGAGCTCCAGGAGGCTGTCAGGTGGACAGAGATGATCAGGTGAGACTGGGTGTTGCTGAAGATTCCTATTTAGGGTGGAACCTGGCCATGTCTGACCCTGTGGTCAGTGCAACCCCTACCAAGATACGGGTTGAGAAGTGACGAAAGCTTTCCCAACTGTAGATGCTTTTCTCCTAATACTGAATCCTGTCTCTCTTATTCCTGAACCTGGGCTACAAATCTCAAGTCAGCATCATTACATGGAAACACTGGGCAGTTGTTTGGCTTACTGTTTTTGTTGTGTGCTGATGGTGCTAGGAGAAGGTGTAGGGGGAACAGGTTGCTTCTAATTAGTGAATTCTAAATGCTGTGGCTTGAAGTGAGTGTAATGCTGGAGTGTGTAGTTACCAGACTGATACTGTGGCAATGGTAATGTTGCAGGGAGTTGATAAAGCTCCAGCTTGAACACACTTTGCACTTCCTGTCAGCACAGCAACATAAAGTGGTTGGGTGCATTTCCATTAAAGACCAGTGAATGTCACTTCCTCTGTTGTATTTTGAAACATGTTAGAATGGATTCTGAATTTTGACATGGCTTCCTTGATGGAAATGGCCTGCTGGTTGGCAGAAACCTGGGTAAGAGATGCTGAGATTGACTTGCTTTGCTGTGTTTGTAGAGCTTCCCGAGAGCACCCATCTGTCCAGGAGAAGAAGAAATCCACCATCTGGCAGTTGTAAGTTCTTTGGTGGTTTGTCTAAGATTTAGAAAAGGGGAAATGTTGCTCTTTCTACTTTAGGCAGCAACTTAATAGACTCTACATTAGTGAAATATTGACTGAAAATGTTGTTGGCTGAACCCTTTTGCCTTTAAGGGCTTCCTTTGTCCTTAATGAAAATCAGATCTGAACATCCACAGGGGTTTGTTTCACAAGCTATAAAAGGTTAGAGGTGTCCTGGGATGGAAACAAACATATGCTCACCATCGGTTTTAATGAAGATTTGTTTTCAGAAGCTGTATTTTTCTGTAAGCGAAGAACACTTCATGTCAATCGAACTGAAGACTTGGCACTATGTTTGAAGTAGGGCAGTTTTCATGCAAGGCTTAGAGGCCCTGATTGCATACCTGTCTTACTTCCCCTCTTAGGTCTGCATAGTGTGTTGTCTCCTCCAGGCACCTTTTCTGTTATTTACTGGCCTTTGTCTGTTCTTAGCTTCAGCCGTCTGTTCAGCTCTTCCTCAAGTCCCCCACCAGCAAAGAGGACCTACCCATCTGTGAACATCCACTACAAGTCTCCCACGACGGCAGGCTTCAGCCAGCGGCGCAGCCACACCATGTGCCAGATCTCCGCCGGCAGCCGCACCCTGGAGTTCTTCCCTGAAGAGTGAGTCACGTGCTGTGTGCCAAGCCACCTCCCCGGCAGCTCTCCCAGCTCATCCAGTCTGACCTCCCCACAGTCAGCAGGGACATCTTCAACTTGATCTGGCTGGCCAGGGCCTCATTGAGCCTTTCCTTGAATGTCTCCAAGGAAGGGGCCTCAGCCGCCTCCCTGGGCAACCTGTTCCCATGTTCCACCACCCTCATAGTAAAGAATTTCTTCCTGATATCCAATCCAAATCTGCCCTTCTCTGATTTTAAGCCATTGCCTCTCATCTTGTCACCACAGGCCTTTGTAAACACTCTCTCCATCCTTCCTGTATGCCCTCCTCAAGTACTGGAAGGCTGCAATTAGGTTTTCCCAGAGCCTTCTCTTCAGGCTGAACAAGCCCAGCTCCCTCAGCCTGTCAGCTCAGCTCTGTGCTCCCTAACACATCACTGCTGTGGCTTTCTAGCCTCATGAGGGTTGAGAAAATAAAGTCAACCTTTGTGGGAAAGTGTGCTGGCAGCACTGGGACAAAGGAATAGAAAGCCTTGCCCAACCCTGCTGATGGGGAGTTTAGGTGAAGGCAGAAGGTCTCTCAATAGAATATGTAGCTTACAACTGTGCCAAAGAAGAACCTCTAAGCATTACTACTGCACAGGCTTCATCCTATTCATGGTTTCTGACATGAACAGAGACTTGACTTCAAAATGCATTCTGCTGTTAGGAGATAGTGCAGTTTGATCCATGGTGTGTTCCTTGGAATAGAATAATAGAATAATAATAGAATGTGATGGTAAAGTATCATCACTTCTGCAGTAAAAAAGAGTTTGCTGGAAATATGATAGATGAGGAGAGAAAAGATTGCCTTTAGAAGGATAAATTTACATTTTAGCAATATCCACTGTCTTTATCCTGTTCTTTTTATCTGATGACAATATCACAGTCATTGTGTGGTGTCCTGAGTGCTTTCCAGCGGTGCATTAAATGACGTGACTAAGCTCAGTCAGAAGCTGTTTGTTTTCTCATCCTCTCCCCAGGGGAGGAAGCATGTGGAGGGAAGTGCTTTGTTTTAGCAGGAGATTGGGTTTGTTTTAAGTGTAGTATATGTCATTATGTGTGTGCAGGTGTTTTAGATTTGGATTGAATTTTTTTTTGCTGATGTTGTTTGTACCTTGGAAGGATACTTAAAAAAAACATTGACAAATGGAACCAATACTCCCAACAGCCTTTGTTTATGTTAAAGCAGAACTTAAGAGCTCACAGATCAATTTTTCTTTTAACCTTTACCAGTGCAAAGCTGGAGTTGTTCTGATGAAGCCAGCAGTTTCAACAGCAGTTAGTGCATGTTTATTTTGTCAGCAGAGAAGGCTTTGAAGTGAACAGAAAAATAAAGGGCTGACAATAACTAAGAGGGGCAGGACTCAAAATGCCTTCCTGATGGAGACATTAGGTCAGTAAATTGCGAGAACTAAGCAAAAATTGGTGAGATCTAGATTCACAGGTCTTAGGCAAGTGAAAGTTGATTCCCTGTTTCTGAAGGGCTTTTGGAGCATTGGAGATGCCAATGATTTGGCCTGCCAGATGGCTCAGGTAATAGGGAGTTAGATTAGGGATGTCTGTGTCTGCTTCTTAATAGAGTTTTGATCTCTTAGCTCTCCTGCATCCATTTTCAAAGATGGATTTGATCTGCTTTGTGTTTCCACCTCCTGCTACGGTAGTAGTCCCTTCACCTTCAGCTTGTGTTTTTCACCATGGCTTGAGAGGTGATGCTGGTGCTTCTCTCCTCAGTGACTGTACCTCCTCGGCACGGCGCGAGCAGAAGCGGGAGCAGTACCGCCAGGTCCGGGAGCACGTGCGGAACGACGATGGGCGGTTGCAGGCCTGTGGCTGGAGCCTCCCTGCCAAGTACAAGCAGGTAGGGACCACTCTCCAGGCCAGCTAAGGGGACATCATCCCTCACATTAAACTCAGTGAAGACCTGATTCTCCCACTGATAACCTTAGCCTTAGTCCTTAAATATTTCATGTAGAGGTATCATATGCATGTTTTATTTGTGTGATGGTTGTAGGCACAGGTCAGACTGATGTTTTGTATGTCTCCACCAAAGCCAGTGGAGGAGGCATGCCATTTGTACTCTGGGAACTTTACCAATCATTTAGTATAAAAAACAAATGGAGAGCAGTTTGCTCCCACTTCTCTCCAGCAGTAACACAAACCCAAATGTCATCAGCCTCACTTGTTAGCCTGTGCCTCATGTCAATGGTCAACGACTTTTGAGAGGAAGAAGTAATGCAGTGAGGCCTGAATGTGAATGAGTTTCAGGCCATGATGGAAAGCAGTAGCAGTGTTCTGATTTCTTTGCAGAGAATACCCATTAACAACCCTTTCTCCATCAGGAGTGCAGTGTATATAGCCTCTGTTGACCATAGCTGGGTCACAATATCATAGTGAGAGAGGCAGGCTGTCACCTAGGCTGCTCCCATCCCTGTAGGGAGTCTGTTTCATACAATATGTGAGATGAAGCCTTAGCAGCACCTGTCTTTGAGGCTTGTAAGCTTTGTTCTGCTATACTGGCTATATCCCTCTTTCCATAGCCTGTTGTTTACAGCTTTGTACTGTCTTCTTTGTCTTCTTTTCCCCCACAGCTGAGTCCCAATGGTGGTCAGGAAGACACTCGCATGAAAAACGTCCCTGTGCCTGTGTATTGTCGTCCACTAGTAGAGAAGGACCCAACCATGAAGGTACATTGCCTCTGCATAGCATTCCAGCCCAAAAGGGGAGCATGGGATAAGCAAAGACTTTTGGTTGTTAAATATGCAAATTCGACAACAATCTATATCTTTCTTTTACATTATGTATTCCAAATTCGACCTTCTGCTTCCTTAATTTTTTGAGTAGTGTTTTCTAGTGTATGTAGAGAGATGTACCTGTCTCTGTGTGGACATCACTCCCAGCTGATTCTGCTTGCCAGCTCCCACACTTCTATCTCATTCTTTTTTGGAACAGCTCTTATATAACAGCAGCAACATTAGATGCATAGAGGGCTTTGGCTATTCTACTCCTTAGAGTATCATACAATACAATACAATACACCAGGTTGGAAGAGACCTTCAAGATCATCGCGTCCAACCCATCAACCAATCCAACCCACCCAACAACTAAGCCATGCAGCCAAGCACCCCATCAAGTCTTCTCCCGAACACCTCCAATGAAGGTGACTCCACCACCTCCACGGGCAGCCCATTCCAATGGGCAATCACTCTCTCCGTGTAGAACTTCTTCCTAACATCCAGCCTAAACCTGCCCTGGCACAGCCTGAGACTGTGTCCTCTTGTTCTGGTGCTGGTTGCCTGGGAGAAGAGGCCAACCTCTGCCTGGCTACAACCTCCCTTCAGGTAGTTGTAGAGAGCAATAAGGTCACCCCTCAGTCTCCTCTTCTCCAGGCTAAGCACCCCCAGCTCCCTCAGCCTTTCCTCATAGGGCTTGTGTTCCAAACCCCTCACCATCTTTGTTGTCCTCCTTTGGACATGCTCCAGCAAGACAACATCCTTCCTAAACTGAGGGGCCCAGAACTGGACACAGTACTCAAGGTGTGGCCTAACCAGTGCAGTGTACAGAGGCAGAATGACCTCCCTGCTCCTGCTGGCCACACTGTTCCCGATGCAGGCCAGGATGCCATTGGCCTTCTTGGCTGCCTGGGCACACTGCAGGCTCATGTTCAGCCTACTATCAACCAGTACCCCCAGGTCCCTCTCTGCCTGGCCACTCTCCAGCCACTCTGACCCCAGCTTGTAGCACTGCCTGGGGTTGTTGTGGCCAGTGTGCAGAACCCGGCACTTGGATGTGTTAAATCTCATGCCCTTGGACTCTGCCCATCTGTCCATACAAAACAGTACAAAAAATTCATTAAAAGTAAAAATGTGGTTTGCTCTTTTTAATATTCCCCTGGTAACAGGATTGGTTAATATTCCACTGGTTCCAGACCAACAGCATCTGGAGCAGATGTTTGTGAAGCTGTAGCTGTCAGTACTAGTGTATTTTGAATAAGAATTACATTTGAGAGCAGATTAATAGCTGGTCATCTCTCTGCAAGCAGCACATTTATCTGCTACAGCTAGTTGGTTTGAAAGTTAGTCTTTACCTTCATTCAGAGTTGATTTTTAGATGTAATTCTGATGTTTTAAGGTGTGAGAAATTTCTTAACACCGTTAGTTGTTTCTAGAAGATGGGTGAGCTCTTTGGATAATGCTCCATTCAGCATCTTTTCCTTTATGAATTTGGATAAATCCAGTGTTTATTTCTGTTACAGTCCTGTTCCCAGCATTGTCCTAAAAACTGTCTGGAAATAACTCATAGGAGGTTAGCTAAATTTGATTTCAGGAAATATGCAGTGTGCTTCTTTCTTTATATTTTTACATGGGGAGCTAAACCAGCAGGGTTTTATTTTTTATTGATTTTTTTTTTTTACTTCATTTGTTGCTGTCTCAGTTCTTTAAATAGCTCTCTAAGATCATACAAACACTGATGTGGTTTGGTTTTAGGGGGGGTGAAGGGGGCAGTGGGTGGAGCAAAGGAGTGTGTGAGGAAGCAGAAGAGTGGGGTGGGAGGAGGGATTGGGAAACAGGAGTGCTCTGAACACCTGTGCTCGGTAGTCCCAGTCAGTTTCAGCTGGGTAGTCCTGCTTATTGTATCCCCAGCTGCTAACATCTGCCCTGCCTGCTTTGCTACAAAGATTTAAGAGCCCCAGAGTCAGAAAAGCTGAGGACATTTCAGAAGCCTGATTTGTTATCTCTTAAGTGTTTTAGTCATATCTGTTAAAAAACAGTGATTTTCACTAGGTTACAGAGGACCTTTACCTTAACCTTCATTAAATCTGACTACATCTTATAATAGAAATTGCTAAGATCTGTTGTTTCCAGCTGGGTATTGGAGGCCTTTGACATGTGTCCACAGTTCTCTACAAAGTGGCCTGAATTCAAAGAGACCTTGGAGCCTTCAGAATTCTTTGTTCAAGATTCCTGTTTCTGTTACTTAGCTGTGGTGTGCAGCTGGAGTCAATCTTACGGGATGGAGACCCGTGGAGCAGGAGTCTGGGAATGGGCAGAAACTGGACCCTGGACGTGATCCTCTCACCTGTGATAGGGAAGTGGAAGGCGAGAACAACAAAAGTAACCATACGTCTCCTGAGAAGAAAAAGGTCAGAACACAAAATGGATTTCTTCTTCTCTCTGGTGTTTATTCTCATTCCATCCTTGATGTGCCCCCTCTCTCAGTACCTTTGTACCGTCCTGCCCTGTACGTCTGAGGTGTTGTCCTGTGGGGTGGGGTTGTGGTGTTCCAGCTTTTCAGTCACTTTCTGTCTCATTTGGGATCACTTTGGGTGAAAGTTTTTATCTCCTCCTTTGGAAACATTTGGAAAAAGTTCCTAATAACAAGTAAATAAGTGCTTGCTGAGATTCTGAGGAAGATGATGCAGTCCTCATCACTGGAAACTGAAAACAAATTCAGGCAAAGTTTGGTAAAAAGAACATAGGCTTAGCAGGGTTCTTGAGCCCATTTGGTTCAGAAACTGAAGTTCTTGAAATTTATTCCAGCTCTGTTTATTAACAGTCTTAAGTGTTTGGCTATTTTTTCCAAAAGCTGTAATTTGTGGATAATAACAAAATGTTTTACCCTTTCTGGTTTGTGGTTTGTTTTTTTCCCCTCAGTTGTCTTACACTGCTGCTCTCTATTTGAGCGAGTTCAGCTTGCTTAAGGTAGTGGGTTGAATGCATCCCAGCTCCATGGTGTTCTGTCTAAAGTGAGTGTTTAGTGATAGCCTAGAAGAAGAATTAGTGGCCAAACTCCTCTTGCCCTAGGGAGTCAGACAGGCTCTTTGACCAGCATTCCACATACTAGAGCAGAACCTAGACAATGGTTGCATAGCCCATATTGTTTGTTTGCATTGACTAGGAAGACACTTGGCCTTTTGGAGCCAGCATTGTGGTCTTTGCATATGAAACTGTTGCTGAGCCCTGATATGCTCAGTCTGGTCTGAGAGGAGCCCTGATTGTGCCCATATGTTTGCTCTCCTGAAGGCAAAGGAGCTCCATGAAATGGATGCCACATCCAGTCGTGTCTGGATCCTCACCAGTACGCTGTCAACAAGCAAGGTTGTCATTATTGATGCTAATCAGCCTGGCACAGTGGTGGACCAGTTCACTGTATGCAACGCTCATGTGCTTTGCATCTCCAGTATCCCTGGTAAGTGGGGCCCAGGCACTGGCTGAGATGTGCACAGGATCACTTGCTCCATGAGAAGTGACAAATGTTGCATCCTCAGTTCAGAACTAACCCTTGGGACTCTGCTGCATTCTGTAATTGTCCCTCAAAGCCATAACTTAGATCTTGCCTTCTTGTAGGACCTTTCCGTGGAGATCCCTCAACTGTTGAACGTTTAGTAAGTGGTCCCTTTGGCACGTACAGGATGGCTCTTGGGAGCAAGAGTGAGGCTTGCCCAGGTTTGGAGGGCTGTGTAGCTGGCCTGGATGTTGATGCTAGGGATGAAGGGATTTGCCATGATGTTGACTGATGCTGTGTTGACTCCCTCGGGCAGTGAACCCTGAGGGTCAGCATCTTCCATCCGTGTGATTACCTTGGGAGTACTGCTGTCTACATCAGCAGTGACAGCTAGATTTATGGGAGAATCTGTTCTTTGCCCTTCAGCGGCCAGTGAGAGTGATTATCCTCCAGGAGAGATCTTTCTGGAGGGAGATGTAAATCCTGAAGAGTCATCTGGAACAGATGGTGTCTTGGCAGGGATCACTCTGGTGGGCTGTGCGACCCGCTGCAACGTACCACGAAGCAACTGTTCCTCACGTGGTGACACACCTGTGCTGGACAAGGGACAGAGTGAGTTTTGGAACATAAAACTTCATGGCAGTCCAGTTCTAGCTAGTCTCATATGAGCTTACAGTCATAGAACTGCACCTTCCTGGCCTGGAGGTAACTACTTCAGAGGCCTTAAGAAGTTTCTTAATGCAGTACAGGAAGACCCAAGGCTTTTTTGGTACATTTCTCTGTAGAGCCCTCCTTTTCTTTGAGTGATCCACACCCTGCAGCCTGGTTGTGGGGGCAATATAACAGAGTATTTTGGACAGGTGATTCTCATTGTCTTTCTCCTCTGAACTATGTCTTCTTATGAAGTCAGTTAAGGCCATATGAAAACCATAATGATGCTCTTGCTGACTCCATATTGCAGTGGGCAGCTATGGAGAACTACTGATGTTTTGCTGGCCACAGATTTTACCTCACTTTAAAACAGCCTCTTGCCCATCTAAGCAGAACACCTAATGAGCTGCTGTCTGTGGTGCAGGCTCAGGGCTTGATCGAGTTTGGCAAGGAAGGATAAACTAAAAGCTCAACAGCCTCATTTCTATATAGCTCTTGCCAGCTCATTCCCCAGCATGTCTCACACTGTTCTTTATCTTTTAGGTGAGATGGCTTCTGTCTGCAATGGGAAGATCAACCAGTCCCAGTCTACCGAGGAGGCTACAGAAGCTACGGAGGTACCGGAGAACGGTACCAGCGAGGCAGAGCCTGCTGAGACCCGGCCCGGGCCCCTCACAGAGCATGTGTTCACAGACCCAGTCCCAGCACAGCCACCCCTCAGGCAGAATGGGTAAGCAGTCTGGAGCCAAAGTGCCAGCTCAGATCTTTATCAGTTCTGTTTTCATAAGCTTTTTGATAGGAGAACCAGTCTGATCTTCTGACAGTGCTGAACTTGTTCCAGTTTTGTGCCCAGATTACAGATGGGATGATAGGGAGAGAAGGAAAGAAATTAAAAGAGCCATGGTTCAGCCTGCAGCAGGCAGTGTCAGCTGCTGGAGTGCAAACAATTGATCTCAGTCTGAATATAGACCTGCCGAAATCTTCTGCAGAGCATGTTTAATTAATGTTCCTACTGGAGGGGCTCATTGATTTGTGTGTAAAAAAAGGTGATTGATTTGTTCTAGCAGTGCTGTAGATGTAATGAAGAAAGCATATTCATCACCCCAAAATTCTTAAGACAGATGAGTCTGATGTGATGGCCTGAAGAGGACGCTGGAGGTCCTGGATAGAAATTGTTCCTAAATGACCAAGTTGTTCTTGAGTTGCTTCAGTTGAAGTTGGAAATAACCAGAGAAAACACTGTTTATATAACAGTACTGCCAAACATCAAGTTAAGTTCTGGAGATTTGGAGTATTTGTGTTGGTAGGGGGAAAAAGGAAGTTTTGCAAGCTGCAGATTTGGGAGTCGAGCAATTAAAAAAAACACCAGAGAAAAAGAAGCAGTTTTGTATACAGGGGCCCTTACCAGCTTGTGAGTGCCAGACTGGGGGCATTTCTGTGTGCTGCTGTCTCTGAAGCCTCATAAATAGTGTTCTTCTGTGTGTTCAGGGAAAACGGGCAGCTGAAGCCTGAGTCGAGCACAACACTGCCAGATCAGGAGTCGAGTGGGGATGCTGCTGGGACTTGCACCAGCGCTGCCCCCACCATGTGGCTGGGAGCACAGAACGGATGGTAGGTTCCCTTTGGGCTGGCGGATCTCTCCATCACCTCCATTCTTTGGGCTCCACTTTTCATGTCTGCATACCTTTAATTCACTTCTTGTGAACATCATTTCTCGCTGATGTTTTGAGCCCTCAGCTGAACCTCACTTTCTTACCTAATTTCCACCTTTCCTACCAGAAGAAAAGACTCAAGCCTAGTCAGGCTCAAGGTGTGGGGCCTTGCTGCTAACCCTCCCATTATGTCCTTTCTCCCAGGCTTTATGTGCACTCAGCTGTATCCAACTGGAAGAAGTGTCTGCACTCCATCAAGCTCAAGGACTCTGTGCTGAGCCTCGTGTAAGTGCATGTGCCAAGGGATGCCAAGGCGAGAGGCTTCAGTGCCTAAGTGGTGTTGCAGAGGGGGTAGCAGCTTTTTGTCAGTCACCTTTTTCTTTGCCCTTCTAAGTGAGGAAAATTTCCCAAGGTTTTTGTTATTGGAATGCCTCACACTGAGCCATTTTCCTGCTCAAATGCAGACCTAACCCAATTCAGTGGTAAAGTAAGCAGTACCAAGAGGAAGTAAGCAGGGAGAAAAAAAAAGCAAAATTTCACTAGGGTGTAAATTAGGTGGAATTTGTTGAAATTGATGGAGCCTTTAGTGTGAATGAGAAGTTACCTCAACAAGTTATGGATGGTCTTACTACCATGAAGGTAAGAGGTACGGCCTTTGGACCTTGCAGGATATTCCTGCAGATGCTAATCTGAATGGCTGTTGTGGAGAGAACATAAAGATGGGGGTGGGGGGTATGTCAGAAATGATTTTTTTCAGTCCCTTACTTCTGCAGAGTTTTGTGAATATTTACTTCCCTGTGATTTCAGGCATGTGAAAGGGAGGGTCCTTGTTGCTCTGGCAGATGGAACACTAGCCATATTTCACCGTGGAGAAGGTGAGTCTCGATGTAGTGAGAGAAACCAAAACTTGGCCAAAAGTGTTGCAATGGATTAAATGTTACTGAGTGGAGAAGGAAAGGGGCTAGCTTGCCAGAGTGCAAACATATGGGTAAAAAGCATAGCTATTCCTTTTCCTAAACCATCTAAGGCATACTTCAATGCTGTTTCCTGAGCTTTTCTGAGCAGAACTGTATGTGAATGTTCTGTGTGGTACATGGAACACACACAGCACACTCAGGAGTACGTTTGCTGTGCAGTGACTTGAGGCATGCTTGGCAAGTTTAATGCATTTGGGCCCAATTGGTGTTAGTGTGCATCCAAAAATCAACTGTAACAGTGCCTGCACAGGGAGCTCCACACAGCTCAGGCTGATCTTTGCAGTTGGAAGCAGGCCTGCTACATCCCAGAAATGCTGGACTCTGTATAAGTACTGGAATTGATCACTGCTGGCAGAGCTGGGATACTCTGGAACCCTCCACACAAATGGAGTCTTTGGTCAGGTTTTCTTGTTGTGAAAAATAAATGTCTGAGTAATCTGACGTGCCTTAATCTTGTCACTTCAGGATAGATATATATATATTTAATTCTGTATGTCTTGTCCTCTTCACTATTGTAGGACAGCACAGGGGAACTCACTAACTGTAACTAATGTTTGCACATCAAGAGAGCTTAGCAATGCATTGAGTAGCAGTTCAACCAGCAAACTGAAATGCAGAGATTTCTGGGCTTGTGCAATCTAAATTCTGATTCAGCCTTTGCCACAAAGTCAAGCCTGTGAGGTACAGAGTATCTGCCTGCTAAGTTAGAAAATTAGAGTGAGAGAACAGAGATTGGCTCCTTATCCTGGATCTGACACGTCTGTGCAATGATGTTGTCCGTCTCTGACCAGGGGAAGCACCACCACGGTGACTCTGTGCTCCATTGGCCTTTCGGGTTTCTGCATAGCCTTGTCAGGCTGCTATCTTCTGCCCCTGCTGGTTTTGTTGTACTTGTTAGAGGAGCCTGTGACCTTCATCATAATAAAAGAATGTTTAAATCAGCCTGATTTGGAGAGCTTTCAGCCCACCACACTAAAATGTATTGTCATGTGTTTCTTAAGTACAAGGCTGTGCCCAAATACAGTTGTGGATTCAAGGGAATTCACAGCCACACAAAATGAGCAGCTGACAGTTAGCTCTGCCTCTGTAGCTGGATATACATGGAAAGGTAGATGATTCTGTTGTGCACTGACATGTCATGAAGGAGATGCATTATTCCACACTTTCCTTTCACCTTAGACGGTCAGTGGGATCTCAGTAATTACCACCTAATGGACCTTGGTCACACTCACCATTCCATCCGCTGCATGGCCGTTGTGTATGATAGAGTCTGGTGTGGCTACAAGAACAAAATCCATGTTATCCAACCTAAGACAATGCAGATTGAGGTAAGGCAGCAAATGTCTGTGTCCATGCACGTGCTTGTGTTGTGGTTATTCTTAGAGATGTTCCTGGTGAGGTGTATGGAAAGGCAGAACCTTGATATTGCAGCTGATGACTGTAGGACCCAGGCTGTCAATCTGGGTCATGTTATGACTCAGTCTGCCGGGGTGTATTTATTCCTTCCTCTTTTTGCAGAGCTTAGATCTTTACAGAAGTCTAAACTGAGCACTTTCTTTGCTAGTGAGTCTGTGTGGCCACAGACTGTACAAATATATATGTGCTTTACAGCTATCATTCATAGGGGGTGTAAGACTTCTCCCTCTGTAGGCATTGTGGCACAAAGGAAAAGTACAGTTAGCAAGGCAGAGTGATCCCCCTTGCCTCAAAATAAAAAAAGATCATTTAGAGCCTTCTGGTTGAAATTCAATATAGTGGTGTTGGTGCAAACATCTTTGACAGTGCTTGGATTAATTCTGACCAAATGGGGAATTGCTGAATCTGAATTTCACATCAGTGAGCCAAGGCAGTTTGACCTTTGGAATTTATACTAGAGTTGTGTATTGTCCTTTTCTACCAAGCATGTTGAATGCTCTTGACTTCTAAATGTTCCTGCTGCTGAAGTGGACTTAAAGACCATAATGTCTGCAGAGCTGCTGTACAGCTCATCATGTCAAGCAGAGAGTTTTCTCTATGCTGTAGTGCACTTCTGAGGCCAGCTGGCATTAACAGATTTCCTCCCAAGAGCTTTGAAACCCAAGCAAGTGGTCTCAGTTGAGGAAAATGGGATATGTGTGTAGATGATTGCAAACCCTTTGTGAGCCTGCACTGGTGCACCTGTTTGGTATTGCAGAAATCCTTTGATGCCCACCCTCGGCGGGAGAGTCAGGTGCGGCAGCTGGCGTGGATCGGAGATGGAGTTTGGGTTTCTATCCGCCTGGACTCCACGCTGAGGCTTTACCACGCCCACAGCCACCAACATCTGCAAGACGTCGACATTGAGCCTTACGTCAGCAAGATGCTAGGTGAGGCAGCAGGGACTGTCAGGAAATTACTGAGGTCAGAGAGAAAACAAAATGCATGAGCAGACCTCGCCCAGAGGTGTACCTGACTCTGTTCTCCCGCACGCTCGGCAGGCACCGGGAAGCTGGGCTTCTCCTTCGTGCGGATCACAGCCCTGCTCATCGCTGGCAACCGCCTCTGGGTGGGCACAGGCAACGGCGTCGTCATCTCCATTCCACTGACCGAGAGTAAGTGATCCCTATTGGAGATACTTCTGTGTCCCCTCCAGACAAGAAGAGTGCTTTTGCATGTTACCTGTGCAGCATTACAGGTGGCTCTGGTGGGCTCATGCTTTCCAGGCTCTGCACTTGAAACACTTTTGAGCCATAGCAGTGTTGGTGGAGAAGAGCCCTGAGCATAAGCAGCCCTCAACTTGGTTTAACTCTTCCCTACTAAGGAATTCAGTATTCAGCTGAAGTGATTAAACATGTTTAAAATAAAGTAGGTATTTATTACTGCCCCTTTCAGTTCAGTGGAAGCCATTTCCTTCTCTACCATCTGGGGCTATGAACTACAGCACAGGAGGTTCCACCTCAACATGAGGAGGAACTTCTTCACTATGAGGGTCACAGAGCCCTGGAACAGGCTGCCCAGGGAGGTTGTGGAGTCTTCTTCTCTGGAGACTTTCCAGACCATCTGGATGTGTTCCTGTGTGACCTGTGCTAGATTCTATGGTCCTGCATTGGCGGGGGTTGGACTCAATGACCATCAGAGGTCCCTTCCAACCCTTAACATCCTGTGATTTCTACCATGCCTAGAATCTTTCTTTTTGAGCATGACCTTGACAGAGCAGACTGTGTATTGATTCTGTAGCTGCTTGAAAGCAGGAGAAACAAAGCTTTGGGAATTGCAGTAAATCTGCAAAAGGAAGCCATAGGATGAGAAGTCACCAGGCAGATCTCCCTGGAAATTTTGTTTTGGCATAGACATCTAAACACATCCACAGCAGTGTTTTCCAGAAACTAACCTTAGGAAAGGTTTCACTTACTCAGATTACAACTCAGATTTCTATCAGTCAAGTAGAAATCAGGATCCTATCCCAAACCTGACCTTGTGAGAAGACTCAGCAGTAGTAGTTAATAGATGCATCTCTGGAAGTTCAGTTGAAGTTTCTTAGTATTCCAGTTCTGTACCTGCCAGTCAGCACCTAATTCTGCAGGTCTGTTCCAGGTTATAGTGGAAGAGCAGGATGTGAGGCTTTCAGCAGAAATGCTCACCAATGCTAGCAGGAAATCTGAGAAGCAAATGGCTGTTGTGTAAGAGGAGCAAACCTGTGGTAATCCTCCTGGAAGTCTGGACTGAGATGGTCTCCACTTAGGCTGCTGGAGCTGGATGTACATGGGGCTGGCAGCAGGAAGCCAGCAACACAGTGGTCTTTGCACGCTGCATCTTGGTCTCATTTCTGAATCTCTGTTTTAAAGCTCATTCTTTCTTGGGGCTGCTCTTCCAGTTAAGCTTGCTCTCTGCTGTAAACCAGTGTTTCTGTAAAAATGTGGTAAGCAGTGAGGTCTCACTCAGAACATCAGCAGTGGAGCCTTGTGACTGTGGTCCCTCTCCCATCTCCAATACTACATTTGTTCTTGTAAGATAAGAGCGAAGTGAGCAAGGGCAGTGTTGGTGTAAACTGATCTGAGCCTGTAGCTGCTGTTGCGGTTTCTCTAGGTTTTATACATTTTTGTTGCTCCCTGAATTTTCTCCCAGTAATCACCTTTTTTCTCTCCCATCCTGCCTTTCTCTCCCTGTGCCCCTCTGTGTCCCCACTCCTTGCCTGTGCCTAGCTGTAGTCCTTCACCGAGGCCAACTCCTTGGGCTCCGGGGTAAGTCCACTGCCTCCTTCCTTAAGCTTCCACTCCTTGTGACCCATTCACTTTTGCAGTCGCTTTCCCACCCCTCCATTCTGCCATTCAGCTTTCTCCATCCATTTTTACTCACTCTCTCATTTTAAGCTGCATCTGAGAAAAGCAACCAGAGGCAGTAATATCAATCCCCTCCTTTGCTGTGGTTAACATTTCATCCATCTTGTTGGCTGTCCCTCGGGTTTTGTGTGGCAAGAGTATTTTATTCTCCAGCCCTTCAATGTCCTTCTTGGGGTGAGGGGCCCAAAACTGAACCCAGTGCTCAAGGAGTGGCCTCACCAGTGCCAGGAGGCAGGATCACTGCTCTGGTCCTGCTGGCCACACTAGTGCTGATCCAGGACAGGATTCTGATGGCCTTCTTGGCCACCTGGGCACACACTGGCTCATCTTCAGCTGGGTTTCCAGTCTGACAGCTAAAGGCTGAGGCAAAGAAGGTGTCAAGTCCCTTCATTTTGATCTAATGGTCCTGCCACCTTTTTGCAGGCAGAAGTCCTAATTCCTGCCTGGCTATTCTCAAGAACTCCTGTGGTTGCTAACCCATGGATGACCCTTGTGTCTCCATTCCCTACCTCCACTGACAGGGCAGACTGACGGCCCTTGCTAGCCACCCATCCCTCAAACAATGGTGTGCTACCCTTGGGCTGATTTCCAGCCAGCCTGGGTTTGTTTCCTTCCCTCTTCTAATCCAGTTTCAAGCTCTTTCTATGAGCCCTGCTAGCTCCTATGCTGGCCTGGTGTCCTGTAAAGCAGCCCATGGTTAAGAGAACCCAAAGTCCTGCTGGAGACACGAGGCTCAGAGCCTGTTGGTTCTTCCTGTTTATTCACTCATCACTCCCTGCAGCTTGGGGGACAGAGAACACTGTGCTCCTGATCCCTTAACCACTTGTCCCAAGGCCCTGAAGACTCTTTATTGCCCTTAGACTTCTTGTTGCTCCTTCATCACTGCCCACCTGAAAGAGCAGCAGTGGATGGTCTGAGGGCTCATCTTGGGCATCTTCTGCCTGCACACATTGATTTTCATTCTTCCATTGAAATATTTGTACTTCTCTTGCCACTCTGGCTTAAGATTGATAGTTGAAAGTCTCCTTTGTCCAGCTCACATGAGAACTGAAATCCAGCCCAAGGCAAATTATTGAACTACAGATGATTGAGCAAGCAATTCAGTTTTCTTCCTGGAAGTGAAAGCCTTCTGATTTCAGCACTTCTGCTTTACTGCTGGGAGTGCATGCAGAAGAAAAGGATCTCCTGTCCTGAGCTCTGGCCTCCGTTCCTTGGTCAGTGGAAGCTCACACATTCTCAGAGCCTGGACAGAAGGATGCTGGCCCCTGAGCCTGCCTTGGAAGCTGTGGATGGTGAACATCTTTCAGATGTACATTGCTTGAGTAGTTGATCTGGTGTTGTGTTTTAATCAAGGACTAAGAAGGGACCTCACTCCACTGCTGCTTACTGGGCTGATAGGCTTTCCCCAGACCCAGAGAGTGCTTTCAGCAGCCTGTGTGCTCATGAATTGGCATGAGCTGAACAAAGGACTTCACATGGAAATTGAGAAGCAATTCTCCTTCAGGTGGCCTTAACATCTCTTGGATGCAATGGACACCTTGGGATAACCTGCCAGGTACAGAAGACCAAGGTTGATCCTGGAACTGTAGGTCATTTTTGGAGACTGGACAAGATTGCCGCTGGTGAAGAGACCTTCACTGGGACACCTTGGAAACCTTTGTCTAGCTTGCCCTAGGGTTGTTCTTGCCCAGCCCCCCCAGGGCTGTGTGCCTCGGTAGCAGACCAATACTAATTGGTAAGAAAATGCCATTTGTTACCATGAGTGCCTTGCTAGCAGCCTAAGAGAGAGGGACTGTGTGTTGTCACATCCTGTACACTAGGCCTTCAAGGAGACCTCTGCCTTTAAAGGTTTTCCTGCAGCCTTGTGAGTTTTCTCTTTGTGTTCCCTTCAGTAAATGGGACTCAAAGCCATCTCTGACAATATTCCTCCTCCCTGTCCCCAGCCAACAAGACCTCGCCAACCTCCGGGGAGGGCAGCCGCTCGGGGGAGTCATCCACGTGTACGGTGATGACAACAGTGACAAGTCTGCCAGCAGCTTCATTCCCTACTGCTCCATGGCTCAGGCACAGCTCTGTTTCCACGGCCACCGGGATGCTGTCAAGTTCTTTGTCTCTGTGCCTGGTAAGGATGAGCAGAGCCCTTCCTTTTGAGGGCCTTGTCCCACTGGTCTGTGGCAGGAGCTTGAGCTGACCTGCAGCAGGTGGCTGCCCAAGCTGTTTCTAATGCTTGCAGATCACTGTGGCTACAACATCAGCAGTTTAAATTGCAGTGACCTCCAGGTTTCACCAGCAGAAGGAACTGGCCTGCTCGGTTGTGGTGGGGTGTGTGAGGTGTGTGTGTAACTGCATGGGGGTTGAGCAGAGGCACTGACTGCACCTCTGTCCTCTCCTAGGCAATGTCCTAGCAACCCTTAATGGGAGTGTGTTGGACAGCCCTTCGGAGAACCCCAGCACAGCAGCTACAGAGGTCGAGAAGCAGAAGCTGAAGAACGTCCTGGTGCTGAGTGGGGGAGAAGGCTACATCGATTTCCGGATCGGTGAGCGCCTGTGGTGGGAGGCATCTGCAGTGGGAAGGGCTGCAGGGCTGTGGTCATGGAGAGCAGGATTGCTGCCTCTGGAGCAAAATCTGAACAGTGCTGCTCTGTTTCTTCTGCCTTTGGCTGTAAGGGCAGGCAGCAGCATTTTGCTTGTGCAGCACAAGGCTGCCACACCCTGCCCTGCCTATGCCTGCAGTGCCACATGCCCCTGTCAATGGCCCTGCAATGAGCAACCACATCTGTGCCACTGGCTGCAGGCATTGCAGCCCCGCTGTCACTTGTGCTGCTCCAGGGCCCTCTGTGTTGTGAACAGTGGATTCCCCAAAAGGAATGGTGGCTTTCCCTACTGCTGGAGATGGTTTGTTCCACCCATACAGTCCTGCCTCAGATAAGCACCGTGCTGCTGTTAAGTGTTCTCCAGGCATAAAGGAAGGGCTCAGCTCATGCTGTTGTCAGGCTGCCAAGACCACAGCAGTGATATTGGTGTCTTTGGAGCAGTGCCATTTGGGATATTTTTTTTAAAACTTGGTGTTTTCTCTCTTTAGGGGATGGAGAAGATGATGAGACAGAGGAGAATGCAGGAGACACCACCCAGGTGAAACCAGTACTTTCCAAGGCTGAAAGGAGCCACATTATTGTGTGGCAGGTATCGTACATCCCCGAGTGAGAATTTCTCCTTCCCCACCAATGTAAGTGTCCCTCCTCCCGCCCGAATGCCAAGATGTACATACAGAACACCTGCCTTGTACCTACTGCTGGAAAACCACCCCCAAACAACTGCAACAGCTCCTGCCTCGGACTGTGACCCCATTCTAACCTCTACACTTGCAGCTTTCACCTCGGGCCCGTGCGCTTCCTGCGTGATTGGATTCGTGTTCTGCTCTGGAGCTGGCATCTACACGGAGAGAAATGGCAGTGCGTCGAGGAAGTGAAGCTTGGAGCTAGAGCTGTGCAGCACATTGCCCAGCACTCAGGAGCTGGCAGCTGGAAGGGTGGTGGCTCAGGTTCTCTGGCAGGTTGCCTCACTCCCACCTGCATGAGAAGAAGTACATCCCCTGGGCATTCCCTGCCAAAGCAGCAATGGTGAATCACGACTTCTACAGCACCCTAGCAGAAATGTTTTCTAGTTCACCAGTGGACTCTCCAACTTAACCACCCTTAAGCACAGAATAATGTCTCACAGACTGAGAGCAGCCAGGAGTGTCGGTACTTCTACTGTTTGGCTGGAGAAGGCAGCAGTGCCATTGCTGTGGGGAGCACATCCTCTGTACATGCAGATGGGAAGTCTCCCTCCTCTGCTGCTGCTGTTGTCTCAGCAGTCATGTGCTGGGTGACTGTGTGTCCAGAGAGGATTGTTAGGTACCCTCAGATGGGAGGTGGCTGTTTGATCGTGGAGGCCAAAGGGCCTTTAGAAGCAGTGGTAGCAAAGGGGTACTGGAACCTTGCTTTCTTAAGAGCAGAAAAGCCAGTGATACTTCTAACTCCTCATTCCAACGTGCCCAGCAGAAAACAACTCGAGTTCATTGTGAAAGGTTCAGGAGAGAGCCATCTCTGCACAGCATTTGTTGGCTTTGCAAACAGGTGAGGGCACGTGATGTTGGTCTGCTGTCAGCTCTGCATTAGCACACACAGTTTACCTTGACTCCTGAGGCTGTGTCCCCAGCCTGGCAGCTGCTGAAGGAGATGGCTGCTTTCCTGTGGCAGTGTGCAGGTGCCAAGGTATAGAATGTCTGTGTCTTGTCTGAGGTCACAGAGGCACTAAGGCCAGATGTCCAACCCAACATCATGAGCACTTAGTTACTAGGTAGCATAAAGGTGGAAATTTCTAACTCCTAGAAAGAACTGACAGCTCCCAAGAGAGATTCTGACAGCCCTTCTTGTGTAAGCAGTGCTGACATTGTAAATGTGTGTGTGCTGCCTCATAGAAAAGCAGCAAAAAACAGAGCCAGGGAGAGCAGTTCTGAGCTCCAGATGCAGAAGCAATGGTTCTCCCTCCCTTTCTGACAGTGCAAACAGTCCTATCTCCACAAGGACAAGTTCCATTTCTTTTGAACACTCCCTCCTGGATGTTCAGGACTAGAGTGAGCAGCAGTTGTTAGCACTTAATTTGGAAGCTCCTGGTGGTCATCTTGTTTCTTCCCTGAGCTATGCAGCACTCCAGGGTTCACAGGGATGCCCTTGTGCCAGTGTAGTGGTGGTGTGAGGACAGCTGGGGGAAGCCTCCATCTTCTGGGAAGCTCCCACCTGTGCCCTGTGCTTATTGCCATGGGCCAGGCTACCCCAGGGCTTGTGGTCTAAAGCTGCTTATGTACCACAGGGATGCAGGATTCCCAGGGGAAGCTCTAACATCTGTCCTGATGCAGCAGCACTGCAACGCTTTCTGGATCCACAGCTGAGAAAAGGCTGAGGCTTACATCTCCCCTGCAAAGAGGCAAGAGGACACCTGGAGAAGAGAGGCCTCAGCCACCCAAGTATAGAGCTGTGGGTGTGCCTGTGCTGCCCATGAGTGGTGCTGGTGACCTGCACCCACACCACTCTTTGCCAAGGTAGGGAATCAGCTAGATGGTGTCCTCCAGCCACTGGCACACTGGGCTCTGTGGCTGGCATTTGGCTAAGGGATGCTTGGAGCTGCCACCTGCACGTGGGGTGACCTTTCACCAGGGACATTTCACAGGGCACTGCTGACCATGCCAGCCTTCTCATTCACTTTCTCAAAATGCTTTCTGCTGGGAAGAGCTCTTTGGATCACAACACAGAGTGCATTAGAGTTAACATCAGCGTTTACACCACAGATTCCACAGACCTAACAGGTCATCATTTAGGGCCAAGAAAGCTTCATCATTTGAGCTAATTGAAGGAAACAAAGAAAATAAAATTAGGCCCAGTTTCTCAGCTCTATCAACTCTCCCTTAGGAAAATACAGAATTGCAATGTTCTTACCTCTTACCGTTTGCTCTGTATCTGATTTTAGCAGTTGAAGTGACAGTACTGTCTCCTGTCACCACCTGGGCCCTGGCAACATAAGGAAACCAGTCTTGGGTCTCTACCAACAGGTTCCTTTCCAGCTCAGTGCATGTTTTCCTCCAAGAGAAGCACATGCCCAAGAGGGGCAGCTACAGCTATGTAGAACCACCCTCTGCTGTCAGCTCCTGTGGGCGTCTGTGGCTGCTGGGCAGCATGGTGAGACCTGACTGGCTTCAACACACTTCCCTGTCATATCTCCACTGTGATGTATGTAAAGTATCTTGTATGTTACAAAAGGATTTTAAAAAGTGTCTTAAGGCCTGTAAACTCCGCTCTTTAGTCTGAAGATGGCATTCTGTAAAGAGACTGCTGTATGAATATGTTCCCATGCTTTGTCCCCTATGCTATCGAACAACAAACCATATCTGTTCTGTATGTAATAAATGTGTTAACATCAGCTGGGCAGCTTCTTCCTGCAGGGGCACTGGGATTCCTGCTCAGTCCTTGGGAGCAGTGAAAAAGGCAACTCGGGTGTTGACCATTGGGCAGTTTAGTGGCAAGAAAGGAGAGGCTCACTGGGTCACAGCAGAAGGGGCTGGCCCTGCAAGACACTGGAATCTGTAGCTTCTCACATCGGAAGTAAAAGGTGGCAGGGACACACGTTCAGCTGCTGGCTCGCTGCAGCTGTCCTCCTGGTGTCCCCTTCAGGCAAGCTGCCAGGGTTAATGCTTCAGGCTCAGCTTTTGGTACTCAGTTTGGCAATCTCCCACATCAACACAGGGTGAAACCTGGTCTCGTCTGGGGCTGTTGGTGGACTTGGTCACCAGTATTTCACCTGAGAAACCACCCCTTGCCCTCAGTCTGTGTGCTGATCTAGTAGCACCAGAGTTAGGTAAGAACAGTAAGGCCCCAGCTGACCCCAGCAGCTGGCAGCAGAAGCCATGGACCAGAACAAGTCTTGTGCCCTCTCATCCACAAGCACACTAGATCCTCCAACAGCTGACAGAGCAGCAAAATCCACGGCCACCACAAGAGCAAATGAAAGGCTAAGAACTCCACTAAGGAGCTGCATGTTTGACATGTTCACCACAGCATGCTGCACTGGAGGAGGTGGTTGTTCACCTTTGGCTTCAAACAGCAAGAGCCAGCCCTGTATAATTTGTATCACCAGAATTAAAATTTCTTCTATCTCCTGACAGCCATCTCTGGGAAATGGCTTTGGATAGGCTTAGGCAAGTTGTGTTCAACCCATATTTTCCACTGTCATGACATGTAAGTGACTGAGATGAATCTGCAGCAGTTGTGCCTGTATTTGGTAAGCTAATGACGCTGCGTTTGGACCTCACGGTGATCTCTCTGCACTGGAAAAAAAGAGCCAAGTTTTCCTCAAACTGTGCTGCAGAAATGAGATGATGTTTATTTTCATTGGATAACATCTCTACATGTCTCTGCAAAACAATGTGGTGTTCTCAGTCATTTTTCTGTGATTCATGTAGGATGCAAATTGCCTGGAAAATGCTCTTTTAAAAAACGTTGTTTTCAGGCCCTAAAGGAAACTCTGCTCCAAATAACTGTAGCTGGATGACTGGAGCTGTGCATTCAGAGACTATGCAGGGAAACAAGAAGGTTCCTCTGCTGCCTGAGACCAAAGTTACAGAAAAAAAGCCCTGAACATCTCTCCTTCCAGAGAAGGTGACTGTTCAGGGCTGGGGAGGAAGCCATGAAACCTGGCTACACCAACCACAGTGGACATGAGGGTCTTCTGTAAGATGTTGTGCTTCTAATGGAGCACATGGGAAGCTCAGGACAAGTATTTATACTGGTGTGCCTACAGCTCTTCTCTTTGCACCCATGATCTTCTCCAGATCAATCATTGGCTCCTCTGTGATAGGTTTTCCCTCTTTCTGCCACTGTGCAAGGATCATGGCTCGGAGCAGAGGTGGGTAGGGAAGGTACCGAATGGTGTCCTCCGGCACTGGGGTGAATTTCTTGAAGGCCTCCTCCTCATGCTTGGGCACCATCCGCCAGTCGTGGTACATGACCTTGTCAATCTCTTGCACTTCTTCTGTGGTTTTGCCTGAAAAAAGATGGTGAACACCAGTGGACAAGACTATCGACAGCAGCTTCCCTCCAGGACATGCAGCAATGTATCAAAAATGCTACACTGTGCAGCACAGGAAGTTTTCAGAAGTTCAGACAGTATCTCCCCTGCGGTGCTAGGGGATCCCACTGCTGTCCTTGGAAAGCAAAAGAGAAACAAGCTGAAAGGACTACAGGCTGGTTGTTCTACTTCCATAGCTGACTCCCTCTCTCAAACCATCACTTTGTCTCTCTTGGGTTCATTTTCTGTAGCTAGTATCTCTGATAAAAGTTGGGGGGATATTTAACGTTAAAAATACAACTTAAAAACTTTTGAATGAGAAACGTTCAAGAAACACAAGTGACAATCATGTGCCCAACATAAAGCAGCTTTAAAAAGGGAAATTCATCACTCAGCCGTGTTAACTTAAAATCCCAGTGACAAAGTTTACTTGCCATCACTCTTGTTTGCCTGGGGATTCTACCTGGAACACTCTCGTGTTCCCTCAATCCTTGGTGTCCTGGTCTCAGAGCAGTCTGTCCCTCCCATCCATCTCCCTGCCACCTGCTGGCTTTCCCCATCAGCCTAGGCTGGCTCTCTCACAATGCTCCTTAAAGACGCATTCTGTGAGGACTAGATCCCGGCATTCGCAACTACAACATGGAGAACTTATTTTCTCATTAGCAGGACTAAGACGAACAAATTTCACAACAGGAAGGCTGCGGTTTTCCTGCAGCTCCCGCACAGGCTGTCTCCAAACCTCTCTGGCTTTACCTCTGAAGGTCAGGTATCCCCAAGCTTTTCCATGATCCATGTTCTGCAAAGAAAACAAGAACCTGCTAAGGGCAGCGAACCCTGAGGCGGCGGCGGGCAGAGGCCGCCTGCGCATCCGGAGCCGGCGCCCCGCGGCCCCTCAGGCTCACCTCGGCCGTGTGGTCCAACTTCACCTTGGTGATGACCCAGTAGCAGGGCTCGTCGTACGCCCACAGCCAGGACTTGCGGGTGACGGTGCGCCCCACGCCATAGCGCGGCAGGCGGCAGAGCAGCGAGAAGAGCCGGTTCTCGTTCCGCACGTCCTCCCAGGCCCGCACCGGCAGCCGCTTCTGCGTCAGGGGCCGCCGCATGGTCTCGTAGTCCAGGGCGAAACGCTGCGAGTCCCGCGGGCGGTTCTTCAGCGCCCAGTAGTCGCGGATCTTCTTCGCCATAGCGGCGATGGGCCGGTACAGCTTCTTGCGGGCCATGGCGCCGGTCGACGGCGCCGAGCGCACCCTCGGGACTCCGCCGGGCGCGCCCCCGGGACCCTGCCGCTCCGCCGCTGCTTCCCGTGGCAGCCGGAAGCCGGCCCGCCCGGCGGAACGTTGGTACCGCAACGGAACGCTGGTGCTGTGGCTCGGCTGCCCGGACGGTCCCCACCGCAACGGCCGAAGCTGCTCCGAGCTCCTCCGGGGCCGCTTCGCAGCCGGCTCCGGCCGTTCCGCGGGCCGATTGCTCTCCAAACAGCTCCGGCAGGCAGCAGCCCAAAGCGCAGGGTAGACAAGGACACCCGCCCGGAGGTGCCGGTAGACCCCCGTTGTAAACCGTGCGGTGCAAACCACGGCCGAAGCACCCCCGGGCTTTCGGAAGCCCAGCCCAGCAATGCCCCGACGCTTTAACGTGCTTGGGCAGCCCCTTTGGATCAGCTCGCTGTGGCTGAAATGGATCTCGGAAACTGAACGCCCGGGATAGGGAAAATCTGCTTAGCCAGGTGTCACCTATTTCAGAGCCTGGAGAAGGGAACTTTCAAAGCCAGAGAATAAATCCCTTGGGTAGGTTTTAGGAAGGTTAGCAACGTTGAAAGTCTGGAGGCTGGAGTGAGGAGTTGATCTGAGTCCGAGGCTGGAGTGAGGAGTTGATCTGAGTCCGAGGCTGGAGGGAGGAGTTGATCTGAACCAGGAGTAAAAGCAAGGTCTCATAATAGGTTTCCTGGGACAAGACAACTTCCCTGGCAAAACTGCTTGGGCTGAGAGTACCAGCACAACACAGCCACGGGCAGAGACTGCTGCCTGCAGCGTGGGCTGGAGTGGGGAACTGACTGGTGCTGGCTGTGTTAGCCTCTGGCTTCTACTAAGAGATGGTGAGTTAAACCTGACAGGAGAAAGGGTGGGCTTTTTCACACCCCTATCTTGTACAGAAGGAAACACCTCCCATCTCAGTGTTGCTGCAGAGTCCTTTACTGAGGCATTCAGGCACTGGTTCTGTCAGCAGCCAAGATCAACATGGGGAGGAAAAGTAGGGGGCGGTGTGTTACCAAAACAAATAAAGCACCCATTAAAATGGGATATTTTCTCCTAATATGGTGCATCTCTCTTGAAAAAGGACAAGGGTATTGTAAGAAGGAGGATATACCTGATTAAGTTGACAAATGCTAATTTAGAGTAAGATACTTGACCTAAATCCACCCAAATTTGGGAGAAAGAATAAACAAACCAGAGCAGTGGTAGCGTGGGTAGCACGTATCTAGGACTATGCAGCACAAGTATCAAGCTTGTGCCCTTTAAGGAACTTACATTCAAGTTTCTGTGAGGGCACAGAGCAGAAGATGACACAAAAATGCTTGGAAAAATGTTAAATTGACTTCCTCAGACACACAGAAGTGCAACACCAAACACTGCAAGTCATCAGGAAAAGTTGGCTAGAGATAGCATCTCCTGGCTGCTACAGTAGAAGACTGAGGTGAAGCCATGGTCTGAAAGCTATCACCTCCTAATTTGCTCTAATGGGGGTCACAAGTGCAGTCACAAATGTCTTCTGATATCCAGACACTGTGAAGATCCAGAATCCTGATGGCAAGTTATCTTGGATAGCAACAGGATTCTTTATTTTTCCTTAAGGTGGAATCTATTTAAAAAAACACCTTTACTCTGTGGCTGCTGCAGTGGCCTTTGCCGTGGGTGCCCCAGGAACCCTTTGCTCCAGCGGAAGGCCTCGGCCCCAACGCAGGCATTGCTGGAGCGAGCGCCGCAACCCGCACCAGAGTGGCCTGGCAGAGAATCAGCAACCCCCTGGTCAGCACTCACCCCCACGTGCTGAGCGCAAAGTTCTGTTTGACAGCTCCTGAGCTGCCCGCGGGCAGAGCCAAGCCGTCAGAAGCCTCCTGGGGGCGGGCAGCGCCCCCTGCACCGCCCCGCGTGGGTCTGACGCCATCACGGTACTCACATGACGAATCAGCGCCGCCGTTCCAGTCACGCCTCGGGGGAGCGGCCGGTGACAGCCCACCCGGCCACGTGACGTGGGCTGCCCAATCCCCGTCGCCGCTGCCTGCTCCCCCGCAGTGGGTGCTGTCCTGTCCCGGCAGGCTGTGCGCGGTGTGGCTGGGGGCTCTGTCGGTAAGATGGCGGCCGTGAGTCTGAGGCTCGGAGACCTGGTGTGGTGAGTGGCAGTGCAGGTCGGGCAGCGGCGGCGCAGAGGTGGGCGGCGGCGGGCGCTCGCCAACCGGCGGTGGACGGGTGGGGCATACGCTTCTTGCGGAACGAGGTTGAGGCTCCGCCTGTGGTGGCGAAGGCGCAGGCGGGGCGACGGCGGGGCTGTGCCCGGCCCGTGCCCGACCCGGGGGAGCGTGGCGCGGCGGCAGCCGAGACAGGCCGGGCGCTGTCACCCCGCAGTCGTGGGGGACTTTAGGTGTGGCTGCGGCCAGAGAGGAGCTTAGCAGGGCAGGCGGCAGCGGGGCCGCGGCCCTGGCAGAGGGTCTCGCCGCCGTTGTCTGTCGGGGGCGATATCAGAAGGGGCGAGGGGCGGCGGCAGGAGGCAGTCAGGGGCCACAGATCTGGTCTGGAGTGGGCAATGGAGAGGCAGGTCTGACTTTTAGCCGGGCCGGCACCGGAGGCTATTAGGAGGCGGCGCATAAAATAAACTGTGTAAGATGGAGGGAATGAGGGGAGCGGGACAGGGGCGATCCTTGACGTTGGAAGCACAGTCTCCTCCCAAGAGAGTTGAGAACTGACATAAATAAGTTAGTAGGGGTTTAGGGAAAGCAACGATGCTGTTTCTTGACAGTGCTTTAATGAAGCAATACGGCAGTCCGGGTGCACAGCGTGTTTGTGCAGGCTGGGATGTCCCTGTTGAAGCTCGCAGAAGCCATTTCCCCTTGTCACTCTAATTTTACCCTCAGATAGGCAGAGAGCCGTGATTTGATATTTCCTGGTCGGGAGAACTGAGGACATTGCATCGAGCCCTGTAAGCACCGATTGTTTTAAGTGCATAGGTGCTGCTGTACTTGATAGGCTAGGGTCCTGCTAGACCTTGCAAGAAAGAGCTAATCCCCACCACGCAAATGCATGCATTTGTATTTATATCCCAGATAATAAGAAGCACGTGCTTCGGGCTGTGACAGCTGCAGTTTCTCGTCTGAAAAACTGACAGTGCTGTAAATTTGTCTAGTTTATCGATTAAAGTAAGTAAAGATTGGTTCGTTTTAGCATTCCCCCCCCAATAAGAAACTCTCATGGTTGGAATGCAGATCGTCCTGCTTTAGCTTTGAACATGACAGCCGAAACAGGTACTATCTCTAGAGCCATCACAGAAGAACTGTAGCAGTGAGACAGCAACATGTGAAGGGCTGTGATAAATGTCTTGTTTAGTAAAAGAATGGAACTTCAAGTATGAGACACGGTCACGGTTGCAGCTCCTGGCAGTGTTCCTGCCTGGCCATTGCATCTGAAACCGGCTCTGTAGTGCTGCCATCTCGGGAGGGGCTGCAGTGCCACTTCCTGAGAGTTTTTTGTTCAGGAGCTGGCAGGTTCCACAGGTTCTTTGCCAGTCTCTTGCAAGACTGATAAGGTTTTATGAGAATACTGCAGCCCAGGTAAGTGACAAGGGTAAGATAATAACAAAGCTACCTTGCTGAGGTGGCTTTTCCTCCTCTATGAAGAATTAGCTCTGTGTAGTTTTCCATTAGGAAATGTTTGCAAGTGTAGGAAATAAACTTTTCTGCCTTTATTATGGCTCTGTTGTATCTTTAGTACGTCTTACTGTGGCGTTGAGCACCTGAAGGATGTGGTAATGCAATTCCTCTTCAGGGGATCTCGCTGTTAGTGCTTTCCTGTGAGAGCTAATAAGGATTTCAGCTCTCAGAGGTGGAAATCAGTGGCTGCTCTGCTCCCTGCCCGGTTGGATATACATTATCAACATGAACTTTGGTTCCATTGCCTGCATCGGTGTTTTTTCAGTTCCTCGTGAGGGAATACCCACTCTTACAGGACTACTAATTACAACAGCACTGGATCTTCCAGGCAGCAGCTATGCTGCTCTGCCCATTTAAATTCTGATATCCAGCAAGTTCAAACAGATTGCTTAGAGGCTTAGTTTAGGTGCAGATATCCAATGCTTGGGTGTCAACCGCACGTCTTGCCCTTCATGGGATGTTTTGACTGTGAAGTTGTAGCTCTCATAATATGAAAAATAAGACATGGTGCAAAGAGGTAGATGTGGGATGGTTAGTTTTTTCTCTGGTTCTCATACCTAATACTTCATTTTCTTTCTCCAGGGGGAAGTTGGGACGGTATCCTCCATGGCCAGGAAAGGTGAGTTCGGGGTTTGATTTGGGCCTTTTATTATTGTTGTTGCTGTTTTTATAGTTTTGGTTTGGTTGGGTTGTATTTGAGGTTGGTTATTTGGTTAGTATTGGATTTTTGTTGCTGTTTGTTGTTGTTGGGGGTTTTGTTGTTGTGTTTTGTTGTTGTCTTGGTGGTGGTTTTTGGTTTTCTTTTTTGTGGGAGTCTTGTTTTGGTTTGTTTCTTTTGGATTTGTGTTGTTGTTGTTTTGTTTTATAATGCAACACATCTAAGCTGTCAGCCCCTTTGATCTGAAAGTTTAGCCTGTCACTAACAGCTGTTAGTTCAGATGAAATTAAAAGCAACAGAGGACAGTTCATCCAAGTCTGGAGCTGATTGTGTTTCCCAGATTTAGTTACTCAATCCCTATCACTTTCTGCAGGACAGGTTTCTTTCTTCCCATAATAAATTGGTCAAATGCACTTTGCTGAATAACAAAAATAAATGGTTTGGCTTCTCAAGATGCTGTTTCTGTGCTACAGGTTTTGAGTAACAACTCTTGGGGTACAGAATAGTTAAATTTTCTCCTCTGGTTTGGTTGGTTTTGTCTGATGTAAGACCAAAAAGATTTAAGAAATTAAAATTATCTCTGCCATTTTTATTGTTTCTTCTTCTCTGCAAGAACTTTGGCTTTAATTTGGGTGCAGGTAGGAGGGCTAAACGTGCTGAGATGACTGCAAAAGTGTCGGTGTGGCAAACAACCAGAAACATTTGGTCACTGGAACGAGTTCAGTCTAAGCTTCCCTCCAGTCTTCCAGGGGTCACCTGGCTAACTGAAAGACAACTTTTGTCTCTACTAATATCTATTCTGAGACAAAAGACAAAGCTTTAAGTGTCAACTTGGAAAGTTATCCAGTTGAACAAACTGTTATTAATGCCATTTGGCTTTCTCAGTTGACAAAAGAAGAAAGGTTGGCGTCTTACCTCTTTGGGATAGGAAGAAGGAAGCCTCACTAAGAACGCAGTGATGTGTCACTGGAGTTTGTATCACTCTGCTGCAGCATACCCATGGCTAAGGAAACACACACAGTTTATACATTTATGTGAAAGACTTGGAACATCCAAGTTTGCTTCCTAGTCAGATTGAAAAGCCAAGGGCTGATTTCTGAGGAGCTGTAATGCATGACAGTAAAATTGCTGAGTGAAAATGTTCACAACGTGCATTTTAACTTTCCCTTCTAATCACCTTCAGATTGTGAATCCACCTAAAGATCTGAAGAAACCTCGTGGGAAAAAGTGCTTCTTTGTGAAGTTTTTTGGAACAGAAGATCAGTATGTACCTGCTTCTTTTCACCTGCTGAAAATGCTGTGCCCTGTAGCCTGAGTCTTACATGGACAAAGTGTTTGCAGGGTAGCTCTGCGAAGGTTTGGCCTTGATCTGCACACGAAAAAAGTCAGCTATTATTGCATGCCACAGCCACTAGTGTGTGTGTGTGAAGTGTGTAAAGACTTAGATACTCATGTCAGCATTTTAGTTACCACTGTGATAGAAAGTTCTTGGTGGCTTTCCATTTTTAGGAGAGTAGGCGTGGTGCGACAGGGTTAGACTTTAGCATGTAACCATGTATGAGAAAGGTACAGCTGAGAGTAGGCATTTGTTCATCAGTGATCTGGATGAGGGGATTGAGTGCAGCCCCAGAAAGTTTGCAGATGACAGCAAGCTGTGTGGCTGTGTTGATCTGCTAGAGGGTAGGGAAGCTTTGCTGCAGGATCTGGACAGGTTAGACCCATGGGCCAAGGCTCAACAAGGCCAAGTGCTGGGTTCTGCACCGGGGTCACAACCAGGTTGTGCAGTCTTAGTGTTGACCCTTCAGTGCTGGGTTGAGGGTTGGACTGGATGCTTATGGAGGTCTTTTCCAACCAGATACATTCTGTGATTCTCTTCTTCTGCCAGAAGAATAAAGCAGATGAATAATTGCCATTTGTAAAAGAATATACTGTCTTACCTGGGGACTGAAAATATTCTTGCTCTGCTTTGGGAAGTCTCTACAGGAGAGGAAAGCTAATAAAACTGTTGCAGACTACCTTTCTGTAAGGCAGAATTTATTGATTCCAAACACATGTACAAAATGATAGTTGTCTTAGATAATTACATACTTGGGGGGGGAAATCCCCAAAACAAAACACAAACCCAACAACCTAAACAAACAAACCACAGCCAAACCTGAGAGCTTGAGTATTTCACGAAACTGAAAATAACTTTGCAGTGATTGTCTTCAGTTTTTGCATTAAGTCTTGCAATAAGGGAGATGATGACAAGGCTCTGTAGAAGACTGGAAATCCTTTTGGGGGGAGGAAATAAAAGGAGCAGGAACCATGGATGTTTTTTAAGGAAAACACTTTTTTTTGACTGCTAAATAGTGTTTGGTGTTTGCTGAACGCTTTGAAACAATTTTCCACTGAGAACTGAAGCCTGATCTTGATGGGTAGAAGTGAATGTTGCATATCAGTGGGGACATTTGTTGAGTCACTAGTAATACCAGGCAGGTGAAGGTTGCTTTGAGGGCAGAGAGTGGGTTTTTTTTTGGTGGTTAGATGTGTTTATTTGAGCTGAGCAAGTTCTAAACGTGGAGGAGATTCCCTATCTCTGTTCTGATTGATTGTTCTCCATTCTTGTATTTCACATTACCGAATACAGAGATCTTTTGATTCCTGTGTCCAGTTCTGGGCCCCTCAGTTTAAGAAGGACATTGAGACACTTGAACGTGTCCAGAGAAGGGCAACAAGGCTGGTGAGAGGCCTTGAGCACAAGCCCTATGAGGAGAGGCTGAGAGAGCTGGGGTTGTTTAGCCTGGAGAAGAGGAGGGTCAGGGGCGACCTCATTGCTCTCTACAACTACCTGAAAGGTGGTTGTAGCCAGGAAGGGGTTGGCCTCTTCTGTCTAGCAACCAGCACCAGAACAAGGGGACACAGTCTCAAGCTGCAACAGGGGAAGTTTAGGCTCAAGGTGAGGAGAAAGTTCTTCACCGAGAGAGTGATTCGTCATTGGAATGGGCTGCCCGGGAGGTGGTGGAGTCGCCGTCCCTGGAGGCGTTCAAGAGGGGACTGGATGTGGCAGTCGGTGCCATGGTCTAGTCATGAGGTTTGTGGTTACAGGTTGGACTCGATGATCTTCGAGGTCTCTTCCAACCTTGGTAATACTGTGATACTGTGATACTGTTTGGGACAAGGGGTCATATGTCTGGAGTACTGTAGCTGAGATTAGCAGCATGATTGCAAATGATTGTTCAGAGCTGCAAAATAATCAGGATTTATGACATGATTTTAGAGCTGTGGCTTGCAAACAGCCCCTTGTCTGGCAAAGTAACCACCACAGTGTGGTGGTTGTCATGTCTCCCCCTCCCATCTCCAGCTTGTGAACTTTAATAATTTCCTGCTAGATGATGCTGATTTAGAAATTTGCCCACTGTGACTGGCATACCCTACCTGAAAATGAGATCTGAATACATACTGTCCCTTTTGTTCTTGTTTTAAAAATAATATTGGTGGACAGACCAGAGAGAAGCTGGTGTGCCTGTTCTGTCCCGCTTGGCTTGAAGACTGTGCGGGCTGGAGCTGTGCTGAGGAAATCCGATCTTTGAGCACAGTCAGCAAACCAAATCAGGAGAAACTTACCTGATCTCACTTCATGTGAACTTGAAGAGGAAAACCCCTTTACTTATTTTGTGCAAGTACACCAGTGTTTTGCAGATGTTTTTTTCTCTAGCTGTGTATAAGCAGTGAGTGGCGATCGATACCGGACAAAGTGTCACCGCTTTGCGTAATGAGCAGCCTGAAGAGCAGGATGCAGAGCTCCATCACTGACTGCTCCATGGTGTGATGAGTGTACTTACTCACTCTGATACTCTGGTGCATGTTGCTGCCACGTTCAAGTTTGTAAGGTGACATTACCACTGACACATTTTTACAGCTCTCCTGTTAAACCTTGACAGTAATAGGTAAGGACCGGGATAGGAGCTGTTTGAACTGTGTGTGAGGTGCAGCTGGTGCTAGTTGGTGGACAGAATCCCTCTCACAAACTGCTGAGGGTGATTGCCAGCCAGATTGTAAATGGGTAGGCAATCTCAGACTTGATGCATTTGTTTCCTTCTGAGGATTCCCAGGTGACTGCTGTGGCCAGAAATGCCCTGGTTCAAGCTTGGTAGCTTCCTTGTGACTTACGTGGCTCCAGTTTGCCATACCAAAGATAAAGGAGAAACCTGCTTGCAAGCACTAACTGATGTGTATGGATTTGAGATGAGTGAAGGGTTGACTGAGAATAGACTGATAGGTTTGGGAGTGGTTTTGGTGTAGCATATAGCTAGGCTTTGTTTATTTGTTAAATGCTGACTAGTTTAGGAACTGGATAGTAATCCTGAATAGTTGGGAATTGGATAGTAATACTTACTACACCAGTGTGATGCTGCAGTGACCAGTTCAGAATATTCTTACATTTCATGGCCTGCTTGGAAATCCAGCATGGCATTGGCAACACTAAGAATCATTGCTTTTCAGGTATCATTTCACCACATTTCAGGGAAATGCAGTTGTCAGAGGTATGTGACACAGTCACCTCCACCCCACCCTCTTCCCCTCTTTCAGACATTTGGTAGCAGCTGACTGACCTTGGAAGTGGCTTGTATCAAAGGCTGAATAGGAAGCTGAAGCAGTCCTTTCTTACTCATAGAATCTTTTTGAAGTATCAGGAATTACCAAGCTAAATACTCTTACTAAATGAGACAGGGTCAAAGGCCACTTCCTGACTTGAAATAATAGGGGAAAACTAGAGGAAGTTTCCAATCCAAGATTCTAATAATCTGCAGCCTGTTGGCCATCAGGCCCAGTGATTTAGCAGAGTACTCATTGCCTTCCCATCTTCAATGTCCTGCTGGGATGCAGACACCCAGTCTTCTGCTGCTGCCGTTTTCCCTGGCCTTCAGAGAGAGGAGTTTCTGAATGTAGTCTTTCTAAAATCACCCTAAAGGTCCTGACATCAGAAAGCACTTGCTTAAAGTCAACCAGGTGTTGGAGGTGGTACTCTTGGAGCCAGGGAGTGTAGGTTAAACTGTCAGAGAGGGTTAGCTTCCATTGTTGGTGTTTCTCACTTAGGCAAATTATCCTGTGCAGAGCTCTCTTGCTGTATAACAGAGCCAGCTGGAACCTTGTTAGAACTGCAGACAGAGTGCCAAAGCTGAACAGTCAAAGAGTTTTCCACCTCTTACTGATATCTTTGGATGAGCAAATACTTTGCAGATCCCCTCCTTTTAGCTGCATGGATGTTTATTCTGGCTGTGTGTGTCATTTTTGTGGTGGGTTCTTTCCCCACTAACAAGCTGACATGTCAAATTGCAGAGTGCAGCCATTCAAGTTTGTTTCACTGATGAAAATCATGAGCTTCCCTTTCCCCATCAGGAAACTCATCTTGATTGATCTGTTTTGTGCTCTCACAACTCTTAGCCTTTCAGAATTGGCTATGTTAGGATTTCATGTGGACATCTCCACTGCTACAGTGTAAAGCTTCATGACATTTTCCCAGCGCTTTAGTAACAGAAGTTTGGAGATAGGGATGGAAAACAGTGGCACTCTGACTGTATGGCTTGCAAAAACTATTTGTGGATATTCCTCTAGCATAATTTCTCCAATTTGTCATTAGGAGTTGGTACCTTTGTGCTGGAGGAGGGTGGATAGGAAGTTGGGGTTTAAGGCCTGTGCTGAGCTGGTGTGATGGGTTTGAATCTTGTATGTCTGGTTCTGTCTCTTCTGTGCCACTGCTTTCCGTGCAGCTCCAGCTCACATTTGCACTTGCCTCTGCTTTACAGGTATTCTGAGTTTTGATTACTGTTCCTGAGTATAACGTGGATTTTGCATGAGTAGTGGTCTTAAGAGGCTGAGGAAGGGTGAGGAGAGCTGAGCAGGGGAACCCATTACCACCATGTATCTTTTTTACATCTTTGCACTTATATCTACATTACAACAGTACCAGATGACTCTGTGCCTGAGTACAATTTCATCTTAAATATGACAGTTCAGTAATGTATGCTTTGCCAGGGCATTAATTCATTGCTGAGTCAGGAGAGAAATAGTGCTTCCTTTTATATGTTGCATTCTACAGGCCTCTTGTCTAAATATTTGCCTTCATTGGCTTTGAAGTTATTGCTTAATAGAGGGAGATCTTGTGTGTACACATGAAGTAAATTGTTTGGTGGAAAGTTGTTTTGTTTTCAAGTGTTTGAAACATTGCATGCAAATGCTTCATGGACATCTGGTGTCAAAAAGCATGGTCATATCTTACAGAAGGTTGACCAGGTAGGTGACAGAAAAAAATAGGTCTATTCCATTCTAGTTTATTCTAATTTTTTAAACATATTTTTAACCCTGAGGTTTAACCCTGACTGTGTTTCACTTTTTAGTTTGTGTCTCCTGCTGAGGCCTGCACTTCTCCAGGTTAAACAACCCCAGGTTCCTCAGCTGTTCCTCACCAGCCCTGTCCTCCAGACCCTTCACCAGCTTTGTTGCCCTTCCCTGGACACACTCCAGCCCCTCAATGTCCTTCTTGGAGTGAGGAGTCCAAAACTGAGGTGTCACCTCACCATTGCCCAGGACAGGTGCAGAATCACTACCCTGCTCCTGCTGGCCACACTATTGCTGATGCAGGCCAGGATGCTGGTGGCCTTCTTGGCCACCTGGGCGCATGCTGGGTCATGTTCAGCTGCTGTCATCCAGCACCCCCAGGTCTTTCTCTGCTGGCCAGTTGCCAGCCACTCTGCTCCCAGCCTAGAGTGTTCATGGGGTTGTTGTGACCCAAGGACAGGACCTGATCTCGTTGAACCTCATTCCATTGTCCTCAGCCCAACCAGCCAGTCCAAATCCTTTTGCAGAGCCTTCCTGGCCCTAAGCAGATCAACACTCACTCCCACCCAATTTAGTGTCATCTGCAGACTTCCTGAGGGTGCCTTGATCTCCTCACCCAGGTCACTGATAAAGATATTAAACAGAACTGGCTCAAATACTAAGGCTTGGGAACACCACTGGTGACTGGCCACCAAGTGGCTTTAACTCCATTCCACACCCCTCTTTGGGCTTGGCTGTCAACCAGTTTTTAACGCAGAGAAGCATCCACCCATCCAAGTCATGAGCAGCCAGTTTCTGCAGGAGGATGCTGTGGGAGATGGTGTCAGATGCAGGAGGTGTCATCTCTCCAGATGTGACCCAGAAATTTCAGTCTACTTGAAGCAAGTTGATTCCTGATTCCAAACAATGGCTAATGCCAGTGATGTCTGAAGGAGTTTCCTGGGCTTTACTACTTTGTGAGGAGAGGATGAGTGAGACCCAGCAAAGCATTACTGTTATTACCTTTATGTTCAGTGTAGCTGTATCATGCTTACAGTGTTTGAAAAGGCAGCAATGAAACCACTTCACCTGCATGCAGGAGCTGGACTGCACTGGAGAACATTTAAAATCTATGATCATGGCTAGTCAGTGTTTGTAGCATAAAGACCTTTTGGGACCAGAGAAAATCAGTTTGTTTTTTACTGTGTGCTGGGATGCTGTCTGCTAAGAAGCACTCTTGGCCTTACTGGCTCAGGAAAAGCTTTGCCCAAACCTTTGCAGCCTATTTTCAGTAGGATGGAAGTGGCTTTGTAGCAGTGTGTCTGATAAGCCTGGGCTTGAATGTGGGGAGAGAGGAAGGTAGTCTGATCTCTGTGAGAGTCAAAAGTTGTTTTGAAAGCAAAGGCATTCCCCTGAGCTGCAGTGAAGGGGTGGTGAAAGTTTGTCAACCTGAAGGAAAATGGAGTTGTCACTTTGTGTTTGATCACTCAACCATTTGGGAAATGTCAAGAAGTCCTAATTAGCAGCAGCGGAAAGAGGGAAGTCATTTGAACTCGTAGAACTGCAATCAGAGTATTAACTCTGCCCCAGTACCAGTCTATCTTAAAATATCAACAGAGAAGAAAATAGTTCTTTTTTTTTCCCTCAAAAAAACCCCTTGGTGTTTTTGTGCAGAACCTCAAGGTATGTCAGAAATCAGCAATGGGCTGTGGTGTTTGTCTTCACTGTGTTTGTGGTTGGCCGTGCTGCAAGCTGCAGAACTCTGGGTTTCTCCAGTTTTTGTAGACACTTGTGTGTGCACAGTGTGTTTGAACAAGGGATCCATGGCTTAAAGCTGTTGTGTGGCCTCTGCTCTCAACAGGTTCATGCTATTTGCTACCTTGTGCAGAGCCATCTGATCGTGGGTGTTCCTCCTGCTGATCCAGAAGCAGTCACTCAGCTGCCTTTGTGTTAAACAAGCGCCTCTGATCACATCCAAAAGCCATCTTGCTGGCAAATAATATGAATAATGCTTAGAGCAGAGCACTGCTTAGCATGAGAGGATGTAAAACTTGAGACAGAAACCCAAGTAGAAGTGGCAGTTCCCAGTGACTGCAGAAATTGCAGCCCTTCTGATTGTACAAAGAAGTGAGTTGGGGCTGCTATCACCGGTTGCCCTGGAGGAAAATGAGTGTGTCTGTGTATTTCTAAAAGTGGGGTGCTTGAAAAAGTTGCTGGTTGGAGACTAGAACTGAAAACTTTTGTTTGTTTGTTTGTTTATTTCTAGTGCTTGGATCAAAGTGGAGCAGCTGAAGCCTTATCACCCTCACAAAGAGGAAATGATAAAGATTAATAAGGGTAAGCGCTTCCAGCAAGCTGTGGATGCTGTAGAGGAGTTTCTTAGAAAAAACAAAGGCAAGGACCAGGTGAGTGGGCTCTTTGTGCATCAAAACAAATCTTGGCATGAATGATGGTCAGATGTGAAAGGAGTTTGTTGCCTCTGGCAAGCTGAGGGGTGGTTTGTTTCCATCCCTTTGGGTGTTTTTGGGGTTTTTTCCCCCCTTTCTTCTTCCCCATTCGGTCTTGTTTGGCGGTTAAAAAAAGCGGTGTTAAACTAATGGAGAAACGGAAGAGGCTAAATGACCTGCTTATGATGATGTGATAAGTCAGTCTTAAATCTTGGGCTAGAGTTGCAAACTTTGGTAGGTTGGAAGGACATAATAAGTGCAGGCACTCCCAGCAAGTCTTCCGAGCAGCTTGTTCTGTCAGTTGCTTACTGAAGCTGACCTGTTTTTGCAGAACTAACCAGGAACTTCACTCACCGACTTCAAAGGGCTAACAAATACCTAGTTTTCAAGTTACTGTGCTGTCGGTTTGCTCCACAGTAATCAAGCACAGTCCTTCCCATCCTTGGTTTTGCATGAAAATCATTCCAGCTCTTCTCTTCTTTCCTTACCATCTTGTATTCTGTAATCTCTCAGGCGTCTTCCCATAACTCCAGCGAAGAGAAGAATCGTCGTAATTCCAGCGAAGAGAGGGGCAAGCAGTCTGCTGGAGAGGAGAAACGCAAGGCCAGTTTGTCTGAAGGGAAGTTGAAGAAGGGCACAGGGGAAGGCAAAAAGAGGGGCTCTTCTGTTTCGTCAGAGAGAGGATCAAAGTCACCTTTGAAAAGAACCCAGGATCAGAGCCCCCGAAAGCGGGGGCGTCCGCCCAAGGATGAGAAGGTTTGTGTCGTGCATGTCTGCCAGTGCCCTCTGCAGATGGACTCCAGGGTTGACTGGCACCTTGACTGGCAGGCCAGCAGGAAGAGTCAGTTCAGTGGCAGGTTTTTAAGCTGTTCCTTGTGTTGATCCTTCCTGTAGTTTTTACCAGCTAGTTGTTCCGAGTGGCTCTATTCATATCCTTGAGAGGGCGCTGAGAGATGCATCGTGAGACTCCGCCTTTCATCTTGCCGTTCCTCAAGTTCAGTTGGTGTGGGCAGGATTAGTGAAGAGGTGTGGGGTCTTCATCTGATTCCTGACTACTTCTATCTCACATACTTTGGATGAGCAATTAGAGGTCACTCAGCTTCACTCTCAGTACTTAGAGAGGGTGGGGTATTCTTAAGGGTTAGGTCTTAAAGAAGAGATTCTTGTAGCCTAGAGAATCCACCGGAAGAATTCATCATACTGGTTTCAGCATCTCTGGTGTGTATTTCCATCATCCATTATGAAGGTCCAGCCTTGGAACATTATTATTTTATCCCCAATATTTCCCTGTTATTTCTGGAGATTCAGGTGGCAATAATAGCCACCAGTGCTTTGTTTTCCCCCATCTGGAGTTCCAGCCTTTTTTATTTCTTGTGGAACTCATTGTTGTGGGCCAGATCTTCCTTTCCAAATGGATCATTATTTCAGTGGATTATTTCAATGACCATGCTCCATTCAAGACTGCACCTGAAGACCATTGGGAGACTTCAGCCTGCTTGCTCACCTGTGCTTCAGAGGGATCACATCGTGCCGTGCTTCACAAACTTGCTTCCGGTGTTCTTCAGGATGCAAGTCAAGACAGTAGTCCTTCATCTCCAAAACTGTGAATGGATTGTCCTTCGTTGGTTGAAGAGCAAACTTTCTTGATGCAGTGAAATGAATCTCATCATCTCAGATACTAGCTCTGAAGGAAACACTGGCTTTTTGTTAGAGCCAGCTTCTGTTTAGTCAGGCTGTCCTGTAGAGCCCATCAGCTTCTGCTGATGAAGGAGGGGAGGAGTGGGATACCTATTTGTGAATTCCTACTAATAATTACAGAACTTGTGACTTGACTGATACAGGAAAACATTTCACCAGCAACATACTTTCTCCTTTCAAAGTGTCTTGCATGTCATATCTTCACATCCCTGTTACAACAAGCCACCAAGCCTATTTTGATTTTTTTTTTTTCCCACTTGAAAAATACTTCTGTATCTCTGAGCTAGATTAATTTCAGAATTGATCAAAACTAATGGCTGGGAGAATCCTGATTGTGCTGACACGTGGTGCGCTTCGGTTTTGCTGCATTAGCTACCTCTGGGCATCAGAGTGCTTTTGAGAGAGCTGATTGTAGTAGCAGAGATTATTTTACTGGCAAATTGCAAGTGGAGTAGTTTCAAACAAGTTTATCACAAATAGGTGGCCAGCTGTGTGATAAATGTCTGGCCACAGACCATGAAAATAGGCAAGCTAATGCAGGAGAGGAGCATGATAGCTTCTGGAAAGTAAGGTACTGACAAGGAAATCAATTGCAATGGAAATATACCACTGCTGCCTTAATACTAATTCTCAGCCTGTGAAATAATTCAGAAAAGTCTTTTCTTCCTCTTTTTTCTTGGTTTTCATAATACACCCAAATGGTTAGCCCTAGGGTAGAAAACATCTGTGTCGTTGTCCTGAATTACTGCAGGGTTGGGATTGGGTTTGTTGGGCTTGGGGTATTTTTTTGGCCCAATCACAGTCCAAATTCTGGCTTTCCAAGTAATGAGGATGGACAAAATTCAAGGATCTGGTTGTTGCTGAGGTGTGCTCTGTCTGGAAATGCTCTGTAGGCCTAGATGATCGTTCATATACTCTGATTTTTATGCTTGCATGAATGTTTTCAAAGGCCCAACATGATTTCATAGGCATCCGAGCAGTAGAGAATTTCCTGTGTAAGGCTCTCCCTAGACACTTGAGGAGTTGGAGCCTGATATCTAAAGTGTCCCTGCTGACAAATGAAATAATTTCATCAGAGCTGCCCCCAGGAGTCTTTACTTTTGTTACAAGCAGAACTCTCTTCTGGTGGGTCTGTGTGAACAACAAGCTACTGTGCGATTTCTGGGAGCGGTTTAGGAGAGGAGGTAGTGTGATTCCATTTCTGAACCTTCATTGCACTAAAATAACATGCCATGCAAGTCCTGCATGTTCTCCTCAAATAGCATAAGGCCCTAGATGTCTGGGGCTTACGGCATAAAGACCTATTTTAACATTACATATTATAGGGGGATTAGGCAAGATAACTTTTGATTCACTGATCAGTAAAAATCCAATGCATTAAGTGGTAGCATGGCGTTACAAATCGGGGCCTGTTGAGAGGATGGGACAGTCCACACATCCCTTTCTGTCTCCTGGATTCTGAAAACTTGAGCAGAGGTGGCTGTCAGCCTCATGCTTTGAAGGTTCTGTTAACAGGTAGGCTACTTTTTTATGGCAAAGGAGGATTTGAAGAGTTCAGACCTCTGACTCTGCTGATCTCCACTCATTCGTTTAGCTTTCTGCATCCGCCAGAGGAAAATGCTGGATCAAGTGTTCATTGCTTCTCTGCCTGTTGCATGATTACACAAGTGCAGTGATTCTTCTCACACCTGAAGAATGGATTCTCCCAAAGCCATAACTGTGGTTGAATTCCTTCGTTGGCATGTGTTATTCACCTCGCTTGTGCTGACAATACTCTGTGTTAAATATGAATGCTTCATGGAAAGACATGTGAAATGGAAGCCATTTGTAGTGCTTTTCAGAACTCTGTGTGTGTGCTCATATGATCAACATGCTGTGGCCAGCCACTGAGCCAGATTGTAAGCTCTTTCTGATCCTCCTTGTATCTCCTCAGGACCTCACAATTCCAGAGTCAAGTACAGTGAAGAGGGTGATGACTGGAACAGTGGCTGGATTTAAATGGCCACCAAGCGTCAGCGAGGTGAGAAACTTTCTAATGTTGTGATCTAGGAACTGAGTTTATGGCAGCAAATATAGAACCTTTTGTCTGGGCTGTAAAACAGTGAGATTCCTTCCTCCTGTAGGAACAAAACAAAACACTCTTACTTGGTCAAAGTGTAGTGTAACAAACCTAGACAACATCCTTCCTTCTCTGGGGACTTTCAAAGCCCACCTGGATGCATTCCGGTGTGGACTGCCCTAGGTGACCCTGCTTTTGGCAGGGGGTTGGACTCGACCTCTGGAGGTCCCTTCCAACCTCTAGCATTCTGTGATCCTGAGCACCTAAGAGGTACACTGGGAAGTGAGAGTTCAGTCCCTGTGGAACTGTTTGCAGATTCACATGCGCTGGCTTGTTTTTGATCTTCTTGTTTCAAAGGTGTTTCTGGGACTGGCTTCCCAGAGCTGGAGAAGCTGATGTGGATAGTCTCTTCCTGTCCGGATATGGGGTGGTTCCATTTGATTTCCCTTTTGAAACCTTGCATATTTGTGCATCACTACATAAGTGATCAGTGAAGCTGAGTAAGAGCAATGTGACTGGGCTAGCACACGTGGTGCTCACTGAGGAGCTGAGATATCTGGGCCAGTGGCCCTTGTTGCTGTTAATATGGATTTACCTAGTATGTGACAGCGCTAGGTGTAATCTCCAGCCAATTCCCAGAGTACTCTTCTAAGGAGTTCCTTGAAAGCTGGAAAGGAAATGTTTTCATTCCCTTGGAAAGAGCAGGATGTGAGATCTCTTAATCTTGTTCATAATCTTTGGTTTTCCTACAGATGTCCAAAAATGAGGAATTTGGCGTGAATGCCTTTGGTTTCGTGAATGAAACACAATGCAAACTGCTTAACTGAAACAGGCTGCTTTATATAGCTGATACATTTTATATTGTCCACCCTAAGCTATTCTCATGCAGCTTGAGAGAACAAGGAGATTGTGCTGTGGTTGCTCAGTGACTCTGGGAATGTTTCTGAGCCTGTACTTTCTCTATTTGTAGCCTGTGAAGGACAGCGATCCACATTTTCATCACTTCCTGCTGAGCCAGACAGAGAAGGTGAGCATTTAGCTGCTGGTATGTCTAAGTTGGCATCCTGCCCTTTGCTGAGATTAAGCATGAGGGGATGTGAAATTCTGTTCTTTAGGGGCTAGCAGCAATTAGATTCTCACATGCAATTTTGTAGGTCAGTTACTTCCTAACCATAAGGTTTAAAGAGATTTAGCACTGAGTGCAATGAATAGTTGAAGTAAATAAAAATATCTAGCAGCAGGGTTTGACAGCTCTGTTGTAGTAAATTCTGTGGATTGATCATGGAGGGGTAGGAAAAGTTTGGAGTTTTTTTCTGTTTAAATACCCTCTTGTTTGTCTTTGGTTGTCCTACTCATTCCTTCATCTGCATTTAGTTGTCAATTAACTGAATGTGGCAGGGGAATTTCCAGCACCAGAAAAGCTCCATGTGAAATATAGCAAATCTATCTCCTGAGAGTCAGAAGCCTTGCAGGATTTTGTCTTCAGCAGTGAACACCAGGAGGGGAAGGAAAGATCAAATTAAATGGAAAAAATATTTGCTTCTAGCTGAGAGTCTGGGTAGAGCCAGAAGGATTAAGAGCAGTTTTATTCTAGATGAGCTCACAATAAAAGCAGCATAGGAGGGAGCAGTCTTCACCTTAACATTTGTTGAAAGCCATGTGCCTTCTCATGGTAACAAGGAGGTTTTGCTTCCACAGTTACACTGGCATACTGAGCAGAGACAAGGCAAGGTGCTCCACGGCAGGCTTTAGAGTTCTGTTCTCTTTGGGCCAAACGTGAGACTAGGAAGGCCCTGGGTCCTTGCCTTCAGAGGAGCCTGTTATGTGAACTGCAGAAGGGAATTTGTAGTAGCTGTGTCATAAGGCAGGCTGAAATGTTTGGGCAGGATGGGAAAGGAAGAGCTTAGTATGTTGGAATAGATTTTTATCTTCTCCCATTGAGGGAAGCTTTAGAATTCTCCTGCTGTGCAGATGGTAGTGGGTAGGTGAGGTGCCTGTTTCTGTGTGACAAAGTAATTAGCTCAGCAGCGCAAATCGGCGCTGTCCTTGCCTTGAATGCTTTGTCTTCTCCATACAGCCAACTGTCTGCTATCAAGCCATCACAAAGAAGCTGAAAGTTTGTGAAGAGGTAAGGCAGATCTTAGTTTTGATGGATTTTCCTTACTGTCATGAGGACTTGCAGTTCCTTCAGAGCTGTGCACTGTATTTTTTTTTTTTTCCTTTTCCCTCCCTTCCTCCCCCTCCCAGGAAACAGGATCCACCTCCATCCAGGCAGCAGACAGCACAGCAGTCAATGGCAGTATCACACCTACAGACAAAAAGTAAGATCTCCAACGCACTTCAGCCATTTCCCTTCCTTTTTCTCCTTGCCAGCTCATACATGCAGCCATTATCCAGCTTGTCACTGAGAATAAATAAACCTAACGTTTCCCTCTAACCGCAGATCTTCTCTGTCCTTGTGTGAAATTCTGATTTGGGGGGCAGGGGGAAGGGAGGCAGCTAAAAACGGGGGCTCTGCAGTAGAAAAATTCAGAGCAGGACCTGATCTGGATACACTTGCAATTCAGGACTTTTCTGCAGTTGCCCTTTTGCTGTAGGGCAGAGTATGGAGCAGCAGTGTTTGAGTGCTGTGTGAGGCAGGAAGATAAAAGGGTATCTTTCTCCAGTAGTGCCTGGCAGTTGGCTGGGGTTGTTTAGTCATTCTTCTGAGCACGTAGAAGACAAGAGGAAGAGGGAGGCGTGTTCTCCCAGCACAAGAGCCTTGCTGTGTAGCATGTGAGCTTTCTGGTTTCTTCTAACACACCCCCCTTCTCCTTTCTAGAGTGAGAGAAGCCTAACTTGAGCTTCCTGTTTCACTCTGTAACTTCCGCTCTGTTCAAATTGAGTTCAGGCCACAGCTTGCTGTTTGCCGTTGGGGTCGTTTTCATGGGATGTCAGTTCTCAGCTGTACTCCAGGGGCACCAAAATAACAATGAAGCTGTTCAGGTAAAACAGTCTCTCAGGAAAGCGTGGCTCAGAGGTGGGTTGGGAGAGAGAGAATATCTTCTGTGTTTTGGAGCCTTCGAAATAGGTGGACCTTGTTTGGCCTGCTTAAGGAGCCTATGGAGACTTGCTCTGACCTGTCTAAACTAGTTTGCTCCGACAAAAAAGCAGCCTGGCTAGCTGGGAGAGGGCAGGTGGCTTGCAAAAGCCACAGCGCATCTGTAGTGTGGCTGATTCTGAAGAATTGACTGGGGAATTGCCAGGCAGGTTTCCTGGTGAAGTTACATCAGACGGTAATTGAGCTCTTCGCTGTCTCCCACTAGAGCTGTGGGTTCGGTGTGAAGCTAACTGCAGATGTATAAGATCCTTGCAGCAGCGACTGCAAGCGAATTCCTCTTGCAAGTAGCTGTAGGGATGAAACTTCTTGTCTTTTTCTGGAAGTGGAGAAGGAAAACTTGCCAGCCTCGAGGGGAGGAGGGAGAGGCGTGGGGGAAGGCAGCACGTATCTGGGACCATGTTGTTCCTACTTGTGCTGTCCTATCCTGGCCTGTTTCTTCCTTCCTGCCTCTGTCCAAAATTGCAGCTGTAGACTGGTGACTGCATCTCTGCTGTGTGTGTGGTGCTTAGCCCAGTAGTCTTTGCTGGATTTATCAAAGTCAGGATTGTAATGTGTCATTCAGTAGCATAAGCAAGCCATCATACGTCTGACTTAGCTTAAAAGTCAGAGGGTTAATTAAGAGAAGCACTTGCTGATCTCTGAATGTTCCCTTCAGGAAGGCAGTGGCTGGCAGCAGAAAGCACAAGAGCAGCAGTTTTAAAACCAACCAACCCCTCCAAACGGGGGGGGAGGGAGGAAACAACAATAAAAAACCCAACAACAAGGAGGGAAAAAAAAAACAAAACACAACAGACCACCCAGACTTCAATATTTAGGTAGATTTTTGGAGCAGACTGGAGACTTTATTCAGGAAATGGTTAGGAATGCTTGATAAGCAAAACAAATACCAGCTTGCTGTTAAAGGTCAGTGGCTGCCCCTTCGAGCTGTGGCTGAAATGAAGCCTGTTTGGTTTTGTTGTGGGTTGGGACTTTTTCACCTGGTAATGCTCCAGGGTTTGCTCTTCATCATTTCCAAGATCATGAGAAGCTGACACCAGCTGCCTTTTGTTGCATTAATGTTTGTCTGTTCCCCTCAGGATAGGATTTCTTGGACTTGGCTTGATGGGAAGTGGCATTGTCTCCAACTTACTAAAGATGGGTCACACTGTCACCGTCTGGAACCGGACTGCTGAGAAGGTAAGCCCGTGCTTAAGGTACAGGTGATACTTCACCTCTCCTCAACAAAGAGGCCTGGAGTCACCAATCAGTGGTGCCTGGGAGAGTATACCAAAGTGGTAGCCACTTTGGACTACATGAAGCTGTGGTCTGTCCTGGTATGGTCGCTTTTATGTGAGCAGTCCCCGCCCCATTGCCATGCTGTATGTGAGAGAGTTGCCAGAAGAATCACAACCTTATATGTGTGTTGAGGAATGCAATGTAAAGTGCCTCTGTAAATGCTGCTGATGTAAATAGTCAAGCCATTGTGTCATGGAGCTGGACAAAAAGAGCAGGTGCTGGGGGCTGATCTTTGCAGCAGTGTGGTAAGATGCAGTGCTTGACCACAGCTTCATCTACACATCCATTGCTCTCTTCATGCTGCAGTACCAAAAGTTCTGTTGAAAACTTGCTCTGTCATAAAACCAGGGTGAGAAGGGTTTCATAGGTATATTCAAAGTGAAAATGGAGCTTACATTAAACCTGTGTTCTAGCTAGTGTTACTCTGTAGTGGAGAAAGAAAAGGAGGTAACTTGGGGAGACATGGTGCTGGAATAGAACAGAACACAACACAACACCTCCAGTGATGGTGACTCCACCACCTTCCCGGGCAGCCTATTCCAATGGGCAATCACTCTCTCTGTGTAGAACTTCTTCCTAACATCCAGTCTGAACCTCCCCTGGTGCAGCTTGAGACTGTGTCCTCTTGTTCTGGTGCTGGTTGCCTGGGAGAAGAGACCAACCTCTGCCTGGCTACAACCTCCCTTCAGGTAGTTGTAGAGAGCAATAAGGTCGCCCCTGAGTCTCCTCCAGGCTAAGCAACCCCAGCTCTTCAGTCTCTCCTCATAGGGCTTGTGTTCCTAACCCCTCACCAACTTTGTTGCCCTTCTCTGGACACGCTCCAGCAAGTCAACATCCTTCCTAAACTGAGGGGCCCAGAACTGGACACAGTACTCAAGGTGCGGCCTAACCAGTGCAGTGTACTCTCTGTAGTAGAGAAAGAAAAGGAGGTAACCTGGGGAGACATGGTGCTGTAATAATATTGTGGAAGATCAGAGACAAGAAAGGCAATGTGGTTCCTTTGTTAAAAAGGATGAAAAGATTTTTAACTGCAAAAGATGGGTGGTATGAGGGTATGGAGTAAGAAAGTTAGCATTCTGAAGCTGCAACCTGCTAAACCACCCTTCTCAGTCTCAGCTGTGCATATTCCTGCTTACTTTCCAGTAATACCTTTTGCATTTTCTGTTTACCAGGTGTTTTTTGCCCCCTCAAAACTCACCCAAAACTCACCCCCTCTCTCCCCCAAAACTCACAGCATTCAATCTCTTCTTTCACCTAAGCATTCTCTTTTCCTCTGCCTTTCTTTCAAAGTTCTTCACTTGGGATTTCAGCAAATCTGCAAAAGAGCCCCTTTTGTGTGTGGACAAAGCGAGAGAAGGCACCCCACTTGCTGTGTCATTAATACACCTGACTCCTTTTCAGCTTGGTGTAGCAGCTGAGTTTGTCGCAGCAAAGTGCTAGGGGACCCATTTGCTCTGTACTTGATTTGTCTTACATTTGAATTTGTGACTTTTGCAGTGTGATTTGTTCATCCAGGAGGGGGCGAGGCTGGGAAGAACCCCCGCTGAAGTTGTCTCCACCTGTGACATCACCTTTGCCTGTGTATCAGATCCAAAAGCAGCGAAGGATGTAAGGATTAGCTCTTACTTTACCTCCACCAGCTAGACTTCAAGACATTGCATGCCAGTTCTGATTCCTGCTAACCGTGGTGACATGGGTCAGTGTAGATGCTGGGCAAGTGCAGCTATTTCAAAATAAATGTGCCAACAAAAATCCTGCTCTTGAAAAATAATAATCCTGAGGGGTAGGTTTTGATAGCCCTCTAGAATTCTGCCACCTGAACTGCTGTCCTGCAGGGTTGGAGTTTCTCTGCAGACACCCTATTGCTTTACCGCTCTTCTGTTCCCCACAGCTGGTGCTGGGTCCGAGTGGGGTGTTGCAAGGGATTCGCCCAGGGAAGTGCTACGTGGACATGTCCACTGTGGATGCAGATACAGTGACAGAGCTGGCCCAGGTAATCACTTTGAACTCAGCTCCTAACATCTGTGATTCAGCAGCAGCGCTGTGCTACTTCTGGTTTCAGACAGTAAGCTGTTTATAGTAAAGATGCTTCTGGAGATTTCTGGGCTCCTTTCAGGAGATACTCAAGTTCCAGGCAATTAAGACAGAGTGAACTGTCAGCTCTTGACCAGCAAAGCCTGTAGGTTTGGCAGGGCTATTAGCTGGCACCAATGCAGAGAGTCAGCCAAGCTTTGATCCCTAAGAAGTATTTGTAGCCAGATGTGTACTGTGGCAAACTGAAGGGCAGGGTGCTGGATGAATAAATGTCCTTAAATTGGTAAATCTGCTTATTTTAGGTGTTATGGCTGGGGAGTAAGAACACCTTCATCTTTCATTTAGTAGAAATAATATTATGGAGGATTTCTGTAGAAGTGTTCTGATTCTTTCTGGTGTGGTATCTGTGATCTCCTCTTTGGCACCTCGATCGATAGCATTTGTCCTAATGACAGTGGTGTTGCATGGGGAGAGGGAGCTAGTTTTGGTGAAGATTTAAGGAGACATACTGGTGATGCAGTAGTGGGACATGAATTTGGACAATGAGTGATACATATTAGTAACTCTCTGCCTGAAGAGATCTGTCAAAGGCATTTCTTCTGGGGGAAATACTGTAACAGTCAAGCTTCTGAGATTCCTACCTCAGATGTACAACTCTGGCACTGGTTCTGTGGCCTTCACAGTGTGCCATGGCAAGAGCACCTCAGCTGACTGCTTAAAGCATGCTTGCTAGTGATGGGTGAAGGAAAATGCTGCTGGCATGTGAAGGCAACTTTTGGTCTCAAGCACCCTTTGCAGGATTGAAGCACCAGTGCTTTTCTCTCCTGTTTTTATGTCTGAGCTATTTGTTCATAGGATGGTTTGGGTTGGAAGGGACCTTAAAGATCATGCAGTTCCAACTTCCCTCTGTGGGCAGGGACACCCAGCCCTTCGACCAGGTTGTTTAAGGCCTCATTCAACCTGGTCTTGAACACTTCAAGGAGGGGGGAGCAGCCACAACCTCCCTGAGCAACCTGTTCCAGTATCTCACTAACCTCACTGGAAAGAATGTCTTCCTCATCTTCAATATAAATCTCCCCTCTTCAGCTCAAAGCCATTGTCTCTTGTCCTATCACTACAAGCCCTTGTCAGAAGTCCCTCCCCAGCTCTCCTGTAGCCCCTTCAGGTACTGGAAGGCTGCTCTAAAGTCTCCCTGGAGCCTTCTCTTCTCAAAGCTGAAGAGCCCAAACTCTGTCAGCCTGTCACCGCAGGGGAGGTGCTCCAGCCTCTGATCATTGTTCTGCTTTTAGATTCTGTCTTTGGGGACAGGAGTGCCCTAAACAAAGCTGTTGCTGTGCTGCCTACTCAGCAGCAGTGCCTGCTGTTCATGCACAATTAACCAGCCCTACTCTTTTTGCAGGTGATAGTGTCCCGGGCGGTCGCTTTTTGGAAGCCCCAGTCTCAGGAAACCAGCAGCTGTCCAACGATGGGATGCTTGTGATCCTAGCGGCTGGCGACAGGGGCTTGTATGAGGACTGCAGTAGCTGCTTCCAAGCAATGGGGAAAACCTCTTTTTTTCTAGGTAATTAAAACACAAAGGGCCTGAGAGCAGTTTCCCAGTGCAAGGACTAGGAGTTCATAGAATCATAGAATCAATCAGGTTGGAAAAGACCTCAGAGATCATCAAGTCCAACCTATTACCTAATAGCCAACACCTCCTGACAACTAAACCATGGCACCAAGCGCCACATCCAGTCCCTTTTTGAACACCTCCAGGGATGGTGACTCCACCACCTCCCTGGGCAGCACATTCCAATGGCCAATTACTCTTTCTGTGAAGAACTTTCTCCTCCCCTCAAGCCTAAACTTTCCCTGGCTTGAGACTGTCTTCTTGTTCTGGTGTTGGTGGCCTGGGAGAAAAGACCAACCCCCTCCTGGCTACAACCTCCTTTCAGGGAGTCGTAGAGAGCCATAAGGTCTCCCCTGAGCCTCCTCTCCTTGCAGCAAGGAGTCTGGGAGGTCTGTGTCATCTGTGTCTTGTCTCCTTGGGCAGTATGGGAAGCTGGCCTGTTCTGCTGGAGCTTGGCCAATTTCAGAGACTCCAGCCTAAGTTTTCTTTTTTGAATGCTGGTTCGTTTTGGAGGATCCACATTGCTTTGTATTATTTTCTGTCATTCTTTGTTATGATTTCTCTCTTCTTTTTGAGTGCTTGGAAAATGGGTAAGTTTTCTGAAGCCTTCAGGGAAAGGGAGAGGTGCCAAGTGCTTGATATGGAGGGTCCAGTAGTGTTAATATTGTGTGGGATGGGGGAGCAAGGCTGCTGTGTCTCTTCTGGAGGAAAGGCCAATGGTATGTCTCACTCTCAGGTGAAGTAGGCAATGCTGCCAAGATGATGCTGATTGTGAACATGGTCCAAGGCAGCTTCATGGCAACGATAGCAGAAGGACTAACTTTGGCTCAAGTGACTGGCCAGTCCCAACAGACCCTTCTGGATATCCTCAATCAGGGACAGCTTGCCAGCATCTTCCTGGACCAGAAGTGCCAAAGTAAAGTTCTCTTCCATTGTTTCTTTGTTGGTTTTTTTTTATATAGGACATTTGTCACAGCCTAGCAGCATTTCAGATAATGGCAAAAGGGAGGCAATAACCATTCCATCTTCATCAGCCTGGGATGCTGGGTGTTTTAAGCATTCTGGAAATGAAGAGCTGACTTCCATTCCTTCCCTTTCATAGCCAGGGCTTCTGAGAATACACTCCAAGTTCTGCATTATCTGCAGCCTGCTTAAGATTTGAGTTCACAGTGAAGGTTTTATTGGGGCAGGGTAATAGATGAAATGGAGGGCAAGCTGCTTAGAAATGTGAGCTCACTTTGTCACTGGGCAATAGGCTGTGGCCAGATGAAGATAGAGAGCAGAGAAACAGAAGAGCTAAAAGCAGTGTTCCTGGTGATCAGCATGGGAAAGGGAAGCTTGATGTTGAATTGCATGCCCTTGCAGCATGGGCTTGGTTTACTTTTGTCATGCTTATTTTTTGCACACATTCATATTGACAGATATCTTGCAAGGAAACTTTAAACCTGATTTCTACCTGAAATACATACAGAAGGATCTTAGATTAGCTATTGCACTGGGCGATTCTGTCAACCACCCAACTCCCATGGCAGCTGCTGCCAACGAGGTAAGAGCTGTTCAGATGTGTTACTCAGCATTTCTTCAATAGAGCCATTTGTCAAGAAGAGGCAAAAATCTAAGAATGACATCATCCCTAAGACAAGGGAACAGTAACTGAAATACGTTCTGGCTAGGATGGAATTGGATTTGTGTTGATTGTAGAAGGCCTCAGAATGTCAGATCAGTAAACACAGATGGCCTTGGCTGGACCTGGTGCATTCTGATGTGCACTGTTCTAACTACTTGACACACTGTGCAGTTCTCTTGTATGCAGTGCAGCAGAGAATTTTTTTTTCTGCTGCAGAAAGGCTTTGCACAAGAGTAGGCACTGATACTTCTCTGATTTCTTTTCTCTAGGTCTATAAAAGAGCAAAAGCATTGGACCAATCAGACAACGACATGTCTGCAGTGTACAGGGCCTACATCCACTAGGCTGCACAGTTCTTACTGTTAATACTATGATTATTGATTAATATTATTATGATACTGGGTTTTAACTCTGGACCAGTCCATCTCTGTCTCTCCATTTCCTTTTATAAACAGACTTTGAGATCTGCCACGGAGGCAGCTGCTGTGGTGAGCCTTCCCCTCTGTGGTGGCAGAAGGTGGGGAGGAGGGGGCTCGGATTGCTGCAGTCTAATTAGGAAAATCCATGCCATGCACTGACAGTCATGGAACAGAACAGTGGCGGTTTGTTCAGAAGCTCTGAGGCAACTCTGCCAGAAATCTGCTGCTTGGCTGCTTTTATTTTCCTCTTTGTATGCTTGTCCAAGATGCTGTTTCTAATGATCCCTTTTCTCCTTTGCTGTGAAATAATGCGTGTGTTGGACCCTCTGCATTAAGGAGGCAGGTGACATACATCCCATCTACCTGTGAATATCATTAAAGTCCTTGGTCCCAAGTAAGGTGAGGAGCATTCCTGTTAATCAGCCACTGTTAGAGAACAAAGCACCTCCCATGGAGGAGAATGGCAGTTCCAGAAGGTAATGGGGTTGTATGCAACACTGTCTTGATTGTGTTTCTTTTTAAACTTCCACTTTCCCAGCACCTTGCTAGAGGAGTTCCTTGTACTGTTAAGAAGAACAGATTGCATCCATGTCTTCCCCTGTACAGACAGCTATAGCTTAGGACACACAAACGTACTGAAAATCAGAGAATGCCAGTGTAAATGAGCCTCCTAAAAGGCTTAGTCACATCTGCCCATCCCACACACAGCACTGGAGGTCGACGTGCTTGCAGAGAAAACTGCGAGAGAAACGCAGCCTGAAACCGGGCCAGAGATGCTTTGTTTGGGGAAGGAACAAACCTTAGGGTTGCTCCTGGCCTTAGCCTGTGTTGATTCACCTCTAGGTTCGGGTGAGGATGGGGGTGGGTGTTAACCCTTAGAATTACAAAGGTGTCTTGGATTGTAGCAGTGTCACAGGCAGAGCAATGAGTCTGAAAGAGGCAAAAAGAATGATTGTAGAGCCAAGAGACTGAGAATCCTGAGTTCCTTTCCACATGCTCTCTCTGTCTTTTCCATGATCATCAAATGTCTTAGCCTGTTTGTCCATCTCTAAAGGTGTGTGATGATTACCTACCTCACAGGGATGTTTTTGTGTGCTGATTACTACTCTTCATACATGTTAGATTTTCCATACATGTTCTTAGTGTTACTACCCTGGGTACAGCACTAGCACAGCATTAGATTCTTCCCTGTACCCATGACTCTGCTTGTGACCAGATACCAAATCCTAGAAAGACTGGTAGATAAAATGGGAGGCTAAGACCACTGCTGAGCTTTAATCTGGAAATGTGGGCCTTGAACTGTAGATGCCAAGGCTAGAGGGCAGAGATGCTCTCTGGTGTTGATAGCAGAGAAACCCAGAGTCCAAAGGATGCAAACAGAGTATGTTTGGTTGTTTTTTGGGGGGTTTGGGGGTTTTTGGTTAAATTGTTCTCAGTATTAGCCTTTTAGGAGGGTTCTTGCATTTTAGATTTGAGAGGTAGTAAAATGCCAGTAAGAAACTTGATTGGCCAAAATCACTTCAGTGGCATAATCTCTCTTAGGCTGGGATTCTGAGAGGAAGGAAAACAAATTCAAATTAAACCATGTGCTTTTAAATCCCAGAGTTCTGCTCTTCCCATCTTATTTTTCTAGGAACTTAATGGCTGTGTGGAGACATGTGCCTGTGAGTTAGGATTTCTTGCCCATCTTGCTTTGTGTAGCATAGGCTGCTTTGTTCAGGGGCATCCTGTTAAGAAACAGAGGAAGTATCAGACACTTATTGCAAACCATGGCATCTGATGCCCTCAGTGTACTTGGCTGAGTATGTCACCTCCCCTGTTCACTTGTACTTGTGGACTGATACCGTTATGCATTGTGTCCTGTGGAGAACATCTCTTAGATGTGTTGGCCATCACTTTGCCCTTTGTCAGTGGGATATGTGAGCAATACTAGTTACACATAAAACATTTTTGGCAGTGCAACTGTCATCCTGCATGTGGATGCTTATAGTAAAGGAACATGTAAGTACTCCAGGTAACCAACCATTAGCCTGCTTCTGACACACTTGCATTTCCCCCATCCAGATGTCCTTGGTTATCTCAGCTCTTAGTGCTCAGAAGTCCCTGGTTAAATACACTAGAGTTAAGAAATGACTCGTGTGAATTGTGTACTGATGGGATCTGAGGGAAATTGTGGTTTGGGGGCAGGAAATAAGATCACAGGTTTTATAGTGTTAAGAAATCTTTCAGGAGGAAGGGGCAGGTACTCGGATCCTGCTGAGAGTGGAAATGTGCTGACTTGTCCTTGACCTGTGCCTGTGGGAGGTCTCATGGGTCAGAGCAAAGGTAATGGAGGATCTCCCTCCTTTAATCTTTGTGGTGCCTCTGGATAGAGTGAGAACACAACAGGGGGTCTCAAGTCCTGTGATGTGCATTTCATAGTGAATTAAAAGCATATTTTTGAAAGGGAGAGCCACTCCCTGGGCAACTCACTGCTGCAGACTTTGTTTTCCAGAAATACTGTAGTTTTCAAAATGGAGATCTTTATTTATGTGGGAATGGAAGGTGCAGACTAGTTGAACACTGTAATTTATCCTGGGAAGGGATGGCTCCAGCTTTCTGGAGGGGCAGGTGGATGTTGAGTGGCTGGAGGGGTGCAGTGCTGCCCAGCCAGCTGGGCACAGATACTCCTGGGAGGGGCAGAAGGGAGACCAAGAGCTCTGAAGTGGATGTGAAGCGAGGAGGAGGGATGGAAGTGATGAAAGCCAGACTGTTTCAGATGCTGTGTGGGATTGGCTCCTGTCAGTCTCACTCAGATTCTTGTATTTATGTCTGTAGCCTCTGAAGATGGATCTTAATCTGTTCCTTGGCCTCAGATTTGGAGGAGGGAAGGGGGAGGGAAGCTGTAGATTGAGAGATGCTCTAATAAAACTGGCTAGTCAATGTCGTCTTAATATTGTTGACAATTCTGTAAAGTTCCTTTCTACGAGGATTTCTGTTTTAGCAATTTGCCTTTTGTTTTGTTTTGACTCCCTCCTTTTTGAAGAGAAAATGTGACACTTGTGAAAAGCTTGTAAGAAAAAGCAGTTTGTTTGTGGTTTGTTCCTTTTCTTTCCTCAAGGCTAGATCCTAGAGTTCCTTAAGGTTGTGAATTTTATTTTGCCTTGTTTTTCATTAACGTTTGTCACTCAGAATAGGATGTGTGAAGATGTTTAAATGGCAAAACCAAACATGATTCCTTTTTTTCTTTTCTCCTCCCCCCCCCTTTCCCCCCCCCCCCCCCCCTTTTTTTGGTGCAATTAACAAAAGCTACTGGCAAAAAGAATAAAACCTTTCTTGGTAACACAATGGGTTTTTTTTTTTTGTGGCAGTTTCTAAAAGCCTTTCCAACCTGTGTTTGTGGTATTGAAGAAATAGATGTGTTCCTCAGCCTTGAAAAATAAGAGTTGCTGAAAAGCAGCATTGTGCCAGGGAGCATTTTGGTCGTTGGAGGAACCTGATCTGCTCAGTCAGGCACTGAGGCAGACACCAAAGCTAAAAGCAGAACATGTAATCAGTGCTAAGCTCCCTTTTGTGCTCTGCTCTAAGGCTGTGACCAGATGGATTTTTCATGTTCACTGATTTTCAGCTGCAACCTTTAAAGAAATTTGACCAAGAGATGATGGACTAAAGGACCAAGGTCAGGCTCAGTGGGGCTCTGGGCAACCTGATCTAGTGGATGATGTCCCTGCTGACTACAAGGGGGTTGGACTGGATGACCTTTAGGAGGTCCCTTCCAACCCAAACCATTCTAGGCATTTGGGTAAATTCCAGCCTCCTTAGGCAGAGATGGCTTTGAGCATCTGAGCTGAGAGGAGGATGAAGACTTTGCTTTATAATTAAGAATTGCTGAGAGCTGGAGGTCCAGGAACTTTCTGGTGTTGATGACTTCTTACATTATCAAAGTGTTGGTAGCCCAGTGGCCCAATTGCTCAGTCTGGAGCGCCCTTCCTTCTCGTGCTTGGGGTTTTTGAGGGCTAACAGCGGCAGGTGCAATTTCCCAAGACACAATGCTTTAACTGAAGTGTTTGCAAGCTCCAAAATGTTGCTTTTTCATGATCCAGGCAGCATTTCCTGTCAAAGAGCAGGTGTTCAGGTACTGAGACATAATGGGTTACTGCTGATTAATGGTGTTGCTTAATTAAAATGAATGACAGGTGCAGAAGTAAGGAAAACCTTAACTTTCAGCACTGACTAAAAGCAATGCAGAAAGTGCTGGAGCAAGGAGTTAGTTGTGGTCACAGCAGAAACTGCACTCCGGGAAGCTTTACCTGCGCTGTGAATGCGTTCCCTTTGCCAACCCACGTTGCTGATGTGTAGATGATGATGCTGTCTGCTTGGCCACCTCTTGATAGCTTTAACGTCACTATAGACTTACTTCAATTCCAAAATTTTGAGAAGAAAGGGGCGAGAGTAACAAAGCTTTGCCCGTTCTTGAGGGTTCTTGCCTGTAGGTCTGGTTTGTCTTATCCGCTCTGCAGTCGGCCATGGTCTGTAGTGCAACTCAACCTCCTTCATTTTGCAGCAGGTCCCGGATCTCCACGCTGCAGGTGTTGGCCGGTGCCGTTAGCGGGGCAGGGGGGACGCGGGGGGTCTCTGGCAGCGGCTCCTGCCGGCTCCCAGGCCCCAGCCTCCTCTCCCCCTGACGGCGCCAGTGACGTCACCCCGCCCGCCGCGCCTCCATTGGGCGGGCAGCCCCGCGCTGCCCAACCCAGCGCCGCCTGGGCCGCATTGCCGGGCGGGGCTGAGCCGCGCGGTGGGCGGGCTGGGGGCGGGGCCGGCGGCTCGGGGCGCCGCAGCGGGGCGGGGCTGCCGGTGGGATGGCGGCGGCGATGACGAGCGCGGCGGAGCGGGCGGTGCTGGTGAGTCGGGCAGGGGCAGCCTTGCTGGCGCCCCGCAGGCCCCTTCCGGCTGGCAGGGCCCGGGCCCGGGGAGTCATGTCTGTTGGCTGGTCTCGGGCAGCGGCCCGGCCGCTCTCTGCCGTCGGCTCCTGACGCCTCACCTGAGGTGCGCTGGGGGCCGCCTGGTGACAGCTGCGTAGTCGGGAGGCAGCCTTCGGCGGGCTCGCAGGGTAGTGCCTGGGCACCGGGCTGTGGGGCCAGGACAGGCTGTCGAGCCGGCCCCGGCCTCCGTTGCCGTGCTGCCCTCAGGCCCGCGGCAGGACGTGGTCTGCTCCAGACCCTCTTCCACTACGTTCATGGTCTCTGCTCTAGTGTCCTCTCCTTGGGCAGTACGAGTGTAGCTGCCGTGGGCCCCGTGTAAGTCCGGGACAAGTCCCTGCAGGAGCCAGTCCTGCTTACAGTAAACAGCGAAATGTGTTACACGACCTTGCTTTTGTCGCAGTCTGATACGGTGTTGGGTGGAAGAGCAGAGCTGGTAAAGGGCAGGCCTGTCAAAGCAGTTTTGGCTATTTGGTGAAGGTAGGAAACCTATGTTGCAAACCTCTCCAAGTGGGTCAGCTGCAAGAAGTAATGAAAGGTTGCTGTCTAGGGAGAGAATTTTAGAGATGCAGCCAGATTGGATGGAAGGCTGCACATGAAAACCAGATTTTTCTCGAGTTCATGTGATTGGGAATGCTGTGACTGGCCACTGTCAAAAATACAGATCATGGCATGTTAGAATCACCAAGTGTTGGGGCTTGGAAGGGATCTCCAGAGATCATCCAGTCCAACCATGTGCAACCTGCACTAGAGTATGTGTTTTGCCCTGGCAGGGGGATTGGACTCTATGATCTCTGGAGGTCCCTTCCAACCCCTAACATCCTTTGAGCCCCAGTGTAGTGTGCATGTGTAGTGCACAGACATAGTGAATGAACTTGACTTGGTGTGAAGGGGAAGATGTTTTGTTGTGGGGATGAAAGACCAGGGATGATGTGAAGGTGAAACATCTGTGTGTTGAGAGTGGGATAAAGGCTGCACTTTGCCTATAGGATTTTTGTTCCTTTGCAAACCTGGAGCAGGGCATTACAAGTAATGAAAGCAGGAGATCTGCTCTGTCAGCATGATGGCCAGAAACAAAAGCAGGTAGAAATGGTGGATCCTACACCCACACTGATTTGAAGGATAACAGAGATTCCTACCTAGGTTTGTTGTGTGTACTTGTTTTGGGTGAGCATCTGTGGAAACAAAACCTTCCTTCTCCTACTCTTTGTTCAGATAGGTCTTGCATAAGGTGGTGACACATAAGTCAGTTTCTCATAGAGAACAGGAACTGTCTAGCAGAAGAACCACAGGCTTGCATTTCTGAATTTATCACACCTTTGCAATTTTTCTGTGGGCAAATTGCTCAATTCCTTCCCTTCTAATACCTTCCACATGGACAGTTTCATCCCTTGTATAAGATAGTAAGTGGCAGTCTTTGTTGTTGTTATTCCTTGCTTTGCTTCTGTCCCCATTGCTCTCATAGTCTTCTGCATGAGATCTTATGGTTTAATGGGAATGCTTAGCTGTGGTTCTCCTTTCTGCAAGCTTCTCTGTGGCAGATTGAGACCTGAGGTGTGACATCATCAGATCTGAATTTGTTACTGAATTTCCCCAAGTGATTGGGAATCCTCAGCCTTTCTCTCCCACTACCCACTTTTCAATTTAGCTTGCTTTATTTTTAGGCTGCTGCTGCTGCATGGTCAAATGCTGTTGGAGGAAGGAGGAGCATTTTAGTTTTGTCTTTGTTTCTCACCATCTAATTGGCAGTAAATTTGTCTTCAAGCTGAGTCTGTTTTGCTCATGACTGTAGTTGGTAAGGATACCTCTCTGTATCTTGACCCACAAGTTTTTCATCTTACTTCATCCCCCTAGCATATTGAGGGCCAAGGTCAGCCCACTCCAGCAGCTTAAGAAGGTGCCCTGGATTCTGAAGCAGCAGGGTCTGTACTCTACTCTGAGGGCCACATCTAGTGCTGCCTGTTCTTCCCCGACTCTGTGATTGTTGGCACAGTGATTTGTGTGAATGCTGCAGCGTTAGAATCAAAACAAGAATGAAAATAATTCATTTTGGCTGTGGGGGAGAAGAAGAAATCTCTGAGATTAAGCATCACAGCCACAGCAATATATTTAGAACGTAAATAATTTTGCTGTGTGCCTGAGAGAATTATTTCCAGTGTTTGAATCCTAATGATTCCCCTTCTGTCTCTCCCCAACATAGGAGGAAGAATTTAAATGGCTTTTACAAGAAGAGGTTCATGCTGTTTTGAAACAGCTGCAAGACATTTTGAAGGTAAGGTTAATTTTGAAGTTAAGGTTAATTGGCTTCACCTGGCTTTGTGAGTGCCTTTGCTCTCCCATGTGGGAATGGTGGTAGTACATTTCCCCTGTAGGAACAAAACCATAGTAGAGGGTGCACAGAAAGGTCCATTGTGCATGCCTAGTGCTGTCCCAAGTGCTTGCTTGTGCTCTGATCTCAAAGACTTGCAGTAAAGCTGATTTCCAAGAGATCTCTCAATTCACTGTGAGGACTATGTGGTGTTCAAGAGGGGATTGGACATGGCACTTGGTGCCATGGTCTAGTCATGGGGTCTGTGGTGACAGGTTGGACTCGATGATCTTCGAGGTCTCTTCCAACCTTAGCGATACTGTGACTGCTTGGAAAAGGCATAGTGGAGGCACCCAGACCTCTCTGCATTTAGGCATTTACCTAAGACAGGAATACTTTCTGAAACACAGAATCTGGGTCTGCCTGTAACTGTCATGTGATGGTAGAAACAAGCCTGACAGCCTTTAGCTGACAAGCTGCTGCTTGTGCAGTAATGAGTAGTATGCAGTCTCCTCCTCTTGATGCACCCACTTCTCTTCTGGTACCTGCCCCTTTCCGAGGTGTGACGTGTTCAGCACCTTTTGGCAGCCTAAGCTGCTGTATTTAGCTATTTTCTAAGCAGCCAAAAGGGATTGTATGCAGGAGAGCTCAGCACTCTCCTGAGTCAGTTTTCTATAGGCCCAGCCCCATAAGGCTGTGAGGCTCTGATGGCAGTTGGTGTGTGGTACAAGTGCAGAAATGGGAAGGTGAGGAGTGGGTGCTGGAGAAGGTTGAAGTGCTGTAGTGTTGACCCAGGATGTGACTCGGTAGCAGATGACAGTAACTATGTGTATTCATAGTATCTGGTTTTAAAGAGTTTGTTACAACCTTAAGGGTGAAACATGACCTAAGACCAGCTACCAGCCCCTAGAACCAGTCAGGAGCTGGTTTCCATTGCAGACTTCCCATGTGGGTAAGGGGCCTGCTGTTCAGCTCATGGCAGTGCACTTTGAAAGGGGCAGCACTGCATTGCCCAGGGGCATGCAGGGCTGTGCTGCTGGTGCAGCCTGCTTGCAACCCCTCTGGCACAGCTCTGGCACCAGCCACCTGCCCTGGCTCTGGAGTGCGACTCTGGAGCGATGCCTTTTGCCATGAGCTGCGTGGACTGAGCCTGTCCTGCAGGAGTGTTCATGTGCTCTGCTAGATGACCATTCTGGCTGCTTGCCAGCATCTGTGTTTCTGCTCTCACTTCACCTTTATTTCTGGCTCGTGGTGCACTGGACCTAGGTGGTCAACCCAGCACTCACGATGTCTTCTCTTGGGTAGGAGGCCTCTCACCGCTTCGCCCTGCCCACCAGTGGCTCGGGAGGAGCTGTCAAGCAGGAGAACTTTGTGCTGAGCACGTCAGGGTAAGTTGTGGGTGGTGATCAGGGGGTGGCTGGTGCTCTGCCAGGCCACTCTGGTGTGGGCTGCGGCTCCCGCACCAGTAGTGCTGCGATGGTGCCGAGGCCTCCTGCTGGAGCAAAGGGTACCTGGGGCACCCATGGCAAAGGTCACTACAGCAGTGTAGTAACCCCCAGGGTAAAGGGGGTTTCTTTAATAGGGGATGTCACCTTCAGGAAAACAAACACTCTGGTGGCAGATTAATGTAACATTCTGTGGCTGTGCTCCAGGGGCTGCCTTAGCCAGAGCTGTGCCATTTCCTCCTGACACTGTAACATGACCATTGATTCCTGCCCACACACCAGTGTGGTGCATCAGCATTGCTGCTCTTAGCACCTCTGCCAAGGGACATTGCACTGATTCTGCATGCAGGGAGTTGTCAGTGCAAGACTGACTTGAATTCTGCATTGGCTTAGCTGCTGACTCTGGCTGTGGCTTTGCTTTAATCTCCCTGAAATAGCAATACCAAATCTGCTTCACAAAGAGCAAGCTGGGACCTCTGCAGAAGGTGCTATAGAAGTGCAGGTCTGAAGTAGCTGTCCACTTTTTGATCTTCAGCATAGGCTTTGGTCAGAGTAGATGCACTCTGGCAGAAGTCCCAAGCTTGTTGCAAAGGTCTTTAGTCCTTAGAAACAGCCTAGTGATCATTTCATGGAATGGTGCAATGATTCCATGCTGGCTTTGACAGCTGCATTATTCAGATCTTGCAGTCTTAAAGCTGATTCTCATTTTTATTCATTGTTACTGCAAAATGGACCTTAAAAAATGCTGATCTAAAGAGTCTCTACTATATTGAAATGTGAAGATGGCTGAGTCCTTGAAGGCTCAGGTGCTTCAGCCTTCTCCCACTGCTAATGTGAGCCATCCTGCAGGACTTCTTAAAGGCTTTTGTGGGGTTTTTTTAATCTATTTAATCTGTCTTTTTTCTGCTGGGGGAGGAGGAGAGAGGCAGAGTGGGGTTTGTTGCTTGCCACTCCCATGTAGCACCCCAATGTCAGTAATTCATCTAATATCTTGTGTTTGTGCCTGCCAGAGCTGTCTGTAATGACAAACAGGTTGTTGTTAGGTGAAACATGAGGTCAGACATGGATGTAATGTTTGAGCAGGGTAGTTAGGGGGAGGTGGCTCATAAAGAATATGGCAGCAAATGATCATGGGCCAAGTGCTGGCCACTTAAAAGTGCGTAGAGTTCACCTGGCAGGAGAGCAGCTTGGGTAGCTGCATGGGACAGGGAGGGGCTGTGAGGAGTTGGCAGTTTTGATAGGTGACTCTTGTGGCTTCTGTTGCCTAGATCTTTCTTCTCATTGCAGCACAGACCAGGTGAAAGGTGTGTTGACGCTGCAGGGAGATGCCCTGTGTCAAGCTGTGAGTACTTGTGGTGGTTCTTGCTTTGTACTGCAATCAAAGGGTGGGAATCATCCTTAATACACTTGGATGACCTTGAGGGAGAAGTCATCCTTAGGCTACACCAGTGATCAGTGATCTTTGTCAGCAACTGTTGAAATCTGTCAAGATCCACCATCTAACCTCACTACTTTGTGGTGTGTGGTGGAGTTGACTTCCATGGGGATTTCTTTCCTTGAATACCTCTGTTATGCAATAACAAACTTCCCTGAGGGCCTTCTGAGTTGCCTGGATTTCAGTTCACTAAATGCCCTTCAACTTATCCTTTGTATTAGCATCTTCCTGTAGGAGGACTGAGATTCTAGCCATGCCAGGACTGCTGAAAGCAACTTGCCAGGATGAGGGGCAGAATGGAGTGGGACTTGCAGTCTCTGTATTCTGCATATGGAGAGTGCCTGCTCTCACATGCTCTCTCTTGGTTTCTTTCTTCAAGGATGTTAATCTGAAAATGCCCAGAAATAACCAGCTCCTGCACTTTGCATTCCGGGAAGACAAGCAGTGGAAGTTGCAGCAGGTACTGCTCACTCTGGATGCCTGCTCCTCTGTAGCATACACCACACCCCCAGCAGAAGCTGTGGTCCTTCACTTTGTGAAAGAGAAGGTTGTGTCCATCCTACCTCAACTCCAGTGGTGAAAGCTAAGGGAGGAAAGGGAGGCAATCGTATTCAATTATGATGCTAGGAGAGAGTGTTTGGTTCTTCCTGTTTCTGAAACACCAGTGAGCTGATGGCTGCCAGCACAATCCTTTAAAAGGGTTGCCTTGTGCACTGGCCTTGTGCCTGCTGTAACCCCCAGGCTAACAGGGCAGAGCAACCTCAGATGTTTTGAGTAGTTTGCTCTCATTCTCTTACAGAAGCATTTCTTTATGCTGACAACAAACCTTACTGCATTGTGCTCTTGTAGCATAGCTGCTTCCCCTCAATTAAGGAGTTAAAGGGGTGTGCCTGTCCAGGACATTGAATGTCTTGGCCACCATTTTGCTGGCAGATAGCTGGTTTCAGCACCTGATCTGGTGCCTGATCCTCAGGACATAGTTTTCCACAGTTGCTTTGTCATAGCTGAGCAGGCTGGAGAAAAGATGCATTCCAGGTGCTTCACTCTGCCATGACTCAAGATATTTCTAGGTGATCAGTGCATTTGGTATTGAGTGCAGTTTCCAGTGACTATGTGGAGATCTTTGTCCTGTCTGAATTAACAATGAGCTGGGTGTTGGGTTGATGGTAGGACTGGAGGATCTCAGAGGGCTTTTCCAACTGAAACAATTCCATAACTTGAGAAGCCAGCATTTCCTTAAAGCAGGCAAGATACTCAGGGAAACCTCCATTTCCTAGTGCATATTGCACAGCCTTTCTTTAACAGGGCTGCTTTTATACCTTTGCAGATCCAGGATGCTAGAAACCATGTCAACAAGGCCATTTACCTGCTTATGAACAGAGATGTAAACTACCAGTTCAAAACAGGCTCAGAGGTTCTCAAGGTAAGGAGAACCTACCCCTCTTTGCTGGGGTAGGAACATGCGTTTATTTTCCCTCCATTTGTTGTTTCAAACACAGTTAATTACTGTCTTGGAAATGGACTCCCCAGCTGTTCCTCTTTGTACCTGTGTGGAGTATCCTGTGACCTCACATTTGCTGTGCAACTGTAGCAGCTCAGCACCACTAACAGGGCTGTACAGGAGGTTAAGGTTTGGAAGGGACCTTGAAAGATCATTGAGTCCACCCCTCCAGCATGCTGGCTGGTGATCAGAGCAGTCCTGCCCTGCTGTACAGCAGTTGTGTTATCATCCTTACTGGATGATGTGGTTACACAGCTCATGCTCTTCCCCCTCTGTCAGTGCTTTTGGGGGGAGAGGAAACACAAGATTAGTTAGTACTTGTGATTTGCTTATGATTTGAAGGTGGCTTTCTCACTTTCTTGTAGCAGTTGATGGGTCCCATACAGACCAGCTGCTGCATGGCAGTAAAGCCCAGCCCTCTGCCTGGAAATGCTTCCTTGAACTACAGGAGGTTCAACTTCCTCCTTAGAACATCAAACATGAGAAAGCTAAACCTTTTTAGTCTGCCCACGGGCAAGGGCTGCTAGTAGGAAGCAGCTAGGTAATAAAACTGCTTGGTTTTTACCTTTGAGTGGAAGTGGGATGGAGAAATTAGTCACAATATAAAATGCCTTCACCTTAGCCATGGGCTCCATTACAGACATGTGTTGCTTCCCACATTTTTCTGGAAGTCTGTCTGAATAGAGCCTTTGAGCTGTGGTTTCTGGCAGGGCTGGGCTCACAAGGAGGTCATCTCTAGTGCCCTAGCTCAGGTGGCTGTGAGCAGAGCAGGGAGCCCCTTCAGCAGTCCTTGTAACTGTGATTGGGGAATGGAGAGAAATAGGGTGCAGCTTGTTGGGTTTCCTTAATGCCTGCTCTACAGAGGAGCTGATGAGGAGTTTGTCAATACTTCTGTGGCATCAGTAACTGATCTCATGTTCTTCTCTTAATCTTGTAATGAACAGCTACTCTCTCTTCAGTCCCTGCTATTAAACACTCCTGGCCTGTCCGTAATGGTGCTAACAGTGAAACCGCAGGGATGTGGGAGCCACCCCTTCCCAAGAAGTCACTGCATTTCTGGGAGGGCAAGGGGGTGGGGGTGGTGTTGGCTGGTGTGACACTTTGAAAAGGCTGTAGGGTTCTGCCACTCAGCAGTGCACTGTACACTGTCTTGCAGCTCATGGATGCTGTGATGTTGCAGCTCTCAAGAGCCCGCAATCGGCTCACCACTCCAGCCACTCTGACTCTGCCAGAGATTGCCTCTGGTGGTCTCACTGTAAGTATCTAGCAAGTATGTGGTGTCACCATGCAGTCTTGCAGCATGCAACAGTTGCATATTGTGCTGCATCCTGGGGAAAGTGGGTTTCTGAAGTGTCTCTTGAGGCAGAAATAGGGAACTGAAGAAAGTGCACACCCTAAGCACTTCTGGCTGCTCTGTGTCTTCCTGTGGGTAAGCAGATGGCTTGAATCTGAGGACTCTGATTCTGTTGTCTGCCCAGGAGTCTTGTCCAGGGATAACTCACCCTTTTGAGGGTGACTCCATCTTCTTGTCACCGTTACACACAGACCATCTGATCAAGTGCAGCAAGAGGAACAACCATTGCCTGCAAGCTGCTCAGTCTTCACACCCTTCTCAGTGTGGCTTAGAAAAAGGCAGTAGTTTCCTAGCATTAGACATAGTGGTCCGTTCACTGACAAACTGCTTGTTTTCTCACCAGAAAATGTTCACCCCTGCTCTGCCTCCAGACATCCTTGTCAATTTCTATATTAACCTGAATAAGCTGTGCCTGACTGTCTACCAACTCCACGTGCTGCAGCCCAGCACAACCAAGGTGATGCCTCCTTTCTTTACCCCTCTGTGTCCCACGGTGTGGTGCAGTGTTCTGTGCATAAGATAACGCAGAAGTGGCTGCACCTGGTGATAAGTGTCTGTATTTAGATCTGCTGCAGACAGAACACTGCCTTCAAATCTAGCCTGCAGCACAGCCAGTAAAGCCCAGAAGGAACTAGCAGTGCCCCAGAGAAAGCCAGTAACTGCTTTTTGCCAAGTAATGCTTTATCTTACCTTACAGTGTGGTAATTTAGCATCATTTTGGAAGGCCATAATTGTATTAATCCAGTTTACATCAAAGTAGTGTCTTGGGTTTTCTGAGTGGAGTTTTGATAGGTGCCTTTCTGTTTCACCTGTTGCATTTGGCTCAGCTCAGTGTCCTGTAAGAACACCATTTAACTCTGGAGCTTTATGAAGTGCAGTCCTTCCATAAAGGCGTTTCTCCTAAAATCTGCCTTTTGGTTTTCTTCTGGATCTTCTCATCTTGTTTTTGTGGTGCTAAAATTTGGGCTCAACCCCTCTGTAGAATTTTTTTTTTGGTGAAGGTGCAGGAAGAGACCAAATGAGATGGATCCCATAGTGAGAATGGAGAATTCAGGCAGATGCAGTGTATGCAGTTCTTGACATCAGGCTGCTGAAGGAGTAAACCTCCTTCTAAACAGTTTGTTTGCTGTGTCAAAATCCTAATGACCTTTATCTTCTCCTCTAGAACTTCAAGCCTGCTGGAGGGTCCATCTTACACAACCCTGGAGCCATGTTGTAAGTACTGTCACTCTAAGGAGTATGCTGAGGAAAAGCTCCAAGTGGCTTTCCACTGTTCTGGTTGTGGGATCTGTTAAGTGCAGAAGCTGGGCTGAGTCACTTGCTGTGTCTGTGAATGCATAGGTGTCCATGAGAGTGTTTCTTGAATGACTTGCTCATAGAGGCCCAGAGATGTGACTTTTCAGGGTACAGCCCACCCATACAGTGCCACGAGCTGGTCTGGAGGTGAGAGCTGTCAATCAAAATTGCCACCTGCATTTCCTGCCTTTGTGCCCCTCTGGAAAGTGGTGAAGTTACTACCTTAACCCTGTTAGATTTAGCTGAACTCTACATCTGGTCAGTCTGCATCATAGTATCAGTCATAGTACCAGTCAGGGTTGGAAGGGACCACAAGGATCATCTAGTTCCAACCCCCTGCCATGGGCAGGGACACCCTACTCTAGATCACGCTGGCCAGAGCCCCATCCAGCCTGGTCTTAAACACCTCCAGGGATGGGGCAGGACAACCCATTCCAGGGCTTCAGCACTCATGGTGAAGAACTTCCTCCTCACCTCCAGCCTGACAACCAGCATTCCATTCCCCCTAGTCCTATCACTACCTGATATCCTGTATGCTGTATCCTGCATGCTGTAGCTTTGCCAGGTACTGTGTTAAATGTAGGAGAAATCATCATCATCTGTGAGAGTGGAGGAGTTGTGTGTTCTGTGCTGTCGTGTGCAAAGCTGTGCTCTGCTTTTCTCCCCCTCTAGTGAGTTTGGCAGCCAGAGGTATGAAGTCAGCCACGTCCATAAGGTGGAATGTGTTGTCCCGTGGTTAAACGATGCCCTTGTCTTCTTCACAGTGTCACTGCAGCTGTGCCAGCAGCTGAAGGACAAGGTAATGGCCTTGGAGAAGAGGCTTTGGTTTTAAGTCAGCTCTCCTAAAATCCTGATGTGATGTTACTCTGTACAGCTTGGGTGTAAACTGAAAACAATCAGTGGAGTCACTGTTCTGGAGCCAGGGGGCTGACTGGCACCGCCTGGTAGCCAGCCAGATGGGATGATGTGTGGTAGTGTGGCAGATGTCTTTGCTCAACTGGTGACTAGGTGGAGAGGAGCAGGCAGACACTTCTGTGTTCCCAGTCATGAGCTGGAAGCAAGGAAATGCCAGGGTGCTGCAGAGGAGGCATGGAGACTTCAACAAACTGGATTCCAGTAGGCTAGTATTCCATTCCAGCTCTGCAGCTCACCTGGCTGCCACCTTGAGCAAACAACTTCAAGGTCCGAGCCTCTTAAATGCCAATAGCAGTAAATTCCTCTTCTGCAGTGCAGTGCTGGAGAGGGTAATGCTGTGAGGTTCAGCCTTTATGCACACATCATCTGTGCTTTCTTCTATGGCCCAGGGGATACAGGAACTCACCTGCTTCTTTTTGCTTTCTAGATCTCTGTCTTCTCCAGCTACTGGAACTACAGACCATACTAATTCTCTTTGGAGTGTCCAAGCCTTTACAGTACTTCCAGTGTCTCTCTGTCTTCAACATGCCAGCTAAGTCCAAGTAAGCCTGAGGAGTGCTGTGGTTCACTATGGCATGACCCTCCCTGAGGCAGTGTCAGTGTATCCAGAGACACAACTTGAGTAGCCTTGTCCTGGACTGCTGCTAAGCCGGGCACCAAGCAATGGTGTGAAAGAACTTCCACCTCTGTTTATTTCACACCTTCCAAGCCTCTGATGGATTACACTAGTCCATTACAAGGATGTGGAGCTGTGGACTACTCTCAGCAGCTGTTTGCACGCAGTGCTGTAACTAACTGCTGCAGTGTGAGCTGGCTGGGAGGAGATGAAGATGGATTAATCAAACACCACAGAAAGTGTAGGGTGTGTTGCTCCATGTAGTGAAAGATGTTGCTGTGTTGTGCTCCAGCTGTGGCTATGGCTTGCCCTTTCCTGTCCGTGGTAGTGATTCCCCTTTACTTGCTGCTGTCTGAACTCATTTCTTTTATTTTTTTCTCTGGCATCAATGTGATAATATTTTGATTTTATTCCTAAGCCCTAGTTGGGCCAGTTTTGTTTTGTCCCAGGTTTAGTATTTTGTTGTCACTGCCAGCCTTTGGAGTAGCCTCTGTAACTTGAGCACAGCTGGACAGTCTCACATCCTATTACTAAATCCAAAGTGAGTACCATGTTGTTCACTACAATTTGCTGCATACCTGTGGATGCTACAATATGTAACTCATCCCTCTAGCCATTGATAACTGTGAAATAAAGATCCTCAGACCTGTCATACATACCTGGGCTGTCAGTGCTGAGAATTGAGGAGTCCTGCATGAGATTATGTCCTCCCTTACAAGCGAGTGACTGTTCTTAGCTAGGAACACTGAGTTACTGCTGGGCCTATGGGAGGGCAGTAGTGGTCTCTGAGGGCAGAGCTGAGCAGCTCTTTGAAGCCTGGGCCTGCATTGTGTAGCTTCAGCCCAGTGCTGTCAGACAGCTGAGTACTACCTGAAGTACCCTGCAAACTTCCCTTGATGGTCAAGTTTGAAAGAGGCTGTAGGTACTGTGGCTGGGTTGGAATGGCTCATGTAGCTGTTAAGTGCTGAGGAAACATCACCTGTCCCCTATTTGACTCCAGCTAGCCCTGTCCAGTCTGTTTCTGGTGGCTTTCCTCACTGGAATACCTTACCCAGCAGCCTACGTGTGTGCTGAGGTGAAAACTGCATACTCACGGAGGTCCTACAAAACTTCGGGGTCATTGCAGCTTGCCTTGACAGAAACTGAGCACTGAGCGGCCCCAACAGCACACAGTGAACCGCTCCAGGTTCTCAGCTAGAGTGAGGGTCTAGGTCTTAGCTGCGTTGCTCTAGGCGGCGTTGCTCTAGGCGGCGCTGCTCGGGGGTGCCAGGGCAGGGCGGCGGTGGAGCCCTGCCCTCGGGGTAAACCGGCAGGGCCGGGGGCGGGGCCGGGCAAGGGGACCGAGGCTGGCGATTGGCTGGGGGCTCTGGGGTGGGCGGGGCCGGTCAGTGTGATGGACAAGCAGGGTCCGCCCAGACGGACATAGCCGAGCGGCGTCGGGTGGCGACGAGCGGCTCCGAGGGATGGTCAACGGCGTCGCACGAAGCCGAGCACAGCTGAGCCGAGCGCAGTCGCGTCCAGCCGAACCAAGCCGATTGGAACCGGACAGAGCCGGACCGTGGTGAGGAGACCCGCGACGCCGCCCGTCCCTCGGGGTGGGAGGTCTGTCCCCGTTTTCTGCCCGATGGCTGTGTCGGGTCCCGCAGCCGTCCCTGCCCGGTCCTTTCTCCCGTGCCCGGGGAAACCCTCTTAAGCTGGGCTGAGCCACGGCCGAGCCAGGCCCTGCCTGACTTCTCTGCTTCTCGCCCTGGCAGAGCCCCGGGACCGCCCGCGCTGCCTCATGGCTGAGAAAAAACTGATCGTGGTGTTCGGAGCAACCGGTGAGTGCCCAGGGAAAGGCCCGGCCCGTGCCCAGGGGACCGCCGTCCCTCCCAGAGCCCTCCGGGGCTGCCGGGCTCCGGCCCAGGCCGTGCGACGGTGCCCGAAGTGGGGGAGAGGGGCTTGGAGTGCCCGCAGAAAAGGCGTCGATAGCTGTCTGGGGTGCCGTGGGCGCTCAGCCGGGCCGGAAGGCACCTGGCTGGCAGGAGCAGCACTACAGGGAAGGGGTGGTTGGGAGGATGGGATGGAGGGACTTGGTCCTTGTGTCACAGTGCAGGGTCAGACTGCTCCACCTTGCACCCCCAGCTCCCTTCATCAGCACAGCCCCGTGTGGAGCCCAGGCTCCTAACAGGGCTCTGCTCCTGTAGGAGCTCAGGGGGCTCCGTGGCCCAGGCTCTGCTGGAAGATGGAACCTTCAGGGTCCGGGCGGTGACAAGGAGCCCCATGAAGAAGGAGGCCAAGAAGCTGAAGCAGAAGGGAGCTGAGGTGGTGAAGGCAGATCAGGATGATGAACCATCCTTGGAGCTGGCCTTGGCAGGTGCCTATGGAGCCTTCATTCTAACCAACTTCTGGGAGCACTGCAGTGAAGAGAAGGAAATCATCCAGGTACCAGAGCTTCTTTAACTGGGACTATGTGTGGAATGGTCTAGGCAGTCGGGAGCAAGGGACAGCCCTGTGGTGCCTGGTGTCATGGGATAGCTCGAAGGAAGCCCTGACAATGGAAGTGGCTAGTCCAGAAAAGTCCTGAGGCCTTGCAAACAAACCAGGTCCCAGTTCTTACAAAGTGAAAATTTGTTCCCTCACAGTTGCAGGGCTCTAGGATCTGGTGCCTCAGGGAGTTGTTAGGTGCCTGGAGACTTGGTGTGACAGAGCACTGCCCAGGAGTCAGAGTAGCAGGAGTGGGAAGACTCAGTCCTGCAGATCCAGCACCATTGCTGCCTGCAGTCCTGTAGCTCTCTGCACTTGCAGCTTTGCAGCCAAAAATGTGCTGTGGTATCAGAAACCACAAGGGTTCACTAGATTGCCCTGGGTGGCACAATGGCCACACCTGAATGGCAGCGAGCAAAGATAAGATACATTAGGGCAGGTGTGTTGGTCCCTGCAGATGTTTAGGGCTGGTGTTTGTGCATTTGGCAAGGAGCTGGCAGCAAAGCTGGGGGCTCTGTGCCTGTCTGACGTAGGGTGGTGTAAGGAGAGGGCTCAGCTCCACCTGGGCTGGGTCTGCTTAGCCCCAGTTCCATCTGAGGGCTCATGCCAGAGGACCTTGCTCAGCTGCTGCGTGCTGGATCATGCCCTCCTGCCCAGTGCAGTGAAGGGGAAGGGGAGGGTGTGGTGGTGATGAGAGCCCCCTCGTGCGCCCCATTCCCCTCTTCATGGCTGCCCTCACCCTGTGCCCAGGGGAAGCGTCTTGCTGACTTGTCGAAGCGCCTGGGACTGCACCACGTCGTGTACAGTGGCCTGGAGAACGTGAAGCAGCTGACAGGGGGTCAGCTGGAGGTGCCCCACTTTGATGGCAAAGGTGTGGTGCAGGAGTACTTCCAGAAGATTGGTGTTCCCACCACCACCGTCCGGCTGCCATTCTACTTCGAGAACTTCCTCTCTCTCTTCAAGCCGCAGAAGGCCGCCCAGGGAGATGCCTTTGTCCTGGGTAAGAGGGGACCTCTCGCTCACCAGGTAGTTCTCACCTGCTCCCACTGTGCAGAGGTTCACTGAGAGGTGGAGGAAGCACCAGGGCTGCAGACTGGTGGGGATAAGAGGCCTGTGCCAGCTTAACCACAGTGCAGCTGCATTATGGTCCTTCAGACCTCTTTGGTGGCCTGCAAGAAATAAATGAGATCCTGGTCCTGACTTCTGGTGCTGAGGGCTGCTCTGCAGCTCCCAGAGGGCCTCTGCACACCCCAGTTGCAGGGAGTGGGGATATTGGAGGTCAGAAATGGGGCTGCAGGTGGGTGTGTGGTGGGTGCTTTGGGCTCTTCCTCACCTTGTGTTCAGAGGCTGGATGCTGAAAGCTCCTGCCATGCTTCCCACTGGGCTGACCAGGATCCATCTCTCCCACACAGCACTGCCCATGGGGGACAGCCCCATGGATGGGATGGCAGTGGAGGACCTTGGGCCTGTTGTGCTTTCCCTGCTGAAGGCCCCGGAGGAGTACATAGGGCAGGTGATTGGGCTGAGCACTGGCAAGCTGACCGAGGCGGAGTATGCCGCTGTCCTCTCCCAGCAGACAGGCAAGACTGTGGAAGCCAGCAAGGTAGGCAGCATCCCTTGGTGGGGTGTGATGCTCTGAGGTGGCACTAACACTGCTTTGTTGATATTGTCCCTGGAGTGGGCAGGTCTGTGCCTGGCTCTGAGGGATAACTGAAGCGGGAGGACTCCAGAAGAGCACCTGGCAGGCACGAGTAGGGCTGCAGACCTGCAGAACAGGTCTCTGCTTGGTGCCCTGCCTGAGGGCTTTGCTGTGTCACCATTACAGTGCTACTGCTTTGTCCCCTAGGACTTCCTTCTGTTTCCTGGTTGTGCTGCTCCCCTCGGGCAGTTGATACTGCTGCTAGGTGTTGCCATGGCTCTCTGGAGAGCTCTGAGAACAAAGCACATTTCAGCAGACCCAAAGCACCTCTGCTGCTCTCCAAAGGATCTGCTCTCCTAGTGACAAACAAGCTCTTTTCCCCAAGCTCCAGCATAGTGCAGAAGCAGAGAGATCCACCCTTTGATCCAGGCAGGGTGGGTGCTAGAGCAGCCTGGGTTGCTCAGTCTCTCCAGAGCTTTTCCAGTCCACCCAACCTGGTTCTAGAACCCCTCAGCCACAGCCTGTGCCCTGCTGCAGGGAAAGGCTCCCTCATAGCTGCTCTAGGCCAGTCTGGGAGAGCAGGGTGCATGCCCAAGTCTGTGCCCAGGCCAGCTGTGCACCAGAGCTGGGTGCTGGTCCAAGGCAGGCTGGGCTGTTCTGTGCCAGGCAGGGCTGCAGGGTGCTCAGTGGCACTGCTCTGCCATGGCTGTGGCTGGCTCAGAACAAGCTCTACAGCATCTGTGTGGTATGGTTACCCCACCCCCAGCTTGGTGCCTTCTCTCACTGCACCTGGAGGACATGAACGGTCTGAGGGAAAGGCCTCAGCAGCCTCTCCCCATGGGAAGGGCTTCACCCCAAGTCTTTCTTGCAGATGTCACCAGAGGAGTATGAGAAGCCTGGCTCCCCAGGGGACAAGGAGCTGGCCGCCATGTTCCGCTTCTACGCGCTGAAGCCAGACCGCAACGTGGCCCTGACCATGAAACTCAACCCCAGGGCCCGCACCTTCCCCCAGTGGGTGGTGGACAACAAGGCTGCCTTCTGATCCTTCCCTCCCTCCTCTTCCTCCCAAGCCTGTGCAGCACTGAGGTGAACTGTGCAAAGCCACATAGCTGCTGAAGGTCTGACCCTGGGCCCTGGGAAGAGCTCTGGCCATGGAAGTACACCAGCATCCTGAGGCTTGGTCGAGACTAGACCAGCACTAGAACAAGGGCAACACTACTTGCACAGCTGCAGGCAGGGGGAGAGCAGCTCTCTGTACCTTCACACCTCCTTCAGGGAGGTGTTTGCTTGGCAATTCCAGGTGTTTTCATGCTGCAGGGTGGTGGTGGGGGCTTGGTTTCTAGGATCACCTCTTTCCCAAGCAGCTCTGAGCATGCAGCACCACTGGGTGGGCTGGATGCTGGGTACCCCTGGGCCCACAGTGCAGGGCTCTGGCTGCAGGCACCCAGGGCCATTCCACAACTGGTGCAGGCTCCTAGGCAAACAGGAACACCAGGGTTTTCCCATGGGCCCGTTTCAGGCACCACAGCAGAGCAGTGTGCCTGGAGATGGAGCACACAGGAAATGTGCAGAGGCTTCTCTGCTGTGAAACATGAAAGCTCAGCCTCATCCAGCCAGTTCTGGCCTGGCATTTGGGCTCCTACAGCTACATTCAGTTGCTGCCCTGTGAGTTAAGCCTTTGCAAGACTGTCACAGAATTGTTTGGTTTGGGTTAGGAGGGACCTTACAGATCATGTAGTCCAGGAACACTTTCTCCTAGACCAGGTCGCTCCAAGGCCTGTTCCAACCTTAGGATTTAGCAGTTGCTCACAAAGCTCCTTCCACACACCACCAGATGCTTAGGGGTCTGCTCTGGTGAGAGCACTGGCATTTGGCTTAATGTCCACCAGAGAAGCTCAGGACGTGTAGCCCTCTCCCTGTCCAAGAGCAGACCTTTGTTCCTGTCACTGGGGAGGGGCAGGGGGTGAGCGACAAGGCAGGGAGGCACAGCAGGTGTTAAATATCTTTATGAAGTCAATCTTATTTACATGGATACAGAATCACTTTACAGACAGCTTTAATCAGGAGGCAACACGTGCTTTATTTCAGCAAATCAAGGTCAAGCCTGCACCAGGTCCTGCTTCAGCTGGTCACTTAGTAGGTGGGCTGGTGGTACCTGCACAGCAGCACTAACCGCAGCAGAGGCTGCAGGAACCACCAACACACTCTCTGCAAGAGCTCCACTCCGCCTGGAGGGAACCACTTGGCTCTCACACATGTAGAAACTCTTTGACCAATCCTTTATGCTATGGGTGTTGTGCTAAGATAATAAAAGACTTTGTCCCAAACTGGCACAGGGCTTGGTGCTGATCTTGTACCCAGTCAGAAGCGACAACAGCAGCTGTGTGGTAACTAAGTAGTTAAGTCTGGGGGGAGGGAGACCTGAGGCAAAGCACAGCTGCCGGGGCTGCTCTCCCTGCAGCGACTCAGCAGGAGTGCAGAGCCTGCAGTGCTGGGCTCCAAGGAGTCCCAGCCCCAGAGAGACCTCCCACTCCCTTTCCAAGATGTGTGGGAGGGCTGGGTGAACCCAGGGTTAAACCTCACCCACCCACCAGTCCCCTGGGAGCTCCCTGGTGACACATGCACCCAGCACAGATACGTTCAGAAGGGCACCTGAGCAAGCAGCAGACAGCTGCAGGACTCCACACAGCAAACTGCTCTGCTCCAGGCCACTTTTATTTCACATTCCCACTGCTTTGGACTCTAAGTAACAGTTCAACTTTTACCAAATAAAGCTTCCAGCAGCGGCAGGGACTTGGGAAGCAGCCTCCAGAGAGCCACACTCCTGCCATTCTCCTTCATTATCATTTCCTAGGCTGGTGGAGGGGTTTGGTTTGGTGGTGCCTCAGTGGTTTTAGCCTCTCCAGCAGGATTCTCCCTTTGCTGCTGCCTGCTGTCCTTTGCTCTCCAGAGCCTGCTGCCAGAAAAGTTCACTCTGGGCTGCACAGACGAGCTGCTGCTGGCTCTTAGTTTCCAGTAGAACGCTTCCCTGTGGTTGAAGCAAGCAAGAAACTTCCTGTTTCCTGACAGAACTGGCCTAAGAGTGCCTCCCCACCCGCCCTGCCACCACAGTCTGTCAGCCGTGCAGCACAGACAAGCTGGGAGCCTGCAGGAAGCTGAGCCCCTGCAGTCCAGGACACCACTGACTGCTACCAGCCTGCAGCACTCCCTCACAGCAGCTTACACCAACAGCACACCATGCTGGTTCCTGTGACAGAGGCTTGGCTGTGCTTTACTGATTCCCTCCTGGTGCTTTAAGACTGTGGTGGGGCAAGTCCAGGCTGAGGGTACCAGCATCAGAGGCTCTGTGCTGGCAGAACAGCCCTGTCCCAGCTTTACCAGCTAACAGGAACACTCTCGAGTGCTTTGAAACTGGCACAGACAGGGAGTGGACAAAGAAGGGGAAGCTAACAACTACTCTGAAGATTTATCCAGCATTCTTCCAGCCTTTTCAGCTGCAGCAATTCTGCAGTTTAGTCCCTGGTGCTTTGCTGCAGGTCACAGGAGACAGCTAGGGCTTTTCACAGCGAGGCGGAGGGCCTGAGGCTAAGTGAGAAGCAATGCTGTGCTTTTGTGCTGCTTCCACCTCCCAAGAAGTGCAAATTGTGCCCAGCACGGGGGAAAGACAACAAGAAAAGACAAGAGGCCTCCTACCTCGGGTGGGGTGTCAGGAGCTAAACATTTTCTTAAGTTTGGAGAGGAATCCCTCCTTGTTCTCCTCAGCCTCAGGCCTATCCCCGCCTGCTCCAGCACTAGCCGTGGCCCTGCCACCTGAACACAAACAGCAAAGGGCTGCAGTCAGATACATCCTCCACTGGTAACCAGCACTGGTAACCAACCAGAGGGTTGGTTTAGATGGGGAATGGTCAAGGCAGTGGGTTTTGCCTGCACCTGGCAGCAAATCACAGTACTGGACCACTGGCACTCCAGAAGTGGAAGAGACAACCATGAGCCCAGGTAATGCCCTTCCCTTCCCCTCTCCCCAGCCCTCTGGCCAGGGAATTCTTGTGCTGCACAACCGAGTCAGGGATGCTACAGGCTTTGGAAACAAGTGCTTGGAATCGAGTCTGACTAAAATCATAGCCAACCACAACTTCACAGGAAAGGAAAGGTGTAGTGGTGGCCCCTGGAACAGCCTCTCCTCCTGCTTCACAGTGCTGCTGTGGTCACAGAATCACAGAATGCATGAGCTTGGGAGGGACCCTCCAAGGTGATTTTGTCCAACCCCCATGCAGTGAGCAAGAATATCTCCAACTAGATCAGGTTGCTCAGGGCAGCGTCATGTTTGACCTTGAATGTCTCCAGGGATGGGGCCTCAGCCACATCTCTGGGCAACCTGTTCCAGTATCTTGATCTTACAGAGCAAAGCAGTGTGGAACTGTGCCAGGAGCCTGCTTCACGGGATGTCAAAGAATGCAACAGTATCAAGGAGAAAATGAACTTGGGCTGGACTGAAACGCTCCAAGTGTTTCAGATACGGAATCTTTCTGGGCAGCAAGGAGCAGAGTTTTCCTGCATAAACAGGTCCTGAGAAGTTGTTTGTCCCTGCAGAGGTGCCTACAGCAAGAACAAGGGAGACTTCTCTGCTAATCTGCTTTTTCTCCAACAAACCCTTCACTAACTAGCCCCCTGAATCCTACCCCAGCCCTCTTTGCACCCAGAGAGCACCGAGTCCAGTCCTCCCCCGCTGCCTGGCGGGCTCAGACTGATGCAATGGTTGGAAACACCCAGGCCTGTGGCAGGACCCGCCCCCAGACACACAGGGAACTTTGCTTCCAGAGCAAGGACAGCTTCCAGCAATAGCCTCTGTGCTGCACACTGCTGGCACTGCTCTGAATGACACCTTGCTGCTTCCTCGTCTGGAGATGCTGCTGCTTCCAGTCTGGAGAGTGCTGTTCTCCTTGGGCACAGAAATGCCTTAAAAACGCTGGGAGGAAAGTTTTGTGCTGGGAGCTCTCTCCCTTTCTCCCTAAAGCTGACCTTCAGTGCTTGTCCTCAGTGACAATGTCATTGCTGTGTTATGGAGCAGAACTTTGCTAAGTATTTGGTGGCTGCTGCCTATATTCCTCTAGCTCTGGCATGTGTGAGGACCTGAGTTCTTGGGATCCTCTAGCAGCTTTGAAAGACTCTCACCTTTGCCTGGCTGTATGCAGTCATGATGCCCTTTCTGACTTCAGGCACAGAAAGAAATCCAGCTGGCTGTAAGAAGTTAATTGTTGCAATACAGACAAACCCAGTAGTGAAAGACAAAGCTCTCACCTCACTGTTCCACCATATTTTGCCTTTAGCTGCTACTGGTGCCAGGTACCTCACCTTCAAATCCACATAACTGCTGAATCAGAATGTCATCTGGAGCCAAGAAAGCAGCCTCCAGTGACCTCACTCCCCCCATCACACAGGACACTGCTGCTGGCTGGAGCCAACATGCACCACCAGTGAGCATTCCTACCCCAGGTTCCCCAACATGCAGAGAGCATGGCTGAGAGCAGCCCTGGCAGTAGCACTCCCCTTCAGCTTCCCAGGGGAAACATCGCCGCTGTGGGCAGAACCACAACAGATCAGCTCTGGCCTGAAGTACCTCTTTTCCACCTCTACTACAAGTTACTTGTGGTGCAGGGGCAGATGCAGGGAGCAGAAGGCTTTCATCACTACAGCAAGACTCCCCACAGCCTGTCAGCACCCCCAGAACCTCAACACCCCCTCTCCATTCATGGGGCTTTGTCCAGCGAGCACTGGAGTGAAGCTCTCTGGGCAGGGGCTGCCTCCTTGCTTTGTGCTGCAGCCTATTAACATCATGCTGTAACTATTCCCACGCCAGGCAGGTTGTGCTGACAGGCTGAAGGTGTCCCTGGCTGTTCTCCCCAGGCAGGCAGCTCCCTGAGGGAGCAGAGGCAGCTCCAGCACTCACCCGATGCTGTGTTTGTGACCCCGTTCACGGTGCCGTCCACGTCGGCCTCGTCCTCGGCGTAGCTCATCATTAAAGCTCTCTGGCGATCTGTCAGCCTCCTGCAGGTCCAAGCAGAGGGAGTGGTTATGGCACAGCTCTACCTACTGACCTCCTCAACCTCCTCCAGCAGCACACCAGAAGCAGCTACTGCAGGATGAGATGAATATGCCAAGGATCCCCACAGTGCGCTTACACTGGGCCATCCATAAAGCACAAACCCCAGCACAAGAGGAGAGGTACCAGGAAGGTCACCAAACTGCAGTGAAGAACCAAAGTGTTCACAAGTGCTGAGAAGAGCTGTGTGGAGCTGCACCAGGACACTCCCCTGGTAGGCAGGGCTCAGGAAATGAACTCCTTTGGTAAGTACAGCAACACAAGTTAAAGAGTTTTCTTCCCCACTGGGGCCAAGAGTGGCCAAGCAGTCTGAAAAGCAACTGCCTAGGGGTTTGGTTCCTTTGGGCTGGAGGTGTGAGAGCACAGAGAGGTTAAAAGCTGGAACCTTTCATTGGTGTCACCAGGCTCCAGCTGGAATCACCCATCACGAGGCAGAACTACTCCTGTATGCCAGGGATCGGGATTTGTAGAGCTGGGCTGCCAAATGGCATTATTAAACAAAAATAAAGTCCACCTGGCATTAGGATAAAAAGCAGAGTGAGAAAACAGGGACCTCGGTAAAGAATCTCCACAAAGGTTTCCTGGACAGTGGTTTTTCTGGAGAGGTTCAAGCTTTCAGAGACACTGGTGGCAGCTCTACTTACTGTGGAACTTTAATCTTGATGTGAATGTAGTGGTCTCCATAGCCATAACTGTTCACCCTGGGGATGCCCTTCCCACTCATGCGGATTTTCTGGTCTGGCTGAATCCCAGGGGGTATCTGTTAGCACAGAGGGGTCACAGCTGTTACTCCTGGTTAACCATTCAGATACTAATTGCACGTGTGTCAAAATCAACTGCTTCTCCAGCAAGCTTCCAAGTAGGGTGGCCAAGATGGTACATCCATCCACCTGGAGACACTCAGAGTCAGCAATGACGGGAAAGCTTTTGAAGGAACAAGTGAAGAACCTCTCACAGTCTGACCACGGAGAGCATTTGTCCAGCAACGCACCAGTCCCCACACAGCAACAGGGCAGGAGGCGTGACCAAGCAGGGCACAAACTCCCCATGCTCAGTCCTGAAGAAGCCTGGATTGTGATGCTGGCAGGCTTAGGAGCTTTGCAGCACCCCTGCAGCAAAGGAGGCTCTACCACCCCCAGAGATCTGTGCCCAAGCTCTTCCCCAGTATGGTACTCACTGTGATATTGATTGTCTCGTACAAGCCTTGACACCTGGCTGTGCCTCCCAGAACAGCCTGTGCTATGGAAATGAGGAGGTCTGAGTGGATATCTGCTCCATTCCTTCTGAACACAGAACTTTTCTGAACCTGAAAGGCAGGCAGTTCCAACGAGAAGTCAGCACAGCACCAGAACATTCTCCTGGTAAGCTGCTTCAAAGGTCCTCAGAGGAAAACATATCAGAATTCTGTAGTCAGACCCTTTACTGCAGGGTTAAAAAGTGAATGCTCAGTCTCATAGGAAAACTCACCTAACCACAATTAGCCAGAGGAGGGGGAGGGAGGTCTGCTCCCTACCTCAGCAGCTCCCCAAACTCTGCGGTTGCTGATGCTGCAGATAGAAAAGACACTGCCTTGCCCAGCACCCCAAGCAAGGGAAAGCCAGAAGAGGAGAGGGAGGCAGGCAAGCACCTTTGCAGTGACTTCATGAGCTAGAAGAGAATAAAACCTTCCTGCTCCACAAAAAAGGTACTGAAAAAATCTCCTCCAGTGACAGAAAACCCACAGGAGAGAGCCCCAGCTACAGAACATGGCTAAGCAGCACTTCATGTGTGTGGGCACAAGGACACTGCACCAGCCAGCCTCTCATGGGCATTCCTGCAGCCCTCCCTGCTCCCACCCAGGCAAGCACATTGCCAAGGCAAAGACTCAAGGCAGGAGTCTGCTCTGCATTCTGATGCAGGCTACTGCAAGGGCCTCATCCTGAATAAGCAGCATGGTTCTTGCTAAGCAGACTGACCCTTACACCACTTGTTACAATGCTCATCTGCCACCTCAGAAAGTTCAGGTGGATCATGTTCCCTCAGCTGTTCCAAGGGATCACTCGCTCTTCCTGCTCCATCCCCATTCATTCAGGCACCTTCCAGGCAGTTGGGAAGGGAACAAGAAACCAACTTCAGTGCTGGGAACAGCCAAGAACAAGACAGTACCTACCCTGAATGTAATGAAAATCTCCTTCTTCCCCACAGGCATCCGAACTGTCTGCCCATCCTCAACCCCTGCAGCCAGCAAAGAAAGAGGAAATGTTACCTTGCATCCACTTGAACACCCACAGCTCCTGCCACCCCCAAAAGGTGGCCACCACCACAGGACCTGCACATCCAGGAGCACAAGGCACAAGACCAGGCAGCAGAGTAACACTCTTCCCCAGGAGCTGTGGCCAAGGGAAGGAGGACTCAGCACAGGTTGATACCTCTGAGGTGACCACTGCACCCCAAGGTGCAGGCTCACTGCTTCAATCCCTACAGTATTATTTAGGGACATGTCCCATCCTAAGGAACACTCTGGCAGCCTTCACAAGCTGCAGGAAAATGACAGGCTGTTCATGCAGGGTGGTCTCAAAGAAGCAAGTCTTCAGCCCCACCATTCATTTTATCCTCTCTGGTGAGGAAGGGCATCAGCACTAAGCCAAGCCAGGGCTTTCCAGATTCCCACCCTCTCCCCAGGCTTCATCAAGGATAAATGAAAGATCCACAGCAACAAAACCTCTCGAGAGTTTCACTCTTTGAAAGCCGCTCAGAAGGCTGCATGTGAGAACCAAAACCTTAGCTCAGGAAGGGCAAAGCTGACAGGGATATCCAAGGCCAGAAAGTTCCTCTCATTACTACTACCCCTTCAACTGCCAAGCTGTCAGCCCGCTTTGACCTCAACTTCTCCAACACAGAAGTTCTTCTTACACTGCTCTCATGTTCATATGTGGCAGGACCCAGCCACGCTCTGGAGGACAGCACCTTGCTGTGGGCCAAGTGGAAGTCAGCCATTATGGTTATTTAACAGACTGCACCACTAACCAGCTGGCACAGGAACCATCACTGTCTTCTTCTGCTTGGTTTGCCCTGTTCCCCGACACATGAGGCACGGCGTTGTGATGATGGAGCCACGGCCGCCACAGCGCCGGCACGTCGAGCGCATCACGAAAGGGCCGGTGTTTATGGTCTCCTGGGGAGGGAAACGCACACCAGGGACCTGCTGAGTACGAGCTGGTGCCTTCCACTGCCCCAGAACACTGACTAAATCCCTCTAATGGCACATGGAAACCAACAGGACAGAGGTATCCCTCAGCAAGGTGTGGAGCGGAACACTGGCTCAGAAATCCATGGAGGATGCTGTTCCCAAGACGCTGGATCAGACTGGAGTCCCACCACATCCCAGCTTCCACCAAGAACCAGCACTGCTGTGACTCTTGTGGGAAGGGAAACAGCTTTCCATCTCTAGGCTTTAATGTGAGTGCAGGCACAAAGCTCCTTACAGGGCTGTTTCAACATCTCTATTTCAAGGAGTCCAAGGACAATCCACTTGCACAATGCATTGTGGGTGTCCAGCAGAACATCACAAGGCCAAGCTGTGACCTGAACTGTGAAAGCCACCCACCAGAGTGAGGTACAGGAGGGAACAGGGAGAAGTCTCCTCTGCAGTCTCTTCTGACCAATACCACCTGCTCTACACAGAAAGGTGTTCAGGTCACAGACCAGTTAACCCAGCATCCATTTTGATGTGTGGAAATGGACAGCCTGAAGCTCAATCACTGCTTACTATGGGCTCAGGTATCTTGTCATATCATGGTTACCATTAGCACACCATCACCTTCCTCCTCCCTTCACCCCTCAATTCAAAGAATCCCATTTAATGTCCAAGTCCTTTCAGAACTGTTCCATTACATAAACATGGTTTATTGGATGGACACCACCATCTGATCAGGCCTGAAGGGCAGTGCTTTTAGCTGGGCAGAGCACCACTTCCACACAAAGAAAATCTTCCTCACACCTACTAACATCAAGTCCAGGTTGACTCAGTTTCACCCAACATAAGCTGGTAACTGTAGGGATAGTTTGTGCCTGTGGAAGGGCCTGACTGGCCTGAACAAAGCAAGGCACAGCAGGACCTGTGTCTTTAAAGGCACTTACCATGCCAGTGCCATTGCAGTAGTGACAGCGCTGGGACTTGGTGCCAGGCTCGTGTCCTTTACCATGGCATCGCTCACAGGAGTCGTTGATGTTCACCACGATCTCCTTGTTGACACCTTTTGCAGCTTGAGTGAATGTCAGTTCCATGATGTACTGCAGAGGAAACATGGACAAGGATCTAAAGCTGATGTGTGATAGGGTTCAGGCCAAGCATCACAGAATCCCAGCATGGTGAAGGCTGGAAGGAACAGCTGGAGACCATCCAGTCCAACCCTGCCTTGCTCAAGCAGGGCACCGACAGCAGCTTGCCCAGGATCACAATGGCCAGCTGGGGTTGGAAGCTCTCCAGAGGAGACTCCACAACCTCTTTCAGCAGGCTGCTCCAGAGCTCCAGCACCCTCACACCACACAAGTTTCTCCTCATCTTCAGACGGAACCTCCTGGGTTCCAGTATGTGCCCACTGACCCTTGTCCTGTCATTGGGCACCACTAGCAGGGTCTGACCCCATCCTCTTGCCCCCTATGCTCTTGCTAAGCATTGATCAGATCCCCTCTCAGGCTGCTCTTTTCCAGGCTCAACAGCCCCAGGGCTCTCAGCCTTTCCTTCTCAGAGATGTTCCAGGCTCCTCAGTATCTCCACAGCCTGCACTGGACTGTCTCCAGTAAATCCCTGTCTCACTTCAACTGGGGAGCCCAGGCCTCCAGCTGTGGCCTTACTGGGGCAGAGCAGAGAGGGAGGAGAACCTCCCTTGACCTGCTGGTCACACTCTTCTTCATGCACTCGTCAAATAATGCTTCAAATACACCTGCAGGGAAAGAAAGGGATGGATACATGACCCCTTCCTACTTAAGGAAGCAGTGATCTGTCCTGTATAAACAAACAGGAGTACAGAAGGATGGCAGACATTACAGGAACAATGATTAAATCAGGCTGAACAGCAGTTGTAGCAGAAATTGGATTTTAAAATAGAAAAGAAGGGAGAAAAAATAGAAGTGTGTTCCTGCTCTCAGGGAAACCCTTTCTACTTCTAAAGGCTTTGTTTCATGGGAAGGCAGCAGCAGGTGGGGGAGAAGCTTTCAGTTCCAATGATGTACCTGCTCCTCCTCAATAACCTCTTCACTTACCAAGGGCAGCCATCAGCAAAGGTGACTGCACAGAACAGGAAACTGTGTTTATAACAGAAAGGGCATTTTTAGTCAATCCAGAGGCACTGAATCCCAAGCAGGGATCCAAAGGCAGCATACAAACCAGCACTGGAGCTTTTAGCTGCAGTACAAAAGAACACCACACTGGTTTGGTTTCACCACGGGCTCCACTGTAAGATGAAGCAAATTAAGTTGCAAAATGAAGCCAATTAAGCTGTCAAACCCAAGGCTGGAAGGCTCAGTTTATGGTTCAAAGGTATACTGTGGTTTGTAGCATTGTAGATCAAAGCAGCCCCAAGTAGATTGACATACAGCAGGAAAGGTGCCTCTGTAAGGCTGCCAGTGCTGGGCAGCACCAATTGCTGTTGGAAAACACCAACTCCAACAGCTGAAGCCCAGAAAACTGTCTGGAGGTGTGGAGAATGTAGCTACATAGCTCACCAATGACACACAATGACAAAATCAGGGAGTTGTTCTGGTTGAAAAAGCCCTCTAAGATCAGAGAGTCCAACCACTGACACACCACCACCATTCCCACTAATCTATATCCCAAAGTGCCATGGCCACACATTCCTTGGACACCCTCCCAGGGACGGTGACTCTACCGCCTCCCTGGGCAGCCTGTTCCAGTGCCTGACCACTCCTTCAGGGAAGGAATTCTTCCTAATCTCCAACCTAATTGTGCCAACCTCCTTGGCACAATTTGAGGCCATTTCCTCTTGCTCTATGGCTTGATCCCAGGGAGAAGTAACTCTCCTACCCACACAATGAGACATTCTGCCACTTAAGCTGGCTCCTGGAGCGGTCTGCGCCAGGCCACTGTCCCTCTCCAGCTTTTCTCTCTCAGTTCTCATTCTGCTTTTCGTTTTCCATTTTACCTGGAGAACAACCACACTTCTTACCTCCTGTGGCTGGTCAAAGACGTTCTGAAAATCACCAAAAGGGGATCCTGAGAACTCTCCAAAGATCTTCTTGAACAGCTCCTCCGGGTCGATGGAGGGGCCACTGCTCCAGTACTGCCGCCCGGCGCCGGCACCAGCGCCGGCGCTGCCAGCATCGAAACTCGCCGTGCCGTAGGCATCATACTGCTTCCGCTTCACCTCATCACTCAGCACCTGCCAGGCAAAACAGTGGTGCCATCAGGCCCACAGATGGATCCCAAGCACCTCAGCAGCCTGTGTCTGCATCACCCATCTCTCAGAATTCCAGGCTCCTGCCATGACCAGAACAAGCTCACATTCTCCAGCCTCCCTATCACCGCGAGCTCCGAGCAGCACCTGAACTACTGAAAAGCTGCTGCTGCTCTGCCAGCTCTCAGCTCACCATGATCTCACTAATTTGTAACTTGCATTGTACAGTGGATCATTAATACATGGTGTAAAAGCTGAGGTAAATCTGAAAACCCCAGAGCAATCATAGAATCCATAAGGTTGGAAAAGACCTTAAAGATCATCAAGTCCAACCTGTCACCCAACACCTCAGGACTACTAAACCATGGCTTCAAGTGCCACATCCAATCCCCTCTTGAACACCTCCAGGGAGGATGACTCCACCACCTCCCTGGGCAGCACATTCCAACAGCCAACAACTCTCTCTGGGAAGAACTTTCTCCTCACTAAACGTCCCCTTGAGACCGTGTCCTCTTGTTCTGGTGCTGGTTGCCTGGGAGAAGAGACCAACCCCCACCTGGCTACTAGCTCCTTTCAGGTAGTTGTAGACAGCAATAAGGTCTCCCCTGAGCCTCCTCTTCTCCAGGCTAAGCAACCCCAGCTCCCTCAGCCTCTCCTCACAGGGCTGTGCTTGAGGCCTCTCCCCAGCCTCGTTGTCCTTCTCTGGACACATTCAAGAGTCTCAATGTCCTTCTTAAACTGAGGAGCCCAGAACTGGACACAGGACTCAAGATGTGGCCTAACCAGAGCTGAGTACATGGAGGTTTCTGAACAAGCTGAGGAGCAGGAGGAATTGGGGCTGGGGCAGCACAGTGGCAGCTGCTTCTGTCTCCCAGCAGCTAGTAGCTACTGACAAGGGTTTTTTTGTTTATTTAAGCAGCGCCTGCAGCATCTACACCAGTCACTCCCTGCTCAGAAGATAGCACAAATTGAGAGAGCCCAAAACACATCCAGCTAAATCGGATACTGGGGGAAAACGATCTCCTGTTGACAGAGGCACTCATGCCCAAGCCATCACAAAACAGCATTTCACAAGGCATGCATACAGGAAATGCTTCCCCCAACCCCTCCAATCCTGCCTCCTCTTCACAACAATAAAATCCTACACATTACCTCGTAGGCTTCTGCCAGCTGAGAGAACTTCTCTTTAGCTTTAGGGTCATCCTTGTTTGTATCTGGGTGGTATTTCTTTGCCAGCTACATAACAAAAACCAAAGTATTAGAGACAGAGCTCATTTACGCTAGCAGACCTCACATATCAGGCAGAGTTTGACATCAGACCATCTGTATTTTAGGGAACTAAAAGCATTCATTTTCCCCTCCCCCGCCAATGTGAGGAATCACAGCAATACCAGGGCTTTCTGGAGAGAGACCCGAGATGACAGCCCGGGCAAACCATGCTTTTGAGGAGATCCCCAGGCCGATGTGCTGTGCATTCCCATCGCCCCCTCCCCTTGTCTCCAGAGCAAAGCGGTCTCGGGGGTTCACCCTCTGCACAAGGGAAGCTGCAGGCCCCAGCCCTCGGTCTCCCGCCCCCCCCTCGACGGGCTGCCCGCGGCCGCACGTGCCTGGTAGTAGGCCTTCTTAATCTCCTTCTGCGTGGCGGTGCGGGGCACCCCGAGCACCTGGTAATAGTCCTCCTTGGAACGGGCCCCGGCGCTGCTGTGGAAGGAGGCGGCGGCGGCGGCAACGCGCTTCGTCCCTGCGGGAGAGGAGGGCAGACGGGCCGCTGTGAGGGCAGAGGAGCCAGGGTGGCGGCCGGGCCGCTGCCGCCAAGGGCAGGAGGAAGAACAAGACCGGGAAAAGGCGCCTGTTCCCTGCCCGGCCCCGCCGGGCCAGCCCCAGGCTGGCCGCCCCCGCCCCGGCCCGCTGCCCCCTCCTCCGTCCCCCCTCACCCGCCACACAGAGCCCGGCGCACAGCGGCAGGAGACGGCGGGCGGCGGCAGCGCGGTACGGCGGCGGGAGGCTGAGCCCCCGGACGAGCCAGACGAGCGGCAGCCGCCTCTCCCCAGGCCCGCGGCTGCGGGCGGCGGCCACGGCGGCGGCCACCCCGAACCAGCGCGACGAGCTCCCGGCCGCCATCTTGGTCCGCGGGCAGCGCTGCGCATGGGCCGCGCTGCGGGCGGAGGCGGGGGACGCAGTGCGCAGGCGCAGTGCGCGGCGCCGGGCCCCGTGCCCCGTGGCTGCCTGTGCGCGGCGCGCCGGGGAGGTGAGGCTGGTCCGCGCTGAGCGCAGAGCTCGGCGGGACCCTGGGCAGCAGCCTGCGGGGCAGCCAGGCTCCACGACGCCTGTCTCCGGAGGGGTCTGCGGCAGCCGGGCCTTGGGAAGCGGCGGCTTTGCGGCGGGATCGATGGCTCAGTGTTGCATGTGTGGGGCCTTCTGAGGGCTCTTCTGCCTCGGTGGGGAAATTGTAGCTGAACTCAGGTGGCCAATAAGGCCATCAGCGTCCTGCGTTGGAGCAGCAATAGTGTGGCCAGCAGGACGTGGGCAGGGATCATTTCCATGTGCTCAGCGCTGGTGAGGCTACACTCCCGCACTCCAAGGAGGACATTGAGGGGCTGGAACGGGTCCAGAGGAGGGCAACGAAGCTGGTGAACGGTCTAGAGCACAAGTCTGGTCAGGGAAACCTTCTGACTCTCTGCAGCTACCTGAAAGAAGGTTGGGGGCAGGTGGGGGTTGGTTCCTTCTCCCAAGGAACAAGCAACAGGATAAAATGGCCTCAAGTTGCACCAGAAGACGTTGAAGTTGGACATGAGGAATAATTTCTTCCCCAAAGGGTTGTCAAGGCCTGACCTAGGCTGTCTAGGGCAGTGGTGGAGCCCCCATCCCTGGAGGGGTTTCAGAGCTGTGCAGATGCCAGTGCTGAGTGCCATGGTTTAGTGGTGACCTGGCTGTGCTGGGTTAATGTTTGGACTCTGTGAGCTTAAAGGTCTTTTCCAACCCACCCATTCTATGATTCTGTGCAATAAAGGCTTTTCTGAACCCGGAACGGCTGTGCCAGAACACCGCCTGCGCTGAGGGCAGGAGCTTTTCTCCGTAGAGGAGGAGAGCTCATGCCAAGTGTGTTTCTCTGCCGCTGGCGTTACCAGGGCTGGCGCTTTGCAATGCTCCTCAGCAGCTCAGCTCAGCTCTGCACTGTGTGGGAGGCACACGGCAGCAGCGCTGAGCGGCAAGGGGGATGTGCCAGATCCTGTCTGCTGTCACCACGCATACAGCCTGGGTGGCAGGGAAGGACACCTGAGTTGCACTGGCATGGATAACACCGTGACCAGGCCCTGAGGGCTCAGTGGGCTCGGATCCAGCCTTCCCTTCTGCAGCTCTGCATGCGGGAAAGGCTTCTGTCTAATGCTGGCTGCATGGCTATGGAGGGATGAGGACACTGAGCCCATAGGACTGGAAACCTCCCATTATCCCCATTTGGATCCCAAAGGAATGGTCACCCTTGTCTCCAGCAGGACATTTGGGTGACAATAGAAGTCACAGCCTGCAGGTGGTGACAACCGTGGGTCTGGTAACCCCAAATCCCTGCCAGAGGCACTGAGGGGGCTGCATACCCCAGGATGGTCATCACTGGAAGGTTTCAGCGTTCGGGGGTCGGCTCTGAGCAGGATCCCGGGAGCCGCTACCCTGCCCCGGGGGACTCGCCGCCAGCACCGGACATGCGTGGGGTGAGGGTCTAGCGGGGGCGTGTCTAGCGCGGGGGGGCGGGGCTAGCACACAAGGGCGTGGCCAAGGGCGTGGCCGGTTTGCAGCCCCGGGGCGGGCGGAGCGGCGGGGCTGGGCTGGGCTGGGCTGGGCTGGGCTGGGCTGGGTGCAGCGCAACCGGAGCACCATGAACCGCTTCAAGGCGTCCAAGTTCCGGCACACCGAGGCCCGGCTGCCTCGCAGGGAGGTGAGAGCCGCGGGACGCTCCCCGCCGCCCGGGAGCGGGGGAGCGGGGCGGGGGCGGTGGGGTCGGGGCGGGGTGGGACGGCCCCGGCAGGGCGCGGCGCTGGGTCCCGTTGCAGCCCTACCGCCGGTACGGCGGGGCTGTGCCTGGGTTCCCCGCGCGGGGCATAGTCGCGGGGTGGCAGCGTCGCCAGGGCGGCCCCTCCTTGGCACCCGCCGCTTCCCGGTGTTGACAGAGGGTCGGTGCCACGGGGCTGGCGGCAGCCCTCAGGTCTCGTCTCGGGCCGCGAGCTGCCCGGCGCAGCCGGTGCTGCTGACATGCAGTAGGCATCCCTGTGACGGCAGGAAGCCAAGCTGTGTCCCTCCTGCCGTGAGACCCTGGCTGGGCACGGCAGGCACAGGCAGCTGGCTCTAGTTCATGCTGCCCGACATCCCAACTTGGCTGAGTACCTCACTGGTGCCCAGCCCTGCACAGCAGCACTGGCTTGTCTGTGACAGCTGGGGAGACATGCACCCTGGGCATGAAATGCTGGGCCCTGCTCCCTGCACCCCACTTCCGCAGGCAAAGAGGAAGCAGTGAGGCCTTGCAGGACAGTGTTGAGCTCCATCACCCTGCCTGCCAGCCACAGACCTTGGCACTGCCCACTTGGTGGGTCTCACCAGGCAGCACAAAGCCATGTGGTGATCAGCTCCAGCCTCTGGCCCACAAATAACTAGCCCTAACCGTGCCAAGCATCGTGATCCATCTTGGCACATGGTGCCAATAGCAGGCGGTGCTGCCCTGCTCTTCCCAAGGCTGTAGAGCTTGGCCAGGGCACTCCTTCAGATCTCTGTCCTCTGCAGATCAGGCAGGTCAAGGGCAGGGATACTGGGTCGGAGTGGGTCATGCTGGGTGATCCACATCGGAGAATGTCACCAGGACACATATCCCTTCCAAGGACCCCCAAGCTGGACACCCTTCATCCAGCATCTCCACACGAGCAAGGCTGCTGCTGCTCTGAGATGGTGGAGGTGGCTGGTGGGATCCTGCCTTAGTGGCTCCCAATTCATGGGGAACTGGCACAGCTGGAGCAGGGTCCCTGTTGAGGATGGACCTACATGGGGAAGGAACAGCATGGGCCAGTCACCTAGTGCAGGCTGCTCTGGTTACCAGCTGTGCTGCAGTGGCATGCAAGGGCAGGAAGCCATGTGGCCAGGCATGGAGGATTCAGGCTGGATGGGTGGTACTGCTAAGATCTGTTGTGTCATGCTGCCTTTGGAAAGTGGGGAGCCCCAAAGTCACCAAAATCTCTCTGCCCTTGGATGTCACTGCTCTCATTCCCTGTAACCTTCCAGACAGACCTGCCCTATGCTCACACACTTCTGCAGACCTGTTAAGCACCCAAAACATCCTCCTGAGCCTCAGCTGTAAGGAGGAGGAGATGCAATGATCCCTGCCATCGTGCCCAGCCTTGAGCATCTCACCACCTCTGTGGTGTGCCAGGCTCAGTGTGTCTACAGAGCAGGTGGCATGTCCTCACAGTCTCAGCCAGCCAAGCACTTGGCTGTGAAGCTCAGAGTGCAGATGAGTTGCTGCCAGCAGCCAGCCCAGGGTGCAAATCTGTGCAATGTGGGTGCTGGGATGCCCACCGTGGGGGAAGCTATGGCAACTGTCATGCAGGGATGTCCCTGTCACAACTGCTGGTTCCTGTGTTGAGGAGCAATGTGGGACACCAAAGGACGGTGTGCTCTCACCCTGCTGCGTGGGAAGACATCTGCTCTGCATCTGGCAGCCTGCAGTGGGCTCAGCACACAGGAGGTGGCCCCTCCAAAAGGCATTTCCCATCCAAGCATGAAACAAGTCCCCAGCAAGCAAGGCCACATCAGCCAGCACTGCAGGGCAGGAGGTGGCAGATGGACATCCTGTCTCTAAATCCATCTCAGGTGTCACAGCAGGAAGCACTGCTCCTGTCCCCAGCTGAGCAGGGCAGCTTGTTTACAGAAGCTGAGGCAGACACTTGACCTGGCCGGATCAGGAAGCGTGGTGTAAACATGGAGGATCTCATCTGAGAAGCTTCTTCCCTTCAGGGAGTGTCTGCAGAGCCCCCTGAAAGATTGCAGCTTGCTTTAGGGATGGAGCCAGGATGGTGCTGTAATCTTTACTGGCTGCCCTGGTGTGCTGTGGGCAGGATCCCCTGGGGGCTCCTGGCAGCATGCAGGGATGTTGTGGGGCCAGCTCAGCAGTCTCTCTGCCAGACCTCGCTACAGGGGTCCTTGTGTGTACCTCTGGAGGCTGGGGGCTAGATGTGGCTGGTGACACCCCTCACTGAAGGACCAGTGTGGGGTGATAGAGGACTGTGGGACCCTTCCCTCTGGCTCTTGCTCATGCTCCAGACCTGCTCCCCATCCCCACTGCAGCACCTGGCTCACCCACCTGCCGAGTGTGGGGACAAGAGCCAACCCTTCAGCAGGAGAAGGGTTAAGAGGCCTGCGACTGAGCAGGCTGCTGTGACAAGGACCAGAGGAAGTGCTGCAGGAACTGCTGCTCTCTGGCAGGCCTCAAAAGGAAGCTGTGCAAGGAGAGGAAACCTGGGGCTCTGTTCTTTTGGGGCTGCACATGCAGCTCCCTTCCCTGCAAAGGGCTCTGCCCTGTTAGTGAGGTCTCCACCACTCCAGACACACAAAGCTTGCTGGGATGCTGGTGGCCGTTAATGTGCCACCATTGCCTTTGCTCAAGGGTTGGACTTGGCCCTGGGTGTGACAGGGAGCTCCTGGTGGCCCTTTGCAGACAGGTGTCTGTATCACCTGGAGCAGATCCAGCTGACATAGGGTGTCCCAGTGCCCCATGGGTGACTTGGAGTAGTAATGGGAATGCCGCAAAGGGGAATTTGGGTTTGGAGCCATAATGAAGTTCCTTGGCTGTGTGTCCATGTGGGAAGCACATTTCACAGCCTGATGGCCTGCTGCTTTGCTGCCCAAGAGCCTTTGTCCCTTCCCAAATTCCTTGACATCAGTTTATCACAAAGTCCTCTGAGCCCTTCCCACCGTGGGAGAGGCCAGGACTGGGACAGTTTTGGTGAGGGGCAGCACTGGGAGCTGGGATGCTCCTGCTTCTCATACCTGATGAAGCTGGCCCAAAGCCCTAGTGAGGGTCTGCACTTCTGTGCAGGGAACACAAACAGCCAAGTTGTCCATGTTATCTCCCAGAGGACAGGGCCCCAAAATGTGCCTCCAGCATGACCCAGCCGGTGTCAGCAGTCTCCAGGTAGTGCCACATCCATCAGCATGGGAGCTGAAGGTCTACAGTGATGCTGTGCCGGTGCTTCCTTGCCTCCCCTCCAGCCATGCTCTGGTCATGGGTTCAAGCTCCTCCAAAACAGAGGCATCTCCTGATGTGGATTTTTCCCTTTCCATCCCAGGCCTGGATCGGGGGGATCCGAGCAGGCTCCTTCACATCCCATGGGAACCACGTGAAGGCCAGCTGCCGCTGGATCGCCTTCAGTGCCGAGGCAGCAGGTGAGGCACGAAGGGATCACAGAATCTCAGAATGGTTTGGGTTGAAAAGACCTTTAAAGGCCATAGAGTCCAACCCGTCTGGAGTCAGCAGGGGCCTGAGATGGATTTGTCCGTGTGGGGCTGGGTGGTGGGTCAGCTCCACGGACCCCAGGAGGCAGGAAGGCAAGGGAATGAGGCTCTCTCTGAACCTGCCCAAAGGTGCTGACAGTCCTGCACCTCTTGCTTTATTTTGCAAAGCTGGATCCCCCAAGCTGTATCCTACTGGGGGACTTCCTGGGAACATCATGTAAGTGATGGAGAGGTTGATGAACTGCTCTTGTGTCCTCTCCTGCAGGCGTGCTGGGCATTGTGCCGCTGGAGTGTGAGGATGGAGGCAAGAGGACTGTCTTTCAGCTCTGCTGCCACTCAGGTGAGCTGCATGTCTGCTGACCCTGGTCTGGTTGGCCCCAGGGACCATCTCCTGGGGCGGGGTGACCCTGGCAAGTGTCACTGGTGCCAGGTCACAAGCCAGCTGCAGCCACACTGCCCATGCTGGGCTCTGCCAGGCTGGGCTTTTCTCAGGAGCTGACTTGATCCATGTCACTTCCCATCTTGAGCTGCAGCAAGGTCTGGTCATGTAGCTCTTGCTCACACTATTCCCCCAGCACACCCTTCCCATGTTACTCACTGCACACCCAGTACACCCAGTGCCTGGCTGACAGAGGAGCTGGGGATGGCATCATCATGGGTGTACCCAGCTCCAGTGACAGGAGGAACAGGCTGGACTGGTGGTGGCCATGCCACCCTGAGCAGCTCTGGTACAGAGTGAGGCAGATGGCATCATTGCCACTGGCAATGGAGTTCATGCTGCGTGGATGAGGGTCTTGCCTCCTACCTGGGCACACAGACAGAGTGTTGGGGAGCCCAGGGTACCCCTTACCTGGTGCTGGAGCAGCAGTGCCAGCCCAGGGAACACCTGACCACCCATTTCTCCCCAAAATTGCTCCAGAGCAGCAAGGTGGGAACTGGTCCTGGCATGCAGGGCAGGGTGGCAAGATGGCACAGCATGCCCAGCCTGTGCTTCTCCCCCAGCTAGGTGCCTACCCTGGGGCTGGGCATGGTGAGCTGGGCAAGTGAGCCAGTGAGCTGTGCTGCTGCTGTGGGGTGCCGGAGGGGTGCACAGGGAGCCAGCCTAACTTCAAGGGCTGATAATGAACTTCAGCAGGAGCCCTTTGAAGCAACACCTCCGGAATGGGGAAGGGATTTTCTCTCCTCCCGGGGCACAGGCAGCGGAACGAGCTGCTCGCTTCTCCTGCCTCCCGGGCCTGTCTCTCCGCAGCCTCCTGGAAGCGGAAAAGTACACAGTGACCTACTTTCCTGAGCGTGCCAAACGCGCCCGTGGGGCTGCTGTGACGGTGCCAGCCCCCTCCCGCGGGGCCCTGCCGTCGCAGCCCGGGCAGCATCCCTGCAGCGCCATGCCAAGCTGGGGCGTCACAAAGGGACCCTTGTCACCAGCGCGGCCTCGCTCGCTGCCACCTGGGCCGGCGCAGACGCCCTTGTGCTGTTCCTGCTTCTCCCCAGGCCTCCTGGGCGTGTGTGAGCTGAGATGGCAGCCAAGCCTGGGTGGTGTTGGGTTAGACGGGGACGTGGTGGTGGGACACCACCCTTCGGCGCTCCCGATCCCACCGAGCGAGTGCAAAGCCCTGATGGACATCATGGAGGGGTTCAGGCTCTTGCAGCAAAGCTGAGCTGCTCCAAAATGCTTCGGTGGCGATGGATCTGACCCTGGTTGCCTGCTCCTGCCTGCATGCATGTGCACGAGATGAGGCTGGGGCTGGGTCAGAGTGAATGCGGGGGACATGGTGTCAGCAGGAGTGAGGTGAGGACAAACCTCTCTGCCCTTCTCCTTCTAGATGTGGTGACTGACTTTGACTTCTCACCCTTTGATCAGCTCCTGCTGGCCACAGGTTCTGCTGATGAGATGGTGAGTGCTTGGTGCTGGGTGTCAGCAGGGCAGCCAGTGTCTCCTGGCATGTCTCTGGGATTCACTGTGGAGCCCAGGGGAGATGGAGCCAGAGCAACACAAGTAAGAGGAGCTGGGGAGGAGGGTTGCGAGTCTTAGGGAGTGGTGAGGGATGTCCCCAGCTTGTGGAGGCAGGACAGATGGTGTCAGACAGGGATCAGCCCTCTCCCATCTGGGACGCCAGCAGCTTTGATCCCACCAAGCTGCAATGAGGGATCATTTAGTGTCCGTAGGGACCAAAGCCTGGAGAAAGAGCAAGCCCAGCTGGCACCCAGCTGGGTCCAGCTTGCCTGTTTGGGGACTGACCACCTCTCCCTGGGGCTGCAGGTGAAGGTGTGGCGTCTGCCTGAGAGCGGCCAGGACATGCCCAGCAGCTCGGGGCTGACCCTGGGGCCCTGTGGGGGGCCAGTGGATATGCTGCAGTTCCACCCCACGGCAGATGGTGTCCTGGCCAGCAGCATGGGGAAGAGAGTCACCGTCTGGGACCTGGGGCAGCAGCAGCCACTGACAGGTAGGCTTGGCCATGCCAACCAGATCCTGCTCATGAGGGGCATCAAGACACCTGAGGGACAGGATCCATCCAGAAGGAGCTGGACGAGCTGGACAAGCTGGATAAGTGTTTCCATGTGAATCTCATGAGGTTCAACAGGCCAAGTGCAAGGTCCTGCACCTGGGTTGGGACAACCCCGGTATCAATCCAGGCTGGGAAGGCACTACAGAGGGATCTGGCCAGAATGGATCAATGGGCTAGGGTCAGTTGTGTGAGGTTCAACAAGGCCAAGTGCCAGGTCCTGCACTTGGGTCACAACAGCCCCATGAATGCTACAGATTTTGGGGAGAGTGACTGGAAAATGCCCAGTAGAAAAGGGTCTGGAGGTGTTGAACAAAAGCAACTGAGGGTGATCCAGCATGTGCATGGTAGACAAGAGGACCACCAACATCCTGCCCTAGATCAGCAATAGTGTGGCCAGCGGGAAGTGATTGTCCCCCTGTACTCAGCACTGGTGAGGCCACACTTTGAGTACTGGGTTCAGTTTTGGATCCCTCTCTCCAAGAAGGACATTGAGGAGCTGGAGCTGGTCCAGAGAAGGGCGACAAAGCTGGTGAAGGGTCTGGAGAACGGTGCTGGTGAGGAGCAGCTGAGGCAACTGGGGGGTTGTTAAGTCTGGAGAAAAGGAGGCTGAGGGGAGACCTCATTGCTCTGTACAACTCCTTGAAAGGAGGCTGGAGTGAGATGGGGATTGGTGTCTTCTCCCCAGTATCAGGTGATAGAACAAGAGGAAATGGCCTCAAGTTGCACCAGGAGAGGTTTAGGTTGGCTATTAGGAAAAATTACCTTACAGCAAGTGCAGTTGGGCATTGGAACAGGCTGCCCAGGGGCGTTCAAGTACCGTGTGGACAAGGCACTTTCGTCTATGTTTTGATGGCCATGGTGATGTTACATTGATTATTGGGCTCAGTGATACTGGAGAAGTCTGAGAGGAGATCTTATTAATGTTTACAAATATCTGAAGGCTGGGTCAAGAGGAAGGGGCCAAGAGGAAGTCTCTCTTCAGTGGTGTCCTGTGGATGAGGGGCAAGGGGTACAAACTGGAACACAAGAAGTTCCACCTCAGTGTGAGGATAAACTTCACTGCAAGGATGGCAGAGTCCTGAAACAGGCTCCAGAGAGGTCATGGGGTCTCCCTCTCTAGAGAGACTCCAAACCCTGGATCTTTGGAACTATTTCAGGTCAGGTTATTTGGGGCTCTGAGCAACCTTAGTTGCAGATGTCTGTGTTGACTGCAGTGGGGTTGGACTAAGTGAGCATTAAAGGTCCCTTCCCTCCCAGAGAGGTTGATGGTTCTGTCTCCACCATGCCGGTGGCTGGGCTTAAGTCCAGACCTCAGTGTCACCCAACAGGCAGTATGGGTAGCTTTTTGGATCTGGAACTCTGCACTCCCTGGGCTGTGCACTCAGGCTCCTGTGCGCTTTCACACAATGGTGTTAAAGGCTCCTGTGGTACCCAGGGTGTCACCTGGGGTGACGGGTCCCTCTCCCTTATGTTCCAGTGCATGGGCTGGTAATGACCAGCCTCACCCAGACCAGCTAGCCTGACAGGGAGAGGAGGCTGGGTGGTAGCACGGGGGTGTAAGTGCCCTGTGACATTCCCAGGGCTCCTTCCCTTGGAATCCAGCTGCCAGCAGCACAGGGACGTGTGACCAGAGCACCGTCCTGGTGGGGCCAGGTCATTTCCTCTGGGAAGCCCTCCGGTGCTCGCGGGTGGCAGAGCGATGGCTCCTGCCTTGTCTGCACCAGGAGCCCTGCTTGGTGCAGTGCTGAGCCTGCTGTCCTCCCACAGCTCTGGATGCCCACGGGGACCAGCTGCAGAGCCTGGCCTGGAAGCGAGATGGGCACCTGCTTGGTACCTCCTGCAAGGTAAAGTGACTCGCGGCGGCGCTCTTGCAACTGCGCGCCGCAGCCGGGCCGGCTGGTCTCTGCTCTTGCGGGGCACACAGTGACCCTGTTGGGGGAAGAAAAGGGCAGAAATGGGGTCGGTGAGCGGTGCCGAGGCTGAGGCTGATGGCAGCACTAGGTGGCGCCTGCTGCTCGCTGCCGGGGCGCCCGGGGACGCTCAAGCACCGGGGCTCCGCCTGCATGGCGGCCGGGCAGGCAGGGCGGGGAGCGGGCAGGCTCCCAGGTTGAACCAGATGATCCTTGGGGTCCTTTCCAAGCTGGGATTCTGCGATTCTGTGAGGCTGAGCTGGCGCAGCGTGCAGGCTGAGCGAGCCGCTTCTCCTCTGCACTGAGCATGCAGGCGCAGAGAGCTGCCCCACCGTGCACAGCAGCTGGACAAGCAGGGCTGAGTGTGCAAGCCCGGCTGAGTGTGCAAGCCCAGCTGAGTGTGCAAACCAAGCCTGCAGGCTGAGCGAGCAGTCAGCCCCACTGTGCCAAGGGTGGAGGCTAAATCCATGGGCTGGTGGGGTCAAGATGGAGCATGGGGGCCACCCAAGCATGCAGACCACACATGGCACTCAGTGAGCAGTTGGAGCCCTGTACTGAGCAAGCAGGATGAGCACAAAGACCCCGAGCTGTGTCATGGTGCGTGGGTCAGCCCCCAAGCCATTGCACATGTGGGTCTGGCCAGCACAATGTGTGCTCCCCATATGGACCCCTGGCAACAAACTGGCACCAGGGCACCTCCCTGCTGCCTCTGCACCCCAGTCAGCCCATTCCAAGGGGCATCCCATGGCCCATTTGACTGTGAGGTGCCAGGCAGTACACTGGGGAACACTGGCAGTGTGTCATCTGAGGGTCAGGCTCCAGCCCTGGCTCTGCTTTGGAGGCTTCCCCTTTCTCTAGGAGCAGTTTTGAGGCTGTCAGGGCACTGGTGAGGCAGTGGAAGGCCTGGGGGGGTGGGGGGATGTTATATGAGGCAGAACCTTGACAATTCTGTGTGGCCATCCATAGGGACAAGCACTGCAGGCAGGAGTGGGAGTCATGGGCAGGAAAGAAGGGGCTGCTCACTCCAGCCTTCTGCATAATGCAGCCTGACATCCTGCTGCCCCCAGGGTCCTTAACCCTCCTCTGTTTTCTTCTTATCTCAACAGGACAAGAAACTGCGGATATTTGACCCCCGAGCCAGCCCAGCTGCCTCCCAGGTACTGCCCCTCCTGGCTGCTCTGGGTGGCATGGTGCCAGTATCCCTGCCCAAGCAGGATGTCCACTGCCTGCCATGGGGTTGGCTTGGGGCCCCAAATTGTGCCAGCCCTGGCATGGCTTGGGAGAGGCAGTGTGATGGTGGGGGCTGAGGGCAGGGGGAGGGGGCAGCCTCCTCCTCAGTCCCAATGGGGTTAGGCACGGGTGACTTCTGCCCTTCTGCCTGGGCTGGGAAGCTGACAGGCAGCGATCCAGAGTCCTCCAGGCAGTGCTGCCAAGCCCCATGGGGGCTGCTGGGCTCTGTGCCACTCTGCAGGAGCTGGGCAGAAGGCTCTTGGGGACGAGGACCTGGCAAGGGCGAGGGCTGGGTGGCCAGATCCGCACAGCTCAGCAAATAACAGCGATTAGGAAATAAGTCGAGGACTTAAGGCTTGACGTGGAGTTGAAACAGCCTCTTATTAGAGGTTTCCTGTGGCTTGGGGGCTCAGGCTGCCGCCAGCCCTTCTGCCAAAGGGGCTGGAAGCCTTTGGGAGGGGAGGGATGCAGTGGAGAACAGGGTGAAGTGACTGCAGCCAGCTCTGCCACTCCTCGTGCCTCTCCTGCCACCAGTTCATGTGTGTCCATGGGCTCAGGAAGCCAATGGCCTCTGGTGCCTGGGAGCCACTGCTGTGGTGTCACACTGCACTGACTCTTCTTCCACCACGGAGCCTGGGTGGTGAGTTCCCATAAGACCCCTGGGTGCTTTTGGTGGGTACAAGCAGTGCCATGGCCCTTGGGACAGCCTTGTAAATATATCACCACAGTATACAGCTATAACAGGTTGCCCAGGGATGTGGTTGAGTCCCCATCCCCAGAGACATTCAAGATCAGACTTGGTGTGGCCCTGAGCAGCCTGATCTAGTTGGAAGGAAGTGGGACAAGATGACCTTTGAGGGTCCTTTCCAACCCAAGGCAATTCGTGAATCTATAAACATAGTGATTCCATGTGTGAGCAAGCCAGGACAAAGAGCTCCCAGCCCTCAAGTAGCACCTGTGATGCTCTCCTGCTCTGGGTGCTGCCTGATGTGGCTGGGAGGTACCAGTGTCTGCTCCCAAACCCATCCTGCACCTATCCCCCTCCTCACCCACCCCTCGCTTCTCTCCGCGCCAGACCTGCTGGCTTGTGCTGCGGCATTTCGATGAAGCCGTGAGCACGATGGGCTTGAGCCAAGTCTCCTGGGGAGGGTGGACTCTGTCTCGCTGAGCTCTTAAAAATAACGTGTGAGTGATGGTGGCTGTTCAAAGCAGGCAGCTCGCTTCCCTCCACTGCCGTCTGATCCAGCCCGGAGCTGGCGCTCAGGCTTCGCCAAGAGAAATATGCACCTCAGAGCGCTGCCGCGCCGCAGCCCTCACCCCGGCCAGCCGAGAGCTGATGAAGATGTTTAGTCTTGAAGTACTGGGCTGAAGGAGAAAACGTTAAAAAGCCATAAATCCTCTGGAAGCTTGCACTGGGTTTGCTCAGCCAAGAGGAATAATGCTCCGGTGTTCTGCTTTCTCTGTCCCCCTCCCGGTTGCCGGAGGGGTGGGTTCTCTGGAGAGGCTCCTTCTCCCCCGGGGCAGCGTGGGGAGGGAAGTGGGCGATGCCAGGCTGGCGTGTGGTGCCAGCACCTCGCGAGCTGCCTGCTTTGAAGTCACCTTTTTTTTCGCACAGAGGTGTGATGGCTTTTCCAGCCGGGCTGGCCCCTGCGGCGCCAAGGGCTGGGTTTCCTCTGCAGCAGTCGAAGGGCTCAGGCTCAGCACCAGCTCCTCCCGATCCCTTTGCAGCACACGGTGCTGGAGCCAGCCTCAGCAGAGGGCTGATCCTCTTAATGTGCCAAACCTGCCTCGTTAAACCGTTCTTTCTATTAGCATAGGGAGAGAGGGATGAAAAAGAACTAAAATAAGAGCCTTGGGGAGGAGGGATTGGTGCTGTGATTCCTGGAGCTGCCCTGGGACCTAACAGATGCCCCATGTGCAGGGCTGGGGTCTGAATATGGATGGTGAGGGTGACGACCAGCCTGCCCACACCCCATGGCCGTGCCCCTGTGCAGGCTGGACCCCCTCCATTCCTGGCTCTGTGTCCGTGGCAGCTATTTTGAGCATGTCCCAGCAGTGGGCAGGAGCATGTGACGCAGTGACAGTGGCATGGCTGCGGTCTGGCTGACCCTGCAGGGTGCCCACTGCATATCCAAGGCCATGATTTCCCTTGGGAGAGCAGTGGCCTCATCTTTCTGGACCACCAACCCCTCATTGCTGCCTCTGGGCTGGAGCAGGGACTTGCAACAGCAGCAGCCCCTTTGCAAGCATCAGGGTTGTGCTTGCATCCCACTGCTGCTCAGTGCCCTGAAACTGGCAGTAGACATGCCAGAGCCACCCCTTTGCTGCTGCAGGTCCTGCTGTACCTCCCCTGCTGGGCTAAGGCTGGATCCCAGAGCTGCTGTTCTTCTGGAGAGGTCCCATGAGTCTCATCCTCCACCTCATCTACACCCAAGGCCACTCTGCCCCGGCTGCAGCCGGTTCTCCCCTCCCACGGGTGCTGGTGGTCACCCTCCTTGCCTTGACCCTCTGGCTGGAAGCAAGTCACATCCTGTTCCTATGGCCCCAACTCCACCGGGGCTCAGAGCTTCAGTGCTTCCATCCTCACCCACCCTGTAGTGCAAACCCCATGAAATGTCCCCATGTCCCTCCAAAATGTGTCTTTGGGGTGCTTCATGCACCAGCATTGGGGAACAGGGGTCAGAGCACCATGAGGGTGCATCTGTGCCTGCAGCCCAGAAGCAGTCATGTCCTGATCTACATCTCCAGCAGCATGGGGAGCAGGTAAAGGGAGAGGGTTCTGCCCTTCTGCTCTGCTGACAACGACACCTGCAGTGCTGGGGCCACCTCTAGAGTCCTTAGCACAGCAGAGACAGGGGCCTGTTGGACTGGGGCCACAGCAGTGGTGGGAGGGTGGAAGCCCTCTGCTGTAAGGCTGAAAGAGTTGGGTGTGTTCAGCCTGGAAAAGAGAAGGCTCCAGGGAGATGTGCTGTTGGCCTTTCAGTGCTTTTCAGGGGCTGTTGTGACAGGACAAGGGGTGATGGGTTTGAACTAAAAGAGGGAGATCCAGACTGGAGAGAAGGAAGAGTGTCTTAATGTTGAGGGTGGTGACACCCTGTCCCAGGTTGCCCAGAAAGATGATAGATGCCCCATTCCTGGAACCATTCCAGGTCAGATTGTTTTGGGCTCTGAGCAACATGCTCTAGTTTTAGATGTCCCTGCTCACTTCAGGCAGGTTGGATGAGATGGTCTTTAAAGGCCCCCTCCAACCCAAACCAGTCCAGTTTTATATATATATATATATATATATATATATATATAACTATACTATCAGCTATACATCAGCTGATGCCCTGTGTGGATCACCAGAACCAGTGCAGGACACAGCAAGTTTTGTATGACAAGGGGCACTAAGTTGGCATCTCTGCTTGCCTGCTCCCCTGGCCATCTTCTCCTGTGGGTCAGGGAAGCCCTGGGTCCCTGGGGCTGGTGGGGGCAAGATGGATGAGGAGTAATGGCTTCAAACTGGAAGAAGTTGGATTTAGATTAGACAATAGGAAGAAATGCTTCCCCATGAGGGTGGTGAGGCACTGGAACAGGTTGCCCAGAGAAGTTGTGGAGGCTCCAAGACTGGAAATGTTGAAAGCCAGGTTGGATGAGGCCTTGAGCAACCTGGTCTGCTGGGAGGTGCCCCTGCCCATGGCAGCAGGGGTGCGACTGGATGATCTTTAAGGTCTCTTCCAACCCAAGCCATTCTGTGATTCTGTGGCCTTACCTGCACAGTGGGTCGTGGTCTTACCCATCCTCTGAAACAGTGCTCTCCTAAGCAGGGTGCACACAGCAATCTGGGGGGTGCAGGGAGACAATATTAGACCTTCAGCCCTGCATGGCTGTCATGTAACCACCAATCAGTGAGCATCTCATCCTCAAGAGGATTTACTGACAGAGCTGTCAACCAAAACCACTGCAGGTGGGAGGTGGCTCCCGGGGGGCAGAACACTGGCAACGATGGGGACCATCCCATGCCGTGTGGGCAGCGTGGCTGCATGCCAGCCTGCTCCCAGTCTGCTGCTGTGGAGCTGCATCCATCAGACACAGCGTGGCTGCCACAGGCCACATCCCACCCACATCCCATCGGGCGAGGGGCTGCAAGCATCTGGCCGGCACCTGGCTCCCATTAACGGGGCCGGGGCGGGTGCCGGGCCGGGGGCTGCCGCCCAGCACGGCCACCGTGGGCTGGAGAGGAGCTGGCTCCGTTCTCACGAGAAACTTCTCGCGGCAGCGCTTCGGCAGGGCCGGGGGCGAGGGAACGGCCACGCGTGCAGGGTGAGCACACTCCTGCTCACGGCTGAAGGAGCTCTCCTTAATGAGCGGGGCTGAGGGCACCTGGGGACAGCTGGCTGGGTGTCACCCTGCGTTTGTCCCCACCAGGAGTTTGTTCCCCACACCACACGGGTAGAGCTTGGCGCCTGGGGGCGGCTGGGGCTTGCAGCCCTCCGAGCACACCCAGTGTGAGGCAGGATCGTGCTGTCACCCCAAGAGTTGCCCTGTGGCCCCAGGGGTAGGAGAGGGAGTCCAGCCCTTCTCCCAGACCATGTGCCACCATCCCATGTGCCACATCAGCCCCCATCAGGGTGGGAGAGTACAGCAGGGAGAGGACCTTTGTGGGCAGCACGGCCATAGTGGCAGGGTGATGCTGAGGAGAGGTGGAGATCCAAGCTGCAGTGACCTATCTGTGCCCACAGTCAGAACCCCAGAGACCCCAACATGTCACCTCTGCTCGGGATCAGCCCAGGGCTGGTCAGGGACCACTCGCCAGGGGAAAGTGCACTGGGACACAGAGAGACTTTTAGCCTTCCTCCCTGCCCGGCCCATGGATGTGATATCCCACACCGGGGTCACCCCGGGGGTACCTGACTCCCAGCCTCGTCAGCGGCTTCCTCCGGGCTGGGGGAAGGTCCAGAGCATCCCACATTCCCAAGGAGACCGTGGGAAGCTTTGAAAAAGTTGGCCTGGCTCTGGGCTGCCTATTTATAGCACGCCGCGCTCGGCGCTCTCATGCTTCTGTTCCCCAGCGTAGCTGCACAGGACTGTTTATATTTCCTCTGCTCTGCTTCCCCCTCGGCCGTCCTTCCCAGGAATGCCACTTGGAATGACAGACATGGGGAAGTCGAGGGGGACTTGGGATGAGCCAGCAGCATGGCAAGGGATGCAGGAACACGGTGGGCACTGCTTGCCCTGACCAGCTCTGCAGGGTGCTGGCACAAGGGCCTGGGTTGGCACCTCACTTACCTGGGGCTGTGGCTCTGGAGCAGCATTTTGGGAGCCTCCAGCTTGCTGCCTGAGCTGGGACTCCTGGAAGGAGGGAAAAGAGGTTTAGGGGTTTGGGAGCAGCCTCGTAGCAGAGCCTGTGGGGCCAGTGTCTACAAGGAGGGATGAGATGTGGGAGAAGAGTGATCCATGCTGATGGGTGCTGTGGTCTGCCCAGACCATATGACCAATGCTCCCAGCCCTGTGCCTGGGCATCTATGCCAAGGAGGGAGCCTCCACAGCCATAGGGGCTGTTCTGGTGGGAGCCTGCTCACCTTCCTGTCCTTGGTGGGATTCTGCCCTTGCTGGGACCTTGTGTTGGCTTCACTGAGGGCCGGAGCAGCTTGATGAAGGTGTGAGGCTGTGCTGGCAGCAGCGTGGCAGAGGTAGAGCCTGCACAGCACTGTGTTCCCCGCTCCCCAGGGCCACAAGGCTTTGTGGCAATAATCATCTGGGATCAGGGAGGTGATGTGGGCAGGAGGAGGCTTTCCCCAGTCTCTTCCCACTGTGACACAGACAACCCACACCCAGCAGCAGGCGGGGCCAGTGCCAACAGGGTGATGGCTACTGGAGCATTGCTGCCACCATGGGCAGTGGCTGGGATCCTTGTGCTTTCCTAGGGGCAGGTGGCAGCTCAGGGTGTCCCCAGGCTGCAGGCAGAGAGGAACAGGGCTGGCCTGGGAGAGGTTGTTCTGCTCTCCTGGCCACCTCCGTAGAATGGGATTTGGCAATGGAGGGAGGTCACAGAGGATGTGGGGCTGTGGTTAACTCCCTCAGCTCCCCAAGAAGCCATTCACCTCTCCTGCCCCCCACAGCCTCCTGGGGTGTGAGGGGAGTGATGGCATCTCCCACATTTGTGGCCCCATCATTTCACCATGAGAAGGAGGTGTCTGTCCCCAGGCTCCACTGCAGTGCCCCAGGCTGAGGTGACCCCTGCTGCCCTGTTTCCTGCTGGCAAAAGAATGGCTCAGCCTGGCTCTGGTGCCTCCTGCACCCACATCTCCTTCTGCTAGGACTGCTTCCCACAGAGATCAGCTAGCCGTGCTTGTGCTCTGCTAGCCACAGGCAGGGCAGAGGTAAGACCCACTCAGCCATCTCCCACCCACACAGCCCTACAGCTCTGCTCTGGGCTCCCCATCTCCAGCTCTCTCTGCCCTGCATCCCGGCTGAGGGTGCCTGCTCCCGCGGAGGCAGGGAGCACCCCGGAGGTGTCCCCAGCACTGCAGCCGTGTCCGCTCCGTGTCGAGCTCTGCCAGCAGCCGAGGAGCCGAAGGCAGCCGCTCCCTGCGGGCAGCTGTTCCCGGCTCACTCAGCCTCGCTGCCAACAGCTGCATCGGACATGTCAGCCTTGATCCCCGCCACTGGGCCCCCACAGCCCGCAGCCGAGAGCTCCATGTGTGCTAGCACCGCACCTCAGCCTGTGCTGGAGGGTTAGATTGACTTGGGAAGAAGGACAGTGCCAGGAAACCCCATGCAGCCGATCTGGCACTGAGGCGGGAGCACAAGCTCCCCCACCCTGAGCTGCCTCAAACCAGCTGGGCTGGACCCACACAATGGGCTGGAGGAGGCTGGGATGCCTCAGTGCTGTCGTGGCCAGGGAACTGGGAGGCCTCCTCAGCTCCCTGTGTGCCAGTCTGGAGTTGGTGGTCTCCCCTCAGCCTGCTCAGGGGATGAGCAGCTCCAGAGGGATGCCCATCCCTCAGGCTGTGGCTTGTCCCAGCTCCAGGGACACAGGGTGAGGGGTTTCCCAGCATCACCCCAGGCTGAGTGCCCACCTGCCCCAGCTCTGGCAACTCCAGGGAAACCCCACAGCAGCCCCATGGCCACTCCGGGGCTCCCCACTGACCAAACCACACCAGTGTCCACCATCAGTGCCAGATCACATCACCCTATCCCTGCCAAAACCCTCAGCACCAGGGGAGAGGACATGGGACTTCGGGGGGATCCCTGGGGGTCCCACCCACCCAAGGCTGCCAGCCAGCCCTGCACACTCACCTCTGGCAACATCTGCAGAGGCACCATGGAAAGCAGATCCCCAGCCTCACTGCATACTTGCTGCCATACGTCCTGCTCAGCTGGGATGGAACTAATGCAGAAAACATGGCCCTGCGCCACTGCCAGCACGATGTGGGCTGGGAGCAGCATCGCCCTGTCCTCTGCCAGCTGTGCCACCCACCCTTGGGTGTTGTGCTGGCTGGCCTGGGGGACTGCCACCCAGCACCATCCCTTAGGTGCTGTGCTGGATGGTACAGAGTGCTGCCACCCACTGCTGTCCCTTGAGTGCTGTGCTGGATGGGCCAGGGGCTGCCACCCACTGCCATCCCTCAGGTGCTGTGCTGGTTGGCTCTAGGGTCCAGCAGAACTGGCACAGTTGGCTATGGAATCTCCAGCTGTTGAGTTTTGGCTGCCACGGTGCGTGGCTCAGGTGCAGAAGTGTTCTCCTGGCTGACAAGCAGGCTTGGCCCTGGCTCCTGGGCTTTCCATCCCTCCTGGCACTGGTCCTGGGATGTGTTCCTTTCTGCTCCCAGGACCTGGCTGCTGTGCCAGTGCGTTGGAGGTGGGGGACAGGCCCCTCCTGCCCCACATCCTGCCCCCATGCCTGGGAGCGCCGGGCTGAGCTTGGCCAGCGCTGCCTCTGCCAAGTGAACCGTGCTGGCTGGCAGGCACCGTGTTTGTGCTGGCAAGGAGGCTGGCATACTGGAGCCAGGGGAGGGGGAGATTTGGCACCGTGTGCCTTCTCCTGCCCCAGCTGTGGGTCTCTCCAGAGAATGGGCATTCCTTGGAGGCTGGGAATGGAGGAGGCCACTCCCAGCAGGGCCTCACTGGTGGGGAGGTGGAAGATTTGGCACCACCATGCAGCCTCCCCAGCCCACTTGGGTCTGTGGGCAGCTCACAAGATGCTGCTTCTCGATCACTGGAGGCAGTGTGTGTGTGCCCGCCTGGGCATGTGGGCACCCTCCTGTACCTACCCCACCCCTTCTGCCCCCACACCAGGTCCTTCCTGCCTTGTGCCGAGGTGCCAGAAGCACTGTGCTGGATTTAGCTCTGGCAGAGCCTTCTACTCTTCCATGCCAGCTCTGGAATTGTTTGCAACCTTTTATTGGTGCTTCATAAACGATAGCAAGGAGGCTGTGAGCGCTGCCTGCACTGCCGCACTGCTGGCTCCCACCGAGGCATCGGCAACCACAGAACCCATCTGGGAGCCACATGGGAGCTGGCGAGCAGCCACCACCAGCCCCACCAGGATTCCTCCCCTCCTTAGCAGAGCAGAACTGGCACCAGCATGGTGACTGGGCTGAGGATTGTGGAGTGGGCAGGGGGGGTCCCAGCCCCACAGGGGAAAGGCAGAGTGGGGCTGCAGGTGGTCAGGGTGGTGTGGGGAGCACGACCAGGCTCAGTTTGCTGTGTGTTTCGGTAGCATCCGGACACATGCAGGGCACCCAGGTCCTGCAGCCAGGATTCGGCATGGATCGAGAGCCCAGGGATGCATCTGGGGAAGTAAGTCACTCTGTCACTGTAGCCATGGCTATGGCCAAGCCTCTTCTCATGTCTGCTGGCGTGGAGCAGCTTCCTCACAGTCCCCAGGCCACCTTGCTGAGTGTGGGGAGAGCCCTGGGGGTCCAGGGAGCTGTTTTGTGCCCCCTCACACTCACACTACCTGCTGCCACTCTCCACTCCTCACCGGAAGTCAGCCCAGCTGCTCCACAAAGCACCCAAGCTGGCTCTGGCACTGGCACAGTGTGGGAGCCCAGGACTGTCACCGCTTGCAGGCTGTCCCTGCTGTGCTGCCACCTTGGGCACCTCTCAGCAGGCAGGATCCAGCTCTCAGCTCCACCTGCTTGGCCCTGGGAAGGTTCATGGCCACCACGAGTGAAGCACATGTCCTACATGGTGTGTCTGGCATGCCTAGTGGCAGTACTGATGGCTGTGTCTCTTGTGCCCTGCAGAGTGTCCTGGGACATGAGAACAACAAGGACAGCCGGCTGCTCTGGATGGGCTCCAGCGATTGCCTCATCTCTGTGGGGTTCAGCCAGGTATGGTCCTCACCAGGGAGGCAGCCCTGGTGCCATCAGGACGGCCCAGCCCCACTCTCTGCAGCAGCTGTGCCAAGGAGCCGGCTCTGGGTGCTTTTTGGGTCCCCCATGAAAGCAGGAGGTCTCCTTGCCAGGTGACCTGGCCCTTGCTAGGGATGGAAGGAGGTGATGCTGTGGGGCGGGCTGGGCAGCCCTGGTGCCCACTGATGCCATGTTTGTGCCCCTGCAGATGCGGGAGCGGGAGGTGAAGCTGTGGGACATGCGGTGTTTCAGCGGGGCGATGCTCACCATGGCACTGGACACCTCACCTGGGTAGGGACAGGGGCTCACTGTGGGGTGGGAGGGCGGGCAGTGGGGACGTGAGGTGGCACTGTGGAGATGCCATGACCAGAGACATGCAGGGAGCATGGTGGCAGAGCAGCAGGTGACAGAGTACTCCTGGCACTGGCAGCACTCAGCCACAAAGCTGGGGACAAGGCTGGTAATGGTGTGGCTGCATCCCTGTCACCGTTTGGGTAGGATGGCAGGGCAGTGGCAGTGCTGGCAATGGCGTGGGGTGGGATGAGTGTGCTGTGGCGATGGTGCCACTGCTGAGGTGACCGCTAGGTGGGTGGGCACAGGCTGGCACAAGATGCTGCAGGCAAACATATTCTTTCGGCATTGCTGCTCACTGGAGCAGCTCGGTCTCACCGTCCTGCTCGTGGTGGAGCCACGCTGCCTTGTGCCATGGTGCCGTGGGGCTGCCCAGCCAGCCGTGGCCAGGCCAGCAACAGAGCCATGCTCACCGGGTGTCCCCTGAGGAAGTGGAAGAGGAGCCTTGGTGGCTGTAAGGGGTCAGTGCCCCTCATCAAGGCATGATGGATGTGGGGCACCACTGAGGTGAGAGACACTCTGGTTACACCCAGCCTGGCCTCTCCCACACTGCTTGGGAGGAGGAAGAGGAGGAAATGCCTTTCTTCTGCTGTGGCAATGAGGGTTTGGGACAAAGTCCTTGCCAGGCTGTGGTGGAAGCCACTAGCTCTCCTCAGAGCTGTTGGCAAAGCACAAGGTTGTCAGGATCCTCACCACACACCAGGCTGGCCCCATGGCAGGCTGGAACGCTAGAACAGGCTGGGTGATGGCACAGCGGCTGGGGGAGCAGCTCTGGTGGGAGCAGGCAGGGAGGCTCACCCTCCTGCAAGCTCTTGGGGTGAGCAGCTCGCAGCTCTCCTGCCCCTCAGCTCTGCTAGCACAATGGGCAAAGCTATGGGACTGCCATTCCCAACCTCAGTAATAAGCCATCACTAGTGTCCAGAGTAAACATTCTTGAGTGAAGCCAGGGCATACAGTGTGCTGCAAGGAGATGCTTTGAGGGTCTCTTCCTGCTGTCAGTGGATAATCCAGTGGGAAATACCCCAAATCCTGCTGCCGTGGATTAGCACCGGCCTTGGTAGTGTTGGACAATGTCGGACTGGAGGATCTTTTCCAGCCCAGACGATTCTGTGACTCTCTGCCTGTGGCTGCGCGGCGCTGGGCCGGGCCGAGCCAGCCTGGCTAAATTGGATGCAGACTCCGGGCTGTGCTCAGCCCCCTTCGCAGGGCTGGGGTTATTTTGGCTGCCGGCTTTATCGGCCGCCAGGAATGCGGCTGGCGGGCGCTGCTTGCACGTCACGCCGCGGCTCTGCCGCGTTCTGGTTGCGTGGCTGGCTGATAAGGAGAGGGGCTGGGGGTGGTGGGGGTGAGCAGGATCCTCCCCCCGTGCTGGGAGTCTCCAAAGAGCAGGAGGTGCTGTTTTTAGGCAGCCACTCTGGGGCCAGACGTGCTTCCAGCCCCAACCGCTCCCCGCTCCCCGCCCCGTAAATCTCACTGGGATGACAAATGGCAGAGAGGGATTTGGGCTGGCTCCTGGCAGAGGTGCGGAGCGGGGGCTGTGGCAGAGCCATCCCCATGCTGGTGGGGTGCAATGCCACTCTGGAACTCTGGAGCCGTGGCTCTCTGATTTGGGGGTGCTGCCAAGGCAGTGCCCAAAGAGGGGAGCTGCAAGCTCGGGTCGGGCTCAGTGCAGGGGGTGCTTGAAGCTCCCGGGGCGGTGACTGCAGCACTCCAGGGATGGTGGAGCAGCCATGGGGTTGGGGTGCCCATTGTGGATCCCCAGCATGGCCATGGGTGCCCAATACGGGACATAGAGAACCGTCCAGCGCCGGCTATGCCGTGAGCCGCAGGCGGGGAGCCGGGCGCCGCGGCAGCAGCTCGTTGAGGCTTTTGAGGAAGCAATCAGTGGGCGGGCAGGAAACTCATACCATTCATTACTGCCGCCGGGCCGGCAGGAAGGGGAGCCCGCATCCCCACCGCGTCCCCACCGCGTCCCCACCACACCCTGCCGCATGGGTCTATACCTCCCAAGACAGCATCATGCATTCCAGGCACTCTGTGGCACCCCAAAGTAGTGCTATGGCGTGCCCCAAAGTGGGGACCCCCCCCGCAGGATGTCCACCCCAATGTCTGTGGTCAGAACGGCCCCCACAAGGTGGCTGTGCCTCTGCCTAGCATCCACAGGAGAAAAGGGCAGAGAGTAGGGAGCAGTAAATGCATTTTGAGGGTTCCCCATCACAAATCCTGAGCAGGGCAGATATTTGTGACTCCAGAGCTCATTTTGAAAGCACACCAGCTGTGTCAGGGCTGTGCTCAGGAGCTGACCCCTGCTGGTGCCCAGACCGGTGGTAGGCGGTGTGGGTGGGCTCCTCTCCATGCCATGATCGACAGCATGCCAGCTTCGGGTGCCTGCCACTCCCTTCAAATCGGGTTTTGTCTTCCTCCCTCCCCCCCCCCTTTTAATTAGCTGAAGGAGCAGCAGGGCAGGAGCCAGGAAGGGGCCTCAATAGGTTATTGTTGCCCTAAATTGTAACCAGCACCGGTGGGGTTGAGTTACCAGCTCCAACTCGGGGTCAGTGACCAGACTCTGCTGCTGCACGCCCGGCGCCCAGCGCAGCACTGCACGAGGACTGGGCTGTCACCACGCTGGGGCCAAAGAACAGCGGCTCCCTTGTGTCACCACATCATTTGGTGTCCCTAAAATGTCCCCAGGGAAGCTGGGGGTACCTCCTGCCCACACCACAGCTGGCTCAGGGCTGTGGCTGGGTTAGTTGATATGAAGTGACCAAGTCTGCAAAGGTCCCAGGGAGCTATGTGCTCATGGTATGTACTGGTGCTGGGCAGAGCCCCAGGGGGCAGGAGAGATGGGAACAGCAGGATCCCCACCACCCTTCCTGGTGCGAAGTCCACCAGAGCTGGGATGTGCCAGAGCTGACAGGGCAGGATGTTTGTGGAGGGATTTGAGGCTGCTTGGTTCCCCAGCACTGCAGCAAGACATGGAGGGGCCTGGGTGGTTACCCAGGGACAATGCTCAGCACCCACCAACCCCCTGCCTCTATCCAAAACTTGCATCTGAGCCAGCTCGTGGGGGCCAGGCTTGCACCCCCAACATCTCCTGACTCCAGCCCTTATGTGTACCAAAGCACTTCACCCCACTGAGACACACATCCCCACTGTCATCCTGCCACCTCTCCCCATCATCAGCTGTAAGGGGACCTCGATGCCCCATGCTGCTTGCATCCTGCCTGGCCCCAGTGCCCTGTCTCCCCTTTTTCTGGGGACTGAACAGCTCTTTTGGGTTGTGTTGGGCATTTCTGACAACACCCACCCCAGTGGTCAGGTCTTGGTGGCAGAGCCCTGAGTAGGACAGGTCCATCCCTGTCCCTATCCCCTTGCAGACCCCTGCCCTTGCTCCCTTGTCCCATGGGTGCCTGGGGTTGGCTGCCAACCATAGACATGAAGAGTGGGGAGAGACCACCCCAACAGGTGCCACCCCAGTGGGACCCATCCCTTGTGTGGGGAGCTGCTGCTGGAGAGCCACATGAAGCAGCAGATGCTGGGTCAGCCACTTGCCCTGGTTATCACACCATGTAGAAATAGCCCTGTGCCACTGGGGTGGGAAGGCAGCAAGTGGCAGCAGCGAGTGGCAGCAGCGCCAAAATCGCTCCCAGACGGGCCACAGCCTTGGCCCACTGCCACCTCCATGGCCTCCCGGTGCTCCCTGGCCTCCCTGGCCTTCCAGGAAGCCGGTGGGATTTCTGCCTCTCCACGAGCTCTTCCTGGCAGCACATGTGGGGCTGTGGGATGGGCACACATCTTCCTTCACCTCGGAGATGCAGGGCAGGGGACACCTGGCACTCTGCATCAAGGCAGTGTGTGTCCCCCAGGGCTCTTCTCCAGCCATGGGGCCCTGGGGGGCCCAAAGGACCAGGCTTAGGTTGCCATGGGGCCAGGGATGGTTCTCAGGAAGCCAGAGCCCTCCAGGCTCGCAGCAGTTAGGGTGCAGGGCTGGGCTGGCACTGTGGCAGCAGGACTTACCCCCATGAAACTGGTGGCTCCTCACTGAGTGGCTCCTGGCCGGGGTGCTGGGATGCTGGTCCCACTGGGATCGCATAGTGAGAGGGATTGGTTTTGGGTTCATTTCAGGGGTTTTGCAATCCCTCCCCAGCGCTGATTCAGCTCACAGGAATTAGCAGCACCACACAATGTGCCGCCCAGAGCCGCTGCTGGCGTGCGCTGGGGCTGGCAGCAGCCAGCGGGACTTTTGTGCTCCAGTTCGGGGCTGGAAGGGAACACTGTGAGCACTGCCTGGGTGCAGATGTGGGCATTGAGGGGGTATCCAAGCTCCACAGGGTGCTGAATCCTGGTTACAGCATTCTCACCCCCTTGGTGCCAAGGCTGAGCCCCACTGCCCCTCTTGTGCTGCTCCCCCCACCTCCCAGCTGAGTCACCTCAAGACCTTTGGCTCTGGGCTCCCCAGCTGCACCGCACCTGCCCAAGCCGAACCCTGCTTTGCTCCTGCTGTGCCACAGTAGCCAGTGTGGTCACTTTGGAGCTGCTGGAGGCCCCTCAGGAGTAATGGAACCTGCTGAGGGGGTCCCCAGTATCCCCAGCACATGGGCGTTCCTGGAAACCTTCAGCTAATTGTAACTGAACTAAATCACTTCATCAGGCACAGGGCAGGTCATGAAGCTGAGCTGGAGGGACAGCAAGTGGCCAGAAGGGGGTCTCGAGGCCCCTTGTCACCTGGTGCACATAGGGGGACACACCAGGGCTGACCCTGTGCCCAGCTGGGCTCGGGGGCGGCAGCAGCGGCTGGCAGCACCAGGCACAAGGCCGCAGCTCCGCCAGGGACTTTTCTTCTCCTCGCGGGGCTGGAAAATATACAAAGCTCGCAGCGAAAATATTTACACAGCAGCAATTTTCAGAGGAATTCGGGATGTTAATTTGAAAAATCTGTGGGGAGAGGACCACAATGGGCCCTTTGAGCAGGCAAGCGTGGCCACCGCACCGAGCAGCCCGCGCCGGCGAGGGGCCCTCCTGCCTCTGCGCCGGCCCTAATGGGAGCCAGCCCTGCCGGAAGCCCACCTGGGAGCTGGGGGTGCCTCGCCAGACGCCCCCGCCGACACTCCACGCCCCTAATTGCATCCAGAGCCGTTCCCTCCCGCCCTGGAGCGAGCGGGACTGGGGTCAGGGCCGAATCCTGCACCAGAGCAAGGCCTCCCGAAGAGCCGGCGGTGCGGGCGGCAGCACGCGTGGCACGGCGGTGACCCCGGCTTGGCTGGCGGCAGCCGCTGTACTTCAGCCCGGTTTTGCTCATTCTCTCCAAATCAAACATACCTCGGTGGGCACGGCCCCAACCTGGAAAATTCCAGGCTGAAAGATAAAGGATTGGAAAACGATTAAAACCAGAGGGTTGGAGCAGAACCCACTTGGCAGCGGGAACCTGCCGAGCGCCGGCTCCCAGCCCTCCCCGCCGGGGCCAGCGCACGGAAGCGACTGTTCTAGGAGCCAGGGGCTCGCTGCGGGGCTGGCTACGGCTGTACCCCCTGTTTTGGGGGCACCAAGCAGGCTGACACGTATCCCTTTAGAGGTGCCGCTGCCGCCGGGGGTGCTGTTGGGAGGTCACAGAGGTTGGGCTGGGCTGTTTGTCCCGCAGCTGGCTCCGGAGCCATCTGGCAGGCAGGCAGGGATGAAGTAAGGCTGGATGATGCACAGGGCAGGGGCCGATTCAACACCCATGGCCTCTGTTTTGGGAACAACTCCTCAGCACCCGCAGCCGGGGGCAGCACCCGGGGAGGGAGAAGCTCAGAGTAGGGGAAACTCCCCCTTCCACCACCCTGACTCATCCCGGCGCTCGCCAATAACAACGGGAGGACGCGACTGACCTTCCTGCTCCACCGCAGGGGACCTGTGCCCCTGCCTGCCACGGCCAGCGCCTGCAGAAGCGCTCGGGGCTACACAGAGGTTTTCACTGGCGGTGTTTTAATTTTTTTCTTACAAAAAAGAAGACACCCTTCTGGTCTGCCTTACAAAAGGAGCTGTACACAAACCTGTAGTAGAACGACGACGACAAAAAGGAAGAGTTTTCCCAGAAGAAATGGGAAATAACCGTGTATAAATACTCTCTCCGAGTTCTTAAAGCTTCAATTCCCGGTTTGCCTGCTCGGTGCTTCCTTTGGCCCGGGGAGGTCCCGAGGGTCCCAGCACCTCGGCCAGGCCTGATTGTTCACATCAGCTTCCAGGGAGTTGGCAGTCATGGGCCACGCTCTGCTAAAGGACCCTTGTTACCAGCACGTGGGTGTCCCTTAGCCGAGTCACTGCAGCTTTGCTTTTAGCAGGAGCTAAAAAAGCCCAGCCAAACCCCACATTAAAAGCCCAAACCCCCTCTTTTTCGCTGCCCACATTCTGTGTTGAGTCACAGAAACCAAGGCACTGACGGGAACATGAGCATCTCCTCCCAATGCCTGGCAGCCTCTCGGAAATTGCACATTATGGGTTTGGGGGTTTTGCCTTGGTTTGGTTAACTCCTCACCATTCCTCACCCCAGAGGAACATGGCCAGGTGCTGGAGCTCACCCCTTGTCCATCCAGGTCTTGCCTGGCTGCCCCATCCCACCTGGTTCAGAAATAGGAGGGTTTGAGCCCTGGGGTGTTGTTGTTGCTGGGGTAGTGTGACTGCATGAGCGGCACCTCACACTCGCTGGAAAGCATGGCCGCCTCCGGCACCTTGTGGCCATGGCCACTCAGATCCCCGTTCTCCAGGCAGGCTTTCACGCCCTCCAGCTCCAGTGGGCCAGCCTCCACCCCGCTGCCAGCATGCGCCTTGGCCCGGCGCTGCCGCCGGTAGTACATGCCAGCAGTCACCACCACCACCAGCAGCAGCGCAGCAGCCAGCGCAGGGACAATCATGAGGGCCAGGTTGCTGTCCTTGCTCTGGGTGACAGGCGAGTGCTGCTGGTGGCTGGCAGGCAAGGTCTGCACCTCAGCGCAGTGCTCCTCCTTGGAGACCTTCTCTCCCAAAGGCCCGATGCAGACATGGTAGGTGCAGTTGGGCTTCAGCGCCCGCACCGTGTACTCAGAGAGCGACGCTGGTAAGCGCAGCATCACTGGCCGCTTGTCTGGCCCAGAGAGGTTGCGGTAGCTCAAGCGGATGCCCTTCAGCTGGGCTTTGGACTGGACATAGTTGTGCAGGTCTACTTTGAGGGAGGTGCTGCTGACCTGGGTGATGCTGATCTGTTGGCTCGGTGGTGGGGCTGGCGTCACCAGGGCTGGTGTCGTCCCCTTGCCCCCACCTCACAGTACGTCCCAGTGAAGCCTGCCGGGCATAGGCACTCCAGGAGGTTTTGGGTGCCCAGGTGGCAAGTGCCACCATTCAGACATGTGCGAGGGGGACAGATGGGTGGGGGGCGCTGGTGGGGGCAGGCGGCCTACTGAAGGGCACCAGCGTGGAGCTGGCCTGGGAGACTGTGGCCCCTGGTGTGGGAGCAGCGGTGCTGGGCTGCAGCACAGGCCAGCTGCTGGTGGGGAATGGAGCAGGTGGTGGCAGCGTAGTTGTGCGTGGTGTGGTGGTGGTGGTGGTGGTGATGGTGGTGGTGGTGGTGGGGCAGCCAAAGTCAGAGTACTGCAGGTGGTGGAGGAGCTTGCCAGAGTTTTTGGGAGGGAAGTGGCAGCGTGTCTCCTCGGGCCGACGGAGGACCACGCTGCTGGCATTCACCCACTGCACCAGCCAGCTCATGGGGCAGATGCAGTTGAAGGGGTTGCCAGCGGCTGTCATGGCCCGAAGCCTGGGGAAAAAGCCAGAGAAATCCCGAGGGATGGTGTTGATGTTGAGGTTGCTGATGTCCAGCTCCTGGAGGTTGTGAAGGTTGTGGAAGTCCTCTGGCAGCAGCTGGGAGATGCGGGTGTTGCCAGCCAGGCTGAGCTTGGTAAGGCTCCCGAGTCGCCGCAGCACTGCCGGCACATGCTCCAGCAGGTTGTCGGAGACATCCAGCTCGTGGAGGTTGTTCTGGGCCTGGAAGAGCTCCTCATTTAAGCTGGTCAAGCCCAGCCCTGCAATCTTCAGGGACTCGATGTTGACAGCATGGAAAGCCCCTGGTGTGATGGTGGAGATCTTGTTCCAGCTGATGTCCAGCAGCAGAAGGTTGGGCAGGTCGAGGGGGCACAGCCCGGAGCTGGTTGTTCTGCAGCTTCAGCTCCAGCAGGTTCTCCAGCGTGTCAAAGGCAGCAGCGTGGATGTGCTGGATCCTGTTCTTCTGCAGGTAGAGCCGCTCCAGCAGCCGCAGCCCATGGAAGGTCTCATTGGTGATCTCCTGCAGCTGGTTGGAAGACAGATCCAAGTTGACAAGCTCTGTCAGGGGCTGAAAGATGTTTCTCTGGATGCTGGTGATCTTGTTTTGTGAGAGGTCCAGGAGCTGGAGGGCGGGCAGGCCTGTAAAGCTGTCCTCGTTGAGCGTTGTGATGCCATTCTCAAAGACATAGAGGGAGAGGGTGTTGGGGGGCAGCCCCTGAGGCACGGTGTGGCCCCGTCTGGCCGCGCACAGGATGGTCTTGGGGTCTTGGCACTGGCAGCCCGCAGGACATGCCCCAGCCAGCCCCATGGGGGCCCAGAGAAGCAGCGTGCAAATGATCAGCTGCTTCATGGTGTCAGCTCTGTGGGAGAGAGAAACCCAGCCAAGGTTAGGGACTTCCAAGGTTAGACTCTTCCAGGGGTTACCCTGGGCTGGCGGGGCTGTGAGGTGCCTCAGACACCCACCAGACTGCCTATGCACCACTGTTGGCATGCAAGAACCATCTCCCCATGTCCTGCCAGGAACCCCCTGGCCCCAAAGGGACCATGGAGGGAGTGGGAAAGTCCCAAGAGGGCTCCTGTCTCCTCTGCACTGCTGCAGCAAGGGCAGAGCTGGCAAGAGCGAAGCCACATGCAGGCTGCTCCTCCCCAGCCCCCAGCATTTGGATGTGGCACTTTTGCACACTCCAGGCTCTACCATGAGCCATGTCCCACCAGCTTTGGCCTGGCATCTTGGTACAGTCTCCACTGGGACACAGGCTCCCCCAAAATTCCTGGTTGCTCTGGCAGGTTGCAAATCAGCTCCTGCCCAGATCACTAGTAGCACAGCAATCCCTGATGGGGCCTGGGTACAGCCTGTGGGACCAAATGAGCTGGGTGCTCCTTTGTCCCCACTATGCCCATCAGAGCCAGCTGTGTCCCCTCAGAGTCCCAGGGCTTGTACTTGCCCAAAGCTTGCTCCTGTCTCCTGGGTGCCCTAAGTCACTTCGCTGTCCCCCTCCCTGCTGGCACCTTGGTGATCCCCTCATGTCCCTTGGAGACTGGCGCAGCAGAGACTGAGGACAGAACGCTCTTGGGGTAGGCAGGGCTGTCACCACCCCTGCCCCAGCCCTGCTGTGGGTGTCTGGCCGATGTCACAGCTGGCTGTGCCCTACAGCGCTGGCTCTTCTCTCAACTTCATCTTTCAGCTCTTTTAATAACACTCTTAATTAGCACAGGCCAGGCCAGGGACTCACTGTCTCTGCCACCCCATCTCAGGGGCACTGAGGGGTAATGGAGTGGGGGGGTCCCTGGGCAGGGAAGAGGCAAACAGCCCTGGGCTGCTGGAAGTGGGAGTGCTGCCAGCACCTTGACCCGCCAGCCCCCTCCCCAATCCTGGCGTCATCACCTCCTCCCCTGTGCCGAGCTGCAGACACACTCCCTTGCCCTGGCTGGCGGAGGGGCCCCGGCCATGTGCGGGGGGCTGCCGGGTCGCGCAGCAGCACGTGCCGCCTGCCCTGCCGCTGTGGGGGGCCCTGGCCGGTGCCGGGGTGCCACAGCCTGCACGGAGAGCTGGAGGGGAGTCTGGACTGGTGCTGTGTCCCCTCTCCCTCAGTGTGGCCCCAGCCAACCAAGCCGCCCTCCCCATGCCTCAGGGACAATAGCGCTCACCCACAGCCGGACAAGGTTAACACAGCAGACAGCTCTCCCCCAGCTGGATCCCCCCAGGGTGGGGTACACCCGAGGGTGGGGTTCAGACGAGATGCTGGGCAGGGTCACCACAACTGCCTGAGTCACTTGGCCCTACCAGCCCTGCCCTGCTGTGACCTGTGCCGTCAGCCTAACACCACGGAGGAGCTGTGCTGTGTCATAGGGGGTCATCATCAGCCCCACAACAGTGGGGAGGAGTTCTGCTGTCCACCAGGGGTCTACTGTCATTGAATCTACCCACTGGCACCCCCATATCAGCCCCCAGCCCTCTCATCAATGCCACTGCTGGGTCCTGCCACAGTTCCACATCACAGCCAGGCCATCGTACCCAGCACAAGGGCCAAACAGAGCCAAAATAGTATCATGGAGCCCTTGTGAAGCACTTTTGGGAGCTAAGCGAGCAGACCCGGCACCCCTCACCACCGTGACAGCCCTTAAGGTGGCTCTGGTAGCTGAAGGGTTGTGGCCGGCAAGTAGAGCCCTGGGCACAGGGTGCTGACCATGCTGTCAGTGCCACCGCTGTGCCAGGACACCCGGGTGGGCAGTGCCGGAGCAGGGCCAGGCCTGCGGGAGGCTGGCGAGGCCGGGGCTGGTTTTGCAATGCCAGGGTCGGGTTTCGCTGACGTGTCCCGCGCTGCAACCAGCTGCTGACTCCAAGTCTCTCGTCCCTTTAATTACGCTGGCATTTCCTCCCTGCCTGCCAGGCTCCCGGCTCCCCGGGGCAGGTTCGGCTGGCCGGGCCACGGCCACGCATCCCTGCCTTGCCAGGAGCGCCGGGCAGGCTGCTCCGCCCGCACGCCTCCGCCACCTCGGCATCACCCTGCTCCCCCGGCACACGCCGGCAGCCCGCCCGCGTCACCTCCCCGCCCGGGCACTGCTCGAGGCAGAGAGGAGTTAACTCGGCCCAGGTTCATGGAGGGCTCATCCCGCTGAAAAAAGCGGGGGCAGGGGAACAGCCTCTCCCACATGCCAGAGGGGTCCCCAAGTGTGGAAAGGGGGCCCCGGTTGCGCTGAAGGTGTTAGGACCGCCCTGCCAGCAGCCTGCTGCTGCCTTGGCCGGGCTCCCCTGCGCCTGCACCGCAGATATTTGCCGAATTATTCATATTTTCCGGCTGCGGGGAGGATCTGGGCTCGGATTCCCCCAGCCCCGGCTCAGCCTTTCCCTGCCAGCCTGCTGAGGTGGGAGTGCTGTGTCCCTTTTCCCTTCCCTGCCTGCAGCCCCCTGGGCCAGGCTGTCCTGTCCCACTGCCTGCCCAGGATGAAGGACTGGTCAGGGGACACCCTGCTTTACACCCACCACGTTTTAGGGATAGTCTGATGCTGTCCCCTTGCCACAAGGCAACATCTGCCCAGGACAGGCTGTTGGAGCCCACCCAGGGGTCCCAGCCCTTCCCTGTTGCTCAGGGATTTGGCCATTCTCTCTGGAGAACTGGTCACGGCCGGGATGTCCCTTCCCACACCAGCAATGGAGGCCCTGCAGCCAAACAAAGCTGCTGTTGTTGCCGGTAGGCCATCAAGCCGGTGGGCTGCCCCCGCGGCCGGCAGTCAGCAGCGCGGGCAGGACGGAGCCCCGCACTAAGCCGTGCCCGGGGCTGCGTCTCTGTCATCGCAGGCAAGGACACGGTGCCTTCCCCAGGCGGGATGCCAACGCTGTTTCCCTCACGCTCCTCCAAAACAAGCCCATGTCAGCACGTGCCCCCTCCCGAGACCCAGCCGGGGCGACGCAGGATTAAGCCTTTTAATCCTCCTCCCCTTCAACCCACCCTGTGCCGCTGCAGCTCCCACCTCCTCCCGGGCTCCCCTCCCTATTTAATTAAAGTTTCCACAGCAGCCCCGGAGGAATGCAGGCCTGGTTATTGCATTCCCCAGGGTGCTCGCCGGCCCCTCCATCCCGCTCCTGCCCCTTTGACCCGACCGCGCTCCCCGGCTCAGGTGCCGGCAAGGAGAAAAACCAGCAGAGCCGCTTTACCGGCAGCCAAACAGCCCGCGGAGGAACCCAGACGCTGGCGGAGGTTGGGAGGAGGCCGGCGATGCTGCCACGCGTGGCCCGGGCAGCACGGGCAAGATTCCTACGGCGTGACTGGGGTGACCGCGGCTGTCCCCGAGCGCTTCCTCTTGCCGCGTCCCGCCGGCAGAGCCAGCTGGGCAAGCAGCACTTGCATCAGGGCCACCCGGCCAGGCCACCCGGCCTTGGCGTGGTGCGGGGGAAAATAGTAATTAGTGTCATCCTTGATGGCGGCACTGCCCATGTGGGCAGCAGCACGGCCCTGGCTAGGTCAGGCCACTCCGGCTGCCCCAGTCCTAGCAGGATGAGCTCTGCCAGTGTGGGGCACGTTGGTATTAGTGGCTGTATGAGGGAGATTTGAATGAAGGTCATCGATTTGGAAGAGAGTTGAAGTGGAGCATCTTTGCTGGGATGCACTGGCTCTTGTGGCAGCTGCCAACCCAGATGAAGAGTGCCAAGCATGGGAAGGGATGCTTACACCACAGGGGCCCAAAGTAGCACCTAGAGAGGGTAATAAGGGCCACCACTCCCCAGTGCACACCAGGTGACGAAGCACACAGGCACAGGGAACTGGCAGCAGGAGAAGCAGTGGGGTATCCCCGCCGGCCCACAGCCAGGTTGGCCGGTGGCCCTGCTGGCACCCTTCCCTCTGTGCCAGCCGGGAGGGAATTCCTTGTCAGCAATGCTCAGGGACCCCACTCAGGCCCACAGTGGGTCAGCAACCCTCCTAGGATGCTAGCTCCTGGGGACAGGCAAGGCAAGGGCAGCCAAACCCCACCCTGGCTGAGCCCTCGGTGAGGAGAATGGTGGTGGACACCACTGCCAGGGGCTCCCACTTCTGCCTGATCCCAAAGAGCAAACCCTGCTGCCATGTCTGCTGGGACAGGGCGAGCACAGATGGACCCAGGAGTGTGCCAGTCCCATAGGGATTCTGGTGCCCTTCTGTTGAGTGGGTCACAGCCACCAGCCACAGCTGGAGAGAGCCGAGTTTCACATCGGCCCCAGTCATATCTCTCCTTTTCCCCACGACGGGAGCGGTACCATATTGGGGTCCTCGGGGCAGACTCCAGCACATACCATGGCAGGACAGACACAGGCTGGGACGGCAGACCCCGGACCCTGCCTGCAGCCCTGTCCCCGCGTCTATACGCCAGCCTGGCCAAGGCCTCGTCACCAGTCAAGGCAGTGGACAGCCGGCTGCCCCCTGGCTCAGGCAAGGCCTTGAGGGCAGCAGGGCACACCGACCCCTAGCCGAGGCCTGGAGCGAGGTGCTGTCCCCGGGGCTGGGTGACAGCCTGTCACCCGGGAAGGCAGCCGGTCCTGGGTGCCCCACGGCTTAGCCCAGGCCCACCAGGACCCCGGGGCCGGCCGCCCCCTGAGCCCCAGGGGGCACGGCGGAACCCCGTCCCGCCGGTGGGCCAGACCCGTGGCGAGGGGCGGGCCGGGTCAGCGACGACCGAGGCCGCGGGACTCACCGGGGCCGTTCCGAGCGAGGCCGGGCGGTCAGTGCATGGCGGCCGGGCGGGCACTCCCCTCTCTGGCGGCGTTGGGCGCGGGGAGCGGCTTTAAAAGCGCGGAGGGTGGGACCTGTCCTCCCGCCGCCTCCCCATTGGCTGCTGGTAACAGGGGAGGTGGGGCGAGGTACGCCCAGCCCCGGAGGCTCCGCCCCTTGCGCACCTGGGGCCCGACGCAGGGCGGGGCCGCCGGGACCCCGGGACCTCCCGGGGGAGCCCCCAGAGCCACAGGGACCCCCTACAATTTCAAGACCCCCAGAGTCACCGGGACCTCCAGGACCCCTGGCGGCTCCAGGACCACCGGAATCACAGGGGCCCCCGGGACTCACTACAATCACGTGGCCCTCTGCAACCTCAGGGTCCCCTTGGAGCCACAGGGACCCCCAGGACCCCTGGCAGCTCCACCACCTCCGGCAGTTCCAGGACCCCCAGAATCAGCTTCCAGAATCCCCTAGAGTCACAGGAGCCTCTGCAACCTCAGGGCCACCCAGAGTCACAGGGGCCCCTAAGACTCCTGGCAGCTCCAGGACCCCAGAATCAAGGGACCCCCAGGAGCACCAGAGTCACAGGGGCCTTTGCAACCTCAGGACCCCCAGAGTCGTAGGGGCCTTTGCAACCTCAGGACCCCCAGAGTCACAGGGAGCTGTGCAGCCTCAGGGCCTCCTAGAGTCACAGAGACCTCTTGAGACTTCAGGGGTCCCCAGTGTCTCAGGAACCACTAGGACCTCTGGGACCTCCAGCATCCCAGGGCTCCCCAAGACTTTCAGGGATCCCTGGCAAACCTGGTAACACCAGGGGCTGGGCGTTCTTGGCACCCCCTAAGACCTCCATATTGAGAGTGCCCAGGGTAACTAGAGACTTCAGCACCCTTGGGCCCCAATGCCCTGGTACCTCAGTAACACCAGCATCTGCAGAGCCCCAGCCACCAAGGCTCAGTGGGTGGCTTTCATGGGGCTAACCCCATGCCCCGGCGACAGCAGAGCTGTGCCAGGTGCTGCGGTTTGGCACCACGAGGATGGCGCAGGCCAGGCTGGGACCCAGAGTACCTTTGTCCCAGCCCTGAGCCCCAGCAGTGGTGGCAGTGACTGTGACCACAGCTTGGCAGGTGACTCCGGTGCCTGCCACAGCCACCTTGGGTGATGTTTGCCAACCCTGTGCCAACTGGTCCTGAGGCAGGACATCACCAAGTGCCCTTTCAGGCATTGTCCCCACCAGCCACCCAGCACCCTCTGGGACAGGATACAGGATGAGGAGCAGAGCCATGCTCCAGCTGGCACAGCCCCGACCACAGGGCACTCCTGGGGCTGGCTGGCACAGCAGGTGCCAGGGGTGTGCCATGCACTCACCTCGAACTGGCCAAGCCGGCCTGGCAGGCCCCAGGGCTGCCCTTTAGGTGCTGGTGGCTTCCCCGAGCAGGGCTGGGTTCCATTGCAGGGCACAGGGTGCAGGGCTCGGAGTGGATTGCCCCGTGGCTGGGCATAGCACCTCATTGGGCACAACACAAGCAGGGTCTGATCCTGCCCTGTGCTGCCCCAGGACAGAGCCTGGGGCAGGCAGGGAAGGTGCAGGAACCATCCCTAAGAACCTCAGGGTGCTGTGCCAATGGGTGCCCTGCTCAGCACCCTCCTTCTCTCACAGGGGGGCCATCCCGCTGTACGATGCCGACACTGGACTGCTGGTGCTGGCGGGCAAGGTGGGGTGCCATGGCAGTGGGGGGCAAGAGAGGATAGGAGAGTGCAGAAGCAGGGTACAGGGAGGGTACAGGGAGGTCCATGTGGGCAGGGAGGGGTTCAGCAGGAGGATGCCGAGGAATGCAGGGGTTGTGGTGGGGTGCAGAGAGGTGTAGGGGGGTGCAGGGGGTGCAGCAGGGTGCAAGGCGGTAACAGGAGGGAGTGTGTGGGTGCAGCAGGGTACAGGAAGGCACAGGAGAGTGTAGCAAGGTGTAGCAGAGCACATGAGATTGCAGTCAGGTGCATGTGGGTGCAGTGGGGTGCAGAAGGGTACGGAGGAGTGTAGTGAGGTGCAGCAGGGTGCATGTGGGGGCAGTGGGGTGCATGCATCTGTGGTGGGTGCTCCCCACAGATGCATTCATGCCCCATCCCCTGCACCTCTCTCCCAGGGAGAAAACCTCCTGTACTGCTTCGAGGTGGCACCTGCGCAGCTGTCGCTCACCCAGGGTAAGCAGGATGAATCTCATGCCAGGGTCCTGGCAGCCCCAGGTGGGTCTCACCCCTGCCCATGCTGCCTGCCCCATGGCCCCCCTGCCTATCTTGCAGTGACCCAGTGCCGGACAGAGGGCAGCACACGGGGCCTGGCCGCCGTGCCGCGCCTGGCGCTCGACGTCATGGCCTGCGAGGTGCTGCGCGTCCTGCAGCTCACCGATACCGCCCTCGTCCCCATCAGCTACCTGGTGCCACGCAAGGTACAGCGGGGCTGGGCATGGCACTGTGTCACCAGTGCCTGGGACCATCTCATGACTGGCACCTCACTGGCACTGGGTGGCAAAGGGCACATGGGTGCAAGGGGACTCTAGTCTCCAGCTGGGGGAGGGCTGGAGAGGAGGTCAAACCTGGGTGCTGATGGTGGGTAGTGGAGCAGGAGGGTGGGTGCTGGGTGCTGACTTTGGGATGCCAGGTGCTGTGTGTAAGGTGCTGGAGGCTGTGAATTAGGTTCTGAGTGGCACAACCTAAGTGCTGGGTGCTTCAGATGTTTGAAATTTGGGTGCTGGGTCGTGGAGTCTGGGTGCTGGAGAGAGGATCCTGGGTGCCAGATCCAGCACACCGGGTGCTTGAAGCTGGGTGCGTTCAGGGGTGCATGAGGCAGCCCAGTGCCAGGCAGTGTCTGACACCTACAGGCTTCAGCAGGCAGCTTGCAGGGATGGGGCTGTGGCTCATAGCGTGCTGGGGAAGTGTCTAGGGGTGCCAGGGGCTGCCCGGGGGTGCCCCAGCTCAGGCAGTGCCGGTTGGCAGCAGGATGGGTCTGTGTGGTTTTGGGGGCATTTACCTCGCCCTGTCCCTTCTCCCATAGTCTGTGCAGGACTTCCATGAGGATCTGTTCCCTGACTGTGTCGGGACACTGCCAGCCACCAATGCCCAGGCCTGGTGGGCAGGGGACAGCCAGCAGGTCAGTGTCACCCAGGGGGTGTCTCCTCACCAGTGGCATTGTCAGGGGCTGCCCCCTGCCCACCGCTCTGCCCACTGGCAGGTGAGGAGGGTGAGCCTGCACCCTGCCCGGAGACCCACCGAGACCTTCACCTCCCCGGTCATTGTGGACACCCGGCTGCAGGCAGCTGACACCGGCCCCACCAGCACCGATGCCAACACCGACACCGACCACAGCGTGAGCACCAGGGCTGCTAGGGAGTGTGCCAGGGATGCCAGGGGCTCAAAAGGTCCCTGTCACCCTTGTCCTGCAGGAAAGAGTTGAACTAGTACTCCAGCACCTTCTGTCCCCCTTTTCTCTCTCTCCCATAGGAGGCCAGTGATTACTCCTTGCCATCCTCCCTGGCCTCGCCGGGCAGTGCCACCACATCCCTTTCGGCCAGCACTGGCCCCTCCAGCGGCTTTGCCAGCAGCCCCAGTCAGAAGTCGCTGCAGAACATTTTGGGTGAGCAGGCAGAGAAGTGGGCTCAGTGTCCCTGTGCTGGGGGAGGACACCCAGGGCACTCACGCCTCCCCTGCCTGTGCCAGGGCCCAGCTCCCGCTTCCGGCATGCGCAGGGCAGGGTGCTGCACCGCGACAGCCACCTCACCAACCTGCCAGGGCTCAGCCTCACCACGCCGGGCGAGTGTGACGGCTTCTGCGCCAACCACCAGCGCGTCGCCCTGCCCCTGCTCTCCGCTGGTGGCCAGATCGCTGTCCTTGAGGTACCCCAGGCACGGCACAGTGGCCAACAGGGCACTGGTGGGTGCAGTGCAGTGACCCTCCCCGGCTCTCTCCTGCAGCTTTCCAAGCCTGGCCGTCAACCTGACGCAGCCGTGCCCACCATCCAGAACGGTGCAGCTGTGGCTGACCTCTCCTGGGACCCCTTTGACCCGTGGCGCCTCGCTGTCGGTATGTGTGCTGAGCCCAGGGAGAGCACCAGGCTGTTTCCTGGCACCGGGCTCTGCAGATCACCAAACTAACCACGGCCCATCCCTTCTGGTGCCACAGCGGGAGAAGATGCCAAGATCCAGCTGTGGCGAATCCCTGAGGGAGGATTGCAGGGGACACTGCAGGAGCCTGAAGCTGTCCTCCGAGGTGAGTGGCACATAAGGAGGTATGTCCAACACCCTAACTGGGGACAAGCCAGCCTGGTGTTGCCCTGTGGGAACAGCCACACGCCGCTCGCCCTTACCAGGTCACACGGAGAAGATTTACTCCATCCGCTTCCACCCCACGGCCTCTGACCTCCTGGTTTCCTCCTCCTATGACATGACGGTGCGGATCTGGGACCTGAGCACTGGGCAGGAAGCCTTGTGCCTGCAAGGACACACCGACCAGGTTAGGGATGACACGTCTGGGGACGTGCATGAGAAAGTTTTTTGGTTCAAATGTTGAGTTTTTAATTTCACCCCTGGAACCTCGGGGAGATGAATTAGCTTTGAGGTTGGCTCTTCTGAAACGACAGCTGCGTGAAGGCAGCGCTCAGAAACACATTGGCTGAAGGGCCTTCTGCAATGAGTGCCAAAGAAGGCCTTGAGTTCTGTGTCCAAGTAGTAGTCTCCCTGTTTTTCCTATGACACCCCAAGGGTGCACTTGGCCAGGTAGAGAACTGCATGGCGGGCATAATATCTGTCTCCCCAGATCTTCAGCCTGGCTTGGAGCCCTGATGGGAAGAAGCTGGCAACAGTGAGCAAAGACACACGATTACGGCTCTACGAGCCACGGCGCAGCACTGAGCCTCAGCAGGTATGATGATGGTGGTGGGGACAGCATCCCCCACCCTGCAGGCACCTGCCTGTTGCCCCAGCTCTCTCCAAGCAGGCAGTGTGACCTTGACCCCACACAGGAGGGTCCAGGACCTGAGGGGGCCCGTGGAGCACGCCTGGTTTGGGTTTGCGGCGGTGACTATCTGCTAGTGTCCGGCTTTGATAGGTAAAGGTAGGAGGGATACACTAGGGTGGGGGGCCCTAAGGGACACCTTACCCACCCATATTGTCACCTCCCCACAGTCGAAGCGAGAGGAGGATCCTCCTGTACCGGGCACAGGCTCTGCCCGATGGACCCTTGTCTGTCCTTGGCCTTGATGTGGCCCCATCCACCCTCCTGCTCTTCTATGATGAGGATACCAGTGTTGTTTTCCTCACTGGCAAGGTGAGGGCTTCACCACCAAAAACAAACAATGGGGGATGCCAATGTGCACCACCCCAGCAGTGTGAAGGAACTCTTCATGCACCCCTGACAACCTGTCTTGGTCCATCCTCAGGGTGACACTAGAGTCTTCCTCTACGAGGTGACACCTGAGCCCCCCTATTTCCTCGAGTGCAACAGCTTCACCTCCAGTGAACCCCATAAGGTAAAAGATAAGCCCACTGGGGCTGTGCTGCCTCTCTGTGCTCCCCCTGCCTGCACTGCCAGGCCCTGCTCACACCCCTGCCCCATCAGGGCTTTGTCTTCCTGCCCAAAACGGTGTGTGAGGTGAGGGAGGTGGAGTTCGCCCGGGCGCTGCGCCTGGGGCAGAGCACCCTTGAGCCGGTGGCTTTCCATGTACCACGCGTCAAGGTAAGCGATGGGCAGCTTGGGGTGGCGGAGGAGGTGGGGAGCCTGCTAAGCATCCCTTGCCTCCACAGAAGGAGTATTTCCAGGATGATATCTACCCGATGACTCGAGTCTGGTGGGAGCCGGCCCTCAGTGGCAGCACCTGGCTGGCTGGGCAGGACGGGAAGCAGCGTCTAATCAGCCTGCGCCCAGCAGACATGACACCAGGTAGGTGTGGAGGGGCTGGGGAGGGCCTCAGGCCCGCGGGGACCAGTGTGCGGGGGAAGTGTGTGTGTCAGCCGCTGAGCAAAGGCCTCCTCCTACCCCACGGCAATGCTGCTCTCCCAGTGAGCGAGGCCCCAAAAGAGGCTCCAGCGCGGAAATTTGTCCCTGCGTCTGTTTACCTGGAAGAGAAGTCTGATGAGCAGAAGAAGGAGGAGGTGGGTGCTGGGGCACCCCGGGACTGTCCTGTCGTTGGATACCTGAGCTTAGTGGTAATTCCCCAAGCCTCACGGCTCTGCTCCGCCTCCCTGCAGCTCCTGAGCGCCATGGTGGCCCGGCTGGGCAACCGGGACGACCCACTGCCCCAGGACTCCTTCGAGGGGGTGGACGAGGACGAGTGGGTAGGTGCAGGGGCAGAGGATGGGTGCCTGGTCACACCCGGCCATGCCCTTCACCCCCACCGGGCCTCCCGCAGGACTAGGCCAGACCCTAGCACACCAAAGACCACTCAGGGACCCCCGGACCCGGCCGGGCAGGGAGAACGAAGAGAAGGAAGAAGCGCGACGGGCCGAGGGGAGACGCGGTGGGACTTTGGACCGGTCCCTGCACCGGGCTGGGCCAGGCCGGGCCGGGCAGCAACGTCAGGCCCAATGCTGCCGCGGGCAGGCCCCGCTATTAAAGCCACTGCACCAACACTTGTCTCCTGCCGTGATTCTGGGACGGGGGAAGCAAAACCGTGGACGGGAGAACTGGGGACAGGGGCGGGGACACAAAAGGGACTAAGACCGCGGGTAGGCCGCGGCCTGGGCCTGGGCCGCTCCCTGTGCGCATGCGCGGCGCAGCTCCGCGATCAGCCGGCAGGTCCTCCCGGGCTGAATGGCCTCCAGGAGGCGCTGCTGTCACTGCGGAGAGCTGCTCTGTCCCGCGCCGTATCATCTCAGTGGCTGCCGTGACCTTCGCTCTTTGACCCCGTGACCGCTGGGGGCGGAAGCGGCGGCGGGGACATGGTGAGAAGGGACGGGGAGGCAGGGCTCCAGGGGAACATGGCCCAGGGACAGACGGAAAGGGCTCGGGGAGCGTGACAGGACCCGAGGAGGCGGCGGACTGGGCTGGGCAGCACCCGGGGGTGGAAGGACGGGGCCAGGGAAGTGGGAACCCGGCCCGGGGGTGCGGAGGACCGGGCTGGGCAGACCACGAGAGTGGGGGAACAGTGTCCGAGGAGGCGACACAGGGCTTGGGGGCGGACGGACTGGGTCCGGGTCAGAGGGAAGGGCTCGTGAAGACAGGATGATGCTGGGGAGGGGCCGGGGCCGGGGCCGGGGCCGAGGAAACTGCGAGGAGGATGGCTCTGGGGAGATACAGCCTGAGGAGGGAGGACAGGGCTGGGGCTGGGGCTGGAGCTGAGCAGGGCTGCACTTGAGCCGGGCCGCGGCATGACATGGGCGAGGGAGAGCCAGGACGGAGCAGGGGATGGAGAGAGGTGACAGAACTGCGGCTGTGCAGGGTTCGAGGAGAGGTGACAGGGCAAAGGCCTGAGCTGGGGGACAGGACCCAGGGTGGCTGTGACAGCAGGGTGTCCCCACAGGCCAAGTACCTGGCACAGATCATCCTGGTGGGGGCCCAGGTGGTCGGGCGGGCCTTCATGCGGGCACTGCGTCAGGAGTTAGCAGGTAGGAGCCCAGCTGCCACACTTGGCCCAGGGTGCTGCTCCCTGGGCACTGCACAGCATCGCCACCACCTTCCCCAACCCCTTTCCCAGGGCACCCCACTGCTCCCAGTCCCCCAGGGCTGTGCCCGGAGAGCACACTAGCTAGCCTTGTTGCAGGGTGATAGTAAGCACCTGCATCCTGGCGACAACCTAATGGCATTTTGGCTCAAGCTGGGCTCCCAGCAGCCATCCCAGATACAAGCATGGACCCAGCACCACTGCCAGGCTCTGAAACATGCCAGCAGCCCCAAAGGGCAGGGCAAGGTGATCCTTCAGGACATGACAGCCCCAGTGCTGCCTGCATCTCAGCTTGCTGAGGCCAGTGACAGCAAATGGGTGCCCCCTGCTTCCTGCCACCTCCCCAGCACCACGGACCTCACCTGGGCAACCCACCACAGTGAGGAGGGCAGAAGGGTGAAAGTGATCTGAGCACCTTGGACCTCACAGGCTTTGATGATCAGTGTCTACCTGAGGCCTGGGGGTGCCCGGGGGGGCAGTACTGGGGGTCTCCCACATTCCATGTCTTTGGGCAGCGAGCCGAGCAGCAGCAGATGCACGAGGGCGCTCGGAGAGGCCCCAGTCTGCCGCTGCCTCCAGGATCACTGGCATCAGCCTCCAGGAAGCTCAGCAAATCCTCAACGTCTCAAACCTCAACCCAGAAGAGATTCAGAAGGTAGAGACTCTTTCAGAGCTGGGGATAGACAGTATCAGCAGGGCCCTGCCCTCTCCCATGGCTGCTGCTTGGCATGTGGGTGACAGCTGGTTCCTACAAGGATTGTGGGTGCTGTTCTGGACCCAGTTGACCTGAGTTTGAGGTTTCCCTGCCCCGGCTGGAGGAGCATGGTGGCAGCTCATGGGCATTATCTGATGGCTGGGCTCAACCCCTGTGTTTGTTGCTTGGAGAATGGCACATAGGCTCCCTGGAAGCATCCACCTGACCCTATGGGGTTCAGACAGAACCAGCTGTGTCCCCACAATCACACTTGTCACCCCTTCTCACACCTCTGTGGGAAGCAGGAGGTTGTTGGGATTGGGGGATGTGGAGGGCAGAGGAGATGAATCTGACAGGAAGCTTCTCTTTGGCAGAACTATGACCACTTGTTCAAGGTGAACGACAAGTCGGTGGGAGGCTCCTTCTACCTGCAGTCCAAGGTGAGCACAAGGAAAGGAAGAAGGAGCTGTGCTGGCCCCCAGCCCTGCCCTGGCATCATTCCCTGCCTGGGATTTGGGAGAGGCAGGTCCTGAGCATCACTGAGGTGAGACAGGGATGGGACAGCCCTGACCCCGTGTCACCCCATCCCCATGTCCCACAGGTGGTGAGAGCCAAGGAGCGGCTGGATGAGGAGCTCCGCATCCAGGCCAAGGATGAGAAGGAGAAGGGACGGAAAGCTGAGACGTGACTCCTGCTGCTCTTGCACTCTGGTTCCCTTTCCTTAACTTATAGATAGCCAATAAATGCCAATACATCCAGTGCCTGGCTCAGCTACTCTGTGCCCAGAGAGGGAGAGGGGACTTGCCTTCCTTTGCCTGCTGACCCCTGCAAGGGGCTGGGGGAGGAGGAAGAGGGAGGCGTTTGGGAAAAGTGTGACCCTGAGGCATGAAGGGCTGAGAGGGCTCAAATGGCACCTGGGGAGGCTGCAGGAACTACTTTTGTGGCAGGTTTGGACACTCGGCCTGAGCACATGGATGCCTCTGGCACTGTACCACATAAGCACCAAGAGCTCTGTGCTATCACCCTTCTCCCACCATAGGCGAGCTACTGGGTTGGGGCAGGGGGCTGCGGGAGGACACACTGTGGCCATCCCCACCGATGGCTCATCATTGGCAGGGCTTCACTGGGAGCATGGAGACACATTGGGGCACCAGGCAGAGCCGGCTGTGCCTCTGAGGTCAAGCTCCGTCCCCACCGCAGGCTCCCTGCTGCCATCACCACGGACCGAAACAGGAACTTACTTCAACTTCACTTTATTGTTCTCTTAATAAACTTCCTCTCCTCTGGAGGAACGTAGTGTTATAGTCGTTAGCTTATCTCGTACTTCTGCAGTCCTTAAACGCTACGCTAACAGCGATGGAGCCCAACAGGAGGAAAATAAAAACAACCCAGAAACTACGATAGAAAGGCACTTCGAGACCGTTAAAATACTGATGTCCTGGAATGTGCAACAACAAATGGATGAAGGAGCGAGGAGACGTACACCGTACACCGGCCAGGGCGGCCTGGTCGATGGCCCGCAGCTGCACAGGAGCGGTGGCAGTGCCAGCTGGCTGCTGCCGCACCCCAGCACCAGGCAGGGAGGCCGGCTCCCCGCGGGGCACGTGCAGCCAGGGCTCCTTCCAGCAGGGAGGGGGACGATGGGTGAGACCCCCACCTTGATTTGGAACAAGCCATGGGCAGGGGTCCCGCCTGGTAGCAGGAGGGATGTGGGACGCCCCCTGCATGCGCCCAGGGATGCTCAGAGCTCTGCCCATGCTGAGGCTGGGCACGTTGCCTGCTCCTGGCACTGTGGCAGCATCCTGACTGTCCCACACTACCCTAAGGCCCAGGGCAGGGCTCACCAGGGAGCCACACTAGTGGGGCTGGCATGTCCCAGGGAGTGGGTGCCATGCCAGCTGGTGCCAAGGTGATGCCTGGAGCCCTGCCTGTGCTGCCTGCAAGCATTGGCGGTCCATGGTTAGGTATGAACATAGCTAAACAGGGTGGCTCTGTCCCGGTGCGGAGCCGGTGCGGCAAGCGGCACACACAGCCGTGCGCCTTGTCACAAGGAGGGCCAGGGAGGCGGCAAGGGGACAAGGGCAGGCACCGGGCCGGCATGTGCCCAGCCAGCTGGGCCTGGCACAGAGGTGCCGTGGCCGTGGCGCTGCCCACAGCTGTGCCAGTCAAATGGAGTTGGATGGCACGGACGGGCACAGATCAGTACTGTGGGAGCAGTCGGTCCCCGGGCTGTCACCCTGTTGACTCTGCAGTGGGAGGCCAGAGGCTGTGGCCCTCCCATGCTGGCACCAGTGGTGCTGAGGCCTTGGGCAGGGAGACACCAAGTTGGTGGCAGATGGGCCCGAGCGGGGCCCTGTCAGAGCAGGGGGCTGGTCGAGAAATAAATAGCGGCATGTCCAGCTGCCCAGGCTGGTGGGTGCAGGGGGACCCCCATGCCCCTCCCTGCCCTGGCACAGGGTCACAGCCAGCTCTGGCCACCAAGGGATTATTGCTTTTCTCAGAAGAGTCCGTTCTTCTTTCGTGATGCTTACAAGCACGAGTGAGGCCCCACCAGGGTTGGGGGTGCTGTAAAGGGGAAGGAGGGGTCAATGCCCCCCCCCATCTGCCCACGGGGCCGTCAGCCAGCCCTGGGCATCGTCGTGCCCCTCAATTGACAGCGGCGGGTTTGAGCAGCAGGGAGCCAGGGGGATGAGCACCCAGCCCGGCGGCAGCGCATCAGGGCTGCCCCCTGAGCTGACGCCAGCAGAGAGGTCAAGCACAGCCCCTGGCAGCAGTGCCAGGCTCTCAGGGGGTGCCCGTGGCCGCCCTAGCTCTGTCTTTTCACCCCTCTCCCGGCTCTCTGACCCCTTGCCCGCTTTGGGCGGCCGCCCCCTCGGCCCTGCTGCCCTTCTCCCCCTCGGCCTTGACCCCGCCGGCCAGCAGTGACATGACGGGCAGCCCTAGCCCTGCCGCGAAGGGTGAGGGCAGCAGCGGGCTCTTGGCCAAGTTCAAGGGGCTGCCATTGAGGGGCAAGATGGAGCCAGGCAGGGCACCTGTAGCCCCACAGCCCAAAGCGCTGAGGTCAAGCGGTGCCGGTGCCAAAGGGATGGGCAACGCCGGCAAACCTGGGGGACCAAAGAGGGCGGCAGGGTTGGGGATCACGAGCTGTGCCCCGTTAACATAGGGCACCTCGGCTGAGCCCAGGGGCGCTTTGGGAGATGGGTGGACCTTGAGCATCTCCGGGTGCTCCGGGAGACAAAATGGCCGTGGGCTTTGATGTGCTTGCGGAGGGAGCTGGGGTCGGTGTAGCGCTTGTGGCAGCCTGGCATCTTGCAGGAGTAGGGCTTCTCCACGTAGTGGGTGCGGGTGTGCTTGAAGCGGTCGCTGGAGTTGGAGTAACGCTTGTTGCAACCTTCATAGGGGCAGATGTAGGGCTTCTCACCTGCGGGATGGCACAGTGCTGGGCCTGGGGGGGACACGGCCAGCCCTGCCTGGCCCCTTGTGTCCCTGTCCCCCTCCATAAGAGTCTCCCCACTCCCCAGGCTGGCACTGACCTGTGTGTGACCGGTTGTGGATCTTCAGGTTCTCCAGGCGGGAGAAGCTCTTGTTGCAGGTTGGGCAGCGATGCGGCTTCTCGTTGGTGTGCGTCCGGATGTGGATCAGCATCTTGTACCTGCCAGGGTTTGGGGAATGTCATGGGGGTCAGCCCTGACCCCCACAGCATTGTCTTGTCCCTGTGCCCTGGCTACAGGGTGTGGGGACAGAGGCATCCAGTTTATCCAGCCACCCAGGACCTCACACCCCATGTTGAAAAGCTGGATGGATGGAGACTTCCTCCCTATGCAGCCCCAAGTGCTGGGTTCCTGTCTCTCCACAGAGACTTGAAGCAGACCCCAGGGACCCTGGATCCCCAACACAGTGCCCGGAGACCCCCTGCCCACCTAGCATTGAAGCCTCTGCCGTGGCGGGCGCAGCCCTCCCAGTGACAGCAGTACCCCACGTCCTTCTCAGGCTTGACATGGAAGTCGTTGACATGGTCCACCAGGTCTTGCAGGAGGTCAAAGAACTGGTTGCACTGTGGGCAGGAGGCTGGGGGTGAGGAGGCCTGGCGAGCTGGCTGGGGCCCCCACCAGGGCAAGCCCCTTCCCCTCAACAACCCCAGCTCTCACCCTTACCCTACCCACCCTCAGATGCTGAGCAGATGGAAATGGCCTTCTGGACAACCTTCTCTGAGCCCCATACCTTTCCTCAACCAGCAATGCTGCACAGCTGCCCCAGCTCTAAGCTGGCCCTGCTTGGCCCTCCCTGATCCCGCATGCCCCGCAAAAGCTCTGCCATGGCCTTCCAGCCCCAGGTCCCCTCACCAGCCCCAAAATGCCCCTCCATGCCCCTATGCCCCCAAGTCCTTGCAATGCCCCTCAGCCCTTTATTGCCACCCCCAGCCCTATAAAGTGTAACATGATGCCTTCAGCTTCATACCAACCCCCTATACTCCCCACTGCCGCCCTCTGACCTTCCCCACTGACCTTGGACCAGCGGCAGACGAGCTGCTTGGGGAGGGGCAGCTCAGGGGGCAGGCGTTTCTCCTTGCTGGGGGGCAGGAAGGCAGTGGGGGGCAGGTGCAGGGCTCCCCAGCCCCCAGCGGCAGGAAGAACTGGAAGGAGCTCGGGAGACCATCAATGTAGCGCAGGGACTGGAAATCCTGGAGCAGAGCCCAGAGGTGGAGGTGGTGAGGGATGGGGCCAAGCTGGATGGAGAATCCTAAAGACTTCCTGTGCTCCAGAGACCTCTATCACTCCTTCTAGAAGACATCCACTCCCCCTTACAGCCTCCCATTGCCCCCCAGAGATCACAGAACTGCCCCAAGACCTCCAATGCCATCCTTAGTCTGCCCACTGTCCCACCAAGACTGTTCCACAGCCCCTTAGAGATTCCCATTGCCCCCACAAACACTCTAGAACCCCCAGAGCCCCCTAATGTTCCCCAGAAAACCCCACAGAACCCATTACTCCCTAGATACCCTCACTCCACCCCACAGACCCCCATGGCCCCCCACTGCCCCTTAGAGACCTAAGAATCTTCTACAGGCCCCCAGAGACTCTCCACAGCCCCTCCCTAGAGAACTCCATTATACTCCACAGCCTTCTACCACCCACCTTAGACCATCACAGACCCCGTAACACCCCAGAGCCTCCCCCAAGTCTCCCATATCCCCCATATCAGAAACCATTCCAGGGATGCTACCAGGGACAGGAATCACAAAGTGGGGGGCCCCGACAAAACATTGAACCCAGGGTGTGCGTGCATAAGGCGGGGACTGTGTCACCCACAGCACCGGGCATGCCACCAAGGTCAAGAGCACTGACCCCATGGCTGGACACACATCAGGGTGGGGGTGTACTTACGTGGGGGGTGAGGGGGCCGGGTAGGTCCCCGCTGCCCTGGCGCTCAGGGGACAGTGAGACACTGCCAGCTGGAGACTCCCCACCGGAGCGGGGTGAGAGGCTGAGGTCCACCACCGGCATGGCAGCCAAGCGCCTGTCCCGTGGCTCCACCAGCCTCGAGCGTGCCAGGAGCCCAGGGGATGGCGAGGCTGGCACTGTCCGGTGACCCCCACAGCTGCCCCCTCGGCCATCCCCCGCCGGCGGGGTGTCTGGGCGCAGGGGACCGCGGGGACGGGCACCAGGGACACCCCGCTTCTCACGGGCAGCTCGCAGCTTGGAGATGCTCAGCTTGAGGTCCAGTGGCTCCTCCAGCGAATGCATGGTGCCAGGGTGGGCTCTGTGGGGGACACGGTGACGTCACTGTGAGGATGGGGGGCACTGGTGACACCCAAAGCATGGCCCCAGCCTGGCCCCATGGCAATACCTGTCTCTTCACTGGGCTGGAGGCTGGGAGGGTGCTGTGGTGCCGGAACCAGGACCATGCCGTCCCTTCTGGCCACCCTGCTGCGGCCCCCTCCCGCAGCGAGCAAAGGGCAGGGCATGGCATCAGGGCCCCCCCACCAGCGTCCACACCCCTCCTATCCCCAGCGTGTTCTCTGTCACCAACCCCCGGGGCCAACATAGTCGCTTGGCAAGCCACCAAATCTCGCCGCCGATTGCCAAATCCCCCGGGGCACACAAGGCCCTGGAGCTGCGGCGTCCCCGTTCTGCCCCTCCATGTCTGCCCATGCCCACGGGCCTGCCCCTGCGAGGCCTTTCCCAGCGGCAGAGGAGGGCGGTGGCGGCCACCAGCCCAGCGGTGACCCGGGCAGCCGAGCCCGCTGGCCCCAGCCCCGGAGGCGGCTGAGCTTCCTCCCCTGCCGGGGCCCCTTCCCCGCCGGCCCTTCCCCGCCGGCCAACGCTGCTGGCAGCCGGGGCCGGGCAGGGGCTGTCGGCCACACGGCACGGAGCGGTGTGGCATGGCACTGCATGCCATGGCACGGCACTGCCTGGCATGAGGTGTGGCATGGCACTGCAGGGCTGCTGCCTGCAAACCTCCCAGGGCATGCCACCATCCACAGGGTGACAGCTCTGCAGTGGCAAGCCACCCAATGCCATCCCCACCCTGCAAAATAACACCCCCATCACTCAGCCACCACACATCCCGCGGGTGGCTGAGAATGGGCTGCTCAGTGCAGCAGTGAGCACCCAAACCCGACCCATGGCATCACCCAGCATCCCCTGTCTGTGCCCCCCAACCCTGGCCACCCGCATCGCCTAGGGCAGGGTGGGGGCAGCCAAGGGGCCATCTTGGGGGCACAGCGCACCCAAGCACACGTGGCAGCAGGCCCCCCCCCCCATCGCCTTAGCCACCCCACCCTGCCCCGGGGGGCCAGCCCCCGCCCTGCCCTGCTGGCGGGGCCCCCTGCGCTGGCGGGGGTCCAGCCCGGCTCAGACGCTGAGGAATGCGGAGGAGCCGCGGGGGACGGGGGGCCCGGCTGATGGGGCAGGGGACCCCCACCTGCACCCCACCGCGGCAGTAGTGCTGTGGGGCTGACCCCATGGGGGGCCCCCGTCCAAAGCCACCAGGGTGGGAGGGGCCACCCCGTAGCAGGCTTCTCTGCACTGCAAGGGGGACATCACCCTGAGGGCCCCCATAGCCATGGGGCCTGCCCCAACCTCCATTTCCTCTCACAGCTGTGGGGCCTGCCTCATAGCAGGGTCCCTGCCCTCCAAGGCGTCCTCCCTCTGTGCTCCCCAGCAGTATCCCTGCCTCATAGGGGTCCCCACCCTAAGCCTCGCACGGTTCTTGGGCTCTAGCCACCCCTCATGTACCTCACAGTTGGTGGCGCAGCTTGAGGACAGATATTCGGATGTGAAGTGGGACCCCACAGCCTGGTGGCACAGCTCAAGGACAGATGGACAAATATGGGGCAGGACCCCACAGCCTGGTGGCACAGCTGAAGGACAGGCAGATGTGGGGCAGGACCCCACAGCCTGGTGGCACAGCTGAAGGAGAGATGAATGTGAAGCAAGACCCCGTATCTGGGGTGTCTCAGCAGGATCCCAGCTGTGCACATGGGTCAGGGCCCTGCAGCTCCCCAGAGATGGGGGTCCCACAAGCATGTCAGGTAAGACATCAGGGCTGATCACAGGGTGGTGGCCATGCCCGCATGTCCCAAAGGTACAGACTTCGGGGGGGGGGCTGTGGTGGGCTGTGCCGGGCAGGGGCTGGTGACTATCCACGGGTGTGGCGGGTGGGAAAGGGGCCTCCAGCTGCTGACGCCAGGGCTCGCAGCGCGGCCGCGGGCGGGCGGACATGCGGCTGCCAAACCACGCGGCCCCCGCTGCCGGCACTCCTGGGAACCGGCCATGCTGGGGGCCAGGGTGTCATGGGGGCCCCTCCGGGATGCAGACGGGGACCGGCCCAGCGGCGTTGGCCAGACGCCCCAGCACCTGCGGCCCCCGCTCAAGGCCCCTGCCTGCTTCTCCCACCCCTCCGCCCCCCATAAGGCCTCTCCTGCCCGCACCAGGCGCTGCCAGCCCAGCCCCGGCCCAGCTTCCCCTCTGGCCGCCCAGCAAGGCCCCCTGCCGCGCCAGTTCAAACCAGTTCGGCGCGGCGCTGGGCCCAGGGGCTTCCCAGTCCAAGCAGGGGCTGCTGGGACGAAGCCCGGGTGTAGGGGAGCTCCCCCAGCTCCACCAGCCAGACTGGGGTCCCCCCAGGCTCCCACACTGCCCAGGCAGACAGCATCGCAGGGGGACCCAAGGGGACCCAGGGTGACCCCAGTGCAGCTGGCATGGTGCCAGGTCTCTAGGCCACCCCGCTGTTGGCATGGCTAGGGTGTTGTGTGCCCCCCCCCACCCCGGGCCCCAGCTGCAGCACAAAACCTGCCAGGAATAGCACGGGTACGGGGAGCCATGGGGCAGAGACTTCCCGGGGGCATAGTGGGCACAAGGAGTGGCAGTGGCAAGGGGTGCCAATGCCAGGTTCTGAGAGGGGACGATGACCCCAGGGCCTGGTAAGCTGGGAGAGCTGCCAGCTCTGTGGGCACTTGGCAGGGCTTGGCCCCCTGCTGTTGTGGCATGGCTGGCAGCGGCATGCTGGCACCATTGCCAAGGTCGGGCAGCCCCGGGAGCCCCTCGTGTCGGGGCAGTGGGGGGAGGTGGCAGGATCCAGCCCTGCACAGCCACCGCTGCCTGGGTTATTGTCCCCACAGCCACTGACAGCACACAGTCTACTATGAGACCCACCATTCTGTTTTGTCCCACTGCAGACAGTGCTGGCACTGCCACTCTTCACCAGAGCCCATCAGTCCCCAGTGGGGCTGGGGGCCATGTCCTGCTGGTGTGACTCCAGCTTGCCACCATTTAGTCCAGCACCCACCAACCCCTGCCACGCAGGCCAATGGCAGGGCCTGAAGGTGTCCCCAGGAGTGGTCATGGCTCTATCCCCTGGTCCTCGAGCTAAGGCTGGTGCCATGGTCTCCCCTTCTCGCATGCGTGGCAGCTGTGGGGATCCTGGTGGGGGGCTGAGACCTGCCCCCTCCCCAGGGTGCAGCCCCACAGCAGTGTCACCGGCAGTACACACCCTGCCACCTCTGCCTGGGGACACAGCCAGATGACAGGGGAACAGGAGCAGGGCTGGTCCCCAGTCATCCAGCGGATCAGAGCCTTTTGGGGAACACGAGGACCCCAGGGTGGGGGCTATGGTCACAGCAGGGTGGCACAAAGGCATGGGGAACGGGAGGTGCCACTTACAGGGGGATTTATGCGGACGAGCCCTGCAGCAGAGCCCAGGGACATCGGGGAGAATTTGCAGCAGCCCTTGGCCCCTGCTGCTGGCACCCCGGGGACAGGGTTACCCTAGCCGGGCCTCCCAAACCCCCCCGCGGCGACGCGGTTCAGCCATCCCAAACCTCAGTCCCGTGAGGCCAGGGGACAAGCAGCCCCCGTAATGGGGTCCCAGCGGGCACCAGTGGCTCCGAGGTGTCACCACCTGCATGAGACTGCCCTGACACCCCCCGCGCCCTCGACACCGGTGGGAGACCCCCCGGGGGTGGCCGCAGCGGGCATATCCACCGAGGTCGTCCCTGCCGCAGCCCCCGCCCCATGACCAAGGTCAGGGCACCCGCCCCGGGTGCGGGGGAGGCGGGAGCGGGTGATGGCAACCTCCCGACCCCCACTGGACACTGGGGGTCCCCTCTCTGCACGCCCCCGCCACCCGCGGAGCTCCGCACTCCCGCCGTCCCCCCTACTTCACTCCCCCGCCCCCGGTGCCCTGAGGCTGCAGCGGGAGCACATCCCTGTCCCCCCACATGCCGCTCCCCACAGCGTGGGGGCTGCAGGTGCCGCGCCAAGTTCCCCCCCCTCACTCCCGGGGAGGTTTCCCGGAGGTCCCCGCCGGGGCGGGGAAGGGGCTTCCCGGTGGGGGGTCCGCGGTGGAGGCAGCAGCATCATCCTCTTTCTCTTCCTGTCCCCCTTGTTTCCCCCCCCCCCAAGCTCCCGCGGGCGCGGCGGCGCGACAAAGCGCCGGTCCCCGGTGCGCGATCGTACCTGCGGCGGGGGCTCAGCGCCGGCGGGCGGCGAGCGGGGCGGGGAGCGGGGCTTGGCGGAGCGGGCCCCCGCAGCCGGGCCGCCGGGCCGCTCCGCCACATCTGCAGGGGCTGGCGGCGGGGCTCGGCCCCCTCCCCTCCCTCCCCGGTCCCCGGGCGGCGGCGGCGGCGGGGCGGGGGCTCTGCCCGCCGTGATTTATGGCCGCCCCGCACCGACCGGCCCGGCCCCGGCTGCGGGCGGGAGCTGGGCGGGGGCCGGGGCCGGCCCCTCCCCGCCGCGGGGGCACCGGGGGGCACTGGGGGAGGGAGGGGGAGCCCCGCCCCGGGGGGGGGGACACACAGGGACATCCCCCCTCCCTGCGCAAGGTCACCCCGGCGCTGCGGCAGAGCCGAGACAACCCCCCCGCGGTGTGTCCCTGTCCCCGCCAGCCCCCACCCAGTGTGTCTATCTTCCCCCCACACGATGTACCCCTCGGTGTGTCCTTTAACCCCCCCGTCCCTATGTACCCCCTGGTGCGTCCGTGTCGTTCCCCCATGTGCTTGTGACCCCCCCCCCCTTATGCGTCCGTGTTTCTCCCACCCGGGTGTGTCCTTGTCCCCCGCCGGGTGTGTCTATGCACCCCCGCAGTGTCTGTATGTGTCCCCCCCGGGGACGTGGCGGGGCGGGCACCCCCACGACCGGCGGAAGCAGAGGGGGAACACCCACCGGAGCGATGCCCCCCGCCCAATGCACCGGGACGGGGGTGGTGGTGTCACAATGGGGTGTGCGGGGAGGACCCCCTCCCGTTAGGAGCGGCGTGACGTCACGCCGCGTGGCTGGCGTCACGCCTGGCGGGGGCCTCCGCATGACGTCACCGGGGGGAGCGCGGGGGGGTTGTCCCGGGGCCGCGGCTCCTTCCGGCGGCAGGATGTGGCGGGGCCGGCCCGGATGCTGCAGCCCGCACCGGCCCGGGGGGAGGGAACAGACACGGGACTCCCTCCCCAGGCCCGCAGATGGTGGGGGGACAGCGGCCCACGCGGGTGGCCGGGGCACGCCCCGCCCGCGGAGGGAATTGGTGTGGGGAGCTGCTGTGACCCAAACAGCCACAACGAGGGGGGCAGGAAGGCGGGACAGCGCTGGCCCACGCGGTGGCTGACACCGCCCCTCCACCCGTAATTTATTTTTTTTTGGGGGGGGCGTTGTGTCTTAGGAGCGCCTCAGGGTGAGTGCTGCCACCACCTTTTCAGCCTTTATTCCCTTCTTTGTGTTTTTAGTTTGGGTTTTTTTCCCCCAAATGGGAGGGGAGTGAACCCAAATATCTCTGCTTCCTTCCTTGAAATGGAAACAGGCTGATCTGCGGCTCGGTGGGGGGGTCTTCAATGGTGGCCTCAGTGGGGGCAGTGACATGTGGCAATGGCAGGGTGTCTCAGTGTCCCCAGCCTGGCTTCCCCTTCAAACATCACCTTGCTGTCCCCATCCCAATCCCTACAAGATGTGGGACACACCCCTACCTCCACCACAGGAATAGCCCTGTCCCCTGCCACACGCAGGCCCGGCATTGGGAATTCTGCCAGCTGCTTGGCCAGCTGGGGCTGACTGGGGGACACAGCAGGAAGGACACGCCATGGGGTGACACCATGGAGCAGCCCCCGGCAGCAAGGCCCTCTGCGGAGGGATGGGCAGGGGCCCCTGGGCTGGGGACAGGCTGGGGACAGGCAGAACCTGTCTGGCCAGCTGCCAGAGGGTTGGGCTGGGGGCTCAGGACGGGAGGGGGACAGGACATGACACCACACACACAAGCCCCACGCACTCTGCAGGGCCAAGTCCTGCCCACCCAGGGTGACAGGCCAGCACCAGGACCCCCACGTGCCGCCGGTGGTTTGTTGTATCCGTGATGTGGTGTCCCCAGCTGGCCCTGGCTCCAAGCAGACAATGCTGGGGGGAAGGTTGGACTGGGGCGGGGGGGGAGCGGGGAGGTTGGGCTTGGAGAGGGTTGTCCCTCAGATCCTGCATAGCTCCTGTCAGCCCTGTGATCCCCTGCCAGTCCCCAAAGTCATGCAGCCAGCCCCCTGAACCTCACGGCTGCTGTGAGACCCATGACCCCTGCCAGCCCCCTATCAGCCTCCAAAGCCTCCTCTCAGCCCCAGAGACCCTCTGTCAGCCCCCAGAGCCCCAGGAAGGGGCCAGAATGGGACAGGATTAGAGGAGTCTGGACAGAATGGAATGGGATAAAATAGGGACAGGATGGAATTGGAAGAATATGGGTCAGAATAGGATGAAATGGAATAAGGTATGATGGAGATGGTCAGGATGGAATGGGGTAGGATAGGGTAGGGTAGAGTGGGACAGGGTTAGGACAGGATGTGGTGGGATGATGCAGGATGGGATGGGGACAAAACAGGTCAGGATAGGATGGGCTAGGGTAGAATAGGATCAGATGTGAACAGGGTTGGAAGGGATGGGATAGAGATGAGGCAGGTCAGAGTGGGATAGGATGGACTAGGCTAGAATAGGCTGGGGTGGGGCTAGGGCAGGATGGGATGAAGTGTGATGGGATAGACACAGGTCAGCACAGGATGGGATAGGGATAGGATAGGATAGGACAGGATAGGATAGGATAGGATAGGATAGGATAGGATAGGATAGGATAGGATAGGATAAGATAGGATAGGATAGGGACAGGCAGACAGGATGAGGACAGGACTGGGCCAAGACAGGTTAGGATGGGATAGTGTAGGATGAGTCTAGGGCAGCATGGAATGAGGTAGGATGGGATGAGCATGGGACAGGTCAGGATTGGATGGGATGGGTAGGGTGGCACAGGATAGGATAGGATAGGTTGGGATTGGATAGGGTAGGATGGGACATGGCAAGATGGTATAGGACAAAATGGGATGGGGTGGGATGGGGACAGGCCAGATCAGGACAGGATGGCATAGGATGGGATAGGGACAGTGACAGATCAGAATCTATGGGATGGGATGGGATGGGATGGGGGATGGGATGGCATGGCATGGGATGGGGATGGGGATGGGGATGGGGATGGGGATGGGGATGGGGATGGGGATGGGGACAGGCCATGATGGGATGGGGACAAGACAGGTCAGGGTAGGATGGGACAGGATGTGATAGGGACAGGTCAGGATGGCATAAGATAGGACAGGATGGTATAGGGCAGGATGGGAACAGAATAGGTCAGGACAGGTAAGACAGGATTGGATGGGGACAGCGTCGGATGGGATAGGAAAGCATCGGGACAAGACAGGGCAGGATGCAATAGGGCAAGATAGGATGTGATAGGATAGGGTAGGACGGGGCTAGGGCAGGGTGGGATGGGAACAGAACGGGATGGGGACAGGACAGGTCGGGTCAGGATGGGACGGGACAGGACCCCCAAGCCCCAGCCCCGTTGCCGTGGCCCCGCAGGGCGGGTCGGTCTCGCTCCTCTCCCGCTCCCCGCCGCCCTTTGTTTACCGGCCGGTGGCTGGCGGGGGCGGGGGCGGCGCCGCCGGGGCGGGCGGGCGGGGGGAGGCGGCGGGCGGGAGCCGCGCTCGCACCAGCTGTTTCCCGCCTTGAGCCGCAGGCACAGGCCGCTGGAGCCGGAGCCGGGGCAGGGGCCGGAGCCGGAGCCGGAGCCAGAGCCAGGGCCGGAGCCGGGCCTCCCCCCGGCATGGAGTACTTCATGGTGCCGGCGCAGAAGGTGCCGTCGCTGCAGCACTTCAGGAAATCCGAGAAGGAGGTCATCGGCGGGCTCTGCAGGTGGGGACACGGGGGGGGCGGCGGGGAGCCCGCCTCGGCGCGGGGAGCACCGATCCCCGCGGATTTGGGGGTGGTTTTGGGGGGTGCATTGATGGGGGGGTGAATTGGGGGGAGCGTGGGGGGAAGCGCAGCGCGGCCGCCGCAGCCCCGCCGCCCGCACGTGGTCTCGGCCGCGCACATGGGGCCGGGCGGGCAGCCGGGGCCGGGGCGGGACGAGACGGGACGGGGGTGGCCCTCGCCGCTGCCCCTCCAGGCTCTGGGGGGGTGAGGGTGTTGGGGTGCGTGGGAGTTTAAAGGGGTGAGGGGGTCCGGCGGGGTGTGTGAGGGGGGGTGTGTGTTTACTGCTGGGCCTGGCCGTGACTCTGCAGCCCTCCCGGAGGAGGCGGGTCGCGGCCGGGGCTGCCGGGACATGTAGTGCGGGAAGGCGGCGGCACAAAGCCCGGGGACGCTGCGGAGAGGGCAGCACCGAACGATCGCGGTGGGGGTAACCCCCCCCACACACACACACACCCCGTCCGGGGCTGTCGCTGGGGCCCGGGGCTGCTGCGGGGTTGCTTGGGGCCTGGCGGGCGGGCGGGCCCCAACACGCGTGGGGGCCCCCCCGGGACCACGCGGGGTGGCTGTCGGCGCTGCGGGCCCGGGGAGGAGGCGCGGGGAGCCCCCGACTGCAGGGCGGGCCTCGGCGGCCGGGCTCTGCCACGCCTGGGGCCCTGCGGGGTGATCCCGGGCCCCGGAGCCCCAGGGGGCAGCCGCATCCCCTCGGGGCCCACCTCCGCCGCGGGGCAGCCCCCGGCAGCCAGGCTCCACCTCACGTGTGGGGCAGCTCACGGCCGCATGCCCTTCCCGCCCCATCGGGTACCCCTGGCTCTGCTCCACCGGCTCACCTGGGGTGGGGGCTGCGTCCAGATGATGTTCGGGGGTTGCCCACAGCTGAGGACCCTGGAGGGGGGTGCGATGGTGATGCAGGGATCCAGGGCAGTGGGATGGCATCACCGGGGACCCCTATGTTAGTCACTGCAGGTGGATGTAGGCCTGTGGCCTGAGTGGGAAAGCCAGCACCTAGGGCAGGGGCATGTGGATGTCTTGCCCCTAGCTAGGAAGCTGCGCAGCCCCACAGCTGACCCCAGCGTGGGGCAGAGCTCTGGGGGAACCTCGCTGCCTTTCCATCATCCTGAGCTCCAGGATGCTTCAGCTCAGGGGCACCCTGCCTGTGAGCTTGGTGTGCTGGGGATCACTTTTCCTGTGAGTTGAGAGTGTGGGGGGTCACCCTGCTTGCAAGCTCCCAGAGCTGGGGACAATCTGTTTGTGAACTCAAGGATGTGCTTGTCTGCAAGCTTGGGGTGCTGGGGAAGCTCCTGTCTGCAAGCTTGGGGTGTTCAGGGACACTCTTGCCTGTGAACCCAGCTCTGAGGCAGCCTGTCTGCAAGCTTAGTGGGCTCAGGGATGCTTTTCCTGCAAGCTTGGGGATACTTTGTGTGCAGGTGTGGGGATGCCCTTCTTGTGAACTTGGGGCACACTCCCTATGACTTCAAGGAACTTGGAAACATGCTACCTGCAGGCTTGGGTAGCAAGTGGCATCTGCCTGTATGGCTGTGCTGCCACTGCCCACCAGTGTGAACCATGGCATGAGTTATGGGCAGACTAAGGCATCTGCTATGGGCCTGCCAAGCCCCGAACCTCCTCCCCACGCCAGCTCCAATACCCCTGTGGATTTGTTTCCATCGAGGTCTGGGTGACTGTGAGGTGCCCATTGGGCCATGTCTGGAGCTGATGCACCACTGAGACAGCAAGGACCAAATTCTGCTTGCCAACCCCAAATCCCATGGCACCAACACTCCAGGGGTTTCTTCCCTGCAGCCGGGCTCTGGTGGGTGCCACCTGCTGCCCTTGCCTCTGTGCTGCTCCATTCTTGGCAGTACTGGGTATCAGGCCAGCATCTGAATCCAGGTTTCCCCCCTTTCAATATTTCGCTGTCACTTCTCAGGTCTTCCCAGGAAGAGCAGCTGGGGCAGGTTGCAGGAGGTCTGCCTGTGAGGAAGCAGCCTCTTCCTCTTTCCCTGGTATTTAAGAAACCACTTCCGTGCTGCCTGGTCCTGGGCCTCTCCATCCCCTTCCCCTCACATACCCACCAGTGGTGGTCCAGCATCCTGGAGCAGTGCTCTGTCTGTCTCCCCAGCCCCACCAACTTTCACTTCTGGGAGACAGGGGACAGACCCTGCCTATCCCCAAGACTTTCTGGGGTTTGGCATGTTTGGGGACAAGTTTGGGGTGGTTTTTGAGCAGGGAGGAGAGTGATGGACACTGCCAGATAGGATTAGGAGCCCTGTGGCACTATCCCACAGCAGGCAGCTCTTGGTCCACAGGCCAAAAGGCTGCTCTCTGTGAGTTAGTGCAGATTGCCAGGCACCCATCCCAGCTCCAGACTTTCCCCCAGGGCACCCATTACATCTCTGTATGCCCCAGGACACCAGCTGGAAGCTGCACAGGAGAGGTCCTGTGGGCACTCGGCACCCAGCATCAGCCTGCACTGGGACACTGCCATGGCAGCTAGAGACAAATGTCATCTGTCCCTGTGGGCTGAGCTGGGATCCTTCCTCATCTGCCCAGGATCCTTCTACATAGCTCTAGGACAAGCTGGGATCCTTCCCTATTGCCCTGGGCTGATCTGGGATCCTTTTCCATTCCCAAGGGAGGTGCTGGGATCATTCCCCATCCCCTTGGGGTGAGCTATTTCTCTGTCCTCCAGAGATGTGCCTGCATCCTTCTTCGTCCCTTTGGGATCAGATGGGATTCCTCCCCATCCCTCTAGAATGAGCTGGGATCCTTTCCCATCTCCCTGGGATGCACTGGGATCTTTCTACATAGCTCTAGGATGATTTGGGATCTTTCTGCATCCCCGTGGGATGAGACAGGATTCTTCCCCATCACTCTAGGATGATCTGGGATGCTTTCCCATCCCCTTGGGATGGAGTACATTCCCCGTTCACAACAGGTGATGGGTGTCCTGGGAGGCTCCAAGCGCTGCATGGGACATGAGCAGGGCTTGGTTTGCCACTTAGACTCCTGAGCTCCCAAATCTCCATGGATCCTCTGGGAAGGCAGGATGCCAGGTTTTGCTTTCCTGCCTGGCACTGCCACGATGCAGGATGAGCTGGTCCCATCTCCCCATCCCTGGGCACCTGGGCGGGAGGCTGCAGCCTGTCTTATCTCGCCTCTAGCCGCAGCCCAGCCCTTGTGTTTAGTCTTCGGTGCCTCACTGTGTCTCTGGCACTGCTGGTGGCCTGGCTGGCAGCCTTTGGGTGCTGGGTGCTCACCTGCATCCCAGCGAGAGCTGCTGCTGGCAGCAGCGGGGAGGTGACACTGCTGGTGCTGTGGCAGTGTCCTTGGTTTGGTGTTCTGGCACTTGGCTTTTTGATTCCCAGTGCTGGTCACTGCCCTGTGGGCTCACCAGCCCCGTGGTCCCAAAACCCTTGCTGAGATTTGGTCACTCTGGGCCATCTGGGAAAGAAGTGGGGCATAGGGGAAGAAGCTGGACCCCCACAGTGGTAGCCTTTGGTTATGGGGCTGGTGTCCTGGACCTGAAGTGTTTGCCTTGGCTGCCTGGAGCCCTCCCCACCACCATCCCCACTTTTGTTGCTCTGGAGGAGCATTTCCCGGCCCATCTGTGGGGTGAGGGTGTGGGGGGCGAGGAGGCGGTGGCAGGAAGCAAGGCAGGAGCTGTGGCTTGGGGTGGGACAGGGGCTTCTCTGCTGGGAGCTGTCATCTGGAAGCCATCAGCAGGGCGGGAAGGAGGGAGCTGCCTTCCCGGGGCCACACACGCTGGCCGGCCCCATGGGGACCCAGCCGGCCAGCCTGCAGCCTCCCTTGCCTGCCTGGGGGTCTCTGCTGTCCCCTCTGCTGTCCTTGCTCCAGCTTGGTGCTGGCATCGGGCAGCCCATGTTCAAGCCCAGCAGAAATGGTGGCTGCTGTGGGGGCCACCCTTTGGTCAGTGCATCTTCCAGAGCCTTGGATCCAGGGCTGGAGAAAGCCACCCACTTCTGTGCTCGCCAGTGCTGCAGTCGCCATCCCCTCTTGTGTTTCCCATCCCTTTGGCATAGTCATTGCAAAGCAAGGGTGGGGACACGGTGGGGGTGAGCTGGTGGCAGGGGTGCAGACCCCTCCTTCCTAACCTCATGCCTCTTCCACAGCTTGGCCAACATCCCGTTGACTCCTGAGACTCAGCGGGACCAGGAGCGGCGGATACGGAGGGAAATTGCCAACAGCAACGAGAGGCGGCGGATGCAGAGCATCAATGCTGGCTTCCAGTCTCTGAAAACCCTCATCCCACACACGGACGGGGAGAAGCTCAGCAAGGTGAGCAGGTCACCAGGGCCATGGTGGTGCAGGGGCTGGTGGTCGGCCTGTGTGTGGTTTTCAGCATTGCTTGTTGGGCAGGAGAGGGCTGTGAGAGTAATCAGGAGTGTTTACATGTGTTACCTCAGTGATGGAGGTCTCTACTGGGGAGACTTCCGGATGGGAGTGGGTGTGCATCACAAACGTGGTGCCCTGGGACAGGTTGTGCACGTGTGATAGCGCCCAGCAGGGCTGGCATATGTGCCTGGCAGACGAGGTGGCTCTGCTGTGGAGGGGAGTGGGTTGAGGAGATGGTGCTTGGCAGCCAGTTGGGTTCCCAAGATGGGTGGACTGGAGGTTCACCACGGTGGAAATCCCTGAGGAGACCTGCTGGAGAAGCAGGTCCTGGATGGGGACACCAGGGCTGGGCAAGGAATGGTGCTACTGCCTTCTGAGCAGGGAGCTGGCAGGAGTAGGGCTTGGGGGAATGTGGGCATCTCTCCGGCCTCAGCGTGCCCATCCTGACTCTCCCACAGGCGGCCATCCTCCAGCAGACGGCTGAGTACATCTTCTCCCTGGAGCAGGAGAAGACTCGGCTACTGCAGCAGAACACCCAGCTCAAGCGGTTCATCCAGGTAGTGCTGGGACAGCCCTGGCTGGCCGGGGAGGGCATGTCATCGCTGTTCCTTGGGGTTAGGCTGGAGATCTCCTTGGGATGGAGATGTTTCGTACCCTCCTGGCAAGGCAGGGTTTCTATTTTCCATTTGGGGTTTCAGGATATGGCCTGGCAGCAGCTCTGGCTCTGGGCTGAACTGCCCTGGGTGTGATGATGATGAGAAGTGAGTTTGCACTAGGCTTGGCGGGGTGAGGACCAGAAGGGTGGTCACATGTGGGACACAGGAGCCCTGTCTGTCCCCAGATGTTGACATCCTGTGCTGCCTGCATCCCTGGGGAGCCCCTGCCCTTCAGGGAGGGGTGTCTGAAGGGGTGGCATCACCCAGACGTGATCCAGATGGTGGGGAGAGAATCATATCTGATCCTTGTTCCCTGATGTGACCTCCTGGTGGCAGGAGTTCAGCGGCTCATCCCCAAAACGGCGACGAGCAGAAGACAAGGATGAGGGGATCGGCTCGCCGGACATCTGGGAGGACGAGAAGGCCGAGGACCTGCGGCGGGAGATGATCGAGCTCCGGCAGCAGCTGGACAAGGAGCGCTCGGTCCGCATGATGCTGGAGGAGCAGGTGAGGCCCCCGCGGGCCGGATCCTGCTGCTGCCCGGTGCTGGCCATGCACGGGGCAGGCTCGCCCTCTAGTGGGGATCCCCTGGGGACACCGGCGCTGAGGGGGCGCCAGCCATCTGCTCTGCCCACCTCCACTCCCAGGCTTGGCCGTGGACCTCTTGGCTCTCCTGTGTCCACCCCGTGGGGTCAGTGGGGCCACTGCAGGAGCCATCTGGTCTCTCTGTTGACATCAGGGCTTTCTTGGCTGGCAGGTTCGCTCTTTGGAGGCCCACATGTACCCTGAGAAGCTGAAGGTGATCGCTCAGCAAGTGCAGCTCCAGCAGCAGCAGGAGCAGGTGAGGTTGCTGCACCAAGAGAAGCTAGAGCGTGAGCAGCAGATCCGAACCCAGGTGAGTGTGCCAGTGCTGTCTCCGCCCATCCTGGCCATGACCCACCCATGGGGACTTCTGAGTGGCTCTGTTCCCTGGTGCCAAAATCTTTGCATGGGTAAGGTCATTTTCTGGCAGGCAGGGATTCAGCTTGGCACGAGCAAGCCCCTCACTTCCAAGGCTATGCCATGAGGTGTTGCATATGGCCATATCCAGCTCGCCCCCGCTCCACAGTGCTGTGTCCCTTCCTACTGAGCTCTCCACACTGAGCATGAGTGGAGCATAGCCTCCACTTTGGGGTGAGCTGTGGTCTGCTCTGGCTCCCACTGGACACATTCACTTGTCCTTGGGTGATGGATGGGCATCTGTGCCATCTGCGGGTGATGCCAGCAGTCACAATAGCACTGCCAGCGGCTGATGCTCCCCATGCTGGAGCAGGTGGAGGCTAACCCCATCTTTCAGGCTTCATCTCTCACTGGATGACCTCCACTGAGTTTTGGGGGCTCCATACTGCTCTCTGCCACCTGCCAGGCTGGGAAAGGGGAGCAGGTGAGCTGGCACATGGCACTGATGGGTAGATGTTGCAGGACTGTGTCGACAGGAGCCTTCAGCCTTTTTCCCTGGCACAGTCACGTTTGGCAGCGGTGTTAGGGAGCCTTACTCCAGTCTGGGGCAGTGAGGAGGAGCACGGTGCCCACACCCTGTCCTTGCTTGCTGCCACCCTCCAGCTCAGCCCAGGCCATGCTGTCCTGGGGAGCTTCCAAGGGAGGAAGAAAAAACAGTTTCCTGCCTCCTTTGGCTTCTGCAGGGCTACATCCCCGCAGCGTCCCTGCCGGCCACCTCCCAGGGAAGTTCAGACTATTTTTAGGTGAACTCTCCGCAGCCTCCTGCTTGGGCAGCTCTTCCCATCCGCTGTTTTCTCGGGAATCTCGCAGGGGTGTGGCACGTTCCCAGCCTCGCAGGTCAGGGCACTGGGAGGGCTGGCACTCACCTCTGCCACCTTCAAAGCACAAATCCTTGCCTTTGTGGGATGTGGGAACCCTTCACGTTCCGTTGTGCCACATCTAAGGTGACAGCAGCTTTCAGCTGGTGTCCTCTGGCATCCATCTGGGATGGGTGAGCTGGAGCAGCAGGGCTCTGGGCTCAAAGGAGTCTGGGCTCTGCGGGCAAACGTGATGCTCTCCCGCTGCCACTGTGCCCCGGTTCCTGCTCACCAGGGTGGGGTACGTTTCTCTTCCCCAGCTCCTGCCATCACATGCTCCCCCAGCACCCACCCACCACCCCACCGTGATCGTTCCAGCGCCGCCTCCCTCCCATCACGTCACCGTGGTCACCATGGGCCCGTCCTCGGTCATCAACACGGTCTCCACGTCCCGGCAGAACCTGGACACCATCGTTCAGGTAAGGGGGAGAGTGGAGAGGCCGGCGGCAGAGGGAGGCTGTGGGAGGGTCCCTGAGAGCTGGGGGCACGGGGTGCTGACGACCGGTGGCTGCCTCGGCAGGCGATCCAGCACATCGAGGGCACGCAGGAGAAGCAGCTGCAGGAAGAGGAGCAGAGACGTGCGGTCATCGTGACGCCGGCGCGCGCCTGCCCTGAGCCCTCCGCCTCCGACACCGCCTCCGACACCGAGGGCAACGACAGTGACTCCATGGACCAGAGCAAAGAAGAGCCCTCGGGGGACGGGGAGCTGCCCTGACACCCCCGGCCGGCAGCTGGGGAGGGGAGCGGGGCGGGGGAGGGGAGGGAAACGTCAGAGAATATGCTGAAATTTTTACAAAATACAAGGCGATTTGGGTCTCTTTTATGACCTTTCTCCAATACTGTAAAGCAGAGCGCTAGAAGCAGGCAAAGGTCACCCTTCAGCTCTCAAGGGGGGGCCTGGGGTGCAGCAGAATGGTGGTGAGGGGGTGTTAGGGGTGTGGGGGGGTCGCAGCTTCCCCGTCTCATTTTATCAGCACCCCCCCATTAGCCCACAGGGAGTCCTGCCAGGCCAGCAGCAGCCCCCATGCTCCCAATGGCAGCCCCTTGGGACAGGGCCTTCAGTTGGGATCTTAATTTGTCTTTTCCTCTTCTTTTGTGTTCGTTTTGTTGTTTATGTTTTAATTAAATGTTGGGTTTTAAGCAGGGGGGAAGATGCCAAGTGACATAACAGCAAAGGTGGGACAGGGACCCCCACCTTTGGGGTACAACCAGCTCCACCACCGCTCCCACAACCTTTTGTGGGGCAGGAAAAAACCCTTTGCAGAGTCCGAATCCTGGGATTATGCCACTGGAGCACAGGCAGGAGGGTTGGCACGTGCCACCCCCCCTGGCATTTCCACCACCCACCTCTTCGGCATGGGGATGGTGGTGTGGGGACTACTCTTCCACCCCTGTCCCCATCCCCGTCCCCGTCTCCCCCATCTCACTCCCCCCCCCGGCCTCCTTTAAGCACTTAATCCGGTTTGCAGGGTCCGTCAACTCCAAAGAGCTTTTCCTGATTGTGTCGCTTGGGTCTGGCGTGGGGGGGTGGGGGTCTCGTTCTGTGTGCGTGTCCCCCCACCCCCTCCCCTCCGCCCCCGCCCCCTGCTGCCCCCTGCCCGGCTGTAGGGTTTTAGGCCAGTCGTGTGTAGAGCCCCGGTGGTATTCAGTAGGTCCCCTCCCTCCGGCTGCAGCTGTTTCTCGGTTCCTTGCCCTTGATTTTGTTTTGTATTTTTTTTTTTAACGATTTTCAGGTCTTTGTGTTGATTGAGAAGCTATTCTATTTTGTTAAGAAAGTGGAAAAAAAAAAAAAGAGGCTCGTGCCTTTGTAAAGAAACAAAATAAAGTTTGTACTTGGTTTTTTAGAAGCTCGGTCCCAGTGTTAACCTTTGAGGGGTGGGGGAGCGATCCAGCCCCTGGGGGCTCGGTGAGGGGGAGGCTGGGGCTTGTGGGGAGGCCAGGGAGGTGCTGCCTGCACTGGGAATGGCAAGAAGGAGGTGCAGGCAGAGGGATGCTGGCTCCAGCGAGGTTCCCTGCTGAGCAGCTGGGCTCTATTTAAAGGCTCAGCCCTGTCATTGCTGCCCACACGTGCCACAGGCGCATCGGGGCTCAGCTTGTCGCTGGGAGGGTGGCAATGGTTTGAGTGAGGCTGCTGGGCTTGGGCGGGGGGCAGGGGCAGGCTTTGTGTTCCTGTGGATGGTGCCTTTGGTGCCCCAGGGTGGGGCTGTGCCCATGGCTTAGTGGGGGCACCCAGCTCTCCGTGGCTCTCCATTGGGGCATTGGGGATGGAGGCAGCCATCTCTGTGGCTATTTGAGGGTGGGCGCCCACCTGTGGACATCCCCCTCAGCCATGGGTCTCTCCTGCTTCCGCATTGTGCTTGCCCACAGTGCCTAGCCAATGGCTGTCCCCCATGCCATTGTCCCCTCCCTGCCACCCCCACTGGGGGGGGCCAGGGGCTCCCCTTGCTCCCACACTTCAGGGGAGTGCTGTTCTCCTCCCAGTTTGGTCCCTTCCCCAATAGAAAGCTGAGTCATGGCCTCCCAAAAGTGACTCTCAATGGTAGAGCTCAGGGGTCACTGCCACAGACAGGCTTTGGGGCAGCATTTGGGTGAGATGTCCCAAGTGAGGGTGACAGATCCTGGTGACCTGTGCCTCTGCCCGTATCCATCCCCTGTGCCATGCTGCCAGTGCAGGCCAGTGATGGTGAGGGCACCCCCAGGGTGGAGGGGCTATGTCCCCTTGTCTGTGGAGTGTGTGGCATCACCTGGAGTTGGTGACCTGTGTAGCTTGAAAGGGCCTCGGATTGGCCCTGGGACACCCAGCTTGGGGGGGGACTGATGCTCACCTCTCTTCTCCAACCAAAAAGGTGCCTGTGGGCACTCGTAAGGCTGGGGGTCCCCACGGGGCTGGGTGTGCCCAGCAGGGCTGTGGGCGCCGCTTGTACTATGCCTGTGGGGCTGCAGGATCTTGGGACAACCCAAGAAGCTCCACTACTCCATGCCAGCAGGATGCCATGACAGGGATGGTGACCCTGCATGGACAGTGCCACCCCAAAGGCCCATGCTAGGAGGAGTCCCCTGCCATCACACCCTTGACATGAGTCTTTTGGGGGCAGCAGTGGTGCCCCCATGCCCTGTCCCTCTCCCCATCCCCAGGGCCCCTGGGAGCAGAAGAGCAGTGGCAGCATCTGTGCCGGCCATGCAGCAGCTGCCTGCCCGCCTGCCCTGCCCTGCCCCACGCCTGCCTGCATATAAATAGAGGCAGCGAGCGGCAGGGAGCTCCTGGCAGCCACCATGAAGGGCCTCAACCTGCTCTGCTGCTGCGTGGCCTCGCTCCTGCTCCTCGGTACTGCAGGTACGAGCTGCGGGGTCCCTGGCAGGCTGAGGGGTCCTCGTTGGGCTGCAGGGTCCCAGTGAAGCCTTGGGTTCTCATGGAGCTGTGGCTCTCCACGGGGCTGTGCAGTGCCCGTGGGGCTGAGGGTCCCCACAGGGCTGCAGGGTCCCCATGGGGCTGCAGGTGCCCAGAGGGCTGTGGGGACCTCATGGGAGCTGTGCCCCCACCACGCAGTTGGGGGTGCCTGTGGGGCTAGGGGTGCCTGTGGGGCTAGGGGTGCCCGTGGGGCTGGGGGTCCTCACAGGGCTGCAAGTGCCTGTGGGGCTCTAGGTGCCCACGGGGTTGTAGGTGGCTATGCGACTATGGGCACCTATAGGGCTGTGGGTGCCTGTGGGTGCCCGGTCTATGGGCTGTGAGTGCCCAGCAGGGCTGTGGGCACACACTGAGGCTGTGGGTGCTCACTGGGTCTGCAGGTGCCTGTGGGGCTGTAGGTGCCTGTGTCGCTGCAGGCACCCATGGGGCTCTGGGTGCTCACTGGGGCTGTGAGTGCCCATAGGGTTGTGGATAACTTGCAGGGTTGCAGATAGCAGTGGGGCTGTGGGTGCTGGTGAGGCTTTGGGGTACCCAGTGAGCCCAGCCTGCACCCCAGTGCTGGGTGGGTGCCAGGAGCAGAACAGGGTGGTAGGGGCACAGCCATCTGAGCTCTCCAGCAGCTATGCCAGGGCAGCAGAGACACCCCAAAATGTGCAGTGGGGGGCTGTGGTCAGGAGGGGCTGGGAGTAGGGGCATGGGTTGGAGTCCCCCCTCCAGAGCCAAGGTAGGTGCAGGGGCTACCAGCATGCCCAGGTTCAGAGCCACCCATGGGTGCTGAGGTGGTTTCAGGCTGTGAGGGCTTGAGTGGGGGCTGCTAGGGCACTGGGGCACCTCATAGCTGGAGCAAAATGGGGTGGGTTGTTTGCTTTGTGGGGGCATCTCTCCCCACAACCAAGGACTTGCCAAGCAAGAGAGCACTTTGGGTGACCCTGGACCCCCTTCCTCAGGCTGTCCCATCCCCACTGAGCACCCCTGCCCCATCTGGGTGTCCCCTGGGGCCATGTGGTGGGGTTGCATCGCCGGTACCCTTGCTTGCCCTTGAGTTAATTTGGGCTGGTTCTCTGCCTGGCCGGGCTCCGGCGGCCACGCTGCCGGGAGGGGGACAGCTAAGAATGGAAACAGCCGTGTAAGGGGACACTGTGCTCCCTGCAGCCCCCCTTCGGCCCCCCTGCCCCGTGCTGCTGCGGCCCCGCGCATGGGCACCTGCAGCTGCCGCCTTCCAGCACCCAGTACCCCTGGCCCCACTGAGTTTTGGCCTTTTAAGGACATCTCGGACTATTATTGTGAATAAAGGGGTTTGGGGAACAACAGTGCGACCCATCAATGGTGGGGTGACCTCCGTGGGGATGTGGGTCAGGTCTGGGGACGGGGAGGGGATGGAAAACTCCTCTATGGGCATGGCTGATGGCACTACTGGTGAGGCTGGTGGCACTGTCAGACATGAGGGGCTTGTCACCATGCAGGGTGACCCCGCAGTATACCTCGTGGTTCTGCTGAGGCTGGCAAGGTCCTCAGAGCTGTCGACAGTGGCCTGAACTGTGAGGGATAGTGAGGGAGCAGCCTGGGTGATGTCATGGAACCAGGCATGGGGCTGAGCACCTCCTCAGCCCAGTCCTGGGATCCCCCAGGAGGCAGGAGGCTCACTGGGGTCTGCAGCCCCAGAGCCAGCTCTGAGGGGTGGCTGGATCTCCCCAAGTCCTCAGCCTTGGTGCTTCCTGCTTAAGATGGGGATCCCATATGTTACCCCAGCCCTACAGGTTTGGGTAAAAGCTACAAGCAGTGGCACATCTGCCCATGGTTTGGCTCCACAGGACCGCTGGGGTCGGCTCAGGGAGTTTTGCTTTTCCCTTGGTGCCAAGACAGGCTCTGGGATCTGGCTCCTCTGGGGTGCAGGAAGTGGTTTGTGTTGAGGGGGTGTTCCCATTGAACACCCTTTGGTGAAGAGAAGGTTGGGGGAACCCAGGACCTTCACTGACACATCGGGAAGTGTAGTCCTTAGGGCGAGGGCAAGTTTTGGGACCCTGTCACTGCTCCCAGAGCTAGAGGCAGGAAGTGCTCTGTGCCAGGGCTCATGCAATGGCAGCCCATGACCCACGTGGCTGGGCTGGCAAAGTTCCCTGGTACTCAGGGTGAGGGCACTCACCCACTGCTCCATCCCTGCTCCTGCCCCAAGCAAGGTGTCCTCCCCTGCTCACACCTTGGGCAGAGCCTGGCCATTCCTGCCAGGCTGCGTGGCCAAAGTGAGTTCCTGTGGCCTCTGGGAATGAGCCATGCGGACACTGTTGAGGCAGTGTCCAGCCACTGTGCCTGGCAGCTTCGCCCTGGGAACCTTGGCCCCCTCCAGCCATAACAGATTTGAGTGGGAGGGCTATGCCAAGCCATGCTGTCACCACCTCCAAGACGGGCGAGGTGTGGAGGGAAGCCCTGGAGAACTGACATCCTCCTGCAGCAAGTGCAGAGGGCACCACTGGGCTGGCACAGACCTTTCTTGGGGACAGACTGCTGCCTCTGGGACTCCTCAGCCTGCCTCAGCCTGGGAGGTGTCACCTCAGGATGCCCTCATGCTATCTTGGGGTGTTCCTTATTACCCAGGACATGGCACCTTTGTGTGTGCTTTAGCACCTGGGTTGAGTAACTTCAAGGTGGGTTCCACCTCTGAAGACAGAACATCTTGGGGTAGGCTCCACCACCTTGGTTTTATCACCCCAGCTGAGCTCAGGGTTTAGGACAGAGCACTCATGGGGACTCTGTGGCACCCCTCCTGTCAGCCATCTTTGTCCTGGCGTGCAGGTGTGCTAACCAGGCAGGGCAGCTGGGACACCTCACTTGTGTGGCACAAGGGCACCAGTGGGTCCCCATGAGCTGGGAGGGCTGTGCTGTGCCCAGGGGCAACACTTGGTGGACTGTACTTTTGCCATGTCCCCACTGTGTCCCCACTGTGTCCCCAGTCACCAAGGCTGGGAGCATGAGCTCCCCGGGATGCCAGAGGCCCAGCCCAGTTGGTGGGCCCAGAGGTGGTCAATCATTCATGGAATGGGAACAGCAGTGGGTCCTGGTGCCTTGGCAGGGCTTGGCTGTGCTGTGTTCAGCCCCTAGGGACATTCCCTCATAAGTGGCAACCTGAGGCAGAGTTGAGCCTGTGTGCTGCGGGGGCTGACAGAGGGGCCTGGGAGTCTCCAGCTGTGCACCCCGAGTCAGTCCAAGATACTGGCAGTGGCAGCACAGCCCCAGTGCCAGCTCGACCCTGCCCAACTTCCAGCTCGTGCGTGCACACCATGGAAAGGGCCTTGGAGCTATCTGGCCCCATCCCTGTTGATGGTTGAACTAGAGGTCCTGCTGCTGGGGGTATGGGTGAGACCCCTGAGGCTGGGGGCTGCTGCTAGGCATGGCCAGGCTTTGTCTCTTCCCTGGATAGTCCCAAGGATCTGAAGCTCTTGTAGGACAATGGATCATCAGTCATTTAAGTCCAGATTGACAAGTCCAAGGGTTCTCCCTGTCTTGCCCAGGCGACCAGGGATGACCAGAGAAGAGGGATGGGAAGCCTTCACCTGGGAAGACTCATACTGAGTGCATGGAGGATGTTCCTTGGGGCCACGAGGGAAGGCCTGGGGTGGGCTGGGGAAGCCTTCCATTGCTGGAGGCCCAGGGACAGGACCAGTGTAACCTCTCAGGAGTTCCTCTGGCAGAGAGGTTGGAACTAGATGATCTTTAAAGTCTCTTCCAACCTCAAAAAATGTATGATTCCATGATTCAGCACCTCCCTAGGCTGCGGACCCCACCAGTGACACCACGGGGATGTCCCTTCACACAGCGTGACGTCCACCTGTGACGAAATACACTCTGGGTCCTCACCATCTGCTCACTTATGGACCCAGATCTCCCTTGGCCAGGCAGTGGGGGCTGCTTTATTTTCCACCACCCTGTGTCTTCTGTATGTCAGGAGTTCAAGTTTCCTTCCAGATCGTTAGGGTGGGTGCCTAGTGGGGAGACACTCGAGAACATCCCCCCCCCCAGAAGTGATTCCCTGCCTTCATTTCTATATTTAGAAAGCTCCAAGCCTGGTTCTAATCCCTTTGGTGCATCCTGGTGAGGTTTCTTTACCCTCTCTTAATCAAAATACCGAGCACTTCTAGCCAGCTATTTATAGAAATCAAATCAATTCAGATTTTTTTTTCATCCAAACTTGAAAGCTCCTCAGCTAATGAGGTTCTGTTAGCCTGACAAAGCTGTTTCCTACAGCCCTGCTCGTCTCTGCATCCAAATAAAGGGAAATATTTGTGAGTGCTTTGGGATCATGAAGCCTCTGGCATGGAATGTTGTGGTGGGCATCTTGGGCTTTGGGAGGCACGAGGGTCTGGGGAGACAAGCCCATCCTCAGCCACTCTCCTGCTTGTATCCTCTAGGTTTCTTGAGCCACTCTGGGACATTTTCCTCTCCCACTTTCTGAAGATGTTGGCCTGACTGGCTCCGAAGTGGTGCTGGAGCTAGGCTGTTGAAGGGTTTCCATATGAAACAGGGGCAATGAAACACCAGCAGCTCCTCTGCAAGGCTCAGCAGTGGCACTGGGCTCTGCCAGGATGGCGTAGAGGCATGGGAACAGTCAGGAGGAGATGCTGTCCTCTGTTGTGCTCCAACTGAGAACCCTAGGTGGACGTGCAAGACTGGGGTGCCCAGGCCTGAGTATGGGTGAGGGATATGGTCTCTGCTTTAGCCTCCCTGGCCATGATGGAGTCACTGGTTACAGAAAGGTCAGGCCCACAGGGCTAATCCACCTCAACTGACTTTTCCCAGGAGCCAGGCTACTGGCTGGCAGCAGCACAGGGCATCATAATCCCTGGGCACTGGACTCCATCTCTAACAGACCCCCAGGTGTGGGCTGGTGGCTGGGGCAGGCAGGGGACAACCCTTGCCAAAGACCTGGTAAACTCATGTCAGGTCCCCAGCCAGTCTCAGTCCTGGGGTGTCAGGGTCATGATGCTGGCGGAGGAGCACCAGGGGTGGCTATGGGGACCCCATGGAGCTCAGCAGACAAGGACATCACCATGAATGGGGAGGGGGAGAGGGTCCGCAGCGAGTCCAGTAGCACAACTGATTCCATGGAAAATCCTGGGAAGTTCCAGGCAGCTCTTTTGGATCCAGCCATTTTCTGTGAGGTTTTAAGGGGTTTCACTAGGACAAAGCAACTAGTTCAGCCATGCCTTTCCCCAAAAAGGAAAGGACAGACAGGTTTGAGCTGCAAGCTTCCCCCAGAACCCCACTGGTGGACAAGGGGAGAGCAGGACTTGCAGAAGGTGGTGGATTGTTGCCCTGGGCACTGAAGGGGAAGGGGGCGTGCGAAAAGCCATCCCCACGGCATGGGGTATCAAAGGCCCCACGCTCGGGGCTCCTATTTCTGCTGGAGGGGGAGCGTGTCCCCTCCCAGGGCCACCTGTGCCTATCTGTCCCTCCTTGACAGCCCCTGCCCCGGCTGTCCCTCCTGGAGGACCAGATTAGGCGCCGGGACATTGCCGTTCCGTAAGGCTCCATGAAGGGATGGAGGGGATGCGGTGGCAGGGTCACATTCAGCCCCCAGCAGCCATCCTTGCTCTTCCCGCACCAGCATCTCCTGGGTGCAAACCAGCCTGTGGCACACTGAGCCCCACCATGACCTCTCCGTCTCCACAGCCCGGCCCCAGGGTGCTGTCGCTGCTGGGGAAGCTGTCCTCAGGGAGCTGACTGCCCTGCCAGCCCTGCGGACGGGCATGAGATTCGGGGCGGGCAGGGTTGGCACAATGAGGGTCCCTCCGGGAGGTCAGGTCCCCAAGGGCAGCAGGGCAAGGGCTCCTCCCTGATGCCACCCAGGAACTTGGCACAATGCAGAGCGCGAACAAGGGGAGCCCCGGTGTCACTTTACAACATGGCCTTGCCCGCTCCCTCCCGGAGTCCACAGGGACCCGCAGGACCGGCCCCAGGTGCGGACGTCACCCTTGGCTGGCAGCGGGGCGAGGGGCTGGGGCCAGCGGCCGCGGGGGTCGGGGCTTAGCCGGCCGCGCCCCGCCGAGCCGCTCCTCCCGGTCCCCGCCCGTACAGTTGCCCGGAGGTATTTTTAGCCTCCGGCAGACGCGCCGAGGGTGCTAAGCCCGTAACCTTCGTCCCATTTCGCTGCTCATCGGCCGGCCATCTGCAGATCAGCACAATTCGCCTCGGGATGGATTTGGAGACCATGTAGGGGAAACAGGAGAGAGAAGGAGGTGGAGAGGGGAGAGGGACTTTCTATAAGACCTTGAAGGTCACAGGAAATAAAGCCTGTGACTAGCACATCGGCAGGACACCCCACTGGGAGCTCCTGGGGAAGATTTCTCTTCTCCCACGAAGGATGGTTCGTGGTGGGTGCTGGGGTTGCTGCTGTGTCTGGCCATGTTGGGTGGCATCCTCTCTGTTGCCCTGCATTGGGTTAGATGTGATACAAAGACCTCTGGTTCTGCTCCCACCACAACCCACCTCGACCATCCCCAAAATACTGACTTGAGGAGCCATGCTTCTCTCCCAGCCCTTCAGGCCACCAGCTCTTCTGGGGCCAAGATGAGACTATCCCCACTGCCATCAGCTAAGGCACCCTCGGGAGACCCAGGCTGGTCCTCAGGCCACGAGAGGCAGGCAGGGGAATGCTGGCTCCCAGCCACCCCAGGCTTTTCAGGTCAGATGTAGCATCTTCCTCCTTCGAGTGACTTGTGGCATGCTGAGCACCCTGAGGGGTCTCAGGGGAAGGTGACCCAAAGGAGAGGGGATGTTCCTGGTGGTAGGGATGTAAGTAGAAGGTATGCAAGACGCATCCTTCTCTGGCTGGGAGCTGAATTGGGAGTCCAGAGGCACCTGTGGGCCATGTGCCAGCCAAAGGACAGAGGAGGCTGGCAAGAGCAGAGTAAGGGTGACTGCACATCCGTTTTGGCCGCAGTGGTGGTGGCATCTCCACCATCCAGACTGCACATGGGAGTGGCTGGAAACCCTGCCAGGTTTGAGGTGCTGCTGCTGCTGGCATAGCTCATCCCCCGTGTAAGCCCACTGATGTTGCTGGGCTCCCAGCTCCCAGCACTGTTGGCCCTGGCATGGATAGAGCTGGTGGTTCCCACCTGCCCAGCATCCCTGCCTAGGACAAACTGGCTTGCAGTGGGCAGAATAGTCTGAGGCTGGCACTGTGCTGACCCCTGCTCACCTCTTCCTGTGCTTGGTTACCACAGTTCTCCACAGCTAAGTGCAGCAAGACCCAGTGCCATGGCTTTGCTGGTGCTGTGTTGGACACACAGCCCCATGCCTCCCAGGCATGGCTGTGTCACATGAGCTGGAGGAGAGGGCTGCCCATGCCCAGCACAGCCTGGGTGGAGATGGCATTTTTCCTGGTTGGCATCTGCTTGCCAGCTGGAGTACAAAGGAATTATTTTGCTCTGAAACACTTCCCTGGTATGCAGGCATTAGACGTTTTGGGGGATTATTTAGACTAGCAGCAACTGTTTGTAACGGAGACAGGGTAGTTGGTGATCTTTTATTTTTGGCACCCGCTGACTGATGTTGAACTGCAGTTGGAGGCCTATGGAAAACATGGATGGCTTCTCCTGGGCTGCAGAACAAACTCATTGTGTCCCTGCCAGCCACGCAGCACAGTGAATGCTTTCCTAGTGAAGGGATACTCACAATAAATAGCTCCTGAGCCCTGAGCTGAGCTCAGCCCTGTCTGTGGAAAGGCTGAGCCCCAAGCTGGGGAACTCCCCATCTCTTCCTCTCCTTTGCTCCTTCACCCTCCTCCTTGCACCTCACTAAGGCACCCCCCATAGCCAGGACAATGGTCTCCTGAGGCAGGGCTGGGGAAGGACCTTTTTCACCTGCCAAGTGCCCACAACTCCTTGTGTTACACTTTGATGCCCGCTCCCCCCATTTTTTAGGGCTGCTTTGCTGCCTTCATGCAGCCGTGGCTGGCACAGCCGTAGGGTCTCTGCTAAGCATTGTCTTTGCCCCCAACAAACATCTCTTTGCACTCACCTTCTTGCAACAGGGACAGAAAATTGCAGCCGGAGCTAGAGAACGTTTAAGAAAGAGTTTAAACCTCTTGGCTGTGGCCACAAATCCTCCCTCAGGGCACCCTGGCACTCCTGGGGCTGGCGGGTGCCTGAGAGCCGTGTGCCGGCGCGGTTGAGACTGACTGAGCTGTTCTCATCATTTAGAGCCGCACGCCCCTGGCACAGACCCTGCCAGTGCTGCTGCCCACAGCCCCCTGCCAGCCGCAGAGCCCAGGCTGGAGGAGAAGGCAGATGAGAGCAGCCCTGAGGAGGAGCAAGATGGCAGCCTTGCCAACACCTCCTTGCCCAGCACCCCTGAGGAAGGACATGGAGAGAGGGAGGAAGAGCTGGCAGGTGGCCTGAGTGGGGACCTGGGGCCAGAGAACAGACAGATGGAGGAAGCCACCACAGAGAAGGGCCAGGAGGAACCGGATGAGACACAGGGCCCAGGGGAGGCCACCAGATTGGGCACTCCTGAGGCAGTGCACCATGAAGGGAGCCATGGGCCTGGCTCACAAGATAGTTTCCATGCCCAGGAGGATGAAGAGCCTGGTGCCAAGAAAAGAGCCTCTGAGGAGCAGCCTGGGGAGGAGAAAATAGAGGAGCCAAGAGCAGTGTCTGCTCCTGAGAGGGGAAAGGAAGGGGCTGAGCAGAGCTCAGAGGAAGATGAAGAGCAGGGAGAGTCTGAAGAAGATAATCATGGTGAGTCTGAGGAAGATGGAGGCAAAGGAGAGTCTGAGGAGGAGGGAGAGTCTGAGGAGGAGAGAGAGTCCGAGGAGGAGGAAAAGTCTAAGGAAGATGAAAAGCCTCAGGAAGATGAAAAGCCTCAGGAAGATGGTGCAGGGCCAGTGGGGCCAGAGAATGGAGCTCAAGGGAGTGACAAGGAAGTGGCCAACGTGTCCGGCAAAAAGGGCCATCAGCAAGGCAAATCAGCAGCTACCAGTAGGAAGGAAGAAACCAAGTATGGCACTGCCAGCTGCCATCACCCACCCTGTGAGGACACAGCAGAAGACCCGCCATCAGCAGCAGAAGATCCACCAGCAGCAGCAGAAGACCCACCAGCAGCAGCAGAAGACCCACCAGCAGCAGCAGAAGACCCACCAGCAGCAGCAGAAGACCCACCAGCAGCAGCCACAGAAGACCCACCAGCAGCAGTGGAAAATCCCCCAGCAGCACCAGCCCCTGCTGCAGACAAGCCACCGGTGGCAGAAACAGAGAGCCCAACTGGCCCCAGCTCCCACCCAGCTGCTGCTGAGCTCCAGCACCACCAGATAGGTTGGAGTCTTTTCTTGTGGGTGTGCCATAGCAGCGAGAGTGACCAACTATCGGCCGCCAGCAGAGCTGAGCTTGGCACATTAAACCGCGCCTAGTGCATGGCCCTCTCCTAATGCTTCTGCTTCCCGTGCCTGCCCCTAACGCTGCACGGCTGGGCCGGCTGCGGGCATCGAGGCTCAGCTGGTACCGGAGCTGGCCAATGTTTCCCTCGGTGCTCTTCAAGCCCACAATGTCTCCCCCGGGCTGTGGATGTGGATAAGGTTTTTAACAGCCAGGCCTCTTTCAGCACCTGCAGACCTCCTAAAGGCTCTTTATCCTCCACCGGCAGAGTCCTCCAGACCTTTTGTGGTGCAGGGGCAGGATGCTGCCAGGGCTGATGGGTCTCTTGTCCACCAGCCTGTGCCTCACAGGGCAGGTGGGAAGAGCTAATTTGGCTCAGTGAGTTGCTGAAAGCACCAGCTCTGGCCACATCTGATTGATGCAAGTCTAGCTCAGGGGGAGGGACACCCCTTGCCTTGATTTCTTACAAACACTCGTGGACTTTGGCCCAGGGATTGGGCAGTGATGTTTGGACCCAGACAAGTCTTTTTCTGCTTTCATCTGTAGTGTTCCAGCTCAAAAAGTTCCCATTTGTGCAGGAAGGGAAACCCAGTTTGGTCTCTGTGGTTTTACTTGGCAAGTCAAAAGGTCTTCCTCAGCCCAACACTCAGTAGACACTCAGCACAGTCTCAGGGTTCAGCAGTACCCCACTTGGCCCAACCATCCCCAGCCCAGCCAGCCAGCACACATCTGTCCTCAGAGCTGTCCCCAAGTCCCCACTAAAGCCCAGACCAGCTCCCAGTATCAAAAAACACTCGGAGTTGCACAGGGCCCTCGGCGTGCCAACACCTCCAGGGCAAGGGCACCTCTGCCCCCTTCCTTAGGGACACTGGGTTGCCTATCCCAGGTGGAAGCCTCTGCCTCACTTCCTAGGGCTGGCATGGAGCTGTGGAGTCCCCAGAATCACCCCATGCCAGGGTCTCATGCAGAGGGCCCCATCCTGATGGGGGGCAGAGGTGGGAGAAGCAGGAGGAAATGGCAAGGTAGCCAGGATGGGTCAGGCTGGCCAGCCTCTCGGGAGCCAGCCCTCGCCTCGCACAGCCTCACGCCTCTGGCTCAGGGTGGGATTTTGTGCAGGAGAGGACACAGAGGCAGAGCAGAGCTTGCCTGCAGCTGAGGCTTAGTCCTGGGGGGGCTGCAGCTGCCAGAGCAGGCAGAGGCCCCAGGGGGCAGCGGGTGCTGCCGGTGCCACACATGCTCACACTGCACCCCAGCCCCTGGAGGCCCTTCAGGCACATCCTTCACATTCCCCACAGGCGCCTGGCCCTCGCCAGCCCCTCCTCAGAGACAAGCAGTTGCCCACAATGCTTCCCCAGCAGCCACAGCCCTGGCAGCCTCCAGAAGCCCTTGCCAAAGAGATACGACGCAGCATGCCAAAGGCAACAGCGGCTGCCAAGGCACCTGGCAGGTCCATGGGCTCAGGGGTGTGTGCTCCCCATGCCCAGCAGCAGCTTGTTTGAGCTCCCACACAGGGGCCTGAGCTCCAGTGGTAACAGCTCTCCTTGCTTTTTTCCTCCAGAAGAGGTTGAGGATGCCAGCGAGCCGACCAAGCGAGACCGGTCCCACTTGGAGAACACCCTCAAGCTGAATGAGGACAAACCTGCTGATGAGGTCTCAGGTGAGGGAGCCTGGGTGACACCAAGCCACATGTGCCCTGCTCCTCCAGTCCAGGTGACCCCTGCAGGACAGGATGGCCACCATGCTCCTGCACCAAGATGGCATTTCCTTCCCCTAGAGTGTTTTGGGTTTAACCTTACTTCTCACGGGCCCAGCAACACCCTGTCTTCAAAAACAGCCCTTTTGCTGCTCTTGGGTTAGGATACTTTAGATATTTTAGGACAACCCCAAGGGTGTACAAGAACTAGAAAGGTAGAAAATGCAGGTGGCGAGTCAACCCAAGCCAGCCACACTGCTGCCCAGAGCAATCCAGGGCAGCTTGCAATAAAGCATTCAGATTTTTATTCCAATCTAAGCTGCAGAAGAAGCTCCTTCTTTCTTCTAGCCAGCAGCTTAGGGGCTATGCCATGGGTGCCTGGCACCATGGTGGAGGGCTTTTGGTATCATGGTGTTCAGTGCAATGCAGCATTCATGAGAGACAGTCCTGGCACATGCAAGACCAGCAGCAGATAGGGACAGTGCCCAGCAAGCAGCATTAACAGGGAGGGGCATCAAAATGTATGTCTGGGGTCAGTTTGGCCAAGATTTTAACTGTGAGCCAAGTCCTTTGGTCCATGGCTGAGTCACCCTCAAGATCTGCAGGGAATGCTCACCTAGGAGGGACTCATCCATGGTGGTGGGGTTTGCCTTTCACCCATCTGCATGCTTCTGCCCTGGCAGGAGTCCTGCAGCGTCTGAGGAAGATCTACCACTCCTCCATCAAGCCCCTGGAGCACTCCTACAGATACAATGAGCTGAGGCAGCATGAGATAACAGGTAATGACATGGGCACCAGTGTCTCCAGCATGATCAGGCCATTGGGATGCAAATAACAGCACAGAGAGCAGATCATGGAAGGGCTCAGATAGTTTGTCTGCTCCTGCAGCTTCACAAGAAGGCCATGAACATGCTGGGCATTGAGGCCATGCCCTGGTGAACCCAGTGGCAGGCACTCCTGCATCTGCCTTCACCCATCTGCTGTCAGGACCATCTGTGTAGGCCAAGCATTGAACCCTGTCTTCTTTGAGTCCTCCACCTGCTCAGCATCAATGCCCTGTACCCATGCCAAGCAGAGGTCATAGCCCAGTGAAACAGGCTTGGCAAAGAAGCTTCGGACCTCTCAAGGCTGGGGATGAGCTTCCTGGGGGTGGCCAGAGCTGGCATCCTTCCTGCTCACTACAGGACACAGCCATGTGGGCAGGGTATCCCTCAAGCTCCCTTCATTCACACTGGGAGTTAGAGTTTCCACCTCTTGGCAACCGCAGGCACATTGGGTCAGGTGAGCAAGTCCCCGTGGCCATGAGCATTGGCTTAGGCTGAGCCCCAGCAGTCCACATGTCCCTCCGAAAAACCAAGTTGGAACCCTGGCCCCAAGATACTCACAAGCTACAGGTAGCTCTTGTGACCCATATGACATGAGCAGCCTCAATGTCCAAGCACAGATGGTTCATGCCCAAATGTGAGGTCCTCATGCTCTGGGGTAACTCTCCTGTGAGCCCCTACTCAAGCCCTGTCCTGCGTCAGGGTCAGATGTCCCCTGCTCCTTGGCTGGGCAGGTGGGGTATGCTGGAGTCCCTGCTGACTGCATTCCAGGCCTGCATGTCTACATCGACCTTCTGACAGGGTTCCTCCTTGTCCTGAATTTGTTCCTTCCTCCCCAGGTCTGCAGCATCAGCCACTCTGGAGCCATGCCCTCCCTCCTGGTGAGGGCACTCTCCACACAGACTTTGCTTTAGCAGCTGGAGTTTACTACACCAGCACATGAGTCCCTTGTTCATTCGGGCAAACCCCTAGGACATATCTCCTTAGAGCAGAATCCTTTTTACAGGCACACCTGAACCCAGGTCAGAACATGGTTTGAACATCACCATACCCAGCCAGCCCACCTCCAACTTAGAGCCAGCAGGGAGCATGAGAGACCCATGGGGCAGCGCTGGAGAGTCCTTACTACCAGCCCCTCTTCCCTCAAGGCTCAGAGCACCCTGGACGTTATCCAGCAGCCACCCACAGGAGTTCTGGAGGGGGCATTCATAGGTCTCATAAAACATGAGCTCTGTGCTGGGAGGCTTTTGCCAGCAGCTGGGACAACGATCCACTTGCTGTGTGGGAGGGTAACCGCAGGGGTCACAGCTACTCGCTATGCTGCAGCCAACGCGAGAGGGATGCCCCATGTACCCTCACCCCACTGCTGCTGTCACCCATGCAGCATACTGGCCTGTCCCCTCCCTCCCCAACCAGTGCAGCACTGCCACTTGCCCGGGGAAGGAGCAGCAGGAGCTGCAGAGTTGGCATCTCAGTGCACAACCCCACAGCCTCTTCACCATGCAGTGAGGACAGCCTAAACGTGCCAGGTCCCAGTTGTCTCCACCCTGGAGCTCCCAGGTTCAGCAACACTCCCACCTCCTCTCCAAGCTGCTTTGGTCTGTTTTGGTGGCAGCACACTTACTGTTATGTCAGCTTGGGGCACTTTAGGAGAGCATTTGGGGTTACAGGAACAGCTGGTGGGCTCCCAGCTTGTAACCCTCACCTTGCTGTCCACTGCCAGAGGATGCAGCCCTCTGCCATGTTTCCTGGTGCACAACTTGTTTCCTCACTCAGGACATCCCACCCTGCCCTTCAGCCATCCCATGCTCAAGCAGCCACCTCCCATTTTCCTTCTTGGGAGGCAGCAAGTGTTTCTCAGGACCTTTCTGGCTTCCTCCCTCCTTAAACCACCACTCATCCTTGTGGGACCTCTCTCAGATCCAGCTTCTGAGCAGGACCCACCACAGGCAGCAGGTCCTGGTGTTCCTCACAGCCTCATCTCACAACACTCCGTGGTTTGTTCCACTTCACCATCCCTCAGGCTGATGATCCACCAGGTCAGCTGCCAGCATGAGTGCCCAGCACACCCTGATGTGCCCTACATGGCACCCTCCCAGAAGTGCACATGGAATCCCAGAGCCGGTAGCCCACAGCTTCCTGGCCCCAAGGAAGGACACATGGACACTGTCGCCTGCAGCCCTCAGCTCAGCCATGAGAGGCCCTGGCCACGCTCTCCTCACAAATCTTCCTCCTGCAACCAAACTCCTCAAAGCATCTCTGGCACTCCAACCATACCCCAGCACACAACCTCACCCTGGAAATATAAAGCCCAGCAGTTTGTCTTTAATACCCACAGACCCAGCTTTTCCCAACCCCAATTAGCAGTGTAATTAGAGAAACCTACAGAATAGTAAGAGGGTTGGCACAGGGAGCCCTCTTGACTTTGCAAGGCAGGTGAGGACATGGTGGAGCTGAGGGAGTATTCTCAGTGGCTTTCTCTATGCAGTGCCTCTGTCCTGAGCACCATGTTCATCAGTGGTGCTCCCACAAGCTGGGAGATCCCCCTAGACTCTCCCTTTGTGCCCACCCCCATGGCAAGAGAGCAGCGGGAGGGAGTAGAGCTGCCGGCTCAGCTGGCTGGGAAGAACAGGACAGCTGGGAAAGCTGCAGGGCAGGCCTGTCATGGAATCTGTGTGACCTTTGGAGGTGTAAGCCAATACAGAGGGGACCGTGGCAAGCACCTTTGCCCCCTCCATTATGCAGCAGCCTTCCATTTTGTCTCCCTTCCCACCAGCTCTGCTCACGAGCATCAGCCCGTGGAATTCAGGACCGCCTCTGCTCCCCACAGCTCACAAAGCCACCCAGAGTCACCTCTCCCGGGAGCTGTGACTGCCATCACCAGTCCAAAGCTCTGAACTGTCAAGGTGTATCCCAGAGGGCTGAGCCCACAGCCTCTGCTCTCAGCGTGTTACAGCCTGGCAGGTGCCATCTCCCCTTCCCCTGCCTGCCACCCTCCTGCATCTCTGCTCTGCCATCTCCATGGGTGTGGGCATGCTCCGGCTCTGTGCTTGGGCACAGCGGGGCCACCCTGCAGGGACTGTCCCTTGCTCAGGCATGAGGGACTCTCCCAGTCTGGTGATGGGAAGCTTGCTGTGAAGTCATGCCAGTCTGTGATGCATGCTGGTGACCCTAATGACTTTATATGTGCAAATTAGCAAGTGTCCTGTATAGGGAATGGCCTCCCAGTGGCTGTCACCAGCCACCCTAGGGCTGGATACTGGTAACCACACACTGGGGTGGTCAGGACACTTGTTGGGGTTGGCGGCTGTCCTAACCATGGCTTTCTGGGCTCCATTTGCTCAGTGAACATTGCTGCAGAAGCCTACACAGGGCAGAAGGGTTGGGTTGATGTCTTGGACATGGCAGCTCTCCTGGGGCTGCTCCCCCAGCCCCGGAGCACAGGGCAGGCTGGGGTTCAGTGCTTCTCCTGGTAGCTGCGGGTCTCCTTGCTCACAGACTGTAACTCCCTCTCTCCTGCTGGGAATGTGGCCGTCGCTGGCTTTTCCTGCCTACAAGAAGGCCAGGGCCAGTCTCCATCTCCCTCCTCAGCCTGGGCCAGACCCAGGTGGCCACATCCCTCCTTCGACTCACGGTACCTTTTCTCTCTCCCGTGTCCCCTGCTAACAGCTTACCCTGGACGCACCCTGGGCTCCTCGGCCACAGGTTGGTATCGCTGCCTCCTGCTACCTGCATGCTGCCAGCACTGCCTAAGCTCTTCGCTGGCCTCCAGCTTTCCTACTCACCTGTCCCAACTGAGCCATGGTTCCCAAGCAGCGAGCCACTCAACGTCCCGTGTCACCCACCACAGCGGGTGTCTCCATCCCTTTCCAAGCTCAGCATGTGTGCTGCTGCACTTTATCCCAGGCCTGACTCTGCACAACCCCAAACTCCCCTCTTTCCTGCAATCCCCACCTCACCCAGGCTTTGACACCTTTCCCTCTTGGGTTGAGACTCAAGAGGCTTTGTATTCCTCTAGTCAAAGTTCAAAGGCATTTGTGGTGAATCTGCAGGGTGATCTCTCACCTACAAGCACAAGATGGAGGAGCCCAATAGAGAGCCCACCCCATGGGGGGAATGGTCTTAAGTTGTGCCAGGGAAGGTTTAGGTTGGACATGAAGAACAATTTATTCCCTGGAAGAGTTCTCAAACCCTGGAACAGGATGCCCAGGGCAGTGGTGGTGTTCCTGTCTATAGAAGGGTCTAAAAGTTGTGCAGGTGTGTTGGTGAGGGACATGGTTTAGTGATGAGTGTGGCAGTGATGGATTAACGGTTGGAGCTGATGATCTTAAGGGTATTTCCAACACAAATGATTCCATAATTCTATGATTCTTCTCACCCTTCACCCTCCTACACGCAGAATCTTTCCCAAATGTCCACCCTTGATCCCCTTGGCTGCAGTTTAAACCCATGAGCCTGCAGCAGCTGTCCCAGTGATACAGGCTGGCCCCTGTGTGGTGGCCCCAGCCCCCGTGGGAGCCAGGGTTGGCTCCTTTCCCCTGCCCATCCTGCTCAGGGCATGCTGTCATGTCACCCCAGTGAAACAGAAGCTGGGAGACAGGCCAAGAAACACCATCGAACACCCTGTCCAGTGCTGGGCCACAGGGACAGCGTTCCTGCTGTGATATGGCATGGGGCAATCTCACCTTCTAGCCCTCATGTCCAACCCCATGGCCCTCACTGATGGATCCTGCTGAAACAGGCTCCTCCACATCCCATCCATGGCTGTGGCAGAACTCTGCCAGCACCTGGAGGGCCTTGGGCTCCCTGTTGTGCCAGCGTGCTGGAAGCCTGGCAGGCTGTGCCTCTAGATAGCATATTCTAATAGCTGCCACACCTGCACTCCAAGGCATGGGCACCCTGAGGTGTGGGCACCCTGAGGTGTGGGTACCCTGAGGCATGGGCACGGGCCTCTGTGGGCACTGCCATGGAGGCAGGTGGCTGGTGAGCTGCGTGTGGGGCAGGCTCAGGCAGGCTGCAGCCACTCACCCCTCTGCAGGGACACTGCTGGGGGTTGTGGGATAGGATGCAGTGGCAGTGTGGGTGAGCGTCCTCAGGTGTTTTATCCTTCCTGTGTGGTTTGGGGACAGCAAGACCTTTGTGGTTGTGGCTTGGTTTAGCCAGGAGAGGAAGGAGGTTTTACTGTGTCCTCCAACCATGAGAGGGGTGAGCTGACACCAAGCACTTCTGCTGGGCGTAAGGACAGGGAAGGTCAAGGAGGTGGCCTTGTCCAGGGTTAACCCCAGCCCCAGAGCAGCAATGCTCCCACCTCAGTGCAGCCTGGCAATGGAAAACCTTCCAAAAAGCCACTGCTCTATGAAAAAAATAACTGTTTGGGCATTCAAATTGCTCCTGCCCCAGAGCTGAATAGTCCAGAACAATGCAGACTCTGCAGAGTGAGATGTGACCTTCCTGGCCTTGTTGGCCAGATGTGTGCAGGATCTTTTCAGATTGTTCTTCACTCTGCAGCAAACCTGGCAGCTCAGAGAAGCTGTGCTTCAGCTGCTGGGTTTCCAGCAGGACCACAGACCAAGGGGTGCAAAGTTTGAGACCCCCTCCCCTGCTGACTGATCGTGCACCAATGTGCAGCTGTGAAACCAGCAGGATAAGCCTGGCTGGAGCTGGGATGAGCTTGGAGCTGAGCTGGAGGTGGAGCTGCAAGTGCTGCAGGCTGGGCTGGAAGCGAGCAGCCACAGGGTGGCTGGAGAGAGCTGCAGTGATGGAGTTGCCGCCATCCTTCTCCTGCACGGGCTCTTTTCTCCTGGCCAGATCATCAAGGTGACCCAAATCGGTGCTGACAGACCTAGTGGGGGGATGTGGCAGGGCCAGATCCCAGGCCGGCACCCTCCTGGGTGGGAGATGCTCTCTTCTCTCCCAGACCTTGGGCAGCAGCAAGGTGGACTCATGCATGGCCTCACATCCCCAGAGATGCTGTGCTACCTGGAGAGCGGCACAGGTCCAGAGCCTGGTGCTGCCCATACAGCCCATGAGGTGCCGCACCCCTCTCCCAAAGCAAGGAGTAACGGTGAGCTGGGTGAGATGTCGGTGGCCTGGCAGCGGGGCCGCCAGCAGCGCTGCCCGCCGAGGCACAGCGGCAGAGGTGTGGCGGTAAAGCGGAGCCGGCCGCGTTCACACAGCCACGCCTGGCCAGGAGCGCGTTACGACAGAGCAGGCGGGGACCCGCCTCACCCCTCTGGCACCACTTCACAGGGGATAATCATCACTGCCGTGAGCCGAAACCAAATTAACGCCGGCGCGAAGAGAGCAGCAGCGACAGAGTGGCACAGAGGAGTCATTAATAGCGAGGCCAAGGTTTCAACATCTGTTTTTGTCCCATGTGAGAAGACAACACCAGATCCCTGCAGCTTGCAAGCCGGGAACCGGCAGTGGGCAAGGCTGGGCTCAGATGTGGTTGCTCTGCTTTGGGGCGGAGGGTTGATCTGTAAGGACAGAGCTGTGCCCCATGGAGAGATGTCCCCAGCCCACTTCCATCCCCACCGGTGACATGGTGAGGCCGCACCTCGAATCCTCGAATCAGTTTTGTGCTCCTCACTCCAAGAAGAACATTGAGGGACTGCAGCATGTCCAGAGAAGGGCAACAAAGCTGGTGAAGGGTCTGGAGAACAGGGCTGGTGAGGAGCAGCTGAGGGACCTGGAGGATATTGAGGGAAGATCTTCTCACTCTCTGCAAGGAAGTTGCAGCCAGGTGGGGGTCAGTCTCTTCTCTCAAGGAACAAGTGATAGGACAAGAGCAAGTGGTCTCAAGTTGTCCCAGGGGAGGTTTAGGTTGGACAGTGAGGAACAATTTGTTCCCTGAAAGCTTTGTCGAGGCCTGGAACAGGGCAGCAGTGGAGTCCCCATCCCTGAAGGGATTTAAAAGCCCTGTAGATGTGGTACTGAGGAACATGGTTTAGTGGTGCCCTGGCAGTGCTGTGTTAATGGTTGGACTCAATGATCTTGGAGGTCTTTCCCAACCTATATGATTCTATGACTGTAGTGGCCCTGCAATGGGAGGAGGCTGGCACGACCTATTCAATTCCTTTCCACATGGTTAGATGGGTTTGGTGCAGAGAGTGCTCTCCAGCATCCTTGGAAGCAAGACCTCAGCACCATGTAGGCTTTGTAGCTCCTTCCACCTTGGAGATGGATCCTTGACTCACTGGAAAGCTGCTGATACCTGTGTGGGCAGCAGCTATGGAGCAGTGGGGTCTGTTGCCATCACAGGGAGAACAGCTCTGAGGCATGGGCCATGGGACAAGGCTCAGCACTGGCTGACAGCAGCTCGCAGCAACTCCAGTGACACTCAGCCTATCTCCAGGCTGGAGTCCTGCTGGCAGCTGTGAAACAGGTCCTCTCCCACCCTGAGCACAGGATGCGGATGGTTCTCACTTGTGCATTCTACTTCTGTTTTTGGCCTGACCTAGGCTTAAATTGACTCTCAGGCTCCTGGCCATTCTGGGCACAGCCTGGGGTGGTGTCACAGGCCAGGGGCTGTTCTGACTCTGTCAGCTGTCCCTCCAGTGGCCTGGGACTAGAGGGATCAAGGAGAGTGGGCACAGGATGGTCACAGAGTCCCTGTGGCACTTGAAGGGTGTGGGGTCTGTGGTTCTTTCTCCTACCTTTCCCCAAGCCCAAAGCAGGGCTGTCTGCCCAGCCCGCCCTCCCTCCTCCTATGCTCAACCTTCTGCCACGAGCTGGGGTCAGATCTCTGCCGGGGTACGGTGGTAAGGCTTGCAGGCAGCTGACACAAAGCTTGCACCGCGCTTGCCAAGCACCGCTCTGTAGTGCTGCTCCTCAAACGACGCCAGCTCCCTCCGTGCGAGGTTTCCTCTGGTTGCAGCATGGCCACTTCCTTCGCAGGTCCCGTGCTTTGCGGCGGCTGCCTTCAAACAGCCCCCCAGCCAGCCCCCAGACCACTCCGGCTAAACCACAACCGAACTCAGACAAGATCCGAAAGACTTCAAGTCCTCCCTCAGACTAAGAAGGGCCAAACCTCAGAGAGCATCAGCCAAATGGGGTGGGGGTGTCCCGCAGAGCACGGTGACGTCCGGCTGCCCAGAGGTGCCGGTGCCCCTGGCGGGGCGATGCCTTGGCTGGCGAATGGCTGGGTGGCCCCAGGGGTGGCAGCAGCACCGCGCCGCTCGGATGGGATGCTCGTTACGGCCGGGAGGGAGCCGCGCGGCGGCGGCGGCTATTGTTTCTTCACTTCCTCTTGTTATTTCCCCTCTCCGCAGATGGGGAGATCACTTCCAAGCCCATGGTGCTATTCCTGGGACCGTGGAGCGTCGGCAAATCCTCCATGATAAACTACCTCCTGGGGCTGGACGACACTCCCTACCAGCTGTACACAGGTACCGAGCTCCCTGCTGCTCCCTGCTCTGCCCAGGGCCTGCGTGCCAGCGTGCCCGAGCCCGTGTGCACAGCGGTTCCCAGCCACTGCTCTCCGATCCCCCTCCTTACAGCAGGGAGGTTGTGATATTATGAAGAGTGGCTGAGGAAACTGGAGTGATTTAGCCCAGAGATAAGGAGGCTGAGGGGAGACCTTCTGTCTTTCTGCAGCTCCCTGAAGAGAGTGTGGAGCCAGGTGGGGATTGGTCTCTTCTCCCCAGTTACAAGTGATAGGATGAGAGGAAATGGCCTGAAATCACACCAGAGAAGGTCTAGATTGGATATTAGAAGAAACTTCTCCACTCTAAGGGTTCTCAAACACTGGAACACGCTGCCTGGGGAGATGGTTGAATCCCCATCCCTGGAGGTGTTTAAAAGAGGCAGAGATATGGTGCTGAGGAATGTGGTTTAGCATCACCCTTGGCAGAGTTAGAGAATGGTTGGACTGGATGATCTTGAAGTTTTTTTCCAATCAAAATGATTCTATGATCCTATTCTATGATTCTGTGACATGGTTCATGCCACCCAGTTGCAGTGACACACAGAGGGAGAGGTTCACCACCATGGCCCAGAGCCTGACCACCCTCTCCTGGGAGCCGCAGAGCATCTCTCCCCACTGCATCACCATCCCACAGTGCAGGGCTCACCATTTCTAACCCCCACCATGAAAGCAGCCATCACACCACTAGGGCAACTCTCCTTTGTTTTCGCCCCTTCCCCCCCCCCATGTGGAGCCAATTAATTCATCCTCCCTGAAGAAAAGCCACCGCCCTGTTCTCCTCCCTGCTCTCATCTCACAGCTGAGGGTAGATGTCCATGGCCAGTTCTGCACTGTGGTAATAAAGGCTGTGGGAGGTAGTTCTCCAGGGTCCCTTGTGCAGCCAGGCCACTTCCAGAACAGCCAGTCCCCCCAGAAAACAGCCCTGCTGCTGGTTTCTCAAGAGCTTTGACAAGAATTTCAGGGCCTCACTGCTTGCCTTCCTCCAGCACCTGCTGGCAAGTGAACGATGCTCCTGGCCTCCCTACCTAGTTGTGGTCAAGCCCTGTCACATCCACTACCAGCACGGATTTCACAGATCTGCTTCTCCTCTCGTTGCTGCACAGGGGCAGAACCCACCACCTCTGAGTTCACTGTCATCATGCACGGCCCCAAGCTGAAGACCATCGAGGGCATTGTGATGGCTGCTGACAGTGCCCGCTCCTTCTCGCCCCTGGAGAAGTTTGGGCAGAACTTCTTGGAGAAGCTGATAGGGATCGAGGTGCCCCACAAACTGCTGGAGAGAGTCACCTTTGTGGACACTCCGGGCATCATCGAAAACCGCAAACAGCAGGAGCGAGGTAGGAGGTTACTGGGGGACTTCAGAAAAGATGCCATAACAATGGGAGATGCCAAGGGTGGCTCCAGCACAACGAAGGGGAGCCTAAGGCTACAGAAGAGGTCTTGCATTTGAGGGGATGGTGACTCTGGTGTGCCCATGGCTATGGCAGCAGCAGCTGGGACCTGGGCAACACACCCAAGTGTCATCAGCCAGACCAACCATTCCTGCTATTTAGAGGTGTGAGAGACAGAAGGTTTAGCGAGGTGTTTCCTGGGGACTCCTTGGGCTGTTGATTGTTGGCCTCAGCATTTAATGTCCCATTTGTCATCCTTGGAGCTAGGCTTTGCCTAGGTCCTACATCAGGGCCCCAAGAAGCACCAGTCCATCCCTGCAGCACCTGGGGTGCCAAGATGGATCAGCAGAGCTTCTTGATGCCCTTGGGCTCACTGAAGAAAGCAATGATGTGGCTGATACCTGCTCACAGGAGCAGCAAGAATCTGTGCCCAGCAGCAGGGAGAAGGAAGGTTCAGAGGTGAGGCTGAGTGAGACGTGTAGTCACAGGCCCAGGCACACAGGGATAGGGCTTCGTGCCAAGAACCTCTGGAGGGTTTTTAGCACGTGAGAAACAGGTTCCAGGCTGCACGAGAAGTCCATTTTGTCCTGCACTCTGTCCATCCCAGACAGGACATGAGGCACAGCAGGCTCAAGGTAACATGAAGGAAGTTGTAGTCAGGTGGAGGTCAGGCTCTTCTCCCAGGCAACTAGTGACAGGACAAGAGGGCACAGTATGAAGCTGTGCCAGGGGAGGTTTAGGTTAGGTATTAGGAAGCACTTCCTCACAGAAAGGCTGATTAGGCACTGGAATGGGCTTCACAGGGTGGAGTTGCCATCACCAAAGGTCTTTAAGGAAAGATTGGATGTTGCACTTGGTGGCATGGTTTAGCTGAGGTCGTGGTGCTAGGTCATAGGCTGGACTTGATGATCTCAGAGGTCTTTTCCAGCCTCAATAATTCTGTGATTCTGTGACTCAGCCTGTGCTGGCCATTTCTGCTGGATGTCTCTCTTTCCTCTCCTGAAGGTTACCCATTCAACGACGTGTGTCAGTGGTTCATTGACAGAGCTGATCTCATCTTCGTTGTCTTTGACCCTACGAAGCTGGACGTGGGCTTGGAGCTGGAGATGCTGTTCCGCCAGCTGAAGGGCCGCGAGTCCCAGATCCGAATCATCCTGAACAAGGCCGACAGCCTGGCTACCCAGGAGCTCATGAGGGTCTACGGAGCCTTGTTCTGGAGCCTGGCTCCTCTCATCAACGTCACGGAGCCACCCAGAGTGTACGTCAGCTCCTTCTGGCCCCACGAGTACCACCCAGACACCCACAGAGAGCTGTTCCTCAAAGAAGAGATCTCCCTCCTGGAGGATCTCAACCAGGTGATTGAGAACAGGATGGAGAACAAGATCGCCTTCATCCGCCAGCACGCCATCCGGGTGCGCATACACGCCCTGCTGGTCGATCGCTACCTGCAGACCTACAAGGACAAAATGACCTTCTTTAGCGATGGGGAACTGGTGTTCAGGGACATTGTGGAGGATCCTGACAAGTTCTTTATCTTTAAGTCCATTCTGGCAAAGACCAATGTCAGCAAATTTGACCTCCCCAACCGTGAGGCCTACAAGGACTTCTTTGGCATCAACCCCATCACCAGCTTTAAGCTGCTGTCTCAGCAGTGTTCCTACATGGGTGGGTGTTTCCTAGAGAAGATCGAGAGGGCCATCACTCGGGAGCTTCCCGATCTCCTGGGAAGCCTCGGCCTGGGCAAGAAGCCCAACGTCCTCTCCTGCGACGTCACTGGCTGCGGTGAGACCCCAAAGAATCGCTACAGGAAGCCCTAAGGTGTTGTGTCATGTAACCCTCCACGTGTTCCTACAGTGAATGAGCTTATGTCTTATCTGTCCAAGAAGCCGTGGTTTGTTAACCCTTCGAGAGCCACGCTGGCAAAGGCTACTGTACGATGAGGACTTTGAGTCATTGACATCGATGGCAGGGGAAGATGGGTGGGCATAAGAAAGAGAATAAAAACTGTGAATTCCTGACATTTTATCTTTGTTCTTTCAAGTAGAAGGCAATGTTTAAGCTGTAAGTGTGAGCAATGCACGCTGAGCTTCAACTCTAGCTGCTTTTTCACTGGTGCCAAGAGTGCGTGAAGAGGAATGGCAGCCTCTGCATCCCGGAAGCCAGCAGGCAACGAGAAGGTGGGCACAGAAGAGAGCACAGGGGAGAATGGTGGCATTAAGTGGGGCATCACCAGGAGCCCTGGGGCAAAGTGCTGGGCAAGGAAAGAGAGGCCAGGACCCAGCTGCTGTTTTCAGGCACAAACATCCCACAGATCTCTGCAGATATTGATCTTACTTTTCTTTCTGAGACTTGGAGGTGGCCCGGTGAGCTCTCCTTTGGTGTAACAGCTGGGTTGAACTTCTGCAGCCTTCACCTGGGTGTTCTCCTTAAGAAGGGGTTTTGCAGCAGCATTGGTAGCTATTTGGCAGTGCTGGGTTCATGGTTGGACTCGATCATCTTAAAGGTCTTTTCCAGCCAAAACGATTCCATGATTCTATGATTCCAGGCAGGTAGCCATGATGGGATTTGCAAGTCCATGTCAAATGAAGCAGTCGACTGGAAAGGAGCCAAGCTGTGCTGGAGGAGGAGAGCCAGCACCTCCAATCATAGCCTCACAAGGAGCTGTGAGCAGGTTTTCCTCACCCTGGGCCAGCACAGGTGCAGGGTACTTGGTGCCTGTATGTGCCATCAACCTCAAACCCCATGCTGGCAAGTCAAGCCTGCAGATCAGCGTGGCTCTAAGGGTTCACGGTTTGGCAGTTTGACCTTGTTCAAGCTCATGTTACTGTTTCCACAGGCAGACCCTCGTGATTTGCACCCTGTGGGCCAGGCAGGAGCAGGGATCACTAGCTGAATCCCTTTTGCCCATCTGATGATCTGTTCTCCCCAGGACAACCCAGGCAGATTTCTGTTTGTTCACCAAACTTCTCCCATTTCAGCCATCGTTGGCTCATCTCTGCAAATCAGCTCTCAGTCCTGGGAGGAGAAGGAGCATTGCTTTGGAAGCACCCAAGCAGGGTGAGGTTCTTTGTGGACAATCAACCTTAAAACCTGTCAGTGAGGGGATTAGAGGTGGCCTTGTCACTTGGCCCTTATGGCCAGCAAAACTGGATGATGAGCTGAGCACAAACTGACCAAGTGGGAGATGCTGCCTGGATGGAGACTGGCACCTTTGAGCCCACCTGCTGAAGGCCCTTTCTCCTTCCTCCTGCCAAATGACTACAGCCAGTGCTGCTCTCCAGGAAACCTCTGGAGCAGAAGGACTTATCTTTGGCAGGAACAAGAAGATGTAGAGGTGCTGGATGAGGCAAGAAAAAGGCAACAAGGAATGAACGAGGGAAAGAGAAAGCTGTGAATGCAAGGCTCTGTTGTGATGGGAAGGGTGTGAAGGGAAGCACCCTTCATCTCCATGTGCCCAACGGGATGTGAGCTAAGGCAGAATGTCTGTGGGAGCTCCATATCCCCTGGCACTGAGGCCAGGCACTGCAAAGAAGAGGTCTGCTTGGGTCTAGGTGAGTATGAGGGGACATTGGCCAAAGGACTTCTAGGCTTCTTGCCTCTGCTTCGAGGGAGGACTCTAAACATGGCCCAATGAAGATGAGATCCAAATCGATGTCCAAGCGTGGCGAGGGGCATGGCTTGTGCAGAGGGATTCTGCCTGCAGTGCAGAGGGAACCAGAGGTCTGAGTGAGGAAGGCAGAATGTCAGAGAAAGCAGCAGCCAGAACTGCCCATAGAGGAGGCCTGAGCTCATGAGTCAGTGCCATGAGGTCTCCAACCTGCCCCAGAGCTGCTGTCCCCTCCGCTGCTGTTCCTCCTTCTTTCTTGAACATGATCCCATTGCTCATCAGTGCCCCACTTTGTCACCTGCTCCTCTTCACCTCTCACTTCTGTCCACCAGGCTAGTCCTTATGGTTGATTAAGAGTTTATGGAAGAGAAACACCAGCAGAAACAGGCTAAGCTCTCACTGTTCTGCTGTTCTGCTGCCTGTCACTATCATGGTGAGCAAAGGCCACCAAAGGTTTCTGTCTGCAAGAGCTTTGTTGTGCCATGTCTTTCCTTGCTGCCCTGTACCCCAAAACCTTGTGAGCTTTGGGGTTCCCAGGAAAAGGTCCCCTACCCCAGGATCAGCCCTGAACCTGAAGGCACTGCCGCTCTCAGGCGAAGGTTCACTGTCCCCACCCCTACTCTGCTTTCCTGTTCTTGTGCTTCATCCTCCAGCACCCATTGCCTCCTCTTCCCTTCAGCACCCACATGCCCTGTGCAAAGCCCTGGTGCCTGTGTTCTGAATGGGGCTCCTCTGTGACAGCCAAACTCCTTTTCTCTTTCCTGAGGTCTCGGGGAGACACTGGCATGGAGATGCTTTCTTCTGCAGATCCACGTGACTGTTGGTCCCTGCAGGATTGCAGTCCCCAGCCCAGACCTCTCTGAGCTTTCATAGGAGAGCTCTGGGAATCTAGAATTGGAATGGAGAGCAGGGAGACCTTTGCAATTTGCCAAGAACCCCCAGGTCCCTGCTGCATCAGGGGGTGAGTGTCTTGCTCAGGTGCATTGCAGGAGGCAGGAGCTGGAGTGCAGCCCCATGTAGACACCTGTGATCATGTGCATTGAGATGAAACTGTCAGCTTGAACATCAGCCTGTCTAATAAAACCTGGTATATTCCAAACCCACTCACTAGAGATGCTTCTTCTGTTTCTCCTGCTGGTGTGGTGCAAGTGCTGGGGCTGGAGTGGCCAAGGGGCTGGCGGTGAGGCAGGAGCTCCCATCTCTGTCCCCACACCCTGGCCTCATACCTGTCCCTCCCATGGGACCTGCTGGCCATGTCTGAGCTGTTTGGTTGCTTTTTCCAACTTGGCTTCCCGTGCCATGGGCACAGAAGGGCAAAGCAAACCCCTACTCCTTCACTTTGTGCTTCAGTGTAGTGCAGTCCTCCCTGGTGAAATAAATCCTTCCTCCCACCCACACCAGGAGGTGCTGTGTGACCCCTCCTTGTGTGTGACCTTTCTCCTACTCCTCTCACAGAGACTCCCTCCATGAAAAGCCAACCCTCCCCTCTTTTCTTGGGAGGACCACAGCTCCACACCAAGCCCTGTGCAAAGCAGGAGCTGTGAGGCTGGTGGTGGGCACTGGCAGCTGTGGATCTGAGTCATGGCTGTGTGCCCACGTGTGCCACGGCAGACACGGCGCACTGTGACTCAGCCTCACTGGTGGCAGGGTGGGCTGGCAGCAGGCAGGGATGCTCTGCACTGCTAATGCTTCTCCTCCCACCAGCATCATGGTTGTGTCCTGGCTGCTCTGGCCACTGCCTCAGGAAGAGGGCCCCCAGGGATACCCTGGCTGAGACCCCCATGGGTCCTGGATGTGGCCTTTGGCCTCTTCCTGGTGGCAAAGGCACCCATGTCCAGGCAGAAGCCAGCTGCCCAGTTCCGTGGCATAGGGAAAGGGACTGGGGCCTATGGCAGAAGGCAGGGGTCAGGGATCACAGAGGTGAGCAGGGAGTAGGGGACTGTGAAGGAAGTAAGATGGTGGAGGACTATGGAAAAGGACAGGAAATTTCGGACCATGGAGGAGGGCAAGAACTTGGAGACCAGAGCAGAGGGCAGGGAGTCTAGGACCATGAAGGAGGGCAGGGGTTTCAGGGCCATAAAAGAGAGCTGGGAGTTGGGGACCACAAGGAAAGCTGGGCATTTGGGACCATAGAGGAAGGCAGGGGCTTGAGGAGCATGGAGGAGGACAGGGGATCAGGGATCATGGTGAACAGCCACTCATTGAGAGGCAGATGGAGACACCATTCCACGGCAGGCTGGGGCTCAAGCAGTCTGCTTATTATAACCCTGCTGCCTGCTCTGTCTGTCTTTCCAACTGTCTGTCTTTCCAACTATCTGTCTCGCTCAGTAATCAAAGAAGGTTGTTCCAAGAAAGCTGGAAGAGGAGAAGGAATGTCTCCGTTGGCTGTGGCTTCCTTTGGAAAGTCTGGAAGAGCCGTGGCATCTCGGTGTGCGTGAAGCTCTGCCTGACGACGAGCACAGGCTCCTGCCCAGGCTGCTGTGAATCATGAGCAGTAATGCTCCTGGCACAGCCAAGACACATTCCACCCAGACCTGGTGCTGCCAGCAGCCCTGCTCTATCTTTTGGATGGAAAAGGCCAACATTTATCACAGAATCACAGAATTTTAGGGGCTGGAAGGAACCTCGAGAGATCATCCAGTCCAACCTCCCTGCCACAGCAGGATCACCTATACCAGATCACACTGGAATGCATCCAGATGGGTCTTGAATATCTCCAGAGAGGGAGACTCCACAACCCCCCTGGGCAGCCTGTTCCAGTGTTCTGTCGCCCTCACAGTGAAATAATTCTTCCTCCTGTTTCCATGGAACTTCCTATGCCTCAACTTCCACCCATTGGCCCTGTCAGTGAGCATGATCAAGCAGAGCCTGGCTCCATCCTCTCGGCACTCACCCTTTACATATTTATAAACATTAATGGAGTCAGCCCTTAGTCTCCTCTTCTCCAAGCTGAAGAGCCCCAGCTCTGTCCTCTTAAGGAAGATATTCCACTCCTTTAACCATTTTCGTGGCTCTGCACCGGACATACATCTCCTGTCTCAAGCCAGAGCACTTTGGTCAGTTCTGTGTGTGAAGAGCCCCCAAATCAGTCCATTTTGCCCAAAACATGCATGTGCAGAACACTGAACAAGAGGGCAAGGAAAGCTGTGTCCTGAAGAGCATGCAGAGGCTCCAAGAACACCTCTTCAGGGAGGAGGATTGTCCATTTGCAGGCTGCAGAGGGGTTCAGACCCAGAGCTGGGGTTTGCATGTGGCATTGGCCCTTCTTGGCGGAGACAGGGTGAAGGATGTGGAACATGGACACCACTGGGGACCCTGCCCTGGGGGTTGGAGACACAGCAAGTTAGGGACAGCATGGTCAGTGTCTCTGTCCCTTCTGTCCTTGATCCCCTAACACTGCCTGGGGAAAGGAAAAACAAAATCAAGACAAGACTCAGAGCAACAGATCTGGAGATAAAGAGGGACAGTGAGGGAAAATAAACCCTGTGGCAAGTACAATACTAGCACCAGGAATACTATCTTGAGTATTTTGGACCTAGTGTGATCAAGATTGTGTGAAAAGTGGGCTAAGAGCTTCAAGTGACTTCTCAGAGCCATGAAGGATGGCAGCAGAATGGCACAGAGTCAATTGAAGGGGAGGGCTAGATGTGGAGGGACTGAGGAGCACCAGATATACCCAAATTGTGAGACCACACCTTGAATACTGTGACCAGTTCTGGTGTCCCCAGCATAAGAAGGGCACAAAGCTGTTGGAGCAAGTCCAGAGGAGGCCACAAGGATGATCCAAGGGATAGAGCAGCTCTGCTATGAGCATAGGCTGAAAGGGCTGGGGTTGTTCAGCCCAGAGAAGACTCCAGGGTGACCTTAGAGCTGCTTTCCAGTACCTGAAGGGATCCTACAGGAAGGTTGGAGAGGGACTTTTCATGAGGGTGTCTAGAGACAGGACAAGGGGCAATGGTTTGAAGCTGAGGGAGAGCAGGGTTAGACTGGATCTTAGGAAGAAGTTCTTCACTATGAGGGTGGTGAGAGCCTGGAATAGGTTTCACAGAGAGACTGTGGATGCCTCCTTCCTGGGGGTGCTCAAGGCCAGGATGGATGAGGCCTTGAGCAAGCAAGTGTAGTTGAGAGGTATCTCTGCCCATGGTGGGGAGGTTGGAGTAGATGACCTCTAAGATCCCTTCCAGCCTAAACCATTCTGTGATTCTAAATTGGGTAGATCTGGGACTCCAGCAGCCCCCGAGTGGAGCTGTAACCACATCCCCAGGTGGTACTGCTGTGGCAGAGAAGGGAAAGGCTTTTCTGGGACCAAAGAGCCAGTGAATGACTTCTTTTCCCCCCCCATTGCTTGCAAACATCATCACCCTGTGTACAAACACAACACGCCAGAATGTGACTCAGAGAAATGGCAGCTTGGCTCCTGCTCAGGAACTGGCCTGCTGCGCAGCAGGGCTGCGCTTTGGAGGGGTAATTGATTCCTAGGGCAGGGGTTTCAACAAATCACTTCATGGGGGGTAGAATGTAATCCCACGAGAAAGAAAAATAAACAAAGCCAATTATTAGAAAGTTAATTCTTTCCAATTAGTCGCTTCCTATCACTGAGGGGAAACCTTTGAGTCTCAGCCAGTGGCCAAATATCTTAGAGAGCAGAAGGAAATGCAGACAGCATCTTCCCACGAGCAGGAGTTTCAAACTAGATGAAGATGTTTGAGTTTTGGGGTTTTTTTTAATAGCTGCTAAAGAAGTTGTGTGGCCCAGCACCGTGGTCCAGCACAACAGAAGATCCTGCTGAGGTGAGGCAGCAGACTTGAGTCTGTCTCAGGAACCTTTATTCCTGCATTTCTCAGTTTTTGTTTGTTTTGGTTTTTTTAACTAACACAAAGATGGTCAGTGAGCCAATTCTGGAAATCTCAACAGAATGCAATTCTTGGGGGGGTGACAAATGCTGCAGTTTAGACTCCACTCAGGCATGTTCTTGTCTTTACATGTGTGAGCCATCCTGTGCAGGTCAGCAAAACGGAGCACGTCTCTAAAGCTAAGTGTGTGTGAAAAGTGTCTCCAGGATTTGGGCCAGTGATTGCAAAACAGTTTAAACTGTAATCCTCCATTTTCATTAGGTTCTTGAAAAACTTCTGCTGTGGGCTTGAAATCCTCTTGTTCTGAGCCAAAGGTGATTTTTCTCCCTGGGCAGATTGAGCAAAACCCTTCCCATTGGTATTAACTTGTCAGGCTTCAAGAATCGCATTTTCCATTAAAGACATCTCCCTTGGGGAGGGGATTCTGCCCCTCTGCTGCGCTCTGCTGAGACCCCACCTGCAGTGCTGGGGCCAGCTCTGGAGTCCTCAGCACAGACAGGGACCTGTTGGACTGGGGCCAGAAGAGGTCACAGCAATGATGCAAGGGAGAAGCCCTCTGCTGTGACGCCAGGCTGAGAGAGTTGGGGTTGTTCAGCCTGGAGAAGAAAAGGCTTCAGGGAGTCCTTCTGGGGGCCTTTCAGGACTTGAAGGGGCCAAGCAGAAAGCTAGGGACAGACTTTGAGCAGAGCCTGTTGTGAGAGGACAAAGGGTGATGGGTTTGAAGTAAAAGAATGAGATTCAGACTGGACAGAAGGAAGAAATGTTTGACATTGAGGGTGGTAAGAGACTGGCCCAGGTTGCCCAGAGAGGTGGTAGCTGCCCCATCCCTGGAATCATTGCAGGTCAGGTTGGGGTTCTGAGCAACCTGCTCTAGTTGCAGATATCCCTAGTTGCAGATATCCCTGGTGACTGAAGCAGGATTGGGCTAGATGGCCTTTACTGGTCCCTTCCAACCCAGCCCTGTCTGTGACTCAATGATTTTACAACTTTCTGTCCTTTTAATTCAGATAACTCAATTCTGATATCCATTGTGTAGACAAAGCTAATTATTTGCTGTGTCTCCTGCCTTCAAACTAGAGAAGGGCAGATTTAGATTGGATATCAGGAGGAAGTTCTTCACAATGAGGGTGGTGGAACACTGGAACAGGCTGCCCAGGGAGGTGGTTGAATTCCCTTCCCTGGAGGTGTTCAAGGTGGGACTCGACAAGACCCTGGGCAGCCTGATCTGGTTGGGGATGTCCCTGCTGACTGCGGGGAGGTCAGACTGGATGAGCTTTGGAGGTCCCTTCCAGCCTGGACCATTCTATGATTCAGCACCAGAACCCAGTAGATCTGGCTGCTTTTACTAAATAAAGTGGTCTCATTGTAGGCATCAGGAGGATCCTTTATTTCTGTAAGTGGTGGGGTTTTTTTTTGCTTATATATAATTTAAACAAGGCCTCAGCCCCAAAACTCTACTTGTTCATCCTCTTCTAGGATGCAGAGTGAGGGACTCAGACTTGAAGAGAAAGATACCCACATATGAATGGTGCCAAATTACCACTGCCTGGCTGGGAGGACCAGGGCAGCCTGGGGGTGTTGCTGAAGTTTCTGTGGCTCGGGAAGCACACTGCTCACTCAGGGAAGGAGATGGCTTGCAGGCTGAGGTTAGCAGGATGGTAACCTCTGCCAGAGCCCTGCCCACACTTCTTTGTAAGAAGTTTGAGGCTGTATGAAAGCAATGAACTTGGTGCTTCCTGATCTAAGCAGATGCTCTGTAGCATAAGAAAGGGTTAAAATCAATGCACCTCCACTCAAGACAAGCTGCCTCTAAATGAGTGTGGTGTGTGCCTTGAGTTTGAACCAAGCATAACATGATCAGGGAGCAAGAGACCCACATGAAGGGCAAGCCCTTCATAAAGAGCTTAAATGGTCCAGGTAAAAAGAAAACATGGCAATTGTTGTTTGGGTTACAATAAAATGAGATTTAGCCAATCTGGGTGACAACCATGGAAGGGGAATAGAATATCTTCCCTGCTCTTCCACGGAGCCAAAGCTGAGCAAGGAACTGATGGTGGAAAAGGAGAACTGAGCAAATGGGAAAAAGCCACTTAGCATAACAGATCTGCTCCTCAGCCCTCACTTACCTGGTTTGTGTTCAGAGCCTTTTCTTTCTCTAGATTCCCCTTTTTCCTCCCAAGGCCACTGCAGGGATCCACAGGAGTGTGTGACATCCTTCAGCAGAGCTCACAGGGGAGTAGGCAGTCTGCTGGTAGAGGCAAAGCCTTCAAGTGAGTCACAGGCACCCAAGGCAGCAGCCAGCACCACGTACGTACCACGGCCATGTGCTCATGGTGTGCACTGGCATTACAGGGAGAGGGGACATTGTTCCTGCCACCCTGCAGAAACAACAGCTCAGGATGGTGGAATAATTTAGTTTAAATATTTTCAGCCATGCTTCAGCTTTGTAGCTCATTCAGAAGCTGGTTGTCCAGGCACCCAGGAGCTTAATATTAATAATGGAGATGTTTTGACTGGATACATAAGCCACACAATCTGCTTGTTTGTTTGTTTCTTTGTTTGTTTGGACTGAAGAAATACCAAGAGGCAATTTCACCTCCTTGTTTTGTTTTCTGAGTGTTCAAGGGAATTATTTACCAAATCAACAGACAATATGTGGGACAGTTTCAGGCATGTGGTGACAAGAGGGGGCCACACATCATAGCACAGCAGCCAACTCGGTCTGCACCAAGTTCAGGTTTTGAGAGATCCTTTGGCAAACAACTCGTATGTCTACATCTCCAAAACAACACATCTGAACAGCTCTCAGGGGGATGAACCATGCAGAGCCTCCAAAATCATAGAATCACAGAATGGCTTAGGTTGGAAGGAATCTCAGAGATCATCCACTCTGACTTCCCCACCATGGGCAAGGACACCTCTCAACTAGACTCAGCTGCTCAAGGCCTCATCCAAGCTGGCCTTGAACACCTCCAGGGAGAGCACATCCACAATCGCTCTGTGAAACCTATTCCAGGATCTCACTACCCTTGTACTGGAGAACTTCTTCCTAAGATCCAGTCTAAACCTACTCTCCCTCAGCTTAAAACCATTCCCTCTGGTCCTGTCTCTGGACACTCTTATGAAAAGTCCATCTCCAGCTTTCCTGTAGGCTCCCTTCAGGTTTTGCAGGAAGCTCTAAGGTCCCCCCAGAGTCTTGTCTTCTGTGAGCTGAACAACCCCATCTCCCTCAGCCTATCCTCATAGCAGAGGTGCTCCAGCCCTTGGACCATATTTGTGGTCCTCCTCTGGCCGTGCTCCAACAGCTCTGTGTCCTTCTTGTGCTGGGGACTTCATAACTGGATGCACTATTTCATGTAGCATCTCACCAGAGCAGAGCAAAGGGTCAGAATCACCTCTCATGAACCTGCTGGCCACACTCTTTTTGATGCAGCTTAGGATACAGTTTGCCTTATGGGCTGCATAAGCTGCAGCCTGGAGGGAACCTTTGGTGGGGAATTGCTGAAAAGCCTGAGATGGGCAGTGGCTTTTCCTGACTGTCATTAAGAACTCGGTGTGTGCCATGAAGCATGAGGGTTATTTGCTTTTTGCTCATCAGGTGTGCCTGCTGATGCTCCCATTACCCAACTGTAGGAGATTCCTGGCTTATAAGAAGACTAGGGCCTCATTCCTCTGGAATAAGCTGCCCAGGGAGGTTGTGGATGCCACCTGCCTGGAGATGTTCAAGGTCAGGTTGGATGAGGCCTGAGCAGCTGGGTCTAGTGGGAGGTGTCTCTGCCCATGACAGGGGTTTGAAACTATATGATCTTCAAGGACCCTTCCAATGCAAACCAGTCAGTGATTCTATGATTTTTAGCATCCTACAAAGGAGACCCATTAAAAATAAGGTCTATTTGAGAGTTGTCCCTGCCCATGGAGGGGAGGCTGGAGTAGATGAGCTTTAGGGTCCCTTCCACTTTAAGCCATTCTATGATTCTGTGATTCCTAAATCCTGACTGCATCTATTTGCAGGACTGTATCACTTCTCCCTCCATGATCTTTCATTCCATCTTATACACCACTCTGTTTTGCCTCCCAGCTCCCCTTTTTAACAAGTGTCTGCTGTGCTGTTTGTACCCCAGGTCTGATATTTCTCCTTCACTGCAGACATACACGGTTCCTCCTACCTCCATCAAAAGGTATTTAACAAACAGCAGAACCCAAACCTGAGTGACTTCACATTTTATTTCCATAATACACCATGGTTGTCCAGGCAGCAACACAGGTAAAGATGATGAGGAGACAAGATAACCATCTCTGCTGAAGCCTTATGCATCAGGGTTTTCAGCAACATTTTCCTCCCATCCTGTTCCCTGGTAACAGGGCTGGGTGCATGGCAGGAACATGCATCCACACTTACCTTTAAACATGAGTGTCTGGAAGGAGGTCCCTGCTCTTCTCACAGTCATGTGCCATTGACAGCCCTGCAGATGTCCCACATACTCATCAAGAATCACACAGAATCACAGAAGCATTCAGGTTGGAAAAGTCCAACTGAGAACCCTACTCTACAAGGTTCACCCCTAAACCGTATCCCCAAGCACCACACCCAAATGACCTTTGAACACATCCAGACTTGGTGACTCAGCCACCTTCCTGAGCAGCCCAAGCATCCATGGATATCCTCTGAGAGTGATGAATGTTAAATTTCTGTCATCTTTTCATTTTTTCTAAGAAGAATCATTGAGTCATAGCATGGTGGGGCTTGGAAGGGACCTCCAGAGATCATTGAATCCAACCCCCTGTCAAAGCAGGATCACCTAGGACAAGTCACACAGGAACACATCCAAGTGGATCTTGAAATTGTCTAGAGAAGGAGACTCCACAACCTCTCTGGCCAGCCTGCTCCAGGGCTCCAGCACCCTCGCAGTAAAGAAGTTTCTCCTCATGTTGAGGTGGAGCCCCCTGTGCTCCAGTTTGCATCCATTGCCCCTTGTCCCATCACAGGACACCATTGTACTCCATTCTGAAAACTGCTGGGGCTTCTGCAGACTCATTTTACTGAAGTCTTGTCTTTGTGCACAAGTCATTTTAAGTGCCTTGTGCCTTTGAGTCACAAAGTGTAAAGTGCAGCAGGCAGTGGTGTAGAATGAATTCAGCTGCTAATCAGCACAAATGTTAAAGACATCACTGAGCCGCAGAACCAGTGCTCTGTACATCTTCAGCTAGAGCAGGTTCTGAGAGCCCCATCCAGCTTGACTAGAAACACCTCAATTTCAGTCATCACAGAATCACAGATTAGTTTAGGCTGGAAGGGACCTCAGAGGTCATCTACACCAACCCCACTGCCATGGGCAGGGACGCTGTCACCACACTAACACAGCAGGGGTCAAACTGCCCTGGATAATTTCCTTGTGTTTCATTAAAGGCTTCATCCCACCAGCACAGCAATAAACTGGAACAGTGCTTGGTTCCTGTGTCTGTAGAGAGGAGATGTGCGTTCCTTCTGTGCACAGAGAACACAAGGATGTAGAAACCATCCTCAGCAAAACATAAAACCCCATGTCCTAAGTTTCTTGGTGCCTTGCACTTCAGACTTGACACATCACTGCTCTGGTTGGAAGAGCAGAGGTCACCTGTATTTCTGGACAGCACTGGAGCTGCAGCCACGCAGGTGAAATCTCAGCTACAGCTGAAGAGAATGCTGAGAAGAAAACCACCCAAAATCCACTATTACTGAGCTGAGTTGTTTTCAAAAGTGATTCTGGCAGCCAGCAGGCAGAATAACAGATTTGTAGTTAAAATACAGTGTGACAGCCTGAGCCAGGGGAAGAGAGAGCGGAGCTATTCCGGGATGCAGCTGGGAACGCTCTGCTCCTCTCCAAGCAAGTGCTGGGCTCCGGCAGAGACGGCTCTCCCCAGACCCACTGCCAGCTCAGCAGCACCCAGGGTCACCTTGCAGACCAACCTAGCTAAGGGATCAAATCACAGAAATGCCACAGTGACTCTCTTGCCTCCAGAAACCTAAATTTAAAAGGACTTGGTGCAGGCATCCCCAGTGCTCCACCAAGTTCTACGCTGTATAATCCTTTCTAATCCCAGAGCTGTAGCTTGCTGGGGATTTGCAGCAGGTTTTAATTTCAAACCTGTGGCATGTGCACAAGGTGATTGCACAACCCTGTAATGGTGCTGGTGGATTCTTTCATAGATCCTTTCATAGAATCATTAAGGTTGGAAAAGACCTCTAAGATCATCAAGTCCAGCCATTGACCTAATAGCACTATGACTACTAACCCCTGTCCTGAAGTGCCAGGTCTATGAAGTTTTTGAACACCTCCAGGGATGGTGACTCCACCACCTCCCTGGGCTGCAGTCTGTTCCAATGTTTTACCACTCCTTCTTAACATCCAATCTATTCTCATCCCCACCTCTTTCTGGTTGAATAATCAGCAACACTGAACACAAAAGTGTGTTGTATCTTCCAAGTGCACCTCAGAAAACGGTAACATTGTGCATTGCAACTGGTTTAAATAGGCTCTATAAATTCATCCATGGTCCTGCAGGGAAATCCTGTACCAAGAGCTACCTGCCTGCAAGGTTCTATGGATAGTTTAGGCTAGTTTCATTCTGAAGAGTTAAACTGTGTGCCCAGGTGGCCTAGTAGGCCACCAGCATCCTGGCCTGGATCAGCGATAGGGTGGCAGTAGGAGCAGGAGAGCTATTGTCTGCCTGTACTCAGCACTAGTTAGGCCATACCTTGAGTTCTGGGTTCAGTTTTGGGCCACTCACTGGCTCAAAGGACATTGAGAGGCCAGAGCAGGTCCAGAGAAGGGCAACAAAGCTGGTGGAGGGTCTGGAGAGCAGGGCTGGTGAGGAGCAGCTAAGGGACCTGGGGCTGCTCATCAGAATGGCCTCCTCTGTGGAAGGCAGAGCTAGGTCAGAAGACCTTTAGTGGAAGCACCAGTGGCAGTTGTTCACCTTAGAGCAGGAAGAGCATGAGGCCAGCCTGTGGCACACATGAAGGTGAAAACCAGGAGCCTGTGCCCATAGGGGAGGTGCTCCAGCCCTCTGATCATCTTCATGGCTCTCCTCTGGACCCACTCCAACAGCTTCATGTCCTTGCGTTTGGGGGACCCCGAACTGGACACAGCCACTGATGCTACATCTGCAAGATAAGAAGCTAAGCAGCTTGAGAAGGGGAGGACAGGGGAATTAACAAGACGATTAATTCTCTACTTCTTGGCCTGACTTGAAGCCACAGAAAGTCCTCCCTAATTTCTGTCACATGGGGATTATTTTTACATGCCTTTCACTGCCTTCCACCTACTCATGGAAGTCCTGCTGAGGACTTTCCAGTGTCACTTCCCACTGTGGAACTGTGACTGCAACAGCTGGTCACTGTTTTTTTGCTGTTTTGTGCTGTGCTTTAAAGTGGAGTTTCAGCAGGGCAGGGAGAGTGACTCAGTTCTCCTTTGGGGACCATGGATGAGCACCACTGGAGCTGGTATCCAGTTGGTGTTACAGAACTTCTGCCCTGTCTTCTGTCTGTCATTTCTTAACGACTGAAGACTTTGCTTTAGCCAGGTTGTGGCTGTTGTCTCCCAGATTTGAATGTCCTGAGCAGCTGCAAGTAGATGGAGCTTGGTGCTTGGTAAGTCTAGGTGACATCAATGTCTGTGCCTGGTACAGTACTTCCCCTGCTGTTTATTCCTTGGTGCTTCCACATCCAGACAACCTCATTCCTAGCAAACTTAACTCTCCTTTTTCAAGTATGAAAAGGCCTCTTTTTTATTTTTGGGCTTTTTTTTTCTCTTCCCAAGAAGCAGAGTGCCATGGAAGTCCCTCCACTGAGCATCTCTAGTTCTAGAAGCCTGTTTCATGTGGCTGTATCTGCAGCCAGCAGTGGTACTTCCTCTCTTCGGAAATGGAGCAGGTTTCTATTTCAGGCTTTGCTGACTCAAGGGTGAGGTACCCAAGCTGATTCAGCAGCTTGGCAAGCCAGAAGAGCTTCTGGTTATGAATGGAATGAGCAATAAATTTTGTCTTCATCTTACAGAGGTTTGAGTGAAGCCACCTCCTGGTGGCAGACATTTTGCCAAAGAAGTGGTGTGCCTGCATGACCTTTGGTGTAAAAGGTCACTCAGATGGGACAACCATAAAGCTTGCAAGTAAAATCCTGGTCCTAAGGGAAACAGCAATTCCCACTCAGCTGGGCCAGGTTTGATCCTCCTTCTTGAGGTCCAGCTTATGGAAAAAGATCTTCTACTGCTTACTCATATAGTTTATCTCTGTGCCTCATTCTTGTGTCAGTAACATGAATGACTTGGGCTGTAATTTCAGAAAGATGAAAATATAGAACACAGTTAGAAGCAACCTGGTTAACCTGAGGAAGTGAGAAGAATGATCCACTTAGCTTCCATGGCTTCACATGGAGACAATGTCAAAGGTAACCCTCATGAAAAAGTCAAGCATCATAGTTTCTGAATTAAAAAAACCATGGAGGAGTAACAATCCTCCAAAATACTTCCTAATGTTCACCTCTTAGTCTGTTAAGAGAAAGATTGTTGGTGTTTGTTTGTTTAAACTATGACGTGAGTTCTTTCACCTAGAGGTTACTGGGACTCAACACAAAGTCCATAACGAATGTTGGATGCATTAGCAAGGATGGAGCCACAGAATCACACAGAATCCCAGCATGGTGGGGGCAGAATGGACCTGTGGAGATCACCCAGCCCAACTCCCCTGCTAAAGCAAAGTCAAACACAGCAGCTTGGGCAGGATCACAATGTTCAGGCACGTTTGGAATCTCTCCAGAGAAGGAGACTCCGCAACCTCTCTGGGCAGCCTGCTCCAGGGCTCCAGCACCCTCACACCAAAAAAGATTTTCCTCATGCTTAGGTGGAATCTCCTGGATTCCAGTTTGTGCCTGTTGCCTCTTGTCCTGTCACTGGGCACCACTGGAAAGAACCTGGCCCCATCCTCAATCCCTGAAGTTTGTCAGAAAGTGAGACCCTGCTGTTTCTTAAGGTAGGAAAAAAGGACATGGAGCACCTGGGCTGCTTTGCTCGAGCCTTTCTGTCTGTGGATGGACAAAAAAAATGTTAACGTATTTTCCTCGAATATTTATGCTGTCTCCACAGCCAGACAGGACCAACAGCCCCCACCCCTGGCATCCATGGCACCAGGCCTTCAGGCTCTAAGTTTCCCTTTGCCAGCATGCAATAAAAGCCACAAGCTCCCGAAGAGCATTCCTCCTCCCCAGCTCCACCAGCATTAATATCTGCTGTCGTCCCAGCCAGCAGCTCCTGTGTCATATTCTTCTGCCTCATGAAGGCGGTTTGTGAAGTCTAAAAAAGCATCATGTGGGTTGTCACATTCCAGACCCCCCCAGCTCGCTTTCACGCAGCTCCATCAGATCAGCCACGCAGTACAATATTATGAATGTCAAACAAAAGCTGCTCCTTAGAGCTGACAAAGCTTTGCCTCTGAGAGGGGAGCTCAATTCAGTTCTGTAGACTGAAGATGGGTGTTTGGTGGCATGAAGTTAAACGTGCCCAGCTCTGGCTCTGTAAAATGTTGTCTCTAACGCGGGCGCTGAGCAAGGAAGCCAGTCGCAGAGGTTTTGGAATCATAGAGTCATAGAAGGGTTTAGGTTAGAAGGGACCTTTCAAGGTCATCTAGTCCAACCCTGCTGCAGTCAGCAGGAACACCTGCAACTACAGCAGGCTGCTCATGGCTGCAAACAACCTGACCTGCAATGATGCCAGGGATGGGGCACCTATCACCTCTCTGGGTAAACAGGGCCACCCTGAGCTAAAATATCTCTTCCTTCTTTCCAGTCTGAATCTCCCTCTTTTCGTTTCAAACCATCACCCCTTGTCCTGTAACAACAGACCCTGCTCAAAAATCTGTCCCTAGCTTTCTGCTTGGACCCTTTAATTCCTGAGGGGCCACCAAAAGGTGTCCCTGGAGCTTCCTCTTCTCCAGGTTGATCAGCCCCAACTCTCTCAGCCTGGCCTCATAGCAGAGGGCTTCCACCCTTGCATCTTTGCAGGTCCCTGTCAGTACTGTGCTGAGGACTCCAGAGCTGGCCCCAGCACTGCAGGTGGCACCTCAGCAGAGCACAGCAGAGGGGCAGAATCCCCTCCCCTCCCTGCCCCTGCTGCCTATGCTGCTGGGGATCAGCCCAGGACTCAGCTGGGGCTGGGCTGGCAGTGCATGGTGCTGGCTCATGCCCAGCTTTTCACCCCGAGTCCTTCCCCACAAAGCTCTCTCCAGCCCTTCATCCCCAGCCTGGATTGATACTGAGGGGTTGCACTGACCCATGTGCAGGACCTGCCCTTTGGCCTTGTTGATCCTCATGAGTTTTGGACAGTCCCACTTCTCCAGCTTGTCTAGATCCTAGGAGTCTCAAGATCCCAGACAGAGTCTTTTGCAGGAAAAGAGCACAACTCACAGCTACCAGGCACTAAAATGAACCCAGGAATCAAAATCAATGCTGTGTGGTGGCTCACTGCTCCACTAAGATGTTCTAACTGGTGGCTGAGAAAGTGACCAAGAGGAAGCATCTCCCGTATAGGAAGTTACAACCATTACCCATGCTGGTGCTGCTACCCATGCAGATGCTGCCTTAGAGAGACATGTCGATGTACAGCATTGTGTGGGGTTCAATTCCATGGAGTTAAACTCTCCCTGGATAAAAGCAGATCAGAACACTGAGGAGGAAATAATGCATACAACTTCAAACCACTTGTTGCCCTCTGCAAGACAAATTTTACCCACACGTGACATAAATCCAAACATCACTGGCACTTTGTGATTGCTGCTCACAAGTATTTAATCTGCTGCTTGAAATCAGCACAGAAAAATCTTCATGACAATGTCCAGGACACAACACTCAAACATTTCAGAGCCTCAGGAGGCAGCAGGAGGTCCTTCCCAGCCAGTGCAGGGCTAACCAGTGGTCACTGCTCTCCCCAGGGCATTCTCAGCAGGTGTTCCACAGAACTGGATGATGACAGAGGACACTGGGGAATGGCAAGGCTGGTGCCTCTTGGGTGAGTGTTTCACCCAAAGATAAACAGGAGGAGCAGGATGGGAGTCCATGAGTGCCAAACCTAGTGGGAGCTTCCTTGGGGGAGCAAGGATTGTGAAGAGCCTCAAAATCAGGACCTGAAGCCAAGCCAAGCAAGGTTTTGACGAGTCAGATGTCTCCCACAGTCCCATTTCACTGGCCTTCAAAACAGTACACAAAAGCTGGGAAAGAGGAGACTACTTCATTAGTGGAGATCAAAAGCAGTCTCTGACTAGTAGCCAGACAAAATTTGGGATCATGAGGCTCAGTTAAAGCTTGTGACATAGCCAGTGTCTTTGATGTGATTGTGTTTATGCTAAGTACAAAGTCCTGCTTTATTTGGCATAGGGGGAACACTTCTCTTGTGTCTCACATGTGGGCAACAAGACACACTTCTTGCATCTCTGTCTCAGTTTGGCTTCTGCTTGTCCTCCTTCCTCTGCACACATGTGCCTCCACACCTGGAGTCAGTCTCTGCTGTGTGTATGTAGGGAAAATCATAGAATCACAGACCAATTTGGGTTGGAAGGGACCAGTGAAGGCCATCTAGTCCAAGCTCCCTGCAGTCAACAGGGACATCTGCAACTAGAGCAGGTTGTTCAGTGCCCCAGACAACCTGACCTGCAATGGTTCCAGGGATGGGGCATCTACCACCTCTCTGGGCAAACAGTGCCAGGGTCTCACTGTCCTCAGCATAAACAATTTCTTCCTTCTCTCCAGTCTGAACTTCCCACTTTAGTTCAAACCCATCACCCCTCATCCTGTCACAACAGGCCCTGTTCAAAAGTCTGTCCCCAGCTTTCTGCTTGGCTCCTTCAAGTCCTGAAAGGCCACCAGAAGTTCTCCCTGGAGCCTCCTCTTTTCCTGGCTGAACAACCCCAACTCTCTCAGCCTGGCCGCACAGCAAAAGGGTTCTACCCTTGGATCATCTCTGTGGCCTCCTCTGGACTTGCTTCAACAGGTTCACATGCACCTGAATAACCTCCTTCCGCACGCTCGCTCACTGCTGTATGCACACAGACCTAACAGTTCGACGTCGAATGAAGGTGGGATCCCACATCTTCATTTTAGATATGCTTGAAAACAGGATTCCAGCCTACCCAAGAAGTTTCAGTAACAAATATCAGTTTGAAGGGTCTCAACTTTTCCTGCACCCCAGGCAAATAGTGTTTTACTTATTTACCACTCATGCACCAAAGGTACTGAATGAAACCACGACTTTGTTGATAGCAGGAGGAGAACTCTCATCTCCAGCTGGAGGAAAACGTACCCTGGAGTTCTTTACAACAACATCCTGAGTTACTTAGGGCTTAAATTAGGTCTTATTTCCCTCCCATATTTTAGCTCTTTGTGGTTTCTACACCCTTTTTGAAGGGAACTGCAGCTGACCAAGACTGGTGGTTGAGGAAGGTTGTCAGAAGCCATAGCTACAAATCAATACTATTATGAAGCGAGGTGAAAAAAAAAAGGGAGTATGCTTCAAATTGAGTACCTCGAAGTTCAGATCATCCAATTTCTGCCATAAGATAAATCTTACAGCTTTACATAATGGAATTTAAAAATTCTGGTAGTTCTCCCTTAAATCCTTTGTCATTGAAATAAAAACCTCCCCCCCCCCCCCTCTTTTCTCACTAAATTGCTACAGTACCTTGGAATCCTTGGAAATCGTTATGCTTATTAAATCCTCCAGATGAAGCAGATTCTGTTTAGATGGATCAATGAAAAGGCTGCAAAGAAGCCTTAGTAAAGTTATTAATTAATAGCCAAACCCAGGAGCCTGTCCTGCCTTCCTGCTCTGCCAGCTAAGGTATTTCGATCTCCCTGACAGTGTTTATGTAAGAGTGGCACAGTGAGCAGCGCTATCAAATATTGATCAGCCAAGCCATTAGCTGGAATTCAGGAGATAGGTATGTCACTGCAAACCCAAAACTCTTATCTTTGTCGTTGGGAATTCTTTATTACAGATTTCTTCAGGGTTTGGGTACATTGGGAAACATAAATTTCCTATACAATCATGGAATTCTTTTGGTTGGAAGAGAGCTTTAAAAGATCATTAAGTCCAACTGTTAAACCACCACTGCTAGGTTACCACTAAACATGTCCCTCAGCACCGCATCTAAACAGCTTTTAAACCTCTCTAAAGATGGGGACTCCACCACTGCCCTGGGTAGTCAGATCCAGAGCTTGACAACCCTCCCAGGGAACTGTTCCTCATGTCCAACCTAAACCTCCCCTGGTGCAACTTGAGGCTGTTTCCTCCAGCCCTGTCACTTGTTCCTTGGGAGAAGAGACCAACCCCCACCTGGCTCCAGCTTCCTTTCAGGGAGCTGCAGAGATCCAGAAGGTCTTCCCACAGTGTCCTCTTCTCCACGATGGACAACCCCAGTTCTCTCACCTGCTCCTCACAAGATCTGTTCTCCAGATCCTTCACCAACTTCATTGCCCTTCTTTAGACATACTCTAGCACCTCAATGTCCTTTTTGGAGTGCGGGTTCCAAAACTGAACCCATTGCTTCATGTGTGACTATTATATTTTATTATGAATATATTTAAATCCACATTTTGCAATGCAACTTTTGCACAAAAAAATTAATACAGGTACAAAGGATATGAAAACAAAACCAAAAACCACCAAAAAACCCAACCAAACCAACACAACAAAAACCACCCATGTTTCAGTTCCAGGAACTGTGTGGCTGTGTACTTTTTATTACTCTAAGAGGAAAAAAAAATAGTGTATTTTACTTGATAGTGTCATCTTCAGAGGAGAAAAGACCTGTCACTGTGTAGGGAAGTGGTGCTGAAGGAAGGGTTGCAGGAGTGGAGCACTTTGTGGGCATCCATATGGGAAAGGCTCACCCAGAAAAAGGGGTTCAAGGAACCGAATATGAGGTTCAGGGAAGCAGGAAGCACAGCAGCTCCTGGATCGGGGCAGGGAGAGACCGTGAGAGTACTGGAACAGGGGTTGGGGATGCTGAGGAGGAGCTGGTGGGGCCATCACCTGGGAGCAAGGATGAAGGATGGAGAGCTGGGAAGAGGAAGAAGCTGAGGCCAGCGCAGAGGGAAGCCGGGTGAAGGAGGGAAGACACGGCCCATCTGGGAGGAAGAGATAATGAAACTGAGGGAGCGGTGCACCGAGATAGCGTCACTTATAAACAAGCCAAGAACGAAGTGAGGACAAAAATAAGCCTGTGGGTTCCACCGCGCCGCGGGGACGCGGTGAGGTCCAACTGTTCGTTGGAGTCCTTGTTTGCGCATGGCAAATGCCCGTCGTGCCAGCGGCCGCGATCCGCGGGCCCCCGGACGGACACGGCCCCAGCGGCGGCGGCGGCGGGGCGCTGATCGCTGGGAGGGACCCACTGCCTGTGGGTAGGGCGGCGGCAGCGCAGCGCGGACGCCCAGACCGCGGGGAGAAGGGGAGACACCCTGAGGCACCCGCCCGCCTTCAGCCGCCGGTCGCCCCACGCCGTCCCATCCCTCTCAGCCCTCCCCGCCCGAGGAGCGGCCTCACGAAGGGACAAGACCCCGCACAGCCCGTCTCGGAGAGCACACCGCCTGTGCGTGTACGAGGCGAACGGCTCCCGCCCCACGCCCCTCGGCCCGGGAAGAGGCGGGCGGGAAATGAGCGGACCGGGAGGGTGTGCGCGTTCCCGCCGCGGCGCCGCGCCCCATTGGCTAACGGGAACGCGCTCCCGCAGCCTCCCCTCTCATCCCCCTGTGAGGAAGATGGTGGCGGTGGCTTGAGCGCGCCCCCGCCGTTCCCTCCCTCCCCTCGGACGGCGGCGCGCAAGCGGGCGGGCGGGCCGGCCCCCGCCCGGGCACGGAGCTCCCCGCGGCGCGGCACCACCCCGCCGGGAAGGGTGACGGGACCAGCCCCGCCGCAAGCTGTAGAGGAGGAGGAGGCGGAGGCGGCGGCCAAGCCCCGTGCCTGGGGCTGAGGGGCGCCGCGGGGGCATTCGCTCTCTGGCCGGCGGTGCCAGGAAAGCGTGGGGCGGCGGAGGGCCCAAGGCCCCGCGGAGCGGCGGAGAAGGGCGACCGGTGCCGTCCCGGCTAGGCGGGAGGGAGAGAGGGGCGGCGCGGCGGGAGCCGGCCCCTTGGCGGCGGCCGTGAGGGGAGCGCTGCCCGGCGGGCGCGGGGAGGAAGCGGCGGCCGGCTGCAACCGACATGGAAGAGCGGTCCCCTCCCGGCGGGGGCCCGGCGTCCCCCTCGCGGCACTGACTTGAGCCAGCGGCCGCCCGCCCCGAGCTTCGGCAGGGCTTGCGGGAGCGGGGCCAGCGGCAGCCCCGGCCCTGCTCGGCCGGCCTCCGGAGGGGACTATGCGGGGCTGCCCGCGCCCCAGCGCCCTGTGTGCCGAGCCCGGCGAGCGGCGGAGCGGCGCGGCGCTGCCCGGCCGCCTCTCCAGTCCGGCGGCGGGAGGAGACTAGAGGCGGCTCTCCGAGGAGCCCCGGTGGCTTTTCCCCAAGCCCGAGAGACCCAACTCTTGAGCGGGCTTTTCGGGAGGAATTGACAACATGGCTTCCCCACCGCACCAGCAGCTGCTGCATCACCACAGCACCGAGGTGAGCTGCGACTCCAGCGGGGACAGCAACAGCGTGACGGTGAAAATCAACCCCAAGCAGCACCAGGGCTGCACCTCTTCCAAGCACTGCAAGTACAGCATCTCCTCCAGCTGCAGCTCGGGGGAGTCGGGGGGCACCCGTCGGGTCGGCGGGGCTGGCGGCAGCGGCCCTGGCCTCCGCCGGCCGAAGAAGCTGCCGCAGCTCTTCGAAAGGGCCTCTTCCAAGTGGTGGAACCCCAAGTTCGACTCCAACAACCTAGAGGAGGCTTGCATGGAGAGGTGCTTCCCTCAGACCCAGCGCAGGTTCCGCTACGCCCTCTTCTACATTGGCGTGGCCTGCCTTCTCTGGGGCATCTACTTCGGCATCCACATGAGAGAGAAACAGATTGTGTTCATGGTGCCGGCCCTGTGCTTCCTCTTGGTATGTGTAGCTTTTTTTGTGTTCACTTTCACCAAGACCTACGCCCGCCATTATGTATGGACTTCGCTGATACTCACCCTCCTGGTTTTCGCTTTGACTCTCGCTCCGCAGTTCCAGGCTCTGAAGCCTGTCTCAGGAAGTGGTGACATGTCCAATCGGACTCCCCCGGCAGATCCCACAGACACTTGTCTTTCCCAAGTAGGCAGTTTTTCTATGTGTATCGAAGTGCTCTTGTTGCTTTACACAGTGATGCACTTACCCCTGTATTTAAGCTTGTTCCTGGGACTGTTGTACTCGGTCCTCTTTGAGACCTTTGGCTATCACTTCCGTGATGAGAACTGTTTTACACCTCTCGGAGCCGGTGCAGTTTACTGGGAGCTGTTGAGCAAAGCCTTCCTGCACATCTGCATCCATGCCATAGGTATCCACTTATTTATCATGTCCGAAGTCAGATCAAGAAGCACGTTCCTGAAAGTGGGGCAGTCCATCATGCATGGAAAAGACTTGGAAGTGGAAAAAGCCCTGAAAGAGAGGATGATTCATTCTGTTATGCCAAGAATAATAGCCGATGACTTAATGAAGCAGGGGGATGATGAAAGTGAAAACTCTGTCAAACGTCATTCCACCTCAAGCCCCAAAAACAGGAAGAAGAAGCCCTCCATACAGAAAACCCCCATAATATTCCGTCCCTTTAAAATGCAGCAGATCGAGCAGGTGAGCATTTTGTTCGCAGATATCGTCGGCTTCACGAAAATGAGCGCCAACAAATCTGCCCACGCGCTGGTGGGACTCCTGAACGACCTCTTCGGACGTTTCGACCGCCTGTGTGAGGACACCAAATGCGAGAAGATCAGCACCTTGGGAGACTGTTACTACTGCGTTGCTGGCTGCCCAGAGCCCCGGGCAGACCACGCTTACTGCTGCATTGAGATGGGCTTGGGCATGATTAAAGCCATCGAGCAGTTCTGCCAAGAGAAGAAAGAAATGGTGAACATGAGAGTGGGTGTTCATACCGGGACAGTCCTCTGTGGCATTTTGGGAATGAGGAGGTTCAAGTTTGATGTGTGGTCTAATGATGTCAATTTAGCCAATCTGATGGAGCAGCTTGGGGTGGCTGGCAAAGTCCACATTTCGGAAGCTACCGCGAAGTATTTGGATGATCGCTATGAAATGGAGGATGGGAAGGTGATCGAGCGAGTTGGGCAGAGCGTGGTGGCCGACCAGTTGAAAGGTAGGTGGTTTTATTTCATGCTCAGCCTTTTTGTTTTGGTTTGGTTTGGTTTTTCAATGTCTTTTCTCCAGTGCATGTTTTGTGCTTGCTGGCTTGCAGATGGAACACATTTTGCATTTAACTGGTAATCAGAAGCGCCGTGGGAACTAGGGAGTGAAAGATGTCACGGAGATAAGTGTGAAAGATCTTTTGGGGTACTCAAAATGTCCTCAGAGCTCCAAATCCCTTGTGAGAAGATTGTTGTAGGGAGGAGAAGGTTAAGTGTGTTCACTGCCTGCAAGAGGTGTTTTGTTCTACTGTTGTGTGTCATCCTTTAATTCAGTGAGTAAACTTGTTAATTGACTTCATGTGCCATACAGGGAGCATATGTGTTTTGCAAAATTATGTCTGTCTGTGAAAAACTTTTTTTTTTTTTTTTTTTTTTTTTTTTTTTTTGGCATTGGGAGAGTTGGGACTGCGAAGGCATTTGGGAGAAATGACAGCTGGATTCACAGAAAGGAGTGAGCGCTGGAGATTTGGCAGTTGGGTAGAGCAAGTTGTTACAGCTCGAAGTTAGGCTGGAAAAAGTTACTCAGGTGGCTCAGTCAGCTGGCAGATGCAGCCCTAAGGATTTGGGGATGAAACTGCGAATTTGCCTTCTGGAAAAGGACACAAAGGATCCCTCGGTTCCCCTTCCGGCTTGGTGAAGGGTCTGGGTTTTGTTTTTCTAGAGTATTCATTTTGCAGTGCAGCCTTTGGCTGCTTGCTGGCAGCATGTAGAAGCGCGTGCAGGAGGATTGTACATGCTGAGGGTTTAATTGCCCCTTTAGTCAAAGCTGTGTCTCTAGTGCTGTGCCTTTGTCTGGTGGAGGTACAGCTGCCTGCAGTGTTTGTGGCCCAGAGTGTGGAGCAGATGATCGAAATGGGAGTGGAGTGTGTTGCAAGCCTTTTTGTACTGTGTGAGCTCATTCATTCTGCCCATAAATGCACCCCTTTTCATAAATTAAGCATGGGAGAAAAGGAAGGAGTCGTAGGATGGTGTGGTGACGGAGGAAGGAGATATTTGTTGCAGCAAATGCAGCAGGAGGCTGGGATGGTTGTGGAAAGGTCAGTGAGTGAGGACGGGGGAGCATGTTGGAAGCAGTGGTAGAAGCAGTTGCTGCAGGCCGCTCGCCTGTGGCAGGTGCTTGTTTTGATGTGACACGCTTATTTTTGGTGAGCTTCTGTCCTCCTGCATTCGGCAGCGGGGCTGACACGAGAGGCTCGCAGGGAGGGAAAGTATCGACAGTGACACTGGTGTCTGGGAGCTGTAGAACTGAAGCAGATGTGTGTCCCTGGGCTTTGGCTTTCTGTTTAGCTTCTAAAAATACAGATCCAGTTAATTTCTTTGAGAGCTGTTGGCACTGATGTATTTATAGTGGAAGTGTGCTTTCAGGAAAAAAAAAAGGGTCAGTCTTAAATTCTCCGTTGCTCTGAGCTGAATCTTGCTGTGCTGGTGAAAATAATTGGAACAGGTTACAGAGAAACAGCCTGGTGATATTTCCTTCTCCCATCCACCTTCACAGCTTTGCTGTAGCAACAAATGAAATTAAGATTTTTGTAGTTATAACTGTTCTCAAAACCATTAATCCCCAAATGAGGTGAGAGACTGCTTGTAGTGCTCTGAAATATTTCTATTTATTCCTGTTTTCTAGGAGACACCCCATGCTAGCAGTGGCTTTTCATGGTCTTCCTCAGACTTCTCTTCTGTCTGTGATTACATTTATTGCAGGAGAGCTTAGCCTGCCATCTCTCCTCAGTACAGTGGTTTGGATTTTGCAGCTTTGAATGCCTTTCTTAGGTCCTGCTTTAGACAGGGCACTACAGATGAGCAAACTGAAACACAAGTGTAGATGAGGTGAAGTATGCTCTCTGGGCTGACTGAGATTTTCACAGTCTCTTCTTGCCATGAAACCTAGCTAGGAAAGCAGCTGGAGCATATAGTAAGAATTAATTTAAGGAGGAGCAAGGGTTGGGTTGATTTTCATCCTTTTCCCTTCTGTGTTGTGGAACTGTAATTAGCTTCCGTTTCTTATCAATGTCTTGCATAGTTACAGAAATCAGACTCTGGGTGTACTTTCAAACCAGGCAGGCCTCTGCTGTGATCACCTTTACCTTTGGATCTGTGGCACATTAGTAAGTTCCTCTCCCTCCCAGACCTTCAGGGGCACATGGTGGGTGATGAGTGGCTCATTTTTTCCTGTTCCCTCAGAGCTTTGTTCTGCAGTGAAATTCCTTAGCTGACAGGTAAGTGACACCAGGAAAAAACCCCAGCACTAACTGAAAAGGCAGTGATAAAAGCAGTCTAACAGCAGTTCCACAGGCTGGCATTGAGAACCTGCTGCAGGGGAGGGTTTTGTTAAGGAGCTGCTCAGAGATTTAATAGAGTAAACTGAGATTTCATCCTCTGCCAAGCCCCTGCTTGGTTCTGCGAGTGGAGATGCTGTGAGGAGGCTTTGCTTGCCTGTTTTCCCTGAGAATTCATTGATAGAGAAGAGGAAGTTCGTTGTGCTTGTTTAATTGTGTCACATGTAGTACTCTCTTCAAGTATGTAAGTGCTGTGGAGATAACAGGCAGAAGCTTTGTTTCCCTCCCGGTGCTTCACTTCTCAGCTTCCTTTCAACCTTTGATATCTTAATGATATCCTATTCTTAATGCTGGGTGTCTAGTTTGCTATCTCTTCTCTGTCTGAGCTGCTGCAGCAGTCGTGGCTATCTTTCTAAGGCAGCTCAACACCGACAAGTAAACTTTACAGAGCAAAACAAGAGGTGCTGAGGACTCAGTGTCCACGTTATATATGCTTCAAGAGTGCTGCCTGAGGCTGGATCTGGACTGGCTTTTTGAACAGAAGTACCTCTGTGGCTGAGCACATCAAGCATGCTCCTGCAGCGAGTTGTTTGGCTTGGTTCACCTGAGCGGAATCTGGGTACAGCTCTACAGTGTGCACCAAAGCAGGGCATGTGGGAGTGAACTGGGCAAACCACTTCAAACCTGTGCTCCTTGTTCCATCTGAATGCTGATGTAGGTGTACCCTGAGTTGTCCTGGTGCTGCTCTTGTTAGTTTCTGCAAGATATGAGGCAAAACTAAGTTTCTCTTTACCTGGGCTTCACTTAGGATGAACATATCTTTTCTTCCTCGTTTGCTTCCTGAGCTCCATATTGCAAGAAGTGGGGCTGTGGTATGTTCCCTCCTGTTCCTGACTTCTGAATCAAGTAGGTGGTGTCTAAAACCATCCAAGACACTGAGACTGATGACTCTAAGATGTTTTGGCTGCCATTTCTTTTAGGATTGCTTAGGCCATCTGTTTTCACAGCACCTTAACGCCTTGGGTCTGAGGGGAGTACTTTTGTGGTGATTGTGGGAGGTCCACAGATAAACCCTAGACACCAGTTCAGTTCTATCTTCCATAATAATTTTGCCATAGGATTTGAGACAGTTATTTTAATTTTTTTCCTGTTTTCATGCTGAGCTTCTTAGCAAATAAATGTGTTGGACTCTGTGATACTGAGAGTCAAATACTACAGGTTAATGTGTCCCTTCTGGACTCTGGAGTCAGAGCTCTCTTCTCAGGATATAAAAAGCTCTGCTTGTGGAAATATTTTTGTTTTGCTCTGTTCTTCTTGGTTGTTTGCATTTCTCTTTCTTGCTACTCAGGAGGTCACAGTATTACTATTTGCCAGCCAACAACTCTTCCAGAAGTACCAGGGTCAAAATACATTAAGCGTGTTGAGGCAAGAATGTTTCTTCTGTGTTTATGGAGCATATCACAGTGGAACCCAGAGTTCATTTGGGGCAGTTGTGCTGATGTTCTAATAAGAGTTGTCCTTGTTGATGTTCCCCTTAAAACAATTTCTCAGCTTTCTGCAGCCAGACACCTCCTTGTTTGGTTTTCCTCAGGGAAAGGCTTTATTGCTGGATTTCTGTCAGAAGCCTTGGAAGATACAGACAGGCTTTGCTCTCCCGTTTTGTCGCTTGCCACATCATGATAACATTGAGTGGGTCTTGTGCATGCTGTGACCAGGCTAAGCAAACCAACCTGAGCTGTCAGTAGTGTCAGAGGGAGTCAGAGAATTGTCTCAGTTGGAAGAGACCCCCAGGATCACTGAATCCAACCATCAACTGAAGACCAACATGGCTATTAAACCGTGTCCCCAAGTGCCATGTCCACATGTTTCTGGAACATATCCAGGGATGGTGACTCCACCACCTTCCTGGGCAGCCTGCTCCAATGCCTGACCCCTCTTGCAGGGAAGGAATTCTTCCCAATATGCAATGCAAACCTCTCCTGGCACAATTTCAGGTTACCTCCTCCTGTTCTGCCACCTGATATGAGAAGAGATTGACCCTCACCACATTATGACCTCCCCCCAGGGAGCCTTAGAGGGCAATGAGGTCCCTCCCTCAGCCTCCTCTTCCAGCTCTCACAGGGCTTGCTGCATGGAAATTCACCACTTCACCTGTGGCAGCTGCTGGCCCTTGCTGATAAACCCTGTCAAAGATCTGCAGCTCTTCTGCTGTTCTTTGTGTTTTTTACTACCTGTTTTACTTTTAAACACGTTTTAAATAAACCAAACGAGTTATAAAAGTCACTGTTTGGGTCGCTATTGAAAGCTTTCTGTGTAATTTAAGGCTATTATTTCTCCATAAATAGCTCAGTGCTTCACGTGGTGCCAACCTGTGACCCGAGGGCTGCTTTTTCCCTTGGCAGCCTGTGGGGTACAGCTTTGCCTGGTGACTCGATACTCTGCTGCTGCTTCTTCAGGTTTGGGTTACAGAGAACACGGTGCGGGTGCTCCTCAAAGACACAAGTCTTGGATGAGGTTATAAAGAAAGAAGTAGCTGAATTGTTCTTTCCTTCCTCCCCTCTGTGTCTCTTCTCCCCACGCTGGGAGAGAGACTACACTGACACCCTGACAGCAGTGAAGCTTTTCTCTGCCTGCTTTGTCTTCCTGTCCTGTAGCAGCCCTGCACACAGACCTGAAGCTGTCCTGTGCTTCTGGAAGTTCATGGGTAGATGAAAGATAAGATGAAAGTTTTCCTCTGCTTTTTGAGCCCAGCATGCTGAGCGTAGAGTAAATCTAGAAGGATTGTGCTTGTGCCAGCAGGACAGCTCTGCAGAGCTCTGCACAGATTCAGCTGTAGTCTCTCACCAGGGAGTGCTTTTTGGCTGAATACAGGAGATTAAGGTGCTTGTCTTGTGTCTCACCAGCTGCTGTGCAAGTCTTGCCATCCAGCATCTAGTTTCATCCTGTTCAATCGCTGTCAATCTTTAGATTCTGGCTTTTGATATGTATTGAACTCATTTGAGGCAGACACTGTAATTCTGGATTTCGTGTCTTCTGATGCTGGCCTCATGGTCAGGCAACAACTGATGCTGAGCAAATGCCAGGTTTTGCAAAGTAAGCATGTGTATGGATTTCCCACAGAACAAAATGCTGAGTGCTGACTTGACCATGTGATGAGCAGTCACCTTATCAATTTTGCATAATCCAAGCTATTAACTATTGCTATTGAGTGGTCCAGGATCTTGTTTTGTAAGTAGGAGACTGAAAATAAAATACCATCCACGGGTTGACTTCACTCCTCTGTTTAAAAAATGAAAAGTATTCAGTGGCAGATAAAGAATTCTAATGAGAGGTGATTTGCATGAAGGCGTAGTGCCAGGCAGGAGTAAATTCTACATTGATTCAACATTTTGACATGATCTGTAATTTTACCATGGAACAGCAAAAAGAAAAGGAGGTAAATAGTGAATGAAGTTGTTCAGCCTGGTACCTGTCAAGAAGTGTTTCGTAGCTATACACGAAAGACAGAACTTTGGAGGGAATGTGAGTGCTTCTGTTTCACTGATTGTGTTTGCATTCAAAGACTGCAACAGGCTGCCCAGGGAGGTGGCTGAATCCCCATCCCTGGAGGTGTTTCAAAGAGGCAGAGGTGTGGTGCTGAAGGACATGGTTTAGCACCAGGCTTAGTGGAGTTAGATTAAGAAGGAACTGATCTTGAAGGTCTTTTCCAGGTGATCTTGAAGGTCTTTTCCAACCAAGACAATTGCCAGGTTTGCCTTAGCATCACCCATCTTTGCTGCCAGGTAAGATCTGTGACCTCTACAGGAAGGTCACAATTTCTCCCCTTTTGGTAGGAGGCCTTTTGAGTTGCTGTTGGTTTTGTTTGTGCGAGGCCAAGTGTTTAGCCTGGAGAAGAGGAGGCTCAGGGGTGACTTCACTGCTCTCTACAACTACCTGAAAGGTGGTTGTAGCCAGGAAGGGGTTGGCCTCTTCTCTCTAGCAACCAGCACCAGAACAAGGGGACACAGTCTCAAGCTGCAACAGGGGAAGTTTAGGCTTGAGGTGAGGAGAAAGTTCTTCACCGAGAGAGTCGTTTGCCATTGGAATGTGCTGCCCAGGGAGGTGGTGGAGTCACCGTCCCTGGAGGTGTTCAAGAGGGGATTGGACGTGGCACTTGGTGCCATGGTCTAGTCATGGGGTCTGTGGTGACAGGTTGGACTCAGTGATCTTCGAGGTCTCTTCCAACCTTAGTGATACTGTGAAAAAATACCTCAGTTAACAAATATTCACACTTCAGCTTTTAAGGGAAAGTTGGATGTTGGCTTTAGAGCCTTCAAGTTCTGATCACTAATTTAAGGTCTAATTTGACTGCACACTGTGGAAAATAATGTATGAGCATACTTGGTATCAGTCTCCACTTTGTATGAGAGAGGCAGAGTGACTCTAGGCATGTCCAGGTTGGGAGCCCTCAGCACAGGAAGGACATGGTCCTGATGGAGAAAGACCACAAAAATGATCAGGGGCTTGGAACACTTTGGCTATGAGGACAAGCTGAGAGAGCTGGGATTACTCAGCCTGGAGAAGAGAAGGCTCTGGGGAAACCTAGTAGCAGCCTTCCAGTACCAGAAGGGGGCTACAAGAAGGCTGCAGAGGGACTGTTTGCAAAGGCCTTCAGTGACAGAAGGAGAGACTATAGTTTGAAGTGAGAGAAGAGCAGATTTAGATTGGATGTGAAGAACAAGTTCTGCCCCGTTGGGGTGCTGGAACACTGCAACAGGTTGCTCAGGGGAGGTAGTTGAGGCCCCGTACTTGGAGATATTCAAGGTCAGGCTGGACAAGGCTCTGAGCAACCTGTTCTAGTGGATGCCCCTGCTGACTGCAGGAGGGTTAGACTGGATGACCTTTGGAGGTTCATTCCAATCCAGGCCATTCTATGAATCTGTGTACTTTAACAGCATAGGCTGTGTCCTGACAGTGATTAACAGATTAGACCCGGCAACACTGATGGTCTGGTTGTAGCCTGTTGCAGTTCTGCCTGTTTAAGCCCTGTGTAAGCACCACATGGTGAAGTAATAGTTTCAATAGACCTTTAGACATTTTATATCCTCCAGGAGTCCATCTTCCTTCTAGACTGTGTGAAAGCTGAGCTGAAATCTGTGGTCCTGTGGTAGAATGTGGCCTCAACTACCTCCCTGGGCAACTAGTGCAGAACTTGTTCCTAGCATCCAATCTAAATCTCCTCTTCTCTAATTTAAAGCCACTGCTCCTTGTCCTGTCACTACAGGCCTGGAGGGCCATACTACTGGAGGCAGGCTATGATGTCTGCTGCATTTGGTGATCACCATCTGCAGGGGCTTTCCCTCCTGTTTCTTGTTTGTTGTTTTTTTGGCTACCCAAAGTTTGGGGACTGCACTGTAAACAGGCATCTTAAAAATAAGAAATCTGAGCTCCCCGCTTCCTCTTCCTATCAGTAAGTCTTTGGAGGTAGGTGAGGGATTATCTGAATACAAGAGAACTTCTATAAATGAAACCCTTGACACAGTGTTTTTTTGGGGAAGCAGATTGATGGAAAAGACAAAACAAAGCCAAAGACATAATTTAGATCCATCTTCTGTCATGATGAGGGTGCATGATTCGAATAGGTTGTTTAAAACTCTTTTTGCAGTTATTTCACAATATGTACTTCACTTCTTTTTTCTTCTGGCAGGCAAGGTAGATAAGAATTTACATTCACCACTTTAAAGCAAAACAGGATCTCGTTGGATTTTCAGTTGCTGTAGATTGTCCTGGAATATTAGTGAAATGAGTACATGAGAATGAGTTTCTGCCATCTCCATTTGTGTGTACTCGCTCTCGGCTCCTGAATCACAGGCTTGCTCCATCCATCCTGGCTCTGTAAGGAGAGACAGCCATTCCTCTTGCAGTCACAGCTGACACTTGAAAATTCTCTGCTATTTTTAGCTGATTTTCAATCTCATTTCTGTCCTTTGAAAAGAAAGAAAAGGGGGGGAGAAAATAATCCTAGCCTTTACATTGGTGACTTGCAGTGGGTGTTGCTGTTGCAGAGAAGCCAGCTAGTCAATATAGCCTCATTAACACATTTCAACAGGCTCTCTTATGTAAGCTTGCATTATTGGGAGGGCTGAGCCATAGCTTGGTTGGTAGGAAACTGTTGGGACTCGATTGAAAGCAAAGCCATGCAGATTTTGAGAGTGGAGCTGCTTTCTCCCAGTTATGATTTGGGAAAATTATAAAGTGGCAGCTGGAAGAGAAGTACTGACTGGAGGCTGTCCCATAGGCTTACTGCTTTCTCTTCACCCAAACATCATACTGGGGGCACTTGTCACAGAATCGCAGAATGCCAAGTTGGAAGGGACCCCAAGGATCATCTGGTCTAAGCTTTCTAGGTGATAGTGGAGTTGAAATGAGCTGGCCCAGCACACTGTCAAGCTCAGTTTTAAAACTGTCTAATGTAGGGGAATCTGCCACTTCCCATGGGAGACGGTTCCAATATCCAACTGGTCCTGACTCAGGACAGATTTGGCTGGCTAGGCTGATCTTGCCAGGTGCTTGTCAGTACTGGGCCACGCCAGAAATCTCTAATACCCTACCAGGCCAAAGAGTTTGTGTCAAATTAATATTATCTTTCATTTTTCTCCCCCGGATAGATATCTGGCTTTAAGGAGAGAGATGTTTCATGGTTCACTTGGTGAAGAAACAAAACTTTCTAGATCTATTCCTCCAGCTAGCAGCCCTTGCACCCAAAATGCCCCTTACAATTCACAGATTCATAGACTGCATTGGGCTGGAAGGGACCCTCAAAGGTCGTCTTGTCCAACCCCCCTGCAGGGAACAGGGACACCTCCAACTACATCAGGCTGCCCAGGGCCACATCGAGTCTGATCTTGAATGTCTCCAGGGACGGGGCCTCATCCACATCCCTCAGCAACCTGTTCCAGTGTCTCACTGCTCTTATAGTGATGAAATTCCTCCTTGTGTCCGACCTGAATCTGCCCCTCTTCAGTTTCAAGCTTTTGCCCCTTGTACTGTCATCACAGGCCTTTCTGAGCAGTCCCTCTCCAGCCTTCCCGTAGGTCGCCTTCAGATATTGAACTGCATCTCTAAAGTCTCCCTGGAGCCTTCTCTTCTCCAGGTTGCACAGCCCAAATTCATTCATCCTGTTTTCATAGGAGAGGTTCTCCAGCCCTTCCATCATCTTTGTAACCCTCTTCTGGACCCGCTCCAGCAGGTCCATGTCTCTCTTTTGTTAGGTGTACCATGGCTGGACACAGCACTGCAGGTGAGGTCTCACCTGAGTAGATATGAGTAGAGCAATTGCCTGAAAGCCTGAAGTTACTGTAGGAGATACAAACCCAGAATGCAGCAATTCTGAGCAAACCATCTAAACAGCAATGTTAATATTGTAGGTCTTTGTTTCACTCACAGCATTTGCTGTTCCTCTTGTTGTGCTTCTAAAGCTGTTGTCCTCAGCTTGACTGGATAAATTTAGAAATCACGTTACTGTCATAAAGCAGCACTACTTCTAAAATCTCCCAAACTGGAACAGTACAGAGGAACTGCTGGGGTAAAGTCCACTCACTCAGGGACCTTTGCTTCTGCCTGTTGGTCAGCTTATAGAATCACAGAATCAGTCGGGGACCACAAAGGGACCACAAGGATCATCTAGTTCCAACCCCCTGCCATGGGCAGGGACACCCCACACTAGATCAGGCTGGCCAGAGCCTCATCCAGCCTGGGCTTAAACACCTTCAGGGATGGGGCCCCAACCACCTCCCTGGACAACCCATTCCAGGGCTTCACCACTCTCATGAGGAAGAACTTCCTCCTCACGTCCAGTCTGAATCTCCCCACCTCCAGCTTCATTCCATTCCCCCTAGTCCTATCACTACCTGATATCCTGAGAAGTCCCTCCCCAGCCTTCCTGTAGGCCCCCTTCAGATACTGGAAGGCCACAATGAGGTCACCTGGGAGCCTTCTCTTCTCCAGACTGAACAGCCCCAACTCCTTCAGTCTGTCCTCAGAGGAGAGGTGCTCCAGCCCTCTGATCATCCTCGTGGCCCCTCTCTGGACATGTTCCAGCATGTCCATATCCCTCTTGTAATAGGGGCTCCAGAACTGGATGCGATACTCCAGGTGGGGTCTCACCAGAGCTGAGTAGAGGGGGAGAATCACATCCCTTGATCTGCTGGCCACACTTCTCTTGATGCAGCTCAGAATCTGATTTGCTTTCTGGGCTGCAAGTGCACTTTGAGAGCTCATCTTGAGCTTCTCATCCACCAGCACCCCCAAGCCCCTCTCCTGGGGGCTGCTTTCCAGCCAGTCACTGCCCAGCCTGTATTTGTGCCTGGGATTGCCTCGACCCAGCTGCAGGACCCTGCACTTGGTCTTGCTGAGCCTCATGAGGTTGGCTTGTGCCCACCTCTCCAGCCTGTCATTATGCAGAAGTGCACAGAGGAAAATGTCTTTTGCTAGACAAGGAACATCTTGGATATCTACTAATCAAAGAGCAGTTTGCTTTCCTTCTGCCTCTTTTTTTTCCTGCTTCTTAATTTATTTGTTTTTTCAGCTGAAGAGCTCCAGCTCCCTCAGCCTTTCCCCAGAAGGGAGGTGTTCCACTCCCTTCAGCATCTCTGTGGCTCTGTGCTGGACTATTCCAAGCAGTTCCCTGAGGTCCTTCTTGAACCGAGGGGCTCACAGCTAGACACAATGTTCCAGATGCTCCGGAACTGACTCTGTAAAGATTTTGTTTCCTTGTGGTCTTGTTAATTGATAGGCTTTAAAAGACAAATTCCTTTTTTTCCTCCTGAAAAGAGAGGGAGGAGAAAGTGGAAAGCAGAGCTAACAAGGATATTAACAGCTGGTCATAGTTTTAAGAGGCAAAATAGTGGTGGTCTGGTTGAATTTTCTTATCTGCACAACAAGCAAGGGGAAAAAAAAAGCCTGTAACTCAGATGTGGTGCCAAATATTGATTCAACCTACAGGAAATCTTCTGCTCCTGGTACTGGATATTTAGTTCTTCACATCCATTAGAAAAAACAGGATCCCAGAATACCAGCATGGTGAGAGCTGGGAGGGACCTCTGGAAATCATCCAGTATAACTCCCCTTCTAATGCAGGGCACCCACAGCATCCTGCCCAGGATCACGATGGCCAGGTGGGTTTGGAATCTCTCCCGAGGAGGAGACTCCACAGCCTCTCTGGGCAGCCTGCTCCTGGGCTCCGGCACCCTCACACCAAAGAAGTTTCTCCTTATTTTTCCTTAGGGTATGTGAGTCAGAAATGGAGTCTTGTTATTCTGAAATGTGCAGCTCTGGTGTTTGACTTAGATGTATGTGCTCAATACAGTGAGTAGAGGTCAGTTTGTGTTTCTTTGCGGGGTATTACGTTAGGTGTGCTGGTGTCAAACAGACTCCCTGGGAAGCGTTTACGTAACTGTTCCCAGCACTTCTTGGAATCAAGTTCTCGTGTCCTTTCCCTCCTGTTTAATGGACACGTGAGGTCTGTCCTGTGAGGTACTAAGTGTCTTTAACCTCTGACCAACTTGGATGAAAATACAACAGATAAATCTTTTGCAAACGCTCTGGGCCTGACAGGCCCGGTGTTAAAGACAGGATGTGGTGAGGAAATGGTTCTGTGAGAGCATTATTTGTGAAGAGACCAGGTACAACCTTGGCTCCTAATTTCCTTTGTTTAGACAGCATGATGCTTAGTGAGAGCTGTCAGTGTTTCCAGCAGGTCTGTGTGGGGACTGCCCCAAGAGGAGAAATACCTACAGGCTTCCAGAAGAAAGATGGAGGCTTTGCTGTGTTGTACACACCCACACTGAAATGACACCAGCAGATAACCAGGCTTTGGTGCAAGGCTTTTGTAACCTTTCCCAGCTATTCACAGGTTTTAAAACTTGGTTCTCATTTGATAATAATCTGTAGGAAAGGAAAAGGCTTTAACCTGTTTTGCTCTTACTCCCTTTGGGACTGATCTTAATATTGAGGTCATAGAATAATAGAATGGCTCAGGCTGGAAGGAACCTGGACATCATCTGCTCCAACCTCCCTGCCATGAGCAGGGATACCTGTTAACTAGACTTGGTTGCTCAAGGCCTCATCCAACCTGGCCTTGAACACTCCCAGGGAGGAGACATCTGCAACCTCCCTGGACAGCCTGTTCCAGCGTGTCACCACCCTTGTACTGAAGAACTTATTAAGATCCAGTCTAACCCTGCTCTTCCTCAGCTTAAAACCATTTCCCCTTGTCCTATTATTACTATTACTAGACACTCTTATGAAAATTCCCTCTCCAGCCTTCTTCTAGGATCCCTTCAGGTACTGGAAGACATCTCTAAGGTCCCTCTGGAATCTTCTCTAGGCTGAACAACCCCAGCTCCCTCAGCCTGTTCTCATAGCAGAGATGTTCCAGCCCTTGGATCATCCTTGTGGGCCTTCTCTGGACTTGATCTGACATCTCTGTGTCCTTCTTATGATGGGGACAGGACACAGTATTTGAAGTGGGGTCCCACAAGAGCAGAGAAAAGGGGCAGAATTCCCTCTCTTGACCTGCTGGTCACACTGCGCTTGATGCAGCCCAGGACATGGTTGCCTTCTGGGCACTGCTGGCTCACAGTGAGCTTCTCATCAATCAATGCATCCAAGTCTCTTTCTTCAGGACTACGCTCACCCCAGTCTGCACTCCGCCTGGATTTGTGCCTGGGATTGGCCTGACTCAGATGCGGACCTTGTGCTTTGACTTGTTGAAATTCTTAATAACAGACAAATTGTCAGTGGCCCACTTCTCAAGCCTGTCAAGACCCTTCTGTATGGATCCCTTCCCTCAAGTGAGTCCAGCACCATGCAGCTTGGTATCAGAGTATCTCTAAGGTTGGAAGAGACCTCGAAGATCATCGAGTCCAACCTGTCACCACAGACCCCACGACTAGACCATGGCACCAAGTGCCACATCCAGTCCCCTCTTGAATGCCTCCAGGGACGGCGACTCCACCACCTCCCTGGGCAGCACATTCCAATGGCAAATCACTCTCTCGGTGAAGAACTTTCTCCTCACCTCGAGCCTAAACTTCCCCTGGCGCAGCTTGAGACTGTGTCCCCTTGTTCTGGTGCTGGCTGCCAGGGAGAAGAGGCCAACCCCTTCCTGGCTACAACCACCTTTCAGGTAGTTGTAGAGAGCCATGAGGTCACCCCTGACCCTCCTCTTCTCCAGGCTAAACAACCCCAGCTCCCTCAGCCTCTCCTCATAGGGCTTGTGATCAAGGCCTCTCCCCAGCCTTGTTGCCCTTCTCTGGACACGTTCAAGTGCCTCAATGTCCTTCCTAAACTGAGGGGCCCAGAACTGGACAACTGGTGTCATTGGCAAACTTGCTGAGAGTGCACTTGATACATTTATGGAAGGAAGAGGTTATGAAGAAGATTGCATCTCTTATGTGCGTGTAAATTCACAGGATCACAGGATGGTAGGGGTTGAAAGTGACTTCTGGAGATCATTTAGTCCAACTCCCTGCCAGAGGACCATAGAATCTAGCACAGGTCTCGCAGAAATGCATCCAGGTAAGGAGACCACATGCTCTCTGGGCAGCCTGTTCCAGTGCTCTGTGACCCTCACAGTGAAGAAGTTCCTCCTCAGGTTGAGGTGGAGCCTTCCGTGCTGTGGATTATATCCATTGCCCCATGTCCTATCACAGTTACTGGTGACCAACAGTATTTCACGTTTGACTTGCTGCTTGCCATTGTGGCACCAAGTGCAAGCCCAAAGCCTTCTGAAAAATACCACGTGAGGATGAGAAAATTCATTCTGAGTTGTTTCACAACCCCAATACACCACTGAAGGGAAGCACACACGCCCCACGCCTCGCCCCAGGCCCTGGAATCCGTAACAATCAGTACCTGGATTTTTCTGCTGAGGATGTTAAAATAACATGTACATCTTTGGTTATGAAACGTTCCTGCTGCTGGAGTTTGCTGTGGATACAGGGGTAAATAAAAGCTCTGCTACACTTCTTCACTCAAGTCACATTTTCTTACCTGTTTCAGATGCTTTAATTTTGGTGTTTGACGATAGTTTTCCACCAATAAGTCCAAAAATCTTAATTACGTAAAGCTGTTGTGAGTTACTGGCTTTTTACATGTACACTTATATGTGTTTATCCTAAACTCACAGAATGGTTTGGGTTGGAAGGGACTGTCAAGATCATCTAGTTCCAATACCCCAGCATGGGGCAGGGACACCTCTTGCTAGACTGGCTTGCTCAGGGCCTCGTCCAACCTGACTTTGAACACTTCCAGGCCTGGAAGGCTGCTCTAAGGTCTCCCTGAAACCTCCTCTGCTGGAGAGCAGCTCTGGAGAAGGAAGGAGCTATAGTCGAGTTGTGTGAATAGGATCTGCATACTTGTGCTGAGCCTGTGACCTCATGCTTTGTCTGGTGCCAGGGAGTGGTGAAGAGGATGTTAGGAAGAAATTCTTCACAGAAGGAGTGATTGGCCATTGGAATGGGCTGCCCAGGGAGGTGGTGGAGTCACCATCACTGGAGGTGTTTAAGAAGAGACTGGATGGGGCACTTGGTGCCATGGTTTGGTAGATTAGACAGTGTTGGGTGATAGGTTGGACTTGATCATCTTGAAGGTCTTTTCCAACCTGGTTAATTCCGTTTCTAAGATAAAAGGATTATAGGATGGCAGCAGAGCTGCTGAAGGGTGTGGAGCACAAATCTTGTGAGGAGTAGCTGAGGGAACTGGAGTTGTTCAGCCTGGAGAAAAGGAAAGTAAGGGGAGAACTTCTGACTCTTTACAACTCCCTGAAAGGAGGCTGGAGCCAGGTGGGGGTTGGTCTCTTGTCCCAAGGAACAAGTGATAGGACAAGAGGAAATGGCCTCAAGTTGCACCAGGGGAGATTTGGGTTGGACACGGGGAACAATTTCTTCCCCAAAAGGGATGTCAAGCCTTGGATCCAGTTCTTGGTGGTTTAGTGGTGCCCTGGCGGTGCTGGGCTAATGGTTGGACTCAATGATCTTGGAGGCCTTTTCTAGCCTAAATGATTCCACAATTCTGTGATGATTTTGGGGTTTTTGTTTGCACGTGCCAAGGCTCAGGAGAGGAAGGTGCTGGTTTCTGAGCCCAGCAACCTCACTGGGATGCCTGTTGTGGTCTTGGTTGCCCTTGCTTGAAGACAGAGGCAGTTTGGGGCTGGGTGCTTGCTGTTGAGGGCTGGTTTGTGTCGGCAGTCAGGCAGTGACAGGGAAGCAGAGCACAGACATTTCTGATCAGGCGCAGCGGCAGAGAGAACCGCGTGCGTGATGTGGCTATATTTAAAATCATCTGCATCTGTTAAACATTTAATTCTTTCCAAGATTTCAGGAGGTGACAAAGTTGGAAATTGTCTTAAAATTTAGATTAAGAAATTTTTTTAAATCATTTTTTCCCCCCCCTCCCCAAGTTACGATGTTTTGCCTGCTTGGCATCCGCACTTGCCAGCGCTTCGCTGGAGTAGTGTATTTGATAAACACTCAGCTAATCTGCATTACAGATGTATTTTGGGATTTAGATGAGGATTTGACTGGTGTGAGCCTAACATATCAGCCCTGGACAAGCCAGTGTGGTCATAAATCTGTGTGGGTTGTTGTGCTGCTGCTGTAATGGAGAAGCTTTGCTGTGCTGGATTGTGCTGACAGTGCTTTATGTGTCTGACCCGTTTGGAGGACAGGATTTGTTAATTCTTGGGCTGCTTACTAAGCGCAGCAGTTGCACCATGCCCCACCAGTGTTTGGGGCAGCTTTTTAAACACACAATCCACCCAATTCAAATGGCACTCTGCTAAAAGTTTGCAGTTGTTTGTGTTTCAAAGAAGGGCCAGTTGGTTTTAATAGCTGGATTAAGGATTCATGGAAACAACGTGATGATGTGATTTTTTTGGGTGGGGGGATGTTCTGGTAACGCAGCAGTCTTGGGGGGAAGAAATACTGCAGTTAATAGACATTGAGTCTCTCTGTAGTTTATCTGAATAAGGCAACTTTAAATGTAGCAAATGGCTTTCACAAATGTAAGTACAGCAAAATGGATCCTCCCAAGTCCTTGCTGCTGTATTTAGGTGACCCAGCATGAGGTGAACACAAAGCGCAGGAGTTGAAGCTGTAGGCGCTGGCTTTTTGTTGTGACGTGACTTTGTCACATCTCATAAATTGAAGACACTCGCTCCCTTTCTTTCAGGAAACCTTAGAATTAATATTTGATTGATATCTATTTGGATATTTTTATAGTGATATAGTTGAACTGTAACAAAAGGAGGATGAAATTTTATTTTCTACACTTACTCTTTCCTTTGTTGGGGGCTAAGAATCTACCCCATAGGCACAGCACTGAAACTGGGAAAGATCAGTGGGAATTTGGGTGACTGGTGTGGATTAAACATACCTGGATGTTGTAGTAAGAGAGAGGCAAGTCCTTGGTTTGAAAATCTGGAGTCCCTATTTTTGGTTTCTTAATGAGTAAATTCTTCAGCTGTAGCTCTGTAGCCCAGTCCTGAGAAAAGCCCTTCTCTGGACATTTGATTTTCTGCATGTGTTATTTTTCTGAGGTGCCCAGTCAGTAATCTGCCAGAGGGGATAAGTTACCTCTCCTCAAACTCCAGTTGTAGCTGGTGTTTTGGTGGTTGTGTTTTGTGGTGCCCCTGCTTGCTTCAGTAAAGCTTCTGGAATAGTTTACTATGAAGTTTAACTGTTGGTAATGTTTTGGGGTTTGGTTGTTCTATTTATTTCTTTTTTTCCTTCATGTGAAGCTTACCAGACACATCCTCAAAACGTGACAGTGACACGCTGGCTTGCTGTGACTGAGATTTCTGCTGTACGTTCTGCTGGGTGACTCCTAAACCCGGCTTTAAATCCTTAGCAGTCATCCTGGAGCAGGTCCAGGGCAGACCACAAAGATGATCAAGAGGGCTGGACCATCTTCTCTATGGGGACAGGCTGAGAGACTTGGGGCTCTTGAGCCTGGAGAAGAGAAGGGAAGGAGACTCCACAACCCCTCTGGACAGCCTGATCCAGAGCTCTGTTACCCTCACAGTAGTGAAGCTTTTTCTCACGTTGAGGTGGAGCCTCCTGTGTTCTAGCTTGTACCTGTTGTTCCTTGTCCTGTTACTGGGCACCACTGAAAAGAGCCTGGCAGCTTCATCTTCACACTCACCCCTCAGATATTTATAGACATTGATAAGATCCCCTCTCAGCCTTCTCTTTTCCAGGCTAAATAGCCCAGGTGTCTCAGTTTTCTTCAGCACATAGGTTTTTGGACATTGGAGATGGAAAGAGCATTCTGCAGCAGCATATCCGAGATGGGTTTTGTTGTTCATTTGTATTAAGCTCTCCCCAAAGGACAATGCCAAGATTTTTAAAACATGGAGGAGCCTCTACTTGTCCCTTGTGTGGAAAGGATTGATTCAGGAAATGTGTCCAGCTAATATGTGGCTGTTTTGAATACAGAGACTACTTAGCATGATTGTTTATGGGAATACTTCTTCTGTTGTCCACATGTCTCCATGTGTGGAGAAACTGGAGTTCTTGATCTGTCAGTACACCTTCCACAAAAAAAACATGTGGTTTTGATGTAGTTTTATCAGCCAGGACAACAGAGAGATCAAGGGTATGAAAAGCTGCAAGTTAGGCACCAACATGTGCATTAGAGCACAAGTCCTGTCAGGAGCATCTGGGGGACCGTGGGTTGTTCAGCTTGGAGAAAAGGAGGCTGAGGGAGAGACCTTCTGGCTCTCTACAGCCCCCTGAAAGGAGGTTGGAGCCAGATGGGGGGATCATCTCTTCTTTGAAGGAGCAAGTGATAGTACAAGAGGAAATGGCCTCAAGTTGCACCAGGATGGATTTGAGTTGGACATGAGGAGCAATTTCTTCCCTGAGAGGATTGTCAAAGCCTGTCCCAGGCTGCTCAGAGCAGTGGTAGAGACCCCATCTCTGAAAGGGTTTAAAAGCTGTGGAGATGTGGTGCTGAGGGCCATGGTTTAGTGGTGACCTGGCAGTGCTGGGTTAATGGTTGGACTTGATGTTAAGGGTCTCTTACAGCCTTACTGGTTCTGTGATTCCATGGTTATGGGGATGTTTACAGCACAGCCAGCAGGTTGTTGAGTTCTTTCATGTTTGCCTTTAAAATACACTACTACAAGATTTGGAGATTGAATTACTTAATTATTATATATTGTAGGTTTTCATTTTAATAATTGATATTAAAAAAAAATCTTCTTAACTGAAGTTAATTTGGAAAAGAACCCCACAGCCATCTAAAAGAACCTGAAGTGAAAGGAGGATTAATGGCTGCTTTTTGGTCTAGGGGAAGATGATTAATTCCTGGGGTCTTCTGAGCATGGAGATGATGGTGCTTCTGCATTTTGTGAGCTCAGATGCTGGGTTCTCTCCACGGAGCTTAGTTTTTGCTTTCTGGTTGCTGTTTTGCATTCCTCACTACAGATTGCAGTTTTCCTGGTGAAGCACAAGCTGCTACCCATGGTAACTTGTGTGTGTCTAAAGAGAGGTCATATTTGCTGGTAGATCATTCTCCCTCCCCCCAAAAAGACCTGACAGCTGGTTTAAGAAGTTATTTTCAGGCTGGAACGTGAAACTTGGAGGAGAACCAGACTCCTTTATAAACAAACTTAGCAGTCGTGGTCTTCCCCCCACTCCATTAAAACTGATTCTGTGCTTTGATATACACTTCAGTGTAGTTGATCACATGTTAAAACTGTAGTTTATTTGCCCCTTTTTGTTGTTCTTTAATGTTTGTTTCCTAATAATTCTAAAGCACAAACAGCTGGGGGGAGGGGTAATGGTGAGCTGTGTGGTAGAAGTTGTGATACTGCTCCCTGTGTAATTTGCTGGTGTGAAATAGGAAAGGTTGGATTTGGTCAGCAGCCAGTGCGTGCTCCGGTGGTCAAGAAGGCCACCAGCATCCTGGCTTGGATCAGCAGTGGTGTGGCCAGCAGGAGTGGGACAGGGATTGTGCTCCTGTACTGGGCACTGGTGGGGCCACACCTTGACTAGTGGGTTCCATTTTTGGGCTCCTCACTCCAAGAAGGACACTGAGGGACTGGAGCAGGTCCAGAGAAGGGCAGTGAAGCTGGTGAAGGGTCTAGTGAGGAGCAACTGAGGGAACTGGGATGTTCAGCCTGAAGAAAAGAAGGCTGAGGGGAGACCTCCTGGCTCTGTGCAGCAAACTGAAAGGAGGCTGGAGCCAGGTGGGAGTTGGTCTCTTCTCCCGAGGAGTAAGTGGCAGGGCAAAAGAAATGGCCTCACATTGCACTAGGGAAGGTTTATCTTGGACATGAGGAGCAATTCCTTCCCCTGAAGTGTTCTCAAGTCCTGGAACAGGCTGACCAAGGCAGTGGTAGAGTCCCCATCCTTGGAGGGGTTTGAGAGCTGCTCAGGCGTGGTGCCGAAGGACATGGTTTAGCAGCAGACTTGGTAGTGTTTGGTTAATGATTGGAGTCAATGATCTTAAAGGTCTTTTCTGGATTAAACCATTCCATGTTTCTGTGGTTTACAGAAGCTGCATTATGGTTTCTAGCCATAGAACTGAAGAGCAAAACTTACTTCTGAGCAGTATCTTGCATATTTTGCTGCAAGTTTCCAAGGTCCCATAGCACTGGGGTAGCTTTCCTCAAGATATTGTGGCTTATTTAGATAAATTTTCAGGGTTTGTTTTCTTTGTTCTATTGCAACTGATGATAAGCCTTGGAGGCATTATAGTAGCAAAATGTTTTAATGGGGTGGAAGCTGCTAAGGGAAAAGAGTTATTAGTAAATTTTCTTTTGTATTTTTAATTAGCCATTAGATTATGTCTTCTGAGAAGTGAATTGGAGAATTTTGTGATGGTATTTGGAAAAGCTTTGGGAGCCAGTGGGGAAGTGGCAATCAAAAGGTGATAGTGTGGGGGAAGAGATCATAAGGAATTGGAATCTAAAGGAAATATACCAGAATTGTTTTTTGTGGGGTGTTTCTAGTTCAGTCTGTAAACCCTATCAATTTTGTTTCAATAGTATAAGAAACAAACAAAAATGATGAGAACCAAATGGAGAGGTTCCCAAAAAGGGCAGCCAAGGTAGATAGATCCATAGAAAGAGTGAAGGAATGGTGTGGTTGGTTTAGTCTGGAGTAGAGAGCTGAATGGCTCAGCCAGCCATGGTCTTCTGGAGTAAGAGATAAATGGGACAGACAGCCATAGTCTTCAAACATGGTGAAGGCTGCCTAAGGAGAGGAAAGGAGACAGGGCAAAAAGCCTTGTACTGAAATTGCTGGGGAGGGGAAGCAACACCAACTGAAGCAGAAGTTAGGCAATTCATCTGCAGGGACCACTTTGGATACCTAGCCTTAGAGCAGGTGAGTGTCTGGACTGGCCAGCAGTCCGTGGAGCTTTACCATGTTAACACAGAATGGGATCCTCTGGAGATCATCCACCCCAACCCCCTGCTCAAGCAGGGGCACCCACAGTAGCTTGCCCAGGATCACAATGGCCAGGTGGGTTTAGAATCTCTCTAGAGACTCCATAACCTCTCTGGGCAGCCTGCTCCAGGGCTTCAGCACCCTCACCAAAGATTTTTTTCCTCCTGTTCAGATGGAACCTCCTGGGTTCCAGTTTGCACCCATTGCCCCTTGTCCTGTCAGTGGGCACTAGTGGCAAGAGTCTGGCCCCATCCTTTTGACCCCTGCCCTTTAGACATAGCTAAACATTGCTCAGCTCTGCTCTCAGTTCTCTCAATTCCTATGTTTGTTCATTCTGTGAAGATAACTTCCCACCTTCCAGAAGGGACTGGGAAGCTGTGAGGAGTGATGGGTGGCTGCTGTAAGCATGTAGCTGTGCTGCTGTAAATAAAGATGCAGTGTTTCAGCAAGATGGCATTGAAAGAATTTTAATCCTCTTTTGACATGGAGCTGTTGCTGATTTTCTGAGGGGGGAGATTGCTGTTTGAGTGCGTTCCCAGAGGAGCTGGGTGGTGCACACAGATGCAGGTTGGCCCACACAGGTTGCCAAAGGGTGATCCAGATGTGTGTTGGTATCATGGTGCCCATTTCTGGAATGAAGATGTGTTGAACTGGGAGCTTCCCCTCCTCCTAGTGACTGCTGCTGAAGAGGGCAAGGGGCTTCAGAGGAGTAGTGGTTCTTGATATTTTCTTTTTTTGGCACCTCCTCAGACTCTGCTTTTCACTGCCAGAGTCCTTCCTACAGGTGAGAATTCAGCCTGCAGTGGTATTAATTTTTTTCTTTATATACATGCATGTTCAACGAGGGCAAGTGTAGGGTCCTGCACCTGGGGAGAAACAGCCCTCTGCACCAGTACAGGTGAGGGGTGACCTGCTGGAAAGCAGCTCCAAGGAGAAGGACCTGGGAGTGCTGGTGGATGATATGTTCCCCATTAGCCAGCAATGTGTCCTTGTGGCCAAGAAGGCTAAGTGGGCTCTTGGAGTGCAATGAAAAGACTGTGGCCAGCAGGTCAAGGGAAGATCTCCTCCCCCTCTGCTGACCTAGTGAGGCCACAACTGGAGTGCTGGGTCCAGTTATGGGCTCCCAGTTCAAGAGAGACAGAGAACTACAGGAGAGAGTCTGGAAGAGAAAACAAAAATGCTGAGGATCCTGGAGCAGCCCTGTGAGGAGGAAAGAATGAGAGCCCTGGGGCTGTTGAGCCTGGAGAAGAGCAGCCCCAGAGGGGATGTGATCAGTGCTCAGCAAGAGCTAAAGGGGGCGGGGGCACAAGAATGGGGCCAGACTCTTCTCAGTGGTGCCCAGACAAGGGGCAACAGGCACAAACTGGAACCCAGGAGGTTCCATCTGAACAGGAGGAGAAAATTCTTTGGTGAGGGTGCTGGAGCCCTGGAGCAGGCTGCCTGGAGAGGTTGTGAAGTCTCCTTGTCTGGAGAGATTCCAGAGCCACCTGGCCATTGTGATCCTGGGCAAGCTGCTGTGGGTGCCCCTGCTTTAGCAGAGGGATTAGCCTGGGTGATCTCCAGAGGTCCCTTCCAACCCCCACCATGCTGGCACTCTGTGGATCTATCAATCCATGCCTTGATTCTGTTCTGAGCTCTTACTTCTCACAGCAATGCTGCAACCTCCTGTTCTGGGGGATTCTTTGGCTTTTAATGTGAAAACCTTTGGGAGCTGCAGCCACACAGAATGCCTGGGCAGAAGCTGGTCATCTCTCTCCATTCTGGCTGTGGGAGCAGTGTCCCTCAGCACAGGGGCAGCCTGTGTCCCTGGCAGGTAGATGGGACAGCCCAGGTCAGTGTTCTCCAGGCTTGTTTTTCAGGCTGTTTTGTCTTTCTGTGCTTATCTGTGTTTGCCTTGGCCGGCGGAACCCCATCCCACTGCAGCCGGCCAAGCCTCGCTGCGCAGCACTCGTGCCCCTCCTCTGAAGGTGGTTCTGTTGTGGGTACACTTCTTTGATAAGCTTTTGTGATTAGTTCTAGTGTTTGTTGTTGGAATTTATTGGGCTCTGCTCTGCAAGCCATGCCATAACATCTCCAGGTTTGCTTAGCTGGTAACTGCACTCCTGCTGTTTAAACTTGCAAAACCAAGCAGCCATAACTCTTTGAGACGGTTTTTGTGAGAGCTGTTCTTTTTGTGTGTGTACTCTCCAAACTTATGTTGCAAAGAGTAAGAGGAAGGGGAAAAAAACCCAGGTGATTTGGGTGAACATGTGAGCCAGGAATAGTGAAAGATTAATTTCCTCTTTGGCTTGGTGTACACCACCACATGTGTATCATGAAATGTTCTCAAATATTTTCTCCTCTTATTTCTGTTCTTATCTGCCAGTAAAATTCTCTAGGCTTGCTGATTGATAAGCAGGTATCAATGGACCTGTATCAAAGATTAAGAAAATAAACTTGATGTTTTGATTGAGTCAGAGTTGGCAAGTGCTTAGAGAATCACAGAATGATCGGGGTTGGAGGGGATCTAGAGATCATCCAGTCCAACCCCCCCTGCCAAAACAGGGCCCACTAGGGCAGGCCACACAGGAACACGTGTCTCCCACATTTTGAAAGTCTCCCAAGAAGCAGGCTCCACAACCTCTCTGGGCAGCCTGCTCCAGGGCTTCAGCATCCTCACAGCAAAGAAGTGTCTCCTCATGTTGAGGTGGAACCTTCTGTGTTCCAGCTTGTACCTGTTGTTCCTTGTCCTATCACTGGGCACCACTGGAAAGAGCCTGGCAGCTTCATCTTGACACCCACCCCTCAGATATCTATACACATTAATAAGATACTCTCTCAGCCTTCTCTTCAGACTGAATAGCCACAGGTCTCTCAGTCTTCCCTCATAGGAGAGATGTTCAAGTCCCTCTATCATCCTCGTAGCCTCTGTTGGACTCTTTTCAGAAGATCCCTGCTCTTGAACTGGGAGCCCAAAATGGGACACAGTATTCTGGGTGTGGTCTCACCAGGGAAGGGCAGAGGGGGAGGAGAAACAATCCATGATGTGATTCATGTGATGGAAACAATCTGTGTGTGAGAGGAGGTTCTCTGAGGTGGGTGAGCCTGATGGTCTTATTGGTACTGTTTCAGCCTTAATGTCCCTCTTGGCTATGAGGGAAGACATCAAATGATTCAATATCATGTCAGCAGTTCTCTCCTTGCAGTTATCTACAGGGAGACTAAATAAAAATACCTTAGGAAAAAAGCCATGTGACTAAGATGAAAATATATTTAGGGGAGGATCACTTCAAGGGCTGTTTTTAGGTGCCTAAAACTTGAGACTGTCTCACCTCAGACCCAGTTTGGTTTTATATGGTGCTTTAATTGGTCTGGTGTTTGGGGGTTTTTTGGGGTTCTTTTTGTTTGTTTCTTTGGTTTAAAAAAAAATTAAATCTGGTTATTTTCATGATCAGGAAAATTGTTGCCTTGCAGTGCTGTATTTTCAGTGGTTTCAGGAAGTTTTAGAGGATTGCATTGTTCATGTTGGATAAAGAATGAACAGAATGGATAGAGGGCAGCCCTGTGGAGAAGGATTTAGGGGTGCTGGGGAGTGCAAAGCTGGCCATGAGCAATCACTGTACACTGCTAGGGCAGCAGGGGCAGGGAGGAGATTCTGCCCCTGTGCTGTGCTCTGCTGAGTCCTGCCTGCAGCGCTGGGGCCAGCTCTGGTGTCCTCAGCCCAGCACAGACAGGGACTTGTTTGAGCAGGGCCAGAGGAGGCCACAGCAATGATGCAAGGATGGAAGCCCTCTGCTGTGAGGCCAGGCTGAGAGAGTTGGGGCTGTTCAGCCTGGAGAAGGCTTCAGGGAGACCTTCAGGGCTACAGGAGAGCTGGAGAGGGACTTTCAACAAAGCCATGTAGTAAGAGAATGAGGGGTAATGGCTTCAAGCTTGAAGAAGCTTGGCTGAGATTAGACATTAGGATGAAATTCTTCCCCATGAAGGTGGTGAGGCGATGGAACAGGTTGCCCAGATAAATTGTGGAGGCTCCAATCCTGGAAGTATTGAAAGCCTGAAATGTTGATGGGGCCTTGAGCAGCCTGGTCTAGGAAGAGGTGTCCCTGCCCCTTGCACAGGGGTTGGAGCTAGATGATCTTGACAGTCCCTTCCAACCCAACCTGTTCTACCATTCTGTGATACTAATCAGTTTAAAGTGTCTCTCTTACCTTTGCATCTATATTATCAGTTTTTCTGTCCTAGATTTTCTAGTTCAGTTGGAGAGAGCTGAGGTTGGTGTGGCAAGGCTGCCAGCATGGCTTTGTACCCAGTTTCCTCAATAATTTGTTCTCCTTTTGAGTTTGCAACCCAAGTCTTTGATTTGGTTTAGTTCAAGTCTAAGGTAACGGTGCCAGATCTAATTATTTAAATTTCCCATTGTAATCTCCTTACAACTTGAACATTCCTACAGCATGGGGCTTTCACAAGTCCTGAACTTGTCCAGGCTGTACCTTGCATTTAATTTGCAGTTGCAGTGGGAGCTGTGTCATGATCTATCCAGCTACAGGTTGTAGAAACCAAGTGTTAAGCTCAGCCCGGGAGCTGTTTCTGTAGAAAGCAAGCTGTGTTGAGCAATGTGAAGCCCTTATTTAGTACCATAGTTCCAAGAGCCACTGGTGGCCTTTTTTCTCTAGTCTCATGTGGGATTGATGTAGTTGGGATAGACTGAAGGTTTAGTCCAATAAGCTAAGTCTTGCCTTTTGATGGAGACATATGTATTAATTTATCCAGTTGCCAAATGTACTTTCTTCCCCATTGCTGGAGCTGGACATTATTTACTAAAGGATAGGAGACTGCCCACACCACCCCAGCTGCTGCTGGCCATGGCCACGGTGCCTTTCTTCACAGGATCTTCCATTGCAGGGAGTTAGGTGTGTCCTGTTAACATTCTGCAGTTCTCCCATATCCATAGCCTTGTGCAAATAGCTAACCAGCTAAACTGCATCCCTGTAAATCACCCTCCAGGCTTCGTCTTCCTGCTCCTCAAGCTGTAGAGGGATATCCCTAGACAGCAGAGTCCCTGCCCAGGAATAGTACAGCAGCAGCTGCTGCTGCTGGCTTGCTCTCTGGCTTTCCTCCCCTTTCTTTGCCAGGTCTCCTCCTCTCCTCCTATTAGTGTAACTTTTATTCAAATTAAATTAAGGAAGCACAAGGGAACATGCATACATTTTAAGAGGCTGGTTCTTTTCTGCTTGTGCAGTGTTTAAGTGCTTCTTGGAGTTTGTCTCCATTTAGCTCTTGCTTATTTTCAGGAGGGGGGCAGAAGCAAGCTAGACGATTTCAAGTAGGGGAGGTAATGAGGCTTTGCTGCTTGTAATTGATGCAGTGTTCAGATGGCTGCGTGGTTTCTTGGCCTTGCCCCTCTATCTAGATTAGAACTGGTGCATTTCCAATTACCATTTGGAAAATTTGCTTTACCTTCTTTAGTAAAATCTTAGAACTGTTTTCCCTCCCTGCCTCCAGCTTCTTTATTTCCATGTCCCTTCCCTTCCTTCCAGTCCTTTTTTCCAGATTTCCTCTCTGAAGCCACAAGAAAGGACTGGTTCAGTGTTTGGTGCAAATGAAGGAGTGAAAAGCTGAAGCAAAGGGAGAAAATGAAGCAATGGGAGTCCCTAGCTGGAAACCTGTGCAGCAGATCTGTTGATGGACAGGAATACCTTGCTGGTCTGCAGCAGATCTGCTACCAGAGTTTCCTACTTCCTCTGGCCTCTCATTTTCCTCCTTGCAGTTGTCCAGTTAATGTGCCCATCAGGATGGGATTCCCAAAGAAACAGCCAAAAACTTGACTGAAAAGAGGCATTCTTTTAATTTTATATGGGATGAGATCTGGAATATTCCACAGTCTTGGAGCTGCTGGACTGGCGTTGAGTCTCCAGGCCATTCATTCTCCAAAACCTGTTCTAGCTGCCTTTAGTAACCTGAAAATGTAAAGATGCAAATGGCAGAAAACAGATGGAGCAGCTGAGCCCCTGGGTGGGTGGGTGGGGGTTCCTTTGAAAGCAAGGAGCCTGATTCAGGTGGTCTGTGAAGCGTTCTTCAACCTTCCTCGATCCAAGCTGCTTCTTTCCACTCGGGATTTATGTGATTTACAGTAAGCAACCTGGGGAGCAAATAATGCAATAATCTAACTAGAGCATCTCTTCTGCACTTGAAAATTTAAGGGCAACAAAGTTGGTGAAGGGTCTGGAGAATAGGTCTGGTGAGGAGCAGCTGAGAGAACTGGGGTGGTTTAGCCTGGAGAAAATGAGGCTGAGGGGAGATCTCATTGCTCTCTACAACTCCCTGAAAGGAGGTCGGACCCAGGTGGAGGTTGGTCTCTTCTCCCACAGAACAAATGAGAGAATGAGAGGAAATGGCCTGAAATTGTGCTGGGGTGGTTCAGATTGGAGATGAGGAAAACTTTCTTTGCTGCGAGAGTGGTCAGGCATTGAAACAGGCTGCCCTGGGAGGTGGTGGAGTCACCATCCCTGGAGGTGTTCAAGGGACGTGTGGACATGGCACTTGGGAACATGGTTTAATGGCCATGGTGGTCCTAGTTTGACATTTGGACTCAATGATCGTAGACGTCTTTTTTCAACTGAAACAATTCTATGGTTCTATGAGTTCTAGGAAGGGAAGAATTGGGAATGCCTATGGGAAGCACAGCTTGCCTGGGGCTCATAGTGCTGTTTGATTGAAGATGGGGTGCTCCCTGCTTTCCTCCGGCATAGACCACAACCACCAGCTATGGGCCATAAAAGGAAGCAGCATTTCTTGTCAAAATACAGCTGCCCAATGCCTTTGCTTTCTGGGAAAGATGTCCAGTAACTGCTGAGACAGCTTGTGAGGTGCAGATAAACATTTACTTGCTCTTAACCAGAACTGTTGGCTTTTCAGAGCCCAGGGGGCAGGGGGATCACATCATGCTGCCGACTGATGAATGGTCGCCGTGCAAAGCTTAGACAGAGGTTTAAAGTTCAAACCAGTTTGCTTTGCTTTCAAAAAAAAAAAAAAAGGCTTTTATTTTATCAGGAGGAATAGAGCAAACAAGCTCATTATTTGGCATAATCATGAATCTTTGCATTAAGCTCAATTTTGGGAGAAAAGGTAGCAAAGGTTTGTTTTCCTCACAGTTTAATGTGAATGATTTTATAATGCTTTTCCTTATTGCTCTGAGACTTTTACGTTTCTATGAGCTCTTTAAATGATGCAAGAAAGTGCTCTGTTGGCATAATGTAAACTGAGTGAGTGGAAAAGTAAATATTTAAGGTTGACATATCGGAGTATAAATAGCGGTTACTGTGTGTAATGTTTCAATTGTAAAACTATTTGGAGGGCTCTGGTAGGCTGCACCACGGCTCCTTGAAATGGGGGGGTTTAAAATCACAGAATAGAATCAGAGTCCTTTTGATTGGAAAGAGCATTGAGTTCAACCATTCTCTAACTCTGCCAAGGCTGGGGCTAAACCATGTCCCTCAGCACCACATCTCTGCCTCTCTGAAACACCTCCAGGGATAGCTATTCAACCACCTCCCTGGGGAGCCTGTTCCAGTGGCTGAGAACACTTCCAGTGAAGAATTTTCTTTTAATAACCAACCTAAACCTCCCCATGTGCAACTTGAGGCCATTTCTTGTTCTCCTATTGCATGCTACTAGGGAGAAAAGTCCAACAGCCCCCTCACTACCACTTCCTTTCAGAGAGTTGTAAAGAGTTCAAATTTACCCCAAGCTGAATTAATATTTTGGAAAGTAGAGCTAGAATTGGTCACTAACACATCTCGGTTATCTGTGGTGCCTCAGATTCCTGATGTGTTTGTCGCTGCTCACCTGAGAAGGTCTGTTGTCAGCAGACACAAATGTACAGTCAGTGAGGTTTATCATTCCCAGAGGTGCATCCATATTCCAGGCTGGATTTGGAGCTGTTTAATCCAAAACTAAAGAAGGTGGTTAGGCAGCAGGAGCTCGCTTCATCAGGTACCAGCGGTGGGTCAGCTGAAAGCCCAGGTTGCTGGGTGGGCAGCACTCACTGGGGAAGCTGCTTTGGGGGAACACTGGTGGTGCTCGTTATGGATCATGCTAGTTAATTATCACATCTCCCCAGGCAAGCAGAGTTTGGGTTTTCTCCCTCATTGGAACCTGATCTTTAGCACTCGTGTTTTGCAAGAACGAGGTATTGTACCTTGAAGTACCTTGTCCTAGAGCCTCACTTGAGGGACTCTTCTCTGGATTTCTCACTCTGACGGATTGAAGAAGATCCCAAGTGTTGCTTCAGCATAGTTCTTGTCTTTAGCAGTAATTACACAAGCTTTACTGTATCCTATCTGTGTCATTAAGACTGGCTGGCTTCCATGTGGGCACAAAACCAGCGAGATGAAAGCTTTTAGCATGCCTTGACATTGCACAACAGCTGTACGCTACTTGCAGCTGAAGTTTAGCTCAGCCTAAGCCAACCTGACACTTGAACTTAATGTTTAACTTCAGAACTAATACTAGAGAGGCATCTCTCTGTGGAAAGGAGTTGCTGTGGTAACAGGTAACACTCCTGTGGAATTCCATTGATACCTACAGCTAGAGCTGCTGTAGAAAGTTTGTGCTTTGTATGTAAACTGTGTTTCTACTGAAGGAGTAGTGCGAGAGTGCTCTCTGAATTGCAGCAGCTATAAGCTAGAACCCAGGAGGTTCCATCTGAACAGGAGGAGAAACTTCTTTACTGTGAGGGTGCTGGACACAGTCTGCCCAGAGAGGTTGTGGAGTCTCCCTCTCTGGAGAGCTTCCAAAGGCATCTGCGTACGTTCCTGTGTCGCCTGCCCTGGGTGGTCCTGCTTTGGCCGTGGGTTTGGACTTGATGATCTCTGGAGGTCCCCTCCAACCTCTACCATTCTGTGATTTGAGTTCTTAAAATACTGAGTTGAAAATGCACCAGTCCAGGCTTGGATTGCACTGCAGAATGTGAACACACTGGAGCTTTTCTGAGGGTTTTCTTGCTTTTCTGAAGTGTGGCTTGCTCCAAGCAGATTGATGAGTTTGCCAGTCACAGGCACAGTTCTAAATGTTAATTCTCCTCGTCTCCATGGCTGCTGCTGCTGTCCTTGTCCGCTCACGCCTCCTCTTGTCTGTTCCCTCTCTAATCCTGCCTGCTGGTTCTGAGTCATCCTTTGAAGCTGTGGTTTGGGGACTCCTTCCCAGGACCACGAGCTCTCCCCCAGCGATGTGCTGTGTTGCATTACTTTCTTCAGTAAACTTCCTTTGCTGGCAGCTCATTGCCCCTGGTTCTGCTAACCCACCTGCAGTCTTCATGGTCACTGCTCCAAGTAGCCCCTTACAGGATGACTTTTGCATAGCAATACAGGGACAGCGGCCACGCAACTTCTGGTTCTACCTGACTGTCCTCAAAATGGGTTTATAATATTCATGGTGAGGGTGTTTTTGTGTCACTAGCTAGGCCCAGCAAGAGGGAGTGGAGGATTAAGGATGACTGCTTCCATTTAAGTCACCTGGTTGTCACGGAAGCAGGAGAGGTAACTGAGAACAGCACAAATGTGACCATAGAATCATAGAACTGTTTTGGTTGGAAAAGCCCTCCAAGGTCATCGAGTCCAACCATCAGCCTGACTCCACCATGGCCATGAAACCATGTCCTGAAGTGCCTTGTCCACACATTTCTTGAACACTTCCAGGGACACCCTCATGAAAAGTCCCTCTCCAGCCTTTCTGTAGGCTCCCTTCAGATATTGGAAGGCAGCTCTAAGGTCCCCCCAGAGCCTTCTCTTCTCCAGGCTGAACAACCCCAGCTTTCTCCACCTATCCTCATAGAAGAGGTACTCCAGCCCTTGGTGGAGGTGTTCCAGCTCTGTGTTTCTGTCCCACCTGATGATCTGCTGCAGCTGGTCAATCCTGTCAGTAACTGATTAGCAGTGATCTTCAGGGAGGCTGGCTATGGTATGGTCACATCTTTGAAGATTCCTGCTTTAGGCTTAGTTCCTTTCCATTGCTAAAGCTCTCAGATTTGTAGAGAATCAGCATGTTTAAATGCTGGAGAGAGACACACAGTGTCTCCACAGAGTGGCCAGAAGCTCCTTCCCTGACCTCAAAGCTCAGCAAGGGCCAGCCAGCTTGGTAAGGTGAGAATTGCTGATTTGACTTCCATCAGTGATACGTATTTCTTTATATATGTATTTAGCAGTGTGAGGTGCAGTAAATGAGTGTCATTTATAAAGCTTTAATCCCAACAGGTTTTCCAGGTTGTATGTGGCTAATCCTACCCCACAAGGATACGTTGAGCAAACGCTGAATATCTTTTATTACCTGAGAAACTCCAATTTCTGCTGCAGTTCCAGTCAGGCTGAATCTTCATTTCATCGGTGTGTCACTTAACAACAGATGCTCTGGTGTGTAAAGGCTCCTGAGATGAGCTTTGGCATGTGCTTCCATGGGAGGTGAAATGGTTTGCATGCCTCTAGAATAAACATTTTCAGCAGCCTGTGTTTGGAGTCACGGTAAACAATCGAACATCTTCGCGCTGGCTCCTCTGTGGTCAGCGTGAGCTGTGGCTTTGGAGCAGGCATCCTTGTGATTCACAACTATTGAGCCCTTTTCTAATGACATTTTTTGGTTGTTGTTTTAATACTCCAAAAAAGGGAAAAGATCAAAGTGCAATCTGTTCTTTCCTGCCCTTCTAGATATACAAAACAGCTGCAAAGCACAATCAGCCATTGTAGTGATATGTGCCCCAGGTCTATAAATAGATGTAAAGCTTCAGGCTTGCACTGTGCTGCTGGAGAGGCCAGGGGATTTTCGCTTGGGGTTACCAAACATTCCCTCGCTTGTTTGTGGTTCAGAACCATAATTTCCTAGGCTGCTATATTCCCATTAAATGTGAATTCAAAATGATTTTGCTGTGAAGGCTTTACATGACTTCAGCTTGAGTTTTCTCCTTCCCTGTTTTTGATTTTTTTTTTTTTTTTTTTTTTTTTTTTTTGGTAAAAATTTGTTCCCCCCAATGCTCAAAATTGCTGCCAGTTCCTCAAGGAGACCAATTGAAATAGAACAACTAAATTCTTAATTCAGCAAGGATAAGTGCAGAGTCTTGCACCTGGGGAGGAGTACACCATGCTTCAGGACAGGTGAAGGGCTGACCTGCTGGAGAGTAGCTCCACAGAGAGGAACCTTGAGTCCTGGTTGATCAGAAGTTATTCAGGGGACAGCAGTGTGCCTTGGTGGCCAGGAAGGTCAATAGTATACTTGGGGGCATTAAGAAGAGTGTGGCCAGCAGGTTGAGGGAAGTTCTCCTCCACTTGTTTTCAGTACTAGTCAGACTACACCTGGAATACTGTGTACAGTTCTGGGCTCCCCAGTTAAAGAGGAAGGGCGATCTACTGCAGAGAATACAGCAGAGGGCTATGAGGGTGACTGAGGGACTGGAACATCTCTCTTACACAGAAAAGCTGAGACCTGTGGCTGTTTAGTGTGGAGAAGAGGAATCTGAGAGGAGACCTTATCAAGTCTACAAATAGCTGAAGTGTGGCTATTAGGAGGATAGAGCCAAGGTCTTTTCAGTGATACTCAGTGATAGGATAAGGCGCAGGGGCCATAAATTCAATTTCAACATGAGAAAAAAGTTTTTTACTGTGAGTGTGCTGGATCCCTGGAGCAGGCTGCCCAGAGAGGTTGTGGAGCCTCCTTCTCTGAAGACTTTCAAGACCCTTTGGGATGTATTCTGGTGTGACCTGCCCTAGGTGATCCTGCTCTGGCAGGAGGCTTGGACTGGATGATCTCTGGAGGTCCCTTCCAACCCCTACCATTTCATGATTCTTTACCCAAAGAATATTGCTGTGGTGGGAGTGGGAGGCTTATGGAGATATGTATGAAGAGTGAAAATTGGGAGTCACATTCCATTAAATCATGGTCTGGACTCTCCCTCAACCTGGAAATGTGTAGTGTGGTGCTTGCTAAGAGCTTCGTGTTCTCTTGAACTGGAGAGTAGGCGGCAGGAACGCTGTGCCTCGCTGCGCGAGGGGAGTGAAATCTGCGCAGAGCAGAGCTGCAGAGCTGCCAGAGCTGTTCCCAGCTTCTTTTTTTTTTTTTTTAATTCAATATGCTGCATATTTTTTATTCATCGTGTTCACTGGTACTGAAGAGCTGTTGAGAATGTGAGAGCTCGGGACTTGTTAGATGATGAGAGAAAAATTAGTGTGCTTGGCCGAAGGAAGGTGTTGGAGTAATTCGGGTTTGGAATATCCAGGATGTGGTTGAAGCTGCTGCTGGCAGAGGTGAAGACGACTTGAAACTGCTCATCTCCTTTCTGTGCTCTCTCCTTAAAAGTTCATAGAATGGCTCAGATTGGAAGGGACCTTAGAGACCATCCACTGCAACCTTCCTGCCATGGGCAGGGACACCTTTTAACTAGACTGAGCTGCTGAAGGCCTCATCCAACCTGGCCTTAAACGCTTCCCAGGGAGCGGGGATCCACAGCCTCCCTGGACAACCTGTTCCAGTGCTTCACCACCTTTGCTGGAAAGAACTTCTGCTTAATCTCCATTCCAAATCTCCCCTCTCCCAGCTCAAAGCCATTGTCCCTTGTCCTATCACTTAAAGCCCTTGTCAAAAGTCCCTCCCCAGCTCTCCTTCAGCCCCAAACCTGGGCTCCAAAGGGTTGTAACTAGAGCTTGTTGGTATGAGTCTTCCTAGGTGTAACTTGTCCCCAGAGTATCTTGTCCTGTCACTGTGCACCTCTGAGAAGAGCCTGGCTCTGCTGTTTCATAATTAGTCTTCTTAAAGCTGCTAAACCCCCTCTCTGTCCTCACTCTCTGTGTGCATCAGCCACCAAATCATTGTGGTGGCCCTCCCTGGCATCAATCCACGGTATTGGGTCACACTCCTAGACTGGGGAGCCCCGAACTAGACAGTGCCATCCACAGTGCTCACTGGAATGCCCTCATTGCTGAGGTCCCTCTGCATGCAGCCTGATCTGTCAGCCTATTGACTTCTCCTCACACTCGATGGCATGCTGGGAGTTGTGCTGGAGGCACAGTGTAGGGTGCTGCTCTCATTACACGTTCTGTCACAGATAATAAAGGTGATGAGGAGTCATTGGGGAGGTCAGTGGATTCTTTGTTTTGGACTAGAAGATGCTGTCCTCTGTTTCTTTCTCCAGTAAAAAGAGAAGCGTTTTAGAAGGGTTGGTTTCTCAGGCAGGATCTGTGTTGCACGCTCCTGTCCTTTGGGATCAACATCCTTGCCTAGCACTCATCAGGCGAAAATGGGCTCAGCCTTACTTCAGAACCCAGTGGTTTTATCTGTTTGCATTTGAGAGCAGCAGTTGTTCTGTTTGGTTTTTTTCCAGTGAGCTCTTGCTGGGTTTCTGATGTTGATTCGGGTCCCTTAGCTGAACTCCTGAAATCACCTCGTTATCTCGAACAAAGCATTGCTGTTGTGATAGTCCTCACAACAGTTCCCTCTGTGAGCTGGCAAATCTTTTCCTGGACTTGCTGTACCCTCCAGTAGATAAAGTGGCAATCTAAAAGCAGCACAAGCTCCACACCAAAAGACATTTTTTTAATTATTATTATTTTCCCTCCAGGCTTCTGCACTTTCTGGTTTGCCTAAGAGAGACAGCCCAGCTACCCTGGCTGAGTGCACCACGCTGCTCCAGCTGGAAAGACAAATGCTTTGCTTGTGCTCTGGTGCTAATAGGAGAGCAGACTTAAAATAATCACTTTTCCTCTAAAGCAAACAACTTTTATGCTTCTGACATGAAAGATGAAAAACACACCTCCTTTTACAACCAGAGGCTGCTCCTTGAGACTGTGGCAGCTTCATAAATTCAGGAAAAATAATAATAAAATTGTATATGCTTCAGATGAGAAATTCTGTGCAAGAAACACTCCATGATTGCCATATTCTACATATTCTTGGGACTCTATGAAGAGGACACCCAGCTGTTGTGTAATGCTGCTGGTCAATGGCTGTGACTCAGTGGAGCCCTCCAGTAACTATTACAGAAGTATTTCCTTTCCCAGTTGTAAGTTTATATGCTCTTGTTCCAGTTTCCCAAGTGAACTCTTGCATGAAATTCCAGTGGCCTGGATCAATGAGAAATAAAAATGTCCTTGCTTGGACTGGACAGCTGATGGGAAAAAAACACATTGAGTTAGGGGTTTAGCACAACAAGGCTGTTGGAGGCTGGATTTCGTGCTCTGTGGGGGGAGAATGCTGTGCTCTCTCATTTTCCTGAGAGACATGGATGGAGGTTTCTAGTCTAGGGAACTGTCTCAAGTGGAGCAAAAACTGCAGTGCTGGGGCCTGCTCTGGAGTCCTTAGCACAGGACAGACAAGGGCCTGTTGAAGTGGGGCCAGAGGAGGCCACAGCAATGACATGAGGGCTGGAAGCCCTCTGCTGTGAGGCCAGGCTGAGTTTGGGTTGTTCAGCCTGGAGAAGGCTCCAGGGAGACCTCCTGGTGGCCTTTCAGTGCTTAAAGGGGTTGATCAGCAAGCTGGGGACAGACTTTTGAGCAGGGCCTGTTGTGACAGGATGAGGGGTGATGGTTTGAACTAAAAGAGGAAGATTCAGACTGGAGAGAAGGAAGAAATGTTTGGCACTGAGGGTGGTGAGACTGTCCCAGGTTGCCCAGAAAGGTTGTGGAGAAGATTCTCTGGAGAGATTCCAAACTGACCTGGGCATTGTGATCCTGGACAAGCTGCTGTGGGTGCCCTGCTTTAGCAGAGGGGTTGGACTGGATGATCTCCATGGGTCCCTTCCAACTCCCACCATACTGGAATTCTCTGAATATGTGCACCGAACAGCCTGTGAACTCACCCCTCAGTCATGCACTCTGCTCAAAACCATTTCATGATTTCAGTGTCTTTAATTTGATTCTGTTGGTGGTTTCATTTTGGTTTCCTTGGAGGAAGACACAGCAAACTGCAGGGTGAGTTTAACGCTGCCAGTTCTTCTCTCTGCTCTGCAGCTGCCTTGCTGTGCTGTAGACTCATAGAATGCTAGGGATGGGAAGGGACCTCTGGAGATCCAACCCCCTGCCAAAGAAGGATCACCAGGGGCAGGTCACAGAGGAATGCATCCCTAGATATGCTGTGGCTTCTAAAGCAGCAGGAGCCTGGTTAGCTCAGGATGCAACTAAGGTGTCAGCAGTTGGTTATAAAATGCTTTCTTTACATAAAACATCATCAACAATGGTGAGGGTAACAAAAAGCCTAATCTCTCTTCTCATTCAAACAAGTTCAGAGTGTTTCTTGGATACTTTTGAAAGAAGAATTGCTTTTATCAGATTAAACAGCCCCCATTTTTTATGATGATTAAGCTAAAACCACTGTGATTCATCATATTTCTCAGAAACCTTGATCCCTAACCTCAGGGGAAAAGTAATCCCACAAAATACTTCATTCTTCATTAAGGAATTTTGTTTTTGAATGTTCAGATCTTCAAATAAATCGGGAAGGGCTATGTTAGATGAATGATTGGTAGAACTACAGAGAAATTGGACTGCCCCTTCTGATTCTAAGAGGGTTCTGATGGCAGGAGCAGCAGCAGAGAAGCAAGTGTAGAGGGTGGGGAAAGATTTAGCCTTTGTTGGCTTTCTTTCAGTTTTGCCAAGAGCCTTTTAGGGTTGGGGGGGGATGAGCTGTTTCTTTTGTGTCTGTGCTTTTACAAGGGTTGAAAGGGACCTCGAAAGATCATCTAATCCAGCCTCCCTGCCAGACCAGCATCACCCAGAGTAGGTCACACAGGAACACATCCAGCTGCGTTTTGAATGTCTCCAGAGAAGGGGACCCTACAACCTCTCTGGACAGCCTGCTCCAGGGCTGTCACCCTCACAGTGATTTTTAGTTTCTGGGTTGATTTTAAGTATTCTTTTTTTACAGGTATGGCTTCAGTACAGGTGTAGTTTTCACATCTGAAGACCTGAAATGTGATCTTTATTTTTTCCTGGTGTCAAAGTGGCTAAGAATAGTTCCACGTCTAAACAAGGAGGGATTTAAGTTCCCCCCGTGCAGCACACCAGCACAAAGCCCAAAAATCGACCTGGGAGGACTGATCCCCCTCATTTCCATAGGTACCTTGCAGGGCTGCTTCCATCTGCTGTAGCATCCTTTGCAGAGAGGCTGGAGACCTTCAAGCTCTGTGTGCTGATTTCAGGGTTTAACTCTCTGCCTGAAGGTGCCTGGGCACTAGAAGGTGGGGGATGATGCAGGAATTTGCATGGACTAAAGTCAGTTTTCATAACAGAAACTTTCTGTTGATTAAACCTGTTAGATGCCATCATTTAACCATAAGAAAACCTTTCATGAGAAGAACTTTTCCTCTGTTTCTTTCCAAAATGTGAAGTATTTGACATACCCTGAAGCTACTGTCAACAGATTACTCAGGATTGTTAGCGACCTAGCATGCAAGCGTAGTAGAAGCTTTATTTATAGTGGATTTTGTGTAGATACAAGATGTCTCTTCCTAAGAGCTAGGAAAGTGGCTGAATCACTTCAGCAGTCGATTAACTCCAGCAGATAGTGGGCCACCATTTCCTGGGTTTGGTTTGTTGAGAGGAGATGAGTTTCCATAGTGAACCATCTATTTATACCAGCTCGGAGCCCACTGATTTTTCACCCCGGTTGTTGTTGCATTCCAGACACATTCCTGTACTCCCCAGTAATAACTTTGAGCTTGAGGGAAGTTTGAAATGTAATCAGCTAGTTATTAGCATGAAGTCTGAGAATGTTTTTTGGAAAAGATGAAAAAATCAGGTCTGGGCAGTGAGCTGATGGAGGAGCTGCTTGTTGGGGGTCTTGCTTTGGTATGAAGCAGGCTGCTAGGTTTGGAGCAAATACAGAGGAAAATAGTAGCTAATTTATGGAATATTCAGACCTAGGACCAACAAAAATGCTGGTGGTTGGTTTGCCTTTTTTTTTTCTTTTCATTTTTTACCCATGTCTGGTTTATGTCACTTGAGGCACTGAGTGGCTCAAGAGCAGTGTGGAGGAGAAGGACTTGGGGTGTCAAGTTGATGATAAACTCTCCATAAGCCAGCAGTGTTTGCTGGCAGCCCAGAAGGCAGCTGTGTGCTGGGCTGCATCCAAAGCAGGGAGAGCAGCGGGACGGGGGAGGGGATTCTGCCCCTCTGCTCTGCTGAGTCCCAACCTCCATCTTTGCCCTGGGGTGGGGGACAGGTGGCATCTGGCATCCAGACATCACAAGAGCTGTTCTGTCTTTGAGGGGCTGCTCCACATGGCTGTCTCCATGGTGGGTTTAGTGCTGTGTCTCAGGTAAAAAGGATCCATAATGTGGGTCTGACCTGGAGTCCCAAACTGGCTGTCTTGTGAAGAGGAAGGGGAAAGTTCATGTGTCATGTTGGGACTAGAAGTTGCCTGAATGTTAGCCATGGAGGAAATGGAAGGAAATTCAGAGACATTTTGACTGTGTGAATAAACAGTTCTGGAAAGATTCAATTTTTAACTTTGGTTTGGGACTTTCAAATTCTTTGTGTCTTGGGGAGGGACTGTTTGTTTATACATCTTACTGAAGGAGGGGAAATAAACTGAGAAGATAGCTGTTCTCTCAAATTAATCTTTCTTTTGTGCCCCAGACACTGCAAATACCCTGTGGTTGGCCTTTGCCCATTAAGAGCACCACTGTACAGTTATGCATACTTAGGTGGTGGCTGCACTCAGGAATTTCTCCTTCACCACCTCACTGGTGTTTACACTACTGCTCTATATTGTTATGCTGAAGTGCCTCCTGCAGCAGTTTTATTTGCATTAGTTTTATTTTTCAGTACTGCATCAGTAACCATTTAAAGCTGTCGACCACATGTAAACAAGCGGTGCCCAGGTCCTGAATAACAACCCAGCTCACGGCAGCTGCCTGCTTGGATTGCACGGGGCACAGAGCCAGGGGAGCTGTGAACTGGCTGAACCCCACAGGACAACATCAGCTCTCCTTATCTGCTTGCTTGTAGCAGATAGATATTTGAAGGGTTGCCATCAGTAGCCGTGCAGGCAGTGGGGCTGCTGGATTGCTGTGGTGAAATATTCTGGCTCAGATCCAGGCTGTCTGCCACGTGAGGAGCAACATCTTTGGTGGTGAGCACTATGTAGCTTTTTGGTTCTGACTGAAGAACTAAGTGCAAGGCCCTACACTTAGGTTGAGACAATCCCAAGCACCAATCCAGGCTGGGTGAGGAGTGGCTCAAGAGCAGTCTGGAGGAGAGGGACTTGAGGGTGTCAGCTGATGACAAACTCCCCACGGGCCAGCAATGGTTGCTGGCAGCGCAGAAGGCAGCCATGTGCTGGGCTGCATCAGGACAAACAAGGGAGGTGATTCTGCCCCTCTGCTCTGCACCTGCAGTACTGCATCCAGTTCTGCTGCTCCAAAAACAAGAAGGACGTGGAACTGTTGGAGTGGGTCCAGAGGAGGCCACAAAGATGATCAAAGGGCTGGAGAACCTCCCCTGTGAAGACAGCCTGGGAGAGTTGGGGCTGTTCAGCCTGGAGAAGGGGAAGCTCTGGGGAGACTTTAGAGCAGCCTTTCAGTATCTGAAGGGGGCTGTGGGAGAGCTGAGGAGGGACTTTTGACAGGGATGTGGCAGGACAAGGGGCAGTGGCTTTCAGCCGGAAGAGGAGAGATTGAGACTGGAGATCAGGAAGAAATTCTTTCCACAGAGGGTGGTGAGACACTGGAACAGGTTGTCCAGGGAGGCTGTGGTTGTCCCCTCCCTGGAGGTTTTCAAGGTCAGGTCAGATGGGGCCATGAGCAACCTGGTCTAGTGGAAGGTGTCCCTACCCATGGCACAGGGGGGCTGGAGCTGTATAGCCTTGAAGGTCCCTTTCAACCCAAACCATTCTGTGACTCTATGAATAACAGGGCTTGGTTGAGGGAAAAAAACCCAGTGATTATTAAGTGATTTAACAAAATGTATTTAACAGGCACTTGATGTAAACATTAATGCAGGTGAAGAAATGATGACATTTTCTTTTACTTTGGTAGAGAAGTGATTTAAAAAATGATTATCCTCTTATTTTTAATGCAAGACTTATCTATGATATGCAAATTTGCTTCTTCAGTTTGATGCCTTCAGGACAAATCTTTTCTGTTCTCTGATTATGACTTGGGCTAATCAGGTTAATGAAGTGTGACTGGAGGTAACCTTAGGAAATGTGCTCTGGTGAAATTTCACAAACTATTTTCTGTTGAATATCTCTGTCTCCTTTTTGATTCAGTATGTAGGGTTCCTGGCAAAGTGTCATTTACTAAGATGCCCCAACCTGCTATTAAGATGCTTCAGTGCAAATAAGCAGGGGTGGAGAAAAGCTGGCCAAAGTTTGTAGGGAAGCTGAAGAGCAGAACCAGTAGTTTGCATTTCCCAAACAATTCCTTCTATTCATAGAATCCTAGAGTGGATCAGGTTGGAAAGGTCCTCAGAGATCATCTACTCCAATGTCTCCATCATGGGCAGGGATGCCTCACAGCTAGACTTGGCTGCTCAAGGCAACATCCAACCTGACCTTGAACACCCCCAGGGAGGAGGCATCCACAACCTCCCTGGGCAACCTATTCCAGAGTCTCACCATTCTTGTACTGAAGAACTTCTTGCTAAGATCCAGTCTAACCCTACTCTCCCTCAGCCTAAAACCATTCCCCCATGTCCTATTGCTAGGACCTTATGAAAGGTCCTTCTCCAGCCTTCCTGTAGGATCCCTTCAGGTATTGGAAGACGGCTCTAAGGTTCCCCCCAGAGTCTTCTCCTCTCCAGGCTGAACAACCCCAGCTCCCTCAGCCTGTCCTCATGGCAGAGGTGCTTTTTTATTATTATTATGTAACTGCTTTTTAGCAGTGACCGACTAAAAGAAATACACAGAGATAAAGGGAGTTGGAAGGGACCTCTGGAGAACATCCAGTCCAAACCCCGTGCTAAATAGGGGCACCCACAGCAGCTTGCCCAGAATCACAATGTCCAGCTGGGTTTGGAATCTCTCCAGAGAAGGAGACTCCCAAAACGTCTCTGGGCAGCCTGCTCCTGGGTGCCAGCACCCTCACACCAAACAAGTTTCTCCTCCTGTTCAGGTGGAACCTCCTGGGTTCCAGTTTGTGCCTGTTGCCCCTTGTCCTGTCCCTGGGCACCCCTGACAAGAGTCTGGCCCCATGGTCTTGCCCCTAGCCTTCAGCTCTTACTGAGCCTTGATTGGATCCCCTCTCAGGCTGTTTTTCTCTGGGCTCAGCAGCCCCAGGGCTCTCAGCCTTTCCTCCTCACAGAGGTGCTTCAGGTCCCTCAGCATCTTTGTGGCCCTCCATGGACTCTCTTCAGTAGTTCCATCATTTTCTCAAACTGGGGAGCCTAGAACTAGACCTGCTGTGGCCTCCTAGAGGAGAACCTCCCTTGAGCTGCTGGCCAAACTTTTCTTCAGGCATCCCAGGAGACAGCTGGCCTTCTATACCCTGAGGACATATTTCTGGCTCATAGCTAACCAGTTCCCCATGTGGAGCTCACCAGTGCTGTGGCAGGGGTTTAGGTTTAGTGGCTGGTAATGAGTGGTGCACTCACACAGCTCTGGGGACATAATTAGCTGTAGGATTGCCTTGGCTTAAACAAAATGCTGATGGAGCATGTGGACTGCAGGCTACCTGCACTATGCAAGAGGGAAGGAATTTGCCTGATTGTGGCCCTGTCAACACAGAGAGATTGCAGCAGTGTAAGAAAAGAGGCTGCTGAAGTCTTGTTTGAATTGGCTTGGGCCCTTGTCTGGATTCTATTAAAAAAATCTTAAGTACTGGGAGCTACAACAGCTTACCCTGCTACCAAAGGCTGAACAGGCTCCAGTTTCATCAGACTATTGTTGTTCAGTGGAGTCCTCCTGTGCATCCTGCATGCTCCCTCTTCATCATCTCCAAAATACCCATCACAGACAGAAGTGGCATCGTCTGCTTCCAAGTGAAATGGCCCTGGGTGGGCTTTCCAATGAACTTCTAACTGCTTTCGATCTGGCTCTGCCTTTTGAGGTTCAGATGAATAAATTCCCATTCCCAGGAGCCTGGAGCTGACAAAACTTTCATTTAGATCCTCCCTCTGTCTTCAGCTCATGGATTTCTGCCTGTATTCAGCAGAGGCTGGCATGGCCGGCCGTAGTTCTGGAGGTACGGTAGGCAGTATGTGGGCAGGAGGACATGTGATATACAGGATGGCTTTCTGGAATGTTTGTGACTCTGTAAAATTGTCCTGTCTAAGATGAGGAGCAGCTGAGGGAGCTGGGGTTGTTCAGTCTGGAGAAGAGGAGGCTGAGGGGAGACCTCATTGCTCTTTACAACTCCCTAAAGGGAGGTTGTGGCAAGGTAAGGGTTGATCTCTTTTCCCTGAAAGGAGTTTGGAGCACGGTGGGGGTTGGTCTCTTCTCCCTTATAGGTGATAGGACAAGAGAAAATGGCCTCAAGTTGCACCAGGGGAGGTTTAGGGAGTACATTAGGAAAAATTTCTTTGCTGCAGGAGTGGTCAGGCATTGGAACAGGCTGCCCAGGGCGGTGGTGGAGTCGCTGTCCCTGGAGGTGTTCAGGAAATGTGTGGGCATGGCACTTGGGGACGTGGTTTAATGGCCGTGGTGGTCTTAGTTTGACAATTGGACTCAATGATCTTAGAGGTTGTTTCCACCCTATTCTGTGATGGTATAAAATCCTCACCTCTCCATACATCCCTGTTTTGTAATGCTGCTGCTGCTGAAATAGATGGTTTGAAGTCCTTGCCTTGAGCTACCCCCGTGAAGCTTTTCCAGTCGCTTCTTGCCCTCCCACAGTAAAATGTATTTTTAAGTAAGAAACACTTTTTTTGTTTATAATAAAAGGAAGTTTTGGAAGTGTATGATAGATGTCCTCAAAGGGCTGCTGTGCTCTGAGCAATCGGGAATGTCAGAGCTTCCCGCATGTGCAGGTTCCCCGAGGAAATGCTGCCAGCTGCCTGACTGAAAGCTGGGCTTTAAAAGATTGGATGGGAAGCTGCTCCCAAAGGCTTCCTCCCTTGCCTTGCTCACTTCCATTCCCTCACCAGGGCCTGGCCCTGTAAGCACAGGGATGCACACAATGTAAGTGTGCTGCAGAGGAGCTGCTGGGCCTCCATATGTGGAGGGCTGAGCAGAAGTTCAGGCTGGTTATTACCTCAACCATCTGGTATTGAGCCTTGAGGTACTTCCTTGACAATTATGAAAGTTGGGAACTCCCCAAACCCCACATCTGAACCCTACATAAGAAACTGTAAGTAAACCTCTCTCTTTAATGTCTTCCAAAGACTTTACAGCGTTGTCACCTTATCATTTTTGTTAAGGAGCAGTCCCTAGCATGCAAAACAGGCATGTAGTGTAGCTGAAGTGTATTCACATCTGCTTTGCATTGCTGCAGCTGTGCAAAGCAGGCTGGATGTCTCCCTCCCACAGCTCCCAGTTCACAGGGGGTGCACTAGTGAGCAGGGCAGTGCTAGAGAATATACTGGTGCTGGAGTCATTCTGGTTTCATCTCTGCTGAAAGCAGCCCTTTGCTTCTCTGCAGGTCCTGCAGCGCTGACACCTCATTCACAATCCAGGCAGTGAAGCAAATGGTGAATTTCCAAAGGGGCTGTACTCATAGTTAGCTTCAGTGTTTAATTCGTTTTTCTTTAGCTATATTTTCAGAACAGGTATTCTGTAGGAGGAATGTGAAGAATTTGAAGAAGGAGTTTGCCCCCCCCCCCAAAAAAAAGTTGTGCCTCTCTGTGCTTGGCTGACTCTTGTTTTGGCAGCAACACCCTTCAAGAATTTAATTTTCTCTCATAGATTCACAGGCTGCATTGGGTTGGAAGGAACCCTCAAAGGTCATCTTGTCCAATCTGCTTCTGCTGCAGTGAACAGGGACACCTCCAACTAGAGCAGGCAGCCCCAGGCCACATCAGGTCTGATCTCGAATGTTGCCAGGGACAGGGCCTCAACCACGTCCCTGGGCAACCTGTTCCAGTATTTCATCACCTTCACTGTGAAGAGCTTCCTCCTGATGTCCAACCTATATCTTCCCTGCTCTGGTTTCAAACCATTGCCCCTTGCCCTATAACTACAAGCTCTTCTAAACAGTCCCTTTTCAGCCTTCCTGTAGGTCCCCTTGAGGTTTTGAAAGGTTTATCCCTTCCCAGGTGCTAAAATGAACACAGAGAATGAAGGCATAATCAATACCCGATAAAGGAATGCCAAGGAGACAACAGCAGATGCTTTTTCAGACATGGAATTGCATCATGGAATTTGTTTCCCCAAAGGTATTACAGAGACCAAGACTGCAGGAGAGTTTCCAGAAGGACTGAGCAGTGGGAGTAAAAGCCAGACAGGATCTTTACCAGTTAATCCCATCTATCTTAGAGCTGGAATTAGGCCCTCTTCTTGCTTTAAAGGCAGGAACATCACAAACCCTGAGAGAGATAGATGAGGAGCCCTGAGGGTAGTCTTTTACCTTCAACGTGGTACTAAATTTGCTGGACTTCAGGCTTCCCTTGTGGCACACACTATTTCCCCTGGCAAGGCTGAAAAGTCCCAGCTTACCTTTTGACTCAGACCTACTCTTCTTTCCTATTAAGGTGTCAAGCTGTGAGCTGTATGCAGTTAAAGAAAAATTAGTTCAAAGCCCAGCAAGTCCCTGCGGGGAGTAGGCTCCTCTGCCGCTCGCTTGCCATGCCCCCAGCACACGGCCAGCAGCAGAGCTGGTGGAGCAAAAGGTAAATAAGGGCAGTTGTGAACCCCAGGCTGCAGGGAACAGCTTCACTCCTCAGTCTGTCTTTCATTTTGCCAACAGAGTTTAAAAATACCTGTGTAAATATATTCCTGAGCCAAGCCTGATAGCTAGACTTTGTGTCTGAGCTGTTACTTGTTCAGGGTTTTTCTTTATCCCACACAGGTGAGAAGAAGGTGAAAGAGACTGAAGAGGGATAGAGCAGCAGCTTGCATCTTCATTTCTGTCATTTAGCAAGAAGTGCAGTTAGTGGATTTGGGTACAGGGCTCCCCACTTCAGTCTGGCAGATGCTGCACACCAAAATGACACGCACACTGCTGATCAGCATTTTCCAAACCCACTGTTGTCTGAGATTAGCTGCTCAAAAGGGAGTGTTTTGCTAAACAAAAGGGGCATGAGAAACATGCTGGGTTTCCAAAATACAGGAGATGCCTATGGTTCCTCTGGCTCCTTGCAGTTGTGCTTTGGAGATTCTGAAGATAGGTTTGGGCTTTGTTTTGTGTTTCCAGTCTACAAAGTCTGTTTCTTATTATCATTGTTTCTGCCTTCCAGAGACCCAAGATAAGAAGTTGGCTCATAAATTCTGTTTCTAATTTTAGCCACAGGAAATGTTGCTCCATACATCCAGAGTGTTTTCCCAGGTAGGCTGGGTTGTTAGGATCCAGGCAGTTTGGGTTACGCTCTTTTGTTTACCGTGAGCTGGAAGTGGTTTCAACACACTGGAGAGTGGAAGTTGATTCATTGGAAATCCAGCTCTGCCACTCAGAGAAAATTCCCCCCCCCCTTTTGTTTAGTGTGTGAAGTCATCCAATGCAGTCCTGCAGTGGCAGCAAATGTCTGTTGATATAAAAGATAGTGATGTGCTTTCCAAGCTAGATAGCCAAGCTTTGTTTCCAAGCTAGATTGCTGAGATATCTGGAGATAAAAAGCTGAAAGTCAGGACTATGGCAGGACAATCCTTAAGTACTTTCAGGACACTTAAAAAAACACCACATGCAATTTTTTTAAACATCATTCTGTGTAGCCATTTACTTAGCAGAGCAGTGGGATGTGTTGTATGTGCCCTTCCTGGCACTTCCACCACTGTTTTTCAACAAGGATGGATGGGGGGTTTAGATTGTATTAAATCCCAGAATGCCAGCGTGGTGGGGGTTGGAAGAGATGCCTGGAGATCACGCAGTCCAACCTCTCTGCTCAAGCAGGGGCACCCACAGCAGTTTGCTCAGGGTCACAATGGCCAGGGGGTTTGGAATGTCTCCAGGCAAGGAGATTCCACAACCTCTCTGGGCAGCCTGCTCCCGGGTGCCAGCATCCTCACACCAAAAAAGTTTCTCCTCCTGTTCAGGTGGAACCTCCTGGGTTCCAGTTTGTGCCTGATGCCCTTTGTCCTGTCACTGGGCACCACTGACAGGAGTCTGGCCCCATCTTCTTGGCTCCCAATGCTGAGCATTGAGCAGATCTCCTCTCAGGCTGCTCTTCGCCAGCCTCAACTGCCCCAGGTCTCTCAGCTTTTTCTCCTCACAGAGATTCTCCAGGCTCCCCAGATTCATTGTGGCCCTTCACAGACTCTCTCCAGTCGTTGCCCGTCTCTCTTGAGCTGGGGAGCCCAGCATCCATCTGTAGCATCACGAGAGCAGAGGGTAAACATAAAGAGACAAAATACTAAGTTAAGTACTCAGCCCTTTCTCTCAGATCTCTCTGAGGAGTCTCCTTTTTAGTTGGTGTGTCTAGTAGTGTTTAACCACAGCTGCTGATAGTACGTTCATGATATCAGATGAATTCCATTCGGCCCAGTGGGCAGGCTGGGGTGGGCAGTTGTTTCCATTCTTGCTGGAGAAGCTGCTCCTGTAGCAGTTAAATGTCAGGCTATTAGCTCTGCATCCTGGGCATGGTGCCTTGTGGGGATCTGCTAAGGTTCTGCCCTGGAAGCTCTGCACTGTTTGACATGGGCAAGCAGATGTTTGACTGCCTGCCTGTGCCCCTTTGGGAGGGAAGGTCTTGTGAGCCCTTGTGCTGGCAGTGCCCTCTTGGCACAGCCTCAGGCACCACATGGCCTCTGGAGCTGCTTCAGAGAGTCCAGCAGAAATGTATTCATTTAAAAAAAATAATTGTTACTATTTTTTTCCAGTTGCAGACCTGCTGGGCTGCAGCTTTCTCTCCAGGTATTCTAATTACAGTGCAGTCACTTCTTTGATTTAAAAATGCACCTTCAGGCCTTTGCATGCCTGCATTTCTGAAAGCCAAAAAGCCTAAGGTTGAGCTTCAAAGTCAAAGCACACTCAGTGGGTTGTGATGCACAGTAACTGCTGGAGGACTCCTGCCCCCCAGCTGTGACAGTTCAACCGGCTGAAAGATGCCTTACAGGGACATCACAGCCCCTCTGATCATCCTCTTGTGACATCCCACCTCCAATACTCTGTCCAGTTCTGAGGTCCATCATAAGATCACAGAGTTGTTGGAGTGAGTCCCAAGGAAGGCCACAAGGGTGATCCAAGGGCTGGAGCACCTCTGCTATGAGGATAGAATGAGGGAACTAGGGTTCTTCAGCCTGGAGGAGAGAAGATGCCAGGGGGACCTTAAAGCTACAAAGGTGAAGTGATTCCTGTGGAGGAAGGAGCAGGGATATACAGGAGGAGTGGGATTGTGTTGTTATTAAATGAATCAGTAAGGCTGTGAATGAAATACTGCCACCACTTTCTGGTGTCTCTTAGAATCACTGCTGAGAAGGGTTTCAAAAGCACTTGAAGTTTGCTAGATAGAGATGTGAGAAGTCTGACATCTTCAATTTGCTGGAGAGAAAGCAATTTTCCTGTCTGCTGTTATTAGAGGGCTAAAAAGTTTCGATTCCATACAGGTGAAGCATAAAAATTTGAAATGGTAATCCTATTTTGTGAAGGAATTGCTTATCAGTATTCATATTAATCAGCCATCTCTGAGATCTCCTGTAGAAGACTCCCATCTTGAAAAGGTGCAGGGGGGATGCCCTCTACTCATGTAAATCATGAAAGTAAATGAGCTGAAAGGAAGGAAATAAATGAGTTAATTAAGAACCCTAAGGACCAGAACATATTTCTCTCCCTTTTCCCATCCCTTCCCAGAAAGTGACTTCCCACTGATTGCCTGGGATGGTTCTTCTATGCTAAGACAGCTATTGTCAAGGGTGGCAACATCACTTCCAGCCTAACCCAGCTCGGAGCAACCCGGTGGCTGGTGGCAGGGTGCAGGCAGGGTGCAGGCAGGACAGCAGCCCTTGGGCAGGGAGCTCCAGGCTCTGCTTGCACCCTCAACACTGAACTTTCCATTCGCTCCATGACAGCCTGGTTTTCTCACGCTACCAAAACCAGGTTGAGGACTGGGATGTTTATACACAGCTTATTTATACTTCTGTTTATTTTTGGTTGTACAGAAAATAATCTGTGTGTGAGTGCATGCATATGACTTTTTTGGTCATTACTAGGAGTATTTTTTAGTGTTTGGGCTGGTTTTCTGTTTTTATAAGTTCAGAGAAATGCCACTGATAAAGAGAAGAAAGAAGCCAAGTGCAGAAGTTTCCTAAGGTTTCTAAAATTCAGCAGTAGCAGGACTAATAAACCCTCTGTTAAAGGGCTGGGAGCACCTCTGCTATGAGGACAGGCTGAGGGAGCCAGGGTTGTTCAGCCTGGAGAAGAGAAGGCCCCAGGGCGACCCAATAGTTGCCTGCCAGTACCTGAAAGAGGCTGCAAGAAGGCTGCAGAGGGACTGTTTGCATAGGCCTGCAGTGACAGGGCAAGGGGCAATGGTTTGAAATGAGAGGAGAGCAGATTTAGATTGGATGTGAGGAGCAAGTTCTGCACCCTCAAGGTGGTGGAACATTGGTACAGGTTGCCCAGGGAAGTAGTTGAGGCCCCATCCCTGGAGATATTCAAGGTCCGGCTGGTAAAGGCTCTGAGCAACCTGATCTAGTGGAGGATGTCCCTGCTGACTGCAGGGGGATGGACTAGATGACTTTTGGATGTCCCTTCCAACCCAAACCATTCTACGATTCTAAGATCCTGTCAAAAATACACTTCTCCAACAGGACCATGTCAATATTTAAGCTGGTTGAATTCGAGAAGGGAGTGGTTTGGCTCAGTTACTTTTTTTATAATGCTTACAGATTTTCAGAGCTTGGAGACAAGTGAAGGACATGTGTTTCTTAAAGATACACCATGGAGCTTATGGTTTTTTTTTTTTTTCCCAGGGCAAAAAATTCTTGATGTGTTAAACTGGTATGTTGGGGGATGGGTTGTTGTAGCCAGTTCCCCCTCCCATCTTAGCTTCCTAAAGCCATCTCTGGAGCAAGCAGGAATGTGCTTCAGGATGAAGCCTGCCAGAGCATAGATCTGCTGTTGGTCACTTTGAGACTGGGTTGTTTTTCAGCATTTATTTGGCCTGAATCTGGGGGAAGGACGTGAGTGTGAGGCTGGGAATGACAGGAGGGGAAGAAAGGGCGAGCTTTTGTGAAGAGCTGTACGAGCATCTCGGAGCGCTCGCTTCGGCGCTGTGTCTTCAGCGATGTTGTTGCACAGCAACATGCACCCAAAATTGCCCCATTTGCTGGTTTTCACATCAAAGAGCTCCTCCATTGTCAGCTTATCCAGTTAATTGTCCTCTGTTAGCTAATTGATCTGAACGTGCTGCGTGGTGGGTCGAGCATTCCTTGCTCTGTGCACCGTCTGCATGGAAAATGACAGTGTGGATTGTACTGATTCACTGGAGATGGAGGAGGAGGAGGAGAAATGTTCTGTATAGCAAGTTTTGGTTACACCACTACAGTTCTGCTGAATTAATGCCCCCTTTTTTATACCGAAGCACTTCAGGCTGAAGGGAGGAGTTGTTGTTTCAGCCTGAAGGCAGGAGTTGCTGTGTGAGGCGTCAGCAAGTCACAAGGAGTACTAAAGTGAATCGAATTTTCCTGTCACAAGAAAGATTGAACAACAAACAAAGCATTAGGTGGACAATGTTAGTAAGGTTCTGTAACAATCAAAGGTCTTTACTCCTCTTAATTTTCCAAAACTTTCTCAAAATACCCATTTTATTCTTACTTGCTTTCCTGAGAGCCTCACATTCAGCACCGGGAGCCCTGCTGACTTCCTAGAGAACATGTGCTCTTATTCAGTAGGACATTGGCTTTTCTTTGTCCCATTTCCCAGGATCCCACCATGGTGGGGTTGGAAGGGAGCTCTAGAGATCATTGAGTCCAACCCCCCTACTAAAGCAGGGCACCCACAGCAGCTTGCCCAGGATCACAATGTCCAGGTGGCTTTGGAATCTCTCCAGACAAGGAGACTCCACAACCTCTCTGGGCAGCCTGCTTCAGGGCTTCAGCACCCTCACACCAAACAAGTTTCTTCTGTTCAGATGGAACCTCTTAGGTTTCAGTTTGTGCCTGTTGCCCCTTGTCTTGTTGCTGGGCACCACTGAGAAGAGTCTGGCCCTATTCTTGTCCCCCCCACCCCCCACCCCTTTAGCTCTTGCTGAGCACTGATCAGATACTCTCTGGGGCTGCTCTTCTCCAGGCTCAACAGCCCCAGGGCTCTCAGCCTTTCCTCCCCACAGGTGCTCCAGGCCTCCCAGCAGCTTTGTAGCCTGCACTGGCCTCTGTCTCTTTTGAACTGAGAAGCCTGGAACTCAACAGAGGGGAGAACCTCTCTCTACCTTCTGCTCACACTCTTCTTCATGTATCCCAGGAGCCCATTGGCTTTCTTGGCCACGAGGACACATTTCTGTCTCATGGAGCAGTTGTCCCCCAGCATTCTCAGGTCCTGCTTTCCAGCAGATCACCCCTCACCTGTACTCACGCAGGGGGTTATTCCCTGCCAGGTGCAGGACCCTGCACCTTGCCCTTGTTGAGCTTCATGAGGGTCCTCTCTGCTCAGCTCTCCAGTCTGGAGCAGGTCTCAAACCGTCAATAACAGATGCAGGTCTCTGGCTTGGTTTGAACGTTCAGGAGCTGCATCTGTCAGTGGAATAAACAGAGAAATGGCAAAATTGGTGTTCTTCTGACAAACCTCTTTTTATTGGAAAGGTTACAGACAAGGTCCTGTCTGTGTTACAGGTGACATTAAAAGAAGGGGCTGTGAGTGTGATTTTTCTGTCTGTAAGGAAGGTTGTGAGCAAATGACCTTTCCCTAAGGAGCAGAACCTGCCCTCTGCCAAGGGCTGCAGCCTGACGTGTTTGTTTCCAGCTTCCCTTCTCTGGGCAGAGGCGGCTGGGCACAGTCGATGGCTGTGACAGTCACGTGTCTGGTTGTCAGGGGGTGACAGGAATCAGAGGGAGGGGGGTGCACAGCTGACCCAAATGGAAACCTTACAGCCACCCCGGCAGCCTCAGAGCAGGAGGTCAGCCGTGGAATCGGGCTGGAGAGCAGGCTCAGGGACCACAACCCAGTGCTTGTCAGGGCCATGAGCTGATGACCTCCATGCTTTCTGGAGCAGGTCCGAGCTCTGCCTGACTGACTGGGAGATTTCCCATACAATGAGCTCAGCTGAATTCAGAAAGCAGTGTGATTAGTGGCTCCTTTTGTGCCTAGAAATAACCCAGAACATCATAATACGAAGTTTTAAGGAAGTAAGGCGTATTCTGAACAAAATTCAGCTCCTTTCTTTTTTGAACAGGTTTTTGACACAGCTCAGCTTGATACAACATGGTATTTACCAGCCTGGCCTTTAATATTGCATCTGCTTTCCAATTATGCTTTAATTCTTACAACAGTTGCAGAGGGCGTGTGTGGGTGTATGTGTGAGAGAGATTGATTCTGTGCTTTTAAAATGTGAAGTCTGCTCTAGCTCTGAAAACCCACCAGGATTTCTAGCACTTTAAACACCATTTCCTCCCTCAGTGTGCTACCAGCCTAGAGCAAGCCTCCTGGCATCTCTGACAAATGGAGAGTGCAGGTGGAGGGATACAGGCTGGTATTTCAGCCATCCAGAGGGACCTGGGACAGTCTGGAGAGGTGGGCTGAGGAGAATCTCATGAGATTCAGTAAGGCCAAGTGCAAGGTCCTGCACCTAGCTCAGGGCAGCCCTTGATAGCAATCCAGGCTGGGGGATGGTGAGCTTGAGAGCAGCCCTGCAGTAAAGGACTTGGGGATGCTGGTGGAGGAGAAGCTGGAGACAAGCCAGCAGTGGGCACTTGCAGCCCAGAAGGCCAATGGTTTGGCCAGCACGTGGAGAGATCTGATTCTGCCCCTCTCTGGTGAGACCTCACCTGCAGTGCTGTGCCCAGCTATGGGGCCCTCAACACAAGAGGGACATGGACCTGCTGGAGTGGGTCCAGAGGAGGGACACAAATATGATCAGAGGGTTGGAGAACCCCTCCTATGAAAACAAGCTAAGAGAGTTGGGGCTGTTCAGCCTGAAGAAGAGAAGGCTCCAGGGAAACCTTAGAGCTGCAGTTCAATATCTAAAGGTGACCTACAGGAAGGCTGAGAAGGGACTGTTTAGAAGGGCCTGTGGTGACAGGATGAGGGGCAATGGTTTGAAACTGGAGCAGGGCAGATTTAGGTTGGACATCAGGAGGAAGTTCTGCACAATGAGGTTGGTGAAATACCAGAACAGGTTGCCCAGAGATGCAGTTGAGGCCTCATCCCTGGACAGCCTGATCCAGTTGCAGGTATCCCTGCTGACTGCAGGGGTGTTGCACAAGATGATCTTTGAGAGTCCCTTCCAACCCAATGCAATCTGTGAAAAGTAGAATAGGAACACAACAGGCTGAGCAGCCTTTCCAGAAATAAAGTGTTAATGTGAGAGCTCAAATCACAACTTGAACATGAGCACATTAAGTCTTGGTTCTATCTTTCAGAAGTATCTGAGTGAAAATGGAACAAAGAAAGTATGTATCAGTCCTGACTGGTGCTCTGTGTTAGTCTCTTGTGTTTGGGACAGCAGATGTTGGGCAACCCTGATTGCCATCGTGTTACTCAAAGCATCTTTGTATCCTGGTGATTGTTCCCAGCTGCTCTGCTGTATTCCCAAGCCTTGATAGTGCTTTGATAGTTACTGTTTTGTATCTGAGAAGTCCAAAGCAGTACTGTTACTACCTTTCAGGCATTCTGACTGTTGTTTTATTGCTTCCTGTAGGTCTGAAGACCTACCTGATCTCTGGCCAGAAGGTGAAGGAACCTCACTGCAGCTGTTCACAAGCATTGCTTCCTGGCTTGGAGTCTGGAGATGGAGCCAAGACACAAGGAGCTTCGTCAGCTGAGAAAGCCAGCGAGTCCACAAAGGCTCTCAAACACACAGACAAACCTAAGGTGAGCTCTTCTTTCTGTGCCAAGCAGCACAGATCCCAGGCTGGACCCAGTACTTCAGATGTGCCCTCAAACATTTATTATGTCTTAACTTGTGGTGCTCCCTGTTAAAATGCTCTGAGTCCCAAATGCAAGCTGTTGCTCAGGACCAGCTGTGGCATGTGTGTTCTGAAGCAGTGCAAGCTAAGTGTGCCTTGCTCTGCAGAAGGGTGTGGACACATCACCCTAACTGCACAGCCAGCATGCAATGTGGAGATGTGCTGCTGGCCATGATGGCTTGGTTCTGCCTGGTCCCCAACTTTCTGCTCTGGTTCTTACCATCCTGGATGGGCTTTAATTGCTGTTGAAGTGCTGAATAATGCTCTGCACAGTGCAGAAGGACAAACATAGCTGTCCGAGTAAGTGAAGCTAAAAGAAGCTGATTCCAAAGAGCACCTAGGACAAATGCCAGCTTCATTTCAGCCACCTTGGATACCCTGTCTACTGTTGTGCTAAAGCTGCTGCATCGAGTTTATGCTTAGAGGTACGTGGTTTGTTCATGCCCATGAGCACTGCAGGTCTGGCTGGTGTTTCCCTAAGCACAACTGTGAAAATAGTCCTCACAACTCTTTGAAAATAGTCCTGCCCCAAATACAGCAATGCTGGAGTGAGTTTTGGATGAGCCCAGACTCAGCTTTCACTGCGGTCTGGTAAGCATCCACAGAACGCATGCCACAGGCGGTGTCGGGATGCCTGCAGCATACTGAGGAAGCTGAGCACTTACAGATGTGTTCTGCCACTCTAGATGCAGCAGAGCAGGGCAGTGCAGAGTCATTTCTCACAGGATGGCCAGGTACAGGTGTTCCAGACACACAATCACAGAATGCCAGCATGGTTGGGTTTGGAAGGGACCTCTGGAAATCACCCAGTCCAGCCCCCTGCTAAAGCAGGGGCACCTACAGCAGCTTGCCCAGGATCACAATGGCCAGGTGGCTTTGGAATCTCTGCAGAGGAGACTCCACAACTCCTCTGGGCAGCCTGCTGCTGGGCTCCAGCACCCTCACACCAAATGAGTTTCTCCTCCTCTTCGTATGGAATCTCCAAGGTTCCGGTTTGTGCTGATTGTCCCATGACCTGTTGCTTGGGTACCTCTTAAAAGAGCCTGGCCCTGTCAGCATTGGTCAGATCCCCTCTGGGGCTGCTCTTCTCCAGGCTCAACAGCCCCATGTCTCTCAACCTATGCTCTTCACAGAGATGATCCAGGCCCTTCAGCATCTTTGTACTCTTTGCTGCACTCTCTCTAGTATTTCCCTGTCTCCGTTGAACTGGGAAGCCCAGAACTGGACTCAGGAATCCAGATGTGGTCTCCCTAGGGCAGAACTGATGGGGAATCTGCTGGAACCTGCTGTTTTTCATGCACTCCAGGAGACCATTTGCCTTCTTGGCCATGAGGGCACATTGCTGTCTCATGGGTAACTTGTTGTCCGCTAGCACTCCCAGGACCTTCTCCACAGACCTGGTTTCCAGCAGGTCACTCCTCACCTGTTCTGGTGCAGGGGGTGTTCCTCCTCGGTGCAGGACCCTACACTTGTCCTTGTTGAACTTTGAACTTCATGAGGTTCACAGAATGTTAAGGGCTGGAAGGGATCTCAAGAGATCATCTAGTCCAACCCCCTGCCAGAGCAGCAGGGTCCCCTCCTGCCAGCTCTCCAGCTTGGCCAGAGCTGGCTGGCAGCACAGCCTGAGGGGGTGTCAGCCACCCCTCCCAGTTCTCATCAGCAAACTGGCTGAGAGCACACCTATCCTTCATCCAGGTCACTGATGCAGGTACTGAGCAGGACACCCCAGCATGCTGTGGGGTGTAGATGTAGAGCAGTATTCTCTCTGCTGGAGCTGCTGTGGACCAAGAAGGCTGGGTCAGGCTTTCAGAGAGCGTTGGTTTGCCAGCTGTGCTTGAGTAGGCCTTACAGTGTTAAAAAAATATGTAAACATCTCTGTATGTTAAAAAATTCCCTTAAAGAACAACTGCACAATTCAGTCACAGATCCTGAACAGCTCTGGAAAGTAGTGGGTCTCTTTTTCACATGTTTTTGGGTTTTTCAGTGCCTGCATCTCACTGGAAAGGACTGGAGAGAATAATTTGCCAAAGAATCATGACTTACACGGCAACTGTTTTAAATACAAAGCTGTAAACAGTGTCAGTGTAGGAGGAGATGACTCCAGCTCTGCAGGAGTCTGAAGTAGGTGGGGCAAAATTACAGGGAAGCTGAAATATTTTGGTTTTCATGGGAAGAAGTGGCCATGTTGGATGCAAAGGATGACTTCATTTTGGCCTTTGAATGGATGTTCCAGCAGACGAGATCTGTCAAGGAAAGTCAGGAAGGAGGGTGCAACAGTAATGGATCCATGGAAGGAGTTGTGTTTCCCCCTCTCCTCTTATCTATCTGCAGTTCATTTAATTGCAAACCTTGTTGCAGTGTAGATATCAATAAAATCCACGTGGGTAATTGAAATGGTGAAGACAGAGGCTGAAAACTGGGAGTAGCTCTGTAACAGCAGCTAGGGTTTGTATGAGAACACTGCTCAAGTGGGTTTGGTATCACCTTATTTTCCCAATCATGTTTTATAACCCCCTTACATGACAGGGAATCATAAGCTGTTGTTGAAATGTTTTAATCATCTCCTGGTATGAAAACAGAAAGTGCTTCTGCTTGTCTTGGTGTTTGCTGAAAGCACACCCATGCATTATTCATCAGGCTGAGGTCACACAGGCACCAAGGCTGTGTGAATATCTGCAACAGAGAATGGGGTTAGTGGTGGTGCCTTCATAAGCTGGGGTCAGTTAGATGGACTTGGGCTTCTTCTCCAAGCATCAGGCTTCCTTTGTGAGGTTTTTGTCTTCTGGTGTGAGGTGGCCTTGCATATTCATCAACTGAGGTGATTCTGCCTCTCAGCTCTCCTGAGACCTCACCTGGAGCCTTTGAGAGGCATTGTTGGGTGATAAAGTGGATCAGCAGTCATGTGAAGAGTGAGCTGGGAGAGATCACAGGACATTAGGGGTTGGAAGGGACCTCTGGAGATCTTGGAGTCCAACCCCTGTGCCAGAGCAGGACCATGTCATCTAATGCAGGTCCCACAGGAACGCATCCAGACAGGTCTGGAAAGTCTCCAGAGAAGGAGCCATGCTGTAGCCACCTAAAAATCAAACATGCTGCAGGTGTGACAGCAGAGAGACAGCTTTGAGTGCAAAGTCGGTTCTGAAACCACTGCTCTCTGAAATTGAGAGAGAACCTGGGAGCAGAAGTTGTGGTTTTGGAGCAGCAGAATGACAGACTGAAGGAATCCCTTCTGAGTCCAGAATAGACAAATAAAATGGACATGAGGTGTTGAGTTTGGGACAAAAGGCTGGAGTTGCTTATTGGAAAATTGATGCTTGCTGCTTAGTGGATCACTTACCACCATTTAGTGCATAGTGTACTGCATTTAGTGTGCTGTTCCTCATGACTGGTGTCTCTGTAACCTTTAGTAGACTTCTGGCAAGCCTGATACCAGTAAACCCTCTCCAGAGCAGAGGGATTGCCAGTGGCATCAGACACGGGGTCCCTGCCATGCAGGATCCTGCCTGTGCATTGCCAGGACTGGAGAAAAGTGTGAAGAACTTGCAAGTCAGGGGGTTAATTCCCTCCAAAACCAGAATTTCAGCTCTAAAAAATGAACTCTAAGGAACCAGGTTATTTTAAAAGCTGTGTGTGACATTTTAGATTGTCTCCAAACTGCATAACCTGCAATGATTCCAAGTCTGATTGTTTTGCTTTCCTGCTTTCCTTGGATATTTGTTAGCTTCAACGCTGCACAGCAGCCTGAGCTCCACTGAACTGCCTTAGAGCCCTCTCTGTGGAAATGAATTTCCTCTGATTAATTTCAGATTTGTTGCTTTCCATTTCCCTGTGCTGTTCATAATGCATCATGGTATTCTGTGCTTATTTGGACCTTTTTTCTTTGTGTCTGCATTTTGTGCTAATTCTTCCTTTGTGAGGCCGTTCAGCTCCTTTTGCAGGCAGTTTTTAAGCAAGCAAATTGCATTCCTCCCAATAAAGAGTATTTTGTCCTGCTTGGGCAGGCCTGTTGCTGGTGTGCAGTGCTGACAGTGTATCTGTGAGCTTACACCAGTAAAGCTTCCCTGGATTAGGTTTAGCTTTGGTAAACAGAAAATCTGTGATTTATTTTTGAAATGGTGCATTCTGTTCCAGTCAAATTTCATTCCCTGCCTCTCATTCTGTAGCTTTGTTTATCTCTTAGCCACACCACAAGTATACAAGTGGACCAAATGATAAATTGCATAATAACGACGAGGACACCAGAACATTCCTGGCTAAAATCTTTTTGTCTCCTTGCAGCCTTGCCCTTCATGTAGTACCACCCTTGCTCCCCACTGCGATGTCAGCGTAGAGGAAGGAGCTATCCAAAATGGTTGTCAGGATGAGCATAAAAACAGTACAAAGGTAATTGAAGTATTTGTCATTTCCCTTCCTTTCCCTTTATTTCTCTGCTTCAGTTAGCTTCCTCCTTTTGGCATTGCTCTTCCTTTCTGCAAGCTCTTAAGCGGCAGGGCTGATACAGAGCAGTTGTGTTCACAAATTTAATTGAGGCTTCCCCTCCCCCCCCCCAATTTTCAACATTAGTAGTTATTGTATAGGCCCAGTTTGATAGTGAGAAGGACTTGAAATTTGGACTCTTCAAATTATGCTGAAACTACCCCATCAAAAAGGCACAACCATCTCCGTCTCCTACGCCAGCTGTCTGTGTGTCACCCAACCGCAAGTGACAGCAACATCTTGCTGATGTCTTTTGCACCGTGGCTCTGTGAGTGATCCATGGGCTGCATCAGGAGAAGTGTGACCAGCAGGTCAAGGGAGGTGCTTCTCCCCCTCTACTCAGCTCTGGTGAGACCCCACCTGGAGTACTGCGTCCAGTTCTGGAGCCCCTATTACAGGAGGGATGTGGACGTGCTGGAGCGTGTCCAGAGAAGGGCCACGAGGATGATCAGAGGGCTGGAGCACCTCTCTTATGAGGACAGACTGAAGGAGTTGGGGCTGTTCAGTCTGGAGAAGAGAAGGCTCCGAGGTGACCTCATTGTGGCCTTCCAGTATCTGAAGGGGGCCTACAGGAAGGCTGGGGAGGGACTTCTCAGGATCTCAGGTAGTGATAGGACTAGGGGGAACGGAATGAAGCGGGAAATGGGGAGATTCAGGCTAGATGTGAGGAAGAAGTTCTTCCCCATGAGAGTGGTGAAGCCCTGGAATGGGTTATCCAGGGAGGTGGTTGAGGCCCCGTCCCTGGAGGTGTTTAAGACCAGGCTGGACGAGGCTCTGGCCAGCATGATCTAGTGTAGGGTGTCCCTGCCCATGGCAGGGGGTTGGAGCTAGATGATCCTTGTGGTCCCTTCCAACCCTGACTGATTCTATGATTCTATGATCCATGCCCATCCACACAGCTGACTTCCACAGCCTTTAAGGCACTTTGCTCCCTTTTTCTGACCAACATCCTGCATATTCAGCACGCTGCTCCCACCATTGCTTTCCTTGCCTGTTGCTTAGTTGTTCTCACTGCAGCCACCCACTTCCTCCACAGGGCCAGGCCTTGCCTCTTTCTCATCCTGCTGGTGGCCTTCCCAGCCTCTCTGCTCTGCCCGTCACCTCTTGCTCCTTCCTGACTGTTAAGCTCCTGCCTACATGCAGACTAGATACCAGTGCTCACCACCTGATGGTTGTGTTCTCAAATAAGTGTTGTTGGGGAGAGTCACTTAGCATGCTCAGAGATAGCTTCTTGTTCTTCTTTGCAGCTCTTCTCACATATAGAGCTGACTGACAAACCAGCCACTGCTTGTTCTACTCATGAGCTGCTCCATTTTTCTGTGTTTGTCCCTCTGCTCTCTGTGTTTGTCCCATTGTCTCAAATGCCTCAATGGAAAGCTTGGAAGCAGGGGTTGCCTCACTGGGCTGCAGTGGTAGGTGACAGAGGAAACCACGTTCTGTGCTAGGGTTCCTAGGAAACAGCCTAAGAGGAAAATAAGATAATCTCTTCAGCCCTGAGGGAGGTAGAGCAGGCTGGCCAGCAGGTGCTGGCCTCAAAGCAGCAGGAGATCTTTAAGGCAGAAAACACCGTGGGAGCTGTGCCCAGGCTGCCAGGATGGTATGTATGAGATGATGTTTCCTCAGGTTGCTCTGCCCACGTGCCAAGGACCTCCAGGAAGTGACTGCAAACAGAGCTATTCCTTGGGTACCAACTGGCTAGGGTCAGGTATTCTTTTCATCAGAATTAACCTTGAAGTTTCTTCCTGCTGCAGCTGTATTAGCTTCATGTGTGTGAACCAGCAAGTCATCCAGCCTTGCTTAGAAGAGGTCTGGACAGTGCTGAATAAAATGTCCGTGTTTCACTGGGAGAAGCATACTACTGCAGACAAATCACATCTTTCATTTGCTTTACTTATTGCTAAGTCAAACCCTGGAGCAGTTCAGTGGCTCTCCAGTAACGTGGGATGCCTGTTTAACTGAAAGCCTAAAGAATAACCTGATGCACAAAGTTACTGTGGCATTCAATTTCCAAAGTCTTTGCAGTCCCAGCTTTCTTGGGCTGAGGAGTCATAAGCTCCCTCTACTCATCTCTGGAGCTTGTTCCCTTGCCATGCCAAGTTGCTATGCCTGGCCCTGCAGTGTTGCCGTCCCCGTTTAGGGAATGTTAATGATATTAAATGTGTCCTTGGACCTTCATGGGTCCCAAAAGCCTCTGGAGCCTTCCTGTCTCTCGACGAAACTGTCACACGCATGACACTTCAGACCTCTGAGTGCTCGCGAAGCCTTGTGCTGCCTGTTGCCATCAGAGCCCACAAGAGCATTGGAGCTAGCAACATTTCCTCAATAGGGATTTTCTCCTTACACACAAGCAGTTTCACACCCTAATCCCCTCCTGTTAAGATTAACTGAGTGGAGACAGCACAGGAAAACCTTGAGCTGACTGGAGGGAAGAATTTTCTTAGGGATTTGAGCCTCTGCCAAGGAGCTAAAGAGAAAGGCCAAGAGAAGTCCATGCTGACCTTCTCTGAAAGAGCTGAAATTTTTGCTGCATTTCTCAGATGAACTTGAAGAGCAGGCAGGGAAAGCAAACAGTGCACCAAAGTCTGTAGCTGTCATTTGAGCTGCTTGTAGCTCTAATCTGTCCTCTCTTAGGCTTCTCAAGTCAGGACATCTACTGCAGGGTGAGGAAAAGGACAAAGATCCTTTGCCAGAAAAAAAAACAGCCCAAAAGTGATAACTCTGACCACAATTTTTTCTTTTAGGCCTCCAAGTTGTTCTGGAAAGTTCTCTGAACCTAAATTAAAAAGAAACAAGCTAAAAAAGACCTTTCAGTTCTAGTACCTTGTTGGACACTTCTCTTTCAGTTGCTCTTGTTAGGAACCTTCATCCCAAAATCAGAGGTTGCCTGGGCACTGCAGTACATCTTGTGCTCCCTAGCCACGTGCCCTCTGGGAGGGCTGGGCAGCCTGTCAGGGCTGCAGGAGGCCTTGCTCTGCATCTGCTGGATGCTTTCCCTCAGAAAAGAAACTGGTGACCTTTTATGTGAGATGTCCTGTGCCTCTGGCTTACCAGCAGACTGCCCTTCTCCAGTCCAAAGCATTTTGGTCTGCTTGTGCTGAGAGATGTGCTGCTGAAATTACCTTTCTCTTCTGTTGATTATGTCCTTTAGCAAAACATTGGCAGCACACCAGGGTAACTACTGAATTTTCTATTTTACTCTGTCAGCTGCTGTCCCTGTGCTGTGAACACCTGCAAGCTGCCAAAACAACAGTTGTGAGTGGTAGAAGGGACTCAACTGGGAATCCTTTCATCTCCTGGCTCCCAGCACGTGGCTGCTGGGGCTCCTACCTCCATTGGGGCAGCCTGTAGGGTGGGAATCCTGCATCCCTGATGGGCAGGATCCTGCTTTTCCTATAGCTCCAGGGTACCATTCCACCACACTTTGTTATGACTTCAGCTCTTGAGGTCTTGGCAGTGATAAGGAACCAAGCCCAAGTGTTTTTTAGTTCTTCCCTGCCCAAGGTGATGTTCTCTTGCTACTTCATTAGCCTTGTATCCTCACTGATTGTGGCTGCACCTTTCATTACCTGCCTCTATTCACAATATCATGGACTGGTTTGGGTTGGAAGGGGCCTTTTCAGGTCACTTAGCAGGGACATCTGCAACCAGAGCAGGTTTCTCAGAGCCCCAGACAATCTGACCTATAATGGTTCCAGGAATGGGGCATCCACCACCTTTCTGGGCAACCTGGGCCTGTCTCTCACCACCCTCATGTGCCCACTGTGCTTTGCAGGATGCAGATGCACAAGGAGGTTGAATGGATTTTGCATGAGCAGCCAGAAACCAGATATTTCTTAACTTAGTGAAAGTTAAGAACTTGAAGTTAATTTACACTGTAGGTAACATATTTCAGTGTATAGTTGGGGTGGTGGTGATATTTATGGTATTTATTTATGGTCACTGTGGTGGCATCCAAGAATAGTCTTCTGGAGGAGCTTGTCACTGCTGCACAGGCAGGAATGAAGGAACTTCTGTCATGAGTGGGCTTCAGCATGAGGATAAATGATACGTGATAAATGGTAAGACATGAAGGGGGAGCTGCGCATTGAGATCTGCCAAGTTTGGTACATGTTTGCTTTTGAAAATGATCCTGACTAACTGCAGCTCATTTTCATTCTAACCATACTTAGCTGTCTTCATTTTTTCCCCCAATAGCTTCAGTACATATTTGCCTAGGCCAAATAAAATGTAAAAGGAGGAACTTCAGGTTCCATGAAAATAGAATCATTTGGCCCTCAAAGTAGTTTGTGTTCTGCAGCGAACCAAAGCGGAATGGATGATTCTGTGGACCTAAGCTGGTGTCAATATTTAGGAATGCAGCTTTAATTAACACAAAGGCAAAAAGAAAACCAGGCCTTAGTGAAGAAAATGTGGTTTCATTTGCCAAAGAAATGGTTTGTAGGATGATGAGATGTTAAAAAGGGCGGGAGGAAGGAGGAAGCTCTGGTTCCAACAGGGCTGTAATGGTCAGTGGGAGGATCAGCAAGGGCTGGTGGAGTGATCATCTCATGAAAGATAGCAAAGGATAGAGATTTGAAAAGCTTTTTGGTGGAATCTTGACCTTAAGGGGATGAAATTTGGGCTCGTGGTTGGTCATGTGGAAATGTACTTTCGTTTGGAAACTTGGTACGTAGAAAGGTAAAGAAGTGACACCTAAAAATAGCCAGGTCTTCCAGGAGATGTGAAGGATTCCATGGCAGGTGGAGTGAATTCTGTGATGAGATCAGGTAAAAGTTCAGTGTGTTGCAGGAACAATTTCTTTCAGCCTCTGCTCCAGGAAATCTCTTCTGTTGATTTCTCAACCGCTGACATCCTCCATTTGTGTTTTGCTTTCTGTCCTTCAGGCTCCAGGAGGACACAGTCCAAAGACTCAAAATGGGCTTCTGAGTCCACCACAAGAAGAAAAGCTCAGCAATAGTCAAACCTCACTGTATGAAATGTTGCAAGAGAAAGGAAGATGGGGAGGAGTGAGTCTGGATCAATCAGCTCTGCTTCCTTTGAGGTTCAAAAACATCAGAGAGAAGACAGATGCTCACTTTGTGGACGTGATTAAAGAAGACAGGTAAGGAGCTGTGCAGTGTGAGATGGTGTAAATGCAAGAAGGCAGGAACAGGGCTCCTGTATCTGTACTCTTTATATGTGTGCTTTTTGCCTCATGTCAATAATTATTCTTAACACACATCATGTGTTTTCTGATGTTAGTCTGTGTTTTGCTTAATCTGCAGTAGAAACTTGAGGTCAAAAACATTCCCTGCAGGAATCTGTAAAGCCAGGCTTTTTATCATTTCTGTGGTTATCAGGCATGCTTCAGCTGAGTCTTCACAAAGGAAAATATGTCTAAATCATAGAATGGCTTGGGTTGGCAGGCACCTCCAAAGGTCATCCAGTCCAACCCCCTGCAGTCAGCAGGGACATCCTCAATTAGATTAGGTTGCTCAGAGCCTTGTCAAGCCTGACCTTGAATATCTCCAGGGATGGGGCCTGAACCTCCCTGGGCAATCTGATCCTATCTTCTACCACCCTGATGGTGCAGAACTTGTTCTTAACATCCAATCTAAATCTGCTCTTCTCTCATTTCAAGCCATTGCCCCTTGTCCTTTGCAAACAGTCCTTCTGCAGTCTTCTTGTAGCCCTTTTCAGGTACTGGCAGGCTGCTATTAGGTCTCCCTGGGGCCTTTTCTTCTCCAGGCTGATCAAACCCAGCTCCCTCATCCTGTCCTCATAGCAGAGGTATTCCAGGCCCCTCATAATTTTTGTGGCCCTCCTCTGGACCTGCTTCATCAGGTCCACGTCCCTCCTGTGCTGAGGGCTCCAGAGATGGGCACATTACAGCAGGTAAGGTCTTTCCAGAGCAAACTGGCAGAAGCACCTCTCTCCAGCTGCTGACCACACTGCTTTTGATTCAGCCTAGGATGCTATCACAGTGTTGCACTCTTACCTTTACATTCAGAAGTCCTCTTAATGCACATAGTCTGAACCTTCCTCTGCCACTGAAAGTGTAACACAGAATCCAAACCATAGAACTCACATTTTTGTCCAACAAAACCCCATCTGATAACATTGTGTGACTCACTGATAGCTAGCAAAGTGGGCTTGGCAGCAGAATTCATAATGAATTCTCATGGAGCTACAACCTACTGGCAGTGTTTTCTAAAGTTAGCTTCTCGCTCTGTTTCAGACCCAAATAACCTTAACTTGGACAAAAGACAATCTGTTCCCCACAATTCAGTAATGTGTGATTCTTGTGAACACACCCTCACATCTCCCTTACTATGACAGTGACTTGACTGGAGCAACTCACTAGATAACTGGGGGTTGTTGTTGTTGATGGCTATTCTTAGATTTGCTTCACTGCTTCCACTCAGGGCTGTTTTATCTAAAGAGCCTTGAAACTCTGTGCTTCTGTAGACTTCAGGCTGCTTGAGACAGGGACACTGTCAACTGACAACATGGCTAAGCCAGGAAGAAGTGAGAGGCAGGGACACCGGTCCCTCTCCAGTCTCTTCTGAAGGTTCTTTTTTTTTCAGATTTCCTTTCTCCTGTGGCCAGCTTCAGTTAAAGTTTAGCCTCCCATTGTGTTTTTTTTCTGCATTGTCAGTTGTTGGTGACTGAGAATAGGTGTTTAGGTGATATTTTCAAATATTAGAAGCTAGATGGATTGAAAAGGTCCAAATATTGGCAGCAATCAGCCAGAACAAACTGGATTTTTGTTGATAACGTAACTAGCATGCAGCACATTTGAAGTTCCAAAAGCAGACTAATTTATGCTATTGGTCTGCTGAAGAATCCTGGCTGAAGCTCTTCTGCTCCTGATGCTTTCCTCCTCCACTCACAAAATGGATCATTCTTTCTGATTCAGAAAAAGGAAGAGGTAGGACCATGGTTTGACAGCAGTCAAAGACTATATACTGTTGTGGGTTTTTTGGTCTCAATTAAATATCATCATCACCATATTAAGTGGGCCATTTTGTGTTGCCAGGGAAACTTCTCTGCTGAGTTCACTTCATGTAAACATAACTTTCCCAAAATAATCTTCTGATGAATTAGATCTATGCAAAATCCTTTAAGCCCTGCTGTTTTCCTTTACTCCTTTAACATTTCTCAGTGTAAAGTTGTATGTGGGAAGGCATTTCAAAACCATTCTTGTCCTGTAAAACTTAATCCATTGGTGTTGACAAATCCAGCACCCATGATGATGTTTGAATGGGAAATCTGAGTTCTCTTAGGGATAAGGGCGAAGTCCAAACTTCTCTGTGGTCATCTTACATGAACCCTCACTTGGAGTATTAGAGGAGATTGGCTGCTGTGGGTTTGAGCTTCCCCAAGCACTGGACAGTGCTTTCCACTGGGGTGATCTGGTCTGTGTTGTACATTCCTATTAACAGGAAGTACCTAACCCAGATATGGTGATGAGGTCTATAAATTCAATCCTGCAGGCTCTGTGCTGCTGGGAAGAGTTAAACCTATCCTCAAGAGGATTGAGGAGCCTGTGCACTGCCTTAGGAAGCTGCCTGGGGATAGCCTGGAGGAAATGCTGGACACTGGTGGAATCTTCCCAGTGCCAGCCCCTCTCTAGAGTTGAGGTGTGTGGCTGAGGGCTTCATGAGTGGCCACTGATCTCTTTGCATGACAAGATTTCATCTGGAGCTGGGCTGCATTCAGAAAAGTGTGGCCAGCAGGTTCTCCTCCCCCTCCACTCTGCCCTAGTGAGGCCACATCTGGAATAGTGGGTCCAGCTCTGGGCTCCCCAGTTCAAGAGAGACAGGGAAATACTAGAGAGAGTTCCCTGTAAATAAAGAGTGGAATTGGTTGCTTGCAAAGGGAAGGAGGCTCATACTGAGTGTGTGTTCTGAAGGCTCAGATGAGGACTGCACAGAAGACAGGTTGACCGGCTGTCCCAGCAGGAGATGGCAGAAACAGATGCGACCTTACTCTTGGAGCACTGGGCCCAAGGCTTTTGGGGCTCTGGAAGTTGAGTCCTTGAAGCTCTTTGGCACCTACTTGAGAAAGAAAACGTTTGCAGATTAGGTGTCGTTAGAGAACTTCTTTCATAAACCTCTTACACCTAAAGTAACACTCACAAACTGATCTATTTTTGTTTGAGGGTGGGGAATAGAAACATCTTTGCCGTGATTGAAGCCTCTTGTGTTATTTTCCCTGCACCTGACCCTGGAAGAGAAGGTGAAGGAGGTATATACCCCCCTGGTAGATGTTGTTTCCTGGTTTGTTAGACCTGGTGAGGAAGGGCTGAGAACCCTGGGGCTATTGAGCCTGGAGAAGAGCAGCCCCAGCGGGGATCTGATCAATGCTCAGCAAAAGCTAAAGGCTAGGAGCAAGAGAATGGCGCCAGGCTCTTTTCAGTAGTGCCCAGCAACAAGACAAGGGGCAACAGGCACAAACTGAAACCTAAGAGGTTCATCTGAACAGGAGGAGAAACTTGTTTGGTGTGAGGGTGCTGGAGCCCTGGAGCAGGCTGCCCAGAGAGGTTGTGGAGTCTCCTCTGGAGACTTCCAAAGCCACCTGGCCATTGTGATTCTGGGCAAGCTGCTGTGGGTGCCCCTGCTTTAGCAGGGGGGTCAGACTGGGTGTTCTCCAGAGGTCCCTTCTACCATGCTGGGATTCTGTGAGCTACCTTCATTACTTTTCAGGGCCTTTGTTGATGATTCTGGTGATGTCAGGTCCTCTGTTTCAGAGGTAAATGTAAGCTACCCATCTGCTCAGGTTCCATTTCTCTGCAGCCCGGGCTGTGAAGGGAGCATTCTCATCTGAGTTGCTGAGTTATTTCAGTGCCTGTGAAATCCCCCAAAGGGCTGCTTTCTGAAATGGACAGCAGGGTTTTTTCTAACAGTTTATCACCTTTGCCATCCTTGGCTTGCAGTGAACGATCGAATCCCACCTCAGACACCAGTACCCCACAGCCACATGTCCCCTGAGGTCGTGCCTCTGTAGCAGCAATTAACCTTTACTGCTTGCTGGCTTCTAGTGCAATTATCTGTAGTCAGACGTGCTTATGGCTGTTCTGTTTCTGGAAGGACTTTTTAGCCTCTTCCTGGAAGTATGAAAGTTTACTCTGTGGTATTTTGTCAATTATTTCCTGTCTGAGCAGTGATGTGGGTAAGGTGATGCCTCTGTGAGGGAGAGTGATGAAAAGCTCCAGGAGCTTCAAAGCCAAGCACCAGCATCCCTAGATACTGAAAGCACAGCACAGGGAGCTCTGGAGGAGTTACAGCTGAGTAACCTGGTGTTGTGTCATCTTTCCTCTTTAGCCTCATGAAAGACTACTTCTTCAAACCACCTATTAACAAGCTGAGCCTGAACTTCTTGGATCAAGATTTGGAGATGGCCTACAGGACAAGCTATCAGGAAGAGGTGTGTTTCTCCTGGCTTTGATTTCCTACTGTGATCTCTTTATGCAACTGCCAGTCATTGTTTTTAACACATTTATTTGCAGCTGATGACAAGAGTCATGAAATGTCACCACGTGGTTTACTGCTTGGCATTGCCGCCCCTGCAAGCAGTCTCCTCTCAGTTTTCCTGCTTTGGGCCATGTCCTCAGTCTAGTCCAGCATTTAGGCTGGAAATACATTTTCACAGTCTACCAAGATACACTGATTGCTTCTCTTCTGCCTTTTCTCTGTTTTCAGCTTCACCTTTGAAGGCTTTAGACAGGCCAGAGAACCACGCTAAGGTGACAGGAAAGGATTGAACACTACTTGCTTTCTCATCAAATACCCCAGCTCTGAGAATGACAGCTTGGAATTTGGGTTCTTGTTTCTGTCACAGCCTTGTGGTTTATCCCTGTGGAACCCAAACCTGTTCTGAACTCAAATGTCCTGATTTCTGTCAGGGTGCTGTCTTCAGAAACAGGCAGTTCACAACACTGTGGAACGGGAAGGGACAGACAATAAATTGGGAAGAACTTGGTGCCTGTTCTAGTGTTTCACCACCCTCATATTAAAGAGCTTCCTTTTAATGTCCAGCCTAAGTCTACCCTGCTCTAATTTCAAACCACTGCCCCTTGTCCAGTCTCCACAGGCTATTCTAAACAGTCCCTCCCCAGCCATCCTGTAAACTGGAGATACTGAAATGTCACTATAAGGGTTCCCTGGAGCCTTCTCCAGGCGGAACAGCCCCAACTCTCTCAGCCTGTCCTTGTAGGAGAGGTGCTCCAGCCCCCTGGTCATCTATGTGGCCTCCTCTGGACCTGCTCCAGCAGGTCCATGTCCTTCTTGTGTTTGGAATCTTGCAATGGGAATCTTCACTCTGCAGCACTGGGACAAAACCTGTTGAAGCCTTCCTGTTAGCACAGTATTGGTCCAAAAGAGCAGCAACAACAAAAATCTTCTCTTGGGAAAGTGAAACGATTTGTCAGTACTGCTGGTTCTTCAATTGCCCTGCAGTGAACTGCTGCTGAAAGTGACTTCCAGCAGCACTGAGTTCACCTCGAGTTATGCAGTGCCTGCAGTGTGAGTGCTCTGCAGGCACTGCTGCTCCCCAAGAGCTCCCTGAGCTACCCCTTGTGAGGAAAGGAAGGCATATCAGAGTGCTGCCAGGGCATCCTGAGTACTGCCACTCTGGGGACACTGCTACTCTCCTTCCTTCAGTTGTTGTGATTGTGTCTGGACTGACAGGATCCTGTCACAGCTCAGATGAAAAGGTAGTTTTGGCACTGGGCTCACTGAATCTCTTCATTTGCAGAGAGGTACAAATGAGGAACAAACTCATTGCCCAGTACTGAGTGCAGGCAGTGTTCTGAGGAGCAGAAGACTTGTCCACATGAAACACAGCCCTAAACTGTAGTACTGGAGATATGGGTAACATCCTTTGTGTTTTCCTTTGGATCTTGCTTCTTGTGGTCCTTTGAGCAGACCAAACACTCGGAAGACTGGGCTCATCTAAGTAAAGATGTGGTGCTCATCATCTAGTTTTTGGCTGAGCTGGCCAAAGCAGCACACAGCACAGCTGCACCAGCACTGGGACCAAGACAAGAAGGGGCAGGAATGTGTGGTGAGGGAGAACAGAACTGGATGTCCTGGGCTTTGATCAATTTAGATTACATAGTGTCCTGATCACTGCTTTTAATCTGCTCTGAAAGGGAGATATGAACTCTGCCACAGGCAACTCACTGTTTCTGTGGAGTGGTGTTTAGAGGGTTTTCTTAAAAAAAAACAAAACACCAAAACCAAAAAGATTTATTGTAAAATCAATCAGCATTTTAAATGAAAATCCTTGAAGAGAGGGTTCTTAGAACTTAGGATAGCTTTATCTGCTAGTAACTCTGGCTTTAATGTTTCTTTGCATAGAATAGGCCAGGAAACATTTTCATATGGTTTACTTCTGTATCCTAACAGTCTCTAAAGTCACCCCACACCAGGGGCTGGCTCTGCCACTGGCTTTTTAAAACACAGACTTATTCTGAGGGAGCTGTGATAGCCATTGAACCACCTCTCCTGCTCTTTGCTGGGTTCAGGAAGTGTCAAATAGTTCTGTGTTTGGAGATCCATAAAATGGTTTGGTTTGGAAGGAGCCTTAAAGATTGTCTAGTTCCAACACCCTGCCATGGGCAGGGACACCTTCCACTAGCCCAGGTTGCTCAAGGATGCATCTAGCCTGGCCTTGGACACCTCCAGGGAAGGAGCATCCATGACCTCCCTGGGCAATCTGTTCCAGTGTGTCCCCACATTCACTGTAAAGAATTTCTTCCTGATCTCCAGCCTAGATCTACCCTCCTCAAGCTTCAATCTGTTCCCTCTCATCCTAGCAGTACAAGCCCTTGTAAAAAGTCCCTTCCCAGCTTTCTTGCAGCCACCTTCAAGTACTGGGAGGCTTCTTTAAGGTCCTTGGAACCTTCTCTTCTCCAGGCTGAACAGCCCCAACTCCTTGTTTGTGAGCTGCTCTTTATGGTACACATGAATCAGCAAAACAGCATTTAATCACTTTCATCCCTTTCCTTTATTCCACACAGGTTATAAGGAATGCTCCAGTGAAGACATTTGCCAGCGCTACCTTCAGCTCGCTCCTGGATGTGTTCCTCTCCACCACAGTCTTCCTCATCCTCTCTATCACCTGTTTCCTGAAGCATGGGATGGTTGCATCCCCTCCACCACCTGCAGCAGTTGTGGTGTTCATCATTGCCATCCTGCTAGAGGTGCTGTCCCTTGTCATCTCCATCAGGTAAACGCAGCCTAAGAATGTCTTGAAATAGCAGTGGGAGCTGAAGTGGTGGCTGGCTCGGGAGCGTTCTGCTTGAAGGCATCCCAGGAGCTCCCTTGGGCAGTCTGTAATACTTGGAGAACAGGATTAGTGAAGCCAAGAAGGCTTGTGGCAGATCCTGTGCAAAGAGTGGTCTAAAAGTGACTCTGATAAAGGCCACTTAAGGAAGCAGAATCTGCATGCCATGCCTGCCCTTAGGATGCCACACGCAGCTGAAGGCCTGCTCTCCTCACAGAGTCATCAGAGTGAGGGAATTCAAAGACAAAACCTACCTGTCGTTTAGGAAAACAAGCCTCCTGCCTTTAAATCCCTAGATAAAAGTGCATCCTTCTGGAGTCAGAACTGGAATAAGTCATCAGAACTGCACAGAGCAGGCCTTGTCTCAAACCAGCCTGGCTGCAGAAGTCACATTGCATCGGTCCAGCACTGGTTCTCTCAGTGATCTGTTTCAAGTCTCATGGGTTCATTATTCTAATAGTGTGTGTTGTTTGACACACCACTGGAGTTCATCATTTCCCCCAAGCCCAGTGCTGTGTGACATTCAGCTGCTGCTTGAGAAGGAAGGGGAAACTACTTTGTCCCCCACACTAACCTCAGCAGCGAGGTATCCCCAGTCCCTGAATCCTTAAATGAGTCCCTGCAACTCAACCTCTCCTGTGCCCTCCCAGGTGAGGCTTGGCTGCAGATGCAGATACTTGATACTTAATAGTGACTTCTCACTGCTGGCCTCTACCCAGTCACCCAGAGGAGGCCTGTTCTGCAGTTCCAGGACACCTGGGGGCCTTACCCTGGCATTTGTAACTGCTCAGTGAGTGGTTCCTGTGGGGTGTCCCCTGGGCACAGCAATGTTACTAGCACCTTCAAGCACAGCAGTCGTCTCTCCATTCCCTGACACGCACACTCTCCTCAGTTGCACAGATACCGTGTGTAACTTGTTAGTAAGCCAGATGACAGGCCTAATAGTAAGTTGTTTGTGCTTGCAAGAGGAAGTTTATCCTGCTCCTCTGATCCTTCATTCTCACTGTGTGTTTCCTTCTGACATGAGCGTGTGCTGAGGGTGGTGTGTGGAAGCGTGTGTCTTTGCTTGTAGTTCTGCAAATCATAGAATCATAGACTGGTTTGGGTTGGGAGGGACCTTAAAGATCATCTAGTTCCAACCCCCCTGCCATAGTCAGGGACACCTCCTCCTAGACCAGGTTGCTCAAGACACCATCCAGCCTGGTTTTGAACACTTCCAGGCTTGGAGCCTCCACAGCTTCTCTGGGCATCCTGTTCCAGTGTCTCACCATCCTCACAGAGGGAAGAATTTCTTCCTAATGTCTAATCTCAAATGACCTTCTTCCCCTTTGAATTCATTACCCCTCATCCTGTCCCTCCATATCTTTGTAACAAGTCCCTCCCCAGCTCTCCTGTGGCTTCCTTCAAATATTGGAATGCTGCAATAAGTTTTCTCCAAATCCTTCTCTTCTCCAGGCTGAACAACCCCAACTCTCTCAGCCTGTTTTCATAAGAGAGGTGCCCCAGCACTCTGACCATCTTTGTGGCCTCCTCTGGACCCACAGTAATAGTTCCATGTCCTTCTTGTGTTGGGTGTCCACAGCTGGACCCAGCACTGCAGGTGGGATCTCACCAGAGTGAGAGAATCACTTTCTAGCCTAAAGCCATTAGCCCTCACCCTGTCACTCAGGTGTGTGTAAGTTAAAATGTTTTTGCAGTTACAAGTCAGGAGCAATTCTGCTGTGGTTTCTAAAGAAACAGGAGATTGCAGTTTGCACTCTTGGTTTGGCTTTGCAGGGTCAGGGTAAAAACCACTGAATTAGGACTTCAGTCACTGAAGGAAGCTTGTAACTCAGTGTGCCTGTAAATGTGTGCAGGCACCTCTACCTGAAAGCTGGCATTTGGGAGCAGAGAGAGGGCAGTTAGCAAGAGGGGAAATGCTTTTAAGGAGAGGATTTCTCACTGAGTGTGGTTGTTGGTTTTTTTTTAACTGTTAAAACTGTTGCTCTGTCCTCTCTCTTGCACCAGAAATGTGTTTCCCCCTTTGCAGAGCAGTTTCTGTACCTTGCCTTGAAAGAGGAAAGGGTTTTTTGGTCAGTTTAATGTGCCTGGACAGCTCTTTGGTCACATCAAGCAGTATAAAATCTGGGTTAGGAAGAAATTATTTGCAGTGAGGGTGGTGAGACACTGGAATAGGTTGTCCAGGGAGGTTGTGGATGCCCCTTCCCTGGGGGTGTTTAAGGTCAGGTTGGATGGGGCCTTGAGCAACCTGGTCTAGTGGGAGATGTCCTTGCCTGTGGCGTGGGGGTTGGAAGTAGCTGATCTTTAAGGTCCTTTCCAACCCAAACCATTCTATGAATCTATGAATCTGTTTAGCTCTGAACCACCCTGACAGCACTTTCCAGAAGAGTTGGTTTCTGCTGTCCAGATATATTTGGAAAAAACTTGTGGTTGTTCACCTTGCCACCGGAATTTTATTGCAGTATAGTATTTTTCACTTCATTACTGCTCCCACTTGTTTTTCCAGTGCTGCATCGTGTTTGTCTTCTCTGATTTGGCACATGTGTAAAAGTGACTGCTCTAAGCTTAGGCATTTTTATGTAGGTAGGTACAGAAGGTTTTATTTCAGTCCTGTTCTATACCTGATGGTTTCTGGGTTTCTGAAGGAGAAGGAAAATTGTTGTTTTCAGTGTGCTCTCTATCTAGTCACGAATTTGCAAGGTGGTTTTGTCTTCCTGAGCTGTGTGTGGCTGTGGAGATGTTTAGTTTCACTGCAGCATGGTGGTTTTGAGAGCCCTGCTTTCTGGTAGTGAGCCTGGGCCATCACCAAGGTAACTTTAAGTGGCTTTATGATGTTTTCTTTTTAACACTGTTTGGTTTTGCTGCTAACGTTCCTAATATTTTCATGAGACCACGCTGGCTTAAAGCCCAAGTTTTACTTTCTGAGCTGGCTTGGGTGCCTCTTTTGCAGTCAGCAAGTTTTAAAAAGCCAGTGCTTCAGGATAGCTCCTAAGTCCCCAAATGTCCCTTGCTGCTGGAGCCCATGTGCACATGAAAGATGGGTTGCTCCTATTTCTTGATGGGAGGAAAGTGTCTGCACGTTGCTCTGCATTTTCTCCACTGTTGCAAGCAGCTGTTTCTCAGGAGCTTGCTACCATGGACTCACATTCACAATCTTTCCTCTACTAATGAGATGTGTTTTGGCTTAACTCTGATCTCACATCTAAGGCACCACTTCAATAAATCACTTAACATACAAACCAGGATCATCTCAGATCTGAGTAGCTCTTACTCATGGTACCTTCTTCAAAATAGCCTCATGATGCACATCAAAAAAGCGCAGTTGTAGAATCATGGAATTGCAGACTGCTTTGGGCTTTAAAGCTCATCTAGTCCAACCCCCTTGCAGTCAGCAGGGCCATCTCCAACTACAGCAGATTGCTCAGAGCCCCAGACAAGCTGACCTGCAATGCTTCCAGGGGTGGGCCATCTATCACCTCTCTGAGAAATATGGGCCAAGGTCTCACCACCCTCACTGTAAAAAATGTCTTCTGTCTAGTCTGAATCTCCCCTTTTAGTTTAAACCCATCACCCTTTGTCCTGTCACAACAGGCCTTAGATGTCTGTGTAGATGTAAAATCTCAGATGCTTTCTGGTAGGTTTTCAGTTTCAGATGTACTGGCAGTGGTGTATCTGGGGGGACTTCTGTAGGAAAAGGTTTATGGTTTGGCTAGGAGGGTATTTTTGGTTTGCATTTATAATATGCATTTGCTTTGGAGTAAATACATAAAATAGGGTTTAGGGACACTGAGACCTTCACAGCCTGAGGCAAACACTTCTGTGCAGTTCCCTTGAGCAGAAAGAAGAAAATCATTTTCTTCCTCTCCAAATACTCTTCAGAGTGAGGACTGCTTGCCCTGACCACTCGTTATGCACTAAAATGGTGCAGAACTTCCTGTGCAGAAATGTCATCCCAAATGACAATCACAGAATCCCACCGAGATATCTGAAGGGAGGAGGTTGGACTACAATGCTGGGCACAATCCCAGGATTTCAGGAAAAGAGATTATTTTAGAACCAGAAAATTCTTGCCTGAGTTTCTCATTGTATTTTCATTGTCGTGATGCCTTTAAATCAGTCTGGCTTCTAATTGATTCCAGCACTCAGCCCAGGACTCGGCCCAGGAGGTGCTCACTGCAGCTCTTCTGGCTGAGCCCCCTCTGTCTAGCTGCAGGAGTGGAGAGGAGAGCACTGTCCCTGCCATCCCATGAGAAATGGGGTGCACTATGAAAAGTGTGGTCAGCAAGTCTAGGGAGCTTTGCCTGCCCCTCTATTCTGCCCTGGTGAGACTACACATTGGAATACTGTGTCCAGTTTTGGGCTCCCCAATTCAGGAGAGACAGGGATCTGCTGGAGAGAGTCCAACGGAGGTCACAAGGATGGTGAAGGGACTTGAAGATCTCTCCTATGAAGAAAGACTGAGAGCCTGGGGCTGTTTAGTTTAGAGAAGGCTGAGAGAGGATCTTGCTGATGTCTGTAAATATCTGAGGGGTGGGTGTAAGGATAAAAGTGCCAGGCTCTTCTTGGTGGTGCCCAGTGATAGGACAAGGAGCATTGGGTACAAGCTAGAACACAGAAGGTTCTACCCAAACATGAGGAGAAACTTCTTTGGTGTGAGGAGCAGGCTGCCCAGAGTGGTGGTGGAGTCTCCTTCTCTGGAGACTTTGCAAACCCACCTGGATGCTTTCCTGCGTGACCTGCCCTAGGTGATCCTGCTCTGGCAGGAGGGTTGGAATGGATGATCTCTAGAGGTCTCTTTCAATACCTAACCTTCTGTGATTCTATGAAAAGATTTAAAACTTGTAAATTCTAGCAGAGCAGGAGTCCTCCTGGAGCAAAGCTTACAAGAGAGAAGGATGTTTTGATTCCTCTGAAGTGTCTGATAATAAATTATTGGAGTATCTCTAGATGAGGATCCCACTGTGCCCACAAGTGCCACTCCAAAATTAATTACATCAAACTGCATGCACAAAAGGGTGCTTCATTTGTAAAGCACATGGAAGATGTCATCTCTTGTGAATGTGGTGCAGAGTGGCCTTCTGCCCACTTGAACTGTGACTGCTTTGACTTTCCTGACTTCAGCTGAGGTTCAGCAGAGCCTAAAGTTCTGCTGTATTCTACAAATCCTTTGGGAAATGTCACTGGCAGGTTTCACCTGGGCTTCGAAGGAGTGCTTCTGCAGGAGCACAGGTAGAAGACATCTGCCCACTGTTTCAGCTGTGCGTAACAGTTTGGTTAACTTGATACTTGACATCTAATTCTTGTTCTTGAGTAGAACTTGTTAGAGATAAGTATGTTAAAAAGGGTGGGGGAAAAAAGTTGCTTTTGATAGTATCCTTCAGGGAAGACTTCTGGGTGAAGAGGTGAGGCCAAGAAGTGGCTGTTTCAACCCTGTTCAAAATACTAGGGGGTGGGAGAACTTGATCAGTTGATCCATGAGTTTAGAAGGACTTCTCTAGAGAGCAAATGGATGAAGAAAGCCAGTACAATCAAAGCAGTAGCATGGAGAAGTGCTGTTGTGTGACTAAGCAGAGCTGCCCTCTGCCTGGTCCTGCACCTTCCTGAGCCCCATGGTCTGATCACAGCTGAGACCCTGCGGCCAGCCGCTTGGATCTTCTTAAATTCCTAATGACCAGGAGCAGAAACTTTCTGCAGCTAGAGCTTAATGAGCCCATTCCATTAACAACAGAACTGATAGAGTATTGATGCAAGGGAGAACAATGTATTCCATTTGCCTTGCTTTTATTTCCAACATCTGTGACTTTGGTATTTAATATCCCACCAAGTGGCTGCCGTGCCAAAAACTTTTGATTTGAACTCTGGGAATTGATTTTAAGCTGCCAGTAAATACAGAAATGATGATAGCATTCTCCATTACCCATTAATCATTTATGTCAAAGTTACTAATTTGAACTCCAGCTTGTGTAAATATCTGGGATGCTTTTGCATTTAAGCCCTGCTGAGCTGCCCACTGACACTGCATTATTTACTGATACTGCCCATAGCCATTAACGCTGTCTGCAGCTCTCCTCCCTGCCTGCATTTAATGCACTTCTGACTTCCTGTGATGGGAGCCTTGTGCAGCGCTCAAAGGCCTTGGCTGCCTTCTGAAGGATGAGATTTCACAGAATGCCAGCATGGGGGAGGTTGGAAGGGGCCTCTGGAGATCATCCAATCCAAGCCTGCTGTTGAAGCAGGAGCACAGAATGCAGGCCTGTTGTGGCAGATAAAGGGGAGATGCTTGAAACTAAAAGAGGGAGATTCAGACTGCATATAAGGAAGGAATGTTTCATGCTGAGGGAGGTGAAATGCTGGCCTAGGTTGTTCATGGAGGTAGTAGATGCCCCATCTCTGGAGCAACTGAAGGGCAGGATGTCTGAGGCTCTGAGCAACCTGCTGTAGTTGCAGATGCCCTTCCTGACTGCCAAGTTGGACTAAATGAGCTTTAAAGATCTCTTCCAACCTGAAATATTTTGTGATTCTATGATCATAATGTTCAGGTGGCTTTGGAATCTCTCCAGACAGGAGACTCCACAACCTCTCAGGGCAGCCTGCTCCAGGGCTCCAGCACCCTCACACCAAACAAGTTTCTCCTCCTGTTCAGATGGAACCTCTTGGATTCCAGTTTGTGCCTGTTGCCCCTTGTCTGGACACCACTGCCCAGAGTCTGGTCCCATCCTTTTGCCCCACCAGCCTTATCTCTTGCTGGGCATTGAGAAGATCTCCTCTCAGGCTGCTCTTCTCCAGGCTCAACAGCCCCAGGGCTCTCAGCCTTTCCTCCTCACAAGGATGCTCCAGGCCCCTCAGCACCTTTGTAGCCTTTGCTGGACTCTCTCCAGTAGTTCCCTGTATCTCTTGAACTGGGGAGCCCAGAACTGGACCCAGTAATCCATCTGTGGCCTTCATAGGTCAGAGTAGAGCGGGAAGAGAACCTCGCTTGGCCTGCTGGCCATGCTCTTCTGAATGCACCCCAGAACCTCATTGACCTTCTTGGCCACAGGAGCATGCTGACCCCAGAGTGGAGAGCATCACAATTAAAATTCACTGTGATGAATTAAAAACCAATGCAAGAAGATCAACATCAGCACAAGAAATGTGGCGTGGTCCTGGAATTTGCAGTAGCTTTCTTGATGCTCACAGCTGCCTAAATAAAGAAGTGTCCTCATGGCAAGATGAACTGATCAGGTTCTCTGATGGATTTGTTGCTATAGTTCCCACAAGAATTTGTCCTGGCATGGAGGCTTGCAAAAAAAACAACAACCACCAAACCTGCAGAAAAACACTTTCTGCACCATGGAGTCCCTGCTGCGTGGGTTGGGGTGAGAGACATGAGCTGCACTAGGTACCTGCCACGCTTTACATGCTGCAGAGCTGCTTTCTGTGCCAGCCTCCACGACATGAAGCTCCAGCAGAGCGTGGGCAGAGGTGTTGCTTCTCCTGGCAAGGCTCCGGCCGCTCTGCCGCCGGCACGTCAGCTAGGCCAGGGAATTGCTGCTCTGCCCTGGAGCCTGCCTCTGGTTGCCCCCTCACAGCTCAGCCCTGTCAGTGCTGACCCTCCTGCCTAGGCATTCAGAGAACTGAGCTTTATTTTTAGAGACATGAACTTGGGTGGCATTTTCAGAAGGACTTGATACTGGGCAAGCTTGGCTGCCACTGAAGATGGGGATCATTCTGTCATTGGGGGTAGATGCAGCTGAGCTGGGCAGTGTGTGGAGCTCCAGAAGAGCCAATTCTTATTCTGCAGAACCTTTCTAATTTTATTGTTGCTTTTATGTGCGATTGTTGTTTTTCAAACTGCTGTGCTTTGGAAATTCGTCTCCGTGATGGAATATAGGCATCATTCCTGGTGTAAATGGAAGAAGTCCTTGAGACTAGGAACTAGCAGATCTGTGAGCACCCTCTCGTGGGGTCCTGCTGTAGTGCAGCAGCTGCTGTCCTCTTTCGCTGCATTTCTCTCTCTCTCTCTGTCTCTCTCTCTCTCTCTCTCTCTCTCTCTCCCTCTCTCCCCCTCTCCCCCCCCCTCCCCCGCGCATTTAAATATATGAAAATATGGAATTTAGATTAAAGAAACTCGAAGTTTCAAAACAGTGCTTGAGGCTGCAAAATTCGGGGAAGAAGCCTAAACCAGGGGATGAAAATATCATCCACAAACAATGCATATTTGCAGGTGTGGAATGAGTGTCAAATTCACATCCAGAACTTCAGGCTGGCTTCAGGCTGGGATTTTATCCAGCATAATTCCTTGTGGTAAAAGATCAATGGAGGGCTTTTCTCTTTTAAAAGATACAGGTAGCGTGGAATTGTTTGTGTCACCTTGGACATTGTGAGCAATTTGTGTCACTTGAGAGATTGTGAATGTCATGTTTAGTGTAAATTCTGTTTAATGTGGGTTGTGGTTGGTTGGTTTTGGTTGGTTGGTTTTGTTTTCCTACGATGTGAGCATCTCTGTCCAAACCCAGTAGCAGTTATTGAATCTTCGAGCTCTCCTGTAGGCCACTGTTAGTTATCTGCCCAGACTGATGTGGGCAATTCCTAACATCCGCTTGTGATGGCTTTGAACAAAGCTGGAGTACTCTGCCCAGTTATGCTGCCCCCATCACAAGCTTCAGCAGGTCCAGAGGTGGGACACAAAGATGGTCAGAGGGTGGGAGAATCTCTCCTATGAAGACAGGCTGAGAAAGTTGGGGCTGTTCAGGGAGAAGAGAAGGCTCCAGGGAGATCTTAAAGGAGCATTTCACTATGTGAAGGGGACCTACAGGAAGACTGGGGAGGGACTGTTTTTCAGAAGGGCCTGTGGTGATAGGTTGAGGGGCAATGGTTTGAAACTGGGCCAAGGTAGATTTAGGTTGGACATCAGGAGGAAGCCCTGCAAAAAGAGAGTGGTAAAATACTAGAACAGGCTGCCCAGGTATGCAGTTGAGGCCCCATCGCAGGAGACATTCAAGCCAAGACTTAATGTGTCCCTGGGCAGCCCGCTCTTTGGAGGTGTCCCTGCTGACTGCAGGGAGGTTGGACCTTTGAGGGTCCCTTCTGTGACTCTGTGATTGTGCCATGTTACCTTTTAATATCTTCATTAAAATCATGAGGAACTTGAAGAGCAGTCCCAGTGTCTCCAGAGATTATCCCACGGATTTGCTGCCGTAACTAAATAATAGTTTTCTGTGCCACATCCCCGAGCGCTGAGCACCCTTTTACCTTTCCTTGTCCATTTTAACTGCTCTCATTTACAATCTATCTTTGTTAAGTTGCTCTCCAGAGCTCTTCTGTTGGGCTCCTTCAGCACCACCCAGGCTTGGGTCCAGCAGCATGAAGCCAGGATGGTTCCGTGCCGCACGCCTCATGCGGAGCCAGCCGGGCTGCTCCGCGAGGTGCCGAGGGGTGAGCAAAGCAGCCGCCCAGCTGCCAGCTGGGCTGCCTGCCCAGGGTGCCAGCTCTCACCCACGCTCCTCTTTCCCTTCCCTAATGAGAGGCACCAGAGGGTGGCTGTAACTGGGAGAACTGGTTTTGTTGCAGCACGGTGGTAAGATGGCGTGGACTTGCAGGGCCCCTGGGTGACAGCCCAGCTTTTCACATGTTCCTGGTGTTATTTTAAGTGTCTTTTTAATCTTAGAATCATAGAATGGCTGGGGTTAAGATCCCCCTGCCATGAGCAGAGACACATTCTACTAGACCAGGTTGCTCAAGGCTCCATCCAACCTGGCTTTGATCACTTCCAAGGTTGAAGCCTCCACACTGAGTCCAACCATTCTCTGAGTCTACCAAGTCTGCTGCTAAACCATGTCCCTCAAGCACCACATCTCTACCTCTTTGAAACACCTCCAGGGATGGGGATTAAACCACCTCCTTGGACACGCTGTTCCAGTGTTTGAGAACCCTTTCAGCAGAGAAATTTCTTCTAATCTCCAACCTAAACCTCCCCTGCTGCAACTTGAGGCCATTTCCTCTCAGCCTATTGCTTGTTACTGGGGAGATGAGACCAACTGCCACCCAGCTCCAACCTCCTTTCAGGGAGTTGTAGAGAGTCAGAAGGTCTCCCCTCAGCCTTTTCTTCAGGCTGCACAACCCCAGTTCCCTCAGTTGCTCCTCACTAGACCTGTTCTCCAGAGCCCGCAGTGTATCACACGCTGGGGTTGCTCACAAAGCCCAAGTGAAGGAACGGGGACCTCTGTTCTCACAGGTAGAAGGGATGTGTGCAGTGGTGTGCTGAAGCTGATCCCTCTCATTGTGTTTGTTCCAGGATGGCTTTCTTTCTGGAGGAGGTGATGACTTGCACCAAGCGTCTCCTGGAGGTGATATCTGGCTGGCTGCCTCGACATTTTTTCGGTGCAATCCTGGTTTCTCTCCCAGCTCTTGCAGTTTTTTCACACTTCACCTCTGATTTTGAAACAAATATACATGTAAGTTGTCCAACTCTGTTTCATAATGTGATGCTTTGGATCTAACAAAGCTTGTTGCTTCCCTGCTGTCTCCCTTCACCTCCCTCATGCTTTACCTCTGTTTGACACAGATCCCTTGGAGGGATAGAACTGTGTGATGAAATGCTTCATTATGTAAATACAGTCACTGGCTTGTTTGGAAACTCTCCTACAAAAGGAGGAGAAGGATACCTGGAAATGCTTCCCTACATAGATATTTTTCTTGTTGCCTAGACCAAGGCTTTCTGGAGGTGTTCATTCTAGCTAATGCAGGCAGTGTATCCCTGGCTTTCCATTGCATTCATCCTGGGTTTGATTCAGAGTTTGTAGCTGGTGATGCTGTGTGTAGTGAAAAATTTGGCATGCGCCAAGTGAGTCTCAACAGCAAGAACAGTATTAGCAGGGGATGGTTTTTTGTTTGCTGAATTAGATGGAGGAACTCAAAGGAGAGCTCTTGGTACATAGAAACAATTCTCCTGAAGGAATGGTTCAAGGAATGCAATAAGCTGCCCTCTGAAAAGGAGCAGGAAGAGATGGGCAGCCCAGCCACGGAAAAGTCCACAGGAGATTTGGTGTCTCCTTTAATAAAAATGTTCAGAAAGTGGAAACAAGGGATTAGATATTGAGGAGGAAGAAGAACAGTTTACTTCAAAGGCTAAGTGTAGCATAAAACCAGTGCCTGAAAACTGCTTGTGAATAAAAATGGGCTGGAATCAGAGGGGAAGGCTTCTTTCTCTGCAGGTTTCTCTTGGGTAGCCTAGGTTACAATCCTTCCTTTCCAGGATCTTCAGGGAATTCAGTTTCGCACATCTTTTGCTATTTCAGGGCCCTGGGCCTAGGTAACAGCCAGATCCACATCATTCCTTCTATCATAGATTACTACTGGATGTTGGGAAATGTTTGTTCCAGGGGAACATACGGATCAGTCATTTTTGGGGCCTTCCTGGCTTAATTATCTAGTCCCTGATTATCATAGTCACAATAGAGAATATGTGATCCTCTTTCACATCCCCTGTTTAGAATCATTCTGCAGCTTTTACCTTTTCTGAACGTCAGTTAACTAGTTGGAAGCTGTAAATTACTTGTTTTCAGTTTAACGATGGTCTTTTTCCCTCTTGTCAACCAGTAAACTAGTGTAGGATTGTTTTCCTCGTGCTGAAGGGAGCTGAAAGCCTTCAGATCTGTCCACTGATTTTTACATCATCCCATTCATCACCATCCTTGATCATCTCTCGAAATGTTTCAAAACAATGTCTGCAGAACCATTTTGTTGGTGTCTTTTTGATACCCGTTTGGATCAGGTTGTTAGTCTGAGTGCTTCAGGCAGCAGCAGTGAGCTGATGGCATTCATCAGCAAACTGAGAATGAACTTCCCTTTCTTTCCTCTTGCAGGTCCTCCAGAGTCGTGGGGTTGTTGGCTCACTCTCCAAGAGATGTCCCAACTCGTCTTTGTGCTCAGTGTTTCAGCAATCGTGGAGCTCTAGGAAGCGGAGTTAATCTATAGAGGGTCAGGTAAGTGTCATATTTTACTATGACATGGTTTTGCAAAGTTTTTTTTTATTCAGACCATTTTATACCTTCCCTGGATATAAAATAATTACAATTGAAATTAACAAAACAAAAACAGCAATGAAAACAACAACAAAAAAAAAAACTTTCCAAAGCCATGTGTACATAGTAAAACACGGCACGGACTGACCCTCTCTAGGCTGGCTTCACGCTGGGGGCATCACTTGGAGTGAGAACCAGTGCTCTGCCACTTTAGGAGACCTGACAATGGGGGGACCAAAAAAACCAAAAAAGTAAGTTTAAATGATGAGACTTCTGAAATTCCTTTTATCCCTCTCTGGGTCCAAAACCCAACCAAGCGATCAAAAAGGAGGCAAAAGCAGCCCAGAGGTGCTGCTGGTGGTTTGGAAGCGGTGAGTTTCCGCGGGCGTTTGCCCTCCGCCGTGGCTGCTCGTGGCGCCGGTTTGTCCTGCTGCGGCCTTGCTGATCTGCAGTCTCTGCGCTTGGGCTGTGAAGGATATCTAAACTGAGAGAGACTGATCACTTGGTGCTGTGACCAGCAGCGTGGAGCTAGAGCAGAGCTCCGTAAGGCGGTGGTGGAGTCTCTGCTGTAGCTCGGATGGTCATGAATATTCTCCATGAAACCAAAAGCCGCGCATCAGCCTGAGGGTTTTGACCTCTGGAAGGTGGCTTGCTCAGGGAAATAAAGACTTGCTGGGCAGTGTTTCTGTCCTGTCCTTTCTTTTCTATATCCAGTAAAGCTATGGGAAGGGAAAGGGGTTTTGAGACAGGGCAGGTGAAACAGAAAATCTAGAATTGTCCTTTCAAATTGGCACAAGCGGTGGCGTTACCAAGGAGCGGTTGACAGTGACTGATACCTGCCTTTTGTTGTCAAACCAGTTTGTCTTAGCCTAATTCACCTGTTGCTGGCCTGTGTAAAAGTGTCCTCTGAGAAGTGTTTGTAACAGCAGTTGGATAAAGTCTCTGAGGGTGAATGTTCCACATTTTTCATGCAGTGCAATCTTCAGTTGCAAGCAGGCAGGGTCTAACCCCAGCAGCTAAGAGGAGGTTATCAGGAATGTTTCTCTTTGTGTTTCATTTAAGAAGAGGCACTGAGCTTGTGGCAAAGGTAAGCTGAAGGGATTGCAGGTTACTGAAATAACACTTGTGGAAAGCAGTGACACAAACTTCCTTCTAGGGAAACCAGTGACAAACTACCTGTGCTAAAAGTGTTCTTGCTCTTTGAAGGGAAGACCTCCACCTCCAAGTGCTGTCTCCTGCTGCAGACACAGTGAGGGATCTCTTGCTGTGCGTGTCACAGATGAAATGAGCTCCTTCTCTTTCTGTCACACCTTCCTTAATGTGCAGAAGGGCAGCATGAAGAAGCTAACTCCTGCTCTCTCTCTCTGTTGCAGTACACCATGTTCATGTGCTGTGCCATTCTGATCACCATTGTGCAGTACTGTAACTTCTGCCAGCTTAGCTCCTGGATGAGGTCTCTGCTGGCAACTGTAGTAGGAGCAGTGCTGCTCATTCTGCTCTACGTCTCCTTGTGTCCAGACAGGTGAGCATCACACCTTGGCACTCCCACACTCTGAGTTTGGATGAACAGATTTGGGGTTCTCCACCAGTAAACTGAGGGTCTTACACATGGGATTTTAGTGTCTGCCATGATTTCCTCCAGCATCCCAAACTTGATAATTTTATTTGGGGAGAGTTCTGCTGGTTTTGCTTTCTTTTTTTTTTTGAAGGATTTCAGGACACTGAGAGGTCCTTTCCTGTATCCTGTCTTGAAATGCCACTGTCCTCAAGTGATGTGTTTCTGGGGCACATTTCCTCTGATCAAACCCATGGAAATGCCCTTCACCTTTTGTTTGAAAATCCATGTTGTGAAGAAAATTCAGAGGTATTTAGTGGTGCCAGAGAATGCAGTTGTTCCCCCACGCCCCTCAGGGTTTATTTTTGCCTTCAGGAACCGTGTGTCTGTGTTCCACCTCCTTCCTCAAGGAGTTTTCCACTGTGGCAGGCAGGTGCTTAGATGTAATAGGATTCTGGTGCCCTGTTTCCATTCTCACTTTCCTGCCTTTTCAGATGACACTTGCAAGACAGTCTCTGTGCAGGAACCTCAAGTCTTTTCAGTTTTTCCTCTCATAAACAATTTTCCCCATTGGAGAATTTGTTTGCAGTGTTCTCCTCCTGTTTTCTTGCCAGGAGGGTCAAGGGAGTCCTTGCAGCCATCCACTTCTGTCATCAACATCTTGTAATCAACTTGCATTTCTCAGTGCCTTGAGAAATCTCCAGCCTTTGGCACTCTCACCTCAGGGTGGGCTTTGCAAGGACTTCTCATAGAATCACAGAGTCAGAGAATTGTTTTAGTTGGAAAAGACCTTTAAGATCATTGAGTTCAACCTAAGGCCACCATGGCCATTAAACCATGTCCCAAAATGCCATTGTCCTGGTTCCTAGCCCTTCTTCAGAGGCCTGCTCAATCATGGGGGGAAAAAAACATACAGGTTGAGTCAGACCCATAACTTTGTTTGTTAATAGTAGCTTCTTTTTGTTCCTCTCTATTAATTGTCATTGAAGGGGGCTGCTGGAGAGGGACTTTTGACAAAGGCAAGGAGTGACAAGATGAAGAGTAATGGCTTCAAACTGGAAGAAGCTCAATTTAGATTAGACAGTAAGGAGGAAATTCTTCCCCATGAGGGTGGTGAGGCACTGGAAGGGGTTGCCCAGAGAAACTGTGGAGGCCCCAAGCCTGGAAGTGTTCATAGCCAGGCTGGATGGGGTGTTGAGCACCCTGGTCTAGTAGGAAGTGTCCCTGCCCATGGCAGGGGGGTTGGAACAGGATGATCTTTAAGATCCCTTCCAGCCCAAAACCTTCTGTGATGATTTTGGGTAGTGTTTTTGCCCCAGTGTAACTTCAGCTTCCTGTGTGGCACAGGCACATCCATTCTGCAGCTTCTGTTACTTCTTTTGCCTGGAGTAATCCTGAGAGCTGCAAGACTTGATTGTGGTAGAGAAATTGCAATGCAAGTAAACACAAACATTGCTTGATTAGGGACTTGCTGTCCGTAATGGCATTTTCAGCAACAGGCTCTGTTTTGTTTGGGGGCTTTTTTGTTTAGGGAGGGGTTTGGGAGGTTGATTTGGAGGTTTTTGATTAAAATCTTTGTATTGTGTGGCCAGATAAGATGAAGGCATAACTGGGTTTTAGAGTTCTGAAATTGCTTTTCCGTATTTCCAAGGTAAGATTGGATTGGTTAATAATTACTCCTTGCAGGCATTTACCTTGCCTGCATTATCCTCAGTCACCCTTCAGAGGTGCTCTCATCTCTGGCTGGGTGCTTCTTCCAAGCAAAAAGAGCAGATAAGTCACGTTCACACAAAGTTTGTCTGAAGCTGCTCAAGCATTCAGTGCAATTATCAGTCCTATGGTCTGCAGAATGGAGAAGCTTGCAATGGCACCTGAAATGCTGGCAGGATGCTTTGTTGATTGCTCAAACTTTCCTTCTGAAATCAGTGCTTTTCTGTTGCAGCTCTGTGGAAACTCTTCATCCAGACGTGGCACAGAACGCCAGGTAAGCTTTATACACAGTTCTCATCTTTATGTTTAGGAGTAGAAACATTTCCAGTCAATTACATGCAGCAAAATTCCACAGCCACAGTAACACACTGGTCTAGTGGAAGGTGTCCCTGTACGTGGCAGTGGGGCTGGAACTGGATGATCTTTAAAGTCCCTTCCCATCTAAACCATGATTAAGGGACTGGACCACATGTGCTATGAGAAGAGGCTGAGAGCCCTGGGGATTTTTAGTCTGGAGAAGAGAAGACTCAGAGGGGATTTAATAAATGTTTATAAATACCCAAGGGCTGGGTGTCAAGAGGGAGGGGACAGACTGTTCTCCTTTGCATCCTGTGACAGGACAAGGGGCAGTGGATATAAACTACAGCACAGGATCTTCCACCTCCACATGAGGAGGAAATTCTTCACAGTGAGGGTCACAGAGCACTGCAACAGGCTCCCCAGAGAGGTTGTAAAGTCTCTTCTCTGGAGGCTTTCAAGACCTATCTGGATGTGTTCCTGTGTGACCTGCACTGGATTCTATGGTCCTACTCTGGCAGGGGAAGGTTGGACTAAATGATCTCTCGTGTTCTCTTCCACCCCCTGACATCCTGTGATTCTATGATTCTGTGAAAGAGCTGGCTGTGAAGCTAGCTGGATGTGACATTCTGGGTGCTGTCTGCCACCCTGAGCCCACTTTGGCAGAACAGAAAGTTGGAGAGCAAATGAAATGTAGCCCCTAGGCTTTTAATCAAAGAAATTATCTTTTCCTGGATTTTTAATAGCTCCTTATAAATGAACCCATTAAAGAGTCACTCATTACTTCAGCACTGAGTTTCCCAGGTTTTGCAATACCCTTTCAAAAGTGTTTTTATTGGGCTTTGGTCTTAGAAAAATATGTTTGCTAATTAGAGATCTGGGGGCAATGCTGGGGTGATGTTGTGTTGGGTTGAACTAGTGACCCTGTAAGTAAGTGACTCAGGAATTCATCTAAACAGACTCAGGAGTGTGGGGCTTTTACTGCAGTGTGTATCAAACACAATTACTTCTTAGAAGGAATGGCTTTGAGCTGGAAGAGGGCAGGTTTAGACTGGAGGTCAGGAAAAAATTGTTTCCAGTGAGGGTGGTGAGACACTGGAACAGGTTGCCCAAGGAGGGCAACCCCAACAAACTCTTTGGCTGTTCCTTTCTCTGGGAAATAAAACAAAAGGGTTCCTTGCTCACCCCAGGCAGCACAAAAGCTTTCCTGTGTCCAAAGACAGCCTAACAAACTCCTTTGTTTTGCAAGCCTTTAGTGAGGTTATTGCCTTTTTTTGATCAAGAAGTGAGATAATTATTGATGTTTCATGAGAAGAGAGATCCTCAGAATGGTAATGAAGTCCTAGCACAGAGTTCACCTCTGGACTGTCCATGCTGTGCTCAGTAAATCAGACCAAGGAATTTGCTTTGTTTTCCAGTCAGACCAGTTCTTCAGTCCACAAGAGATACAACCATAAACTTTGTCATTCAAGCAGGAAATATGTCTCTCTTTCATTCATTTCTTACCTCAGAGCAGGTAGGGTGAATCATTTCCCCATCTGTGACTGCTTGAGGAAGAGCAGTGATAATCCACTGAGGTGGAAGGCTTAGATCACTTGATGGTCACAGGCTTTTGTAAGCATCCACTCTGTGTTCTTCATCAACCACAGCAGCTGGATTCTCATTTCCACACTATTCCACCGCTGTGCGCTTACCCAAGGTACAGTAGATGTGCATCCTCCTTAAACACAGCAAGGCATCCTAATCCAAATGTAGGTTACTGGCTTAGGAGCAAAATGGCTTTCCAAAAATCTTGGAGTGGAAAGCCATTATCTTTGTGATTTGTGAGCCAGCCAAAGGAGATCCTGTCTCCAGAGCTCTCACTTGTTCCCTATTCACCATGCAGCCTGGATGAAGATGCCAAGTTAATAGTTGGCTGTCTGTGCCAGGAAGCACTTCACCCATGTGAGTTAAAGAAACTGTCAGCTTGAGCTTTCAATTTGAATGGCTCTTGAAATGAGTTTTCTGCTGCGGCAGCTCATAACAATTTGACCTTAAAAAGATTTGGTGGGGTGTGATCTTTTCTGTTAGAGATGCAGGGAAGGGTTCTTCTTTTCACGCTAAAGGGTAGTTTCAGGTCATCCTTGCTAGCTGACTGTGTTGGATGATTTATAGTCCTGTTACCTGGTCTCTGCAGCATCCAGAAACTTGATTTCCAAATGAGTAAGCTGTAAGTGCTCCCTCCTGAGGCTGGCAGCAGGGCTTTTGTAGCCGTGGTGTTGTGATCAGGAATGCCTGCTCTGGCACCTTCTTTTCTGAGATACTAACCCATTACCTTGGTAATGAAATCAGGTCAGCTTGTGAGTGAGTCACTCTCCTCACAGGCTCATCTCTGAGCTTGTTTGCCCACGTGGGAAACAAGGTCAGGCCAGCCTGGAGGAGATGATTGAGAGCTCACAGATGCCAGCACTTGGAGAGCGGGGATGGGAAGCAGCAATTTCTTCTTACAGGGCAGAGCTTGCCTTCAGCACAGGCTACTTCTGGTGACATCACGCTTGTGGTGCTCTCCTAGTTCGTTTAAGAGGAATTCAAGTACTTTGAGGAGTATTTTATGCTATAAACTGTAAATAAAGAGCCTTTAATGACTTGACTAAATCCCTGTGGCAGGGCTGTTTGATGTTAGAGCAGATGATCTGGATCACCCCTGTACTCTCAAAGCAGTAACATGCCAATGCTCAGATCCTCTATTTTCCCCACAAGGTAGGGAAAATACTGTACTGGTCTAAAAAGAACCTGACTCATGCTGCTTTAACCAAAAGCCATTCCTCACCTTCTCCAGCCTTATTTATTTCCTAAAATCTTTGCTTTTACTTATCCTCCCCTCATTCTGTTTTGCAAGCCCATCAAACTGGGAGAATCCTTTGCCACTTGCAAATGTAGTAGCCAGGATTATATCTCAGGAATTCCTGCTGGTTTAGTCATTTAGTAACTTTGTCTTAGCCTCTGACTTGTGTTTCTACGGATAAAATGGATAGATTCTGTTGAGAAAAGTAGTTGTAAGGGAGAAAGAAAGGAGCCTTAGTACAGCAACACAGCAGCAGTGACAGGAACCTGATGGCAGGGGCCTATTCTGTGGATTGGGAGGGATCTCCTCTTGTTCTTCCCTTGTGGTTTTTGTAATACCAGACCAACAACAGGAGTATACTTTCACTGCTCCTAGGAGGAGTATGCTTATGTTTGAGAAGGAGGAATTTCCAACCGAATACACGATCTTATCTTTAATCTCAAGTTCAAACTGTAAGCTCTCTAGTGTCAATATTTAACTTCTAGGAAACTTTCTTGCCTAGATAAAAAGCTGGGAGATACCTTCATAGGGAACATACAGAGATGCAGATTGCCTTTCTGTTCTCAAGGAGCAAGGCTGATGTGCTGCTTTCCCATTTCAAGCCCTGAAGAATCTCAGCATTTTCTGCTCGTGTCAAATCTTCAGCACTGAAAAAATGGCAGTGAAGTGACTCCAGAAGTCACTGCCTGCCAGTATGTCTGGGTTTAGGCTTCCTTTCTAGCTTTGCATAGGTGGTGTCTTCTCAGATTACATTGGTGTCTTTGCATCTCTCCAGAACGTGGAGATTGTAGACTGCAGATGTCTCCTTGTTAAGACTGGGCTGGCACCGGAAGCATTGCTCCATCAGTACTTCATCATGTGCACAGGCAGTCGGCTATCAGAAGGATGTGAAATGTTGCTCTTGATCTGTGTGAGACAGGAATTTGTTTTTCTTTAATCTTGGCACTTTGAGAAACTGTCTACCTCCACCATAAAAAGCTTCAGTGGTTATCACGTACCAAAGATGTCAACCCAGAGCTCCATGTTCTCCGCTTCCATGCAGCTCTGTCTTGGACAGGGTTGTCTACTGCCAAAGCCTTCTTGGGTTACAGAATCACAGAATGTAGTTGGTTGGAAGACATCTTCAGGATCATCTAGTCCAACCTTCAGGCTTTAAAGATACTCTGCAAAGGCACACCTCCTTTTTGGGGAGGCAAGAGAAAGACACCAGGAGTGCAAAGCAGATGTTCCTGAATACAGAAAAAAGAGAAATGCCACAAAACTCAGATACCCCCCCGAGCCATTGGTGGGCATGCAGCTCTCTGAGCACAGACATCACTGAGCATTTGGATTTCCAGGTTTGCAGGCAGTGCTTTTAGCTCTGTCTTTAGATATAATTATAACTGCTGCTGCTGCTGCTGCCTTGGTGAAGTCCTCAAAATAGGACTGCTTGGGTGATTTCTGTGTTGCTGAACCCGATGCTGTCCCTTTAAGGAAGCGCTTGAGGAGTTTAAGAATGAAATTAATTCTTTACCATTCTTAGCAGCAGCAGCTCTCGAGGCATGTGTCATGGTGCAGTTTGTAATGTACACGTCCTGCACTCCTCCTTTAGTGAAGCAGCAGAGGTGGCAGTGCCCTGCCTCTGTGGTTCTAAATGCACCTTTCATGTTCTTCCCTTTCTTCTGCTTCCAGCTCCAGAAAGAGTCCCTGCAACAGCTCGATGCCAAATGACACAAAGAGGCCATCAGACCTAATTGGTCAGGAAGTGATTTTGGTTTCCTTCCTCCTGCTCCTCCTGGTCTGGTTCCTGAACCGAGAGTTTGAGGTCAGCTATCGCCTCCACTACCACGGAGACGTGGAGGCCGACCTTCATCGCACCAAAATTCAGAGCATGAGGGATCAAGCTGACTGGTTGCTGAGGAACATTATTCCATACCATGTGGCCGAGCAGTTGAAGGTTTCCCAGAGCTACTCCAAGAACCACGACAGCGGCGGAGTGATCTTTGCCAGCATCGTGAACTTCAGCGAGTTCTACGAAGAGAACTACGAAGGGGGCAAGGAGTGCTACAGGGTCCTGAACGAGCTGATCGGGGACTTCGACGAGCTGCTCAGCAAACCACACTACAGCAGCATCGAGAAGATCAAGACAATTGGGGCGACCTACATGGCGGCCTCGGGGCTGAACACCTCCCAGTGTCAGGACAGCAACCACCCCCACGGACACCTGCAGACCCTTTTTGAATTTGCCAAAGAAATGATGCGCGTGGTGGACGACTTCAACAACAACATGCTGTGGTTTAACTTCAAGCTTAGGATCGGCTTCAACCACGGCCCCCTCACCGCTGGGGTCATCGGCACCACCAAGCTGTTGTATGACATCTGGGGGGACACTGTGAACATCGCCAGCAGGATGGACACCACTGGCGTCGAGTGTCGCATACAGGTGAGTGAGGAGAGCTACCGCATCCTGAGCAAGATGGGGTATGACTTTGACTATAGGGGCACTGTCAATGTGAAGGGGAAGGGTCAGATGAAGACCTACCTCTACCCCAAATGCATGGACAATGGCATCGTGCCCCACCACCAGTTGTCTATATCTCCGGACATTCGGGTTCAAGTGGATGGCAGCATTGGGCGATCTCCGACAGATGAGATTGCCAACCTGGTGCCTTCTGTACAGAACTCTGATAAGATAGCCCACGGCACAGATAGCTCAGAAACCAAGGACGTCCTTCCTTCCACCAAGAAGCTCCAGAAGGAGGCGGTGAAAGCAGAGGAGAGGTGCAGGTTTGGCAAGGCCGTGGAGAAGCCTGACTGTGAGGAAGCGGGAACTGAGGAGGTCAATGAACTGACAAAGCTAAATATCTCTAAGAGTGTATGATGCACTGTCGGAGTTGCATGAAGTGCTCTGTCAATAGAAACACAAAGACATTTGCAGTTGGCAATTTTCTTTTTCAAGAGAGACCTTCTCAACACCCGGGTTGTACGTTTGTTTTCATTTCAGCGCCTGGTGCTGTGTGGATCACAGCTCTTCAGGGCTTGTTTTCATCCATCTCTCTCCTCCATGCCCCCATATCACATCCCAAGCTCCCCAGCTCCCTGTGCAACCATCTTACAGCTGAGTAGAGGATATTAAGTGCCTTCAGATATACTCCATTGGACTCCCTGTCAAGGTACAGAGGCCCCAAGTGAAATCATAGCTTTGGGTATTTATCTAATTTTAAAGAAAAGAGAAGCTGTGGTTATATCATTTTTATTGTTGTTTCTCACAAAACACTTTTTTTGGCTACTGCAACTCCTTGGGTTTTTTATATCTCTCTGAACAATGTTTTACTGTTATCAGACCTTTTGTATGTAAACACACAGACAAACGTGCATGTATCTAGCGTATGAGACTGACATAAAGTGCCAGTAAAGTACCACAAAAGAATGTCTTGGCGAGGGGGTGACACAGCCTGACTCGGTGTTGGGCTGGAGGAGGAGCTCTGCCGGGGCTCAACATTTAGTTAGAGTAGGCTGAACAACTGCTGGCTGTGCTTTTCTTCTCCTTTACTGATGCTTTCTTCAACCTTAATGTGCCATTGTGTGCTTTGGATACACTTCTGTTCCATATAGCCAATGAGTTACTGATGTGTGAGAACGAAGCAAGGGCTTGGCCGTCACCAGCTCTCAGGACAGGTTTCCAGAAGCAGAAGGGTGGCCACCAGAGGGTCACAGTTCAGGTCTTGCCAGGCTAAAGCAGTTCCGTGTTACTCCGTGCGCAAGCTGGATTGGCGAAGGTAGGTGAAGTTGGTGTCTCTAAGCTGCTCTGATTCGAGAGGGAGAGAGAGAGAAAAGTGAAATAAATGTTTTGGGAATGCCTTTATTTATTTATTTATTTTATTCCGGGGGGGGGGGGCAGTTTATATCATTTGGGGAGTTTTCGTGTGTGTGTGCGGAAGGGATTGGGAGAGCTGAATCATCCCTCGGTTCAATAGGAGTAATAAGGTGAGGTTTCAGCCTCTTTGAACTGCCAACCACTGTGAGGATGTTACCTAGGCAATATCTGTTTCCAAGCTGGTGAAACTTCCAAAGCCACCAAATGCAGCTGAGGATCCCAGCTTCCCTCTGTACTGAATCAGTGGCGCTGCACAATATCGTTCAGGCTTTCCCTCCCCGCCCTACACTGTGCTGTTGCAGCAGGGAATGGAGCAGCAGGCTCCCTGCGTGTCACCAAGAGCGGGAACAGTGAGAGGAGTCCTTCCGAGTGAGCTGAGAAGCACAATAATTTCCCAGTCATGCAGATGACTCTGTGCAGGTCCCTGGGACTGGTGAACTCAGGATCCTGCTTGTACGGAGGGAACTGCAGGACAGGGGCCTTAGGCTGTCCCAGCCTGCCCACTGCGTGCTTCCATCACCTCCTTCACTCGCACTGGATAACACGAATTACTCAGCTACTCCAGCTCAGCTGACTCCTTGTGACACCAAATAAAACTGAAGAATGCTTATGCCTGAAGGAAGTTCATTAGTCAGGGGAGAGCTGGTGAAATGCAACACTGTGCTGTCTGCACCTGTTTCATTCTTTCTTTCCATCAGAACTCAAGTCAGCAGATATTGATACTTACTTCTGTTCCCTATGTGAATTTGGAAGTTTGAGTAATAAATACATACATTGTGAAGTTCCTATTCAGCTCCTGGAAATCCATCTGCACTCCATGGTGAGCACAGAGCCCTCGAAGCCATTGCTTGCAAGATGTGTGGACCTGGGTTAGTGAAACAAGACTGCATGCTCTCCTCACAGCAGCTCCTGTTGATGCACATCTAAATGGGGTTTGATAGGATGTCTGCTCAGAGTTAATCTGACTTTCTCAGTCTGCCAGCACACCAAAAACCAAGGGGATGCTCATCCCCCTACCCTCCTGCTGTGGCCTCTTTGGGACTATTCCTGCTGAGCAGCAATATAAGGTCTTTCTCAGTGCACAGTTTTGCGGCAGCCTTCCTTCCCTGCAGATCCAAACTAGCCCCTGTCTGTCCCTCTCCCTGTAGTGGGTTGCACTTCCAACTTTCAGGTAGTGCAGTTCTGCAGATACCTCTTCCACCTGAAGAATGCACTCTTGAAACCATGTCTAGGGTTGTCTTTTCAGCTGAGCATGTGTCAGTATTCCTTTTCTTCCTGGAGAGGAGCTAACATGGTCTAGAATTGTTTTCATGCCTCCTGGTGTTTTATTAATGTCTCAAAGTTGTTCAAACCTTTCTCCTTTTCAATCTTTCTCCTAGTTTTATAGGTGACTCCACTCAGCATTTCCCTCTCACTGATAAGCTGTTTACAGCATCAGAGTTCAGGTGAAACATGAGGTGCTGCACAATAACTAAGCTTCCACCAGCCCTGCACCCCATAAGAGGTAGGCACAGGGGGACTAAAGCCATGAGGAGAAGGCATGGGAGTAGGGCCTCATCCCCAGAGCCCTGCCTTCTCCCTGTTCAAGCACTGTGGGATACAGCAGCCTCATTCTCCAGCCTATAACATTAATGGTGGTGTGGTGTGGTGCTACAGGAGTAGTGTTGGGTTTATGGTAATGTTAGAATACCAAAAAAACCTCTCAACCCAGGGTCTCTTTTCTATTGGCACTAGGCAAATGAAGTGACTGAGGAGAGAAGCTTTAGTGGACTCTGAAATCAAGAGCTGTTGGCTGCTCTGGGAGCTGCTCACGACATTACTCTGCCTTAACTCTGAAGCTGGAAAAAGAGTCCTTAAAAGCTGAGTGATGAGTGGTCCCCTGTTTGCTTGTGGCCACCAGGAGAGCAGCAAGTATTCAACAACCACAGTGCAGGTTTGCTTCTATAGCTTTTCCATCTTCTCTTTCATGCAGTGCAGGCAGGAAACCAAGGATCTCAGCTCTCAGCGTGGGGTTCAGGTAGTGAGACTTTCCCAGGCCCAAGGAGATCCCCGTTTTCTGCTTTACGGCAGTGGGAGCCGAACCTTTACACCTTCAGCACACACCCCAGTGCTGGCAGCAGTGGCTCTGGAGGCGTTTGTGATGGCACTGTGCAGTTCTGCATTCCCTGGGCACAGCCCCGTGACATGTGTGCGCTGGTGGGAGGCTGTGATCAAAGTTCACCTGGTGAAAGTACCTCCTATGTTCCTTCTGTGAGTGCCAGCACAGCTCAAGCACAGGCTGGGAACTGAGGTAGGCATGGAGCTCTCACCTGGCAGAGTGCTCTGTGAGGGCAGCCAGTGCATTCCTGCTTTTAGGATGTTTTAGTGGTGATAATGTCAGAATTCTCCAGAGGAGGGGGCTGGGAATGTTGCTGAATATTCTCTAGCCCCGTGCTGCCTCCTGCCACACTTCACAGCGTAGAGTAGTGAGGAACGTGCTGAATATTTTCTGCAGTGTCATCTGAATCTGCTGCTAGCACACCCAAATGCTTATTTTTCCCCCAGCTACTTCTGTGAGACAGATTTCTCACTCCAAACCAAGGAAATGCCATTCCCATCTATGTCCTTCTGGCATTTGTGATTTGGAGAAGAGCAAATTTGCCTGTTAGTTCCCAGGATTTGGGGCCATTCCCCTTTGCTGGAGGTAACACAAGGTGGTGCAGTGCCTGACTCCTGTGTCCTTGCACAGAGTGCAGGAGGATTTCAGTGTGACAAAATGGGGAAAGAGAAGCCCCCGAGGGCTCAAACAAACAAAAAAGTATTTAGATACTCTCTACTTTAGGACTACAACATAGAAAGGAGATGCCTGGGGCAAAAATGTAAGGAGCTGTAAACCAAACAGCATACCCATAGCAGCTTTGAGCTAAAGGAGAGCTTGGCTGATTACAGAGCCAAGCTTTTTTGGGTGCCTGGCATTTTTGATTTGCTAACTCTAATCTGTTTCTAAAACCTTAACTCTGAATAGGACCAAAAGACATTGCAAGGGAGCAGGTATTAACTTCATGTCTTTATTTTGCAACATCACAAGAGGCCAAGAGCACCTGAGGCTGGAGGAATGCCATCAGCTGTTGAACTGTGCAGCCTGGGGTGGGTTTGGGGGCCAAATTTTTCTTCTCCCTTCTTCCCTGCCATGGCTGTGTTTCCTGGGTCTGGGCAGGACACAGGAGTGGTTCTTGTCTCCCTGTTCCTTACCTTTGCTAAATCCACAGCGCACAGCAGTGGTTGAACTCTGCTGCTGCCAGGCCCTGGCTTCAGGTGCTGCTTCTGCTGCTCTTTGCCTCTGCTTACTAATAGCAAGGAGATGAGTGTGTTTGCTTTGAGGTCTTGGTCCCTTTGTCCAGTCACAGCTCCAGCTTTCTCCTTGTGGTGTTGTTAAGGTGTTTGGCAGAGGTTATGGAGGAGCAGCAGGCAATTACATTTAAGAGGTCTGTGAAAAAAATACATTTTTCATCATCTCTGACATGGAGGAAATAGTTGCATTTCCCTGAGTTTCAGCAAATGTACAAAATGAGAAGATGATGAGAAGTAAGATCCAGTGCTTGCTGCCCAGAGTCTTGGTTAAATATTCCCAAGCTGCTACATTACTGATTGCTGTGACTCTCTCAAACCCTGGCGACGTGGCAGGGTGGTTTGGCTGTAAATACAGAACAACTGTGGAAAGAGAAAGCAGTTGAGGCAGAGGTGCAGGGGTCCCCCAGTGCCATGGGGGTTTCATCTCGATGCCCAGGCAAGCAGCAAAAGTCCAGTTGGGTCTCGGAGTGATCCTGAAAGGTGGCTTGTTGTATGTGGGACATGAGTTTGGGCAGGGAGGTTTTTTCTTTTGAGTCCTCTATGCAGGCTGTGGCAGCCCTTGTTTTGGTTTCTAGGGGAAGAGCTGAAGTGCTGTTGGTTGTTGTGAGAACATCCTCCACTGCCAGCAGCAGGATTCTGCCAGATCCTGCAGAAGTGCTGGAAATTATAAACATGTCACACTTCATTCTGGCAGACACTGGAGCTGTCCAGGTTTGGTTGGAGTGCACCAATGGTCTGAAGTGTTTTCAGTCAAGAGCTGTGTCATTTTGGACTGTTTTCTGCTAAAAATACACCAAAAATGGAAAGGAAGCCGAAGAGGTGGAAACCCACAGTCTGCAGAAAGGCAGCACGAGCAGTGTGGGGGTTGGTGTAACAGAGGGGTTTGGCTCCCTGTGCCAGGGTAGGAGTTGGTGTAACAGAGGTGTTTGGCTCCCTGTGCCAGGGTAGGAGTTGGTGTAACAGAGGGGGTTTGGCTCCCTGTGCCAACCAACAGGGAGTGGGAGATGCTTTGTGTGGATGCTCTGGGTGATTTCAGGCCTGAAATCTCAGGGAGAAAGAGCAGAAGTGAGATGCTGAGTTGTTTGAAGGCTGGTCTTTAATCGCTGGGGGCAATGTCAGGGGGAGGTGTCCTGGATTGTCAGCAGCCTTTTTGGGGGTGGGGATCAGGGAGCCTTAGAATGAGCTCAGTTTTTGTATCTGCTGTAATGCCACCCTCTGAGCTCTGTCCAGAGGGATGTGGAGGAGTTTGTTCAAGGAAGATTGGACAACAGGAGTTTGTCTTTGTCACACCTACACAGCACCCAGTGTCAGCGTTGCCATGTGTCAAGAGCTGTGGCACCCAGCTGCAGCCTGTGAGAGAGGATTTTCCAGGTGAGAGACCCAAATCTGGGCTGGCTTTGGACCACCAAGCAACTGTCAGCCAGGCAGTGGTGTCCCAGAAGCTGCTGTGGCCTCCTGACCAACTGCTGCTCACTTTAGAAGCCACCTCAGCAGTATTACCCCAGAGACCAGCACTGCATAAGCACACAGGGAAGTGGTAGGGAAAGTGTTGAGCAAGAACGTGACCCAAAGGTGGTTGAATGATGAACTGGAACATTGAGAATGGTTTCCAGTAAAAAGAAAGAAAAGCAGCATGTGTGTGTGTGTGCAAATTAAAATATTCCAAGGTCACCAGGCTAGCTGGAAATTCTTTCTTCATAACACAGACCACAGAAGGGCAGAGGTTGGAAGGGACTTCTGGAGATTATCGAGTCCAACCCCTCTGCCAAAGCAGGATCACCTAGGGCAGGCTGCACAGGAGGGCACCCAGGTGGGTTTTGAAAGTCTCCAGAGGAGATGACTCCACAACCTCTCTGGGCAGCCGGCTCCAGCACCTTTAGTGTAAAGAAGTTTCTCCTCATCTCTCTGTTCTTCCCTTCTCTGCCCCAGCAAAGCCTGTGGCTCTGATACCTTCTTCCCTCCCTTCTTGCAGAAGGGGATGGAGGTCTGTTCACACCCACAGCTGGGGAAGGACTTGGCAAGGGACAGCACTTCCTCACGGTGGCTTTTCCTGCCTATGCTTCACCACCAGAGCCAGAGCAGGACCTATGCTGTACCTGTGAAATCCTCAGCTGTGTGTTACCTCTGCCTGGCTGCCACAGCTCTGCAACCACCATCCTAGCTCTGTCTCACCCTGGAACTCATCATTTCCTGCTCTCCTAGCTGTGAGCAGTTCACTCACAATACAACTATCTCCACTTGGAATGGGTTTGCTTTTGCATTCTTGCTGCAGCACGACTTCAAAAGCCATCCTGTGCTGCTTGCACATTGTTTGGGAGGATAATGGTTTGGAAGAGCAGATTTTCCAGCCATTTGTCCGGGATCCGGCTTTTGGCAGCGTGCCTTTGATAAACCCTTCAACCACCAAGTTAGTTTGGTGCTTCCTTAGATGACATTTAAAGATGGAAGGGATTTGTCACATCGACCTGCTGCACTTCAGTGTGTCTGGTGGTGGTAAATGACCTTCACAATGGCAGTACCAGCTGAGAAGATGACTCCCTCCTCACTTGTCCTCCTTTTAGCGCTGATGTAAAGCACTGGGCAGGGGCTGTGCAGCAGCTTGTCTGGCAGCACCTCTGCGGCTGTCGCGCTGTCACTGCTGGCTGTGCTGGGAGGTCTCAGCAGAGCATTTCCACGTGGGGAGCTGGCTTGGGCCAAAACTGGGGATGAGTCTTACACAGTTATTTTTTCCTTGAACAGAGAGCACTGGTGCTTTGTTCTGGAGTACCAGTGCCTTGTTCAGCTTCTCTCGGTCCACTTGGAAAGAGGAGTTGAGGCACTGTAATTCCAGAGTGAGCACTCGGAACAAGGAAGGGCTGACCAGGAGCAGCAGACAGGAAAAGGAGCCTTGGTGCTTTCCCACCCTGAGCCCAGGTGGCTGAAGCAGTGGAAGGTGTTGGACTGCTGCGGGCAGCCATGGCGCAGCCCAGCCCAGGGTGCTGGCTCTTGCACAGCTCCTCCTTTGGGGTCTCTTTAAGCATCTCATTGTGTTCTCCTTGGGCTTCACTGGGGATCCAAAGCCCTAACAAACCCCTGAGCCCTTGTAACATTTGGACCTGGAAGATTTCCTCTGGATCCATGCCCAGGCACTCCTCTCCTGAGCAGGGACCTGCAGCTGTCATATCCTGCAGCACTAAACCTTCTCTCTGCACGTGCAGGCGACAGGGCCCTGTGGCCCTAAGCACTTCTACCGGTCCAGCAGGACATCCGAGCCCAGGCAGCTCCATTTCCCTTTCCCTGCTCTCCCTGCAGCAGACCAAGAGCTTTGTCCTGCTGGAGGCACAGCAAGGTGGAGTCCAGTTCCTCTGAGTGTGCTCATTTATTGCTTTCCCTCATGTTAAAGAGTTTGGTTTTCTCCCAAAGCCAAGTATCAGAGCACACGTGGAGGGGGCTTGGCTCTGCAGCCAGCACCTCCACCGTGGTCCTTGAGGCCCCTGCAGGGTGTCAGTGCCAACAGGTGTGAGCTATGCTCGAGTGTTCCCAGGGCTTTGCCTGCAGCTGTCAGCCAGAACTGTTCCATGGTTACCCAGCCTGGCTTCTGTGTAGGTTGTGTGGATTGTCAGCTGCCAAGGGATGTTTTTAATAAATCTAACCAAGTCGTTTCAAATAAAGCAGATTTCCTCCTTTCCTTTGCACTTCTGGGCTGTTGTCTCCCCATGTAACCCCACGTTAGAAGTTACTTTCTGTGCTTTCTTCTGTGGTCAGGACATGTTGGATGTGTGGAATGATGGTCCTGATGTTTGTGTAGTTCTCATGGAGTCAGAGAATTGTTTGGGATGGAAACAACCTCTGAGATTATCAAATCCAACCATCGACCTAAGACCACTCTAGCCATTAAACCATGTCCCAACGTGCCATGTCCACACATTTCTTGAATGCCTCCAGGGATGGTGACTCCACCACCTCCCTGGGTAGCCTGTTCCAGTCCCTGACCACTCTTGCAACAAAGACATTTTTCCCAACCCTCCCCTGGCACCATTCCAGGCCATTTCCTCTCCTTCTATCCCCTGATATTAGGAAGAAAAGGCCAAACCCCCACCTGGCTCCAACCTACTTTCAAGAGGTTTGTGGAGAGCCAGACTGAACATCCTCAGTTCCCTCAGCTACTCCTCACCAGACCTGTTCTCTTGACCCTTCACCAGCTTCATTGCCCTTCTCCAGCACCTCAATGTCCTTCTGGAGTGAGGGGTCCAAAACCGAATCCAGGATTCAAAGCGGGGCCTCACCAGTGCCAAGTTCAAGGGGACCATCCCTGCCCTGGTCTTGCTGTCGACTGGTCTCCAAAACAGGCTGAAGTCTGCCCGCCAGAAGTCCCAGGTGGCATGTCTGCTGACCCCTCTTTTCTCCAACAACTGAGAACTCCATCATTTCATGATCCCTGACGGGGACTGTGGGTGCAAGGAATGCCCAAAGACCTTTCAGGGACACATTTCACAGCAGTTCCCGAAAGGCCAGGCTGTGTTTGTCCATGGGCTGTCCTTGGCTGAGGACAGCAGGGGACGATGGAACTGACCTGGAGGCTGTGGAATCTCTCCCATTTGCAGGTGCTGCCAGGGATCCATCCAGAGCTTCAGGTCAGGCTGTGGCAGCTGGGAACTCTGCAGGACCTGCTGGTTTCTTCCTCCTTTGTGTTCCAAGGCTGTCCTGGCTGTAGGTATTCACTTAACCCGGGGTAATTGCCATGGTGGGGGGGGTCCCAGGCTGGTGCATACCACCCAGTTTTGCTGCTCCCAGGGTCAGCTGCTTCTGAGGGGCCACCATAATTTCTGGGGTAATAGAAGTAGATCTGCCTTGTCCTAGGTGTGCTGCCACAGCACCTGGAGTCATCTTGCTGCTCCGAGAGCCATGTGTCTTATGGGTGGCTGGAAACTGTTCCCAGCTTGTGCCCTCCCCTGGTTACCACAGGTGGTCTTTCAGCTTTTCTCCATGAGGAGACAACCTGTGGGTGACTGCCAGTCTGAGCTTGGCAGGGCACAGAGACTGGGGTCCCCTCTGGCTCCGGTCCTATGGAAGGTGGGTGTGGAACAGGGCTGCCAACTCCTGACCCTGTTTCCCTGAGGTATCCATCAGGGTTCCCTGGCGATGCCCAAGCTCCAGCTGGTTTCCTGGGACTGCTTCAGCCCTCTCTGGGTCTCAGCCCCACACCCTGTCAGCCCAGCCCATGCTGGACACCATCTCTGCTCGGGGGACACTCACCCACCACACTCTGCTGTGCCATTGCCCAGGCTTCACCAGAGGGCCCTACTGATGCTGCCAGCCCTGGACCTTCTTGGTGTGCAGCCCATGGGCACAGCAATGAGGGTGCTCAAGGCTGGCTTCCCACACCTGTGCCTGGCTTTTGTTGCCACACCACTCAAAGAGCTTTTCCTCCTCTCTGGAGCCAAATGTTCCTCTGAAGCAGTGCTTTTTCCCTCAGCTCTCCCTGGTTTCACAATGTTTCTGTCCAGCCAAAGCCCCTGAGCAATCTGTATTCCATTGCCATCACCACTGAAGCTCCTGTTGGTGGCATCGTACGGCGCAGAGCTGCCACAGCTCAGGGGGACCAGGGACCTGCTGGGGCTTTGCTGGGCCTGGCTGCAGCCACCTTTTGTTCTCCCTTGTTGATCCGCCCTTGGCTTTTGGTAACTCATTTTTTGTTGCTTTGTGGTGTCGAGCGGCAATTCTCATTTCACAGCTTTGTGGAGTTTATGGGAATTTAAGAGCTGGATGCAAATGAACTTCATTAACATGCTTAATTATCTTATAAACCTCGTCCCCATCTGTCCTGCATATGCTTTGCACTCGACGCTTGCAGACGAGCGACCGCGTGAGGCTTGGCGTGAGGTGCCTGGTGCGGGAGCCTGTGGGGAGGGACTGGGCTTTAATGCTGGGGGATGTGTTGGAGCACAAATGTCATTTCCCAAAGGCTGTGTCCAAGCCAGGAGCCTGGAGACTACCTGGTGAAACGCAGGGCAGGATGAGGAGATCTGGGGAATGATTTGCTAAAGAAAGCAGAAAGCCAGCATGGAAACTTTTCTGACCTGCCAAAAGGGGAGAGGGGCTGCTGGGAAGGTCTGGGCCAGCAGCTCCCTCATCAGGGCTGGGGGGACAGAGCTGGAGCCAGGAGCTTCACTACCAAAAAGCTTTGAGTATGTCCTCAAAGGGGACCTGACTGTGTGGCAGTGTACTGAAGGATCCATCCTACACTCAGGTGTCTCCAGATGAGTGATTTTTAAGTGTGTACAGAGGATGGGTTTGCTGTTGGGGTCACCATGGAGCTTTGGCAGGCTCCCTCCTCTCTACCACCCAGGAGCTGTGGGCTCTACCCGAGAGCTGTAGGGTCTGGCAGAGCACTCAGGGGTGCCTTGCTCAGGTGTCAGCCTGGCACACATGGTGGGTGCTAGCACCAATTACTCACAGCAGTTTCCAGCTCCCAGACTGGGATGTGCAGGGGATGGCTGAAGCTTGAAAGCCTGAATGATTTATGTGGTTCCTGGCAGAAAGGTGGAAACAGAGACACGAGAGCATTGGAGGGCCCAGTGGGATCCTCTCCAAGCTGAATCTCCAGGTCCAGCTGCCTGTTCCACCAGCCTGGTTTGGGCACGTGGAGCATCTGAGCCTTCCCTGATGGCTGGCTGTGCTCCTGCATGGGGAACAATTACAATAAACCCCAAATGCTGCCTGCTTGCAGCCCAGGATCCTGCACTCACAGCCCTTAGTGGCACACAGCATGTTGTGTGATGGGGAAGCTGCAGTGCAGTCACAGCCCTGGGAGCAGGATGCCAGGGGACTGCTGCTGTCCTGATTTAATTCTACACAAAAACACCAGAAAAAAACCAACACCACCCAGAGCCTTTATTTCCAGGTGGTTTTAAGAGACAGCAGCAATCCCAGCCTTGTGCCAGAGCCTCTGAAGGGTTTGCAGGCCATCATGGGGCTGAGCACAATCTTCAGCTGTTATGTGACAGTGTTGTGCTGGAGCTGCCTCCATCAGCCATCCCTGAGCACACAGGGTCCTCTCAGAAGAGAATTCAGTTTGGCTGTTGCCTTACATTGGCAATTTTCTCTCACGTGCCCCTGGGCCCAGCAAACCACTGACGTTGCCTTGTGCTGCATTGCTGCTGCCTGAGCATGTTTGTGACAGAGCCAAAGCAGAACGTGGACTCCTCCAAGCCTGGGAAGTGCTGAGGACCCAGTGTGCAGCAGCCCCAGAGCAGCACAGCCCTGGGACAGTGTCCTGTCACTGCAGCTCTGAGTCCGTGTGCCTGGGAGCGCAAGGCACCGCCAAGTGCTGACAGAGGGTCCCCTTCTCCTGCTGGCTCACAGCATGGCAAAGGCACCTTGTTCAGGCAGGGGCTCGGATAACAGCCCGGCCCAGGCACCCCTCTGCCTTCCTCCTTCTCCACATCCAGCCTCCCTGGTCCCAGGCCAACATCCCTATCCAGTTACCAGCCATCCTGGCCTCCCCGGTTCCTGCCAGCGCAGCCAGGCACCAAGTTTAGGAGTGGGGATACTGAAAAACTGAGGGCTGCAGCTCCAAACATCTGAAATACTAGTAAAATGGAGATGTGGCTGCAGGGTGAGTGATACCACTCTGTGAACATGGGCATGAGGACCTGTTTGCAGCCAAAGGGCCCTCACCAAGCCATGGTGGAGAAGGTGGGAATCCCCTGCTCGAGCCCTTCTGCTCCCAGGGGGACAAGGATGGGTTTGTCGAGGCACTGGTGGCCGGGACCAGCACAAGGGTGAGCTTCACTCTGCACAAGGAGCTGCCAACCAAGCCTGACCCATCCCAGCCACGTCCAGCTCCCTCCAGCCCTGGGAGCTGGGAAGGCTGTGAGCCCAAACCCTCTGCAAATTTGGGCTTTGAGCAAGGTGGAGAGAAAGGTGGTTCTGGGGCAGGTTGGTGAGTTTGGAGGCAGGTGCTCTGTGAGTGGTGCAGGGAAGCTCAGGGACGTGTCTGGTGAGCTCAGGCCCGAAGGGCACCGTGGTTTGATGGCATCACGGGTGATGTACAAGCCTTTATCCATAGCAGTTGTGATCACAGCTCTGTGCCAGCCAGGCTCTGAATCCCTCCTGGAAAAAGGGAGTAAAATTTGCCTTTGCTACTCCATTCTGAGCCCAGTGTGTGGTGTTGATTCACACCATGGGACCCAAGGCTGCACCCATGGGTGCCTGTGAGATCCAGCTGTGCATGAACAGCTCTGACAGGGACGGGTCCTGCTGGTTTTGCTCTTCGTCTCCCAGTAGCTCCCCCAAACTACCTAGCAAGGTCCTCCTGTCCCACAGGTCCCCTGGCCCACAGAGAGGGGAATGTCCAGAGGAGGGAACTGGTGTGATACCAGGGTGCTGCCTGGATCCAGAGATCCCCATGAGATGGATTTTAGCCCTGGAAGGGCCTGGTTTGTTTTGGTGGGGTGGGAGGGGGATGGCACTGCAGTGACAATGCTGAGTGTACCCACAGGGGCATCAGGAAAGGGGAGCTGGGGCAGTCATGGGCTGAGTTTCCACCTGAGCTCTTGCAGTGTTCCTCACTCTGTTGCCATCCGAGGTGCTCAGTCCCCTCTTTCACTGCTGGTGCCTGGGCTGTTTTCCTCCCTCCTGGGTGCATTTCTGGAATGCCCCACAGCTATCTGCACAGGTCAAAAGACAGCTTCCTGCTTTCATGCCTGCTGCATGGATGTGTAGCTGCCTTAAGGACTCTTGGTGCTCAAGGTACTCCCCAAAGACTGAAGTTGCCAGAAAAAAAACCAACCTGCACATCAACTGTTGCACCCTGAAACCTACAGCTTTCCCCTTCTTCCTGGGGCAGCTGGGGACAGGGTGGCCTTGGGGCCAGGGGACAGAAGTGAGCTGGTGAAGGCACAAGGCCCAGCATGTCCCGGCCTTTATCTCCCCTAGTGCCACCGCCTTGGCTCAGTGCACAAAGTCCAGCAGTGCCACACACAGCAGCCATGGGGCTTGAGGGGACCTGCTGAGATCTTGGAGCAGCATCTGGTTCACAGCCACTGCCAGGAGCTTGAGGGACTGGGCACAGCTCAGGTGCAGTGTCATGGTGTGGGGCAGGACCCCTCAGCATCAAGACAACGTAAGTAACCTGAACTCCTGGTCAAGCAAACCCCACCCAAGGAGGTGTTCAGCATCCTGGGAGTGTTACCAGGACCCTGTTGATGGGGAGGAGAGGAAGAGGGTGGGGAGTGAAGTGATGAAGGTGCCTTCACTTGGCCTGAAGGTACCCAAATGGTGACATTTCTGAGGTTACAGATGTGGGGATGTGTGGTTGGAAAGCTGCAACTTGGAAAGGGACCTTGGGCTATAGGCTGATAGTCGACTGAATATGAGTCAGCAGAGTGCTCAGCTGGCGAAGAAAGCCAATGGCATCCTGGCTTGTATTAGAAACACTGTGGCCAGCAGGAACAGGGAGGTGATCATCCTTCTGCACTCATCACTGGTGAGGCCACACCTTGAGTACTGTGCTCAGTTCTGGACCCTTCACTGAAAGGGTTCTCAAACATTGGAATGGTCTGCCCAGGGCAGTGGTGGACTCACCATCCCTGAACGTGTTTAAGCAATGTATGGACCTGGTGCTTAGGGACATGGTTTAGTGGTGACCCTTCAGTGCTGGGTCAAGGGTTGGACTGGATGATATTTGAGGTCTCATCCAACCAGTTAGATTCTGTGATTCTGGGGCTGTGAAGGGCAGAGCATGGGGCCTTGGGCTCTGCGACCATCCTGTGCAGGATGCAGGGTGGTGCTCTGTGGGATCATGGGATCATATGGGGCAGGGTGTGGAGATGTGCAGTGTGAGGTTATGCTCTGTGGAGACCATGAGGTGCACAGGAAGCCTCTGCTCCATGGAGGACACAAGTAGTGCTGGCCCCACATCACCATGTCACTGATTCAAGGACCCACCCAAGCTGGGAGTGTCACACGTGCCCATCCACAAAACATTCACCCTCTGCAACATCCCTCAGCCCCGCTGCGCTCCCCTCCTCCCAGTTCCAATCTCTGGGTGATTTCCACAGCAGGATTTTGCTGCACTCTTCTGGCTTTAGCAACAGCTCAAAACAGAGGATTTATCTTTTTTAGCCTAGCTGGAGGGGAGCCCTGCACCCAAAGGGTTAATTGCAATGAAACCCCGTTTGGTTTTTGCAGCCCCCCCGCCAGGAGCTGCTGGCAGCTCAGCTCCTGGGGTATTTATAGCTCGGTGAACTTTGAGCGTGTCCAGCAACAGGCAGAACCCCAGCCGGAGACACAGGGACGCCCCAGCAGGGCTGGAGGCTGTCCGGGTCCCAGCCTTGGTGCTGCGGCAAAGCCTCCCAGCACCCCGCTCCAGAGCTGGGCACCCCGTGGGCAGGCAGCACCAAGGCACCCAGAGACCCCAGGCTGTGGGAGCAGCCATGAATATACCTGGGTGGCCAAGGACACGGGGTCAAGTCTCCTTCAGCCATGGCATAGGAGCAATGTCCTCTCAAACTGGTGTTCCTGCCTCTGGGAGAGTGTATCCTGGCAGCAGGGCACAGGTATCGTCCCTTTTGCATGGCAAACAACAGGCAGAAGCTTCCCACTTCTGCTGCTGCCCTAGGCTAGATGCCTTCCCCAGCCGACCTGCCAGCCAGTTCAGCACAGCCTGGAGTGGAGCAGAGCAGCATCACCTCTGGCTTCCTAACTCTGAAACTGGGCAGAGGAGCAGAGATTGTGGCTGGGAGGGAACAGGAAGCCTTTGTGTGTGTGCAAAGCCTTGCAAGAACCCCTAGAAACACCAAAAAATGAGGATTTGCTTCTCTTTTCACAGAGAAGTCACCACAGGGCACAGACAGGCAACAAGGATGGTTAAAGAAATGGAGTAGCTTCCACCCAAAGAAAACTAAGCAGGTTGGGATGTTTCATCTGGGGGAAGGAAGAAGGCAGGAAAAGCTAAGTGAATGTGAGTGAATCTTCATGAGAATGATGGGACAGGCATCACTGACCCAGAGATCATCTCCAGCCACATTTATGATCACCAATATCCACACTTCAGTGCAGCTATACATCTGGGCCAGTGCCGAGGGCAATTGCTCAAGATTTCCTCTTTTTTGGAATCATAGAATTGTTTTGGCTAGAAAAGACTTCTAAGGTCATCCAGTCCAACCATCAACACTACCATGGCCACTAAACCATGTCCCAAAGTGCCATGTCCACACATTTCTTGAACACTTCCAGGGGTGGTGACTCCACCACCTCCCTGGGCAGCTTGTTCCAATCCCTGACCACTCTTGCAGCAAAGACATTTTTCCTCATCTCCAACTGAACCATTTCAGGCCATTTCCTCTCCTTCTATCACCTGATACTAGAGAGAAGACACCAACCCCCACCTGGCTCCAGCCTCCTTTCAGCACTACCTGAAAGCACTTGTGATCTATTTTGGGAGAAGGACTTTTATTCCCTCAGCAGATCAAATGGCATTGCCATTGCCCTCGGAGATGTTTGTAGGTCTTCCCCACTCTGGGACCATTGTATTGGCTACTGGAGGAGCAAGCACTGAAAGGCCAGGAAAGGAAGGGGATGAATGGTTTCAGCCTTACAGATTTCTACATAAAACAGAGGCTTTGTCATGTCTCCAAATGACTGAACAAGGATACTGCTCATTACGTAAGCTTGGGGGCGGGGGGGAAGTAGGCTGCTATATGTTTTTATAGGAAATAAAAGGAGTTTGGTGGGTGACGTAGCACCTTCCACTGAGGGTGGCGGTGTGGGATAAGTGGGCTTTGGATGAAAGAGTCAACATTCTCCCACTAAAGGAGAGGGACTGAATTCACAACAGGGAGCTTGGTCATAGAATCGTGGAATTGTTTCAGTTGGAAAAGACCTCTAAGATCATTGAGGCCAACCTTCAGCCTAACACTACTGTGGCCATGACACCATGTCCCAAAGTGCCATGGCTACATGTTTCTTGGTGTGGGAGGAAAGCCTACAAAAGAAAAATTTTGCCATCAAAATTATGTTTTGTTAACACTGTATGAATTCACAGCAGGGATGCTACTCCCCACCTTTGCCTGCAAAGCTGTGATGCTTATTCTGAGTTTTGGTGAGGTTTTGGGTGGCAGGAAAATCAAACTTTACCTGGATTCTGTGGCTATGGCGGTTCCCAGGACAGGAATCTCCGGGCAGGACAGAGTTTGATGTGCTCTTGAGGAATGGGGTGGTAGTGGTGGTGGATGTTTCAGCAGGCTGTAGCTCAGCAATGCTTCAATTTCATTCACAACGAGTAGCTTGGTGGGAATTTGCTTCTGGTTTCAGGTTGGTGGCCCTTTGAGATTCGCTGTGCCACACTTCGGATCCGCTGCTGTCTGGCGTAACAATTCAGGTTGCTCCTAAGCAGTGATTAGCATAAATGAAGGAGTGGGTGAAGCGTTTGTTCGATTGCCTACTGTCATGTTTGTGTACCAGATTTTGTTGCCATCTGTCATTGCTGTTTGCTTGTTGTTGCCAAAAGTTGTCATTCTGAATGGAGGGTGGGGATGTATTTTCAAAAGCTAACAGGAGATAATTTTAGGTCCTTCAGGGCTCGTGTGCTCTGCGCTGGGTGGCAGCAGCCCTCATGCACAGCAGCAGCCCTCGTGTGCGGCGGCAGCAGCCCTCATGTGCAGCAGCAGCCCTCGTGTGCGGCGGCAGCAGCCCTCATGTGCAGCAGCAGCCCTCGTGTGCGGCGGCGGCAGCCCTGTGCGGTGGCGGCGGCGGCAGCCCTCGTGTGCAGCAGCAGCCCTCGTGTGCGGCGGCGGCAGCCCTCGCGGCGGCGGCCCTGCAGCAGCAGCCCTCGTGTGCGGCGGCGGCGGCCCTCGTGTGCGGCGGCGCGGCGGCGGGCGGCCCAGCCCTCGTGTGCGGCGGCGGCGGCCCTCGTGTGCAGCGGCGGCAGCAGCAGCCCTCGTGTGCGGCGGCGGCGGCCCTCGTGTGCGGCGGCGGCGGCCCTCGTGTGCGGCGGCGGCGGCCCTCGTGTGCGGCGGCGGCGGCCTTCGGCAGCCCTCGTGCGGCGGCGGCGGCCCTCGTGTGCGGCGCCAGCCGGCGGCCGTGTGCGGCAGTGGCAGCCCTCGTGTGCGGCAGTGGCAGCCCTCGTGTGCGGCGCCAGCCCGCCAGCCCTCGTGTGCGGCAGTGGCAGCCCTCGTGTGCGGCAGTGGCAGCCCTCGTGTGCGGCACCAGCCCTCGTGTGTGCGGCCGTGGCAGCCCTCATGTGCGGTGCCAGCCCTCGTGTGCAGCGCCAGCCCTCGTATGCGGCAGTGGCAGCCCTCGTGTGTGCGGCGCCAGCCCTCGTGTGCAGCGGCGGCAGCCCTCGTGTGCGGCAGCAGCCCTCGTGTGTGGTGGCCGCCCTCATATGTGGCAGCCACGTGAGTCTTGGAGACGTTCTGGGCAGTGGTTTCATGAAAGGAGTTTCTAAAGTCATTGGCTGTAGCCAGGCAAATGCGTGAGGTACTCTGCTCTCGTCATTGCAAAAGTATTTGCAATTGCAAAGAAGGGCTTGGAAATGAAAGCAATGTTTTTCCCTAATGTTAAATAAAGCAGAGAGTATAAAGAAGGGGGTGCAGAGTGACATCAGGCTGTTAAAACACAAGCTCCTGCCTAAAGAACTGACCAAGGAAGGCGGCAGCTCTGCTCTGACAGACTGCGACGTCCTCAGATTATTTCCAGAGATGTAAATGTCCTGGGGATGAGGAGTTGGACAAATTCAACCTTGAAATAAGCTGCAGCTCTCTCGCAGTGACGGTGGCTGCACACTGCGACAAATTGCAAGGGGAGCAGAGCACTCGCAGGGCCTCGCAGCAAAATGAGCTCCTTTGCAGCCACTCGCCTTTCATTCGCTTCCCGGGAGGAATGGCTCAGCCTGCAGGCAGGGAGCTGGGGAGGTGAAGCCATGAGGATTTCTTACCTCACCTGGTCCAAGAGCTCAGTGCTCTATGCTAGGCAGGAAGGGAAACAGCTCCAGGGTGCCTACATTGTCCCCTTTCCTCTGGGCTGGAGCACCAAGTTTGTTCTGCAAGGGTTTAAACCCTCCCTGGCAGCACCGGGGCTATGCTGGTGCTTCATTGCTTCCCATTACAGCCCACAGCAGCTCCCAAGGGTTTTAATCTGATCCAAGGTCCATGTGAAGTACAATGACCTGTTGCATCCAAAAATACAGAAGGGATGATCTAATGGGTTCACTTGGACTTAAACTCCAGGAAAATACCGAGCCAGACAGTTTTTGGGGTGTTTGGGGTTTTATTTTTGATGGCTGGGGCACAGCTAGCTAATGGTGCAAATTCATAACCAAAGTGGTAAAGATACCCCAAAGGCATGGTGGGAACTCATGCTAGAGTGGGAGTGCAGAGGGTCACTGCTTGCTTAAGGCGAGGTGAAGGAGAAGGACATGGGGCTGCCTTTGATCCAAAAGAGGCAGAAAGAATTCTGAATATCTCTTATTGAGGACTGTGGGGAGACCATCACTAATGTGTGTGTCTGAGGGGTCAGTCTGGGCTGGACTCCTCCATAGCTGGAAGCTTCAGTTCACTCTTCTTCCCAACTGCTTCCCGTGCGTGGGCTGAGTTCATTGACCTGCACTTGCTCCAGCGACTGGGGCTCATGTGGTACATTTTGAGTTGGTTCCCTGCATGCCAAATCCTGTTTTACCAAGTCTTTGGCTATTTTTGTAGTATGGGTTTGACATAAGGGCTCTGTCCTGTTTTAACACTTCAGCAATGCAAATTGGCTTTCGTAGCTTGAGTTCCCTCTGTCTGTTCAGAGGGTAACTGTACAAAGCTCACAAGCAAATTCCCAAGCATTTCAGGATGGTGCTTGGGTCTGGTTTCATTTACCAAGTGTGTTTCAGAGCTCTCAACCTCAAACCAGGCTGGTAAATTGCCCTACAGGAGCACCAAAAGCCTTCTTGTGTAAGAGAGCATGGAAGGCAGCTGAGAAGGCTGCCTGAAGATAAGCAGAGAGAAGGGAGCTTGGACTATGTGGGCTGGAGTTGACCTGACAGAGAGGCCAAACTGGTTGTTTATAGGCTGGTTTTATAGATGTGACCATAACCCAGGTATGGTGGAGTTGGGGCACGGATTCAAGGTGTGGTAGTTTGTCAAGCACCAGGCTGACAATGCTCAGACCTCTAGGCTGGGCAATTTGGAGCTGATCTGGCTCCACACCCCTGGTAAGCACAAGGCTGGGATAGGCTTTAATGGCTGATTTAGGGTAGGAAGAAAGGCAGGAAAAAGGGAGTTTCTCTTCTTAGTGCCTAATCTGCTGTAAGCTTAAGAAAACAGGAAAACAAGCAACCTAGGATGAGCAAAGACCTAAGTACAGAGGGCATGGGCATGGCTCTGCACATCAACAGCCAGCCTGTGGAGCTCAGCGTTGAAGGAAGTAAGCAGCATGCGTGTGGTGGGCAGGATGGTTGGAAAAGTTAATCCTGCTCTAATTAGAGAGAGTGTTGTAACACCAAAGTCACAGAGGCACCAAGCAGAGAGCAAGATGCCACTAAGAGCTTACAGTGTGTCAAGTCTTGCAGGGATGGGACAGGAGTGATATCATAACAAAAATACTGCAGCCTCGTGCTTAAAGGGATGGAGCAACAATCTGTGGGAGCCAGGGAAGATTTCTTTCTCTCCTGGTTCAGCCAGCAAGGTGTTTGGCCTTGAGGAACTTCAGGTGAGAAGAGCATTGTGTCCAATCAAGGCCACACAATCCAAACAGATTAAAATGCATCTGGACTCACGTGCCGTGGATGTGCACACGTTCAAAGTGCCGCCTGACCTTTACAGGGAGTGTTTTATACCCTGGAGCAGAACATTTTATTGCTCTCACCTTCTGCATAATTTATGGTAGAAAAATATTATTTTGTCTATAGAATCACTTGCCTTCCTTTTGAGCCCAGCAACAGTATTTAACTTTCTGCTCCTGTCTGAAACTAATTTCCCCAGGCAAATTACAGACTGCACCCAGAGATTCCTTCAGCTTTACATTTTCCTGCCATTGGTGTCACCGAACGGGACATCACAGCTGAGAGGGTGATCATTTCTCCAATAACCTTGAAAGCAACAGAGTCAAGCACCTCAGCTGAGTGGGTCTCACCCAGGTTTTCCAGAGCAAAGATCCCAGTCTTCCTGTGCTGCTTATCACCACTGCTGCAGCTCGCTCCCTGTCCTGCTCTGATCCTCTTCACCTGAGCTGGAAGCTGTAATGACAACAATTATTTCTATTTTTGCCTGAGGCCATTATTTAGGCACTGTGCAAGCACGTGGGGAAAGGCCATTTCTGCTGAGGAAAGGGGTTTTCGTGCTGTGCTCCAGAGTGAATGGACAGAAGGGAGCTGTGGTTGGTCCTGCCACACTCTACACTGGGCACCCAGGAGATGCCAGGTAGGATTCAGGCAGCCAACACAGGCCAGAGGAAGTAAGTTGCACCCAAGTGGGATACATGACAGCCAGACCTTCACAGACTCACAGAATGTTAGGTGTTGGAAGGGACCTCCAGAGATGATGGAGTCCAACCATCCCTGCCAAGGCAGGATCACCTTGAGAAGGTCACATGGGTGGGCATTTGGGTGGGCTTTGAATGTCTCCAGAGGTGGAGGCTCCACAACCTCTTTGGGCACTGCTCCAGTGCTCTGTCACCCTTAAAGAAGTTCCTCCTCATGTTTAAATGGAACTTCTTAGATTCAAGTTTGTGCCCATTACCCTTTGTCCTGTCACTGGGCACCACTGAACAAAGCCTGGTCCCATCCTCCTGACACACACCCTTGAAGTATTTATAAACATTGATGGGATCCCACCTCAGAATACTCTGTTCCAGCCTAAAAAGCCCCAATTCTGTCAGCCTTTCCTCATAAGGGAGATGTTCCAGTCCCCTAATCACCATTGTAAGCCTCTTCTGTGCTTTGCCCAAAGAGCTCTCCAGGAGAGCCACAGGGCTGGAGAAATAGTGGAGCCTTTGAGCTGGTTGTTGCCACAATGAGTCAAAAATAAGGAATTTGGTCAGAATCAAAGTGATGTGAAAAAATTAGCAAAGGGAAGGTTGGTGGAGTGTTACATTCTGCTTACTTTGGCTTTTCTTACTCCTTTAGTTTTCCCAGGTTTTAGAGCTAAAAGCTGGTTTTAAAGCTCTGATCGTGCAGCATGGCAATTAAATGTTTTTGTTATCAATTAATAGATCAGAAGGTTTCAGTGCTTTCCAAGTTCCAAGAGCTAAAAACTCAGGGTGGTTCTGAATCTTCACTGAATACCTGAACATGCCAGAGTTGCTGACCTGAAGGAAAGTGCAGCTTCCCACATATCTGCCTTTTGCTAGAAAGAGGGAGAAAATCCATCATCATCCAGCTCTGCCAGTCCCCCAGGAAAGCAGAGAAGACAATCAGTGCTTGGGCTCAGATCTTCTGGAAAAGCAGTTCCTAACTCCAGAGTCCTCTTCTTGACATCTGTCACTGTAGAACTCTCCTGATGTCCAGCCCTGTGCCACAGCCTGCCTGGTTTGGCCCCAGGTCTTCCTGAGCCTCATCTGAGCAAAGAGGGCTCTCAGAGACCACCATGCCATGGATCACAGAATCATAGAATGTTAGGGGTTGGAAGGGATACCCAGAGATCATCTAGTCTGACCTCTCCACTCACCCCAAGGCTGAGCCTGGAGCTACATCTTTCCAGCTGCTTGGCCAGCATTTTGCTGGGGACCAGAACCCCACACATGGCTTGGTGGGGTACACTTCAAGTAATGTGGGGCTGGGCCACAGCAGACCCCACTTTGAACCAGACAGGATTGAGCTCTGAGCACTGACCTCCTGTGGAAAGTCTGGTTTATTTCAGTTCAGAAGAAGGAAGGAGCCCTTATGGTGGAGGCAGAGCAAGGCTGGAGGAAGAAACAGGCAGTTAATGTGTTCACCCTGTCAGCCCAGCTCACTGGGCTCCTGACTTGATGAATATTGAGGAATTTTATACAAATAGGAACTGGTTCAGCAGGACAGATTTCCAGAGACCCAGCCCAGAAAGGCTTCCTGCTCCCTGCTGGGGGCCCTTTCCTCCATGGGAGGAGAGCAGTCCACAGCCTCACTCAAAGGCTGGAGAGGGATGAGCACTCCCCTTCCACTGTGGGGTGAGCTGCGGGAGGTGCAGCTTGGGAGACTCCCCAGCAAGGGTGATTGTGCGGGGAGCCTCAGGTCAGTGGGATGGAGGGATGGCCACCTGCAAAGCTGCTGAGGCTTTAGTGCTGCAGCAGCCTGGTGTGCCATAAGCTAGAGGGATGTCCAGCCACAGAACCATAGTCACCAGAAATCTCCATCACTGGAAATGCCAGCACACATGAAATTCATGTGTCTGAGGAGAAAGGAGAGGGGTGTGCAGAGTCTGCAGACTGAGTGGTGACTCAGTGCTCAGGAAAGCAGTAGGGCAGGGAAGTCCTGTAGAGGAGGTGACCATTTCCCTCTGAAGAGCTCAGCTTTGGGACATGGTTGTGGTCTGCAGAGGGACAGTGCTGTTGTGCATTCACATTTGGAGCTGGTCTCTGCCTGAGTGCATGCATGATGGCACTTGATGGTGCCCGAGCAAGGACAGGGACAGCCACCTCTGAGGCTCTGTCCTTTGAGATCTTGCATAAAAGTTGAGGGATCTTCTGCCACCTACAACCTAAACAATTCACAGAGCTGGCTTTTAATGCAGGTGAGGAGAGAGGCTGACACTATGGAAGAGATTGGAGTTCCTCTCTGGGTGACTCTGGGAGTTCATCAGAGTCTCTGAGAAGAAATAACAGATGGGAGGAATTTAACCCAAAGCAAAAAGCTTACAGGCTAGTAGGCGGGCCAGGATTAACCCTTGACAAGCTAGGGATAATTTTCCAGGGGTGAAGCTCCTGGAGACAGCCAAAGATCTTGCACCCAAGCCATGCTGGACACCAAGAGTTCCTCTGAAGAAGAGGAATGAGGCAGAGAGACAGGCAAGGCTCAACGGAGCAGGGGCAGCAGCGGATCCATGATGTTGAGGCTACCTCCATCAGCCAGGACAATGGCAGAGTAGGGGTAAAGCGCAGCCAGTGTCCCCGCAGCCTGGCTTTGCAAAGGGTCAGCAGAATTCTGCAGATGAGTGACTAATGGGCTGGTGGTGAGACTGAGAGCTCAGGCAGCGTTTTCATGGGGACATCAGATTTTGCTGCAGCAAAAAAATAAGACAGGGTACAAGGAGGGCATTTCCAAATGTCATCCAAGATGCTTACGTGGAAGCCACTGCTTTGTTGTGAGCACTGCTTCCAATAAAACCCCAAGCTGTAACGCAGAGAGAGAAAAACAGCTGAACTGTGAGATTTATGGTGATGAATTTGCTTCCACAAGATAAATATGCAGTTATCCAAGTAGGTTAATAAGTGCTTGGATTGCATGTGATAGAAAGGAGCCATGTGCAGTAAAATGTGCTGAGCCTTGATCTTGTATCTGCAATGCCCTCACAGAAAGAGCGGAGGACAGAAATGGGCAGGAGTGACTCTGAAGACGTCTCTCAAGGGACAAGAAGCATCCAATCCTGCACCTTGGGGCAAAGGTTCAGAGATGGTAAGCTGCCACTGCTCTGAGTTGCATGGAGTGAACAGGAGAAAGAGTGGATGGAGTCACCAGTTCCAAGTGGGAAGGATGAAACCTTTCTCTGAGACAGAGGTTCAGGAAGAGGTGGATTCCTGGTGAACTTGGCAGACAGGAGCGTGAACAGTGCTTGCTGCCAGAGATCACAGCTCAGCATGTCAACTTGGGCTGCCACTCAGTTGGGATTAAGGTGGTGCCATGCTGTGACCTGCAGCACCTAAAGAGCTTCTGAATGCTCCCTCCTACTCACTGTGATACGGAAGGACAAGTCCCTGACAGACAGACATGGCAGAGGGAATGGAGGTGGAAATCACTGACATCTTCCCCCTCGAATGGCCAGAGTGAACCTGTGGGTACCCTGTGTCTCCATGTGCTTGGGGAGTGATTTTTCACTGCCATCTGCAGGGGTTAAAAAAAGTTTCCTATCTTCATTTTGGTCTGTGTTGGCTGAAACTACACATAACCCATCAATTGCAACTGCTAAAAGGGAGCTGGTAGATGTGCACCTTGCCCAGGTTACCTGGATTACGGCCTTATGGGTAGCAATATAATTTTGAAACTGACTGTGAGGATGGGTGAGAGCTGGCATCACATGGGCAAAACCATCGAGTAGCAGAGCCCAAAGACAGACATTTTTCACAGCACTTTGACTTGAAAAGTTAAAACAACTGGTCTCTCAGACTAGGTGCAAGTGATGATGATTTCTGAAGCAACAAGCCAGGATGGGAGTGTAAAACCAGACTTGTGCAGAGGTTTTGTAATAGCTTGTCAGGTGTGGCAACATTATAGGCCGTTATTAAAAAGGCCTGCTCAGAGTGACAGGCTGGATGATGCTGGTGACAGGGGAGATGTGTTTTTCCTGAGCTGTTATTCTCACTTTTGTGAGAACTCGTTAGGTGGATGATTCCCCCACAGCAGACTTATGGCAGGACAGTCTCGACAGACAAGGGACAGTATTTTGAGCAGTTCACAGTGATGTCCACATCTGCATCCAGTCCTCACTAGACTTTAGCCAGCAAGGAGGTAGGAAATGGCTTTAAAATAATGAATATGTACTGAAAAGGAATGAAGAATCTGGTCTGAGCGGTGCTTAAGAGCATTAAGCAGCAGGATGGCACCCACAGAACGTGGCTGCCACCTCTAGATACTTGGTTTTGCAGAAGAAGAAGCATGGAGACAGCTTGGGATGTAAGCTGGGCTCCTGTAGCCTGAGGAGCTGAGGGTTTGCAGAAGTGCACAGACATTCAGCTAAAGACAAACCAGCACTATGATTGCGGTCCCGGGGGTTACCACCACTTCCTGAACACCACAAGAATTCACACATACAATCAAAATCAGAAACCAGGAACAACAGTTATTTCACATCAAGTTGCTCCACAATCCCTTGAGTGCAGGGTGAGTAATCAGAGAGCTGTGCTCGAAGGAACAGGCAGCACCTTCTGCAGCAGCTGGGAAGAGAGGAGGTAATGGGTGCTGGGCTTGTCTTTTTGCCTGGGACAGCTTCATCTGGCAGCACACTGGGATGGCAAGGAACAGATGCCAGGATGTGATGTTACCAGGAAAACCAGACTCTCTTACTCTCAATAAGAACTGCTCTGATGATGCCATGGTGATGAGACATTACAGGGCAGAGCTCCTCTGAAGTTATTCAGACATTGTTAATTGTTTGGCTGTAAGGATTTGTGGTCACAAGCTATAGAAATGATACTTCCATGTTTTGGCTGGGAAAGGAAGGTAGGATCTCTGGAACTGTGTCTTTAAGCAGCTTAGTTCTGGAGACAGGAAGTCTGAAAATGGGCAGCAGCAGTGCAGGTTTTATTATGCAATTTCTCTTGGAACTAGTCCCTAAATAAAGGAGTTCTCCATTAAGCACCTGCTTCACTGTTCCTCCTGAGCGCTACGGGTGAAGTCCTCAGGAATCCATACAAGGGCTGTGAGAGAGCCCTGCACTGGGGTCCAGACTGAGTGCCAGTTTGCAGTAGCAGGGCTCATTTCCTTACTGTATGGTGTCCTTAAGAGACTTTACTTTCTTTCCACAAAATTCTCCTACTCTGATCTCACTCTGTTTGGCTTTACCAGTGAGGCTGGCTGACCCTTGCACTGCTGATACCAAGGGGCTGAGGTACCCTGAGCGCTACAGCACTGTTAAGCCTTTAGGGTATCTAATCATAGCCCTGTTTCCCAGGGGAGTGGATAACAGTCAAGCTCTTCCCCTCCCTCTTGCCATCATCCCAGTGTTGTTTTAATCCCATGGCAGGGGGCAACTGGGTCTACCCTAAGAGACCACCATGCCATGGAGAAGCTGCAGGACATAGCAGCAATAGGGTCCTCCTCCTCCCCTACTGCCCAGGGTATCTGGCACTTGCAGTAAAGATAGAGGAGCTCTCCCAGCTAAATAGGAGAGGAATCATGGCCTCCATGAGTTCTCCCATCTGTTCCCCACTCCCAGCATCAGATACATGGCGTTGCCTTTGCACACCAGCTGGTCAGGGTGGGGTACTGTTGTAACATCAGTGTACTGCCTAGTAGTAGGCAGCATGAATATCCTGGAGGTAAGCAGTAGCGGTGGGAGTACTCAGGTTCTGTCCCCAGTGGTCTATCTCCATCCTGACTTCATGCTGGAGCTGCAGAGTTATTGCAGCATCAGAGAAGGGGGTTATAAGAGGGGAAAAATGCTATAGAGAGGTCTCCTGGTGTCAGCTGCTCCAGCAAATCCTTCATTTCCACAACCACAAGTGATGTAGTGTGCAAGGCAAGCACAAAAGGTTATCCCAGCTGCAGTTCAAAATGCACTGACCAAACTTGTCAAAAGTTGAAGCATCAGATAGCAAAGGGCACTTTTGTCCTCAGTTATACCTGACAATCTGACCTGATTTGCAGTCTTCCACTTCCAACAGCAAAACAGTTTCCCTTGCCCTAAACTGGGGCATGTGCCTTATATCACAGTAAAACACTGCTGGACAAGAGCTGATGCTCTCATGTCTGAAGCTGCTGTGAGATGCTGAACCATGTCCCATACTGAGCCATCAGCCAACAGCTGGGAACCCGCTGCTTTTGAAGCAGAGAGCACCTAATGAGTAATACAGTGATAGAAGCAGAGGCCTGTAAGAGACCTTCAGTGTGGTTACAGTCAGACCTCAGCAAGGCCAGGCACCATGTAAATAAACACAGAAATTTGCAAGTAAATGTGATTAAATGCATGTAAATGTAAAAATGTAAACATAATTCAAGTTGTGCAGTAAACAAAAGGCAGACTTACTGCTTGAAAAAGAAGGTGTCATTCTAGATCTCCTTTAAATCAATAAAACATCACTGATTAATCCATCAGCTTCCTCAAGATGGTCTCAGTGCCGTTCTCCAGCTTGTCCTCCAGTTGTGACTGCTTTTCATGGGCAATAGCAGCCCCAAGCAATCAGTATGGCTACCAGGAGCTCTGCTATGCCACACTGGCACATCACCAAGGCTTATATGACCTGCTTCTCAGGTTGGGAACCAGTATGGAAATCCATGGAAATATAGGAGCTCCAATCCTATAAACCTGTTCTGGGCTAGGGAAAACTGTCTAGACAGAGTGCAAGGCAAGGTTGGTTTTGGTCCTGGTGCTTGGACATCTGCCCTCAAGTGCATCTACGCTGGCCAGCATAGCCACACGTGAGGGTTGAGGAGCAGGGAAAAGCAAAGCCCATGGGTGGGCAAAAAGCAGATGGCCAAGCCCATCAGTGAGGCCACAGCAACCCCTTGCAGGGTGGATGTGGGTGCAGGAGGAGGCTGCAGGGATGCTGTGTAGGTTTTGGTGTGAGGAAAGGAGGAGATGGAGAACAAGGGCAGGCAAAGGGAAGCGCTGAGGGAAGCCTGGGGGGACATAAGCACATCATGGTGCCCGTGTCACCCCAAGGGCCTGGCTGTATGTTACACCCTGAACTCGGTACTTGTAGTAGGGCACAGCCCAGCATGACCCCCGCCAGACTGTGACAGGAGGTTTGGGTCCTGCTGCACCTCTGCTCTGAGGCAACTGGGGGCACTAAAGGAGGACTTTGAGAGGGGATTCTCTGAGGGGGATGTTGAGGGGATATCTGAGTTGGGACTGAAGAGGGGAGACTTGAGAGTGGACATCCATGGCAGGACTGAGAAACTGGGGGGAACGTGGGGAGTGACTATTGAGGGCACTGAGGGGAGATCTTGTGAGGGGATGCCTTGAGGAACTCATTGAGAAGGGACATCTGCAGAGTTACAGAGACTGGGGGTGGGGTGTCATTGTGAGGGCACTGAGGGGCAACATCCACGGCAGGATTGAAGGGAAACTGGGGGCACTGTGTGGATGGTAACATGGGGGAAGACTGTGAAGGGACTGAGGGGAAGCTGAGAGGGGACACTATGAGAGGGACGTGGAGAGGAGAGATTTCTGCAGTGGGACTAGGAGGGAAGGCTGGGAGGGGGTGACTGTAGAGACTGGGGGAAGACTGTGAGGGGGTGACTGTAGAGACTGGGGGAGGACTGTGAGGGGGTGACTGTAGAGACTGGGGGAGGACTGTGAGGGGGTGACTGTAGAGACTGGGGGAGGACTGTGAGGGGGTGACTGTAGAGACTGGGGGAGGACTGTGAGGGGGTGACTGTAGAGACTGGGGAAGACTGTGAGGGGGTGACTGTAGAGACTGGGGGAAGACTGTGAGGGGGTGACTGTAGAGACTGGGGGAGGACTGTGAGGGGACTGTGTGGAGAACCAGAAAGGACTGAGGAGGGACTGAGGGGGCAACGATAGAGGACTTCGGGGAGAACGAGAGAGGACCGAGAAGAAAAGGAGAGGGGACTAAGGAGATGAGACTAAGGGAAGACTGCTGAGGGTGACTGCGAGGTGACGCTGTGGAGGAAATCCTGTCAGAATCAAGTGAGGGAGATTGAGGTGAGCGACTGGGGGCAGCCGAGAGGGACGCTGCGAGCGCTGTCGCCGAAGGGGGTCTCAGAGGAGGGCGGGCGCAGATGGACACGGTAGGGAACCCTACACCTGCCTGGCCGGTCCCGCCGCCGCCCCGCCGCCTCGCAAGCCCTCAGCGGAGCAAGTGAGGACGATCTCGGCTCTTTCCGGCGCCGCTCGCGCCTTTCCGGCGTCGGCGGGGGCGGCCGGGGGCGTTCCGCCGTGCGCGGTGACGCCAGGCGCAGGCCCCGCCCCGGGCCCGCCCCCATGGTCTCTGGAAAAGAGAAGAGAAAAAAAACTTTTTTTTTAATTGAGGAATCAACAGCCGCCATCTTGTCGCGGAGCCGGAGCGCGGCGGGAGCGGAGCGGGGCCGGGCCGGGCCGGGCCGAGGCAGCGGGGCCGCCCGCCGGGACACGGGCAACGGCGCGGGAGCGCCGCCGACGCGCAGAGGGGCTTGAGGCAGCGGGGCAGAGCCGGGCCGGAGCCAACTGACCGCCGCCGCCGGGACCGGGAGCTGCGGCCGCCGCCGCGCCGCGCTCATTGTTTTGGGGCGTTTTTTGGCTCTTTTCGGGTTTTTTCCGCTTTTTTGTGATTTTTTTTTTTTTTTTTAATTTTTAAATTTTTTTTCCCCCTCCCTTCCTTCTCTGCCCTCCCTCCCCCCTACCCCCCTCCCCTACCTCGGCCGCGGTTGGGCGGCGGGCGGGGGCCGGGGCGATCCCCCCGGCGCGGAGGGGAGGGGACGGGGCGAGGCGAAGGGGAGCCCGGTGGCGACGTTGTTGGGGTGGGGGGGCCCCGCTGTGCTCCCCGGTGACTGACTGAGCCGCCATCCGGGCACCTCGGCGGCGGCGGCGGCTGCGGCCGGGCGGGGGAAAGAGGCCGGGAGGAGCGAGGCCGGCAGGGAGGGGGCGCTGGGCTCTTCCCCACCCCGCCCCGAACCCTCCTCCCCTGCGGCCTGCTGCGGCGGCGGCCCGGCCCGGGTATGGGGGAACGGGGGCCGCCGCCGGTCGGGCACTGAGCGGCGCTGTTGCTCGGCGGTGGGTTCCCCTTCGGAGGAACGGGGAGAGAAAGCTTCACCCCCCTCAGGCTCACCCCTTCGTTAACGATTACCGGCTCGGCGGCCTCTCCTCGGACGGCCCAGCCGGCTACCATGGCGGAGAACTTACTCGACGGGCCGCCCAACCCCAAGCGAGCCAAGCTCAACTCGCCGGGCTTCTCCGCCAGCGATAGCACAGGTAAGGCCTGCGGGGCGGTGCGGGGGCGGGCGGGCCTCAACGGCGATTCCCCCCCAACTCCGTTTCACCTCCTTCGGCGGGGCGGCTGGCCCCCCCGGCGTGATGGTGGGGGAACCGCCCGCCCCGCCTCGGTTCCCGGCGGGGGTGGGAACCGGCCTGGCGAGGTGCCGGGCAGGAGGGGAAGGATCCCTCCCGGAGCAGTTGGGCCTCCTTCAATCGAAGTTACCGGGTGGGACCCGTACGCCAAGTACCGTCCCGGCTATAAATAGCGGTTAGAAGAGACGAGTAGGGCCTTGTGAGTTGAAATTTCTTTTTCCTCCATCATCCACCAGCGGTTCGTTTTAATGGGGAAGGGGTGAAGGGATCCGCCTCGGTTTGAATGCTGGGGGTGTCCAGGTGAGCGGGGTGCGGGTGAGGAAGGGTAAAACCCCAGCCAGTAGAAACACTGACACCCTGCTTCTGCAAAGGGTGGTCAGGATTTCTGTCTCTGCTGTTGAAAACCCACAGATCGCCCACAACTAAAGCCCTACGCAGGCAGCCTGTGTGTGACAAGCCACGAAATACAAACTCCCTAATAGCCCGTTAATATTTTGCTTTTTTTTACCTCCCTACCTGCAGCCTTGATTTAAGGTGCACGGCTCGAACTGTTGTAAGCGTTTTGCCTTAAAACCCAAACGATTTGCAGGGAATAATTGAAGTTGTGGGGGTCTCTTGGTGTGATGAAATGCCCAGCAAGCTGGCAGTCACCGTGACTTGTCTGTATGTCGCGTCGGGTCTTCGGTGTGCTTTTCCCTCTGCTCTTAATGGGTTTGTGGATCATAAAACACATCGAAATCTCTCCTTTCCAGCAAGCGCGTGCCCATGGTAAATACGCACGTGTGTGCACAGGACCATGCGTGCGGGCACTGACGTCTTCCAGGGTTCCAACTGTTCCAATCACTGAAGCAGGGGTTTTGTAGGAATACAAAGTGTGTTGGACTCACGTTTCTGTTTTCAGAGATTAATGAATCTTGTGGAAGGGACAGTGATAAGTTAATCGTGTTATGCCTGCTGTGTTTTTATAGACTGAAAAAATAGTGCTATAATGGAGCTGATAAATTCTGTGGGTTTGGGGTTTTTTTTCCTCCTGGCTTGCTTAATCTGCGTTTGGCAATAGCTTAGAGATGCTTCAGCCCTTTAGGGTTGTGTGTTTGTTCGGGTTTTTTTGTGTGGGTTCTTTTTCTTTTCAGCCTACAAATAAATGAGCCAAAAAGAAGTGGTATTGAGAGTAAGAATTGGCAGAGAATATCTAGGTGAGGTCTTGTGATTGAACTACTGTAATCCGGGTCGTGGAAGCGATACAGAAGGCAATGGCAGTAAGTCGGGAAGAGCACAGCTTTTCTGTAATTCTTCACTGAGACATTTTAGGCTCGACCAGTAGCCAGTGAGAGGTGTTTGAAGTGGTGTCTTTTTTTGTCTTTTATTTTTTTCCCCCTTTCTTTTTTGAAGTTCACTTGGTCTGTTCTGGAATGCTTCGGTCATAATTACGTCCTGTTCAGCAAGTTCTAATGCGTCTGGGTGAGCTCTGTGCAGCACTAGATGTGTAAACTCAAGCATCTGCATAAAGTTCTGCTTTGCTGAGGGGCTTTTGGTCACCAGGGCCAGCAAAACTCGAGGTTGTATTTTGAACAAGTGTCTGTGGCATTTTGTCATCAGCTTGGTGTTCTTCAGGCAAAAGTACCTCTCTGCTGGAGAGTGTAGTGTTTGTGCACTTAGAAGTGTTTTTTTCCCCCCCCAAAAATCTCTTTAGGTTTGTGGCCAGCAGCTCATGCTGCTTGTCGAAAGATTGCTGAATGCTTTTCTGTGCACTGTAGCAGGGAAACACAAATAGTCTGAGCTGTGATCAGATGCCTGCTCCTCATCCTAAACCAGGCTGCTGCCTTGCACTGAGCCTTAGCAGAAAAGTTGTGTTGCAACCTGGGAAGTTGCCTTTGCGACCAGAGGTGCTTGGGGAGATGGGTTTAAGGCTCATGCCCTGAGTGAGCAGCAGGTTGTGTGTTAGTTAACTGAATTGTAATTGGAGTCGTAAACCCACGCTGTGCGATGCTTCAGCATGCGTGACTGGGACACGCTTGGAAGACCTTGCGTTAGGGCCGGGTTGTGCAGATCCGTTGCCAAACAGTCAGCCTCCCAGCCCGACACCCCTCCAAACTGAGCGCAGCGGTGCGCTGCTGAGGGCTCTGGTGGCAGGCCTGAAGGCTCGGCAGAAAGCAACTGCTCGTCCTTGTTTATATTTTGCTTCTCGCTTTGATGCGGTGATGTTAAGCAACTCCTTTTGTCAGGGTAAATTTTAGCTGCCTTTAATCTTTCTGATAAAAATAGCTCCTCAGCTTACCCGAGCAAAATTTGTGCTGTTGAAATTGGTCTGCTTGTGTTCTGAAAAGACGACCTTTCTTGTTAAACTCTGGTGGCTAAACCAGACATGTGGTCTTGGAGAGGGGAGCAGAGATGAAAGCATAATAGAAACGTGTTCTGCGACCGTCGTTCAGTTTCACATTAGCCCCATTTTGCGGTTGCCCTGTTGGGTTTTGTATGAATAAGGAGGGTTAAGGCTCATGGCTGTTAACTGAGCTTGCCATTGCTAAGCAGTATTGAGCAAACTGGTTCCTACACTAAAATGTCCATGAGAAAGATTGTTCCTTGTCTAGTCAGGTAGGAGTAGTGCTTTTGTGTAATTACCACTTTATTAGGTGTGCATGGTATTTTTCATACCTAAGCATTTGCCTGCTCTCTAACTGTTAGAAGGAGTTCTCATCGAGGGTGCTGCAGGATGAACAAGGGACTCATCCAAAAAGTAGAATTACAGTAACTTCAGTTACGGCAGCACTTTATTTTAACACTGAGTGTCATGATTATTCAGTACATTGCTGGTGTGAGTCCTTCAGCAGAGTATAGAGTGAACCAGCAGCATTCTTGAGCTGGTCATGATCGGAGCTCTGAGCACAGGCTGGGGAAAAACGTGCTTGAGTGGAGCAGCGGCAAAGAGTGTTCTTGCAGTGCCCTTTCACCGTGATTCTGTAGGTAGCTTGGGGAGGTTTGTGTCTCATTGCAAGTAGTGCCTCTATCCGTATCTGTTAGGTACCCCCAGCCTTTTGCTGCTCTTAGTTTCAGAAACGACATGGTTTGGACTGGAGCAGAGGGTATGCTTAAGAGTTATGAATTAACGAACTCCTAAAGGAGGTGAAGTTGCAAAGACGAGGTGAGCAGCTCCGAAAGTCCATTAGAGCTGTCTTTTCACTTCATACTTCCCTTATGTGTGTGGGGTTTGTGTTGGCTGCTTTTTTTTTTTTTTTTTTCCCCTCCGCAAGTTCAGCTTGTAAACAGATGAAGCGGTGCGGCTGTCGCTGCAAAGGCTGCGGGCCGGTAGCTCACGTTCTCTCGACAGCCCAGCGTGTCAGCATTGCAGCGCCCGTATCTTAGAGCTGGGGAGAGCCTGGCCCTGTCGCACGTGCCCGTGTACGTGCCGAGATAAGTAGATCTCTGGCTCACTCCCAGCCAGCTACGGAACTTTGCAGAAGGGAGTTTGTGCCTTTACACAGCCTGGTCTGATCTTATTCTCCTGCCAGAAACCAGATAGATGTTTCAGTGGGTTTAGTTGTAAAGGAGGTGGGCTCCCTTTAAAACAAATTAGCTTAAGGAGACACCACCAGGCTTTCTGAGCTTATGTTCGCATACTTAGGTAGCTGAGACTTCAAATGGAGTGACTTCTTGGTGATCTAAAGCCAGATTTGGGTTGTGCACGTGAAAAGCATTTGTATGTTTTAGAAGGGTTTGTTCCTGCATAGCTGCAAAGTTCCATGGAAGCCGGTTTAATCGGGCTGCTCTTGTTTTACATGAGTGCCATTTGTGTGCTGCCACACTAAGAATTGCTTTTGCACACAGGATTTCTGTCTCTCCCTGGAATAAGAAAAAGGATAATTCCATTAAGTGAACAGACTTGGATTTCTAAGCAGGTAATTAGGGGAAGAAATGCTGCTTCTTAAAAACTGTCAGTGTAGGAGCTGCATGTAGTTGTAACTGTTTCATGGGAGCATCCTTTATTTTGTGGTACTCACAGGATAACTTGCTGGGATGGAGAAAACACTTGGTGTGATATTTTATGGCTATATTATTTCCTAAGACTGACCATATATACATGTAATGATGATGTAGTCGTGGGTGGGAGATGAGGTAGTCAGGTGAAAATGTTTACTTTGAACTCTTGATACAAGCTGAATATTCTTTTGCAGCTTGACTCAGCTGCATAACTTCATTCCTGAAGCTGTAATCTGGGACAGGAGATATATAGCATTGGAAATAAGCTCAAATATGTGGAGACTAGCATAGCTACCTCTTTCCAATTCATGAAACACTGCTGTTTTGTTTTGTCCTTCGTTATTGATTGGGGTTTTTACGGTGTTTTCCAAAGAGTTTGATACCAACATCTGTGTGAGGTGAAAAGTTGAGCTGATGACCTGCCAGCCTGGTTCTCTGTGACAATCTACAGTCCTGAAGTTGTGCCTTTTCCTTTATTTGAAATCCCAGCTTGGAGTGATAATTACATATGTACTTGGGACTTTATCAAATAATTTCCTTCCTCCACTCCATGATTTAAAGTTAACTTGGTGAGTGCTGCCTTGTGCTGTGACACAGCTCCTGGAGAAGCCCTGCCAGCAGCAGGCAGAAATTAAGGCTGTGCTCAGGGAGGGTGGGGGTCAGTCTTTGTTGGACCCCAGAGATCTCTTGATAGCTTGTGAAATGATTCCCAGTTTTCTGCTGCAGATTATTCACTTTCTGTTCTGGCTGAACGTTCCTCGGAGTCACAGTCCGGTGCCATTAATTATTTCTGCAGCAACACGCCGCGTTTCACTGTTACATCCGTGACTTCACTTTGACAAAATCCACCTCTTCTTGGTGTGTGTTTGTATTACAGAATTTACTCTCTGTTGTTACCTGCTCATAGAGAAGAACTTGAACACAAATCTCACTCTGTTATCAGAGTACTGCAGGTTAATGTGAAGTTGAGGTGGAGAGGGGTAGTTGAATAGGGTTTGAGGAAATTCTGGGGTTCGTTCTTTTACAATGAAAAAACATGTGGGATAGCTTAGAAATCCGACACTTCCACCCTAATTTGGTTTACACTTTCAAGAATCTTTGCTTTGTAAATCTTCCTTTTAACATATGTTATGTTTTCCATCTGTCTTGTCAGATGTCTGAGATGCAGAGAGAACCTAAATCTTTTTATTTGGAAAATTCTAATAGAGATGTCTCAACAAATACTATCAAGTATTGTGCAGAATCATAGTGTGAATCTAAAGGAAACTGAGACTTCTATTATCACTGGTAATTGCAATCATAACTCAGAGTCTAAACCTCTTAACCTGCACTCTTCAAAAGCTTCCCTTCGTCTTGCCCTTCTTATTCACCACTGTGGAGAAAGGAGGATCTTACTTGCAACACTGGATGCGCACAGTACCTTTGATTTTCAGTAACATTGTGTGTGCCTGTTTATATTTTTATTGATACATATGTGGGCTTGTGAAAGTATGTCCTACTTTGTCTTTCATGCTGTGGGAACTTCCTGGGGAAGAGTGATGTGTCAAAATGAGTCGCTCTTTGTGGGTGATGTACTTCCCAATCTCACAGGTAGATGTTACTTCATTGTTTGGACACCTTTGAGGCAGCTGTTTTCTGTTGCCCAGTGAGAAGGAAAAGGCAGTATCAGATTCCAGCCCCTGTCTGTGTGTGTCACACCTGAAGAGCAAGAGCTTCTCTCTCACGCTGCCCAGCTTCACCGCTGCTGGTGCTTTCGTAGCTGGATTTGATAGTGGATGTTGTTGATGACATAACTTCTGTGTCGTCGCCTGTGTAGTTTCATCTAATGGAGCAAAGAAACATGGAAATTACCAAGAGGCTTGAATTCAGTAAGTGCTGAGTGTATATCTGTTCTGTAGTAGCTGTGATGTTTTTTCCTAAGGTTCATAAACTTCTTTAAAGGAAAGTATTAATGAGAGTGATTCAGAACAGCCTTGTCTCACTGACATCAGTAAAGCGAAATAGACTTTGAAGGCATTGGGGGTTGTGTTTTTTTACTCAGTCAGTTCTGATTGAAAGCTTTTTAAAAAGAGAGATATATAAAAATCCTTAGTTCTAAGCCTGTCTGCTGCTGTTTCCTTATTCACGTTTGCTTTATTTTGTGTTGTATGTTCTTGCAGAACTGAACTGAAGTTGCCAAGCAAACGACTCTTCCCTTAAACTGTGGTGTCAGAAATAGGGAGGAAAAAGGTTGCTTGAAAATGAAGGGAACCAGCGCACTTTTTGCAGCTATTACACGTCATGCAGGAGACTCAAAACTTGCCTGTTCCCTAGTAATCTTGCGTAACTCTTCGTTTTCTTTGTTTCATAATATTATTTCAAGTACATATTAATCATTGCTATTTTAGTCTTCACAGAATAGGCCTGTTCTGTGCTGCTGTCACAGAAGGCACGTAGCGGTGGGGGCTTTCAGAGGCCTTGTGTAGCAGAAGGGAGTGTTGGGAGCAGCCTGAGAAAGGAAGAGATACCGAGCGTGGAGTTGTCACCACGATGCTGTCAGTCTTCGTGGGGAGGGTGAACGACTGAACGAATCTGAAACGCTGTGTTGACCTGTGTGTTTAGTAAGAAGTCTGTGGTCAGGGAGTGTCACAGTTAAAGTTTGTCAAAGTAATTCGTGTCTGTGTGTGTGAGCTGCTGATTTTTTCCACAGTGAGGGTAGTACAGCCTTCACGTGAAGCTGTGGATGTGTCAGATGCGAGATAACTGAAAGCATGCTCATACCAGCGCCCTGTTTTGATACAGGCTGTGCACTTCATAGAATTGTTTTGGTTGGAAAAGCCCTCCTAAGATCATCCATTCCAACCATTGACCTAATACCACCATGACTATTCAACCGTGTCCCCAAGTGCCAGACCTGCTCTCCTGACCCTTCACCAGCTTTGTTGCCCTTCTCTGAACACGCTTCAGCACATCAGTGTTCTTCTAGGAGTGATGGGCAGAAAACTGAGCCCAGAACTCAAGGTGCATCCTCACCAGTGCCCATTACAGGGGGACAATCCCTGCCCTAGTTCTGCTGGATATACTTTTGCTGATTCAGGCCAGGATGCTGTTGGCTGCCTTGACCACCTGAGCACATTCTTAGCTCTTGTTCAGCTGCTGTCAACCAGCAGCCCTTTGCTTTCTTGAGCAAGTGCCCTCTGATAATTACGGAATTCCCAGATGATTTCTCTGTAAAGGATGATCCTGAACTTAAGTCAACTGCTATAATAGGGCAATAGAGGTGAGGGTGTGTGTGTGTGTGTGTTTGTGACAGGACAAGAAGGCAACCTTGATTCTTTTAACAGGCTCCAAGAACCCTAAAATATTTAATCTTGATCGGGATGCTGTGGTGAATGAGAAGCTGACGTGAGCAGTGTGGTGCTCTCCCAGTCTTGAGGCAGATTGCTGGACTCCTCTTCCTTCTGCCCAGAGTCCTGCTCTCACAGCAAAGACAGTCACAGAAGCCCTTTGGTCACTATGTGTAGTCCAATTGCCACATGCAGAGTGACAGTAGTTGTGCAGTGTGACAGCAGTCATGTCCATGTCATTGGTACTGCTGGGTAGGATTTAAAGTTAACAGACACACCAGTGATGTCAAAACAGCAAAGGTGCCTTGGAAAACAGCAGTTGACGGGAAGAGTGGCTGTGGAGTGGCCCTGCAGGACTAGAAGGCAGCAAAGTCAATCCAACATTTGCCATCCCATGCTTTCAAGAGAGACCAGAGAGAGAACTCTTGTTGGGCTGCTTCTGCCACGCATTTTGGGGGTTATTTTGGATTTATTTCCCTATGTCATATTGAAAGAACCAAGAGACTAACTCCTTATCTGAGTGCATTTTTCAGTTTCCATCTATTAACTTTGGTACCAGCTGCTTTTAATGTGGTCTTATACATTGCTTTGCTTTTCATAATGGAACATGCAAGAAATTTGTTATTTATGAATTTATTATTTTTTTTTTTTTTTTTTTTTTTTAGTGGAAGGGTAGATCAAAAAACAGGATTATTCCTGAAAGAAGCTGGTATCCTAGGATTTTGTGGACTTGAAACATTTATGAGCACAGCAAAAAGAGAGATGGTAGAGACAGTTTGGATAAGTACAGTAGAGAGAAACGTGAGGTTATGATGTTGTGATAAACAACATGCAAGTGGAAAGAGAGGAACTAAACTTGATGTAATCAAGAAAGGATCTGAGTTTAGACCGTTCTCTTTTCTGGGAGCTGAGGAAGAAGCCAGGGGCAGAACTGTTGATCTTCCCTGTGTCAGGTAGTTGATGTTACCCCACACTGTAGCTGTGGTGCAGGGGGTACAGATACATGCATTTTCCCTGTCTGTGGTGGGTTGAAGATTCCCTTCCCCCAACATTAAATTTGCCAGACCAGCTCAGACACCATCCTAACTTGCATATTTGGTGTTTGGGATGGGGTCTGCAGCAGTTTCAAAACTGAATCAATAATACTGGGAATATTGCAGCAGAAGTTAGAAGAGAACAGATTCTATTTCATTAACTACTTGATTTGTTTGCTCTGTGTAATGAGCTTCAGTTTGGAAAAGTCACTTAGTTGCTGAAGTCTTAGAAAAATGGATTGGGGAAGATTTTAGGAGCTTGAAGCTACTGTAACTAGATTCTAAGCTGATAGTGTCCCCTTCAGTTATTGGGATGTGGAAAGTGGATCTGATTTAACTGATTTTTAGGATCTGTGTCACTGCTTAGTTGCACATCTGTGCCCTTAATAGTGTTCATCTTAGAGAATCATGCTTTGCCAGAAGATAGGCTGCAAAGGAAGTGGTAAAACTGATGTCTCCTCCTCAGTCCCTGTATCCCTCTAATGCCAGCTGTGGGAGAGAATAGAAGACAAGTGTTACACCTGTTTTCAGGAAGGGCTGAAAGGACAATGCAGGCAGCCACAGACATGTCAACCTCCCTTCCATCACTGGGAAGATCATGGGGCAGCTGGAGGAATTGAGTGAAGGGCTACCAAGGAGCTGGAGCACTTGCCCTTTGAGAAGAAGCTGAGGGGCTAGGCTACAGACCTCCTGATGTCCTTTCCAACCTGAGTGACTGCGAGTCCTTGAGCAAGAGAGCACTGAGAATTATTCCAGTGAGTTTCCTAGAGGCAAGTCTTTAGAATGCCTGAAGGTCAGGCTCCTTTCTGAGTATCAATATATTTGATTTTGACCAGTCCCCTGACTTTAGGAACGAGCAAACCAGGATGCTTCTTTCTCATTCCAAATGCAAATGGTTCACAAGATCAGACAGAAAGAAATGTATTAAATAACTACATCTCTTATTATGCAATCCATAACTTGTTGGGACTCATCCAGATGCCAGAACTTGGATTTCTCATTGCCTTCTTGCTTCCCTGAACCCAGCCATTAGGGTCTCCATGGCCCAGCCAGGTCCCTCATCACTGTCATTCTCAACTTGGTTGTTAATCATGTTCTGAAAATGTGATGCTCCTCTTCTGGAAGTCAAGGTCAGATGCACATCACTTTGCAGCCTCTCTGCTTCTCTCCTTAAGACACTGAAGTTTTCTTACTGGAAATGTTATTTTTTTTTTTTTCCTATGAATGTGTTGTTTAATGGCTCTAAAACATTAAATATGCTAATTGTCTTTTATGAAACAAATTATGGAATCCTCAGAGCTGGGAAGGAGTTTGGGATGGATGTTGTAATTGCTGGCTGCACCGCACAACATGGCTGTTGAGCTGAGTTACCTGCCATTGGATTCTAGGGCATGGATGGAGCTCTGAACTGGTGAGGCTTTGTCTGCTGGGGTCTGGCATGATTGAAAGAAGCTTTATGAAACAAAATTGGGCTCACTGAAATGTAACAGCTATGTTGGCATGGAAGAAAGGCACAGTGAAAATACTGCTTGTGTGCTGGGACTGCAGTGTGACTTCAGTGGCCGCTCCATGGATGGGCTGGCAGAGTTTGTGATGGGAGAACTCCCAATCACGTTTACAGTGGAGGTTGTGGTGTAGAAAAATGAAACTGAATGTGATAGTTCTCTTCTTGCTTGCTGTTTGAGATAATACATCACGTAAAGAAATTCCTTGGAGTGTTGGTCACCTGTCCAGACTGAACTAAAGGGAAAGAAAATGGTGACGTTGAACCGAGTTAATTGAAGGTGCAAGTATGTTAAGAGTCTCCTGATAACAGTTGCACGTAGTCATACAGATGACAATGTTCTGCCTTGAGAAGGCAGCAGGCTTTTTTTCTTTCTAAGAAGGCTTGGAAAGAAACAGAACATCTTTTTTTATTCTAGTTGCTGAAAGTGTTGTCCAGGAAGGCAAAAAACTGTGACATTTAAGCTCATAAAACTGAAATTAGGAGAGAGTGTGTCTCAAGTGTGGTTATCTTCAATGTGTGAAAGTAGCTGCTCAAAGAACTCAAAATTCTCAAATTGGAACAGGAGTCCTTGGCGAAGAGTGGGGGTGTTGCAGCTGCCTAGAGCTTTTCCATCCCTTCCCAAAGGCATCTTCTCGCTGGGGTCTGACTCTCTGTGAGGAGGATGTTTGGTTTTATGTAACAGGGGTAATGAAAGGGGTGAGGCTTAGGATTGGGAGCGCTGTGTTGAGAGATGAGATGCTACGAGGTGGCTCTCTGCAGCCTTAGTCAGCTCTGCTGTTTCCTGAGCACTGAAGCTGGATGTATGTGCCCCCTCCATGAGTTAAGGGAGTGTGTCTTTCTTTAAAATGAAGACCAAGCAGGTACAAAGCTCCTCAAGGAGTGAAACTCCTCGGTGTAGAGGATTTTTTTGAGCATTGCTTCGGATAACAGGATGTAAAGACAAAGGCATCTCTCCATTTTTAGACTGCTGGTAGCTGCTGCTGACTTTGAGAAAGAGTTGAAGGGTTGAGAATGGGATTGGTGATGCTCTTCTTACGAGGATGGAGAAGCAACTGAGGTTTGCTACCAGTAGAAACGGGCCACGTTCTTCTTTTGGCAGGTTTTTATATGTGTATAAATACACTTATTTTATAACTGCCAAGACAATCTCTTATCTTTATGGATTTGTTTCAGACATGCTCAAGTAGGCTTTTGTTTTCTGATATATTTTATAACTGCTGTAAAATATGCCTTGTGTGGATGTTTTTAATGTACACAACCGATTAAAATATGAAAGCAGGAAGATTAATCATCGTCTGAAAGCTTGAAAATGCACTGAATTTTACTGTTTACCTGCTTTTTATTTTCCTGCTGGCAGGGCTGTAAACCTTCCATGCCTGTCTTTAACATATAGCCTTCTTACAGGAGCTAAAGAGTGGTAGATTGTTTTAACTTTTAAGAGGCATTATTCCCAAATGCTTTCTTCGCTCTTTTCCTAAACTGCAAAAACATTTCCAGTTTTGGCTCTTGGGCAAGCCTGTTCAGAGTCCAGCCAGCCAAACAAAAAACATTGAGCACTTAGACTCCAGCATCCCATTTTGAAATACAGCTGGCCAAAGCTGCTCTTCTTTTTTTAAGCTGCAGCAGCAGCATCTTCCCCTCCACATCTTGTCACTTCTCTGTCCCTGCTTCCGCGTGCATCTTTCATTCATGAAATGTAAACAATTTTGTGCAGAAGCCTGGAAAAACAGAGTTTCCTGGGATTTACAGAAGTTGTCTGAACAAGTGCTGCAAACTGTGGGCTTCCCAGTGAGCTGGGATGACAAGAGCTGTTTAATGAGGGTGAAGCCTCAGCCACCCTTCGTGGTGTGCAGGCAGATGTCTCTGGTTGTGCTCTGGGCTGCATCTGCCCTCGGTGTGTGGGGACGGGGGCTGCGCTGCCAGGACACCAGGACCTGCTGCTGGCCCCTGGCCAAACAGAGCTTGGTGCTGAAAATGGGCCATGGGGTCTTCATCTGAGCAGTTAGAGATGGACAGGAGGTGAAAAATAGTGGGGTCTTGGGGGAAGGAAATTAGGACTGGGATATGTAGGAAGAGACACAAACTGCAGTACAGTAAGGGTCAAGTAATTGTGTGGGAAAGAGGAGAAGAGATAAAGCTTTTGCTGGAAGGGGTGTAGTTGAAGGTACACCAGGAATTTCTGTGAAAAATGAGCTGCAAAAGTGAACAACTGAAGGGAAAGGCAGCAAGGAGGAGAGAAATTGAAAATACCTTGATGAACATAGCTAATGAAAATGTTAGTTTGTTGCTTCCCTGCTTGAAAGGCAACAGGAGGTCTGTTTCTGAGTTGTGGTGTGTTTTGTCCTGTGAGCCTGGAGGGGTTCTTCAGAGCTTATTGGCTTCACCAGGTAATGCCAGGTAATGATGGCAAGTTGCAAGCCCCTAAAAGATAAACTGCTGTGAGCACCGGATAGAACTTAGCACTGCTGTGACTGTTTCTGCTCACCACCACACATCTGAAAATGTTTATTCCTTTCTCTTCAGTTAGGTTGAATTGAAAGCTGGAATACTGATAAAATGCATTGTATTTAAATGCAATGAGATGTGTTGGCAATAGCTTTGTGATACAGGTTACACAGTGTTTGGGATTGTCTCTGTTCAATCTACTTAGTGTGGTCCAGGCTGTCACCTGCTGAATGATCTTACACCACTTCTGCAACCTGAATCTTGGACCAGGATAAATATTGAATTAAACTTTTAAACAATGAAGCATTTGGGATGCCCCTCTTCAGAAAAGGCCTGCTCTTTGCTCTGAGCTGGAAACTATTAGGTTTGTGGCTCATTGTGAGGGACTAGGGTTTCTCAGGGGCTGGCTTTGAGAGGGGCAGAAAAGGGTTTTCCCACATTTTTGATCTGTTACAGTATAAAGTGGTTGGTTTCAATCACATCCTTGAACTGGAAGGCTTCTCTGACATGTTTGAAAAGCTGCTCTGGTGAATTGAGGCTGGTCTGCTTAGTTGTTAGTTAATATCACCATATGCACTTGTCTTTAGATAAATAACTTACTTCCACATGGAATAACTTATATGCACCTAGGTAACTTCTGGTTTTATTTGCATACCAAAATGACATTGTTACACAGATGCTGTTTATGCTGTGTAATAAAATGTTTCGGTGAACCTGAATTGCTCCTTTATAGAAAACAAAACAAAAACCCCACCACTTTTTACCAGTCTGGATGTTCCAGCCAGGCAGAGCAGTTCTGTCAAGTGGCTTAATGAAGATTTGATTGATTTATTTTGCTCATCTGGAGAGTGTGTGGATTACCTCTGTCAATATTGGGCATGATAAATGAGGGCTGGGCACTTAAAGAGCAATTTGAATTATTTGAGCTGTTCAGGGATCAAGAAATTACTTGATTCAGGAGGCATTATGAGGAGAAAATGCAGAGTGCCTTTTGGGATCTTCCAAAGCAGCGGATCATGGTACAAATCAATGGCTAGAAACTGATACTGAACGTGTCTGTGTGAGACTGGGGTCAAACTACTGAAGTAGTTGTTGTCTTTGATCGAGCTTCTAAGCTTAGCTGGAAAATATTCTTTGTCTGTGTGCAAACATAAATTGCAAGGTTGGGGTAGGATCGCTGGGTGAAATGCAGCGCCTTGGGAGGACACAGGAGGTCGGAGAAGGTGATGTAATCTCTCATTTGGGAGAGTAAATCAGTGTGAAAAGATCTCTTGATATTTTGTCCAACTTTTAGCCCAAACAAGAGAAATCTGGGGGTTGAGTTAGGTCATTGTATTCTTACCACCTTATCTTCTTAATCTTGGTACAATGATTTAGCAGAAGTCTTGCTAAAAACCTGCCTCTTGGCCAGCGCTGTGCCCTGCGCAGTTGTATGTGCACAGTGTGTGCAAATGGACTCTTTGAAAGGCTCTGGGGTCCACTCTTGCTGGCAGTATTGCGTCTTGGGCAAAGATGTACCCCAGTGCATGCCATTGTTTGAGACGAAGCTGTGTAGGTGAATATTGCAGTTCCTTTTTTTGTCATGTTTTTTTTTCACCTGTGTTTCTGTTTTAACTTGTAGATTTTGGATCTTTGTTTGACTTGGAAAATGATCTTCCTGATGAGCTGATCCCCAATGGCGAGTTGGGCCTTTTAAACAGCAGTGGGAACCTTGTTCCAGATGCAGCTTCCAAACACAAACAACTTTCCGAACTTCTGAGGGGAGGCAGTGGATCTTCCTTAAACCCAGGCATTGGAAATGTGAACTCCAGCAGCCCGGTGCAGCAGGGAGTCAGCGGGCAAGTCCAAGGGCAGCCGAACAGCGCGAACATCGCTACTCTGGGTGCTATGGGTAAGAGCCCTTTAAACCAGGGAGACTCTTCTGCTCCAGGCCTGGCAAAGCAGGCAGCCAGCACCTCTGGACCTACCACACCTGCATCACAAACTCTGAACTCTCAAGCACAAAAGCAAGTGGGGATGGTGACGAGCAGCCCTGCAACATCACAGACTGGACCTGGGATATGTATGAATGCTAATTTCAGTCAGACACACCAGAGCCTTCTCAACAGTAATTCTGGTCACAGTTTAATGAACCAGCCTCAGCAAGGACAAGGGCAGGTAATGAATGGATCTCTTGGGGCAGCTGGAAGAGGAAGGGGAGCAGGAATGCAATACTCTGCTCCTGCCATGCAGGGGAATGCAGGCAGTGTGCTGGCAGAGACTTTAACCCAAGTATCTCCACAGATGGCTGGTCACACCGGACTGAACACAGCACAGACAGGAGCAATGACTAAAGTATGTACATATCATTTCATATGTTCCATTTATTGCACTGATTTTTTTTCTCCATACGGGTCTTTAGAAAATGTGGTAGATTCTTTTCTGGAGCAGAGCTGAAAAATGCCCTTTCTTGAGTTTGTAGTTACCTGTTCAGCCACTAGTGGTATCGTAAAAGCATGGCAGTGGAAACAGTATCTCTCATGTAATCAGAAATGAAAGCACTTGTTGAAAAACACATCTTTGAAGTTGGAAGTTGGATGGTATTTTAGCATGGTGAAGTAGAAAAGAGTGGTGTCATCCTGCACTAGTTCTGTGCAGGGTCTCAGTTTAGCTCCTAGACAACATCTAAAGCAAGGTGAAAAACTATTTGTAGATTGAAGGGAGAGGCATAGCAATTGGCCTTTTTCTCAAAGACGGCTGTGAAACAGAGTAACTGATCAAACCCCTTAAGTTTCACATATATTGCCAAGCAGGTACAAACTCCATGAAAGGGAAAGGCAGTGTGTGGGCGAGAAGTCCAATTTGGTGACTACTGCAGATCAGGGCAGGAAATATATACACCTGGAAGTATCTGCCTCTTGTTCTGGGGCACTGCTCTGGTCCCTGCTTGATATGATCATTGCCTTTTACTTCTTAATTTTCCATGTGTGAGCGTGGAAAGGCGTTTTGCTGGCTGCCGCTCCCGTCTGTCAGTTGAATAGCAGAGTGCCTCATCTCATGTCTGCGTTGCTTTGGTACAGTTCCATCTTGAAATGATGTTCTGACGTGTAGAAGGAGATAATTTATCTCTGAAACTTTATCTGTTCATCCATCGCTGGTTATCATCGGTGTAATTTATTAGCATGTAAATGAGGATTCATTGATGTGTTAGGGATCGTGGAAACAATTGCATTGCCTGGCAGAAGAGTGGATGTTGTGTTCTCTGAAGAAATGCTGACATCATTGTGGAGGACTGTGTGGTTAATTCTAATTTTGGTTTTCTTGGTAATAAAGAGCATAAAAAGCATTTTGCCTGCAGTGAAGGGAGTCCCTTTGCTGAAGGAAAAGAAGCTTGTGGTCTGAGTGAAGGTCATAGCATGTGGAAGTGGATAGAGCTGTCTCCAGCCTCTGAATTGGCTACATTTGTTGTGTGGACGGGGTTGAGCTGCACAGAAAGAAAATCAGTGTATCTTAATTTGACATCTGTGGGAAGTGACACATTCTAGTTATCTGGCTGATCTCTGTAAACTCCAAGGATATCTCAGTTCTTAGAAGAAGACTTTTTCCTAGCCACTCTGTAGTTGTGGTGTAACTACTAATTCTTTTTAAAATTATGTTTTACTTTTTTGTGTGAAGAAATACCTCAAAGCCAAGGGGCTTACTAAAGTCTTCAGCTGACAGAACTTGTAGGAACCTACTTGGGGAGGTTCTGTGATACCTTGATTTATTTTTAAACAAGCCCTTCCCTGATAAGTAATAAGCCAGCACTTGCACAAATCAAGGGCTCCACTCTTACTGTGATACCAGCCAGCTACAAATGGGATCCACCAGCTCAGGAAGCCAACTTGGACTGTTTTAGTTGGGTTTTGTTCAAGGAGTAAAGTAAAAGTTAATTTGAACATGGAGTATGTTGGAAAAGAATAGTGGAAGTATTCCTGTTAGACAAATCTTTTGGTTGTCCTCAGTTGCTCAGCACTGGTGAAGTATTTCCAAATGAGTTGTGCAAAATTAGTGCTTTCAGAAGTCCTTACACACAGTTGTTTGGACAAGCTGGACTGTTCAGTAACAGAGCATAAGTGATTAAAGTGGTTCTCCTGGGAAGGTGGTGGCACTTAAGAGAAAGGGGGCACTTCAGTTGGCCTACTTCATAATAAAAACAGTGTTTTCCAGAGTGCCATCATTTGTTGAACAAGGTGAGCTTAAAAATATTGTGTGTGTTTGGGGTTTGGGTTTTTTGTTTTGTTTTCCTAAAAATGTTTTACTTTATTTACAATTGAATTGTCTCTTAGTGAGAGAGCAAGTGAGCTCAGTGCTTTACACAGGTATTTTGTGTTTCCATTTTGGAACAAAACACTTGCTCCCAGGATTTTCTTCTGACAAGCAGAAGCATTCTCTTAGCCATTTTCCTTAGTAAGTGCTTGAGGCTTGACATCCTTATCCAGTCTTTTCCCATCCTCCAATTTATTGTCCTAATAGGATTATCAACCATGATTGTGCATTAGCTTTTTCTCTTATTGATGCTCCAGTTGTGATGAAAGCTTTGAAGGAAAGTGAAGAAACACTTGAGTGAGTTTGTCTGTTCTTCTGAAACTGAAAATTCAGCTGGAGGAGAATGTGGCTTGGTTTGGTTTTTCACCTCCTGTTCCCTGATGTTTACCACTTAATGTATACAGCTTAAAAGAGTTGAAGAGCAGAAATAAAAGTGGTGAGACAGCTGATCTGCCTCACAGTGAATGTGCCTAACCTAACTAAATGGCTTAAAATGTGGCTGTGTGGTGCTTGAAGAACAGTATCAGAGCTGGAGGCAAATTGTCTAGGTGACTGCAGCAGTATATCCTTAAGGAAAAGAAGAGAGATTAAATACAAATGCAGAAAAAATCTAAAGGGAGTTTTTCACCCAAGTTCACTTGTTATGTGTAAAATAAGTGATGTGCATCTCTGATTAACTTCACACATGTACGGCTTAGAACCCATTTTCTGCTGCTCGGTGTATTTATCTGCAGTGCGTAGCACTCATGACCCTTTATGGTTTGGGATCAGTTTTGTTGGGCAAGACCTTGCTTCCTTGATGATTTGTTCTAATCCTTTTTTAGTATATGACTAAACATTGCTTTTCCTGTTTTTCTTTCTTGTGGTATGTTTTTATAAGCATTCTTTCTAGTAAGAGAAAAAGGAGAACTAAAAAAACCCCAGAATGTTATCCTTTCACCTGCTTTCAGTAATAAGTGGGATTGATTTTTGTCTGGAGCGTCACAAAGCAGTATTGTTAATTTTGAGCTGTTCTTGCCAGTTTAAGGCAGCACTTGAATGAGAAGTGTGCCAGAAATGAGCATTGTAGCTCAAGCTCACCCTGCATGTGCTTGTGTAAGATGAAGGTGGTGGATAAATCTCACCTCTAACCAGTGTAGGGTAACTCACTCTCAATGTCAGAGGAGCATAAGGTGCTGACATCAAGATGTTTTTCCATTGGCAGAAAAAGATCAAAGCAAAATACTTCCTCGGTGTATAGGCATGATCATATGAAATCCTCTCCAGAAGCAGCACCCTGGGCTGGATATTTGGAAGAAATTCTTCCTGGTGAGGGTGGTGAGACACTGGAACAGGTAGTCCAGTGAGGTTGTGGATACCCCCTGCCTGGAAATTTTCAAGACCATGATAGACAGGGCCTGAGTGACCCTGGTATAGTGGATGGTGTCCGTGGCTGTGGGAGGGGGTTTGGAAGTAGATGATCTTTAAGGTCCCTTCCAACCCAGACCATTCTGTGACTCTGATATTGAAGTCATATTTGTTTTCTTGGGAGTACATAGCATGTTCTGATAGCTTAGGATGTTTTTTGAAATGGGGAGAATGGCATCACATACTGGTTTGCATTTGAAGGGACCTTGAAATCATCTGGTCCATCCTCCCTGCAGCCAGCAGGAACATTTTCAACTAGATTAAGTTCCTCGGAGCCTGGTCCAACTTGACCTGGAATGTTTCCAGAGGTGGAGCATTACCATCTTTCTGGGCAACCTGGGCCAGTGTCTCACCATCCTCAATAAATTCTTCCTAAGATTATTGTAAACCTCCCCTCTTTGACTTTAAAAACATTATTGCCTTATCACTACACTCCCTGCTTAAGTGTCCTTGCTTAAGTGTCCCTCCCTATCTTTCCTGTAGGTTCCCATTAAGTACTGGAAGGCTGCTGTAAGGTCTCCCATAGAGTAGAGCAGTCTCTTTGAAGGTTTTGTGAAGGCTTTGTTTGACTATGACTCTGCCATTTACATATTCAGATTTATTTAGATCACCTGCTTTGTGATTTTGACTTAGACATCTGAGATCATCTGCAAACCTCTCTTCTACATTACTGTGCATGCCAATAGTAGGCTGAACATGAGCCTGCAGTGTGCCCAGGCGGCCGAGAGGGCCAATGGCATCCTGGGCCTGTATCAGGAACAGTGTGGCCAGCAGGAGCAGGGAGGTCATTCTGCCTCTGTACACTGCACTGGTTAGGCCACATCTTGAGTCCTGTGTCCAGTTCTGGGCCCCTCAGTTTAGGAAGGATGCTGACTTGCTGGAACGTGTCCAGAGAAGGGCAACAAAGTTGGTGAAGGGTTTGGATCACAAGCCCTATGAGGAGAGGCTGAGGGAGCTGGGGTTGCTTAGCCTGGAGAGGAGGAGGCTCAGGGGAAACTTTCTTGCTCTCTACAGCTACCTGAAGGGAGGTTTTAGCCAGGTGGGGGCTGGTCTCTTCTCCCAGGCAACCAGCACCAGAACAAGAGGACACAGTCTCAAGCTGTGCCAGGGGAGGCTTAGGCTGGAGGTTAGGAAGAAATTCTATACAGAGCCCATTGGAATGGGCTGCCCAGGGAGGTGGTGGAGTCACCATCCCTGGAGGTGTTTAGAAGGAGACTTGATAGGGTGCTAGGTTGCATGGTTTAGTTTGATTAGGTGGGTTGGATGATAGGTTGGGCGCGATGATTTCAAAGGTCTCTTCTAACCTGGTGTATTCTATTCTACCAGACTCCTTCCTCTAACAGTTTTGCTTGTAACTGTGTCATTGTGGCCCTGTATTCTTGGGCTACACTACAGGGATAGTTTTCATTTAACTGGGCTGAAGTTAAGAAATGTGCTTAAAAGAGAAGAAGGAGTCGTCTTTGAACAGCTATGGCTTGGCAGGGGAGTAGATCATCTTGTTGCAGTCATTTCCAGTAGGAGCAGAATTGCCCTTTTGTGTTGTACCATGGTTTTTTGTAAAGTTCATTAAGTCCAGAAAATGTGTTCAAACTGTCTAGAAAATCTTCTAAATTACAGTTGTGGGGTTTTTAAAGATTGTTGGTTGTGGAACACGTTAAACAGTAGCAAAGCTAAAGCAGATGGTCTCTTGCTTCCGTCAAATCGAACCCTTCACTGCACGCCTGCTCTGTGCCAAATCTTCTGCTGTTGCTGTGAGAGGGAGATGAGAGATGAAGCCTTTGTATAGTTCATCATGGCTGGAAAGAGGTTGAAGTTGTTTCTATAGATCAGATGTTACATAGACTCACGCTGAGGTGCGCTCCCCTTGTCCTAATACTGCTATCAAAGCAGGTGGATCAGAAGATGGTTTTGGAAGGTTCCCATTTGTATGGTTCTTGGGCTTCCTTTTGTACTCTGTGAAGAGGCTTGGCTAGGGCTTCACATAATTAGTGCTTTCACTTTTCCCTCAAGAAGCAGTAAAGTCCTGTTGAGGTGAGTAGGACTCTTGTTTTCTTTCTGGTGTGTTCCCAGGGTGTAATCCTTCCTCACATAATTCTGTTAATGGAATCACTTGCTCCTCAGTAACTTCAGAGCCGTTCACTCCAATAAGGAAATGCTGCTACCCAGCAGAAGAAACTTAGGAGAAAACCTTGGAGTTCTGTGTGGCTGATCCACAGAAGCACAGAATCGCAGAATGGCTTAGGTTGGAAGGGACCTTAGAGGTCATTTACTCCAACTTCTCCACCATGGGCAAGGACATGTCTCAACTAGACTCAGCTGCTCAAGGCCTCATCCAACCTGGCCTTGAAAACCCTTAGGGAGGAAGCATCCCTAACCTCCCTGGGCAACCTATTCCACCACCCTCACACTGAAGAATTTCTTCCAAAGATCCAGTTTAACCCTACTCTTCCTCAGCTTGAAACCATTCCCCTGTGTCCTATTGCTAGACACCCTTATGAAAAGTCCCTCTCCAGGCTTCCTGTAGGATCCCTTCAGGTGTTGGAAGGCAGCTCTTGGGTCCCCCCAGAGTCTTCCCTTCTCCAGGCCGAACAACCCCAGCTCTTCAGCCTATCCTCATAGCAGGGGTATTGCAGTCCTATAAGTTGCAGTGAAACTAGAGCTTGCTGGGGCTCCTTTCGAAGTCTTTATAGAACAAATAAATCAACCTCAAGGTCAGTTTTCTTTCTGAAAGGTGCAGTTTTATCAAGTGTTACTGGGCTCTGTGTGCAAGGATGTAATTGTTTGGTCAGATCTTAGTCTGGATCTGTAAAGAGATCAGGAGAAAATGCTTGTTTGTTTTCATACCTGGTTATGAGGATTACGGCACTACTGGGATTTTTGTAAAACGCCTTGTGGAGATTGTGGATTTTCAGTAACTCCATTCGATGTGTTTGGAAACTCTAAAAGAAAATATTTGTGTTGATACAAGCTAGAACCTGCCTGCCAGGCAGAAACTGATACAAAAGCAGATCCTCCAGTGTGGTAGTAGTACAAAAAGGCTGGGGAGGGACTTCTCAGGATATCAGGTAGTGATAGGACTAGGGGGAATGGAATGAAGCTGGAGGTGGGGAGATTCAGACTGGACGTGAGGAGGAAGTTCTTCACCATGAGAGTGGTGAAGCCCTGGAATGGGTTGTCCAGGGAGGTGGTTGAGGCCCCATCCCTGGAGGTGTTTAAGACCAGGCTGGATGAGGCTCTGGCCAGCCTGATCTAGTGTGGGGTGTCCCTGCCCATGGCAGGGGGGTTGGAGCTAAATGATCCTTGTGGTCCCTTCCAACCCTGACTGGTTCTCTGATTTCTGGAGATGATCTGGTGGGGATGAGTTTTGATGCAGATTTCCAAGTGATGTGTACAGCCAGTGGGTTTTCCTTAGCTGGGTGTGTTTTTGAGCCCCCTGGTGCCTGCAGCAGAATCAATATCACAACCTTTACAGGTTCAAAATTCTTGCTAACTGTGCAAAGCCAGATCTGTCGTGCTGGCTTTCTGTCTATGAGTACAGAACAGCTTTTTTTCTCTTAACCATATTGGACCAATTTGTTTGACTAGTGCATGTTTTCAGCTTTGTTTTGGTCAAAATAGCCACGTGGGAGTGCCTGGCACAGGAGAAGTTTCAGATTCAAGAGCAGGAGGAACTCTCACAGAAATGAGCTTCCGAAAACAGTGAAATTGTTTTTCTGTTGTACTAAGGGAGAACAACCAGTTGTCTCTTTTTTAACTGTTGAGCCATAAAAGAACTACTTGTTATTTCTAGGCTGAGTGTACATATTTCACACGTGCCTTTGAGAGAGAGAGAATCAGAGTTTTGCTCCTCCCTGTTGTTGGTCACTGAGTGGTGTTTTGGTGTTGGATATTAATCCTGAGTCAATTTAATAAGATAAGGAGCTATGTTAAAGAGCAGGAATCCTGACGCAGGATTTAAGTTGTGTTAGGTGGTTGTGTTACTTGCCTCTGTGTTTTGATGGAGCTGTAGTAAGGAAAACTTGTGATGAGGAAAAAAATGAAGCAGTTTATTTGAACAGATTACCCAGCTGATGTTGCTACGTACCTGATTTAGATACGCTTGCTGATTGTGAATTAAGTCAGCTGAAGATGTTCTCATTCCTTTGCAGCTCTGTGTGTTTTAGCAAACTGCTGGTGCTGTTTTTTCCTCTGGTGGCTCTCAATCTGTCTGAATACGCCTGAATTGTTTCAACAGGACTTGCAGTTAATTTGCTTCTCATCCTCCAAGTGGTCCATGCTAGGCTGCCAAGCTGTCTCCTAGCAGACCATGTCTCTGGCAAACACAAGTAGCCAGTCCAAATCAAATTCCCAATAATCCTGCATCCCAGTTTCAGGGGACTACTAATAATGTTACAGAGTTGAGGAGAGCCACTAGGTTTTTGGTAGGATAACTATCACCCAACCAGCATTTTTACTGAGAAGAGGTGTGTGCTTTTATACTACTGGATAATATACATATAGAGAAACTCAACAGTAGAACTCACTGGCTTGTAGTAAAATCAAAGTATCTGTACTGCAGTTTTGTTTTGAAACACAACAGTGCAAAGTGGTACTCCACAGATGAGTTTACTCTGATGCATTGAAGAGATTTCATGACTTAAAAAGCTCACTTACCACAGCTATTACTCCTGGCACCTGAAATTGAGTTGTTTCTTGTTCCTAGTACATGAGTTAAATCTCGTTTGCAGTTGTGCAATGTCATTGAAGATCTGTGAAGCGATAGTCGCTTGGCTCCTGCCTTCTGCTTACGCTTAAGCAGGTGTCTGGGTTCAGTTTGTCTCTGGTGCTGTGGGGGTAAATGCTGCAAGAAACAGCAAAGTAAGCCTTTGTGAGGCAGACCACAACTTGGTTTCCCCTCCTCCTGCTTCGAGCTCAGGCAGTTAGAAAGCCTGTCTCTGTTAGCTTATTTTGACTTAGCATCCAGCTGACAAAAATGAAATGTTTACGCTGCCTTTTCAGAGTCGAATTGTGCTGTTATCTTCTACTGGGGTAACACACCACAAATGTTACAGATTGTGTCACCAAGTCTAAATCATATTGGTTACCATCCTGTAATTGCACGGTTTGTGTTGTTGGAGTGGGAAGTTGTTTCTAAATAATGTATGTGACACAAGGCTTAGGAAGTGAAACTAACAGGGCTCCATCGGTTCTTTTGGAATCTACAGATTAAAACTAGGATTTCCAGGGTTGTCTCAGAAGGGTTATTAAAATAGCAAACTCTCAAGTACTTACAAATGTGATTGAAATGATTTCTTTCTAGTTTTCAGACTGTGTTTACATAACTTCCTGCTGCTGTTCATGGTTTGTTGGTGCTTGGTTTTTTATGAATACACAGGTAAAAAATGACTCAGATGCTGAGAGGGAGGAAAACCTGCCAGTTTACCTGTTGCTGTGTGGAAGTTACGAAATACCTGGCTGCTTCAGTCTGAAGGAAATGTCTTTGTTGTAACAATTTTAATAGACTCCAATCACAGAATATATCTGGTTGAAAGAGACCTTCAAGGTCCTCCAGTCCAACCTTTGACCCAGCACTGTAAGGTCAACACTAGACCAGGTCCACACGCTGCTTAAACACCTCCGGAGTCAGTGACTCCACCACTGCCCTGGGCAGACCATTCAAGTGTTTGAGAACCCTTTCCATGAAGAAATATTTCCTAATATCCAGCCTGAACCTCCCATGGTGCAGCTTGTAACCATTTCCTCTAGTCCTGTCTCTTGCCACCAAGGAGAAGGGACTGGCCCCTTCCTTGTTCCAACCTCCTTTCTTGTGTATAGATGGCATTTTGCAGGAGCTTTTCTGATAAAGATCATCTGGCAGGTCTCTAAACTTCTCCTTACTTAAAAGAAACATTGAATATTTGTACGTGACAACAAGCTGTGATTGTATTGGGAAACCTGTAATTGGAAGTGCGCACAGAGATGTGTCAAAGCAGCTGGTGCTGCAGTCTGAAAACTAGATGCTGGTGGTCTGTTTCCTTAGGGGGAAAAAGCAATGCAGGAAACTTGGAAAATGACATCTAGATGAAATGCTGTGTCAGTCTGCCTAAGAAATGGGCCAGGAGCAGAGATGCAGTGAGAGGAAACTCCTGCTTTGTTGAAGTATGAATGGGCCACTTGCTATCATCAGACAAAAAACGTTGTCTGAAAGTTGCCCTTTGGAATCTTGAAATCCCCTCACTTCACTTGAAATTTTGGTACAAGAGGCTGCACAGGGCATGCCCCAGTCTAGTGGGCAGGCTGGGTTTCACCTTTATTTAAAGATCAACTTTTAAACTAGAAAAGATGCTTCAATACCATTAACCCTCCACATCTCAAAGAATCAAATAAATAATCCTGAGTTCTTACTGTCAGTTGCTAGTTTGCTTTGCAGGGCTGGGTATAAAAAAGGGCAAAATCTGATAGTGTTTTTCTTTCTTCTTGTGAATGTTTGGAGGAAATACCTCTTGGTTTGGAAGCCTAAGTCTGTGTGTGGCTTCAACAGACAGTTTGGCTGTGGCAGCTTTGGCTCTCACCTTTGAATGACACATGCTGACTTCTTGCCACTCCAGTTTCCTCCAGACATGGCTGTGGCTGGGGACAGAAGTGTCATACTAAGCTCATTGCTTGTGTTTTACTTGTCCATGTGTAATCCCAGCAATGGCTTTAGGAGGAGAAAGAAACACTTTGTGCAATTGAGATTTAGATGAGTGAGGGCTTAAGATAGTTTTTGAACAGCTGATGCCATAAAAACTACCTTTAAGTAGCATCTGGAAATCTTGGTGCTTGAGTGTTCTGAAGGTGCTCAAGCTCTAAACTTGTGTTCTTTGCTCTGTGTCTGTACCAACCTGCTTTAGGTTTGGCAGGGCAGCAGTATGTTGTGCCATAAAAGGGATTCATTAGTGCCTTTGATTTCAGATGAATCATAATGAAAATACAGCACACTAAATATAGGAACATCCTTGCCAAAAGGACCAGTCTATGAAACAGCCTTCTAGAAGAGAGCAGTAAATAGATTATTTAGCTGTCTCTGAGAGATGCTGCTGGTTTGGAGTGGAAAGGTTTTGTGTTTTCAGAGTGCAGCATAATGCTGTCCTCTCTCTGTGGTGTTCTTTTGGGGTTTTATGGGAATTAGAAAGAACAACTAAACAAAAAGCAAGTGCCCTTTGAAACTTTTTGCAAACTGACTAAATTAAACAACTCCCTCTAGAATGGGAGGGTCTTTGTACCCTGGAAGTGCAAAAGGATTGGAACACCATGAGTGGAAGACGGATTTCACTCTTGGATCTTGGAATGAGCTTCCTTAAGCTGACATTTGGCATCTTGGGTTGTAATACGTTTCAGGATAGCACAGTGTGCAGGCTGCTTTCAGTGAGAGGTTTGTTTGTACTGGGGATTTTAAGTGTGTGTTTACAGATGACCATCAGGTCTTACCTTGTTTAAAAACCTGTTGAGAAGTCTCTTGGTAGCTTGATGTGAATGGATAAATCTCAGAGGGGAACATGTTCCTACAGAAAGACTGAAGAGTTCAAGGTAGCTCTTGAATTCAGTGTGGTGTTTCAGCGGAAATGTATCTGGCTCTTTAAAGCTATTTTAAAACTATTTCAACAGTGTAAATAATTTATATTTCTGTTGCTCCACAGTTGCTGTTAATATCAGACTGTGAGGTTTGTGCTGAGTTGTCGTTTTGAGTAAGTTGTGTTGTTGTAATTTTTATTTTAATGTATTTCTTGTCTGTTTGATTTTTCTCCCCTGTTCTGGATTGAAATAGAATGATTGCTTTTAGAAGCCTTCAGTGTCCACTTTCCCTTTAGTATTCCCGTCTGTGGAGGAGGGTACATACCCTAAAGAACAGAAACATTTTCTGTTACATTTTTGAGACGCCTTTCCTGTTGCTGTTACTCTGTAGAGTTACTCTTACCTTGTCTCCTACCTCTGGGGAGTGTCGCATCACGCAAGGCTGCCTAATGTGTCTTTGGTCAGCTTCTGGGAGACAAATGGGAAAGAATCTCTAATAGTGCTGCTGGTTTTCTTACCACAGTTTATTCCTTGTAACACTGAATTTTTGGAGCATGACGTGCTCTCCTTTTTCCTTGGCTGTCTTCAGCTAACTGTAAGAACTTCAGGAGGGCTGAGGTGCCATCTGACACGTGTGTAAATTCTTTGCTGGCCTGTTGGGTGTGTTTCAAAAGGATAATATTTACAATATGGAGAATGAAGGAAGAAGGTCTTTCTGTTGGGATTTGCTGATGGTTTAGAAACCTACATTTAGCTTAATGACATCAAGAATTGGAGGAGGACAAGGATATTTGAGTTGAGATCCTGTGTTACAAAATCCTGTTTTGCTGTGACTATAAATGTGTTTAGTACACACTGATGCTGTTTCTGGAAGTAGCTCAGAAAGATTTTGGCATGTGGATATACAAAGCAGTATCTGTAAAGGTGTATCTTAACTGAATTTCAGTTTTGCCAAACCCTCTTGTTAAGTGTTGTTGAATTACTCTTGTATCCATGCTGGGTATTCTTAATAAAAGTGTGAAACATCTTCAGTTAATTTTGGGGTCTAGTTAACTTTCTGTTCTTGCGTAGTAAGAATAATCAGAAAATGTTAAGGGTTGGAAGTGGCCTCTAGAGATCCAGTCCAATCCCCCTCCCAGAGCAGGATCACCTAGGGCATGTCACACAGGAATGCATCCAGGTGGGTTTTGTGTGTCTCCCAAGAAGGAGACTCCAAAGCCTCTCTGGGCAGTTTGTTCTAGAGCTCTGTCACCCTCACGGTGACAAAGCTTTTTGTTATGTTCTTGTGGAACCTCCTCTGGTCCAGCTTGCACCTGTTGCCCCTTGTCCTCTCATTTGACATCACTGTGGAGAGCCTGCCTCCATCCTCCCAACACTGCCCTTCACATCTCTATGTACGTGTCTGTGCTCACCCTTCACTCTCATCTTTCCCAGCTAAAGAGACCCAGCTCCCTCAGCCTTTCCTCATAGTTCTTTTTTCTCTGGAGAAAGACAGTTTTTCTGCTTGGCACTCTAGAAGCCCTTGAAGCAATTTGAATATATTGATCAATTGTGGCTAATTATCCATTAGAGCTCTGAAGTTTTTATTTGCAGAGTTGACACTCATTACAAAGAGAGCCTTCAGAGCTGTGTTTTCAGCTGGTGAGTACAACAGTGATGCTCAGTGTAGGAATCACTTTGCTAACACACTAGAGGAAGACTCACTCAGGCTTCTGCAGACTTTTGGAGTCTATAGGCATTTATACAGTACAAGCACATGATTTTTATTTCTCTTTTTGCTGGAGAAGGTTGATTTCTAGTTAAAAATATTAAGAGTGTGTTTGCAATACATCCAGTCATTTGTAAGGAGCATTTACCCAGGAAGTTCTTTTGTATTTCAATAATTATATGGAAAGGCTTGTATGGTTTTTAAGTGGTCTTGTTGACTTGGAGTATTTTAATTTGCCTTTTGACCTTTGAAATGCTTGGAAAAGAGTTTCAGATATCTTAAAACTGGTAATAAAAGAGTTCTTGGCTTCCTCTTAATGAGGTTTAAAAATTCTGTTTCTAGCTTTACCAAATCTTTCATCTGGTAATAAAAGATGAAGTAAATTACAATGATTTCTGAGCATTTGAGTATTTTTCCTTGACTTAGTTGGCTGCTGAAGAGCAAGACGCTCAAAATGTTTCGTGAATCTGTTGTGGTATGGTTTTGTTACTGCTTAAAGAGGTGGGAAAATGGAGACTTCAGGCAGGAGAGAGACTTCCTCTGCATGCTGCTAGTCAGATCATGATTGAATTCTCAGACTGATTCTTGAAATGTTACTTTCTTAGAGGCATTTTTCTTATTCACTGACTTTCAAAGTGAGTATTTAAAGTGAGTATTTTTGTCAAGCTGCCAAACCTGCAGATTGGTTTAGGTGAGGAGCTCTCACCTCAGCTCAGATAATAGGATTGCCACCATTCTTGCACTGAAACTGATAATTATTTTTTTTTAACCTTTTTTTGGTTTTTTTTTTTGGTCATGCCACTGGCTTTCTGCCATTCAATGATTAATCTTTTCCTTGCTTCTCCATCTGTCCCTCTGGCATATACATTCCAAGCACCATGGTGACTTTCTTCTGGAACTCGCTACTATAGGATGAAATAGTAATTAGCAGAGAGTGAATTTTTTTTGTCAGTAAACAGATAGAAGATGGTGCCAACATAGTAAAGAAAGCCTGTCTTTCCCACTTTGTGAATTCCTCATGGACCTGTCTTTTATACTTCTCCCAGAGCCTTGATCTGTCAGGTGGACCTTGCTTCGGGTTAGGGATTTGTGTTCCATTCCAGAGGGAGATAAGAGTCCAAAGTGCGAAGTCCTCAGCGTGTGCCTGGCTGCAGAGCTGCTCTTTTGTCCTCAGCATGCAAGCTGCTGCTGGAGTCATGACAATAACACAGGGACTGAGGAGGGATTAACTCCAGGGGTTGATGCCAGATCATAGCATCTCTGAACCTGTGTGTGTCTGAAACTCACCTGGGAACTGATGGTGAAGTGATGCAGAAGGCAAAGCACATCTCTCTCTTTCTTACTGAGCTACTCTGGAAAGCAGAAATAAGCCTTTAGACAGCAGATCTGTTCTTATTCACTATTTCTTACTACAAGTAGTAAAAGCATACAACTTGTCTTACCAGTCTGAATTCCTGATGTTCCTCTGTTACCTACAGATCCACTCTTGCATTCACAGTGCTCCAGGGAGTAACTTGTGAACCTCTGAGACTCCTGACTGCTTGATTTCCTTGTCTTGAAAGATAACAATGATTGGAAATAAGAAGTTAAAATTATTTAAGCTAAGCCAGATGACAAACTTCTCGGTATCAAACCCATTTCAATGGATGGGAAGATGGGAGGGGACAAAATGCTGAGTTTTTAGTGTTGAGAGCCCAGGTTTGAAGTAGGTGTAGTAATTTGATGACAAGGGATTTGAAGGCTTAGTCCAATTAATGAAGTGTTAAGTGAGTGGTTTTTGTGAGGCCTATAAAAGAGGAAAGGGTACCAGGGATTGCACATGGCTTGGTGGCAGCAAGTACAGAAGTTCCAACACATTGCTGTTCTGTCACGGAGGCAGGGGCAGCTTGCCATTTCTGTGTGCTCAATCACTCTGTTCATGCCAAGCCCAAGGGATACTGCTGGATCTGTGGGTCATAGTGGGAAATGCAGTTTCCATTTCGTGCCAGCATGCTGTCTTGCAGAGAGAGAAAAGCGTCCCTGACATCTGGATGATGTCATAGGGGATTTTGTCTGAAGCATATGAGACACTGAGTAGCAGTGATGCTAAAAGGGTTGGATTATTGATGCACAGTTGCTCTGCCGACCTAAGGGTATTGATTATGGTATAACCCTAAAGTTACAGCTCAAGCATTCAGGAAACTGGATCGTAGTTTATAGGTAGCTTTTGGAAGGTGAAAGTAGTTATAGTCTTTTCAGCATTTAGCATCTCTTTTTCAGACTGGATTGCTTCAGTGATAGAAGAGGAAGTAGGGGAACATCCTTTGCTGTAAATACAAGGCAGCAGTGAGTGACAAATGTGTCTAGCTAGAGCAATTGATGCTGTTGAACAGGCAAGCTCTCATGTATGCAGCTCTTCAGTACAACTGTTAGTTTGTGAGGATCTGGCCCTTTATCAAAGCAGATCGTATCTTGGATGCCTCTGCTCTCTTCTTTCCTTGATTATGACCTGCACTTTCTGTTCTCTGAAATAATTTAAATTATTAATCTGAGCCTTACAGTCCAATTGATTTTAGTTTTTGTACTATAGACGGAGTCCATAATAATAAAAGGATAGTGGTGGCTCACTGGAGGGTGGTTGTTGTGTCTTCCTCTTATGGCTGTTTTGTCAGAGATATGGGAACAGTTTTGTGGGGAAAAAAAGGCTCTGACTTCCCTATTTTTCATTGCCAGACAAAATCTCGGAGTAGCATAACCGTTAGACTGGCTGCGTATCCTCACGCTGCCACTACAGAGGCTGTAGTTCTTCACAGTACTCTCCCCAGGGTTCTTCTAAGCCATTTCCTATTGTGCTTTCAGCTCCCTCCATGTCCTCAGATAATCTTTGTGAGGTGCTGACAGGACAAAACTGGCAATCATGGTGGCTGACAGAGAGCCCTGGATACGCCGGAGAGCCCTGGATACGCCTGTCTGCTGCTGAACACGGCGATTAATGGCAGAGGGCTTTGTGCCTTTTCTTAACAGAGATGTTAATCTGAGTGTCATAATCTACCTCTCCATCTCTACTCAGCAATCTCAGCAATTCAATTACCTGTTAGACCTTTAACTGGTCAAATTGACCAGTGATTTCCAAGGTGATTAGAGAAAAATTGATTTGAGGAAGGGGGAGAAGACGGGACACTGATTGTCACAGCAGCATCTCTTAAACCCAGTTTCCTTAGGCTACCTAGCTAAAAACCTCACTGGTGCCGAGATCTGCAATTGGTGTCAGGCTGAAGAGGCAATTTAATTGCTGCTGGATTGAGGGAATGAATGAGATTGTCTCAGTCCATGCTGTGTCTGATCTTGTCATTAGAAGAGCAATCATGTGAAGTTGCACTTAGCGTTGCTCAGTCTGATGGCTCTGTGGCACAGAGGAGGATACAGTGGTTTGATGCTGGGTTTGGCTTCTGTTCTGCACCTCTGCCTTCCTGAGCTTTTCTCTGGGTTTGGTGCATGGACTTGGCAGCTTGATCGTGAGCTTAGATACTTTTCTGCTTCCTGAGATAATTTTTTCTTCTCACGTTTCTCTGTTGTCTCTAGACAAGCAGAAGGGAACTTCTAATTCCCTTTCTATTATTAGATACCATTTTATAAAGAATTAAGCATGAAAATACCACACTGATACCAAGTCAGCCATCATACCCCTGATTATAGGTCTTGGGGCTTTTGTGAATTAATTCCTGTTGATGAGCAGAAACACACACCACTTAGATAAATTAATATAATCTTAAGCATTTCACTGGTATTTGGTCATTTAGGTATTTTTTGCTTATTTTTTTGCTTTGAAGCTGTAGAACTTCAGCTCATACTTGTTGAGAAGCCTTTGCTAAGTAAAAAATATTTGTTAATCACCTTTCTGTTCCCCACATGGGTCCTTGAGGATCTCTTCAGTCCGTGCCTTAAAATAACCTTAAATAGTAAGCTAAATAAGTTAGGTTATTAGAATGCAATTAGTCTGTTGTAGCCATGCCTTTTTGTCCTTGAGGCCTCTCTGCCCCCTGTCATTTTTGGGTATCCTTCGTGAGGAGCTAACACAGCATGATTGTCAGCGTTACAGTAGCATTTGCATCAAGCCAGGTGTGTAAAGGTGTCACTTTACACTTACCCAGTCCTCTCTTCATACCTCCTCCTGTCATCTTGAGAGCGAAGATTCGTGGTTCAAGCACTTTGCAGGTTCAGAGTTTTCAAAGTCCAGCCAAGCTTTCCAGGATAATCTTCCAGTTAAAAAGCTAATAGTTAAGGAATTGAATACTAATGCCGACTGGGTTTAGTTTACAGGATTGGATCATAATCAGTATTTCAACCAGGCTTATTTTCAGTGGCCCCATGCTGCTTTGACTCTCACATCAGCCTTTCAGTATGTCCTCTGCTGTCAGGCTAGTCTGGTAGTATTGTTTTGTTTATAAATACTTGGCCAGAAAAATGTTCTTCCATTTTTGCACAGAAGAGTCAGTGCTTCAAAACTTAATGAAAATCAACATTTTGCTTAGAGATAAGTTGTTTTTCCTGGCCTAAGCTGTCTGGACCAGCTAATTTAACAAAACATTTATAGCATTAACTTAATCTAGGCAGCAGTGGTGCAAGATACACCACCAGGAGTGTTGCCAGAGGTAGGTGCTGCTCCTCAGCTGATGAATGAGGTTGCTTTCTCTTGCAGGAAATCTGGGAGTGAACTCGGTCTGTCCTGCCAGATCTTTTATTATTCACTCACCCTGGAGTGAAGGATGGGTTGAGGCAACAGAGGAGAGCAGAGTTCCCCAAAGGAAAATGGACAACAAGGAGCAGAAGTGCATAGAGCTCTGTGGTTTACGGCAGCACGTTGGAGGGGAAGCTAGAAAAGGGTCTGTTGCTGGGAAAGGACGTGTTTGCAACAGTGAAGGGTGTTTGCAGGGCTGTCTTGGTCCTGGGAGCCTTAGAGGAATTCATGGTGATGAGGTAGCTGAGAATGAGAGAACTGGCTGGAGTGGTAGAAAAGAAAGGGCAGTCAATAAAAAATTAGAGAAAGAGGAAAGGACAGGATTTATTTATGGCCTATATGCTTTGTGTCCAAAGAGGGAGTAGCAACTTGAGGCTGAGCTGGAGCAGGAAGTCCTGTGGTATGTCAGCAGTGATGGAGAGGAAAAGAATAAGCTTTAAAAAGAGAAGAAATGGCATAGTATGAACAGTCTGGTCCTAGGGTATCTTGTAAATGAGATTGGTGAACTTGTCTGTCATTTCAACTGAGTTGCGTCATCAGATGAGATACACAGACTTGGTCACAGAGTTGTTCTCCAATACCTATAAAAGTCTGGGAACTAGAGGAATTTGAATTGTTGCTTTGCTCTGACAATAACTAAAAAGCAACCTAAAGACAAGTATTTCCCACACCTGCCACTCAAAACACTGTGATATGAGATGTGCTCTGTAGTCCAAGGCAGCTAAACAAAGGTTCTAAGTTTTTCCTTTCTTTCTGTCTTTTTTCCCCGCCCTCAGCTTGGAAGTTTGTGCATTCCTTGGCTTGTGAGAGTGAAATGCCCCATTTCCTATCCATGCTCAGTAATAGATTCCAGTATCTTAGAGAGTTGCCATAGTGATAAAAAAGGGAACAGAATCTGCTTGTCTTTCTGGGATAGCAGAATTATTAAATTAAATGTCTCCCCTCCATTAAAGGAGAGCAGCATTATCATATTTCTGAGAAGAACTGTTTTAGGCTAGAAATAATGTGTTTAAGCTCGTGTCCTGCATTAATCATGTTGCTTCTTGAGGCACTTCTAACCTTCACTTGCAATTCTGTCCTGGGGTGTTTTATTGCTCCCCTGCATCTCCCCCATTGCAGCTGGTGGACCAGCTTGCTTGTGAAGGAGTCTGATTTACTCCATCAGAAATCACTGCATTTGTGACCACAAAGAACAGGACAAGAAGCAAGAGTTGCACAAAGGTGTAACAAATAGAAATGTGAAATGCAAGCTTCCAAAAAGGATGAGGTGGGTGAAAGGAGCCACCGCAGGATGGAATGCAAAGAGCATGGCCTGCAGAAAATGGTGGCTGCATCAGGTAGAGGAAGGAGGTGAACTGGCAGTTGAATGAACTGATAGAGAGGAAGAGACAGCAACAAGGGAGGGAACATGTTTAAGCTTAGAGCAAATGGAAAGGGACTGTCACATAGCCCAGGATAGTGGAGAAGCTTTCTGCTTGTGTTGTGATGGAAAGGCACTGGCTACTAGTGACATGTTGAAGCTTGAGTAGCCCTGTAATACACCTTGGCCCATTCGTCCCAGTTGGAAAAAGGAACAACTTCCACTGGATTGCTTTTTAATTATGCTCCTTTCAGGAAAGCAAGTTTAACAGACTTCAAGCAAAACACAAAATCTTTGATGGCTTGGAGTCCCACATGAAAATGACCATTCTTGACAGCTAGCTCACTCCCCTGTTCCTGCTGGTTTATCTTTGATGACTTGTAATTACCTAGTAATCTTCCCCCGAACTACCTTGCTTGGGATCGGAGTTCTGTTTCAGAAATACTCATAAGACCTTTAATTTTATATCTGCCTTCCCCCATCAGCCCCCTCATTTCACACAGGAAAAAGCCCAGGGGCAGAGGCAGGAGCCGCAGTGTTTGAGCTTTTACGACTCATTTGCTTTGGAGCTGCTGGTTTCAGTTTGCAGAATGAATAAGCAGTGTAAAATCTTCACTACCTATAGGCCAACTCATCTGATTGTATTTGCCAGTTGTTCTTTGAGATTTCAATTAGCAGTGGTTTAGATAAGGTTCCCCAGAAGGTCACCCCTTCTCAGCGTTCAGATAATTAACCAGGAAATGCCAGTTAATGCCTCATGCACTCGGACGTATTCCAGTGTCTCATGTGCAGGAGATCTGCCTGATTCCTCCTTTTCTTCCTTCTCCTTTTTGCTGTGTTCCCACTGGTGAGGACCTGGCAGCGATTTGCTTTGCTGAGTCCTGACCTTACTGTGTTTGCTGGAGGTGCTTGCTGCTGGAGTAAATGCTGAGATGCTCCTCACATTAGCAGCAGCAGCTCTGAAACACCGTTGATCTTAATGCTGTTTGGCAGCAGGTTGTTCTGCCACTAAAACTCCTCGTCGATCCCAGCCTTGGTTGAAAACTGTTATAAATAGACAAGAGTTCATTAGAGCAGTTCTTCTATTGTGCTATGTGCTGCCAGTCTCTGGAAATCACCGTCCTGCTAATAAGGTTTAACTCCTCTGAGGCTGAGTTTAAACACAGTTTATAAAACCCCTGAAACGGTGAACATCTGTGAGCTTTAATAAACTCATCTTGAGTATAGTCCCTCCTGATTCTTGGTTCTGTATTTACTTCAGGGGTTGCCACATGAGAAAGAGAGGTCCTTCCACCTTCTCAGGTTTGTTTGTTTTTAAAGGTGGACTTCAAACAACAGCAAAGTCTGTGGCAGATTGTTTCCGTGGCAGTAATTGACAAAAAATAAATGTAGGTTAAAGGGTATGGTTAAAGGTCTAATGTTTTACAGTGTTATCAAGCTGTCTGCTATTTTTGTTTAAAGTTGTAGACCAGTGTCACTCTTTGGCCTTAGGTTCCTTTCACTTAAGGCAGCACAGCTTCACACACAGAAATACCATGTGGCAGAGAGCAGCTGTGAAAAATAGGTTTCGTGTAGAAGATACTCTGGTTCCAGCTCATGGGAAACAACAGTGAAGCACTTCTTAGCATTTCAGTCAAGTGTCTATTACTAAATGACCTCCTAGAAAGGAAGCATTATCCTCATCCTGTTAAACACTGTTTGGAAGGCTCAAAAGGTCGCTTTATTGTTGGTCTGAGTTGTGATGTGTTTAATAACAAGATCTGTTGAAAAAGGAAATATAATAAAGCATAGAATTGTAAAATCAGATAATTGTTTTGGCTGGAAAAGCTCTCTAAGATCAATTCCAACCATCAACTCAACACCACCATGGCCATTAAGCTGTGTCTGCAAGTGCCAGGTCCACATATTTCTTGAACACCTCCAGGTATGGTGACTTTGCCACCTCCCTGGGCAGGCTGTTCCAATGCCTGATCACTCTTGCAGCAGAGACATTTTTCCTAATGGCACAATTTCAGGCCACTTCCTCTCCTTCCATCACCTGATGCTAGGGAGAAGAGACCAACCCCCACCTAACTGCAGCCTCCTTTCAAGGAGTTGTTGAGAGCAGTGAAGTCTCCCTTCAGCCTCCTCATCTCCAGACTAAACAACCCCAGTTTCCTCATGTAGTACTTGGTAGGAGTGGAGTTCCTTGGTGCTTCTGAGATGTGGTGGAGGTTAAGAGTTTTAACAAACATTTAATTTCTGTGCTTTGTCTTTTGAGACCGAAATATTTGGAATATTTTTCCTAAAAATTGAATTCTAAACAAAGGAGCAGGGGCTTTGATTTGGTGTAAGATTTGCTTTAGTGTTCTGCTGCCTGCAGAAAAACCTCTTCTGCTTTTTGACAGTTCAGCTGTGCTCAAGATTCTGCCGGAGGCCCAGAGCTCTGCGCAGGCTCAGCACACCCGTCGCATGCAGCTTTGCTCTCTGCACTGAGGCTTTTCCACCTCCTCCCTCTGCACTGACGAGTGTGGTCCAGCCTTGAGCTGCAGGGCCTGAGGAGGACTTTGTGCTCTCTGCACCAGGCTGGTGTGGCCCAGGAAGGGCCAGGGACCTGGTGAAAAGAGGTTCATGTGTAGGCAGTGTTTCTCTCCCAGTTCAGGCTCACTGCTGTGCCATCATGGTGGTGGTGATGGCTGTAGGGGCTCGTGGGAAGCTGTAGTGTGGCAGTTGGTGGCCAGAAGAGTCAATATATTACTCAACTTAAACTCCACCAAACCTATACACAAGTTCAAAACCAATTAGAAGAGCCAATTCCTGCAGACAAGTGAAGATTATAGTTGGGGATTTAGACAGAAGGGGAGGCTGAATACCAACCAAACAGCTGCTGGTCCTATTGCTGTTCCTTTGCTCTTACTTCTTCAGAGAAAAGCTGCCCAAATACATGCCCTAATAAATAATAATTAGAAAAACTAACTTATTTGAGCATACAAAAAGAAATGCAGCAAATGAAGTTTGTGCTGTTTGTGCATTGTGATAGTGGCCAATATCACTTCTCTTCAAAAGCAGTCTTTATTACTCAGCTTTTTATGCTGTTAAACAGTTGGATTTTTTGGGCTCTCATATGCTGTTAGAGTTACTCAGGTTTACTGGAGAACACAGCACATGCATGATAACCTCTTAAATTGCCAAGTACCAGCTTCTTGGCTTTAATGTCTGTATAATTTGTAGGTCAGATTCTTCTGTAAAGATAAAAACATTTTGTAAATGGAAACAGGCTTGCTTTCTTTTGTGCAGCAGTCAGGATGAAGGATGCTGGGTCAGGGGAATGTTTCCTAATCTGAAGCTACTTGGAGCGTGGCGGGGTCAGCTGTCTGAAACCCAAGTGTACAAAGTACACTGACAAAGATGACGAGGCACAGTCAAACTGTGTTTACTGGACTCTGCTCCAGCATAATTTACTGCTCTTAACCAACTTCATCAACTGGTTGTTCAGCCTGATTCCTGTAAGCAGGAAAAAGCAACCACTGAGTAACTCCTTGTTATGAGGCTGTTATATTGATAAGCTGATGATCCCTCTTCCAGCCACAGGAATAGCTCTCCTGAATCCCTGCTGGGAGGGGAAGGGAAAAGACCGGGACCAGGGAAAACCAGTATGGTGTGTACAGAAGGTCTGGAGAGGTCAAAGGAAGGGGAAAGCAGGATTTAATATTTCAGATAAAGACTTGCTCAGTGGCTGGATTTATTTAAGGCATTCTGACAGGCAATAAAGTCATCTAAAAATCCTCCCAGTATGGGGCATGGGGGGCAAAAGCATGATATGTCCACTTGATATTTTATTTCCCCTCTGTGGGGTGGAGAGGAGAGTCCTAGTCTTAGTCCTCTTTCAGAGAAGCAGAATCCTGCTAAAATGTCTTTCCAGGATCTTTTATGCTGTGTAACATTAACTGGCCCATGTACTAGAGATTTCAGCACTCCTCTTGGGAGGCTGTTCTTGAGGTGCAGGGGCTCTTTGGATGGGCAGTGTTCTCTTTCTCATTCAGAGGGAGTTGTGTTTCCACCTGAGTTTTGACGATGTCATATTTGACCCTTAGATGTCCTTTTGCTCTGAGGGTTTTCCCTAAGCAGCAAATCATAAGCAGCCAAGCATTTGCTAGATGCCTCTCTGTTCCTACCCAGTGTATGCAGGAAGCCATGCTTTAGGCACTGAATGCTCTAAGTGTTTCGGGAATTGAGATTGGGTTGGTTTGCAGAAGTTCTTGCAGGGCTGGCAAAAGAAATTCCTGTCAATACAGACTGCTTTGCATTTGCATAATGATTTTTGTAAGTTGACTTGCAGGATGTCAGACACACCCAGCTATGTAAATGTCTAAAATTGTTTAAAAAATTAAATGTGATCAACGTTGGGAAACGAAGACTTTTAATATTGAGTAACTCAAACCCAAACTTGGTCTCTGTGAATGCAGAGATGGATGTTTGACATATGTTTTCTTTTTGTAATATCCCTTTGGAATCAAGGAGATGATAATAATTTCACTCATTCTTTTCCAGATGGGAATGACCGGTAACACCAGTCCCTTTGGGCAGCCTTTCAGTCAAACTGGAGGGCAGCAGATGGGAGCTACAGGAGTGAATCCTCAGTTACCGAACAAGCCAGGCATGGCCAATAGTTTGTCTGCCTTTCCTGCCGACATCAAGAGTACTCCCGTCACCAGTGTGCCAAACATGGTGAGTTGTACCTGCCTGCTTCCCTTAGCCATTATGTCCTGGGAGTACTTTATGAATTCTTGGGTGATGCATCTTCTGCAGCATTTCTGGAACTACTTATGGGCATTTAGATGTCAGAGTTACCCCATGGCTCCTTATTGCCGCTCTACGGTGCACATAGCAAGTCTGTGTATGTTTTATGCAGTGATTTCACTTTCTAAGCACTCAGTGTCTTGTTATAAGAATTGCATTACATCCTTTCATTTAGTCTGGTACATGTAGTTCCAAACCAGAAGAAAGTGTCTTCACTGTAGGTGCTGTCTGTAGCTTTAAATCCCTACATCAATTAGAAAGTGTTGGATAAGTCATCAGCTTCCTGCAACTAAATGGCACCTTTCACATCCTCTGAAGCTGACAGGGTAAACACACCACATGCTTCTCAGTTTATACTATGCATGCCTTGCAGCTCACAAACTTGGGAGAGCAGTTCTTATTAGGATACCTTGCCCAAGTTTGTAGTGTTCTGTTTACTAGAGTTTCCTTTCTGAAGTAAAATGAAATATTCCTGTTTGTCTTCGTGTGGCTGCGTCTTAATCAAACTGCTTGTGTCGTTTCCATGGCAACTCCAGCTTGTTGCATTTTATATTCTTATACGTGACAGCAGTTACTATAGAAACTTGTAAAACCTTCCATAAGATGCAAATTGCTTATCTTTAAAATTGACTAGGAAACCAGCTATTTTTTGGCACCAGCAATGCTTGTCCTTCCATTGGCGAGTATGCTACCTGCCTGTCACTAGTAAGGCTATGTTTGAGAGGGAACAGGATGTAATGAACTCCCTCTTTTCTCCTCCTTTTGGAGGAGTGCTTCTTCATTTCCCTTTGTTTAACATCAGCTGTCATTTACTACTTATGACTATGTAAAGAAGCTGGTGGTTAGGATTAAGAACATGTTGTGTTAAGCAGTGTGTTCTTGGGGCCAAGCGAGGCCAGTGGTATTGTGGGATGCATTAAGAGTGTGGCCAGCAGATCAAGGCAATTTTTCCTTCACCTCTTCTCTGCCTTAGCAAGGCCACATCTGGAGCCCTGGATCCAGTTCTGGGCGTCCCAGTTCAAAAGAGACAAGGAGAGAGTCAAGTGGAGGCTACAGAGATGCTGAGGGGCCTGGACCATCTCTCTGAGGATGAAAGGCTGAGAGCCCTGGGGCTGTAGAAGTTGGAGAAGAGTAGCCTGAGAGGAGATCTGATCAATGCTCAGCAAGACCTAAAGGTCTCCTTGTCTGGAGTGATTCCAAACCCACCTGGCCATTGTGATCCCGGGCAAGCTGCTGTGGTGCCCCTGCTTTAGCAGGGAAATTGGACAGGATGACCTCCACAGGTCCATTCCAACCCCCACCGTGCTGGGATTCTATGACCATGTTTAAGTACCACTTGAACTCGTGCAGAATACTTACAAAGACAAATTTCTGCATGACTGCTAATTTTGTTTTTAAAATACTTTAAGTTTGGATCTTGCAAAACAGATTCTTCTTTCTTCTGATTCTGCAGAGAACCTCCAAATCTGTGCTGGATTAACCTCAGGGGCTACCTCATTCTGAAGCCTAATTTTCAGCTCATTTGAATGTCAGATTTTTGGGAATCATAAATCTTAATGTACTCATTAGTATAGGATGTAATGGCAGATATTCAGGTGGAATGAAAAAAGGCATTTACCATCAAAGCTTGTCTAGTGGTGGGGAAGGAAGTAAAAAACCAAACTTCCTGTTTCCCCTCTGTTGTCTGAGAGAGGGAGGAAGGTAAGGAAACTTGCTTCCCTTCTGCTGTGAATTGCAGTTTCATTAAAATGTTGGGTACCAGTTGCTTTCTGAGAGAACAATCAAAACCATATTTCTTTGTTTCTCAGGTGTCAAAAGCTTTGTGTCCCCCAATGTATCTTTCCCCCCCCCCTAGCCAGTATGGCCAGTAAAAGCTTTTTGGCCAGTGTCAAGCCAAAGGGTCTCAATGCTGCATATGGCTCACGTGGTGCTTAGGGTCTGGTTGTGGCCCTGATGAGGGTGGAGCTTCCATCTTTTAAAATGTGAAGTTTCCATCAAAATATTTTTTGTATTGCAAAGGCAAGAATTCAGAAGGAAATGTCAGACTTGTTAAATGTTAACCTTTCCTTGGCAGCAGTGTAATTATTTGCTAACAGTACCTACGTAGCCAGAGCTGTTCCTTCCACAGAGGCTTTGCTTCATTCCATGTATAACATCAGCGGTGCCCTCTGAAAGAGCACGTAGTCAACATTTGGTTGGTTTTGCTGCTTGCTGTGTAGCTGTGCACCTTGTTGATTGTACTAATAAGTTTGATTCAGCCAGTCCTTTCCAAGAGGTCTTTTCTGTGGCAGTCATCCCTGGAGCATGGGTATAGTTTGGATTAGTTAATTTTCACAGTGCCTCTCTGTAATAACGATCACAGAATGGTAGGGGTTGGAAGGGATCTCCGGAGAGGGAGTCCAACCTCCCTGCCAGAGCAGGCCACACAGAAATGCATCCAAGCAGGTTCTGAAAGTCTCCAGATAAGGGAAACTCCACAGCCTCTCTGGGCAGCCTGGTCCAGGGCTCCAGCACTCTCACACCAAAGAAGTTTCTTCTCCTGTTGATGTGGAACCTCCTGGGCTCTAGCTTATACCCATTGTTCCTTGGCTTGTCACTGGCACCACTGAAAAGAACCTGGCGCCTTCATCTTGACACTCACCCCTCAGACATCTATAGACATCAGTAAGATTTCCTCTCAGCCTTTTCTTCAGACTGAACAGCTCTAGGTCTCTCAGTCTGTCTTCATAGGAGAGATGTTCAAGTTTCCCAGTCTTCTTCATAGTGCTCTACTGGACTCCCTCCAGTAGATCCCTGTCTCTTAAACTGAGGACCCCAAGACTGGATAGAGTATTTCAGGTGTGGTCTCACCAGGGCAGAGTAGAGTGGGGAGAAGCTCTATAGACCTGGTTTATGCCAGATTTAAACCAGAGGCTGAAAGGCACAGAGACTGGGAGAACCTGCTGGTTCTGAAGTGGAGGTTTGTAGAATCTGGTGTATTAAAGGCTTTCTCATTCAATGTGTTAAGACATTATCTAAAGGTGAAATAACATTCACATGGGTTAGATGTGTGCTCCTGTAACTCATGGAAGTGATGTCTCTCTCCTGTGCTGGGCAGCTAAAATACAACCCAAGTGGCACTGGTGAAAAGTTGCTTCTGACAATGGCAGCTCCCCAGAGCAGGGTGCAGTGTTTGAGCTATTGCATCATGTTCTCTTGCCACAGTCCCTTCATTTGCTCCATCCCTGGAGATGGGAGTTTGATTTCGTGTGTCTGGCCTTGTGCATGGTCTGCTGGAGCTGTGGGCTACCCTGTTTCCTGAAGGAAGCAGGAGTGAGGTGGCAAAGTGTGTAAGGTTTTGTTAGCCTCTGTCAAAACTGAGCCTGTGGAGGATCAGTTCAGACTCCATCTCCTACAGGGTTTTTGTGAGGTAATTGGAACCACATATCTTGCAAAAGCAGCCTGCGACACTGTCCTTATCTTAAAGGGCCCCAGAAGTACAATTTCATGGGAGAGGCAAACCCACGTGGGTTATGCACTGGTTATGGTTAGATGTGGCATATCTGAGGCAGCATTCCAGCATGACATGAAACATCTTGATTACCACTAAGAATACCTAAACTGGAGAATTGGAAAGGTGTAGCTATTGTCTTTAGGAGCCCTTGGTCCTAAGAAGCAAATAATTCGAAAATACTCCTTTTGGCCTTTGGCCTTTCTCTGTAAGCCTGCACAAGCAAAGCAAAGGGTGAGGATGGTTCTTAATCCACATTATTCTGAGCATCGTTATGTATGCCACTTCGGTCCCAAACACTGACCAGGAGATCTCCCACTGCCAGGCATAAAGCCCTCCCACGGGCAGCAGGATAAGCCTCTGCTGCAGCAGTGCAGGTTTTTAATCCACATCTAGGCTCTCTCTGCTCAGAAGATGAGCTCTCTTCTTCCCCTGGCTCCAGGATGAAGTGGTTCTCAGAAACGTTAGTTCATTGCATCTTCAGCCCTTGTTCCAAGCATGACCTTATGCTAGACCCTGAGAAGCACATTTAGTTTAATCTCTTAATTAGGAAAGAAGTACCAAACCTTATGGTATTAAAATGATTAAAAGGTCAGCATTAAGGTATTAATTTTCAGTGCTCGCCGGGCGGATTGATTTTTGTTTGTTTGGCTTGTGGATCCAAACAACATAGCAGCTATTGCTGTCTGCGACTGCTACAGAATACAATCAGTTGTCCTTTCAGAATGGGCAGCTTGAAATCTTGAGTGGATGACTTGTTTGCAAAAGAAAGATGTTGCTTCTAACGTTGTTGGAGGGTTTGGTGACACGCTGTAGAGACTCGGCGTCACTGAAGTTGTCGGATGCAGGCTTGGCAGCGCTGTGCTGCGGTGAGATCATGCAAAGCCTCTGGCCAGTGGAAGTGAGGCGTGCTCTGCACTTTGGTGCTCAGCTCAGTGTGCAGCCTGTATGGAAGCCAGGAGCTGCTTGTTTTTTGCAAGTGCCCAGATGCTGGAATGTGCTGTCAGTGGAGAGTACCCTGTCAGACTTTTCCATCAAACTTGCTGAAGCTGAGCAGTGTCTGTGGTGCTGCGTATTCCAGGGGTGGTGATGGATGGTTTCTTTGTGGCCATACCAGTAAATCTGGTATTTCTACATGGGTTACCAGTACAGTGTGTGAAGCTTGGCTTCCAGGCACCAGCCTGTTTTCACAGTTATCCTTACAACCAGCAGATGGAGTTGAGAGAATATTACTTCCTAGTAGCAAAGGAAATTGTTTCTCCTCAGTTCTCTTAACTTAGAATTGGAGCAGCGCATCTTCTCTTGTGTTTTTATTCCAGTTTCTTATTAAACTGCATCTCGAGTTTTCTGTGGCTTTCTTCCTTGTTTCTCTGCTTATTTATGTGCCCTTTGCACTTCTTTATTAACAAATTTTTGAATAGAAAAGAGGGATGAGGATGTCTTGGGTGTGTGCCTCACTGCAGGCTGCCTAGACAGAGGAGGAAAGCTTTTAAACTGGGAGGCCAGGTCCAGTTAGAACAATTAGAGCGGTGGCTGTTTAAAATAGATAATTTGTATTTTATTCTGGAGACCTGGAATAAAAAAGCTTCATGAAAAACCTATATGGTTTCCTTACAGCTTGCTTTCTCAACTTTCCAGTGATGGTTATATTGGTTTGTTGTTTTGGTTTGTTGTTTTGTTTTTTTTTTCCCCCTCTCTTGCAGCACAGTCTTCTCTTTTACTATGGGAAAGGTCTGGGACTGTCACCCCAGAGACATGCTGTGTGCCTGCTTGCTGCTCTCAGCAGTAGTCTCCCCAGTCTCTGGTGGGCTTGCTGTTTGCTGGGCTCACTTCCCCTGTGCCTGCCACAACCTGCACTCAAAAGTTTCTCTTTCCCAGGTGTGCTCACTCCTCTTTCTGAAGAGAATCTCACCTGATATGAAGTGGAGCAGCAGTCTAGCAAACAGCTGAGAAAAGCTTTTATCCATGTTGCTTTAGCATGGTTTTTCTAAAGGAAAAGTTCTTGAATACCTGGAAACAAACAGATAATGTCCAGTGCCAGAGAAACTGTTCTGTTGGGAGCGAAGCTGGCATCTCTGTTGCATCTGGGTGCAGGAGTTTATCCTGGAAACATGTATTGCTGTAAATGGTGGAATGTTCCAATTTTTGCACCATCCATAAATAATGGTTCCAGGCTAACAAAAGGCTTTGGCTCATGTTCCACTTTCCCATCCCCTGGACAGGAATGTAGTGAAGCTGTGGAATTACTGGAAAAAGCCTCAGCTCATTAAGTGACTGCATTGAGAGATGCCTCCTTCCTTGACACCCATGTATAGCTGACACCTGAGCACTCACTACAGTTATGTGATGGAACGGTGGTTCCTGGGTTGTTCACAGCTGGCTCAGTGCTTGACGAAGGGTTCCTGCAGTTCCTGTTTGCAGGAGGGACTTGTTCCAATCTTAATGTAAATGTGTGGGATATATGATTGGAGTTGATCACACCGTGAATGCTTAATTCAGATAGAAGTGCTGCTAATCAGTTTGAGATACACAGTTCATGCCTATATTCACTTCATGCCCGCTTCCTGAAAGAGACCCTCAAGATACACTTTCAGCCTGTGACTCAAGGGGAGCTGAAGAGATTCGGGTGTGAGGGAAGGTGGGGTGCAACCTTGCTCTCTGCAAGTGTTAATGAGTAGATTGGATGTGCCCATGATGTAAGTACACGTGTGGATGACATATTCAAAATCCCCTGTCACTAGTAAATAACATCCTTCTTCTAGTCCTTGATACCAACAGACTGAGAAACTCTGAGTCTAAAGTGCTGCCTGCCCTCTAGTAAGGGAAAGTCTATAAAACACACAGCTATATCAAAATGCTAATCCTTTGTGGCAGTGAACTCCTAATTACCTCACTAAGGTCCTCTCTTGATTACATATCTGTCATCAAGAAGCAAAAGGCATTTTGTAAGTGCAGGTTTTGTCCTAATACAGCCATTTCAGAAAATAGCCTTCTGTTATAAGAGAGAGGGAAAGAACATGGAAATAAAAAGGAATTACAGAAGAGGAAATATGTTTTGAAAGCATAAAAAATGCTGTGTGGAAGCTAGACTTGAGACTGGGTTCTCTTTTGGGCTGTTTGACCTATGGAAAGATTACCTGTGCTGTTGAAACTGGTGCCTGCTTTGATAAGAAGAGTTACACAGTGTTTGCTCTTGGCAGCTGATGGTGAGTGCTTTTGAATATGAATACATAAAAACACAGAGGATTACTGGTCATCTCAGTGAAGTAAAACCACCAGGGATTTTTGTGTCCGTCCAAGTCCATGGAGGGGGGATACTTGTGCACCTGCACTGCCCAGAAGCACAGGAGGATTTCACTCTTTGAGAGAGGGACAGAGCAGAACTGATGTCCTGTACAAATATATAAAATCATAGTATCACAGGCTGGGTTGGGTTGGAAGGGACCTTTAAAGCTAATCTAGTCCACCCCTCCTGCAGTTAGCAGGGACATCTGCAACTAGACTAGATTGTTCAGAGTCCCAAACAACCTGACCTGTAAAGGTTCCAGGGATGGGGCATCTACCACTTCTCTGGGTAACCTCAGACAGGGTCTCACCATCCTCAGTGTAAAATCTGTCTTCCTTCTCTGTAGTCTGAATCTTCCTCTTTTAGTTGAAGCCCATCACCCCTTATCCTGTCTCCAGCTTTCTGATTGCCCCCTTTCAATCTTGAAAGTCCACTGGAAGGTTTGCCTGGAGCCTTTTCTTCTCCAGTTTCCATATTTTTTAATGGTACTAGTAGCTGCATTACACCACAGAAGTTTTGTATTAAGCTGCTTCTAGAAAACTGGTTAATGAAGCCGCTCTCTCTGTTGGAGGTTGTAGCAGACTTCCAACGCCTGCTCTATCTGTTCTGTTTGTGATGGAGCTCAGCAAGGTAGCAAGAGAAGCAAACCTCTCTTCTATTTTGTATATCTGGCCATTGAAGCATTTATTTTAATTGTGGGTGCAGAAGTGTCTGAATTTCCTCCTTCATCAAGAAAATCGTTAGTCATTCAGGTGAAGCAGCAGGAAGCCTCCTGCTCCTTCTGGAGTGGAATGATTTCTGTGGCTGATGAAGGATTTACACACCTTCGATGTGCCTGTGATGCACCCGTGTAACTCCAGTGCTCAACTGGTCCTGCAGGCCACTGTTCTTAATACTCAAACTAACAGGGAAGAGGTCAGTTTCCTCAGTGAACGGTCCTGAAAGTAAGGTGGAAAAATCATTTGTTATATTTGCAAGTTTCGGACTTTATAAGGTTGTAAGAGTGACCAACACCACTCTGTAGAGCTTAGAAAATAGAAATTCTGAGTTCTTTTGTGTGTGTGTGTGCCTACATGCAGATACTGTCATCTGAACCAAGACTGCTTGTTCTTCTGACTGCTGATACTCCACAATCCTGCTTTTGTGTTACTTAATCTTCAAGAAATCCTTTTGGGTCAGGGCATCTATGCTGATACAGCTGTAGTCATATCTGTTAAGTGGTAGGTTGGTGACAAAAGGAGAACTTGAGCTTGGGAAACAATTCGTTGACTGGGATGAAGGCATCACTTCCAACAAGATTTTCTTTGCCACAGTCTCTGAATTTTTCAGCAGATTAGTTTGAACTAATCGTTTCCTATTTGTGATCCGAGAATCATTTTGGCAAAACCTGTCTGCTCCTAGGGATTTGTTCACAGAAGAAATGGAAGACTTGATTTTTGGCTGGGTTTCTTTCACCCTCTTTTTCTTGCTCTTGCAAGCTCAAGACAACAGATGCAACAATTCCCTCTTTGTTTAATCATTATCAGTGGCAGATTGCCCATGTCCTTCATCAAATAGCAGTTTTCTGCTTGATCTTGTGAGCTTCATTCTCCAGAAGAAAAGCTAACTGATGTGTTGGTGGCAAAGCTGAGGACAAAGTAGTGGGGAACTTGTGCCAGGGATCCTTCTGTTGACCTAAGAAAATGAAGGGTTTTGCTTTTATGTGCTCTGGTTTGTAAGATGTGGAATTCTCTGGGGAATCCTTCTGGAGGTGAAAAGTAGAGCAGGCTACAAATGATGTGTTCTGTCACTTATGATTGTCCTTAAATGTATTAAGCAGACTTTGACCAGCAGTTCTGTAGACAGCAGTGAACTATTTCCTCTGTTATCTCCCCACTGTAATCCTGTTCTTCCTATATTCCATGTATAAATGTTTTTAATGGCTGATTTTCCTTAGGTAGCTGGGAAGTTGGTGAGCTATTCTGCTGTACCCTGTTTTTACAGCACATAATCACAGTGATTCTTGGGACAGTTTCATGTTTGTCCATGAGCTGAATTCAGGCTGCAAATCACAGGGCCTTAAGCACTTTTGCACTCAAGTATTTCCTGCTAGCAGAGTTGTTGCAGGCTGTAGATAGGTTTAGTTCTGAAAACTGGGTTCCTACATTTGTTATCCTTCAAAGGTGTAAGAAGGTGGTAGGAAAGCTGAGTCTGTGCTGAAGAAATGCGAGGTTAAGGAGGCCGTTTCTCTTCTGCACTGCTGTGAGCTGGGCCTTGGAGTGAAGATATCAGTGGGTACAAAGGCTGTGTTAGGCAGGGCTCAGACACTGGCGCAGAATTGTGTCCATAAAGAATGGAAATAAAACAGCAGGGTTTGCAAGCTAATACAACTTGATAACATAATGCAATCCAGAATGAGGTGGTCTTTCCTGGGAGAAAACTGTATACATCTCACCTGGGGAATTTTCTCTGACATGGAATGTCAGCACTGGTGAGAAGAGAGGCTGATTTAGGATTTGCACTGCAGTATATACAGGGTTTTGACTGTCTTTGCCCATTGGACTCCTCTTTTGTTAGGGACAAGAAGCTAAGAGTGAAGTGTCTAAAATTATAGAATGTTAGGGGTTGGAAGGGACCTCTAGAGATCATCCAGTCCAATCCCCCTTCCAGAGCAGGATCACCTGGAGCAGGTCACACAGGAATGCACCCAGGCGGGTTTTGAAAGCCTCCAGGGAAGGAGACTGCACAACTTCCCTGGGGAGCCTGTTCAGGGCTCTGTCACACTCACAGCAGAGAAGTTTCTTCTCATGTTCAGATGGAACCTTCTGTGTTCCAGCTTTATACCCATTTTTCCTTGTCCTATTGCTGGGCACCCCTGAAAAGAGACTGGCACCTTCCTCTTGACACCCACCCCTCAGATATTTGTAGACATTGATAAGATCCCCTCTCAGCCTTCTCTTCTTCAGACTAAACAGCCCCAGGTCTCTCAGTCTTTCTTCATAGGAGAGATGTTCAAGTCCACCAGTCATCCTCTTAGGTCTCCATTGGACTGTTTCCAATCTATATCTATGATATAAATGTATAATAATAACAGACTTGAATTTCACTTGCAAATGTGGTAAGAGCTCGTTCCTGTTGGAGTTGTGATCTAATAAGCAGAAGGCTTTGGATGGCACATTAGTTAAACTGTTGTTTGTAAAGGTCTCAACAGAGGAACCCCTCACTACATTTTTGCTGTTCCAAGGTTAGAATAGAAACCTTTTGAGAGTGCTACTCTCCTCAGAGCAGCATCCCAGCATGCTTGGTGACCAGTCTTGTGCCACCCAAATTGTTATACAAGATTAAGATCAGAACTAAGACTTGCAGACACGATGCTGAGCTCTCTGTTCTCTCAGTCCCAGATGCAAACCCAAGTCCAACAAGTGGGGATTGTACCGACGCAGGCGATGGCAACTGGACCAACGGCAGACCCGGAGAAGCGCAAACTGATCCAGCAGCAGCTGGTGCTGCTGCTTCACGCCCACAAGTGTCAGCGGCGGGAGCAGGCCAACGGGGAGGTGCGGGCCTGCGCGCTGCCGCACTGCCGAACCATGAAGAATGTCCTCAACCACATGACGCACTGTCAAGCTGGGAAGGCCTGCCAAGGTAAGAGCATGGTGCTGAGGCTGCTCTTGCCAAATGGGCCGTGTAGGGCTTCTTTCCTGTTTGTCAGTAGCGTTTCTCTTGTCGGGAAGGTCCCCACAGTTGGCATAAACGAGTGCCAGAACCGGTTCTTAAATTAACCAGTTGCTCCCTTTTTCATAGAATCACAGAATCATTTTGGTTGGAAAAGATCATTGAGTCAAACCATTACCTAGCTCTGCCAAGGCTGGTGCTAAACTGTGTCCCTCAGCACCACATCTCTGTGTGTTTCAAACATCTCCAGGGATGGGGCTTCAACCAGCTCCCTGGAGAGCCTGTTAAATTGGTTGAGAACCTTTCATTACCTTTGTTCAGTTTCTGTTTCTGATCTCTCTGCATTTGCCAGTGTAGAAAATGGAAGGCAGTATTTGCCCTTTAGAAGTAGGATAGTAACAGTGTAAAGCACCTTTTTCATCACCTGTGTTGTATTATGAGAGTAATATCCGCTATGTCTTGAAAGTATTAGTTTCCTTCACTTGTTTTATAGCAGTAATGGTAGATCCCAAAACGTTGTAGTTGCATTCAGTTCCATGCACAGTGTTGTTTATGAAATGGAAAAAGTAGTTACTCTAAGAAATGAGATGGGTTAATTCAAAACCAATTAACCAAGGAGTGACCTTAAGTCTATTGCTTTTCCTTGTTGCAGTTGCACATTGTGCATCTTCAAGACAAATCATCTCCCACTGGAAGAACTGTACTCGGCACGACTGTCCTGTGTGCCTGCCTTTGAAAAACGCCAGTGACAAAAGAAACCAACAACGTGAGTACTTCTTTCCCTGCTCTCGCAGAGGAGCGATGCTGCTGAAATAAAGTTCATCAGATGTGCAGTTCAGGGGTAAACTTCGACAGTGCCCCAGCAACATTAATAGATGCTTGATGTGTAAGGATTAATCTACTGGTGAATGCTCCTTTCTGTTCATTGAATGTGATATATTATTTAATGCACAATAATCAACAAGGGAAAATCTCAGATCAAGCACACGCCCATTTTTAAAGGGTGTGGCAGCTTCTATCTGGTGTTTTATTGTGAGACAGGTCAATAAATTTCAGTTCTAGTGCAGTTTTGGATGTAGGTAGGGTTTAGGGGAAGGTGTAGGCTACTTCATTATTTTTCTTGCTGCTAGAAACAAAATCAACATCCTAGCGATTAAGAAGACACAGAAGCATTCATAAAAACAGAGAATTAGATTCTTGTGCACAAAAAGATCTGTTCTGTGTGTCTTAATGAGAAGTGTATGAAGTTCTGCAGATCAAAGTGGATTTTCCCTTGCCTGGATTTGATTATAACTATTTCTTTGCTTGAGGAGAGTCAGGTTTTTAGTGCATTTCTTCCCTCTTGCTCTCAAACAGAAAATACTGAACTTCTGTTGGTGGGTTTGCTTCTCAACAAATCCTTTGAAGAGATGCCAAGGTAGAACGTTTTACAGCATTCATACAGCATTCTACAAGTCTCAATAATGTTATGCTGAAGTATATTTAAATAAGGGTTATGAAGCAGAAAATAGCTGGAGGACTTGTAAAGCTTGTACATTTGAATTGCTGGAAGCATTCCCCTAATTTCCATTTAGGCTGAGACTGCAATGAGAAGCACTAACATACTTTGGCGGATAGAGAAGAGCTCGCAGGTTAGGTGGGATTAAGGCAGAGGAGAAACTAGCTGGTAAGACTCCCTAAGTAATCCATTGAGGATGCTCTCATTCCAGTTTCAGGAGGGTGGTTTTCCCTCCAGAAGTGAACAAAAAAATATAAGAGCTATTTGGAGGTAAGAATTTGGGGTTTGTTTTACTAAGCTTCTCCTTGGTAAACAAGATACATCTTGTGTGTTGAAAGTAGTGGTTTGTTACAAGTGATTAGTTAACATTTGGCCTTCTAAAAATGTGGTGAAAGCTTTTCTTTTAACTGACATGGTCCATTTGTGCATAACATCCTTATTACACAGTGGTTATCAAAGTGATAACATCGAGCACAACAGATTGGGGTTTTTTCCTCAATACAGGCTGATGTAGAAAAGTAGTTTGTGGTGTTTGTTTTTATGTCATTGATCTAACTTTGGTCATTCCTTCAGAAGAGAAGGCACTTGAACAAAAGCAGTCCTTAAAAGTAATTTTGTTCTGGGATCAAATAGGATCCTGTTTGGAGGCAACAGAATTACAGTGCATAAGTACAGAGTCTGGCTCTCCTGTTACATGTGGGGAGGCTTCTATTGAATTAATCAATCCAATGGTAGTAACCATGAAAATTGGCAGCTCAGTGTGCTGAGGTGCAAGGTTCTTTGTTCTGGGTTATGTCTCTGAGTCATACACGTAACACCTCGCGGTTTGTTTGAAGGTAGAGGATGAACATTTGTTGAGATATATTATAAAGGTTGCTCCATTTTAGGCATTCAGAAACTGGGAAATGCCTTTGGACACTGCTGTGTGGACACTGTGCCTGATGAGGTGAAGACTAATCTGAAGTAGATTGGTTTAAGACTTGATGAAAACGTTGGCTCCCTAAGGAGTAAATAATTGTGGCATCTACTAAATGGAGAGGTGGAGAAGGTCTGAACGTGACAGAATATGATGAGAATATTTAGAAGAAAAAAAAAAACTGAGAAGTCTAACAAACCCTCATTAGTTTTATCAGGCTGTTGTCCTTACAGAATGAAAACCACATGATGGTCATAAAGAGTTTGAGTTTTGAATCTCCCTTCCCATGCTCATGCCTGTTTCACTGTTGCTGTTTTGAGCCCTTGCTGTATCTCTGCTGGGCTTTCAAGCATTCCTTGCAAGAAATATCTTTGCCAGGTTTCATGTGTATTGTTTTTTGTGGTTATTAAAAGTTATCTTGAACAGTCTTTTGTTGTAATTGTTTATAATAATGGGACCTGTTAATAGGACACGTTGGGACAAGTTTAACACCCTTTCTGTTCCACACGGCTCTTGCTGTATATACCACATATACCTGAGGAGGAGTAAGGGAAAGCTGCCAAACAAAGGTTACTTTGCACATGCTAAAACATGAGACTTCACTTTAGAATAGGCCAGTGATTTCTGTGATTTGAAGTAGTGACTTGAAATTTGACCGAAATGTTTTGGGGTTGGAAGGTTGTTTTTGTAGGAAGTTGTTCTTGCTCCCTGCTGAGGCCACAGTTTGAGTTCTAAACTCCTGCAAACTGCAGTTTGTACATTTCTTAGTTGTATAGCTCTATCATAACAGCTGTTTTTCTGAAGATCCATCTTGGGCACATGCTTGAGCTTCTTAATTCTCCTGTTTGTGGGGTGTATTGTACCACCAAACAGCTGCTAACTGTGCTTCCTCTTGCAGCCCCACAGCTGGTGACAAATGTGCTGTGTTCACTGTTTATTGTGACCTGGGCTGTCCTCATGTGATACTTGATGTGCTTCACTCCAGGGTCACTAGAAAGTCTTTGGGATCCCTGATCCAGCTGAGTGAGACTGGGAGGTGGAGTTGTGAACCCAGAGCCCATCTTCTGGATGTAGATAGAGCATTTTGGAGTTACCCCTTTGTAGAAAAGGAAGGAGTACATTGGTGTGCATGGAAACACAGCAGCAGCTTCTTAGCTGCAGAGCCCATTTCCTGGGAAAACTGAAAGTGAAATCCAGTTTGGTCAAGTCTCATAAGTGTCTGTAAAATCTACAAACAAAATGTGTCTTGTTTTTTCAAGTGCTGGAAATGGTGCATCATGGTGACCTACCAGCTCACAGTGATCACAGATGGGTAGCCCAGGGATTGGGAAGTTCCTCCCTTCACTGATTCATGATGCTGTGAAAGCTTTTAGCTTAATGCTTAAAAGTTAAAATGGCATTGGTGCAGTTTAATACTGACACTTCCTACCTTTAAGTTGCCTATAAAAATCTTTCCTTACCCCATGATTTGATTCCTGATACAGCCTTCAATTAAAGGATCACATACACTTACCCTTTGTGTAGCTGCTGAATTCTGGATGCAGGACAGGCTAGTGCTGGGATGAGGCAAGGTCACCAGCAGAATTTCTGCTTCAGCCACTTGGAGCTAGAATGGATGTAACCAGCAGAGTGAGGAGCTGCAGCACAGAGCATTGAACACTGCTGAGAGTCTCAGTTACAGCATTTGGAAGCAAAATGGAAAATTCAAGTCAGCCTTCTCACAAATGGATTCAGTTGCTGTTATGGGGTGGTCAGGTTAGAGAAGAGCTGGGCATCAGAGAAGACCTGAAACAGCATGAGGAGCCTGCAGTTGAAAAAAATTCCAATATGGGTGGAGGGATTCCCCTCTAGAAGACACAAATGCAGTTTCATTATAGCAGCACACTGAGACAGGAATCCTGCAGATGAGAGAATGTTTGATCATGTATATTACATCTGGAGGGTTTAATCAGGCTGTTCAGAAAGTTCTGGGGCTGCTTCACTTCTGCTTGTTTGAACTTTCACTCTTAAGATGTCTAAACACATGCAGCCTTCTAACAGTGGGACATATGGAGCTCAGTTGTGTCTGAAGCACTTTGGATGTGATCAGTCCTGTACAGAGCTGTCTTCACATCTGCAGCTTCTGGCATGTGATCAACAGTGTCTGAAGCATCAGTTAATAAAAAAAATCACAGTAGGCGTTGCTTCATGTAGCAGTGGCCTAATGTGGTAAGTTATTCTTTGTTTCAGTGCTGTGTTTGTGGTAATGGACTTGATTTCCTGTGGTATCTGCCACAGAAGGGGCTGCATTTGCACTTGATATGGTCAGTATGGACATTCAGTACACTCTGACTCCATCTTTCTTGTTTGACAGACTGAGATAACATTCATACAAAACCAAGGAACAGGCAAAAACCTTCAAAATCATATTCCTGATGTTGTGAAAATACTCAGTGTAGTATGATAGTGAGTTATAAAGGATAGAAAAGCTGAGACCAAATAGTCAGAGCCACTCAGTTCCATGTTGTAAGCCTTCTGCAGGGTCTGAGAATGTAGTCTGTCCCGCAGCGATCCAGTTTGAAGTGGTGAAGAACCATTTAGCTGTTTCCCAGCTTCACTGAGTTTTGCCTGCTTGAACAAATGCACACATCTATGGAACTTCCTGGAGACCTTTAGTCTTTTCAAACTGCTCATCAACAGAATGGTCTTCATATGCTTTCCCCTGGCAATAAAGGTGGTAGCTTTATGAGGAAGCAGTGGGGCTTTCTTCTGTTCAGAATAGGCTCGCTCTTCCTGGAGTCACTTCTGAAGTGACATTCAGACTGACATACCCAAGCAATTCTATAAGCAGTCTTTGGCTTGGGGCAGAGGTAGAGATCTGGAAATTTGGTCCTGCTGAAGTAGACTTCTCTAAAATTGATGGGGCTGTGGTTCCCAAAGTTACTCTTAACACAAGGACTGAACTTGTGCTTCGTAGTAATTGATTCCACTGCCAAAACTCAGCACAAAGCCCTGGGCAAGAGGTGATTGACTTCTCCAAGCTCTGCCTTAGCTTCTGTGTGAGCTTCAAGCCAAGCTTGCAGTCCTCAGATCAGCACCATCTTCCCCCCCGCCCCCGGAAGAGTACAAGGAATGATGAAATGCTTGGCTATCCTCAGTGGGATGGCTAGAAGGCCTTCAGCATCACCTGTGGTCCTTCTCCCATCCCCTGAGATGTGCCACATTTACAGACAGTGCTGAAAGCTCCTTTCTCTAACAAGCTGGAATTTTTATTAGGTCCTCAAGCGATCCTTTGCTGTCACAGCAGCCTTTGAAGCCTTCTCAATTCCGGGGTGCCACCAGCTTTGTGCGATTTAACCTTTCTAGAGACTTGTTAATTTCTTGACTTGTGCTCATGTGAAGACATCTTTCTCTTGGATTGTGGGATTCCAGAGTGCTATGTGCAAGTCCCTCAAGAAGTTCAGACAGTTGCTTTTTAATATGCCTTTTTTTATGAACTAAATTGATAGGATCTCAATCATCTTCTGTCTTTGTTTTTAAGCATGCTTGGAAATGATCAGTGATTTCAGAAGTTGTTTTGAACGTGTCCACAGAGTGCAAGCATACATAAGCCTAATTTCCATGGTAAACCCAGGGATGAAAACACTTGGAAAGGGAAAAGAAAAATGTTTTATGTTGTTGTGCTTCTGGAGAGGGGGATCTCTGACTATTTATTTGTAGTCTTCTGGCGAATGAGATCAAATTGGAGTTTCATCTGGAGAGGGCAAAGTCTGGGCTCTCCTAATGTATGTGGTTTCTCTTGGATGGCAGCTGTGTGTATTTTTTCCCAGCAATTCTCTCCATTCCCATAGTGGGTAAGGATTTAAGAAAGCCTAGATAATGCTGTTAATGTCTCAGAAGGCTTGTTTTCCTCATTTTATTATTTCCCCCCCCCCACCATGTGCCTCTCCTAATATTTCAATAAACCAGCTCTTGTTGCCTATATTAAAAGCTATTATTGTTGCTGTGTTTAGCTCACAAATTTGTAAGGCACATTCCCTATTTAATTACTCAAGGGGAAAATGTTGAGGCTGTGTTACTTCTGCAGAGCCTTGCTTATCACAACGCAGTGTCTCTAGTGAAGGGTATGCTCCATGTCTCATTCACAATGCAGCATGTTACTACTTAGAAGGGCAGCTAAAATGCAGGCCAGAAAACAGCTTTTTTTCATTTCTGGCTGTAGTAAAAGCTACTTTTCCCTGTTGTTTCCATTCCCTGTTTACAATGGAAATTACTCTTCTGAGCAGTGAGAGAGGTTGGTTGGTTGTGGTGGTCATTTAGGTTAATGGATTCCTAAATATTATCTAAATCATTTACCAAACCCTGTGGCAGGCTCATTCTCTTTCTGACTCTTCAAATTGCTTTAGATTTTGTCAGTACAATCTGAAACCCATCTGGGCTTTTTTTTTGGGGGGGTTTAGGGTAATTTGGCTTTCAGAGAATTCATCTAGTGACTGCTCGGAATGAAAATTTCTCCCAACAGATCTTCAGTATTACCTTTGTGTCCAAAGACACAGTATTTCTGCTGAACTCAGGATCTCTGTTCTGGAGCCAAATATTTTGACCTAAAATGGGATTGATGGGAAAGAGGGAAGTAGAGGAATTAATATTGTGGTGGTTTTTTTTTCCCTCCCCCTTAGTCTACTGTCCCTAAGCATGAAAATCCTATTTGGCTTTATATTGAAGCCTATACTTTGTGTATTGCAGTAATTATGGGCTTATCTGCCCAGAATTTACAGCACTTCTCTGTAGACTGCATGTATTAATTGCTAGGGTGGTTTCTGTCCTGTAGAATCAAAGGCTGAGTTTCCCCACTTGGCATCTCGGGTGTCGTTCTGTCCTTTGGCAGAAGAATACAAACCGTATAACTTTATGCATGTTCTGTCAGTTCTTGGCATGATTTGGTTTATTGTTTGTCCTCACTGATTTTCAATTTTCTCTTATCCCTTCTTTTTTTTTTTTTTTTTTTTTTTTTGCAATAGCCCTTTTAGGCTCTCCAGCTGGTGGAATCCAAAATTCCATCGGTTCTGTTGGCACGGGCCAGCAGAATACTCCATCGCTAAGTAATCCTAATCCAATTGACCCCAGCTCCATGCAACGAGCCTACGCTGCTCTTGGGCTACCATATGGCAACCAGCCTCAGACACAGTTGCAGCCCCAGGTCCAAGGCCAACAGCCAGCACAGCCCCAGGCTCATCAGCAGATGAGGACCATTAATGCATTGGGTAGGTGGAAAACATGCTAAGGAACTCGGGTGCTGAAATAAGCAACTTGAGGCTATTCAGTCTGGAGAAAAGAAGACCGTGGGAAGACCTTATAGTGGCCTTCTAGTATCTGAAAGGGGCCTCCAGGAAAGCTGGGAAGGGACCATTTACAAGGGCTTGTAGTGACAGGATGGTAGGGAATGGAGTTAAGCTTGAAGAGGGTAGATCTAGACTGGAGATTAGGAAGAAATTCTTTACAGTGAGGGTGGCGAGACACTGGAACAGGTAGCCCAGGGAGGTCATGGATGCTGCCTCTCTGGAAGTGCTCAAGGCCAGGTTGGATGATGCCTTGAGCAACCTGGGCTAGTGGAAGGTGTCCTTGTCTGTGTCAGGGGGTTGGAACTAAATGATCTTTAAGGTCCCTTCCAATCCAAACCATTCTATGAATGAATGGACTGAACTGCTTAGTTTTTAAGATACTCTAGCTGCTGACTGCATCAGAGTAGTGACTTTGTGTTCACATTGATTAATAATATCAAATTAAACTATTTATAAACACTACTACTCATTTACCTTTTGTGTATCAGAAAGCTTTGAATGTGGTGCTTCTGCCAAATAGCAGCAGGTTTAGGGTCTTTTAAAATACCACCCATAACTTACTGGTGCCTGAGACGATTAGAAGGATTTTTGGTTAACAAGTATTTCACCTGTTCTAGCAGAGCAGTTCTGTCTCAAGTGCTAATTTCTTTCTGCAGTTTAATTATATTATCTTTTTTTAGCTTCTTGAACTAATCTTAAGAGTCTATGAACTTTTAAATTTTAATAGACTAGTTTTTGTAGGGAAAAAGTTTTCAGGCTGAAAGTAGCTTGATTCCATTGGTAGCTGTGTATGTAGAGCCCAACGGATGTCATTAATATGATCTGATGTGCTGCTCATTTCATTCATCAGTGGGGTCAGTAAAGTGTGGGTTTACCATGTTGCTGTCAAAATTGTGAACTGGGTACCAATGATGTCCTTTTTTTTGTCCCAAAGGAGCCAACCAGATGAACCTTCCCGCGGGAGGAATAACAACAGACCAGCAAGCTAGTCTAATTTCTGAAACTGCTCTTCCAACATCCCTTGGGACAAATAAGTAATGCACACATTTTTTTGTTCTTGCTCAATTAAACATTTATTTACATGCTTATGAATGTAAATAAAGAGCATGCTTTAAAAACCCAACTGTATTGGCATGGAAATGATCAGTCCTATCTATAGCTATGTTCTTCTTCCATGTTTCAATTCTCTATCTACCACTTGGTCACCCCAGAGAGCCCCAGAATATTCAGGAGTTTTGAATGAACTCTCAAAGGAAGAGTATTTGGTATTTTTAAGTGTAAAAATACTTTGACAGTTGTGGTCCTTTATCATTCTTACTGTGCCTTGTAAGCTCCTGAGCTTTGTTGCTCTAGGCATTGCAGTTTGTTGGTACCAGAATTTCACTTGGGGGATGTTTGATGCAGTAGCTAGAGTGATAAAAGCAACTACTCATAAATCACTTCAGGCATCAAACATACAACAAAACTCTGCGTTCCTGTACTGCAACAGTTAATTTTCTTCTCCTTTCAGCCCACTAATGAATGATGGCACAAATTCTGGCAATGTTGGAAACCTCAGCTCAATGCCAACGGCTGCACCTCCTTCGAGCACCGGGGTAAGGAAAGCATGGCATGAACATGTCACTCAGGACCTGCGCAATCATTTAGTGCATAAACTGTAAGTATTCACCAAGACCACCTGGTTTTGCCTGAATGTTTGTAAAGAATTTCAGTACACTGATTCTACTGTTAACTTTCCCAACAACTTCCCAGCTTAGCAGCAGTGGTTCTCTGCTGCTAGGCCACTGAAGATGAGCTGTTACCTTTAACCCTCTTCTTCAGTCCATTCTTCATGCTCGCCAAGGAATGGACATGAAATCAGTTCCTAATGCTAGTAAATTTACCCTGCTCTAGTAAACAAATATGTAGACTCCAGACTGTTAAACTTCATCTTTTTTTCATCACTGAACTTGCAGTAATCTTGTGGGCCATAGTACAGTATTGATTTGGGGGGTTAAATAAAAATAAACACTTTTGATATGCTTTTACATAGCTGATGTATAAGGGAATGTCCAGGGTGGATATCATAAAGCTCTACTGATGAAATTATTCTTTTCCTCTGATGAGTTTTTCTTTTATTCTTTCTCCCTTCTTGTAGTGTCCAAGCCATCTTCCCCACTCCTGATCCGGCAGCGCTGAAGGATCGCCGCATGGAGAACTTGGTGGCTTATGCCAGGAAAGTGGAAGGAGATATGTATGAATCTGCTAATAGCAGGGTATGTGGCTTCACTCCAGCTTTTCAGTGTATGTTTTAACATACCAGCAGTATCACAGATCTTAGAAGCATAATGAAAACCACAGAGAATCATTTCACTGTCCTCTTGATGAGGAAAGTCATGCTTCTGTCTATGACAGTGTTTATATATTCCCAAGCCATCTGATTAATCATATCCCTGAGCTCCATAAAAACTAGACAACATCATCCCAGGCCAATTTCTATTCCTCCTGGAAGTGTGATTGATGTGCATGAAGACTGGAGCACACATTGCAGTTCTTGAGGGTTCCCTTACTGACTTTCCAGAAGCCTCTGTAAATTGTTCAAAACTTCCTTAGTGCCTCTTTGCTCTTGGGGAGTTTCTGTAGGACTCAGTCCTGTTACACTGCTTACCCTTTATCCATACTGTCAGAATTTTTCTCCTCTCCTAAACAGCGCTAAGAGTGATATGGCTAAGACATGTAGCTGTTGCACACCTCAACATAATGAGTCAGTTAGCCTGTGTTTGTCCTAGCACATGGCAAGCAAGGCAGAATTCCTGTTCTTGTCCATGATTTTTGCTCTGTCTGCAAAGAGTTCAAATCCCTGTTACGCAGAGGGAGCAAACCCTTGTGGATTGGCATGCCAAGGATGCCATTTCATTATGACTGTGGTAGCTCTACCCTAAAGAAACTGCTCCCTGGAAAATTTCACCAGGTAAAGAGAATTTTAGTGGCACCAGTGATCATAGCTAATGAGGTCTTACCTGGTCATAATCTCCAGCTCCCTTCTTAAATAAGCTAAGAGTATCTAAAGAGTAGTTGGTTGCATTTACAGTAGTAATCATCCAGTAAGACTTAGGTTTTCCCTCTCAGACCATCTCCCAGAAGAGCTGACGATGGCATGCAAGTTATATTTCCTAGAGGCAGATAGGCAGTGGCCATACTTGTGATGCTGCTGCTGTGACAGCCTTGGTCAGTGACAGTATCATATTCTCCTTGTGGCTACCAAGAGGTTGTTTAGCCAGGAAGACTGGTGTGTGATCAGACCTTTAGAGAAAGCTTTGGAGGGAATGAGGATTTCATGCACACAGAAGGCATTGAAATACCTTCTTAGTAAAGATGAGCACGGTAGACTTCTGGATATAAAATTAAATGTCTCTTAACCTCTATGCCAGACACATACTCAGAAGGATCTTCTCTTCATTCCTTAAAACAGCTGTCAGAGTCTCATTGCCAGAAGTCTTTATGGGAATTCATCTAATATATTTGGCTCCAAGCAGCAAACTTGGAAGAAGGGAGTAGTTTAGAATGTATTAACGGTGCCGTGAGGAATTGCATCTTTCTTTTTGAGGAGCATCCCTTCTGCTTTGACATTGAAGAACAGATTAGTGTGAGGCATCACTGTGAGCAGCTTGACACTGTTTTGGTGGTATGAGCTCCTTGGGAACATGCCCTTTTCCAGGAAGCTTTGTGGTGTGAAACTAGCACAACATTGCATTTACAAGTAGGAAGTTCCAGGTGAAGAGTCTTGAGCAGGAGGAGGGAGGGGGCTGTAGTGCTTTTAAATTGAAGAGCAGAAAGCATGTGCACCAATGAATTTTTGGGGTGTTTGGAGGAGAGGGCAGTCCTAAACAAAGGCTTTCTATTGTAATACTGGACTTGCTTGACAATGCTGGTGAGGAATACCTACCTTGGAGTAGTTTTCTGAAATTAACTCAATACTGCTGTAATAAATTCTAGTTTTGATGAAGATAATGTGACTCTGGAACAAGCATCACTCAGCCTATGCTGCATGTGACAATGGATTTTAAGAGCATGAGGACCCCACAAAAGAAATGTGGCCTTAAGGGTGTGTGAGGAATTTTTTTTTGCCTTTAACAGGTGCATAATCCTATGCTCTTGACAAGCATGTGTCCAGCAATTGCTGACAAGCAGAATTGTCTACCTTGCTGTGCACTGTGACTGTCTGATTTGATCAGTTGTCAGTGTGGATAGAGGAAAATGGATTTTTCATCTTGTACACATGTAGTGTTCATTTGCCTGTGCCTATGGACTGCTTTTCACTGTTTTCCTCCATTCCTTTGGGGGTTTGTTTCTGGTTTTGTTTATTCCCTGCAATGACTATCAGTAGTCAGACACTAGGATAGGAGCGATTCTTTTCCTCGTGTAGAAATTGATATGCCCTTAACATCTGTCTCCTGAAGTTTATTCAACATAACCATGTTGTTGGGGGCATCTTTTTCTTTTGCCTGTGGACTAGTGGAAATGCTTATTACAGAAATAACACCTAAAAATCATGAACACGTAGACAACATCACAGCTTCCTGAGGAGCTGATTGGCTGTTTTTTGTCCAAGCAACAGAGAACCCACATTTCTCTCCTTCCTATTAATCTACTCAGGGTAGGGTTGATGGATAGCCATAAAGCCAAGTTTCATATCTGTTTCTGGAAGCTTTGTTTTTCCCTTTCTGCCTTAAACCAGTGATGAGATTCTCAGTTTAACAGAATTCTGACAAGCAATATTTCTTGTTTAAACAGCCAGGTTGTATACATTAGAATAACAAACCCCACATAGGTTCTGTTGCTACTTTCTTAGACCTGACCCTGAGTACTTTTTTTTCTTTCTGGTTTTTGTTTTGGTTTGGGTTTTTTTTTTAGGATGAATACTACCATTTACTAGCAGAGAAAATCTACAAGATACAAAAGGAACTAGAGGAGAAGCGGAGGTCTCGTCTGCATAAGCAAGGGATGTTGGGGAATCAGCCAGCCTTACAGACTCCGGGGCCTCAGCCCCCTGGTATCCCACAGGTGGCTGCTGCCATGGGCCAGGCACAGCCCGTGAGGCCACCCAGTAAGTACAGGAGCTACTTCAGCTGTAGCTCTGCACAGTTGGTGTCCTTGAACTCTCACTCTAAATTTGTGTTTGTATTTTCAATCACTTTTGCTGACCGTCCTTCTGTTACGTTGCAGATGGGCCTATGTCCATGCCAACTGTGCCTATAAGTCGTATGCAGGTTTCTCAAGGTATCTATGTTTTCCTCTCTAATTGCAATTTGTGGGTTCAAAATTATTGTTGGGGGGAAGAAGTTGATGTTCTGTTTGCTTTTTAGGGTTGAGGGAGCTACCAAGTCTCTTTTTCAGTATCATTCTTTGTTGTTCATTCTTTAGGACAGGCTAAAGAGGTCCCCAGAGGAGAACATGTCCCTCAAGGCCTGATCTAAATTAGGGAACAGGCCTTGCTTATCTTCTTGGGGTTGAACTAGATGATCTCCAGAGGTCCCTTCCAACCTGTACCATTCTGCTGTTGGTCTGTGGCAGGAACTGTCTGTGTGGTCTGGCATGATGTGCTTGATTCATAGTGTCATAGAATGGCTTGAGTTGGAAGGGACCTTCAAGATGAGCAAGTTCCAACCGCCCTGCCATTGGCAAGGACCCTTCCTATTAGACCAGGTTATTCAAAGCCTCATCCAGCCTGGCTTTGTACACTTCCAGAGAAGTTGCAGACACCTCATCCCTGGAAGTATCTCACCACCCTCGTAGTAAAGAACTTCTTCCCAATGTCCAATCTGAACCTAGCCTGCTCTGCTGTAAAACCATGGCCCCTTGTCCTTTGCCAGTAGCTGGGAAGTAATTCAGCCCTTTCAGAAAGAACAGAGCAGGAGCTGGAGCATAGTGGATAATCTCATTTAAAACACCATCGCAGCAGGGGGAAGAAGGATATTGGCATTTTCATCAGTTAATTAGCCAAAAATACACCTAGAGCTGGAAACTTAGCAGGTTAATCCTGGAATCTCTGTAACTAATGATATCTATCCTCTTTAGGTTTCTGATGCAGTGTATATCTTAAAAGTCTTGTAGATTGTGGTGCTGATGGTTTGCTATCACTGCTTGTGGCTGCTGGGGCCTCCTGGGTGTTGGGGCTTTTCCTGAAAAATACAAACCTGCCATTTTTAGATGCTTTGACTTCCTCCCCAGAATGTCCCCAGTTATCTTAGTTCTTGATTGAATGTTAGTAATAAATTGAAACTCGTCTTGAAATGTCTCTGAGAAGTCACATCCTTTACAAATTCATTTTGAGAGGAGAAAAAGTTGATAGCAATTCTAGCTCCATAATTACTTATTTGCGCATTTACTCCTGTTAAGACAAGTTTGGATGTTTTGGAGGAATTAAATATCTTGCATGAAAGACACAGGAGCTTTTAAAGCATATTACTAACTTTTGTCCCAGTTTGAGGGCTGGGAGCTGCTTTCATATAAGCAGGATGCATTTGTACCAGCTTTACTTCAATCATTTCCCTGAGGCCTAAGTAAGACATTGCTGTTTCAAGGTAAATTAGAAAGCTGTTACTTACAAAAAGCATCCTGTCTTTGCAGATCATCCACACACTTCATCTTGGGGGCAGATTTGGGTTTTTTCAGATTATACATTTCATCTTAATTGGCATTCTTCTAAATATTTTTTGCATCCCACTTTGTCCCTTTAAGCCAAGCAGTTTGATGGAAGTTAAAGGAAAAGGATGACGTGGAGGGCAGTCAAACTTCAGTCATAGGAAATGTGAATGTTGTGGTAGAGTGATAACGTAAATTCTGATGACTTGTTCCTAATGAGTTGTTTTGGGGGTGCATTTGCAGGAATGAATCAGTTTAACCCCATGTCCATAGGGAATGTACAGATGCCACAAGCGCCCATGGGACCCCGCGCAGCCTCTCCCATGAACCACCCTGTCCAGATGAACAACATGGGCGCCGTTCCTGCGGTTCGTACCTCTTCTTACCAGCTTCCTCTGCAAATGGGTTGATTGCCTTCAGCCCTGTGAAGGCTGCTCTGAAAAGGCCATGTCATGGAGCAGAGCTGTAAATTGTAGGATAATTGCATGGAAACCTGTGGAGTCTGTCAGGCTTTTGTTGAGCCATTTGTTTTCAATATTTTCTATGCTTCTAAAAGAAGCAACGAGACTTGAGAGAGGTAGATACCAGAGATGCCTGTGGAAGGGCATAGTTCTTTCAGAAGCTGTCTTTTTGCAGTGTTATGTACCTTCTTTGTTCCTCCATGAAAACATACTCTTATTCCTTAGAAAACCAGAAATATTTTCAGTTCCACTGGATTGTCTCTGTTAGAGAACAAAATGGGAGTTTTGACACTTATCTGTTAAAAGAATAATTTCCTTGTGAATACTGTGGAACAAGTGCTGAATTTCTATGCATATGCCCACTGCCATTTGGTTTACTGAGGCTTTATGGTTTTGGCCTGTCTTCTGGTTGATTCCATTGAGGGTGTTTTCCTTTGTCTTCCTACATCATACCAAATGGTAACGTCTTTAATTTGGGTGTTAATTTTTAGATGGCAATGTCTCCTTCCCGAATGCCTCAGCCACAGAACATGATGGGAGCTCATTCCAACAACATGATGGGTCAGGCTCCCACCCAAAACCAATTTCTGCCCCAGAATCAATTTCCAGCATCCAGTGGGGCTATGAATGTGAACAATGTGGGCATGGGTCAGTCAACAGCCCAGGCCGGGGTGGCACAGGTAAGAGGCACTAACAGTTGAGTTATTTACTCTTTGTTATTTTCTTCTAATTAATTTAATTTGTGTGTTTGTCCACATTTATAAATGGATTGTTTATTGTAGTCAGCCCTGACTTTGGGGGATCCTGGACTACGTGGGCCTCCTCATGAGCTCTTACAAACACACTCTCTGTATGTGCTAATTTGGAGGCAACACCACATAATTCTTGATTAAAACCTAAAAAAATGCTTGCTGCTGAGGTTATTATTGGGTTTTTTTAGGGAGAATATCAGAAGTTAGTTTGAGACATTTATGAGCATAAACTTGTGTCTGTGTGTGGACCTGAGTAGCTAACTTTAAATCAAGAGTTACAATAAAATAGTTGTGGAAGGTGTTTTAAAGTTTGGTTTAACCTCTCTGCTTCTGAAGAGAAAGTTGAAGGATTGGGTTTGGTTTTTTTCCCCTGTAACTCTTTTCTGCTTCAGCAGTACTCAGTGAAGTAGCAGCTGTGCTTATGATGCCAAAGTATGTACATTCCTGCAGTTAGAGGCTTGGGTTTTAACTCAGGAGTCCAAATAGTTTCAGTTAGGTGGGACCTCCAGAGTTCTCTAGTCCATTCTCAGCCTCAAAACTTCATGGGCTCCGTCACTCTGTTCAGGACAGAGCATCTACCATGTCTTGGGCTGTGGCTCCATTGTTTGGCCACCTTTGTGAACACTTCCTAATGCATTTAGTTTACTAAAACTGGCTGTGTACAGGCAATACAGAAGCATGTGCTAGATTTGGAACCTCGTCTTTCTAAGAATAAGAGGTGCATCTAAGGGCAGAGTATTCTTTTATTAACTAGTTATCTGATGCAAAACCCTCTTAAGTCTTGCACCGTGCGGCAGGGCAGGCTTTAAATGTGCTGAACTGTCTTTTAAAGCAGAGCTGCTCTGGAGTCATGGCGTAAAGTCTGTATTTGCTCAAAAGCATTTTGTATGCAAAGCCTGACCTTTGCCCAGCTAACAGCAGGATTTGGAGATTGCCTGCTTGTGGGTGTCTGTGTTGCTCTGAGGTGGTATGGGGTCCCTCTCTATACCTGTAGAATTAGTGTAAAACAACATGTATGGCACATCTGTGTCTAGGAGCAAGATCTCTGAGAGCTGATGAATGCAATGAGAGAGACCAGAGCAGAATCAGTGGCACTAGCAGCATTGCTTTGTGGTTGATCTAGTGTTTAGACTTACTGTATGCTTTTAAAGAAGATTTCAGTGCTGTGGTAAGAGACATTCTCTTGCATGTCTGTAAGAGAATTCCTCTCTCTCTGTAGCAGGGGCAGGTTCCCAGTGCTGCTCTTCCCAACTCCATGAACATGCTAGGACCACAGAGTGGGCAGCTACCATGCCCACCAGTGACCCAGCCACCTCTGCATCAGACTACACCTCCTGTGTCCACTGCTGCTGGGATGCCACCTATTCAGCACCAAACGCCAACTGGAATGACTCCTCCTCAGCCAGCAGCACCCACTCAGCCATCAACACCGGTCTCATCCTCAGGACAGACCCCCACACCGACGCCGGGTTCTGTCCCCAACGCGACACAGACACAGAGCACGCCAACGGGGCAGACGGCGGCACAGGCGCAAGTCACACCGCAGCCCCAGACCCCAGTGCAGCCCCAGTCTGTGCCAACCCCACAGCCATCCCAGCAGCAGCCAACATCTGTGCAGGCACAGCCACCTGGCACTCCAGTAAGTACCAGCTAGTTGTGTTTGTCTTCTGTAGTGACATTCCACAAGAGTTCTCCCTGTTGTGAATGTGTAGAGCCCATAGATGTCCATAACAGATTATACTTCAAAGAGTTCATGACAGAGATGTGTAAAATGTGTGTGTGTGTGTGTGTTCAGATGCTCTCAGCATTGCTTGGAGGAGGGGGGTGTACTGAATGACTCTGAACTGCTCAAAGTAAAAATGGCAGCAGTGTGCAGAAAGATGAGGGGCCTGACATTATGTTTGACCTTAATGAGAATCAGTCTTTTCTGATCATAAGATTTGAATAATTTTTTTTTTTTTTTTTTTTGTTTAAAGATGCAGTCAGGACAAATGGACATTTCAAGGAATGTACACTGTTTCACTGGGCAGGTGTTTTCTCTGTAAGAGAAGCCTCTTTGGGGCAGAATTCTCCCTTGGCTTCTCTGTAAAACAGAGTTATTAAATGTGTGATTATCAAAACTTGGCTACAGTGAGCTCCTGTATCCATGTTCTGCACTGTTTTAGAGTATCATCTCATGTCTTTTTGTGCTGTTCATTTTTAGTAAAGGAAAATATTTCTATATATGCAGTGTCTTTCTTTTGTACTGTTTTTACAACAGCTATCCCAGGCAGCAGCTAGTATTGATAACAGGGTCCCCACCCCTGCCTCAGTTGCTAGTGCTGATACGAATTCCCAGCAACTAGGACCAGATGCACCAATGCTAGAAAGCAAATCAGAAGTTAAAACTGAAGAAACTGAGCCAGAGACTAGTGAGACACAAGTGGAAGCTAAGACTGAGGTAAATGAGATTCTATACAGCTTAACTGAAAGCAGTGATAGATATAAAAGCACTTAATGATGTGTCTGAATTGGTGAGCTAAGGGGCGAGAGGAGGGTAGTTACTGGAAAGTAACTGTCCTGAGGAAAGCCATGGATGGAGAGTGCTTTGACAATCTCAAACTGAGCATTTTGGTGGCTAACGTTTGGCTCAGAGATGTAACAGTACATCCTGTTGCATCCTTTCTTAAGGTGGAGGAGGATTTGCAAGGATCTTCGCAAACAAAAGAGGAAACAGACGGAACAGAGCTGAAGCAGGAGCCCATGGAAATAGAAGAAAAGAAGCCTGAAGTAAAAGTAGATGTGAAAGAGGAAGAGGAGAGTGGCACTAATGGAACCACTTCACAGTCCACATCCCCATCTCAACCCCGTAAAAAAGTACGTGGATGAAAAGGGAGCTTTTGGTGTGTGCTCTGCTTTCTTTACATTTGCGTTCGTTACGTTCCCTTTGCTTTCCACCGTCTCAGCTCCTGCTGGGAGATGGGTTCCAGTGCACGGAGCTCTGGAGGATCAGTGCTCTAACTTACGTTTGACAGTAGGGTTCTTTTTAATATTAGGTGAGAAAAGTATGTCATTGTGGTCTTGATGCCAGTAATCTTCTCACAGACTCCAGTAGCTGCCCAGAAGGACCAAATCTGTAGGGCAGTGATCGAGAAATTCTGTCCCTGTACATCTTGGGCAGTGGTCTTTCAGGGGAGCTCAGTCTAGATACCAGTGCTCTCAGTAACCATCAGAGGCTGCAGACACCACCTTCACATTGAGTTCTAAGGACTTATGCCACAGTGTTTCTCTGGAAGCTTTCTCCTCAGAAATAGGTCAGTAATTTCTTCATCTACAGTGCTAGCACAGGTTTAGGTGTGACTGTGCCTGCACTGCATATTTTTCCAAAAGGAAACTTGGTGGCACTACAGATCTTGAATGATGCCTTGGAAAGGCATGTAAGAGACAAATCAGCAAGATTCTTAACACAGGCAAATAAAGACTCCCCTTGTAGTGCAGGCTTTGTGGGAGCTGCAAGGTAAGTTTTTAGACTCCAAACTGTAGCTGTTTAGAGACCTTTGGCTCTCAGCATCTGCTTTTTAGAGATAGTTTTTGACCAAAGGTAAGCTGCAAATGTCAAAAAAGGGAAAGTGAGGATCCATTTAATGACTTTTTTTTTTTCTTCTTTCCTTGCTAAGGAAACTGCATATAACTGTTAGGAGATCATTGTTGGAAGTGCTTTCCAGACTGTGATCAAGGCATCATACACTTTTAAAGTTTATGCAGCTTGAATTTTGGTCATATATGTCTTGAGTTGCATTTAATTGCTAAACATAATCTTTCTGTAATGAAACACTGTAAAGCACATTTTCCTGTGGAAGCTGCACTGTGTCCTACTGATTCATTGTGGGTTGCTACCTATTTCCAGTCCCTCATTTAGTAGCAGAGTTTTATCTTGAAAATACTGTCACTAGGTAACCACGTAGTAGAATGTGTGCAGCTTGGGCAGGTACAACCATACAGCCAGTTGTCAATGGCAGTGCTTTCTCACCAAGTAGCTTGTCCAACTTCAACAGAGCATTTGCATTAAAATGCTGAATAAACCAAGAGGTATTTGAGAGCAAATACTGTGAAGTGTGCTTAAGGGTTATGTGATATTTGAAACATACTTAGGAGAATCACCTGGAGTTCTGCATGGGTTACAAAAGCATTGGAACCTCTTCTTCCTTCTCGTGTCTGGACTCCTGAGGTGTAGCCCACAGTAACCTGGAATGTAGCAGATACGTGCTGCAGCTCCTCAGGGAAGAAGTGTATGGGAAGACAATTTAGGAGATGGTAGCCTGATGCCCTGATGTTTGAAAAGATTGATCTGGACCCCAAAGGATTTGCTTTGCTGGGGGCAGGTGGATTACGTGTGGAGCTGGAATCTCACCTGTTTGTAGCACCCATGGTGTACTGAACACCATCAGCCTGGCTGTGCTCACTTAATATTACTAGACTCTGACTTGACTTCAGTCAGGGAGGTGGTGTATGGGCTGGAAAGCAGACCATGCTGTGATACTGCTCTGCTCAGTTCATCCCCTCCTGTATTTTTGTAGTTGAGGTTTTCCTGGAGAATCGCAGACACCCTTCAGCAAGCTTTCAAGCTTTTCACCTTCAGAAATGCAGGCAATCTAATCCTTCCAAACTGAGGGTTTGGTTTGGGTTTGCCTTTATTCCCCCCAGCTAATCTAATGTAAGCAGAAAGCAAGAGTGTTGGTTTCTTGTCTCTTTCCTTAACAATCTTCTCAAAAGAAACAGTACAATACTCGTTTGGGTAGCTCCTCTTCTCATTGCAGATGGCTGCTGTAGTTTGACCTTTTACTGCTTTCTTCCCTGCAAGGGCTGAGTTTGGGAGTGAGGTGGGATGTATTCAGGTGTATTCATTTTCTCCTCTCAGCTCCTGTTTGAAAGAAATAAAACCTGGAAAAGGTAGCATTACAATCTTCTGGCAGATACTACGTCATCATGATTCAGGCAAAGATCCCATTTTCTTTTTTACCACCCACGCATCCAAGACAAAATGGGATAACTGGATGCCAGCTCCTTACAGAGATCTTCTGGTTGCCAGAGGAGAACCAGGAGCATTTAATTTTGGAAAAGAGTGGAGGGAAGAATGGAAACTTCCATGTAAAATCTGTGCATAGGGAGATTCTGTGATCAAACGTTCTGTTATTAGTCATTCCTTGGAGCCAGGGCAGCTTTTGTACTGCTAAAGATGAAGGCAACTTCCCTTTCTGTTTTCAGATGAAGTCATAGATTGAAGTAACAACTGGATTTTTATTATTTTATTTTTTATTTCAAACTTCAAAATGAAAATGGGTTGTAAACTTTTATCAGCAAAGATAATCAGGCTTTAAGGAACTTAGCAGAAGTTGTGCTGAATCTCTGTAATTTGGGCTTAAGTAAGATTGGATTTATTTTGAAAGATATTCTGGCTTAGTGGTATGTTGGTACAGAGGAAATTCTAAGAGCAATGTGAAGCAGGTAGCCAGAAGAGATTATTAAAAGGTGTGTTTTGACCTTTAAATTTTCATTAAATGAAATAATTCAGGTGATCAGGCTGTGGACTACCTGAGCCACACCAAGATGGTTCCAGAAGCAATAATGAACGCTGCTTCTCACGGATGGAATTTAGTATTTCCTTCTGTTCTCATGAATTCCATAATTTAGTAGTTGTTTATAAAACTTTGAGAGTTTATGGGGGATTCCTTCCATAGGGAACTGCCTGCATACATGGTATCAATAAATATGGAAGAGAATTGCCCTTTTATTGGTACTGTGATTATGGCAACAGCTGAAGTGGTCACTGAGTTGTGTTCTTGTGTTAACAATGAACATGAGCCTATTTGCCTCATCTCATTTTCAGTCTGGTGAGTCTGATTTCAGGAGTAGCATGTATCTGTAAGGCCAGCCCTTACAGAAGCCCTGCTGGCACATGGTGTAGTCCTTTGCCATGGTTTAGGTGACTTGGAAAGTATCTTACCTGTTGTGGACACAAACAGCAATCCCCATTCCAGTTGGAGGCAGCACACTCAAATGGTCTTCACAGTTTTCATCCTGAGTAAGTTTCCAGGAGCTGCAACATCTACAAATGGCTAAAAAGATTGAGAACTTAATGATTCAGAAGTGTTTTGAGTAGGGTCTACTTGATTTCTAGTCTTGCTTTATTTTTACGTATAGTTTCAGTGTGTGATTGAGACAAAGACTCTCTCAGAAATACCACCAAACAAAAACGGGGGGGAAAGAACTCTTTAAAAGTCACACATTTTTAACTGCAAGTCCCCCAAAGCAATTTATATCTTACCAAAATAGCATTTGAGTGACAAAAGCAACAATCAGCCTCGAAGGGGTCACTGTAGCCCTGTTGATTTAAGTGCCTTCAACAGAACTCCTAATTGCTCCCTTTTATTGGTATCATTCTCGTATCAGCCAGGTAGATAAATAGTAGATGCTATCCTGCTTTCCTTAGTCTGTCTTTTCTCAATAACAGGCATTCTTCCCTATTTAAAGACTCTGTTCCTAAGGAAATAAATGTAATTGCACTGCTGAGATGTTCAAAGAGCTCTCCAAGTTATCATTATTTTTCAGAAAATGCATTGCTTTTCTCATCCTTGTCATCCACTCTTGAAAGAAACATGGCTGTTGCCATGCCACTGTTGCCAGGTGGTTGTAATGGTGCATAGAAATCTGCAAGTATTAACACTCTCAAAATCAATTAACAGTCCATCAGACCAAGACTGTTTGTATACTATGGCCAGCAAATTCCTGTGCCAGCTCTCAAGACATCTGGTTACTCTCCGTAGAGGCAGCTCTGTGGTCCTGCCCACACTGGTGGTTTGTGCTAGAGGAATCCTGGCTTGGAAATAGCAAACAAGGGGAGAAGGGAGGGAGAGGAAAATACCCTTCACTTTATCTGAAGCGCTGGGGTACATGAATGTTGAAGCAATTGAATTAATTTGGGTGTGGATTAGTTCTTTCTTTTTATGCTCTGAAATACTGCCACAGTTATAGGCCACAGTTGTTCCTGTTTCCTTATTCTGGGAACGTCACCTGTGGTGATTCGAGTAAACATAAAAGCTGTGCAGGAGCCTCTTCATTGTAAGATTTACCTCTAATCAGGCCTGCAGATCAGGAAATCATTCTTAAGGTTTTTAAGTTAACATATTTCTTTATTCTTTCAAGAGGATAGGGAATGTGGAAGGAAACTTTCTAACCTTTTTTGGCTTTCTTCCACAGTTTTCAAACCTGAGGAGCTGCGCCAGGCTCTCATGCCTACCCTTGAAGCCCTGTACCGGCAGGACCCAGAGTCTCTCCCTTTTCGACAGCCTGTGGATCCCCAGCTTTTAGGGATTCCGGTGAGTTGGCATTAATAACACAGCCAAACATCTCTGTGTTTTGTCTTTGCTCATGAACAGCAAAGACAAAATGTCTTTAACACATAGCGAACAGTTGACATGTTAGAAATCAATGAGTCTGTCTCTGTTTAAAGGACTACTTTGACATCGTGAAGAATCCTATGGATCTTTCCACTATCAAACGTAAACTGGATACTGGGCAGTACCAAGAGCCCTGGCAGTACGTGGATGATGTCTGGCTGATGTTTAACAACGCCTGGCTCTACAACCGCAAGACTTCCAGGGTCTACAAGTTTTGCACTAAGCTGGCAGAGGTGTTTGAGCAGGAGATTGACCCAGTGATGCAATCCCTTGGCTACTGCTGTGGGCGCAAGGTACGAAAGCCAGGGATGGAGTTGTGATCTTCCAAAGAGCTTCATGACATCAACCACATGAGATCAACCATTAGATGTGGAGATTCTTTTTTTCTTTTTTCCTTTTTTTAAAATTGAAATACTGAATGAAAGCAATGGTAGAAGTTTGGCTTTGTTAGAAGCATGCTAAGAGCTAAAAGAGGCAGCAACCTTCTTGCTGCTGTTCTATTACCTTCATATTTTACTCCATCAGAGAACACCTTTTTGTGGTGATAAACAGCATTAAAATGCTTTGCTTGTTTTCCAAATATCTGAGGGGTGGGTATCAAGATGAAGGTGCCAGGCTCTATTTGGTGGTGCCCAGTGATGGGACAAGGAACAGTGAGTACAAGCTAGAACACAGGAGGTTCCACCTCAACATGAGGAGATGCTTCTTTACAGTGAGGGGGATGGAGCACTGGAGCAGGCTGTCCAGAGAGGTTGTGAAGTCTCCTTCTATGAAGAGATTCAAAACCCACCTGGATGCTTTCCTGTGTGACCTGTTCCACATGATCCTGCTTTGGCAGGTGCATTGGACTGGATGATACTTTAAGGACCCTTCCAACCTTTAATATTCTGTAATTCCATGTGCATTGCAATAAAGTAGATTGTTAGAGAGGTCAGCTATTTACCTTATTAATTGTAATTAAGAGAGCTGTGCCAGTGTATCTAGCTTGGAAAAGTGTGATAAACATAATCTGTGATCTGTCAGATTTGCCTGATAAACATTTGATGAATACAAGATCAGATTTTAAAGATTCTTCTCTCACTCTTTTTTTGCAGTATGAGTTCTCTCCCCAGACCTTGTGCTGCTATGGCAAGCAGTTGTGTACTATTCCCCGTGATGCTGCCTACTACAGTTACCAGAATAGGTAAGTCCCCAGCTTTGGGTTTTATTCTTTATTCAGAAAGCAAGATCCTCTGTATTCTCTGCATATACAGAGGAGGAGGGTTATTAACTTCTTCTTTCCTTCCTAACTCAGGAAAACATTTGTTTTATTTCTTTGCATGCTGTCCTTTGCAGGTGATCCTTTAGTTTCCTGCTCTGCAGCTTGATACATGCAGTACTTGAGTGCTTGCCATTAGCCAGGCTGCACTGTGCACTGGTTAGAGGGGAGAGAAGTTATCCATGTTTTCCACAAAATGAGTTCCAGAGCATTCTAGAGAGGGTAGGGCACAACTGCAGCAGGGCACTTTAGAACTCATGTTGCTTCCTTCTGGAAAATTGTTAAAACATGGAGGTTTGTGTTCAAATTAGTATCAGAATGTGCAAAGTGAAGGGTACAGCACCTCCATGAGGAGGAAAGGCTGAGAGACTTGAGGTCATTTAGTCTGGAGCCTGAGAGGGAATATTCGGAGTGCTCAGCAAGAGCTGAAGGGTGGAGAGCAAGAGGATGGGGTCAGACTCTTGTACATGGTGCCCCAGCGACAGGACAAGGGGCAGTGGGCGTAAACTGGAGCCCAGGAAGTTCCATCTGAGCAGGAGGAGAAACTTACTTGGTGTGAGGGTGCTGGAGCCCTGGAGCAGGCTGCCCAGAAAGGTTGTGGAGTCTCCTTGTCTGGAGAGATTGCAAAGCCACCTGGACATTGTGATCCTGGGCAAGGTGCTTTAGCAGAGGGGCTGGGCTGGATGATCTCCAGAGGTCCCTTCCAACCCCCACTATGCTGGCGTTCTGTGATTGCAAGATTCTCTCTTCCTAGTTAGTACTTAAATTCTGCTTAAATTAGCTTTGAATTAACATTGAGAACTACCCAGAGACTCCATGAGAAGCCATGAAAACAACTTTTTGTTATTTTTTAACTAATATGAATATTGGTGTATGACTATTAAACAGTTGTTATTTTACAACATTAATTTTCCATTTAATGCTTACAACAGCATTGCTGTAACAACAAAGCAAACTTTAGACTTGGCTTTGGATTTTTGTCCTTAGATGTTCCCCTCCCCCCACAAATAGCAACAGAAAGCCTGCTAAACATAAATGGGCTAAGACACAAACTTCCTCTTCCCTGTTTAAAACCAAGTTATGAATTGCTTTCCAGAGGCTTGGAAGTCTAAGTCTTGCCAACTTAGAACAGCAGGCTGTTGTCTAACTGAAGCTTCAGAACTAAGTCTGTCAGTCAGTCAGTACTTGCATTATTAAGTCTCTTGTAGGGCATTCCCCACATCACCAAAGATGTAAGATGGTGTGAGGCTGTTGTGTACCACTGAGCTGAAACAGCACGGTGTGGACGTGAAAATGTGTCATTGTACGTTGTGTTTGGTCTTAGGTGGCCTTTGTGAGGCAGGTTGTATTGACATAGAGGAATGTAAATTCACAGCTCTCAAAAAGATTTTATACAGCTGCTGTGAACTCTTAAAAAAAAAGTCAGTCTGAAGAAAAACAAAGCAATTAAAATGCATTTAGAGAGCTAGGACTGGAAAAATAACCCTTAAATACCAACTCTGTGTAGCAGAATTTCAAATACTTTCCACATTGCACATCCAGGTAGTACTGCTGGAAAGCTGAAAAGAGCAGTACCTTCAAAAAATAATTGATGGGGGATCATTTGTCTTTCAGTAACACCTTTCCCATTTAAGTTAGCATTAAATAATTTTGAGTACTCAGTAGAAGGCAGTTGGTTTGCTGGCAAGAAGTCAGGGATTGATGGGGCAGTGGGTTCCTCTGGGCTGGGTGCTGCACTGTCAGTTCCCTGCCTGTTATCAATATGCTAGTGCCTTTACATTGTGTTTAGGCTCAAAGTAGTAAGAAAAGGAGATGATTTGCCTGAGTGTCAGTAGCCCAGCAGCAGAGCAGAAGCAGGTTCATCCTGAAGTCATAGAACCACAGAATGGTAGGGATTGGAAGGGACCTCTGGAGATCACGTCCAACCCTCCTGCTAATGCAGGTATGCCTTGGTCAGGTTGCACAGGAACATGTCCAGCTGTGAGAGAGGGTTGGGATTTGGGGTGGTTTGGGGTTGGAGGGATGAGATTTTCTATTTCAGGCCACAAAATTGAGCAATGAATGGGCTTTTAGGATTGAGGCTTAACAAAATATTTAGCAAGGTCACTCGCTGTATTTTAAAGTGCATTTGGACTGACAGATGATAAAAAGCTGTGTTGCTCTAAAACAGTCCAATTACCTGTTTCCTGTGACAGTCATCTTTAGATCTTAGATTTTTCTTAAACAGATGAAAAAATCAGTGAAAAACAAATTCTGTTGTTCCAGATGAACTTTGAATTAGTCAAATGTTGTTGACTTCTTCCATTACAGAAGAAAGCTTAGTGTATCACAGAACTGAGTTACAGCTAAGGCTGTTTAGGCACCGTTGAATAAATGAACTCTGGCTCAACAGTTCAATGATTAAAAGTTAATTATTTGGTGTGGAACTGTTTGACTTCCATAACAAGGCAGAAGTTCAGGTTAAAGTGTCCAGAAAATACCTGACAAAACTGATTGGTGTTTCATATCAGTGCCAGCATCAGTTACTAATTCAGAGTTTCCTTTGAATGCAATTAATTACAGTTGGAAATTCACCTCTTAATGCAGAGGTTGAACCTTTTTCTGGACTCGGGTACTGAACCATAATGTTACTGTTTGATAAGCAGGAGCCAGTTACCTGAACAGTCTGCATTTGAAATGCTTTGCATGTTTGATGTCTTGCAGTCAGTACCTTCTCTGAATATTTGCTGGCTGTTGAATAACTTAAGTATCGTGCATGTTCTCTGGGGTCTGTTGAATGTTTGTAGTGATGTGCAAAAGTCAGTGAATTACAGGTCTCCTCTTCTGAGGGGCTACATTCATCATAAGTTACAGCTATTGTTTCACCTTGCTTATTTTATGGACAAACATTCATAATCTTCAGCTGATTCATTTTCACTCTCCTTCAATTTTTATTTCCTCATTTAACATCATGGATTAAGGCTTGCTCTTGTTAAACTTCAGTTCTGTAGCAGGTGCCGCAGCATGTGCTCCCTTTTGGATCCCTGGATCACTGGAGCAGGTGCTAAACATGCTGCTGAGCTGAAGGGTTCATCTCTGTCAGACTGAGCTTCCACAGCATGAACAGTGAGGGTGGAAATCTAACTGGTGGAACCAGTTAGATTTCTGCAGGGCAACTTCAACCCAGTATGGAAGGCAACCTTGCTGCTCAGTTTCAGGAGTGCTTTGAAAGCCTCTAAATTACTCTGAAAATGGATCAGAATTAACCTTTTAAATGTAGCAAAGTGTTGACAGGAGCCTTGGGAGTGGATTTTTCTAGCTACACACTCTTGTGTTTGTATTCTTCTGTGTTTCAGTCCTTCACAGACTGACTCTTAAAATGAGCAACCTTGTTAGTAAGAAAAATAATTAGTGGTGTTTTTTTAATTGAAGAAAAAAATTAAATGTTTGGAAGTTTAAAAAAAATCATTATCAATTTAAGGGTATGGGGTGAGGGACAAGTGAAGTCAGTGTAGGTGAAATGTGTGGTGTCAGTATCTACTCCTGAATTTCTCTTGTAGCATTGCTCTGTAGTAACCACAGTGTATCATTCCAAATCATTATGAAGGAATGAATGAAAGACCTTTGGGTTGTTGGTTTTTTCCCCCCCCTTTCTGTTCTTTCTCAGCTCCAAAAGCCTTAGTTTTCCTTGGGAGGGTGATGTGTTCAATCCTAGTTGAGCTGGCCCAGGCAAAGTCACTTGCACTGTCACCGGTGGTAGGCTGGCACAGGCTTATGTGGTTGCTACCAAAGCTGCAGCTGTATGTCAGCTGGGGCTGTATTAGTTGGGATAAAATGCACCTCTTCCCTCTTGCTGTCAGCCCACAGCAGAGGGGAACAGTGAGTGTGCTGCTGCCTTTAAGTGGCTCTTGGCTGACAGAGCAGCTCTTGAAGCCTGAGCCAGCTGGCAGAGCCTGCAGCAGTTTTCAGGCTCTTGTAAACGGTGCTGTGGTAACAGGGACCTGGCAGCAGCCCGGGAGGACGTGGTCTGCTCCTCAGAACGTCTGTCCCCCATCCATCAGGCGCTGCTGAAGGACCTGCTCCTGCTTGCTTGTGCCGTTGGACAAGTGTTTAGAAAACGTAGCGGTGACACGACGGCCAGTGTGTCACAGGGGGCGTTCTGAGCCGTGGGGTTCAATAAGTGCCTAGAGATGGCTTTGGCTGTCTTCAGGAAAGCACAGCCTTGGAGATCTGTCACCTGGGTTGCAGCAGTTTAAGTGTACAAGTATGTGTTTGGAGGGGCAAGCTGCCACGCTGATTAAGCTCCATCCCCGAAGTTGTTGGTTCATTGTGACATCGAGTCTCGTTTGATGCCTTTTGCACTCCATCCTGACGGGTCTGGTGTTCGAGTACTAAAACCGCGTTTTACTGTGCTGCCGTTGCTGCTTATACTTTCTCACTCTTGATCCTCCATAAAGCTCCTTTATTTTGATGATCCTTTGTGGCCTTCCTGCATTTTACAGCTGTGGCCTCTCTTTGTTACCTTTGTTCATGTGTGAATTCATATCCTTTCCAAACATTTATCCTTTATGATTTGGTTCCAGTTCATCTGAAACAAACAAAAAGCCACCACCAAAAACCTCCCCAAAAAATCCATGGAACTTTGATTTTATTTTATTTATTGGTTTGGGTTTTGTTGTTTGGTTTGGTTTTGTTTTTTTCAAATGCAGATTGTATTTTCACAGAGTTTTGTTCCAATTTACTCAGCTTGCTTTGTTAAACTGCAGCATTGGTTTAGCTGAGTGTAACTTGGATTGGCTCTTGGTCTGGTGACCAGAAATTGTGCTTAAGCCTCATATTCAATTTGTAAAGCTGAATTCCCCATCCTTAATGTACCTGATAAATATATTGTATGTATGTACAATATTTTATGTTGTCCACATATATACATATATTGTACTTCTATAGTTAAATGGCTGGAAACTCTGACCCATGATTGCATTTCTGTTAAATGTTTGTCTAGAGTATGGATTTGGTTTCATTTATATTCAATAATATTAGCTGAGCAATTGGTCACATTTAATCTCATAGCCAAATAACTTCAGGATTTAATATTTTTGTAGAGTGGTTTTGTTTTGTTTTGTTTTTCAATACCACCTGTTTCTATTTTTACAATTTTTAGTAACAATCAGTAAATGCTTTCAGCATCTTTCCTAATTACTTCAATCTATAATAAATATTCTTAAATCTTCTTGACAGGCTTTTTCTTTTCATTTACTCAAAAGAAACTCCCATCAGTCACAAGCCTGGAATGGAAAAAAAAGCATTTTTTCCTAAGTAATGCAAATCAAATCCAAATTCTGAAATTTGAAGTCTATGCCAATGTAGCACTTGGTAGCTACCTCATCAATCCCCCCCCAAATTCTGAATTTGAGGCCCCAGGACTTGTTAGTACTGTGTAAAATGAGACCGAATGCTAATCTGTGCTTTGCCTTGGCTTTCTGCTCTGTGTTGTCTTGGTGTTTGCGTCTTACCTCTTACGTCTGTGCTGTTTGTTCCCTCCCCTGTTCTCTAATCCTGCCCTCCCTCCCCTCTGTGCCTCCTCCTCATTGTCCACACTGACCCATCAATCAACCAACAACGCCCCCTTTTCGTCGTGGTGATCTGCCCTGCTCTGGTTGGTGGCTCCGTGCTTGGGTGGCTGTATGTTGTGCTGGACCAGTTCACCCAAATATGGCCTTCTTGCTGACAGGTATCACTTCTGTGAGAAGTGTTTCACTGAAATCCAGGGCGAGAATGTCACCCTGGGTGATGACCCTTCCCAGCCTCAAACGTAAGTCGCTTCCGTTCTTCTGCATGATGCCTTTTTCAGTGGGAGGGGTAAGGAGTTGTCCTCACTGGAGAGCAAAGCCCTGGGGCTGGTGGTGATTTTGGTGGGGAAATGCCACTTGCTTACTGCCAGGAGATTTTTACAGTAGCGTATGATTAACACTTGGGTCTGTTAGTCTGCCCAACAATGTCACTTGTGTCTACTCAAGAGCTGCACGTGGCCTGATTGCAAGGGGTGGAGACACACTAGATAATGTGGTTAGGGAATGGAAGTTGTGTCAATAAATGTCACTAATCCATTACCTTCTCTAACGAAGACTTCGGCTAATGCTGATGTCTCCGTTTCTGAAATGCAGCTTTTTTTCATGAAACCAGAGGCTCATCCTTAGCCTAACCAGAAAATCAGACACTCTGAGTACAAGCTGGCTTGGAAGGTGGCTGCTTTACTTGACAGTACCTTCCCTTCTTCTTTATGATTTTTAAATTTGTGTATCTTGAGTGTCTCTTATTTTGGTTTTCATTTACACAGAAGTGAAATGGGGAAAATATTGTCTGTAGCTTAAAATGAAATTGTCCAAATGGCTCTCTCTGAATAGAAAAGATTTTTTTTCTTCTGACTTGAGTTTTGCTTGTTTGCTGCAATTCAGAAAAGCATGATACTATCTCAGCCTCTAACAGAAAGGTACTACTGAGTTTCATATTAACTCTTTGTCTCTAGAACCATCTCTAAGGATCAGTTTGAGAAGAAGAAAAACGATACTCTAGATCCAGAGCCGTAAGTACCAGGCTGTTGTTTTTCTTACCATAATCTCGCTGCTTTCACTTGTCCTTCAGCCAGCACTTGGGAAATCAGGCAGGAAATAAAGAAATCTTCCTTTTTCCCCCATCTCTGCCCAAACAGGCTGCAGAATCTTCCTCTAGAGTTCGTAGCACAACATACGAACTTGCTGTCTGCCATTGATACCCAAGAGGAAAACGTGAGCCTGTTGTAACGGCGGTTTCTAGTTCTGTTCATTTGGGTGATCCCTCAGGTGTGCTTTGCGGGGCACACACCCTTCAGCCCTTCACACCAAGCCCCAAGTACCTGGAAGGAGAGCTCTGCGTTTCCCTCTTCTGGTTTAGACAGGCTTCCAAAACACCTTCTTCTCCCCAAGTGAGAGCTCAGCCCACTGGAAGAGCATCTTTTTTTTTTTTTCCCATGTATTACCCTCAGAAGCTCAGTAAAAGCCAAGTTGAACACTTCTTTAGTAGTGTTATGCTGCCATTCCTGCTGTCCCTACCTAACTGAAACAAGATTTTATCTTCCTGCTCCTTTGTTCTCTGAACAGTTTCAGAAGCAATACATCTTTATTCCCTTTCTCATCTTTGCAGATACTAAACAGAGCTTCTCCAACAGACCTTTAAAGGCAGTTTACATTTGGCTCCATGACCACCATTGTAGTCCTGATTTCAAACAGTTTTCCCATCCAAAAAGACAAAAAAGGGTTTTGACCCCTAAAAAAGCCTCCAGGAGACCCATGCAGGCAAAGACAAGCTAGCACATGTTTTCTTGGCACAGTGATTCACAAATGACTGGTTTTTACATTTACACTAAGTTGAGCAACTATTTAGTGTGTGGTTCTTGTAACAATTGAACATTAAATCTGTGCAGGTACTGTTGAACAGAATTCTTTGAAGCTGGGAAGACTCAGAGCTCTGCTTAGAAAAGGACAAAGATAATCCATTAAAAGTTGTGCTTGAAAGCCCATTTCTTATTTTTAAACTAGTAAATTGCACACTTTTTATATCTTATTTGCACATGAGGTTGGCAGATGTGCATCTGAAGCTATTATTATAAGTGTGGGGTTTTTTTTAAGCTGACAGAAATTGGGCCATTGAAGTGGATTCAGCTCTTAGCAGAGGGTTGGAAAGTCCTTTCTTGCTGGAAAATAATTTGTCTCACAACACAAGTAATCAGTAGCTGTTTTTTCTTCTCAGGTTTGTTGACTGCAAAGAGTGTGGTCGGAAGATGCACCAGATTTGTGTATTACATTATGATATTATTTGGCCTTCAGGGTAAGATGTTTGTTGGCTTTTTACCCCTTGCACAGTAAGGCTGATGCAGTTTATGTAATTAAGGCTTTCTGCCTCTAATATGCAGTCACTGCCTTTTAAGAAGAGTACAAAAGGACAGAGCCTTTCTAAATAAAACACTTTTTTTTTTTTGTGTTTGGGGTCTCATTTCAGTATATTCAGATGAAAATGTGCATGAAACCAGCTTGTTCATATGTGCAGATTTCTGTGGTTTCTTTTTAACTGCTAGACAATGGGAGCTGGTTGGAGGTAAGCTTGTGTACTGCAGAACACAAATGCAGGTATAACTGCTTGGCAGAATTAAACCAGCTCATAGAGGCTTTTAAGTCCTTTGGAAACAGAAAGATACAAGCTGTACTGTACTGCACTCTGATATTTCAATGATGGGTTCAAACATTGGGATTGAGGTAGCCAATAATGGGTTTATGCTAAGTTTTTGGCTCTTTTTTTGTTGTTGTTGTCCTCAATAGGTTTGTCTGTGATAATTGTCTGAAGAAAACTGGTAGAACACGTAAGGAGAACAAATTCAGCGCCAAAAGTGAGTTTGCTGTTTCTGCCTTTATCTTCAGCTTCCATCCTCTCCCTGCCACCCCTAATGGCTTTTTGATTGAGATTTTCTCTTGTCGTGACAGGACAGCACAGGAACATTTGCACAATGGGGAGTAGTACAGCCCAGGGCCTTAGCAGCTGTCAGGATTTTAATCAGCGTTTTAAAGACCTGCTCTTGATGTTCTTGTGGTCAGTCTTAATGCCGCTTGAGGTGTCTGGCGTCTCTGCCCTTTATTTCCAACATTCAGAAAAGGGAAAAAAGGGGCTGGGGAGGAGCAGAGCAGGTGGCTCATAAAGCTGTGTGCACTTTACTGGCTATATTTAGGCATGTTTCCATGTAGCATTGAAGCTGTAGTAAATTACTGTCACCCCTGTGCCCTTCAAATAACATGTAGTAACAAGTTGTACTGCATTTCAGGTGTACTGGGGTAGTGCCAAGTACTCATGTATTTGAAGAGCTTTTCTTGCTTCTAGAGTGGCCTGTGGTGTAGAACTGTCTGCTGGAATCAGTAACCAACTGCACAACATGTCTAGGATTACTTGGAAGTAACCATTGTCATGAGCTTGTTGAAACCTGCACCAAAGAGAGTGCCAAAAGCTGCCAGGTCAAGTTGGCTCAGTCTCCTTAGCAAGCCTTTCACAGGTGTTCTTTGCATGTAACATCAGAGAACAGTTGGATTACTTTTACTCATACACATTTTAGAGAGGGGGAAGAGTGGGGGCTAGGTTTGCAAATGCAGTGTCAGTGGCATCAGGTTGAGTGTGGAAACCAAGAGGGTGATTCAGTCACTTGAACGACTACAGCTTGCAGGCACACTCAGTTCCTCCTTCCTTCTTTGGACCCTGGAAGTTGTGGGTGTTCCCTTGTCACACTGCGACTTTGCAAGCCTGAATTTTCCAAACTGTATTAAAGGAGTGGTTTTGCTTTAAATGTAGCTTCTTGGTAGCTTCGTGTGTGGTTGATTGCATAATAAGAGATTTGAAGGGGGATAATTTGGAGATGATAATGCTGTATGAGACACATTAGGTTCCAGTAATCAAAACGGTCTCTGGAGTAACCTGACGCAGGCAGGGTGGTATCGTTAAAAAGATGAAAATTAGCCTCATTAAAGACAGATTAAGATTGTAAGAGAGCATTAATAAAATGATGACATAAAAGTGCCGTTTTAGATAACCATTTTAAACAGATGTCTTTTCTGTTCTCTGCTGTGAAGTCAGCATATATTGATGTAAATGAGCTTAAAGAAGTGCTCCATTTCCTTGGTACCTGAATTGCTCTGTGATGTTACTTAGAGCAAGCAGGCATTTCATTCAGGGTAACCGTTTTGTTCTTTAGGGATCTGGACAGGGAAATAATGCTGCTTTTTTTGTCTTTCCATTCATACCCTTTTCCTTCTCCTCTCCCTGATGTCTGACTCCCTTGTTTTCTTTTTCCCATGATGTTTGAGTCCTGCCCCAGTTGTAAGCCACTGATGGGCTCAGCTCTTTAGATCAGTTTCCTCTAGCAGTACTGTGGGGATTGAAGAATGTGCCACACAGTACTGTAGTGGAAAATCAAGAACAGGAAAGGAAAGCCTGCTCTTGTCAAAATCTTGGTCTTACAACTGACCTGAAAAACAAAGATGAGCAATGAAGATTTAGAACATTAACATGTTCCATGCTTGTTTGAGGACTGCGTTCAGTCTTGGGGCCCTCACTCTAAGAAAGACATTGAGATCCTAGAACAGGTGCAGAGAAGAGCAGTGAAGCTGGTGGAGGGTCTCAACAGGTCTGGGGAGGAGCAAATGAGAGAACTGGGGTTGTTTGGTCTGGAGAAAGGGAGTCTGGGGGAGACCTTCTCACTCTACAACTCTCAGAAAGGAGGTTGGAGCCAGGTGGGGGTCAGTATCTTTTCCTTAGTAACAAGTTACAGGATGAGAGGAAATGGCCTCACGTTGCACTAGTGGAGGTTTAGACTGGATATTAGAAGAAACTTTTCCACTAAAAGGGTTCTCAGCCACTGGACCAGGCTCCACAGGGAGGTGGTTGAATCCTCATCCCTGGAAGTGTTTCAGAGAGGCAGAGATGTGGTGCTGAGGGACATGGGTTAGCCTTGGTAGAGAGTGGTTGAACTCAATGACCTTAAAGGTCTTTTCCAACTGAAACGAATCTGTGACTCTTTGTTCCCTCTCCCCTTGCATCCCCACAAAAGCCTTTTACTAAACTGCCATCAACATTTTTGTGCTTTCTCAAGCACAGTGGCACAAATGCTAACAACTAAGGTAGCACGTTGCTCAGCTGTTACCGTAACGTAACTCATCCAGTTACAAATCACAGAATGGTTTAAGTTGGAAGGGACCTTGGAGATCATCTAGTGACAACCCACCTGACATGGGCAGGGACACCTCCCACTAGATCAAAGCCCCATCCAACCTGGCTTTGAACACTTCTCCAGCCTCCCTGGGCAACCTGTTCCAATGTCTCAGCACTCTAGATAATTTCTTCCTAATCTCCAGTCTAAATCTCTCTTCTTCTAGCTTATGTCTGACCATTGCTACTGCCACAAAACTTGGTCCTCGGGCAGCCTGAAAGCTTCTGTACTGTTGTTAGTGGTTTGGATGCCTTGTGTCAAGTTTGCACTGCAGTTTTGAGACCTGAGTTTTTGCTGGAAGTACATATGTCAGAGATGCCTAGGAACCGAAATCCAGCTGCTTTCCAAAAGAATTTGCACATTCTAGTATATCAAAATACATCACTTTTAGATCCTTGCCTTACAGTGCCTGACATCTTAATACTGTTGGTTTCTTTTATCATCTTACCTGGTCTTTTGTTTGTTTGTTTCTCAAGTCTCAATGTATTGCAGCATAAGGAAGGAAGAAGACACCCTTGAGTGGCTTAGCATGGGAAGGATGATAAAGTGAAAACACAGCAAGGCAGTGGAGTTAACTAAAATGGCTCTCTAAAAATGGACCCACACAGCTGAAATTGAGCTGTCTCCTTTTTTTCTTTTCCCCCTGTTTCTTTGGACAAAGGAACAAATCAAAATCATTTCTTCAGAAAGTATTTGTGAATTTTCCTTTAGTTCTTTGAATTTCCTTTAAAACCAACTCCTTACTGTTCCATATGGGAAGCCAAATACGTTGCATTGGTCTGGGAAAGGCCAGTGCATTGGAATTATTTAAGGACATCATTTATTTTTACTTTAACCTGCCTTTAAATTTAGTTACTGGTTCCCAGGTAAATAATCTTTAGTCTGTGTTATAACCACAGAATCTCACTGGGCAGGGGACAGACTAAAAGATGTAAACCAAGATTGTCATATTTGGTATTTGAAGTATAGCAATCCCTTAGAAAGTGAGGTCTTCTGTTGAGTGTGTGAGACTTTTTTTTTCCTCCAGTTTTGGAGTCTAAAATAATTTTGAGGGCCTTGGTCAATGTGGTCTAGTGGAAGGTGTCCCTGCCCATGGCTGGTGGGTTGGAACTAGGTGATCTTCAAGGTCTCTTTCAATCCTAACTATTCTACGCATCTACGACGCTTCACTGTGGTGTGCAAGCTCAGGATGAAGAAGAGCCAACATCTTTGTGTCTGTTGCCCAAGGAGCTGGTAGAAGCCCTATCCCTGGAAGTTTTTAAGGCCAGGCTGGATGGGGTTCTGAGCAACCTGATCTAGTGTGAGGTGTCCTTGCCCATGGCAAGGGGGTTGGAACTAGATGAACCTTGAGGTCCCTTCCAACCCTCACAATTCTGTGATTCTGTGGTTCTGTAACAACTGAAAAGTGAAGCAATGAGAAGCCGAAAACTAAGTAGACTTTAGTAATATGACCATCTGTAAAGTACACCATCACTTTGGAAAAGGTAAAAGACAGACCACAAAAATAAAGTAGAAATACTAGTTGGTAAGATAAGTAGAGCAGGATAAGAGAAACAGTCCTAAATCTCCAAATCACAACAGTGTGCTACTTGTGTTTTCTTAATTTAAACCAGAATCTTCATCTTAATTTCTGTAATTTGCTGTGGATTTGTTTGAAAACCATCACATCCTGCTGTCTTACCATCACAGCTCTCCCCACTAAAGCTAATTGTAACTGTAAAGGAGCAAGAGAGGGGATCTGGACAATATGTGGACTTGAACTTTCCAAGACCTCTATCGCTGTGCAAGAACTATTTAAGCTTTATGTGCAGATTACTGTAACTGTTCAATCTAAAAGCTCTCTTGAAAAGAAGAGAAGAGAAAAAGCAATGAAATCTCCATTGAAGTCAAAAGGCTTTTCATTTCTGTTGATTTGCTTTGCTTTGCTTTGCTTTGCTTGAAAAGGTGTGGCACTGAGCCAGATCTATAAAGTGATGTCATCGCTGTCAGAGGGCCAGAGAGTGGTTTTGTTAGGAGAAAACATTTGCAGGTTCATAAAATAAGCCTGCAGATTTAAAACTGCTATGTGAAGCCTTCTCTGTTAGGTCCCTCACTGAGGCATTTCCCCAATGCAGTGGGGCTTTGTTTCCACAGGAGGGTGTGAACATATAGGGTTTGGGTGAGAACACACAGGGATGGGTTTGGCTTTTTTCACTTTGGCTGCATAAATAAAAATATCACATTTTCTCATGGAGGTAAAACAAAGCCTGCTTCAAGTGGAAAAGCCCTTCCAGGATTTCAAGGGGGCTGCAGGACAGCTGGAGAGAGACTTTTACAAAGGCATGGAGTGACAGGATGAGGGGTGGGTGATGGCTTCAAATGGGAAGAAACTCAATTTAGATTAGACACTAGGAGGAAATGCTTCCCTGTGAGTGTGGTAAGGCACTGACACAGCTTGCCCAGGGAAGTTGTGGAGGCTCCCAAGCATGGAGGTGTTCAGGGCCAGGCTGGATGGGGCCTTGAACAACTTGGTCTAGTAGGAGGTGTCCCTGCCTGTGGCAGCAGGGTTGGAGCTAGATCTTGAAGGCATCTTCCAACCCAAACCATTCTGTGATTCTATGAAAGACCTCACAAGCATGGTAATACCCTGAACTTCACAGTGATTTCTCCAGTGTTCACACCTCTTTTGTCTTGTTCTCCCCTTTTGTTTCTAGGACTGCAGACTACGCGCTTAGGAAACCATTTAGAAGATCGAGTGAATAAATTTCTGCGGCGCCAGAATCATCCTGAAGCTGGAGAGGTCTTTGTCAGGGTAGTAGCAAGTTCAGATAAGACAGTAGAAGTGAAACCAGGAATGAAATCCAGGTTTGTTCTGTTAATGACAGTACGTACAGTCCAGATTGGTTTATTCCTATTAGTACTTTGAAGGCTCCCTGCCTAAATAGCACAAAAACACCCATTTGCACCTTGATCCCTTCTGCATAATTGAAAGCTAGGAAGATTGTGGAACTAAATGGGACTCAGAGGAGGTGACAGTTGTATTTTGACTGGTGGGGGGGCAGTGGGTACTTGCTGGGTTTGGTTATTACACTGTGACTTGGCATTCTAAATCTTGAGATATTCTGACCACATTTTAGTTAGCATTACAGAATTCATACTTCAGTTTGGAACAGTTGCTGAGATTCTGTTCCATCACTACTTTGTGTCACTACTTCAGTTTTCAGAAGTCACTTCCTAATTTGCTTTATTGTAAATTAAAAGCTTAGAAGTTTTATTCTATGAAGTACTTTGGCTGTAATTCATTAAGGCAGTGTTTATGTGACATCACTTCATTGGAATGCATCAGGTTTTCTACTCTGCAGCATACTTAAAGCCTTGTGGTTTCTGAGGATGCTCTGGTGCTCAGTGCTTGCCTCTTCGGCCATGTGTTGGCTGTATGGAAGCTGTCTCCATGAGTTTGCTAGTAACAGAGCTCTCTCTTCTAACACAGCTCTGACCTGCCCCTGTTTAACTCCTGCCGTAATGTTCGTAATGAGTTAAAAATAAGCTTGGAAGAACTTCCTCATTCTGGTAGAACACTGGTTTAATAATTGCCTTTTTGTGTCGTTGTTTTTTCCCCTGTTCCCTGCAGGTTTGTGGATTCTGGTGAGATGTCAGAATCCTTCCCTTACCGTACCAAAGCTCTGTTTGCGTTCGAGGAGATCGACGGAGTGGATGTGTGCTTCTTCGGCATGCACGTCCAGGAGTATGGCTCCGACTGCCCCCGCCAAACACCAGGTACCCTGCAGCTCTCTGCTTCTGCTGCGTGCAGGGGGCATCTTCCTGCACTCCCTGCTCAATTTCTCAAGTACAGAAGACTGGGAGATACTTTTCAGTTCTGTGGCACTGTTCAACTCTGTGTCCTACTCTAAGACTGCAGATGACTTCAAAGGGGAAAACAACCATCACAACAAAAACATTGAAGTAGTTGGCATTTAGTTTTGCCTCTTGCTGTCTAACAAACCACTGCACGTCTTTTGCTTCAGACAACTGTTTATACCAAGTTAAGATGCTTCAGTGTGCATTAAAGTAATGGTACAGAATTTTTTTGGTTGGAAAAGGCCTCTAAGGTCACCGAGCCCAACCATCATTATTAGTTTTCCTTTGTTCAGCACAGCTGTTTGTGTTTCTGATATAAAAGTCAGCTCTCACCGGACCAGACGTTCAGCCACACCTGATTCTCTGTCCTCCTGTCACCCCCACAGGCGTGTGTACATATCCTACCTAGATAGTATTCACTTCTTCCGCCCCCGCTGCCTGCGAACTGCAGTGTATCATGAAATCCTCATTGGATATTTGGAGTATGTGAAGAAACTTGGGTAAGTGAGGACTTGGGAAAGAAAGAAACCATTTTGGTTTATCCAGGACAGCAAGTCCATTTTCACTTGGGATAGTCTCTTTCCTTCTGCCCTTTCCGAGGCATGTGAAACACATGTCCCTACTGCAGCAGGGAGAAAAGTTGGCTTTTATCACTAAGGTAGTTATTTCTGCTCTTAGGATTCTTGAACTGACAACATAGATCATCCTTTTTTATAAAAGGTTCACTTGTTTAACCTTTATTATTATATCCCAGACCTTTTCTCATCTCTTGTGTAAAGAGAGGTTGTTGCCTCAGCTTCTTTGTTAAAAGAAGGGGGGAAAAAAGGGAAATCAGAACCAGAGGTTTGAATTTCTTTCTCAGTTTCCACAAGTTGATTGTAAGATGGCAGTCAAAAAGGCTAAGAGGTTTTCTTTCTCATATGTGAAACACAGGTATGTGACAGGACACATCTGGGCCTGTCCCCCAAGTGAAGGAGATGATTATATTTTTCATTGCCATCCACCTGATCAGAAAATACCCAAACCCAAACGTTTGCAAGAATGGTATAAGAAGATGCTGGACAAGGCATTTGCTGAGAGAATCATTCATGATTACAAGGTTTGCTCCTCTTTACTTCTGGAGTTAATTTCTGTGGGCTTTTCCTTTGAAGGTGGCTAATGCTGTTTCATAACGTGTGAGACTGTGGTAGTGTTGTACAAGGTGGGCTGTTAGAGGATGTGAGGGAGTTGGGTTGGTGGTGGTTCAGAATGGAGAAGAGAAGGCTACAAGGAAGTGTTCTGGTGGCCTCTCAGTACTTAAAGGGGCTGGTCAGAAAGATGAGGACAGCCATTTTAGCAGGGCCTGCTGTGACAGGACAAGGGGTGATGGGTTTGAACTAGAAGAGGGAGATTTGGACTGGATAGGAGGAGAACTTTTATTAGGCTAAGGGTGGTGACAAACTGGCACATTTACCCCAGTGAGGGGTTAGGTGCCACATCCTTGCACCATTGCAGGTCAAGTTAGTTGAGGCTCTGAGCAACCTGCTGTAGTTGCAGATGTTGCTGCTAACTGCAGGGGTTTGGACTAGATAACTCTTAAAGGTCACATCCATCCCAACCCAGTCTGTGATTCCACCATTATTCTCAACTAGTGTCTTCGTTTTTGAAGAGCTTCTGGAGGTTTCGCCTTTCAGACTGAAAGTTCTTTGGGTTTGGTTTCTGCATTAAGTGTGCAAGAACCTGCCTTCCTGCAGGTCTGTCACTGCAGCCTTCAAGGCAAGGAAGTCTGTGGCTTCTTAAGGTTCATAGAAGCTGTTTGCTTTTGGTGGTTCTGGAGGAACAGGTGGGATACTGATCCCCACTAGAAAAAAAAAAAAGAAGCATGCTTATAAAACAGCTTCTTTGCCTGAGGAGAAAAAGGATGATTTTTCTAATTGGAGGATATCACACACTCAAGGAAATAAAGGTAAAGGCAGTGTTTGCCACTCCTTACATGCTAAAATTTACAATTTCTTAATGGTAGTGACAGTGCTGGGAGGGAAAAGTATGTTTTGATTGCCAGTGACAGCTACTAAATGTGTGGAACAGAACAGCATATAGCAAGGTTTTTCATCTGATCTGGTGTAGCAAAACTGGAAAATCTGTGCCTCCTAATAGGGTGGTTTTGAGAGGAATCTGAAGAAGAAATCTGGCTAGTCTGAGATGTGCTTGTGCACTTAAAAACACACCTCCAGAGCAACTCTAGGTAAAGTACCTGTTCCTCTTGGGTGGGCCCCAGACTTTGTGGCTAGGTGGTTTACAGACCTTCAGCCAGCGGTCAGTATAGGATACAGGCTGTGGATAGTCCCCCTGCCACCACCAGACTTTGATATTCCTGTCTGCAGATCCTGAATGGTGCCTTCAGCAATTCTTGCAGTTATCAGGCCTGTTGTACCCATGATCACAGCCCAGATGTGTACCCACTGCTTACAGACCGAGGGTTTGTAAGGGGAAGGGCTGGCTGAGACACCTCTGCTGTCGCTACAGCAGTTCCTGCTCTTGTCCAGGAACAGTGCAGGAAGAGATGAGTGGTGTAGACTTTGGTGTCATGACCAGGGAGGCTTTGTTATGTTCTCCAATGGTATCTTAGTTTCTCCCATTGTGGTAGGAACATGAACTGATTGCATCATGGAATTTCAGGAGGGCCTTGGAGCTGTCTAATAAGCAGGGGCTGGACTGTTACCAACATTACCAGACCAGTTTTGAGCTGCACCCAGAAAAGGAGGCCTGGCAGGAGCTGTGAGGTGTACGCAGGGTAGTACTGGATCATGCCTGGTTCTCCTTTCTCTTGGTGCTCTTGGTTTATTCTTGGTGTTGTGTGATATTCCCAACAGGACATCTTCAAACAAGCAACTGAGGACAGGCTGACAAGTGCCAAGGAGCTGCCTTACTTCGAAGGTGATTTCTGGCCTAATGTGCTGGAAGAAAGCATTAAGGAGCTGGAACAGGAGGAAGAGGAAAGAAAGAAGGAAGAAAGTACTGCAGCTAGTGAAACAACAGAGGTGAATTAACTTCAGATCCACTTTAATAAATTAGAAAGCTCATATCCAGCAGACTAGAGAAGGTCAGGTGTTAAATCAGGCCTCCTTTAACTGCATTCCTGGTTTCCTTCTTGGATAACAGACTGGTGGCTTGTCACTTACTTAACAGAATCAGAAGTCAGTTCTGTCAGTTCAGCATCTCTGGTCTCAGAGAAGTGCATAAGGCTGCTTTTGGATTGTATCATGATTGCTCTGCCTGCTCGCAGTTATTTGGTTTTTGGTTCTCAGCTTCACAAAACACCTCAGTGTTTACATTTTGCCAAGCTGAATGAGATGTGGCTGTTGTTGAAGCAGATTCTTGTAGTTGTTTGTGACAGCAGGGGGCTGAAATTTGAAAGTATTTATTGCAAGCTTTGCTTCAGCGTGAAACATTGATCCTGATGCTGATGTTCCTTCTGCAGCATTCTCCTTCTGTGTGTAAAAAAACAACCAAACAAAAACCCCCAACAACTTGACTTTTTCAAGGTCCTGGCCAGAATGTCATTATTCATTTTTATTTCTGTCTTGATTTTCATCTGTAAGTGCTCTGACCACTTTTATATTGTCCTTTCTGCTTGTGATTTGCAGCAAGGTGTTATGAAAACAAGTAGTAGTAGTTGGGCAGATTGAGGTGGAGCCAAGAGCTTTAACTGGGGAAAGTCTGCATTCAGCTTCCATGCCATGACAATTTGCATACAGTGTGTATTCCATGTGATGGAGGTGCAGTGATAGACCTTAATTCATCAGTTCTGTTATGTCAGAAGGTTCCTTCTTACTAAACCGTAGCAGCTCCTTCAAAGCCAATATAGTTTGTTACTGTGTGTTCTATGGAACCATGAAGTTGATGGTTTTCACCTTGTTCTTTCTGAATTTAACTTTCCATACTGAAATACTTCAACAGACAGTATAACAGTATGAAAGTAATTGAAAGAGAAGGCTTGGGATTGCAGGTGCAGTCCTCTTCTGCTATGAGTATCACTGTCAATAATTCAGAGACGGCCCTTCCAGTGAAGACACCAGCAGAAGCCTTTGCTTCCAAAGATGGGAGAAAAAGTGTGCTCAAAAGCTCAGAAGAGCTCACCATGAGACAGTGCTCTGCCTAAAGTGAGACGGTGCAGCTGTGGCTGTTGACATCCTTCTGTTCCTGCTTAATGCCATTGGTGTCACTCAAGGTACTGAGGGAGCCAAGTCTGCATCCAGCTTGCTGAAGGTGGCATCCAGATATCCAACAAACAGTGCAGTAGTGTTGTCTTTGCTCACGGAAAGGAGTGAAATTAATAGCATGAGAACTTCTCCAATACAGCCACCTGAACTTGTGTCACTTTATGGAGGAAACTGTGCCCAGCAGTGGAGATCTCAAGTCTTTGCACTTGAGAGAAAGCTGCTTAAAAGTCAGCACGTGCCATGAGTATCAGCTAAATGGGGTCTGAAGAAGTGGCAAATACTCAGAAGTTGGCAAAGATGTTTCTGAAGGGACAGGGCTCGCTCAGTAATGGTGTGGTCAGCATCTCTGGCAAACCTCGCTGGCTGTATGAGGTGCTATCAAAAGCAGTAGTGCAGAAACAACGTCACAGCTTCTTAAAACACTTCCGAATAGCTTTGTACAATTGGCCAAGTATTAGCATGCTGAAAGTGGAGTAGAAAGAAGATTTAAAATTTATGCCATTAGCTAAGTTTGTCTATTCCTCCTTGTGGTGTTTCAATGTTAAAACCTCTGTTGATTTTACAATTCCATGAAAGGAGGTTGGAGCAGAGTTGGTCTCTTCTCCCAGGTAACAAACAGCAAAATGAGAGGAAACAGCCTCAAGTTGCCCCAGGGGAGGTTAGGTTGCATGAGGAACAATATCTTCCCCAAAAGCCTGGCCCAGGCTGCCCAGGGCAGTGGTGGAGTCCTCATCTCTAGTGGAGTTTCAGAACTGTGTAGATGTGATGCCGAGTGGTGACCTGGCAGCGTTGGGTTAATGGTTGACTCTGATCTTGGAGGTCTTTTCCAGCCTTAATGATTCCATGGTTCTGTGGTGCTCTGGAGTCTATAGGCACATAAAGGCATCTCTGGCTTCCAGCAGGGCATGAGGAAATTTTCGGGTGAAGCAAGCAGAGCAGGTTCATTTCTGAACACCTTCAGATCACTTAGAGCTCTGTCTGGTTTCCTGTAAACTAGTGTCCTTTTAATTTCCAAATAGATGTGGTCAGAAAGGTCACAAAATTAGTTACAGAAAACCCAGGACTGGGCAGGGAATTCCTACCCCAGCCCAATTAATGGCATGGAAGCGTGGCAACAGCCCATGTATAGAACTGCTCTCTTCAGGTGGAACATTCTTGTTTTCTTTGAGCAGATGTGGTTGTGGATAATAAGCCCTGTGTGTGCCTGCACGTAGTGTTCATGAAGCTTTCTTGGGTGTGTATACATAAAAATATATATTGGAGTATTTCAGCAGCTTATTTTTAGTGTTTGTGATAACCACTGTTCTGGCAGCTGGGGAGGGGTTCTGCTGAGTGCTGAGCTCCCTGCTGAGGCCTTGGGCTTTTCTTTTTCAAGACACAAGAAGTCTAAAAGTTATTTCTGTTTTCTCAGGTCATCTAAATAGCATCATCTGCTATTTTTCACTAGCCTCTCACAGGTTATGGTCACTGTGGTCTGCGTTGTTGTAACTTGGGCACAAGTAAAGGTTTGGGGGGATTATTTGAATATGTATTTTGTTTCAGTTTCATAAGCAGCTGTAAGTCTCCAGCACGGAGAAAAATGTATTGTGTTAGTTTTGAATCCTGCCTTTTTTGTGTCTAGCCCAAATTATACTCAATGAAAACAAATGAACCAGCATTACATCAGAGCTCCAGCAAGCACGTGAAACCCTAGAAGCACCACAAAGCAAAATACTGCACTTCTGGATAAGACTTCCTTTTTTTAAGTCCATTTTATTTGTAACTCATTTTGCTATCAAATATCAGCAAGAGCTTGTAAAGCAAGCAGCAGAGGTTGAAGGGCAGTGTTGGAGAAGGAGGAAAAACAAGTGTGAGATAGGAATGACTGTTGTTGTTATTATTACTACTTAATGTATAGGCAGGCTTGAAAAATCTATTTTTAACCAGTGTTTGAATTTCCCTGCCAGTTTGGCTTTGGCTTTTTCCTGGAAGGTGGGATATATTTAACACAGTGATTTGCAGGAGCTGGAACCAAGCTCTGTTAGTGCCAGCAGAGGTGTTCCCTTTCAGCTGCAGTGAATGGGAGTGTAACATCTTTTCCTCCGCCTTCGTTGCAGGGAAGCCAGGAGACAGCAAAAACGCCAAGAAGAAGAACAACAAAAAAACCAACAAGAATAAGAGCAGCATCAGCAGAGCTAACAAGAAGAAACCCAGCATGCCAAATGTGTCCAATGATCTGTCCCAGAAGCTATATGCCACTATGGAGAAGCATAAAGAGGTACTGTCTAAACACACTGCCTAAAGAGAAGGTTTTATTCCTGTAAATCCAGGCATGATGGAGTTCAGAGCTGAAAAATCAAGAGGAGCAAAGCCTGTGATTGCACTGCAATCTTGCCTGTTGTGTAACAGCCCAGTGGAAGAGATTAGCCTGAACTAAGTTAATTAGATAATGTTTGTAGAACGCCACTACTGCAACTGGCCATGGGCTCTCTCCTGCAAGATTATCTAACCTCTTTGATGTTTCTTTCCCCCCCCCCCATTATCTGCAGGTCTTTTTTGTGATTCATTTACATGCTGGGCCTGTAATTAACACTCTGCCTCCCATCGTGGACCCCGATCCGTTACTGAGCTGTGATCTGATGGATGGGCGAGATGCCTTCCTCACCTTAGCCAGAGACAAGCACTGGGAGTTCTCCTCGCTCCGCCGCTCCAAGTGGTCCACGCTCTGCATGCTGGTGGAGCTGCACACCCAAGGGCAGGATCGCTTCGTCTACACATGCAATGAGTGCAAACATCACGTGGAAACAAGGTGGCATTGCACTGTCTGTGAGGTAGGTGTCTGTCACCAGACACTTCCGTGCCCTCTTGCCCCACAGCCAAGCTTGATTTTTTTTTTAATTTTTTTTTTTAATTTTTTTTTTTCCTGTTGCCCAAAGTTCTTCCAAATGAAGCCTGTCTTGATGAAAGGGCTGCTAGGCCTTAGGGGAGGTGACTACTGGTGTTGAAATACCTCTTCTTCTGGAAGAAGTTTCTGTTTTCTCAACATGGAAAGCCCTCAGTACTCTGAGGGCTACAAAGATGCTGAGGGGCTTGGAGCACCTGTGAGGAGGAAAGGCTGAGAGCCCTGGGGTTGTTGAGCCTGGAGAAGAGCAGTCCCAGAGGGGATCTGATCAGTGCTCAGCAAGAGCTAAAGGATGGGGGGGCAAGAGGATGGGGCCACACTCTATATTAGTGGTGCCCAGTGACAGGACAAGGGGCAGTGGGCGCAAACTGGAACCCAGCAGGTTCCACCTGAACAGGAGGAGAAACTTGGTGCTGTGAGGGTGCTGGAGCCCTGGAGCAGGCTACCCAGAGAGGTTGTGGAGTCTCCTTCTCTGGAGAGATTTCAAACCCAGCTGGATATTGTGATTCTGGGCAAGCTGCTGTGGGTGCCCTGCTTTTAGCAGGGGGCGGGGCTGGGTAATCTCAAGAGGTCACTTCCAGCCCCCGCCATGCTGGGATTCTGTGACTCTGTGGAATGGCTCCTGCTGCATCATTTCTCTGGCTATGGCTCCTCTGCACAGACAAGTGTTTAACTTAATTTTGAAGAACTTTAGGGCTAGGTGGTGGGGTGTGATGGCATCAGCCTCATCTGAAACTACAGGGCACTGTCACATCCACATAAAATAAATGTCCATGAGAGGAGTTGGCATATTTCTGCCAGGCAGCTTTTGTTCTGCTTTATTCATGCTGTAAGGAGAGAAGCCAGGTGTGTCCAGGCTGCCACGGAGCTGGGGAAAAGAGGCTGCCACAATTTTCTCATTGTCCTTTTGGCCCAGCATTAGTGGTTCCTTGCCCTTCAGATCAGACTAACTAATTGCTTCCTAACCTGGCTCAATACTTTTAATGATCAGCGTGGATCGCTTCCACTGAATTGTGTTAGCAATTATGCATGGAGTTATACTGGTGGACTTGAGGAGAAGTTGGCCTCCAGAGGGCTTGTGATGACCTCTGCCTGTAGCTGAACACAAGAAAAAAAAAACCTGACTAAGTGCAGTCTGGTTTTCACACTGCAAGTTATTGCCAGGCATGTGGTAGAAGGGTCTTAATTAATCCCTATGAGGAGAGCACTGACCAGGACTTCTTGAGGCAAGGCTGCAGGAAATGGATCCTGCACACTAGGGGAATGAAGTGGTGGAAGGAGGTAAGGCTTTAGGTTTCTTCAGAGTACTTCATGTAAAGAAGTGTCCTTCCTCCAGCAAAAAAGGACAGGGCAGTGAAAACCTGGGGGTGTGAGCAGGTTTTCAGGTAAGTGTCTTAGCATGAAGCTTCTGCATGATTTAAGAGTCACTCTAGAGATTTTACAAAACATTCTGCCTCTCTACTCTGTTGAGACCCCCCTGCCATGGTATTGGGGTCAGCTCTGGAGTCCTCAGCACAGGAAAGACTTGGACATGATGGAGTGGGACCAGAGGAGGCCACAGCAGTGGTAGGAGGGTGGAAGCTCTCTGCTGTGAGGCCAGACTGAGAGAGTTGGGGTTGTTCAGCCTGGAGAAGAGGTATCAGGGAGACCTGCTGGTGGCCTTTCAGTGTTCTGAAGCACTCCAGCTTTATTACACACCCAGTGTTAGGCGTTTGAGAGAAACATGGAGAGGGAGTTACTTACAAGGACATGCAGTGATAGGACAAAGGTGGTTTGCTTTAAACTGAAAGAGGGGAGGTTTAGAAAGGAAGAAATTCTTACCCATGAGGGTGGTAAGGCACTGGAACAGATTGCCCAAAGAAGTGGTGGAGACTCTAAGCCTGGAAGTGTTTGAAGCCAGGATGGATGGGGCCTTGAGCAACCTGATCTAGGAGGTGTCCCTGCCCATGGTAGGGGGCTGGAACTAGATGATCTTTAAGGTCCCTTCCAACCCAACCCATTCTAGGATTTGTTCTGTGTGTTTGCACCCCCTGAAACCCCAAGCGTGCTTCCCCAGCAGGCTTGTGTGGCACACTCAGCACCATTCTTGCTCTTCTGCTCTTTGGCTGATGTGGTTAAGTGCTCTGTAGACAACTGAACTCTGGGTTTTTCTTTGCTTTCAGGACTACGATCTCTGCATTAACTGCTACAACACTAAGAGCCATGACCACAAGATGGTTAAGTGGGGCCTGGGCCTGGATGATGAGAGCAACAGCCAAGGAGAGCAGCAGTCGAAGAGCCCCCAGGAGTCGCGCCGGCTGAGCATCCAGCGCTGCATTCAGTCCCTCGTCCATGCCTGTCAGTGCCGCAATGCCAACTGCTCATTGCCATCCTGCCAGAAGATGAAACGGGTCGTGCAGCACACCAAGGGCTGCAAGCGCAAGACCAACGGAGGCTGTCCGGTGTGCAAACAGCTCATAGCTCTCTGCTGCTACCATGCCAAACACTGCCAAGAGAACAAATGCCCCGTGCCATTCTGTCTCAATATCAAACACAAACTCCGCCAGCAGCAGATCCAGCACCGCCTGCAGCAGGCTCAGCTCATGCGCAGAAGGATGGCTACCATGAACACCCGAAATGTGCCTCAGCAAAGTTTGCCTTCTCCTACCTCAGCAACGCCTGGTACCCCCACACAGCAGCCAAGTACGCCGCAAACACCACAGCCTCCTCCCCAGCCCCAGCCATCCCCTGTAAGTATGTCACCGGCTGGCTTCCCCAGCGTCTCCAGAACTCAGCCCCTACTACTGTTTCTACAGGAAAACCTGCAAACCCGGTCTCCGCCCCTCCACCTCCGGCTCAGCCTCCGCCAGCCGCAGTGGAAGCAGCTCGGCAGATCGAGAGAGAAGCTGCCCAGCAGCAGCAGCAGCTCTACAGGGTCAACAACATCAACAATGGTTTGCCTCCTGGTCGCCCAGGGCTAGTAAACCCAACAGTGGGTTCAGTGAACCAGATGCAGCAGGTCGGCATGAATGTACAGCGGCCCAACCCCGTCGGCGGGCCGGTGATGTCCAACATGCAGCCGGGACAATGGCAGTCGCCCCCGATGCCGCAGCAGCAGCCGATGCAGCCAGGCATGGCCAGGCCGGTCATGCCCATGGCCACGCCGCAAGCCGTGGCTGGGCCGAGGATGCCAGGCGTGCAGCAGCCGCCACGGAGCATCCCCCGAATGCACTTCAGGACTTACTGAGGACCTTGAAATCGCCCAGTTCTCCGCAGCAGCAACAGCAGGTTCTTAATATCCTTAAATCCAACCCTCAGCTTATGGCAGCTTTTATAAAGCAAAGAACAGCCAAATACGTGGCTAACCAGCCTGGGATGCAGCCGCAGGCGGGCATCCAGCCACAGCCCGGGATGCAGCAGCCACAGACTGGCATGCAGCAGCCAGGCATGCATGCCCAGGCGGGGCTGCAGAACATGAATGCGATGCAGGCAGGAGTGCAGAGACCCAGCGTTCCTCCCCAGCAGCAAGGGATCGGAGCTATGAACCCACAGGGACAAGCGATCAACATCATGAACGCTGGACACAACCCAAGTATGGCCAACATGAGCCCACAGTACAGAGAGATCCTGCGGCGGCAGCTACTGCAGCAGCAGCAACAGCAGCAGCAGCAAGGAGGGGCTGGCATGGCAGGAGGGATGGCGGGACACAACCAGTTCCAGCAGCCGCAAGGACCAGGAGGGTACCCTCAGGCCATGCAGCAGCAGCGGATGCAGCAGCACCTCTCGATACAGGGGGTTCCATGGGACAGATGGCTCAGATGGGACAGCTGAACCAGATGGGCCAGCCCGGCATGGGGGCCGACGGCACCCCCAACATCCAGCAAGCACTGCAGCAGCGGATCCTGCAACAGCAGCAGATGAAACAGCAGATAGGGTCCCCTGGGCAGCCCAACCCCATGAGCCCACAGCAGCACATGCTCTCAGGACAAGCGCAGGCGTCTCATCTCCCAGGCCAGCAGATCGCCACCTCCCTCAGCAACCAGGTGCGCTCCCCGGCACCCGTTCAATCTCCCCGTCCCCAGTCCCAGCCACCACATTCCAGCCCGTCACCCCGGATACAGCCCCAGCCGTCGCCGCACCACGTCTCTCCCCAGACTGGTTCCCCCCACCCAGGACTCGCAGTTACTATGGCTAGCTCCATGGATCAGGGACACTTGGGCAACCCCGAACAGAGTGCAATGCTTCCACAACTAAACACCCCCAGCAGGAGTGCGTTGTCTAACGAATTGTCTCTGGTCGGTGACACCACCGGGGACACGCTAGAAAAATTTGTGGAGGGTTTGTAGCATTATGGGAGCATCACTTTTATTTTTGGGGGGGTGTGGGGGTGGGGAGGGGATTGTTTTTATTTTTTGGGTTGTTGATTTGTTTGGTTTTTTTTTCTTTTTTGGTTGTGTTTCTTCTTTTCTTCTTCTTTTCTTTTTTTTTTTTTTTTTGGTTGTTGTTTCTTTTCGTGTTCTTGGACATTTTGTACTGAAAAAAATTCAGACATCTGGGTTGTTTTGAATCCTAGATGGAACTGCTGCTTCCTACACGTGGAAGAACGAATTGCTGTTTAACACAGGAAAAAAAAAAAAAAAAAAAAAAGGAAAAGAAAAGAAAAAGGAGAGAGGAAAAAAAAAAAAGGAGGGTGGGGGGGGGAAAAAAGAGGGGAAAAAAAAAACCCACAACAAAAAGAAAACCACAATAAAAAACCAAACAATACAAAGAATATATATTTTTTGTTAACACCAGGCGGTTAAAATTTCTGCTCTCTTTCGTGGGGGTTGTTTTGGGGTTTTTTTTTTTGCCTTTTTTTTTTTTTTTTTTTTTTTCTTTTCCTTGTTTTTTCTTTTTTTTTCTTTTTTTTTTTTTTTTTTTTTTTTTTTTTGCTGTTGACTCATTTTATTATTATTATTTTTTAATGGGGGCGGGGCAGCGGGAAGCAGGGGAAACCGACTTCATTATATTCAATATTTTTTATTTGTATTTTCAAGACTTTAAACATTTGTGTTTAAGAGAAGAGAGGAAAAAAAAGGAGAGAAAAAAAAAAAAAAAAAAAAAAAGAGTAATATTCAGAAACTGTTTCCTGAAATAATGCAACCTTCTAATGTCAGCCCCAGCGACTTTGCCACGTTGCTGGAAGATTTGTTTTGTTTTGTTTTCTATAGTTGAGAACTCTGCAGACGTTTGAAGTATTACCCCTGGGAGGATAGGAAGTGACTCTTGCACACACCACCACACATTGGCCGGCGCCAACCCCCTTTGTCTTGCAGATGTAGAAATCGTTGCTTTGTTTCTCTGATAAAAACTGGTTTTTAGATGAAAGAAAAAAAAAAAAAAAAAAAAAAAAAAAAGGAAAAAAAAAACCACAAAAAAAAAAAACACAAAAAAAAAAAAGAACCAAAAAAAAAAAGAAGAAAAGGAAAAAAAAAACAAACAAAACACAAAAACAAAACCTAGGGATGATCACTCTTAGGCCGTGCTGATTTTTTGAATAGAGAAGAAGCATTCTTTTCTTTCTTTCTTCTGTGTGAAACTTGAAATGAGGAAAAGCAATTCTAGTGTAAATCATGCAAGCGCTATAATTACTATAAATAAGAGGGGAAAAAAAAAACAAACAAACAATAAAAACAATTCCAAGAAGATTCAATCACTGTATAGAATGGTAAAAAAAAAAAAAAAACAAAAACAAAAAACAAAAAACCCACAACAAACCGACGGACGGACGACGACAAAAAAAAAAAACACCCGACGACAAACGAAACAAAACAAAACCAAACCGACGGCAAACCACAAACCGACAAACTCGTTTCTTACTCACGATATCATATTGTTAAATAAACTGTGTGCAACAGACAAACAACAAAAAAGAAGGCAAAACAAACAAGGGTGGTCCTTCTTGAATCCATTGTACATGGTATTAACACTTAGTGTTTGGGGGTTTTGTTGTTTTTTTTTTTTGTTTATGGAAGAGAAAAACAAAAAGAAACGCTGTTTTCAACATTGTATTTGGACTATGCATGTCTTTTCTTTGGGGGTTTTGTTTGGTTTTGGTTTTTTTTGGGGGGGGGGGGGGTTTGTTTTGTTTTGGTTTTGTTTTTTTTTTTTCTCCCATTGTATATAAAGTATTGCTTAAAATTGATATAAATTACGGAAGTTTTTAACATGTATTCTGTTCTTTAAAAAAAAAAAAAAAACCGCACAAAAAAAAAAAAAAGAAAATCCATGTAAGAATGTTTAAAGGGGTTTTTTTGTTTGTTTGTTTGGGGTTGGTTTTGTTTCTTCTTCCTTGTTTGTTTTGGGGTTGTTTGGTTGTTGGTTTTTTTTTTAATTTATTTATCTTATTATTATTATTATTATTAATTTTTAATTTTTTTTTTTTTTTTTTTTTTGGGGGTCCCTTTGGATCGTGTTCTTTGTAAGACGTAGCAACGAACACCCTGCCGGAGACGGCCGCAGGAGCGGCGCGATTCCTGCAGCGGCTCCTTAGGGAGAGGGTCTGGTTTCCCACACCTGGTAGCGAGAGCTTCCCTCCGCAGGGAGAGGAGAGGAGGAAGGGGAGTGGAGCGGTGCCCACACCTGGAATATTTGGCAGGGGTTCAGCCATAAGGGTTAACTGGAATAAATTATTTACTAGCTGTTGCTTTTTACAAACTGCGTTACTTTAGAGAAGGATCACCAATGAGAGGGGAAATAGAGAGTATTGAGTTAATTCTAGGCTAATTTATTTAGTCTACAGTAAAATATGAACCTATTGACTTTAACACTATTTTTCTGCTGTTAACGCTGAGTCTAGATTTGAGGGTTTTCTGTGGAATAAAAAATAACAAATCATGTCCATGTTCCCTTTAATATCCTGCCACCATGGCCCTGGGACATGTTCCCCCCAGCCCTGTCAGTGAATTGCTTCCTAGGACTTAAAAGTGTCCAGGGAAGCTTTTCCCCAGCGTAGGTGTGAGCTCAGAACCCCAGCCAGCCTCAAGCGCCATCGCTCAGACCGGGAGGCTTCTCGCTAGTGTGAGTGGCAGCAAACCCAGCGTGCGCTGTCTGGCCCAGCTGCTGCTCCGGTGGGGAGCACCTGGCACACGTGGCCTTCGCCTGGAGTCATCGTTGCCTCCAGCCTCACCTGCTCTCAGGAACGGGGCTGAGGGGTAGAAGAGCAAATGATTGATCTGCACTTTCATCCCCCTGCTGTGAACAGCAGCGTGTGGCCACGCCATGTGGCTGTTTTTAACTGTAGAGGGTCTCTGCTTCAACTCTCCTTGCCAACTCTTGACCTGCTGTTCCATTTTCACTGCCATCGGATTCATCTGCCCACCCAACGTGTCTTCAGCAATTCAAGATGTCAAAATTTGGGGCTGGGGTGAGGTCAGTGAACACTAACCCAGAGCTTGTCCAAAAGAAATTGCTGTAAAAAAAAAAAAAACAACCAAACCAACCAACCCAAAAGAGGGAAAGCCTTGATGCTGTGTCTCATGCTGTGTACTTAAAAAAAAAAAAAAAAAAGGAGGAAAAATACTATATTTGTGATCAAAAAGAGGAAACTTGAAATGTGCTGGTGTTTCTAATAAAAGCTGGTAAAATTGCTTGGATTGAAGGATGGTTCCCCTTGGCTGCTGCCCGCTGGGATCGGCAGAGCCTGACAGCAGGGCTAAGATAACTGCGCTCAGTCCCACCTCACTAATACCTTTAAGTAGCCTCCGTTTCAAAACCAGCGGCACCGCTTCCGGACGTGGGTAAGCACAGTCCTGCTTGGAGCACGGAGGTGGTGATGGGGCCCTCGGGCTGCAGCTCACTTGGGTTCCTGCTCCTGGGGAAGAGTGGAGAAAAAGCCTGATGGAAAGCAAATACCGGAGTGTTTTAAGTACAAGCTGAAGTATGTTGAGAATGTGGAACAAGGGAGAGGTTGAGCTCTGCTAATCCCAGCTTGCTGGAGCAGTTTAGATCAGGTGTTTTGCCAGGGAGAGAAGGGATGTGCAGAGCTAGAGATGAGGATTGGTGTACAGCCCCTGCAGCTTCAGAAGGCTGCACATCTGTCTCTTTTGGGTGTTTGAGAGAAAATTCAGCACAGCTGAAGACTGGATGGGCATCTCATTTTTCAGGTCCTTGGTTCTTACCTTGCGTTTGGATGGGGAGGTACTGCTGATAAGGAACAGCATCCCAGAAATGAGAATGGATAAGGCAATTAATTGGTGCAGGATCTTTTATCACCAGCAGGCTGGCTACCAGCCTCCCCTAAGTGAATTCTGGAGGAGGTGGTGGCACTTCAGTCTGAACAGCTTGGTCCTCTGCTCTTCATTTCTCCAGCTGTCTGCCATGCTCCACTCTGCGGCTGGCTCTTCTGCCTTCTACCACAGCAGGCTCCGAGTTGTTTCTTCTTGCCACAGACACGCCGGCTGAACTTGACTTTCTTAGTTGCTCCTTGGTGTCCCACCAGGCCAGAAATCCATCCTCAGCATTCCTTGCTTTGGTCTTACACCTGGATACACTGGAGCAAAGGGGTAAGAGTCTGACCACAGGAGCGGGACGAGGGAGAGGAGCCCTTCTGCCAAGGGGTGCAGCGGATGCCGAAGAGCTGGGGACAGGAACCCCATTGGAAACCAGCAGGGGTCCTTGTCCACAGTCATAGCAGCAAAACTTTCCTTTGGGTCGGCAGCAGTGTACAGCAGCACATGACAGCAGTTAATGGCTTACAGGTGATCTGGGTGGGCACCAAGTGCTATTTCCAAAGTGAGTTGCAGTCCCTGCTTTTCTCAGTGCTGTGAAGATGGAGCAGCCACTCAAGCTGGAAGACCACAGCAGAGCACACAGGTGCAGGGGTCAAGCTGTGCTTCCCCTCCACAGCTGGAATATTTACTTGGGGAACAGGGAGAGCTCTGCTGGGGCAGCAACTGAAGCTTGTCAGTGCCAACTGCCGGATCATCGACGTGAGCCTGGGGGAGAGTCTGCACCAGATTCCCTGCAGTCCCCGAGCAGGAACACGCTTCATGGATGAACACTTAAAGCACATCCATGGCAGGAGGAGGACTCGGGTGTTTCACAGCAGGTACAAGAGCTCTGGTGTGGTGCCATGGCACAGCAACTCTTAGGAGGGCTGTGGCGTCAAGTGAGCTGGAGGCAGCAATGCACACAGCTGCAGGAGGGAAGTGTTTGAAAGTCATTTGGCCACAGCAGAGGGAACCTCAAGAAGAGGCTGGGGTTGGTTCCAGGTGGAAATGCAGCCCAGCTGGAGTGAGGCAAACACCTAATCCATAACATCCAGCATGGCACAAATTCCTCTGCATGTGAGTGGATCAGCAGTCCCAGAGACAAGCTGCAGGAGTGAGCTGCATCTATAGCTTCTCCAGTGAGCTCCCTGAGCCTGGGCCTTACAGAGCTGTCTCTGAGGTGGCTGTGGTTCCCTCCTGAAGGCTGTCATCTCCTCTGTCTGGAAGTGGTTGGTGCTCACTGAAATGAGGCCTGCTCAGCTGCTATTTTTAGCTGCACTGTTCATTGAGGCCAGGCTTTGCTCTCACCCACGTTCCAGATTTGGCTCTCAGCAGAGCAGTTTCTTTTCTTTCTCACCCTGCCCTATCCACAGCCTTTCTCCAGTACCTCAGACCTTTAGATCTTGGTGATCTACACTGTAGCTGCTCCCCAGGAGATAAGGAATTTCAGGTAAATGGGAAAAGGAGAGAATAAGCAAGCAGCCCAAAGTCAAGTAGAGGAGGCTGGCCGCAGTGTGGCACAGGGGACCTCCTGAGGGAAGCGCTAGCCTGGTGCAGGCTTTCCTTGGCCCTCAGCCCCTTCTTTGGGGAAGCTGGGTGAGACACACTGTGCAGAGCGCCTGGCAGAACCTCTTGCATGAGATGGGCTCCCTCGTTAGCTGTGAGCTCCCTTCACGGGTGTCTGTGTGAGGAGAGGAGGCTCGTTTCGTAACCTGTCTGGGTTCCCGTTGCTAACAGGTCTCAGAGTAGAATAAACGTGGGATTTTTTAAACATCAAAAGAGGAAAGGTTTATAAGTGGTGTCCTGGACTCGACGGCCACAGCTACCACCTCTGTTGAAAGATGCATAAAGAGGGCCCTGAAAATCCACAGCAGAACGAGCCCCTAGCGCAGGCTAGGATCTGCGTCGCTGCTGCTCAAGTGAGCCAGGCCGACCCGAGCGCGGAGGGAGCCGGCGCGGCAGAGCTGCGAGTCGGCGGCCAGGGAGCCGTTCTGCAGGTGCTCCGGCCGCAAACCCCTGGCGGGGGGGGGGCGGGGAAGGACAGCGGCACAGGGGTGGAGCGCGATGCGAGGGGACGGGGCATGTGCGTGCACCCAGGCGTCAGGCTTTGCGCAGGCTGGAAGGCTGGAGCCGGGCCGCGGCCGAGGAGGAGGCCGAGGAGGCTGCGCAGGCAGCCCAGGCCGGAGCGGGCCCTGCCGCGGCCTGAGGGAGCAGCGCGGCGTCACGCGCGCGCCCCGCTCCTGTGACGCCATCAGCAGGCGCCGGCGGGGAGCGCGCGGCATGGCGGCGGCGGTGCGGCGGGGGCGGTGCCTTGCGGCTCTCCTGCGCCGCGGGGCCGGGGCCCGGCCCGGGCCGCGGCCGGTCTCAGGTGAGCTGGGCCGGCCCCGCCGCGCCACTGCGCTGCCGTGACCGGGCGGGCGGGAGCCAGCTCTGAGCCCGGCGGGCCCCGGGGACCGCAGGCCCGTGAAGGAGACGGGGGTCCTGGGGCGCGCGGCGTGAGGCGGGAGTGGGCCCTGACGGGCTGAGGCGGCAGCTAGGCACACCGTGGCTCGCCCCAGGCTACAGCACCGCCGGCCGACGCGGTCCTTCGCCTCTCCGGGACTGTTCCGTCCTTGGGGAGGTGGTGACTCCCCGGGGCCGTGTGTGCACAAGCAGTGAGGCTTCACGCGGTTGGGCCTCGCCGCAGAGCAGGCCTTCGGAGGAGAAAGGCGGGAGGTGAAGTGCCCGCTGGGACTGACCGCCAGCCGGGAAGCTGCTTGCCAGAGCCCCGCTCGCTCGGTGAACGGCAGCTGCGAGCGCCCGGTCGTCCTGCAGGGAGGAGTTTGTATTGCTCATATAGGGTGTGTCCCATGTGCAGGGTCATCGCCTGGCTCAGGGCACGTAGCTTCTTCAGGTCGTGTACTGGATTCACGTTTGTTTCCTAGCTCCTGTACGGTGTGTAGCGTGTTCGTCTCATATAGCATATCTGAATTCATCTTTTGGCTCATACGGGGTATGTAGCCTCTCATACAGGTCACGCAGCATGTCCATATTCATCTCCTGGCATGTATAGGATGTCCAGGTTCATATCCTGGCTTGTCTAGGGTGTGCAGCGTGCCCACGATTGTGTACTGGCTCATAGAGGGCTTACAACATGTTCAGGTCATAGTATGTCCGTGTTGTTGCCCTGGCTCATGCAGGTCCGGTTTTGTTTCCTGCCTCCTGTAGGGTGTACAGCATGTTCAGGTTAACCTAGTAGCGCACATAGGCTACATAGCACATCTAGGCTCTTCTCCTGGCTCATACAGGGTATATAGCATATCCGAGTTGCCGTCCTCACTCCTGTAGGCTAAACAGCATGTCCAGGTCAGCTGAGCGCTGGGGAAGGAGCAGCAGAAGTTGGCATTCCTGTTCTCTGGCCATTCCAGCTCCAGATAGCCTGACAGATGAGCCCAAAGGAATTGTGTTTCCCAGGGGTGCACTCAGGATTTCACCTAAGAGCTGAAAAGCCTGAGGGGTGAGAAATTTGGAGCCCTGAGGTCTGGTTTCCAGGCTGTGCTGTCATATTGAGGTGTGGGTCAGGAGATGTGCTCGGGAGCTGTCGGTAGCTGAAGCATGGTGAGGAGCTTCCTGCCTCTGTGAGTAGCACATCCTGTGCTCAGCGCCTCCTTATCTGTTGTCTGGCTCCTAATGGACAGATTTGGAGGCTGTCAGTGTGGTCTGTGGTTTCCCTGTGGGTTCTATGACGGAGGAAATCATGTAACAAATATGGTCACTATCAGGGTCACAGTGTTAGATTTATTCTGACACCAAGTGCCACTTGGGTCTGTCTGGGCAGTTCAGATCTTCCACCACAGAAATCCCCAGTGGCTTCTTATGTCTGTGACTGAGGAAGAAGCTGTGTGCCTCCTATGGGTTAGGTGTGCACCAGCAGAGAGAGTGTGCTTTCCCTCAAACTGTTGCCTGGGTCCATCAGGGAAAAAATGGTGAGCAGAAGCTGTGTGGAGTGGAAGTAAAGCAGGAGAGGCAGGAGGTGATTTCCCTTCACTCAGATGCAGGTGGAGATCCCTAGCTTTGGGGTAAGCCATCCTTTCCCTTCGGCTGTGCAGCTAACAGTGTTGTCTCTTGGCTCTGGCAATGCCAAAGGTGATGCACGGTTTTCTGGGGGATGTATTGGTGTGAGTCAGGAACTCTTCTGCCAGGACCTGGTACCCAGCTCAAGAGCCTTCTCCTCTAGTGAGGTCTGAGCTGGAAGCAGCTTGTTGCAAGTGTTCCTCTGTACAGGCGTGTCCTCAGGCTGACGACTGCACAGTGATCAAGCTGTTATGGTAATTTCTGCTGACCCAAATTCTCTTTGTTTTGAGCTGCCTGCTGCTTCGTGCTCGATTTCCCACCCCAAATGTCTGCCTGCCGATCAGCTTGGCTCCCAGCAGCCCTCTCCCAGGAGCGGCTGTTTTTGGTGAGGTTGCTTGGGCATCCTGAGGCATTCCGGTGCCTGGGTTGAAAGGAGTCCCTGAGACCAAGGGTCCTTGGTGTGTCCCCTGTGTTTAAGGCCATGTATGCAGAGAATCCCTTAGGATTCAGAGAGAACTGGAGAGCGGCGTGGGTGTCTGCCATCTCTTAGGGTGCAGGTGGGACTGTGATGCAGACAGGAAGCCATGTGGAGTCTGATGGAGCTCAGCATTTGATTAACCTGGTGGAAAAAGACCTGGTTTACCCCAGCACATTGGGGCAGCCAGGGCAAGAGCCATTCCTTTCTTGTCTCATGGTCTTAGGAGCCTGTTTCTTGGGCTCATAATGGGTGTCTCTCTACCCTGTTACCTCAGCGGACACTTTCTCAATGGCTTTTATGTGCTGATAACTGTGGTTTCATACCCAGAATTGCCAGGAGCCTTTCCCTGCTGGCCAGGCAAGGGCTCAGCAGGAGACAAAGAGGCTGAAGAAGCTGCAGCTTGCATTTAATGAGCCTTGTCTCTACCTGGCTGTTAATTAAAGATGATAAGACCAAACATTACACAAATCCAAAAATAACTTGTGAGTTGATGGGCAATGATTTATTGTTGTGCTTTAGAGGTAAAGAGGCTATAAACGGCTGCTCTAGAGTCAGCAAGTGCCTATGGGCTGGGGGGGTGGCCTGCTTGCTGGCTCCAGGGCCTTGCTGCCTGCAGAAGTGGCCTTAGAGATAGCACAGAGCTGCTGCTCTTGGGATTCTAGAGTCCAGGATGGAGCAAAATTCCCTCTCATTCCTGCTGTTTGGGAGGCCTGTACACAGACCGGCCCACGGGTGTGGATTCTTTAAAGCATCCCACACTGTCGACCTTAAAACAAGCATCAGATCTGTAAACACATAAATAAAGGATGTGAACCCCGGGGCTGCCTCAGGCCCTTTCTGTCTGAAGCTGGATGGGTGGACAGCCACGGGGAGGGTTCTCCACTGCTTTCTGCTCCAGCCAGCTGGGCTGCTCTCCTCGCAGGCAGGAGGCAGCTGAGGAACGCAGCCTGCGATAATGCGGCAGAACTGTTTGTGACGCAGAGAGAGTGAACAGTTATGTGTGTGGGAGGTGTTCAGATGCATTAAGAACTATTTGTGGGCTCTTTTCTTTAAGGGCAGAATGACTGAGGAGTAATTCAAGCTTCTGGCTGGTGAAGTGGATCTCGATTCAAAGCTTTTTGTGAGGAGGAGGAGGAATGAGGACTGACAGCCTCCTCGACCGGCTCTTGGGGATGAGGTGCAGGAGCCAGAAGCACTGTTAAAGCTCAGGGGTTTGTGATGTGGAGTTAGTGAGAGCCCAGCCTTATGGTCTGGAGCAGCAAGAATTGTTCTCTGAGCATGCTGGCTGTGGCACTTGCTAAGGTGGGCAGGAGGTTTGCAGAGCACTTGTGAAGGGAGTCTGAGACCTCATAAGATGAGCTGGAGGACAACGAAACATTGGTGAAAGGGCTGGGATGCTAAGTTAACTCAAGGGCTGTGACGAGGTGGAGGAGGATTCAGGATTCAGGGCTCTCCCAGAAGAAGACCTGGACTGGAGGGTTGTGGATGGCCTCTAGGGAGGTCACAGGTGTGCTGCAGGGACTCCCACCATGCAGTGGTTCTCAGTTCAGCATTTGGGTGGTTTTGTCCCCACTCATCATAAGAAAGGACACCTTGAAAATGAGCCTCTCAGAGGCCTGGGGTGTACAGTTGCCTCCTTCCCTTGTTTGATGGATCAGGCTGCAAGCAGAGTGAGCTGTGAGAAATGCCTGGGCCTGCCACTGCTTCCAGCCATTTCTGGTGCATACCCAGATTCTGCCCACTTTGCCCAGGCCAGCATAGGCACTCCTCTGCCCTGTTCTTTGTAGGGCTGGGGAAGGCTGAGTCACTGCCTGTCCCCAGCCCCACTGCATGCTCAGCTCCACAGCCTCCAGGCTCTCACTCTGGCACAGGCTATTCTTGCTGCAGCTCAGAGACCACACCAAGTAGCTGACTTTGCACAGGGCTTGGTAGTGCTGTAGGTGGTCTTTTTGTGATCAGGTTTGTGTTTCTTTCATCCTCCAACAAAGTGTTCAGCTCACCTGAGCAAAAATGGAAGGAGGAGAACTGGGAATCCCAGTCCTTGACTTGTGCCCTGTCTCTTGTTTTCCCTGTTGATGGCTTTGTTGCCATCAATGGCTTTGTGTGCTGCTTCCCCCAGAGCTCCTTTGTTGGAGGATGTAATCCCTTGCTCTGTTATCTGTGCTTGGATAGTCAAGGGCTAAATGTTTGTTGTCATAAAGTGACTGCTGAGCTGGCTGATGGGCCAAATGGGGCAAGCTGGAGTTTGATGTAAAGGAGATGGTCACTCTCGGTGGGATGAGGGTGAGCAGGAGGAGGTAGGTTTGGGTGCATAGAGGCCTGCCCGTTGATAAGTGTTAGCACAGCATCCAGAGAAGCTGTGTGTGCAGCAGAGCATTCTCCAGGAGGTTCAGGCAGCTTCTCTTGCACCAGGGTGTTGTGTTTTCACTGATGGTAATGTGGCAGTTGGTGTTTCCTGTTGTCTTCAGCTTGGCCAGGTTGCAGCAATCAATGCTGTAGACTGCCTCTTCCTCACAGACTAAATCCTTGTGAAAGCTGCTAATTGTCATCTTCTGGCTAGAATTTTAATTGAGAAGAGACACTCTAAAGCCCTTCTTGTGCAGTGAAGGCAGTGCCAGTGGGAAATGGTGGGTGTTTGCTTGTGAGGGAACTTCAGTCTTGCTGGGACAGTGTAATTCCCCATGGGATTACTCAGGTGGAACCTTTTAAGAGTGCTCCTGCTGCTGATACTTGGGATTTATGCTGAAATACCTTCAATTGTGTCTTCTAGCAAAAGGAGCAGCATGTCTCCAAAGACAAACACTGCATCATGGGTGCCTCTGGTACAATGTTCCTGCCAGCAGTGTTCCTGCTGTCCGGATGTACAGCACACAGACAGCAGAGAGCAAGGATGAGGAGCCCCTGCACACCATCATCAGCAACACGGAGAATGTCCAAGGTCAGCACGGACTCACACGTCTTGTGGGAGCACTCTTGGAGCACAGGCAGATGGGGGATAAGATCTGGGTGCTGATGTGCCTTGACTGGGAGGGTGAGCCCTCTTCAGTGGTGTTTCTGGAGGAGAAACAGCTCTTGGTCATCACATCCTTGCTGGAAGGCTACAGTTGGAGTCTTTATTGCACCACCACCTCCCCGGAACTGGGAGGTGTCAATCAAAATGGCCTTTACTGAAAAAGGAGGCCATCAGAACTGCAGGCAGATGTTGCACCTGTGGGCTTGCCCTGGCAATTGATGCTCATGCATATATGCAGAGGCTCCACGGGCACTAGAATTGCTTTAAAAGAGACATTTTGTCCCAAGTCATCGCTGTGGATCCTGAAGGTCTAATGAGAATCCTGGTGTCAGTGTTTTAGGGGGAATGAACTGCTTTGCACATCTCCACAGAGAGGTGCTTTAAAGCAAAGGTACATGAGCTATCTGAGCACAGAAACAGCATCTTAACTCCATGCTCCTGTGGCTTTTCAGGCAGGTACTTCTGAAGCTGCCAGGCTGTGCAGCCCCCAGTAGGGTTGATGCACTGGTGCTGTCGCATCCCAGCTTTGCCCTGGCACTGGGGAATGTAGCAGCAAGGCATGGAAGAGGGGGTGTCTGAGCCTTAGCTTTCCCATGTAACTTCAGGGTTCTCTAATGCTTCTAGCAGGAGAAATGCCTGGGTTTAAAAGGCCAAGGATTGTCCTTCAGCTGAGGTGTTTTGTAGTGTTTATGAGGAAAACTTTCTGGGCACAGGTACTTACAGATAGACTTCCCCTCCTGGGAAGCTGAAGTACATGGTGAGACTGTAGTTTTGTCTTCATTCCCAGGAGGAGCCTGGTGAAGTGCCTTACAGGTGTGTTTGTGATTTTATTCTAGGTGCAGCCTCTAAACATGAGTTTCAGGCTGAAACAAAGAAACTACTGGACATCGTTGCCCGTTCCTTGTACTCAGAGAAGGAGGTGAGGCACCCACTGCTTGCTGGTGGATTTTCTGTTGGCAAAGCCCTGTCTCTGCCAGGGGGCACATCCAAAATTGTAGAGCTGGAAGAATTCCTGCTCAGTTTCCCAGCCAGTCCTGTACTGCTCAGGTCATGCTTTCTTGAATGACCTTTTCTGAAGACACCTTGAAAATGTTTTCAGAAGATGTTGTAGGTGTGGCCAGTTGGCTCTTTGAGCCTCAGAGCCTCCCGAGTTCAGACCAATTGTTCTGCTGGCAGATAATGGGCAGCACAGTTCTTTTTGTGGTGAGCTTGGAATTCAGCTGTGAGTAAGCAATGAGTTCCCAGGTCTGTGGGGTGCTGTGCTGTGGTCAAGGCCGGGCTGCAGTGTCAGGTTGTGTCTCATCCCCAGGTGTTTATCCGGGAGCTGATCTCCAACGGCAGTGATGCGCTGGAGAAGCTTCGGCATCGGCTGATGGCGGAAGGGAAGGCCCTGCCTGAGATGGAGATCCATCTGCAGACAGACAGTGGAAAGAGGACCATCACTATCCAGGTACTTTCTTTGGTACCAGGACAGCCTGGTTTCCTGCTGCTCCCATCACTGGCCTGTGTCCTGTGAAGCATCAGTGGCAGTTGAGTGGCAGCACAGCCCCATGGATTCCCAGGCCCGCCTAAGAAGGGTTCTGTCCTCAGCTGGACTGTGTTTCTTGACACTGTAATGTCAGGATTTGATGAGAAACCACTGATTGGTCTGCTCCCATTTCTCCCCATAGGAAAATTTGCTGTTCCTTCCTGCCCTATTAGGAACTACCAGTTGATTTGCTTCCAGCACTTTGGTGCACTTCCCAGGGCATGTGCATTTCTCACTAGGGAAAAAAGTTGGGAGTCTGATTTCATCCTGACCTTTGGGGAGGATTTCCCTCACCTCCTTAAGTCTTAGGTGTTACATGGTATCTCACAGATCTTACCCTCTCATCTCAGGCTGAGAGATGCTGAGGTGGTGAGATGAACCTCCCATTGCTTATTGTCTCTATCTCCTGCTCCAGGAGAGACCAAGTCCAGATGATACTGAAACTCAGTCCTAGCACACAGGTGGGACTGTAGGTTGTGGCAGTACCATAGCATTTATCTGTCTTCCTTTCTGCAGCCCTGGTTTTGATTGTTCCCTACTGGTGACAAAGTGCTTACTTAGGAGGAGGTGAGGGTTCAATTGAAGTATGCTTGCCTCAGTGTAGGGAGGGAGGGTGGAGCTGGACCTTCTCCATACCTTGATTGCTCTTGTCCATGGCTGTTGTCCGGGGTGGAAAGCTGAGGCTGTTTTGGTCTTTTCTTGGTAAAGTTCTTAATGCCCAGAAGGCTCATCAGTGCCCTTCCTCATGGACCAGTGTCAGCCATGAGAGTCTAGTTGAGGACTGTTCCCAGAAGAGCAAAGAATGAGGCAGAGAGCAGCAGCATGTGAGTGAAGGCCAGCCATGGCAGGTTCAGGGGAGCTGTGGCACAGACAAAGCACACAAGCTGCTATTTTTCCACGTGGGACAAAAGCACTGGCAGTTAGAGGCTGCTCAGATATTTTATACTTGTGTTCCTCTGCAGAATGAGCAGCTGTGGTTGCCATGGGGAAGTTAGCAATTGTCAGTGGGCAACACAATCATCAGCCCAGCAACTCTCAAACTGTCATGTGGAGGCTTTGCTATTCCTATCTCACCTGACTGGTGCATTTTTTGACTGCTGTATAACACCAGTTCTTTAATGAGCTCTTGCTTCACCCCAAGTCTGTTGCCATCCCCATCTTCCTCTTGTCTCTCCCTTTTGCTGTCCTAGTGGACACTCAGCCTCTGAACCCATCAAGACATTCTTAGAACTCGTGCCCTGCAACCGTGGAAGCTGTTCCCTGCCTTGGCAGTTTGGGTCAGGGACCCATTTGCTCGCCTTGCAGATAGGGTGCATTTGATGTCACACCCAATTAGCCATGTGAAGGATTTGTCTTTTTATAACTCCCTACCTGACTGCCTGCACATCCCTAATGCAACTAAATGAGTCTTAACTAGGAAGCTTTTAACTGCAGCAATGCTGGGCTCTCGGAGGGGAGAGAGCAGCACTTCTCCAATCTCCTCTAAGAGGTTTGTCTTCTCAGTAGTGCCTAAAGCTCCTTACCTCCAGTGAAGGGTTTATTTATAACCTCTTGAAGAAACACTGTGTGTAATGATTACTTTGAACAAGGCTCATTCAGAACACCTCCCTACCTTTATGGGATGCCAAGGTGCACAAAAACCTGCCTGCAGTGATTGAGACAGAGATGAATCCTTCCCTTCCTCGCTGTTTTGTTTTCCATACCCACTAGGACCTGCCAGAACAGAAGTGGCAGCTCCCTCCTGTGTGATCTATGGAGGTCCCATTGTCTTACTCTGATCTGGGTGCTTTGGCTGCTCTTGGCCCCTGGATCTGCTAGATCTTTCCCTTCCCTTTCCAAGCCCTGTAGCACCTCTTTGTGTCTCACCAGCTGAGAAAAGGCAGGTTTGTTACAGGCTGTTCCTGGGAAGGATTATCCAGCTCTGGTAAAAGACTACATCCATCTCTGATAAGCAGCTGCAGTTCTGCTTGCCTCTTTGCCAGGGCTGGATTTCAGTCAGAGGCAAAGCAGGACCCAGAATCCTAAGACAAAGTCCTCCTTCAGGGATATCCTACCTAGGCATTGCCAGGTGCTGTCTCTGCTGAGAGGGGAATGCTCATTGTCTAGTCCTCTGGATTACACCACCTCAGGTCCTTCACCAAGGCCTTGTTGTCTTAGCAAATTGCAGCATTTCCTCCAGCCCTCTGAAAACCGCCTGCTTGTGTTTCTGGGGCAGCTCCATCTGCTAGCAGCCACAGCCTGCAAGGTCAGACCTCTTAAGAAATCCACTTGACAGCGTCAGGGCTGTGTTTGCAGCGAGGACGGATCTGCAGAGCTCTGCAGTTCTGCATGACAACGCTTCACAGACAGACCCTCTGATGTGGGGAATGAGAAACCCTTACAGACCCCAAAGCCCTGGGACAGCTGAGATCTCCTTCAACACCTGCCTGAGGCTTCTGTGACACGCTTGGCTGTGGTGCTTGGCTGTAGTGCTTGGCTGTGGTGCCGCTGCACAGCTCTGCCGTACTGCGGTGTCTGCTGGCAGCCCTGCTTGTGTGTGAGCTTGGAGCTGGAGCTCTGCTCATTGCTGGTGCCTCATTTTGGGCTGGGACAGTGCTAGTGTTAAGAGGAAATTGTTTGGAATGTTTACAGAGCTAATAGCTGCTGCTGGTGGTGTGGCTGCTGTTTTAACGTGCAGAAGCAGTGTCATTGCTGCCAGGGCTTGGGCTGTTCAGTTCTCTTTGTTGGGCTTTTCATCTTACCACCACAGTCATCCAAAATCAGTGTCTGTGAAGCCACAAAACAACCAGTTTGCTGTGTTTGGGAGGAGTTAAAATTACTGCAAGCACCACTCCTCCCTGCAACAGCTCCCTGTATCACTGAGCAGATCTCTGCTGGCTTGCCAGTTAGGAACAGTCTGCAGCAAAGACTGGGCTGTCCTGAGGCTCCAGGAGGAGCCAAGATGTTTGTGTTCTAGCAGTTCAGTGCAGGTGCACCCACAGGTCCAGCAAAGCTTGGTGCAGGGAGGGAGCAGCAGGTCCGCTCCATGCTGGGTTGTGTCCCAGCAGCCACCCTGTACACCCAGGCTGCAGTAGAGAGAAGGGTTGTGTCTTTTGCTATGTGCAGTACTGCAGCATCCCTCTGCCACTTAGGCTTGAGGAAGCAGGAGCTGGTCAGTAGTGCAGGCTGAGGTGGAGGAGCTGGCTGCACTTGAAGAAGCCTTGGGTGGAATGAAGCTTGCAGAAACGTGGCACTGATTTCAGGGGTGGGTTAGAGCTTCCAGTAGTTGCATCACCTTTTATGCCAGGGGAACCAGAAATACCAACTCATCTCAAATAACCTGCAGCCAAGGAAAGGAAGTGAGGAATCTGTTCTTCCTCTTCATGCCAGATTAGGAGCATGTCCCATCTGAGAATGGGAAATTCCAAGGGGGTAACAGCAAGCACTCTTCTGAACAGCAGATTTTTAACCTGGATGGGTGGAAGCCACTCTAGCAGTGTGTCTTGAAAATAACTTCAACACATGCTACTGGAAAGGAAAGCTCAGGCTCTCTGCTTTGGACACCTTCCATGTAGGAGGCCAAGATTACCTTGAGTCTGTATGCATCAGTTTTATTTCTGTTGTGCTGCCTTCTGTTGGTTGCTGCTGCAGATGTTTTATTGGTTCTAAACCAGAATGCTGCTCCAGTGCAGCTGCCATCCTGGTCTTGTGAATTTTAAATCTCTTTAAGCAAGGTATTTAAATAACAGGAGGGGAGCACTTGCTAATCAGGCATTTTGGGATACGACTGAAATGCATGGCCTTATTTCTGATGTAGTCAGTGCTCTGCTGGTGCCCCGTTGAGGTTTTGCACTGAGGTGTTTCAAGTGTTTGTTTTGCAACAAAAGCCAAATGAAAGGCAGAATAGCTCAGACATGTCCTAACTGCAGCACTCTTTCTGATGTAGCATGGCAAAGGCAGCGGTTAATGGTTACTTAATGGATTGTTTGGCTCTGCAGTACCTTAAATTGGACTCTGGTAATGAGCCAAGGATGTTGTGTTACCTTGATTTTTGTTTACCAGCTAAATTAAGCAATCAGTTAATTGAAACTAGCTTTGTTGTTGTAGTAACTTGCAGGGTTTTTTCTGCCTCACCAAAAGGTGTGGTGTGAATAGCAGAGCTGAGGACCGAGAGTGATCATGGGGCTGGAGGTGTTACCCCTCTGTCAAGGAATCCAGAGGTCCTCAAGGCTGTGGAGCAAACAGAGAGCCCCGGGGTGCTGCGTGCCCAGCAGTTTTCCAGCCATGGTTGCAACGGAGCAGTCTCAGTTTGCAAGTGTCAATGCACAAAGTGCAGAGACAGCATGAAGGTCCCATGAGGTTCAACAGCAGGTTTTGTGTCTTGGAAGTCTCCACACACAAAAGATGCTCAGCTCTTCTCTCTTCAGGGTAAATCTTGCTTCATGTAAACCTGAAGGTCAACAAGAGTGGCCATAGAGCTCCTCACAGTCCCTCAGCAGAGGAGGTGATGGTCTGTAGGCTGTTGTGTCGGCCTGCTGAGGGACAGGCCTGTAGAGGGGGTGGGTCGGGAGAGGCTGTTTACTCTGCACCCTGAGAAGTCCCTGCAGGAAATTCAGTCAGGTGTGTAGGTTGTTGTTCTGCTGAGAAACAGAAGGGCTTCTGTAATTAACTTTCAGCTAATGAAGTGTCAGTGCACTGAACTCTGTTTCATGTTATACAGTGGCTGGTTTCTCAGCGCTCTGGAGTAGCATTTGGCACTTTGAAGTCTGAACAGATCCCTCAAGTAATTTGTGAAGGCCTGTGTACAATTTGCTTGGTGTGTTTATGAATAGCTCTGCTGTGGTTGGTTTCAGCCTGATAAAACTTTTCTTGAAAACTGAAGGGGGGCCTGAAACTGCAGGGGAAGAAGAGCTGTAATGGTGGCGGAGGAGCAATGGCAGTCCTTGCATTTACGCTGCCTGGTGGCAGGCAGAAGGTGTTGGCAGGGGGTTGCATGATGGCATGGTGGCTCCTGGAGACACCTGGAAGCCCAGCGGCGAGCGATGCGAGAAGGGCAGCGAAGCGGTGCCAGCTCCTTCCTTGGATCCCACAGAGCTGTAGTGCTGCCGGCGCTTGTCAGCCCAGCCCGAGGCAGGTTCGCTTGCTCCCGTGGGCTCCCATGGCTGAAGAGGGCCGGCTCTGCGGAAGCCAAGCTCGTGTCTCCCCAGTGCCAGCACTTCATTTCCCGGTTCCCCGCTGCAGCACCACCTGGTGCAGGGAGCTCGCAGCGCAGCGCCCAGGCTGGCCGCAGCAAAGGCGCTGGCGGCAGTCAACAGCCGTTCAAATGGCCGTGGCGTGTCCGTCTCATCCGCCCAGGTGCTTCCCTGCTCTGGGAAACCTCTGCCTCGCCAGGAGCCTCAGCTGGCCACCTCAGAGGACACTTTCCCTTCCCCTGATAGCGTCCCAGTGCTGCTGGGAAGCAGCTTTCTGAGCCTGCTGTCTTTGTTCTTGGATTCCCCCTCGTCAAACCAGTCTGCAGGAGCTGCCCTGAGGCGTTTTGCACTAAGTTTGGCAGGGCACGTGGAATTCCATAGCCAAACAAATTCGAGGGGTAGGGATATTTAAACTGTTTCTTACCATAGTGGAATTTGGGAATGATATGCTGTGCTATAAATAGGAGCGGATCAGAGGAGTTAGGAGTTCTGCTCAGGGTCTGGCATGAACAAAACCTGAACCAGATGCTGAAAACTTCTCTTACTGGCTTTTTCTTCCCTGGGGGAAGGGACCATGTCAGATTCCTGAGACTCTGCCATACCCTGTTTGTTATTCCTGGCTTTTCATCTCCTGCTGTCGAGATCTTACTGGGCATCATCCCTCTTTTCAGCCAAGCTGCCTGACTGGCCTTACCACGTTTAATGAGGGGAAAGGTGTTGCTGTACTGTGACTCATGGGGGTGCAGAATAAATGTCTTACTCACATGACACCTCACTCAGTAACCTCTCAAGTTGACCACAGTTTGATCCTTCAGTTGAGTTAAATGCTGTATTAAAAAATAACTACTGACATTAAGTAAATAAGCCCAGTAAATGCTCCACGTAGGTGGAAGAGGCGTGCTGTGCCCCAAGTCACTCTGGCATCTTGCCTCTGAGCCATCTAGCAGCAGCCGGTTCTGCTCCAGCTTGCTTTGCTGACTCCTGCAAGCCAAATTCCAGTCCTGCTTTAACAGCACTTGGGGATCTGCTGGCTACTCTCAGCTGTGATAACCTTGCTCACAGATAAAGCAGTGGAGGTACCTCCTCGCCTGAACAAGCATCACCTTACCTGCTGCCTTACAGAGTGGTGTAGAGAACTTGTAAAGGTGACTTCTCAGGTTGTGTCCATCAGGTAGAGAAGCTGCTGGGATTTGAGAAAGGATATGGCACTTGGTTTTCAAAGTGGCATCCTGAAGGACATCAACCTTGTGCAAACACCACAGGACATCAGTCCAAGTGCCAGGTGCTGCACTTCGGCTACAACAAGCCCATGCAGTGCTACAGGCTGGGGTCGGAGTGGCTGGAGAGCTGCCAAACAGAAAGGGACCTGGGGGTGCTGATTGACAGCTGCCTGAACATGAGCCAGCAGTGTGCCCAGGTGGCCAAGAAGGCCAACGGCATCCAGGCTTGCATCAAGAATAGGGGAAGGGAAGTCATTGTGCCCCTGTACTCAGCACTGGTTAGGCCACACCTTGAGTCCTGTGTCCATTTCTGGGCTCCTCAGTTTGAGAAGGACATTGAGACTCTTGAATGTGTCCAGAGAAGGGCAACGAGGCTGGGGAGAGGCCTTGAACACAAGCCCTACGAGGAGAGGCTGAGGGAGCTGGGGTTCCTTAGCCTGGAGCAGAGGAGGCTCAGGGGAGACCTTATTGCTGTCTACAGCTACCTGAAGAGAGGTTGTAGCCAGGTGGGGGTTGGTCTCTTCTCCCAGGCAACCAGCACCAGAACAAGAGGACACAGTCTCAAGCTGTGCCAGGGGAGGTTTAGGCTGGAGGTGAGGAGAAAGTTCTTCACAGAGAGAGTTGTTGGCTGTTGGAATGTGCTGCCCAGGGAGGTGGTGGAGTCACCGTCCCTGGAGGTGTTCAAGAGGGGTTTGGATGTGGCACTTGGTGCCATGGTTTAGCAGTCCTGAGGTGTTGGGTGACAGGTTGGACTTGATGATCTTTGAGGTCTCTTCCAACCTTATTGATTCTATGAACCTGCCTGCTGCCTCTGTGGAAGAAGTGTGTGGAGCAAATCTGAAACTACATTGGACTGCAGAGATTTTTACTGGGGTCCTGTCACTCTCACAGTGAAAAAGTTTTTCCTCATGTTCATGTGGAAACTCCTATGCTTCAGCTTGCACCTGTTGTCCTGTCATGGAACATCACTGAGAAGAGCCTGGCTGCTCTGCTGATGTTTCAGTTACAATTGCTGTTTCTTTTCAGGACACAGGCATTGGGATGACCCAGGAGGAGCTGGTTTCTAACCTCGGTACCATTGCTCGATCAGGCTCAAAGGTAAATCAGGATGAAGCATCCCCTCTTCCCCATTTTGTTCTCCCAGTAATTTCTTCTCTTTTGTCTTCCCTTGGCCCCCAGCCCAGCTGTGAAATTACACCCCTCTTGGAAGGTGAAACCTACCCGTGGAGCCTTCCAGCTCTTAATGGTCTCTGCTGAGTGCTGTGGGAGGCCTGTGGAGGCCAGGCAGTGCTAAAGGGTCCTGTGTGTAATGCTTCTGTGCCTCTCTCCTTCCTCCCCAGGCCATCCTTATGGAGTGCACATGCTCACTCTGTGTCCAGGAGGGCAGCAACTGTGTCCTCATGCTGGCCAGTTTTGTATAGATGTACCTGATTGCTGTCTCTGATCTCTGGAAGGTTTTGTGCTCCTGATTCTCTGAGCCATCTCTCATTTTCCATTGCTGCTAGTAGCACTGAGCATTTCCTAAGCAATGCTCCCCTTTTCCAGAGGTGTTGTTCCCTGTGGGAGAAACCCTATTTCTTGGGCATTATCCTTGGAACACTGATGCAGAGGTGTGGGATGAGGGTGCTGGGCTGCCAGGCTGCAGTATCTGGTGTAGGGCTGCATCAGTGCCTGAGGAGCAGACCTAGAGCACCCAGTGGTACCTGAAGCCTCTGTGTGCTGTTTTACCCTAGAATCATTGAATGTTTGGGTTGGAAGGGACCTGTAAAGATCATCCAGTGTCTCCTCTTTTTTTCCTCCAGGCTTTTCTAGATGCTTTGCAGAGCCAAGCTGAAGCCAGTAGTAAAATCATTGGCCAGTTTGGAGTGGGTTTCTACTCTGCCTTCATGGTGGCTGATAAAGTGGAGGTGTTCTCACAGTCTGCAGAGCCAGGGAGCCCAGGCTACCACTGGTCTTCAGACGGGTAAGGCTGCAGAGTGGGATGGAAATGGGCTGTGTCCAGACCAGGCCTGGACTGAAAGCTGTGTAGAACACACAGGGTGTGTGTGGTCTTTCACAACCAGGCTTACTAGTTTAGATCCTGCTGAGATTATCCACAGTAGCAGCTCCTGGCCAAGTGTGCCGAGGTGAAAACCACAGGGACAAACTTGCTTTGTCTGAATAGGTGTGCCACGGACAAAGAGAGTACCTGCCATTCCTGTTCCTTTCTCAGTGGCAGACGGTCACCTCCAGCAGTGCCCCAGACTGGAGAGGCAGATTTCATCTCTTTGGTCTAGTTGTCACCTGGGTTTTGGCTCGAGGGCACCCACAGCAGGCAGCGCTGTGCAATGGCTCTGTAGGCGCATGTCTGTATCGGTTGGTCTGTGTGCTCATCCCTTGCCTTTCACTTGGTTACAAACATCTGTGATGGCCAAGCTGTGGACTGCTGAACCATGTTAAAATTGGAGCTTCTGGGATTGACAAGCCCTGCACCCCCTTACAGTCTCCAAGGAATAAAGAATTTACAGAGCTGTTTAAATTCTGGAAATAATCTCTTGTAAGTGAGGCATCAGGCTGCCTTGGGCTGCAGTCAAGCTGCTGTGCACTGCAGTTTGCACTGCTGGACACTTTGGAGGCTTGTCTGTCATCTCCCAGTGTTTGATCCTCATCTGGCATTTACTTAGCAGGGGGTAGGACTGGTCATCCAGAACAGGCTGTCTTCAGCAGAGCACAGCTGCTCTTCATCACAACCTGCATACTCCAGTGAAGAGCTGAGAGAGGACCCTCAAACAAGTCAGAGCTGTCTGGAAGAAGGCAGGAGCCTGGGTGTTGCAGCCACTGTAGGAAATGGAGAGGAGCTGAAGGCAGGGCTCACCCAGCTTGAAGGTTGTTTGAAGGTTCCTTTTTGCTAGAGGCTGCTGGTGGCTTTGCAGAGCAGCGTGTCCTGGGGCTGAAGTCTCTGTGTTGAAAACAGACACATGCTTTGGGGATGCTTCTCAGAGGTACCAAGAGCACTCAGGATTTTTTGCCTTTGCCTCCTGGCACCAAAGTCTTGTGTGTGCTCTCAGATTAACAAAACATTTTTGTGTCTCGACACGGATGCGTGTGAGACGCAGGCTGACACAGGGTCTGTTTCTAATCCCAGTTCAGGAATATTTGAGATTGCAGAAGCTTCTGGTGTCAGAACTGGGACTAAGATTATTATACATCTCAAAGAAGACTGCAAAGAGTTTGCAAATGAAGATCGAGTCAAGGGTGAGTGGAGGAGGGAGGTGCTGAGGGGCTGTGTGACGTCTGTTGGTGCCTGGTGAGTGGGAGGTGAATTTACAGCCTCTCTCTGCTCAGCACCTTTCACCTGCTGTTACCGAGGAGATTCTCGCTGTGCTGTTTGCACAAACGTGACTCTTCTGTGTCTCCTTTCCATTCCAGAGGTGGTGACAAAATACAGCAACTTCATCAGCTTCCCACTGTACCTCAATGGGAGAAGAATTAACACCTTGCAGGTGAGCAGGAGGGTCACAGGCAGGTCACTCACTGAGGTGAACTGCTGTAACCCTCCACTGGAGGTAGGAAAGAGCATCAAGCTGAAATCAGGGAAGGATTGTCCAGGGTATCACAGACTCTGTAGTGATCAAGTAATTGGAGCAATCCAGCAGAAGTCATGCCTGGAGCTGTTTGTGTACATATTGGAGAGAATTCTTGCAGATTAGCAAAGCCATTTTTATTTGTAGTTCTCTTCATCAGAGTTACTATTTCACTGCTTTGTAATGCTTATTGTAACCTTCTGTGCCATATTGGTGATGTGGGGACTGCCCATGTCACTGGTGTGCCAACACCTCTTGCTGCAGTTCTTTCTAGGCTTAGGCACTGGGTAGCCAGTGTCAGTGAATGGTTGGGTTTCTGTGGGTGGCTCAGCTCACACCCTGGTTTTCTTCACAGCCCTTAGCCAAGCACTGCCTGATACAAGTGTTTTCTGGCCACTACAAATTATATTGGACATAAGGAAGAAGTTCTTTGCTATGAAGGTGGTGAGACACCAGAACAGGCTGCCCAGAGCAGTTGTGGAGGCCTCATCCCTGGAAGTGTTCAAGGCCAAGCTGGATGAGGCTTTGAGTAACCTGGTCTCATGGAAGGTGTTCCCTGCCCGTGGCAGGGGATTGGAGCTAGGTGATCCATGAGGTCCTTTCCAACTCAAGCTGTTCTATGATATTGCAGCCAAATCCATTGTAGTCAGTTGTTCTTGGCCCAATTGCAGGAATCATGTAGGTGAAATTAATAATCTCTAAACCAAAAATCTTTGAATCACTTTCCTACAGCATCTCCTTTTCTGGTTGTTTAAATGTTCCTCACCTAAGAGAGCAGGTAGAGAGTGTGTGTGGCTTTTTCTTTCCTGGAATGTGGCACTGAATGCACAGACTTCCCAGACTGTGCTTAAATATCTTATCATGTTAATTTATCTAAGGTTCTGTAATTGGCGTTGCTAGTTACTGATTTGGATTCCTGTGTAATTTTCTTTCTGTTCCAAAGGCTTTCCAGCTGTTTCCTTTCAACTGCAAAACCAAGACTAGATTTAGAGAGCTCTTTGCTTTTTTTTACCTGACAATAAAACAGACTCCCTAGAGAAGAGCAGTACTAGAGCAGGGGGTGAAATTCCCCTAATAGAGCCATGTACTTTTATCTTCCTATCAGAAAGTCTCTTTTCCCTTAGGATACAGCAGCAGCTTTGTTCTCATTATGCTTCTGTTTCAGGCCTTTTTGTTATCCAGGATCTGGGTTTTGTGTTTTTTTCCACACATCAACATCAGCTCACTGTAAACAGATCTGTAGCTGGTTCCCTGGTGTGGATTTTCCTGTATAAGCTCTTGAATGCTTGCCATGGAGCTGCCAGTGTGGAGTTAGAGGCTTCTCTGGTCTAACAGTGATAACTGTTAATCTCTGGGAAAGCAACACCTCACCTAACAACAGCTGCTGTAAAGCACCTTAGCACCCAGTTGAGTCCATAATCCTCCCTGTGATCCTGCAAACCCTCCAGGACACTTCAGTGTGCTGGAAATGTTATGAAGCCACTTGTGGAACAAGGCTTTGAGGCAGAAGAAGCTTTAAGGAGCATGGCAGGGCTGCCAGAACACTGAATCCCTTGGACTCTGGTAGGTGGAGCGTAGGCTAAATGTTTGTATTGCCCCAGTAATCACTCCTGTCACTCAAGTGGTGAAGAGTGGCAGTGAGTGTAGTGAGTTTCACCTGGCTGGAAACAGGAGATTCTTAGTTGAGTCCCAGTGTGTTTTAGAGGGTAGAAACTCCCAAGTCTTTGCTAGATGCTGCTTTTTTGCTGAGGTACTGAAAACTGAAATGTGATGTGAGTATGGGCTGAACACTCCAGGAAGCACAGGGATTTAGAGCAGCAGCAGGTAGGAAGCATGGCCAGAGGAGGGGACCTGGTCTGGAGCTTGTGACTTGCAATTCACATCTTGATGTGTGAAATGGTACTGCTGGAGCACTTCTGACCCTGCAGCAGGCAGAGTCAGGCAGAGTGCTTCACAAAACATTTCCTGAGCTCCAGAGTACATCAGTAGAAAACAGGCAACCCAGGAGTGCTTCACAAGCACTCAGCTGACCTTATGGTGGGATGGTGACCTCCAGCAGAGAGGCAGGGTGGCTGCAACAAACCCACTGAAATTTTCACTTTCCCTTGGGTTGCTGGTCAGGCCTTGAGATAATTGACCAGCACTGCTAGTCAGCTGAGCTGTAGTAACTGTCCAGGATGCTGTTGGCCAGTAGCAAGTGTGAGGCAATGGAGGTTAGCCAAAATCCCTTTTGGTTTGGGCTAAACAGAGCTGCCATATCCATGTTTCAGGGCAAGAGTACCCCTAGCAGAGGTGACCCGAGTTCAGGTGAGGGGCAGTGATTTGTCAGTCTGTGATAATGTGCCCGAGCCCACCCTGCTGTGCAGGGGAGCCTGCAGCTTTGAAAGCTCAGATTTCGTTGGTCCAACATCCTGGAGGGAAAGCGTAACTCTGAAAGAAGAGCCCTGCTCTGAGGCTGCAGGTCTCGAGAGGTGAAGGGAACTCATCTCCCTGCTCCTCCACAGGCACTCTGGATGCTGGACCCCAAGGACATCAGCGAGTGGCAGCACGAGGAGTTCTACCGCTTCATCGCGCAGGCGTACGACAAGCCCCGCTACGTCCTGCACTACAAGGCTGATGCTCCCCTCAACATCCGCAGCATCTTCTACGTGCCTGAGCAGGTACCTGCCCTTCTGCCCGGGGAACAGGGGGACATCTACCTGGCTGCTCTGACAAGGAGAGAATAGGGGAAGGAGGAAAGGATGGGCAAGGAGGAATATCTAGTGTGGCATCACTGTTGAGGCTGCACCTTGAATGCTGGGTTCAGTCATGGGCCACTCACTCCAAGATGGATGTTGAGAGGCTGGAGTGGACCCAGGGAAGGTCAATGAAGCTGGTGAAGGGTCTGGAGAAGAGGTGTGGTGAGAAGCAGCTGAGGGAAATGGGGTTGTTGAACCCGGAGAAAAGAAGGCCAAGGGGAGACCTTTTGGCTCTACAACTCACCAAAAGGAGGCTGGAGACAGGTGGAGTTTGGTCTTTTCTCTCAGATAATAAGCAACAGGATAAGAAGCAGCAGCCTCAGGTTGTGCCAGGAGAGGTTTATGTTGGACATGAAGAATAATTTCTTCCCCAAAAGGGTTGCTAAGGCCTGGCCCAGGCTCCCTGTCCCTGGAGGGGTTTCAAAGCCGTGTAGCTGCAGTGCTGAGGGCCATGGTTTAGTGGTGACCTGGCAGTGCTGGGTGAATGGTTGGACTCAATGATCTTAAAGGTCTCTCCCAATCAAAATGATCCCATGATTCTGTAATTCTATCTCTGCAGTGGGCTGGGTGCCACAGAATATTGTGGGGGCACTGAGTCACTACAGGAATGGGCTCAGGGAAGTCCTTAGAGAAGACAGCCAAGATTTCTGCCCTTGTTGGGTATAACATTGGTGGGGAAGACCACAGTGTGACCTGGTCAGCTGGTGCAGCCATAGAGATACTGCAGCACAGTGTACAGCTGGGCAGGCTGCGCAGTGCTGGCGTTACCTTCTGTCTCTTGGTCCTGCAGAAGCCATCCATGTTCGACATCAGCAGGGAGCTGGGCTCCAGCGTTGCCCTCTACAGCCGCAAAATTCTCATCCAAACCAAAGCTGCAGACATCCTGCCCAAATGGCTGCGCTTTCTGAGAGGTGGGGGCTGGCAACAGGCGTGCCCGTGGCCTCCACAGGGAGCGAGGCCAGGGGCTGCCTTCCTCAGCCTGGCACTTGTGTTTGCCTTGCCGCTCAAGGCTTGTTTTGTGTTCCAGGTGTTGTGGACAGTGAGGATATACCCCTGAACCTCAGCAGGGAGCTGCTGCAGGAGAGTGCCCTTATCAGGTAAGCAAGAGGTGGATCCTGTGGACTGCTGAAGGTCTTTTGGCTTCTTGCTGGCTGTGATGGGTTGAGGCAGCCCCCTCCCCACCACGGGCAAAATAAAACAACTCAGACAAACGGATTGCAAAAGTGATGGAAAGTTTAAAGGAAAAGCAGTGAATCTTTACAGAAAGCCAAAAGCAGAGTGACAAAAGAAATCCCAAAACAGTCCCAAGAAGATCCCATCCCCACCTGGGGGTACATCTAAGACCCCCAGGGCTCCTTCTTCCCCCTCCCCACTGCTAGGCTAGTCTCAGCTGGCCAGATCTGAGACTGCCCATCCCCCGTGGCCTTGGGCCTAGCCAGGCCCATGGCCGGGAGACAACATCTCCCCCATTACCGGGTGACGGCGAGGAAGAAAGAGGAGATACTTAGGCCTCACACTGGATCTTATAGTGGTGCAGAGAATTCTGGTAGAAATACCCAATTTCCTGTGTCCACCCACTGGGCTGGACCTCTGGACACAGGAAGCAGGGGGCACCCAGCCCAAACTGCAACACTGGCTGAAGAAGGACATTAGAGGGGGGTGTGTGGGACTTGGCATGTAAGTTGCAGCGTTTCCATCTTTGAGGGTTTCTGTGGTCTGCAAAGTGAGTTGTTTCACAGCCATGCTGGTCACATCTCAAGACATGGTAGCAGTGTCCTGTGTCGCACTGTCTGCTGCCACCTGCTCAGCCCACATGCCCCTCATGTCCTGTGCTGCTTTTGGTATCTGGTCTACAGCAGCAACAGTGGATTTGCTATTGAAAGTGTCTTGTCTGAACCAAGTGGTTTGGGAAACAAAACCAGACAGTAAAAAATAAATGCTGGGAAGCTGAAGCAATGGAGCTGACTGTCAGCAAGGCAATCTCCTCCAAGAACTTCCTAGATCTGGCTTTTTCTGTTTTGTCCTTCATGTCCCTTCTCAAACATCTGCCACTGTTGGAACTTGAAGGAAGTGTAAGAGCAGGCTCTTGTTTCTTCAGCAGTGACACTGGGAACTTGTTAGGTTTGATGGCTAACTCTATTCTGCAGCTGGTGAAATGCCTCTACCTTCACTAGAGTCACCAAATTAACACTGTCACTTCATGGTGAATTTTCAGGCCTTCAGAAAGGATTCCTCCGAGAGTCACCCTTTTATAGTTCTTTTTTCACATGTCTGTGTGGGAGCAAGGTAGATGCCCTCTGCACAGTCAGTTATGTACTGCAGCATCACTGAGGGAGGAGTTGCTCAAGACTGGAGCTTCAGCAGGACAGGTGTACCTCAACTCTAGCTGTCTCTCCAGCTCAAGAGCTGCTCTTCAATGAGATACAAAGATATAGAGCAGAGAGGGGACAGTGGATCACTTCCTTCTTTGTCCTCGTGTTTGCACATGCATGGCTAAAACAAAGGGGGAGAGATGCTCACCTAAAACATCTTGCTTTGGTGTAGCAGCTGTCTTTAAAAGGCTTGTTCCTTTTCAGGAAGCTCCGAGATGTTTTGCAGAAGAGGTTGATCAAGTTCTTTGCTGACCAGAGCAAGAAGGACCCTGAGAAATATGCCAAATTCTTTGAGGAATATGGAGTATTCATGAGAGAGGGGATTGTCACGATAGCAGAGCAGGATGTCAAGGTACCAGGAGTCCTGAAGCGCTGCAGCTGATGGGAAAGATTACTGGTGTCTACTGTGAGCTGGAATGAGGGGGCTGCTACTCGGTGAATATCATGTGCCTCTAACTTGTGTTCCTGGCCCTAAGAAGACCTGCAGGTTCTCTAGTGCCCAAACTCTCACTCTTTCTGGCTGGATCTCATCCAAGGCACTGCAGGGTCTCTGTACCCATATCGTCAGCTTTCCCTGATGCAGTATCAACTACAGCAGGCAACAAAGTAGGGCTTTTCCCCGCTGTTGTCCTCTGCTTGTGTTCCCATTTCCAGGAGAGCTCAGTCTACATACTGTCTAGCTCACTTTTCTGCCTCCTTAATATCTGGAGCAGGAAGAAGGGACTCGGAATGCCCTGGAGCTCTTCTGCAGGGCTGCAAACTGGCCTGTGTGCTGCAAAGGGAGTTCTCAGGGCTGGGAGCGGTCAGATAGATCCATAGCTGCCTGCCCTCAGCTGACAGGAGCACGTTTCTTGCAGGAGGACATAGCCAAGCTGCTGCGCTTCGAGTCGTCGGCGCTGCCCGCGGGGCAGCTGACCAGCCTGGCCGACTACGCCTCGCGCATGAGGGCAGGCAGCAGGAACATCTACTACCTGTGCGCCCCCAACCGCCACCTGGCACAGCACTCCCCCTACTTTGAGGCAATGAAGAAGAAGGACATGGAGGTGGGTGAGCAGTGTGCCGTGGCCAAGGCAACGCATTGAGCTACCACTTCGGGTCTCAGAACTGAGCGGGGCAGAGAGGCCTGTGGTAGACCCCCGCCGCTGCAAATTCTTTGCCCAGGCTCCTCTGTCTGCACTTAGACTGGCCTCTGATGGGAGGCCAGGAAGGACCTGTCCCACACACTGCAGGCAGCTTGGTGCTTGTGCAGACACCTTGTTGTGATATCTGTTGAATACCTTCACTGAACCGCAGAGCAGGCGTGTAAGAACTGCTCTGCAGGATTGGTAATGGTGCTTACAGATGTCGTCTGTGAGCAGCTGGCCATTTCAGACCTGGCGTCAGTGCTGGTTCTCGCTTTCCATGGGGTAGCAGGACCTTGTTCAGCTGCAGACCTATTCCCCATGGTAACAAAACCCTCCAAAGGTTTGCTTTCATTTGGAGCCCTGAGTGACAGTCCCCATGTTGTTGAACCCTGCTCATCGCCCCTGAGATGTTCTCACTGTTTGGTGCACAGTCACCTTGAGAAGGAGGAAATGCTGCCACATCCCAAACAATGTGGTGTTGTCCCTTTTTTGGCACAGGTGCTGTTCTGCTATGAGCAATTTGATGAGCTGGCACTGTTGCACCTTCGGGAGTTTGACAAGAAGAAGCTGATCTCGGTGGAGACTGATATTGTTGTTGATCACTATAAGGAAGAGAAGACTGAGGAGAGTCAACCAGGTATTGTGAGGCTCCCCTAGCCATTCCTGCAGCCTGCAGTCCTGCCACCCTGTGCCAGCCAGTGAGGGTACACCTCATCCTACTGCTCCCATGCTCTGAGGCAACTTGCCCTTCTTGCAGATCCCTTTCATCCCACATAATCAGAGTTTAAGCAGTTGTCTAATTTGACCAGTTGGAATGTCCTGTGTGCAGCTTCCATGACTTGAGTTTTAACATCATGTGTACACCTGACAGGGGCAGACAGGCACTGGCTGGGCACAAGCCTGCCCTGTCTGGGGTGAGGGCATGTACATAGGCTTCTGATGAGTGCTGCTGCCTCCCATTTATTTCCACGAGGGAGCAGATAAAGGGAAGTATGACATGGGCTGAGCTCAGGAGCAAAGCTTGCTGTCCAGTGGCATGCTGTAGATGCACCCTCAGATGTGTCCTCTTTCTCCTGCCAGCTGCAGAACGTCTGACTGAGAAGGAGGCTGAGGATCTGATGGCCTGGATGAGAAATGCCTTAGGCTCCCGAGTCACTGGTGTTAAGGTTGGTGTTCTGTGTCTGGGTGACTGAGTCCAGGAGACCCACAGAGGCAGTAACCTAGGGAAAAAAGATGGTGGCTCATTGGGGATCTGCTGCCACTGCTTTTTCTTTGGACACTGAGAGAAATCATTCTCCTCTGTGCCTCCTTTCTGTAAATGGTCTGAATGCTGGTGTTGCCATTTGGCTGGTCAGCATGGCAATGGAAGACCCACATCTTAGGGAGCAAAGCCCACTTGACTAATTCATACTCAAGTTACCAGAAGAACAGGATGGTGACTGTCTTGCCTGTGGACTAGAAAGGCTCACTGGCAAGGAATGCTTTGGGTCCAGCTGCAAAATACTGCCTGTGGACCAGTGGGGCCATTTGGGCCCCCAGCTTTCCTGTTGGGGAGAGATGAATCATGGAGGGATAGGTGTGGATCTATGCTGGGAAGACTCTGAGTCCTTGAACCTCCTCCCCTCTATCCTGTGTCCATTTTCCATCGCTTCTGCACAGGTGACCACACGGCTGGACACCCACCCTGCCATGATCACTGTGCTTGAGATGGGCGCTGCCCGGCACTTCCTTCGCATGCAGCAGCTGGCCAAGACCCAGGAGGAGCGTGCCCAGCTCCTGCAGCCCACCCTGGAGATCAACACTGGGTAAGAGGAACAATACCAGTTCCAGACCTGGGGTGCTGTGGTCTTTCTGGGGTGGGACCAGGGAGGAAGCAATGTCAGGCTCTCAGTGCTAGAGTGCTTTAATCTGTAAGGCTGCATGGCACAGGCCATATGAGCCACACATGATGTCCAGCCTGCTGAGGACTGCAGGAGCTACCTCAGGGCAGGATGGGAGAGAAGGAAGAAGCCCCAGAACAGGAGCAAGGAATTTTGAGCTATTTTGCCTTAAAGTAGAAGCTTTTCTGTCCCACCTTGGCTTAGCTGCTTGTTTTGGAAATATATTTCTCATTGTGTCCAAAAATACCAAGTCTCAGTGTTGATTTCTCTCACAGGCACACTCTGATTAAGAAACTTAATGAGCTGAAGGACAGTCAGCCTGATCTGGCCCAGCTGTTGCTTGATCAGGTAGGAGCCAGGCCTTCTCCAGAAGCAGCCCCAGCTGCCCCAGAGGCAGCCTGCAGAGCATGGATGGCAGGGAATGGGGAGAAGCCCTTGCAGTGGGAAAGAATCACATCCTGTGGTCCTCACTCTGGGTGCTTCTGGTTCTTGTGGGCCAGCAATGCGGTGTAGAAGACCTGCTTGGTCTCAGCATGGCAGTCCTGGAGAGTGATGTTCATTCAGTTCCTCTCCAGCTATCATCCAGCTGCACTTGCTGCTTATGTAATGCTTTCTTCTTAAAAGGATGCCTGGGATAGTGCTGGAGTCACCATCCCTGTAGGGATTTAAAAGCTGTGGAGATGGGCTGGACATGGTTTAGTGATGGCCTAGCAGTGCTGGGTTATGGTTGGACTTGATGATCTTAAGGATCTTTTCCAACCTAAACGATTCCATGATTCTCTTTTGCAGATTTATGAGAATGCCATGATAGCAGCAGGGCTGAATGAGGATCCCAGACCAATGGTGAACAGGCTGAATGAGCTCCTCACCAGGATCCTGGAGAAGAACTAAGCCCCAGAAGACCAATGGATGAACCCTGTGCTCTGTCAGCTATTGAAGCATCTGCTTGCAGCCACTGTACAGTAAGGGGTTCATGTGGCAGAGGGCCAGGGACAACACAGGGGACTTCCAACCCTCACTGCACAGAGAAGAGTCATTTGTCATTGTTAGATCATGCGTCATCGACCTGTTCAAAGTGTGATGATCTTGGTGAGAGCAAGATCCAGAAGCTGCTGCTCAAACAATATGCCCAAATTTCCCACACAAGCTTGAAGAGCTTCATACTGTTTCCAGAAATGGCCCTTCCCAAAAGAGATGTTGGCAGCAAGGTTCCCAGTTAGGTCTGTGAACAACACCCCACTGAATCCCTCTGCACTGTTGTGCTCCCAACAAGCACTGACAGGACTAATTGAAGAACCTTCTACCTCTGAGCAGGCAGGAGGAGTTTGCTGGTCTAGAGATAGAGTGCTGCAATTAGCAGCCACAGACAGTGCTGGTGGAACCATGTCAGTGCAGTCCCACAGCAGAGAAGATCACCAGGCTGCTGGATAATTGAGTTCATCCTGGTCTTGCTGTGGAAAAGGGGAGGTAACTGGGAAACAGCTTTCCAGCATGTGGCTTTCTGGAAAGTCTCCAAGGCTTTTGCCTCTTCTGTGGGATAAACTGCATGTCTAGCTGATCTATGTTTATAATAAATAAATTCCTCTTCTTTTCCACACCCCTCCACTCTTCTCTCTTCCCCTCACTTTGTTGGTCTTTATGTCTTCCAGCTGGTGATTTGTTGGTTCCTCTGTCCTCAGATGCTGTTTGGTTCTTCAGGGCATCAAGCAGCAGACAGTGGTGGGAAGAGAGGGCAGTGGGTAGGAGCTAGCAGAGAGTGTGGAGGAAAACAGGAGAATCTGTAGCTCTTTCCCCACCTGAACCCTGTTAGCCTTGTCTTGGAGCTGAGCCCTGATCAGAGGGCTGAATCCTTGCAGACTGAAGGAGCAATGGCCTCATTGTGGCTTTCGGTGGAAGGCTGGGGAGGCCTTCTCAGGTAGTGATAGGACAGAAAAAAGCTGGAAATGGGGAGATTCACTGGATTCTTTACCATGAGAGTGGTGAAGCCCTGGTGGGTTGTCCAGGGAGGTTGGTTTGTTTAAGACCAGGCTGGACATCCATCTAGCTGGGTTGCAGGAATTCCCTTTTCTCCTGATTCTCCCTGTTAGGGGGCTCTGAATCCTTGCTAAGGAGCAATGGCTGTAGTATTTTCCCTCGTTTAGCTTATCTTTAAATTGCCAGATTAAGATTCCAGAACTGGATTTGGTTAACTGCTTGAATGCTTTGCTGGACAGGACAACCTCCAGCTCCTTAAGCTGAAGAAAGCCTGCTTGTGCAAAGAGGAATGAAAAGAGTCTGCTGCAGGGGGTACTGTTTGGGAAGTGTATTAATCTCACCTGAAATTACATTCTTACTCAGATGCAGAAGAGGAACTAACATGACAATTAGAGAAGAACAAGGACTTGCCTTCTACATCCTACACCCCTTCTGATATATTGGATCAGCAGTGGTGTGGCCAGGACTAGGGCAGAGCCTGTACTCTGCACTGGTGAGGCTGCACCTTGAATACTGGGTTCAGTTTTGTGCCCCTCACTCCAATAAGTACATTGAGGGGCTGAAGCCTGTCCAGAGAAGTGCAATGAAGCTGGTGAAGGGTCTGCAGAACAGGGCTGGTGAGGAGCAGCTGAGGGAACTGGGGTTGTTCAGCCTGAAGAAAAGAAGGCTCAGGGGAGACCTCATTGCTCTCTACAACTCCCTGAAAGGAGATGGAGACAAGTAGGGGTTGGTCTCCTCTCCCAGTTAATGAGCAACAGGACAAGAAGAAACAGCCTCCAAATTGTGCCAGGAGAGGTTTGGGTTGGACATGGGGAACAATTTCATCCCCAGAGGGTTTGCCAAGCCCTGGGACAGGCTGTTGAGAGCTGTGGTGGAGTCCCCATCCCTGGAGGGGTTTCAGAGCTGTGTAGATGTGGTGCTGAGGGACATGGTTTAGTGGTGACCTGGCAGTGCTGGGTTAATAGTTGGGCTCGATGATCTTAAAGGTCTTTTCCAACCTGAGGAGCTGTGTGATTCTCTAGGGTAGCTGTGTAGCTCAGCTAGAGGCCACAGGTCCTGATCCAGCTCCCGGTGAGGTATGGATGGTATCCATTTATTTTTGTTCCTGGAAGCAGATGACAGATGTGGAGTTCAGCTACACTCTCTGGGCACCATTCCTGTCTTCCAAGTAGATTGAAGATCCTTTGCCATCAAACCTGGCTTAAATGTTTGGGAACAAATTAGCAAATGGATGTACAGAGTCTTGCAGGACACTTGAGCAGTACAGAGTGGCCCCTCCACAATACAGGCTGTTGCACAAGCAGACTGATGAAATGACAATCTGTGGTGATCTCCTGATGTTCATGGTACAGCTGGTGAGTGCACTGCCTGCAAGAGGCTCACTTGGTGCTCACTCAGGAAGTACCTAAAGATAGCCTCTATTGGTGCAATGCCTGAGCTGAAGCTGGTTCCTAGTCTATAAAATATGATGCAGTGAGAAGCAGAGTGTGTGGACTGGAGTATTGTGTCCAGGTCCGGGGTCCCCAGTTCAAGAGGGACAGGGATGCACTAGCGAGTGTCCCAGCAAAGGGCTATGGGGATGAGGGGACTGGAACATCTGTCTGATGAAGAAAGGCTGAAAGACCTGGGTTTTGGGGGTGAGGGGGAGGCGGTTGTTTTGGGGGTGGGGTTGGGTTTTGTTCATTTTTCTGTAAGTTAAACTTTCTGTGCTGATGAACTGTTGGTGATAAATAGCATGGCCTTCTCTGTGGCTCTGCCCAGGCTCATCAGCTGTGGAGTCAAACCTTTATCCTCCAGGGCAGAAGATGGAAAATATTTGTAGGCAGTGAAATCCAGCTTGAAAGGACATGCCTGAGACCTTGTGCTCCTAAAGTTGGACAGAGTCCCTCGCACGTCTGGCTCAGGACCTTCAAACTAGACTGGCCCATAAAGCAGTTCACTGGGCCAGATTGAGAACAGAGTTTTCTCCCATCCAGACTTCCTGCTGAGACGATCGAGAGTGTCTTGGGTAGGCTCCAGGTCTGTGATTTATGAACAAACCACAGGCCAGGAATCTGCAATCTAAGCTCCTTGAGCAGCAACTGTTTAAAACATTATGTGAAGAAATGGCCACTGTTTCCAAAAAGAAGAAAACTTGGGAGCCATTAATAACGGTTAGCACTTCTGTGGTGTCTCACAGTTGTTAATTAATCCTCCCACTCCCCTTGTGAAGTAAATCAGAATTGTTCTTAGTGTACAAATAAAGTCTGCGTGGAGCTGAAATAAAATTCCCTGAGAAACACAGGGAATCTGTGCTAGGGACACAGCCCAGGACTCCAGAATCCCAGCACAAAGGGGAATAAACCTCCAAGATCCAGAGGCATAAAGACAAGTGCCTGCTAGGTTTGGATGAGGCAATCAACACAAACATGACAGCATCTCTATTTGGAAATCCCTCCCAGGGCAGTTCTGGGTCTCCCAGACTTTGTCCACTGAGATCATGTGGCTTCCCAGTTAACTCCTGGTTTCAAAAAGCTCTGGGATTTCAGAGGATACCTAGAAGCCTGACTGCTCACTGGAATTATCCAGTGCAAAGCCCTTTCCAGCTGGTTGTCTTCCCTGTTGCTTAAGAAGAGGATGGTGTGCTAAAACCTATCTTGCTGTCTTTCTGTACTCAAAACAGCTCATCTCCTAATGCTTTTGGAGTGGGCCAAACATGGCCTTTTTGTTTTCTTTCACCAGTAGGAAGTATTTGGGGGGGGAGGGGAGAAATATTATTTGTTGTCCCTTTGCTCTCAGAATCATCTTTTGTTTCTCCTTTGCCTCCTCCCTTCCAGTTAACCTCCCATCTCTAGAGCACTTAGTAGCTGATGCTGTGGTTGCAACACAGTTGAAGCCAGGAGTGGAGTTCATCTGCCTGGACAGTCATTTTCCCATCTTCCCCCATGACAGGAGGCTGCTCCTTGGTGCTGTCTCCCACTGTGAGTCCTGGACCCGCTTTGAGCAAGAATTTTATCTCCAATCACAAGCCCCTTCCCATCACAGTCTTCCTGGAAACAGTCTGGAGTGTGAACAGGTGGGAATGGGTAAAAAAAAAAAAGTCCTGGTCAAAATGGAGTAGCTGGCAGGAGTGCAAGGACCAAAGGCTTCTGTAAGTGCTTAAAATTGTAAGGGCTCCTGATTGCCTCATTGCTGTAAATCCATTTATAGCAGCAGGAAGGATGAAAAATGAGTGAAAGAAGCTGAGTTTCCTCCTCTTTTTAAACCTGCATGGCAAAAGGGACTGTAATGAACTGTCCATTGAATGTGTCTGCCCAGCTTTATTCCAATATATGAGCTGCAAAAGGTTTGGGGTCAGGCAATGGCAGTTAACAAAGCAGCAGCCTGTTGGGCCAAGCAGGGCTGGGTTCTCCTTCTGCAACCTGAGTAAATGAGAGGTAATTGGGGTTAAAACCCAATCCAGAGGTAAATCAGTAAGTAAATCCTTCATGGAACCAAAATCAAACTCTTTGAAACTCAGGAAGTCAGAGCTGTGACAGGAGATGGAGGGAGATTCAGCCTGAGGTTTGTTTCACTAATCACTGGACTTGTTCTGTCTCAAGTGGTTTAACAGATACTGTAAAAACCAAGGATTCTAAGTTCCCTTACAGTGTGCTTCAGGAAATCAAAAGGATATAGATTTATTATTTTAGTTTTTTCATTTGGAACTGTTTTGATGTGTTTAGAGATTTTTAACATGTGTTTAATGCTAGTACTGAATGGTGGTGATTCTTCTTGGTAATTCTATTCCACTTCACCTCCCAGGAGAACAGGACAGATTTTGGTTTATAACAAGTTAATTTAGTCTGCCAGTCTAGCTCCTGCTCTCTGCCTTACCAAATGGAAACAGGCATCTTTTCCTGGCAGGCTTACAAGAGGAGATGGATATGGTGGCATGCACCAGCCCAAAATTCACACTTCAGAGGAAAAACAAACAAAAGCAAACCTGCTCTTGAGGAAAATGCTACCCTGGGGCTTGCTTTGCCCTTTCAGGAGAATCAGTGGGCTGAGCACTGTGCTGAGTTTGTCATCCAGCATGGTCAGAGTCCATGAAAAGCAGGGACTAACAAAATAAATTAATGCAAACCCTAAACTTCACTCATTGGAATTGGCAGAGACAGCTCAAAACCAGAGTGTGGTGGTAAATGTCCTACCTTTCACAATGTGTATTCAGAGTGGTGTAATTGGAGAGAGCTGCCTGCACCTCTACAGCTGTAATTCACGGGGGCGTACCACAGCACGCGTTAAGCCAAGATTTTTATACTGGAGTCTGAAGCACTGAGGCCTGAGCAACTCTCATCAGTTTTGGGCTCTTCACAAATGACATTGAGGTGCTGGAGCATGTCCAAAAGCTGGGGAAGAGTCTGGAGAATAAATTTAGTGAAGAGTGGCTATGGAGGGTGTTGAGCCTGGAGAAAAGGAGGTTCAGGGAGACCTTCTGGCTCTCTACAGCTCCCTGAAAGGAGGTTGGAGCCAGTTGGGGGTTGGTCTCTTCTCCCAAGTAGCAGAAAATAGGACAAGAGCAAATGACCTGAAGTTGCACCAGGGGAGGTTTAGATTGGGTATTAGAAGAAATTTCTTGACTGAAATGGTTCTCAAAACCTAGAACAGGCTCTACAGGGAGGTGGTGAATCCCCATCCCTGGAGGGGTTTAAAGAGGCAGAGATGTGGTGCTGAGGTATGAGGTTTAGCACCAGACTTAGATAATGTTTGAACATGATGATCTTAAAGGTGGATTCTGTGATTCAGCATCACTTCACATGCTGGTTTTCCCCTGACCCAGGTGTGTCACAGGTTTGCAGCTGGCCATCAGCTCATGGAGGTACCCCTCCACATGCTCCCAGTTATTCTTGTACATCTTTATGCTTTTGAATTCAGCTCAGGTTTAGGGTTTTGTGCAACAAAGTGCTACAGCGACTTGGCATGGTGATCAGGTGAAACCAACACAGTGCCTCAGTACATCACAACCAGAGTGTTTTCAGCCTGTTTGTGCAATGTGCCCTTGCAAGTTCTTGCAGGATTTTCTTCAGAGTGCTCCTAATTCCCATAAGCATAGCTACTTGAGAAAAAGCTTGAATAAACCAGCAGAGGTGTTGAAAGCCACAAACCAAAGTATTTATTCACATCAGTTTCAGGTTCTCATACTGACATGGGCACATTGCAGCTCCTAGGGGGGAGGTTCACTGCAAAAATGTACCTTCATCCCGGCCAAAATACCCAGGAGACACAGTTCCTCGCGTAGAATTCAAGGGTTTCCAGCTAAAATTGTTTGAATGTTGGCAGGGGATAAAAATTATGTTGCTTTGCTGGGAGGGAAAAAGCATGGAATACCCAGGAAGCTGTTCCATGTTAAAAGTTAGAGTGGGTGGGGTTTGTTTTGTTTTTCAGTAGGATTTCTAAACAGGTGATGCCATGGCAGTGTCAGCTGCTTTTGGTGATGTGATAGATCATAGGTCTCTACAACTACCTGAAAGGAGGTGGGAGCCAAGTGGGGGTTGGTCTCTTCTGCCAATGAACAAGAGGCAGGACAGCAGGAAATGGCCTCAAGTTGTGCCACGGAAGGTTTGGAGTGGACATGAGGGACAATTTATTCCCCCCAAGTGTTCTCAAGCCCTGGCACAAGCTGCCCGGGGCAGCGGTGGGGTCCCCGTCTCTGGGGGTGTTCAAGCGGTGTGTGGACCTGGCACGTAGGGCATTGGTTTAGTGTTGCCCCTTCAGTGCTGGGTTGGAGGTTGGACTGCACGATCTTTGAGGTCTCTTCCAAACAGATATATTCTGTGATTGTCTTTTCCAACCCAGACTATAAACGCTTCGGCCGTTTATGCACCTCTGGACTGAGCCGCGGCCGGGAGAGCCGCCTCTTCCCCTGGAGCACTGCCGCCCCCGGTGGCCGCCGAAACGTTCCCTTCACGAGGCTCCGCCCCTCGCCGCTGCCTTCCCCGGGGGCTCCTCCCGGCGTTCTTCCGGAGCGAGGAGCCGCCCTAGGAGCCCCCGCGCCCGCCAAGAGAAGCCGCGGCCACAGGGCCCCGCGGAGGGAGCGGCGCCGGCGCGCGGAGGGGCTGGGGAGCAAGCACCATAGCGACTAGTGGCGGGAAGCGCGTGCGCCTGCGCGGGGTGGGAAGAGGGCTTGCCCTCCCTGCGCATGCGCAGTGCCCGCCGGCGGGAAGTTGACAGACGGGTGGCGCATGCGCGCCGCACCCGTTACGGGCTGAGGCAGACGGTTGTTGCTCCGCGCATGCGCTCCATCAGGGTATTGGGGCTCCTCGTCGTGGCGACGGGGCGCAAGGAGGCGGCGGAAGGCTGTGGCCGCGGCGGAGAGAGGTCAGCGGCGGGCCGGGGCGGCGGGCGGAGCGGGCTGGCCAGTCCCCGCACAGCGGCGACCATACGAACCGCAGCGATGGGTGGGCAGGCGGCGTGACGTCATGACGCCGGCACTATCGGGGCGTCGATGCGCCACCTGCTGGCCGTGAGGCGGTTTCGTCGACCCCTGGAGCGGGCGTCAACCTCTGGGGTCCTACGTAATGTGTGCGGATGTGACGTTGGTGGTGAGACGTCATAACCCAGAGGAGCGGGAGGAAGGACCCCACGGGGCCTGGTTGCCCCCGGCCTCCCTGGCCCTGCCTGGAGCACGGAGCCGGCGGTGAGCCCAGGCGCTTGTACTCGGTGGTCTGTCATAGTCTGAGCCGTGGTGCAGAAGCCTTGGGGCAGCTCCTGAGCATGGCCTTGAAGTGACGGTGCACCCAGGGACCTCCAGCTGCTGTGCTGCAGCAGTTGAGGATGATGAAGCTCCATCCTGCATGGTAACATCATAGCTAAAGTTCAGCAATAAAGTAAAGTTGTATAGTGCAAGGGGAGGTCTGGTTATGAAGGTGTCAGAGTTTTAAGGACTGACAAGAAGATTCATTACAAACTTTGTTCAGTGCATCCAGTCTCAGACTTATTTCAAGCAATGTTACCATGCAGAGCGGTTCTGAGAAGTCTGCCTGCTGCTTCATAATGAAACAGTGTGGATTTTATCTTTTTCTTCTAGTCTTGGAGGGTTCTCCTTGAGGGGAGACAGAAGGTGTCAGCTGGTTTACTGACAGTGCTTTGTCCTTGATCCTGCAGATGTAGAAGTGCTTCTTTTAGCCATGCTGGTTTTAAATAAAGACAAAATTACACATGCCAGGCAAAAGCACTTCTTGGTTATACTAAGCAATTTGCCCCTCAGTTTAAGAAGGACATTGAGACACTTGAACATGTCCAGAGAAGGGCAATGAGGCTGGGGAGAGGCCTCGAGCACAGCCCTGTGAGGAGAGGCTGAGGGAGCTGGGGTTGCTTAGCTTGCAGAAGAGGAGGCTCAGGGAGACCTTATTACTCTCTCCAACTCCCTGAACGGAGGTTGTAGCCAGGAGGGGGTTGGTCTCTTCTCCCAGGCAACCAGCACCAGAACAAGAGGACACAGTCTCAAGCTGCACCAGGGGAAGTTTAGGCTGGAGGTGAGGAGAAAGTTCTTCACCGAGAGAGTTGTTGGCCATTGGAATGTGCTGCCCAGGGAGGTGGTGGAGTCACCATCCCTGGAGGTGTTCAAGAGGGGATTGGACGTGGCACTTGGTGCCATGGTTTAGTAGTCCTGAGGTGTTGGGTGACAGGTTGGACTTGATGATCTTTGAGGTCCCTTCCAACCTTGGTGATTCTGTGACTCTGTCATAGTTTGAACAGCCTGGTCTAGTGGAAGGTGTCCCTGCCCATGGCAGGGAGGTTGGAACAAGATCTTTAAGGGATCTTTCAACTAAAGTTTATGACTCTAGGAAACCCCACAGGCCATGGCATTGGCTGATGCTCAGTCTGTTGTCTCCTGTATAAACACTCAAAAATCACAGGCTGGGTCCATATTTTGACTACAAAAAAAAAAAAAAAAACCCCTGATTGGATGTTTTTTAAATCTACTCAAAATCCTGTTCTTCATCTCTCTCCTGGTGCCTTCTCCCCCCTTTCATTTTGCTGCTTGGATTAAAACAGTTGTCTGGGTAGCCAGAAGTCATTGTATCACTTTATATTATACAGATGTGTCAGGGGCAGACTGAAAACAGAAACACAAAGAATTTTTATCATAAGCTTTGCATTTGGGAGATAATGAGCCCTGAGTTCTTGTGAGCATTATCTTGCACTTGATCAATTTTCATTACATTTTTTCCCCCAAAAAAAGAAACTGTCAAATGATAGAAAATAGCAATTTAAACAGGGTGTTTGGCACACATCCCTCTGGGGGACATCCCATCCCTCAGATGTGTCAGCTGCACCACTCAGCGTGGAGTTCCTGTGCCGTGGTGTTATCTTACATACCTGTTTTTACTACTACTTTGGTTACTTTTCTTTCCCTGACAACCAAGTTAGCTTTTAATAAGTGCCCTTCTCTTTAGTGATTGTTGGGGGGGCTGAAATGTTTTTCTTCAGTCTTTTACTTCTCAATCCTTTTTTTTTTTCTGTTGAAATCACTGTCTTTGCTGTCGTTTTCATTCAAATCAGCATTTTTTGAAGCCAGCTGCAGTTGTGTGCTGCTGTGTTTGCATACAAGCCATCAGCATTTGCACCTGAGCAGCCGTTAGGTTTTGGGTTTATATTCACTTCCCCTTTGCCCTGCCAGGAGGTAGAATTTTGGTGAGGTGCTCTGTGATGTAAGGTTGGTTTCTCCAGTGTTTGAAAGGTGGAAGGACATTTTGTCATGTAAGTAGTGACTGCAGATCCGTGTCTGGGGTGTGATAGTGTTTCCTGGCTATGAAATACTTTGCCATGCGTACAGGGTACTTAGTTGGGAGGAGGAAAAGTGAACATCATGCTCAGGTGGCTCTTCTCAGTGGTGCCCAATGACAGGACAAGGGGCAATGGTGGAAGTTAAGGCATAGGAAGTTTCATGTAAATATGAGGAATTTTTTTTTCACTGTGAGGGTGACGGAGCACTGGAGCAGGCTGCCCAGGGAGGTTGTGGAGTCTCCCTCTCTGGAGATACTCACAACTCACCTGGATGTGTTCCTGTGCAATGTGGTGTAGGTGATCCTGCTCCGGTGGAGGGGTTGGACTGGATGAGCTTTCGAGGTCCTTTCCAGACCCTGAAATTCTGTGCTTCTGTGGTATGAGGTGATAGCAGTGGGAAGTGTCAGGTAGATGCTGGTGCTGGTCACTGCTAAGATTACTCATTAGAATCTGCTTATGATTTTCCTCACTGTTGTTGTCTTGATTAGAAAGACTTGAGTTAATTTCTTATGTCCTGGTTTTCTTGTCTGGCTTTTTTACCCTTTACTGGAAAAGGAGAGTACCTGACTTGGAATTCCTGTTCTGCACTCAAATTTGTTCTCTCCTTACAGAAGAAGCACTCCTGACCTCAGCATTGATTTTACTTGCTCTTGGACAAACAGAGACCCTGCATTATACATATCTAGTGCTGTATGGGCTGCCCAGGGAAGTGGTGGCGTCACCATCCCTGGAGGTGTTCAAGAGGGGATTGGACGTGGCACTTGGTGCCATGGTTTAGTCATGAGGTCTGTGGTGACAGGTTGGACTTGATGATCTTTGAGGTCTCTTCCAACCTTGGTAATTCTGTGATCTCTGTGGTGTCAATGTTAAAAGTGTTGATTTAAAGGTAGAGAACAGGCTGTAGTGAAGAGTGTCTCCAGAAGTAAGGAGGAGAATGGTCTTTTTCAGAAGTTGTGCTGTTGACATTTAGATTCTTTTCCATCAGGAACCTGTAGGAAGAATTTTTTTGTTAAGGATTTGGTCTGGAACAATCCCTGGGGACCACCTTCTGGTGTGGTTTCCAGAACAAACAGTACAGGAATTCTTCCCTTTGCAGTATTTAGACTGGCTTGATTGAAAGTTTGGCTCTAGCCTTCAGATGTTCAGATTCCTGCAGTTTCCACAAAAAAAGAAGGGGAGGAGGGTGATAAAACTTCCAGTGCCAGCTCAGCAACAAGCACCCCATCGTCCTGTCTACTGTCCACACTAATTAGCAGCCTGGGTTCATACAGGCCATGGCAGTTAACTCATTTCTGAAGACTGAAGGTTGTGCAGCCTGGAGAAGACAAAGCTTCAGGGAGAACTTACAGCATCCTTCCAGGGTTTGAAGGAGAGCTGTAACAAAGGCATGGAGTGACAGGAGTAACAGCTTCAATCTGGAAGAAGCTCAAGTTCTATTAGGCATTAGAAGGAGGAAATTTTTCCCCATGAGGGTGGAGAGGCACTGAAACAGGTAGACTAAATCAAACCTTTCCCTTCCATTTTCCAGGTTCCAGCTTTCATTCTGCTCCTGCTTTGTACCATTTTGCTGATCCACATTTACTTGAAGGGCACAGCTGGGCTGTAGATCTGACATCTGTGTGGACTGGTAAGTGCTGCTATTTATTTTATTGCATAGAATCATTAAGGTTGGAAAAGACCTTCAAGATCATTGAGCCCAACCAATACCCAACTACCATGACCACTAAACCATATCCTGAAGTACCACATTTACAGCTTCTTGAACACCTCCAGGGGTGGTGACTCCACCACCTCCCTGGGCAGCCTGTTCCAATGCCTGACCACTCTCTCAGTAAAGAAGTTTTTCCTACTGTCCAATCTGAACCTCCCGTGGCACAATTTAAACCCTTTTCCTCTCATCCTATCCCTAGTTACCTGGGAGAAGAGACCAACACCAGCTTCACTACAACCTCCTTTTGGGTAGCTGTAGAGAGCAAGAAGATCTCCCTCATCTTTCTATTCTCCAGAGTAAGCAACCCCAGCTCCCTCAGCTGCTCTCATATGATGCCATCCAAACCCCTCACCAGCCTCATTGCCCTTCTCTGGACATACTCTTCCCTGAACTGTGCTGTCCAGAACTGAACACGGTTCCCAAGCTCTGGCCTCACCAGTGCTGAGTACAGGGCACAATCAGTGCCCTACTTCTGCTGGACACACTGGTTTTGATACAGATCAGGATGTCACTGGCCTTCTTGGCCACCTGGACATATTGCTGGTTCATGTTCAGCTGTCCACCAGCAGCCCCAGATCCTTTTCCACCAGGCTGCTTTTCCAGCCCCAAGCCTGTATCATCGCTTGGGGTTGTCGTGATCAAAGCGCAGGACCCAGCATTTGGCCTTGTTAAACCTCATTCCACCGACCTCAGTCCATGGATTTAACCTGTCCAAATCTCTCTGCATTTGGCTAGCTTAGTGTTTTGTGGAGTCCTAAAATCTTCCCAAATTAATTGAATACTATATTGGAAGAAAGCATTTTCAAAGCCATTCCTTTTTGAGCTCTACAAACTGTTGCCAGAGCTGGCAGCTAGGTACACCAACAGCAGCAGCAGAAAGACTGAACAGAGCAGAAGCCTGTAAATACAAGTCTGGAAAGGGAGGAGTAAGAACTAAATTCATAGTTTTACATCCTTTTTATGTCTGATTTGACCTACGTAGGGCACTGAAAGAGATCAGAACTTTTGCATTTGCAGCCAGTGTTCAAAGTTCAGTACCAGGAGCTCACTGTTAGCAACACAACAGTACAAATATGCCTGGGAGAGGTATTTAAAGCTGTGGAGGATGTAAGATTCTGTTTTTCTGCACATGCTGTCTCCTGCTCAGAAGCAAATGCTCCATTTACAGCGATAACTACACCAAGATTCTGCCCAGGAAAGTTAAATTTATGAACTGGCTACATAAAACTTCAGTTTCTCTCTTAACAGGAAATGACTCCAAGATTCACAGCAAAATCCTCTGCTGATGTGGGAGCCAGAGTTTAAAATAAATAAACCCATTAACATCTGTAATTGCTTATAGGAAAGGCTGAGCCACGCAAGTGTGCAACCAGCATTCCTCAGCCTCGCATGTCTGCGGCCAAGCTGCTGGAGAAAACAATCTCCCATGTGTTTTTCCTGCTCTCTTTTTTGAGCCTTTCTCTGCCCAGAGCTTTGCTGGAGAAACTGAACCGCAGCTGCTGCCATTCCAAGTGAAACACTCTGGTTTAGACTTGAAAGAAGTAGGGTTTGGGAGCAGTAGAAAACCTCTGGTAAAATAGCCTGAATCGGAGTGAGCTTCGGACTAGGAAGAAGAGGACAATCAAAACGTCTTAAGAATAGAGATCTAGTTTTAATGTTACCTGGGGTTGATGGCATTTCCAGCTGGACACTGTACCCAGTGCTGTTCCAAGAAATCCCTAGCTAGCACTGCTGTTCTCACTGTAGCTGAAAAGATGAAGGAGCTCACTGACAAATATAATTTGTTTAGTCTTTTTCCTGTGTGTCTCTGACAGCCCTTTGTGAAGCACAGTCAGTGCAATGGGTTATTGAAGACTCAGAGGAAGAGCTCAGGATCAGTTAGTAGGAGAGCTCATCCTGAAGGTGGACATCCATGGGGAGAAGAGGAGGGAAAGGATGAGCACGTTTGGTAGGATTGTTCTCAGCCATGTCCCAGAAACCCTTCTGAAATGCCTGGAACTGCCTTTATTTACTGCTGAAAATGAGGTCGGGCTCTGCTCTTTATAGCTGCACTGTCGCATGTGCACTCTAGAATAGCTACTGGATCTGAAGGGCTCTTTTTTTGCCTCTTCCTTTGCTGCATTCACTGATTTTGTGTTATATAAACATAAGTATGAGTGCATAGAAAAGAAGGACAGGTCTCAAATCCTGAGCTATGGGACAAAAGCCTAGCCAGGATCAGACAGCTGCTATGAAAGCTTTCCTCTTCTTTCCTAGCCTGGCTGGTGTGTGTATTTAGTAGTTACAGGGACAGTGTTTGGGGTCAATGTGTGCTCTTTATAATCTTACAAATTCCTTCTTCAGAGTTCTTCATCAGCCCTGTTCCACACACACTGTGTTTGCATTCTGTGTAACCACCTTGTTTTATTTCTTCATTTAAGGGCTTTAGTAAGTGTCTTTCTGGAGCTCTGGATCATATCATGAGGATCTACTCATGCTCTGCAGTAATTCAAGTGCTGCTTAACTTAGGGTCTGCACACCTCTGAAGAACCAACTTGTGAAAGCCAAGATCCCTGGAGAGAGAGTGTGCTCTACTAAATGGCTGTGAGTTAAGTGTGGAAGAATGAACTGCCAGACCAGCACAGAAGTGCCCATTCTGACCTCATTGAAGTCTGGGGAATGGAGATCTCTGAGATTCTGGAAGGGAACTGGTGAAAATTGCAGGTGATGCAAGCCTGAACTGATTCTCCCCTTGGCCTCCAGTCCTCACAGTGTTGTTAGGCCACAGTGTTACTGGAACTTGCAGGCCAATGGATGACCAGGACAATGATTTTAAAGAGTTGTGGGCAAATATTTTGGGTAGAGCAAAGAAAAAAGCTGGGGATGCTGAGGCATCAAAGAAGGCTCAGAACAGGTCAAGAAGCACTTCAGCAGGAAACAAATCAAAAGAGGCAAAGCTGCTGCCAAAAGACAAAACCATCATCACTTACCAGCAATAAAGGAAACAAACTTTCCTCAAGATTTGAGTCCAAAGGAACAAACATCGGTGCACAAAGAAGGTGGTGATGCTGTGGCCCACAGTAGTGGTGAGGCTGCACAAGGGGATGGAAGGAGAAGCCCTTTCCCTGCCAGCCAGCTGAGTTCAGGGGCTAGTGAATGCAGCCAGAGGACTCTGACAGGTGAGTCAAACTGTAAACAGGCTAGGACTGAAAAGTCTCTCTGGTTCAGTGGAGCTCTTCAGAAGCCCACCTGAAGAGGACCCAGAGCAGCACTGCTCAAAGCAGGCTTGCATCATCCCTGCTTAGGCTTATCTAGAAGTTTCATTTAGGAGCATTCTCTGTGCTACAGCAGGCAGAAGATGTCCTTCAGTAAGGTGAAGCCTTGATACAAAGTGATGTGTTGGGGAGTCATTATTCACCCTTTTTTGCACCATCAGAACTGAGAAAAACACCCCCAAATCATCTAGAAGTAAGCTTAGAATAGAGTGAATTATTTTTCCCCCCAGTGCCTCATTGTTTGGTGACATATATTGCCACTAGATCTTGCCAAGGCCAAAAATAGAAATGAGTTAAGAAGGGTGTTGGATTACTTCATAAAGGATTAGCCTTTCAGTGGTTATCAAACATAATGACCAGAATGTGGTCACCAGTGCAGGAAGGCCTTAAAGTGATCAATATGGGCAGCTAGGAAAGGAGTATTTTGTACCTGTCCTGCTAAGCATGTGGTGTTTACAGCACTCAGAGACAAGATACTGGACTGGTAAGATCTTTGGTCCCATTGTGCTGCCCATAGCCACAGGATACTTCAGCTGGCATGCTGAGCTGTTAGTCTGGCATTGCTTGTGCCTCCTGCTTATTACTACCTCCCTTTGGGAGCTCCAGGTGCTCTCAGCTTAGAGCCTGAAGGTTTGAGCCACAGATGGATCTGGAGATCAGAGCAAAGAGCAGCAGGAACCACAGGACATTCTGTGGTGGGGCTCTGCACTGCTGTAGGGCTGCCTTGCTTCTTGTTCTAGCTAGTGACCTTCACCAAGGGCCTCCTTAGTATTCAGAAAGATCCCTGAACTCCACTGAGGCACAGAAGCCTAATGCTGTTACTGTGGTGATAAGTATAAAGTCAAGTAATAGCTGAAAAATCAGTCACCACTTCTCCCACAAATGGCTCTTGCAAAACTCAGCCTGGCTTCAGCTGCTGTCAGGAAAGGCTTCCCCACAGCCCCCTGGGTAACTCAGCTGTGTGTTTAAAACCAACTGGTAAAGCTCTGCTGATTTCTCTCCCTCTAGTAAATGCTTTGAGTGGCTCTTCCCAAGCTACCTTGCCCTTCCATCCTGCTACACAGCCAGGGACCTGCTCTTCACCCACCTCAAAGATACCACTGCTCGCTGGGTCGAAACTGCGGGTGGCAGAGCTGGTGGTGGAGAGAATGCAGCAGTTCAAGAGAGTGGCACCTGAGCAGCTAAAACACAACACAGAGGAGAGTTTGGCAAAGCCTGCAGCCAGCAGGGATTTCCCTGACGAAAGCCAGGAGCAGAACACAGCAGAGAGGGGTATGTGTCTCCTGTTAGCTGTGGTATGTGCAGAAAGAGTGCTGTGGGCTGCTGGGAATGGTTGCACGAGAAGCAGTCTGGATTGCTGGGCTTTGTTCCCAGCTGGCCTCGTGGCTCAGAGTACAGTGCTGAATAAATCACTCCAGCTCACTGAGACAAACTTGCTGTCTCTATTGTTAAAAGATTCACCATCCCAACTCTTCTCCAAGGCTGAATAACCTCATGTTAGATTCCAGAGGGATAACTGTCTTCTTGGAAACAGACTGATACTCCAACGGGATCAGTGAACTTCATTGTCCTTCCCTTGGGTTAGTGTTAGGTAGCTGTGAGGTGACTTTGACTCCTAGGTAGTCCTCATTTTTGGTACATCTCCAAGCACTCTCTAAGGTAAGATCATAGGATCAACATAGAACGGTTTGGGTTGGAAAGGACTTCAGAGATCATCTGCTTCCACCCCTCTGCCATGGACAGGGACACCTCCCACTAGACCAAGTTGCTCTAGTGTCCATTCAGCCTGGCTTTGAACACCTCCAGGGAGGGGGCATCCACAGCTTCCCTGGGCAACCTGTTCCAGTGCCTCCACATCCTCACTGTAAAGAATTTCTTCCTAATCTCCAGTCTAAATTTGCCCTCCTTAAGCTTCCCTCTCGTCCTGTCACTACCAGCCCTTGTGACAAGTCCCTCCCCAGCTTTCTTGTAGGCCCCCTTCAGGTACAGGAGATGGTCCATGCAGATGAATTCACAGCAATTTTACCCCAGTTCAGTTCTTTGTAAGTCAAGGCCCTTTTGATTCTGTATGGGCATAAAAATATGCAGTGTTTAATGTGGAATGTATAAGAGCCTGTGTTCTCCCCAGAAACTTCAGCCAAACCCTACCCACCATGAGGCTCCAACCTGAGAACAAACTGCCACCTCCTGCTCCTTGGTCCCTGCAGTCCTGTGGCATCGTTTGTGCAGTCCCTTGAGGGAGATCAGATGTGAAGATGCAAGAGGAAGATTGCAATTCATTTCGATGTGTCTAGTTCAATAACCTAGTAATGGCAAACACAACAGCTACAGGCCTTTCACACAGGATTCTCAGTTTCCGGTCTGAGCTCATCTCTCCCTTCTTTGCCAGATACCCACTGCCTTCCATCCGTGGAGCATGACAGTGCTCTGGCTTTGGCTCTTGAGCAGCAAACCAAAGAGGAAGCCCTGGCAAGCCTGGAGGATGAAGGCTTGTTTTTCTGTCAGATTTGCCAGAAGGATCTCTCAGCCATGAACACAACCCGACGAGAGCAGCATGTTAACAGGTGAAAGAGCAGCTGATATGTCCTTTACACACCCTCTCCTCTTCACCTCAGAGACTGCTCACTCAGTTTAGCTACTGAAGAATTTGGTGCCAAGGGAGTCTGACCTTGATGCCTGGAATTAGCAAGTCGTTTTGATCTCAAAGCAGAGGCTGATTGTCTTGCCCTGCAGGGCTTCTGCTTGTGTGTGGTGAGGGCTATGCCGCTTTCATCAGTGGTGTGGCCTAGGAGTGAGTGTAAAAGGGCTGTCAAAATGACTGAAGACTCACTGCTGCAGGTTTTGAGAGCCTCTGGTTTCAGCCAGCAAAGCAACGTTTGCTCTGCTTTGCTAAAAGTTGGTCAGCTAAGGACACCTAGTGTGTCACTGTGTATCCACAGCGTTTGCTGAGGGAAGGGTGATGCTGTTCAGAAAGGTGAGTGACTTGAAATTAGTGCCCTTAATTTATCAGTCTCTTCAGTGGTAAATATCAAGTAATAGTATGTACAGAAAGCTCTGTAAATTCAAAGTCTGTGCCTCTCTGTTGAGAAAGTACCAGAAAAAGCACATCTGAATGATTGTAATGTCCTAATTTGAGCACTTTAGAAGACAGGAGTGGTTAGATTTGCCCCTGCTGAGTGGCTCACATTCATTAGGTTGGCTGCCCCTGCACCTTTAGAGGTGTTCTTGCTGTTTCTTTCTTCAGGTATTTACTGCTGCTTTGAGAGGACAGAGGTTGTGAAACAGTGAGTGTGTCAGAAGTGCTTTTTGGAAACTGAGCCTGCTTTCTGAGCTATTAAGCATCTATCATATGCTGAGATCACCAGGTTAGATTAGCATGGATTTTTGATAGCAGTCTGCATCACAAGAGGTAAAGCTGATAGATGGATGCACTGGCAAACTGCACCAGTTTGCATCATCAGGCCTAGCCCATCAGCTGAATGGTGTCTTAACAGAGCCCTGTGTGTATCATTACTTAACCAGGGAGTGATTTTTTTATTGTAGGTATTGCAGATCCAGGATTTCACACCCAGAAGCTCTTTGGAGAGGACAGAAAAAGAATAATTGCCATTCTTTTTACATAGTTGTGGCCTACCAGAAACTGTTAGAAGTTCATCATCCTGCACTCTTGAGTGCAGTGTTGATTTCAGCTGCTCCTGTTTCTGTGACATAGAGCAGTGGCTTTGTTAGGTGGGATACCTGCCTTGAAAAGACTGGTGTTCTCAAGAGTGCATGTGGTCATGCCTACAAAAGTAGTAGGAAGGGCAAGAAGTAGCCATGTTTCAGGTGAGGAAGACTGACCATTTCTGTAGTAGGGTGATGTCTTTTTGCAACAGTGGTTTGTAAGTTAGCTGGAATGTTAGAAAGATGGGCACACTATGGTTAAAGAAAGTAATTACCTGCACTTGCTTTGGAGCAACATGTTTTCAGTGTGCCCCTGAGGCCACAGCCTCCATGTGACTGTTGCATGTCATAGGCATCACAGTGGTGGACACATCATTGTTGTTTCTTTAGGGAATGTTTGTGGCTGTTACAGATGTTAGAGATGTTTGTGCTTCCTTTGCTAGAACAGGGTTTCCATCTTGGCCTGGGCAGTGTCATAGCCTTCAGAGGTAAGCTTTGTCATCATCTCACAGGTGTCTGGACCAGATGGAAGAAGCACAGATGTCATCCTCCAGCAAACCAGTGGTCCCTGAATGTCCCATCTGTGGCAAGCAGTTCCAAACCCCCCAGAGCCGAGTCAGTCACTTGAAACGCTGTGCTGTTGAGATGGAGGTTCCTCCGAAGCTGCTGCTGCAGGCAGTGCAGTTGCAGGTGTCCACACTTGGTGATGCACCTCCTCAGTGCCCCAGGTAAGCTGGTAAAAAGAAAAGGTGCTGGTTGCTTTCTTTGACCTTAGACACTGAACCTGTGCTCTTGGGGAGGAACAGTAGAAGCAAGGCATATTTGCAGGCTGGGTGAGGCCAAGGTCACAGAAGGTCAAGTAGAGTCATGACCTGGCAGTACCACATGAGGAGAACATGGTAGGTGGTTGGAGAAACCATCTTGCTTGCCTTCAGAAGTGGTCAACAGGCAGGAGCAGAATGGGGAGCAGATAAGCTTGCACTGGTTGTCAGAGCTACTTGTGCTTTGTGAGGCAGTACCACAGTGGAGCTGTGGTGTCAGCTTTTTGAGCAAACCACACCAGTGTGCAGTCTGTCCTGAGCATCTGCCCTGCCGGGGCATCAGCTGCTCAGCCTGTGGCTGTTCTTTACACCCCAAGCCAAAGAGGAAGCAGAGGAAATGGTCTGAGATGTGCTTGGTACAGAGCTGCCTCTGCTGTTGTGGATTTGAGCAGAATCTTCAGAGTGCAGTAAGTGGTGCCTGGATGAATTTGTAGAAGGGCTCTTAAGTCCCTTTGTGCTGTTTCCTCTGGAAGCAGAAAAGTGGGAAAGCATTTCTGGTGATCTTTTGCCCTGTTTCAACTTGGTTTTCCCCTTTGGTACAAAGAAGCATTCAAGGTAGAAATAGCATCTGCTTACATCAGTGCTGTGCTCTTGTGCTTACTTTTTAAAAGTAAGACTTCCTCCAAATTGCTCTGAATGCCTTGGATGATAAAAACTTTGCTCTCTGCTAGGGAAGAAGGCACTGAATGTTTTTTCCTTGATACTGGAATAATAGAGTCATGAAATGCATTAGGTTCGAAAGGACCTTTAAAGGCCATCTAGTCTAACCCCCTGCAGTCAGCAGGAACATCTGCAGCTAGAGCTGGTTGATCTGGAATGGTTCCAGGGATGGGGCATCTACCACCTCTCTGGGCAAAGTGGGCCAGGGTCTTACCACCCTCAGTGTAAAAGAATTCTTCCTTCTCTCTGGTCTAAATCTCCCTCTTTTAAACCATCACCCCTTGTCCTGTAACGTCAGGCCCTTCTAAGAAGATTGTCCCCATCTTTCTTACAGCCCCCTTTAAGGACTGTCTCTGAGCAAGCAGAGCATCTGTTCTGGAGTGCTCAGTGTTTCTTGTCTCTGATCCAGTCAGCTTAACTTGGGCTTCCTGCTGCATTCTTATATTTCAGCAATCAGCCGAGCAGGCCAAAGCGAAAGGCTTCCTCCAAAGAGGACTCAAAGACAACGCAGAAGAGGGCCAAAATGGAGACTAAAGATGAAGATTTGCTGGTTGCTATGGCAATGTCACGCTCTCTGGCAGAGCAGGAAAAGCAGGAACAAGAAAAAGCAGTTACAAATGTGAAACCAGTGGCTGCTTTCCCAATCAAATGGAAGCCAGGATCAGGTATGTGATAGAGGAGTTGGTGTCAAAGGCTGTGAAGGGTAATGTAGCACAGTCTGCTCCTCACTGAACTTTCTTGTGGGGTGTAGTAGGGATGACAGCCCTGTTCCTGGTTTATTTAAGCTCTCAGAGCTTCAGCAGTCTGCAGTGTCCACACACAGTCAAGAAATGCTCAGGATGTCCACGGGTTTCAGTGAAATCCTTTAAGATCTCACTGGGTTTTTTTCAGTGATTGATTGTCTTGAATCAGTGAAATATTCTTCAGATAAGCTGTTAGTTTTTGTAAACTGTGGGAGGGAAAATAAATAGCATCAAAAGATGATGGTTATTTCTCCTGCAGTAGATATTTCCCTATTCATCCTGCTGCAGCCTGGATTAATGCAGCTTTCCCAGACATCTCTCTTATCTCTGTTTTCTTTCTGTAGTGTGTACTACATGCTGTTGAGCGTGGGTTTTGTTATTTCAGTGTGCAGAAAGGTTTAGAAAGGAAGACAACTGCCAGGGGAGAGTACTGAGTGCTGTAGAGAGGGGAGACTTCACTGCTCAGGTCTCCTGCTAACAAGTACACTCCCAGTTGGATTTGGGGTTGGGAATCAATAAGGCAACGGTAGTGAGACCAGGATTTCCAAATGAAAGCTGCTCAGTGTTTGTGTGAGCTGGTGTTTGATGTTATCAGTGACCAGTACAACACAAGAAGTCCTTCATGGATTTTCTCTCCCTTTTTTGTGAAGCACTGCCACACAGGCACCATTCCATGCCTCTGGCAAGTAGACTGGAAGGGCATCAGTTGCTTCCATAATGCTGAGATATTGCAGAGATGTGGCAGCTCCCAAGAGGGAGCCAAGCTGTGTGAGCAGGGCTCAGTCAGGCTTTTCTGGAGTTCATTGCTCCCATAAGGAGGATGTGAGGCTGAGGACCACCTGCAGAAATCTTAAGAGCTGAGTTCAGCTTGTAGCTGCTTTTTGGTCATAACTGACTACAGTACCTGAAGGAGCTGGCCTGTTCTGCTCCTCTGCCCTGTCTGTTGAGCTGTTTATTTATTTGGGCTTCTCTTCCTTGCCTTCTTAAAGAGAAGAAGCGACGTAGAAGAGGCCCAGCAGCACCTCCTCCCTTGCTGCTCCAGGACCCAGAGAAGGTTCACAAGAGGATCCAAGAGCGTGTAGCTATGCTGCTTGCAGAGGAGGTGGAATTCCCTCTCACTCCTCAACTTCCCACTAGTAGGATTTTGGAGAATGAATCTGGGAAAGCAACCTGGCTCCTGCCATTGTCCAAACCCAAGGAATGCTTTTTATGGAATATCAGTGCTCTGACAGGACCTCACAGCCCTGAGTCATTCTACACTGCTTCATTAACCCCTCCAATTGTGCCTTGGAAGCCTGTGCAGGTGGGATGCTCTTCTCTCCTTGCTCTGCTACTTGGGTGCCCTGGTTCACTTGCCCTGCAACCCTTCTGTTGCCTCATTTGGTACTTAAGTGAGTGATCTCCTGCCTCTGCATGCTCCCTGCCTGTGCCCTGTTGTCTTCCACAGATGGGTTTTAGGATCATGAACTTTCATTTTCCTCCTTTAGAGAGGAGACCAAGGCTGTTACTTGAGCTTTCAGAAAACAGAACTAATGGGAACAGAGAGCACTGAGTAAAGGGAGCAGAGCCCATCCTGCTCATTTTGCCACTGGTTTGAGTGTGTTTACAGCAGCCTGACTCTTGTTTTCCTTCTTATCACTTTCCTCTGATGGATTCTGGTATGAGCTTTGCCTGCGAGCTGCACTCTGCAAGGATCTGGGTGAAAAGTTCAACTGAAGACTGGTGTTTGTTTTGCACAGAGGAGAAGGTGGAAAGCATTTGCACCTTCAGGCTTTCCAGGTGCATCCTGCTGCCTCTTGCTGCAAATGAGCTTTGAACCACTTTTCAGTTCCACTGTCTCATTCCATTTTTCACCTAGATCTCCTGCCTCTTCCAGTGCTCTGTGTTTTCATAAGTGCTCTCTGAGAAAGATTTCTCTTCCCTCTCTCATGCTTTCCTCAAAGAATTACTTGCTGCCCCTGTTCAAAAACCACTGTGCATATGTAGTTGCTGTATTTAATCCTTCTTCCCTTGTCAGAGCCCAGAGTTTCTCACTGGTTGATTGCAGGCTTGGGCTGCAGTGGGGTTGACTCCATTCTGTGAACATTTTTAACATTTGTTCAAGCCAAAATCTGCCAGAGAAGTTTTAAAATAGAAAGTGGGAAGGCCTTTAAAATCGTGGCAAGAGTTGATTTTCCTTCTTGATTCTTTCCATTCACAGAAATGGCTGCACCATTTTTACTTTGAAATTAACAAACAAAACTCTTTTTATGGGGAAACAGAGACCAAACCTGGAAAAATATCAGCTCCAAGGTGGAAGTCTGATTTGGTTTCATATAACTGCAAAAGCATTTCAGAGCTCAGAACAGAAGCACCTGGAGAGCTTCAGCTGTGACTGTTGCCAGGTGCTCCAGCTGTAATGAAACCTGTAGATGTTGGAGCTGGGAGCATTTCCACCATCCTTTCTCCCTGCTTGGAAGCTGAAGAAAAGGATTTGGGGGTGGATGAGAAGCTCAGCATGAGCCATCAGTGTGCACTTGCAGCCCAGAAAGCCATTCACATCCTGGGCTGCATCAAGAGAAACATATCCAGCAGGTCGAGAGAGGTGATTCTCCCCCTCTACTCTGCTCTGGTGAGACCCCACCTGGAGTACTGCATCCAGTTCTGGAGCCCCTAGTACAGGAAGGATCTGGAGGTGCTGGGGCATGTCCAGAGAAGGGACATGAGGATGATCAGAGGGCTGGAGCACCTTTCCTGTGAGGACAGACTGAGGGAGTTGGGACTGTTTGGTCTGGAGAAGAGAAGGCTCTGAGGAGACCTTATTGTGGCCTTCCAGTATCTGAAGGGGGCCTACATGAAAGCTGGGGAGGGTCTTTTAGGGTGTCAGGGAGGGACAGGACTGGGGGAATGGAAAAAAAAAATAGCAATGGGTAGATTCAGATTGGATGTTAGGAGGAATTTCTTTACCATGAGGGTGGTGAGACACTGGAACAGGTTGCCCAGGGAGGTGGTGGAAGCCTCATCCCTGGAGTATTTCAAGGCCAGGCTGGGTGTGGCTCTGGGCAATCTGATCTAGTGTGAGGTGTCCCTGCCCATGGCAGGGGGTTGGAACTGGATGGTCCTTGAGGTCCCTTCCAACCCTGACAATTCTGATTCTATGACATGCTCCTGCAGAAACCACATTCTCTGCTTTTTCTGTTGTAATTTCCTTTGCTTTGTTCAGAGCTGTCCTGTCTGAGTCTTTCATAAAACTACAGCCAGCTTTTGCCTCAGAAGCCCCTGTACCTGAGGAATGCTCTGTAGTCCTTCACTAGATATTTCAGAAGTATGAAATGGAGACTGTACTTTGAGCTCTGCAGATACACAACACAAGGCCTGATTTATCAGAATCTTTTTCCCTTCTCTTTTGATCAGAATCATAAACCAGAGAACCTTCTGCCATCGGTGGGATCTGATCAGCCAGAAGTGTCCCAGCAAATCCAAGCTGACCTCAGTTCTCAAGAGCCCAATTGCACAGAGGCTGGAGGCCAGAGCTCTGGTGAATCCAAGTCAGGCCCTGAAGGAGATGGGCAGTTTTTATCTCACAGCCAGAGGGATGCTCAGACCCTGCAGGACCTAGCTGAGTTGGCCAGAGAAGGACTTACCCTCACTCAGTGGAGGCTTGATACTGCCCACATTCAGGCAGCAGAGCAGCCTGGTGAGTTCTGGCAGCTTTGTGAGCCTTGACCCTTTGTCTCTTCAGCTACACAGAGCCGGGCTTGGGCTGTGCTAAGTTTGGAGAGCCATGACAGCACCCACAGGATGCTGGTGTTGAGCCAAAAGGTGGTATAGAGAGGGGACACAGTTCTGCAGTAAGCTTTAAGTACAATCAAGCTGATGTTTCTGAAATGATTCATAAATCCCCACATTTAAGAGAACTCCTGGACAGCAGATACATCATTTTATTTTTAAATTCCTTTAAGATACCAAAGTTTTCTGCCAGGAGGGAGCCCTGATATGCTCAACAGCTGGGACAAAAGCTTCATCCCTGCCCTTTGGACAGTCTTTCTGTTATGTGCACTGTCTTTTCAGGTCTTGAGACAACTGGATGAGAGAGATGTGCAAGAGGGATGATTTTGTGTTGCTGCATGGATTTCACAAACCTGAAGTTTGTCTGAAACAGGGTTGAAAAAATACAACAGCTAGAATTCCCCTGTGGGCAGCTCTCTGATGGTCCCAATCGTAGCTGCATGTGGTGCAGGACTGCACATTTCAAGGTCAATGACATCCCTTGAAATGGCTGTTCAGAATCTACTGTGTGTCTCCTGTCCACCTGTGAAAAGAACATGATTGCTAAGTTCACCTGGCTGCATTTTCACTTGGGTGTAAGACTCCTCACTTCCCTTCCTAAACTGCAGCAAATGATTCCCAGTCCTATAAATCCTTTCCTGGGATTTCAGTAGATTTCTCTCCCTTGCTGAGTGAGGGAAATCATTTCTGCACTCAAATGTGTATTGTGTGTGTAATGTACATGAACCCAGGAGGAGCAGGAACACTGCAGACACAAGGTGTTAATTCTTTTTGTGGCTCTGATCCTGTTCTGTGCACTCAGGGCTCTGGCTGTGTGGAACTGGTTTCACTGGTTGCCTCTGAGTCCTAGGGATCCCATCATTTTGTCCAGGTTGAGAAACACTCTGCCTGCCTGCTAGGATGAGACTGTGCATGTCCTATGCCACTTTTCCCACTGGAGGAGAGCTGCAGCATGAAAGCAGAGAAGCATGTGGCATTCTGCAGTTCCTCCATCTGGACGATGATGGCACAGGCAGATCTGCAGTAGATCAGTGCTGCTCATGGCTGGATGGTGCTGGGGTACCCACAGCCTGGCACAGCCCAGAGCAAACCCTCTGAAACAGACGTAAGGGGGAGGCTGAGCCTTCAGCTCAGACTGGTTGCAGCAGCTGTCTCGGGAAGCTGTCATGGCAGGGATCCTGTCAGGAGCTCTGACATCACTCTTGTCTCATGAAGAAGTTGTATGTGATTTGTGATGTGCATTTTCTTCTTTGAGGAAAAGAACTGACTTCCAGTGACATTCCATGTAGTGGCTTTGTGCCCCCATCCAAAGAGAAGAACCTCCTGTCAAGCAGCTGTAAAAGAGTAAGGACAACCCTTTTCTTTCACTTTCTTGGCATGTGCTTATCACTGTGAAGAATAATCAGTGTGTGCAATTCCTAGAAATAGGAATATTTCCTGTTTCTTCCCATAGAAACAAAGAGGTGCTTCAGGTTCAGGATCACTCAGGAATCACCATGGGCACAGCTGAGATCAACACACATGGTGGTATTTCCCTGGTGCCCATAAACAGGCCTTGGATTGTTCAGCACTTGTCCTGCCTGATGAGAAAGATGATTGAAAATGACAGGTAGCAGGAGGCCAATCTGTGCATAGCTTATATAAAGAGAAGCAGGTTAAAGAGTTATGTTGCAGTATTAACAGTATTCTTAGGATCACAGACTGGTTTGGGTTGGAAGGGACCTTTACAGCTCATCCAGTCCAACCTCCCTGCAGTCTGCAGGGACATCTCCAACTAGCCAGGGCCCTAAACAATCTGACTGCAGTGGTTCCAGGCATGGGACATCTGCCACCTCTCTGGAGAGCCTGGGCCAGTGTCTCACCACTCTCTCTGTAAAAAAATCTTCCTGGTTTAGTATAAATCTCCCTGGTTTAGTTTCAAACCATCACCCCTTGTCCTGTCACAATAGGCCCTGATAAAAACTCTCTCCCCATCTTTCTGCTCAGCCCCTTTAAACACTGAAAGGTCACAGTAAAGTCTTCTGCAGAATGAACAACCCCAGCTCTTCAAGCCTGTCCTCCCAGCAGAGGTGCTCCAGCCCTCAGATAATTTTCTAGCCTACTCTGGCTCTGGTGCACCAGGTCCATGTCTCTCCTGTGCTGAGGACTCTCGAGCTGGCCCGAGCACTGCAGGTGGGTTCTCAGCAGAGTGGAGCAGAGGGGCAGAATGCCCTGCCTTGACCTGGCAGGAGCTGGGGGTGCAGCTGCACCACTCTGCTTTAATGCCCAGGCTATCCAAGAGAAAACTGGCTGCAGCCCAGGAGAGACAGAGCTGCCTGTTGCTTCCTCCAGGCTCACCCCTGGCTGCTTGGGGTGGTTCAGAATGGAGCTGTTCCTCCTCTGTCACCTTCTTCTCCACACTGTGCCTGACAGTGGAAGAGAGACTTCTTGCAGGTTGACTCACCCTGAATTCTCTCCTGTGCTGTAAAAGCCTGGCAGATGATGTGGCAGGCTGTGAGGTCCATGGGAGATGAGCATTTTTTAGCTGCTAAGGTGAGCTTTTAAAAGGTTTAGTCTAGAAAACCCTCAACAGTGGAAACACATCAGAGTCTCTAGCTTGGAAGCCAGTGTGCTCTCAGAGGAGAGACACACAAGCTAGCAGATGACTTTCTTTATCAGGCCAGTAGTGTTCTGTAGGTCCCACCTTGGCCCAGGTGCACCAGTGGATATGCAATCCCTCATGGATGTGTAATGCTTTCTTCAGTTAAAGTACATAAACCCCAAAACCTGATTCATCTTCTTACCAAGGTCATCCACTCTGCCTGCTGAAACTTGTCATCACTGGTTTGCTAATAAATAATCTTGCCATGAAAGCCAGTGGCTTTTGATGCCAGGTAAGTTTTGATGACTTAAGAAGGGACTTTCATATTGTGCTAACAGAATGAAGAGACTCCTAAGAGGAGACAGTTCACTCAACTTGAGCATCCTAGCTGCTAGCTGCAGAAACTCTTTGAGGGTACTGAAAAAAATTCCTTAGCAGCAAACCCATTCTTGTTTAATAAGCTTCTGAGTCTTAAACCAGAGGCCTTTACCAATACAGAAGCTGTTCTGGTGAACCTCAGTTGCTACCAGCAAAACCAGGATGATCTTTTCTTTTTTTTTCAGATTTAATTTGGTTCTGTGATAGTTCTCCTGAGCAAATGAGGAGTTGCTGAAGGGTTGGGTTGGTAGTGTGAGAGGTCTGTGCTTTATCTGAGCACAGTTGAAACACGTAGAGCAAATACATCCCACCCCCACCCTCCCCACCCCCCCACCCCTAAGACCTTTGTCACATCTGTGGTGTCCCTTCTCAGCAGGAGAGTGTGCTGGTGTGTTCTCCAACAGGAGCACATGCCCACCCAGAGCTGTCTTCAATCTGTTTGCTTTGTGCAGAGAATGAGGCAGCCAGGAGGTTTCTGGCCTTACTTAATTTCTCCATTCCTGACTGATAATTTTAGCACCAGCAGGAAAGCTGTTCTGGGCTGGCTGCCTGGAACAGAGCATCGGGAGTCTGTGTTTGCTGGCTTCCCGAGGTACTGTCTTGCAGGTGTCTTACCTGCCAAGAATAAGAAAGCAAGAAACATCAGATTAGTTTCCAGACTGAGCTTCCTGTCTTCCCCTTGGAGAGCAGTCCACATCACTGCCATGACACGCAGAGCCTTCTGCAGCCCACCTATGAAGGGCTGGAAGGAGTGTCCTGGTGTGTGCGGCTGTTCCGGTGCTAATTCACGTTGGCTGCCCACAGGCACATGCTGGAGAGAGTAGAAAGGTTGTGTTTCCACAGCCCACTGCTAATGTGGAAACCTGCTAATAAAATAAAGAGCTGTGTTGTTCCAGGTGGAACTTCTGCATCTTATGCAGATGTTCTCTGGAATAAAACTTGCAGTTCCTCAACTCTGCAGTAGGTTTGAAAAGCACAAGGTCAGTGGTTAGTAGTAACTACAGACTGGTTTCAGCTTACAGACAACCAGCCTCAGAAGCCTGAGCTGTGAGTATTTGACACTACTGTAAGGCACTGGCCAGCTCCAGAGCCACACTTACCTAGAGGGATCTGAGCCTTCAGAAGGTTGTTTGTGGTGGGTTCCTACTGGGAGCAGCCCCAGAGCAGAAACAGAACATTGACCCAGGCCTGACCTTACCATCACCAGTAGCAGTAACAGGTGTGTCAGTCAACAAGGCTTCCCCAGAATTCCATGAAGGGGTTCTAGAATGATAATAGAAATGTTGTTTCTTCTGTATAATTGGGGACAATTTTCAAAAGGGGTTTCAGTAACAAGCACATCAAGTCCCTCTGAACTCAATTCTTGTATCAGTTTTATTCTATGTGGGCCCCTTGTTGCAGAGCTGCTCTTCTCAGCTGTCATTGCCACGCAGTGAACAAGAGAAGAAAGGCTAATTACCCCATCCCTGAGTCATCCTCTTTCCTTTGACTCTAATTATAGTGAATTGAGTTCAAAGTGGAAATTACAGCTTCCTAAAAATGTGGTAGAAGGCAGTAGATCAAGAGGCCAGCTGTAGGCAGTGGGTAGACCACATCAGGAAATGGTGTGGTGAAGATCTGAGGGTGATAATGTGCTGTAATACAAGGCAGAACAAGTACAGCAGGGTACAACACGACTGCCCTTTCTTCACAACTGCCAGACTGGAGCAAAAGAAAGCCAGAAAGGTCTGTTAGCCCCACCTGCTTATTTGTCCTATCAACCTGAAGTCGATATTGCAAATTACTGTCTCTAGGAGACAAAGGCAGTGTGTCCAGATTGGGGCCCATAGTACAGCAATGCTGATAAACTGGGTTATTCCTTCTTATTTTCCAGGGGAGTGTCTGACAGCTGTCATGTAACCTCTGTCTCTGTGTTCCTTCTGTGTTCTAGTCCCCTCTGAAGCTGCTGGCTGAAGAGTTTGGTGCAATGGTCAACAACCCCCACTTAAGTGATGTCCAGTTTCAGGTGGACTCTGGAGAAGTCCTTTATGCCCACATGTTTGTGTTGTATGCACGGTGTCCACAGGCTGTTCAGGTGGTAAGCACTGCTGAGACACCACCTCTGCTTCAGGAAAGCCCAGACTGCCCACACCTAGGCTCAGTTACTGCAACAGAATCAGCACAGAGCACTGCTGGGCCTAATGGCCAGTTCCTCTGGGCCTGCAGTGGTTTCTCAGCTCAGAATCCTGGCAAACTGGTAGAAAATGGAGTACTTTGTTGAGGGAAACTGTGTGGAGGCAAAGATCCTTTATTGCATTCTGCCTGGGAGCAACTGAGGAAGTTTTCCAAGCGCTGTTTGCCCTTGAATTTTCATACCTGTGCAAGCACAGATTGCCTTGTCCATCTCAGAGTGTCCTGCCTGTCACCCAGGCTGGGAGGCTTGAGTCTGGAGTTAGAAATGTTCTGGGAAGTACTTGAAGATAACCTGTACAGAGGCTTTGTCACCCTCACAGTTCGTTTTGAGGTGGCTGCACTGAACTGTGCTTTTCACACAGCTACTGAGGTAGATCTTGCATTCAAGAAGCATTTTGGATTGAGTAGTTCCCAGCCTGCTGCTCTGCATCCTCTTGCTGGGACAGTGAAAGCTGCTGAGCCTAACACCTGAACTCTGCTCATTTATGAAGCTGCCACCATGTGGATGCACACAGCAGCTCCCTGACAAAGGCAGCTCTCTTTTGGAGGACTCAAAGACCATCTTTTATATGTGTGACTAAAGCTTTAGCAAAGGTAACAGCTGTAGGGTTGGGAAGGAAATGGCTTGGTCCATATGAAGCTCTGCATAAATGGTCATCTGGGCTTCCCTCTGAAGCTCCTGGTCCCAGAGTAGGACTTTGGTGATGAAAGGAGTAAGCTGATAGGGACAGGAGTGTTGGTGTTGCTGTTCCTTTGCTACCAAACAGACTCTCTGTGCTTTCTTCTCACCCCAGGTTCACAGTGAAGGGTTCTTGGTGGAGGAGGATGGGAACGCGCAGACACGCAGGGTGCTGCTGAGCGACGTGACAGCAGGGGCAGTGTCTGCCTTCCTGCAGTACCTCTATGCTGCTGATGCTGCCATCCCTGCTGGGCTGCTGCCCCAGGTCAGGGCTCTGGCTGCCAGGTTTGTATCATCCTTTGCTGGGCAGCTTCCAGCCGCTCTGCCCAAAGCCTGGAGTATGGCATGGGGCTGCCAGACAGACTGACTTGTATGACATGACAGATATTATCCAGCCCCAGCCATTCCTTGGGGCAAAGGGAGGTTAGCAGAGTCATGTAGCTGCTCAGTCTCAAAGATAAGGAAGTGTGAGCCTGATGCTTTCATGTGGGTGACATCTGGAAAAGGGTTTTCCATATTTTAGGAGTATATTGAATCTTGGGGAACCAGCATCCTCATGCAGATTCTTTACAAGGCTCAGGCAGCCAAATGGTAAAGAAGTACTGGAGGAGAAAAATGCTAACATCACTTTTATATCCTTACAGGTTCGATGTGAGGGAACTGATGGCAAAGTGTGAAAACAATGCTGGAGAGAGTCAGATGTCTTCTGGGCTGGATTCAGAAGATGATCTTATCTCTGTGAGGGATGACAATGATTGTGAGGACAGAGCTGAGAATTTCCAAGACCTCTTGAAGTCAGTGTGGGTGGGTGAATGTGAGGATGAAGAAGCAATGCTGAGCCCTGAATGCCAGAGGGAAGATGACAATGGGGTAGGTGAACAGGAGCTGGAAGAAATCTATGAGTTTGCTGCAACTCAGAGAAAGATGGCTCAAGGTGAAACAAAAGTGAGGAAGGGAACAGACTGCAGCATCTGCAGTGATACTGAGACAGCCCAAGGTACAAACCAGCAAACAAAGGAAGAAGAGGTGAAGAGATCTGATTCTGCTTCGGTAAGCAACAGCTCCAAAGACGGCAGTGATGTGGAAAGATCTCCATGTGATTTGTCTTCACAAGGAAAGAAAGTGCAGACCATGAACAGGTGCAGTAGCATGAGTGATCCACAGACCACTTTTGTGCCTCCCCACAGTGAACCTGGGAAATGGGACAGAGCATGCCACGGTGCCACCGCTAATGAAGGAGAGCCTGCTAGGACATGTGAAGATGTGAAGGATTCCAAGGCATCTCAGGTCTCACATGATGAGGCAGATCGCTGTGAGAAAGAGTTTCCTGGCTTCCATGGTGATACTAATAGAAATGGAAGTTATGAACCCTTGTTTTCTGTAACTCAGATTGATTACTGTGAGCCTTCCCCAATGAAAGAAGTTGTCAAAGGATCAGGGGAGGCTCCTAGTGAAAACCATGTTGATGTTAATGATTCACTTCTCTACAGCAAGTCACAAAAAGACCTCCCTCCCTGTAGGAATGAGTTTTATGGGAGTCCTCCTCCCAAGCTGTATGTGCCCATTTTTCCTGTGGTTGGTTCCTCACCTGCAACTCCAGAGAGAACGTTTGCCAGAGCCCATGTGTCAACACCAGAGCAAAGCAAAGTGGAAATACCATTCCCATCTGATGAGATGCACTTGCAGAAAGCCAGCCACCTGGATACTGCATCAGGAAAGGAGAACCCAGTTTCTCCAGCAGAGCTTCCCCACATTGATTTAAACAAGCATACAGATGTCCCAGTGTTGTCATCACCAGTCAGCAGAGCTCAGGGTGCTGCAGCTCAGGGGAACACGGAGGGTGATGTTGTTGTTTTATCTTCTGATGATGAAATGGAGTTAGAACAAGACAAGAGATCACCAGAGTCAGGCTCTGCTCTGAAAAATACAGAAGTCCCAGAGCAGCTGAAATGTACTAGCATAGAACAAGGTCCTGAGATATCAGAACCTGAACATAACTCATCAGTCACTGAAGCAGACCAGGGATCAACCCAGGTCTCATGTGGCGTTACAGCTACAGTGCAGATAAGTAATTGTGTAAAGATGTCCACTGAATTATCTCTCAGCAGACAAAGAGATGCTTGCATGGAGAGCAAACAGAGTCCAAACCTGATCCCTGAAGAAAAGCTTGATCATGAAATGTCTTCAGGCACTGACAGCTCCTGGCTAGTGCCAGACACACCAGCTCTGAGCAAAAACAGAAGTTTCTCAACACAGACTGAGGTCTCAAGTATTCATTCTATAAAGGGTCCAGGATCTAAACTCAGCACCAAGGACTTGGCAGCAGGTAGTATTAACCATGAAATGACTGGGGATTTAATAAAAGCTGGAGAAACAACACTGTCAGACAAGCAGCCTGTGGAGAACTTGGTCAGTGAACGGAGCCTGCCCAGCAGCCCAGCAGCAGGATCAGTTCCCCAGTACTCCCCAGCAGTTTCTCCAGTGACCCCAGTTCTCCTCTCCCCTGGCCACACCAACACACAAAGCAAATGTGCAAAAGCAAGGGTGTCATTTTTATCCAAATCTGTGCCTCCATGCCATGAGCAGTCCTTGGAAGACAAAACAAATGTCAGTGTGATTGTGGTAGAGGACAGTGAAAAGGAAGTGAGTTTGCCTTCTGTGAGCAGCAGCGTCCTGCTTTGCGAAGAGCCCCCGCTCCCCATGGATGACTGCTGGCATGCTGAGGATCTGGCACCAGTCAGAGGCAGCAGCCTGGAGCCCAACCAGGGCAGCCAAGCAAAGACCAGTACTGCCAGCAGCCCCAGGCCAGGCTCTTGGCATGACCACTGGGAGAGCCCAGGCCACGTGCAGGAGATTAAGGGCAGTACCCCTCTTCGAGGAAGTCCTGCTGGCAGAAGAACTACTTTGCTCTCTCCTGGAAAAAGTCCTATTGAGGGATGCTCATCAGTGGGTGGTAGACCAAGTTACCTGAACTCCAAAATCTGGGATGACTGGAATGGGGAAGAGGAAGATAACTTTCCAGAGGTCCTTCCTCTGTCTCAGAGGCTGACAGCTGCAGCAGGTGCCTGTCGGACAGACCCTGTGAAGACTCCTGGTGAGAGCTTGTTTACTGGATCTGTTGGAATAGGTTAAATTGTTTCTCAAATGGTCATCTCACCTGTGGTTCACTTGATACATTGAAAGGGGCTTTGGCTTTCTGCTCTGAAGTAGTTCTCATTGTGTACAGAAGGTATGGTCTTCTGATGTGGGAGAAAGCAGATGTAAATGTGGGATTCTTAGACCATAGGTGCTTGTATTTCATTCACACTGGTGCTTTGATGGTGGTCATGCTCCTTGCAGAAGCTATGGGTATCTGGGAGGGGAGAAAAACTAACCAAAATAGATCAAAAAGGAGCCTTCAGCTTGCATGACAGTGGGTGTTTGTTCCCTGTAGTAGTGGGTGCTCTGTACAGTCTTGCTTTAAGTTCACCATGAGTCCAGCAATGTGCTCTTGTGGCCAAGAAGGCCAGTGGCCTCCTCCTCCCCCTCTACTCTGCCCCAGTGAGGCCACATCTACAGTACTGGGTCTCCAGTTCTGAGTTCCCCAGATCAAGAGAGACAAAGGAACTATTGGAGAGAATCCAGTGGAGGCTATAAAGTTGCTGAGGGGCTTGGAGCATCTCTGTGAGGAGGAAAGGCTGAGAGATCCTGGAGCTGTTTAGCCTGGAGAAGAGCAGCCTGAGAGGGGATCTGATCAATGCTCAGCAAGAGCTAAAGACCCACGGGACAACAAGAGGATGGGGCCAGACTCTTGTCGGTGGTGCCAAGTGACAGGGCACTAGGCACACGTGGGATCTCAGGAGGTTCCATCTGAACAGGAGGAGAAACTTCTTTATTGTGAGGGTGCTGGAACCTTGGAGCAGGCTGCCCAGAGAGGTTGTGGAGTCTCCTTCTCTGGAGAGATTCCAAAACAACCTGGCCATTGTGATCTTGGGCAAGTTGCTGTGGGTGGCCCTGCTTTAGCAGGAGGCTTGGACTGGGTGATGTCCAGAGGTCCCTTCCAACCCCCACCAGGCTGTGATTCCATGCCTGTCACACATGGATGAAGTGATGCTGGTGCTGATGTACACCAGGACACAGTACAGGCACTGAGGGTTTCCTGGGGTAGAGACTCTCAGGGGGTGCACTGCTGTCCTGTGCAGCCGCCTTTGTGCTAGTTCTGAGCCCTTTCCACAGACCCCTATGTGCCCAGAATATATCCTTTCCATCTAAGGCCAGTAACTGATCTCACAGTATCTCATTAAATCCATGATTAATTATGCTGTACTGATTAGTGTAACAGGGGGTTGACTGTGACATGTGAGACCGACTGTGCTTCACAGTCAGTAAATTGGTGTCCCTAAACCAGAAGCTTGACTTGTTTAGTGACTTCTGCATCAAGTCCCTGTTAGTAAATTTCCTTCCTGGGAAAAGAACCACTTCACAGAATTCAGTGAAGATGGTTTTTTTTTTAACTGCTTTGTAAACATTGCTTCTTCTATCAGAGCCCTGAATGGGCTTTGTGTTCAGATGTGGCTTAACTGAAGCCCTTTTCTGGTTTAAAGTCAACAAAAGCCAAATATCCCAGGTTAGGGAAATTAAAAACCAGAAGTGCTGACTGTTCTGTTCACTGTGAAGGTGAGGAATAATTAAAAGAGCTTGGAGGAAGGTAGTTCTACTTAAACAATTACTATATCTGCCACTAAAAAGGGAAGATTGAAGCCGTTTTAAGTCCTTCATTAATTGTGATCATGGTAATTTCATTCTGCTGCAGAACCTTCCTGTCAGGAGAATGAGAAGACTCCCAGCACTCCAATGACACCAATGCCAGCTTACTCCATCATGGAGACCCCACAGCTGAAGAAGGAGTTGAGCAGGTTAGCATTACCTCCACGAGTACATCTCGTTGTGAACAGAAACTTGCTGGCAGGTAGTGTGAAAGAAAGCTCCTGGGCTGGAAATGAAACCCTGGTGAAGCTCCAGTCAGTGTTTCTTGAGGTCACCTCACACTTTTCCAGCTGACCCCTGGCCTGAGTGGGAGGGGCAGCTTTATCTTAACCTAAGCTCCCACCTTTCCCTTTCAGATTTGGAGTCCGTGCTCTCCCCAAACGCCAGATGGTGTTGAAGCTGAAGGAGATATTCCAGTATACTCACCAGGATGTGGATTCTGACTTAGAGGGTGCAGTCCCTTTGTCCCAGCCTCCCCAAAGAAGTCCCCAGCCAAGCGCTGTCGGCCGCCCAAGGCAGGGCGGGCCGCAGGTGGAACGCGTGCTGGTGCCTCCAGGGCTGCGGGCAAAAGGAAGAAGGTTGCTGCAGCATCTTCAGAGGTCCCTGTAGGGATGGCTGGTGATGATCATGTGGGATCCGGTGAAACAGACTGTGCAGTGCCCAAGGAGGGAAGTAAAATGCCACATCACCCAGAAGGAGCTGAAGAGCAGAAAAGGTTGTCTGTATCTCCAGAGAGATGGTCTCTGGAAGACGATGGTGAGGAAGCAATGCCTTCATCTCAGCAGTCCACAGTTTCTTCACTGAGTGGAAGTGACATCTCTTTTGGTTCACAGAGGTAAGGCAAGAGAGTACAAGAGAGTCCTGTTGGTACAGGACAGAGAGTGCAAGAGAGTCCTGTTGGTACAGGACAGAGATGAGCTAGGGATGTGGGAAGCAGAGGTGAGTGTCCATGGGGCCTAAAGTGGCCCTGCCACCTCCTTGGGCATGTCATTTTAAGGCCAACACGCTCCTACAAAAGAAAGTCTTTGGGTTTTTTAGTCTAATTCTCAGTGATTGATTCTCAGAACACAAAAGTGCTTGTGGCTGCACATAGACAAGGCCCAAATCTGCCTGGTCTGTGCAAGGGGCACAGTGTGTTGAATGAGAACCTACAGCTTGAGCAGGGACAGGATGGCACAGCACTGTGTGGCAGAAGCTGTGTGTCATGACAGCAGTAGGTGCTGTGGGTCAGGAGCAAGGAATGCCAGGCAGCTCCAGGGCTGGGTGAGCAGGTCCAGTGCTGTGGCAGCTAGGATGGGGAACTGTGCAGCACATGTGCCACGCTCCACTTCACGCATTTTGTGGGTGCCAGTATTGTAGAGCCTGTGATCCCATGGAGGGTAGTCACAGGTGTTGGTCACCAGGCCCTTGGGGAGCTCTGGCCCTGTCTTTGATAACCTGCTCTACTTGATCTCATTTCTAGTTCTTGGATGAATGGATTCGAAGCCTGTGCTTTTGCATCGGAGGAGGAGGAAGAGGAAGAGGAGTTTTCAGCCTCTCAGGCAGCTGCTCGGGAAGAGGAAAAGCTGGAGGCAGTGAGGTGCTACATCCGTTCAAACACAGCCCTGTACCACAAGGTTCTCTTCTATGAGCCAATCGAGCTGGCTGAGCTGCACGCAGAGCTGAAACAGAACGGCATTAAAATCTCCAGGGCGAAGCTGCTGGATTTCTTGGATGCTCAGTGCATCACCTTTACTACAGCCAAAGCTCGGAAAGAGAAGGAACAGAAAAGAAAGGGGAAAAAAAAAAACAGAGGAGACGATACTGAGCGGAACCTCCTCTTTCCTGCAGAGGCTTGCTTGAGAAGCTGGAAGCCCGACTGCAGGCTGGTGCTAGCGGCGGTGCTGTGATGGGTGGGTGAGGTGCTCCTCCTGGTGGCCTTGCCGTGCCGACGACATGCTGGAGAACCGCCTGAGCTCGGCTCTTGCCAGCTGTCTGCTCCGAACTGCACAAACTCCTCCGGTCGCTGGCCTGTCTTCAATGCAGGGGTCGTCTGGGGCCTCTTTTTCCCCCCCCACCTCGATTTTCCCACTGTGCCTTTTCTTTTCCCTCCATTTTTCTAATAGGTTTGAGGTCCCAAACTTTTCTTCGTGTTGGTGCTTCTAGAGGCAGGTACTTGCCCCAGGGACACTTGCCAAAAGCTTTTCCCTGGCCTTGGGCTGTGAAACACTTCACCCTTCAAGGTGAACCAGTGTCCTTTCCCTTGTGTAGATCAATATGTTTAGATCCCACTGACATCCATCTTCATTTCTTCAGCACACAGTTTGCCCTGCTGATGGTTAAGGCAGGGACCAGTGTGGAGGGACAAAGCCTTTCTTGTGTCATTGGTTCAGTTTGCACTCTCTGGTAAAACTCTTCATCTGTGTTTCTTAAATGGCTGCAAAGCAGCAGAAGTGGTTTTGTAGTCTCTGATGGCTCCCAAAAGTACCTTCTGACACCAGATGTCACATGAAAGCCCCTTAGATTCAAACATCCAGTTGTGTGTGGTCACTCACATGCTGGCTCTATGTTAAAGGTTCCATCTGCTCCATTTTCTGAGCACCATTTTTCCTTCTCAGTGTAGATGAATTGTGCCCTTGACAAAGATATTTTCAAGACAGTGTTACAGTGGCCACTGGATCTCTTCAGCACTTCTTACTGCCAGATCTAAACCCACTTCTGAGCAGTCTCGCTTCCAAACTGGGCTGATCTTGAGTTGCAAATTGTCTGGGACTCTTGGGGAAGTCTGGGCCCTGAGCTGTCATCTTTTATGTATTTATTCCTCACATCTTCTGAATTTTGTCTGTTGTGGCACTTCTGAAGCTGCAGAGAGTCTTGCACAACAAAATGGACCCAAGAATTAAAAAGCCAGAATTCTAAAAGTATTTATGGATGTGGAACATATAAAAGAGTTTTTCTATTTTTGATACAGATCTCCTGGGGTTTATTTGGTTTGTTACATACAATAAACAATTGGTAAGGGACAAACTCTAAGTAACCTGACAGACTTGGAAGGGGTTCTAAGCAGCAGTGATGGGTCTAGTTGGGAGCAGTAGAGTCCACAGGCTGCACCCATACTGGCTGAAACCCAAGCAGAGAATTGGAGGAAGAGGAGTTGTCACAGCACCCAGCAGCAAGAAGAGGTGGAAGAGAGATCATCCAGCAGTGGCCAATGGATTCGCTACCTGGCAAATGGAGCTGCCCAGTTCCTCTGGGCTGCAGCCCAAAGGTAAGGGGGACCTGGGGGAAGGTCTTTTGGGAGGGTGAGCTGTGAGGAACAGCTGAGCTGCTGGGAATGGGGAAATGAATGAGCACTTGTGAGCCTTCTCTTTTTCAGGCATATATAATGTGGGGGACACCTCCTAGAAAAGCCTTCTGCTGTACCTAGTGGAGTTGCAGGAATTTGGGATACTCTTCCTCCCCCATCTGCTTGTGCAAGAGCTTTGTTACATGCAAAGGGCAAGGCTTGCCTCAGTGGCACAGTGTCAGTCCTACTTACCAGTCTTAGTGTAAGATTCCTTCCTAGCTTTATTGTTCTGTTTTTACATAAGACTGAAATACACGATCAGAGCTTTTTATAATCAGTTCTTTATTGCACCTTAACCATCAATGAATGCAGTGTCACAGTTCAGTGGGTATAAATCACAACATTCTAACAGTCATAAAAAACTGCTTAGCATGTAATGAAAAATTGCTGCAACTGTAGTCACTGAAAGCATCTCCATCCTCCTGTCTGTGCCATCTCTAAACCCTGCAAGGGGGCAGTCTTTGCCTAATGCAGCAAGATGATTTCACATGCATCTCTGTCGTCAGGGTTTGGAGGTGACTGCTTTGCAGAGCCTTGCCTTGGTGCCTCCTTGTTGGTGAAGCTGGCACAATGAAATGATGGTCATTAGATGAAGAGAAAAGGACTTCAAAGCTTTTGCAGCCTCCAAGGACACATCTGACACACACAGGAAATTATCTGAAAGCAGTTATTCATCCGCCTGCTTCATTAGTCCATAAGCAAAGCGTGCCTCCCCAGGCTAGCACTGATGGTGCCATCTGCCACTGCCAGTGTGTTGCCAAACAGTTCCATTTGTCCACATTTCTGTGTTTTCTTACCTTCCTCCTGCAGCCTTGTCTTGGAAAATACAAATGTCGTCATTTTTTATTACTAACTGTGTAGTAACAGCCATCAAAACTATTTTGATACTTCTGTTCAACGCTTCCAAAGCTGCAGGATAAAAACAAAAGGGCCTTTCCAGTTAAGGCATTTGCTGGTTTTAAGTTAAAGAAAGGAGCAGATGTGTTAGTGGCACTGCACAAAGCTTCTGTCTTACCAACGTGCACCATGTGGAAAACACTGCTTCAGAATTCCCACTGACAATCAGATCATCTGTGGGACCGGTTATGGACTCTCCTTTGCAGCCACCACTGTGCTGGTTTGTGTGCTGTCACATTTCCTGCCTCAGCAGGCTTGTTCTGAAAAGCTCTGCTGTAGTGTTTAATGATCTTGTGTGTGAGGAGAGAGCTGTTTTCCAACACGGGCACAGGCCTGTGTGTCCACTCATTCTAGAATGTCTCAAGGACTAATGGCATTTCTTGACTGGGTGTGATCCATCACCATGGTGTCTAGCAGGGCCAAGACCCATGGAGGGACCAGTTTAACTACAAAACAGGAGAATGCTGTGAAGGAGAGTGGGGGCTGCTGGGCTTTACCTTTTTGCTGGGCTAAAAGAGCCCAGCTATTCTTACAGTGCCAGCCTTTAAATATCAAAGGGGTAAGTCCAAGAACAATCCTTCTTGCAGTTTCCCAAGGGGACTGGAGCTCTTTGGGATGTGCATTTCAAATGGTCTAGTTTGCTTTTCAGATCATTCCAGAAAAATGGTTTTCAGAGGCATTGCACGTGAGCTGCTTGGTTTTCAAACTACCTAAAGGTGACACAGCCTTCAGCAAAGACTAATTCAATTGCTGTCCTCCAGAAGAGGGCTTCAGAGGTGCCTGCAGTGTTTCTCTGCCCAGGTTCCTCACCTCTCCAGCTGCTCCAGTGCCCTGCCAGTCATCTTGGAGCTTAGATTACTAACAGATGAGTTCTCAGTAAGGATTTAAGTGACTTCTAAGGATTTAATCTTAAACCTAAGCTCAGCAGGAGCCCACCCCTCCTTTCCCAACACTGAGGAACACATCTCCACTCTCAGGACCAAGGAGGCTCCAGCAGCCTGACAGTGCCCCAGCAGGTCCTCATTTCTTGGAATACTACTAACTCAAGGATGAATTTCCAGACCTCTCCTTCGCTGTCCTCTAAATACTTTCTTCTCCTCACAGGGTGCTGGCTACTACCATGCCTTATTTACTGAGCTTCTACAACAAAGGGTTTGTGTGGCTCCCCCGAGGCAGTGTTTAGTATCATGGAATTGTTTTGGTTGGAAGAGACCTTTAAGCTCATAGACTCCGGCCGTTAACACTGCAAAGTTACCACTAAACCACGTCCCTCAGCACCACATCGACACAGCTTTGCAACCCTTCCAGGGCTGGGGACCGCACCACTGCAACAGTTCCGGATGCAGTGAACAAATTGTTCCCTTGTGTCCAAACTAAACCTCCCCTGACACAGCTTAAGGCCATTTCCACTTGTCACTTGTTTCTTGGGAGACCAACCCCCGCCTCCCTTTAACCTCCTTTCAGAGAGTCGCAGAAAGCCAGAAGGTCTCCCCTCAGCCTCCTTTTCTTCAGGCTAAACAACCCCAGGTCCCTCAGCTGCTCCTCACCAGACCTGTTCTCCAGACCCTCACCGGCTTCACTGCCCTTCTCTGGCTGTACTCCAGCCCCTCAGTGTCCTTTGAGGAGCCAAAACTGACTTTGCTGTTCGCCTGACACAGATCAGCCTGCCCTCCACAGGTACCCCAGGAGCAGCTCCTCGGTGCGCAGCGATGGAGTCCCACGCAGCACCGCATCGCTCACCCGGGAGAGGCCCTGCGAGTGCCTGGAGAGCTTCGGCGGGAGCCGGGAGCTGCTCCGGCAGCAGGTAACCCACCCACGGCGGGAGCCGGGCCTGGCCTGCCTGCGGGAAGGACCTGGTGTGGCGGAGCGCACATGCGAGGCAGACTGAGCGCCATCGCGGCCCCGGCGCCGCCATTTCCCTCCCGCTCAGCACCGGCATTGGCGGCCACCGTCACATGACGGAGCCCCGGGATTGGCCGCTGCCGGCGGGGCCGGGCCGAGCCCCACGGCGGTAACGGAGCCGTGTCCCGGGGCGCCTGGCGCCTGCCGGCCCGCCCCCACCCCACTGCTGCGGCTGCACCAGTGCCCCGGGGCCGTGGCGGTACTGGCGAGCCCGGTGTTCCCCGCCGTGGAACTGGGGTCCCTGCTCAGCGCGGAGCTGCCGGTTCCCGGGCGCCGGAGCCCCGCTGCTCTTTGCAGTAGGTTAGAGCCCAGCTCGTCTCGCTCTGTCCGTCTCTTCCCGGACCAGGACTACCAGGAGCGGAGTTGGAGATGATCGCGTACATGGATCAGAAGGAGGAACGGTGGTTCTCCCACCTGCGCGCCGGCGGCGGGGAGAGCGCTGTGAGCCGCACCTGCGCAGGTAAGGGGCCGGTGCCATCACCTGTCACACTTCAGCATCCCCGCACCCCGCCGGAACGAGTGCGAGTGGCGGCACTGGGTCAGACCTTCCAGCTTTGCTGCTGTCTCTGGCTGGCTGGCACTGGAGACCCAGAGAAGAGCAACCAGTGGTGTGTCCCTGGCTGCTTTCCCAGGCCCAAGCAATCGGGCTTCACAAACCCCTGAACTAGACGTGAGATGTCTCAACGTCTTGCAGCTGTCTGGGTATTTTCTTGCTCTCTGAAGCTGCATGGGCTTTAGAGTCCCTGACAGCTTGCAGCAAGGAGCTCCATAGCTTATTGAGCTGTTTTGAGAGTCGCTGCCTTGCTTGTTTTGCTTTGAAGGTGCTTTATAGTAGATCACTTGATGTCAGAAGTTCTTAATTTAGAACAGACAGTGCAGGATGAATCCCTACCCACACCACATCCTCTATCAGCTGTACCTTTTCCCAGCAGAATGGGCAGTTGAGTCATCTCCCATACAGGAGCTGTTCTGTGCCTGTGGTCATTCACGTCATGCCTCTGTGTCTTCCTCAGCTTGTAAAGAGTTTCTTTGAAATGGGAGATCTGCCCCTTGGACGCAGTCGGGATGTGGGCTTTGAGCAGGAAGGCAGAATTCTGTTTTCTTTTAACCTCTCCAAAAATTAAACACCATAGAAGACTGGATTCTTGTGTACTTTGAAGGTTGAGTTCTGTGTCAAGATCCAAAATTCTATATGAGTACCAAAGGCAGCATAGGCAAGGGAGATCTCTTCGGGCACAACACCAACAGAACAGCTTCACTACTCAGTAAGTCTGACACAAAGGTCAAGACCTTCATGCAGGCTACCAGAAATGTCCTCTTCTTGGCCTGTCTTTGGATATCGCTCTTCTCTTTCCCCGGAGGCCTAGATGAAGTAGCTGCAGGCAAATGACTGCTTCCATGGTGAATAGCAAACTTAGAGTTTCTGGATCTTTTTTTCTGGGATAATTTAAATGAAAAAATATTAAAAGGAAGAAGTGGCATCACTACAACACCAAGGTGCCACAAAAGGTATCTCAGGGAGTGCACTTTGAGATCACACTGTGACATTTCCTTATACTGAATAGAAAGAGGAAGATGAAATATGTCCTTGTATTGCTCCAGGCTGAAATGCTAGGTTCTCCTTCCTTTATTGCCCACTTAGGGTTCAGTAGTGACTCTGCTCTTCCAAGGTATCCACTTCCTTGTCTCAGCTCTGTGCCTGTGGTTTGTACATCAGTCCCACGCAAACGATCTGTTAATGGTTTATTTCACACGAGTTTTCAGACAGCCACAAAGTAGCCGTTGAACCTTGACGTAGGCAGATCTGGAGGTCTGCCTGTTTGTGGCTTTAGTCTTCAGCCTGTTCCATATTTTGGATCTACATAGAGTCAGCAACAAGTCATCCTTCACCCCTGGAAGTCGAGAGAGAAGATCTGGAAATCTGATGGACCTGATGGATCAGCCTTAAACCTGGCTATTAAGGCTCTGTTCAGAGATGTGTGTTGCCATTCCTACATCCCATGTACATCCCTCTGACATCGATTTGCCCTTCTCTGACAGCAGAAGGTGTGGGCCACACAACTCTGTCTTTCCAGTTTGGTGTATAAGCCTTTGGTAAGCCTGTGAAGAGCTGCATTTTCCTCCTGACAGCAGAGCCACAGCACTGTCAGAAGTAGGTGCTTCTCAACCTGCCAAGATGGTCATCAAACCATGTTAGAGCAGTGGGCTGGAAGGAGACACTGTTCTGTATGAACATCCCAGAAATACTTCTTGTCCCATCACTGAGCACCAATGGCAAGAGTCTGGCCCCATCCTTTTGCCTCCTGCCCTTTAGATATTGATAAGCATTGATAAGATCCTTTGTACATCTCTCTCTGCAGTACTGGCAGCACAAGATCAAGGATGTTGCTTCCGCTGCAACCCAAGTAACATTCAGCTACACAAGGTAGTTTCTTGTGCCACTCTTCTGGCTCTCAGTTCTGCTTCTCATAGTATTTCCATCCTTGAGGAGCAGCCACCTTTCCCATTTGAGGACTAAACTTTTACTTCTAATATGCCAATAATTTCTGTAGACTGAGGTTCTGGCAGAGCATGCAGAGCTATTGCTAGGGTTTGTTCCTGCAAACACTTGGAGAAATCTACTTTGTAGTTTGGAGGGAAATACCAGAACTGTTTATACCTAAAGTCAACTCTGAATTTTTAGAATTTGACCCCTTCTAATTTCCCCTATCCAAAGTTTTTTGTCCTGCCTATGACTTCCCTCTGGATTCTCATTTTATTGCAGCTGAAGATGGGATTGTGACCCAGAAGGAGGAAAATGCCCACCAAGGCATCCCTGGGGCAGCAGAGCCTGAAAGTTTACTCTCAGGTTTCTCCAAGGACTATTCTCAGAGTCCTGCACAGGACCCAGTCCTCCCACACAGGTCAGAAAGGGTTCAGAGACCTCTGGGGCAGAGGCAAAGCCGAGTGACGCTATGTGGAAAAAGTTTCAGGAGACTGTCAGGTACTATCCAGCAAAGAAATTCTCTGAGGAAACTGATGATATGTGGGGACTGTGGGAAAAGCTTCCAGGTGAGCTCCAACCTGGTCCAGCATCAGAGAATCCACACTGGAGAGAAACCCTTTGCCTGCACCGAGTGTGGGGACAGTTTTCGTCAGCGCTCGCATCTCATCCAGCACCAGAGAATCCACACAGGGGAGAGGCCCTACAAGTGCTCTGAGTGTGGAAAGGGCTTCAGCATGAGCTCAAAGCTGATCCGGCACCAGGTAACCCACACGGGGGAGAAGCCCTACAAGTGTGCTGAGTGTGGGAAGAGCTTCTCTGGGAACTCGCAGCTTGTCCAGCACCAGCGAGTGCACACCGGGGAGAAACCTTACGAGTGCAGCACCTGCGGGAAGAGCTTCAGCGTCAGCTCAGCCCTGACGCGACACCAGCGCGTCCACACCGGGGAGAAACCCTACAAGTGCACAGAATGTGGGAAGACCTTCAGCCAGAGCTCTGAGCTTATGAAGCACCAGCGAGTCCACACCGGGGAGAAGCCGTATGAGTGCTCCGAGTGCGGGAAGAGCTTTACCGTGAGTTCAGCCCTCATCCAGCACCGGCGGTTCCACATGGGTGAGCGTCCCTATAGGTGCACTGAATGTGGGAAGGCTTTCACCGTGAGCTCCCACCTCATCCAACACCGCCGCTTCCACACTGAGGAGCGACCCTTTGCGTGCACCGAGTGCGATAAGAGCTTCCTGTGGAGATCAGCCCTGCTGCGGCATCACCGGGTGCACAGCGGGGAGAGGCCCTACGCCTGCGCTGACTGCGGGGACAGCTTTCGGCAGAGCGCTCACCTCACCCAGCACCGCCGCATCCACACCGGGGAGCGGCCCTACGCCTGTAGCCACTGCGGCAGGGGCTTCACCGTCAGCTCAGCGCTCCTCCGGCACCAGCAGATCCACAGGGGTGGGAAGCCCTAGGAGGGGTGAGTGTGTGGAGCAGTTAGGTGTGAGCACCCTTGAGGAGCAAAGCCTCTGCGTCTCTCCTTTTGCTTTATAGACCACCCTGTCCGAGAAGGGTGAAAGTGATTTCTTTCTAGGAGGACAAGTCCTAGAAGAGGTGAAGAGGTGGGGCAAGGAGCTGTATCAGAGGTCTGAGGAAGAACATGTAGCACCACAGGGGAAGGAGATGGTGTCCAGTGGGATGGTGCTTGGGAAAGGAAGGAAGTAGTTTGAAAAAGCTGGAATGTGCATGGTGGTATATTTTGGAGGAAGGCAAATACCTTATCTTTTCTCTGTGCATACATCTTTGGGACAATTTATAGAGTGAAGCAGATGCACAATCTTGGAGCGTACAGCCCTCTGACTAGATAAACAAAAGTTCTTGCTTTCCTTCCCTGCTGCTGACTTAATCAGAGGCTCTGAGTTACCCCTCTTAGTCTGGGGGCTGGGCTTGTGGCACAGAGGAGCCAAATGCCTGATGGCCATTGTGCTGTCCCAGGGTGGGCTGTGCTGCGGGCTGTCCATCCCAGTGGGACCCCAGCTGGTGTCCAGTGGGTGTGTGGTGGGGTGTCCAGTGGCGCACAGAGCTCAGTTGTGCTGGTCGTTAGGGGACTGCGTGGCACTTAGCGCCCGCCTGGCCCCGGTGGGAGCCGAACGATGCATTTCTGAGGCTCGATTCTCTGTAAAGGTGCCGAATAAAACCACCGTTGGAAGCCTGCGCCGCCGCTGTGTTTCTGCCTCCGGGGCTGGCACCGCCCGCGCATGCGCAGCCCCACGGAGGCGGCCGTTGGCTGGCGGCGAGGCGAGGAGAGCGTTGGAGCCGCTGAGTGGCGACGCGGCTGCCGCCTCTGCCAATCGGCGGCGCCGGCCGGTGCCGTCAGTGGCTCCTGATTGGCCACGCCGTAACCCCCTCCGGTCAATAAATCCGAGGTGGCCGCGCTGGGCCTTTGTCTCGCGCCGCGGGGCAGAAGGTGCGGAGCGGGTGAGTGCGCGCGGCGCGGCGCCATGGCAACGCGGGCTGGGGCGCGGGCAGCGCCGGACGGACCGGACCGGCTCGGCTCTGCTCCGGAGGTAACGGGCAGCCGGGGCCGGGCTGAGGCCCCTGGGACTTCCCAGGACTTCCTCCCCTATCCCGTGGGTCTTTCCCCGTGGGTCACTGCTGCGCCGGCTCCAGTCCCTCGCCGCTTCCCCACGGGAGTAGGAGGCCGGGCTTCTCCGGAGCGCCGTGACCTCCCCGCACCAGCCGCGGCTGTCCTGCTCCTGGGGGACAAGTGGGCCCAGTATCCTGTGGCCGGGAAGTCTGTCCACTACCTCTCAGGGCCGCGTCTGTGCGCCTCCCGGGTACTGTTGGGGCCGGGCCGGGGCCTGGGAGCAGCGCCGGGCCCGTGGTTCCCCGGCTCTCCTCGGCCTCTTGCCCTCCGAGCCCCGGGGAGGGCTGTCCCGGCCGCCTCGCCCCAGGCCGGGCGTCCTGGGTCCGCAGCGCCGGTGAGCGAGTGGTGTGCTGGTGACTAGCTGAGCTCTGGCAGCCTGCCGGGCGGCAATTGTCAGCTCTCCCTCATCTCTTCTGCTCCTGCGGCCGAGCGCCTGCACAGCAGCTGAGGAAGTGTGCCAGAACAGTTGCCTCATCCCTGCAGTGGTTCCTGCCTGCCGCTTCTGAAGGATAGCAGAGTTCTGGGACAGGAGCCCGGCGCTGGGTGATCCTGCGGCGTGGGGGCATTTGGCTTTTGTGGACCCAGCTGAGCTTAGTAGAGCACGGAGGCTACTGAGGCCTCTTGCTGTCCTTACTTCTTCATTGTTGTGTGAAACAAATGTCTTATTCAAGCCTTACTGTGCCTAGCACTTGTACACAGTGTTGCATTACATACATCAACTGTAAAGTGCTGGTCACTGGCCCTGCTTGGGGTGCCCCAGGCACAGCTGACTGTGCTGGGACAGGTAGGACAAGCACTGGCTTTCTCCAGAACAAAGGCAGTTCAATATATTCATGGGTGCTTGTCATATTCCCTCCCCAGAGCTAACTGACTCAGTTGTTCTTTGCACTGTTCTTCTAACTAGTGTGAGAAAATGGATTCCTGATGCACTGCCTGACACGAGGGCTGAAGTGCAGAACTGGATGAGGTCTGTGAATTCACCAGGGATTTCCCTCCTTGGGCAATTTGTTGAAATGCTGGACCACGGTGCTAGGGGACGGAAGCAATGTTTGCATGGGCACTGCTTGAAGTGTCTTAGATTTTAATCATTGCCTAAGTTTAGGCTATGTCCAGTTGAAGTCTTAAACTTAGCTGAGCTCAGGTAATGTAGTAACTTATTCTGTGAGGCTCCATTTCCAGCAGAAACCACTGCAAAATACTTCCCCAGAGGGAGGACAAGATGTGAAGCTGCCATGATGTTACCTCTTTGATTCTTCAAGCTGCCAGGTCTGTGCGTTCTGGGGCTTGTCTCTGCTGCAGTGAAGCTTGGGTAGGTCCAGCCACACTCTACTGCTTGGTAAAGCAAGGCTGTAAGCTCCACGTGTGGGGATGTACCTCGAAGTTGCATGCTGGTTGAACAGCAGACATGAGCTCTGTACTGCCTGGGTGCCTGTGAATTAGAGAACTTCTCAGGGTGTCCAAGCAAAGCCAGGACTTCCAGGCCTACAGGGTCTAGATCCTCCAGAAGGCAGGGGATTATTTGGATTAAGTGCCTCCCTGCTTTGAGAACAGCAGCTGTGCATCTTGAGGTTGGAGCTTGCTGTGGAAATGTGTATATGGGCAAACTAATTGCTGGCCAGATGAGATAGGGATGTTGTCTTAGAGGGTTTGAACACCATTAATGGGAAAGAAATGTTTGGTGTGCTGAGGTGTTCTGTAGCAAACCTTGTCTCTGCTCTTCAGCCCTGCTGTCCCAACTCTTGTAGTGGTTGGATTTCTCCTAAGCAGGCTGCTCCCAGGGCACTGAGGTATGTGCTGTGAACATCAGCCAGGATCCCGATGAACAGAGCTCCTCGTAGCAAATGAAGCAATGTTCCAGCCTCTGCAGTGGTGGCAGGAGGTTTGAACCTCCCTCTTGGTGGGCAGGACACTGCCACTTTCAGATGAGCAGGATGCTGTGTGAAACCAGAGCTTTGACCAGCAATCATGTTGTGGGATTTCAGTTTTTGGCTTGGAGTGATGATGTGTGGTGGTAAGAGAGAGGAAATAATTTTGTCTTCGCTTCCTCACAGTTCTCATGGAATAGTCTCAGGCCAAAAAGGACAGGGGGTCTGTTTCGTCTCCTGAATTTGTGGGTCACCAGGGATGTGCCTGTAGTAGAGACAGCATCAGGAAAAATCTAAGCTTCTGTGTTTTGCAGTCAGTGAACTGGCCTCACCTCAGGCTAAAGGGACTGGTGTCGTCACTGCCCTGCCTGTTGCTATGTTGCTATAGAGACAAACATGTCAGATTGAGCCTGCAGAAAAAGCACTGGGAGATACAAGGCTGAGAGTGCATCAAAGTACTTAGATGACTTGTTGTGTGCTAACCCCTCCTTCCAACAGCAGACAGAGCTGCTGGAGCTGTAATTCACTGTTGTGGCCAGTTGTGCTCCTACAAAACCGAGGATGAAGGCTTCTGCGACTCCATCAGGTGTCCCCAGTGTAGCATGGAGAGCAATGTTCCATGGTGGTGATTGCTGCCAAACAGGAGCAAGGGGGGCGTGTGGAGTTCTAACAAGTAAATCAGCAACTGTATCTCGTACAGTAATGATCTTAAGAGCCATGCCCTGTACAGCGAGGATCTTCAGCACCTCTTGGCCCTTGGAACAGGCCTGAAGTGCTCTTTGCAGCTCTGTTCTCAGCTGCTGCTTTGTTAGGTGGCAGCGGCAGGCCTGGCAGCGTGCAGGCAGCACACCCTGCTTCCAGGACTCTGGCAGTCTGGAAGTACAAGAGACATTGGAACCAGTTTGTCTGGTTCAATTTTTGAATCTGCATTTCTTGTGTGGTCTGAAGTAAGCTGAGGAGGTAGCCAGGGTGACATCAGAACTGGTGCCTCTGTACTGGCAAGGGGCTGGCTGTGCTGCAAGGCAAGCAGGCTGTTCCATGGCAGGCTCCTGGCTGAGCCTGGGCAGGTTATTCCTCTCTGTTTTAATCTCCCTTCCCCTCAATGGGCCTCAGGTGTTTGAAGCTGAAGTTGTGTGAGGAGCAAAGGTAGGTCCTGTTTGCTGAATTGGTGTGAAGGTCAAAGGGACACTACAGCACCTGAATGTGATTCCCTCTCATCTGAGCCCCTGTGCTGCCTTTAGCTGCCTCAGCTGTGTCATCCTGCTCTGATTTCTCTGCCTGGGGGTTGTGCTGTGCCCTGGGCTGTGGGGCAGGGCAATAGGGGTTTTGGGGCTGCCACCCTGATGACGACTCCTACTGCTGTGCTGGACCAGCTGGCATCACAGAGTGATGTTTTGGGGTCATTCCTCCCTGTGGGCAGGCTTTGTCCCAGTGAGCCCTGTGTGATGCCAGGGGAAACCTTCAGCCTGGTGATGTCCCCCAGACTGAGTGCTGTGCCTGAGTGGGAGGCCTTGCTGTCCTGCACCTAGAGATGGGTGCTCAGACCCTGCTCCCAGTGCTCCTGTCTGAGGCCTGTGTGGGAGTGTGGAGGGCAGAGAGTGGTGGCTGTAAAGCAGGGCTTGGAAAGTCAGCTGTGAGGAACCAGAGGGCAGTTAATTTGTAACTGGTGTGTGCTTCCTCACCAGCAACCTGAGGAGCTGCCAGCCCCCAGACATGATTCCAGAAGCAAACCTGCAGGGGCAGCCCACCAAGGGGAACCCTGCTAAAGAGGGAGAGCATAAGGGATGCCTCTCTTGCTGAGGGTGCTTTCTGAAGAGCCAGCAAGCAGCTTAGTGCCTTGCTTCTCTGGCAAGGTGGTGGTGCTCTGCACAAAGCTGATTACAGGTCCCTTATGTAAATGAGGTGGCTGGATTTTGGGCTTAACAGCACTGCTCAGCTAATGTAGGCCAGGTGTGTTACTTTTGCTGCTGGGTAAGTCTAGTGTGTCCTGCTGCATCCAAGGAGGGCTTTTTCATTCTGCAAATATGGAGACAGAACCCAGGTACAAGTAAACTCTGCTAGGCAGAGGAGAGTATGTGGTAGCAGGAGCACCCACAGCTCACTGTTTAGAGGGCAGCTGCTTTGACTTCTCACAGAGGAAGGAGATCTGCCCCTGCTTTGGAAGCTCCTCTTCATATATTCTGTTGTAGGGAAGGTTCTTGTTTTCCCTGTGGGCTGCCTAACTTCAGAGCTTAGCTGCCCTGATTTGCTGCTGCTTGCTTCTGGGGGAGGAGGGATCTGTACTGCTGTAGGAAACAAGGAGCTGCTTCTTCCTTTTGAGTGGAGAAGTGCTTCCTTTCCCATTACTCTGCTTGGAGTTTAACATTGGATGAGATTTGGTAGCTCCAGCGGAGAGCAGCTTGCTTGCCATTTCAGTGCAGGTGGTTGTCATGAAGGTCTGTGACCATCTTCAGCCAGGATCCATCCTAAAGAGGGAAACCTGATGCAGGCTGCTGCTGTGCTGTAGGTCTCCTCTGAGGATAATGTTTGGGTTAGTGTTGAGGCTCACCTAAGGTGGCTGAACTGAAGAGCAACTCTGCTTCCTTGAAAGCATCTGGTGTGCAGTGGAAGTGGCCAGCAGCAGCGCCCTGCACAGTAGAACAGCAGACTGGACTGCTCAGCAGCTTGTGCCATCCCTTTGCTGAGGCAGCTTCCCTCAAACTCCTCTCTGGTTTTGCCTTTCAGCTTGTCTGATCTGCAGCACTGACCAGCAATGCCATCTGCCATGGAGGGCCCTGAGGGGGGAGAAGAGGCGGAAATCTTGCGCTATGAGGAAACAGAAGATGACAGTGTCAGGTGAGTCCTGCCTCCCAGTGTGGCACATACACAATCTTGGGCAAAGCAGGAGACCTTCCAGGTAAAGGAGTGACCTTTCTCCTCATCTGGAAAGGAGTGAGGAACTCCAGTAGGTGATTAATCCACTATATGTGCAGTGAAAACTGTCCTGGAAGGGATGGGAAGGAGCAACCTGCTGAGGGCTGACAGCAAGCAGTTGTTTTTTCAGTCTCTACTATCAGACTGGCACTTCAGAAATGCTTTGACCATTTGGCAGTTGCCTTGTGCCTTCCTAGCCAAGGTGAGCCAGTGTTCCATGGCTTGTTCACCCTCCTCATGTGACAGCAGCTCCTTGTTTTGAAAGATGACTCTAGAGATGAACTCTGCTCCAGTCAGCTGCCTCTCCTGCCTTTGCAGTATACCTGCTGGACTAGGCAAGGAGCTTTCCTTGGAGGTTAGTTTGAAAAACATTCACACACATGCTCTGAAAGCCAGGGCTTCAGGTTTGGAACGTGAGGAGAGTGGCTAGCATGATTCCCAGAGCACCTAGATAGGGTGCTTGGATTCTCTTTGACTCGAGAGGCTCCGTTTCATGAGAAGCTAATGGTACCTGTCTCTGCTGGCACATCCAGGCTAACCTGTTTGCTAGTGTTCAGCCACTCAGGTGGGTCTGGAACATTCAGAGTTTGTCTCTTAGAGCTAACATGTGCATGCTGTCTGGAGAAAAGTAGTCATCAAACCTGTAAGGTGCCCTTTGGCATTATCCTGAGGGCCATTATGCAGCAGGTGCAGGGCAACCAGGTGATCAGGCCCAATCGTCATGGGTTCATGCAGGGCAGGTCCTGTTTGACCAACCTGACTCCTTCTGTGACAAGGTGACCCACTGAGTGGGTGAATGGTGTTGACAGCTGGACTTGATCATAGAGGGTTTTCCAACAGATGCAGTTCTGTGGTGTTGAATGATAGCTCTGTGCCCAACTCCAGGCAGGTATAAGCAAGTCTGGGATTTTGGGTTACAGATGCCACCAGAAAGCTGTCAAACCGCTGGTGTTTGGGATGCGAACTTTCTAAGGATGCTCCTGTCCTGTTTTGCCATTTGGCTCTCATCTGCTCTCCTGCAGTTGATACCCAAGTTGGAAAAGCTTAGGGTCCTGCCTGTGCATGCATCTACTCTTACCTGAGCCTTTCTCCTTCTCCAGAGTGACTGAAAGGACGCCACCAATGCTCCTGTGCCCTTTAGCTTGCCCTGTTAGCTGCTGTTCATACACTCAAGGCCTTTTGTAGTGGTGTTGGGACTCACATGGGTTGAGACACAAAAATCATGGTGCAGTTGCTGCAGCATCCTGGCTCTGAGGCCTTTGGAAGCCCAAACTCTCCCAGAAGAGTAAATCTGGGGGGCACATGGGTGCCTGCATCTGTGGAAGGAACCTCTGTCTGCTGCCGCCCTGCTGCTGCTTCCTGATAGGACTGGCCTGAGGGATCCCACCTTGTATCTAATCCAAAGTGGGCCTGAGATGGTGGGGAGCGAGGGGATTCCTCCAAACACAGCAGAGCCAAAGTCATTTCTGCATGTGGACAGGGAGTGAAAGGAGCTCTCTCTTTCCCACAGTCCCACTGACCTTTCAGAGCTGTTGAAGGAGGGGACCAAGGAGTCCCACGACCGTGCTGAGAACACTCAGTTTGTCAAAGACTTCCTGAAGGGACGGATCAAGAAGGAGCTCTTCAAGGTGAGTACTGCTCTGCTCCTGTGGCAGGGCTCTTCAGTGTACCCAGGGACTGATGCAGATCCTGAGGCAGAGCCCACAGCTGCTTAGGGCATGGGGGAAATTCAGACTGAAGAGTCAGAACTGTGGGTGGGCACCTGCCTGGTGTATCCCTACAGCTGGGACCCAGGGGATGAGGAGCACACTGGCCCAGCACAGCTTGGCTTAGGTGGAAGTGTTGGGCTACTGGCCATGCATCTGCTGGCTGCTCAAGGCAGGTGTGGCTACAGCACAGGTACTGGTGACATAAGCTGTTAAGGAGTGAAATCCTCCTGGAATTACACCACTTGCTCCATCCCCTGGAGATGGCTGTTCTCCATAGACTTCAGATTAGATTGCTGTCTCCTCTCTTTTGGGTCTGAGCAGCACTGTCTGATCCTGAAGGTCTTGGCACATGCATTGGCCTCCTGTAGCAGGAGGCTGTTGGTGCTAGTTGATAGAATCATAGAACAGCTCGAAAATGGGCCAGTGCCAACTGCAGGAGGTTCAGCAAGTCAAAGTGCAAGGTCCTGCATCTGGGTTGAACCCACCCCAGGCACAAATCCAGGCTGGGTGCAGAAAAAAGCCTTGTGGGTGTTGGTTGCTGAGGAGCTCAGCATGAGCCAGCAGTACCCTCATGCAGCCTAGAAGGCAGCTGTGTGCTGGGCTGCAGCAAGAGGAGTGTGGCCAGCAGGGCAAGAGAGGGGATTCTGCCCTTTTGTGAGGCCCCATCTGGAATGCTGTGTTCAGTTCTGGTGTCCCTAGCATCAGAAGGACACAGAACTGTTGTGGTGTGTCCAGAGGAGGGCCACCAGATGACAGAAGACCCAGAGCAGACAGCTGGTAACATTAGGCTAATTCTGAACTCATGCTCTGTAGGCACTGTCATCATGAGCAGAGCCTCTGATCTTCCAAGTGACACCCGCCTGGTGCAGGCTGTCCAAGCTGGGTTTGTCAAGCCTGGGGGAAAGGCTTCCTCTGTGTTGACCCCAGGCCCAGGCATGGGGAGTAGCCACGAGGTGTGATGTGCCAGTCCAGTGAGTAGCTTCTCACTCATGCTGTGCTTTGTCCCTAGCTGGCCACTGTGGCACTTTACTTCACCTACTCTGCTCTGGAGGAGGAAATGGATCGCAACAAGGACAGCCCAGTCTTTGCTCCTCTGTATTTCCCCCTAGAGCTTCACCGGAGGGAAGCCCTGGGCAAAGACCTGGAATATTTCTATGGAGAAGACTGGGAGGAGAAGGTTCAGTGCTCAGAAGCAACTCAGCACTATGTGGACAGAATCCATCATGTGGGACAACATGAGCCAGAGCTGCTAGTGGCTCATGCTTACACACGCTACATGGGGGACCTCTCTGGTGGCCAAGTGCTGAAGAAGGTAGCCCAGAGGGCCCTGAAGTTGCCCAGTACTGAGGAAGGGATCCAGTTCTACAAGTTTGACAACATTTCCAATGCACAGCAGTTCAAGCAGCTCTACAGAGCCAGGATGAATGCCCTAGACCTGGACAAGAACACCAAGGAAAGGATTGTGGAAGAGGCCAACCGAGCCTTCAGCTTTAACATGCAGGTACTACAGCCCTTGAGCCCCTGGATGTGTAGGTGCTGCTGCTTTTGGCTCTGGACCAGGTTAATTCAGTCCCACTGTTCATCAGCAGTGGTGTGGGTCACAGACCACCAGAGCCCCACCTTCTTGAGGGTGTGGGATTCTAGTTTGAATAGCTCTTTGGGAGACACAGCTGGTGTGGGGCAGGAATTCTTCCTCTGCTGCAGCACCACAGCCAAGCCTTTGGTTAGGGCAGAACTGAGATGACTTCATTACGAGATTCCCATGGGCTGTGTGGCTTGAGCAGTGGTGGGAGCAGAGACAGCCTCAAACAGTTGGAGGTACTGCAACACACTGGTTACATTCCATCTCCTAACTCATGTCTGATGTGGTGCCCAATGGCCAAAAACATCTGTAGCCTTTTGTTCCTTCCCATGGCATTTGCCTTGCACAAAATCTGGCTAAGCTGCTGCTTGCCCCAGGGGTTTCAACACAGAATCACAGAACTGTTGAGGTTGGAGGAGATCTTCATGAGCATCAAGTCAGCTGGTCACCTAGAGCACAATCCCACCACTACTGCTAAGTTACTAAATTTAGCTACTGGGTGGAGGCTTTAATCTGTACCATTAGCAGGTTTGTGTGGCTTAAGCTGGTCAGCAATGTGGTGGGATGAGGTTGGCTTCTATGTCAGGATCCTTATGAAAGCCCCATTTTGTGTGGAATGGAGCAGTGAGCCCAGAGAGGGGCTGCAGCTAGGAGGGGAGGGTGTTCCCTTGTACTGCCCCCACAGCAGGCTGGGAGGTGAACAGCAGCAGCGTGTCTGTCTTGCTTCTGGGTCTGACTTGATGCTGTTTGACTGGGCTGTGCCTCCTGGGAGCCACAGCCTGTGCCTGGTGTCACCACAGGCCCATCTGCAAGGGGCTCTGAAATGGTCAGCACAGGCTGTCTCTGGGGGGAGGGAGGCAGGAGTGGGGAGGTGTAGGTTGGATGTTGTGAAAAATTCCCCAAGAGGGTTGTCAAGGCCTGGCCCAGGCTGCTCAGGGCAGTGGTGGAGTCCCCATCCCTGGAGGGCTTTCAAAGCTGTGTAGATGTGGTGCTGAGGGCCATGGTTTAGTGGTGACCTGTCAGTGCTGGGTTAACAGTTGGACTTGAGCTTAAAGGTCTTTTCCAGCCTAAACTCTTCCCTGGTTCCAGGCTGCTTGCCTGTCCTCCAGACCCTTCCAGGGGTGGGGATGAGAGCTGCCTGGCTCTGCCTCTTCATCTACTCCCTGTGACCGCTTGCAGGTATTCGAGGAGCTGGACAAGATCGGCAGGTCGCTGCCGGAAGCAGCCCAGGACGGAGGCTTTCCAGGGCACGACGGGAAGGGAGACCTGCGCAAGTGCCCCTACTATGCAGACAAGCTGGGTAGGTGTGGGCAGTGCCAGAGCTGCCCCGTGCACCTGGCACGGCACCCACAGTGCTGACGCTGCTTTCTGTGTCCTGGCAGGCAAGGCTGGACCCAGCTGCCCCTACCATGCTGCTGCAGCCCTAGCGAAGCAACCCCTGGTGCAGCTGATCCTGGCAGCCTGCGTGGCTGTAGCAGCAGGAGCTGCAGCCTGGTACCTCATGTGATGGGCACAGCGGCTCCCAGCGCTGCCCACGGGAGAGGCATGCGCCCGGGGCCTTCAAACTGTGCTCTTGGTGGTGGTGAGTTGGCTGTGGGGGGAGTAAGAAAATAGGCAGGACTCAGGGAGGGCATCAAAGGCTCTGTGCACCGACAGCTCTAGCACGGGACTGGTGTGCTGTGAGGATGCCACTTCAGCACTGCCCTGCCCAGCCTGGGGCAGCTTGTAAGGCCAGAGATGTCCTGTCCTGTGCTGCCAAAGGCTTCACACGCTTGGCTTTTCATCCCCTCCCTGGAGCAGCCGCTGGAGGGAGTTTCCTGCCCAGGCCTAGCAGTGGGAATGTGGGATTGGCCTTTTCAGGGGAGACTGTTCCCTGCCCAGAGAAACTGGAGGCGGCAGCCGTGCTGCACAGCTGTGCTGTGGGGCCATTAGCCCGAAGGAGTGTCCTGCTTGGTGTGGTGTCACAGCAACCAGGCCTGGCTGAGGCTAGAGGGAGCTTCCCCAGGCATGGGGACAGGACCACATGTGTGGGTTGGGGCATGAAGGTGACCAATGTGCATTGTGCAACTCTGGGGCTGTGGGCTGGGTGTTGTTCTGAAGCCTTGACTAATAAAAAGTTGCAATGCTGTAGCTGGGGGCAGCCAAAAGCATTTCACTTGCAGGGAGACTGCGACAGGCTGGGGAGGAGGTTAAAGGGGTGAAGCAGAAGGGGTACAGACTCCCATGGTGGTGTCTTTGTCTCATTCTGACTCATACTCCCTGGGCCTCTTCTGCCCTTACACCCCACCCTGTCCCTGCTGCCTGCCCTTGGCTTTACCCAGCTGCTGTTAGGAGGGGACCCAGTGCCCTCATGCCAGGTGAAGGGGCTCATCTGAGACAAGGCTTCCCTGGAGCAGGGGAGGTGCTCTGAGGCACACAGCTGCTCTTGGCACTGTGCTGGGCCTCAGTCCCTGGGCTTGATAGCAGAGGTACCGTCTGTCTTCCTTCACCCCAGGCTTAAGAAGCTTTTCTCCTTTTCAGCTGAATGTTTGGGCACAAGCAGAGGGGCTGCTTCAGGGGCAGAGCTGGCAAAGCCCCAGCTGCAGGTGAGGGAGGGGTGGGAAAAGCTCCAGTTGCCCCTTCTAGGGTCTCTACTGCCCTGCCTCAGGCTGAGGTAGGGAAGCTGCTGATTCTTTCTCCAGAGTTTGGTGCTGTTGTGTCCTAACCTTCCTCATCCTCAGCTCTCCTGGAGGTGTGTCTCATGCTAGGAGCAGGAGAGAAGAAAAGAGGTCTGTAAGAGTTCAGGGTCTGTTATTTATTTACATAAAAACACTGACTAGTGCCACCTCTGAGCAAACAGCTCCTGTGCAGGCCAGGCTGTGTTTGCACACCTAGGGCCAGGGGCTTTGCTCCAGGGGCTGCATGCTCCAGCAGCCCCTTGCTGCAGGGGCTGGGGCCCAGGGCAGGGAGGAGCAGCCACAAAGGGGCTGGAAAAAAGCTCCAAGGTCCTCTTGCTCTAATCCATCACAGTGCTCTGGCAGCTCCTGGTGCTGCCTGCTTTGCCCCCTTCCTTCTGTTCCCTTCCAGGTGAGCTAAACCCAAGCCCCTACATCCACATGCAAGGAGGAGGAACCCAGGGGCTGCAGGGTGGATGCCTGCAGACCCTGCCAGGGCTCAGGCTGTGGCTCTGCAGCAGGTGGGCAGAAGTCTGCTCCAGCGCTGGGAGCTGGCTGTGCCGCATGCTGGGGGCAGTTCTGGTAACAGTTTGCCAGGCGGGTGAGGAAATACCAGGGGCTTTGCCTCCTGCAAAGAGCCACAGCAGGGGCTGGGAGGAGGTGCATGCAGCTGGAGCAGCCAGGACTGCTCGGGCAGGGCGGAGGTGCTGATCAAGGGTGCAGTGTTGCTGCTGGTGCTCTCACTGTGTCTCGAAGGTGGCTCTGCCTGACGCTCCTTGGGAAGGGGCTGCACACCACACAGATACCTGGCAGGTGTGGTACTACCCTGGCTCTGAGCCACCACCCAACCCCTTCCTAAAAGTGGTACTGGGACTGTGCTGTCTCTTCCCCTGCATGCACCCCACCCCTGCAGGCAGCAGCTCCCTGCAGCCAAGTACTCCTCTGGTGGGTGCCTGCAGCTGCTTCTCCAGGTGAGAGGGACCTCACCAGCCCCCTGGGCCTTAATGGGGGGGCTGAGGGTCAGCCTCTCCCGCTTGCTCCTGTGTGCTGCAGGGCAGCCCCACACACAGCAGCTGGAGGCCTGGTTCCCACCTCCCCTGTGCACCCACACCAGTGTCACCAATCCAACTGTTCACAGCGAGGAGCAGAGGCAGGGGCAGGTGGTCACAGCTCTGGGTGGGCAGGAGCTGGGGACACGGACAGAGGGTAAGCGAAGGGGGTGCAGAGAGCAGGAGGGCAGCGGCCGGGGCTGGTGCCAGGGCTCCAGGGCGCTGTTAGCACATGCGCTTGTAGGTGTAGATGTAGGCCTTGCAGTTGGGACAGGTGTGTGTCACATCCTTGAAGTCATCAAACAGGCAGGGGATCAGGCAGCAGCAGAGATCACACCTGGAGCACAGGAGAAGGCAGAGCAGGGTCAGTTTGGGCAGCCCCTGGGCACAGTCTGTGAGCACCTGCCCCTGGGAGCCAACCATCAGCCCCTCTTGCTGCAGGAAGGGCAGCACAAAGCTCGCTGCCCCTTGGGGTGTGCTGTCACTACAAGAGTGAGAGCTGGGGGGAGGGGTGTGGAACTCACACCTCGTGGAGGGAAAGCACAGGCTCCTGAGGCACAAAAGCAGTGAGGCCTGACCTACCTCCAGCTTGGGCAGGGGCTGAGGCAAGCACCTCCTCACTGGTGCCTGCCCTTGAAGGATGGATGACTCCAGCTTCTTCAACACTAACACCCCAGTGCCAAGCACCGCCCCTCCCCCCATGCCCAATAGCTCAGCCAAGGCTCCCAGGAGCAAGGCTGAGCAACCACTGTTGCTGTGGGGCTGCTGGTGGCAGGAAGCCTCCAGCTCTGCTTGCAGCACCTACCCCACAAAGCAGCAGAAGAAGCCAAGAAGGAAGCTCATGAGCCCGATCTCGTAGGTGATCTTGGTGGTGATGGCTTGCTGGCAGTGGGGACACACTGTCTGCACAGGGGCACCCTGGAAGATCTCTCCCTGCAGCACTGTCACTGTGGTGGCAGCACCGGATGGGACAAGCACGGTCGCCGTGTGGCCGCCAGGAGACGGGTAGTGGCCTGGGGGAGGGTAGTAGCCCATGGGGGGATGAGGGCCTGGAGGTGGGTAATAACCTGCTGGGAATAAGAAACATGCACAAGTGAATACCCTTGGAGGCAGGGGGAGGGGAGGAGAGGGGCAGCACATCCTGCTCCAGGCTGCCTCCAGCCCAAGCAGGCTCCAGTGCAAGGCCTTAGGCAGCCCCCAAGACCCTGTTGTCACCCCCAAGCTCCCCAGGGTACTGAGAGACAGGTACGGAAAAGGAGTTGATCCTTGCCCAGCACCATCCCTGCCTTACAGCCCCTCAGTACTCACCAGGTGGCACATAGGGTGCAGAGCTGTCTGTGGGCATGTGTGGGGGCACAAACCCAGGCTGTGAGGGTGGCTCATAGGGGGGTGGCCCAAATTCAGGAGGGGGAATGGGAACCCCCTGGGGCTGTCCCACAACAGGGGCAACACCATCTGAAAGGAAACACAGAGTCAGCAGCCAGAGCTGGAGAGCTGAGGAGGAGATGGAGGCTTGGGTGAGTGAGCTGGGGGTTGGCCCCAGCAGGGAAGGGAGACACAACATTGTGGGGGGTGAGGGAAGCAGGGGTACCCCCAAACCTCATTGTCTGGGCCCCAGGAAACCCAGAATCACTCCATGTTACCCACAGCAGCAAGTGGAGCTGCAGTTGGAGGGCTTTCTGCTCTTGTCACAGCCCTTGGGCCCTCCTGGCTCCCCAGAGTATGACAGACGGAGCCCGGCTTCACACACAACCCCCCTCAGCACGCTGCAGACCACAGGGCAGGGCTGTGAGGAGGCCACAGCCAGGGCCCTGCCACACAGACTGCACTCACCCTGCTCCTGCCCACCCAGCAACATCACCCCAGAGCTGGGGCCGCCCCCAGTACCTGTGGCAGGGGGGGGACCATGCTTCTCCTCTATCAGCGGTGCCGAGGGCCCTCCCGGGTAGGGCGGCGGTGGGTCGTTGGACATGGCTCAGGGTGCCCCTGCAAGCACAGAAGCCTTTAGGCATGATGCCAGCCTTTGGCTGCACACAGACACCCACTGCAGCTCTCTGCTGCCTAGGGAAGGAGGTGGCAGGCGATGGAAGGGTCCAGGGCTGCTGCCATCACTGACAGTGCCCTCAGCACCCCTGCCATGGGCAGAAACCAGGCTGCAGCCCCAAGGCTTTGCCCCAGGCAACGAATCCAAGGTCTAACAGCTCCCTGAGACTTCCCCTGTGCCATTCAGGTGCAGAGCACTGTAGTGGAGGCAAGCCCACCTTTAACATATGGAGACAACATTTTACCTGGGGTAAGCTTGTCCTGTCCTCTTCCTTGCCCCAAGGAGCTCAGAGGCCTCACCAAAGCTGAGAAAAACAATTCTGAGCAGCACAGGTTGGAAGCCAGCTTACCCCACCAGACCTGCATGGAAGGAGACAGTAAGTGAGTTGCAGAGATACAGAGGAACTCCCTGCTACAGCACGACCTTGGCCACCACACCAAACCCCCTTCTGTCCCCAGTGAAGTCATGGGGAAAGCAGCTCTAGGCAGGAACCATCCCCTGTGTAAGCCCCCAACGGCAGGCATGAGGCTGCCACCTCCTGGGCCCGTGGGAAAGCTCCACCAGTGAGCTCTGCACCAAGGAAGCACAGCGGCATCAAGGAACCTGAGCTCCTGTTTGCTCTGGCTCAGTTACATCTGGTAGGACGTGACTAAAGTGGGAAGGAGAAATGAGAAGCTGCTCACTCTGTGCTTGGGAAGGCTGCCACCAGACCTGGGACACGGTGACATTGCTCTCAGCACCCAGGCAGCAGCACAAGGAGCTCCCCTTGTGGTCTGAGTAGCACCACACAACCCTTCAGTCTTTGTCCCCAGTGGGCCAGGAGCACGTGTGATGATCCTGCTTGTCCCACTGCCCTTGGGCTCTGGCTCTCCCAGACAGGTCAGCACTCTGCAATGACACTGCTGGTCTCAGATGGTCCCACTCCAGCAGCTCCCCACCAAGCTGGAGAAATGCTCCCACACTGCAGCCAGCCCAAAAACATCCCATAGGCACAACCAGGGTGGCTTTGGGCCCCAAGAGATGGCCAAAGCTGGAGTGCTGGGCAATCCATTCAGGGCATGCCAACCTCCACAGCACTGCACAAGCCTCCACATGCACCAGGACAAGTAGCAAGCTCTGCTCCAGCCCTGCCTGCATTACAGGTGTACCTGGTGAAGTAGTTCTGGGGTTCAGCCACCTCCACCTGCAGCTGCTGGGGCAAGCTAAGCCAAGGCCTTGGTAAGCATGGGAAGGAAGATCCATCCCTCCCTAAGCTGGTGGCTTTGCTTTATTCCACTCCTGTTTTCTAGCTCACACTCCCAGCCTCTCAGCAGCCTCCTGCAAGGTGGCAGGAAATCTAATCATATCTCAAGTCCTTGGAGGAGAACCATTGCCCACTGCTGATCAGGGAGGAGCACCAGTCCCCACTTCCAAGTGCCAAGGAGCACCAGGGTCTGTTCCTGATCCCCAGGAACTGAACAAAGCCCCAACAGGCACAGGCTCTCCCCAGGCTAGCTGTGTGTACTAATATTTCTCCCCAGATACCTGCAGAGGGATGTTGCAGGGACACAGCTTCAAAATGTAATTCCAGGGCAGCTGGAGGCCACCTTCCTCCTGCTTTTCTCTCCCATTTCTTCCCTAGCACCAGGGGCAGGAGATGCAGCCCCCGGCAGAGGTGTTACACACAGCCCTTCCAGCAGAGGAAAGCACCTGAAGCGCAGCACACTGCAGAGCCCTCCTTCTCCTTCAGTGACCTACAAAGCTACAAACTGGGCTGTGCTCTTTTTAGCTCCCCTGGGGATGGAAAGGGAAGGAAACTTTCTCTGCTGAACATAGCCAACCCACCCTGCACTCCCAGGAGCCCTGGACCTTCCTGTCCCCATGCCTGCAGGGTGGGCTCCTGGATGAGTCCAACCCACCTGGAGCATTCCCAAGTCCTTAGCTGGGGACAGCAGCCTGTGGGGGAGCTGGCTGAGCCCACAGCTTTTCTACTTTAAGAGATCTCCTCCCATTCCTGCTCAGATGCTGCCTTCCATAAGGTAACATCTTTCGGCACTCTCCAGCCTTACTCCCCCTGCCACCAAAGCAGCTGGTGAGAAAACTCAAGGGACAGAAAACCAAGAGGCAGCTCCACCCACGTGCTCCAGCAGCCACTCCAGAAACGTCCCTCAGATGAAGCAATAGCCCCAGACTGAGCCAGCAACTGATCCTGCCCCCCGGCCAGCAGGACGAGGCAGCCACCAGGCCACGGCCAGTGGATCCGAGAGCCACGCGTGTCCTGGGATGAAGAAAGCCGCAGGGGCTGCAGAGCTGTTCTGCTGCTGCTTGGCAGACTCAGCCACTCTTAATGCAATATTCTGCTTATTAAGAGAGATCTGTAAGGAGCAGGATGCTGGCTGTGTGCCCTTCCCAGGAGGCAAAGAAAGCCTGTTGCTTCTAAGCCTCTTAGAAGCTATTTCTCCTGGGCTTTCTTTTGTCTTCATGTGAGAAGCAGAAAACCCACCCCAGCCCATTTCTGCCAGAGAGCTGAGGGGAGCTGGAGGGCACGTGGATGGGAGCTGCCCCAGAACATCACTCACTGTCCTGGCATGGACAGCTTTGCAGTGTTCTCTCTCAAAAGCAGCATGGACAAAGCAAAGCAAGACAGATCCTCCCCCTCGTATGCCCATGCAGCGCAGAGAGGACACCTTGCTCTCAGGAGGGTGCTAGCAGCACCCCTGCAGAGAGGCTGAGCTTCCCTGGGCAGGAGAGGGGAGCCAGGAGAGTCCTGAGGGGCTGAAGTAGGTCAGTGGTACCTGGGAAGATCCAGCCACTAAATAAAAGCGTATCAGTATTTTGCATCCAAACAGGCTCCCCAGGAGCACGTCACAAGGACTCCTGCTGCAGGCCACTTCCAGTTTTATCCACTAGCTTTCAGTGAAGCTGACTTTGCTGTCTCTGTCTTGCAAAAGAGACAGGAGACTTCTGCCCATGGATAGATGGGCTTGGAGTCCAGTAGCAGCTCACAGCAAAGTCTTCACAGCACACAGAGCCTACTATACCCTTCTCAGGGATCTCCAGCTACCCACACCAGCAGGATGAGCCCTTCTGCCTGCACACTCCAAACCTGTCCCACATTAACCATGTTAGTTGAACCACCAGTGCACTGCTGTGCCATGGAAACAGCTTAGCCATAAGCAGCTGCTCTGCCATGGGAAGAACTCTGTGCTGGAAAAACCACACTGACAGAACAGCTGAGCACTGAAGGGGAAAAAACCAAAACAACTTTACAAATCACTTTGGCCAAGTTTACCAGGCTCAGGGTCAAGACCTGATGGAGTCACCAATGCCAAGTACATGTCCTTTGGGAGAAGGACCCACATAAGACTCCGAAGGAGTCGGTAACCAGTAAAAGGATGGAAAGAGGAGAAGCTGTTCCCAGCCCCAAACCCACAGATTAGTTCTCAATGGCTTTAACTGGCTCCTCTAACTTCAACTAACTACAGAAGATAAAGGCACTACACACTGGTTGCAAACAGTGCCCCTGTTAAAGGCAGGAGACAAGTGAAGGGCCCCCATGGGCTGGCAGCATGACTAGCCAAGCAGAACAAGGATCAGAGGATACCCCCTGGATCAGCACATCCTTCTTTCCCTCTCTGGGGACCAGACCCCAATGCTTCCCTTCACATGCCAGCTGCGTGTTGGCTGTCCTGCTGCTATTCCCACAGGAAGCCTGCCCCAGCCCCACTGCTCTGACAGCCTTACAGTTTCTGGCTATGGCTTCTGCCCTTCCCCACTGCTGGCTCTGTGCTCCCTGGTAGACCCAGGGTCTCTTCCAAGCAGCTTTTGGGTGAGGAGAACAAACCCATGGCAACAGGTCTACACCCCTCCACCCACACCAGGGCATGAGCCCCAGCCCTGAGAGGTCTGTGTGAGGTTTCTCTGCAGCAATGAGCAGAGCCACAGAGCAGGACACAGCCCACACATGGCTTCCCAAGCCACCTGCTTCTTGTGCTCAGCAATCCCACCTCCAGTTCGTTAGGGATCAGTAACTCAAAGTCCAAAGTTCCCACTACAGACACATCCAAAAGTGGTGACCACAAAGCTCTCCCAGCTGCATACTGCAGCCACGAAGGGAGCTGTTGTGTTTGGGTCCAGTCTTCCCTGATGGCTGTTACTTCTCTATGCTACATCACACAGGATCACCATGGAAAAATAGTCTGGAATGGCAAGAGGAAAAGATCTGCCCAACCAACCTGTGTTCCAAAGAGGTCAGAAACAACTGAGCCATGGTGTGCAGTGGGACCAGGGAACATCACACCACCAGAACAGGTCCTAGATGAACACATGCTAACATAGCATAAACCAGAGCAAGCCACGAGGACAGGCACAGATAATTCCTGCACTGCTCAGAGAGCCAGGATTTGGTCAGTTGTCACCTTTCTGCCAGGCAGCAGCCCTCTGCACTTCAGGCTGCTTCCTCCTGGACGAAACCAGCAAGTGTGAGACAAAGCTGAGACAGATGGAGCTGGTCACTGGCAAGTCTAACTCACGTGCAAACCCTGACGGTGCAGCACTGGCCCTGTGCAGCTCTGAGTCAGCCTCACAGTGCAGCTGAGATCCACTCCCACCAGTAGCAGCACAGTTTGTGCTGTCCTCGCTCCTCCCGCATTTGATAACAGCAGACCCATAGCCATTTGGCTTTGTTTTGTCTAGGTGAGCAGGGGCTCCAGCCACCAAAGCAGGAGGCAGCAGCATTTGTTCATGCTCGGCCACATTCAGTGATGTTGGCACTTCAAAAATCACAGAATCACAGGATTATGAGGTTGGAAAAGGCTTCTCAAATCAAGTTCAGCCTTCTACCCAACACTTCCATGACCACTAGACCATGTCCTGAGGTGCCACATCTGCTTGTTTTTTGAACACCTCCAGGGATGATGATTCCATCACCTCCCTGGGCAGCCTGTTCCAGTGCCTGACCAGTTCTGTAGGAAAGAAATTGTTCCTAACATCCAACCTAAACCTCCTCTGGTGCAGCTTGAAGACGTTAAGCTGCTACTGCACATTTTTGGAGCACTTCCTCCATGAAGAAATCTCTGGTATTTAAGAAATGAAAAAAAGCCACACTGAAATTAAATTAATAAATAAGAGGAAAGAATACAACAACTTCCAGCTTTGCTGCACACCAAACACACAAACTTAAGCTTCCAGGCCTTTGTAAATAGATATCTAAGAGCAAGGAAGTCTGGGCTCCCCCACTGAGGCCAGCCTCCTTCCTCCTACAAAAGGATCAGCCTTACAGACACCATCACCCCAGCTTTCCTGAACGCAGGAACACCACCTGCGTGCCACAAGCTTCTACCTGCTCCAGAAAGAGGGAAATACTGAAATCGGGAAGGCAGACAAATGCAGTAGGGACGGGCACACAAGATGCTGGCACAGCGTCATTTGAACGAAAGCCTTTACAAGGGCAAGAAGAGACTGAACCAAGGAGGGTCAGACGAAAGGTGGACAGAGCCATACCTTGGCCGTGGGGAACACAACTACCCTCCTCCACCACCATGGCATTTCCAAGCAGCACCGCGGCAGCCTGGGCCGGGCCTGCTCCGCGCCTTGCAGCCGTGGCCCGGAGCGTCCGCGGCCCCGCAGCCTGCGGGGATGTGGCTCAGCTCCCGCCGCTCCCCAACGCCCCCGCGCCATCCACAGCAGCCAGCTCCTACCCGCAAGGGAAAGGCAGCAGGAACCGCTGCTGGAAAAGCAGTCTCGGTGGTCGCTCCTGCCTGGGCTCTACGCACAGCAGCAGCACAGCGATGCCTTCCCTGCCAGCGAGCCAAACTTCCCCCTCAGCCTTGCCTCTTCCCATGCGCATCCGCTGCCTCCAGCCCGCACACCGCCTCCCCCGAGCCAGGAGGGAAGGAATCGGCCGCGGGCAGTGCTGCAGCCTCCTTCAGAAAGAGGACGGCCCAGCAATCCTCGGCCAGGGGCACGCACCCCTTCCGTTAGCCGCTGTTAACCCCAGCAGCACCTCCTCGGCTCGGCGCTCCGCGGCCGGGCCAAGCAGGCAGAGGGCGCATGCCTACAGGACACCGCACAAGCGCCGACGGAAACCCGAGGCAGGAGCTGAAGGAAAGCTCTGCTCTTTTCCCTGGTTCTTATCCCAGCGGCTCAGCTGCATTTTCCTCCCAACACCGCTGCCAGGGAGCACAACCCCGCCGTGCAGGAACAGCCAGGCTGCTCGCAGAGCAGCGGCTCTCTCCCACGCTTCTGCAGGCAGAACTCGGCTGCGGAAAATTGCTGCTTCCAGCAGGGTCAGACTCGTCCTTCGGCATGGGGCTGGAGAGCTCTGCTGGCAAAGCAGGACGGAGGCAGTCCCTTGAAACACGGCTGCCAGGGGAGAAGGTTATTCACCATTCAATCCAGCTACGGCAGAGCTTCCCCCTGCTCTCCTCTACAGTCTGCAGATCGCTGGAGGAGCATCCCCGTTGCAGTCGTTTACCTTGGGACCTCGGACATGTCGTTTCACCTTTTGGGTACCACTGTCACTCAACAGACAGCTAAGAGCAGGACCCTGCTGGAAGCCAGGTACTGCATCCAAAGCAGGGCATTAAATTCAAACCACAATCAGATCATCTCCATGGCACAGTCAAGGCTCAGCCATCCCCAGCCAGAGACTCAAAATCAGTGCTCCACACAGCCCCCCTGCAGGAAAACTGGCCACAAAAACTCCTGCTTAACACGAGGCTGGGTTATCTGAGACACCCACAAAGGGTTATGTGCAAGAGGAGCCTTTGTCAGGACCTGCTGCTGCCTCTGGGATTCTCTCCAGTGCTGTTCACCTCCAGATGGGCTGCCCAAGTGCTTGCTGGCTCTCCATACCGGGGCTGTGTTACCAGGACCTGGTTAACTGGAACATTTAAAGAAAGAAACAGCCAAAATGAAGAGAACACACTGGGGCAGCTCTTGGCTCTCCATCGTGGGCTCCCAAGCTGCAGTGCACCCTTGTGGGAAGCATCATGCATCTGCAGAGCTCACTATGACAGCAGTGACATCCAGCAAGAGCCAAGAGGGAGATGGGTGAGCTGCCAGTGAGGACAGGCCATTACCCCACACTTCAAAAGTGAACCCCAGCCCCTACACACTTAGGGCCACTGGGGAAGGCTCAGGTGTGCCCAGAGTGCTCTGGATCACAAGGCAGCTGGACTCAGCTCCCAAAAGACAATTTTGTGAACACAGAGCAAGTTGCAGCCAGGCTGCTGCTGGCCCTGGAAAATGTTCCTCTTGCACTCAGGAGGGGCTTTCTGTTCAGACCTTACCAACTGATCATCTGGGCTCAGGAGAGAAGATGAACAGCAACACTCCAGGAGTTCTCAAGGATTAAAAGATGCCATTGAAAAGAAACTCACAGAATGGTTTGGGTGGAAGGGACCTTAAAGATTATCTATCCAACCCCACTTCCATGGGTAGGGAGACCTTTCCCTAGCCCAGGTTGCCAGCCTGAGTTCCTCTGCACCTTAGCAATCTGCTCAGCAGAGAAAAGCAGTGTGCCACAAGCCAAATCTCTGTACCTAAGCAATCTGCTCCAGAGAGACTCAGTGAAGAAAAAGGAGGGTGCCATAAACCAGATCTCCAGGGAAGCAGATTGCTGTTCTGTGAGACTTTGAAGTTCACAAACAGCCCAGGCTAACACCTGATAACATCCATGGGAAAGCACCAGCAGCATCTGCAGCTGTTGGCTGGAATCCTGTGCATCTACTTGATTTTCCCCCTGAGAGGCTGAATCCTGCATTACATCATCCATCTGATAGCCAATTAATAATGTTAAAACACAGTCTGCAATAATCTAGAACAATTAACACCAACATCTATTCCATTAGTAGTGGTTTAATGTAACACCAAATTCAACTGTGCCACAAGACTAGTTGTTCGTTTAAAGAAGCCAACAAAAAAACCAAACTCCACCTTGAGAAGCTTAACAACGAGCACAAGTCCCAGAGGAGCTGGGACACAAGCTCCACAGCTCTTTGCATTAAAAGCAGTAACAGCTCTGTAGCTCACCTGTGATGGCAGCCCCTAACTGATGCTTAAGGCTGAGTTAGGAAGCAAGCAAAGGCAGAAGGATCCTCCTGTCAGTCCCTCCCACTCCCAGCACTGAAAAGGGTTTTAGGGATTAGGTGGCCTGGAGTTTCTCCACAGACCATTCAAATTCCTTTCCTCCCCAGCCCACTGAGCTCTGCCACAGACAGCAGTAGCAAGTTCTGCTCTTCAGTTACCTACAGGAAAAGGTCTCTCCTGCTGTCACAGTCTGCTGCCTGTGCATTCCAATGGCACCTCCCAGCTCTGGCATAAAGATGAACACAGGGTGATGACCCACAATGTCTCACAGCACAAGTCAGGATTTTGTAGTTTCCCTTCCCCAAACTATACTAAAAATAGATTATTCTTTGAAGCACCCCATATGGGTTTGTTATTACTCCTTCATTATGTAGAATATTTTGAGAGGAAGTCCAATAATACAGTGACATGGCTGCTGAATCAAACTGATTAGCTGTGTGACTTCATTAACTAACTCAGTCAGCTCCAAGTGGGGAGGAAATTGGAGTCATAGAGGATCAGCACTTTTGTGGAGATGTAGCCTCAATTTGTCCTCAGAATTAATCAGAGCCCAAGAGCCTGTATTCATAATTCCCTTGCAGATTTTGCAACACAATGAAACAGTTTTGAATACAGTGGTGGTGATTCCAGATCCTTTTTCCTTCCAAGAGATGCACAAAATAGAGGTCGTGGTGCTGATGTTCTCTAATCTGAGGCACAGCACCAGCTTGCTATAGGGCCCAACTCCAGCCTCCAGCATTAGCATTTGCTGGAGCCCTTCCTTGGCAGAGAAGCTGCTGACACTTAGATTTAACAGGTACAGTGTCACCTTGCTATTTTTTTTTTTTTCCCTGAGGACTTGTGAGATGTGCTCTATGTCATAAGGCTACAGCTTGCTCTTGGCAAAGAAGTTTGGGCTTAAGTAGGAGTGTCTGAAATCTCTCCCAAGTCCTACTGCCACCCACGAGGAGCCATGCACATCCAGAGACACGTGCGCTGGAGGAACTCCTTCATGCTGAGGCCACTCATGTTATCATACTTACCTTCTTTCTCCTACAGCATGACCACACCTTCCTGCTTCCAGACCAGGACCTGTCTCTCAGTGGCCCAGTGCCCTGCTAGTGTGGGACTCACACATCCCAAGGCAGTTTGACAGGAGGAGAGCATCCTGCCCTTTCCTGATCCCAAGCCCAGATCCCCTGGGCTGTTCAAAGACAGATGACAGTGTCCTAGCTCACAGAACTGGAAACCCCTGGGTCAGTCAAGTGCCACTGAGTGTACCCAGGCTGGGTCATCTCCAGCAGCACCACAGTGGCTCAGGAGGAGTACTGGACACCCTCCTGAGTCACACACAGGTTCTGCCAGACCCATTTCTCCCTCCAGTTCCAGCTAGATCTGGCTTGTCTGCACTGACTTCCCAATCCAAGGAAGTACTTTTTATTCCAAAGCATTTTGTGACTTTGGTTTCAGCACCAAGTTTCTGTCAACTCCTTCATAACCCCTTCCCTAAAATTCTGTTACCTGCTGAACAAAGCCAGCTACTGAGCTGCTACATAGCTGTCCCTCAGATCACACCAAAAGCTGCTTCCCTGAGAACCTCCTTTGCCACTGCTGCTTGCCCCGAGGCTACACACAGCAGTCCTGCTGAGGGAGACCACAAAGACATGCAAAGCCATACACATAAGCAGATCTGGCAAGAACACTGCTCAAGACCCAGATCAGCTAAGCCAAGTTCAGCAAGATCTGCCATTGGACACAAAGATGTATTGCCACTGAAAACAAGGGTGATGGAAGAAAGATGATGTCCTCATACCTCTGCAGGCCACAGCTCCAGGCACCATCCTACCTTTGGCACAGGTGGGACATCACCTGGACACAAGCCATGTTGAACTGCAGACAAAGCAAGCAGAAGACCTCTTGCAGAAAAGCCTGACACAGCAGCTGGCTTCAAAGCATCCCCAACACACCAACGCCTCTTCCAGTCCCTGTTCTGAGCTTTTCTGACCCGCTCTGCCTCTTGGTCAAGGCAACACCTCACAGCTCCAATCAGAAACAGAGCTGGGTTTCAGACAGCCCTCAGGCTGGGTCACTGCTCACAGCAGGGGATGAGGCTGGGGAGAATTCAAGCACCTGACACCAAGATACCCTCAGGGCAGGAAAATAGCTCAGCTGCTCTGGAGGACTGAGGACTGAGATCCTCTCCCAAGTGTAATGGAGATAAAGCAGCTCCCACAGCTACACCACTGAACAAGCTGGGAACTCTCTTGTCAGAATAGCTCAGCAGCCAGATCAAAATGGAGCTCCCGCCATGCCAATGCATCCTCAACCATCGCATCCAAGAGGGAGGCTGAAGGGCTGAAATAACCACACCTGTAGCTTGAAGCCCCAAATATTGGGGAACCTCTGCTCCCAGTGTGCAAAGATGCTCCAGATGACATCTCTGTGGAAGAGCTACCACAAGCCCAAGAGCCGATTCAGAAACAGTCTCTAGCCCCAGCTTTACTCTCTTGCTCCAAGGCTACGTTAGGATTATGGAGGAGCTGAATCATCACAGCAAAGCAGGTGGGAAGGTCAAGCTGAGCCTTCAGCACATACCCACACCTCCTGCAAGCACTTCTTTATGTATCATTACACAGAATAAAGGCAACAATTAGAAGACAAACTGAACACATCTTGAAGAAGAAGGCAGCAGGCACACATGTGGCAGCTATTGATCCAGTGGTCAGTTATTAAAAATGCAAGGCCAAAGAAGTTGGCAGCAGCACAGAAATCTCACCATGACTGCTCTCCTCCAACACTCCCCTTCTGCCACTGACTGGGTGACTGGGATCCCCAAAGAAGCCAGAAACATCCCAAGTTGGAAAGTCACTGCAGCAGGGGTGTTGAGCACTTCCCCTATGGGGACAGGCTGAGAGAGTTGGGGCTGTCCAGCCTCAAGATAAGAAGGCTCTAGAGAGACCTTACAGCAGACTTCCAGTACCTGAAAGGCACCTACAAGAAAGCTTGGGAGGGACTTTTTACAAGGGCTTGTAGTGATAGGATGAGGAGCAATGGCTTTGAGCTGGAAGAGGGCAGATTTAGAGTGGGTATTAGGAAGAAATTCTTCCCAGTGAGGGTGGTGAGACACTGGAAAAGGTTGCCCAGCAAGGCTGTGGATGCTCCCTCCCTGGAAGTGTTCAAGGCCAGGCTGGATGAAGCCTTGAGCAACCTAGTCCAGTGGAAGGTGTCCCTGGCCATGGCTGGAGGCTTGGACTAAATGATCTTTAAGGTCCATTCCAACCCAAACCATTCTATAGCTCTGTGGCGCTGCCTTTAGTCCATGATTTCCTCCAGAAACGATGCTGTGCTGAACCTCAGGGGTTCCTCTCCTTCTTAGATGGGTGGCCTGCTTTTGATTTAGAGAAATAAACAATGAAACACACAGGATTGATTTTTCCTTCATCACCAGCCAGAAATCTAGTCTCAGGCTACCAGCAGCACCCCGAGCACAGCTACCTTCAATCTACCATTTAAGTGAGGTGCTGCGGGTAGCGGCACGCGTGGACCTCGCAGCTGCGGCGAGCGGAGCTGCCTGCATCACAGCAACTCATTTATTCTCAGAAAGGCTAATTTAATCTGGCAGGGAATGTTCTCCAAGCCTCCTCACACAGAAAAGCTTTTCTTTTGGTTGGCTTAACAACAATACAGCATATCCAAAAACGTGGAGGGATGCTAAAGAAGAACACTACCCTTGTGTTTGGAGTCCTCCGGTACTTTTGTCTTGAGAAGTTTCTCTTGGTAACCACAGACTTGGAGAAAAACATAAAGTGCCTCTGTTGGGTTTAAAAGCCCAACTGTATTTTCAAGACAAAATACAAAATATACACCAGGCTCAGACTACCCCTCCCTTCCCCCACCCCCAACTGTCTTGACAGAGCTGTGCTGCTAATAAAACTAAAATCCAGCAAAGGTTGTTGAGTATTAGCTTCCAACCATGCAGCTGCACAGCCAGCGTGGTGCTCAGCACACCTGGCCCAGGGTGTGCTACCTGCCCCTGGAAGGTGACTTTCCCAGCCTACACTACAGAGTAATAAGCTTCAGAAGACATTCAAAAGCTCTCTGTATTAAGAAGCTGTGTAACAACACCATGAAACATTTCAGGGACAGCAGTGCTCAGCCCTCCAGCCTCCGCCAGCCACGGAGGGGAGGGGGCAATAACTAAGTAAGGAATCAGAATCAGTAAACTTTTATTCATTGCTTTTGAATTCTAGCTCTTGTTTTCCCCTTATTTGCAAGGGGCAATGTATTGCCACTGTCATGTTTAGTTACCTGAACCAGAGTGTGCACCTCTTAGCTCTGCAGCAACAGTCACCACATCACCTGTGTCACACAGACACAGCATGAAGAAGTGGTCCTCATGTACCCCCATACAAGGTAGATCACAGGAGAAACAAGCCCCTTGGAACTAGAAGTGCTAAACCCAGGAGGGTTCATAGAATCACAGAATCCCAGCATGAGGGAGGGTTGGAAGGGACCTCTTGAGATGAACTAGTCCAACCCCCTGCTAAAGCAGGGTCACCCACAGCAGGTTGCTTAGGAACACAACGTCCTGGGCTAGTTTGGAATCTCTCCAAAGGAGACTCCACAACCTCTCTGGGCAGCCTGTGCCGGGACTCCAGCACCCTCACACCAAAGAAGCTTCTCCTCCTGTTCAGATGGAACCTCCTGGGCTCCAGTTCTAGTTTGTGCCCATTGCCCCTTGTCCTGTCACTGGGTGCTAGTGACAAGAGTCTGGCCCCATCCTCTTGCGCCCCATCCTTTAGCTCTTGCTGAGCATGGAGAAGATCTCCTCTCAGGCTGCTCTTCTCCAGGCTATTGGTTTTAGCTTTACAATAGACAGAGCTGTAGGAGCCTAACCCTCCCTGCCCTTAGGAGTGGCACCACCATCCTGCTGCAAAAGAAAAGCTGACGCTGTGCAAGGACCACAGCACGGACCGCGTCTGAGAGGGCTCCTTTGGTACAAGGCCCAGAACACACCCCCAAAGGGTGTCCAACAACTCAGTAATTCAAGAGCAATGATTTGGTAATTCAAAAGCAAGGATTAAAAAAAAAAAAAAAAGAGAGAGAGAGAAAGAGAAAGGGAAAAAAAAAAATCAGAGGGAGCTGAGCATTAAGACAAGGCAGAGGAGAAAAGATCCAAACCAACACAACACTCCCCTTGTTCCTATCTGTCAGGAATTGTTGTCCCAAGAATAGCCTATTCAGAAACCAGGAAACTCAGAGCAGCAGGGAAGGGCTGAGTCATGGCCATTTGGAAAAAAGAAACCACACACAACAAAACAACCCAAATGGGAAGGACAGAAAACACGGACAGCAGCTGTTCTGGGGCTTGGAGATAGGAGCAAGCCAATCCCAAACACATTAGCCAGTCCTTGTTTTTTTTTCCCCCCAAGCTCTGCAAATGGATGGTGTTGCCATAAAAAGCAGCCAACCCTCCCTCTGCCCCAGGGAGGCAAATTTAGATCAGGTAAAGCTGGTGGGGCTTCCCAGCACCAGCCTCTTAACACACACCCCCAGCCCTGCACAGCTGCAGGGACACAAGCTGCTCCCCTTTTACATCCTGATCTTTGCCTTTTTTGTTCCTCTACAGCATCAGCATCCCAGTATCACAAAGACTTTCAGGCTGCACAGAAGCTTTCCAGGAGAAGTGCAGTCTACTTCAGGGATGCCATTAGCAGAGGGCAAGGAGCCATTTCCCTTGCCCACACTGGAAGGCCATGAGCTAAACTTGGAGTGCCCCCATCTCACAGCCAGCCTGCAGAAGACAAGTGCCCCCATCTCACAGCCAGCCTCAGCACTGCCCAACTAGGCCCTAGAGAAGACCAGGCTAAGGTTCAGTTCATCTTAAGTCTTCCCACGTGACAGTCTTTGTTCTATGACCTAAATCCAAATCAATTTTACAATGATTCTCCCCAGGACAGTAATCTCACTCACTCACCCATAATCTAGAAGATTATACCTGCTCTCCAGCTGTGGGGAAGCACAAGGGATTTGGGAACAGATCCCTCACAAACTCAGGAGGGGGCTGTGTTTCTGCAGTCAAGTAACTGCACTTCAAAACAGGTTGGAAAAAAATCTCCATTTCATTGTGCAGTGTGGGGTCCTGACAAGTTAGAGATGCAAAGGTACAAGTGGGAAGACCCTCAGATCTTACCTGAGCCTGCTGACCATGCTGGCTGTCCCCAGAGGCTGCTAAGAGAGTTCAGATAAAAGATAACTGCAGCAAAGTAGAGCCTCACAAAGGAGACGTGTGGTGTGATGCAGCTTCCTTCCTACCACCTTCCTGTGATCCAGCAGAGGCCTGCTGACCTCTCTGGGCTGTCAAACAGCCCTTTTTCACCCCAAATACAACACATTTAAGACTGCAGTCATGAAGCAGCTCGGAATGAACGAGCCCAAAGCCAAACTATAACAGCAGCTGAAAGTTTCCCTGAGTGTCTTCTGCCAGAAATAAAACCTGAACTCCCCTGCCTCAGAGAATGTATACTGTTGAGAAAATGGGAGTATGTTTTCCTACAGCATCTGTTCTAATTATGATCCCTTTGATCAGAGCAGATCTGTCCTTTGCAGAGCATGCCAAGATGGGACAGTGCCTATGAAGATCATACTACTCCCCTCCAGCTGCGAGAGAAACAACAGGAAAGCAGCCTGGTGACTATCACATCCCAAGGCAGAAGATGTTCATCGTGGGGTTTATGAAGGGAAAAAAAAGGTACACAGGCATCTGTGTGCAAACTTGTGTGCTCAGGTGCCTCACCCGAGTTCTGCAGGTCAGCTGGGTTCAGGCAAGAGTATTTTGCCTGCAGAAAGCTGTACATTCAGGTCCTTGTAGCAAGACCAACAAAAACCTCCAACTACGTGCAGGACAACTGAAGTTCTTGCTACAAACCACCACCTTGACTGTATTGGGGAAGAGGGAAGAGCACTGTACAACTAAAATCTTTCCTTCTAGAACATCACTGACTGTTGCTAAGAGCTACGAGGCAAATCACCATCTGTGTGCTGCTTTCCATCTCTGCTGTCCTCCCTGTTTCCAGCAGCTTTGTACAGATCAGCCTGGGAGAACAGCACCTTCCTCCTGTCTGATGAGAAGCTGGCATACCTGTCTAGAAGCCTCAAGGTACAGTCAGCCCTGCTGCTTTTGCTACTATTTTAACCTCCATGTTACGCACATACAATTTCTTCCTTGTCTCTCCTGGCAGTCACCAATCTTCTCCTTGCCTTGGTGCAAAGCTGTGTAAACATAAGTCTGCACACAGAAAAAAAAGTCTGACAGTACCCATGGGACAAGCACCATACACAGAGGGCTATGGTAGTACCAGCAAAAGTGTTGCACAGCCCCTAACAACACACACACACTCCACACAAACTTAAAGAGCTTTAATAACTTCTTTCCATCTAGGATATTCTTTCCTGATTAAAGCAAGTATAGGGAATCAAATGCAGGGCTTCACAATAGCACCACAGACAGACATACCACAGCTGATTTCACAATTCTCTTTACCTAGAAGCAAAAACCTGGTCTTGGATCAGAGCCTGTGTGTCTCCTTCCAAAACCACTCATCCTCATCCTGGAAGAGCTCTGCCTCAGTCATATCTTTTAAGTACAAGCATTTAGTTGCTAAATTCACATCTGAAGGAGAAATATAATCTTTTGCATAATAAAGTTACTTACATCCCTTTTCTGCTACATTAGTGAGCAATGCTGGCAATGGGAACACTTCTGCAGATAACAACACTGAGCCAAGGACCCAAACCCCACTGAAGCACACAGCGTGGGTGTTGTGGACAGGCTCTTGTCTCACCCCTGGCTGAAGGCCCTTCAGCTACAGGAGTGCATTAGCTGTGCTCCCAGAGTGCATCCTCCAGTTGTGCTTCACCCAGAAGGAAAGCAGTTGCCACATTTTGTATCACACTTTGATTTCCCAGGCACAGGAGTGGCTGATTAGGAAGTGAGCTTCACAAACATCCTCCTCAGACAAAACAAGGTCCTGATGGAGAAACCCTCCCTCCTTTCCTAACAGCAGCTGAGGCTGAACTCCAGTCAGAACAGAAACATGAGGAACTGAATTTCAGGTGTAGGACCTGTTGGAAGCAGCACAAGAAACTCAGCAAGGTCTTGCATCTTCTTAGTAAGGGCTCAGGCTCTGAAACAGAAGCTCCTTCACTGTTAACTGTCCCAGTCAAGCCTGGCAAGATCTTTGGTACTCATACAAACATGCCCATCCCAGCTCCCAGCACCTCCCCAAGTACAACCTTGAGCAGGTGCAGCCACTGCAGCCTCATCACTCCTATAACCACAGGTGGGGAGGATCGAGCCTGTTTGCTCCATTTGGCATCCAGAGGACACCTGGAGACGTTGCTCCATCACCCAACCCTTATTACAGCCTCATCACCTGCCTGTGCTCAAGCCACATCACTGGACAGCCTCTTACCATCAGTTCCCCAAGTCACTGACTGCCTCCCAGCAGGAATTCCTTCCTCACATAACACCTAAGGAGAGCAGTGCAGGTACATTGTTGAACACTTCCACAGAATCAATAGAATCATTTTGGCTGGAAAAGTCCTCCAAGATCATCCAGTCCAACCAGCAACCCAACACCTCCATGGCCATTAAACCATGTCCCCAAGGGCCATGGCCACACCTTTACTCAGCACCTCCAGGGGCAGTGACTCCATCACCTCCCTGGGCAGCCTCTTCCAATGCCTGACCACACTTGCAGCAAAGAATTTTTCCCTAATCTCCAACTGAAACATCCCCTGGCACACTCTCATTCTATCACCTGATACAAGAGAGACCAACCCCCACCTCACTCCATCCACCTTTCAGAGAGTTGTAAGGGGCAATGAGGTCTGCCCTCAGCCTTCTCTTCTCCAGACTCAGCAACCCCAGTTCCCTCAGCTGCTCCTCACCAGCCCTGTTCTCCAGACCCTTCACCAGCTTTATTGCCCTTCTATGGACACACTCAAGCAACTCAATATCCTTCTTGGAGTGAGGGCCCCAAAACTGAGCCAAATATTCAAGGTGCAGCCTTACCAGGGGATTTCTGAGGGACATTGCTACAGAGAAGACTTTAGGAAAGAGAATTTTTCAGCCTGCACTTTCCACATCCAACCCCAGTAAGTTTAGCTCCTAAGAATGAATGAGTGACATACTACAGGGATTTATCACACTACACAATACTTCCATTTTCCCTGCTGCCTACTCCAGTCACACACTCTGGAAGGCAGGAGTGCCCCTGCTGAAAGAGAAGCCCCATTTCAAGCATGTTGGTTGAAAGGGAACAAGCAGAGGGGTATCTTGCATACTCTCAGCAAGTTTTCCATGCAGCCTCAAAGCACTGTAATTATAATTTAAAACACTTCCACTTAAAATCAATGTGCCTGACCTAGTCTACCACATGATATTTTAGGCTCAGTCTTAAATGTGACAACCACCAGCCCCCTCACCAGTTCTCACTGGTGCAAGGAGGCCACATCTGAACAACTTTCCCAGTGACACCTTGGGCCAAAGGGGACACACATAAGCTTGGAGAAATTTACCCTCAAGCATAATTCCTGTGGATAACCCAGAGGACACTGGCATGACCATGTCCATCCTGGCCTCGCTGTTCCTGCTCAACTGCATGGCCCTGCACCTCCTTTCAAGAGTCCCAAGCCCCACCCCTCCATCTACCAGCAATTCCAATCCCCTGTTCTTTTCATTAACCACCTGAACGCTGCCTTAGCAGCTCCTACCATTTTGCCTCTCCACTCCCCTTAGGATTGCAGAACCAAGACCGCTCTAATGGTTAAAGATCTCCCAGACTCCCAGTAACATTTATTCATTGGCATTTGTTGTTGTGCTTGCTACCCATTAGCTGAATGAGCTCTCCTCATTGCACAGGCCTCACACGGCCAAAGTGCTGATGGACAACACTATCCCCATCATCGTAATTTCTTGTCCTGCTTGTCAAGACATCAGAGGCGCTTTCAGCTCCTCTAAAATAGGCCCATCATTCCCGATGACTGAGCAGGCAGGTCCAGCCCAAGCCCATGCCTCTCGAGCAGGGATGACTGGAAACACACACGCACTTGTACCTCGGCCTGGCTTCCTGCTCTCCCGGGGATCTGTTTGGGTAATGGATCATAGTTGCTCTTCTCACAGCTGTGCCCTGCCAGCAGCTCCCTGCCGTCCGCTCTGCAAGCTGGCACGACCTGCGTCGGGCTGCAGCGCTCGCCTTACAGTGGAAAGTCTTTTCCCAAGTACACGACCTCGCTTTCCACCCGATTAAATTTCATCCCGGGCCCGCAGCTCCAGCCCTCCAGCACGACCCGATTCTCCCAACCCTTCCCTGCACTGCCGAGGGCATAAAGCTGAAGCTTTCTACGATTTTAGTAGCACTCTGTGGACTACGGACAGCATCAAAACCCAGCCCCAGGCCCGGGCTGCCTGCTCCTCTCCCGGCCCACATCCCCATCCCTGCAGACCTCTCCCCGGGACGCAGCTCCGCAGCGAACGGAGAGCCCTTCCCTCTGCGGGGAGACGCAAGGTCCTGCCTCAGATTGTTAGCTGGGGATTTAGCGTCGTCCCTCTTTTTCTGATCATCGGCCGATGGTGCCAGACTTCTGCGTTCCCCCCCGCCGTGCTCGGTGTCCCCACCGCTCCAGCTGCTCTCGCTACCGGGAGGCCGCCGCGGCCTGCCCGGGCTTGGGGGACCGGCCCCGCCGAGCCTCCCTCGCTGCCCGCCGCCGCTTCCCTCCTCGCCCCGCTCCCCACTGCTCCCCAGAGCCCAGCTGGACGCCGCGCCCGACCCCCGCCTCGGCCCCGAGGAGAGGAACCTACCGGCTCCCGGCGGCGGCTCCGGCACCTGCCGGCTCCGGGGCGGGGCGGAGGCGGTGCCGCGGCGGGGCGGGACGGGGACGGGCCCCCGGCTGGGGCTGGGGTCCGTTTGCCGAGCTGCGCTGCTCCAGGACGACATTGGGGTTGCACTCCACGCCAAGCTGAGGAAGGGCCTAATCCTCTCCACCAGGCCCCGGTCCCCCGAGCCGGGCTGCACCAGCGCCGGAGCTGGGGCAGAACCCCCGGCCGCGTCTGCAAGTGACCCCCGCCGCAATGTCCTGTCCTGTCCCCCACGCCGGTGTCCCAGCCCCAGGGCGTCCCCGGGGACGGGGGAAGCCATCAGGAGTGTCACCGTCTCGCTGGCGGAGCTGGCGGACGTGGGGTTTGGGACAACTGATCGCCAGGGGCCACAGGTCGGTGCCCCTCGCGTCCTCCTGCGAGGCCTCCTGAAGCACCCGAGCGCGCAGGAGGTCACAGCACAGGTGGGAGAGAACGAGGCGAGTCTCCTGCAGCCCACAGACAGCGTGGCCGGGGGAAGCCTGGTGGAGTTCAGCAGCAGTCCTGGCTCAGGAATGTGGAGGGGCAGCCGAGCCGCCCCAGCAAGCCCTCGGGCAGCCGAGCCGCCCCAGCAAGCCCTCGGGCAGCAAAGAGCTGCCAGCCAGCCCCAGGCCAGGCAGCCACCAGGGAGAGGCAAATCGTGCAGCTGAAGAAGAGGATTGAAGCTGCTGAGGAAGGAGTGATGGAGGTGAGAAAACACCCTCTGGATATTACAGGTCTTACCCTATGGGGGTGTCACAGTAGGGTGTGACCTATGCCACATCCTGCCCAACATGAGGTCCTGCCCTATATGGAGTCCAGCTCTATCCCATGTTCTGCCCTGCCCAGTGTGCCATCCTGCCCAGCACTGTCCTGTCCCATGCAATGTCATGTCCTACAGAAGCACCCTGCCCTACGTGTTGTCCTGGTTTATGCCATGTAATCCTGCCCTATACAATGTACTGCTCTGTGTGACGTCCTGCCCTATGCAGGGTTCTGCCGTGTGCAGTGTCCTGCCCACGTCGTGACACCTGCTGTTCCGGGACCAGAGAGCCCAGGATAAGTGTGGAGGTGCCTTCCTGACTCCAGTGGCCCCAGCTCCACTGTGGGGAATAATTAAAGAGCAGTATTTTACCAGAGCCACCATCCAAAGTTTCATTCTGTCACTTCTCATGTGCCCCTGGGGCTCTTGCTCTGAGATACAGGTCTGTTGGGTCCCATCCTGCCCTGGCAGCTGTGCCTGGAGAGCTGTGCTGGACACACAGCAGCAGCAGCCCTGTTGGATTGTGCTTCTCCTCTGCTCTCCATGGCACAGCCAGTGGCTGAGCTGCAGCTGCTGGTGGTGCTCATTGGCAGGCTGTCCCCACCCTAAGGCAGGGTCCTGTAGGAGACATTGCTGTGGCACAAACTGAAGTTACTTGGCTGTTCAGGTTTAGATTTGGAATGGGAAACACATCATGGAACATCAGAGACACCTTCCTTGCTACAGCCACTCACTGCAGCATAAAGATGAATTAGAGAGTCAAAAAGTAGAGGGGTCTGGAAGGGACCTCTGAAGATCATCTCCTCCAGGATCACCTGGAGTAAATAACCCAGGAACATGTCCAGGCAGGTTTTGAATGCCTCCAGAGAAGGAGACTCCACAACCTCCCTGGTCAGCCTGTCCCAGGGCTCTGCCACCATCAAAAGTCTAGATTTTTTTCCCCTCTTACGTTTATGTGGAACCTCCTGTGTTACATTTTGTGTCAATTTTTCCTTGTTCTGTTGAGTTGTGGTGACCTTCTGCCCTGGTGTTGTCTCCACAGGCAGCATGGTGTCTGACCCACAGCAAACCCAATACTTCTTCAGCCCTTGGGATACCTGGCAGCCCCAGGCCAGTCCCATCTCGCATGTTGTGTCATTGGCTTTGAGCACAACCACAGGGCAAAGGGAAAAGGTGAAAGCACTTTGCCAAGGGTGAGGGAGCTGGAACTGGGATGCTTGTCCCCTTTGAATATTTGCCACTTTTGTTTGGGGAGCTCCATGGACATGGGCATATTTTGGCCAGATGTGGCTGATGCTGTGGCAGCACTGTTGAGTCCCAGAGACCTCCTCAAGCCACAGTCTTCACTGCACACTCTCCCTTCTCTCCATGTTCTCCAGAGCCTGTGGGGACCCAGCATCACTGACCAGACCCATAGTGCTCAGGTCGTGGACATGTTGTGGGAAATGCTCACCACCATCTGCTCCCTGAAAACCACCATTGAGGGCTCCCAGGAGGAGCTGCTGCTCCTGAAGGACTGTTCCCAGGAAGTGCCTATGCAGAGCTGGGACCATTGCTGGAAAGGTCTCAGCAAAGGGGTTGGGGACCTGCACAGATGGCCAGGGTGCAGGCAATGACAGATAAGATGCTGGGCTCAAGCTCCCTCCCACCTCAAGGCCAAGCTGGGAGATGTGGGGTGTGCCCTGGGGCCCAGGGGTTTTGGACAGACACTGCCTGCACCCACAGAGCCCAGCTCTGGCCCAGGTTGGGTGCTGCCAATCTCTGCCTGTCCCTGCTGATGCTGACCCCCACCATTCCCAGCCCCTGTGGATGCTGAACCCCGAGGCCTCTGTTTAACAGGCTGGGCTGGAGGAGGTGCAGGAGAAATTGGCACAGCAGGACAAGCATGGACACCTCCTGCACAGCATCCTGGACCAACTGCTGAGTAGGGGCAGCCCTGACAGAGGGGCTGGGGAGGGCATATGAGGCACTGTGCACAGAAGCATGCAGCACCAACTCTCTAGGACTGTCCCCAAGCTGTCCAGGGTTAGCTTTTGGCAAATGAAGCTTCCCAAGGGCTGCCCTGGCTGAGGCGACCTGTCTGAGCAGGTGTTGGTCCCCACAAAGCTGTTCTGACAGGGCCCATGTCACCCTCCCAGCAACTGGAGCAGAGACATCCATCCCTGGGTACTGCAGCATCGTGGCCACTTCCACTGCTCTTGTCCCTCTTGTAGTGCCAAGAGGATTTTATCCTCTAGATTTTGAGGCTCTGGGAGACCTGCAGGGCTGGGGACAGAGTGGAGCTGGAGGTGCTGGCAAGGTTTGGGGTCTCTCTCCCCATCCCAGGGGCTGCCCAGCCACCTCCCTCCTGGAACATGCTGCAAGGGCTCCTATCTCTCCGTTGTAGGTGGAGATATGTCAGGACCTGCACCAGAGCTCTCTGTGGGGTGCTGCTGGTAAGGTGTGTGCAGGCTTCTCGGTGCAAGACTCCTTTGCTGGGGGCTGGCAGTGCCCCTCAGCTCCTGAACAGCATGGGGCACCTCTCTCTCCAAAACTTCAGGGGCTGTTTAACTTCAGAAGCTCTCCAACGAGGAGCTGAGTCCTGAGGCCTCGCAGGAGCTGGACGGTGAAGCCTCATGCAGGCTGATCTGCCTGCTGGAGCAGAAGGCTGTGGGGATCCACATCAGCCACCATGAGAGCCAGCTCCAGCAGCAGTGAGCACTGCCATCTCCACTGTGCCAGGCCATCATGCTGGGCTGTGCCACCAGACCTTGGCCAGGACTAGTTGGTATCGGGCCTATCCCATTTGGGTCCCTGAGCCACAGCAACTCCCTTATCTCTCTGCCTCACTTCCAGCCACAGTGACATGGCTGGTGGTGATATGGTCACTGCCCTCTAAGGCACCCCAGAACTGGCCATGCCTAGGACCTGGCAGCAGTGCTGGGGGTCTCCACAGCCATAAAGCCACCTCAGTTTGGGATGGTTGCCATGCTAGGGGCCTGCAAGAGCTGACACTGCACAGATCAAAGCTTTGATGTCAGTTTTCAGATGAATTTGGGACCCTGGAGAATGTGGCTGGCCAACTGGAGGAGGGGGCAGGTGCACTCAGGGCTGTGCTGCCTGGCCTCAGGGGACTGGTGGAGGCCACTCTGCCCTGGCAGCTGCTCACTGCAGTGTGGTACAGAACACCAATAAAGTTGCTTCCTCCTCTATTGCCACTCTCATACAGTCCCTGGGCTCAGCGGGGCACACAGGACATCCTTGGGGACTCAGCAACCAGCAGCTGACACTTTGGAGCTGTGTCCTGTCTCTTGGAGCTCTCTGATCAGTCAGATGTTCAGGTCTGCTCTGGCCTTGGATTTTCCAATCTTATGGCTGTGGTGGCCCTGGGACAGGGACAGGCAGGTTCCCCTCCCCACCATCCATGTCTCCATGTGGTTTCAGCTGTTTCACAGGCAGGTGCCTCCCTCCAAGGCTGGGGAGAGATTCCTTTTCTGCTTCCCCTGGGGAGGCTTTGTGCTGCACACTCCCTGCTTCATGAACCATTCCATTCCCAGCAGAACTCCGGACTGTGCTCCATGTGTGTGCAGCTGAGGCTAATGATCCCAGCTCGCTCCAGATGCTACCACCTCAGCCCAGTCCACCTCGGTGGTGCAGGACTGAGGCACACAGCTCCAGCACAACTCCACAAAGGGAAATTCATGAGGGCCAGCTCCAGCCCCTGCTCCCAGCCTCTCCTGAGGCTGTGCAGGTGGGAGCCAGGGTGAAACCACTGCTCCTACAATGTTTGTTTTAGCAACACAAATAAGAGATTGACATTAATTATTGACTGGTGAGCACAGGGCTCTGTAGGGATGGTGACCTCCAAGGGAACTGGCCCTCATCAGCCAGTGAAGGTGGGCTAGGAGTCCAGTCACAAGAAAACACCCAGGACTTCCAAGTGCCATGCAGGCGGCCTGAGGTCTCCCTGCAGACCTGCCATTAGCCTACTCCTGCTCCTGTCAGGGACTCACCCCCACAGCTGATGTGGGGCAAAGCTGGGCTGGCTTCTGCTGGGACTGAGCCCTGGCATGGGCCTGGCCAAAGGCAGTCACCGCATGGCTGGGATGGAGTGTTTGGCACTGCACACAGAGTGGAGATGTGGCCAGTGCCAGCTTGGAGGCATGGCAGGCACAGAGCCACTCAGAAAGGGGATCCTGAAAGCCTCCCAGCCCAAGCCAGCCTCGCCCATGTCCCCTGGCTGCTGAACGAAGCAAGGACACGGGTTGAAAGCAGAGCGTGTATTGCAAGCGGCTGCGGTGCGGCTGGAGAGCCTTCCAGCCACCGGGAGAAAAGAACAGAGGAGGTAAAAACGATCCCAGTCTCTAGGGTTACACTGTGTCATGCAAACAGCCCCGGGGCAAACCCCATCCCAGGAGGGTGTGCAGGCCCAGCTGGGCCACCCTGGCCACCATTGCTGGGACTAGTGAAAGGCCAGGCACCCCCTGTCCTGCTCACCAGCAAGCACGGAGCATGCAGGGTGGAGGTTGCAGCCAAGGAGGCACAGCCCTCACTCTCTCTTGCCCTCACAAAATCCAAGCTGCACACCATGTGTACCCTCCACCTGGTAAAGTGGGGCCACGGTATGGGGGAAAACAGCCACAACCCACTCTGTCTGGCGGGGTGGCCCAGGGGACCCTGAAGAAGGGACCTCCTCTGTAAATGTCACTCGCATGCAAACTCCGGTGTCCCAAGAGAGGAGGGGGTGCTCCCTCCCCAAGAGCCTGTCAGCGGCAGGGGTCCCAGGCAGAGACCAGCACCGGCCCCACGTCCCACGCAGCCTCCTGCTGTCTCTGGGCAGCTCTGTTTGAGCTCGAGGACAAGTAAAAACTACTTCAAACCAAACCCATGCAAGGCAGCTATTTGCTCGTGTGTCTCGGTGGCTGCCAGGCGCCCTGGCAGCAGAGTTCCTCTCCTCTTTGGGGAGTGAGGGGGAAAGAAAAAAATATATTTATTTATAGGCAGGGGTCCCCGCTGCTCCCCGCCGCGGCCTCATCTCTCTGCCTCCATGGTCACGTTGGCCTTCTGTTCTGCAGTGGCTTGCTGGGAGACGGCGGCCGGCCAGCCCGAGGGCTGCGCCGGGGGGCCGGAGTCCACATGCTCTGCTGCTGGCCGGGGGCGAAGCTGCCGGCCAGGCGGGGTTGAAGGCCCCGTGCTGGGGCAGCGGCGGGGCCGGGGGTGGTGGGGAAGTCGCCATGGATGCCACAGGGCTGCTGCTGTTGAAGCTCTCGGAGGCCTTGAGGCGGGAGAACATGGTGAGGGCATCGGGGAAGTTGGGCGGCGTGGCCGGCGTGTTTGCAGGAGTGCACATCTGCGGGAAGGAGAAAGGGTGAGGTGTGAGGGGTGGTCTCCACCTCCTCCCTCCCACCAGGGCCCAGCATAAGGCCCCTCTGACTCCACCACTGTGGCACATTGAGTTCCTGGACCTGCGCCCTGCTGTTGATGATGCTGCCCACAAGCAGCAGTTGATCAAGGCTCTGAAGAGCAGTGGAGAGACCGGTGTGGAGAGCTCCTGGGCAAGTCACGGATCTCCTCTGCCCCATGACCTGCTGGTGTCACCCTGGGCCTGCAGCTTTCTGGCTCAGCTCCCACCCCATGGCAAGGCCAGGCACATTTGGACCCCACTTCTCTGCATGCTTCAAATCCCTACTTGTCCCAGAGAGTGAGATGAGGCCACATCAGCCAGCAAATCCCTAATACACATCTGGCCAAGCAGATTAAGGGCTGCTTGGGCATGAGAGTGAAAGGACCCAGTCTGGGGACAGCTGGGAGAGAAGAGGCACGCAGCACCCATGCGTGGGCACACTCTCACGTTTACACACAGCCAGACGCTGCGCACACTGTGCCAGGGCCATGCTGCAGGGCTCTGCACGCTCGGTCATGCCAGCAGGCCCATGAGGCTCTACATGTGGCTGTGTCTACACAGCCTCTCTCTGCAATGCTGAGGGTGATCTGGACTACTGGCCATGCCCAAAGCATCTTGTCAGATCATTTCCTCCCTGAGGAGCAGCCCCAACCCCTTTGCATGGTTTTGAGGGCACTCACAGACCTGCTGTCCCACCCACTAAGCCACCCCGAGTCGCTCTCCAGGAAAACCTTCCTTGGCAGGCAGCTCTGGCAGTGCCTGGGCAGACCTCCCTGCCAGCACTCCTGGAGCTGTGAAGCCACTGAGCTGGGCATCAGCACCAGCCCGAAGCATCCACCAGCTGGTGCTGTGCCCCAAGCGAGTGCTGGAGAGGTGGCAATGCACTTACCATCTGATGGTGGTGGCTGTAGGGGATGTTTGTTTCTTGGAAAAAAGCACTGAGAGCAGTCTGGAAAAAAAATTAAAAAAAAATCAGGAAGATGATGTTATCACTAGCACAGAACTGGGCACCTTCCTCGTCCCTGCACACAACAGCAGGGCTTTGCAAGACCTCTAAAATGACCCAAACCAGGCCCCAGGGGGCTGGACTGTGCCCACAGCCCATATCCAGATGGGATTGCACTGTGGGTGGCTCTGCTCCCATGTCCCCAGGCAGGACCTAGGCCTGCCATCTGCTTGCACCAGTGCAGGTGTTTGGGGGATCACCAACGTGGCTGCTGCTATAGCAGACCCTGGCTGGCGTTTCAGAGCTGACAGCAACGCTCTGCAGCCGCTGCGTGCAGGGAGAGCAAGGAAACCAAATCCCAACCCTGCAGGAACCACTCTGATGTGTGTCCTTAACAGAACAAGACCATGGTTACCACAATGATGGTCTCTCCTCTTGGGAGATGCTCAGGGCTGGGACTGCCACAGGCAGCCCACCCCACAGACCAGAGCATCTCCAAGTCAATCGTAGGCAGGGCATTACGCTTATGACTGACATAATGTTGGTTAGCTTCCAGTTCAGACCAGTAATATCTAGTAAATGTGTCACATGCCAGACATGTGAGAGTACAAGGCAGGGGTTGTAGGGAAGGAACACTGGGAGCATGAACTGGCCAGGAGGGCAGACACTAAGCCCAGGTCTGGGAGGAGCGGAGGCAGTAGCAGCTTTGGGACAGCTGGAACTGGGCTGATGCAGGATGGGCAAAGGTGAAGCTGACTTGGGTTCTGTGCCAGGCTTTAAATGAGTTTGTGCTAGAAAACAAAGTTTCGATTCAACTGCAAATCAGATCTGACAGAAATGTTAAGAGAATTGGTTTGGATTCGGTTCTGGTTGGAGGAAAAGCCTCATTCAACCCTCTCCCAATGGCAAGTCTAGCCTGCAGCTCTAAAACCAGGGTGCAGAGCAGAGTTCCTCCATGACCCAAGACTTTGCTCTCTTCCTGCTAGCCAGTGATAGAATCATGGAATTGTTTCAGTTGGAAGAGACCTCCAAGATCGAGTCAAATCTTCGACCTAACACCACCACGGCCACTGAAATCCCAAAGTGCCATGGCCACATGTTTCTTGAATACCTCCAGGGACAGTGACTCCACTGGAAAGGTGAAGGGGCTATGATTGTACCAGCAAGGAGCTGGAGAGCAGGTGCCAGCTGCTCACAATGGGGTTTACTGTTTCCTGGCTAACCAGGGGTAAACTATGAGGCAGTGCAGGTGGCAGCCAGGAGTACTACCTGCAAAAAAAAAAATCATCCAGACCTGGGTAGGGGAAGCAACTCTTATTCTAGAGTCTGGCAGCTCCCAGAGCTCAGGGGAGCATGTGATAGCTGGGCTGGCCAAGCCCTTCCCTGTAATACCTGGCATTACTCTGGCTCCATTTAATAACCCAGCACCCAAATGCTGCAGCCAGACAGGCTGCAACCTGAAAGCCCTGGGCACCCACAGGCAGGACTCAATGAATTTCAGTGATGGCCACAGATCAGGAAGAGGGTTGGTGGTCCCAGAGGCCAGCTCCAAACAGGCCAGCACATGTCTATGAATGAAGGAAATGGCCAACAGAGATACAGACGCTTGTGAAGCAGTGACACTCCCATCCCCACGCTACCCTTCGTCCTGGGTGAGGTCTGATGTCAACAGCCACAGCCTTATCACTCAGACAGAAAGGACAGTGATAAGGAAGGGGGTTTACAGCAAGTGAGAAGCACAGGCAGAGGTGTGGGCACAGCCAGATACCATAAGCAGATTACATCTGCTCTGCAGCAGTGCTTTCCAAGAGGCTGCGTGTCTGGGACTGTGCCATCGGTAGGCAGGGGCCGAAAAGGTCCCTGCTGGCCCCTGAGCTGCCCACTGATCCCTGCTAGAGCTGGAATGAAAGCTGTGGTCTGTGGGGAGGAAGCACTTCACCATCACAGGCTCCTCTGTCTAAAACACTGCATCTCCTCCCCTCCATCTGCCCCTTTCCAATACTGGCAGAAGCAGCCCCTCTGCCCACCACAATGCCTGCTACCTCCCAAGGGATCCAGGACCTGCAGCAGCCCCAACCCAGGCAGGTGAGAGACCCACACCCCCATGTCCTTGCTGGTGTGGGGTACCAGGGTCATGCATGTAGCTATCACTGCTGATGCCACCTAGTCTCCAGACAGTGTCACAAGTGCTGGGGGCAACGGGTGCAACTGCAAAGCTAACTGATGCTACTTGGATTGAGAAGGAGCCTGAGCCACAGCTCAGCCCTGAACCTGGACCATAGGCCCATTGCGCATGTCACCCTGGGTGTAAGAGCAGGGCAAGAACTGCACCTACTGCCTGGCCAAGCTTAGCACACAACCAGGCAACCATCTTCCCCACCTCCAGATGCAAAATCAGGAGGTAGATCACAGAGACTCTACCAGAGTGCCAAGAGGTACCTGTGGTGACCCCGACTGTGGCTGCAAGGGTCAGGTAGGGAAATGAATGCAAGAAGACCTGGACACTGAGCAGAACAAGCTCAGCCTGGAGGAGGGGGCACACCCAGCCCTCTGCAGCCACTTGGATGGGACCCTGGGCACCATTTGATCCCATGCCCATCACTGCCCAAGCTGTACTCATGCCCTCTCCATCTCAACTGTGTGTGCGAGCTGGAGCTGCTGCAAGCACAGGGATCTGGCAGCAGGAAGCTCATGGTGCTAGAGCAGTCCTGTGAGAACCCTGCCCTTGAGCCACAAAGGGAGGGGAAAGTGGCTCAGTAAGACATAAATACATCAGAAGAGGAAGTGGGAACCCAACTATGGACAACCGGAACCAGACACCTGCTTCTCCTCTTGCTCACCACACACAACCTCACTAAGCTCAACTGAGACAAAACACTTCATCAGGAAGAGGGAAGGAATTGGGTGTTTTTCTTAAAGCTGATTTCTTCTTCTCCTTCTCAAGCAGCCCCAGGGACAATCAGCATGTAACAAAACTGAATAATACTTTCCTGCCTAGGAAAGAGCTTGATCCACTACTCAGCCATGAGACATGAGACTCTGCAAACTCTAAAGTGCCTCCCTGGCAGCCTGGTGGAGGTACCTGCTGTTCTCCCTGGCTTCTCCCAAAAAGCCAGCACCTGTGGCTCTGGGATCGAGTGCCAGGCTTCACCCAGACACACTCCAAGCTGCTTTCTTCGGCCTGTAAACCTCCCCTTCCATCAGCCATGGCACTGCTCCAGCTGCTGGAGGGCTGGGCTGGCACGGCCGTTCCTGCTGGCACCCACCACAGTTGTCCCTGGCAGCACAGCAGAGCTCACAGTGCTGCAAGAGCTGCAAGCTACACCATGAGAATGCCTGCCCTGGGTCTCTGTGAAACAAGAGCCGAGTCACTGCGAGTACAAGGTGCAAACCACAAGCTCCCCACGAGCTGCCCCATTCCCTGGGCACCGAGGTGTGCAAGCCACATGGCTTCCTTGCCGAGTCCCTGAGTATGATCAGCTCATGCTGAAGCAAAGGCAGCTGTACCCCCACGTTTCCTGACTTCCTGCCCCTGCTCACTGTCCTGGATCATGCTCCTTCCCACTGGACAAACTCCAGGTATCCCAGGGCTGGCAGGTCAACATGCACAGTGAGCCTCTGCAGCCCCCACTACCAACAACAGCCCCAGAGCAGCACAAGCCTATAAAATTGGTTCCAGACCATCAGCATCCTACCAGCCTGAAACTGTCTGTGTTTTACAGTGGCATCCCTCTCCCTCCTGCTGGTGACCCAACACCCTAAGCTCCTGCTTCCTATCACAAGCTGCACCTCTGCCCAGGTAGGAAAGTTTCTGGGCACGACAGATGGATTCCAGGGAGAACCCAACGCCTGCACTGTGCAGACACCTCCCCACGGTGGTCTTACAGGGAAGAACATCATCCTCAGGGTGCAAAGCAGGCTGCTCTGACTCACGCTTCATGCAAAAGCAGCACTTTGAATTGGAGGAGTCCGAGAGTGAAAACAGTGTAGATTACCACTGAACTTGCCTGACCTACACCAATCTACACCCAACAGAGGGCCAAGCCACCGAATGGGCACCACAACGAACAGCAAAAGCCTCAGAACACGACAAGGAAGAAGTGAGAGCACGCTGGGGTCAGGAGCTGCCACCTCCCTAGCACGGGCTCCCCGAAGCAGAGGTGCCCAGCAGCCATTTTGCAAAGGGAATGAGCTGACCGTTGTACCAAAAGCGAGTGGGGGAACGTGGTAAGTGCTCATCCCCACGCGTTTGTTTACAGCCCAGCTTCCTCTGAGTCATGTGAGTGCCGAGCCGGCAGGAGACGGCTGTTTATACTTGTGCAACTCGCCAAACGGTGGCAAAGTTCTGGGGGGGGGGGCGGGAGGGAAGGCAAGAAAGAAAAAAAAAAAAAAGCCTTTTGAAAGAAAAGTTAAACTTTTGTCATCTGCTCCCGGCCCTCTGTTGTAACAGGCATGGAGGTGATGGCAGTAGATCCTGCCCGTCCCAGAGGGACACTGTCAAACGGTATTAGTAAACAAATCCCAGCGCATGTTACACGTGCCACACGGCCACCGGTGCTCCTGCCAGCCGGCCGCGGCGTTAAACGGGCACGGTGGAGAGGGCGCACTGCTACGCTACGGCTTTCCAACCACCCCCACACCTCCACCCACTCGCTCCCTGGCCACGCATGGCTTGGCTTTGAACACCTCTTGGCCTCTGGTTTAGAATCTGCAGATGCTGGAGCTGCACGGTGCTGAGCTGCCGCCATGCCTGATCCATCCGGCAGCCATCACGTTACCGACCAACCACGGAATAACGGCCAGGAGGGCGCCAGCGACGCTCGCACCCATCTGGGCAGTACTGTGTGCTGAGCGAGGGGTGCGCTGAACACAGGGAGGTACACGAACCGCACCTCCTGCTTTCCATCCCGACTCACACCTCCTCCTGCATCGCAAAACACGCTTCAGCGGCAAAGGTGCCACTAGCGTCAGATCCATCAGCTCCAGCCTTGGGAGCTGCTGGGGCTGCAGAGGTGAAAGAACAAAAAAATCCCTGTTGTAGAAGAGCTTTGCCTGATGCAGCCGCCACGCTCCGAGCTTTGCTTCCTGCACTGTGACTCCGGGAAGCTCCGGAGGCGCAGAGCACCCACAAAGGCTGCCGGGGGTAAGGTCCTTACCGCCACCCCTGCCCCACGCGTGACGTTAACTCCCGCCGATGTTACGGAGCATCCTGCCCGCGAGCAAGAGGAAAAGGAGTCTGAAGCCAGAAAAGCTTTGACCTACAAAGTCTTCTCTCCCACGGCTGCCTGCGGACTGAAACTCTGCACGGCACGGACGTGGGAAAGGTCGCGATGGGGTTTTCTAGCCCATGGCCACGCGGGGAGGCGCGCTGCCCGGGAGGAGAGCTCGTTGCCCCCAGCCCTTCCGCCGGCAGGAGCGGGGCCCCGGCTGGCCCTGGCTTCGCAGACACCCACGCCCCGTGCCTCCTCGTTTCCCCGCACGGGGCCCACGCCAGCTCCGCGCTCCCCGCCCAGCGCGGGGGCAGAGCGCGGCCCACGCCGACGCGAAGAGAGGAGGAGGAGGGAAGCGGTGTGGGGGGGTAACGAGCAGAGCCGGGCCGGGCGCGCCCCACCCAAACCAACCTACCCAAACCCAACCAGCCCCGAGCGCTCCGCGGGGTAACCGGTACCGGCGGCCAGAGCCGGGGCGGCGGCCTCACCTCGAACTGCCAATGGGCCGCCTGCAGCAGCTGCTTGGCCTGGTCTGCGGCGCAGCCGGCCGCCAGCACAAACTGGTTGATCATCACTTGGTGCTTGAGCTCGTCCATGGCCCCGGCCCCCGCCGTCCGCCTGCTGCCGCCGCGCCCAGGCCGCCGCGCCGCCCCCGCCCTCACGGCGCCGCCACCATGGCGGAGCCGGCGCGGCTCACGCCAATGTTTACTGGGCACTGACTCACGGCGCCCGGCGAGCCCCGCCGACGGCCACCAGAGGCGGGGAGGGGCGGGACAGGGTGGTGGCCGCTGGGAGATGTAGTTCCCGCCCACCCTTCCGCAGCGCCGCCTCCGCGCACGCTGGACTACAACTCCCGGCAGCAACCGCTTTGTTTGCGGAGCGGGAGACGGGCCTCGGCGTTCATTGAGTGACGTTTCGAGATGGCCTATCACCACGTGGGGCTTGGTAGTACCTGACCGTATATGGTCAACAACGCCGCTACCCCCAATCGGAGGGCGGCGGGGGCGGGCCGGAGCAGGGGCGGGTCACGTGGGCCGGCGGGCGGTGTTTACAGTCGGCCGCGTGCGGTTTCCTGTTGACGTGCGGGGGCGGGGGGGGGGGGGGCGAAACGGCAGCGGTTAGGCTGCCACTGCCCTTCGGCCCCGCCGGTAACTTTTAGCTAGGCAACGGCGGGGCGGGGGGTCCTTGCAGGCCCTGCGATGCACACCGGCCTATGGGAACCGCTGGGAACTTGTCGAGGGCTTGCAGCTGCTTCAGAGCTGCTGCCGATGCTGTCTCCACCTCAGCCCTGAGGTGAGGGGCGGGAACGGAGGCCCACGGGCCCCGGATCTGGCCCAGGCAGGGCACTTTGGCAATGCTGCTAAACGGTGGGAGGGGGCTGTTCAGTTCCCTCCGCAGGCCTACTCCCATCACTTACATGTCACTGTGCCCCACTGACACGGTTTCTGAGGTGTAAAAGGAGAGGTGGCAGCGGGGGAAGGTTCTGGAAAGGGCCGGCAGGGGGCGGGGGCTCCTGGCAACGGGAAAGGATCAGTTGAGCACGGGGCACTGCCATGGCAGATGAAATCACACAGCCTGGCAGGTGCTGCAGGGCCACGCTGCAGTGCCCGGAGGGGACCACTGTAGTGTTGCTACGTACCAGGAAGCGATAAGCAGGCACGGACATGCGGTTGAGTGGCCGGGGGTAATAAAGCAAGGGGAAAAGCAGGGTGAGATGAAGGGATCTGCTGTCTCTGCAAGCCTTGTGAAGGCCTCCAGCCTCCACTGCCTTTCCTGAGTGATTCTGGGCTCTTTCCTGCAATTCGTGCCTGGGCTTAGCCTTGCTGCAAGCAGTTTGTTCACCACTGCTCCCGACCCTGGCTGGCATTTCATGTATGGCTGCAGATATTTCTGAGCCACGAGGATTAACAGCTGAAGCTCAGGCTGATCATGCGTTTGACCTGAGGGGTTTTCAATCTCTGCTGCTTGAGCACAAATTGCCCCAGTATTTTCCAAAGCTGACCATGTCTCCTTTGGTAACAGTATTAAGTACTCCAGACCTTGGAGGATGCCAGGGTCAAGGAGTTTCCTCCTCCTTCTATGTATGTCACTGCCTAAATCAAAGTGAGAGCACAACTGTACAGTGGCGGCAGCAGCACGCATCAAGAGGTGACCAGTCTGGTTTACAAGGTCAAGACAACCCCAAGAGGGAAGTGGCAAGAGGTGGTCTGCAGCCAGCAAGGTGTAAATACAACTGGAATAACAAATCTCCATAAGGATTATTTTAATCTGAAAGAATCAGACATTTTTAGAAACCTTGTAGCTTGATGTTTAAAAGGAGAAGGGCTGGCCCTGGCTAAGCAAGGCTTTTGGGGAGGGTTGCAAGCCCTTTGGAGCAGGGCAGTGTTTAAAGAGGCAAAGTTCATGGGCTAGCCACTCCTTCCAGTGAGGAATAACTCTACGTGTGGTCTCCAGGGCTTCTGAACCTTGTTGTTCCACATGTACCCAACAAAGCAAATGACAGCACTAGGGTAGGGATAACTGAGACAAAGCAACTTGCTTCACTGAGTAATAAACCCCTGAGCAGATGGACTTTGGATGAGCTGCTCTGGTAAGTGGAAGGTTTGCAGGCAAACATAATTCCTTGTTTATGTGAGCGTGCTCATTGCTGCCTTCCCTGCAGAGATGTCCAAGGAGACTCCTGAAGGGCATCTTGTGGTAGCTGGAGAACTGTGTGTGGCAGCAGGAGGGTGGGTGTCCCTCTGGCCTGTCTGCCTTGTCACCAGGCTGAAGCTCAGTGGAGTTGTTCTCCCCAGGCATTTGCACTGGTAACTGCAGTCCAGCTACAGAACCCCTTTTTCATCCATGTTTTGCAGGAATGAGTGATGTGGTGGATGCCAGCTGGGTCTGAGACACAGTGACATGACCCTTGGTAGTGGCAAGCGTGCAATGGAGGAATACGGAGCCCCAAGAGCTGGCAGGGGAGGTGGACACTGCTGGAGGATCTTTCCTCTAACTGCTCTTCTCTGAGTTGTGCTGGAGAATGGCTCCAGGCTTACCTTTTCATGGATGGATTTTGCCCAGGAAAGAGCTGGAAGGCAGCTGAAGCCTCCTCATCAGCTTTGGGGCTCTGCAGGGTCCTGGGGGCAGAAGCTCTGACCTAGTTTTGCTCTGGTCATTCCTAGCTTGGCTGCTCTCACTCTGCACAGTAATGGCACCTGGGGTCTCAGGTTCCCCTGTACTTTGTGGGAGTGTTTTTACCTCTTTATGAATGGAGGGGCCTCCCACCTTTGTGGCCTTCCTCTCCATCCTTAGCATGGTGCAGGCAGGGCCCAGCGCCGGCAGCACCACAGTGAGAGACAATATAGTCTTAGGGAGCCCGGAGGTGAAGGTGCAAACCCCAGGCCTGTTGACACAGCCAGGATTTGTGGGGCTATCACTGCTTCTTGCATCTAAAACCAGCCCCTGCCCCACTGCTGGCAGTAGCTCCAGCCCCAAGTCTCTCATTTTCGTTTCCCCAAGCTCCAGGCAAAGTGAGGGACAGCAGAGGCGAGTGGTGCAATATCCTGCTTTTGTGTGTGCCAGCACCCGTGTCCCCTGGGCTGGGCGGGGTGAAGGAGCTGCGGTCCACTGGAGGTGCTGCTCTCAGCTCTGCCACTCGCTTTGGGCCCTGGTGTTTGGAGCAGAAGGGCTGAGCCCATCCCTGGCACGCTGCTGCTATTGTAGTTGTCTGTCACAGACGTCTCACCGAGCAAGGGCCCTGAGGGAGTTATTCTCCAGCAAAGGCCCCTGCCCTCCCAGATGACAATAACCTCCTCGGAGGCCTGACTGCTTCCTCCAAGCTCTGGAGAGCTGCAGACCCGGGAGAGACCTTCTCATTGGTGGAGGTTTTGCGTGAACAAAACCCTCCTGCAGTGGCGCCGGTGCCCAGCAGTGCCAGGACCCTGCTGCTTGCCAGGCCCCCAGATGTTGGCTTCCCTGCTTATCCTGTATGACACCAGGCTCCTGGTGAACAGCACAGGCAGCTGAAAGGGTAAGGTGGCTGCCTGTGTCCCCAGAAAAGCTCAGGAAACAGCTTTGGGTCAGTTGCCTGCCAAGAGGGGACAGAGCCTGAGCATATCCTTGGTCTGGGGAAGGCCAGGATGCTCTTGGTGCCCAGGCTGCAGGAGGAAAAGAAGGAGGACCCCATGCCCTCCACCCCTGTGCCAATTCCCCTCCTTCCACTCTGCATGGTGTGAACATGGCTCTGCTTTGCCCCTGTGCTCACAGCCAGATGGCTGGCAACCGGTTCCTGGCACAGCATGGGCAGATGGAGCTGCCGAGCCTTGCTGCGCTGGGTCTGCTCCAGCACCAAGCCCCACTTCAGCTGCTGGCGTGCAGGGTGAAGCCATAGGTTCACACTGCTCGGTTCAGGGCTGCTGGTGCCACACAAACTGTTAATTTAACATCAGCCCACTGCTGCTGCCAGGACACTGCCCATTTTCTTGTTCCCAGCACTGAGGAGTGTCTAGGAGCTGCCCAGGCAGGCAGAGGGCAGCCAGGATGTGTTCCAGGGCCGCACACAGAGCTGGCTGTTGCTTTGCCGGTCAGCAGACTCCATTCTTCCCTCTTGGTGCAGTTTCTGCCATGAGAAACTCTTGCATGGAGAGGCTGGTTGAGCAAGAGGCACCATGGCTCCAGGTACCATCAGGACCCTGAGGGACTGTACTGGGTTTGGCTCAGGCCAAACTAGGGCCAAACCACTACAGGGACACAGCAGGCAGTGCTCAGGAACCTTTATTGCCAAAGCGCAGCCCAGGTCTCCCCTGTGCCAGGTTCAGGGTATCCAACTCTTGTGGTTTGCTGGCAGGATGTGGCCATCGCTTGTTTTCCTTGTTCCTCCCAGCACAATGCACCACAGGAGCAGAGCAAGGTCCAGTCCTGCTTTGCCTTCACCCCTAACACCTCTTCCTGCTGCAGCCCATGCCCCTTACAGCCCCACCGATCCAGAGTGGCTATGCTCAGGACAATACCTAGGGCAGGGCAATACCTATCTGGAAGCATGTTTCTCATCAGGTTTGTTTGCTTGCTCCTGCTGGCTGTGTTTTAGTTTGTGTTTACAACCACCAAATTCCACCCACCACCCACTCACTGTCACAAACGCCTCCCGTGCTGGCAGGCTCTGCTGTCTGCCATGTCCTGCCTCCCTGTGCCCCAGTCCTCTTCCCCTGCCAGTCCTCTACTCCTGAGGCCAATTTAAGAGATTTTGGATGTTTCACCTCAGGTCCTCATGTCTCCTGGGGATCTCCAACTCCCACCACTGCAGATTTGAGTCTTGCAGCATGGGCCTGTCTGTATTGTGTGCAGGAAGGTGCCTCCCTTAAAAGCCGAGCATGGGGCACACTTCCCTGAGTTGCTGCAAGGCCTTGGTGCCAGAAGGGACAAAACTTAGTGTTGAGACATGGGTGGGGGCTTTTTTTGTGCCTCTTCCTTCATGCCATCCTCCTGGCTGTTGTGTTATGTGTGCAGGACAGCCTTCAGTCATTCCCTGCTCTCGTGTGCAGAGCTCAGACATCTCTGTTCGCTTTCCTGTGTGGTTTATCTGCCCGGAGAGGTTTCCCCATATAGACATCAGACGTGCCTGCAGCTGAGGAGACCAATTGTCCTCCTCTACTGTTGGCAGTGAGCCTCAGCCAGGAGCAGGAGCCACCTTTGAGAACTGATTCAGATAACAAAATCCCCATACCAAACTTCCCAGGATTTGCATGGCTACCCCAGCTGGTCTGCAGGTTTCCCACATCTCCCCCCCCCGACCTTCATCCCTGACAAGGTGCCAGTCCCCACCAGCCATGGGAAAAGAGGCTGGTGGGCGTGATTGTGGTGTTGCTACATGAAGCTCCCCTGCAGAACAACTACCAGCAAGTTAATCATTCCCTGGGCTGAGCAAAACTGCCTGCCCAGGCACCCTCCCTGGAATTCCTTCTCTCTTCTTTGCCTTTGCACTTTTTGCAAGGTACATCCTCTTGCAGATGTCCCTGGGCGTCCCTTCGGAGCATCCCTGTGCAGCGTGTACCCCTGTGCACCCTCCTGCGCATCTCTGTGCAGCGTGTGCCCCTGGCCATACCTTCTGTGCATCCCTTCTGGGCATCCCTCCTGAGCATCCCTGTGACAGCTCCTAAGGGCTTCCCCATCCAAGGTGTGTCCCTGAATATCTTCCGTGCACATCCCCGGGGCATCCTGGGCATCAGCCTCATGCAGAGTGCTCCCTCACGGTAGAAGGGGCTCCCTCCCGGTACAGGATGCTCTCTCCCGATGCGGGATGCTCCCTCCTGGTACAGGTTGCTCCTTCCCGATGCCGGATGCTCCCACCCGGCACAGTGTTCCGTCCCGATTCAGGGTGTTCCATCCCGGTGTAGGGAGCAGCCCGATGCCCGGCCCCGCCGCCCTCTCCCGGTGCCGCGGCTCGGTCGCAGCCCCCGCCTCCGCGTGGCAGCGTCCCCTGCCGGCAGAACGCCCCCTGCCGGCAGACCGCCCCCGCCGCGGGTCGGCGCCGCCGCGGTGCCTGCCGGGAGCTGTAGTCTCGTGGCTGGCGGACTCGCTTTCCCGGCGTGCCCCGCGCCGCCGCCGCCGCAGCCGCCGCCGCCGCTGCCGCTGCCGCTGCCGTGGGTGCCGGTGCGGGCCGTTCGCCGCCGCGCTGTTTTGCGTCCCCCAGCCCGCCCGCCCTGCCGCCATGGGCTCCCTGCTCAGCCGGCGCATCGCGGGCGTGGAGGACATAGACATCCAGGCCAACTCGGCCTACCGCTACCCGCCGAAGTCCGGTGAGGGCCGCGGGGTCGCTCCCCTCAGCGGCGGGGACGGGGTGGGGGACGGGCCTTCGCCGGGCCCGCCGTTCCCTGGGCCGCTCCGAGGGTGACAGGCGTAGCGGGGCGCGATTGGGCCGCGGGCTCCTCGGGGAAGGGGCTGAAGGAGCGCCTGTCATCGGCCGGGGTTGGGCTCTGCTCGGGCCTTGCTTGCCCGGCCTCGGAGCCTCCCTGGTGTGGGGAGCCGATGGAGGTGTCTTTTTTTGGCTAAATCTGTGGTATAAAGGCGTCTCGGTGCCCGGTTTGGCTGAAGTGTCAGGGTCCATAAGGGTGTGTGTCCGGACACTGAAGCTCAAGGCGCCGGTCCGCCCCTCTGTCAGTTTCCACGGCCGCCCAGCTCCGTGGTTGCCCGCTGGTCATGGAAGGTGAGCAGGGCTTCGCTTCTTGGTTCTGACAACGTGAATGCAGCGAGTCGTCAGTGTGTGGCAAGTAGGACATCTCCTGCTGGTAAAGAAGGAGTGGTGATGGAGTTTTGTGGGGATGTGAAAGGGAAATGTCATCCGGTGGAATGTAGGATGGAAACATTCCCCCATGACAACCTTCTTTAACTCCTTAAAATGGCAGTGGTTCTCACCTAGTTGCTGTTGGACTGACATGGCCTACATGCATGCTTGTCTTCCAAAGGCAGATGTTCTGAAAACTCAGTGTTGTCAGCAGTGCCACTTGTGTGAAGTTGGGATGAGCTGGTGACTCACCTTGTCTTAGGCTGTTGAGATTGGCCTGGTTTAACTTGTTTAAAGAGTTTTATTTATTCTCACAAAACAAGGCAGCAGGGAAATCCACATGCTCTTTTCTGTGCACTATCCATGCTAAGTTTCTGTTCTGCTGGGGCTTTTCCAGGCAGGGTAAAGTGTTTGCAGAGCTGCAGTTTAGGTTCTCTCGCTCAAGTACAGGTACAGCGTAGCCTTTTTGTTCAGAGGCTTGAGTTGTCCCTGTGTCTGATGACTTGTTGGTTGTGACATCCTCAGGGCTCTGTGATGGAGGGAGCTGAGTCTCCCTCGTTTTGTTTGGAGGAGACACAATGTCTTCTCAAACAGAGTCCTGCCATCATTACATCTTGTCTTGTTGCAGGTTGGCCTTCAGCAGGAATTGTGGTGGGGAAGAGGTGGAAGGGGGAAACCTGCCCAGAAAAATTCTTCATCTTTGTTGGCTCTCTTAGAAAACATAATATGCTTTTTTGTCCTAGGGAGGATCTAATTTCTTGGGTTGCTGGGAAAGGTAAATGTCTCTGTTAAGTTCCAGCAGGTTTCTGCATGTCCCTTGGGTGCTTGGAGGGCTTTTCCAGTGAGGATGTGAGCTGCCTGCTAAGCTGTAGGTAAGGTGCCATGGATCATGCTGGCAGTTTTCTCATAGCCTAGAGGTTGCACCTGAGTTTTGCTGAGAGACAGGAGTTTAGATATGGATTGGATTAATTATAACCACCATATGCAATGAACATTAAACTGCTTCTTTCAACCCCTCATCCTGCTGCTTCTGTGCTGTTTTAATTACCCAGAGCGGAATTTAACCGTGGTGGGTTTTAGCCAACGTGCTCACCAAGGTAGCCCAATCCCGCACGTGGGGTTGGGTTTGTATGTTCACATGTACCCTGGGAGGGGTCTGTTGCCCAATGTCCTGCTGAAGACTGTTCTACACCTGGTACTTCCCTTGTAAAACTGAAGAGCTAGTGCCTTCAGGCACCTGATTAAAGAAAAGTGCTTGCATTTCCTTTAAAGGCTTTAAATACAGTTGGATGCTGGTTAATTAATTGTTACACTTGTGCTTTTCCTGAAACCATAGTTGCTTTGGGATAGAGCTTTCTCTGCCTTCTTCAGGTTTATTTAACAAGGATTGTTTTGACTTCAGGAAGGGAGAAGAGCTGTTCAAGCTCAAGATCATTCTAGGCAGAAGAAGAGGCCATGAATGCTTCAAAGTTGGAGACTGAAAGAAGTTTACTAAACATCAGGACAGTAAGGGCTGCTAGGATGGCAACCCCTCCTCCCTTCTTCAGGTGGAGCATGTTCAGAAGGACATTGCTGCTTCTGGGCCTACAGTCCCGAGCGTGCTTGTCTTGGGGCTGGAAAGATTGACTCTGAGTGGTACAACAGCTGACAGCGAAGACGAGTGGCAGTGAGTGTGTGTGGTTTTATTTGATTTCAGGAAGCAAGCTGGAAGTAGTACAGAAAGTTCTTGGGCTAAATGGTTGCTAATTATTTCCAACTTGACGCTGTCCCTGTGAGCCCTGTACAGCTCCTGCCTTCCTGGGAGAAGCCCAATTTCCATTGGCTGTGTTAGCTCTTTGGATGTGTGCATTGGAGTGTTAGCTTGGCACTCAGGCAGTCTCTTGGCTGTACAGAGATTGCCTCTAAAGGCTGGGAGATGTGGTTAGAGGGTGTTCTCTGAGGTCACCTATCCACTGGAGTCTCATGTAGCACTGGGGGTCCATCACCTTTGAGATTCTTTCCCTGACAGTCTCTGGCTTAAGCAGATCTTGACTTACTGCAAGTGTCTGGACAAGCTGCTGTGGCTCTGGACAGCTGCTGTTCCTGCTCAGCATCTGAAGGATGCAGGTTTGCCTTCTGGAGCAAATACACCACCTCACAAGAGGCATAGGTTATAGGAGAAAATAAAAACAAAACACAAGTGTTGTGTCAGCAATTTCAGCGGTTTATCAGTGCAAAAGGGGCATGATTACTTTACCAGGTCCTGCCCATTGACAGTCCTTGTGAAGTCACTGCTGGCTGCAAATGCAGTGGTGAGTATTCATTTCTCATTGATTGACTCTTGATGTGGTCATTTCTGGGTCACTGACAGGGATTCAGCAGGTTGCTGTGGAATCCACCTTGGTCTTTATGAGCCAGAGTCCCTAATGAGGCATCCACAGTTGCAGCTGATGTTCAGTTAGTAGTTAAAAATCCTCTGAAAATGCCCTGCTTATCCTGCAGGGCTCTGGGTGTGGATCAGCTGCATTTCCCCTCCTGCATCTGGGGGGCTGAGGCTGCTGAGATGCTGTAAGGTGACACCTGATTCCCATCTCTGAGCCCTCTTTGCTGGTACCTTTTAACCTTTCTTGCTTGCATTATGGGGTCTGTGCTGGCATTGCAGATGCCTGACCAGCTGGAGCAGGGCTGGAGAAGGGCCCAGCTTGTGCTTCAGAATTGGTATCCCCATGAAAGAGGCTGAAAACGGGTAATTGCAGGGAATAGTCATGACCACGGCTGCGCTTCTGTGCTTGAAGCAGTCCAACAAGCTGTGCTGTTGCATGTAGTCTCATGATGCCCCTATTGCTTTAGCAGCCAGCGAGCAATGCACCAGGGTTTTCCGCAGCTCCTTCGTCAGCTCCTCTCTTGTTCCCGTGAGCTCATCCGCAGCGTGGAGCAGGGCAGGGAGCATGTGCCCTTGGGATGGCTCCTCTCCCCTGGAGTAGGCTCTTGAAAGAGAATTCCCTGGACATTTTTGGAAAAGGAAAAAAAAAAATAGGAGGAGGCAGATTACTCCTCTCTGAAGCTGAGCTGTTTTGTTGTTTGGGAAATGATGCTTTAATCAAAGGAAGAGCAGTTTTCAAGAGGAGAAGAGTACCCAGAGTTGTACCCGGCCCATCACCTGGTTCTCAGCTCTAAGCCATGTGTGCTGTGACAGTGTCAAGAGAGAAATATGTTCTTGTATTTCTCACTTAGGTTTTGTTCCTCACCTGCTCTGCAAAGCAGAACTAAGTGATTGCCTCCGTTACTGCTGCTGTAGTTCTGGAGGGGTTTCAGCCCAACCCTGCTCATGATGGCCACCACCATCTGCCATTGACTGGAGCATTCCTTTCCTACCTTCTCCCCAGCTACTCGTGGGCACCAGACTGAAGCACTCGTGGGGTTGCTTTTGCTACTTGTTTGTTGCTGGATTATATTTAACCCAGCTCAGAGCCACATTCCTGTCTGCTACATAACTGCTTTTGGTGGCCCAGCAGGGATGGGTGATGAGGAAGGGAAGATGGCCTCATCCAGCCATGGTGCTGGTTCAGGCTCAGGCTGTGTCTAGGATTATGCTGTCAGTCCATCCTTTGGCAGGCTGTGGTGGTGAGTGTCTGGGTGAGTAATTAAAAATGACTCAATTTCTATCACTTCACCATTGGTTCTAACGGCACCTAATTACTTTCTATTAATGAACACTGTATGATACAGCCCTTGTTCTGGTGGAGCTGCAGTTGTGTTGTTGGCTCTGTGCTCCTGGGGTTGTGTCCCCTGCCAGCAGGTCACTCATGCATCACATCCATGTGCTGGGTTTGCTTGGTCATGGGACGAGGACACTGTGTTTGGGTTAGGGAGAAGTAATTAAGTCAGGTCTTGGTGCTGGTGGATTTCTGCTAATAAAATCCCCTCCACCAGGTTGGGCTAAATGTGAATTTATTTATTCTTTCATCACTTGATGCCTTGGAGAAGCTTTGAATTCCTGTTTGGTTTTTCATGGGACAAACTAATGAATCAGACTTGACCTTTCTGGGTGTCCCAGTGGTGTTTTTCCAGGCACTGTAAAGTTGCCCACCACAACATTTGCTCTTACAACCACTGCTTGTCCTTCATCTACCATAGCAGTGGCACCCATCTGTATTCCCTCTTATCTTATGCTCTGCTGTGTTTTGTGCTGGGGAACTAAAGCTGCAGTTTTTCTTTGCTCTGGCATTTCTCTCGGATTCCATCCTTGATTATTTCACAGAATCCCACAATCATGAAGGTTGGAAAACACCTCCAAGGTCACCAACTGTTAACCCAACATTGCCAAGGCCACCACTTGGGGGTTGGACCCGATGATCTCTGGAGGTCCCTCCCAACCTCTAATGTACTGTGGTAAACCATGTCCCTCAGCACCATGTCTACATGGTCTTTAAATCCCTACAGGGATGGGGACTCCACCACGGCCCTGGGCAACCTGTTCCAGACCTTGACAACCCTCTTGATGAAGAAATTGTTCCTCATGTCCAACCTAAACCTCCCCTGGTGCAGCTTGAGGCCATTTCCTCATGTCCTGTCCTATGTTCCTTGGGAGAAGAGGCTGACTCCCACCTGGCTCCAACCTCCTTTCAGGGAGCTGTAGAGAGCAGTGAGGTCTCCCCTGAGCCTCCTTTTCTCCAGGCTGAACAACCTCAGTTCCCTCAGCTGCTCCTCAGCAGCCCTGTTCTACAGGCCTTTCACCAACTTCATTTCCCTTCTCTGACCCTGCTCCAAGCCCTCAGTGTCCTTCTTGGACTGAGGGGCCTAAAACCTGAACCCAGTACAAGGGGATGATCCCCACCATAGTCCTGCTGAACACACTGTTGCTGATCCAAGCTGGGATGCTGGTTGTGTAGGATTCTTCCCTTGTTGCTGCATTTTTGTGGAGGATCTCTGGAGCAGTTCAACCCAAAGATTTTTTTTTTGGCCTTTCTTTTTTTTTTTCCTACCAAAGAGGATGGTGCTTGGCATGCCCCTTGTGTCCATAGCTATGGAGCTCTGGGTAGACCTGGCCTTGCTACACCTGTGTAAGGTAGGTGAGGGTTGTTTTATAGGCTGGGGGGGATATGTGGAAACAGGGTTCAAGAGACACGGTGGTCTGGGTAAAAGCCTAACACTGTCTTTGTAATGGAGTTGGAAATAGAACCTAAAGGCAGAGCTGCAGCAGGATTTTAAAGCATTGAAAACATGTACAAGCCTTTTAAGGACACTAAGAACCCTGTCAGTCTTGTGCTGGATGTGTGACCATCACGGTGACCAGCAAAGAGAATATCTGTTTTTTTCCTTCTTGCAGTTTCTTAGTCCTTTTAGTTCTTTCTTAAAGCATTTTGTCTCCAACGTGGTCAGACTCTTGAGTTGCTTGTGACAGTGGTTGAGAGGAATAATACAAGCCTTTGGTCTTACCTTGAGAGCTCTGAGTTTCATGTGTTGTTGTAGCAACTGGTTTCTGAAAGCTTCCAGGAGCATATCTTTTTTTAGCTGCTGTGTTACAAATCTGTCAAGACAGTTTGCTGCCATCCTTGTTTGTTGGTTTTGCTGTTGAGACCTTCCCTGCGTGGCAGCTTCTGTACCCATAGCAACACTGGCAGAGCCCAGGGCTGTTCTGCACACTGTGTATTCTCCTCTGAGATCCTCAAAGTCGTTTTCCTCATGCTCTTTGTGAGTGGCACTGACTGTGTTTCTTGTTTGCTTGTGAAGGAAGTGCCTCTGGGTGAAAGCCACCCACCTTCACCTTACAGGAGGTACCTTAGCAGGAAGATGAAGGGAGCCTTCAGCCTGAATGTGGAATTGAAGCTGAGTTTTCCAGTTAGATCAGTGCTGGTGCAGGGGGTAGTGTGTATTTGTGAGAAACCCTAACAATTTGTTGAGAGAGTGATTGCCCATTGGAATGGGCTGCCCGAGGAGGTGGTGGAGTCACCATCACTGGAGGTGTTCAGGAGGAGACTTGCTGGGGTGCTTGGTGCCATGGTTTAGTTGTTTAGGTTGGTTGGGTTGGTTGATAGGTTGGACGTGATGGTCTTGAAGGTCTCTTCCAACCTGTTCTGTTCTTCTGTTCTGTTCTGTTCTGTTCTGTTCTGTTCTATTCTATTCTATTCTATTCTATTCTATTCAAACCAGTTCTTGGTGAAACAAAGACAGCATAGCAGGTGCCTTCAACATGGTAGTTATGTGGCTCAGTGTTGTTCCAGGTGTACCTGTTCATCCCAAAGTGTCCAGTTCTGGGCTTCCCAGTTCAAGAGAGACAGGGAACTACTGGAGAGAGTCCAGTGGAGGGTCACAGAAATGCTGAGGGTTCTGGAGCATCTCTGTGAGGAGAGACTGAGACCTGGGGCTGTTTAGCCTGGAGAAGAGCAGCCGCAGAGGGCATCCTCTCAATGCTGATCAACAGCTAAAGGGTGGCAGTCAAGAGGATGGGGCTTGGCCCTTTTCAGTGGTGCCCAGTGACAGGGACAAGGGGCAGCAAGCACAAACTGGAGCCCAGGAGGTTTCACTTAAACTCAAGGTTTGGAGGTTATAAGCAGGTTAGCTTTTTAATTTGATGCTTCTGGGAGGGGTGGGCAAAGGCTGCCTGCCATTTGGAGCACTTTTGTTTTGTTATGCTGCTTCTGCGGGACAGAGTCGAGGCAGATTCTGGACCTGTGGTAGAGCTGATTGTTGTATTTGGAAAGAAGGATGCTTGTAAGCTGAGCTTAAGCAGTAGCTGAGCACTGCCATCATCATTAAAGCTCTGCCATCTGTGCAGAGAATGAAGAGCCCTTCTTGAAGCATAAAGGAAAAAAGCCTTAATGGAAAATGCAGAACCATTCAGGAAACCCCTTCCATTTCAGAGTAAATCGTGCTTGCTACTAGCTGGAGGGACTGCAAAGCCTTCCATAATGCCTCCATAACCATTCAGATGTTACTGCTTCTGTAATGACTCATTTGACGACAGATTTTGTGCTGTCTGTGCATTGCTCATAGGGAAGGGAATGTAGGTTTGACTCAGTCTTTTCATCACAGGCATGAAACCCCCCACTCTGAAACTTCAAGGGAAATGGCTTGGGTGGAGCCTTTTATTTTGGTTCTCCTGATCCTTAGTTCTCTGAAATTGTAACTGCATGAAGCTCATACTTGAGATTGTCTTCCTGAAGTCTTTCGAGGAGGAGGTGACATTTGTGATGCTCTTACACACCTGAATTGTTTTGGTTGCAGTTAATGCAGTGCTCCAGAATCTTACTGACCTCAGGCATGCATCATCTCCTGACACTGTTATTGTAGAGTATCACCAAACAGAAGGATGAAACAACTCTGTGGTGAAGCTTTCAGAGCTGAAGCTCAATTGGATCAGGCCCGGGGTTTATCCCCTCCAGACATCCATGTTTCTGCATTTAGAACTGTCTCTGTTAATAATGAAATTCAGCATCAAGGCATACAGTCTCTAGGACAGTAGAGGTTATGTATGGCTCTCCCCCTGGGACATGGTGGTGAAAGAGGAGATGGAAGGCAGGCTTTGCCCATCAGGAACATCTCTGCCAGGTGGGGCTTTGCACTTGAGGAAGCCTCTTCCTTCTCTGAGCAGGTCTATGGTGTTTGTGGGACTGGACTTCACAGGGGAATGTGGAGGAGAGGGAAGGAATTCATCAAAATTGAGCCATATTGGAAAGAGCTGACTTACTGCTGAGCTGACTTACTGCTCCCTGGCCCTTCTCTGGAAAACAAATAAAAATGGAATTATCCCCACTGTAAGGATTTATTATGTGCTGGTTTTCCCCCTTCCCTGCTTCTTCTGTTGACAGTGGCCATCACTGGTCCAGGGAAGGAGTGACCCAACAAGTACTTCTGTGCCTTGCTGTCTGTGGCTGTGTTCTTTTATAGTTGTGAATTCAAACCTGCACAGACCAGCTGCTCTCTGGCAAACGCTCGTTTAGAGTTTGTTTTTCACTGCCTTATGTTGTTTGTTTGGGTTTTTTTTTCTTTCTAGGAAACTACTTTGCAAGTCATTTCTTTATGGGAGGTGAGAAGTTTGACACCCCTCACCCCGAGGGCTACCTTTTGGTGAGAACATGGATCTAAACTTCCTCGGGAACAGACCTGTTCAGGCAAGTTCCTGTTTGCTGTCTGTTTTACCCTTTGGTTTCCTGCATGTTTGTGTAGAGTAGGACAGAACAGACATGAGGCCCTTGCTGCTTGGGGAGGGTCATTCCATTCTGAGGCACGAGTACATTCCCCCCACCCCACACCCCAGCCTGCCAGCTGTCGTAGCTTTTCAGAGGCAGAGTTTCTCAAAGAAGCAATGCTCACCTTCTAGGGTTATTTTCACAGAGAACAGAAGGAAGAATTAGTGAGTGAAGAAGGACAGGGATACAGCAGTGTAAATTTTGGGACTAATTCTGCCTGCCTGTCTGAGTGAGTGTAAAACATGCCACAGAGAAGAGAATCATGGAATCATAGAATGTTAGGGACTTCCAGAGATCATCGAGTCCAACCCCTCAGCCAGAGCAGGATCACCTAGGACAGGTCACACAGGAACACATTCAGGAGGGTTTTGAAAGAATCCTAGAATCATAGAATCAATAAGGTTGGAAAAGACCTCAAAGATCATCAAGTCCAACCTGTCACCCAAGACCTCATGACCACTAAACCATGGCACCAAGTGCCACGTCCAATCCCCTCTTGAACACCTCCAGGGATGGTGACTCCACCACCTCCCTGGGCAGCACATTCCAATGGCCAACAACTCTCTCAGTGAAGAACTTTCTCCTCACCTCCAGCCTAAACTTCCCCTGGCACAGCTTGAGACTGTGCCCTCTTGTTCTGGTGCTGGTTGCCTGGGAGAAGAGACCAACCTGGCTACAACCTCCTTTCAGGTAGTTGTGGAGAGCAATAAGGTCTCCCCTGAGCCTCCTCTTCTCCAGGCTAAGCAACCCCAGCTCCCTCAGCTCTCCTCACAGGGCTGTGCTCGAGGCCTCTCCCCAGCCTCGTTGCCCTTCTCTGGACACATTCAAGAGTCTCAATGTCCTTCTTAAACTGAGGGGCCCAGAACTGGGCACAGGACTCAAGGTGTGGCCTAACCAGTGCTGAGTACAGGGGCACAATGACTTCCCTGCTCCTGCTGGCCATGCTATTCCTGATGCAGGCCAGGATGCCATTGGCCTTCCTGGGCAATTTGTCTCATTCTGTGTCCTGGCACTGTAAGGCTGGATGAGATCCCTCAGCACCATTAATAACTTTAATAAGTTCAGTCAAATCTTGGAAGAACCTTCCTTGGAGGAAAGAATGGAAATCCCCTGAAGAGCCCCAGGTGAAGCCCATGGTGCCTGACTGCCCAGAACACTTAGACTGGAGCACTCTTGTGCTGATCTCCAACCCCCTCCTGGCTACAGCCTCCCTTCAGGTAGTTGTAGAGAGCAATGAGGTCTCCCCTGAGCCTTCTCTTCTCCAGGCTAAACAATCCCAGCTCCCTCAACCTCTCCTTGTAGAGAAGGAGACTCCACAACCTCTCTGGGCAGCCTGCTCCAGTGCTCCATCACCCTCACAGTAAAGAATTTTGTCCTCATGTTGAGGTGGAACCTATTAGGTTTCAGCTTACACTTGTCCTATTACTGAGCCCCACCGTAAAGAACCTGTCACCTTTGTCTTGTCCCCCACCCCAAGATATTTATAGGCATCAATAAGATCCCACCTCAGCCTTGTCTTCTCCAGAATAAACTGCCCCAGTTCTCTCAGTCAAGGCTGGGAAGCAAGTCCACTTGAAGAACCTTAACTTCACAGGGCTCCTGGACAACTTGGGTGGATTCCAGACAGTGTTTAGCACATGCTCTTCTCTGTAAGTGAGAGGCCTGGCTGCCCAGTGTTGAGACAGGACTTGATATTTGGTGGGGTTTGTTTGCTTTGTAGCTTAGATGGGCTGCCCAGAAAGTCTGTCCTGTAGTTTTCCCAGCTGGAACATGGAGGTGTGTCTGGCGAAAAGCTCCTTGCTTGAGTGATTGGTTTGTTTTGTTTTGAGGAGGGAGGAGCACTGTTGTGAGAGGATTTTGTGCAGGTGTTGTGGTTTGGATTTCTCTTGCATCTCAAAACTAGTTGCAAAGAACCTAAAGATAGTTTAGGCTCGAGGTGAGAATAAAGTTCTTCCCAGAAAGAATTATTGGCCCTTGGAATGTGCTGCCCAGGAAGGTGGTGGAGTCACCGTCCCTCGGGGTGTTCAAGAGGGGATTGGATGTGGCACTTGAAGCCATGGTTTAGTTAGTCATGAGGTGTTGGGTGATAAGTTGGACTTGATGATCTCTGAGGTATTTTCCAACCTTACTGATTCTTTGATTCTATGATACCAGAGTTTAGAGATAGATAGTTTAGATAGCATTTATAGATGTTTTTGAAGTGCTGGAGAGGAAATGGAGAAGAACTGCTTGCTTTGCCAGCTATTTTCCTAGTTCTTTCTGCAGCTTCAAAACATGGAGATGAAAAATTGATGTTGTGGTGGTTGTCTTCAGAAAAGCTGTGACTATTGTTGATTCACACTCAGAGGCAGAACAGGATCACTCCTGTTTTACAAGTGGGGGAAACTGAGGCAAGATGACTCAGTGTTTGAATTGGAGCAGTGACAAGGACATTCTGCTTTCTGAGCTGTGCCGTTGGTCTTCTCAGCACTGCAGTTACTTAACTGGACACTGCAGGGTAGGCCAAGGAAGTGTCTGGAAAACCTTTGTTCAACCAGAAAGAGCTTGATGAGCAACAAAATGAGGAGAGTGGGACTTCAGATGGAAATTGTTCTGGATTTAACAGTGTAGTGAACAGGAGGATGCTTACCACATATTCTGCACTGTATCTGCACATGGAACCTGTGCAGGACAGTGGATTCTCCTTTGCTCTGTGGCTAGCAGCTGCACACTGCTCCAAAAAAAGCAGAAGACACAACTGCTAACTAAGTATCTCCTATACCTGTGGCTGTAGGGACTAACCTGGCTCTTGAACTACCTGCGGGTCTCAGCCTGGCTTTCCTTGCAGACATCTCAGCACTGAATTTCTTCACTTCTTCAGAGGGGTGGGTGAGAATGATGCTAACACAGTGGGATGTTTGCCAAATAGGTTTAAGAGAGGGAGGTTGTCATGGTATATATTTTGCCTATGTAAAGTTAATGCCCTGTGGCAGCTCTGATTAATCTTTAAGGAAAAAAAAAAAAAAAGGCACTTGAACACAGAGCAGCAAAACTGCTTTCTTCATGTGAGCCAAGTTCTTGCTTTAGAGTAATTGAGGTCTTGACTGCTCTGTGTGTAAAGCAGTGCTACCAGCCACAGTACTGAGTTGCCAGGATGCAAGGAAAGTACCTGCTGATGGCCTGTGAATTCTTTGCTGCCCGTGGCTGTGGCACAGGGTCTTCCGTGGTGTTCTCCCAGTGGTCAGGAAACAGCGCGTTTGCCCTCAGGCTCTGGCTGTTGCCCCACCAATACGCTTCTGTGGCCTGAGGGGACAGCACTGAAGAGTTGTGTCCTAAAGTCCAGCTGCAGCAATGTTTGCCTGTTTAGCAGGCTCCTCATGTCTAAGGAAAGGTATACTGGTGGTCTCTGGTACTTAAGCTCCATGTCAGTCACCCTCTTTACATCACTGCAAGACCCTAGTAGATGTGTGTGTCAGGGATCCCAAGTGTAAAGAGGCTGTGTGGTGGCACTGTTTTGGGTACATTCAGAGTACCCTTCTGCCACAAAGCCTGTTCTGTAGCTCTCTGTGCTGTGCTGCTGTTGTGACTTGGAGCACAGCTGTATCTCCACTCTGAGCACCTATCAAACTCAGCAGTTGTGTGAGTGGATGTTTCAGCTTCAGGCTTTGCTGAGCAGATGGGAGATTCATCAGGCAGGTCTGCAGCTGTACAGGTTGTGTTCACCACAGCAAGCAGTTTCCTTTGCATTTCCTGCCGGAGACTCTGTGACCAGTAAGGAGAAATCCAGTCTGAAGCAGTATTCTTTATTAAAAGGACAATCTATGAGAGAAAGTCTCTTGACTGTAGAATAGAATGAGGCCCCCCTATCCCTGTCTCCTTTTCTTTTCCAGAACATTTGCCCCATTGTTTCAGGATAAAAAGAGTTTCCTCCAGTAATCCAGGGCTTCAGCAGGCTGATTAGCAGTCAAGTCACTGTTTGCATGCTGTAACACACATGAAAGAGCTGCATTTCTTCTGCTCAAGCTGGAGGTGGTTTCTTTAATGGAAAGAAAAGCTCATGACTGAGAATTCAGGGTGCAGAAAAAGAGCTTGTGAAAATGCCCTTTTCTTCAAGCATCTACTCCCAATATGAGCTATCCTGCTGAGCAGGATTTTCACCCTGAAACATGCTTGATTTACCTGTAAATAGAATTCTCTGTTACTGTTCCTTGTGGCCCTTGTACTGAGTATCCTTAAAGGTAGATGGTTCTTGGTTTGGGTAAATTGTATGCCAGCTTACATGCTGCTGCCTTTTATAGTATAATAATAGGAGAATGGTTTGCCTTTTTGTTCCAGTTTCCCTATGTAACTCCAGCTCCACATGAGCCAGTGAAGACGCTGAGAAGTTTGGTGAATATCCGCAAAGACTCTCTCCGGCTGGTCAGGTACTTTGATAAACCTTTCATTTATTCAACCCAGTGATCTGTTGTGGTGGGCTGAAAATTCAACACACACTCCCACCCCTCTCCCAGCATTAAATTTGCCAGACCAGCTCAGTTGGAAGCAAATGAAAGCTGTATTTACAAAGCAAAACTACAGTCCGCAATGGAATGCGGTGAATGGGTACAAAATATACAGGATTTACAGATCTTTGCAATTCACAAACAGCACAAAGACCAGGGAAGCTCATAACTGCTCCCTCTCTGCCTTCCCTTACCTCCTCCCCTGTACACAAAAGGGACAAGAGAACGGAGTAGAGAGATGTTAGACTTATCCAAAACAATGCAGCCAAGGCTAAGCAGAAGTGAGTTATTGTCTCTCCCAGAGCAAAGAAGCGAGAGAAGAGGAAAATTGTTTTGGTACAGCTAGTTTTAGTCCCTTAACTCTTCCAATGGGGTTGTTTAGAACTAACATTTTTCCCCTTTTTACACCCAATAGTGATTTATTTACGTTTTACCACTTTCTGTTCAAGATCTGTGAAAAATTTTTAAAGGCATAGCCTAAAACTACCACATCCAGAGCCACACTGCATGTGCTAAATCAAGTTTTGGAGAAGCAGCTGAATTCCAGATCTGTGTTGCTAGATACGTTGAGAGGTTTCTGCATTGCTTTTTGCTCTCTGCAGCTCACTGAAAGGAGGTTTGAGCCAGGTAGGGGTTGGTCTCTTCTCCCTAGTGATGAGTGATAGGATGAGAGGAAATGGCCTCAAGTTGCACCAGGGGAGGTTTAGGCTGGGTATTAGAAGAAACTTCAACCACTGTAACAGGCTGTCCAGGGAGGTGTTTGAATGTCCATCCCTGGAGGTGTTTCAAAGAGGCAGAGATGTGGTGCTGAGGGACATGGTTTAGCAGCACCAGACTTGGTGGATTTAGATAAAGGTTGGAGTCAATGATCTTAAAGATTTTTTCCCACTGAACTGATTCTATGATTCTTTTGTGATCAGAGCTTTTATGTGGTTTTTATGCTTCATATCCCTAGGCTTAGCAATCTGACAGACCCAACACTGTGTCTGTCCTTGCGGGACAGACCGGGGTGGTAAACAAAACCATGAAATCATTAACATGAACGGAAGATATTAGTCAGGTCAATAAACCCTGCAGACAGATTCCTTTCTGCATTCTTGTGCAAGGAGAAGCCAGAAAGCAGCTGATTCTGGTGCAAGTCACAGGCCAGGAAGACTGATTGGTCTTGAGTGAAGCTTCCTCAGGTTTCTCCTGCTGCCAAGATCAAGATTGGTCCTGGTGTTACGTATTTGTTTAGACGGCGCGTGCCCTGTGCGCGGCGGAAGGAGATGTGGGTACTCGAGGAGATCTGTTACCTGTCACTGCTCTACATTGGCATCTGAACCAGCACTGGCTGCGTTAAACACGGCCAACACTTTGGCCCGAAGCTGCCCTCTTTAAAACAGATGGCTGAAGTACAGGGGCCCAGCATTCAGTGCTTTGTTTTGGTCTGAGCCACTGGGCAGATGTCCAGGCAGACCATTTCTCAAAGATCCTGGAGCTGCTCTGAATTCTGCATTTCAGGCTCAGGGCTGGAGGACTGGCTGGGGGCCAGCTTCAGCTCCCAGCCAAGGTAGTTCTGAGAGCGTGGCGTAGTGTGAGTCGTTTGAGTCATAACCACACAAAGCCCTCAGTTTGTTTGTGTGTGAAATCCAAAAGTTGTTTGTGGTGTTGGTTTTGGTTTTTTTTTTCTTCTCCTGTTTGTATTTTGTTTGTTTGTTTTGTTCTTGGTTTTGTTTTGTTCTGGCTTTATTTTGGTTTGGTTTGGTTTTTAAGTGAGCAATACCTGTGATTTCCACTTGAGCAGGAAAAGAGGGAAGAACTTCTGGATAAGCAACCATTGGTAAATTGCTCTGAATGCTGTTTGGCTTTCTCAGCTAAAGGGTGAAGTACTTCTCTAGGAAAAAGTCTTTCTTTCCTGCCACACTTGCTGTGGAAAAGGTATTTTGTTCTCCTTGCAGTCATCCATTGTAAACTAAACAGCATAATACCTCTCAGAAGTGGCTTTTCCACTGGGAGAGGCTTTGCTGTGAGTGGAGGAGTTGGTAGGGTTTTATATGTGTACTTCTGTCATTCTGCTTTCTCTAGTTGCAGGTCCTGTCCCCACAAGCAGAGCTGCAGCTCTGGACTATTTGAAATGAAGTGTTCATGCATCTTGACAGTGTCTAGGTTTGCATCCATCTAATTCCTGGTACCATCAGTTTTGCCTCATGAGCTCTCACAGTCTCTTGTGCTGCTGCTGCTGTGTTAGTGTTGACGACACCACTACTGACGTTACTCTGTTTAATTTGTACTGATGTAGACCCCAAATGAGATTTTAATTGCTAGTCTCCAAGGGCACATTCTGTCTTGTGCTTTTCTACTGTTCTGGACTAGAGGCTTTTTCTTTCTCCCTCTCTACATGTAAAGACACTTTGTGCCCTCTCCAGCTTGGCTTGTTCACAACCCGTTGTTAAGGCTTTCACATTATTTCCAGAACTAGGGAAGCTTAATTTATCACCTCCTCCACCAAATAAAATGATACTGAGCCAAATGTCTAGGTGTAAAGTAGGTTCTGATGGTAAAGTCATCACAAGCTTTTTGCTTTTCCTTGTGTTTAGTTGACAATTCATTGTTTGCCAGTGAAGACAATGTTGATCCAAATTTGGAGTGTGGGGCTTTATGGAGGAATAGGAGGAAATGTCTGCTCTGGGCTTCCTGCCTGGCTCTGACCAGACAAAATCCTAACTAGTTGCAGCAGCTCTGGAGAGAAGCACCAGACCTGTGGGTATTGAAGTCCTGAGTCTGACACCTTGTGTGAGTGCTTTATTTCTATCAGGATGAGACTTGGTGAACCTCGGAGAAGGATAACATCAGTCTTGCTGTTAACCACGAAGAGAGAAAGACTGGCTCAGGTCTGTCTTGTGTCCCTGTTTTGGCCCTGCATTGGAAGCTTTGTTTGAGAACTGAAGTACCTGATGGGCTGGTACTGGCTGCTTATTCTTACCTCAAAAGCACTTCAGTTGCAGGAGGAAGATCACCTCATGAAGCAATGTGTTTCATGGAGAAGTTGCATCCTGCAGCAGCCTCTCTGCTTCAGTGTGGCCTTTGGATAGCATCATGGAACAAAAGTGCTGAAGGAATCAGCAACTTTAGTGGTTTGGGAATGTGTCTGAAGTAGCAGCAGTATCATGAAGAGCAGCAAGACCACCAAACATTTTGGATAGAGCCTGAGAGGGAGTTGGATGCTGGGGACTGAAGGGAGACTGAGTAGCTGTGAGAGAAGGGAAATCCCTTCTCTTTTCTCTCCAGCATAACCGGGCTAACCTCAATCTATGGAGCTATTCATTCCAGGGTGGAGATGGTGATGGTGAGGGTGCTGGAAATGCCTGCTCTGCAGCCCTGGGTAATGTTGAACTGTCGAATCCTGCAGAACCCTGCAGGGTTCAACAGTTCAACCTCCCTCCAGGGAGGCTGTAGACAGGCAGGGGCTGGTTTCTTCTTCCAAGCAACCAGTACCAGAACAAGAGGACACAGACCCAAGCTGTGCCAGGGGAGGTTTAGACTGGATGTTAGGAAGAAATTCTTCATAGAGAGTGTGATTGCCCATTGGAATGGGCTGCCCAGGGAGGTGGTGGAGTCACCATCACTGGAGGTGTTTAGGAGGAGACTTGATAGGGTGCTTGGTGCCATGGTTTAGTTGATTAGATTGTGTTGGATGATAGGTTGGACATGATGATCTTGAAGGTCTCTCCCATTCCATTCCATTCCATTCCATTCCATTCCATTCCATTCCATTCCCAGACAGGAAAGCCTCCATTTGATGACATTCTGCTGTGAAAACCAGTGCTGATAGGGGTGTCACCTAGTTCTGCCTTCATTTCAGGCCTGCTTTAACACTGTTGTAATGCACAACTCACAGTACTAAGTCAAACAATAGTAATTTGTCCTGCATGTCCACCGAGTTGTTGGTCAAACTATTCAGTCTCCTCAGAGGATGAAATTGGGTTCAGCTCGACCTGTTTCTACAAAATTGTTGTGGCTGCTGTTAATTGTATTTTTATCTTTTAATTCTTTAACAGACAAACAAAAAGTTCCAGCATTTCCATTGTTCTATCCTGAAGTGAGGTCAGACCAGGTGGCCTCAGATTCCTTGGTCATCCTGCTTTGCCTTTTGCGTCGTAAAGTTGGATCTGCTCTTTGTTCTCGAAGGTGGTCAGTCTCGTCTGCTCTGTATCCATGGTTGTGAAGGCTGTGTGATGAATAGTGTGCATGACTGAAAGGCACACCTTCCAAAGTTGCTGCTTTAGAAATCTCTGCATGCATCTCTAGCCACCTCACACCAGCACTGTCTGCAGGGCTTGACTGAATGTACACTGTACACTTCAAGTGCAGGCGGAGAGAGAAGAGCTCATGAACCACCTGAAGCACTCCTGAAACACTTCCTTGTCTGCCATGTCTCTTGCAAAGAAAGAAGGAATGCAAAATGTGTGCCTTTGTCTTGTTATTTCCCTGAAGTTACAGCCCACCATTCCTGCACCTTAGGGTGGAACATGAAGTGTGTCTACCTCTAAAGCTTGTACCAGAGCTGTCCTTTCTTTTCCTTGGCCCATCTACCAGCTTCCATAGCTGCTTCTGCAGCCTTTTCTCATCTGAGCTCCTTGCTTTGTGTCTTAACCTCCAGCACCAGGTGTGTTGCAACAGCAAGCTGTGTACAGAGCCTTGCTGTGACTTTCTCCATTTAGCACATATCCTGCACCCCTGCTCCAGTGGTGCTGTTCCAGGCAGGCAGGGCTTTAGCTCTCCTACTTCCCAGCAGATACATCCTTCAGAAACCTCTCCAGGCACCGCAGTTGGTAGTGGCCCCTCAGTGGTTTCCCAGAGCAACAGCTCAGTTCTAGTCTGGGTTTAACCCCTTTTCTTCTTGAAAGGCTGGAAGGACATTCAGAATGCTGGCAGGGAGGTGCAGGGGTGATGCTGGGAGCAGAATGCTGATCTATTCTTTGTGTGATTTCACTGAGGAGACAAAACAGGCAATGGTTTTACTAATGATCCATTGCTTTTATGTGATCTGCTCCCATCCCCAGGTCTCTTACCTTGTTTGGGCTGTCAGAGGTATCTAGATCTGTGCTGTCATCTGTAACTCATGTTACAGATGTACCTGGCATCTCTATCTGTATGTGCAGTGAGTATAAATCTGTGAAGTAACCTTCACATCAGCGCTTGTCAGGAAGGGATGCTGGTTTTTCTCAAGCCCGGTCCTGGAAGAAGTGGCAAGGGTGTCATAGCCTCGACCCTTCCCTGCTGACCTCGGATCAGTGGAGGGCTGTGCAGCACGGGACAGTTTGCAGAAGCTGTGCTGTGTGTGGACACAAACACCACTTGTGAGCAGATTGTTGCCATTTGCTGGGTCAGGCCAGCACAAAATGTTGGGGCTACCCCTGTGTTCTCAGGCAAGCCTGCCCTGCTGACTAAGGTGTTTCTTGTTCAGTCTTCAAGTGCCAGTATTTCATCCTTTGAATGCAACCAGCTTGTGTGAAAATACCATCTTGCAACCCATTGGATATTGTATCCAGGCTGCTGCAGATGTCCAGACTCTCTCTTGGGATCTTTTTTTTATACTAACATGTTGGGTGGATTCTAGCTTGGTTAGCTGCTCTAACCTAGGGGAACCTCTGGCAAAAGTCTTGTTTGGAGCTCTCCAAGTCCTTCAGACAGGAATGCAAGTGCATGCTGGAGAGATTCACTAGGGCTCCATTAGGATGTGTGTAAGGCATTTGATTATACTGCTCTTAAATTTTATTTTACACCTTCTGTACTGAAGTGCTGAAACTGAACATTCCATTCTTGTTCAGTGTAGTGGAACCCTCTTAATTAGGCAGCAGTTATTGCATCCCAGTGAACTTGGTAAATAAGGATTCCCTTGACAATTTTTAGCTTGAATTATGGAGGTTTGCTGAGCCCATTCCTGAGTGTTTTCCACACTGCAGCATAGTTATTGAGGCTGTTTAATGAAGGGAGAGGCCAACTGATTCTGTGAAGTTAGAGCCAAGCTTTTCCTGAGTAGTTTAGCTGCTGGCTTTGACCCAAGCACCCTGTTAATTAACGTAACACTGTGATAGACAAGGGAGGCTGGAACTGGGCAGCAGCAGATCAGGTGGTGCTGTGCAGTGACTGGACCAAGGGTAATGGTTTTAATTTGAAACTTTTTTATCAGTAAACTTAACAGTGCTTAGAAATATTTAAGGGGTGAGTGTCAAGAGGATGGGGCCAGACTCTTTTCGGTGGGGCCCAGTGATGGGGCAATGGGCAATGAACACAAATTGGAATCCAGGAGGTTCCACCTAAACATAAGGGAAAACTCGTTTGGTGTGAGGGTGGTGGAGCTCTGGAGCAGGCTGCCCAGAGAGGTTGTGGAGTCTCTTTCTCTGGAGAGATTCCAAGCTCACCTGGACACTGTGATCCTGGGCAAGCTGCTGTGGGTGACCCTGCTTTAGCGAGAGAGTTGGATCAGTTGATCCCCAGAGGTCCCTTCCAACCCTCACCAGTCTGTGATGATGTAAAAGAGAGCAGATTTAGACTAGATATAAGGAAGACATTTTTACACACGTGGTGAGACCCTGGCCTAGGTTGCCCAGCCAAGTGGTAGATGCCCCCACCCCAGGAAATATTCCAGGTGAGGTTGTCTGGGGCTCTGAGAAACCCGATCTGGTTGAAGATGCCCCTGCTCACTGCAGGAAGGGTTGGACTATGTGACTTTTAAAAATCCCTTCCAAACACACTATGATTGCATGTTTCTCTCTTCTGGTCTCCCTGGCCACTCCCAGCACACCATAACTCACTGCTCATCCATGGTCATAGCTTGCTGCCCTGGAGCTTGCCTCATACCACTTTCTTCACTGGATTTCTTACCTGCCTTTTCCAGCAGCAGTAGTACTGGGCAGTGGTGATGACACAGTGGGATGCAACTATACAGTAGCCTATAGCCAAGTTATTAATCATCTCTATGCTCATTGAATTAACTTCTAAACTCATATTGGTTGTCCTGCATCTCTTATGCAGCTGAATGTGTTGGGTTTTTTTTTTTTTTCATGCAATCAATATTTATAAACTCCAGTCATTAGCAGCATCAAAGGTTTGGCTGATGATTTGTACATGTACAGATGTTTAAAGTTTCTGACCCGAATATCCTCTTCTCTGTGATACTTGAGGTACCTTTTGTTGAGTTTCAGAAGTTCTTTGTGTCACAGAAACTTTGGGGGTTTTTTGCTGTCATGAACCATTTCATTTGCAGAATTGAAAGAATTAGGGTTTAGGCCTCTCAGGCCCACACAGGATTTCTTTAGCCCAAGTACTGAATCTGATGTGAAGACTTGGAAGGAAGGGGAGTGTTTCTTCTCCTGAGGGTTTGACATGCTAGAGTTCAATTTTTCTCATAGAATCAATAAGGTTGGAAGAGACCTCAAAGATCATCAAGTCCAACCTGTCACCCAAGACCTAAGGACTACTAAACCATGGCACCAAGTGCCACGTCCAATCCCCTCTTGAACACCTCCAGGGACGGTGACTCCACCACCTCCCTGGGCAGCACATTCCAATGGCCAACAACTCTCTCAGTGAAGAACTTTCTCCTCACCTCCAGCCTAAACTTCCCCTGGCACAGCTTGAGACTGTGCCCTCTTGTTCTGGTGCTGGTTGCCTGGGAGAAGAGACCAACCCCCTCCTGGCTACAACCTCCCTTCAGGTAGTTGTGGAGAGCAATAAGGTCTCCCCTGAGCCTCCTCTTCTCCAGGCTAAACAACCCCAGCTCCCTCAGCTCTCCTCACAGGGCTGTGCTCGAGGCCTCTCCCCAGCCTCGTTGCCCTTCTCTGGACATGCTCAAGAGTCTCAATGTTCTTCTTAAACTGAGGCGCCCAGAACTGGACACAGGACTCAAGGTGTGGCCTAACCAGTGCTGAGTACAGGGACACAATGACTTCCCTGCTCCTGCTGGCCATGCTATTCCTGATGCAGGCCAGGATGCCATTGGCCTTCCTGGGCAATTTGTCTCATTCTGTGTCCTGGCACTGTAAGGCTGGATGAGATCCCTCAGCACCATTAATAACTTTAATAAGTTCAGTCAAATCTTGGAAGAACCTTCCTTGGAGGAAAGAATGGAAATCCCCTGAAGAGCCCCAGGTGAAGCCCATGGTGCCTGACTGCCCAGAACACTTAGACTGGAGCACTCTTGTGCTGATCTCCAGAGTGATCTCAATGTTATCTTATAAACACAGATTCTAATCCTCCAGTGTTGTCTTTCAGGTATAAAGATGATGTGGACAGCCCTACTGAGGAGAATGGAAAGCAAAAGGTCCTGTACAGCCTGGAGTTCACCTTTGATGCAGATGCTCGTGTTGCCATCACCATCTACTGCCAGGCTACAGAAGAGTTTGTTGGTGGAATGGCAGTGTAAGTCCCGGGCTTGTGGGCATGTGGAGTGACACAGGAGCTGTTGGGTGATGAGCCTGTCAAACATCTCCCATTTATCACCCCCAAGGGCAGTGCTGCCATGGATGGTGGTGAGGGAAATCTCTTCTTTTTCATTTGCTTTGTTTTATGTATTCTGATAGTGTTGAATATTACTTTCACTTCCTTCCCCCACATAGCCAACATCTTCTCTTCTTCCCTTTTTGCTTTGTTTTTTGGGTGTGAGGAAACCATTCTGTGAGCAACAAAGGAGAGGAACTCACAGCTCTATACTTTGTCAGCAGGATGTTCTAGGAAATTAAAACAACCACCCTTCCCTTCAAATACTACCTGTTCTTTTTCCAGATCACTAAACTCTCTGGATTTCAGTGTCCCCTGTGACAGGAACACCTGGGCCACCAAAGTAAAGTTCAGTCTGAAACTTACATAACATGTTTGTGGGATGGAGGCCCACTTAAAGTCCCTTTTGGGATAAGTGACCACTTACACACATGCTGTTGTGAGACTGGTTGTCAGGAGGATTTACCACCTGATGTATTTGCTTAGCTGTAGAAAGAATGGTCAAAGCATCATCTGTGGAATCTTCCTCATATCCTGGTGGAGCATCCCTACAGATTTCAAAATGTTTTTATCTAAATGAGCTGGAGTGCTGTGTCCAGCTCTTGAGCCCACAGCACAAGAAGGATATTAGTCTATGGGAGTGGGTCCAGAGGAGGCCACAAAAATGATTGGAGGGCTGGAACACCTCTGCTGTGAGGACAGGATGAGAGAGTGTTGGGATTGTTCAGCCTGGAGAAGAGAAGGCTCCAGGAAGACCTTATTGTAGCCTTTCAGTGCTTGAAGGGGCTGATAAGAAAGATGGGGACAGAGTTTTTAGCAGGGCCTGTAGTGACAGGACAAGGGGTGATGGTTTGAAACTAAAAGAGGAAAATTCATACTGGATACAAGGCAGAAGTTGTTTACAGTGCGGGTGGTGAGACACTGGCCCAGGTTGCTGTGCTAGTTTACCACAGTCGTTTCCCTACAACACAGAAGTGAGGGAAAGTAACACACACAAAAAAATCCAGAGATAAGAGAGGAGTTTACTGCAAATGAGATAACACAATGCACAACTACCTTAGCCTGTTTGCAGAAAAAGCACAGCAGAAAGCAGTAGCAAGTAGAAAGCAGTGAGCTAAAAACTCAAGCCAGGGAGCTACTCCCCCATCCCTCCCTGTCTGGCTGCCATCCCGGTGGAAGAGCCAACATCCAAAACCCAAACCCAAAAGCAGCAACCAGGACAGGAAGCCTCCCATGTTACAAGCTAATCTTCAAGCCCCATAGTACTTTGCTCCAGCCAGCACTTTCATTTTGAAGCTGGTATTAGGCAGGATGGTTTTGAATAGCAGCACAAATTGACTTCACCAATGACAGTTGCCCAGAGAGGTGAGAGATGCCCCATCCCTGGAACCATTGCAGGTCAGGTTGGTTGTGACTCTGAGCAACCTGCTCTAGTTGCAGATGTCCCTGCTGAGTGCAGGGATGTTGGACTGGGTAACCTTTAAAGGTCCCTTCCAACCTGAAGCATTCTATGATTTAAACTGTTCCAATCAACTCTGTATCCTGTAAGGCTACCGAAGAATTCCTCTCTGTATCAAGAGCTGAGGTGGCTGATCTGTGCTCTCCCTGGTGTCAGTTGGGTACACACAAGCTGCTGGTACATTATGGCAGGCTTTGGATGGCCATGGGACAAAGAATTCTTTTTTGTTCAATGAATGAAGGAAGATTGAGGCTGCAGAAGCTTTTGGCTTCCTCCTGTAGAGGCTTTTTGGCTGACCAGTGTCTCTGTGCACATAGTGCTGATGGCTTCTGAAGTGGTGCTCTGGATTTGGGGGTGAACTTAGGTTTTATGAAAGGGAGAAATATGTGTGATGGAGCATGAAATGCCTTAGGTGTTTTGTGCAAAGTATAAACACCCACTAATGATCAATGAAGAGGGTATTTTTAGCAATGAGACAAGCTCAGTGCTCTCATCCAGATGTGCATTCCTCCAAACTGGTAATAAACTAGCTCCTTTGAAGCGCTTGAAAATTCTCACTTGACAAACTCTGAAGACACTTTCTGTTTGGATCCAGTTTTTCCTGAGCAGAGCTGAATGCAACAGGATGCCTTAGAAGTCCTGATAAAGTTTCCATGTTCTGTCTCTTAGGTGCTTATGTTTCCTGTGAATTTAGTGCTAGTGAAGGTGTTGGAATGGCAGTCTTGGAGACTGAAGTCCTCTTTTCCTAACACAGGTACAACATGGAGAGGTGGCCAATGTACTTTGTACTGCCCTGCAGTGTTCCTTGGGTTTTGACCTAAGAGGGAAACCATCTATGGGTGGATGAGGAGAGCTGAGGGCCCCTGTGGCCAGAGTGGATGTATTTACATTATCAGACTTTAGCCATTGGTTAAATCAGCAAGCCTTGCTTTACATCTTGGTTTTTAAACTTGTTGGTTTACCTCAAAGGAGGATTTGTCCCTGGTCAGTAGCAATGAACCACTTACAACGTGGTGTAAGCTTCCTATCTTATGCTATGTTTTACAAAGGGCTAAAGTCTGTGAAGTATATACCTGGAGTTTAAAATGGCTTTGTGCAGACTTATGGTGTGGCACTTTGTTGTGACAAACTGGCAAAAAAAGAAAGCTTTCTGTAACAGAAAGCTGCATTTTTTCATGCAACCTGTGCTTTGAACCAAGCTCTGTTGGGCTGGAAGTGCAACTGAATCCTCTGAGACCCTCAGTGTAGCGTTCCCATTGGTTAAACTGCTCCACGGGGGACTCTTAAGAGACTGTCTTGTCAAGTTCTGCCTTGAATATTGATTGCTTAATGGGAGTCTTGTAGTTACTGAATATAACCAACTGTTCCTGGGCAGAGTGTCTTCCCTCTGGGCAGTGTTTCAGCCTTCTGTATCCGACAGCTTTCCTCTCAGAACTCTGTTGGTTGATTGGAAGAGGAAAATGCTTGAGAATGCCTTTTACTGAAAAGTAGTGCTGTGCACTAAGCCAGTGGCTGTCACCAGTGCTGCTGTCTGTTCTTTAGAGCTTATGCAGCAAATCTGAACCACCTAACTGCTTTTTAAATTGACTGTGAACAGTTCCTAGGTAGAGTTTCTAGAAGTTAACACAACTGTCAACTTCAAAGAAAGAAAAAGGGGAGGAAAAAAGGAATTTTTTAATCCACCCTGTCCATGGTTCTCTGGGAGCTGGGTCTCTGTTCAGCTGGGGGAGGAGAGGCCTTTGTTCATGAGCCCTACCTGCCTCTGCATGAAACTAGGATCAGCAGTCAGCAGTCATTACCTGGTCAGCAAAATGTAGCTGCTGATATAGTGCTGCCCTGCTAGGGTGGCAGCAAGCCCCTGTGCACTAAAGCCTTATGTCAAAATCCAAAGCACTCACATTCAGCTCTTGCTTCCATTGCTGGCCTTTTGCTTAATAAATGATCTTCTAATTTCCTTGTAGTATGGGAGTGATGAACTGTCTGTCTCTGGAGTGGACAGTGAATGTTATAGCAGTGTGGGGAGTAGAGGGCTGCACCAGAAGCCAGGGAACTTCTTGGAAGGCACAACCCTGATTTCATGCAGATGTGTAGGTAATAAAGTCTGAGGGAAGTGAGGTACAAATATAGACTTTATAAGCTGCTTTAATTCAACCCAGGCTATCCTTCCATGTGGAAGTGGCTCATGGAGCACGTCTTGGGGCTTGTGCAGCTGCCCAAAGTAGGCATCTCCACTTCTCTGGATTTCCTGGCTGCTAGTAAAACCTTTTTCAGCTCTGATTTCAGCTTTGCAAAGCAATTCTGAAAGGGCAGTGCTGTAATTACTTTGATTTATTCTTTTGAAATTCTAGTGGTGGGGGGGGGAAAAAAACCCCAACCAAAATAATTGGGGCTGCATTCTTAGAGCTCTGAGGGAGTGAGTGCATTTTTAGTGCAGCATCAGGAATGCAGCTTCCCCCTGCCTGGCCTGCTAGCTTTGCATTTTTTTTGCAGTTCCTTCCCTTCTGACAGCTGCATTCAAGGAACAAGAATCTGCAAAAGCTGCCTCCTGTATAAATTCAAAACTTTTCTCTGACTGTAGCCAGCATTTGATTGGGAAAAAGGTCCTCTTTAAATCAAAATACTTCCTCCCCCCAACCCCCCAAAATCCTAAAATGGGAGAACCTCTCTGGACCCTTGTCAAAGGCAGAAATTTTCTCCTAGTCCTCAGCCTGCAGCATGGCTCCCTAGAAGTGCTGAACAAGTTATTCTGGCTTCTCTGCTGACACAGCCACTGATCCTGATGGTATCAGTGCTTCTGCTCCTGTGAAGCTCCTGCTAGGAAGGTGGTTGTGTTCATACAGTTTGGAGTGAGAGGAAGGAGGGAGGGTGAGTGGGTGGCTGTCTGTGACCAGAGGCATAGCTTGTCATAGAGCCTCTTGCTCACCTGAGAGCCACAGTGCTTGGTGTGTCATGGGCCTGCCTTCAGGATTAGCTGATCTCCATCAGCAAACCTTGCTCTGTGCAAGCCAGGAAGCTTCCTCCTGGAGCTGTTTGGGCTCTGTTTAAAAGCCAGTGGCTTTATCAGTATGTGCTGCCTGTCCTAACCTGTCTCAGAGAAGCATTCAACAGACTTTCCCAGGTAATCCTGCTGGAAGATGTGCTCAGCCATACCATTTCCCAGCCAAGATCTTGGGAACATGTATCTTCCCAACTGCTGCCTGCCTCTTGTCCTGAACTGTTGAACTCTGAGTTTCATGGGGAGCTGCAGTGTCACCTCTGTGGGACTGCAGTTGACCAGTAAAAGTCTGGAGAAGGCAAATGTGTGCTTCATGGGGCAGCAGAGGTTTCGTCACCTCTGCAGCCCCAATGCCCTGGGGATGGTACCCAGCACTTCCTTGTGCTAGCGCAGATGCAGTGACAGGTGATAGGACAAGAGAAAATGTGCAGTGAAAGTGTAGAAACAAGCGATAGGACAAGAGGAAATGGCCTCAAACTGTGCTGGGGGAGGTTTAGGTTGGAGATTAGGAAAAATTTCTCTGCTGCAAGAGTGGTCAGGCACTGAAACAGGCTGCCCAGGGAGGTGGTGGAGTCAAAGTCCCTGGAAGTGTTCAAAGAAACGTGTAGACGTGCCACGTTGGCACATGGTTTAATGGCCACGGTAGTTTTAGGTCAATGGCTGGACTCAGTGATCTCAGAGGTCTTTTCCAGTCAAAGCACTTCTGTGTTTCTGTGATGCAGTGAATAGCTGAAGGACTCCCAGTTCATAGCCTGCTTTCTCCTGCAGGAACCGGTTCAGGTATTCATACCCTTAGATGCCTTTGATTTAGGAGACAGCTATGTTTTATGGAACAGGCTGTAGAGATGTTCATATTCTCTTTTTATGTGTGCTCTGTGAATGCATCCTTTCCTTTTCAGGCAAAAGCCTTGATGTGCACCGTTCCTGGGAGGGCCCCCGGGACTTTTCCAGCTGTAGCTATCCTGCTGACTGGCAGGAAGGATTGTGTAGTTAAAACATGACAGCAGCGGTTGTTTCCTCAGGGTAAGGAGTCAAACCAGCCCTGTAGCTGGAAGCACTTAAAACAGCCGACTCTAAAGACATGAACAAACCAGGCAGAACAGGAGCTGATGTTAAATATGAGAGGTTTGAGTTTTGCAACCCATTTGTCGTGGATGCTCCTTCCCTGGAGGTGTTCAAGGGGAGGGACTTTTTACAGGGGCTTTTAGTGATAGGAAATGGGGTGAATGGCTTTGAGCTGGAAAAGGGGAGATTTAGACTGGAGATTAGGAAGAAATTCTTTACAGTGAGGGTGGTGAGACACTGGAACAGGTTGTCCAGGGAGGTTGTGGATACCCCTTCCCTGGAAGTGTTCAAGGCCAGGCTGGATGAGGCCTTGAGCAATCTGGTCTAGTGGGAGGTGTCCCTGCCCATGTCAGGGGTGGCAATTAGATGATCTTCCAACCCAAACCGTTCTATGAATCTTCTTTGGACAGAAAAGATTCTCTTCTCTACCCTGGTGATGTTGCTGAACTCTGTTTTCTTCTTTTAAAGAGGAAACACCACAAAAATAGGTCAGTCCAGCTCTGCAGCCTTTGCCCTTTCCCAGGGCTGTGCTGTTTGTGTTGCTGAAGCACACGTGGGTGTAGTGGATATATGTGTTTATATATATATTTATTCTTTGTTACCCATCTCATTTCCTTGTGAGTTGTGCAATGCCTGCTCCACTCCTGGCAGGCAGACGTGACACCGCGGCGAGGATCTGTTCTGTCTGCCTGTGGAAGCTGGGGGAGAGTCGGTTCACAAAATGAAACCCAGCTGGAAGGAGCAGCTCAGCACATGGCTGCTCTCACTCCAGCTTGCATAGGAGAGCCAGAGGCACTCAGATATTCTTTTGGTTATTTAATAGCCTCTGTCTATTCAGGGCCTCTGAAAGGTGCTCTGGCTGCTTCTGGCTGTGAGCTGTGGTGATTAATAGGAGCTCTTTGTGCGGAGAGATTTCTTCTGTGTGAAGAAATCAGGGGCAAGTGCTGGTCTTTGCTAGGCACAAGCCTTGCCAGCCAAAGCCTGCTTTGATCCGGGCAGACACCAGTCCCCCAAGGGAATGCTGTAGTGTGCAGAGTTCATAGGCTGGAGAGCTGAATTCTCTAGATTGCAGCAAGCAGACAAACCCTCTGTCTTTAATGAGAGCTCTGGCCTTTGTGCCTCTCTGTGTAGCTGGTGTGTAAGCTGCCAGCTTTGAAGCCTGGTTAGAGTTGTGAGTGTGATGCTCTCACCAGTAAGTTCAGTAGCTGAAGGCAGACTCTGCAGGTACTGGAGCAGGATATGGGCAGCAGGGTTTCATCTGCATGGTAAGATATTTGTTTTCTCCTGGAGGAGAAGACTGGCAGGGCTGCAATGCACCAGGTTAGCACTCAGACATCCTCCAAACTCTGGGGAATAATTTTAGTTTGCTTCCTGTTCTCTCAAAAATCACTGTGATGCAGTCCTGGAGCTTCTCACCTGCCAGTTCTCTCATGCACAGCTGGTTTTGTGGGGTGGAAGAGCTTGACACAGGGGAGGAAGGAGTCAGCATGGAGTATAAGCAAAGGTGTGTCAAAGAGCTTACAGCAGGAGACAGGCTGCATGAACCCTTAGGACAGAGCTCAGGCTGCTGCAGTGTGGTACCCTCTGTTGCTGGTGAATCTCATGCTGTCAGGGGTACCTGAGCCAACAGACAGGTTTAAAAATGTGACTGGAGATTTGGTTTTGGTCTTGACCTAGTAGGAGAGACCCCACTTCTCCATTGTCCTGAGCTGCCAGTGTTCACCAAGTGGTTTTCTTAGACTTCCCATGTGGATGGAGACCTGTCTTGGTGCAAACTGAGGAATAACAGCTCAAACATTCAGATTTCAGCCTTTATGTGGGGTGAGGGAACATGTTGCTTCTCCGCTACCCTTTATTAGAGCACACTCTCTTTTTCTGTAGCACAGCTCCACAGAGCTTCTCCAGTGCTGTTGCTGTAAGCCCACAGCACCACAGGCAGGGAATGGAAGACTTAACGAATGCAGGAGATGCCAACCAAAAGGGCTGGGCTTGGGCAGAAATTGCTTAGGCACGAATATGCAGGATGCTTGCCAGGTTGTCCTGAGCAACACAAGGAGCCTGTACATGTGCAGTGGATCCTGTGCCTCACCTTAGGAAGATGATTGATCTCTGTGACAATCTGAGGTCACCAGCACTTGCCAAGGGAATTCACCAGGCTCTGCCCTGCTGGTGCTCTGCAGCCTCGGCACTGGCTGCTGACTGGAGGTCTCCAGTGTTGTCAGGATGTTCAGATCCAAGTCTTAGAGGCATTTTGCAATGAGGGCAATCAGGGTCACACAGCCTGAGGCATAAAGCTCACTTGAAGGAGCCTCTCTGATGTTTCTGTTGTGCTCTTCAGCTCAGAAAATCTTTGTACCTGGTTTATTTCTTTTCTCAGGGGCGGTGAGAGCAGCAAGACTGTCCTTCTTGGAACAGCATTACTTGTTTCCCTGTTGTAGACTGGTTTGGGCTTCTGGTGCTGTAAGTGCAGGTCCTCCAGCCTTCCTGGCATTCATCACCAGCAGGTTTACAGCCCTTCCTCAGTGCTGCTGTGGTGCATGTCATCCAAGCAGCCTCTGACCTTCCACTCTCTGCACTTTATTTCTAATAGGTTCCCAACTTGCTGTCACCTTGGATAAGTCACTCTTCCATCCCCTGCTTTCCCAGCTGTAGAGGGAGAATTGTGCCTTTCTGCAGAGCTGGGGAGCTTTAAGAGCACCACAAAAGGAGCTAGATACAGGCTTGCTCTATTCATTGTGCTTGACAACTCAGTAAATAAAGCTTCACTCAATTGCTCGCCCTGTAATTCACACATAAAAGACCTGTCATTCTGATCTCTTCCCACACCATGCTTTAAATGCAAAGGATGGAAGGAGACCTTCTAGTGAAGCAGCACAATTTCAGCACAGTACAGAATGGTCTTTGAGGGTAAGGTGGTGTCATAAATAACACAATGCACCTGCCTTGGCAGGAAGAGCAGAGTGTGTGTGGTTTGCTTGGTCTTCATCATGTCCTTCCAGAATTTCACATGGATCTTGTGACACTTGATAAGCCTTCTGGTTCCTCAGAGGGTGCAGGAGCTACACTGGCTTTCCAGAGAAAAGCAGCAGCAGTGGGGAGCCTGGCTTTCCCTCCTTGGGTTTGGGAGGTATTAAGAATGTCTCATCATCTTCTGGTATCCGGGTCCTTACACCCTTGGCTGCAAAATGCATCCTAATGATGGTGTTTTCTGGCTCTGTTACAGTGCTGGCTGGGTCTGGCCCTGAAGGGCAGCCTGCTGTCTCTGTGGGCTCCTGCACTCAGGCAGCAGGTACCTGCCAGAGCTGCAGAATTCGAGTGTAACGTTTCCACAGCATAACTTAAAGCCAAGTTTTAAGGTTCAGGCATGTCCCCTCTAATCACCTCTGCCATCATCCAGCCCAGTCTTCACATCTCTGGTGTGACGTTCAGTTCTGCAGTTCCTGGTTGACTCAGCCCCAGGGGGTTTTCCCACGGTTTTTGACTTCACTCTCTCTGGAAGTGAGCTGCCTGACCCTCTTGCCTCTTGCTTGGGGAGACCAGAAGACATTACCTTGTGTGCAGAAAACCTTCGTGCTTCCGTCCCTTCTTCCGCTGTGCTCTGCTCCTTCACAAGGTATAGTTAGGCTGAAGGAACTTGGAGCTTTCCAACCTTTGCTTATGTCCCTAGTGATCTGTAAGTTGTGTCTGTGCTTCAGAGCAGCTGAATGTCCTCCAAAGTACAGAATCCTATGGGTTTTTGTGGGTTTTTTTGGAGCAAGGATCCTCTATTTCTGCTTCTGTGCACTCTGTTAACTGCTCTGCTTGACAGGACTCTGAACTGAATCAGCCACATCAAATGCCTCCATGTCCTCTGGTGGTGTCTCCTCGGGGCTGGCAGTGCTGCTACTCAGGTTATTCTTTGGGAAACACATTCAGCAAAATCTGAGGAGCTGCTTGTCAGGGGATCCTATGTGATATCCCAGGCTGAATTAAGGAAGACCTCGGCCTAGAACTCCTGGTGCTAATGTGACATCTGTCCCTGGAGCCTGTCTCCAGACTGGCTGGTTGATCAAGAGCTGTGGCAATCTAAGTTTCAACAAGGCTTCAAGCTTGTAGCTGTTCATTGTGCAGTGGCTGGAGGCCAGTGCTTTATTCACCATGTGAAGCTCCACTTAAGAAGTGATGGTTAGTGGCACAAGGGAGAACATCCCATTACTGTGACCAGCTGTTAAAGTCTTTCTTGTAGAGCTGGAGCTAGACCTGTCTCATCACTGTGCCAGGGGAGGTTGGTGTTTCTGCAGTATAAGCCTCTAGGGCAAGGGAGCTCTTACTTTCTCTCTAGTTTGTTAGCATGCTCTGAACATACAGTTAGTAGCTCAACAACAAAAGCTTTGGGAGTAAAAACAGCTTCAGATGTTCCCACCCTGCCTTCTCTCCCTCCTGTGCCAGTGTTGGCACTGCAAGAGATTGTGTACCTCCAGCTCAGATATCACTCTCCAGAAAGGGGCAAAAACTCCTCAATCCTGCTTTGCCACTGAAGCTCACTGTGAATCACACCATCCATAGTGACAGACAGTGGGCAGATAATGTGTGGGCTTTGGGTGCAGAAGATGGTGGATCATATCTATGGTCCCATGCCAGAGATGTTCATCCCAGCATGGCAGTGCTGGCATTTCAAGTGCTGGGCCTCAAACAGTGGAAGAAGGAGGCTGGCATGGAGGAGTGATTGGTGTCTCTGCAGTGTTGTTGGGATGTTCCTGCAACATCTCTGGGGAAGCACATAAAGAACAGAGAGGTGAATTGGAATGACTCTTGCTTAGCAGGATGATGGGGAGCCAAGCAGTGTTCCTTACTGCAGAGCTGTCCTGGGGAGGCATAGGAGAGCTTTCAGTGGTGTGTTGGGTTCTGTGTGGCCAGTGTTAGATCATTGCTCATTCTCCCTGGCTTTCCTGCAGAAAATAAAACTGTCTGCCAGGCTGAAAGCATTGCCTAGGCCCTGGATTTAGTGACCTGGCCTTTGGCAGGCTGATGCACCCCACTGTACTCCTCTGACACCCAGTGTTTCCAGGCAGGTCAGTATGGATCCAATCAGACCTTGCCTGTCTGCGCTGCTTTCCCTTCCTTGTGCTCACCTTTTTGCTTTGACCTTTCCCTTCCCTTTTTGTATCCCCTCTGAATGGCTGCCAGCCCCTGCCAGCTTAGAGCTGCCACTTGTGGTTCCTGAAGGGTCAATGGGTGTGAATGAACAAGAGCCTAGCAGAGAGCCATCATTTGTCACAGCAAGTTTTCTTTTCCTCTCTTTCTTCAGGTACAGCACAAAGAATCCCTCTCTGCAGTCGGAGACAGTTCATTACAAGAGAGGGGTAAGCCAGCAGTTCTCCCTGCCTTCCTTCAAGATTGATTTCTCAGACTGGAAGGATGATGAGGTAAGTGTCTCCTCAGTGACCCCTTTCCATAACCCTGTGGTCCCAGAAGCACTGGACTCCCATTTAGTGCCATGAGATGATGGCTGGAAGGCAGCCTCTCCCAGCTGCCATGGCATGTTTTGTGTGTATGAGATGAATGGGGCCCTGGGAGGAGCAGGTATGAATGCTGTCTGGGAACTTGGCAGGTAGATGAGGCAAACAGAGAAGAAATCCAAAGAGGCAACTGTTGGTATCTCTGCTCAGCTGGCATCCCAACATCTGGTGTAGGAGGGAGGGTGCAGAGATTGGCACTGGAGCTCTTCCTGGAGGAGCCTGCCACTCCTCAGCCTCCCAAAGAGCTAGTGGAAACAAAAGTCTCTCAATCTTTTTGTTTTGATGTTTTGTTGTGTGTCTTGTGTTTGAGTTTTTGGCTGGTCCTCTGGAAGAGTGGTTTCCAACACTGAGGTACATGCAAGACAGTTCACTGGGACATGGGAAGAACTTCAGCAGTACTTGTACATATCTTATAAATAATAACTGTACCTATGTTGGGAGTGTGTGCTCAAGATTGTTTACTGGTGGGATGAACAGCCAAAACAGTTTGGAGACCACTGCTCTGGAAGAGTCCTGTTTAAGGGCCACATCCTGCATTATTAACTGTAGCAGCACAGTGTTGTGGGAGGATACTCTCCTTTCTGGGGCAGATTCACACTGGTGCATTAATGCTGAACAAGGGGATGCCTGCCTTCTTTTAGTTTAACTCATAACTGCAACCAGACGAAGGCTTGGTTTTAATTAAGCTCTGTGGCTTTTCCTACACAACAAGATCTGTAGAGTCCTATTGATTGTGGTGTCTTTGAAAATTCCAACCCAGGCAGTAGCTCTCTGTTTCTTAAGCCTCTGAGCTTTGGCCCAAGGGCATCTCCTGCATGTGATGCAGGGCAAGGAGTCCTTGGTCTTTCCTCTGTTCTGTGCAGAATTGCCATAAGAGATTTCTGATCCACAGGAGTTGGTCTTTACTGCTAATATATTTGCTCCTGTGCACTGATCTCAGTGCTCATTTCCTCACCAAAACCTGTCTGAGAGTGTAGTGTATGTGAACCCTGACAGATAACTACCTTTTTTAAAAAACTAGAAGAAACAAAGGAGAGAAAATAAAAAAATGGGGGGAGGGAAGAAAAAAAGAGAGGAAGAAAAGTAGTCTCTCATATATGTTGAAAAGATTGAATAGCTATTGTCTTGAAGTTACTGTTATAATCAGTCTCGTGCCTTAACAAATGCCTTGGTGGTTACCAAGAGCCTGCAGTCTGATCTCCTGATGTCTTGGCTTCTCTGCCAGTATATGATTTCACAAGTTCAGCCTACAAAAGCCTGGAAGAGCTGCTTTTCAGTCCCTTCTCGTCTGAGAGAGCTGGAAAGTAGGAGCTCAGATTGCTTTCTTCTTCAAGAATTGAGAAGCTTAATTTTCACTTTTGTTCCTGCCAGCAAGGTTTCAACTTGAGAGCTCAAGTCATGTTCCTTCCACAGCTTAAAGGGAGAGGTGCTGTGGAAAAATTATCTTCTAGCTCCCTTTGCTTGATTCTGATACATCCTCTGTTTTCATTGATGTTGCTGGGAGCTCTGGCTGTGGAGAGAAAGTGGAACATGCACTGTGGTTGGGAAGTCTCCTCTTCTGTTTCAGCTCTGTGTACACATCAGTCCTTGTCCTCTCAAATCCAGTCAAAAGCATGTGGCTAAATCTTAACTGAAGCACCATATTCCTATGAGGTGTTCAGGAAACATGTGGACATCACACTTCAGGACTTGGTTTAATGACCACAGTGGTCTTAGGTTGATGGTTGGACTCTATGATCTTAGAGGTCTTTTCCAACCAAACCATTTCTGTGATTGTCTGGGACAGCTAGCAGAGTGTTATCACTCAGCTGTGTACCCTTGCTTGCCTCAGACTGCTGCCCAGCTTTGTTATTGAAGTTGTCCAAAAAACCCTAATTAACTTCATGTTTATGCTCAGCATAACACTCACATATGATGTGGTTCTTGGCTGGCCAGCAGAAAGGAAAAGAATGTTATGGCAGGTTGTTATGTGGAAAGCTTCGTGAAAGTTTCCTTTGTCTTTGTAATGTGCTGGTTTGTTGGCATGTTGCAGTGGATGGCTTGTGTTGGGACAGCTGTTTTCAGATCCATAAAATGAATGTGGAATGTACCCTTAAAGAGGCATTTTGAGATAGAATCATAGGATGGTTTGGGTTGGAAGGAACCATAAAGGTCATCCAGTTCCAACCCCCAGCTATGGGCAGGGACGCCTCCCGCTAGCCCAGGTTGCTCAAGGCCTCATCCAACCTGGCCTTGAACACCTCCAGAGAGGAAGCATCCACAGCCTCCCTGGGCAATCTGTTCCAGTGTCTGACCACCCTCACTGCAAAGCATTTCTTCCTAATCTCCAGCCTAAATCTCCCTTCTTCCAGCTTTGATCCATTCCCTCTTGTCCTATAGCTGCAAGCCCTTGTAAAGAGTCCCTCCCCAGCATTCCTGTAGGCCCCTTTCAGAGAAGCCTGAAGTTTGTATTATAAAGCAGCCAGAATTCTGTGATATGACTTTCCCTTCAGATGGACAAACCCTAGCAATTGTCATAGAGTAATAAATCAGAGCAGGGAGCAGAGCAAAACCATCAGCTTCTTTCAGCAATTTTAACCAATTGTCCTCGATGGATTTCCCTCTGTAGCATGCCATAAGGCTTCAAAAGTGCAAGCTGGAAAACACTGGCTGAATGAGTCTCTTCTACAACAGACAGTGGCTCAATGAGTCTCTTTTGTAAGAAACACCAAGAGGTTAAATGAGATTTTTGTGCTTGCTCTGTTACTCTGCTGTTTTGAAAAGAGATGAGGTTCTGGTTGTTTAAAGGTGTCATAAAATATAAAACCATCATACAGAGGATGAAAATCAATATCCCTCAGGTTTGCAGACTGGATAGGTTAAATCATAAGGTCTTCCAGCACATGATTTCTGTTTGGAATCAGGTATGCACATCTGTGTGTGCCCAAAGCTTTTTTATGCTGGTAAGGGTTCATAGAATCAATAAGGTTGGAAGAGACCTCAAAGATCATCAAGGCCAACCTGTCACCCAACACCTCAGGACTACTAAACCATGGCACAGCTGGCTGGTGGCTGACCAGGTGTCTCATCTCCTGCTGTGCAAACATCAGTAATTTCAGAGTGAGCATCAAGGTCAGGTTGGATGAGGCTTTGAACAACCTGGTCTAATGGAAGGTGCCCTTGCCCATGGCAGCAGAGCTGGAACTAGGTTATTACAGAATCATAGAATTGTTAGGGTTGGAAGGGACCTTAAGGATCATCTAGTTCCAACCCCCTGCCATGGGCAGGGACACCTCACACTAGACCAGATTGCCCAGAGCCACATCCAGCCTGACCTTTAAAACCTCCAGGGATGGGGCTTCCACCACCTCCCTGGGCAACCTGTGCCAGTGTCTCACCACCCTCATGGGGAAGAACTTCTTCCTAATATCCAGTCTGAATCTACCTATTTCTGTTTTTTTTTTTTAATATTCCCCCTAGCCCTATCACTCCCTGACACCCTCAGAAGTCCCTCCCCAGCTTTCTTGTTGGCCCCCTTCAGATACTGGAAGGCCACAATTAGGTCTCCTCGGGGCCTTCTCTTCTCCAGACTGAATAGCCCCAACTCCCTCAGTTATCTTTAAGATCCCTTCCTATCCAAACTATTTTAGGATTCTAACATTTAGGTTATAATTTATTTGAGGAGGAACCATTTTCAGCTATGTTAAGGTTCACAGTGAGAGCCACCTTCCCTCCATCCTGGGTGTGTTGGGTTGCTGATGTTGATAGCTTGTCTTTTGAGGGACTGGCTGGAGAAGGTGATGCTGCAAATGATTTTGGGGCTGCAGGGAACTGAAGGAAGCTCCAAAGTGCTCTCTGAAGGGTGCTGCAGTGCTTTGAAACAGGTTTCAGTTTTCAGCAGAAAACTGAAAACAGACCACCTGGAGCACCATGGTGCAATGACATCTTCTTCTCTCTTGGCAAGAGATAAGACAAAAGTCCCCATCAGTAATTAACAGAACCCACCAGAAATCCAGTCTCTGAGCCAGTTCCGTTCCTGGCAGAGGGCAGTGTTTGTGAGGTTGCATTTTTCTTGTGTTTGTAAGATGATGATGGAGCTTTTGAAGTGCTGGAATGAAGTGCAGGGTGAAGGAAGAAATCGAGTCTGTTTTCCTTGCACTCAAGCAAGATCTTACATTTTCACTCTCACCAATTAGGAGGTCAAGGACCTGAATTTCATAGCATGCCAACAGATGGGAATCAGTCTGGTGTTTCCTTAGAGTGTTGTGTGAGCTTAGAGATTTTTCTCCATCTTCCAGAGCTCCGCAGAGGAGTCAGTTTGGTTTCCTTTGGTGATGTAGGGAGCATGATGCCTCCTGCTGTGCTACAAGCAGTGTATCCTATCATATGCAACCAAAACTGTGGCACTAGATATATTTGGAGAAACTTTTCCTGCTGCAAGTCACTCAGGAGACTTTTAGGATCTATGGATTAGTGAGACTTCAATGCCATATGAAATTCAAAGGGAGATGCTTTGCTTTGCTGGCCATAGCTGCTGTTCAGTGCCGTGCTGCCTGGGGAGGTGGTGGAGTTGCCATCACTGGAGGTGTTTAGGAGGAGACTTGGTGGGGTCCTTGGTTGCATGGTTTAGTTGATTAGATGGTGTTGGATGATGGGTTGGATGCGATGATCTTGAAGGTCTCTTCCAACCTTCTCTCCCCTTCTCTCCCCTTCTCTCCCCTTCTCTCCCCTTCTCTCCCCTTCTCTCCCCTTCTCTCCCCTTCTCTCCCCTTCTCTCCCCTTCTCTCCCCTTCTCTCCCCTTCTCTCCCCTTCCCCTTCTCCCCTTCTCTCCCCTTCTCTCCCCTCTCCCCTCTCTCCCCTTCTCCCCTTCTCTCCCCTTCTCTCCCCTTCTTCCCCTTCTCTCCCTTCTCTCCCCTTCTCTCCCCTTCTCTCCCCCCCTTCTCTCCCCTTCTCTCCCCTTCTCTCCCTTCTCTCCCCTTCTCTCCCCTCTCCCCTTCTCTCCCTTTCTCTCCCCTTCTCTCCCCTTCTCTCCCCTTCTCTCCCCTTCTCTCCCCTTCTCTCCCCTTCTCCCCTTCTCCCTTCTCTCCCCTTCTCTCCCTCTTCTCTCCCCTTCTCTCCCCTTCTCTCCCCTTCTCTCCCCTTCTCTCCCCTTCTCTCCCTTCTTCTCTCCCCTTCTCTTCCCTCTCCCCTTCTCTCCCCTTCTCTCCCCTTCTCTCCCCTTCTCTCCCCTTCTCCCCTTCCCCCTTCTCTCCCCTTCTCTCCCCTTCTCTCCCCTTCTCTCCCCTTCTCCCCTTCTCTCCCCTTCTCTCCCCTTCTCTCCCCTTCTCTCCCCTTCTCTCCCCTTCTCTCCCCTTCTCTCCCCTTCTCTCCCCTTCTCTCCCCTTCTCTCCCCTTCTCTCCCCGTTGTAGTTATTCTGGTTGAGTCCCTTTGAAAGCTGGTGCCTCAATTTTCAATCCCCCTGCTCTTTCGTGTCATTTTGAGGCAGGGGACCGGAGGCCTGTCAGAAGGACCTTCATTGCTCCGATGTTAACACTGTCTGGGGTGTTGTCTCCAGGCAAGGCTGGTGTGAACTGCCTAACCTCATCTCGTTTCTTTCCCTCAGCTGAACTTTGACCTGGATCGTGGTGTGTTCCCTGTGGTCATCCGAGCAGTGGTGGATGAAGGGGATGGTAAGAATGGTGCTCTGCTCCCTTGGTCTTCCTTTATCCCTCTCTGAGTTTGTTTGGCTCCTTCAGGGCAAGCCTCTTTTTGAAATGATGAAAACCTTTTACTTGTGGGAAAGGCCTGGGGAGTCTTCCCAAAATAAAAATGCTTCATGAGTTCACCTCACCTTCTGTGCATGGAAAGGGCCCAGCTGGACCACAGGTTCTTACATGAAAACATCCTTTTAAAAACAGCCTCCATTTTTAGCAGGAAAAAATGTCCAGGTATTTAGTGCTGGAGTAGTGTTTAGGAGAACTCCTGGCTCTGCTACCAGTGCCAGGCACAAACTGGAACAAAACTATTCTCTCTTTGGTTTTTGCATTTGAAATTTGTGAAGTGAGGGGCCAGTTGGTCTTTCCCCTTCTTGGAGGGCTAAGTTGTCTTCACAAAAGCTATAGCTAAGTGTAGAGTGGACCTTCTCCTAGGGATGGTCAGAGAAGAAGAAATGGCTTCGAGATACTCAGGCCACTGTTAACCAAACACAGGTTCGTTCAGCAGTGTCATGTTCTCCTGCCTTTTCTGAAGGCTGCTCAATAGTTCCTTCCCTTTGATGAGAAATAATATTGATTATTTTTACAGCCTGTGGCATTTGGAAGAGGGAAATCCAAGGCATGTTTATTTTGTTACTCACCTTGCACAGTATTGTCCTCAGGGGGTGTGTGCTTTTGGGCAACGTGTGTTTGCACTCATTCTGAGTGTCAGCAATGGAAAGGCCTCAAGGAAGTGACATTTCCTCTAAAACTGGGGGCTGCTGTGGTCAGCAGGGCCAACATTCCACTGCTTTTGTACAAAATTTAAGAGTAATTAGAAGGGGAAAAAATTCCTTTAATTGCATGCTTTAGTCCAGTCACCTGTTCAGTTTCTTCTGTTGTAGATATGAAAGGATATGGCCAGCAGGAGCAGGGAGGTCGTTCTGCCCCTGTATGCTGCACTGGTTAGGCCTCACCTTGAGTACTGTGTCCAGTTCTGGGCCCCTCAGTTTAGGAAGGATGTTGTCTTGCTGGAACGTGTCCAGGGAAGGGCAGCAAAGTTGGTGAGGGGTTTGGAGCACAAGCCCTATGAGGAGAGGCTGAGGGAGCTGGGGTTGCTTAGCCTGGAGAAGAGGAGGCTCAGGGAGACCTTATTGTTCTCTACAACTACCTGAAGGGAGGTTGTAGCCAGGTGGGGGTTGGTCTCTTCTCCCAGGCAAGCAGCACCAGAACAAGAGGACACAGTCTCAAGCTGCACCAGGGGAGGTTTAGGCTGGATGTCAGGAAGAAGCTCTACACAGAGAGAGTGATTGCCCATTGGAATGTGCTGCCCAGGGTGGTGGCGGAGTCACTGTCATTGGAGGTCTTCAGGAAGAGACTTGATGGGGTGCTTGGTTGCATGGTTTAGTTGATTAGGTGGTGTTGGATAATAGGTTGGACACGATGATCTTGAAGGTCTCTTCCAACCTGGTTTATTGTATCCTAAAGTGCCCAGAAACTCTCTGCATTATTTTACAGCCCTCTGAGCAGAACTGAAATAGAACTGAGTGAACCAATTGAAAGTGTGACTAACCAAGCACAGTGCAAGATGAAGGAAATTACTTCTAAAGTGCATCTATTTTTAGTGATTTCAGGCACTGTTAGTAAGATTGACTTATATGTCTACTTCTTGACCATAAAGCACTTTCCTCTGTTTATGGAGCTTTTGGCAAAGTGTTTGTACTTCCTGATGTTGGGCATGCCTAGAGTGACCAAAAATAGAACAGGAGGCAGCATGGGAAGCATACATTGATGTACACACCATGCCCTGTCTGAGCCCATAGTGTGCTGCCATCTATTTTAATAATCTGGAAAGGCAGCTGCTTTTAAATCCTCCCCTGGCAAGAACACCAGCACAAGCCTATGTGACACTTGAGCAAAATTAGAGAAGTTGTGTGTTTTGGTGCTTTTTTAACTGATGGGACTGGAAGGAGCTGGCCTGGTGTGTTTGGAGCACCTGGAAAATTACAGCTGGCCTGCAACTGCTGGTGCTCAATAAAAGGAAAGGGCAAATGAAACTAGCAGCCAGCAAGATGTTGGTTTGGACTGAATTCTTCCAGGAGATGTTTGCATGCCTTGAAGAATGTCAGCTTGCACTGTTAGCCCTTTCCCATCCCTGACAGTAAGATTACTCTCAGGGAAAGGTACAGAAACCCTGTGGGAGGGTTGGAAGTGCTGCCAGTTGCTGTTAAACCAGATGGGTTTATTAACCTCCGTGATAAATTCAGGTGATTAAAACCAGGAGTTTTTGGGGGGAGAAGCAGAAGCCCTCTGAACACTTTGTTTTATTTTCCCTTCCCAACCTCTGAAAACAGAGCAGGATAGTTTGGAGCAGCCATGGTAGTGAAGGCATGTCTGTGTAGGGTCCACCACAGAGCCCAGCAGTGTGTGGTTCTTGCTCTGCAGGAGTGTGTGATGAACCAACCTGAGGACGATGTACTGAAAGGTTTAAAGTGCAAAAGGAGATGAAAATAGAACTGCTGCCACTTTAGGGATTGTGAATGGACTCAAAGTCAGCTCGAGGCAGTTTTGTGCTTGTGCTGTTTTCAAGGTTTAGTCAGGACTGATGGAGCAGGTCCAGAGGAGGGCCACCAAAATGATCAGGGGGTTGGAGCACCTCTGCTACGAGGACAGACTGAGGGAGCTGGGGGTGTTTAGCCTGGAGAAGAGAAGGCTCTGGGGAGACCGAGACCTTATAGCAGCCTTCCAGGGGGCCTGCAAGAGGGATGGAGACTGTTTACAAAAGCCTGCAGCCACAGGACAAGGGGCAATGGCCCCAAGCTAGAGCAGATTTAGATTAGATGTTAGGAACAAGTTCTTTACTGTGAGGATGGTGGAACACTGAAACAGGTTGCCCAGGGGGGTGGTTGAGGCCCCTTCCCTGGAGATATTCAAGGTGAGGCTCAACAGGGCTCTGGGCAACCTGATTCAGTCCCAGCTGACTCGGGGCGGGGAGGTTGGACTAGATGACCTTTGAAGGTCCCTTCCAGCCTGGACCATGCTATGATTCTGTGACTGCTCTTTCTCTTTTTGCAGTGGTGGTTGAGGTGACAGGTCATGCCCATGTTCTTCTGGCTGCCTTTGAAAAGGTGAGTTCTTTTTCCGCCCCCCTCTGTCCCTCTCCTTGTGTATATATGAATACTTCCATGGGTCATTAGTTTGTGTTTATATAACAGTACATTGGAGTCCTGGCCTGTGACTGGGGTTCCTGGGTGCTATTGTAGTACAAATAATTGCTTGCAGCAGTTCCTGTGTAGCCTTTAATTATCATTTGTACCCGAGCTGGTCACTCAGCTAATTGTAACTGGTGTTTCCTGTGTGTGGAGAGAGGGTGTGGCTTGGTGGCAGTGATCTTTGATGGAAGGTGTTGACCATGGCTCCTGCTGTGCAAAGATCTCTTTGCAGAACCGGATCTGCTGTGTCCAGACCTTGTTGCACCATTGTTTGGCCTTAGTTTACAGGTTAAGACCAAGCCCTTTGAAAGAATTAGGATACATCCTGTGGAAAGACCTGAAGGTCCACTCCTTTTCAGTAGCATATTTGATGTAGCTGACTACTGCCTACATCAAAAAGGCTGAACCAAACCAAACAAGCCTTGATAACAAAGCCTCTTCCCATGATAACTGGGCCCTGAAAACAGTTCCAAGATCCATTGCTGCACCATGTTGTGTCTGGTTGTGGTAATACTCCAGACACATAGCCTGGGCAAGTGATACTTGTAGTGACATGCTAAGATGAGGCAAGAGATGCTGGAGGAGAGCTGGGCACATAGAGAGGAGCATCATTAGTGCTCTGCTGTTAGAATTCCTCACTTTCAGGTTGCCACACAGCTGACTTCTTTTTCTCAATCAAAGTTCAAAGTTGCCAGGTCTTAATCTGTTCTTCCTAGGTAGATAGTGTGGATGGTGACAAGCTGAGTCAGAGGGCATGGGAAGTACAGTCAGTCCAAAGGAAGCCCTGTGGCTGGAAGATGTTCTCAGTGTACTAGGTTGCTTTTTTGTTGGACTTGGTATGTGAAGAAAATGAACTTTCCTGTGTTAAAAGCACAGTGTTCCTGAGCACTGGATCTGTAGGTAGTTCTCTACTCCCATCTTTCAGAAGGGAGGTGAACAGCTGCAGCACCCCTGGAACTAGGGCAGGGTATTTCTTCTCGTTTTCTCTTCCAGCTGATGTGAAAAACAAAACCACACTGGAATCCCTCAGTCATCATTCAGCAGAAATGGGAGAGGACAGTGTGGGCAGTGGGTCCTTGGGGAAGGCTGTAGTGTTTGGAGCTGTCATCTTGGTGGCAAAGTGATGGAGGGGGAGACCTCTTAGCCTTGCAAAGTGATTGTTCAGCCATTTGTAGGGAGGGGAAGAAAAGATGAGACCATCAGCTTCCTGCACATTACAGCCTGCTTTTGAAGTACTTGACACATTTGCCTTCCTCATCTGCAGGCTTCACCTGTACTGCCCTGGCTGTTGCCTTCATGGCTTTTTGGTTGTAGCTAGGTTCAGATTAGCCTTTGGATCTGATGATGTGAGTATGAGTTATAATTAAAAAGGAGTATGTCCAGCTGCTTCTTCCCAAGTATTTAAACAGTGCTGTTGCAGTAAGCCCAGCCTCTGTGGTCAGGGAGTAGAGCTCATGCTTGGACCTGGCTTGGTCCCAGCTTCCTGGTCTAGCATACCATGTCCAACACCTTCTAGAAAAATATAGGAAAATACATATTGGGAGTGTGTTAGCACAAGGGCAGGAGTGAAGCTTTGGAAATACTTGTCTCATGAGACTGGAAAGTGGCTTGAACTGCACCAGCTCTGGAAGGATTTCGAGGGCTATAGGTTAATTCCACCCACTGTGCAGACTCTCTTGAGTTCTCTGGATGCACAAAGGTAATGGCAGAAGGCCCTAGAATATTCTGGGAGCTGAACGAGGTGTGCAGCAAAACTGGGAACCAACTGAAGCTGGTCAGGCCATTCCATCAAGGCTGGATTATGACCTCAAGAATACCAAGTGCTTCCCTTCTTTTCCTGTTCTGTGTGTGCTGTGAGAGGGAGATACTATCTGGTGGGGCCACTTCTTACTTCTCATCTTTTCAGTGAATGCTTAAAGCAAGATCAAAATCTCTCTTTTATTAAAAGGTCACAGGGCAAAGTGCTTGTGGAGTTCTTTCTCCTCCCTGTTTGATTAAAATCCACTGCCCATGCTTAGAATAATTGCAGCTTTTGAAGTGTAGGTCCATAAATCCAGAGGAGGTCCTTGCTAATGAGCACTGCTGCTGCTGACCAGAGCATGCTCAGAAGCCAGCAGGCCTTGGTAACTTCCTATTTCTGTGCATCTTTTAGATCAGAATAGTAACCTTGATGCTATGCCAGACTAGGCCTTGCAGCTCTTCCAAAGGCAGAAACCTGGCAGTTAGTGTTTGCCTGGCAAACAGGAACTGCTTTGTCTCTTGGTGCTCTGTGGTCCCTTCCTCCTTAAACTCCTTCAGCAAACAGCAGCAAGTCTGCAGCTGTTCACGGCAGCAGAGTCTGCTGGGGTCCTTTCCTGCTCTCTAGGCTGTGGCAGGAGAGTTGGTTTCTCTCAGTTTAGTTGGCCTTTGTGGATGATGGAGGAATGGTTTATTTATTTTCTTTTCTATTCTATTCTATTCTATTCTATTCTATTCTATTCTATTCTATTCTATTCTATTCTATTCTATTCTATTCTATTCTATTCTATTCTATTCATAAATTAGAAATAGCACACTGATTCCCACCAGGAGTGCTGACACTGGGTGTATACAGAGGTGTTCTAGCCATGCCTGCTGCCACTGAGCAAATGAAGGCCTGGAGGTGGCCACACAGCTCTGAAAATGGCAATGTGGAGCATGTGTGAGTTGTTCCTGGCTCCATGCAGTGGACAGGCCTTGTCCTCACCCTCATGCCAGTACCCTTCTCTCTTGGGTGGCTCTCTAACTGGGTGTTTTTTACGGCGTTAACAAATAAAGGAGGTCACAACTGAAAGGAGGTTGAAGCCAGGTGTGGGTCACTCTCTTCTCCCCAGTAACAAGTGATAGGATGAGAGGAAATGGCCTCAAGTTGCACCAGGGGAGGTTTAGGTTGGGTATTAGAAGGAACTTCTTCACTGACAGGGTTCTCAGCCATTGTAACAGGCTGCCCAGGGAGGTGGTTGAATCCCCATCCCTGGAGGTGATTAAAAGATGCAGGTGGTGCTGAGTAGCATGGTTTAGCACCAGACCTGGTTGGACTCAATGACCTTAAAGGACTTTTCCAACCAAACCAATTGTCTGATTCTGATCCTGTCTAATGCATTTCCTTGTTTCCTAGCACGTCGATGGCAGTTTTTCCGTGAAGCCGTTAAAGCAGAAGCAGATCGTAAGTACCCATTTCCTGTCTCCTGCTTGGTTGCACATCTGCTGGTGTCCCACAGGAGCTTGACTGTACCCCCTGGGAAGTTTCTTAATTCACTAAGAGTCTGAAATCTCACTTTGTTAGCTCAGATGTCACAAGCAAAGGCAGCAAGCTCCTGGCGACCCTTAACGTTGGGTTGGTTATTGCACAGCCAGGTGTGTGGCGAGGCAACAAATACAGCAGTGTTGGACTGGCAGAGCAATGGTGCAGGTCTCAGTGCTCCCCTGGGAGGCAAGCACTCTGTATAGTACTCCCTGTGTGCTTCTGCTTCACTGGAGCTTACATACACCACTGGCAAAGCACAGTGCTGAATGCTTCCATGCCGGTGTAAGTACATCAGGTGTGCATAAGTGAGCCTCGGTGCTGTATGTATTCAGGATGTGAATCACATCTGTTCTTTGACACTGAGTTCTCTCTTTTGTGGTATAGAAGGATCTCTGCAGACTCCCAGTGTTCTACTTAGAGGCTGAAAACTGTTTGCTTTCCACATGTGTGTGGATCATTTTCTTCCTTCACAAGCTTCCTTGTTGTGCTTGTGCTATCTCAGGAGTAGTCCCAGAGCCTGAGACCTTTTGGCTCATTGTGCCTGTCCCCCACAAATATCCTGGTGCTTAGGCAGTCACAGATGTGGTCTTGCTGGTTCATATACCAGACTGTGCAGAGTATGAGAGGAAGGGAAGGAGGGAGATCGGCAGTTAGGGAATCATCAGGGGTCTGTAGCCCTTTTCTAGCCCATCCCAGTGTGGTGAGATGAAGGGAAGCTGTGTAGTTCCTTAACAAGGTTGTATGTAGTTGCATCTGTACTTGTGTAGAGAGAAATACACAAGCAACTGCAGACTGCGAATATTCGTGAGAATGTCAGCCTCTGAAGGGAAATCTGGTAGGGATCCTGTGGCAAGGCTCAGTGTGAAATGTCTTGGAGAAAGAGAGATTTGGTTGTTGATGCCTTCACCTTTAGATGTGTGCTGTGTTTCTGCTTTAAATGTGTTTGCTTGTGATTGATGGAAACAGTTTTCTGATCTGATTTACTACCAAGGAGGTCAGTAAGTGCCTTGATTAGACATTTCTTGCTCTAAGGTGTTCCTTCCAGGTTAGGAAAAAAGCCACTAAACAGTATCAGTTAATCACAGATCCAAAGGACATTTGGTAATTCCTTGCCTGCCTCACCAGTGCTGTGCAAAGACTCAAGGCCTGTTCTTCAGACTTGCTTGTGCCTAGTGACAGCAATATTAGTCCTCGCTTCCTGAGCTTTATCCCACTGCTAGTGGTGAGTTGCTGCTCCAGCCTGATGTCTGTTCTGAGCCCTGTGTGTCCCAAACTGGCTCTCCTCCCTTCCTTGGGGCTACCCCTGGCTGTGTGGCAGCTTGACCTCCTGGCTAGGTGATCAATCTAGGTCCCACAAGTGTTTTTAATGGAGAGAGATAAAGGCTGTTTCAGAAAGGAGTGTATTGAGCTTGCAAAGGCAGGGTTGTCGTGGGAACATGCAGAAGAGCCATGCCCTGAAGGGAAAGCATGTGTGTGCTGTGCTGGAAGTGGCTGCCCAAGTGCTGAGGGAGCAGAGCAGCGTGATGCCAGCGGTGCCTCTGTTCTTCTGATCAGAGAAGACCATTTCTGAGTTGATTAAAAGCTGCTCATTTATCCTCCTCATGGGTGTTGGGGAGGGATTTTGTTTTACTTTCCTCCTTTTTTAAACAGTGCTTAGGTGGCCACAAGCTCCCCCAGTGGCTCTTGGGTTGCTGTGCACACTGACACACACTGAGCGTGTGCCGCTCTCCATTTAGCACTCTGGGCACCTCAAATGGAAGGCTGTCTTGCTGGAAGTCTCTCCAGGGAAGTTCCCACCCTGCCACAGTACAGTCAGCCAGCTCCTGCAGTGAAACAGTGTGTGCTTGTCTGTCTTTACTGGCAGAGCATGTAACCTTCCCACTCAGCCTTTGGTTGTGGGTCCTTTTTTTTGCTTCCCTTGGCAGATTGTAAAGTGCAGTGCTTGTATGTTCTCTCCTATGGCTTTTAAAATAGAAGGAGGCTCTTGCTTAGAAGAACACACAGTACCACTGAAACTGAGAGAGCATCTGCACCCACAAAAGCATAGAGCAGAGGTATAGAGTGTAAGTCTGGAGTAAACCATCTGTATGGCATTGTACATTCTTCCTCATTACTGCTTTTCTTCTGCCTTCTCCATGCTATTGCCAGGTTCCTTTTGTGTGCAGCAGATCTCTAAAGCTCTTTAGGAGCAGGAAGCAGCAGCTAATGAGCTGAACTGCTTTGTTCTCTGCTTTGTTCTCTGGCTGAGATCAGTTATAATGTATGTACCAACCTGTTCAAAGAAACTCAGCCTGGATGGATACAAACAGATGGATCAGCAGAAAAACATGACCTGGACTTGGCTGGTGACTGCTGTGTGCATCAGCTGAGGCTGTATATAGCAACAGAAGTTGTTGAAAGGATGATGTGGTGCAGGATGGGTTGGAGAAGCATGAAGGTGAAGGACTGCATTGTCTACAATCACATGCTTCTTATTTATTCCTACTCTTAAAACCTAGAGGTCTTTGTAGTAAGAGCCATGTTACACTGCTTACCCTTCCACTGGGACAGGAGTTTCTCAGGGCTTTTAGAGGCAGGCAGTTAAAATGAAAGCAAACTCCTGCAGAGGCTTTGGTCTCTTCCTTCCTGACCTCTTCTTTGCTTAGAGCTGACCAATTCTGCCCTCAGTGTTGCTCATCATGATTCTCCAAGGAGTCAGGATGCTGTAACAAGACTCTCTTTGTAATGTCAAGTTCCAAAAGGACATCTCCCACGTAATTGCTCCCATACTTCCTGGGTGAGTTGTGAGCTGCCGCAGAGGATTTTGCACAGCAGTCCAACTGCTGACCTCATTGCTGTGAAATGCAGGCCCAGAGGAGACTATCTGTAAGCTGCACACTGAGTTCAACAGGGAGACTCTGGAACTGGTTTGTTAAAGCTGCTGTGTCCCAGCTCAGAGCATCTCTGAACTGGCAAAGAGGCCTCATATAGCTAGCTCCTGCCCCACCTTCTGCAGTACTGAAATTCCATGGCAAAGCCATTGCTCTTCTGGGAACCTGGCTTGATAAGAGGAGAGAAGAGTGGCCAATTACACATGGAAATGCCAAAAGGCCTATGATCAATGAGCTGTTTGAGCCCTGGGTTCCCAGTGGCTTGGCTTCACTGCATGATGGCAACTGGAGAGTTACTGGGGATGGCAGGAGAGCATTTCCATCCCCGGTGTGTGAGGTGTGCCAGCCTGATACCTTGCAGCCCCTTCTACATTTTGCCTCTGGTGGGGATTTGAGCAGAGGAACACACCTTGCTCTGGGGAAGCTGCTGTGTAGCACCACATATCAGAAAACTGCTGTCTTTGTGCATCCTTGTAAAGGCTGCTCCCAGCTGTGAGTCTCATGCTATACTTGCTGGCTAAACTAGGGAGAAGGGGAGAGCACACACAGTGCAGAGGGGCCTTGTCTTGCTGGGACTTGAACCATCAGCTTTTCTTGCCTCACTGCTTTGTTTCTCAGGTGAGTTTGCAGGCAGCTCCCAGTGTTTGCATACAGGCATGGCTTGGAGGGGTGTGTCCCAGAGCTGGGGCTGTGAACAACTTCCACCTGTGCCTGGGGCACTTTCTACCACCACACATCCCAATTTAGAGATGCCACCTAGGGCCTGGGGATGGTAATAAAGGACACTGCACTAATGTAAGCTTGGCCCTCAAGTGTTTCTCAGTTTGTCTGCAGTAGCTTGGCATTGTGCTCCCAGGTGATGGACAGGGCAGTGATGTGCAGCTGTTGGTGGCTGTAACAAGTTGCCAGATGGCACAGCACCTCTGCTGAGGTTTACAAAGATGGGTGGAACTTCATCTTGGTTCCAGTTAAGCAGTACTTCACAGGAGGAAAGGGCAGTGGAAGGCTGCTTGCCTCTGCCTTGTTTGAGCTATGGGGGTATGTTCCCTCCTGATCTCTGAGGCAAGCAGAGTTCTTGTTCCTTAGATGGTTTTGACAGTGACAGAAGTGGCCTGTTGGACTCCCTGCTCAGACCAGACAGGATGGGCACCACTTTTGGAGCAAGCAGAGACACTCTCCCAGCTGTCCTTTGTGATACTTGTTTCTGTTATTTTTTCTCTTGTAGCTACAGGGGAGCTGGCTGTTGTGGATGTAACATGGGCATTTTGACACAGGGAGGGAGGGGAGGTGATCAGGAAACAGCAATGAGAGAGCAGTTGACATTCAACTGTTGTCTTCTTCCCTAGGTTGACCGGGTGAGCTATCTGCTTCAGGAGATCTATGGCATCGAGAACAAAAACAACCAAGAGACCAAGGTAAAGGTGCTCAGGAGGATCCTGCTCCCTGAGCTGTGGGTTTCCAGCCTGCACCTTCTGCTTTTAACTGTGGGGCTTGTCAGGGCAATGTAGAGAGGCTTCCCTGAATGACTGTCAAGTCTGTGTCGTTCCTGCAGGCACTGAAGAAGCCCAGAGTCCTCACTGTAAGGCTCAAACAGTCACTGGAGTCATGCTGAGATGATTTTGATAGCATGAAGCTCCTGAGGATGTTCCCATGGACTGGGATTGCTGGGAGAGCAGGGCTTCAGTGCCTCGTGGGTTTGTAGAGACAGCCATGGGTCAGTGTTGCTGCCTCTCTGTAGTCAAGGCAGTCGTGCCTGGTGTCTGTGCTTTGCTCCTGTGGCTTCTTTATGAGACTGCACATTCCTGTAGTGCTGCAGGGAACTGGGCTCAGCCTGCATTCCCCAGCGAGAGGGAGCACAGCCTTACAAAGGGATGTATGTGCAAATGCCAAAACCAGAAACATTGCCTGTCTTTAGGCAGGAGCTCCTGCTGAATCCCAGCTCTCTGCACAGCCCCATGCAGATTGTGTGACTGCTTTATGCTTCAGCCTGATGTAAAGCTGCCCTTTGCTGCCACCTGGGCTGCAGAGCATAGCAAGGGCTGACCTCAGACTGCTCTGCTGTGTGCAGCACATGATTTGCAGACAGGAGTAGCCACAGAGCAAGACAAGCAGGATTTTGTCTCCAAGCAGTGTGCAGAGTCCTGCCCAAACCATCCTGTGATCTCTTATCTGCCTGTTCCAACAGGTAGCACCTGAAGAGGCAGGAGGGAGAGGTCGTTTCAAAGATTTTTCTTGCACAGAGGATTGGAGACTTTTTATTTGGGTCCTCCAGGGTCCTGTGATGATTCTCTTCATCCAGCAATTACACATTTGTGGGCCATCAGACAAGTGGCCTGGGGCCATTTTTGTTCTTCTCAGTATGCTTAGCAAACTGTATGAGTGAGAAAGCCAAAAGCCTGTCCTCCTTACCTCCCAAAATAGTGCATGTGACAGATGCTCTGTAGTGCTCTTTACACCAAGGTTGCCCTTGGCCTAGCATGTGTTAACCCAGCTGACCACAAAGGCCTCATGAAGTTGGACCTTGCAAAGGCCAGAGGGTGGCCCATGCTGGGTCATTGATTTGGTGGCCTTCAGCATAACTTCTGTGCTGGGGTTCTCAGGGGTCAGTGGAGAGTGCTTGTGGTTGGAGAGTGGGTTTCTCCTGCCAGCAACAGCTTGCTCTATGCCTGCAGTTCATTTCGTGGAGCTCCAGGTGACTGAAAGATGAGTGCATCACACATTCTTGTTGAATGGGTCCACACTGACCTTTTCACCAGGGTGGCTGTAAGGAGGTGAGCATGCCAGGGTGGGTTTTCTGCAGCTGCACCAAAGCTTGTGCCAGCACAGGAGGCTGGTGAAGATGCTGTGGCAGGAGAACTGCTCACTTCATCACTTCAGAGGACCTGTGGAAACTGGGCTAGACATGGCTGGAGTCCAGCCCAGGGGCACCCTGACCTACTACTGCCTGCCACAGTCAGCAAGCAGTGTACCTTCTGGGGCTGCTTTCTCCCCCTGTGGACATGGGGCAGAAGGGCTGGGCAGCTAAAGAGGCTGCTTCTCTGTGGACCCTGGGAGCCACCAGGCAGGCATACAGGACCTTATTCTTGGTCCCCCTCATCCAGGGGCATTCCCAGCCCAAAGGAGCTCCCCTCTGCACACAGCCTGGCCCGGGGAGGGGCAGCTACACCTGAATTCCCAGGACAGTGCCCTGGTCTCTGGCATTTAGTGAGCTCAGAGCACAGCCCCAAGAGGAAGGAGTGTCCGTGGCAGGCTGGGTGGGCTGGAGCTTGGATGCTGGCTGTCTCACAGGCTTTTGGGTGGCAAATCTCCCCAGGCTCCAGGCTTCCTTGGCAGTCCAGCATGGCCCTATCCATTCACAGCACCTTGCCTTTCGTTTGCAGCCTTCAGATGACGAGAACAGCGACAACAGCAACGAGTGTGTGGTTTGCCTGTCTGACCTCCGTGACACCCTGATTCTGCCCTGCAGACACCTCTGCCTCTGCAATTCCTGTGCCGACACCCTGCGCTACCAGGCCAACAACTGCCCCATCTGCAGGCTGCGTGAGTCTGTGCCCAGCAACCAGGGCATCTTCTCCTTCAGGGGCTCCTGCTCAGCCAGTACAGGCTGTGGGAGGCAGCATGTTCTACACACACCACCCCAGGCTCAGCATCAAACACACTGCTGCTCCCACTGGCATCTGGAGGTTCCTGGCATCTAAACTTACTGTCCTTGAACAGGAAAGGAGGAGCACATGGGAGAATGGCCCTTTGTCCATGCTTCCTTGGGTAGTTGCCCTCTCTCAGGGATGGATCTGAAAGTGCAGGTGCCCTGAGCCGTGCTGTGTTGGCAGTTCTTGTGTTTTGGTGAAGATGATGGAAAATCCCCCAAAGGAGGGGACACAGAGGTGTTACCCTGAGAGTATCTGTCTGAGACAGCAGCCAGCCCCACCAGAGGGCTGTCCAAGTACTTTGCATGATTATTTTTCCCCTTCCACAACCTTCCTTTGGCTTCACCAGGAAGGCAGAGATGAGGTAATGATCAGTTTGGAGTCGTGTATTTTGCCAGGAGAGTTAGGGGGATCTGCTTAACCTTTGCATTTCCCAAAAGAAGGGAAGATTGAAATAGTCATTCTGGCACCAGGCAGCACTCGTTGCATTCCAGAGGACCAGGAGGCTCTTGAGACAAGAGCCTGGACACACAGCTCCTGTGTTTTCCTCTGTGCTTGGTCACTGAGGCATTTGATTGTTTCTAACTGATACTTCTCAGGAAGAGAAAAAAAGAGCCTAAGAGAGACATTTGGCCTGAGATATTAAGTCTAAACAGTTCAAACCTGGCAAAGACAGAGCAACTAAAGGCAAGATCTTATCAAAGGAGGGGCCAGACAGCCTTGACTATGAGTAGCACAACACAGAACACAGGAACAGCCTTATCTCATCTGCATTCTGTTTGTTTGGAAAGTGTCCCCCACATCCAACTTCCTGGGAATCTGCTTCTGGGGAGTGCAGAGGCAGCAAGGACAGATTTGCACCTCTGTCCTCTCTGGGCTGGTCTGGGCCGGTCTTGCAAGCAGGTGGGAGCAGCAGGAGCTAGGGGAATGGCTGGGCTTTTCCTTCAGCATGAGCAAGTTCTTACAGCTGCATCAGAACAGATGTCTGGCTCATTCACAGGCACCCTTGGCACAGAGGAACCAATGATATTAAAGATTTGCAGATAAAAAGTGGGACTGTGGGTAGGGAGTGGAGATCAAAGCTATTGTGGTGGGAGGACCAAGGGATGGCTATGCTGGAGACAGCAGCGTACCCACTCACCCTCCAGCTGCATTTGCAGCTATTGCAGAGCCTGTCACCACCATAGCACTGGTGGTGTATAGCAGGAGCTATGCTTCCAGTGCCAACTGGACCTGAGGACTGAGCCTTGTGGGGTCTGAATGATCCCAAAGTGGTTTTAGGTGATTTCCTCCCCCAATCCTGTAGCTTGCATTACACTGTCCAAGACCAAGGTCATGATTTGCTTACTGTGTTGCACAGAATCAGGCCTGAAGCACCTCTGCACGTGACTGTAGTGGGACAGCCAGTGCCTGCTCTCTGCAAGGACTGCATGTACCCAGACCAGCAGATCTCTTTCCTCTCTAGATCAACTGACTAGAAGCCACAGCACTTGGCTTTGGTGTGCTCCCTGGCCCTGCTACCCATGGGCATGGGGAGCTCCCCTGTGTTGACAGTGTGTTTGCAGTAAGCCAAGGCGCTCTGGCGTGCACCTGGCACGACCTGATCCTGCTTGGCCATGCGGTCACCTGCCTGCTGTTCTCTCCTAGCCTTCCGTGCCCTGCTGCAGATCCGGGCTGTGAGGAAGAAGCCAGGGGCTCTGTCGCCAGTATCCTTCAGCCCTGTCTTGGCACAGAGCGTGGACCACGACGAGCACTCCGTAAGTACCCCACGGCCGTGCCTGCCAGGCCTGGCTGCTGCTCTCGGCCTGAGTGGGCAGCTCCTGTGTACACAAGTTGCTTGGCCCCGTGCCTGCTGTCCCTGGGACCTCAGGAGGGGCGCTCAGGCCTTGGAGTGAGGTCTTCCTGAGCAGGCAACAGGTGAGCCTCTCTTGTCAGCCCTGCTAGACAGCCAGGATCTCTCCTCTCATGGATTAGTAATATGGCTGGTTCTAGCCAAGTGCCTTCCTCTCATTTGGAGGAAACACATCCACAGAAACCTCAGTATGAGAAGGTTTCTTGGGACCTGTAGCACACTCTGGACATGACAGGGGGAAGCTGGGAGATTGTGAAGAGCTCAGTCTGACTTACACACACATCTGTGTGGCAGCATGCTCTGATGAAATGCCCTTTGTGTGGTAGCTGGCAGGCCTCTTAGTGCCAGCCTCCCTGAGCGATGGGGGTCCTGGCATGCAGCTGATGGAGCATGGGATGAAAGGTGTGGTGTTGGTGGCCTCAGGGCCTGATCTCATGTCCCCGTTCTGGTGAGGGCAGCAGCTCATAGACTAACCACTGCTGTTGCACAGCTGGCTCTGGTGAGACATACAAGATCAGAGTGAGGAGAAGATCTGCATCTTGATCGTCTGTAGGGTTTCATGGGAACAGAAAGGTACTGTCACAGAAAAAGCCTGGGTTTATCCATCTGCCTTCAGCTGGGGCTAAGAAATAGGATGGGGGAGAAACCCTGTAGGCTGTTGTGAAGCAGAGCATGGTGTGTAGAGGAAGCAGGTGCTGTCACCTGGAGCAAGGTGAGGACGTGCTGTGTGTCTGTCTGTGTCACTAACTTCAAGAAACAACTTCTTTAAAACCTGGTTTTCTCTTGACAGTGTTCCTTTAAAGTCCTTAAAGTCAGCACTGTCTCCCTGCCCAGCAGGAAACCTAGAAGGGAAACAGTAAGTGGATCTGATTGTGTTTGGCTCCCCTGGCAGTTCTTTGTCAGCAGTGTCGCTAGCACATGGGAGTGTCCCACACTGAAGGCTTTGCTAACACTCTGGTTTGAGCTGTGCCCCGCACAGGCCGCGGCACTCCACCTGTCACCTCCATGGCAGCGGTGAGACCCTCACACCCTGCACAGGCACTCACTAACCTCCCTGGTTTGCCTGCAAAGGAATAAACAAGATGGAAGCAGCTTGCCACAGAGGTCTCCTGCTGACACTCCAGGTCTGTCCTCAGGTCCTGAGCCTGGCTGCTTAATAGTTCCTGGCCAAGATGTTTCCGTAGCTTTGTAGGTCTGTGGGCAAGCTGCTGTCCCCTTGGCTCACCCAAAAGCTTCCTTGCATTTGTCTCATCCCTTTGGCAGTTTGCTGTGGGCACATCTTGCTGTGGTTTCCACCTTGGTGCTAGGATGTGGAGGGGGACAAACAGGCACTGCTGGACCAGGTCTTGCATTCAGGGGCACTGGCTGCAGAGGTTTGGTTTTGCAGAAACAGGAAGGATGGAGCTTGTTTCACTGGGGACTCTCTGAGCTGGTGTGAGTGTGTAACTGGAATGCCGTGCTGGGGCCAGCATGAATGGAATTGTAGGGGACCAGGAGGCAGGAAGGGGAAAGGTGAGGGAGATCCCCAGGCCAGCAAGGGTCTCTTTGTGTATTCCCATCAAATGCAGCTACATAAATCAGTGGTATTGGGGGGCTGCTGTTATCTTTTGCTGAAGCAGGCCTGGATGCTCAGCCTTGCAAGGGAGGTGGCTTGGTCTGCTTGAGCCTGGAGAACACCTGAGGCTGGGTTTGGGTGATGAGGCTGTTGAAAGCTTGTCATGACCCTGGCTGTCTGCAGGCCTCCTACAGCAACTAGCAGTACTGCTGCTGGAGTGGGGGCTCTGTGGGTAGGGTAATGTCCCAGGAGAGAGTAGAGACTCCTAGGATTGTGTGAAAGCTCACCAAGCTGCAGTGAGGGTATTGTAGCCATTGACTGAGAAATCCTCCTCCAGCCTCTAAGCTGAGCCATAGATCCTGAGCTCTCACCACAGCAAACCAAAGGGAGCAGCCTTGCTTTATGCAGCCAGGAGAAAATGTCCCAGACACTACCCAGAGGGATCTGTCTCCCTGACTTTTCTGTCCACAAACAAGCACCTCCAAGATGCTGTCTGGAAATATGCTGCTTTTGTGGAGGTGGCTTTTGGCCCCACCACCTACAGGTGGCAGCAGCTGTGCAACGATTCCTCTTCATCTGACTTGGTTATCTTGCAGTCACCAGTTGTGGTCTTCAGAGAAAGCCCATAACCATCACAGGACCAATACACAGGGGATGTGTGTTGATGCTTGACCCCAGGTGCCACTCCTCCTTTCCTTCCCATCAGGTCTGGCTCCTTTTGGGACCACAAGTGAGTCGGTTCAGCAATCAGCTCACACCAAGTCAATGGCTGTGTTATGACAAGTTGCTGGGCAGGCTCATCTGTAGCTGTGTGATGAAGAGATCAGGCACAGAGAAGCTACAGGAGTTCATGGCCAGGCTTAGCAGCAACACACCACTTTAGGCACAACACAGAGCCACCTCCCTGAGGATACAGGGCTGAACAGCTCAATTTAGTGTAAGTGTGGACTGCTGCAGTCATGTCTCTTTGCAGTGGGCTGGGCTGAGCTGCCTATGGCCTGCTGGGATGCAGCACAAACCCCATTTGTCTCTTGGGTCCACAAGATCTTTATAATCAAGAGGGGTTTTGGAGTTAAACCAGTGTTGATTTAATGGTTTTGCAAAGCTCCCTTGGACTGCCAGCTTAATGAGTTTTGCCCTCCTCCCTGTTTGGGGTCAGTGGTTCTGTGATCTCTTTCCTACCTTTTAGCAGAGGTGACTGTGCAGGGAGACGATGCTAGCAGCTGAGAGGACTAAGACTGTGGAAGAAGTGGAAGTGGTCTGGGCTCCAAAGAAAGCTCTCAGCTAGTACACACATGCTCCCTTCCTTTGACTCTTTCTTAGTGCTGCTGTGAAACAGCTGCATGTAATAGGGCTGGAAGCATAAATGGAATGTTTATTGAGCTGGAAGGGTCTCTGAACTGTTGGGGGAAATTCTGGATGAAAAAAGTCCACCTGTATTTCACAGCAGCTTTGTTAGGAATCTGCTTTTTCACCATCCTTGTCCAGCTGTTGAAAATATGGCAGAGGGGGTGTCCAGCCATGCTCTGGCTTTATGAGATGCCCAGGCCCTCCAGCATTGCTCCAGAAACTTTCCTGGAGCAGCAGCAGCATCACAACCCAAAGGGGAGCTTGTGGCTGTTGCAGGGGAAGGAGGCTGAGGCTCTCTGGAGAGATGGCTGTGGGGATGGGGTGCCTGGGAGCACATGGTGGGAGGTGTAGGGCTGGACTGCACTGGGGAGCAGGACATTCTCTATCTAAGGGGGCTTCCAGCCTGGCAAGGGTTTCTTAACGGTGCCCCTCTCTCTCTCACCTGCAGAGCTCTGATAACATCCCTCCAGGCTACGAGCCCATTTCCTTGCTGGAAGCGCTGAACGGCCTCCGCTCTGTTTCCCCCTCCATCCCCTCAGCTCCTCTGTATGAGGAAATCAGCTACTCTGGAGTGGTGGATGGGATGCCACCGCCGGGCCGACCCCTCATTGGGATGGACAGAGCTGTGGAGAGCAGCCACCAAAAGGGCAAGCGGAGCAAGTCTCCAGATAGGTCAGCATGGGGATGGAGGGGTCCACTCCTCTGGAAAGCCCTGGGGCTTGTGGCCACGTGCACTGGGACCAGGAGAGGGCTCTGGCTGCTCCCAGCACTGGTAGCATTGCTAACCCAGAACATTAGGAGGCCAGAAGGTACTTGTGCCACTGAGAGAGCTGGGACATCACCCATGTATTCAGCCTGAGGTGACCAACTTATGTCTCCTAAGGGCTGGCTTTGTCACCAAAAGAAAGAGGATTTTTATCAAGGAGAATTGAGTCCAGACTTTGGAGGGAAACATCTCATTTCCAAAGCAGTTAGTCCCTTGATTTGCATTAGACATTCAAACTTTGTTGGGCTTCTGCTTTCCATGGAGCAAAAGAATGCTCGAATTTCAGAGCACAAAATGCTGAAGGAGATTCTTTAGTTGTTATCTCAAGCCTCCTCTAGTGGCCTTGTTGATGGGGGATGTAGGTGTGGAGCAGGCAGCCCACTGCAGGTGTACTTCATGTGTCCCTTGCAGGGCCATACAGACTGGGTCCAATGGGGTTTGTTCCTGGCACTTCTCACTGTGCTCCACTCCAAATTTCCTCCTTGGAAGGGAGCTCTGAAGGTGTGAGAAGCAGCTTGGGACCTGCTCCTCTTGCTTTCCATGAAAGACAGATTTGCCTGAGTTGTGTGACTGTGCTGGAGCTCTGTGACACTGGGCTCTGCCCCAGCAATGCTGCTGCTCTTCTCCTCGGAGCTGGTACTGGAGGGCCCTGGGGACTTTAGCTCAATAGTTTGGTCTCCTGCTCACGTACATTGGCTTATGCTGCTGGTGGAGGGACCTGGCAGGGGTGGTGACAACTTAAGCTGCTGACAACAAATCTGCCAGTGCCTGTGGTGCTGGCAGTGCTGTGGCTGCTTGCAAATTGAGTTTCTCTTGCTGCAGCACACTACGGTCTCCCTCGTCCCCAATCCATGAGGAGGATGAAGAGAAGCTCTCCGAGGACTCTGACTCACCACCAGCACTGAGTGGTGGTGAGCTGGTCCTGAGAGAAACCAGCCCTCCAGAAGTAAGTCTGCTCTGCTGGGGAGCTGCTCTGAGCCAGAGCTCTTCTGGGGTTGCTGCTTCTGGAACATGGGAGGTGCCTCATGAAGGGCCATCAGCTTCTGCAGTGACAGGCTAAAGATAATCTTACCACGAGTACCGTAGAGCCAGCAGTCTTGGATGCCTTTATTTACCCATAGGGAAGGACATTGCTGCTGCCTGTACCCTCACACATCTTTGGGAGCTGGGAGAGTTGGAAAGCCCCTTGGCTGCAGCCATGTCAGAGCTGACCTTCCCTCAGTTTCCTGGAGGGGCCCAGCAGTGTCTGAGGTGGAAGCGGGGCCCTGCTGGGCTTTCCACACCCACTTCTCTTGCCTGTAAGCCCCATCCATCCTGGCCTCTGGTGGGTGGCGTCTTGGTCCTTCTGGGAAACAAGTCCTGGCCCCAAGCACAGCTCTGTGGAGACCCACCAGAGCAGGAGACAACCACAGTGATGGCCTCCAGTTTGCAGAAGTAACCTGTGCCTTTTCCTCTTCACAGAGTGTGGCAGGGGAGGAGACCGAGGAGGCCTCGTCCTTGCAGGGTGAGTGTGCGCTCGGCCCTGGGGGCAGCCAGAACTCATCGTGGTGTGCAGCTCTGCTGTGCTGGGGTAGGGACAGCTGGAGAGTGGACATTTGTTCAGAAATATCCAGCCCTTGAAATTTCATCTCCTAGCTGCTGTGCTTCACCAGGTCTCTGGTACTTCCCCAGTCTATCCTGGAAAAAGTCAGCAGAGCTCCCTGGTTTGTTTCTGAGCATCTCTCACTGCTGTGAGCTCTGCACAAGCAGAATGTCCATGCTGTGGGCTATCTCCTCACACAGCTGAGGGAGGAGATGGCTGCCTGCCCCATTGTGGTCCTGGTGAGACCATGGCTCCAGTACCAGCTATGCAAGATATACCCCATATCTTTGGGATGGGTCTCTGGTCCACAGTCAGCATCCAGAAGGCACAAGGGCAGGGTGGGAGGGAAGTGCTGGATGCATTTTAGGGCTTGAGCAGGGATGTGAACAGAGCTGGCCCTTTGCCACTGTGACTTGGGCCAGTCTGCCGGACTCTGCTGAGACCTCTGTGAGGGGGGCAGGGAGCTTCCTCAAGTGGAAGATCTCAACTCATCCTCCTGGCCAAGTGCTTTGCAGAGCTGGGCTGGTTCTGAAGGGCTGTGCTCTTGGCTGGTTCTAGGTAGCCGCCCTCCCTCAGTTGAAGATGTCCTGCAGGATGCCAGCTGCAGTGAGCACAGGAGCCTGACGCAGTCGGAGAGCGACCCTCCGGTAGACGTCTACCTGCCAGGTAATGGCTGTGCTGTTGGGGTTGGACCTTCTGCGCTCTGGGGTCTGGTTCAAGTCGCCAAGGGGCCTGGGGGTCTGTGGCTGGTGTGCCTGACCACGGGCAGCCTCCCCAGCTGGGGTGGTGGTCTGCAACCTCGGAATGGGACAGGAATGCACCTGCCCAGGGCAAGGGGGCTAGTGCAGAGGTAACTTGTCCCCCCTTCTTTCTCTTCCTCCCTCACCCTTTTGTCTCTGTCCTTCCCCTCCTTTTTCCTCTCTGGGCTATGGCTGCTCAATGGCACAGTTTATGTGATAATGACTTCCTGTGCCTGCATCAAACCATGCTCCCACATTTGGCTGAAGGAGGGGAACCACATGGGCCAGCTTCTGGAAGACCAAGCTGGTGTGGGGGGCAGTGGGCACCCCTCTGCTGTGGGGTGGTGTGGCAGTGGGGCCGTGTTTTGCTGGCCTCACCCCAACTGTTGTTGTTGCAGCCTGTTTTCTTCTGCAGAGCGGCAGTCTGTTCTGAGTACCTCTCTAATGTCTCCTTCCCTCTCTGTCTGCCTTCCTCCCTCCTGTCTTGGGCAGCACTGGGTCCCGATTCCTGCTCTATTGGTATAGAGGAGTAAGCTGGTACGTCTTCTCGTTCTTCTTACACATTGCTGTTGTGTGGGGCAGCAGGAGCCCTCCTGGGACAGCTGGCAGCTGGGCAAGAGCGGGGATGGGGCTGATCTGGGCCATTGGGGCAGGGAAGGAGGGAGCAGCAAACCAACCAGCCTGTGCTGCTGGCCCTGTCTTGGCTCTGTTTCCATTCCTGGCACCGGCTGTTCCCCAGTCCCAGGACCCCAGTCTTCCCCCTGTCTTTGGCTAGGCTCCTGGGTGAGAACTCTGCTGCCTAATGGGCACTATGAATATCTGTTGGCTTCTCCCAGACTGGTGGCAGATAGTGTGTCCCCTTAGTGTCCCACGTCTCACCCCTGTGCGCTTAGCAGGGGCAGAGGGGATTGAGCTGGTGGGTTCCAGCCCTGTCTCCTGTGGTCAGTGCAGGGTAGGATGGGGTGGGGGTGATGGTCTCCTTGGTCCACACTGCCCTTTCCTCGGGGTCAAGCACCCTGCTTGGGTACTGGCATTATTGGGACTGAACTCCCCTTCTCCTCACTCAGGCTCATCCGACTTCACCAAGATGCTCCCCGGCCGCGGCACTGGCAGCCCTACGCAGCCCCTTCTCTTCAAGCAGACACGTCTTCACCTGGAGGACGAGCATAGCCTCTTGTGAGCGGGGCTGGAACACCCCTGCCCCAGCCGCTGGACCCCAGACCCCACGCACAACCTCTTCCCCCCTTCCCCGGCGGGGCTGGCCCGAGCTCACCACCCTGGTTGCAGCGTGTCCCACCAGCAGGGTCGGCGTGTCCCACCAGCACGCCATCGGCACAGCCCAGTGATTTTTTAAAAGACGTGCATGCTTCCTGGCGGTGGGTGGGGGCCGGCGTCGTGTTTTCACTTGGGGGGTGTGGCGGGGGGGGATTTTGGGGTTAAAATCGGCAGATGAAGGACACTACCGTTGTATATTTTGTACACACCAAGCACAGCCCTTTGCTGTCACTGCCCCTGTACATAGCTGCGGCCCTCCCTGCCTGCCCTGGGTGCTGGGGTGAGCCTTGCCGGGGCGCGGGCCTCCGCCGAGTTGGGGTAAGGCTGGGGGTCAGCCTCGGCCCACCCTGAACGGGCCCGGGCTGAGCCCCACGCCTCCCTCCCCTCTACGCGGAGCCCGGCGCTGCCCACGCCGTGTGCCTTGTTCTGCTTCTGCGGCGGGTCCTGGGGCGAGCCCCTCTCTCTTCCCTCTCTATGTTTGTAGGAATAAACCCGTGGAGCAGTCACGCGAGTCCTTGATTGGGGAGGGAGGAACGGGAAGAACCGGGGCTCGGGCAAGGGGCGGGGCCTATGCAGGGAGCCGTGTGCCGAGCGAGCCGGGGGCGGGGCCGGCTCTCCCTCTCTCGTCCGCCTTTCCAGGCGCGCACGTCGTGGCGGCCGCCCCTCAGCTTTGATCTCATTGGTGGCACTCGCCGCCAGCCCCTCGCGCGGCTCTTGCCTAATATGGCGAGCGACGCGGGCAGCACCGTTCGCTCCCATTGGCTGCCCGCCGCCATCGGCCGCCCTGCAGAGGGAGGACGCGGGGATTGGCGAGAGCCACCGAGCCCCCATTGGCTCCGCGGCGGCCGTCTTGTTGCCACTGGCTCTAGCGACGATTGGTCCCGCCCTTCGCAGCCGTCGCCGCCGCGCGTGCGCAGAGCGGGCTCACGGAGCGGGCGGCGAGACGATGGCGGCCATGGGGACGATGGCGGTCATGGGGGCCCTACCGGCGGGCGCGTTGCCGCCGCTGCCTACGCTGGGGGTGCCGGGCGTGCCCGAGCTGAAGCCGCTCACGCGGTACGAGGCGATGAGGCTGGGACCAGGCTGGAGCCACTCTTGTCACGCTATGCTATACGCGCCCAATCCGGGCATGCTCTTCGGCCGCATCCCGCTGCGCTACGCCGTGCTGGTGAGGGGGCGGGCGGGGGGGGAACCACTGGGGGCGGGCGGTGGGGCACCGGGACCGACAACAGAACAGGGAACAGCCAGGGATGGGACTGTGGGGCGGGGCGGGCGGGCCTTCGGGCTGGGTCGGGCCGCGGGATCTGTGGGAGGCGGGCTGCGGGCAGGCGGGTGGTCCCGGGCGGGTGGCGCGGTGGTTCTGGCTGCTCGGTAGTTGCTGTGCAGAGTAATTGATGCTATCGTCAAGCTTGACCGCGGCAGCGGCGGGCCCGAGCCCGGGGCAAAGGCCCCGGGACCCCCGGATGTGCGCCGGGGCGGACACGCCTCGGCGTCTCGGCCCAGGGCCGCGGCGAGCTCTCGGAGATGATGTCGGTGAATGGTTCTGGATGCGCTGGAGATGGTAGGGCCGCGCTGGAGCGGCCTGGAGGCTTTCCCGCTCTCCTCCGCCACTGCGGAGGCCTCCGTGGCGCCGGGCTCGGGCGCCCGCGCCTCCCCCCTCCCCTCGCCGGGGGGCTCCGCGGTGCCCCATTAACACCATGCGCCTCTATTGCAGATGCAGATGCGATTTGACGGACTACTGGGCTTTCCCGGGGGGTTCGTGGATCGCCGTTACTGGTCCCTGGAGGACGGTCTGAATCGGGTGCTGGGCTTGGGTTTGGGCTGTGTGCGCCTGACGGAAGCTGACTATCTGTGCTCGCACCTGACAGAGGGGCCACATCGCGTGGTGGCACACTTCTACGCCAGGCAGCTGACCCTGGAGGAGCTGCATACCATCGAGATCAGCGCGGTGCATTCCCGAGACCACGGGCTGGAGGTGGGACATCCAGGGAGGGGGTGTGTAGAGCTCTGTCCGTTAGGCCCAGGGAAGATGACGCTTCCCTGCTTAGGTGTCTGCTGGGCTGCTGCAGCCCAGCGGGGGAATGCACCGCATGTAGAGCTACCACCGGCGAGTGCCCTGCACCGCTGTGTAGCGCCGGCGTTAGGAGCTCTGCCTGCTGGCTGGGGTCGTGTCTCAGGCTCCAGAGCATAGCGAGCTCAAGCTCAGGCCTTTCCTGGTGACTGCCTGTGTAGGGAGGAGCCCCACTGACCTGGTCAGCCTCACGGTGTGGGTGAGAGCTGTTTCACATCTGGGGGGCATCTCCCCCAACTCTAGGCTGGGCAACCTGGACCGGAATCGCGACCCTTGGTGTGGTGATGTGATGCTTTAACCCGAGTTTTCCCCAGCTTGCACGGAGGCAGGGCGGGAGGAGGCAGCCTTCCTCCTGGGTAGCTGAGTCCGGCTGACGCCCCAGGGTGAAGCGTGAGAACGAGGGTCTCCCCGGGCGCCCACCGGGCGCTCGGCAGGTTCCAGCACCTGTGCAAACAGAGGACATTTGGCCCTGGGTTGTGGTGTTGCTGAGGGGCACATAGGGCAGGGTGTGTGTGTGTGGGGGAAGTGGGCTCCCTGTAGTGGCCTGGGGCAGTGGGATCCCCTCAAAGGGGCAGGAGGGGGAATGGAGCTAGGGCTGGACTGGGCTGGGCTGGGCAGGGAGAGCAAGGGCCTGGTGAGCTTTGGGAGGGGCAGCGCAGGGGCTTCAGCCGGGCTGAGGGCAGGCAGGCCAGGGCAGGAGGCCAGGGCAGGGCTTGGTGTGGGAGGGAGGGGCAGGATCTGGCAGGATGGGACTGGGCTGTGGGCTGGAGGGGTGCTGGGGTAAGGGTGTGGGGGCAGAGGGCGGTGGCAGGGGGGCCAGTGCCGCTGTGTCCTGTGCTAAGCTGTACTCTATGCCATTGCAGGTGATGGGCATGGTCCGTGTCCCCCTCTACACCCAGAAAGATCGCATGGGTGGGCTGCCCAACTTCCTGGCTAATTCCTTTGTCGGAACCGCCAAATTCCAGCTGCTCTTTGCCCTGAAGATCTTGAACATGGTGCCGGAGGAGAAGCTGGCCGAGGCGGTGGCTGCCACGCAGAAGCCGAAGAAGCCGGCCATAGATCACGCAGCCGGGGGATGGGAAACCCGGCCGCAGCTAGGCACGGCAACGAGCTGGCGGCAGCCGCTAAAACGGGCGACGAGTTGGCAGATAGGGCAGAGAACCAGGCGGCCATGCAGGCGGCAGAGCAGGCAGCGGTCGGGCTGGAGAGCGGGGCCATGGCGGAGCAGCTGGCGGCCGAGGCGGCGGAGCAGCAGGCGGGGCTGGGGGCAAACGCGGTGGCAGAGCAAGTGGTGGCCGAGGCGATGGAGTGACGCCGCTGCCTTCGCACTTAAGTGGGTGAGACTTAGAGACTTTCTTCTACCTTTCCGACCCGTGGCTGGCTGCAGTTGCTGCCCACGCGCTCTCACTGCCCAGCCGGGGGCGCGGGTTTGGAGCAGGGGAAAGTGATGTATTTTTATGGCCATTAAACTCTAGCGAGCTTCCCAGATCCACCCGCACAGCCCCTGCAGAGAGTTCATTGTGCTTACGTCCAGGCGCCCAGGCCTTAGAGTTACCTTTTGATTTCAGGGATGCGCCGCTGCCGCCAGGTCCCCGGTTCTCATTTTTAAGGAGCAAAATGTCTCTCTTTTTGTTTTGGGTTTTTGTTGTTGTTTTAACCTCCCCGCGGCGACTTGGATGCGGCTGTACCTGTAGTGACACGGCTGAGGGACGGGGCTGCCGGCTGGGCACCTCTGCCGGCGGCGGCCAGCGCAGCGGGGCTCCCGCTCTGGGTGTGCCGTGAACTCCCTCCGGGGTGTTGGGGAGAGCCTGTGTGGGTTTCTACCTGGAGATCTGTGGGAGCAGGAAGGTGGAATAAATGGCTTTGCTGACCGCTCTGCAGTTGGGCTTGTTTGTGACCGCTGGCACAGAGCCTGCGGTGACCCAGAGCTTTCTGGGGTGGCAGCAGCTGGGGGTCAGTTCTCTTTTTGCCCTTTGCCCTATTACTTGTAGGACTGTGAGAAGCTGGAGGGAAAGGATAGGGCCCAGAGCTGCTGCTGGCAGCCCATTTTGGCTGGGGGTAGCCGGGGCAGAGGAGGCTGTCTCAGAGGGCAGCAGCACCATAAGCTGTGTTAAGCTTTGCTGGTGAGTTACTCTAGGACAGCTCCTGCACCCAGAGGCATCAGGCAGGGCTCTGGGGAGAAGCTGTCTGCACTGCTGTGGGTGCCAGAGCACCTCCTGGGTGCTGGCTGTGTGTAATGGTTTCTCCTGGCTGTGGAGCCCCACTGGAGCCTGCACAGCTGCAGCTTCTCAAAGCCCAGGTCTCTGCCGGGGGAAACATTTCAGCTGAGCATCAGTAAAATCATCCTCCCTCAGGAGCCCTGCTGGAACAAGGTAGATTCTGTGTTGGAAGAAGAGCTCCCCAGTCTCTAGCCTTACCCTGTCCCTCCCTCTGCCCTGCTCAAAGGTGCTTGCAGCGAGGGCCACCCCCTAGCCTTGGTGCAGGGGGCCTACGATCACTCCACCTCGCAGAGCAGCAGAGCGGAAGGTCAGGTGAAGGTGCTGGGTGCAAGCTGCTGCGCAGTGACAACTCAGAAAACAGGTTTGGTTTAATTGAAGACATTTAGAAACAGGCTGATGGCAGCAGCACAAGGCTCTTCCATAAATAACAGGCTGGGAGGTGGAGCCACCTCAGAAGCCAGGGCGGCAGGACAGCCCAGTCATAGCTGTCCTCATGCTCAAGTACTGCAGCTGTGGAGTTTGGTTGTATAAGGGCCAGGATGGAATGTGGAGGGAACATCAGTCCCAGGCAATCAAGAGAGCAAGAGGGATTTGTTCTGGTCCAGGGAAAGCAGGTGCTGAGGAGATCTAAGGGCTGGAGGTGGTGAAACTTGAATCAACCAACAGGCATTAAAATGAGAATTGGATAAGCAAAGAAAACCCCAAACCCAAAAAGTGAGTCTGCTGAGTCTGGAGTGGTGATTCAGGTCTCCCCTGGGGAAGAGCTGGGGCTAGAAGAGGGTCACAGTGGTCCTATCCTACCCTCCTTGCTCATGAGGGCCAGCTAAGCTGTGAGAGGTACAGTGGGGACAGCCAGTGCCTCCCCACCAGTGCCTTAGCAGGCAGCCATGGGTTTGCAGTGGGCAGAGCTGAGGGGCAGAGAAGCACACAAGGGCGGTGGCAGTCAGAGCCTGGCCAAAGGCCCCAGCTGGCTGCACAGCACAGGAAGGGGATGCAGAGGGAGCCCCCAGGCTGCAGAGCCATGAGGGCCTCAGCAGCCTTGCCCTGCTCTTGTGCAGGCAGCTCCACCACATCCCTACAGAGAGGACTTGGTGGCAGCAGGCTGCACACTCACCAGGCTACCCCAGTGCCCTGCCCCCAGCCCTGGGCACAGGTAAAACCCTGAGGGGCACCTCAAGCCCAGGCTGCAAGCATCAGCCCCAGCTCAGCCTGCTGCTCCCTGCCCCGTCACACAGCCTCTGCCACCAAGCTGTGTCCCCTGAGCCTTACCTAGCCTGCTGCACGCAGGGCAGTGGCCACCTCACACACAGCTGACTGCACAGGGCTGCTGCTGGTGCTGCCACCCTGCAGAGGAACCGCTGGAGCACTCTGCTCCAACAGCCTCAGAGCAAGGCTCACACCAAGGACAGCCTCAGCTTCTTGTGGCTTTGCATGTCTCCAAGGAGAGACTCCATCAGCTCCAAGCTTGACTGTCCTCATGGAAACCCCTTTATACCTTGTGGCAGTTAGGGAGCTAGATAGAGCCCTTGGAGCCCTGGAAGAGGGATCAGCAGCTCCCCACAGAACAGCCTTCTGCTGCTCCACACCATGTCCTCTGCAAGCCCCTGGGGCTGGAGCAATCTGCTGCAGCAGTGGGGGCTGTGGAGATGCTGTGCTCACTGGGGCTTTCCGTGCCAGGGCACACAGTGCCAGCCCTGCACAGGCAGAGGGAGCCTAGTCCCAGGCACCCTCCTGGGGAGCCAGCCTGGTACCACAGCAGACTCACCTCTTGCACCCTGTATTAATTATCTCCCATCTCAGGGCTGACAGACACTGACCCACTATGCAGTCAGCCAGGCTGCACAATCTTGACAGACTTCTCCTTCCCTCCTGAGCCTTGGCCCTAGCTGCTTTGTGTCTCATGGCTGGGTCTTGCCTGTGCCTGCTGCCAGGGCTGGCACTGCCCATGCACACAGGCCCTGCACCAGGCCTGGCTCAGGCCTCTGCTCACATCCAGGCTCCAACTGGTGAGGGGAACGAGGAACACAGAGCTGGGCAGGAGAGCCTCAGCCAAGGAAGGGGATGGTGGCAGGGTACAGGAACTGCTGCACTTCTTTCATGGGCCTGTCTGGGGGACTGCACTCTGAAAGCAAGGTGCTCACTGACCCTTCCAAGACAGAAGGCTGCAGCATGTGGGGACCTCCATCTGGAGTGGACAGGAACCACTGGTGAGCTGAGGCCCAGCCCCACACCAGTGAGCAGCTGAGAGGGCTTCTCTCCAGCAAGGAAAAGCTGCTGTGATCTGTGCATCCCCAAACCTGCAGGAGGCCAGGCCACTGGACAAGGGCTGGCAGGACGCTGCAGGGCTCTGGCAGCAGCAGGAGCTCTACACCCCCCCCAGCTTCCCTCCCCTGCTGTGTTCCAGCTTTGGACAAAGGCAGAAAGCTCTGTACAGTATAATATAGATATATATTTCACTATGAAATAGCAATTTCATTCCCTGCCTTCTACTTGATACATCCTGAATTAGATGCTTCGTTTTAGGTGATTCCAGAGGGCTTGTGGGGCTGGGTGGGTTCTCATGCGAGGCAGTTGCCCTCCCTGGAAGGTAACTGCAAGAAGCACCAGCAGCTGACTTGGCAGGACCCAGATGTGATCCTTGCTCCCCACTTCCCTGGCACCAAGGGCACGGCTGAATATTCTGCCAGGGCACTCAGGGCTCATTTGCATGCTTGGTCAGTGCACCTTCATTAACCTCATCAGCACTGCTTCCAGCAGCTGTGGGGTGGGAGCAGCAGGGGCCTCTCTCCATCACGTACACAAGTAGGAGCAAACCAGAGGCGAGGGACGTGGCAGGGACAGTGCGACATGCACACAGAGGGGTGAGGCAAAGGGCCTTCAGCCAGGGCACAGCCTGGCACCTCGCACGCCAGCCAGGCCTGCCCAGGCAGCTCGCAGGCTCCAGGCCACGGGGCTAAGTCAGGGCTGCAGCCCAGCAGGTATGGAGTCTGCCAAATCTTGGTTCAGTGTGCGGAACTAGGAGGCTCCTCCTGGGGCTGGGTCTCTGACCAAGAGCTGTCATCGCCGGGATCCGTGCGGTGCCGATGGTTCAGGAGATGGGAGGAAGAACGAACCTAAGGAAAGAAGAGGGCAGCTGCCTTGGGGTAGCCAGGTGTTACAGGTCACCTCAAGCCACTGTCCTGGAGACCTTGTTGTCAGATACATGCAATGCAGCTGGTGGCAAATGGACTGCCAGTTACTGTGCTGGGACACGGAGCTAGGGGAAGAGTGAGGACCCAGCAGCTCCGGGCCTTGGTTTAACAGAGCTGGGAAAAGGAGAGACAGCAAAGACAGGACATCTGTCAGGCTCCAGGCTCAGGTAAACAAGACCAGAGTTCAGATTCTCTTCAAATGAAACCAGTAGGAGCTTGGCCACAGGCTGAAGACCAGAGCCGAGCAATGCCTCAGACACCTTACGTAGCAGCTGGCCCAAACGGCAGAGCTGCAGCTTCAGCAGCCTGTGCTGCGGGATGCTCTCAGCTGCCCCAGGAGAGTGGCTGTGGGGCATGGCCACGGAGGCAGTGAAAGAAGCTCCTTAGGCACCCACCTTTGCTCTTTGTACATCCTGGGCTCAGTCACATGGTCCTGCTGTACTCGATGCCACTCTTGGCAGAGATGCCAGACCAGGGCAGGAGGCTGCAGAGGAGGCTCTGGGCTTGTCGGTAGATCCTCTGGGGGATGGAGCAGGGGCTCAGGCTGGCCAGCGTCGAGCCAATGTGCTGCAGGTAGTCAGTGGTCATCAGTTAAGGGCAGCAAGAGCCACACTGCAGCTTCACAACTGACCAAAGATACCCTGTGGACTGGCCCTGCCCAAAGAGATCTCAGGACACGGTGACAACCACTCTGCTCAAATCTGCTCCTGTCAATTGCCTGCTCCCTCCTGTCAAAGGCAGGGCTGCTTTGCACTGCAGAAGATGGCAGATTTGAACACTGGCTGCAGCTTAGGTGGGAAATGCTTCCTCTAAGCAGCTGCTCTCTCCCTTTGCACTGCACAGCAGGCTCCTATGGGGATGGCAACCCACCCACCTGCTTGGAGGGATCTGGGCTGACTGGCTACACTGGGAAAGATCAAGATTCTTCTCCATGATCCCGCCCCTGAGACAAACTCCCAAAGTCAGCCTGCTGAGATCCAGGCCAGGCCCAAGTCACAGGAGATCCTAGGCCACAGGAAGCAAGACCAGGGGCTTCTCTGTTGTGCTCCTGGCCAAATCCTGCACCCCACAAGCCACAGCACATCTCACACTTTGGCTGACCACCAGCACTTGCTAGCACTGGCATCAAACCTGCTCCAACCTAGGATTCAATGCACCGCCCCGCACTGCTTCCCCGAGCTGTTCCTGGGACACCTCGGGCACAAATGGGTCACTGTCACATGCCTCCAACATCACCTTCCTTCTGCCTTTGGATTAACCTGCATCTGTGCAGGCACCAGTCCCCAGACCCAGCCAGGTCATGCTTTGCTGGGTTGCTGCTGTTAAGCCAAACCAGAGTTTGGTGTCTGCCGAGTGTGCTCTGTGGCTAACCAGAGCCGGGGTAAAGGATATAAGATTGTCCAAGGCGGGTGGCCGCCGTTGATGTACAGGACATAGGTGAAGCCATCTTTGAGGACTCCTCTGATGGAATAGTAATAGGGCAGGTAGTGGTGCTGTTTAAAGTCTCTGTTTTCATAAAAGTTTATTGCTGTGTTGTTAGTGGTGAGGACGTGCAGGTAGATGGCTTTGCAGTGGTCTTGGGCAGTCGTTGATATATGGTCTTTCAAACTCTCAAGCAGGAGCGAACCTGTGGAAGGCAAGAGCAGCAGAATCACACAGTGCAGCTCACAGAGGATGTTGGACTGGACCTCTGGAGATCATGGAGTCCAACCCTCTGTCAGAGCAGGACCACGTAATGCAGTGCAGGTCGCACAGGGATGCATCCAGTCAGGTCTGGGAAATCTCCAGAGGTGACTCCACAACCTCTCTGGGGAGCCTGTTCCAGTGTTCAGTCATCCTTACAGTAAAGAAGTTCTTCCTCATGTTGAGGTGGAACTTCCTGTGCTGTAGTTTACATCCATTGCCTTGTCCTCTCACAGGGCATGAGGGAGCAGAGGCTGTCCTCTCCTTCCTGATCCCCAGCCCTCAGATATTTATAGACATTTATTAAAATCCCTCTCAGTGTTCTCCTCTCCAGCCTAAACAGCCCCAGGTCTCTCAGCCTCTCCTCACAAGGCAGTGCTCCAGTCCCTTCAGCATCCTGGTAGCCCTCTGTTGGACTCTCTCAAGTAGATCCCTGTCCCTCTCGAACTGGGGAGCCCAGAACTGGATGCAATATTCCAGGTGAGGTCTCACTAGCACAGAGTAGAGGGGAGGAGAACCTCCCTGGATCTGCTGGACACACTCCTCTTAGTGCACCCCAGGATCCCACTGGCCTTCTTGGCCACAAGGGCACATTGCTGCCCCATGGATAACTTCTTGTCCACCAGGGACACCGGCTGCCTCCTCAGGGACAGCACAAGGCTTTGCAGGTCCCAGCTGAGATCTCTTGCCCCCAGGGTCTAAGCAGCAATTGCTGCACATGCTTGAAGACCCCAGAGTCCACCAGTTCTCACAGACCCTGTGGAGGAACCTCCCAGGCTCTCATCTTGCCTGTGAGCGCAGCTTCACAACACAGATCTTATCCAGACACCAACTCCTGGTTCAGACACCACAGCCATGAGCCAGGCAGGGGAATCTGACAATAGCAGTCAAGCAGCTCTGGGCTCTGGGGGAGGTGAGTGACTCATTTTCAGTGTTATCAGTTCCATCACATTTCTCTATCTCAAAGCTATTATACACAGCCCAGTGTCAAAACAGAACTTCACAAGCAGGTTGCTGCACCGTGTCCGCTGAACTCCAATTAAAATCTAAGATCTGGTGGGATTTAGGTCTCTTCTAAGGAGGAGAGCTGAGGCAGAGTCCCATTCAACCTGGGTTTTCAGCAGAAGAAACCAGAAAAGGGCAGCGAGAATATTCCAGTGCCAAGAGACAAGACCTGAAGGTTCACCCAAACCACCACAGCGTGGCAGGAAGGACCCAGCAGAACCTGCAGAGAAACCTCTTCCCTCAGGTATGGTAACAACAGGCTAAAGAAACAGCTCAGCTAACACAAACACCCAGATGAGATTTCTGCTGCTGTTCCACACTCACCACAGCACACAGGACTTTCAGCAGCACCCACAGGAGCTCAGAGCAGAAATCACCAGCACTGACTTCACGGTGACTTGATACTTAGAATTTCTATCAGCCAAGCACAAAAAGCCACCGAGAGACATCAACAGGAGAGCAGTTTAATTCTGCTAAGAGACATTCCACTCTTCCATCTCACAGAAACCCAGCTGCCCTCTGGTTTAAGAATAGCAGAGAACTAGAAACCAAAGCCTTTTATGCCTGCCAGAGAAAAATGAGAGCTTCAGTGCTCAGAAGTATGCCTGGAGGGAAAAGCTTCCTGCATGAAAGACTTCAGCTTCAAACACAAGCAGAAGAACTCTCAGAACTCTCAGGAGAAAGGTCTCAAAGAAAAAGGTGGCAGCAGCTTTTTAGGTTATTTTGCTACAGGTACAAGCCCAAAGTCTTTGAGAGAGCACAATGACATGCTGCAGGGATGTAACAGATACAGGAAATACTGATTCTGAAAGGGGAACATTCCAGAAAGATGGAGCTGGAAAGAAAGAAAATTAATTAGGATTTGGAAACTGAAAGAAGACTCAAACCCACCACAGGTTCAGAGGAGTCCTCTTTACCACCTTTCCTGAACACTGTTCTGTGCTGGTAGCTTCTTTCTACAGAAAACTTCCCTCCAGCAGCATTTCAATATAAGTTTTAAGCACAGTGCTCTTCCTGAGGACCCTCCTGGTCATGTCCTTATGGATCCTATCAGCTTGTACCTCTCTAAACATGCCTGGGGAAGAAGAGAGGACTTGAAGAAGATGAGTTATGTCTGTATCTACTGAAGGGACTCCAGACGTGCCACGCTGGGTCATGCTGGCAAACCTGGTCTGTTTCCTTTTACAGACCACAGATCTAGATCAGGCTTGAAATGGCAGCAGAAGAGCACTTATGTGATGACAAACCCCATCCTGCTGTGACTGGAGATGAGCCCTCCTGACTGCAGCATTTCCCAGTGTGAAGGGCTGCACTCTCAGCACTTTCAGTCAGTCTGAGCAGCAGGAGTGCAAGGTTTTGGTGTGCTCAGCTGGCCCCTGGGGACAAGATGGACAAAGCCTGGTTGTGCTCTTCAGAAACACCTGCACATTGTGCTGTGCCTACACCAGTGAAAACATCTCAGTGCAGCTGCATGGACACCAAGAAGGGGATGCAAGTGCATCACCTTCCCACCTGCTCATACGAGTCACCACCAAGCGTGTTTCAAAGGGTACTATGGTGAAATGGTGGAGCTCCTTCACCCATGCCCACCACCCACACATGGCAAACACCAGCAACAGAGTTGTCACTTAGCAGCATCTTACCTATTCCATGTTTCCTGAACTCCTTCACCACTCCAAGACTTAGGATGTAAGCAACTTGAGTGTCCACAGGAAAATTGGAAGCTAGGATGTCTCCATCCTGAGTGGAGATAAGATATTTAGTAGGATACCTGGGGAGGTACAGGGGGAAGGAAGAGTCCTGTAGTGGGACATGTGAAAGCAAGGACACAGCAGGAAACTTCTCCACTGAACAGTCTTAGCTGAAGCTTCTGGAAGGGATGAGGGGAGTTAAAAACATCCAAGCATGGTGCCTGAGGGGTTTACTCCTACTTTCATGTCACCTTCCTAGGCATGAACACCAATCATGATGTTTTATGGAATCAGAATTGTTTTGGTTGGAAAAGACCTTTAAGATCATTGAGTCCAACCATTCTCTAGCTGCACCAAGCCTGGTGCTAAACCATGCCTCTCTGTGACTCTGAAACACCTCCAAGGATGGGGATTCAACCACCTCCCTAGGCAGCCTGTTCCAGTGGTTGAAAACACTTTCAGTGAGGAAGTTTCTTCTAATGTTCAACCTAAAGCTCCTCTGGTGCATCTTGTGGCCATTTCTTCTAATTCTTGTTGCTAGGAAGAAGAAACCAATCCCTACCTGGCTCCAGCCTTCTTTCAGGGAGTTGTAGAGAGCCAGAAGGTCTCCCCTGAGCCTCCTTTTCTCCAGGATAAACAACCCCAATTCCTTCAGCCACTCAGCTTCCCTTACTATATACATTATTTGTGGGCTTAGGTACAAAATGTATTTGCATTCTTTACCAGGAAGGATTCAAAGTGTCAATTCTGGAGCAACCCAGCAGTGCCTAGATCGAGCCAGCAACAGTTATTATTGCCTGCATGCTCCAGCTGAGTTTGGTGTCACCTGGAGATCTCTGTACTGCTGCAGAGGCCAAGGAGCATGTTCTTCAGGCTCACTTGCCTGGAGCAGTGTCTGAACAAGGCCCTGGCTTTCAGCTTGGTTGGAACAAGAGCCTTTTGTTAGAGCTGCTGAAGGTGCAGCAGCTGACTTGGTCTAGCTCTGAGGTGAAGCCAGACAGCCAGAGTGAGTAGAGCCACAGCTCTTGGTTCCTACCAACACTCAGGTTATTGCTGATGGCCTTCTACAAGTTCTGCACTCACTGCACTGCCCCTGCTTTTCTTCATCCCCTTGCTTATACTGTTTTCCCTACACTGACCCAACTCTTTTTGCCCATACTGTCTCCAGTGACCACCACTTCCTCACCTCTCTGCTGCACTGTGTTGCCTCTCCTGGCCTCCAAGCTCTGCTATCCCTGCAGCTTGAGCTTTCTGCAGCCTGCTTACCTCTGCTTTGTGCTTGAGACAGTGACCCTGTAAACAAAGGAATTTCTGCAGGAAGTCACAGCAGTGACAGACCCAGCACAGCTAAGGAATTTTAAGCCTTCCCTAAGAGATGAAGAGGTTGGTTCTCCCACAGCTTCACATGCCTCATTCATCAGCCACAGCCAGGCACACCAAACCAGCCAGGCAGCAGTTAAATGTCCTGCTATGCTGTCACTTTTGGATTCTGCCTGCATGATTTGATCTCTTCATCATCAGTGCATGGCTGCCTAGCTCCAGCAGGAAGAGACTCTGTAGTAGCAGGCTGCTCAGCAGCCCCAGTGCTCAGACATCCCATCACCCACGCTCCAGCAGCTGGAAATCAGCACCTTCTTGCTTGCTTAAAATTAACTCAGGATTGCTCTTACAAGCATCTGGATGAAGGGGGAAGGACACCCAGAGCAAGTTTCATCCCAGCTAACCATGGCAGGAGGTGGCCTGTCTCCTGCTGAAGCACAGGTTAGTAGCATTACCTCTTTATGCACCTTTGTTCTGCTCTTGATCTCTGCCACTATCATGCCCACGATGGAGCCTCTGTAGGTGGCTGCGAGGGAAAAGAACTTCTTGTTGGAGGTGATATCTCGGTACCATGAGTCAGGGTACCTGGGAAGGAAGAAAAAGCAAGGATGTTCAGTAGGATAGGGCCCACAGGGGCAGGCAGTGCCACAGCCAACATTGTGTTGAGGTGCTGCTCAAATGGAAATGGGCAGCAATGCCTTTAAATGCCAGTCACTGGAACCACAGCCCAATGGATCGTAGCCAAGACTAAGGGAGGGAAGCTGGAAGGGCAAAGACATGCAGCCAAGGAGCTCAGCCACAGGTCAATTTAAAGTTCTTTCTGTGCTACTAATTTAGCTTATTCCATGAAATCTAGGTGAAGAAGCTGATCACCTTTCTGCCTGAACTGTGGTGTGGCAGCAGTGAACACCAGACAGCTGCTGCACCCCATTTGGTAGCAGGGTTCCTCTCAACTGCATCCAAGCAGCAATGCAGGCTGCTCCTCTAATGGCCTCCTGCCTCGCTGAGACAACCACACTTCCCTTTTACATTCATTGCCCAGAGCTCTCACTTCCATCTTTAGCAAGTTATTTTTAAATGCAAGATCCATCTGCCCTCATCTAAGAGGATCTCATTGATTTGATGTGTGTGTGTGAAAAAACCCACTGCATGTTTGTACCCAAAAATCACATCCCCAGCCTCCAGCTCTCCTCCCTCTTCTGCAGCTAGGAAAGGGAAATGAGGGTACTCTGATTTACTTCCACATGAGACTTCAGCACACCTTGTGGTCACAAGAAACCTGCAAATTCAAAAATATTATGACTGCTTTTTCTGGTTCATTACATTTTGTGCAATATTAATTACACTAAAATCCTCTATAAACCTTCCCAACAAAGCTAAAGGAGTGAAAAAGAGCCTTCAAGGCTACAGCTATAGCTTCACTAAGGCAGAAAGCTCTGTCTGTCCCTCAGGGAAGCTCCTTAGTCCTGTGCAGACACAAATGGGGGTCTGGGGAATTGAAGTGGGACAGACAGAGGTCAGCCCCACAATGTCCTTTTTGGAGTGAGGGGCCAAAATTGAACCTAGCATTCAGGGTGTGGCCTTACCAGTGCTCAGTACAGCACCATAACTTCCTTACTCCTGCTGGTCACACTACTGCTGATCCAAGCCAGGATACTGTTGGCCTTCTTGGCCACCTGGGCACATGCTGGCTCATTTTCAGCCAGGTCTTTCTCCCTGCCAGGTCCTTCTCTGCTGGGCAGTTTCCAGGCACTCCGCCCCAAGCCTGGAGCATTCGTGGGGTTGTTGTGACCCAAGTGCAGGACCTGGAACTTGGCCTTGTTGAATCTCATCCCAATGGCTTTAGCCTATTGATCCGGCCTGGCCAGGTTCCTCTGCAGAGCCTTTAGACCCTCCAGCAGATCAACATTCCTCCCACCTTAGTATTATCTGCAAACCCAGATGAGGGTGCACTCATGCAGGTCATTGATAAAGACATTCAAGAGCACCAGTGACATACTCTATTGGGAACCAGTCACCACAGAGCTGTTTCACCCTGTCTATGTCATCGTGGCAGAGCAGACGCAGGTTTACGTCCGTCAGTGCAGCCGGGGGCACCTCCTCTGTCATTCACGCCTGCAAGAGAAGAATTGGGAACACATTAGGAATGAGGAGGCACAGATCCTGACTTTCAGCCTCAGTCAGCTGTCTGCACAAAGGCAGCAGCAGGTTCTCAGTATCAGTCTCTCTTATCAATACAGTTCTTCCTGGCAGCATGAGTTTTGAAGGAGGATGAAAATAACCCGCGGCCCTGCTGACCTCGTGCAGGATGCTCACTCTGATGTCTTCAGCCTCTTTTAACATGGTACTGGAAGGAAAGAAGCAAGCAATAGCTAAAGTGGTTGTAAAAGCATTTGCAGCACAGAGACATGAATGAAGAACAGGCTTTAGGCAGGACAAAGCCCCTGTGAGAATGAGCACAGAATGCAAACAAGGCAGGCAGAGACAGGGCAGCTGCAGGACTCTGCACTCTTTCAGGGGCTACCTGCAGTTCTCTGTCCACAGATTTGTCTCTCTCACCTCAGCACTCCTAGTCCCAGGTAAAACAACCAGAGCAGGATGCAAAGAGAAAAGGGTGGCTACCCCTCATTTAAAAAGTAGTTTGGTTTTGGTTTTACTTTCTTTGCCCTGTTTTAAGGGGCCAAAACCTTGGCTTGGAAATGCTGAGTGACAAGGGCGAGCTGCCAGCAGCAGCGTTTGCGTGCACCTCCTGCTGGAAGGACTGCTCAGCTCTCCACTGCTCTGGCTCTGAAACTCAAGCAGGAGAAGAAACAGATTTGAAGGGGCCAGATGTGCCATTTGAGCAGTTTCAATGCAGGAATCACATCACCTCCCTAACACACTGACTAGCAAAGACACATGAAAGGGGAGGCACAGGCTATTTCCCAGTTTGCCGTATGGCAGCACACAACCCTGTGTGACTGCTCTCCTGCCACTGCACCCCAAAGGGAAAACCAGGCTAAGCCATAAAATCCACAGCCACCCCTAAATTTCTCTTAAAGTCCACAATCCAGCTTCTTTCTGCAGTTCCTTGACAGGCTGAGAGCTGGAGTTGTTCAGCCTGGAGAAAAGAAGGCTTCAGGGAGACCTTAGAGCAGCCTTCCAGTACCTGAAGGGGACTGCAGGATTGCTGGGGAGTTTTTAGAAGGCCGTGGAGTGACAGGATGAGGAGTAATGGCTTCAGACTGCAAGAAGCTGGATTTGGATCAGACATTAGGAAAAAATTCTTCCCATGAGGATGGTGAGGCACTGGAACAGGTTGCCCAGAGAAGTTGTGGAGGTTTCAAGCCTGGAAGCATTCAAAGCCAGGTTGGATGGGGCCTTGAGGAACCTGGTCTAGGAGGAGGTGTCCCTGCTCATGGCAGGGGCACTAGAACTAGATGATCTTTTAGGGTCCCTTCTAACCCAAACCATTCTGTGATTCTATGATGAACTGGTAGAGAGCAATTCCCACTTAGCACTACATGGTGATGGCCAAAGAGCAGAGTCCCCAGGTGCTGAGGTCCTTGGAACTCAACAACAGTGCTGAAAGAGAAAGAATCAGCACTGCTGACAGGAACAGTGTGAGCTCTCATCCACCATCCTCCCAGACAGCAGCATAACACCTCTAGGCTCATCAGCCTGGATCTCCCAGGGAGGAAGGAGGAGCTCTTCCACTGGTTTGTGTGTGACTTGGAACACATGAAACAGCCCCCAAAGCAACAGAAGCAGGGATACAATTAAGGTCTAGAGGAAATTTTGCCAGCCCTTCTCCCCCCTAGGTAGAAAGAAAGGCAAAATGCTTTAACAGAGCAGAGGTCCAAAGATGTTCTCCAACAGCTCCTGAAAAAGATGAAATGGGCTGGTGTTTTGTCAAGCAAGGGATCCTTCCCAGACACAGCCTCCCTCCCAGCGACTGGTCCTACACATCTTCCTGAGAAGGGCATCCAAGGGGACCCATACATTGATCTGGATTGCTTGTTCTTCTCCAAAGAGGTCCCTAAAGAGAACCACAGCTATTTCACAGCCTGTTCTAGGATGGGGGCTGAACATCTACCAAGCAGCCCACAGCTTCCACAACTGGTTCAGATGCTGGTTGCAAAACAACTGAAGCACCTAGAAACCCCACAAAACTCCTTGCTGCTTTTAAAACTAATTTTACACTCCCAGAACTGGCTCAAGCCCTCTGAGGCTAGACTTTGAATGAAAGGAGTGAGTACACTCCCCACCTCCAGCCCCTGGTGACCTTTTATCATGCCTCAGCTTTACCCTGTGGGACCCTGAAGCAAGGGAACGTTCACTGGCTGCAGCTGATTTGTTCCTGCTCGCTGAGGTAGCAGCAGTGGGGACCCCAGTCCCACCCACCCTCTCCTCCCAGCCTTGCTAGCCCCTTTGCTGAGCCATTTCACACCGGTGACCCACCACTGGATCGTGAGATGAGGGCAAAATTGTTCCCAGACCAGAGTCAAAAGCTTGGGTAGCCTAAGATCAGCTTCAGGGAAGGGAAAGGAGGGAGGAGCAAGCAGTCACATTAAGCCAGAGCTGCTCTGGTTGTGGCAAAGCTCCAAGCCCTGCTGCATCACTTCATTAGTGGGCATTAGGCAGTGCTCAGGTTTGCAGCAGCAGTGCTCTTTCTCATACATTTTATTCTTCTGGAGAAGTTTTGATGCTCCTGTAAGGCAAGAGCCCTTCTCTGCCAGCCCTCTGGGCATTAATACATCGGGGGGACGTGAAATAATCACGACAGGGTCATGTTTTTGCTCATGAGAAGAAAAGACAAGGGCCTAGGAGCAGACTTAGCCAGCAGCTGCTGCAGGAGAGGCAGAGCCAGCAGAGGACACATTCTTGTGAGGATTAGTTCATGTTTATTTAACACTATATTCTCAAAGAGCTGGGCAAGCATTATGCATTATCCTGCAGCTGAGGCCAGCCTTAAAAAAGTAATCCATGACTGTTTTGTTCAGCAGGATAATGCCCCTCCCCTCAAATCCAGACAGCAGCTTCCCAGCACGGGTTGTGTTTGCAGGGACTTGCTCCATACACTTCGCATTACGTGACCCAATCCCAGCGCTCCTGCACGTCTCTAGAACACTCCTGGGGCACTGTTTTCTGCCACAAGGTTTTAGAAGAGCAGCCCTGTGCACCTTCCTCCCTGGCCTCCTGCAGGAGCTGCAGAAGGTGGCTGCTATGACCAAGAGAAATCCCAGGCAAAAATCAGTTCTTTGCAGTCCCAGGTGAGAGCCTCTGGCTCTTCAGATAGCTGGGTGAACACCCAAGATCTGGGTCCTCTGCACAGCCTGTGACATGCTGCCATTAGCAGAGCCAGACTCCTGAACGGAAGACAGCACAATGATGAGAGCAGAACTTTTAGAGGCAGCTTGGCTTTAAAGGACAATAAATGTCTGGAAGAGTAAATAATTGGTTTTGGGCCCCTCACTCCAAGAAGGACATTGAGCTGCTGGAGCAGGTTCAGAGAGATGATGAAGCTGGTGAAGGGCCTAGAAGTTTTGTGAGGAGCAGCTGAGGGAACTGGAATTGTTCAGCCTAGAGAAAAAGAGACTGAAGGGAAACCTTTTGGCTCTTTACAACTCCCTAAAAGGAGGCTGGAGCCAGGTGAAAGTTGGTTTCTTCTCACAAGGAAAAAGTGGTAAGACAAGAGGAAATGGCTTCAAGTTGTATCAAGAGAGCTTTGGTTAGATAGTAGGAAAAGTTTCGTTACTGAAAGAGTAGCTAAGCCTGGAATGGGCTGCCCAGGAAAGTGGTGGAATGGTCACCCTGGAGGTATTTAAAAGATGTGGTGCTGAAGGACATAGTTAAGCAGTGGACTTGGCAGTGTTGGGTTAATGGCTGGACTTGCTCTAACGCTTGGCCTAAACAATTCTATGGCTGTATGATTTCACAATTGTGTCTAAAAGGCAGAGGAGCCTTTAGCATCCAGCAGCAGCCCAAGGAATAGTTGGGCCTCCATGAATGATCAGTGTTCACTCAACTCAGTGAGCCCAGTACAGGTACTGACATACTCCTACCACCAGCACTCCCAGGCCCTACTGTGCAAAAGCAACTCTTGCTTTGAGTTTAGGGCACCTACCAGATGCAAGGAGAGTTTCTCTACTTGATCTAGATGTTTCAGAGCCAAAAAACAAACCTCAGCTTGGGCTTTTCTCATGAGCAGGAAGTTTTCTTTCCTTCTTAGAGCTCTTGTATTTGAGAAAGAAGAAAAAAAAATGTAAGAGAAAAAAAGAGACACACTCTATATAATAACCTGTTTCTAGAGAAACTGAGAGCACCACACAGAATCGGCACTCTTAACCCAAGAGGATGTTCAACTGCAAGATATAGCCTGATGCTTGCTAGAATTTGACAGGCAGCTGCTCAAATGGGTTTGAAAATCCCTTGAGTGCTTCCATACCTAGAAAAGCTTGGCCAAGTGGTTCAGCAAGTTAAGATTCCCCTTGTTTAGCACTGTCAGACATGCTTTGACAATGCTTCTACCTTGTGCATCCTATGCAAATGGGCTGGATTTCGGCACTGGACCATCACAAGATGCTGGCTTTATGGATTTCTTTTCCCCCTCTCTTTGGGCTTCAATTTCCATCCAGCTCATGAAAATCTTGAACAAAAATAAATGTATTATTTAGCAACAAGTAGGACTGACAGAGTTAGTTCCTGGCAGAGTTAACCTAAAACTAAAGCTAAGTGAGTATTAGCTAGAATTATACATGTATATAACTTCCAGTAAGGGGTGTATGGGCTTCACACCCAAAAACCACTGTGAAGGACCCTTCTTCACCTGCAGAAACAAGGCTAGGTCAAAGCTCATCAAAACTTTCTACTTTCCAACTGAAGAACTAATGGAAAACAAGTTCCCCTGAACAGAAAGAAGCAAGCCTGCAGGAAAGAAGGAAGGAAACCAAGCAGTGGCACACTGCTGGATCCTACTATTCATGAAGCACTGTCCCAAAAGACTCAGTGCCAACCACCCCACTATGGCAGGCACCTCCACTATTAAATTGTGCAGACCTTTATTTGCTTGGGCTGAAGATTTTTACTTCTGCAACTGAAAGCATTTTCTTCCAGCACACTCCAGTCAGATTATTAAGGATAATCTGCTGCCATTCCACAGAAGGAGAAGATTAAGTTCTTCCAGGCAACTCCCAAGAACATACCACACGTGGGGCAGGCCCAGGGAGTGCCGTGGTGCTGAGCAAGTGTGCAATGCACTGTGTGAGCTGGCCCTTCCTCTGGCTGTCAGGCCACATCCCTCTGCCTACGGCTGCACGTTTCTACCCATCACCACAGCAAGGGGCACAGGCACAGGAGCATTTCACTCAGCCCATCTGCCCATCACAAACACAGACTGGCAGATGCTCCCTGGAAGATTTCCACACACACAGAGTGGGCCAGAGCTGATTTCCTTGTGCCTGGTACCCTCAAAGGTGATGCTCTGCTGTCATCACCAAACCCTTGTTTGCGACTCCTGTCTGGACAGTCCTCAAATCCCAGCAAAACAAGATTCCCAGGGAAAAGAAACAAACACAACAGTTAAGGATATCTCTCCCACTTGTAAAATAAATAGGATTAAACAAGGCCATAGAGAGTTTATAGAGCTACTCAAAATGCAGGACAGGCACATGTTGGCAGTGACTGAGGATCACCGTCCCCCAAACTGACACAAACTCTGCTATTGTCTGAGGGGTTGTAGTGGGTTGAGATAGCCACCCTCCCCACCACGGGCAAAATGACGACTCCAACAAACAGATTGCAAAAGTGATGGAAAAGTTTAAATAGAAGAAGTGAAGGTGCACAAAAGAAACCAGAAACAGTGACAGAAGTAACCCCAACACACACCCGGATGAACCCCATCCCCACCTGAGGGTGGGCCCAAGACCCCCAGGGCTCGTTCTTCCCCCCACTGCTAGGCTAGTCTCAGCTGGCCAGGCCTGAGACCGCCCATCCCCCTGGCCTTGGGCCTAACCAGGCCCAAGGCTGGGAGACGTCTCCCCCAGTTACCGTGCGCCGGCGAGGGAAGAAAGAGAAAGAGGCGGACCCCACGCAAGGTCTTATAGCGGTGCAGGGGGTGTGGTAGGAGATACACGGTTTTCCTGTGTCCACCCACTGGGCTGGACTCCTGGACACAGGAAGTGTGCCATGCAGCAGAGGGCACCCAGCCCAAACCACCACACGCCACCCCTTATCTCATACCACAACCCCTGCACCCAAACACATCATCATATTAGAAATCCCTGATGACGCGTCCGGCAGGGTCCATATCTTCTTCTGGGCATCCAAACAGTCTCTCTCAGGCTCAAGCATCAGTCCAGTCCAGTTCTTCCTCTCTCATCCAGTGGAACCTCCCAGCGATGCAGATTTCACTCTTCTGCAGTGCAGGTTCTCCATGGATCTGTTGGACATACTGGCCACCTGGAAAAGCCTCACAACCTCTCAGCCAAGCTCTTCTTCTTATTCACGCTTTGCTCAGCGGCATATCTCCACCCCTGGGGCAAGCCAGTCGGAACAATCCGGCTCCACGACTGCTTTTCCGATCCCCAGGGTGCCGCAAACCGACCGCCTCCGACCGCGGTCCAGGCTACCCAAACGCCTATCAGGGTACTTCGCCCCCCCCACACCGGGCGTTCACGTACCGAGGCGTAGCAATGTCCGGCTGCACACCCCCCGGAAGAGGGAGGGGCTGCGCCACAGCCCAACTGAGAGGCAGGGAGGCGGAGCCAGGTGCTCGGCGCCATTTTTCGGTACTGTCCGAAAAACATGGGGGAGATTAGAGCCAAGCCCACTGCAGCCCGAGCGCCGGCCGGCGTCCGCTACCGCGGCCACTCAGCACACAGCAGAGCCCGGCCGCCTCTACCGCCGCGGTACAGGATCAAAATCACCTCCACCCCTCGGGCACTCCAACAGCTTCCCCAGCGAAAGCCACAAGCGCGTTCTCAGAGCCTTTGAAAACGGCTTTCCAGCTGGGGTCCCCGTTCGCCCCTCCTGGGTCTCGGGGGCTATCTCGCCCGCCCGCCCGCTGCGGCTGGCTCCATCCTTGCAGCGAGACGGACCTCATCTGACCTGCTCGCCGCTGCCCCTCCCCCGCCTCACCCCCGCCGCTTCCACCGCCCGCGGAGAGGAAAGGGTGGGGGAGGGGCAGGTCCCGCGTTCTTAAGCGGTAACCCCCGACGCACCAGGTGTCCCCCTGCAATCCACAAGAACCCACACGATCGCCCCGGCAGCAAAGCTTGAGCCCCCCCGACCTTCCCAAACCGAAACCCGACGCCCAGAACTAAATTTAAACTATCCATCATTTGCAATCCGATCTGCAGGTCGCCACACCAACCAGCCCCACGTTGGGCGCCAAAAATGTAGTGGGTTGAGATAGCCACCCTCCCCACCACGGGCAAAATGACGACTCCAACAAACGGATTGCAAAAGTGATGGAAAAGTTTAAATAGAAGAAGTGAAGGTGCACAAAAGAAACCAGAAACAGTGACAGAAGTAACCCCAACACACACCCGGATGAACCCCATCCCCACCTGAGGGTGGGCCCAAAATCCCCAGGGCTCGTTCTTCCCCCCCCACTGCTAGGCTAGTCTCAGCTGGCCAGGCCTGAGACCGCCCATCCCCCGGCCTTGGGCCTAACCAGGCCCAAGGCTGGGAGACGTCTCCCCAGTTACCGTGCGCCGGCGAGGGAAGAAAGAGAAAGAGGCGGACCCCACGCAAGGTCTTATAGCGGTGCAGGGGGTGTGGTAGGAGATACACGGTTTTCCTGTGTCCACCCACTGGGCTGGACTCCTGGACACAGGAAGTGTGCCATGCAGCAGAGGGCACCCAGCCCAAACCACCACAGGGGTGTTACTACTTTTGGAGCACAGCCCTGTGAGGAGAGGCTGAGGGAACTGGGGTTGCTTAGCCTGGAGAAGAGGAGGCTCAGGGGAGACCTTAGTGCTCTCTACAACTACCTGAAGGGAGGTTGTAGCCAGGTGGGGGTTGGTCTCTTCTCCCAGGCAACCAGCACCAGAACAAGAGGACACAGTCTCAAGCTGCACCAGGGGAGGTTTAGGATGGAGGTGAGGAGAAAGTTCTTCCCAGAGAGAGTTGTTGGCCATTGGAATGTGCTGCCCAGGGAGGTGGTGGAGTCACCATCACTGGAGGCGTTTAGGAATAGACTGGCTGAGGCATTTGGTGCCATGGTTTAGTTATTAGATGGTGTTGGATGATAGGTTGGACTCGATCTCGAAGGTCTTTTCCAACCTGGTTAATCCAATCCTATCCTATCCTATCCTATCCTATCCTATCCTATCCTATCCTATCCTATCCTATCCTATCCTATCCTATCAGAGGACCAGCAGGAGTTTTCACAACTCTCTCTACTTTATTCTATCTGACACTAGGCATTTGATTTATATTAAACCATTCAATCTGAACCAGCCAAAGGTCTAATTCCCACAAAGCAGTGAAGATTTCCCTTCTGCACTTCATTCTGAGCTTACTGCGTTTTCAGGTTACTGGTCTCGCAGGGAATGCTCCACACAGACACCCATTAGCAAGCTCTCTTCACTTAATACAATAACATTGTCACTGGATTTGAAAACACCATGAATTTATTACCAAGAATCTCAAAGAGGTGCTTCTAGGACTTAGGGCAATACTATCAAAGCAATAGGAGATGAATTTTGAAGTATTTAAATACTTGGTTTGATCCCTCCTAGATACTACTTCAGGTCTGCTCCCGGAATAAAAATAAGGTTGGAAAGATCCTTCAGGGTTCAACCCATCTTAGGTCAGGTTGCTCCAGTCCACAGTCCCACTTAACATCAGTGAGGAGCAAATCTCTGCACCGTGCCTGGACTCAGACTAATTCTTTTGCACCCAAAGGTGCAACTGCAAGGCTGGGGTGTTAGATGTGCTGCCTGCACCAGCACAACAATCTCTGCTCTGTGTGCAGTAGGAGCTTACCTCTAGGTGCTAATTGTTACACTCCAGTTACCCCATGTGATGCTTCCTGCTCCTTCCAGGAATCCCATGCAGGTTTATTTTGGACAACAAAGCAACACACAAACCCCAGATGATGATTCTCCTCATTCCTGGTATGGCATGCAAACCAACAGAGCCTGGAGTTAAGAGTTCTGAGCAGAATGGAGATTGTTCCACCTCCCTTTCTGAAGCATTAATCACATCCCATGGGAGTGCTGCCCAAGGCTGCCATCGCTTCATTCCCTGCATTAGCAGAAGCAGATGTTTGGAGCAAATGAGACTCTTAATGAGCAGTCCAGGATAAAATGACTGATTTTGTGCCTTGGTCTGAAATGAATGTACTGATATGGCTGCAAACAGGGTCTGAACACTAGACTATGCCATTTATCACACCTTTTGACCCAGGCACGATGATTTTTTTGTCATGTCTACCAGCACCTCAGAGCCCCTTGTAGTCCCCTGGTCACTCAGGGACGTGCACTAGCACAAGACTTTGAGTCTTAAACTCCTTCAGCAGCAGGTTCCTTCTGGGCAAAAAAGTGCCCTCTTCAATCACCTTCCTCCTGCACAATCTCCAGGCTGCCACATCTCAAGAGGATGTTCAAGAGGACACAGTCTCAAGCTGTGCCAGGGGAAGTTTAGGCTGGAAGTGAGGAGAAAGTTCTTCACAGAGAGAGTTGTTAGCCATTAGAATGTGCTGCCCAGGGAGGTGGTGGAGTCACAGTATCACCAAGGTTGGAAGAGACCTCAAAGATCATCAAGTCCAACCTGTCACCACAGACCTCATGACTAGACCATGGTCACCATCCCTGGAGGTGTTCAAGAGGGGATTGGATGTGGCACTTGGTGCCATGGGTTAGTAGTCCTGAGGTGTTGGGTGACAGGTTGGACTTGATGATCTTTGAGGTCTCTTCCAACCTTGTTGATTCTGAGATTCTATGATCTTGAAGATATGCCAGTAGCCCAGCCCTGCTCTGTGCAACCCCTTTGCTTCCAAGCACCCCCTAGGCTCTAATGAACTTCTCTCCAGGACATCACTCTGGAGAAAAGACTTTGACAGTGCCTGGAATTTCTTCCCCAGTAAATTCATCCAGGGCAGTGTGCACCACCAGTACACCCCTGCAGTGGAGAAGGGCAAAAACCAGTGAGCTTGGGGAAGAAAGTGCTGCAAAGAAAGATGAATTAGTCTCAGTAGCAGGGAGACTGGAGAGTAACCTTGGGTTTAGATAAAACAGCTGCAGCAGTGAACTGTCAGGTGCTCTGAGACAATTAACAAAGAACAACGTCTTCCTGAGCTAGCCAGGCAAGCATGGGGAAAGCAGATACAAGGCTGAGCTCAAAGTATAAAAATAAAGTACAAAAACATTGAAGAAAGCAAAGGGCTGAGCTGGCTTCAGTCTGCATGTCCCTTCCTGGTGACTGCAGGTGCTGAGCACCATTCTGGTGAGCATACAGAAACCAGTAACAGGCATGACATTTGTGTCTGGATTCCACTGTGCGCTGCAGTTGCTGTGCTATGCTTGTCCTGTGGTTTCAGTGTGTTGAGTATCACCCTGCTAAATCCAAACCCCAATGAACCCCAAACATGCCAGACAAGTCCATCTGGTATTAAATCCTCCTTGTCTGCACTGTCTGCGAGAGCCTGGCCAGAGCACACTGGACTCAGGCAGCCAGGAAGGCAGCACTGTGGCACACAACCTGGGAAAACCCATCCTGGCTTTCAGCCTTCCTCCCAAAGGCTCACCCCACACTGCTCAGCCAATTTGTCCTCAGCTCTGAGATCCTGACAACATCATTCTATGAAACGCACTTGAGCCTCATCCCTCCAGCTCTGCACTTCACTTTCCATTACACCCAGACTGAGGCACACACACCACAGCACTAAAAACCTGGAAGCCAAACCCCACTCTGGCCTCTTGCCACGAAGGAGCAGGATTTGAAACAGACCCCAAGAGGATATTAAAAAGGCAAAACGTAGGTCCACCTGCGCAGCAAACAGCACTCACTCACTTGAAATGAAAACACTTACTGGTGGTGAAATCCTTTCCTAGTGGTATCCCTGAGCCCCTGCACGCTTCAGGTTTGCCTTGTCAGCCTTCCAGCAGCAGAAATGTCAAGGTTTTGCAGGTGAGATGCCTCCTGAGCTGTTCTTTCACCCTGCAGCTCCTGATACATGCATTACCGGAGCCCTGGCTTTCGCAGGAGCCGGTACCAGGATAAAGCCTCTCTCATGCAGGCTGCAAAAGGCTTCCTGCTGCCCCAGATACGGCGACTCCTGCGGGAATGGCCAACAGGAATCTCTAAGAGGGTTTCGCCGCTAAATCTTTTCTTGTTAAGACGCAGAAGAGAAAATCTGCTTTGAGACAGGAGCACTGCAGGGAGTTAAAACCCGAGGGTCACAAAAGAGGCACGTTTACAACCAGGAGCTGGGCAGAGGAGAGCTCCAGTGCCGAGCACGGCAAGTTTCCAACAGGCAGCTGCTCCTCCAGGAAACAACAAACCCACCCCAAACGACTCATCATACATGCAGGCTCGCTGCCATTTCTGAATCAGAACAAACAGCTACGCAGGAAACCTATGTAGTGACTAAAAAAAAACCCAACAACCTGCCAGGAATCCAGCTTTGTGTAGTACAAACACTGGGAGAGGGGAATCCGAGCTGCCTCCATTTCCCACACTTGTCCTCATTCCCAAGCTCGATAAAGCCCTGTCCCCTCCACCTCCACCACTACAGCAGACAAGTAACTTTGTAGAGGCTGTTGCAAACGAGGTGCTTTAAAAAACAAACCCCGGGACAAACCCCAAACCAACATTCCTTCCCTCCATGGCAGCGAAGTGCCCCAAGCTTGCACCTCTCCAAGATCCTGAATTCAAACTCTGAGCCAACATGGCTCCTTCTCCTTTTCTTTCTGAGCGGTGCTTTCCAGCAGGCTCCACTCAACACCTGCCCCACTCCACAGCTACTGTTTTAAGCTACTAACACCTCACATGGATTCTGGCATAGATGTCTGCTCTTACAGCCACAATAACACGTTGAAAAGGAGAAACCGTAAAACTAAGCACCTCCCATTCCCACCTTGCTGTGACGAGGAAAGTGTGGGTGGGAGGACAGGGCATGAGACAAGCTCTATGGTTTCTGCAACACCCTGCACCGAAGCCATCAGACAGGCTGCGACTGGTTAAAGGCACAGGAAGGCAGGACAATGCCTCTCTAACAGCGATCGTAGACCGCACTTAACTCTGGAGTTTGTAGAAGAGACCGAGCTAAGACAGAGCTATCTCTGAGTTTGCACTGACCAACTTAGCCCAATTGTTCCTTAACACCAGAGGAACAAAGCACTAACAACAGCAGGGGGATGGCACCGAGTCACCCAAGGGAGCCCTGTTCATCACCAAAGGCTGCCTCCAGGCCAGCAGCCTGTGATGAGCAGGAGGGCAGAGCTGGAAGAGCTCTGATTCAGCTCCCCACTCACGAGGAAGTCCCCGGCATTGTACCTGTAACTCCTCAGGTATTTGTCATCTAGAGTCAGCCTTTGCAACCACAGCTTCACCTGCTCCTGCTCATTCCATGAATTATGCTGGGAGTGGCCGGGGTTGGGGATGGAGAGGTGAAAAATAACCAGGAATAAAGAGAGGAGGTGGCTCCTGGGCGGCAAGACCATCATCTCACACCAGCTGATGGGCTAAGATACCAACACCAACTTACCAGACTACACCAACCCAACACATCCCACCCCCATAAAAAAACAACCCTCCAAGGAGAAATCATAGAATGGCAGGGGTTTGAAGGGACCTCTGGAGATCATAAAGTCCAACCCCCCTGCCAGAGCAGGTCACACAGGAATGCATCCAGGCAGGTTTTGAAAGTCTCCAGAGAAGCAGACTCCTCAACCTCGGCTGGCAGCCTGCTCCAGGGCTTCACAACCTCACAGCAATGTTTTTCCTCATGCTGAGGTGGAACCTCCTATGTTCCAATTTGTGTCAGTTGCCCCCTGTCCTGTCACAGGGCACCACTGAAAAGAATCTGTTCCCTTCTTCTTGTCCCCCACCCTTCAGATATTTGTAAACATTAATAAACACCCCCAAGTGCAAACAAAGATCACCCTCACTGGGGAAAAAAATAACAGACATGAAAAAAGTCCCAGACTTCATTAACAAAAAGAAATACACAGTGTTAAAGGCTCTTGGAGCTTCAAACTACATAAAACCACTTTTCTGCATTCCACTGGCAGTTCCCACAAGGTTTTGTGACACCTGAGGCCAGCCCAGATACCAAAAGCCACAAGGATGGCACTCTGGTTTAGGAAAAGAAAGGACAATGAAGAGTGCCACAGAGTTTAAGGGGGCAGTGACAGGACAGCCCCTCAGTGATCACTCAGACATGTTAAGTTGTCTCACTTTAAACACATCAAGCAACCAGCTAAGAGAAACAGCAGCAGCTACTTCACAGGCCTGTTAGAACAAGACTGACTTGCTGCTGTATGGGGCTTTATTTGCTACCAAGATTAATTCAAGGCATAACAGCACTGCTGCTTTTAACCAGCAAGTTAATCCCATCTGCTCAAAACCCTGGCATCAAGCAGTACCCAGTACCACTGCTTCTGACTGGAGGTGGCTCCAGTGCAAATGAAGGGTTCACAGTAATTATAAGCTATGGGCTTGTTTAAAAAGAGCCTCACTTCTGAGAAATCTGTGAGAGTTTATTCCTAGAGGGAGCTGGTTTAGTTGGAACCCAGCATGCACTAGCATTCCCCAAAAGCTAACAGAACTGTCCTCCCAGTAAAGGCTTTTGTGGAAACTAAGATGGATTCAGGACAGCCTATGGCAGCTAAATGGAAGCAAATCTAGGATGAATGCACAATAAAAGGAGATTCCAGCTAGAAACCATTCACCACTCACAAAAACTAGACAGTAGAAGACAGAAACAGATTTGCAACAAAACTGGCTGATGGTCATTGAGGACAGGGCATAGATTTCCAGGACAGGAAAATCTAAAGCTGTTCACAGTTGTAGAAAGCTCTCACAACACCAAAAGGCTAATAAAATGGCAGATGAAGTCTGTAAGTTGGAAGATAAAAAAGGAATGTAGGTTGGAGAAAGGCAAACACTTCCTGTTTGTGTTATCCACTGCAAGAGAAAACAAACAAACAAACAAACCAAACCCAACCCCAAGATGCTCTCAGAAGCAAATTGCCCGAGTACATCAGTGTGCTGTGCAGCTGCAGTCAAAACAGGATACTGGGATTATCAGAACAAACAGACCTGGGGAAAACACACATTTAAAAAGCCTTTGGTCTAGCTAGTTGCAGATATTTAATGCCTCTATTTATCTGTCAATAAAAGGTCAGACACTCAGCTGCACCCAGGCAACTCTCAAGAGAGGAGAGAATAGTGCAATGCAAGGCCAAGGTTCAGGGGAGCTCACCATGATCACCTAGCAGGGGCTGGCTGATCCTGGGAGGTGCTGCAGCATAACAAAAGCAGGATAAACTACAACAAAGGTCAAACTCCAGAGTAAACAAATATTTAAACAGCTTGATGATTATTTGATATGTATAATCAAGGGTGAATGTCTAAGAGCTCATGGCTGGACCCAGTAATTCCTGTGGCAAGGACACCACCCTAGTTATTAGGAGAGGAAACAATATCAGCAATTTCAGCATGCTGCTTTGGCAGCCTCTGAAATGAAAATGTCATTTTCACCATATAGATACACCACAGGTATAACCAGCCATTGCACAGCCCGAGGAACCAGGCACACTTCTGGCAAAGCCTACTCCCACCATGCCAAGCAAGTACCACTGTGCCACGAAGCCTTTGGGACGCTTAAGGCTCAGTTTGATCAGAAGCCATTACAAATTTCAAGACACACACTGTAAAGCGATTCAGCTCTTACACTACTTAGATACAAAGCCGAGCAACTGCTTTCTCTTTACTGAAGCCCTACAGGCTGCTTCAGAGACTTCTGTACGGCACAGAGAAGCCAAGCTGGGGAAGAGAGTGATGTTTGTGAGCCGTGATCCGGGCTGTCAGGGGACAGAGAGCAGCCAAGAGAGCTCCTGTGCAAGAGAAAGAGCTGGATCTAGCGACGTAGGACACGTTCCCGGCCCTCCCAAGGGAAATTCTGCTAGAGTGGGAAAGGAAACGGAGACGCATTAATGTTGCAGCCGCCCCTGAGTTGCTGGCTGAGCGACCGAACGCAATTCGAAGTCTGCTAGATGAAGGAACAGGGCAGCCCGAGAGGATCGGCCTAGGAACTGGGGGCTGGAGTTGCCATGGCGACCTGCGCCCAGGACGGGCCCGGCCGGAGCCGTCCCGGAGATAAGTCTCCATGACAACCGCGATCCCCTGCTCGGCTCTGAAGGCCCCACCGCGCTTCTCCGCTCACCTCGGAGTGGCGGCGGGCGCGCCGCAGGGCGGGCAAGTCGGTTCAGCGCATACCGAGCGGCGGAAGCGGGCGACGGGCCGGCGGCCGCGACGGACACCTGCGGGTACTTCCTGTCCCCCGGCACCTCGCAGTAAGAAGCCTCCCTATAGGCTGGCCGAGGGCACGTGGCGGGGGGAAGCTGCGCAGGCGCACAAGCTCGCTCTCCCGAGCCAAGAGGAAAGCCTTGAGCAGGGCAACGCGGCGCCCTCACCGCGGCTAATCAATGGGGATTTTTAATTAACGAGGCGTGCTTGGGCACCAAGGACTCGGGAAACAGGACGCTGGTTGATCACTCACCTCCGCCCCAGTTTCCCCTAGTCCTGCACTGCAAGGGGCACTGAGACGACTGGTGAAACTGCCAGGGCTCCACGCTGGTAATGACTTGGTTGTTTTTGTTGTTTTTTGTTTGTTTTAAGGATTTTGCCTTTTTGAAGCTGTACAAAGTGATAGAGAGGAAGGGAGAGAGGAGAGGACAATAAGAACAATACAGGAAGAAGAGAAGGACGATGATGAAAACAGAAGATGACCCCAAGACAGAAAATTTCATCTGGAAAGGACCTACACCTGCCTGCCTGCTTCAGGGATGACCAAAAGTTAACAATGATATTGTAATAATATGCTTTATTTACCTTCCTTTTCCAGAGAAGGAAAAACAGTTTCCTTCTTAGCTGTTTCATTCAAATCAGACTTCCCCAGCTTCCACTTAATCTGCCCTATTTTTGGTGGCCAGCTAACCACAGTCACCACATCTCTTCTGATGAGGACAGCAGTGGAAGTCTTTAGTGTAGTCACTAATGTATAAGAAATAACCTTTTTGTTGTTTTCACCCAGTAGCAGGGGCTCAGAGCATCACTGTATAATGACAGAGAAGAGCTCAGCTGAAGGAGGCAGAAGGCATGCTTTGCTGTAGTGCCAACAGCACGAAGTTCTGCCACCCTTCCCAGGATACTCCTGCCTGGCCTGTACACCACAGCTAGCCTCTGTCCAGGTTTCCACTGAGCATTAAACACACCAGGTATTTAAAAAAAAATAATTACTGAGGCACATAAAGAAGGCATTTCCCCAGCCTGGAAGATGGTTCCCTCCCTGGCACAGGCTTAACAAGCTGGACTTTCTGAAAGACAAAATGGCAGAATTATTTTATGCTTCTTAAATTGATTCCTTTAATAGGAAGTGCTGCTTTACTCTACCTTGTGCTTCTGAAACAAACATTTGTGTTCCAAAAATATACAGTGTACACCATACTCTGTAGCCATAGATACAAACATTTACAAAGTAATGAGCAGGCTGGAGTGGAGCAGCTTGAGAAATCTCACACCTTTCTTCCTGGCCCTCCTGGAGCAAGAGCTGCTGGGTTCCCTGTGCTGTAATGAGATCAGGGCTGCCGAAAAAACACTACTGAGAAAGAGCACCCCCTTGGTGATGATATGAAACAATGTGCATCCAAAAAAATTCCACATACTTCAGAGGGTTCATGTTTCTGTTGCCTCTTCCCAGCCCCTCCTTTAGTCCCTGTGATCTGCCTTAGGATCTGCATCCCACATCCAAGCTGACTGCAGCCTGCTCATCCTCATCCGTGTCCTCACCGCCGCTGAAGGGCTGATCCCTCGGGCAAGCACTGCTCAGCTCTACACCAAAGAGGAAAATGTGCTTCCCGAGCCGTTTGGCTTCATCTGCAAGGCTCCCTTGAGCTAAGGGGGAGCAGGAGCCACGCTGCAGTCCTAGCACTCTAGCGGATGGGGCGGTACGGGAATGTCATTCCTGGTATAAACGTTTGTACGGGGTGGGCCGGGAGCGCCGGGTGAGCTGCGTGAGCAGGGTAACCCAGAGGAGGGGTATGGATGTGAGGGTAAAATCCTGGTGGCAGAGCCCCGTGGGTTGGTTGCTGTACTGGACCTGAAATCACCAGCTGGAGCAGGCTGTGGAGAGAAGAAAAATCAGAGAGGGGTGCGGATTAGAGAAGGCTTTCGCCAGGGCTCTCGCTCAAGGGCTTGGCTTCAAGAACAGTTCATAACCAACTCATGGCACTGCTGAGAGGCAAGAGGGCAGGGATTTAATTTTCACAGAACCACAGAATGGCTTAGGTCACAAGGGACCTTAGAGATCATCTACTCCAACTTCCTTGCCATGGGCAGGGATAGCTCTGATCTAAACTCGGCTGGTCAAGACTTCCTCCAGCCTGGGCTCATGGAACACTTTTCCCCACTCCTGCTCTTTCCCTTTAAAAAAATAAATAAATCTTGGTTTCTCTTTGCAAAGAGGAAAGAAGCAAAGTGATGTTCAGCTTAGGGTGAGGTATAACAAGCAGGGCTTTGGGGCTAGCACAGCTCTGGGGCAGGTTCCACGCTGTCGTTTTGTTTTCCCTTTCTGTGCATTTGCTCTAACACAGGCAGGGCAAAACCACCTGTAAGGTGGGAGTCACTGAAGTCTCCTTCAGGCAGAAGTGCAGCTTGCAAGAGAAGAAGTAGCCAGCACTGTCACCTTTACCCTTGTGCTAAACTATGGGAAAGAGCACAGGCCAACTTCCAGAAAGTAACCACAAAGTTTTAGAGATTTTTGTCTCAGCAGCCCTCAGTTGTGTCTCACAACATGCATCAAAACCCACACAGCAGCAGAGAGGTTTCTTACTTGTTATGTGGTAGTCTGGAGCAGACAGTTCTCAGGTCATCTGAAAGAGGACAGAAAACATAGCAATAAGGGTAAAGCCACAATTAGACCAATTTTCCTCTCTGCTCTCCTTAGAATCATAGGAAGGGACCCTCAAAGGTCATCTTGTACAACCTGCCTGGCAGTCAGCAGGGCCACCTCCAACTAGATCAGGTTGCTCAGGGCCCCATCATCCTTTATGGTCAAGGACGAGATCTCCATCACATATCTGGGCAACCTGTTCCAGTGTTTCAGTATATCCTCATTGTGAAGAACTTCCTCCTCATGTCCAACCTAAATTTACCCTGCTCCAGTGTCAAACCACTGCCTCTTGTCCTACTGCCACATGCTCTTAGAAACAGTCCCTCAGCCTTTTTGTAGGTGCCCTTTAGATAACAAAATGCAGCTGCAAGTCCCCCCAGAACCTTCTCTTCTCCTTCTTAGGAAGATGAGATTACTGAAAAAACTCCAATCATCAACAGATCCAGAATCTCATTCTGGGGCCAAAAACTTCCATAGGAGAGAAAAATGTTTCTCCACCTTACCAGTCACCACCTGGGCTTTCCACACCAAGCATATTATTGCTCCCCATTGCACCTGTGCTGCTGGATGGGAAAATGCAGCTTCATTTCAAGGCAGACCAAGCCTCAGTGTAGAATTTGCAATACCAAATCTACTGTGAAGAAGTAATTAAGACAAAGGAAATACAAGGTATGACTCTGCTCACTGTGAATATGGCGTTCAGGATAAGAAGGGCCAAAGCTTAGCCAACACCTGTTTTGTACCAGTTTGGGTTTTAGTGTAAAGAAAGAGGTCTTTTGGGATGGTTGTTTTTCACAGGTCTATCAGCTAGAAATTGCACCTTTTTTTTGCTACCTTCTAACTTCTGCTAAAGCAGAACAGCTAGAAGCAAGGTATTTAACACCATACCTAGAGTCCTTTTGGGAAGAGCTGGAGAATACATTCCTGCCTTGTGGATAAATGCATTCCCCAAACACTGAAATAACTTATTTCAGCAGCTGCTTGCACTGAGTCACTCCCACCTCTACAGGATGAGCAAGTGTTCAGAAAGTACCAGGTCAAAGGATGAAAAAAACACCACCAAAACAACAAAACCCAAAGCACACAGCTGAAGCCAGCCAGCAGCTCAAGAAACTCCACTTTTCTGCCTGATCTTATTACAACCAGAGCTACTTTAAGAAAGATTAGAAAGAACACCACTGAGATTTGACCAGCAGCACCGGTTTAACCAGGGCAAAAGCCTCAGGTGCCTCAGGTTTGGGCAAAGGCCACTCTGCAGCCACTCTCTTGGCTGTTGGGAAGCTTTAAGCCTTCTGGTTGCCTAAAAATTGCCTGTTTTCAAGGAAAAAAGTCTGGCTGGCTGGCTGGCTGCCCCTGTGCTGATCAGGCACTTTGCTTTTTCATCTCTGCAGTTCTCTTATAAAGAACTGGTTTTGGAGACAGGAAAGAGACAAAAGCCACGTTAGCCAGCTTCTTTACTAAGTATAACTGAAACTGCACACACTGTAATGAGGTCTCATTACAGCAGAGCTGAAGGCCCAGAAGTTCCAGATGAAGAGTTTTTGTTTGCTTTTCAAATTGCTTGTCGAGCACACCCGCCCCATGGGTTTGTCTGCTTCATGGATGCTCCTCCAGCAGGCAGACTCAGAGAAACACAACTAAACAAGGATTTTTCAATAGCTACAAGCAGTTCTGAGGGGGTCACATTTGTCTTCATGGCAGATAACCTGCTAGAAGCCCCTTGTCACATATAACGTATCTATGGTATAGCTGCAGGATCAGATCTTCAGCTCTGCATCAGTGATCTCTCCATTCTTACTTCCTGAACTATTTCCTGCACTATCATTTCCTAAGAGCAGCAAACTACCACTTCTGCTGTCAACACATTGATCTTTTGCTCTCCCCACCTCAAAACTCCCTCCCACAACATCCACACGCTGGAGGAACTGAACTATGCCAAGGACTCCGCCAGCTCTGTAGACAACTTACCTCTGGTGCACAAGAGTGCTCCTGATGCCATGGCCACCTGCAAAGCCTGAGCCAGTCTGTCTAGAGCCAGTTCAATCTCTTTGGATGCGTTAAGAGGGTTGAGTTCATCAGATAGTCTGTTAATTTCCTCAACAAGTGGAACCACGTGGTCAAAGGGTATTAACCCCAGGCGCCCATAAAGGTTCTTCTCCGTTAAGTGCCCCTGAAGCATCATGAGAACCTGCAGGACACACAGATGCAGTTTGGAATACAGCTGGTGGCAATCTCTGTCTTCTCCTGCAGCTGAGTCCTTGGCAGTTTTGCTGGGGGATGTCCATTAGAGAGAGAGGCTTTCTTCTTCCTTTTGTAAGCCAAGGGAGCCTTCACACACCAACGGATCAGTCCAGTCAGGGGGTGAGCTCCAGAAACCCTATTGGCAGGTTGGTTGCGATAGGAGTGTTGAGGAAGGTGATGAGGATCAAGCGAGGATCTTCGAAGATCCAGGAAACAATCAACTCCAGCAGATCCGAAGGAGGGATGAGGTCATCTGAAGACAGCAAAGTTAGTGCTGGGTATGCTGAGCATTGCACTGAAGCACAGGATTAATTAATCTTTAACTGATCTCTCACACACACCCTTCCTGCACTGTCACAATTTCAGACCCTCCCTGACTCTCCTGGGTTTTAAAGAACACCAAAGCAAATGCTCCTTTGTCCCAGGGAAGACACAACCACGTTCCTGTTGACTTCAGGAAGTGTGGCCAGCAGGAGCAGGGAGGTCATTCTGCCCCTGTACTCAGCACTGGCTAGGCCACACCTTGAGTCCTGTGTCCAGTTCTGAGCTCCTCAGTTTAGGAAGGATGTTGCTGGAATATGTCCAGAGAAGGGCAACAAAGCTGGACAGCACAAGCCCTCTGAGGAGAGGCTGAGGGAGCTGGGGTTGCTTAGTCTGGAGAAGAGGAGGCTCAGGGGAGACCTTATTGCTGTCTACAACTACCTGAAGGGAGGTTGTAGCCAGGTGGGGATTGGTCTCTTCTCCCAGATGGCCAGCACCAGAACAAGAGGACACAGTCTCAAGCTGCACCAGGGGAGGTTTAGGCTGGATGTTAGGAAGAAGTTCTTCATAGAAAGAGTGATTGGCCATTGGAATGTGCTGCCCAGGGAGGTGTTGGAGTCACCATCCCTGGAGGTGTTTAGGAAGAGACTGGCTGAGGCACTTGGTGCCATGGTTTAGTTGCTTAGATGGTGTTGGATGCTAGGTTTGACACAATCTCAAAGGTCTTTTCCAACCTGGTTAATTCTATTCTAGTATTCTATTCTATCATTCCTTCACAGGGGATGCCCTCTCTGGAGGGCACTGCTCTGTGTGCCAGGCATTACCAGCCTGCTCTTTCACCAAAGATTCGGCCACTGAGTGGTTACTTTTCTTCTCCCCACAGTGTCAGATGAAGCAACAGCCACACCCCCGAGCTGCTTCTGGCCATAATTACAGCGCAAGAAGCATCTTCAGGATTTCAGCAGCTAACCTGCTCACAGCAGTTGGTTTTATGTTGCACTACACTGCACTTGTTACTTGGAAAGACAGCGCTTGGAAACACTTACCTGAAGAGAGGTCGTAGAGAGCTGTGACAGATGTAATGAACTGGCAGCAGAAGCGAGGACTGGCACTGAATATCTGCTTCAGAGTCTGGATGGAGCCTGGCACCAAGTTGCAGTAGTCATCCACCAAGGCTTGGGCCAGCCTCACGCAGAACACAGCAGGGGTTCGCTGCAGAGGTGCACACAGGGACACGTGGATTAAGCTCAGCCACAGAAAACTGTAGAGAGCAGACTTTGAAGTCTGCCTGCCCATATTACCCACCCACCCACCCACTTTGCTGTTTCAAGGTCTTCCCAAATTACCATATGTGTTTTCTATCAAAGATCCACTCAGGCAGAAATAAAACTCCCATTTCACACTATTAAGTGGTGATGTTTTGTGTTTACAGTGTCTGTATTTTGGAAGTAAAACCTTTCACATCAGTATTTTTACTCAGATGGAGATTTTTCTTTTTGCTATTTCAGCAACACAGTTTAGTACTTCAACTAGTTCAGCACCAGGACAACCAGTTCAATAACTTCTCAGCTCTGCTTGACATCTTTAATGTGGAACAAAACATCTGTGCAATCCTCATGACACTTAAGAGCTGTGATCTGAAAAAATGATGCATCTTGTTCTGCTATCCAGGTCACATCCCTTCCTCCTCTACTAAGGCTCACAAGGTGAGAAAAGAGGGAACCCACAAAACCAGTACTGGTCTGCCTTCTTCCTCCACTCTTCTCCCCCAGCAGAGTCTTTATGCTATTCGCTTTCTGTAAAGCAGGTGACTTCTGCACAGCTCTCAAGACAGCAGAACAAAGATGTACTTCCCAAGTAGAGAATCTCAATGGGAGAGGAGGAGATAAAGGAGATCCTTGAAATACTGCATCCACAGTAGTATGAAGACCACACACAGGTATTTTGTGTCCCTGCCTCAGGAGAGACATTGGTCTCTTCTGCCATGCCCAAACTTACACACAAGGCATAGTTTATTTCCCAAACTCCAAAGTCAGCTCCTTTGGGTAACATGACAGTGAACTGCCCTGGTTTTGTTCCCTAGGTTGGTCACCCACACCCCCACCCAAACTTTCAGAGTGTTGGGGTTGGGTGGAAAAACATTAAAAAAGAAAAATCAAAAAATCCCAAACTTTCTTCTGCCAGTGCAGCACATAAATGGACTGGCAAAAGCTGTCCCTTGTGCTGGAGCAAAGGAAAAGACCTGAGCCCAGAAGTGAGGTGAACTGAGCTGCAGCAGCTAAGTGTTCTATCAGCTAAAACAGCCAGGGAGGAGCACCTGGCTGCACCCAGCTGTCACCAACCAATAGGTGACACTATGCCCCAGCTCACCCATCATGGCACCTTCCCCTGCTCCTTCCCTGCCTGAACAGAAGCTGTACCTGCAGCCAGAAGGCAGCACACTCCAGAACAGGAACCCTGCACGTAGCCACTGCCATGGAAACCAGCTTTCCCAACAAAGCCATCCTGCTGTCATCTGCTTTGTTTCCTTGAGGGCTGAAGAGAGACGAGAAAATGATCTGCCGGACTGAATCCTTTGTCTGCTCTTGGAAATAATTGCACATGATCTCAAGGAGCTGAAGTTCCTGAAGTGAATTCAGTCTCTGAAAGAGAACAAAAGCAGAGCTGCAAAATACAGTGGGGGCTTTTGAAGAACCAAGAGCTGCTTTACTGAAAAACAGGAACAGGAAAGGCTGAGAGTTTCCCCTCAGGCATTAGAAACTTGGTCTTTGTGCACAGCACACATATTCAAGCTTCCTAAACCACCAAAAAGCTCTACGTTGTATTTGAACACCTGGATACCCAACATGGGTGCTTGTTGCACCTGGGAGTGCTGCCCATGAACTCAGAGATGAAACTGACAGCAATACTGGGTGAAAAATATTTTCTCCATTACCTAGAAAGGTTGGACCAGATATCCTTGAGGTCCCTTCCAACCTGGCATTATATGAGTCAGGTAACGGGCCCAGTCACAGTACTGTGAGGCTGGTGGCAGTCCACAGGAGCCTTAGTAACCACCACAACTTCCTGAGGCCCTGTCTGGTCTTCCAGAATTCTGACCAGTCCACCAGGGTCCTGCCAGCCAGTCTTCTCCTCGCCAAAAAAAACTATCAGTAACCAGCACCCCAGGCACCTCATCTTGTCCTCTCAGAGCCTTGGTCTCCAGCAGCAGCTTCCCGAGGAACCTCATCCAGTCCCTTCTGAGGGTCTTCAACAGCAACCCACATCCCAAAGACCCTGTTCCATTCTCCTAAGCACTCAGCCTCCAACAACGGCCCACCCAGGGATCCTGTCCTGAGCTCTAGGGGCCTCAGCCTCCACAGCCACTCCATGGGGCTACGCCCGGCCTTCCAACGCCTTATGTAGTTGCCCTTATGTCTCCAGCCTCCTGGGCCTGCCCTGCTTTCCCCAGGCCTGGACCTCCACCAGCCCTGGCGGGGACTGTCCGGCTTCTCAGGGCCCCACTAGGCCTCATCCCTCGAAATTCCCGGCCCTCAGGGCCCACCTTGGGCGGAGCGCCACGCTCTTTGGGGACCTGGAAGAGGAACTCCTCCAGCAGCTCGGAGGGGCCCTTGTCGACGAGGGGCAGCGGGGCGTTCTGCAGCTGGCTGCTGAAGTAGATGTCCAGGTGGTACAGCACCTCCTTGGCGGCGCTCAGCGCGTCCCGCCGCAGCAGCGAGTGCCGGATATCGCTCATGGCTCCGAACCCCACCGAGAACAGACCTCTCGGTTCCCCTCTCCCCGCCGGCCCAGCCCGGCCTGGCCCCGCTCGGCGCGGCGCGGCCTCCCCCAGCAGCGGAGGCACAGAGAGGACAGGCGCTACGGCGGCCCCACAAGGACAAAAAGCGGCCACTCGCTCCGTTGCTGGCAGCGCCCCCTTGCGGACATCCCGCGGCGGACGGGGAGGAGGGCGATGGCGCGGAGCCGGGGGTTGAGCCGTGAAGGGTCTTAGCATGGGATGAGTCCGGCCCTGAGGGGTCTTGTCTCTGGGGAAGCTAGTCTGGGGGTTGACCTAGGGAGCCTTGACCTGGCTCTGACCCTCACGGTCAGAGGGTGATCCTGGTGCCTGTGTGTGTCTTGATCTGATTGGGGAGCCTGGCCTGGGGAGGAAGGCTGGCCCTTGGCGAGGCCTTGGTTCAGTGAGCCTAATCCGGAGTCTGACCCGGAGAGCCTCAGCCCTTTTATAGGGGCGGGTGTGGGCCTGGCCCTCATCCCGCTGTGGAGAGTGTGGTACAGGCCCTGGCCATGCTCTAGGGGGCGCTTGGCCCCAGGGGCGGGGGCTGGCAGGGCTTCCCCAGCACAGCCCCTAAGGAACGCCTGGCACTGCAGGGACCCGGCGTGGCGCTCCTAGGAAACGTGGCAAGCTGCCTTTGGAGGCCAAGAGAGAACCAGAACATCAGCCAAGACCACAGGGCAGAGCTGGGGGAGTGTGGGGTGTGGGGTCACCACACCTCAGCACCACACAGCACCCCGGGAATGTGTTCTGCTCCAGGTGACCTCCTGAGGAGGATCTGGGGACAGGCAGCATGACAGGGACTCATCATTTTTTGGAACTCCTGGCTTGGTTCCATACCCAAAGACCAGAGCGGGTTTGGCTGCAGCAGCATGCACAGTCCGTGCTCAGCCCCCAGCACTGGGCATCCACCAGCCCCAGCTTGTTGGAATTGCGAGATGCTGGTTGGGAACTGTTGGTGAAATAAAGACTTTTTAAGAGAAATTGTAGCTGGTGATGAGTGAGAGCTGCCCACCCCCGGGCTGGATAGCTGCTGTTCCCCACACGCGGTCTCTGGGATTCCCTGCACCTCACAGACCTTTCTCGGCATTTGCATTAATTCAGGCACCCTCTGGGTCTGACCCGTGGCAGGAGGTGTTGGCACTGGCTGAAAGGGTTGGTTCTTGCACCCAGCAGACCTTCATTTCCGTGAAAAATGCCATATGGAGCCTGCGGCCTCGCAGGCTCCTTGGCTGCGCAAGCGCTTGGCAAGGTGAGCGTGTCCCTCCCCATAAATGCAGGTGCACGTCCCTCTCCTTCCAGAGACCTTGGGCAACACAAAGGTACGTCCCTCTCCCCTCTCCTCCTGCACCTCAGCAGCTCTCCTCTCCGATGTCACCTTCTAAAGCTGGGCTTAGTTTTGCCATTATGCTGGGCCTGGGCACAGCTCCCAGGATGTATGGGATTTAGGAGCCTCTAGGCTGCTGTGCTCCTGGGGGCAGGGAGGATCTGTGGGGCTTTGGGGAATTTTTGGCATGACCAAATCATCACATTACCAAACTGCCACATCACCAGCTGGAGGGACAGCAGCGGTCTGGGTGGTAGCATTTGCAGCAGAAAAAGCAAGCCTGGGGGCAGCAGCTGCTTCCTCCAGCCAGGCTTCAGGTGTGCCAAAAGCTGGGTGTCTGCTGGTCCTCTCAGCCCGTCCTGACTTCCAGTGGTGCAGAGTGCTCAGAGCAGTTGAGCTTGGGCAGGGCTCAGATCCCATGAGCTGGTGAAATATTACCCCGGGGCAGCCGAGTGCCACGGGAAATGCTTCCCAAATGCCTTTCCCCATGGTGGAAGCTGTTGTGCTGCCTTGGTCGGGAGCTCTGGGAGACTCCAGCTGGGGTGAGAATGGGGCAGGGGCAGTGCTGGGGGGTGAATAAGTGGGCAGGATGCCCTAGGTTAGGATGCTCCAGGCAGGGAAGGAGGTGGGGAGAGGTGTTGGGGGGGGGTCTATCTGTTGCTGGGGGTCCCAGCACAGCTGCTGGAGGGACTTTCGGGTCTCTGACACAGACCCAGGGAGGCATGGGAGAGGCACACTGCTAGCTCCTGCCCTGGAACCAGGAGAGGTGTCTTGGCTGAGCATGGTGAAGGAGGAAGCAGCTGCTCTGTGTCACCCTGACATGGTGTTCCCTTCTTTGCCAGCAAATTACCTGCTCCAGCCTCATGGGCAGTCTGGCCTTCCTCCAGGAGGGACAGGCATGATAAGGCCCTGCGTCAGCAGGAGCTGGATGGCTGGATGGGAGAGCACCATCCCTGGGCCCTGGTGGTTCACTGCAAAATGCACACCTCCAGTGAACCAAGTACAGCCAGTGGGAATACACTGGTCACCCTTGTCCTCTGTACCAAATTCCACCCCCAGCCAGGGGTGCTGATATCCCTGCCCCTCTGCATGCAGGATGGCATCCTTGAAGCTCGTGCTGCTGCTGGTTGCAGCTCTCCTGCTGCATGTGGCCACCACACTGAAGATCAGTGCCTTCAACATCAAGGCGTTTGGAGACGCCAAGATGTCCAACCAGACAATCGCTAATATCATTGTCTCTGTGAGTGCTGGGGGTTGAGGAGCTGTCCTAGTCACTCTCTGGGATGTAGCCAGCTTGGGGCAGTTGGACATTAACTTTCTGCAGACCTCTCTCCATCCATGCATCCACCCACCCATTAATCTAGTCCACACACCCCCATCCACCCACCTATGCCTGCCTTTCTTCCTCCCACCCACCCACCCATCCATCTCCACATCCATCCGTCCATCCATCCATCCATCCATCCATCCATCCATCCATCCATCCACCTGCTCTTCCCCCATCTCTAACCTGGGCCACCTCCATTCTTGCTGGTCCCCATCACCAAGATGGGTGATGCTTGGTGCTGCTCAGGTTCCTCACTCAGAGCAGCCTGCAGGTAAGGAGCTGCAAAGATGGTGGGCGGCAAACAGATGGGTGTAAAGGGGCACGGTGTCACCCCAAGGTCCTTTCAAGACACAGGACATGGAATCAGCAGAGGAACTCCCTGGGCTTTTAGGTCCCTGGCTGCCTTTCTGTTGCACCTCACAGTGCAGCCCAGGCACCCATGTGTGCCTCCATGAACCAAGGGTGAGCAGCTCTGAGCTTGTCCCTCCAGATCCTGTCAGAATATGACATTGCCCTGGTACAGGAGGTCCGAGACGCTGACCTGAGCGCTGTGAAGAACCTCATGGAGAAGCTCAACAGGTGACCTCGATGGCACAGGGCACCTTCAAATGGGAGACTGGGACAAAACCCAGCTGGCATCTTGCCACGCTGGGGTACCTCTGGCTTGGCCAAAGAGAGCCTGAGGGGTGCTGGGGAGCACAGGGAGCCTCCTCACACCCTTTCTGCATCTTGCTCCCAGTGCATCCCCATACCCATATGACTATTTGGTCAGCATCCCCCTGGGTCGGACCAGCTACAAGGAGCAGTACCTCTTCATCTACAGGTATGGGATGCTGCCAGGGTCCAGCATCCACTGTATCACCTGCTGTCACCTCAGCAGCTCCCAAAGGGTGGTGAGTACCATCAGGGCTGTGGTGGGGCTGCTCTGCTCTCTTTCCTCAGATCAGACATGGTATCTGTGCTGGGAAGCTACTACTATGATGATGGCTGTGAACCCTGTGGGACAGACACCTTCAGCAGGGAGCCCTTCATTGTGAAGTTCTCCTCACCCACCACACGTGAGCAGAGCTGGTGTTGGGAGCTGCCCAGACCTGGCACAAGGTTCCTTCTGCATGGGGCTGAGCCTGGATCTGTGCCTGTTAGGGGGAGTTTGCACCCTGGAGCCCAGCTCAGAGGCTTCACTGGGGTCCTTCACTGCTGTGGGGGCTTCTCCCACCCATGGGTTCCAAAGGGTCCTGTGTACCTGCTCAGCACGGCCAGCACCACTTACTGTTTCCAACCATGTACCATCTCCCATCACCTCCCATCCTCTGTCATCTCCCACCGTGTGTTCTCTCCAGTTACATACTCCCAGCTGTTTCCCATTGTTTCCCATTTCCTGCCACCTACTACCAACCATCTTGTGCCACATTCTGATATCTGTTTCCTCCAAGTGGGTGCTGTCTCCCATCTTATGCCATCTCCCATCCTATGCCATCTCCCATCCTATGCCATCTCTCATCACCTGCCATCCCCCATCACCTGCCATTTCCCACCCTGTGCCATCCCCTGCCACATGCCATCACATCCCATGAACCTCCTCAGGGCACACACACTCTCCCAGCTGTCTCCCACCCCTATCTCCTTCCCAAAACCACAGTGGCTTGGAAAAACTGATGGGAAACCAGCATCAAACCCCAAACCACACATGGAGGGACACAGCTCCTCACTAGGCATTCCAGCCCAGAGGACAGGCAGACCACAGGAAGCCAATTCACCCTTCCCCTTTGGTAGCTTTGCCTGGCTGCTAGCAGGGGCTTGGTCTAGGGTGGTTCCCTGGGTGTTCTGCTCCCTTCCAGTGCACTGCACCCAAGCCAGGGGCTGACAGCCACCTCTCTGGCAGAGGTGGAGGAGTTTGTGCTGGTACCCCTGCACTCCGAGCCCAGCAACGCGGCGGAAGAGATTGATGCGCTCTACGATGTCTACACTGATGTCATCGACAAGTGGGCAACTAATGTAAGGGGTAGTGGAGAGCTCAGCTGCTCCCCAGGGAGGCTTGGTGGGCTGGGGTGTGGCCACCACACATCCCAGTGGCCATCCTGGGATGGACATGACCCACAGGAAACCTCTTGTACCCATCAGAATCGGTGCCAGCTTGGCAATGTCCAGCTGACAGCTGTTGGGTGGCTTCGCTGCCATTACTGGGGGCTAGTTTGTGCTTGGTGCCCCCTAAGGTTTTAGGGAGACCTTAGTGCCCTGTAAGGTCCATGGGCAGGGACACGGTGTGCTGCCCCACAGAACATCATCTTCCTGGGAGACTTCAACGCCGACTGCTCCTACGTGACCAGCGCCCAGTGGCCCTCCATCCGCCTGCGCTCCCTCCGTGCCTGCGTGTGGCTCATCCCTGATGGTGCCGACACCACCGTTGCCGACACCACCGACTGTGCCTATGACCGGTGGGTACTGCAGTGGTGGCACAGCCGCTGGCACGGGGGGGGGACTGACGGACTCTAATGCCCCCACCATGCCCCGGCAGCATTGTCGCCTGCGGCACCGCTCTGCGCCAGGACGTCGTGCCCGGCTCTGCCACTGTCAACAACTTCCAGAAGACTTTCCACCTCCAGAACAAGGATGTGAGTGAGGGGATGGGGCACACCAGACCACTGGCACTGGCATCAACCCACTATGCCTCCTGGGAGTTTGGGTGGGCTCCCTGTTCTCCAGGCTGTACCCAAGGGTGGCATGACCACAGCTCCTGAACTGATGTAACCCTCTGCTTGAGCATTTTGGGGGACTTCCTAAATTTTAGGGGTGGAGTGTTGGGGTCTATGAGAGTGGGGGGTCCAGACAAGCTCAGCCACTTCCCTCCTTTCCCCCACACTCAGGCTTTGGCTGTCAGTGACCATTTCCCAGTGGAAGTGACCCTGAAATCCCGCTGAGCCCATCCTTGTATTGGTGGCTACCAGGACAACCCAGCAGGCAGCTGCACCCCTCCTGGAATCCCACGGACTACCAGTGCCAGCTAAACTGCCTGCCATTCCTGCAAGGAGCTGCTCTGGGGTCCTGTGGGGATAGCACACCCTCTGCTTCCATTAAAAATGAGCCTTTTCAGCCCTTGCAATTCTGGAGTGAGGGTTCCTTCAACCTCTCACATCCAAGCCCCCATTTCCCTGCCAGAGGCAGTTCCACTGGGGCTGGAACCAGGGAATTCCCTGGGGCTAGGGGTCCCCTTCCATCATGAAGAGAATGAGACCCATGAGTTGGAAACTGCTGTTCCACTCTGAACTGCCAGTGGCAAAAGCAGGGACACCAAAAAGGGCCCAGGAGTCTCTGGTCAGGATTTGACCACCTTGCTGTGGTGTGGGATCGTGGCTCATGGGGCCACATATGCCAGAGCCTGTCTAGCTGACAGGGTGCTGAGGGTGAGGGTGGGGGGAGCTGGAGGACATGAGTCAGCTCCGGGGGGTTTCGTGTCTCCTGTGGGGCGTTTCGGTGCGGGCAGGGCACTGAGGGACTCTGGACTCATCCTGTGTCTGGGTGTGGGGATGCGAAACCCAGCGGCGCACGCCAGAGCCTGGCAAGTCCTGACAGGAGCAGCTGTCACCTCCCCATCCACTCTGCCACCAGCTCCCTGGCAGAGACACCGCTCACTCAGCTGGGGTGGCATCATGACCTGGGCTGACATCATGTCCCAGGGTGATGTCATGACCTGGGGTGACATCATGTCCCGGGGTGACATTATGTGCTGGTGTGAGGGACACCAGCCCTGCAGAGGCTGCTTTGGGTCACCAGAGGAGCTGCTTTGCGCCACCAGTGGGACTGCTTTAGGTGACAGCTGGGGCTGCTTTAGAACACCAGTGGGGCTGCTTTAAGTGACATCGTGGCTGCTTTGGGTCACCCATGGGGCTGCTTTGGGTCACCCATGGGGCTGCTTTAAGAGACATCTGTGGCTGCTTTGGGTCACCCATGGGGCTGCTTTAGGTGACAGCCGGGGCTGCTTTGTGTCACCAGTGGGGCTGCTGGAGGGGCTTGCAGCTGTCCCTTCTTGCCAAGGCTGGCAGTGCTCAGCTTGCCTGAGCCAGGCACCGGACACCCCACCATTTCCTTCTCTCCCCTTCATTTCCTTCTCTTCCCTCTAATTACCCATTCTGAATCACCCGTGTCAACACCATCACCCTTCACCTCCTGCCTGGCCACCATGCCTTATGCTGTGACCTAGGGGTGCCACCCCAGCTGCAGAACCTCGAGTGCCACACGACCACGCAGCCCTACTGGGATGTCCCAGCACCGCCACACCTTCCCGGCCATCCCTTATCCCCTCAGCACAGGGGTGGCTATGCCAGCCCCGCCCTACCGCCCTGTGGCTTTTTGGTTTCCCAATGTAGGAAGGAACCCAAAGCTATGCCAAAACCCCCACGGGGGTGTCCGACTCATCCTGCTTTGCCGGCACATCCACCGGGAATAAAGCCGCCCCTCCCGCCGCCCGGACGGCAGACGCGCTGCGCACTCGGCAAGGTAAGGATGGATCTGGGCTCCGCAACTTCAGACAGGAACCGGGAGGGACTGGGATGATCTGGGATGAGCTGGAATAAGGAGTTGCTCCCTTACCCCAGCAGTGGGGACTGATCAAAGATGTGGAGCAGCTCAGGGTGCTGGTGGTGGCTGGGGCTGGCAGGAGATGAAGATATCATGACAGGGAGTAGAGCTGGGCGATCCTGGGAGCTGCTGGGTGGATTCACCACAGCAGGACGAGGTTTAGCTTCCCCTGGGACCAGAGAGCCAGTAGACACCCCGTGCTGGCTCAGCGGGCTGCTCCAGGCAGGACTCATCGTGGTGCCTTGTCATACACCAGGACTTTAAAAGGACCTGCATGGGGCTTTTTTTTTTTTTTTTTGCTTTATCACCAAATCCAAAGCACTTTTCCAAGTTCAGCTCCCATTGCTGCCTCCCCAAGACTCAACATCATTCCTGGCAGGATGGGGACTGTAGCACTGGCACTGTCCCTGCTGGCTGTGGTTCTTCTGTGCCCAGCCAGCGCCATGCTGCGCATCGGAGCCTTCAACATTCAGTCATTTGGTGACACCAAGATGTCCAACGAGGGAGTGGCAAACATCATCATCAACGTGAGTGCAACCAGTGCCACGGTGGCACTGGAGTGAGCCCCAAGTGTGGCTCCTGTGCCAGGGGTATGTGGGGATGTGGACACAAATGAGATGGCATCCCAGTGCCCTGGGTGAATGAAGACTTGGTGGGGTCCAAGTTGGGATGTCACACATACCCCATGGTCCCTCTGAGCTCTCCATGGGGACATTTGCCCTGGCCCCAACAGACATGCAGGTCCCCATGGTGCTGCACTCAATGTATCAAGGTGCTCAGCCAGGACATGGGTGGAAGGCAGTGATCCTGAGCTGGTCACAGGTTCCCTCTCACCATCACCATCCCTCTTGGCTCACAGGTTCTGCGCCGCTATGACCTGGTGCTGGTGCAGGAGGTACGCGACTCTGACCTCAGTGCTGTCACCCAGCTCATGGAGGAGCTCAACAGGTACGAGTGGGGACAGGCCCAGGCTGAGACATCAGCATCAGCAGGGACAGCCAAGCTGGCTGAGCAATAAAAGGCCAGAAAAAGTAATCCATCAGCAGAGGGTTTGTTTTGGGGAAGAGGGATAGGAGGAAAATGCTGGGCTGAAGCTTTGAGCAGGCACTGAAACACCACCAGGAATAATCCAGGGAGGGGAAGGGAGATACAAGCAGCACAATCCACCTCTGAAAGCTGCCATCCCACCAGATCACACAGGATGGGAAAGAACTACAGTTCTGGAGAGCTCTGTCTCCAAAACCTAACCCGAAGTGGCAGAGGAGAGATGGGGCATGAAGGGGGCACGGGCAGACAGACTCCCTCACCCGGGGTCCCTGGGTATAGCAAGGGGACCATGGGATGGACCCAGCAGCAGATGATGCTCCAAAGTAAGAAGCTCAGGAGGAAATTGGGCTACTGGGGTGGGCTTAAACTGGGCATCACAGGGTGGCAGACCCTTGGCCAGCTGGGTGCTGACCCCATTTTGGGTGAGGGGACAAGATGGAGCTGGGCAGAAAGGCAGTGAGTGCTACTGAGCAGATACATCCAGCCCATGTCCTCATACCTTTGGTGTCCCCTCCAGCAGGGCCGCAAAGCAGCCAAGGCAGGGAGGGTGACGCCAGGCTCCCAGGGTACTCATTAACCTAATTTAGCTTTGCTGCAAATGAAGGTGAGGAGCGTCCCTGCAAAGAAGGGGGTGACAGGAGTCTCCCTGTGTCCTGCCTGAGGCCAGATGTGCCTGAGGAGCCACCCTGGGGTCACAGGGACAGCAGTGTGGCTTGGAGCACTACAACCCACGTCACCCCACTGCTGGGACACATTGGGCCATGGACACAGCAGAGCAGGACTGGCTGTTGCCAACCCCATGGTTGGACCAGCCTCTGGCCATACTGAGGCCACTCCAGGATGGAATCAACCATGTCACCATCCTGCCTTTGTGTCTCTGCAGCATGTCCAAGTTCTCATACGACTATGAGATCAGCGGCCCCCTGGGACGGGAGAACTACAAGGAGATGTACCTCTTCATCTACAGGTAACAGGATGTGCTGCCTCCTGTCACCACGGGGCCCCCAACACCATGGAGGGGACACAGGAGCTATGTCTGGCCCAGGGTCACCATCTCTTTGGTCCCACAGGACAGATGTTGTGTCTGTGGTGGACACCTATCAATATGAAGACCCCCAAGATATCTTCAGCCGGGAGCCATTCATCCTGAGGGTCTCAGCACCCCACACCAGTAAGCCTGGGGATAAGAGATGCTGGGTGGTGACATAGGGTGACCATGGGGCTGACATCCCTCTCCCCTGGCAGAAGTGGAGGAGTTTGTGCTGGTGCCACTCCACTCAGCCCCGCACGATGCCGTTGCTGAGATTGATGCTCTCTACGATGTCTACTTGGCCATCATCAGGAAGTGGGGGACAGATGTGAGTGCCACCAGCACCGGGGATAGTGCTAAGCTCCAGAGACCATTCAACCCATACTGAGTCCTCACTCTGAGGCTGGTGAAAGGGTCATGATATGGGAACCCTGCTCCTGCCTTGTCCCCTGCTGGGGGTGATGCCCTGGGCCCCAGAGCTGACCTCCACAGGAGGACTGGTGTGGGGGTGACCTGTTCCCCAGCCACCATGAGCTCCCCTTTCTCCCCACTACAGAACATCATGTTCCTGGGGGACTTCAACGCCGACTGCGCCTACGTCCAGCAGAGCGATTGGTCATCGATCCGCCTGCGCACCAGCGACATCTTCAGGTGGCTGCTCCCCGATGACACCGACACCACCGTGGGCAAGTCACACTGTGCCTATGACAGGTGAGTGACACCACAGCACCGCTGTCCCCCTCCCCAGCACCCCAGGACTGCCTGCCCATCCTGCACCACCAGCAGCCAAGAGTGGGGGCAGGAGAGGGACCCAGCAGCTGTATCTCCCTGGCAGGATCGTGGTGTGTGGTGCCAAGCTGAAGAGAAGCATTGTGCCAAATTCAGCTGCTATCTACAATTTCCAGCGTGCTTTCCAGCTGGACCAGGAGGAGGTGAGTCTGCTGGGCACTGCCAGTGTCTGCTGGGGATTAAGCAGCCTGGTGCAGCCACGAAGCTGCCACATTTAAGTGTCAGCACAAAAATGGATGTGAAGCAAGCAGCAGCTCGAGCTGGTTCCAGCCGCCTAAACAAGGAGCTCAGGGTGACAAAGGATGCGTGGGTGGAAACAGGAGGGGTGATTTGGGGTCACTGCTTGCTCCTGTAGGGAAGAGATGAAATACATAGGATTTTTTGATGGCCTTTCACAGGCAGGTCTCCAGGGCTTGGGAGAATCCAAGCCAACTTTCAACCACCCATAGCTGGCACAGAGCTCCCAAGTGAGACATGGGAGTCTTGGAGGGCAGGTGCTCCCCTGCCAGCACCCACCCCAGGTCACACCTGGGCATCTCTTCATGAGAGGTGCCAAAACTGGAGCCTTGTGTGTTTGCTATGTTTGGGGTGGGGTTATCACATTCCCCACCAGCAGGCAGAAGGTTCTGGCAGTGCAATCACAGCTGCCCTGCCAGCCTCACCACCACGACTCAGGGCTCGCTGAACCCCTGAGTTATACTTCCCCACCTCTTCTCCTTCTCCAGGCCCTGGCAGTCAGCGATCACTTCCCGGTTGAGGTGAAGCTGGTGGCTTGAGCCCCTGCTGCCACAGACGGTGATCCAGCTCCAGCTCCCACCACCATCCCATCCAGGAGCCCTGTATGTGGCCTGCTTTGAGTCCCAGTCTGGAGAAGTGTCACTGCTGGCAATGCCCAGCATGCCAACCCACCACAAACCAGAGCCTGGGGACAAGCCACCAGCCAGAAAGCAGCGACTACAGACAGGCTGGGGAATGAAGCATCCATCTCCTACCTCATCAAAGACTTTATTGACAAATCTCATTTCACAATTAGGTGTTGGACAGGAGGGATGAGATCCAAGGACCAGCAGGCTTGGGCCACAGTGGTGTGAAGACCCTCTCCCTGTGTGCTCCTCAGAGGAGCTGAGCAGGCAGCTCTCCCTGATCTCAGGAAAGGCAGCAGTGGTGACAGGCACTCTACAGGGACTAAGGGGAAGGGACGTTTGGGGCAGTCATGGGAGCAGGAATCACATCACCCAATGCTGACACTGCAGATGGCTTCACTGTGAAAGTCTACAGCTACTGCAGCGTTTTGGAGGGTCCCTGGAGTCCCTGGGACCAGGCCCCAGGCTGTTGGCTCCTTAACTACTCTTCTTCTTCAGCATCTCCATGTACCTGCGAAGTGACTTCTGGATGGACTCTTTAGAAATGAAGCTGATGAAGTTCTGGATGTCTTCCTCTCGGTGAGCCACCAGGCGGTCCAGCACTGCCTTCCTCATCATGGACTTGGTGAGCTGGCGGGCATGGTCTGCAGGGAGGAGAGTGAGGACAGGGAACGTGCACAGTACTCAGCCCTGACCGGCTCTCAGCCCCTGCCACCACGTGCAGGTGCCTCCAAACAGGGAGGTGCCACACAACAAAAGGCTCTTTGAAACAGCAGGGAAAGGTGTAAGAAAAACCCACTGGCTGGAAGCTGAACTGGATAAATTCTGACACAATAAATGACAATCTGTACCACTCAGCAGGGAGACAACTGATCTGCTAGGCCTGGGGACAAATGTTGAGCACCTCTTTCTCTTTGTACCCACCAGAAGCAGCCAATGAGTGACATATGATTGCACCTCCCTGCAGCACTCAGCAGGTCATGTGGAATGGGATAGCTCAGATTCAGCCCTGGCCAGTGGAGAGCCCTCTCTCAGCACAGGAACCACATATTGCCAGCCCTGGAGCAGCCCAAACATGCATGCGATGTCTACACTTGCTGTCTGTCCTCATGTCCCCATTGCCATCCCCAGCTCAGCAGAGCTGCTCCAGACCACAAAGATTTGGCAGCCACCCAGCCTGTTTCTTCAACTCTATGGCAGCTTTCCTGGGGTAACACCTCCACTGCCAGACGTGGAGACTCAGCTTGTATCTGGAGCTCAGGCACGTATGGATTGACTCAACAGGGCTGGCAGGGTGAGCCAAGCTGGAGCCATGTGCCCTGCAAAACCAGCTCAGTGTCCTCTTGTGCCAGGGCACTGGCAAGCCCATCTCTGTTAGCCCAAGGCTGCCTGTGTTGAGCTTTCCTACCTCCCAGCCATCCACACCTTCCCTTTAAATCACCACTGTTACGTAGCTCCCAGGCACCAGCCCCAGTACTGGTCCTTCCCACTCAGATCAGAGCCTCTTTCCCTCTGCCAGAGGTGCCACCCTTACCAGGAAGGGCCAGCCACTCTGCCATGACAGCTACAGCCCTCTCCTGGAGCTTCTCCTCTGGCACCAGCTCATCCACAAGGCCAATCTTGTGGGCCTCAGCTGCAGAGTGAAGGGAGCCCAGCTGGAGGGAGCGCTCAGCAACTCGGTGTCCCACAGTGTTCACAAATGTGTCCTTAAACCTAGAAGAGATGGGAGGAGAAGCCATGGTCAGGGAAAGAAACACCCAGCAGCAGCTGCATGCAGATGTGGGAGCTGAGCAGGCTTGGTCCCACTCCCCAGCCATGGGTCTCCACACAGCAGCTACAGGCTCAGCCACGCTGTGCTAAGTCAGGTGAGCAAAGCCCTTGTGGGTACTACCCTAAGAGATTCCCTTCCTGTCCTTGAGAGCTACTCTACCCTCAGTGCCCAGGTCCCAGCTGTGCCTGCTTGCTGTGAGGTGAAAGCTCCTCTCCAACAGCAAGTTTACACCTTCTCCGAGCAACCAAAGGCCTGTGTCTCAGTACATTAGTGTCCCTATGCTTCCAGAGATCTCCACAGCCATGGGATTTTGGAGTGTATCCAGAGAAAAACCTATTCCCAGACTGAGCCTGACCAGGGAGATTTCCCAGCATTAATTTTGGAGCTGACTACAGAGTCAGAACTGAGATCCTTGCTGGTGAAGGATGTGAAGACATTCTGCAGCCCAAAAGCTTTTCAGATACTGGCAGAAGAGGGCACAGAAATGAGGCTCTGTGTCCTGCAGCTGCAATACCTGACCACCGACATACAAAGCGCAACCCAGTGACCAGTTAAACTGATCAATAAACTCCTTGAAAAGGACCTCTTTTAAAGAGACCTACATGTGAAACAAGAAGTGGGAGGCACTGCCCTACCAGAAGGGAGCCACAATGCCCAGCTGGGCTTCATTCAGGCCAATGCTGAACTTGGGGTTCTCCACCATGATCCTGTAGTCACACGACAAGGCAACGAGGCAGCCTCCCGCTGGGCTGGACCCCTGGCAAAAAGAATGAGGGACTGAATCTAGGTCATTGTCACACACATTCCCATGGCACCAGCTCCACTGCTTCCTCCAGAGCAGGGAAGGCACAGAGCAGGTGTCCCTCGGGTCTCTGAGGGACTTGATTCAGAACAACCCTAAGGAAGATTTATGGTAAGGTTTATCCTTTCATTTTTCAATGCTCAAATGTTTCTGGCATTTGCCAGCCTGGAACTCTGGTGAATTAATCTGTGTTACTCAGGCTGCAAACCCCACAGCAGAGATGTGCTCTATTTTCTTGTAACCCTACAGGAGTTTTTAACTCTACTGAAGTTTGTAACTCTTAATTGCCACAGAAAGTCCTGTCCTGAGGCTTTGTAAAACCTTCCTTTGGCACATCTCAGTGCTTGCTTAGCCCTGCACAGGATGTCTGTGGGAAGCTGGTCAGAGATCCAGCTGCCTTCAAAGCCAACCTACAGACACAGAACCATGAACTGCTGAAGCAGCACTGCCCTGGAAAATGAAAACTAGACACTGAGCAGGTAGCAACCCAGATACAGACAATGAGGTTCAGAGAGCACTTCCCTGCTGGCCAAGAACCCAGGCTGGAGAAGCAAAACTCAGTGGTGAAAGGGCTTACAACAAACTGCTGCTTGAAACTTGTGGCGGTGCCCAGCTGCCTCCCACCTTGTCCCCTCTAGTCAAGCTCTGCAGTAGCCAAGTGAGTGACCTGGGTGACTCCTACAAGTTTTGTCAGGGACAAAGCAGCTGGTGGGCACAACAGGTGTCCTGTGGACTCCTCCTAAGCTGACTGCTCAGCTCTTCTGAATCTGCCATCAGTTGCCCTCTGAATTTTACCACTGGCCTACAGCCTTCTCCTGGTCCTTCAGCCTGGAGGACAGACTCCCAGTTGAGTTCTCAGGGCAAGCCATGGCTCTTGCTGTAGGAAACACTGCCAAGGGCACCTCAGCCCCCATGAGCAGGATTTGAATTCTGTGGGAGCTCTCCATCACAGCCAAAATGCTGCTGTAGCCCAGCAGCTTTCAAGCAGCCTTCATGGTTCCACAAGCAGCCTGAATGGTTCCACACCTGCCCACATCCCAATGCACTGAACCACAGACACATTGCCCAGGCAGCCCCACAAATACATCCCTGCATTCATTCCAACACTGACAAGCCTGATTTTCTGGCTGTCCCTGCCCACACGGTGCAAACAAGCCACACAAGTGACAGATGGCGGCAGGAAGGTGGAGCTGGAGGACGTACATTGACTGCAGCGATTGTCACCATGTTGGAGCCGTACACTCGGAGCCATATCTCCTGCACAGCTCTCCAGAACTCAGCGTAGTGCTCTGTGCTCTTCCCACACATCTCTGTGATGTCCAGGCCAGAGGAGAAGATTTTGGGAATGTTCTGGAATTGGGAAAATACAAATGTTGCTGAGGGTAGCTGCTTAGGGATGACTCTTCAGCCCTCTAACATGCTCAGCCTGGCAGCCTGAGAGAAGTGGCATTTAAATCTGACACAAACCAGGGTCTTTCAGGGTTCTGGAACAATGTCCTCAGTGCTCCCACAGCTTGGATCATCCAATCACCATGGCCTGCAAGGCTGCGACTCTGCTCGAGCACAGTTTCCCATTATTGGGGTCCCTGTGCGGGGATATCAGCCACACAGCACACAGACTGTCCTGTCCCATGCCCAGGCAACACCTCATACCCACATCACATCTGAGAATAAACACTGGCATCTCCTAGCAGCTTGCTCTGGGCAGTCCAGGAGATCTCAAAGGACGTATCAGATTTGCAGATAAGCAGTTTTGGGTCTAATGACAAATGACAATACTCAGTTGTTACTGTTCTGCTAGAAAAGGACACAGAAGAAAGAGCACAGCCTTTCCAGGAGCTCATTTCCCTCCCTCTGCAGCCATCAAAGCTGCCTCCCAGCAGTTTTGTGCCAGTGCCCAGGAAGCCAAAGATAAACATGAGCAAGGGAACAGCATTCATGCCTGCCAAACTGCCCCTGCCACAGCTCACCCCCTAGCCCAGGACAACACGTACGGATGTTATGATCACGCCTCGGCAGGCCCGGTCATTCTCCAGCTTCTCCAGACTTATGCAAAACTCAGTGAGGAAGTCCAGGCTGAGGCTGTTGACTGGAGGGCTCTTGAACTTCATCATGGCAACACCTGTTCCATGGTAAACACAAAAACATCAGAACCCCTCAGCATAGCAGCATGTGCTGCCTTGTCCAAGGGAGCCTTACTCGCCTGTTTCCCTGATCACCCAGCTTGCATCTTTCCACTCCTGGCTCTTCAAAAAGCTCGCCGCAGCAAGGCTAAGAGCAATGCTCTGCCTGCAGATCTACCTGCAAGCTAGGCTCACTGAGTCAGTGGTGAACAAGCATGAGTGTAGTGGCACACTGTGTGTCCCAAAGATCTGCTAGTTCCCAAGCCCAGTTCCCTTTCTGGGATCACTGGATAAGGTTGATCCTTAAGGGATTCCCCCAGGGGATCATAAACCTTTATAAGCCTGCCAGCAGCACTGTCACCCTGGCCAGCATAGCATGAAGGGCTCCAAGCCCTTGTCCCCTTCCAAACTGTACTACTCTACCCAGAAAGGTCCTCATCAAACACAGTCTGAGTGGCGCAGCCATGCCTGCGAGAAAAGGCATCCTTTCTTTGGGGGCAGGGATGTGGGCCCATGACAGCTGTTCTGGCACAGGAAACCCCAAGAGATGCTTTCTGCTACTCTACCAGGTCCCTAGAGCAGGGACCCTGCAGAAGGGATATGTGGGCAGGGTATAGGGTATGAGGTCTGCCCACAGTGACAGTTAGCTGCCAGTGGCACTCCAGTAATACACAGCCACCTCAGGTGTCCATGACTAGTGAGGCTCTCATCCCAAATAGCTTCTCGCTGATGGTCCTAAAAGCTGGAACATCTGGGACTCCGGTGGCTTCCCATGCCCAGGGTCGCTGTGGGACAAGCACAGAATGGACCCTTTCTGTGTCCCACAATGCCTTGTGGGCTGAGGGTGACACCGCCGAGGTGCCACATGCCCTACCTGAGCTCTCATCCAGCTCCACCAGTATCCTGTTGTTGCTGAAGGCACGACACGGGGCGAGTGGGAGGCCGGGGGGCTGCAGGGGTCCGGGGGACTGCCAGGCTGCTCTGCCCCACGCCGGTGGCTGGCGGCAGAGGGGCAGCACACCTGGGGGCGACAGACAGGTAGAGCAGGTCAGGGCACAGCACAGGATATGGGGATACCTTTACCCACGGCAGGAGGACATGTGGGACACCCTGACCCACTCAGGGAGGACGCACGACCGGGGACACGCTGACTCACTAAGGGAGATCATGGGGCACCCTGACAAAGGCGGGGGGACGCAGGGAAGGGCTTAGGGACACCCAAGTCGCGCGGGGGAGCACGGGGCAGGCGCGGGGTGGGGGAACACGCTGACCCCCAGAGGAGAGAGGCAGAGGGACGCGCGTCACCCCGGCCCCGGGGGCCGGGCGCACCTGTCCGGACGATCCGGCGGGCAAGCGTTTGCACCGCCGCCATCTTCTGCCGCCGGGTCAAGGGTACGGCCACGGGGCGGGGCTTCGGCCGAGTGGCCCCGCCCCCGCCCCCGAGACACCGTCCCCGGCTCGCTGCGGGTTGCGCGCGTGCTGCCGCCCCGTGGCGCGGCTGCTTCTAATGAGTGTGCTGCGCTGCCTGTAATGCATGCGCTGTGCTGTCTGTACTGCCTGCCTACCTGCACTGCCCTGTCCTGACTCCCCTGCCCTGTCCTGACTCCCCTGCCCTGCCTTGCCTTGCCTGCACTGTCCTTCTGCACTGCCCTGCCAGCACTGTCCTGTCTCCTCTGCTCTGTCCTGTCTGCCCTGCGCTGTCCTGCTTGCTCTGCTCTCCATCCAGCATACCAGTCTCTCCACCCAGCATACCAGTCTCTCCACACTGCTGCCCTCTGGTAGCTGCTTCACAAGACTTGGCCCACCAGGGCCATGCGCCATGGTGTCTGTGATGAATGGAATGATAATTCGTGACAATTAGATGATTTTGGTTAAAGCAAAAGCAGGAGCATGAATGGTGAAACAAGGGATCAGACACTGGGAACTTACATATGTAACTAGAATAAGATTAGGCTTTATTATAATCAGTTGTTTGTGATTAATTTGATTTGCTTTAATATAGAGTAAGATTTTAGGGTTCATTATAACCTGTTGTTTATTAATTTTATTTGTTTTAATATATGTATACTAAGGCCTTAGTGAAATGTTAGGAACTAACAGCTAACAGTTGAAATATTATGAAACAATAAGTTGTTCAAGGATGAGAAAGGAAGAGAGATTGCTACAGAAGATGTGAACACAAGAGACAATTGTGAGAATCATGAGAACCTACGTGAAAACCCATCCCTGGGAAGGACGTTGATTATAACAACAGAGCTAAAAAGATACAATCATAAGGACTCAGCACACAACCCACCAGCTGTGCTGACCAGAAGATTACGTCATTGAAAGACCACCAGAAGGACAAACTAATTTAAATAAACCCACCTTTATATGCATATGTATTAAGAGTAGAACATTTAAAAGGTAGTTAGATTGTGATTAGTGTGCATTGTTGCACCGAGATGGCTCGCCTGGACACCGCCGTCCGGCGATTGCACCACAGGCTGAAACGGCCGGAGGCGACACTGGGTGCCCTGAGCGCGCTCGCGGAGGCTGGCACCAAGCCGCACAGCCTGCCAGACACTGTGCAGAGCTGATCGATGGCAGGCGGCTGCAGCGATCACCGAGCTATCGAGCGCGCGGGAGCAGCGGCGGGTGAGGGAGGCTGGGCGAGCAGGGTTGGGGTTGGGGTCGTGGCCGGGTCCCAGGGGGAAGGCGCGCTCGGGGCGTTTCTCGGGCGGTTGTGCCCGTGGCTTCACTCGTGGGATGCGGCAAGCGGCGGCTCCGAGGCGCTAGGCCGTGCGGTGAAGCGGCGCCCGCCGGAGCAGGCCGGAGCTCGGCCGGCGGCTGCCGGCGCTCCGTGAGTGCCCCTGGGGAAGCCCTGCTGCGTTCCCCTTGAGCCCAACAGCGTGCCCCGGAGCCAGGGTGAGCTCGGGCCGCCCGCCGCTGGTCACAGACGGTTGGTGTTCCGGGGGTGTGGTGGTGGTGGTGGTGGTGGTGCTGGGCTCGGTTTGCTCCGTTCTTCGGTCTGCGGCGTGGAGGAGCCCGGGAGCTCGGAAGCGTCTTTTTTTGTTCGTGTGTCCTGCTAATGGTTATTTGGCGGCAGTGGCCAAGGAATGTGTCGAGATGCTTTTATTTAGTTCCGATACTATTCAGAGTGTTGAGAGGAAGGTTTCCTGTCTGAAGTAACTTGCACTGCAGTTTTACAGGTTACTAGGATGTGTAGTGAGCAGCAGCACCTAGCACGGGACTGGTCAAGGTGTCGTGTGGGTGGTGACACACACGGCACTGCTGTTTGGTTTGGGGGCAGATAGCACAACGTCTGCGTTGCTTTATTCTGCAGCTAAAACGAGTTAATCACCTCCTGTACGATGTGGATTTCGTGCAAGGGTTTGATTTTTGTTTGCACGTGTGCATTAATTCCAGGTTACACTGCAGCGTTAGAAGCCTGGTGGAGGACTGCGATGGCAGCTCAGATGACTGATGCTCATCGACGGTTCCTGCAGGTCCTGATGTCCCACGGGATAATGGAAGGATCAGTGGCTAGGAAGTTACACCGGCGCTGCTGTGAAATCCATAAAGGTGTGTCTGCCTTTTAAAGAAGGGAGATAGAAGAACTATTCTTTTTTCCTGGTGCAGCTTTCAAGTAATTAGATTTCTGACATTAGAAACCTTATTGATGTGAGTATTCTCTCTCTGGAGAAGACTCCAGGGGGGCCTTAGAGCTGTCTACCAATACCTGAAGGGATCCTCCAGGAAGGCTGGAGAGGGACTTTTCATAAGGGTGTCTAGCAATAGGACAAGGGGAAATGGTAAACTCAGGGAGAGTAAGTTTAGACTGGGTTTTAAGAAGTTCTTTAGTATAAGGGTGGTGAGAGTGGAACAGGCTGCCCAGAGAGGTTGTGGATGCCTCTTCCCCAAGGGGTGCTCAAGGCCAGGTTGGTTGCGGCCTTGAGCAGCCAAGTCTGCTTGAGAGGCGTCCCTGCCTGTGGCAGGGAGCTTGGAGGAGATGGTTTCTGAAGTCCTTTCCATCCTTGTTATTTACTTTCAGTTTACTATGCCCATGACAAACTGGATGATTTCATCAGCACTATCAACAGGCACCTGCAGCCCCTGTTCATGCAGGTCCGGAAGGGGCTGTCGGAGAGTGATGGGAGGGCACATTATGCTTTGGTGAGTTGGTGACGTGCTGCTGTCGCATGGCTAGTGATGGAGAGCAGAAGTCTGCACACCTTCCCATGGTAAATGGGCCAAAGCATCTAGATAAAGCTGCCCCAAGTGTCATCTTTGGGTGTTAGATCAAGATACCTTCTGTCTTTCCTTGCAGTGTATCTGTGACAGAACTGCTGTCTGAGGAAAACAGAGAGGATCCCAAATTGAAGGCTGTGTGTGCCAGCAGGCTTCTTGCTCTAAGCAGTGTCCTGTGTGGTTTAATGTGGGGCTCTTCCACTGTTCCACTGGCAGCTGCTGTAGAAGCTGCTGGTAGAGCTGAGAAGTGGGAGGATAAAGTGGCAACAGCCTTGGTGCATGGAGATGGAGCAGGAAGGAGTGCAGCAGCTTCTTATTTAGCCTAACCACTGCTTAAGTGAGGTTTCTTTTTCACAGGAGACATTATTTCTCCAGATTAATTTTTAAACTAGAAAATACCCTTTATCCTGCTCTTCTCAGACCCCACCTGCAATACTGCATCCAGTTCTGGTGTCCCCATCATAAGAAGGACACAGAGCTGTCAGAGTGAGTCCAGAGGAGGCTACAAAAATGATCCAAGGGCTGAGGCACCTCTGCTATGATAGGCTGAGGGAGCTGGGGTTGCTCAGCCTGGAGAAGACTCCAGGGGGGGACCTTAGAACTGCTTTCAAGTACCTGGCATAAAAGGGTCAATGAGACATGACCTCTAACAAGTTTCTCTCAGTGCTTGCAATGTGTGTCAGAAAGGGGAGGTTGTACACACAGGAGGGATTCTAACATAACATCAGCTGCTGCTTTAAACTTTTCTGGGTCATTTTGTGAGTTGTTATAATTAGTGCTAATAGATAGCACTAGCAAGTGCAAGAAGACTATGAAATATCAGTAACTTTAGCACAGGGAAACAAAATGGTGTGTCCTAACACAGCTACTGTTCCTGTCCAGCAGTGTCCTGGTGCAATAGATCAGATCTAGGGGCGGGTGGGATTGTTTGAAGAGCTTGGACTGGGCAAAGGCAACTGTGGAGAACGTGTGGCTGGAAGATCAGGGGTTGTAAAGAAAGGACTTGATACTGTGACTTGTGTTACTGAGTGCCATCTTTAAGGAGCAGCCTCTTTCATGGCATTTAAAGAAGTGACATTTCTGTCAGTTTTGAGGTGATGCATTCTTTACCCCAGAGGATCTTTCACACAGGCCCTCTGCTTGCAGATTAAGGTTTTTTGCTGTTGGTTTTGGTTTTTTTTTTCAGGTGAATTTGGCAGAAACTGAAATAACTAAAATGGCATCTGACTATGCAGAAAATGAATTGGAACTGTTCAGAAAAACAGTAAGTATCTCAGTTCTTAATTAGTAAATCATACTATCTGTGAAGGTACCACCTCAAAATGAACAGAAATGGAAATGGGTGGTTGAGGAATTGGTTGCCATCATACCAGAATGAATGGGGGACAGGGATGATGATTCCCTGTTGCAGGTCAGTTTGTTGTGGGCATAGCAAACTGAAAGGTAAAAAAGTTGGAAGGGGCCATGGAGATCATCTACTCCAACCTCCCTGCCATGGGCAGGGATGCCTCTCAGCTAGACTTGGCTGCTCAAGGCCTCATCCAACCCGGCCATGAATGCCCCCAGGGAGGAGACATCCACAAACTCCTTGAGCAGCCTATTCCAGAGTCTCACCACCCTCCTATTGAAGAACTTCTTCCTAAGATCCAGTCTAACCCTGCTCTCTCTCAGTGTAAAACCATTCCCCCTTGTCCTGTCTCTGGAAAGTCCATCTCCAGCCTTCCTGTAGGATCCCTCAGGTATTGTAAGGCTGCTCTAAGGTCCCCCCAGAGTCTTCTCTTCTCCAGACTGAATGCCAGCTCCCTGAGCGTGTCCTCATAGCAGAGGTGCTCCAGCACTTGGATCATCTTTGTGGCCCTCCTCTGGACTTACTCTAACAGCTCTGTGTCCTTTTTATGATGATGACACTAGAGCTGGATGCAGTATTTGAGGTGGGGTCTCACAAGAGCAGAGGGAAGGAGCAGAATCCCCTCTCTTGCCCTGCTGGCCACACTCCTCTTGCTGCAGCCCAGCACACAGCTGCCTTCTGGGCTGCATGAGGGCACTGCTGGCTCATGGGGAGCTTCTCGCAAACAACACTTGCAAGTCTTTCTTCAGAGGTGCACTGAATCCACTCTGCACTCAGCCTGGATTTGTGCCTGGGGTTGTCCCAACCCAGGTGCAGGACCTTGCACTTCAACTTGTTGAACCTCATGCAGTTGGCACTAGCCCACTTCTCAACCCTATCCCTTCACACGTGTGGATGCTAAAAAAGCTGCACATTAAGGTGTGCCTTCTCTAACTGCATGGTTCTTAATGGTTGGATTTGTTTCTTTCTCTGCAGATGGACCTAATAATATTTTCAGAAAATGGCTTTGCCTCTTCTACAGATATTTTAAACTTGGCTGACCAACTTCAGACTAAGAAAATGAAGAAGAAGGAAGCAGAACAGCTGCTGAAAGTTTTTGTGGATGATAAGTGGCTCTCTGAGGTGACAAAAGCACTTTTCAGGTGTTTTTGTACTAGGTCCAGCTATTTTATTGTGGATGTGGTGGCTGAAACTGGAGCTGTCCTTTAATCAGTGTCAGCAAAAATGCCTTTGTGGGACCCATGCTTCTTGCTGCTGCAATGATCTTTGCAGAAAGGGCAGTACACTGACAAGTTAAAATTCCTTGTAAAGGTCTATACAGGACAGCATGGGTTTGGTTCTTGTACCTGAGCTGGGTGGTTTGTGTAGAGCCCTGTGCTGCAGCACACAGGCATTCTTCATGCACATCACAATGGCATACCTAAACTTGGAGCAAGAGCTGGGGAAAGCTCTTCAGGGTGATCAGTGCTGTCACCCTGAAAAGCAGAGAGGCCAAACAAGTTGAATACCAGAAATGCATGAGTGACTGTGCATGGTTCTAAATCCTTTTCTTGGTGAGGGAGAAATTGAGATGAGCTTACCAGGTGGGTACTGCAGTAACTTGCAAACACAAGTGAGACCTCAATCCTTCCTCTCCTGGATTTACTGCATGGTAGATCAGCAACCTGCTGCCACACATTTACTGATATTGGAGTGCTTTAGCAGAGATTTTCAAATGATACCTCAGTAAATGCCTAGATTTTTCCTGGAAGCCAGTAGGTTTTCTGCTACCATGCAAGTGAAGGGTCCCAAGACTGCATGTCTTTAAGGAGAGCATGCTTGTTCATCTGTACCTTCCAAGGAGTAGATCTCTGTTAAAGGTCTGAGACCTTTATTCTGATCATCCAAACAAATGAGCTCTGCTACTCCAGAGTTATTTCAGCTTTGCATTCTATCAGTTGTCAGCATGTTAGTTTCACAATGGCAGAAAACTCAGGCGTGTCAAATGCTTGCTAGCAGGTGGTTAGAAAGGTCACAAAAGGTACAAGGAATTAAAATATTTGTCCTGCCACTTGTTTCCTTAGAGAAATGGAGAATACACTCTGCACACTCGCTGCATCATTGAGATGGAACAGTACATTCTCAGCAACTACCAAGATGTGGCAAGGAAGTGCAACATCTGTCACAGCCTTGCCATCCAGGTAATGATTATTACCTCAGTAGCCATCTGCTGATGCACTTAGGTGGTTGTAGCTGAAGTCTGCAATACTTTGAGTACCAGGCAGGCACTGAAAAATTCTGGCCTTGTCACCTGGTTCCATGTATGAAAAGAAAGTAACTTGGAGCAGGATCTGCAAGTATAAACCTGCAGGAAGTGAACTCCCCAGTGAGGAACACTATTCTGATTCTTGCTTTCCAAAGCCAGCAGGCTAGAGACAATCCCTTAGTCCCTCATCCTTAAATAGGTGGAACAGTTAAGTATTAGCTCTCTGATGGTTGGATCTTACAAGCACACATGACACATGTTCATCTTTGGTCCTGTGGTTTTGGCTCAGCCATGGTACCTTGGACTTGAGGAGGAACAGGAACACTTAGATACAGCATGCTGAAGCACTGGATTTTGAAAGCTGGCAAGCTGCAAGTTCAGTATTGTGTAAGTGGTTGCAGCCTGAAGTCCTGTTCCAAAACTAGTGCATTCCTTTGCTCCTTGACCTGCATCTTCACATCTTCCCAACTAACAGAATACTTCAAGTTGGAAGGGACTTTAGAGATACCAGCCTCCCTACCATGGGCCTGGACACCTCTCAACTAGACTTGGTTGCTCACCCAGCCTGGCCTTGAACACCCCCAAGGAAGAGGCGTGAACAGCCTCCCTGGAGAGCCTATTCCAGAGTGCCACCACCCTCATACAGTAGCCAAGCACATGATTTGCATTCTGGGCTGCCAAGAGTGCACTGCCACCCAGGGTGAGCTTCTCATGATCAACACACCCAAGTCTCTTCAGGGTTACTCTCAACCCACTCTGTACCCATGCTGCCACGTTACTTTTTCCATCCCCAGTGGTCTCCTTTCTTGCACCTAAATAGGCCACTGTTGTCTTTCAAGCTAAATTCTGTCTGTATAGGGAAATGGTGCTTCCTAGTTTCCAGGAAACCACCTCCTTTTATCATCAGCTTTGACTTTTGGTGGGCACCAACTGCTCTACATGCAGCTTTCTGTGGCGCAAGCATCACGTAGCTGCCACCCTCTTGTAGCAGCTTTATGTTGAATGGGAGGGACAGGTTAGAAAGACTCTTTTTTAACGAACACTTTTGATTTCAGAGCCAAACGTGTGAATCCTGTGGAATTAGAATGCATTTGCCTTGTGTCAGAAAGTACTTCAGAGCTCAGACTGAACCACGCTGTCCTCAGTGCAACGATTTCTGGCCTTTTGACACCTCAGGTACCAGACAACCCATGCTAAAAAAAAAAACACAAGTAAAAAATGGAGTGTAATACTAGAGAATGGGATGCGATTCATGAGCAGTGCCTCTGTTATTTGTACTGTTAGCTGTTCAACTGTTAGTTGGACAGCAGGCATTTCAGTTGTGTGTTTCAGACAGTAAATCATCCAGAGGCAGCACTGAGCCCTGCAGTGCACAACTTCAGTGCACGTCCTGGACACATGGTTTCAAAAAACTTTAAAGATTGGGGGAAGTTGGGGGCAGGCAGGGGACAGACACAACACACAACACTAAACTTGGGGCAGTCTCTTAGAATTCCTCTATTTAGCCAGGGAAACTGGGCATTCTCAACAGGCACCCAAGAATATATCAAGCAATCTAAATATATAAACCATGATTATCCTTTTTGTGTGTCATTAACTAATCTTTTGTTTTCTTTACAGGTACAAGTCCAATAGACTCCCCCTCACCATCCAAAACAGGGAGAGCAGAAAAGAGCTTCACTCTTGGCTCAAGATGATGCCAGTAAAATTTCCCCACTCCTACAGTTTAGCCAGACCATAAGATGGCATTCACTAGTAAGAGGGCATTGTTCAGTGTGCCTGGTGTTCCCTGAAGTGTTAACTATCTTACAATAAAACTATCATTACCTTCCTCTTCTCCTGCAGTTCCATCTGCACAGCATTTGAAGCTGCTTTGTGTAGAGTTCTTCATACTCCAGGGCTGGGACTCGCAGTGTATGTTTGGGAATGAAAGATACAGGTGGTCTTAAGCCAGCCCTTCAAGTTCATCCATGCAGGGCATCTGTCACCAGAAGCTGTTCTGGGCAACAGTGTCCCTGTTTTGTACAGCTTCAGTTAACAACTGAAAAGGAAACTGAGCTTCCAGCAGATGAAAAATCAGTGCAGTACTTGAGGTGCCCTCACTGAAAGGCTGCCTGGAATATTCAACTAGGGCTAGAGTCTCAACACCTCCAGCTGGCACTGCTGCCTGGTTTTTGTCCCTCTGGGCACAGAAGAATTCACCTGACACATGGCCAGGTAATGAGCAGCTGTGTTTAGTAAAAGGGAACATTACCACAGCCAAAACCATTGGGACAGAGAAGGACAAGACTTGGGGCAATGCCAGCTTGTGTCTGCAAAGTGTTGAAAAATTATCATCCTGAGATGCTTTTTTAGCAATTCCCTGTCCAGTTTTATGCAAGAATGTTTTTTCCTTTAAGAGTGACTTAAAAAAATACAGACAAGGACTAGCTCTGGCCTGGTACCAGAGGGGAATGGCAGCAGCTCCTTCTGTGGCAGAAATGGATGGCATTGTAGAAGGCAGTGTCTGCAGTCCAGCTGATGATTAATCAAAGTATTAGCTAAATGCAATTAAACTATGGATTAACTGCAATTAACCATGTTCCCAGGCCATGACACTAGCCACTTTTCACAGATAGGTCAGTACCTATCCTGCTTTGAGTTAGCTGTTTTATTTATTGAACTTCTGGGCTGCCACGTCCCTCACCGTTTATCTAATTCCACACAGAAGATGATGCTGACCTCATGGCCCAAAGGCCTGAAGCAGAGTCCTGCCAGCACCCTAGAGCTGTTACAGCATTTAAAATATGACTTAAGGAGATGCTCTTTATGAGGAGTTTGCATTAGAAACATCACAAAAATAAAGTGCCTGTAGCATCTTGTTTCCATTTCCCCATCCAGATTCTTCGACCGTGCTGAAGCAAGTTTTGCTGGTTCTTTGGTTTTTGTTTTGTCCAATCCACCTCTAACCTCTGGACAGGGAACAACATTCTCATGCTCAGAAATAATTCCCTTGTGAGAAGATTGCAGATGCTACTTCTTGTGATTTTTAGTTTCTCTTAACACCACCAGCAGAGTTGATGTAGGCTTCAGAGCTATGACCACCAGAAGCTGACGGAGAAGCTGATATCGAGCGATCGTACATAGTGCCAGTATTGAACTGGAATAAAGAGAACTTGTCCAGGCATCAGAACACAGGACTGAAGTGCAGCCTTTCTGAAATTGGGAAACTTCACTAAGTCAGGATCTTCCACATCTACCTATAAAAAGCCCAAACCAATCATCAGTAGGAACATCTTCACTCAGATACGATGAAGTCACATTACTGACATTAACATTTTAGGCAGCCCCTTACCTGACTGGTATTGTGAAGAATGTGGCTTTCATGTGGGTAGAGGTTTTCTGACTCGTGTGGTGAGCACAGGCAGATGTACTTCCTTCCAAACACCTGTACAGATCACAGTCAGGGTTTCCAATCTGTCATTACGCTGCACATTACTGGAAACTGGGGGCCACGGTTGGTATTTAACATCAGATACATCTGATTACAGGAAACACTGTCTTTGCTACTAATAAATTATAATAAAGAGCTAAACTCAATCAGACTATTGGAGCTCCAAGTACCTGTTCTCTGGGAGCAGGTAAGAATTTGAGATACCAGGAAATACTTCTGGAGCCCCTATTACAAGAGGGATATGGATGTGCTGGAAGGTGTCCAGAGAAGGGCCACAAGGATGATCAGAGGGCTGGAGCACCTCTCCTATGAGGACAGACTGAAACAGTTGGGGCTGTTCAGTCTGGAGAAAAGAAGGGTCCAAGGTGACCTTATTGTGGCCTTCCAGTATCTGAAGGGGGCCTGCAAGAAGGCTGGGGAGGGACTTCTCAGGATTTCAGGTAGTGATAGGACTAGGGGGAATGGAATGAAGCTGGAGGTGGGGAGATTCAGACTGGACGTGAGGAGGAAGTTCTTCACCGTGACAGTGGTGAAGCCCTGGAATGGGCTGTCCAGGGAGGTGGTTGAGGCCCCATCCCTGAAGGTGTTTAAGCCCAGGCTGGATGAGGCTCTGGCCAGCCTGATCTAGTGTGAGGTGTCCCTGCCCATGGCAGGGGGTTGGAACTAGCTGGCCCTTGTGGTCCCTTCCAACCCTGACTGATTCTATGATTCTATACCTTTAAGCAAATTCATTTAAATTCAAGTGAAAGCTGATTCCTGCACTGATACCATTGGAATGCCTACAGTAGGCAGAGGGTGAACATCTGTGCTGCTTGTGCCAGGACACTACAACTCTGTCACTTATTCCCTGTATGACTTTGGAAAAGCTGCTTCTTGTGACTTCCATTTATCACTGTAAAATGAGGGTAAGTAATGGTCTGTCTCAATGAGTTTGTGGCCCACAAGATTACACTGAGGATCAAGTTGCAGTTCTGACAAACACAACAGAATAGCAAAGTATCTGCATATGCTCAGTCCTTTGCTCGTTCATCAAGCTGTCTGCTACCCTGCTCTCCAACACTTAAACAGAGTGAGCACTTTCTCTAGGTATAGCACTAATGGCATGTGTTGAGTAAGTAGAGGACAGACCTGGGCTAAAAAATTTTGCTGGGGATCCTGATGAAGAGGTGAGACAGTGCCTGCTGGACCAAACCAAGCGTTGATGGTGATGTCATCTTCTTCCCCTTCCCCCAGGCAGCAGTAGTCAGGGATCCTGATATCCTCTTTCAATTCTGGGATCTGCTCCCATAAAGAAATAAGAATTAAAAATGGTTATATGCTGACTTGCTCAAGGTTTGAAATTCATACAACAGAGGAACAAGGCTTGACACAAAGGAAAAAGTGACCTGCTCATCCAGCAAAGGCTGGGGAGAAGTACCTAAACTGCTAGGAATCTGCAGGCAATGTTCTCACACCTGTTCTAGCAAGCAGATTCAACTGGAAGGAGAGGTGGGAGAAACAAAGGGGGTTCTCTTTCTTCAGAGACCCTTGGCTTTAGCAGAAACCAGAGAAACCCACATGAATAAACAGGCTGCTGTTCATGGAAAAGGAGCAGCTAATTTTTGACATATTAAACTTGCTTCTGCAGGAGATTCTTTTCTATCTCTTCCAACTACCTGGTTAACTGGAATGACATTTCAGAAGAGGCTGAACACCACTGAAGCCTGTTTCCTGTCCAAATCTCTTCCTTGGCTTAAATATTTCTCAGGGAAATACTGCTTTCCAGGTTATATCCCTGTAAACATATGCCACATTGTTCTGGAATAGCAGTAAGATCCACTGCCTGTACTACTCCAAGAGTTTTGTTTCCAGGTCTTTCAGCCAAATGGAACAAATTCCTCTCTGTGTTCATTCAAACTGTGGGAAGAGAAACTTAGGAAACATTAACTGATTTGTGCTACAAAAGGATCACCTGACTGCAAAAAGATAAGAGAACTTAATTTTACCTGATCAAAAAGTTGATGTTGGGCAAGGTATCCAACACTGTTCTGAAATTACAGCAGAGAAAAACAAAGTTGTAATCACACAGAGGGAAAGAATTCTCAGTCAGTTAATTTTCTTAGAGGTAACATCCATCCCCAATGTCCTGTCTCAGAGCACTAACATTTGTTTGAGCAGCTGACTACTGTAAGGGGTCTTCTGCAATAGTACCTTATGGCTACGGTGGAATTTTAAGAGTGCAGATATCTCCCCACAACCAACTCATCTGGCTGAAGTTAGTGGAAGAGGCCAAGCTATGATCCTACAGAGCCTCAACAGTTCTGGTGTCAACCCTGTGGCAACACTCTGCATCATTTTAACCTGACCTTAGTTTCATGTATGGACCTTGATACTCTAGGGCTGCACCACAGACCAATGTGCAAAGGCACATTGGTCCTTCCTGACAGAATACTATGAAACACAAAAAAGGCCTTCAGATCCTTAGCTGTGAAAGACATTCAACTGTTGATCAACTTTCTGGGTTTTATTTTTCCTGGTGGCACATGGATTTGATCCTTGATCTAAGCAGTTTAATAACCAAGAGAAGAGAACTATGGACTAAGGAACCCTTAACCTTAGATTCTGCTACTCAGGCTGTTGCTGCAGAAGCATCTGTCTGTCAAATTCCAGCTGCTGTACGTTTGGTTATATATGAAGAACAAACTTAGCTGTTGTTGCAGTAACTATCTGTAGCTTCAGATGGTGAAAATAAGTCAAACCTTTTAATTCAGAGCTGTGCTTACGGCACAGCCCCTGCCCTGACATCACTTCTAAGCAAGCTTGTTCTAAGCAGAAGTTCTGTTCCAGTAACACACTGCTGCATTTGGAGGAGCACCACGAGGGTAACAGACCTCATTCACAATGTACTGGCTGATGAAGTCCCCCACAGTCATGAGCCTCTGAGACCATTCCTCATCCGTGTATCGGGAACCCAGCTCCACGGGGACTGTGCGGCACCCTGCGACTTGACAAAAATAGTCCACACTGAAATAAAGAAAGTTCCATTACCCTTCTCTTCTGCTCCTCTTACTGATGCTGAATGTAAGGCAATCCACCCAAATCAACCTTTTAGAGCAGCAAAGCTCTGCAACCAAGAGTTTCTTCTAAAACCAACCAGTGGCAAAAGACAACAGAAAAGGATGAAAAGGGCAAGGAAATAAGTTTGTGTGTACAAGATGTCACAGCTCTTTTGTTTTGGTTCAAAACCTCCTTCACCTAACTGTTGCTTCCTTAGGAGCAGAGGAGATGCAAGCTGTTAGTCTCTCTAGCCTAGGGAGGACGGCTCATCCTTCTGCTGCCACACTTGCTAAACCCGAGGTGTCTTTCCATCCTGTACAGATCAACCCTCTGTACAGAAGTGCCAGTAACGTCCATCCCAGCTGCAGTCAGAGGAATGACTGCTGGGAGGTGCACATCTCTCCAATGGCACTAACTAAACCTTTCTAAGTGTTAGAAGCTATGCAGTGGAGAACCTTCTCTCAAAAAAGAGTAAAACTCCTGTGAAATAACAAGTATGTTCAGCTGAAGTCAGTTTTCCCCTTGCCTGAGGTACAAATGCCATTCCTCAAACTAAGCATTTTCCCCTTTTTCTAAGGGCTCATGAGCTCAGTCTCACAAACACATGGTTCTCAGTACTGGAAATGTTGTCTCCATTGCTTACTCCAGCTGCACAAACATCAATTCTTGCACACAGGAATGAAAAAGCCAATCACACTTGCTCACACACCTCCAAATTTCACTTTCCACTCCACTGATCATCAGCAAGTTCCAAGACATGAAAATCACTGACCGAGACCCCATTAAGCTGCAAGCAGCTCCCTGAGCTGCTGGCGATGCCACTTGTCCCCACTGTAGCTAAATGTCACCCAGCACAGTTGGGAACCAGGGCTGGTAACTGCCCTCTGGAGCTAGTGCTCACCCTGCAGTGCCCGAGATGCTGGGATGTGCTTCCCTTCTCTGTGGGGCAGCTGCTACAGAATAAAGCCAGCACTGCAGCAGGAAGGTGCTGACAAAAGGCACTCCCGATGATGCCTGTCTTCTGCGGGCTTTACTGCTCCACTGAGCATCACAAAACCTGACACAGAAAACGATCTTCTCTTTCACTAAGGCAGAAGAGAAGCTCTCATTTCTCACCTCCACTTCTTCATGCAGGGCCAGTGGTCAATAATCCCCTCCAAGACAACAGGTTTCCCCGGGATGAGATAGTTGTCTCTGAAGTGCTCCAGCGAAGGGCAGCGAAGGTGTGGAACCGCATCTTCTGACTGCACAACAGGGGCTGGAGCGGGGTCGGTCCGGTCCCTCTGTAACAGAGATTCCTCCTGCAGCTGCTGCCACCGAAGGCCCGCGAGGACCCGGGGAGCTCCAGGGTCACGGGGGATACAGAGTTGGGACGGGCAGGGTGGCTTGGCGACGGGTGAACGGGGCTGGGGAGCGCCGACAGAGAGCGCACAGGAGCAGAGCTGCGAGGGCAAGGGGAGGCGGGGCGGGGGGGGCCGAGAGAAGCCCGGGGGTTCGTTACCTTGCCGCTGCCGTGGGCGCACAGCTCCCCGCGGGGCAGCTGCGCCTGCAGGACGCGGACGAGGCGGACGAGGACGTTGTCCAGGACGGAGGCGCCCATGAGCAGCCCCATGTCGCAGAGGCGGACGGCAGGCGCCAGCGGGCGGCCGGCGGCGACCTCGGCCAGCGCCGCGAACAGGCAGCCGTAGGTGTAAACCTGCCGCCAGGCTTTGCTGATCTCCCGCCACGGCCCCGCGTTCAGCCGCTCCCAGGAGTAGTCGCGCAGGACCTCGCCCAGGCGCCCCAGCGCTGCCGCCTCGCAGGGCTGGGCGTAGAGCAGCCCTCGGGCGCGCCGCAGCAGCTGCAGGACCCCATCCTCCACCTCGCCGCTCAGCTCCAATGTCAACCCTTCCTCGGCGCCGGGCAGCAGCGCCCGCACCTCCGCCCACAGCGCAGGGTTAGCGATCGGGCCCCGGTCGCTTCCGGGAGCCGCCATGTCCGCGCAGCGCTGCCTGGTCCGCGCGGGCTGGGGGCGGGGCCTGGTGGGGGCGGGGCCGCCGTGCGGTGCCGGATCGCTGCTCCCGCGCGTTGTCGCTGCGGCCGGCATCTCGGGGTCTCGCATTGGTGTCGGTGTTGTCAGCTCCCTGGTGCCGTCGCACTGCTCAGGCGGGCTCTGCCGAACGCTTTTCCCCGGTGTGCTCCCCAGGCTGTACCGTATGCCGCGGCGGGAAGGAGCAGCCCCGCTCACATTCCTGTGTTTGTGCCCTTGTGCTGCTGCGAATCTTCGTGCAGCCGCGCAAAGAACCCACACGGAAACCTCGATTAAAAATTGCTCACTTCATCCTGTCGGTTTTAGCCCAGAGCAGCCGCACCGCCCAGCCAGCCCCTAACGCTGAATGCTTGTGCAGGTGCGGAGCAAGGGTGAGAGGGGTGAGGGACGCGGGGCCCTCTTTTCGGTGGCTCTCACAGAGTTTAAAGGCTCTGCGGAGCTGCAGTCCGGGTGTTGATAAGCAGCATACCAAGGCCCAGGCTCAGCCCAGACGGTGCCCTTTGGGCTCTGGACCAGTGACTCTGATGGAGTTCAGCAATTGTGTGATTGACGCAGCTGTTAACACAGAAGAGAAACACACAGCTCCAGTGTAGCTTGTTTTGTGTTGTGGCTTACGTGTTAACCCTACAGTAATGGTGTGAGGTAGACGGCTCACTCTGGAAATCACGCTGTTCTAAAGGTGAGACAGCCATTAACAAATAGATAACTGCTGGATGACAGGGAGATACTCTGAACAATGTTGATCTTAAATATTAGAAAGCCTTTCTGGCACCTTGCATGCTGATCTGAGTAACCTGAGAGGGGCCTCAAAGCATCACGGATGGTGTGGTCTTTTGGGATCTTTATGCTGCATGTTTTCAGTCTGTGCTTCCTTCCATGCATCTCAGTCTTGTAACACACTTTGCAAGGTGCCTTTCAACCCCATCTTGCATTGATAGTGTGCCCTGAACCTATTCTCTCTACTTAAAACTTGACTGCGAAGAAAATTGTATTTTACTTACAATTCAGTGGCTCTGAGAAATGTCTTAACATCATGAACCAAGCTGTAAAGCAAGGAATTTGTAGCCCATAAAAAAGTGTTCAGTCTTCAAATTTGATGCAAAATCTTACCTTTACAGGGAAGGTTGAAATTGTCACCTCTCCTACTGCAAGAACACTGATTTTCCTGCCCCATGCACGGTTGCTAATGCTTTCAAAGAAAGAGAGCTGATTTGAGTCCTCCTGTTACTGCTGCTTGTGGCTTTCCTCTACCCTGTTCCCCAGCTGTCTGGTTTGAATGACTTCCTCTCCTGCTGTCACATTGCTGCATTGGCTCATCGTGCTGGCCTGTCTGTTCTCTGCCTTCTAACTGCCTTTCTCTTGGCTCCTTCAATTTGTCCTGTGACTGTGTGATTTTAGCACCTTCATTTAGACTTTTCTCCTCTTTGATTGCTAAATGTTAATATATGCTGCTACAGGAGAGGGTATTTAACTGGCAAGGAGAACTTCTCCTTAGGCCTTGTGTTCAGTATTTGTAATTTTTGGTGCTGGCAAGTGTTGCAAGTCATGCACTTAGAGACTGTCCAGCACTTATTGCCATTTCTATTAATCTTTATTCCTCTTTAAGATGGTTGATACAATTTTTGCTCATAGTTTTCTTAGTATGAACAGTGGGAATATTTTCACAAATGGTGTTTTGAAGGTTTGGATTTTCTCTCTGGTATGTTAAATAACACTAAGTTCTGCATGCATAGTCTCCAGTTCAATATGGGAGCATTAAGGCTGTGATCAACTTTATCAGTTTTGTTTGCAGATGAAGGAGTGGGTTTTGGTTTTGGGGCATTCAGGGAGGCTCAGTGTCTCTCTCTTGAGTTTACACTAGAAGACATTTATTTATCATCAGTCATATTGTGGTACAGTGGTTTGAGTGCTGTTATAACATCAGTATTCTGAAGGGGTTGAGCTGCATATCTGCTGAGCTGATAAAAATGGATTTCAGGTGTGTATTAAGTTTTATTGTAGCAGGCCTGCCCTTTGGGAGGAAAAATCCACAAAAAGCTCATAATATCCTACTGCATGTTTGCAATTTGGTTGAAACTGGCTTTACTGGGGAAAACCCCAAAACATTTCCAGAAGCTGAATTGGGAAGTTTTGCTATCAGAGCAATTAGCCTTCTAGTATGTGTGTACTGGTTCATAAATGTCTGTAAGCTGCATTTTTGGTGAGCAGTGTGACCAAGGAAGTTGGTGACTTCAGTGCTAGGCATTTTCATTTTAAGTCAGCAAGAGATAATTTAATTCCTGCTGCCAACTAACAAAAAACCCTATTGGTATCTGTGTGACCTGCAGAGATGGATGTGAAACCGAGTTCTGTTTCCTTGTGGATTATGCCACCGTCACTGCAATTTGGGCTGTTTTTATCAGAAGTATATTTCTTTTAAGATTGTGGAAGCCAGACTGCCTATCCCAGCTGAAAGATGTCCCTTTTCAAACAGGGAGGAAATTTTGATACCAGGATTTTCCCCCTGCTGCTTCCTGTGGTGTAGACTGCAAAGAGCATTTTGTGCTCTTTTGTATTCTATTTTCTAAATATGCTTCAGGCAGCTTACTTTCTCCTAGGCATGACATTCAGAAAGAAATTACCTTTAAAAAGAACACCACCAACAAAACCCACCAAAACCAAATAAGCAGGCACACAATTAAGAGAGATAATAAAGTCTGATCAACCATCTGTATTTCTCTCTTTTGTTTATAGTCATAGACTCTGGGACCTATGGTTAGAATAGAACAGAATAGAATTATCCAGGTTGGAAGAGACCTTTGAGATCATTGAGTCCAACCTATCATCCAACACAATCTGATCAACTAAACTGTGGCACCAAGCACCCCATCCAGTCTCTTCCTAAACACCACTCCAGTGATGGTGCCTCCACCACCTCCCTGGGCAGCACATTCCAATGGCAAATAACTAATTCTATGAGGAACTTCTTCCTAATATCCAGCCTAATCCTTCCCCTGGTGCAGCTTGAGACTGTGTCCTCTTGTTCTGGTGCTGGTCACCTGGGAGAAGAGACCAGCCCCTACCTGGCTACAACCTCCCTTCAGGTAGTTGTAGACAGCAATAAGGTCTCCTCTGAGCCTCCTCTTCTCCAGGTTAAGCAACCCCAGCTCCCTCAGCCTCTGCTCATAGGGCTGTGCTCCAAACCCCTCACCAACTTTGTTGCCCTTCTCTGGACACATTCCAGCAAGTCAACATCCTTCCTAAACTGAGGGGCCCAGAACTGGATGCACTGGAGGGGCACAGTACTCAAGGTGTGGCCTAACCAGTGCTGAGTACAGGGGCACAATGACCTCCCTGCTCCCGCTGGCCACACTGTTCCTGTTACAGGCCAGGATGCCATTGAGGTTACCATGTCTATCACTGGTGGAAAAGTGATTATTTGCACCAAATATATATATGTGTGTGTGTGTATATATATATATATATATATATATATATATATATAAAAGTTCCATGTCTCATACTGCCTTTGACTCCTGCAGGTGTTTGTCCTGCTTGGCATTATAGTATTTATTTGTAGCAATATCTTTTATAATGCTCTTTTCTCATTTACTGATTAGAATTAATGAGCAAATACCTGGGATTGTTTTTAGGTTGCATTAAACTGGCACCAGGACACGTGCTCAGTGATTGACCAGCTGAGTCCTCAGTAGGACATTTTTACTAGGTGGATCCATTTTTCAGATGACAGCATCTGCTTTCTCGTACACATTTATTTATGATCCTTCCCCAGGCGGGTATAGCAGAGCCTGGTGAGTAATAACCAGCTGTTGGAATTAGCAAACAGGGAAAGCAGTTACTTGATCTGTGAAGGAGTGTGGAAGCCAAGGCCAGAAGTAATAAAAACTAAATAGATGCCCCAGATGCATAAACCCAAGCAGGGAGGTGTAAATTACTTGCACTGCTGATGGGCAGATGAGTGTTGAATGTGTTGGCTTTGCCTGCGGATTTGATTAAAGATGGAGCCCTCTCCTCTGTGGTGTCAGGGGGTCTGATTCCATCTCTCTGCTGTGCTTGGCCTGCCTCAGCAACAATCAGGGCAGCTCTCTCTGGTGGTTTCTGTCAGTTGCCTCTCCAGTATATTCACAAGATGGGCATTAAAGGGTCTGAGTGTGAGAGGGCTCCACTGCTGGACCACCTTGTCTCACACTCCAGGTGTACTGTGGCTCAGAGTACTCTGAGTGTGATGGATCCCTGGAGCAGGCTGCTCAGAGAGGTTGTGGAGTCTCCTTCTCTGGAGATACTCAAACCCCACCTGAATGTGTTCCTGTGTGACCTGCTTTCAGTGATCCTTCTCTGGCCGAGGGAGGGGTTGGACTCTTAACTTTTCAAGGTCCCTTCCAACCCATAACATTCTATGATTCTGTGATACTTGTTTCTTAAAGCAACTCAAGTGCTTGAGGTTGTCTCAGGGTATAGAATACCCTGGCACAGTAACCCAGACAAGATTTGATGCAAGAGTATAGCCAGCCTCACATCAGAATTTCAAGCAGAGTATCTTCCAAGCTCATTATCTGGCCAGTAGAAGCAAAATGGGTGACAAATACCTGCATTGTTTTCCTGGTAGAGCAGCTTTTTGACTGCACAGAGGTTTAAAACCTTCAGATCTTTCTTCCTGTTTCAGTTACATGTGCATTTAGCTGTATCTCAGGCTTGTGCTTTGGCACAGTTCTATTTTATCATGTTAATTACCAGTGCATTAGTCTTACATTGCATATCATTAATTATTGTGTTGGTAGAGATTAATTTTTGTTTATCTTGGCAGATAAAAGCGATCTCCACTAAGGCCTTGTAAGAACATAGATAGTGTTCAAAACACTTTCACTGTTTGTTTTACAGGCATCTCAGAACCACTGCAAGGTTAATTGCTCTGATTACTTATTAAGCAAGGATGGAACCAATGTTTTAAAAGTTTGGAGGTTGTATATTAAAGTAAACATTATGTGCCTTTTATGTTTGTGCTTCAGGTTTGGATTCTCTGTTACAAAAGCTAACAGATTTTCAGCTGCAACTTAAAATTCTCATTGATTTTCTTCGTTTGCCCCCTGAAAAAGAAAGCCTTGCTAGGACCAAGTGTCTGAATGGAGTTAACAGGCCAAGAACATTGCTCAGCATCCTTGTTCTCTAAATCATGTTTCCGGTGGCTGAGCTAAGTCAAACTGGCGTCTGTGGATGGTTCACTCTGCAGAGTGAGCAGAAGCTGTTGAGTTGGGTGTTTGCACTCTGATATCTCCCTGCAGGGCTGGTGTCCAGCTGAGGTGCTGCTCAGGGCACCTGAGGCTCTGCCACACCAGGGTTCCTCGCTCCATGCTGGGAGTGTCTGCTGCTTACTATTGTGGTGCTTCTGTCAGGTGATGGCCATCAGTTCCCCTCCATCTGTCTGTGTCAGGAAGATGCTGTCCTGGTTGTCCTGGGCAGTCTATGCTTTTAGTGACTATTGAAGATGAGAAGTGCCTGTCAGTGCCATCGAAGGTCCTTTGCCTGGGGCAGGGAAGGGGAGGAAAGGCTGGTGCTGCTGCTACCCTGCCACGTGTGCCTTAGGGTCAGTTTCTGCTTTCAGGAGTAGTTGACTGGTACCTTCCATGAGCAGTGTACTCATTTAACAGGCCCCATCTACCTCAAAACCCCAAAGCTGTTAAAAAAGTGCAAATGGGGGAGTAGATGGGAATGCAGACTGATGATGGCCATGACAGTGTTTGGTGGTTGTCCATGACCAGAAATGAATGGTGGTCTCTCTGTGTGCAAGAACTACAGTAGGAACAGATGAAGACTTGCAGTGTCTTTCCTGGCTACTTTTTATGGACAGGAGATGAATGATTCTCCTCCTCCTCCACTCTGCCCTGGTGAGGCTGCATATGGAATATTGTATCCAGTTCTGGGCCCCTCAGCTCTAGTAGGACGTTAGGGAACTGCTTGCAAGAATCCTTCGCAGAGCCACATAGATGCTGAAGGTAGTGGAACATCTCCTGGGTGAGGAAAGGCTGAGGGAGCTGGGGCTCTTTAGCTTGGAGAAGAGGAGCCTGAGGGGTGACCTCATTCATATTTACAATTATATGAAGGGCAGTGTTGGGAGGATGGAGCCAGGCTCTGCTCAGTGATGTCCAATGATAGGACAGGAGGCAATGGGTGCAAGCTGGAAAAGGTTCCATGTGAACATAGAGAAAACCTTTGTCACTGTAGTGTGCCAGAGCCCTGGAGCAGGCTGCCCGGAGAGGTTGTGGAGTCTCCTTCACTGGAGACTTTAAAAACCTACCTGGACGTGTTCCTGTGTGACCTGCTCTGGCAGGGGGCTCGGACCGGATGATCCTTTAAGATCCCTTCCAACCCCTAACACTCTGTGATTCTGTGATTCCCATTAATAACCTGTGCGGAATTAATTGCTCCCCAAGAGTTGTTTTCCTCAGCCAAGCGAGGTCTTCCTGCTGGAAAGCGACACAGCCACGCATGTCGGTTGCGCCTGGAGCCAAGCGCGGTCGTACAGCAAGAGCATAATGAGGAGATGTCTTCATCATCCTGCTCCCGCCTTGTGTTTTTATCACTGCCATCTGCTCTGCTGCGAGTGGCAGCTGCCAGCTCTCACAAATAGCTCTGTCATCTACTTCCATCGAGAACAACATATTGTCATCATCCCTCTGATACTACTAGACGGCGTAACGTGGAGGGAGAGAAGGTGACATTTTGCACGGCACTTTGGGCTGCGTTCCCGTGTGTGGCAGGGTGCGTAGGGGCACGCGGTGTTCTTTCAGGAGCAGCCTAGAGCAGGACACCCAGCTCTGCTTGCAGAAATCCCTGGAAAAAGCTTCCCCCTCCCCTTTTTATTCTTTTTTTCCTTTTCCCTTGATTTTTTTCTCTTTTTTTTCCCTTTCTTTTTCCCCTTTCTTTTTATTTTTTATTGTTTCCTTTTTCCTTTTCCCTTTTCCTTTCAATTTTCCTTTCTTTTTTCCTTTTTTTCTTTAAACTTTTCTTTCCCCTTCCTTCCCCCTTCTTCTTCCCCCCTTTTTCCCCCTTCTTCTTTCTCCTTTTTTTCCTCCTTCTTCTTCCTCCTTTTTTTCCCCTTCTTCTTCCCCCTTTTTTTCCCCTTCTTCTTCCCCCTTTTTTTCCCCTTCTTCTTCCCCCTTTTTTCCCCCCTTCTTCTTCCCCCTTCTTCTTCTTTTTCCCCCTTCTTCTTCTTCTTCCCCCTTCTTCTTCTTCTTTCCCCTTCTTCTTCTTTCCCCTTCTTCTTCTTCCCCCTTCTTCTTCTTCTTCCCCTTCTTCTTCTTCTTCCCCCTTCTTCTTCTTCTTCCCCTTCTTCTTCTTCTTCCCCCTTCTTCTTCTTCTTCCCCCTTCTTCTTCTTCTTCCCCCTTCTTCTTCTTCTTCCCCCTTCTTCTTCTTCTTCCCCTTCTTCTTCTTCTTCCCCCTTCTTCTTCTTCTTCCCCCTTCTTCTTCTTCTTCCCCCTTCTTCTTCTTCTTCCCCTTCTTCTTCTTCTTCCCCCTTCTTCTTCTTCTTCCCCTTCTTCTTCTTCCTCCCCCTTCTTCTTCTTCTTCCCCTTCTTCTTCTTCTTCCCCTTCTTCTTCTTCCTTCTTCTTCTTCTTCTTCCCCTTCTTCTTCTTCTTCCCCCTTCTTCTTCTTCTTCCCCTTCTTCTTCTTCTTCCCCTTCTTCTTCTTCTTCTTCTTCTTCTTCTTTCCCTTCTTCTTCTTCTTTTCTTCTTCTTCTTCTTCTTCTTCCCCTTCTTCTTCTTCTTTCCCCTTCTTCTTCTTCTTCTTCTTCTTCTTCTTCCCCCTTCTTCTTCTTCTTCCTTCTTCTTCTTCCCCCTTCTTCTTCTTCTTCCCCCTTCTTCTTCTTCTTCCCCTTCTTCTTCTTCTTCTTCTTCTTCTTCTTCTTCTTCCCCTTCTTCTTCTTCTTTCCCCTTCTTCTTCTTCCCTTCTTCTTCTTCTTCCCCTTCTTCTTCTTCTTCCCTTCTTCTTCTTCTTCTTCCCCCTTCTTCTTCTTCTTCCCCTTCTTCTTCTTCTTCCCCTTCTTCTTCTTCTTCCCCTTCTTCTTCTTCTTCCCCTTCTTCTTCTTCTTCCCCCTTCTTCTTCTTCTTCCCCCCTTCTTCTTCTTCTTCCCCCTTCTTCTTCTTCTTCTTCTTCTTCTTCCCCTTCTTCTTCTTCTTCCCCTTCTTCTTCTTCTTCCCCTTCTTCTTCTTCTTCCCCTTCTTCTTCTTCTTCCCCTTCTTCTTCCCCTTCTTCTTCCCCCTTCTTCCCCCCTTCTTCTTCCCCTTCTTCTTCTTCCCCCTTCTTCTTCTTCCCCCTTCTTCTTCTTCTTCCCCTTCTTCTTCTTCTTCCCTTCTTCTTCTTCTTCTTCTTCTTCCCCTTCTTCTTCTTCTTCCCCTTCTTCTTCCCCTTCTTCTTCCCTTCTTCTTCTTCTTCTTCTTCCCCCTTCTTCTTCTTCTTCCCCCTTCTTCTTCTTCCCCTTCTTCTTCTTCTTTCTTCTTCTTCTTCTTCTTCCCCTTCTTTCTTCCCCCTTCTTCTTCTTCTTCCCCTTCTTCTTCCTTCTTCTTCCCCCTTCTTCTTCTTCTTCTTCTTCCCCTTCTTCTTCTTCTTCCTTCTTCTTCTTCTTCCCCCTTCTTCTTCTTCTTCCCCTTCTTCTTCTTCTTCCCCCTTCTTCCCTTCTTCTTCCCCTTCTTCTTCTTCTTCCCCTTTCTTCTTCTTCTTCCCCCTTCTTCTTCTTCTTCCCCTTCTTCTTCTTCTTTCCCCTTCTTCTTCTTCTTCCCCTTCTTCTTCTTCTTCTTCCCCCTTCTTCTTCTTCTTCCCTTCTTCCCTTCTTCTTCCCCCTTCTTCTTCTTCTTCCCCTTCTTCTTCTTCTTCTTCTTCTTCTTCTTCTTCTTCTTCTTCCCTTCTTCTTCTTCTTCCCCCTTCTTCTTCTTCTTCCCCTTCTTCTTCTTCTTCCCCCTTCTTCTTCTTCTTCCCCCTTCTTCTTCTTCTTCCCCCTTCTTCTTCTTCTTCCCCTTCTTCTTCCCCCTTCTTCTTCCCCCTTCTTCTTCTTCTTCCCCCTTCTTCTTCTTCTTCCCCCCCTTCTTCTTCTTCTTCCCCTTCTTCTTCTTCTTCTTCCCCTTTCTTCTTCTTCTTCCCCTTCTTCTTCTTCTTCTTCTTCCCCCTTCTTCTTCTTCTTCTTCCCTTCTTCTTCTTCTTCCCCTTCTTCTTCTTCTTCTTCCCCCTTCTTCTTCTTCTTCCCCTTCCTTCTTCTTCTTCTTCCCCCTTCTTCTTCTTCTTCTTCCCTTCTTCTTCTTCTTCTTCCCCCTTCTTTCTTCTTTCCTCTTTTGTTTGTTTCCCCTTCCCCACCACTACCTCCCCGAAAGCATTATGTAATATCCATCTGGGACGTATGTCTCAGTGCTGAGAGGCAGCTCAGACATAGTATTTAGTATTGCTAACATGTGCAGCCTTAGTTACCTGTGCTGGATGGAAATTTTGTAAGTTAAGCTGGTTTTAAAATTTAGTCAATTTTTTGTCTGTGCTTGCATCAACTTGAATCTTTTGCACATGCAAAGATGCTCCTTCAACATTCAAAGAAACAAAAACTCTTTACAACAAGTCCTTAAAGAAATCTTTGTGGCAGGCAGTACTCTTTCTGTTGTTTCAACTGGACCCTAGCTAGGAGATTTAATTTTGGACCACGCCAGATTCCATTCAGTGTCCAGCCTAAGCTCATCCTCTGGGCTCTCTTGAATCATTGGAGAGGAAGAGATCCATCCCAACTCTGAGACAGGATACTTAGGGTGGGCAAGCAAGTGGCATAAACTGCTTTCTCTTTCTCTTCTCAGTCTGCAGAAGGAAGCTAGAGGACTAGCACAGTTGACCTTGTCTTTTCAGCAGGTAAATGTAGGTGGGGTGATTCCCATACTGAATATATGCCAGCACCTCCTCTTGTTCTGAATACCTGTATACCAAGTATACCCAATACAGCCTTTTTTACACATTATTCCCATTCTTTTGGGTGTGTGCTTTGTACAGGTTTTACTACACAAGTAGTCCCAGTGATTTCTAGAGCAAGTGGCTGGCTAGTCTCTTCTTTCTTTCCTATTGCTGCTTGCAAGGGCCACGGAGTGAGGGAAGAAGGGCAGTGATGTGTGCCTCAGAATCACAGAATGGTAGAAGCTGGAAGGAACTTCCAGAGATCATCTTGTCCAATCCCCTTGCCAAAGCAGGATCACCCAGGGCAGGTCACACAGAAACACATCCAGGTGGGTTTTGAAAGTCTCCAGAGAAGGAGACTCCACAACGTCTCTGGGCAGCCTGCTCCAGTGCTCCACATCCCTCACCATAAAGAAGTGCCTCCTCATGTTGAGGTGGAACCTCCTAGGTTCTAGGTTGTACCTGGTATTCCTTGTCCTATCACTGGGCATCACTGAAAAGAGCCTGGCACCTTCATCTTGACACCCACCGCTCAGATAATTATAGACTTTGATAAGTTGAGAGGCATCCCTGCCCATGGCAGGGAGGTTGGAGTAGATGATCTCTAAGGTCCCTTCCACCCTAAGCCATTCTATGAAGACTAACCAGCCCCAGTTCTCTCAGAACCTCCCTGCCTGTTGCCATATACCTGTCTCGTACATGGGTGTTGTAAAACTGCGCCAAATCTGGAAAGATAGGGAAAACTGATCTGGAATATTTCTTCTTGCTAAAGAGCACTGATGAGAAGCAGCCTTTCTGCTGTGGCAGAAGTTCAGTTGTGATAAGGAAGGTGGGATATGTGTTCTTGGTTCTCACATCCTTTTCAAGTGCACTAGGATGTGAAGTGCTGAGCAGCTGATCTGCACTGTAGAGGATGGAGGCACAGGCACAGCCTGCTTGCAGTGCAAAGGATGGAGGCACAGGCACAGCCTGCTCACAGTGTAAAGGGTGGAGGCACAGGCACAGCCCGCTCACAGTGCAAAGGATGGAGGCACAGGCACAGCCTGCTCTTGGAGTGGTGCTGCAGGTGTCAAGCTTTCCTGACAAGCATGTGGAAGAGAGCCAAAGCATGGCTTCTGCCTCATCCCAATGAGGCTTCTGCCTCATCCTAATGAAGTGTGGCTTCAGCACGTCACCACTAGCCAAGCAGGGGCCGTTGGAGTTGTGAACAGTCTGCTCCCAATGGCAAACAGAAGAGGAGGCCAGAGAAAAGCCTCTTGGCATTTAAATGAAGTCATACATTCTAGAAATGTGAATCTTGCCTGTCATTCTAGGAGTGCTCTTCAGGAGCTGATAAAGGCTTCTGGCATTGTACTGATCTTGAGCAGGCAGCAGAGCACCTATTTTTTTTTTTTCATCCAGAGGGTGGCTATGTGTCATTTTCATTCACCACACTTCATATATATGTGTGTGTGCCTTAAGAGGAAGAATTATATATATGTAATCCTTTTGGGTTTTTTCTTTTCCTTTTTCTGCCTCCCAAGATTTGCAAATCTCATTTGAATCTTCTGTTTGATTTTTCCCCCTCAGACTAGGGCTATAAATGCTGCATGAAATTTGGTTTGTGCCTTGCTTTAAGTCTGTTTAGAAGTGTACATGGTTACTCATGCCCACAGGTCATAGAATCATAGAATCAATAAGGTTGGAAAAGACCTCAAAGATCATCAAGTCCAACCTGTCACCCAACACCTCAGGACTACTAAACCATGGCACCAAGTGCCACGTCCAATCCCCTCTTGAACACCTCCAGGGTTGGTGACTCCACCGCCTCCCTGGGCACCACATTCCAATGGCCAACAACTCTCTCTGTGTGGAACTTTCCCCTCACCTCAACCCTAAACTTCCCCTGGCGCAGCCTGAGACTGTGTCCTCTTGTTCTGGTGCTGGTTGCCTGGGAGAAGAGACCAACCCCCACCTGGCTACAACCTCCCTTCAGGTAGTTGTAGAGAGCACTAAGGTCTCCCCTGAGCCTCCTCCAGGCTAAGCAACCACAGCTCCCTCAGCCTCTCCTCACAGGGCTGTGCTCGAGGCCTCTCCCCAACCTCGTTGCCCTTCTCTGGACACATTCAAGTGTCTCGATGTCCTTCTTAAACTGAGGGGCCCAGAACTGGACACAGGACTCAAGGTGTGGCCTCAGCAGTGCTGAGTACAGGGGCAGAATGACCTCCCTGCTCCTGCTGGCCACACTATTCTAGATGCAGGCCAGGATGCTATTGGCCTTCTTGGTCACATTGTTATTAAGGAGCACAGGGTAACTGTTGGCTGGTTTGACTTTCGTTCCCGTGGCTGCTTTTTAAAAGGTGTTTTTAAAAGCCTTGCTGGAGTTTGCATGGGCTTCAGAAATTAAATTTAGCCTGTAATTTTATTACCCTTTTTATTTAATTTATCTTAACTGTTGCTTTCAAGCTGTGAGCCAGCTGTTGACTTTGAGAAAGAAAAAAAAAAAAACAAAAAACCAAACCCAAAACCCAACCAGCATTGTTCAATTTGAAAGGAGCATTTTAAAGCTTAATGTAATGGCTGTAAGTAATCACCACAGCAATTATATTCTCCGGTGTTGTGCGTCACTGCAGTAACGTTGGAGGTTGTGAGAAAATGCAGGCAAGGAGCACAGCAAGCTCAGACTTCCCAGCTTTTCCCTCTGATGCCCAGCGTTTCTCTGGTTTCTCTCTTCCTTGCCGTCACTGCCTGGATCCTGGCAGAAGAACTGAAGCTGCCCTCTGCTGTGGGCTCTCGGTGTGCCCAGCAGGAACTGGGCTGCTTCTGAGCATGGTTCGCTGTGGTTCTTCTCACGCCGGGCATCTCTGTATGGGCACAAGCCCTGCGGTTCTGCTGCCTCCTCCTGGCTAGTTCTAAGATGTTGTACTTGACAGAGAGTGGCATTTGGGCTCTGAATCTGCTTGAGCAGCTGCATACCCACCTTGTTTGGTGCCAGTGGTAGCTAAGCTGCTCACAGAGCATTCAGAGTCTGACCAGGGTGGGAGTGCTTGCCACCCTGCAAAGACAGATCATGCTCTGGTTGTGCTCTGGAAGGCAGCAGTTACTTGCCAGGGTGAGGAGAACAAATAGAAATGGGGGCATTTTCATCCACATTCTGAGAAGGAACATCCTCTGTTTATTTGTGAGCAAGTCTCTAGTTCAGTCAGGCTGGAGCTTGTGGGGACTAGACTAGACTAGAATTAACCAGGTTGGTAAAGACCTTTGAGATCATCAACTTTCTGGGTCACTGCAGTGAAGATCAGAGAAGCAGCAAGCTCTCTGGATCCCTGCATGTTGTAACAGTCCATGAAAATGCTATGCACCTTCCCCTGCCCTGGGAGTTCTCTCCATAACGATTTTGAAAGGAATGCAATGTGCATCATCACGGGAGTGGGCTGCGTTTCACAGTGAGTCACTTAGCTATGCCTTACACACAGCTTGTGTTTGGAAACTGGGAGCTGTAGTGCTTCTCTAAAAGGTAGCCCACCAGTCACACAACCATGCAAGACCTGGCATCCCTTCTGCATTTGCCACTGTGTGTGGCACAGCAGGTTTTTGTCACCAGCCAAGCTGAAACATCAGCTCCCGTTAAGGGCTTTCTGAAGCAATAATGCGGATAGGGAAGACCCAGCTGGAAGCTCAGGTTCATCTATACACTAAGCCTTCCCCAAATGTACTTTGTATCAGGAGCCTTCAGAATATGGATCTAATGACTGCAAGGTCTGAGCCAGTGCAATAGTGACATTAACAGGAAGGGCAAGTGAGCTTGGGACTAATGGGAGGCCAGACTGACCACTGAGGCAAAACTGCTGATGTTTGATTGCCGTGGTTTTAAAGGGAGAAGGGATGATGCTTTTGGCAGTGGGTTTTGTGATGGCACTTGTGAAGGGTGGTAGTGACAGTGGTAGGATTGGGATGGTCCTCTGAGAGGTGGCCCTGCTTTGTCATGGCTCAGCTAGAATGGCCTGTGCTTCTCATGAAAAGAAGGAGGATTGCCAGGGAAGCAATCCTTTGCCAGGGAAGCACACCCACCTGTACCTGTGTGCACATCTGCAGCAAAATGAACCTTGGTGCAGTCTCCTGTGTTTCCACCTGTGTGCGGTGTGCACAGCAGAGCAGCAGCACTGATCAGATCTAAGTGTGCTTCAGAGATCAGCTGTATCCCTTCCAGATGAGTGTGGCAGAGGCTGGGCTGGTGACCATGGGTTTGGTACAAAGGGTTGGAGACAGGCTCCTTGGTGTGACAAAGCCATGATGACATGTGAGCTACGTTACCTGTATAATATGTGTGTGTGTGTGTCTAAGTTAGACATTCAGAGAAGCAACCGCTGTGATGGAGGCAGACACAGAGCGGCGTGTTCTGGAAAGTTAAAAGCTCAGCCAGCATCCCAAGGTAGCAGAATGAAATTCCTTTGGGTACAGCAAATGAGACACATAAAGTGTAATGCCCTGTGAAATCACAAAGAGCCACTTTAAACAGATGGAAAAAACAACCTTAATACAAACCCCAAAATTGATACACTCTGCCTTTGATAATCCAAATACCAGGTTACACGTTAACAGGATCCATTACTGTCTATAAAGTGCATTTCAGTTGTTAAATGTGCTTGCTGGTTTGTCACTATATAGAATTTAAAGTGATGAATCCTATATTCTTCTGTCTTCTTCACTCCAAGAAATTAAACAAAGTCTGTGACAAATGGCTCCCAGGCTGCAGCTGCTATTTCACTCTGCTGTCTGCTGCAGCTCTGCTGTGCTGTTAGGGGTGGAACTGACCCTCTGTTTTAAAGGGGTTTGGGAGTCCCAGTGCAGAGGATGTGGAGGGCTGGGAGCAGACACAAGTGAGCAGCCCATTGCCAATGGCAGAGGTGCAGACTGGCGCCCTAGAGCCAGAGAGCTTCCCTGTGCCCTTGGAGAAGAAGCATCAGCAGTGCTCCCTTTGCCCTCACTGCACCCCCTCTGACCTTCCTGACACATCCTTGCAGAGAGGAGCAGGGATATCTCTCCCAGCTGTCCTGTGCAGGGAGTGCAGCTTCAGGCAGGATTCCATGGGAACCTTTGGCTGAATATGCCTGGGGTCTGTCAAAGCTGACACATGGGAAAACTCCCTGGGTGCCCCATCAGGGCAAACCTGGAGACAAGGCAGAGTGGGGGAGGAATCGGTCTTGTTCTTTTAGAAATGCTTCGGTAATGTGAGTAAATGTGACACAGCAGCTTGGGACTTCTGTGGAGAAAGGCACATCTCACAGAGAGAGTTGTTAGCCATTGGAATGTGCTGCCCAGGGAGGTGGTGGAGTCACCGTCCCTGGAGGTGTTCAAGAGGGGATTGGATGTGGCACTTGGTGCCATGGTTTAGTAGTCCTGAGGTGTTGGGTGACAGGTTGGACTTGATGACCTCTGAGGTCTTTTCCAACCTTATTGATTCTATGATCTCTTGGGAGTTCTCTGGAGGAGGCAGCAAACAGAACAACCGCAGTATATATGTATATACTGCTTGGATTTCCAGAAAGAATTCAGCAAGGGTCCCTTCTGAAAGACTTAGTGATAAAGGAAGCAGGTGTGGGATGAGAGGACAGGTCCCCAGGTAAACACACAACTTCAAAATGAGGACAGGAGTAAATGGAGTGCTGTGGAAACTTGCACAGAGCAAGTGACTGACCTGGTGTGATTCAGTGGTGAGCAGGAGGGGGAACTATCCTGGTTTTGTGTGTACAGTGATGAGTGCAGAGGTGATTGTTAAGTCACGAATGAGACCCAGGGTTGTAGTAAATACTTCGCTGGAAATGCTGGCGCAGCACACAGCCATAAAAGTAAAGAACGTTTTAGGAGTTCTTAGAGAAGGAACAAAACAGGCAACAGGGTTATGTCCTTGCATAAATTCCTGGTGGTGTGCACCTTGAATACTCCATGCACTGCACTGCTGTTCCCCCATCTCAGAAAGCAAGGGACTGAACTAGAAAATGTTAGACAAGAAAGACGGTCGAAGATCTGGGATGGCTTCCTTATGAGGTGAGCTTTGCCTCGGAAAAGAGGCAATTAAGTGGAATATATGCGTACAAAATCATATGGGGTAGGGAGGATGAGGGAAGAACGATTATTCACAGCCCCTGTTCATGAAGGAGCTGGGGGTGGAAGGGAGGACAAGGCAATGCTTATGTCAAACTCAAAAGAAAAACAAAAAAGGGGGAGGGGGGCGGGATGGGACATGCTTATTGACCCTGTGCATAGTGGAGCTGTGGAATTCCTTGTGCCAGGATAGGATAGGATAGGATAGGATAGGATAGGATAGGATAGGATAGGATAGAACTAACCAGGTTGGAAAAGCCCTTCGAGATCATCGAGTCCAACCTATCACCCAACACCATCTTACCAACTAAACCATGGCACCAAGTGCCTCATCCAGTCTCCTCTTAAACACCTGTAGTGATAGGACTAGGGGGAATGGAATGAAGCTGGAGGTGGGGAGATTCAGGCTGGACGTGAGGAGGAAGTTCTTCACCATGACAGTGGTGAAGCCCTGGAATGGGTTGTCCAGGGAGGTGGTTGAGGCCCCGTCCCTGGAGGTGTTTAAGACCAGGCTGGACGAGGCTCTGGCCAGCCTGATCTAGTGTGGGGTGTCCCTGCCCATGGCAGGGGGTTGGAACTAGATGATCCTTGTGGTCCTTTCCAACCCTGACTGATACTATGATGATACCTCCAGTGACGGTGACTCCATCACCTCCCTGGGTAGCACATTCCAATGGCAAATCTCTCTTTCTGTGAAGAACTTCTTCCTAACATCAGTTTCAAAGTTTCAAAAGATGAAAGCATAAAACTGTGGAAGAAAACTCCAGTTGTGAATGTTAACTGACAAAGACCAACCCCACTCTGACTCAGAAAGTTTCCCATCATTAGAGGTTGGGGGCATGCTGAATGCCCTTGAGGTTTGGAGTTGTGATTGCTCTTACATGGCTGTTACCCTAAATTTGACACCTTTTAGGTAAGAAATGGTGTAGTTTTACACTTAGGGTAAATATATTTGTAATTGTTGTTTTGTATACCTCTAAAATTTGCCTCTGGCTCCTCAGAGACAGCCACAACCTTAGGCTGTATTTGGTTCTTGCAGTAGAAGTTATGTTGCCAGCAGTGGGAGTCAGATCTGAAGACAGGAGACAAGTGCCTTGTGTGGAAGTCAGATATCAATGGAAATAAGTGGGTGAGCCCCTGAGCTGGTGATGTTTGTGGATTGATGAGGGGAGAGGAAGAAGGAGGAAGAAGAAGATGTTCAATCAGCATATAGGGTCAATTCTGATCTGCCTGTGAAACAAGCAGTGTGGCCCTGGAAACCTTAATGTAGATTTCTCTGCAGTGGCTGGTGACCTAAGGCTATGCATGTTTTGGCAAGCATTTTTGGTGCCTCTGCAGGGAGATACAGCCTGCCAGCATGGAAGAACCCAGAGGGTTGGGGGGGTTGTGGCTCTTCTAGATGGATGTTTTGAATGGGTTAAGCTGACACTGACTCCAGTCACCACCATTCCCATTCCTTTGCACATCTTGTTGCTCACTGTGTAGCACAAGAGTCTCAGGAGTGAGTTCAGGGCTTCTTCTCACTCCATGGCTGCGTTGCTGTCAGCAGGGAGCCAGCTCCCCAGCTCTTCCTCTGCAGGAATCTTCTCATTTACATGCCTCAGAAAGAATTTTTGTGAATTGAATTAATGACAGTTTACATGGTAATAACCTTTGGAATATTTTTTATGGGTAAATAATGTGTATCCCCTGCTGGGGGTGGGATCTGCTGGTTCCAACATTCAATTATTGCATAATCTACTTCCCATTAAACAGAGAGTGAGAGCAAAGGATGCTAACAGCAGCAGGAAGAATTGAGAGCTGCTTTGTTTTTGGGGCATAGAGGTATGTTCCTTGTGCTTGCTTAGAAGGCCCTGCAGCTAAGGGGAATGCAGTTTTTTGGCAGTGTAGTGCAGAGCACAGGGTCCTGGCTAGTTCTCTATCCAGAGATACTTATTCCCAGAGAAGTTCCAGGTGAATGAGGCTGCTCAGCCCCTGGTACCTGCCCAAGCTCAGACCCGTGGCTCCTGCATGTCTGCCTGTGAGCTGTACTGCAAGGGGCCTGGGAGTGCCTGGCTGCAAGATTTTGTTCTGTCCCTCTTCTCCCGTCAGGCAGGCTCAGAGCAGCTCCAGATGGTCACAGATATATCACAGTCTTGTGAGGCAGTGAGGAGTGTCATTGTCATGCAGTACCCTTGGCAGAGGAAAAGGTGAAGAGGCTTGCCCAGGGCTGCAGTGTCTGCAGCAGAGTGGAGTTGGGCAGAGTCAGAACTTCATGTGTCTGTTTCTGGGAGCTACCAGCCCTATGCTCTGCTGCAGCCAGACAGGCCTTCCTGAAGCCTGGCCCTGGAGCTGTCCTGGCAGTGCAGGCGTGGCTGATGGCCCCTGGGGAGGTGCCATACCAGCCTGGCCAACTGGTCACAAGCACCATCCCAAAAAAGAGGGAGAGCTGCTCTGAAATGAGGTGATGTCTGGTTGGGAAGCGCTTGTCAGGAGCCTGTTTCAGTCCCTGCACTGCGAGTATCCTTACACACCAGTGTTTTTTCTCAACTAATGTTTCCTTTTCTTCCCTTGCCATTGCTGTTTTTGCTTTTATTTAATGTTGTATTCTCTGTTGTAATTACTTCTTTAATCTGTAATGTAGTCGCCTGCCTGACTCCCCCAGCTCCTGGCTGCCTCCAGGACCAGTGCTGTAAACAAGTCATGGTGTCTCTCAACAGCAAGGTTCCTGCTGAAGTAGCTCCCTAAATAAATAAAAGGCAAATTGGATGTTGGAAAAAAGCTTTAAATAACATCTGAATTCCTAGGGAACTACATCTTACATCTCTGTTAGGGACAAATGGGTTCAACATAAGTAATAATGCTCTGGAATGAAAAATAAAGGAACACTGTTCACCAGCCTCTGTGGGCTGCAATGAGAATAGATTTTGGTGATAAATAGAAGCAAAATGCAAAGATGTCCCTGGGTGGCAGATGGGAGCAAAAGATTTAAACATGATTGGACTATAAACACACAGTCTCTGAAATGTGCCATAGCTTGCCTCCAGATGCTGCTTTGGATGTGATGGGTCTAGTCCTTTTGTGTAAGGGGAAGAAGCTAAAAACCCTTCATTGAGACAGCACTACTGGCAGGCCTTTGCAGCACATGCTGGACCATGACCTTCCCAGATGGAGCTGCACATTTCAAGCAGCGTTTCATTGTACTGAATCCTAGCTCTTACATAATGAGTTGAAATTCCCTCAGTGACTTCGTTTTTGGGTGGTTCCCCATACTGATGTAATTCTAAAATCCTCCCCTGTTCCCACTTCATGCAGTCTGTTAGCTTTTGCATTTTGATGGCTCTCTCCCTGGTGTTTGATACTCACCTCTTCTCCATACCTGCCACAGGCATTTTTGACTGGACCAGCCCCGGAGAAGGGTGCACACTGGCTCCTGGCAATCTTCCTTTCCTTTTGTTTCTGGGGCAACATATTCCTGTCACTGGCTGGACCAACTCTTTTGTCACTGGCTGCTTTGCTTTCTGAGCTGTAAAGTCCTCTGTTGAAGTAGGGCAGCACCAGTGTTTCAAATCCTTGACTGTGGTCAAGCAGCTGAGCACACAGTGGTGTGGGTGTGGTGGCAAAAAAACCCATGTGTGTCCTACCCACTGCAGCAGGACATGATGCTGGGAGTGTAGGTTTGATATCCTTCATCTCCTTCCATCTGTTTGCTCCCCCAGTTACAGGCAGTGGGCATAGCCGCTCCTAGCACTGCCCTGCTCTTCCTTTACGTCTCCTGGGTGCACATCCTCTCTGAACATGAGCTGACTCTTGCTTCTATGTACCTGAGCTGAAGACAAGCACATTTAGTGCTGTAGGAGAAGCCCTTCTTTTTTGGGAAACACTTCAGCGTTGGTAAAATGAAGGCCCTGATGTGCCTGTTTATGAAAACCAGTCTGAATTACTCCCTTCCCAGCAGGGCTGTGCCGTGTCCTGGTAATGGTTTAAGAGCAGCCCCTGAAGAGGGCAGCATGGGTTAGCTGATGCTCCTGCGGTGGAATTGCACTTCAAATTCCAGCCATGTCTAAGGCAGAGCTAGTGAAATGTAAAAGAGTGTTGAACGAATTGGTAGTAAAACTCTTGGCTCTGTGATAAGGTGCCTGGGCTGAGCAGAGTTCTCCCCATTCCTGTTACTACAGGAGAATGTGCCTGTCGCCAGCAGTCGTGCTACCTGCCACAGGCTGGCAGGTACCACCCACAGGCTGGGTGCTTGTGGGACCTGCCTGCAGGCTGGTCCTGCTCCAGCGTCCAGGGCTGAGTGCAGATACAGAGGAGCACAGGTAGGAAGCCCCAGCTGCACCCCTCTCTTGGAAAGTCTGACCCCCCCAGGTTGGTGGATTTTTGAGGCTCCAGTTGTAGACAGGTCAGTTTTGAAGCACTGCTCTTACACTCAGCTCTGTGGTGCAAACACACAGCACCCCTAGGAGCCTGCACAGCCGTGGGGTATGAAGTACTTTTTTCACTAAGAGGAAGACACTGGAAGACCTGAGGGAAGGGATCAACTTAGTTAATGAGTCCTGGGGCTTTGGTGCCTGCCTGCCTTATGAGTGATGAATGAAGAGCTTTTATTCCCTCGAAGCAGAAACCAGGAGGATCTTAAGTGCACAACAAGGCTGGAAAATCACATGGAAGTACTTGTGACATCCACATTAATACCAGATGAACTAATCAGGATTAATGCTGGTGGGAGTAATGCCAGTGGGTATCACAATGATTAGACTATTATAATAATGGTTTTCCAGGGAAGATGGTGACAGGTGATTTATATAGTGCACAGGTGTTTCTTCTGTGTGTCTATATCATAAGCCACTCTGGCACTTTGCTGCAGAAGATTGGGACTTTTCCCTGTTCCTGAAGTTGCCCCAAATGTGGCTCAATTCTAACTAGTTAGTTGTCCAGAGAGATCCTGGACATGGAGAGAGGGAGGAAGGGAGTACACAAAAAGGATGCTGGTGTTTCATTCCTTATCTGGCTGGAGAGCACTATTGTGAACCTAGTCCTGAGACATTTTTGGCCTCACTGGAAGAATGAGAGCTCTGTCTGGAGATGTGATGCAGGGACAATTTTACAAGCACCAAAGTGCTCGTAGGCAGTAGAGTGAAGAAGGTCTGGCTGCTGTTTTATCACAAGCTCTACCTTTCTGCTCTATAGGCATCAGCTGCTGTCTCCTGTTCCAGTATTTAGAAGACATAGATCCAGTGGAGTGTAAACCTCAGTGGAAAAAAAGAGTTTCACATGGAGAGTCTGTAGAGTGTTTGGCCACAGAAGGTGGGATCTACCTGTGCTAGGAGTCACTGTAGTGTGATAGTGATGGTGCAGGAAAAAATGAGGAATCTGGGGCAGTAAGAAAAGGTAGTTGTTGTTTGCCATGTGTGACATTTCATCCCTCACCATTTTTTTTTCTGTCTCTTTGCTAAGTGCTGGCTGCAGCTGTAGGATGCACAGTCACTTTTCCATGGGCTTTCTACCATCTCTGTAGGCTGGCAAGAGATAAGGAGTTGTGGTGTTCTTGTGCAAAGCCTTTTCTGCCAGCGTGTTGTCAAATCGTTCAAAAGAAATTTCTTCTTCTCTGCAACAGGGAAGCTACCGAGTAGCTTGTTGAGGATGAAGAAATGATGCAGCATTTGAAGCTCTCTTGGTAGATATTGAAGCTCTTTCATTGATTTGTCGACAGAGTGACCAGAGCAGCAACAGCTGAAATTCTTTTTTCTCCTCTCCAATGAGGGATACTCGGTTTCTATTTTGGACTGTAGAAGCTATGTGGGTACCTGTGTCCCATTCTGCAGCATTAGTTAAATACCTTTGATACCCACCTTGAGAAAGGTGACACAGTATCATCTTTATTCTCAGTTTTGGAATGACTTTTAATGATTTAGTAAAATGTGTGGGAATAATAATAATGATTTTCAACAGAAGCCTGAGAGGCGGTTCGGTGCATTTGATTTTTAATTATGTTTCAGCTGCTTCCTTCTCAGTGAGGACTGTTCACTTGTTCCTCTGCTGTGTGCTTTGCACACTAAAAACTGGGCAGCTAATGAGTGGGAGAGTGCCACAGACCTGAGCAAGCCTGGTTCATTTTGATTCCTGCAGCAGGTTGGGGTTGAACAGGGAGTTAACAAGCCAAGGCTGACAGCACTGCCTAGAAAGTGTCGAGTGTGTCAACTATCCTTGTTTTGGGGTAGGAAGAGATCTGAGGCAGCATCTTTTAGGTGATAAAGTCCCATGTGACCTTTTGTTTTTACATTGAGAAATAGAATCATTGAATTGTTAGGGTTGGAAGGGACCTCAAGGATCATCCAGTTCCAACCCCCGTGCCATAGGCAGGGACACCTCATGCTAGATCAGCTTGGTCACAGCCACATCCAGCCTGGCATTAAAAACCTCCAGGGATGAGGCTTATACCACCTCCTTGGGCAACCTGTTCCAGTGTCTCACCACCCTCATGGTGAAGAACTTCTTCCTAACATCCAATCTGAATCTACCCATTTCTACTTTTGTTGCATTCCCCCTAGTCCTATCACTCCCTGACACCCTAAAAAGTCCCTCCCCAGCTTTCTTGTAGCCCGACTCAGATACTGGAAGGCCACCAGAAGGTCTCCTCAGAGCCTTCTCTTCTCGAGACTGAATAGCCCCAACTCTCTCAGTCTGTCCTCATAGGAGAGGTGCTTCAGCCCTCTTGTTTCCAGATGAAAGCAGACAAAATTCCTGGACTTTTCCCATATTTTTTGGTGATTTCTAAGCAGCACAGGAAGGAGTTCTGTGCTCTGCAACAGGTTAATCAGCATCTTTGGAGATGCTGCAATTCCTTCCCTGTCACCATAATCTGCAACCATCAAGTGACAATTGTGACTTGTTAGAGCTTTGTCCAGGATAGATACTGTGTGCAGATTTTAGTCTGGCAGAGAGGCAGTGTCCTGAGCCAGTGCTGCTTGCCCACCCCCTCCATCTGGGAACTGATGATACAGGCAGGAGGACTGAGTGTGAGAGGATGGGACGGGTGTGCCCCTGCCCAGCTTGTGCTTCTTACTGCAGTGAATGCAAAGTGGTCTGTGTGGAGACGTGTGTATCCCATGGCAGATAGCCCAGGGTTCATGTGTTGTCAGTGTTACACCAGAGGACATTGTTAAAGCTGTTTAGATACACAAACACATTTTTATAAGCAGTGCTCCTCCTCGGCACATCTGTTTGGTTTTAAACAACCCAAATGGGTGAAGGGCAGCTGGCAGTCTACATTAAAGCAAGGCTGTGCTATGTTGAATGCTTTAATACCCCCAGGGGTTCTTTTGCAGATTTGCTCAGGTTCCCATGCTATTTTTCTGTGCAGCTCTTGGCCAGGTCCAGTATGGGAGGGAATGCAGACCAGACCCAGTTGCTGCATTCTGAACTTACTCTATCTGATGCCTGAATTCATCTGTTTTTTAAAAAAATGTGATTAGACTTTGCAGATACCTCTCTGATATGCAAGTTTAAGGCTGGGAAGTCACATCTGGCCCAAGGAGAGCTTCTGCAAGTTGGTTGTTGCCAGCAGAAGCATTCCTGCTGTGACCACAGGGTGCTCTGGATAGGCAATGCTTGGTCCTGCCAGGTTTGGGGCTTGCTATTGGTCTTTCAGAGACATTCTGCATTCTGCATTAACCTCCTTCCTAGTGCTTTCTGATCTGTATTACTGTACTGCAGAATGAGATGCCCAGTTCACAGAATCACAGAAGATAGCTGGTTGGAAGAGACTAACTTGGAAGAGATGAACTTGGTCTCTCCCTCACAGTGTAGATTTACCAAGGATCTCTGCTCTAATGGAGTGCCTTGATGGTGATGAGCTGGGAACTCTTTCTGCCATCTTGCTGAAGCATGTTAGGCCTCTTGTCACCAGCTGAAGGTCAGGATGCTGCACTCAGCTCATTTGTTTCGGCAGTGAAGCAGGAGCACATGAATGCTGCCAGGACCTTTCCCTCCCCCTCCCTCCCTCCCTCCCTCCCTTCCCTTCCCTTCCCTTCCCTTCCCTTCCCTTCCCTTCCCCTCCCCCCCCCTCCCCTCCCCTCCCCCCTCCCTTCCCCTCCCCTCCCCCCCTCCCCTCCCCTCCCCTCCCCTCCCCTCCCCCTCCCCTCCCCCCTCCTCTCCTCTCCCTCCCCTCCCCTCCCCTCCCCTCCCCTCCCTCCCCTCCCCCCCTCCCCTCCCATTGGTAAGATGAGCAGTGAAGCTTTTGCTAGGGAGTATGCCAGACTTGCTAGTTTTGCTCAGTCTTGGATCAAGAGAGCAGCAGTGCTGCTGAGAAGGTGGAACCGGAGAGTTCAATAATTTTGCCACGAGAACCCCATTAACTAGAAAGGGAATAAAGTGATGTGTGCAGCAAGCTTTTGTCATGCCTGTCTTCTGTGCTGTCAGTTTGTCAGGTATGGTCATTAGGCAGTGTTCATAAAGGAGTAGGTTACACTTGTCTGTCCCTGGTTTGTGCCCCTGGGGTGAATTTACAGCACAGCAGGGCTAACTGTAACGCTGGCAATCTTTCTAGCTTGGTAGATTGGAGAGGAGGAAAGGCAGGGCTTGTACAGTGATCATCTTCAAAGCAGTTGAGATGGGGATGGTGGATATTGGGAGCACCAGGGTGTCCCTGGTGGTTTCCAGGATGTATGCAGAGCTCTGTGTTTAGAGGCTGACCAAGGAATGTCTGCCTACCAGGGAAGAAGTTTTCCTCAGGCAGGAAAAACCTCTAGTAGAGAGTTCTGGTTACTCTTCTCTGCATGGATTCACATTTTATTCCAGATAGTTGACTACATCCAATAACTTTGGCTGCAATTTTTTAGCCTGTTTGCATGGCAGGGCTCCAGTTCCTCAGTTATCAGGAGCTGCCTGAGTCACTGGGGCCCAGGGAGCAGGGGTTCTGCAGCCAGCGGGTCAGGTCAGGACTGCATGAGGAGGGCAGCCACATGCACCTCCTAAGAGGCAGAGGTAAAGGCCATGGGTCTGATCATAATGGCTGAGTAAGGCTGGGAGGCAAGACCAGACTGTCCAGCCAGTGAGCAGTGGATGTCTTTGCTTGTATGTCATTGGCTTGTGGCTTCGAAGTGCCTCTTGTTTTCCCTACCTGCCGATGCTCTCCTCTGCCCTCATCCTTGTATCTGCCTTTGCTGGCTTTCTGCATTTGTTCTTTTTTTCAGCTAATCACTTTCTGTCTCTTGGCTGTATCTAATAAAATCTGGTGGTACCTAATAAAATCAATGACATTTGTATGTGGACATGACATGTCAGACCAACCAGTGGAGTCTGAGCAGGGCAAAGGCAGCCTATAAACACCTCTTGTGGGTGTGCAGGAAGGTTGTCTCACTGCACAGAAGCACAAGGGCATGCCCTGTCCAGACAGGCTGGCTCCCTAGCACTTGTCTTGGCTTGCAGGAGACAGAGTCTTATTTGCACATCTTTCATTGTAAGGAGATGCAGGGTAACAACTTGAGCTTGGTGTGAGCTGGCTGTTGTAGGACAGAATATGGTGCACACTGCTTTCAGGTGTCCTTGGGAAGAGGCTGAGCTTAGCAATCTAAGCCATCCACTCTTAGGGATCAAGCCAGTTTTATCCTGCATCTCCAGACTGATTCTGCTCAGTCTCTTCAGACCCATGTGGAAGCTTTGGGCTGCTTTCTGCCTGTTTCTTCTAAGTTTTTCTGTAGACACAGCATTATGCTATGATAATTAAACCAAATATTGGTTCTTGATACAGAAGTGAGTCTTTGCACACAAAAACTACTCCAGTACAGAAGCTTTGGGAATTTAACCATTAACATTCATGTGCAATCAAAACATCACTTTCCCCCCTACCAGTTAAATGTTCAGAGTTGTGACATTTGACTTTCCAGAAATGGTTGCCAGTAGCATAATGGAACTGTTAACTAAATATGTTAATGCAGTTCATTTTGGTGTAATTAGAGAGCTATTAGGTACATTTTAGCAAATTGAAAGGGTTAATACAAGCCCAGACATTTGCACATTTTCAGCTTTGTGCTGCTCTTCATGCACAGACACCAGAACACACATTGCATCACTTTCCTGGTCTTGAAGCCAGTGCCTCTCTGCCCTCAATTTAAGAAGGACATTGAGACTCTTGAATGTGTCCAGAGAAGGGCAATGAGGCTGGAGAGAGGCCTTGAGCATAAGCCCTATGAGGAGAGCTGAGGGAGCTGGGGTTGTTTAGCCTGGAGAAGAGGAGGCTCAGGGAAGACCATATTGCTGTCTACAACTCCCTGAAGGGAGGTTGTAGACAGGAGGGGTTTGGTCTCTTCTCCCAGGCAACCAGCACCAGAACAAGAGGACACACTCTCAAGCTGCACCAGGGGAAGTTTAGGCTTGAGGTAAGGAGAAAGTTCTTCACAGAGAGAGTCGTTAGCCGTTGGAATGGGCTGTCCAGGGAGGTGGTGGAGTCACCATCCCTGGGGGTATTCAAGAGGGGATTGGACGTGGCACTTGATGCCATGGTTTAGTAGTCCTGAGGTGTTGGGTGACAGGTTGGACTTGATGATCTTTGAGGTCTTTTCCAACCTTATTGATTCTATGATTCCATGATATCATCTTGTACTCTTCCAGAGGTTTACCAAGAGGAAACTTCCAGCCTCGGCGGGGACTGGTTGCCTCCCTCTTCTGTTAGCTGTGGACTTAACAAAGAGATGTTCATATTTTAAATATGGTGCAATGACATCAATAGTAATAATAATTGCATGCATCAAAGCTTTGGAGATTAGCCACGGATCATGCATCTAAATGGCAAATGGTTATAATAGCTCCATACGTGAGACATCAAAGTCTGCGGCGACGTTGCTCCGTTATAAAAAATACATCAGAATGATCATTCCACTCCCAGCAAAGTGCAGAGCTGTGGACGTGCATGGAACAAATGCAACACATTTCATACTCATTTGGGTGTTTCAAGTATGGGAGAAATTGATTCCACAGCTCCAATTACCAATACATATCAAGTGAGGACTGTATTGAAATTATGAGCTTTCACACAGTATTAGGCTTAAGTTGACTCCTCCTTGTGAATATGTATTTATAATTAGGGCCTAGGAAAGCATGAAGCAAGTATTTGGGGTTTTAATTTTTCATCTGCTTCCTGGCAGAGGGAGAAGTGGCTGAGATTGCATAAAATTCTTAAGACCATGATATTTCAGGTATCCTTTTGCTGAATTGAAATGGCTTGCTCAGAGATTAAAGGGACTGCACTGGAGGGTTTTTTTTCCAGAACAGCCTCGCGGAGCGAGGAGAGCACAGGCTCTCCACTGAGCCTGGGGACAGCTGCTGGAACAAGGAAATGCAAAACAGTCCCTGGAACAACAGAACCTCTGAACTCAGCAACTGAAATTCCTAATTACAGACGTGCTGCTGTTTCTCCTCCCTCATCACAGTTGTTTAGCTTGATCATCCCTCCAGCCCCAGTGGGATGAGCGGCGCGCGGGATGCGGTGCCATGCTCCGGCAGCCGAATCAAAGGCCCAGCCAAGTCTGTGCCTCGGCTCTGAGTCTGGAGGAAATCAGAGACCCTCATTAAAGTTTCAGAAAAATCTAACTGGTATGTGGGCAGCATTCAGAAATGTATTTGGGGAAAACAAATATTGTTTTAACTCTATTAATAATTGATGCGTTGCCAGCAGAGATCCTCATAGCATTAAGGGAATTGAAAATTAAAGGCACAAAGACACTGCTTTAAGAAAACATCTTGATAAATAATTAATATGGCCTAGGCCTACTGGAGTCTAAAGAGTGTAGGTTTTAGCTTGTCTTGTCAAACCTATGCTCTCTAATACCACAGTTTCTTCCAGAGCGAGAGCATGGTCATTTTCATTTTGTATCCACAAATGCTGGAGGTGTTTATGCTGCTCAGCTGGAATCATTTACTGGCTTCTCTGTCAGTTGCTTGGGCTGAGCCTCTGGGATCCTGAGTAGCACATACCCATAGATCATGGCTTTCTTAAAGCAAGAGGGGGAAAAAAAAGATTGATGATTATTTAGAAAGCAAGAGAACATAATCTGATTCGGGGAAACTACTGCTTGTCAGGGTCAGACTGGATCAGGAGAAGAAACCCTGGCAATGCCTGTTCAGCAGTGTGATGAACAAATAGCTGGGAGAGGTGTCTTTGGATGTGTAACACCCAAGAACAGCTACTGCTTTAGTTCGTGGCTCTCTAGAGGGATGAATTTTCAATGTTGAGGCCAATTTTGGAGGCCACACTGAATAATTCAGTGGCTGGCACTTCCCCTGTGCATTCTGTGTGATGGGGATCTTAAGGACAAGAAACAGTGCAAGCCAGCGTTCCACAGAATGCAAGTCCCTCGGTGTGGCTAAAGAAAAGCTGGACACAGGCTGTGCTACAGAATTACACACAGAACTTCTGCATTTCCATCCAAAGCAGCTCCCTGGCGCTGCTGTGAGCAGAGCCTGCGAGAAGCAGCGTCCAGAGACATAGCTGAAGAGTTTGGCTGATGCGTAGTTCCTGGCACGGAGAGACACTGTAGTTTCAAAAGAGAAAACTGAGCACTTGTGTTAACTAACCGAGCTTCTGCTATCCCTGGAAACCTGTGTGCTGCTGAGGGGCTTGCAAGCTCTTTAAAGTCCCAATTTATTCCAGTCTACTCCTATCTTTTAGGTTGTTATAATGAAGCAGCGAGTAAGAGCCTGCCATAATTGCTGGCAGGCATTTGAATTTAAGAAACTGCACAAGAGCATCCACAGAACTATATTTATCATTTCATTCCTTTAAATAAAGCAAAAGTGAATGCTGCTGCTTCGTTACAAATGTTTCAGTGCTCTACATGCAAAAGGTTTGTGGGGATTGATGGATTTCATAAACACACGGTATTTACTACGGCAAAGTTAATAATTAAGCAGCAGAGAGAATATCCTTGAGTGCTGTGATAATAATATGAAAATAATTCTTGCCCTAATTGCAAGGCAAAAGCCCATGTGAGTTAGTGGTGGAGAACATAAGGGTGATCCATTAGAACTGGAAAGGGAGTTCGTTTTTTTTTCTGTTCTGGATGAAGTAAATGCAGTGGTCAGACACTGGCGAGTACAGAGTGGTGCAGGTTGTGTTCTGCCTGTGGTTTTTTCTGTTCTGGATGAAGTAAATGCAGTGGTCAGACACTGGCGAGTACAGAGTGGTGCAGGTTGTGTTCTGCCTGTGGTTTTTTCTGTTCTGGATGAAGTAAATGCAGTGGTCAGACACTGGCGAGTACAGAGTGGTGCAGGCTGCATTCTGCCTGTGTGTTTTTTCTGTTCTGGATAAAGTAAATGCAGTGGTCAGACACTGGCGAGTACAGAGTGGTGCAGGCTGCATTCTGCCTGTGGTTTTTTCTGTTCTGGATGAAGTAAATGCAGTGGTCAGACACTGGCGAGTACAGAGTGGTGCAGGCTGCATTCTGCCTGTGTGTTTTTTCCGTTCTGGATAAAGTAAATGCAGTGGTCAGACACTGGCGAGTACAGAGTGGTGCAGGTTGTGTTCTGTCTCAGGTAGGGTGTTCCTTGCAGCATTCCCCAGTACCTGAACTGCACTCATTGCATCAGCCCCATGCCAAGCTCACTATTGCTGCTGGCCACTGTGAGCACCAGCACCACAGTCAGGCCTGTGCTGGAACTGGGATGTAAAGCACATGGGCTGTCACTCACTGGGAAGGTCAGGCCTGATGTGCCAGAGAAAGGGTTGTGGGAAATGACCTCTTGCCCACCGTGCAAAGAAGTGGATTCTCTTGCAGGATAATCCTTTGGCACCGTTGTTTCTTCATGGCTGCATTGCTGTCTTGCTGCCCAGGCCCTGCTGGGGAATGGGCAGTGCCATGGTGGGACTCAGATGGGGAACAGGTAGTGTCATGTCAGGGCTCAGCTGGAGAATGGGCAGTGCCATGGCCAGGGCACAGCTGGAGAATGGGCTGTGCTATGTCTGGGGCACAGCTGGGGAATGGGCAGCACCATGGTGGCACTCAAATGGTGAACGGGCAGCGCCATGTCAGGGCTCAATGGGGGAATGGACAGCAACATGGTCAGGGCACAGCTGTGGAATGGGCAGTGCTATGTCTGGGGCACAGCTGGGGAGTGGGCTGGCTGCGACTGGGGCACAGCTGGGGAACGGGCAGTGCCAAGGGGGGCACAGCATCAGGGAGCTGCATACGGTAGTCAGGAGCTGCTCTGTCCTGGCACTGTGTTTGAGGGAAAGCCTCTAGCTGAGCACAGGGAAAGCCTCTAGCTGAGCACAGGGAAAGCCTGAGCTGCTGGTCTGCAGGGAGCAGCTGGCTGTGCTTCCCATGGCCATCCTTCCCCACCCTGGTTCCTCAGTTCTCTGGTGTGTCCTTGTCTGTGGCTCACTGTGCTTCTGTTCCCACACCTGCCTTGCTGTGTTCTCCATCTTTGCTTTCCTGGCATGGAGGCCTTCTGTCCACCCTGCTGCCATGCCCACCAGCCAGCCCTATTGTTATTTACAGAACTGGCCCTGGGAGCCTCATCCCATCAGGCAAAGCTGTGCTAATGTAACAAAGCAGGGAAACAAGCCAGCCACAGTTACCTCCATCTGAAGCATATTCTAGGAGTGATTAGCTGCCTGTACTTACACTGTAATTATCTGTGCTGAGTGGCTTCTGCACATCATTGCCCATTTCTCTGAGTGTTTTTATTTAAGTTGATAATGGAAAGCGAATAAAGCCTTAGTTCCATTCTGATTTTGACACTTGTGCCAGAAAGTATCTGAAGATGAACATTTTTGTGTTCACAATAGTTAGATTAATATTTAATTTGCTGGCATCTAGCAAGCTGATTAGTTTTTCTCTCAAATTGTTCAACTTTGTAATTACAGGAACCGGCTCCTCCTGGTTTGTGCCTGGGGTGAGAGGCTCAGAGACAACCCTGACATAACTGTGACCATCATTTCATGAGGCAGGTGCACTGCAAGGTTATCGTCTGAAATCCGTGCCCGTGGAAAGAGGTTGTGGTGGGCTGAAATTTGCCCCCCCCCCCATTATATTTGCCAGAGCAGCTCAGTTGGAAGTAAATGAAAGCTGTATTCACAAGCAAAACTACAGTCTACAATGAAAGGCAATGAATGTGTACAAAATATACAGGATTTACAATATTCACAGGCATTTGCAATTAATGAACAGGAAAAGGACCCCCTGGCCAAGGACCAGGGGAAGCTTCTAGCTTCTCGCTCCCTGCCTCCCCCTTACCCCCTGTATAAAAAAGGTACAAGAGACAGAAGCAGAGAAGTTAATACCAGTCACAACAAAAGTAGTGCAGCCAAGGTCAAGCAGAAGCAAGTTAGTATCTCCCAAGCCTGAGGAAGCAAGAAGAGAAATTATTTACATTACTAGATCTGTGAAAAAATTTTAAGGCATAGCCTAAAACTACCACAGAGGTGCAGAATGGGACCTGCTCCAGATCTTCTGAGGAGAGGGAAAGTGTGTCTGTCTTTGATTGATTTTAACTGAAGGGAATGAGAGTAGAAACAAGATGCAGCCATGTCAAGCCTCAAGGAGTGCCTGACACTTGCCTGCTGCTGCAAGCCAAGCCTTCCTTGGTGACAGCCTGTCTGGCACTGTAGGTGTAGGGCAGATCTTGCAGTGCTGGAGTCTGGCTTACGCTGGGGATGGGCAGAGCTAACCACAGCACAGGAGATCCCCCTGTGGTCCTCTGCTGATCCTGGGGAATGCTGCAGGCCAGTGCTTTCAGTGACAGACCACTGAACAACCTGCAGCACCACCACGAAGGCAGGCCAAAGGAAAGTGGTGTGGTGTGGGGCCTTGGCTAGCTTAGGGCCTGTCCTTCGCCGAAGCAAATAGCAGATGTTTGTGAAAATCCCACAGCAGACAAAGTATAGATTACCTGATTACACTCCCACCTTCCTGACTGCATTTGTAAGCAGCTTCTCTGCCTGAGTTTTGCTGGATCCTCATGAGGTGGGCAGAGGGCTCTGCCTGCTCTTGAGGGGGCAGAGCCAACCTGCCAACTTGCATCCGTTGTTCCCAGGACCGCATTCCCCAATGCCTCTGTCATAAATGGGGCTACCACCTGCCACTCAGTAGTTCAGGTGGTTAAGCAGAGAGCAAGTGTGACTCAGAATCAGATTCAGCCTTTAGAATTAACCCATCTGTAATGTCCATTAAGTCTGGATCCCCCTGACCAGGCATGGGAAGTAACATCTCGTCTCAGTGCCATATTCATCTTGCACTGTCAGTTTTACCCAACTCCTAAGCACTCAGTAATAGCCAGCCTGTCAGGGGTTAGTTATTCATTAGTTTTCACTCACTGGAAGAATATATCGTTGTCATAATGTGGCACGTTGCACTGGGAAAAAACTCCCCATGCAGACAGGGATTAGGGCCATTTTTCAAATGCTGCTGGCTGTTAATTTGTATGTTGTTTGAAGGGAAAAGGTCTAGTTAGAACTCCATTTTGAACATTACTTTGATAGATCAGAGTGGGCAGTTTTTGCATCCTCTCTGACAGCTTGGTGACACGTGGGTGCCGGTGACAGGGATGCACGGAGCTAAGCCCCGTGGCAGCGTGTGCCCGGTGCCATGTTCCTGGTTTGTGCACCCAAAGCCAGTCAGGTGAACCTCATCAAAATCCACTTGTTCAGCAGCTGACTGTACAATAGCTGCTGGCTGCTCAGCCTCCATCCCTCATCACTGTCTTCCAGAACTGTCTGCCAAACTGTGATCAATGAGATGTTCAGATCGTTTGTTTAGCTGCAATCTTGGCAAGGTGAGGAAAGCACCAGGCTAGTGCCGCTGAGTGGTGAACTGGGCACCAGCAGCAGCCAGTCTGTGGTCAGCTGGTTTGCTCAGGAGAGGGATGTGAGGTAAGAAGGATAAGTCTGTGTCAGGGTTTTGCTGGGACAAAACCCCAGGCCAGCCATGGGCTGCAGGCCATTAGCAGGTCTGAGCCAGCCTGCACAGCTGAGTCGAGTTGGCTCACAGGTGTTCCAGTCCTATGCGCATCACACTCACTATAAAGGGGCAAATTTGCTGAGGGGAGGGGAGAGTGCTTCAGGAGTTTCCTGCTAGAGCCTCCTGCTTCTTCTTACTCTTGAGGACTGCCTTCCTGGGTCATTGATTCACTTTTGTTGGGTTGAGTATAACTTTATATACTTTGTATTGACATTGATATTAGTTTGGCTGTTTCCATAAATCCATTCTCATTTCAACCTGTGGGTCTTCTCTCATTTTCCTGGTTCCTTTTCTCTGTTGGGAGAGGCTTAGTGAGCGATAGATCAGCTGTTGTAGTTTAGCCCCAGATATAGACTAAAGTTTGACAGTCTGGTAGAGCTGGAAAGGAAAAGTTGATCTTGTATGGAAAAAGATGAAGATAGCCACAAGTATTCAGGGTGGTGTGGGGAGATCACGTCTGTGGTGAGAAGGGGAGACCATTTCTTGTCAGCTATAAGGGTATGGCCAGCAGGAGCAGGGAGGTCATTGTGCCCCTGTACTCTGCTTTGGTTAGGCTGCACCTTGAGTACTGTGTCCAGTTCTGGGCCCCTCAGTTTAAGAAGGACATTGAGATACTTGAACGTGTCCAGAGAAGGGCAACAAGGCTGGTGAGAGGCCTTGAGCACAAGCCCTGTGAGGAGAGGCTGAGGGAGCTGGGGTTGTTTAGCCTGGAGAAGAGGAGGCTCAGGGGCAACCTCATTGCTCTCTACAACTACCTGAGAGGTGGTTGTAGCCAGGAAGGGGTTGGCCTCTTCTCCCTGGCAGCCAGCACCAGAACAAGGGGACACAGTCTCAAGCTGCAACAGGGGAAGTTTAGGCTGGAGGTGAGGAGAAAGTTCTTCACCGAGAGAGTGATTCGTCATTGGAATGGGCTGCCCGGGAGGTGGTTGAGTCGCCATCCCTGGAGGCGTTCAAGAGGGGACTGGATGTGGCACTTGGTGCCATGGTCTAGTCGTGAGGTTTGTGGTTACAGGTTGGACTCGATGATCTTTGAGGTCTCTTCCAGCCTTGGTAATACTGTAATACTGGTCTTCTCGTGGCATGCTGGGCCAAGGACTTTCTGCACTCTCATTCTTGCAGAGATGCAGTGCATCTCAATCTGCCTGTGCAAAGGCTGAAGGGGGAGGTGTGCTGTACCTGTGCAGAGGCAGCTTCTTGTAAGGCTCAGGGAAAGCAGGACAGGCAGCAGCCTCAGATCTGTCACCTGCTGTCCTCTCAGGCCAGAGGACAATTAGGTTCAAGGGCAACTAATGGTGGAGGGAGTGGATTAATGTTATTGAGGAACTAGAGCAGATCTTCTTTGTACTGAAGACGGATAATCTGGGCCCGCCTCTCTCCCTGCCAGCCTGTGGCTCCCAGCACAAAGCCCAGACTCTGTGCGGGATTTCCCAGTGCCGGGGCTGCTCTGTCACCATGCTGCTGTGGCTGCCATTTTATTATTACTTTGTGTTTTGAAGGGGTGTGTGTGTGTGGGGTGATGGTGGTGGAATGGAGCAGAGAGGTGTTGGATGCCACGAGGATTTTGATCCTTTCTTGGGAAACCTGCAGTGAAATCAACAAAATCTTCCAGGAGATTGGTTTGTTTTTAATGACATAGGATCATAGTTTGTCTGTTTAATTCAACCTGAGTGACAAAATATCTTTCATTTGGACTTATTACCAGCAGAGCACTTAGTGAGCTGGAAGCAGACCCCAGGGCAGGGCATTTTGTCATTATTTTAAATTTTCCCTATCTGACAAAATTGAAGGCCTTGAAAAGACTGGAGCCATCGCAAAGGAGAGAGCATCAGAGAATAGGTCACACAGTGTATTAAAGAATGAAAATTGATTCATTCTTTCCTCTGTTGAATAAGCAGCTGTACTTTGGTCCCTGTGATCCATGAAATAAGCTGTCAGGGAAATAGGAAATGTGCCACATTTGAACTTCACTCATTGATTCCGTTCTGATCCGAGGTGCGGTATTAAAATGCATTACGGTGGGTGCAGAATCTGCTGCAGTGACAGCAGCTAGGCCTAGCTTGCTAGGCAGTTGTCTGGGCTATTTGTTATTAAATTAATCAGTGCTCTACATCGCTGGGACTCATTTACTTAGGTCATCTGGTCAGAGCCGGCTAATGGGAGGAGTTTTGCAAAAGTGACATTTGTTAGTTTTAAATAAGATCAAAGGCTACAGAGGAGGCTTGGAAGGAGTGGTTCTAACAAGATATACTGGCCTCTTTTATCTAGAGAAGCAATTTTCAGGCAATTCAGGGATTCTGACAGTAACCAGCATAAGAAGGGGTAGCAGAGACTTCTAGAATCTGAGATTACTGGCTGGAGCATGTTAGGCCAATTAATGCCTGCAACTCTAATCGGCTGCTTAGCTGCAGAATTAAATGGAGGACAGTCCCATTGCTGGATAGAAATCATACCCAGCTTATTTTTTATTTTTAATAGCAGGATGCACCTTTCCCTGAGTGAAAAAAAATTAGCTTTGTTGTGCTGCCCTCAGTAGTGTACAGAGAACTGCCTGTAACTCTTTGCTCTGGTCTGGTTTATCCACACCGAGGTGTCTCTTGCTTCCTCCGTGAGTTCTTAGAAGTTTTATTAAATAAAACATCACTTTTGCTGCCTTTGCTTTATTTGCCTCAAAATTGTGATTCATAAAGATGGATTTTTATAATTAAGGTAGAAATGAGAAATCACCTCTTATATATATAATTTAAAATGTTGAAATTATAGACACTATCTAACTTCTGCTTTAAATCACAGGAACAAACTGTTTCCCATTAGCAGCCCTAATTAAATCCATTTTTCTAGGAGTCTTTGGCAAATTCCATTTTAGTAAAACTGTATTAAGCTCTCTTTTATTTCCTCTTGCTTTGCAGAATTCTCTGTTTGAGATGAATAATAGGCTGAATGTGGCATGTGATGGCTCCGTAGACTCCGAGGATCTAACGTGACCAAAGAATCTGCTCTGGAAAGCTGGCACAGGAACACTGCTGACGACTCAGAAGCATCTTAGCTACCAGACAGGTAGGAGCACCACCATTCTGGCCCAGGGACTTTGTGTGGTGCAAGAATTGGCAAAGTTCTTCACAGAAAGAGTTGTTGGCCATTGGAATGGCCTGTCCAGGGAGGTGGTGGAATCACCATCCCTGGAGGTGTTCAAGAGGGGACTGGACGTGGCACTTTGAAGCCATGGTTTATTTAGTCATGAGGTGTTGGGTGACAGGTTGGACTTGATGACCTCTGAGGTCTTTTCCAACCTTATTGATTCTATGAAACACATAGCAAAGAGGCTGTGGAAAGGTAGAGAAGGGGAAGAGAGGGAAGGCACCAAATCAAGCATCATGCTGTTCCCCCTCTATCCAGCACTTTAGGTGTTGCACTCCTGAGCTATAGTCTAACGCTTGCCATGTCCTGCTGGTGCTGTCCTATGCCTTTCCTGAGCAATGAGCAGTTGCAAGGAGTGGAGAAAACTTTCTCACAGGGTAGCCAGCTCTGCTTTTCTTCTGTATGTGCAGTCATAAGGAAACACATTCTCTGCAAGGCTGTGCCAAGCTGTCTGTAGCATGTCTCTTTCTGATGAGCCTGTCTAGCAGGGGCTGTGCTCCTGTTTCTGTTCTTAGATCCAAACTTGGCCTGAGTCACTGGTGCACAGGCAGCTTTGCTGTGGTGATTCTCACAGGTCACTTGACTGAGGAAGCAGTGCACAGAGCAGAGAACCCACCTGAAACAGCCTCTCATTTGCAATCCTTGTGTGTGAAGATTAACTTGCTCCCAGTAAGCTGCACCATTCCCAGAGCAGCAGGTTCACTCCTGTCCACAAGCAGCTCCATCACTCATTCCCTGCAACGATTGGCTTCAGCCTTCGATTTCCTCTGCGGAGCAGATTGGAAAAAGAGAGGCTGAGCTGTGAACATTAATAACAATGAATAATAACAGTGTGAGTTCCACAAGCTTTAACAATCAAATAAATCAACAATCAGGAGAGTTTCAGTAATAAATACTTGCTGGGCTTAGATGACAAGGGAGCTCGTGACAGAGGTGTGTGTACCAGCTAAAGATACTTCACCTGTGTGATCCACCTCTCACCCCCTTTGTTTACCTGATGGATCCCATATTCTTCTCCATGATCTGCTATGGAGAGGGTCAGAAAGAGCAAAGGAGCAGAAGGCTTTGGCTGTGCTGCTCTGTAGATACCTGTATTGAGTTTACACGACAAGGTTTTGGTAACGGGGAGCTGTGAGGGTGGCCTCTGAGAAGATGTCCTCGTGTTGGATAGATGCAGTTAACACCTCTGTGATGATCTGTTTAGGAAGGGGTAAAAAATGTTGTGCAGTAGTAGCTTGGAGAGAGGAATGAGGAAAATGTGAGAGAAAACTCTGCAGACACCAAGGTTGGTGAAGAAGGTGCTGGAGCAGATTCTCCCGCAGCCAGTGGTGAAGACCATGGTGAGACGGGTTGTACCTTAGCAGCCCATGCAGGTGCTCCCTGAAAACACAGGCAGGAGTGGGTAAATGGCAGTTATATAATGCTCTGCCATTTTGCTTATAGAAATGGAGTGGTTTCTTCATGACTCATTAGGCTTTTACTATAGCAACAACTGGTTTGAAAAACCAGGAATACAGTGAAGGAGGGTTTGAGGACCCAGTGTATTCATTCATTTTGGCAAAAGAGAAGGACATCTTCTGTAACCATGATTAAAGAAGCTGTTTATGTCTTTTTTTTTTTTTTTTTAGGTTTTCCTGTTACCATAAAAGCAGGAGATGTGATTTCTCTGTCTTTAGAATTTGCAGTAAATTTATCTTCTGCCTTTTTAGTCTGGGCTGTTTGAAGTCAATTTTGTGAACTTCCATGTTTTAAACAACACAAACTATTTTCCATTGGAAGTCCTCCCTGAGGCACACAATGCTAACAGAAAGGACAATTAGTTTCAAGAGAAATCAGAGTTTGGGGCTAAACCAGAGCTTTCTGCAGTTACAAGGGGTAAACCTTAAAGCAGTTGTGCTGAGGATCTGTGCAAGAATTAGGCTGGTAGCAAGGAAAAATGCCTCCCTGATAAAGACATGAGGTTCCACCTCAAAGACAGGGACCTGTGTGTCAGCTTAGTTTCCTCCTGCTTTTATGCATTCAAGCAACTCTGCTCCAGTCTCTGAACGTCCTCTACCCTGCATCAGGCTCCATATTACAGGCTGCTGATGATGCTTGTGGGAAGCAGGCTCAGCATGGCTTTTTAGGCCAGGGCAAGCATGTTATGTTGCTGGGCCAGCAGACCTGGGCTGCCTCTGTGGGAGTGTGAAGAGTATTTCACAGCCCTGTAACAGCCCTGTGGTACTGGCTCAGATGAATCTTCACAGTGGAGCACAGATTGGCACTTGGTTTTGAGGGGTCTTGGTGCCTTTGCCTGCTCCAAAAGGGTGTCTCTATGCTTGTCTCATAGTCTTAACAGAGCTTGTGGTGGTAACATACAGAAATACAAGACTGACTTGCAAAGTGTACAAACAGGTCACAAGAGAAGGCACTCTGGGCTCTGGTGGCTTCATGTACTGTTGATGCACAAAACATGGCTGGAATTGCCCCTGGAAAAGCCCCCAAAGCCCTGGAGGAAGTCAGCCCACAGGCATTCAGTGGGTGCCATGTATGACCTTGTGCAGTTTTTGCCTTTGGACTGATGAATGTTGTGCAGCTGCTGGAGCAATTTTACTCCTCATGCTGTTGTACCTCCTCTTCTCTCTGTTTTGGTGTGCTTGCTTCCTAGTTCCATTGAACCCTCCTCTTGTTACCAGGCATCACTTTGTTAAGTAGATAGGGTGCTTGGCAGCCTCAGAGCTCTCCATCTTGTTCCTCTGCAGCCTTTGGGCTTCTTTGCCTTTCCAAGTTGCAGAGACTAGGGAGGCACTGAAGGACAACTTCTAAAGCACCATGTAATGGTTTGTCTTTGTGGCAGTGCTATTCCTGAGATGCAAACAGCACCCAGAGCTCTCACTTTTGCTCTTGATCATACATGTGTCCTTATTTCTTGAGGACCTTTGAGATTCCTTTGAATTACTCACTTAAGACAAGTCCACCTGACAGTCAACATCCAAACTTCTCACACAAGATGGAAGTTCTCCTGTCTCTATGACAGAGTACTGGCAAATGCTCTCAGCATGTGTGAGAGCACTGTCTGCAGCGCTGGCAGCTTGGGGCTTTGCTGCCCAGATTGCAGTTTGTCTGAGCTCATAAGACACTTGTCCAGTGGAGATCTGTGATCGGAAAACCCTGTGAGTGCTCTGTGTGTGTGTAGTGCAACAGCAGAAGCTCCAGGCTTTGGATGGAGATGCTGACCATCATAGCTTTGAGAGCTTCCCAGTCCACATAGAGATGAGTCAGGCTGTGAAGTTTGGTGTTCAGGCTGGGTGCCAAGACAGCGCTTTATGTTCTGTCCGAAGCTCTACTGCAGTTTTGATTAATGGAGCATCCCTTCCCAGTGCCTCCCTTACCTACTAGCCACATACAGCTGCTTTGTCCTGTTTCAGATGTGGGTAAAGTGATCCTGCAGCAACAGAACTGCTGTAAAGACTTGCAGATAATGTTATAGAAATTAAATCATAATAATGAGTTACTAAGATGCTATTAAGTATTATGAACTCAGCCAGAAAGCCTGTTCCATCTCTTCCAAAGGTGAGGTGAGACTTGCCATTACCTCTTGTTCCCCTGTGATTAGCTGTTCTCAGGGTTACCCTGCAGTGTGCCACGCTGGGCTCCTCTAAGTCCTCAGAAGATGTCACAGCCATGCTGCTCTGGCACAGCATGATCTGTGTTTATGACATTTCTGTGCACCTTGTCACTCTGTGCACCTTGTGACTCTGTTGGGAGGTCAGTTACATCTTGCTCTGGCAGTCTGCTGCCTCTCATCCTTTACCTACACTCCATTTTCTAATGCTCTCATGGTCAGAGTAAGTTCTCTTTTTCTAGGCTGTTTGGAACGTTTGGCCTTGCCAGGTGTGGTCCACGTGTGTTAGTAATGCAGTGGGAGATACAGACCAAAGCTGTTACTGGCTCGCAAGAACACGGAGCTGTGAAGCAGCCCTGTAATGGGTGATGTCAGTTAAAAGTGACCAATGCAGACATGAATTATTAAATCTATTAGCATGGGGCTGCCATAATGAAGTGTCAGATTCTTCACAAACCCATTTCCTGTTAAAAAGACCTAAGATGAAAAGCAGAGCAGATTCTGGAATGATGGCAACCAAGGAATGAGCGAGCATGGCATTGATCAGCCACACCAGTCGTGTCTGTTTCTATTTAGAAATATGAAAAACAGATTAATGAATTAATGATTCAGCTTCACAAAGGAGCCCAGAGGGAGCAAGTCCGTTGAAGGCATGTGACTGGAAAAACCTCATGTTCTGAGGTGCTGGGAAGAAGATGCCAATGGGAGAGGGGCTGAGTGGCAGTGGTTATCACTCACCAGTTCCTAATACAGGCAAAACAGATTCAGCTTGGGGAAGATTGATTTATTGTGAGTTAAAAGTGAGATGAAAACTCTTAAAAACACCTTCCCTTCACCCTCCCTTCTTCCCAGGCCACACTCCACTCCCAACTCCTCTCTCTCCTCCCTGCAAGTGGTGTGAAGGACAAGGAATGGGGCGTGGGGTGCGTCATCCACTCTCATTTCCACTGGAAATTTAAATTCAAGTACAACAGCAGTCGAGAGACTGAAAATCTCCTATGGCAGAGAACCACAGCACTGGTTTGCCACTGCCATTACTGTGTCAAATGTACAAAAGGTGCTGCTCTGGTAGCTGGAACATCTTCTGTGCTGCTTGTGCCGTGGGATGGTAGAACCATGTGTGGATTCTGATAGGTTTAGGGTGACAGTGTTTTGTTTTCTCTATGCGCACACACACACACACACATTCCTCAGATTTCAAGGAGCTGTGTAGAACACTGCACAGCAATGTTTCCAGTGAGAGAAGGAACTTGTGAAAGTAGGACTTCCTTAGTTCCTATAGGAAGGCTGGGGAGGGACTTCTCAGGGTATCAGGTAGTGATAGGACTAGGGGGAATGGAATGAAGCTGGAAATGGGGAGATTCAGGCTAGATGTGAGGAAGAAGTTCTTCACCATGAGAGTGGTGAAGCCATGGAATGGGTTATCCAGGGAGGTGGTTGAGGCCCCGTCCCTGGAGGTGTTTAAGACCAGGCTGGACGAGGCTCTGGCCAGCCTGATCTAGTGTAGGGTGTCCCTGCCCATGGCAGGGGGGTTGGAACTAGATGATCCTTGTGGTGGAAGAAGTAGAAGCTATTGGTATACAAGGATGTTTTTTTCTTCCCTCTCTTGAAGAATTGAGTGTGGAAGCAAAACAGAAGTCAAAGCTGCTGGTAGTTTTCTTATGTATCAGAGCTTTGTCACTGAGCACAATAGTGCAGATTTCTAATGTCAGGAAACTCTTTAGAGTTCCTTCTGAAAATCCTTAATTACATTTGGTCTGTCCAGGCTTTTTTTTTTTTTTTCCTTATTCACTATACTTTCCATTTGAGAAAAAGGAGGATGTTTTACTGTGTTTTAAGAAGTTCTACATGGAGAGAGTGATTGCCCATTGGAATCGGTTACCCGTGGAGGTGGTGGAGTCACCTTCATTGGAGGTGTTCAGGAGAAGACTTGATGGGGTGCTTGGCTGCATGGTCTAGTTGTTGGGTGGGTTGGATTGGTTGATGGGTTGGACATGATGATCTTGAAGGTCTCTTCCAACCTGGTGTATTGTATTGTATATTGTATTGTATTGTCCCTTCCAACCCTGACTGATTCTATGATTAGGTGGGTTGGATGATAGGTTGGATGTGATGATCTCAAAGGTCTGGTCTGGTTATTCTAGCATGGCTCTTACAGCTCCTGTGTTCCCCTTGCCTTGGGCTGCTGTGGTCCTTTTTACTGGTGTGCATGTGTTGATGCAGGGGCTCCTGACTGTGCTGCTCACACCTTCCTGTAGCTATGATTAAATGGCACAACTTAATTTTTATTCCCCCCCCCCGAAATTAATTGTTAGCAAAATAGTCTTTAAACCACTCTGACGAATTCTGTCAGCTTGACAGATGAAGGTAATGCCACAAAATGAATTTTGTTGACAAAATAATTTCAGGCTGTTGATAAAACGTGTTTTCTTTGGAGTGAAAAATACCAGGCCGACAAACACCATTGTCCTTAGAAGTGGTTTTCAGCTGTCACTCACTTATCCCCTTTTAAAGCCAGCCAATGACAGCCCCTCATAGCTGAAAAAGCTTTGGGAAGAGATAGCATAAAGAGCTGAAGGACAAAATAATTAAACTTTGATTTGTTGCTTTCAAATTGAAAGCAGCTTTGTTACCTTGATGAGCAAGGATTGGTTGCCTGCAAAATGGAAACAGGTGGCAAGTGTGTGATGGAGATTTGACAGGCTGTGGAGAGGAGAGGGCGGACTCGAGATGGGCTTCTTGAAACAGCTGTTTGTTTGGAAACTTATCCCAGGCTATTTGAATACATCACAAGCTTCTCAAAGGGGCTTCCTGCAGATTTCACAAGCCATTTGCATGCACTTAGTCTCATTTCTCCTTCCCGTGATGTGGCACCTTGAGAGTGAGAGGAGGAGCATGCTCCTTGCTAGTGCCTGCATCCTCTAGCAGCTGCTACCTGCAGGGCTGGGCTGCTTCACCCCAGGGAGTTCCTGCCTGCCCTTTCCCCCTGGGGTACAGGACTGACTCTTCCCACTGTAACCAGAAGGTGCTGGGCTTTCACACCACCCATTTTTAGGACAGGAAGCCTTTCCAGGGCAATATCCTAGAGGTCACTGTGCAGACCAGGACCGGAAGAGGCTTCCTTGCTCTTTGCTCGGGTTCAAGAACACTGGAACAGGCTGCCCAGGGTGGGTTGTGGCATCTCCCTCTCTGGAGATATTCAAGACCTGCCTGGATGCATTCCTGTGTGATCTAGTATAGGTGATCTTGCTCTTCAGTGGGGTTGGACTGGATGATCTTTTGAGAAGGGCAATGAGGCTGGGGAGAGGCCTTGAGCACAATCCTGATGAGGAGAGGCTGAGGGAGCTGGGATTGTTTAGCCTGGAGAAGAGGAGGCACAGGGGAGACCTTAGTGCTCTCTACAACTACCTGAAGGGAGGTTGTAGACAGGAGGGGGTTGGTCTCTTCTCCCAGGCAACCTGCACCAGAACAAGAGGACACAGTCTCAGGCTGCACCAGGGGAAGTTTAGGCTTGAGGTGAGGAGAAAGTTCTTCAGACAGAGTTGTTAGCCATTGGAATGGGCTGTCCAGGGAGGTGGTAGAGTCACCATCCCTGGAGGTGTTCAAGAGGGGATTGGACATGGCACTTGGTGCCATGGTTTAGTAGTCATGAGGTGTTGGATGGCAGGTTAGACTTGTGAGGTCTTTTCCAACCTTATTGATTCTATGATTCCAACTCTTCCAGCCTTTAACATTCTGTGATTAAGAGACACACACCCTTCTGTGCTGCAGCACAAAAAAGGAAGGAACAACATCTTGTGTGGCATATGAACTGGATTCTATTGGGATCTTTCAGGAAGCTTAAACTCAAGGAGATAGACTTGCAATGGGATAATAATGCTTCGTTGCCAGGTTGCAGTTTTTCCCTTCTTTATCAATACTGGCATGACTAATTGCATTAAAGCATAAATGACCTTGTTGGAACAGCTAATCTTAGTCAAATGAGCGTGTGCCACTCCCACAAGCCACTGGAATGACACTTAGCATAATAGGTCCTTAATATGTGGAACATCTGTTCTTCATTTCTGAAATAATCAGTGACTCTTCCTCATTACCTCCACTCACCAGTGCCAAAGTGAGCCAGCTATCCCTGGGATAGCATTTAAACTTTTTTTTTTTTTTTTTTTTTCTGGATGCCTGGAGTTTTGGAACCACTGACAAGAAATGAGCAATCAAAACTATAAATCATCTGAAATCTCCATTGCAATTAATGTATGATAATTAACTAACGGTAGTTAATGGCACTGGCTAATGAATTAACAAAAGCACTGTTTCTCTTTTGGAATTAGAGTAATGAGGGTGCTAGTAGCATCAATTAAACCTCAGTTTTGCTTTCAAGGGGACTGTCTGGTTGCTTTGGGCACAGTAGGATGGAATGTCCTCCAAGCAGCTGAGCACAGGGGATGGTCTTTTAAAACGTGCTTAATAAATCTGAGAGCTTTCTGCTACTTCCAGCAAGCCCCACCAAGAGCAGAGCTAGCTGCCTCCACAAGCAGTGCATGGGCCACTCCAGTGATGTTTTGGGAGGGCCAGGAGAAGAGGTGGGTTTCCCCAGGCCCTTGGAGAGTGGTGAACTCTGCTTCCATGCTGAAAAACAGCCCCAGTGCTGTCTGACTGGGCACTTCCAGGGATGCTGTTATGGCAGAATCTGTCTCTGGTGACAGAAGAGCTGTGCTTGGCTTATTAGGCTTGAACCAATTCCTCCAGCTTGCTTGGTTTAGGATATCAGAAACATGCAATGGGCATTCTCTGGGGAACCTGGGATAACCAAATAGTGTTTGCTGACTGAACTTCAGCAAAGCCATGCTTTGACCTTCCTTCCATGCTGTTTGTCTTTAGCAGGCAGGCAGCAGTCTGACTTTTCCCTGCTGGGGTGTGGAGGACAGGAGGAGCAATGCACACTAATCTGCCTTCAGTTCACATCTGCCTTTTAGGCTGCTTGGTCCTGTGGTACAGTCACAACAATGCTAGAATAGCACCTTAAACCCAATCATTTTTATGGGAACACACGCAGTATAAAAGGTCTGACTGTCTGTGCACACACATACCATCAGTGGCTATTGCCCAATAAAGCTGTCAGGTAGAGAAACATCATAGCAAGTCCTTGAACAATATCTCCTCAAGTTTAAACAGAGGAAAAGCTCCTCAATTAATTTCTCCTAAGAGTAAAGGAAAGAGGATCGATTCAAGCTGAACAAATGGATCAGGGCTGCCTCCTGCAGACAAAGAAAGAAGTAGGGTTTGTGACCACAGGTGCTGGCTTTGGGAGGACAGCCCAGTGGATGTGTAAATCACCCTGACAGACTTGCCCAGAGCCCTTAGCTTGCTGCATGCTCTTCTCCCAGAATTTTACTTGTATTTTGGAGGAGCTCAGGGTCCTTCCTGAGAGCTGACAGGCCAGGGACCGCCACACAACCTTCCACAGTGAGAACAGTCTTGGAAGAATGGTAAACCTGGAATAATGAGCAGGGTGTAAAGGAGCTGCTCTGCTGCCCTGTGTCTTCCTGCATGTAAATGCTGTCAGTGCCCTCCTCCACTCAGTGCAGATGCACCCAGAGATTCCAGGCTTCATCATCATCCCCTTTTTGCAGCAGGTCTTGGGCCCAGAAGAAGCTGCTCAAAGTGCTTTAATTTCTCTGTAGTGATTAGGAACACAGTGCTCCCTTCGTGACGTACTGTCTGTGCTTCTGAGGCTCCTACACACTGAGCCCTTTGTATTTCTCTCTGCTCAGTGAGAGTCCCACGATGCTCTGTTTAATGGATATTATTCAGGTTGAAAGGTAAGCAGCTTAAATGCTCTCCTTTCTAGCACCTCTGTCCTGTTAGAGCCATCTCTCTTTCTCAATTGCACATTTTGTTACATGAACATGTTTAGATAGAGCAGGGTTTTTTCTCTCCTTCACATATTTATGGTGATGACTTGTGATGTAATCAATAGAGTTTGCAGAATCTCCCCCTGCACTGTTGCATCTTTATTCTACAGAATGACATTTGGTGCAATAGTATAGCTGGGACTGACAAGATAAAGCTGAATTAAAACAAATTGCACATTACCTGCCTCCAGCCTGCTGTTGTGACTGCAAAAGAGAACAAATGAAATTCTATCAGAGAGAAGCTCTTCTCCCTCCCCCCAAACAGAGGAGCAGCAGCTACTGGGCAGACCAAGAACAGCTTTGACAAACTGAGCTGAAATGGTGCTCCTGTCCCCTTGCTGCCAGCAGGTGACCTATGTAGCCTTGATTCAGAGTATCATGGGCATGTCTTGGGCAGTGCAGTCAGGAAGGACTCTTGGTATTCTTTTTAGGGACACAGATAATCTCCAAGCCCATCATATGTTTTAGCTGTTGAAAGGCCAGTTCTGCCTGAGACAGGTCCCTGGGCACTGGGCTGTGATGAGCTCTGCCAAGACCCAGGCTCTACCCAGTAACTTGGTCAGGGCCTCTGTTGCAATTGCCCACAGAGTCATGGCTGGGGGAGGCTTTAATGGCCACACAAGGCAGCCACTTGCTTTTACATCTAGCCAGCAGGACGTGAAGTATGTGCCACCCTTGGCATTGGACTGTCCTGCCTTGGGAGATGTGTCTGGCACAACATTTAGGCTACCCCTGGCATTCCAGTCTGACACCGGTTAGTGGAACTCAGCAGGGAGGGCATCACATACACATCCAGCAACTGTCATGCTTGCCTCATTGTTGGTAGAGATTAATTAGTGTTTTAAAGCATACATGTGGTGACCTCCATCTCTGTGTTAGGGGCACAGACCTGGGCCAGTTGCTGATGTGCACCCTGGCACTCATTCTGCCCACGTGAACAGAGGTCCACAGCAGTGGAACTTGATAGGTGTCCCCCTCTCGGTGTCCTTTGGAGGCAGCCAGGTCAGAGCTTGCACCTGTGGTATTATCACATTCTAGTAAGGGTGCTGTTAACAAATGCAGGGCTTGAAAGGGCCACTGAGGGCCCGAAGAGTAACACAATTGCATCATGAATGCAGCAGCAAGGCTGGTGTGGTTCTGTGTGGAGGAGCTCCTCTCTGTACCCTATTACATAGAGCTTCCCCAACCCATCCAAAGCAGCCTGTCTGGATTCCTTTCCAAAATACCAAGGATTTGGTTTCTTTTGGACCTGGCTACATGTCCAAGAGGCCTTTGTGTACATTTCACAGTCTGCTTTGGTTTTCATGCTAGGCAAGCTCAGTCTCTCCTCTGTTCTCTCCCTTTACACTTGTACTGCTGTTCTCCTGCAGCAAGGTGCTGCAGAGAGGAGATGAAAAGAAGCTTGGAAGTCTGTTTCTATGAAACTGAGAATTTTATTCTTAAATCTATTGAATTATTTACCCTCTCTCTCTTTTTTTTTTAAATGACAGGTGAATAGGTTTTTGACTTGTTCTTTTTTCCAAGGCAGCACTTGGCAGGAAGAGAATTAATTGCTTGTAGAGCAAATGCAGTTGCTGTTAATTTTCAAGTCAAGTTTCAGCTTTGCTGAAATTTCAGAAAGAAACTAGTGTTTTATAAATTAAGCTCTGCTTTGTGTGCTTTCTGTTTAAAGAAGGCTTGGCATTTGCAAAGGCAGCAGGAATAGAAACCAAACATACTAGATGAGGGAAACTTGTCTGTAAAGATGTCCTCCTGAGCTCTCAGCAGACAGCTGCAGGAGATCTGTGTGGCAGCCTATCAGCTCTGTGTGGAGAGAGTAAAGCAAACCAACACCTCTGGCAGGAATTGGTTTCAGTGGCAAATTGCTGGTCTGTGGCACCAGCTCCTGCTTTGAGCTGACAGTGATTAAACTGGTTGCTCCTCATGCCCTGTGCGCTGCCAGGAGAACCTTGTTCCGCTTCAGAGCATTTTAGATGCTGATAGCATGGGAGCTTGACTGCAAGGGTCCTGCACCGCCTGTCCAGGCGCACTGCGAGCAAGCCAGGCCAGGCTGCGCTTCCTGGGAACACCAAGCTACCATCCTGCCTGCAAAGGGGTCCCCTTTGTTCCAGCTGAGGCTTGTAGTTTGCATTTCAGAATAGAATAGAATAGAATTAACCAGATTGGAAGAGACCTTTGAGACCATTGAGTCCAACCTATCATCCAATGCTATCTAATCAACTAAACTGTGGTACCAAGCGCCCCATCCAGTCTCCTCCTAAACACCTCCAGTGTGGTGACTCCACCACCTCCCTGGGCAGCACATTCCAATGGCCAATCACTCTCTCTATGAAGAAATTCTTCCTAACATCGAGCCTCATCCTCCCCTGGTGAAGCTTGAGACTGTGTCCTCTTGTTCTGGTGCTGGGAGAAGAGACCAACCCCCACCTGGCTACAACCTCCCTTCAGGTAGTTGTAGACAGCAATAAGGTCTCCTCTGAGCCTCCTCTTCTTCAGGCTAAGCAGCCCCAGCTCCCTCAGCCTCTCCTCATAGGGCTGGGATCCAAACCCCTCCCCAGCTTTGTTGCCCTTCCCTGGACACGTTCCAGCAAGTCAACATCTTTCCTAAACTGAGAGGCCTAGAACTGGACACAGGACTCAAGGTGTGGCCTAACCAGTGCCGAGTACAGGGGCAGAATGACCTCCCTGCTCCTGCTGGCCACACTGTTCCTGATGCAGGCCAGGATGCCATTGGCCTTCTTGACTGCCTGGGCACACTGCAGGCTCATGTTCAGCCTACTATCAACCAGTACCTCCAGGTCCCTTTCTGCCTGGCTGCTCTCCAGCCACTCAGACCCCAGCCTGTAGCACTGCATGGGGCTGTTGTGGCCAATGTGTAGAACCCGGCACTTAGATGTGTTAAATCTCATGCTGTTGGATTCTGCCCATCTGGCCAGCCTGTCAAGGTCCCTCTGCAGAGCACTCCTCCCTCCAGAATGCTGGAATGATCTTGTATTCATTCTTACGCTGTGAGCAGTCCCAGGGAGCACAGACCCAGAGCTGGATAGGTGCAGTGGTGCTGGGGCTGGCTGGGCAACCATGCTTCTCTCCACCAGGCAGGCTGGGTATCAGAGCAGTGATCTGCTTGCCAGCCTTCAGGAACTTGGCCCTGCAGTCAGGTAACATGGAAAGGGTCATAATCAATTTAACTCTCCATCCTTCTGTCAAGCCCAGTTTCCATCCCTGGAATCACAACTCACACCTGATGCTGTGCAAGAGCAGCTCCTGCCAGCCTCCAGTCCTGCCTGTAGGCAGTGTCACCCTGTGCATCTTAGCAAAGAGCAGATCTGCTCTAAATGTGGCCTTCTGGTTTTTATGTGCTGTAGTATTCACTGTCCAAGTTCTTATGTCCCAGAGTTCCATCTTTTGTGTTTAAAGCTTTTGGAGATGACCCTGGGAGCAGAGGGTGAATCTCTGCTGAGGTGAAACCGCTTTGGCTGGCGGCTGCCGGTGAAGCTCTCTGAGCTCAGCTGGGTGAGCTGCAGTGCAATTCCCTGTCTCATCTGCATCATTTCATCATTTTATTTTTTTTTTTTTTTTTTTTTAAACAAGCAGACTCTGCTTTAGTGTGTGTGAGTGGATTTGTTGCTCTGGGCCTGCTTCTGAGGAGCAATGACCACTGGGTGCTCCGTTATCTTTTAGCTCGTGTTGTGTATGAAACACTCCTCTCATGCTTCCTGTAGCTTATGGCCCATATCCCATAGTGGATTGTAAAATGGTTTTTTTTATGATTTAAAAGGAGAAAAAGGTTAACTCTAAATAATACTAAAAAGTTAAAATGCAGAATGGAAATGTTGCTTTAGTTTTTATGGGTTCTACATAATTTTGGGCTCCTTCCCCCTGAGGATTTAGTGTTGCTCAATGAGAAAATTGCATTCAGAATTGCATTCCTATGGGCTGCTCTGCCGTGACTGAGCTGAAATTAAGGGAAATATACAAAGCAGTTTTATAGAAACTGTTTGGATGGCTGCCTGCTGGGAAGCACTTGGTGTCTGGGCTGTGCATTGTGCCTTGAACAGGACAGAGGTGAGATGACAGCAGGCTTGTGGTAAGAAGGGGGGCAGCTGAATGCTCTTCTGGCCATAATGATGCACTGATGGGACTGGGGGACCTGAGTGCACAGTGGCCTCTGCTGGCACTTCCTGCACCTGGGCTGTTTGCTGAGAGCTGCTGGAAGGGAGCAGAACATCCTGAGGTGGCTATTTGCTTGGAGCATGGCTCTTGTTTTAAATGTGGTGGTAGCTTGTCGATGGCAACTTTACTTTCTTAGGGCTCCTTGGCAGCCAGTGCTGTGGTCTGAGCCCTCCCAGAAGGAGAGAGGTTCAGTGAGAGATTTTGCCATCTAGTCCAGACTTAGTCCCTCTCCTTAGCCTTGCCTGAGGTATTTGCTGAGCTCAAAAACTTCTCGGAGCAGTCCCATGAATCACAGAATCACCAAGGTTGGAAGAGACCTCAAAGATCATCAAGTCCAACCTGTCACCACAGACCTCCTGACTAAACCATGGCACCAAGTGCCGCATGAGCACATGCACAACCGAGTTGTTGCTCTTCCCACGCCACATACAACTCAGAACACCTCCTGTACACAAGCAAGGTGCTCTGCTTCCTTCTCTGGATGCTGCATGGCACAAAGCTTGAAAAAGGCTTCTTGAAATTCAGGACAAGTCCTAGTTTTTGGGAACAGGAAGGTTAAAATCACAGAATAACTGCACATAAAGGGCTCCTGAGTGAAGAAGACCCATGGGACTCAGCACTCTGCACAGGGTGTGCTCCACAGGCTGTGCCCCAGAGCCCATGGCTCTGTGGGGCTTGCCTGATGCCTGTAGCAAGAGTACTTGGGGTGTGAGTGTGCAAGGGACCTGGGCTGTTACTCAGAGCTGACATTCTAGACATGCCTAAGCCATTTTGATGAAGGAGATGGAATCTGACAGTTTTACTATTCAATCGTTTCTTATAGATTTCAAATAAAAATAAATTGGCTTCTTTTAGAAGAACAAACAGTGGAAAGGCTTTTGTAAGCAGAAGTGTGAGTGGTCTCTGAAGCATGGCAGACAGCTCTGGATCCACAGCCAGCTAACAAGCTCTTCAAGGCCCAGTGTAGAGGGGACTGGACTGAAAAGCAAATGTCTCTTCTCAGCTTTAGCTTTGCTTTGAGGCATTTGGGGAAGGAAATGTGCAGGAGGAAGGGGAGAAGGTTTTAGAACCTGGGCTCTCCCAAAAAAACAGCACAACAGCCTTGCAGGCACTGCTGAGCTCCTGCCAATGCCTCCCAGCCCCAGAGGCAGGGTGATTCTTGCAGAATGAGCTTTGAAAACTTGTGTGAGCCTGGCACAGGCTCTGTTTGCCTTTCCTGTTGCAGTGGATGTAAGAGACTAAACATTCTAGGAGGCATGGTTTCAGCCCTGCAGGGCTGCCAGGCTTGGGATGAGACTGCAAGGAGCAGGCAAAGAGGCAGTGGCCTTGCCTGTGTGAGAGGGATGAAGGCCTCAGCCCTTCCAAGGGTGCGTTCATTGTCGCTGTCCCTCTCAAGGGCAGGCGTGGGGCTGCGTGAGCTGGTAGTCTTTGAAGGGGCTCTGGGTGGGTGCTGGCATTCCTGGGGCTATCTGTGGCAGGCTTGCTTTTTCCAGGATGCTGGACTGGGAGGCAGAGTGGGTCAGACTGGATGCCTCCTGGACTCCCTTTGTGTGACTGCTTTTCAGAGAGGCTGCTGCAAGGCACATCCACAGGTGCTGTGGTCTGCTCAGTTTGCATTCAGAAGGAACTGCTGGCTTAGGAGGTTTAGCTGCTGCTTTCATAAATCATGGCCCTGTCACCACCCTCCAGGCAGTGTCCTGATGATATCTCCACTGCAGGACTGGTAGCCTCTGCAGACTGCTAAGCCTGGGGTGGTGATGGGGGAATGCTGTGCCCAAGCTGGTGCTCACAGTGGGTGCTGAGGAAGGGCAGGATTACTGCCAGGCCCTCAGGTGCAGTCTGCCTGTGAGAAAAAGGATTCAGTGCACATCCCTGGAAGCTGCCTCCTGACAGAACATTCCCAAAGAATTGACCTTGCTGCAGACAGAAGAGCCAGGAGAGGAATTTCCCTGACGTTAAACATCCTGGCAGAAGGTGAAGGGGCTACATCTGGAGCAGTGATGATAAGGACTGTGTCAGTCAGGACAGGGCTCAGAGGGATGGATGTGCCCACAGGGTGGGAGGAGGGAGCTTGGTGGAGCCACTTCCCCTTGCATAAGCTTTGGGAATGCATGTGATGAGAGCAGCAGACTCCATCCCCTCAGGGTGCTAATGACCAAAAGAGCTCTGTGCCCTGCACCGAGAGGACACTCTGGCTCTTCAACACCAAGCTGGACTTCCCTGGTGTGTGGGTTGGCCAGGGCCAGGACTGCAGAACCTGTGTGCCTTAGCACCTCGGTTCAAGTGGCAGACTAGACAGTCTGGTGGATCTTCTTGGGCTCTTTGTGCCTTTGGCTTTGCTCCCAAGGACTGGTATGTGCTGGGCTATCTTTTCATCAGCTGGAGTTTGCTAATGAAGGTGTAAGTGGTTCAGATTCTTTGGAAGACTTTGTTTGCAAAGACCCTGGGAGACATGAACAGATAGCTATAAGGAGAAAATGCCTTTCATTGTTCAGGATAAAGAACATCACAAAGCCTTGGAGACATCACTTCATTCAGGAATTAAATTGCAAGAGTCATCTGGTGTCAAATAAGTTTCATTTAATAGGTCACTCACTTAAATAAAGTTTCTGTAGAAATCAATATCACTTTCTCCTGCAGTTGACAGCTTAAGACATTGAAAATGGCATTTTCCACATAGGTTTATTTAATTTTAGGAGGAAGAATCCCTCCCACACCACCTGCGTAGTCTAGGCAGCACTAGTACAAGGTGAAGTGTCTGCGGAGGTGGAAGCCTGCCCTGTGCTTTCCCATGAGGATAATGTGAGGTCATTTTGGCACAGGCTTGCCAGTCTCCTGTGCAGCCAGGATACCATTGTCACAGGGCTGTATCAGAGATGTGTCAACAGCTCACTGAGGGAAACAAGGACAAATCATTGTCTTCTCTTACAGAGGAGTTTAGCAACATGCCTCATTAGGTTATCTTGGAAGAAGCAGACTTTCTGTAGAGGCAGATGTCTGTGTGCTGTGAAGGCTGGAGCCAGCCACAGGGATGTTTCTGTGACCAGGCTGGTGAATCTTCCAGTTTCAGTCTTTTAAAGAAAATGGGACACCTTTACACCATAGTTTTTATTTCAGGCTGATGGCATCCTGTGGGGAAGGGAGGACACTCCGGGGAGGTGGTGCAGGGTGCTGCCAGAGAACTGTGTGTAGGAAATGAGAGCTGTTATTACTCCTACTATAGTGAAATAATTGTTTCTGAACACTTGCTGTTTCCTCCACTTGCTTTTCAGTCTTAAGCAATTTCTGAGGTTGACACGCCATCTCCAGTCACATTTGTCTTGTTGTGTGGCATGACTGATGCAATTACAGCTGACATTGTCACAGTGCTTTGCACAAATGCCTTCAATTGCAGGCTAGCAGGTGACCCCTGAATTGTGCAGCAGGAGGCATAACCTTCCTGCACTGGGAAGAGTTGCTGGCTCTCAGGGTAGCGTGGCTAGTGTCAAGGTTCTCTGCTGGTTGTGTGCAAGCAGCAGTGTTACTGCTCCACTCTTGCACTTCCCCTGTCAGCATTTTTGGCCAGCCAGAAGATACCTCCTGCAGCTGATGAGAGCAGCTGCATTGGCTGTGGACATCAGAGTTTGAGATGGCTGAGGAGGGCACAAAGTGCTTAGCCTCTGCTGTGCCCCCACGCAAGTGTCAGAGCTACTGTGGGGTGCAGAGGGTGAAGAACCAGGGCCTGGCCCAGCAGCTAAGGCCAGGCTCTGTGGAGGAAAAGGAAAACACTGGTTCCCTGGGTGTTTGCTGTGGGACACTGGCAGGTTGCTGGGGCACTCAGACACCTCTCTGTGAAGAGGAGTGGCAGCACTTCAGGTGCTTTGCAGGGAGAGGAGATGCCTTGGAATGAGTTAAGCAGTGGAAAGAGCAGTGGAGGTGTTGGGGACACCTCTGTTTGCTCATGGCTTGGGCACACATGACATTCACTGGGCCCAAAACGTGGCACTGGGATGGGAATTTCTTCTCCTTGGAGTGCACAGCTCCAGGAGACAAGAGGCCCACAGGATAGTGAATGCCAGTTCTGGTACTGAGAAGCAGACAGGCTGCAGCTGGCAGGGATGCTTGACGGGGCATGGGGGTGCTCCAGAGATGCAGGGGGCTTGTGGCGGGGCTGGGCACAAACATGCTGAGCTCCCCCCATGCTGGGACAGTGCTGGGGATGGGGGGCAGCTTCTGCTTCCCCACAGCCCCTTTCTGTGACTGGGGGAGGACAGTTGTCCTGCCAGAGGTACAGGAGTGGCCATGCTCTCCAGTAGCACATGGCCTGCGCTCGTTCTCATTGCTCTGGTAGTACAGGAAGGCACTTGATGGATGTGGTTGGAGCACCTTGTCAAAGCTAACCCAGAGCAGATGGCAGTTCCCAACTCCTTGCCTGCCCAACAGAATTAGGTGCTGTGTAAAACCACCCAAGCTTTTAATGACCTCTTTCAGTCACAAACTGACCATCTAACTTTGCACGATTCACTGAGATTCCATTTTACTCAAGGAAATAAAAATAATAGTTTAAACCATTTCAAATATAGCTGTAAATCCCTAACAACATTAACCTTTTCCAAAGCGTTAAACTGATCCCTGGTGGATTCTCAAAGTTGTTATTAGGAGGAGGCACAAGGTACTCTTTCCTGAACTTCATGTTCCCAAAGTAAACACCAAGCCACACCGAGTGTGGGGTTTATTAACTTTCTGCCTGGTGCCTCCCTGTCTCCTCACCCTGCTCTGAGTCATCAAACACTAGCACTTGCTGCATGAGGAAGGCAAAAGTTCAGGCACAGCATCGGGGTGTGAGGGGGGCGAGGAAGTTGATGTCTGGGTTCAAGGAGGGAAGAGCAGCTGCAGCAGGGAGCGTGGGAAGAGCAGAGCTGTCTGGCGCCTACAGCTGCGCGTCTCCCTTTGAAGAGATCTGAGACTCTGCTGTTCAATTGTCGAAAGGACTTGGCTGGAGGGAGTGATAGTGGGAGAGGTTTAATTAGGCTTCTGGGTCCAAGTCTTTCATTGTACAAGACCAGATCCAGTACCTCCTTTTGGCACGTGGGCAGAGGGAAGGCAAAGTGGAACACTGACCTCTCCAAGGCCGTAGAGGATTCCTCCTAAAAGGGCAAAGTGGCCTAAAGCAAACAACTTTTTGACACAGTCCTGCCCAGGCAGGAAAAAAACAGACTGGGGCCTTTTTACTAGGAGTACTGTCCTGGTGTGGTGCATGCAGCTGGGGCAGTGGTATCATAGCAAACTGCGAGAAGGGCAGAATGTAACCGAAACTAGGGCTGAGCACTGGCATTGCTTATAGTGCTTCAGCCAATACTCCAAACGTTCATCTCACAGCTATGAAAAAGGCATTTCCAGTTAAAAAGCCTCTTGATCAAGAGAAAGCTTCTGAAAGTGCTAATTAAACCTGACACAAATGTGTATCTCGCTGGGAACATTAGAAACTCAGTCAACTAAACCAGTTTGGCCATTCATCTGAGAGAAGGCTCTGGTATCAATGGAGAGTCTTTGGGCTAGAGCCAGGGTTAAACATAGCAGGAACAAATGAGTTTTTAGCCCCAGCTATGCTGAAGACTCCATTCTGACTGGCAGTCACAGCCTAGGAAAGGCTGAAATATTTCTCATCTGTATTTGGAAATAAATGGATGAGCCACTCACACCCTGCAGTAAACACAGAATGCTTTCTTCTGCTAGAAACTCGAGGGGATGATAAACTGGGGCTGTTACATGTGTAAATTTGGAAGATGGTATGAAAGACTTCTTTGAACCATTAATGTTGTCTTCAAAGAAAATGTGGAGCACTAGAGAAGTTTGAAGGGCCAGTAATGGAGACTATAGCAGCGTATCTGGAAGGTAAAGGAGGCCAGGAGCTGCTGCTGAGGCTGATAGCATTCCCAGGGAGAAGTTGCTTCCTCACAGATTGTGTGCTAAGAACAACTGCCTTGTGTGCTCAGGCTACATCTCAAGGAAATGCTGCATTTAGTCTCTCCTGGAGCTGAAGAAATCCTCTCTGGAAAGAAGCCCAAGACTATAGGATGGGAGCAGGAGGCAGGCCTGAGGGGATGCGCAGAGAGGCGGATGCTGGCAGGAGGGTTTGCAGCAGGAGTGGTGCAGACAGCATGGAGCACTAGTTCCTAAACATTGGCCACCCTGAGTCAAGAGAGCAGGAGTGGGACTGGGGGTACAGGGATATGTATCAGCAGGAACTGGTCTGAGATGGGGAAAGGACCTGGGCCTGGGAAACTGAGCAGTGGGTTTGAAGACAATGTTGCTGTAACCCTCTGGAGCCTGCAGATGGGGATTTGGTGTGCAGTCAGGAAGAGGAGGAAGTAAGGCCCCCCCATCTAGAGTGTTCTAACTAAGCCTTTGAGATACATTTCTCTTGTGGGAAGATTCCGTACTGGGTACACAGCGCACTGGGATGGGAATCTTCACTGGGTAATGCAGCTGCAGCCCAACCATGCTGGTAGAGGTAAGAGCTGTCATAGCTCCTCCCTGTCTGGTTCTGCCCTGAAGGTGCTCCTTGTCCCTGTAGTCCCCGGAGAAGATGCAGGTGTTAGCTGGTGACCCAACACTGCATCTCCTCTGATATGGCTTAGCACCATCTCTGCTTTGCGGTGTCCCTGTGAAGCCTGGCCCTGTGTTAGGTTCAAGGAGATGAAGTTCCTCTTCTCAGGCTTCCTTTGGTCACATCTGCACGTGCTCTGCTGCCATGAAGTTTCCTGAAACACTGGTTCTGCTCTCCATGTACAGCATGCTGGCAGAACCACTGCACTCCAATAAAGGCAGATTACATCTCAGCTGCTTCAAATGCCATTAAAAGACATTTAGTTCTAAGAAAGGACAAGCTCCATTCTATCTAACATCCTTAATGCTTGTAATTTCTGTGAGCAGGAATATTGATTCCTTGGGCTGTGCTGACTAGAACACAAATGGACAGCAACTGGTAGAAGGAATTTCTTGCCCCTGCCCTTTTGGATTCCCTGAAGATGCTGAGTGATTTGTGTGTTCCCAGCAACTGTAATCTGGTAATGACAAAGGTTTGTGACCTGTGTGCCACCAGATACATCCTGGCTGCAGTTTCTATGGCAGAAGCTGTCTAGGGAAGCAGCTTTGTACCATCATGTGCTCTAGTTTTCCCCTGTTGTAACCTTCAAACTTTCATGGCATTCCTGGTTCTCTGGTGCAGAGCCAGGCTGGGATGATTTCCCCCTCCAGGGAGGTGGGAGGCAGGTGCCCATGCAGAGCACTGCCAGAAGATGTGCCAATGCCTGAGCCAGCCCCAGGTCAGGGCACTGTTGCCACATGTGCTGGGCCCAAAAAGCAGCCCTGCTTCATGGGGTGGCTCTGCACAGGGTGAGGTGGCTTCAGCAGAGGTAGCATGGTGCAGAGACTGGGACAGGACCCTGCCTCTGGCAAAGCCTTTCTGCCCCAAATGGCAGCTTCTGTGTCCAGACTTCTCATACCTAGCTCCTCACACTGCTTTCAGACTGAGCAGCTGACAGTTAACAAGCTCCTTACTACATTCATCCCAGGCACTTCAGGTTGGACTGTTGGTTTGCTAAATACCTTATTACTTCTGGAGCTAACCAGCTTACCATCCAGCACAACAAAAGCATTCTTAGCCCTGAGAAGGGGACAATCAAAACGGGTGCCAGCTGGTTTTTATTGGGAAGGAATGGAAAAAGACCTCCAGTGTGCTCAGAGAAGATCTCACAACTGAATACCCAGCTAAAGCAAGCCTTGTTTCCAAAGCTGTTTCCCATCTTTTCACAGCTATAGAGCTTACAATAGTGTGAAGCCCATTTTTATTTGAACGTGTTTGTGAGATTATCCTAAACCATGGGCCTGGGCTGCAGTTTGCCCACCTGATGAACAAGGATAAACATAACCAGTACTAGCTGAGACAGGAGATCTGTCAGTAAGCAGAAGGTTATTGAAGGGTGTTGTTTTCAGAGGTGCAGCTGCTTGTCTTACGGAAAGGGGAGTCTCTGCAAGGAACAGTGGAAAGAAAATTGTGCAGGAGAGGTTTTCTCAAGAGGGGTTAGAGCACAAGCCCTATGAGGAGAGACTCAGGGAGCTGGGGTTGATTAGCCTGGAGAAGAGGAGGCTCAGAGGAGACCTTATTGCTCTCTACAACTACCTGAAGGGAGGTTGTAGACAGGTGGGGGCTGGTCTCTTCTCCCAGGCAACCAGCACCAGAACAAGAGGACACAGTCTCAGGCTGCGCCAGGGGAGGTTTAGGCTGGAGGTTAGGAGGAAGTTCTGCACAGAGAGAGTGGTTGCCCATTGGAATGGGCTGCCCGAGGAGGTGGTGGAGTCACCATCATTGGAGGTGTTTAGGAGGAGACTTGATAGGGTGCTTGGTTGCATGGTTTAGTTGATTAGGTGGTGTTGGATGATAGGTTGGATGCGATGATCTTGAAGGCCTCTTCCAACCTGGTCTGGTCTATTCTATTCTATTCTATTCTATTCTATTCTATTCTATTCTATTCTATTCTATTCTCTATTCTATTCTATATTCTATTCATCAGAGGGAATAGTCCTGTGGAGACAGCCTTCCGGTGCTCTGCAAAGTACTAGGATGCTAGATGTTAATGTTCAAAGAGCCACAGTAGGCATTTGTATGCATCATGCAAAGAATGGTGTTATTTAAACATGCTTTCCACTAAGACTCTCTAATTCTCTCTCAAGTAAATATGTGTCTTAGAAGGTTTTTTTCCAAAATGAGGAGTTTACCCTTCAGTGCTTCTGGTAGGAGAGAGAATGTAGAGATCATCTTCCTGTGCCTGCTTCAAGGCTAATGCCAGCCCATCTCCTTATTTTGTCTGGACATTTAATAACAGGGTGAAGACAAGCACAAGAAAACTCCTACCAAGCACCATGCCCTGTGCTTTTGCCCCCTGTAGCACACCTAGCAAACAACTTCTGTGTCTCATCCTCCTGAGCAGCTGCCCTGCAACCTCCCTTCAGTCCCACAGCAGCTGTGGGCTGGGAGCCTGTGGCTGCCCAACCTCACATGGGCAGCCTGCACTGGCACTGCCAGGAGTTCATGTGGGTGTATGAATGTGTCACCCCACAAACTGGGAACAACCTGATTGCCTGTGCATTTCTCACTGGGTTTAAGTTGACTGTGGTCCATCCAGCCTCTGGGCTGTACCCTGCCTGAAGCACTACCCCAGGTCCATGAACCTGATCAAGGACAGCCCAATCTGAAGCAAATCCAGGACAGGAATTCAGGAGATACCTGCCACATTCAGACAAGAGACCAAACACTCTGCTGCCAACGCTGGTTGGACTGGTTAGGGCTGTAGAGGAAGGAGGCGGTGGAGGTGGAGGTGGTGGAGTCACCTTCACAGGAGGTGTTCAGGAGAAGACTTGATGGGGTGCTTGGCTGTATGGTCTAGTTGTTGGGTGGGTTGGATTGTTTGATGGGTTGGACGCGATGATCTTGAAGGTCTCTTCCAACCTGGTGTATTGTATTGTATTGTATTGTATTGAGGCAACCAGCCAAGCACAGGCAGGTAGGCTACTGTGGCAGGTGCTGTCTCTGCCCTGGCTGCAGCACAACGCCAACCAGAGTGCAGGGTGAGACCATCCAGAGCTGCTCAGCACTGTCCACCCCTGGGGCTTTGCAGACCATGAAGGGAGATTGCAGGGCAAATGTGGTTGGAGCAGGTGACTGCCAAGAAAGAACCCTGTCTCCTGCTGTCACAGGCATGTAGTAGGCACATGCCTGTCACTTCTTTGAAAGGAGTGTTCACGCTCTGGAACGTGACTGTGTTCTCTCATGGAAGTGATCTATAATGCATCAGAGGGGAACTATCTGAGAGGCATGACAGAGTTACAGTACTCCTCCTGCCATCTCCACCTTTCCTTAACAAAGTGAATTTCAGAGATTTCAGAGATCAAAAAAAAGGCGGAGATAAGTCTTTTGTAAATGGCCATGCTTAAAATTCCTGCTGCTTTGAAGCTGAAGGCCGAGCAGATGCTGCATGCCACAGGCGTTGCCCTCTTGAGGTGGTGGGGTTTAATTCACCTCCATTGATGTCATCTGTTGCCTGTGTGCTGATGTGACACTGCAAAACGTGTCCTGCTTCCAAGGTGCCTACAGACTAAACAAGTTCCTGTTCCAGCTCTTGCTGCTCTTGTTCTGCTCATCCTTTTACAGTGTGCTGGGCAACACCATCTGCTGCCAGGTTGAGCCTCTTCATGGACTTGTAGCTTTCCTTGAAAGAACCAGATATTCCAAACCAATCACACAAAGTTGTCACCTGAGGAAAACTTTGGTCATCTCCTTGACACTTTCTTGGCAGAAGTAAGTGAACCTCTGTAGTTTGAGGTGCCTTAGAGCTCTTGTTTGGCCATGTTTATCCACAGGCAACCATCTAGTTTCAATCTGGTTGTACTGGAGGGAACTGGCAGGGTTTGTACAGCAAATTCCTTCAGCTTCTTAAAGCCAAGTCTAGGGTTTGGTGCTTAACATGCTGCTGCAGTACAGGCACATCCTTTAAGCATCAAGAAAGAGATGTGGATCGGGTTTTTTTCCTTCAAAAAATGACATTTTGAAGTAGGTTAAATCTACTACTTTTCCACATTTTCTCAGAGAGAGATTTTTGTCTGGCTAGTGTACGTGCTTTCCATGAGAAATTATTTATGAGCTCCTCAGTCTCTTGTCTACTCTTCTTGATGTAACAATAGCAGATCTGGAGGAATGACCAAGGTTAGGTTTATAGTCTCACTTCAGATGTAGTGCCAAGTTATTCAGTGCTTCGTTTTGTTAGTGCCTGAACCAAAGGGCAATTTATCTCAGAAATGTCCTTTAGATTATACCTATATACCATTTTACCAATAAGGCATGCACCTGCTGCTCCAGTCCCAGAAGAAATCAATGTTTCATTTCAGAGACGCCAATTCTTTGCTCTCCCTCCTTTCGCCATTCTTATGGAGACAAACTTTTTCAGGGGGCGTGGGAGGAAATACAGAAGAGCTGTGGAAAAACCTTGCCTATTTAAGCTACCACATCCTGCTCACTTGGGAATGATAGAGCAGCTCATGCAGGGCATGCTCGTCAGGGTTTAAGTGATCAATATGTATGAAAGGGGTAGGGACCTTGGGGTATTGGATGACAGTCGACTAAATACGAGTCAGCAGTGTGCCCAGGTGGCCAAGAAAGCCAGTGGCATCCTGGCTTGTATTAGAAACACTGTGCCCAGCAGGAATAGGAAGATAATCATCCTCCTGTACTCAGCACTGGTGAGGCCACACCTTGAGCACTGTGCTCAGTTCTGGGCCCCTCACTATAGGAAGGACATCGAGGGACTGAAGAGTGTGCAGAGAAGGGCAACAAGGCTGGTGAAGGGTCTGGAGCACCTGGCCTGTGAGGAGCATCTGAGGGAGCTGGGATTGTTAAGCCTGGAGGAGAGGAGGCTGAGGGGAGACCTCATCACTCTCTACAACTACCTGAAGGGATGTTGGAGCAAAAAGAGGCTGCCTCTTCTCCTTGGTGGCAAGCGACAGGACCAGAGGAAATGTTTTCTGCCTGCACCAGGGGAGGTTCAGGCTGGATATCAGGAAATATTTCTTCACAGAGAGGGTTCTCAAACACTGGAATGATCTGCCCAGGGCAGTGGTGGAGTCACCATCCATGGAGGTGTTTAAGCAGCGTGTGGACCTGGCACTTAACGACATGGTTTAGTGTTGACCCTTCAGTGCTGAGTTGAGGATTGGACTGGATGGTCTTAGAGGTCTCCTCCAACCAGATGTTTTCTGTGATTCTGTGAAAGGGCTGGGGCATATTCTTTAGAATAGAATAAACCAGATTGGAAGAGACCTTCAAGATCATCGTGTCCAACCTATTATCCAACACCACCTAATCAACTAAACCATGCAACCAAGCACCCCATCCAGTCTCCTCCTAAACACCTCCAGTGATGGTGACTCCACCACCTCCTCAGGCAGCCCATTCCAATGGGCAACCACTCTCTCTGTGCAGAACTTCCTCCTAACCTCCAGCCTAAACCTCCCCTGGCGCAGCCTGAGACTGTGTCCTCTTGTTCTGGTGCTGGTTGCCTGGGAGAAGAGACCAACCTCTGCCTGGCTACAGCCTCCCTTCAGGTAGTTGTAGACGGCAATAAGGTCACCCCTGAGTCTCCTCTTCTCCAGGCTAATCAACCCCAGCTCCCTGAGTCTCTCCTCATAGGGCTTGTGTTCCAAGCCCCTCCCCAGCTTTGTTGCCCTTCTCTGGACACGTTCCAGCAAGAAAACATCCTTCCTAAACTGAGTGGCCCAGAACTGGACATAGGACTCAAGGTGTGGCCTAACCAGTGCAGTGTACAGGGGCAGAATGACCTTCCTGCTCCTGCTGACCATACTGTTCCTGATGCAGGCCAGGATGTTGGAGTCCCCTCCAAATAAGTGCTCTAGGCTTCTGCAGTCCTGGTGCAAGATGTGACTATGTCATTACTGCCTTTGCTGGGCAGATGCAAAGCTGTAGCTCAGCTCCTAGCTCACAGCCAGTTACCTATCCTGCCCCATGTATAATTATCATGCATGCTTTATTGCTTGTCAATATTTTAACCTTTCTGGCACATTATCCCCTAGGGCAACCGAGCAACCTTAATAATATAGCTGATAATTATCCTCCACATGAATAAAATTATCACTAGGGTCCTGTATAAATCACATGGAGAAGATGACAGATGTCTCTGGCTGGTCATCACAAAAAATGGGAAGAGGCATTGTGACAGCTTAATGGGGAAGGTAATAAAACCAACAATAAAGTCATTTATAATACAAGCAGTGATTCTCAGGCCCTTCTATTTGTTTTCATGCTAATAGAAGATAAATGTCAGATTAGGAATAAGACCTGAAATTTCTATTAAAAATATTTGGAAAATGTCATTAAATATCAGTAATTCACAGCTCAAGAAGTGGCAGCATGAGTCTTAATTACCTGTATGAGGTCCTTGGAAGTGAAGTGGGGATAATAGTGTTTGCTTTGCTGTTTCCTGGTGGGGCTGCGAGGAGCAGCTTCTGTGATGCTGAGAGCATCAGGATCCTGTGGAAGGAGCAAGCTAAGCCAGTGCATGGTGTCTCAGCATGAGCTACCTCCTGGCCACTGCTGGACAGCAGGACAGAGACCCACCCTGTCAAGGAACCCGAAGTGGGTACCTCATGACTGTTTTGGCAGGCTGCAGTTTCACTGGGAGCCCAAGCAGCAGTGGGTGAGCAGGGAGAAGGGTGCATGACAGCATGTGGGAAGGTGTCAGGCACTCACTAGGAATACCTAGGTTGGTGTTTGCACCCTGGAGTCATGTGCCAGTGCAGCTGGTTAACCAGCTGGAGTGCAGGCTGTGAAAATGTCTGCAGCCCTTGACTCCTACCCACTGCATGGACAGGAGGTTTGGGAGTGCAGGTGAGCAGTGGTGGGGGTGTGGAGCGAGTGGCTGAGCCTCCTTGGTGAGCTATGGTGGGAGAGCAGGGGGCTGCTGCCCCAGCTCACCTGGGAAAGTCTGGGTGGCCCAGGGATGGTGTGGTGCCAGGGCAGGAGGTGCCACGGACAATGCCCCATGCCATGCAGGTGCTTGGGAGCTGGAGCAGATTTGGGCTGGTGTTGTGCTAACAGCAGGACAGTGTGAGTACTGCCTGGGCATTGCCCCTGTGCCAGATGCCAGCGAAACCACACCATTGTGGCTGGAAAAGCAGGAATGGCTCTGCCCAGCAAACGGACTGGGCTGGCCTGGCTCTGGGTGGTCTCCTCAGCATTCATCTCAGCACAAGGATTAATCAGAAGATGTTTCTGGGACTCATGCTGGTGGAGGGGTGGGGAAGGGAGAGTGATGGGAATCATATTTGTGTCTGTGCTTGGCAGTCGTGCCGCATGCTCTCTGCATTTCGTCTAAACAAGCGCTTTGAGGTCTGGGCCCTGGGGCCTCTGATCTAGCAAGTGCCTTATTGATCAAGTCCTGCCACGTGATCCCCTGAGCTGCCTGATGTTGCACAGGAGGGGCAAATTCCTCCTCCTACTTTAAAGCCCTCACAATGTTTTTAGTGCATGTAGGCCCATATGATAAATAAAGAGGCACAGCTGGGATGAGAATAGCGAAATGCAGAGGGATAATTAGCAGCTGGAGCCCCACAAAGCAGTCCCTAGCCCAAGCCCTGGAGGAAGGTGATCCATTCATCATGTTGCGCTCTGGGCTGGTGCTGCAGCCCTGGGGTGCAAGGTATTGAATTACAGTCTCTAGAAAATATTGTTTGGGGAATGTTGAGGAGAGCTGGTAAACAATGTGCTGGAAGGTGACAGATAAGGTTTGCAGCTTCGTATAGCGCTTCCACAATAAAAAGAGCCATCTGGGGTTTTCCCCCCAATGCCCTGCCTGTCATGTCAGTGCTGGCAGGCAGCAGGCTCTCTGCCAGGCCTTGCTGGGGCAGGCAGAGCCAGCAGCCAGCCTAGCTGTGAGGAGTTTCCTTTAAATGGCTGTTTTATTAGAGCGCAGCACTAACCATGCCTGACGAACCTCAAGCTTAATGAAGCACCATCTGTGGTTCAGCTGTTGGAGGGAAAAAAACATATAGGGAGCTCTTAACACTGGCTTTAGACATAGTCTAGGCTAGACAACCCTCTGGGTTTTCCTGTCCTTACTGCAGTGTTACAGAGGCTCCTAGCTCAGAGCTGCTGTCCTCAAGATCTGGGCATAGCTGATGATCCCATGGAACAAAACTAGATGGGTAGATTCAGACTGGATGTTAGGAAGAAGTTCTTCACCGTGAGGGTCATGAGGCACTGGGTCAAGTTGCCCAGGGAGGTGGCAGAAGCCCCATCCCTGGAGGTTTTTAAGGCCAGGCTGGATGTGGCTCTGAGCAGCCTGATCTAGTGTGAGGTGTCCTGGCCCACAGCACAGGGTTTGGAACTAGATGATCCTTGAGGTCTCTTCCAACCCTAACAGTTCTGTGATTCTGTGTGCCTGCACTAGGAGCTGCACTGCAGCCATATGAGTGTGGTGAGAGAGCCTTCTTGGGGAAAATCTTCCGCTGAGGAGCTGTCCTGCTGCTGAACTGTTCTTTGCTCTTGTGCGTGCCAGGGCTGCCCAGGTACTGCCTGGGAAAATGGGATCTTCTCGGGGGCAGCTGTTGTGCTTCAGGGTGGACAGAGATCCGGGTGCCCGTTACAGAGCATGTCACCCATCAATAGACACAAGAAGGAGCTGTGGTTCTCAGGGCAGTGCAGGGTTTCAGTGGTGTTCACTGTAGTTTGCCTTATATTGCAGTCTCAGTGTAAATTTCTGCCCTGTCCCTGCACCTTGAGGAGCAGAAAACTCTGTTGGGTGTAGCATTGGGGAAAGACAGGTGAAGGAAGAGCAAATGGATTTAGCAAGTCTGTTCTTGGTGCACCTCCAGTGTGAGAGAAAGGGATGAGATGTCACAGACGAGGTGGGAAGTGAAATGCTAGACAGGAAGGAGCATTGTGGAAAAGCAGGCAAGAGCTATTTGGTTTCCTTTTAAGACCTGCCACTATCTAGCTGTAGTTATTCATCTTCCAGGGGAGCACTTAGAGACTTCAGGGGTGGGAGGTTTTCTGAAAACACAGAAAATTTCTGCTAAACACCAACTTGTGCTTCCTCAGTGCTTTGGTGGTGCCATGCAGCCAGGTTGCCTTTTCCTCCTGAGGGAGGCTTAGCTCCTCCATCAGATTCTGTTGATGGCAGCACAGCTGTGGGGTACTCTCTGTGCAGAGCTGTGGGTGCAGGGGCTGCTTCAATTGCCTCTCCTGAGCACAGCTGAGCTGGAAGCAAGCAGCATGCCCCGATCTGTGGAAATGAACAGCGTCCCACTTCCTGACATCCCACTCTTCCCCCGGCCTGGAGGTTACAGCTCCCAGGGTCTCAGTGTCATCAGGAGCACAGTGCTGGGCTGCTGCCAGAGGAGAGCAGTTGCTGTTCAAGAGCCACCCACCCCTGGCACACAAGGTGCCTGAGCAGAGGAGCAGCTTTGGAGCAGGTGTGGTGGGGCATTTGCTTCCCTCCAACACGGAGCTCGCTAAGCTAGCAGCTTTTAGAGGCTCTCTTCCTGTTCCAGAGCACTATTGTGATTACAGGATAAACATAAAGTCACAGAATCACTGTCAAAACCTAAAGTAAATAATTTGGCTCATAAAAAAATGTGTCACCCACACAAATGGAAGAAGAGTTATGACTTTCCATTCTCCCTTCCTGCAGCCAAGGGGAGAGTGTGGCACTACAGCACACAACTGAGGAGCCGATAGTGGCCAAAGTGGAACATTTCCTGCCCCTAGAGAGGTCCTTTTAGAGTTATTAGTCATAAGTTTCTATTTAATGTACTGATTAGCACCAAGACTTGCAGACAGTCAGTGCCTGTGCATGTGAATTGACTGAAGCATTGTTATGTACAGCCAGCAGCAGCTCTGCTACCCAGGAAGATTGATACACAGAATGGATCTTCTCAAGCTGCTTCTGAAAAGATTCACGACACTGCAGTGCAAGTGGCTTCCAATGGGAACCTCTGTGTACTGATGTCAGCATATATTTTATTCCCCTTGACTACAAGGGCTGCTTAGGTTATGAGCCTCCCACTGAAATGGACTGCACACAATTGCCACATAATTGCTTCTTTTCCTCGTGGGCTGATGAAGTTATGATTCAGCCCCGGCTCCCCCAAGAGCAGCAGTCACAGCACCATGGGTTGCTTATCTCTCACCCAGCTGTGCTCACTTGCTCTCCTTTCCACCTGGCATGGGCAGAAGGGAAGCCCCAAGAACAGGGGGCAGGGGGCTGCTGCCGAGCAGGGTTTTAACCCTGGGCTTGCTGCAGGACCGTGCAGGGCCGTGGGGTGCTGCTCCAGGCAAGCAGGCTGGGATGATGCAGCAGATTCAGCTGCAGAGGGCTGCTGTGAGAATCCGTCCTTGGCAGGTGCTGCAGCCCAGATCCTCCTGCCTCTACCCAGAGCCACACAGTCATTTTCTGGTGCTTGTGTTGGTGCTGCTCAGGGCAGAGGATGTGTGGACTCCTTCAAATCTTGTGCTGAGTGTATCCAGCTGCACTGAAGGCCCAGGAGACCTTGGCAAAGAGTGTGTTTCTTTGCCCTCATCTATACAATCTACATCCTCATCTACACTACCTCTCTTGTCCCCAGTTTCTGGTAAATAACCTGCAGCCCTTCCTGCAAGATTTGTGCAGTGGTGGGACAGCCTGCAGTGGTTTCACTGTCACCCTGTGAGCTCTGCTGGGGGCTACAATGTTGTCTTATGCCACTGAAGTCTGGCCCTCCAGTTATGGTGGTTAGGAGACCCTTGAGTTAATTGGGGCAAGGTCAAGCCATTCACAGAGAAGTGTCTGTCTGCATGGAGGGCTGCAAACCCCAGATGTGAACCCCTGCCAGCTGGCCTCGTGGGCTGTAGCAGCACCCAGCTCTCAGTGCTGCCTCTCACCAACACTAGCAGCTGAGAGCAGTGTGGAGTGAAGAGTTATCCACTGCTGACAAATGTAGAGCAAGGCATGCTGGCACCGGTGGCCTGAATAATTCATCTCTCTGACAGGTTCTGAATTCAGTGCAGCACTGTTGCAGGCAAGCCAAGGAAACTCTCTGTTCAATGAGTACCAGCAGTCAAAATACAAACCACTGTGTATGAAATGTGATAAGAAACAATATTTGATGCATCACACCCTCATGTAAATAGCTCCTCCATGCTTGTTTTGCATCATGCCTGAGTCCTTGGGCATGTCCCTCTCCAAATGGCACTGCAGGTAGAGTGAAGAAGGAAAGAAGGACAGCAAAACTGATGCAAGGCAAATGCATTTTGGCTGACTTGGACAGGATCAGCTATAAACAGGGGCCTGAGAGAAGAGACAAGCATCTCTGTTCAGATGATATGATGTCCTAGCATCACAACACCACAGATCTAGATGGTGTATTAAGCAGGCCTTATCCTGTCTAAAGAGGAGGAACTGATTATTTCTAGCAATCAGATGTGCTCTAGGAACATAAAGCTTTTGCAAACTGCTGTCCAAATATTGTCTCATCCATTGTGACATGTTGCCAGTTCATCTGACGCTCTTCATTCTCCTCTGCTGCTAAACTGAAAGCTTCTTATAGCCAGGGGAAAATGCACCAACAGCTTCTTTACATGGAGCCCATGATATCTCCAAGAGAAGGGGAGCAAATTGTAATATCCTATTCAAGACCAGACTTGTAGAAAGTTGTTGACATTTACTTTGCCACAGCAAGATGCCTCATTCTCAGCATTATAAGTCATTTTTATGTCTTCACCAGCAAAACATTGCTCCATCTTGCATAATGAACACAAAAATCCCTTTCAGAAAGGCTGGCAGAGTCCTAATCTTCTTCCCAGTGAGTATGCCAGGCACATCTTGAGTAAGGAGGGGGAACTTCACTGTCTCCTTCCCACTTGTGGATGCTGAGAGTTAGATGTTGTCACTGCAGTGCTCTGTTGGGTCACATACTCAGAGTGTAGGTGTGTTTCCAACAGCTAATGACAGAGGTAATGTTACCTCTGTTGCAGTACAAGATGTGTCGTGCCAGCAGTAAATGTGTACATCAGCCTCTTCAGGGTAATTCTGCAGAAGACTTGGAGTTCATTTGAGCTGCATGCCCTCCCCCCACTTCTTTTTTAATGGAGAAGCAGTGTTTTTTCTGGCCAAATTACATTTTTAAATAGTTGTGCAGATGTGCCTGGGTGACAGTGCCATAGAGAAGCACAGTTTGGAAACCACCAGCTCTTGAGTGGCTGTGACATGTGTGCTCCCAGCATGCAGAATTACCCTGGCAATATGGATGAGACTTAAACAGGAATTTCTGTGCTCTCTCTCTTCTTGCATCCAAGAGCAGGGCTTTGCTACCAGGGGGAGGAGCGTGGAGGAGGGGGAGGAAGAGGAAGAAGGAGTTGCCGGGAGTGTGTACCCTGCGAACTGATGTCCAGAGACAGGAACTGGGCAGATCTGCTCTGCTGATCCTTGTGAAGGCAGTTTTGAGACTGAAAGCAGGCCTTGTCCATTTACAAATGGGTGTAGGTGAGAGTGTAATGAGAGACTGCTCAGTGCCCAGTAAACCAGAGTGAAGGCTCAGGGAGGTCAACACAGGGAGGAGAGGGCTCCTGTGTCCTTTGAGTGTGGCAGGTTTATAGACCTCTTATAAATGTTTCTAACAAGAATGAGGAGACGGGAGCAGGGTGAGAGATTCCTCAGTGGATGTTTAGAAAGCTCTCAGTGCTCTGTCACTGGCACTTAATTACTAGTCTGTAATCCTTCAGCAGAGAGGTGTCTTCTTCAGTCTTGTCAGAATATACTGTTTTACACGAATCAAGAGTTAATAATGTTCCTTAGTGTTAAACGTCGCAAATAAACAGCTCTGAGCTGCAGATCCCCCAGGACTGCTTGGAACATGGACTGCAGAGAAGCAGAACACCACAAAAAAGGATCCTTGGTTCACTGTGGGCTTGCTGGAAGGGCTTACATATGTGTGGAGATCTGCATTGCTTGGGGAAGAGAGAGAAAACCAGTGGTCAGGTTTCTCTTAGGACTGCTTTCACAGGTGAAGCTCTTTTTCATTAAACTGCATCTAGCTGAGGATTTTCTGAGCAAGGAGAGGCAGGTAGGAGGCTGCGTCTCTGAAAGACTTCCTCGTCTCGTTCATCTGATCATAATCCCACTAGTAATTAGTGCCTCTTTCCTGCACTGCATTTGATAGAAAGTGTCAAAAACGAGCAGAGCTTGCTTTGCTGCAGAGCTGGTAATGTATCCTTCTGGAAGCAGCAGTGAGCCCTGCATTGTCCCCACCACTGCCCTTCCCCGTGGCCATGCGGAGAGTCGCTTGACCTCTGCCGCCCCGTGACTCGGCAGCGATTGCAGCGCAGTCACCCGTGTCTGCCAGCTGGAGATGTCTGTTGTCATGAACTCAGGTATGCAAGTGATCCCCCGGGGAGAGTCACTGGAAAACACAGATTTATTTGTCTGGCAATAATTGAGAAGCTCATTTTATTCCAGTAAGGATCTTTCAACCACAATCAATTTCACATGCCATAATAAATAATGGAGGTCAGCAGAGCACTGTGAGTGCTTCAGCAAGCTCTGTTGACAATGTTAAAGTGCAATAAACAGCTGAGAGATGCAGCTCTGCATGAGTGGGTGTACATTAATACTTGTTTAGAGAGTGTTTGATTGGCAGGCCTAGTTCTTTTAGGATCTTTCTTATGGAAAAGGCTTCCTGTTTCTGTAGTTTGGCTGTGGGGGTGGTTTGTCTAACTTGCTGGCAGCAGGACCATCTACAGTTACCTGAAAAGTTGTCGTGAGGATGGTGTTGGTCTTCTCCTAAGTAACTAGGGATAGGATGAGAGGAAATGGGTTTAGGTTGTGCCAGGGGAGGTTTACATTGGACTTTAGGAAAAATGTCTTTACTGAAAGAGTGGTGAGGCGTTGGAACAGGCTGCCCAGGGAGGTGGTGGAGTCACCATCCCTGGAGGTGTTCAAGGAGCTGTAGATGTGGTGTTTCAGGACATGGTTTAGTGGTCATGGTAGTTGGGTTATGGTTGGACTCTATTTTAAGGGTCTTTTCCAACCTTAATGATTCTGTGATCTCCTTTGTCAGTGCAGGGGGATAGGTGGTAGCTGCTGCTACCCACACTGTGTTCTGCAGCTGGGGCTTGACCCTGGCTGCCCACGGGCTTGGAGCCCAGGTGCTCTGCCCTGGTGGGGTGTGTTCTGTAACTGCCAGCCCTGGGGCAGCAGGAGAGCCCTCACAAAACAGACACTCAGCCATGATGCCCAAATGGCATTCTCACTGCAGGCTTTCCTGACCCCACATTGCTCACAGTTGCTGTTAGAAAAGTGAATTTGATCTCCCTTTTCACTACCTTTCTCTTCAGGTGTCAAATCTGGTTAGACATCATTTGAATGTCTCTTGAGCTGTCCCTGTGTGGGGGCTTGTGGGCTGTGATCAAGTCCCCTCTTAAGTTTCCCTCTGATCTTCTGAACCTGCAGAGTAGCTTCAGTCCTTCACTGCACAGCAGGTTCTGTAGGTGTGAAGTCATTCTTGCTGCTCACTCAACCCCTTTCAGTTCTCACTACCTGGTGGAGGCTCTGCCTCTGCTGCCTGGAAGCTTTCAGTGCCCTCAGTCCAGCTTGCGCTGGCTGGAGGTGTCCCCCAGAACACGGCAGCCACTGCAGACACCAAGAGAGCAGAAGAGCCTCTCTCTGGAGTATCCCTGCTTGGGCCTCCTCCATATGCAGTGCTCTGGAATACAAAACATGGAAACAATTAAGTAGATTAATTAGCTAATATTTGCATGGGACCTGGAAAATACAAAGCACTCTATAATTGCTAAGTACAGTAGATGAATTAGTTAATGTTTACAGAGTGCTTTGTAAACACAAAGGCATCATGGTAGTGCTAAGTGTTATTATTAATGAAGTTTTCACTGTTTGTAAGATTCAGGGTGGGCCTCACCACCACCCAGCATTTCCTTTCCCAGTTTTGCATCCTGGCTCACAGGCTCCTCCACAGCAGTGAATGCTGTGTGGGTCTCCCACCAGGGACAGTGGTGGGCGGTATGACCATCCCTGTCTGATGAGGACACAGAATCCCTGTCTATGGGGACACAGGTGGGGCAGGCTGCCAAGGCCTGCCTGCCGTGGGCATGGCCACAGAGCAGTCAGGCTGATGGTGGAGCTGGGGTTGGAAGCTATCATAGTATCCCCTGATTATCGGGGGGCTGTTTGTGTGACGAATGAAGCACGAACTCTGTTATTGCTCCACCATGGAATTCCAGAAATGCAGAGAACAGACAATCTCAGAAGTCCTCTCAGAAGTCCTATAAGGAAGCTGTAGTCAGGTGGGGGTCAGGCTCTTCTCCCAGGCACCTGGTGACAGGACAAGAGGCCATGGTATGAAGTTGAGCCAGGGGAGGTTTTGGTTAGATATTAGGAAACACTTCCTCACTGAAAGGCTGATTAGGCACCGGGGTGGACTGCCCAGGGAGGTGATGGAGTCAACATCACTAGAGGTTTTTAAGAAAAGATTGGATGTGGCACTTGGTGGCATGGATTAGCTGATGTTGTGGTGTTAGGTCATAGGCTGGACATGATGATCTCAGAGGTCTTTTCCAGCCTCAATAATTCTGTGATTCTGTGATTCCAGTGTTGCAGAATCCCCAGCATTACAGAGTCTTAGAGTGTTCAAATCTCAGAGAGTCAGAAGAAGTCCTGAGTGTATCTCTAGCAGTATCCCTACGCCCCAATCTAGCTCTCTTGCTCCAAAGTAGCTGTTTAAATATCTTCTCTTTCATTCAACCAGTGGACTGGAGTGGCAGGCAGGGCAGGCAGGAAGGTTGAGGCCTGGGCAAGAGCACTGCAGCTGTGTCAAAAGACCACTGACTGCTGTGTGAGTGCACAGGCACAAAACCAAGGAAGAAGAATCTGGCTCTAAATGAGCAGGAAGTTTGGAGCCTCCCAGGGTTTCCTGCCTACCCTGCTCCATTCCCAGTTGACCATCTTCCCCCTTTCTTGCTCTGCATTGTGCCAGTCTTGATGTGTAGGACTACGGCCCTCTGCAGAGCAGTGCGTGCAGATGCCCTGCTCCAGCTCTGGAAGCAGGACCTTGGCCTTCTGTTCATCTGGAAGCTGTGCACTGCCATTGCTCTCACTGGCTCCCTCCCAGCACTGCATGCACAGGTGCCAAATTGTATATGGAGGCATGCCAGAAGCCATTCTTGCCTTTCATCACTGATCTTTTGGGTGGTAAATGGCAGAGGGAACAACGTCACTTAGCTGAGCATATGAGGAACTTTTCACACCTAGGCAGTGCTGAACAAGCCTGTGCTGCAGGGACAGCATCAGAACCCACACTGGTACATGCTTCCCAAGGAGGCGAGGAGTTGCCCTTGCAGGCTGTGCCTGTGCCAGTGCAGGCAGCTTTGTGGGAGGAGGTGCAAGGACATGCTGTCCCCTTGGGAGATCCAAGTCCAATGAGGGTTGGCAGCTCTGGGAGCTAAGGCAGGCAGGCAGGCTGCTGGTAATGACATTGCCTTTGACACATACATCACTGATCTCTTCATCTGTCATAGAGCAGCGCCTCTACCATCTGCTGTCACTTTGCACTTGGAGATGGGCTTCCCGGTGCCTTTCCCCCACTTCTGTTCATCTCTCTTTCTGCATCTTGGTCTTTGCAGAGAGAAGAAATGTGTGAAGAGCCGGAGGCTTATGGGGAGTGAATGGGAAGGGAATGCATTCCTTCTCTGGATGGCAGCCAGCACCTCACAGCTGGCATCAAGAGAGCTCCTGTCTGCAGCCTTTGCCCTGCCCTGCACCAGGGAGCAGTGCTGATGTGCCCACGGGCTCATAACTGACAGGGTGTAAGGGCAGAGATCTGAGAGGAGCTTTCTCTATGTATTGAGAAAACATGTCTTTCTTCAGCTGCTCTTTTAGATGCTTGGAGGGCAGTGGCTTGTTTCAAGCATGGGCAGGGGTCCTTGCCACATGGTGGTCTGTGCTTGTTTATAGACTCTTCTTGCAGGACTGTGATGTTTGCTGTCCACCAGCACTTTGGTGAAAATAGGGCTTTGTGGAATAGTCAGGAGGCGGAAGCATAGAGTTTGCCTGTTAACTGTATTCATGGTTTATTCTGACAAATTCTTCCTCAGATTCAGTGGCAAAGGTGGACAGCAGCAGAGCTGCAGTTCTGCAGGGAGGGAAGAAGAGTGCCAGATGCAGGGGGGTGTGGGGCAGGCAGGCAGTGGGGGTACTCTGTAACACCTGGTTGCCAGGCAGAAGGGGATGGTTTTAAGGAACAGCTTCATTAGAGTACACTACTTAGCATCAAAGAAATGTCAGGGCTGCTCTATGCTGAGTCCCTGCCTAAGGCGCTGAACTAGGCTGTCATTCAGCAGTCTGAATCCGAACCAGAAGTCCTGGAAAGGCTTATTTTTTTCCACATTTAATTGCCCTTTTTGCTTTGTAAACATAAAGGTTGAAGCTTAAACTCTGACAGCTCCAGTAGCCTTTTTCTTATCTCCTAAAAAAAAAAAAAAGACATTCAGTTTGTTAGGTTTTGCTTTTACTGCAGTCCAAAACCTCACAGAATCTGCACAACTTTTTTTTTTTTTTTTTCCTTTTTTCCCCCTTCTTTTTAAAGATCATTGAAGCATTTCAGTACTCACTTTGGGAAAAGCCCTTTAGCTCACAAAAAGACAAAAGCTGGAGCCTGAAGAGCCAAGACCTTTGCCCATAGCAATGCCCGATAAAAATGCTTGGCCCAAAGAGGCAGAACAAGCAATCAGCGTTCCACCTTTTCACTGGGAGCAGATTAAAGCATGCTTATCTGCTCCTGTTATTGTTCCAGAAAGAAATGAAAGACCATGAAAGAGAGAGGAGAAAAAGAAAAGCAAGTGTTAAAAAGCAAAAGTGGCTGTATCATAGCAGCCTGAAAACTTCCTGAGTTTGGTTCTGTCTCTGCGATGGGCTCCCTTCACCTGGAAGGTCTTCCTTGGGGTGGTGGAGCTCCAGGCTGTGCTGCCCCTTCCATCTGCCTGCAGGAGATGGGGAGTAGGGGCTAGTCCTGCCCCCAGCCCCCTGTTCCTCGCACTGCTCTCTCCCCCACACACAGAGCCCTGGCTGTGCTCAGCCACCTTTGGCTTGCTGAGTTGTTTCGATTAACTGGTGACAGGGTGATCGATATTGTCTTGTATTTCAGACCCTACGCACATGGGCAGTCTGCAGGAGCAGCAGCTCTAACAGGTTGTGGGTCTGGGCCAGATAGAGGGGAGGATTTTCCTTGCCTGTTCTCCCTGGTACTTTCCCATTTACTATGGGTTCATGTAGGGTGTTCTGCGATCCTGCAAGTCTTCATTGAGTGCAACGTGCTTTCTGTTTCTGTGAGGACAGGCTGTGTTAGACCCTGCCTGAAAGCAGGCCTTAATCAAGGCCAGTGCAGGAGATTCAGAAGTTTGCTGGTAGAATGCTGTAGGTGTGCTCCGGCACCAATTACTTTATGGCATCTGCGTGGCTGCACTTTGCTGTGTGCGGCAGATGACTGCGACAAGGCCGCTTCAGACAATTGGAGCTTTCTACGCGGGGAGGGGGGAAAATCCTTGAAGCACATTTTAGGCAAATCCTTTGATTCAAATTGCAAGCTTGAAATGACAAATGGGAGAGAGAGAAGCTTCAGGAGAATTTGTGTCTATCACAGATCTTTCGTCTCCTCGTTGTCATCAATAAGGAAGCAACAATGATTGGCAAACTCTAATTACCATTTCCTCTGCAGAGCTGAGCGCAGGCAGGGCTGTGCTTTGTGGTGCTTGAGGAATAGCTGTCACAGCTGTTACAGTGAATATGTCTCTCTTAAGTTTTTCATCTTCTTTATCTTCCAGTTTGCCCAAAATTAAATGTTGGTGTTATTCAGGTGGGGCTTTCAAACAAGGTGTTGAAAGAGGACAGCTCTGCAGCAGATCAATTCATCATTCTCCTTTCTGCCACAGCCCTGCTCATGGCTACTGTAGTCATGAGGCCCCATGGATGTGTGGTTTATTGGGTTTTTTTGGGTAGCAATCACATCTTTCTTCCTCTTCCTTCTACATCCAGGTTGGTGGGCTAGACATGTACTGAAAGTCCTGCCTGGTCCCCCTCTCCTGGCTGATAGTGGCGGCTTGCTGGAGCTCACAGGGAAAGCAGGAGGAGCGTTGCTCTTTCTGAAGATTTGCTGTCACAGAATCACAGAACCAACCAGGTTGGAAAAGACCTGAGAGATCATCAGGTCCAACCTGTTACCTAATACCTAACACCTCATGACTAGCTAAACCATGGCTCCAAGTGCCATCCAATCCTCTCTTGAACACCTCCAGGGATGGTGACTCCACCACCTCCCTGGGCAGCACATTCCAATGGCCAATTACGCTTTCTGTGAAGAACTTTCTCCTCACCTCGAGCCTAAACTTCCCCTAGTGCAGCTTGAGACTGTGTCCTCTTGTTCTGGTGCTGGTTGCCTGGGAGAAGAGACCAACCCCCTCCTCCACAACCTCCCTTCAGGTAGTTGTAGAGAGCACTAAGGCCTCCCCTGAGCCTCCTCTTCTCCAGGCTAAACAACCCCAGCTCCCTCAGCCTTTCCTCATAGGGCTTGTGCTCGAGACCTCACCAGCCTCCACTCCCTTTGTGGATGAGGCTGATCTGATGGTCTTTGCTGTATTTTCTTTTCTTTCTTTCCTCCCCAGCCCCCACCCCCTGCTGCTTAGTGTTTTGTCCATGCAAAATCCCTTGATGTTTGTCCATACAGACCACTATGGACTGCTGGTTTGGATGCACAGTATGTGTGTGCTCCATGTTGACTGTCAATGGGCTGGTAGGGTGGTGTAGGTGTTGAATAGAATAGAATTAACCAGGTTGGAAGAGACCTTCGAGATCATCAAGTCCAACCTATCACCCAACACCATCCAATCAACTAAACCATGGCACCAAGCACCCCATCCAGTCTCTTCCTAAACACCTCCAGTGATGGTGACTCCACCACCTCCCTGGGCAGCACATTCCAATGGTCAATCTCTCTTTCTGGGAAGAATTTCTTCCTAACATCCAGCCTAAACCTCCCCTGGCACAGCTTGAGACTGTGTCCTCTTGTTCTGGGTGCTGATTGATGGGACAACAACATTCATTGCGGACAGATTTAAAGTTGCCACCTCCTTGGTGTCAGATGCATTTGCTGCCTTCCAGGATCTTCTTGTCACAAGAGCATTTGTTCACCTATCAGCCATGAATGATGTAGATGCTCCATACATACTGGGAAACTGGTCTCAGAACAGTTCTCTTTCTCTGAGCAAAGGCTTGACTCTGTAATGAGTTTGCCCCTTCCCTATGCAATGGCACATTCGTTGCTGTGACCCCTTGTGGTGGGTTGAAATCACCCCCAGAAATAAAATTGCCAGTTGGAAAGCAGGTGAAGCTATACTTACAAGCAGACTAAAATCTAGAAAGATGAAATGCAAGGAATATGTACAAAATATCAACAGCACAAGAACCCCCCTGGACAAAACCAGGGGACTACCAATAGCTTCCCCTTTCCTTCCCCCCTGCCTTTTTCCCTTGGACAAGAGAGAGACAAGAGCAGAGAGTAGGGAGCTGGGGTTGCTTAGCCTGGAAAAGAGGAGGCTCAGGGGAGACCTTATTGCTCTCTACAACTACCTGAAAGGAGGTTGTAGCCAGGTGGGGGCTGGTCTCTTCTCCCAGGCAACCAGCACCAGAACAAGAGGACACAGTCTCAAGCTGCACCAGGGGAGGTTCAGACTGGATGTTAGGAGGAAATTTTACAGAGAGAGAGTGATTGCCCATTGGAATGGGCTGCCTGGGGAGGTGGTGGAGTCACCACCATTGGAGGTGTTTAGGAGGAGACTGGATGGGGTGCTTGGCTGCATGGTTTACTTGATTAGGTGGTGTTGGATGATAGGTTGGATGTGATGATCTTGAAGGTCTCTTCCAACCTGGTCTGGTCTGGTCTGGTCTATTCTATTCTATTCTATTCTATTCTACTTTGCCACAACAAAGAAACACAGACGAGGTCAGCAAGGCAGCAGAAGCAACCAGCCAGTATCTGCTAGAGCAAAGAAGATGAAAAGAAGTCTACACAACTAACTTTATTTTAGTTTATCAGACCCATGGGACTATTTAGAACTTATCAGTATTTCCCCTTTTATATCCATTGGTAATTTATTTACATTGTACCACTTTCTACTCAGTCTGTGGAAAAATTTCCTGGGCATCAGCCTAAAACTGCCACACCCCTCTTGGGGTCAAGCAGACCAGCAACCCAGCATCACTGATTGTGAGCTGTCAGTCTCCTCCTTTACAGAACTTTCCCACAAATGAAGCTTTTCCATCCGGTGCACATTTGGATTCTGTGCTTCGTGGCTCACACATGGTACTCAGTTCCTGTCTCTGCTGTAGGCTGTAGTTTTGCCCATGCAGATGTGCTTACTTCCTGCCTACACATTTCCCTCCTGTTTAATGGGGGATGTGAATTCAACCAGAAGTGTTGAGGTGCACGTAGAGGAACCTTGCCTCCCTAGTTTTCACTGGACCACATGACTCCCCCTTTCAATTAGCCTTGTTTTAGCTGCATGCTCTTGTTGCATATCTCCCTCAGCCCATCAGCTACTTCGTTTCTCTCTTGCAAGATGCTCGGCTGATAAGCATCTTAGCTCTTTGCCAGACAGCGTGTGCTTGTTAACTGCCAGCCAGCTGATGATGATTAGACTGGAGTTTTGATGGTGGTTTCCTGCCTTTCAAGCCCAAACAGATGGCATGCTACTCCCAGTGTAAGCTTTGACTTCCACAGTGTTTCGTGGCTTGGCCAAATGGCAGTGGCGTAGTCTGTGCATGTGAAGCTTCTCAAGGGGATCCTTGCAAAGGCAGAGGAGCGACTGTGTCCTCTAAGGGCCCTGCAAAGTTGGTATCCTCTCCAGAGGAGTTCTGGGCTTGTCTGTTGGATGCAAGCATCCAAGGTACAGTTTTGTTCCCCAGCTTGTATGTCTGTTGCTGATGGCTGTCAGTATCATATTTAGGCTCAGTGTTTTAGAGAACAAATAGTGTCATGTCTGATAAGAGATGCTCCTTTCAGATGTATGGTATTGGAGCAACGTGCTATATGATTGAAGAAGGGACAACCACAGGATCTTTGCAAGAAGCAGGACAAGAAGATCTTTTTCTGTCATGAAGCAAAGAATCATTCTTTGTTTGCCAGCTACACTGGTGTGTGTCTGTATGGATTTAGCAAGGGACTAGAATTGATTAGAGGTTGCGAGCAAAAGGGCAAAGGAATGAGGAGCCTGCAGAGGCCTGATAATGGATTTGCTCCCTCTATTAACCCAGATCTTTATTCCTGGGACAGTTTTTAGTTCTATCAATGTCAAGTTTTCATATCTGTGTGGGATCCTATATACTGCACAGGGTAGTTTGACTGGCTGCTTCTGCCCCTGCCATATGTGGGGCTTGCACCAGTGACAGGAGCCCTCTGTGTCCTCCTGGCTGAAGGTGCTGAGAAGGGGAGGAGGGTGTGGTAGGGATAGGGCTGTCAGGAAGTGGCTCCACCTCAACAGGTCAGTGGACTTGGGAAGCATCCTGACTGCCTTCAAAGATCCTTGAAATGTGTTATCATCAAACAGCCACTGTCTGCCAAAGCCCAGCATCTCTCCAGCACCTAGTTCTGTAAGAAAACAGCTCCTTCTTATGAAATAAAAAGCTTTCATCATTCTTCACTTATTGCATTGCATGACAACAACTGGCAGTCTGCTCACATGAGCCAATTTATTAACTAAATCTCATTTACTAACTGGCAACAAGTGTAGCTGTTGAATACAAATGAGGTTGGGCTTCAGAGCTGCCCAGGTGCCAGGCAGCTTCCTTGGCCCATTTGTCCTTGTGTCAATGGCACTGTCAGTAACAAACCTTTCTTCTGGTGGACCCTGCTAGACATGATTGGGTTGCTGAGCTCAGCCTAATGAATGGATACACAAGTGGAGCACCAGACTCACTGGGAGACCCCTGTCTGTGTGCTGAGCTGGAAGCAGTCTGCTCCAGCTCAAATGAGCACATTCCCAGCACTGCCAATCATCTCTTCCAAACTGTGTACCCTGCCCAAGAGGCAGAAAGAGAAGGGACAGCCTTGGAATAGGCAAAGGCTTTGTTGGGAGGTGGATGAACCTGTTCAGGCAAAAAGGCTTTACAGAAGGGATAGTGAAGCACGCATCAGGGGCAGGAGTTGGGGGAAGGACAGAGAGGTTGCCAAGTCTCCTTCTCTGGAGACTTTCAAGACCCATCTGGATGTGTTCCTGTGTGACCTGTCTTGGGTGACCCTGCTTTGGCAAGGGGGTTGGACTCAATGATCTCTGGAGGTCCCTTCAAACCCCTACCAGCCCCACTGGAGCTGTTCAGCCTGGAGAAGAGAAGGCTGCATGGAGACCTTAGAGCAGCCTTCCCGTACCTGAAGGGGGCTACAAGAAAGCTGAGGGAGGGGAATTTTTACAAGGGCTTGTAGTGACAGGATGAGGCAGAATGGCTTTGATCTGGAAGTGGGGAGATTTAGGCTGAAGATTAGGAAGAAATTCTTTCCAGTGAGGTTGTCGAGACACTGGAACAGGTTGTCCAGGGAGGTTGTGGATGCTCCTTCCCTGGGGGTGTTCAAGGCCAGGTTAGATGAGGCCTTGAGCAAACTGGGCTGGTGGAAGGTGTCCCTGCCCGTGGCAGCGAGGTTGGAACTGGATGAGCTTTAAGGTCCCTTCCAACCCAAACCCTTCTATGACTCTATGAATATCTCCAGACAAGGCCAGTCCACTGCCAGTGTTTGCCTCCTCTTCATACCTGCCTCCAGAGTTAGTGGTTTCTCCCAAGCAAGAAAAAGTAACAATAAAGACAACTCTTTTAAAAGCGATTATCTGAAAGTACAGATTGTCAAGCTTTATGCTGTAGGATAAATCAAACTAACTGCTGAGAGTTAATTTGTCTGACCATAAAGTGGATTCAATAAGTGTAAACCAAAACTAATTGGTTCTGTTCCATACAAATTTAATCATACTATAAAATGTGATCAATGCAAATAAAAAACATTGAGTAGGTTAAGTGTCAAGAATCTATAAAGGGTGGGGGAAAAAGCCCCAAACAACATAAAAAAAGCTTATGTTCTTCTTTGCAGGGGCTGGGAACTGGATGGGTCTCCATCTCTTTGTTGACCATCTCACAATGAGCGGGGTTGGTCTCTTCTCCCAGGCAACCAGGACCAGACCAAGAGGACACAGTCTCAAGCTGTGCCAGGGAAAGTTTAGGCTTGACCTTAGAAAGAAGTTCTTCACAGAAAGAGTGATTGCCCATTGGAATGGGCTGCCCAAGGAGGTGCTGTCCTTGGAAGTGTTTAAGAAGAGCCTGGATGAGGCACTCAGTGCCATGGTCTAGTTGATTAATTAGGGTTGGGGGGTGTTTGGTTGGCCTTGATGATCTTGGAGGTCTCTTCCAACCTGGTTGATTCTGTGTGTGTTTCTGTGTGTCTCTGCCATCCTGTGTCAGAAATAACTTGTCCCTCAGTTCCTGTTTTCTTCTGGGCTGAAGCTGTTGCTGGAAAGATAAGTGGCCCTTTGGATGCTGTGCTCTGACACAAACCTGATGGAACGTGGCAAGCAAAGTCCAGGCTGACAGCCCTTGCCTGTGCAGGCTCTCCTACAGCAAAGGGGCAACTGGCACCTTCAGGAGGCCCAAACACAGACCCTGTCCCAGTGCTGATGCCAGCCTGAAGGATGCATGCAAAGCACCAGGACTTCTGCTGCCTGGCTCCATTGCAGCCTGGCACCCTTCCCTTCCCACCAGGTAATGGTGGCACTCAGTCTCTTCTGGGCTCCCTGTGCCTCTCTGGTCCCAGAGTAGCCACCTGCTGATGATTTCTCCAGAGCAGCTGACATCATGGCTCTACCAGGCCTGATCAGGGTCTCAGGCACTGTCCAGATCTCCCCAGCTCCTTCCATAGAGAGCAAAGCTTCAGCTGAGGATGGCAAGGAACACTGTGCCATCTCCTGGGGCTCACCTGGTGTGCACCCTGTGTGTTGAGCCTCTTCAGTTCATTTGCAATTGCCAAGACAGCCATCTGGTGAAGAAGGCTGCCAGGACAAGAGCTACAGCTCTGCCTCAGCATCCTAACAGTGGTTCAAGGCAAATTAGATGCAAGCAGCTCAACTGAAACCTTTTAAATTAATCTGTTGAAAGACCTGCAGTGAGAGGCTGACACAGGCTATAGTTAGGGTGATGGCTGGAGTGTGGCTGGGCTTGCTCAAATGGAGAGCTGCTAAATCCTTCACATAAACGGGCAGCCAAGAGCTGAGCAGCTCCTCACTTTCCCCACGTGGATGTCCAGGTTGGACAAGATATAGAGGAAGGCATCTACAGCTCAGCAGAGAGGAGATATGGGGAGGGAGGGAAAGGAAAGGAGCAGCCTGAGATCTGGGAAATTAAAGGATGCAGCTTCCAGCATGCAGGGTTCCTGATGTGGCAAATGTCAGAGCTGGGGCAAGAGAGAGAAATGCTGAAGCTGGAGGTGAGGAAGAGGAGCTGTGACAGCACTTCTTCCAGCCCTGGCCTCTTCACCAGCCTTCCTGGGGCACTGGGACCCTTGGGAGGGCAGGAGTGACCACCACTGCACACAGGCCCCTGCCATTGCTCTCCTTGGAGAGCCTCATGGGACTACTGAAGCCCTGTGGTGCTTTCTGTTTGGGGCTGGAGGCATCCCTGCCCAGGGGGCAGACCCAGGACCCCCACTCCCTGCACTGGGAGCTGTGGGCAGGACCATTGGAGGAAGTGCTGGGCTTGCAGTGAGCTTTGAGTTTGCTGCTGCAGTGCTCTCATGGAAGCCTCTGAGATCCCAGAAGAGCTGGAGAACAGTTGGGCTGGTGTTGCCGTGGGATTACCTCTCTGGGAGTGGAGGAGCCCTGTGGAATTGCATCCGCTGCCCATATCCTGGGGCGGCAGCCTTGCTGATTTGTCTGCTGCTGCCCCACCACCAGCTGCTACCCCTGAGTTTCCAGGAGAAGCAGAACTGGGAGCTTCTTGCTGTGCCAGGCAGCCTGGGAAGTGAGCTTCCTCTCACCTCCTCGCTCTCCCCTCCCAAACTTTCAGAGGGCAAGTTCTAGTATCTCATAAAAAATCACGTTCATATCATAATTTCAGCCTGCAGAAAGCCCTTTTCATGCAGGGGCCAGGATGCATACAAATTGCTGCTCTAAATCTCCAGCTACAATAAGGAAACTTCAGATGCTGACAGTTTACTTGATAAATACCTAATACAGCTTAAATAATTATTTAATGCAGACAAATGGAAAAAGAGAGCATCCGTATGCAGCGCTGGAATAAATTACAGCTTGCAGCTCTAAGGAAGGCTCCAGCACAGCCTGGGAAGAAGGGCTCAGGGTGGCTGTGCTAAGGGAAGGCTCAGCCAGGAGCTGATGGATGTCAAGTGGCAGACTAATGAGATGAGGTGAGCCCCGTTAACAAAGTGCTGAGGGCCTTGGCCGAGTAAAAGAGTGCTTAGTGCTGCGGGCAGCCCCGTGCCACCCACGGGGCTGAGTGTTGGTGCTGTGGGGCAAGAGTAGCCCTGGGACAGGTCAGTGCTGGCAGGAGCTGGTGGGGACCCGTGGGCAGCATCTGGAGCAGACAGCCTTTGTGCAGAGCCCTGTGCAGCAAGCAGCTCTTCTCTTTCCATGCCAGAGTTTCTGCGTGGCACTGCTTGCTGCCTCCTTCCCTGAGCAGAGCTACTCGAACCCGGGAGGCCCCGCAGTGGGCAGCAGGCACCTGTCCCCACAGGCAGCGCAGGGAGCTCCCTGTAAACTGAGCAAGCTCCAAGTGCCAGGGGCATTGCACTGTCAGCAGCAGAGCTGTTCACTTCTGGAGATGCTTCTGCACTGCATTCCCCAACTAATTCTGTGGCTTTCAGGAGTGCAGCTCTCAGCTGTGCCTCCTTTAAGCCCCATTGAGCCCCATGGTTAATGATCGCTTGTGGGCTTGCTTTGCTTTCTGTGCTCAGTGGGTCTCCTGCCTGAGCTCTGACAGATCACAGGGGCTGCACTTGGCTGAGCTCCCGTTTGCTGCCCTGCCAGCCTTGCAGCAGGGGAGGGCTGCAGCTGTGCCCCTTTGTGCAGCAGAGGATAAACACAGTGCCAGAGATGGAAGATGAGAGGCAATAAAAAGTAAAATGTGGAGTCCTTGCCCTTTAAAACATATTAGGTGGTTTATAAAAAAAAACCCCAGCTCTGTATTTTTAGGATGCATGTGGAATTGTGCAGCCTGTAGCCCTTAAGGAGTCTGACCTTGAAGAGAAGAAATACAGCTGTGAGCAGCTTTGGAAATGCTCTGGGAGCCAACAGACCGGGCAAGTGCTCTTGCTTATTGATTCGCAGTAGGGGAGGCTCGTTAGGCTGGCGTGGTTTGGGGAAGCAGCTCAAGCTCCTGCACTCCTCTTGCTATCAGATAAACTCCGTGTGCAGTCAGAGGCAGAGAACTTTGGGGTAGAAATATCAATGTGTCTTCTGAGATTTGCAGGGATCCTTAACTCCTGGCAGTCAGGACGGGCTTGGCTGGTCCTGGACCGACAAGCTCTGGTGGTATGAAGCTGACCCAGACAGAAGCACGCAGCCTGGTTCCACCGCCTCGCCCAGCCCTGGTGTGCTGCGGAGCTCTTGCCTAGCAGGCTCTGCTGTGGGGTGTGCAGTGCCAGCCAGGCTCTTTCCTCCTTCTGCTAGAGCATCTTTAGGATGTGGGGCCTGGGTGGTGCTGTGCCTCCCCTCCAAGGGTGGTTAAACATTGGCCACCCACCTCTTGTATGGTGCCCTATCTTGCAACAGCCTGTGTGGGGTGGGATGGGCTTTCTTCAGTTACTGGAGCTGTTCCACTTGGTGTGGAGTAGTGAGCTTTTTGGTGGGGAGGAAAAAAGGGCTTGTGAGGAGGTGACTTGGTCAGGAATAGTGAGGGGTGGGTTTTCTTTCAGTGCATGCTGAGAAGTCTGATGCCTTCTCTGTACCAGCAGAAGTTATGGGTCAAGGTGGCAAGAGCAGCTCCTGATTTGGGGTGCTTCTGTTTTCAGGGAGCCTGGGGAGAGACCCAGGTCTGGCCTGCTGCTGAAAAAGCTCACTCTTTCTAAGGGAGGAATGGCATCCTTCCAGCCTCTGTTTTAGGACCATATTGGAAAAGTGTGGCCCTGCAGATTCCTTAAAGGAGTACTGAGCAAGCAGAGACAGCTGTGAGGTGAGCCAAGGGAGCTGAGCAGTAGCCTTCTTACTTTAAATTTGTTCTTGGAGGGAATAGAGATGGTTCCTGGTGGGCAGGACTAACCAGTAAATCGATCCCTGTGTTTGCTGCTGCAGGGAGCCAGGATCTCCCTGTGCTCTGGGCTCTGGCAGAGAGAATATAAACAAACTCCAGTTTTGTGTCTGACCAAGGAGATGTAAATCAAACACGTGTGTTGAAGCCTTTTAAGCGTTTTGACATTTTCCAATCCATCAAGGCCTTTAATTGTATTTTGAGTGAGTCGTTCTCCATGTAAATACCAGTTAATGTTGGAATTGTTTATAGCTGAATTGTCTCTTTATGCAAATTGTGTTCCAAGATCACAGAGCTTCTGTTGCAGAATGAAAATGTCTCTTTTGTTTAATGCTAGAATGTTTTCATTGGCTGCTGGGGCTTTCACAGACAGCGTGGCTCTTCCTCAGTGCCAGAGCAGGGCGGGTGCCAGCCTCACAGGAGGGTATTTAGGGCTGCAAGCGTGGGAGCAGCCAGGTTCAGGCTGTGATGGCTGCTCCAGTTGCTCCTGCTGCAGAGTCAGCTCCTGGAGCTGTTCCAGGGATTGTATCAGTGTTAGGTTTTTGCCTGCTTTGCCCGTGGGCTCTGGTACCCTCTGCAGAATTTGTGAAGCCGAATGGCTCTCCCTGCTGGGCTCCAGCGGGTGTATTGATGGTGCCCAGCACATGGCAAGTGCCAGCCAGGCTTCCTTCTCCTTCCCTGCCAGGCTCAGCAGAGCCCTTCTGGCTCTAGGCTGTGGCTAGGACAGTCCTTGTCTGCTGGGGGATGTCGTTCCTGGGATCCCTCTCTATGGCCCAAGTGCTCATTCATGATTCTGTGTGGAAAGCAGCAGGCATGAAACCCGCTGCTGCTGGGTGAAAAATGAAGAGAAATCAACATGCTGCTCCTGCCTGTGCTGTGCCTAAGCAGTAATCAGGATCATCACCTGCAGATAAATCTCTTCCTGCCATACACAGAAGGGGAGGAGATACAGTGGCTTTCCTCCAGGTTTAACCATGGGGGAGCACATGGAACTTGCTGTCTCACCCCTGATGAGTGCTGGAGTGTTAGGGGGCCATGATGAGCTGTATCTGATGTGTAGCAAAGGAGCAGAGTTCACAGTGGATGCACTCGTGGGTGCTCAGCCACAGACAGAGGTTGGCATTGAATCCAGCCACCTCTGAGCCATCCTCTGTGCTCCAGGACCACCCTCCCTTTCTCCTGGATTTTTCAGTCAAACAGCACTGTTGATCTGGCCTTTGTGTTTGCTTAATGCCTGCTTTCCTCAGGGAATACTGTGGAGCAAGCTGCATAGCCTGGAGTTTGGCTCCTGTATTATTTCTTCATTAATATTTGTTGTTCATAAATATATATTCACTCCTATTTATCACAGGAGCACCAATTACCAACCATAAATTCTAACTGTGGGGAATATTTCAGTCCAGTTTTATTAAGAAGTGATTTTTAAAAATGTTGCTGAGGCTTTTAGCCAGTTATGTGCTACTAAATATTTAAATCTGTATCTCTTGCTGCATGCTGAATTACAGCAAGGGGATATTTAATGCTCCCATTTCTCCAGCATAAATCTGTGGAAGATTGACTGGAAAGGAATTGCAGCCATGAGCAGCCCACATACACACCTACACCCCTGTGGTGGGGTGAAATTACCACACAGCACACACCACACCCCCCAGCTAATTTGCAGAAACTACCCCCAAAATAAATAGCCACACTTAGCTCAGTTTGGGATGGAAGTGAAATGAAGTTCTAGTTATAAGCAAACTACAATCTAGAAATAGGAAATGCAAGGAGTATGTAGAAAATACACAAGATATGTACTCTCTCTATATATATACTTGTCATTGTGCCTCTCTACTCAGCACTGGTTAGGCCACACCTTGAGTTCTGTGCCCAGTTCTGGCCCCCTCAATTTAAGAAGGACATTGAGACTCTTGAATGTGTCCAGAGAAGGGCAACAAGGCTGGGGAGAGGCCTCCAGCACAAGCCCTATGAGGAGAGGCTGAGGGAGCTGGGGTTGCTTAGCCTGGAGAAGAGGAGGCTGAAGGGAGGTTGTAGCCAGGTGGGGGTTGGTCTCTTCTCCCAGGAAACCAGCACCAGAGCAAGAGGACACAGTCTCAAGATGCACCAGGGGAGGTTTAGGCTGAATGTTAGGAAGAAGTTCTGCACAGAAAGAGGCCACTGGAATGTGCTGCCCAGGGAGGTGGTGGAGTCACTATCACTGGAGGTGTTTAAGAGGGAACTGGATGGGGTGCTTGGTGCCATGGTTTAGTTGATTAGATAGTTTTGGATGATAGGTTGGATGCGATGATCTTGAAAGTCTTTTCCAACCTGGTCTATTCTATTCTATTCTATTCTATGCTATTCTATTCTATTCTATTCTATTCTATTCTATTCGATTCTATTCGATTCCTATTTCTATTTCTTTTTAATTCAATTTCTATTCCTCTTCTCTTCTCTTCTCTTCTCTTCTCTTCTCTTCTCTTCTCTTCTCTTCTCTTCTCTTCTCTTCTCTTCTCTTCTCTTCTCTTCTCTTCTCTTCTCTTCTCTTCTCTTCTCTTCTCTTCTCTTCTCTTCCTATTTCTATTCCATTCCTATTCTATTCTATTCTATTCTATTCCTATTTCTATTCTATTCCTATTTCTATTCCATTCTATTCTATTCCATTCCTATTCTATTCTATTCTATTCTTCATTCTATTCTATTCCTATTTCTATTCTATTCCTATTTCTATTCTATTCCTATTTCTATTCTATTCCTATTTCTATTCTATTCAATTTCTATGCCTATCCTATTCCTATTCCTATTCCTATTCCTATTCCTATTCCTATTCCTATTCCTATTCCTATTCCTATTCCTATTCCTATTCCTATTCTATTCTATTCTATTCTATTCTATTCTACCCTACCCTACCTTACCCTGCCCTACCCTGTCCTATTCATTCCAGGCCCCACACTGTGCCCCCACTCCCAGCAAGACTGGGGTACCGCTGCTGGCCAGGCTGGCACACAGCCTTGCTGCCATCAGCCCTCAGGAGCTACGAGTGCCTGGAGGCCTCTTAGGCACCAATTACAGCGCGAGCTTTATGGCTGGCCGCAAGCGCGGTTTACGACAGGAGAAGCTTCTGACAGTTAACAGCACTAATATTAACCACTCCCGCCTGGGCTCTGCGGCTCCCCCGTTAAAAGTGTGATTAAGAAATTAATTCATCTGGAAGGGATTGGCATGTGGTGCTAAACAATTGAATAATGGTGGTTTGGTTTTTTTTTTTTGTTATTAAGGCTGAGCCTCTGGCAGCGTGGAGAGAGGAAGCCCCACGGCCCTTGCGTAACCGCCGTGGCAGCGGTTAAATGTGGTGGGAGGATGGAGCCCCCGAACGTGGGCTGGCAGGGCAGGGAGGAGGCAGGCTGGGATGGGAGACTTTGCAGAGGCTGGTGAGGGGAATGGGCTGCCCTGTCCCTACGGGGAGAGGCTGAGAGCCTTGCGGCTTTTTAGTCTGGAGAAGAGAAGACTGAGAGGGGATTTGATAAATGTCTATAAATATCTGAGGGCTGGAGGTGAGGTGGGAGGGGCAGGCTCTGCTCAGTTGCACCCCGTGACAGGACAAGGGGCAATGGATACAAACTACAACATAAGAGGGTCCACCTCAACATGAGGAGGAACTTCTTCACTGTGAGGGTCGCAGAGCGCTGGGACAGGCTCCCCAGAGGGGTTGTGGAGTCTCCTTCTCTGCAGACTTTCAAGATCCATCTGGATGCATTCCTGTGTGACCTGCACCAGATTCTATGGTCCTGCTCTGCCAGGGGTTTGGACTCGATGATCATCAGAGGTCCCTTCCAAACCCAAACATCCTGTAAGCCTGTGTCCCTCTGCAGGGTTGTGGGGGTCCCTCTGGCAGGACCATGCCAAGGTAAGGGCTCTGCCAGCTGTGGGCACTCTCTGCCCTCCTGCTGCTCAGATCATCAACAGGCCACCTCTCCACTTTGCATCCTCCATATAATGCTTGTACCATCCAGAGAGGTTTGAAGAAAGTGGCACTGCAGTAGCTGCAGAGCAGAGCTGCTATGTCTGCTCTCAGCAGAGGGGGAACACATGGGTGCCTCCAATAAATCATCTGTGCAGTGCAGCTCCTGGGCACAGGATCATGGCTGTCCTGGGTAGGAGATCAGAGCTGCCTTGGGAAGGGGATCAAAGGTGCCCCTGGACATGGGATCAGGGCTGTCGAGGCTGTCTCAGCCATGTGCTGGGGCTGTCACACTGCTGGCAACAGGCTGGAGGACAGAAGAGCTGGTGGGTGCTGCAGCCACCAGTTCAGGACTGCAGAGCCCATCAAGCCCATACTGCAAATGGTGATTAAATTCTGCCAGATGTGGTAAAAGCTCTGAAGTCCATCAACATCTGCTGCCAGGTGACTCTAAGAGGCTGTTAGTGCTTGGGATAAGCAATCAGAGATTACTCTAAACAGCCCATTTGGGCATGAGCAGGGTGCTGGCTCCAGCAGCTTCTCTCCTGGCATCCCCTCTTTCCTGCTGCTCCTCTCCCCTGTTCCTTTGCTCCCATTTTCTGGCCTGTGATAGTTCATGGTCTGTGATGGGCCTCTCAAAAGCTGAACTGGCATGGGGAGCTGCCCCACTTTTGCCCTGGCCATCTGTGCTCCAGCTCTTGCTCTGCAGAAGGTGTTGCAGGAGAGTGAAGGGTGATGCTGTGTGTTGCTGTGGGAAGCACAGCAAAGTGCTTCCAAACCAAGTCTCCGGACTGAGGAAAATAATCAAACAACTCTCCTCCACCCTTGGAAAATGCAAAAGCCAGAGCAAAAGGCAAAATGGCTTTGGGGTGGAGCTGGGGTCTGTTGGGTAGGGGTGATACCCTTCTGCACAAGGGAAGGGGGATCTGGCTCTGCCTCTGCTGGCCTGAGGAGCTACCCCAGGAAATGTGCTGCTTGCCCAACACAGCCCCCACCAGCAGGCTCTGTGGAGGTATCTTCCAACCAGCCCATCCTGGAAAAGAAGGAGCAAGGGAGCAGCCCCTGAAGAAGATCTGCAATGCTGGGAAGAGCTGTGGGTGTTGGAGACTATGGCCTGGAGGGAGCTGCTTGCTGCTGGGGTGCTGGCAGGAGCCGTGTGCTGCGCTCACACACAGGCACGGAGAATATTCAGAGTGTGATTTATCCCATCTTTTCCTCCATTGATTTTAATTAAGTTCACACTCTCCTGCCAAGCCTGGGGAACACAAGCAAAAATTAAAAATACTGAAAGTCAGCTTGCTTTGTGCTGGAGCCTTCCAGCCTTCCAGAGAGCAGGGGGAATGGGGCCCGCACCACCACACAGGCATTTGCTGTGCTCTGCTGGTCCCCAAATAATAAACATAAAATTAAAATCCTGTTAGGAGAATCACAAAAGCTATTACAGCTCAGCAGCTGATATTGACTCTGATCAAATCTTTTATGTGATTTCACAGCATTCTGGCCTACTCACCCTGATTGTATTAGCTGTGGCTTGATTATTTTTCGTTTCTCTCCCCCACAGTAACAAAGCAAAAAGAATGGCAAAAAAAAAAAAAAAAAACCCCAACCAACTCCAACCCCAATCTCATCTTGTGATAGGAATTTGTGTCACACTTCTGAAATGAGCAGCAGAGCAGGGTCCTGCAGAGAGGGTCCTCCTGGGAGCAGATGCTGCATTGAAGCACTCCTGGTTTGGGGAAACCCCCATGGGGTGCTGCTGGCTGGTGGCCACTGAGACCTTTATTGCCTGCACTGTGCCCATTGCTCAGAGCACGGCTGTCGTGCTGCTGCTGTCCAGAGGGGACATGCAGGGGTGCGTGAAGCTATGAATGATGTTGTGCCTGGTGAAATGCACAACTCTAAACAGTCTTGGCTTCCCTTGGCCAGCAGCAGATGCCTGGGGTGAGGTGGGGATGCCACTGGATCACAGGTAGTGGCCTGGTCTAACCCTGCTAGAGGCAGGGCAGGAAGGGCCCAGCATGATGCTGGGACAGGAGCTGGGCAGGACACTGGTGGTCCTGTCCAGGGGCAGGTGCCAGTAGGATGTCCCCAGCTTGAGGGAGGTTCCTCACTACCTTTGCTTAAGAGCATGTCATTGTTTGCATTGCTTTTGTGATGGACCCTAAGAAGACCAGAAACGAGGAGAAGGTGTCCCAGAGCTGCCTCTCCACGTGTTTGTGTAGCCACAGCTTGTGCAGCTGCAAACAGAGAAAGCAAAAGCATGGAAACTTTTTGCATGTCTCTTTCAGGTATTACAGGCAAGCAGAAGCAGGCCCCCAAAGTGACCTGCCTTAAATCAGAAACTACTTTAAAACCCCTGCATGAGGTATCTGGCTTCACGCTATTTTCCAACAGGCTCATTCTTCATCTCAGATAAAGTGATAAGAGGATAAAAGTACCTCTTATTTCAGTGAAATTTTAATTAATGTGGTCATCAAATTGGATATGAAAAATTAGGAAGCCTCAGCAGAAATTCTGAAGGGATGTAAAACAGGACAATTTACTGTGTGCCAACCTGTGCTCTCTCCTCCAGCCACAGGCAGTTGTGGTGGCTTAGCTTTTGACAGATGTCTGGAAGTACCTGCAGCAATCTCTTTACAAAGTTTAATGACCTTGGGTCATTTGGTTTTTGAAATATTTCAACCACTAGGGAATAAAAGTGGCAAGATTGTTACAGTTGCACTCCAGAAGGTCAGATCCATCTACCTTTGGCTAATGGTCTGAATTCCTTCAAAGCAGCCAACAAGATGAGCCCAGCTTGTTTGACTGCTGCACAGCTTGCCCAGCGAAATACCAGGGAGGACCTTGTGTTTCATGGCACTGGCCATTGGCTAGTGGGTGTCAGCTTGCCCTGAGGGGCCAGAAACCAGCCACACTCCATTTTCTTTTGTCTGAACCCACAGGTTATTTCAACAGAACAAGAATTTAACGGCTCCCAAGGTTAAGGTTAAATACAGGAGGAGAGTGTAGGGCAAGGGAAGTGCTGTGGCTTCACCGCTGGAATGATTCACTCCACATTGGTGGAAACGTGCAGAAGTCTCCTGCAGACTGTCCCCAGGGCAGAGTGGCAGCTCTGCACCCTGTGCTGCTGTGCCTTGCACTGGAGCAGCCATCTATACTTGTAATTTCATAGCCCAGCTAGGCTCCTCAGGAGCTGCTTTTGGAGTAGAAAGGGGATTCTTCTCCACCTCTTCTTCTTCTTTAGCAATGTCCTTGTCTTGCTGGTGCTCACAGGATGCAGCTGGGTGATGGCACTAGGGAGAACCAGGTGGCTTTAGCTAGCTAGAGCCACGAGCTGCCTAGCTCATGGCAGTGGTTTTGTAAAATCTCTGGTTGCTTCTGTCACAGCTTGAGCAAGACAGAAAGTGGCTGCCCTAGATTCTTCCCCAGGGAAATGCTGTTTTGACTGCTGGTATTTCGGGCAGAACGTTCCCAGTTAGAAATCTCAGATTACTTCCAGTTGGCAAGCTGTGGCCATGGCCATGGCTGGAGGAGCAGACTCCTGACAGGTCTGATGCCATGGACTGGAGACACCCTTCCTCTCAGAAAAGCCAGGAAGAACCAGAAGCCCATGGAAAGGGTCTGAAAAGGAGGCATGGGCAGGGTGAGGGGGTGTGTGGCAAGGGACTGTTCTTCCCTGCCTGTCACCCAAGGACAGAGCCAGCCCCTTGAGGGGTGACACTGGTTCAGGGCTGTGGAACTTAGACAAAGCTGGTGGGGAAAAGCTGCCTGAGGCAGCTTTGGTGGCAGGGTTCAGGGACACCAAGGGTGTCAGCACCCACAGGAAAGCAGGAGAAAAGTTGTGGATGCTGCTGGCAGCCTCATCTGTCCTCAGCAGGCTGAGGAACTTCTAGACTCTCTGGGACTGAGCAGATGCAGGCAAAGAGCAGGATGACAGCCAGAGCCTTCCCATGTAGGAGCTTGGCACTTGGCAGGAGCAAAGTGTGGGTTTGAGACTGCCTGCATTTCCTCCTGGATGAGACTTCCCAAAGTGCCTGCCATGTGGCTTGGCACAGAGCTGGGATGAGATGGGAGAAGTGAGGGGCACTGGCAGCCACAGGCTGGCAGCACTGGTGGGCACAGGCTGGGCTGGCTGCTGTTGAGGGGCTGAGTCTGCTTGAGGCAGAGGAGGGAGGCACAGTGAGGTGGTGCTGATGGTCTCTGAGGGGAGTTCTGGTGGGGACAGGGGGTCAGTGTGGGACACACTGGTGACACCAGGGCAGGTGGTTCACTTCCCACAGAGAGGAGCTTGTGGCTCTGTCTTTTTCCATAAAAAACTGGCTTTGTCAGAAATGCCAGCTGATCCTGAGCTGCTGTTACACCAGCAAGCTTCTGAGGGACAGAAAGAGTCTCCACTCAGCACATTTCTGGAGTCCCCTGGCTGGCTATTGTGCAGTGCCCACAGTCATCCTTGCAGACAGATAATTTGGGGCCCAGCCTTTGGATTAAGCTGTGAAAACCAATTAATAAATTCTCACCTCATCTCATCCCTTGTATCAATTATGATAGGGTGACATAATCTCAGATCACTGACTTCTGGAGGGAGGGAGACAACCTGGCTCCTCCTGGCTAAGGGAGATGGCCTCACAGACAGCCACTGTCCCTCATCCCCATGGACCCACACCGTGCTTCAGCCAGTCTCTTGGATGTGGAAGCTGGTAGGTGCTGCTCCAGATGGCAGGGCTTCATCTGCCTCCTCTCAGAGTATAGAATTCTCTGTTGGGAAGCACAGATTGGGGCCATATCCATCCCCAGCAGCCAGAGAGGTGGAAACCTCATCCAAGGGTGACAGGGGAAGCAGCAGTTCGAGTGTCTCAGCCCTTGAGAGGAACCAGGAGCAGGCTGGGGGATTTCTCAAAACACACTGGTTGGAAGGGACCTCCAGAGGTCAACTAGTCCAACTCCCTAGAGTCCAGGAGCTGTGTAACGATGAGGCAACAAGGATTCAGAGTCTTTCAGATGAGTGTTTACTCAATGCAAATGCATGTGTGAAATGCAGATAAGTTGTGTACTAAAGCTGGCCCAGCCCTCTCAGCAGCCAGGAGTGCCTGGAGCCTGTTTGCTTTGCTGCAGCTCCTTTGCTTGCCAGCTATTGAGCTCTGCTCATCTCGGAGGTGACTGTGGTGGGGACAGTCAGCCCCTGAACCATGGGTGATTGGGTTAATGGGAACCTCTTAGAGCTGCCAGGAAAGGGAAGTGTCCCTGGACTGTGACAGTCTGACCAAAATCTGAATGTTTTTGAGGGAGCACTGTCTGCTCTGTGTGCTGCCCAACACCTTCCTGGCTGCAGGGCCCAGTGATGGCACCCACAGCTCAGGAGCCACATCAGCTGCCCTCCTGCGCCTGCAATGCTTGAGCCCACCCTGACATCATGGCAAACTATTATTTATGCTTTCAGACACTGCTAACTCACAGATAATTAATGTCAGAGAGCTGCCCTGGTGCCGCTGCTAATAGCTCAGCGAAAAGAGACACATTGGTCAATTAGCAGCTATTTGATCTGACAGTACCAGCAAAGGGCACTCCAGCTGCCAGCCCCCTTGGCTAATCCTGTTAAGATCAGAGATTTGTCAAGGCTCAGGGTGGGGACATGGAGGGGACCACTGGAGGAGGAAGGCCCTGCAGGCAGAGTCTCTGCCCTGTGCTCGCTGCAGCTTCTGTTGGGCTGGAGCAGGCAGTGGCAGCCTAGCTCAGAGCACAAGTGGGATCCCAGCCAATGCCCAGCGCTCCTGAGGCAGGAACGGGGAGGGAGAACAGAGAATTGGCTGCGATGGCAGCCTGCCTGTCCTAGGAGATCAGCTATGTCCCTCAGGAGAAGCCCATGCTATGAATCTTGCAATATTGGGGAAGTATTAAATTAGAGAGAGACCTCTGAGCAAAAGAGAAATAATATCTGCATAGGTGTGAGCAACTGTAGGCACAGAAATATTAGAGGATTTGTGCAGTTGAACGCTATCCTTTCATCCTGGGGCTGATGCCATGAAACCAGACACCACGAGTCACTTGGAAGTAAAAATCCCAGAGGATGGAGGTGGATCTGCTGCATCCCCTCCCCAGCAGCATCCACAGCCTGAGCTGCAGTTTGCTGTTGCAGCCTGTAGTGGGTTGAAAATTCCTCCCCATATTAAATTGCCACACCAGCCAAGTTGGAAGCAAATGAAGCTGTATTTACAAGCAAAACTGCAGTCTACAATTAAATGCAATGAATAGGCACAAAATTGGCAATATTTACAATTTATAAACATCACAAGAACCCCCTGGCCAAAACCCAGGGGAGCTAATAGCTTTCCCTTCCTGCTCCCCTCCTTAGCCCCCTGGACACAAATAGAATGGAATAGAATAGAATAGAATAGAATAGAATAGAATAGAATAGAATAGAATAGAATAGAATAGAATAGAATAGAAGTGGAATAGAATGGAATTAACATGGTTTAGTTGATTAGATGGTGTTGGATGACAGGTTGGACTTGATGATCTTGAAGGTATTTTCCAACCTGGTCTATTCTATTCTATTCTATTCTATTCTATTCTATTCTATTCTATTCTATTCTATTCTATTCTATTCTATTCTATTCTATTCTATTCCATTCCATTCTATTCCATTCCATTCCATTCCATTCCATTCCATTCCATTCCATTCCATTCCATTCCATTCCACAACTGCCCAGGCCATACCAGCACCCAAACGCCTGCTCCTCGAAGCCAGGAGCCCCCTGTGCTGGTCTGTGCTGCCAGGAGAAGGAAGGCTTTGTGGGACACTCCTGCAGGACTTGGGCTGCCGTGTCAGCTGCCAGGGGTGCATGCCCAGGGGACCCAGCGCCCCACACCCCACAGGGCAGCTCTGTGCCTTTCCATGGCCTTTTTTCCCACCGTTGTCTGGGGGATGTTGGTGTCAGTAGCTGGGATGATTTTTGCTTTCCCATAGCAGGAGGCTCTGATTCCAGCTGGAAACTGCTGCTTCAATATTCAGTCTCGTCCGATGAGGGCTGGGTTTTATTCCTAGAATAACATTTAATTAAACACTCTGGCTTGCTCTCTGCCCTGCACCACTGATCTGCACAGATGCACTTACCTTCATCAGCTCTTTTAAAAGCAGATGGAACTGAAGTTAGAATAAACTGTAAAATTTATGGGCTGTTCCTTCCCTTTTTAATTAGCACAGTAAATGTGTGACAAGAGGCCTCGGGCCAGGGGAAAGAGCCGTTTACTTATTTACTGGTACCTGTCTTGTTCTGCAACCTTGTCCAGCAACATCCCCCCTAGATGGAGCTCTGCAAAAGCATTTGGAAGCAGGAAAGCAGAAGTCTCCTGTTGCCCTGCAGCCCCCACCCCGGGCATCAGCTTGACCCCAGTACTGGGGTGGGAAGGAGCTGATCCCATCCATGGTCAGCAGGCAAGAGTGGGATGAGGCACCCAAGCCGCTCACTGGGGTGAGATCTGGGTGGGAGCTCCAGGACAAGTGCCTCTGTGGGTGACAACTGCATCCATGGTTGTCAGCTGCTCCCATGGGTGATCATAGAATCAATAAGGTTGGAAAAGACCTCAAAGATCATCAAGTCCAACCTGTCACCCAACACCTCAGGACTACTAGACCATGGCACCAAGTGGCACGTCCAATCCCCTCTTGAACACCCCCAGGGACAGTGACTCCACCACCTCCCTGGGCAGCACATTCCAATGCCTAACAACTCTCTCTGTGAAGAACTTTCTGGGTGGCACCTGCTGCTGAGTGGGTTCAGCAAAGAGGAGTCCAAAAAGGACTGTGCCAGCCCAGTGAACCAGCCTTGTGGGCCATCACTGCATTCTCTGCTCTGGCCATGTCTTAGCCCTTGTTCTGGCCCTGGGGATCCCAGGACTGTTCTTTAGTGCTAGGACTGTGTCCCTGAAGCCTGTGGTACTACTCTGCTTTCTGCCTCCTCTCTCCCTCCCCTTGTCTTGCAGAGCAGGCAGGGAAACTGGCTTCTGCTTTGTTCAGGATCAGCTCCTCAGCACCAGGGTTCCTCCTGCTCCTTTCTGTGAGTGCCCTCCAGCACACTAGTTTCTGGCATCAGGGGGTTGTGTCCAAGGGACAGTGGGATGATGGCATCAGAAGAAAAATGGATTCTTGCTGTAGACTGGTGCTACCTTTGTGCCTGCTGTGCCTGAGCAGTTTCTGCCTCGCTGTACCATCACCATCTCTCCTATTCTTGCAGCTCACATCTTGGCTGGTCCCTCACCTTGCCCTGTGGGCTCTGTGCAGTCCCACTCAGCCTGTACTGCTGGCTATGAATGATTGATCACTAGATAGAAACCAAGCTCAGGTGCAAAATCTGACTGTGCCTGTGTTCCAGACCAGAGGGGATGGCTCTGCTTATCCAGTTAGACCTCCTGCCAAAGACCTTCCAGAGCAGGAGGAGCAGGAGGAAGCAGGTGCCCAGGAGGACCTGCAGTAGAAAGAGCTAGAAAGTAAAGTGCAGCTGGCTCTTTGAGTGCATTCTAGATGCTTTAAAAGCCCAGTAGATGCAGTTCCCAGCACTGGACCTTCCCAAAATGAGGAACAGCAGGATGACAAAAACTGCAGCAGCAGAGGTGGTGCTTTGTGGTGCCAGAACCTCAGTTCTTTTTATGCCTAGTTTGGAGAGAAAGTAAATGAGATCCTCCTTTGTCTGTTGTTGCCTCTTGGGATGTTTTGGTTAATGAGACTGTCTCCAAATGATGCAGTCTTTGGCAGGCAGAGCTGCATAAATCTTCATTGGCATCACTTGCACCACACCAGGACAGGCATGAGCAACTTCTGCTTTCCTGAGTATCACACTGAGGCTGGTGGAGAATATTCTGCTGAGGGACAGAGCACTCATGTCCCAGGAGGAGCCTGGAATCTGGTCTGTAGAGCTGGCAGAGAAGAGCTGCTCTCCTGAGCGTGGTCCAAGGGGTACTGCACACTGTGCTGTGCTGCCTCATGTCCATCTTTCCACCTTATCCCTGGCTCTTGCCAGTGCTATTACTCTTTTGGTTTCACAAGCACTAAATTCACTCACAAATTTTATACATATATAAAAAAGACAGACTGTCATAAAATCAGCTAGCTGAGCATTCCCCAATGAAAATTAAATGCTGCTGCTCCTGAGATGAGCTGCTGGTTCTGGATCATTCTCCTGTTAAATCTTTGGCAAGGTCTGACTGCAGCCCTCGCCCTCCTCTCGTGCTCAGCCTGTGCCAGTCCCTGGATGTAGCCTTCTCTCTGTACCTCTACAGACAAAACCTCCCTAGCTAGAGGTCTGATCTTTCTTGCCACCAGAGCTGGGCAGTGTGAATTTGTGCTGCTGGCTGTGTTTGGCTTCACAGGGCCAGAGCTGGCTATTGTTTCATCAAAGCAATGAGCCAGCAGATCCAGCCCAGCATGGGACAGGGCAGCAGGGCTCTTGTTGTCCACTGAGATCTCCCAGTCCAGATCACAGCAGAGATCCCACCAGTGGCCCTGTCATCGTGACAGACCATTATGTAATGATGCTACTGGTAAAGAGTGTGGATCTCCTGTGCTGCAGCACTTCTTAACTAAGGGAGAATGCTGTGAATTCTGCTGCCTTGACAGAGTCAGAAAGGTGTTGTACCAGTGGCTGATCCTGGGAAGCACAGAGCTCAGAGTCTCCTTGGAGGGTTGGAGCTGACGCCTTAGGCTCATATCACAGGAACAGGACATTATGCTGGCTCAAAGCAGTGCTGTGGGACCAGGGCAGGAGAGCTGTGCCTGGTGTGGTGAATGAGCAGGAGCAGGAGTGTGGCCATCACTTCAGACAGCTGCTGCTGCTGCCACCACTGCTCTCCTGCACAGAGCAGGGTTGCTGCCTGCACCCTGCCCTAGCTGTGAGCACCCAGCATTGTGGGGCCAAGCTGGGGCTCATGCCCTGTGTGTCCTTTCCATAATGGGGCATGTGGGATGGCTGATGCCTGTGCTGTGCCACTGCAACCCAGCAAAGGCTCTTCTTGGGGAAGCTTGAGGTTGCAATTGCTGCTGCAGGGTGGCTGTGTGCAGCTTTGGTTCCTGGACCCCGTTGCCATGGAGAGAGCCTGGTGCTATCACCCACCTCATGGTCTGACTGTCGTGCTGATGTGCCTTCAGAGATAAAATGCTTTGATTCTACCAACTTATGGAGAACTCTCTGACTCAGTTGGGATGGGGCAGCTCAGAGAAGAGCTTTGCTTTTTCAAGTCTCTATGGTTTTCTTGTTTCTGATGTAGGGCTGATGATAGAGAAGTGGGATCCACCAGCAGCCCTAGCTGTTGTCTTCCTGTCTGGAGATGCAAGCTGAAGTGAAGCCAGGAGCCAAATGGCAGCTCAGGGGTGAGGTAGGTGCAGCTTGGAAGTGCTTGACAAAGGCTCCCAATACCTGAGTGTGCAGTGAACCAGCAGAGAGAGGAACCTGGACTGATTGCAAACAGGAGCTGGTGCCCAGCACACATCTCTGTAACAGCTTTCCCATCACTCCCTTGTGGTCCATGATGCTTTTGATGGGCATGTAACAGAGTCTGAGGCTTATTCTGTTCCTAGAAAGAACAGAGCTTTGAAAGATCCCCCCCAATCAAATCCAAACTGTGGAAGAGTCAACTCTTGTTGAGGTTAATGCCACTGAGCAGCTGCTGGCACGGACTGCGGGTATGAGGTTTGCAGGTTCAGCTCTTGGCCTTTTTGTGATACCTTGGCTGTTGTGCCAGCTGAGCCTGAACATTTTGCAGAGGCATTTCTCATGGCAGCTTTATGATCTTTTCTGCCTTGGCTGGGAAGCCAGCAGGACTGAATAAATCTCCAGGCCCACGGAAGTCCAGGATGTTTTCACAATTGTCATGATTTTATTCATTTACAAGCAGATTATTGAATTTTTCCCTTCCTAGCAGCAGCTTTCACTTGGGTGGGGAACCCTTTAGTGTGCCTGGGTGTGCACAGTAGGAAGAGCTTGTAAAACTCTGCAGGGAACTCACCTGCCAGATATTTGTGCTGTTAATGCCAGCAAACTGCAGATGTGATGAGAGGGATTTGGAGCTTTCATTTATCAGATCTTGCTGTGTTTCCTAGCAGGGGATCTGCCTGGTTCCTCCATGCCCTAGGGGCACCTGGCCCTGGTTTGGGAGCTGGCCCATGCCACTGGCTTGTGCAGCACAAGACTCTCATAGCCTGCAAGTCCCACAGATGCTTGGTGCAAAAAGATTCACTTCCTCCATCCTCTTCTCTGTAAGTTCTTTGTGTTTCTGGGTGCTGGAGAAGCTAAATTGGCATCTTTGCCTTTTCCAGCTCAAACAGATACTGGCTTCTCCAGTGAAAGGACCCAGGTGTCCCCAAACCTGAGCAAGCTGATATGTTGGTACATTTCCCACTGCTTGTGGGGTGACAGTGCTGGTTTTGTCTGTGACCTGCTGACCCATTCCATAAAAACAGCTGAATGAGCTGCTGTGACCAAAGCAAAAGAGCAGGCGTGTTTGGGGCTGGCAGATGGTGTGTGTGGGCTGGCTGGCAGGACTGCGGTCCCTGCCCAGGCAGGGGCACCTCTGCCTAAGGCGATGTGAAAAGCCGGGAGCTCAGCTTTCCCTGCAGAGGTGGGCAGCACTTAAAGGAGTGCCTGTAAGAACCTGTGGTGACAGTGGCTCTGTCTGACTCAGAGACACCAGAAGCTTCACCACCCATGTTTCCAAACCCACCTTTGGTGGGCGAGCAGCACTGCAGGTTGTGCCTGTGATCCAAGCATCCCTTTTCTACCGGCTTTAGGCGGCCCCTTAAGTGAGTTTGTTTCTATTGCTCACTTAATCAAGGTGGGCAACAATATTGCCCAAACTTAGCTTGTGTCTATGTTCCTCTTTGGCCCCCTCAGCTGTGATGGGTGTTTCCTCTGTGCCCAGCCAGAAGGAGACTGCTCAGTCCCAGCTGCTCCTAGGTCATTGGTTCAGCTGAAGCTCCAATGTTGTACATCTGGCTACACACCTCCCACCTGGCTACAGCCTCCCTTATTGCTGTCTACAGCTACCTGAAGGGAGAGGGGTTGGTCTCTTCTCCCAGGCAACCAGCACCAGAGCACGAGGACATAGTCTCAAGCTGTGCCAGGGGAGGTTTAGGTTGGATGTTAAGGAGAAAGTTCTTCACAGAGAGAGCTATTGGCCATTGGAATGTGCTGCCCAGGGAGGTGGTGGAGTCACCATCACTGGAGGTGTTTAGGAAGAGACTTGATAGGGTGCTTGGTGCCATGGCTTAGTTAATTAGATGGTGTTGGGTGATAAGTTGGATTTGATGATCTCAAAGGTCTCTTCCAACCTGGTCAATTCCATTCCATTCCATTCCATTCCATTCCATTCCATTCCATTCCATTCCATTCCATTCCATTCCATTCCATTCTATTCTATCTGCAAGAGACCAAGAGGCAGCAGATGTAGCTCCACAGCATTCTCTGCAAAAGTGATGGGGCAAGTGCAATTTCTAAGCTGTTTTCTGTCCATAAAGAGCTGCTGTCCTTAGAAGCATTTTTTTTTTCATTCTTTCTGTCCTCTTGTCCTTAAGGAATACCTCCTGCAGATCTCTCTTTTTTCTGGTCCTGGCCTCCACCACTGCTATCTTTCCTGGCCACATTTTTAGAGCAGGAGGAAAACAGGATGCAAGCTAACATGGAGCAGCCTGAGTGGCAAGGAGCACCTGTGAGAGCCCAGAGAGGTAGGAGTACAACCTGATGTGCAAATAATGGGACTAGTCCTGTTCTTCAGAGCCTCTTCTCCTCAGGGATAGGCTGGTGTGGCTGAGTCCACCTGGGGAATGCTGTGGGAGGCTGGGATGTGAGAGCTGGATCAGTGTGGAGTGTGGCCATGATGTTTCCCACAGCTGGTTCTTCCCTTTGGAGGCTCCTGAAGCTGGTGGGCTTGTGTGGCAGGCAGAGTCCTCCTCTCCAGGTAACAATTAGCAGGAAACATCTTCAAGTGATTAAGAAATTTAAGCAGGTTTATTATTTCCAAAAGGAGAAAAGAAGCATTAAAATGGCTCCTGTGAGTCCATTTAAAATACATTCAATAATTTATCAGACAATTTTCATTCAACAATGAGGCACCGAGAAGCTTCAAATCCCCCCAAATTTTGTCTGGAAGCAAAAATGTTTCAATTATTTCTTTTCCTTCCTGTGGATTCTGGCAGGGGAGCAGCCACCAGCCAACCCCCTGCCCTTGTGCACGTTGCTCAGCAGCCCTGGCTGTGGGGCTGGGGGTGGCTGAGGTGTGGGTGCAGGGCCTGATGGATACTGCTGGCCAGCCTTCATCTGTAGGAGCTCCAGAGATAGGCATCCTTAGCCTGCCTGCATGCCACTGGGCACTTCCTGGCCTGGGAAGGGTCTTTCTGTCTGCACCTTGGCATGGGCTGGATTTGGCCTCGGACTGGAGCTCTTGGTGGAGTGTCTAGGTGTATCTACATTAGCGGGGGGTTGGTCTAGATGATGTCCAGAGGTCCTTTAAAACCCTGCCATCCTATGCTTCTGTGAGAGTCCTGCCCAGTGGCTTTGGGCAGGCTGGATGCCAACTGCAGTCAAGCAGGAGGAGCCCAGCCCCAGGGTGTCACCCACCGTTAGGCTGAAGGGCCAAGCTGGAAATGGAAGAGAAGGCAGCTGGAATTCACTGAGGCAGCTGGAATTCACTGTCCACCCCTTGAAAAAGCCTACATCCCATTAATAATGGAAGGGGCACATGAGCTGTGGCGAAGAGTCCTTCATCATCTGTGGAAAGAGGCCCAGTTCTATAGAGAAAGCAAATATAGTGAACCGAAAATAAATGGCATTATTAGCAGAAAGGGAGTCTCTAATTAACCAGCTATAGCCCATTACTGTAGCCTTCAATTCATTAAATTGCATAATTACATAAAAACATTGTTGATGTGCTGCTATTCAGTATATCTGGTATTGTCTTCCCAATAATTAGCTCTGTAATTGTCATTTTGACAGGGTAATTAAAAATGTTTAAAGATGTTGTGTCAGCCTTTTCTCCTTTGCTGAGCTCAGTTGGATGTCTCTGGAAGATGATTTTCTACCTGACTCCACCACGGGTTTGGTTTTGATTTATACCAATGTGTTACAGGAATGACCAGGCTCATGGATTACTTTGATGTTCCTGCTAGGCTGATTCTCAAAAGTAGGAGAAAAAAGGGAAAAAAATAACTCCTGATGTCATTTTCATTTACTTTGAGGAGTTCCGTGGCCCCATCCCCCGGCTCACGCTGCTGGTGACTGCCCTCCTGCCGAGCAGCCTGCCGGGCTCTCGGCTCTCTGTGCTGTGTAAAAGCTTTCGGCCGCTGCATCTCTAATGAGCCCATGGGCAAACGCCGGAGACGGAGCCTCCAGCTGCAGGCTGCCTGAGTGTGTGCAGAGCCAGGTCCGGAGAGCCCGCCCGGGGAGCAGGCACTGCCCTGTGCGGGGCTGCTCGGCTCGGTGAGTGGCTCCCAAGCAGAGACGCCTCTCTCTGTGCCAAGTGCAGGCGTGGGTATGATGGTGGTGAAACGCTGCAGAGAAGCACATGGCCAGACACTGGAGGGGTGCAGCTGGCACGATGCCCTGGGCATGGTGGTGGGGAGCAGGGCAAAAGACAGGATGAGCTGGGGAGCTTGGAACTGATCAGCTACGGCTGGAGACAGCCTGGGAACGGCACACCCAAGCCCTGTGTTGGGAATGTGTTGTGAAGGAGGCGCTTTCCGGAGCTCTTCACGGCAGTGACTCTTGGTTCTGTCATTTTTAGGGCAGTGATCGCCACTTTGGGCGGCCAAACCCCTGACTTATTTCCTTTTGCAACAAAACAAACCCGAATAGTCATTGACCTGAATATTCATTGCTGAGAAGTGACAAATGAGTCTATCTTCACAACCAGGAGCTTTGCCAGCTGGGTTTTGGCTGGATGGGAGTCTGTTTGGGAAAGCTTTCGAGGACTTTTAAAAAATAATCTGTTTCGAATCATGAAATGAACACAGTGCTCTGGATTTCTGGAACAAACAGGAATCCCGTGGAAGTGAACTCTGAACTTCTCTCTCGGCAAAACAATTTCCAGCACTTCCCTCTCCCCTCTCTCTCTCTTATTTTTCCATTTGTACTTGTATTTATGTTTATTTTTCTCCTTGGGCCACTTTTCTCTCTTATTTTCCACGTTTGTATTTGGTTTTTTTTTTCCCCCTGTTTGTTTCTCTTCTTGGATGCTGTTTCTTACACCAGCTCTTTCTGCTCCAGCGAGCTCTGTGAGCGTCACTCGCTCACCCAAGCACTTCTGGCATTCAGCTGGAGGAGTCCCCTCCCTGCACTCCTTCCCCCTGTAGCCAGCAGCGTGTCTCCAGGTCCAGATGGCCCTGTTCCACCGCCCTCCAGCCACGGGTTTCTAGTCAGCATTCATAATTGCTTCGCTAACTGGGAAACTTTACAATCTGTTGCAGGCCATTATATGCAAAGCCATGCCCAAATAATTGATCCCCTGCCATCCAAATTGCAGAAGTGCTTGAGCATTTTGTAATCTTGCAGGCAAGGTTTTGTGTCCTGAGCATTTCAGATGGATATTAAAATCAAACTGGCAATGAGCTAACGAGGCAGCACTGTGCCACGGCTCTGCCATCAGGTGGCCGTGCACCCAGCCTGCCCGCCGGGTGCTGCCTGCCACAGGTGTTCTCCCTTCAGGAGAACTGCCTGCAGCTGAGCCAGCACAGTTTGCTTCTCTGATGCCCCCCACATTTGCCAGTCCCACTTTGCCACTTCTGTGGCACTTTCACCCTCCCACCACAGAGCTGGCAGAATAGTAATGCTGGGATGGGAGAAGGGGTCTCATAGTGCAGCCCCTCGGGGGCAGCTCCCCCTGGAGACAGAGGAGCCTTGCCCCCCCCCCATTCCAAGGAGCCTTGCCCCTCCCATTCCAAGAATGCCAGCTCGCTGTCTTGAGCTGGGGTGGGAGGCCAGCTCCATCCTGCCCTGCCGTGCTGTAGCATTGACTTTGGGAGGGAGAGGAGGCTGCAGAATGACTAAGGGATGGTGGTGGAAAGAAATATAGGGAGAGGCAGGATGCAGACCAGGGAGGTGTTAGGAAAAGGGGGCAGAGATGTTGCTGCTTCAATTTCCCCAGGGGCTTCCTCTCTGGAGCTGATGAAGCCCTATGGAGTGGATATGGCTGAAGTCTTAGAATCATAGAATAGAATCATAGAATCAATAAGGTTGGAAAAGACCTCAAAGATCATCAAGTCCAACCTGTCACCCAACACCTCAGGACTACTAAACCATGGCACCAAGCACCATATCCAATCCCCTCTTGAACACCTCCAGGGACAGTGACTCCACCATCTCCCTGGGCAGCACATTCCAATAGCTGACAACTCTCCTCAGGCTGCGTGAGCGTGGTGGAGGATGATGTGTGGCAGCTCTGTCTGCCCTCCCCTGGCCAGGTGACAAAACAGGGGTTGTGTGACCCTTTCCCATGGCCATTGCCAGAAGTTTCTTACAGCTAGAAGCAGGATTTTCTCTGCTCTCAGGCTTTGTTCTAAGGGGGTCTCTGGGAGAGAGACTCATGTGTGAGCTTGGACGCTCAGAGCTGCTCTCACCTGGAAAATCTGCTCTGTGCTGCCTGGATTGCTGCTCTGGAGTGCTGGGGCTGCGTGGGCCATGTTGCAGCACTAACTTTGGGAGGGAGAGGGGGCTGCGGAATGACTAAGGGATGGCGGTGGAAAGAGATATAGGGAGAGGCAAGATGCAGACCAGGGAGGTGTTAGGAAAAGGGGGCAGAGATGGTGCTGCTTCCATGGCCCAGCACCATTCCAAGTGGTGGAGAACCATGGCAGGAGGTCCATGTGGGCCGTGCTGCCATGTTGATGCTGGGCTTCAGGCTGCCCTCTGTGATTGGTGTGGAACAGATCCTTGGGCCGTGCAGACGGGGAGCGCGCCATCAAACCTTATGAAGGTTTCCAAACAAAGAACCAGCAAGGGCTCCTGTAGGATGATGGATCTCTCCTTAAGTCATAGGAGGAAAGGCTCCTACAAAGAGTAATAAATTCATAAATTCCTCTAGTCACCAGGGTTATTTCCCACAAAAGAATTTATTGCATGGCATACATTTCTCTGCTCACAATAATGAGATCTGGGCTCCAACACGTGACGTTTATGACTGGCATTATTAACACACAAAAAAAAAAGAAGACAAGACATACAATCTGGGAGGAAAAGCTGTGGGACCAAACTGCAGTTCACACAGACAGTATATCCGTGCTCCAGATCAGGGCAGGCTGGGCTGGGTTTGAAGCAGGGAGCCAAAAAATGTTCTGGTGAATGCTTACCTGGGGAAATGAGCCACAGTGGGAGCTCTGATCCTGGATGGCCTCCAGTCTGCTGCAGTCCCTGCCTCCACCTGGGGTTTCAGAGGTTTCCTGGGCTCAACCATGCCCCCAGCTGACAGTTTGTATGTGTTGATGCTCGGTGTCCTGTGCATATCTTCTGGGCTGTCCTCAGATGTAACACAATACAATACAATAATGCAATACAATAAACCAGGTTGGAAGAGACCTTCAAGATCATCGCGTCCAACCCATCAAACAACTAGATCATGTCACCAAGCACCCCATCAAGTCTCCTCCTGAACACCTCCAATGATGGTGACCCCACCACCTCCCCAGGCAGCCCATTCCAATGGGGAATCACTCTCTCTGTATAGAACTTCCTCCTAACGTCCAGTCTAAACCTGCCCCGGTGCAGCTTGAGACTGTGTCCTCTTGTTCTGGTGCTGGCTGCCTGGGAGAAAAGACCAACCTCTGCCTGGCTACAACCTCCCTTCAGGTAGTTGTAGAAAGCAATAAGGTCACCCCTCAGTCTCCTCTTCTCCAGGCTAAGCAACCCCAGCTCCCTCAGCCTCTCCTCATAGGGCTTATGTAGGGCTGGCATCCTTCCTTCAGAGGGGTGCAGACACCATAGAGCTTTGGGAACCACAGGCAGAGGTGCCAGTTGCCTCCTTGCCCCAGTGCTCCTGTCTTGATCCCTGCAGGACATGGACTGTCAGAGCCCCTGCGGAAGGACAGGACAGGCTGACGGCTTGGTGCAGGAAGGCATGGGACTTCTCTGGCTTCTTGTAGGCCAGCGGAAGTGTTGACTTTATATCCCTAACATACTGAGAGCATGACCCAGTGTACCTCTGGTGCTGCAGGGGAAGGCTCGTGTGCCCTGCACTCCAGAGCTCCTCGTGCATCTCCCTGACATCACACAGGAGGACACTTTGAGCTGCTCTTTGCCTAATGGGGTAGCTTGGGTGTTACAGCCTAAAATCAAAGGGCTCATTAATTACTCAGCTGAAAGCCAGGCTTTCTTCAAGCCTGTTCTTTATCATGATTAATGAGGCAGCACCATCTCCTTCCCCCTTTATGCACTCTTCTGTCCTGCCAAAATGGGGTTCACAGTCCTGCATCCTGCTGGTCCTCTCCTTCCTGCTTGACCGTAACAGCACTGACAGAGGTCAGGGCTGAGCCTTTCCCCAAGCTTTACACTGCTCATACACCAAGGGCTTGAGATGCTCCTTGTTCATGACAGTGTCTTTTAAAATTCCCCCTGGCATCTGCTGGAAAATTCTCCTGCAGCTTGCCCTGGCCAGGGCAGAGGGACCAGCAGCTGCCTCACCATGCTGCTGGGGCTCTCAGCCCTTGGGTGCTGGCTGTGTGTGGCTGGGCTGCAGCAGGTCTTAGCCTGCTGGTGCTGACATTTCCTCATCTCCATCTCACCTGGACACACCTGCAGCACACTTTTTCTGTGGGAACTGGTGCTTGCCACCAGAGCACCAGTCACCTGAGCACCTTGCTTCTCCTGGTGATTCTCCTGTGCCTAGCAAATACAGTGCTGGCCTGGCCTGGGAGCATGGAGTGTAGCTGCAGCCTGCCACAGAGCTGGGATCCCCCTGCTGCCCTCACAGTGTCTGTCCCTGAGGTTTCCCAGCTTTGCAGAAGAGGCGGTGGCAGAAGATGGGCATGCCTGCCTGCAGGACTGTCACTTACTACCTGAGTCTTTTCAGTTAGATTTGTCTGCAGAGAGCAAGCAAAGACATTACAGCACAGCAGGGCTGGTTGTGCAGCTTCCACCTTGGACGGTGTTTTTTCAATCAAAGAGATGAAAACACTCCGGCGGCAGCAGCGTGCCCAGCACAGCGCAGCGGCAGGAGCCCAGCCTGGATTATGCAGATGTGTCTGGTGGAGAAAGCAACCAACCTACCTCTGTGGCTTGTAATAAAACTTTACACTTGCTCAGTGCATTTTAATTAACTCCTCTCTGCCCCTCCCGCCTGTGGGAGGCATCCAAACCCTCTGCGTGCCGCTGGCAGGCTCCTGCCGCTTCGCAGCCTGCAGCAGCTGCATCAAATGCTTCCAGAGCTTGAAGTGAACAATAGCTGATGTACCCTCTCCACCTGCCCGGCCGTGGGGCTGCCCCTGCAGTGTCCTGTCTCGCAGAGCAGCAGGCAGGGGAGCAGCCCTGGCTGGGGAAGCAGTGCCAGACAGATTGTCCTGTGTGAAGCAGGCTGCCCAAGACTGTGTGGGAATGGTTGTGCATGGAAAACCCGGTTTGTGGGAGAAGATTAAAGCTTGGCTCCGCTCTGCTCAGATAGAGGATGCAACTGTCCAGTTTTGGGCCCAGGGAAAGGGATAAAAGAGGCTGGTAGAGCACATGGTTACCCTAATATTTGATCAGGGTTTGCCACTGCATGGCAAAGGTGTGACCCTGTTGTGGGGTGTGTGTGCAGAGAGGCCAGTCCCTTGGGACACTCCAGAGACTGCTTGCACACATCAGTAGTGTCAGGAACAAAGCCTGGGAGCTGTGCTGCAAAGTTGTTTGCAGGACAAGTGCATCTGGTAGCACAGGGCTGAGAAAATGCACTGGTGGAATTTGGTGTGATGAAACCTCTCCTAGAGCACTCTGACAAGCAGAGGCAACACCTCACCGAGGAGCACTGCGTGCTCAGCTTGCGTGTGGAAGAGAGGTGCTCTTGGGTGTTAAACCTCTGGTGGAGGGCTGCCCATAGCTGCTACTTCATCTCTAGCTTTTATACAAAGGTAGAGGTCTTCTGGAAGCCTTGAGATTAGCAGAGTGATTGAATAATTGATACCACATGACTTCCCTGATTTGAAAAATTCACAGTATATGTTGTTGGGGGAGGAGTCCAATTAGGGTCGCTATTCATCCAACCCACCTCCCTCCTTGCTCTCCACCTCCTAAGTCTGGGAGGCAGGCAGCTGCAGAGGGAACTCACACATCATTTGCATTGCAGGAGTGAACTTAACGACAACACTTCATTTGCATTTTTACTGAGCTGAACGGAGATAGGGAGAGAAGCAAGGTAAACATCCCCTCAGAGCTCTAAGGACACCTTCGGTGCTTCCACACGTGGGGCAGGCAACCCAGATCATAGTGTGATGTGCTGGGGTGGAGGGTTCCTCAAGTGCCCCCAGCCTTCCAGTGCCATCCTGCTGTGCAGGTGGTGTGAGGCTGTGCTTGGGGCCAGGCTGTGGGCGAGCTGTGCCACGAGGATGGGATCACCATCCCATCTGGGCTTTTCATGGGCAAGAGTTCACCCTGAGAGCTGTGTCTGCACCCCTCTGGAAAGGACTTTGCTCTGCAAGGGGGAGCCCAGGGGTCAGCTTTATACTGGCCATGCACATGGCTGTTCCTTCTTTTGTGCTTCTGATCCTGGTGCCCATTGCTTGATCCTTTAATTCAGCTCAGCAAACAAGCCAAGAGTGGTTTACTCTGCTCCCGTACCCTGTGACATGTGCAGTCTCCCCATGAGCACCTGTACCAGAGGTGGCTCTCCTGGGGGTGGATGGGGCACTCAGAACCTTCCTGCCAGCTCAGGGGCTGAGGGTCATGGGCTCTGCTTTGCAGGACCACGCTGCATCCCCCTTGCTCATGCAAGGCCCTGCAGAAGGCCCCTGGGTGGGCAGCGTGGCTCATTCTGGGGGATCCCACTTCCCAAGGGCAGCGTGGGAGCGCTTCCTCTGCAGCCAAGGAGGCTGCAGCTGACAGGTAGCTGCAGGGTCCCTGTGCGGGCACTGGGGATGCCACCACGATGAGAAGGTGGGATGCTCTGAGGTGCCCCACCCTACATTCTGGGACGGAGCCCAGGAAGCATCGGCCCCTGCAGGCACACCAAGCCCCCGGCCCCGGGCTGAGCTGCGGCGCCTCAGAGCAGCGTTACTATGGCTACTGCGGGGCTGAGGGCAACGGGCAGAGAGATGCTTAAAAATTGATTGTTCTAGCAACAGCTCACCCGTGTTTGGCAACATCAGGTGCATGATGTCAGCTTGCTGAGCTGGGGCCCACGGCCTCTCACAGCCCTGTGCCCAGGCAGTGCTGGTGCCCAGGCAGTGCCTGTCTCCTTAGGGGTGGCACAAGAGCCACCAGCTGTGGTAAGCAGGGGGATGCTGGAGGGTGCTGTTGAGGCTGGGCTGCTGGGAACTCCGTGCTGCAGAAAGGGCAGCTGCTGCCAGCTGGTGCTCCAGGAAAGGACTTTTTGACCCTCTCTTACAGGGTCAGCAGCTCTGTGTCTGAACGGATGCTCCAGCAGCTCTCCTGGCTTTCCCAGGCTGCTGCCTCCTGCAGATGTGGCCTCGTGCTCTGCTCCATCCCTGAGGGGCCCTGGCTAGAAGAGGAGCCAACAGACCCTGGTGTCCTCCTGGATGTGATTCTGCTCAGGATGCTGAAGTGGCCTCTCAGAGGATTCTGCTGCACGGCCTGGACAGCCCCTGCCCACCTGGCTGGGACCAGCAGGGAGCTGCACTCAAATGTCCCTGTGGAGGGGATGCTTCAGTAGCCACACATAATTTAGCAGCACAGGGGGTGCTTAAAAGCACTTCAGAACTCTTGCTAGGGCAGGAAAAGCCTGGCTGAAAGAACAACAAAGATTGGATTTGTTTTGTGTAGAGAAAATGGCTGTCCCAGTGTCAGGACATTGTGTAGAAAGTGTTTTCCTTCCTTGTAAATTAGCCCAAGGGCTTGTCCTCCTCCTGTGCTCCCACAGAGCTGCAGGCAGATTTCACTGGCAGCACTCAGCCTCGTTGCTAGGTGCCAGGGAAAAGCATCAAGGTTGTGTCTGTTTTCTTTCCAGAGACCAAAACTGAGAGCTGACCACCTGGGCTGACCTCACCTGAAGCAAAGAGCTTTCACTGGGCAAATTCAGTGGTCACTTTCTCTGTCTCGTGTGGCTGTGTTGGTGCCTTGGTCTGGCATAAGAAGAAGAAAGGATGTTTCTGTCTCTTCTTCAGTGGTCCTCTCTAGGCTGTCCATTGTCCCCCCAAAAGGTTCCTAGGGGAAAGCAGAGCAACGTCAGCCACTAAAAGTGTTTGGGATATCTGGATAAGTCTCTCCCCTTGCACCTGAGCCTGTCCCAAACCCCCTCTCCCCTTGCACCTGAGCCTGTCCCAAACCCCCTCTCTCCTTGCACCTGAGCCTGTCCCAGACCAGCTCTTGGGTTTCACCTGGCCTGTGCCCATTCTGCAGGCTTCAGTGGGGGGCAAGTGATGCTGCTCTGGTGTTTGTCATTAGCCTCACAGCTGTGCTCTCCCCACCCCTCTAAGGACCAGGGCCCAATTGTGAGCGGTGTGGGTTTTGTTCCTTCTTCCTCCTTTCTTCCTTCCACAGAAGAGATATAAGGGAGGGCAGGAGAGGGTAGGGTTAGGTGGTGCTGATGATCAGCCAGTGCATGTGGGCAGGAGGTGAATGGGAAAAGACTTCTGCTAGAGCCAGGAGAAGGTGCAGAAACACCCAACAGTAGGGATGGACCAGCCACTGCTCCTCTCAGACCTGTGAGTCACACAGAGCCATGGAGAAGAGAAATGTTTTGATTGTTTGCATTTTCTGCGTGGGGAGGTTAATTACAGTGAGGGTAAAAACAGTCACTGGCATGATAATTTGATTAGAAAGGAACTTTGGCTCTCAAAGAGATCTAGCTGTGGGCAACATCTCTCTGCAACAGCAGTTTTTTTGTCCCAAATGCTGCAGCAGGCTGTTGTGGAGGGACTGGGGAGAGCTTTGGTATGATTTCATGCACCAGTTGGAATATCTTTATCTGAGTCGCTGCCTGTGCTTATAAATCCCTGGCTGTGAGCAGGGGTGATAAGATCTTGAGGCTTTCCTGCCTGTGCAGTGAGGAGCTGGGAGAGATACATTAACAAAGTTATTTAATTGTTGTGCATCAGTGCCAGGAGCTTGGGTGATAAACCAGAAGATCGAGAAGGGCTTGTTTATGAGAGCCCATTCCAACAATTTGTTGTGGCTGAGACCTGCTGGGAAAGTTAACCGGCAAGCTAACACTGGAAAACCTCTAACCAGCAAACTGCTGGGCTGTGCCTCTCTGGGGCAAATAGGGGGCAAAGGGGGAGGGCAAAGGTGGTGGCACGTCAGTCTCCACAAGTGGCCCTTCTGCTGCTGGCAGTTCAGCAGCAAGCGATTGGAGAGCCGTGGGGATGGGCAGAGCGTGAGGCGGGGCAGTGGCAGCGGCAGTGGCAGCTGTTTGCTGTGAGAAACAGACCGTGTGACTGAGCAGGAGGAGCAGCAGCTCTGTGGGAATCTGCAGAAAGAGGGAGAGAGGAGCAGGTTTGCATGGGATATTTTGCCTGGAGTGATGTGTGCTGGAGGTCCCACGCTGCTGTAACAAAAATGGCCTTGACATTTCCGAAGCCCACGGGTGGGAGCTCCCTGACTCAGGATTTGCATCCAGGAGCTCTGTGTTAGCCCTGGCTCGAGCCACGAAGCTGAGCCTTTGGTGCAGGGGTTGTGACTCAGCTGTGTTTCCCACTGTAGGAGCACAGTCAAATCCAAAGGCATGTGTGGCTGAAGGCTGGGTGCTTGAGAAGGGCTAATTTCACAAAGCTGAACATAATTATGAAACGTATCATTTGGGAGTGAGCATTTCAGGAGGAAGATGTAAACAAGGGAGCAAAAATGGGAATGCAAATGAGAAGCCAAACCTTGCAGGTGAAGGCAGGAGAAAGCTCTGGTGGGAGCTGGTGACCCTGTGAGGGAGGAAGGACCACCTCCTTTCGTGGACGCGGTAGAGAATTGGTTCAAGTCAGGTGTCACACACAGGATGTTAGGGGTTGGAAGGGACCTCTGAAGACCATCAAGTACAACCCCCCTGCCAGAGCAGGACCACAGAATCTAGCACAGGTCACACAGGAACACATCCAGATGGGTCTTGAAAGTCTCCAGAGAAGGAGACTCCACAACTTCCCTGGGGCTGGAGCAAAGTGCCCAGGTCTGCTGGCTGTGCTAAGGTCGCAGCTCATGTTGAAGGGTTAGAAGCTGTGCCATGGCTGCAGAGAACTAAGAGAGTGAAATCCTGCCATAAAGTGGGGGTGTGTGTGTGTATGGGGGGCTGCAGGACTGATGTTTTGCTTTCTATCAGGGACAGGTTGCAGAAACAATTTCTGCCCACCACTACTGGTTCAGGGCATGGAGCTCTGGCAGCAGACAGCTCCATGGTCTGGCAGACAAAGGTGAGTCTGACTGGATGCAGCTGAGGACAGGCAAGTTTAGATTAGAAAGAAGGCACACAGTGGTACTGTGGGTGTAATTAAGCACTGGAGCAATGCTCCCAGGATCTCCTGCTTGCTAGAAGTACTGCAGAGAAGATCAAAGGTGTCCTTTCCAGAAAGACTTCTGGCTGTTCAAACTGGGGGCAGTCCAGGATGGTCTGCTGGCCTGTGCTTGGCATGGGGTCAGGCTGGGTGATCTTCATGTCCCTCCTGGACTTATTACCCACAGATATATTGCAGATAGGATATAGATGGTTCTCTAAAAATTCAGCTTGGCCAGGCTTGGCCATGGGGAAATTCTGTGTAGGAGCTGGAATAGAGCTGTGTTGCAATGAAATGGTCTGGGGATTGTGGCAGAGATGCTCCATCCCTGGTGGGGTGGCTAGCAGGGATGAAGAGGGCTTTGAAGGGCTGAGAACAGTGTGAGGGTCTTTAAGCAGTGCTGAGAGGGGGAGCGGTGGGCTCTGCTTGTGTAGCCCATGTCAGGGTGCAGAGTTGTGCTCTCAGGGTGATACATGGGGCAGCATGTCTGGCTGTGGAATCATAGAATCAACCAGGTTGGAAAAGCCCTCAGAGATCATCAAGTCCAACCTGTTACCTAATACCTAACACCTCATGACTAACTAAGCCATGGCTTCAGGTGCCACATCCAATCCGTTTTTTAACACCTTCAGGGATGGTGACTCCACCACCTCCCTGGGCAGCACATTCCAATGGCTAACTACTCTCTCTGTGAAGAACTTTCTCCTCACCACAAGCCTAAACTTCCCCTGCTGCAGCTTGAGACTGTGTCCTCTTGTTCTGGTGCTGGTTGCCTGGGAGAAGAGACCAACCCCCACCTGGCTACAACCTTCCTTCAGGTAGTTGTAGACAGCAAAAAGTCTCCCTGAGCCTCCTCTGCTCCAGGCTAAACAACCCCAGCTCCCTCAGCCTCTCCACATAGGGCTGTGCTCGAGGCCTCTCCCCAGCCTCGTTGCCCTTCTCTGGACACATTCAAGTGTCTCAATGTCCTTCTTAAACTGAGGAGTTCAGAACTGAACACAGTGCTGGCGGTACAGAATGCCTGCTGGGGAAGCAGCTCTTCCTTGGGGGGAAAAAAGGGCCCTTAAAGGGCTCCTCTTTGAGAAGACTGCTTCAGATGGTATCCCTGGATTTTACTTTTTCTCTGGCAACTCCTTTTTAAGAGAAGAAACTGAAGTGCTGAAGCTCTGACCTGTTCCCTGAGCCCTAGAGCTGTGCAGGTAAATCACTTGTTCCATTTACCTTAGGGTGTCCAGCAGAACCTTCCCCACCTGTTTCCAGGGCTCTCTCGTGGTACATTTCACTTTTGCATTTAAATCTTCTTTTTGTTGTGCCCATGACTGTCTCCCCCAGTTTTTAGTAGCTGCCACTTTAAGTTATGGCTGCCTAGAATGGGTTATATAGAGTCTTATTTGCATGGAAGAAATATTTGAATACATCAGCATGCCTTGAATGTTTAAGATTTAAACCACAGGAGTGTGCAGGTTCAGTGGATGGGAATAAGGAGGAAGGAAAGGGCTGTTACTGCCATGCAGCTCTTCCAGGTGCTTCCAGCCTTAGGGACTTCAGGATGGAAGGATCCCATGTGAGCTCTTGCTGCCTCTTGCTTGATGCTTGCAATTGCTGGAGCTCTGAGGTTTTGCCCTGGCAAGCCTCAGCAGAGGAAACACTGGGGGTGCCTCTAATGCCAGGGGGTGTCTTTAATGCCAGGGGGAAGTAGAGTCCAGGTTCACATGGTGGGTATGCCCCAGCAGGAGGTCTCTTGCCAAGAGTTCTGCTTCTTTCCTCCCAGCCTGTACATTCTGTTCATGCTCCTCTTGCTTTGGCAGGAGCAGAGGCAGTGGGGCTTACAGGGCTGTTAAAGAAATTTGCCACTACTCTAGAGGCTTGTTTTGTTCTTAGTGCCTTTTCCTTCCCTGTACATGAGTGCACAGATGTCTGGGTCAGCCAGTGCTGTCTTTCTGTTCCAGCTGCTGCATAGCATTCAGCTTGATTTCTGACCACTTAATAAAAACTTCCTCTCCTTTTGTCTCCTACGTGCAGCACTTTATCCTGAAGCAGCTCATGGACGTGTTAGCTCTGGCAGCACCCGGCGCCTGCTCCGAGCCCTGCCTTTGCCCAGCGCACTGAGTGGTTACACCTAGGATGTGTTAAACTTTTGAACCCTAACAGCACAGTTGCTGCAGAGGATAAATCAGCCCGATGGCAATGCCAAGGGACAGAGCAGGCCTTTCCTGACTGCTTCTCTTGCTGTAATGTAGCTGCCAGTTGTGCTGACCTGCAGCAGCGTTGTGCCTGGATGCTGTGGCCGTAGCCTCACTGCGCAGAGCAGGACAAGAGCACAGCCTCCAACCCCAGAGAGCTGATGGGGCACATTCCTCCTCCACTTGAGCTGTTGACCTTTAGCATGGACCTGTCTAGAGGCCTCTGATAGATCAGCAAAGATCACTTTGCATTGACAAACACAAAATATAGTACCTTGTGTAAATGGCTTTTCTCCAGACTAAATAATTCCTTTTGTCAGGTTTTCCTGCTGTATACCTTCCCCTCTACCCAGTTTCTTTTTGTTTGACCTATATTATTCAAGCTCTAATTCAATTCTACCATTGTACAAATCAGATGGCCAGATCAGCTCCTCTGCTGATTCATAGCTGGCAGCACAATACCCTCTGACATATGTAAAATGCTCCTCTCTGTGTGAGCCAGGATCTTGCTAACCTTCTAAGCGGTGCTTGCAGATCAGAATACAAACAGAGGTGCTGAGTCTGACCTGCAGCAGCTGCTTCTGCACTGTGCTTACTTCTGCAGTGGCATTAAACCTGTTCTGAGTGTTAGTATTGTTCCTACCCCCACGTACAACTCTTACTGTGATAAGTTGCAACATGCTCACAGCTTTGTCTTTTCCTGGAGCTCCTAAGGCCAGAGGAGTGGATCCAAAGTTTTCATTCAGAAAACCTGCTAGTATGGGGTTGGAACAAGCACACAGCTATCAGACTCATGTGAGGGTGCCTCCTCTTAGACCTTTGGACAGCATGGCAAGGGTCTGGTGAAACTGGGGACCCTCCTGCCTCCCTGCAGAGAAGCTGTTGCTCTCTGTGCTGGGCAGGACTGTCTCCCTGCTCCCCAAATGGTGAAGGTGCTCTAAACATGAATAAGCCAGCTGAAATCCTAGTGGGGAGCTTGGGGAGCTACAAACTGAGGAGCTGGATGGAGACCTGAGCCAGGGAAGGAACTGTTTGTGCAGCATCTTGTGTAGTCATAGACAACCAGATGAAGATGTCTCATCCCAAACAGTGCAGCTAGTCAGTAACTTCTTCCACGCATCAAACAAAGGCACTGGGCACTATGTCCCAGAGCCTGGTGGGAGAAGGACTCTCCAGATAAGGGCAGTGGTGGTGAGGAGCCCTCTCTGCTGGGTGGAGGGCTAGCTGCAAAGTACATGGGGCTTTGTCTCTGAAGGTAGTTGGGCACCAGAGAGATGTAGCGTGGCAGGTTGGAGGAAAAAGGCAGATAGTTCTGCCCATCAGCAGAACCCCTGGCAGGGGACCAAGTAGACCCCAGGCTCCATGAGAAGGAGACAACCCTGAGAGCAGCAGCAGAAATCAGCTGTATGGCCAGGCAAGATGGTGTGCAGGGACTTCTGCTCACAGGCTCCTTGCAAGGGCTGGTGTCTGATCCTTCGTGAAGATTTTTTCTTCAAGGGCTGGTTTTCCACAGCACCCTGCTGCTCAGCGGGGAGCTGAGGAAAGGAGCTCATGGAGTGGTGGGGTTTCTTCTGCAGACTGTATGAAGTGATGTCTGGAGGGTTTTCAGTTTGTGTTGTCATTAGGGCTTACATGGGGAAAAAAAAAACACCCTGTGACTGTAACTGGGAGGTGAAAGCTAACAGCTTGTCTCAGCTATTATTATACATGCCAGAAGCAGTAATGATTAAAGGGACTGCACTGTGAGGTAAAGAGATGCCATCCTGGAACCAGATGACTGGGTGATACAATTAAGATAAAGAAATCACATACTGTTGGCAATAGGGAAGCAGAAGTGATGAAATGTGTGATTGGGAAGTGTGGGAACAAGATGAAATTAAAGAAAAATCACAATAAGGAGCAGAAAATGAGCAGGACTTGGAACAAGAGATGCAGTTGTTGAGAAGATAAGAACAGAAATAAATTGAGAGCAAACATCCTTGGAGTACAAGTGAAGGCACACCAAAAAAAAAAAAAAAAAAGTCTTTCCAAATTCTATTAAAAATAAGTTGCTTTGCTAAAATGAGAGCATTACAATCAAAAAGAAATGGCAGCATGAAACTGTTGGCTTCTGCAGTCGGTGCTCGGGGAAGGAGAGGGCAAAAGTCCCCAGGGGCTGGGCTGTGCTGATGTGAGACTGCCTGCAGGGATCCAAACCTGTGTAATTATTGCCCCTTGGGATTTGTTAGCAGGGGGTTGAAGTGACTCGCCCTCCAGTGAGGGCTCAGGGACCACAAAGGAGCTAAAAGCATCCTTTGGAAATGGGTAGGCAGGTGCTGGGGAGGTGACCAGGACAAGGAGTGGAGGAGTTGGCACTTGAGTGGGGAGGGATGTCCGTATGTGGCTGCAGCTCACACCGCACAGGACTGGGTCACCAGAGGTTTGGGGATGAGCCTTGGTCGAGGCAGGGTGGGGGCACTCCTGAGCTGTACTGGAGAAGCTGATGGCTGTCAGTAGAGCCATGCCTGGTGTGCACATCTGTGAGCATTGCTGTGCTAGAGCTCTGCAAGAGCTGGAGGGGGCCTGACCATTCCCTGTCGACAAACGTGCTATCAGTGCCCACCTCACCCAACAGGCAAGGGTGAGTGGTGTAGTTGTGCTGCCAGGAAAAGGCTGCACTGTGCCATGAGCAGACCAGCTGTCACTGGCCTGGAGTCAGGGCTGCATGCAGAAGTAGATGCAAAATGTCCTCTGCACAAGTTCTCATGGCAGTAGACACAGGGATCTGTGTGCACAGCCTGGGGAAGCTCTGTACGAGAGCAAGAGAAAGTACAAGGCCTCATGATTGCTATTTCTAAATCCTGGCTTGGGGACATGCTGGTGACAGGGCTGCGGAAGCAGGTCGATAGCACTCAGGGGTGTGAAAGGAATTCTGTCCTTGTGCTGGGTACAAGATGTCTGTGCTGAGCTGCCTGTCACAGCCAGGGGAAATTGACTGTATCTTCAGAAGGCAGGAGGGGGCTGCTGCTGGCAGTGGCATCCAGCAGGCTCAGAAATTCCCTTCTTCCAGAGAGCCTGCGTGGCCCTGAGCCACAGCCCCATGGGGAAGATGGGACCAGTGGGCACACGTGGCCGTGAGGAGCCCAGGACCTAGGTGGTGATGTAGCATCTGATGTGTAGCATGGTCCTGCCCAGCATCTCTCCTTTGGACAGCCCTAATGGTGGCTCTGCTCTTCTCAGGGCCAGGATGCCTCTGCTCAGGATTTGGGATGTGCTAACCTGTTGGCTTCACAGCCTCAGCCACACTCTGCCTCCTTGTATTTGGCAGTGATTTTGGGGAATCCCCCTTGTCTCCTGGGTGGCCACATTTACTTCTAATCTGGCACTCTGAAGCTGTGTTTAAAGACAACTCTCAAGTCTGTCAAGCAATGGAGAGTGGAAATCCAATGACCTTCATTCAGGGATTGGGAAATTCAGATCAGTGCTGAATGAGGAGCTGTAAACATCAGAGCAAGGACTTCCACTTCTCTGGGGGTTTGTGTTGGGGGAGGAAGCAATGAGGATAGCACAAGTCCAGCAAAGCTGTGTGCCCCAAAAATAGTGTGGCTGAGCTTCCTTCTCATAACATTGTGCTGCCAGTGCCCCAGGTTCAGGTCACTACCATCAGTGAGGGGCTGCCAAGTGCAGTTCTATTCTTTGGTGGTGTCCAAGTTATGAAGCAAACTTCTGAGGGTGACAGAGCTGCAGCCTTGGCTTGGACTGGGTTAAAGATGGTGCTTGTCTCGATCCCCAAGCTGTTTGTATATGCAGATGGCTCCACAGTCCTGCTGGAGCTGCAGCCCCTGAGAAGCTCAGCAAGAGGATCCTTTGCTCCTGGTGATTCTTCATGCTGATGGTCTCAGAACTGTGTGTTTCAGCACACTGGTCTTGCTGCTGCTATCACCTGTTCTCCCTGTCTCAGTGGGCAGCACAATGGCTATGGGGTTTGAGGGCACAGATTCCCTCTGCCCCCCATCTCCAGAGGTTCAGACTGTGGCAGAATGTTTAAGGTGATAGACAAGCCCTGTGCTGTCCCTGTGTCCCTCTCTGCTCTGGGGTGGCTGGGGGCAGCTTGCCCACAGGCACCTGGCACTGTTCCACCCCTCCCCAGTGGCTCTTTTCCTTTTCTCTCCTTTCTGGGCCTTTCTGTAGGTTTTTGTGGCTGCTGTTCTCTGAAGGCAGCACTGAGTTTCCCTTCTCAGAATAATGGAATTTAATGGAATTGAATTCCTGCCGGGCTAATTTCTGCACAGTAAAAATAGCTGCAGTGATGATGCATGTAATATATGTCCACTGCCACCTTCACAAGGGGGATATCATCTACTGGTGGCAGAAAGAAGGGACATGGGGACAATTTTTTGCTCATCTTGGTCCCTCAGCTCTACAGAAGTTCTCGTGAGTGATTTCTGCCAGGCAGAAGTCCAAATGTGGGTGTGTGGAGCATCCCCCAGGCTGTGTGGGCAAGGTCCTTCCCAGCATGGCCTGGTCCAGCTGCAGAGCAGGACTGTGGCTGTGTTTCAGAGGTGCTGAAGCAGAGCAGTGAATGGGTGAGCAGTTGCAATGAGGAGGCTGATGGATGCTGCCATCAGGATGTTGTTGCATGGAACCAACCTCTGCTTCTCCCTGCAGCCATGGGGTTTCCCATGGCACTCAGCCACATGCCGGTGAAATAAAGCTGTGCTCCTGCAGAGGCAATGCTGCTGCTTCACTGCCTACTGGACTGCTTCACACAAGTGGAGACAAGGATAAGAAAAAGCAAATTACTGAAAATTTGGTTTGTTTAACAGAGAAACTGGGGGTGGGATGGGGTGGGGGTGGGGTGTCTACCAAACTCTGTGGATGAAAGCAGAGCCTATGTACTGATAAATCTTGTAAGTCTGGCCCATGTCATGTAGGTGAGAGTCTAAGTGGTCCTCAGGGCACAATTAGAATCAAAAAGGAGGCCTAGACCAGCAGAAAGTCAATACAGAAAAGCCCATTTTCTGTACAGGAAGGGGAAATCAAAAGCAGAAATACACAGATATATCAAAAAAAAGCAGAAATGCACATATCTGGAATAGCTGGGAAGGCAGCCTTCTAACAGGAAAGGATGTGGGTGTGATAATGCCTTGCTGCTGCCAAAAAAGCCAAGCATTGTCATTTTAGGATGCATTAACATTAGCACTGCCTGTATGGGCCTGGGGATAATTGTTCCCCTGCATGTGATGTGTGGGAATAAAAACATTTTCTTTTAAAAATAATGAAATGTATATTTCTTCTGAGGGAAGGCCAAAAAAAAACACCCCACCAAAAAAACAACAGAGAAGTTGGTGAAGCACTGGAGAATTTTAAGAGCAGGCTCACAAGAGAAAGCTGAAAGAATTAAACCTCCTCTGTCTGAAATGGGACAAGGGGGGGGAGTGTGACAGTCCTCAGATACAGGAGAGGGTCTTGCACAAAGGACACTCTTCTGTCCTCTATTGTCTTAAATCTCTGGGATTATGAAAAACTGGGCTGTTGGTTTCTTATGAATGAGGCTACAGATGAGGCAAACAATAATCAACTTTCCTGAGTCTGCTGTAGGGAAATCTTCTCTCTGAAGACTTCTGTTACAAGGAAAAAGCTTAGGACATCTGTGGTCCAAAGCTGGACGTGGTTGTAGAGCACTGCGAGATACATCCAGGGCTAAGGGCAAGATGAAGTTGGAGCTGGCTTGGGCACCTAAGATGACTGCCAGGAGATTCTTTGCTTGAAGATTGTGGGGATGCCAGCTGGAGCAGGGGGTTTGGCTGTGGTGTGTTGAGGGGCTGTGTGCAGGAGCAAGCAGCTGTGTGACAGGAGGGTGTCAGTGGGAGCCTGCTGCGGTCCCTGTGCCTCCTGTGAGGAGGTATTACTTGCTACACACCTCCCAGGTGTGTGTTTAGAATCTGACTGGTGATTTGTTTGGTCCATTGTGCTCTAATTATAGCTTGGAAACCTATGATGTGCAGCTGGAGGAATTTCTGGTTTAGTTTTCTCTGAAGGAAACTTTCTCCTGCACTAAAGCAGTTCTGCAAATAAAACCAGTGCACAGGACTGGGAGGAGGTGGGAACTTGCTTCAAAAGCATTCTGCTGCCCTGTGCTGAGAAGCTAAAAACAGCTGCTGGAGCTCTGCTTGGCCCAGAGGCAGCAGAAGCAGCAGCTACAGTGCAAACCTGATGTTTGATGTGAGAGATGAGCAAAAGGATGTAGAGAAATCCAGACAGAAGCCTCCGCAGCAAGGGGATAACTTCTGTCCTAGTCCTTGTTCACAGCGTGTCCAGGGACTGCAGACATCTGACAGAAAGATGCTTTGGCTGGGAATGCTTGAATGGAGAAGCAAAGTTTGGGGCTACAGATCTTATGCCCCAAGCAAATAGCACAAGAGCAGCTGTGTTTATGAGTGAGCAGGCTTGTGTTTTGGAAACAGGCATCTGATGGTACAGCAGCTCTGGCCCTGATTCCTCTGGGAGGAGTTCTGCTGCTCTGCCCTGCTTCCTGCCATGGTTCAGGGGCTGCATCATCTGTGTGGGCTCCTCTTGTCCTTCTTAGCCAGGACAGGCTGATCTGACACAGGTTTGTCAGTGTGTCTGTGACCTTAGTCACAAACCTCACAAACTCCCTCTCCACCAGCCTGTGTGGGAGGGAGAAATTCATGATTATTTCAAGATTCTGTCCAGCCAGCCTTGTGGAGGGAGGGAGAGGTGCAGCAAGATGGTTGAGGTGTATGTGTGTGTGAGATTTACCCAGAGAGCTGTCTGCTGGAGCTGCAGTTCCTTGACTTCCTCACTCCTGATGGGTGAGCAGATGTCTGCTTCCCTTTCTCCTGGCACAATTCCCAGCTTGGCCGTGGTGCTGACAAAGCCAGCAGCCAGTTGCTGTCCACTGGCCTGAGGTGCTGATGCCACTGTCCTTGCACTAACAAGGTGAATCCTCAGTCCCCTGTACCTCCGACTTCAGCTGCCAGACCTCCTCCAGCTCTTTCCTTTGTTCACAGGATGAACCTCATCAGTTTGTCATCAACACAGGCGCCTTCCTTACCCACCTAGCTGAAGGCTGCTGTGGTTCTGGCTGCTGTCCCACCCTGAGGAAGGAAGAGCTCCTTAAGTAATTAATTACACTTGTTTGCTCTCCAGAGCTCCTGAGAGCCTTATGCAACTGCAGCTTGCCATTTTCTCTGTCACCTCATGCTGCTGTTGCTTGTGCCCTGGAAAACATGTCCCATGTGTTTGTTGCAGGAGAAGCCTTACTGATGTGCAGAGAACGGAGGAATATTTGGTTGTGTGCACGTTCAGTGCTGTGACTTGGTTTCCCTACTCTGAATGTGGTCCCTAGGGAAGGCACAGTTTCAAGCCTGGCTTTGGAGTGAAAGATGAAGGTTAGGGAATCAGTACTTGTCCCTGGCTGCCTTGCCAGATCTTGTTCACTAAGATGATGTCTTTAGCTCCTTCACGTAACACAAAGATGAACTCCCTCAAATGACATGTTTGAGCTTCAGACAGACCCCTGCTGTGGTGAACTGCACTGACTAAGGTTTTGATGCATCCATTCTCCCTGGGGTCTCTGCTTCTGGGCCCTGGTTTGTCCTGGAAATGTTGTTTTGCCTGCTTGCAGCCAGGCCAGGTTGAAGGGCTGTCCTTCATTTCAGGGTGGCTTTGACCTCCCTCCACAGTGGCTGAGAAGCATGATCTGTGTTTTGTAGGCCAGTTTTTTGCTGGAGAAAACACTGACTCATGCATAGTTCAGAGCTTGCCTTAAGGCAGGAGATATGTGAAAGGACAGAGGAGATGAGACCAGGAGTGTGCTGCTATCAACAGGCTCCAAACGTGACCAAAGAATGGTACAGGAGGCAGAGGTGTATGGACAGCATCTAGTCTCAGAGCAGAGGTGCGGCCAGGAGCAACAAGCCTCCAACCCCTGTGTCCATTGGTCCACAGTGCCCAGCTCTGGAACTATGGCTCAAGAGAGCTCTCTACAGGGAGCTCATCCACAGAGATATCTGCTTCCACTACCACAGAGCCACAACCACGTGTCAGATGAGACCAGCCCATCTCAGAACAAGGCTCCACAGCAGCTCCTGCGAAGAGGTGTCTGCTGTGGGGGTATTCAGCACACCTCTGCTGGCAGTGTGGTGCAGAGATGTCCCCAGGGCTGGTAGGAGGCCCTTGCTCTTCCAGGGAAGCTGCAGGCTGAGCCCATGCTGGCTGCTGTGGGGCAGCTGTCCACGAGCAGACATTGAGCAGGGGTTGCCAGACACCTGCATGGTAGCCTCAGTAGCCAGAGCCAGAATGAAGGTCTCCTGGAGAAGTTTTCAGATGACTTTAAAGCTCTTTATGCAATATCCTCATGTGTTCTGTAGGTACAGGTATAATTATTTCATTATGCTTTCCTGTGAAGTGTGAAAACTATCTTTACCAATCCTCTTAAATTAAATATAATATTCAGTGAGACAGGAGATAGAGAAATGTTAATTGAAACTGGAGAGGTGTTTATAGGCTGGCACAGTGTGGCCAACTGTGACTAAAATTAATGTCCAGGGTTCTGGGTAGTGATTCATATTCCAGAGTTTATTAAATATTTTCAGCAGCAGTCAGGGCCACATGGAGTAGTCCACCATGCTTGTGAGAATCATCTGTGCGGGTCTGTGGCACTCACCAGGAGAAGAGCAGCCAAAATCACTTCTAATTAGGTCAGGTTCTCCTCAGGCAGCTTTAGAGTGCTTGCTGTGCTAGTGAGCTCATATCCCATGGCACTTCTGGGGCCAGACCAAGTCCTTCACAAACCATCCTCTCCACACATGGGATTTCCATGGCTAAGCTCTTCCCCAGAAAAATGAGCCCCATTTTGATGTCACAGCAGTAAGGACCTGGCTTCCCCTTGGTGCCACGGCAAGGGCTCAGCCATCCTGCCCTCAGCAGAAACCCCATTTATAACAAGCCATGGGGCAAATCCCTCTCTCAGTGCTTGTCCCACTGTCCTTGCTCTGCCACTTACTTTCCTCTGGAGGGAGGACCTGGGGACAGGCCAGCATCCCTCCCTGTGTGTTGGGTGCTGCTGGGGGATGTCCCCTTGGACAGAAGAAGCTTCCCAGCCTTATGATTCTGAGAGACTTGGAAGCAGCAGCTTGGCCACAGCACTTAACTGCTCAAGGAAGTGGGCAAGCCAAGTCATGGAAATGCAACCTGTGACTCATTAGCAGCTGCTCATTAGTAGTGAAGGCCTGAACCTTCCCTTCTGCTTTCCCATGCAGCTGCAGAGTAAGGGGGCTCTGGACTCTGCTGCAGGGCGTGTCGTTGCTTGGGGACATGAGTCTTGGCAGAGGGTGAGGGATCAGGGACCCTCATCTCCCTGGCAGGCTGAAGAGGTCTGTGTGTGAGCAGACATGTCACCTCACCCCTGAAGATGTCTGATTTGTTTAGTGTAATCAGGGGCTGGTTAATTGACGCATCTCCCTTTCTCTGTGCCTGGGTCTCTGTTGCTCTCACCCATCTAACTTGGAGTCACAGAATTGGGACTGTCCTCCTGACACTCAGTCACCAGGCAGCCTGCTCTAGCCTGGAGATATCATCTCTCTAATTCACTGCTGTGGCCACTCAGAGTTACACACACTGCTTGGGAAGGAGGAGGAAATGCAACTTAGCAGCTGATGGGTGACAGTGACACATCACGGGTGAGGGGCTCTGCGTTTCTGCAAATCTTCTGCTTGCCTAAGGCACCAGAAAACATTTTAAACTATTGAATACTGCAGCCACTAAGAGGCTGCTGTAATTTATTGATGTTCCCAGCTTGCCTTATTCCTTTCATCTATCTTTTCCCTGCCCTGGAAGGCTGAAATAACTAATGTTGCTATTTTTTTAATGAAGTTAGGTGAGCTGTTCACCTTTCACTAGGAGGGCCTGAGCTCTTTTTTCCTTTTTTTGTTTAGGGACCTGACAGTAGTGAAGGCCAAGAAGTGACCTTCCTTTGCTTTTCCTCGCCGTGTGGTGTGGCGTAGGCACGTCCTGGCAGGAGGAGTGTGGCGCGGGCTGCAGGGGGCTGCCCAGCCTGCCGGAGCCGCTGCTGCAGCGGCTGCTCGTTGGTGTGTTGCTGTTCGTTTCCGTCGTGCCTACTGACAAAAATCCCTCCCTGTCCCGGGAAGCCCGAGGCTTCGGGGCTCAGATCTCATTGCCTTTTCAGTGAGGTCCACGCAGGCTTGTTCCTGGCAAATGCCATTTCGCACAGCTCCTGAAGAGCGATGAAATGATTCTGCATAATCCCATCGGCAGCTTTGTTAAAGTGATCAGCACATCCCATCACCATGGAGAGAGCCAGCTTCCACGGGAGGAGAATGGACTGGAGAAGAAATCAATTTCCCATACAGCACCATCACAGCTGACACTGAACAAACTCATGTTAGATCGATGCCCTTCTATGAACTTGTAACTGGCAGGAGCTGCCAGGACATGGAAACTCATTGCTGTCTGTGCTGGTGCTCTGGCTCTGAAGCAGGATGCTGTGGTGCTGCTTGTGCCGCCCAGGCCGGCTGCTCTCTGTTGTTGTCCCGGTGTTAGCTTCTTGGATTTCCCCCTCTTCTCCCTGTGCAAGGGCTGGTTCATTTGCTTAAAAACAGTGGAGTGGGTTGTCCTTGTTGTCACTCCAGTACACCAGGAGACCCGTGGTGGAAAGAGGCATCATGACTGTGGTGCCTCAGGGATCCTGCCCTTCCATATTCACTGGGGCAGATTCTGTCACCTCCCCTGGGGAGCATCAGCACCTCTGGACCTTGGACAATGCAGATGCCATGGGAATGGTTGTCCTTTCATGAGGCATCTACGTTACCTGGATTTGATTTACGTTGCTACTGCTACTATGAGAGTAAGCACTGACAAAAGGATCTGTCAGTGATCCTCAGATTCCAAAGCACTTGCCTCTCACTGGGGTGTTTGCAAATTAGCTAACAGAAGTCCTCAGAAATCAGTAATTATTTGCAGTGGGGGTTTTTTCAACTTCCAGGTGCCAACATCAAGTTGCTGCCTGGTCCCAAGAGTATCAGCAGGAGCAGAAATGGCTGTACTGCTGTCTTACAGGCAGCAGGCGTGGGGAGTATCCCACAGATCTATTGTAAAGACAAGGGTCTGCAAGAAGCCTTGAGGCGGTAAACGCTGTGAACAGGGCTTCCACCTGTCCTGCTGTCTTCTGAGCTCTTTGCATGAATGGACTGGTGACTGAGGTGGAGAATCCCTTCGTTCCAGCCCAGTGTTCTGGCACATGAAACACATTTGTGCCTCTCCTGGCTCTGCATGTGGAGATCACAGCCTTGACACAAAGAAGCTGTCGTGATTTATTTTTTCTTCTCGAGGCTGTAAGAGGTTTAAAATTTGGTTTTGGTCACACAGAAAATGATCAGCAGAGAGATGAATTTTCAAGCTTTCCTGACAGAACAAACTACAGCTCTGGAGTTTCAACTGTGCTGCTTTTCTCTTAGAAAAAACTTGATTATCAATAGGTGGAGAGTTGGGTGGATCTGTTTGGTCTGGAAGAGTTTCAAGTGCAGGAGCGAAATGTCCCTTCCCCCACTGGAAGACAGATCAATGGAGCAACTGGGTTGGTACTTTTGGCTAGTGTGTTACTGCCCTCAAGTTTCCAGACCCCATATCTCCACTCCTGCCCTGTAACCCCTCTGCTGATGTGCAGGGCAGCCCCACTTCCTCTCCACCCTCACAGCCCATCCTGTGGCACACTGGTGTGATCCCCACCGGCAGCTCAGCTGAGCTTCTGCCTTTGCTGGGACCTTTCCTGGGTGTGTGCAGGACAGTGGCTAGAGCCATAGGATCTGTGCCAGCAGGAGGAAGGACAGCTGGAAATGGGGGCAAAGGGGGTCCTTGCAGTCTGTGGCTCTGGTTGTTCCAGCAGGCATTGCATTAAAGATGCAGAGGGACAGGCACATTTGGGCCACTTGACAGCTGTCAAGTTAGCCGGTGTGTAATGAATTCCCACAGCTCCTTAGTTCTCAACTCTTGCTCCATACAGTGCTTCCATTTTGTGGTGCTCAGTGTTTCATGGCCATGCAATTTCACAGATAAACCATCAAGGCTTTGCTTTTGCTACAAGGCAGACTCTCAAAACTGTAGCTTTGCAAACTGGTGCAAACAAGGCCTGCTGCTTGCTTCATGGCAGAGAATGGGAGGCACTTATACTGCTTCCAGGAGGAGTCTTAGCCTGAGTGCTGCCTTATGAATCAAGGTCAGCTGGCATAAGCTGTGCAAATGTTCCAAGCCTCTGGAGCTCAGGAAGGAATTTAGAAAGCTTTGAACTGCTCTTGGTCTTCAGAAGGACATCTGCAGCTAATGGTCTGTACCAGCACGCCAAGAGCTGTAAGGTTACGTCGCTACTGTCTTGAGGCTTCTCAGTCCCAGGAGGCTTCCAGGGGCCCTTAATGCAAGTTTAGAGAAAAGCAAGTAGTGAAAAAATGCAGTCTCAGACCAACAGCTGCTAATCCAGAGCTGGTTAGGTCAGGTTTAACGTGTCCTTCTGGGGTTCTAGTGTTTAAATGCCTGATCAAGTCCAGCACGCAGCATTGTAAGGACCTCAGTGAGAAGTTAAGCAGAGACTCCAGAGTCTTCTATGACTAAAGGTTCGTTTTGTATCTGAACAGACCAACACCTGTTTATTCCATATGCAAAGCAGCACAGTGGTTGGCCAGATTGTTTTAGTTCCAGCCCTAATAAGCAGGAGAAAAAGCTTTGCTGAGAGTTCAGGACTGAACCAGGTTTTCAGGAACAGCTTTTTCATCTGGCTCCCTTCTCTCATTAGCTGATGGTGCCAGGAAGTTCTCTGCTAATGAATGGCTGCAAAGTTCTGCGAGGCCTTCAGATGAAAACGCTCCCAGCAGCGGAGCGCAGGGTAGTGTCACCTCTCAAAGCGTGCTGCACGATACGAGCCAAGGCAGAAAGGCTTTGCTCTGCTGGATTCAGTCAGATCTGGAGCTGTGATCATATCCTGGGGGTAGGGGAAGGTTCTATTTTCCAGTCCTGGAAGTTATGGGTCTAGCACCTGATGAAGTTACACCAAGCTCCTGGACACAGATGTGTCTACATGTGAGGCAAACACCACCTTCACCCTCCATCACAGTATCAGGACAGGAGGAGGAGCCTCTGATCAGACATAACACACCCTCCATGTCCCCATTTGCAGTGTGACTCTTCTGCTGAAGCTGTCACTGGAGCTGGTCCATATCCCATTGCCTGCCTCCATCCATGAGTGGGCAGTGCTCAGCTGCTCTTCTGTTCCTCAGGCAAGACTTACCTGCAAACTTTCCTCCCTCTGCAGCTCAGAAGTGAATCAAAAGGTATGAGAGCTAAGCTCCAGGCCTTTTGCTTCGCCGTGGAGGTGGTGGAGACCATGCTCAGCTGTGGGTCAGGCAGTGGAGATGCTTTTGTGTCTGGCCTCAGCAGGTCTCTTGAGCGTGCTGGAAGATGATTGTTGCATGGAAGAAAGTTTTCTGCATAGCAGCCTCGTCGAGGCTGTGACTGCTGCATTTCTTTCCCGTGGGGTAGCTCTGGTGAGGTGTCATAGCATGGTGGGACGTGATGGATGCTGAGGAGGGAGATGTGCTGTGACAGAGATGACTTCTCAATCCCCCAAATTCCAAGTGGTGCTTTATTAACTTGCAAGAGCATTAAAAATGCAGAGAGGCTCTGGGCTGAGCATCAAGGGCCCTGACAGAAATACAAATTGGACAACTAATAGGTTATGTGAGTGGCAAGTTTGGGTGATGAGCTGACAGAGTGACACAGCAGTTGGAGCAAACAGATTACTTGGTGGTTCCTGAAAGGTTCTGTTGTCAGTATCTCTGTCAGCATGGCAGATCATCACTGCTGAAGGGGAAATGACAAGGGGCTTCACCACCTCAGATGTTGGTGACAGGCTGTCCTGCGTGCTCCTCCCACTGCTCCCGTGAATTGCAGAGCTCCTTGGTGAGGTTTCCAAGCAGCTGCTCCTGGGTCAGAACTGTAGCAAGTGCCCCTGGTGTGGGGAGGGGGCTTCTGCTGGGTCCTATGCTGGTGCTCACCAGCCAGGAGCAGTCAGGCAGGAGCTCAAGTGCTGGGCTGGGTGCGGGGAGGGAGGGCAGCAGGCCTCCATACATGGGCTTTCTCTGCCAGGACCCCACCACAGGAGGGACTGAGCAGAGCATGCAGAGCCTTGCCTCTGTCTCAAGGAGCTCACAGTCACCATTCACCTCAATCCTAGCTCATGAGACTCAGCATGTCCAGGCAAGTGGGTTTTGACTGTGACCCTGCATCCTAAAGGGAACAGAAGATGGGGACATAGGAGCAGGAGGCAGAGAGGGGTTTGTGCTGGTGTTGGCAGAACAGAGGGAATCAAAGGAGGCTGTTTGGTTGGAAACAAGAATGGTTTGTGAAAAACAAGGTACTGGAAGCCAGGATTTGGAGCATGGCCAGAATCCTGCAAAAAGAGGTAGATGCAATGCCTAGGTTTTCTGGTTCTTTGTGGCTGGATTTGGTTGGCAATCATAAGAGAGAACAGTAACAGCCTACCCACCCTTCAGAAACAGTGCAGCTAGGGAATGGAATCATTTCCTGTGGGCAAGAAGCAGTTACAAAATAGTGGTCTTCTGAGATGCTACTGGGAGCCTCCCCACGTCCCTGGGCTGTGCTTGGGTCTCTCTGGGACATGAAGCATCCAGGGGGCTTGGCTCCATGCCTCCACTGCACAGCAAGACCCAGAATTAGATTGTTTGCTTTGAGTCATCAAAGTTTTAAATGGTTGTCTACCATCTCTTGGAAAATGCTCATTTCCTGCTCCCCTGCCCTGTTCCTCTCACTGCAAACTGATTTTTCTCTTGGGAGGGACCAGTACCATGCTAGTGCAGGGTGATCTCTAGGTGTGACCCTCTCTGGTGGTGTTTGCCTTGGAGTCTTGAGGAACCTCGGGCTTTGCTACACTTCCCCAAGTGCAGAGGAGGAGAAACCAGCTTGGTAGGCTTGTGGAAGAGTTCCGTCTGGAGGCTGGCATCCATGGCAATGGCAGAGCTGCCCCATGGCTGATGGGCTGTATCCTGAGACTTGCCCTTGGCTTATTTCTGGCTTGCCGCTGAGTACTCGGGGACAGCCAGCAGGGCTCAGAGAGCCAGGTCCTCCCAGTATTAGAAGAAAGAACCTTCAAGCCACCTTTATTTTTCCTAGACAGAGCAGGGACCTGACTTTCCTGAATGCTGTGAACAGGACAATCTCTCTTCAGACCACCACCTGAAGGGAAGCAGGGTGTGCAGGGTGTGTGTGAAAGCGTGGTTGAGAGCACCAAGTGTAGCCTGGGTGTGAGAGCTTGGAGCACTTTCCAGACTCCCAGATTTTTGTCAAATGGTCACTGGAGGGTTAATGTAATTTTGCTTTTAATTACATTGCTGGAGGGCACACTTACTCAAGGGAAAAGACATAATTACCCAGACATTTTATTAAGATATTCTTTAATTTTATTGATGTGTCACAAGCAGAGGCACAGGAATGTTCCAATCAATACATACTTACATCAATGTTTAATCTGCTTTCAGCATTTTTGCCTCTTCTGTTTCTGCAGTTACCAGTTGATAAATGAACTTCCTGGGAATATGTGGGAAATTAATGAATTTCCAGCAAAAACACACCCTGTTGTTTGTTTCAGCAGGGAACAGGAATATCAACAGGCTCTCACCTTCTTTCAACAGAGTTTTTGACCCCTCTTCCTTGCAGGTCACCATTACTAGGTCGTGCCTGCTCCATTTTCTTTGTCATCGTTTTCAGAGCAGGGTTTTAGACCTGACAGGCAGATTAGCTCTGGGCAGCATCAGCCCTGGCCCAGCCCAGCACTGAGAGCCCTGCCCCGAGGCTGCCTGCAGCAGGATTTGTCCTTTGGCGCAGGTGGAGGCACTGAGCATCTGTTCTGCTTGGGCTGGGCTGCCTGGCTGGTGGCCCTCCCCAGCAGAACAGCGCAGTGAACGCAGTTTTGGGGGTTTTGTGGAGCACCTGGGACTGCTTTGCTGGTAGCACAGAGGCATTTATGGGATGTGAGCATACAACTCCACTCCACACTCGTTTCAGGAGGCAAAATCTGCTTGGATCTTACAGGAAAAAAAGCCAGACCAGCCCAGGGAAGTGTTGCACAGGACCTGGCTGCTTAGCATCCTGTGGTGGTGTCTCCACAGTGAGAGTGACAGGAACATGAAGCCATGCAGCCTGGCAGAGACAGAGAAGCAGGATGGGGTTCAGAAAGAATGTGGAGCTCCTGGACAGCTCCTGGACCAGGGTCTGAATCCTGTTTGCTGTGGTCTTGGTGCTGAAGCTGATGCAGCACAAGGTTACTTTCAGATACAGACAGTTTCAAGCTGATGATGAATTACAGAGCAGTGAAATAAAAGCTTGTTTTCACCCTGTGCTTGCAGCTGGGAGAAGAGTGCAAATAATCTGAGTGGTCAGAGTTCTGTGTTCAGAAGGAAATGGCTATATTCAGCCTGTGTAATTTCTGATCCTCTTTTCCAGCTTGGTTTGGCTTTTTGCTGCCTGGGAAGCCTGCCTTGCCTTGCCTTCTCCAGTCCTCAGGTCCAGGCTACCGCCAGCCAGCCCAAAGAAAGGGCTTGCTGTCTGCTGGGTCTGTTGGCCTTTCCTTGCAAAAGCAATCACCTTTCCATCTCTCCAGTCTCCTGGGTCCTCACTCAGTTCTCCTGGGACTGTGCTAGCACATGGTGCCTCTCACAACTGGACCCTTGGGCAGGTCTCTGCTTGCTGCCATTTGCATCCAGTTGCCCTGTGGCTGAGAAATCCCTGGTGGAATCTCTGATCTGGCCAGCTGCTGAATTACCCTGACTCCAAACCATTTGTCACCAGTGGAAGGATTGATGTTGGGAAGCACTTTCTGAGGTGCCTTTTTATCTTCCCACGTGCACGGTGCTGCGGCACAATTCCTCCCTTGTCTTCATCCATCAGCTGCCCCAAGTACATTTATTATCTGCTGGCTCAGCTGCCCCTGGGACACAGGTGACCCTGGCACTGCCAGGCTTGGTTTCAGCTGCCCTGTGCATAGGTGGTGGGCACTGCTGGGCCTGATTCTCATCAGTGCTGCCTTGGGCTTGGTTTCAGCTGCCCTGTGCATAGGTGGTGGGCACTGCTGGGCCTGATTCTCATCAGTGCTGCCTTGGGCTTGGTTTCAGCTGCCCTGTGCATAGGTGGTGGGCACTGCTGGGCCTGATTCTCATCAGTGCTGCCTTGGGCTTGGTTTCAGCTGCCCTGTGCATAGGTGGCGGGCACTGCTGGGCCTGATTCTCATCAGTGCTGCCTTGGGCTTGGTTTCAGCTGCCCTGTGCATAGGTGGTGGGCACTGCTGGGCCTGATTCTCATCAGTGCTGCCTTGGGCTTGGTTTCAGCTGCCCTGTGCATAGGTGGTGGGCACTGCTGGGCCTGATTCTCATCAGTGCTGCCTTGGGCTTGGTTTCAGCTGCCCTGTGCATAGGTGGTGGGCACTGCTGGGCCTGATTCTCATCAGTGCTGCCTCATATGGTCACTTTGGCAGGAATCCCTGGCTGTGGCCCTTCCCTGCTGAATTGAGCCATCTTTTTTTCCCCTTTTCTTTCTGCTTTTTTTCCTTCCCCTGGCAGTAGCTGCCATCTGTACCAGAAGGTTAATTTGTTCTTCTTCTCCATAAGTGCATTTATCACATGGAAGTGGCTGTTGTGGAAAATATTGATCCAACACAGGCTGTTCCCTGGCTGGACTGAAACCCTGCCTAGTTACTCAGTTGCCTGGCATTTTGTGTGCCTGTGTGTCTGTCCGTGGGTGCTTGCCTGTGTGTCTGTGTGCACCTGTGGGGCAAGAGGGCAGCAGCTACTGCAAGCTCTGCTTTGACTCCAGCATTCCCAACAGGTGTTTTTCTGGAGCTGGATGGATGGCTGATGCCTTTGCGTGGAACAGGCTTTCTTCTTCATTCTGCCAAAGCTCCTGGGCTGGTGGCTGTGCCTGCAAAGCCCCAAGCAGGCCAGGAGGAGGGCTGGAGGGCTGGATGTGCTTAGAGGAAGCAGTGTCCAGCCTTTGGGGACAGAGAGCTGGGGTGTCTGTACCTCAGCACACCACCCTGCTGCATTCAGAGCCAGGCATTTCCAAAGGCACTGGGACCTGTGGCCATCGGGAGTGCTCTGGCTTAGCTCTGCTTCAGACCTGAAACCCAGCCCTTTGTTTCTGTCTAGTGCCTGTGGCAGCCTTGGGCCATCATTCTCTCCCAGCTCCCTCTTGCTTCCCAGCACCTCCACCGCAGCCAATTGCTGCAGTCTGTGCACACTTGTCTCTCTATTAAAGAAAAACACAATAATAACAGCTCCTTGTGGCAGCTGCACAAATATCTGCTGTTTTGACAGCACCCTATTTCAGCACAGTGCTCTGGAAGGCTTGTGTGAACATTTCTTGCAGGCAGCTTCATGGTGGGAGAGCTGTGGCACAATGAAAACATCTGACTCACCCACTTAAAAATCAGTGGTTTTGGCACTGGGACCTGCTTCTGGTCCTCACTACCTGCCAGGGGCTGCTCTCACCAGGGCGCTTCTCAGGCGTTTTTGACCATGGAAATAACAGCTGGAGGCCCTGGCCCTTTGGCACCTTCAACAGTGTGCTTGCCATGGCATGCCTGTGCAGGGGGCTGCATCCAGGCTGGGATGGAACTTGGCTCCTGATCTCCATCATGTCACAAGGAGTTGAGGGCACTTAGATATGGGCTGGGGTCATGGCAGAAATACGAAGGGGCATCCAGGAGCGGTGAGCTTCCCGCAGGGCTCTCTGTGTCTTGGTGTGTGGAGCAGCAGAGCAGGCACTAGGAGAGGCAGGAGCATGTTTTCTTAGGAAGGCTCAGCCCTGTGCAGAGCTCTGGCCTGGCAAAACATGGACAAGCAAGAGACCACTCCAGCTCTGTGGGTCACAGATAAGGGAGAGCATGTGCTGCAGAGCAGATGTTGCTGGGGCAGAAAAGGGAGTGTGAGGAGAGCAATTCCCATCATGTGCCCAGGACATTGCAAGCTGGTGCAAGGTGTTAACCTCTCCCTGGGGCAGGGGAGCCCTTCTGGCAGCCATCTGCCCCCTGAAAACAAACAGAATTCCTGGGAGTCCTCAGTTAACAAGTGAAAAAGAGCAGCACTGCTAGGAAGAGAAAGCTGCTTGGCTTCAGATGTAGCCTGTTAGCAAGTGTGAAGAATAAATAACAAACTGAAGTGCAGCACCCCTGCATGTGTGTGCAGGCAGTGGGCCGGTGCCAGAGCCACTGTCTTCTCCTCCAGCATCACAGTGCTGCTGCCTAGTTTTTTGTTGTTTGGTTTTGATCCCCGCCCCCCCCCCGCCCCCCCCCCTTGCAGTATTTTTTGAACTCCCTGGGTGGTTCACCCATGTGTGGAAGCAAATGGCAGCCCTGGAGAGCTGAGGTCACGGCCGCCGCCGCTGTGTGCCTGCGGTGCCAGCTGGGAGCAGGCACCAGTGCCCGCAGGCAGCTCCAGCCTGCTCTTTTTCTGCACAATCTGGCACGCTGGCCAGGGCAGATTCACAAGAAGAGCTGTGCTCTGCCAGTATATTAAAATTTAATTAGGCAGTAAATGCTTCATGCTTCCAAGCCCTGAGGCTGAAGAAAGCCAGAATGTCTTTTGGTTTCTTAATGGGACACCAGTCCCCTCCAACAGGCAGTAAATGGTTTTAGTGACATTGGGCAAGAGCCTGCCTTCTGTTTTACAGCTGTGTGATTGCTGACACGCCCAGTTCATCTCTGCAGTGCCTCTCAATGCTCCGGGGTGTGCTGGCAGAACTGGCTGGGAGGTGGAGGAAAGGCTGCCAAGCCTAACCCTTCTCCACAGGTCAGTGAGAGACGCTGAGCCTTCCGTGGGTGATGAGGAGCTCAATGCAGCGCCAGCTGCTGGGAGTTTTATCCCAGGTCCCCTTTCTGAGGGTCTGTGAAGGAGATGCTGTGGGTCCAGAGGCGGGAGCACAGCAACAAAACCCTTCTCCAGGCTGTGACACTCCTTCTTCTAGCCCAAGGGCTCCTTCCCCTGAGCTCTGGCTGGGCCAGCCCTGGCTATTAACATTTGCCATTTCTGTGACCTTTTGTTTTTTTCTGCACTCCTTGTGCTGTGGCAGGAGCTCATGGCTTCAGCAGGCACAGATCTTCTGTCCTGGCTGCTCTGTGCTCTACACACACTCAGTTAAACACAGCCCCTTGCTCAGAGCCTCAAATAAGTTGTAAAGCAAATACCAGGAGCCAGTGCTGCAGAGATCTTGGGGCTGCCCCTGCTGCAGCTGGGACAGAAATCTGCTGCTGCTGGTGATCCCTGGTGAGCTTCCTTGCCCGGAGAGGGGTTTCTAAATTCTGAGTATTGATTCTGGAAATGCTGTTCCTCCTGGTAATCTAAAGAAAGAAGAGATCCTTCAGCACTGAGAAAGCTCCCAGGTATTTAAAACCCTTTCAGCTTAAGGTAGTAAAAAAATGAAGACATTTTTTACACATCTCAGTGGCCCCTTGAGGGAGGACAAGGGAGGATCGTGGAAGACCTTTGCAGAGGAAGCTAGAAGAGATCTATACTGCAGGGTGCTCATTAAAACGTGGTCCCAGTATTAAAGGGCTGATCTTAACCACTCTGTGGCAACCTGCTGCTTCAAACAGCATCTCCAGCTGCCCAGCAGGTGTCTTTGCTTCTGGCTTGGCTTCTGCCCAGTGCCATACTGGTGGTGCTCCTTCTTGCTGGAGCAGCACATCACTTGCAGCCTGAGATGAAAGGCAGGGAAAGCTGTGGAAACAGAGGTTGAGTGAAAGGTTAATTGGGAGTAGAGGGGGAGCTGCTGCCGCAGGCTGCATGGGTGTGCAGGGGATGTGCCTGCTGCTGCTGCAGGCTGTCTGCTGAGGTCTGTTTGTCTGTCCCCACTGCTCTCCTCCAAGACCTTTCACAGGTGTGAGACTTGAGCTTCTCTGGCACAGGCTGACCCCTCTGGGCCCTGGCTGCCCCTGGGGCAGTGGCGTTCTGGCCCAAACAGTGTCCCTTGGCTCTTGTGCAGCTGTGCCAGCGGCCTGGAAATGCCAGGGCCATCAAGTGCCATGCAGGTCCCTTCCCTCTAAGGTCACAGCAATACTCTCACAAACTTTAGGAGACTGAAAAGAAAAAGCAAAGCTACCCTGAGCCCAGCCTTGAGTCCTGCACCCAGGTGATGAATCAAAATTCTTGTTTCCTTCTATCTTCATCCTGTCAGAGAGGAAAGGAGTTTGGTGCAGCCATTGGTGCATTCCCTTCACCATGTGTTATCCACCACCTCACAATGTCCTGGCAACCACCACTCTGGACTTGGGGATGGTCACTGAGATACTTCTGATGCTGGTGGGACTGTGCAGGTGTTGCACCTGCATGGACTGGCCTAGGTGGGGAATCAGGAAGAGGTGGGGGTGACACATGCCAGACTGGTAGCTGGGAAACTGGCACTGCTTCTCCTTTCATTGTAATGCAGAAAATATCTTGACCTTGGGGTTGCTGGTGAGCATGGGGAGATCTGCCAGCGAGGGGCAAGTGTTGCTGCTTGTTCTGAGCACAGGCAGGGCCAGTTCAGTGTCCCTGGGCAATGGCATCTGCTCATGAACCTTCATTCATCTTTGAATTTGGGGCCCACGAGGAGCATCTGGAAGGGCCTGTGATTGCTCTGCTTGGCTCTGACTAATCCTGGGCTCTGGAGGCTGTGCAGGTTGCTGCCGAGATCTCATTCCTTGCATCTGTTCCCGAGACTTCAAAAAGAGCCTCCCCCAGCTTTCACTATCAACATTTGAGACTCTTGTCACTTTATGAAATGGCTTCATTATTTTAAACTGAGGTTTTTGAGAGAAGCTGTTGTTATTTATAGATTCTATCTCCTATCAAAGCACTTATCACTGTCACATCCCAGAGCCTCCCAGCAGGTGCTGTGCTGATGGCCACTTTGGAGAGGTGGCAGACAGGGTGGTGGTTGCTCTGCGTCCCTTGCTGCTGGGCTGCAGCTCCTGGCAGGGTGGGTTAGTAACACCTTGGCCTTCGGGGCTGCTTGCTGGGAGAAGGGATGCAGCCAGCAGTGCCCCAGTCAGGGGTTCCCTGGGAGGCATCATTGCCCCATCAGTGCTGGTTGTTTGGGACCACAGCTGCGATGTGGTCTGGGACAGCTGTGTGGCATGGTGCAGTGCAGACAGCCTGTGGTTGTGCTGGGTGGGTTGCTGTGGGCATAGTGCCTGCTGTGCTGGTAATGCTGGTGGACACCCACGTGTCTGTGATGGGTGCCTAGAGCTGGGTCTGATGGCCAGCAGGATTCCAGCGACTCCTTGGGTGTAGCCTGAGACTGAGCTGGAGCCTGAAAGGGTGCAGACTGCAGGCTGCTGTGCTCAAGCAGCTGTTTCATCCAGGGACAATCAATTCTCCTCATGAAACAGGCTGTTAGTCGCTCATGGCTCCGGTGGGTGCTCCCAAATCAACTGCCACCAGAGTGACCTGGGGACTTAGCTGCTGCAGAGCCTCTCTGGAGCAGGAGCTCTTGCCTGTGTCTCATGGCCAAGATTCCTCAGGCAACTCTTTTCTGACCATCTCAGCCCCATGCAAAGTGTTAACCTGTAACAAGCAGCAATAAACATCCACTGGCTATTATTTTCCATTTGCATGGTCAGCTAGTAGAGACAGCAGCTTGGAGCAGGGTCTGCTATGCCTATATTGATTTGCTTTATAGATTCGAGTGATTCAAGCAGTTATAAGGTTAATTTCAGATGATTAACTTCAGTACATTGTAATATTTGATTTAGATTGGCTTTCAAACACTTTCCACTTATTGATTTTCAATATTGTACTTTTAGCACTGCAGCCAAATGTCATTTAAATAAAAGGTTGACAGAGTAGAAAATATCCACAGCAGCCCAGAAAATTCCTCTGCATGCCAGCCTGGACCAGCCCTGGCAGCCAGAGACCCCAGGGTATAGCAGCACCCTCACCTCCAGATCTGCAAAGGTCTTCCACCAGCCTCCCTTGTCCTTCCCCAAGGGGCCACTGTCTTTGCTGAGCTTCTCTGGCCCTGGCTGAGGGGAGGTGTGTGGCTGTGACTGTGGCTGTGGCTGTGCAGGGGCCCCACTGGATGGGACGTCCCTCCACCACACTGCTGAGCCTCAACCATCTATTCCCAGCTCCACCCCCCGCCTGCATCCCCTCCCTCCCGAGCTGTGGGGGCCGTGGCAGCACGGTGCTCGGCAGGGTTGTTGCTGTTTTGTTTGCGACGCTAAAACTCCTTCTCGATAAAAATCAAACCATGAAATTGTTGGATATGAGGAGAAGTTTGACCTGCCAATTTCTCCTCCTGGCTCCAGATAATCCTCCTGTCCCGGAGGGAGGTGCTGGAGTCTTCTGCTGTAAGCTGAATAACAAGATTTTATTTGCATCAGCTGGAAGTGGCTGGGGATTTGGAGACTGCAGGAAAATTGCTCTTATGCGATTTCATAGGGAGCTTCCCCCTAAAATATGCAAATGAGGCATTAACATCTTTTCTTGTCAAGAGATCCTTACTTCCTTGCCAACCTCTCAGCCCAAGAGGAGTTAATGTTTCTGATAAAGGTGCCAGGGGTGTGAAATACGAACATCGGGACCTGCTCCCAGCACCACTCTCTGGCAAGTATCTGCTGATTATAGGGGCTGTGGGGCTCTGTGGGCTGGCCCCTTCTCCCCCAGAGTGGGGACTCTGCCTTGCCTGGGGGCTGCAGCCTCTGGGAAATGCTCATTTTTTTTGCTGATAACCTCCTGATCTTATGATCCTGCAGCTTTCCAGCAGTGATGCCCATTAATGCCATGAGGATCTAGGTCCTACCAGCCTGCAATCTCACCACCAAGATCTAACACTCCCACAACAGGTTGTCCCCATTGCTGTGACTGCATTCCCCATTCCTGGCATTTAGAGGTCTTCCAGCCACTCTGGTTAAGCAAAGAGACTTTCTGATGGGGAACCTCATCCTTGTGTGTTGGGGAAATCTTCATTGTCCCACTCACTAACTTGTGCTCCCGCTCCAACCTGTGATCATGGGTAAGGGGGTTGAGAAAGACATTTACTTCCTGCTATCTTGGATGATGCTTCTCATTCTGGAATCACCTAAAAGAAAAGCTCTGGGATTCTTCACTGCTGAGTGTAATGAGGTGCCCTTTATATCCCTTGAGACCAGACTGGAAAAATAATAGCAAACTGCCATCAAAGCTATTGGGGGCAAGCATTGTAGGTTTTATATTGGATTGTTCTGAGCTAAAATGCACAAAGGAGGGGGGGGAATATCACCCAAAAATACGCTGCTTCTTGCCTATTTTACATTTCAGTATGGATAATATGTGCACATCTCAGAGCAGCTTATAGTAATGTTTCTGAACACTGATGAGTCCAAACCCACTAAGAGCTGTACAGAGGGTGTGGGAGTGACAGTGGTGCTGGGACCTGGAGCACAGGCAGAGAGCTGTTTGCTTTCTTCATGGCTGGTGTCTCCTCCTATCTCTCACACTTTTATTTTCAGGGGCTATTTTCTTCTCCACGTTTTGGTGATGTGCTGAATACAGATGAGAGACGATGTACACAGAGCGACGAGACTGGCACGTGCTCGCTTGTGGCGTGGGCAATAAACAGCCCCCTGATCAGGCTAGCCTGGCACAGTCTGAAAGGGATGCAAGACCCTGGCTGGTGACAGTCCCATGGTTGGCAGGAGGCCTGGGTCTGCTTGTCAGTGCCCGGTGAGTGAGGAGCACCAGCCAGCTCTGCAGGTGTCACAGCATGAGCTGTCCTAGGGCCGCCTGTGTGTGGCACAGTGGACCATGGCTGCTCTTGCTCTACCCGGGGCTGGGGCTGCCCTCACTCTGGCAGCTTCTGGAACCCCTCTGGTCTGGAGCCTGGAGCTGGACAGTTTATGATCTGTGCCTGCTTGTCCCAAGGCAAAGTGCTGCTTCTTTCCATGAGCTTCAGGGATTCTTCTTGGAGTGCCTGGCTGGCCACGGAGGTTCAGGCAGAGCTGGTCAGCCACTTCTTTGTCACATGGATTGTCTGATTAATTTTACCATTTTGAATGATTTATTGGTAAGTGATCTGCAGTTACAAATATTTGTATTGCCTCCTGACCAGCAATTATTTGCCCTTCCCTCTGATAATCTGCCAGCCCCCTGTGGCAGCTGCTGTTAATAGCCTTAACTTTGGAGCAATACTCCGGAATGGTGAAGAGCTCTTTGCAGTTCCCTCAGCAGCCTGCAGAGCATCGGTGTTATCTTCAGCTCTCCTCCAGAACTCTTCCACGTACACTTTTATCAAAAAGGAGACTGCACAGGCCCCACGGAGGTCAAAGCTATTACAAATCTTTTCCACAAGCAGTGCTGCAGGTCTCCAAACACTTGGCAGCTCTCCAGGGAAACTCTGAACTTGCATTTTTCATAGCTGATCCAGTTTTGTCCAGCATCCACCCCAAAGCAGGGTGGAAAAGAACTTCCCAAAGCACCCAGGTTTGGTGACATGGCTGTTATATTGTCCCTGTTGAACCTAGAGAGATAAATACATCTGGCCAAATAATTCATGGGACTGGACAAGCAGAGGGCATGCTAGGTGCAAGACATTTTAAAGCACAGAGGAATATTTGTTCAGCATCTTTTCAGGAGTCTGCTGAACCTGTATCAATGCAGAGAGCCACGGGGCTCAGGCAGACCTTGCAGTGCCGCTCTGAGACTCCAGGTTTGCAGCAGGATTTTGTGGCTCTCTCTTTACCTGTTTTCCCCTCACTTTGTGAGATGCCTCAGAAGGTCCCTTCGGGCGCTTCTGGATTCAAATGATGTAAATAGTGGTGTCATCTGTATGCTGTGCTGAATTCTCATTCCACCTGCTGTCTCACTTGTCGGCATGGGTGTTAAATGAAAGCGGTTCCTGCACAAGCCAGAATGGCACCCTGCTAATAGCCTTTGTCCTGCAAACATCTATGATTTATGTCTGCCTCTGCTCCTGCCTCCTCGGTCCCAGCTGGGTGTGGGTCTGTAGGGATGCTGCAGAACTCGGCTGCATGTGACCAATAATGTCACCCTCATGCCTGCAACGGTTCTGAGGGATGATGTGAGAATGACATTGCCTGCAGCCTCTCTGTCTGAGCCAATTAAACAGAGAAATTAAACAATGTCTGACTCAATTAAAAAGAGAAATTAAACAATGTGACAAACAGGAGACAACGGAGACGAAGCTCACTGCTGAAGTACCTCTAAGGAAGGACACCAAGTACGTGTACAGCAGCCAGTGTCTGGCCACGGTGCTGCGGTGCCTTCCCCGGGTCTGTGCCATTGTTGCACCAGGGAGTGGGAATCATCTCTGGGTGGGGTTAGCAGCTGTACCTGCTCTGAACCCATTCCTCAGGAGATCTCCTTGGTCTGGCCTCTTGGTGCCTTCTCTCCTATGCTGTCAGTGGAGTCCAGCAAAGCCCTTTATGGGGCAGATTCTTCTGGCTTTGTGGGCTGGGTGCTTGGTGAGGAGTGCAGGGAGTGTGAGGTGCTCACAGGACTGACTCTGGCAGGGCCATTGTCCCTCAGCCTGACACTGGTGTATGGTCATACCATCCTCAGAGCCTCTGTTCGTAGCCACAAACATAGCATCCAGCTTAATGTATGCCAGGAATGAATAAGCAGTTCCTCCAGTGAGCTCCTCTGTTTGGGTTCAGCTGCAGCACTTCTCTCCCAGAGACAACAATCTACCACTGGAAACTTAAAAACCCCACAGCACTCCCCACTTCTCCACTCAGGGAGAAGCTATCTAGAGAGAAGGACAAGCCCCTCCTGGAGCCTTCCAAGGAGCAGCTGGAATGTAATTTCCCAAAAACTTCAGGGAAAATGATAAATCAGCACCTTAAGTTCAGCTGTGCTTGGCTAAGTCAGTTTACAGCAGCTTGTGATGGTGTCTGGTAATGCAGGTGTGGAAGCTGCTGCATTTCAAAGACCCCAACATCTTCTCCACCTTGGGAAATGGTTACTGGAGAACAGACAGCACCAGAGCCACTGACAGGTTTGCCCACATGCTGGGCACAAGCTGGACACAAGCTCTAGGAAATCTCTATTAGTCTGTGTGGCAGGTGGCAGGATGCCTCTGCAGGCAGGAGCACCATACACTGCCTCCACGGGACCAAGCAGGTGATGGGCAGGAGGTAGCCACCAGCAGTGACCAGGCAGCGTGGCTCTTGCTCCAAGTTCTGCTGGGACTCTCTGCCCCCCCCTTCAGCAGGTCCTTTGGGTCTGCAAAACCAGACAGGCAACTGGAACTCATCTGGCTCCTTTCAGCCCAAGGTGTGGCTGTTGTCAAGACTGTAACAGGCACAGAGCAGGGTTCAGCACCCTTGGAGAGGAGAAATTGATGACCAGACCATCACAACTCCTCTCTGTGTTCTGCAAACCTCAGGCTTCCCAGTCTATTGAGTGACTTCTCTCCTAGTGGAAGCAGCTGAGCCCAGCCATGTCTTTGCTGTATCTAATTGGTGCTTTCAACTGTAAGTAAAGTGATCTACTAATCATTCTGATCTCTGCTCAGCTCTCTGATCTAGCTGTTGTTCTCAGGTGCGTACAGTGACAGCACAATTAATTAATGGCAAGTTTATAACTGTGCAGCTGCAGCATGCTCTACTTCACATTTGGAGTTTTACTAGGTGAGTTGCCAGGGTCTGTCATTAATTCTGGCAAACAAGAGTGATCCAAAATACCACTCCTTGACCTTTTCAATTTCCCCAAGTCCACAAGCAGACTGAGCACCAGGGATGAACTCCGGCTCCTGTGAGGGCTCCTGATGGCAGTGGGGCTGCAGCACTTGCCACCTAGACCTGGCTGGGGGCAAGGGGCTGAGCTGTGGATCAGCATTTCCTGGAGCTGTTTGATTATTTATGGGCAAGTGCTGTGAGAAGCACATCATCCAGCTCGCTGAGAAAGAGGAGAGCGCGGGAGAGCACCTCAGGGAATAACCCAAAGACCTCTGCTAGCATTAACTATTCTGTATCCTTCGGTTTGAAAGGGAATTAATTAAACCTCCTGCTGCTGGGTTTTGATCAGTCCCTGCTGCAGGACAAGATGAGACCTAGCAGAGGAGCAGGAGATCCTCCATTGTGCACACTTCTCAAGTGGCTGGCAGGAAAGTAAAGCAGATGCATCACAAATGTGATTTGTTTCTGCTGCTCCTTTTGCTGATCTGTTTTCCACAGCAGAGAGGTGACACTGCACTTTAAACTCAGCACCAGAGTGGCTGGCAAGTTCTTGTGTTGTGGGCAGAGATCTGCATGGCCCTCGTGGATGGGTTAGGTCATGCCGTGGGGGAAGGGCAGGAGAACCTGGTAGGTGAGGGCCCTGCCCAGAGCCAGCTGCAGCCCTTGGGGCTGTCGGAGCCAGCTCTGCCCTTCTTTCCTCTCTGCCGTGCTCCGTGAGCTGTCAAATCTGCTTGCCAGGAGAGCCAGTGGACAAAAGAGCCTCGTCTGTATGTTATGTCTCCCTTAGAACAAGGCAAATATTTCAGTATCTGTTGAAGAGTATTTGCATTTTTATGGATAAATTCAAGAAAAAAGGCACCACACAATCCCAATTTGCATCCCTTATTTCCATAGAAACTACAGGAGCCCTGATTGCTTTCATGTGCTTTTGATGAAAATTGAGTGGGGTATCTTTATCCTGCCATAAGGTGGGAAGAAAAATTGGCATTCACAATAATATCTAATAGTTCAAAGGATACTTTTGCAAAACAACTTGCTGTGATTTATTAAATAAGTTGGTGTTTTTTTTTTTTTTTCAAATAACTGGGGAGAGAAAAAAAAACCAAACCACCAACCCAAAAACTTTCCAGCCAACTTGTTGCAGGCCTCTGCTGAACCGCTGTGGATGAACATCTGTGTGTGTGTGGAAAGGGGATGGGTCCCTGCACATGAGTGCTGCATGTGAGCTGATCCCTTCGGCTCCCAGAACTCAGGCACTAGCAGGGAGCAAGGAGAGTTTGAGTTGCCTGATCTGGACAAATGCCATGCTGATGCCTGAGTGCCTCACAGTGCTGCAACAGCCCCTGCACATCCCAGGCTTCATTAATTCACAGAATCAAGGTTGGAAAAGACCTTTGAGATCATCAAGTCCAACCTTTCACCCAACACGACCTAATCAACTAAACCATGGCACCAAGTGCCTCATCCAGATCTTCCCCTACTCAAATTTGGATCTGCTGCCCAGGTACTAGGACCAGAGGACCACTCATGGCAGAGCAGTGCAGCTCTCCTGCTGGAAGAACTCTTCTCTTTACTGTTCTTTGTAACTCCTGCACTTGTGCCTGGAGAACAAAGGGTCTCCATCTCATACTCAGATTGTCTCCGTGCTCACACATGAGAGACCACACGGTTCATTGTGGCAGGGACTGTTCCTGCTTAGCTGTAGGAGAGTTCAGCTCTGCCAGCTAAACCCATTGGCTCCTCTTCAGCCCAGCAGTGTCCTGGCTTCACACAGCCTGCTTTCAGAAGCAAGCCCCCTCCCCCACACACAGATGGGTGGGAAAACAATCCCAAAAAAACCCTCCAAGCTGAGATCAAGAGTTTGCCGAGATGGTAATGCTATACAATTACCTCAGCAGAAGGGGGGCTGGGGGGTTTTGTTTATTGAGCTGAATGCTGGCCTATCAAAATCATGTTTGGCTTTGTCAGTAAATTATCTAACATCCAAGAGGAGTGGAGCATCCTGAAAGTAGCCACATTAAGCATCCAGCAATCACTGAAACTCAATACTTCCTATTTGGATATTATTTTAACCTCCATTCTTTTTCAACAACACAGGTTTCACAATCTGCCCCTTTGCCACCCCGCCACCCCATTTTCCCCTTTTGCCCTCAAACCCAGGGCACCTGGGCTCTGTTGGAGTCTCCTCCCACCCCAGGAGTGGCCACTTGGCCCGCCCCACCCACTCCCCTATTTAATCCCCACCAGGAGAGGCAGCAAGCCCCAAGGTGAGCCCCTCGGGGCTGGAGGATCCTCCTCTCATCTCAGGTGAGTGCCCACGGTGCACACTGGGTGATGGTGGTGGTGATGACAAAGGCCGGGGGGCCTGGTGGCCCCCGGTTGTTAGGACCAAAACTGATGACTCCCCCAATCCCATCCACGGGTGCTGGCTGGGGCTGAGCTCCTCTGGGTGCTGTCTTGGCTGTGTGGTGGGTTGAAATTTCCCCCTAACGTTAACTTTGCCAGACCAGCTCAGTATGAAGCTTCTAGAAGGCTGTGGAAAAGTACCCAGCCAGTGAATACCGGACCAGTGTGAGCAGGTGGCTTTGTGGTGGGATCTGAGACTATCAAGGGATGAGGGGCAGCAGCATCTGGGTTGGGCTTCTGCTGCAGCACGGGGTTCTGCAGGCAGGACCTTCCCTGCTCACCCTGCCCTACCCTGCCCATCCCGCTCACCCTGCCTGCCGGCTCTGCCCACCTGCTGCCTCTCCCCCCACGTCTCACCTCTCCTCTGTGTGTAAATTCTGATTGGGCTTTGAAAACAAACATTCTCCTCTTTTCCCCTCCTCTTTTTCATCCTGACAGCAGGCCCAGTACCGTTGCCAGCCCCTCTGGGCACTGGGCAGAGGCTGGGAGCTGCTGGTTCCCACCATGTCCCACTCAGGAGCAGTTGGAGCCAGATCTCAGCTTCTGATCCGGAGCAGGCCAGATCTGCTCTGCTTGTGCTGCTTGTCCTGACACGAGGCCATTTATATTTGATGGTGTTTGGATGAATTATGCACATAGGCACTAAGAGAAATTTAATGATGGGTTTCGTCGTCGGTTTTTTTTTTTTTTCTCGTAGATTTCAGCCTTTGAATTAAGCACCAGTTCACCCTCAGTGCTGCAGGGGATGAAGGGAACATGCCAGGGCCTGCATCCATCAGAGCTGCCAAGCAAAGTTAACAAGTAAACAGTAATCGCCCACAATTATTGCCCATTATGTGCTCTCTTCACCTGAGATCACAGCGAAGCTGGAATGTGGAGCCACAGGAGGGGCTGGGTGGCAAGGAGCTGTCAAGATGAAATAACAGCAAAAAGACCTGTCAAGCACCAGCTCAGTGAAAGACCAAAATCCTCTCCTGATGGCCCCTCGGTGCAGCTACAAGAGCTACTTCTGTGTAATTATAAATTGTCTGCAGGGCTTATCTGAGAGGTTCAGAGTTGACATTACAATAATAGGGTGGGTGAGCTTTATTTAAGGGATAATGTTCCTGGCAGTGGTGTATACATGGCAATAAATGAGTGTGGCGGGTGATTAGCGCCAGCACTCAGCCTGCCTGGTCCATGGTCCTTGCTCGGTGGCCAGAGGAAAAGGAGCCTGGCAGGTCCCTGAGTGGCAGAGAGACACCACAGGTCTGGTGGGGCTTCGTGTGCTGTGGCAGGAGGGTGCCAGGTGGCTCTGCATGTGGCCCTGGGGCTCCATGGGTGGTTACAGGACTCCACATCTGGTCACAGAGGTTTCAACACGTGTGGCTGTGGGCCTGTGGATGCAGCCATGGGGCTCTGTGTGTGACCAGGAGCACCATGCTGGAAAGGCTGAGGTGTGGGAACGTGGGATGGGCAGAGAGGTGAGCTGGAGGGTTCATGTCACCTCGCTCTGCACTTGGCCTGGTGCCATGTCTCTGTAAAGCTGTCTGCCTGGCCAACCTTTATAGCTGGCACGGGGCAAGGACAATGTTTTGGTGTGGTTTGTCTGACCTGCTTTAGATCCTTACTTTAGGATGAACTGAATTGTTCTCGGAATTGCCTTTTCTCTCCCTCTGCTGTAAAATCAGAAGGTGATGAGCTCAGATGTGGACCTGCAAATCAGGAGGGATTGATCCTGTTGGATGCTCACTTTGCCCTGCATTTTCTCAGTGTGTGGCTGCTTCTGCTTTATTTTAAAGATGAATTTTCTAAAGGAGTGGTTTTCTGCAGTGTTTCTATAGAAGTATGAGTTAGAAAGGGAAGGTGCTGAGAACAAGCCTTGCACCTGGGCAGTCAAGGTCACCTTTTGTTTCCTTGAGCCAGATTTGCCCTGAAGGTAGCATCTAAGCAATGTTTGACTCCCTGCCAGCCTTGGGCAAAGCACTTTCTCCTGTCTGTTTGCTCTCACCCTGCAGCCAAGGGACACGACGTTGAGGATGGGGGTGGTGGTGTGCTACTGTGAATCCAGCTGCTGCCAGGAGGATGTGCAGTGGCTCATCTGTCTGCAAGCATGACAAGGTGGGGCTGGCTGCCAGCTCTTCACCAGGGGCAGCCCCCACAGCCTGCGAACAGGACACTTGGGCTATGGAGCCGATACCTGAATCTGGCACTTCGCATTAGAGCGTAAAGATAAAAATATCCTGGTGGCTCCACAGCCTGTGCCCAAAGCCTCCACGGGAGCTCAGTGCCTGGAGGCAGCTGTGATGCTGTTGCTGCAGAACTTCGTGGGAGGGCGGCTCACCGTTGGAGCTTTGCTCGGGGCAGCAGCCCCCAGATCCCGCGTGTGAGCTGTCGGGGCACAGTAAATGGCAGGGATCCGTTGCTGGTTTAAAGGGAAGGGAAATGTCCCTGCTCCTGCACTCATCAGACGCGATGGGGCGGGCAGGCTATCCGCTGCCCCTGGGGCTGGGAAGTGCTAAAAAGGCGTCGTGCCCGCTCCCGGAGCTCTGATCCCATTCCCCAGTCAGAAGGGGGCTGGTTTAGATCGGTGGAGCCGCCAGGCTGGTCCACCTTCAGGAGAGTTAGTGGTGATATTAACTGGAGGAGATTCTACAGAGCAAGTATTAGCCTTGTATTATGTAGAATTTTTAAGTGCTTCATTAATTTACAATTCCACATTTTATTAAATTAATTTGCATTTTAATGAAAAAAATAAGTGGATCCAGCTCTCTTCTTGGAGTAGCAATAATATGCAGCCCCTGTGTGCCTGAGCTGAGGGCGAGGCAATGCCGTATTCCTGGCTCCCAGGGGCTTCTCCTGTGTGAGTGGCCTGCCGGGGGCCTGCTTTTCTCCCTTCCCATGTGAGACATTCCCTGGCCCAGCTGTGTCCCTGGGGAAGCTATGTGCAGGGGTCTGCAGTGCTGAGTAGGGTCTCCACCAAAGCATGAGGTGAAAGGCTGTAGGATAGTGCAGAGGCAGGATGTGGTGATCCTGTCATGCCACCAAAACCACCTCTTCCTGGGGCCAGTGTACAGCCTTGTCCTCCTGGCACACATCTTGTGTCCCTGGTGTCAGGCTCTCCTCATTCTCCAAGAAATAAAGGCTGTGACAGTAGAGCACATCAAGATTGAAGAGCCCCTTCATCCCCTACCCTGAGGAAATTAGAGAGTTTAGCTGCAGGTAAAACAAAAACAGTCCTCACTGACGGGCACTCTGTGAAACGTGCTCCCTTCTGACTCGTGCCAGCCAGCAGCCCTGACAAGTGTCCTTAAAACTTGGCATGTTCGTAACTGGGGGTTGCTGCTCTGCAGGGAGACTGACATCATGGCACCCCTTGAGTGGCAGGTACCCAACCTGGAGTGAGGCAGAGCATGCTTCGATAAAGCAAATATATTCAGAGATCATCCCAAAATCACCGGTGTCAAGCAGCTTGGCTGGTATTTAACATGTGATACAGGTGGTGATTTTCTCTGCAAGGTGGTTTGGTTTGCTTTTCCTAGAGAGGATTTCAGACATGGTTACAGCCAGGAAGGTTAAAAAAAAAAAAAGTAAATAGACTCATCAGCCTCTCTGCTCCCTGCCCTCAGATCAATAGGTGACATCTCTGGTGCCGCCACAAGCTCCTAAACTCTTCCCTGGCACACAGGTGTTTCCTTCAAGGTCCTTCTGCACTGTTTCAGAGAGTAATAATTTAATGATTCTGTTCTTCAGAGCCTTACTAGGGTAAGTTGACTGAAAATGAGATGCTTTCCACCAAACCATCTTCACTTGCAGTCTCTTTTCACGTCACATTTGCTGTTAGTCTCACAGGCAGCAGTCCTGTGTGTTCCTTTTCCTTTTTAGACAGGTTAATAAGCCTTTTAATTTATTATTTTTTTTTCCCCTGATAGCATCCACATGTCTGCTAAGAGAGTCTTGACTCCATTACCTCATGGCTTACATGCTGTGATGACTTTAGTAACTGCAAGCCATGAATGCAGATCTTCTGACCCACGCAGCTGGTGGCTGTGGGAACTTCTGGACTCCGGGAACACGCAAACTGTAGTTCCTGCAACTTAGCAGAGGAACACCAGTGGCATTGTGTGTGTGTAGGGGTGTTAGAAAGGAAAATCAAGCAATAAACATCCAGAGAAATGAGACATTGAAACATTCAAAGTAATTGATACCATGGAAAGAAATAAATGAGGGGATGAAATCTTTTCCTGCAATAAACTGTCCATTAGTTGGGCCATCAGCATAACCCTAATCTAAAGTTATGAGGATCCATTACAGATATAATCAAATACAATTTTCTGTATTCCATGAATCAAAAGCACCATATGTATTAACAACCTAGTTTGTCTTTTTGTTCCTGCCTTCTCCTGGAACAGTGTATATCTGATTTCTTGTGTTATATTGCTCTGATGTCTGCTAAGGGCACCGTGCCCTAGAAATTCACATTAAATAACTGAGAGTGAGCACTAGAAATGAAAAAAGTGAAATACTATCTAGACAGCTGGAAGTAAAAATATGAAAAGTGTTGCACTTACAGAAGGGGGAAAAAGCCTGTTTTTATGACTTGAATAGACAGTTTGGTATAAAGAGAAATTCCTCACCCGAGATCAGACGCGCAGCTGTGCTGCGGCGGGCGGCCTGGGACGCTGCCATCCGCAGTGTGCCGAGGAGCAGCTCAGGCACTGCCTTCAGAGAGCAGTGAGGGTGTGGGCATGGCTGTGGAACCTGCAGGAGCACAAAGGTCCTACACTTGCTGGGCTGGTGACCGCTGCCATCCCAGGACAAGTCTTGGTTTCACAACCTGGCCTGTATCAGGCTTTTAATGGAGATACTGCAGATGGGGTGACCGCAGTCAGATGTGGGCTGCAGGCTGCTGATGTGTGCTCTGTGACACCAAAGGATGCTCCTACCATTTTCCAGGTCCTGAATTCCAGCTTGTCCTTTCTTTCCCTTTGCTTTGACAGTTTTCTATTCCTCCCTATGAAGCAGGTTGTCCTTCTTCAGAAGCCTGCTGCCAGGCCCTGCCTTACTGTCCTTGCATCTGCTCAGAGAGGGACCTACGCACATGGCAAATGCTATGCTGCCCAGGGCATGGACCTGTCCTAAGTCTGCCTGAAGTCTCTGGCTCTCAGTACCCACATCACATCATCATCTTTGAAATACAGATAAAACTAGTGGGAGTGGCTTCTGCAGGTTTCAGGAAGACTTGCACTGTCCACAGCTTCGGCATTGCCCTTGACTCTGGACCCCTCAAGTCTGTGTGACCTGAAGAGGGGGCCCAACACAGGGGTTTTGGGGTAGGCAGCAATGTTGGCAGGAGCCTGCCCTCTGAAGCCATCTGTCCTTGCTGTGTCATCAATTATCCAGCTCTTCACTAATCACATCTGGAAAAGAATAAATCTGTTCTGACTCCCTAGCCTACCCCATTGATTTGCCTCTGTTGTCCCTAGGTGCCTGTCCATGAGGAGGGATGCTTTAAATGATTTGTCACTCAGGACTTCTATGCCATTTCCTGCAGTATTCTATACCCACTTCTACCGCTGCCTGCGATATTTGGCTCAACACAACCTTTTGGGCAACACAGGGAAGACAGCCTTCAGCAGAGCACTCTGGCACCGTGCTGTTACCAGTGCTCCGAGTTTGCCATGCCTGTGGCTCCATCAGCCAGATAGACCCAGGGGTACCAGTCAGTGTTCCTGCTCCTGGGAGCCATCGCACACCCCAGCTCCTGGCTCTTGCCCTTTGTGATGCTTCACCTTGTGATGTGCCATGGGCAGCTGCTGGGTCCCTGAGGGCAAGTGCCCCCTTCGTGGTTTGGCTCTGCTCAGACAACTGAGGTGAGACTTGGGAGAGGTTTTATTGAGGGCAGCAGCAGCAGAAGTGGGTCCATCACACCAGTGCTAGGGGCAGCTTTCAGGGCATGGGGCAGGCTTGGTGCTAAATTGCAGGGCGAGAGGAAAAAGGTTCTAAAAGGGTAACATTCTGTTGGTAGTTAGGACAGGAGCTAGTGGCCCTGTAATCAGCCCAAGTCGATTAATGGATGTGCTGAGAGTCCCACTGCAGGGGATGGGCAGTGAAAGCCTGCTGAGGGCGTCGAGTGGGAGGGGGTTCGCAGCCCTTGGCTGAGTGGGAAGCTGTCAGCAGCAGAGATGAGAAGGAGAGGCAAGAAGGAATGAAACCCATGTTTGGATTTCTTTGCCTGAGAGCTGAGGATCAGCCAGATAATGAAGCAGTGAGTTCTGAGGCAAAGGAAGAGCCTGGGACATGGTTAGCTGCTCATTAGCAGCCAGAGACGTGCGAGCTCCCAGCACAGACACTTGCTCTGGCCGAGCCTTTGCCGCCCCTGCAAGAAGGGCTGGCACTCTGCTCCCTGCGGCAGCAGCTCCAGCAGTGCTCCTGAGCGGCAGAGCAGCAGCTCTCAAGCTGCTGTGCTAAAGGCTTGAGAAATTAATTTTGCCTGTCAGAGATTCAGATGTGAGTGTGTGAGCCGAGGTTCAGCGAGGTGTGCGCTAACCCACCTGGCTGCGCTCCAGCTCCAGGGATGCTGCTCACTGCGGGAAGGGGAAGGCCAACAAGTACCTGCCTGTGTAAGCTGGTATTGTCTTCCACATAAAACATGCCCTTAATTAATAGCTAGCATGAACCTAAGCCACTATCTCTGTTATCAATTTGTGGATGTGGTTGGATTGTCTGTCTCCCAGGACAGTAATATCCCTTCATCTTGCTGCAAATTGCTCGCAGCATCCTTCTATTACACAGGCTTAATGCTTGAAAAATAGAGATTTAATACTCCACTATATCAGACTAAGTGAGGTCAAAGCAATTCATATTCACGATCCCACAGAGCTCCTGACAGTGTTTCCTGCCAGAGATGTGGGTGTGGAGGCAGCAAACAGGGCAGCTCTGGCCCTGCTCTTGGCTGTCCTGCGCCGGCAGGGACCCTAACAGTCCCCACAATGGGTCTGTGGGGTCCAGCCCTGGGAGGAGAGCGGCTGCGTGGGGAACACTGCTTGTGGGGAGCTCTGCTGCCAGGCTGTGCCAGTCCCCCCGGCCCCTCGCTGCTGAGGCCCCCAGGCTTTTGCTGGTTTGTGTTTTCCCAGAGAGGTGAAGCAGCAGCAGCAGCAGCAGCAGCAGCTCGTGTTTGTGTGTGCCAGAACAGAGCGCGCCGCATTCCCACGGTGCTGCCTGCTCCCCAGGTGCTGGGTGTTGGTGTGGGTTTAATAAGCTGTTTGTTACTGAGTTGCAAGCCAGTTTCCTACCAATTGCCAATTGTCACCTTGCCTGCTGAACAGAGAGCCTGGGAGTAACACATCCTGTAGTTACATGTTTATTTTTGTCCTGAAATGTATATATTTTGTGGGAAATGAATAGCTGCTGTGTGTGTGAGCCTTGAGGGTTTCCTCCCCAGCGAGAAAAGATTTATCTCCAGGGATGATGCGTATATTGCTAGGACACATTCCTTCTGCATTTGCTTTTATGTGTGTGCCAGGACATGGATTCCACCTGCAACTCATGAGGAAATATCTAAGCCCATAAAATAAATGGGAAGTTTAAGTTCAGAGGGATTTATGTGCAGAAATTAAACATGTGTTAGGAGAAATATCCCTTTGCCTTGCACAAACCCAGTGTAACAGACATAATTCTCCTGGTGTGAGCTGCATAGACCTGGAGCTGCTTCCTGCCAAACTGAGCTGATAAACTGAGCCATGCTGGCTGGACCTTGGGGTTAGGAGAGTCTTGCCTGCAGCCTTGGCTATGGGAAATAGCCTTTAATGGCACAAACCAGGGTAGTCTCTGCAGCATGGAGGATCTGTGGCCACTTCACAGAGGAGTGCAGGGGTTGCTCCCTGGCTTTCAGGCCAGCTGGGATATGACAGTTCAGTCACCTGAGAGGGGACAAGACAGAGCTCATAGATCCCAGGAGCAGACACAGCAGAGGAGGGGAAGTGCTGCTCTGGGAGACAGAAGGATTTTGTCTGCCTGTTTTCCATGGCTATGTGTAAGGACTGTTGCAGTCAGGGGCTTCTGATGGCTGGCCCCATCCCAAGGCTGTGACCTCCCATGGGAGGCTGCTGCAGGAGGGTCATTTGAAGGGGTCCTGGGAGATAGAATAGAATAGAATAGAATAGAATAGAATAGAATAGAATAGAATCAACCAGGTTGGAAAAGGCCTTTGAGGTCATCGAGTCCAACCTATCATCCAACACTATCTAATCAACTAAACCATGACACCAAGCACCCCATCCAGTCTCTTCCTAAACACCTCCAGTGATGGTGACTCCACCACCTCCCCGGGCAGCACATTCCAATGGCCAATCACTCTTTCTGTGAAGAAAGATGCCACTATAGCTGGTTCTGTCCCCATCTGCTGGCTGCAGCCCTGTTCTGGGGTGCTGGAGGTGGTACTGCAAAGGCTTTGTGTGTCTTTCCTGGGCTTAAGAAGCTCCCTCTAAGGAAATTTGCCTTGGACCTTGGGAAAGGGAACCTCGGGAAAGGGGACCTCTGATGTCTCTTCATTAGGAGAAAACAGAGGGAAGTTTTATATCCCTGCCTTCAGTACCTGCAGGAGTTTCAAGAAGCCTCTAAGAGAAAGAGACTGACGACGGTCTGTATCTCAGGCTGTATTTTGCCTGGACAGAAGCTATGGACTGTGTGGAAAGCCTGTACTTTGCTTTGACACTGAAACAGTAGGGTTTGGGAATCGTGGAGATGGATGGTGATAGGGCTGCGATGGAGGACTGTCAGGAGGTGACCTGAACAGGAAGGCAGCCAGGGGGCTCTGCTACCTGCACTCCAGCCGCAGAGGAGCATGTCCCACTGGGGAGCACCGGTGGCAGAGCAGATGCCCTCCTGCTGGCTGCTGCACAAGCAAGGCTTGGCACTGGAAACGCTATGGGACACAGAAAGGGATGGTGTCCAAGCCTGAGGAATTCTTAGAAGGAAACTGCTGTGCTAAAATCAACTGGCTGAGCTCACAGCAACGACTACAGAGACACCTGGATTACTGAAGCAGGGGTGGCTGTGCAGAGCCACGGGGGTTCCCTGCTGGGACCAATCTCCCGGTGACCTTGGGTCACCCAGACGCCGTGGTGAATGGCACCTCTTCAGCAAATGTCCCCAGGGAGGGAGCTGTCAGGAGCGTGTGGTGTTTCCTGGGGCACAGTGACACACAGAGGAGCAGTGACAGGCGGCTGCTTGCTCAGGGCAGTCTGACATAATGGAGCAGTTTGAGAGCACCTCCACTACGGAGGTCAGCGGTGACGCAGGAGGGATAATTCTTCATAGCATGCTCCTTGTGTCCTACAACTCCTTCTGTAATGGACTAGCAAATTACCACGCTGTTTAAAAGGCACCAATTTATAACATTTTGATAACTGCATGCTCCTGAGGCTACATCATCTGTGCCTGTGGAGAAAGTGTACGAGAGTGCTCCCCTCCCTGCAACGTGGGCATGGCCTTGTATGAACACAGCCACACGTGTCCCTCCGCCTCCCCACCACCTTCCCCTTGGTGCAGAGCAGAGGTTCATCAGACAGGCTCCTGGAAAAGGCTTCTCCCTCTTAGGAACAGGCTTTGTCTCTCCTGTTCCATTTCATTTCAATGTGTTTCTGGTTTGGGGACCCTGATGAGGTTCCAGTGCACGCCCAGTCTTACTGTTTCGTCTCTCCGCTCCCTGGAGTCCCCACAGACATTGCTCAGCTGGGTGCACTTGGCAATTCCCCTGTCACAAGGGAGTTACTTTAATCCCCAACAGGTGTCCAAGTGGTTACTCCCACAGAGGGAACTGCAGTTACAGTGCGGTGGCAGAGGTCACTGAATCATTCTGTCCTCAGTTACAAAGCCCCAGGGTCAGCAGGCAGCTGGTTTTAAGGTCTCTCCTTACCTCTTGGTGGGAATGCACCTCGGGGCTCCATTGTATGTGCAGCTGCCATTGTGTCTCTGCTGTTTTTTGACTACCATGCACATATCTAGGTGTCCCATTTGCTGTGCTGCCCCTCTACTGCTGCTGTTGTGCATTGATGTCTCTTCTCCTGCATGGGAGGAACCTCCACTTCTGCCAAGAGGAATGTGAAGAGCTGGGTGCCTGAAAGATTTGCATGGCACCATTCATCCCTGTTCAGTAAACAAACCCTCACTCCAGATCATGGCAGCAGGTAGGCCTTGTGCAATTTCTTCCAGCACAGCTGATGCTGATAGCAGAGCTGAAGTACTTGCTGTGTCCTAGCAGGAATGGAGCAGCAGGACCAGGGCACACTGGTATAGGGTCTGGGCAGCTGGCCAGTGTCCCCATCACAGGAATCATTAGCAGAGAGAGGAAAGCACCAGCCAAGGCTGCTGCAATGCTTGGGGTGATGAAGGCATGTAGGTTCCAGTGGCTCCAGCCTGAGCACTGGGCACTGTTCTTCCCTGCAGAGTGGGATGGAAGATTGCAGGGGGTGGGAGTGAAGTGGGAAACTGGGTGGCAGTGCTAGGCTTGGAGGGCACATCTTCTGGAGACTTTGATGTACAAGGCTCCAGCAGCTCATCCTCCTGGATGCAGACATGTGCTGGGCTCCTGAGTGTCTTCACCATGTGCTGTGCCCAAGCCCACAGCCTGCAGCCAGTGGGCACCTGAGTGCCAGCGTTGGCAGTGCTGTGCTCCTGCATTGGAACCACAGCAAGACCTTCATTAACTGTCTGCTTTCCCTCTGGAGTGAGGAGACTGCAGCATGCAGCAGAGATGGGCCCAATTAATCGGATGGCTAGAAGTGGTTAATGCACCTTGGAGAAGCGTGGTTTAATTGGGAGTGATTATTATGTGCTGCTCCTATGTAAAGAGTGTGAGAATTAGCACTAATGACTCTGCTATGAACATGACTTTTAATTGCTGCATGGTTCTGTGATTTAAGTCCTTTTCTGGGAGTGCTTTTGTTTCCCAGAGCTTTCAAGGGGGATGCTGATTGCAATGACACACGGGGGACAAATGCAGTACGTGGCAGAGAGTTGGGGCTGTCAGTCCTGCTTGTGCCAGTTCTCAGGGGGAGCCAGGGTCGATGACTTGTCTTTGAAATCCACTGAGACTGGCTCTGTTTGCACTGTGCTCAGGGAGAAGCATTCTGGGCTGGTGGCATCACCCAGACCCTGCCTCCTTGCTTGCTGATGGCTCCTCGTTTGAAGGGTGCTTGCAGCAGTTGTGCCCACCGAGGCAAAAGCTGTTCTCTGCCTGGCAGTTCGGCATTGCTTTTCTCCCCACGTCTCTGCTGATCCAGATGTGATCAGTAGGATTCCTCCTTCCCTCGCTGTGTGCAGGCAGCGGTGGAAGCAGCAGCACATGTGCTGCAGGCAGCGCTTTGCAGCTGCCATGTAGGCTGTGGGTGCTGTGGAACTAAAGCTGGTGGTGCTGGCTGTAGTGGCCAAGCTCCTGAGTGTTCCCTGTGTTCACCCAGGGGACTAATAAACGACCACTGTAGGAAAGATGGAACATTCAGCCTAGAACCTGCAAAGAAGACAAAAAACTAAGGAAGGGGGAACTTCCACCCACCCAAGCTGTAAGACACTCCCAGTTCACAGGCCACTTAGAATCATAGAATCAGTCAGGGTTGGAAGGGACCACAAGGATCATCTAGTTCCAACCCCCCTGCCATGGGCAGGGACACCCTACACTAGATCAGGCTGGCCAGAGCCTCATCCAGCCTGGTCTTAAACATCTCCAGGGACGGGGCCTCAACCACCTCCCTGGATAACCCATTCCATGGCTTCACCACTCTCATGGTGAAGAACTTCTTCCTCACATCTAGCCTGAATCTCCCTATTTCCAGCTTCATTCTGTCCCCCCTAGTCCTATCACTTGTTGCAGTGTCTTTTACAGCCCCTTGGGATTTGCTGCCACACAGGAATGGAGCTTGCACAAGTGGTGAAGGTATGGTTTTGTAAAGGCATGGAAAATGCCTGCAGCACCAACATATGTGTGCCTGGTTTGCCTGGTTTGTTTGCCTGGTTTCCAGGCTCCTGGACAAGTGCCTCTACAACCAACAGTTTTTCTGTCCTTTTTTTCCTGTCCTGCAATGATCTTACATCAGAATCCTCCCTCCCAGCAGGAACAGAATGCACTGCTGGGTATGGAGTGAAAAAAGAGGAGATACAGGGGGAGAAAGTTTCTGTTGGATGTAAACCAAACCAGTGCCCACTGAGCTCCCTCTGTGCCCTTGACCAGTCCCTGCCTGTGCTGGGGGGTCAGGGGTGGATGTTCCTTCTTCCCCCAGAGATGGAGCTCAGCAGCACCTTGGACCTGCAGCACTGTGTCCCAACCTGTCCCAGCTCCACCATGCCAAGCTCTGGGCAGAAGTGAAGTGGGGAAAGCAAGGTCTGATAGGACCCAAAGGTCCCTTTCTGTGCAGCTGATGGCTGCCTGTGGGGTTGCAGGGGCATCAGTGGAGCTGCTGGGAACCTTGCAGTTGCCCAGCACTGCAGATGTGTCCAGTGCTGCTATGCCCCTGTTTGTTCACAAATCAGAGTGGAAACAGAAGGTGCTCTTTTAAAGTACTGATGCCTCTCACAAGTTCTGCAGTACATACTCTATTTGAACTTGCTTTACAAGGTGACCTGTAAGATTTAGACCACTCCCTCTGATGTTAGATATCATTTCTTCCAATAACTCTTGGTTTAGCTGTTGCTTTAAATTAAGTAAATTATCCACCTGCAGGGCTGATGACCAGCCCAGACTTTCCTCTTGCTCAGGGGAAGCAGGATGCAGATCCATGGAGCTCATGGCCCAGCTCTGAGGGAGCTGAGCCATAAACCCTGGAATTCTCCAAACATCATTTCAGCTCCGATCCAGCTTCCCAGGGAAGGTGGTTTGCCCTGGCTGTGTGGGATTATCTCCTACCTACATGCAGATTTTCCTCTTTAATTGATTTAAAGTTGTTAAAAGATGTTAATCCATAGTGGAGTCCTTGTAAAGATGATCTCAGCAAGCAGTGCTTTTGCTGCCGAGTCTGAACTCACTGAGGCTGTTCTCCAAACCTAGAGGAGAGCATTATTGAAATGGCCCAGAACATGCTCTGTTCCCTGCACCTGAAGAGTGAGAAATGCTGAGTGTGGAGAGCCAGGGCTGCCTAAGTGCTCTGAGATCTGGCTAGAGGCAGTGAGCTCAGGAAGGTGCTCAAGGGAGGATCTCACTGCAGTCAAAATTGCATCAGAAGCATGGGGCTGATGCAAGCAGAGGTGAGAGGCTGAGGCCAGAGAGGGTGGGCTTACTGTGAGCTTGCTGAGTTCCACCATTATCTCCAGATCTTTATCACAAAGGCTTGTTTCTAGTCCCCTGGCAGCACTGTGAAGATCTGAAGTTCATGTGTTGGCTCTCAAGACTCTCTTCTGACTGAGATGCTTGGGGCACCTCCTTCTTTGGCAAGACTCCCAGTGCTGACATCGCCTTCTTTGCCTGAATCCATTGGTGACAGCACATAGATAATTAGGGAAGAAAGAGCTGGAGGGTGAGTGGAGGGGAGATGTGTGAACACCTGTTATCACCCTGCCAGGAGCAGCAGGACCAGGAAAACGGAGGAGGGGGAGGCCCAAGGCTCTCCTTATTCATTGGCACACTGCCATCATGCCTTGGGCACTCCTGCTCCTGCTTGCAGCAGCCCCTGACCCTATGAGATAGGAAAGTGTTGTCTGATCTGTTTCCTTGGCAGCTTGGGTCCCACGGAGGAGCTGGGTGGTCTGTCCAGCAGAGCTGAAATTACATGAACTGGGGTAGCAGCATGAAGTACACAGCTGGGTGCTGGGGTGACCCAGGAGGAGACACCCTGATGAGGACAAGGGCAGCAACCTCACCACCACCCAGCAGGTAACAACAGCCTGAGGAGGGGACTGGCACCAGCATGGTTGTTCTGCTTCTATGTTTCAAATGTGTGTGCTGCAGATGATTTAGTGCAGAGGGTAAAAGGAAGGACAGAAGGACCGGACATGGATTTGAAATGGTCCTTAGCTTTGTGTTTGTGCCACCTCTCAGGTCCTTCACAGGTTAGCACGTCCCTACCACTGGCCCAGCATCTGCCAGAGGAGCTGGGAGAGACACAAGCTATAAATAATGAAGCCCAGGACATGCTAGGTAAATTTAAGCCCAAAAGGAAAAAGCCCATGGGGACTCATCATCTTCCTTGGTAGGCTCCACTCTGCACCTTGAGTTCCCCAAGCCATAGCTTCCCTCTCCAGCAGCAATGCATGGCATGGGCACAGCCAGACAGCTGCTCAGGATCGCAGGCAGTGCTCAGAGCAGCAGCTTTGCCAGGCAGAATTAAGTCCTGCTCTGCTTATTTATTCACTGCAGAGAAAAAGGAACTCCTGAAGCACTGTGAGGAGGAAGAAGGGGGGAATGGTGTGTGTGTGCAGGAGAGGTGGGAGGCAGCCCACAGCCCTGCTGCTGAGTGGGATCCTCACATGTCAGCCAGAGAGGGCTGACGGGAGCTGGGGGAGCTCTGCCTGTCTCTCCTGCACGCAGCCTGAGCTCCAGCCTGAGGAGATGATTTTTTATTTAAGTGCCTTTGAAATGCACACAGAAGATCCCCCAGACCTGAGGCATCTTGACAGGCTGCTGCTGGGGGAGTGCGGGCGAGGATGGTGAGGGGCTCTGCCTCCCAGCCAGGATGCGCTGGGGCTGAGGATGGGGCTCTGCACACCTGGGATGGGCGAGGGGGTGTGGGGGGTAGTTCTGCCTTGCAGCAGGGCATTCCCTTTGTTTGCTGCTGCTCCCATAGGGGTAGCACAGGTGATGCTGTGGTGGGTATGTCCTCCCTGCCAGTCAGCACCTCCTTCCAGTGGGCTCCAGAGAGCTCCAGGCTGTGCTGGGCTGTGGTTCTGCCAACATATCTTCTGCCTCTGCTCCATATTTTTGCTTTTGGCTTAGGCTGCAGCTAGGGACCGAAGGTGCACGTGAAAAGCAAAGGAGCCATCCTGTATCCACTGCAGCCCCTGCTGGAGATTCCACTGAGAACAGCGTAGCTCGGCTCCTTCTAATTGATCTCTCCACCACCGCCCCAGCTTCTGGACCCACCCTGGGTACGAGACAGAGCTTCGGGCTCCTTCGTTGTGCTCGTGGCAGCAGACTCAGATGCTGATGGCCCCTGGCCGTGGTCCACAGCTGAGCTCTCCTCACGCCTCCGGAGATGGGAAGCTGTTGAGAGGGTCTCGCTCTGTATGGGATCGATCGGCATGCCCGGGCCCGTGTGCAGTGCAGGTGGGTGGCAGGAGGGCTGTTTTCAGGAGTCCTCATCAGTACAGGGGAAAGGTAGGCAGGCAGGAGGGGTGCAGCAGTAGGAGGTCACCGAGGGACGTGGCTAATTGTGCCTCCAAGGCTGCCCTTCCCCAGCAGGTGCTCCAAGCTTTCCATCAACAGTCTCTCCATCAGCAGGGATTCCTTTCAAACCCTGTTCCAGGAGCCCAGGCAGGGAAGCCGTAACCCGGGCGCTGCCAGCCCAAGGGAGCAGAGGGGGCTGTTCTGCCGCGGGGGGAGGCTTGGGGCAGGGAGTTTGGCGGCGATCCACAGGGTCCCAATCCAGTCCCACCGGCAGCCAGGGCAGGGCACTGGCAGGGCTGCTCCTCGGAGTGCACTTGCAAAGTGAGCTGATTTAATAAACACCAGGAGTGTTTTCCCAGGCCACACGCTGAGCTGTGTTCAAAATACATTTGTACGAACATCAATTTTTAATGCAATTTATGCCAACTGTTGTTGCAAAAAGCAGCCGTTAACATGACATTAATTCAATCACGGGAAATACAGTACGTGCTGCTAAATGAAAACATGTTATTAGTCAATTAGATTAACTGGATGTAACTCTTCCAAACACAGTGTATTATGGTTGCTACATGGTTAATTACGCTGTACAAATTGCACGGCAATAAGGCTTTAGCACTGGACACACGCAAGTAATGCACAAGCAGGAAAGGGAAAGGAAAGAGAAGTGAAAGGGAAAAGGAGAGGGGGAAGGGAGAGGGGAGGGAGAGGGAAGGGAGAGGGAAGGGAAAGGGAGGGAGAGGGAGGGGAGAGGGAGGGGGAGAGGGAGAGGGAAGTGAGGGGGAGAGGGAGGGGAGAGCGAGAGGGAAGGGAGGGAGGAGAGGAAAAAAACTAGCTTGCAATTCACAGCTGAATTCTGTGAAGTTATTTGAAACACAAATACCTTGCAAGCTTGAGGTAAAGAGAAGAATTGTGCTGATGTTACAGTGGGAGCAGGGCAATTTGTGAATAAGACAGGGAAGCCTTTGCTGTGAGATCACACATGTTCATGAGTGCTTTCACAGCAAGTTTTAATCTGCTTTTAACACAGCATTTTAAAGAGAAATCCTCCGGGCCCTGCTGAGGGTCTCCCTGTGCAGGAGTCTCTCAGCACCCACATGAGTGATGACTCTGCTGCCTCCTCCTAGTTTGTGTTTTAGGATGAGTTTGTGCCCACATGCAGGAAATTGTGCCAGACTTTGGCACCCGGAGCAGGCATGGTGCCTGGTAGCCATGCAATGTGCCACAAGCACTCAGCCCCCTGCATGCCTCATGTGCCACCACAGACACCCCTTGCTGGGCAGACCTGCAGCTCTGAGGCCCCTGGGAAGAGAGTGCTGTTGTTACAGGGAAGGACCCAGTTCGGATCTGCTCAGGTCCTAGCACAAGGTTGGTGGTGTCCTTGGAGGAGCAAAGTGCCCTCAGTTCACCAGGGCAAGAAGAAGGAGTGGAGTGATGGATGAATATAACACAAGGTGCAGCAGGAGCTGCTGTGCCCATGGGCTGCTGGAGCTGTGCAACACTGGCTGGGCAGGGTGGGCTAAGCCCCACTCATGGGTACCTCTGCGGGGCTGAGGCACTTGGGCAGAGCCAGGGGAGCAGTGGGAGGTGCACATCAGACATGATGGGCACAGTCTTTCAGCCATGCCTGTGCAGACAGGCCTGTGCCAAGAGCAGCTACTGCACTGTGGTGTGTGGCTGGTGGGGCTGCATTGTGCAGATGTCACCATGGGGTGTGTGGAGAATCTGCTTGACTCTTGCAAGAGCCAGTTTGTGTCTGTGCACGCAGTGACAGCATCTGTGTCCTCAGATCCCCGTGGTGCTGGTGAGGTGGCTGGGCGGGGAGGTGAGATGTGCCAGTGGTGGGCACCCCACTGCCCTGCAGCTCCCCACAGTCTCCAGCCCTACCAATGTGAGCACTGCACTGGCAGCTCCAGCTCCAGCTCTCGGAGTGCCCACGGCTCTTCCCCAGCCCCAGGGGTACCCAGGGATGTGTGCTGGTGTTAGCAGTCTGCCAGGCATGGGCTGAGATTTAATCTGGCACAGGCGGGGGGCACAGTGTGGGAGCGAGTGGGTGCAGTGGAGGAGAGCTTATTGGTTTCACCGGGAGCCAGAAGGATCTGAGCAGCTCCTCACTGCTGGCCCAGACACACACCAGCGCTCTGCTGACTGAGCTAGCGCTGACAGGGAGAGGTGATAAAGCTCTTGGAGATATTCCCCTCTCATCTGTCTCGGGTAAAGCAGGGGAAGGCTGGAAACATCAGAGGAGGCAAAATGCAAAAGCAATGAACCACTCCTGACTGTCACTGAAGGCAGAAGCTGGTCCGACATGACCACTGGCAACAGAAAGGCTTCTCATGGTTGTTGATTATTTAGTGGCTGCTTAAGGGGCTGGGGGAGAAAGAAATCAAAGCTCCTGCTGTTTGTGGGTTGATGAAAGGACTGCATGCTGCCCCTCCGCAGCCCTTGTTTACCACCAGCCTTACCTGCTCCAGTACTTGGAGAAATTTCTGGCTGCTTGCTCAGAAATGAAAGGAGCTGAGAATCAATCATTTGTTTACATTGTATAACTTGTTGGGAATCAATTGGCTCCACATGTTGCAGATCTGATTGCATTTTGTTAGCGGTCACAGGGAATGGTTTTCCCCTGACATGCCTGTGTTCCTGGTTTCTCCAATGCATCAATTGTACCAAGCTTTTAGGATAATTGAGACTGAGCAACAATCCCCTTTATAAATATTAACTCTGATATGCTTGGGAAGCTCTGCCTCTCTTGGATGAATTTTTAACTAGCTTTTTAATCTATCGCTTCTCGTTAGAGCAGCAGCAAGAGAGTTTTGTGGTGCCTGTTTCTGTGGAGCTCCAAGAGAGCAGTGTCCCTGCTGAACCCCAGCTCCCAGGGCAGAGAGCCCCACAGAGCTGGTGGTTTCCCTTCCCCTTCCCCCTTCCCCTCGACCCTGCCATGGCACAGGCTGCTAGGCAGGGACACAGGGCTGAGAGCAGTCACGTGTGGGCTGAGGAGAAGGTCTGGTGACTGCAATGAAGGGGAGAATTTCTGTATGGATCTTTAGAAATTCCATTAGGTGATGCCTGGGAAAAGCAGAGCCCAGCAATGGGCAAGGGAGACCGACCATGTGCCCAGCCCATCACAAACTGCCTCTCAAATGATGCAGCCATTGGAGAACGTGGCCAACAGGGACAATCTTGTGGCACTGCCATGATCTGACAGCAAAAGGATGGTCTAGCTCCACTGGCAGGGGCCATTGTGTGGCCAGTGCTTTGGTCATGCAGGGTGCTGGGTTCCTCTTGTCTCTTCTGACTCCAGAACAAGCCTCAGGGCTCTACTGGGAGAGGCTGCTTGAGCTCCATCTCTTCTGCTCAGGTCACCCTGCAGGGAGTTGAAGGCTTGGGAGCAGAGGGCTGCTGCCTGTCTTGGCAGCATGACTATGCCCTGGTCTGGATGTGGCAGCAGGCAATTCGTGTTCCTCTCCTCTCCATTCCTCCCTATTGCCACCATGGTGAGCTGGGACAGTTTTACGTGGACCTGAGTGGGGTGAAGGATGAGGAGCACTGGGTGTTGGGCTGTGGCAGGCTCTGGTGGGAGTGGGTGAGTGGTGGGATGAGGCTGGGGTAGGCTCTAGGGGCGATTGGGATGGACTTGTCTCCGTCAGGGGCTGCAGGGCAGCACTGGAACCCTCTTCCCTTTCCGCTGGCATTTGTCCACCTGGTTCTACAAAGCCTCAGGTCAGAGTCCAACAGCTTGAGCCCATTGCAACTGAACTGTTTCTGTTCCCCCACTATCAGATGTTGTCTTCTTTAATATCATCTGAAAGTCTGTCAAACTGTGTGTATTCTTGTGGAACCTCTGTGCAGGAAGAGACAAAAGGAATCAGGGATGCTGATAAAATGAAAGCCCTGCTTTACATTTCAAATACTTTAACAGATTTTTCTCTTCTTCTTTTCTTGGATCTTTAATAAAAGCTTTCACAAGACTTTTATTTTCAATGCTGATTGCTTGCTAAAGGAGGTATTTATGAGGAGAAAGAAGGCTTTGCAGCCAGGGGGTGTCCCAAACCAGGCTCAGCTCTCTGGGCACCTAATCAGCTGCACGCATTCCCTCCCCAGGAGGCAGGATGGTTCCAGGAGAGCCTGGGCATCACCTGCCACCGTTTGCCTAAGAGGTGCCTGAGAATGCACCCTGGGAGCCCTGCCTCTTCCCCAGCAGCAGCTGTTTCCCTCCAGTAAGTATGGAAATCCCAGCGTGTTCTCAAGGGCAGGAACTTTCTGCCAGACTCCAGAGGCTGAGCACTACCAGGGAGGCTGGGAGACCCTGGTGAAATCCAGAGCATTGTGATATGGGCAGCATTGGGTGAAATAGCTGCTCCTGGGCACTTCCTTGTGCTCCAGGGTATTTTTAATTATTTTTAACCATCTGTATCATGCCATGGATGCTGTTAAATGTTCTGCCAGTCAGTGAAAGTGCAGCTTGCTTAGAGGAGTATGCAGAAAAATGAGCACAAGAGCTGCATTTGATGGTTTTGCAGACCTTGGCACAGCTTTGTCTGGGTCTGTGCTCTCTCCTGCTGCTGCCCAGCAAGGCTGGCAGTGGGCAGAGGCCATGTGGAGGATGCTCAGAGTCTCCTGCCATGTGTGCTTGACTTCCAGGCTGGTGGTCACTCATTGCTGTCTGTCCCATAGGTGTCTGTGCTGGAACTGGGGATGAAAAGATGGTTGCAGAGTTGCCCATGGGCCACCCCTCTGTGTGGCCATGTATGGCTGCTCACAGCCTTCACAGGACATTAGGGGTTGGAAGGGACTTCAAAACACCATCCAATCCAACCCCCCTGCCAGAGGAGGATCACCTAGAGAAGGTCACGCAGGAACACATCCAGGTGGGTTTTGAATGTCTCCAGAGAAAGACTCCACAACCTCTTTGGGCAGCCTGCTCCAGGGCTCTGGCACCTTCACAGTGAAAGTTTTTCCTTCTGTTCCCATGGAACCTCCTCTGCTCCAGCTTGCACCCATTGCCCCTTGTCCTATCATTGGACATTACTGAGCAGAGCCTGGCTCCATCCTCCTGACACTGCCCTTCACATCTTTGTAAACATGAATGAGGGCACCCCTCAGGCTCCTCTTCTCCAAGCTAAAGAGCTCCAGCTCCTTCAGTCTTTCCTCACAAGGGAGATGTTCCACTCCCTTCAGCATCTTTGTGGTTCTGAGCTGGATTCTTTCTTAGCCATATTTCAGCTCCTGGGGAGGGCAGGTCCTCTCCTGGCTACTTGGCGTGGCTGCAAAATGTAGTGGCAAAGCTAAAGCAAGCAGACTACGGAGTGTCGCATTTCATTAGCGCTGTGTGGAGACAGGCTGTCAGAGCCACCACCGAGCTAGGGGCAAAGCCTGGGAGTGACAGCGCTGACGTCTGCGCCCGCCGCCAGGCTGTGCTGCGGGCAGGCGCCGGAGCGGGGCTGGCACCGGAGCGGGGCTGGCACACCTCCGCTCGCTGCCAGCCCCGGTGACGAAGTGTGGAGCGGCGAGGAGCCGCGGAAGGGCCTTTATTTGAATTGCCAGGATAAATTAACTTCTAAAGCTGCGCCGAACAAAGTCTGAAAAGTCTGTGCCGCGAATCGGGGGCATGAATATTCAGGCGCATGCACTCAATTGAATTAGGTTGTTGCAAACATATTTGGAGGCAGCTGTTCATTTAATAATCAGAGATAATCACAGAAAGAGACGACCGGTTACTCCAGCTAAATTGCACGGTTAAAATTATAATTGTATAACTCTATCTCAGCAATTAGATTTAATAGCTGTGAAAAACCCAGCAGAACCCAGTTGAGGGAAAGCTGTGATTCTTTGAATGTGGGAAAGCCAAGGTCAGGCTGGGGCTGCCCCTGCACACAAGCAGCAGCATCACCTGCGCCTCGCTCGTTCCTGATCCCCCCGAAGTGCAGAGGTGAGGCTTCGAGGGCCAGACAGTCCGGTGCTAAAACCAGCCCAGGCAGGAGTTAATTTTCTTGGCATTTCCTGTCTTCATTACAGTATTTGTCCCAAGAACAGATTCATTCCTCTCATTCTTTCTGCCTTTCCAGCCTTTTGTCACGGGAATGCGTTTCACGGGCCTGAAATGCCTGATACTTGCTCTGAGTTATAGCTGTGCCGCATGCTGCGCAAGTTTGACTCTCGCAGTATGGCACGTTTTGATTCTACCCCTGCAGGCTATAAACAACCCAAATTACCTCTTTCTTTAGCTTCCAAGAGGACTAATCCCCTGTCTAGTGCTTTATCAGTCAGTTGAGAAAGAGTGAGACCAACCTGCCAATCCAAACAGAATATATTGAAAAAATCACATTATCACAGAGCAGAACCTTGCTGTAACTCAACTCACTGAGCAGCTCAGCTGGTGGAAACTTGGTGTCATGGCCACCTCCATCACTGTGATGAGACCAGCAGATGATCCAGCCACCCACCCACCCTTCACAGAATCGTAGAATCATGGAATCACAGAATCACAGAATGGTCTGGGTTGGCATAGGTCATTAGTCCAATCCCCTCTGCAGTCAGCAGGGGCATCCTCAATTAGATCAGACTGCCCAGACCCCTGTCGAGCCCCACTTTGAATACCTTCATGGATGGGACCCCAAGCTGGGCAACCTATTGCAGTGGTCCACCACCCACACAGTAGGGAACCTGTTCCTTCCAGCCAATCTCAATCTGTTCTTCTCTAGTTTGAAGCTGTTGTCCTTCATCCTGTTGCTGCAGGCTTTTGTAAATGGTCTCTCTCCATTCTTCTTCTAGGCCCCCTTCAGGTACTGGAGGGCTGCTATTAGGTCTCCCCAGAGCCTCCTCTACTCCAGGCTGAACAACCCCAGCTCCCTCAGCCTGTCTTCACAGCCGAGGTACTCCATTGGCCTCTCCTAAGGCTCTGCACAAAGCAGGGAGGGGCTGTGGACAGCAGGACCGGTGCTAGACCACTGTAAAGGACCCTGCTCAACATCATGAACCCCAAGGTGCTGCTGGTGGGCTTTCAGGATCCCTACACCTCCAGCTGGTGTTGAGCCCACCATGTGTGACAGGAGCACGGGCTGGGGTGGGTGGTGGCGCCACACTGATGATGTGCTCCATGGGGTGGGAGCTGCTCATCCTGGTTCAGGTCAGATTCATCAGAGCCAGGCTGACCCAAAGTGGTGCCCTCCAGCCCGTGGCAAGCAGCTCCTCAGGTGAGCTGAAGCTCCTCTCCAGCTCTGAGGCCAGCGTGGGCTGCTCCAAGGTTTAACGCTTTATTAGAAAATGAGAGGTTAGAGCATGTTCCGTAGGAGAAGGAAATTTATTGTTGTCCTGGCCCTGCAGCAAAGCAAAACTCAAATAACCCGTGTGCAGGGAGGACTATAAATCCCCCATGGCAATCACACCACTAAAAGGATGGTGACAGCCACAGCAAAGTTTGGCCAGTTCATATTTCTCATATCTGAGTGAGAAGAATAGCAGTATTTAAAATGCTATCTCTGCTGAGCTATACAAGGGTGGGAAAAAGCCCCAAACCTGTAACCCTTCTCAGTGCTCAGCTTTAGGAGGTGCAGGAATGCAGAGGGCTTCCTGGGAGTGGTGGACGGTTCTGAGGTCTCCTCATTTGCCCCCTCTGCAGCTGGACCTTGTTGCCATGTCCAGGGGGCAACAGATTCCCTGTCTGGCAGGTGGACCAGCCTGGTCCGACCATGTTGTGAAAGGGAAGGCAGGAGAGTTCCAGAGACATCAGGCAGGTGATTAAATCACTGAAGGGGTGCAAGAAGCTGGTGTCACACCACTGTGACTGGGGCAGCAAAGGCTGGGATCTGTCATCCCCTACATCCCCTACCCCAGGGTAGTCATCCCAGGCACAGGAATGGAGAGAGGTGGCGTTCTTCCTAGCTGGGGCTGATGCCTCTGCCCCTGGAGAGAATCATTGTCACACTAGGAGCTCTAAGTGTTTCTTCCATTTAATGACTTTAGAATGAGAAACTCCTGCTTTTTCATTTCCAGGTGGTGTTTTGAAGTTATACTCCTCCACAGACTAAAGGTCCTTGGCTGATAGTCAGTAGGGAACACATAGCAAAGGAAGCATTTCATACCCCATACGTTTCAAGCACATGTTTTTGTTGTGTGTTCTGGGTGAAAGGAGCAGAACTCGTCAGTTCTTCCTCCTGCCCCCAAACTGCTCATGTTGCAGGCAAGCTGGGCAGAACCTGTCTGAGACACCTGAGTAGGATGAATGTACCTGAAGGGGGGTACAGGAGAGCTGGGAAGGGAGATTTTACAAGGGCTTGTAGTGTTAGGATGAGAGGCAATGGCTTTGAATTAGAAGAGGGGAGATTTACACTGGAGATTAAGAAGAAATTCTTTAGAGTGAGGGTGGTGAGGCACTGGAACAGGTTGCCCAGGGATGCCCTCTCCCTGGAAATGTTCAGGGCCAGTTTGGATGAGTCTTTGAGCAACCTGGTCTAGTGGGAGCTCTCCCTGCCTGTGGCAAGGAGGTTGGAGCTGTGTAATCTTTATGGTTTCTTCCAACCCAGACCATTCTATGATTATATGAATCTATGAATGTCAGTAGAGATCCTGGGACACCCTGCTGGGGATAAAGATCCTGGGCTGCTTTGGTCTAACAGATTTGGTTTTAAACCATGATTTTCCATGGGCAGAAAGCGCAGGGCACAGAGGGCAGATCGGGGGATGTAGCCCAGAAAGCAAATCACATCCTGGCCAGGAGGTCGAGGGAGGTGATTCTCCTTCTCTACTCTGCCCTGTTGAGACCACACCTGGAGTACTGCATCCAGTTCTGGAGCCACTATTACAGGAAGGATCTGGACATGCTGGAGTGTGTCTAGAGAAGGGCCACGAGGATGATCAGAGGGCTGGAGCTGCTCTGCTACGAGGACAGACTGAGGGAGTTGGGGTTGTTCAGTTTGGAGAAGAGAAGGCTCCAAGGAGACCTTATTGTGGACTTCCAGCATCTGAAGAGAACCTACAAGAAAGCTGGGGAGGGACTTTTTAGGGTGTCAGGGAGTGATAGGGCTAGGGGCAATTGAGCAAAAATAGAAATGGGTAGATTCAGATTGGATGTTAGGAAGAAGTTCTTCCCCATGAGGGTAGCGAGACACTGGAACAGGTTGCCCAGGAAGGTGGTAGAAGCCCCATCCCTGGAGTGTTTAAGGCCAGGCTGGATGTGGCACTGAGCAACCTGATCTAGTGTGAGGTGTCCCTGCCCATGGCAGCACGGGGTTGGAACTAGATGACCCTTGAGGCCGCTTCCAGCCCTGGCAATTCTATGATTCTATGTGTGGCCGTTCCTGGTGCCGCACCTGACAGCCGTTAGGCTCAGCAGCAGCCGGCGTGGTGCCGGTGTGGGCTCCGCAGCACGGCCGCCGGCTCCGCCTGCAGCCCCGCGACTCGTGAGCGCTCACATCTCTGTCGTTAGCCCTCCTTTAATCCAACACCTCCCTCCAGCCCTGCAGCACCGGCAGGATTTATGGCTCTTACAGACCATTTTCATTATCCGGGGTGGGGGAAACCAGCATCTTGTTATGGATAAAATGGCAATAAATGGAATGGTCATTAATTCGCCATCTTGCCACATGGTACCACTCCAACAGATTCCCGTTAGTCACTTCTTGTTGTCACCTCCTTTACAGGGATGATAGCAGTTTGTGAGCCCGGGGGACGGTGATGGCTGCTGCCTGTGTGGGTAGAGTGACCCCCATCCCTGTCCCCCAGGGAAAAATGACCTCTGTCTCTGTCCCACAGTAGCAGGTTGACCCCCAGCCCCACTGCCTCTGTGGTCAGTGGGAGCCAGGGAGAGGCCAGATGCCCATAATGCTGCACTGGGTGGGAAAGAAGCAGTCAGCCCCTGCTTGTGGGGACCTGCTGGCTGTCTAGTGCAAGAGGCATCTCAGCAGCAGAGGCTGATGCTGTCCCTCCCCTTAGGAACTGTAATTCAGAGCTGCCTTTTGCAGAGGCAAAGCAAGAAGCAAGTCTGGGCTGGCTGCATCCTCCCAGGGACAAAGGGACCAGGCTGACACTGGTACAGGGCTGTGCTGGATGGTGGAGATCCTCACCCCACCCTGACCCTTTCTTTTGCACTGCAGACAGTCCAGGGGCTATTGCCTGGGGCTGGAGCTGGAGTGGGCTCTGTGCTGGGCACTGACAGAGATTGATCAGCCAGGCACGGAGGCTGCTGTACAGAGAGGGAGGAAAAGCTGCTGCCAGCTGGGAGAGCATCCAGCAGAGTGGTGTAAAAAGTAGATTTTTCTGTTTGCTTGAGGCTCAGAAAGCCCAGGAACATTGGCTTGACATCAAACAACTTCTCAAAATCTTCAGCAAAGCAAAAGCAGTGTAAAACACAAAGCAAAGGCCAGCTTTCCTATGTGGTCAAAGGTCCAAAGTGAAGAACCAAACTCCCTCACTGAATTTATGCTTTTTAAGAACATTAAGTGGCATCAGATGGAAAAGCCTCCAAACCTCTGCTTAAAACACTGTCCCTTAAAGGCAAATCCATTGGCAAAACCAAACTCAATCTGTGAGAAGTCTCAGTCTAATCAAATTTGTTTCTTTGCCACAAAATGTTTCATCCGAAGAACGTCTCCTGGCTGCTTGCTTCTATCTGTGTGGATCCAAGTACTTGGAATTTGCTGGAGATCATGTTGCCTGAAGCCTGGACACAGGCTGCCAGAGCCTCACCAGACAGAAGAGAACTGTGCCTGGCAGAGTCGTGTGCCCTGTAGAGCTCTCTACCTTGCAGAGCCCTGTGCTGGGCAGAGCCCTGTGCCTAGTGGAGCCTTGTGCCCAGCTGTGCCCTGTGCCCTGCAGTGTCCTGTGTCTGCAGAACCCTGTGCAAGTGGAGCCCTGTGCCCTGAAGTGACCTGTGCCCTGCAGAACCCTGTGTGTAGTGGAGCCCTGTGCCCTGCAGTGCCCTGTGCCCTCCAGTGCCCTGTGTCCTGCAGAACCCTGTGCCTTGCAGAGCCCTGTGCCCTGTAGTGTCCTGTGTCCTGCAGAACCCTGTGCCTAGCAGAGCCCTGTGCCCTGCAGTGTCCTGTGCCTATGTGGTGGAGTAGGAAGGTTCCCACACACACACAAAAGAATTCCACAGCTAACTCAGCCGGAGAAGCAGATGAAAGCTGTATTTTACAAGCAGATATGGAATGCAATGAATATGTACAAAAATATACAATATTTACAATATATACAGAAGTATACAGCAATGGATGCAATACAGGAAACCTTTCCCCAACCCCCCTGCGGCCAGGGGGGTTCGGCCTGCCACTCCCTTCTCCCTCCCTACCTCCCCTTTTTCCCAAAAGGGTTAGAGAGAGAGAGAAAGGAAGGTAATTAAAAGGGTGAAAACTTGTTAAAGCTCAAAGCGGATGCAAAAGTTAGTTTTCCCTTATCTGGTTAGCAAGAATCGTAGAGAGAAACGAGCCAGCTCACAGCACAGGGGGAAGAAGAAGACGACTGACTGACTGACTCCCCCGACTGAAAGACTAAACAAAAATGTGCAGCCGGGTTCCACCAATGAAATTGGATTAGCATATCATTGTTTTGATTCATATACCAAAATATTCGCCCAGAGTGTTCAGAAAGTGTCTCTTTCTCAAAGGCACAGCCTAAACCGGTCACAGCCTAGCAGAGCCCTGTGCCCTGCAGTGTCCTGTGTCCTGCAGAACCCTGTGCCTAGCAGAGCCCTGTGCCCTGCAGTGTCTTGTGCCCTGCAGAACCCTGTGCCTAGCAGAGCCCTGTGCCCTGCAGTGTCCTGTGCCTAGCAGAACCCTGTGCCTAGCAGAGCCCTGTGCCTATCAGAGCCCTGTGCCTAGCAGAACCCTGTGTCCTGCAGAACCCTGTGCCTAGCAGAGCCCTGTGCCTAGCAGAGCCCTGTGCCCTGCAGTGTCCTGTGCCCTGCAGAACCCTGTGCCTAGCAGAGCCCTGTGCCCTGCAGTGTCCTGTGCCTAGCAGAACCCTGTGCCTAGCAGAGCCCTGTGCCCTGCAGTGTCTTGTGTCCTGCAGAACCCTGTGCCCTGCAGTGTCTTGTGCCCTGCAGAACCCTGTGCCTAGCAGAGCCCTGTGCCCTGCAGTGTCCTGTGCCTAGCAGAACCTTGTGCCTAGCAGAGCCCTGTGCCTAGCAGAACCCTGTGTCCTGCAGAACCCTGTGTCTAGCAGAGCCCTGTGCCCTGCAGTGTCCTGTGCCCTGCAGAACCCTGTGCCTAGCAGAGCCCTGTGCCTTGCAGTGTCCTGTGTCCTGCAGAACCCTGTGCCTAGCAGAGCCCTGTGCCCTGCAGTGTCCTGTGTCCTGCAGAACCCTGTGCCTAGCAGAGCCCTGTGCCCTGCAGTGTCCTGTGCCTAGCAGAACCCTGTGCCTAGCAGAGCCCTGTGCCTTGCAGTGTCCTGTGTCCTGCAGAACCCTGTGCAAGTGGAGCCATCTGCCCTGCAGTGCTCTGTGTCTTGCAGAACCCTGTGCCTAGTGGAGCCCTGTGCCTTGCAGTGCCCTGACATGCCCTGAAGTGCCCTGAAGTGCCCTACAGAGCCCTGTGCCCAACAGCACCAGATGCACACAGCTGGATCCACTGCTTCCACTCTGTGCAAAGGCTGGGCAACGTGCAATCTGCTGAGCAGAGTTTTGTGTGGCAAGCAAAGATGCAGGAAGTGGTCTCCATCCCCACATTTCCCCAAAATTACCTGGTGAATAACTGCTCTGAGAGCCTCCCAGTGTTACTTTTATTTACACTTGGAGTGACCTGCTCTCACTGCCTCTCTGCCACAAATGCCTAATTGAGAGGAGGGCAGCGAGCAGGTAGGGCTGATGTGAAAGTGCATTATGCTAAATAATTCATAACGAGCACTGTGGCTGTGGCAGTGAGAGATGTAAATAGAGGATCCTGACTTTTTTTAACAGGCAGTCTGTGTTGGTTTATGAATTTTAAAAGAAGGAAAGTCTCCACTTGCCAGAACGGAACTGAAGAGTTTCCTGTTGGAACTGAAGAGTTTCGTGTTCCTTGCAGCCCCCTCCTCAGCAGATAGCTTCACAGGACTGACTGTGAGACAGCACAGAGCTGCTCGCAGACCTCTTTCTGCCTGAGCTTGTCAGGTCTGTGTCCCCCTGTGCTTTACCTCTTGTGACAGTTCCTGTGCCACCTGCAGACCCAGAAGATGGAAACTGGCACCCAGGGATGAAAGTGCAGTGCCTGTGTTGAATGTGAGCCAGCAGCGTGCCAAGGTGGCCAACGGCATCCTGGCCTGAGTCAGGAACAGTGTGGCCAGCAGGAGCAAGGAAGCCATTGTGCCCCTGTACTCAGCACTGGTAAGGCCACACCTTGAGTACTGAGTCCAGTTCTGGGCCCCTCAATGTAAGAAGGACATTGAGACTCTTGAACATGTCCAGAGAAGGGCAACGAGGTTGGGGAGAGGCCTCAAGCACAGCCCTGTGAGGAGAGGCTGAGGGAGCTGGGGTTGCTTAGCCTGGAGAAGAGGAGGCTCAGGGGAGACCTTATTGCTGTCTGCAACTACCTGAAGGGAAGTTGTAGCCAGGTGGGGGTTGGTCTCTTCTCCCAGGCAACCAGCACCAGAACAAGAGGACACAGTCTCAAGCTGTGCCAGGGGAGGTTTAGGCTGGAGGTGAGGAGAAAGTTCTTCACAGAGAGAGTTGTTGGCCATTGGAATGTGCTGCCCAGGGAGGTGCTGGAGTCACCGTCCCTGGAAGTGTTCAAGAGGGGGTTGGACGTGGCACTTGGTGCCGTGGTTTAGTGGTCATGAGGTCTTGGGTGACAGGTTGGACTTGATGATCTTTGAGGTCTTTTCCAACCTTATTGCTTCTATGTGTCTATGATTCTATCCTTCCCTGGCACCTGGCTGCAGAGACCCAGCCCAGGAGACCCGAGCCGAGTTTCTCCCCAGCTGGGTGAAGATGTAGGACTGGTGGTGGAGCTGTCCTGCAGCCCAGACGTGAACCCTGCAGGTGTCCAAGCTCTTCCTTCCTTCCTTTGCTCTTGCCAGGCAGAGCAGGGCACCCCAGCCTCCTGGCACCTCACCTAGGCTGCATGGCACCAAGACTCACACACTTGTTACAGCTCATGTGAAAAAAGCATTTCCTGCTTATTCCACCTTTTAATTCAACATCCTGTTTTCTCTTCCTTTGCTATGAGTGGGATGACTGGAGCTCCCAGACTGCTGCTTCAAGACTGTTCATTACTTATTTGTTCTGTTTCTGCCTTGGTTTTCTGCCTCTCCTTATTTGAGAATTTTTCCAGCCCTCAATATGACTCTTGTTCCTCTCTAGTTCTTATCTGTTACCCTCCAGAGAGAGGGTAATCACTCCAGGAAAATTGACTTATATTCAATGGCAAAAAGCCTCATTAAAACCCAGTTAAGGTTTGCAAAGGTCCTTTCTATTCCTCAGGAATATTCAGCAAAGCTCATGCTCCCAACCACACAAATTGTGGAGTTCTGGTGCCCCCTGAGCAGGGCAGCAATGGCACATGGGCTCCTCTGCCCCCTGGGTGAAGGCAGGGCAGCAATGGCACATGGGCTCCTCTGCCCTCTGGGTGAAGGCAGGGCAGCAATGGCACATGGGCTCCTCTGCCCCTTGGGTGAAGGCAGGGCAGCAATGGCACATGGGCTGCTCTGCCCTCTGGGTGAAGGCAGGGCAGCAATGGCACATGGGCTCCTCTGCCCCCTGGGTGAAGGCAGGGCAGCAATGGCACATGGGCTCCTCTGCCCTCTGGGTGAAGGCAGGGTAGCAATGGCACATGGGCTCCTCTGCCCCCTGGGTGAAGGCAGGGCAGCAATGGCACATGGGCTCCTCTGCCCCCTGGGTGAAGGCAGGGCAGCAATGGCACATGGGCTCCTCTGCCCCCTGGGTGAAGGCAGGGCAGCAATGGCACATGGGCTCCTCTGCCCCTTGGGTGAAGGCAGGGCAGCAATGGCACATGGGCTGCTCTGCCCTCTGGGTGAAGGCAGGGCAGCAATGGCACATGGGCTCCTCTGCCCCCTGGGTGAAGGCAGGGCAGCAATGGCACATGGGCTCCTCTGCCCTCTGGGTGAAGGCAGGGTAGCAATGGCACATGGGCTCCTCTGCCCCCTGGGTGAAGGCAGGGCAGCAATGGCACATGGGCTCCTCTGCCCCCTGGGTGAAGGCAGGGCAGCAATGGCACATGGGCTCCTCTGCCCGCTGGGTGAAGGCAAGTTCTGTGCTCAGCTGCTCTGCAATGCACAGGGGGAACCTGCACTGCCCTAGAGATCAGGGTGCTGCCTACAGTCCTGACAGCTTTACTCTGGGTCACCCTGTGTGGCTGCCTGGCACAGGTCGATGGGGTCCTGCTCCCTGGGGAGCCTCAGGGTCCTGCAAGTGCATGGTTGTAGCCAGGAGGGGGTTGGTCTCTTCTCCCAAGCAACCAGCACCGGAACAAGAGGACACAGTCTCAAGCTGTGCCAGGGGAAGTTTAGGCTGGAGGTGAGGAGAAAGTTCTTCCCAGAGAGAGTTGTTGGCCGTTGGAATGTGCTGCCCAGGGAGGTGGTGGAGTCACCGTCCCTGGAGGTGTTCAAGAGGGGATTGGATGTGGCGCTTGGCACCATGGTTTAGCCGTCCTGAGGTGTTGGGTGACAGGTTGGACTTGCTGATCTTTGAGGTCTCCTCCAGCCTTGGTGATTCTGTGCTTCTGGCTGCTCCTGGCATCACAAAAGAAAGCCAAAGCTGGCAGTGCTTTAAACGGTGAGGGCTCTGTAAGTGAAGCTTCCCAAGCCCTGACCTGGGGGGACAGCTCAGGAGAGACGAGTTACGTTCATGAAGTATTTCTTGAGAAGGGGCAGGCTGGAAAATTTTTGCCTTAAAATAACTTGGCAAAACCAGCCTCTTCCCTTCTGCAGCAGAGGAGTAATTACCACTTGGTAAAGCTTTTCATTTTTACTTCTTTTTCTTCTTCTTCTTTTTTTTTGCTTAACATTGCATATAAATACTGCTGCTCAAGAGTTCAGAGGCAGGGATTTTAAATCTAATCCACATTTAACAAGGCTATTAAAGAAAATGTTTAAGCTGCCAGAATTGAACTGATTACAATATTTAATAAATCTTAGCCAAAAAAAAAACCCCCCCCCCCCCCCCCCCAAAAACACCAACCCAAAGAGATGTCTTTTAAAAAGGGCTGGGGGTGGGGGGGTGGGGGGCTGAGGGGGGGGGTGGGGGTGGTGGGAGGAAAGCAGCAAGGAGCCAAGATCACATGGCTTTTATAGAGGCACTGCTGAGAACGCTTTAATGGGAAATGGAAACCCAAAAGATGCCATAATCCTGCCAAAAAAAAGGGCCCAAATGTATTATAAAAATGTTTAAAGCTCCATTTGAGTTTTTCTAATTAACTTGATAATGACACCAGCATCCCTTCTCTATCGGTCTCCTGGAAGGTTGGATGCGTCTCCGTTGGTGGAGCGCTCATGAGAGGGGCAGGAAAAGCCACAGGGTTGGGGTTGGTTTTTTCCCCCTTTCCTTTGCTGGGGTTCTGGGGCTTGGCTTCGGGTCAGGGTGGGAATGTGGCCCCCAGAGAGGATCTGGCCACAAGTGCCCACCCTGCCTGCCCTGTGCCCACCTGCGGCACGCTGGGCAGTGGGGTCTTTCTGTTGGCAGCAAGAGAAAGGCAATGGACAAAGGGTGCTGCTTCTCAGGAGCTCTGGGCTGGTGCCAGCAGCTCTCAGTGCTGCTTCCCAGCTCCCTGCGAGGCTGTGCCTTGCCAGGTGTGACCACCCCCACCTTGTGCATGGATGTGCCCACTGGGGCCCTCTGCTCACTCACCTGGGGCAGGGGGCACTTGGGGATCTCTCTCAGCTCCTTTCTCTCCCCCTGGGTGGTGATAGGAGCGTCAAGTTTGTTGTCACAGAGGTGCCAGTGAGGAGCAGCCTGGCGTGAAGCAGCTTCTTGCCCTCTGAACATTCTGCCAGTCCTCCTCAGTCCGGTTCCTGCACAGGCTCCAGCTCCTCGCCTCCTGCTCTGCAGCACACCCAGATTCTTGTTTGTTTTCAAAGACACAAGGCTCTTTTAAACCCTCTGGAAGAAGGTAAGCAAATGAGGGCTTGAGCCCCTGGCAGATGCTCAGCCTGTGTTTGGGTGGATGTCTGTAGTGATGGTTTCTGCAGGTGCAACACAGGGAACCAGGGAGATGTGAGCTGGGAGTGAGAGCAGCTGAGCTTTGGGATCTGCTTTTACTGGAGCTGTCTGGGACTGAGTGGTGAGTGCTAGGTGTGCAGCATCAGCTGTGGCTTGTGGTACAAGTCCCAGGGGATCTCTACAGGGAGCAAGACTCCACCAGGCAGACCCAGGTAAAGTGGAGCTTGCTGTCCTCTATCTGCAGGTCCTATCCTGTTCTCACTCAGGGCATTCCTTGGTGGCAGGAATAGACTCTGACAGCACCAGCACCTGGATGGGCTGCTGGGGACAATCCCAGCAGGTGAAAAGGAGCAAGGGTAACTGGGTGCCTTTGGGGAGGTGTCAGCTCTGTGGTGTTCCTCAGACAAAGGCATGCACACAGGCAGGTGCAAGAGAGGACCCTTGCTGGAGCCATAGCTGTAGCAAGCAAGCCAAGACCAGAGTCTTGGTGCTGGCTGCTCTGGAAAGGAGAGGAAGGTGTCCTGGTGGACTGCAGATCTGCATTTTGAGGCTGCATTTCTTGCTGGCTGAGTCAGAACTGCCCCTGAGCTGTGGTGTGTATTCTGTAGGAGATATTAACTGGAGAAAATCTGAGGTCAAGGTAGAGTCATATAATTTCATGCTTGAAGACTCTGGGCTGCAGCAGACACCTTACTGATAAGGTGCTCGGTGTTATTCCTGCTCCAAAGATCTAAACTGAGGAAATGCTTGAAGGGGGACTCATGGCTCTGTGTCTTGGCTGGCCCCTATGGGGTACCTGCCTCTCCTGGTGCCAGCTCCTGGGCAGTGCTGATCTTGCCCCCAGTCTGGGCAGGAAAGGATGGTGCTGAAGCAGTACAGAACCTCCAAACTTCCACCAGAATGGACCTGAGATCATGAACTGGCTTCCAGGGTTGCTGCTATTGCTGCTCTCTGCTGCTCTCTGCTACTCTGGTCCAGCTTTTGCTGTTCAATTGCAGGCATCTTCTTGAGCCTGTGTTTCAAGACTCCTGTTCCCTCTCTACAACTTTTGCACCCCATCATGGCATGGGAGGGGAGCACATGTGATATTTCTGCTGTGTGTCCCCACTGCTGTGTGAAGTTCTCCTGGCTCCCAACTGTCACCACCTCATGCTGGGACCTTATGCCATGTTGCTTGTCAGCACATCTCGAATGCTTTGCAAGGTCAGCAGTGTTGAGGAGGCAGCTCATGAAGCAGCTAGCCCCATGTCTGGCTCTTGGTATCCAGGTCCTCTGTGGCATGTCTGCCTGGTGTGTCCCTGTTCAGGACAAGGCTGAGTGGTTTCTAAAACGTGCTTATCCCCAGGATGCAGCTCCTTGATGGGGTTTCCTCATTGACAGGCACTTCAGCTGCTGCCTAATCCATTTAGCACAGGCCATGGTGTGGAGCATGATGCTTCCCTGGGAACACCGTGTGACATGGTGCCAAACACCTCACAGAAGCTCATTACATCAGTGTAATTGCTTTAATCAGCCCAACTTGTCATCTCATTGAAGGAGGAGGTGGGGATTGTTTGACAAGGCCAATTTTCTGTTGCTCCATGCCAGCTGGACTTAACCCTTCCTGTTAAATCTTCATGGGTCTCCTTGCCAGCTGCCCTGTTTTCCTTCAGGCTGCAGCCAGCCCCTCCCCAGTAGAGCCTCAAACCTCTTATGGGCATCTTTTCCCTTCAGCCTTTCTAAATCGTAGAATGGGTTGGGTTGGAAGGGACCTTAAATATCACAGAATCATAGGATGGTTTGGGTTGGAAGGAAGTGACCTCCAAATGTCATCTAGTCCAACCTCCCTGCAGTCAGCAGGGACATCCTCCACTAGACCAGGTTGCTCAGAGCCTTGTCCAGCCTCACCTTGAACATCTCCAGGGTTGGGGCCTCAACTGCCTCCCTGGGCACCCTGTTCCAGTGGTCTAACAGACTCATGGTACAGAACTTGTTCCCAATATCCAGTCAAAATCTGCTCTTCTCTCATTTCAAACCATTGTCCCTTGTCCTGTCCCTGCAGGCCTTTGCAAAGAGTCCCCCTGCAGCCTTCTTGTAGCCCCCTTCAGGTACTGGAAGGCTGCTATTAGGTCTCCCTGGAGCCTTCTCTTTTCCAGGCTGAACAACCCCAGCTCCCTCAGCCTGTCCTCACAGCAGAGGTGCTCCAGCCTTCTGATCGTTTTTGTGGCCTTCCTCTGGACCTGTTTCCTCGGGTCTATGCCCTTCCTGTGTTGAGGACTCCAGAGCTGGACGCAGTATTACAGGTGAGGTCTCACCAGAGTGAGCAAGTGGCAGACTCACCTCTCTCCATCTGCTGGCCATCCTGCTTTTGATGCAGATTGTCTAGTTCCAGCCCCCCTACAACATTTATTCCACATTTGACGCCTTAGAGTCTTCCAAAGCACTTCAATTCCTCCCAGCCTTGAACAGAAAGGAGCAATAGGTTGGACACTTTCCTTCTGCTGCTTCTCAGGTTGCATGGACAGGAATTTTTCAGGCATAGAACACTGAGAATCGTTGCAGTTGCTGTCATTGTCACATCCTCAGCTAGCTGCTGACTGCAAGCATTTACCTGTGTGTGACCAATGGGCACGAGGTTGAGTGCAGAGCAAAATTGCCTGCTGAATGCCTGTGGAAAGGGCACATTCAAATTGGCATCTTTGCTATTCCCCTGGAAACAGCCTCTGTTGTTGCTGGAAGTGATGGTGGTGCCAGGAATCTGTAACTTCTTTCTCCTTACTCCTGTCAGTACCTTCTGCTGTCCTGTAACCTTTGCTTCAAAAAGCTTCTGGCTTTGCCCAGCCATCTGCTGCCTCCTCCTATCTGTGTGGGCATCTGCATTTCCAGTGGCTTTCTCTGCTTCCTCAGGGGACAGCAGGAAGCCTTTCACTGAAGTTGCTGTTTTCTGCCTCTCCAGCTGGAGCAGGCTGTGGAGGGTGAAGGAATGTGTGTGGGGTGCTGGGCTCAGGCATCCTTGCTGCGTCGGCAGCAGCACATCACTGGCAAATATCAGCTATTGACCTAAGATGCCTGCAGGAGGTGATGGATGTGGCTGTGATGGATGTGGGGCATGGCTGGTGCGTGGTCACCACACTCCTTTACAAGCCTTTGGTGACAAGTGTGCAGACATTCTGGTACTGTACAAATTGTCTGATGCTTGAAGCTGTCAGACACAAATTCATTAACCAGGTGGATTTTGAGGATATAATCTGCAAGATACAGCACTGCTGCCTGAAGTGTCTGCCAGCAATGACCCAGCTCCCTTAGCGCTGCTGTGCCCCAGCCCTGGACCCTGCTCACTTGCCCTGGGCTCCGGCACAGCCACAGCCCCCTCCACCTCCCCAGCCTGCTCCTGTTGCCCTGCTCCTGTTGTCAGGTTTTATTTCTCTGCTTTCTCCTCTGGCTCAGGGAAATTTTATTTGCTCTGCCACATCTCTCAGCAGTGATGATCTGCATTATTAAAATGGAGGTTTACTACTACTTAAAAGTTCTAATCTGGAAGCTTTTTTAGGGCTGTAGATCTGTTTCCTTGCCATGGTTTAGCACTTCAACCCTACAGCACAGCCTGCCTGACTTGATGCTGCTGTGGGAAGGCTTTGCAGGGCTGTGCATCTGCCCCAAACAGATTTGGTCCTGCTCAGAATCTTTGGTGCTTTGTCCCTCAAAGAGCAACTCTGTGTCATGTGCAGACTGGCTTGGCTCTGTCGGGAAGGGTGTAGGCACTGCTGGGTGTTTCTGATGTGGATGGAGAGGCCCCTGTAGCATCTCTGCAGCCTTTGACAGGTGCCCCCCAGGTGCCCAGGAATGGATTTGGATCTGCAGGGTGTGCTGCTCTGGGCCTGGGGTGAGGGCAAAGCCTGTGACTGGTTGGTGCTGAGATCAAGGGAGGAAATGTGACCATCTCCTGGCTCTGGTCTGGGCAACGTAAAGCAGCTCAGACCACACATGGCTGACTTGACAACCATTGAGGTTTCACCTAATGCAGCAGTTCCACAGCCTCGACAGATCCCCTGACTCGCCATGGCAGGTGCCTGAGCCCTGTGGAGAGCGGCGCTGGAGCCTTCCCCTCACCACAATCATTGTGTCTCTGAAGCCTTCCTCTCCTGCCACACTGCACAGGGCACAGTGGGGACATTTTGGAAGTAAAACCTCTTGAGGAGTATGTTGCACCCATGGCACATGCTGCCATGCCCAGTGCCCTCTGAAATACAGGGGAGCTGGATATTGGGGTGGCCTCAGCTGCCGCAGGAGCTGCCTGAGGACACCTTGCCTGTGGCAGCTGCCCAGTTGCCTGAGCAGGACCAAGTGTGGTGACAGGAGCCCAGGAATGGACAGCTCTTGATGGAGTTCCCTGCCCAGCAGTCCCTCCCCTGACTGCCTGCCAGAGCTGAAGGAGTCACTGCCCCCAGGGAGCAAACTGAGGCTGTGGCTGAGGATAGCACCTCTGCTGCAGGCTCTCCTGTGCTGGCTGCCGTGTCCTGTTAAGCAGAACAAAGCCGTTACCCTCCTGCAGGAGAAATCAGCCTTTTTAGAGTTCCATAAACCTCTGTCATTTTGCAGAGAGTGCTGGTGGAGCTGCTGTCAGCTGGCTGTCCCTGTGCTGGCACTGATGCCCTGGAAGCAGCAAGCTGTGGCATAAAAAGGGTTTCCATTTTTGCTGGGGGTCAGCACGGCCTGGAGAATGAGTAGACAGTGTTCCTTTCCTGGGGATCTGGGAGATCTGCTGCTGGTGGCTGTGCTGTCACTGCTGAGGGTTAATCATTCAGCAGCAGCACCTTGCTGCTCGAGACAAAGATTGGACTTGTGCTGAAAGACAGTGGAAGAGCAGCGGAGGAGGAAAGCACCTTTGAGAGCAGTGGGTGAAGAAAAATGCTGGCACTTCTGTGCTGCTCTGAAAACCAAGGTGCTTTAACCAAGGTCTTAGAGCTGGCTGTGGAAGCTGGCTGTGGAAGCTGGCTGTCCTCGTGCTGAATTTGGCCTTGAATAAAATCAAGCAAATACTGCAGGAAGTTTTCAAAGCTAAAAAGTAGAGGGGTTTAACCCCCATGTCCCCTCCTGTGTGAGGCTGGCTGGGAATCTGTGGCTGGTGAGAGCTCTGTTCCCTGAACAGGCAGCCTGGGTGTGAGTCCTGCTTCCAAGGGAAGGGCTAAGTCTCAACCTGCATCCAACTGAGCTCTGTGGGACTGGATTTGCCCCAGCACTGAACATCCAGGGGGACCTTCCCTGCAGCTGTGGGGGAGGACGATGGGCTGCAGGTGAGGACTGCAGTTTTTCCAGCCCCTCTGGACCTCATCTATGGCATTCCCTGCCCCAGTATGACCTCCTGGGGGGTTTCAAGCCATGCCTGCAGGTGTAGGAGTTCTCCTGTATTGCCCAGGGACAGGCGTTCTGGACCAACAAGACGTCGATGCTGCTGCTGAGCCTCTTCATTGGCTCCTTCACTTATTAGCAGCTGTGGCTCCTTCCTGCTGTTTGTGCTCAGAATGGATTTTTATTGCTTAATTCCCTGTAAGTGAAGTGCTAGCAAATTGTAAAATCCTATTGCTTAACATGTAGCATTAAGTATTGAACTAGCAAAAGAATCAATTACAGGTTTGGTCACTGATTAGCTTGACTTCTTATGGAATTTAACGTCAAGTCTCATTATGATTCCACTCTTTAATTCAGCAAATCAAGCACATGTGGGGGGGATAATGGCTGTGGGTGGCTCTGCTCCAGCTTTCCTGCTGGTGGGATGCTCAGCACCATGCTGCCAGGAGGGCCTGGTGACATCCAAACTGTACAGCCTTTGGAGCCTCCTCCCCACCTCTCCACCAGAACAGCCCTGGGGCTCTTTTGGGGTCCCCTAGTCCTGCAGGAAATGTGGCTGAGCCTCACAGTCTGGCTCTCTGTTTCTCTGCCCTCATTCCTGTGATAAGTCCAGGGACTGCTCTGTTAGATCAATGAAACTTTACCTGCAGCCTGGTGAGAGGCAGAGCTGCTGACCTCTCACCTTCTTGGTGCCCAAGCACGGTTTAGCATCCCGTCTTGCAAAGCAGGCAACTGCCCGTATTGTGGGCTTTGCAATCCGACTTTATTTCATTACTTCTGAAGCCTGGGTGCAAAATCACTTACACTTGGCATCTGAAATACTGATGAACCTTCTAAGCCTTCTGCCTTGGGGGAAGTGGGGTAGGAAATGGCTGCAGGGGGTTTGAAGGAGCCTTTCAGCAAAGGGCTGAGCTGGAGCCACATGGCAGAAGACTCAAGCCTTGGTCAGATCACTGGAGTCCATCCAGGACCTTGAAAAACTCTGGCTGGCTTCTGGTAAAATATCAATGCAATGACTCAGGGCAAGAGAAATATTGAGGAGGGATCTGAGCTTGGGTTACAAACCCTGGCAGGAGCATTGAAATCAATGTAATTAGTGTCTGGTTTGCCCTGGAAAGCCGTCAAGGGAGGTGCATGGAAAGCAAGCTGTGCTTTCTTGGGAGGAGGGGGGGGTGTCAGTGCAGCACCACCCAGACCTGATGGGACTGGAAGCAGCCTTCACTTCCCCTCTCGCACCTCCCAGTGCTGCCAGCTAGGGTGGGGAGGGCTTGTGCCAAGATGCTTTCTTCCCTTCTGCTCCTGCTTTTCTTCCCCTTCTCACGGCACCGCTTGTCCTGCACATGGTTCCCATGCCCCTTCTGGGAAGAGGGCTGCGGACTGGAACAGGGCAAAGAGGCCTTACACCATCCTGGGGCTCCTCCTGCCCTGTGCAGACTGGGATCCCGTGGTGCTGAGTCCTCTGTGCCCCTACTTTGGTGCTGTAGGCTCAGATCACCTGCAGCCTGCTGACTCCTCTCATCAGCTGCTGCTTTTGCTGATGGACAAGCGCAATTGGATTTCCAAATTACAGCAGCTGGGATTAGATCCAATATCCCTTTTCTCCAGCCAGACAACCCCTTAATTCCTTTTCTTTCGATTGTGTGGGGACCCTTTTGTGCATTTCAGACCCTTCGGCAGGAAATCTTTGCTGTGCGGGAGCTGCCGAGCGCTGCTGCTGCTGCTGCTGCTGCAATAAACTGGAGCCACGGAGCTCCAGCACAAACAGTGGCAGCCTGGCAAGTTTTCCCTTCCAGCACTGAGAGTTCTGCAGGCTCCTTCTTGTCTGCCTGAGCTGGTGCCCCTTCCAGGAGCAGCTCTGCTTGCATACTGATTTGGAGCATACTTGAGCAGTCCCCCTATGTCCTGTGCACGGATGGTGTGGAAAATTAAAGCTTGTAGGAAATGCATCAGAACTCTGATGTCCTCCAGCAAGACATCTGTTTTTTTTCCAGCCACAAAGTGAGGGCTAAACCAAACTGTGGTGATTTGGGGGTCAGCAGAGAGGAGGGAGGGAGGGAGAAGCTCTGCCTGGGCAAGGGGTGAGGGGCATGTGGCTCCTGCAGCTTGGCGAGGGGAGGTTTGGTTCATGTCCATGGGCTGTGGGCACTGGGAGAATGGTGCCTGCCCAGGAGCCATGTTATATGGTGCCTGCACTGTGCTGGGCAAGTTGCTGGTGCTGGCAAGTAATAAATAACAATAATGGTTGTGGAAGCACCATGCATGTGCCCCTCAGGCTCTGCAAAAAAACCTTCAACATTGAAATCCTACCAGAACATTTCCCCCTTTGTCTAATTTGCAGAACATGCCCACAAACCCGAGAATTTACCTAGACAAGGGCAATTCCCTAGGCATTTAAACAATGACTGAAAGCTGCTGAATTGATCCTGTCCTAGCACAGAGGGAGGCCCCAGTGGGATCCCCTGGGACTTTGCACAGAAGCAGAAGCACTTTGGGTTTGCCTAGTCAAAAATCATTAAATGACATAGTATCATAGAATGGCTTAGGTTGGAAGGGACCTTAGAGATAATCTACTCCAAGGGTCACCTCTCAACTAGACTTGGCTGCTCAAAGCCTCATCCAACCTGGCCTTGAACATACCCAAGGAGGAGGCATCCACGACCTCCCTATTCCAGAGTCTCACCACCTTTGTACTGAAGAACTTCTTCCCAAGATCCAGTCTAAACTCAGCTTGAAACCATTCCCCCTTCTCCTGTTGCTCAACACCCGTATGAGAAGTCCCTCTCCAGCCTTCCTCTAGGATCCCTCCAGATACTGGAAAGCAGCTCTAAGGTCTCCCTGGAGCCTTCTCTTCAGGCTGAACCACCCCAGCTCCAGCTCCCTCAGCCTGTCCTCACAACAGAGGTGTTCTAGCCCTTGGATCATCTTTGTAGTCCTCCTCTGGACTTACTCCAACAGCTCTATGCCCTTCTTATGAAATAGCTACTTCTTGTCTCAGCAGCCAGCAGAGAGGGCACCTTGCCCTTCTGCACAGTTGCAGAGAGCCCCACGTTCAACCAAGCTTTCTTGGCACACATAGCTACATGATGTGTACTGCTTGGGATGAAAAACTCTGGGATAGGTGCTGGAACAGGTTGCCCAGGGAGGTGGTGGGAGCTTCATTCCTGGAGGCGTGTAAGGCCAGGCTGGAGGTGGATTTGAGCAACCTGCTCTAGTGCGAGGTGTCCCTGCCCATGGCAGGAGAGTTGGAACTAGATGATCCTCAAGGTCCCTTCCAACCCTAACAATTCTATGATTCTATAGGTCTGGCTCACCCCCAGCCCTCTCTCTGCACCTGTTGATGACTTCCCTGGGCCTCTCAGCTCAAAATTTTCAGCAGAGGAGCCCAGAGCAAGTGCTTCTCCCTGCCCCCAGGTTTGACTTTCATATCATAGCTTCTCAATGTACTTCAGCCTGCGTGGTGTTTAAGATTCAGCAATGTTTGTCGGAATTCAATTACCCCTGAAGATTACACAAAGATTATCAAAGTTGTAAACAGCAGAATATGCTCAGAGATCAATGAAGCACAACAAAGACCACATTTAACAGGAGAAATAAAAGAAAAAGCGTGCTGGCAAACCCTGGCAGAGGAGCGTAATGGTGTAGGATCGTGCTGGAGGTTGGCAAGTAATTGAAATCTATGTTATAGCACAATATATTCCCGTGCAGATTTGCAGCCATGGAGCACAGTTTCAGCTCTAATACCTGAGCAATTCATTTGCTTTAAGCAGACCCAGGCTCTGAGCTGTTCCCACTTAGCATGGCTGCGGAGCACCCGTGCGGGCTGCACGACGGCCGTGGAGCTGCTGCTGCGCATGTCCCAGCTTGCTCCTGGCACCCTACCAGGGGCAGAAATGCTTCCCTGGAGGGAAATCAGTGCGTTGTGGTCAGGAGGATTACCCATAATGAAGCACCTTGCTGGTTTTGGTTTGTTGTTTGGGGTTATTTTTTTGGTAAGAAGGTATTGCCAGCTCTGGAGCTATGCCCGTGGGGTGTTGCTGGGGAGCTGCTGGGCTCAGAGCTGTGCCAGCTGCCTCCATGGTGTGCGGACACAGCTAGTCCCTGTGCCAACAGAACTGCCCTGCTCTGGGACAGTGCCATGTCCTGGGGATAATGCCTAGCCCTCAGAAGGTGGAATGCCCTGCTGGGGCAAAGGAGCTGCTGCCTGAAGAGCCTGAGCTCTCCTTGGCCAGCTGCACCTCCATCATATTTTGTGGCTCTCCATTGTCATTCTGGAGGCAAGGCAGCCAGCTGATTTTTCTTCTCTGTAATATATTGCCACTATAATACCAAGTCTAGCAGAACAATGAACTCTGGAGGATGGAGATACCTTCCTCCTGTTTTGCAAACTAAACATAATTTTTATTTTCACTCAGATTTGTGGCTGCTGCAGCAGGGAGCGTGGGGCAGGGGGGAGGGGACAGAGCTGGACAGGGGCTGTGCTCCATCCCCGGCTCTTGCCCCAGGACCCAGCATCCCTGCTCCTCATCCCTGCCATCCCCAGCAGCATTGAGATTCAGGGGAGGATGCCTCCTTTTGTCAGACACTGTGGGGTTTCAGAAGGAACCCTTCAACCCAGATTAATTACCGTTATCTGTACCCACTGGGGCTGGGTCCACCTGCCTGCCTGATGCAGCCAGAAATTCTCATTCTCCTTCTGCCTTTCTCTTTTTTTTTTTTCCCCTCCCTTTCCCCCCCCCCTCCTTTTTTTTCCCCCTCCCTTCCCCTATTTACTTCTGCTTTAATCTGCATATTATCATCAGTGCAAAGACCTCTGAAATAACATCTGACAAATGATGCCTATTAAAAAAAAAAAAAACCCACCCTCTGCACTGTCCTCTTTCACCGCCTTCCAATTTGGTCCTGCACTATAACTATGCATCAATAGACAAGCAATATTATGTTAAGAACATGATAAAATACCAGCAGCTTCATAATGGCAGCAGCCAAATGGTAATTTCTGCTTCAGAAATTGGTCATTTATTTTGCTGGTCTGTTCTTACGTTCAAATTAGATGAAGTTTAATATACTGTAAAATTGAATGTATTCTATCCCTTTCAACAAATATGGCATGCAGGGGATGATTTATGGGCCTTACAAACCTTAAAATGTTAAATAATCTCCTTTCCCCACCCCCCCACCCCACCCCCCCCCCAACTCCTGCCTTAAGTCAGCAGTGCCAAGTAGTTTTAAGTAGGGAGAAGCAAAACTTTATTAGCTCCCGTCCTGATCATCACTTTATTTTGCTGCGTTTACAGAGGCAGGAACAGTATTTAACATATTAGAGTGAGTTTTAGAAGCAGCCATATTAATTGGTACATTAATTTTGCCCTATTAGCTGTAATTGGTGGGAAAGAGACTCTTTCCTGGTGAAACGCTGTAATTTGTGGTTTAAATTTTTAATGATGGCACTGCAGATGCCTACAGGAGGGAGGGGGAAGCTCCCCTTGGCTGGAGCCTCCAGCTATGGCTGGGCTCCCCTTGGTTGGTGCATTGCAGGGCTCCCCCATGGTATCCAGGACCACTGGTCCTGGGCCTCCAGCTTTGCTCCCTGCTCACAATATCCCTCAGCATACCCTTCGTCAGGGTCTTATATCAGCTGCATCTTGTCTGAATCCAAACCTGCCTCCTCCTGTGCTTCCCCTACGCAGAGTCACAGTGCTGGGTGTCGTGGGCTGGGTGGGAATGAGAGTGCTGCAGCTTTGTGTCTCTTGACCTGCTGCTTCCTGAGGTGTGCACTGGTGGGATGCTGAGGGCACAAAGGCTGGGATAACCTCCAGTCATGGCAGCAGGCAGCGTGCCAGTTGCTCCTAGCTGATCCCTGCTGTCACCCTCGTGCAGCATCCATCTTGGCATCGTGTCTGCACACTCTGGGTTACTCCAAGGGCTGGCAGAGCTTCCTGCAGCACCTTCCAGCTCTGCAAACATGGGCCTGTAGTATGGCAGAGCAGGAAATGAGATCCTCCTGTAGCGATCGGGACGCAGCAGCCCTTGGAGACATCCTGGCGGTCCCCTGAGGTGGGAAGAGAAGCTTGTCTGAGTCTGAGCTGAAGCCGATCTACAAGTTGCTTCCCGTGCAGACAAGGATATCAGCTCCTTCATGGCATAAGGAGGGGGAGACAACCTCACCCTGGCCAATGTTACCCTTGGCAAGTTTCTGGGCATGGCTGGTTTGTGTGGTCTGGTGCCTCTGATCTGTTTTGGAGACAGCAACACGAGGCCCCTCTGTCCCCACAGAGCCAGATCGAGCCAGGCTTTGACCCTCCCAGTGCCCAGCTCTGCCTGGGAGATCAGAGCCAGGATTAGCATTCTGGAGGGGTTTGCTGAAAATCACTGACAATGTGCAAATTCCACCTTGATTTGAAAACAGTCAATTATGCCTCTTAAAGTCAAAGCTTTTGAGTGTCCTGTGGCACCCAAAGCTTGCAGAAGTAGCTTGTGTACATTCAGCTTCCTATATGGCTGGTGACAGCAGCTCCCTCAGTGCATGGGGAGGTGGGTGGGCTGGAGGCTGCCCTCTCCGGCAGGGCAATTGCTCAGCTGGGCCAGGAAACGGTTCCCCTTCCCAAGCCTGACAGCACATCAAACCCTCTCCCAAGGTCTGGCCTCAGGACCCCAGGGAAGTCTCTGGGGCTACTGCCCTGCTATGGGGTGATGGATGATGCAGAATCAGCCAAGGAGCAGAGTGAGGGTGACTTCCTCCTGCCTTGTAGTTATTTAAAACCAACTTGTCTCCTTGCCCTTAGCCCTTTCTCTGTTTCCTGATCAGCAGCTTGTCCCTGAGGATAAGCCTCAGAGCAGCACAATCTCCTGCAGTCCCCTGGAGCTGCAGCCTTGTGTGCCAGGATAATAGAGAAGCCTTTTATTCTGTTTATTTGCTCTATATAATTTTTCCTGCTCTTGCTGACCCTTCTGGGAAGCGTTCCACCCTTCAGTCTCTCTGCTGGGTGCCAGAATTGTTGAGCTTAGGCTATATTTGCATTTCATATCCTAGTTAAACCAACATCATCAAGGTCAGAACACACTGTTGAATTGGAATAGGCTACAAGACAGCATCCTCCTCCTGGTGCAGGGCAGAGCAGAATCTGGACATCCATCCCCAGGAGTGCCTGTCCTTGCCCCAGCCTGCTCCCAGTAAAAAGGAAAGGGCTTCTGCCCCAAATCCTGCCCACTGGGAGCCTGGCAGCTAGAGGGGACTGGACAGGGGTTGCTCTGCTCTGCATCTTGGAGGCTGCATCCCCAGTGTCTGCTTGCAGACAGCCCTTGGCAGAGGCAGGGGCTCAGCAAGGGGTTTGTCCCTCAGCTCAGAGGGACATGGCCTAGGGGGAATGTAGGGGTTTTAAGACCACACCAGCCTGATTAGCTCTCTCCTGGGCAAGGCTCAAAGCCCCAGCAATGTCACTCCTCTCCAGGAGCCTCCTGGGCACTTGAGCGACATGGTTGAGCACTCACTCCTGAAGGGATAGCATGCAGATGTCACTCCCAGACCTCTGCCCCTCTGCTCTGCTGGCCCTGCTCACCACCCCACCACAGACAGGGTGGTCTCTCCACTTGGGCTGTTTTTGCCCCAACAACCCTTCTCTAGACCTTCAGACAGCTCAGCCATGGCCACGGGTGACAGTCCCTGCAGAGGGGGCAGAGGAGCCATGTTTAAACACTCCTGTAAAAGGGTATGAGGACCAGGCAGAATGAGAGAAAAAGCAAGAAACACGAGAAGCAACTTCCCCTGCTCCCCAAAGGAGGCTGGAATTGGTTTCAGAGCATAACCTGAATGCAGAGAGGCTGATGTGCATCTCCTTGTGTGATGCGTCTTCCTACAAGCAGGCTGGAAGACAGCAGCTGTATGGAGCACAGAGCTACCCCTAGAAGGAATTTTACCTCCGTGCTAGCAGCCTGTCTTTCATTAAGGAACATTTCTTGCAGAAAAAATAGCTGGATTTCTGATGTGAAAAAACAATTCTGCTCAAGACTGAGAGCTGTTTAGAATAAACGCCAGACACTGTGTGATGGAGACATTGCACAGAGACTTAATGCTGGTCACATCTCTCTTCTCTGCCAGTAAGTCAAGGATGTGTCTTTGCTATTGTATTTGGTGACTCATCTTTCAAATAATCATCTCTGGAAGAATTTTGTGCCAAGATGAAAAAATGCCTGGGTTCCAGAAGTGTTTGTGTGTGTCCGTGAGCACAGCCCGGGAGGGGACTGCAGGGCAGCTCTGCTTGCTCACCCCTCCTCCTCCCTCCCCCCAACAAGGCCAGGGTGCTGGGGGTATGGGTGGGGAGGGAATGAACACAGATCCTAGCAAGAGGTAGTGCTGCCTTGTGCCGGTCCCACTTACCAAGATTTGGCTAGAGAAGAGGGGCAGGATCAGCCACCCCCACTCCACAACCAACCCCGGGTGTGGGGCAGCCAGCAGCTCTCTGCCATGCCTGAGTGTGCCCACCTGCCTCAGGGCTGGAGGCCAGGACCATGCCAGCATCCTACCAGCACCTGGAGATTCCCTCAGCCCCAGCAAAATATGCAGATTAGCTGAGTAAGTGGAGAGCTGTATGCTAATTAATTCAACACACTCGCTGTTCCCTAACATCAAACCTACACAGGGAGGATGTGCTGGCATCCACCTCCCCTGCAAAACGTTACCTGGCTGCTCGACAGAAGTTACACAAAGTTATTAACCACTCGACAAGGTGAAGAGAGAGGAGCGGCAGGTGCTGCGTGGGCGAATCCCCAGCAGCTGTGCCCATGGAGAGAGGAGTCCTCGGTGGCACCGGGGAGGCTCCGGCAGCAGCTGCGTGCCTGACGATGCTGAAACGTGCCAGCAGCGAGTTATTTGCAACCCGCAAGAAAACCGAATGTGAGTGGCCCAGAGACCAGCATGGCCAAGCAGCACGGGCTGCCAGCACCACCTCCATCTGCTCCAGATCATCTGGGCAGCAGGTGATGGCGTGGCTGGTGTCATCAGCACAAGCACGGTGGGGACAGGAAGCCTTAAAAGCAAATCCTCAGGCTGCTTCTCCCAACGCGTGCGTCGGGGTGAGGCACACTCCCATCTGAAATTAACACAGCCCCGAAACGTGTCTCTTCGGGCAGTTCCGTGCCTCAGCAGGGATAAAGCCGCCTTCGATGTGAGAGAGGAAATAACATAGTGAGGCTTCTTTACAGCGGGAGCAGACCCAGGCACTGCAGCCTGCAGGCACCACTCTGTGTCACTGTTTCTTTCTGCCGCCCTCCAGACACACGGCTGGTTCAGCTCCTTCTCTGCTGGGATAGGGGCTGGCACCTCCGGTGCTGCAGGCCTGGCTGGAGCCAGAGCATCAAGCGCTTCCAAAGGGACCTGTGCTGCCAAACGAGTGTCAGGGCCGCCAGTCTACCCAGGACACAAAGCAGCAGAGCCCCACAGCAGGAGCATTTGCTATCACCTGGGCACAGCTGGGAAGAGAGGCTGGAAGAGGTGGCTTCAAAAGCGGGGAGAAAAGGCTTTAGCAGAAGCAATTTGACAGCTGCAATCAGGCCAGGAGCTGAAGGAGCTGAGGAAAGAAAGACACAGCTGGGTGGAGGAGGACTGGTCGCAGGCAGAGCACAGCTCCTAAGAGATCCTCTGCGTGAGCACACACATCCACACCTCCAGAAGCCCTGCACTCCTGCAGGTATCCAGCATGGACACAGCCTGAGAATGCATTGTTGGCCTGGCTCTTTGCTGATACATTCAAAATGCAAAACACCTCTCCACCTGAAAATAGGAACTGCACCTGGCTGAGGTCAATGGTGTGACTGCAGTGAGGCTGCTAGAGCAGCTCGCGAGGTGCCTGGGCACACAGGAACATCCTAAACACACCTGGGTTCTGGCAGGGCACAGGCTTTGTTGGGAGGGCTCCTTCTCTACAGGTAACACCTCCAAGAAGGTGCAGCTCAGCTTGTTCACTCCATGACAAGGGGGAAAAAGTCTCCTCTGCTGCAGGGTTTGAATCACAGAATCACAAAATTTCAGGGGCTGGAAAGGACCTTGAAAGCTCATCCAGTCCAACCCAGATCCTGCCAGAGCAGGATCACCTACACCAGATTGCACAGGAACGCATCCAGGTGAGTTTTGAATATCTCCAGAGAGGAAGACTCCATTACCTCCCTGGGCAGCCTGTTCCAGTGCTCTGTCACCCTCACAGTGAAAATTTTTTCCTCATATTTACTTGAAACTTCCTATGCTTCAACTTCCACCATTGCCCCTTGCCCTGTCATTGGGCACCACTGAGAAGAGCCTGGCTCCAGCCTCTTGGGACTCACCCTTTACATATTTATAAACATTGACGAGGTCACCTCTCAGTCTCCTCTTCTCTAAGCTAAAGAGCCCTCAGCTCCCTCAGTCTCTCTTCGTACAGAAGATGTTCCATTCCCTTAATCATCCTCATGGCTCTGCACTGGGGGCTCCCAGTCTGCCTCTTCCTCTCCAGCACTGGTTTGTACCCAGTACCCTCGGGGTGCCTGACCCACGTGTGCTGATCGTGACTCCGGCTCGTGCCACTCGCAGCTCTTGTGTCTTGTGGTTAAAATAATGAAGTGGATGCTGCAGCTTTTGACAGGACCCAGGGTTGATTTCTGGTCTGAGCGCTCTGCTGCTGCAAACAGAGCAAGACAGATGGACAAGCCAGTGGCATATGCCTTTCCCTCTCTGAGTTGCATGAAAAGACATTTTCCCTAATAGAATGGGGATGAAGCTCACAGTTCTCAGGGCATTCGAGTGTTTCTAATGTATGTCTCTGGGAACATGGGCTTGGCTTTTGGTGGTTGCTGTTGTTGTTGTTTTCCCTTTCTGAGAGCAATTCTCACATTGTAAAACCTAACAAATCTGCTTTGCCACACAAGTTGTCATACCTGCAAGGAAAACACCAGGCTTACAATTTTATTATTAAATCTTGCTGGAAGGAAATGTTATTTAAACTATTTTCCTATCTTGCCCTGTAGAGATGGCCCTCAACCAGATGGATGAGCCAAGTGAGTGCTGGTGTGTGTGCACTCCAGCTCAGGAGCTGGAGCTCTCCAGAAATTGCAAAGTCCCTCTCAGCAGGATCTCTTCTTCTGTGAACTCTGACAGATTGTGTGAACTGGAGAGTGGCCAAACCACAGCCTGGGTAAGGAGCCTTTTTGCACAGTCACTAATGAACTGCCTCTGCAGGCTGCTGTCACGCTAGGCAGAGGCTGTGGCAGTGCCAGTGCTCAGGATTAAGAACTCGCTGCAGTTGGCTCAGGAGATGCAGCTGGCTTTTAAGACAAAGCAAACTTTGGAGCAGTAAACCTTTGCTGGGCAGTAAACTTTTGCTAGACAAACAGGTCAGCCCACAAAGGGCAGCCAAAATCATTGGTGCTTGGACAAAACAACCGTCAGTTGCTCAACCTCCTTCAAGGAGATCATCTGCTGAGAGTCACTCAGCTTCATCTGCCAGGCTTCACAGTCACATTACTCCAGCAGTGCCCACTGCCCAAGTGCTCTTGAAGCCATGGGACAGTGTGGAGCAGATGGTCACAGTGTTGAGAAATTAGATTAAATTAGCAGGAATTAATTGTGGGGCTGAGGACAGGGAAGGTGCTGACCCCCTCCTTTCCCCCCTGCTCTGCGCGGGCAGCCGGGTGCCCTGCTCCTCCTCAGAGAAGGACGTGTCAGGGTGCCATCTAGTGCCAGGCTCTGAGGGACACTGGGGACATGGGTACTGCTGCCCAGGGTGTGGCAAGAGAAGGACACCCACCTGTGTGGGGCACAGGAGTCCTGTAGCTGCAGCAGTGTGCTCTCATGGAGCAGGTGGGAATGCTTCTATCATCTCCCATAGCATGACTGGGATGTGCTGTATGGTTATGGACTGCACTCCCTTCCCTTCATCAAGTGAGGAGGGAAATGGTGCCAGTGTGTCCTGGGTGCAGAAGGCAATAGTTGCTTTGTCTCATGGTGCACAAGCTCCCACCACTGTGTGGGATTTCTGCCCAGGGTCTGCTCCTGACCTGTGTCTCTGACCCTGCACAGAGCCCCAGACTTCCCTGCTGTCAGATCCCTCTGTTGCAGACTGAGGGGCAGAGCATGGCCCAGGCAGGGAGCACAGAGTGACTGCGTCCTCAGTGTCCCTGACACGTGCTGGGGCACAGCAGGAGTGAAGCAGGTGAGAGTACCCACCCAAGACCCTGCTGGGCAGGTCTATGGGCACAGCTGGCTCCTGCTGTGAGCGGCCCATCTGCAGCAGTGCCCAGGCCACCAGCATCACGTCCACGTGCAGGAGTCCCATAAAAAAGGAAACACTAGAGGGGTTTGGCCAGTGCAAGTAAAAGCTGCAGGTCACAGACATGGTGACAAACCTTTAAAATATTATTCAGAGGGAGCAGTGTCCAAGGATTTGTCATCTGAATGGAAAGATTCCCTGAGAAAAAGCTGAACCTGTCAGAGGACTTGCTCTCAGCTGCTTATTCTGCTCAGATGAAATCCTTCAAGAGGGGAGAGCAGACGCCCTCAGTGACCTGTGCATTCCTCACTCCTTTCATCAGCTGCAGCTTCCTCTGTGGGTGTCTTTCTAGTAGGTCAAAATCCATCCATTAGCTTTCCCTTGTTAAACCAGGGCTGAAGCCCAGCAAGGCTGGGTGCTGTGTGGTGTCCCTGGGGAGGGGGACATGGGACTGCCAGCAGATCTGCGCAGGGCTGGGCTGGTGGTGACCATGGCAGCAGCACTGCTTGGCTGGCACACAGCAGGGTGATGTGAACTGCCCAGGCAGCACTGCCCAGTGTGATTAGGGCTTCCTCACCCCTTGTGTCCCCCTGGGAAGTGTCTCCCTCTGCCACTGCCCTTCACCCATGGCTGTGCTCCATTTCCACCTCTACTTTTGAGGGGCTGCAGGCCTGGGCAGCACCAGCCCACTGGTGGCACACTGGCCCCACAGACTCTCAAGACAAGCTTTGAAGGATGCTTACAGCATTAATGGGTGTATTTATAACTGTTTATCTCTGTCAGTTGGGTGGAAAATTGCCAGCTGTGTCATATGCCTTCATTACACAGACATCTCTCATGTTAGCCGGATCAGTGCCTCCTGCAGTGTCAGCACCAGGGAGAAGTTTGTTTCTTCTGCGTGGTGTTCGTGGCACCTGCTTTGAGAGCATGGAGAGCAGTGTCCTGGAAAAGACTCTCTACAGGACAGGTCTCAGTCCTCCACTGTTCTGGATATTAGTCTGGAGGAAGGAAAAGGGAGTGCAGAGATGAGAAGCTCCTAGCTGGGGCTAAAGAGCTGGCAAGTCCATCTGGGCTGGGCACTGCAGCCTTGGGGAGCAGAACCCTGCCCCTCAGGCTGGTCACCAGGGATGGAGAACATGGCCAGGCAGAGGGAAGATGGATAGAGTGGCCAGCACTGAATGGGGCTGGTGCAGCTGGGGTCGGTTGGCTAGAGCACAGCCACCCCTTCTCAAGGCCATGATCTGCTGTTGCCATAGTACCAGCATCTAAGGGGCAAGGATCCTCCCTGGGGCTGTGTCCTGAGCTCAAATACAGGTTATAGTGCTCACCACTGCCTAAGGGTACAGCATTAATTTACCTTTCTTCAGAGCTGTGAGATCCAAATGAGCACACTACTTCAAGACAGCCACTTCTGTGTCTGTTTCCTGGGGCTGATGCCACATGCCACTCACTGCCACTTTGGAGGCATCAGGAAACCCTCCAGCTGGGACCATTCACCAGCTGTGAGAAGTGCTGAGGAAGGTAAGAGGTTCCCAGCTGGGCAGGGGTCCTGGGAAGCAGACATCCTGTGCGCAGGAGAGGCACCTCAGAGTCGTGCTGATATCCCTCCCAACACAGAAGGAGGGAGAAAGATGAGAATAGCTTACACAGAAAGAATTTGTCTCCAAATAAAATGGTTTCCCCTCGTTTCCCATGATACAGTGAAATTTCTTCATGGCCAGATAGTCAGAGTAGAGTCCATTACACTCCACGCTTTTTGCCTTGAAACATAAATAGCTGCATATCATATAAGTGTTTGTTATGAGGAAGTGTGTATGCTGGAAAAAGTTAGACATTAAATCATTATTTCATGCAGAAAGATATTGCTAAAGGGAGAGGATTACTTACTATATTAATTCTGTCCTTCAGCTACCCGTACATCTCTCTGCACATAATGACTACAGTCACCAAATGAGCTGCCGAAGCAATCCTGGCTCCTCTCACTTCCCATTTCCTTGGAGACTCCGCAGATGGTCCGTGGCCCTCCATGCCCAGGTGCAGCACACAGGGCAGTGGGGCATCTGGACTGTGAGGCAAAGTGCAGGAGGGGTCTGCAGGAGAGCAGACCCACCTCTGAAGATGAGAAGAGGGGAGGGGATCCAGCTCCAGACCCTTTCCTTCCTTCCCCACACAGCTGCTGGGGTACAACAGATGTCAGCCTCCACCTGAGGGGCTCCTCAGCCATGCTGAGGTGACCCTGACCATGAACCAAAAAAGTATGTTTTCCCTGCCAATACTGGAGCTAAGCACTGGCCATGCAGCTTGTCCTGCAGCATGGTGAGTCAGCAGCAAAGAAATGTCCCCTTCCCGGTGCTTGGGGTCTCTTAGCTGTGCACAGCCCCTGCTGGCTCCCAGCGTGGCATGAGGCAACGCCTTGGCCATGGTCCTCTGGGAGTGCTGGAGTCCATGATGCTCCTTTTCTAGGGTGTCTGTCATGGATGAGGTGTGTCCTCTGTGTCCTGGAGCAGCCATAGGGCTGGACATTGGTGGCATGGGGAGCTCTTTGCATTCTTCAAAGCCCAAATATCTTCTTTCTCTACCATCCCAGAGTACCACCAGGGTAGAGCAGATGCCCCTGGTAATCTGCAGGTAAATCCTCCTGATGTGGCAGCTTCTGTGCCTGCATGGAGTGCATATGTGCAAGTGTTCAACTCCTTTGGGCTACTGCATTATGCCTAAAAAAATCCAAAATATCCCTGTTGGTGGTATAAAACAAGAGTGAAGAGACCCTCAAATCATTTCTTCTGATTTCAAGGTTTGTACATGAAGTCAGAAGAGCTTCTTAAAAGGCATCAAGAATTTGCTGATTTTTTTCCCCCCCAGAAAGTGCCTCACAGAGGTCACCAACCCCCACCAAAAATCCCTCCAACCATGAGTGAAAGGCATCAGGAAAGCTGGAAAGGTGAGAGGATTGTTTTGTTTCATGTTTCTGCCTGGCACAACTGGGACACAGCAGCCTGTTGGCACAAGGCACAAAAGCCACCACACACAGAGAGGTCACGGGAACCCAACACAGGGCAGGGGGCTGGAAAAGGGAGGCTTGGGGTTTTTTTTTGTGCTGACAAAGCTCTAACAGGTCATTGTGGGTTTGTAACCTGACCAGCTAAGTAATCCCCAAGCTGCTCTTCTCCTGGCTCATGTGTCAGAGGAGGACTCATTGTTCCGGCATGCGAGAGCCGATGCCTGGTGCTCCGCTTTCCTCTATTTGCTGATCCAGATGCAGAGCTCAGAGCTGCACAGGGGCTGGGGAAAAGCAGTGAGCAACAGGGTCTTCTATCACCATCTAGTATGTCATCCTTATTCAAAGGGCTCTGTTTGAGACCTGGCATCGGCACATACAGAGCATGTTGCATCTTTGCTGGTACCTCTTCAATCTGCTTTGCAAGACATCCTGGAGGATGTGACCTTGGAAGGCAGGTGGAATATCGAACCTGCATAATCAGAGCATCTCCGCATCAGTGGCAGCCTGTTGGGTACAGGGCAGTTAATAAATAATGAGGATGTCAAAGATAACAGCAGGAAAGTGGAAGCAGGGAACAGCTTTGCAGCCAGCTTCCTGACAGCCACCTGGAAACGTCCAATTACCAGGCGCTTGCCTCAGACCAGCCCAGTTCCAGGACTGGAGCTTTTGTGGTGCCAGCACCGGGGCAGCCCGCAGCACCGAGGTCACAGCACATGGTCCCCAGGGTGGAGGGAGCAGGTGACTGCTTTGCAGAGCTGAGCATGTCTTCTGGGGAGCAGATCCCCGGAGAGGGCAAAAGGCTCCTGGCTAGAGGGATGGAGAGAGAAAACAGCAGCCAGGAAGAGCGATGCTGGGGGTCCAACATGAAGGGGTGTGCAAAGGGTGATAATGTCCTGCATGGAGCAGGGGAAGGAGACCCCGCAAGGGACAACTGGAGCAGCTAAGCGTGGGACTTGATTCCTCGGGGCTTGCAGGAGAGGGATCTATCGGGCCTGCCCCCGTGCCGAGGCAGCTGCTCGGGATCACGGTGCCTGCTCACACTGGGCTTTGTGTCGAGGGCGGAATCCTAGGATGCCACGCCTCACACAGCAGCATTCTGACTACTTCTGAGGCGTTACCGATCTTCTGACCACCTTTTAAAACATCTGGTAAGAGGGGACTGCTTTCCAAACAGCAAAACGTGCACCAAAACCGCTCTTGATTTGAATAATAAGTATTCCATCCTTGTTTGGTAAATATACCCAGTGTTAATGGTGCTTAATGGTGCCTGTAATTGGTGTCTAAAGTTATTTAAAAGTAAATTTACTAGAAAATAATTAGCAATTTTATAGTTCACTACTTCCTAATTTTGTTGATAAAAGTTTCTCAGTGGTTTTTATCAGATGACACAATAGGGCTGTGCTGTGAAATGGCTTCTTTTTCCTTTCTTTCTTTTTTTTTTTTTCCCCTAGCAGGAAATTGTGCACACAAAATAAGATGAAAAAATAAAACTTCCCCCTAATTTCTTTGCCTGGCAGCTGGCCCTTGCTTGCCTTTTATTAGCCAGTGATTTATCCTCCAGCAGCAGCAGCAGCAAGTGAAACTTCCTGGGCATTGTTCAGGGATTCATTCTTTGTGACCTTGGGAGGTGCACCCCTAGCTGTGAGGTCAGTGGGGAAAGCTGTCCCCCACTGCAGGGCCATGCCTGCTGTCCCTCATCAGAGGGACATGGACACATCCTGCTGTCCCCCACTGCAGGACCGCAGTTGAGCCAGCTCCAGATCTGGGGGCTGGTCCTTCCCTAAAGAGGAAAGCAGGACTTCTGCTCTCCATGGGTCCCTGACCTGATCCCATGCAGGGGATCTCTGGGGATGCTGCCCAACAGGCTGGGAACTCCCCCACCTGATCCAGGTCGTCCTGGTCCCAGTCCTGGTTCTGGTCCCTGTCTAGGTACATGTCCTGGCTGTGGGATGTGCCTTCCCCTGGCCCCTTTGGCACTGGTAGGGCCATGTCCTGCTTGGTGGCTGGCCTGGCGGGCAGTGGGTCTTGGCGAGTGCCCACCGTGGTTGGGCTGCTCACAGGGTGTTGGTGCTGCTGGGGGGTGTGCAGGAGAAATGGAGTCAAGAAATGCAGCTGCTACAACATTTTATTGTTTAGTGCTGTGGGTTCAAGTGTTCAGTTCAGGATTTTCATACTCAGGTACAGAGTGACACCGACAGACAGAGACAGGTTTGGGAGGAGGTGTGAGCACAGCAGTTTGGCTTCATCAAAAAAAACCCCAACCCCTAACTCTCCATTTCCAGTCTCTGAACCATGAAGTACCAGCTTTTCCAGAACAATGAATCACCCAGTCTGTGTATAAAATTAAATATAATTTATGCTTTGCTAATTGAAATCAAATACAAAATTCAATTTCCTGTGTATTCTAATGCTGACATTTAAATAGGTTTGTTTAAAAAAAAAGGGGGGGGGGGGAGGGGGAGGGGGAGGAAAGTGTTATTAACCTGACTCTCTCTCTCTCATCTGGCAGGCCACTGGCTGGCCAGCCAGGATACAACCCCTCTGCCAGCCCCTGCTCAAGCGTGGCAGTGGCAGGGCACAGCTCAGGAAAACAGAACAGGATACCACCACCACCCCCTGAGCCCCCTGTGCCCCCCAGCCCATGCTGGCTGGCACATCCTGCTCCCTGCCAGCGCTCCCAAGGGGCTGGTAGCACATTGGTGGCACCCGGAGGGGTCCCATTCTGCCCTGCTGGGCTGGTCACTGCCCGTGGGACAGTGGAGTGGGGCCTCCTCTCCCAGCCAGGTGCTCAGCAGCTCTTCCCAAGCTGGAGATGGCACCGGTATCAAAAATAAACCTCTGGAGATATGGCAGAAAGAGCAGGAGTGGGAGCAGAGGCAGTGGGGCAAGGCATGAGCAAGCCCACCACCACCAACTATGGGGTGGCTCCTCCTGGGGATGGGGCCTTGCTGTGGGAACCCCTCTCTGGATTCCTCCTCCATATCCTCGCTCCAGCTGCAGGACTGCGCTCCAGGCACAACTGTACTTGGTCCCACTGCAAGAGGGCTGCTCTTGCCTGGCCCAGCACACACCATGGCTTCCCCAGAGAGGTGCTGCACTCAATTGTAGTTCTCAAACACACAGGTTTGAACCTTCTGTCCCTTCAGTGAGGGGTATGATGAGAAAAGTGACAGTGGTTTGATGGTAGTTGGGGACCAGAGCTGCTTCCCAGGGAAGCCTTCCTGAGCTGCCCAGGAAGAAATGATGGGGCAGAGCTCAGACCAGACCAAGGCTGGGCTTGCAGGGAGACCTGCTGAGTAGGGAGGGAGGTCTCAAGGACTCTTCCAAGTGCAATGAGACCTTGATCGGAGAAAAGCTGCTCCTGGATAAGCCATGGATGAAGGTTGACTGTCCCAGCTTTGGCCACGGTGGCAATGCCCAGTACCATGCTGATGGCTGTAACAGCTGTGGTCACATGCAGTGCTGATGGCTGTAACAGCTGTGGTCACACACAGTGCCAACCTGCCAGGTTCTGGCCATGCCATGAGCCAGGATGACATTCCCCCATATCTGAGCCCCTTCAGCAGAGCCAGACCCACTGGTCCTGCCATCTCCCCCAGCAAGCTCCAATCATAGCTACCAATGCCAGTGGTGTCATGGCTGCAGCAGCCTGGAACACGCAAAAATGTCTGAATATCCCTGTGGTGAGGGGCCTGGATGAGCCCCTTGTCCTCTGCCTGACTCCTTCAAGCAGCTTGCACCAAACTGTGGGACAGCAGCTCTCACTTAGGAGCTGCGCTGGCATTTCAGTGAGACACTGTGACATGATTCCTATTACATACTTCCAATTTTCATGTCATAATTTGGGGGGTTTGTGAGTCTGTGAAACCTGTGTTGTGTCAGGAGCTGTATTTTAACCTAATCAGGCTAATAGGAACTAACATGGCATGAGCAGGGACCTTGCAGTGCCCCTCCAGCGTGGCCCACAGTGAACATGTTCCAAATGGCTTCAGTTCTTTTTCATCCAATCCAAGGCACCAGCACCACTTCACGGCGTAACGAACCACACGACAGGCCACAAAACCCAGAGCTGGCTCAGCTTGTTACCCAGCTCAGCACTGATTTCATTTGCTTAGCTGGATCAGCAGGCATTTCTTGCCCCCTTAATCAAAACTGAGTCTCCCACAAGCAATCTCACACATCTCTACTGCCTTCCAACAGCCAGGGACCTGCCACCCAAAAGGGGATGAGGGACACAGCTGCACTCCCCTGGAGCCATCCTCACCACGCATTAAACCAAAGCAGGCAGCCAGTGATGTTTGAGTGCCATTAGAAGTCACCCAAGCAAAAGAAACATCGCAGCAGCAGCAGCTCCATGTTTTCTTTTATTTCCCTCTCGTGCTGGTTTTCTCTGTGTGATGGTGATGAAAACAGCGCAGCTGTGGCAAAGCACTGCTGGTCTGCTCTCCACTGCTTCCAGCGTGCAGCTCCTGGCACCTCGCTGGATGATCCAGTTGGGATATGGGTTTATTCTGCAGTATCTACCAGGATTTGCAAATGTGGTTGCCTTGGTCATTTCCCCTAGAAAGCACACATACTTGTGCAGAGCCATGCTCACCCTCAGAATTAATTGCTGAGTTGCAATTCTGAAGTAGAGGTGAAGCTGCTCCCCCATTCTGCCAACCTGACTGTCAGCAGCAGGCAGCACAGATCTTGTTTTCAAGGTGCAAATGAAGTGGCAGTGCCAGGGACCCCAGGGGTCAGTCCTGCCCAGACCCTACACTGGGGCTGTCCCCACACCTCTGCCCTGTGGTGGGCCACCCAGTGCCCATCAGGAAGGCCTGGCTCCCAACCACGGAGCAGGACATGGCACAGCCTGGCTGAGAGGAGCTACAGAGGCTCTGCACTGTGCCTCGGCAGCTTGGCCATACAGTGAGGCCCCAGTGTGCTCCGAGCAGGTGCCTGGGGATGGTCCCAGGATGTGGGGGTCTGGGGAGGCCCCGGTTCTGATCTCACTGAGCATCCCAGCAAGGCAGGAATGGCTCTGCTCCAATGGTGGGGATGCACCCATCAGCTGGAGGAGGATCAGGCCCTGGTGTTTTGTGGCACTTGGTAAATAGGAGTTTTAGTGCAACAAGTAGTTGAAATGTCTGGTGCAAATGAAGTTCCTGTACATAGTTCCTCTGCAGCATAACTGGCTTTATTCCTTCCACACACAAGTACCAGCGTGCATGTGAATGCATGTGTCCTGAATTCACCAGATCTGATGCTGCTGTTTGGGCAAAACTAAAAGCCAGGGCAGGAGAACTCAAACCTCTGGCTTTGTCCCAGTGCTGCTGGGTTTTGTGAGCCACGCTCCTGCTCAGCTGGTTGTGGCAGGAGGTGCTGGTCCTGCCTGCCTGGCTGTGAGCGGCACACCAGCAGCAAAATGTCGACACAAATGCCTCCTTCTCCTCCCAGCCACCCCCTACTCTTCAGCCCATGTGCAACCTGAGGTGACATGCCACTAAGGTTCCAGAGCTGGAATCTTGGAGCAGCTTGGGCTGCAACCCTGACAGCGCAAGAGTCTTGCGCTTGCAAGGTTGAGCCTCAGCCCCGAGCGAATTTTGGGTCTGTAAGGATGGTTCTCATCTCAAAAGAAAAGACCCTTTGTTTTCCTGATCTTGTGGTTCTACTTATCACTTTCTTCCTGCTCCCACTGGAAATCCTGGCCTGTCATTTGGTAGAACATGACATTGAAGGGTTTGTAAAACTTCCGCAGTCTGTGGATGACATCTGGGTCTATTTTGGGGTGAGTTCGACCCTTGGACTTGCCCAAGCAGCGGGGAGCACTGCTGTCCTCTGGCTTCTTTAGACAGGGGAATCCCTTGGTTTTATTAAAATAAAAATGTTTCTCTGTCACAATCCTCTTAAGGCCTAAGAAGTCCTGAACTTTGGCCATCTCCCCTGCTGGGTCAGTGATGAGCCTCTCGCCACTGACAAAAAGGATTTGGGAGAGGGGGAAGTACTGGAGCCAGTTCTCCAGGTGCAGGGCATAGATCCCGATGCGGATTGCGCTCCAGGAGGCATCAATCAGCCCCAGGGTTCGGTTCTTGAAGGCCAGCACCTCAAAGGTGGGGATCTCAGGCTTCTTGGAAAGCGTCTGGGTGTAGTCAGAGATGGCCCTGGTGACCGGGTTCCTCACCACCACAATCAGCTTCGTGTCCTTGGCCATGGAATGAATGCGCTTGGGGGCCTCGTTGGTCACAAAGTAGCTGGGGGTCTTCTCCATGGTGATCTGGCCCTCCAGTGTCTTGGGCATCACATTCCTGCACAGAAGCAGAGGAGGGGTGGTTAGCAAGGGGCCGGGCACGGGCAGACACCTTGGTGTCCCTCCTGCCCCAAGCAGGCGCTGGCAGCACCTTCAGGAGGACTGCTGCCACACCGCCCCAGCGACCAAAACACTTCTGGCTTTGTTTCTTCTCAGGCCAAGCGTTAAATGAGCCTTGGTAGCACACTGCACAACCCCTTCACCACGGGCACGTGTAGATGGGAGTTAATTGGCACTAAACCTGCACAATACCTGTCTGCTCAGCAGCCAGCTGCTGCCAGGGGCTCAATTAAGCCCATTCACTTCAGAGCCTTGTAGCAGAGTGGTGCAGTTAGGATTACACAAGACCTTTTGTTATGATGACATGCTTTTAAATGTCTCAGCTAATAAAACTTAATACAGAATAAGATCCCTTGCTTCTAGTACAATAATTAAATTTATTTACTATCTTGTGTGTAAGAAAGAATGACTTTTCTTTTATCTCTAATTCACATGCTCTGTCAATAATTAATCGCTGCTGGGTTTTGAGCTTCCCGTGCAAGCACTTTTATTAGCCAAAAGGAATTCGCCTGCTGGATAAATTAGCATGGAGCAAGAGTTTCCTGGATAGCATATTACCATTTGTAAGGTGGAACTGCAGCCAGATAGCATTTATATCTAAGGAAACGAAGAGGTAAATGCTTGTCCCAGCTGCCCCCAGTTAAAGATTATCATAACAAGCCAGAAGGTGTTAAATGATGTCCCTGCAAGAGCACTACAGCCACTTTCACAGCTCCTCAGCAGCCATCTGGAGGGCAGTGCCATCAGCCAGGTACCCACCCACCTTCAGCTCCTACATGTGCCACAGCCATGGCCAGCCCCAGTCATGCCACTGTGCCCCCCTGCCCTGTAGAGCTTCACTCTGGACCCCTCTGTGTCATCTGCAGCAGGGATGCTAAAAAGAGTGGCAGAGGTTAGAAGGGACCAGGGTTCCAGTTTGTTCCTGTTGCTTCTTGTCTTGTTGCTGGGCACCACTAACGAGAGTCTGGCCCCATCCTTTTGCCCCCCCCCAGCCTTTATCTCTTGCTGAGCATTGAGAAGATCCCCTCTGGGGCTGCTCTTCTCCAGGCTCAACAGCCCCAGGGACCTCAGCTTTTCTTCCTCACAGAGATGCCCCAGGCCCTTCAGCATCTTTGCAGTCTTTGTTGGACTCCCTCCAGTAGCTCCCTGACTCTCTTGGACTGAAGAGCCCAGAACTGGACTGAGAACTCCAGCTGTGGCTTCCCTAGGGCAGAGTAGAGGAGGAGGAGAACCTCCTTCAACCCTGCTGGTCAGGCTCCACGCAGCCCATGGACACCGCTGGCCCTCTTGGCTGTGGCAGCACGTTGCTGGGTCATGGTTAACTTGGCTGCTGCTTAGATGTGTTTCCCCAAGATTTTTATCTTGACCTTTTCAAACATCCCTGCCTAGGCATACCCACACAAAATGGAGTTTGTTTAGCCTGTTGGCTATTTTGCCCCAAAGACAGAGTGCTTCAGGGTGCTGTGTTTGGGAAGGACTGACCAGGTGCCCTGCAGCAGACACAGAGGAGGACAATGCTCAGGGGCTTGCAGGTTCGTCCCTTCACATTGCAACTATTTTTAGTACAAACATATGGTGAGGAGCAGGGAACAGTGTCAACAGGCTGCAAATGGTTCTGTGAGAGCACCTTGGCCGCTGGCAACCACAGTGCTGCTGACGTCAAAGCACCAAGCTCCAGGATGCAGCCATTCCAGGAGATGTGCAGCTGAGCCTGCAAGTGCAGTGGCTGGCAGGGCCCAGCCAGCCTGGCCTGCAGAGCTGCCTCCTGTTTGTGGCTCCTAAATCACAGAATCAGAATCACAGAATGTTAAGGGTTGGAAGGGACTTCAAAAGATCATCCAGTCCAAGCCCCCTGCCAGAGCAGGATCACCGAGAGCAGGTGACACAGGAACACATCCAGGTGGGTTTTGAATGTCTCCAGAGAAGGAGACTCCACAACCTCTCTGGGCATCTTGTTCCAGTGTTTTGTCACCCTCACAGTGACAAAGCTTTTACTCATGTTCATGTGGAACCTCCTCTCCTCCAGCCTGCATCCATTGCCCCTTGTCCTACCAGTGTGCAGAGCTTGGAGTTCTCCCAACACTGCCCTTGTCATATTTATAAACATGAACGAGGTCACCTCTCAGTCTCCTCCTCTCCAGCTAAACGGACCCAGCTCCCTCTGCCTTTCCTCATGCTCAGATGCTTTACACCTTCCCACAGTCTGGGTGATTCTTGCTGGTGCAATCATTTCATTTAGATGCTCCCAGGTCTCCCTTCAAGGTGACAGTGAAGGGGGTTTGGTGCTGCCACAGGGCTGCTCATGCCTCCAGCCTTTTTTGGATGAAGAGGTCAGAGGCTCCTTTGGCTCTCCATCTACCCCCACCCCTTCCTGCAGTTTTCCTGTTGAGTAGTCTCCAGTTGATTCCTGGCAATGAGGATTTTAGGGGAGTAGGGCTGCAGGCCTCCAGCTCATTTCAGGGCCAGCACAGTGGTGGCCAGGCTGTGCCAGAAAGCTCATCCCTCCAGCATTGTGTCCCACTGGCATTGTGTCCCACCAGAGCTGCCTTCTCAATGTGGCAAGGTGTCTGCAGTCTTGCACACCCATCTTGTCCTGCTCCCATCCTTTCCATGGTGCCCACAAAACAGCAGTGTGGCTGTGTGAAATCTCCTCTGGAATTTTTCTCTTTTAATATATTGCTTAACCAACTTGCAACTGCTAGAACTTCTGCATGGAAATTAGGTCTCAGCCTTGGTATGACAGTGGGAGGAAGGACTGAAGGGAAGGAGAGTTGGCAGCTGCTGAGGGTTCAGTACTGCTGCATGCAGCTGCTCTCACAGCCCCAATGCCAACTGCCAGCTTTTAAGGAGAGCAGCAATCCACCTCCAGTGAGGATTGGCACTGGAAACCACTCTGGCTGTGGCTGCAGGAGATTTCCATCTTTTTTTGGGGTGAGCACTGCCCCAACAGCCAAAATCCCTGCCCCAAGGAGCATCCAGGAGTGGCAGCTCCTGAGGAGCATCAGCTGCCCAGCCGAGCAGTATCCAGCACCTGGGGCTGTGCAAGAACAGGCAGAGGAGTGAGGCAGAGAACTGACACCAGGGAATAAAGGCACTTCCAATCCAGCACCTCTGCCCAGGGCACTCCCACAACAGGTTTGTATTGAACCATTAATTACCAAAATCAATGTGTTACTCTTCTGTTCCTTGCTCCACAAAAGTTATTTTACCATCAGCTGCAGCTAGCATTGGTCTGCCTCTCCTGTGTAAAGGAGCCAGCTGCAGACACCTTCTGCCCTGCTGCTGGCTGCCCGAGCTAACCCCAGAGCTCTCCCAGTCCCCAGCTGCCACCCCAGAGACACAAGTACAGCCTGCATGCTGGCTAAGCCATCTCCTGCCAGGCTGCCTGTCTTGAATGCTGGTCACTAATGAGAGACCCTGAGAAAGGACCAAGGTGGTCCTGCTGTCAGTTTACTCTGCCCATGCTCCTTTCCTGAGTTCCATCACTGAAGATTTAATCAAATACTGAAATGGAAAGTTTTGATATGTTTAATATTCCAAGTCTCTGTAGTTAGTGGCAGCTCTAGAGATGGTGATCAGTCCCTCCCATCTTGCTAAATCCTCTGCTCAAAGACATCAAACAGAAACAGGGTCCACGGACTTGTCTCTCTGCTCAGGCAGTGTTCCTTCTCCACTCTGCCTCTGCAGTCACTGCTGTCCTGCTCCATGAGGGGAGAATGCACCTCTCCACCTTCTCCATTTATCCTAATCTTCATTTTATTCCACAGTAAAGCTCAAAAAGGACAGGCCAGCTTTGGTGCTCCCTCCTCCAGCTCTCCACAGGAATGCTGAAGGTCTCAGATCATGACAGGATCTCCCACAATATCCCTTCCAGGCCAGGAGCACGTCTGGTCTCCAGCTGACAATGGTGGTGAAGCTCTGGGGAGGCTGACCTAGGGCTGTCCTTACTGCCCCTGTGAGCTTGGATCAGTACTTTGAGGCAAGAGGGACAAATGGAACCATCAGGATGACAGTAAACCCAAATTATGGGCAGAACAGGGAACTACCCTGGTGTCCAGTCACCCTGAGACATATGCAGCAGTCCTGCACACTTGTTTGTGCTTCTAAGACAGGAGAAGCTGTTTTCCTGTGCAAGTATCTGAGCAGAAGGAGGCACTAGGCAAGCAGAGTTGGCTTGTCTGCTCCTCTGAGTCAGACACCCTGGCAGCAAGCAGCAGGCTGTCAAATGTCAAAATGAGGCAATTATGAGATGCTAAAAGCTCTGCCGGACTATGAGCAATGGACTCTCAGACATGAGGGCTCATCTGTTCTGCCCCTAGGCATGACATAGACCTGCCCTGGCCTACCTGGACACATCTGCTCTACAGTGAAGCTCCAGGGAGTGGGAGACAGGGAGGCCCTGGGTAGTCCCAGGTTGGGGAATGCTGTGCATGGCCACCTAGCACCTCAGCTGCTCCCTGGACTGGTCTAACCACAGCCTCTAGCTTACTAAAGCTTGATAACACATCCAGGCTCTCCTACCTGTCAATACTGTTCTGCAAACAAGTAAATGTGGAGGCTCAGACCCAAAGTTCAGAGAAACTGAGGGCTGGCTGGGTCCCTGCCCCTTGTGCCAGTGCTCTGGCTGTGCAGCTGGGTGTTACTGATGGGGTCTGTCTTGTGCTTGCTCCTGCTTCCCCCACCAGTATCCCCCCAGAGCTGGGATCCATCTGCAGCCCACAAGGCTGCATTTGCTCTGTGTTATGGATTATGTCTGTGATTCACAGGGTTTTAGATGACAGTGCTTTAAGAGAGGTGAAAATGGATCAGGAGTCAAAGTTCTGCTACTCTCCTTGACTGTGCTGCCATCCCTGTCGCTCCTGCTGCTGGCAGGGGCTGGTGACAGCCTGGGGCATGTCCACCTCTCCTTCCTGGCACTGCCCTGTTCAGGAACAGCTCCTTCATGGATAGTTTGGTAAACAAGGATTTTGGCCCCTTCTAGGGCTCTAGGGTCAGGGCAAGATTATTGCCTTGCCTTCAGTATTATATTTGCTTAGTTGCTACTTTAAATGATGATCTCAATAAGATGCTGCTAACAACCCAAACCAAGCCCAAACGTCAAAGTCTTCTCTCTTTGATGGGGACACTCCAGACCATACACTGGAAGCAAGTTGTAGCAGCTGATGTTCAAGTTATAAAGCAAACACACCAGGGGTTTAGAAAAGAAGCAAGAACAAAGTGTTAATTACAGCAGCCCCTTCAGATGATGTTATCACAATAAAGAGGAGCCAAGATATTGCAGAGCTAATCATCTGAAAGGGTTGCCACATTTAAGGACTGTGTTTAATTTGGTGCACAATAAAGACAAATGGATAGCTGGGCTGGCACTGAAGAGAGACAGCAGGGAAGTGGTGATCAGGCTAAAAGGGGAGGAGAGGCAGATTCAGCTTTTGCTGTACAGTTTTGAGGATAATGCTGGGAGCTGCAGCCTGTCCTCGAGGCACCCCTGGCCCTGCAGAGCACTGGAACCCTGCAGCTCTGGTATGCACAGGCAGAAATAATAGAGTCAAAGAAAGGTTTGGGTCAGATAGGACCTTAGAGCTCATCTATTTTCAAGCCCCCTGCCACAGCCAGGGACACCTTCCATTAGACTGGGTTTTTCAAAGCCCCAACCAACCTGGATTTGAACAATTCCAGGCTTGGAGCCTCCACAATTTTTCTGGGCAACCTGTTTCAGTGCCTCACCTCCCTCATGGAGAAGAATTTCTTCCTCGTGTCTGATCTAAATCCAGCTTCTTCCAGTTTGAAGCCGCTACCCCTTGTGCTGTCTCTCCTGCCTTTGTCAGAAGTCCCTCTCTAGCTCTCCTGGAGCCCCCTTCAAATGCTTTTTTCCAAGCTGTGCCTTGCTTCAGAGTGACATTGAAGGTGCTCCCTTCCCCGGCCAGGCACCTGGACCTCCTTGCTGAGCTCCCACTTCACAAAGGCAGCTGTGAAGGGGGCTGGTGCCTGTCAGCCCCAGGAACCAGCATGTCCTGTGCATCCTATGGCAGGCAAGAGCTGTTGCCACCTGCACAGCAGAGAACACAGCTGGCTCCTGCTGCTAAGAGTCACAAAAGGTACTAAACCCCAGGCAGCCAAGCCTCAGGAAAGCTCCTCAGAGCTGGTAACCTTCACAGAGCTCCTGCCCTGTGCTCTGCCTTGATTGCATGTGCTGGCAGATGCCCTCAGCTCTGCCGGCTCAGGCAGGTTGCAACCCCACAGATCTCTCCTCTGGTGGCTGCTTCTGGGCAGCCTCCGAGACTCACTTTGGCCTTTCTTGCAGCATTTCTTACCTTTTCAGTGGCAGGTTAGTGAAGAGGCCTTGCCATGCTGCTGACCATGCATGATGCACTTCTGCAGAGCAGCCCAGGAGGTGAAGTGTTGGAATGGGGCATGCCTACTCATGGCTCTGCTGCTGGTCTTCACTCCCCTCCTGCCTCCCCTCTGTCTCCATCACTACTCACCCAAAAAGAAGGGTGATGACAAGTCACTGGAAGGAGCTCCACTACCATCCATCACCAGGGCCTCCTTTTGCTCAGCTATGAGGATGGTCTTCATGTCTTTGTGCTTGTTAGCAGCACCACCTCTGTGCTATGCAAAGCCAAAATCAAACTTCTAATTGCCACTCCTGAGCTTGGAGCCAGGAAGGACCAGATACGTACCACTGGGTGCTTGCTTGGCTTCTGGTCTGTCTGTCCTTCCCTATTTACTCCACAGCACTGTGTCCTCGAGGCTGAGGGGTGCTCTGCCTGCCCCCAAGAACTGCTCCAGCTCCCACAGTCCCCCCGCTGGACAGGGGCCTGCCGATGTCGTGTCTTCCAGTTTTCCGCTCTGTGGCTAGGAAGGGCCCCTGGGCGCTGCGCCACGATGGGCAGGACAGCTGGCTCCCGCTCCCCTCTGCTTTGTGGCAAAGGCCAGCTCTAAGCCCTCATTGGGAAAATGTGCTGTGGTAATTGTCCTTAACTGCTGACTTCAGACAAGCTCTTTATTTTCAAAGGATACATTTATAAATTGGTGAATTTGCATGTTGCCAAAATCCCCTTGTGCTTTATTTAAATCCAGATTATCTTGTTTATTCCTTCACTCACAGCTGTCATTTATCTCTGTGTAGGCAGCTTGCGCACGATGTTGCAGGTTGCCTGCAATCCCTCTCAAAAGGACTCTTTGTTAACCGCATTTTCATGTTCTCAACAAGAGGAGGGGAAAAAAAAAAAGTCCACAGCAACTCCCAAGCCTTGGAGAACCACCGAGAAGGACAGGGATTTGCTCAGCTGCCGTGGGAAAAAAGGCAGCGGCCAGGTGCTGCGGCAGAGTCACCTGCCCATGGCGCTCATCTCTGCTGCTCCTCAGGGTGCAGCAAACATCTGCTTTTGTCTTCTGGAAAGACAAACATGAAGTAATTTTCCTTTTTATTATTAACACATTCCAGTATAATTGCTTGAGCTGTCAACTGTGACCTGCCAGTAATTCAGCAGGCGTGGGACTTTCAAGGGGAGAACAGCATCGCAACCCAAGCCTGCAACACGCATTAAAAGCAGAACCTCTTTGCTGTAAGCCCCCAAGTCAAATCTCTTGTTGAATTTGTTCAAACACAAATTTACAGCTGAATTTACATAGGTTTAATGTTTCATAATCTTTTTGGTCTGTGAATCTATATTCAAGACTGAGTGCATTAGCTTAGAAATATTGTGCTTAACGCTGAAAATAATTTTAATCTCTCCAAAGTCCAATCCTTTGCACATCACTAAACCCCAGAATCCAATCCCTTCTAATAAGAGACACAAAACTTGCATCTGTCGCTGCCTAATAGATTCATCCTGCTCTAATTCAAACAGCTTCCACATGTCTGTTCAAAAACATTAAATGCAAATTGTAAAGCACTCTCAGAAAAGCGGGTGCCAGATCAGAGTGGGGCTAAAGCAAAACAGATCTCCCCAAGGGACTCACTGGAAGAGTTTAATGGTTTGGAAGCTGGTGGTTGTGGGAGAAGGGGGTGAACCACTCTTCTCTGACTTGAGCTCTGCTCTGGCAAAACTTACCACCCCAAATGAAGGGGTCCTGGGACTGCTGGTTTCCCTCTCCAGAACCAGCAGCTTTTGCTTGTTCCAGAGTTTGTAAAGCCATTTGTTGTCCAAGCAAAACATTCCCTTCTGTGCCAACAGGGCCCTGTGGAGCTTCTCCTTAGGGTCTCCCAGGCTGTGTAAGACACATGAGCCTAGGACATGACACTGAGAGCAGGATCAGCCCTGTCTCCCATGGCAGTAGGGGAATGGGGAGCAGCTGGGGCTCAGTAGCATCTTGGTGTCCCCAAGCATACCCCCAATGCTTCAAGCTCGCTCTGGGCCAGCCCAGCCCCAGCCCTCTGCAGCAGTGGCACAGGATGGAGAAGGGTCTGCGTTGCCATACCAACACAGGTGCCTGTTGAGTAACTGTGGGTGGAGCTGATGTGAGAGTGGCAGCATCCTGTTGCTACGGTAACCAAGATGCCACACTGGAAACGGTGTCCACAGCAAAGTTACCCCGCAGGAGGCCAGTGTGTGCAGCAGGGCACTTGCCTGAGCTGGGGCACAGGCTGCTGGGAAGTGCCAGTGGGCAGCTGCGCGCTCACAGCTCCTGTCCAGGATGCCACTAGGCCTCATCTCATCCCAGGTGCCAGCCCCAGGATCTCCCTTCCATTGGGCATGGCCCCACTTCTCCCTCCTTCCCCATCCTGCTCTTATACTCTCCTGGTAGAAGCCAGAGGATTCTGTGCCTATCCTTGCAGCAGATACTGAAGGACAGGGCTCTGCTCCAATGACATCAGGCAGGTCAGGCTCACTGGGCACTGCCAGCACTGGATGGGCACACAGCCGAAGGAAGGATGTGAGCATCACTGGAACCACTCTCCCAGATGCTGAGGAAAATGCCTTTGGAATTGAGTCTGTTCCTAATGTGATTTTTCATCTTCTCACTCAGCGATCGCAGTGAAAGGGATTCGGTGTCTCCACAAAATGCAAAATCTTTAACGGCTCATTGGCATCTGCTTAAGTTGGCCTGGATAAGAAGTGACTCCTGAGAGCCCACTATTGATTCTGTCAGGGATTCAGAGGTTTTATAGGCATCGCTCAGGATCTCTTTAGTACTTGTACCTTCTTAATGGCTCTCGTTGCCGACAGAACCCAAAACATCCCCCCGCGCACCAGGAAGCGGCTGAATCGGTGCCAGGAAACGGAGCTCTGGGAGCAGGGCTGCTGCCCTTGGCCAGCCAGGCAAGCCCTGCCAGACAGCCTGTCCATGGGTCCTCTGGGACCTTTTAGGAGGTGGGGAAGACACCAGGGCTAGGGAAAGAGGTGGGTGAACTTCACCCAGGAAGGCTCCTCTCCTCCTACCACTATGCAACAAAATCAGTGGGCAGCTGGCTGAGTAGCAGACAAAAATATAAATATGCTCCGATTTCACTGGGACCATCTGGCTCCTCCATGATAGGCAGGCAGGAACACGATAATCATGGAGCAGGGAACTAAGCTGATCCATTAAAGTCTTTTAGCAGAAGCAACTATAGAACCTGTATTAATCCAGCAATGCTTTGTGAACAGACATCACAAGGTTAGATCCATTCAGCTGCAATTAAAAATAACCCTGGCTGTTCAGGCGGGCTTGGATAGCTCTTACAGCACGGTGTTCCCCCAAGACTCTCATCTATATAGATTGTTGATGCTCACACAATGCAATCTGAAATTATGATCTTAATGCTAAACCTTGCTTTCTTCTGTTCTTTCCTCAAGTGGATCTCCTCTGGGATGTGGCTGTCGCCTTGTGCCAAAATCCCTCACCTATCTGCCTGCACAGCTCACACACAGATTAGGCAGGCTCAGATTAAGTGTGCTGATGGGGGGGGGGAGGGGGAGTGTGCCCATGACTGCCACCTACTCCACCAGCAGCCATGAAGAGTGCCCAGGGTGTGCTGACTCCTGAGCTGCTCCCCTGGGTGAAGAAGCCTGTTCAGTGTGACATCGTTTTACCAGGGATAAGTCTGGCCTGATCTCTCCAGTTTTAGTGCAAGATTTATGGTTGGTCAGCACTCAGCCATGAAGCAGGTTGTGAGCAAGGCTGGAAAGGCACATTTCTAACCCCTCTGCAGGCAGAGTTGTTTTGACTAAGCCTGGCTGCGGAAGCGCTGCAAGCCGTTCACTGGGAACCTCGCGGTGTTGTCTACCAGCTTTAATCACTGCATTAATCACAGCTAAGGCAAAGCAGCTCTAGTCTGAGTGTCCTGCCTCTTGCACGTGTGCTGGAGCAGGGACATGCTGACAGAGGCAGTGGTGAGTCCTAGTCCTTTGCCTGGCAATGTGCCACCAAGGCAGTCTGCTCCAAGTCCAGCTTTCCCTTCAACATACAGGTATAAGTCCCTTCAGTGCTTGCAATTCATGTTCCACTGTCACAGGAGGAAGGGAGAAGCCCTGGATGTCCCTCACTTGGATTAAATCCTGAGAAGGGGCTGAGAAAACAAGCAGCCAACCCAGAGAAGCACATCCACCCTCTGGATTTTGAGAGCTTCACTTAAGGGAGGTCTCATCTTGCAGAAGGGGTTCAGACAGTTTGGGGAGCAAACAGAAGCCATTTAACGAGCAAATAAACACAAACTACTACTTGGGGTGTCCCAATACCCATGTCTCAGTCACAGGTGAAAAAACAGATTATGAAAATGTGGTGGCACAGAGCTGTACCTCACAAGAAGTCCCTTTTTCATCTTGTGGAATTTCCTTCTCTCAGGTAAAAATCCCCACCAATAACAGGGAATAAGTGCAAGCAGCACTGCTGTATCGTGCTAAAAGCTTTTCAGGGGAAAGCAGCAAATGTAAATATAAATACATTCCACTCTGCAGAAGTATTTTGGATGTTATCCTAACCTAGTGCCAGAGTAATAGGCAAGCTATCAACAGCTGAAAAAAAAAAAAAAAAAAAGGCTGGGAATTGTTACAGAGGGACAACAGAGGAGCAATATCTGCAGAACAGGTTGAATAACAGAAGGAATTTTACACATCCTGGTGTTGAGCTCTGGCACTGCCAATGGCCAGGGAAAGGAGAGGAGTCACCCCCTGGCACAACCTCCCATAAAGGCTGGCACAACTACTCGTGGCTGGGCAGATGAGCAGCCAGGAACAGAGCCCTTCTGCCTCCTCAGACCTGGGCAGTTATGAGCATAGGCCCCTGGCAGGAGGTGACAGGCTCTCAAAGACAATGGATGCTGACGTAGCAAAGCCCCAAAGTTCTCAATCTCTCCACCTAGACATTGGGTGGCCAGAGCTCCCCAACTGCATCAACCTCTCAGCTGTCCAAAACACAACACCCCATTTTCAGTCTGCAGCAGGGCAGTTTTTGCACCCAGCCCCCAGCACTTCCCTCTCCATTATCACTGCCCCAGCCCCCTTAGCAGCCTCTTCTGGGCAGCTCCCGCTCTGCCTAGCCCCCGACTGTGGCAGTCTCCATCTCCAGAGCACCATCAAAGCATTAAAAGGTGACACTACACTGCCCTGATCCCAGTCAGAGGAGCCCCATGGTGGCCGAACACCCCCAAAGCGACCACCAAGGACTGCACCAATCTGAGATCCCTCCACTCCCACCCAGGAGCTGCTCCTGCCCCGGGAACAGCCAGGCTGCTGCCGAGGGCATAGCTGTTTATTATTTGCTTCTGTCGATTATTTTGGGGTTTAAGCTCATTTATTATGTATGCAAAAATGGTAATACACTGGCATCTGAATGTCTTTTAGGCATACAATATCCTTATTATTCAAAGTGGCTTTTCCTCCATAATTGAATGGTTTACCTTATTATTACTTTATGTTAATGACCCAGCATTTCCATTTTTCTATAGGATGCTTAATTGTAAGCAAAGTGCAATCAGAGTCAGAGCTGCTGTTTGTGACTGACAGCTCCAGAATAGCAGCCAGCGTGGCAGGGGCAGCACCAAAATAACCACTGGCAGGGAGAGGGCTGCCATAGGAAGCGCCCGGGGAAGCTGCTCCGGGCTGGGACAGAGCCCTGTCCTCTCCTCATGCAGTGACAGCTTGGGCATTAACACAGACAGAGTGCTATTTATATCAGTTTGTACATTTAATCAGTTTTTTTGCAGTTTTCAGCGAGATGTGAACTATATCCCTGTCCGAGGCATTTGGTTCAAATCAGCTGAGACAGAGAATAATCAAGATTTATGATTCTCATTCTGACTCGGATCACACAGCCGCTGCAATCGGCACAGCCGAGCTTCCTTACCGAACCCCAGTGACATCCCTTCCCAGTGACATCCCTTCCCAGTGACATCCCCTCACTCTCCCCCAGAAGTGATTTAATGTCTGTCTCGGGAGCTGTCAAAACGCTGCTGCAGCTCCAAGTAACAGCAGCTCCAGGCATCCCCCTGCTCCCACTGCATGCAGCCATGCCCTGCCCTGCCCTGCCCTCCTGGCAATGGCACCACACGGGCACCACCACGGAGGCAGGGGCTGTTGGGCACCAATCAGTAAAGCAGCATTTTGCAGATAAAAGGGGTTTCATCTCCTTCTGCCTCTCAGTACAGCCGAGGGCAGCCAGATGGAGCAGCCTGTGGGGTCTGACCTTCCTTCTACAGAACCTCCTCGCAGCGGGGGACAACACCATAGATTCTGCACATGCCAGTGTCCACCAGTGACACCTACCCCTCTGCATGGGGACAGAGCCAGCACTGGTCTGCAACAGGGAAGGACCACGGCAATGGCCCAGGAGGCAGCGTGCAGCAGTAGGAAGGGCTGTCAGTACCTCCAGCAACAGCTCTATTTGCAGGGCTCAGCATGGGGCCAGGAGCCAGAGATCTGTGCTCCCTGTGCTCTCCAAGACCTCAGATGTGAAGGAAATGTTTAGGTCAAAATTAAATGATCCAAAGGCAGCTCCATTTCAAAAGAGCCAGTGAAGGGAGGGTGGCAGTGGAGAGGCCATTTCCAGGCCATTCTGAAGGCAGCTGTGGTGTGCTGCTGGAGTTGTCTTTTGGGATGCTCCAGCAGGCTTTGCCACAGACATCTGCTCCTGTCAGCACGAGGTAGATTTGAGCCCAAGCCAGGCAGCTCAGCAATGGCTGCAGAGGATGCTTTTGGCACACTAGGTATTTTTGTGCCCAGGCGAGACCCCACAGGCTAAAGCCACACTGCCCAGAAGACCTGGACAAGACCCTCCTCAGGCAGCACAGCACAAACATCTCAGCCCATAAACTCCATTTCCTGTGTGGTGGAAACATAGTGATGGGGCCTGGCAATACTGGTGGAATCATCCCATGAACATCCCAATGATGGCAGCTCTGTCCTGGTGCAGCAGGCACTGGGCAGGGAAAGGGAACACAGGCTCATCTCCCTCAGGCACAGCCTCAAAAGGAGGGCAGAGCAAGAAGCCAGCCATGGAGGGCAAATAAACCAAATTTACTTGCAATACTGGTGTCCACTGGTGGCTTTGGCAGTGCAGGTGTCTCTTAGTGTTGTGTTTTCTTCAGGGCTTGTTTAGCCATCTTCTCTCTGTAGCCATACACACTGTGTGTGTACACAGAGGTGCAGGTGCCTGTTAGTGTTTTACTTTCTTCGGGGTTTGTTGAGCCAACGCTTCCCCATACACAAACACAGCTTAGATCTAGCCAGGACTCTGAAATTCACACATCAGTGTAACATTCAAGCAAGTGGGGGAAAAAAAGAGAAAAAAGGCAGCCTGATACCCTGCAGTCAATAGAGTCAACAATCCCTGGTTTGGATAAACAGAATTACCAGCACTGAAGAGCCCTGGGCAGCACTGCACACTCTGATTAGTGTAAATGCTAAACACAAACCAATTAACACTCTCTAAGTCTGCTTATCTCATGTCACTTAGTGCTAAAATAAAGCCCAACACTAAATACACATATTGATTTAGCCATTAAATCTAGCAGCACCCAAAATAGCTCATTATATTACCGAGAAACAAATGAAGTCGCCTCAATTTTCAGAACCTTCTGTATTATGAACAATGCCTTAATCGCTCCATCCAGCACCAAGGAGCTCCTACAGATGCTGAGAACAGACTGATACTGATTGGTCTAAAAATGAAACCCAGCAGGACCACGGGCCAAGGGGACAAGAGGGTATCCTGGGCCACCACAGGTGGCTTCACTGAGGAAACAGCCTGCTGCTGTGCCATCAGCTCACGGAGCCAGGGTACAGCCATCACCACTGCTAAGAACACCACTGCTCTGCTGGTACCAGACACAAGCCACGGCCATCAGCTGTTCTAAAGAGAAGATTCACCACATGGTCCTGGCAAGCCCCACTGACAGCTGCTGCCTCTTCCTGGAGCGCAACCAGCACCCACAAGATGCCATTCTTGGTCCTTGAAGAACCAAGGCTGCTGGTGGCTTGATGTGGGGTTTCTGTGCCTGGTTAATTCAGATGCCACTGGAAACTGGTGTGTGGGAAGTTAACGACGGGAAGAGTCCGTCTGGAGAGCTCTGCCCTGAGAGCACCGGGAGAAGGCGGGGATGGGAGGGGTGGATGGTTAGCAGGCAGTGCCTGATGTTTACACTCCTAATTACAAGAGCTAATTCTCAGGTTTGGCCAGGTGTCCCTTCTGCAGGCAAGGTTAATGGGATGTGAGAGGCCACAGCTGCTGCCGCACCGAGTGAGGAGGCCAGGCAAGGGACGGCAGCATTAGTCAGCCGGGAGCCAGGCAGAAATGGTTATCTCAAGCTGTTTGGAGGCACGGATTAAAAATAAATCTCCCAAAGTTTAATATTCTGCCAGTCAGCCCCTTTTTGTAGGTGGAATCTATTAAAAAATTATCTTTCTGCTAAAACGCTGAAGTATTTTTGACATTTAACAGCTTGCTTCAAGCAAAAAAGTGCAATAAATACATGGGAGAGCTAATTGGCTCCAGTACACCAAACATCCAGCAGTCATGAATAAGTAATGCGGTGCCAGCTCGAGGATGGCTCCAGCAGACCCCCAGCACCTCCTGGGACCCCTGGGCACAGCTGCTCCAGTGTCCCGTCTTTGCCAGGGTGACGGAGGAGGTCCCTCTGAGATCCAGCAGCAGAACAGAACCAGCCACACAAGTGAGTGTTTGGACCAGAGGGCACAAGGCAAGGGGCACAAGCTGGGGTTTGGTCTTACCAAAGCCTGTACTTTGAGGTACTTAGTTTGCTGCAAGATGCAGAAGGAGCAGCTTGGCAGTGTAGCCTTCTCAATAAAAATTAATGCTTTAACAAGAAGCCAAATAGCTACAGCTAATGTACTTCAGAATGAGATCTGAATTTTATTCATAAGCATCAGTGTCAGGACTAAAATAACAGTTTTATGGACACCATGAGCATAAACAGCTCCGCTGATTCAAAAACAGAAACTGCACTTCTGAATGAAGCAACTCATTCATTTGGAACAAAAGCATCATTTTAAATACATGCCTCAAATAAAAGAGAAAGCCAGAGACAATATTCTCCTTGTGAGCCTGCTTCCAAGAAAGGCACTGCAGAGGAGAAGGGGCCAGCTCCTGGAGAGAGGGTAGCCACTGGGAATGTCCTGGGGAAAAGGAGCAGCAGGCACTCAGAAGCTGCCTGGGACGTGGCAGGAGGTGGGGCGGATGTCATTCCCTCCTCCTAAATCTTCTATGTGTGGACAAGAGTCCCAGATGGGAAAGAGGAGAGCTATGGTGCTGTGGAAACCCTGCTGAGCTCTAGCAGTTGGGACATGCTGGCTCTGGTAGCTGTTGCAGCTCATTGAGGTGGATTGCACCACATTTAGGCTCCTAAGCCCCACCTATTGGTAGCAGGCTCAGGCATGGTCAAAGCCTGGGGCAGCAGAGGAGCCATGGGTTGGAGATGGTCAAGGGCCAGGGAGACTGAGGAGGGACAGTGACAAAGGGGATGGAGCTCACTTAGAAGCCAAGCCCAGAGTCTGCACTGCTTGTCTCCTCACAGTGCTTCTCACGATTGTCTTTCCTGGCCACCTTCACCAACCCCCCCAGAGACCCCAACAGATGCCACCCGAGGTGCCTTTGTGGAGGACTCTGAGGACACCTGCCCTCCCCTGGCACATGTGATGTGTGTGAGGGCCATGGTGTCACCGTGCCACCCAGAACAACCCCAGCATATGGCCAACACTGGGTGAAAAACACATTGTGCATTCCATGAGGAGTCTGGGGAGCATCTGGCTCCTAACAAAGCCATACAGGCTCTGGGCAGTTAATTTCACAAGGCCAGTTAGGGCCATGCAAGAGGAAAAGCACCAGCTCCTAGCACCCCCATGCTCCACAGGCTGTCTGCAACTGGAAACAGGACCAAGCAATTGCAGCCAGTGCTGGAAATCCTGGGAGAAGTGATCTTCTGAGCCCATTCCTGAGCCCACGGAGCTCCCAGCTGGGATGAGACTGCGCTGGGCACTCCTGCCCTGGCAGCCCTCAGTCTCCTGAGAGCCTCCTCAGCTCTCCCCACACCACGCTGGGAGAGCAGCAGCTGGTTCTTGGCACTACCGCGCCTCCTGCAGCAGGGGTAATATATCTGTGGCCAGATATATTGAAAATGAAAGATCAATATTTATTTAATACACACACACACACACACATTACCCTTTAGAGACCCTTAATTGTAAATTAATCATCATTAACTGACAGTAATTGAACATGCCGAAAGCTGAGCAGGGCTTTCCCCTGCAGCAGGAGGCTCTGGCATGGCAGGGGGAGCAGGATTGAGGCAGGATGCAGGAGAGGAACTGGGTGGCAGCTGCTGCCAGCCTCACACACTGGCCCTTCCTGGGTATCAGGAATGCTCAAGGCACTGTTGCCAGAGCTTAGCTCAGCTTGCAGCGGCCCTGAACCAGAGGGACAGAATTCTCAGGGGATCACCCTGGGAGCAGGCAGGGACTCCTGGTCCTGCTGGAGCCCCCAAGCCCTTGGCAGGACATGCTCATGCTTTAGCCCCAGTCTCATCTCCCATGAGGAAAGGCAGTAGCATCCAGACTGGAACCCTCCCATCATCAGTGTGCCCAGCACAGGGAGCTGAGAAATGTGAGTGAACAGACTGCTGCAGAAGGGGTGCGTGGGCTGTGCCCTGCTGCCATCCTGGGGCTGCAGGAGCCCCATGGCAGGGAAGCTCCCTTGGGTAGTTCACTGGATGCTCAGTGGGTGCTCACCAGCTCACCGCACGCTGTCTGCAGGAGGCACAGCCAGGGATGGGCTCTGAGCCCTGGGGATGCCTTTCCCTTGGGAGGAGAAGCTGCAGCTCATTTCCTTCCAGATTTTACAGAAACACAAAGCAGAAGTGCTGGTGCCAGCTCTCCTTCCCTCGATCCAGGCACATGCTGCTGTGGGGCAGCGCAGGAGAGCAGCCAGGGGGGCTGGAGAGATGCTTGGGCACCAGCAGAAGTGTTCTGAGCGCTATGTTTTAGACAAGCAGCACACTGGAGGGCTTCTGAGATACTGGTGTGGTCCCCAGTCTGGGGCTGGAGCAGCTCTGTGCTGCCTTTCTGGTGCTACAGTGATTAAACAACAAAACATAACCTAGTCCTTGGTGGGGTGCAGGAGAGCGTGGCTGGTCCCCAGTGCCAGCAGGCTGTGCAGAGTGAGCTGGCAGAAAGAAATGCAAATTCTCTTTCTGTGAGGATGACAGCAGCTCCAACGCTGACTTTATTAAAATGCAGAATTATTTCAGGGCCCTTTGTTTAGCTCAGAGCCTGAGGTAATTTATGCGGAAGGATGGAGCAGTGAGGACTGTGCTCAGCTGCCTGGCACTGCCAGCATTTCTTGGCTCATGCTCCTGGTGAGAAAGCTTTCCAGCTCTGGAAGGAAGGCCTAGGAAGCACACAGTTTCCCTGCTAGTTCTCATTGGAGAAGCTTTCCTGTCCCCACAGCTCCTATATACAGCTCCTGGGGACCAGGCTTTAACACAGAAGCTAATTAAGTTCTCACTTAGCAAGCAGGCTGATTGCTGCTGCTCCTCCATGCCCAAGCCTGCCCCTCAGCCTGCCCAGAGAGCAGCAGCCTGATGGAACTCAAGGCCTGGAGGCTCCTGCACAGCAGAAGCCATCCCTGAATGCTAGTGCACAGTGTCATAAGTGCCTTCCCTACAGTCACGTGGGGACACCCCCAGTATCACCCCAAGCCTGGCAAAGGAATTGATGGAGTTCTGGGCAGCAAGGAGCAGATCTGCTCCCACCCCACTGCTGGCTGCAGCCCTTCCCTGCTGTGGGTGCCAGCTGCACCTCTCAAGTGGGACCTGCAGAAGCACTGACCCTGCAGTCACTGGGCTTGGCATCACTGCTGGACCTGCCCCAACTGCCCTCAGCTGGGCAGTTCACAGATTTTGAAGCCCATGAATTATTACTTTTATTTGGATTTGGAGACTTGCAACAGGCAATCAGAGTCACTGCCACCTCTGCTCAAAATCTGGGGCTTGGGTGGCTCTTCTGAGGCTTTGGCTTCTCTGTCAAAGAGAGGTTGGTGGCAGAGGCAGGGCTGGGCACTGTGGCAGCACAGCGGGGATGCTCTTGGGCATGGAGACCAATGCCAAGCACTTCACCTCAGCCTGAGCATCATCACGAAAGCAAACAAAGGCTGCTGCAGCTTGTTGACAGGAAGGGTTATTGAGATGAAATCTTTGCACCAAGTTACATGGTCGTGTTTCGAGGAGCTTAAGCTATGTCCAAGATCAGGTTGGATGAAATCCTTGACTTGTGCTGCCGACCGAGCTGTCTCATCTAGGCCGATTTGCATTTCATCTGCATACTAATGCTGGGCTTATCATCAGCAAGAAACCCTCCCCAGCTCATTGGTGCAAAGGTAGACGTCTGCCATGGAAAGCAAACAGGGAGTAAGGCTCCTGCCTGCGCTCCTTGAGCAGAAGTTCCCTGTGCTGCGCATGGGATTTGCCATATCCTGACTGACACCGGGACTCTGCCACCTAATCCCGAGAGCTGCGTGTCAGCTGCAGCCGTGTGTGACACAAAGCCAGCCAGGTTTGTCACCTTGTAAAGCTGCTACATCCAGACAGCATGGGTAGAGCAGGGGGGCTGCTAGAACAGGGGAAAGAGCAGGTCAGTGAACCCAGGGCTTCTGCCTCTGTGCAGGTGGGCCGCAGATGGAGACTGAAGAAGAACCGTGTTGTATGCTTCCTAAATGCCACCAAGGCTCTGCACACATCCATCACCAGCAGCTGGTAACAGGTGACAGGAGGAGGAATGAGGGTGCCAAGGCTGGGACCAGCCAACCTTCTGGTGGGAGAGACTATTCTTAGGTGGGTATTTGGATGCAGCCCAGAGAAACCTGCCTTGTCACATCTGAATTCCTCTCCCTGTGGTGGCACAGTGACAGAAGCCACCGTATGGTGCCGTGGGAGGGAGAGCTTCCGCCTGCCATTGTCTGCAGCGGATACCAGACGGCACACTGGGTGCCTGCCATCGGTGCGGGCAGGAGGGTGGGCATGCAGGTGGCACCCTGAGGGGCACTGGCTGCTCGGTGCCCACTATGAAGCCCCATGTCCACCACACCCCAGCCACAAGAGGACATCACACACACAACAGGGACCCTGGCTGCAGACCACCATTCCAAGGCATTAAACACCCTCTTTAACTTCCCAAACGCTTCACTCCATGCCAAGCCTCCTCACTTCGAGTTCCTCTGCATTTTGATCTCCTCACCACACATGCTGCCAATTACTGTGCAAAATAATCACGTTAATTTCCAACTCCGTCAGCAAACAGCCAATAAAATCTCTGGTGCTTGCCAAGAGCGGGGCCCTGGTGCTGGCAGAGGGAGCGCGGTGCTGCCTGCGGAGAGGCTGGGGAGCAAGACTGGGACAGGCTGGAGAAGTCCCAAGTTGCATGGAAGAAAATGACCACAGCCTCAGTAGCAGACGGTTTCTGTACCATGAGCAATTTCACTCTAACCAGCAGTGCCACCATGTGCCATGGGAATGCCAACCTGTGCCCCATCCTACCTAAAGCAACCACCCCAGCACACTGCATGCCACTGTGGTTCTGCCATCGCTGTCACCCCTCTGAGCTCATGCCCATCCTGGTTTCCAGCTGCCAGGGACAATGCAAGCAGCTCTGATTCCAAGAGTGGGCTCCACATTTCCACCAGCTTCTCCAGGGGAAGCATCTCTCTTTCTGTGGTTGGAAGTTCACCAGAAGTTTCCAGCAAACTGATGGCGACCCCACTGCTGACTGGCTGCAGAACCCTGATACCCAGCAAAGGGCAGCCCTGCCAGGCCCTGGCTCTCTGCTGCCTGCCTCATGCCCACTCTGCATCTAGCAGCCTGCAGGCCCAGGGCTGAGCAGCAATTTCTGCCATCACATGGGGTTCTGCCAGGCTCCAGGTATTTGCTGTGCTTTCTGCAGCTCTCAGTGGTGGACAATGCTCACTGGAGGCAGTGGGACAGGGACAACTTCCCTGCCTGGGCTGAAAATCTAGGGCAGAGCAGTCTCCACCTGCTTGGCTGCTGGGCACTGTGGGGATTCTTGGCAGCCTCACCTCATGTGGACATGTTTCAGATTAAACACTTCTCCAGTTTGGAAGTGCTTGGGGACCAGCAGTGATGGATGGTAGTGGTGGCTGCCCTGGGCAACCTCAGGCTCATAAGGAAAGATGTCTCCTTCCTGTGAGAGAAGAAAAAAGCCATCATCCACCCTAACTGCTGTTGTGATTTTCTTAACCATCACAGCAGCACCTTATTGCCACCTGCCTGGATCCTGTTACTGCTCCAGCAGTGGAGAAGATGTGGGGCAGCTGGTAGGGAAGCAGTGCAAGCAAACTGATGGGCATCCCCTGCTCCCTGTAATGGCAGAGCACAATTCTTCCTTTCTTTGGTATTCCAACCTGGGTCAGCAAAGTCTCTGAACTCAGCACCCTCCCCCAGATCAGCTCCGAAGCCTATGGGAACGGGTAGCATCTTTGAGTACATCTACAAGTCCTGTTTGCCAGCTGTGACTAGAGATGCTCAGCTCAGCATGTCATCTGCTGACAACTCCACTTGCCATCTCCATCTCACCTCCTGAGGGGTTACAGAAATCTTGAGGCTGGGAAATGGGGCATGCCAGGCAAAGTCTGAGGAGCTAAGCCTGGATCCAGGGATGGCTGCGGGACTTGGGGATGCCAAACGGCTTGTCAGACTCCCAGAGGTATGAAGTGACACTGCAAAGGACCTGGGAATGGCTTCAGCATTGGGCTGAAGTTTCAGAATCCTCATTTTATAGTGGGGAAAGAGTGCCTGTGTGTCTGCCCGTGTCTGTGTGTGCAGACATGTCTGTATGTCTCTGATAAGACAGCAACAACACAGCAGCAGCAGCTGCCAGATGGTGAGCAAAGCAAGTGTCCCCGAAGGAGCATCTCCAGCCTGGGGAAGGCACCCCCTGTCTCTCCTGCATTGCTGGCTGGGTGTGAGGGATGGTCCTGCAGATCCTGGGCAGCAGGACTTCATGTGCACTAGGTTGCTTTTGAGCACCATAAATCCAGCTACCTTTGATGGTTTTCTGAAGAGTGGCCAGCCTGGGTCCACACTGGAGCTGGGGGTCTCTGGCCAATGGTGCTCCCAGCCCCACTGGGGCTGAGGAGTAACTGGTGGCTGCCCCCTGCACAGTCCCTGGGATGCTCCATGCCTCTCAGCTCCACACAGAGATCCTCAGCTGGGCAGCAACAACCTGTAGTGGATGCAGAGCTGCTGCCAGGAGCAAACCTTCACCCTCCTACACAGCTCCTCTGTGTTTGCAGACACAAATCCTCGGCTTGTCACACGCAAGGGTTCAGCTTTGCCAGCCAGGCTTGGAAAGCACCCTCCAGAAGCCCACAGCTCTGACACGGACAGTTTCATGTGGTACCACTGAGTGCTGAAGCTATACCTGCCTCAGCCACTGCCATGAAAAACACCTGTTCCAGGACACAGCCATGAGCCCCTCAGTGGAGGTGTAGCCCCCACAGCTCCTCACCCCCTGCCAGCCCCCTGATGCAGCATCTGCCCTGGCTCATAACTCCTAGCCAAGCCTTGGACCTGTTTCTGGAGAGCTTAAGCCACCTCAGCAGGAGCCACTGAACAAAGTTCCAGGAGCTTTCACCCTGCCCAGGGAAGGGAAAGAGCAACTTCTAAAAAGTTAATTAGCTCTCTGTCAATTAGCTTACACTGAAGAAGGTAATTACCTTATCACATACAGCACTCCTGTGCTCCAGGGAAAGCAAACACTCCTCTTCCCTGCCTGGCACATGCTGTCCCCATGCTCAGCCACCAGCCCTACTATCTATGGGGTGCTGCCTCAGCCAGTCAGGATTTACCACCTGCAAACATCAGGACAAGAGTGAGAACCAGACCCATGGTGTGACCCCCTGCTCTGCTCTCTATGGCACGGGTGGGTCAGGACTGTGCCCCCCTCCTGCTCATGTGCCTGGTCCTGCTCTGTGCCTGTGGTAGTTCCTCCTCTGCTTCTCCACAGATGCTTCTCCACAGATGCTTCTCCACACCCTCCCCAAGGGCTGCTGTCCTACAGCCTGCAGTCTAACAAGCCCTGGGTGAGGAGGGACACACCAAGTGCTCCCAGGTCCCATCCCAGTATTCTGGGCAGTATTGTGTGGTGAGCTCTTCTTTGGTGCTTACCAAACACTCCTGCTTCCCAGGCTGCTCCTTGTGGTGATAGCTTGGCACACCCACCAAAGTTCATGGGCTCCATCTCCAGAGGAAAACATCCTCCTCACAGTGGGGCTGCCTTGCAACAGGTGTGGCCAAGCAGTGCATGGCAGGCCTGTCAGGATAGGGAATCTCCATAAACAAATCAAACAAACTAAAGTCTCCATTGTAATCCTATTAATGCATCTCCACACAGGTTGGTATCTCCTGAAGAACACTTCCCATTAAAGAAATCAATTTAGTATTCGGCTTCCTTCCTGTGGTGCATATTGAAGTGGGATTTGACAATGATGGAAAACAGATTTGTGTTAAATACTGCCAATAATGTCTCATAGCTCAAGGTTACAGCTTCTTGTGAGCGACAGACGCTCGTAATCCAAGGCGTTGAAAACACTGCACTCCACTATCAATTATCTGGAGTTATTAGGTTTTAAAATAAACTGCACATCCGGACTGCAGGCCACATGTTTATTTTGCATTTCCCTTGCAGTTGCTCCCCCCTGCTCTGTGCTTTCAGAGGCTTTCTGTGGCTGCCAGCCCTTGCAAAATGCAGCACCAGCAGCAGACCTACCCAGCCTGTGGCCCTGCAAACCACAGCCTGTGTCCTTGGTGCCCCCCGGATTTCAGACCTGGGTGGAGCTCCAGACCTCAGCCAGGCTCAGCAGACAGGTCATTTCTTGAGTTTCTTCTGCTGGGCTAAGTACAGAGTGCAGTCTTCAGTGTCACCAGTGGTGTTGGCACTTTCAAACAATTGGTTTTCTTCCTCCAGTTTCTCAGCGGCTCTCAGAGCAAAGCATTTTGCTTTGTGTCTTAAAACCAGGCTTTGATGCCTGACAAAAGCTTTCTCTTCTTTGATAAACAGAAATGAAGCTAAACATTATCAGATCCTTTTTATTTTCCTTGAGAAGAAGAGAAACCTTGCAGCAGGGGCACAAGACCTTTTGGAGAACCTTTTCATTTTGGGACTGTGGAAACATTGGCTGACCGGGTGTCTGCCTTGTCAGCTCCCTCTGCCAAGGAGATGCCCAGGCAGAGGCACAAAGTGACATGGACCCTGCAGCAGCCAGGTGCCCAGGGGTGTGTAGGCAGCTCGGCTCCAGCAATGCCACAAGGGAAAATGAGGCAACCTGGGAACTGGGAAGTGTAGGATGGGCTGGATTTCAGCCCCTGCTTGGGTGTGCAGAGCATTACACATCTACAGAGGAGGCACTTTATGAGTGCCATTGAGCAAAGCCAGCAGCCAGGGCTGAGGACAGAGGCAGCACACAGGTCCATGTGACAGGAAAGGTGCCCAGAGGGGCCAAGGAATCAGGACCCCTGCGTACCCACTGCCAGGCTTCTTCCCAATTCTCACCCCACTTTGGAAGCCAGTGAAGCCATACAGAAGCCCTGTCCCTTTTCTGGATCACATTTTTGAGCAGTGTGCCCTGGGACAAGGAGTCTATAGCACGAGTCCTTACGGACATCACTTTGGCCAAGCAGTGGCAGCAAGGTCAACAAGCTGTGGAAAGGGCTACAAGGGTGGGCAGAAGGCTGCAGCTAGCTCAGGCTGACTACAAGGTGATCACAAGCTGGGGCACAGCCACATCTTTTAGAGACCACAAAGACATTGATTGATCCTACAAACCCCAGGGTAACAGTGAATATTCTTGGTTGCTGTCTATCAGCACTCCATTAAGCCATTACAGATCTACAGACATTTCTCCTCTATGAAGTGCTCCTGCATCAATGGCAACAGCCTGCAAATATTCCAGAGGCATAAACAGAGTAATTAATCAGGGTGCTGTAATGGCAAGAAATTAGCATAAGGAAAACAGACTGAATATCGGAGAAAGTTTTCTGGCAGCAAACCAGGTTAATCAGAGAATTGCTATGGCAGGGAAAGGGGAAACTCCACAGCATGGCACAGGTCAGAGATCCCTGGCAGCCATCCCAGAGGGAATGCACAAATGCTGCCTCATGAGATGGGCAGGATGACCCACACTGCTTTTCCCCATATCAGTCACTGAACAATTTCTAATGATGATTCACTGCTCTGAGCGAGGCACAGTCACTCACAGCTTGGCTGGCGAGGCAGTAAGGTGCTCACCAGGGTCTCCCTGTTGTGCCACACCATTTGCTGCCCAGGTCTCTCCATGCCCATCCTGCTGCCCTGCCACAGGCCAGGCGCTGCAGCAGGCCAGGCATGGCAGCAGGTGACGCGCTCTGCAGCAGGTTGGTCCTTTGCAACAGTTGGTCCTTGTGCACACTTCATCAACCTGTGGACTCCCCCAGGGGTAATTGCTGTTCTAGGAAGGAGGTGCTGCTGCAGCCTTGCCTGGGAGCAGAGGCTCACAGAGGTGTGGTGGGACAGTGCTGGTCTCACACGTGTCTGCCTGAGAGCTCCTCAGAGCACCATGCAGCTCCACAGAACAGCCCTGCTCCTGCATGCAGCTGCCAGCAGCAACGCTGGGCTCCAGCCAGCCTTTGAGAGAGCAGGGACTGCAAGGTGAAAGAGTGAAATTACCCCAGGTCATAAATTCTACTTTTACAGAAGCTTTTCCAGAAATGTGGGCACACTGTAGTGAGTGGAAGAGCACTGCTGTGCCTGTGGTGACATCCTGGGCACAGTGAATTCCACTGCTGAATGCACAGATCTGGGGTGGGGCTGAACCCCTCATCTCCCTCCTGCTCCAAGCCCCAACTGTGTTCAAAGCCTGTTTGCTGCCCACGACCATGAGCTGTCTGCACTTCTCAGGATGACACACAGTGCCCAGCATGCCTCCTTTAACCATGAGGATGTTGCTATCCTGCACCGTGGTGCCTGGATGTGCTAGAGCCAGAGCCCTGCTGCTTCCAGGTATGCTCTGCAACCATAGAACCCAAAGCAGCTCTCTAGAGCTGGGGCAGAGAAATGAATACAAATGGTTGAAACATAGGTTGGATATTAGGAAAAATTTCATGAAAGAGTGGTCAGGCATTGGAACAGGCTGCTCAGGGAGGTGGGGGAGTCACCACCCCTGGAGGTGTTCAAGAAACATGCAGCCATGGCACTTTGGTATGTGTTTTAATGGCCATGGTGATCTTAGGTTGATGGTTGGACTCAATGGTCTTGGAAGTCTTTTCCAACCGAAACAATTCTGTGATTCTGCTGCTGCCTGCTCCCCCAATGCCTGCAGAAGGCTCTGCCCTGCCTGTGATGATGCTGGAGGTCGAGAAGACAAGCAGCTGATGTTACAGCAGAGGCCAGGAACTCGGTGCAGTAACAAGTGCTACTGACACAGTCTGGGAGTGCCCCTGCTGCAGCTGCAGTGGATGGCAAGGTTACCTCCACCTGCCATCAGCGGGCAGCAGGCGCTGGTAGGACACGTCCCCTCCAACACTGACAGATCATTTGCTCCGCGCGTCCTGCTGTAAACAGATGTCCCTGTGCAGCAGAGCAGCCACCCGAATGCTAAAGCAGTTTGTTCCCGGCGCTCCATAAAGATGTTAGATTTGTTCCCAGAAGTTAATCTTTAAAGATTTTTAGAGCGATCAATACCCAGTGGATGTATGCAGAGCAGTCTGGAGCGGCAGCCAGGGGCACCTCCCAGCGCAGCCAAGATCTCTGCTGGGCAGCAGTGACTGTCCCTGTGGCTCGGCACTGAGGGCACCACAGAACCAGAGGGATTGGGAAGCTTGGGACGCTGAGTCCCACAGCACTGAAGGGGTCAGGGGGCTGGGACGCTGAGCACCATGGCAATGAAGGGGTCAGGGAGCTGGGATGCCAAGTTCCATGGCACTGGGGGGGATCAGGGGGCTGGGACGCTGAGCACAATAGCAATGAAGGGATCAGGGAGGTAGGGTGTCAAGTCATACAGCACTGGAGGCTCTTGGAGCCAAGCTTCAGGGCCATCAGGGACCTAGACAGCACTAAGCCAGGTCAGCAGCCATGGGGATTCTCAGCGTCCACCATGTGCTGCTGGCAGGACTATATTTTCACTGGGGGTTCCCACATGCCCACAGTGAGCCTCAGGCTCTGGCTGCTGCCCACTTCCTGGGCAGGCTAGGGGCACAGAGATGTTTGCAAGGAGAACAAGGAAGTTATGATCCAATCTGGCAGGCACATTAGCAAGGAAAGGAGTATTCAGCGCCAAGGAACTGGAGAACCTCTTCATTCGCGCTGGGCAACCAGCGTGGTGCAGGGCTGTGCTGCCAGCAGGGACGCCGTGTGCCGAACAGAGCCTGCCGGCTTCCGCAGACGGCATGGAGCAGCCCGGTCCCACGGTGGCTGCCGGAAAACTGCAAGTCCTGGCACAGGCAACGCCTCGTCAGCCTCACACAGCTCCTCAGAGCTTCCTTGAGTCCCTGCTCTTCTCCTTTGGAGAAGGAACCAGCCCAGGCACCCCGGTCCCTGCTCCAGCACTGCCCCCGGATGCCCGGGTCGGAGGAGCTCTGGGCAGTTCCCATGCAGGCGCTGGCCCCGGGGGTGTTTCAGATCGGAGCTGCCCATTGCTGCAGCATACGGCACTTCAAAATAGCCAGGACGTGAACGTTTGAGCGTTTCAGGAGAACCCCCTTGGGTCCCAGCAAACCCCCCTTCCACCCTCTGAGGAGAATTTCCATATTCATGAGCCTTATCGCTCCCCTCAAGCTGCTGTGAGCGCAGGCATTCACAAAGCAGCACCACACAAAGATCCCGGAGCCATCGGGGAATCATTAATGCAGCTCCTCAAAGTCTCGCTTGCCCTGTGCCCATCCTGCGTCCATCCTGCGTGATTTCAGCTCCTGTGGGTCCCAGGGTGCTGCCTTCGTCCCAGCGAGGCCAGCACAGCTCTGACATCCCTCAGCTGGCAGTGGGATGAGTCCCTGGGCTACCTCAAGAGTGGGTACTCAAGGTATCCCACAAGCACCACACCTGCAGGACTGCCTCCTTGCTCCAGGGAGGGCGGCAGAGGCTCCTGGTGAGGTGCAGGAGGTGCCGGGTGCCAGGATACATGCCATCTGAGGTCCCTTCCAAGCCCACCAATCTGTGATTCTGTGACCATCTCTGGGGCACTGAGCCATGGGCTCTGCTGGGTTGGTTTGGGAGCAGCCAGAGAGCTGTGGAACTGGGGATCAGGGGAGACCTGTACTCGTGGGCTCCCTGCTCGCAGTGCTGCCAGTTCCCCTTCCCATGCTGGCTCCTGCACGGACAGCCCTGCTGCTCTCCCTGTGCTGTTCTGCCGCAGGCTAAATGAATTATTTCTAATAAACCCATGTTTAAATTACAGAAGCAGGCAGGGGCCAGTAGATTTGAGGGCTTCTCACTCCATTAAGCTTCCTGTAGTCAGATGTGGGCCAGGAAAAGCCCTGACTGAACCCTGTCATGGGCTGGGATGGGGCCCACAGCCCCTCCTCTACTGGGTTGACTTTCACAGCCAAGGGTCTCAGCCACCTCCTTGAGCCTGGGGACAGCCCTAAGGAATTCAGGGCATGCCCACTCATGTGTCTTGGCTCTGGGAGACCAGGAGCAAACACCTCCTCTGGTCTCTGTCAGAGGTATAACAGAGACATTCCAGGGACCAGGAGCTGGAGACAAACTGGCAGCTGCCTGAGAAGGGCTCTCAGCTCCTGTTTTGGGCCAAGTGCAGGGACAAAACTCACCAAGGAAAGGAGTAGGTGTGCAGTCAGCACTGCTGAACAAGGTGTTCCAAAGGGCAGATGCAGAACCCACAGTGGCAGCACCGCTTGGCACATGCAGGTGCTGGGAGACGTCATGGGGGAAGAGGCTGAAGCACCTGGGTAGGATCTATCCTCCCTGCCCTGGATATCTCATCTTTGCCAGCCTGAATCCAGGTGAAGTAAAAGCCCTTCCAAGGCACAGGTTCATTTCAGCATGTTGCAGTCAGTGCAGCTCAGCTTGTCCAACTTACCTCAACTCTTTCCAGATGGCTTTTGGCTTTGAACTGTGCAGTGATACCAAAAGGACAACAATCATTTCTGATCCTCTTTTCCTGAAGGCTAATACCAACTCATCCCATTTGCCAAAGGATGGTGCCCATCTTTATATAGCCTCTGTGATTTTTCTAGCCTATGCAGATCGTTTTTATGTTCCTCATAAATGCTGCCATAAACTTTCCTCCCTCTGCCCCCTTGGAAGTGCATAAAACCTGCCAGATAACCAGCAACAACCTCTGGGGACATCACAGCTGAGACAGGGCAGCAGCTGCTGGGCAGGTCTCTGGGGAGTTCTCAGGAGCTGGCACCTGTCACTCACCCTGTCACAGCCATGAGCAGGGGAGAGGGGATGGGCACAAAGTGAGGGAGGCTGTATCTCTGTAGGCTAGAATCACAGAATCACAGAAGGGTAGGGGTTGGAAGGGACCTCTGGAGATCTTTGAGTGCAATCCCCCTGCCAAAGCAGGGTCACCCAGGGCAGGTCTCACAGGAGCACATCCAGATGGGTCTTGAAAGTCTCCAGAGAAAGGATGCTCTCTGCTTTGGCTGCCATCTGGGGAGGTCTCCACAGGAATGCTCCTGGCTGGGGAAGTGCTGGGGAGCACGGGACTTCTGGACACAAAGGCCTGGAGGGCTTGACATTGGCTCCTGCTGTCACTGCCCTGCAGCCTGCCCACTTCCTGCAGGTACCTGGCAGGTCCAAGCCCTGCGCACAGAGCAACTAGGAGGGTTCGTGTCTTCTGAGGAGAGCTTGAAACAGAAAAAGCTCTTTCCCTATGGATGAGAGGCCAACACCTTGGAAAACGGCATGGTCTCTCAGCGTGTTATTTGGGGTCTGCAGAAATGCAGCTTTTCCAGATTTCAGCCCTCTTGGTTCTGGGATTTTTTTCCCCCCATACTAGGTCTAAATTAATTAAGCCTTCAAATTCTGACTCATTTTCAAACCTGTTCATTAGAGCAGCTGGAAGAAGATGTTCTGTTACCAATGCAACCTTCTCCCCAAACACTTTACAATCTGAAGGTTCATCAAAATCAACTTGAGTTTGCAAACTGTTTGGGTTTTGACTTAGCAGCTTTTCTGTGGCAAAAAGAACGGTTAAGAAACGCTTGCAGGCATCTCTGCCGCGGATTCTGGGAGAGCAAAGGGGCTGGCACAGATCTCTGAGCCTCAGCCAATTTCTCCAGCACTGGTTTCTAAGCATCCTTCTTCCTCTTGCTGGAGTGCAGACAAAAACTGCGTGTTCTTGTAAAAGCCTCCAGCCATAAAGAAGACAAAATGGTGCAATGTTTAACAGAGCACAGTCTCCCAGCTCTGGCTTTCTGTCCTTGGGGTTATGCACTGGCAGCTTGGGCCACTGCTGGCCCCATCACTCTCAGGACATCTCTGGCTGAGCAGTAGGAAGATGCCACCATGGGAATCTGGGTGCATCGTCCCCCGACACCAAGCAGACCTCTCCATGGGGGCAAATTTATGACAGTCCCCGCCCTGGGAGCAGAAACCTCTTGCCTCTACACTGGCTGCTCTTGCACAAAGAAAATGAGCTCTTGCATCTTCCCTTGGCCTCAGACAATGAAACTACCAGAGCAGAGGCACAGAATGGTTTTGGTTGGAAGAGACCTTTAAGATCATCAAATCCAACCATTGACCCAGCATTGCCAGATCACCACTAAACCATGTCCCTCAGCACCACATCTCCATGGCTTTGAAACTCCTCCAGAGATGGGGACTCCACCACTGCTCTGGGCAGCCTGTTCCAGGCCTTTACAACCATTTTGGGGAAGGAATTGTTCCTTTTAGCCAACCTAAACCCGACCTGGTGCAATGTGAGGCCATACAGACACCTCTCACTGTTGGGAAAGGATGCTGACACAGGGGGCTGGGCTCAGGGCTGACCTGGGCTCCAGGTCGCTGGTCGGCTTTGATCCATAGGTTCAGTGCTGCACACTCAACTCCCTCAGCAAACACACCCCCAGCTTGCTCCCCACCAAGAAGCAGCATTTAGTTTTTTTCCAGGAGTTGTCCTGTCCATTACAGGTGCCTGCATCCTGCAGATGACAAATCACTTGCCGAGTGTTCGGGCTGCACAGCATGTCTCTGGTTGAGCTGAGATTTCACCCAGAACCACATCCCCAAGAGTTATTATGGGTTTCATTAGATTAATGATTGCAGAACCAGCAGCAGCATCGCAGATGAGGCGTCCCCGTTTGCATTCCCATACAGTAGCAACTGGTTGCATGGGTTTGCTTAAATCAGGACCAGAGACTGACTGGAGACTGACACAGCCAGCCGTGATTTCTTGCTGGCTTGAGCAGGAAGGAGACAGATTTATGATGCTTAAAAAATACCAACTGGCCTGGGAAATGGACAGAAATCTTCATGGCCTGTGCATGATGACACACAAAACTTTAACCCCTTGCACGCTATGGCCTCCCTCCCAGGCTATCCTCAGAGTAGGCTGGTGGTGGCCCCCTCTTCCTCCCTCCCTCCCCCTCCTCCCTTAATATAATGGGGTGAGGAAAGCAAATTAGAAAACATCCTCTCACTGCCTAGGCTGTCATCTGTGCTGCTAACAGTCATGAGCAGACCACATGGTGGGCATGCTGAGATAAAAGGAAGCTAAGAGATTGTTTGTACCGTTAATACATCTCATGATAAATGATGTGTAAAGTTTCACTGCAAGGTCTAAGGGAGGCTGTGAGCAGGGAACACCAGCTGAGGGAATGCCAGTTTGGGGGGAAGGGTTGGAAGGCAGATCTGGGGAGGCTGGGGAAGGGTTGGGAGCAGCCTGAGCCCAGAGAAGGGAGACAGGGAAGGTTTATGCTGTCTCTGCCAGGTCTGTGTGACACCCCAAAGCTGGACACAAGGCATTAAGATGCCAGCTCTGGTTGGGGGGTGCATGAGGATGATTGGGGCATCACACCCACCCCAGGGTGGTGAAGCTGGAGACTTCTGCAACGGCTGAAACACAGAGGCTAACCCCGGCATCAAGATGCTCTGATGGCTTTCTTGCCTTACCTTTTGAATTTTTTCCAATGCCATGATCCAGAGTAAATTAAATGAAGTTATTTTTCACCCTGAACCCTTCCCTGAGATCTCTGGACCCTCCTTCCATCTGGGAGCAGAGAATTCCTAAGAGTCATGGGGTCAGAGGGTTCCAGAGCAGGAGCTGCCAAGGTCCTCACATGGGGGCTGTGTCTGCAGGGTGGGTGCCAAGCAGGGTGGGCTTCCAGACCACTTACACTGTTGCTCCTGGAGCAGTCCTCTGGAAACTGCTGAGCTTCTCCTCAGCAAATATGGGTGAAACTCAGGGCTGCTGCTGGTTTGCCAAAGTTTGCTTGAGGCAGCAGCCGTGCACCAGCAGGAGGGATGCCAAGAAGCCTATAGTAGGTCACTGTGCCCTGGCAAGCTGGAGTGAGCAGAGCTGGGGTGGGCTGGTGTCTGGCCAGAGCTTTTGTTTGAGGCTCTCAGCACTGCTCCTGGAACAAACCTGAGGGTCCTGCCACCCACCTACATCTGCTTCTCCATGCTGCATCTATTGGTACTAGATCCTGCTGCTTGGATCCTGACACTGGTGGGAAGACTCATGGCTGGTGGCACTTACAGCTACCTTAGGGGAGGTTGTAGACAGGCAGATGTTGGTCTCTTCTCCCAGGCAGCCATCACCAGAACAAGAGGACACAAGTCTCAGGCTGCGCCATAGGAGGTTTAGGCTGGATGTTACGAAGAAGTTCTAGACAGAGAGAGTGATTGCCCATTGGAATGGGCTGCCCAGGGAGGTGGTGGAGTCACCATCACTGGAGGTGTTCAGGAGGAGACTTGATGGGGTGCTTGGTGCCATGGTTTAGTTGATTGGGTGGGTTGGATTGGTTGATAGGTTGGACGTGATGATCTTGCAGGTCTCTTCCAATCTGGTCTATTTTATTCTATTCTATTCTATTCTATTCTATTTTATTCTTCTATTCTATTCTATTATTCTATTCTATTCTATTCTATTCTACTTATTCTACACCACAAGCCCCTTCTTCAATTGGGGCTGTTGAGATTCCCAAGGCAGAGGATGGATGCCACAGCTATCTCATAAATACCATGCAAACACGAAGAGAATTGAGCAAATGATAAAATGGAGATGAATTTTTGGGAGCAGACAGATTGAATAAAGAAACAAGGCATCCAAAGATGCAGTTTATGCCCAGGCAAGATCAATCTTGACAAGGACCAATACTTTATGTGGAGCAAATAACTCACTGCTAACAGATCTGCACATCTGAAATGTGCTATTAGGAAGAAAGCCCTGGCTTCCCCTACATCTCCTCAGCGTCCCTGACAAGTACAGCCTCCTCACCCTGCACTCACCACTGTCTTGTATTTAAACATCCTCCTCTTCCCTGCCCTTCTTCTTCCCCAGCAACTCTCCTCTCCCTGTTGAGCCTGTCATGCTGATGGGCTAGTTGCTCCAGCTCTTCAGAGCAGAGAAGCACATTCCCCTGATGTTCCTCAGCACTGACATCCTCCATGCACAGACTTTGGGTGCTGCAGTGCCCAGTTCACATGCTCCCATCATCCCTTCACACCCAATGCTGCACCATACCCACTGCCCCAACCACTGAGGGCATTTCCCTCTGCCCAGGGGACACTCTTCAGCTCAGCAGTGTCAGCTCCGCTTGTGTGGTCACCATGCATTGAGACAGCTCAAGTCCACCTCGCAAGGAGACAATGTGCTTAGTGACTTGTGAAAACTGTGACCTGTGGTAGTGGGACCCAGACTGTGGTGACTGGGAGTTGGGACTCCTCACTGTCACGTCTTTAAGGGACTAAGCCACCAGACAACCCCAAAATTCCAGTTTTGGGATCTGTGCCTTGCAGGCTCCCGGCTCCCAGTGTGAGCTCCGTGCCAGACCATCTGTCTGTGCTCCCCTTCTCCTTGCCACAGCCAGAGATTTGCACAACCCAGCACATTTAACTGGCACTGGAATCTTCCTACCTGGAGCGAGGGCCCTAAGCCTGATCTGCATTTGGGATTGCGCTAAGCCAGCAGATCTCCTGCACATTTGCTCTTTGAAAACCATGCTATGAAAAGCTCTGGCAGGAGGGCCCATAAAGGGGAAGCCTGACATCTCCAGCCTGCAGATAAAGCTTTGCACCATGCAAGACATTTTGATATTTTATGCTACCATTTGGCACCGCTCCAGAAGAGCTCTGAGTTATCTTAAGCTTTGTAAATGCAGAGCAAAGCATTAGCAGGGGAATTGTTCCTAAGTCAAGGCACGCAGCAAAAAGGGTTCTTACAGGGTACTCTCCCGCTGGCTCTGGGGGATAAGTGCATGCTTACACCCCCGCCCAGGGAGACCACAACTCACTAAGCTGAGGGGCTTACCCAGAAACTACAGCCAAGCAACTCATCCCAGCTCCTAAGTACATAAAAGCATCCAAAAGTAAAAACCCATCTCAGACTCTGGTGATTAATTAGGATGATGGATGGGGACACAAATCTGGTCACGCCGCTCCTTCCGCACGGACGCAGAGGCTGTTCTGAGGAGAAGAAGCTGAGATGATCAGAGCAAGATGTTGCTCTGGATGGTGCTGGCTGAGAAGGTACAGAATACAGAATTAACCAGGTTGGAAAAGACTTTTGAGATCATCGAGTCCAACCTATCACCCAACACCATCTCATCAACTAAACCATGGCACCGAGTGCCTCATCCAGTCTCTTTTTAAACTCTTCCAGTGATGGCGACTCCACCACCTCCCTGGGCAGCCCATTCTAAGGGCCAATCTCTCTTTCTGTGAATTTCTTCCTAACATCCAGCCTAAACCTCCCCTGGCGCAGCTTGAGACTGTGTCCTCTTGTTCTGTCACAGGTTGCCTGGGAGAAGAGACCAACCTCCATCTGGCTACAACCTCCCTTCAGGTAGTTGTAGACGGCAATAAGGTCTCTCCCTGAGCCTCCTCTTCTCCAGGCTAAACAACCTCAGCTCCCTCAGCCACTCCTCAAGGTCAGGGCATGAGACCACAGCTACCAAAGACGGGCAGGAGGCTCCCGTCAGCGTTGAGTGACCCGGGGCCACCTTCGCTCCCTCCCTGGGCTGCCCACGTTTGCAGAAGCCCAGCAGCTAAAACTAGCAGTCTGGAAATAATCTTGAAGGAGAGAAGTGAGGCAGCTGCTCAAAGGCTTCTGCCAGCCCGGAGCTGAATCTGGCTTGGGGAAAGGTGCTACAGCAAAGGAGACCCTGTGTCTGATCAGGAAGCACAGTCAAGAGCTGGAGCGTTTAAACAGCAGCAGCAAAGGAGCTGGGAAACAGAAAACAGGAAAGAGCAAACGGCTTGTGCAGGGTGGAAATGCTCTGGAGGAGGAGGAGGACTGGAGAGGGAGGATTAGCCAACTATAAATACAAGCAGCACCGAGTTAAAAGGCTAATTAGAATAGCAAAAAGAAATACAGCAGCACATTTCAGAGACCATTTCCACTAACAAAGGGTTTCTCAAACCTGTTTGCAGGAGTGAATATGAAAGAGAAAATTGGATCCCTATGAAATGATTTCAAGAATTGGAGGAGGAAAAAGGTAACGGCAGGTCTCTTAACAGCCAGTCAAGCTCCCTGACATCTTCATCTGTGGCAGAGGGAGAGATGACAGTCCTCAGTTTGCATGTCCTGGGAGCTAAAAAGAGCCAGTACCAAAGGATGAGTTTGTGAAGGGACAGGCACGAGTGGACATCCTTCCCCTGGAGAGAAGTGAGCACTCTCCTTATTCTAGGCTGAACTGGAAGGGCCTGGGGGTTGCCATGGATCTGAGATGCCCCTGTGATGCTGGGAACAGGGGCACAGCCTCTCTGCACTGCCATCCCCAGGCTCGGCCCAGCTGCTCTGGTCCCAAGGTCACCCCAGATGCACAAGAGGCAGCTTCTGGGTCATTGGAGCTGGCACTGAGCAAACCATGGGCTGTGGACGGAAATCAATGGGCTGCGGGCACCCATGGCCCATAGCCTCAGCATAGGCCCACCGTGGCTTTTAGCTTCCCCTAAGGCTGAGCAGATGGCCCTCAAGTTTCCAATCTGTTCAACACACAACATACATGTACCTATGTCCTATGTATGTATATAAATACAACCCCCCTCGACTGGATGCCCCCACCTTGTCCTGCAGACACAGCTGCACTGCTGCAAGGCTGCTCCATCCCCAGCCATGCCCACCCTGCTCTCTGCAGTAGTGGTTACAGCATTGCTGATAGCACTTGGCAAGGCATGTGAGCTGCCAGCCTCTCAACAGTCTGCTCTGCACCCTCACCCAGCTCAGGACTTCTGGCAAAAGCTGTGACCCACATATGATAGTCCTGCAGCCTGTCCTAGGCTCGAAGGGATGCCAGAATGGCCATGAGGAAGGACCTATCTCTCTTGCCCAGCACACTCGGATTCTGCCCAGTCTTTAGGACACAGGAGCAGTTCAGCCCTGCAAAGAGCCTGCAGCTAGCCTGAGAGAGAGTTTGTCCCACACATCTGCTGGCCAGAAGCAGCAAGGAAAAAGGAGATTGTCACCAGAGCAGAGGCTTGTTTGGATTCACATTCTTTATCTGGGCTTCCAGCAGCTCAGCAATGATGGGCTCCTCCAGACCACTCTACAGCTGGAGAGCGGGGATTTGTATCCCCAGATCTCACATGGAGGTAAACAGCTGAGGATAAATGGGATGACTTTTATTCTTCTTCTTCTTCATGATATCACTGGTGGCTGCTGTGAACAGAGCCACAGGTCACGATGACATCAGGACAGTAATGGGACAAATGGGTGACAACTGGAGATGATTCAAGAACCAGAGATGGGGCTGGGGGGCAGAGGTGTTCACAGGGAGCAGAGGCAGAGTGCTGCTGTCTCCTCCCTGGCAGACAGTGTGAGCTGGCAGTGAAGGGGACAGTGTGGTGGCTGGGGACAGGGCTGCCTGGCTGGGAACTCTCCAGAATTAAACTAATTGCATTGCCTAGGAAATGATCACAGCAGCTCAGATGTTCTGCTCCCCTCTGAGGATGCAGAGGGGCTTTATGAGCACTAATTAACTCTGACTCTACAACATGCCTTCAGGGCAGGTACAACCAGACCCACAGAGGGGAAGCAGCAGCTGCAGGTGCCATGGTGAAGTGGTGCCAAGGTAGTGTCCACTGCCTTGGAGGTTTCACAGCAATGGGTCCCTCCTGGCTGTGATTATAGAGCAGGAGCTCCCACTCGCAGGACTCCTCTCTGCCCACCCCAGCTCTCTGCACACATGCCCCCACCATGTTCATCAGGACTTCCCAGAACAAACATAAGGCCAAACTACAAGGAGTTTTGCTGATAAACAGCCACCAGCTGCAGCCTCTTGTCCTGCCTGCATCTATCCCTCTGTCCTTTCCTGACACCCTCCTGTGTTCCATCCCTTGCTCCACCCTGAACAGCCCATGGGGCCCTGCAGGTCCACACCTGACTGCTCCAAACACCCTGGGAAAATCCCGGTGCTGGGCATGAGGCAGTCTTGCCAAGGCAGGAGACAGCACACTGGTCCTGGATGCACTATACACTTGGCTCTGCATCCCTGTCCTCTCCTCAATCAGGAGGCTCCAGCCAGCCAGGAGCCTGCACTCCAGGCAATGTTCTCTGTGGGTGAAGCAAGGGGCAGAGAAGCAGAGAAGTTCACATACATGCACCTAAATAAAATATTTTTAAGTGAGTTTCCCATGAGGTGCCAGCAGCACTTTATGTCATGCTGCCTTTGCTGGCTGATCGTGTTGTCACTCCAGCTGGTGGGGACAGTGGCTGCCAGTGGGAAAGGACGATGACAACGTCTCCTCTTCCCTGGCAGAGCTGTGCTGGCTCAGCCCCGAGCACTGCTCCCAACCCTGCAGGAGACTGGCTCCTTGCAACGAGCAGCAGGGTGGCATCAAGAGGCACAGGAGCAAATGGGTGCAGCCCCAGCCTGCTGCCCTGTGCCCAGTGGGAGCAGACTGCCAGGTCCCAGCCACCAGGTTCTTAGAATTTTGTTCAGAAATCAGGAGCTCTGATGTTTGGAACTGGTTTTAGCCTTCTGCATCACAGCAACCCTCCAGCCTACCCAACTGGCAGGCTGGAACAGCTGCCCCATCCCTGGAGTCACAGAGTCATCGAATCACAGAACTCTCAAAGGCACACAGCTGCACACAGTCTGATATTGGGTGTCCAGCTGACCTCTGTCCTAATCCCTGGTCTGAAGTTTGAGTTTATTAGGGAAAACATCAAACATTTTAGGGAGTGATTCCTTATATGCACAGGGATGCCCTGACCTGTGCCCTGGACATGTCCCCGTGGGCACTGGCATAGGCAGGGTACCAAGCAGGGGCCCTACAATGACCACCCATCCCCACTGCTCCATCACTGCTGTCACTCCAGAATGTGGGAGGCTTTTGCACGGAGCAGGGATGCCTGCTACAAATGTCAGCTCTAATGGCAGGCTTCACCTTAGCTGGACAAAAAGTCTTTGTGCCCTGTGGCAAAGCCACTGCGGCTGAGCTGCACAAACTCACTGGGTCAGACCTGGCCATTTGCAGTTTGCACTTTCTTCGTGCGGGGAAGAAATAGTTATTTCCCCTAATTACAAGTTAAATGCCAAATAAATGCCCTATCCTGCATGGTAATTGCAGTGTCACTGAGTGATTAATTCCTGCTCTACAAGCTGAGAATCTGCAGAACGTTTGCAAATGGCAATAACCTGGCTCCCGAACCGCTGAGCTCTGCACGGCCCTGCTGGCACTGCCTGTTTGCTGGGCTCTGGTGACCCAGCACTACGGGTGGTCTTCAGGCTTGCCAGGACATATCTGCAGCAGGACACTGGCTGACAAAGGCAGGCTGTTCTGCATCAGTCCCAAAAGCTGCCCCTTGCCCATTGTGTCCTGGCATGGGTGGCTGAGCTGCCCAGGCTGCATGCCTCACACAGCACCAGCTGCCTGCACTCCAGCCCACAGCAAACTGTGGGAGCACATGGGGACACCAACAGTCCCCATGTCTCCATGGAGAGCCCTGACTGGTCCCTGAGGCTGGAGCAGAGCCCGTCCAGTCCCAGGGCCAGAGCATTGAGCTCTGTGTGGGCTCCTGGTGCAGTGCCAGTCCTCAGCCCCAACAGCTCTGTGTCCAAGGGGCATGCCACCAGCGGAGGCTCCTTGAAGCTGCTGATGCCACAGCCAAGAGATAATCACGGTGCTGATCGATAGGAGACTGAACGTTAGAAGTGATCTCCCAGCCGATTTCAGGCTCCAGCAGCGGGCAGCAGCCTCCTCCTGGTGCCTTCTGCAGAGCTGCCGTCCTTACCTGTACCCAGCCACAGGGCTCTGACCCTATCCTGCCCCACGCCCACGCTCCCAAGAGGTGGGGAGAAGGAAAAGCTTTCGAGTTCAGCTTTACATGTATGTGAGAGCCTCACACTGTGTCACTTGCTAACTACATTTGAGAAAATAACAAAAGGGAATTCTAGAGGAAACCTCAGCATTCAGTCTTCCTTCCTTCCCTGCCCCCCACGTTGGTGGTGTTGTTTTTTTCCTTTTTAAAAGGAAATAATTTTTTAGGCATTAAAAAGCCTCCCCAGTGGTGCTGCCACAAACGTGGTGTAACCTTGAATTCTGTGTAGCAGGGCTGGCTTTCATTATTTATTAGGAAGATCAATTAGAATATTCTGTTTGCAGAAGAATATAGTCCAATATGTACTTCAAGCACTAACAGCTAAATATGTGCTTATTTAAAAATCAATCTAAAAGTCAAGGTTTCCTTTGTAAATCCTTACTACAGGTTGAAATAAATAAAAAGAAAAGAAAAGGAAAAAGGAAAAAAAAAAAAAAAAAAAAGGGGGGGGGGGAAAGAAGCTGTGAGTGTTACCCCTGCTGAAGGCTGCGGTCTCAAGGAGAGGCTCGCACGTTCTGAGGCGTCTCAGGTGGGAACGGAGAGCAAAAGGCAAACAACTGCCAAAGCCCCCAGCACACAGGGCTCCCGGCGGGCACGCGTGAAGGCTGCCGGCTCCCACGGGTGGGCATCCAGGAAGCCCGACACCAGGGAGGGCACCGATGGCCCCTGGCTCTGGCAGTGGGAGAGTGCCAGTAGAGCCAAGTGACTCACGGCCGGCTCCCAGCACCCTGGCAGAGGTTTATCTTTCATTGACTGGCCAGGGCTGACACGGAGCCAAAGCTGCGCCTGGCAGCCCGGCCCAGATCCGCAGTGTCCTCGCCTCTCTCCTCGCAGGAGCAGGTTTCCAAGATTAATTGCCATGTATTATTTATTGACCTCAGCCACGACCTTGGCCTGCCACAGGCTCCTCCACCACAGCCTCCTCAGCGGCCACAGCAGCGGTGGCAGGCAGCAGCTTTGGCAGGGCAGCACTGGTGGCACAGGGTGCCCGGTGCAGCCAGCCCGGCCATGCCACAGGGCTGCCTGACAGCCCCAGAGACACCGATTGCTCTGCTCCCACTCCGTCCCCACCCTGCTCAGCCATTCCCCAGCTGCAGCCAGCTCCTGCTTTCATCTCTTCCCTGCCGCAAGCTGGGCGTGCGCAGCCAGCTCCCAGGTTCTCCTGATTTCTTAAGCTCTTTCTCTTTCGTCTTTCATTTCTAAATCTTATCTCCAGGTAAAAAGGGTATTTGATGGGATCAAAAGGTGACCTTTAAGGAGGTTAGCAGAGCCTCAAACGCTATCCTGGCAAGTTCACGCACACTCGAGCGCTGAAGGGAACAGCTCTCTGATCTCCTGCTCCTCAGTGGAAAAGTTGCTTCCTAAAGATCTCTGCCAAAAGTCCCTACAACAAGCTAAGAAAACTTTCTGAAAAAGCCAGAACCTAAAGCTGGGCACAAGCTGTCCTCCAGCTGCTGAGAAAGCAATCATCAAAAACTTCTGACGTGGTTCTTCCCCTGCTCAAGTTCCCTGTCTCTTGCCAGTCCTCTGTGTCCAGCAGAGTCCCGATGATCCCCCACCTTTCACTCAGCCACACAAAATCACTCAAGTGCCTTCAGAAGCATGAGAGCTGTGGAGGGACGTGGGACAGAAGCAATCAGAACAATTAGACAGTGACTAATGCCTGGAACTGCATCTGAGCTGAGCATGGGATGCAGACCCAGCAGCTGTCCCCCAGGCAGAGGAAACAACACTGCACGGGAACCCCTCTGGCCCCAGGGTAGCCAATGGCCCTGCCATGCTGAGGCTCCCCAAGGCTTTCCCAGCAGTGTTGTCCCCTGCACAGGCTGGAGCACCTCTCGGTCACGCTGGGAGAGATGTAGAGAGGGATCAGCAGCATGAGCTGGTGGATAACAAATCCCTCCCTGAGGAGATGGCACCACTTGATCTGCAAGTCAGAGTCACTCCATCCTTGGGCAAGACCAAGACTTGCAGACCTTTCCTAAGCACGTTGTGGTTAAATTCCAGATGGGAGAAGAACAGCCTGAGCTAAGGGATGATGTGGGCACATGGTGAGGTGGCTCCTGAGCTTCCACCATGCCACGGGGTCAATGAGCTGCAGCACTGCATTCCTCCAGGGTCCTGGCAGATGGAGACCAGGGAGAAACAGAGGGATCAGGAGGTCAGGCCCATGCTCTCCAGTGGCAGCTCAGACTTGGCACTGGTGGTGACAAGACCCTCATGCCACCAGCTGGGCAAGGGGACACATGCAGGCTCCTCTGTCCACAGTGGAGCTTGCTGGTGCCTCTGCCTTCAGCAGGAGACCCAAGGCAGAGGGAACAGCCAGGAGCCCAGGATTAATCAATTCTGTGCCACTGAGCAGGGCTGCAGCAGTGCACAGCCTGTGCTGTGCCACTGCCAAGCACCAGGCACAGTGGGCAAGAGCACAGGCAACAGTGTGAAAGCTGCCTGTTCAGAGCAGTCAAGCCACCACCAAAATCATGTCCCCTCCACATAACCTTGCCTCCAGAGAGGGACAAGAGGATACCCTGAGCCATGCCACTCTCTCCAGCCTCCCCATGGAGACCCATCCTGACAGCAGCTCATTGCAGGGATGGCAAACCCAGCCCAGCAGCCAAGGGGTTAAAGTGCCTCGTTATTCCTCTCATACCTGGGCTCCACTTATTTGCAGAGCCCATCTCCCAGAAGCCAAGGCTTTTAGCAGCAGCTCTGCTGTAGAACCCCTTATTATGGATTGCGAGTTCCTTAAAGGTCAGGGAACACAACACAATGGAACGGTATCAGTGAGCTCAGCCACTTGGTATTTTACTAGGGGAACCCATAAAGCAGATTGTTTGCTGCAGAAAACATACGCTGGATAATAAAGTCGGTGTAATTGTCTCCAGAAACAAACAATCAGTTCAGGGGGAAAACGCTCCGGGAATGGGGGTGCCCAACACGGCCTGGCCGCAGGCGCTGCTGGGCTGTATTTCAGCCTTCAGCTTACAGCACCTAAAATGCATTGCCAGAGAGCTCGTAGGGAAATAAACCATTTCCCAATGTATTGTTGAGAGACAAATACTCAATATTCCATCTAACGAGGGTGTGCAGCTGGCGCTTAATCTCAGGCAGTGTGGAGCAGGCCGCGGCTCGCTCCCCCATTAAGGAAATGTAGAATTGATTGTGAGGATGATTGAAGGTTTCTGTAGAGCACAATTCCCAGGTCTGTGATGACCCCTCCTTTTTTTCCCTTTTTTTTTTTTTTTTTTTTTTCTAATTTGCCTGTAATCTACTCAGACAAATCCTTTTATCACATTTATTTCCTTTCCAAGTTACCACCGGTGTGATTAATTGCTTAACTTTGCAGTCCTACTTACCCTGCTGTACACACCAATTTTTCTTCCTATTAAAACAGGTTTCCATCCCAAATAGACACCTTTTCCCTGTTAAGCTCCTTCACCCACTGCTAATAGCTGCTGAACAGTTTCCTCAGGACATGCCCAGCAGCCACCCACCCCATCCTGTCCCATCCCATCCCATCCCATGGTTTCACATCACTTTGAGATGCAGCAGGCACCGCTCATCACCCTGCTTCCCGCTGCAGAGTGGCTTGGCCCTTCCATGGGGAGAAGAAAAGCACCAACCTCCTTCTCCAAGAAGCCAGGAGCTTGTCAGACCGTGGGGGGGGTCACGGCTGCTCTGCCAGCCTGGAAATTCTCATTTGGTTCTAGATTTAATCTCATAATGAAACAGGAATTGGAACCAGTGCAACTGTTTTACCCTTCCCTAGTCACAGAGAGGGGAGGAAAAGCAATTTAAAAGAACCGACGCTGCCTACACAAAGGCAGGGCTGCTCTCACCCACCTTTAACACCTGCGCTGGCAGCTCACCGGCTGGGGGAGCGGAGGAGGAACGCTCCCACCCCCTCCCCTGAGTGTGCCACCGTGTCCCAGCCAACAGCAGCAAGGCACTCGCCACGGCAAAGCAATTAGATTTAAATCTAGTTTCCTCTTTCTGCCTTGTCTTTTCTCTTTTCTCTACTTAGATGCTCTTCAGTGTAGTACCTAATATGATTTGTGTTGAGCACAGTGTGAAACAGGAATGATTTATGGGTCTGTTAGTACTCCACAGCTACCTGACGCCATCTCAGCCCCCTGAAAGGGCACTCCAAGAGCAGATTGACGAGGGAGTCCTGGCATTACATGTAATTATTTGTGTACCCTGCCCACATAATCGTGGTTATTCTGGCTCTCACGATGCTTGAGCGCTTTCCTTGTGCCACGCTGGGCTCTGCTTCAGCAGAAAACAGGTCTTGGACCCTCGACTGGCACCAGCCCCCGCTGCCCCACTCTGCCTGCTGCCAAGAACAGATCTGCTGGGCTCTAATTGTTTCAGCTCAGATGAACTTGTGCCTCAAGATGGGCTCAGTCTCTGCATGTCATTGCCCACCGCTAAGGCACTAGGTGCTCAGGCACCCACTAGACCCAGCTCCCACAGCATGCTGGGGTTGCAGCAGCTTAGGTGCTTAAGTCCTCCTGAAAGTCCCTGGGATAGGTCAGATAGCACCACGGCTGCCAGAGCAGCTCTCCCAGGGACGATCCCGCCCCTCTGCGCTACCACATGCCCTTCATTAATGCTTAATGCTGCCCCAAGAACATCCTGGGTCCTCACTGCAGCCACCGCTGCCAAGGGGCAGGCAGACAGCACAGCCCCTCCCTTCCTCCAACGTACCACAAGAAGCCAAATGAAATAATGAAAGAAACTCATTTTAATGCCACAGAGGGAATTGTTTTATTGCTAAAGCAGCAAATAGAACTAATTGAATCGGCTGGGAAAAAAAAAAAAAAAAAAGAAAAGGGAGTGAAGGAGAAGAGAGGTGCAGTGCACCGACAGAAAGGGCGAGCGGGAGTCTGAATATTCATGGACCTGGGAACTGCAAATCTGTGAATGCAAAATATCCTCAGAACTGATAACAGTGCCAGCACTGATGGCAGTGCCCGGCTCCAAAAGTGAGCAAGCAATGTTTGCATTTACAAGATGGGGTTTCAAGTAATATCATGGAGCGAATTCTCTGGCTCATTAGGCTGCTCTGCACCACCCCTTCTGAAACAGGACAGCCTGGGAGTGCGCACAGGGGATGCCGCATCCCATCGGCAGCTAAGCACAGGGCAAGGTGCCTACCTTGCCCCTGTCTTGCCTACCAATGGGCACAAGTACCCTGAGGTGCTCCACAACCTCTCCCTCCTTCCAGTGACACCCTCATGGGCAGCGGTCGCTCTTGGGACCATACTGCTGCCCAGCAGGGACAGGATGGTGACCTGGCTGCTGCCTGCCAGGTGAGGGGCTGTGGAGGTGGCTGTGACCCTGTCGCTGCCAGACTGAGCACAGGCTGGCATGGCTGCAGGGCTGGGCACTTCATCTCAAATCACGTCCTGTGTCCCACACCACCAGTTAAGCCTGCCACAAACCTTTAAGTTCACTGTTTTCAGTCAACCTTCATATTCAGTGGCCACATATATATAGTAGTGTAGAGGGCTGCATTTTAATTAAGGCAGTGCTCATGTTCTTCATTACAGCACTAAGTCACCCAGCAAGGAACACCAAGGATATAAATCCCCTTAATGAAGAAGGAGCAACACGTTCTGCTCTGTACATTTAAGCAGAGGCACCACCACACAAAATGACTGCTCCAAGGAGAGCAAGAAGGTGCTCCAGGAGAAAAGCTGGATTAGACATGCCATTGACCACACCACACCACCAGCAGCACCAATGCAGGACCACCACGACCTCCCTATCTGCATCCCAAGGGCACAAGAAACAGCCTGTGGCACCTCAATCTGCTTGCCCTGCAATGAAACCCTAAGGTCTACCTGGACTGTGTGGGTTTGCCAGTGGGTTGTGCAGTGCCCAGGCTCCTCCTGGAGGCCGACACCATAGGCAGAGGGGATGATCTGCGGTAGAGACCCCCATGGCAGGAGCTCCAGGACTCAAGGGCTCCAATTCTGTCCTGAGCTGCTAGCACTGTGCAGCCAGCCTCAGAGCTACTATGGGGCTGAAACTTGCACCTCTGCAGAGCCCCCAGTCTCTCCCCATGGCAACATCCCCAGTCCTCATCCCCTGGGAACAGTGAAGAGCTCCAGGCTCTCTCCCCTGCCTGTGACACACTCTGAGCATTAGCAGAAATTAATAGGGGGCACTGGCAGAGCTACACTGCAAGCACCTTGCCAGGTTACCTGTGGGCAGGACCTTGACCTGGGTAGCAGCAGACTGGCATCCACTGTGGTGCCCTGTGGGGACCCTGGCTGCCAGGAATCCCTGCTCTAAACACACCACCCTGCTGTCATAAGCAGCTTGGAACTTACACATTAATAAATGGGCTCCTCCAAAGCTCTGGCAAGGAGAAAGCACCTCCCCACCGTCACCTGCCACCAGCAATGGCTGAGGAGCTGCTGCCAGGTCCCAAATTAAGAGGGTGGTGTTGGAGGCACAACAGGTGTCCCACAGAGACAGCCATGTCCCAGGACCAGGGCCTTGCAGAAAATTCTGTGGGAGCAGGGCAACAATAAACTCCTTTGGTGTAACTTCACCAGCAGTGGCTCCAGCAGAAAGGCTGCAGTGATCTAATAACACAATTCCCCTGTTGCCGCTACAGCCTCCAGAAACCAGGGGCAGCCTGAGCCTTAAATCCACCCCAGCTCTTTCTCTGTCATTAATTGCCAGGCTATTTGTACTGCACGTCTTACATACCAAACAGACTTCAATTTCAAGGTGGCCTAGGCTGCAGAAGGGCCTCTTGTAATCTCCCTAATTCTAAAGTGGTATCAAACTTTACTATTTTCTGTACACTTACTCACATCTAACACTAGCACTAGCAATTTAGGAGCAATAAAAGTCAAGCTCCCGCCTCATACAATGACCTTGCAGCTTCATTTCCAAAGTTCAATCAGTTAACCTAGGAGAGCAACGGCTTCCCTACAATGAGTAATGATGCAGAATAATATTTAGATAGAGATAAACCCCTTTTTGCATAGGAAATTGCATCACAATTTGCTGGGTCTCCAAAATTCGCAGCGAGATGCCTTAGTTTGCCAGTGAAGTTATTGCCTCAGGCATTTTTGCACAGTGCTTTGATTTTTTTTTTCTGGGGGTTTCTGGAGGATTTTGAGCTGAGTAAGGAACCTTTGCTGCTCCTGTGCAGCAGACCCAGCGGCGCTGCCTGCCCTCTCCTCCCACACTGGTTCACCTGGCACTGACCGGATGCAGCAGATGAAGAGCTTCCCAAAAAGTGGCTCTGCCCTTAATGAGGAAGGGGCAGATGGGCGCTGCCCATGCTGCTGGCTGGGGACTCCCAGGGCTCCCCTTGGCATGCTGGGCACCGGCAAGTGCTCACCCTGTGAGAATTCAGCTCCCCAGGATGGAGGATACCAGTGCACACAATCACAGCTTGCTGGCTCTGCTTTGCCCAGGCATTCAATCTACCTTGGTCAGCCACTAATTAAGATTGGTGAGCAGAACACTGCCAAGGCCTCCCATCTGCTGCCAGGGCCTGACATCATTCATTCTCCCCTGCCCATGGGGGAGTACCAGCCACCACCCAGTATCAGCCACCACATTCACACCTCCCTCCACACCTGTTAAAGCATTCCTGTGACTCCTCAGCCTCTCAGGTTCACACCCAGCTGTTGATGACAGCAGTTTGCTTTCCTCTGTGTTTTTGACAACTCAGGCAGGGGAGGCAAAGCCCCATCTGGGGTACCTCTATGCCCTAGGATTGGCTGATTCTGCAGCCACCAGCCCCTTGGAGCAGCAGGGCAGAGGCTGGTTTGTAATGAACACAGCTCAACTAAATCACCCCAAACCAGCTGGGAGGTGCGAGTGTTGATGGTATAGGCAAGCAGCAGTGGGATCAATGTTATTGCTCCCCAGGGGACAGGTCTGGTGGGGATGAACCAAAGGCCAATTAAAGACCTCCAGCAGCAAGGATTTCAGGATCCATGGTCTGCCACCAGCATTCCACAAGTCAGCACTTTGGACCCAAAAAGGTTTTAAAGTAAGCAGGGCTGGAGCTGAGCAATTAGCAAGGCACCCCAGTAGCACAGCCCCTTAGAGCCATGGTGAGATGGAGGAGGCTCAGGGGTGGATACTAAGCCGGGGAGAGCAGCTGAGCCCCCCAGGTAGCCCCACAGCCTTGGGAGCTGAAGCCTAGTGCTGAGTAGCATCACCCAGAGCAGATGCTTTGCCTCCTCCTTCGCTGGGCAATGGCAGCTCCTGCTGTCAGCTGCTGAATCCAGCACAGGTCTAACACGGTGCTGAGCTGATGTTGGCTTTCCACCAGCATGCTGGCTGCTTGGCTTAATTATATGAATGTCCATCATGAACAAATAGAGAAAGGGCAGAGCTGAGGCTGAAATAAAGTTATTTGCAGATGTGGATGAAGGCTAATAGAAAGTATATTCTATTACTGTGCCCATCTCCATGCAAGATGAAAGGAGATATGCTCCAAAACAAAGCAGAGCTGTGAATTTGGGCTTACCAGAGCACCGCTGTTCCGCTCCGACCCAACGTGATTACCCACTAATAAAGGAGGGAGCCAGGTCCATTGCAGCCTGGCTCTGGAGGGAATGGAAATCAGATTTTGGCTTTGGTTACAGCAATCTCCATAACACAAAACAAAGCCTGGCAGCTGGTGTTATTTTTATCTTAAGCCAGCTCTGTTTAGCAGGTCTGCGGCGATCACTGATGTCCCGTCGCTATTGCCTCTTCTCCCCCCCACCCCCCTGCCTCAGTTTCTCCAGGCACTGACTAGGTTGGAGGGCTGTATTTTGAGAGGATCCTGCATTCCTTAGTGGTAAAAACCAGTGGTGAATTTTGCATCCACCCTCAGCATTTGGCCTGTTTATATTGCCGAATAAATTCTTTAAAGAAGTACCGTACTTCACAGGAGAGCTTGTCAAGGTAAATACCTTCATTTACATAAAATGTGACTAGCAATTGAAATGTTAAAGCCATAAAGAGCAAGTTTATGATCCATCCTTGATGCCTGGATGTATAATATGACAAGAGGGAAAATAGTGTGGCTTGCAACGTTTACTAAATTGGTGTGTTGACTCAGGGGATGGAAATGGGAGATTTGACAAAACAGGTTGGAGGGGGTTGGAGGTTGTGGTTTGTTGGGGGGTTTCCCTCTTTTTTTTTTTTTTTTTTCCTTCTTTTTTTCCCCCTCCAATAAATATGAATCCCTTCAACAGCATTCTAACAGTTGGCTGTTAAACACTCTCCTTAGACTGGAAACAGCAGCTACCTAAATAAACAAACAGACTGCAGGGCGGGGGACTGCATGGGAAGGAGCTACCCATTCACGTGGTGCTCTGGAGATGGTCACCTGAGATCACAGGGGACAGGAGCCCAGCCACACATGCCCCTCCAGAAAAGTGGAAGAGATACCCACAAGCCAGTATGTACAGCAAGGTCCAAGCAGCAGCTCCAGCACATGGTGGCTTCATGGTCCCAGGGACACTGAGATGGTCCAGCATGGAGCATGGGGATGGAATCTGTCCCAGCCACTCTGCCTCCCCTATCCAGCAGCTTTGCTGGAGCTGACCCCCCACTCCTTTGATCTAAGCAGGAATTTCTCACGGTGATTGGAATTTAGGGGTTTCTTTTCAACTTTTTAAAATTGGAGAAGAAACCAATTTAAACCACTTCAAATCCTAAATAATACTTTAAAAAATGTGAATAGAAAGGATAAACTGGACTGCTGCCTACATACATACCACGGTGAAATTATAATATCCACACTTAATGCTCTGGAAAGTTTGATCATGCATGTTCCTCACCTCAGCTCTGTATGAGCGTTCCAGCCATTCATTCACACCCCTACCCTTCTCAATTCATTGAAACCACTTCAAGCAAAAATCATTTGAAAGAAATTACCTCTGTGTATTGCACCACAAGCAGAGAGAAATGTCCCACATGAGCCTCTCCAGCCCCCAAAGCAATAAAATTTCTGCTGAAGTGCATGATATAATGACTCTGGGAAGGAAGTCCCCATGACAACAAGAGGTAAGAGAAATCCATGAAAAGCAAAGACTCCGACCTCTCTCGGTACAAGGTGTCACCAATTTGTGCTGGAATTTTCACTTTGAAAACCAAAAGCCTTTGTCCATAACTTTCTTTGAGGAGCTGTTGTTCCCCTTTGCTAGGCTGGGCCTGGAAGAGAGCGGAGCAAGCCTCGCCAAATCAGAAGCTGAGCGGGGGTCAGGCTCTTCATTTAAACCTTGAACACAACCAACCGACCCTTCACCTTTGTCTTCTCCAGGGAGGCTGCTTTTCCCCAGGCCTATTTTGGGGGGTTCTGCAGCATCCACAGGCTTGAGCGACGCTGTAACCACAAGCAGAGCAGAGCTCACAAACTTTGACACTACCCTGAACACTTAAACCATTAGCAGCGAAGCTCTGCAGCCTTTACTTAGTGGATTATTGAGCAGAAACAGAGATTGCTCTTGAAAGCACAGTTCTTTGGTCAGGTTATTTCAGGCCTGGTGACATATGATGGTTCCCCAAGTGCTCCAAAGGATGCTCCAGAAGTTCCTAGAATCACAAACTGGTCTGGGTTGGAAAGGACCTTAAAGATCATCTAGTTCCAACCCTGCCATGGCAGTGACACCTCCTGCTAGAGCAGGTACTCAAGGTGAGGGAAGAGGCATCTCTGCTGTACTTGGCTGGTTTCTGAGCCCTGGATTCACAGCCCTCCCAAGCACTCCTGCCCAAGGTGCTGGGCTGCTCCTGCTCACAGGAGCTGGGCACAGACCAGAGAGAGTAGGGCAGGACCCTGCTGGGTGTGGCACATGGTGGCCTGAGGGAGTGGTGCCAGCCATGTCTCTGCCAGGGCTGAGCAGGACAGGTGCCCAGGATCTGCAGCTCTTGGCTGCGCTATCTTCCGTCCCATGTCTCTCTCTGCACCACATGCCCTGCAAACACACAACCTCGCCCAGTGGCAGCCAGCACTGCGGGAGCGGGCATCTGGAGCCCTCCCTGACAGCGCCTTGTCCTGGCACTGCTCTCAGCCTCTTTGCAAGAAGAGCAGGCACAGCATGGAAGGGCTGCGGGTGTTGAAAGCTGCTGCCATTCCCATGGCTACAGCCGAGTAGCCTGTGGATAACCATCATCAGGTGATGACACACTGCAAAAAGGCTCGAGTCATTCCTGCATCCTGTCCCTGAAGCCGAAACCAAGGAGAAGGCTGGGAGAAGACCCTGATGCACACAGGGCAGGAGACCCCCAGAACTGTCACACAGTGCACTCACTCTGGCAGCTCTAGGTGAAGGAGAAAATTGATGCCTGATGCTAGAGTGGGCTCTCTCCAGCACCCATGGCAGGGGGGTTGGAACTAGATGATCCTTGTGGTCCCTTCCAACCCTGACTGATTCTATGATTCTATGATTCTATGAAAATACAGGAATTAACCAGCAGTGAGCCTGGCCCCTGCTCATAGCCTCCAGCTTATAATCCAGCTCAGCCCAGAGCCTCCACCAGCTTCAGTGAGAGCATGACCCAGGCACCAGAGGGAGGTCAGTGGTGCAGGTGTGGGCTCACTCTGTGTGGGAGACTTGGGCTAGGAAACACAATGCATGTCTCAGACGTTTAGGAAAGGCGAAAGGGTCAAGGTACTGAAAGCACCATGTTACGCAAACACTAGTGCAGTCTCCAAGCCAGATTCATCCCAACACACTGGATCCACAGAGCAGGGAGGCAGCTGAGTCACTACATTTCAGCAAAAGCCAGCTCACAGCAGGTCCCAGAAAGAAAATCAATACCCTTTCCCCAAGTTCCCAGAAGTGCAGAGGGCACAGAACGCTGGGAAGGCCTTTTGCAGAGCAATCCAGCTGTCACCAGGCTGCTGCAGCGGTGCTGGTCGTTAGCAGCAGACCCAATCCATCTGTCCCCCGCAGGAGCCCTGTGGTGCCCATCAGCACAGGCTCATGGCGTTGATGACAGCTGTTTGATTTCTGACTATGCTGAGCTGATGGGAGAGCCACCAGCACTACCCAGCAACACAATTACAGCTCCCAGCAAGGGCTGCACCATGTGGGACCAGCTGAAACAGCCCTGAGCCACCACTGCCCAACCGATGCTGAGGGATGCTGGGGGGAGGGGGACTCATCACACCTCCTCAGACACAACTGGCACCATCTCTGCCAGCTGCTGTCATGAGAAGAGTTGGGTGCTTGGAGGTGGGATGAGCCTGGTGCACACAGGGATGGCCACACCACCCCAGAGCAGGGCACAGAGGAACAGCCCCACCAGCCCCAGAGCAGCACAGGAGGGCAGGTGGGACATCAGCAACTCCTGGGAGGAGAAGAAATGTCAGATGAGTGTCCTGTCTGCAGGGACATGAGCAAGAGCACTGGCTCCATAGCCATGGCCAGCTGCTCCTGGAACCGCTGGCTTGGAAGCACATGGTCATTGCTGGGAGCAGAGCCCCTTGGCATGGCATAATTTATTACTTGTTGAAGGCAGCAGCTGACTGAGCACCACATGGGCCTGGCTGTTGGGGAGAAGGCTCCAACAAACCCAGACAGGAGGCAAGAACAGCATTGGACATGCAAACCCTCTGCACACTCATTGTGGTGGCTGCTCCCTGCAGTGGGGCTGTGTCACACACAAAGCTGTACCCTGCACAAGGGCAGGAGGTTACACAGCCACAGGCAGAGTGAGAGGAGAGTGGTCTCCTTACAGAGACCCTGCTGCAGCTTCCCTGCAAGGGATCTGCTGAGAGGGAGGGGAGGAGAAACCCAACGTGCACGTACAGACTCCTGTCACTCCTGACCACCTGGAACAGTCCTCAAATCAGTGAGCTTTCAAACTCCACAACTGAAGTTCACCACTATCAGAGACTGCATTGTGGAGACTACACATCTGTTAAAACTGCAAACTGGTTTTCAAAAGAGTTATGAATTTCCAGTTTTCTGCTATGCAGGAGATGTCAAGACAACCCCAGAAGTGACCAGACAGACTTGCACCACCCCATGGTGCTGAGCCTGCAGGCATCTGGGAGCACCAGGCTCAAAGCACTGTGCTGTTCCACCTAGCCCAGAGAGCCACCGAGATACTGAAGCACTGAAGACCACTGTACTGGTCATTTGCACAAGCACAACAGTCCAACTAAAGCACCATCCATCCTAGTGCTAAGAGTCCCCACTCTCCTCACAGTCTCCAAAAAGCATTTCTCCTCTGGCACCTCCAGACTGGTCACCAACAGTCTGAGCACCCAGAGGTGTCCACATCCACACACTTTACACCATACCACTGATGGAACCATTGACAGACAGGCAGCGTGGTGGCTACAGAGTGCCAACAGCGTCACCTTCCCTTCTCCTCCCATCACATAAAATCACACAAAAGCCAGGGCTCCCTCCAGAGCCCAGGCATAGCCCACTGACACATGGCCTCTCCTAAGGCTGTCACAGTAGACCCCAAACCCAAGCCTCCAGCACCACAAGGAGACAATTTTGTCAAGTGTTGGATGCTGTATTCAGTGTGCAGTTCCCATTATCCACAAAATCCTCTCATGCTCCTGCACTCTTGTGTCATGCCCAGGAAAGAACCTCAGGCACATCCCCAGCATCCCTTCTGTTAGTGCTGACAACACACATTTGTAGACTTCAGCTAAACTTCCGTGCTCAGAGGCCTCCAAAGTCTCCCCATCGTTCTGCTGTCATTGCTGCATGCTCAGAAAGGCTCTCACAGTTCACCTCCAGCTGCAGGGTAGCTCAGGGCAGAGCTCACGGCATGGGCCATGCCCACTGAGGCATGAGAACTGTGCTGCAGGGGGCACATCACCCACGCAAGCACCTCCAGCCCAGCCTGGCCAGAGGGGCTGTGCATGAAGTTAACCCCATGGCTGGGCTGAGCAGGCAGCAAGAGCTGCCTCACATCTGTGAGGGAGCAGAAGGACACTTGGGCACTGCCTAAACACCAGCTGCAGTTCCTAAGGGGCAGAACAGAGCGTCCTGTGGTTCAGAAAGGACGAGCCACCAGCCACTTCCAAAAGCAAGGCAGATCCCTGCTCTTTACCACAACCATCATCCACAGTGGGACCAAGTCCTGACATATTGTAAGGGGTAAAGTCAAGCAAAGTTCATCCCCAAAGAGAACACTTATTGGCAGGTACCAGCGTCCTGGACTTGGAGAGATGAAGACCCACCAGTAACATGTACCAGAGAGGAGTGTTGACAAAAGGAAAGGCTCATAGCCACTTCCCAAAGGCTTTAAGACCATGTAACAGTGGTCAGCTCATACTCTGCATTAAGGGGCAGAAGAAAGCAAGCTAGGAGATGCATCCACAACAGTTAATGCACCGGCAGTGTGAGGTGCAGCGTAAGGGAAGCTGTGCCCCTATACCTGTCCTTCTGACAGCCTGAATTGGGATGTATGGACTAACAAATCACAGACACACAAACAGCTCTGGCAGCACAGCACTGAAACAAGCCTGTGTGGGGAGAACTCAGGTTTCTTGATGGACTTTGTCTGCTGAGCTGAAGGGACCACAAACAGCCCATCCCTCAGGGTCACCAAGAACACAGCCTGGACCACAGAGCTGGAGCGATGGGCTGCCACATGCCCCAGCCACCAGGCAGAAAGCTCTACTTGCACCTACTTGTTCCTAACCACTGTCCTTGTACAGGACCTGGACATAGTGTCTACGATTGACTAACCTCAAGGCAGCAATGATGTGAGAAACCCAGTGTGGAACACACTCAAAAATTGGTACCGTTTAGGTGCTGTCTTACAGGTGAGAAACTAAGGTGGGGAAACTGCTCTTCTTCCCTGTAGGTCTGCCAGACTGGAAGATGTTCTGTGCTGAAAGACAAAGCCAGGAATCCCGAGGGGCTGCTCCTTCCTCATTTCACTTCATAAGAACAAACTTGGCAGTAGTAAAAGCTAACAGTTGAGAATGCATAAATAAAGCAGCGTTATATGCAAAACATAAACAAGTGGTAGAAGTCCCTGTTAGGAGCTGCTGGTGTAAACACTTCAGTAGCTGCTGCTTTGCTTACAGAAAATTGACATTTCTGCAGAGAGGAAAAATCTCCAATTACTCTGCCCAGGACTCAGCTGCAGGCAGCCAGCCCTCGGTGCACTCAATCAGGGGATCTCAGAGAAGGTCAGAAGAAATAGCTGCCAGTGGGGAAGGCAGCTTCCCCCACTGCTTTAGCTCATTGTTTACATGGCACCAAGCACACCAGCTTCCCGGTCTGTGACACCAGCACAGCACCAGCACCAGGGGAAACCCATTGCCCCCACCAAGGTACAGGTCACCAGCACTATGTGACCTGCGTCCTGTCCCAGCACTACTGGAAAACTTCAGCAAGGAAAGAAGAACACTGCTGGGCTGGGCCAGTGTGGAGATGGCTGGAGGTTAAATCACCAGGGCACATCCTCAGTGGCAGGTAGCACCAGTGCCAGTTACTTAACCCATGGCCAGAGCATACATCCCCCCAGCCAGCTGTGACCCTGCCTTCCCCCACCTCTCTACCAGCACAGCAGAGCACCAGCAATGAGCTAAACAAACCACAGAGATACTGCATGGATGAAAAATGTCGATGTGCATTCTGCAAGCACAAACCTGTGGAGCCTTTACTCCTGGTGGAGCTACTAGAGGCTCACCAGCCCTTTCCTTGTAAGCATGAGTCTAGGGAGGCAAAAGCAGTTGCCTGCCACATCCAGCACTTCATCTTCTGCCTATTTTGAATAAAACCAAACCCTTCATATGCTCTCCCAGCAAGTTTCTAAACTTGTTTTTCAAGGCAAGCTTTTCCTACAGCAAAAATTCAAGGAAACAAGACACCATGTCTGAAATTAGGTATAGAAGCATCACAACCATAGCTGATCCTTCACTCCTTCCCCACGCTGGTACAGCTCATGGGGGAACACTCAGAGACAAACGTGCTCTCCCTGTGCTGATCTCCACTCCACTGAAGCCCCTCAAGAAAACCCCTCAGCATTTTCACACGGCCAAGTGGATGCTTCACCACAGAAGTGTTCCTAAGGCTTTGCATCCACAACTGCTACAGCAAATTGCCTGAACCTCCTTGCATTCAAATGCCATCGACTTTAATGAGTGACCCCAGCAGTAACTAACTCACTGCCTCTGTTTATTCTCCCTTCATGTTCAACATGCTCAACACTTCCCATACTCAGTGCAACACAAAGACACAACTTCCCAGCTCAGCCAGAGACTGTTTCTTAAAACAACACTAGCATGGGTTGCTTTTAAGAGTAAATTTCAGCACCACCAGTGACCTGCAAGCTCCACTGAAGTGCTGCAATGGCTTTCATTTGAGATTTTTAAAGAGAACCCCCCGAGCCATCACAAGCCATTGATTTACTGAACCTGCCAAGGCATTTAACACTTCATTACCGCAGCCCAGCATCTTCTAATAATTAGGACTTCTAATACGAGGTTTCCTTAGCTGTGTCACACAACAACATGTGGAGTCTTCCTCGTGAGCAGAATTGGATCCCATCAAAGGGAAGAACTTTCTGATATGGGACTTGTTGAATAAAGAGCAAATCTGAGCAGTGAAGTGAAGCCTGCAGCTCACTGAGGAGCCGGCACCACTCTTCATTTCTAAGCCCCCAGCATCACCTGGAGCAGCTTCCAGCCTTGTTTATTTCAGTAATTATTAATTACTGACCTATTTACACGGAGTGCAGCTCAGATGCACGTTCTGCCCGTGAGCTCTGTACACGGGAGGTACCGAAAAGGGCCTTTTCCACACATTTTCTACCTTCCCATCACACAGCCGCATGTCACATCGCCGCGGCTGCCAGGCGAGGCACCTATCCGACCCCCGGCCTGCCCCGACAGCGGCCCCGGCTACCGGGCTCTGCACTTGCCGCAGCCCCGGTGACCCCCGCAGTGGTCCCGGGACCCGCCATCATCCGACGCCTCCGGGGACACCGCCTGGGGTTCCGGTCCCACTGCCCTGTCACTGCTGGTATCCCTGTCCCGCCATCTCGCTGCCGTCTGGGGGACACCGGAGACCCTTCCCGACCGTCTCCCCGGGACCCCCCGATTGCCGGGATCCCGGCTTGGACGGACCCACATCCCCCTCCTCACCTGTACCACTCCAGCCCCTTCTCGTAGTTCCTGTCGAAGAAGTGCGGCTCGGTGCCCACAGCACGCACGTCGGGGTGCGCCCGGATTGCCTCTAGTAGCGCCCGCGTCCCCCCTTCTTCACCCCGATGATGAGGGCTTGCGGCAGCCGCTTCTCCCCGTAGTCCGGCGTCGTGCTGCCGCCGACACCGCGGCTGCCGGGGCTGCCGGCCCGGCTCAGCTCCTCGTCTGTGGTGCTCGACTCCTGCGGGTCCCTCTCGAAGGCTCCGCTCTGCGCCGTGATCACCTCCCCGGGAGCCAGCGGCGACTGCGGCCAGGAGCCTGTCGCCCCTTCCCGGCTGCCGTTGGAGGCCCGAGTCGGTGCCGCGGAGGGAGCAGGGGTGGCGGGGCTGGGGCTGGCGCTGGCGGCGGGGCGCGGGGCCGCCGTGCCGGGGAGGACCCCGGGGGGCGCGGGGCCGCCGTGCCGGGCAGCGCGGCGGGGAACGCAGCGCGGCGGGGCCAGTGCCCCCCATCAGGCTATAGCACAGGTAGGTGAGGCAGAGAGAGAGGCTGCACATACAGAGCAGCTTTCGCGCCGGGGGCCCCTTAGAGCCGCGCCCGCCCGGCACCCCCGGCGGGGCTGCGGGGGGGACATGGCTGCTGCCCGCTCCTCGCCCCGGGCACCGGGCGCACATGGTGTCAACCGCCGCCCGGCCACCCCAGCCGCATGGGCCGCCGCTGCCCTCCCGCCCCGCCGCCGCCGGGGGAGGGGAGCCCCGCATGGCACGGTCGCCGCCGGCCCCCGCCGGGCACCGGGGCTTAGCGCTGCCGCCCCGGTGCCACCGGCCCCGCGCTGTTGCCGCCCTGAGTTCCTGCTGCTAAACTTTGTGGCGGGTGGGAGGCGGGAGCGCGCTCCCGGCGCGGGGAGGGCCTGGACCGCCCCCGCTGCCGAGAACGCGCCGGACCGGGGGAGCCGCGCCGATACCGCCGGGCCGCGGGGAGCCGCGCCGGGCGGAGCGGGACAGCACCGGGTGAAGCAGGACATCACCGGGGTCAGGCCAGGGGCAGCGCTGAAGGAACGGGGCAACATCGAGGGTATTGCCGGGGAGAAAAACCGATCAGACCCGGGAGAGCGCAGAGCCCCGGCGGGGCACCTCCGTCCCGGACAGGTCCCGGTGCGCTAGGGACAGTCCCCAGCAGCCCCCAGCCCAGACCCACCCGCTATGCCGCATCCACCCGGGCAGGAGCGGTACCAGCCACCCTCTGCAGACCCTGCTCCTCATCCTCAGCAGAAACCACCGTGCCAGGGATGGTCTGCTTCCCTTTGCCCCTAGACCACATCTGCACTGACACCCTCTCACCCTGCTGCCCCTAGCCCAAATCCAGCTCTCCAAACTGGAGCGTCCAGAAAGGTCCACTGGGACATCCACCACCCCGGGGCTCTGAGAATCTTCAACAGTGATAGGCTTCACCCAGCAGCCTGCTGTTTCCTAGGAGCTTGAGGAGAGGTGGCAGAGGGAGAAAAGCAGCTTTTTTGCTGGTACAGGGGAGCCAAGGGTCCATTGGAACCTGGAGGGTTCAGAGTTTAGGTGCAAGGAGCTGCACGGGTAGGTAAGACCAATTGAACCCTCACATACTGCTCTCTAGGACCTCTACCTCCAGCATTGGTGGAGCATACTGGGACTGAGAGCCTCTCCCCTCACAGTTTTTTTGGAGCAGCCACCATCTCTTCTCAGCTCCACATTTTGTCACTTCCCACCTCAGTTCTCAGCTTCAGCTTTGGCAAGGATTTTGTGAGGGGAAGAAATGAGTTAGTGTCTGAGTTTCCTCTTGTCCCTCATGCTGGGACATCCCAGGATTCTCTCCATCACAGGTGTGGCACTGGGGCACATCACAGCTCTTGGTATCCTGACCACCATGGTCCCTCTCAGCAGAAGAGTGCTGGTATCGCTAGGGCATTGCTGTGGTACAGAGATGAATTCAGGACTTTTAAAGGTCATCTGGTTCACATTCCTTGCAGTGAGCTTGGTGTCATCTGCAGGTGAGCTGAAGGTGCACTTGATCCCACTATCTGTGTCTCTCATGGGGATACTAAACAGTACTGGCCCAAGTATGGACCTTTGAGGGACACCACTTGTCACTAATATCCATCTGAACACTGAGCCATTGATCACTGCCCTCTGCATGTGACCATCTAACCAATTCCTCATCCACCAAACAGTCCACTCATCTGATCCCTATCTCCAGTTTGGAGAGGTGGATGTTGGGGACAACTGTGTCAAAAGCCTGACAGAAGTCAGATAGATGACATTTGTATCTTTTTTGAGCACTGCTGTAGGAGGCTACTAGGCTGGTCAGGCAGGATCAGCTCCAAACGCACCTTGAACTGCCCTGGCCCCATCCCCACACACCTGGACAGTGTCCTATACCCTTCCCAGGACAGCTGTCCCTGCTCCCACTGCCCTCTGCAGTTCCTTCTTCCCCTTTAGTTTGACCAGTAGGTCTCAACTTGGCCATGCTAATCTCTTGCTGTCCTTGACTCTTCTCTTACTCCAGGGATTGAGATCTCTTGTGCTCTATGGAAAGTGTCCTTAAAGATCTGCCAACTGTGCATGGTTCCCTGAGGGCCATTTCCTAGAGGATATTATTAACAAGCCTGAATTTTTATTTCCCCAAATCCAGGCTCCTGTCTTTACCCTTGGTCTGTCCCATGTCCCTCAGGGTCATTAACCCCTCCAGAGCAGCCTGCCACTGGAGTCTCAGCTGTGCTGTTCCCAGGACAAAAGCAACATCTGAAAAAAAAAAAAAGTAAGTGCCAATATTAACTAGAGACCCAGAGCTGAGAAAAATAAAATATTAATCAAAAAGAGGAAGAGCACAGACTTCCCATAATGAACCAAAGCTCAATGCTGCTCTCAGCTGGACATGTGTTCTCTCTGTGCAGCTCCAGTTCCAACGGAGATTATTTCTTCATAATATATTCTTTATGGCCCACAGGAGTCCTCTGAAATGCAGTGTCTTGTGTCCTGTAAATCATTGCCTGTAACTGGTAGATTCCTTCTCAGCTGCATTACAGTAATGTGACTGTGAAGGGACTAACTGGAGCTGGCAGAGACACCATCCCTCCCTGCAGCTCTCCGCCCAACTGCTCTGAGGGGCTGCCCTGCAGCAGGTGCTGGGCCTGGGGTGTCTGCTGGAGCTCTGCAGACCCCCTCAGAGTGATACATGGCCCCTGCCCAAGCTGAGCCCACTCAAAGGCTCCTGCGAGCGACCATCAGATCTGAATCTTAAATGAACATCCTGAGTAGGTGCAGCTTGGCTCGTGATGGGAGGACATGCTGGAGGCCCAGGGACAGACTGATGTTCTCAGGAATCCCTGAGCAGGGTGAGCTTGTTTTGCTGCTCTGCTTGGCGCACATGCAGGGGTCCTTCCACACAACTGTTGTAATATGCATGGGTCTGCCTTGAGAGAGCTGAGTCCTCCTCATACTCGGAGATACATTCATTCCAAACTGGAGAACCCTATCCATAAGCCAGTTCTCAAGTTTTCCAATACCCCAGGAAAATAAAAAAGAAATTGTTTTCTTTCTGAGCTACAGCTCAGAACAGACACCCTTTAATGAAGAGTCACAGTGCTTTGGTCTGCTCCACACTGAGCACACATCTAAACCGCAGTGCTTAGCGAAGTGCCCTGCTCTGACACCCTCGTGTCTCCTCTCCTGTGATGTGCTGCACAGAGGACTAATAGGATTTGCAGGCAAATCACACACAATGCAAAGACTATTTCTTCTCAGGCACCAGCTTCCAGCCCAGAGGAAATTTTACAACCTGAATGTAAAGCCTCTAAAACAAATGGCTTAGCCTTAAATGCCTGCTGCCCAGGCTTGGCTCGTTTTACCCATCACAGAGTGTGTATTTCTCCTGCGTGGATGTCAAACGCATCCATGAGCAGAGCTGAGCAGTATCCAAGCGTCTGGTGGTGCTCAGGCGGTGGATGCAGAAGGAGCTGATGGAGTGTAACACTTGATCTGACAGTTGTGCTTTTAAGGATTCCTGTATTTACATTGCCTACCTGCACGCTTCTCTTCACAGTCATTAGCAACGAGAGTGCTCCCCAAGCAGTCCCCAAGTGTCCACTCCAGCAAGGCCAGCTGATGCTGTCAGCCCTGTGTGGGAACTGCCAGGTCGGTCTGGTGGATCAGGTAGTTCACAAGGCACATTTTGGCAGGGAACAAGACGGTTGCTTTGGAGAAAGGTGGAGGAACTCCACAGTGGGCAGCTGTGCAGCAGCTTCCCCTCATATACAGGTTCTTCTAACTGCCCATCCATTTAGTGTGGCTGTCCCAGCCTGAAGGACATACCTGTGATGTTCTTATTTCCCCAGGGACAGCAGCACTGAGTTTTGTGCCAGTCTTGCTTATGGGGATGTGTGACGACAAGCCATGGTAGGCAGCTGGAGCCCTGCCCCATACTAGCTGGCAGGGCCTGACTCCACACTTGTTGAAGGCAAGGCTCTGATCAGACTGGGAAGCCCTTACTCAGATGTTGCCAAACCTCCAAGCAGCACAAGGGTCTCGCACCCCTGGCTGGTGCCAGGCAAAGCTGATGGCCTGGCTCATGAAGGGTAAGCAGAATTCTGCTCCCAGGCAGAGACAGTTGCAGGTTGATTTGTGCTGTTCAGACAATGGAATGTCCACCCTTCTTACCGCCTCTGCTCCAGGAACATAAACTGAGAGAACAGGGGCAGAGTCAGACTCCAAGGACAACTTCCAGACAGAAGAGCTCATCTGAAGGGACCTGAGCTTATCTGTCCCAGTGAGAGGAGGGCTGAGGAGTGCATCCCCGTTTTCTGTCCCATCCACAGGAGCAGATGAACAACAAGGATGGAGGAAGGTGGCCTCAGATAGCAGTCAGTGCTGGTACAGCTCCAGTTGAGGTGTGAACCGGGACAAATACCTTCTGGCTGGAAATCAGCTGGTTTCTAACTGTGGGATCAATGTGCTTCTGGAACGGATTTCTGTGAGGAGTATTGGGGGCAAGGCACGCAATTAGTTTTAAGATTGAGTTTGAAATGGACTTTATAAGGTGGTTGCCAGCAGTTGCAGGGAAATGGGATTTGATGGCCCAAGCTGTCCCTTCCAGTTCTACACTCCTGTTGTAAGTCACAAGCACCAACCTGAGAAGTAGACCTCTGACAGGAAAAGGGTCTGTGATCAATCAGAGGCTGAACGAGACCCATTGACGGGAAGTTGGAATTAGACACATTTGAGTGAAATGAAAAGTGTGTGTTTAACCAGGACAGTAATTTCCTTCTGAAACAACTGGTGAGGGAATATGGCAAGTTGCCTCTCCTGGAAGGCTTTACAAGGCAACTGGGAGTCTTCTGGAAGAAATGGTCCTACTGATCCAAGCTGAGGATGCTGTCCTAGTGAATCTCTACATGCCTCTGCTAAGAGTTAAGCTTCCAGAGGCCATCACCTTTATTTCCTGACTTTTAAGGACACTAGAAATACTTTCTCTCTTTTTTCTTTCTTTTTTTTTTTTTTTCCCAGAGAACTTCAGAGCTTAACCTCTCAAAACTCCTCCTCCCTCTTCACTTGCCATCAGAAGCAGTGAAACACTTTGAAGAGAGTTGGATGAATTCACACCATGCTCTGCCTCCTTCAGGGACTGAATGAAGTTTGTAAATATCTAGTGACTAGGAAACAGACAGTAAACATGCAGTGGCTTTTCAACTCCAGCCCGAGAAGGCACTCAAGATGCTTTCCAGTGTCATTCCAGGCTGTCAGAGTGTTTTCCCATTCATGGAAATACCTTCAGGTCTAGAATAAGTGTTTGTTCTTGTGGCTTTTAGTAGTGGCTCCTGTGACCCAAACATTGCAGCCCAGGAACCTGCATCCATCCTCCTTGCCCAAAATTAACAAAAGGTGTGAGAAAAGCATCTTTGGGTGAGCTTCTTGGAAACCAGCCCCTGCTTCACAGTTGCTATGAAAAAGGGAGCAGTTCTTCAGCTTGGTAAAGTGTGTGTGCAACAAATGTGGTGTAGGACGTGGTGTATGCAGCGACTAGTTCTGGAAACATAGCCAGAAGGAAAGGTGTGGAGTCTGAGAGCTGCACGCTAAAGCAGGGAATGGGAGAGGTTAGACAAGGGACAAACATGCATGACTCGGGCATGGGAATGAACTAGATGGTCCCTGAAGGTCCCACCAACCCTCAATATCCTGAGAAACCTGCTCCCACCCTGCAAGCCCTGGGTGTGGCTCAGGACTGAAGGCTCCAGCTCCCCCCACAGCCGCCCTGGGTCTCACTAGTGAGCTCAGGAGCAGGCTGCTCTCCTTGTGGGAAGGGCATGGTGGGACCTCTCCCATCTGTCAAGAACATACTCAGGGTAAGTGGGTGAGTGGCTCTGTCTGCACCATGTCAGATAATCTGCTCTGGTCTCTTGCAGTATGAGGACCAGGGCTTGCAAAGCCCTTTGCTTATCACAGAGCAGGATGACATGGCAAAGCCATGCTGAGCAGTGTCTGCTGGCTTTCTCCATCCTCTGCTGGAGTAGTGGTGGTGGGGGGGGAAGGGGAAGGCAGCAGCTGCAGGGAAGCCGTCTCACCTCTGCATGGTGGCTGAGTACAGGCAATGGAAGGGGAACTGAGGCAAGAAGAGTGCTGGACAGGGACTGGCCTTTACCTGCAGCTGGGGTCCATGGGGGTGCAGGTCCCCCTGAACCCCAGCCCAGAGCCCTACCAGCCAAGATGCTCTCCTTCTCCCTTCCCATTGCACACTGGATCTTAGGCCATGGAGCAGACACTGTCACAGTGCTCACTTCCTCTCTTCTCTGTGGACCACCTGGAGCCAGCAGTGCTGTCAGCTCCAGCTGTTAAATCAGAGCTGACAAACCCGCACCAGAAGTTGATCCCACATGATGACCCATGGTTCTCCAGCACTGTCCCAGACACAGCTCAGTACCTGTTGTCTCTGACCTTGCACTGAGGGACAGCCACCACTACCTGCTGATCATCGCCTCATGGGTCAGCACTGGTGGCAGTGGGGGTTTTCATGGTACAGAGCTGCCCCCACAAATCATCATCATCAGGTTTCCAGGGACCCAGAAAGAAGCTTTCCAAGACTTGTCCATGATCTACCACCCTTCACTGGCAAGAGTGATGCCTGATGTGGGTCTCTGTAAATCATCCCCGTTCTTACTCATCCTCTCCCTGCAGTCCCTCCTCGCTGCCCCCCCCCCCCCTTACCTGCCACTCAGCCAGGCCCTGCCAATTTCAATAATTTAATCTCTGCTCATTAGATGGATCCTCCACCTCCCTCATCATTTCTGTAGCTCTTCTGTGAGCTGCCTAATTTATCACTCTCTGCCTGGTAACGAGGTAGCCAGCGTGTTCCTGCTGCGACTCATTCTTCAGGAACACCCATGCCACCTACTCTGCAGGGCTCTGCTCTCTTGACTGCTTTGGGACTCTGTCTTTTAGGAATTTGAATGATTGTACTTGGGGTTTAAATAGGACTGGTACGTGGGCATGACTATTCATTCACTAGACTTTGATGCCACATCTGCCTTCCTTGGCTCTGGTATCTTCTGTAGTCTAGAAGGAGAAACCTCCGCTGATGTGTCCCTAACTACTGTGACACTAACACTCCCTGAATTCCAGAATGGGGAAGCTGACTCTGCTCTGTGGCTCATCTGACCAAGGAGGCAGCAGGCTGTGAGCAAGGCAGCAGCTAGCTCAGCCTGGGATGGCATTAGTGAAGGCTGATGTCACATCTTCTCCACCAGAAATGGGAAGTTATTGCTCTCTCATTTAGAAAGATTGCTGCAATGTTTGATTTTGCAAACCTGTCTGTTGTTTCACTATCATCTGGCTCCTGCAAGCTGCTGGCTTGGGCTCACCTGGCCAGCAGCAACACAGACCCCTGGGAGCCTGCTTAGGGACAGAGCCATCTCCTACCACCCCTTCTTCAACAGCTGCAAACCAAGGAGAGCCACAGCCTGCCACAGAGAAGCGAGGGGACATTGCCAGTGCTTGCCAGAATTAGAACTGGGATGCAATCTTAATCTCCACCAGCACATCCCTGGGAGGTGGAAGAGACAGGCAGCAGCCATACCTCCCTGGGGTGGGTCTCAGAGCATCTGAACCATCCTTAGAGGCAACAGAGAAGAGAAGCAGCAGCAGCCAGAGCACTTCAAATGGTTTAGTTCAAATGAAACCCTTACTGCTCACCAGCACTCAGGACTCTTGCCCTGAAAGTATTCCTTGGTGATGGCAATTCACATTCCTTGGTGATGACAATTCACATTCTATAGCTGCAGTGCTGCTCTGGTGTGTTAAACACCAAAGAAAAGGAACAGGAACCAAAGTGAGTGTGCATCACCTGCTCACAACTCACAGCCAACCCCCTCTGATCAGTGTGGCAATCTGAGTTCGTCCCCTGCTCTGCCAGGACCCAGTAAATGGATGCAGGTCACAGCTCCTCCCAGCTGTAGGTGGGATTTCTGGGCAGAACTGACTCATGCCAAACATTTGGCTTCCTTTGGGAGCAGAAGAGCCCTGCAGTGAGCCAAGCGACTGACATTTGTGAGCTTGTGTCACTGCAGGACAGGACATTATCTGCAGCTAAGCACAGAGTCTTTAGGGACACAGTCTATGCACTGGCTCCTCTGCAGGAACCACAGCAGGGCTGCACTCTCATCTCCTGGGCTGCTAGCAGCACGAGCTGCCCATCTCCAGCAGCCCTCACCACCCATCCACTGCTATCAGAGTGGCCAGTGTGGCCCAATTCTGCCCTTGCTGTGGAATTAGTTCAGCTCCTGGGACCTCCCAAAGCTACAGGGATGATCTTGGGCTAGCTCCAGGCTGGAGGCAGTTTTCTGAGAGAGAAAGGCTGCTGCCCAGGGTTCAGGACATGTCAGGGGAAGTATGGAGGACAGATCTGGAAATGCCCATGAAGGGATAATCAGACCATTTGCTGCAAGGATTCCCCACCCTACCCTTCCTCTCCCCGTCCTGCAGATTGCAGGAGCTGTGCTGGTGCCCAGTGCTTGCCTTTGCGTCCCCTGCCTTGTTCCCCAGTTCCAGCTGTGCAGCTGAGTGATGCCACCGGTCCTGTCTGCGCTCAGTTTGTCTTCCACGATGTGAGAATTGACAGCTCATAAACCTGAAAGAGAATTTGAAATGAAAAGGAAAGCCAAAAAAACCGCCAACCCAACCCACGGTGCCAAAGCAGGGGCTGGGTTTGTGTGTTTGCGTCTTGTGGTTCAGAAATCCACCATGCAGGGCACTGGAAACAAAGCTGCTGCTTAAACAGCTGCAGAAAAAAAACTTCAGAGTCATCTGAGCAGAGTTTCTGAAGACTGGGATGTAAAGGTCAGAGAGTCCTTGGCAGCCCACAAGCCTCTTTTACAGAGGAGAATCAACTCTGGTCCTCGTTATGGAAAACAGTCAAAATAATACAGTGATGCTACCTCCAAGAGAAAATAGATAGAGCAAGTTATTCCATCTTCCCTTTCAGCGATATCAGGTTAGAGAAACTGGGCTATTTACAGAGAACATTTTGCTTCCAGTGCTTTTGAAGTAAGTGAATTTTGAATTAGTTTAAGTGCAGGATAAATCAGTGGAATAGGAAGATCTTTACACTCCAATAAGATGCTATTACTCATAAGCATATTGCACTCTAGCTTGTGGACTAAAGCTATCAGTGCATGACAGGACACCAAGGGCATGAAACACGGGGGATCCATGAAAATCAGCAAAGCACCTTTGCTGAGAAGAGGCGATTTGGGATAGTGATTGGAGAGGAGGGTAGCCCAATACTGGGATGATCAGGACAGATCCTCTCATCCTGGGTGCTCAAGGCAGCCAGGAAAATCCCAAAGCCCTCCCAGGAGCAATCTACATTGCTCCTGTGCCCAGGAGCACAGAATGAAGTGTTGTGATGTTAAGGACATTGTCTCCACCTTACTCTTGTTGACCACATCCATCACTCTGGTGTGAAGAACCACAGGCAGGAGCTTGGCCTTTGCTGAGGACATCAAAACCATGTCTGGTGGTGGGGTCTCCTTATAGAGGTTTTAACCTGTCTTAGAGCAAAGGATGTTAAAGGCACAGGGATAGGGAAGGGAAGAGGAGAGGAGTGGTGGCTGCTGCAGAAGGAGGATCACCACAGGGTGCTTGAATAAATTAGGATTTTTCTTTTTACATCAATGACCTTACTGGACATGGGCAGCTGGACACAAGGACACTTGGCATGGGAAACCCCATGTGCTGCTCCCCACTGCACAGGTCATTCTAACCATGGAACAACATCAGGCATGTCCTGCTCCTGGCAGCGCAGCATGGAGCTCTTGGTGTCTCCAGTGTGACTCGGGGTTGGGTCTAGGGATGGCCAGGCGTGATCAGGCCATATCCACACTCTCAGCTACTGAGCATGACATGCATGAGGCAGTCACTTCTGGCCCTTGTCTTTGAACATCTCTCCAAAGAGCCTCCTTGGGTTGCAAGTCCAGACCAGAGGCTGACCAGAGAGTCATGGTACCAAGTCGTCATCATCCACAGTCGCAGGTGGATTATCACAGGCAAATAAGCAGGCAAAGAGCAGAACTGGCTTCGCAATTTCTACCATTTCTCTACCTCTTCTCAATTCCAGTGGGAAGGAGCATTTGAGGTGAAGGCATTTCCATGCCTTAGGACCATGCTTCCTACCTGTTACCCAGCCACATGTATCAGAGCAGCACGCTGATGTGTCTTCTGCTGAGATGTCCAGTGGGCTCCCAGCTGCTTTCCAAAGAGTGGCCAAGGGACCTCCTTCTGGGCTCTTGCCTGGCTCTTGTATCTCCTGCTCTGCAGCAGAGGTGTTGGAGAGCTTTCTGGGAAGGGAAACAGCCACACGCTGGATGCAAAGAGGCACAGAGAATCCCTGCTCCCTTGACATCTCTCACCCTACTCCTCAGAAGCTGCTTGGATTTTGTGTCAAGAGGGTGATTCTGCAAATTAAATTGGTTCTTGTCTCCTCTTCGTTGGCATAGCAACCCAGGAGGATAGATGGCACAGCCTTGCTGCAGCTCTCATGGCTGGAGACACAGCCTGGCTCCCTGGTGCCGGGGCTCCTGCTGATCTAGGCAGATGGTGCAAAGACTCCTCACGGAGCGGCTCTGTGGGCGACGTGGGACCCGGCTCCTGGGACGGCTGGCCAGCACCTGGGCTGGCATTCCATCTGGATGAGGGGCTTAGCACAGCCTGGGCACCGCAGGAGCAAACCCTGGTTGTGGGAAACTGGTGCCAGGGTCAGCAGAGGCTCTGGAGCCCCCAGGAGCAACTGCAGCAGGAGCTGCACAGTGGCACAGTCACCTCCTGGCTCCTGGACCTTCCAGTCCTTGGCAGGCATCTGCTTTCCCCTGCTGTCTTAACAAATGAATTTAAGCATTTTCCAGCTCAGCAACTAGAGCCTTTGCTAGTCTTGCATTTGTGTTTGATTAATGAGATAGCCAGTAATTTAAACATCTCTTGAGGTCTCTGTCTTTCCTGAGTAATTCTGAAGTTATTGCTGTTTACATAGAAGAAAATCATATTGCCTCGCCGAGAGCATTGCAGTGGTGATAAGAGTGGAAATTGATCCTCAAGGAGCAGAGGCAATGGCACTTCCATGGAGTTTCAGTGAATTCTCATTCTTTCCTGGAAGAGGAAAACTCCTTCTGCCCATCCAAAACCCATGAAAGCCTGGGGCAGTTCCCACCTCGTGGATCCCTTTGGCTGCTGCTTACTTGAGAGAGGCACCAGCAAGCCAGGGGGTTGGGACCCATAGTCATAAAAGTCCCTGTGCCAGGGAATCCTCCAGGCTGGGGTTGGGAGGATTAATTTCCAGGAGCAGCCTGGTTGTCAGACCCTCTTGAGATAAATCCTTTTGCAACATTATTATGTTAAAAGGTTTTAATTATTAGGGACAGGTTAGGAAGACAGCTGGGATTTGCCTTCTGTTGCTCCCACCAGGCCTGATCAGCCCCGGTTGTTGTTTTCACATGCTACCACTGATCTGGAATAATCCCCTGGGTCAGAGGAACCAGGCAAAACCTAGCCTGGGGAGATGGGGCAGAGGGAAGGTTTGTGGGACATTTCTACAGGATCAGGAATTACTGCTGAGCAGGAGGTTTGGACTAGATGATCTTTAGAGGTCCCTTCCAGCCCTTAACATTCTGTGATTGTGTGATTAGCTGCCCAGCACACCCCAACACTGGGCAGTGGAAGTTGTGCTGCCTGGGGGCAGCAGAATTTAGCTTTGCTTGTCTAGCTCTGAAACACTGGAAAGAAGGATCCTGCTCCAATGCTGCCCACCCTCCACAGCAGCCCCACTCAGGACCCTTCTCCCACCCTGGAGACCTCCCACCTGTGTCTCCTACCTAGCTGGGGCAGAGGCCAAGCTGTTCCAGAGGAGCAGGACTGGTGTTTGACACCCCTGCTCTCCCACAGCTCTCTCATGGCCCCATATGAAATTATTTCAGTTTAATGAGCTCAGTTTGCTGCTGATGAATGGAAAACAATTTTGCACAGGTTCCTTCTTCATTATAAAAACATTCTGGTCTGTGTCCTCACTTCTTAAAGCATCTCTCTGTGGTCATCTTCTTTCTCTCCCCTCATGTTGATGATACAAATCACCCTTCCCTAGTCAGGACATCAACCCCCTCAAGAGCACCTTAACCCCAGCATCTCCCCAAGGGAGATGCTCTGGGAGCTCCTCCCTGTCTCTTCAGGAGAGATGCTCAGATTTCTTACCATGGTATGAGGCTGGGTTTGCTGCAAAGCAGCATCTCCTGGCATGCCCAGAGCACCTGCAATGGGGCCACAGCTGGCAGCAGCTGAGCAAGCCGTGGCCTTAGCTCACACAGGGAGGGCAGAGCAGCCCCAGCCAAGATGGGCAAGGATGCCCCTGGCTTCCCAACCTCACCAGCACTGTGTCCTCCCACCAGCCTCCTGCATATCCAACATCTGGGCCAGCAAGGTGCCCACAGCCCCCTCGATTCTTCTCTCCCACACCCAGCAGACACTGAGCTCTGCAAAGCCCCTGTTCCTCTGGGTGCCAGCTGCTGCCTCATGGAGAAAATTCCCTGGACTTTCCCCTTCTGCTCTTCAGGGATCCCCATGACAGAATTGTTACAGCTCAGGCATAAAGCAAATACTAATTATCTGCATTATCTCCCAAGCAAAATAGCCAGTGCAGAGCATAAACAACCTGCAGACCTCCTGCTTGGGATGGGCAGGGCTGGTCTCAGCTGCCCCTGTGCTGTGAGGTAGGAGATGCTGCTCCCCAACAGCCCCTACAGCCTCTGTCAGTGCTCTCCCACAGTAATGGGCAGGCTGCAGCCCCTCTGGGCACCATGTCCCCTGCCTGGTCCCAGCAGAGACAGGTGCCCACTGTGCTGCCACTGCAGACTCCACACCTGTGGGGAGCCATGGACAAGGTGAGTGAGCACCTCCAGCCAGCCCCTGAGCTGTCCCCACAACAGGTGAGTTCCAGCAGAGAACAATCCATCTTGTTGCCTGCACCTGATTTACTGCCACAGGCACTTGGCAACCTTTGCCATTTGTATTCAGTGCCAAGCTCTGGTTTCCAGTTAGTTTTCTGCTTCAGCTCATCCTGGCCCCTCTCTTCACCTCTTGCATTAATGCAGGATCCATGTAGAAGTCATCCTGGGATGCATTTCAAGACACCAGCCATGCTGGTTTTCCCTCCTTAGAGCAGCACAAAGCTGCATTTAAATGAAAACTCACCAATTACCGTGTCACCCTAGCCAGCATCCTGTCCAGTAGCAGTGTCCCCAGTGCCACAGCAGCTGGGATGGCTCCAGTCACTTTTGATGGGAATCCATGTGAAATAAAGCAGGATAGGAGCTGTTAGCTTGCAGACAAAGGGAATACCTCCAGCTACAACCCATGGCCTGTCCCTCTGAAAGCTCTTTTAGCATCCATCCGAGGACCTTCTTTGGCCTTCCTTGTGTTTGAATCAGTGGTTTGCTGCCTCATGCTCCAGGTGCATGGAGTATATGGGGGTGGTCTGGATTCGAAGGGTGTCCACAGAGTCAACAGCTCCTGGGGTCTGTGGTTCTAAGTAACTCCAGGTGTGGTGGTTTCAGCCTTAGTAGGAGACTCAGTCACACCCAGGCTAAAAACTTTGCTGTTTTGGGAAAGAGATAAGGTGTAAGAGGGGCATTTCATAGGGTAAGCTGCCCTGAGCTTCATCAGGTGTGATGAAGAGCCTCCACCTTCACTATTGGCAAAGCTGGAGCCTCCTGGTATGAGGAGCACCTGGCTGTGGGCAGGGAGCTGCTTGCCTCTAGCCCAGACCTGCCAGCAGCAAGCTGTGGTGGGTGGTTGATGATTTCCATCAGAGTGAGTGGGAAATGGGCTTGCAGCTGAAACAGTAAGGAAAGGAGTGAGGCAATAGCTGGTGGTGGGTTGCACCTCACCCTCCTGCAGAATGAGCAGGGCTGAGAAGCTGAGAGCAAAACTGAAGGTAAACAGAAAATCTGTGACCATTCTCCAAGCTTTGCTGCCTGGGAGCTATTTGAAGCCCTGGTGGGAAGCGCCTGCAAATGACATCCTGGCTGTGGGCAAGTCCCATACTATGCCCAGACCCCAAGGGCCTGGCATGAGAGACCCCAGAGGGGTCAGGGAAGTGCTGAGCCCCTGCCCTGTTACTGAGGGCAGCTCTGTGAGGGTCCTCATTTGGAAACTTGCCTTGTTGAGGGGATGTGAAGGTTCCAAACAGTAGCTCCAGCTGCTCCCCACTGCTGGGGCCAGGATGGTAGTTGTGTGCTGCAGGATGAGGTTTCTCTACAGAAAGTCAGGAGCAAACAACAAATACCACTGCAGGGAAAAGCTGCTTCCCACATTTTGCACCAATTAATATTCTTTTGGAGAGCTACCCATTGCTCCTTTGAGAAAGGGACAAAAGAAATATCATTGACAAGTTTTTCAGCCTCATTACAATATTCTGTACATCAAATGTGCTCAGTGTACCAGAAAATACAGATGTTGCAGCTGTCATTTGGGATACTCTGATTATCCTTTTATTTCTAGCTTTGTTCAAAATAAATTAGCTGGGGTAGTCTGTTCAGAGAGATAATTAGAGCCAGGCCAAACACCAGAGTGTGAGAAGCCTTCCCTAGGTCACAGACTCAACTGTGGCCAAGCCAGACCAAAGACCTCAGCATGGGGCTGCACTTCCCATCCCACCACACTGGGACCCTCTCTTCTCCTCCCCTTCTATAGAAAATATCAAGGACAATGCAGATGTGCTGCATTGGCAGGGCTGCTGGGCACAGGCTCCCTTTGACACCACAAGCACCCTGGAAATGGGGAGGGGAGTCTGTGTCTGGTGCTGTGGGTGGCCAGGGGGCTGTGCACAGCTCCAGCCTTCACAAGGTGCTCCCTGCCCACTGTGACCAGTGAGTTGAGGGAGGCAGAGTCTCTGGGGAAGGTTTGCCCTGGGTTTGGGGGGGAAGCTGGGGAGGTGCTGTGGATGCAGGTGAGCTGGGGCTGGTTCTGCACAGGTCTCAGGTGAACCTTTAGGCTGGGAGCTGAGGCCAGATTTGCAGCTAATTAACAAATAGATCCAGCACGCTGTGCACCACTAAATGCCTCTGTTCCAGTTATTAACCCTGCTCAGTTTTTAGCAATCAGAAAAGTGAAGACATTTCCTGCTCTTTAGGGCTGATGTTACCTCGACAGCTGTTGAATGCCTCAGTCCTGGCAGAAGCAAATTCCTCTGAATTAAGACTGCAGTCAAACTCTGGTTTCTCACTCCAGATATCTGAAGCCTGAATGATTAGATAATCCAGACTACAAATGAATAAAGCCTGAGGAAATGGAAAAACAAGGCACTCCACTGAGGTCCCATCCCATATGTTCTGACAACAGTAGTGCACACAAATGCAGGTGGCAGTGCGTGGCAGCAGGCTGATGGGCAGCCTGGTGGCACTGGGGTCAGGATGTGGCTCTGTCTGTGCTCAGTGTGCTGCTTTTCAGAGCTCTCCCCTCCCTCCCTCTGAAAGGGGAATCCCTTTTCCTGGTGCCTGCTCCAGGCTGATTCCAGAATAAGCTGCATGGAGCAGGATGCCATTAATTAGTCTCTCACCTCTGCTAGGAGTCCCTGCTGCAGATTATTAATGCTGCTGGCATTGCTCCTGCTCCTTGCCTGACACTCCCTGCCCATTGCTCCCTGCCCAGCTGATTGGCATAGATCTGGCTGCCCCACACCCTGTGGTGAGGTGGTGGGAAGCTGAAGCTGCTGCCTGCTGAATGAAATTACAGTTCATAAAATGTCATGTCTCAGGAATCAATGGCAAGCATAGGCTGAGCCTTCTGAAGAGTGTGGCTCTGACACAGGCACAGTCACGGCAAGTTGGGCTCAGGCTCACTTGGGGACACTCAGCTGCTCCTGGGACCTTCCCTCCTGTGGAGCTCCTCAGGTAAGCTCAGCCCAGGAAAGGTGAAATGCTTACTTCAAAGCAGCAGTGCGAGGAGCTCAGGTCTCTCAGGAGTCTGTTTGCACCAGGGGAATTAGAGAGGGGCATGAGCAGGGTCCAGCTGCCAGCTCAGTATGACAGCTGTGCCCCAATCCCTGAGCAGGGGCCATGTATGCAGAGGAGCTTCTGTGGGTGTAGCTGCTCCAGGTGGCACAGGAGAATCTGGGCATCCCCACCTGCAAGAGGATGCATGGGCTGCACAGGTCTCTCAGTCTTCTCCCACGGGCTGGGGTTTTCTCTTTGCCAGGGACAGATGCTGCTCAGCTGCCTCCTCCATGCTGCTGTGCATCTCATGGGTCCTGGGCATCCGCATGGAGCTGGTGGGATAGGCACCAATGAATACCCCAAGGTGCCAGGTGTCTCCTTTGCCAGGTGCCCCAGCAGAGCAGGGAGGGATGAGCAGACCCCACCCCAAGAAGCAGCTGCAGTTTGAGGTGAATCCCTCAGGAAGGGGTCAAGCCCCCCACCCAGTGGCAGGGTGCAGGAGGAGGCAAACTTCACTGCTGGTGCTGGGCTTGCAGTGTCCTGGACACAGAGACATGAGGTTCCCAGGATGTTTTCCCAGGAGAAGCCCTGGGTTGGCTGTAGGAGCCCTGGTGCCAGCTCTGTGTGCCACAGTGACCAGGGGACACTGGCTTCAGTTCCTAATGCCTGCTTCAAATCATCTTGGCCCAGAAAAGCCAAGCAGAGAAACCAGCTGAGGAGAGGCTCAAAAGAGATGGTTCACGTGCAGGACACCCTGCCTGGCAGCCCCATGGCTCCAGCTAGTGCAGGCACAGAGAGGTGCCAGGCAGTGCCAGGGCTGGGTGCTCCTCAGCAGAGCAGAGCTGGCTGCCCAAACCTTCATAAATATTCCTGGTGCAGGCAGGCCTGGCTGGGCTTTGATCGCAGCTTTTGCTAGAGAGCTTTTGCAAGGATCTTTATCATTCAGTGTCTGTGGGAAATGCTTCCCAGAGTCTCAATTCTGCTATAGAAAAACTATTTATCAAGTGCCCCCTCCTGCTGATGCACTGGGCAGCAGTTGCCAGCATGCTCTGACAGCCTGCTGGAGCAATATGATAGATCTGTGGCTAATAATCAATCGATACTTTTGTTTAGGCCTCTGTCTATCAGTCTGGCATTGTGTGAACTAATTAGATGATAAAATGTGATGAATGTGTATTAAAGTCAGCTTCCTCCTGTTAGCACTCCAGGGACCCTTTCCATTTTCTAGCTGACCTTTTAGATCTCAGCTTTATTGTACGTGAATGCAATTAAATCAATTTGTCAGATATTTGCATTGCTCCTGCTAGTTCAGAATTCAATTAGTCAGTGTCACTTTACCGTCCTTGTCACTGCCTCTGCACCAGCTTGGGGAAAAACCCACAACAAACCCCAAACCCCAGCCTGCTAAGACCAAAACAAACCCTGCCAAGGCTCTGCTCCTCTCTCCATGGCTCCTTCCACCCCGGCTGATGCTGTTTACTGCTGCTGGACCCACGCGGGAGGTTGCACCCTGAGGGTCCCCAGTGCGCTGGAGCAGGAGGGAAGTGGTGGGACTCAGCTGGGCAGGAGAATCATGTGGGTCTGATGGGGCAATTAGCAGTTGCCCCATGTTACCTCTGCTTGGGCTATGCCAAGCAGAATCTTGTCTGGCAAAATTATTCACACAAGTAGAATGAAACTGCAGCAGCCAGCTCCATGCTACAAGGGTTTTAAACAATATTCAAATGAGAGCCAACCTTGGCAATTATTTTTCTTCCTGCTGTTCTAAAGTGATGGCTCCTTTATCCATATTTTATCAGCCAGCAAGGAGCTCTGATAGTTAAGATTCTGTTGCTTGCTTAGATCCAGGAGAGCACATCCTGAGCCTGTTTGAAATTGGCACACAGGGATGAGCTTGGCAGCCGGGGCTCGGCTGCTCCCTTGCACTCGAATTGGGGGTTGGTAAGGTGAGGCTGCTGCTGCTGCTGGCCCTGACACTGGTGCCCTCCTGGGACTTCCTCGAGGCTGTTACTGGGCACAGCAATGGCAGGGGTTGTGTTTGTAGAAATGGCTGTGAAGCATCAGTGAAAGGGATGGTAGTGAGACAGGAGGGGTGAGCAGCCAGACCTGGTTGGGGTAGGTGCTGAAGGGCTGTGTCCCGCTCTGAGGCTGGGCAGTGGGCAGGGGTGGGTGCTGGGGGCTTGTCTGGGACATTGGAGTCAGTCGGGGTCAGGGTTGGGTGTTGGAGGCAGTTCAGGAGGCAGGGCTGGGTGCTGGTGGGCAGAGCTGGTGGTGTGGACAGATGGCAACAGAGCTGGCAGGGGTGAGAACCAGGATGAAGCACCTCACATGGAAGTATCTTTGGTTCTTTGCTCCTCAGCACTGTCCCCCTTGTCTTCTCTGGTGCTGGACACTGTCTCCACACTTGCCCATGGATGGTGCTTGGGTAGCACATTTGTCCTTTATCTCCTTGGAGGTAAAAATTCCAGTGTGAGGGTGCAAGCACCAAGTCCACTACCAGAGTAACGTGCTGCAGGCTCTCCTCAGTCTGGGCTGGGTTCAACCTCACCAGTCCCCAGGTCCCAGCCCAAGTCTGACCTGAACCTCCCACCACCCTGGCCTCATGCCCTGACAGAGGTCTATCCAAACCTAGCCCTGGAGGGCTCTGAGGGACATCATCTCTGGAAACAGCTACCAAGAGCTCTGCAGCACCAGGAGGTTGCAGTAGGCAGCTATTGCTGGGGCTTCCCAAACTGGTAAAATGCCAGTAGAAGCACTGGGAGAGCCCCTGTGAGGGGCTGGAGCAGCAGGAGGAAGTGGGGCTGCCATATCCTGCACCCTGCTAACATGTGGGGTACCTTCCAGCAGCAGCCAAGAGGGAGGAGAGAGAAACTTGCTGGATCTAACGTTTTGGTGACAAGAGTTGTGCTTGCACAGCTCACCTTCCTCCTCACCGTTGTGGCTGGGATGTGAATATGTGAACCGTGGCAGGTATAATTAACAGATGGAACCAGCTAATTATGTTCTTTGCATGTGAGCAGAAGACGCAACTGTTAATTGCTGTTTGCACATTTGTTATTCCAAGCACTGGGACTGTTGGCATTTCCTGTGACATGTGCCCTGCTTCAAAACAAACAAACTGCACTCCTGGCTGCGCCGCGCCGCGATTTACAGCCTCATTAATGCTGCCTGCTTTGCTGCCCTGTGGCTCTGAAGAGGGCGTGGTGGGGAGCAGGCTGCTGGCAGTGGCAGCCTCCAGACACTGCACCCAGCCAGAGCCTGGCAGCCCAGCTTCATGGTGGAGAAATCACTGCAAGCTGGGCAGGGGAGGTGTGCAGGGACAGTCACTAGGAACCAGCCACTGCCCCACTAGCAGCATCACAGAGCTGTGAGCCCTTCCAAGGAGCCAGGCTGACCTCCAGAAGCACATCTTCATATGGTTTTCCTGGAGACTACCTGGGAGCCGAGCCCTGGCCGTCAGCCCCCTCATTTGTCACTCTGTATCTGCCACCTTGGCGTTCGGAGACTAGCTATGGTTCAGAAGTTTCTTCTCACATCCCCATCATGTGTTGCAACATCCTTCACACTGCAGCCTCTTCAGCCTCTGCTGTCTCCTCCAGCCCACAGCTCAGTCATCGATCTGGAATCAGCAGCAGGACCAAAACTTGCCAGCTCCCTCAGAGCCTCTCCTAGCCTCAGGCAAGGACCACCCTGCATGGCCAGGAATGACTCTGCACACTGGGGGCTGCAAAGACCTAGTGGCGGGGGTGGGGGGCGGGGCACATCAGCACAGCCCTGTCTGGGCGCAGGATGCTCAGCACCGGATCCTGGCCACAGCAAAGCTAGGCTGATCTTAAAGAGCTACTCTGCCTCTGCTTCTCTGTACTATAATAAGAGAAACAACAACGTTTGCAAAGCAATGATTAAATCTCTCCTCTTGAATAAGTGTTTGTGTGAGATCAGCGCTCGGAGCGTGCCTTTGCCCAGCGCTTAGCTCCATAAAAGTCAGAGATGAATAGCAGGGGAATTTCTACCTTTTCTATTAAAGAGCTGAGATGGATTTCAACGACCACACTTGCAGCAGGGGGTCTGAGCTAATATTCTCCAGGTGAAGGCTTTCCTTTGTCATGGGAGAAAGCACTTTCTGAAACGCTGTTGTTCCCGGGGAAGTAGGGCACATTGCACCAACCTGCTTTGCTACTAGCCAGAGGTGAGAAAGCAACCCCCAAAAGGGTCTCAGAGCCTAAAGAGGGTCTGAAGCAACCAGGGCAGAAATGATGGAGCTTGAGCCCTGGGCTTCAGAAGGGCGTGAACACCCTGGGGACAGCAGGCCTGGAGGATGAGGAGGTCCCTGGCTCCCCCTGCTTGTGGACACAGTCAGAGCTGATGCACCTTCAAGAGCTCTGTGGGCAGTGTAATGCCCAGCCCACCTCACCCCACTGCCCCAGGGAAGCGGGGGAGATCTTACTTGGCCCCCTCCCTTCCCTTTTCCCAGTCTTTCATTGGAGAAAATCATCTTGTGACCTTGGGACCCTCCATGGCTGGAAGCTCTTTGCAGGTGAAGGCATTTCTGGGCTCATTAGCAGGAGAAATATACCAGACTGAATAAGCCTCTAGGTACCAAGCTTTGAAGTGCCTGGTGCTGACAGCCAGTGGGTATGGACACTTCCACAGCCTGACACATCCCCCCAGCTTGGCTTCACACTGTGAAGCCAAGATATCTATCCTGCCATGGAGAAGCAGTGACCAGCAGTGGCTGAGCTTGGCCATATTCCCTTGGAGAGGCTAGAAACAAGACACTGAGGAGATGCTGGGTCCTCAGCAACCTGTTGGGCTGTGTGGCAGTGCTCTCAGCAGTGGCATTCAGGAACCCACCAGGATGGCAGCAGCTTGGTTCCTGGAGGGAGGAAGAAGAGCAGCCATGGGGATGATGTGTTTCTGCTGGGTAGGGACAAGGTTTATGGAGCAGGACGGCTGAGGGTGCCTCAGAGCAGAGCAGCTACGCAAAGATATAACCTGCCTGGGGGTGGAGGAATGTCTCATTTGCTTCCCACCAGCACCCAGTGACACCAAAGAGGCAGAGCACCTTTTCAACCACCCTGCAGCATTTCCAAGCAGGAGGTATCTCCCAGGGGAGCACATGGAGGGTCTGGGAGATGTAGCACACACCAGCACCTGCGTGTGCCTGGCACAGAGAGAGAGGCTTGCACCAGTTCCCATTTGTCCATTGTGGGCTCAGCTCCCTTCTCGCTGTTAGAGCAGGGGTTGAAAATGCCCAGTTAGGTGTCAGGTACCAGCCCAACTGTAGATACCACTGAGAGGCTCCCCTGCTGTACCTGCCTGTATTTTGCCATCACCCTGCAGCTACCTGAGAAAGAATGCCCCCAAAACCTTCACCCTCTGGGTGCTGGTGCCCATCGCTGGCACCAGTGGACTGCGGTGCCTGGCAGATCCACAGGAGCAGCCCCTGCTGCTGTGAACAAATGCATGGTTCAGAGTAACCATGCTGTGCTTCCTGCAAAGGGCTTGGGCCTTTTGAAACTGCAGTCACTTCTGTGGGTATCTGATGAACTCGTTGCATGCTGCACACCAGTGGGAGCTGTCACACAGCTGTGGGAGTGCTGGGCTTTGGCTACACGTGTCATAGCAAACATTAAAATCACCTGTGTGCAGCATGGGGAGCCTGGGGATCAGAAGCACTCTCTTCAGCCTCACCTCACAGGGAAATTATGGATTGGAAATTTCAGAAAGCAAGGAAATGCAGAAGCTGAGTTTCTGATGCTGATGTTAACGCAGACCCAATGAAATTTAACTTGTCCATTTTATGTAACGCGACTTGACGTGCACTTTGTCACACAGCTGCGAACAGGACATGCTTAATATGCACAGGATGATGGATTCTGTGTCCCTCTCACAAATACATATTTTACATGCCTTTGGCTGCGACTTGCAGAGCACAGTGCAAGTGTGGCAATGCCGGTTTGTATTTTCAGAGCACAGAAATGGGGGGGGAGGGGATGGGAGTGGGGGCACCGTGGAGAAGAATGAACAATGCTAAACGAGCATCCTTGGCATTCGAACTGCCTCAGAGTTCACATTTCACATCCTTCTGGGGCCTGTTTCCTACAGGTTTGGGTCAGCAGCTCAGTGCAGGACCTGGTTGGCAGGTCCCTGCTGCAGTAATTTCAGGGAGATAAAAGGGTTTGAAACTGCTCAGATCCAGCTGGGCTCCTGCAGGAAGGGAAAGATTGTGGAGCTGGTGGTGGGGAGCAGTGGGTGCCCAGGCTCTGAGCTGGGATCTTCAGCTGTGAAATGTTCTCTGAGAAGCAGCTGTGAAGCTCTTCCCAAGGAACTGCATTGAAATAGCCCTGTGCCAAAGAAACAGCAAATGCTGTAGCTGCTTCTTTAATTGTTATTTTTTTTACATTTCCTCATTTACAGACTCTAAAGTTGGTCCTGGGTACTTATATACTGAGCAGCTATTGACCTGGTGATTCCAATAAAATTAACATGGAGCAAAGTGGGAGCTGGAGCTTCTGCTGTGAGGAGGTCCGTGGAGGGAGGCTTTGCTTTGCAGGGTGGGGCAGGGTTTGGGGAGGATGGTGGCTGAAGGAGAATGGGGTGAACCCCACAGGGCTATGGGATAGGAACAGTGACACCCTCATTCCTCCTGGCGTCCTGGCACTGCCCCTTGTCCCCAGGGACTGTGGCAGCACCTCCCAGCACCACAAGAGACTGTCCACATCCATCTTCTGCCTGTCCCCTGCCTGTGCCCTCACCTTCAGATGGCTCCTATGTACTCCAGCTGATCCCACTGTGACAAACAGGTCAGGTCCCAGTGCCCTTTAGCAGCACCGGTTGCTGCCCGTTCCTTGCTGCGCTGCTGTGTGCAGCTCTCACAGCACACCAAGAATTACAATTCTGCAGCACACACACAGGCCACAGAGTTGTTAATTCCCTCTCGGGGTGCAGGGCACTTCCAGGACAGATCCTGCCATCTGCCAGCACTGCTTGTTTCAGCAGTGAAGGGACAATGCATTGGACAAGGGTGGGCACCCACCCAGCACCATGCACAGGAGGGACCTGGTGAGGGGCCACTCAAAATATACCCAGGAGGGTGAGGGAAGCACTGGGCAGACCTGAGCCCCTTGAGGTGACCCTCCTGTGCCTGAGGGTCTGAGCAGGGACGGGTGAGCCTGAGAGCCTGGAATACCAGGCTGGAGCAGGGTGGAAGGTAGGGTGGGTGGAATTGTCTAAACACCCCAATTCTTATAATTGAAGCAATTGTGAATCATTGGAAATGCCAAAATGCTGACAGGATAATGAGTTCGATCTGGGGATGTGAATTCAATTACATCTCGGGGTGCCGCTCGGCAGCAGCTGCCGCAGCGCATGCCCAGTGTGCCGCTGCTGCGGGGGCAGCCAACCTGCCAGCTTGGGGCATTCCCTGCTGCCCTCGGGGGCTGTGCTCAGTCACAGCAGCCTGACAGCTTGGGTGCTGGCACTGCTCCCTGGTTCCCTTGTGCTGCAACTGTGGCAATGCAGAGCTGCAGCTCCTCAAAGCTGTGGGCATCCAGAAATCATGGGCAGGACCCCCCAGGTACAGCCTGCCCCTTGCCATCTCCAGGGCTCTAGGCTGGCCCTTGCTGGGACAAGGACTTGGCAGTGCTCTGCTGGGACCCAGTCTATACCAGTACCCTGTGCTTATAAACACCAGGTGAGGAGGTATTTGTCCTGCTGTCTGCTCCTGTCATGGCTCACCAGCTGCTCCCCCAGCTCCCACCCTCCAGGCCTCATCATCTCACCCAGTGCTATGCAGCAGCCACAGCCTGGCATCTGGCTGGTTCTTAGCTCTGTAGTGGGGCTGGGGTGTGCAGGGCATCACTCACTCAACTGTGTGGCAGAAATATGGGCACTACTGTCCTTTTCATCCAGTGCTGCTCCTTCCAGCCACTGAGGTGGATCTGCCTTGAATGGCTGTGGGGTTGAGGGGGAGCCACTAGGATGGAGATGGATGGGCTGTGAGCACTCATTGGGGTCTCTGAGTGGAGAGACCCCCCTTCCATCTCTAGAGACAATCTGGTTGGAGGCATTCTCTGTGCTGGTAGAAACATGGCTCAAAGGTCACTGACACCAGAGAGCAGTTTCTGTGACAGAGCTGGGGTGAGACCTTGGGAAATACCTGGAGGGATACAGAGCATGGGAGGGGGCTCCATGTGTGGGTGACAGTGCTGCACTGCAGTCCCCGTGGTCACAGTGAGCCCTGAGGCTGCCACCTGCAGTGGCAAGATGTGCCAGTCCTTTTTGGCAACTCAGGAAACAGTCTGGGTATGCACAAATCCTCCATCCAGAAAGCCATCACCCTTGTGTTCAAGCTTCACCAGATCCAACAGGCTCTGACTACTCAAAACCCCTGCAAGCTTCAAAACAGAGGCTTTGCAGGATGATGGATTTCAGTGTCTTTCTGCTTCAGCTTATTGAACAGCGTGATTTTTTATGGACATCTCTTTCCTTGCCTCATCCCTATTCATTCAGATGTCTCCAGAGCACAGGTGCTGGAGAAGCACAAATCTAGGCAACATCAAACTGCAGCTGGCCCAAGGGAAGGAGGGAGCTGTCTGTCCTTTCTGTTGGGGTTAAGTGTGCATGCCCCAGGACCCTGCCCCAAACCTTCCCTCCTTAGATGCACAAGAGGCCGCCTGCCAAGCAAGTCAATACGAATCAATCAGTGCTTGTGCCCTCTCAATAACTCTATTACAGCTTCAAGGACAGCTCTAAACCACCCAAATGGGCCTGAAGCAGCTGCTTTGCTGCCAGAGGAGCAGGCACAGAGGAGATTGTAAATCATGCAACATTAATATTGTCACTGACAATGAAAATCTCTGTACCTCCGCATCTGCCTGTGCCTGGTGGCCTTCAGATGTGCTTAATAAGCACCTGAGCTCCTGTGCCCGCAGCAGAGGGTGGGTGAGAGGAGACATGGAGCAGGCTGGTGCCAGGCAGCTGAGCCCAGGCAGTGTGCCAGCGCTGGGGAGTGTGTGGGGCAAACCCTCACCATGGGGCTACAGAGGGTTTAGGAACTACACCCAGTAGCGCTCACTTGATGTTTCCAGGGGCTTGGAGTGTGAGCTGCTGTACCTCCAATTATACAAATAAAACCTTTTCTAGCATATCTTCGGGGCCAGAGAGGTGTTTCTCCTATCACCCTCCAGCCCAGCCCTCTGCTCTGCCCTGAGCTGCCAGCCCTGCCCACAGCACAGGGAGGCTTCTGCTGGGCAAAAGCACAGAGCAAGGCAGAGCATCCCTGAGATGTCAGTGGCCTGGTCAGGAGCCTGCAGAGCATCCCCAAGATGTCAGGGACCTGCAGAACAGGCAGAAGCAGGAGGAAAGGGCACAATGGCTGCAGAGAGCTGGTGGGGATATGAACGTGTCTCCAGCCTCTGGCGAGGAGCAGAGGGCAACAACGCTGAGGCACTCTCCAAGCAGGAGGGAGCTGTTTCAGTAGGTGGTGCAGGGACAGCCAGCGCCGCAGGCAGGGCTTTGCTCTTCCTCGGGTGTGATGCCAGGTGCCTGGCTGGGAGATTGATGGGGGACACGTGGGGACCTGCTAATGGAGGTGGCTGAGCCTGTGCCCGGGGGATGCAGAGCCGAGATAAAGCACTTTGGAGGATGACAGAGAGGAGGAGCTGGCACTCAGTGGGAGCTGCCTGGCCTGGTGAGCCCTCCCTGCACACCAGGATGGTGTGCCAGCTGCCCCAGCCCACCACATGGGCAGTGCTGGCTCCAAGTGCTCATCTCATAAGTGTCAGAAATCATAGAAATCATGCAGTCTCCCACAGCCCCTCTTGCCCTGCAGATCCAGCCCAAGACAGCATCGCCTTTGGCATTCCTTGGGTGTGCAAGGTGCTATCAGAGCCTGGCTGCAACACCAGCCCATGGGACCCGAAGGTCAGAAGATATTCTGTGGCTTGTAAATAAATAATAATAAATCACCATGTTTGAGCAGGCTCAGGATGCCTCTGTGTGCAGAAACATCAGGCTGGATCAGTGTCTGGTGCTGACACGGGCACAGGAGGGTGCTGCTGCTGCAGCCTCACCCTGCCTGCAGCCAAGGGCACGTCCTGCCATGGGGGCAGCTCTGCCATGGCTGGGATGTCACTCTCTGCTCTTCCTGAGTGTTCCTGAGACACAGACCAAGGCCCATGAGGACTGTGCCTACAGAATGACATGTTCCTGCGGGCATCGTGTGCCAGGCAGCAGTGGGCAGAAGAGACATGGGGCTGCATGTGGCCCATCCAACCAAGGTGCCCAAGCAGAGCTGGCCACAGCCAAGACCTGCTCCCTGTGGGGCAAGGTCAGAGACAGCTTTGCAGCAGATCCTGGGGGGGTGGGTGGGTGGGTGTATGTGCCTTAAGGAGAGGGGCACAGCAGGGGTCTGCCTGCTGCTCCTGCAAGTTTCAGAGCCACCTAAACTCAGTTCAGTTTTTTCCCTCAGCCCAAAGCTTGCCTCAGCCCTGGCAGCTGCTCCATCTCTTGAGCCTGTTTGGGGTCTATATGAGCATTCATATGGAAAAGATCTGTTCCTTTGAGTCATTTTTCATTAGCTGCAATACCACTGAGCAAAGCAGAGCTGGGTTTGTAAATTAAAATGGGTTGCAGTTCAATACAGAATACTTCATTTGCAGCCAAGTTAAATAAGAGAATTGACATAAATATAATGCAATTACTTTTGCTACTTTCATAATGCCTTTATGAGGAAGATAACCATCCACATGAATACATTATCCCACAGTATCTCTGCATCTTTTCTGGACTTAACTCTTCTGAGCTGTATCAGAAGAATGGATACATTTAATTAAGTATCTTATTTTAGAAGTCTATGATTCTAAGTCAATTTTATGATGATCAGGAATCAGTATCTTTAATTTTCAATCATAGCAGAAGCTTTCTTTTTCCCCAGACTTTTGTAATTTTAAGGGTGTGATCTTGAATGGAGGCACCACAGGCACGTGTCTTGCAGAAGCTGTGTAAGGTTCAAGTGTCCCCTTGCAGCCCAGACAGGAGAGGGCTCCCAGGTCCCCTGGCACTGCAGAACACCTCTGAGTGTTGGCTCAGACGGAGCCCCAGGATGGGCAGAGCTGCCCACTCTGTGGGGTGTCCCTTCCCATGGTCACTGCTGGGGCTCAGATTGGGGACCAACAGCATGGTGGGTGAGAGTCACAAACTGAGGTGTCATGTTTGGGGCAGCTGGGCAAACACAGCCCTTTGCTCGGCTAGGCATAACATCACTCACCTTGTCTGGGGGCTCCGTGAGTTTGGGTGAGCTTGGATCACTGGGGTGCCACAGCAAGGCTGCTGAGCAGGTCCAAGGAGCTGGAGCTAGGCTTTGCTGACTCCTTGCACTACTGCAGCTTTTTTACCTCTCTGCTGCCTCTACAATTAACTCTCAGGTGCTCCAATGAGGTTATTACCTGCTGCACCCAGCCCACCTCCACCAGCTCCCTTCATTAGCAAAAACTCCTAATCCATGCAGGATTAATTGCAGGTTTGCTGGGAGAAAGGCGAGTTTGCTAAAGCACAGTTCTAAGGCACTCATGGATTTGTGTTGCTCCCAGCAAACCTTTCATGTGGGCTCCAGGAGAGATATGAAGGGACAGGCATGTGCAATGGCGACGCAGGGACACAAGAGACAAGGAGGGAAGGGACCCCTCCAGCTGCCCTGTGCAGGTGGGCAGGGGGAGAGATGCAGGGTCAGCTCCAGCTGCTCTGGGGATTGCCCAGCTCCTCCATGTCACCACCCCACAGAGCCAGTGCTGGGGTGCAGCAGCCTGGGCACCATCTCTACCCATGAAGGAAATCATGGAGCTGCTCTGGCTGGAAACAGCATTCCAGGGGCAGGGGGTTTGAGTGGGGAAAATCAGTTTGATGTTTAAAAAAAGCCAAAACCATTCCTTGAAAAGCATAAATCTTAGTTAAATTAAGAACCTTATATCACCCATCTCACTTCAGTCCTAAAATACAGAGTACAGAGAGAACAAAATCCCTGAAACTGGACTGAAACCCTTTGGAAATGTGCTCGGTGCTGGAGCAGATGGGATCTGTTTCCGTCAGGAGGGGCCTCTGCAGGCACATTCCCTGTGTAGCTATTTTGGACTGGCAGTGCCACTTCTTTGCCAGCAGCCAGCAAAAATATCCCCCAGGAAGCGGTGGGATCCTTCCCTTTGCGCTTCCAGCAAAGCTGCTCCTCTTGGCTGCAAAGTGCCCTCAGCTCCTTGGGGCAAGGAGTACCTCAGCACCTCCTGCAGCTGCAGGACAAGCCCCCAACGTTGAGGGTGGCTCTGGTGGTACCTCCAAATTCTGTTCAGCCTTCACTCTGTGTAGCCACTGCTCCCCCTGCTACTTCTGGGTGAGGTGCCCCATGAGGACACCCCTTTAGCAGTGCAGGGCAGGCAGGATGCTGGTTTGCCTTCCACTGAGCCAGGCTAGAGGCAAGACAGCTTGGCAGGGATGTGTTGCATGGGGCCAGCTCTGGCTGTGCAGCCTCTAGAGACAAGGACACCACAGAGATGGAGGTGGAAGTGGCTCCACAGATGGGATGTGGGTCACAATGTGAGCAGGGCTTAGGGATGGCTGATCCTGGGGTGGGACTGGACTGAAGCTCTCCAGCTGCTGCCACACTCCCTGGCACTTTGATGCCACAGCTTTTCATCTCAAGGCTAAGCATCTGTGTTTTAAAATACAGACTATTAGGGGTTTATGATAAAATCAAACAACACTTGCTGGAGAGTTGGTTCTGCCCCTTGTCTCCCTCCTAGCTGGTGCCACCATTACTCCTCAGTGAGCTACAGATCAGCCCAGCAGCAGCACAGCAATTGGTGCTGAGGACGCTCTTTGGGCTGGCTTTCAGCATGAGCAAGAGCAGCCCATCTGTGGATGGGAGGATGAAAAGTCCTTCTTAGATTCCTCCTGCAGATCCCCCTGAAGCCAAAACAACTGCACAATCGATTGGCTCTTAAGTCCAAATTTGTGAGCTGCAGAAAGTGGCTGTCTCCAAAGTCACTTCAATCCCTTGCATGTCCCAGAGGTGCTCTTAGTTCTGGGCAAGGTGAAGGTGCAGAGCCAAGCCCCTCTCCTGCACAAAATCCAGCTGCCAGAAACAGATCCCTGCATGGGGCAGCTCCTGCATTTGGTTATGCAAGAGGAGATGAAGAATCCCAATCTTTCCCTTAGTTATTCCTTCCCTACTTTCTCCCTGATTGCTCAGTACAAAAGCTTTGAGCCGTCTTTAGACCAAATTGCTTCACAAATGACAAATAACATGAAAATAGGCTTCATAACCAGGAATAATGAAAGAAATCATTCACTTTGATATCAGGAGATGGTCTGTGTTAAAGGAGCCCTTCAGCCTGAATAGCAGAAAAGAACATTGCAATTTTCCTGTACTTACTGGGATAAAACATGTGACTCCGTGGCTGCTGCAGCTGTCATTTTGCGCTGGTCTTTGCACTTGGATTCTGAATTGCAGAGGTTATCTTGACACTTGCTGATAAATTTTAAATCACCTCCTTTGCTGTACGTGAGAAGGGGCAGGGAGAGCATATCTGAATACAAACGTTAATGATATTTTTCAGTCCTTGCCAGAGAGTGGGAAGAGCCCTGCGGACTCTGCTCGCTGATGTGTCTCCACCTCTGAGGTGCCACAGCGTCCATCCCCCGTCCTGCATCTGTCCCAGAGTACAGCTGTCTGCCCAGGCTCTGCACAAATAGAGCAGCCAGGCTCTCACTGTGCCCATCATTCATGGAGACAGATCCCACACCCACTCCCCCACACGGCAGAGGGGCTGCCCACCCACCACCAAGGCTGCTGCGCTGGCTGCAAGAGCAATGCCCTCTGCACACCCTGGCACTGGGAGCTGGGAGCACCCCAGGTGGCAGCAAAGCCAGCTGATGGGGTGACAGCAGGGTTTCCATGATGTTAGTGTGACTGCAGGGTGTCTGAGTTCCTCCTCTAGCAAGAGCATGGCAGGCTGGAGAGTGGTGGCCATCTCTGCAGAGTGGTGTCCCAAAGTCCAAGGCTCACCAACCATGAGCTGGTGGCACTAGGCTGCCCATGCTCCTGGTATGTTGTGGGAGTTGCCATCTTGCCCAGCCCCTAGAACTGGGAGGGAATAGGCTGGAAGATTGCAGAATCAAGCAGAACCCAAGTGGAGCTGTGGCTGCCCCAAGCTGCAAATTTGCCATGGGGTCTGCCCTCCAGAGCCCTACCACGAGAGAGAACTCCTTGCTGCCCTTCCCCTCCCTCCATTCAGCTCCTCACCTACACACCACTGACCAGCACAATAATTTTGGTGTAATTAAGCAAATATCTGAGCAAAACCAAAGTTTTCCAAAGCTTTTATCTCAGTAGCTATGAAAATAATAACTAAACATAGTTGTACCCATACTGCCTGGCAATTAAAACACCATGATTTTGATTCCATGTTTTAGCACAGAGGGCTCTGCTGGGAGTTGGATTAGCTTGATGTGGTAAACTTACTCATCAAAACGTGTAAAAAGAGTGGGACAGCTTGGAGAGGCACTGGAAAGCAAAACCCTGTGGGGCTCCCCACTCTGATGTGCCAAACTAGAGGGAGGTGTCATACATCCACAGCATGGGGTCTGGCCAGGCAGGGCATGAGGCTGGCACCCAGCTGTGGCTCCTAGAGTACAGGGCAGCTGTGGCTCCTAGACTACAGGGCAGCTGTGGCTCCTAGACTACAGGGCAGCTGTGCCCCACAGGGCAGGTGAATCATGGCCAGCAGCAGGGCTCTGCACCAGCTGTAGGGCTCACAGCATTCCCACACTTCCCAAAATCCCTTCTACCACATGTTCCCTTCCGGGTCTGGCCAGGGCACCTGTAGCACCAGGGCCTCTTCTCCACCTTGGTGATGCCTTTGGCCTTCTCCCCTTTCTCCTCCGGTTCAGACAGAACAGCTCAGGGTTCAAGACGAGTTTGCCCCAGAGAAGTTCAAGCATTAGGAAAATCTCCAGTGCAAACAGATTAATTAATCAGATGCATCTCTAGGGGAATTGGATTAGTGCTTTTTGGATAAGCCTTGTATTAAGCTGATAAGATAAGTTACAAATGTAATGAGATGCTGATTTATTGCAAAGAGAAGACTTGACAGTTCTCACAGGTTCATGATCTCATCCTTAGGTCTGCAGGTTGCTGCTGAGCAAATGAAACAGTGATGCACTCAAAGTTTCCTGTGATAATGCAGAAAGCATGAGCCTCATACTGCCAGAGAGCCACCTCTGCCCCGGCCCTGGGCTGGCTCTGCGAGGAGGAGAGCCAGGCTTTGGGCTTTTTAAAGTTTCTTGCCAGAACATGAGCACATTTGAGGGAAGATTTTATGTGAAGGCACAAAATTCTGCTCCTTACCTCGCTCACACTTGAAGTGCCAGAAGAGACTTCTCTGCTCTCGTCTTGTGAGAATGAGAAGCACCATCTGCTTCCTCTTGTACCACAAGTCTTGGCATGCAAAGAGTTACCAGGTGCTTCCCTGTCTCTCCACTCTGAGACAATAAGGTCCCAGAGACATTTAATCAGGGCATCACATTCTTTGCAGTATGTCCATTAGGTGACATACTGTCACAGGACAGTGACACCATGGGACACCAGACATGTATCCCCCATTAAATCAAGTGTGATTGGTAGCGTCTGCCCACATACAGTGTGTTTAAATGTGCAAGTGTGGCCCACTGCACAAAGGATCTAGTGCCAGCAGCTTCCTTCTGTGCCAAGCTTGTGGCACCAGGACTTGCTTATTTGGGATGGATGGGGAAGTTTCCAAGGTCTTTGTCCTCCAGGCAGGGGTCAGCATGAATGCATGGTGGCACAAAGAGCTGGGTTCAGAGTGTGCCTGGCAGCCCCAGTGGCTCTCTCTGCACAGCCGCACTTGTCCTGGCAGCCCCAGTGACTCTCCCTGCACAGCCACACTTGTCCTGGCAGCCCCAGTGACTCTGCACAGCCACACTTGTCCTGGCAGCCCCAGTGGCTCTCCCTGCACAGCCACATGTGTCCTCAGCTGGTATCACCACCGCCAGCACAGCAGAAAGAGGCTGAGCTGCAGAGCAGCAGCCCAGGAGTGCCATCGGTCATAGTTACAGGGTGCTTAACAAAGTGGAGTGGAGCTGCAGGTGCGGGCACCATGCTCTCTGGAGCCCCATCCATCAGAGAGGACATGGATGCTGAGCTTCCAGCCCTGCTGCCTGTGTGATGGGAGCTGTGGCTGTCCCCAGCAGCAGGCTTGGTGCTCATGGGGACACAGCACCCCAGACCCAGCTTCCCATGGGCTCAGGGCACATGCTCAGACCTGCCAGGGAGGCCCCATGCCACCCACTGTCCTCTCTCCTTCACCTTCTCTAGCCACCTGGACAAAGCCAGGTGAGCTGAAGGCTGGGGGTGGCACATCTGAACCTGGTCTGGGCTTGTTGGTACTCACAGGAGGATCTTCCACCTGGAGGCTGCTCTAGCTAGCCCCACAGGATACACAGCAAATTCTCCTCTTGTCCCAGACCTCCAGATCCCTCTGTCAGAACTCCCAGAGCAACTGCAGCCTGGGACAAGGCTAAAGAGATGCCAGCACCACAAAGAGCAGAGGGGGGCTGGAATTGATGAAATTGCTGCTCTGTGCCCCTGTGAATGCCAGGGACACCGGCTGCCTGCACACCTCTGTAGTTTGTGAGGCTAATTCAGCAGGGAAAGCTTCTTCATGAGCAGGCAGCAAACACGGTCCCTCACCACCGCCCACCTCACCAGCTGTGGCCTCTCCTGCCCCAGGAGAAGAGGATGAAAAGTTCACAGAGTGGATTTCTCAGCTGGAAGAAAGGCAGAAACAAGCACAATGTGAACTAGCACAGCAGGCACATTGCTGCCTGCTGCTAGAAATCACAGGCAAGTGGCTGATCTTAAATACAGGCAGACACTCCTCTGGAGCTGCCTCTGGCCAAGGACCAGCCTTTGTTTCCCCACCCCGGGCACCAAACAGGGCAGGAGGCTCATGCAAAAAACTCAGCCAGCCCTGAATGGAGCTGAGCTCTTAGGTCAACAAGTGAAGCTTTTCCTGATGAATCTGCAGCACTCCTGCTGCTGCTCAGGAGCTGCTGCTCCAGTGGGAACCCAAGAATGGGCTGGGATGTCTGGCTGCCCAGCTGCTCCAGCAGCTCCTTCCCACTATTTGCTGTTACTGCTGGCCTGGCTGGTGTGGTTGGAAGGGAGGTGACCTAGCCTCTGAGTGTGAGAGCCCCCATCTCTCTCCAGTGTTTTAAGCACTGACCCCCTGGCAGTGAAGTGCTGCACAAAGTTTAAGAGCCCAGAAGAGAAAGTTGCTTTTGTTTCAGAGGAGATAAAAGGAGATGTCAGTGCTACCCAGAGAGAATATTGTGCCCAGAGTGGTGATCTTGCCACTTCAGCACAACCTGTGGTTGTCCCAGGGTTAGCAGGGTCCTAGTGTCTTCTGCTACTGGACTTCCTTTCTCTTTCCCTGAAGATATCTCTGCCAGCAGGACAGCAGTGCAGCTAAAGCCCAGCCTAAGCCCACTTCCTTCACTCCTGCAGATGGTGAGGGAAGGGGTTTGTTGTTTTGAAGCCTCTTCAGATGAAGCCTCTTCTCAGGGTGGGCCTGATGAGAACGAGTTGCTCAGCACTGCTGGGAGGAAGGGTCTGGGGATTAGTGACACCAGCTGCCAGCTCTGCAATAGCCAAAGGGACAGGACTCCCTGGGTGGGACACATCCAGTTGGGCAGGAGGCTACCAGAGACCTGGGCTGTAGGCTCCAATTTGCTACAAAAGGTTGGTGAAGGAGAGACTCGGGGCTTCGGCATCTTGCAGCAGGGCTTCGATTCCAAGTATTGCAGGAACAGACTGTGCCAAGGTGTGCAGCAGGAGCAGCTCCTGCCAGCACGGGCTGCATTGTGTGAGCAGAGAGCACACTCTGCTGAGCCATCTCCTCATAGCAGCCTGGCTGGTGAGCAGGAAGAGTGTCTGCATGGGACTGCTGAGAAGGAAAGGTGCCTGGGTGGGACTGAGTCCTGCAGCCCATCCTGCTGGAGTCACCAGGGCCTGATGCCAGCCCCACATTGTGCCCCACACAGGCTGGGCATGGTTCTGGCAGCACAGGCTCAGCATAGGCCCTACAGCTGCCACATATGTGGGCTATGGGGGGTCTCTAGCAGAAGCAAAGGTAGGTGCTGCATTGTCAGACCTTCCCCATGTCACCCCTGTTCTCTGCAGGACAGGAGCTGGAAGCCCTGCTCTGAGGAGATGGCAATGCAGGCAGGCAGGGCAATGTGTGCTGGCCCAGGGCTGAGCCTCCCAAAGCTGCTGGCAGCTGTAGGGGCTGCCCTGGCTCTGTGTTACAGAATCACTTAAATTGGAAGAGTTCTTTAAGATCATTGAGTCCAACCACTAACCCAGCACAGCCAGGTTGCCACTAAACCATGGCCTTCAGCACCACATCTCCACAGCTCTGAGTCCCATCCAGAGATGGAGACTGCACCATTTGCCCTGGGCAGCCTGGGTCAGGCCTTGACAACCCTTTTGAGGAAGAAATTGTTCCTCCCGTCCAAGCTAATCCCCCCATATACACCCAGCCCTTTCCCTCCCGTCCCATCACATTCAGGTTACTGCTCCCGGCCGTCGCCGTGCTTTATGGCCGGCAGGGGGCGCTACCGGCAGGAGGAAGGAAGGGAGCTCCCGGCAGGGCGCTCAGCCCCACCTGCCAGGAGGGAAGGTGGAGGGTTTGGAGTCATGCTTTTGGGCGCAAACAGTCACGCTGCAGAAGGCTGGGGACTGATCTAACTTACACCACCAGTGTCTCTCACAGGCCCTGCGCTGATGAGCAATGAGTACCAGGGAAGAGTTTACTGATACTCCTAAAACACACGGGGTTTTTTTATGTTGTGATTGATGTGATTAAGGCCAAGTGTGCCTTTACAAACGAAAAGGCTTCTAGATGAAACTTGAGATAACAAAGATTCTCTGCATCCTTGTCACTGATGTCTCCCTGAATCAACAGTGTCCTTCAAAGGCAGCAGGGATCAGGAGCAGCCAGCCACAACTTGAACGTTTGAACTTTTGGCATAGTGTGCAGGCTCGATAGGCTACTGAATATGAAGTTCTCTGCCCAGGGAGGTGTAAAGCCTCTTTCTAATGAACCTGGGATGTATGATACAGGGAGGTGTATATGGAAGGGGGTAAAATATAGCAGGCACACTGGGAAATTTGTACATTCCAAGTGCCTCAGCCAATGGCGATAGGAAGAAGGTCACTAGGATAAAGGGAGGCTGTGTCCTCCAGGAATTTGAGCGGACCCAGAGGGAATTTGCTCCCTGGGGACTCTATTCCAATCAAGCTTTGCCGGACTCCGCCGGCGCCTTTGTGAACAGCGACCTCTAGTGAAGGAACCTTTCCCTGCATGACCGAGCTCTCCCCAGCAGCCAACTACTCATCGAGGCAAAGAATCACCTTGAGACAGTCTTCAAAGAAGGCTTTCAGAGGCCACAGGACAGAAACTCTTCCCACAGCCTGCTGGAATCGTTCCTCACTGAATTCAGTCTGTTGGAGACTTCAATAACTGCAATTGGTTGTGGCTCTTCACGTGGGCCCATCCATACAACGTGGTTCAGGCAGAAGACTTACTGAAGCCCGCAGCTTGACCTGCTGCATGAGGAAGACTTCAGTCACTGTCAGCAAACCCTGGTCACCCAGTGACCTCCCCACAAGGCACTGCCAGTCTGGAATCATCAGCCTGAAGTAGAAAGCAGCCAGACTCCTCACCTTGTTGCTAGATGCATATAAGAAGCTGCAGATCCAGCTGTCGCTGTCCCAGACACCCTTGTGTGTGGTGGGTGGCAGGCACACCAGCACCAGCACATCCTGCAAGTGTTCCTACCTCCCACTGCCGGGGTTCCACCTGCCCAGTGGCCAACAGTGCTGTCCTGCAGCTCCTGCAGGCATTGTATGAGAGTGTTCAGCTGGGCAGCTTGAGATCCCTAGAGGAACATCAGGAGTGGTTGGAGCAGTCTAACTGCACATGCCCAGCAAGAGCCTTCCACCCATGCAGAGCATTTTTTATGAGCTCCATTCGAGGCTGGTTTCCAGTTGCTGGTGCAGAGAGGAGCTGGTGATTGAGCAGGAGGCTGTAAACAAGCTAAACTACAACCAGGAAATCTGATACCAAGCTGGTCCCTTTCTATCTGCTGGTTGTGTAAAGGGAGATGAATCGCCCCAGGGACATAAACTCAGCCTCAGCCAAGGATTTCTTTTCAGAGAGAAACAATTGCCTGGCTCAGGCACTAACAAAAAGTTTGCTTCTAAAGGCTGCAGGAAAACAAAATTCCCTTGAGGAATGTGATGCTGGTGTTCAGCAGCCTGCCCTGAAGGCTGCCATGCAGAGCAAGCCTGCAGTGATATTCCCCACGGAGAATCACAGAATTATTAAGGTTGGAAGAGACGTCTAGTCCAAGCATCAAGCCAACACCACCATGGCCATTAAGCCATGTTCCCAAGTGCCATGGCCACACATTTCTTGAACACCTCCGGGGATGGTGACTCCACCAGCCCCTGGGCAGCCTGTTCCAAAGCCTGACACCTCTTGCAGGAAAGAAATTGTTCCTAATATCTAACCTAAATCTTCTCTGGCACCATTTCAGGCCATTTCCTCTTGTCCTATTTCTTGTTGCTTGAGAGGAGAGACTAACCTCCACCTGCCTCAAACCTGTTTTCAGGGAGTTCTAGAGGGCAATGAGGTCTTCTCTCAGCCTCCTCCAGATTAAATAACCCCAGGTCCATCAGCTGCGTCTCACCAGACCTATTCTCCAGACTCCAAACATCAGCCCAAACTCTGCAAGGTCACATCCTGCACCTCCCTGCTGTAAGGGTAAGGGCTTGAATGAAGAAGTTCCAGATGCAGAATTCCCCACGGAATGGTGTATGGAGCAATTTTGGACAGAACACAGAGGGAGATGCAGTCAGGAGGCAGAAGGCAGTAGCTTTATTTTAGGACTAGCACATAGGCACCAGGTAGAGCCTGAACTGTGAATCTCCACAGTCCCATTGTCAGGTGACATCACCACGGGTCAGAAGTTCTGCTCCTCTGAAAATATCCACATAAAAATACCAAAGGGATTGGAGTTGGAGCTAGTCTGGAGAGTTACAACAGGTAGCAAAATCTATGTACAGCAGTTTCAGCTCTGTCACGAGAATTTCAAAAGGATCTGCAGTGGTTTAGGTATTGAAGATGCTTTTAGAAAAGAAAAATGATCAGCTGAAAGTGATGTCTGCAAGATCCAAAATGGGAAGAGGAGCTGAGGGAGCACCACCTATCCCCACCACTGGGACGGGGCTGCACCTCTGGGAACACAGAGCTGGGACCAACCTGGCACTTCAAGCTGTATCAATGGGGAACACTGGCGAAAATCAACTTCACTTTCTACAGCAGGGCTTAAAAAATACTGAAAACCCCAAGGTTTGATGGTCCTAAGGGCTTCCACAAATAATGCACCGGTTGGTGAGTCCATACTTGAGCAGAGATGCAGTGAGAGCTCTTGCTCTGACAATGGACAGGGGAAAGGTGACCTAGAAGGTGACCTACTCTAGGCTTGCTGGAGCACTTCTGCAGGGCAGGGTGGTGGGTCTGGAAGGCAACGGATGCATTGTGCATGGAATAATGCCTCAGGAGAAGGTTTGCTGCCTGAAAGCTCTCAAGGCTTGGTGTCACCCACAGGTACATGCACTGCCCAGGGGATGCTGCTATAGCCCTTTTTACTCTGGGGGACAGCTCAGAGGGAATGAACTCATCTCAGTCAGGATCAGATGGTGCTAGAAGATGGAGCTGCAGGCTTGGAGAGCTTTCTAGGTATGCTCAGCTTGACCAGTTGGTTAAACTTGTAAAGGGATTCTCAGAACTCCAGCCCTTGGAGTGAATCAAGGAGGGCAGAGGATGGATTTCTCACTGGTCTCTGCCCTCTTCAGAGGTGATTCTCAGGGCTGCACTTATTTTTAGGTCACCAAGGTTCTGCACTTTCCAAGGAGGCACCAAAATGCTCAGGGATTTTTCTCCTGGTGAGTTCTCCAGGTGAGACACCTGCTGATGGTGTCAAGCCCTTGGGAAGGTATCAAAGCCTATCAGTCAGTCTCTGCCACACCTTTAAGCAAAGCTGGTGGCTGGTAAAAGCTTTCCTTCCTCTCCAGCACAGCTGGGAAGAACCAGGCTGGATCCATATTTGGGACCACACGTATGTGCCAGAAGGGTTCTGCAAGGTCAGATGGCTTTCCATTGCCACTGGCCAGCAATGGTGGGGGAGTGGGGGATTAAAGCCTCCAGACCACCTCTGGTGATCTCCAGGTGTGTTGACATGGAGCTCAAGCCCACTGCACCACTCAAGGACAGAAGGACCTCAGCAGCATTGCTCTTCAGGGTCCCAGGTGGACAGGTGCTGGTGGTAGCCCTTGTCCCCCTGTTCCTTCCCCACCTACCCTGCTCTGGCTCCTCAGGGAACCTCTGGCCAGACTAATCCCAGCCACAAGGCTGTGGGGACAAGGGGAAGGTTCCCAGCAACTGCTGGTGCTAGTTCTGTGTGTTCTGGAAACATGAGAGGGTGAGGTTGTACCCAGAGGTGTCTGAAATCTTGGACTCAGTGGCACACTGGAGGTGGAGGATGCTACAAAAGCTCTTGTCAAGACCAGTGTGGTATTTCCCTTCATGTCCCTGTGCCTCACACTCACATCCATCCACCATCACCTCTGGTGCCTTTTCAGTATCCAGACTGCCCCAGCCTCTTGGTCCGTGGTTCTGGTTGGTGGTGGCAGATGACAGCAGCATATTTACAACCAACCTCAACAGGAGCAAATTGCACTTTGTTGGCAATGACTTGTTGCACCTCGTGCTGCTCCAGGCCCATCACCAGGCAAGGGGGGAGGTCATCCTGGGGCTGCGCTGGCTCTCACCAACCTGCACATCGCTGAGTGCCCGCTGCAGGGAGAGAGCAAAGAGCAAGAGCCGAGGATCAGGAGAGGGGAAACTGGTGTGGACAGGGAGATGTTTCAGTGGGATTGGCAGCTACAGACTTAACTCTGCCCCGTCTTCCCACTGGACAAATCAATCCATGCAAATTCTTTGTGGTGCTCCAACCCAGCCTCTGTTCACCAAGAACATCAGACCATGATAACATCTGCTTTACTCTCCACGGGGCTGATGCTTGGGCCATCAGCCCTCACCTCAGCCTCACCTTAAAAATACCTCATCTTGGAATCACAGAATTGTTTGGGTTGGAATAGACCTCTAGTATCCAGTGCAACCATTGACCTAACACCACCGTGGCCACGTCCCAAAGTGCCATGGCCACACGTTTCTTCAACGCCTCCAGAGACGGTGACTCCACCGCCTCCCTGGGCAGTCTGTTCCAATGCCTGACCACTCTAGCAGCAAAGAAATTTTTTCTTTGTCTCCAACCTCAACCTCCTCTGGTGCAACTCCAGGCCTTTTCATCTATCACTTGATACCAGGGATAAGACACCAACCACCACCTCACTCCAACCTCCTTTCAGGGAGTTGTAAGAGCCAGAAGGTCTTCCCTCAGCCTCCTCTCCTCCAGACTAAACAACCCCAGCTCCCTCAGCTGCTCCTCATCAGCCCTGTTCTCCAGACCTTTCACCAGCTTTGTGGCCCTTCTCTGGACCTGCCTCAGCCCCACAATGTCCCAAACCTGAACCCAGATGAAAGGTGCAGCCTCACAACTCCCACAGCTCACACATAAAACTTTCAGTGACATGCAACAAGAAAGCCCTGGCTGGGTGGCTTTGGGAAGTGCAGCTTACCTCAAACTTGCTCATGAATTCTGCAAAAATGCCAAAGAAAGCTTCAGAGGTTGTCATCTTTGAGTCTTCCCCAAAGAAGGACAACACCTTGCTGAACTCTTCCATGGCTTTGTGCTGTAGATCATCCAGGGATCGCATGGCAGGCTGGGCACTCTCCAGGAAGGACTGAGGGAAGTGGCTTAAGGAAAAACCAGCTGCAGAGTGGGGCTGGTACAGATCAGAACCACTTCTGCTTTCATCTCAGGACAGGCTGCACATGCCAAGGGAGCCTGCTGGCCTCAGCTGTACCCAGCAGCACTTCCCTTGGAGAAATCATAGAATCCCAGAGTGCCAGGTTGGAAGGGGCCCCAAGGATCACCTGACCCAACCTTTCTAGGTGGTGGTGGAGTTGAAATGAGCTGGCCCAGCATCCTGTCAAGCTGACTCTTCAGACTGCCCAGTGTAGGGCAACACACCACTTCACCTGGGAGATGATTCCAATGTCCAACTGTTCTCATGGGGAAACATTTTCTTCTGGAGTCCAATCAGAATCTCCCCAGCAGTAACTTGTCCCTATCATGTCTTGTCTTTTCCATGAGACCCCTGTAAAAGGGAAGTCTTCATCCTCCTGGTAGCCACCCTGAAGATGGAGACTCCCAGCTCACAAGGGAAGGAAGGAGCTTGGGAAGCTTTCTGGCCCTGTGGCACTGGGTTTCTGACATGCAGGACTGGTGGTCACTGCAAAATCCATTTCCCCTGCTGGCTAAGAGTGAGTGGAAGGTGAGGGTTTCCACCACACTCTCACCAAGTGCTGAGATGGTCCTTTCCTGCCACCAGACACTGCCCTGCTGCTCACCAAGGAGGCACAAAGCTGATGGCCTGGTGCTACTGGAGGGCAGTGGCTCATGCTGGGGACTTACCCCATTTACAGAAGGATACAGTCATGACAATTGCAAATCTGTCCTCTGCAGTGGCTGGCATGTTGTGACAGGCCATCTGTATGTCACTCACAGTGGTATGCAGGTCCTTCAGGTCAGCAGTGAGTGTCCTCTGGTTCACTGCACAGAAAGAGGGGAGTCAGCAGAGTCAAGAGACAGCTCTGGCTGCTTCTTGCAGCAAAGCATGGGCCAGGGTGGGCCAGGCTGTCTGTTTGCATGGCTCTGCCCAGCTTGTCCATGTTGTCCAAGGTGTGGTGGTTAACCAGACCTTCCTGCTGGCTCCTGCTGCGTGCTTGGACCAAGAGATGCCAAGAACATGCCAGGTACGTGCAGGACTCAGCAGCACAAGGGTAGCGATGGATACAGAGGTACCTGGCTTGGGAGTGGAACAGAAGTGCACAGGACTGGGGGACAAGGGGTAATATTCAGGCTTCCTTCCATGGAATCTCATCATAGTACCAGTGCTGAGGAGGAGGATGAGCATTTCAGACTCTTGATGTCTTGGTGGCCAAGCCTGAGCTTCTCTATAGATGAGGGAGAAGCTGAACTACAGTATGTTGGGAGATTTGGCTTACAGCAGCTCTACCACTGTGTACAAGAGCAAAGCTGGGCAACCCTGGGTGGCACATGGGCTGAAATTAGGTGTAAAGTGGCAGGAGTTTGGGCAACAGGAGCACGAGGCCAAAGTCCAGCTAGGAAAGTTACATGTGCAGACCTTTCTTAAATGGAAATTTACAGCTCCAGGCCTGAACTTTCTCCTGTGTTTATCCACCACAGCACAAATTCCCAAGGGAACTTCCCACACAAAACAGGGCAAGGAGGATGCAGCCCATGCTCCATGGGCAGCCAGCTAGCTGTGACAGCACCAACACCACTGGAGGGGTGACAACCCCAGCTCCTCTGCTACTGGTGCAGGCAGTGAAGCCATGCACAACCTACCTGTGAAGCCCTGAGATGGGAGCTGCTGCACCCTCTGTACCTTATGTGACTGCAGGCAGCAGCGATGCTGGCACCCATGCTGGGGATGCTGCTGGTGTGGCCAGGGATGGCAGGAGGTAAGGCTGGGTGCAGCAGTCCAGCTCCTGGCACTTTGGTACTTACAAGATAGCTCTGAACTTGGGAATCCAAGCATGATTGGGGTTGGAAGGGACCCCTGGAGATCATCTAGTCCAACCCCTGCTCAAGAAGGGGCACCCACAGCAGCTTGCCCAGGATCACAATGGCCAGCTGGGTATGGAATCTCTCCAGAGACAAGAGTCTCCACAATCTCCCTGGGCAGCCTGCTCCAGGGCTCCACCACCCCCACAGTAAAAGTTTCTCCTTAACTTCAAACAAAATCTCCTGGGTTCCAGTTTGTGCCCACTGCCTCTTGTTGTGCCACTGGGCACCAGTGAGCAGAGTCTGGCCTGATCCTCTTGTCCCCCACCCTGTATCTCTTGCTGAGCATTGATCACATCCCCTCTCAAGCTGCTCTTCTCCAGGCTCAACAGCCCCAGGGCTCTCAACCTTTCCTCACAAAAGAGATGCTCTGGTCCCCTAATCATGCTCAGTATCTCCATTAGCTCCCTGTCCTTTTTGAGCTGGGGAGTCCAGAACTGGAACCACTTCTTCAAGTCAGGGTCAGAGCCTTTCCTAAGCACTTCCATGTGTGGGGGTGTGGGACTGATGGGACCTCCCCAGTCACTAAGCTCATCCCTTCCTAACTCCATCCTCTCACTCAGGACCGTTCCTCAGTCATTTGGGCAACCTCCTGCCAACATGACTGATTCTGGATCCCACAAAAGCACGTGGGAGGAGACCCCACAAAGCCACCAACAGGAGACATGGAGCTTGCAGATGCTTTTTGTTCCTTTACCTTTGGCAGCGAGCGGCACTGTGGGAAGATCCTTGGCAAAGCCCAGGAGCTCTGGGAAATGTTGGCTGAGTGATTTGGCAAGGATGTGCAGGAAGGTGGACTTCCCATCAACTGTCTTTGTTGTGTTCAGCTAGAGCAAAAGTGAAGGAGAAGTTAGGCGTTCAGGAGATGTCTATGCAGAGTGGGGTTCACCAAGCACCCTAACACCCAGGGGTCCTCTGTCCTGCCTGGCTCCCCCTGCACTCACGAGTGTGCTGATTGCCATTTGGATTAATGATTACATGGGATAATTAATGTGCACACAGCATGCTAGGCCCATGTCAGCAGCTAAGGAATGTCTCCATCCCTTAGGATAGGCACCTCAGGATGTGGTTTAATGGCCATAGTGGTGTTGGGTCAATGATCTTAGAGGTCTTCTCCAAGCTAAATAATTCTATGATTCTATTACAGGGCTGTCATAGAAACATAGAATGGTAGGAGTTGGAAGGCACCTCTGAAGACCATCCTGTCCCATCCCCCTGCCAAAGCAGGATCACCTAGAGCAGGTCATACAGGAACACATCCAGATGGGTCTTGAAAGTCTCCAGAGAAGGAGACCAAATGCCTCTCTGAGCAGCCTGCTCCAGGCCTCCAGCACTCTCACAGTAAAGAAGTTTTTCCTCATGTTGAGATGGAACCTCCTGGGTTTCAATTTGTATCCATTGTCCTTTGTCATATCACAGGCAACACTGAAAAGGGCCTAGCCCCTTCTTCTTGCCCCCCACCCTTCAGATATTTGTAAACATCAATAAGATCCCCTCTCAGTCTTCTTTTTCTCAGGTTAAACAGCCCCAGGTCTTTACAGCCTTTCCTCACCAGACAGATGTTCCAGACTCTTCATCATCCTTGTAGCCTCTGTTGGACACTCTCTAGTGTCCCTCTTGAGCTGGGCAGCCCAAAACAGGACCCATTACCCCAGATGTGGTCTCACCAGGGCAGAGTAGAGGGAGAGAAGAACCTCCCTTGACCTGCCGCATCACTGTTCCACACCCCGCAGGACTCCCACAGTGATCCACATGGGATAAAAGAACTGAATTTTCTCCCACCCCACAGCCAGAAGGGCTGAAGCTCAGGTTCCAGCACACTAAAGCACCAGACTATGGTTAGAGCTCCTCTGAAGTCAACTCTTCACCTCGACCCCTTCCCTCCCATTGGTCCCTGACCTGGGACCTGCTGCACCAGGAGCCTTGTATGAGGACAGGCATGATGGACCAAGCCCTTGGAGCTGCTGGCATTGGTGTCTCCTGCACAGGACCAAGTGAGCTGTGTCTTACCTCAGTGAGGAAGTTGATTTTGAAGCCAGTTGTTTTGCTGGTCTTGGGCTGCCCATTGTTCAGGTAGTTTCCCATCGCTAGCACAAACTGCAAAGAAAAGTCCCAGTGGTGGTCAGTGACCTCCAGCCTTACCCTATCCCATCTCCCATCTTCTTTTGTACTTGCTTTGGGTCACTGAGACCTACCAACAACGTGGTAGAAGCAGTGGGACAAAATCTTTCTTCTTTCTACAGGGTAGTGGGAAAGTGCCCTTGGAAATACTGGAACAGACTGCCCAGGGATGTAGTCGAGGCCCCGGCCCTGGGCATGTTCAAGACCAAACTTGATTGGGCCCTGAGCAACCTGATCTAGTTATAGATGTTCCTGCTCACTGCAGGGGAGTTGGACAAGATGACCTTTGAAGGTCCCTTCCAACCCAATGCATTCTGTGATTTTTGTGCTCTCTGCTGCTTGTAGAACATCCCTAATAAAACCTTATCCTGATCATCCTCCAGCCCAAACTTAGTGGGCTCTGCAGTGTTCCTGCATGGTTTTCTGGCTCCTGCAGCCCTGCCTGTGCTGTGGGTGGGTGTGTGGCCATCTGCCCTCCTGAATCATCCCCATGCCAGGATCTCCACAGGAGATGGAGCATGGCAAAGAGAGACCTGGGGGCTCCCAAGGCACAACTATGGTGCTGGAGCTTCATTCAGCTCCCTGTGAGCTTCCCTCAAGCTGCTGGTCCTTTGCAGGTTCTCCTGTGGACCCTAGGGACCCCCGGTGGCTGTTAGCAGAAGAAAGGACTCTTCTGACCTCCAGGATCTTAGCCAGCTTCTTGCTGCTTTTCAGCTCTAGAGAAGCCTTGCAGATGCACTCGTAGCTGGCTTTGATCTCCTCTGTCTTCTCCTGCAGAGTGGTCTTAAAGTGGAGGCTGCGCAGGCGGATCTTGTACTCTGGGACTGACAACATCTGGGAACAAAAGAGGGACACAATCCTACTGTCCCCAAGAGCCATAACCTCTCCAAGAAGGTGCTTTTCCTGGTGTATCTCCCTGTACATGAAGGCAGTATGGATTTGTGAGTGAGGTGACACCAAGGAACAGCTGCTGGAGCATCCCTCAGCCTGAGCAGCACTGTCCAGCAGTCCCTGTGACCAGTGCCACCAGCTCTCCCCATCCCACAGCAATGAGCAGCTCAGAGTCCCACTGGCTGCTTCCTCTTGCTGTGTATTCTCCTCCCTCCAGCTTGCTTGCAGCAGGACATCCCAGGGACATTGCACATGGACATCTCAAGACAACCAGAGGGCTGGAGCACCTACGCTATGGAGACAGGCTGAGGGAGTTGGGCTTGTTCAGGGTCTGCAGGAGAGCTGGGAAGGGACTTTTTTACAAGGCTTGTAGTAACAGGAGAGGGGGCAATGGCTTTGAGCTGGAAGAAGGGAGACTTAGACTGGAAGTTAGGAAGAAATTCCTGCCAGTGAGGGTGGTGAGACACTGGAACAGGTTTTCCAGGGAGGCATTGAATGTCCTCTCACTGAAGGTGATCAAGGCCAGGTTGCATGAGGCCTTGAGCAACCTGGGCTAGTGGGAAGCCTATGGCAGGGAGATTGGAACTGGATGATCTTGAAGGTCTCTTCCAACCCAAACCATTCTGTGAACCTATGAATCTCTTTCCTCTTGGAGCGTGTCCCTGCCCACAGGTACCTGCAGCACAAACTGGTCGGGCTCACTCAGCTTGCTGGGGTTCTCCTTGTAGCTCTGGAAGCGCTGGACCTCCTCCCCATCTGGGGCATAGAGCAGGAGCTGCTTGATGTGGGAAGGCTCCAGGCGATCCGTCTCCATCGTCATCAGGATCTGGCGCAGCTCAACGTGTGAGAGCTTGAGGTGGGCTATCAGGATGGCTGGGGACAAGGGAGGTGTGTCACTTGGGAGGGGATGAGGACAGGACCCTGGAGGATGGCTGTGCTGGGGACAAGCTGCCTGGCAGGATGGGGCCAGGAGGAGAAGATTGGTTTCTCCATGGTGTGAGAGTGACGTGGACTTCTCCATGCACCCGCGCTGGCCCAGGATCAGCCCTGGAGGTAAGAAGGGCTTTCTGTTCCTCAAAACCTTGCACAGGCTGTGTTGGGGACCTCGAGGAGTCACTCAGGTCCTGCAGACCCCCCCAGGATAATGCATCTTGTACATAACTAATGCATCAGGCTGGGCTACACTGGAAACCACCCCCAGTGCTTCCTCCTCTCCCACAGCCCCCATGGCTAGGAGACCAGGGTCTCACCAAGCCCTCCCATCCTCTTTCCTACCAGAAGCACATCCAGGAGAAGCAGCACTAATCCTTCACCCGTAGGGCCATGCAAACTCTGTCCCTCTCCAGGCCAATGAGTCACATCCCATCTCCATCCCTCCTGTAAAGCTTTCTCCTTCCCCCTCCTGGGGCTGAGCCCAGCCTGGAGGATCTCTGGGCTGCAGGAACAACCCAGACCAGCAGAGCTGTGCTGGGATTGTGCTCATGGGATCGTGCTCATGTAGCCTCCTTGGTTTTACCTTTCCAGTTCTCTACATCCCTGGTCCCACCTCTGGGCCCCTTTGAGGGGTAGGTTCATGCTGGTCTTTACTTACATGTGTTGTAGGCCTTTTTGTGAGACAGAATCTCAACCACGTCTTTCTTTTTAAAGTTTTCAGGCATGAGAGTTGGCTCTGGAAGAGAAACTGAAAGATTTAATCACGGGTAAGGATAGGTTCAGCTGGCTCCAGTAGGGGAAAAAAATAAATATATCTGTCCTGAAAACAGTGCAACCATGAATGAAAGGAGAAGTGATGCTTTGCACACAGCAATGGGTCCAGGAGTCCTTGAATTCTGCAATTCAAAGATCTCCTCAGTGGAGGACTCACTTGGAGCTGAAAAGGTAAAACAAGAGGTGAAAACACAGAAAATCCCAGATGCCCCCCCCCCCCCCCAAAAAAAAAGAGATATCCCCTAAGAAGAATCCAGATTCATCCCATTCCATTGCCAGTCCTAGCTGTATCTGGGACCTCCCTAGAGGCATTCAAGTGCAGGTTGGATGGGACCTTGAGCAACCTGGAATAGTGAGAGATGTCCCTGGCCAAGGCAGGGGGGCTGGAATTAGATGATCTGTAAGGTCCCTTCCAACTCAAGCCAGCTCAGCACCCCAGGCCTGGACCCTCTCTCTGGGTTTGCAGCACCCAGACACCCTGTTGGGTGGGAGATCCCAGCAGGTGGGTCCACAGGAGACACCAACTCAAGAGTGACAGGGGAAGTAGTGCTGGCAGGGAGCTATGCACCCCATGCATAGCTTCTTGGGGGAACTAACTTGTGTATAAAGAAAAATGCTGCTTGTGATATTCTCCATGGATGGAGAAATGTTCTTATGGCTTTTTCAGGGCTGAGTTCTCCAAGTAACAGATCTGCATCCCTGGCCTGCAGCCATTATGGCCACTGCAGCACTGTCCACACATGCCAACAGCCCAGCTGACTGTCAGTGCTGGCTCTGGGCAGTGGTGCTGGCACACCAGTGTTTCCAGTGGCATGGGGATGGCCAGGCTGGTGCTGTGAGAGCTGGGAAGCAGCACAGCAGGGAGTGAAAGCCTCTATCTGAGTTTCACTGCCCTGCTTGACTGGGATGTGGTGTGAAGACAGCAAATGCCAGCCAAGATTAAGAAAGCCAGTGAGATGTTCTCCACCTTAATGATTTGCTGTGCCACCAGCCACAAATCCCTAGGATGAATGAGTTCTGTGCCACAGGTGATGCTAGGACCAGACATTGTTTTTCTGTCCACCAAACCCCAGTTCTTCCCCAGTGCCCCAGTCTCTGGCCAGCACCAGGACCTTGCTCTAGGGCTCAGGTACTTACTTGTAGGCTTCTGAGTCCCAAAGTGCAGCTCCAGGTCAAGGTATTTGACCATATCACTCAGCTTGTCATAATCTGAGTCTTCCCCAAGCTGCAGGAGGAGGAAAAGTCAGGAGCTGGCACAGAGAGCAGCACAACACTGCCCACCTTCACTGGGCCACCTTTCCTCCACCCCACACTAAGCTTGGTGTCCCCAGAAGAAACCAGGACAGGTCAGTGGCACTGTCCCGTAACTGGAGACTCTGTCATCATGAACCCTGTGCAGAAACCAGAGCCTGGTGAACCTCTCACCTCTCTGGAGGTAGTTTCTACACAATTGCCTGAGCCCATCTGGTAGGACCCAGGAGGAAGAAACCTGGAGATTCACCCCAATTCCTCACACCCCACAGCTGGTGGGAGTGTGCCATGGATTCATTTAGCTTCTGACTCAGCTGGAAGCCTGCAGAGCACTCCTGCTCTCCACCTGCTACTTGGCCCTCTGGTTTCACTGAAGACAAAGTCAGAATTCCAGAAACTTGGAGAATGTTTTGCATACAAAAAAAATCACCAGGAAGAAGCTTCTTGTCAGGAGAGGGAGCTGCAGGACTTCAAGGGCCTTCTACATGGTGGGTGCCTGTGGAAGTGGAAGATGACCCCACAGCTCTTCTCTGGCTGCTCAAGGCATGGGGAATATGGGATGCCTGAACACATTCCTCACCATGAGAGACACAGAAGCTGGAAGTTAGACTCCAGCTTCTCCCTACAGCGACCGGAATCCACCTTGAGGTCTCTAACACTTCAGGTCCATAATGCCAAGGGATTATCACATCTTGACTCACTCCTCACCTCTGCTTTCCCCCTCTGGTGTCCTCCCCTGCCTCACTGCTCTCCCTGTCACTCTGCTTTCAACCATCCTCATGGTTTCCTCCTGACCAAACTTCCTGCAGCTGCAGAATGTGTCTGAAGGCAGCTCCTGTCCATGACAGCCCTCAAAGAGCAGGAGAGGCAGTGCTCCTCATAATGCTGCAGCCAAACCCAGCACCTCAGAGCCTCTTCTCACCCCATCAGTTTTGGTCCAAATAATTAAAAGGATGAGAAGAAACTTAAGGCTTTCTGCATCATGGCATCTTCAGAGCTCATTCCCTTGGCCAAGGTGTTCAATGGGTGGTCCAACAAGAGATTAGAACACAATGCTCCGGGGAGACGAGTGTTCTGGGCAGGGTTGGGGGCAGTGCCCATGGATGCTGCACAGCCTGGGCACAGGGAACCCCTCCCCAAGCCATATTTTAGCCCCTTGCCCCCCACCCTGCTGCCAGGGCCATACCTGTCCCCAGATGGTTCCTTCTGAGTTCTCCACCTGCTCCCACCTCAGCCTCTTGACGCTCATGTGGTTGGACTCACTCCGGCGGTGCAGCAGTCCCCGGTGCAGGGGTGGGGCACAGGGCACTGGAGGGGGTGGGGGTGGGGGTGGAGGGGGTGGGATGGGGTGCAGGTGGCCCACCAGGGATTTAGGGGCAGGTGATATGCTGGCCTTGGTGGCTTCGGCCTTGCTGGGGACAGTCTGGGGGTTGTGGAACTGCAGGGGGGTGGTGGAGGTGGGGGCTGAGTGGTGGAGGTGGGATGTGGTCTGAGAGCGTGGAGTAGGTCAGGGAGCTGCCCTCATCACTGCTGCTGATGTACTCGCTGCTGCTGACATCGTTGGTGACATAGCTGCCCTGGTCATCATGGAAACTCATCTAGGCGAGGGACAGAGGAGAAGATGAAGGTGGTACCTCATCCTCCACCCATCCAGCCCTCAGGGGGTCTTGAATTATAGAATCATAAATCATAGAATCACAGAATGGTGAAGGTTGGAAGGCACCTCTGGAGATCATCCAGTCCACTCCCCATGCCAAGGCAGGGTCAGCTAGAGGTCACACAGGAACACATCCAGGTGACTTTTGAAAGTGCTCAAAGAAGGAGACCTCTCTGGGCAGTGTGCTCCAGGCCTCCAGCACCCTCACACTAAAGACTTATTTCCTCATTTTGAGCTGGAACCTCCTGGGTTCCAGTTTGTGCCCATTGTCCCTTGTCCTATCACAGGACACCATTGAAAAGAGTCTGTCCCCTTCTTTTTGATACCCACCCCTCAGATATTTGTCAACATTAAGAAGATCCCTTCTCCAGGTGCTCTTCCCCAAGCTAAGCAGCCCCATAGCTCTCAGCCTTCCCTCACCAGACCAATGTTCCAGTCCCTTCATCATCCCCATAGCCTCCATTGGACACTCTCCAGTATATCTCTGTCCCTCTTGAACTTGTCCAGAACTGGACACAACACTCCAGGTGTGCCTTGAGCCCAAGTCACGCAGCTGCCATCTCCCTCCACCACCCACAGAGCTCCAGAACACATGCCCAGAGGTGCAGGCTGCACAATGAGTGATGCTTCTGCAACCACAGCAAAGACAGAGCCTGCCCCACCCTCACCTCCTCGTAGTCATTCTCAGGGGTGAGGAAGTCATCCACGATGGTGACTCTATGTCCCAGCTGCTCACTCAGGGCATCCAGGAAGCGGTCGGTGTCACGGCTGCGGGGTGGCCTGGAGAAGGTGAAGAGCTTCTTCCTCCTGGTCAGAGGGCTGAGGGAGTAGTGGCGGTGCTTGGGGGATGGGGCCGGACTGCTGTCCAGGCTGACGTAGGGGTTGGACTCGGTGCTGCACGGGGAGGCCACGCTGCTGTGCAGCCGGTAGTAGCACTGCTGGGAGCCCAGCGCCTCGTTCGGCCACGACAGCCCCATCCCCGCCTTGCGAGCACCTGGGGGACAGAGCATGGCTTCTGAGGCTGTCCTGTGTTAGGTGCTCCCCACAGCCCCAAGCCATGGGGTGTGGGAGCCCCAGCACAGCACTGGATTGCAGGATCACAGAATAGCCTGTTTGGAAAAGACCTTGTGATCATCGAGTCCAACCAAAAACTAACATCAAGGCCAGGCTGGACAAGACCTTCAGCAGCTTGGTCTAGTGGGAGGTGTCCCTGCCCATGGTGGGGGGTTGGAACTAGATGATCGTTAAGGTCCCTCCCAACCCAAACCATTGTATGATTCTAAGCTCTCCCTGAATACAGCTGTTAGACCACGTCCCTAAGCCCCCCATTCAAGCATGTTTTAAAACCCACCAGGATTCACAGCCTGGTTTAGTGACCCTTTTGGTGAAGAAAGTTTTCCTAATATCCAAGCTAAACCTCCCCTGGTACAATTTGAGGCCATTTCCTCTTATGCTATCATCTAACAGCAGGGAGAAGAGACCAAACCCCCTCCTCACTCCAGTCTCCTTTCAGGGAATTGTAGAGAGCCAGAAGGTCTCTCTCAGCCTCCTGTTCTCCAGGCTGAACAACCCCAGGTTCCTCAGCTGATCCTCACCAGACCTGTTCTCCAGACCCTTCACCAGCTTTGTTACCTTCTCTCATGCCATGGGAGGTACCTGCAGCATGTGCCAGCTCTGGGGCAGGAGGTGATGTTCTGTGCAGGGCAGCATTTCCCATCTTGCCAGCAAAGCTGCCAATCAGGCGGTTCTCCAGCTCAGCGTAGACAGCTGACATCTGAAAAGAAGAGAAAAGAGCTGCTGCCTGTGTCCAAATGGAGACAAGACTTGGGGAGCCACCAGAGACCTGACATGTCCTGCAGACAGGAAAGCCACCACAGACCCACCAGCTTCCAGTCTCTTGTTCTTTAAAGGAGAGCTCCACCCTAAGTCAATTCTGCCTCTTCTGAAGCTCCCCAAGCTCTTCTCACTCAGAGGAAGACAGTGACAGTCACCAGCCTTATTCAAGGTGACTGATTGCCCAGGAAGCTGAGCTCTGAGACAAGCATTTGAGGATGTTGTCACCCCAGGAGGTATTTGGGTGCAGACACATCCTTCCCCTGATCCCTTTTTCCTCATTTCTTGCATTAAAATGGAAGGACTCAAGTTGTTGAGCCTCCCTGTGAACACAACAGTCACACACACACCAGCAAAGCTCTTCCCAAAGGTGTTCCCAGTCCCATGAGATCTCACCATTTTGGGGTTGGGTGTCTCTGGGAGGGATGTGCCATCACCAGCCTGTCTCTCTCCAGGGATCAAGCGAATGGGGACCTCCACGGTGTCACTCTGGCCTGCCAGAGAAGAAAAAAGACACACCAGTCAGGAGCCTCTCCTTCTGCCTCTGCTCCTCGGGGCTTCTGGTGGTCCTGACCCATCTTGGTCCCCCCTGTATCCTGTGGGGACCAGAGCTGTGCTCCTTACCCAGGCACACAGCAAAGCACCAGGAGGTCCCAGGTCTAGGGATCCCGATAGTCCCATGCATGGAGCTGCCTGGGAAACAGGGAATGTCCCCCTGTACTAGGCACTGGTGAGGCTATATCTTGAATACTGGCTTCATTTTTTCAGCCCTCAGCCCAAAAAGAACAGCCCCAGCCACCTACCTGCTGCTCCCCTTCCTCAGGGTGGGGGGTTCGGAGGCTGCCCCGGCACAGGGAGGTTCCTCGAACAGAGCTGTGGTAGCGCTCTTCAGCTTCTGGTTCAGCTGCAACAGAAGACACTCTGTGAGGCATGGCCAGAGTGTGCTGGACCCCACAGCTCCTGTGTTCCTCTTCATGGGGGTCCCCAGGGCTGTGGGACTTGCAGCTGCTCTTTGAGCCCTGCACTTGGCCATGACCCCATTCTAATCCTATGAGGGCGGCCTCATGCTGGCTCCAGGAGCAGAGCAGGTTATAAACGTTCCCACCAGCACACAGTGAGGGGATGGGTGCTCAAAGATGGGACATGCAACTGCCTTTTCCAGCAGGATTGACATCCACCAGCTTATGGTGCAAGTGAAACTCCAACTCTGAGCCAGGCTGGTCCAGCAGGACCCAGCTGACCCCTTCCTGCCTTCAAGGGACAAGATGGGAGTGGGCACCAGTGCTGAATTGCTACCTGGAAGAACCACGTTATCTGATGGAATGGTCCAGGAGCAGTTCAGATTGACCTCATGTTCAGGCTTACAGCAGGATGAAGATACCAGAGCATCAGTCTTCATGGGGTCCAACAGACCAGTGCTTGGACCACCCAAGGCACACAGACATCAGAGATCACTGCTGAGCTTGGAGGAAGCCCAGGTAAGGGACTAGCCCAAATTCAGGGATCTCTGGCCATTGCCCTTCTGCACATGGACACACACATCATGCACCAGAAAAACCAGAACTTCACTTGGTCGGAGATTGCTCCTTTCACCTGAGAAGTTGAAAGGAGCCTGGGACCAGCCTGTGACCTGGGACAACAGCCTGAACAACCTGGTCCTGGGAGAGTGACTCCCATGTTTTCCTTCTCTGCCAGGGACTGGAGACATCTGCTTTGTATTCCTGAAATCCAGCTGCAAGCTGCAATATCTTCATCCCTCTGAGGTCTTCTAGAGTTTACAAATCAGTTTTGGAGGCTAAGTTCTTCAGAAGATACAACACATTAGGTAGGTTGGGGCATGACTGCACATACAAACCAACGCAGAAGGGTTCCATGCACAGCAGGGAGGATTTGCTCCAGGATTTGGAGCTGTTTCTCCCTGTGAGAAAAGCCGTGCTGAAGCGACTGATCCTCCAAAAGCCTCTCTCCGATCAACATCTCGACACTGAGTCTAAAATCATGGAATCCCAGACTGGTTTGGGTGGGAGGAGACCTTTGAAGCCCATCCAGTCCAACCGCCCTGCAGTCAGCAGGGGCATCTGCAACTTGAGCAGGCTGCTCAGAGCCCAAACAATGTGACCTGGAATAGTTCCAGGCATGGGGCAACTCCCACCTCTGGGCCTCTGGGCAACCTGGGCCAGGGTTTCACCATCCTCACAGTAAAGAACTTCTTCCTTAGATCAACACAATGTAAACAGCTTAGAACAGGAGAATCTGGAAGCAACAAAGAAACCCAACTCAAAGATGAAGACACTTCATTCCAGTTGCCCTTCACTCTTCTGCTGGCTAACTGCAAAGCCCAAAATCCTCACCAAACTGTGGCTGGGCTTTGTGTTGCCACAGCCTCAGGTGTTGGGGAGAAGAGAAAAGTACCAGGGAGGAGAAGGATCACCCAACAGCCTTCCAAGTCTTTTGGAGGAGCATCACTCCCAGGCAGACACAATGCTGCTGGAGGAACTACGTTCCCCACTTCATCTAACCATCGATACCTGTGCACATCTGACTGCACAGGAAAACCGTGTATCAGGAGACATCCTTTCGAATCCGGGACACCACTGGAAACATCCCGAGGGACACCACTGGAAACATCCCGAGGGACACCACTGGAAACATCCCATCCCGACACCACTGGGACACCACCACTGGAAACATCCCGAGGGACATCATCTTCACCATTTATTTTGCCTCTCTATTCTGAACATTGCCCTTAAACCAGGAATTTTGTTTCAGGGCTTCCTAACAACTCAAGCATCTTCGAGAAGTCTTTGCTCCCAGAGACAACCTCTCAGGTGGCATCTCTCCTCTCTGTGCAGAGATTCCTTCCAAAACACAGCTCCATGGTGCAGAGAAGGTAACCTCCCTCCTGACATTTACAGGTCAACCTCATCAGCACCAGGAGCTGTAAACTCCTCCATGCTGCTCTACATCCTGTGCTGGCATCGTGTGGGCAGGAGCCAGGCAGAGCTGGCTGCATTATCTCCATCCCAGCCTGCTCCCAGGGTCCTGATGGGACATGGTGTGTCCGTGCTGGAGCACAGGGGCTTTCCTCTCACCTGCCAAAGACTTGTAACCAAGAAACCTGGCAATCTTTTGCTGGCAGTGCTCCTGCTCTTCATAGGTCAGCAGCTGGTAGATAAACTGCCAAATGACTTGCTTGGCTGGTGTGTCCAGCACTGGGTACACGTCCACGATCAGAGTGTCAATGTTCCTGCAGGACAGGAGAGAGGGCTGAGCAGTCAGCACATCCCTCAGGCACAGCCCCACCACACCATGTCCATCAGTCTGGGCCTTGGTGCTGGCTTTGCCTCTGGGATTTGGGTACAAACAGATCAACTCCATGTGGAGATGCTGGGCTGCCAGTGAGGGATGGAGTCCTTGGGGAAGTGGAGCTGGGCAGCTGGTGCTAGCGGAGGGAGCAGCCTCCTGGTTCCTGAGTCAGCCAGGGTATTGGGGGAGTAAGAGGAGTAGGGGAGCACCACGAAGCAAAAGAAAGTCTGGAAAGAGCTGAATTTTGGCCACCAGCAGGTAAGGAAGCTCAGGGAGAGGGTGGCTGGTCTGGAGGCTTGGCCTTGGCTCAGTGGAAGGAAGGGCTGTTGAGGATTGCAGGACTGAGCACTCAACTCAGTGAGGAGGATAAATCAGTGTGGGGGAAGAAGGGTGTCCTGGGTGTCATGAAACTACCTAATTGGCCATGGGACACGAAAGCAAGTTGATCTACCGTGCTTTGAGACCAAGGTCAGGATGCTTTTCTACTGAGAAACTGGGGCAGAGATGATGCATCAATACTCACTGCAACTGCTGTGGAGGTAACAGTAAAGACATCTTATGAAGATGCCTAATGGTGATGGACCACTGCTGCCTCCTGAGGGGTAGAGATGGAATATGAGAGGGGAGCTGAAAAATGAGGAGGTTCAGATGCTGCAAGGACTTCATTAATGATGTGTCTTGGGGTTGTTCTCAGGGATAAGAAGCAGTTAGAACTATCTAGAGTCTGACAGAAGCCAGTTGCTAGGTTTCTCCTAGTTTTGGGCTGATTTGTCCTTTCTGTGGAGCTGGACACAGCTCTTGGCTGTCAGAAGCCTATTCAGGAAAGGTAAAATGTTGTAGAGAAGAAACCAGAAGGGTTCTTAAGCCCTGGAAGAGGGTGCCCAGGGCCCATGGAGTCCCCATCCCTCGAGGGGTTTCAAAACTGTGAAGTTGTGGTGCTGAAGGACATGGTTTGGTTGTGACCTTGATTAATGGTTGGACTTGATGATATTAAAGGTCTCTTCCAACCAAGACAATTCAATGATTCTACTATACTAAGATCAGGTCTGTATTTCCTGGTTGCAGATACAAGGGACCAGTTCTGCTCCCCCAGCTGCCATCCCTCAGGCTGAAAATGTCCAACTGGGGAAGCCCTAGGAGCAATGCAGGCTCAGAAGAGCATAGAGCAACAATTTCAGTGATTTCTGCTTTACCAGGGCTGCATTAGTGATGGCTACACCTCAAGAGGCTTCACTCAGCTGGTGCTGGGGAAGTTTACACAACCATGCCTCCCCCAGCACCCATGGGTCCAGAAGCACCCAGCCTCTCCAAGGGCAGGGGGATGGATGCTGTGGCGTGGTGCAGCTATTGGCCTGAGCCATGGTGCACAGAGGTAGTTTCATGGCTTTGTACTTAGTAGTTTCTGTTCTCTCTTGCCATCAGTAACGTCAATACTGAGAGCTTTCCTGCAGGTCCTTCTCAAACCAAGGGTTTGAATCCTCTGGCCCTTTGGTCTTTACACCAGTAAGAGACTGCTTGGCCCTGCTTGGTGCATCCACAGCTCAGGTAGGGCCTGGGATCCTCAAGAGCAGTGGGGCAACCTGGTTTGGTTGTTTCAGCAGTGGAAAGAGGCAACAAGGATCTCCCAGCAGCCAGAGAAATAGCACATTCACCATGGTGTGGAAAAGTTAAAGATCAAAGTCAGTACTGAAAGTCTGGAGCCTGCCAAGGGGTCAGTGTTGACCCTTGCAGCAGGGTAGGGTGGGTGCTCTCCATTGCAGGATGAGGGTTCTGCCCGTCCCATGCTGCCACTAAGGGGCTGCTGCAGCCAGAATGTTGAGAAGAGTGAGGAGACCAAGATGAAGATGTGGTGAGATTCACTGAAGGAGATGGAACAGGATCTGTGGCTGTTGGAGGCAGCCAGGCATCAAGAGAGCCCACACCAAGGTCATGTTATGAGGGGTTAAAGGGTGACCAAATTAACTTCGAAAGCCAAATGGTCTGCTCAGTCGTTGGGCAGGACACCTGGCAGGAGATACAGAGCTAGGGAAACCAGAGCTCAGTGCCAACAGCCTCACAGGTCCACCTTGGAGACTAACTCTGACATGGGCATTGCTACCAGGCCAGCACCAGCACAAGAGGAATGGAGCTGCCAACAAGTTACCGATGTTGGAAGAAGCCTTCCAGTGCTTTGCAGATGGTGTAACGCTCTGGGGGAGTCAGCAGGTGCTCCAGCTGCTGGGTGAAGGTCCTTCCTTGGATCTTGATGCTAGAGGGGAGAATCTCTGCAACCCACTGCAGGGAGGTGAGGGCGGAGGAGCTGCTCGGGGAGTCAGCAGAGTCAGAGTCTGCAAGGTGCAGGTAGAAAGAAAAAGAGGATTCAACAGCAAAGGGTCTGAACCACGGGTTAAAAGGCTGCCCCCAAACCAGAGATGGGTCCTGGGGACAGCTGGGACAGCTGCACCCACATGTGCTCCGTAGAAATTCAGATCCTGACATGCTGCTACAGACATTGTTATCCCAGCAACACCAGCCACTGGAAGGAGCACAGTGGCAAGGTGAAATGGCTCATCTGGAGCGGTGACCACCCCTGCCTTCACTCAGGACCAGCTGTTCTGGGGCTTCTGTCTCTTCCAGTAGGTCCATGGACCTGCTGGAGATGAGCAGGAGTGTTTTGGCTGGGATGCTCTCTGGGCTCTGTCTCTTCTATAATGCTGCTGCCACACTTTCTGGGATCACATGTGAATGATATTCCTGTTCTGGCTCTCTAAAGTGCTCTCAAGTTTCAGAGCACTTCATGATAATCACCAGCTTCAAAAGCAACATCAGCCAGGGGTTACCTGTGAGTGACCTGAGGCACAGAAGGTCACTAGCTTTGTCACACTCATCTGCACTGGTCCCTGTGCCACCTCTGCAGTGAGCACAGGACAACACACACTGCTGGAAGAAGAAATCCAGCCAAGGCTGCAGGATGCTCTTGTCCATGTAGGAATATGGCCATGGCAGTGGGAGCAAAATTCCATCTTTTCTTGGGCTGGGGGGAAGGCTGGCAGTGGAGCAGCTCAAGTGCCACTGGCTCTGTACTGGGGGGCACTGAGGTGCTCAGTTTTGTTCCCAGTGCCCATGTAAACAAGTTAGTACCACAGAGCTCCTAAGGTGAAGCTCTGGAGAGTCCATTGCTGCTCTGGAGGAAAGAGCCAGTCTGCAGTTCCTGGCCCTGTGCAGCAGGACCACAATAACACATCAACCCTCCTGCCCTTGCACACCCGTGGAACCACAGCAGCTGTGGTCCTACCCCATGGCTGCTATCACTTTGACAGCCACCAGCACTGTCCCAGACACCCTCTTCTCCCTCTGTCTCCCTCACCAGCAGCAAACTAAATTATTCATAGCAGCAGTTGTTGTGAAGAGCACACAGCGGTGGGATTCGCACAGCCACCATGAAGGCACAGGGTTGGATTACCTTGGTCAAGTACATGGCACAGACTGCACACAAAGGACATTGGCAAGGGCTGTCAAGGACAATCATACAGTAGGATGAACCCTTCTGGAGAGCAGCCAAGCTTCATATTAAGCTTGATCCCAGAAGGCAGGCAGCAGCGTGCCCACACGGGAGGAGCATGCCTCTGGGCAGCTTTAAACCTGCTGAGCCCATGGAACGTGGCCATTCCCTCCTGCATGGGCAACTGGGGAGCCAGCCTGAAGCTTCTCCTTCTCCACACCCTCTCTTCCCCATGCTCTTACCATTGGAGAAATTGACAATCCCCTCTTCCACCACCAAGGTGGGCATGGCCCCACTGCCCTGCAGCATCGACACCACCTTGTCATGGGAGCAGTTCCTGTGGGGCACAGGAGAGCCCAGGTCAGAGCTGCAGTGACAGGGAGATTGCAGCTCCCTCTGTTTAGCTTAGCAAAAGCCTTCTCTTGCTGCTCAGAGAAAGGTCATGTTGGACCCTGTGGGGATGCCCGGGCTTGGTTTTGTCTGAGCTGCACACAAAAACCAACTCCAAGTGGGTACTGTGTCCAGTTCTGGGCACCCCAGCACAAGAAGGACAAGGAACTACTGGAGAGCATCCAATACAGAGCCACTGAGATGGTGAGGGGACTAGACATCTCATCTGAGGAGAGGCTGAGAGAGCTGGGGCTGTTTAGCATGGAGAAGAGGAGGCTGATCTTCTCAGTACCTACAAATATCTAAGGGGTGGGTGTCAGGAAGATGGGGCTAGATTCTTCTCAGGGATCCCCAGTGACAGGACAAGAGGTAATAGAGGTAATGAGCAGAAACTTGAACACAGGAAGTCTCACCTAAAGATGAGGAAGAACTTCTTTACTTTGTGGGTGGCAGATCACTGGAACAGGCTGCCCAGGGAGGTGGTGGAGTCTCCTTCTCTGGAGACTTTCAAGGCCCTCCTGGATGTGTTCCTGTGTGGTCTGCTTTAGGTGATCCTGCTCTGGCACAGGGGTTGGTCTCAGACTTCAAGGGTCCCTCCCAACCCCTGACATTCTCTGATTCTATGAGGCAGCGGCCAGGTCACCCCCATGAATGGGCTCCCCAGTATACCCACAGCGAGGGATGTCCACCTTCAGGGCATCCCTGGGAGGCACTTCTGGCAATGCCAGTGCTGCCCTGTGTTTTGCTCAGCCACAGAAGATGAACCTTCAATTTAAATTGAGATGTGGTTGAGGCCTGATCCCTGGAGACGTTCAAGGTCAAACCTGATGGGGCACTGAGCAGCCTGATCTAATTGGAGATGTCCCTGCTGACTGCAAGGGGTTGGACAAGATGACCTTTGAGGGTCCCTTCCAACCCAATGCAATCTGTGACTGTGTGAAATGATTCAGTTCTGCAGGTCTCTCCTTGCCTGTCCTAATTCTGCATGAAAAAAAAACCCACAAAAACCCAAAAACCACAAAGTGGGTGTAAAATGCATTTTTACAGGCAACAATAAAGAAAAAGTCCTTGGAGAAGGGTATGGGGCAGGGCTCACCAAAATACAGGCTCAGAGGACAATCTTCGACTCTGACTCCTCTCTTTTCTGGCAATGCTGCATCAGCCAGCAGTTTGCTGGATCAGCTGAAATGTGAGCCCCTGAGTATTGACAGGAGCAGCATCAGATGTTTAACCTTTAAATATTCATCACTCTCCCCCATCCTGCAGCCTCTTCCAGCTCTTTGCTCTTGCTTTGTGTGCAGGGAGGCCAACTCCATGACATTCAGGCTGCAGCCACTGCCTGGTGAGGTGCAGACTCAGCTCTGCTTAGATGGCTTTTGTGGTGCACAAATAGCAGAGAGAAGAATTAACTTCTGAGTGGGGATGACAGAATCACAGAATGGCTTGAGCTGGAAGTGACCTCAAAGATCATCCAACTCCAACACCCTTGCCATGGGTAGGGACCCCTTCCACTAGACCAGGTTGCTCAAGGCCTAATCCAGCCTGACACTGAGCACTTCCAGGGTTGGAGCCTCCACAACATCTCTGGGCAGCCTGTTCCAGTGTCTCATCATCCTCACTGGAAAGAATTTCTTCCTATCTTCAGTCTAAGTCTCCCCTCTTCCAGCTCAAAGCCATTGCCCTCATCCTGTCATGACAAGCCCTTGTCAAAAGTCCCTCTCCATCTCTCCTGTAGGTACTTTGGGTACTGGAAGGCTGCTCTAAGGTCTCCCCAGAGCCTTCTCCAGGCTGAATAGCCCCAGGTCTCTCAGCCTGTCCCCACAGAGGAGGTGCTCCAGCCCTCTGATCATCTACAACACTACTGTCAGAGACAGGTTTTGTAAAGGAATAGTCAAGTTGATGCCTGCATGGGGTAAACCCCCTTGCGCACCCCAGCAGACAGCTCTCGAGCATGAGCAGCTCTTGTTTCTGTTGCACAACTGAATGAGTGAACATGGATGTGCTTAGCCATCACCACCCCTTGGGACCCCTTTTGAAGAGGCTCTTACCTCATGTCCAGACCATTGAGGAAGAGAATCCTGTCTCCAGCTTTGAGAGCAGCCTTCTCAGCTGGGCTCCCTAAAGACACAGGCAACAAGAAGGGCTTTAGCTGGTGGCTTCCTGTAAGACAGGGATTGTGTCCCAGATCCCTAGCTGCTCCATGCCCAGGGATGCTCCCAGGACAGGGCATCCACTGGAGCTGGAGCATTCACTGGGTGAGCTGGAGTCATTCACCAGGCAGAGTGATGCCAGTGCCCAGCTTGCACTGCAAAGACAGGTGAGATCTCAGGCTCTTCACTGGGCACTTACATTGTCCAGCCCTCAAATCAGGGAGTGTGTAAAGCCGAAGTAAATTGTACTAAACCCATGAGACTGTCAACTCAAGAAACTTCATCACTGAGCCTCCTGAAAGTCCCTTCTGCTGCTTTCCAGCAAACAGCAAGGACTTGAAATTTGGAGCTCCTACCAGAGACGACTTTGAATCTTGTGGCTGGAGGTTTTCTCACCTGGCAGAACAGACTCAATCCACACTGGGGCATGGCCACGCAGCGTGAAGCCAAAGCTTCTGTTGCCTTTGTAAACTCGCACGGTTCTGCAGGTGAAACAAAGCAAATGTGAAATCAGAGCCCAGCCTTTGGTCTTGTTCCCTTTCTCACTCCTTCAGGAGTGCCCAAACCTTGTGTCCCCTCAATCCCCGCCTTTGATATCAAAGTAGCTTTCAAATGGGAGTCCCCAGAGTGTGTTCTGCCCACAGGGAGAGGGGTTGGAAGGAGCCCATGAGCACAGCCTCTTGCTCTGCATTAATGACTGAATCAATTAATCCATCATTCAGTCACAGAATCACAGAATTGTTTTGGTTGGGAAAGATCTCTAAGATCAAGTCCAGCCATCAACCTAACACCACCATGGCCATGAAACCATGTCCTGAAGTACCTTGTCCACACGTTTCTTGAATGCCTCCAGGGACAGTGACTCCGTCACCTCCCTGGGCAGCCTGCTCCAATGCCTGACTGTCCTTCAAATCCAAGGTGTTTTATAGTGGAACATGGGATGTCCCTTACATGTTACACAGAATGAGACACAAGATGTTTTAGGGGGCAAAGTTCTCCTAGGATGAAGAAAAACTAAATTTGGAAGGAGCAGTAGGAAATGTCCCTGCTGGGAGGCTGATTGGAGCTGGGAATTGGTCCCTGCAGGGAGCTGGGGAAGGCAACATCATCAAGACCATTTTACAACTACCAAACCTGTTGTAGGAACCAATCCGATGCTGGCAGGGAGGGAGATTGTGATGGAGTTTGGGTAAGTCACACCAAAAATCCTGCTGGCAGGAAGGTGGGAGGGCTGCAGCCCAGCACCCTGGAGATGCCAGATGGGGGCTCAGGAAGTGCCTGCAGCAGAGGAGTCACTCCCAGGAGGATTCCCTAGATGTGCCGGCAGAACAAATTCTGCTTTCTCATTCGGGGTACAGGGCTGGGACTGGAGCAGGTGCTAGAGTGGCAGGGCTCCTTGGGGCTGCTGAGGGCTGGACAGATGGCAGCAGGAAGTGGGTTAATCCCTCTGCAGCAGGGATTGTCCTTCCTTCCGTCCTCCTGCAGCCACAGCCCTGCACCCAGACCCACCCACTGGGCAGGGCAGGAGGCTACAGCCAGCTCGGTGCATGGGTGCCCTGCATCCCTCTGGCATGGCTGAGTACCCTGCAGCATGGGGTCATGGAACGGTTTTGGTTGGAACAGACCTTTAAGACCTGAGAGTCCAACCCTTAACCCAGCACTGCCAGGTCACCACTAAACCATGGTCCTCAGCACCACATCTCCATGGTTTGAAACCTCTCCAGGGATGGGGACTTCACCACTGCCCTGGGCTGACTGGGACCAGCTTTAAAAACCCACAAGGGGAAGAAATTATTTCTCATATCCGAACTGAACTTCCGCTGCGGCAACTTGAGGCTGTTCCCTCTTGTCCTATTATTTGTTCCTTTTGAGAAGAGACCAACCCCCAACTGGCACCAACATCCTTTCAGTGAGTTATAGAGAGATATGAGGTCTCCCCTCAGCCTTCTCTTCTTCAGGCTGAACAAGCCCAGTTCCCTCAGCTGCTCCTCACCAACCTTGTTCTCCAGACCCTTCACCAGCTTTGTTGCCCTTCTCTGGGCCTGCACCAGCCCCTCAATATCCTTCTTGGAGTGAGGGGCCCAAAACTGAACCCAGAACTCAAGGCATGGCCTCACCAGTGCCCAGTACAAGGGGATGATTCCTGCCCTGGTTCTGCTGGCCACACTGTTGCTGATGCAAGCCAGGCATGGCCAGGCACCTCGCAGCCCACCCAGCACAGGAGCTGACATCCCCTCACAGCCTGAGTCCCATCTAAGTTCCTCACACTTGTTCCTGCAACAGCAAGGGGGCTCTTCCAATTTTTTGATGACCCACCATGGCTCTCAGAGTGGGTTTCAGCAAACCAATGCTGATAGCATTCAAACTGAGACAAAGGGCACAAACATGCCCAGCCTTCAAGAAGGAGAGGTCATAGCACCACAGAATCATTTTGGTTGGTAGAGTCCTTTAACATCCTTTAACCTATTAACCCAGCACTGCCAGATCACCACCAAACTGTGGCCCTCAGCACCGCATCTTCATGACTTTGAAACACCTCCAGGGATGGGCACTCATCATCCTCAGCCCAGGAAGGATTTCACCCACTCCACACACTGAAGACATCCCCTTTCCTCCTCCCTTCCTCATGCCACCACCCACGATCAACCCACACTGCCACCATGAACTGAAGGGCTTCCAGGAGAGGTGTTACCTGCGGGCAGCCCCCGTGGCCACATTGCTGGTGATGAGCGAGGTGGTTTTCCTCAGGCTCTTGCTGACCTCCTCGTGGCTGCGGGGCACGGAGCTGGCGCGCGTGGAGACCAGCAGCCGCTCCTGGTGGTCCTCGCTCCGGCTCCGCCGCAGCCGGTTGCTGTGGTGCTCGCTCTTGGAGCGGCAGAGCTTGCTGATCAGGCTCTGCGACACCACCTCGTCGAAGCGCTGCCGGTGCTTCTTGGGGATGAAAATCCTGCAAAAATCCCACAAGCCCAGCGTGGGACCTCGGGAGATCATCCAGCCCACCCCCCTGCTAACGCAGGGGCATCCACAGCGGCTTGCCCCGGATCGCAATGGCCAGCTGGGGATGGAATCTCCCCGGAGAAAAAGACAAGGGAGGGGAGTGAGGAGTGGGGCTGGGGTGGCTGTGGGACAGAGCTTTGAATCCAGCCACACCTGGAAGGGAAAGGTCGGAGCAGCCCCAGCTGGTCCCAGTAAACCCATGACAAGGTTCAGCTCACAACAGCCTCCTCCTATGCTGACAACCAGGGAGATAATCAGGTGCAGGAGACCTGATTTAGGATCATTGCTCCTACAGTGCCCATCCCATTGCCACCCTGTTCTTCACTGTGTGATAATCATGACTGAGGATCCCAATGTGCAAGTGCCTCCAGTGCTGCTGGTGCCAAGACACCTCCTCCAGACCTGCTTCTTCCCCAGCACATTCTTGGACTCCCAAGACATTGTTCCCTATTTTCTGCCCCAGCTCTGGGCTGGGAGCCCTGAGCTCTGCTCTCTTGGGCTCCAGCCTCAGCTTCTACCACCCCCCAGCTCCCATCACAGCCAGGCAGGAGCCTCGCACCCTTTGGGAGATGTTGGCACTGCAGGGACAAGGACGGGCACAAAGACACTGCAGACAAGGAGACGCCACTGGGAGCTCTCTCTGTTTCAGGTCACCTCACTCTGCCAGCAGCCAAGAGACCTCTGTGCTGCCTGTTAGAATCCCACTGGGACCCTTGGGGGATGTGTATTGAGCACAAAGTGGGATCCCAGGGGCTGCATCTGCACCACTCTCACCCTAGCTCAAGGTTCACCCCTGTAACTTGAGGAAATGCTTTTCCTTTTCCTTTTTTTCCCTTTTCCCTTTTTATCTTTTTTCCCCCTTTTCCCCTTTTCCTTTTCACTTTTCCCCTTTTTCCTCTTTCCTTTTGTCCTTTTTCCTTTTTTTCCTTTTCCTTTTTCTCTCTTTTTCCCCCTTTTGCTTTTTTTCCCCATTTTTTCCTTTTTCCTTTTCTTTTGCACCTCTTTCTTTTCCTCTTCTCCTTTTCTTTCTCCCTTTCTTTTTGCCATCACAAAAGACACTGACACCCCTCTCACCTACTCCTGCCCCCTCACTGACACATCTGGGGGCTCCTGGAGGAACTGTTACCTCCCTGTGTTTCTATAGCAACCCCTCCCTGCAGCCTGCCTTGTTAGACAACTCATCTTGTGATGTTCATTAGTGCTCCTCACCTCCAGACAGAGCACACTCCCTATATTAACACCGCCTCTGACACCCGGGGAGGGATATGAGCATCACTTCAAACCACCCAGGGACCACTTCTCCAGGTAGGTCTCAGCTGGCATCAGAGGACCTGAAGCAACGTCATGACGTGGCTGTGATGATGGTGGCTGCTAACAATGTGTGGCTGGAAGGGCTGGGGCTGATGAGGTGCTCCCATGGGGCCCCTACTTCACTTGGGCAACTTCATTGAAGGAACCCAGAAGCCTGAGTGAGGTGAGAAGAGAAGGAAGAGGAAGCTTCAAGATCCAAATTCATCAGGACACCTCTAGAGGCTTTCAAACCCACCTGGACGTGTTCCTGTGTGACCTGCCCTGGGTGATCCTGCTTTGGCAGGGGTGTTGGACGCAATGATCTCCAGAGGTCCCTTCTGCCTCCACCATTCTATGATTCTATGACTCATCCCCCAACAAAAGGCAGAATTCCAAACAAGAGATAATGCTCTGGGTAGCCGCAGACAGCTCCAAGCTGTTCTGAGGGTGACACCAAAGCATTTGGTGACAATTTAAAACCAGAAACATGTTGGTGTAACTCAGTCAGCTCAGGATGAAGCAGCAACTCCAAAAGAGTGGGACTGAGCTAATAAAGAGCTGACCCAGCTGTGAGGAGCTCCTGGGGGAGCTGGGCTGCCGCAACCATGTGCCAGGGGAGGATGCGGCGCTGCAGCAGCGAGTCCTGGCATAGAATGGGTTGGGTTGGAGGGGACCTTAAAGATCATCCATGGGCAGGGACACCTCCCCTAGACCAAGTCACTCAAGGTTCTGTGCAACCTGGCCTTGAACACCTCCAGGGAGGGGACATCCACAACCTCCCTGGGCAACCTGTTCCAATGTCTCACCACCCTCACTGCAATGAATTTCTTTCTAATCTCCAGTCTAAATCTGCTGTTCTCAAGCTTCAACCCATTCCCTCTCAACTTATCACTACAAGCTCTTAGAAAGTCCCTCCCCAAGTTTCTTGTAGCCACCTTCAGATGCTGGAAGGCCGCTCTAACATCGCCTCAGAGTCGTAGCAGGACCCCAAGCCTCTGCCCCAGGCTGGGATCCTACCCAGGAGAACTCCAGGTTCCTCACAGGCGAAACGAGCACGCTCCCATTTCAGCTGGACAAAGGAAACTGGCCCTGCTCCTTCCAGCAGGGCTGTCCCACTTTGCACTCCCTGCTGCTTCAAACATCAGGCTAGAGGAGCAAAGTGTGGCCAGCTCAATAGCCAGGCACAAGGACAGGCTTTGAGGCTTCCACCATGCAGGGCTGGACATCACACAGTACCTTAGCCAGGAGAGGAGCCAAGTAGACTGGTGAAAACAACCCTATTAAGGCATGCAAAATAGCTTCCACCTGCAAAACCCTTTGAGAGAACTTGCACCATGGCCTCATCACACCTGAGATAGCCCCAGTGTCTTTGGGGTGGCATCCCCAAGCTCTCCAATACCCTGAGGTTCAGCAGGTGCTGGTGCCCAAACTGTGTGCTCAGATTTGATCCTTGATGAAGGACCCACCAAAGGCAGCACATGGGCTTGCATTAGGCAGTGTTGATGTCTCAGCCTGTCCTCTGCTTCGGTGTAATGCCACCCATGTAGCATTGGCATCAGCACCAGTAGTGCGTGGATGGTGCCTGATGCCTAGCAGGAAACCACTATTCCTGCAGCATTCTGCCACTCCATGGGAGGGGCCCAACTTTGCCTGTTGGAGGAGACCACAGATGCACACACCCTGTTTGCAGGGTTCAGCCTGGGACGAGGGACAGCCCCACCATCCCAGCAGCTTGTGAGAGGGCATAGGAGAAGTGCAGGAATGACCTCATGTCTCTAGCTTCCTCTCCCTCCTTCTCCTCATGTGATCCAGGTCAGCCCTGGCTCTGTTCCCTGTTGAAAAGAGGATGGGAAAAGCCTCCCCCGCCCTAGCCACTGCAGCCCCAGCACAGGGTGCACTGAGGTCCCTGCACTGACCCTGCCCTAGGCTCAGCAGATGCTCTTTGGGAAAGTTTAGTCCATTTGGGGGTGAAATCAGGGCATTTTCTAGAATGTGAGAGGCTCCAGAGCCTGCAAGCTCTCCTTCTCTCCCTTTTCATAGAATCTTTAAGGTTGAAAAAGACCTCTAAGATCACCAAGTCCAAGCTCAAAGCAGTCCCCTTGGGAATGCAACTGGTCAGAACCTGTCTGCCAGTGTGGCCATCCCCAGCTCCTTGGCTCTGGGACTTATATCTTGCTCTTTGTCACACTCACTGTTTCTGTTCCTCACAGGTGGACACTTACAGCTCCCCTCTGTCCCATTTCTGCAGCCTGCACTTGCTGACAGCCTCCCACCAGCCCAGCCCCTGGAAACCCACACTTCTTGAGGGCACATGTACTGTGAAGGGCACCAAGCTCACTCAAACAGTCCCATCCCAAGCTGGGTGCTGAGATTCACCAATGCAGGATGTGTCTCCTCAGACAGAGCAGCAGTGGTGGCTCCAGCCCCAGTGGGACCTGGAGAAACCAGCTCCAAGTATGCCCAGAGCTGGTGCTTAGCCAGAGCTGGGAATGAGAGGGCTCCAGAGCTCACTCCATCATACCCCCTGCACCATGCAGCCCCCCAAGACTCCATCATCACCACCCACTCCCTTGCTGGATCAGTCATGGAGACAAAGCAGACGCAGATGGGCTCTTCCCCAGCCCTCCACCCCCAATTTTTCAGCTGACTTTTGCTCAACTCCCCACCAAGAGACCATGCCAGTGCAGGTTAGTAGCAGGGCTGCACCAGAGCCAGGAGGCAAGGTCCAAAGTGCCCACAGCTGAGAGCAGCATCAGAGACATTGTGGGGATAGGGCAGGAGGCTCTCCGGGCACACCCAAGGCCACGCACGCCGCGCAGGGAGCCCAGACCTTACCGAAAATGCCTGGAGAAACTCCGGTCCTTTCCCATTTGTCAGGGTGTGGTGGGAACAAAAGAGAGATGCTTCAGATCCTCATGCAGCTGAGTCCCAGTCTCGGCTCACGCCCACGACATGGCTGGATCCAACAACCAAACCCTGCGCCAGCCGGTGCCCCCCCTGCCACTTGGCACCCCTGCGGTGCCCAGAGACCACGGCCAGATGGGCAAACTCTACCTGGGCTCAGCCCCTGCCTCCTTTTGCCCTCCTCTCCTCGCCACGCTCTAAATCCTGGCCAGAGGTTTATCATCTACCCAATGCCTCCTTCTTTTAGCAATTGGGTTTTAGTGCCCGCTCTGCCTTCCCTGCTCCAGTTCAGCTCCAGCTCTTCTCCAGCTCTGCCCTCCCTCATCCGACTCTAACCTCCACTCCAGCACTAACGTCCCCACTTCAGTTCTGCTGCTCTAGCTCTTCCCTGCTCCAGCTCTACCCTCCCTGCTCCAGCTCTACCCTCCCTGCTCCAGCTCTGCTCCAGCTCTTCTCCAGTTCTAACCTCCTTGCTCTAGCTCTAACCTCTCAGCTTCAGCTCTGCCCCAGCTCTGCCCCTGCTCACAGCCACCAAGCTCTCTCTTCCCCTAAAACCCGCAGCTGCTGTAATTTCCAGCTGGAAGAATCTGGTAGCAGAAAAGGAGGGCACACAGCTCGGCGCTGAACTCCGGGGGATGCCTCCCTGGTGCTAATTAGTTGACTTCTAAAGTGCTTCTGTTTAAATTACAAGCTGCTGTAATGGGTGAGAAACCTTAAAGGCAAACGGCGGCGGTGGGTGTGTGGCTGCTGGGTGCAGGTGGAGCCATCCAGGCTGGACCTGGACCGGGACCAGGATCAGAGGGATGGGCTCAAACCTAGACATGGAGCATCAGCTACCCACAGGGTAACACAGGATAGAAGATAAAAAAGCATCTTTCATCTCAAACCCACCATCTTTAAACACAGCCCTGGTGTTTGATGAAGAGGATGTGAAGCTTTCCCAGGGCTGCCAACATCAGACACAATCTGCGGGTAGCAAAGGAAGGAAGAATGAAAAATGGATGATTTAGCCCCAAAACAACTCACAGAGACAAAACCTTGAGTCTGTCAGTTGTGCAGAAAAACACAGCCCAGGGTGGATTAAAACACTGAGCTACCCTCAGATTAGATCTGAGCTGTGCTATGCAGTCACCAGTCTGGAGTGGCACCTCTGCCCTGGCAGCAGGCCACCACCCTAACATTCATGTACAGCTTTACCCACCCAAGGAGGCTTCTGCTCAGGAACGTGGAGAGAGAATTTCCACCCTGATCTACCTGTGTGCATGGGGAGTCAGGAGCCTTGTGCTGGCCTGACAACCCTGGGGGGGACATGGCACCACCAAATCCCCATGCACAAGCAGGACTTGCAGCGGACATTGTCCTGGGATATCCAGGGGCTGTTATCCCATTATCTCTCAGAGTGGGGAGGCTGTAATCACTCATCTGGCTGCAGATGTTCTGCAGATGTGACCATTCATTAAATAGGAATGAGGGTGCTTTTCCATTTGCCAGTGCAGACATGGTGGGATGCAGTGGTCATGCACTGGGATCAGGAGCCCCTCACAGCCCTTTCCTGACCACCCTGCTCATTCCTGGGGACAGACCAAAAACCCCAGCCCCACACAGCAGCTTTGGGGGAGGGTCACCCTCTCATGACACTTCCCTGCACCAGCTCCAGTAAGGATTGATGCATTTTCTGCCAGTAAGAGCCACATAGTTGCACAGCCCATGCCTGTCTGGCGGTCACCTTCCCCATCAGCAACCACAGCCCCATAGTGCTCTCACCTTTCCCAAAGCCAGCATCCCCATGCCCAAACCACACTGTGCACCATGTCACCTTTTCCTGGCAGGAAAGGGCAGCCCCACAGGTGCCAGGGTCATGGAGAGCTTCAAAGAACCCCCAGGTTCTTTGCAGGCTTTTTCTGCAGCTTCCAGCCTGCCTAGTGATTGTAGATACTGGCGATGGTGGCCAGGTGGGTGGGCGCAGACATCTACTTGATGCAGCCCCACGAGCCTCACGGACACCCAGATCCCTCCAGCACACATAGGACCCTAACAGCCACTGTAACAGAGAGACATGAGGCCACCAGCAGCTCCTGGTCATCTCGTGCCCCACAGCAGCACCCCACAGCATCCCTGGGAATGGCGACATGTGTCACACTCCACCTTTTGGAGCCACAGAGAGCTGTGGACCTCAGCTGAGGTCCTGTCCCCAGCCTGCTGCTTTAACACCAGCACAAACACAGCTTCCTATGGCTTGCTTCAGCTACTGGAACACTCAGCCCAAGTAACCATTTCCCAAACTGAAAGTGGGGGGGTGCCGGGGGGAGGGTAGGGGGTTCAGGGAGACCAGGTTGATTTAATCAACATCACAGCCATCCTTTGATTCATCACAAGGAATTAATCTCCTGACAGGAGATTTACCACAGAAGCATTTTGGCCATGACCTATTTGAACCCAGCCAATAAAAAAGGAACTCTGCTCCCAGTTCTTTTCACTGATAGAATGGTTTGGGGTTTGTAGGTTTTGGGTTTTTTTTCTTTTTTTCCCTGTTGCCCTAATTCCCTTTTTTCCTTTCTTTCTTTTTGGGAGCGGGTGGTGGGGTGCAGCTGAACATATGTTGGGCTATCAGATTAGGGATTTTTTTTAAACAGAGAACAAAGCAGAGCTGCTTTTTCTCCATTCTCATCTTTGTGGTTTCATGGCAGGTCTGCCTTGGCCATGAGCAGGAGGACAATGTCCATGGGCAGGAGGACAGTGTCCACAGGCAGTGTGGAGAGCCAGGAAAGGAATTTTTACAAGGTTTGTAGTGACAGGACAAGGGACAATGGCTTTGAGCTGGAAGAGGGGAGATTGAGACTGGAGGTTAGGAAAAATCCTTTATAGTGAGGGTGATGACACACTGGAACAGGTTGCCCAGGGAGGTCATGGATGCCCCCTCCCTGAAGATGTTCAAAGCCAAGCTGGATGAGACCTTGAGCAACCTAGTCTAGTGAAAAGTGTTCCTGCCCATGTCAGGGGGTTTGGAACTGGATGATCTTTAAGGTTTCTTCCAATCCAAACCATTCTAGGACTCTATGAATCAGGCAGCGGCCAGATCAATGCAGGTTGGGGAGAGGGAGGTGGGGGAGGTATGGTCATCCATGCTGCAAGCTGCATTGCACCTGAGGGAGCTGGAAAGCTTCCCCAGCCCTGGAGGAATGGGGGGAGGCGGGGGGGGGAGGATGGCTGTGGGGAAGCAGCACAACCCATAATATATAAATCCTGGTAGCTAAAATGAAATTTCTTATCCAGAGACAGTCACAGATGGCTGGAGTGTTTTAATACGGGGACATGCCAAGCGCCTTTATTGCCACGAGAAACAAAAGCTGAGACAAATAGATTGTGTTTGCAGCATTATTAAAATGAACTGGGTGGAATTTCTGCCCTAATAAGGGAACCCCTGATGGGCAGCGATTTTCTCTTTGCCAGGGATCAAAAGAGGCTGCAGTCAGAGCAGTTGCTCCCCACCGAACCACAGAGAGCCAGCACCTTCAGGTTATCCCCAGGGAACAGTGGCTGATTGAGAAGCACCCGGACCGTAACCAAAGCAGCAAAGCACCAAACTACCCCTCACACATGAAGCTGAACCCACGACAAGGACCTAAAGGAGATCCAGGGCAGCACGTAGCATCCTAAACAGCCCCAGGGTTATCACCTAAGGAATTAAAACGGCCAAGGGGGAGAGGCTGGACGGGCTCCGGAGCACGTCCCCCAGCTCAGGTCCCCGTTAACGCGATGATGTCCCCTGTAAGCATCACCAGTGGTGTGTCATGCGCCAGGGCAGTGGGAAGGGGGTGGATCTGAAGTCCCATCACTCCCCAATTCCGCCCCAAACAGAGCATTTGAACCAAAACGTTGCTGCCGGCAGCTGATGCAAAGCTGGCACGGGCAAACCTGGTGCTGGCACCGCCATGAGTTGGGGCGGGGGGAGGGGAAGGGGGACGGGACACAGTGTAAAAAGCGGTGGCAGCTGGCACGCAGTGGGGTGCAAGTGCTAAACCCTGTGCAAGGTGAGGATCCCCCTGTCCTGCTCAGCTCCCAAGGTGACTTGAGCTGGATTCCCCAAGGTGAGGATCCCCTTTGTCCTGCTCAGCTCTGGATGACCCCCAGAGCCCAGAGGAAAACCGGTAGCCTCTGTGCCAGCACTGCAGAGAGCCTAGGTGCAGAGCCAGCACCATTCTTCTGCCCTGGTTTGGAAACAGCTCCGAAAGCAGAGCAATGCTGAGAGGCTCCTGGGACCCCAACCTCCCCAAAATAACCTGCTCCCCTCCCCACACCGGTGTCAGGCACACACAGCCCAGCACGGCACAGGGAGCAGAGGAGCCAAACCCCCAGCTCCCCTGGGATCAAGCCAGGCTCTGGCGTTTGCAGAGCTGGAGCAACACAGAAACAGATTCCCCTCTCCCTGAGCCCCTGACAAGAGCAGCCACGCCGGGATACGGATGCTAAGAGTTAATTAACTTCCAGCACATCTCTTTTTGGCAGTGCCAGGGTTTGCTGGATCCCAGAATTCAGCTGTTTTCAAGCTGTTCCACTCCCAGCCCCTCTTGGCCCCCCAGGAAAGGTCAGTTCATTACTCACCCGAGACAGCTCATCCTTTCCCCTCGACGCAGGATCTCATCCTTCCTGAGCTGAACTAAGGGTGTCCACTTTTCCTACAGACACAGCAGCCATATGGGCAGGGGATGGGAATGGGGAGGAACCGGCACGGCACGTGTGTTTATCCCTGCTATCCACAACCAAAGGGATGAGGAAAATGTGAGCAAATTAAAATCTGCAGGAGCTTAATTCTGGGCAAATGGGATGAAATCCATTGAAGCTAAAAAGAATGAAAACAAACAAACAACAAAACAAAACAAAACGAAAACCAAAAGCCAAAGCAAACAACAGTCCAAAAAGCCCAGCTGGAGGAGAGAGGAGAAGAGGTTTCTGCGGAGCCAGGTTGATCCGTGTGCTGAGTTGGGGGTCTTGGGTTACTCGGTGCTGCAGCACCTTGCTGGGAGCACATTAAACCCTAGGGGAGCCAGGGAGGGGACAGGCAGGGGAGGGAGGACAGCCAGCAGCAGCAGCGAGGGCCTGAAAATAAATACAGCTGGTGCAGAGGGAAGATCCAATCAGGCTAGCGCCAGGGTCAGAGGCAGACAGGGATGCACTGGTCGCCTGGCTCTGCATGGTGGTGGCTACACGGTCACCCATGGTGGGCTACCACCAGAGACCCCCTGGTAGGGCACCACCACAGATCACCAGGTAGGGCACCACTGTGGAACCCATGGTAAGGCTTGGACAGCTTGTCTGAGGCTGTCAGCCAAGGCAAGTGTTGAGAGCCATTGCTGGCATCACTTTCACCATTAACCCAGCATCCCTTCCCAGTCCCTGGCTGATGGGCACAGCTATTACTCAGGGAGGTGGGGATAGTCCCAGCCCCTCTGAGGACCCTTCTCCTCTGGGCTTTGTAGGGTAGGAGGCATGGGCAAGCTCACAGTATGTGGGTGTGTGGGACTGCACCCATCTTAGGTAGAAAACAGCCCCCCAGGGAAATCTGGGATGGTTGGTAACTGTGTAATCCCAAGCATGTGCCCACAGGGTTGGTCCTGCAGGACAAGCCCCAAGATGCTCATGGGGTCAGCTCAGATGTGCCCTGTTCACAAAATTGACCCAGCACTCATCATTCTCTGGGGCTGGCTCCGCTGTGCCACAGGGATGGTGAGACATCCACACCAGGACTCCATCCAATGCTCCAGGCTTGGGGTAGAGTGGCTGGAAAGTTGCCTGTCAGAAAAGGAGCTGGGAGTGTTTGTTGACAGTAGCTGAAGATGAGCCAGGGAGTGCCCAGGTGGCCAAGAAGGCCACCAGCTTCCTGGCCTGGATCATCAACAGTGTGGACAGCAGGACCAGAGCAGGGATTGTCCCCTTGCACTCAGCACTGGTTGCCTTGAATCCTGGGTTCATTTTTGGGGCTCTCACTCCAAGAAGGACACTGAGGGGCTGAAGCAGGTCCAAAGAAGGGCAACAAAGCTGGTGAAGAGTGAAGAGTCTGGAGAACAGGGCTGGTGAGGAGCAGCTGAGGGAACTGGGGTTGTTCAGCCTGGAGAGGAGGAGGCTGAGGGGAGACCTCATTGTTCTGTACAAGTCCCTGAAAGGAGGTCGGAGTGAGGTGGGAGTTGGCCTCTTCTAACAAAGTACAACCAACAGAACAAGAGGAAATGCCCTGAAATTGTGCCAGGGGAGGTTTAGGATGGCTATTAGGAAAAATTTCTTTGCTGCAGGAGTGGTCAGGCTTTGGAAGAGGCTGCCCAGGGAGGTGATGGAGTCACCAGGCTTGGAGGTGTCCAAGAAACATGGTGTGCATGGCACCTGGGGACATGGTTTAACGGCCATGGTGGTGTTGGGTTGATGGTTGGACTCAGTGATCTTGGAGGCCTTTTCCAACCCAAACAATTCCATGGCTCTAACCCTGGGGCCAGCGCCGGAGCCAGAATTCTCCCCTTACACAAGTACCCCCAGCATCCTGTAACCCCAGAGCACCCTGAAGCCCCTCCCCATCTTGCAGTCAGCTATTCAAAGCTCTTGCTCAGCAGCAAACCCATCTGGTGGGTGACCCCATGGGTAAGCAGCTGGTACCATGCATGGTAGCACCCACCGAGCTGCCTTCCCTCTCCAGCATCCCCACAGCTGCTGGTCTCCAAAGAATCTTTTTTAGTCTTTTCCCTATTTTCTTGACTCCATTTTATTAAAGCTCAGACACTAAAGCCTTTCCTTGAGCTAAATATTCCCTTTCCATTAAAGCCAGATTAGCTGCCTGATTCTTGGCATCTCATGCCCCAGCCCTGGCCCTGACCTTTCACACAGGGCTGGGTATGGGGTGGGCACAGAGATTGCCTCTGTTCTTGAGGGGCTGTAATGGGGCACTGTCCCATGGCATCACAGGGCTGGGCATGGATTGGCCATGGGATCTGACTGTGTTCTTGGAGGGCTGTAACATGGCACTGCCCCACAGCATCACAGGGCTGGGCATGGGAAAAGCTCTGCACTGCACTGGGGGAATGGGGGCACCAGCTCCAGCCATGCTCTTGTCCACTGATGAGGGGGTCACTTGGGATAGGTACACCCTGGTGTGATCCCCACAGAGGAGTTTGGGTCTGGAGGAGAATTTGGATACCTTCAAATCCCCGCCAGGGGTGAAAGAATCCCATGAAATTCCCCAAGGATGAAGATAAAGGAGGTGCCCAAGGTCTGCAGGGCATTTCCATGGATCTCACTGGGGGCAAGATTTTTCCTGAATTGTGATGGGTGGGTTTGGGTGGGTTTGGAGTGGGATTAGTTTGGGGTGATGGCTCAGGGTGTGACAGTGCCATCTGCCCCAGCTTTTTGCAGGTTGGGTCCCTCTGGGACATACATCATGGACAGGACAGCCTGGACATGGGCACCCAGACAAGGTGGGGAGCTGCTGGTCCCCCCCACCCCTGGCTCTGCAGGAGTCTGTGCCCATCTCCACTCAGGTTTGGGGTGCCCTGTGTGCCCCACAGACAGCCATGGTAGAGCAGAGGATTGCTGCCTGGCAAAGGCTATTGACTCACTCTCGACACACTCCCCACCACCAGACCCATGAGTACCCAGCCCAGGGCCATTGTTCTGGTGGCTGCAAGATCTGCAATCCCTCTGATTACAGCAGGAACTGGAAAGCTGGACCCAGAGCAGGGCCAGATGGAGACCTGATTCCCTAATGGCCATGGTCTCAGCCTGGCTGTAATCCCTACCACATGTTCGTGTGCCAGCACCAGCCCATGGTGCCAGCCCACACAGCACAACCAGCTGCACACCCACAGCACGAGAGGTTCCCAGGGGCCCTGAGCCCAAGCAGAGCACTGACAGAGCATCCCAGAATGTGTGAACACAACCCTGGCAGCTCAGGATGCTGTGGGCAGTACTGGGCTGGAGGGAGTCCCTGGACCTGAAAGGACTCATCTCAGCAGCTCTGCCTGCCCATGCCAACTCCTTACTTGCCACCAATTTCTGCCTTGCAGAGCTTGGTTTATTTGCTGGTCAAGTTCTTGGGGAACCACCAGCCCTTCTGCAGCTAATCCCATCTCCCTTTGAAACAAAGGCCACATCCCATGCTGTGGAAGGAGGTGTCACCATGAAGCTGCTGGCCACCACATCCCAGAGGCTGTTATGGTACCAGTGACTACCACACCTTGCAAGGATGGGGACAGCCAGCAATTGATATGGTGCCAGTGAACACCACACCTGGCAGGGATGGGAAGGGACAGTTGGTCATATGGTGCCAGCCAACAGGCAGGTGCAGGTCCCCTTGCCCTACACTGGTCAGGACAGCCACCCAGGATGGTGGGCACATGGATGCCAGGCTGAGAGCCCACCAAGCTCAGCTGCACTTCTCCTTTGAAAAGGGTTTGCACCTTCCCCACAGAAACTTTCTGACCCACTCTTGCACCCTCACCACCACCAAGTAGATGGATGCTTGTGGGTTTGTGGCTGTCACAGCAGCCTGGGGGTTCCTGGCACCCAGTACCTGATGTTGTCAATCAGATGCTGGTGGGACTCCTGGGTGAGCACCATGCAGAGGGCATAGGCCAAGTACTCCACCTTCCGCTCTGCTGCGTACTGCTTCAGGATGGTGAACACCTTCTCCTTGACCTCTGGCTGGTCACCAAGGATGTCATCTACCTACAGCAAGGGAGCCAGGAAAGAAGAGGGAGGGGACATTGAACAGCAAAGCAGTTAACTGTAGGTGCAGAGAACGTATCCATCTCATCTCAGCCAACAAAGAGGGAACCCAATGGCAAGGAAAAAGAAACTTCAACCATCAACCCACCACACAGCACCACTGGACCTTCACACACATCTCTGGTGGTACTGTTTTGTGTGCTACAAAAATATTGCCCTGGACAGCAGCATGACTCCAAAACCCCAGACTCTGCTGGGACACAACCAAGAGAAGCTCCAGCACAGACCTGGAACATCAGTCTGGAGCTTTCCTGGCAGAGAACACCACAATAGGCTTCTGGAGGGATTTATGCCTCTCATCATGCCCTGATCCTGCCAGGCAGCATCCACTTGCCTTTAGCTCTGGGAGGCTGCAGGGAATTGGGCAGAGGGAGTGTAGACATGAGTACTAGCCCTGAAAACAGCAGCAGCCTCCAGCCATCCCCTCCTAGCTAAATAACATCCAGCCAATTACCCTGCATAAGACCCTCCTCAGCCTGTTCCTAGGCCAGAGGGCTGTCTCTCACCCTGGGGCTGTGCTGGGTGGTGGGTACTGGGTGCTGGTACTGTGCCCCTAGCCCAGCTGGGTGCAGCAGACTCACCAGGACCATCCTGAGCTGGTTTGTGCTGGCAGCAGGTTTCACTGTTCCCCCCTAGCCCTGCCTGGTGAAGGGGCAGGGACATTTCTTCCAGGTGCTTGTCCCACTTGGCAGGTCCCCAGGGAGGGATGGCATCACCACTGAGATTCCCCCCAGTACCAACCCTGTGAGTGCTGCTGGGTTTGAACAGCCTTTGTGCTGGCACCGGGCCGGGGCGGGGGGGGGGGGGGGGGGGCGGGGCTGGCAGCAGCAGCAGCACTTCAAGGTTAGCAAATCTGGGGCAGCCAAGGCAGCTGTGTCCCCTGGGCAGGTCTGTTTGCTACCCAGTCCTGAGGTCCAGTGCAGAAATTACAAACTCGTGGTGTTCCTGGTGGGATGAATCCCAGGATGTGCTGTTCTATGTTTGCTGAGCTGAGACTGCAGGGCTTGGTGGGTGGGAACAGGGTGCTGCCACCCCTCATATCATTGCAGTCCCCAGGCTGTCCTTGAGCATGCAGTGCACAAGAGGAGATGTTGACCTGGAACCCTGGGACCCTGATCACCTCCATCACTCTCTGGTGATGCCCTCAGGTGGCCGGGATGCTCATCTGGCACAGCTTAGCTGTCATAGCCATGCTCTAGTCCTGCCCCACTGCCACCAGTTCAGCCACTGGTCTGTCTACCAGGTGAGTGTGATTCCAACAGGGGCTCTGCCAAATGGTTGAGGGTAGGAAAAGCCATGTTTGTGAGTGATCTGTGGGCAGTGCTGGCACAAAATGTGAGATACCAGCCTCCTCTGGCTTTCCAGACTTCTGGTAGGTGGGCAGGTGGGCACTGGTACCAGTAGCACCCACCAAAGCTGAGCTTCCAGGTAAATGAGGAGGCAAAGCCCCTCGCTGGGTTTTATTATTTTCTGCAGCATGTGAAAACAAATGAAGCCACTTAAAACATCTGCACCATTAACTCCCTTTGGAGAGACCTTTGCCAGCCAAATTGTGTGCCAGGAGCCAGTGGCATGTGTGCACTGCAAACCTGCTTCTGCCCAGGCTGGCCAGGGCAGGTCTTGGGTGACCTTTCTGGGCAGGAAGGGAAGTGGCAGAGTTGCTGTTGTGGGCATGCACTGCTAGACTGGGAATCGTAGAACTGTAGAATGGTTTGGTTTGGAAAGGACCTTAAAGATCATCTAGTTCCAACCCACTTGACATGGGCAGGGACACCTCCCACTAGACCAGTTTGCTCAAGGCCTCATCCAACCTGGCCTTGAACACTTCCAGGGATGGGGCATCCACATCTTATCTGGAATGGGGTTGGCAGAGGAGATGCTGCTGGAAGCTTGCAGCATCCAAGCAGCTTGCTGGCTTCTAGAGTGCTCTCCTGTGATCATCCAGGAAATGCTGACTTGGTGTAAAACAATTTGGCAAGAGAGAGGCAGGGTGGAACAACCTCTCATACCCCTGCTAATCTCCTGGAGCCAGCAGGTATCCTTTCCTCACATGATGAATCCCAGTCTCAGTGCCTCTTTGCGCATCTTTAATGCAGAGGTTGGCTGAGCAGATTGGGCTGGTACCCACAGATCTCTCTGTGCGTGTCTTGTTCCTTTATTAACTTGGGATCAAGAAAAACACAAGTCTGCTTATTCTCATAACTGTATTTTAAAAGGCTACTTTGAAATGGAAATGAGAAAGATTAAAAAAACCCACCAGGATCAAATTTAGAATTAGCAGGAGGCAATGTGTTCGGCAAACTCCCCATCAGGCAGCCTTCAGGAGCACAATGAAGATATAATCACATCAGTGTGTTCCCTTTGCAGCAAAAGCAGAGCTGAAACATCTTCAGGATGGCATGTCCAAACTTTGGAGGGATACCCAGACACACAACAGGAAGGGGTGAGCCAACAACATGCACTGGCAGCCTCAAAAGCCAACTATGTCCTGGGCTTCATCAAAAGCAGGTTGGCCAGCAGGTCAAGGGAGGTGATTCTAACTTTTTACCCTGCTCTGGAGAGATCCCACCTGGAGCACTGCTTCCAGATCTGGTGGCCCCAACACAAGAACAGAGATCTGTTGGAGAGGATCCAGAGGAGGCCACAAGGATGATCAGAGGGATGGAGCACCTCCCCTATGGGGACAGGCTGAGGAAGTCGGAATTCTGTTCAGCCTGAAGAAGAGAAGGTTCCAGGGATAACTTAAAGCAGCCTTCCACAACATGAAGAGGGCTACAGGAGAGCTGTGAGGGGGGACACACAACTTTTGATAAGGGCCTGTGGAGATTGGAAGAGGAGGAATGGTTTGAAACTAGAGCAGAGGAGATTGAGGTTGGACATTAGGAAGTTCTTTACTGTAATGGTGGTGAGACACTGAAACAGGCTGCCCAGAGAAGTTACAGACATCACAAGTGTTTAAGATCTGGTTGGATGAGGCCTTGAGCAACCTGCTCTAGTGGAAAGCATCCCTGCCCGTGACAAGGGAGTTTGGACAAGATGATCGTTAAGGTACCTTCCAACAGAAACCATTCTATGATTCTATGATCTGCCCCTGTGAGTTTCCTCATGCTCTTGTGGTGAAAAGTGCTCATGTCCCAGAGTATATCCAGGCTCTTTGAAGCATCCATCCATCCATCCATCCATCCATCCATCCATCCATCCATCCATCCACCCATCCATCCACCCATCCACCCACCCATCCACCCACCCATCCATTCATTCTCCCAGTGACTTTTGAAATGCAGGTGATTATCAGACCATTCTCTGGGGCAGTGAACTTCTGAATCAGCTCCTGGGACCAAGCCAGGAGCATCCCCCCATCCAAGCAGGCTGCAGAGGCTGAATGTGGGAAACTCCAAACCACTTAGTGAAGGTGTTCCCAAAGCTCCATCACTCACCCCAGGCCCCAGCCTCACCTTTTGGCTGAATTCCTGTGCCTTCTGCCTCCTCTCCTGCCGTACGGCATCAGCGCTGGCCACAGGGTCCCACGTGTTGGCCCCCTGCTGTGGCCGCAGCAGCCCCAACTGCAGGGACTGCTCATGGCAGGACCCCACCAGGGCAACCACCACCTCTGGCACCATCACTGGCATCCCATTGACTTCCAATATGAAGTCCCCCGGCTCCATCCCACAGGCGGCAGCAGGTGACTGAGGGCTGACGCTGGCCACTCGCGGCGGGCTGCCGCTCGCCAGCTCGAAGCCAAAGCCTCCCCGCGGAGCAGGGGCAGGTTGGCGAGCTGCAGGCGGGACACCACCCCAATGCTGGGGGGCACATTGCTGCAGCTCCTGGCCAGCCCCAGCAGTGCCTCACAGCCCAGGGAGGACACAGGTTGACCCTCGATCTCCAGCACCTCATCACCTGGCCGTAGGCCTGCAGCTGCTGCACTGCTGCCCTCCTGCACCCAGATGATGTAGCATGGACCAGTCCCACTGATCTTGAAACCAAAGGCATCAGGCCAGCCTTGGTTGGTCGCTGGCATGGCTGCAACTGGAAATGAAGGAGAAAAAAGGAGATGAGATGTGGTTTCCATCCTTAATGTCAGCTCCAGGAGAATCAGACAATCATAGAATCATTTAAGCTGGAGAAGACCTTTAAGATAAAGTTTGCCCAGCACTGCCAGGTCACCACTAAACCATGGCCCTCAGCACCACATCTACACAGCTTTGAAACCCCTCCAGGGATGCAGACTCCACCACTGCCCCAGGAAAGTCTCGGCCGGGCCTTGACAACCCTTGTGGGGAAGAAATTGTTCCTCAGGTCCAACCTAAACCTCCCCTGGGGCAACTTGAGGCTGTTTCCTCTTATCCTGTCTCTTGTTCCTTGGGTGAAGAGACCAACCCCCACTTCACTCCAGCCTCCTTTCGGGAAGTTGTAGAGAGCCAGGAGGTCTCCCCTCAGCCTCCTTTTCTGCAGGCTGAACAACCTCAGTTTCCTCAGCCCTTCCTCACAAGAGTTGTGCTCTAGACCCTGCAACAGCTGCATAGATGCCATGTGGATCCCATCAGGGGTGGGGGTTCTAGTCTGTGTTGTGCCCCTTTCCCTTTATATTTCCCCAAATAAAGTAGGGTTTCTTCTTCTCTTGGCTGGCAGTAGCAGCAGCATGACCAGGAAAGAAGCTGTGTTAGCTGGAAAGGTCTGGGCTACACTGACACCCAGAACATGGCCTTGCTGGCACCTTCCTAACCCTGGAACGAGCATTTAGGCACCTGCTCATGTTTATTTGTCTAGCAAAATTATGTAATTTCCCTGGCATGTTACATTAATGAACACATCTTCTAATGACTTAGGACAGCCTTATTTTAATCAGCCATTCCCAAAACTCAATATTTTAGCAGTTTGCAGATGCAAAATTCCTGCAGATTCATTAAAACTTCCCAGATCCTCTCAGCTTTCCCAGGAGCATTTCTGTCCTGCCTTTATAGTATTAACCTCCTCACAGCATCCTGAAATACAAAGCCTGATTTTCAAAGGACTTGTTTGTGATTCCTTTGAAGAACTACGTTCAGCTCTGTGGATGCTCAAGGAGAACCAGGACACGTCAGCCCTGACCATCTGCAGGAGTTGTCTTTGCCCAAGGTAAATCAGAGCAGCTGATCTCCACAACTCACTGGGATGTCCTTTCAGCTCTGCTGATGTGCAAATGCCTGCTTCATCCTCTGACACTTGCTAACATCATTCACGTGTAGATTTTCTCTTCCTTTGATCTGAGCTATCCGTGAAGATGTTTTTCTCTCCCAAGTTTTTTCCACCTCTGTTACTGAACACACATTAAGCACTTAAAAAATGAAACACAGACCCTTTCACCCAGTCAGATAATATTACAGTGACCAGGAGGGCTCAGAATCACTCAAGAAAACATCCTCACAAATGCACCTTGAGTTTTGTGCTCCTCAGATCAAAACAAGTCTCAAGCACAGAGCCCAGCAGCAGCCTAAAGCCAGCTCTTGGTGCATATCCCTCCCCAACCAAAAGACTTTCTTCTGCCTCTTTGGGAAATCCTGCTCAAAATCCATTAGGACTGAAAACACTGTGTAATACCCTTGTAGAGGCTATGGAGATGAAAGGAGCTCTTCTCCTGTCCACTTTCAGCAGAGATAATGCAGAGCAGTTTGTTGTGGGAGTTGAATCATGAGGATGGGCCAGAAAAGCAGCATTAGAGCAGAAATCTGTGTTAATAACCCAAGTCTGCTCTGCTGCAGCAAACAGCTCAGGGCTGTGCTTACAGAGGGCACCAGAAGTGTCACCTTCAGTTAGAAATATTAAAAAGGACCAAACAATGTCCTGTCACTGTCAGTGTAATCATCTTCATAGAGTCGTAGAACTCTTGAGATTGGAAGAAACCTTTGAGATCAAGTTCAGCCACTTGCCTAGAACTCTCAATTCCATCACTACTACTAAGCCACTGCCACTAAACCATGTCCCTCAGCACCACATCCACGCATCTTTGAAACCTCTCTATGGATGGTGACTCCACCACCCCCTGGGTAGCCTGTTCTAGGGCTTGACAACTCTTTCTGTGAAGACATTTTTGCTAATACCCAACCTCAACCTCCCTAGACACAACTTGAGGCCTCCTTTGTACAGCAGCACTGATTAAAATGCTACATAAAACCCAGATTATTGATATTATTTAAAGCAGAAACAAAACTGATGCCATGTTAACAAGTACTGATGTCCAGGACCAGAGGGTAAAGTGTTGAGGTGAAGCACACGGCAACAGCAGATGAAATCCATCTGTGACCAAGTACTGGGGCACCCCCAGAGCTGCAGAGCACCAGTTTGAAGGCTCCAGCAAAAGCCCAGTAAGCACTGGGACAGCCCCACCACTCTGTGCTGAGCTCCACAGCAAAGCCCAGCAGAGCAGCAGCCATCACCTTGCAGTGGGGAGCTACATCACATCTTCCACATCCATACCTACAGCTCAAGCACTTACAGAAGTCTGCAGCCATCCAAGTGAGGTGGGCAGGCTCTCACCAGCAACAGGTTTGTCCCACTAAGGGTTTGAAGCTTCCTTGGTTCTCCTCCATCACCCCTGGCAGTGCATCCCACCTACCCACTGGGCTCCTGGAGGCATCTCCCCAGCTCCTACTTCCTTGCCGCAGCTCCCAGGGTGACGCTGGTCTGGAATGGGTGAAATGGTTCCTGTGCTGGGGCAGAGGATGGTTGCCTCTTCCTGGGCTTCCTACTGGAGCCCTGAGCCCTTCCAGCCGCTTGGAGCCAGCACCAGCCATGCAAAAAGGTCCTTCTTGTCTTCTCCTTTCCTAATGAACTTCATTTCCAATGCAAGGAGAAGCATGGACAGACCAACTGCCTTGCTGGCCCTGGCTGAATCTGGTGCTGACCTGAGCCCGCAGATCTGGGGAGAATTAGGAGCTGAAAGAAGGTAAATCCCACACCCTCAGGGCAAATCTAAAGCGACAGCACTTGGCAGAGCAGCGGAGACTCAGCACAGCATCGCTGCTCCTGAGGGACAGCTGGACATGCTGGGAGCCCCCAACCCCACCACCAGAGATGCGAGTGGGACACCAGAGATTTGGGGAGTACGAGTCTGCCAAACAACATGCAGTTTTCTGCAGGGATTTGGGGATCTGGACCAATTTCTCTAGGGCTTGCAAGGGAGCTCTTCCTAGCTAGGATGCTCTGTACTGGGGAGCAGCTGAGGGTGGTTCAGAGCACAGCCCCCCATGCTGGTACAGACTGTTTGTTAAGCTGCTATTTCTGATTTTCTTCTCTGCTTCCTCAGCACTTAAGGATCCCAGGGCTTAGCTCACTAAGAGGTTTTAGGGTATTACACGTCCTGCTATGGCATCAGCAGGAGGGGCTGTCTGCATCCCACCACGGACCACCCAGCAACCCGGTCTTCCCTTGGCACCGGCGCGGGATGAGCTGTCTACAGCATTGGGCTGGACAGGAAACAACCCCCAGGAAAGATGGGACTGGGGGAAGCTTGATGAAGGAGAGCTGCAGGAAGCTGCTCTGCCCAATCCTGTGGAAGGTCTTCCTCTTTTTCATGCCCTTTGTGTTCATACATGTCAGTGCTGCAAGGGACTTGGAGACCCCTCTTCCTCCTCTTTGTCCTGTTATCTCCAGCTCTGGTGTTGGTGATGCTCTGCTAGTGTTGTGACATGGCTGTGCACAAACACAAATCTCCTCCTCAGCTGGGAGCCACAAGGGTATGTTGGGGGAGCTAGCAGTGCCCTCCCATGTTGACACAGACTTCACACACCTTCCCACACCTACCCACACAACCTCGGGGCATCTCCTGTGTTTTTCACTGCCCAAACCAGTAGACAAAATTGCAATTTCTTTTCTTTTTTCCCCAGCAAATGAAGCAATTGCATCTTTCCCTCCATTTTAAGTGACTTGAGCACTTTAAAACACTGACAGCAAACTGCAGTCCTTGCCAGAAATCACTTATGGGATTCCAAGCTAACAAAAAGATTGTTTCCTTGAAAACCTTTTGCTCAGCTTAGATAAGACAAGACTGGTTTCCACAGTACTTGGGCCAAATGAGCTTTATCTTTCTTAGTCTCAGCCTGCTATCAAGCATTTGCTGGCTGTTTTCTCCTTGAGCACAGCCCAGAAGACCACTAAAAAGTGGATGGAGATCCTCTGGTGCCAGCATTTGGTGGCACTCGCTGCAGCTCCTCCTGGTAGTTCAACAGTAGTGGCACACAAACCCTGCATGTCAGTCTGCAGATAAATAACCCACTTTCTGCCCACACTGCTGCCAGTCCTCCCCATCCCAGGCCTCCTTTTATGCACCAAACCTGCCAGGGTACATACAACATCCCAAACAACCCCACAGCAGCACCTGGAGCAGCACAGAAATTTTGTTCATCAGTAGGAAGGGGGTAAAAAATGGCTTTTTCACAACATCCTCAAGGACAGTTGTGTCTCAGCACTACTTTACCTCCATTTCTCTCTCTCAGATTCTGGTTTGATGTGTCGGGGGACAAGAATTTACCAGGGAAGGAAAGATCCCTCTCTTGAAACTCAATCTCCTCTCAGCCAAGCTAATAATTTCCTCTGGGTGCCAAAGCACCCCTCGGGGGCCTTACCTGTCGTGCCTGAGCTCCAGCCAGCGGCAGACTGGGACCCAGAGCTGGCAAAACCATCACAGGAGCTTGGAGGCTTTTGGATCAGTTACCTGGTGGCAGCAATCAGCTGAAGTTTCTATGGTAAACTCTACCCAGGCACCCGTAACCCAATCAGCTGCTCATTAACAGCGCTCAGGAGAGCACGAATCGGTTTCAGCTGACAACCACCACACAGGGAACCAGCAGATTACTTTGATCTCCTGCAGCTTTAATCCACCCCAACCTCTTTCTAGGTGAGATCCCAACAGCAAACTCTCCCCTGGTAACCTTTAGAAGCATCCTATAGTGCATGAGGAGGGATAGAGTGAGAGCAAGCTCCAAATTAAAAGGGAATATAACATTGAGAGCTCCTGTACCAGATTTACGGGGGGGGGGGGGGAGAGGGTGTTAGGATTTTGCTTTAGGTTTCACCAAAAGCAATGAATCTGAAGAAATTTCTGGCCAGGATGCACCATGCCACTTAGTGATATCACACAGTCCCTCTGGAAGGAGAAGAACACAGCCCACGAACTGCACACAGCCCACGGTAAGGAGCTGACCGGCCCCCGAAAAACAGCATAAACCTCCGGGAATTATGGAAATTATTCAACTTTTATTTTTACTGCTTTGAGCTTCATTTCCTGCTGCAGAGCAAGGCAGAAGGCCCCAAGCAACACCTCTCCTTGGCAGTTCCTCCAGCAGGCCACGGCTGGCTTCCTCCTCCATTTGGAAGCACTTCCCGGCGGCGCCCCCATCCCGACACCGCCAGCTACCCTCAGCCTGGGGCAGGCCCCGCTCCTCGGTGCCGTGCCGGCATCCGGTTGCCATTTTAGCCTTTCTGAACGCCTGGGGCCTCGCCAGGCTACGGTGCAGCTCCCCGGAGGCGGCACCAGCCCCGCAGCTCCCCTGGGCCAGGCCCGGGCCGGGGGAACCTCCCGCCCGCTTCCGGCTGGCGCCAGGCGCCGCTGCCGCCGCCGAGCGTCGAGTGGCCGGGGCAGAGCTCGGCCATCGATTAGCCGGCCTGGGGCGGCGGTGAGCCGGCAGCTACGCTGAGGGAGTTCCCTGTCCCACCTTGGTGTGTGTCTGTCCCCTCCCCCGGTGTTCCTCTCATGGTGTTTCCCGGAGCCAGGAAGCTCCCGCCCCGTGTCCCTCAGCCCTGGGCACCGTCGCCCTGCAGGCCCAGGTTGTGTCCCACCGGGTACCCCTGGCCTGCCCGGTAGCTCAGGGGCCTCAGGCCCTTTTCCCGCTGCCCTCAGAGGCCTTCCTGGCCCCTCCCTCTGTGGCCGGGGAGCTCCCCACTGCTGGCAGCGCCCAGGCACGCAGCTGTAGGGCCGGGCACCCAACTCCTCCGTCCCCTGTCAATGAGCTGCTCTGGCACACAAATACTTTAAACACCGAAATAGATCCCCATGCTGTCGTGGCGGAGGTTGGGGGCACTTCCACCTGCCTCATCCCTGTGGTTTAGTGAGTAAGTAGTGTGAAGAATGGCCAGGTCTAGGCACTATTGCAGAGAGATGGCACTGAGGGGCACTAATAAGCTGCATCTGTTCCATTGCAGGCCTCAGGATGGACTTTCTGACACTCTTCTTGATTTACCTGGGTTTTGTTCTCACCACTGTTGCTCTACTTTGCATCTGCTCAGGAAGGAAGGAGAGTTTCCTTACAAGAGGTGTCAGTGGTGCAAGCCAGGTAAGGAGCTGAGCAGCCAGAGTGATGACCACACCTTGTTCTGGTGGTCTGACCTAGTTTCTTTTGCTAAAAATATTGCAGTTGTTATTATTTTTTTTCCATAAAAAGTGGTAGGATGTGGATAGAGTGATCATATAAAGGTTGGGAAAGACCTCTTAAGATCATCAGGTCCAACCTTCTACCTGGCACCTCCATGACCATCATGTCCCGAAGCGCCACATCTGCTTGTTTTTTGAACACCTCCAGGAATAGTGACTCCAACACCTTCCTGGACATCCTGGTCCAATGCCTGACTAGACTTGCAGGAAAGAATTTTTTGCTAATGTCCAACCTAAACTTCCCCTGGTGCAGTTGAGGCCATTTCCTCTTGTCCTGTTGTTAGTTGCTTGGGAGAAGAGGCCAACACCAGCCTCACTCCAGCCTCCTTTCAGGGAGTTGTAGAGAGCAATAAGGTCTCCTGTCAGTTTCCCATTCTTCAGGCTAAACAATCTCAGCTGTCTGGTACATTTCTTATTTCATCCTAATTTCACAACTGCTCATTGGGTTTAGAAAGTGAAATCAGTTCCATTTTGGCTGGTGAATTAGGCAGTAAAAAGCCCTTTGTGTCTCACAGCTCCTGTTCTTGGCTGTCCTAGGCTGGCTGTGGTCATTGCAGGGCAGTAGTAAGGGTGGAACCTCTCATGATGAGAAGCTCTAATGAGGGGAGATTTAGACTGGAGATGAGGAAGATATTCTTTACAGTGAGGGTGATGAGACACTGGTACAGGTTACCCAGGGAGGTAGTTGAGACTCCATCCCTGGAGCTATTCAAGGTGAGGCTGGACAAGGCTCTGAGCAAATTGATCTAGTGGAGGATGTCCCTGCTGACTGCAGGGGTGTTGGACTAGACTTTTGGAGGTCCCTTCCTGCCCAAACCATTCCATGATTCTGTAATTCATGTAAATTGGAATTCTCACTTGGCTGCAGGTTGCTTTTCTGCCTGGTTCTGTGTTTCCTGATGCCTCTTTTTTAACAAGATTTGCCACTTGAGCTGCCGATTCGAGGAGCATCAGTTAAAAGGAAAATATTTAACGTATTCTCAACTTTCCATATGCTTTTTGCCTTCTGGTCTTTCACATCAGAGGCAAGGAGCTCTCACTGCATATTTTCTTTCCATGTCAGCTAGAAATAGGTTCAGCTGCTCCAGTTCCTGGGCTGCTGATGGAGCAGCGTGTTGCTATAGAGATCTCTCTTCTCAACAGCAGTGACAGACAATTCCACAGTCACAGACCAGCACAGACAGCTTTCTTCTTCATTGTGTCTAGCTGGGTTTGAAACTGCAGTTAGATAGATGTGGAGTTCGTAGATTCATAGAATGTTTTGGGTTGGAAGGGACATTAAAGATCATCTAGTTCCAGTTCCCACTGGACAAAGTTGCTCAAGGCTGCATCCACCCTCGCATTAAACACCTCCAGGGAGGGAGCATCTGCATCCTCTCTGGGCAACATGTTCCAGTGTCTAACCATCTTCAATGGAAAGGATTTCTTTCATTGGAAATTTTGATATTTGAATTATCAGACTGGCTGAGAGCTGCAGTTGAAGCAGATGAATTTTGTTGGTTCTGGTGGGGTTTGTTTGATTTTTGGTTGGGTTGTGAGATTCCACCCCCTCCCCCCTTTTCCTGTTGTACAGCAGGCTTTTATCCCTTCACTTATCTCCTCTCGCATCTGTCAGCTGTCCTGATGAAGCATATTGTAGCTCGGAAATGGCTCAGTTCTATCCTCTGCTTAACCAGTTACCCAGTCTGTAACCCACTATAAGCTCCTTAGAACTTTCACACATTAACCCAGATAGGTTTGTTTGTGCCTCTTGGGCTCCTGAGAATTTAGAACTTCACTCCCATTTGAAAACCCCAGCAACAGGCCTGCCTGAGCTCAGATGGCCTTGGAAACCAGCTTCCTCCCCACTGAGCTGGCAGCAGATGTATCACTGAGGGATGAGGCGACTCCTGTTTTGATCTTAATGCTCCACAAGGCAGAACTGATGAGCAGTTCAGCTAACACAGTGTTTTCATTTCCTTCAGATACTGTCACTCATAATCCCCACACAGCTCCAGAGAGTGACACAAAGAATGTGTCACAGGCTCTTCCACACAAGGTATTGCTTCTTTTGTTTAATGCTCTTGACATTTTTTTACAAGTGTTTCTGGCCACTCTGTGACCTCCTGCCACCAGCAAAGCTTTCAGTATTACCTTTAGATGTAGTGGTTCCAGTTCTGGGCTTCCCAGTTCAAAGAGGAACAGGCCTTGGTGGTGAGGGTACAGCAAAATGCTGCAAAGATGCTGAGTGGACTGGAACCTCTCTCTTGTGAGGAAAGACTGAGAGGTTTGGGGCCATTGAATCTGGAAAAGAGAAGGCTGAGGGGGTGGATCTCATCAATGCTGATCAATATTTCAAGGGTGGGAGTCAGGAGGATGGGACCAAGCTTTTTCAGTGGTGCCCAGTGACAGGACAAGGGGAAATGGGTACAAACTTGAACATAAGAAATTGCATTTAAACATGAGGAGGAACTTCTTTAATAGTGGTGCAGCACTGGAAGAGGCTTCCCAGAGAGGTGGTGGAGTCTCCATCTCATGGACATTCTAAATCCACCTGGACATCTTCCAGTGTGACCTTCTCTAGGTGGCCCTACCTTGGCAGGGGGCTTGGATTGCATGATCTCCAGAGGTCCATTCCACCCTCTACCATTCTGTAATTCTGTGATTTAATTAGGGGTGCTTGTAGAAGCTGACAGATTCCCTTTAAGGTTGGCCGCACTGGTGTCTGCTGTTCCTTCCTCACTGTTGGGATTATGGTGCCTGAAATACTGGAACATATTGACACAAAGATAATGTGGCTCAGTAGCTCCCAGTAGAACAGATGTTGGTTGCACTGATGGGAGACTACATCTATCAGAGACTCTCTGGCAGCTGCAGACTGAGTTTAGACAGAGCTGAAGATTCCCATCCTCTCCCTCAAATCCCCTTAGTCTGAGTCCAGCAGCTCGGACATCCAGGTGGCTGAAGGGCAAGCTGCAGAGCTGCCAACCTGCAGCCTGCTGGGTTAAGGTGAATTTTGTAGTGTTGTGTGAACCTTGGGGCTTTAGAAGTGATTGAAAGACCTTTCCTCTAGGGACAGCAGCTCCCTAGAGCTGACAGACACTGAGGGACCGAACACCTACAGCTCGTGTGCTGCAGTTGTGTTGTTGGCTACTGTGCAGATCCTCTCCTGTTGACACAGTCCAGGAGAGAGTGGTGACACTGTCAGACGTGCAGCCAGCAGCAGAGGAGTTATCTGCTGAGCCTGGTGTAGTTGTCTTTGATAGTTTGTGCTGTGTGCTGGAGTCACTTCGATCCTCCACACACACCCTTTGACTGTGTCACCTCATTCACATAATGGTTTGGGTTGGAAGAGACCTTTAGGATCATCAAGTCCATCCCTTAACCCAGCACTGCCAGATTACTGCTCAACCATGGCCCTCAGCACCACATCTCCACAGCTTTGAAACCCTTCCAGGGTCATGGCTTGTGCCACTGCTCTGGACATCTTAGGCCCACAGCAAAATTCTTCTAGCAGAATGATTTCTGGCCTATTGCTGTGGCAGATTTTGTCAGCACCAAAATAATGATTATGAGACTTTGCTGATGGGAGGGGGGGGAAACAAACCAGACAATGGCAGTGGATGTACCTGGTGGATTTAGAGGAGTGTGTGTGGGGAGGAGGGCAGGAGAAGCCACAGGATGGAGGGAACACTATTAATATGCATTCCATGCTGGCCTGAAAACCTAAAAGATGTGTCTTTTGTGATAACCTCTGAGTGTACTTGACCTGTTAAGCAAGATGCTGTTAACTAGACCGTCCCCTTTCTGTTGCAGAAGCTGCCTCTTTGTGGCCCTGCACCTAGCCCTGCAGGCTGCTGTGTATGGGGAGTACACCTGGGAAGTGGCTGTTTACTGCTGGGAGCTGCAGTTCCCTCTCCTTATTCTGCTGGTGCCCTACCTGCTGCTTGTGGGCAATATGGCCTGTTTCATCCTCTGCTCCTGGGCTGATCCTGGTAAGCTGCTGATTGTGAGGGGAGGGGAAAAAAAGGAACTTAAAAAATGTTACAAACACCAGAAATTTGACTGGCTTTATTATTTCTTTAACAGGTGTAATAACAACATCAAATCACTCCTCACTGGTGAAGATCTATGGCTATGATGGGGTGTTGTTTCAGAAAGGCATAGTGTGTCCTACGTGCCACATGGAGAAGCCAGCCAGATCAAAACATTGCAGTAAGAACCTTCACTGCCTTGATAACTTCCTTGGGTCACAGCAACCCCATGAATTCCCCAGGCTTGGGTCAGTGTGGCTGAAAACTGCCCAGTAAAGAAAGACCTGGAGGTGTTGGCCAACATCAGCTGAAGGTGAGCCAGGGTGTGCCAAGGTGGCCAACAGCAGCCTGGCCTGGATGAGCAATGGTGTGGCCAACAGGACCAGAGCAAGGATTGTCTCCTTGTACTGGGCACTGGTGAGGCTGCATCTCAAATCCCAGGTTCATTTTAGGGGCTCTCACTCACTGGGCTGGAGCAGGCCCAGAGAAGGGCAATGAAGCTGGTGAAGGGTCTGGAGAACAGGGCTGGTGAGAAGCAGCTGAGGCAACTGAGCTTGTTCAGCCTGCAGAAAAGGAGGCTGAGGGGAGACCTTCCTGGCATTCTACAACTCCCTGAAAGGAGGTTGGAATGAGGTGGGGGTTGGCCCCTTCTCAAAAGGGGCAAGTGACAGGGCAAGAGGAAACAGCTTCAAGTTGCCCTGGGGAGGTTTAGGTTGGACATTTGTTTGTTCTAAACCCTGGACCAAGCTGCCCACAGAGGTGGTTGAACCCCATCCCTGGAGGTGTTTCAGAGTTGCAGAGATGAGGTGCTGAGGGCCATGGTTTAGCACCAGACTTCATAGAGTTAGGGAACAGTTGGACTGGATGATCTGAAAGGCCTTTTCCAACCCAAAGGATTCTGTGATTCTTATGATTCTCTTGCAAAATTTGCTGTTACCATCTAAAATAAAGCTGGGAGCTGCAGTCTCTGCCTTTCATGTGCTTTGCTAGGCTGTGCTGCCAGAGAAACCAAAGCCTTTGAGCTGCAGTCTTGGGGAATAAAAGAAGAAATGAGAAGCACATCTTTTGGTTTCATATTGGGGGGGGGGGGCTAGGCTATGCAATCAAAATCAAGTATTTGATTAAATCATAAATCATTGCACTAAATGATGACCAGAATTCTCAGAGTTTTTCAGATGAAAAGCTACCCTAAACTGTCTAAAAATCAAATTGATTTTTTAAAAGAGAAATTAACTGAGCTGTCCTGTTGCTGACTGCTCCTCAGGTGTCTGCAATGTCTGTGTGCATCGATTTGATCACCACTGTGTGTGGGTCAACAACTGCATTGGTGCCTCCAATGCCAAGTATTTCTTCCTCTACCTCCTCACACTCACTGCCATGGCTGCAGCCATCACCACCATCTCAACAGCATTGCTTATCCAAGTGGTGCTGCTCTCAAACATACTGCATGGGAGATACATTGATGAACAAGGCCAAGAGCATGCTGTAGGGTTCCTCTTCCTCATTCAGGTGAGTTTATGGTGTCTGGGGTATTTAGCTTAGAAAAAGGTTGATCTCAGTCTTGGCTTTCAAGAATCTTGTAGGTCCATCTGTTCTCCCAGGCAGGATGTAGACAGACCCCTGCTCTGGAAGGGGTGTTGGACTCAAAGATCTTCAGAGGTCCCTTCCAACCCCTAACATCCTATGATCCTATGACTGCAGGGTTTTGCTATCTTCCCCCAGCTAATCCAGTTTGGAGAACTGAACTGCAGAGCACTGGAAAAATCTGGGAGCTTCTCATATTTTTCTCCCATATTTTTCTGATCTGTATCCAGGATGCTTTGACTCAGCAGATCTGGTTCACATTCCAGTGACCATCCAGTGTCCCTGCCCATGGCAAGAGGGTTGAAACTAGATGATCTCTAAGGCCCCTTCCAACCCAAACCATAATATGATGTCCTGGAGTAACATTTAGGAAACAGCTGGCAATCCTTGAGATATCCTCATGGAGCTGTTAAAGCAGGATTTCTACTACCCTGAAACTGGGATACTTCCATATTTTCTCTCATATGCAAGCAAAGGCTGACTTAGAGTCTCTCTACCAGCTGAGTCATTTCCATTTTAAAGTTATAGAATCATTAAGGTTGGAAGAGACCTCCAAGTTCAGTGTCCAACCCTTAACCCAGCACTGCCAGGTCACCACTAAACAGTGGCACTCGGCACCATATGTCCACAGCTTTGAAAACTTGATTCCAGGGCCAGGGACTCCACTACTGCCCTGGGCAGCCTGGGCCAGGCCTTGACAACCCTTGTGGGGAAGAAAGTGTTCCTCATGTCCAACTTAAACCTCCCCTGGGACAACTTGAGGCCATTTCCTTTTGTCCTATCATTTGTTACCTGGCAGAAGAGAGCAATCCCTACCTGGCTCCAACCTCCTTTCAGGGAGTTGTAGAGGAGTAAGTCCCCACATCCCTTCCTGTCATGTGGCAGTGAGGACATCAGCAGTAAGTGCTTTCTCTTTTTCTTATCCCAGGCAACAATTCTTGCAGTCTTGGGCTCTTCTGAAGGGATCTTGGTAAAGGAATCTTGGCTCATGTTTGAGCAGCACTCTTACCAGTGTTGGAATTCACCTCAGAACAGAGCTGCTTCAACTGGATCATGTCAGCAAAACCTGAAGCTGTGCCAGATTGTAGCCTCAGCATTTGGCAGTTTGTTCTCAGCTGAGCTGCATTAATGGGCTTTTTAATTAAAAAAACAACAAAACCCAACCAAGCAAAGCTCCAAACTGAAATACACCCTGAGATCAATGGGTGTAGAAACTGCTTGGGAAGAAAAATGTGTCTGGAAGTCTGCCAGACTGAGTCAGGATGAACCATCCCTGAGATAGATGAAGACAGCCCATGTGCAGGTGGATGTTCATGTCAGCAGGGCATTGCACTGCTCACATAGTTCCATGAGATTAATCTTTTTTTTCCCCCTCTAAATAATATGGAGAAACTTCTTCACTTTGAGGGTGGTGGAGCCCTGGGACAGGCAGCCCAGAGAGGTTGTTGGAGTCTCCTTCTCTGGAGAGATTCCAAACCCACCTGGACATTGTGATCCTGGGCAAGCTGCTGTGGGTGCTCCTGCTTTAGCTGGGGGGGGGGTTGGACTGGATGATCTCCAGAGGTCCCTTCCAACTGCCACCATGGTGGGATTTGAGGATTCTGTAATTTAATGCTCCAGCTCTTAGACTAAGTATTTTTATTATTATTATTATGGTTTCAAGGGGAAGTTTAGACTGAATATTAGAAAAAATTTCTTCAGCAAAAGGGTCCTCAGGCACTGGCCCAGGCTGTCCAGGGCATTGGTGGAGTCCCCATCCCTCAAGGGGTTTAAAAGATGTTTGGATGAGGAGCTTAAGGACATGGTCCAGAAGAGGGCCAAGAAATGATGAAGTGACTAGAGCACCTCTGCTTCAAGGACAGGCTGAGGGAGCTGGGGTTCTTCAGCCTGGAGAAGAGAAGGCTCCAAGGAGACCTAATAGCAGCCTTCCAGTACCTGAAGGGGGTTACTAGAAGGCTGCAGAGGGACTGTTTCCAAAGGCCTGCAGTGACAGGATGAGGGGCGACGGTTTGAAGTGAGAGAAGAGCAGATTTAGATTGGATGTTAGGAACAAGTTCTGCACCATGAGGGTGCTGGAACACTGCAACAGGTTGCCTGGGGAGGTAGTTGAGGCCCCATCCCTAGAGCTATCCAAAGTCAGGCTGGACAAGGCTCTGAGCAACCTGATCTAGTGGAGGATGTCTCTGCTGCCTGCAGGGATGTTGGACTAGAAAACCTTTGGAGGTCCCTTCCAACCTAAATCATTGTATGGGTCTATGGTCTAAGAGTCATGTACAAAGAGATGTTAGCTTCTGGTTGGACTCAGCGATCTTAAGGTTTCTTCCAAGCAGGTGCTTCTGTGATTTCTGTTTCTTTCTTTGCAGCACTTTTTCCAGACTTTTCCTAGGATTGTCTTCATGCTGGGATTTGTTCTTCTCCTCACACTTGTGCTGGGAGCTTACTGCTGCTTCCATCTCTACTTGACCTTAACCAACCAAACATCCAATGAATGGTACAAATCCAGAAGAGATGGGGGTTGCTACTACCACCAAACCTTCCAGCCTCCACTGAGAGAAGCTGTTTACAAAAACATTTATTCTAAAGGAGCCTGGATGAATTTAAAGGAAATCTTTAAGCCTCCTCCACTCCTGGAAGGAAAGAAGAAAATGTGAAAATTTCTTTTTTTTGCTATCTGCATTTTTGAACTTTTTTGTAAACTTCTTCACTTTCTGGTCACTATTTTTGGGGGCTTTTTTTTGATACTGCACAATACCTGCCACTGTGAAACAGGAAAACTGAGTTGAGGGGACAAGTGGTGTCCCTCAAGAGTCTGTTTTAGGACCACAGCTGTTCATTATCTTCATCAGTGATAGAGACAGCAAGCTTGAAGCACCAGCAGCAAGTCTACAGCTGACAGCAAGCTGAGTGGTGCAGTTGATAAGGCTGAAGGATGGGATGGCATCCAGAGGGACCTGGGCAGGCTGGAGAGGTGGGCTGAGGAGACTATCATCAGGTTCAGCAAGGCAAAGGGCAAGGTCCTTCACCTAGGTCAGGGCCATCCTAGATACCAATCCAGGCTGGGGAGGTTGAGAGTTGAGAGCAGACCTGCAGGAAAAGACCTGGGGGAGCTGGTGGGGGAGAAGCTGGACATGAACCAGCAATGGGCACTTGCAGCCCAGAAGGCAAATAGCAGACTGGGCTACATCAAAAGCAGTGTAGTCAGCAGATGGAGAGAGGCGATTCTGCCCCTCAGATAAGGTCTCACCAGAGCAGGAGTGCTGTGTCCAGCTGTGGAGCCCTCAACACAGGAAGGATGTGGACCTGATGGAGCAGAGGGCCAAAAAGTGATGAGAGGGCTGGACCACCTCTGCTATGAGGGCAGGTTGAGGAAGCTGGGAGTGTTCAGCCTGGAGCAGGCTCCAGAGAGACCTAATAGCCTGCCAGTACCTGAAAGGGGTGATGTTGTCATCTTCTGAAGCATCTCTCAAGAAAACTCTCTGCCTTAACATCAAAAGATAAAAATAAACCCAAAGCTATTAAGTGTTCTTCTAATATCCCTCTGAAGGCATCACTTGAAAAAGATTCCAGAGCATGGCTGTACTGCCCTGTCTGGGGTAAAAAACAGAGTGTTTGACTCACCCCAAATGAAGGTTTCTTGAGCACAGTGTTCAGTTCTCCACCACTTCTACTGTTCAAAGGCTAAGAGAGCAGAAATTGGAGAAGTATCATAGGAACTTTAAATAACTTTATTTGGAAAGATGCTTTTATTTACAGGCCAAATCTGTACAATCCCCAATTAAAAACCCACCTCTGGTTTCAAATAAAAAAGAACTGCTGTACACTATGGCTTTACCAAACGACTGGCTCCCAGAGCAGCCTGTCTGGCAGTGCAAGGGGCTAGGGGTGCCTTCTATCAGAGACCAGCATGTAAGGCTACTTGTCCAGGGGAGGGAAGAGATGGGAGGCAAAGAAGGGAAGAGACAGGAGGCAAAGAAGAATGAAAAAGGAGGGGAGAAAAGCAAAAAGAGGAGCAGGGCAGGGGGACGGAAGGGAAAAGAGAGTGGTGGAAAGAAAGGGGAACAGTGCAGTACCATGCCTCAGGAGGACTGGAGCTGTGAGGTTAAAGGCCTGGAAGCTATGGAGTGGTGATGAGTGCACACCAGAGCTCCCTGTGTTTGGTTCTCTTGGTTTCAGATGCAGATGATGAAGCTGTCTCTGAGGAGACTTTGCAGATTTGCTTCACTTTCTGAATCCTTGAAGCACCAGAAGGCTGCTGTCCTATGGTCAGAGGTAAATGCTTTGCAAATATCTGCCCTTCTTGGGGCAGCTGTATAAAATACTGTCAGGTAGGGGCTTAGGCACTCCCACCATGTAACCATGCAGAGTATTAACTCCTGCCATATCCATTTTAAGCAGAAAAGCCCTGAAGTTGTACCATCCCCACTCACCCTCAGGAGCCTCCTCTTCCTTCCTTCTCTGGGCAAACTCAGCACTGACCCAACTCCCTGTTGAGTTTGCCTTGACTGTCAGGGACTCGCTGCACAGAGCTGCTGCTCACACAATCACAGTCTGCACCTCCACCTCCCCCTCCTGCGAGGCAATCAGTAACTCTCCTGCATGCTCCATGATTTCAATGTCCTCAGATGCCACCATTGTCACCGTGGCTTCTTCTGTCTCAATGCCACCCTCGGTGGTCAGCACAGCTCCTTCTCCGATGGCCGAGGCCAGCGTCATGGCCACCTGCTCCGTCAGGCTCTCGGGGGTGGCAATGGTGATGGTGTCTGCGGCGTCGGTGCTCACCTCAGAGTTCTCTGCCACGGTGACGTTCTGCACAATGATCTGGTGACCAGAGTTTGCTTGATTTACAATCTGCTGCACAACCTTCATAATGTGGCTGTCAACCTACAGGAAGGGCAAGAGGCCAAGTTATTTCTCAGCATGTTGTCCTCTAAGCACAGACATTTAGCATAGAGCTACAGAATCCTTTGGGTTGGAAAAGGCCTTTCAGATCATCCAGTCCAACCGCTCCCTAACTGGACCAAGTCTGGTGTTAAGCCATGGCCCTCAGCATTAAATCTCTGCAGTTTTGAAACACCTCCCTGGGCAGCTTGCTCCAGGGTTTGAGAACCCTCTCAGTCAAAAAGCTTGTTCTAGTGCCCAACCTAAACCTCCCCTGGGGCAACCTGAGGCTGTTTCCTCTTGCCCTGTCACTTGCCCCTTGGGAGAAGAAACCAACCCCCACCTCACTCCCACCTCCTTTCAGGGAGTTGTAGAGAGCCAGGAGGTCTCCCCTCAGCCTCTTTTTCTGCAGGCTGAACAAGCCCAGTTCTCTCTGCTGCTTCCTACCAGCCATGTTCTCCAGACCCTTCACCAGCTTCATTGCCCTTCTCTGGACCTGCTTCAGCCCCTCAATGTCCTTTTTGGAGTGGAAGCCCCTAAACTGAGCGCAGGATTCAAGGTACGGCTTCACCAGTACCAAATACTACCCTGGTCCTGTTGGCCACAGTATTGCTGATCCACCACAGGCTGCTGTTGGCCTCCTTGGCCACACCCTGGCTCATCTTCAGCTGCTGCTGACCAGCACACCCAGGTCTTTCTCTACTGGGCAGCTCTCCAGTCACATCATCACCACAAACAAGGTGTGATGACCAGCAGGACAGTACAGGCAACACGTAAGTGTCCTCAGCCAGCAGCTGTGCTCCCATGCATGCCACCACACAAGTCACAAGCCACCATCCTGGAGGGGATCTGGGATTAACAGCGCTCCAACCAACCCAGTATGACTAGCAGAATGGTTTTACACAGACAGATGAGCACTAGAGAGGCAGGTAAGGGAATGATCTGAAGCTGGGTTATTTAACATGGCTTTCAATCACTGAAAGTGACTCATTTTGTCTACAAGTCCCCAAAACAAGAGTTTATGTGGAGGCTTTACCTCATGTCTTGTCCCCTCTATTATTTCAGTAGCTTCACTGGTCTCCATGTCTTCAGTAGCAGTCTGGAAAGACAAAATAGGATCCTTTGCTTTATGGGTTATGACCAAAAAAAAACCCACACACCACCAAAAAACAGCTTTTTCTTACCAAGGTACAAGACACTAAGATGTTTTACAAAAGCCTTTCTGTTCCCTCAAATGTCTCACTGAAATTCCCTCCAAATCCCATCATCAAGAGCTACTTTAACACAGAGTCCTCACAAATAAGGAGAAAAACTATGGCAGAACTAAAGGGAGTCACAGACTGGTTTGGGTTGGAAGGGACCTGATCTTATCTAGTTCCAAGCCCCTACCCTGGGCAGGGCCACCTCCTACTAAACCAGGTTGCTCAAGGTCTCATCCAACCTGGCTGAACACCTCCAGGCTTGGAGCTTCCACAACTCCTCCAAGAATAAGGAATTCTCTCTCCCTTGTTCTCTTTCTCTTCTCCTTCGGGAAGGGAGAAGGCTTCATATAGTCTGTCACTCATTTAGTGACCAGCCCAACCTCCACTCATGAAAGATTTATTTGGTGCCCAATGTGGCCCAAACTGGGGCTGATACTGCTTAAGGAGTTGGAATTCTGGCTTGGTCAGCTGATGAGGATCAGGTGGTTTCCTCTGAAAGCCTTCAAGCAGACTATCACATCATGTTACTGCCAAGTACGGCATCACATTGAGTCTTCCGAGAGTGGGCTTGAGAGTTGAGTGCTGCTGCCTCACCTCCTGAATACCTTCTGGTATTGTTCCCTTGCTCTTTTATTTGTGGTTTATCCCTTTTGGGCAAAGGCTGCCACTTGGCTGTGGTGGTTCCCACTGATCTGTGCTGGGCAGAGACTGAGCTGGGCACCCCATGCACCACACAGTGGATTTTGTTACTAATTACACCTTCAGTTTCACCATCGGCAATGCTGCTCCTCCTTTCCATGCCTAGATGATCCACTAAATCCTGAAGATTTGGGATATGGCTGGTATTGGAACAGCAGAGTTTTAGCCCTGGATTTCTTACTGAGTCTCCTGAATGGAGGGTGTCAGGTTAGACACTGGGGCAGGTATAGTTGCTGTGCAACCACCTCAATTCCTCTGGTGTGTACATCATAGCTACTCAGACCCCCTAAGCCGCTCTGACACACACCACAGCTACTCAGACCCCCTGGACTCCAACACTGAGCAGTGCTGATACTCCAACTCCTCTCACCCTGGAAGATTCAGTTTTTAGGAATAAAATGGCAAGGCTGTCCCAGTCCAGACAGAAGAGGGTATCACAAACGTGTTCTGCACTGCAGGTGGGGATACTGATCCTTCCTGGGGCTGTAGCAGAAAGCACCAGCATCCCTTCTGGGAGGGGACAGTGGTTACAAGTGAGCATCTGACATTTAGGAGCCAGCCCAGCCCTATCCCATGACAATCCATACTCCTAGGGTCATGAAGGCAGAAGTAGCATTGGCTAGGTCCTACTATATTTTCTCCTTGATGAGAAACATGCCCAAGTGGAGATTTTGCTGCCAGAACCCTGTACTGAGCTCAGCACAAGGAATGTCTGTCCCCCTTCTTACCTCAATGATGTATTCCTGAGTGTCTGCTACCACAGAGGAGAACTCCACCAACACAGTGTGAGGATCTTCAGAAATGACAGTTGCAGCCAAGTTGTCAGCTGACTGACTTTCCTCAGACACTATCACTTCTTCCACATCTTTCAAAGCAAGGAGGCAGCCACCTAGATTCCAAAAACACCACAAAAAGATTATTTTCCATAACCACCTCCAATATAGGAGTACCTGCAAAAAAAGAACCCCATGCTGTACAAACAGGACCCCTTTAAGAGGATGCTGCTGACAAGCCACCAGCAGTCAGATGAGAGTCATCCCACCGAGACAGGCCAAGTGGTCATCCCAGAATGGTAGGGGGTGGAAGGGGCCTCTAGAGATCGAGTCTAAACTCCAGCCAAAGCAGGATCACACAGGGCAGGTCACACAGGAATGCATCCAGAGGGGCCTTGAAAGTCTCCTAAGACTCCACAACCACTCTGGACAGCTGGCTCCAGGGCTCTGACACCCTCACACCTGATTCAATCTGTGACCTTCCCCAGTGCCCAGTTGTAGAACCTCACTCTGCCAAGCACACCTTGGTGCAGCCAAGCTGTGCCAGCTCACCTTTGGTTTTCAGGTGCCTGTTGAGGGTGCCGTGCTCCGCGGCCACGGCCGCACTTGTAGCACTTGAAGGGCTTCTCGCCCGTGTGCCGCCGGATGTGGCGCACCAGGGAGCCCTTCTCGTGGAAGGCACGGCTGCAGTACTGGCAGACGTAGGGTTTGTGCTCCAGGTGGGTACGGAAGTGGACGTCCTGGGCATTCTGTGCAGAGAGAGAGCCCAGCAAAGGGCAGCTCAAGGCAATGACAAACTAAAGCAAGGTGGCTTTTACAATTAGAGCATCGAGTTTGGGTGGAGAACACCTTTAAGATCGTGGAGTCCAACCCTTAACCCAGCACTGCCAGGTCACCACTAAACCATGACCCTCAGCACCACATCTCCAGGGCTTTGAAACCCCTCCAGGAATGGGGACTCCACCACTGCCCTAGGAAGCCTGGGCCAGGCCTTGACAATCCTCAGGCAGAAGAAATTGTTCCTCTTGTCCAACATAAACCTTCCCTGATACAACTTGAGGCCATTTCCTCTTGTCCTATTGCTTTTTCCTTGGGAGAAGAGACCAACCCCCACCTGGCACAAACCTCCTTTCAGGGAATTGTAGAGAGCCATAAGGTCTCCCCTCAGCATCTCATAAAGACTTGCTTTTAGTTTCCTGGCTTGTATCAGCAATAGTGTAGCCAGCAGGACCAAAGCAGGGATTGTTCCCCTGTACACAACACTGGTGGGACCACACCTTGAATCCTGGTGTCAGTTTTGGGGCTCTCACTCCAAAAAGGACATTGAGGGGCTGAAGCAGGTCCAGAGAACAGCTGGTGAGGAGCAGCTGAAGGAATTGGGGTTGTTCAGCCCAGAAGAAAGGAGGCAGAGGGGAGACCTCATTGCTCTCTCCAACTCCCTGAAAGGAGGTTGGTGCCAGGTGGAGGTTGGTCTGTTCTCCCAATGAACAAGTAACAGAACAAGAGGAAATGGCCTTGAGGTGCACTAGGGCAGGTTTAGGTTGGACATCAGAAGAAACCTCTTGACTGAAAGGGTTCTCAAACACTGGGACAGGCTGCCCAGGGAGGTGGCTGAATCCCCATCCCTGAAGATGTTGAAAAGTGCTGAGGGCCATGGTTTAACACCAGACTTGGTAGAGTTAGAGAATGGTTGGACTGGAAAATCTGAAAGCTCTTTTCCAACTGAAATGATTCTATTAATACATCACTTTTTCCAGACATCAAGGAACAGTTTCTTCCCAAACATGAAGGGTTTTGCAGGACTGTCCCTCTCTTGCCCACTGAAAGAAAAGCTCCTTCTGGAGCTCTGGGTCATCAGAGAGGCAGGTGAGTGCTCCCATTTGTTCTTTCAGGAGCAAAACCTCCTAACTGATCCCAAAGCCTAGCTCTGGGAAGGACAACCTGAGGGACAGGGAGCTGTGAAAGGGGGGCACACCTTTGTCTTGTACCGCTTGCCACACGTGGGGCAGGAGTAGGGCCTCTCGTCGGAATGCACCCGGCGGTGCCCCTTCACGTGGGCAATGGTCTTGTAGAGCTTTCCGCACTCTCCGCAGCGGAAGCGACGCTCGTTCACGTGCACTTCCTGATGCCTCTTCAGCAGATAGCCCTTGGTGAACTCTTTGCCACATTCCTCACACTTAAAAGGTTTGTAATCTAGAGACACAGGGAGAACACATGGATGATACAGGACAACCAGCAGGAGCAAGCATCTAGGGACAAAATTCTATCATCTGTAGAATTCTTACAAAGAAATGATCCCAGAGAAGGGGAAAACCAGATTTTTTCAAGGGCACCTTCAGGCTTTCTCTCATTCTGTGAATCATAGAATCACAGAATGATTTGGGTTGGAAGGGACCTTAAAGATCATCTAGTTCCAACCCCTCTGCCATGGGCAGGGACAGCTCCCACTAGACCTAGACCAGGTTGCTCAAGGTCCCATCCAAACTAGCCTTGAACACCTCCAGAGAGAGGGCATCCACAACCTCTCTGAGCAACCTGTTCCAGTGTCTCACCACCCCCACTGTAAAGAATTTCTTCCTAATCTCCAGCCTCAATCTCCCCTCTTCCATCTTAAAGCCACTGCCCCTCATCCTATCACTACAAGCCTTTGAATAAAGCCCCTCCCCAGCTTCCTTGTAGGCCCCTTCAGGTCATGGAAGGCAGCTTTCATGTCCCCCCCGAGCCTTCTCTGCTCCAGGCTGAGCATCCCCAACTCTCACAGCCTGTCTGGGTAAGGGAAGTGTTCCAGCTTTCCTGATCATCTCTATGGCCTCCTCTGGACCTGCTTTTAAGAGAATTCTGCTCAAATGTTGTTCTTTGGCAGCAGTTCCAGCTTACCACCCTGTTCTGCCTTGCTAAGGCTTTTATTGCCCTCCTCACCAAACTGCTTTCAAGGATGCACTGCTGGCCCTGGCACGTGGAAAGTTTGGTAGTTTTTTTAGTATTTCTTTTATCCTCTACTCTAGAGCTCAACCAAAACAAACTGTTTCATATTAGTCTGTTAAGCATCAACAGATTTTGCACAGCTACTGGCCACGTAAAGGCAAGGTAACTGAAACTTAAGGTGTCTGCAAAACATGGCACATTGCAGACAACAGCATAAGCAGCAGAGCTTTACCTAAATGACCTCTGATGTGTGTTTCAAGGGAAGCAGCTTCACTGAAGGCTTCATTACACTGAGGACAAACATAACTTTTGTACCCATTTGTTCTTTCCACGTTGGTCTGTTGGGAAGAAAACAGAGCAACATAACTATTTCTTGTACTGGTGTGTGCACCAGTTAAGTACTGCCACCCTGCTAAGTCCTCCAGCTTTGCCAAGGAAGAGGTCTGTTATGAACAGAAGAGAGCAGGCATGTGCTAACACCACACTTAGAGCACACATGAAAAGACAGCATGAAAACGTGACACAAAGACCCAGGGATGGGCAGAGATGTGCTGAGGCATAACCTGTCCTCAGCCCAGCACAGGCAGGATGAAAACCTTCCTCCCATGGGGAAATCACAGAATATATCTGGTTGGAGAAGACCTCAAGATGATCCAAGTCCAACCCTCAACTCAGCACTGAAGGGTCACCACTAAACCACGTCCCTATGTGCCAGGTCCACACATAGCTTGAACACCCCCAGGGATGGTGACTCCACCACTGCCCCAGGCAGACCATTCCAATGCAAACATACAGACTCTGCTTGCTCTACTTCGACACACTGCTGCTCCCCACATGGCTCCTCTTCTGCTTCCACCACTTCATTTTCTAGTTCTTCTGCAGCAGCCACAGCAGGCTCAGGGGGCTTCTGCATCTCCTCCACAGCAACTCTCTCGATGACAATGCCTGAATTCCTCATGGCCTGCCTCAGCAGGTTCTCACTGTTTGCTTCTCCCTCACAGGGCAGCTCCTCAGGATGTGTCTGCTGAAGGAAGGAACAACCCAATTCATTAGTACAGCAAATAACATTTTACAGCCACATTGCCACAGGAGTCCCTCTTTCTAAGGGATCTAACAGAATTAGAATCCCACCACTGCCACTAGACCGCATCCCTCAGTACTGCATCTACACATCTTCTAAACACCTCCAGGGATGGTGATTCCACCACCTCCCTGGGCAGCCTATTCCAGTGCCAGTACTGTGACAGACAGCTTAAAGATCACCAAGGGGATGATCTGGGACTGAGGGGAAAGAAAAGGTAAATCTGTACCGTGAAAACATACAGCCCAAGGAGCACACAGACCTTAGCAGAGCCTCAGATCAGGCCAGTGCTGGTTGACAGATGTGCAACACTGCAGAAAGAGGTGGGAGGTGTGCAGCTGTGTGTAAAACCCAAGTAGCAATGGCTTTGCAAGAAGTAACTTTCTTTTTTGGATATCAGGAAAAATTTCTTCCCAGCGAGGGCTCTCAGGCACTGGAACAGGTTGCCCAGGGAGGAGGTGGAGTCATCATCCCTGGAGGTGTTTAAGAGACGCATGGATGTGGTGCTGAGGGACATGGTCTGACATGGTTTAGTGGTGGCAGCTGAGCAGCAGTGGTGGGATTGTGAGCTCTGGGTGAGTGGTTGGACTTGATCTCAAAGGTCTCTGCCAACCTCAATAGTTCTATGAGAAGTCTTTGCTCTTAACCAGGGTATGGCCAATAGAAGCACCTTCTGTAGCATTCAGTGTATGGGGGTGAACCCTACCCCACTCCATGTGCTATACACACACTGCCAAGCCACAGCCAGACCAGAGCAGAGTCCACTTTCTATGTTCTCAGATGGAAAAGAAGCTCATGAACCATTTACTTTATACAGATTTCATCTCAGCACCTAAGAACATTTTGTCTGTGAGGTGAAGAAATGGCACTTGGGGACATGATTTAATGACCATGATAGTCTTCAACTGAAGGTTGGACTTGATGATCATAGAGGTCTTTTCCAACCCAAACAACTCAATGATTCTATGAAATACCTCAAACTATTTCTTTGCATAAAGTACACAGGGAATTTAAGAGAAATTACACTCACATCTTGGCCCAGAGATTTTGCATCCACAACAGGAAGCTCCTGCATTTGGACGTGGACCTCATGGAGCACATTGCCTTTTGCATCTGTCATGAGGTGAATGACGGGCGAGGTCTCGATGGATTCACTGCCTATGGATGTGACAGTCTCCGTGTTGGAGCTACAGGATCCTTCAAGAGAAGCAGCACAAGGAGTCACCCAGTGTACTGCCACCCCTCAGCAATCTGCTGTGTCCTGAGTACCTGGTGCCTGCTAAAGCCGTGTTTGTAACAGATCCTCAGGCACTCCTCACAGCCGACAGTTGGCCACATGCACCTGAGGTTAATCACTTAGCTTTGTAACAACAGCAATGTCTGCGGCTCAGAAGGCAAATGGCAGCCTGGGCTGCATCAAAAGCAACATAACCAGCAGATGGAGAGGTGATTCTGCCCCCCCCCGTTCCACTCTGGGGAGACCTCACCTGGAGTACTGCATCCAGCTCTGGAGCCCTCAACACAGGAAGGACATGGACCTGAGGGAGCAGGTCCAGAGGAGGGCCACAAAAATGACCAGGGGGATGGAGCATCTCTGCAATGAAGACAGGCTGAGGGAGATGGGGTTATTCAGCCCGGAGAAGAGAAGGCTCCAAGGAGACCTAATAGCAGACTTCCAGTACCTGAAGGGGGCTACTAGAAGGCTGCAGAGGGACTGTTTCCACAGGCCTGCAGTGACAGGACAAAGGGCAATGGTTTGAAATGAGAGAAGAGCAGATTTAGATTGGATGTTAGTAAAAAGTTCTGCACACTGCAGCAGGTTGCCCAGGGAGGTAGTTGAGGCCCCATCCCTAGAGTCATCCAAAGTCAGGCTGGAGGATGTCCCTGCTGCCTGCAGGGGGTCGGAACAGATGACCTTTGGAGGTCCCTTCCAACCCAAACCATTCTATGATTTCCTTTCTCCTATGCAAAAGTTATCTCTGTGGTATTCAATTTATATTTCCTTTCACAAGTGGGAAAGAATTTAAAGCTCAAGTGCCAGGAGCACGTTTGGTTTTCTCAGGCACAAGGCAGGAAGCCAGGGTATCACTGACCTGTTGGCAGATCATCTTTATTGACCACGATTTCTTTGTTCACGTTCAAGCGGATTTTTTCAGTGCAAGGTGTCAGAGATTTCAGGTGTCGAGTCAAAGCTCCTGATTCCCGGAAGCTTTTCCCACATTTGTTGCATTTATAAGGTCTTTCATCTGGAAATGATGAGAATGGACACAACAGTATTAAAACTAACCATAGCCAGCACGCAACAGGCTGCCAGAAGAACACTTTCAGCCTTCTGCAGCCAGCAGACTGTGTTTAGACCACACCTAGTGTGGCCTCCCAGGGAGCTCCACACTCTCAGCTCAGCAGAAGGTGGAAAGCAGCAGTGACTCCCATGGAAGGTGAGCTGGATCATAGGATGGTTTGTGTTGGAAGGCACCTTAAAGATCATCCAGGTCCAACCTCCCTCTCTGCCATGGGCAAAGACACCTCCTCCTAGACCAGGTTGCTCAAGTAGCTTCAACAGCTTCAATGGAAAACTTGTTCCAGTGCACAACCCTCGGGGGGGAAATTTCACAGAGTCACAGAACATTAGGGGCCAGAAGGAACTGCTAGAGACTATCCAGTCCAATCTGCCAGAGCAGGATCACCTAGAGCAGGTCACACAGGAACACACCCAGGTGGGTTTTGAATGTCTCCAGAGATGATGACTCCACGACCTCTCTGGGTAGCCTGTTCCACTTCCTCCTAAATGTCCAATCTTAATCCAGCTTCTTCCCATCTGAAGCCACTCTCCTTTACCCTGTCACCTCATACCTTTGTCAAAAGTCCCTCTCCAGCTCTCGTGTAGCCCCCTTGAAATCCTGGAAGGCTGCTCTAAGGTCTCCCTGGAGCCTTCTCTTCTCCAGGCTGAACAACCCCAACTCCAGCACTGAGGAGCTCTGGTTTTGGAGCACTGTCTTACCTGTGTGACACCGATGGTGTCGAATCAGAGAGCCTTTTGTCCTGAAGGATGTCCCACAGAGTTTACACTCATAGTCCTTTCTGCTGCTGTGGGTGATCATGTGAGCTTTAAGGATGCTGGCCTGGGGAAAGAATTCCATCTTAAAAGACGTGCCACGCAGTTAAGGGGTTTGCATTTCAACTGTGAAGAACATCAACACTCCTTCTGAGTGCTTTTCAAAGCAAAGCCCATCATTATCAAATCTGGAGGTGTCTTTGTCAACAGATAGCACAAACAACTCACTAACCCAGCAGCAGTGACACTCACCGTTTTAAACGTCTTCCGGCACAGCTCACACACGTATCTCCCTCTCTTTGTTAATCAGCAGCTTAACCTTGATCAGCTCTGTGGAAACATCCTGCTCCTGCTCCCCAGGGTGGCCTTGCTCTTCAGCAACTTCTCCATCAATGTGGCCATTTGGGTTTTCAAAAACATGGTCTCCTGCAACGATGACCTCTTTGATGTGCCCACTGCCTGGGGAGAGGACAGGAAGATTCATAGATTCATAGGACGGTCTGGGTTAGAAAAGAACTTAAAGATCACCTAGCTCCAACCTCCCTGCCATGAGCAGAGACACTAGACCAGGCTGTTCAAGGCCTGAAGAGAGTGATGCTCTTTACAGAAGACAGCTTTAGACCAATTTACTGCTTCAGTATTTCATGTGGTAGGAAGAAGCAGCTATTTTAAATGTGGAACACAGGTCTCTGCAACATCATGACTGCAGCATAAACATTAAAATTGACCCTTGTGGAAGAGAGTTTAAGCTCTACTTTGTACTAATGCAGAGAAAACTGCAAAGCTAGCCTAGGGACACCTCCCATCTCTGAAGTAATGCTCAGCCCCAGAGCTCAGTAGCAGCAAGGTCTCATGCATCCAACTCCAACACACAACAGAGGGAAGCCTTGCTGAATGACCCAGCTCCTGCCTCGGTGGGGGGATGAAGGCAAGCACCTCAGAGCTCACCTACTATAGCAGATGCGTTGCTGATTTCCTCTGCTATTGAAGATGCTTCAACAACTATATGAGCAACAGTTATCGACTCCTCGACAGAAGGAACCACCTGCTGTAACAGATGACATTTGAGCAGAGAGGTTTTATTACCTTGACAAACATTGCACTCTGTTCTCTCCCCTCCAACCCAACAGACCGTTGCATCCTAATTATTTTCAGTCACGGCTTGAGGAGAAGCCTGCTGTCACCTTTTGTACTTCTTGCTTGAGGAGCCCTGCTGATGCAGCAGCCAGAGCCTCTGGAGCTCGCTGGCAGACCTTCTGCAATTTGTGTTGCACAAATTCTTCCAAGGAGGTGAACTCTGCCTGGCAGCGGCCGCACTTGTGCACGTCATCTTCGTCTGCGATTGAAACATTAAGAAAATTCGGCACCTCTTAACGAGCTGCTTTACACACAAAACGTAAGTTTTGTGTGTCCCATATGCCTCGAGTCCTGGAGAGAGGGGACCCGGGGGTGCCGAGGAGTAGTTTTGCTCCCTTAACGGGGCGGTTTCTGGAGCGGTTTCCCCGGCTTGGCCAGGCCCCAGGGCTCCGCTCTCGCCACCCGGACGAGGAACAGGGCACAGCGAGAAACACACACCCCGATGCCAGCCTTCTCCCGATGCCTGCTGACAACGGCACAGCCAGGACCTTCCCCGCGCCGAGCGCCGGTTCCGCCGGGACAAGCCCTCTCCGGCGTCCCCCAGGCCCCGCTTGCCCTGTCGCGGCTGCACCACCCGCCCCACGCCTTGTACCTTCCTCGCTGAAGGGCGCCGGGAGGCTGAGGAAGGCGGTGGGGCCGGCGGGAGGCGCGGAAGAGTCGGAACGCTCAGCCGCCGCCTCCTCCCGCTGCTCGGCCGCAGCTGCCGTAAGCCCCGCCGGCCCCGCGCTCGTTGCCATCGCGGCCTCCATGTCGCAACGAGCCGCACCGCCAAGATGGCGGCTTTACGGCCGTGTCGTCATAACAACGGGCCGAGTGCCATGGGACGGGCCGCTGCGGGAGGAGGCTGCGAACAGAACCGAGCACGGCCCGGGAGCCGGCGCGCAGGATTAATGCCCGGTCCCACACACCCCTCCCAGTGACCTCTGACCCCGGTGCCCAGGTGGACTGGAGCTTAGCGAGTTACCTAACGAGCCCCCGGGGCCGCTGGATGGCCCAATGGGTCGCGAAACGCCTGGGGTGACCGCGCTCTTCTGGCCAATAGCAGCGTGGAGAGGGCGAGACTACGAGGAGGATGACCAATAAGAGCGCAGCGAGCCAGACTGCCTCTATGGCGATGTGCGGAAGGAAGGGAGAAGAGGACAGGCGGGGAGCTGGGCGGGGTAAGCAGGGCGGCCGCCACCCAATGGGAATGTGGGGAGAGTGTGGCGCGACCAATGGGGACAGCCGGTAGGCGGGCACATTGCTGAGGCGCGGTGATGGCGGCTATGGCTGGTGTTGGATCGCAGCGGTGCCGGCGGTTGGAGGCTGAGACAGCTCGGGCAGTGTTGGCAGCCGCCGACACGCTGCTCTTCGACTGCGATGGCGTCTTGTGGCGGGGTGAGGTGGCGGTGGACGGCGCGGCGGCGGCTCTGGGTCGACTGGCGGCGGCGGGTAAGCGGCTCTGCTACGTGACCAACAACAGCAGCCGGACCCGCGTGGCCTACACCGAGAAGCTGCGGCGGTTGGGCTTCCCGCCCGCCGAGACCCGCCACATCTTCGGCTCGGCCTACTGCGCTGCCCGCTACCTCCGCCAGGCCCTGCCGCCGGGCGCCGCCGCCTACGTGCTGGGCAGCCCCGCTCTCGCCGCCGAGCTGGAGGCCGTCGGTATCCGGCACCTTGGGCCCGGCCCCGCCGCCCTGCCCGGCCCCGCTCCCGCCGACTGGGCCCAGGCGCCCCTAGACCCCGCAGTGCGCGCCGTCCTCGTCGGTTTCGACGAGCACTTCAGCTACGCCAAGCTGTGCCAGGCCCTGCGCTACCTCCTGCGCGGCGGCTCCGACTGCCTCCTCGTCGGTACCAACCGCGACCACCGCCTGCCGCTTGAAGGCGGCACCGCCATCCCCGGTGCGTGGGGCGGGGTGGGGCAGGGAACCGGGAGGCTGCCGGGGGCTTCGCTTGCAGCCCGGTGGGAATAAGGAGGTGGCCGCCCTTGGCGAGGACCCCCGGGTCTGGTGCTGCATTAGTCTTGTACCTTTGTGTAGCATCTTGGGCATCCCGGAGCTTTGTTTTCTTACTGTATCACCTAAAATAGGGAGAATCCCTCTTAATCCTTTACGCGGGGAATAGTGATTACTTTTTTATCTCTGTATAAGGCAATGTTCCAGGTTTTGTGCACTATCTCTTGAGACTAACCCACCCTTTTTACCTGTCCTTTTGTAAAACTGAGGGGTTGTCTTCCCAGAGCGCTGTGCGGATGTTGGGTGTTGGAGGAGCTCAGTCTGAGCTCTCCATCTCCCAGAACAGAGCCTCAGGCACAGAATCTTATAAAAATGTAGTGTTATTATAGACTGGTCCAGCAGCAGGGTCAGGTCGAGCTGAGTGCCTCCAGAGAGGGCTCCCAAACACCCAGAGGGATCTCTTACAGCCTGTGTGGTCAACCTTCTTGTGACCTTCACATGCCCTTTGGTCCAGTGATAGTTGTGGTCTGAGACTCCAATACCTTCCAACTCCTTACTAAATTCACTTGCTGTCTCCAGGCTGTTACCTTGTCTAGCTGCAGATTCTGATGACGTTTGTAGCCTTGAAGCCACCTTATCTTCTGATTTAGGCTGGTTGTGGAGGCTCTGTTTTGACTTGTGTTTGGGAAATCCTGGTGGAAACTTAAAGCCGGTGGCCTTGGGCTTTGGCAAATCCAGCTCCTCCTGCTGGAAGCAAAGCCAAGCAAACAGCAACTACACCATGCAACGTGATTTGTTCTATTTAAAGCTTATTTAAGATCAACAACTAATCTGTTAATGCCAGGAGGCTCCTGCAGTCTCTAATGGAGGTGTTGGAACAGGCTGCCCACAGGGGTGGTGGACTCACTATCCCTGGAGGTGTTCAAGAAGATGTAGATGTGCTTCAGGATATAGTTCAGTGGTCATGCTGGTTGGGTTATGATCTGAGAGGCTTTCTTCAACATTAAGGATTGTGTGATTCTCTTTCCTCCCCAGGCACTGGCTGCCTGGTGAAGGCAGTGGAGACGGCAGCCCAGCGTGAGGCCTTCATCGTGGGGAAGCCCAACCGCTACATGTTTGACTGCGTGGTCAGCGAGTTCAACATCGACCCAGCCCGCACCATCATGGTGGGAGATCGACTCGACACAGACATCCTGATGGGCAATAGTTGTGGCCTCACCACCCTGCTGACCCTCACTGGCGTCACCACACTGGAGGAAGTGAAGGGCCACCAGGAGAGCGACTGTCCTACCAGGCAGAGCCTGGTGCCCCATTACTACGTCGACAGCATAGCTGACCTTCTCCCAGCTCTGGGGGATTAGGACAGCAAAATGTTTGCAGCCTCTGCACCAGTAGGCTGAGGAGGGTCCCTATGAATCACCTTGTGACAGTAACATACTCATACTACCTGGAGTTAGCAACCCTTAGCTTTTTAACCTTCCTGTCCTTGCAATGTGCTTCTGTTTACACCTTGGTCTTTAAATGCACTTTGATCAAAGAGGGCATTACGGTGTCACCCAGCTTGGGGCCTTCTTTTTAAATGATAACAACACATATATCCAAGTGTTTGTGATGTCACCTTGTCCTCTAGACTGAGCTGAGGAAAGTTGAGCTGGTTGATCCAAGGAAAAGAACCCAACACCTTGTGGTGTGTCCTTGCCCCGACAAGCTGCAGCTCAGTCTGGTTTATTCAGGGAAATGACTCTTGGAGTGTGTAGTAATGCAGTGGCTGTGCTTGCAGACATGGTGGCTGGCAGAGTTAGTGTTTGGCCTTAGATTGATTTGTTTTTTTCTGGACAGGTCCTATGTAGCAGTAGATCCACTGTGAGCATGACCTCAGGGCACAGAAAATGAAATTTCACCTCCTTTATTTAATCCTTGAAAATTGCACTTGAGATGCAGATCAGGATGATGCCACTCAAAATACAAGCAGTGTCTGCTGTGTGTTGTGGTTGTCCAAGTGTTGGATGTACATCCCAGGATGCTGGGGGCTGGAAGGGACCTCTGAGGATCATGTAATCCAGGCAGATGGTCACCCACAGCAGCTTGCCCAGGATCACAATGTCCAGATGGATTTGGAATCTCTCCAGAGAAGGAGACTCCACAACCTTTCTGGGCAGCCTGCTTCAGGGCTTCAGTACCTTCAATGCCTAGAAATTTTTCCTTCTGTACATACAGAGCTACCCTGATCCTGAACATATATCAGAATATATATAAATTATAAATTTAAATAGAATATATGATAATATATTTTGTTTCCCAGAGGGGAGGATGAAAGGAATGGACTTCAGCACTCACAGTAGGTTTCATTTTCAGCTCTTGCATTTGGCAATGCAGAAAGTTTGTAACCACCTAGGACTGTCCCTCACTGCTGCTGCTTCCCAGAAGTAAGTAACCAGATGGATCAGTACTGAGTTAGCTCTTCCCTCAGCATCACAGCAACTGCTTGGCTTTGCAGAGCCTGGATTAGTGCCCAGTCCAGGGGGTGGATGTCAGACAGCTGTAGTACAGCTTTCCACTCAATCTCACGGGAATACTGGCAGGGTGCGACAGTGGCATGTGCTTCCTTTAAATACTTGAGGATAAGATCTTCCATGTGTGCCTGGCCTGGGGCCTGGCATTGGCTGTTTGTCCAGTGGGCAGCAGTTGCTCCCTCAGGTGATGATTTTGCTTCTTGGGTGGGTTTGGGCGATGCGCAGCACAGACCTTGGGGTAGATTTTTGTGCTGGCTCAATCACAGGGCACAGCTGAAAGCTTTTGCTTGACAGAACTTGGTGAATATGCAAATAACATATTTGTTCCCTAGATCCCACTCTCAACAGTTAAACACTAGCCTGCCTTCCTCTTCCTGAGCTTCCTGAAGAGCTCTAACAGTGCTGATGCCATTTCCTTCCACATGGACACTTAAAGCTGGACTTTGCCACCTTTTTTGTGCAGCAATAACCTTGTGGTTTGTCAGCTCTTGGTGTTAGCCCACAGTATTTGTTGTTGTCATCAAGGGTTGTTGATTTGGAACTCAGCTGTGTGAAGAGTGTAGATAATCTCTTCCCTGCTCCTGTCTGGAAGGCTGTGACTAAAATCACAGAAATTCTTATAAAGCGGAACTTTGGGTAACGTGGAAATGGCCCTCATGGGTCTAAAGCAGGTAGGGGCTGACTTAATGTTGTAATCTTTGATCCAGTTCCTGTGTCTGGTTCTTACAATGTGTCAAATAAAGCAGAAGACACCAAATGAGGTGTCCAGTCCTGTTCCAGCACCTCCTGTCCCTGCCAAGTCTTGCCCCTGCATGAAGGGGCTCTCACCCTGGTCCACAGCTGAACTGTGCTGGTGAAGGTGTCAATCATGCTTCAAATCTCTGTATCCACTTCCAAATGGTTTTTCAACCTCTACTTGAAATCACATTAAACTTAGAAACCTGTTTTGCCCTGGCTTGCTCTTTTGTAGTCCTTTCGCTAAGCCTTGCTGCTGCTGCCCTGGGTGGAAATTCCAGGAGTTAGGGATGCAGACTGTTTTACCAGCTTTAATCCTGCCAGTCAGGATCAGGGGAAGGAATCCAAACCCCTGGAGTATATTCCTTGGATTTGGGCACACGGAGCTTTGTGGGGCTGTTGGCTTAGGGTTGGGATTGGCTTCTCTGAGCATAGCATTGAGCAGGCTGTGAAAAATCACAAAAAGAGAGGTTTGCTTTGGTCCTGTGCCTCAGGTGAGGTAGGGCTTAAATTCCTGCCCATGAGGTGTGGCTGTTGAAATGCCTGTGGAAGAAACACCCCATCTGCATGTTCCAGCTTGCCTTCTGAGTGTCCTCTGCTAAGCTCTGCTGCATCAGCTGTGCTGTGGGGAGCACTGCCTGGTCTGCAACCTCTGTTCACAGAAGCAGATCCCTGAAGGGAAGGTTTGGCTGTGGTGAGACAGTTCTCATTGGAGCTGCAGCACAGAGCGAACAGTTTTCAATCATTCAGCTTTGATGGTTGGCTGACTCAGCCTGGTGTTTGTCCAGGATTTGAGCTAGAAGAAATGGGGATCTTCTTGTGCTGGAGCAGTCCAAAGAAGGGCAATGAAGCTGGTGAGAGGTCTGGAGAGCAGGTAGGGGGAGGAGGAGCTGTGGGAACTGGGGTTGTTAGTCTGGAGAAAAGGAGGCTGAGAGGAGACCTGTCTCTCTACAAGTCCCTGAAAAGAGGTTGGAGGCAGGTGGGGATGACCTCATTTCCCATGGAACAAATGATAACAGGAACTGGCCTCGAGTTGCACCAAGGGCGATTTATGTTAGACATGAGGAACAATTCCCCAAAGGCTTGTCAAGGCCTAAAAGAGGCTGGTGCATAATTGCAGTGCCGACAATTAAACACACGGTGGCAGCACTGAGCGCTGACAGGTGGCACTCGCCAGTGTACATCTGCAGCACCGACAATTAAACACACGGTGGCAGTACTGAGCACTGACGGGCGGCACACGCTGGTGTACATCTGCAGCACCGACAATTAAACACACGGTGGCAGTACTGAGCACTGACGGGCGGCACATGCTGGTGCACAACTGCAGTACCGACAATTAAACGCAAGGCGGCAGTACTGAGCACTGACGGGCGGCACATGCCGGTGTACAACTGCAGTACTGACAAGTAAACACAAGGCGGCAGCACTGAGTAGCGGCGGGGCATCTCCTGCCCCTGTGCGTGGAGAGCATCTCAGCTGGGCTTTGCTCATTGTTTCTCCACTTATTTAAAACAAAACACCAACAGGACACACACAAAGGAAAATCCATTCTTTTTAATTGATAGATACACAATTTATAGTTCAAACTCCTTTGTGGCTCTACTCAGGATTTGGTTTATATATTCTAGAAGCTTTTACATATACCAGAGGAGAGAAGAAAGGTCATTTCAAAGGCTTTTTCATATATGAATCAATACCATTCTTCAATATCCCGATAAAAGAGAGCTTTTTTTCTTACTGGAACACCTCACACTAAACAGTTTTTAATGTTTTATAACCCCCTCCACGAATTTTCAGGCATTTCAAGCATTCAGGGCTGTGAGCACCCTTTTGGGGAGGCTGCCCCCATCCTTCACTCACCTGCTCCTCTGCTGCATCACACACACACACGCTCCCATGTGACATCATCCTACACCACCAACATGCTCCACTCTTTTTTATGCACCCTGAAAAAAGACACAAAACAAGGGAAACTACCCAGCTATCAGCTTGTTGCTTTAGCTCAGATGGTTTTATATGTACACACAGCCCTAATCCCAGAAGAAGAGTTCTGCTGGAGAAATAAAGGATGGGGTGGTCCCAGCAAAGAGCTGCAGCCCCCCAGCCCCTGTCCCACAGGCTGGTGGTTGCCCTACAGGGGTCAGTGTGCCAGAATCCTCTTCTTCTGGGAGGAGGGGTCAAGAAATGGAACCACAGACTCAGACTCACAGCATGGTAAGGGCTGGAAGGGACCTCCAGAGACCATCCAGTCCAACCCCCTGCCACACATCCAGGTAGGTCTTGAATATCTCCAGAAGGAGACTCCACAACCCCCCTGGGCAGCCTGCTCCAGGGCTCTGTCACCCTCACAGGGAAATAATTCTCCTCTTGTTTCCATGGAACTTCCTCTGCCTCAGCTTCCACCACAGTTATGTTTAAGTCATTTTGGCAGCCTCTGTCTTGTAGTCCTCTCCTGAATCAATTTCTTCATACCAGTTAGACCTCTTCTCCCCTGAAACAGCAAATGCCAATCCCAGTGGTAGAAACCCTAAAACTATCAGGAATGCCATTATTAGAGTGCAGAGGCAAACACCTCTGCCTTTTTGAGTCTCTAAACACAGGATAGCTGATCAATAAAGATCAAAATTTTATTTGCACATTGGTAATAAAAATAATTCCATGACTTCTGTAAACCATTGCATAAACACTATAGTGTAGAAAAGTCTTTAACAAGTGTTAACCATTTTAAACAGCTCACTAGAAGTAAATGAATATGCATTATAAATAGTGGGTTTCATAGTAAGAACCATTTCATTCACAAAATCATTTGTCTATACACTCAAAACATTAACAGGTTCCCTAAATTAGTAAGAGTAAAAAGCCCATATTTATGTAGGGTCTGATGATGGCCACTGTTCCACAAGCATAGTGTGAGGGTATCAATGTTACTACCTATATTTAATGCTAGGATACTCTGAATGGCAATACAGAACAAAACAAGTATGTCCTCAGTAACCTGCTATTCAAAGAAGACTAACAACCACCTTACAACATGCAGTTTGGGATCTATCTGTAGTGAGCACACTTCTGGTTAAATTACAGCTCCTAACTGTAAAAACCCTGAGAAATCACAATTTTAATCTAGTATTCCCCAGGCTAAAATAATTGTGACCACCTATGGAATTCACATGAAAAATTATACTGGTACATAAATCAGCACAGAACTTTGTCAAATACCAAAATGCCTCTTGAAAAATCCATTTGCTTTGCTTTTATGCATTTCATTAACTCAAACTGCTGTACTGCAGCCTCTCTGAAATACAATGTTCACGTATCCAGTTTCTAAACCATGTATATAGTACAAGGACAAATACACACAGAGGTCGGGTTTCACCTCTGGCTTCTTCCAGTCTCTCTAGTCAACTGCATGTGTTTTATTCTCCTTGATTTTAAAGGACTGGTGTAAAAGTATTAGTTATTTGCATTTGCAGCTGACTTGTTTTAATAACAGAAAACTTGGATTAGGATTCCTCACAAGAAGAATTGCTGGATTATTTTCATGTCACAGCTACGTATGATGATGCAGGGTTCAAGTGATTCACCTAGAATTACAGCAAGCTGCCCAGCCTGAGAATTCCCAATACAGGCACGTTTCTTTGGTATGGATTGTTCTTCCTTCTCCACAAAATGGTTTGTTGATGATAGCTTTTAAATGTGTCTGTAATTTAGCATCAAAGAGATTTCCAGGGAGCATCAGCAAAAACTTCCATTGGTACTGCTACAGAACACGCATCATTAGATTCAAGATTCCTCATTGCAGAACACAAAACACACAACTATAACAAGCAATGGACTGGCTGGGACTCTGAGCCACCTGATCTAGTGTGAGGTTGGAACTAGATGATCCTTGAGGTCCCTTCCAACCCTGACAATTCTATGATTCTATGAACAGACTGAACATAGGAGTTCATTTCCTCTAAACATGCAGCACATCGTAACTGAGGAGCATCAATGTGACTATTCGCACTGCAGGAGCTGTTTGCAGTCACGTTCTGTTGGTATTAAGAAATTAGAAAAATCACTTATTAATTTTGGAAAAAAAATATACCAAAAAGGACCAAAAAGGACACAGGCAAATGCACTAAAATGCACATGAAGAACTATAAACTTTGACTAGAGAGCACAAACCTTTGCTTCTGCATCTTGTAGGTAACAACGGTCACAGAGCTGCGTACAGGCAGCACAACGTGGTCTCAGCTGGTTTCTTCTGAAATACTGAAGTAAAAGTTTTCACCAAGATACTTCTAAACATTTTTGTGAGCACAATGGTTGCAGAATGCTGCTCCACACTAGATACAGTACACCAGTGCTCCAAACAACTGCTTGTTTGAAAAAGATGTATCATCATGTCGAACTGTAGTTGCATATTACTCTCTGCTGGGTTTGTTTGGGGTTTTTTATAAACCCAACCCTGGCATGACTCAGTTTGCTTTAGTCCAAGATGCTCTTCAACAGCTCAAAAAATCAGTCGTTGTCACAGACTGCATAGAAGCAGAACATAATACCTAAGCCAATAGGTATTACCTATTAGGTAATAGGTAGCCAATAGGTAACACCTAAAGCCAAACCTGCCAATCCGAGTTCCTTTGTTTTTGCAAGTCCAAAGCTGGCTACACTTTGAAGCCAGCAATATTTTCAGAAAACTGTGCTTGAAAATGCAAACAGAATCCAGTGCTCCACATTCAGTGTTCACAAGAACGTGTGTCGTGATTCTTTGCCAACTCCAGCCTTTGCACAAAGAATGCCACAGCCCAAAGGAGACACTGATTTCAGCACCGTTGGCTTGGACCCTTTATTTAATGCTGACACAGTTCTAGAAACCTCTATTTCAACAATAATACTTTTTGGACACACCTTGGCTTCTGTTTTAGCACGACTGAACTTTCAAGAGTTTAACTTTTTGCTGCCTGTGTGAACTCACTTTTTTTCTTTGTTCTGAATACAGTAACGCGGAGACACAAATCACGTAAGACAGCAGCAGGTCAGTTCGGTCCCAGATGCACCTGTGTCACAGCTGGATAACAGAACAAGGAGAACTGGAGGCAATTATTCCACATAAGAAATGTAAAAATACAGTGTTGACATGCAGTAACTAATTCACTTCTCCTGAATTGTATGCTCCCAACCTCCAGGATGAAGTAAGGATATTATAGTATCTCTTAAGAAGGAGTCACCGTGTCAAAGTGCCACTGTCTGATTGTAAGCATTATTAAGAATAATGCAACAACAACAACAACAACAACAACAATAATAATAATGTGGTTACTTTCAAACATGCTTTACTTCATTACTGAAAAAAAATCTAGCTTTTAAATATTTATAAAAACAAGGTCATCTTTTAGTTCCTGTCAAATTGTTCAATATAAAATCAAGCAATAGAAACTATTTGTAAGTCTTTCTTAAATGAATTTCTTTCTATTATTTTTTTTTTTTTCAATGTCTTCTGCCATTTTATTGGATACTGGGCATAGGCACTTAGTAATAACTACACAGATCATATCTGCTCCTGATCAGGTTAGGAGAGGTACAAAAAACTTTTAAGACTATAAACACCCAAACTGAGGGAACTATGAAAATGCACAGTTGCAATACTAAAAACTGAGCTCTCTCACAAAATTGAAAACATGTGTTTGGATATGGAAGCAGAAGTGCCTCACTCTTTCTGTCTCTGCTGGTAACATTTATAAACACTACAGGATGCAGTTAACTTACAAATTGTAGAAAAACCACATTAAGTTGTCGTTTCTATTTATAACCATATTGTGATTTAACATTAAAACCCTGTGAAATACTTTGACATTCACAGTACACATATAACACACCCTATTATTGCATATGAAAAAATAAACAATCAGACCTAGAAAGCAGCTTGAAGCAATTTGCAACATCTCTTCCAACAGAACACAATAATTAAAAAGTGCTTTTATATTAATCAGAGTTTTTCAAACATCCAAGTAAACTTAGTGTTAGACCAATCCCAAAATCCCGGCTCCGGCATTTCACACGCAACAGACAGGGCCAAGGGGCCACTTGTGCTGCTGTGTGTAGTTACTGTATCCATGCATCCATCCTCTGTTGATGAAAATAACAGATACAAACATTTCATTCAGGCATCGTGGTAAGATTCATACAAAGTGCAAATGAACCTAAGTAGCTTGTGCAACGTAAGTGGAAGTCAGAAAAGGCTGCTATGAGATTGGGAGGGAATGTAACCACCTCAAGACTCTAGAGCTTCATCAAATGACTGAAGCTGATACGTAAAGGTGAGCAAGCCTTATTCTCTATCTTAAGACAATGGAGTTTATCACATCAAAATGGGAATCATTCTACCACTATCCAATGGGTTAATTACGAGGGACGTCATTCATATATAAAATACAGGAAACAGAATGCTTTCATTGATGAGCAGGGCACGAGGACCACTCCTGTCTACTACCAGAGATTATTGTTTTTCTGACAGCAGGGACATTCTTCTTGTGCAGCTGCACAGTGATCACAAAGTACATAATGTTGGCATGGATTCAGGATAATGCCACGATCATCTTCTTGACATAGGACACACTTCTTTGACTGAAGCTGAAAAATCACCTGTGAAGAGATTAGTGCACTCAGTTAAAATTACTCCAAATTACACAGTTGCATTCTGGCAGCTTTTAGGCTTAGCTGTCCCCAGTAAACTTCTAGCTTAACAACAATGTTCTTGCATGGCAGATGGATGAGTCGAGGGTTGTAAGATCAGTGCATGAGCAACATTTAATGTAGCAGCTGGAAGAGTACATAGGTGCTCTTAGAAAGGAAGATATCTGGGACTGTCCTAGTAGTAGAAAGAAATCCTTTCTTTTTTTGTCTGGACAGTCCCAACACAGTCTAAACAAAATAGCAAGAGGTGCTGTCATGAGTTGTGATCACTGCCCTCTGAGACTGCAGGGGGAAAGAAACGTGAAACCAAGCTGTGCCCAGCAAGGTCTGAAGTATAGTGCCTGCAGCAGTGCATGGTCCATCCTTGGTGTGCTCAGAGGAGTGGCATCAAAATTCTCAGCTTTGAGAATACCCTCAGTGTGACAGGGAAGAGTGTTGTATAGTTTGGGCAGAAACCAAGTCTGGATTTGAGAGAAGGTGAAATGCAGAACTACATCACTAAGGAATGCAGCACCTGATACATAAGGAGAAGCTGAACTAGATGAAAGGATTGTTCAGCCTCAAGAGATAACATCTTACTGGTGTATATAAACACCTGATGGGAGGGAGTAAAAGAGAGACAGACTCTTCTTGGTGGTATCCAGTGAAGAAAAGGGACAATGAGCACCAATGAAAAAAAGAAAATTCCACACAGACATAAGAAAAAACTTTTCTTATGTGAGGATGGTGTGAAATGCTGTGAAAGGTTGCCCACAGAGGAGGTGGACTCTCCAGCCTTGGAGATACTCATCACTACTTGGGTAAGGCACTAAGCAACCTGCTCGAGTTCACACTGCTCTGAGCAGGGCATTGGACTGTCTCCAGAGGTCCCTTCTAACGTCGGTGATTCTATAGTCCAAGTCTGTACTGGCCTCTCTGACTACACAAAACTCCTAGCAGGGAGCCTCACTAAGTACAAATGAAAAGGCATGTTTTCATTTATTTAGGACAACTATTTCTCTTCATCTAGACAGCACCTAGAAAACTGGGGGAAAAAGTCTTTTTTTTTTTTTTTTTTTTTTTTTTTTGTTTAAATCACCCCAAGAATTCTCAGGACTCACTTATAATTTGCTCTGAAACCTGACCAAAACCTCAGAAGAATCCATGGGGCTGAGAAATCTGAATCATCCTGCATTCCAGAAAAGAAAGCCTTAACACTGAGAGCAGTGTTGCTCTTTGAAATGAAACCTGGCACAAATATGTCACCGAAGATTATTGAGCTGCCAGTTTCAGTTCATCAAAGCCATTCGTGGAGATGAAGAAACTCACCTCATCTATCGTTTCTAAATCTAGGTGCAGCCGATTTTGTAAAGAAAGAAGTTTTGGCAAGGATGTCTTCTCTATATCTCCATAGTTTTTCATATAAGGTAATGCAGTAGACAGGCAAGAAGCTAACTGTGCCTTCAGCTTTCTTAATTGATTTTCCACTTCCTCCTTCTTCTGAAGGGCGAGTTGTTTGTCCGCATCCGCGATGGTCGCGCGTTCTTTTGCTTCTTGAGCCTCTTTCTGCCATGCATCACATGCCTGTGAGAAACAGATTTCCAGAAGACAAAACCTGTATCTTTTCTTCTTTTTCTTTTTCAATTAATGACAGACTGGCACATTCCAAAGCTCTCAAAGATTCCGGTAGTCTGTAATTTTAGACATAACTATGCAGTTACTGCACAATTTAACGCTTCTACCTACTCATCCTACTTTCTAATTAACAACTCTTCTTGGTTTATTGGAATTTTTAGGTATGGCACTGTTGCTTCTCCGTGAAGGCCAGAAGCCTTTTTGGAGCCCTATACATACAACACATTTTAAACAGTAAATTCACAATTTAGTGTTAAGAGACATCAAAAACTATCAAAATTTAGTACGGGTGTTTAGCTACTCCTCATGACAGAGAGAACACCGTGAGGGGAAGGAAAGGACTACTGAAGATGCACTAGACTGGCAGTTTCCAACAGCCTCAGTTAGACTGTTGAGATGGCCAGATATTGTCCAGACAGATGCAGCTGCTGGCAAGCCTGTGTTTTTTTTTGTGTGCTTATCATCTTGTTTGCTTATCACGTTGAACGTGTCCAGAGAAGGGCAACGAGGCTGGGGAGAGGCCTCGAGCACAAGCCATATGGGGAGAGGCTGAGAGAGCTGGGATTCTTTAGCCTGGAGAAGAGGAGGCTCAGGGGAGACCTTATTGCTGTCAACAACTGCCTGAAGGGTGGTTGTAGCCAGGAGGAGGTTGGTCTCTTCTCCCGGGCGGCCAGCACCAGAACAAGAGGACACAGTCTCAAGCTGCACCAGGGGAAGTTTAGGCTGGATGTTAGGAAAAAGTTCTTCACAGAAGGAGTGACTGGCCATTGGAATGTGCTGCCCAGGGAGGTGGTGGAGTCACCATCACTGGAGGTGTTTAAGAAGAGGCTGAATGGGGTGCCTGGTGCCATGGCTTAGTTGATTTGATGGTGTTTGATCATAGTTTGGACTCAATGATCTCAGAGGTCTTTTCCAACCTGGTTAATTCTAATACTACCATAAACCAACATACCTGTTTTACTTGTTGCCAAGATTCTTCCCATTGTTTTAGTTTTCTCTTAGCATCATCAAGTTCCTGTCTAACTCGAGTTAGCTCATTCCCGCTGGTGCTTGAACTTACTGAGGGAGTAGTGCCGCTGCTTAGTACTGGGGAAGGACTAGGAGAGAAACTGCCAGTTACAAAATCCCAAATGCTCCCTGTAACACCATTTAAACCTACAAAACAAAGGCAGAAAAAGAATAATTATTCTGCACACGTTGCTGTAAAACGTTTTATATGCAGAACAAAAGAGATGGGGCACATGCAAAACTTGAGCTTTTATCTGCAAGGCTCCTAACATTATTCCACTACCTTCAGAAATGTGACAAGTCTGTAAAGTGTGTACAGGATTTTGAGCAATTCAGCAGACCTAGCATTTTTTCCTTGCTTTCAATAAAACACAAGTTATTTCTATATAAAAGCCTTGTTCCTAGCAGCTCATACATCATTTTGATTCCTCCTCTCTCTCTGCTACATATTTTCCTTTAGCAAAATGCTGCAGCTAAAATGCATTCCTGCAGCCTCTATACCAACTGCTATATTTTATCTCTTTCAAACACCTCTGTAAGTAATTCCTCTTCCAAGAATACTTTTTTCCCTCCAGGAGGAACAGAAGTTCACTCCTCTAACTTCCTGCCACATACCACATGTAACTTCAACAAAGCCAGTAAGGGGTTTGGAGCACAAGCCCTATGAGGAGAGGCTGAGAGAGCTGGGGGTGCTTAGCCTGGAAAAGAGGAGGCTCAGAGACAACCTTCTTGCTGTCTACAATTCCCTGAAGGGAGATTGTAGCCAGGTAGGGGTTGGTCTCTTCTCCCAGGCGGCCAGCACCAGAACAAGAGGACACAGTCTCAAGCTGCACCAGGGGAGGTTTAGGCTGGATGTAAGGAAGAAGTTCTTCACAGAGAGAGTGATTTGCCATTGGAATGGGCTGCCCAGGAAGGTGGTGGAGTCACCATCACTGGAGGTATTTAGGAAGGGATTTAGGAAGGGACTGGATGGGGTGCTTGGTGCCATGGTTTAGTTGATTAGATAGTGTTGGATGATAGGTTGGACTTGATGATCTCAAAGTCTTTTCCAACCTGGTTAATTCTATTCTATTCTACTCTACTCTACTCTACTCTACTCTACTCTACTCTACTCTACTCTCTACTCTACTCTACTCTACTCTACTCTACTCTACTCTAACTCTAAATAGCATTATCAATTACAACAGCTAAGTAAAAAAAAACAACCCATAACATGCAAAGCCTGGAATGGAACATTTCTTACCTGCCACTGAATTCCCTCTTAAAGTACACAAAGTGCACCCTCCAACTTACCTAAAGAGTTGTGAGAAGAGGCTGAGGTGCCTAACATACTATGCTCTGTCTTCAAAGGCTGAGGCTGCTGGTGGTGAGGAACCGTAGTGGATGAAGCAAAAGACTGAGAGAGTGACTGCGAAAGAGAACTGAGCGGAGAGGTTGAGAGGGATGATGATGAATGTAAAGACGAGGAACGAACAAGAGAACCTGGAATATTGACAGGTGCTGAGCTTCCCAGTAATCTTTGACCTATGCATGTATTAGGTGGAAAGAAAAAAGAAAAGGAAAAAACCAGATTTGTTCCAAAGCAGTAACACAGCTCTCTGTATTTATACAGAAAAATGTACCTAATGTCAATTTAACGATAGAGTCAAATACCTTCCATTAAAAAAGAAAACTTTATTTAGCTCTTATTACAAGAACCAGCTTTTTTAATTGAACACATGAAAGGAGTTTTCCAAGTGCCTGAAAACAGAACACTGCTTTACACAGCAGTGGTCTCATCTGTGCTACTAAGAAAGAGCAAACATTTTTCAGACTGCTATTCAGCTTCCTCGGTTTTACAGCCAGCAAGTAACATCAGTGGAGAAACTGACTGAAACTTGAAAGGATTAAGAAGTATTTGTTGCTTATTTAAATATATGAACTAGAGTTAAGCAAGTGAAACCACGTACCTTGAAAAATCAGAGACAGAACTCAATTGGGTTTTTACAACTTTTGCTCAGTAGGTTTTACATGTCAAAAATATTTAGTGTCTATGAAAACTTGAGTTTGAAACAATAAAAATGAACAATAATTTAGTCAAATAAATGCATTGCTCATATTCTCCCCAAATAATGCTAGAAACAAAAGATAGGTATTTAAGTCTGGAGAAAAGAAGGCCCCAAGAAGACCTCATTATGGCCTTCCAGTATCTTAAGGGGGCCTACAAGAAAGCTGGGGAGGGATTTTTTAGGGTGTCAGGGAATGATAGGACGAGCAAATAGAGCAAAAATAGAAATGAGTAGCTTCAGATTGGATGTTGGAAGAAATTCTTCAACATGAGGGTGGTGAGACACTGGAACAGGTTGCCCGGGAGGTGGTAGAAGCCTCATCCCTGGAGGTTTTTAAGGCCAGGCTGGATGTGGCTGAGCAACGTGATCTAGTGTGAAGCCCATGGCAGGGGAGTTGGAACTAGGTAATCCTTGAGGTCCCTTCCAACCCTAACAATTCTATGATTCTACAATTCTATGATTCTACATTCGATTGTGCAATTGTTTAAATAAGCATGTGCAGGTGCAGTGCATTATCCTGGTCTGGTAGCAGTTTGATATTTACTGTGAAGATCATATTCATCAATATGGTTGAAAAGCAATTAAAATGGCATTATCTTGTCTTGAAAAATAAAGAGCAATCAAGTGATTTATACCTAAAGCAAGGGTCGTGAGTCTAGATTTGCGGTTTCACTTAGAACAGACGAATTCACGTCATCACAGAAAACACCATTCCTTTTGGAAGTATTTCAACATAAAAACACAGGGATGTTCACTCTAAGCTGCCTTGCCACAGCATCTTCAGAAAAATCTGTCTTAAAATACTCAGCACACATTACCACAGTCAGCCACATGCCATGGGGAATACACAGGACACACCACAGAAGCACATCAGCTACCAGACAACAAACCTACACTGCACCTTACAAGAGGAGCAAGGAAGCAACAAAGGTTGGTCAAACACAATCTGCCTGCATGTCTTGAGTTTCAGGGTGGGCAGGTTTTTCTATTATGTAAGACCATGGGCCAAAGACACGAAACATGCTTACTGAAAACCACAACAAAGTATTGAGTGGATTGCTCTCTTGCAAAACACAGACAGGATCATAGCAGTGCAATCCCTTTACATCGCAAAGTTAAACAGATGGAACAGAAGCGAGGACTTTACTTCAGAGTCTTTGCTGTCTGGAACTATTTTGACAAATAAAAGATCAGAGAGATCAGAAATAGAGAAATTTAAAATGAGGATAATTTCACAAACTGGACCTCTTACTTGCTAATCCAAGGTCACTGCCTTCTTGATCTTCTAATTCTCTATCTATGGATGCGACGTTCACATCATTAAAATGCAAATCTAAAGCAGAACCTGTTAAACAAAATATTGTACCAATTAATGACCCCTGAATTATACCTCTACTATCATGATGGCTCAAATGAGGAAATTTTACTTGACCATATTAGTTAGTGCTTCTGTCACAGAAGGCTTTCACAACTGGGCCATACCACAGACACACAGTGAAGGATATTTCCCTGTATTTTCTTCATATATAAAATATTTCAGCTCTCTAAACTGGTGAGATGAAAAGTGGATAATGAAGAAGTGGCTGTCTATCTGGATTTTCAATAGATCTGTGTCACCTGTTGTGCTTACATATCTGTCAACTGCAAAAGAGGGGAAATTGAATGTGGATACCTACATAAATATATTGTTATTATTATGGAATAAAGCCAGGTATTTCATCTGAGGAAAGGCACTGTAAATGCCCCTTACAATAGTCATCCCTTGAGGTAGCTGAGTTACACATCAGGGCATAGAGATGTAAGAAATGTCAGAATATTCAAATGAAAGTATGCAATGTTTTGAAATAAATAAGGTAAAAAGAAAAAAATCAGTATTTCAGATAGACTCAACAGTTAGACTGCCTTTCAAAAGGCCACCATGTGCCATCAGCTATGCAACCCACTAATACATCTTTAGATATGTGAACCTGTCCCAGGGTTCTTTGTGCCAAAACACCACACACCTGTGAGAGCAAACCTCTCATCATTACGCTGCAGGATACTCTGGGAGAGTTCCCTCCCACTTTCATCAAGTGAAGCTGTTCCATTTTCTTCCCAAAAAACTTAAAAGCTCTCTCAGTCATGGAAAAAAAAAAGAGGCTTTAAAGTTCCATTATTAGCAACATCATCACCTTTAAACAGGGAGACAGGCTTTTTTTCCACACTCTTCGATTCCCCACATCACCCAGATGTTATTAATATTTGAAGTCATTTGCAGTGTCAGGCTCAACACGTTGCCATGCAAGTATGACAGGCAGGTACAAAACACAATGAAGCTGACATAAATCACACTGCTCAAATAGTAGATCAAATCTAAGCCTGTGTCCTTACTACATCACTAACCTGTCATGTTGCCCTCATGCCAGGCCTTAACTCATTCTGCCACACTTGTCCTCTCCCACCACAAAAAGGACTGACATGACCCCTTACTGTTCATTAGCTAGATTTTTGAAGCTTAGCTTTTGGTTCCCTCTGCTTGTCTCAGGTTCCACCTCACCCTCACTGTGGAAAGTCAGTGGAGTGTGGGGAGAGAATACAGCATTTAAGATCACAGCATATATGGCAAGCAACTGGAGTGATACCATTTTTCCTTGAAGAATCTCCCAGACAGGAAAAATCCCCATGCTTGAGTATGCATTAGAAAGCAGTGGAAGCAACCACAACACTGTCAGGGGTGGGACCACTCAGCACCTTACACAAAGGGTGGAGTATCAGGCTGGATGTCCTCTGTTGTTAAGGTCTCACCTCCTGCTTACTACCACTTGAGTTGTTTCCCTTCACTGTTGCCCATTCCCTATTTATTCCTCTCCAAATCTGTCTCCTTTCACACTTTGCTTATTTAATGTCTCTATTATTTTAAAAAATACTTCCATTTCTTCTTTTTGGGTTTGGTTGGGTTTTGTTTTTCAAATTTCCAGGACTTCAACCAGCCTGCTGCTTTGATGTCCTCAGAGTATGCCTCCTTCATTTTCATTTTTACACCAGAAGCAAACCAGACAACTTGAGCAACCTCCCTTGATTCTGACAGCAGATTGCAACAATACACCATCCTTCATTCCACCCTTCCACAGTTTTCCACATATTGTCCAAGCTTCAATGCTAAATACCAGTTCCATCCAATCCATGTGCTTATTGCCAACTCCCCTGCATCACTCTCTTCCCTGCCTCTTGAGGACTGTTATTCAGGGATTAGACAGAGAGCTTGGAGGTCCCTGTGAGATGAGGATGAAGAGCCACAGAAAGGGCTGCAGCCCCCAGTATGACAAAGCTTCTTCAGTCCTTCCTAATGCCACTCTTCTGCATTTCCCCCAATCTTTTCTCCAAAACCATTCATCCCCTTTTTCCATACTCCCCTAGCTCCTTCCCTTCCTGCAGCTCTTTTTCTATCCCTTTTTTTTATACGATTCTTCAATTCTCCACTTCCTGGAGGAACACTATGTATTTCTTTTCTGTTCCACACAAACACCTTCATTTTCTGCTCTATTCAGACAACATGCTGCACTAATTTTCAATGTCATCCTGTACGTACATGAAGCAGAACTCTGGGAAAAGAATTTTTGTATACATATCTGAGGTTCTTTTAAGGGAAACCCTCAAAAACTATGCAGTTACCACAAAGTCATTACAGAAGACAGGCATGCTAAGATTCATGTTCTGTTAACATACACAGCATACTGAGAACTGTTTTAGAAAAGCACCCACAGACAGCAGAGGCTTATTCTGACTCAGTGGAATCAAGAGTCTCTTATGCTCCCTACTATAATCATGCTAGGACATAGGAAACAATAGATCACTGCTGAAATGACTATGCAACAATCATTCAGCATCTGATGATTTAAAAATTGCACTGAATAAGCACCACATCTGATATACAGAAATTAAGACCATGATGTTTGTCATTATATGAGTAACTTGTACAGCAAGCTAGCCTCTACTTATTCCAGAAGCAACGTTTACCTTTACAGAACTGTGATTTCATTCCATAGCAGATCTTAAAATAGTAACAGTAAGCTGATGAAATTGTATTACTTGCAGAGAAAGTGCAATTCTGTTCATCCTTATTCCCAAATTTTTAAATAATGCAAAATTTATTTTCTAACACACAAATCATCAAACAAACCTCTCAGGAAAGCAAGCTATACCCTCGTGAGACTGCAGAAAAAGATCTGCCATTTAACAGTCTGCATAGACTTCTATGAAAAGGAAAAAAAAATGTAAAGACTGAATGCCTAACTTACCATGCCAAAGTGCTGACTCACTGTCTGCAGTCTCCTGCTCACTGCTACACATCGATTCAAACAGGGAAAGCTTCAAGTACACCAACTAATCACAGCAACTCCCTCACCATGTGACTCGGAACACAGAATGTAAAATACAGCATCTTTCAACACTCCCTGACACAGCCATCCTGGATAAACCCCATTTCATGGAGAAGTGCCACAGATTCCAACAACTTTGTGGATAACACTGAATTAAGGGGAGCGGCTGATACTTGCCATCGCACGTATCACAGCAGGACTGCCATTAAGAGGGATTTCAAAAGGCTGCTGAAGAACTGGACTGACAGAAACCTCATGGAGTTCAACAGTTAATACAGTAATGCTGCACCTGGGACAGAGTAATCCCTTGCATCAGTACAGGCAGTGGGCCAAATGATCATAAAGCAACACTGCAAAAAGGGATCTCGGAATTCTGATGAATCTTCAGCATGGTCTGTGCCAGTAAAAGCTAAAAGCTTACTGGCTTGCATTAGCACAAGTGTAGCCTTCAGCTTGGGGGCAGTGATTATTCCTCTAGCACCTTGAACATGCCACTAACCAGGCTGGAGAATAAGCAGTCAGACAAATAAAAGTCTCTCACTTTCCTGTGAACATGGTGAGATCTGTAATTCCACCTGCTATGTTAACATTAAAAATAAAAAAAGAAGTCTCATCAACCCAGGAACAGAAGTGGAGACAATCCTTCTCTTTCTGTCAGCACAGTGAGGTGCATTAGGAAAGTTCTACACATTTTTTTTCCTAATTACTGGCCACTACCAATGCCAAAATTCCAGCTAAAATGTCCCATTCACTCATTCCTACATTCACATTGGAGACTTTGTGGGGAAAAAAAAAATATTTGGGGTGAAATGATTTCTCACATGTAAAGAAAACTTCAGATACTGCTTTTAATTACATACGATAAAGCAGATCTGTACAACATTACTGTCTTTACCAACATGCCCTTTGAACCTATGATGAAACAAGAACTTGAATAATGCAACAGAATATGTACAATGGGAGATTAAATGTTAAGATTTACCTATTACTGACTCAACTGTGTTACTGCCGGAGTAGAACTGGAGAGCTTTGGCACTGATAGCAGAGACAGCTGTAGGAGATGAACTATCTGATCCAAGACTGGAGGCCAGACTGGAAGTTATACTTGAAGCAAGTGGGTTAACTGCTGAAAAAACACTGAGGTGGTTCTGTTAAAAAAAACAAACAAACCAAGCAACCTATGTACACACGTGCACAGACACACTTACACACACACATATATGTATGTACAAACATACACATTAAATAGAAGGTATTTTTAAAAGTAGTTCTTTTCATTCAAGCAGAAAGAAATCCAGAGCCCTCTGAATGAATGGATTAGGATAATTTTCCCTATCATTTATCAGCAAGTGCACTTCTCCAGTGTGACATGGCTACTGTATGAGGGAATTCTGCTTTCAGAAGGTGCTGAAATGCTTGCAAATAAGCTCTATAAATGTAATCACTTTGCTGAAGCCTGCTGCTCCTTTTTGAAAGGAAAGGATCTATTGAGGAACTGCAGCACTTCATTAAGCATTCATACAGAAATTCTGCAAGTTTTTTGGATCAGCCAATTTTCTCATTTTTATCTTAATGCAATTAGTGCAGAAACTGATGATTGGTTCAGCTAGTTGAGAAACGTGACTGCACTGCACACGTGTCATCACATTATACAATGACCTGGATGGGGACAGCCTTTTTCCAGTGGTGCTGTGACAGGATAAGAAGTAACAGGCACAAACTTGAGCACAGGAAGCTCCATCTAAACATGAGAAGGAATCTCTTTATTTTGAGGGTAGTAGAACACTGGAACAGGCTGCCCAGAGAGGTGGTGGAGTCTCCATCTCTGGAGTCATTCAAAACCCACCTGGATACCATCCTGTGCAACCTGCTCTAGGTGAACCTGCTCTGGCAGGAGGGTTGGACTGGATGATCTCCAGAGGCCCCTTCCAACTCCTATCATTCTGTGATTCTGTGGCCTTCTCTGTGTTACTTCTTTCAAACTAGCCACTTCTTTTCCATACAAATCAGACACTTAAATGAGAAAATGTAAGACATGCAAACAATATGTGACTATATAACACTATTAACTGGAATAACTTCACAAACTCTACAGGAACTTGTTGCACAGTTTTCAGTAAATTAACTCCTTTTCCTGTTTACTCTTTAGTTAATCCTCAAATCCTTTAGTTAATAAAAAACACATGTAGTCCACATATCCTCTCATTGCCTTCTGTGTGATGAGCAGTCATTTTGCACTATCTACTCTTCTGATTTCTACCAATAGCACAGAAAGTTTCTATTTCACACCTAGATATGGTGCAAGATGGAGGCCAATAATGACCATGAGAATGAGCACTTTTTTCCTTTAAAAATGGACACAAACTGAAATACAGACAGTTTCACTTAGACACTCACAAAATATATCGCTGCAATGGTGGCCAAACACTGGAACATGTGCAGAGACTGTGCAGTCTGCACTTTTGGAGATGTTCAAAGCACTACTAAATAAGACACTGAGCCTCCTGCTCTAGCTGCTCTCATCTTCACAAGAGAACAGACACACTACGGACCTCCAGGGAATCACAGAATGGTTTGGGTTGGAAGAGATCTTTAAAGGTCATCTAGTCCAATCCCTGTGTTGTGGACAGGAAGATCTTCCACTAGTTGAAGGGCTTGAAATGATGCTCAGAGCCCCACTGACTTTCAATACTTCCAGGGATGAAGCATCCACAGCTTCTCTGGGCAACCTGTTCCAGTACCTCACCACCTTCATAGCAAAGAATTTTGTGGTTATATCCAATCTAGAGCTACCCTCTTTCCATTTAAAAATGCTGCCCCTTATCCTGTCACTATGGGTCCTGATAAAAAGTCTTTTTCTACCTTTCTCTTAAGGCCCTTTTAAGTACTGGAAGGCCACCATAACATCTCCCCAGAACCTTCTCTTCTCCAGGCCAACCAACCCCAACTCTCTCTGCCTTTATTCATAGCAGAGGTGCTCCAGCCACAGACCATTTCTGTGGCCCTCCTCTGGACCCACTTGAAGAAGTCCACATCTTTCCTGTGTTGTCTTCTCAGAAGTGTACACAGTAGTACAGGTGAGGTCTCATGAGTGCAGCAGAGAGGGACAATCACTTCCCTCAACCTGCTGGCCACATTGCTTTTGATGCAGCTCCAGATGCTTGGCTTTCTGGGCTGCCAGTGCACATTGCTGGCTCATGTACAATTTCCCACTCACCAGGATCCCCAGGTCCTTCTCTGCAGCACTGCTCTCAGTCCATTCATCACTCACTCCGTGCTGATACCAGGGACTGTCCTAACCCTCCTGCAGGACCTTGTTCTCAGACTTCTTGAACTTCAGGAGGTCACTTCCAAGCTCAACTATTCTATGTCTCTATGATATGCTTTTTCAAACTTGTCTCCAGCATTGCAGCTTACACTGAATGCACAGCAGTCTCTCTCAATGCAACATGTTAAATGCAACATTTCTTTGCTGCTTTCTGCTTTCAAAAATGTTTGAACTGAAAAAATAAATTCTCTCTGAACTGGCAATATGTACTAAACCATGAAAAACAGCTGTATAATTAAAAAGCAAAAGGAAAAAATCACAAGGTACAGGTTTCTTCAGCTCTAAGTCTGATATCATGTTTCTCTATAGGCAGGGATCATGATCAAAAGCAACACAAGTAGGAAAGGCAATACAGGCCTTTTGTATTGCTAAAAAATCAAAACACTCCCCTTTTGGCCTGCTCCATCTTAAGCTGAGGCCTATTGGTGGGAGAGAAGTGAAGAAATTTCACACACCCACACAAAGCTGATGGATTTTTCAGTTAGTTCTCTCTCTTCCCAGCATAAACACCTACATCTAATAAGCTACTCAGTCTCTTCTTCCTCTCTAAGCCATTTACAGCAAGCTGCTTGTACCACTCAGTACCTACAGACAGATGCACCTGTGCAGCTCAAAGATGCCTTTCCTTATTCTAATGGACCAAGACTGACCCTATCTATAACTTCAAAACTCTGCTCTGGGGATACCTAAACACAACAGAAACAAAATAAACAGAAGACAGCCTTGTAATCACATAGCAGAATTTCATACATTCTGAACTATTTAAATTGAGAGTAATTCACATTTTTGTTGAAAAAAAGAAGATAATTAAACCAACTTGCTAAGTATTCTTAAGATCAGCAGGTAATAGGAAAACTCAGGTTGGAAAGAACTTGAGGAGGTCATCTAGTCCAACCTGCCGATCAGAGCTAGGGCAGCTACAAAGTCAGATCAGGTTACTCGGTGTTTTAGTAGGTCTGGGCTTGAAAGCCTCCAAGGATGGAGACTGTACAACCATACTCAGCAACCATTGCTTGACTCTCCCCACAGTGAAAAACAAATTTTCTTATACCCAGTGTTATCTTCCTGCTTCATGTGTCTGTGGCCTCTTGCCTACCCACTGTGTACCAACATCAGCATGTTGGTTTCATCTTCTTGACAGCTTCCTCATAGGTATCAGAAGGCTGCCACTAGGTCCTCTTGAAGCCTTCTTTTCTACATAAACTCTGCTTCCTTCACCTCTCCTTGCAGGCCAAGTGCTCCATTCCTCTGACCATCCTGGCATCCAGATGCTAAGATTGTATCAGTTTACCATAAGCCCCAAATCATGATGTAGTATTGTAGATGGGGTCTAACAAGTGATAAGCAGGTGAGTAACCCCTCCCACTGATCTACTTCATGTCACTGCTAATACAGCCTGTGATCATTTGGGGCATTTGCTTCTGCCAGAGCAATGGTTGGCTCACATTCAGCTTCTGGATTACAAAGACTCTCGGGACCTTTTCCACAGAGCTGCTTCTCAGACAGCTAGCTCTTGTTTTCAGCCCATACTCTTGCAAGAGGTCCTTGCTCATCAGATGCAGACTTTGCACTTGTCCTTAATCAACTTCATAAAGATCTTGTTGGCCTATTCCTCTAGTCTATGAATGGCAGCCCAGCCCTGGTTGTTGTACCATTACCTTCCTTCTGACCTCAAATTTTATCAATCCATCCCCAAATCAAGTTAACCCAAAATTTCCCTGTGAAAACTTTGCCATGGAATTCCTATAATCAAAAGCATCCTCAATCTGCCTCATATCCTTCTCTTCCCTGGTACTCCCTGCAGCACACATCTGTTGGACATTTTCACAGAACCTAGAGCTAGCTACAGCTAGGGCCACATCCAGAAGGCTTCCATATAACATCAAAGAAGGAGACTCCACAACCTCTCTAGGCAGCCTGTTCCAATGCTCAGTCTCAAATGCACAGTAAAAAAGTATCTCCGTAAGTTTAGATGGAACCTCCTGTGTTTCAGTTCATGGCTGTGGCCTCCCACCCTGTCACTGGGCACAATTTTTCCTTAGACTATGTTGTAAAGCATTCAGCTTTTAGCAATACCTGCTTGTTGTCTTGTTCATTTACTGTCTGCTGATTCTCAGCTGGGAAGCTTCGATGCTTTGCCTAAAAGAAGAAAAATCTCTACAATATATTAACAAGTCATTGCTATAAAATGTATTAGTTTACAAAGGGTCATTGGCATCTCTGTAACATCTTCAATGTAACATCTTCAATAAGGGCCCACCTCATTTACCTTAGCCATGTTAGCACTATGCTGTGACAGAAATAACACCCCAAACGCCCACCAGCTCAGGGATACTTCTCCAAGAGGCTGGTGGAAAAGCAGCCCAAAGTTTTGAGTGGAACTGCTTAGATTTGTCCTTAAAGTGATCACGCTACAAATAACAAGAACAGATAATCAAATATAGGGGTAGGTTTTCTTTGAGTATCATTTTATAACAGGGTAACATAACTTAAGTAAAAGTGAATTCTAAGCAATTTCTCTTTGCCCACTGTGTCCTTGCAGACCAGAATCAAAAGATCTCTGGTCTTTTCAGGTCAGTAATTGTCAATGAGCTCCATATGTGTGGTAAATTCTGCAAGGTGCTCTCTTTCATTAGGAAAAAATGGTTCTTTCTGCTCTTTTTGAGCAGTCTTCTGTCTGTTCCTGGTTTCCACTGGGAAATTCCTATCTGCCTTGCAGTGAAAGCTTCCTAAGCAGTAACAACTCTACATCTTTTTACATGCCTCCCACTGCTCTAGGTGTTTTTTTATCAATTGCAAAGTCTCTAGACAGGTTTAATGTGGCCACTAAAAGGTAAGAGCATGATGTTTTTACTGCTGAGACACATTCTTTGCAGCAGCACGTAACTCACTAATTGTGACCAAACCAGCAAAACAGATCATCGTCAATGATTACATCATTTCTTAACTATTGCTGTCTCATGACCAAAAAGCACCTGTTTAATACTGTAAATGCCTTACTTCCATAACATTTAATCAATGATTACTTGATCCCTGTGCTAGGAGATGGAAATCCTTCCTGTCACAATGAACAGCTCTCTATAGGTTGTCTAGACAGCTACATGTAGGAAAACAGTTCTGCCTGAAGAACTTTAATGATCTTGCCTTCACCTACAAGCTGCCACTTACAAAAACTACTTTCCTTCCTTTTGTTCTGTTTCTGTCTTTTACTCCTGCACTTCTCAGGTTATAGAACTCAATTCCCACAAATCACAAGCTCATTGAACAAGAAATTGGCTGGGGGTCACATCCAGAGGGTAGTACTCAATGGCCTGAAGGCCAGATGGCGAGCAGTGACAAGTGGTGTCCTCCAGGGGTCTGTACTGGGATCTGTGCTGTTTAGTATTTTTATCAGTGATGTAGAGAGCAGGATCGAGTGCACCATCAGCAAGTTTGCAGATGACACCAAGCTGAGTGGTGCTGTCGATATGCCAGAGGGACAGGATGGCATCCACAAAGACCTGGACAAGCTGGAGAGGTGGGCCCAGATGAACCTCATGAGAATCAACAACAGCCAAGTGTAGGGTCTTGCATCTGGGTCAGAACGATCCTCATTATCAATACAGCCTGGGGGATGAAGTGATAGAAAGCAGCCCTGCAGAAAAGGACTTGGGGGTGCTGATGGATGAGAAGCTGAACATAAGCAGACAGTGTGAACTTCCAGCCAAGGAGGCCAATGGTAGCCTAGCCTAGGCTGCATCAAAAGCAGTGTGGCCAGCAGATTGAGAGGTGATTCTGCTGCTTTACTCTGCTCTGGTGAGACCTCACATGCTGTACAGCATCCAACTCTGGAGCCCTCAAAACAAGAAGGACATGGGCCTGATGGAGTGGGTCCAAAGGAGGGCCACCAAAATGATCAGGGGGTTGTACCACCTGGACCGGCTGAGGGAGCTGGGGTTGTTCAGCCTGGAGATCTCCAGGAAGATCTAACGGCAGCCTGCCAGTACCAGAAGGGGGCCTACGAGAAGAATGGAGAGCCTGTTCATGAAGGCCTGCAGTGACAGGACGAGGGGCAATGGTTTCAAAATAGAGAGTAGATTCATACGGGATGTTAGGAACAAGTTCTGCACCACGAGGTGGTGGAACACTGGAACAGGGCACCCAGAGAGATGGTTGAGGCCCCATCCCTGGAGATATTTAAGGTGAGGTTTGACAGGGTTCTGCGCAACCTGATCTAGGGGAGGATGTCCCTGCCGACTGTAGGAGGGTTGGACTGAATGGCCTTTAGAGGTCTTTTCCAACCCAAACCATTCTATGATTCTCTGAAGAAGGCTAACCAGTTTAGCTGCAGCTTACCTAAATGTGCCACTGAAGTTCCCTTTTTTTTAAACAGCTGCATCCTGACAATTAAGAAGTGTAACCAGTATTATAAAAGCATAAAACCCATTTAGCTTTAACAGGTGAATTCTGGGCTTTCCCTGGTGCAGGCCAAAAGAGCTGTTTCACATCCCTGAAAAGTATTAGTCTTCCCTTCTCCCAGCTGTCTCTAGAATTGCCCATTTTCTTCCCACTCCCCAACTAAAGCATTACAACTTCTCACCAATTTCAGTTTGAACCACTGTCCTCCCACTGGTAATAGTATAGATCTATCCCTCTTAAAGAGGCTTGTAATATTTTACCATCTATGTCTCTCTCAGTAATGAACTTATCAAAGGAGAGAGGCAGCTGTAGGAGGGAGAACAAACAGACTGAAATTAATCAAAGATCAGAACTAATAAATAGTATCAAGAAGGACACTGAGTTGCTGGAGCATGTCTAGAGAAGGACAATGAAGCTGGTGAATGGTCTAGAGAACAGGTCTGGTGAGGAGCAGCTGAGGGAACTGGGATTGTAAAGTCTGGAGAAGAGGAGGCTGAGGGGAGATCACATCAATCTCTACAACTACCTGAAAAGAGGTTGGAGTGAGGTGGGAGTCAGTCTCCTCTCTCTGGTAACAAGTGATACAATGAGAGGAAAAGGCTTCAAAGTTGTACCAGGTGAGGTTTAAGCTGGAAATTAGGAACAATTTCTTTCCTGTAAGAGTGGTCAGGCATGGGAACAGGCTGCCCAGGGAGGTGGTGGAGTCCCCATCCCTGGAGGTGTTCAAGAAACTTGTGACCATGACACCTGGGGACATGGTTTAGTGGCCATAGTGGTGTTGGCTTGACAGTTGGACTCAATGACCTTGGAGGGCTTTTCCAACCCAAACAATTCTATGATTCTACAATCAACAGCCAGAAATCAATGCATCTTTTCACCACCAGTTTCAACAGTAATTAAAGCTGAATCCTACCAAGTCTAGCTATGATTTTTTTTTCTGTCATTATCTTGCTCTGTTCTTGGCAATATGGGCTTGAAATGACAATCACAACATTTCTGCACAATGAGAATTTACTGCAATCCAGCTGAGCTGAAATGACTGTTTGCATGAGTGTCCTTGGCCTGTGACTACTGTAATTTGATGCAGTTTAGCTCACTAAAGAAATGGGTTCCAAACTCTGTGTCCTTAGTTATCAAAAGGCAGTGCTGATATGCAAGACAGACATCTTCTGCTGAATCTAAGTTAATTTACAATTGCTTTAGTACTTGTAGACCCATATTGTTCACATACCTGATCTTCTCGTTCAAAGCCTGGTGCTTTTGGATAGCTGGATGTGGGTGAAGAAACAGCTGATGTGTTAGACTCGGAACACAAACCACCATTTGCTAATGATCTCTGCCTACAAAGTGGTCCAAGGGGTGATAAAGAACTAGTGCTACCAGAACTTGATGTTACAGTTGGACTTGAAGAACAGGAAATCTGCAGAAGACAGAAATCAGTGTCTAATAAACTCTTATGATACTCCAGGAATTAGCTTTAAAAGAAGCAGATGACAAAAATAACATGGAGCTATTGTAAAGATACAAACTTCAAAAGGAGATGCATTTGTACACACCAGAACATAGCTTTGTTTGGTCCCTGTGCACAAAACAAATCACAGGAGGAGATTACTTCGTGGATACTAATTGACAACAGAGGAATACTTGCTCTCTGACAGCCCTGATTCCCATTCATTCTTCTATTTCTTCATTCACAGTTTAATGCAAGCATTATATACCATTTTCTTTCCAAAGAAATCAATGGGATCAAATCAAGCAGTTCAATAGAAAAAGATACACAGAGTGTTGGCAAAAACTTGTTTGTAAATCTCAAAAGGCTGTTTTCTGAGATTCTTAGATATTATTTTTTTTGTTAACAGATTAAGAATTTAGTATCTTAAACCATTACTGAATTCATAACTTTTAGTTCTGCTGTGCACTTTCCAGAGAATTTTAAGCTTTGAATGTAAAAGGCTTAAACTGAGGGTGCACTCTGTAAATAGGTCTGGATTGTTTTTCAGCTAAAAGCACAATTCTGATCAATGTGAAATTTATTAACTCAGGTGCCAGAATCCTAGGCTAATAAGCCTGAGCAGAACTGTGCCTATTGCTTGTTTCTACATTTTGAAGTGAACTGTTTCTTCAACTAGATTTAAAACCAGTCTCAGAAAGGCAGTATGGAAATAGTTGGATTCTGTGTTCATGCCTAACAGCCCAGTGGTGGAGAACTCAGTGATGACACATTTCAACCCCTTCTGTGCTTGTTTTGGAACAGATTCTGCCAGCTCTCAAGGAACCTGAACTTGTCAATACAATAATGGAGTGAAGTTCTACCAAAGTTGTTTTGGTTTGTTTAAATAACAAATACACACTGAATCAGGTAGAATAAACAAGTAACTATATTGTTTACTGTCAAACTCTCACTTTAGGGTTAACCTTTAATTTCACCCTATGCTCCAAAGAATCTGAAAGCATTTTAAGCAAATCAGGATTGTAACAGGAGATACCTCTCTCCCTAGAACAGCATAACCTCAAAACGTCCCTTCAGAGCAGCAGAAAACCTGTAAATCAGGTAGAGGGCAGATACAAACATAGATGAGGTCTTAACCCTGGACAGAAAAAAACCACCACTTCCAACAAATGTAATCCCTGTACTTGAGGAAGGCTATTACTTATGCATTCATGCCCCCTATCCCTATAGAAAATCTCTTGACACCAACCTTATCTGTGTGAAGTTTTGTAATTTGATTGCTTCTGAAACTTAAAGACAAAATAGTCTGAAATGTCCATACATTCTGAGAGCTCACAGAAGTAGAAGAGAGGGCACCACAGCAAAAATAATTAAATTGATAGCCAAGATTCACTCAGACAAAATTATTTCTGAACTCAAAGGCTCAATGATTCATGTTTAGACCATGAGCATGCTACAACATGCAACATTTCTGTTACCATTTACCCTAAGTCCCAAACTGCCCCTGTGCACATTCTTTTCAGCTCTAAAATACTGAAATCCTTTCTGTATGCTAGAGAGAACAACAAAAGGACACTGCCAGGAAACAAAAACACTACTTTTAAGTGAAATTAAAACAAAAGATACAATGTCCCTTCTCACTGCAGAGTGGGTTGGACTAGGTGACCTTTAGAGGTCCCTTCCAGCCCAAACCATCCTACAATTCTATGTTTAGGCTGTCAATCTTAATCTCTGAAGAGACCATCAAGATGACAATAGATAGAGACAGACTCTACTCTGTGTTTCCAATTTTTCAGAAAAGAAAAGTTTTAATAACTGGATTGCACAGTTCCACAAATTTTGTGACTGAACTTGCAAAGAAATTAAAAAGAACTCATGCAAATAAAGCAGGAAAAGAAAACAGGTCACATAACATGCATGATAGCTTAAATAGATCAGTAAGGAAAAAGTAAATTCAAACTTAGCCTGAATTTACAAGGCAACTACACTGAAAATTTTGGTCTTATTTAGAAGACTACTAAACTTACTTAGCTATTATTTAGAATTTATTTCTCATGGTGGAAAGGGACCTAGTGGTGTTGGTTGACAGCCTCTTAATATGAGCCACTAATGTGCACAGGGGCCAAGGCCACCAGCATTCTGGCTGAGATCAGCAATAGTGTGGCCAGTAGGTCCAGGACAGGGATCATCTCCACTGCAGGGATCATCTCTCACTCAGCACTGGTGAGGTTGCACCTCAAATACTGGGTTCAGTTTTGGGACCCACACTACAAGAAAGACACTGCAGTGCTGGTGTGTGTCCAGTGAAGGGCAACAAAGCTGGTGAAGGGTCTAGGGTAGAAGTGCTAAGAGAAGCTGAAGGAAATGAGGGAGGGAACTAACATGACATGAAATAATTTATTCCCAAATATCCATCCATGCCCTATGGCTTGGTGCAGTATACCTACAAAATCACTGCTCCTGTCTATCTCATCTTTCATGCTCTTTCAACAGAGTATGCTACAAAGAACATCTGAGAAACATCAAGAAACTTATTACTTGAAAAAGCCATGCAGCTTAGTGCAGTATGGACACCAAGACAGTGAGTGAGCATGTACTTTGCATCAAGAGGGACTTGTGATTCACTGTTAACATGAAGTCAAGTGTCAGGGCTTTTGTTTTCCTTTCACTCCCAATCCTCTTTCCCATCACACCAGGAGGGTGATGTGTGGAACTCAGCTGCTGGCTGAGTCAAAACCGTAACAAACAAAACTGCACTATTTGTTGGCAATTCCTTTTAAACACTATTTAATATTTAATCTGGTTCCTAACGAAATAGTATGGCTCAACAATGCTGGAGAGCCAAAAGTGAAAATTCTGGGAATAAATGTGTCTGTACTTATGACTCTGTACTTATGACTCTGCACTGCAAATGAGGCAAGAAAAAAGCAAGTCACAAGAGAACAAGACAGATGAGGTAACACTATTTTGCAACAAACATAAAACTTAACTGAAGTATCCATCCCAACTGATACTAAAAGGAAGATAATAAAAGCTCTGCAATATTTCTTCCTCCTTTCTCTCTCCCATTCTTAGGTGACAAAATATGTTAATATAAACTACATTTATCACCCTTGTAATCAAACACCTCTCTGCTACCAAACATACTGCATGTACTGCACCACTGTAAGAAGCTTTAAGTATAAAGCATGTTCAGGTAGGACATCAATTCATTCCTAATGTTAACAAACTAGGAGAGGGCTGGGATCAGGCAAGATCTTCCATTAATAAAACATTTCCTATAGAAAAAAGAGACATATGTAAATTAAGGTGTCCTGTAGTTGTATGCTTGATTAATAATTATGTTCCTTGCTGTAACATTCAAAATATTGCATCTAAATCCAGAACACAAGAACAGAATAACACAAATAATACACACTCAAATCAGGTGCCAAGGGCAGACATTCCATTAAGGCTTACAGTACCAGTTCAATATCACTGCCTGACACTTACTACAGCTGTGGCTTTTTTGTCTTTTGCTGAAGTACACACAAATAAAAAGAAAAAAAAACAGACTTTTGAGAAGTAAAATAAAAATTGGCACAGTGATTATTAGAAAGAACTTTTCCAGAATTATTTACACTTACATTTCCAGACTGCCCACTGCTATCTGCAATGCTGTTTGTGGAGTTCAGACTGCTGCTCCATTCATTTGCAATTCCTACGCTGTCTGCTGAAAACAGGTGAGCGCCTGGCTGTGACTGACACCCAGCGTTCAGTATGACTACATTCATGGTGTCCTCTGTTGAAGGAAGCCCCAACAAATTACACACAGATTTGACACTTGGCTGTGCAAATTTAACAATCACATACCCAGTACCAAACACAGCATCTGTCACAGGGAAACACACAATAGAGATCTCTCTTTTCCTTTAACATAAGCATAGAGGCAAGGTAAGAGTAATAGAATTCACTACGATGTATTTGTGGCTACTAACAAACGTCATACTCTTATTTACATGCTCCTTCAGAAGCTGGTGAGAGCTAGATTGAAATTCATGTATTTGAAGTATTCTAGACCTTATTTTTTCAGAATCTCTATCACACCAGGGTTTAAAGGCAACATACTTTAAACTGCTGACTGGAAGGCATCATAATTCTAGTGTCCTTTGTTTTCTTTCTCCAGTTTAGAACCAACTCACTTAACCATGAAACAATTTGAAGAGAATATGGGATTTGTACTATTTGACTTAAAAAGGAACAACCACCTTTGAGAAATGTATTAACTTATATGTAAACTGTGACCAATGACTTCTTCATTTTCATACCAGAAAATTCAGTAAGGTGACTGAACAATTACTTTGCAATTGCCCAAAGGCTACTTTGTTAAACTAAGGAACATCTTAGATATTTGATTCGATAAATGTGTACTATTTCAAGATTTTAGCTTCTGTTTTTATAGGTGAGTGATGAGTTAACAAAAAATGCTTAGTAAGTAATTACAGCTAATAACATTCTTCATAATCCATGCACACAAAACATCAAAGTAGGGAAGTCAGGAGTGAAGTCAGGTGTTCATTGTTTTAAGAATCCCAACATACCCTAGCTACTCTGTTTTGCCACGAGTGCCAGTGAGGTATGCCAGACCCCACTACTTCTTTACTTTTCAATATCAGGTGCCCTCCCTCCCACCATCACAAAGTGTCATCATGACTACACTGGACCTTGGGCTTCAGTCAGCATGGAAAAAAGCAGTGAGTGACACCCTGTCTGTCACTAGGCTTCAAGGGAAAAGCGGTCTAGGAGGAACAGCAATATTCCTCAGGATCTTAAAAAAGGAGGGGAAAAGGAGAAAAAATGGTCTGGTCAGTTGGAAACACTATTACAGAGAATCTGTGCTTCCACAAATTATTTCAGACAGAATGATGAAAATTGCTGAGATACATTTAGTGGGAAACGTCCTCAACCTGTTCCACATAGCTAGGGTTTCAATTAAGTTAGGTGGAGAACACACAATTTGTGATCCAGGGATCCATGAACCAAGAGTCATATGCTTTTCGTACTGTTGATAAAACCTGCAGCACTAAAGCCATTATCTCATCCTCCTCTACCATGGAAGAGGCAGAGACCATTTTGCTGTGAGGACATCAGAGGCAGGACATCAGAGCTGCTAACTACGCTTAAGGCTATTGCCCACAGCAGAAAGGAACTCCTGGTGATAGCAACTAAGCATCTAACTTCTGATGGACTATGCAGACCACCAGAGGCAGGGGTGAGTACTGCTGCAAGACTCCAAGCTCATTTGTCAAGATTTCCTGCTTACAGAGTCATTCCAGATGGTGTAAGCCAGAGTTTCAGAGCATGCTGGTAAGCATGCAAGTCTCTTCTGACATACATAAAATTGCTAGGTCTTAAAATAATGAGCTTCTTGAAATAAATACAGGAGGTTATTTATCCTTCCTCTTTGAGTATAAACCACAGAAAACCATGGAAAAGGAAAATCAATTATCCCCCAGGAGTTAAAAGACAGAAGAGCTGTGGGTAGCAAGGATGACTCTGTTCACTAAAAGTCTTTTAGATCAGCAGGTAACACAATAAATGGTTGTACAGAACATCATATTTGCTTAGGCAGGTTAGGCAGAGACTGGCCTTACTTATCATTAGAGAATTGTAAGATAAATATTACTGAATTGTGGAAATCTGGAGCTCTCCAAAATTGTTAGGGTCTGTTATCCCTCTTTACAGCTCCAAAAGCAGAAAGCAAGAAAGGAGTAGACTTTTTTTTTTTTTAATAACAATTTAAGAATAACTATGAGATTTTAGTGATTATTTACCACAGCAAAAACTATATATCAAAAAAGAAAAGAGTTATCACCTATAAGAAACCAGACAGACTGAAATGCTTCAAATTCTACCTTGTATCACAACTGAAAAGCAGGCATGAATAGTTGTGGCAGGAAGAGCTGCACAGTTCACATTCTGGAGTGCCAGAAAAGTGTGATGGTAGCCTAAGCTGATACTACCATTAAAAAGAATCTGATGATGCCTAACCAGAACTAATCTGTGTAGATGCATACTGAGTGCTCCCATGAGGAAAAAAAAAAAAACAGTCCCTCTTCCCTTTTTCTGCATCTGTAATTTGAGTGCAGTGAAGATACAAGTGGGTTATGGAGGAAAGAGGACAGTTGACAATTTCCTCTGTGTTCTTTTAAAGTTTATCTAAGGCCCTCATTCTGCAAATTGTTGTAAGGGTGTTTAACTTTTACCAGGGAAGTTTTCCATAGGTTTCAACAGGACAGCTAATGTATTTTAAGAAGTCAGACATATTTGTAGAAAACTGCTGACTCAAGCTCAAAAAGTTAGAAGGACAAACTGCATTTGTACAGCAAGCCACCTCCTTTATTACTGCTGATGCAGCTCTGATGTGGATGCAGCAAGTTGCCACAGCTGTGCACGGCACTACAAACCACAAAATCCATTTCTAAAAACAAGTGACCCTGAATGTCATTTGTGCATTACAGTTAATGATGTTATGTCACTTCTGTTACTGATGCTTAGAAATGGTGGATCACTTTTATGAGCACTGACACCAAACAACAGCTCTCTTACTTTCAACGTGTGCAAAGGCACAGAAGGGACCACGTGGGCAGTAGCCTGTCTGCCGCATGTCGTTGCACTTGGTAGATTTGTAAATCTAAACAAAACAGAAGGATGGCTGTAAGTGCTGAGTGAAATGTCATCTTTTTTTTTTCCATAAATAATCATTAACTGGTAATCTAATCCATCACAAAATTGAAATTGCTAAAAATAAGCAGAAACGTAGTTCTTACCTCAGGATGAAACTGCTGCTCGGTACGAGAATGGCAATATTGACAGCTATCCCCATTTTCACACCTTGAAGGTTCACCCCATTCATCTGCATGTTTTACACTGGGACAAGGAGTGGACCTAGGAAAAAGTGATGCCAGAGCATGTCTGTGTCTGCTTCCTAGCGGAAGTCTCAAACAATTTCCCACCAGATCTCAGAATTTCACACTCTAGGGACCTTTTGGAAATTCCTTGAGAGAAAGATGAGCTACTAAGATTCTATAAATCTTCTTATTAATGACATTTATTCACAGTCCTGAGACTTAGGCAAAAGCCTAGTTTCCCTCTCTGGAGATATTCAAAACCCACCTGGATGCATTCCTGTGTAGCCCAGTATAGGTTACCCTGCCCTGGCAGAGGAGTTGGACTAGCTGATCTTTTGATGTCCCTTCCAGCCGCTAACATTCTGTGATTCTAAACTTTGTACCACTGCACAAAACCCCACCAGAAACAATGAAGGAACCCCAGTGTATAGGAGTGATGTAAAATAATGTAATGGTGAATGATGCAATGATGAAAAGAAGGAGATGCGCTGAATTTTGGTCCTAAAAATATTGCTCGGAAATGGAAAACTATAGAACAAAACCAGACAACGACAGACATTATAATTGGTCCTTTTATAGCAAAGGTTTGATCTTGTGATTCCAATTTGGTAAGAATTATGTAAAATACTTTCATCCTTCATACAAAAGATCATTTACATTACAGCTTTGTAGCTTTTTTCCTTCAGAATGCTCTGATCATTCTGAAAAGATGCCTTCTTCCTCAGACCAAAACCTAAACAAACAGCAAGGCTACTGGGAAAGCCATGCTTTTATTTCACTAGGAATATCCAATCACACTACAGAAGAACCCAAACAGACCAGTCCATTAGCAACTGACTCACCCAAAAAGTCTGCTCTTAGTATGTATTTCTGTACCTGTATTTGAATTTTCTGGGGTTTCGTCTTCTGTCTCGACTATTGTGGTAGTGCGGACACGCATAACCCTGGCGGCAGAGTCTGGGTGGCTTGGTGCACTGCTCTGTCTTGTAGCCAGCTAATACAAAATTTGTGTCTGTAAACAGGTCAACAATTAAGAAAAGACTTAAGAAAACTTGGGCAACTGGATTTACTTTGAGATCTAATACAACACTTTCAAGCCATTTCTGTATTTTTATATTCTGCTCCAATTGTATGCTTAATGTTCTACTTCATTCCTGTTAATCACGCTCAGCAAAGAGCATTACTCCACTAACTAGTCCATATGACTCAAAAATTGAAGACACTAATCATTACCACTACCTAGCATAAGGTAGTGCCCCTACTGATTTTTAAGAACATTTATTCAATTGACACAGATTAGCAACACTTGTATCAAGTAAATTGAAAAGCACCCATTAAACATTTTCAAAACATTTTCAAAATGCAATCTGAATATGAATGGGACAGACAGTAAAACTCGTTCACAGATATCCACACTGCTTATATGAATCATTTTTTTCACTCTGTTAAAATAAGGGTTTTGAACTTCTCCCAAATGAAGACCTAAGAACAACATACTGCATCCAACACCAATAAGGAAAAAGAGAAAGAATACAGAGTAACGTTACCCTGCCATCTTGGATCTTCACTAAGAATCTTCTCAATCATTGCCTGGCTTGCTAAAATTCCTGGTTGCATATCTGGAATAGCCTCACCACATCCTAGCTGCCCATTCTGTAAGGTTTCCTGTGCCTGAAGTTCTCTGGAATGGGGAAAAGAAAGTAACACTGCTGAACTATATGCTACAGTAACTCTGTCTGTCACAGGTATAATTCTGTCCAGCTCTATCAAAATGCTGTCATTTAATCCAGCTCTTAACACAATTTAATTGACTGTATTTCAAACCATTGCTTGCACTGAAGGTGGCAAGTAACTGTAAGGAATAACCAAGCCACACAAATTAGAGAGAACACATGAAGGAAAGCTGGCATCATTTATACAGACAGTGTTTGTACCAGCAATGACCTTCTACATCTCTGCATCCTGGTGTTATGACATTTTGAATATGCTATCAGTTTCTGATACTCCAGTGTCACACAGGCACATATATTCTATATATATTCTCTATATATCTATGTATGTATAGAAAGAGCGATAAAGGTGATCAGAAATAAAGAACTCCTCTATGAGGGAGAATTAAATATCATAGGATTCTCTGCCTTAGAAAAGTTGTGATTGAAGGAAGGCACAAAATATTGAACACTACTGAATGCTACATCACAGAAAAAGCAGCCAAAGTATGTTTGGATTGCTGTAAGATTGTGCATGACCAACAGTCATTACAAGGACATGCAACCTCTTCTGCAAGAAATTACAACTACTCCTCAAGCAAGCCACCACAAGCTTGCTGAATGATCACAATGACTGCTATCAAAAAGGCACTGTATTTGCCGTATGAAATCCCTTCCAAGAAATCCAAGACAATTTTATTATACCACTTACAGTAAAATTAAGCTACATAGTGGTTATACAATGGCAAATCAGTACAGAATATATTTTTTTTTTAGTGGCATAATTATAGAATAATTATATTTGGCAGACTTTGAAGCAATGGAGACACAAGGTGAGGAATAAAATACCAGAGGCAGATCTGTAGCACTCTATGAGAATGAATGGCCTCTACCTTCAGCTGGCACTTTCTCTAGACACAAATGTTCAAAGAACTTACCTCCTATACCAAAACACTCCTACTCGGGATCTCTAAAGAGGAGTTTGAAAGGTATGGTCATTTATAATGTAACTAGTCATGGTATCATTTACATTTCAAGAATTTCCCAGACCCCAATGATCCTCCAAGAAAGAAAAATCTTAGAGGGGAAAGGAAGAAAATCATACCCACAGCCAAGTCTAAAACTTTCCAAACACTCAAAATATTTCTTTCACAGATTCAGAAAAGGTGCAAGCAACATAAAGGAAAACAGTTCCTCGAGCACTTTTTCTTTGAGGTGGATATATAGACAAAGAAGGCTATTGCTCTGCTCTTTAGTTAAAACTGAGAAACCCTAATATCTCTGTCCACCACAGAGCAAAAAGACCACAAAAGAAAAAATAAGACCTGACTGTTTAGACTTCCTTATGAATGCTGGGTGCCTGTAATCAGAAGAAGAAATGGCACAGAACTGTTTTTCACAGGCACCGAATAAGTTTGAGGCAGCCCACTTGTAGGTTCAAGCCGTTAAACAGACTCCTACCACAAAGGTCTTCAGCTCCTTCTGATGATCTTTATATAGCAAATCATCAATAAACAATCACACAACACATGAAAAGACATTTAGAGAAGGGACCTTGGCATCAGTCCCCTTGTCCAGTGGCTTTTACGATACAACAGGTAAGATTACAAAGATGCTAAGCGCTCTGTACTCAGACTGATGTGCCAGAGTGCTACCTGTGCTAAATGAGGGAAGGTAAAAAGAAAAATTAAATAGACAGATGTCTTGCAGAAGAGGCATCTGGAAAGAAAAGTTACATGTAACTAAACAGTACGTTACCAGGCAATATAGCAGTGAATTCTGTAGCAAAATATGAATTAAAAGAAAAACTATTAAATTACTGAAAAGGCACTAACCTTACTAAAATTATTGCAAAGGGAGAGTTATCATCTCCCAACAGATGGCTGGGAATATGGGATAACAAAGGTAACAACGTAAGACAGCAGCCATACCAGCTCAGATCAAAGGTTCATCTAGCCTGGAATCCTGTCTCCAACAGTGGCCAATAGCAGATGCCTGAGGAAGAGTATAAGAATAGGGCAACCATATAGCAATACTTCCCCAGAATGCTCTTCCACTGTCCAGTAAGAGCTAGCTACTTATGACCCTCCAAGGCTTTAAAACTCCATTCCTGCTAAGTATATGTAGACCTACAGGATACCTAGAGGTATCCATTCCTACTGAGTATATGCAGACCACTGCATATGCAGACCACTACTTCCCCTCCATCCATTTGTAACACTTCTAAACGGACATGCTTAGCTCCCAGCTCTGGCCACAGCTAAAGTTCCTACCTACCACTACATGATTCACAAAGCACCTTATATTCACAATAACTTGATTATACACTACAGAGGCAGAAAATAATACTTACATCTTATATATAAAAAACCCCACAACATAATTAAAAACAAAAGGCACCATCCATAGGCAAAATGTCAAGCACACAAGCTGAGAACCTGAAAGATGGCTTAACAGAAACATAAATTTATGCATGTAAAAAACACATGCAAGTTTACAAGGCATTAATTACTGGTCTTTTAGCAGTCACAGGAATTACATACATGTCTCTTGACATTGCAAGTTACAAAACCTCAGTATTTGTATCTCCCAGCATTCTTCTATCCACTATCATGATGCATTTAGTCCTGATGTTTAGTACAGAAACAAGCATACTTTCCATGCAAAGTACACTGCATTTTCTGGTACCCTGTGACAACAGACATGCAGTGTGTCCTGATAATTAGGCTGAAGAATTTTAAATAAGACTACCTTGTATCATATACTGGTGGCCTAAGGTCATGTGGACCATGGGCAAAGGCACAGTGAATTCCATTCTTCACACAGTGACCCCGGGCATCTGTTTCATGAATGCATGTTCCAGTCTTGTAATATCTGAGATGATACTTCCTTTCTGTATCTCCTGTTGTTCGATGCAGGTAAGGACAACTACGTAATAGAAAGGGAAAAGTTAGAGCACTGCTCTGAATTTGGGTTTCAATAACTGAGTTCTGAATTATGTGGTATCTTTTATTAACTTATAAGAAGTAGCTTTGCAGGATTCTTCAAACAAAAGTTATCCCCAACAAACCACCATCACGGCTCATCTTCAAATTGAAAAAACATTCATCTATTTCTTAGTCTCTGCTAAAGTTTTAAGAATTCATAGCAGGCTGGCTCACAAAGATGTTATGAATAAATACAGAGAGCACTCCTGTAAGCACATCATCATATGAGCTAAGTACTGACATCTACCATACTGATACAAGCTCAAATCATTTCTACACCAAGAGGCACAAGACTTCTCTTCTTTTTAACGTTAGAGTCATCTAAACTCAAGGGGTACTAGAAGCATGAAGACTGGGGTTTTTGCCTGCTGTTTATACACATGGAACTTATTGAACAATCTCAGAGGAAATCTAAAATGACTCTTCTGGTAAAAGAGGACAATTTTTTACATCAGCAATATATCTTTGTACATATACTAACCATTTCTCAGATGCTATTATAGGAGTTACGGCCTGCACTTTAAAATGGCTAGCATCGTGTATGGACCGTAACTCCAACTACTAGGAGTTTTTGTCACCCACATAGGGATATCTATTCTCTCTCAGTTTATTTCAGTGTAATTGTCTTTGATCTCTGCTGGTTTTATAAAAATACACATCTAAAAAAAAAAACCACAAACAAACAAACAAAAAACCTACTTTTCCCCATCCCAAAAAAAGCTTAAAGAGTGATACAGAGCAAGAAATGTAAAGTCTCAAAGAAATAGTTTACTTTGAATGGGAAACAGGAAAACATTAAATAGAATTGAACGTTCATAAGAATTTATGCTACCTTAAGTTTTATTTACTATACTCTAAAACTGTTACTTAGAAAATAAACAAATGCAATTATTGGCAAACCATTTACAACTCTGGTATTTATTTACATGAAAACAACACATTCTTACCACTGCTTGTTTTACTTTCAGGTAGTGATACTATTTATGATTTCTGAGAATCAATCAGATTCTTTGGCCAGCACTAGTCTTGAACAGAACTCTAAACATGAGGAAATGCAATCTGGGGCTATATTTCTGTCATTGCTAACTGCTTCACCACTGTCAGAATCTCTGCAGGAGTCACATGCTTCCATTTTCCCAGCAGAGTCTTCATTACAATCTCTAATCTTTCACCTACACATGCACACCTTATAAAAGGGAGAATACTGTGGCATATTCTCTCACATGATGTTCATGCCTACACTTTAATTTACTTAAGTTTGCTTGCTCCTGTTGGAAACAAAAATTAAATGTCTTATCTTACATGGAAGAAGTGTACAATTATTTGTATCTCATTGCTTGTCTCTAAGTCCATGGTTCCTTAGCAGAGGGCAAACATTTTTGCTTAAATATTAGAATTGTTTCCCTGATCTTACAGGTGGAGGTGTCCCCCCACAAAAATCCCAAAAGTTTAAAGTGTTACATTATTTTTAAATCACTGGTTTAAAAAAAAAAAAAAAAAAAAAAAGATAATGCCATGGGGTATGGTTATAGCTTGTCAGACAAGCAAAACACAACTTGCATATAACATGATAGAAGGAGAAATACTCAGCTCACAATGTCTCCCACAAAAAGATGACGTGGGATACCAAAATCAAGCTGGAGAAAAACATCTGAACTATGTCAGGAGACTAACTTCTGCTGAACTGAATTTAGGTTTGCTTTCACCAAGACTCAATACTTGTGCCATCAACAGCTAATGAAATACAAATTTCACAGAAAACATAGCTTTCCTGATGCGTGTTTTGCTAGCAAACTAGAGAGTCCCATAACAGGAGAAGTCCTCCAGAAACTAGGGGAATGCTTTAATGGGGTTATCTAGTGCAACTGGGACAGGTGATCTGAATTTTGTCTGAGACTTGTAAAGAACTCACAGGGCAAGTCCCAAAGGTGACTCAGAGGGTTATACAACATGTAAACCTCAAAGAGCAAAATCAACAGCATCAGTTTTGCACCTCTATGTTTGACATCTGAATGTGTTGTTCATACACTACAACAGTAACACAGACATTTCATCAGCTGCAGCTCATCACAGGATCATTAGAAAGACAGAAGACAGTGCTTATTGACACATGGTGTCAGACTAAGCCAATGTGCCAAAATGTGCACAGACCAGATGTCCTCCTCAACCTTTAATGAACTAAAGGGATGTTAAAGCTTATCTTAATTTTATTAATGAAATAAACCACTATAATATACAGCTTTAAACAAGGCAAGTATTTTGATATAAATTAGCTGATATTAATTATCATCAGACTACATGGCTGCAAACTTGATAAACTTCTTATCATGTATGTCAGTTAGGCTCCTAACCAGGAAGCAATCTTCCGTTAACTGTTGGGGACAACCTTTCCAATCCAACTACAGCAAAAAGGTTTCCATCTCACATCTCAGTTAATGAAACACCTCCTCTTATTTGCTTCTAACCATCCAGTCTTGCCTAGCTAATATCCTTTTAAACCATTCCTTCCTTTTTCCTCCTTCAGTATTCTCAATAATGAAAGGTCAATTTTGGACTCCAAACAATCCATGATATGAGGATCCATTCTACTCATTTGTCGATTTTCAATGACTTGCCCATGCTGCCCCAGGACTGGCAGAAGTGCTTCAGGAACACCTGAAAACATAATGAACTCCTCAAGACATTTTTTCTTGACTATATTGCTTAGGCAGAGTACCCAACGTTGTCATGCTGCCTAGAGCTTTTTTCTTGTTCGTCTTCTATCCTGCCATTTAGTTTGTAAAGCCTCTGGGAAAAAAATCCACCTGTTTCTTCTGTGACTACAGCCGCTAACACAAAAGATACCTGACCTGTGACAAATGCTGATATACACTACAGAAACCAAAATACTTGACATTCTTTTTTTTTGAAACAGGTAACCAGCATAACTACATATTTCCTCTGTGTATCCTCTGATACACCACCACACTATACCCAGCTGCTCTATATATGCCTGCCTGTCATATTGTACCATTTGCTCATTCTCATCTCCATAAAGCTTCTACCCCTCCCCAAGACCAGTGAAGACTCTCTGTAACCATCCAGAAGACGCACAAACACTAACAGGCTAACCAGACAACTAACAATGAACTCCTGCACAAAACATTCTCCTCCACTAGCCATCAATCTTTACAAATCTCATTAAAGTTTAAAATGTTGAAGCCACCTTTACACTGCATAGTTTGCACCTACTGGCTGATTTCTGTGCTGTTGGCAAGAAAAAGAAAGCACAACTGGAACAAAAAAAGAAAAAGAAAGGTGCAGCAACAGTACTGTCAGACGACCAGTTTCTTATGTTATCCTTTAAAGACTGTCACAGTGCAAAAGGATAGTTTGAACTCCATGATAGTCTGCAGAATACATGCTTGCATCAAAACACAGGTGTCAAAAAAGTGACAAATCACTTACAGAAATCTGTTTTCAAATAAACTGCAGCAGGAATTCTATCCATCATGTTTGCTAAGGAGAAATTAGCATCTTTCCTTAATGTCACTGACAGCACTATAAACACCTAGGACTGAAAGAAATCACTTACTCATCTCCATCTGGGCAGATTCCTGTAGTTTCATCATATTTTGTACAATAAACATCTGGACTGTAGTTAAAAGTCCCATCACGCCTTCGTATAGGTCTACGACGACGCTGATTTAGGAAATGCCAATGAAAACAGGTAAATGGTCTGTGCTGGGTACACTTGTGCTGCAAAAATAGGGGGCACTGCTCTGTCCTAAATTCCTTTAGATACCTAAAAAAATTAAACTGTGTTACAAGTTTATCTTATTGGAGGCACATTTTTACAGTAGTAACAGGGCACTTGACAATTCAGTGCATATAGCCCATTAAAAAATTGTACAAATGTACCTGCATACAGATTTAGTTCCTATGCACAATTTACTGCTTAGCTGTTGAACACAAGTGACTTCATTTTTTTATGACAGATGCATTACTAATAAAATACAGAGGAATACCTGGAAAATTATACTATGCTTTGTAACTAAACTAAACACATTAATTTTATAAGTACAGTATTTAGAATATTGTCCTAAGTAACCACCAGATTATAAATCCAAGTAGTAGTTGAATGAACATTCATCTTGCTTGCTGCCATACACAATAGCCCCACATAGGCTATGTTAACTAAATACCACACATTTTACACACAAATACCACCAGCTAATTTAAACATCAGTCCCCATTGCAGACATTCTCCAAATGCAGACACACCCTATAGAAAACTGGAGGGTTAGAAGAGCTTTATGGACGTCATCAGGGGCTAGGGGAGGACTTGAGGAAATACTTTACAAACGTTACATTACTGTTGAGATATTCAGGTCCTGCCAGACCAGGCACTACCGTGGCATTTATCAAAGCAGGTAAGACAGCACTTCTTGCTGTCTCAGTTTATATATATAAGCCAATTTCACAAGTTCACTACGTCTCTGAAGTTACAAAGTATTTGCAGAGGAAGGGGTATATGGGGGCTTTTCACAAGAACCTTAGAGCTCCAAGAGGACTCTAAGAAGTTGCAGGATGTCCAACAGGCTAGAGGGCAACTGAAGATATAGGATAAGCAAAAGGATCAGGAGGAGGAATTAAAGGAATCTCAGTTGCTTAAATTGGCACATGAGGGGATGTAATGAGACCATTAAAAAAGTATATACTGTGGACTGGGGGGGGGGGTGAAATTGGACATTAAGGGTTGTAGGATGGGGTTTAGCGGTATCTAGGCAAGTGGCTACATTCTTGTGGTCTTTCTGAGAGGGCTGGAAACGCTGATGTTATAGAAGTGATGATATGGGGGATGGGGTGGGAAGGAATGCCACAATTCAGGGAGAAGTTACTCTGCACTTGTGGGGAGCCCGCAGTCCATATCAGATGGGCTGTCAGTGGTGCTAAAGGGCTGCAGGGACTTCACAGGCCCTATAAAGTCTTTTCCGCAGAAAATGGACAGGCTTGGAGAGAGGATAGCGAGTCTTTCGGAACGGGAAGCACAGCACAAATAATCACGGAAACATCCCAAGGACAAGAGCTGTAGCTGGCTACGCAGCGCGCTTAAGAGAAGTGGAAGACTACTGTCACAGCTTGGAGAGGGCGGTCTCGGAGTGCGAGAGGGTGCCGCGGGGCTCGGGATGCCGCAGGATGCCGGCGGCTCCCCGTGCGGACCAGAGTGGCACAACCGTGGGAGCGGACGCAAAGCGCCGAGAAGCGCCGCGGGCGCTCGCCAGCCAGCCGTGCCAAGGCCGCCTCTATCTGGCCGGCACAGGATGCGGCTTGCTCCCTACGGCGACCGAAGCCGGAAAAAGAAGTCCGACGGCGGCTAGCCAGGGCCAGGCAAGCTCCTCACAGGAGCTGCCGCCAGCGCAGGAGGCCGCGCGGAGCAGGCCTGGCAGACAACCGGGCCTTCTGCCTCGGGTCCTCAGACCCTTCCCGCGCAGCGCTGGGGCCCAGGGAGCAGGACGCCTCCAGGACGCGATACCTACGTATAATGCGTCGGCTGCTCGGTCTGCGGGGACCCACCGGCCCCGCCGCCCCGCGACACAGCTTTCGAAACCGACGGCATCTTCCCCGGCGGCCAGCACAGCGCAGGCGCGGCCCCGCCCCGCGAGCCCACGCCCCAGGCGCCTGCCCGCGCTCCCGGCTGCTGCCGCCGCTCCGGCCCGGGCCTCCGTACCGTCGCCAGGGCTGTGTCCTCCAAAGCCTCGGAAACGGTTTGTTTCAGAGTACGCTGAGCTTCCCCTGAGAGCGTCATTTGACGGCCTCACGCTCTGTGCTTTTAACAAAATGCTGCATTACAGTTTGCAAGTTCTCCAGCACCTTAAAAGCAAGAGACTATATGAATAGATTTACAGGTGGAGATTCTTTATTAAACGCTTATTGCATCATCTGAAAATAAGGCACATGCGACAGGGCAGGTCTTTATTTCCTTAAGTAAAGCAGTTGTTACGTTCCCAGGTTCATTGTTTTAAAGAACACAAAGCTTGTCAGAAACAGGTATCATACCTTAGGTGAATATAAACACAACCCAGGACTGTGCTTTGCTCTCCAGGCTGCCCTCTTGCATGCATCTCACAACATTCCGTTGCAGTAAAAGTGGAATCCCAAGACAAACCTTGTGACAGTACTGAACGAAGTGCATTCATTTACTAGGCATGATCCAGTTAAACTACAGGGACTCTACAACAAAATCAAAAGCACCTCTGGTGGCACGTTGTTTGGAGACAAATCAGCAGCATTGGCCAAAGACGATGCTCAGTCTGTTTTCCCTGTAGCTCCAGCCTGTTTTACTAGCTGCTGCCGTGTTTGGATTATTTTTGTTTGTTTTAATTTTTCATTAGGAATTTCAACAACATAAAAAGTTGTGCAGTTATACATTTGAAAGCATAATAAAAAACATGCCTTTGAAGAGAACTAAGTTGTATTAATAGCTTTGATTCTTCCTCTCCAATAAAAGTCTCTACAGTGTGCAAGTTTAAATATTGATGTATCTGTAGGAAAAAGATGCTCCATTTCCCAATCAAACCACTGGTGTCCCATCCCATATAATGCAAGTGAATCACTGCAATCCTTTCAGTATCCCATCAGTAATGATTATCTAAACCAAAAGCACACCTAAGTTCTAGTCTACAAAGCAAGCACTGACTATGCTTTAAGGGTTGCAGAAGGTAATGTCTATGTTATTTAGCAGAATTTAAATAAAAATAAAAATCAGAAAGAATCACATTTTAATAAATCATACTAATACAGTCATCTGCAATGGAAGGTGAACTTACTCTTGACTAGCAAAATGTCAAATGAAGGTCAGCTTCAACAGCCATTTTATAGACTCAGACCTCTGATACTTTAATAACACTGTGCATCTAAGAAAAATAACCCAGGAAAGGATGTATTGTATAAAATATATCTTGAAGTTGATTTGCAATACATCCTCTTCATCCCTACTGTGCAATGCAGTAACAAACTACTCCCTGTGCTATCAGTCTAAACTACTCATCGAAGAGAAGCACAGAAAGCCGCACTATACATGAAGGAAAGAAGCTTGCAAGCTAAGGCTGCCGATAAGGCTGGAAAAAAAAGGTTTTCCCATGAAAATGTCAGCGCAGCTGGCGAATGCCAGCAAACTTCAGGCAGCTCCTTCACTGCAGCCGCACTCCCGCCCTCATTTCTCCAGCGGTTGCAAGGGAACACTGCTTGTCTGAGCCGCATCTAAGGAGTCCACGATCTCACCGGAGAAAATTGCTTCCAGTCGCTGATCAACCTCCGTTTCTTCCCTGAACACACACCAGAGTAACAACCCCGTGGACAGCAGACTCAGAGGTAGCACCTTCGACCACGACTTCTCGTGGTCACTCCCCATAGACTGGCTGACTCTCCACACCCGCGGACTGGCCTTGCTGACGGAGAATGGGGTGGCCCCCTCGCCCTCCGGATCCGCGTCCGCCGCGTCCTCAGCACCCCGCCGCTGTGCCAGCCACCTCGCGGGACCAGGCAGGCGCAGGGGACGCCACGCCCTGCAAAGACACACGGGTCAGAGGCGCGAACAAACCGCCTGCACCCCAGCCCCGCGGCCGCCGCCTCACCGCCAGCGGCCCAGCGCCCAGCTCATCCCGGCGTGCTCCCGGCCCCGCTCCTCCCCGCGCCGCACGGAAGCGGAAGCGCGGACGCGCCCCCGGCACCATGATCTGGCGGCCTCTCCCGGCCGGGAGGGTGCCGAGCGGTGGCAGAAAGGGTCGCCCTGCAAGCCGGGAGGTGCCGGAGCGAGGGTGGAGTGGGGGCGCTGGGCACCGGCCACGCAGCAGGCAGAACCTGCTCGGCCTCCACCCACTCTCACAAGGAGGTTTCCACAGCCTGGGGGAAGAGTCCATTGTAGTCCGTGTCACGTACAGGGAACAGCCGCGTATTGCCGCAGCGCAACTATTGCCGTGTCTTCACCTTTCTGTCATGCCAATTTTCGCTATCCAAAGATGATACTAACCTCTGAACACAGGGACAGCGGTTGAACAGAAAATATTTTAGCATATAGATGCGGTACTACGGTCTTAGGACTGCACAAATCTTCCAGTATTGGTCTTGAATTATTTTTTATTTACACCACGAAGTACCATGCTTGGTTAAAGAAAATAAAGGTGAAAACATAATCTAAACTCATCCAGCCTTGACATTTTACAAATGTTCTCAGAAAACAGCAAACTCTTCTTGGTAACAGGGAGTCCTCAATCCATTATGGTCCCTCCGAAAGCTTGAAGATAAATCATCTTGGTGCCACCATACATGTTCAACTTGCTTCACAAGCTGTATGAACTTGCTGTTCACCCAAGTCTATTCAGGCAGTGTCACTCCAAACTCCTGTATCACCATGCAGGTGCTCATCATGCTTTGACCCATTAGTGAAAGTTGTCGCTGTGGTTGCCAGTTTGTGACTTACGTGTTCAACACTTGTATTTTCAGCTGCAATATTTAGTTGAAGAAATCAGTTATTTCTGCTTTTAAACACCACATTTTTGTCATTTGTGACATTTTTGACACAGAATTCACTGAATGGTTTTTAAGTCATCCAGAGTATGCTGTAAATTCTGCTTTTTATTACCCAACTCTGATCTTCAATAAATTGGAATATCAAACAGGCAGAAATGCTGTGCAAGTGACACAGATAATAAACTATGCAGATAAAATGTTTTACTAAAATTTTAATAGGATGTATTTTGTCCAGAGAAGAAAATCATCGATTTAAAAATAAAAGAAAGGTGACAAAAGGTTTCTCAAAAAACAGTATGTCACTAATTTTAAGTTAATTAGTTCAAAGGTTCAGAGTCTTGAAATACCAATTCTGAATGTAAAAGGTATAAATACACATTCAAGGAAACTGAATCATCCTTAGACAAAGACTTCATGTCACACACACTAGAAGAAATACAGTAAGAGACACACAAAAAACCTCACTCAACAACTAGAATATCAAAACCCAAGTTGTATGGAATTAATACATATAAGCCTTACGTCTTCCTAGCTGGCACCAGTCATTCCTTCTAAAAGCTGCATGTGATACAGTACTTACCTAACAGAAATCAAACAGTGGGGGGAAAAGTTGACTAAGAATAAAAACAATTCAAACAGATGCAAAAACCATTTTAAGTGTTCTTGAAGAAGTCAGGCCTTGTAGTAGACTATGCACAAAGTGGAGTTAGTTAAAAGATGCTTATGTGCTGTGAATGCTGCAATGCAAGTCAGTACTGGAGATAAATTTCAATTACAACAGCAGTCAAAAATTTTCTACAAAGCTAACATTTAAAGTCAACAATATAGTGAAGGAAGAGGGAGGTGGTGCAGCAAAGTAAGTCCTGTTGTGCAGGAATGAGACATAAATACTAGAAACTTCGTCTACTGAACTTTACCTCCATGTACAACATGTACATGGTCATTCTATCCTTGTTGTAACCAAAACATTTAGTTATTCACGTTTTGAATAGACAAGAACAAGACAAAAAAAAACTCACCAGAATCTCCTTTGTATGCAATACCATGCTGACTTAATAAATCTTGAAGTTTTTTCAGTTCTTTAGAAAGTTGCTTGTATTCCTTAGAAAGAGGAAAAAAAACCACAACACAAAAGCCCCAGATGTTTAAGATGGCTCTCCCACTCTCCGAATGCACATATAAAATGGGCCTCTATAAAAAATAATGGCTCTGTGCACAGCTGTTACAGCTTCTGACTTAAAAGATCCTAAACTGCTTATTCCAAGAACAAGGTGCAAATTTTACAAAAGGATTGATTTCTGTGTTGCCAAAACAGAAGCCAGCTTTTCCCAAGCCCAAGAGTAAAAATCAGGAGTGCTTCCTTTAATTATTTCAGATTTATCCTCTACCTAGTGTTTTCTTATGGCACAAAACTGTTACAGAGCAAGCCTCATTTTATTTTACATCCTCAGCAGTTTCTGTTAACTTACAAAGCCAGGGATTGTTCAGTACTTTCTTCTATACATCATGAGGATTAATTCCCTTCCTTGCTTTTTTTGATGTTCAGCTTGCACTCTTTGAGGCTAAGCACACCATCTATTTTCCCCAATTCAGTTCTGCTGCAGGACTGCTGACACACATGGAAGTCATTCAGAAATAGACACAGCATAGCTCATTCTGCCTTCTCCTTGTGTAACATCCAACACATTCTGACACAACTATGGGTAATTATACGGTGTGTCAACGTTCCAAAGGCTGGTTACATTTATTTTCACTAGTAATTCCTTCCTATTTCCAGATTGATATTCCCCAGAAAGAGTACTTACAAGATGTTCACAACCCAGGTGCCTACACTAATTCTTACGTACACCCCGAGTACTTACAAGATGGTCACAACCCAGGTGCCTACACTAATTCTTACATACACCCCCCTATCCTCTTATGGGGAATTCAGTTGTGCTGGATTGCTGTTCATTGGCTGGAATGAAAATGGCAAATCATGCTCTGCAGAGACTCTTACATATTGAAAGCAGAAAAGGTAATGGCATTAACAGATTTCATCTGAACCCAGGGAGTATTTACACAATGCTGTCACACTGATACTGTCATACAGTAAAAAAGGTGGCAGTTCTACATTGTAAATACCACACACTGTACCTTATTGCACTTCTCCACTGTTTCAAATTCCAGACTGATTTTCTTATTCTGTTTCTCAACTTCCTTTTCTTCTGTTGCTTTTAGAAATCCTGCTTCTTCAAAAATCTCTTTCAGTAATTTTCTGTATCCCTAAACAAAGTTTCCAAGAGACAGCAGATCAAACCACCAACCTCTCACCTCTGCTTGCAATTTGCACTGGCCATTCCAATTCCTCAAGCTTCACTGAAGAAAACATCAGAATTACCAGCTTGTGGAGCAGTTGCGGAGCACAAAAATGACTCTCAACTGCAGAACCCATGCATCTTTGGTTTGGCAATTTGACAGCAATTGTTCTTTACCAAATAGAGTGGGAAGAAATTAGCAAACCTGCACAGTTATTAATTCATCATACAGAAGCTGCTCTGCTTCATCCCACTTTCTTTGCAGGGCTTCAGTCAGGGTCGGATAAACTGAAAAATGGAAGTCAAACCATGTAAAAACCACCAGCGCCGTCTTGCATTTGACAAATGCTCCTCCAACAGCATGCAAGCATACTTAAGAACTCCAGGCTTCTATACAGTACATAGTCTCTACTGCTTTCAAGAGCTGGGGTTAAACTTACATTCTACTTCACACATTGTTTTCCTGGAGAGTGCCACAAACCAACAATTTTCTGGTTTCCAGCTGGAAGGCCACAGCTTTCTTTCCCAAATGTAATTCTAACTGAGCTGGCCCTTTCTGTAATCTAAATGAGCAGATACTACAGGACTGATTCCTTTGGCCAGTCCAAGAAAAAAAAAATACTAAATATATATATATATATATAAAATCACTCCCTGGGTCTAAACTAACAATGACAATCTGACATGCTGTAATGACTGGGATTTAAAATAAACTTCCTATGTTATACTGCATTTAATACTAATTTATACTAACTTACAAATTCAACCTAAAATTTTGCACCGAGACTGGCATCACATGCCAGATGCTCTACATGCAAATGATTTTCTCAATCTTACCTAAAAGAGAGTGGGGATGGCACACAAGAGGAGTCTCAAACGTCAGAGAGTAAACGCAAGTACTTGGCTCAGACACATAAGCCAATTTATTGCTCTTTCCACAAACAAGATGAACCTAAGAGCAAAACCAAAGATGAGCAAGACTTCTCCACATAAAAAAAGAACAGCATTGATGATCAGTTTTCTGTCTTCCAGTGCTAGCAGACTGATTTCTGTACATACTGTCATATAAAAGCTTCCAATGGTGTCACCTGCAGAAAAAGAATCTTAGCAAACACATCTCTGAATTATTTTATCAAATGTCAAAATTGCTTCCTGCAATTGGAAATGATCCCAGTGATCCCTTCCACTTAGCATTGTTCCTTGGACTCCCAAGGAATGACACTGTAGAAAGTCATGCTGTCTGAATTAGCATACTCTAGGTTACTATACCTTTGTCTGTCTGCTCTTAGTTTCACATGAGTCTCCTTCCCTCATCCACATTCCAACAAATGTGTTGTTTTCGATTTCCCATTCATGCCAGATTCTGCAAAAAAACAGGACATCATTTTTAAGTTACTGGAAAGATAAAGGTGAGCACTCAGGAACTAAAACAGGAATACCTCTTACATCAATTTAGCTGTATGTACCTCATTTTTGTTGTCTTAATATTTTCATTTCTTGAAGCCAAGACATTACAAACAGTGTAGTTTCTCATCCAGGCTGCCGCGTAGGGCACATCAGCTTTACTTTGAGAGCAGTTCTGGATCAGCTTTCAGTTTGCAAACCATTTGCACTTACAAATCTGTGCTTATATCCAATTAAACACATCTTATAGATCAGTCCCACAACAAATTCCATTATGTAAGTACCCTGTGTTAACCCAGACTGCAGCACTGGTGCCAGAGAAAACACCTACAAAAATTAGTCTCTACTTCTGCTAGTCCTAAAGCCAGTGACACTCTCAGCATTTTCATGTACCCTTTTCCTCTCAGGTTGGCATGCAAATTATTGTGCACATAGGGAAACAAGATATCTATATAAAAAACGTTTAGAAAGGCAGCAATTTTAGACCAGTGCTCTATCATCACATTCAATTCAGGTCTTATGGTTTGGATACTCTGGGGTCTTTGAATACTTTGGGATACTTTTTTTGGACCTACACTGACTCTTTGATTATATTTCTTTAAAATATGATTAACAGCAATCACCAGAAATTAAGCATGTTTCAGTTTTTAAGGCTATATTCAAGTCAAGTGAAAGTAGTCAACAGATGTGAAATTTTTGTCAATGTAAGCTGCAGTTACATATACACCAACTTCCTCACGGGAGCATATCACACCTGCAGCTGTCACTGGTTTTTTAATCAGTTTCCAGGTAAAATGAGAGGTTATTATTTACCATGGGAAAAAAAAAGTTGAATTTTTCAGGTTGGGTTATTGTTAGGCATAATGCCTTGGGAACTAGAATGGCCTAAGTTGACCAACAGAAGAATCTTAAAACTGCCTCTTTCTCACAATCTATAAAGTGGTCTGATAACAGCACAGACAAAATTTAAAGCCTCACCCTAAAATCCCACTATAGGCATTCCATCGAAAGGTCTGCTCATGCTGGGTGACATTATGGAAAGGACAAAACTCATACTTGTACCTTGAAAGAACAAATACAGACAAGAAGAAAATAAGAAATGTTTCAGACTGAAATCAAAACCTAGTTAGTTCCTACTAAATACAGAAAATTAAATTGAGTATCTGAATCCATTACTCACGTGGATTCCAGAAAACTGAAACACTTGCCAGCGAGCCTGAAGAGATGTGCAGGGCCTAAAACCACCACAGAACAGTGTCAACGTTTTGGTCAAATTTAAACAAGTTGCTGTGGTGACAAAACTCCCAGAAGTATGTGACAAATCGAGAATTATTCCCTTCAGCTTACTCTTTGCAGTCAGTGTTTATCTACTCTCTTCCACATGCAGTCTAGAATTGTTAAGATTCTTGTTTATTTTGCTAAAGTGTTGGATTTATATTGCAGCACTCAGGCTTTGTGTGAAACTAACTTGTTCCAAGACTACTCAGAATTTTTTTCAAACTATTTTGGAGTATTAAATACTATCAGATGAGTGTATGACAATCTTGAGGATGTCAGGAATTGCTGCAGGAAGAGAATTTTCAGTAAGGATAAGAATATGTGTGACTGGCTTAAAAAACAGCATTAAACATATGGATATCACTGTGACAAAAACAATCTGAAGAGCACTGGGACAGGGAACACCAAAGAGATCAGAAGCACAGTAACATATATTTCTCTGTGCTTATCTTCCATGATGCTCATAAAATGACAAGTAAAATCAGTCTTTGTCTGCACAAGGGCAAACTAGGCTACTTTGCAATTGACTATCACTAAAAAATGAAACATGCACAAAAAAGGGAACGCTTGCATATACCTGACACTGCAGACGGGGACATCTTTGGCTGCAGTCTGTTTGTTTGAGGCAAGAACGGGTTATTCAACCTTTCGAAAGAAGGGAAGAAAGAAGGGAAGTTAAACGTTTAAGCCGGAGTTGTGCATGTGACTACGGTTATCCCCTCTCCTTCCGAGTGTCCCAACATCTGCAGCTGCGCTCCACAAGGGGAGCGGCGACCACCCACGGGCCCACCAGAGCAGTCGAAGGAGACGCTGCAGGGTTGGAGGGGCTCAGCGGCAGGCGAACCCGAGCCCACCAAGCCCAGGCGGGTCGCGGGAAAGGGCGGTCATGTACCCAAACGTGTTCGGCTCCTCTACGATCTTCATCTTCCCTGCCGCGGCGAAAAGACCTGCCGAGCAGAGAGCGGTTGGCTGCGGCGGGTGGATCGACCCCGCGGCGTTCCCGCCTGCCCCCGCCTGCCCCCGCGGCTCACCCAGCGCCGCGCCGACCGTTGCCAGCAGCAGCCAGACGGCCGCCATCGCCACTTCCGCCGGAAGCGGAAGGACGCGTGCCGCAGGACCATGGAGCGCCGCCGGCGCGCTGCCTCGGACAGGCGTGTTCGGCGCGGTGCTCGCGGCCTCGAGACATTCGCGGCGGAAACGGAGGTCGCGCTGAGAGGTGCGGGAGCGTGCGGCGGCCTGGACCGGGCCGGGCGGGCCCTGGCCTGGGTCCTGCCGGAGCATCGGGGCGGCCGCTGGGCACTAAGCGCGTCTGCTCTTTTCAGCATGCCTGGAGAGCGAGGGGGTCGCGGAGGAGTGCGCCCCGCAGGTGAAGTTCCCATGTCCCCTTGCCATGTGGGAGCTCGGGCACTGCGATCCCAAGAAATGCACTGGGAGGAAACTGGCCCGAAAAGGGTTTCTCCGAATCCTGCGCCTGCGCCAGAGATTCCCGGGTCTCGTCCTCAGTCCTCTGGCTACCGAGTATATCTCCCCAGCTGACAGGTAAGTCCCGGTGAGGCCCGCACCCGGCTAACCTCGGTGCCTGTGTGCGAACCCGCAGAGGTGCAGGCTGTGAGGAGCAGCGCTTGGTTCGTGTGCTGCAGCGATGCGAGGGACAGCACTTTAACCACTGAACCATGGCCCAAAGTGTGCTACAGAACGAGTGCGACCTTCCTGTTAAGATTACAGTGATGCATGAGCATGAGAAACAGAGCCATTTTATTAGGTTAACATCTTAGCACAGCTGATATCAGTGAATAAAGCATCTATCGATTCCAGTGATTTGGAGGTCAGTTTGTTGAGAATCATAGGCCTATAGCTACCAGATCTTATGACTCCAGGTTCTTCAGCTAGGTAACACAATGCATTAACTAGAAAACATTATAGGGGGGAATGCTGAGAATGTGCCTGCAGAAGTTTTTAAAGATGAAGGTACTCTGAGAAAATCTTTGTCCAAAATGTAGCAGCACAGAACCAATGAACTTCAGTGTACCCTTAAGAATGTGCATGTTACTATTAACCATATTCATCTGTCACATTTTTAAACCTAGAATTTTGCACTTTGTGTTTGAAATTTATGGATAAACCTTTATTGCTAGAGGCATGCTCAGAGGAAATGCATGTTGTTGCTCTTTCTCATCACACCCCTGTTTTAGATCATTGTAAAACATGCTTTTTGATTGACAAAAGGCAGGGGGCTGTATGCAGGTTTGGTGCCGAGATAGTGGCAGTTGTTAATTCTCACTTTATCAGTGCAATGGTAACAGTTTTTCTAACACAGTGATGTTTCTTTCTTTAGACATGTCATTGCTCAGAGTGGAATTGCAGTCATAGATTGCTCATGGGCCAAATTAGAAGAAACTCCCTTTCAGAGAATGAGAGGAAGTCGTCTGCGGCTGTTGCCTTACTTGGTGGCTGCAAATCCTGTGAACTATGGTCGGCCTTGCAAGCTGTCCTGTGTGGAAGCTTTTGCTGCAGCTTTTTGCATTGTTGGTAGGCTGCAATGTGTCCAATGTGAAATAAGTTAGCAGCATCCTTAGTAATTCAGAAGATATGATCAGCAATAGAATAATAGAGTTTGGAATCAGGTTGTCTTGCTCTTTTTCTGAGTAGTATCCAGGTATCTGTGGGGTGTTCATGTCAGCTGCTAAACAGGACACCTGAAACAATCACCCTGGTTTTGTCAGGAGGGCCCTTAATGTTAGAAAAGCTGTTTAAATAAGCCAGAGAAAACACAGCCTGAATCCTTAGGCACCTTTCTCTGGGTGAGAGGTAACAACTCTCTGTTAATAGGGTGGGTTCTGTTTAAGTGCAAAGGGAATCGCCCTGTCTTGCGATGTTTTGCAAACTCATCGCACAACTTTTGTGACCACTACAGAGATGTGCTGTACTGCAGAAACATCTTCTGAACATGCACAGCTGCTTTCTCACTGAGGGACTTCAGCAGGTAGAACCTAATCACTCATTAGCTGTAAAAAGTTATTTTTATGTAATGCTCACCAAAAGCCTGTGAACCCTTCTTGGGTTCGGTTAGATGGTCCAAGTTGAACTGAAATATGAAAATAGTAATTTATTTGAAAGTCTTAAGTCCCCAAACACTGAAAACACACTGGCAAACATCTCACTACTGTGATACATAAATATGTACTGTACTTAGAAATCTGTGAGCTGAATGAAATCTCACACTGAAAAAGTGATCATTTATTTTCTGGTTTAGGATTCCCAGACCTAGCTACCATTCTTCTACAGAAATTTAAATGGGGTAAGACGTTTATTGACTTGAACAAAAGTCTCTTGGAGAAGTATGCAGCCTGTCATTGCCAAGAAGAAGTACTGAGAGTTGAAAAGGACTTTTTAGCCAGCGTCCAAGAAACCAAAGATGAAGACATAGGTAAGAAAAGCAGACATATTGCACCCATCCTTTTCCTAAGTAATAGCATTACAGTCTTTTCCTGTAGCCTCATGAACATACTGGCAAGGTAGCAGGTAGGAGCTTTGCTGAGATACACTGTTTTGTCTTTAGATTCTGTGTTCTTATAAGCAAGTTTGCCTGGTTTTTTTCAACTCAAAAAGATGAAAATTACTGAAGCAATTTAATGCTTAGGAGGCTGTAAGTCAGTTATACATAAGCCTAGGAACGATCTTTAATGGACATGTTTATGTATTTCCTAATCGATATATTTTAAAATTACAACTGTAATGAAAATAGCTTATGAGTAGTTTATTCCCAAATTCTTCCAGTAGCTTACTGGTATTTCACTCTTTCAGGCTATATTCACTGGTAAGTGCTTGGTCCCATTCAAGACAACACCAAAAAAAAAAACCCAAATCAAATGCTGAAGAACATATGAAGAGACCTGCTACTCATTCCTGTTTTCCTTCCACATTGGGGTTAAGTCCCATAAAACCAGGCCAGGGAATCATACTATAAGGAGGTGGCAAGACAGCCTTTAGATTCTCTGAACCCTGACTTCTTTGCCATGACAGACCAGGCTGAATGAACTCATCCTGTTGTTTGGCGGAAGCCTAACTGAAGTTACATTAAACTGAAGACAGCTCTTAAGGGGCAAGACTACTATGCTAAATAAAGCACACTTCCACACACAGTCATGTTTCCTGGAGCGTGCTACCAAAGCTTTCTTGTTTGACTTTTCTAAGGTAACACTTCTCCCCAAATGTGTAAGCCAAAGTCAATTATCCCTAGTCTTACTCAGCAAGAGCATGGATGTGTATAGTCTGCCCTGTATGAGCTACTGAACCCCTGAGGAAGAGGCCACAAAAGGCATGGAAGAGTGGAAAGACTAGAATGGGGGAACAGGGTTTGGCAGTTGTTTCTCACCCCCTCTGGTTTCCAATAAAACAACTATGGTAAACTTAACAAAAAGCTCAACCAGCCTCCCTTTGCTTTCCCTCCCTGCCACTAATCTCTTAAAATGAAAATTAAGGCAAATCATTAAAATATGCCTTCTTCATTAATGGGTATTTTTTCCTTCTTTTTCCAGATCCATTTGATGTTGACTCAGGAAAAGAGTTTTCTAATCCAAATAGACCAATCAATTCCCCAAGGTAATGAACTTTCATTTAAATACTATTTTTCTTATTATGATATGTTTTGCTTTTATAATCCTGAAAAATAATTTCCAGAGCAGCAGAAAGTAGTGAAGAATCTGAGGAGGACAATGCAAGTGTTCCAGATGATGCCACTGAAACCAGTGATGAAAGCAGTCCAGAAGATCACGGTACTTAAAAAGTTGCTGCAAGAACAGCCAATAAATCAACTGTTTGAGAAGCAAAAAACCTGGACCCCACACACAAATGAATACTCCCCAACTATCCCAGAGTTGTACCATCCTTTATAAACAGTTAAGTGTGTCTTGTTGACCTGTAACTTGGTGCTTCACAAATGTCTTCCCAGAGGTGACTCTCGGGCAGTGTACGGGTACAGAGGTCTGTTTATTCATGCAAAGGTGTTAAGTCAGGCAGTTTTTTTAGATGATTATTTCTGGAATGCTAAGTGTTATGTAAAGACCCTGAAGGTTCAAGTTCAAGACCAGCTCCAGTGTAGGTGAGTCTGCACTGGGAGAGGGAATTGTGACAAAAAGGGCCAAGAAGGAGCTCTTTCGGGAGCTTTTTGAGGCACAGAAAGCGGCACACCTGTGCCATGGGGGTGCTGCTTGTGGGCAGGCTGCTCAGGTGCCAGCACCCCCAGCAGCACAGCTAAATGAGGCAGAAACAGACACACCAAGAAGCAGCCTCAGGGGGACTTGCTGCCCACCAGGCACAGAGGGGAGCTGAGCTGATTGTAAACGGTCCCTTCCCGGAAGGGGACCCTACCTCCCAAGCCAAGCCTGGGCAGCTGCTTTCCAGCTTTCATACTTCATTTGCAGAATGATTTTGACTAAAAAAAAATACAAATTAAAAAAAAAAAAAGTGAAAGTTTAATAGAGGGCATATCAGCTTGACATACATGAAAAGAATTTACATAATTTAACTGATTTCCTTTACAGTAGGAAACTCCAATTGCATAGAGCACATCCTTTTCCTAGATGCTATACACAATCTATGGCAGAAGGCACAGAAGTATTTCTGATAAGCAAGAACCATTTGAAATCCCCAGCTGCATTCTTCAGACAGCTTTTGCTGCCATTTGTCTCAGTCTAATGCTTGCACTGTGTCCCTGTGGTGCTGATCAGGGTGCTGATCCCTTTATGCACAGTAAGCAACTGGTCTCTAGCTAGGCAGCATTCCACAAGCTGTTTAAGGAACTGACAAAGCCGAGCAGGGGTCCCAAAGGGCTGCCTTCATTTTGAGAATGGAAACATGGAAAATAAATGAAGGCAACGTCTAAAAAGGTAAGTGTAGCATCACAGGGCTTAACAGGACTTGCTCTGAACTGTGTTCAGAGCCATTTGAAGTGGAGCATTTTAATGAAGATAAATGAAACAAAACCCTTTATATAAACAGTTTATTTACTCTAAACAGCAACACAGACAACGCCATATAAACACAAAGGAAGTGATGCAGAGTAAGGATGCTGGCTGACTTTGGATCTCAGAGGCTCTTAAGCAATTACAACCTAGTTTCTGAAAGATAGAAAAACAAATTCAGGGAGGGAAGGGGGTGGAGGGCATGATTTTCTTTTTCATACAGCCAGCTAGAGGCTAAATATAGTTCTAACATTTTAAAGCATGCCTGCATCAGATAGCAAAGTAACTAGAGATACTAGTGAATTTATAGAAGTATAAAAGTTTATAATTTTACAGCAGTCGAAATACTGACATCAATATTAAAATAAAAGCAAGTTTTACATAACAATCAAAAATACAAAAGACTGAAGGAAGAGACCCTGTATGAAAAAACTGGGGGCAATTCAGCAAATTTAGAACTGTATACAAGTGGCGAATATGGAAAATGGCACACATACAACCCCCTCCCCTAAGTGGATATTAATTGTACATAGCAACATTAGATTTTGCAAAAGTTTTGTAAACAAGTTCTTGCCAAACCAATCCCTTCCTTTTTAAGATGCTGCATGACAGATGCTTATGATGGTGCAAACTTCTTGGCTTGTGCTCGAACCCTCTTTTCATATTCCACTCTGTTTTGGCTGGATAGAAGAGAGACAGTATAATTACAGCTTGTGAAATGAGAAGCCCTATTACAGGGTTATTGTTCTACTTATCTTCAATATGAAACCAAGTCCTTGTTGAAGGCAAACCCATCAGATAGGAATTCATTGAACACTGCAATACATTAAAGGCTTTTCTGGATCATTACTCTGAAAGTAAGGTACAGCTTAACTAGTTACTTCCCAGACTTCACCCATTGTCAAATCACTGCACTGACTTCAGACCAAGCCAATCTCCACCAACATCCTTGTGCTTGCTCTCTCTCAAGCCAGCAGCACCTCACACCCAACCATTCTTATCCACCTGAAGTTATCCACTCTCCACGTTTGGAATTTATTGTTAAGGACTTCACGTCCTACGTCCTAACAGCACAAAGGGGTCAATGAGAGCAATTCACTGACAGTGGATTTTGTAGGATTTTCAAGTATCATCACTGCTCTGGGGAGACAGGCAAAGAGGTCTTCAGAAACAGAAGTGACAATAGCAAGGCCTCTCATTGAATCCAAGATGCACTACCCATCCCTACGTTTCCTTTTCACTAGCATCCTGCAAGACATTTTGGACAGCTTGCAACTCAAGTCTCCCAAGATGCCATTCTTCAAACTTGGCATTCTCCTAGAGACTTGTTCTCCTGTCCAGAGTGATAATTCCACATCTCCAACTTGGTAATTATTTCAAGCAGCTGTCAATGCCAAAATAATTTGCTTAAAGTATGTTTCTCCCTTAAAGGTTACAGATCAGCCATCCATTTTCAATCACGAGAAAATTTTAAGACTGAGCCTTATTAAATTAAAAGGGGAAGAAAAAAAAAAAGTCCTTTCAAGCTCACAAATTAACCCCTCTCAACCAGTGCAAACTTCATTCTGCTAAAGCTACAAAGCTTTCTGTACTTTTTAACTCCTTGTTTCTAGTTTTCACAAAATGCCACATACTTCCTGCAGAAATCACAGCAGCTCTCCTTTATTCTTCAGGCACAAGTGCTTCTGGACAGGATTAACTTACTTCTATACTGATGAAGGGAACTCGTCACCTAATTTGGTCTCCTCTGCTGCTGAAATCATGCCCCATCGCAGCTACTCATGGTCTGACTGAAGGAATCTTCACAATTATTGCTGCTGCAATGCTATTTGAAGCTCCACTAACCTCTTCACCATGAAATCACTATTTTGTTCAAGTCGAACACAAGCTAAGCATCTTCACAGGACAGAGTCATGAAGATTAAGAAAATAACACTCTCATTCCTAAAACATGTTATGTGTTACACCGAGTTACAGGCAGCTGTAACCAACAGGACAGCTTTCAGGCTGAGAGGCAAAGATACTTACCAGTAAATTGTGTACGCCTCTGCTTGAGCTGGGTCTTGAATATTTGGTTCATTTAGAAGTTCTTGTATTCCTAACAAGATCTAGGGAAGAAGGAATAGAAGACAAATAAGCATACATACTACTAACAGATATTCCATTAAAAACCCTTAGAAACCAACTGTAGAAACAGAGTGAGTATCTGACATTCAATGCCAATCAAAGGGCTAAGAACGTGTAAGTACAATTAATGACCTGTTTAATTGTGATTGCTGGCCTCCAGTCCTTATCCTCCTCTAAGATGGAGAGACACACTGTGCCTGAAGGATACACGTTTGGGTGGAATAATGGTGGCTCAAATTTACCTGAAGAAGAAGAGAGAATTACTTGCATGGAACACTGAGGTCAGGGATTTGGTTTAGACTAGTGAAACAAAGAAAGAATACCAGTTTCTAAAGCAGGCAAGTTTGAGCCGAGATAAGAACATTTCAAAAACTTAACAAGGAAACTAAGTATCCAAAGATAACTGTTGTACACAGTACCAGGAGAAAAGGAGACCCATGTTTTACAGCACATCAATGAAAAGGTTGATGAACTTTTAAAAATTATTTAAGTCCTTGCCTTCTGAGTTCTTGGCTTCAAAGACCAATTCAAGATTACAAACATTAAGACAAATTTAACATAAGAAAGGGATTTAGCCTAACCATGCCTACCTGTCAGCTTCCAAAGAGTGCTGATCAAGCAGCAAACACTTCAAGTGGTCCTTTTGTCAAACTTTGAGGAAACCCACACAGCACTCATCCTACCCTCACAGATTTGTTACATCAAGCACTTAACTCATTTAATCAGAACTTTCTAAATGCTATCTATGTGTTGGGCAAGGAAAAAAAGGCAATTTGCCTTTTAAAAATAAATTAATTAATTAATAACCATTCACAGAACCTCATGGAGTAGTTGAACACTGCTCTAATAAACCCATGCTGGCTAGTCATTTTACTTACATTTTGGGGGTGAAGAAGGGTAGTCGTCCTTGAAAAGCATCCGTAGTTTAAATAAGCCACCTTCCCACGGTGTCTATAAAAAGGCAGAGTTTAGAATATGGCAAGGAAAAGTCAAGCTTGTAGGGAAAAAAGCTCACCAAGAACTGTTTATGACCAGACATCCATCTGCCACAGAATACAAAATAGCTGTCCTACACTGAAGCACACTGTCAAGACAGAGGCAAGGAGCTGAAGAAAGAAAACCCTGCTTTTCCTCTTCATTACAGCGAGGAAGTGTTGCCGAGTCATCAGCAGTTGAAAACATCACGAATACTCACACAGACAAGGAAAATGTCCATCGCACATGAACAGAGTACACCTGAAGTTTTACATGATGCGCACATAACAAGGAAGGGGCTGCTACGCCCCACTTAAAGCAACTCCAAGAAGACAGGATAGGGATACACTCCTTAAGCATGTGCATGCAAAATGTTTCTATTCTGCCTCACAAGAACATGGCCAAGAAAAATCACAAAAGAAAGAAAACGCTGAACAGTCCTGTAGTCCTGCTACAGTTAATATGAGGTTCACTAGTTTAACTCTGGCCACATTTGGTAGCATGCAGTCGCTGAGATTTCTTCTTTTTGTGTAACAGATACTCTAAGAAGCTTTTTATCCCTATCAGAAAGTGGTATGGGCACTTTTAGAAGCAGTTCCAATACTACAGAGCAGACCTTATTTGGTCTGAGAGCACTACTCAAAACAATCATCTAAACACAAAGGACAAAAGCCTGTCTTGAGTATGTACTTCCTTGTCATCTTACTTGGCAATGGGGAGAGAAGTCCATCTTCTGACAAACTGATTCTGCTACGTGTATAAATACAGAAAAGTTTAATATATAATGTAAAATTCTTGCCCTTGTTATGGAAACACTGCAATGAAAGTTAAGTGGCAAGTTCATGCTTTAAAACAAACTGGAGTAAAGATGTTTTCACATCTTATCAGCATAAATTATCAAACCTTATCCTCAGGGAAAGCCAAGTATGCTTGACAGGTGTGTTTGAAGACCACCTTAGGAGGAAATCCCTAATTCTTTCCAAGGTGAATTATGTCATGTTTAGGTGAAGAGAAAGAAAAAAAGACCCACAACAAAACATACCACCAAAAACCCCAATCCCAAAAGAGAAAATGCATTCCACTGTCATTGGTATTTACTGTGCAAAGTCTCAATCTAGAACAGGAAAAAATGTGCAATGGAATATTTAGATATTGAGTTTTAAAAAGCAAAGAGGTTTCATTGTATTTGCTGTAGTGGATTTAAAAATCTTTGTTCTGAACAGCTGTAGTCATGTTGTCAACATTGCAAAAAGACATTTTCCATACCTTCTCAGAGGGGACAAACTTGCCAATTTTTATGAGAGGAACCTTTTGACAGAATAAACTTTTCCTATTTCATTAGATTTCAGCCATAGGGGAAGACAGATAAGCTTTCAATAATTTCTTCAGGTAAACCACCAAAACAGTCAACAAAAACCTCTTACTGTCCTTCTGACGGAGCAACATACCTTATGGATGACAGACAAACACTCAAGAGCCTTACTAAGGTAACAGCATGACAGCAGTATCAAGATTATCTTGCTTACTGGACATGTTGCAGATATTCTTCAAGTCAAATTCCAGGTAGCTAAGTGATTTGCTGCTCCAAAAATTGCATGGAGATATCCAGCCCAGGACTAACATCGCTTTACTTCAATTTTTGATTTGGATGACAAGAAAGCATTTTGAGGGTTTCTACTACTCATCCATCTTAAAGGAAGCAGCTGCAGTTTGGTATGCCTCCAAACACAATAGCAATAGAGAGAAACTGGCTGGCCTGGCTGGTGAGCAAGGCATGCTGCTGCTTGTTAAAGAGAAGGCATTTTTACTGGAGTGAAGTTTTTAAAGGAACATCTACAAGGAACCACATGAGCATGACTGGTGTGATGCATTTTCTGGTAGGCAAGAAGTTGGTTTCAGGAGTCTTGTTCACTCTGTGTTGTGGGTTTTAAAACGTTAAGGCAGTAGCAAGAAAATTTCACATGGCACAAGGATCTCGCAGAACTGTTTAAAGATGGCATCTCAGTAAGTGCAGATTTGGTTATTATGAGGAATAATCTTGCCCTGTCAGAACACAAGGGGATGAGTTTTTCCTCACAGTTGAATTTTTAGGTGCTTCTTCAAGAACTAACTTGAGCTGTGTGGATAATTACCAAAGTACTAAGCTAAAAATACTTATGATTGTAATTTGATTTAAATAATTTATACCAGCAATGCAATGTTCAGCACTGAATTGAGGCAGTAGTACAGAATCTGCAGGGCTTGCCTGTGTGCTTTGTCTTCTCAGAATCGAGGGAACAATCTTAAGCAGACTTAAGCAAGCTGGCAAGAGGCAGTAGAACAGGCAGAACAACAATAGAAGGCCACATCCAACGTAAAACACTAAAACCACCAAGAAATTAATAAGAAACTGCATCCACTGAATTCAAGAATAGTCTCTATACAAGTAACACAATGAAAAATAGAAACACGATTCTGCTCAGAATATTACAACATCAGTGTACAAAAATCAAAGCAGCTTCATGCATTAATGATCGTTTCCACTTCAAAGTTTGCATTTGCCCTATCCTCTAGAATCGGATCAGGATGACAAATATAATCAATTATGGATTCTAACATGGAAAAAAAAAATAAATCTGCATTTTAAGGAAAAGGACCCAGAAGCACAATTGCAGTCAGATAGAAGGAAACAATGTTAGACGTCTATTCTTTTTTTCCTAATACAAAGAGGAAATTCCATTGAACGGAAGGCAGTGAGATTTTGATTTGATATTGCAGAACTACTTTTTTATTAAATCCAAAAACTGAGAAACATTACTACAGCACTTCTGTAGGACTGAAAGGCCGCACTAGTTTTGGACAAAAAAAAGGAACAAGTAGTTAACTAGCAGAGGCAACACTTTGCAACTGTTGATCTGCAAGCTTAAAGGCTTATACCAGCATTTGTAACAAACAAACATCACAATAAACCCTAGCATGAAGCGGAAGACAATCTCAAGTTTGCTCAGTGCTGGATTCTTACACACTCCTTTGAAAACTTTTACTCTCAAGGTGGTCAGTTGAACAAGCTCATGGTGTGTTTTGCCCAAGATCCTTCTGAGCCCGCTCCTCCTGGACTCTAAAGCAGCACCAGGATCCAAACACTCCTACTGAACTATATCCAAGTTATACTCCCAGTTGTCAGTGTTACACATGAGCAGACTTTATGTCACTTTGCCGTAAGCGAGGTGTTAGGACAACAGTGAATCTTACCCCTTTCTTTCCTGGAATAGCACACTCCCAGTTCATTAGATTCATTGTGCCATCTGGATTTTTTGTAGGTACTGCTACAAATCCCTGAAATGAAGGCAAAAAAAACAAGTGGGTGAGCTTTCAGAACGTGTACTTGGAATAGTTCATGACGTACTTCATTTTTACACAAAGTTATTTCTTTTTGCTCTATGCGGTTTCAGGCTTTTTTTATTTACAAACAGAATTTCTTTCTTTTTAATCCATCCGGGCAAAGGAATGAATCATTACCAGAACACCAAAATAACTGCAGTCACAAATGGGACAGTTCTCATACTCACAAATGGATGATCTTTCCTCCAGGCTTTTCTCTCCTGTGCGAGTCTGCTAAGAGCTATGCCAGACATATTCAGAGTCCCTCTAAAACAAAAATAATTGCTTTCAGTATAACCTTTTCCTTATAAACACAACATTATATTACCTGTCGATAAGCCCTGCTCTCAGAAATATTCTGGCCTCTGATTTTCACTCCTATAGCCAAGACATATTTTTGCACACCCTGCAGAAGCTAACGTCAGGAATAACATCCAATTCTCCATGTCAACACCTCTTAGTTACTGGACTTGCCCTACAAAACACTATCCCCACCCTGTGTTTTCTGCTAGAATCACAACTTCAAAACAACTTTGACAGTAGCTTGACAATACAAACACTACTGGCAGTAGGAGAAGTGTCCAGACTCGCCACTTATGCCACTGCTAAGTGCATATTTATCTCCTAAATACACAGCAAAAGGTTGGGCTTTCTTCTGCAGACAAGCACCTGTACTGTTCCTGGCAAACCGGGGAATAAGAAATGTTATTTTTAGACTGTAAATTCCCTTTGAAAGCCAGGACTCTACACAAAAGCAACAGAAGCACAGAACCGAATCAAATTAACTCCATTTTCAGTGATGCCACTGTTAACTATCAGACAGCAGCAGAAACAGAGAGCACTACAGAACTGAGCTAAGGAAAAGACAGGGGGCCTACTCATTCCACAAGGCAAGGTTTCAGTTCCAGTAGAAACTGAATGATCTTTCTGTAGCTTCACTGCCTTAGCAACAGAGAAGCACAGTGACTGAGATTGTAGTGCGCACACACAGAACACAGGTCACCACTGCAGGTGATGCAAGAACAGTTCTAGAGGTGTTTGCATCAGAGTGGTGCTCTCACATTCAGAGGAGGGTCCTCCATTCACCAAGAACAGCAGCCAAAGCAAGCTTATCAAATTGCATCTAAACTCAGGATTTCATATGCCACATGGTCTAGAACTCCGATGAAGGCTTTTAATCCTCCTTCCTACTGCATTTCTACCCATTTTATATAAGAGCTGATGCTTGGCAGTTGGAAAAATGAATTTGTTCTCAACTCCACACAGAGCCTTTATGACAGCCAGGAGAGTAGAATTCTTCCACTAAACTAGCTCACAGATATATGAAAGCAGGATTACCACTCTATTAAAACAAACATCTAAACACTGCAAAATGATGCAAAACTCATGTTCTATTAATATGTAGAGGAGTTATAAGAGTACTGCAATCTACTACCATAACTACATGGACTGTGGCTCACAAAGATCATAGAACTGCTTCAGTTGGAGATCATCTCTAAGATGATCATGTCCAACCATTGACCCAGTACTACTATGGCGACCAAACCCTGTCCTCAAGTGCCATATCCATGTGTTTTTTTAAATACCTCCAGAAATAGAGACTCCACCACCTCCCTGGGCAGCTTGTTCCAACATCTGACCACTCTTGCAATAAAGAAATTTTTCCTCATCTCCAGTCTAAACCTCCCCTGGTGCAACTTCAGGCCACTTGCTCTGGTTCTACCACCTGATACTAGGGAGAAGAGAATGATCCTCATCTCACTCCAACCTCCTTTCGGGAGATGCAGAAAACAACAAGGTCTCCCCTCAGCCTCCTCTTCTCCACACTAAACACCTCCAGTTCCCTCAGCTGCTCCTCACCAGACCACTTCTCCAGACCCTTTGTTACCCTTCTCTGGACCCTTTCCAGCACCTCAATCTCTCTCTTATGTGGGGCGCCCAAAACTGAAGCCAGTACTCAAGGTGCAGCCTCACCAGTGCTGAGTTCAGGGGCACCATCACTGCCCTGGTCCTGCTGGCCACATTTTTGCTGATCCAGGCCAGGATGCTGTCAGTGTTCTTGGCCACTTGAGCATGCTGCTGGCTCATCTTCAGCTGCTGTCAACCAGCATCTCCAGGTCCTTTTTTGGTGGGCAGTTTCTAGGCACTCTGCCCCAAGCCTGAAGCCTTCATGGGGTTGTTATGACCCAAGTGCAGAACCCAGCACTTGGCCATGTTGAACTTCATGCAACTGATCTTCGGGCCACTGATCCAGCCTGGCCAGATCCCTCTGCAGAGCCTTCCTGCCTTCAGCAGGTCCACACTTCTGCTTAATTTAGTGTCATCTGCAGACTTGCTGAGAGCGCCCTCAATTCCTTCATCCAGCTCACTGAAGCTTGTTTTAACAAGCTCACCCATTCATGCTGTGCCCCTTAGCATGATCTTCACGCCACAAAGATTTACCAGGCACTGACCTGTCCCACATAAGCTTCATCTCAGTGTTCATCTGCTATACCCTTTAAATATTATCAGGCAGCACACTTCCAATTTAAGTATTTACACATCATCTGAAGTGCACATACTGTAACTAAATGTCTTTAAGAGCACCATATTAAGAGCTTCATGCAGTTCCTAGGACAGTTGGTATTTCACAATCCCCCTCCTAACTTTTTTCCAGTTTTGCATGAATGGCCATAATGCATAATTTAAACTTCAAACCAGCAATTAAATTCGTGTGAAATAAAGCTTTGTGAAAGGGACCATTAACATTAAGTAAACATGAACACACAAAAATGCCATGTGCACTCCAACATTCCTCTAGTATTCCCAACACATGTATCTGTATCTCAGTTAAGTCAGAAGATTTGCATGACTTAGTATAAACTATACGTCCCACCCCAGGTTTTAATCTGTTAACACACTGAAATCATACTGTAAGAACAAAAAGACTCTGCCTTAACCAAATTATACAGGAAGCCTGTGCCCTTGCCACAGATGTAAATAACCTACTGAATCTAGAGAGAAGTTCAGGTCTGCTGTTAGCAACCAGTGCACGAATGTAGTACTTCCACAGTCACATGAGACCCTTTCTTGTGCTTATAAACCATTCAAATATTCTTGGATGGTTTAGTAACTCAGCTACCTTTTCTGCCAAGAAATACATTGCAGGATGCTTTCAAATACATAAATTGCATTTCCTATGGCTAATAGCCAATTAATTGCATGCACCTCAAGGGAAATACCAACTTCTCAGAGGGTGTGTAAACAGTGAACGTCCTACAGAAGATTACCAATCAAGTGACTTTTTAACAGTAAAAAAACCAAACCAGTTTCCAGGCTCTGTATCCTGCTTGCTTTTGCAGCTGGATATGCACTAGACTGTGCTCTAGTAAATAAAAAATTATGTCCTGTAAGTATATTTTCAAATCTTGAGGCACTGAACTTAGTTAAGCACTGGCAGACCACATCCAAAAATTCAGTGTACCACCACCAAGTAGAGACTGGAGACCAAGATGACTAAAAGTGCACTTAAAAAATTAAGACTCCATTCAACCTATCAACAAATTGCCAATATATTTATAGACTTTTGAGTGGCTCTTCAGTAAATTAATTTAACTTTACACTTGCTGGAGCCTGAGAAGGCAAACAGAGATTGATCATCTCAGTAAGCATTTTGCTCAGAAATTATGGAGCAGCAGAAGGAATGAGGTATCAGGCAGGTATTAAGCCTGAAGATACGGTATTTCCAGTGCTACTTTTATCTTCAGTATTTCTTGTCCATGGTTTGTCTTTTTTTCCTGTCTCCTTTAGAAGAGTGGTTTGCCAAAATATCTGTATGTCAAGTTTAGCTCTTGTGAGCCACTGAAATATTTCTAATAACCACAAATAGTTTAAAAAATCAAACAAAAAAAAATCCCCAAACACCCCAGTTCTTAAGTGCTCAGTTGTTTGGGTTTTGGTTGGTTTTAGCTTTGGGTTTTGTTTGTAATTTGTTTTCTTCCCCAGAGAAATTTACTGCTAATGAACAGAATTAAGTCCCAGTGCATTTATGCACTGCATCATTGGAAAGAACACAAACTCTAGCACCACAGGGAGTATATCAACCCTACCTTGCAGGAGCTACATAAGCCTACAATACCAGTCTTCACATTTTGTTTGGTTTTAAACCCCCTCAAACACAGCCCAACATTAAGAGGCTACAATATCCCTCTACTGCTATCAACTCGAGAGAAAATTAACAAAAACTTCCAAATTTTTCTCCATAATGTGCCCCTGATGCTGTTGCTACTGCCTATTTGGGGGAGGGGAGGAAGGGGGAAGCACAACACGAAACCAGCACTGACGATGCACGCAAACTTTATGTTACATCACAGATCATCTCATCCTTCCATACCCTCTGCGGGGGAAAAGTGGAACCTACTTCCAAACACAAAAGGCAACCCTTGCAAAGAAGCAATCCGGCGCCACAGGAACAGTGATAGCACCATTCTGACCCCTGACAAGCCTATAAATACATCAGCAGCATACTGTTTAAGTCTCAAGAACTTTCAACAGCTCTTAGTAATTCCAAGCAGCAAAAAGGGGAAAGAAAAATCGTGAAGACTGCTAGCCTTACGTTTTCAGTCTCCAGTTTAAATACCGACACAGGAAGACGATACCATTTGTAGTAGTTTGCTCGAAGACTACAAACTTTACTTTTCAGAAGGTGGAGAAAGCCAAGGGCTTGTGTTTAATCAAAGCACGCCAATTCTAAACTGGAATAGCAAATCTCCTCCTGCCTGCGGCATGAAAAAGGTAGAAGAGGCGGTACTAGCCGGACGGCTACCCGCGTCGCCAGGAGAGCAACAAAAGGAGCCGCGCGGCAATGGGTCTCGGTGCCCGACAGGCCAAGCAACTTCGCCTGGAGAGGCCGCGGCAGGACCGAGCACTGCCCGCCCCTGCCGAAGGCCGCCGGTCTTGCGGGCCCTGCGAGGGGATCGGGGCCAGTGTCTGAGGCCTGCACAGGGGACCATGGAGTCCACCCGCTGGCTCCTGGGCAAGCACTCACGGGGGCAGGACAGCTTTGCGCAGGCCCGGTGGTACCCAGACCTCCTAAGCGAACTCGGCCGGCGGCGACCGAGACCCTCCAGGGCTACGGGAAACGCAGAACCCGCTCCAGGCGAGCAGTGATGTGCCGGCGGGCCCGGCCGCGCGGCCGCGTAGAAACCGCCAGGCCCGCACATTCCGCCGCTGTCCCTTCCTTCACGACACAAGCGGCGAGCACTAACCCGGGCCCCCGCCCTCCCCGGGCCTGGGGCTACCCGCGCGCCACGCCAGGCCCCGGCTGTCCCAGGCCCCGCGCCCGGCCAGGCCTCACCGTGATCGGCCGCAGCACCCGCGCGTGTCCCGGATTGAAGCAGCAGCGAATGACCCGGATGTTCCCGACTCGGCTCCCCCCACCCCCACCTTTGTCTCTGGTCCGGAGTTTCCCTCCCTCTTTGCTCGGTGCGGAACGTAGAACTGCTATGTCCCTCAACCCGATCCGTCCGTGCCGCTGCGCCGGCGCGATATGACCCCAAATACGATCCGTCCACCACGCTTTACGCATCTTTGCAAACTAGGACCCAGAGGTGGCCACAACAATGCCTGAGCACGGAGCGCAGGAAAGAATCCCAGCAAGACTCTCCGAAGTACAACCCCTCCCCTGTGCCACTCAGCTCCCACAAGCCTCCGTCGAGAATATGACTGAATTTTTACCTCGGGCGCTGCGAGAGTCACCTGCGTCCCGAAAACGCCTTGTCCCCCGACGGGCGTTAGCGCGGGTCTGGCAGACCGCGCCTGCCGCGGGACGCGCTCGAGCCTAGCCGAGTCCCACCCACTGTGGCCAGCCGGGTCTCTGATTGGAGAGCGGCAGCCCTGCCCCTGGCAGTGATGGGCAGCCGGGAGAGCCCGTCAGAGGGGGCGAGGGGTAGCGCGGCGGGCAGCGCGGCGGGAAGCGGGGCTGGAAGCGGGGCTGCTGTGGGGAGCACAGAGGCGCGCGGGGGACTGCGGTGCAGTCCTTACGTCTGTTTAGCCCAAACCTGCTTCTGTTTGCCGGATTTTTAAGAGGCAGCCTCATTTATGCTCTGTAGGGTTTGTTTTCCACTGTTTTGTTGGGGGGGGGAGGGTTGATTTTGCTTTCTAGGAATGCATTTTTAACAGCATTCAGGGGAGGAGTCGCATTCTGTTCTTGCCTTCGACTTATAATTTTAAGCATAAGATAGTTCAGTCTACCTTTAAAACTTCTGAAGCAAATATGTACAAAGTGGCTTGTTACTTACATTTCTTACAGTATATGTTGGCCTTATTGCAAAGTGTCAATTTCAGTTAGCTGATTTCTTTTCAGACAAAAGCAGCACTTTATTAAAAAGGGAAAGTACTGGATTCTAAAATACATCCGTGATGTTAGGCAGGGTGTTGTGGGTTGTGTATGCAAAGTGATTAGTTAAAGCTTGGTACATATTTTTTGGTATGATACGTCCACAGCAGAGGGGACTCTTTCCTACTATAATAACCAGCAACAGCCATAGTAAATTCAAAAGAAAATTACATTAATTTCCCAGTGCACACATACCTGAAGGCAGCAGCAAACACTTACTTCTCCTTTACAATGGAAAAGGTATTAACTGCTTTGAGACATCGCACAAAAAAGCAGCTACATTTTATATCTGGAGTGCTAAACTAGGAGTATCAGTGACATCACACTGTTCATGTCAACATAACTGGTTTAGAAAAGATTTAACACATCAAACTTTAAAAGGGAAAAAACAGGTTTATTTCATGCAGTTTACAATATGCTAGTGTTATGAAAAGGAGGTTAAAAAAATACCCACACACATTTTAATTCTAGGTTTGTCTTAAAAATTACGGTTTACTATAACCATCTTTAAATGATTTGGGAAGCCCTAGCAGAATTTTATCCAGGGAAATTCCATGGATTCAGGTTCTTGTCTGTCTGTGCTAAGAGTTTTGGTTAATGCAAAAGCATTAAAACCAGATCAAAACTCAAACTTTGCTGCAATAAGAACACTTCAGAGATAATGAATTGGCACAAAATAAAATGTTACTGCTAATCCACTATCCAAGAAACAATATGTTGCATGTATGGCCATTTAGATATTAACAGAAACAGCTGATGCACAACTAATTTTGAGACCACTGATTTGGAAGAGAAGGTGGGGGGAAAGAAACTAAAATCCGTTCAGAAGGGTAGATGGGCCTAGAGAGTCCGTGTATAGGTAACAGATTTTTCATAGCTAGAATCAGATGAGGCTCAGGACAGAAGCAAGTAGAAATAGCTTCCATTTGATATCTCTTCAGTTTGGTGATCTTGTTTCAGTTCCAGGTAGACAGGCTGGCAACACTGCCCTTACAGTGCCTTGGCACTTGCTTCCCACTAGCAAGTACACATGAGCCAAGTTAAGTTTGAGTAAAGTTGTGCATGAGCTTTTGAAAAATCTTAAAAGGAGCATGAATTGTGTACATAAATACATTAACTCTTACATTTCAGATGCCCAGGCCTTGAAATCTGAACAGCTGTTAAGTCAGGTCAAGATTTTGGCTCAGCTTTCCAAGGCAAGGACAGCCCAGTCACAAAACTTCCTTCCTTTCCACCCGCCCCCAAAGTAGCAAAATAACTTTCTTAAAAGTTTCTTTCATCATAGTAGTTGCTAACATACAACATCCTAGAGAACCCTTTGATAGGCCCAGAAAGCTACATTTGCAGCAGTGAGAAGTTTATGCCTTGGTAGGACAGCAAAGTTACAATGAAATAATCAAAGACAGTTTCCTGGGGTATAATTTTCCTCACAGTCTCTCTACTGCCAGTGCTGTTCATACAAGGTGTTGGGTTTCAGCACAGGCAATGATAAAGTGGTGGCAAGCGTAATGTCCTCTCTACTGTGTTCCTTACCATGCTGGACACGGCAAAGTCCAAGCCCCACATACAAACATTCATATCTGTAACTGCTTCAGCCATTTGTAAACATTATTGCAGAGCCTGTGAGTTGAAGGAAAACCAGACAAGCTGTTTTTTAAGCATTTTATGTCTCCAGAATGTCAGATGAGCCCTGGAAAGGATTTTAGCCCTTAGCATTTCTGCACTGAAAATGGAAGGAGCTCCTTCTGTCTGACACTCATTAGGTAAACTGAACGATAAGATCTATGTAGCCCTTTAAAGCCTCAGTTCGGTAAGAAGCCTTTAAAGACAGCTCCTGATTGTCAAGAACCCAAAATAAAAGTTCTAGGACACTGAGTTCAGAAAGCCTTCCACTTTTTTTTTCACTTTTTTTTTTTAAATTGAAGATTTAAACTACTTTAAGATTCAGTAATTCTACACACAAACTCAGGTAAGATCCTGAGATTGTCCTCAAAGCTGGAGATAACTGCAGTCTAAACTAAAACCATGTAACAGGCAGCATTCTCAGACCGCATATTTCAAAACAGTTGTTAGAAAAGGCATTCTCCAATGACCACTGGAGGTTTTAATCCTACTGTCCTGAGCTAACAGGAACTGTTAAAGGCATAACAAATCTCTTCTCTTTTCAAGGGCCCCACCTTTCAGGGATGATTGAAGAATTTGAAAAACTTGAAAGATGCTTTTGATGCAGAGAGAATAGATTAGGAGAACACCACTCTGATTTTATCGCATCTCTAGTGAACAAAATCCCAGGCTTCATCTCCAGACTCTTTTTCACTTGACCCATCCCCACAACAAGCCCAGGACTTGACTTTTCTCTCAGTACCTCCCAAGGAATGTATTCCAGTATACCTGAATGTTTGGACCATACACACTACACTCCAGTTTCTGTGTCATTTCATTCAATCAGATACTATTGCATTTTTGCATTCAGAAGTTCATTCTTGTAATACTAAACTCCAGTGTTTCGTAATTAGTGTGTCTCTCAAAAGGAGACTGCCAGCTCTCAACAACCTCAACAGATGTTCACAGAATACAGTCTCCTGTTCTGAGAAGCAGTTTGCTGGAAACACCATCATCTTACTTAGCAGACCTCTTCCCTAAGCATGCCTGCAATCAGGTTTGCTCTTGTTTAATCCCCTAAGTTTTGGTTTTTTCTCCTGAAACCCCCACCCTCTCTCAGAGAAAGAAATTGATTCAATTACGTTATCTCAGGAAACAGTCTTGTTTCTTAAACAACCTTAACCATGCATTCGCATTGCTAGAAATTGAGCTACACAGCTGTTGTCTAAAGAAAGTCTGAAGACAGAAGCTGGATGGATACATCAATTTCTTAAAGAAATATCTTTTAATAATACTACAAGGAAGGAAAAGCAAAAGGAACTTTCATCATTACAAGAAACCTAGCTGCATTGGAAGAGAAAAGAGTACATTGGCCAAACTTCCTGAGTATAGGATTCTGAGGACTCAAAAGTTTAGTTAAGAATCAGTATCAGCTTCTAAATACAAACAGGTCTTTGACACACAATTAAACTATTGTGGGATAACAAACTGCAATTACCCATAATCCATGGAAACTCCACAGTAAGTCAGAGAAAATTTCAGGTAACTTTTTGTCTTTTGTTTAAAAATAAGAAGTAGAATCTATTTCACATTTACTGTGGGAGCTGCTGAGTCAAATTATACTTCTAGACTGTTATTATGGACCAAGTGACACATCTTAGAGGCTTTAGAATCACTTGTTCATTGCAGATGAACTCTGATTTAATTGATGCTTGAAGATGCCAAAAGAATTTAATATAGAAATATGTTCTGCAATACAGAGAATTAGCCTCTGACAAAACTAATGGCCAACAATATGCTGTCTCCTAACTCAAAGCAAGGAACTTCTAAATTTCAACTTCTCAGTTTTTAAACAAGTTTTGCATTAAGTTTGTCGTGCAAAGGCATTTAAAGAACATAAGGGAAAATCCACTGAAGTAACCTCTTCTTCCATGGACAACAGGCTAAACTTCACTGGATATTCTTACAGCAAAACAGTAGAAAGTTAAATTGTTCATGGAATTTGCATTTTCATGCAAGACCACCTTGATTAACTGTCATGTCTTGGTATCTCGCCCTTCCTGCTTTATTTTCTTCTGCCAGGAATTCTTCATGCTCAGGATCTTAAATTCTAACTTGGAACACTGTTTTAAGAGCAGAGGAACTGTGTAAATCCAGAGTTCATGTCAAAGATTTTTGCAGTATGGCTCTTCAGCTACAGCCACCTAGTGAACCATTAGGCTTTACATAGTCACGGGCAGCGCTCTTGATCAAATACTCTCCAAATGACAGAAGAGGAACAAAGGACTTTAAACCTCATCCTGCGGGATGGAAGCAATATTTGCAAAACCTGGTGATATAGATTGAACTCTAATGCAATTGCCTTGTTACTGTAGCTAACTTTATTTGATATGACAAGAGCCAAATAAAAAAAGTTAAAAAAACCCCAAACTTATTTAGGGATCTAGTCTTAATGCCTTGGAAAAGGCACAGGGTAGCACTTCCATCCATGTGAAAGCCTCATATGTTCACAAAAATTAAAGCAATGATGACATGAGCAAGAACAGGAAAGCAGTTGGTTCAGGTGGTCTCAAACAACAGCATCTGTAAAATAATTTCCAGGGTACCTCCCTACCAAAGTTACCTTTTTCCTCTCCTTTCTTAAAATCTTTGTGAGATACTGGAGACAAAGTGCAAAAATCATTAACCACTCATTTCCCCACACTTTGCTATGACAGGGGTACAATGTACGTTGGATTGCTGGTACGTCACCAAAAAGCATCCCAAAAAGCATTACATGGAAAATTCTCCAGTGAAAAAAACCCCATACTTAGAAAACCCACTCTTACATACTCCAAATTTGTTCAGTTTGCTCACTTTGTTACTCATGCTTTGCTGCTGTCATTCTTGAAAATTTCACCTTATGAAATAAAATATTCTGTCTTCTTTGGGTGTAGATAGGAGAGAACAGAAGTGCTCATTCAGAATGATCGTTGTGAAACAGGTATTTCAGGCATTAAAATCTACAGAGGTCAATGCAGAATCACTCAGAAGAGCACATCAAGAAAGCCATCATGGTTGGCTGCAATTCCAGAAACAAGGGAGCTCAGAGAATTTAGTGGAGTTGTACTGTTTGAAAACCCAGTGACTGCAGCAGAGGAAATGTTTTAACATGCGGTTAACACAGACAACTGTTCTGCTTATTTTCAGATACACAAGATAGTCTGTTACTATTTAGGGGCAATTTGGGTGCTAAATTTAAGCTGAAAAATACGGGTGTCTAAAAAAGTATAAAAGTATAAACATTTTTTTCCCCCCTACACAATTACATTTTTAATAAATTCAATTCAGTTTTAACATCTTAAAAAAAGTCAAACATTTTGCGTTGCTGTGGAGGGGCCAGCAGCTTCCCGCACGGACCACGACCAAGTTGCAAAATGCATTACAAACCCTTCAAGCATAAGGTACGTGGACAAAGCAATGAGCCCGTTGCTTAACCTGCTCAGTAGAAATGGTTTTTACAAATTGCTTCTGCCAAACTTCTATCAATGTATAACAAGTCCTTTAAAACCCAAAACCAACCAACCAAAAACCCCCCAAGCCACAAGCAGACCTTACCAAGAGTATATGGATAAATTCTGAAATTACTGAGAATGAAAACTGATCTCTTTAGGAGTCAAAACAATCTTGTAGCTTTTTGAAACTCTCTTCCACTGCTTTTGTAAGAGAATTAAGCCCGGGCTTATACTGTCAATTTCATTAAGTGTTTTAAAGATGTGCTAAAGATTTTCCTCAAAACATAGTGTATTAAAAAGCTCCAGTCTTGTGTATTAGCCTTCATCAAGGACAAATAAAGCTGCACCGGAAGTTTTCAACCAGTATTCTTTAACAGCACAGTTGAAATGGTACAGAAAGAGAAAGATTGATTACAGGTATCCTGAATGTCTGAAATAATGAAGTTTTTCAACTGGACGACCTTGTGCTCACACTCAAGGCTGATTTGAATCCCAGCCACAGGGACAGTAACCTAAGACACGCCAGCTGTATTTCTGTACAGCCTCCAGCTCTTGGAAAATCTCTACCATAATCCAAAGAGTTCAATGCTCAAAGGCATTCTATAAAAGCACAAACACACATGTGAGTACAAACATCTCAGAAGAAACAGAATGTTCAGTTGTTCATTTCATGCCAATTTCGATTCCCCTTTCAAACACCTGGCTAAGACTGGAGCATCACTTTTGCAGGAGACTGGTTTAACAAAAAGAACAGCAAGAATAACTCAGGAGGCCATTTTCTCTGAGTTTAGTCTTCCCTTTGGGTATTAAAATACACTATAAATCCAGTCAATATATACACCCCTCCTTGAGAGAAACCCTTTGCCTGTTGTGTAACTTTTTACATGCTAGTTTCAGTTGATCTCCTAGGCTGTCATTACACAATAGATTATGTCACAGAGCCATAAGGAATGTGCAGTATAACACAGTCAGCTGGGGCTGCCACTGACTCTGAAACAATGTAGGCCCAAATATTTGCATTTGTGGGCTGTAATGAGTGTGTGTGTGTAGCACCAATTACATTGTCCTTTAAATGTTTACAATGATTAGTAAGAAAATGTCTCCGAACCGATCAATATTGGGTCATCCAGCACCAGACATTAAGTGCTACATGTCTCAGAGGAAAATAGGAGTGCATGGTCATTTCTTTTCAAATGACCACTGCCAGTCAGCCCACAAGAGAGAACAACCATGCACTACAACCAAAACTTAACAAACACTCCCACACCATCTATTCCCAGTATGTAATCTTGCGATGCTTTCAGCCAGCTGACACCAGCTTATAGGCAAAAACGGTTGAACCCCAATCAACAGAAAATTGTCAAATCAGATTTTTTTCTTTTTTCCAGCCAAGTGTCTTCAGTGTGACAATTCACTGTGTCTTGGAATAAAAGAGAAAAAATTGTCACCGTACAATACTGTCTTCACATCCTGGAACCTCGTTCTTGCAAAATCTGAAAGAGACCAATAAAAATCCTATCAATGAAAATTCACTCAATGTCATTCCTACAGCCTGAGGGTCAAAGAACAACATGATGACTGTTTCAAACAACTGATAAAGCATCAAGGAGCTGGTTTCAAGGATATTCCCGAAGTCTCTGTTTTAAGGCTGAAAAAGGACAGGTTGATACATACATTGTCTACTGTTCAACATAATGGAAATGGATGTAAATCACTGCTAAGAATGGTGAGTAATAAAGCCAAAGCCTAAGGCTTGGTCAGATGCAGAGAGCAAGGCCCAGCCTAGTTCTGAAGACACTGGTGTCCTGTGTGGTAAATGAACCACTGCCCAGAAGCACATTCCATCCCAGAGAGCTCACAAAAACACTTCAATCTTTGTGTTTGGAGGGTAGAGTTTGGCAACCACCTAGGACAGGAGTTTCATGTAAAGTTTTCAATAAAAGTTAAAGTATTTGCTTTCATTTTAATATTGTTTAAGTGTTGCAAATTTAACCTATTAGGCTTTATAAGGTGACAACCCTAATGTCTTCCATAGTGACTCTATTCAAGGAGGGTGTCCCCTGCTTTGCACAACTCCATGGGATATTTTAAGCACTGGAGTTTGTAAAGAACCCATCAGCATGTGTGTGCCTCAGGGACAATTCCATGTCAGCTTCAAAAAGTAATCTAAAAATCCACTTTATCACTTGCACACTGCACTTGCTCCAGTACCTGGGTCTCACTTTGTGCATACATAGTTCTTTTTAATCTCAAATTCAGTATTATTATTTTGAAGTTGTAGAGGCAGACGTCATTGCAGCTACTTGGATAAATTGCCAAAGTACAGAAAGATGTTTCCGATGGGCCGTGGCATGCTTTAGATGCAAGCATTGCTTATTTCATGAAGGTAATTTACCATATGTACTAAACAAAGACCATTTCACAGGAAACAGTAGGAGAGATAAAAGTGAATTCTGTGAGAGAATGCCAGGCCCTGAAAACTGCTCAGGAACTTCCAGCAGAATATGCAAAAGGGACTGGACAAACTCACAGAAGGTAGTGCCATTGATACCTACACAGGGTATCACGGTGTCATTGTAGCTTTCATACAACAGCCTGGATGCAGCCTTGAAGCCAAATTTCCTAAACTGAGGCTTATTGGAATGTGGGGACATGTATCAGGAGATAGTTTTAAATATACTTCATACTTAAAACTCTTTCCTAGAGTATTTGCTGCTGGTCACAGATGAGAACAAAGTGCTAGAGCAGATGTTCACAGTAGCGGGTAACAGTCTGACCTGGCAAATGTTGTCAGTAAGTGGAACAATCTCCAACAGCGACAAAAACATAGCTGAAGCAAGCTCTTGTGCAGGAAGAAAGTAATCTTGATCTATTCATTTTGTGAATCATTCCAATTTAAAATGAAACATTTGAGTTTATTCTTTCCTAGAAGACAAGAAGTACTTCTAATATTAACAGAACTATTTTCTGCAGCTTCAGAGACACAATAAGATAAAGCTAAGACAGATTTGGATGCTGAACTTTGCACGCTGCACTGAGCCAATAAACCAATGCAAAGCACAACATTCTATCAGGCCAAGCAGTATCTGAGCGCCCTTTGCTTGGTACTTCTGTAACCCCTACCTTTACTAAAGAGGAAAGGGATCAACAGGCTTTCATGAGAGGTGTTCCATCCACCTTTGTTCAGAACTGTGTGAAAGGACATTTTGTAGTCACAGGCAGTCAGTTTGTCCAAAGAAGAAAACTGAATTTCAGTTATCAGGAAGTCTAACAAAATGGTACCTGCTAAGTAAAGACTAAAGGGTGACTGACTCTGTTCTGCCACTTGAAATTCCTCCTTTTTGTCTTTCCTGAAAAATCCCTTAGTAAGATTGCTCCTAAAAATTTCAGTGGCCTCCTGAATAAAACCAACAAGAGAAGATGTTTCAGCACTAGCAGAGGTCAGTAAGATTTGAAAACAGACAGGGCTAGCCTTGTCCCAAACTGTTAATAGCTGGGACTGAGGAGTGCATCTGAAGCAGAACCAAACAGGGAAGGAGTTCCTATTTGAGAACATGCTCTGCTAGCTGAACAGGTGACTCAATTGATAACGCCCCTCTGTCCACACAGCTTAGACCACAACACACTGAATGGTTTGGGTTGATCCTCTAGTCCAACCCCTCCAGCCATGCACAGGAATACCTTCCACTAAATGAGGTGCTTAAAATGATGCTCAGAGGCCCACCCAAACTGACTTTCAACACTTCCAGGGATGAAGCATCCACAGCTTCTCTGGGAAAGCTGTTCCAGTGCCTCACCACCTTCATAACAAAGTATTTTATGATTATATCCAATCTAGAGTTACCCTCTTTCCATTTAAAAATGCTGCCCCTTGTCCTGTCACTATGGGTCCTGCTAAAAAGTCTTTTTCTACCTTTCTCTTAAGGCCCTTTTAAGTACTGGAAGGCCACCTACCATAACATCTCCCCAGAACCTTCTCTGCTCCAGGCCAAACAACCCCAACTCTCTCTGCCTTTATTCACAGCAGAGGTGTTTCAGCCCACAGACTACTTCTGTGGCCCTCCTCTGGACCCACTCAAAGAGGTCCACATCTTTCCTGTGTTGTCTTCCCAGAAGACACAGTAGTTCCGGTGAGGTCTCACAAGTGCAGCAGAGAGGGAGAATCACTTCTCTGGACCTGCTGGCCACACTGCTTCTGATGTACCTTCAGATGCTTGGCTTGCTGGGCTGCCAGTGCACACTGCTGGTTCACGTCCAATTTCCCACTCACCAGGATCCCCAGGTCCTTCTCTGCAGCACTGCTCTCAGTCCATTCATCACCCAGTCTGTGCTTGACCCTGCTGCAGACCTGCAGAGTTCATAATTTTCTTTCTCTTCAGGTTTCTGTTCTGTTTCCCCTCTAGGTGCATCAGAGCCAAAAGTGACTTACAAACTTCAAACAATGCTGAAAGAACTCTCATGACCTAGGGGTCTGAGTGTGACTGCTTGTTAGGGAAGCAGAACATGATAACTACCTCCTCCAACTCACAATAAATCCACTGCAGACAGAATAGTGTTTTCAGGACTGTTCACCTCTCAGCTTAAGAATCCTGTGTTCACAAGATAGCACAATGGCAATTTAATGTTCTCAGCAAAACTTTAGATTTGACCCATTCCTTGCAGCCATTCCTGCAGACTTGGCAAAAGAAAAATAAATCATAAATCATATTCTACCTACTCTATAGTTTCTGTTAGCATCAGTTAAGAAAATAACATAGGGTCCTTTTCAGCCACGTGGAAGCAACACTTCAGAGGTAAGTATAAGGTTGCTTTACCACTAAAAAATTTAAGTGTATAGGTAAGGAGCTGGAGTTCAGTCTCATGCAATGGTAAATATCTTCAGTTTCTACAGGCTCAAGCGACCTGTGTCACTGACCTTTTAAAGATAAGTTATCTTTGGGCAACTGGACAGCAGAATAAATCAGGGCACCGCTTACAGACATGTTAGGAAAAGGCTGCAGAAGCTGTTCTTTCCAATTCAGCTTTTATGTTCTTCCACTTGTGACCTTGGAAGCATCTTGATCTTCAGTAAGATGTCAAACTACAGTGGAAAGGACCTGACAGCTCCCTAGAGAGAGTTATTTCCCAAGGTAAATATAACTGCAACCCCAAGATCAAACTATTTACTTACATTTTCCAGGTCTCGAATCAAAAGTTATTAGTTTTCAAATTATCAGGTAAGACCATCTTTTGACTAGACTGCACTTCAGTCAAGTCTAATTTATTGCCAGTTATTGCTAATATACTAAATTAACTGAAAATGTGTACTGTAAGTTTGTATCAGATGCCTGCACACATGAAAAAAACAAACATTTGATGGAAAAGCTGGTGCACAGAAAATAAAAATCAAAAGCAATTCTGACCCTAGAATCCTCATGACAAACTTTTCTTCTCAGCAAAGCTTTGAAGGAACCAATCACAATACAGCTAATAACAGCAGCACTAATTATTCTGTCAAAGAAGCAAAACCCAGAACAGGAATTCTACCTTTGCTAACCATGCCACAACTCTAATCACAAACACGCACAGCACCAGGACTAGCCAAACGACAGCACCAGTGGGGATAGGAACTGGATGGGGCAGAAAAGCAGCTGGGTAAAATCCTAGGCAGCCAGTGCTCACCATGGCATTTACACTTAATCTGAGTCATTCATATCGTAATCCGTCTCTTCATCCTCACTCTGAGTGCCATGCAGCATGCAGCAAGTGCAGAAAAAGGAAGGGAAAAGAACAGATTGCAAGTGAGTTAGAGCTGCAACAAAGTACAGTCCACTTACACTTGAAGAATCTGGGAATGACATTTATTTACTTTTAACTGGGCCCCCACTCTTTGCAAGGAAGTATGGCAGCAGGTAATTTCAAGGAGGAACATTACGGATTTCATTAAAATCTCCTTTTTTAAATGTCCTAAAGTCAGCAGAAAGAAGCCAATAGGGCCATGCAACATAACAACAAGGAACACAAGCAGAGAGAAAACGGAAATCAAACTGAACAGCAGGTACCTCATGTACTCTTTGCCATGGATGGGAAAGGACAGCACTTGAGAATCTCACTTTGGATGCAAACATTATGAACAAGCTTTGGTCATTTGTCCCAAGGCTGACAGCCCAATTAAGTGGTATGAAAGGGAATAATGCTCATCCGAATGCAGGTTATCTTTCAGTAGTGCCACAGCTGCCAGTAACATCCACCGGAACCATTTAAGTCAAAATCTCAAATGCCTCTGATGTCCTTCCCTGAGGTGTACTGGAAGAAGTCAGCTGCTAATTTACTATGTGAGCTGTCTTCCAAAAAAAAAAAATAAAATAAAATACCAGAAGAGGATTCCTATAAGGAATGAAGCTGAAGCTTGATTGGATGGGCTGTCAGAAAACGCTTTGTCCTGTTCTGCAAATCCAGTGCTATTAATTAAAATTGAAGTGCTTGTCAATAAAAATTACATAGTGGCAACTTCTTGTGTCCTCCAATCCCACCTGATGTAAAAGTAGTCAGAAGTCTCCCTCATGGCTTCCAAAAGTCAGCCCTGGTACATGAACACATTATTGTGTATATATCACTGGATAGCAGAATTTCCATCATACAAACTTCATGAAGACCAAGACAGACACTAATGAGTAGATTGCAGACTGGAAGATTAACATTGGCTAAGAGGGAAGGGTTAAGATGACAGCTCCCAAGCTCCAGTCAAGATTCCTGAATACACCTGTCAGAGACCTCCCAACAAAACAGAATTATTTTTTTCTTCATAAGCACAACCTATTAAAAACTCATTTATCTGTTAGAAACACAACATACATAAAAAAGGATTCTTCAAGTATTGCCTCAAATTGCTAGCAACAGCTCGACATTTCCAGGACAAAAGGAGTGAAAGTTTTTAATCTCAGTAATTCCTATTCATCACCTTGTTCAAATTATGCTCTCCTTTCCTCTTCTCCAAAACAGCAACCAAGAAGCACTTCAATGGAGAGATCTAAGATTAAGCTTCGCTCAGAGCCACTGAATTTACAGATTTGTAATGCACTCTGAACTAGTTTCTGTATTTAGAGTTTAACAGTTTCATTTGCTTTGTATTTTCTTTTACATCAAGAATGCAATCACAGAATGTAACTCTGGCAACTTTTCAAGTTCTCTGAAGACAATACTGTTCCTTATGATGATATTTATTAGGTTTTAGAATTCTGCATTTTATTTTGGGTACATATCTCAGCACTCAGTTATTACCACATGCCTCTTTCACTTGTCAACATTTAAAGTTTTCCTGGCAAAAGCAGACCTTGACTAAGGTCTTGGAATGAGTGAGCCATGGCTTATCCAGGTTCGTTGCTTTACCCTTGACTATATTATTCCCTTATAATTCTCTGGAATTTTTATCTCAATGATGAGCAAAAAGCATTTCACTAAGAACCCAGCATAAAGCTTGGAGTACTTTTACACAACAATTTATACAAATCTCTCTAGATGTGTACCTGCACAACCAAGTTTCAAGGCACAGAAAGGAGTGAAGTGTTATCTACTTGAGGCCTCAGTGTCAAGACCCAGATCAATTCTTAGCATTAATTCAGTTTTCAGCTGAACCAGTGGCAAAATAAGGAAGCGTTCATATGTGTGAGAAACAAACCCTAGATTCTCAACCACGTAAAGCAAGTATCTGCCAATAGTTGAAAAAAAGAGAACAGGTATCAGGAACAGCAGAGAGTAGTGCATTTAAAGAACCCATCTGGTATAACACATGTGTGCTGACTGCACCATTTTCAGTGGACAGGAAACCATTATTATTCGTGAGTGAGAGGGGAAAAAGCAATTACTTAATGGTCCAGAAGAGAGGCAGGCCTAGTGTGGCTCAGTGAAGCCCCCTGAATTTGGTGTCATTTCTTCAGTCCAATGTCTCTTAGCTTACCTTTGCTTTTTCACTGGGTTCACTGGTTGTGCCATAAGGAGTGTTATGCAATTCCTTTGAGACAACACACAGAAATTCAGCCTGATCTTCATTGCCATAGTTATAGGAAGAACCAATACTGACCAGCTGCAAGATGAGGGGAAAAAAAGAAAATCAATTGTATTTCCACATAGAAGAAATTCCATAAATACTCATCATTAGTGCAAACAGTCCTCACTCTTCAGGCTGTTGGCTGTACCTGAAGCATGATTCTCCACTTCAGTGCAAATGTTTTGATGTTAACAAATACACTGACACTCTGATAAGATAAACATAGATTTATTTTTAAACACTTACAGAATTAACCACTTGCAGTTATGATTATATTGTGAGGCAGGCGAGTGGAGAAGCAGCCTGTTGCCTATTTCTGTTATTTACTGGAAACCTTCCCATCCTCCACAGTTAATTTTTAAAAAGCTTGCACGTGGTATCTTAATGTAGCATGATTTACATGTAAATGGCTGCATGCAGGAAGCACTTTAGCCTTAAGGGATACCCACCACTTGACTTACAGAATACAGGTACTTCTATTAAAACGTACGCTGAGTGGACAAAGACAAATTTTGCATTTGATTGGAAAACAGCAAGACACAGCATGGTGGGACACAAAGATTAACATCTGAAGTTCATATGGACTGCTACAAGGAAGTTAATTAAGGAAGCACTACAAGCAGAAGCCATGTATAATGAAAGGTGGTGCATTTACAAGCTTCTGCAGGTCTCCATAGCGAGTGACAAATGAAGTTACTGCCAAAGAAGGATATACTCAACATCACCACTACCTTGTATGCAGCATGTTAATAAAATGGCAGAAACTTCATGTAACTTGTCTTACCTTACACACAGCACACTTACCTAATGCTAGAAGCTTTACATAGCCTGCCTTTCCAAGCCAGAATCAGTTCAGATGTAGCTCGTTCATTTATTTTAATGATTTATTTCAAAAACATGACAAGTAATGCATGGTGCTATTACTACTGACACCAAGTCCCAAAAGTCAGCCTGTTGCAGATACACTCCACTGAATTGTCATTAGCAAAACTGTATTAAATCTACCTACCAAATCACCACACATCTGACAACACTGTCCTGTTCCTCCATCCCATTAAAGTGCCCTTGACTTCTTTTCTTGGGCAACAGCACTTGAAACACTGTCTGAAAACAAACTGCATGCTGCAATTAGTCTAGGACAGAACCAAAGAGAGTAAAAGCCTTGCTAAGGCAGAGAAGATGCAGACAAGAATTATTCTTGGTCCAAAATCTGTACTTGAGGGACAAGATTATTCCCCTAACAAAAGCAGATAGTAGATCAAGGTTAAAAGCAGCTTCCATACTGCACTGTCAGAAGAACATAAAGCCTCTTTGTATTTTTAAGGAGGGAGGGGAGAGACGCTCAGATGTTTCAGCACTGTGGTAAGACAGCCAAGCCAGCACCTCCACAGACAGAGCCAAGCTCTACAAAGAGGAATAGACAATGTGCCTGCACAGTGATGCCAACTTGATGCCAGGCCTAGGCCACGTCAGAGTTTTTGGGCCCTGACTGTATTATAGCATCCAAGGCTCAGCCTCCTGCTGGCAATCAAAACACAACACTCTCAAACTATCCACTTTAACTACGCTATCAAGGTTTGATGACCAGAAACCTTTTCCTCCTTCCTCCACTCCTAACACCACTCCTGCTTTGCAAAATGTAAACAGAGTAACGAACACAGTCTGATCGAAAGTGGATGTGAAAAAGACATTTCTTCCACCAAAACCACCTAACAAAGTTACAAGGCCCCAAGGTTTTGCAGAAGTACCAACATGACCTGACTGCAATACAAAAGCACCATTCATCATGAGAGGTTAACGCAACCAATCTTTCACAGCCTGCACCACAACCTGTTTGTGTGATGTACAGTCACTTCCAGCACTTAAAGAGGATCTACAGGAAAGGTAAGGAGTAACTCTTCATCAGAGAGTGTAGTCATATGACAAGGGGTAATGGTTTCACAGCGAGAGGAGATTCACATCAGGTATCACAAAGAAATTGTTTACTGTCAAGTTGGTCAGGAACTGGAAGAGGTTGCTCAGAGAAGGTGTGGATGTCCACTCCCTGGAAGCACTGAAGGCCAGGATGGATGGGGCTTTGAGAAAGCTGATCTAGTGGGAGGTGCCCCTGCCCATGGCAGCGGGGTTGGAACTGGGTGATCTTTAAGGTCCCTTCCAACCCAAACCATTCTGTGATCCTACGAAAATCCATAAAGTAACTAGTTACTTAGCTGCACAAAGTGGACTAAGTCCACTGAAAAACTGGAAAAATCAACCCAGATTTACTTCATATGTAGAGATGATTTACTAATTCTCTTCCCTATAGGCAAAAAATAGTATACACAGATTTTCAGGGGGAAAAAAATTTTCTAATTAAGAAGGCTATAAGCCTGCTGAAGTGGTATAAAGTTTATCCTATACATTCCACAGCAATTACAAACCATATGATACAATACTCCTCAATTACTGAGGTAAAGTGTGGGACTATTTTAAACAGTATTTTTAACTTCCTCTTAAAGGCTTGGAATGAAAAACATTCCAAGAGCTGGACACCTGTTTAAATAAAGCCAAGCATAATTCACTTTCTCTGAGGCAGCATTCAAAGAACAGAACTCAAGTGTATGCTTTGGTTTAGTAGACAGTCAACTTTTCTTCTTGCAAAATGGCAAGAACCTGATAGCAGATAAGCTGTGGTAACAACTACCAGAAGGAAAAATAGTTCTTTACTGATTGACACTCCAAAGAAATAAATTACTTCTCTGCCAGCAGACACGGTACAAGATCCAAACATCAGCCAAACCATCAATCCTGGTTCAAGAAGGCTGACGGGTTCTCAGTTGATTACTACTGACATGTCCTACTAATGGTTCATAATCCATATAAACTGACCTCTTGCACATAATTCTTTTCAGGTGGCATGGCAGACTTCATAGCTAGTTGGACAGGATTATTGATTTAATTGACTGCAAAACATCAGGGTAACTTTTGGCCATTATTAATCAGCTGGTGCATTTCAAGATAAAGTCACTTTGGCAACACAAGTTCTTCAAAACTCCAACAGATGATACTCTCAGAAGCAGTTCCACATGTGTGCAACTAAGAATGTATTATTTGCATACCATCAACTGCATGCTATAAACTTCACTTTTTGAGATGCAGCAGCAGCAACAAGGGTGACAGCAGAAAAAGAAACAATGGAAAATGACTGCAGATGAGAACAGGAACCATTGTGTCAGTAACAAAGCAGTATTTTAGCACTTGTATTCCAAAAGTCATCCCATTGTTCCCAGTGTTGGTAACAACACCTTAAGTAGGATGCTGATAAACTGGAAGGAATTGTTAAAACTCCCCTACCCTGTGTCCATCTGTCCCTGCCCTCCACCCCCCAAAAAAGTACTAAAAAGAACACACCACACATCAGTGCAATCCGAGGTCTGCCAGACACATGTGCTGCAATCCTTGGGAAAAGGATTTCAGATTATCCAGCCTACTGTTTCTCAGGCTTTCTGAAAGGACAAACTCTTTTTAGTTCATGGGGCTTAACTAGTAGAGAGAGTTTTAATGACCAAGAACTTAAGGATGGAAAAAAGTAGATTTTGAAACTCTGAGTTTCGTAGCTCTGTATGACTATATCCACATGTATCTATGCAGAGATGTATCTTTCCCTCATTGCTTTTATCCTTCTGTAACTTGTTTCATTATACTCTGTACTAAAGCAGTGTGACCCTGCCTGAGCATCCCCCTGAATCTCAACAGTGTCATAACTCACCACAGGGCAATGCCAACATTGCTCATTACAGAACATTAATTAGATCATGATCCATTCCCTGTTTCCACAGAATAAGAGTGCTGACACTAGGAGGCTGCCATCTGTAACTAAAGAAGGCAGGAACAGACAGTATGGTGGTTATTATTAAATCAACAGAAATTTAATTATTTGCATTCTATTGCTTGATTGGCCAGTACAGGTCAGGATTTTCCTGAAAAAAAAACACAACAAAACAAAAACAATCAACCAAACAAAAAAAACCCAGAGAAATAACAATAGGGAAGTTTCCTGCCGGGAAGCAGCACTGCAGAGAAGGATCTGGGAGTGCTGGTGGAGAACAAGTTGGCCCTGAGACAGCAATGCGCCCTTATGGCCAAGAGAGCCAACAGTATTCTAGGGTACATGAAGAAGAGTGTGGCCAGCAGATCAAGAGAGGTTTGTCTTCCCCTCTACTCTGCCCTGGCGAGGCTACAACTGGAGCATTGTGCCCAGTTCCAACCTCCCCCCGTTCAAGAGGGACAGAGAACTACTGGATAGAGTCCAGCAGAGAGCCACAAGGATGATTAGGTCACTGAAGCATCTCTCTTAAGAGAAGAGGCTGAGAGACCTGGGGCTCTTTAGCCATGAAAGGAGCAGACTGAGAGGGCATCCTATCAATGCACTGAAATATTTAAAGGGTGGAGGCCATGGGGATGGTGCTGGGCTCTTCAGTGGTGGCCAGTGACAGGACAAGAGGCAACAGGTACAAGCTAGCACCCAGGGCTTTCACTTGAACTTAAGGAGAAACTTCTTTGCTGTGAGGGTGCTGGAGCCCTGGTGCAGACTGCACAGAGAGGCTGTGGTATCTCCTTCTCTGGAGAGATTCCAAACCCACCTGGACATCGTGATCTAGGTGTACCTGCACTGGACTGGATGATCTCCAGAGGTACCTTCCAACCCCTACCCTTCTATGACTCTATCTCCTAAAGTTTAGACATTTAAGTAAAAGACAACAATCAGAAAAGGCAAAGTTTTAAAACCCAACAGTCTCATGTGAGTAAGGGTGGGCAGAGACTACCTGATGCAAAGCTATGGTCAGGGTGAAAAATTTAAGAATTATTTCAGGGATGATAATGAATTAAATTCCCAAAGACCTTTTCCTACACCTGCAGCTCTGTGCTTTTCAAAAAAGAACATTTAAGAAAAATAGATGATTTAATGGTACAGCTGAGAGAAGAGGTCAAGTAAGTCCTGCATCAAGTTACTCAACAGCAGCAAAACACCTGAATTTCTTCCTGTCTTAAATCCATGACTGTACACCTAAAAATACCCTAATGAACAGGCAAAATGGTTGTTGCATCACCTTTAGGAATCTCATTTTTTAAGTGAACAAATCTCATGCCTAACTGAACTGAGACAGGTCTCAAAACCAGACATTTCAGTAACTTGCCCACACAGAGCTGCTGACCTGGTTTAACAGCACTGCTTCGGAACCTGCACAGCACATTTACAGGACAAACCAGCAATGGCACTGCCATCTCAGGTAACCACTCCAGCCTGCACCAACAGCATCCCTAGCTCTCTCTGCTTCCCACTTTCTCACTGGAGTTACTCATATTAACTAATTCTTCATGGCTACCAATTTCCTTCTCTTTCCACGATGAAAGAGTCTCAAAACTGAATAAATACCCTAACAATTATTTTCAAATTGTATTTGAAATATTCTTAGACTTTGAGTATTACTGCTTCTCTTTCAGATGTAGTGAACTCCTCATACATGAGAAAGATCCTCTTGGAAAGCCTGTCTTTTTAAAAATTGTTTATTTAATAAATTACACCAGCCCTGCCCTCAGTTGAATATGAATTTAAGAATGGCCTCTTCCCCTTTCAGAGTCAGAACGTTACAATGCATTGATTCTGCTGCCTTCTCAGAGGGTTTGCAGAAGGCTACTAGATACACACATACCAGCCATTAGCCTCAGCACCAATCATAGAATCATAGAATCAGTCAGGGTTGGAAGGGACCACAAGGATCATCTAGTTCCAACCCCCCTGCCATGGGCAGGGACACCCTACACTAGATCACGCTGGCCAGAGCCTCGTCCAGCCTGGTCTTAAACACCTCCAGGGACTGGGCCTCAACCACCTCCCTGGACAACCCATTCCAGGGCTTCACCACTCTCATGGTAAAGAACTTCTTCCTCACATCCAGCCTGAATCTCCCCATTTCCAGCTTCATTCCATTCCCCCTAGTCCTATCACTACCTGAGATCCTGAGAAGTCCCTCCCCAGCCTTCCTGTAGGCCCCCTTCAGATACTGGAAAGCCACAATGAGGTCACCTGGGAGCCTTCTCTTCTCCAGACTGAACAGCCCCAACTCCTTCAGTCTGTCCTCATAGGAGAGGTGCTCCAGCCCTCTGATCATCCTCGTGGCCCTTCTCTGGACACGCTCCAGCACGTCCACATCTCTCCTGTAATAGGGGCTCCAGAACTGGACGCAGTACTCCAGGTGGGGTCTCACCAGAGCTGAGTAGAGGGGGAGAAGCACCTCCCTTGACCTGCTGGTCACACTTCTCCTGATGCAGCCCAGGATCTGATTGGCTTTCCGGGCTGCAAGCGCACATTGAGAGCTCATGTTGAGCCTCTCGTCCACCAGCACCCCCAAGTCTCTCTCCTCGGGGCCGCTCTCCAGCCAGTCACTGCCCAGCCTGTATTTGTGCCTGGGATTGCCTCGACCCAGATGCAGGACCCTGCACTTGGTCTTGTTGAAGCTCATGAGGTTGGCTTGTGCCCACCTCTCCAGCCTGTCCAGGTCCCTCTGGATGGCATCCCTTCCCTCCAGGGTGTCCACTGCACCACACAGCTTGGTGTCATCAGCAAACTTGCTGAGGGTGCACTCGATGCCACTGTCCATGTCACCCACAAAGATGTTGAACAAGACAGGTCCCAGGACTGATCCCTGAGGGACTCTGCTTGTCACTGGCCTCCACTGGGACATGGACCCGTTGACAGCCACTCTTTGGGTGCGGCCATCAAGCCAATTCTTTATCCATCTAGAGGTCCATCCATCAAACCCATGTGTCGCCAGCTTGGAGACCAGGAGGTGGTGTGGGACAGTGTCGAAGGCTTTGCTCAAGTCCAGGTAAACGACATCAGTTGCTCGCCCCTCATCTATTAATGCTGTCACCTGATCATAGAAGGCCACCAGGTTTGTCAGGCAGGATTTGCCCTTGGCAAAGCCATGCTGACTATTCCCAATCACCTCTTCACTATTCTTCTGAGTCATTAGTGCCTCCAGGAGGATCTGCTCCATGATCTTTCCGGGCACAGAGGTGAGACTGACAATGGCTGACACCAGGACCCCAAGTGTATTTATTTCAGGTCTCTCAATGCTCTTAAGCCTGCATTAGACTTCAGATCTAGAAGGAAGGATAATTCATTCCCTTCCAGATTTTTTTTTCCTTTTAATTTCATACCTGCCTTCATTTCTTCACTGCTCTCCCCCCATCTCTCATTATATTATGTTGAATTTCACTTTGAGCTCTCTAGGACACAACCACATGGATAACATCATGCTGCCTGTACCCTACACATCCCTAACTGCAGGCCACACTTCCTACTGAGATCCAGCAAATCTGCAAATCCAGTGCATTAATTCCACATCCAAACATTACCCCTATATAACTGCAAGGAACAGATAATGGCACACTGAAAGCAGATTCTGGAACACAGCTAGGCAGCAGTCTAGGGTTAACATCTAGAACTGCATGGCTAAGTGTCCATGGAAATTCAAATACAAGGTCTTGTGCATGGCAAGTCACTTTACTGTCAAGCTAGCCTCATGATATTGTTCTGATCTTTCAGACTGAGTAACAACCTACACAGCAAGGAAAAGAACAGGCACTCCCAGTATTTTATGGATGAAGACTACTACAGAACCCCAGGCTCCCAACCAATTCATGCGAGACAGTTCAAAATGGAGCACAGCTACATAAAGAACTGGAAGCTGCCTCCAATGCAAAAGTCCCTCCCAAACTCTCAAACACTGGCAAGTAACACAGCAATTAAAAAAGCAGTGGCCTGAGGGCAAGGGGAGCAGGAAGGATGAGACAGCCTCACGTCAATTACTGAAGCTATGATTCTTCAGTTCGGTTTCAAGAAAAGTTCCCAAAGGGGGAAAAAAAACCCAAACATACAAATATAAAGACAAAAAAAGCCCCAGGATGTTCTTTCCACTTGAGGCAAGATTTAAAAGTGCTGGATTTGTTCTTCCCTCACATCTCCATAATTTATTAATGAAAAATTCTGTTCTTTGTTGCTTGAGTTCAAATATATTTCATCCACCTGAAAAAAGAACAGTTACGTTCTGAGTTCCAGAAAGGGTTTGAACTCAGAACTTAACTATTAAGTGGATGCAACACACTTGAACTGCATCAACAATTAGCACAGAAATGTCCCTTGCTAAACTCAGTGAACTCAAAGCTTTATTTACAGGGCTCCTAACGCTTAAATTATACCACTTTTACTTAGCAAGTATGGATCAAAGACTGCTAACTTTGGAGAGAGATTTAAGGAAAAGAAGTCACCTATTGAGCATGTAGGAACCCTTCTTAAGGAACCCCTTTAACTTAACTAACAGGGCTTATTTGGTTACTGTCTTATTATCTTTACAACATGAACATTCATAATGTATCATGAAATACTGTGAATATAAATAAAAGCCAGTCACAAATACACACAAATTACTATGTGCTGTACATCCAGGAGTAAAGTGGAATGATTTGAAAGCAGCAGAAACGCAAGGAGGCCAAGCATATCAGTGTGAGGGCAAGAAGAATGGTGTGACACACCTCACTGCAGCATTTCTGGAAGCATCTCTCTTCCCCTTTCACTTCCCGTGACACTATCAGCAGATACTCTGACTGCTGGGCCCGGCCACAGCTGTACTGGGAACCTAAGCTGACAAGCTGAAATAACCAATCAGAGCAAAAAAAAAACAAGAAGAAAAAAAAAAAAAGAAACCTTTGTAAAGCTCAAGCACATACTGTTATCCAAATGTACAAATCACACAGGTAACATTCACCTGCCACTAGGACAGGTTGCCATCAAGCTACAACTTTCATTTCGACGTAAAATTTATGGAGGCAGCTGCAAAGCCTTTCGTAGTTTCAACAGAAGTGAAGAGCTACTGATAGCAAATCAGAGAACTCCTCACATCACTGTGATGTAGCCAACTGCTCTGAAAAGCAGAACGTTTGGTGCATTATGGAAGTGAGCATTGCTTTCCTGTGATACTTGCCAAGTGCAGAAGGCAACACGGACAGAAGACTGGAAGGTGTTACGTAAAGCATTGTACCAAGCCTGGATATGAAAGAACTTCATCTTGTTCCAGATACCGATAAACAAAAATGCAGCTAAGGAAACACCAGGGAGTTAACTAAAGGAAGAAAAGGTTAAGTGCTGCAAATTGGTTTTAGAAGGGGTAATTTACAGAAGATCTAAGAAAATAACTGGAGTGGAAAAAATTGTCTTGTTCTCCTAAAAAAAATCAGCACCAAGAACTCTGCTCACTCTTGCCTAATAATTCAGGAGTTTCAGAACAACCTCAGCTAAATTTCTCAACTTCATATTGCAAAAAATTATTTTGTCTTAATAATACATGGCAGCTCCTAGGTCACTTAAATTAAAGCACAGCCTGTCGGTGCACTTAAGATTAAAGCTTTAAATCAAGTATTGCCTGTCCTGGGTAAACTGGCTATTACTGCTGATAAGAAGGTTCATGAATACTAAATTTAATTTTATCCTGCTATTATGTGAATAATTGAAGGCAGCAGCTAAATACCATCCTCCTCATACAGTGAACATAGTTAAGAGAAGAGCATCATGGTGACAGACACGGGCTACATTCATCATTAAAATTTACATGACTGAAACACCACTGCTGCCTAAAGCCTTTGTAGCAATTTCATATAGACCATAGTTCCTCAATGTGTAGTACTGACAAAATATTGGGGTTTTCCTGATTGTCTGAAGTGGTAACAATTGAAGCTAACAATCAACTACAATCACAAAAGTGGGGCAGCACAATTCTTGGCAGCAGTGTTTGGACTGGAACAGAACCATTGTATTCTCACAGTGCATTCACTCCTAGTCCTTGGAAAAGAGCATCAGCACATCTGCACAAGTGCCCCACAAGTTCAACACCTTCCACTCCCACTTAATCACCACACCAAATTGTATTTTACAAGAAAAAATATATACAAAGTGTGTTAGGTGCCACTCCAAAGACTGCTTCTGAAGGAAGCGTGCTGCTGAGCAACGTAAGTCTAGAAAAGATAAAACGTTACAGAAATGCCACAGTGATCTCAAATCTTAACAATCAAACTGTTCACATTATACAGTATATTCCAATCATCTTTCAAGGGAGTAATGTCTGCTAAAAGCAGGTCTACAATACAACCAAAGGAGAGAAGGGTGTAGTCTGAGGTAATGAGAAGCTGAATATTACGAAACCATACAGCTGTTGTGTTTTATCTACTTCACATTATGTGTCCAAGAGAAAGCAACATGGGGGAGGGAGGAAGTAAGGAGAAAGCTGGATGAAACAAGGACATAATGTTAAAAAAAAAAAAAAAAAAATCCCTGGAATTTTCCAGTTCTTAAAGAGATGATAATATTCTCTCAGCAACTGCACTGTCAAAGCACCATCACTCCCAAATACAATATCCCCCAGGAACACAAGGCACTAGGACAGGTCAAAAAACAGTGTCATTTAATCTGTTAAAAACTAAAGAACTCCCCCTTGTAATGAAAGCTGGTTTCTCGTGACAATTGTGTCAAAGAAACTTCATCAATGCACTGGTCAATCAACACTGCTGTGCATTAAGAAAGAGCTTCTGTCAGGGACTTAAAACAGCATGCAGCTGTTGGCATGCCAAACAGACCTGGTAATACTTGCACCACAGAATGAAGCATGGGAAGCTTTCTCTGTGCTGGCTTGGTTCATCTTATCATGGCTGTCTCCATGTCACCAGCACCTTAAGCATTTCATCAAGTATAAGCAAAATGTTGCTCTTTTACCTCCATGTGCCATACTTTTCAAAAGTGTTGCTTATTTGTGCTATTAGAACGAGAGTGCAGAGGGTGAGAGGCTTGTGTGTATCCCAATCTCTCCTACAGCTGGCATCAGACACTGAGAACAGTGCTGGCAGCTAAGCACTTGTGCCTCACTCCAGAATTAATAAGAGTCATTGCTACAGTGCAGTTTAAATACTCTGGCAGGTAGGAATGTGAAGGATGAAGAGGCCAGGTAGTCAGTTTCTTATTTACAGAGATTAGCAAAGATAACAGAAAGATCTTGCAACTTCACATTGTAATCTTGAATGTAGACACAAAGTTATTTGTATGCAGTACAAAGAACAGAAAGATCTGTGTAGTTCACACCTATCCAGCCTCACATCCATGCTGGTTACATTCACCCTCCTAAGTATATCAGTCCTTTGTATCAGAACCATTGTGTGGACCTGAAAACATTTCTCTCCCAAGCTCATCTCTTTCACCCACAAGTTTTTATATTTGCCACACCATTTATATAAGCTTATATTAGTTAATGTTGGTTTATTCATCCTTTCAATGAAGAACATTTCAAACACGATGTGGACATTTTTGCAGAAGGTCAGAGTGATTTCCCTTCTGGAAAGCTATGGGGGTTTCATTCTTTAACAAATAAGGATACAAATATCAAATTTTAACTTAACTGTGTATCTTCACCTATCTGGTTTCTGAAAACTACTTAATTTAAAAATATGTACAGAATGGACTTTATATTCCTCTCTCACACAACTGGATTTCTAGAAGGCTCTGTAATGATATCCCACGTGGGTTTTTTTTACCTGCTCAAATTTCCAGCCATCAGACATTGTGGAAACCATTTGAGTGAGTTCCTCTTCCTGGCACTGCAACACCCTGTACACATGTTTGACTGGCACCTTCAGGAAGAAAGAGAAGATGCTCAATACACCATGGAATTCACTCTTTGTTACCTTCTTCAGAAATGGTAAGCAGCACCACCTTGAACAACTTGCCTTATTCTTTTTTTGGCCTTATTTAAAAGAAATCTCATTTGTTCAGAACCACTTTGGAAAAGACTCAATGCTTCACCTTCAGAACCTGGAAGTGTTGCTTAACAGTCGTAAGAAAATAATTCTTACCTACCATTCCATGTGGAAGCAAACCACATCATTCAAAATCAGACTGAGGTTCTGCAGAGGCCTGCCAAGTTCTAAGGAATGTCTGACCATATTAAACACTGTCTTTATTTCCTTGACAAAGTTTCCCATCCAGAGCAATAAATCATAGAATCACAGAAGCCCAGAATGTCTCATGGTGGAAGGGGCCTCAGAGATTATCCACTCCAACCTCCCCACATGGGCAGGGACACCTCTCAACAAGACTTGGCTGCTCAAGGGCTCATCCAGCCGGTCCTTGAACGCTCCCAGGGAGGAGGCAGCCACAACCTCCTTGGGCAGCCTATTCCAGACTTTCACCACCCTCCTACTGAAGAACTTCTTCCTAAGATCCAGTCTAACCCTGCTCTCCCTCAGCTTCAAGCCATTCCCTCCTGTCCTGCCTCTAGACATCCTCATGAAAAGTCCCTCTACAGCTTTCCTGTAGGATCTCTTCAGGTAATGGAAGGCAGCTCTAAGGTTTCCCTGGACTCTTCTTCAGGCTCAACAACCCCAGCTCCCTCAGCCTATCCTGACAGCAGAGGTGTTCCTGCCCTTGCACCATCTTTGCAGCTTCCTCTGGATTCACTCCAACAGCTCTGTGTCCTTCTTAGTTCAACCAGTGATGGAGGAAGCCCTTAAGTATCTTACTGGGGAAACAAACAATTAAAGAAAAAGGAACCCACCTACTACTTGCCATAAAACACATACTCAAAATTACACTCACCTGGGAGATTTTGCTGTCTCTTTCTCTTATTTTGTCCTTTACCAGTTTTATTAGTGATGTGATATTGTAGAATTCAGCCTCTTCCAGTACACCTAGCATGGGAACATTTTTTGGAAAAACAGCATAAACCAAAGACTCAAGGACAAAACCACCAACCAGGCCCTAAGATTATCTTATCTACAGCTAGAAAATTATTTCTTTTGCCATAGGAAAAGTTCATTTACCCAACTAATGCTTCTGGCTTCCTCCAAGCACATGCAGGTCAAAGTCTATCTCACTATCTCATTCTGACAAACTATCCTAAAAAGCCCCAGAGAAAACTAATGGCATTTCACATATAGAGCAAGAGGCAGGAAACACACACAAAAAAGAGCAAGACCACCATTCCACAGGAGACTGTTAGACCATCATGGCTCAGACCCTGCCTCAAGGTGAAATATGAAAGAGAAGTTCATACAGTTCTGAAAAGTTCTGCACCTGCTACTGTGCAGAAAACTTTTCTTCCTGACATTTGAGCTCTCAGACTCTGAAACAAAGCTTACAGACACATGGTCCAGACTGCTCTCAGGCACATGTCAGGATACAGCTGCTCCCCACACATACCCTGTGGTTGACAGTGCATGTAGACATTTATTTCACGTTGCATTTCCCTTTCACTGATCTCTTCAATACCTTATCAATGCAGTACCAGTGCTATATGGTTTAAACCAATCCTCCATTAGAGCAAAATAGTACAAATTTGCAACAGGGAGAAGCTGGGGGCAGAATTCACTCTTCTAGATTATATTACACACATCCGAACATCCCAGAATTTCACTCAAACTACATCTTCTAAAGCTTCCTTGACAGTTAGTATTCTTTTGCTTGAAGAGAACTAAACCCAAACATTTCACACTAGATTATATGCTAAAAGGCATCTCCCCTCATGTTTGAAAAACCCTGCTTTATTTTAGACTAGGGAGGGGGCTGTGAGATCAGGAATCATATTCAAAACATTCAAGTAACAGCATACACTAGAAATGCACAAAACTGACCAACTTTGTTTGAAACAGATCAAAGTACTAGAGTGATTAAGATTTACCATCTACTTAGAAATTTCTTTTCCTGACTTGAGAGCAGTGAAAATAATGAGGAAATTACAAGAAAGCAAGAGATTTAGTAATGTCTTACCTTCCTCAGCTAGATCCTTGTTAATAACCAGTTTCCCATGTCTGAGATAGTTCAACACTGGCCCAAAGTAGGTCGGGTCTCTGTCTATTAAATAGGCACCTGTTTCATCCTAGATTAGAAACAGAAACAAAACCAAAACAAAACAGAACAAAAAGAGAAAAGAAAAAACCCCAACAACAACAACAAAGAAACCCACAACCCCAGAACACCCCCCAAAAAACCCCAAACAAACAAACAAAGAAGCCCAAAAACCCACAATGATTTGAACATCCAAGCTAGTACTCAGCTTGGCATCTGAACAGCAAGCAGATACTAGACACAGCCACACCCCTTGAAGCTGAGTTTATTAAAGACATTCAAAGGAAGCCAGCGGCACAGCTATATGGTATCAGACTGATCACTCAGCTTTGTAATACATAACTTCTCTGAGCTGATCAACTCCCCTTGGCCCCTTACTGAAAGATTATGAACAATGATAGTTTGAAAGATCTAAGAAGGGGAACGCTGAAAATTAAGGTTGAAGATCACACTTTAAACCAGGAAATGTTTAGCAACCCGAGGAATCCAAACAAAGGATACATTCCAGTGGCATTCAATCCCCAGCTCTTTCTTCCCTTTTAAAACCAAAGGCCATTAAATATACCTTCTCTTTAACCTCACCCCTCTGTTGTAAACCTTTTGGGTTTGTCTTAGGTGACGTGTACAAATACTGGCAGTGACCTGAGAACAGCTGTGTTCCAAGCAAGGACTCAAGATGCATGTTCTGAACAAACTGAAGTATGCTGAAGATGTCCTTCCTACCTGCCCCATAGGGACACAGAAGGGACAGGCCAACCTAACTGATGCTCAGCTTACTGAAGAGAGCACAGCCTCCAAGGAATGCAAAGCACAGTTCAAGAGATCCAACAGCAGAGCTGATGTTCTCGACAGAGATGAAAGAGCGAACCCAGCATTTGCTAAATACTGCAGAGTCCATGTATGAACAGCTGCAGTCAGGGCAGCACTGACATCCTCTGGCTGGCCAGAGGTCTAAGGAAGGTGGGCAAGAGAGATGTCCAACAGACCCACTGCTCCTTTCTGCTATCAGGTGGATTCACATTAACCCTTTAGCATCTACAGTTTTTCTGCAATATATATCTACAGATATATACTGAAGAGACTTGGCAGCACCCTAAATACCTTTTTAATCTAGTAGTTTACAGGGGATACTAAAAAAAGTCACTATCAAAAATTCTAGATACATTTGAATCGTTCTCCCCAAAACTATGTGTGAGAGCAATACCTGTCGTTCCACGTGAAAACAATTCCACTGCCCCAATGCTCTGCATCTGGACATTAACAGCCACACATGAAGGATTGACCACTGAACTCTGACACCTGAAAACTCTCTTAAAACTCTCTTACCAGTATGTAAAGTTCACAGCACATTACACTGGAAGTAGGACAGTGGGTGTGTTTCCAGATAGATGGATTTAGTTTCTGAAGGAGTGTACCTGTCTGAGTAGGGCTGGTAGAATGTCGAAAGACCACAGCCGGAACTAAGCACCTTTCTATAATTACAAGCTAAATGTTCACAGAGTCAGACACACTGTGGGATTAGAAGAAGCCACTCAGGCAGAAATGTGTCTTAAAAACAGAACAGAAGGAAAAAAAGAAACACAAAAGTCTTACAATTTATGGTGTGATAGTAGCTTTTCTCCCCTCCCCCTTTTTTACATTAGTACAAAACCAACAGTGACAGTGTAAGAACTCTGCCTCATTTTCAACATCAAGTGATCCAAGTTCTGTCACTAAGATTCACTTCAATACACTAATTCCCTGCAAAATTATGAATAGCCTGAATAATTCAGAGTAACTGGCCACTTGCTCACCCAGATCACAGGTATGGAAAACATTAGTTTCACATCTTCTTCCAAACAGAAGTGTCTTGGACTTTGACTTTACAGCTCAGGTATGCTATAGACTAGTGTCAGAGAGTCAAGACTGAAAATGTTAATCATTCAGTCACAACAGGCAAAGAATACACAGGCAAAAGAGGCACTTCCCAGGCATCTTCCTACAGAGAATGCCTTCAGCTGCCTGATTGCCCTTCAGTGTTCACTCAGCACTGCATGCTGAAATCACTAAGAAAAGCAGATTACACTAGATCTTTAAGAATATTTATCCAACCATAAAACCACTAACACAGTCACCAGCTCCACTTGGGACTCTCCAAATACAGGCCATAAGTCTTTCCACAGTCAGAACATTGTCAGGATTGGCTCCATCCACATGTACATGCAAACACATTGTGTCCTCACCTGTAATTAGGGTTTTGAGTATTCTCTAAAAGAAACATTTTTGCTTTGTTGCAAGACAAGAATAATAAATTGCACTTCAGATGAGATTTAGAGAGTTTCATGGTGTAGCTGCAGTTTGCACAGATATGACTGAAGTAGCTTCAGGCTGGCTAGCTTGACTATAAATAGACTGTGTTGTTTCAACTACGCTACTTCCTCTGCCAACTAGTTAATTAACTTTCTACCAGCTTTGAGCAAGCTTGAATCTTCACCCACACAACTTGTGTGGGTATCCTGGCCACTTCCCAAGTCTCAGGTGAACACCACAAATGCCAGAGAAGTCTATATTCTAACAAGCTCTCAGTTTTCTCTGCTGTAGATATGTTTCATACAAACAGGTATTAACGTTTACCAGCACAGCTGATGAAACTCACGTTTCCTCTCTATTCAGCAGTCACATAACCCCACATTTGGACCCCTGAGGTGTTCCATATAAACTCTACCGCTCTCTGTAAGGACACTCCAACCAAATGCTCCAGTTGCCTTTACACATCCAACACTAGAGTGTGATGAATTCCACAGGCATTTGTATCCTGACCCAGTTCTAGTTTTGCATTACTTTCTTCCCTCTTCCAAGAGTTTCATCTCCCTTGCCTCTAAGTCCTTTTCCACACTGGCTCCTCTTCACCATTTGAAAGATAAGATTACTGAGATGCAGCGAAGGCTGCTTTTATTACCACCCTCCCACACCAAGTGGGAGAATCTCCAAGTTATTGAATTTTGGAGAGTCAGGTACAAGACTCCAGTAAGACTCAAAAGGTAGGACCAAATGCATCTACCCCTCTAATTCCACGTAAGGTTCTCTTCAAGCACTGCACTAGTTCAAATGTCAGAAATTTATTTCCAGTTAATTTTATTTACTGCAGTCAAAACTACTCCAAAAATTTCTCATCGAATACTCTTCCAGAATGGACACACTCAGAATCCACACTGCCAAGCTCTTGGCCCAAAGGTGTATGCTCCAACACAATTATCTGAGCACCTGACACCATTTACATGTGCTGAACGAGTAGCAGTTCTGCTGAAGGCAGCAATATGCACAGAGACACAGGGATACTGGTCACTAAACCTGGATTTAATCTCCCCTAGGCCCTGCAGTTTTTAAATCTTGAGCCAGGTGCTCAGAGCACATTTTTCTCAAACCATGTGTGACCTAAAATCTTTTGAGCATCAACAGACTGCCAGTACTGATCAAAACCACACCGACAGCACAACTCACTTAACCAGTCAGAAATCTCAATAAACTTTACCTCAGTTGTATCTTACAATAATGACTATAATTAAGTTACTTCTTAGCACTGATAGGTAAGGATGCGCTATCAGGAAGATCCTGATTTTTCTGAAGCATTCAGTTCTTGCTTCCTTCCTTCACAGATTCTGAGTCAGTACAACTATGCTTAACTTTAGTAAGACATAAAAAAATGCAAGCAGGAAAACTGTTGCCAAAAACCTTATCAAGAAAGGCTGACAATCTCAGGGGGAAGTTTAAAGAATGATAGAACAGTTTATAAAAGAAAACCTGGTACAGAGATAAAATAGAGAATGTGCTGAAAGCAGGAAATACCTGGCAGTAAAGCATAAAATAGGAGCATTAGGCTTAAATACAAAGAAGAATCTTAAATACTAAGATGGGTACAACGCTGCCAAACATGCTAAATTCAGAGAATCAGCCCCACGATCTCATTCCATTCGACTGGTTTTGCCACTGGCTGCGCCAAGGGCAATCTTCCCTTTGTTACAGCTGGGATCATCTCTGATGCCAAGACAGGCTGCATGGCCTCGTGCAACATCAGCACCCGGAAATCAGGTGAAAGCAAACATGCTGCCTTTTCTGAAGCCTTTCATTCTTTTTAACAGCAAGCATTAGTTAAATAACAAAAACTATGTTACTGTAGGAATCACGGTCAAGGAAAGCTGCTGTGTATGCAACTGACATTTGTGAAGTACAACCTCTGAACTACTTCAGGTTCTTATTCTCAATTCTAATAAACTTGTCCAGTTAAACTCTTTCAAGAACTTCTTACAAGGGGTTGATTTCCAAGAGCCTCAGCAGGTGAGTGTAGGCAGAAACAGCTCTGCTATTCATTTTTAGTTTTGCTTGTAGGTTGTTTTTTTTCATCTGAGATAAGCATTTCTTATGGCTTCAGTTTCTAAAGATTCAGATTTGGCAGTCTTGCAAAGAACGGGAACTAAACTTCTTCCTTCAAAGACATACATCTACTGGTACACAAGCTGATTTAATCACTTGAGTCTTCTACTTAATTATGCTGCTAGATGTTCAGTTTATCCCCCTCCTTTCTGATAGCTGAGACATACAAGCTGGTTCAACTCACTGACATTGTAAAAAATACACCTCCACCTGAATTTTTGCTGAGTTGCACACTGATCAGATGGAGCATGATCAGAGGAATGTGAAAGGTCCCTAGAAACTATGAGATGCTTTCTATTATGAGCACAATTCAGCATTAGTCTGCTGAAAACACACCTAAAACTTCCCAAAGTGAGATACTGAAGTGCATCCCAGACAAAGTTCATGGTTGGTTAAGGCTAGAATTTTCATGGTTCTTTCAGACAGAGGGCTGTGGCTATCAATTCTGGTAATCTCATCGGCTGGCACATCCAACAGGACTCTCCTCATTCCATGTCCCCCACATCCTCATCTAGAAGTAGGGATAATTATGGCTGAGATGGGTGTAACAGCCATCAGCCTACATATGAGCTCAAATACACATTCTCTGTATCACTTTAAAGTTTAAAGCCAAGTGTTTCAAACCTACATAATTTTTAGGAATCAAATCCAGGGATTCTAGGTCAAAGACCAGTTCTAATGCTCCAAGCTTTATCCATTAGCTGCACAAAACTGTGCTAGATAGCAGTCATTGTAGATAATCTTTAATGCATGATTAAGAAAGCCATGTCAGCCTAGTATCAGGTTACAGCTCATAATGGGACTCCAAAAAGTAAAACCCTAAGGTAAAAAAACAAATCCATTACTACTAGATTTTGATTTACATATATGTGGCAAATGAGAAGAACCAGTGTCCAGGATGCTAACAGAAATCTCACCATTTATTGCCTCGCAGTATCTGTGGTCATCACTTAATGCCATTGGGTATCCCAAAATTAAACCATACAGACTATCTGCTGATGTGCTACTGTATCGAGGCAGTGCATTCATAAAGTGGTGGGGTAACAGGGAAGGAGAGCTTTTTTGTTATTGAGAGGGTATCTGTGGCACCTTTCATTGTTGAGAGGGAAAAAGGGAACTGCTTGGATTATGTTTTGCTCTTTACAGGAGATGAAGAACCTGAAGATTCTCAATCAAATCCTTGAAAGAAAGGTTCTATGTGTTTAAGCAATCCTAAGCACTGTAATTAATGCACTATGATGGATAATCTAAGAAGTGGGGGCACTTCTGCAAAATCCAAGATAACAGCTAACTGCAGAAACCAGGCTCTGAATGGTTGAAGTGGAAATCAATGGCTACAGATGGTCAAGACAACAGGACATAAACTTCTGACAACTATGGTACTGCAAAGACCACAATTGGTATTTAACAAAAAAAGGCTTTGCTTTTTGTACATCAAATTGAAGGTATCCAGGTTTGAGAGTCTAGACTATGAATAACAGGATTTTCTTTAAATCCAGCTTTCACCCAACAAGCTGTAGTTGTCTCTACACCTACTCCTTTCCTCACATTACCAAGCTACACCAGCTACAATTTTGTTAAAAAAGCTGCTCACAATGACAGAATGATGCAGTTTGTTTGTATCTTGTTAAAGTGGTTTCCATTAGGCTTCTATGCTGGCAAAAAAGGATGACAGTGATATCTAAGCAGCTCAAATAGCTCTGACTGCAGCTACCTTTAACTTGTTGTATATGCTGTGAACTACCACAGTCACCTACGTCCAGAAATCTCAGAGAGAGTCAAGTCTCCCCACGTCCTACCAAATACCTACATAATCTTAAGATAAATTTATGATTTACTGCTACAACAAAATGAGAGCACAGGGGGGAAAAAAGCATATTTAGATCAGTAGCCTCTCACATTGATGCAAGATAGCAGCACAGTCACCGTGCTTGTGGAAGATGATTGCTTTTAGCAAGGCAACCAAATGCCTTAATTAGAACTTTTTAAAATATGCTTTCTCTCTTGCTGATGGTATTAAGAAATAGCAAATAAGCACCTTTTTGCAGTGGAACACCTGAAACAGCTGTCTTAATTATTAAGTGTGCCTTATCTTTTATTTAAGAAACCTTAGAAGAGAGCTTTCCAACTCCATCCCAAGTAAAGGCAGTTTCTCACCTATCAGCAAGCCATCTACATTTCAAATCTTATTTTTATAGGTCAGTTTAAACTAATCCTCTCCAAAAAAATCCACCACGCTTTAAGGCATTTCTTCTCTAACTCTGAAACAAGTATTCAGGTTCTGTTCCCCATCTTCTTAAACGTTTAAACATCCTTTCTGACAGTTATGTGTGAGAAAATAATACTATTCTCACTGGAAAAAAAAACCAACAATTGAACATTTTTATATAAAAATCAACCCTTTATTTTCAACCTGTTGGTTATATAGTCAAGGGTTATAAACTGCTCCTTTATTTCTTCTACATGTGCTGTATTGGAAATTTTTGGTTTCTTTTGTCCATTATGGTCCAAAATAGCTTTCAGAGTCAGCACTACATACCAATATTTTATATTGATTACTACACACCACTCCACAAACAAAATCTTAATCAATAACATTTTTCCCCCTACTAAAAATGAGTCATGATGAATATGCGAATATTCAGTATCCATTTGCAACCCATGCAGAACGAGCAACATATTACTCAAAGCAGTGCTGAAACCCAGAAAGCTATGGCTAAGAGAGAGGTTATTGTCAAAAGCAGTTTGGTCTGGTTCATGAGACTCAACAAGAGGGTGATGACAGTGCAGAATTAACACCAAAACGGTGCTGGCAGACACTCCATTACGGCTTTAAAACTAACCCCGGCCAGACAACAGAAAAAATAAAGCAAACATCAAAACGACCCCGTGCTCTCTGCTGGTCTGAGAAGCAGTTGTGTTTTTCAGCAACCCAGCCGCTTCGCACCGACTCAACCCAACCTGCTCCCCCCGCCCCCCGCCCCGGCTGGGCTCCCCTGCAGTGCACGACCCTCTAGAAACCGCCCCGATCACGGCGGAGCCTGCACTGCCACCTCGGCAGCCGCGCAGAGCAGCTCCGCGCTCCCTCTCTGCTCTGCCCTACGGCCCGTGGGCACGCCGCGGCCCGCCCCACGGGAAGGCCACGCAGCGCACCGAGCCCCGGCAGCGCCGTCTCCCACGCGGGACCGAGGCACCCGCCGCAACGCGCCCTCGCCGTGGTCCGGCAGGGGAGAGGGAGTGGCGCGGCGGGACCGCGCTCACCTTGTCGGAGTCCAGGTCGGGGTCGGCCTGGCACAGGCGGAAGAGGAAGGACTTGGGGTCCCTGCAGAGCGTCTGCCGAGTGGTCAGGAAGCAGGTGCCCCCCACGTTCAACCGCACCCATTTGCCGGGCACGGCGCCGGGCGGCGGCGCTGAGCTGCACCGGCGGCAGGGCCCGCCCGGCCCTCCCAGGCCGACGCTGCCGATGGGGGAACCGGGAAATCGCAGTGGTTCTCTGTCGCCATCCTCACCGCCGCCGGAAGAGTCCGCTCCAGCTACAGGTCCCGGGGCGTAGCTCCCACCGGAAGCGTCCCGCTCGGAACTGCTCCCTTCCCCCTGCTCGCCCGGCGCCTGCGCTGGAGTAGCTTCGTCCGCCGGGATCATTGGCGACCGGGGAACGGCCGGCCGTGGCCGAGGCGCGAACCAGCCCTCGGCAGGCCTCGATCGCGGCCCCGGCCCTCACCCACGCCTCCCGCAGAGCCGCCGCCGGCCCGGAGGTGGCGCCCTCCCGCCCACCCCGCTCGCAGCCGCGGAAGGAGGAGGCGGAGGCCGGGCCAGGACCCTACATGCCTTTATTACAGACTACCAAGCATAAGTGAAATCCATCATCCAGTCACTAGCTACACATCTACAGCACAGAGATCTGTCGAGAGGAGAATAAACGGTCATTAAATTATGAGATATGATTAAATCATCGACCAATAGAAAATTTATATAATAAAGCCAGAAAAAAGGTGTAAAATATAGTTTACAATAATTATTCACATTCAAGGCTGTACATCAATACATACAACACCATGGCCCCGAACATGAATTCAATCCAAATAACTCATATATTAGAATTTAAATAACACAGACTGAACTAGAGGCCAACGAGAGTCAGCAAATAACCTTATAAGAATAAAAATACAAAAGTGTGTATCTTATATCATTGCATTATTTGCTTCTGCTTTCACGAGTTCTTGGAGGGGAGGGAGATTGTTTTGTGGTGGTTGTTGAGGAGGTTTGGGGATTTCTTTGTTTGTTGGGGTTTTTTTTTCTTTATCTGTACATCACAGTTACAGCTACAAACCAGGTAGAGAATATTACACATGTAACTGACTGCCACCGACCAGCAAACAGCTAGCATACAACTACCAAAACTGAGTATGATTCCTGGTTCCTGTTTTTTTCACTTGTCAGGTATAGTAATTTAAGTTCTGCTACCATTTAGAACATTTGCCACATCCCGAGTTAGTACATGGTCATAGGAAGCTTTATCACCTTACATTCAATACTGCGCTGACAGACAGACCAGATTACTGGGTGCTTAAGAACCTCTCCAACTGTTTGCTGTATAAAATTCATAGTTCTTCTGAGAAAGAGGAAACTCTTACCAGTCTTCACTGAAAGCATGCTGGTTTTGGTCAGAGAATTGTTTGTCTGTAAGCTCACTTGATCAACTCATGGACAATCTCTGTCATGAAGCTTTGCAGGAGCACTTTCATTTAATCGATAAAATATTTGCATAAAATATTACAGGCATTCAGCAAAATTTAGATATAAATACCACACCTATTTGGGTAATTTGCTAGTAGAAAGAATGCTCAGAATCCACAGACCACATCTTTAGGCAATTACTAATGCACAAGTTCTCTCCTCAGCAAGGTGTTGAAATCAGATGTTTTGTCCACAGGCCAAAGGAAGTAATTGTGCTGACTCCAATAAAGCATTCTAAAGACATCGTTAAATGTGCTTGGGGGAAGTCCTCAGGACCTTTCAAAGCTCCCGGCACAAAATGTAATGATATCGAGCACATTACATCAAGCATGAACTACAATTATCACATTTTTGGTTTAACCTACAGGCTTTTTCCTGGGCTTATAAATAGCAGATACTTCACAACTAAAGCACATCAGGAGAAGTGGAACACAGTCCTGTTTGAGATCTTCAACACCTAAGTGCTTAGGAAATGAGATCTTAATAGGTAATATCAATCTGCTCCCAATGTCTCAATATCACACCTGAAGGAAGACTTCCTTAAAATAAACTCTTTTCAAAACTGGACTTTAAGGCCAATGGCAATAAACTCATCTCTCTAGTTCAAAGCAGTTTTAAACTTCCTGTGACTGGGCCAGACACCCGATAGAAGGATGTGATTCAAAACTCCTCCCTAGCACTAGCATTTCACCCACCCCACAGAAAACAGGTGCAAGACAAGTTCCTGAAGTTCAGTTCCCAAAGTAAATCCATTACTGAGCTGATTCTGCATAAATGACTGGCAGTTGTTCAAAATGCAAAAGATGGAATGAATCCATCAACACACTGGGTTTTCAGTAGGCTTGCAGTGAGGATTTTGAAGAAGAGTCCTCAAGTGCCTAACAACCCTTTTTGTGCTTTGAAAGGCCTCTTGAACAAAGAACAGAGAAACTAACTGGTTTATCTGCAACTGTGAAGAAACTCCCTTGTACACTTCATTCTTCCAAGAACTCCCATGAACCGCAGGAGTGATCTTCAGGACAAAGATCTGAAGCTACCCCACTTCAGGGATAAGCATTTACAAGAGGAACCAGCCCTTCACAGTATGCAACACCTGCCAATTTAAGTGGACAAATTGGTGAAATATACTGAAATCCACCTGGTTGCTTTGTCTTGCCTCACTCTGTTCTTCTGCCATCTTTCAAACCCATGTGTTTCACTTAGAGTCCAAGAAGGACAAATACCTCTCCCAGAAAAGTTCTAGTCCAGTCCAAAAAAAGTAGCAGTTAAGAAAGACTGGAACACTCAGTTTCTACAGGGAGGGAGGCCTGTAAGACATGCTCACAGTTTTCTAATGACAGCATTGCCAGAAGAATAAAGGAACATCAGAGTGCAGGCATCAGCCTTCCAGACACCTTCTTGATAAAGTACTGCTATAAGGATTTTTGTCTTAAAGCTTTTGGTGGGCAGGGCAGAAGTCTACTGAGAGAGGATTTTCAAGGTGTGAAAGAGAGTAATTATTTTGTTATGGCAAAATTACTACAATTCTCAATGTCACAGAAAAGATGTTTAAGCATTCCTAGATTGCCACCCAGTGAAGAAGCCAGCGGAGATCCCTCTGTCTCCTAATAAGCCAAGGCATTCACTGTGAGCAAAACAACTTTGCCAGGCGTTTTATGTGAGGCCAAGTTTTGTCATACTGAACACCAGTGGCACCACAAATCTCCGTCACTGCCAAGCTCTCCTGTATAAAGTTGGGAATACATCTACACCACTATACCAGGGACTAAACCCAAAAGTGGTAGATCCAGCAGATCCAACATGCAGCTGGAATTTGCCAGCCAGGGAGCAAATGGATAGCACTGCAGACTTCAAATACACATCACCTTGGTTAGAATGGTAAACAGTATGCATCCAGGCACAGGCAGAAGGTGGCCTGTGCTATTCAGTTTCTAATGACAAGGTGTGCACCTTGTGTGTGATGAAACTCCTCACCATGCAAAGGGAATGAAGTTCTGTCTTTCTCACTTCGGCCATTTACAGGACACTGGCTCCTAAAACACCAGGCACTGCAAGGCAGGGATTTACTTTTGTCAAGCCTGTGTACATGGTGGGATAAGAGGAAACTACGACAATGTAGCTCCTCTAAAAGGAAAGGCAACTGCCTCTCTCCTTTAAAGACAATGGAACATCTGAACTGTCATCAACTTCAACTACACAGCACAGTTTAAGAGATCAGTAATAAATCTCCTTCACCCTGCACAACCACAAAATACCCAACATTCGTGTGTTTTCTGAGAAATCCTGAGAGGCCACTGCTAGCCCAGAAGCTTTTCCAACATACCAAAGGAACACATCTTTGGTGGAAGGAAATGCACATCATAGTATGAGACCTCAAAATGCAAAGAGTTGGTATATGTAAAAAGTGAGTAAATAGGTGTGATGTTTATACTGTGTTCAAAACAAAGACCAGGCCTAGGTTGTTCTTCTCTGCAAGGTTCAGAAACGCAGGCATGCTGAAAATACCATTAGGAAAGTTGGTTTTAGCACACAGAAAGTTATGTCCTTGCAACATTACAAGAAATGTTTGACCACAAAAAATCCTTAATTTGAAGAGGGTGAAGGAGATTGATATGAGAAATATTTTCATGTCATAGATATGCCTTCAGTACCATGTATTTTCCCCTTGGTATTACCAGGATTTTCCTTAGAATTTTGAACCAGATTACTTTATGGATCAAGTATTTTGATTGATTAAAATTTTTAGAGTTGCTAAGTATTTGGCCAGGGACCAAAAATAGGATTATTTGTGTATCTCATTATACCAGGAGACCAAAAAAAAAAATATAAAAGAAAAGTCAAGTCATCTATTGTACAAAGCTTTCACACTTTCTTCTCTACCCAGGTAAATAGGTTGGCCCCACTAAAATGCACAATACATGCACACCTTGGAAAAAGCTTCTAATCCTCATCTCCTGAAAAGGTGAAAAACTATTTTCTACTTCAATAGTAACCTTTTTTCCCCCCATACTAACTAGTTAATTTTTTTAGTTAGCATTAGTTAAAAGCATGCCAGTGAGTTTATTGTCCCTTGATTAAACACAAACGATTCTTATCAAAATTGAAAATTGAATGTTTAAAATCTTAACTGCCTTCAGAAGCCATTTCAATTCTAGAAAACTTTCAGTGCTGTGTTCAGCATATTTCTCTCTCAAATCCTGTATCATCAGAGCCTGTCTGCCAGACACACACATCTGATTCATTCATGTAATTACTAAAGTACCACATAAATCCTGCAACCAGAATTATATCAGGAATTACACAAGGGTGCAACTGACCTGGCTACAAATGCCATATACCAATAAGCTGGAGGACTGTGAGAAGAGGAAGAGCAAACAAAGAGGTGATGCTTAGGAGAGGAATATAAAAGCTCCCTGATGAATTACAGTTTAATGATAATCTGAAAGTCACAGAAAACTCCAGCCCCATACAGTGTCAGGCTGGTTCATGATTCGGCTTGTGTGCGTGTGGATTGATTTTAACTCATCTGAAGTGAAGCTGGTAATGCAAGTTCTATCCACTAGTCTGCAGCAGAAATTGAGCTGAAGTGCACAAAAGCAAGATCTTCACTGCAATGATATGCATGTGGAAGCCTCAACAGAAGCACAAAGAGCAAGCAAAGCGACCCTGAATTCCATTAGGTTTTTGCTTTTCTTTTTTTCCTTTCTTATTTTTTTAAAAGAAAAAAAAAAAAACAACCCAAAATAACGAAAAAGGAAAAAAAAAAAAAAACACACAACAAACAACAGAACATTTCAGACATATGCTTCCCCTTGAGATGGTAATAGGTGGGTTGAAAAGATTCCTCTGATCGGCTGCACACGGAGTTCTAGCAGCAAGTAGGGAAACTGGGACATTTTGGCTGAGCTTTGCTATTTAGCAGCGTTCTGGTGGTATCTGTGCCGCCAAACTTCCTGTATCTTTTTGCACCATTTATGAGCGTTGCCACTCGGGTCCATCAGGTAATATGTCCTGTTTGGCTACAAGTGAACAACATTTGAGTGAGTACTCCAAGCAGCGTAACCGAAAAGCAGTCATCATTCTGCACTGAACAAAAAGCTAATTATTCAGAATCATTTCCTAAACTCAAAAAGTTCAACCCAGTTGCAGCTCTGTGACATCATGTGTTACTGAAAAAACATACAGCTGGCAGCTCAGCAGTGGTACAGCCAACTGACAAATCCCCAAATACACTCAGAGGTTATTTTACACACAAATAACAAAAGCCACACTTGGGTATGTGTAGGAAACAGTATGTCTGGGGAGTGGTGGTTTAGTTCTGGGGTGGGAGGCAGGGTTGGGGTTTTCTGTTCTTTTGGGGGAGGTTATGGGTTTGGGTTTTTCTGAGTTTGGGCTTTTTTTCCATGTTGGTTCTTTCGTCTCATTTTTAGTTAAGGCCACCAACACTTGTATTTAAAGAATGTTTCTCCAGAAACATTTGTTAAAAGCTTACAATAACTGTCCATGGACCTTTGTGCAACTTGCAAAGAAACCACTGAAGAAAGCCACTTACTGTGTGAACAAAAAATGTCTTAAAATTCTTGGCTTCTGGCCGCAGCTCCAAAGACCAGGGGATCTCTCCTTTTAGAACTTTGTTGACAGGATCCACATAATACAGGTGGGGCCCTTCTGTGAGCAGCAACTGTCGCCGGCGTGCAAACAATCCCTAACAAGAGAAGCAGAAAGAGCAATGCAAAAAAAGCATACGGGAAAAAAAAAGTAACTGCTGAGATCTCTGAATTAAAACAGCTCAGTGTGGGGACAAGATATTTGAGTTTGGGAGACTTCCCCCCACACACTTTTGCTTTACCTATTGGACTTCACTCCTCTGTTTTTAAAGAGGGTAGCAGTGCACTCCTACCTACATGGTAAATCACAGTGCTTCCTTAATCCAGAATTTACATTCTGACAAAACATAGAACACCTAGCTGTACAGAATGATGCAAAATCTGTTTGTCAAAGATGCCAGCACAGAAATCAATACTCATGATTTTGTGGGAGAAATCAGGAACAATAGGTAGTAACTTAAATGAGAGGAAGCCACGTTCCTGTGAAGCTGACACAGACTGGCACTGCTCACCCGCACCATGTTAATGCTAATATTTAAAGCTTTTCTAGTGTCACCTCTGCCTCTCTCGAGATAGAGGCACTAGCCAGATACAGGAAAAACACCACAGCTGAGGACAATATGGGTTTGAATTTTATTTTCTGGTATTTGTGACTGGATCCACATGCAGATATGCATCAAGCCAAAGTGTTTAGTGGGATTAGGAGGAAGAGGAAAAACCTGCTTCCTAGTCTTGAAATGACGTGTATCAATATTACATCTACTTTTAGCCTTCTCCAAAAAATCAAAAGCACACCACTGAATTTAAAGAAAATCCATTCACAAGATGCTGCTACATTAAAAAACAAAAAAAAAAAAAAAACCAAAAAAACACCAAACCCCCACAACCACAATCTGCCATTTACAAGTTAGTTAAACGGGGAACTCCCAAACCAGGTCCCTTCTACATGCTACAACTGTGCAAAAGCATGGAATTAAGACAAGCCCTTACCTTTCTTTTGTCCACTGGACCCATTTTCAGGATTAAGTTATTCTCTACAAACTGATGCCTTAAAAAAAGAAAGAAAGGTAACCATTGTTCCAGAAGTAATTCTGCCACACAAACAGCTTTTAAAGTCATTGTCATTATTATCAAGCAATTTTCCATGTCTCTCCCTAGTATCTCCCTAGTATCAACTTTTCCAGCCAAGAACTCTGAAGAACTTTACTAGATGAGTTTTAGACTCTTCTTCATTACAAATCAAAGAGATTTTTCTAATATACAACAGAATGAGGAAGAAAACTCACAAATGAGAAAGTCCGCTCAAGAGTGAAAGCTATTAAGTACATTGTCAGGAAGTATTTTGGTTAGATAATGGAATGTTGTAATTCAAATAAAAACAACTTATGTCAACAGAAAGAAAGTAAGTTTTTGAGTTCTAGGATATGTAGAGGGAAGAATTCTTAGCACTGGTACAGTGTCATTTCTGCTTATTTATAAACATACTCCACAAAACCTAGGCCTTGTAAATTTTAGAAGCACAGTATTAGGCTTTCATGGCTATTGCTTTAAAAGCAGAAGCCAAGAAAAATCTAGTTGCTGATTCTTCAAGTAAACAAATTGACACATACTTGAATGTTTGATTCCTTACTGGTGTGCAAGTAACAGATGAGCTAAGTTCAGAGATCTTACCAAGGATTTCCACCAGCTTGTTTTGCCAGAAGCAACCTCTTTTCATCTTCAGAAAACTGTAAGTCCAGCTCAAAGGAATTGTTGTCAAGATCATGAATGTACTGTTCAATATTTCCTCCTGATGTCTGTGGTGTACTTGTCTCTGGGGCAGACAGTGAATGGGAAGAGGCAGAACCAGAAACTTGCATGCAACCAAACTGACTCAGGAGATTGTCATACTAAAAGAGGAAACAGAATTAAGTAAAGAAACTTCTTTAATTAAGCAGATTTTGCACTGAACTGTGGCTTTCAATTTAAGCATGCCTTTTAAAATGAGTTTTAGGACAAAAAGATTGCCTGCTCTCTACAGATTAACAGGCACTTCTCCAAAACAGCATGCCTGGTCAGAAGCAAGCTAACTAGCACTGTTTTCCAAACACTCACTTTATCAGAAAAATTAAATGAAACAAACCAAAAAAACAGTAAAATACTGACTAGTTCACATGCTGGCCAGGAATTTTATATTCTTATTAACCACATCATCATCAAAATCTAACTGATCAGTTACACTTAATAAACACTTAGCATGCGGCAATTATGCTTTAAGGAAATCCTTAACGCAGCACCAGAGCTCAATATAGCAACAGGCAAACATACATTTCCATAACAGTCTTCATCATCCTCTGACATAGCAGGTAAATAGGCTGTAAGTTTTGGGGGTGTCTGAAGATGTAGGTTCTCCCACACAATGGATTCGAAGAAGGGGTGAGCCTTAAGAGGTCCATATCCTCCCATTTCTTCACAGCCTAATCTGTTGGTAGCATCTAGAACCTTAAAAAATTAGAGTTAGCATGAGTAACGACAAGGAAAGGGCAAGCATAATTCCCATTTGCATAGCAGCATGTGAAGCATTAACCCCAACTGCCACCCTGCCCTAAGCACTCGCATCTGGAACATATGGAGACCGTTTAGAGCACAAGATGTTCTCTGTCAGTACCTCTTGTCAGCAACAGTAGGCATTAGCCCAACACACAGACCTAGAGAAAGGAGCTCTCCTTTGGGTCCACACATTTTCTGTCATTGTTTCACAAATCCACAGATTGCATCAGATTGGAAGGGACCCACAGTCAGCAGGGACATCTCCAACTAGATCAGGCTGCTCAGGGCCTCATCAAGTTTGACCTTTAATGTCTCCAAGGACAGAGCCTCATCTACATCCAGGGGCAACCTGTTCGAGTGTCTCACCACCCTCATTGCACAGAACTTTATCCTGACATCCAACCTAAATCTACCCTGCTCCAGTTTGAAACCATTGTCCCCTGTCCTGCCACCACAGGCCCTTCTGAAACAGTCCCTCTCCTCAGCCCCCTTCTTCATAAAGAGAGAAGCAAAACAAAGTAAACATACAGTGGAAATTTGATGGAGCATAGGTCAATTTAAGTATAGCCCAGCATCACATTCCAGTGATTCAAGCAGCTGCAGAAGCTGCAGTTGGTGTCAAACATCAACCTCTCAAGCATCCAAAAACCACACAGTTCTCAGAGTTGACGCAACCTGGAGCCTACCATTCAGCAGACACCGGCTTCACCATCGAGCCGGCCTGGATACTGCAAGGTCATTTAACAATGGCTGCACTCAGCATCATCCATCAACGTAAGACTGTTTTCTCCTCACTCCTTGCCCCATGCTAATAAGCTAGACTACTGAACTTCAAAAAGCTCATACCATCCAAAAACGTTCCCTGCATGTTCATTTTAGGGCTTCATCTCACTGACAAGGCAGAACTATTTTCTTCTTCTTGTCAAAAATTCACATGCAGAGTAATTCTTTGGCTGATATTACTAAGACATGCTTTAAGTGAAAACTAAGTCTATGTTAAAATGCAAGGTAAACTGATTTACATAGAATTTCTCTCCCTGTGATGTACAGATCATTGATTACAACCTGAAGCGTCTTTATATGACCCAAAAGACTTTATCTGTGCACTATGTAAGCCTAAGAATTCAAATCTTCACTTCTGTGCAATGGCTAGTATTTAGAATCACTTGCTTCCAACACTACCGAGACATTCCCTGTCCACACTTCTGAACTCAGATTTTAAATGAGTGTAAGTGAAGTGCTTCAGGATGTACAATGTTGATTCTTGAGATGATGCCCTGCAGAGTCAGCAATGCTCACAGCTTGTCTGGCAATACAGAAACTTCAGGAAAAAAGACCTGCATAAGTTGAATGTTTCCAATATCATCAAATCATTTAACAGCAGCAAGCACTTACCAAAAGCTTTTCAACAAGATCTTTTGCCTTGGGAAAAAATTTTTCTGGAAAGTCATATTCCAACTTTATTATCTTCTGGAATATTAGATACTCATTTCTGCAAAAGAGAACATTATCAGCTCCTTACCATTTCTCCACGATTCTTTCACCTTAACAGTACATAACCTGGACAAACACTGAACATGAGATCTGTAATTTAAGACACTTTCACATAAATCTTCCTGGAAAGTTCAAAAGGCTCAATACAGAGGTGCCTTATACCCTCTTCATGCAGGCATAGTTACATTTGTGGTATAAATTACATGTAAAATCCCAGGATAAATTAAGGGATCTCTTTCAGGAACTCCAGTTATACCTGTCTAAGCAGCTTCATGTCACCAGAAAGGACAAATAGAAGCAAGCATGACATTAATAACACTACACCATAAGAAGTTGTACTTTAGAGCTGGTAGTAAGGTAAAAGCCTAAACCCAGTCAATGTATTTATGATCCACACACAAAAAATTAGCTTCAATCTCTTACCCAGCTCTAAATGGAGGCAATCCAGCCACAAGTTGATATATTATACATCCCAGAGCCCAGAGGTCAGAGCTTCAAAAGAAAGAAGAAAAAACATGTTTCCCTGTAAGTCTTTAAACTGTAATTTGAAAAAAAAAAAAAACCACAACTCTTAACCTTTTGCTACTTAAAACAGCACAAACACAAAACTTGCCTAGTGTAATTTCCACACTATTTTCACTTCAGTCCTTGACAGAACTGTAGGCTAGCACACAACTTCCAAAAAACCCTAAGTATAGGCAAACCATCCCACAACAACTGACTACAAACACATGTGCTAGAAAGCTGGATTCTCAGCCAAAAGAACTAGTGGGTATGTAATGAGACTAGAAAGAATACTTATTATCCATGACCACAATGCAAAGATGCATCCAACTTACTGCAATTTGTGGTCCTTCAGAATTAAAATCCTTTCCCCTATTTTAGGCAAAAAGAACTCACAATACAACTCTCTTTCTTGAATCTTTTCTTAAGACAGCATCCTGAGAGAGCCAGCAAAGTTCTGAAATCAAATGGAGTGCTCACCTTTTGCAAGCAGATTTCTCTGTCAGCAGTTCTGGAGAAACATACTGCGCTGTCCCTACAAACGAGTTTGCCCGTGCTGGTAAGAAAAGGGAAAGGAATAAATACCTACTATCAAGAAGGCAAACTCCCCTTCCCCTCTGCCCCCACTTGACTAGAAAACCAGCAACAAAAACCCACCAAGCCCGAATGCACCAAAACACATCAAAAAAACCCAACCCAAACAGGTTATGCAACACTACACAGCAGCCAGTGGAATTTCATTTCTCTACCCATCCATAAAACCTTCTTGGAAGAGACAAATCAATTTATCTCAGTGACACCTATTTGGTCCTCTAGGTATTTACACGCTGCTAGGAATAAAATCTACCAAGAGAAGTTAACTACATTCAAGCAAAAAAATAAGTTTACCAAATTCAGTTCAGCCTAGGGCTTTTTCAGGCATTGTTTGCAGCATCTGTGGTTAATACTAAGCAACTTGTTGACAAAAGAATTCTAAAACCTTCCTATCTGAGGATCTCTGACAGTCACTGGGTAGCAGAGTAAAAGCTGACTGTTTCATCTGAGCCACAGTGACTATCTGTATTCTTGCCTTGCAAATGAAAAGCAATCTCAAATAGTTGAGCAACCCACTACATTCAGTGACCTAGCTCACTGTAACACTGCAGCAAGCATTACCTCTTCTGACAACCTAAGCAGAGACAGCCACAGCTGTTTCAAGCTCTCTCAGTGGTTTTGTTCCTTAACAGGTAACAATGTTTGAAGATTACAATTTTTTACATACAACACGGGTGCATTTTCCGAGGACTTGCTATAGTTACCTGTGTCACATGAAGTAAATACATAGCATACCTTGTCTGCTGTCTGCAGATAATACTTTTGCTGTTCCAAAGTCTGTTATTTGAATGTGCATATCTTCATTTAGCAAGATGTTCTCTGGCTTAAGATCCCTGGAAAAGGCAAATTTGTATATTTAAACAGTACATGAGCTAAAGTGGCAAGACTGTCTAGGATAATGCCACCAGAAATGATGCAGACATGCTACAAACCTGCTGTCAACTTTCCTCTAGACTGCAGCCATCAACATGCAGACAGCTAACAGACTTTGAAAAGCTCTTTTTTTTTTCTCCAAACAAGACCTACAGTAATGAACAATCTCAGAACTAAACTATTGTGCAGTAACATCTTCAGAGCAGCCTGGCATCTTAAAGTGGTTCTCATGTCATGTTTCTTCAGGCAGCTGTTCACAGAGGCTTTCAGATGAAGACAACTATTAAGCAGCTCTTCCCAATATAGGCTTAGTACCACTGAGTCATTTTTATAACCAAAGTGGAACTAGGAGCTCTTGAACTTTTTTCCCCCCCTGTATAAAATTTCGTGCTTTTAGTACTCTCCACACTGAAGTGTCCTATATTCCAAATCATTTCCCAGAAAAGTATTCTTAAGCTACTTTTCCCTTTAAAATACAGCTGAAAGAAGTAATAAGGCTATTAGAATTAAAATCAGCCATGAAGAACGGCTTGGGAAACCACAGACAAATATGAACAACAAAATGTGCTAATCCAGACAGTATAATTACATCAGGAACACCTGCAAGGGTCTAATGAAAACTTAACTAGGTAAATGGTGAAATTTAGCTATATATATATTTTCTTGGTTTTCATGACATGCTGCACGTTAATTTGAGTATCAGCATAATTCTCCTTACTTTTGGTATATAATACTACAGGGGCGGGGGAAGTAGCTGAAAAGTCAGCTTGTGATTTTAGATCAACTGAACAAGCTTGGAAAAGGCAAGCTTTTGGTAATGTTAATTCTAGGCAAAAATGCCTTTTCCTTTTTTCCTGCTGGAACAGTTGGTCTAATAACATAGGCTGGCTCTCCTGAAGTTTGCTTTATTTAGTTCCCTATGAGAACAACATGCTAATGAAAAGCTGTAATGCATTCATCAGCTTTAGACTTCACTAAGAGTGTTTCTACAAACACCTTGTGCATCATCAAATGCATCTTAGTCTCAACTTGGTATTACCTGTGAATTATTCCTTTCCCATGCAAATACTCCAGGGCTGATACAATTTCAGCAGTATAAAACCGGGTACAGGTCTCGTCAAATGAGCCAATTTTGCGTATATACTTTAGAAGTTCTCCATTTTTGGCATAGCTAAGCCCAAAATCTGAATGCAAGTATGGTTAAGGGCTATCACTAAATCATTCTAAAATGAAACTCCCCACATCTCATTCCAAAGAGAAGATTACTACTAAGAAACATGCCAGCAATGAGGAAGAAGTGAAGCAGGTTAATCTGAAACTTTACATGGTAGCAACACAAACCAATTTCTTAAATACAGTAACAAGCCAGGACACAGGATCAAATTTCTTACTATAACAAAGGCTATAAAGGGTTACATTTGTACACTCACCTGAATAATTCATTTAAACTGTTTACATAATTGCTCTAAAAGAGAACTATTTACAGTCATAGCTAGCATTCAACCCAAGGTTAAAACTGCCCCATCACCTGGAAAGCCCCAAAGTGATTAAGGAATAAATGTTTACATTACAAAAGCTTTTGCAAGGCCTGTTGGTGCTTGTATGGATGTATGGACAAACACCACAGAGAGCCTAGGAGGACTGGTAGCAGCTTCTGTGAAAGACAACTCTTCACTGACCCCAGGAAGAGACAGAACTATCCTTTTACCATTGGCATAGCCAATTCAAATGGGAAGTTTAGGACATGATCAACATCTTTTGCACAACACCACAAAAAAAAAGCCAACTGCAAACCAATGGTGTTTCAAGATGAAACTACAGTTTGCAATTACTGCTAGAGACAAAACTTAGGAAATGGTTAATCTGTAAGCACTTGGACATAAGAAAAAATAATTACTAGATCCAATACTTCAAATAAGAAATAGCAGTGAACATAGCTGACTAGCTCTATGTTAAACAAAGGAATTACCACGTTTTATAGTATAGATCAGAAATAAAACTTTTCCAAACATTTCTTATACACTCCCCAATTTTTCCTTTTATAAATTTATTTTAACCTTAGGTTGTTGCAAGTCACCCTTCAGCATCTACACAGGAACAATATAAGCTGGTGATTTATTCCTTTTCCCTGCCCCACAAGTCACCCACTCTTCTTCTGGAAGGGCACCCCCATTCTCTTTGCTTAATTTCTATTAGAAGCACGACTGCCGAAACGGCACTGCAAACTGTACAGCTCTCCCATGATTTCCATCATTCCTGTCAGACAATGTCTTAAAGGAACCAAAAGAAAGTTTTTAAAACCTGTTGCAATACCTCTATGAAGCAAAGGATACAGAGTTTCTCATCATCCTGAAAGGTGAAGTAGAGTTTCACAAAGAAGGGGTGATCCAGGCGGGACATGACGTCTCTCTCTCGTGTCACATAGGGCACCTTGTTTTCTTTTATGATATGACGCTTTTCTAGGATTTTAACTTAATGAACAAAGGACAGAGTAAAAAATACAGGAGGTACAACCAAATTAAGTCCATCTAAGTGATTTGCTTGGCTTTTTTTGTTAAATAAAATGATCATAAAACCCCTAATTCTGTCTCTTGACCAGATGTTTTGCAAGAGGAATACACTGACACATTGTATTTTCAAAGGAGGGAATACTTACTGGCATATTCTCTAGAACTTGCCAATTCTCGAGCCAGGACCACCTGTCGCCAGAGGAGAAAAAAGTCTTGTAACCATTCATCACAGACACACCAGTTTGGTGTTTAAAATATTGATTGTCCAAAACAAGCTGAAGTCTCCTAAAACCCAAGCATTGATTCATCAGGGATACAATGGAACAACTGATGGTTTTAAAAGGGACTTGACAAACGAGCATGCATATCTAGTGCAACACCTGCAGTTAAAGCCACTGTGTCTCACTCATCTGCTCTTTAATCTGCTCTCTCAGCAACATTACTTGCACAACAAATTCTGAAGTTTATCTCAGGTATTTGGCACTTCCCATAAAAGGTAAATTTACCGTTGAAAAAGATCCTTCACCCAGAATTTTCCCAAATTTGAAGTCATCAGGTCGTTTCTTTCGAGGCTGCGGAGGCTGCTGTCCTGTATGCTGCTGCAAGGAGTTTGAACTAGATCTTGATTCAGCTGCAGTGCTCTCCATGTTGGATCCCTGCCTGCTGCCACAGGTGGAAATGACAGACGGAGTGCTGGTATCTGCTTGGTTCCTCACCATTGATGGGGACGAACAGGAGCATAACACCACACTAGACTGGATTGGAACAGCATCATACTGAAAAGGGAAGGGAAACTTATGGCCATACCGTCAAATAATTACCACATATATCTGCACTTCATTTCCATTTTATAAAGTCCCATCTGAAAGAGTTATCATTAAAATGTCTTTAGCAAGGAATGTCAGTATTTATTTTGGAAATGGCAGCTCTTAATTTGTTAAACAACTCTGTCTGGGTCATGCTGCACACATACAGAGCCATAACTCAAGTCTGAACACTAATTCAGGAATGCTGCATTCCCAAACAAAATAAATGTTCCTTAATAAACTGAAATGGTATGGAAACAGAGGAGTATTTAAGGAAAATAACACTATGTCTGAACTTTATTTTCAAACCTTAGTATTCTAATACACATCTAGCAGAACAAAACTGACTTGAACATTCCCTAACCTCAAAACAGATGTATTACACAACCCTGACCTAGTCTGCAACATATCCCATGTTGATACTCAAAAAACTTTTTGTCAGAACTAATGTTTACCTCATGGATTTCAACTGGAATTTCAATTTTCTATATTTCTGTCAAAAAGCACCTGAGTAAGGAATGGGACATGCATTTAATAATGCATATGGGCTTAAAGTACCTACCTCCCAAACTAGCCATTACTCTGTGCTCTCTGCAGTATGGAAAAGCAGTCCCAATTTCTAAATTTTTTTCAAAAACTAAGATACATTCATAAATACACTCTACTTAAGCTTTTAGTGCAACTACAGAACAAGATGGACATTTCTAACAATGCAAATGTGTACTTTCTAAATTGAGATTAAGCTAACAAGCTCAAAAAGAGTATACCTAAACCCTGTTCTCTCTACTCTCCATAACTGATATATCAGTTTATATATATGCCAAATATATCAAACCATCAATATTCCCACAAGACTGAAAAAAAACCAACATTATCAAGCAACTATTCTAAACAGTATCTTCCAAGAAGCATAAGCAAAGACTCCCTTCCCACTCTGAGCTCCGGATCGCTATTGCTCCAAAAATGTGACTCCCACTGGCAGGGCAGCAGATCAAGAGCAGGTAAAGGCTGCCTTTAGTAGACCTTTGTCTGAACCTCAGCACACAGCAGAGTCTGAGGAGGAATCTGCCTCTAATGACAGCTATTTCCTGTATTTTGTACAGCTTTTGTGAAGACAAAGAGGGGCGAGGCTGTGGGAAGACTTGGAGACAAACGGGAGGATTTTTAATTTCAAGTTCACGAACCACCACCCCCCAGCAGAACAGCCTCTCCTCAGAGTCACTTCTGCAGCATTCTGCTTTTTGAAGGACGTTCTGCTGATGCTATTGTTATGAAAACAGTACACACACATTAAAGCAGGTGCGTTCTATGTCACAGTTCCTTCTAGACCTTCGCTGCAGATATTTTAGCTGACACCTTCCCTGGCCTAGTTCTTTTCCCTGACATTCCAAAAGCTCCGCTGAATCACCCTTCCTTCAGACAGGTACTCAAACAGCAGCCTAGATAAAGATACACAGCACTAGAACCAGATTGTATTCCTTCCTATCAGGAGTGCGGCAAGTCTGACACATGCACAACTGTTCATGAACTGAAGTGATGCCAACAGAAAAAAAAACCATCCCTGGTAAATATTAGGACTTAAATGATGAACTGGTTCCCATCAGGCTATTCTAGACTAGCTGAGGGTCTACAGATATAGCAGCAGCACTGTAGGGGATACAATTAGATTCTGCAGCTAGCAAGATCACCTTGCAAAAACAACCACAACAAGACACCATCACAAAAACAACCCAGAAAGCACTGAGAGAAAAGGCAGGGGGAAGGGGTTGGATGCAGTATCTTTCCTCGCACAGTTTCTGAAACTAAGTCACAATGAATATCAAGTACAGAAAAGTCCCGAGGGAAGAAAGAGGAGTAAAGCACTTTGTAGGAGGAGAAGGTTATTTCCAGTCAAAGTATAATGTTGATTAGTCCTCTGACTTTCTCAAAGGCAAGTCAAGATTAAGAACAAGGACAGAGGAAGATGCAATGAATTTAAAGTATCAGTTACCCAAGAAATGACACAACTATGAAATGGTATGTTGCACACAAACATTTCTAAAAAAGGTCACCCCTACACTTGTCTTTCCACATTCCACATATTCCTCTGTCTGGTGGTTGTTTTTTTTTTCTTCTTAGTTTTACTTTGAAAGACCCCAAAAACCATGTCTGCAGAGACTACACGTGTTTCTACATGTCTTCACATCTGCAAGAGACAGAATACCGGCTAGCTTACCCAGACTAACCTTGTACAGACACTCTTTCAAGCACAAATCATATTTAATATTATGCTTCTCCTAGAAATGATCACTGAAGAATTTTAAAACATTCTAAACTGCACCTGCAGCTTCAGGATGCTCCCCTTCCAGCAATTAACAACATTCTCAGTTGGCAAGCCTGTGAAAGCAGAACCCACACAGTGACAACATTTACACATGCACGTCATGGATCACCATGAATCGACCACACTGGTAACCACTGATCTAATATTTTTTTCTCTGCTTTTAAAGGCTAATCTCTAGCACTACCTAGCTTACAAGCTCTTCAGGGTGCTGTTGCTAACTTACTTCCATATAGAAATTGTTTCCTTCTTAGTGCAACGCGATGTTAGTAAGAAAGTAAAAACCCGATGAAGTGGATTTACAGATCAGACATATCAAAATCTTCATTGATTAGTTTTCACTAAATCACTAGAAACAGCCTTATTTACATGCCATGCGAACAGAGTGCTTAAAATTGATCATCTCCCCTCTCACATGCAAAGAGGAGAAATCAATGCAAAAAGCCTACTAGATATCATTACATTTTCCCTGTATACTTTCCTCACTTCCCTTTCTAAGAGGCAGTCATAGGCAAAACTCCCGATTACCTAAAAGGACCTGGACTTTTTAGAATGCTCTGCCATTCAGCATTCTGACAACGGTACTACCACTGTAACTTTTACTATATATGAGCACACAGTATGCAGTGAACAAATATCAGTCTGTTCTAAAGCAAGTACAACCACAACAACTGGTATCAGCTGGCTTTTTCCCACTGCAAAATCGGCCACACTGCTCTGTTGATTCAGTTCTATCAACATCAAAAGCAGCAAAAAAAAAACCACTTGTAGAGACTGGGCCTTCTGAAGCTTCCAGTACCTTTTACTTATAGCTTGACATGATCACCGAAAATCTTTGCTACCACTGAACTTCTACTAGCAAGACTCACTTCTGTCAAAGTCAGTGCGACTAGGGTTCTAACCCATCACTTCTCACAGAGCCTAACTGCTGGCTGTATTACTGAATCTCTAGCTGCAGTAAGACAAAGTGCTGACATGATCAGAAAAATCTCTTCCATCCACTTACCTATAAAATCAATTATTTTAGAAGCAGACTTTGCTAACAGCAAGGATTATTTACACAAAGCAACACAGCTCTGCACCTCCACTGGTGCCTTTGTTTTGATTACAAACAACGCTGACGAGATTGTGTAAGCCAGAACATCAGCACAATCCTCTCATGAATGCTTTTTATGGTAAAGTGTAGTACAGGTCTGCTGAACAAAAGAATGCAGATAGCCATAAAACACTTGACCAGCATTATATAACATCTCTAATACAGAGTACTGCTGAGGAGAATTAACATAGGACATATTCTCAGTGAAACTGGCTAAATCCTTAAGAAACTTGTAATTAACAGTCATATTCAAACAAGGTTCTCTTCCAGTTCGCACCTGGACTGACCCTCAAGGTTGCAAGAAAAAAAGAATTGCATATATTTGAAGACTGAGGAAAAAGCACATATGATTTGGCAAAAAGATATGCCTCTTATTTAAAGCAGGCTACAGCTTTTGGCAAATTAGACAAATAGCAAGACCTTACTTCTGTTTCTACCAAAACATTACTACAAACTAAAATATTGTCCAAGAACTTAGGCATAATGGTGGGAAACAAAGAACTTAACCTATCCCATGCCTGAATATAGAGCACTAAAAAGCACCAACTAGAAAAAAAAATGAGGTCTCGTGGCCACTACAACCGAGCAAATATTAAGAAGAAAACCAAAGGAAATCAGTTTCAGGAGAAAAATCATGGCACTGCACCCCTAGACAAATACCTCCGATCATCTGAATCTGCCTGTTCTGTGATACCACTAGTCGTGTGGTATCAGACACAGAACTCCCCCAATCAGCACCACCTGCAATTCAACACATGTCTTATCTAAGAATTACTGAGTGGTGTGTATGCTGTGTTAGACCAAGTTCACAGGCTATGATGAAGATAAACCAATACTAATGTGTATGCCCTACACCAGCAAAGGCTGTGTAAGAAATTATAGGCTTCAGAAAGCAACAGAGTAGCACGCTAGGATACCTGTGAATTAATCTTTTCACTTACAAATGGAATTTGAGAGGCTTTCAAAGCAGGCACTACATGATACAGTCTAAGACACCCTCTTCTGCTGTCAAACCATCTAATCACAGCTCTGCCAAACAGTCCTTTCACACAAACAAGATCTTCTAAAACTTATGAATTTATGAGTGAATTAATTCTAAATAAATACACTTGTCTTCGAGAAAAAAATATGCAGTCCACCTGTTTATCTGTGCAATCTAGGAGGAATAAAGGCCTTTATTTCCCAGGGGGAAGATAATTGCTTTCATTGGACAGGTGAGATGAAGCTGACTTGCTACTATTTATCAATACTGAGTTTAAGTGAGGTAGGCTTGGTTTGAGAGGCTTTGTAAATTATTTTGGTGTTATCATACAAGCCAGAAATTCTGACATTGAAATCTATTTTGTATTGCTTGTAATTTAAACACTGACAACCTGGGATCTCCTAAGTATTTATCTGCAAAATGCAAAGGAAAAAGTGAACAGCTAGGCAGTTATATTTAATATGTTCTCGTGGCACACTGGTGTTGTAGGGAGTTGTCAAAGATGCAGCCACTGCATCTGACACACATCACCTACCTGAAAAAAAGCATTAAGAGAGGGCAATTAACAGATATTATGCACGGCTTTCCCACTAGCCTCCTCTCCCATTATCTCCAACAATAAAAACGTTCACCTGTTCCAGGTTCTCCAGTACCCACTTGTACTGTGCGCTCTGCACTAGAAGAGAGTACAAGCAGAATGATTATCACGCAATTCCCGTCAATATCCAATATCAGTTTTCCTTCCATAAATTGCTTGCTGATACCTCTGTGTGGCTGCCATAAGTGAAGGCAACCCAGAAAAATAATAGATGGTGTGCTTCCATGAACTGCAATACATATAAATGCTCATACCTTATATGCTCATGGCTGTTTATGCTCTGGACTCATGCCTAAAAAAGACTGTCAGACTTTCTGCTAAGTGACCAACAGCATCCTCTTTCTGTAAACCAATTTTACATGTGTGTGTATAGAGAGAAACAATACACTGAATAATTTATCAAACTCCACTGCATGCCAGTTTCTATTTATAGATTCTGAGCCGTTTGCCAGATAATTTAAAGAATTTAATAATATATCTATCTGCCAACGTTATTATTACCCTTAACAAAATAAAAGATTTTGCCAAAACAAGAAGGGAAAATTTATTCCTATGCCTCAAGAAGTGTCACTGGGTGCTGTCAGACTGTATCAAGCATGTAACAGACAGGACAAAATTCACATTAAGCCTGAGCAGTACTTCTGAAACGACCACACAAGTAGCAAACTATTCACTCACTGAACTTGGACACTCAAATACATGAAGTCACATTGCTCACACTTTCAGCTGGATACAAGATCACAGATCTCCCCTGTCAGGAAGGAATACCACTAGAATGTAACAAATAAGAAAACCAATTTTAGAAATACACTTTCAGATGCTGAAATCCAAGGGAAACATTGCCAAAGGCTTTAAACCACACTCAACATTCATTCATTGAAAAGAAGGAATGTGTTAAAGAGTTACTGAATACTCCATTGGCAAAGACCTGGCCTTCTCTGGGATGAAAACACTGTCATACTTCACTGACTTATTTCTGAGCAGCAGAGTGCAAGATGTAGCATTAAGAATGGTACTTTAAAAATCTGAAAAGGACTTTCTTAATTCTCCCAGATTTAGGTACTAAAGCAGTTAAGCAAGCTGGTTAATCTTCAATATATCGCAAGAAGTGACATTTATATTCAAATGACAAAACTTGTTCAACCTTTAAGACACAATTCAATTGTCTAACACAAAATCGTAACAAATAAAACCAACAGACATTTCTAAGAACTAACATTCCTCTCCCCCCAAAAAACAAAACCAATGTACTTAGTCAAAACTGTACTAGGTTTCAAAGATGCTGAAGATATTTTCCTGGGACCACAAAATGGCCTTTTTTTTCCCCTATAGAACACTTCTCTGAAGATCATGGTAAGCCATTTTCTTAAGACTGCAGTAGACAAACCAGAATTCAAATCTTAAGTTATTTGCAGATATTTTAAAAGTATTAACATCAAACAGTAATCTTCCACAGCACAGTGGCTGCATCAGCACACTTTCATGGTATGCAAAGACCACTGCAGAGAACTTAAGATCCAGCTAATAACCCAACAAACTGTCCATCAGCTCCAAGAACTTGATCATTAGTCAGCGAAAGACTGAATCCAAATAATAATATGACTTTGTTCTGCGAAAGAACGCGAAGTCATAGAGCCCTCCGGAGTGAAGTGTTTTTAGCTCAGAATCTGTCACATGAAATATTGGACATTTAATAGAGGACTTAGGAATAAACTATGCAAATTTCAAAAATCCCAGGGGTATACAAGACAGATTTTATTGGTGTTTAAACAGACTGGCATGCTAACCAACAGTAGAAGCCTAGGCTCTGACCCAGCAGAACAACTATGCTCACCTCCACGGGCAGGGTCACCTGAAACCTCTCAAATGCCTGAAGGTGAGCATTCATTGAAATACTGCATAGAACTCTTTAAAAAAATAATCTCTTAAAGTATGCTGACAGAAATGACCACCATTTAAAATAAAAATATTTCTTTTTAAAATGTTCTGGTAATACACATCGAGATTAAAGACTGTAAGTGTCAATGGGAGAAGAAAGCTCAGAGCAGACAACTCACTGAAGACACTGGCTGGGACCTTTGATTAGTAAATGCCAATTATTTTTATTTCTTCAGGATTTTTCTTTGCTTACTGTAAGGCACAAGCAGGTCATTAAAAGACAACTTGAGTCTCTAGTTAGCAGCTGTTTGCCTCATGTTCAAAGTCAATTTTGGAAGACAAGTCCCATCTTCAAAACGATAAAGAACAGGAATTTTGAAGAAGAATCAAAATTAATTGACTTTTCTTCTCAAGCTTTCTGGACATACACTCTCATAAAGTGGTGTTTTAGAAGACACACTCTGGTGTTCATATAACATCATCTCAACATACCAGTAACAAAGCTCACCTCTGACTCTCTGGTTCATTCATAGCTGATCACCTACAGCAAATTCATGACACAGTTGATCCATAAGTGAGCCATAAGGAAATTAGATTCCTCTTAGATCAGCAACACCACAACCAAGCTTGAGGATTTGGAAGCACCTCAACATTGTTAGATTGCTTTGACTCCTCATTTAAGAAGTACAGGAATTTTATCCACAAGACAAAATGTGTTTCTACAGAAACTAGTTTCACACATACAGAGCAGTGTTGATCCCAATATTTTAGTTAAGGCAAATGCCTTTGTCTAAATTTGACACCCTTACATGTATGGTGGTATTTCCTGTCACTGATTTCCAGGATTGCAATTCCATATTCAGGTGGGGATTAAAGCTAATAAAGGGATTTGTAAGGACCTGCATCTCAGCCTCCTCTGCTGCTTAACAAAGCACTTAAGTTCCAAGCACCTTCAGAGGCAGACTGTTCAAGGCCTCCTTCCACCACATTCTCTCCCCCACGCCCCCTCCCCGACCCCAAGCCTCAAAACAGATCAGAAACAGGAAACCACAAAAATCTCCAAGAACCTGAAGTCTGCCTATGGCCTAAATAGCTATATATGTAAACAAGCCATTGAGAATTCAAGCCAGCTAAGAAGAAAACAAAAGCCATCTGTAATCACCATGGTCTAGACCCCATTCTACACCATCAGCTAGCCCATAAGCACAACAGTATTAGGAGATGCTGCAGAGCACGGCTAGAGGGGTCATTCTAGCAAGCAAAAAAAGGACCTCCTCTGCTAGGCTTCTTGCTAGCAGTTCCAGGAGGTGAGGAAACAGTTTTGGGTGAAAAGCAGAGCAGCAGCTGCACAGAGGTGGTGATATGTAGATACAGTGTACTAAAGTTAGGAGAATCAGTCAAGAACCACAAATTAAACTCCTGCAGGACTGGTAAAGAGCTGAACATCAACTTTAATACTTTTCAGAAGAATGTGCTAAGCAAGTTAATCCTTGCAATTATTCACTATAAAGAACTATAGAATATTTGCCAGGTGAAGTATTTACAGCTTGTCTTTTAAAGCAGAAAGCAAGTCTCAACTTCAATATTTAGTCACACAACAAACCAGTTATTTTCTACAGCATTGCTGAGCAGAACTCAAAAGGTGTGAAAAAAAAGATTCTAGAGCAAACAGCTAACTTTGTGCACATTTTCAGTCCTTCCGTACACTTCAGTCAGTAACTTCCCACAAGCTTACCTGCAAATAAGATGTCAGAAAGGGAAGTGGGGAGGGAGAAAAACCAGCTCCTTCCCTTTTTTTTTGGCTTATTACATACACATAATCTAACTTGGCCACCTGCAAAAAAAGTTTTCCCATTTGAAATAACAGAAACAATAATTACTTGGCTTCAAATTCTTTCAGGAAGCTCCTATATGAGAAACTTGGGAGAAAAAACAAAATTCTTTCAGTCACTGTTTTCTGAATTAAATCTTCATCTTTTCATATTAAAAACAAATTACTCAGTTGCATGTTTTCTGATTCCATAATGTGCTAGTTCTACAGCAATCTACATAGCTGTTCTAGGCAAAAAAAAAAATCAAATACAAGTTTACTGTTAAAAAAACCCAACAGATTACTAATATATTTCACATCTTCACAGATTAAATCCGTTTTTATTACTTCACCCAGTTATTACTTTTTTCAGCCTAACAAAGTGACTGCAGCCCTGCTTTCTGTACCAAAACTCCGGTAAGTACTTCAGTAGCAAGCTTCTCTCCAAGTTTGCCCTGCAGTGCTGCGTTGCAACTGATCTGCTTTAAGGAAGTGACACGAGCCAGAGTCTGCAGGGTGTCTCACAACGTCCATCTACAGCAAACTACTTGCAGACTTTCAAGAGCTATATGAAAGAGACATTACTTCTAGCACTGTAAGTAGCAGACCAACAACTCAAAGAACAATTTGCTTAAAAAAATCCTACCCACAGTACAGTCACTGTTTAGCTGAATATTTCTATTATCTCCAGAGCATTCTCTGGGCTGTCTCCTTTACACTAGCTATCAGCACTTCCTATGTTAGGAATATGCCTTTGAATACCTTCTCAACATCTGGACCTGCAGCCTGCTTTGGTAAGAGACCTACATAAAACTTACCCCAGTTAAAAGCCTATGCAGAAGTGATAGTGACCAGACATGGCCCTCAGCTGAAAACACAGGAAAAAAGAATACTTAGTAGATAAGTATGTAAGCAAAACCTCTCAAGCCTGTCTGCTAGTTTTATACCTACAAATGACTACAAACAGAACTCTTACCCTAGCCTACACCAATTCCTAGCATAGATGCAGAACACACTATTCTTTGGAAAGTATAGCTTATACTGGTTCCACATGCTGAAAAAAAAAACAAACCTGAGCAGATTTGTTCAGACATATCTGTAACTACACCACAGGCTATAGCAGGTCATAAACACCAGTAGAATCTAATAATCACTAGAGCAGGTGCATCTGCCAGTGAAGATGGTGCTGAAAATTAAGACATAAAAAACTATTATTCTAGAAGCTTTATTTTGAGAGGACTTTCACCCCTTAACATGAGACCAAATATGTTTATCATGAAGACATTACCAGCAAATAACTAAGACCACACTGACAGCACCAACTAAAGTAACACTGACATTATTTCCTTCTAAAAAGTACAATGCTCTCATTGCTACCATGTCTTTGGAAGCTAGTAGACTGTTTTCAGGATTGTCCCTCCATACACCAATAGAAAAATTAACTGGTTTGGCAGAGGAATGCTCTACTCACCCACCATTTTTTGGTGTTCACAGTAAAATAATCACAGCACTCATTAATTCCATCACATATTTACTTGCTCAGTCTCAGAAATACCGGATTTCCCATTTTTCACTTCATCTGAATTACAAAAAGGCACCTCTATCTGCTACTCCCAATCAATACACTCATCTGACCAGAGAAATGTTAAGCATGACAGAAAGAATTAAAAATAGGTACCCTGGAAAAGCATCTTAGTTTTAATAAAGATGGTTGTCAACCTTGTTCTTCATTCATTCTCTTTCTGTACTTTTCTTTTACAAGCAAGGACCTAAACCATGTATAGAAAAGGAACAGAAATTAAACTATTTTGGAGAGAAAAGCCTGGAGAGGAAACAAGCAAGGACAGAAGCACAAAGGGAAGCATGCTCCCCATTTAAGAGTACAAGTAAATAGAAGCCATCTCTGATGCTGAGAAATATGGAACTCTACCAAGTGGCAGGGAAGCAAAACCAATTCCTTTAATAATCAAGCACTGGTTTATTTTATGATCCTCAATGCAGTATTTCACATCCTCCCCTCTGGGGCTACTCTACACATTAATTCTCATCTTCAGTCAACAGACAAGATTACGTGTAACACCGTAATGAAATAAGCACAGAGCATGAGGGAGAGCACACCGAAACAGCACTTCAAGAATCCACACAGCTATGCCAGTCTCCACACAGAAGACCCCCCGAGACAACTCCAACTCAAGAGAAAAGTTTTAAGTGATGCAGAGTGCGGTTTGTCAGCTTGCAGCCAACAGAAATGAACACGAGACCCAAAAGCACAGCAGCAGGCACACAAGCAAAAGGAATAGATCATTACCCATTAGAAACAGCAGTTATATTTATAAAAAAACACTCTCTTCGAAAGTGAGTTTCTACACTACTTAAACTGCACAATCTGCAACTTAAACTAAGATTTACTATTGGCACTTCTATGTACCAGCTACAACTCCATCTTCCACCAATCAACGCTCACAAAACGTTAAGAGTTTTACACTGAGACTAACGTAAACAACTATTTGAAACGGCGTCTTGGTACGACCCTCATGATCTTCGTCACGCGTTTGTCCTCACTACAAAACAAACGGATTACAGAGCAAGAGGCAGTACCCCAACGGCCACAACGCCGCGTCTCCCGGTGGGATACGGCCTGGCACAGCCACGCCAACGCCCCGTACCCGGAACCGAGAACGAAGCTCCGCGAGAGGCCACGGGGCGGCTGCTTCAGCCTCAGCACCAGCCTCGCTTCCTCCCGCCGACGGGGCCAAGCTCGGAGCGCCCATCGCCGCGCTCCCCTCACACCTCAAGGCCCCGCTGGCACCTGGGGCGGGACCGGGGCCCTCCCGCGAGGCCCGCGGCGACCCGGGAGGAGGAATGAGGAGCGGGAGCAGCAGATTTGAAACCGGCCCCAAGGAGGGCAGCGCCCGTCCGGCCGCCCTCGCTGTCCGAGCGGGCGACGGGCGACAGGCGACGTTCCGTTCGTAAAACCCCACCACGACCCCGCCACCCGGCAGCGCGTAGGGCACGGGTGGCCACCCCCTCACGGGCCGGTCCCAGCGCCCAGGCCTACTTCTTCCCCCCGCACACGGCGGGCTACAGTAGCCAACAGTCTCGGACCGCCAAAACGCTGACCCCGAGCCCCCGGACTCACCAGGTGGCTGCTGGCGCTGGCCATGGGCCCCGCCCGGCCGGCGCGGCCCGCGCTCCTGTCGCCCTTTAAGATCCGAGCGCACGACCGCCGAGCCCGAGCCAATGGGACACCCGCATCCTCTGCCCGTGACGTTACCCACAACAATACCTCCCCAACCCCCTCCGCTGCGGGAGGGACTTCCGCGCGGCCTGATCGCTCACTGGTGGCGCCGTCTGCTACTCACGTGTGAGTCCGGACGCGCTCCCCGTCAGCCCCAGCGTCCTGAACCAGGTTGAGCATGCGTAGCCGCGGAGGTGACGCTGCCTGATTTAGTTCCTGCCGGGAGGCCGAGCGGGCCGAGGGCGAGAGCAGGCTGGGGGCGTGGCTTCCCCAGCCCCGGTTCGCTCTGACATCCGGGTTCGTGCCACGACGCGAGAGTGCCGCGGGAGCGACGAGGTGGTGACGTCAGGAGCGGGCGCCGGGTGCTCTGCCTCCCCGCTGCCGGTAGCCGCCTCTACGGAGCACCGAGCCCTCCTTACAGCCCGGAACCCAAGTGCGTCATACGTGCGATTTCAGTACAGATGTCCCCTCCTAAAATCCGCCTTCTCTGGGGAAATAAGCACGTTCCCTGCTCCCCTTGAGCGTGAGGCCACGCAGGTTTCATACAAGGCTTCCTTTTGCCGCTTGGGAATGTTTTTACCCTTTGCAATGAACCTTCTTTCAAGTGTGTGTGGAGAGCACGGCCCTGGTGCACGCCGAATGGAGGCGCGTTTCCTCACAGGAGTCACTCTGTGTCACCCAGCACCGGCATCTCAGGCGTGCTGGGAGGGATGACACACTTTGAATTTGTCGACGGATTGTTGAGCTATAAGGAATTACTCACAAGGAATGATGCAGGAAAGGCCCATCTAGTTTACTGAATTGCATCAGAAGCACGCAGCTTCAAACGCTGGGTAAATAGCTCTACCCTTTTGCATTTCTTACTAGTACGTAAAGGCAGGCACACCTCATCCAGTACCTATTGCCACCCCAGTGAATGTTCTGATGCTGGCTGGCCAGAGTTTTTGCATACATGGTATTGCAGGAAAATACAGATGCAAGGAAGAATGCCTTTCCTGGAGGAAAGAACGTGTTATCTTAGGTAAGACAGTTCCAGAAGTATTCAGAGAGGTGAACTGCCCCTCCCCTGCCATGCTGAGTAAATTGCAGCAGTGATTTAAGAACTGTAGATGTTTTTCTATGCATCTGCTGACAGTTGCTTAATTACCAAGCTGAAGGAAAACATAGAAGCAACTTAGTAGCTTAGAGTGAACCAACAAAAGTAGAAGTGCTGATCTGCTTAAAGGCAAGAAGGCTCCACAAAGGGATCTGGCCAGGCTGGATCAGTGGGCCTGAGATCAGTTGCATGAGGTTCAATAAGACCAAGGGCAGGGTGCTGCACTTGGGTCACAACAACCCCATGAGTGCTCTGGGCTTAGGGCGGAGTGGCTGGAAATTGCCCAGCAGAAAAAGACCTGGGGGTCCTGGTTGACAGCAGCTGAAGGTGAGCCAGCAGCATGTTCAAGTGGCCAAGAACACTGATGGCTTCCTGGCCTGGATCAATAGTGTGGCCAGCAGGACCGGGGCAGTGATGGTGGCCCTGGACTCAGTGCTGGTGAGGCTGCACCTTGAGTACTGGCTTCAGTTTTGGGTGCCCCACATAAGAGACTGAGGTGCTGGAAAGGGTCCAGAGAAGGGTAACAAAGGGTCTGGAGAAGTGGTCTGGTGAGGAGCAGCTGAGGGAACTGGAGGTGTTTAGTGTGGAGAAGAGGAGGCTGAGGGGAGACCTCGTTATTTTTTGCAGCTCCCTGAAAGAAGGTTGGAGTGAGATGAGGGTTGCTCTCTTCTCCCTAGTATCAGGTGGTAGAACCAGAGTAAGTGGCCTGAAGTTGCACCAGGGGAGGTTTAGGTTGGAGATGAGGAAAAATTTTGTTGCAAGAGCGGTCAGAGTTTGGAACAAGCTGCCCTGGGAGGTGGTGGAGTCCACATCCCTGGAAGTGTTCAAGAAACTTGTGGATATGGTACTTGAGGACAGGGTTTAGTGGCCATGGTGGCGTTAGGTCCATGGTTGGACTCGATGATCTTAGAGATCGTCTCCAACTGAAACAATTGTATGATTTTATAGCCGCTGAGGAGACCTGGACACGCTGTCCTGGGGAGGAGGCGGGTGGTGAGGGGCCTCCTCCAGCAGGGGGCAATGTCGGGCTGCGGCACCGATAGGCAGCCGGCCCCTCTGATGATTATTACTTCCAGACTCAGAGAGCCATGTTATGTTGGGCCTTCATATATGAATATAAAAATCCTGGTTCTGGACAGAAACAAGTACGGGGTTGTTGCACATGCAACACCATGCACTGGAAATAGGAAATGTGTTGATCAAATCCAACTGTTTGTCAGCACTAAAATGATAAGATTTGACAGTGGGATTATGGATTTTGTCAGTTAACTTGGTTCCATCAGCATCAAGGAAGAAGTAGTCCAAGTACTATAGGTTTGTGTTGCAACTTAAGCCTTGGTTTGCATCTTGTTGAAAACAAGGAATCTCTCCCCTACCCTATCCCGTGTGTTCGTTCCCTTTCCTGTCATAAAGAAGAACATCCTCTCCTGTTTTCCAGTTGTGGTCACCAGTACATAAATGTGTGTGTGCTCAAATATGACAGTTTCTGCTTTCAAACTGATGTTTTCGATATCTGCACTTGATCAGTGTGTCTGTCTTCCTGCCTCTATCAGGAACAGATCTGAAGATTAGATTAAATTACTGAAGATGAAACAAACTATTTTATTGGTTTTTCTATTTTTACTGGCTAGATGAGTGAACTTGTGGATGGCTGTGTGAAAGAGAATAGACTCTCCTGAAGGGTGCTGGGAGACTCAAAAGACTCTGCTTGTCTGGAAAGGTCTGTGGTGAAAGAGAAAGATTTCTGCAGCACAGGGTTCATGACACACACAAGCACAGAAATGCAGGAAAGATAGAGTGATGGGGCTGGGAGCTGGAACTAACACAGTTCACATTCTGCTGCTCTGAGTCCAACCAACATTTTCTGTCCTTTGATTACACCATGATCAAATTTAACAAAAGTAAACTAAAAAGAGAATACTTGTTTCTCTTTGGAATTATTCTTCTCCTGTCTGCTTACTTAACCAGGAAAAGTTTTATGGCTTTATATGGCCATTGACTAATGGTGATCTCAGGAAAAAGATTTATTTCATAGGCTGGGCTTCTGCACCTTTGACCAGGAATTTGCAGATTAGTGATCTTAAGCCCTGAAGCTCAGGGCTGAAAGGAATGTTTTAGCGTGCCAAACACCATTATTTGACACTTGCCTTTTGCTCTGATGCGTTAGAAGCCACCCTGTGAAGACAAATCAGCCTGACTGAGAAGGCGTAACAGGTTGAGTGCTCTGCCTTAATGCTTGTGCTCTTTCAAAATCAGTTTGTGTCAGTGCTGTGATACCTATCCTGCTGAGAAACATGCAGGCTGATCTTCTCACCCCTCCTGAAATAAGCATGCAGATGGCTAATGCCTGACAGAGATACAGCTCCATCACTTGTTACTGGGAATACCAGTACTTACACCAGAGGTGGGCACTAGCAGAGGTGTACTGGTATTCACGTGCAAGCCACCATGCTGGTCCCCTTGGCTTTATAAGCTGTAAAATACGTCTTCACATAGGAGCCTTCTGTTTTTTTCTGGTGATGGCAGGAGCAGCATTGACATAGTGCTTTCATCTGCAAACTGGAGAGAGCATTTAGTTCTTCCCTCTCCTACTTCTTCTATGATGTTTTCAAACCAACTTGTACTAATGCTTCATATAGTCAAAGTTCTTTCCAAAACTCTCAAACACTAACATCTGAAAAATTAAAGTTTGCATTAATTATAGAATCATAGAATTGTTGAGGCTGGAAAAGACCTTTAAGATAATAGAATTCAGCCATTAATTACTCTGCCCTTTAACCATCAGCCTGTCATCTTCTCCAGCCTGGCCTGGCCTGATGGACATAGGCAGCAGCATCCATGACTTTTCATTTTTATCAAATAATTCCCTACTACATTCAATCTATTTCCTTTTGCTTCTCTGTCTCATTAAGTTTTGTGCTCTCCCTTCCATAGCCTGACCTGATGCTCCTCACTCGGATCTGAGTAGAGTCGTTCCTATTCCCCTTTAACTGCTACCACCAGTGCAGCACACCTTGTTAACTGACCAAGAGTTTATGAAATTGGTTCCACTTCTGTGCAGACAAGTTCATAAGCAAGGGCTGTGTAGATTTTGAGAGATTCCACACACAATTGATCTGTCAGTTTCAGGAAATATCTCTCCAATTCTGAAGATTTGAAATTTGGCACACTGCATCAAGCCACACTAAGGGTTCTAAAAGTTTGGGACCCCCAAAATCCTTCAGCCATGTGGTCTTGTTTTACAGGTTTTCTTTTCCAGAGGAAATTATAGCAACTGTTAATGACAGTAGCATCTCATTCTTCCCCTGCCGCTAGACAGTAGCATAAAACACACCCTTGGATATAGTTTTTACAAGATAAAAAGCAAAAAATACTAGAAAGGGGATATTTTTTTTCAGGTAGCAGAAAAGCCCTGTGCTTACAAGAGTGAAAACAAATCACTGCTGGCACCTCCTCTAGCTGTCACACAAGGTGGACACGAACTCCTTCTGTTGCTGTGTTTCCTCCAGATGAAGGCTTCCCCCAGTAGTGGTTTTGGGAAGGATGTCTCAGTCTACTTTGTTACTTATCACTGAAATCTTTCTTTGCATTGCCAAAAATAATCAGTACTGGCAGTCATCAGAGGGACAAGGGAAGACCTCCCAAAGAGGAATGAATGTGACTACAGTGTAGGTGCACGTGTGCACATCTCAGTATGCTTGCTAAAGCTGTTGAGCCCTTTAAATCTTGGAGATGTAACTAAGGCTCCAGGAATCTGCTTGGTGGCTAGTTGTATATAGAGTTTTCTGTGTCTAAGGCAGAGAATAAAGTTGCCATTTCTGGAGAAGTAATAAAAGCTCTGGAGGGGCAGTGGGCTTGGCCTGTTTTGTGATTAAATACAGCTTGTTTGAGCTATTCTTGCTTTTCACTGTTCTCCATTAGATCAGCTCAGCCACTTACATTGGAATAAAATTTTGTTAAAAATCAAAGTAGTTGCAACCATTCTGGGATAATAAAGAACAATGTCCACTGCCTGATTCTCTCTAAATAGTGCAATTATAAATTCTGATGAAATCAGGAACCCTTTGAAGTCATCAATGACATATTAAAAAGCAAAATTACCCTCTTTAGCAAAAATTGTTTATCATGGTTTTATGAAGAATCATACATAGTTTTAAAATAGGGTTAAATCATGGTTCAGCACATTGCAGATATTGCTGCTTCTGTGAGGCACACAAGTCCAATAGCTCTTCCAGAAGAAAAGCAGCAAGTGTGCTGCTGCTTCCTTGGACTAGAGGGGTGCTGGACTTCCAATGCTGCAGGAGGTTAATTAAGGAAAGGGTATGGCCATATGTCTTCTGAGCAGCAGCCACTGCTGGAGTCAGGCCTTGCCATGCCAGTAGAGGTAGTATTTGCTAGCCAGGAGTTGGTCACATTCTGGTTTTGAAGTACAGAAACTGAAACTTTACTTAACAGTGTGCACAGTCACTGTTTGATCCACTTGGAAAGACAGTGTTGGGAGGTGAGAAGACAGCACAAAGTCCTTTGCAGGCAGTATTCCTCAGGGAAGGTCACCCTAATCATTCTGATGTTTGACAAGACTGTTACCATTCTAGAGCTTCAGTAGTTCAGCAGGAATCAGACCTCCAGCGGTGTCATTGTCACACAAGGTACAATAGTCAGTACTGCTGAAGGACACATTAGCTATCTCCAAGGATTCCTGGTGCATAAGTAAGTCGCCCTTTTCATCCTGTGAGTGAGTGGGATCATTCCTTCCCATGCTAGGGCTCTCAAGGTTGGCTTTAATTGTTTCAGAGATTTTCAGGCCAACTGTATTATCAGCATGGTTTTGTGTGAACAACAGTCCCAGCCTTACTTCTGTCTGGTCAGCTCTTAAATACTTGCTGGGGACATACTGCTGGCTTGGACCTGAGCCAAATATGAACTTTTCTTCTGCAGCAACCAGATCTTTGCTGTCCATAGATTTCAAGGAGATCTGGGAAATCACTTCTTGGGTGTTTAGATCAGAAACTTCATCTGCAGTCACTTTGTTTGAGCTGCTGGTCTCTTCTTTTCTCTGTTGGCTACAAGCCTCATTAGGTCCAATCCAGTCCTGGTGAAATGATCAGTAATTTCACAGAACGCTTTGGATTAGTAGGGACTCTTAAAGGTCATCTAGCCCAACCCCCTGTAGTCAGCAGGGACATCTTTAACTAGATGACGTTGCTCAAAGCCTTGTCCAACCTGACCTGGAATGTTTTCAGGGGTGGAGCTTCTACCACCTCTCTGATCAACCTGTTCTAGTGTTTCATCACCCTTATTGTAAACCTTAAGCTCAGGCATTTTCACTAGGGCTGGAATTTGCAAAATAACTGTCTTTCTGTATGGCTTTGGCACAGTAATCCAGAGATTTAGTGCAGATCTACTGGGTAAAGACAGTGTAATGGGGTAGAGAACCTACCTGCTAATTTCACAAGATTTCACTAGAAATTCCCAAGATTTTGCCTCTAGAAGATGCTACAAAGTGCTTGTATTGCCTTGGCTTTTTAAAGACAGGGTATACCTTTCACGTTCAGCATGGATAAGGAGTGAATGACTGAATGGGTCTTGTTCCTAAGGAGAGAAGCTGGGCAGAAGGCTCTGGTGCAGCTAGCATGTGGAAGAAGGAAACTGAGAACATGTAAACTCTCAGGAAGATTGGAACCATGTGTTAGTAACTGTGTTGAGGAGCTAGAACGATTGATCCCAAGAAAAAGAATTCCTCCCTTTGTGTACAGAGGGTCATAAGAAAGAAATGAAACTTGTTACCTTAAAATTCCCATTGTGCAAATTATAGAGTGGCTGAAAGAAAGCAGCTGGTGTGGGGATGTTAAAGCACGAGAGACTTTTCGCCCTGAAGTGAGAAAACAACACGGAAAATAACAAAACCCAATTCTGCCCCAAGGATCCAGCACACTGATCAGATGAAAGCCCCGCTCTTATCTTTGCAAGATCACACAAGCAGCCTATTTCACACGGTAGCTAACATTTCATTCAGTTGTCTGTCTCCTGTGCATGCAGCCAAAGTTTCCAGCCTGAGATGTACTCTTCAAAGTTTCTGAGGAATGCTATGTGCCACAAACTCGATGCTAGTCTGTCACTCATTATATGCACTGGGTTATTTAGGCATTCACTGAGAAACTTATTTGATCCAAACCACTGTTTCTGGAAGCATTATAGAGCATTCTAGTTTCACTATATTAAGAGAAATTCTGCCAGATGTCTTAGTCCTGTTCTCAGAGCCTAGCTTGTGGCAATACTTTAGCATCTAGCCAGCATGTATTCTGTTTCTTCAGGAGTGCTGTGTCTGCAGAGCACAACAATGTGTGGCCAGATGATGCTAGAGAGGCTTTCTCTCTGTACAACTTGCTCCCAAAACCTAAGAAACTGAATCTGAGTGAGTTTCTCACCTGTATTGGTATTCTACATGCTGACTACTGCCAGGCACATCACAAGTAGTTTAACATTGACATCAGTTTAACTGCTTTTATGGACTGCAGTGTACTTGCACTTTCAATGTATCTACATGAAACTTAACCAAAAAAAAAAAAAAAAAGAAAAGGTCCTTGTCTTTACATTTCTTTAACTCCAAGAGACCACCAGCCTTGAGCTTGAGCTGAGTTTGGGTGCCACAAAGGCACTTTGTTCTCCTTAAGGATTGTGTAGTGGATCATTAACTATCATCAGCCAAGGAACAGGTTGTGTCCCAAGACTTCCAGTAGAGTTTTTGAAAATAAAATTGGGTCTGTACAGTAGAAACAGGGTTCAAAAAGGATAGAAGGACTCTTGATTTACCTTCTTCAGGCTTAGAGGTCAAGGGGAGCTTAATGAAAAACTATAGCATACCTTGAAGAAAGCTTGTAGTTCCAAAAAAGGTAGAGTAGAGTGGTAAAACTCAGAGGAATGAACAAGAATTGCATAGTTCTAGCATTAAGGACCTTTTCAGGCATTTTTGGTACATCTAGGAAAAGAATCAGCACAGAAGATAGTTGATACAAAGTCTGGGAGTCAAAGCAGAACCCCAAATAACCAAGCAATGCAAACAAGACAGGTAGCTAAAGACCTGGACTATGAAAACTGGAAGGAAGCTACTTCTGATTTGAGCTTCATTTTACCAGGTATCCTCCCTTTTTTGTAATATGGACCTGAAAAGACATGAGCTGAAATTAAAAGAAGGTTGTTTTTACCTGCTCTTTGAAACACTGTTGTCTGGCTCCACTCACTCCACTGGCTTTGGTATGAATCCTCATTGTCAGAGACTTTGCAGCGAACTCGTGCAGTGTAAGCAACGCCGCTGCGGAGCTCGGAGGCTTCGATTGCCAGCTCTGGCAGCCAGCTGGGCACTGTCTTGTTCAGCGCCATCTGCAAGGCATCACAAGGAATTTCTGTCAACAGGGCTGTGCAGAGGGGTGGGCTTTTAAATACTCTTTGCCTCCCCTGTTTTTCAAATCTTTCCTTGGATGCAAGAAGAGAGCTTGCATGATGATGGATAATTTCTCAATGCAGTGTTCAGGGGAAAATTTAAGTATTGATCTTTTACCTAAAACCTTTCAGCCTTGAAGTGTTCCCACTTCAAGGGAACCAGTGTTCCCACCAGAAGGGCCAGCTTACAACAGTTAGCTGCCAGAGGGCCCTGAGCTGAATGGCAAGGCCATTGCACCCAAAGAGCAAAGCAGGATCAGTGTGTGCCTCCAGTTACCTCCCAGGACATGCTGTACTCCTTATACTGCAACTCATATTGAAGAATTTCAGCAAGGTATGTGGGCACGCTCCACCATATCTGACACTTGCTGGCAGTGGCATTGCTCTGGACATTCAAAGGTGGATCCAGTTTTACTGCAAATAGAGAAGGAGACGCATGATACTTGGCTGACTATAGTCCTGAAGATAAAGCTGGGTCTAAAAAATGATACTAAGACCATCAGTAGACCAAATTAGCTTACAGGGTAGGTCATAACAGCTACAGAAGTGCCATCAGTTGATGGGGATAGTCTATCCCCTGGGCATAGTCTGCAAGCCAAGAACCACTCTGGATGTCACATCTGTGCTTTTAGCACACTGACTAACAGACAAGTTCTGAGATCCTGAACACGAGAGCATTTTTCTGAAGCACCAGGCTATGGGACACTGAATTAGATCCATGATTCTGCTTCCTCATCACTTCATTGTTTAGGGAAAAACAAAACACAACCAACCCACAACTCTACAGGCAGTCCCATTGTACATTATCCATAGCACAAGAAAACATGATGCAGATGAGAAGTCTGCTTGAAAATTGCTCCAGAGACAGCCCTCTGTGAAGTCCCAGAGAAGTCAGAATGCAGAGGCACTAGGACTTCATTCTCACTGATCAAGCCCCACAATGTCTGCTCTCCAGGGATGGGCAGTCTGGTCCATTTCCATTATTTTCACTTGCTGTATTTGAGACACCTTTTCTTTGAGAGCATGTCAGACTTACCCAAAACCTCTGTGCAGAGCCCCAGCTGGCAGCTGCCCTAGCTCATACTCACTGTGATTGCGGGGACTGTACTCCGGAAAGCTGACATAGGTGCGACTGTGGCCAAAGAAGCTGCCTTGGAGAGAGACTCTGTAACCATCTGTCTCCAGGATCTGTCTGGCAAAACGGATTGTGCAGTGGTACTGATCCTGCATGCTCTCTCTGGCAGTGAGCTTGCAGCTGGCATTGTGGCCCTTGGACCAGAGGCTAAAAGAATAAAAGGGCTGAAAGTTGAAATCATAATGATTAAGTGGATTTTAGTTTATGGAAAATGGGGGCAGCTCAGCTCAGAACCACGTTCTGGAAGAACACGAACCTCTTCAGTGCACGTGGCAGAGAAAGCAGTGCTAAAGCTGGCTGGATGGCAGGGCTTCCTTCTTTAGGAAGGAGACATTTTCATAACCTCACTGCCAAGAGGACCAAACCTCCCAGAAGCAGTGCACAGGACCCAGTCCCTGCCCCCTGCTCTCTGAAAGTGAGAGGGCTGCTAAATGTTGCTGGCAGGAAAGCAGCTGATGCAGGGGTAGGAGTGGGTGGACAGTTAGGTACAAATGCACAGCACAGAGCTAGCACCTCGTACATTAAAGCCTCTTTTGCTACAAACAAACAAGCACTGAAATCAAAGCATGCCAGAAGCTGGTTTGCTGTTTGGGGATTTTTGATGTTCACAAGCACAGCATAACACTGACATCTTGGGGAAATACCTCCAGAGAACAGTACTGTATTATTAAATTATCTAATATTGCCATTTTTTAGCGAGTCTTTCATGTTGCATGTGATCCCACAATAAACTGGGATGCCACAGCTCATCAGCTTGGCATTTTTTCACAGATCGTGAAGTTCAGAATATAAGAGGCAAACTATTCACCTGATTTCTTCTGTTAGAGGAAAAATTATTGACATAACATTCTAAATCTGTTACTGAAGCTTATAACTCACTGGACCTTCAAAATTATTTTGTGTGTGTATATATATATAAATAAACTAATGTGTATTACACCACTAGGGGTTTAGTTACAAGACAGCAAGACAAGGAGTAATTAGAAATTTAATAGGAAATTTCGTGTAGGCTGGGCTAGACTGGGGAAGTTCCCAGATGATGGGGAGCAGAGGCTGGGATGGGAAAGCTCTCTATGCTGAGAAAAGCCCTGTCAGAAGAGCAGGATGCACTGCCCTAAGCCAGCATAAGATCATGCAGCATGTGTGCTGGACCTCTGCTGCTCTCCCCAAGGCTGAGAGTCCAACAAAATGGTGTGAAGGGAGCAGCTTCCAAAGCAGCCTGGGGAGGGCATGGTGAGGTGACAGGTTGGGCCGCATTTCTGCTTTGCACCATCCTGCCAGGACCACCAGATAGCTCTTGGTGTGCAGCAATCTTACTTGGTGAAATGTAGGTAGAAAGGTCCATTGCCCACGGGCTCCTCTGTTGCCCACACACAGTTCACAGTAGTCACGTAGTTATTCAGGCAGCTCAGGCTGCCAGGGAACTCTGCAGAGAAAGGAGACCTGAGCTGCATTTGTGTACCACCTGAGAAGACTTGGCTTGGTACATCAAATACATCACTTGCTTGTGGTTCCTTTACTGACACCTCATCTACACCTCCTCATTGTGTTCTTCCTCTCTTACACCACGCTTCACTGCATAAGATGAATGTAACCTCCTATGGCAAGGACCTTGGGCATTGCTGCTGCCCAGCTTGCCCAGATGTGCTCAGTTGCCTAGGCCTAGCATTGCCTGCCAGCTGTACCAGTTCTTTGGACCTGGAAAAGGGCAGTCACAAGATCTTGTGTTGCATACTTTAGGATCTGTATGTATGTGCCCCTCTTCCCACTGTGGACCTATTCCAGATCTCCTCTTACCTCTCCCTCTTCCTCCACGAAAGAACAGCACAGCAGTGATGCACACCTTGAGACCCAGCTGCCACACATCTCCCATTCCAGACAGTATCTAAACCAGAACAATTGTTAGAAGCAGTTCTTTTAGTGTTGTGCCAGCAGGGTGAAGCTTTACCTGCCTGTTTCTGCCAGCCCTGATGCAAGCTGACCTAGACTATGTCAGACAAAGCACCAACTCAGCTGGCTACATGATTTCTTCTGTAGGAACTGTTCTCATGCCAGCTCCAGCTGCCTGAAAGGATATTATTAATTCCTTCCATTTGATCAGGGGCAAGAACTGTTCTGTCTTCCCTTCTTTCTGCATTTTTTGGCATCTGCTTTATGACAGTTGAAGAGCAGCAGAGAGCCACGGTGGGTTGGAATGAAAGTTCTTGTTTCCCTGCATCCTGTTTCTGACAGTAAGCAAAACCAGACGCTTAGAGAAAGGCATAGCAAAAGGGGAAGCGTGGATGTTCTTCTCTGAGGACATTCTAAGCCCCTAAACATTTGCAGCTCAGGGACCTCCTAAAGCAGACATAATTTCTGTATATTCTTTCTTCAGTACAGCTCATCCATCAGCATCAGTCACTTGCTGAAAGCCATCAACACCACAAACACTGCTGCCTGCCTTTAACGGTGGTTCATGCTTTCTTTTATGGAGTCGAATGACTGCTCTTTTGCACCTTCCCCTTCTGTTCACTACCGGAGGGCTTGTTTGACCTGCTAGTGTCACAAAACTTTTGAGGGAGCCATTCTGTAAGCCCCTTGCAATTATCCTGAGCTAGTGAAAGGGTTTGAGATCAGGAGCAAAAGCTGGGATAGTGATGGGTGTTCTAGCCTAGGAATTTTCTGGTTGAGAAATTCCCCTATTTCTTATCTGGAAAAAAAAAACAAACAAACCAAAAAAAAGACCATCAGTTTTCTGTCTCACAGACACACAAACACAAGAAGATACCATTCCAGACAGATAATTGAGATTCTCATCTGCAATGTGGGAACCTTAAAATCATATTTCCTTCCCAGAAGTATTTCCATGCCTTAAAAGAAAACTCTGAAAGACAGGGTCAGAGGGAAGTGCTGATACGCTCCCAGTCAAAGCATTTATGGGATGTAGAGTACTTGGGGTCTATACAGCACCTAGGTTACTGAAGGGCTGTGTAGGGGTATCTGTAGTGTGTCTATCTCTTTACAAGGTTATGCTGCATTTCCCATCTTCCTTTTTAACAAGGTTTCCATTCTGTGAATGACTTCCTGATGAAGTTTTCATTTAAAATTACACTTTTTCATATAAAGTTTCTGATTTGACAATTTTCCAGCACACAAAGTTTTATATGAAGAAAAGGGAAAGTGTGAGGACAGGAAAAACACTGAGTACATCATTAAAACAAGACCAGATGGGTATGGCCTGGCTGTAGAATAAGACTGTGGGTTTGAACCAACCAAGGGTATGAAGCAGTCTTGAGTAGGAGTGAGTGAGAGTCTGTGTTTAGCAATCAGTAGTATTGTTTTAGTGAAGGGACTAAACACCCTGATGGCTACGGTAGCAGAAGGCTGGGCTCCACAGCCAAGTGTGTCCTTCTAGTCCCAGATTTCACAAAGCTAGACAGCAGCATCCACTTAGCAACCTGTTTCTTGTAACTATGCCTGTCTACGGTGTCCTATTTCTGAATTAAACAGTAAAATAATCACGTTTCAGAAACTGGTCCAGAGAAAAAGAATCTTTCTGGCTTCCACTTCACCACCTCTTCATTTATGTTAGTTTTGGGTTTGTTGGGGGGGGGGGGGGGGGGTTGTTTGTTTTGGGTTGTTGGGTTGGGTTTGTTGGGTTTTCTTGTAAATATCCTGTTTTGCTGCAGATCTTCTTCAGAGTGGGGGCTGCCAAGAGGAAATGTCAGCATTAGCTGATTAGCTGAGGGATGCTGAGAGGCATGAAGTCTCTTCTGCTTATCACTCTGATCATAGCTGCATATGATCCCTGTGATAAGTACAGTAGGACTGACTAAACATGAAATAGAGAGTACTGTATTAAGTAAAATTATCCATGTGCTTACATGAATTTGTTTGGGCACACAAACAAACATAGGCCAGCAGAACTAAACCAGGACAGAATATTTCCAGGTAATTGCTACAACTGCACCCACCCACCCTGCTTCTCCCACTCAAGAACTTCACTGTTCAGTTCCACAGTGTTTGAAGCATGTCTGACATTTCCTGGCTCTCTAGTGCACCTGGAAACAAACACAGCATGTTTAAATGCAAATTTTGGTGTTAGAAGCCATGAATGTTAGTTATAAGCAGGTCGTGGAACACTGAAAGGCTTACAGGAGAATTACTTGGGGAAACAGTGCATAGCCAACTGAGCAGGATCCTGCAGCATGTGAATGCAGTTAAGGAGCTAACACATGGCCCATGGATGCATAGAAGTAAAAAGAAATGTTATTGCAGCTACATGTAGCCTTTGGAACACCATTATTGCTTCAGTTGGAATTTGCACTTTAAACAAAAGGTTGCTGAAAAAAATGAAAGTAGTTCTGAAAAGAGCTATAAAAATGTAGTAATAACAACCAATCACATCTCTGTGTATAAGCAGTTGAGAGCATTTGGGAAATCTCTGTTGTACAAACTGTGGTAAAAAATACTTGACATTACTTTTGGGAAATAGAGACAGCTGATAGAATGGCAGGAGGGGAAGGGAATGGCAAGGCTGCCTATCCCAACTTCTGGCTAATTTTCCCCAACCCACCCTTGGGGGTCCAGCAGAACACACAATAAAAAGATGTCCTTTGCTTTTAAGAATTTGTAGGGTAAAATAAATTATTTGTTAGATACCACTGAAAGGGGAAGTGATACACAAATGTGACAGCACAGCCTCAACACAGGACTGCCTAGACATTGTCTGAGCTTTAGCAACACAGCAAAGCACAGAGACTTGAAGAGTGAGATTGAGGTAGCTCAAGAGAATTGTAGGCAGCACCTTCAGTATGTGTAGCCATACCATGGAGGAAGGTTAGGTGGAGTTGAGTTGATGATGTAGTGGGAAGTGAAAGCTGGCATCACAGAAAGGGTTGGCTTCTTGATATGGAAGTGAGAAGGAAGACAAGGAGAGGCTGTCAGTGACTTGAGGACAAGAAGCTTATGTTTGATGTGATACAGAAAAGGAAATGGACCAATTGTGTAGAGAAACGTAATGGCTCACCAAAAAGGGCCTTTGCATCTTTGACCTCTGGATACTCTTCTTTGCTCACCTAAACCTTAGAGGAAGTCAGAAGCTTCAGGCTCTGTTTTGGCAGGGGCTCTGAGCCTTCCCAAAATGCACTCTGCTCTCCCTCCCTCCAACAGCAAGGTGCAAGGAGTGGTGCATAGTGGAAACAGGGACAGCAGACCTGGGCCCTTGAACACTCTACTACCACTCCTTACATCTCAGTAATTAGTCATCTGCTCTTCTTGGCCACAGTCCCTTCCTTTGCTTCAGTCTCTTCCAGAGGTAGCACCAACAGGCACTAATGGAAGGCAGGATACTGACTCATATCTATGAAGTGGAACAGGGACAGGGAATAGTGTGTCTGGACCCACATGCACACCCCTCCACCCATTAAGGTCAGCCCCAAGTGTGGATTCTCCAGAGTGATCCATTGTGCTCTTAAGTGTGGTTGTCTATCATGGCCATTCCTTCAATCACAGTATCACCAAGGCTGGAAGAGACCTCAAAGATCATTGAGTAAAACCTGTCACCACAGACCTCATGACTAGACCATGAGGTCAAACATGATCCAAAATGTGCATCATTGTTCAAGATTGCACAAACCAAATCATCCCCTTCCTACAAGAAAGTATGTTGTAGGTCCTTTAAGAAAAAATTAATGCTAGATTATCTCCCTCTTGAACACTGAGGCCTCTAAGCACATGGCTGACAGAAGCACATCTAGGGCACAGAGATGTTTCACAAGATTAATGTGCAGACTGCTGGAGAACAAAGCACAGATTATCAGAGATCACCCCATATAACCAGTCTGTTTCTCCCTTCACCTTTGCAGAGCCATTTTTCCCCAATCTGGTGCTCATGAACAGCTTTGTATTTTTAGATTTGAGAGACCTGGATCCCAAAGGCTGACAAAAAGCTGCTGCAAAGAACGACTGCTGCAATAAAGTGATATGCATGCAGACACACCTATATATGTAGATACACAGATATACATCTATTAAAAAGCATGGTTTTGTCTGCAAAGTCCCAAACATTGAGGGCTCTTTGGGATGGATTCATTTACATTGGTCTGTCTCAGTCAGAGAAGAGCACCTAAAAATCTGTCAAGACACCTCTATCTAGCACAAACAATATCAGAATTAATGCAATAGAGTGGGTTTGTGCTGAGAAAACCACCAGAACTAAAGAGCAAAGACCCTTCTGGTGATCTTATTGTTCTAGATTCCCAGTAAAACAAACAATGTAGAATTCTCCTTTCAGTAAAGTATCATGTATTCTATCCTGTACTGGAATGTCCAGCCCAGAAGTAGGTGAAACTCTTACCAGCACGAAGGAAGGCTCGCTTTTCACACTGCTTCTGTCCCTTGACAGTTCAGGCTGTGCGGTTTGGTGATCAAGCTGCAGCAACAGTAGCAGAATAAAGCAGAGATTACTGTGCCCGATTCTAAAGATAATGTCAAGAACCAATGAAAAACTGCTCAGATTATCAGATTGAGCTAAAGTAGCTGCATCTGCATGTATTCATTACTGATAGAGAAACAAGGGGATTTCTCTTAAAGGGTTAACATTTAAAAGACCAAATAATTCACTGAGTAGAAAAGTACCTTTTCTGCTCATTTATACAAACAAATGGCTGAAAGAAACTCTGCAAGAGACAAAAAGCCATTTTGTAGCTCTGTCTGGATGGAAGACTGTATCCATTCAGCAAGGTCTCTGCCCAACTACTGCTCAAAGACCAGAGGCATCTCTGAGCTGCCCTGCCCTGTCCTTCCTCTGCTGTGCTCCAAGGGGCAGATCTGGAAGCGCTGCAGTGTTTCCACATCCAGATCCTGGAGTGCACAAGGAACGGATCCTTCCATACCCAGATGCGCTGCTGCAGTGGGAGTGTTACAGTCAGGATCCAAGTCAGTCATGCACATGGGTCTAGTGCCAGGAAAGGGAAGAGAGAAGCAGGCAAAGCACAGAGAGAGTTGCAGTCTGCCAGTGTTAGCTTTAGGGGCCATGCAGAAGAAAAGCAGGGGTCGTGCAGAAATGGCAACAGATGTTTCCAAATTGGTACTACAGATTAAGTTACGGTGCTTCCCTTTAGGGCCTTTTCCATTCAGCATGACATCTGCCAGCTCACATGAGACACCATGGTTACTCATCTAAATGTACCTTCCACTCTTTATAATTACAACAACCCTGAACAGCAGCAGAAACAGAAAGCCCCTAAAATGCAAGCAGCCTTCAGTGTCATTAAAGCAAATAACACCTGCTGTCTCAGAACTGGCCAGATGCCTGTAGTTTGCCTACTGCAGCAGAAAACATCTCCTATAGAGACAAATTGTACTCCTGCATCTTCCCAGCCTACTGCTGTAGGTCACCATAAAGACATCACAGGCATGCAAGATGTGCAGCTTTTACCATATCAGGGCAGAAAGATAAATCAGTACAAGAGTTCAGCAGCAGTTTGGCTCAAACAGCAAAGCACAGACTTCTTTTCCCAGTTTCCTTTCAGTTTACCATTCCAAAATGCTGAGCACTGCTGCTGACACGAATAACAGCTCTCTGCAAGCTGCCTTTTTCCACACTTCCCCCATAGCCCCATTGCCACTCAGCCCAAAGACCATCAACTGGCCTCCTGCTCTCCAAAGGCCAGTCACTCTTCTTTCTTGTATTCTGGGACCCATGTACACCTGTTCCACTGTCTCACAAATACTGTTTCTCAGCAGGTGATTTGAGTCTACTTTGAAGTTCTTTTGCTTTTCTCTGAGTGCTCCATGTGGATCAGCATCTACTGTTCGTCTACTCTCAACCCTATAACAAATGCTGCTTTTGGATCATTATTGAGGCAAATGTAGTACACAGGAGAAGCATCACATTACTGTGGAAGCTCCTGGGACACACAGCACTTATCTGTGCTGCTTTCCTTGGCTTGAACAATGATGCACATTTTGGATCATGAAATAGCTGCAGGTAGACTATGATTTCTGTCTACCTGCTTTTATGTTTGGCTAGCAAACACATAGTTAGTCTGCCAGTCTGATCAGTACTACAGTCCAGGAGTACTTCTGCAGTCTATGAGATCTGATCTCCCATTTTTCCTCTGGGGGAAAGTCCTTCAGTAAAAGAACACCAGTGTGGTCAGTGCAACATCTTAAGTCCACTATTTTGTCCCTGATTTCTGCAAACACTGTGCCAAACGCAGCAGACCACAGCCACCTAAGGGTTTTGCTTGAATGTGTGGTGCTGCTGGCATCTTACTGCCTCATCCCACTGCTCAGTGACTGACCTCACCTTTGCAAGGCAAGCTGAAATTGGATTGCCTGGTTACCTGGGCATGGCAGGAGTGACTGAGCAGATACTCTGCAGTGAAGAGCTTAGCCTACTTCCAACTCTGCTCTTTCAAGCAGGCTTGGTTGGCCAAGCACTTAAACATCAAATGCCTTTACCACACTGTTATGACTCTCCTGTGTTTCACATTGCTCTTCAAGAATCTGCCACTGTGGGTCACTGAGGTAAGGGTGAAAGTAACACCTTACAGAGATAGTTTGAGAACAGGGGAGGCGTCCCAAAACCCAACAAAACATGGATTTGCAATGCAACCACTGGCCCCATCATTCCCAGGAAAACACAGTTTTTCCAAACTAGATATTGCTAGGTCAGGGATGTTTGCAGTTTGCTGCTAGGAGCCACATCAAAAACCTGACCTCAAACCCCTCCATATCCACTGTATCAACAACTCGTCAGCCAAAAGCTTAACTGATGTAGTTTGCCTCAGAGGGAAGAGTCTCCCTTATTTTAATATCCTTATGCCACATATTAAAACAAGCTCTTCTCTGCCCATGAAGTCTGCCTCCTAGGGTGGCCAGAGGCAAATTCTCACCCAGCATAGTACCTAACCACCACTTTCTCACCAGATGTGCAGCTGGGTTGTGTAGCAGTAACAGAAACAGCTCTTCCAGCAGTTGTGGTGATCTTGTGTAGAAAAGCATGTAGAAAAGAATTCTTAAAGAAATAAATACCTAAAGATGCTTCTAGGGATGCTTGCTAGGCTGAATAGATAAGGACTGATGAGCTTGACAAGTATGTAGAGAAGGAAGATCCGGGGACCCAAAAGCAAGCTTGTGCTAAGAAGAATGTAAGGACAGAAAGATAAGGGGAAGCAGACTGGTCAAGGTTGGCCTTGGAGCCTTGAGAATCATGCCAAAGAACCCAAGGAACATGTGCCAGGTGTTGGCTGCACATATTAGAAAGTGCCAGGAGAATGTGTGAATGTGGTCAGTAGTTACCAAATAGGAGTGACTGTGCCTGAATGCAGACAGCTCTTCTCTGTTGGACACACTTGGGTGGAAGGATGCCCTTGTGTGTCCGGCACTGAATGAAGAGGAATGTCTGCCTGCTTTCCTAGTCCAGCCTCGGTCTTAGAGAGCTGCTTTGCCATATTCGGTAAGCGCATGGCCAATGACAGAACCGGGCGCCTGCAGGGCCGAGATGTGAAAGGGTCTGAAGCAGACACGCAAGCTTCCCCTTCCTGCCTTAGGCAGCTTGGGGTTAGTCGGCAGGCTGTGGCTTCTGCAGTGCAGACAGCTGCAGGGTGGAGCTGCAGTCACAGACCCTCAGCGATGCTTCTGCCCGGTGCATAGCGGCACAGCCACAGCCGGCAGCGTGGGGCAGGCTCGGCTCGGCAGCCGCCCGGCGGCGCTAGCTCGATCCTCGGCTGCCTCACGAAGGGCACGCAGGGTACTTGCAAAAACACCACAAACAAAACCAACCAAACAAGCAAGCAAGACCACCACCAAACAAACAAAAATCCTGATGTCTTGGAGCCGTGCCCAGAAAGCCCCGAGCCAGAGCTATACCGAGGGAGTAGTAACAACGTGGGCAAAGCTAAGCCCTGTAGGTTCAAAACCAACGTAGCAGAGACCGTGGCTCTTCTGTACAATCAAATCAGGGATGCATAGAAAAGCTCTCCCTGTAGTCCCCTGTGAAAGAAACAGCTTCTCTTCCCTACAGTGCTCCTTCTTGTTTCGGGAGCTGTGGGGCTGGTTAAGGTCTTGGGTAAGAGATGAGGGAGAGGGAAGAGAGAGGGTTTTTTTGTACCACAGCAAGAGGAGACTGTTATAGCAGTGGAAAATAATTCACCACAGAGGTTTTCTCAGTAACAGATTATCTGGAGCCAAGCATGGGTTAGTACCACTATGCCCACATAAGATGTAAGTCTTCACATTCAATCTCAACATTACAGTAACTTCTAAAGACAATAATTCTAAACAAAACAGAGAGAGACCCTGGAGGGAAATACAGTCACAAGTGCAGTGCAAATAGCAGTTTCATGGCTGGCTTTATTAGACAGCAGAAAGTGCCCAAACTTTGTGTTACTGACCTGTTAATTGCAGCAGACCAGGTCCAAGGCAGAAGATGGAGTTGCAGGCACATCCAGGTAGAACATTTCTGAGATTTCTGCCTAGTTCTAAAAGCTGCTCAATGTTTCAGTTCATGTGCTTGGGAAATGCTGGGAGAAATGCAGATTCAGCAGAAAGCCCTAGTGGTAAGAGTTTGTCTGGAATTGAATGTGTTTTGAAGACTTTTCTTTTGCACACTCCACCTGGAAAGGCAAAGTCTTTGTGAAACCTGAGTTGTGTTTGGTCTCATGGACATGCAGTTCAATGATGCTTATATAAGAACTGTTTTTCACTATACCCCATGGACAGGGGCGGGACCTCCCATAATTAACAAACTATTACAGCTGTGTTTAAAGAGCCAAAGATATTAGAAGGGAAAATAACATCAATATTGTTTGGGAAGGGGGGTGGGAACTTTAATGTAGCAAACATTCTTCCATGGGTTATGCTTCTAAGATTCCACACACATCCACACTCTCAAATTGTCTGAGAATACCAGGAAAATAATTTAAAGGTTTGTACTCTTTATAAGGTCATTGTAAAAAAATGTACAAATCTACATAAGGTAAAGGGTAACTTTCAAGGGACAGTTTCCTGCCATTATAAGGGGCATTATAAAAGGAAAAACTCCATTACATCACGTTTGAGACATTAACAGGGTGAGTGGCAACAGGCAGAGATCTCTGTAGACCTAACAGTTTGCAGTTTTATGCAACAGAGCTTGCACAGTCTAAGGTTCTCTTCTGAATTTTGCTGCTGGCAGAGCATGGACACTGCAAGGCAACATGAAGTCCTTAGCTTGTCTGTGTTCCACTGACAGGGCTGTTAGAGCGACAGGATACCCACTGCTTGACGTAGCTCCGTGGAAAGTCCTCCCCCACCAGCTCCAGAGGGATGGAGGCACAGCTAGCCTGGATATTCTGCTCAAATTCACACTCAGCTGGGCTCCCACAGTCTGAGTCCACAAAGCCACTGTCAATAGTGTCCAAATCTAAACAGATCATTGGGTAGCTGTCACCAGGCCTTGCAGTGTGAGGGAAGAAGTCACAGGATCCTACACTGTAGGAAATGCTTTCACCATCAGGAGAAGGCAGAGAACCTGGGTTTTCCAAATCCCACTGATCAGGCTGCAAGCAGAGGTCTTCTAGGATGCTCCCCATTACCCCTTCCAAAGCCCTTTCTACTTGCTGGTGGGCTGGGACACTTGTACTCCTCAGGTGGTCTGTGGACACAGAACCTGAGGCAAGTATTTTGTCCTCTGCACTCAGGTCAGCCAGATGCAAGCCACTGGCAATCCTTCTGTCATCATCATCAACATTAACCTTGGGGTAACCAGTTTCTCCAGCACCGTCATCCTTACTGGTATGCTCCTGTCCCCTGTACACATGGTTACAGCTGCAGTGGCAGTTACAAGGTGTAAATCCATCAGCCACAGTCACAGTATCAATGGACAAGTGCCCATATGACTGGTCTTCAGTCCCGCTGCTGCTGTTCACACCAGGCAGCAGGGACTGGCTGTCCTGACCTGGGGCAGTCAGGCAAGACACACAGGGCTTGCAAGACAGATCTTTTCTCAGCTCACAAAGCTCCTCCCGTGTGGTGCTGCTGGAAGGACACATGGTGTAAACTTCTAGGACTTCTGGAAGGACTATTCCCCATTCAGTGAAATTCATACGGGATGCACCAACCCACTTCTGCACAAAAGGATGCACAGGGAGAGAGAGAGAGAGATCAGTACCATCAAGTTCAAGATTCCACAGAAGGGACCAAAGCTCTTAGGCTTTTAGAAGCAAAGTGAAACTCTGAAATCACTAACATCTCCAAAATAGCAGAGTATAAGATGCTGTTATTACCAGTCGCAGGCAGCTGCAGGACAACTAATGCAAGTAACTGAAAATAATTAGCTCTGAAAGATTTATGTGGCTTTGCAATTTTCTCTGTGCAGCCAAGAATGCCACTCATAGCAGCATTCTTTCATGCATCAGCCAGAGGTCCCAACCCAAGCCACCAAGTCTGTCTTGTCATCTTATCCTGGACATTGATTCCTCCTCTGTGTGCTGCATCTGCATCCAACACAAACAGCCCTGGTCTGTCACTTCCCTCACCTCATTTTCCTGGGAAGGGGGTCAGGGCAAAGTTTTTTCCAATGTTTTGTATTCAGCTATACTTCAGACCAGCCTTTCTCTCAAAGTGACAAGAAAGAAGCAGGGGCAGGAAGGGGATTGAGATCTCAAAAGAGCTGTAGCCACCACCTGCTGCAGCTAACACTTAGTCAGGTGATTAGGGAGTCCCACACATTGAATCTTGGCCTTCTGCATCACTATTAATAGCATATTCTGCCCTGCGCCATCCATTATGTCTAGATCATGAGCTTCCTGCATTCAGTCATACCTGGGAGTAAGGTGCCTCTGTCTTTCTCTGATCTAAGAACAAAGTAAAAGTTTCTGTTCTTTTTAAAGAAGTTACTGATCAGGTGCTCAGATCACAACAAACTTCAGGCCTGTATCACTGATGAATGCTAAATGAACACTGTGAAACACATTCATACCTTGAAATCTCCATTATGCACTAGGTAAAGAGGTCTAAAAAAGGAAGCAGGATCTGGGATGCAAGCCATCTTCTTCCACAAGCTGGAAAAGAGAAGAGAAAGGCTTTGGGGCTAAGCACATATTGCAGATGCTAAGCAAGGCATCTCCAGATCAAGCAGCTGAATCACCTGCTGAGCCTCAATGGCCTCAAATTAGCAGGTGGCTGAGGATCCAAGGATCTCTATTGCTGCCAGGGCCATCTAATGGCCTTTCTTGTGCGCCTCAGAGGAGGTGGGGTTCAGCCCTCAGGCCTTGTGCAGACCAGGCTCACTAAGTAAAGAGGTGCCGATTTGCTTCCCTCCTGAAAAAGCACCAAGTGCTGGAGACTCTGCCCTATGCACTCTTCCTGTGGCTGTGGTCTGTGTCAGCCCTGTTGCTGCACCACCCTGGAGCACACTTCCATGGCAGTGGACACCCAGCCGGGCTGCGCCAGTGCACAATCCATCCCTTGGCAAGGGCAGGAGTGAGGCCCCAGCCAGCACTGAGGGGCCTGTGTCAGCTTGGAAAGGGGCAGGCCAGCCGTGGCTGCTGCTCCATTCTGGCAGGTGCAGAGCACAGACAGGGCTGGGAGAGCAGCCTGGGGGCTGGGCAGCCCTTGGGCAGCCCCCATGTGCTATTGCCTTGTCCCATTCAGCTGAATGGCAGCAGAGCATCAGAGAAATGCAAGGTGCTCTTGGCAGTACACCAGCTGGAGACCATACTTTGCTGTCCCTCACAGGCCCATAGCTGTGTCCATGCATGGATTTACAAGATCAAAAAAGGCTACATGTGAACACCTAACCTTCAGCAAGACAGAACAGAAGCACTTTCTCCTGTTTCCTGAAGCATTCTTACCTCTGCTGTTTGGCCAGAACAGTTGCGATTGAGGCAGTGATTGCCACGACAACACCAAACAGCAGCAGCCATTCCATGCCTGCTGTCTGTGTCACTGCTGGAGAAAGAGACAGGGTCATTCAGGCTCACCCTGCATTTCAAGCTGTCAACATGCAGGAGATGGTGAGAAGACACTCTCAATTTCTATCCCAGGCTTTCTCTTAGGGGCAATGAGGTTGTCACCTGGAGCCCAGCACTCCAGACATGAGGTCTGAATGAGGATGCTTAGAGAAGACTGCATCAACAAATGCAGCAGAGCTTCAGCTGCCCTATGACCTGGCTGCACTGCAACCCAACAGCTCCCTGCTTCAGAGACCCCTGGTGTTTCCAACTCTGCCTGAATTAGAGATGTCTCCATAGGTGATCCATAGTGAAAAGAGTGCAGCTGGCCAGAGACATGAGGAGAAAAGATGCTGACCAGATGAGTGCTTGTTGGCTGCTCTCCACTTGTGATGGAAAGGAGAACCTTTGCAACTCAGGACACAGACAACACTTAGCAAACAGAGCCTGACCCTGCTGCCACAGCACCACGTGCCATTTCAGCTCAAGCTGCAGATGAGGGGATTGGATGTGGCACTTGGTGCCATGGTCTAGTCATGGGGTCTGTGGTGACAGGTTGGACTCGATGATCTTCGAGGTCTCTTCCAACCTTAGTGATACTGTGATACTGTGAGTGAGAGAAGGAAGCTCAGCGCATGCTTTTGACATTGGCCACAGCCATCCTGCCTCCCTATTTTCATAGCCCTTGTTCCACCATGCCAAACACCAGGGCACTTCTATGCTTAAAGTAACATACACTCCCTGTGGAGTTTGAGTGGCGGCTACCAAATGAAACAGCTATGCTCAGCATGACCAAACATCAGAATCCAGATACAGAATTCAGCCCAGAGAGCAGTATCTGCTCTCCCATCAGCTGAAGGAAACACTAAGGCCCAGTAGTGGAGGCACCTCTACTAGATCTCCCCCATTTCTGAAAGCTGCAAGCAGGACCCTGGACATCTGACAATGGAGAGGAAGCACCACTCCTGCTGTGGCACCCAAACCTACAACCAGTCCCACCAAACCCTCTTCCCATTGGCCATACTGTGAGGTGTGCAGACAGCAGGTATCAGCCCTGGCCTAGGGGCCATGTCCAAGACAAGCATACATGTTTGTCTTCCCTAGGCTAATTAGAATTTGTTCTCATTAACAAGGGTGGGAAGCACTCTCTGACACTGGGCTAACTGGAAGGGTGAGGAGAGCCAAAGGTTCGTACCAGCAGGCCTGGTTGTCAGTGCCAGCGGCAGGCTCCACTCACTCCAGACCCCACCGTAGCCACTGCCCTCACGCGGTCTGGCTCGCACTTGGAGCTCGTACTCAGCGTTCACCTGCAGCTCCCCTGGCAGGATCACCAGTGTCCGTATGTCTTGATGGACAGCTTTAGTCTTCTGAGTCTGTGAATGATTAAACACTGAACATGGATATAATGTAATGGATATAAACTACAACACAGAAGGTTCCACCTCAACATGAGGAACTTCACTGGGAAGGTCACAGAGCACTGGAACAGGCTGCCCAGAGATGTTGTGGAGTCTCCTTCTCTGGAGTTTCAAGACCCATCTGGATGTGTTCCTGTGCAACCTGTGCTAGATTCTATGGTCCTGCTCTGGCAGGGTGGTTGGACTTGATGATCTTTGAAGGTCCCTTCCAACCCCTAACATACTATGATCCTATGAACACTCAGAACTGCAGTGACAGCCTCCACCTTACCCTCACTGCTGCACTGTGAGGAGCCCTGCAAAATAACCTCCTCTGCTTTCACACTGCTTCTGCAAGACCATGGCTGCTCAGGAGCTGCATGGTGCCCTGGGGGATCCTTCCATGTGAGACAGCATGAGAAGAAAGTAAATTATCAATGTTCCCCACAGATCCCAGTATTTCTGAAACAGTTTCTGCTTCCCGATTCTGGAGAGCTCTTCTACACCTGCACTCCTGTCCTGGTTGTGCTGGCCTCCTCCTTGCTGGGATGTCCTACTTGATGGTAAACTGACATCTTACCTCCCAGGTGTCAGTCCTTCTCTTATAACGCAGCTGATATTCCAGCTCCTCATTTAAGAAGTAGTAAGGAGAGTTCTGGTAGATGGTTTCCCAGGAAATATTGTAACCCTCGGAGAACACGGCAGTCAGATTGAACGGAGGCTGGGGTTTGACTGGAAGACAGGATGGTGTTACCCTGCATAGCATGACTGCAGACAAGAGGCAGCTCAGGATAATATCAGCAATGCAGAGTGAGTGAGTAAGCAGCAAAACTGCCCTGGCAGGGGTGGGCCCGCAACGTTCCTGCCTCTCAGGCTGAGCAGCCTTGAGCTGTACACAGGACCTCACACCTCAGCAGCTTAGTAAAGTCAGGTTCACATTTCTCAGAACACCCCTTCTGCTTGTCTCTGAACCTTCTCATCAGCTAAGGAGCAGAAGATAGCACAAGGGACTAATACCTGCAGGGAGCTGCAAAGACTAGAACACCTTGTTCTTTTCATGACATAGGAGGGCTCTATGTGGTCATGGTCACCTGCACAGTTAAGGAAATCCCCCTCAGTGTAACACAGAGACCAGGGAAAGCTGATGCTAGTGGACACTGCACAAACCCAGTGCAAATCTCTGTGTACCAAGTGCCCCAGATACAAGCTTTTGGGTCCCCTGTAAGGTGTTTTCACATCTTGAGAAGCAGTAATGGGAAACCCCAGCACTAGACTGCAGGATAGAGACATTCCTACAACCCTTTAGCCTCAAGCCAAGAACAAGCACTTGCACAGTTTAGCCACAGTAAGAGCACAGTGCTCTGTGTGTACAAGTGCACCCCAAACATTACCCCCAGCACTGGGTGCCACCCTTCAGTTCTTGCCCAGACTCACACAAGGCCAGACAGTATTTATCAAATCCCCCATTTTTGTACTTACTGTTATCTCCCATATAAAAGTCTTTGGAAATCACATGCTGTCTGTCACCAATTTCCACCTGGACTTTGATATCTGCCAGGAGCTGAGTCATGTCCACGGTGCACACGTACTGTATGTGACTCTCATTCCTGGACAGCTGCAGAAGGCTGCAGGCAGCCACAGGATTTTCTAGGTCTTCCTCAGAAACCCTAAACCCACCAAAACAAAGAAACAAGGTCACATCTACCACATGCTGTAGCTGGACTAAGCTCTTGATGAATAAGTGGGCATTGAAATTAGCAAGAGAAAAAGAGGCAAAAAATTTACCTTTGAACATTGACAGATACTTTTTTTCCTTCTACTTGCTCAGTTAGCATCTTTAAGAGAAGTATGAAAGTGATGCTGAAGTGTTTGTGGGAAGGGAAGGGAAGGAAGTTGCTCACCATGGCCACACAGCCCAGGACTCCAGCTACTTCCATGCTGGGGCAGAACAGCCACATGGGGTTTGGAAAAGGTGTGTGAGCCCTACCAGCACACAGGTGTGAAAGTCCATTGTTAACAGCAAAGAGCAAGGTATTTCCAGGGCAGAAGAGGAAGTCAGTGTAGCAGTGAGTGACAAGCAGTGCAGTCAGAGACACAGGAACCAGGGCAGAAGCCACCTGCCATCTGGAGTGTGAAGTAACAAGTGAAAAGCAGCATGGCAGCAAGAACAAGAATTCTACCTAAGAGGACAGAAGGACACCACTGTACTATGGCAATAGTTGAAGTTCTCATCCTCATGAGACATACCATGTCGCAGTGAGGTTATAAGAGCTGGCACCCAAGTCACTTCTCAGGAGACAGGACAGGGTCTGTACATAATCCACAAAACAGGTGAGGTTTTCACAGCACGTAGCTGTAGGTTTGGAAAGACAAAATACAATGTCAGCTTTCCTGATGAAGCAAGCACAGCTTTATATCAACACAGAATCCTCGGGGCTCCCACTACATCTGAAGGGAACAGACTGCCCTGTGCCAGCCTCCCTGAAAGTTTCCAGTCTTGGAGCATAAGATGTGTTCCAACTCTACAGGGAGGCAAATCATTGACAGCAAGAGAAGCAGCATACATAAATCTATTGAAAAGGCTGTGGCAGGAAATGGCATGCACACATACCAGGAAGTGTCTGAATTGTGACTGAATTTTCAGACTTCTCTCAGTCCCCTCTTACAGAGTCACTAGAGCAGAGTCACATAATATTTCTGCTCACATAGTACATGAAAGAGGCAAGATCACCCTGTCAGAAACAGCTACACATGCAAACAAGTTCATGATTCCACTTCCTAAGCCAAGGGCTACTCTTTGCTAGTTAATTTCTGGGTTGTCACTACACTGCACTTTGGACATTCAGAAAAATGGTGTTTTATTAATCTTTGTTTACCATTCTCTCTGTTTTCTACTTTCTGCAGCAACAACATTCTTCATGTCCAGCTCTGGAGGCTCAGAACTTGCTTTTCACAGAATCTTGGCAAAAACCCATTTTTTCACATTTGTAGCTACTACAATGTCTATGAAACTCTCTGATGCTAAAGCAATAGACACAGTCTGTGAACCATATGAACTGAAACAGGCTTCTCAAGAGAGCTTAGGAGGCAGTTGTAGACTTTATGCTGATCATGAAGTAAATTAGAGGCAGGATAGCAACTGAAGAAATTAGGGATGGCCCCAAGGGTTGTGCATGTGCTTTATCAAACTGAGAGTGATTCAAATGATGTGCTTGTCATTTTGCATGATTTTGATTTTTTCATTTCACCCTGACTTCAGAAATTTGTTCTAAAATTTTCATTCAGCTTCAGCTTCTAATTTTGAACCCTCAGTAGTCTCTTCTGAGGGCCCTGGTACAAGCAGTGTTCTAGAAGCCTGAGCACACCTCTTCTTCCTTGGCCTAACTTTTCTCTTCTACAAAACAAGGTTCTAAACCCCCTTGTGTTCCTTTAGAGAGGGCAGTTTTAATAAGCATTACTAATAAGAATTCTTTTTATTCTATCCTATCCCATAAACTATTCCTAGGTAGTTGGCAAGCTGCAAGCATATCTTTGGGCAAGAATCTGTTAACAAAATTAGGATGAGGACAGGATTTTATTGAGAAGGGAATAATTTATTTTTAAAACACAGTTAGACCTAGGATGAATTGTCTCTCCTTGGCAGCTTCAGAAGCAAAAATCAAATGCTTTTAACACTAAGATCTAACTAGGTTCAAATGGGAATCAGTACAGGGCAATTCCCTGGTTTGTGTTACACAACATTCAGACCAGACATGACAGTGGTCCTATGTGGCAGGAAGGCACAAATCTGAATTAATCTTTTCTGATGATTTAGGATTGGAGCAGGTCCAATGCTCTGCCTAGAAGCAGCATGTAGAATGCTAAGCTTGCACTGTTCCCTGCACTGTTGCTGCTGGTTTCTGTTCAACTGACCTGTTCAATAAGTCAGCTCTGAGTCAGCTGATGTTTGCATGCTGGTTAGAAACCACCAAGAAAGGAGGAGTGATTGCAAAAGGGCTCAGAGCTGGAGAGCTTCACTCCACTGCTCCTGGCTGGCCTGTCAAGAGTGGCTATAACTCCTGGGGATATCCAGAACCTTTCCTATGGCAAGGGACTACCTTTTTTTTTTTTAGGAAGAAATCCTACTCCTAATGTTGACAGGAGCCATTTCTGTGCAAGGCAGGCACTACCTCTGCTCTCTCCCCACTGGTGCTTCTACCTGGAGTGGTAAGCAGCCTGGCTGAGCTCTGCCCCACCATTCACCTTCTTGTATCTGTCATCCACAGTCTGTGGAGACACTTCCCTAAACTTGTTATTCCATGGAACCCTCTCTTTTGGTACCTTATCTTGTGCTTGCTGTCCCATGGCAACCTTATGCCATGCACATTGCAGCAGAGCCTGCATCAACGGCCAGCAAGATAAATCCTGTGAGTGTATTGCCTGGAAGAGATAGCTGACAACTTACTGTAATGGAATAAAAGGAAGAAGGAAATACTCTGGAGCCACAGTTTGTTCATGTTGGTTCTGACTGTATGCCCTGGAAAACAAACAAAACAAACATTAAAATCTCCAATCAATCACTTAGAGGCTCAGCTCAGCCATCTACTCACATGTGGAAGGTTGAGGTGGAATTAGTCTCGCTTTCATTTAAGTGTCTAAAAGTAAAGTTCCTAATTTTGGCAAACTATTTGCAAATGGGCTGCAAGTGCACGCTGCTGGCTCATGGCCATCTTTTCCTCTGCCAGCACTCCAAAATCCTTCTCCTGGAGAGCTGGGCTGCTCTCCATCACTTCATCCTCCAGCTGCACCAGAGTTTGCCCCAGTGCAGACTGAGGGGCAGGTCCTGGGGAGCCTCTGCCTCCCCCACTACCAGCATCAAACACCCAGTCACTCAGTAGAGTAAATGCCAGTGAGGCCTCTCTCACTGGGGAACATTTGTGGTATTTAAAAATTTCCCAGGTTTACTCAAATAAATTTAGCAGCCACCAAAAAGCCCCTGCAGCCCCATGTGAGTTTAGAGACTTATTCTCAAGGCACCACAGCATCCAGATGAGATCAGCGAGGCTCAGTCAGGAGGTGCTACAAAATACCTCATGGCAGCAGCAGCTCAGCCCTGTGCTGGCAGCAGCCATCTTGCTGTTGCCTCTCCTCTCCTGCCAAAGGTCCTGCAGATGAAGCACAGGCTCCCACTCAGCAAGGAGCCCCTGGCACTCTGCCAGGCTCCCTCGCCTGCTGTGAGCAGCAGGACTAAAACCCTTTCCCCACACTCCAGGCCTTCTTTCTGCATTGTAGATTTCCTTGTGGAAACACCTTTTCTGGATCTTTCTGGTCCCAGTTCTCCATGCTTTCCTTGTATAACTATTGCCATACCACTACCTGTGCTGGTGCAGTCTCTGACTATCCAGACACAGCCTGCTGTCTAACCCCACTTTGTGCTTCCAAGTATCCTTCCCCTGCTCTTCAAATTCTCACTCCTTCGAGGAAGGGACTCTGTTATCCTGCCACCTGAATCTGCTCACCTGACTTCTTGCCAATACTCAGCTGCACCACAAAAACAGAGGTCCTGGAGATGGACATCCCCTGGTGCAGCACCTGATCATGACTGCCTAGCACTGAGGCTGAGGGCCTGTTCCTTGCAGCACACCAAACAAGAGCTGTGCTGTATGAGCAGCCACTGGGGCCTGCAGGTTCCCAGACCTAGTGACAAGACACCATTGTCCCCTGCCTTTTGAGTTGTCCTCCTCCCTCCGAAATACCTGGAAGCTACTGCTGCTGGGTTCAGTGTTCAAGAATCCTTCAGCTTAGGATGCCAATGCCTTGCCCAAATGGGCCTGTTCCCACTTGCAGAGAGTTCTCCAGGGCTGCTGCTGTTCTTCCCCAGGCTCAAGCTCTCCCACTGAGTGTAACCCAGCAGATGTGCTGGACTGCAGGATGGACTAGTGGCACCCAATACTGTGGCCTGCTGCAGAAGTCCATCTCAGTGTCACTGGCTTTGTGCTTATCAAGCTCCACAGTCCTGGCCACCCCATAAAGCCAAGAAAGTCAACTCACTGCCCCTACTTCAGCAGAGGAAGGAAGAGTTGGGCCCTCATAGAGTGCTGCAGACTCACTGCTTGTTTCAGAATCCAACTGGCAGTGTCCCCAGTGTTCATGACACTTCTGTAACTCCCCCATTGTAGTCCCATTCCTGTGTAAATAGACAGAGCGACACAAGGGAAACCATTGCTGCTTTTACCTACTGAACAGTGGCTTCTATCTGGTGCCTTCCCTGTTTCCTCCCTCTGCTCAGAGAATAGTACCATGAGTCCAGTGGGACAAGGAGGACTGAGCAGGACAAAATCAAATGATCCCAAGTAGCTCATCAGGAAGATGACTTCTGGAGATAGAGACTTCCATTGCACACTGGCAAGAGGGTAACATACAAGACTGCAACCTAGAAAGAAGCTTCCTGAATAAAAGCACAGTAGCAAAAAATAGGACAGAAAAGCATGAGGATCTGCTAACACAGGTGAAGCAACAAGACAATACTTGCTCACTTGGGACTCCACTATCCCATTTCTCACCCTTGCCAGTACCCACAGATTAGTCCAACACTTCTACTCAAGTGCGATGGAGAAGGTCTGCTACCTCCAGGAGCACCACAGAAAGTGTTGGTGCAACATGTGTCTGACCCCTGGCTGTGCTCCAGGTTGCTATGACAAGAATTGATGTGTGTGCAGAAACTCTTGGAAAGATGCAGCTCTGCAGCGTGTCTCTGTGGACTTGGAGATGGCTGGAAGACCTCATGGCTTCAGAGACATACAGCTTCCTCCAGGCAGGCCCTCTGCAAACCTCAGTCCCAAGATGCCTCCCCTTTCCTACATCCCTGCCATTGGCTTCCATCTTTCATGTGATTGTTCACTTGGAGGAAAGAATGGCAGTGGGCAGTGAGCAGAGGGCTGGAACCCATTCCCCTGTCTGGCATTAGAAAAGTCATAGAGTCACAGACTGGTTTGGGTTGATAGGGGCCTAAAAGATCATCTAGTTCCAAGCACCCTGCCATGACCAGAGACACCTTCCACTAGATCAGGTTGCACACAGCCCTGTCCAACCTGGCCTTGAGTCCTTTCTACCATCTCTTTTTAGTTTCTCTGTCTATGAAATGGGGATTTTGAGACAGCTTCATGCATCCTGGAGACACACAGGCACTTAATTCTTATTAAATGTCAGGCATTTTACAGCTGGTAAGCACCAGTGCTGCAAACTCTGCAGTATGCCCAGGCACACAAGTGAGAGCACTGTAATAAATGATCAGCCAGTGTGCAGATGGGCATAGGTAAGTGATGGCACAAGGTTGAAATACAGCAGAGAACAGGAAATGGGACCATACAGACAGTTACAAAGACTATTTTTATGAAGGATGTGGAAATACTGTGCTAAAACCTGCCAAAGATGGATGATGACTCTAAAGTGCTCAGTTTAAGTAAAATAAAGCAAGCAAACAAACAAAACCCCAATCAGCACAAACCCTGGTATTTCCAAGCATGAAAAAATAAATATCATAGCTATAGCCAAGCCAAAAACAGAGTGGCAGTCTCTCTTGCAAACCAAATCTTTCTTCTTGAGAAGAATCCATTATCTGTGGGCAGTGCCATCTAGTCACAGAGCCAAAGGATGACAGGATTCTCTAGCTGCCCCAAGTAGAAGCCAACAGCAATGACATCAGGGGCACAAGGACCATGTCAGCTCTAAGAAGGATTTGCAGTGAAGTCACAGATAGCAAGCAACAAGAAACTGGCAGCAAGGAAAATCGGTGGAAACATGGACATTACCTTGCCCCATCCTCTCAGCTGTCCATTTCAGCCCTCCAACACTTCCACAGGCAGCCTGGCTAAATCATCACTGTGACTGCAGGCATTGCATATGCAGGAGCTACATCAGCAAAAGCCCAGCCTCCTTTGCCCCACTGAGGGCTGCAGTGCATTGGAATACTCCTGACACATGGTGCTTGACGTCAGCCCTGTACCAGTATTACTGTACTGATGGAAGGATGTGGTGAGCAGAGGAGGCAATGAATTTGCCCACCCACACGACATTTATTACTGTATTGCTCTGCTCTCTGACTTTTAAGTGAGAAAAATGTGGGAGGGTAGTTAAAAAACTCACAAGCCTCAGATCTAAAAGGTCATAGTGGAGCTGGTAGAGTTAGAGCCCTGCAGCATGGAGCCATCAATATCAAGGCATTAAATGGTCAACCCTGGCTATAAAGCACAGCATACACCACACTGAAGTCAGCCAAGTAACCCTGTGCTCTGTTTCCCCATATTGGCCCTAGGGACCAGGGCAACAGAAGCAGACCCCAGACCACTGGCAGAGAAGAGGCCTGGCTCCCACACAAGGGTGGGGCAGGATCTCTGGGTGCCCCCACACTTGCTGCCACATGGACCACAGTACCTAGACACATGTCCTGCATGGAACAAAGCAAGTCAGGGAGCTGGGTGTGCAGTGACCACCTCCAAAAGCACACAGCTCTACAGCTACTCCGTGCTGTGTGGGCACTGACTTCTCTACAACTGAGGTTCCATGGCACTTGAAAGCAGCAGAATCCACCCCCCAGGGTAAAGCTCTTGGAAAGCTGGAGCAGTTCAATTGCCAGGGATTTATGTTGATTTGGTGCAAGAGGGAACTACTTTCACCCAGCTGTAATCTCAGCCCAGCCTGCAGTCACAGTATTCACCAAGAAGCAAGTCTAAGTGGCACACCAGGGAGGGCTTGGTAGATTCTGCTGAAGTTACTGTTGATCCAAAAGCTTTTTGCCATTACTAGAAGGGTAACACCTTTATGTGTTTATTATCAAGAATAAAGACACAGGAAATAGAATCAGAGCTGACAATTCCTTTCACCAGAAGAAAATTAGTGACTCTTGTAGTTAGCTGATGATGGGGGTAGAAAGCCTCACACAAGCAGTACTACCTCTGTGTTTTCTCCCTGTCACAGTGGGATGATAACAATATCTTCAACATCAGCAAAGATACAAGCCTGGTATAACTCTGGGGTCAAAGGCACCTTTACTGGCAGGTGACAATCAGGGGGAAGAAAATCATACATTACTTCAAGTAATGACTTTAAAATGGCAGAAGAACAGCTGAGACAAGTAAGTGTTCTACTGGAAGGGAAAGCAACAGAAGAAACCACCTCAAAGATCAGGAACTGGGGTAAAACATGAATGAGGCAGGCAGAAAGCAGAGGTGTTAGTCAGCAAAGCAGCAGGTTGAAAAACAACAAAGATCCCCAACTGGCAGCCCGTGAGGGGACACAGGATGCTGCACAGAGTAGGAAGGAGCACATTGCTTTTGTTCTGGGGAATACTGAGTGCCACCTACAGGGACCCCTACCCTCCTGCCTCTCTTTTGCCTTTGCCCATTATCTCTTCGTAGACACCAACACTGGGCTCAGCCTCTTGCTCTCCCCAGCATATATCAGGTCCAAAGCAATTCTGCACAAAGGCTGTAGCAGGAGGAGGTCCACCTGGCTGCTGCCAGGGCAAGGGGCTTACCTTCACAGAGCCCTGTGCCTGTCCGGCTCACACGGAGGGGATCGCAGAGGCTTGCCTCTTCTCTTAGGAAATCACCAGACTCATGCTGGTAAACAGAAACAGGAATGACTGTGCCTGTGAACTCACCCTGACCATCTGGAACAGAAACCTACAGTTCTTCTCAGACTCACCACCCTCATATGCACCATGCAAATTGTGCCCAGAGCACTCCACAGATGCCTCCCTACACTGCATGCACCAGGCCCACAGGAAAGCCTGCTCTCCCCACACCCCCTCCACACCACAGCTGGGGTCCTGCAGCAGCTTCACAGACTAAGCCTTTGCCTTTTGCTGTCTGTTCAGCTGATGTGTCCCATCCTCTCCACCTTCCCCTGCCACAGCCACTCTCAGACTGGTCCCAGGTCACACTGTCTGTGTTTGTGCTTTCAAAAAGCACTGGCTCTGAATGAGTTCAGTAAGTCTACCACACAATCTCACAGTGCTCACCTGAGTCAGCAGTGCTGGCAGAACTGCCTCCTCCTTTCATGCATCCTGTTTAGAGTCAACATCCATCAGCTCACCCCGAGGTGTCTGCTTGCAGGGATGCACGAAGAGCAGAACTCTGCTGCTGCTGCTACCACAGCTGACAAAACCATCACACCCCACCCATGCTGCCTGGCCAAGCTCTTGCAGCAGCTTTCCACCCCTGGGGCTGGATACAGCCTTGAGCATGCCTTGGACAGCTTCTGGCATCTCTACAGGGTGAAACCACACCAGCTATCTTTAACCTCTGGCTCTGGAAGCACTTTCAAAGAAAAGCTAAGATGCCTCTGTGCAGCAAGCTGCAGCAGATGATGGCATGACAGACCACAAACTCTTGAACCCTTCCAGGGATGGGGACTCCACCACCTCCCTAGGCTGCCTGTTCCAATCTCACTACTCTTGCAACAAACACATTTTTCCTTATCTGCAACCTCACCCTCCCCTGATGCCATTTCAGGCCACTTATTCTCATTCTATCACTTGCTACTAGGGAGACGAAAACAACCCCCGCCTCATTCCAACCTCCTTTCAGGGTGTTGTAGAAAACAATGAGGTCTCCCCTCAGCCTCCTCTTCTCCACACTAAACACCTCCAGTTCCCTCTTGTAGATGGGTGTCACATTGGCAAGCCTCCAGTTGTCTAGGACCGCTCTTTTTAATCAGGCCCACTGATAGATGATGGAGAGCAGCTTGGCAAACTCCTTTGGCAGCTCCCTCAGCACTCAGATGAATCCCATCTGATTCCAGAGATTTGTGGGATGGAGTTGCGGGTTGATGGCTCTGATGCTTTGCTCATCTTGTGAAGGAGCTTACTACCTGCTTGTGGAGGGCCTCAGCTTGGCAGTGGGGGACCAGACCACCCAGCAATGAACTACCCCATGTACCCTTCAAGCCCAGAGCTTGTCAGACACATGCACTGGTTAATGACTGCAGCACAGTATGAGCCTGCCAGAGCCAGATCCTAGAGACCTCTCATTGCTACTTGCCAAGGGCCAAGAATGCTAACTTCAGGGCCAGCCATGGCCAGGGCAGAGCTGGTTCTCAGCAACTCTCTAGGGCATCAAGACAAGACCTGGGAACCAGTTACAAGCCTGAGCCAGGTGTGGAAATTCTACCCTCAGAAAGTAGTGCAGTGCTTTCTCAACCCCTCACAATTCTTGTGTTGTGTAGGTTGCTCACTGTAAGTGAAACCAACAGTGGCTGAGCTGGGCAGAAGCAGCTAACCTCAAACTCTTCAGCTTCTGGTAAATTCCTCTGTGTCAAAGAGTTGGGGAAACAGCAGCAAGTAGGAAAGTCCCAGTGATACATTAGTCATCAACTCAGTAACCTTCAAGCAGAAGAAAAACACCACACTGCTGTGGTAAATGTCCTGTGCTTACACAACAGAGCACAGACAGGATGAGAGAAGCAGCTGATCCATCAACTGGGACAGGAGCTCCTTAGGACACCAGCTGCACTCCACAGCCTGGGGGCAGGTCACTCACAGACATCCCTCTGTCACAGACAGGCTGTGGACCACATGCTAATGGCAGTGCAGCTGCCTCTGCACTCAGAGCATAGGATGTTGGGGCTGCTGCACAGATGGGCCATGTCTTAAGAGCAATTCTTCTGGCTAAGAGCAGAGAAACAGCTGCCCCTCGCCCCTAAACATACCCCAGCAGTCAGCTCCCCACTCTGCTCGCCTAGGGCTGCAGCCAGCTTCTCCTCTCTTTCATCCTGAAGCCTGGAGCAGAGCTGGTACTTGACAGTCTGCAGAGGGGATGAAATGATCTGATTCTGCATGCCTGCTCACCTGAGGACTAGTCAAAAACACCTATCCTTTGGAGAGCAACTGCATGCAACATTAGTCACTGTGTGAGCACTGCTGTCAGAGCTAGAATGCAAAGTGTGCAAAACATGCTCCCTGAGTTTTGTTACAGAGGAGACAGCTAGGAGAAAGCAAACTGTCCTCTCACTCACTATTCACTACAGAGTTTTGTCACATTATTCCACAGTCAGATGCAAACTCAGGGATCAGGATTTTGGAAAGCAAGCCTCCCTCATTTGGTTCTTTCATTCTTTGTTTCTTTGGCTGTGTCACACACATACAAGAACTTATTTTCTTAGACAGTTTGCAGCTCACAACGGATAAGCACTTGGGACATCCTTGCACCCTGCCTGAACAACACAGGGTCCCCAAAGCAAGACACAGCGACAAGCTCTTGAAAAAGCTGATCCCTACTTCACCCCGAATTAAATTGTCCCTACCCCCACGAATTTCACCCCACATACTTAAGCCGCTGCTCCAGTGCTGGGTTCACCTGTGTCTTGGGGCTGCTGTTGGTTTTTCCACAGGCAGTGACAATCCTTGTGACTGACAGAAGTTTGCAAGCGGCTCTCCCATACATGTGCAGAGCTAACACCGTTCTAAGAGCCAACACAAGAAGCACAGCTGGAGCCTTCACTGCAGAGGAATAGCAGAGCACCAGAACCAGCTTCTCCTCAACTGGGAGCACACCTGCTCTTCTCGGGAACCCATCTCACTTATGGTGAGGCAGGTTGCTAACACCTGGTAGGCAGCCAGGTGAGAAAGATGTGGAGCAATTGAGTAATAAATGACAATAAATCTAGGGTAAAACTTGCCACAAGCCTCCACTCACATTGCAGTCTTACAAAACAAAGTGAAAACACTTTGAAAATCCACTTACTATGATCAGTAATTCTCTGTCCATGAAGAAGCCCCCCAGTAGCTAAAAGGAACAGGCTTGGACAGTCCCAGCCATTAGGAGGCTTCTGTCTCAGGACAGCAGCTGCCTTCACCAGCACAGGCTAGGCCCCAGATGAGTGGCTCCGCTCAGACCAGCAGCCTTACTGGCAGCCAGCCCCAGGGCAGCACTGCCACACACCCCAGGCAGATCACCATCTTGGGTCGCAAACCTGTGTTCTGTAGCTTGGCAGCAGCTCTAGGTGGTCAAAACAGTGGCAGTAGAGCATGGCACATGAACTCAGCTGCCACTGCAGCAATGTGCTGTGCCCAGCATAGGACAGGGGCTGAGCTGCAGGTGTCTGCCACCACTGCTGATTAGGCAAAGGCACAGCAATAGGGCTCCCCTTCTCCAAGAGTTACAGCTGGATTTCACCAGAAAAACAGTGAGAGAAGGGGAAGAATAGCTCTGCAGTATGAAAATCTTACCTATAAAACACATGAACCCAATTCCTGTGTTCAGCACATCCTGTCTGGATTCTTCCTTGTGAAGGGCAATGCAAGTCAGGCTTCCTAAGTCACAAGGACACATCTCTGTACTTTAATGCACAGCAACTCACCTGGTGGTGCTTTGTGTCACTGCCAGCATACCAGAGCAGAATTTACCATACCAAAATAAATAACAATGCCCCAGAAAAGTTCAAAGCCATGGGTAAAACTTTTGTAACAATTATCCATCAAGAAGCATATGCTGCCCTGCACCTGCAATTTCCTTTCTGACTGGACAACAAGCAGCGGGGTGGGGGGAATCTCCATCAGTTTAGGAATTCTGACCGTGAACTGGATAAGCTTCCTAGGAGAACACTACTTAGAAATGTCCAATTCCATTTACAGCTGTGGAAGACTGAAGTAACTCTGCTTGCTTCTCTGCTAGAAGGTAATCACCAATAATAGTATAGTTTAAGCCTAAATGACAATGATCTTTATTTGAGGTCTTGACTGAGCAAGGACAGAAACAGAGAGCCCCTGGTGGAGCTGCACACAGGACATGTCCCCTTCCTCCTCAACACACAAATTACAGAAGCTGTGTGATGCTGGCAGTGCAAGTTAGCCACTTCCCTCTGACCTGCACCTGTGTCCCACTTCCTACTGTGTCAGCACCTTCACAAATCAGAATGGCCTGGGTTTGAAGGGGCGTGCAAAGGTCATCTAGTCCAAGCTTCTCCAGCATCTTCAAGAACTTCCCAAGCAACACACAGGGCAATGACCACAGGAACTGTACCAAGAACTCCTACTGCTCACTTTTGAAGAGCAATCACAGCCAGAGAAACTCAGCTCTGGCTTTGCCCCAAGAGAGCTGGATGGAGAGGTCCTAACCCCTCCTGTCCCCCAGGGGTCCCCATCATGGGTGGCTGCCAGCCCTACAGCAGGCACGAGGGCTTTAACCCACAGAACCTGTGTCTGAAGCACAGCAGCCTGTGCTGCATGCACAACTGGAAAAACAAGCAACATTTCAATTTGCCAGACAGTTTACTTCCAAAGACTGGTTTGGTTCAGTCTTGGCAAGTGTGGCTAGGCTACCTTCATGTAGCAGTTGTCCTCCTGGGCAAGGCCTTGTACAGATTCCATCTCTTTCCCATGCTGTCTGTTTTCCCTCAATAGTTCTACTGGTCTTTTTTTAACTGCAGGTGCCAGTTGGGAGCCCTCACTGTGAATGGTGTGACAATCAGAAGGACAGTTGTCCACAAAAGGAGGAGGTGGTGACTTGTCTGAGACCAGGAGCTCTAAAGGCTCTGCAGTTTTTCTTTCTAAGTTCAACCCAGTGCTGTCCAGTGACTCCTCTGGTAAGGCAGCTACTGAGCCATGCTTCCTGCCTGCTGTATGCTGCATCACCTCTTTATTTTGCCCTGCCTTTCCAAGTTCCCTCAAGTGTTTGTATGTGTGGCAGTGAAAGTCAGCATTTGGCCCATTACTGCTTCTCTCCTGCACTCCTTGTCCAGCAGAGTTAAAGCTGTTAGGCTTTGTTCCCTTTGTAGTCCTTCCTCTGCTGTTAAAATCCTGACAGTTCTGCTCTAATAAACAGAAAAGCCATTCCTCTCTGTCAGTGTTTTCATCTTTGCTATGTGCAGGCAGCTTGTCAGAACTGATGGTCCAGAGGCTGCCATCACTGGTCTGTATAGTACCCTCACTAGAGGCGAAACATGGGGCAATGCTGCAGTCAAAATGCTGCACAACCAAACACGTGTGGTCATCTGTCCTCTGGTCAGGTGTGCAGCTAATGGTATCTGGAGTTGCTTCTCTCAGGTTGCTATACAAAAGATGAATGAAAGGCTTGTACGGTGACCCAGAGTTACCCTCCCTGGCATCGTCACAGAATGTGCCCTTGCATTTAACTGCATTATCAAAAGGTTGATAACCAGATGGTAGAGTTCCAGTGGAGCAAGGTATTACAGTGGCTTTCTTTTGAACATTTTGATATGTTACTTGCTTGTGTATTTCTTCCTCTGGCAGGAAGGCTGCAGCACTGTCATTTGCAGGTGTGAAGAAAGATGGAAAATCAGTCTGTTCTGAAGAGGTATTCTGAAAACCCAGCTCTCTGCAGGGAGATCTGCAGCTGGTATGACATGTCTCACTGCTAGGGGGCTGGTAAATTTGATCTCTGCAGTTAAGTTCCGGTGTCTTTGAAATCTGTGCCAAAGGCAGTGAGGAGTACATACTTTCAGAACACTGAGCCAGGCTGCTGTTAGCCACAGACTGAGACAGAAGAGTATCAAAGCTCTTATAGGCAGAGCTACTTGGTTCCTTGAATGCAGACACAAGAACATCAAAGCTCTTGTATGCAGAACCACAGGGCTCCACAGATGGGGATATAAGGGTGTCACAGCTCTTGTAGGCAGAGCTACACAACCCCATGGATGGAAACATAAGGGTATCAAAACTCTTGTGTGCAAGACTGCTTACACCACCTTCTCTGGTCCCGCAGGACAGTTTATTTGGAGATTCCTGGACCAGAACACATGAATCATGCTGACTTCCAGAAATGCAAGGAAAAAGGCTTTGGTGAACTGTATATCGAAGACTTCTTGCATCCAGAGAAGCAGAATTTATGCTGGAACTTCGATAGCCAGATTCAAAGGATTCTTCTGATTGTTCTGAATTCTTGCTGGCTGTACTACAACTGTAGTCCTCTCGAGAAGCTTCAGTGAAAAGGGAGACTGCATGAGAAATACCAGAGGGCTGCTGATGCTGGGCTGTGCTTTCCTTTGGACTTTGCTGTGATGCATTTCCTGACTCAAGTTTCTCAAAGGTTTTATTCTCACCTCTGGTAAAGCCTGGGTCTTTGTCTTGCACACTGTTTTCATCTGCCAGGAGATCACTGAACATCCTAGCTATGGCATCATTATGTTCTCTGAAAGCATCAGCACTGCTCTCACAAGGTTCAAACACAGGGAGCTGGTCACTGGTCTCCTCCTGGCTGTCAACCTCTGTGTCTGTTAAACACTCACAGATTTCTATAGACTCCACAGGAACTGCCTCAGGGGTTAGAACTGCACTGCTGCCTTTTGGAAACCACTCTCCAGGCTTGCTATGGCAACTGCAAGATTTCTCAACATTTCTGATGTTATCGTTTCCCTTGAAGTTATGGCTTGACGAACTTCGAGACAAAGAGTCTGTGCAGCTTCTGGTTTTGGACGTAAAACAGAAAGCACAGTTAACATTTGTGTAATAGAAAACTATTTCATGCTGTGAAGCAGAGCATTTGTTGGGGTTTGGTGTTTGTTTGAGGTTTTTCCTTTATCTTACTTACATTTTGTTTTCCGTGTGACTCTGCTTTAAGTCATGGAAAGGGAACTTAATTTCATCAATGTAGCACAAAACTGAAAACTAACAAAGATACAAATGAGATTTAGGAAACATGTGAGCTGTGTTTAGTATCCCCTGCACTAGCCAGATAATAGCACTTACAACACATTCTACTTCTGGTGATCAGAAAAAGGTATTTTTGGAAAACCTTTAAATTACCTTGACATTTTTAACAACCAGATGGCTCTTTGCTGGATTTGGGATTTGATCCCACCACTCTTTCTTCACTCTGCAAAGGAAGAATTAAAATTGTTTTCTCTGACTATGCTTCGGTTCCGTCAGTGCACACTTCCCTCTTCCGTTCTCTCCCTCTCCACCATCTGCATTGCAGCAACAGGAAGTGCTTGCTCTAAGTGCTGCTTCTCATTACCCTAATGCAAAGATGTTGATGTTTGGTGTGACTGCTCTGCACAACCAGCCATGTTGTGTTCTTCTAATCATGCCTGAATCAATGGGCAAAACAGGGCCTGGCTTTCACATTACCGCTAACAAACAAAAATGAAAAGAAATACAGATATTGAAACATCATTACTGGAACTCCAGTAAAGATAAGACTGAAAACTGACAAACCCTGTAACCACAGCCTGTTTTGACACTGTAACCAACCCGTTCTAGTAGGATTAATAGGGAATATTCAGCTATTTGCCCAGAGAATAACAGTGTGCAAATGATTTGTTTGTGAAGTGTTTGCTCATGGAGAGTGAGATAAAGGTGCTGAGGAAAAACAAAACATTCGGTTGCTGTTCTACTACACACTGAGCCATTCTGATATCTGGGCAAACTGCTACTCCATAAAACCTGTGAAGTGTATGCTACATACTTGGTAAAACAGAAGTAACAGATGACAGACATTGCCACGATCAGTACGCAGGACACAGGAAGAGCCATCCGCAGAGCATCCTCAGCTGTTACTTGGGGATCTGTGAAATAAACACACCTGTGTATGTGCATGCAAATACAAGGCCTGCAATACCAAGCTCACTGATCTTCCCTTGCACCTGAAAAAATGGCTCCTTCAGAAAATGCAAAATAAAATCTCCAGCAGATAAAGAACAGAACACACAAGGCTAGCGGTAGTGTGGATGCACAGCATGTCAGGAAAAATCAGCACAGGTACTGCAGTTACTAGGAGCTGGAGAAGCCAATGTACTGCGAGTCCACTTGTCAGCTCCCAGGGACAAACCTGTCAGTCCCTAAAGTGGCATTGCCACTATGTATCTTGTCCTCTTCTGTTGCTCTTCAGAGACTTTTATAAACCTTCAGCCCTCTGACATTGAAAGTATTGCTGAGTTTGCAGCCTAAATATCTCTTGTTCATTTACACTTGCTCGCTCTTGTGTCAATACTGTTCTTTAAATGTCTCTTCTCCTTTCCTGGGGTCTGCCTCGTGAAATTTCTGTACTTTAAACACGTCCCCTTACACACCTTTTTTCACAAGGCTTCCTTTGGTCCAACTTCCTTTGGTCTTTTCTTAGTTTCCCCAGGAGCTGCCTTGTTCTTTTTAGTCTCTATGCAAGCCTTTGCAGATGTATGCACAACATGTTCAGAGGGATGAAGATGGTGATTCCATAACTCTCCTCTGAGAGGACAGCATGATATGGATTATAAACCTACACTATCCTTTTATCAAGCTGCTACTTGTTAGAATACTTACCATAGTGAAACTCAACTTCACTCCATTCACTCCAGTAGGCTGGATAGTTGCGGTACTTACACCTCACACTTGCAACATAATCATAGCCCCTCTGCAGGGAGCTTGCAATAATTTCAAAGCTCTTAGCCTGGTAGTTAATTGCTTTTACAGAAACCTGAAAAGAAAGTTGGAAAGGTCCTTTTGATTCCTTGATAAGGTGAAGGGCTGGTGACAGCAGTTGACAGACAGTGGTGCCATGTATTCCAGCGCCCTCTCACAGCTCAGCAGGTGACTAACTGCACACCTAAGTTGCTGGGTGTGTTATCTGCTGCCTGTCAGGAACAGGTAGTATTTGTGAAATGCATGTGCTTTCCCTGCCAGAAGCCTCCCAAGCTTAATGGCCCAATTGTTCAAGAGGCTGTCCAAAATGCCTCAAGTGTCCATGGAGTCATTAACAGCCTCCAGCTTCCTGATGTCTAAGGAGTAAATGAAGTCCAATAAACAGAAGCACTGTTTTCTCAATCTCTATCAAAAGCAGCATAACATTTTGGAGTAGCAGTCAGAAGAGTTTCAATCCTTTACAATACAATACAATACAATACAATACAATACAATACAATACAATACACCAGGTTGAAAGCCAGCTGAACCACCCTGGGGCAATGTGATCTGTGACAAGTGTGTGACCAGCAACATAGGAGGCCTTGCTCTTCCTGGCCCTTACACCAGTATTCATTAAATGTTTTCAAGACTTTTCAGAGGACCTTTTAGACTTGAAAGCTTCCAAGGAGACAGAAATTTAAGAAAATGGCTGTCTCTTACCTCTGTTGGGTGCTGTTTCCTCCAGTATTTCACTTCATAAATGACCATCTGTCCAGAGAGCATGGATGAAGGAGAGTAGCTCTCCTCCCAGCTCAGATTGAAATTACCATTTTCGGCTTTCTCAATGGCAAGATTTTTGGGGGCCCTTGGCTTAACTGTATGTCAAAAAATACAATCAAGGAGAACATGGCAATGAGAAAGCACCAATAGAGAGAAGTAGAGACAAACATTCACCAGACACCAGATCTCATTGCAGTCAATGCATTCAGTCCTTTACACTGGGATGTAACATGAGGATATGAAGGCCAAACCACAGCAATGGCAAGGTATTCTTTAATGAGCACTGAACCTTCCAGCTGGCTGAATAAACTGCAAGTTCACCCTGTTGCTGCTACAGCTTTCAGCCTTGAAAAATGGAAACAGCCCACTATGGGGTAGGCACAGAACTTGACAACATCACAGCCAGGCTGGCCTGGCTACCTGTCCCCTAGAAACTGCTGCAAGCTCCTACTCCTGCTGATAAGCAGCAGTGATAATCAAGTATTCTGAAGAGAACCACCTCAGTTGAATGTCTGCCTAAGGTCTGTGATGAGTTCCCCAGCTGTTTGAAGTGACAAGTGCTATAAATGAGCACTGCTCTAAACAAACCAGGTGCCCACTCAGACAAACTGAATCTACACTCTCTCCTGGGAAAGAACAGAGTCATTACTTTTTTGTCACTGGTTGTTACAATCCAACAGCAATTACTGTAAAAATCTCTTTCCAGGACATTGATCCAACCAGCATGAAAAATCAGAGAAGAACAGAAAAAGTGTCAGTAGGGATAGCCTGGTGTCTTTTGAGAAACTGGGGGGAGCACATTCCTCTTTGACCTTGAATACTACAGCCACAAGCAAAATGCCTGAAGACCACTGAAGCCCACACACTGCAGCTGATAGGGTGCAGCTAGAGGAAGAATCATTCTCTGCTTGCTCCATTCCTTACACTCTTTCCTAAAGAATCCACTCTAGAATTGGGTTTCTAAGCCAAATGGATTTTACATTTAAGCTAGCATGGCATTTTCACCTCTGATATGGGAAAAACTGTTCCAATGACACAAGGAGTTGGCTAGGATTACAGGTCTGGTGACAAAGCAGTCTCTTACCAACCAGGGCTGGTGTAACACGGTAATTCCACATGACAGTCCCATTGAACTGCAAGGCTAGAATGTATGTCAGGCTTGACACAAAAAACTTGGCATGGATTGTGCAGGTGCACTGCCTGTCCTTCTCATTCTCAGGAACACACACACTGTCTCTGGAAAACAGGCAGACAACAAGATGATGTTTGGAGTGTCTGCACACAGCTTCTTGGAAAGCTCCAATCAAGCTTCCCAGTGTGTAGAGCTAATCAAAATTGAGGCAAACAAGCTCAATTCCTAGAAGGGTTTTGCCCAAACTCAAACCAAAACTGAGCTCCCTCTCAAACAACCCATCCTCCCCAAATATCCCTTCGACACTTGTTTTTGTACATCCAGTATTTTACAATGAGAGTGGGGAAATACTGGAACGGGTTTCCCAGAGATGTGGCTCAGGCCCTATCCCTGGAAACATTCCAGGCTAAACTTGATGGGGCCCCAAGCAACATCATCTTGTTGGAGGTGTCCCTGTTCACCGCAGGGGTTGGATAAGATGATCTTTGAGGCTCCCTTCCAACCCAAAGCATTCTGTGATCTGTATGGCACAAAAGAAAAACCTGACAGGAAGGACGGGGATTGATAGCCAGAGGTAAAATTAACACCCTCCAGCACACTGCAGCCTCTGGAGGAACAGACTCACAGCTTGCTAGTACAGGAACAGGTTTGCTACAGGGAGCTGATTTGGATGTCTGTATGGAGAAATCATATGGAGAAGAACAGAAGAGCCCAGATACATCTTCCTGTGTAGGGGATGCTGACCAGCTCTGCTGCAGAAGAGGGACAACAGTCTGTGCTTGAACATGGAATCAGACTGCATGCAGAGATCACCACCTGTCCCACAGGCTATGGCCTGGTGAGCCAGGGAAGATTTCTCCAGAGGTAGACAAAATTTTGCATTATATGAAGGCTGGGTAAACTTATGAGACCCCTGCCACTCCTACAAGTAGTACCTGATCATTCCTCAGTACTGAATGGTCTCAGTAGTGAGGTCTGCAGAAGAGCAGACCACTGAACAGGGAATGCTGTTAATTGCAGCAAGCCATATTCCTCCTGGCAAGAAGAACCTAGATTCCACTTTGTCCCAGATCCTCATGGTAGGTGGGGCAGGAAATCAAAGCTGATAAGGACTATAGGATGTATGAAGTTACAACAGTGATAATGTAACATCTTATTAAACACTTACAGCAGAGGATGAGATGTGTTCCTGTAGTAGAGAAGGAACTCTTTGGAGCAATTAATTTGTGCAGGCACCTTCCAGTGACAAACCAGCTCTTTGTCATAGTCAGTGAAGCAGGCAAATTCCTCCACATGTACTGCAGCCATAACTAGGAAGAAGCAGCACGTGATGAGAAGCAAGAGAATTAAAAGAATAAACTAGACTAAGCAGCACATCAACCAAAGAGAGCTACCAAACCCCATACTGAGTGAAGGCATTGTTATTTCTCATGTTTTGTGTAAATGGAAAGAGATGCATAGCACCAAAGGTCTCTTCTGGAGACATCTGTGGTCTTGGAAAGGAAGAAGGTCTGCAGTAGTGGTATTGAAATAGAAAGGCACAACTCATCCAACAGTCCTTCAGTAGAAAATCTGACAGCTCTATCTAAAAAGCATCATCATTTAGCTACAAAACAGCATCATCCTGTGTGTTAATATCAAAGAGTCAAAAGCAACAATGCAGGTAGGAGTCAAAGGTTGCTGCAGGCACGTACACAGGCTTCATCTACAATGTGTTAGTACCAAAGGGTCAAAGGCAAGATGCAGGTAGGAGTCAGACCAAAGTCACTGCAAGCATGTACACAGGTTTCATCTACAACGATTCAAAGCTTCCCAAGCACAGGTGTGCTCTCCCCTCCCTGCTGACCAGACCTTCTTGATGCAGGCTTTCTTCTAGCACCACCTTTTCTTAATTTCACTCAGTATTTCCTGTTCTGACTTATGCTTGATACTGTTATGGACATGGACAGAAAGCCAGAAAGATTTGAAGTCACACTGTTTCAGGTACTGAGAGGGTACAGAAAAGCCCAAAGAAAAGCAAAGCATTTCTCCTACTCTAGGGATATTTCTGGTAATTGAAGTCACACATTTTTGTTGGTTAATTAATGGTAACAGTGTTATCTACTAGTCATGGGAAAACACAGTTGATAAAAATGTCACCATAATAATTTAAAACATTGACAAACACACCTTCATTTGTTGCACATGAAAAGAACAGGATCCAGAGGGTATGTGGCAAGGTGCTCACACGTTGCACCATCGCTGACACTGGCCAGGTTCAGGAACTTGTGCTGAAATTCTGCCAACAGAAGACATTATTGCAAGTTTACATCAGCATCCCAACTGAGGTGTTTAGCTCTTCCTTCCACGCTGGCAAATGTTAGGATCCACATCTGCTGCACTGCCTGATCAACCAAAAACTTGCCCATGGAACAACAGGGAGTGCAGGAGAAAAAGTACAAATGAGCAAGGAGACTTTTCTGCAAAGTTTTAATTACTAAACTGCCATTGGCAGTGAACATACTCTTTTAGCTTCTACAAAAGCCACATATTAAAGGAAGAAGCACAAGAACCAAATCACCACCAACCAACATGTCACCAAAGCCCTGTCATGCCACTGACTGAAAGAATTTGAGAATGAAGTGCCTGATCTATCAACTAAAAAATTCTCCCCAAGCCCTGTCACCAGGAGCACCCAAGATAATAAGAGCATCGTCCTCTTGAAAAGGTTCATCGCAAAGGCCTCTGAGCATTGCTCCAACAGGATGCACATTGACTACCATAGGAGATAATCAGCAAGGGGCAAAACACAAACCCAGCCATCCATAAACCCAGCCTTCACAGCTCTGAAGAAGGGGAATTATGCAGCTTTAACAGCACTGAATTCTTTAAGCATAGTAAAGCTAAGTAAACTGAAAACAAATTAAACAGTTATTTAAGGCCTTTAAACAACTTACTTCCTCAAGATTCTTTTGCCAATGCAATATGGCCCCTTAGTGGGAGATGACATTCTGGATTAGATGTGGCTGCCATCTCTCCTGTCAAAATGAATGTGTGTGGTAAAGTCACATCACCTACCATGTGCAAGCAGGGATCTGCATTCACTGTGAAGAGGACCAGGCCTTGCTCAGCAACACACTGCCCCTTCATACACAACCCTCCTGTCCCTTCCTCTCCTGCTCTTGGTATTTTCTGATCTCCAAGTCTGGGCCTAGTGTTGCTGCTACCTTTCCCACAGTTGCTCTGCTCACATCTGCATAGCTGCCAGGTGAGATCTTTTATTTCAAGCCCTCATGGTTTGGTGTGGCTAACTGGAGCAGGGAGGGCTTTCCACAGAATTTCTGAAGCAGAAGACAGCACTAGAATGGATTTATTGATGGTGGTTCAATAGCCTCCATCCCAACTACAGCAGTAGAACAACCCTTGACTCTTTCATCCAGTTTTTCACCAGCACAGAAGGCAAAGGGAGCTGGTGAGGGATCAGCAGCTCAGCTGTGGTACAAAGTAGGAAGGTGATTAGCTTAGGCAAAAACTCAACAAACTTTTGGAAGCACATCTGTGGGTGCTGGCTATATGCAAGGACATGCAGCCTCAAAGGCATGCTGCCAAAGATATGTCCCCTCAGAGAACTTCCCTCTGAAACTAGCAAGAATGCCAAGCCCCGCTGCTGAGTATCTGCTGTCATATATTCAAATAGAATTAAATGAGGTAGGCAACAGCCAGGCTCCTGGCTGTTGAGTAAGAGGCAGAAAAACCCACTCATTTTAATAAGACCACACCTTTTACTGGTAAATGTATCTACATAAATCCAGCTGGTGGGAAACGTGGCAATAATGTCTGAATATTTCCAATACACTTACAAGTACTAGCTCCTCACTCATGTCGGTCTCCATCTCACTTGGTCAGGTTCATGGCCAAGGCAACTGCCTCATAATCCAGCTTTCTGGATTCATTACAAGTTACATTATATTACACTATTTCTTCCCTTCTCTCATATATGACTGAGCTCTCTTTAAAAGAAGCATCTGAAAATTAAACATGAACAATTTTGATCTTGGAGGTTAAGAGAGAAGAACACTGTTAGTGAAAACAGAAGATTAGACTGGAAACTCTTTTGTGACCTCTCTGAGGCACCTTACTGCTCATCTAGTAATAAAGAACGTACTCAAAAGATTAATTCTCATTACCAGGAGAGGAGATTCTCACAGTTTGTAAACTAACAAAACATGACTGAGCACAGCAGTAAACATTTCCAAAGCAACACAAGTGCCTTTGCTGCTGCTGCTCAGAAAAAATCCTTCCTTTCCTCCTTTTTCCTGTAATGCTTGACAGGAAGTTTTGCTCTCCAGCTCATTGTTAAGTAATGCTGTTGCATGTCTGGAGTTCCAAGAAACTTTTAGACTTCTGGCAGGGCATTCTGCATCACACCAGCACACGCAGATCACCAGATAGCAGAGCAAAACTGCCCCACAGAAGAAAGAAGCTGCACGCACTGATGGAAACGGAGACAACCTCAGTCCTCACAGAACTGCAAACTTTGGATTTTTAAATATTAATAGTGGACAACAGATCCAACGCAAGGGGGAAAAATGGTAAAATGGCAACTACCCTGCTGGCTTGCAGTTTTTCTTTGTAATAGAGAATGAACTAGCAATCTTTAAAAAGTATGTAACATACTAAAATCACAGCAAACCCAGTAACTAAACACATCCGAGGAAAGCAAGGGGTGAGCCTGAAGTGACTGGTATGAAAGGGGAGACTGGAAGGTGTTTAGAAGTTCCGGTAGTTAAGGATGGCAACTCTGGTCAACATGTCACCCAGTCTAAAGGGAAAACCACTCCCCTATGCTCCTTCTCCACTCAGCTAACACATCACTGTTTTTCCCCCCACTACTGCTGTCGGGGAAAGCAGTGGGCAAGCAGAAAGGCAAAACCCCAGGTCCTGGGATTACGGATTCTTCATCGGAGAGGCATTGTCCATTTTTAATCTTTTAAGACAAATGGGCACAATGGATGCATTTTTGCTTATGTCACACAGGATCTCTGATCTCACCATATGAATCAAGGAGGAATTTAACTTCAGAAATTTAAAGGAGCGAGATACTCTCTTTTATACTTTTAAAATTAATAATTTTACTAATATTTTAATGTCTCCTCATTCCACAAATTCCTTCATGTGGTCTGAGATGCTTATCATTAATGTCACTTAGGCAACACTGTACAACATACAGATCACATCTTCATTTCTGCACCGGAAGGGGGCACATCTAGATAAAGCCCTCATAAACAGGAAAAGTACCTCCCAAAATGAGTACAGGGGTTCCCTTTAAAAAGCGTGAAACTGGTGCATTTTGATGACTTTAACCGAGGTTTCTGCGATCCAGAAGATTTCCATACTGGATGTCAGAAATCAGCAAGGGGCACACTAACACGGAACTGGGGCACCTGAGGGATCCGGTGCTGCGACAAACTGCAAATCGCGGTTTGCAGGCAGCAAGGTAACTTCAGGTATTTTCTAATTTTAATCCGAGAGAAATAATGGAAACTGATAAATTTGGATGTGTCGAGAAACAGCGCCAAAATCACGCAATGCCGAGACCAAGCCGAGCGAACCGCTCCCCTCTGGTGCCCGCTTTCTGAACCCCCGGGGTAAGAATTGAGCCTAAGCTGGCCCCAGGTTTCTCGGCAAGCTTCGCTCGGGGAAGGACCCGAAGGACCCGCAGGGCTCCGCGGGCTGAGCCCTGCCATGGGCCGAGCGGCTCCCGCCAGGAAAGCTCCCCTGCTCCCGCCGGGCCGGGATTCCCGCAGGACGGCCGTTTCTGGGAATTGCACCCATTCTGCCAGACGCTATCTACAAAGGAGGGCTCCCAGCAGAGATGCTTCTGCCAACGACTTCGCGGGTTCCACCGGATCCCGAGCCGACCCATCCCGAGAGGAGACGGGGCCGTGCGGCTCCCGCCCTGGGAACGCCCACGGTCCCCGCCGTTGCCCGGAAGACTGCGCGTTCCGGGAACCCCGCGGCACCACCGCCCCAGGACTTCACGAACCCAAGTGACATTTCCGAGCAGTAACTGGAACTGTGCCCGACCTGTCGCGTCTCGACGCCGGCTCACCCGGCACAACAACGCGACTTACCGGGCCGGGCCGCGCCGGGCTCGGGATTAGGAGCTCCTTTCTAGTACTGGAGGGGAGCGGTAGGCAGCCGCAGAACATCAGTGGTATGAAGCCGGCTCCAGCCACAGTTCAGGAAAAAGATACCGTCCTTCTGCTGAGCGGAGGAGAAAGGCAAACCTCCGGAAGTACCTTGCCTGGTCCGGCTCCCGGTCAGAGCGGTGCGGCAGGGGCCTCGGGTTCGGTTCGGTCCCAGGCGGCCCTGTGCCCGGGCCACCCGCAGGGCCACCTGCAGACCCGCCCCAGTCCTCCACCCCGTCGCAGAGCACCAACAGCGGCGCGGCACGGCTGAAGCAGCTCTCAGCCGGGTACGCAAGGGCCAGCCCATAGCAGGCGGGGCCGGACCACGCTACCGCCCTGAGCCGGCGCTGTCGGGTGATGAGAGCGCCTTTCCGCGGAGGCGCGGCTGAGCCGGATTTACTTCCGCAGGAACAATTTTTACTCGTACATCCCTTTTGCTAGGAGGAAGTATAAAATTAGGGCTATACAGAAACATCCTCTTAAGTAATGGAGTGGAATGGCTTGCAATCTCCACATTTTATATCTTAGCATCTAAATAAGTGCAACAAATGGTTTAAGGAAAAATATATACGTCCACAAAGTCTAATTGAGGTCTACAGCAGAATATGTTGTGTCTAGCAATAACACTGGTGAAAGTAACAAACCTGGTTTCCCTTCTAAGAGTAAGTACTAATTTGTGAACTTGCAATGCTGAAAGACCACTCTTCATGTGCATTGCATGCTGCATTAAGTGGAAATATTTTTTATCCAAGTCAGCCACACACCAGTGACACTCATTTGGTCCTGGGAAAATAACTGAACAAGTCATCTTGGAAGGAGATGCCTGACCAAATGTAAAACATCCCAACCAACCTAGTTACTTTTTATGAGAAAATTATGAGATTTGCAGAGAGGGGCAAGGAGTGGATGGCATCTCAACTTTAGCACAGCTTTCAACAGTCTCCAACAATCTTCTATCTTAAACAGTATAGTCGGAGTGGGTGGCTAACTAAATGGCTAATAACTAAATAGCTAATAACTGTCTGAATACAAGGAGGCTTTCATCACAGAGATGACGGTTTGTACTCTACCTGAAGGCCAGTAACAAATGCAGTACTGCTGGGATTTATCCTAGGACACATCCTAGATAGTATCTTTATCACTGTCCTGAAGCATGGTCGCATCAAGCTTAGAGCTGACATCAAACTTGGGGACTTAATATTCTCGAGGGCAACACTCATGCAAAGACCTAGATGGGTTGGAGTGATTAGGTAACATAAAGCTTTCAATATTCAGCAAAGGCAAATGCAAATCTCCATTTGGGAAGAAGCCCCTTGTGACAGCATTGGCTGGGGAGCAGCTCCGATCCAAAGGTCCTGAGGTGACTACAAGCCTAACACAAACCACCTAATCATGTTTCTTGGAGGGAAAGTGGCCAGCACTACCAAGATGCCAAGGTGAGCAGGCCAAACGCCTTCTGGCCGTGAGGACAGCCCTACATAAACACAGGTTTCCCACACAGGGAGCGCAATCTCCCTGCCTGGAGACTGCGACTCGACACAGACCTGAGCAACTCGGCCTGAGCTGTGAATAGCCCTGCTGCTGGAGACACACCAGAGGCCAGAGCCCAACAAGGGGAAGAAGCCGTCGCAGAGTACTGACAGCGGCGCAGCACAGCGGAAGCGCCTCACGAATGCGGCGCGGCGCGGCCGCGGCCCCGGCCCCCGCCCCGGACGTGCCCTACCGTGCCCCGGAGGTGCCTGCGCGCAGGCGTGGTGGGCACACGTGGTGGCGGCGGAGCTATGGCGAAGGGATCGGGGCAGCTGGAGCGGGAGCAGGTACTGTGGGGCGGCGGGAGCGTGGCTGGGCCGGGTTGGGTTGTAACATAACGTAATTCCGGCGGCTGCCGTGCCGTTGCAGGTAAAGAAGGCGGTGGAGGCTCTCCTGGCGTTCGCCAGAAGCAAGGCCAAGGGGAAGGCGCTGCTCCTCAACGAGAGCGAGAGCGTGCACCTCATGGTGACGGTCTGGAAGGTGCCGCGTGTGGCAAAGGTTATCACAATGTAAGAGATTCTCTCGGGCCGTGTGGTTACAGGGGTCGCTCGCGTCCTTTGGCTTGGAAAAGAGCACATGGTTGATTGTGAGCCTAAGGGGTTTGGCTGCCACGATTCTGTCCTGGCAGCTCCCTCCTGAGCACTTGCCTACCCCCACTTCCGCTGTAACGTGAAGCTCGGCTGTGCCTGCTTCGTGCACACAGGGAGTACTGGGTTTGTTAGTCGCCAGTTACAAGTTATGTGCATTTCAATCTTGAAGCTCAAGAAATCAGTCTCTTCTTTGTCTTTAACCCACCATCAAAATCATTAGCAAGACGGCTTCGTTTTTCTTGTGACACCAAAACCTGAGCACGAATTCCAGAGGTTTTACTTTAAACTGTAGCAGTGCTATACTGGGAAAGCTCCCATCTATTTATCTGAGACACAGCACTACAAAGACCTGTCTAAGGACTGGATGCAGCCATGGTGTAAACAGAATAGGTGTTCCTCCTCCCAGGACCTGGGTGGTAACAGCTCTAGGCAGGACAGATGTGTTCAGCAGTGTATCTGACCGGAGCCACTGTATATGACTGGTGAGCTTTTACAGTTCTCTGCACTTAAAAAACATAGGTTCCACTGAGAATGTTTAGTAGTTAATGAAGAACAGAATCTGGATATATAGCTTCTTGGTAGTACTTGCTAAGGGGTAATGATCTCTTGGTGTAGGCTTGGTTCTGGAATAAACTTTTCTCCTTTCACATGTTCTCTGTCCATCTCTCATTCTCATCTTAGACCACTGCCCCACGGCATCCGACCAGAAACAGCTGAGGTTTGCCTCTTCACAAAGGATGAACCAAATTTATCATCAGAACAGACTGAAAATCTGTACAAGAAGCTTTTAATCCAGAATGGGATCAGGAGTGTTAGCCAGGTAAGAGAGATATACGGTAGTATAGTCCACAGTGTCATTTATTTCCTCTTGAACTAGCAAAAAGGAAAAGCAGCTTTTGTTTCCTGCTGTTTAATATTCTACTGTCAAGGTTCTGAGTTAATGATCTCTAGTAAGATTTTTCAGGTTATTCAAACTAGTTTTTCTAAATTGCAATATTTACTCAGAATAATTTCTTCATTTTGAAATAGGTTTTCAAGCAGTCAGATGTAATTGCTAGACAAATGCTCAATATTTAGTTTAAGCAATTGGAAAAACAAGAATATTTAAGTTCTTTGCAGCTGGATTGGATTGTTTACACTATTGGCAGTAACACTATGAAATCTTTTTATTGTTGTATTTCACCTTGAATTAGATGCTAGAATGTACTCCAGTTTTCTTCAGTGATTTGCAGTTACTATGCAGGAGATCCATGTTTGACTCTTAAAACAGAAAGCACCATACCTTTTTCCTATTGATAATCTTAAGCATTCTAAAATAATGCTCCACGATAGACTATCAGTTACACAAGTTGATCTGTGCAGTTCTAAGAGGTGCCTATGCCAGGCTTTGTTTTCAGCAGTAGGGACTAAACTGTTACTTGCATTGCAGATCATCTCATACAAAACTCTCAAAAAAGAGTATAAAATATTTGAAGCAAAGCGTCGCCTCCTGAACAGATTTGATCTCTTTCTGTCTGATGACCGCATCAGAAGGCTCTTGCCCTCGCATCTAGGAAAACACTTCTATGAAAGGAAGAAGTAGGTCTTTAAATTCTGTATATCCACTTTGCATTATCTTCTTTAAGATTACATTCTTCTTAGTAAAGCTTTGGTTGGTTGGGGTTTAGAGTGGGGTTGGGTTTCTTTAATTTTGCTTTAATCCTCTGCCTTTCTTTTCTAGGACACCTGTATCTGTAAACCTGAAAGCCAAGAATCTGGCTAAGGAAATTAATAAACATATCCAGGGGACTACGCTCTCAGTTAATAACAAAGGGTGCTGTTAGTAAGTATGAGTAGATTAATGACTTTGCTTGCAGGATGGTTCTACCTCAGTTGTAGGAATTCTAAGTGAGTTCTTTTATTCCACTGATAGGTGAATAAAAGAGGTTAAGGGTCACCATTGTGGGTGTGGGTCATTTTGAACCTTAATCTGTGTAATGAAATCAGTAGTTCTTATTAAGAATTCTCATTGTCAAGTTTTACTTTCTGTCTCTTTTTCCTTATACCTGAGGAATCTTAGGTTGCTGTCAAACAACAGGTACAATCTTAGAAAAATACTATTGTCAAAATAGAACTACTTCCAAAATACTCTGTTTATCTAAGACTTCCCCCTCCCCTGCATTAAAAGGATCTAAACTGGTAATATGCTTAGTAATTGGCAGAAGTTTCATATCCAAATACAGAAAGGTTAATACAGGTAAACCTGTTCTGTTACAAAAGGCTTCTGCAATAGCCAGCCATCCTTTATGCAAGTTAAGATAGCTGCAGATGAGTGGCCTTTTTTCTTTTCTGGATATGTCTAAACCCAGCATCAAGTCATCAAGTATGCTTATTTGCCCCAAAAAAAATATTACTCTTCATTTCTTTCAGTACAGCACGTATAGGTCACACTGGAATGAAAGCTGATGAGATCCTAAATAATGTCATTGCAGCAGCTGAGGTGATTGCTAAGAAGTTACCAAAGGTACTGCTGATTTGCTTGCACTAAAGCCAAGTCAGTGCATAACTCAGCCTTGTTGTTTTTATACAATATACTGGTTTTGTTGTTGCAGAATTGGAAAAATGTCAAAATTCTTCACCTCAAAACACTTAAATCGGTTGCACTTCCGATTTTTACTGCGAATATCTCCAACTTGGATGAGCTTGACAGACAGCCACCTGAAAGAAAAAAGGAAGTAAAGGTAAAAAAAATAGGGCTTCAAACTTTCCATAAAACCAAATTGCAACAACTAGTTCTTTGGCTTCTTTTTATGTATCAGTGTCTGATGTGATGGGTTTAAAAGTTAGCAGGTGAGCCCAGGCATTTATGGCTACACATGGGTTAAGTCCTCCTGAGTCTGAGTGCTTCAAATAGTAATACTGACAAAACTGGAAGCTCCCTGGTGGGTTGTGAAGCAAATTGGAAATAAGTAACTTAAGTGTTTCTAGTTATGAACTGAGGGGGCTGAGATTAATTTTTTGATCTTCTGCTTGTGTTGTTTATTCGTATTTGCCTTCTGAAAATACATTAATTAACATATATGTGGATTGAAACTATGCATCCATTATCTGTTGGCTAATCAGTGGTATATGAATCATTCACAGGTTCCTATATTTGCACAGGGGGGCTCACTGACTTTCTGGAAAAAGAAAATCTGCTCCATTGTACTGAGTTCTGCTTATTATGTTCTGTCTCAAATAGCTTTGGAGCATATATATTTATTTAACTTACAAGACTGTAATCTTGATAATCTTGACATAATTATTGCTTGCTTAGGAGCTCTTTACACTAAACTTCTGGAAATAATGCGTTTTTTTCATATTTGCATATGGTTGACCAGTCCAGGTCTATTGAACTGTATTCAAAGTCCTGTTTTTAACTGTATTAAAGCAATTATTACTAATTTAGAAATGTCTGGAGGATTTGAGATGTACTTCCAATTAATCCTAGGAGGGAAAGAACAAGAAGCCCAAGAGCAAGAAGGCATCTAAAAAAACTAAGTCAAGCCAAGTCACTTCAACAACTGAAATTAAAAATGCAGCCGCTGCTGCTACTCAGGACCTTGAGATAAAAGAAAAAGAAGCAGTCCAAGAACGAGGTGATCATGATGATGAAGAAATTCCACAACTGGTGCCTATACAAACAACCATCTTAGATCAGCTGGAGGTAATGGTTTAATAATTTTGAGAGACTTGCGTTTCAGTCAAAACTAAATGTTCTGAACTGTTTAGTTGTTCATTGCTGCTTAGGGAACGGTCTGTAAACACACTGCAAGGGAACTGAATATTTTATGAATATATCAAAAGCAAGATCTGAGTGTATGGGAAAGTAGTTAGTTGGGGGGAGGGTGTATTTTTTAGTTCTCCTCTCTTACAGACAAAGGAAGCAGGTGGTTATTGTCCTTTTACATATCTTTCTGAATAACAGCAGTTTTTCTAGGTTGATTAACAAGCCTGAAGTCAGAAGAAAGGGTAAATGACTGAGAAACAGCTTAATACTAAAAAGAATGAAAAAAATACTTCAGAATTTATTGGAAGAATGTTTTTATTTATTTTAATCCTGCAAAATCTGAGGAAAACCAAGTTCTTCACCATGAGGGTGGTGAGACACTGGAACAGCTTGCCCAGGGAGGTGATAGAAGCCCCATCCCTGGAAGTTTTCAAGGCCAAGCTGGATGGGGCTCTGATCAACCTGGTCTAGACTGAAGAGTCCCTGCCCATGGCAAGGGGGCGGAACTGGATATTCTTTGAGATCCCTTCCAACCCTGACAATTCTGATTCTAAGCAACATTCTCTGGGTATGCAGCATTAACAATCTAAATTGAGAGCTGGCAGATTGCATGAAGTACTATGTGGATTTATTGTTGCCAGTATTAAGAGATGATGCAGATATTGTCATTAACATGTCTGCAAAAGGACCAGACTGATGATACCCTCATGTGTAACAAACATTAGGAAAGATAGTGGGATAAATAAAACAGTAACACTTAAAAATTCAAATTAGTTATATTGCTTTTGTGATTGGAGCATATCCTTGCAATAGATGCAGCTAGAGATGAGTTCTATGAGTTGCTCTGACAGCAGCCATCTTTCATGAGGGCAGTGGGAATATGTGATGAACTCCAAGGAATTTTAGGCTTAGTGCACAGAGAAGAGTGCAGTTTGCGTGTGTATAGCTGGACTTCCAATGAAGTTGATCTGTATTGAATCTATTAAGTCTAGAACTCTGGTTTAAAGGTATGCCAGCAGAGGTCAGTAATTCACTGTCTTAAGAGGATCCTTGCATGTTATATTTCTACTTTCTTACTATTTTCTTGGTTTTTTTTTTTTCCATTATTTCTGTGTTTAATCCTCTGTTTCAAGACTGAAATGTGTACAGATCATTTGGGCTGGGGCACAGTTCAATCTATAGAAAGCATTTGTCACTGATAATGGTTTTATTTACAGCCTGAAAAATAGTGAAGATGTTTAAGTGGATGGGTAATTTTTCTTTTTTGTCTTAAATATAGAAAATGAAATCAAGTGCAGGAAACCTGAGCAAGAAAACTAAATCATCCCTTGGTAAGAGAAAAAAACAACCTCAGGCTCTGGAGACTCCAAAACCAAAACATAAAGTTACAGAAGAGTGTGTTGACCTCCAGACATCACCAAAACAGAAAAAAGCCAAGCAGCCCAGCATGCCAAAGGAAGCAATAAAAGGGAAAGAGCTTAAAAAGACTCCTAAAAAGCCTGAAGCAAAGTCTTTTGCAGCACCTAAAGCTGGCAAATCAATAGAGTCAGCTAAGAAGTCTTCAAAAACACCAAAGCAAGCACGCAAGAAAACACACAGGCCATAGTCAGCTTGAATGTTTTTTGCTGTAACAGATTTTATATAGTCATTGAGTGATGTCTTTTTGGTAGACAAATGTATTAATGAAGTAAAACACCTTAAGAAAATCTAATCCCAAGAACGTTTTTCACCAAGGCCTGTAATGAGTAATTTGTGTTTCCTCCTAACTGATGAGCTGGAACAAATAAACTCATTATCATAATTGCCTCTGTTTCTTACCTTTTAACTTTTCCTGACCCAAACTAGCTTCACTCAAATTAAGTGTCAAAGGGCAGACAGCTGCCTATTCCAAGAAAAAGTGCAAAATATTTTATATGTGACACCTTCCAGAAGCAAAGCTTAGTAATGGAACGGACAAGGGCTGAAACAAAAGAACTATGCAGAGCACAAGCAGCAATCTATTTAACAGGCAATTTAAAATGTGAAATAGCTGCTCCCCTCTTTTTTTTTTTTAGTTCCACATAATGAAAATAACTTGATACCGCTTGAACTTACTACAAATATTTAGGTTAACAACCTGATAACAAGTGAAATGTAAGGTATTTTTAAGCTGGTTTTACCTAGGGTGCTTCTTCTCATGATGTATTCAACCTCCTCAAGCACGTACCTGAAGTAGTCTGTCTGCTGCCTACCAAAAGCTTTCTCTTCTTGCAAGGGGAGATCCACAACATGTACATTAATCTCAAGACCACCTTTTCTGGGGTGTATCCCCTGTAGGGTGTCTTGATTAAGGCAGATGAGGTGACAGTGTCTTGGCTGGGTACAGTTAACCGGGTCCAGCTCTGTCACCCAACCAGTGACCGTTACTCGGCAACTCCAAAAACACCGGCAGTCGTTACGGACCCATCCTCAACCCCTACTCTTATTCTCTTGGACGGTGCAAAACAGGAAGAAACTCCATCTGCCTCCACGGCTTAAAGGCAAGAGGAAAGGCCCTCTCAGGTCGCCCAACACCGCTGATAGGGAGAAGCCAGCTGCAGTAACCAGGTGTCGCGTCAGCCACCCTAGAGGGCTGCAGACAAGGCGTGTGCTGTACCGCGCCGCTGTGAGCGGGGCACCGCTGGGCGGCACCGGGTGAGGGCAGTTCCCGCCTTCCACCTCAGCGGCCGCTGAGGTGTGGCCAGAGCCTCTCCGCCAGAGGCGTGGCTCCGCGCCCAGGTGCGATGGAGGGGCGTGGCCCGGGCCATCCCCTCAGGTGCGGGCTGCCTGAGGCGGCGGTGGCGGCGCTGCTGCCGCCGCTCCCTCGCCATGGCGGCCCCCGGCGGGCTGGGCCGCTGCGTGGTCGCCTTCTGGCTGGCGCTGGCCTTCGACGCTTTAGGCTTGGCCGTGTTACTGGCCGGCGTGTTCGCCGATGTGTTCTTCTCTGACTTGCTCATCTACGCGGGCGGCATCGGTATTTTCCTCAGTCTCATTTGGTGGGTTTTCTGGTACGCGGGTAACCTGGAGGTGCCGCTGGAGGAGCTGCGCGACGACGTGGGGCTGGCACCACCTAAGGGTCGCGGGGACAGCTTGCTGCGGGACCTGGTGCACGGCCTCAGCCGTCGTCTCTCCTCAGCCTTCGCTCCCGCTTCACGTTCCCGCGCTGCCGCCGCCGACCTAGAGCTGCAGTGTGCTGGGGGCCCGCGGAGCCGCCCCACCGACTCCAGCAGGTGAGACAGGGTAGGCTGCTGCCCGCGGCTGCCGAGAGGCCAGTCCCGGGGCGTGCCGCCGTGCCGAGTTTACAGCTTTCGGGAGGGGTCAGCGGAAGGGAATCTGGGGACGGGGAGAACCTTCAGTTTGTCTTGAACTTGAGAAGCTCTTACCTGAGATTCAGGGAAAAGTTGGTTGCTCGTTCACAGCTGACACACACACACAAAACCCCCAAACATACACCCCACCTCACCACCACCCCCAACAAACAAACAAACAAACAACAACAACAAAAAGTTGCGGAGAATGTTTCTCAGCTGAGGTGCTGATAGGAAGCGAGGGAAAGGCGGGCCGAATTCGGTTAGGCAGAGACGATACTTCCTGTAGACATCTCAGTGTGGAAAAGGCCAGCATGCGTGCGGTGGAGTTCGCGTGAGGAGAGCTTACTGCAAGGTCTATCAGTGTAGGTACAGGCGCTGTATGCACTTCTGAACCGATCCTGACTAAGCACCGCCGAAAGTAAGTGTGAAACAGCCCTTAACTACCACCCACATGAGCTCTTGTGAGGGGAAGCTCCCTTTTCATCAATATGAAATACTTATTGGAGAACAACAAAGCAGGTGAAATGCTGACTTGTATTTAAGGGCATAGTTGTAGCTACTAGTTTGAAATTCATAAACACAACTAATAGTTAAACTACCTGTTTCAAACCTCAGTCATTTGAAAAAGATGTGCTGCTATCCAGCATGCTAAGTAAAGTGCCTAGGTTCAACTTTGAAATGTCGTTGAAGATGAAGCCTTTCAAAATATCCCCACTGTGCTCATTAATATGGCATGTGTAGTAAGAAATGCATGCTTAATGCCCTGAAAAAGGGGGCAGGGGGAATGTCAAGCTTTCATTTCACTATGTCAAGTCCATTTCTGAGGGTACTGTAAAATCAGTTTTGTACTGTAAAATCAGTTTTGTACTATATGCCTGAACTACGAAGGATTCAGTACATCTTAGAGTTCTGATTCACTGTGTACAAGATCAGCTTTCCCTGCTGCTCCTTGAAACTAAATCTTGAAGCTACTGTTGGCTTACAGAAAAAGACATGTGGAAACAGTTTCTTCGTGAAAGCCATGGAATTTTATTGGGAGAAAGTTATAATAGTAGGGAGATGCAATATAGATAACTATTTCTTAAGAGAAAACTTGTAGGTGGAATAAAACCAGCAGCAATACAGCTTTAGAAGATTTGTTACTACTCTTTAGTTTATTATTAACTATATGTGCAGTTAGAAATCAGGCCGTTAAAAATGAGTCATTCTACTCTTTTTAGACTTTTCTTTTTCCTGAAATGAATCTAGAGCTTAGAAGAGCTCCATATTTGCAGGGAAGAAATGGCATTTGTTAAATGTCTTTGCCTAACCTTTTTCATGATTACAGCAGTTACAGCTAGCGGGGTCAAGTAGATCACGTGCTCTTTTTAGGTGGTCCTGCTTTCAGCTTGCATGTGTAGATGTGTTTTGCTACAATAAACTTACAGCAGTGAAAGTTATCCATTATTTTTACATTTTTCATACTTGTATCTTACTGATTGTAGTTAGGAAGAATTTATGGCTGCTTATTACTAACTAAAGAAGCAGGTGTGTAGAGTGCTTTAATACAAGCTCTCCCAAGTACACATCAGCTTCTAATGCTACAGTAAACAAACTTTGGTACAACTGCATTGCTAATGGTAATTTGGAAGGAACCAAGATAGAGGGCATGGGTAAGAGTTGTTACACGCTTTAAAATGAACTCTATGATTTTAATTTTCACAGTAAAATAAAGGGTAACAAACAGTTGAACCCCCAAAGACAATTCAGGGATCCCTTTGGATGTAAGCTTATCTGAAGTACTTTGTAGCTTCTCATAAACAACTTTCTGACTCAGATCATCCCTCACTGATAGCCCAAATCCTCTCCCCATCTGGAGATATTTATGAACTTAACCAAACGGGTTAAACATGTTTGGGCAGATATTGTCAAGAGAGGAGAGGAAAAACCACTACCCTACAAAAAACCATCAAACCCAACCAAAGCTACACCCACTAACAAAAGCACCAAGAAAAGCCAATGCAAGCAGACCAACAAACGAACAAACAATCCTCCAAAACAAATAAAGAAAACTGCAACCACCACTGACAACACAAAACTTTTGACACCATGCTGGCCACCAGAAGATCTTCCTGAGCTGTTACCTTCATATTTCACCTTATATAAGAATTGCAAGTGTTTGGAAAATGAGCTGTTGCCTCAATAAGAATGTTTTGTTACAGAAAACTACTTAGAAAATGGTGTGTTTACTTTTAAAAATAACTAACTTTCTGAAGTTATTAATGGAGTACTGCATGCTGTTCCAATTTCCTATCTTAAAAGTTTTGTAGAAAATGTGAAAAAGGTAAAAATTCTCAATATATGGAATTAAGTATATTAAGGGAATAACAAGGAGATTGGCATCCATGAGTCTGGAAAGAGATGCAGAGTGTAAAATACCTTAGGGGTCTGTGCAGTCATAATTGGTATGAGAAAGGTACATGGGAAATGCCTTTCCCAGCACCAAGTAGGAACCAATGAGTTGCCATATGCTGGGTAATCGAAGTGTGCCAGATAAAGAAACAGAAAATGTTCAAAGATAATATATTTGGCTCAGGAAGACCAGTGGCAGTTGAGATAATATCTTGAGGAGATATTACTGGAGTGCTGTATTCTTACACCTTTGTTGAGACATCCACACTTGATTCTATTGGATATGAGCTGTTAACCTGATGGATCTTTCATCTGGGTCCCAGCTGGTTATTAAACATGAGGAAAAATACTTTTGTGACTGACTTAAAATAACAGTTTAGAGTTTGTATGAAGAGTTTTATATTTGTTTTAAGGCTATTTTGGAGTAACCTTTTCTTAATGTATTATCTTCAAGATCTGTTGAAGACACAACCATTGAAGTTACTGCCTCAAAAAGTGGAGGAAGTGCTGCAAATTATGGAAAGAGAATTCCCCACTCCATGCAATAGGATTCACTCACTATGGAATAATCTCTGCACCCATTGTGGACTGTGTATAAAATGGACACACATAGAGCCGTATCTGCCACACACACCTATTTCAGTGTTGGACTGGACAGTGTTTTGTGGTATTTTTCATCATTTCAAAAGATAAACGAAATTAAGAAGGAAAAACTCAAAAAAAGGGAAACAAACCTGATTCACAGAAAAACCACTTCAGCATGTAACATAGACATGATTTTATTTTTAATAACCTGGGAATGTATGGATGAAAAGCACTTGCACAATGAAAAGCTCTTGCACTGTTTTACCAAGGTCTGGAAGTTAAACTTACTGTGAATTTTATGATGCCAGTGCAATACTTTTGTTTGTAAGGGTGCTTTTAAAATATCTATATTAAACTACTGATGCAAAGTTGCAAATGTAGTAGAATTTTTTTTATAGTGTAAATACACAATTTAGAGTGACTCTTGTAAAGTTGCACCATTATTTTGGAATAATTTGGATTTGGGGGTTTTGTAAGTATACAAGTGAAAAATAGAGATGCTGTTATACCAGTACATTCTTCATACATGCAAATTATGTAATATGACTTTAAGAAGCAGCATTTTTAGTCCAGTGATGTTGGGAATTATTTTTCTAATGCTGAAGCATTTGGGGAGGGGAACCACCAAAACCTCTCTCTAATGATTAACACTGTGATGCTTTATAAAATTTAAAACAAATTTACATTCAGATGTAACTGCAAAGTAGGACCTGGGAAAAGGTTTATTTTGAAGTTAATGGTACCCAAAATGATTGTGTGAGAAACGCCTCACGAGTCCCTCTGGTTTTGAACTAACAAGAGTTTGAACCCACCACTAGCAACAGGAATAAGTCTTAAAAATGTAATGTACAGTTGGTTTTATGCCACACGTCATCAAACACTACAGGTGGATTTAAGGAAAATGTTTACTAAGAGCACTGTGACTGTACTTCCTTGTGAACTATTGACACGTCTTTCAATGTTCTCTTGTAAATTACTGGAGTAACTTCTGTATTTTTTTAATGCATGTTCTAATTTTTAAATACATTCTAAATGGTTTTAGTTTTGTCAACAAGATTAGATGAACGCTGAAGTTGAAGGGGTTTAATAGTATTGCTTCTTTATTAACTGCAGGTTTTATGAGGCATATAGAATGGTTCTCTTCCTTTTAGAGGAAGTGGGGTGTGACACCTCTGTGTTGTTACAGTGGTCTGATTAAAAAAAGGGGGGGGGGGGCAGAAAAAAACCCCAACCAACCAATCTCCTCCCTTCAAAACCTATAGATCAATGTTTCAGTGTCTTTCACAATATTTGAGTTGCTCTAAGCAGAGAGAACTGCTTTTTCTGGTTCCTCATAGTTTCACTTGTAAATTGATTTATGAGATTGAATGTTTAGTTAAGTGGAATGATTTGTAGCAGCCATAAACTAAGCCAAAACTTTCCAGCCATTTACATACTCAATGTGATGAACAGATTTCTTTCTCTGATCTAGTGTTGCAATCAATTGGCAGAGTGAATGGAGAGGGGCTTTGCATTCACTGCAGATTACAGTGTAATTAATCTTAAATCCAATATCAGTACTTAATGATTGTTGTGCAAAAGGGTAGCTAGAATGTTGTCAGCTGTTGCAGTTTCACTGAAAAATTGCATAGGATTCAAATGTTTACAATTTTGAACAGTATGTATGTTTAAGAAATGAATACAGGAGCTGAGACAGGAGGATGTTAACTCTAGAAAAGCACTGGAATGTTACTAGTATGGTGTGTGTGAACAATGAGATAAAAAGTACTTGCTGTGGAGCAACAATATCTATTGTTAGCTATGAGCCTTTCTTTTTGAAAACGTAAACCATTTCATGCCACCTGTTTGCCTTCTAAATAAGGAAGGTTAACACTAAATAGAAACTGGCAACTGAATTATTAGCAGTTAAACATTAACGGCTATTTACCATTAACGCTATTTTAAGTCTTCTGATATCCTTATCAGATGTGGCTTAATGCAGCACAAAGTCCATTCAAAGAACTTTTATATTGTTGATGAGAAAGAAGCATTTGTACATATTTAGGACTGCTTCCTGAGGTGTGAACACTGGCATTTGCATCTAAAGCTAGAATTCCTTTAGGCTTAAAGGACAGTCCTATGCACTTGGTTTAAAAACACAGTCCAAACTGCAAAGAACTCAACTCTGGTTACAGGATTTGATTATACAGGAGGTTTTTTTGTTGCTGGTTGAGCTTTGAAACTGGCTTCCTATATTCCACTAAAGGAAGAAGGTCAACCCCATAACTTGTAACTACGTAAAAGGTTTAAATGCTTGTTGTCTCTTTGGATGTGGATTGTAACGAAAGAAGGTTTAATATATACATGGTTTACTTTAAGTGAGACTGTCTTCTCCAAGGAGAAATTAAAGTTAATAGTAAATTCTACAAAAATCTGTTTGATGTGGCTTTTAAGGGTGAGAGCTGCTGGGAGCGAGAGAATTATTGCAGTAGCAGCTTGTGTAGAAAATAAGCAAACATGTACATCTGGTCGAGAGGGCTAAGTTCACATACTGTAGTATGTCACTGTAACTATTTTTATGTGACTGTGAGAAGTAAATGTTATGTGTTCATCATATTGAAGAAAGTGCATGTTTCCCTTCATGCTCACAGAGGCGGTTCTGAAAGTTACTGGAGGCTTTTACATATCGAATGCTTAATTCCTTCTGATATCTCTTACCTCCAAGCTGCTTCATCCTGTAATCTAGTCAGTTGGTGTGTATTAAACCAAACAAAACCAAACCCCCTATAGCCTTTACAATGGAAGCAGACAATTATTTTCTCAATTTGTGTATAGGCAGTGTTTTGAGAGGAAAAGCTGTTGCTAGTTCAGAGGCAGAAGAGTCCATCACACATTTTATTTAGAGTGAGAGAAATGCTAGTGTTGTATTTTAATGTAGACCTAGCTTACACACAGGTGATGACAACACCTGGAAAACTTAAACTTCCCCGCTGTGCCTCTGTGCTAGCAAATGCTCAACTGCTTCCCAAAGTCTAATTCTGCTTTGTGGATACTCGGTCCTTTTTAACCTCGAGTAAATCGTTTGAATCATTTAGGTTTTTCCTCTCTAAGCATCAGTACTATCCTTCTACGTTTGAAAAAACATGAGTTGTCTGGTGGACCATGGGTGACGGTCTTTGCTCAGCCCCGACTCGCTCTCGGGCAGCTGCCAGCGTGGTCACCCTGACCTCCCGGTTTGGGGAGAGTTTCTTCCGAATTAACTTAAAGTGTTTTCTCCAGCCTGGCACTGCGGTTAAATCTGGGATTCTGCAGCCGTCGGACGCGTTGAACTTCGACGGAGACGCTGGCTAATGCGTTTACCGGCGCTGCCCTTCGAGACCCGCGGGCTGTGGGTGCCGGTACTGGACGAGCGCTATCGTTACACCCAGGGGTCAATGGTCGAACCTAAACGGTGATGCCTGTGGAGCTTCCGCAACTCCCGCCCGGTTCCGGCTCCATCGCTCCCGGAGGACAGCACCCACCTCCGCCCGGATCCCTCGGTCCGCCCGCACCACCGATAGCGGCGACAGAGCGGCCGTAGCCCTTCCAGCGGCGCCTCTCTATGGTGCGAGGGGAGGAGCGCTCTCGGCTTCCGGAGAGGCGTGCGCTCTTTTCCGCCCGCGCGCGGCATGCGGCGGTGCGGGTAGACAGCGCAGGCACCGCGCGGCGGGCGGCGTCGCCTGCTCCGCTAGCGGGGCGTGTGCTGCTGCCACCGCAAGGTAAGACGGGATAGCGGCGGGGCCCCCGGGGGAGAGGGCGGGGGTGGCGGCCCACCCCTGGCTGTGCGCTGGGGTAGAGGGTCGGGTGGGGCCCACTGGTGCTCACGCGGTTTCTCCTTCCCTCAGTTGCGGGGCCGTGATCATGCTGGGAGGGGACGAGTTCATCAGCTCCCCGCCCAGGAAGACGGTGCGGTTCGGGGGGACTCTGACGGAGATCTTGGTGAAGTATGAAAAGGTGACTCTGGCTTTGATTCTCCAGCCGTCGCCGTTCCGCTCCGGTGGCTCTTGGAGGCTGTGCGCGTTGCCGTGCACTGGATCTCGGAATGTCACTCGGCGTGCAGGCTAGTTTCGTCTTGCACAAGACCGTGTCTGAAAGCTTAGGGAAAAAACCTTAAGGCGGCTGAGTGCTGTGGGCTTGGGCCAGGTGTTCTTGCTGTGCAAGTGAAAAGCTTTCCCCTGTGAGTCAACCTGAGTGACGTCCTGGATGGACGGAAGTCTGGCTTACGCCGTGGGGTACCGGGTGATCTCAGCTGTCTACAAGGAGAGCAGCTGAAAATTACCTAAAGGCTGAAGTGCTCTGTTGCTTCACTATTTCTTGAGCTTTCTCTTTTACGTGTGCTCTTCATCTTGATGTGGTGAAATGTGTGTTTCCTTTCTGGAAAAAATGTTATTTACTTTTCTTTTTCCTCCTAGGGTGACACCACAGATTTTGAGTTGTTAAAGCATCAGCTGTCAGATCCGGACATAAAGGTAAGTTTTGGTATTAAGGGGTCTGGTGATTTGAAGTTTGTCTGAGCATAATCATCAGGGAAGTCATTCTGATGCTTATCCAAATCTTTCTGTAAACATTTGGCTCATTTAATTATTTTTTTTTTTTTCTTTATGGAAACTGTCAGAATTAAAACTTGAAATGAAAAAAGGGTATTTGTTTGGTTTTTACATATGTATTTCTTACATGCAGGATTGTGGTAAACAATGTGCTTACAGACTCGGCTCTAGAGGGAAAAACTTTTTACTTGGTTACAGGGTCTGTCATTGTTCCAGATACCATCCTTCTGGGTCACTGATGTGTGATTTACAGATACTTCTGTAGATCAAACCATGGTTTCTGACTTTCACAGCCTTTAACTTACGTGAATGTTTAACGTGCCCTGTTCTCAGTAAAAGCTTGTTTCATTAGGCAGTAAGATACAAATGTATTTAATAGTTATACTCAGAAATATTGTTTCACCGGTCTTCCATATAGCTGTGAGTACCCACCACATTTTTGGTCCTTATTTTGGTTTTTTTTTTAAACTTTTAATTCAACCACAAAGATGTGAGAAGAATGCTGCAGTAGGCATCGTGCTATATGGATTTCCTTTTCTTTTTAAAGAGGATGTTGTGTGAGATACTTTGGTTTTAGCAGGCCTTGTGGAGTGTACAGGCAAAATCTGTGAAATTTTCTGGTAGCTTTGCTACTGTTTCAGGATGTCTCTTATTTCAAGACTTGAATGTCCATTTTGCTTAAGCTAGAGCAAAAAGGAGCACTACAAGCACTGAACGCCATTCCTTGTGAGTAGGTTCTGTGTAAGGCCAGCATGCTTTGCTCAGTCTGTAACTTAAGCCTTCCAGGCAGGTTGTTGGTTAGAAATTGCATTCAAGAGCTATCATTGGTGAAGACAGACATCAAAGAAATTCTTTGCACATTAGCATGAGAATATTTTCCATTTACAATTTTAAGCTTTGACTTTGAGGGGTCTTGTTATTTTCTAGCAATAGGTAATACTGTTTATTGCAATAGTTATCCCTTTTTCTCTGTTTATTCCAAGGATGCCCAGATCATTAATTGGCTGCATGAATTTCGAGCTTCTGTTGCATATTTGACCAAAGAACTCGAACAACTGGTCAGCGTTTTGCTGGTAAATATCTGTTTATTACATGGGAAGATTAAGACTAGTACTGGAAACATCTTTCTTTGACATCTTGGTCTTTGCTTGCTTTCAGAAGCTGCCATGGTTGAGAAGAAGCCGAGAGGTAGTGGAGGAATATTTGGGTTTTCTTGGCAATCTAGTGTCAGCACAAACTGTCCATCTTAGGCCATGCCTCCGGATGATTGTATCCCAGTTTGTCCCCCGTAAGTTACTTTTCTCTTCATCTTCTTTGTTTGCTTATCACTATGTGTTCCCTAGAAAAATTCCATATAGTGTGACACATTCAGTTACTGGATTGGGCTTTTTTCCTGTTCTTTACCTTTTTGACTTGAATAGCTGAATTGTGATACAGGTAGTTCTGCACAGGTAGATTTTGGATGACATGTTATAGTGGCCATAGATGGGTCCTCATACAGACTGTACTTATGAAGATACATTGTAAAGGAAAAACTGTGTCAGTTTGTTATTGCTAAAAGCCAAAAGCTGCAATGAGGATCATGTCAGATGTTCTCAAGAACCTCCTGGTTCTGTAAACGAAACAAGTATTTTTCATGAACTTCTTATTTTAGAAAGTTTTGTGGATGATTTTGTTGCTTTAGTCCTGATGAAGACCGTCACAGTGTGTTTGATTTGGCATTGCAACTGTTACCTGTGAGAATTGTACAGTTTTGACATAACAATCTCTCTTTTTGCTAGCTCGAATAACCATCAGAGAAGATGATGTGGATATTTCAGATTCTGATGATGATGATGAAAGTGAGTAAAAGGGAAGCATGGCTTGTATATGCTGCTGTAATACCTCTACTAAAGAAGTGTACAGTGTTCCACTGCTCCTTTGTTAACAAAATTCATGTAGCTGAGTTAACATGAACCATGAAGAAGCAGTACATGCTTGAATTCCCTGGTCAAAGACTTTCTTGTACTCCAGTCTGTTGTGGAGATCCACTCCATCTTTAAAAATACTGCTGTAGATGCAGTACCTGTAGGAATAAGACTGAATGCACAGGACAACCTTCCCAGTTCTAAATTGTTTTAAAACAGAAGGAACTTAGGAGGTGTTAGTCTTCTATTTAGTTTACTTCAATAAAACTAGGTAGTTTGGTGGATCCTCAAGTCTTTTTTTTTTTTCATTGTCTTCCTGAGGCAAGCTCAAATACAATTGATACAGATACCAAAAATATTACATAGTGAGTGTATATACTGGGAAGACAAACAGGTAGCTAAATATCTTTCAGGACTACTCTTCAGCTATTCACTTGTGACGCTGGATTACAAAAGCTTGCTGTAGAAGACTCATTAGCTGTTAGTTTGATTTGTGTGAAAATGAAACCTGATCTTTCAATGGATTTTTGTCTAGTTGCAGACTTAGGTTTAACACATCTTCTTAATATTTGTATTGTGGGGTAAATGTTGCATTTCCAAGGTTAGCATTCAGTATGAGAGTGTATAACAACACCTCACAGGGAGGCTGGCAGCGCATCCAGAGTTTATTGCTTGTGATGCCGTGAATCTTATTTGGAATTATTTCTCACACTTCTTTTGGTAGTAAAAAGCCAAAGCAATACACCCTCCAAAAAAAACTCCAAAACCCCAACAAACCCAGAGAAAAACCAACCAACCCACCAACCAACCAGAAAAGTCCAAACAAAAACCAAACAACAAGCCTAAACAAAAAAACCCATAACAAATGTTTTGGCAAATGCTATTTCCCTGGTAATCTTCCAAATGTTTAGTGGGTATGAACTGTTTTTGCTGGTTCCTGATCTAGTCTTTGTACCCAAATTCATAAGAATACCTTTTTTCTTTCTCTATAGACCTTTCTGACAACTTCAATACATGCCATAGAGCATTACAAACTGTTGCAACATACGTTCCTTCGTAAGTATATAATGCCCTGGGTTTGTGTGACTTTTGTCCTTCCAGATTTAAAGCTTCTGAACTGGTTAATCATTTTCTTTCCTCCTAACTGGAAGCATATTTAGTTTTGTTGCATGATTTTTCTTAATATTCACTAACTCGTGGAATGCTTTGTCCAGTCATGAAATTCCCACAGGCATCAGCACCTGAAAATCCTGTTGAAGGAAATAGGAAGTAGGGAAAGTTGCGTTTGTAGCAGGTGGCTTTTAACAAGTCCATGGTGAAAGTTTGCCGCTTATTACCTGTTCAGTGATCCTTGCACAAAAATTATTTTATACCATTAATTACCTTAAAATAAAATTACTGTGAAATAAGCTTATTCCAGTCTGTCTGTAGAGTCCTGGGGCTTCAGTGCTTCGTGGTAATAACCTGTAACTTTTGGGGTTTGATTTGTGGTTTTTGTAGGACACCGCAGTTTCTTATGCCGATACTTGTGGAAAACTTCCCTTTCATTAACAAGTCAGAAAGAACTCTGGTAAGAGCTGTGAATATTTTTTTTTACTTAGTCCCTTGTTTTTAAATGTGTAAATATACTCCACAGTATAACAACTGATTGGGTGGCATGGAATGCAGATTGCTGAGTGTTAATTTAAAACTATGTGTATATATATGTGTCTGTTTAGTATAAGGTTTTCCAAGCGTACTTAGTTCCTTGTGCATAAGCATTATGCTAGTCTTTAATGACATCACTGCATATCTTTTCCACAGGATTGCTTTCTTAATCAATGCACAAGATGGACCTCTTTGAGGATGAATCTCAGTGTTGTGTAGTGAGGAGATGGTAGGATACCCGTCTCATTTGTTGTCAAAACTGGGAAGTGTCAGAACAGGAGATTTGATGGTCAGACAGGAAGCAGTGGGTGCTACTGGTGAAATCCAAGTTGCCAGTAGGCTGTTTCATTACATTTCTGGTGTAGTGGTCATGGGGAATGAAAAACAAGCTGACACCTTACCTTGGATGATCTTTATGTTTACTGGTTCCAACTTGATGTGTTGTCACTTTATTTTACAGAAAGGCAGAGCCCTCCTCCACCAACCAAGTTCATTTGGAACTGTGTTTTGAACTCATCACGTGCTGAAAAATGTCCAAAGTTCTTTGTATACTTTGCCCTTTTAACAAATATTTTTTAATTCCAAATAACTTTGGACATCAATTCTCAGTCTGTAAAATGAGGGGGATAATAGCTCTTACATGGTATTGAGGAGAAGATTTATTTATTGATTGATTCATTTAGCACCTCAGGAGCAGGTTATGAAGAAATTCATAACTATGTTTTCAGGGCAAGATTGAAGTCAAGTGTAATAAAAAACATGGTCCATGCATTGTTAAATATTTCCAATTTATACAGTCTCATTAAACTAGCTCTGTCCATTTAATGTGCTGAGCAAGCTAGATTGCCTGTGGAAAAATCATATGTGCTCATGTAATTAAAGGTTGGCTTATAATGCATGTTCACAGAGACACTCTGGGGTGCTTCAAGCAGGTGAAGTGCCATGTGCTACGTATTGAGTTGACAGCTTTGCTGTGTGAATGCTGCAGTTGCCTTTTGTACATATGTGTGTGTGTGGATAGGTACACAGCAATCTCTCAAAACCTGTCTGTTCAGCTGCTTGAATTGTAATCGGAATGACTCTGAGGACACTGACTTGTAGAATTCAGCATTGCTGCCAGTGTGTTACAAAAACCTGAAATAAAGATGGCTTTAGTCTCACTTTAAACAGCTTGGCTAGAGCTAGTTCTAGATGTAGTAAGAAATGTGTTGCTTTAGTTTTCCCAGGGAAGGTTTAGACAAACTCCAGTGGAAATGATTAACTTCTTTTATAGAATATTTATAGTTATTCTGGCTGAAGGTGGTTGGAAAAATAATAGATAAAGAAGTTACTGATAATTCATCTTAGCAAATGAAAGATGATGTTTGCCTTAGACATTAACTTACTCTACACCGAATGCAGTCTGTTTAATCCTCTTTATGGCTCTTTAGGTGACAAATTAAGCAAGTTGTTTCCTAAGAAGCCTGGGCAGAAATTAGGGTTTCAATTAGTTTTCTTACAGATATCAATTAATTTTGTGTTACAGGAATGTTATGTTCATAACCTGCTACGAGTTACGGTGTACCTTCCAACTCTAAGACTTCCAATTCTGGAGCTTATTATTGAAAAGCTGTTAAAGTTGGATGTAAGTTTGTCCTGTATCATCTTTTAAGGAAGCTCGTGTTAAAATACACAGAGCAGGAAATGAAATACACTTCAGTGTTGTGCTCAGTCAGAAGTATGTTACAGTAGCGCTCATGATCATGAGTATAAAAGCAACCAAATTTACACTCCATTCCTATTTAAGATATTCCCACACCTGAGGGTAACTGTGTGAGGAGTACTGTTACACTATGAGTGGAGTCTGTGCCAGAATCAGAATAACTGTTCCATGGTGATCAGTGCTGATGTGCAGAGAATGTGCTTCTTTTTGCATGGTTGATCTGTTCTATCAGCACTTTGAAGTAAAAGGATGTTCAATCTTAAAGGCAAGAGAGGATAAATGATTTAAGGCTCTTTTGAGAACCTCAGTGTATAGCAGCCTGGGGAAGGCTTATATTCTGGAGGTAAAGTTTCAGGCAATTTGGAGGGGTTTTGTGTGCTATGTACCTGTCATTCCATTTTAAAAGTCTTCAGTCAAGGACAAAATCTAGTCTAGAAATCACTTGTCATTTCTTACATGGCAATAAAAAAGGGTTTCATGTTCTTACAAAAATTAATTTCTTACTTGCAACTGTAGGTTAGCACTCCACAACAAGATATTGAAGATGCTGAAGAAAATGCTAATAACCCTGATAATGAAGAAAAATCTACAGAGGAAGGACTTTTTGACATGGTTTGCTATCTTGGCCTACTATAAGGGTTTTTTGTAGATTTTTCACTTTCAAAGGTGGTTATGAACTAAGACAGTGCAGGAATATTGCTTTGTTGCATTGTTATTTCTGTACACACGGCTCTTGAAACCTGAACAGCTGAACAAATGAGTGATGTGTTCTCTGGGGCTGTTAATTTAATTCATGTAACTATCCAGCATAGATGCAATGAATCAATTTCGTGTTGTAAAAATACAGGCAGCTATACATAAAGCTAATTAAACAATTCCTGGGGGAAAATAGTTTAGTTTACAAAACTTTGCTTACAATAAGCTGTGGATTTAGACACTGCTTTTTTTTTTCCTGGAAAAAAAGACAAAGACAAAAGTTCAGCGTATCACTGGAAGAGAGTCTGAGTTTCACTTGTCCCATGATCACTGTCTTTCTGTTGTATGTATAAAAGCTCTGTGACTTTTATCTACCAGGAGGAAGATGAGGAAAGAAAAGGAGACAAAGCTGTCTCTTCCAGGAGTGAGAGGATGGCTCATCCACTTGCAGAGTGCCTGGATATTTTGATGACCATCCTGTTTTCCTATATTAAAGACATTTGCCACGTGGGAGGTAAGAACACCTGAAGTATAACCACATTTTTTGTTTTGCTAACATGTAAAAAAAGATAAAAGGGATTCTTTATGTTGCTGCGAGGCAGAGCCGTCATCCTTTAGTGGCAGAATTCTGCTGGCAGCACACTGTAGTCCTTGTTGCTGCCTCTGCCTGGTCTCATTGGCAGAGAATGCAGAGGTACACAGTGGGAGACATCTGGACTATATGACACTGTACCCAAACTGCCATTAAAGGGTGTAATAGAAAATAGGGGTTTGGTTTTTCCATTGTGCTACAAAACTTGCAGGCTATCAGAGGTCGTCTTTATTGCTTTGTCTATTAGAATTATGGGTCCTGTTCACAAGGTCTGGAAGCAGATAAAAACAATGTCACTGACTTGGAATTGCTACAGCTAGGCTTAATGTTAAAGGATAAAACCTGAAAGAAATGTCTTGCACTGACATTTATTGAAGGTTTGAATTCTTAGATCTATATATTGAAAACAGAGTATGTAGAAACCATTTTGTTGTATCTCCCTCACAAGTCAGGTAACTTATTTCTTAGTGCTTTCTTTGGGTTATTGACATGTGATTGCAAAGTTTGGATGTCTGCCAGTTTTGTATGTGTGTGCACACAGACATTCTCCATAGGTACCATAAAAAGCAGTAGAACTCAACTCCTGTAAGGTCTCATTACGAGTATGTTTTAGATGTCAGATAAACTGAAAAGTCAGCTTGACTTTATGGATTTCTTACTAGCTTAGAAAGTTGCCGCTTTTGCATGCCCCTGAAATGGTCATTTTGTTCTGCTTTCCTGTTGCATAGGCAAGCTTGATATTGACAGAACAAAGGATTTGTATCGGGATCTGGTTTCTGTTTTTGACAAGCTCATTTTGCCAACCCATGCCTCTTGTCACGTACAGTACTTCATGTTTTACATCTGTAGCTTTAAATTGGTGAGTAGAAGCTGTTTTTGAAATGCAGTGTCTTCTGTCATTAGTAAATCCTCATTTTGGCTCTCTTTTTTACAAAAAATAGTTGTCCCCTGCTGTAATTGTAGTCTGGAGATAGTACAGCAGGACTCGTTAGTATCTTTGCTTTCTTTTCTTTCCCAGTTATTCCTTACTTCAAGTTTTTCTTTCTGTGGTTGCTCTTCTCATGCTCATAAACTGCAAGCTAGTGGAATCTCAGCTAGTGTGAAGGACTTTGGTTAATGGATCTTTTCTGCAGGAATCAGTAGGACCCTTGAACTCAAGACACAGTGCACCACCAAGACTCATCACTGTCCCAGAACTAATTTAGTGATGCTCTGTTAGCTCCTCAGTTTGAAAATTGTCTGCTGTTTGTTCCCCGCTCAACAAACTCCTGTTCTTTCTCTTCCCATCTAACAATAAGGAAAGGCATGCTTTTTCCATAAGAGTGCCTGAAGATGCACTTAAGCTGATGCTGTGTCTGACAGCAGTAAGCAGTGTATACATTGGAGAGAATGTAGGGTGAGCATGTTGTGCTCTGCTAAAGTACCCTCTCAGCCTCCAGCAGCAGTTCAGTAACTGCCTGAGCTAAAGTGATGATCTGTTACGGTAACAGCCCGTGGTGGTCAATTTAAGGGGAAGATGCCATATTAAGCTTTTTGTACTTGTGATTTTTGGCATTGTGAACTTCGGTGGCAAAAAGTTCCACACTAAAACCATTTAAGGTGAAGAATCACTTTTGTTCCTCTAAATTTCCTCCTCCTGCTGTCTTCATTGGATGTTGCTACAAGAGACAGTGAACGGTCACTTCATGTTTGTCTTCTTACTGCTCTTGTTTTTAAACACTTCCTGCATATCTATTCCTGACTAATTCCTGGACTTCTGGTTCCGTTTAATTTTTACAGCTAAGTACAAAGAGAAGAGTATTGCTTACTGCAACCATTAGGTAGATTATTATTTTTTCAAATGGTTTGGTTGTGGAGGTTATGGGAATTGAGTGTTAGCAGTATCATCAGCATAACAGCTCATGATTGCTCTGTGTCTTTTTTCCAGGGGCTGGCTGAGGCGTTTTTAGACCATCTTTGGAAAAAACTGCATGATCCAAACAATCCTTCGGTGATCAGGCAGACTGCTGGGACTTATATTGGCAGCTTCTTGGCAAGAGCTAAATTTATTCCAGTTGTGTAAGTTGTTTTGATACATATGAGCAAATCAAGCAATCTGTGATAATAGCTGAGGTTAAATGCAGAATTCACAGTATGCATACACAGTGCTGATCTTCTGTTCTCGCTGCTTTGCCAGTAAGCCTAAGGCAATAAATAGTCTTGTTTATCTTTTCTACAATACTGTTTCAGTATTGCCTTGGAGTTTCCAGGAAAGTTTTGCATTTATGGGATGCAGACTAATGATTGCTGGGACTCATGACTGGCTGTTTAAGGCTTCCCTTACTGAGAAGTGCTGACCACGGGTAGGTCTGTTTGACTTCAGGCAGAGTCATGGATGCCAGTGTATCTGATGTTCCAAAGCAGATATTTTTAATGCCCAATGTTAGGCATTTTATGTAGACTCTTAAGGCAGGGAAGTCAAGAGTTCTATTATTTTGATACAGATGGATTAAAATAATTCAGCAGATGGGTGAAAATGTCATCTTTGTGCCTACACATTCTGTATTTTCATGCTGTTTAGGCTGGGCTCAGTGAGTTTAATGTTGAACTGAACTTGATACTGGAATTGTTGAACATGGGTGGCATCTGTCCGTACTGCCTGTAGACCAGAAATCTAATTGTCTGCTGTAGGCTTCACATGCAACTTGAATTCATGGGTTCATCTCTTCTGGCACTTTGGGTTTTCACTGAGTTATTTTATGTGGAGATAGAAAGCTCATAACAGAACCTCCTTTTTTACAGTGAGGTTTTCTTACCAATGTCTTTATAACCATGCTGATGCTTGAATACTTCTTTAGAATATTTTCTACACCATTTCATGTGCTGTTTTTATATTCCTATCCCCTCCTCCTCTCCATTATAGCACTGTAAAAGCATGTCTGGATCTTCTGGTGAACTGGTTGCATAAATACATTGATAATCAGGATACAGGGACTAATGCTTACTGTGATGTAGCACTCCATGGACCATTTTATTCTACATGTCAGGCAGTGTTCTACACACTTATTTTCCGTCATAAGCAACTTTTGGAGGGAAATTTGAGGAAAGGTGAGTATATTCAGTTTGCATGGCATTTGGATTCTTTTGCAAGTTTTACTGTTGATTTGGGTTTTTGTAATGGGTCAATTCAGTCAAGTGATCTGATGGCAAGTTTATGTTGTGCTCTGAGTAAAATGAGATGCCTACCAAGCTAAATGATCTTTCCCCCTCGCTATTGAAAATAATGCAAGTAACTCCTCAGCATTGATACCTGTCCCCACTTACTGAGCATGCTTGAATCTGCCTTGGTGACCGTGCCTCTGTTAGTCCCTGTAATGGGTGTGCAAGTGTAGGGTCTGTGTTAGAAGGATCCCTTTGCCCTGGCCGTTATTTAGTGTAGCTCTTACGCTGAACAAGCTGTGGGCTAGATCTCCACTGTAAGAAAGCAGCTGAGGATGTGCTTTGTGGCAGTGTGCACAGCGCAGGCTGGTCAGATTGGAAATTCTTAGAAATTAACTTCATCTTGCATGGTTTATAACTCATATTTGTCAATTGTTCTTATTTTCAAGGTCTCTCATACCTACAGAGTTTAAATTTTGAGCGTATTGTCATGTGTCAGCTAAATCCCCTGAAGATTTGTATACCCTCTATCGTGAACTTGTTTGCTGCCATTACCAGGTACCTACTCTTAGTTTCAGCTTGATAAAGATATTAGTGTGTCTCTAAAAACAGCACAGTACTTAGAACATAGTTTTGTTTTGGGACAGTGTTGAGTATTATCTAAGACAACTCACATAACACTGTGCTATTCGAGGTGGGATAAGTTTATTTCTTGTTGAGTTTAAATGAAATCCTGCAGTACTATGATACAGATGGCCTTGTGTTGGAGCCAATAGGCTTCTACCTGGGATGAAGCTTAGAAGAGTGTAGAGGAAGAGAATAGGCTTCTTACCTTTTGAGAGTCTTGAAAATTCCTAATATTAGAAAGTGGAAGGTAGAAATGGTATTTGTTGGAAAAATAACTTGGTATTGTAATACCATTTGAAATTGCTGCTTTTGGTATACTAGAAATGCTTATTTTTACCTTTTTAAAGGAAATACCAGTTGGTGTTCTGCTACACAATTATTGAGAGGAACAACAGGCAGTTTATACCAGTTGTTCGGAGTGGCGCTGGGGGTGACCTTGTGCAGACGTGCACTAATCCACTTGACAGTTTCTTCCCCTTTGATCCCTACATCCTCAAAAGGTATAGTTCAAACAACTCACTTCTGCCTTGTCGAAAAGGATAAACTAAGAGTGTAAGAAACTATCATCATTTCTATATTTCGCTTACTCCCCTGACCTTTAGTCTGTTTCTTGTTGCATATTTTAACCAGAGATTGTCAAAGGTTTGAGCAGTGACATAGTGGTGAAGGAGCAACAGGACCAAATTTCCTTGAAAGTCTAGTTAATGTGCTTGGTGGCTTTTCTTTCAATTCCCTTGCTTTAAGCAGTCTCTAAAAAAACCATATTGGCTTAATACATATTTTGTTGGAGGTGTGGTGGTGTGTCATTTTTTGTTGTTGTTCTGGTTTGGCTTTTTTGCACCTTGAGTGAATAAGCTTCAGTTTATTTGGGTAATATATTGTATTATCACAGTATTACTAAGGTTGGAAGAGACCTCGAAGATCATCGAGTCCAACCTGTAACCACAAACCTCACGACTAGACCATGGCACCAAGTGCCACGTCCAGTCCCCTCTTGAAGTAATAGATTGTATAATCAGTAATATTCAAGTGCTTTTTAACAAAGCACTGATATAGCTAGGTAATATTAATAAGTTACTGTTACTTTACGATATTATATAAGCAAATGATGTCTATTTCTGAACATAGCATAGCTGTTAAAAATACTCAGCTAGGAATTAGGGGATGTGACCATGTAACAGTGCCTCCAGTAAACAATTACAATTGATACCTATCAGCAAAATAAAATGATTTCTTTGTGGGATTAAATCAGGATTATAGAGGGATTAATTGAATAGTTTGTAAAATCCAGCAGCATTGTCAAATGCCAAGCATTTTATGTTCTTTGTTAAAAGGAAATGCGTAGGACTTTTACTAAATAACTCAGCTCATACTGTGTTCTAATAACTCTTTCAGATCAAAGAAGACCATTGATCCTTTGTATCAGTTTTGGGAAGAGCTGAGTGCTGAGGATCTGGAGAATCTGAAGAAGCCCATTAAAAAGGTAACCTCTTCTCAGCAAAATGCAGTTCAGCTTTTGCCAAATCTCTGTCAGCTGCTTTTCAAGGATTATTCTTTTTTTTAAGTCGACAGGAGAACATCAAACATTTAGGAGAAACTCTGACTGAAATTAGGAAGCTTTAGGGGTTGATACCACCCTTGCTTTGAGAACCCTTGCTTTGTGTCCAGTTCTGGGCCCCTCAGTTTAAGAAGGACATTGAGACACTTGAACGTGTCCAGAGAAGGGCAACAAGGCTGGGGAGAGGCCTCAAGCACAAGCCCTATGAGGAGAGGCTGAGGGAGCTGGGGTTGTTTAGCCTGGAGAAGAGGAGGCTCAGGGGAGACCTTGTTGCTGTCTACAACTACCTGAAGGGTGGTTGTAGCCAGGAGGGGGCTTGGTCTCTCCTCCTAGCCAACCACCACCAGAACAAGAGGACATGGTCTCCAGCTGTGCCAGGGGAAGTTTAGGCTCGTGGTGAGGAGAAAGTTCTTCACTGAGAGAGTCATCAGCCATTGGGATGTGCTGCCCAGGGAGGTGGTGGAGTCCCCATCCCTGGAAGTGTTCAAGAGGGGATTGGACGTGGCACTTGGTGCCATGGTTTAGTCATGAGGTCTGTGGTGCCAGGTTGGACTTGATGATCTTTGAGGTCTCTTCCACCCTTGGTGATTCTGTGAACATTTCCCTTTTCTGCAGAGGAGTTTGACAGCACAGGGCTACTGTGAACACTTGTGAACTCTCAGAACATGGACATGTTGTTGACTGGGAAATCCACTTTGTAGAAAGGACTTTAATTCAGTGGTGATAATTGTAGCACTGTCTTACAGAAGGATGTCCTGCATCAGATTTTTGAGTCCTTCCAACAGTGTGCTTTCCTTTCCTTCCTGTGATAACACATAAAAATACATTACAGTGTTGTAGCTTGGTTAGCTGATAGCTCTATAAACTTTCTTATAGCATTTTGATTGTCAGGTTTGATTATTGCAGCATTTCAGAATTTATTTTAGAAATACCCTTTTTGGTCTTAGCATTCATTGCTTCTGTCAGATCTTTAACAGAGACCTGCAGTAGTTTCCTGCTTTCATCGATTCTTTCACATTTACACAGGGTACTTCTGAAGACGAGGATGATGACTTCCTGAAAGGAGAAACCCCTCAAAATGATGGTGTGGTCGGAATTGCTCCAAATTCTTACGAGTCAAACACCCGCAGCCCAGTGAGCAGCATTGGCTCCCCTTCAGACTGTTTTGTGCTGTACACTCAATGACATGGAGAATCAGAAGTGAAAAGGTTGAAAATTGTGTGCAATGTTTTGCTCTGAAAAGAGACTTTAGCTCAACTTTCTAAACTGGCAAATGTTTAAGTAACTACATTTAAGAGAAATTATTGTTTCTTAATCATCAGATTTCTACAGGTATGTTCTGATGAAGTCCTATGTTGCTAGAAAAGCTTAGAGAACAAATAGGGTGATACTTTACAAATTTCACATTGAAATGGTTTTTATGGCTTGGAAGGACTTCTTAGTATTTTTTTTTTCCTGACTGTTTACTAATGTTTCTTTACCAGGTTTTATATATGAGAGGTGAAGTTCTGGTCTTTCTTCTTACCGCTTTGTGTGGGGACCAGAATTCCATTGCCAGTATTCAATCTGTACCTTGATGACTGGTTTTGAGTTGCCTTTAAAGTAGTATTTTGATCCCACGTTGGGGATGCCACAAATTGAGTCTGACAGTGATTCTTTTGCACGCACCTCTCTTAAGTTTTTCCTGTCTGTAGAACAGTATTTGGTAAAGCCACTTGGTAGAGGACAGTGCATTCAGATCATAATTCAATGTTATTGTTCCTTACACCTGTAGCTCACATAACTTTCCCAGCTGTGGAAGTTCAGACTTGTAAAAGTGATGGTTGTTGGAGGTGTTGAGAATGATGGAGTAGCTGAATGTATGATTTGTAGATAGTTTTCTTTGGGCGCTTGTGAAGCGCTCCGAGGCAGGTATTTATTTTCAGGATTTGAAGTTTATATGTGAACGATGAAAGTACAAAAAGTAATCTTCCCTCATTGAAAGGGAGTGATGGTGTCACTGATGTTTTTGTGTTGTCCATGTGTCAGTGTAGAGTTTCTCTGCATAGGTTTCTTGTCTTCTTTTCATGGTTGCTGGCTTCTAGATTTGAGTAAGAATACAAATGATGGGGGGAAATGTTATTTGTGGAACATTTAGTTGAAAATTGTATGCATTTGGAACTAAATTCTAATTGTCCTTTTTTGGAATCTGAACTTGGAAGCTTTTAAGACAACATTTTTATTCAGGTTGTTGCAAGCAGTGCAAAAAAACACCTTTGAAAAAACACATTTCTGTGTAACTGTGGATCTGTCTGTGTACTCCAGCTTCTCAAAGTTAGGATGTTTGTTCTGACTGACAAAATGAGTTTTGGGAATGATACTGGAAAATGCTTCAGCAGATCTGAGACAGGGTGTTGATTTTCATTTTAGTTCTCTCTGCTGTTGGTCCTGAGTAATAAACAGTAGATTTCCATTTGAAATAATTGCTTTCTCACTTGGCATGTGTGGAGTAACTGCCCAGCTTACTGTGGGATAGGAGTGCAGGTTGATTTAGTGCACTGTGGAGGAAAAGGTTGAGATGCTTACAGCCAAGAGATGGATGTTTCTGTTACCTCTGGGAATAAAGATCTACAGAGCTGGCCAGCCAAGTGGCTGAAGGAGGGAGCTTTGTGAAGATAAGATGGCAGCGTTTCAGCTAAAACTAATGAAGCAAGGCTAAACCAACAAGAATGTGCAGTTTCAAAGCCTGTTTGGAAGGCTAGAGTGCCAGAGCGAAGACCTTGGACTCATTAACTGCAGTTTTAATATTGACATTGACACCCTTCAGTAAGATACTGAGCCGAATGGAGTACGGGCTAAACGTATATGTCTATGGTACTTAACTCTCAACCCACATCGTGCTGCACACCACCTGCAAGGCAGAGACAGCCAGAGTTAGGGAAAATGCTCTCTAGGAGGAAATACCGTTAGAAAATGAGGCTGTGTAAAAACTTTTCCCAGCTGTAATACCAGGTGTCTGACTCAGGAACTCAGACCTAAGTGATGAGAAAAATGCCATTAAAAATATGTAAACTTGGGCCATCTGTTCTGAAGTTGGAGAGCTGACATTCATACACTAAAGGGACTTGCTTAAAACACAGACTCAAAGGGGAGCTGCACAGTGTTTCTGTAACCTCTTCTGGGATAGATGCGATCTGCTGAGAGTGGTTGCAGACAGGTAAGCTGGCAGATGCTGGTGTTTTGCTCTAGACTTTGTTCTTGGTACAAGCAATACTGATAGTAACAGTATTGAGATCATGCTTATTCAGAGGGTGAAATACAATGCATGTTCTGAGAACGTACCTGCTGTAAGCGTGTGTCAGAATCGGGTTGGAAAGGTCTAGCTAGGGAACTGGTTTTTCTGTGCGGTGGCTGTGAGCAGTCTGCGGTGCGTGGCTGTACTCTCCCTGTGGACTGACTTCAGTTCCGCGGCTCCCGCCGGCTTTTCATAGAATCATTCGTGCACGGGCAGCCCGAGGGAAAATCCCTGCTCCTTAAGGAGAAACACTCATGGTTGGGACTGTCTTGAAAATTCAGTTTTGCGGTTGTTGAGGTGGGTTTCTTTGTAAATTTGGGTTTTGTCATGTTTTTATTGTAAAATTATTTTTTTATGGTAACTTACCGGTAATCTCGCAGTGGCCGGAGGATTTCTGCCGCGTGGAGGTGTGACAAGCGCTGGGCAGCGACATAACCGGCATGTTTTCTGTCAGAGACTGACTCCACCTCAGGCGTCTCTGCCCGGGCCCGCCCCGCCCGGCGGCTGCCCCGGCGCAGGCCCGGCCGCGTCCGCGGGGCTGCCGGCGGCTCTGCGGGTGGTGTCCCGGCTCCCCGCGCCGGGCTGCGCCGGTTTCCCAGCGCCCCGTGCGGCGCGGCGACGCCCGGCGCGGCCCTGAGGAGGAAGCGCGGTCTCGCAGCCGCCTCCGGGCCCGGGTGCTCCCCGAGATGCCGCTGCTGGTTAACGGTGAACGGATCGACGTGACGCGGCCCACAGGAGACATGATCCGTGCCTACCCGCACCTCGAGGTGAGGGAGCGGAGGGGCCCAGCGGTGCCGGTGTACCCGGGAGCCTCGGCCGGGCGAAATGGGTGGTGGAGTGGGGCAACTCCGGGCTGAGGCTGCCCGGGCAGGAGCGGCCCCGGGCTGAGGCGGCGTCCACCGAGGCGGCCCTGGGCGGCAGCGGCCGCGGGCTGAGGCGGCGTCCGCTGAGGCAGCCCCGGGCAGCAGCGGCCTAGGGCTGAGGTGGCCCCGGCTCCACCGCATTCCCCACGCTGTGATAATGGAAAGACAAGGATTGACTGGAAATACGTAATGCCGGTGTCCCCGGAGGAGATCTGTGGTAATGCCCTGAGGCGGGGAGCGGCCGGTTGCTGTGGGAGCTGTGTGGCCGGCCGGGCCGGGCTGTGCGTTTCTGTGGGAAACAACAAAAACCGGTAACAGAAGACAAGGTCCCTGAGGGTATTGACCTCCCTTGATGTAACTCTGACGGTGGACTTCGAGCCAGGAACTGCTGCGCAGAGCTGACTGGGGCAGTGTTTCTCCTCAGGAAATATTCTTTATAGACGCCGAGGGCCTTTTCCAGATAATTAGTACAAAGTTGATAACACTGTGAAGTGGTTTTTGAGTCCCGAGAGGAAAGTTCGTGGCCTACTCAGGAAGTCTGTGACAGAGCACAGGAGCAGTCACAGCCCAGAAGCTGCGTTTCTACGTGCTAGGCAAGCTAACAAACTGCAGTATTTTGATAAGAGCTAAATAAATAATCGAGGTTGTAGCAGCAGAAAAACGAAACTTTTACATTCCAAAAGTTTCCTGCCCGAATTAAACTTCCAAGATCAGCTCTTGGAAGTCATCTTGTCTGGTGTAATCTTTTCTCGATCTTCCTGCTCTTTGTTGTATACCTCCATTTCGTTACCTATAAACCAGGGGAAATGGTTTTACCTATCTAGGGAATGGTGGGATTTAAGAATTAATTAGATGAGTGTCAGGCAAGCAGAAAATTATCACAATTCAGAATATTTTACAATACAAAACATGGATGTTTCTGATCTGTATCCCTTTGCTTTTTCAGAGGTTCTATCAAGTAATGGATACACCTGAGAATTCAGCCTCTGTAGTCTCTGTTATAATTTATCTTTAGGAAAAGGCAAAACTTCTGAGAAGTCAGCCTGCTCAAGTTGTGGAACCCAAAGGTCTTCTGTATGTCCAGCAGAGAGAGTTTGCAGTGACTACCCCTAAAGATGGTATGTAGGAATGTACACATTTTTTCTTCTTCTGAAGCAGGGATTGTGAGAGCAGAGTTCTTACAGTGTTTCCCTCCTTTGAAATAGGTTCTGTTTCCATTCTTGGATCGGATGATGCAACTACCTGCCACATAGTTGTGCTCCGACACACAGGTATCTTTAAAGGATGCCCAGAAGAAAACCTGCATCCCTGAAGCAATGAATCAGTGTTGCTTTATGCTGCACTTGTAAAATAAATTGTACTCATATTTATCTAAATTCAAACCCCAAAAGTCACATGGTCTACTAACTAAATGAGTTATTTAAACAGTTGACATGTTCAGTGTCAAAGGTTCCATGTTCTGGTCACTTATGAACAGATACTGTATTTGATCTGCTCCTGTGGCCAGTGGCAGTTGCAGACCTTGGCTGTGTTTGGCAGTTTGGTGCTTCAGGCTTTCACAGTAACAGAGGTAGAATTTGTGGAAAGCTAATCACTATGTGCTGGTATTTCTGACATGAGGGACATTGCCAGGTCCTGGGCAAGAGGGCACTTGTACCCTTCACATGAGTCCTGCTGATTTTACAACAGGGCACGTGTGGCTATTGTCACATGCAGTCAGCCTCTGCTTTCCTGGGAGGAGCTGAGCTGGTGGTGGCTGTAGCTGTTAAACTAAAAGTGTGGCTGTTACATGTTTCGGTTACAACAGCATAATGGCCTCCAACAGTGTCATCAGCTGTCTTCTGTCTTCCTCAGGCAGTGGAGCTACCTGCTTGACACACTGTGATGGATCAGACACGGAAGCTGAGGTGTCGCTCATCATGAGTTCAGTAAAATCGTTCTCTAGCACCACAGGATATGGCAGGTCAGCTCTGCTCTTAGTTCTTGTGTACTGTGTTTGACAGAAGTCACTGCAGTTTGTAAAGCAGGGAAATTCTGTGTGATAATGTGGGGTTCAGACAAGGTAACTGTGCAGGAAATCTCTATTGCTCAGGAACCACATGCCTAGTGAAACCAGTTTCCTCAGGGATGATTTTAAGGGTTATTTTTAGCAGTGGTTTAAAGCATGGTTCTGTTCTGAAGAGTGTCTCTGCGAAATGCTGTTGTGAGGTTTTGTGTTTGTGCTTTCCCAGTTAACTTTTGTTTCAGATGTGAGAATTCTTCCCAAGAACTGGGTTGGGTTTATGGTATATTTTTCCTTACAGATTGTTGGTCTTGTCAATTCCTTTTGGGATCTGAGAATCCATCTTTTTCTAAGTCCCACTTTAAAAAAATAATAAAATTAAAAGGAAGTGGGGACAGGTCAGTGGAGAAAAAGCTCTGACATGGAATTTGGCAAGCAAGGTTCTTTATAAATGTGGAGGTTTTTGCCCCTGCAGTTTGATGAGAACAAAAACTCAATTACGTTAGAGATACAGAATCACAGAATCACTAAGGTTGGAAGAGACCTCAAAGATCATCAAGTCCAACCTGTCACCACAGACCCCATGACTAAACCATGGCACCAAGTGCCATGTCCAATGCCCTCTTGAACACCTCCAGGGATGGTGACTCCACCACCTCCCTGGACAGCCCATTCCAAGGGCTAACGACTCTCTCAGTGAAGAACTTTCTCCTCACCTCTAGAAGCTCATGATTCATTAGGCTTTGCCCTCACATAGACACTTCTCAGAGAAGAACCCTGTTTTGTGGTGAGTTGTGAGGAGGTCTCAGGGGCAAAAATCTTCATGTGGAATTAACTCTTTATGTGAAACTGAAAGGTGGTTACTGAGTTCAGTCCAAACCAGAGGTGCTGACTATCAGAGATACCACTGGGTTAGAGAAAATTGCATGCCTGTGAGTTCCAGATTTGTGCTATTCCCTGTGTGGTTCCTGCAGCCTTCAGAATGGAATTGCCATGACTTGCTATGCAATACAAGCCAGCGTGGTGCATGTGACTGTAACCAGTGAGGCTTCTCTAACAATTGCTTTGCAGTTTGGGCTGGGGATGATTTTGTAAACCTGTTCATTTTGGGATGTCTTTTTAATTTCCTGTTATTCCATCTCTGTTAGGCTGGAAGTGCACCTAGTTGGAGGTTTCAATGATGATAGGCAGTTATCACAAAAACTTACTAATCAGCTTCTTAGTAAGTTCACATTTTTTCCACTCTCATGTGCAAAAAAAATAAGTAGTTCTGACTGGCTTTGGGTGAAGTTTGTCTGTAATCTGAGCCCACTCTCATTTAATGGACAGAAATGTAGACTTGTTTTGAAGGGTGATTTCTCTACCTTAGAACTTGATGTGGAGAGGGGCTGGACTTCTGAGGCTTGCATCTGGCCAGCGTTTGGGGTGGAGGCCCTAAGCTTGGAATTTCTGCCTAACTTCTGTTCAGGTGTAGAACTGGGGTGCAGGTCAGCTGGGCTTAATTCCTGGCTCTGCTGTGGATGTGCACCTGATCTTGGTCAAGTGTTGCCACTGAATGAATCTCTACACCTGGGTGAGTTTGTTAGTTAATATTAGGGTGATGAGGTAAAATTTAACTATTGTTTGGAACTGTCTGATGAAAGATGTTATATCTGCTTGTAAAATCTATAGACCTGGGTGTGGTGCTTTACAAACATAAGGAGACAGCCCAAGTGCTCTGGCATGTGCTGAGCACTTTCTGAGGGTGGAGGAGCCTCAGCCCTGCTTCAGCTGGGGAAGGGGCAGGGATGGGGACAGAGGTCAGGACTGCAGGGGGCATAACTCATAAAGAAAACCAAACTGGTGAAGGTCTTGGGGTGCACCCTTGTGCCCACTGCACTTACTGAGTCCTGTTGTGTTGTGTGCTATGTGGGAATATAGTGAATGAAGTGCTTGGGTGATTTTTAATTTTTTGCCTTCTGATACATCTTTCATGCATTGAGTTTAGAATGTGAAACCATAGCACTGTACTGCTATTAGAACTTAGATCGAAAGGGGAGTTCCAGTGTGTGGGATGAGGAAAAGCAGGATTAATTTACAGCTAATGAAAGGCTGGGTGCTCTCACTATGTATGTAGCACTCTAGGAAAATACATTTAAACATGAGCTGTTCATGCATAGTGAACTAAAAAAGAGCTGATGTGATGCCAGAGCTAAACCAGTGCCAGTAAAATGAGTAAGTGGCACAACACTTTGAGCATGCTTTTGCTATTACAAGTGGCTACTCCTTGTATGTCACTGTCACGTTTAGTAGCTGTGGTTTTAATTTTAAACAAGTTACTTTGAAGCAAATGTGCAAAACGCTTTTTGCTCTGTTGCCTTATCTAGAACAGTGGGGTAGGGATCTGCCCATCTGTTCTGCAGTGCCCAGCACTGGTAATGCCCCCTTGCCTAGGTACAGCACCTGCTTTGCCATCAGTCACTCTTACACATTGCTGCTGTCATTGTTGCTGTAGGAGCATTCGATCTCCAGCCAGATGATGTTCATTTAGTGACTTTCTGTGTAACAGGTAAGAAAATGTTTCCTTGGCTTTTGCAGTATGGAAGTGCAGGGGGCTTTTCCACACTTTGCTTTACCTGTCCTGTGAGAAGGAGCAGCACGAGTCCTTCAAAACAATTTGACATTTAAGTTATGTTGCTGGTAGTGTGTTATGCTGATGTCAAACAGACAGTGCAGCAAGGATCCCCTCCTTAGCAAGTGCTGCTGAAATGCAGTTGATAGTAGAAGCACCTGCGATCATGACCAGGTTATTTTGCTACCTTTGTCCTGTGGAAAGAGGCTGTGTGTCTGTGGACATCTGTAAGAGGCAGCTGAGAAAGGCACTTGGAGACCTCTGACCTGCCGGGTTGTCAGACCTGCCTCCCTGCAGGGCCCAGTATGTTTGTAAACTCAATCAGTTCACAGCGTGTGGTGTCATGGACCAGAGGAAATAATTTCCTTTTCGTCACATCACCTTCAGGTCGCATTTCACTGCTGTTGATGATTGACATCTTGGAAGCCTGCCATCACTGCATGGTACATCTTCAGTGTTGGGGGGTTCCCTGTAAGCTGCCTGTGCCAAGTGGAGCAACAGTTGGCTGGAGCTGGCCGCAGTTAGGAGATGAAGAGTTGTTACTCTTGAGTAACAGTTGTGTTACTGACCTGTACCACCTTCATCATATTTCTTTTAGGCTTCTTTGTTGTTTTGTGGGTTTTTTTCTGTCTTTACACAACATCAGTTTTGTGTTATGAGGGAAGAACAGATCTAATGAATGCTGTTCAGAAAAGAAATCCAAAGGGCTATCATCTGACTTCTTTCCTTACAGAGCTAAATGACAGAGAAGAAAAGGATATTCACTTTCCAATCATTTATGGAATAGGTGAGTTAAATTAGAATTATTATTGTAACTAGATTGCTTCTCAGATGCCAGTAGTAAAGGGGCTGCTTACAGTGACTGGGAAAAACCTGTCCTACAAGACAGCTGCAGCTGCTGGAAGTGTAGGTTAGAAGAGTTTTCTTCTGGTACTGCAGCTGGAGAGATGCACAGGTGGCAGTGGCTGTGTGCGAATGCAAGCAAGACTTTTTTATTTAACTGTGGTTATGATTTTGTCAGTACCAAGATACTGTTCTCACTTTTGGGTTGGAATTCAGCCTTCTTTTTACTGTGCATTTTGTGGTTTTTGTAATTAGTTTAATATCTCTAAAAAAGTTCTTCTGGACTATTGAAATGCTGCCAAATCAGAGTAAGTAGACCTAAGTTATGAGGGCTGTGGTACTGAGAAATACAGGAACAGTATTTGATGGGTTCTGAAGTTCCTGCAAGATAGTTGTGTGCTCATTTTTACAACAAGTGTCTGTAGGAATGAATTTGTGCTGTACTTAAAATCTTATTTCCTAACAGCTGTGAATGTTAAAACAGCAGAGATTTTCCCTGCAACCTTCCCAGAAAAAGGGCCAGATGAGGATTTGCGCTCAGCCCATGTTTTAACAGGAGCACCAGTGAGTAAAAGTGATGGGGAAAAGAGGGCTTTTGCCAGAAGGGGAGAGCAGCTAGGGGCAATTAAATGTTTGGAGTTAGAGGAAGAAATACTCTGGTTGTGTCCTGTCAGGGACAAAACAAATGAGAAAGAACAGAGGCAAAGGATGTTGGTGGAGATCAAACCAATGCCCCAAGGGTAAGCCTGGCTTGGAAGCACAGCTCTCTGGTGTGCCATTCCCGCTAGCCCTGCAGCTATCAGCAGGATAACTTATGTAAAGAGATTCAGGCCACAGGCATAATCCCAGTTGTATCTTTCAGTTCTGGGGTTGCTGTTACAGTTTAATGTCTTCTTTGAAAGAATAATTGGCTAATTTTAGTGCAATAGGAATGAAGTGGGGCTGAGCAGGCACACAGCTTCTCTAAGACAGAAGCTGCAGCCCCAGGCCTTCCAGATGAAGCCAATTTGCTGTCTCATTTGTCTATGTAAGCATTGACCGATTCCTAAGGTTGCTGCCTGTGTTGTTAACAGCTGACCAACATCTATGATGCAAAGATGGAACAGCTCCATATTGGGCCTTACTTCTGGACGCCTTTCCCACATGTGGATTTCTGGTTAGAACAAGATGATCATCAGATTTTACAGGTACCTGAAACAGACTGTTTTTCCTCCTAGCTGAGGGGAGAGACAGCTATGTCTGTCAGAACTTCTCCCGGTGTACTGTTGGGGAGGGTGGGAAATAAGATTGTTAAAAGGCAGAATATTTGAGAACTTTGTGCTGGGCATGTCAAGCAGCTCTTGCTACCATCTTGTTTTTCAGAACCTCTCCACGTCACCCCTGGCAGAGCCACCCCACTTTGTTTCTCACATTAGGTCTACACTAACGTTTTTAAAAGAACATCCCTTTCCATCTCACTCGCTGTTTCCTGACAGGAAACCTCGCCTCTACAAAAAAAACGAAGAAGGGTTGTGGGAACAGGTTTGTTCTGATAAGATCTAACCTGGAACCCAACAGCAGAGCTGCTTTAGGGAAGTAGAGTCTTGCGAGTTGCAACAAGCGAATTGCTGGTCACAAACTCCACTGTTCCTGTGCTTTCCACAATAAAATATTTTGACAGAAGTAACTTGCTTTTTCTGCATTACTTTTGTAGGACCCTCTGCTACTTTGAAGTAGGCAGTTGGCTTTGTTTATTCTCTCGTGATCTGCTACAATCCTGTGAGCAGCACAGAGGAAGAGAGAGAGTGCCCAGAGGCTGAGAGGGGAAGTCAGGACCTTGCTCTGCACTTCAGAACAGGATTTTTCCACATAGAGTGAAAGGGAGCTGCGCACACTTAAAGCTTACTGAAATGTTGGGAAGTGTCCTTCCACAATAACTGAATCCCAAAGCAGTAATTTGAAGAATCTTTATTGAAACATTCAGATAGTATCTAAAGAATGATGCTCATTCCAACAAAACTACAGGTTTAACACTTCCAAATATAAAAACATTAAAAATTAATTCTTGTGGTGGTAACTTTATCCCCACCAAATGACTCTTATTAACATACTTCATTGCACCAGAGAAGCCAATCAGGAAGACTATAGTCAGCTTAACTGTTTTTGCACTTTAGAAAAAAAAATTGCACTCTGACTTACAGAGGTTACTCCATCAGCAAAAGTAACCTTGGCTCTGGGACCCCAGCCCCACAGGATCTAGAAGCTGGAAGTCAAAGCAGGTGACAGTACAATTCACCCCCTCCCCCCCAAGTTTTCGGATGATCAAAGCAAGCCTTGCTACCACTACACCCATTCTGCTGTTAATTTCTGTCTTCTAGGGGGAGGCAAAACCCAAACAAAATAAAGGAAGCAGAGTACAGTACTTGTGTCCAGTTCTACAGGGAGGAGGTGGTTTTCTCTCAGGCAGGAGGCCCTGTGGAAAGCAAGCTTTGCAAAGGTCTCTCTTCCACAAGAGGCTCCAGAAATTTGCAGCAAAGCGATTAAAAATATTTGGGAGGGGGAAGATTCCTCACCTTAGCCTCTGAGTTATCCAAAGCTTTGCTTGTGCATTAGTCCTAGACACCATGGAGTTGTGCTGCAGTGTAATAACCTGTGTCATCTGACTCTGTACCATCCTACCATAGGTAAGTAACTGGTATTCAAAAAGTAAGTGTCGAAACCATCACAAACATCTTGTTTTGTCAAGCTTTACTACAACTACCTTTAAAAATACACAACAGAAGGACCTGCAGTGACACCACACAAAGTGTTGGATAGTGTTAGGTTCATAAGGGCCGTGCAAAGGAAGGTGCCGGGGCCATGGCGATGCTCTCCAGTGGCAGACGCGAGAAGCCATGTCAGCATGCAGAGGCACCGCTGCTGTCTACAAGGCTAAAGACTCAGCACCCCACTCCCCTTGGCTGAATGGGGCACATCATACAAGAGCAGGAACAGATGGGTGATGGTGAAGTGACTCCTATGTACAGGGGCACAGGTCCCTAGTGCTTGTTGCACCACAACTGTTTGGCAATGTTCTTTGTAAGGTTAAAAAAAAAGCAGCAAAACAGAGCTAGTGTGACTTCAGGAGAGGTTTGGCAGGAGGCTTAACTGACCTCTAACTCTTAAAAAGGTGAACTACTGGCAGTTGATTAGTTTTTTTAAGTGTATTTTATGTAATAAGATCATTTTACAATTACTGGGTGCAGCTGTATTCTTGATCTTGTGTATGGCTGATTAATTGGTTCATTAGCAACTATTACCATGCTTGGATTCCTACAGAAGGATAATTGCCAGTTGTTCTGACAGATGTTGATGAGCACTCACTAAATTGCACTGGTACTTTGGTGACATGGACAGGCAGAGGATTAAGGGAACTGTAACAAGGTAAGACAAATCTCTATCCCATAGGGGGAGTTTAAATTTGTGCAAAACCCCAGGTGATAAGTTACAGTAGTCATCACTGTACTAGCATGTGGCACTCTTCACCTAAATGCATCATTAGTACCTGGCCTGCCGGGGCACAGGTCTCCTCTGCCAAGTCTGCAGTCCATAGTCTGGATTTTATCTTTGACTTTCTTGTTCCTCTGCCTTTGTGCAGTCATGTGGCAATTTGTCTCTGTGAATGTCCTTAGTGTCTGTTTCTGTTGCCTGTGCCACCTCCTTCCGCTCCTCTGTTTTTTCTGTCTCCAGAGGTCCAGGGGATAGAGTTGGGGGTTTCTGATCCACCTTCTCCAGGTCATCACAGTGGCTGACTGAACTGGTCTCACTGAATGCATCAGAACTTCTTAGAGACCTTTTAAATATCTTCTGACCTGTGAAGTGTCAAAGAGCAACAATTACAGAATAGAGTAAGCTCCAGTTCAGTTTCCAAGTACCTGAATTGTCCAGCTGTGAAGAAACAGATGTTGCTGGGTGCTAAGCTGTACCAAACATGACCTGCTTCCCTGCTGGTACAGACCCCTGTGCAAAGCCTTTTTACCTGCGTTACACAGAGGCTCTTAAAATTCAGCTGGAAACCAAGCTGCCTACATACACACTGAAGTCATTATAGGACAAGAAGTAGCGCTGAGAATCAGAGTGGAAGCCACCACGTCAGAAGAGGAGTTGGAAGTGTGGTCAGATCAACAGTGCTTGCCAATACAACTACACAGCAAGCGCCACAGATTAAAAAGACCTTTGCTTTGTCCACAAAATAACTGAGTAGCAACAGAAACGCTCAGATAAGAAGATTACCTAATGCAGAGCCATGCATTCCCAACACAACTTCTGGCTTGACTACCTGTAATTTTTAAACTCAACCACCTCGTAATGCTCTGACTTCATGGCAGCTGTCAGTTACTGGGATACCTTCCTGAAGTGCCAGGAAGAACTGGAGTGAGAACAGATGCCATACTTAAGTTCTCAAAAATCCTGGTGGTCCTAAGGCACTGGATGCCAAGCTTTAGTTCCAGGTATCAAGAGTGATGGAACACCCTGTGTCTTACCAGGGCACAGAACTCAGGTGGCAGTTTTATTTCTAAAACTTGCTAAAACATTCTAAGAGTGAAACTTACCAGGAAGCCTTTGCTTTGCAAGGCTAGAAGTAGGAGTTGGTGGTGGAGTGGTGCCTGTTCCTTGGGCTTTTGATACATAGGTAGATTCTGTGGATTCTAGAGAGCCTGTGGGTTTAAAAACAGTATCAAGCTGACTGGAGCACATAAAAAACTTCAGCATTCATCTGTGTTTATAAGGGCAAGTAACAATCTACTCTGTAATGCTCCTTTCTGGAATTGCAGTGCTAGGGCTGAGGTGAAACTGCCAGTGGCTGGCAACCCATCTCTAAACACCTGGCCACACAAGGGCTGAGCCAAAGCTGAGGATCTTCCCTTCATGCTCACTTCATCAGGCTGCTGCACCTCTTCCTCCTTTTCCTGTTTCCACTGGGCACCTGACCTGTTGCCAGCTGCAAGTTCTTGAGCAGTGCACTTGGAGGGGCATCTAGCCCTGAGTGGGTTAAATATTCCCAAGGAAACTGTTCTGAATCTCTGCTGTTCTGGCTGTTCTCTGCTGCAAGAACCTTCCAGAAGAAAAGATCCCAAATACAGCAGAAGCCTTCCTCACTGTTTGCAGATGCAGGCAGCTGGTCTGGGACATTCTGTGAGGTTCAGGAATGTGCTCAGGACTCTGCCACAATTTTTACAGTGAAAATGGATACTTTCAGGATGCACTATGTTAGTAGATCAGGCTTGATGTAAAAGCTAGAGACAGTTCTGTTCACAGCACCAGATCAGGATTACAAATACCCAAGGAAAACAGTTGTCTTTTACATTGTAGGATTTCATTCCTTACTGTCTTCCACAAGGCCAGGGGCACACCCAGCCTCAGCTAACATCAGGCCCTGCCTTCTCTAGCCTGCAAACAAGTACTTCTAGCAGAGTGGCAAGAGGCAGGTGAGCTCCCACCACAGGATTTCAGCGACATCAGGTTCCAGTAGCACAGGGGTGCTCTGCAAGTGCTGTCACAAGGGCACGTACCTGCACACTCCGAGCCCTGAGCTGCCCTGTTAACTCACCTCCTCATCACAGTGAACACCAAACTCCTGCAGCACCTGTAGCCATGAACAGCAGAAATGGTTCCCCTGCTAGCAAATGCCAATGTCTCACAGACCATTTTGAGCGTGCCCCAACACGCAGGAACAAGATGTAAACTATGTCCATGAGGGCAGCAAGGGTGAGGACCATCAATCAGCACAAGAAAAGTGTGTTGCAGTTTTAGTCTGAGATTTGAATGAGCTCTCATGACAGCACAGCATGGCTGCAGGTGCACCGAGTCCTACCTGCTGTTAAATTAAATGTTCTTCCCTTTGGTGAGGCTTGGAATGGAGAGAACCAGTTCAGCACAGAGCCTACTACAGGTATCTGTCGTAGCAGTCCCTGTGAAGCACACAAACACTGGCTAGTGAGAAAGCTGCTTGTGTCAAGACAAGAGACTTCAGGTCACCTAGGTAACTCTTGTTCCAGCCTTACCTCTTCCAGAAGTCGTTCTTCATTGGCTTTCTGAAGCTGAAGTTGTGCTTCCTGTATCCCTTTTCTAACAACTTCAGTCATGTTTTCCAACAGCTATTAAAAACCAGAAATTAGGTTGGTATTTGCACTTGAAATTGTCTTCAGTTCAGGTTTTCAGGATGCAAACATGGCAGTCAGATACGGTATTTGGCAATCACTATTTCATGATGACTGTAAGTTAAAGGTGGTACAGGCTGACTGCAGGATTTTGAGAGGAGACAGCCAGGGGACAGAATGCCACTCAGAGCAGGTACTTGGAATTTTATTTAAGAATGCACCTGTGATCCAGCTTCCGCAATGATCTGCTTAGCACAGAAATGTTTAGTGGATGCTCAATCTGACTGGGAAGGTGGTTTTGGGAGTGCATTTTGGTTTCTAGAAGGACCCAAGATATAAACCAGCCTCACAGTTAAGTCCAGTCTGGTATGTGTCAGTCTCAGTTCAATTGTTTTGCACATTTCACCCCTGTGGTGACCTACGCCAGCAGCACTGCAAAGGACAAGCAGCTTAGTGGGAGAGCTGTAAGGGCAATAGATGGACAAGCCCTGGGATCAGAAAACAGTCACAATTTTGTCTTTTGCAAGACAAATGCCTATTTCCATAACTCGAGGTGGATTTTAACAGTGCACAAGGCCCAGGTGAGAGGCACTTGCTCCAAATACCAAAAGTCTGAGTTTCTGGCAGTTCTGAAGGAAAAAGAGGAAGCTGCTATTTTTCTCTAGGGGATGGGCAAGCCAAGTACCCCAAGGCACCACCTGCAGAAGGGAGTGCAGAAGGAACCACTGATTCCTGGGACAGTCAAGATGTTTGTCTGGAACTTCTGTTCTGCCCTTCAGGGTACTCGTGTGCATGTCCCAAACCTTGCTGATATTGGAGTAGTAGTTTTCTCTAAAAGTTTCCCTCTTCTACTAAACAACACATGTCTTAATAATGTAGTTTTCCACTGCTTGCTTCTGCTGTTTTGGATCAAATGGTGCAAGACCCTTTTGGTACCACAGATTTACTGCAGCTGGTTCCAAGGACTGCACCTTTCCAAGCCCTCCATAACTTACTCTCCCTAGAAGCTCCAGGATCAGTGACCCATGGTCCAGCAGTCAGTTCCCAATCCCTCAGCCACAACAATGAAAAAGCTGAAGGTACTCTACAGCCAGACCATTTCTCGCCTCGCCCTCAGAGTGGCAGAGGGAGCCAAGAGCTGGCAGAAAATAGGGCTAGGAAAGCAGGTCAGTGCCAAAACCAACATACAGCCAGGGCACAAACAGGCACAGCATTTTTATTTTTCAGGTAAGGACATTCAGTGCCCAGCACTAGAGAAATGAAAGGACAGATGTTCATTTGTGATGCAGGTCATTTAGATATACTGCTTTAGAAAACACGTGGAGAGCTCTGATCAGGCAAAGGCTTTGACAAGAACTGCAGCAGCAGCTCTGTTACTTCAAAAGAAAAAAACAAATTGCAAGTTCTAAGATGTCAATTAAAATTTTTACATTTTAGGACATACCTTAGAGCTGGTGTACGACAGTCTCAATCTCACCACATCTAGCAGTGATGAGAAATACCAGCTCACACTCAGCCCCTACATCCCCCTTTGGTTGGTGGGGACAGCTTCAATGTCAGTGACAAAAGGAAGCCTCTTTCAGTACCACTGAAGTTTTTCATTACAACTACTTCACACAGGATTATGATCTTAAATCAGGATGTCCTCACTTGAATATTGCAATCCTGTAACAAAAGTTCTCCTTATGTGGACAGAGATTATTACTTCCACAATAATTAATACACTTTGTTGTGGACAAATACAATTTTTACTCTCACAAAGAACAAAACCATGTCCTGAAGCCAATCTGGAAGGGAAAAAACAGAGGTGCTGAAATGCTCTGTGTTTTATTAATACATACTCTGGAATTTTCTTCAATTTCTCTGCCAGTCGCTGCAATAGTTTCAACTAGCTCTGACACGTCCAGATCCTCAGTCACCATGCCAATATAAACACAGTTCTTCTGCCCTCCGAATTCTGGACCTGTGAGCACAGAGAATCTGGTCTTTGTGCTGTACAAAAATGCATCCTCACGCCAGGTGTGGCGCTCATGCTTGCAGAGCTGGAAAGTCTAAAGCATGCACACACACTGCAGTAACTAAGGGCATTGCCTGTACAGTATAAGTCACGCAGGCTGAAAAAAGAACAGCACTGGGAGGTTTCAGAAAGAGAGGAGAAACAACATCTGTATGAGAAAATACGGATATGTTGTACAGCCAGGGTTGAGTATAAAGATTAGTGCTGAATAAGCTCCAAAGCTGCTGCTGCCTGCTGTTTATGCATGACTTGATTCCACAATTCTAAGGCACTTAATTTTTGAGAGCTGACTAGAAGATGTGAGGCCTGAGTAAGGAAATTAACATTATTTCAGCTATAAGTTGGCACTTTGCAAATGTGAAAGTGCTGCTAATCATCATAAAACTCATCTGAAGCTTTTGGTCTGGCCACAGAAAGCAGTAAACTGGTTCAGTGCGTTTTGAGCAACATCTGCTTTGCAGCAGATACAGTACTGAGAAGGCTCCACTGATGTATTCTTTCTGCTGCAGTATTCTTTCTGACAAGGAAACCCTTTTGGTCTGGTTTCTCCTAAGTCAGTTTTCACAATCAGTTCTGAGAACAGGGCCCCTTTATTACCCTGCTGAACATTTACCAGCTGAAATGTGTGAGGAATCCGAGTTCCAAATGCTGTTTCTACCACAGCCGTGTAGTAGCAGCATTCCATTGTAATGACCCATGCACAGACACCTTACTGGCCCATTCTAACACAGCCAGGAAAGCCACTATGAGCTTGAGCTGGGTGTTTGAAACCAGTGCAGTTACCCAAAGAGAAGGTGAGATCCGACTCCAGGTCATTTAACTTTTTCAGAAGCTCTGTATTGATTTTTTCAAGTTCTTTCTCCCGCTTGTCATCGTTCTCCCCATCACTGTGACAGTTGTATCTTCAAGCCAAGCCAGAGAGAGACATTTCACTTACAGCACATACAAAAACATACACAGAACATCACCTCTTAAATCAACAAGTTAATTGGCATTTTTAGCCAGAGATTCTGGGTTGGGCTGAGCTTGCTGCTGCAAACGTCTCTCAACACAGGACTGTTCCAGGGAGTATATTGGTTAGACTTCAGCTGTTCGGACTACATGGAATCTTTCCCAAAAGAAGGTAGCAGAAGGCCAAAACAGACACCTGAAGGGATTTCTGAAGTGGCATTCAGTATGTAAGTGATCCCATGATGAAAATGTAAGTTACCCTTGGCCAAGTACAGGAGGATGCACTAGCATATCACAAGTCCATCTCACAGACCCACACACTGCCTCCAACACCAGAATTGTTGCCCTGGCTTTGCTAAAACAGCTCTTCAACTTTTCTTTAAAGAAATAATTGAAGTAAACATTAAAAACAATCCTTAAGCAGCACTTCACAGCTTTAACTGGATGTAAAGCCAAATAATCAGCAAACCACACATCCAAATGTATTCCTTTCTGCTAATGCACAGCTTATCATGAAGAAAACACCGAAAAACTTACCTTACAACACCTAGCCCCGGCCAGTTAAGATCTTCAATATACAACAGGCCTACTGTTCTTCTCACTTCTTGCTCAAATTCCTCTCTCAGTTGCAGGGTACTTGTCAATACTGGTATCTTCATTTTTAAGCAGTCTACTAACTGATCGACATCTTGTATTTCAGTTCCTAAAACTGAAGAGCTTATGAGTCAGCGTGTAATAAAAGTGAACAGCCATCACCTAGATATCTCAATTAAGTAATTTGTAACCAAGTCACTCTCCAAGTCAATCACAAATATAAATTTACAGATAATTTGAAATGTCTTGATCCCTGTAAAAGTGGGCTTTCTTCAGTTATTTATGCACTAATGCATCAAGCTGGAGAGCAAGTATTTCATAAAAAGCAAGTTAATAAACAGGATTTTATGATGTTACAAGCTAAGGACACAATACCCTTTTCTATTACATTAGGAGCTAGCATCAGAAGAGTTCCTTTCCCTTATCCAAGCAGATCACGAATTAGCTTCCATTGCTGGTTTAAAACAAACCAAACAAAACCTCACAGCGTTGCCAAGTAATTTTATTCTAAAATCTACTTTTCTGCACACCAGGAGGCTCTCACATCACCATCAGGTGTTTTGATAGCCTAAGCCACTCACCCTACATGAGCTAGAAGGAGATGCCCTGCAAGTTCCTCAGTTCCTCTGGGCATCTGCCGAGACTAAGCCAAGCACACATACAGTGCTGCCTAAGACATTTCCCAAAACACATACTTTTATTCCACCACATCCCCTCTAATTGTAGAAAACCCCAGAGGTTTAGTAAACAATTCTTCTAGTGACGGAGTTAGCTCTGAACACCAGCACCATCTCCATGCTGACACTCCTGTGCACAAAGATCAAGCATCTTGTGTTGGGCAGCTGAGAGAAGGAAAGATAGGGATGATTTAGCCTCCATATTTTTTTATGCCTGATAAAAACAGCTTCTTCCTTTGCTTTTCCTAATGAATTTAAAAAACAGTCAGTAAAGGTCTCTCTGCCAAGGTGGTGAGGCAATGTCAACCACAAGAGCTGAGCTACCACCAATGCACCCATTGCCAAGGCACAGCAGAGTGCTAAAAGTGAGACAGCTTTGGGGTTTTTCTAAGAAAATCCTCAGCATAGGAGAACATGCTCCAGGGTTTCTGGGGAACAGCTGCTTTGAGAACATGCTCCAGGGTTTCTGGGGAACACCAATTCCATTGCAATTCCAGTTCTCACAAGTGGCTGAATTAAGTGAACGTTACCTGCAGAAGTCATCAGTGGGCTAAAACGCACACAGGTGCCTTCATCTTCCAGTTCTACCACGTCAACTCCACTGGCAGGAACCAGCTGTGCCAACTGCTCACCTAGCTGAAGGGATGTGGCACAGTCAAAGAACTGAACTCAACACAGCCTCCTGCAGTCGCCGACTCTTCCCACAGCTAAGGGAAACCCTGTGCTCAAAAATCAGGATTTCTCCAAATCACTTCTTGTAACAAAGTACTTAAACTTGCAAGTGACATCACAAAGCTGGATGTGTGCTCCAAATCATGGAAATTCAGGATAAGCTAAGTGTTACAAATCAGCAGTCTCTGCAGAATTGTCACTGTCATTAGGTATGCCACGATTACTAAGCAACTGATCTAAAACAGTTATGTGCTCAGCTCCCTGAAAGAATTCAAGCTCTCATGTATTCCCACACTAGGAAGAGAACAAATCCACCTTCAGATGCAGTAATCATTTCAATAGTAATTACCTGTAAAATAGTCATAAATGTGACAGTAGCTTTGCTTCAGAGCAAATCCATCTTTCAAATCCAAAATGCCCCCTAGATTTGTGAAGAGTATCATATCAAAAATAGCTCTCAAACAACTCTACTGCAGGTTTATAGTCACTGATGAAACCCTGGGAGCATTTCCATTGTCACCTCTTCTATGCTAAAGAAAAAAAGCATCCATTCTTACCCACTGATTCAAAGTGTCATAAACGTGTCTTTCGTTGCTTATTATGGGGTGCTGAATAGTTGAGGCCTGTGCAGCATGTGAGGTTTGATCTGAATCCAAAGATACAAGAATCAAAAGTGGATTTTTATTTACTTAAAGGAAAGGCAACCTAAAATTTAGATAAAAGACAATTACATTTCACAAAAACACATCTACACGAGCTGCTCAACCCCCACCTGCCTAACAAGGATTTTTTTTCTTGTAAAGGTATGCTGAACATGAGAAGTACTAGAAGTAAACCAGAATTGAATGTACTAGTTTTAGAAACAACCGATTCAAATACTTCTTTCAGTTTGGAGGTTCAAATGCCCCAAAGGAAATAAAAACAACATTTTCACAAAGCAAAATCCTGTTGCAGCAGCCTGCAATAATTTAATCCCATGCACTCAGCTACTTTCTAAGTCTTTATGATTACTTTTTGGTTTTAACTACTCAAAAACAACAGTAAGGATTTAAGAGTCCATTACACACACAGAACAAGCAGAAATGGCCAAACACCTTACATCCTTCTAATGCAGGTGGGTGAGCGCTACCTAGGAAAGCTTTTCAAATAAATGCATCCATGTACAAAGCAATCTACCAAGTCACTGGACCTGGATAGCTTTGTGAGTGCAACCACTAACTGGATTAAAATCAAAACCAGTCCTCCCCCACGCACAAAATCCACAGTCAACACTCACAACAAACCTGCAAAGTTTTCTGGCAGTAATTTGCCTCATCCTAGCTGGACGTGTCCCCACCCTCAGGGTGTGCACATACCAACAGCACAACAGCTTCTGTTGTAACTGAGAGGGCAGAAACCCTCTTTCTTGGAGAGCAAGTTTAAGGATATCCTGCTCAGGCATGGATGTGGCATGGCTACCCTGTACCATTATGATACTTGAAGAACCGCCTCAACAGCTAAGTGTAGCCAGAAAACACAGAAACACTGTCCTGGCCTTGCCACAAAGTTTCAGAGAGCAGCCTAAACAAAAACAAAAACATTCCAACACAGTTTGCAGCTGTGAGAGCCTTCCATCATCTGCTCCACAGATCAAAATCTCTCCTCACTCAAGAAGGCAGAAAATTACTTGCTATGAAAATTTAAACCACTGCAGTCTATCTAAAAAGAGAAGCTACCACATGTGTGGGTTTTATCACCAGTTTACAACCAGCATTCACAAGCTCTTTCACTTGACCCAAGAGAAGTGCACTACAGAGCCTTTGCCTCATCCACTTCATTTCACAAATTAGCAGTTGATAAACATTTAAAGAGAGATGTTATTTAATCACATACCTCTATTTGAATATTCCCGGAAGAACTTGAAAACCACCACCGGTGAACTCAGCTCATCTTCAACCTTAAAAACCCCAACAATTAGCTACATTTGCACAGGTTGATTAATTTATTTTTTTAAGATGTAACACATGCACAATTCCTCAGATTGCCAAGCAAAACAGGCAATTTTGTTTGGCCTGCTCTGACAACGTTCACACTATCTTGGGATTAGAAGTTAATTCTAGGAGTGCAAGGCAAGCGTCTGTAAACACAGAAAAGTAAATCATGGGACTCAGTTGAAGCAGAACTGTATTGATTTAAGGCATGCAGAATTCAAATTTAGGCACTACAAAGAAATAAACCTATGCATGTTTGTTAACACATAGACTATTTTCACAGAATCAATAAGGTTGGAAAAGACCTCAAAGATCATCAAGTCCAACCTGTCACCCAAGACCTCATGACTACTAAACCATGGCACCAAGTGCCACTTTTACTTAGCTTTAATTAATTTCAGATATTAACATGGAATAAAATTCTCTTGGAAATTGCCCCAGAATCACTGGGCAATGTCAAGAAAAGTTCCAGCAGGAATAACAAGATGATAATTGATTCTGTTCTGGGGATAGGAGAAATAGACCAGCAACTTCTGGAACCAAGCTAAGGCTGCAATTCAGAATCCTAATCATACAAGATTTATTTCAGTAGAAGGGGAAAGTGCTGCAGTAATGTGAACTCCCAAGGCCATTAATACTCTGGAATACTAAGCTGAACATATTTTCTATACATCAAATACCAACTAGAATTGGGAGTGTGGAGAAAAAGCCACCAAGCCATTGGAACACGACACCTGTTAGAAACTGAATTTGGAATGAATACAGGAGATGCAGTTCTTACAACTCTTTCTAGTGTGAAAGCCTCAGCTCACACACTTTTTGTGCACAGTTTCTCAAGGTTCACAATACTACCTCAACAGTGGTGTAATAGGCAGCCAGAATGTTTTAGAGAAGCTTATGGAAACTACATGTTTTGCATGGGGTAGAGTCAACCTCTGGAGCGTTTCCAGATGTCATTCTGTCAGCTCCACTGAGTGCACAGCAGTGGAATCAATACAATCATTGAACACCAGAACACAGTTACATTACCAAGCATCTTTGAAACAGCAGCTATGATTCCAGATAATTTTTTTAAAAATCAAACTATTCTTATCACTTCACAAGCAATGGATTCAACAGCACCATACCGAAGTTTTAATGAAATCCAGGTTTTTCAGGTTTTCCAGCAGCCTTTGACTCTACAGGACACAAGAGAAGGGAAACAAAAGAAAGAGAAAACACAGTTTTAGAAGTTGAAAATTACTCTGAAAAACATTAAATGGTTACCGCCTCACAGAATGCATTGGGGTGGAAGGGACTCTCAAAGGCCATCTTGTCCAGCCCTCCTGAAGTGAGCAGGGACATCTCCAACTAGAGCAGGCTGCCCAGGGCCACATCAAATCTGACCTTGAATGCCTCCAGGGTCAGGGCCTTAACCACATCCCTGGGCAACCTGTTCCAGTATTTTACCAATCAAAGAACTTCCTCCTTCTGTATAAGCTAAGTCTACCCTGCTTCAGTTTAAAACCGTTGTCCTACCATCACTTCTGTTTCTGACAATCTATGACACATCAGAGATTCATCCAATTCTTATTTGTAAATGTAGAATGTAACGAAAAAATATTTCCTGGTTTTACTAGAATAGTGACTACACAATGATTTCCACTCTCTAAAGCCTGGGTGTGTTTGTGGACAAAGTCCCAGAGCTGTTACAACTCCCCTACCTAAAGCACAGTGTGTGGCAGAGCAGTTGATGTGCTCAAAGCAACTGGTTGTGACAACTTCCTAAGTTATCTTCATTAGAAAAGATATTCTTACATTGTAGTTTAAGACTATTAATAGACCATTATAAAACTAAGCTTAATCTTAGATGCCACAAAATCTCAATGACTAATGACACTCTGTCACTGCTTTAGATCTTTCATGTCAACAATGTCAATAATGTAAAAGATGGGTTAACAGCTGCTACAAAAAACATTCCTAAGCATGACGGTGTCCTGTGATAGCCCTCCGGATATCACCTGTACTGTCATTGCTATCTGCACTTTGTTTCTTCTTAGAGTCTCAAGCTGTTGGATTGTAAGGAATCCTAAGAACAGTCTCCAAACCATAGTCAAGCAAAGTATCCATAGACAATATGCCAACAAGCTGCTGCTTACTAGTTGTGAGGCATGCTTTATCCTCTCCACAATCCCATCATGGCCCAGGTACTGCAAGGAAAGCCACAGTGGCAGGGCACGGAGCTTCTCTACAGGCTGACTTGATGTCAGCCCAGCTGCTAAGGACTGAAGAAAAACAAACAATAATCAAACCACTATTAAATTCCCTTCAATTAGTCCACTTTTGCAATTTTATGGAATATTTCACATGTTAAACAGGGGAGCATTTGCAAATTATAACTTAGATTCTTATAAAGAACACGAAATTACACCACAATCAAAATTAAAGTGCCAAGATCTCGAGAAGGAGGAGCGAGATGGTGAACGTACCAAAGAGGGATCCTCGTGTCTGTAGAGTGTCACTGCAGGCACAGCTGGGAGACCCAGCCAAGAACCCAGAGTTAGAGTCATGCTGTCACACTTTGTAGCAGCCTGAAGTTTATTACAAGAAGCAGAACATAAGCTATGTAAATTCTGATTAGGTTATGACCTTATAATCTAGAGCACACAATTATGTTTCTAGATACATTAAAACATACCAGTACAGAAGAGGAAACATAACCCAGAGCCAGAGTTGCCAAATTCACACTAGAAAAAGAGAGTGAGTTTAGCACATATTAAATATGCATTAAAAGACAGACTTTTATTCTTCAGTTTAAGAATTTCATGTTAATGTGTAAAGGGAAACAATTTTTGTTTATGTATTTTTCACTGACACTGCAGTGGATGCTGCTGCTTGGTATTCTAAGACTTAAAACACAAAAGTAAAAAATTGTTTCAGTCCAAAAGTTTTTTTTGTTCCAGCTTTGGGGAAATAATCTTCTGAAGTCCTATCCATAACTCAGCATCAATTTGATGTCAGAAATACATAACATGCAAACATAAGACTATACAGCGTGAAATATCAGGAGTAACAGAGCCTCTACTCCAGGCTCAAAACTAAACCCCCCCCCATTAGAGCACCAGAGTCTTCATTAACATTGTCTAAATTCTTGGAATTTATTTTCCTCTTCATTTAAGCCTCCTCACAGCCATGCTGCACAGTGCACTTGCAGCAGTCTTCTTGTCAACCCTCATTAGAGTGTCATCCCTTCCACACTCACTTCATTGTCAGGAATCACTCTGTAGCACCTCCCCTGACATGTCCTCAAAGTTTTTTTTATTCATATTGAGAGTTCTTCAAAGCAGGAACAGATCACAGAATGGCTCAGGTTGGAATGGACCTTAGAGATCATCTACTCCAACCTCCCTGCCATGGGCAGGGACACCTCTCAACTAGACTTGGCTGCTCAAGGCCTCATGCAACCTGGCCTTGAACACTCCCAGGGAGGAGGCCTCCACAACCTCCCTGGGCAGCCTATTCCATAGTCTCACCACCCTCCTACTGAAGAACTTCTTCCTAAGATCCAGTCTAACCCTACTCTCCCTCAGCTTCAAGCTGTTCCCCTTGTGCTGTCTCTGGACACCCTCATGAAAAGTCCCTCTGCAGCCTTCCTGTAGAATCCCTTCAGGTAATGGGAGGCAGTTCTAAGCTCCCCCTGTAGACTTCTCTAGCTGAACAGCTCCCTTGGGCTATCCTCACAGGAGAGGTGCTCTAGCCTTTGGAGCTGTGTAAGATTACTAATGGAGTCAAAGCAGCCACAAAACAGTGCCAAAGTAACCACTCCGGCCACTTCTAAATACATGTAACCATTTGTACCTCAAAGTGAGAGGATTCTAAGCATGTAAAATGCTTAATGTGACAAAAATACAGATGGTCCCATGGCTGCTAACTGGTTGGCTGCAAACTTCTGTGCTGTTAGTTAGCCTTGTTAAGGACCGTGGTTATACAGAAACAGAGTTCAAGTTTCATACCCTTCTACATGGAGCCACATATTATACTGCTCACAAAGCTCCTTCAGTCGGCCAAGCTTATCTGTGTGCCCAGCACCTGGTGTCCCTTTGGCAAAAAGGAAAAGAGGCAATGACAAAAGATAAGCATGCAAACTAGGACTCCACATAAAAGCACCTGCTGTACTCTTGTCAGAACAGCCACACAAGAGCAGGAAATAGGATGTTTAAATAGAGCCCATTACATGATACTTCTGTTTGGCTCATTGTGACATAAGCCATTGGAACTCTGAGGGAAACATAAGATACTTGTTTGGATGTCAATGTATCACAGTATCACAAAGGTTGGAAGAGACCTCAAAGATCATCGAGTCCAACCTGGCACCACAGACCCCATGACTAGACCATGGCACCAAGTGCCACGTCCAATCCCCTCTTGAACACCTCCAGGGACGGTGACTCCACCACCTCCCCGGGCAGCACATTCCAATGGCGAATCACTCTCTCGGTGAAGAACTTTCTCCTCACCTCGAGCCTAAACTTCCCCTGGCACAGCTTGAGACTGTGTCCCCTTGTTCTGGTGCTGGTTGCTAGAGAGAAGAGGCCAACCCCTTCCTGTCTACAACCACCCATCAGGTAGTTGTAGAGAGCAATGAGATCGCCCCCTGAGCCTCCTCTTCTCCAGGCTAAAAACCCCAGCTCCCTCAGCCTCACCTCATAGGGCTTATGCTCAAGGCCTCTCACCAGCCTTGTTGCCCTTAATTGTATGTTACAGTTACTTAGAAAGTTAGATGTCCTAGGCACTAGAAGATTCTGCAGCCTCAGATAAGAAATGCAGACATTTTAAGTATGTACAAAGTAGGTCCTCTACTAGAGGAATCTAAACCAAGATCAACAGTTCAGGTATTTTTCCAAGTCCAAAGCAGTAACAACCACCTCCTTCCTTCATACTTAAACCAAGTTTTGTTCCTGCACAGTTGTGTTTAATTAACTTGTAAGAAAGTGCAATTCTTAAAGCTGAAGTTGATGGCACATCCTTCAAAAAGTTCTGAAGTTTTGAACTGATTTTTACCAAGAGATTTGCACTCACTAAAATAACTTCTTGTTACATTAACAGATAAGCAGAACTGTAGTAGTACAATTCACCTTTATATCAATTATACAAGAACCCCACCTGACAGGCAACTATTGTGTGGTCATGATGTTATTTCCTGATATTTCTTAGCATGCAGCTACTAAGCTTGCTTAAGAAAAACTATTTTAATTTTGGATTTTTTAAATATACATTCACTACATTGTGTGCTTTTTTTGGCTATTGTTTGTCCACAGCACTTACCAGCATTGGCCACAAGCAACAAAGGCAGTTTTCCAGACTCCACATCATCTTTAATTACTCTGTCCAACAAAGCAACATCCTGTTATCAATAAGGAAAAAGATAGGTGTTTATAAACATTCCTCCAACTATACAGACTTGTTTCTGCTGAACTGGAAAAAGGCACTGAGTAAAAATGGACAGCATTCTGAGATTCTGGAAGGCATTCTTAATGTCTGCCTTTGTGGCTTGCAGTTTCTTCTCAAAGTTAAAAATAACGTGAAGGTTGGATAAAGAAAGTGTGAAAAATATACACAAAACACATCACAGTTTGTAAGCACACCTCTGACTACACATTCTAGAATTCTTTGACTAAAAAGCACCTTATTATATGCCATTCAAAAAGCCTTTCAAATGACATATACCAAGATAAAAGCTGTTGGCTTTTTATTTCCACCTACAATTTGTACAGCTGTAACACAGAAGACCTAGAGGTCAAAACAAGAAATGCCTTAAGCAGCTTTTCCTAACAACACACTTGACATTCATTTAACGAGGCTTTTCAGAAAAAAAAAAAGAGCTCTTAAGGAAGACAAACTTACCATTTGGTGTTGAGATCCAAACATGGTGTTACAAGGCACACGGCACATGCAAGAAAGGGGCAACCCTAGCTGCAATAAAAGTGATGGAATTTCAGCCCAGACATACTCATTTCAAATGTTCACAGAAACAGAGTGACACAACAGATGGTAAATATGGCAATAAAAACTGAACATTGCATTATAAAGTAAGTTTCCTGCTGAAACTTATACCCAAATTAATAGCAGAGAAAAGAAAGCGCAGGGGAAAGTAGAAAAACCAAGACTCAAGTTTTGGTTAGCACATCAACTACATCAGTTTTTCTTAGTAAGATACCTGCACCCCATACCACAGACCAAGCTTAGTTCTCTTTTTCTTGGCCACCCCTACAATTAATACAACATTTAAGCAAACATGTGCCCTGGGTATGTGCAGTGTGAAGCATTCCACTGGAGGCTCACAGTCACTTTACTACCAAGCAGAGAGCATACTGCCTATGCTGGTAAATGTCAAGTTCTTCCTTTGATATGGAGGGAAAAAAGATGGAGGCTTCTGCATCATTAACAAGAGAGGCTGCTGAGGAATCAAGGCCTCTCATATTTTGATCTTAGCAGTGGAAGTTGCAGGCAGATGCGCGGATCTGAAAGAGAACTTTGGCCCATAGCAATTCACAATGCTGCTGGCAGCAGCGTGCCAGACTGCTCTGCAAACACCACTCTTGTAGGAAGAGTCTGAACATACTGTCAAAATTTCCATTTCAAGTATGCAGAACAAAGCCAACACAGACCAACTGTATGGCTTTACCTGATTGCAGAGAGCTTGTCCCAAGCCTATTCTAGCTGCAGAGCTAATGTAGATGACAGGCTGCTTATTGCAGAGCACGTTAAACCCTTCTACTGTGTAATCCTCATAGCGTGTGTGGATAACAAGCCGACAGATCTTCAGCAGGCCTTGGCGATCATCCTCATGGTAATATGCCGATCCATTCTCATACCTGCAAGAACAGGTGAGTGAATCTTACCAATAAAGCACCAGCTTAGTGACTATAGTAACACTGACCAGCAAAGCAGCTCATGAGAGGACAAAGAAGGTACATAAAAACCCCTTCTGTTTTCCCAGGATTGAGTGGAACAGGAGAAAACCCTGATGAGACAACCTGAGATTAACAAGAGGGAAGCCTCAGATGTATTCTCATTTGGACTAAGATATAAAGAAAGTAAAAATATCCGAGTTCCTAAGGATTACCCTGACTGAGTTCAAAACCTTGCTTCCTAAGAGCTGAGTCCAGGAGGAAATGCACAAAAGTTTTCATCTGCTTTAAGAGACATGTAAATTCTGAACTGGTAATTTTGAAGTGAATGTAATTTGAACTTCTTTCAGTCAGTGAAACTGGAATAAGACACATGAACTAAGGTCAATGGGCAGGAGCTGACAGACTTTGCTATGAAATCACAAATCCAGGTATTTTGTAATATTCAAAATCACTGATGTCACTGGTATTTGAGAGCTGGAAAGGAAGACTGCAATTCAGTACAATTCCTTCAGCAGACATGTTTTTCTCCAGGAATATTTTGATGACTTTACAGCTATTTTACCTTCAATCTGATTTATTAGCCATTTTTCCTTTTGGCTCAAGGGAGGTGGGTAGGTGTGTCTGCTCCTCTCTCCACCTTTTTTAACCCTTTTGAAATTCCAACTAAGATCAGTGCATTAACATTTGTAGTAAAGAAACAAAGCAAAGAAACCAAAGAAGAACTAAGGTGCAAGTGTTCTGCTCAGTGTTCAGCTGCCCTAGCTACAGCAAGGCAATGAGCAGCACTGACAGCAGCAGGCATGCCAGGTTGTTAGGCAGCTTGCAAGCTGGATTGCACTTTTAGCATTTATGTAATACCTAAGTCAGTGGTCTTGCACAATGCAAGAGTGGCATTTATCAACAAATTCACATACAGGCCCTGAAACATCTTAGGTGATCACTGACTCTGATGCAGAAATGCTGCTAAGTATTGCAGATTTAAACTCCAGAATAACCCAGATCCAAACTTTAACTTTACCTTTACACAACAGTTCTGTAATCTAATATGGGCAAAGGGAGTTGATCATAGCCACATACAGAACTATTTATTCATTTGACACTGCAGTCACGAAACTTTGGAGACCACAGTCCAATAGATACCTGGCATTAATCAGAAAATCAGTTTTTACTTGATTCAGAACAGCAATATTTCTTTTTATTAGCCATGCCATGTAGAAACATCACTGATACTATAGATATGCACCCATTCATAATTTATCAATAGCTAGATTACCTGCAACTTCTCAAATTTCCTCATTGCACGAGGTTTCAACATCCTTAAGTCCAAGACAGGTAGAGATAATTGCATTTATAAAATAATTGCTAGAGCTGAGCCCATCAATGTAAGAAAAATGCTTTGCAACTCTAACTAAACTTGGATTCATTTCAGTTGTATTTTTACCATTTCATCTTGCACTGTGCTAAAAAAAAAAAATTAAACAATGTTGTCCTCCCTAGCACTGGTGAGATTTTCTGAAAGGGAAGGAGAAAGTTTTCTGTCTTTTTTTTTTTCCTTCAGGAATATTAAAAAAGAGGAATTTCTAATCAGTGAATCGTGAATCCCCCACCACCACTCCAACACCTCCACACAGCTGATTTCCTTTCTTCTTCTCTACAGTACACGATGAAGGAGGTATTTATGAAAGATTTTGCTGTACTGGAAATTTCAGAAACACCACACATCATAACTGGAAAAAGAATTACATCCAGGAAGAGTAAGGCACTTCAAGCCTCAGCAACACAGCATATGTCTCAAGAAACCAGAATTTAGTTAAACATTTGACCAGCAAACACTTGTCTACAGCTGGACTTTGGCCCTTAGCTCCACCATATGCAGCTTATAAAAGGATTTTTATAGGAACTGTGTTATTAATAAGTTCCTGCTGTTCCACAAGTAGTGTCTCTTTTCCCCTTTTTATTCTTTATGTGATGTTTCAGGTATTTCAAAGAGCATTTGTAAGTCTGTGGCACTGTGGTTTCTTCTGTGGACAGTCCAGTCGCTCATATTTTTAACCAGTTATCACTTCCTAGTCATACCTAAATTGTTTACAGGGACCCACCTGAAAAGCCTGCAGAGCCAGAGAGTAGTATCAGACAGGATCCTTGTTGTAAGTTTTCTCAGTCTTTCCCTGTCCAGCACTGATATATAAGCAGCCAAACTATGTCCCAGCAGAGCCATGTGACCCTGCTCACCAACATTCTGAAGTCTGAAAGCCAGAACAGAATCGCTGACAATTAAATACGTGCCATAAACATTACAGTTCATTTTAGGTTTGCATGTTTTCACTGGAGAGCTGCAGCACTTGTTGACATTCATTTTGAAATACTTAGAAAGCAGTACAGTACCCCAGTCACCCTCCTGCCAGTATGCATTATGGGCTGAAATACCAGTGCAGACAGAAGCACCTGTGCTTCACTTGGCCATGCTGCTTACACCACCACCACCTCAGCTTCTTCTTGTGCCAATCATCCAGCCTGAGCTGGAACTAAGCACTTTGTCTGCACTGGGACTTTGAAGTGCACTAAACACATAGCTTCTTTCGTCATGCAGAGCGCTCAGGAGACAGATTAAAAGTATCTTTAGAGGCATAACTTTCATTAGTTTGGGGGAGGTGGTGGTGGTGTGTGCTTGGGTGGTGGGTTTTTTGTTGTTTTGATCTCCAAAATGGCTTTCCAATGCTAGCTTTCAGTAATCTTCTGTGGACTAGTTAATATTATTTTCATTTTACATAAAACTTAAAACAAGTTTTAGTTCCCTTTTTTCCCCTCCCTTTTTTTTTTTCCCCTCCATAATCTGCATGGAGAGATGTTAGACAAATGTGTTGGTGTTCAAAGTTTATAAGGCTTTCAGACCTTTGAGAAAGTAGAAGAAAGTGAGCTGTCATATTAGAAACAATTCCCTTGCATAATGCAATTTAGCAATTGGTAATGAAAGCTTTAGAATTTTAAGAAGGTCAAGCCTAATGCACTATTTTGGTTCACAATATAACGTAAGCTGACTTGAAACATGGTTGCACAGTATCTTTACACTTTACAACACTCAAACATCAGAATATAACAAAATCAGATATCATCCATACAAAGTGATTCATGTTTGTTTTACCGGTAGGCCTGTGAAGCCTCCTCTTCCTCCTCTCCGTGCATCAGGTTCTGAACTAACTGAAGTATGCTCACCATATCCTGACCACTGGTGTACCAGGGAGGGGGAAAAAAATAAATCACACATTAGAAGGGGAAAAAAAAAGAAAAAAAGAAAAAAAAAAAAAAGGAAAAAGAAAAAAAAAGAAGGTAAGGACTAGCACCTAACACAGAGCTGTTTGGGACACTGCATGGTAAGGCATGAAGACAATGCTGCACTTTCACAAAACACTGAGTACAGCAACAAACAGTTCCTTGCTGTGAGAATAACAGATCATGAAGATGAGGTAGCTGGATCAACTCAAAACCCGACTTAATTATAGTAGGACACTTGAAAAAGTATCAATTCAGACTCATACCAAAACCAATCTACTGAAATCTGAATATTTGGACTGAAAAATTTTCACTTGAGAACGTTTGCTTATTTCTACACAGCAAATTAAGGTAGCAGCTAAAGATCCAAATTTCTCCACATATGATCTAGCTTCAGCTCAAACGTGGCACATCTCCTTCAAAATTACCTACAAATAGCAGTTCAACATTTCAGTCACCAAGGACAAGTAATCATTTTTTTTTCCTTTTTCCTATGTAAGCACGGGAATTATTTGTACCATTGTGTAACTTTTTAACCCTCTATGAGCATGGGAAAAGTTGATCTAGCACCTGGCCTGGCAAATGTTCCTGTTTGTATTAATACAGAAGCTGCTTGGAATACTAATGCTGCATGCATTTTGCAGGTTCTGAAGAGTAAAGAGCATTAGCATTATCTAAAAACTGTAGTTGCCTACCTGCCTTGGAGTGGTCCAGGAATATCCTTACGCGAATACTTCTTTTCGTTTTCCTCCTCCACTTTTCTATGTTAAAGACATAAGAATAAACTGTGCATTTAGTTTGTGTTTTAGAAGACCAAGCACACAGCCAGCTTTGACTTGCAGAAATACATGCTGACATGTTGTCAGTGAAATACCTTGCAAAGCTTCATAAATAAATCAGATAAGAACAATATGGAAGTTTAGCTCAGTCTGAATTAAAACATTCCTGGTTTTGGGGGTATTTGACGGAAAATATCAAAGACAGAAGAATCTCATGTACAGGAATTAGAAGTTAACTTGCACAGCAATAATAAAACAATCTGCCACCCCTGAAAAACCAGACTCAGTTCACTTGCTCTGAATGTTACAGAACAGGCATGAATATTTTCTTAAGTTACTTCTAAAATCCATCATTTGAGAAACAGTGGTATTCTGTGTCACTGTAAGCTTCAGAATGACAACGTGAGCTGGAACTACTGAGCAAATGAGTTCTTTCCTGCTTAACGACAGCGACACTGACAGTCCTTCCTCTAGCAGACACAGCTATTGTTTTTGTAGTTGTTATCCCTTGCACATACCTTTGATTGTCTTCTAGCATCTTCATGGCTTCATTCAGATTCTTCCCCATTTCTGCTAGAGTAGGATCAACCATCTATCAGGGAAAAAAGAGAACAACTCTTAAGAAAAGACCAAACCACATTTATCTTAAACGGTGTTCCCACAACATTCTCAATACAAATTCATGTGTTGGTCAGATTCTGTGTGTGCTTATTTTAAAAGAACAGTATGTTGAATATCCTGAATATATACAAAATGAGAACACACTACTAACCTAAAATAACCCAGAAGAAAACTCAGTTGTGATGTGGATTTCATTATTGATAGATCTAATTTTTTCTCCAGAAGGAAACTCAGAACTTTTCCTGATGGATAATGAAAGTGCATCAGAAAGCAAGAAGGATCTGAGAGGCACAAGCAAGAAGGATTGAGTAACTGCTTGTTATGTTTTAGCTACAAAATTGAGCACATGCCAAAACATCCCCCAAAAAACCCCAAACCCTAACAACAACCAAACAACAACCACCAACCAACCCCCACCAATAAGCCCTCCACAACAAGAGCAAACAGTAACATTTAATAAAATAAATAAATCTAAGGGTCACCTAATCTGTCCACAGACCATGGAAAACAAATTGAGACCCTAAACACAACCACAAGTCTATCAGTGGCAAAACTCAATTAGCAATTATCCTTTTACTTCACCTCAGAACTCCTCTTTCTGCACCAAAAAGAAAACCACAACCATACCCTCAGCCAAGGTGACTCAAGAGTCAGCTCTTATGATGTACAGACCATTAAAGAGAAGCAACCAGAAATTAGCCTCTCTACCATAATAGTAAGAGCTGAGGGAAACCAAACAAAAATTCAACACCCCCCAACGACAACCTATCACCAAAGGAGTGATCAGTAGATCACTAGAAGACTGTTCTTACATGAGAAAATAAGTTGTTTGGGAAGCTAATGACTGGAAAATTTGACCAAGGCAGGCTTTAGGTTACTGAGCATTTTGGTGCAAATTCAGGGGGAAATTTGCATAAATTCACAGTTCATTTATTTCCCCCCTCAGATTGCCAGTTCAACTAAGAGGTATTCAAAGCTATTCAAACAATGATTCCTAGAAGAGTAGTTTTCAAAACATATGAAAAACCCTCTAGTTAAAATATTCTTGTAAATCTGGGGTTTTTTTCCCCTATTCTTAGTACCTTTAAAACAATTTTTAACCTGAACTTACTGGAGAGATGCACTTTGACTAGGCAAAAAAGTGACCAGCAGCAGGCAGTTTAAGACTGACTGACAGAGAAAAGGCTTATCTTCCAGCAGCTGCAGCCCTCTGGCTACAGCATACAGGTCCAAAATCCCAATTGCAATGATGAAACCAGGTGACGACAACACTTGTTAAAAAGCCTGCCAGGACAAAAGAGTTTTACGAATCATAGCAGTTATTTCCCCTGAATCAGTGATGAGTTCAAAGATGGCTAAATAGCCTTTTCTGAAGAACTGCTTTTCATCACTGCTCACTGAGACATATGCAACAAGCAAACCCATTTGCTCATGTAGATGCAGGCAGAAAAGCAAATTTAATCACACAAGGTACTGAGATGAGGACTTTATTTTAATCCATGAGGACTGATCAAGAAAAAAAGTTGAGAGTTGCCTTATATTCACAGACTATCGTTACCAAAATGTTTAAGGATTTAACTCATATTACAGCAAGTGGTAGGTGGCTGGAACAATCAGTAGCCGAGCATGGTCACACTGGATCAGTTCAAAACTGATAGCTCTCCATATTCTGTTGCTTTACAAGCGGCTGGTAACAAACATTCAGGGGAAGAACAAAAAAAACTACAGTAATCAGCAATATTTTCCCACAGCAGCTCTCAGCATTTAGCATAAAACGTGTTTTTACACTGCTGGCTTCTACAATATCCACTGGCTACAGGGGCCACAACTTAACTAAGCACTGACTGAAAAAGAAGTACAAATACAAATAGCTCAAGACTTCATCACAGAGATTAAAAAAAAAAAAATGCTGCAAGCACTTAATATTCAAATTCCAACACAGAGAGCTAGAAGGGAAATATAATCATTGGCAATATTTGCACACATTTTCAGTGGTTTACAGAGTGGCACTGCAAGGAAGCTCTGGGGAAAAAAAAAATCAGTTTTGCTCTTGGGAGTCCTTAAGGGAGTAACTGATTAGATGTAATTTACTGATTGTGACTATCCCACACACGTTAATTCAGGTTGCTATAAAACATGATTAGTGGCTGGAAGGCAGTTACTTGCTCAAACCTTCCTCAGGATGACATCAAACAGATCTGTTGTAGATGAGGACTTGATGCAGCGACACTATTAAAAGGGCTCTGAGATGCTTTTGTTTGCTGCTAACACAAAATTCACCTGCTGAATTACATCAGATGTTAAAACCTGCACACATTTACCTTGTGAGTCATCCTGTCTCACTTACTACTAATTACACATGCATGAAACCTTTCTGCCAATACACTGACAGAATAAATACATAAACCACAGTATCAAAAGTCCTAAGAGCCATAAAATGCTAAGAAATTCAGGAAGTCTTTGAATTCGGATGTGAGCTTATTTGGAAAACTAATCCCTTCTGGGTTTTTACCAATTGCAAAGTGGTTATGCAGCAACTTAATTTTTCCTTTGAATTATGGGAAGTAAAAAAAACCCCTTTTACAGCTGCACACTGAACTTTTTATGTGCTTCCTCCTCATGGAGGTGGGAAGCAGAAAACTACATTCTTGTAAACATTAAAAATAGGTGCGGCATACGTTGCAACAATGAACCACGGGGTTAAAAAAAGGTTTGAAAATATGCCACAATGAAGTAGTGTATTGCTTTAGTCTGTGAGATCAAGTGTGGATAAAATCCAACCAGTAATAAACTGAGGAATTTTTTTCCATGTTCTTTCACGGTTTGTAAAAATTAGGCTGGTGGACGGCTTACTAAATACTACCGCCTGAAACACAGGACAACACATTTTTTGAGAGGATTAGAACAGCTGCATGAAATGTCACACTAGCCTTAGTTTCTGCATTCAGTCCTGCCCCTGGAATCAAAAGATCTGACTGTCCACAATTAGGTGACCAGGAGAGTTGTAAGACATGCAGTATCCTATCAAGCTCTGAGAAGGCACCAGCCAGTTTCTCCTCTCCAAGTGCCTACTCAGCATCCTGTCACCTCCCTCCTCCTTAAGCCTTTGACAGATCACACCATTTGCTACCCTACTTTGACTTTATTAATTTGTTCCCTTCAATGTGTTCACCATGCCTTCAACAATTCACTAAAATCAACTTGCACTAGGTTTGATTTGTGGTTACTTCCCTATGTTGTAACTTACCTGTTACTATTTTTAAGCACTGTGAACTATAATCTGTATCTGGTTTTATAGGCACCATATCACACCTTTGGGGAGGATAAGGGGCCACTCTCCAGTTATGGTAAGACTGAACATAAATTACAAATTCAAAAAGAAGAATGTTTCTTCATATACCAATGCTTTAAAATCTTCATGTTTGTGTTGGTTTAAGCTGACTGGCCCCACTAGGAGGGATGAGGCGGGGAGGGGACAGGGTTACCCCCTGCCCAGTGGCACAAAGCAACAGAGCAAGCTGGATTGTATATTCTACACCATGCCGACATCATGCTCACCATATGACAGGAAAGGGGTTGGCCAGGGTTTATAGGACTTGTCATCTATCCTACAGTTTGTAAAGTTCCCTGTTCTGGGCTTTTGTGTCTCTTCCCCAGTTTCTTGGCTGGGGATTGTCCCTTTCATTCTGGTTTCAGTTTGCATGCAGTGGTGGTGGTTTTCAGTGGTGGTGGTTTGGTCTACTATGCACACTAATACCTTTCCTCCTGTGTTTGTTTTCCCTTTGTGTAATCTGATATCCCTGCAATAAAGTAGTAAATTGTCCTTGTCTCAACATTACATTCTGGATTTCCTGGCTCCTATCCTCCCTGCCCACCCAGAGGGGAGAGGGTGGAGGAAGGAGAAAACCCCTCTGTTGTAACTGGACTGCAGGGACTCAGCTGACAATGCCATCAGGACAATTGCATTCCCATAAGCTGTACTCCTAATGTAAGAAAGGGCCTACACAAACTGCTGTGCACATCAAGAAACTCACAGCAGTAGCTCGTTGTGTACTTCACCAGAGGAAAGCCTCATTCTCACACTATTTTGTCCTACTTGCCTACAAGAAAGTTCTACCACCAAAACCCAAAGCCTGTTCTCAGCAGTCATCTCAAACAGTATCAGCATTCCTCAACCAAAAGAATAGTGCCTATATTCTTCAGGCTAAGAAAAGTTTTAGACCAGCAAATCAAAACACAGCCACTTCATGACTGTTTGGCTTGAATGAAACAGCACAGTGTCACCACAGGTCTGCTGCTTATAGGTATTTGTTCTTTCCATCTTTGTCTGTCCCCGGATATGCAGCAGGACTCACACACAGGTCTAATGTCATAGGTCTGCCATAAAGTTTCAGGATGTTATGAGAACTAACACAGTAACAAAAGACAGAAGTCATAGGCTGAGCATGAAATCAAATACAGTTTCTTTATGTTTAGGGAAAAGATTGCTGCAGAGACAGGGAAAATTTATAATGAAAGAATTTGCCCTATTTTACCATCCACACTGTCATCTGACTTGAAACTTAAAATACCAAAACCCCTCAGATGACTGGTCTACATTAAAAAATAAAAAGGGGGAGGAAGGAGGGAATAAATCATAGATCTGTCAGCCAAACTTGTGAAATTTAACACAGGTTTCCTGAAGACCTTACATGTGATACTCACCCCACAAAAGATTCCTAGATTTCAGATGAAATTAACTCTAACCACATCACTTATGACAGACATTAATACATTAAGAAAAAATATTAAAATCCCCAAACATTTGTCTAATAAACCAAAAGCAATTTGCAAAATCAAACTATGAGGTGGTTGGTGTGCAACCTGTGGTTTTCTTTACAATTCTATCACACAATGTTTTCAAATACTGGAAAAACTTACCTTTTTCCATTTGCAAGAACCTGATGACTGCAGGCATTCTATAGCATGATGCATTACAGCTAATTAAGTGATTCTACCAGAATGCCTTTGTTATGAAAAATATATTTCAACAAATGTTTATACAAGTTAAAAAGTCCTTATCACTGATGTCTAAATAAGCTGCCTGTACAAATGCATGAGAAAATCCATGGCTCAAATACAAGACAGTCTCAGATGACTATGATAATATTTAAATAAGCACAAGATAAAAGGATACACGTTCTCTGAGGATAAACATATCCCAGTGTGGATGAGTTTCAAATTTGTTGTGGGAGAACACTTCTCACACATCATGCTCAAGACTAGATAACGAGCAGACTGTACAGACTTACAACTATTTTAACCAAGACTATTTCAGGAGGACACTAACTGCTAAGTGTTTAGAAGACAGCAACTGTATTGTGGCGTGTTAGGATAGGGAACACTGAAATGTGGATCAAATGTGAAGAAAAAAGCCAGAACAAGAGGAGGAAATGCAATGGTAACTATTTCTATTATATTCTATTGGCATATGCTGAAAAATCAAACATACAGGTTTTTGCAAGGCCCTCACCATTATAAACTGTTCCTTACACCAACAAAACAAATAACCACTTCTGTTAAGAAATGTAGGTATTTAATTCTTACGGAATGTTTTTCTTGCTTATGATGACCTAGTCAAACAGTTTCTAAGGACTCTGTCAGTACTACAGGACAAAGACTTGCCCCATATTAATCTTCTTGAAACAATTAGATATTGTACTACTATTCTGATTGAGTGCATAGAGAGGTAGAGACCATGTTCCTAACTAGTATGTTCAATTAAGTTTCACTTAACTGAAACTTTTCCAAACACACAGCAGTCACCATAACCTTTGTCAGCACTAGTAAAGAACTTGAGCTTTTAGAGGCTACAAACTATGCTCTTTAACAATGCATTGTTTATGTGGCCTGTAACATATCAAACCGTTTTGCTACAAACTCATTAACCACACCAGAAAGGCACTTCCTGAATCTCCTTACCATTCATTTCACTAGAGCACATCTCATTCAAACTCGTCTAGACAGTTCCAATGATCACATCGAACTGAACATACTTTGTAAAGGGGACAAATGCATTAAAATCTCTTAAGTGTATGAGGTGCAAATTCTCTCAAACGTACACCATTTGCAAAGCCATACAACAACGGGGATAACCTATGTACGAGTGGCCATTCCATCCTCACTTCTAGGGCAGATCTTCTGAAGTACACGGCAGGTGCCACAAAAGACAGAAATGTGGCAGGTCCCAGATGATCAGATGCTGACTGACTTAGTGACAAACGCAAAAGGTGTCAGTCACGATATTACACAATCAATATTTGCTTGTACAGTACATGGTACATATGAGAGCAAACACTAGGCAGCAAACGCCTCCACCATAAAATTTAAAAAAATATATTAACAATCAAGTAATATTTTCTTATCTATGCCGCCGAAGGCAAACACTTCCAGGAAACAAGCTCCATCTTCTTTTTAAGAGAACAAACCAAAGACCCCGTTCCCAAAGCATTCCCTGATAGTTATTCTGACTTTCTACGGATCCCGGACACGGAAATGGGCGGCGTTCACACAGGCGACCAAAGCCACACGCCGAGGCCGGGGAGCAAGGGGAACACGGCCGTGGGGTTCACTCGTGACTGAAAGCTTCATGAGACAAAGTTGACTCAGGCCTGTATGACACAGTTCCCGGTGCGGAGGTGGGCTGGGAGACCGGGCGGAGCGGCTACACCGCCGCATGCCGAGGTGCTGGGGAAGCACCGCATCGAGCCCCGACCCACTCATGACCTAAGTCCCCTTCTCTGGACCCCGAAGCGTGGCCACACCGCCCCGTCAGCGACGCCACCTCCATGGCCCGCCCGCCCCTCAGGGCCTGCTGCGCCTCAGCACCCCTCCACCCTCAGGTGTCCCGGCCCCCCGGCCGCGCCCTCCCCTGCCGGCCTGGCACTACTACGCCCTGCAGACCTTTTCCAGCGAGGCGTCCATGGCCAGCGGAATCTCCTGTGCGCACCGCCTCCCTACCGGGCACTTCCGCCTCAGCTCCTGCCGGCTCCACGCTGGCAGCGCTGACGAGGCCGCGGCGGGAGGGGCGGGGAACGCGCTCACCTAGGGAACGGCGGCAGGCCCGCCCCGTGCGCAGCCGAGTCCACGGCTGCAGGCGGGCAGGGAGGATCCGGGGCGGTGGCACTGCGGAAGGCGCTGTGGGGCCATGCGCCTTGACAGTACGAGCTGGAGAGAGCGCAGCCCGCTCCCCTTTTTCCGTACACCGCCCGCTGCCGGTTCCCACACACACACCCCCCTCACCCTCCCGGTCCAGCTGATGGAACGGTCCCGGAAATCGACCGGGGAGGTGACAGGTACTGGCACATGCGCAGTGAGCGCGGCCCGGGCGGCGACGGGCACTCAGGGGGAGCCGAGTGCGTGGACTCTCCACCTGTGCCTCGCGGGTTCGAGTCCCTGCAGCCGTGGGTCGTGGCAGCCCAGTACCTCGGGAGGGTACTGCGTGGCTCCACCCTTCGATAATTTCTTGGTTGTCACCTCGGTGTGGTCAGTTCGGCCTACAGAGGCTTGTCAGGGTGGCACCAAAATCCTTCCTCCATGTACGGGTGCCGCAGGGGACGCTGCTCAGCCCCGAGAAGCTTCGTCTAGACTCGCCAAAGTCCTCAGAGACGCTTATCCCGGCCAAGAGAGCGCCCTGCTCAACCGGGCTTTCCGCGGCTTCCCGCGGCGGAGACGACGAGAGGAAGGGTGGGTGAAGGGAGCACGCACCTGCCTGGCGGCTCCCGTCGGACGGGCAGTCCCCGGAAAGCCAAATTCAGTTTTCCAGAACTTTTTTCCTGTTCTTTCAAGCTGGGATAATTCTCTGGACATGTTTCTCATTCTTCTACCTCTATTTGTGTTTAATAGCACGACTTGCAGATAGCTGTTAAGGTTCTGTTTTTTCGCACGGCCATGTCTATGTACTCAGACAGCACGTGGGCCCTGGCACAGGGCGTCTCCCAGACACTGTCCCGCCCGCTGTTTTTTGTTATTAAAGCCTGTTTCAATCTACGAGCCATCCGTGGCTATTCATAGTCGCTCCTGGAAGACTTCGTCATGGTTTGAAATCCATTACACGCAGTTACTAGTAGACCAGGGTGTGAACTTCCACCTCCTGCCTGGAGAGGGTTCCCTAAGTTCAGGCCTGAGCCATCGCCACGCTCGACGGGCAGCTCCCGGGTGCGCCTGTTTTCCTTTGCGCACCACACAACAGAACTCTGCGGCGATGGTTCTGTGCGTACAAAGCAGTGTGCACGGGTCTCTTGAGTAAACTTCCATCGTTTCTGGCTTTTTCCTCAAAGTGCCTCAGCAGCAGAGGGCAAAGCAGAGGACCCACGTGGGGTGGTTGCCCACGTGGAAAACGGAGGAATCACATCAGCCCTGCTCAGGGCGGCAACAGAAACTGGACTGCAAACCAGCAAAAGTGGAAGCAAAAAGCCATAGCTTACTAATCTAACCAAGAGAAAAAGATATAAATTTTTATCTATATAGATATAAATTAAGCAAACAGCACCTGATTTTCACTTGTCTCTTAATGGTTGCAGCAACACTGCATAGTGCATCCATGATGGACCTTAGACCAAAGCACAGGAGACAGAGTGGATTACGGTTTAGGATTCAGGTTAGGTTAGTTCAGCAAATAAACTCTACCATCTCCTACACTGCGAATATACAGGAATGCAGCATACTCCCAATGTATAACCTCCAAAACTATTCAAGAAGAAGAGACTTTAGAGAAGACTAGTATCTGTTTCAAAAATAAACATGAAGAAATAATAGGTGAGAGAACTAAACCAAGGCGATCATTTAATTTAAACTGGATGTGTAAGGAGAGAGAGATGGGTAATATTTTTACCTGGTGTTAGGAGATCTGCATTTTGTGCTCCTGACAGGGAGATCTTTCTGTGTGTTTACAGAGAAACCCAAGTGAAGGAGGAAGTCAAAATCCAGATGCTTACTCTTGAATTCCTATCTGATGGCATAAGCAGTGATTTGTTCAAGGGCCAAAAGGATCACAAAAAGGAGTACTTAGTAGCAGTATGATGTATTAGCAAAGTAATATATCTGTTGAGAGGTACTGATAACCTTGCGGCATGCAAGTACCTAGAAAGATAGCTGAGTTGGGCTAGGCAGCTTTGGGCTTCTGCTTCTGCACAAATGCATAGCTTTTCAGTTTTGGCTGGTTTGTTAAAAGCATGTTGTCTAATAGCTTTGCTCATTGTAGGTCACATCTTCCACCTAAGGTGGGTTATCTTTGACAAGGTGATATTTCTCTTAGAAAGATGTCTTAAGTTGACACCTGAAGATTCTCATCACCATTCAAGAAGTGTTATTATCAGTGATACTTCATGTGATGGGAATTCAGTTTATTTCCAGTTTGCATGCGTCTAATATGCAATTTTATCTGACACAGTTTCTCTCTTGATCTTGGGTGTAATAACGGGAGCTTGGTGTGAGCGTGTGTTTCCCTAGGATCAAGAGGATTTGAGATAAACTAGTTTTTATTTTAAAGTTTTGGAATGCTGTATGTGGAGGGTTGAGCAAGCAGATTTTGAAGCTGTTCTGCTTGTCAGTTCTAGAATTTGGATTTGGTGTCATTATTTGTGAAGGTAAAAAAAAAATCACATTGATTATGGTTGAAATAAATGTGGTGCCCTTTTCCACTGACTTCAGTGGTGTGTAGCCACCTAAACTCCTTCAAGGATCTGAGCAACTTGTGGCAATTCAACAAAGTCTATTCTATTTCATGGGTGTAAAAGGTACTGTCATTGAATCTGTTGCACTGCCACACCACTGGTGAATTATGTGGTAGTGGAAAAGAGAAGATACAGCACCTGTTCAGTATATTCCAAGTGAGCTATGGTGTCAACATTGAGAGCCAGGTCAGAAGGTGAGATGTGATGCAGCACTGTTAGGTAGTGAGAACACTATTTTTCTTTGTAATGATACCAGCTTTTCTGTTAAAGCTATTGTAATATGTTTTGAGAAGAGTTTGGAAGCATAACACAACATTGAAGAGAGTGAACATTTAATCTTTGCATTTTTTTATTATTGTAAATATTTTACCACTAAGTATGAGCAGAGGGAAGAGGACATCTTGTCTGGCTGTAAAAAGAAATTCTGAAATAGATACAAGGTGAGGCAAGCAATTTGCTTATCTCCAAGCTAGGCAAAAACCCCCAAATCATTGGATAAAATATTTGAAATATTCCTTCTTCCAATGGCTTTTCTCTCACTCCATGGTTTGATTAGCATAGGAAGCTTAGGTACCAGGAGTCATGTGAAGTCAGCGTAGTCAGGAGCAGATACTAATGCCTTAAAATACACAGTTTGCATATACAACACACTGTCATTCAGCTCTGTTTGACTGAAAGCCCTGCAATGCGCCACTGATGAGGGCTGTAGTGCCATTTATCTTCAAAAAGACCCTCACTCCTGTGGTTAAGTAGAAGTGCCATTGACAACACTTGGATGATGTTAAAATGGTTAGTTGTAGAGAATTGTTTTCAGCCTGTTCTTTCCAGTGGCAGCCATCTCACTTTCAGAAACACAATCCCTTGTTTTAAGAAGATTCTGGTATAAGTAGCAGGGTTTGGTTTGAATTTCTGCATACACAAGAAAAAACATATTTGTGCTGCCTCAGAGCTGAGCAAATTAAGAACTTAAAGGATTTCTCAGATGCAAGAAGAATGATAGATTAGGGGAAAAAATAGAAGGAGAAACTGTGATGCAATGTGAACTTCCTTTCACACTGTGGAACTGTATGGGTAGGATAGAAAAGGTTAGGATATAAAACTATTCTTATGGAGGATGATTCTAAAAACAGTGCCTGCTATATCCTAACAAAACATAAGGTTTCTATTGACCTTCTGTGAGTAAATTATCCATTGATTTTTACAGAAAAGCCTTACATGTATGAGTAACTGGAAGGAGCATTGCAAGTGTGAAATAAATAGTGTTCAGTGGTATTTTTCATTCATGGCTGGAACAAATGTTCACATATTTAAACATTTGTTCACCCATCTGGTAGATGTGCTTATGTGTCTGATGTCAGGTGACTGTAAAGACTTCACTGTGCTTAGAGTTTTGTATTTAAAATGAGCTCAAATTATGTGTTTGGCAAACTAGCATAGAGGCTCATGAAAATGATTACAAGTTTACAACCTCTAAGCTAAAGAACTTAAGTTACAACTAACAGCTTTTACATACCATGACCCAAAGATGTTTCAGTCTTTACTAAATGTGGTAAGAAAAATTAATCTTTGTATTTGAAGTCTGTAAGAATAACAAATTCTTATTTTTAATTTCAGACAGGACTGATGTACTGACCTTTTGTGCAGGTGAATTTAGAGGGTAACTCAATAAGCCTTTCTTTCTCATAAAACCTGACCTCATGCTATCTCACAGCATTACCTTATTCAGTGAGAAGTCAGTGGAGTTCTTGGATGTGTAGGTGTAAGACCTAATGGAGCTGTCAAACTTAATCTTGGTCCCTTACAGTGGGCTCAGTTGCTTTGTCTGGGCTGCCTTCATTGGCTTTTTGCAAGAGTCAGGATGGCACAACAAATCCAGCATTTCTATTACTCCAAAGAGAGGAGGACAATGGAGATGAAGAATCATCAGAGAAATAAGAACTTTAGTCCTGTATGCATTCCAAATTGTTAAACTGAGTTTATGAAGATCAGTAAACTGCAGTCTTGCTGCTGTGTTTAAAATAAGCAGCCATCTCAACATTTGTTGGTTAGTATCAGCAGTGGAACAGTTTGTCTTTGTGCCTGTTTATTTTTCACAAAAGAGCCCAATTGCATATTGGCATTTAATTATTTTCATGCTGCCAGCCCATCCCTTCTGGGAACAACTAAGTTACAGAGCAACATAACCCTTTGCACATCATATCAGACTGCCTCGCTGGGGAGAAATATTAACTGAGTTTAATTTTCAAGCAACTTCTAATTGCTAGGAAAAGGGCAATAGAACATAAAATCATTAGTTGTCAGACTTGACAATTGTTATCAGTGCAGGATTGCTTTTGCAGAACAAAATTTAATGGATTTCTTATCTAAAAAGTGGCACTGAATCTGTTTCTTCAGAGAAAAGAGTGCTGTGTTTTGTAGAGAGCATGTTTCTATGGGGCAAACTTGTTTTATTCTACATTAAAATCTCTTTAGCAATTTAATATTTTCACAGAATGTACAAACCTGAAAATATTTGTATGTCTTCTAACTGAGAATAATGATAACTAGCTTTGGTCAGAGTTCTCTGGGGTGGGTGCTGCATAGTGGCACTTGGGGGAAGCATCAGTCATAAGCAGCTCCTGCATGATAGAGCCAGACTAAACACTGCAGTGAGCTTTTGTTACATGTCAGAATCTTCTTCCTTTGCCCCTCGAGGGTCAAAGTACTGAAGAGTACATGGGAGTCTCAACACCTTGACTACTGTTCCATTATGTTGGAGGTATAATTAAGATTTTGACAAAATAGAGCACAAGAAGGGAAGTAAGGTGAATGCCAGGATTCATCTCAAACCAATCCAGCTATATATAAGGAACTTCCATTTGTTCTTCAAATGGCTTTTAAACATTCATATTCATTAGAGACACATAGGAGACTAGGAGAAGGTGAAAATTAGTTACAGATCTGCGTTGTCAGCTGAGGATCAGGTCTGGATGCAGGTGTGCTCATCAGTATCTTTTCAGTGTGTAAATGTAGCTCAGAACAGGCACTGTGCAAATGTCTGTGACTGCAGTAAGTTGAAATGAGACCAGTAAAAGAGTCCTTGGTTTATTAGAATGGGGTTTTGTGCCTTGAAGCTACTAAATTGCAAGCTGGAAATGTTACCTCGTTTAAGCCATCTTGGTGATGATTGTAAAGAAAAGACTCAACTCTGTTTGTTACAATAATAGTAAACCACTTTGGGGAATGTCTGAATTCCTCAGTCTTGTCTAAAGAGTAAACCAAAGCCTGCATAGGCTATAAATACACATACCTTTGGGCAGCAACTGTACTGCTCAATATATTACTTACAATTTCTTGTCACTGTGGGAGCTCAGTGCTGCTTAGCTCAGACAGGGAAATGGATCATACAAGCACTGCCCAAACTATTTCAGGTAAAATCAAGTTGTTAGGCATAGCCCAGTGGTCAAGAGAGATGCAAGGTACCCATAAGCTACTGGACTACAACAGATGGGGGGAGGGTAGGTCATGAGGAAGCTGGTTCTACAGTCTGGTTTGCTGGTAAGCAGGTGGAGGAAGTAGCTTCCCTCTCAGGATAGAAAAGTCACTACAATTCCATCATCATCTGCATAGGCAGACCTGAAAGAGGACACCTGCCTGCCATCTTAAGGCAGAGTTAATTTTAATTGGTTTTTGACATGAGTAGGATGGACATCTGTAGCTTGGCTGAAGAGTTTAAGCTCCATCTGCAGTCAGTGTAGGTTTTGACATCTGTTTTGGGTGTGGTGAATTGTGCACTCTAAGCGTTTGTTCTTTCCATCAGTAACAGTCTCGGATGAACTGGCTGCTATGGAGAAAGCTTTGGTCTATATGCTTGTATTTGGTGTGTTAGATTTCCCTGCTTGGTGTCTACTTCACATGTCCCTATGGGAGCACTTTAGTGGGTGTTGCTGTGGGAATACCACAGTATGAATTGGGCAGCCCCAATGGTGGATATCCCAGTAGATGTAGAAATCCACAGAGGAACTAATTGCATTTTATCTGTGTGTAAAACATGAATCATGAGTGAATGGATGCTTCAGACAATTGTAGCTGTTAAATTGTTATTGTGTGTATAAAGTCCTCAGGACGAAGAGGCAATTTCAGTAGTGTGTTTTCTGTTGATGTTCTTAGGATCTGAATAGTGGTTTAAAGTCTGTTCTGTTCAGTGTGATTGAAGAGTTTTGGATAAGTGTTTGATTTTTTTTAACAGATGCTATTTATTTTTATTTCTTCTTGTGCCTTGGATGTTTAATGATTAGTAGAATCATCTGGGAAAGGGAACTGGAAAACAGTATCGCAAGGAGAGAGAAATAGTGAAATGGTGTTGTTTGCTATAAGCAGTAGGTGATACTCTGCTGCAACTCAGTGAAAAAAATACTTCTGCATGGGTACAGCTGGTAAAATTTAATCCCCATGTGAATCAAGAAACTATTCTCATTATCTGTATAATGCTGATGCTTTTCTTCAGCAGGAGTATTTAATGAATGGAAGATCCATCTTTTATTTTAATTGTCTTAAAAGCTTACTCAAGCTGTATCCTTATTGCTGCATGCATTTGTGCTGTCAGCTTTCTGCTTGGAATGTGAGCTAAATCCTGCTTTGGCTTCCAGTTTCTTTGACTGTGGGCTTCAGGGTTTCCCTCCTTATTTCTATTACTTGCAGTACAGTTCTTCCTTCTGATGCGAGCCTGTAGCTCTTTTATTTCTGTGAAGTTTAGATTCTGCGTAATCCTTTCACTTCCTTTGTTTCTCATGTGAAGGTACTTGACAGTTAAGGAACCCAAGTCCCTTTAGATTGTTACTTTTTCAGTGACCAGCACTGCCTGGTCTTATGGACATTTCAGACCCACGTAATACAAAACAATGAAGCTGTGTTGGGACAGATTTTCAGTATGCATAAATTAATGCACCTTCTAAAGATTTTCTGCCTCTGTCAATTTAATCTGAGCACTTAACCCCTTAGTTGTTAAAGACATTTATTATTTCTTGACAGTTTTTTAGCTTAGAAGATGCATTTTATAGAATAACCTAATGGTTAAGGTTGGAAAAAACATCTGGGTATCCAGCCCAGGTTATGTAGTCCAACACAGTTTGACACATATATAAACATATGTCTGCTGCTTCTAGTAATTCTGTAAGGTGAAAAAATATAAAAAAGCATGAGATTTGTCCTATTGTCTTTCCATTAGCCTCTCAAAAACAGTCATAAGGGCATTGTGACTCTTTTGAGGAATTGCACTGATCTTCTTGCCAGCTGAACATGCAGATCTCATACCCGGAAAGGTGGACAGATTTATACACCATGTAGGTGCTCAGGAAGGAGGGAACACACTGCCAATAGCTACTAGGCATGGATTCAGGTAGCATTTTCATGTCATGGGTCCTCTCTAAGAGCAAACGGGATGAGAAGACACTTACATCAATTGCAGTTCCAGCTCTGTGTTATTTTGGATAGCTGTGGAGATGTAGAGTCTGAATTTGCTAAATGAGAATTCAAAAATGTAATTTTCTACTGCAAATCTTTTATGCAAATGAACCTCCTGTGCTTACAAGTATGCAGAATACATCCTTCTAGGCTTGGAAAACTCACCAGAAGGCCTCTGTCTTTTTCACACCAGAAGCAACCATTCAGTAAGACAGCATAAAATAACCTGTTTCATAATGCAGTGGAGATGAAACTGCCTGTAGTTTGTTACTGTGTCTGATACATGAACTCCTTTATATAGCACAACCTTTGAAATCCATGCAGCCTCAGCCTTCTGATTCTCTGCTGTGCCAATGCTTTCTGCCTGTGGTGCCTCTACTGCTAGTGCCAGTCTAGTGAGATGTGCAAAAAACACTTGAATTTGACTAAAATAAGGCATTTCAAGTTGACTGAAATATATCCTGTTTTTTTCCAAAGGCTTAATAAACATTAAATGGCGTTCTTTGTCAGTCTTTAACTGATGTATGTATAAACAAAGCCAGGTCTTATGCAAAGTTCATATGAGATCTTCATAAACTACACACAGCAAAAAGCTCAATTTGGTGTCACAGACCTTAATGCAGCACCAGAGTAAAAGATACGCAGGGATTATTCACTGCCTTTAAAGGTTAGTTATATGCATTAAGTCACCTGTCACTTCTGAGCAAGTTCAGAGCAGAACTCCCATCTACAAAGCCTTATGGTGAAGCCATTAAGCTTAATTTCTCTTTGATTAAAAAGAGGTAAAACTTTGATATGTTTAGATAATTAATACATTTGTGGAAGGAACTGAGGAATTCAGGTAGGAAAAAAAAAACCAAACCAAGAGAACAGAGATTAGCAGAGGGGTTCTCACTGAAGGACCACACTCAGTGTTGTTTGTATGGGAAGGAAACAGTTCAGAAGATTTGAGGCTGAAGAGAGTAATGTATTCCACAACTGGAAGAGAGACACCACCTCCATTGCCTGCTGTAATTTCTTGTATTTTTAGAATGAGGAGGAAGCCTTATGGAAGGCTTTCAAGTTGAAAAATTCTGTTCCATAGACTTCATGGCCAAGAAGGACAAAAAAGATCATTGGCTCTGAACCCCTGCATAATGTAAAGCTAAGAGATTTTCCTGAATCAAACCAGGGATGTCAAGTCTCTAGAATGGTATCCACAGACTTCAAATAGTGGAGGATTTTCTGCATCTCTAAGAAATTAATGAAATTTTAACAACTGTAGAAATTAATCTAGCCTTAACATTCTAGTAAGCTATTGTCAGCCCTAAGATATAAAGAACAGCAGGCAAAGTCTTCTGCATGCATGGAGAAGTTCTTGTTTATTCCTTGAATAGACTATAATAGTACAGACTCAGCTGTCCAACACAGGCACTTAAAAAACTTGACATAGCTGAGCATAGGGCATTGATTTATCAGTTCAGATCCACGTAAACTATATTTTAAACTAACCAAATGTTTAACAAGCTATGTCCAGACCAGAGTGTGTTTTGGAGCCTGCAAGGCTCTGTGTTGATTGAGATAGGAAAGCAGTTAAGTACCCCTCCTTCTTAGAGTTAGCTAAATATTAGCTAGATCAGACCCAACTTCACAAGAGCCAAATACATGTGGAACCTGTGATAGATAAGATCTATCACAAGATAGACCTCCAGATTTGGAGAGATAGAGATAGGCAGTGAGATAATGCAGCTTCAGTACTGCCAGTTAACATCTATTGCACACAAGCCCGATCATAAGCAGTAATATGCAGAGATAGAAGAACAGTTTCTGGGACATGGAGTACTTCAGTATTGTTCAACTCAGACACTGCGAAGTGTGTCAGATCTAACACATAATTAGTAGCACACCATTCACTACAGTTTGCCATTAAATGCTCATCTTTCACTTCCAAAGCTCTACTAGAAATTCAGCTCTGGGGAATGGGTGAGTTGATGAGATAGTCACCATTCTTCTGGGTGCATGTGTGATGAAACAGTCACTGACACAGAGAAACTAGCACTACATGCAATATTGCAAATGGAAGCATTAGTGACAAATCAAAATAGGATGACATTTAATAGATGTTTGGGTAGAAATACTTATGAACACTCAAGTATTTAGATCACTCTCATACCTCAGACTCATGACACTAAATTCAAGGCACTTCGTTTGCCTTTTAACAAGATCCTTAGAATACCTCGCTTTCCTGCAATACGCACAGCATGTAAGCTATTGATGCACTTTTCTATCCTGATAGAGATGTAGGGTAGCTGTGGAAAAGAACTGACATCCCAGTTACTTTACTGCAACCATTGTGAAGTATTTATGAAGTTACTTTAGCCTGAAAAATATTTTTAAATGAATGGTTAATACATGGAAAGGGTGTAATTCTAAATAAAGAAATAAGCATACAAAGGGCACTAACTAAATATGAACTAGAACTCATAAAAAGGGGAACAATAAAATAATAGCATGCATTGGCTTATGAGTCCAGGGCCTCATTCTGTGCAGGTTGTACTACAGCAGATTCTCTTTCAAGTGCAGAATGGCAGAGCCCAGGTTTCTGAGAACTCATTCATGCTCTCATGAAATAGAAGGTGGAAGATTACAGCAAGGAATTATTGTTGGTATCAGGGACTTCCTGTAAATTTTGGCTAACATAATTCCCCTAGTTTTAATTAGATCAGATTTAATTATGAGTCTTTGAAAAACAAATGAGATCAACTCTGGTCTATTACAGACCTTGTAGAGAGTGTTGATACAAATATATAAGAAATAGAATGAACAGGTGTGATTTTCTGTGATAACTTGAAGTATGATCCCATTCAATCAGACAAGCTCTTACTGTGCTCTGACACAGGCTAGGGACACTAACACATCAGCACTGCTTTCCATCACTGTGTAAAGCTGTCTGTACAGCCTGGTCATAATGATTCAGGAAAAAGCAAAATGTCAACTACAGCTTTAGCACTGCAGCTCCCAGAACAGCACCATATCACACGGTTTGGCTGCAGCCACAGAGCTGCAGAGATCCTCAGACTCTGGACAGAGCCATGCTGGCTCTAGCACAGTAGTGTGAATGTGTGGAGGGAGGTTGGCAACCCCACCAGGCTCCTAAAGCATTACTGAAACAGCTCATGGGATACAGGGGCAGAGATTGCACAGGATACCAGGAGTAACTGTGGAATTTCTAAGAATCCAGGATTACAGAGAACCCTAAGACTTAAAGAACAAAGATTCAAGAGGAGGCACTTCAACAGGAAATAAGATTAACCATGACATCAAATATTAAGGAATTCTGGTAACTGCTCCAATACAAAAATGCTCTGAAGCAAGACTTGCTGTTCAAACATATGTTATGGGACAGCTTCCTAGAAATCTCACAGCCTGTGTTATGCAAGCAGACAGTTTACATGAACACAGTGCCCTTTCTGTCCTGTCTAGATATGGACCTGGGTATTGATGCATTTTCAAAATAAACAGGTGAAAAGTTCCTAGTCAGAGTGAATCACCTTAGACATTCTTTGCTTTACATAAGGAAACTCTGTGGATCCAAGTTTTGAGCTAGTAGGTGCTTTTTTAACAAATGCAGAGCTTTAAATACTCAACCATTTCCAGGCTCATTCCTCCGTCTCCTAAACAATTCACTTGGATTATAATCACCTAAAAAATTAAAAGGATGGATTGAATCTAAGTAAATCTCAAATGTACCAAAATTTGGCCCTTCTCCCTAATCATCCTGTTTCCCTTAGTCCAATTCTTATCCAGACCCCAGATGGGCTCTTATGTTACTCCCACACTTGTATTCCTCGCTTCTACAAGTGAGTCAGTCCAGCCCACCCCAGCAGACAGATGCACTGTCACCCAAACTCAGCTGTGCAGTGTGCTGCCACCAGCTTCTCTGCTTGACTCACAGCTCTGTTTGGGCTCTGTCTCTAGAGGCCAAAGCCAGGAACAGTGGAGCATTGCAGTCAGTGAGAGCTCTTCCAGCATGTCTGCTGCTCAAACCATGCCATATCCTTGGGCAGCACAGCTGACACAGAAAAAATTAAAGTGCCCAGGAGACCTCCTAAAACATTGTCCAACTCATTTTGTTAGCTAAGTCTATTTCTCAGAAACAGCAGAGAAATGGTAGCAGAGGTTTTCAGCGTTACCATTTTAAAACAAATGTGAAAGTTTTTTCTCCTCCAACATATGAAGCACTCCTGAAACAAAATGGTTCATGAGTGCAGCAGCAATGTGCATCAGTCTGATTGTGAAGTACATCACTGAATATCAGGGTAGTACTTCTGAAGTGGAAAGACAAAGTTTGTAAGCCAAGGTAGGTGACAAGCTAACAAGCTTTCATGCACTCAGTATGTGTTCAGCATTACCAGTACCCCCATGACTCTTCATACATGAAGCAGGGAGTGCTAAACTCCTGGTTTGCTGTGGGGCACTGGGTAACCTGTGTAACTCCTGCTTCCTTGTCTTTACATCAGAAAGGATATTCACAGTGAAGTGCAATGGGGCACTCTAATGCATGCTGCTTGAGATTTGTATCCTTACAATGAAGGAAAACATTAATAACAACAATAATTAGCATGCTTGTGCTTTCTGCACAATCATTTCCTTCTCTTCTAAACCCAGCAGGTTGCATTAAGCAGCAAAGCTGCATGCTTATGAAAAATATGTATGGTTATGAGAAATACAATCTCACATCACTCTATCACTTGTTTAGGTGCCATCCTCTGGCTCTTGGCAGCATGATGCTGGAATGAGTGTGTGGCAGTTTAGGCTCGGTGCCTCCTGTTACCACCACATAAGTTATGCCTCTGGTGTCCCGAGGGTCCAACCCAGTAAGGTGGACACAGGAAACAGCGTATTTCTACCCATAAATCCTGCGCCCTATAAATTCGCCTGTAAAGTCATTCTCTTCTCTCTTTCTTCCCTCTCTGCTCCTGTGGGATATACTCCCTTTCAGGTAACAGTGGGGGAGCATCTCAAGGCCTCTTTGGCCTGTCTTGGCCTAATGCTAGAAGGAGGAGGGGTGGGGGAGACAGTCTGAGATCTGGCCAGCCTGAGACTAGCCTAGCAGTGGGTGGGGGGAAGAAAGAGCCCTGGTGAGGTTGAGTAAACCCTCGGGTGGGGAGAAGGGAAGTGTTGGGGGCCTTTGGGTGTGGTGTAAGGGACTCTGTACGCTTTGGGATATCTTTGCCACTATGTTTTGTAGCTTCTGTAAAACACCAATTGCTTTTCTATTTAAACTTCCCACCACTATCCAGCCCATTTGTGTGTGTCATTGTTTTGCCCCTCTTGTGGCAACAGAGGATCTGTCTGGCTCTAAACTGGGACAGAGTCTTAGTCTGTTCATTGCAGGACTTTCAGGAAAGCCAAAGGCTGCGTACACAGCAACCTGAGATGTGTTAGACTGACGAAGCCATGAGTGGCTGTGGATTTTACCATTATTCCCCAGCCTCTCAGGCGAGACGATGTGCTCAGTGCTGCGCTGGCCATAGGAAGGACAGTCCTCCAGTGTCCTGGCAGGGAGCGTATTTACCGACTCCCCATTACCCGAGTCGCTTCGGCTATACAACATGAGCGCAGGTGCAGGGATGGGCAGAGCCAAAGGCAGCTAGCCGGGGGCTGTGCGCTGCATGGCAGCATCCCTGTTGAGCTCAGCCTGTCCATCTAAGCGGGATGGATGGAACCGATCCGCCCCGCGGGGCCCGGCGGCCGCGGCGTGTGTGCGGCGCGCACCGAGCACGCCCCTCCCCAACCGTTGGGGCGCGCGTTATGTCCCGGCCTCCCCCCGCCCCAGCTCCGCACTGAGCATGTGCGCAGCACCCCTGCCCCCAACACCCGCCCGCGGGCCGCCGTTCCGCGTAGAGGAAGGCTGAGCTTCGCGGTCGCTTCGCGGCAGTCGGGCCGCAGCTCCGACAGCATGGAGTGAGCTGCGGAGTCCTGCACCTCGCGGACCTGCCATGGAGCTGAGGAGATCCATCTCGGCCAGCGCGGAGGCCGAGAGACCGATGAGGCGCTATGGGGCAGTGGAGGAGACGGACTGGAAGGCGGGGGCGCTGGGGAGAAGTGAGTGCGGAGCGCGGGTGCGGGTGGGGGTCCGACTGGCCGCTCGGAGCGGCGGCGAGGTCCTCCCGGCCCCATGTCCGGGTGCTCCCGCTAGAAGGGCGAAGCCCCTTTGGGCTTTCGGGGAGGAAGGTTTGTGTGACCATTTTGCCCTCTGAGGCCGTTGCTTCTCGAGGGGGCTGTATCGGAGACAGCTTTTCTCTGTCGAGGGACAGGGAAGCAGAGGGCTGGATACCGGTGCGGCTCTGGGCACTCCAGTGTTACCTTATGGGTTGCAAAGCGATGTGCAGGTATCCGAGGAGGAATGACTGGGACGATAGCAATCCCTCGCTGTTTATTAGGTGGGATTTAATATAAGGCGTTTCATGAACATTGGTAGTCTTAACGTGCTTCACGTTTGGAAGGCACTGATGACAGCCGCGTTATTCCCTCTGTTATCTCTGGGAGAGAGTACAGGAATGCCGCGCGTAGTTTGCTTCTTCAGGGGCTGCACTGCATTTATGAGCTCAACAAATACTCTGTGATGGAAGAGCTTTCCTGAAGTCGCATCCTTTCCACAATGCTGATGCAAAGAGCAGTTAAGATAACATAGTTGCCAGCTCACATTGTCCATGGGCCCTTGTCTTCTCTAAGATACTGGTTATTATTATCTCCTTTATGACCTTATATGCCTGTCAACCCCTTCTGATTTTTGTGGTAACCACTGAGGCAAGAAATCTTGAAAGGGCTGTCACAAAAACCTGGCTAAGTTTCTTCAAATGTTTGATTAGGCCACAGGAAAAAAATGCTTTGTGTGTATCTGTGTGGCATGTTCTTGGCAGATACTGGGTTTGCTGGTACTCTTGATTCACCATCCATCTTCTGATGTGCATCGTAGAGTCTCACCAGCATGCTTTTTCACAACTCGTAGCAGATTTTAGTAAGCACCTCTCTATGGTTAGACTTTTCAGATACTGCAGTGTTCTGGAATCATTCTTCACCTTTGGCTTCAGCTTTCCATATGTGTGGTGTTGTCTGCTACATGCTGATGACAGGGGTGTAACTCTCCCACTGTGTCAGTTGCAGTGTTGGTTTTGTTGCAGTGCCTGGCATAGGTTCAGGATGGAGTAACTCCACACTTTCTAAAGTGGAATTGAAGGCTGAAATCATTGTTGCTTGCATTGGTTGACTCAGACACTTGCAGGTTCTTTGGCATGATACAAACATGTGCTTTTCTCCTTTTTATATATTTTATAGAAAAAAATGCATTAGACCTGGAAAGTAGGACACTCAAAACTACACACGTCATCCTTGCTGATGGTAGCCTGTGGGATTATGGACTCAATGTAGTTCTTTTGACTATGTTTGGTAATTGATCCCTTAGCTGCATAGCATATTTTCATCAGAGTAACCACTTGTGTGTGTATGAAGGATGCCTTGTAAAACAAGATTAAACCCCTACATTCAGGATTGAGTATGCCCTTCAAAGTACTGTGTGTCATGTGTGAAGTTTATGGAGTTTACTTGTAGCTACTGTGCTCAAGAAAGGTTTGAGATCAGCACTCTGTAATCCTCAATCCCAAAGTGCCTCTCGTCTGTAGCTGGATGTTCTCCATTTTCATAGAAGTTTTGCTTGATAAAATAGTCCCAGAGACTCAATAAATAGTGCTAATTTATTTCCATGAAACGAGTTCTGCCATCTAACTATATAAAAGGCATTGTGTAAATTCAGAGATGAAAAATGTGTGCTTGGAGGGCAAACTATGAGGAATCAGCAGGAGTATCCTTGGATAATTCTGTTAGTTGCTTTACAGGATCAGAAATGAAACATGAATTATCAACATTTTGTCAGTTCATGAAGGGCAAAATATGTGAGAAAATAGTTTTAAAGAATTTGTCATTAAATGAGGGTGAATGATTTCCAGTGAGACAAGCTGCTCTTTGCAAAAGCCTAATGATTGCAAACACTAGCAAAATGCAAAAGGTAATCTGTTGCTGTAAGACTATCAGCAGTGTTTAAGGATCTTTATATTACCCTGAACCTTTATTGATTAGGGATTTTAGAGGTTTTGCAGACATATTTGAGGTTTTGCATGCTGATAAAATTGGACAAAATTACTCTGGAGCCAGAAAGGGAAGCAACAGGCAGTTCTGTCAATGTTCAGTACATGAGGCCCTAAGTAAGCTTTAGGGTAAGCTTGACTAACACTTTCTTCATTAAAAACACAAATATAGCCCCAACGTGATTGATGTCAATGGAAGTTTCCACATCCATTTCAGTAAAAGCAAAACAGAGCTGGGCTCTGTGCGTACGTCTCCTGGAGCCCTGTTCACCCCAGTTCCCATTAGACTCCCATGGGAGTGTGTCAGTTCCATGAGAATTCTTCTGGGGAACTGTGTAAGGTTGCTCCATGAGTTTGGTCTCTGCCCTCACTGGGCACATTCTGCAGTCCTGCAGAGCCTTGGCAAGCAGTGACAAGTATTGGCTCTCTGGAGAGCTGTTCGCACTGGCAGGGATCATGCATTTCAGTCTTCTGGTCTGTGAGCCGTGAACTGATATGTCAGAGCCCTGATGGCAAGCAGTTCTTCCTCAAGCTGTCCTGTTTCACAAGAGAAGAGGGAGTCAAAGAAACTCAGTTACTCTGCTTAATCCAATCTGTAGTTTCCCTCCTCTCATATCCTGTCATGGATTCCTATACAACCTTTTCTGGGCACTGTGCCTGAGAGGGGACTGAAGGTACTGCAGTTTGGCCGACTCTAAGACCGAGACATTTTGGTTCAGGCTGACAATTGTAGCAGAGAGAGTGTGTGGGATGTGACAGTGGAGGGCACAGCCATGGAATTTTGAAAGCAAATAAAATTGAGATCCATTTGTCTTTGCTTTGGTAAGGTGTGAAGCATCCTGCCATAATCATTTCTTTATCTCTTGCAAAAGTGACAGACAGCTATTCCTTTGTCTCAGTGGTATAAATTAAGATTCTGCCTGCCTACTTTCATGTCCTCCACCTTTGAGGCTGAGCTGACTGCCTCCCATATGTGTTTCTTAATACTGTTTTTCAGTTCTCCATGAGGAATTGATGAAGCATGAATTGCTTTCCTTGGAGTATGGCTTAAATCCAGTCTTGCTCCAGATGGGAATGTGCATTAATTTTAATGGGAGCTCCATGCTAGGGAAGGTGCCTACCACTGTAGCTAACTGCATCAGTTCCTGTTTACAGCCATCTCAGAATGCTGGATCTCATGCAGGGCTGTGGTACGTACCTTTCCTAGTGGGAAGGCTGAGTTGGGCACAGAAACCCCTTCCTGAGTTGTCTTGACTCCTGGCAGTCTTCCTGAACCAGACTAAAATAGCTTCTTGCAGATAAAGGTTTAACTCAATGCCGCTGAATAAAACTAACAATGAAGGGCTTGGGGTCAGACCTTCAAAGGCAATTTTCCCTCATTTTTTGTGTCTCATTTTGGATCCATTCTCACATAGGGGCAGATGTTAGGTCATATATACTGCAAACATTGCCACCAGGATGCACTTAGCTGCATATTCTCCCCATTCTCTGAAGGACAAACTGCTGTTTGATGCACAGGAGGTTGTATTTTCAACTCATAACATGATGGGAAAAGGTGAAAGGAATGTGCAAAACCCCTGATGGGAACTATATTGTCAGCACTGTAATTTATTAAGCCTCACAGATTTCTTTTGAAAAATAAAATACTCCTTTAAGCAGTCAGTGTTGCCCTGTCCCTCTGTCCTGCACCTCCCCATGCCCCATATGAAGGTATTAAAGAACAGCTATCAAGAGCTTGGGACTTTTGGTCTAAGCTGCTTATGAATACAGCACAGCAAATTAGGGGCTTGTATCTTCCCTGAAACAAGCAGATGAGGAGGTGTGGAGAACTGGCATATCCATTGCTTTGTCCCTCTTCTTGGCTGCTGGAGAGGCTTAGCAAGTGTGAGTTGGAATGGAGGGATATACAGCAATTTACTGCACACCTTCTGCTGAGCCGGGAGGAAGCGGAGAGCACAGCTGGATGCAGAGCCTCTTGGTGGGTGCTGTTCTCAAGCTTAGGAAAAACCAGCCTCTGCACCAAAGGTGCCTGCCACTCCTTACAAAATCCAGGCCAGGCTGAGGCAGCCTGGGCAGTAGTATCCACTTGTAAGTCACAAGCAAATGAGCTAGATCACAGCGTTTTTTGCAAGCAACACTTAGTTGAGTGCTGAAACAATGTCATGCAAGATCAGCTAATTTATTTTGTCTGCAGAGATGTATTTATCTGTGTGTGAGAACCGCTAACACAAAATACATGGTGGTACATCTAGAGAGAGGTAGAAAAATGCCACTCTTATTTCAGTTACATTAAGACAGGTTGCTCTGTCTCAGATTGACAGGTAATGTGGTTTCCGGGATATTGCTTTCACACCTTGCCTAAAGCCACTGGCCAGATGTGTGAAAAATCCTGTTGTTAGAGTGTCTGGCAACAAGGAATGTGGTATTGATACCCAGACTAGAGTTTGTTTAAAACTGGAAATAACAGTGGGAAGTTTGGAAAATGTTCTTGCACAGTTCAGTTACAGTATTTAATTAAGTCTGTCATAATTCTCTGCAGACCTAATTATATGGATAGCTTTTCTTTCAATCCCACTCAAAATCACTTAATCCTCCTTTATACACAACAGAAATGGTTGGATGAGATACCACAGGCTATTCTGCAAATGGACTGTGCTGTTCCTGTAGAGTTTGTGGCTCAGATCAGGCACTAGGGATGCTAGAAACTGAAGTCTGACATGGTCACACCAGTCATGCTGATGCCTTTCCAGTGTGTTGTAATTGCTCTGAAAAAAAAAAAAAAAATCTCTGTTTTCAAGTCCTTTTCTGGCTCTATCAGTATGTCTGACACACCAGTAAAGGCACTCTGTTGCTAGATTTTTATGTCTGATGTGTGATAGGAGCTCTACTGAGATAATACTGAGCTGGCTACTGAGGAGTCACTTGTAGATCAGCTTCCATCTGAGGGCACAGACACCAAAAGTAGAAAACAAGTTAAACCTGCTGAATTTAGAATCTGGGCATTTTAAAACTGTCTCAACTCAGAAATTAAATATCTGTGAAAACAGAGGATTCACTTTCAGCTGCATGGAGAATCACATGAATCTATGAATAATGTCTTCAGGGTTTCCTAATTCAATGGGCCTTGAGTTCTGAAAGGAGTTTCTAAAACGGCAATCATTTCAAACTCCCTTTGCCGTTTCTATGATTCTCTTTTCCTCATTTTTTATGCATTTGCCCTCTAACACGCTGAAGAGATGTGTGCAACCCTGTTATCACTGACTATCATGGGGACTGGCTGTGGCATGCAAATTGTCTGGCAGTCTTGAAATCAACTTCAAAGTCGTTGAGGTTTGAGTCCTGTAATTGGAGTGTCAAAGCCCTAAGGGTTTTCAAGCCCCAGCCTGTAAGTGCCGTTAGGATGATTTGTGTTAGCAGACATACTCCTGCATGCCGTGAATTTATGCACATCATATGTACTTCCTGCAAATTTCAATCACATTACAAAAATCTGTATTTTTGACTTAACATTATGGCACAGACATATCAGGCCTGGAGCTTTTATGTAATTGTTTACAGGAAAATACTCAAAGGAAGTTATCTTTATCTCATCTTTGCTAAGAAAGGTTCAATTCAGTTTCAGGTTCTGACTCCTTAGGCATTTATTACTGTGAGTGCTAACATTCTGGTGCCTGACCTGTAAATATGGTTTGTATTAGCTTTTAAACTGCTGCCAGAGGGGGTACTACTGTGGAAAAGTCCTCCCTCTCCCCATAAAAAGGACTGGTTAGGGGACTATCCAGGGTACTGTGGGGTCAAAGACATGACATAAACTAGTAGAACATTAAGTAGCAGAAACAGTCTACATTGTAAATCATAATGATAGTGCTGTAAAGCAGGACCAAATCATATACAAATGTACAGCTAGAAATTATTTTAATTACAGATAATTAGGTAGCAAATTGTCCTATTGTACTGAGTCAGTTCCTTGCATAAGCAAACACCCTTAGATCCAGCTGGAAGAATATGAAAGCAGAAATGATGCACTATCCTAAAGAGAGAGTGTGATTTGATGAGAGAAATCTGAAGCACTTCATACCTGGAAACAGGGTCTGGAATTTGTGTGGGCAGTGTCTGACTGCAGAGGACACTGCATCTCAAAAAGCTAAATCTTACTACAAAAAGTAAAGTCCTAGATAATGGTCAAATGAATCTTTTCTACTTCCTGAGTCCACCCTCCTGCAACTGCAAACAATCATACAATACCTGAGCTTATTTGCGGGTCCTGCCTGGAGTTTTTCCTCACAAAGTGAGGACAGACTAAAGATCCACATCTTCTTAGTTTAAAACAGCTTTGGTTCCTTTCTTCCAGTATTCTATTTGAAAGACTGCTTCAAAATGTTATTGTTCTGGATAGTTACTGGTTTCCAGTATAAGCTTATTCTTTCCCTCTCCTTAATTTTACATCAGCAATTATCATGCAATATATACACTATTCTTTCCCCTGGGCTCGATCCTTTCCTCTTAGCTAACCAAAATTTCCATCTTCACAAGCAGATTTTGATGGCATCAAAAGTGAGGAGAACGCTGAAATACAAAAGCTGAAGAACAATGCAGGACAAAGGGAATTTGTCACCCAAATACAAGATACCAGCATGGATTTTAAGAGTCTGAATAGCACATGATGTCCTGTGCATCTCATTAGATTTCTGTAAGAATGCCATGCTGGTGCAGTTTCACAGGATCTGTGTTGTCAGAGAAGGATGAACAACTGCTGAGAGATGAGCTGTTTTTTCAGGGTACCTTTACAACCAAAATGAACTCTATGCACAGAGCAGTTTATTAACACTAGAGAGATCTTTCTCCCTGGGGAAGTGTAAGATTAAAGGGTTGCATAATTACCCACTTAGGAAATGGGAACTGTCAGAAACTGACAAAAGACAACGCCAACAATAATTACTGCTTATAAATTTCTCAGGATAACAAACAAGACAATTTAATTGATGCTTTTTTTGAGAGGCAAGATCTTTATAGATCTTACCATTAGGGACTCGTGCTAATGTATGTCTTTAAATAGGGAACATGGGCAGAAAATGGTCCCAAAATTAGAAAATTTGAACCATCATTTAACCATAAAACTTCTAGTTAGCAAGGTATTGAAGACCATCCTTAATTAACAACTGCTTTTACTGCCTGAATGTTTATTCCTGCTTGGGAATGTACAGTTGAACTGAAAAACTCAAAGCAGAATCTCGTTCAGTTTCTAAACAGCGTTTCTTCAGTGGCATACTGCTTGATCTATAGAAGTACAGAATAAAAGATACAAAGCAACTAAGAATCTCATTTGGGCACTGGGCAGATACAGACACTTTCTGATATCAGATGTGAAAGGAATCATTGTGTGCAGTACTTGGGGTATGATACCATAGAAACCAAAAGGATTTTGAGAGTTTGAGGAAGGAGTTAATATTCAACACTGTGAATCTGGCGTTTACATTTCAAGAGAGATCTCAGCGAGACCACAGGGTACAAAGGCTTGAAATGGAAAAGAATAGACTGCTGCCAACAGGCTTTTTGCAAAGGTAAATAATGAAAAAGAAAAGGTCCATGTTAGAAGAGAAGAACAAGAATGTACAGGGTAAGCTACCAAAAGAATCTTTTTGTAATGTGAGACTCAGCTATGGAATAGACAGAGCTGTGGTTCTGGAAGTGCAGTGGGCAATTGCATGCAGTGCTTTTTATATACTCTGCTTACCTAATTTTAAAATGAGGTCATGGTAGAATGGGAACGAGACACTTCTGAAGTGGAAATTCAGGTTCTAACATGGCTAGACTGTGAATCTAATTGTGATAACTTAGAAGAGTAATTTTTTAAAAAGTATTCATGACCTAGATCCTGATACTATAATCATGCTATTGGACTCAGACCACAGCTGACTGAACAAAGCCATCTCCAGCCACATCTGCTGATTTAATATACCTTGGAAGGAAATGATATGGTAGAGAGAATCAGAGAACTATTTTAGTTGGAAAAGACCTCTGACATCATTGAGTCCAATTATGACCCATGCCCACTACACCGTGTCCCCAAGTGCCATAACGATGTTTTTTCAACACCTCCGGGGATGGAGATTCCATCACTTCCTGGGCAACCAATTCATAGATTCATAGAATGGTTTGGGCTGGAAGGGACTCCAAAGATCACATAGTGTCAACCCTTCAGCTATGTGCAGGGACCCCAGGGACCACATTTCTCCAGACCTCATCCAACCTGGCCTTGAACACCTCCAGGAAGGGGGCATCCACAACCTCCATGGGCAACCTGTTCCAGTGTCTCATCACCCTCACTGTAAAGACTTTCTAATCTCTGGTCTAAACCTGCCCTCCTCCAGCTTGAATCCATTCCCTCTCATTGTATCACTACAAGCCCTTGTAAAAAGGTCCCTTCCTGGCTCTCTTGTAGGCCCTCTTCAGGTACTGGAAGGCTGTACAATCTGTGCAAAAGCAGCTATCATCCAAAGGGACAGGAGAAAGCATTTTATTCTCTCCAATTGCAAAATAAAAACCTTTTCCCTGCTGCTGATGCTGCAGTAGTGCTTTTCCCAGTGCTGCTAACCATTAGTAGGAAAGCAAGATTTGTTCTCCTCTCACAAAGGGCAAGTTTAAATGCGTGATAGTTCCTTGTGATTATCTTGGAGAGATGTTGTGCTTCTTTACAGGTTGCACCAGTGTGCCTCTCAATAGACTTGAAATTCTGATCTCTTGATGGAGAAGCTGCCATTTGAACCACAGATATGAAGGGCTTACTTTAGTCTACCAGTTCATCTCAGGACATCAGTGATCTTTACACTGCACAGTACAGAGCTGAGCTGGCCAGTCCTTTGTTATTTCAGGTTTACTGGAAGCACCACAACTCCCCATAAATCAGAAAAATCCCCCCTCCTTTTTTCTCCTCCCTCAAATAACCATTCAGAATCAGGGATATTTGGTGACTGTGACATTCCCTGAGTCCTGGCATTTAGTGAGCTTTCAGTATGCATCTCTGGTTCCTTCCTGCCAAAGGAGTTTCCTAAAGCAGCCAGATTTTGTAGCTGCCCGTTGCAATGCTAAGCTGTAAGGGGAATCAACCACCCCAGGGGTTTACTCTGCGACATGGAGTGTGCAAAATAAAACAGCTTTGGGATTTCTAGGTACTCTGCTGTCTGGCAAAAGTATTGGAAGCTTTGATGCCTAGTTTAAGCCAGTATTTCAGGGCTCCAACATCACCCCTGTGCACCTGGGAGCTGCACCATTCAAAGTTCTGCTTCCATTTCTCTTTTTTTTTTTTTTTTTTTTGTGAACTTGACATCCCCAGAACTGCAAGACTGCTCTGGATCCTTCTGCACTGACAGGAAACCATGCTCTTTGCACAGACACATTTCCTTGGACTTCATACTCCTGTAGGAGATTAAGCGCCAGAGTCTCAGCCTGAGATCTGCTTCTGAGCAAAAGGAGAGGGATAGGAGTCTCTGCTGAGGCTGCACCATGTCCATGGCCTGAGCCCAGGCAGTCAAACCAGCAGCAGTGCTGAGATGTCCTCAGCACCACAGCATTCTGGTCACTTCCACACTGCTACTAGCCTCCATTGTCCTCCGTTCTCCCAGTCTATCCAGTTTCAATGGCACAATGTTGCCTGCCTGTTAGGGAAGCCAGGAACAAAACATATTGCAGCTGTTTGTATTGTGTTTCGCTATTAGCTATATTTACACGGTAATTCCAGCCTAAACCATTGAATCAATAGCATGGCACACACATGCCAAATGCAATCATTGTTAGGATTCACAGTAACAGAGTGCTGCAGCAGGCTAGATTAGGAATAAGCAATTAGGGTTTTTTTCTGCAGAGTGTAGTTATTGGCCACTGTGGCCTGCTCTAGATAGGTTAAAGCAAAGAGAAAAAGATCCTTGGGGCTTCTGAAGACTTCTGAGGCAACAGCAGGAGTAAAATGCCTGGTTGTAAGACTGGTCCTTCGTGCCTCCAGATGACAAGCCAACGACAACATACAGGAATCATCTGGTTCTTTTCACATGAACATTGCTTTATCTAGAATATTATGTAACTGTAACTATTTTTTCCAATATTATGCAACTATTTTAGTTTCTACAAAGTGTGCTGGTTTGAAGTTGTATCACCTGGTTCTTTCTTCATCCATCTCTAACCTGTGATTCCTGCATACTACTTCTTCAGCTCATCAAGTGATAGTGGTCTTGAAAGTCTTGATTTTGCTATCTGAAACAGCATTAAGAGTGTACTGTGCTCTATTAGCATTTATTATACTTCCATGGTAAAAGATTAATTTGAGAATTTGAGTTATTGAGAAAACCCCAAAAGTGCTGACCCAAATTTGGAACAAAACTTAGCCACTAACAAGGATTACTTTGTTATATGACAATTTAAGGGAGTGGGAATAGGCCTCAAATGGCTTAGTTTAAATCCAGTCCAGGGCAACAGCGACTTAAAGCAGTCTTCAGCTAAAGTACTGCCATTGAGTATGCTGAGCAGCCAGGTTTGTTTCTGAGTGGTGTCCACATTAGAAAAGCCATGTGGCTTGAACTGCAGTCCTTTAAAGAGCTCCCAGCAGTCATAGGCTGAACAGACACAGGGTCTCTTTGAAGATGGTTCATTCATGTCAGAGATGAAAAAAAGGTGGCATAAAAGATGAAAAAAGTGCTGGAGATCTATTGCTAAATGAATGAGATGACTCTTCGAGCCTGAATTACTGATGGTTTCTAACAGCAACAGATCCACAGGCAAGGGTAAACAATGCCTTGAAGACACACCCATGACCCATCAGGGCCGACGCTGCCCCTGCTGCAGACTAGCTGTGTATCTCTGAGGGTCTCAGAAGGGCTTTTCCTGCCTCTAGACTACAGATTGCTTGCAAACTGCTCTGATTTCCCCAAGTTAGAATTAAACCAGCTAGTGGCTGTAGAGCACAATGAGCATGCTCGCATGAAGTGACAGCAGCAGGACTTTTGCTGATAATTACTTTTTCCTTACAGCATTCCATACCGGTTTGTCTGGAATTATTGATACCAGGTGTAGTGCATTCTCCTGGTTCTCACTGTATTAGTTCAGGCTTATTTTAAAGTTTTCTTTGCGCTTACTGATTTGATTTGCTTTTGTTTTGTTGCTTTTCATCATAGGTGGCTAATGTTCCATTTCTGGCTGGCATAATGAAGATGAAATGCAGTCATTAAGTTAACAGTTTAACTATACCAGTCTGCATTTAAATTGAAGCAGAAATATACACAAGTAGCTACAGGTTTACCTCCTCAGTCCCTCTCCTTATATGTAATAGCTTGAGAATTTTATTTCTCTATAGTATTATTTTCATATTAGTGTATTCTTTTGTGCATACAGTAATATTTTACATGTTTCTTTGTCACTGAAACTTCTCCTGGATATTACAGAGCAGACAAAACAGTTCCATCCTGTCACTGTGACTAATCTCAGTGTTGTCTCCACTTCTGCTTTATGAATGTTGTCTTATCACCAGAAAGAGCTTAATAACAATGTGTGGTAAAAAAAAGTTGACTAATGCATGCTCGCTTTAAATAAAATGAAACACTTCTTTCTTTTTACCAGACATTTCTGTGTGAATCTGTTCTGTGTGAAAGCACTAGAGGTATCATTCATCACTGGGGCAGAGCTAGAGCTTTATTCAAAGGTTTAATAATGTTAATGTATTCCTTCCCAAGTGGTTTACACCCCAAGAGCTCAAACCATTTTATGAAAATTAATTAATTATTCTTCAGCATAGCTGCTGCCAGGTAGGTCATACACTTATCCACAATATTATAAGAGACATTCAGGTTGGTGATTGGTGAGGATCACAATGGGGAAGATTTGAGGCTTTACCTGTGAGGAAGGGGTGGTATAGAAAAGTTGAAGATTTGGTGCAAAATGGTGTGGTTCCTTAACAGTGCACAGGTGAACATCAGGAAGTATGCGTCAACCTCAAGAGCTAACACTGGGGCATTTGCAGCTCGAGTTGCAGAGTGGAAATCAGTTAATTTTCTTTTTTTTTTTTTTTTTTTTTTTCCTTGGAAGATCATGTTTGCCCCTCTCAAACTGGCTCTAAATCCCTTCTGGCACCACAGTGTTTCCATACTCAGTTTTCTAAATTCTCACCCTCAATTTTCTTCCCAACTGCCCATTCTGTTTTGGTTTTGTGTTTTTTTTTTTCCCCCCTCTCAAAGTTCCTGTAATCCAACCCTTGAAAATCCTTCCATTTTGAGATCTCCATGAGAATGAATCACCTTGCAGTGTGCTCACAGCACAGGTACTGCTAGGAAGGCAAACTAAACCACTGCATTGTGCTAGTGACATCTCTTAGTTTGCAGAGGAGTTGCGAACCAGTATCGTACGGTTTCTATATCTATTTCTCTCCACTTTCAATCTTGTGGTGCCTTGCTTACATTTTTGGTTCTTTTGAAAACATTGTATAATTTTGGATAGCTTTCAGAAATATTTTTGGTAGTTCAAGCACACATTGAGTAGGATGAGGAGAGTCTGTGACTGTTCTGCAGGAGGCCAGACTGGATTACTGCTTGTTACATTAATTCATGTGTTAGCTTTAAGCGTAAACTCAGGGCTTAAGGCTTGCTCATGATTCCCCTCCTGAACTACTGACATGAGTGTGAGAGCTGATCTGATTGAGGGGTAACACTGGGGCATTTATGCTAGAACTGCACATCAGCTAGAGTTGGGAATAAGACAGTTACTTTATTTTTTCTGTTTTCTGAACTCTTGGGAGCTAATTTTAAAACATGTATGTAGGTGTAATATATTTCTCACCTATCTTTCTAATTACCAGCAGTGTTGGCTTTAATTCGTGGTAGCATCAGAATAACTTCCTGGTTTTGGAAAATAAATTTACACCAAAGCCAGTTCTTCTGCAAGAATTTAAAATAACTCCACAACCCCCAAAAGCAACAAGAGGCAAAACTATACTTGGAGAATCTTTGTTACAGTTTTGTTTCATTGATGTTTCATAAACATGTAGTGAATAGTGAATTCTAATTCCGCCCATCTGTGGGTGGTAGCACAGCCTCTTAGCTACTCTGCTGATGAGTCGAAGACTCTGCTGTGGTTCCTCATTCCATATATTCAGATAAGGGTGTGAGGGGAGGAAAAGAGTGGGGCTGGATACAGTCCCTAAGGCATTCTCAGTGACGTTCAACCTTTTTCTGGGATCTAGGATTTCCAAAGTTTTTAGATTGTATGTCAACAGCTAACTTAGTGGCTGGGATTTGGAAGAACTGACGTGCTTTACACTGTGAAGCTAGCCATTGATAATAGAGCTGGAACAACACCTCTTAGGACATCTAGGCTATGCCTCAACTAAATATACCCTGGCAAACTGATTTCTAACAGGAAAGTCCATCATCTACAGGCAGCAGTTGTGTGTTCAGACACACAACAAGATAGCCTGAACTTACCAACCAGTTCTGTCATCTGGGTTTTAAAAACAGCTACTGAGAAGTGGTTGTTCTTTCATGGAAGACATTTCAAAATTTGTGTAACTTCTTTTTCTTAAGATTCTCTTATCCTGAAAAAAAAACAGTGGGGTTTTTTAATGCTTATTTGGCCATTTTCTTCATATTGTAGATTACAAAGTGGAGCCAAAACCTGCAGACAGGTTAGCAGCAGGACAACTTAACAAAAAATATTTAAATTGTATAGGTAGAAAATGCATTTTCTTTATATGCTATAGGATTTCTTCCATTTTGGGAGAACGTGTGTTTGTGAACTTATGCAGTGCCTGTATTTGTTGAGATTTTTTTTAGTTTCATTCCTTCTCCAAGTTTCTGTCAGAAACTCTTCTCAGCTGTTTGTGCTTAGTCTGTCATGAGGGACTTTGGAATTAATTGAACAGCTTTTTTTCTGATGCATTTTTTCTCCTGTTTTCTGCATAATCATGCTGAGTACATTCTGACACCTCCGTTTTCCTTTTTTAAACCACTACAGCTGCAACAGGCCTGCTTTCAGGAACATGTCTCCATTTGGGTACCAAAACATGTAGACACTCTTATTATTTTTTTTTTTTTGCCTGTAAACTCTTATTCAGAACAAAGGCCAAGTATGGTGAACCTTTGGAATAATTTTTCCCAGAGGCCAAGCTGCTCCTTCCCAAATCTATCTTCTATAAATTGGCTCCTTCTACCTTCAGTGAACACTGTTCATACCCCAGTTTCTCTCTGTATTAGAAGAGGTAAAATATCAATTACAGAGAAATATTCATAGAAGCACCCTTGCCTGCTAAGTAATTACTACAGTACTGTTTGTCTTCTCAACTGATTTGGGTACCCTAGTAGGAAGCACTTAGCCCCTGAAGGATTAGGCCCACATATTTGGGTCCTATCTAGTGGCTCTAGGCTTTAGCTATTACTGAGATGGTGGAACGGCAGGAAGAGTTACAAGAATGAAAGATGGGAAACCTTCATCAGTTTGCATTTGCTGTACTTGCACTAAGATACAACTGTTCAGAGTTGCAGATAAAGAGTGGGCTTTGTAGCAGTCTATGGCTGTGCTATCAGAGTATGCAGTGACAGTGACTGACAAGCAGTAGCTACAGTTATGTACTGGGTTGGGATTCCTTAGGGGTATGATAGATGCTGACTGGCAAAATGAATGTCACGTTGGCTTAGGGATTCTTTCACTTCAAATTGGTTACATTGAAAGCAGTAAGTAACACAATAGAGAAACCAGTCAATGCCACATTCAGCTAGAATATTCTTTACTACTTGCAATAATTACCCCATAGCCAGATAGTTCTGTGATTAGAATTCATGTTAAAAAAACCCCACACAATCATTAAGATGGTTTGACTAGCTTAATTAATTTTCTGCTTTCACACACAGATGAACTTGACATTATTTCAATGGCTGAAACAACAATGATGCCTGATGAAATTGAGCTGGAGATGGCGAAGATCCAGAGACTTCGAGAAGTCTTAGTCAGAAGAGAATCAGAACTCAGGTTTATGTAAGTATCAGTACCTCTGGGAAAACACTATTCAAAATTAATCAAAATACCAAAGAATGCTATTTAGAAGACTTTTATCTGCTTGACATTTTAAAAGGAAGAAAGGTAAAGAGCATCTCCGTTAAGTGAATGCTTGCAAAATGCCATTGGGAAATGATTTTTGTAGTTGCAAAGGAAATTACCTTTTTTATTCAGCATGATTTGCAGGTGCAGTTGCAAAGGAAATTACCTTTTTTTATTCAGCATGATTTGCAGGAGATGTAAAAGGGATCTATTACTTACAAAAGGAAACTTTAGCAAACTGTGTGTCTACAGAGCAAAGACTTCTGCCTGACTTCAACCCTTAGTGGCAAGAATATTTTTCTGAAGAAAATACTAAGAGGCAGGGGATTTGAAGCTTCCACAGTCTAACCTAATTCACTTTATTCCTCACTTAATTTGTGGTCTTAGCTCATATCACAAGAGAGCACACTGTGTTCTGGAATAATAAAAGCCCAGATTTGACATTTGTTAAGCCATTAAGTTATGAATACGAAGCACATTGTGAAATATCAAATTAAATAGCAGTACTCCAAGAGAGGTTTCCAAAACTGCCCAAAGGGTCAGGTATAGGAGCCTCACTGAAGGCTGATGAATATTAAACCAGTTCTCTTGATGAGGTTAATAGGGTTTGTATTCCCAAATGACAGAATTTAGAAGCCCAGAGTTTATTAACAAAGACTTTATTGTTTTTAAGTCCCATCTGTCTGTGAGTACCTGAGGTCAGAAACTAATACCTGGGCATGAACTTCAGTAGATCTGAAACTTGTTGAACCCAGACCCTTGGCATTAATGAAGCTGCAGCAGCCTGAAAAAACCTCACTTGCAGTCTTCTCCCTTGAAAGTACAAAGGTAGGACTGGTACTTTAGCCCTTACCCCTGGTGGTTATTTTCAGTGCCCTAACTTGAACTGCCAGAAGTTGAAAGCCTCCTCCTCAAACAGCACAGGTATCTGTCTTTGTGTATTGGCCCAGAAGACTTCAGCCCAGAATCATTGCTCAGACACCTTTGGAAATAAGCACCAGTAATAGTGACACTGACCTTTAACAGTGCTGTAGTGGTACAAATGATCAGGAAATGTTTGATCATATCTTGGTTACTGCCTTGTACATAAATTTAATCCTGAAGCCCCATAATTGAACCCTGAGCTTGTCTTGTTTTCTGTATCAAAGCACTGCAATAAACTGTCTCAGTAAATGAGAGCAGTGGCAGACATCATCGTTCTGCATGTTTGCCACTTGTTCTGTTCTTGTATCCAGCTTGTTCATTTCCCCCCCACCCCATGCTAATGCTCACTGCACTCTTTACTCTGTGTTGCCTACCAGGTGTTTGAGTAGGGAAATTAACACAGGGGAATGTCATGGTTTGAGGCTTGATGCCTTTAAGAACAATGAAGTTACAGAACTCCGGAGGCTAGATAGGCCCAGGAGGTGGACAGGAAATTGTAATCTTTAGTTACTTTGTTCCCATAAGCCCTGCATCTATACAAAACCAGACAGCACAAGCTGTTCTTGCCCTTTATCCCCTTTCCCTCTCTCTCTCTCCTTCCCGAGGCTGATCCCTTTTCTTTGTGATGTGGGGGAGTGAGGGCTTGAGCAGCCTTGGAAGGGGCCTGAAGTTGGTGAGATGAAATTTAGCTGTGTCACTTGGGTTTGGTATGGGGGGAGGGGGAGTAGAGAGGCATGGCAGGGGGAGGCATTTGAGGCCTGGATATTTGGCCTGGTTGGGGAAACTTTGGCTTAACGGGCTTCTGTGTTATACCCAGACTATGGATTTCTTTTTACTGTAGTATGTAGATAAGAACAGTATTTTCATTTAAACTTTCTGATTTCTATCCAATCCTCATGTGGAGTCTTTTCTTTAACTTCTTTGAGAAGAGTTAGAGAGCCTGTCTCGCTCCTTAAACAGAGACAGAAAATCATCACAGAATGCTAGGGGATGGAAGGGACCTCCAAAGATTAAGTCCAACCTCCCTGCCTAAGCAGGATCACCTAGGGCAGGCTGCACAGGAACATGTCCAGGTGGGTTTTGAAAGTCTCCAGAGAAGGAACTTACTGAAAAGCGAATGTGACTGAACTAATGCATTGCCAGTGTCCTCAGGGCAGAAGTCTGTATATTCATTTTATAATTTTTCTTCTGACAGGACTAGATTCCCCTGTGAATGGCTTTCACAACCACCTGCATAAAACTGAGCCACCTCAAACATGCTTAAGACAGGCTTGACTTTGAACACGTGGCTGCTAACTAGCAGTGCTACACCTATGATTAGACCACTGAGTTCAGGACCAGCTGTAATGAGAACCAGATCTCTCTAGTTCCTGTACCTGCTTTAGCTTTTCATTCAGTTACAAAAAAGGGATGACACACATACAGCAATGGAGAAAATGTGTGGTATGTTTGTATTCTTTTTCCCCCCTCACACTATTAGCAACAGAATAGAAGTTCTCTTGCATTAAATTGAGCTTTTTTAGTTCTTATAAAAGCATGAACATAATGAAATAATTCCATATAATTTACACATCTATATACAGCTTACTTCTCCAGCTACATTTTTAAAAGTAATGGTTCATTCTTTTCACTGTCTATATGACTGATTTCCTTTTGTTCACATGTAGCTAGATCCTAAAGCTAGAACAAAGTACATTGTAGTTGTGCTTAAAAAAATTAATGATAAAGGAAATAAGCTAGACATCATGTGTCCTGAGCATATCAACAGGCCTAATGAGGACCATGGCTCCTTCCTTTTAGAGATATGCATAAAGAAAACTGACAGGCTGTATATCAGCAACTACAATTCTGCACAGAACAGACACTGTATTTGAAGACTATTCACATTCAAAAATAAGAGAAAAAAGTCACTACAATCTAGACCTGTTGCTGATGGAAATCAGAGCAAGCTCTTCCCCTGTTAGAGCAATACAGGTTTAATCCATTACAGTGGTTTTAGACTATGCCTTTAAAATTTAGCTGCAGATTTTGAGCAGAAAAGTAGAAAAACATAAATAAATCACTATTGGGTGTAAAAAGGAAAACAAAAGATTATTCTAAACAAATTCATTGGGTAAATACCTGGACTAAGAGAAGCTGAAGGAAGGAACTTGCTCCCAGACTATCAGTTGAAATTACTGTTTTCCTTGAAGATGCACAAAGAAGTTTGAGATGGGATAATAATAAAACTCACCCTTAACTGATGTTTGAAACAGCTCAGTAACAACAGGTGTCACCTTTAACTGTTATGTCAACATTTTGCCCAAACAAATGCAGTAGCCATCAAATAAGAACATTTGGCATGGAACTGTACCAGGTTAGTATATCAGCCAGTACAAAAAAAACAATCAACCAAAACCAAACCAGGAACCCTAACTGAAAAAAACCAAAAACAACCTTAGCAGAGTCTGGATGCTCAGTGGACCTGGAGTTGGTTTGCACTTTTTACATTTCTGTGAAAATCAATGAAAACTTTTACTGCTATGTGACATCATCCATAATGTAATAGTTCTTTTAAGTGGTTCCTCAGCTGTGATCTCTATAATGTGTTTCTCTTGAAGCAACATGTGCATGAGAGAATCTTCAGCAAAATGTAGAGACAGCTTTCCTTGCTTTGAAAGTAAAGGCATCGAGGACTTATTTTTAACCACAGTAATACTATGAGGTCTATATTCTTTCTCTTCAGTGAACAAAGTTTCACTAATGACTAATGAATTCTGTAAGACAACAATGGGGATTAAATGAAATATGTTGCTTCATCACTATATGTGTTAACATTTCAGTACTCAGAGTTGGTGACACTTAAGTGTCTACATAAAATCTTTACTGAACAGCTTGAGAAGAATCACCCTGTAGGGGTGAAAGAAAGAGTGGGATGATGAAGAAAAAAAAATCAGATACTCAATCATTATTATTTCCAAACAAGTCCTAGAATATTTGAGATTCAAGCAGTGGGATTAAACTACAAGGATTTAATACTATTAGAGTTTAAAACCATACAGAAGTGCGTGTTGTTTTTTTCCCCCCACACATGATATCTGAGCAGGCTCTGTGTCTTATGTTAGCCTGTTTATTCAACAGGCCAGGAGTTCAATACACACAGATCTTCAGCTTCCAAAATTAAAGTCTCAATCATATTTGAGCACATGTCACATACCTTCCTGTGATTAAGTACTGAGTTAAAATATTGCAGCCTCGAGAAGAGGAGGCTCAAGGGAGACCTTATTGCTCTCTACAACTACCTGAAGGGAGGTTGTAGCCAGGTGGGAGTTGGTCTCTTCTCCCAGGCAACCAGCACCAGAACAAGAGGACACAGTCTCAAGCTGCACCAGGGGAAGTTTAGGCTGGAGGTGAGGAGAAAGTTCTTCACAGAGAGAGTTGTTAGCCATTGGGATGTGCTGCCCAGGGAGGTGGTGGAGTCACCGTCCCTGGAGGTGTTCAAGAGGGGATTGGACGTGGCACTTGGTGCCATGGGTTAGTCATGAGGTCTGTGGTGCCAGGTTGGACTTGATGATCTTTGAGGTCTCTTCCAACCTTGGTGATTCTGTGAACATTTCCCTTTTCTGCAGAGGAGTTTGACAGCACAGGGCTACTGTGAATGCTTGTGAACTCTCAGAACATGGACATGTTGTTGACTGGGAAATCCACTTTGTAGAAAGGACTTTAATTCTCTTGTCATTCCAGGCAGTGGTGATAATTGTAGCACTGTCTAACAGAAGGATGTCCTGCATCAGATTTTTGATAACATGTTATAGTGGCCATAGATGGGTCTACAGACTCTATTTATGAAGATACATTGTAAAGGATAAACTGTGTCAGTTTGTTATTACTAAAAGCCAAAAGCTGCAGTGAGGATCATGTCAGATGTTCTTAAGAACCTCCTGGTTCCGTGAACAAAACGGGGAGGTGGTGGAGTCACCATCCCTAGAGGTATTCAAAAAGGGATTGGATGTGGCACTTGGTGCCATGGTTTAGTAGTCATGAGGTGTTGGGTGATAGGTTGGAGTTGATGATCTTTGAAGTCTTTTCCAACCTTATTGATTCTATGATTCTAAGCCTTTTTATTTAGTTTCTGAATCCCCTCCACCTCTTTGCAGCAGTCACAGTGCAAGTAAGCAATTTGTACTGTCCTGGATATTAAGATTACTCACCATCTTCACTTGGGGCCACTGACAGAAAGCTCCATCTCAGGAAGTAGTTTTCCACCTTTAGAAAGAGATTTGGACACCCAGTCAGCAACAGTAACTCACATGAGGCCTCAGTCAGTCACCAGACAGGAGATCTCACCTGCCCACAAGTTTCTGATTCTGCTTAAAGAATAAGGGAAGGGCGGCAAAAATTCCTCTAGTAAGGGACACACTTTATTTTAAAAGTTCAAAGGGTGTGTTTCATAGGGGCCCTTCCACTACACAGCTATGCCAGACAACGCCAGCTGCTTGCCCTCCCAGCGTAAATGAGCTCTTTGGCCATATGGGACAAAATGGCTGCCGCTCTGTGTCAGCTCACCCACACAACACAAAATGGCTGCCCTGCCTGTGGGGCCATTGCAGTGACCTTGCCCCCAGCACCCATTTTCCCCTTGCAACAGCTGTCAGGAATTTTTTTCCTTCCTTGCAAATTCTGTCTGCTGGGCTGTGGGCTGTCAGCTAAGGCCCTCAAAAAAATGTTTTTCTGATGACTGCCTCCAGTGCCTCTGGCAAGCACTGATGAGTCCATCTCAAGAGGCCTTCATGAAAAACAGGAGCTGTTTGGATGTGGGACTGTTCAATGCAAATCTTCTCCACCAGCCCTTTTACGAAAGCACTCCAAGCACAGCACCCAAGAAGACCCTAGAACCCCAGACCAAACCTGAAGTGAAGCAAAACCTTACAGTATAGGAAACTACAGCTGATTGACAGCTGATTTTCAGATTTCTGAGGTTTCCTTATTGCAAAACACAGCTCTTTAATTTTACTGAGTGAAGCTCAATAAAATTAAGATGTGTGACAGCAGGTGCTGAGCCTGTCCCCTGAAACTTTTGAAAAGAAAGGAAGGTGTTGTCTGACTTAACAGATTTGCATGCTCTATATCACAGTGAAATTGTTCATCCTGCATGTATACTTTTAAAAGAGGCCAGCTTTCTAAAATAAAACCAAGAGTTATCAATGATACAAAGAAATGAAGTGAAATCGCCTGAAACAATGGTCATAAATATGACCTTGGCGCAAATTCTAATCAAATACTTCACTTTGCACCATGCTTTTATTTCCCTCTTTTTTTAAAACAAACAAACACCACCACCACCAAAAAACCCAAACCAAAACAAAATCAACAAACCCCAAACCCAAACCAACAAAACATGCACACAAAAATCAACCAAACAAAAACCAATCAACCACAATAAAATTAAAGACAGCTGTATTCTTCATGTCTAGGATGTTCATAGTATTTCCAGCTGAATAGCTGCTTGCTGTGAGGAATTACCTAAAGTTTATATGGGACTAATGTTGAGATTATAAAATCAGCCTTCCTCAATTAGGTAATGCCACAATTTATGTTGTGCAGTAACATTTTAGCTCCAGCAACCATAATCATAGCAGGGCAGATGCACGGTGATTTGCTCTGTAATTATATTACTGAATCCTATTTTTGTCTCAAGACCCTGCCTTGCTTAGTGCCCAGGATGGCCCTCCTCAGGGTATGTCAAGGTTATGCAGCAATTTTGTCTGTTTATAGCATCTCTCCTATGCCAGAAGCCATTGCAAGCGTCTCACAGAATCACAATGGGTAAACCATTCCAATGTTTGAGAACCCTTTCAGGGAAGTATTTCCTAATATCCAGCCTAAACCTCCCCTGGCACAGCTTGTAACCATTTCCGCTAGTTGAGTTGCTTGTTATCAAGGAGAAGAGGCTCCAGCTAGCCCAGGAAATTAAAATATAGCTTGAAATTATCATAACATATCTCCATCTCTTCTGGGTTTATTTTCAGGAAAGCCAAGGAGTCACCACATATTGATCTGAAGGAGACAATATGTACAGGAAAGCATCAGTTTATAGCTAGCTAGCATTTTCCATCCTTTGCTTCTCAGGCTTCTCTCATTTCTTGAAGTGGTCTCTATAAAAAGAGTTTTGGGACAAACTGTAAATTTTCCATCTGTCTTTGCTGTTAAAGAAAGCAAGCACACCACTCCAGAACATGCACACTCTCTTTCCCTTTCTAATTCTCCTGTTCTACTTGCTTTTTTGCTTTCCTGGTGAGATAACAGATTCAAAAACTGAGGGATGCTCAGGCAACATTCTCCTTGTTGCCCTTGTGATGTTTTACTGCTACGATACTTGTATGTGGCTTCAGAAGCAGTTTAGGATTCAGGTAACTGAGGGGCATGAAAATAGACATGATCATAAAAATGGATAATACTGGTTAGCTGTCACATGAGGCAGCAAAACCTCAGACATCTCTATGATATAGGAATAGATCAAAACTGAACCTCCAAATAATTTTAAGAGCCAAATTCATGCATTTTTAAATGTATTAGCATATGAATAGTATGGGTGAGAGATCACCCACAGTTACTGCCTATGCCTGAGAATAGGAAAGGCATAGAGCTCTTACAAAATAGCACTCCTCATCCTGACCCATACTCCTTGGGAAGTCTGCCAGTGCTTGATACTGCTGGCTTTCCAGATGGAAAGCAAAACTTGAAACCAGCTCTATTGGATGACCTTGAACTAAAATTGTGGAAGTTGCTTCCAACTGTGACAGCTATCTTGGGAGCAGTTATTTCTGCCATGTAGGTGATAGTGAATGGCATTTTTTTAATGTATAGGGAATGTATTAAACAGTAAGTTCTATTAGGGTGCTGTAGGCAGTTACTGAAAACAGCTTTAGCTACCTCAGTAAGCTTCTTTCATCTGTAAAAATATTATAAATGTAACATGCAGTATTTGCTTAATGTTTGTGTGGTTATTACATTGCTCAACTCATACTGTGAAAAGACCCAATTCACCTCCAATTGACTTAGCAGAATTAAAATTAGTCATTGCTTTTGTACACTCTCACTACACAGTCAGATGACTCCCTTGTCTCCAGAGTCCTCATAATATCTACATCATTGAAATTCTCCATAGATCCATTCAGGTTTTTAGACTATTTAACACTATTATGCTTGCTTGCTTGCTTGCAATCCCAGGAACAATGACCCTTTATGTAGATAAATCAGCTGTAACTTGACTTTGCTCTGGTATTAAACTCATACTAGCAGTCCCACAGCTTCATTAGCTGTCTAGAGTCCATCATTAATCCTTGGGGTTTGGGGTTTTCCCCCTATTGCTTCCAAAAGACATTTTACTTGCCTTTTTACTTTTATCCTTTTCCCACTTTGCAAAGAAAAAAAACCATAAATCTCTTTTCTGCTGCTCTGACTGCGATGTAGCAATTGCTAGTAGTGGTGGGATAGTTAGTAATCATAGAATCATACAATCAATAAGGTTGGAAGAGACCTCAAAGATCGTCAAGTCCAACCTGTTACCCAAGACCTCATGACTACTAAACCATGGTCATTCCTATCCCTGCAAACTATTTGATGTAATGGTAGAATCTCAGCTTTAGGGCAGATTCACCATAGAGGAAAATTCACATTCCATACTCCTTGTAAGAACAATAACACATCAACATTGATGTCTTTTGCAGTATGCACAGAATGTTGGCATTTTAAAGTACAAAAAGGTAGGTCTGCTGATTGCCTGGCTTCATGCAACCACTGCCAAAGTAAAGCAACATCAAGCTACACAGAAACTGCAGAAGTGGGAGGTTAATTCTTTTGGTGATGACAACCTTCAATAAACCAACTTAGAGATACTATGCTTTAATTTAGAATAAGTGGTGTAAAACTGGCAGACTTGCACAGAGGGAAGATGAAACAAGCAGTCTCTCATCACTGCCTGAGCTGAAAAAGCAACACTGTTCTGCACAGCCTGCTTATGTGAGCTGGTTCTGTTCAGAAGAGAGAAGAGGCAGAAATGTTCGCTGGCTTCATATGAACAAAGTTCATTTCAAACTTTAATTACACACTAATGTAGCATCACCCTAGGTAAGAGTGAAAGGGAGTGCAAAGAGATGCACAGGCTGCCAAAGGTGTGAATTGTGGTGGTAATTTGCTGGTTATATATCAGTAAGCAGGTGTTCTGACTTGCTTTCTTAGCTACTTTTGGTTCTTTCTCTGCTACTTTTTGTTGAGGTACTGTGGATTATCTGTTTTCTCTCTGCTATGGTTAAGCATGTCCTCTCTTAACTTCTAAGTTTAAGCATCTCTTAGGACTGTTTACTTACACCTACAATATCTAGTATTTTACTCTGAGCTGGGCATCTAGCTGTTACTGTGGTGCAAAGAACACCAACAAAGCCAGATTTTTTTTTTTTTTCATGGAGTGATGGTTGTCAGTGTTTGCTGATAAGATCTCTCTTTTCACAGAAAGGAGTCATTAATCTGTTCTCCTTCACAGCTTTGTAATCTTTAACAATATAACATCCCTCACTGTGAATTCCTGCCTTTTATCTCCTGATTGTCTCTTGCTCTAGGAATATCGGGTGCCATTGGGATGTAGAGGAGGAGGCAGTTGTTTGATGACAAGTGTTTTTCAATAAATACATATGCCAGGTTGTCAGCTTCATAAAGTACCACTAGGGAAAACACCAAGTCCAGCTGTCTGGCTGGCCCATCGATATGGCCTAGTGGGGCAAAAAATTCTTCTGCAAGGTGGGATTAACCTGTGGTTGTGACTGTCCCCATTTACCTTTCCCATGGGTGTCTTACTGCAAAGACCCAGAGTCCTCAATGAAGTAACCAGGAAACTGTAAGCTGGGAAATGGCACAACCTGAAATCAATGCTCAAAGCTTGAGGCTTTTGAGGTTAGAGACTGTCATGGATCTGGGAGCCTGACGGCTGTCAGTGTGCCCAGTGTAGACCTGGGAACTCCAGGAGGGTCCAGCTCTGGGGAGGATTTCCCAGCTTTTCAGATGGGAACCTAGGATACCTCAAGAACATCCTGAGGCATCTGTTCAGGGCAGAATTGTGACATTCCAGACTGTGCACTTCAAACTGGAAGTGTAAATAAGCTTGCAATGAGGACAAAAAAAATGCCTTTGTTGGGCTTGATCTCTCTGCAGAGCCATCTCCTTTGCCCTGTTTGTCAGAGGAAAATGCAATGTTACGCTGTCGGCTGTGTGGCAGTAGGAATGCTCTGTTAGAATGCTCAGAAGGGAAGAGAGTTTTCTTAGTGCTGTTTAATGATAAACAGATCATTAGCAATAGACTAAATGAATTCTAGACTTAGTACTTGTCAGTTGAGGTGCTTGTGTCTTAAAATGAAAATACATGTAAAAGGAAGAATTTTCATGCTTATTTCTGTTGGACAGCTAGGAAAGTAATTATTGAATAGAAAATGCTCTGTGAATAACATTTTCTATGTTGAATAGATGCTGTGGTTGGCACAAATTGCTTTTAATAGTAGAGGGAGCAGCTCTGGGGATTTTTAACCTTTTGATTTTTAACCTTTTATCCTTTTTAGGTCAGTAATTTAGTACTGTATTTCTAAATGTAACCTTCAATCTCAAACTGGTTTTGATTTCCCATTTCTTAGCTACCTGTGGTCTCGTTTCCCTGAGCAGATTGTAAGCAAGTTGTCTCCCGTGTATCCAAGCTAACACATGGTGCATGTCCAGTACCCACTGTGGCCCACCCTTTTGCACAGCTGATGTTCCCCTAGGTGAGGATGGTCTGTAACATCGTGAAACCCTTGACAGGGCGTTTCAGTGGTCTCCCTCACTTGTCTTCTGCTGTAAGTAAGAGAGCGATGATTCAACAGTAAATTAAGAAGTCCCAAAATGGACTGTCAGTGTTCAGCTTTATACAAGATACCTTTGAATTCTTTTTGCTCTTCTAGTATTAAAAAGGAAATTTTCTATTGATTCAGCTAGAGACAATATACAGCCAAACCTAAGAGCTTCCTACTTCTGCTGTTTAGTGACAAAAGTCCCTGACCAGCTATGAGAGCAGTTTAAATGAAGCATGCATGTGAGCTGGCCCTGTGCTTGTGCAGGCAGTCTCCTGTGTGCTGCTGCACCGGAGTTGAATACTTCTATATTTAAACCTAACTCTATGTTGTGTGGTTTTTGACAAATTAACTTTAGTTTTGCCATGTAGAGAAACATTTCCCCTCACAGTGGGGCACTTCCAGGAAAACTCCGCTTGGTACTGTTGAAGTTGACAGTAAAAATTTGTAAGTGGCAGAGCTCAAGAGAATTGAATACTGTCAGTGAGAATGAAGTACAGACAGCTTCTTTAGGCACTGTTCTGAATTTCACTGAAATATGCCTTAAATATGACCTCCAGGGACTAAGATTTTCATCTTCAATTGTCTGAAATGACAGAAGAATCACAAGAAGTTGCAGTCCAGTGATTACATCCACTGCTCCTCCATCAGAGAGGACATCTAACAGTAAGAGATCGACTGTTATGTTAGTAGAGGACTGCTGATCTCTAATCTGGCCTGCCCAGCAAGCTGGTCAGCAATCTGTTACCTTAATTGCCAGCTCTGTGTCTTCCACCTTGAGCAGCACCAGGTGCTGATCTAAATAAGGTGACAAACACATACCATAATGAATCAGACAAAAATGTGTAGTCATTAAAGGTTGCCTAGGATTTCACAGGTTTATAATTAGAAGCTCTAAGAAACTAAGAGGAGCTGACAGGGACAAAATGGAGTCAGAAGAGGGGCATACATAAACAACTCCTTTTCTTGTATTTCCAGAATACTTGCACCATTCCAGATTCACCAAATCTTTGGCACCTGCAGTCCCCAAAGGCAGCCTCCATTGAAGTCCCTCCTCCCCACTTCAGTCCTTAATCTAATGAATCTGCAGCTTGCCAACATATTTCCTTTTGTGTTCATAGCTCTCTCTCATATTTATATATAGCTTTTTACTTGAGTCCCCTAAATGTCTCCATCACCACCGACTGCTCTTGCCTGGTGTTCAGCACATCATTGGTGACACCACCAAGGAGATGATCTTATCCTATATTGAGACCTTCTCCAGATACTTGTAATCTACGTGTCAGCTTGTGACTTAGCATAAGAACTGATTCTTAGGCTATCTCTAGACTGGCAGTATCACAGTCCTCAGAGACTCTAACAGGTACAAGCATTTCACTTCTGGGATAGAAACATATTAGAACTAAAAATAACCTATGTGTCTGCACATCATCTTGAAAGGGAAGGAAACCAAGAGAACCACTTCGCGCTTAGTTTTTAACTTCAAGCACTTTAATGCAATAACAGAAAACAAAAGCATCTCAGACTTCGTCTTACAGAGGAACACAGATCTATTTCTAGCTTTGAAAATCATTCAGTAAAGGCTGCAGCTCTCTAGACACACTGAACTGCTCTGCTCATCCTGAAATCAATGAAAAGGGCATTTGATGCTAAGGTAGCTGTTATTAATAGTTCTTACTCTCAAACAATCATTCATCAAGGTTGTTGGCCATCTCCTTTTCTTTGGCTATTAAGTTGAGCATTTAATGATTTTTCCTGCTGCCTTTTACTAATTTTTTTTTTTTTTTTTTTTTTGCCATCTGTGTCTTTAGGTGGTACCTAGGTCTTAGGCTAGGGAATTTGGTTTTCTTCCTCATCTGAAAAGATGGAAAAAAAAACCCTTGCTGTTACGGAATAATTTCTGTTTAAACACAACCAAAATAATTCCTCTAAGTCCAGAATAGAATTCTGCTTTTTGGTGGGGTTTTTTTTGTCCTGCCTGCCATTGTTCCCACAGCCTGTGAGACCTGCCTGGACACAGCTGAATGGGAGAGGTCTTCTCTCTCTTTCCTTGCCCTGTTCCCCCTCAGTCCAGATGGTGCACAGCAGAGGTGACTCATGCTGTCACCTCACTTGCAGCGCCTGGAGCATTCTTCTCCTGGTGACTGGACCTCAGAAACACATGTTGGGGCTGAGTCACTGTGCCAGGCTACTGCAGACTCTTCCGACCCACTGATTTTCCTGTCATTTTGTGACACGTTTAGAAAAATCTCTGGTTCGTGCTCTTTATTCATTGTGAACTACTTTTTTTCTGGCCAAGTACAGTCTGCTTTTAGGTTTTGATGATACAGCTTGAAATACCAAGCAAGGAAAGAATAATGCATGCTGATGTGATTATCTTCAAGCATACAGAGAGTTTCTTGCAATAAACCATCAAGAAACAGAGCAGAGTTGCAGACAGCGCATCAGGAATACATGAAAGCACACTGAGAATCTATCCCTAGTTCAATACTATTGCAATTATTCCAGGAATGAATTTGGGCTCTTAATGAGAGAAATGTTTTATCCTACTTATAACTGGTGTTTATGCTTTCTGGGCAGCCATTTAAAGCTCAGCTTTGGGGGGAAAAATGATGTATTGGGAATGCTGTTTGCTTTACTGATGTTTTTTCTACAACATCAAAAGCTCTTTCCTGGGGCCTGGAAAGAATGCACTATCTGTTCCAGAGAACAGAGTTCAGCAGAGGCTAGTTATGTATTGCAAATTCTATGCAAATGTTTGGAGCAGCTTTGCAGATAACAAGCAGGCCTGGAGGATGTTGTTTGATTGTCCTGTGCCATGCTGTATCTATAGAGGAAAAAGCCTCTGCATTCTGCTCACATCAGCCTGACTGGGCTGCTCTGTTTTCAGAGAGGTACCAGGTGCACAGGGAGCAGAGCAGTGCTCTTAAATAAGCTGGACAACAACCTGACTTCTCCTCTTGCCTATCTTGCACTGCAGTAGATTTTACTTGCAGCATAGGAGAGTGCTGCAGAGTTCAGCTCCCCATGTTACTCCATCTTCTCCGTAGGTTAAGGGACCCAAGGGAGCTTTGCTTTCTCTACTCCGCAAGTTCCTGCTCTCTTTACTATTCTCCCAAATGCTTTTTTGCTTCCCAAAGAGGTCTGATGGTAATACAGCTATGCTCTCAGTCACACTCTGCTGACTGCCCACCTTTCAGATGAGAAATCCACTGGGATCTGATTTTCCAGGAACAGCATTAACTTCTCCTGGGCCTCCTGTAACTGCGGGCATCCAAGAACCAGAGCATAAGGGGGGAAAAAAGAGGAAGGTTCATAGCACCAGCACAGACTGAATGGTCTCCCAAGAGCCTGCTTTGCCAGGAGTTTCTCCTCCTCCTTTCACTTTGAAGGCAACAAGGTGATTTTCACCAGGACAGCAATTGTAGCCCTACATATAGTGTTATTTGCTAGCAGGTGTGTGATGTGTTTTACAGTTAGAAGCTCCTGCTTTCATGAAGTCAGCTGGTGAACCCTTCACATGTTTTTGATGAATGTGTTCTGTAGCCCCCCTTTAGATAAAATTCTTCTTTTCCCTTATTGGTACCATGGAGTGGATGAAAGACAGACTGTTTAACACAGACTCCATGTGCTTAAGGGGATTGGTACAGGTGGTTGGTTTAGCCTATGTTCATCATCAAAACACTGGAGCCCTAGCTCTGCAGGCTAGTGAGAGGTCATCTGGCTTATGATTTCTGAGATTCAGATTGCCACAGAATTGGTAAGTGTTTGGCCATATATTTCCTTTTCTCCTGTGAATTAAAAGGCAGGAACAAAGTTTAGGTCAGGAAAAAAAGAGATGCCAAGAATATATTTGGAGAGTGCTAGCTATGCTCTGCAGTCAGATTTATAAAAGAGTAGAAAGAACTGCAGCCACAGTTGGAACGTGATGGTCAGAACCTTTGCCACAGATTGAACATAGGGGCTGTAAGGACTACTGAGCAAGGATGACCTTGCTCACTTGGAACATACTGACAATGGTATTTTAAATTCCTGAAGATCTTGAGAGAAGAGCAGTGATGTTAGGATTTGGGGGTTCCTTGAGGAGGCCAGGGAGCCCAAGTGATACACTGAGGTATTTTAATTCAAATCTTTCAGATCGTAATATTAATGACGCCCAAACTGCACAAACATTGAAGGGATAAGAAACTGTGAAGCTTGCTCACATCCCAGCACATTTGGGATATTGATCCTCCTGAGGGGTTAGTGTTTAAACTGTTAATTGCTAAAAGTAATTTCAGTACCATTTAGCATGATGGATCTCAAGAGTAAAACAGGCTTTGCTTGTGATCAGCATGAATAATGAGGGGATCCCAAGTGAGAATGATCATCAGTGGGAATGTCTTTGCCTCCAAGTGTCCTAAACACATACCAGCAGTGACCCATGGACCAGCCCTGAGGTTAGCACGCTGCTTTGCCCAACAAAGGCAAGGCTTATGGTGGGAGAGCACATCCCCAAGAGGAGGGGACAGTGGCACCTAAACAAGGGAAAGAGGTCAGCAATAAAGATGATCATCAAAGGTATTTCATGGTGATACTTTGGGAAGAGATGTAAAAAGGCAGCAGGAATAGCTTTCATACTGCAGTGAGAGCAGCAGAACAGCCAAGGTGGAGTTAACCAGAGCAGCAAATAATAAAAGGATCAAGAGAAGCAAAGCAGCCAAAGGACAGCTCCCTGCAGATAGCGAGGTGGCAGGGAGAACAAAAGCTGTTGGGCTGCCATGAAGATCTTGTTTGTGCCACAAACTCCTGCCTTAATTCAGCCATTCCACTGCATTATCCTTTGTGTGCTTGCTCTGATGAACTCTAATCTCTTGGGTTTTCCCCCTTGAAACAATCCCTGTGACAGTCCCTGTTCTGGTAGCACTTCAGCTAGCTTAGGCAGCAGGCAACCCACCCTTCAGGCACAGGACTATGGAACAAGGACTCAGATCTGTGGGTGAGGATAGCGGTGATGACATCTGAGCTAAAGAACATGCAGTTAATCACAGAGGCTGGGTTTTGTATTACTCAGAGTGGTGTTTCAAAGTGGAAGCCTCTGATGCAGCCTTCAGAACCAACACCTGAGCCTTGGCTGGCAGTATGACTGAGACACTGAAATAAAACATTTGCCAGGAAGCTAATTCTGAAGTTTGCCAGATTCCAAGGGGAATAATTCAGCATAGCAGCTCTCAGGGTATCAGTTTTAATAAGAACTGAAGGTGGAATTTCTGCTAATGTTACTGGTTGGAGTTCTTTTATCTCTCCTCTTTGTCAGTAATGAACTTTCTGCACACATAAAGGATTTGAGGCACTCACATAAACCATGGAAGACATTCACTCAAGGCACAAGACCTCAAAATAGTTAGATGTTAAATTATGACGGTTTGCAGGTCTTTCGTATCAAGGTTATGTTCTTAATAAGGTCACAAAGAATGCTGACAGTAAAATACACATCTTGTATTGGTTGTGAAAATAATGTATCTGCTTCTGCTGTCCCTTCCCAGGCTCCCTGTTACTCTCACTCATGCTCTTCTCCCTAGTGACAGCTGTTGTTGCAGCATGTGCAACATGGCACATCTCTCTTTCATGACTGCTAAACATACAGATGCCCATTCCAGAATGGTCAGAGACATTCAAGAAAGCAAAAGGCATCTGAAGTACTTAGCAGTGACAGGTATGATCTACACACAAATAAGATCCTAGTAAGACAAGTACCTAGGGGTTCAACAAGCATTTAGTATTAAACACCTCTTGCTGGCTGTTAAACTGGTCAATGAGCAGTGTCAGTAGCCCAAGGTTAGAACTCTGCATTTCAAACAGATGCACAGGTCCCAGGCAAAGGACACTTATGTATTCAGATGAGATTTGGACAGTGACATCAAGACAAGATGGAGTTTGCATGTCTCTGATCATGTTTTCTCTGTTTCTGCAGGATGGATGACATCCAGCTGTGCAAAGACATTATGAACCTTAAGAGTGAGCTGCAGAGCTTGGTAGCCATCCCAGGTAATCGCTGTTTCTAGCTCATATGAAGATAATGCTTGGGTGATGTATGGATGGGGATGGTGTCAAGAACACAGCTCTGACCCTAACAAGCAGAAATCTTCCCCAGGTTGAATTTGATCTCTCTTTCTCTCTAGTCTTTTTCTTGTTCCTCCTGTTTTCCTTCCCATCATTAATTTCCTGGTCTAAATTTCTTTTTGTGCTTGCTGTATGTCACTGCTGCAACCCTGCAAATCAAATAATCAGAGTGCACTGTCCTTAGTTCTTGCATTCTCTTGGCAATCTCAAGGGAAACACAAGTGCCACAAGAAACACAAGTACTTGAGATAAGCAAGACAAAAGGGAGGCAGGAAGGATTTATAGCCATCCCTGTGAACATTTTTCCCTCTAGATATACCAGTTTATTGTCACACCCACAGTTAGATCTAGCTTCCAGAAGTAACACTCTTGGTATGTTCCTGGTTTAAATGATACTGGAAAGGTTTATGAGTCCTAGAAAATATTTATTAATTACTCCCCTTGCCTCACCTCTTCTAGTTGCAGCTTTCCTACCCATTACTTTTAATTTTTCCTTGATTTTTGGTGGCTTTTTTTCCCCAAAAAAAAACCTTTTAGAAACACTTGTCCAGTCACAAAGTCTTAAGCAGAGATCCACAGAGAGAAGTTTCTCTTTAGCACTTAAGTCTCAGCAAATAAAAAACAAAGGATGCACAGTTCCAGCAGCACCACCTTTTGGCAGGCTTACAAGGAGAATACTTTTGTCTGAACAAAAGAACAGAAGATTCTGGCATTCACACAGGACTTGAGTGCTGACACAGCTTTGCCTAACCTACAAAAACACTTTGCAGAAATGGGGTTCATTTTCAACATACTCATCATAACATTCCTGCTAGCACAGTGAGTTGTTTTGAGACACCTGCCCTTGGATGCCAGTAGACAGAGGATCGGTCTTTCAGTGCACAGTGCAGTACTTGGCCTGTGTGCTCTGTGTACTGAAATACATGGCAGGCAAAGACTGGACCAAACTGTGGCAGTTTTCTGAAGGTTATCATAGGAGACCACATCCTAATCTGTGAAGAGGATATCTTGAAAGGAAGTAAAGGAAGAAAGGTACCTTCATTAGTGAAAGGAGGAGATCCCTTGCTCCACAGACAAAGGCCCAGAGGAGGAAAAAAGCAATGATTTCAAGCATTCTTATTTTCTCCCTGCTACAAATTCAGGATTATTCAGAGGAATTCTCCATAGGTGGCAAATGTAGAGGTCTTGAAATCTTCACAGCAGTCAATAAACCCCTTTCTTTACAATTTCCAAAAGATAAAGCAGATTATACATCCCAGACAAAGCAACCTTATATTACAAATTATTTCCTCCTCTACTGGCACAGCCCATAATTTAAAATTCTCCAAGGAGTGTGACTTCCTGATGTTGAGACTTACAGAATTTCATTATCTTGGCAATACATTCAAGGTATTTCTATCACAGTTCGCAAGGAATGGATTTATTGCAGAAATTCCCAGCAGTAATCATCCTGAAGTCCATGATCCAAAATTAAGCTGTATTAAAAATTATTTTCTAATGTCTGGTTCATTTAGCCGTTTAAAATGTCTTAAAAGTTCCAATCAGCAGACATAACATGGCTGAGACACAGCAGACTGCAGGCAGTTTGCCCTCCTTCCCACAACTTACTGTACTTTTATGGTTCTTTAAACAGTTCTGCTCAAACCCAGAATTCTTGACTTAATGCAAAGTGTCTTCTCAGCTAATCGAAATTTTCAGCCTTCTGAAATACACTGGGCAGGGATTTGCCTCTGGCTTTTTCATCTCTGCTCCACTTGCTAGGTTGGAAGATAATCTGTCATAAATAAATTTGCTTTGTAACTTCAAACTACATCTCTCTAATCCCTAATATTCATGAGTTTTAGTTAGTGACAGGCACATCTTTCATGTTAGAAAAATCATTTACAGTCAACCCGGTCACTACAGCCTGGCCAATTCACAAGGACACAGATGACTCTGATTTTTGAAGCACAAGGGAAATGCGTTCATTTATCTTTCCATAGATTGCAATTGATGTTATTTGTGTAGCTTTGCAGCTCACCTGCCTTACCAGAGTAGGGGAAGTGTTGTAGTCAACAGCCAAAGCTGTCATGAAATCCAAGGAAATCACTCCTTTTGGTGTGAACTCATTTTCCCTGAGGCGAGATGGAGTTTGTACCATAGGTTTTTATGTGGCAATCCTGGGCTGTTTTCTTACTTTTCTTACCAAAGCTCTTAAAACCCAGAAGCAACCGAAAAATTGAAAGCAGTGTCTTGCAGAGTAATTCAATAGTAAAAGTGGGCTTGGCAAGCCCCGCAGTTCCAAAGCTTTAAGCTCATCAGACAACAGCAGTGTTTTTGGTGGCTCTGGTCTGAAGAACCATTGACTTCAATCAGCAATTCATTGTTAGTCATTTGCTGTGCCCATCCTCCTACCCACCCCCCCCCCCGAACCTAAGCAATAGTCTCTTTTCTCTGTTTTTAACCAGAAAAAGAAAAAACAAAGCTGGAGAAACAAAGAGAGGATGAACTGATTCAGAAGATCCATAGACTAGTACAAAAAAGAGATTTTCTTGTAGATGATGCAGAAGTGGAGAGATTACGGTAAGAACTAAAAGCAACTGAACTCGTTCATGAGATTCCACGAGCCTAATGCTACACTGGAGGTAGTGACAAAATTTACATCAGCATTAATGGGAGAGAACTGGTCCTTTAGAACAACTTGCCAGGTTGAAAACCTCCTCCTGGTTCCATAGGAAACCCCTTCTGTGGCCCTTTGTCCCATTAATGATTCTGTCATCTTGTGACTACAACGGGGTTTGATCTCTTTCTTCTCTACCAGAAAGCAGCAAGTGTCTAGGCATTTACCATTAAGAAAAGAAAGATTTTTTTGCTGCTATCAGAGGAGCCTCTTGGCAGAAGAATTAGACATGAAATTGAATTCTCCATGTAGACATGCAAGGTCTGCCTCTTTAAAAAACTAAATGCAACCCAATGCCGGTGATCACATTTTAGTATTGTGTTCTCACCCTGCCATAGCAAGAAACCCCAAATAAGCAAACAGAAACTTCATTCACTAATACAGGCCTCCTTAACCTATAGGCATGAATTCAGAACGGTCTTAGCTCAGTCTGTTAGCTGACACTTTGAATAACCTTTGGTATTCCCCAGGAGTTCGTTTCCAGCTGTTACACTCAGATCCCAGCTCTCTACAGGTGGTCAGAGTTCTGCTGTTACTTCCCCTGTCTCTTTCAACAGTAAAGTCTTGAGGCTCACCAGTCCATTTATCCCAAATGACAGTATCTGTTCCAACACATTGAAATCCGAAGCAAGCAGAGGACAGGAAAAAAGAAAGCCTGCCAGAGTCCTGCAGCTGATCAAAGAGAGCTGGCCAAAGGCAGCAGCTGACAAGAAGCTTGAGCTAGTAACACAATCCAGAGCTCTCAGCTGCTGCTGCAGTGCAGAAATCACAAAACCCCCAGCAGCAGCTAGACAATGCAGAGGCTTAATTGTAGGCAACTGAAAATGTACTGCTGTGCACTATGGAGATACGAATATATCAGTGTCAGTTCACATTCAGAGAAAAATGTGAGGCTTCTCTTTAAATCTCATGACAGTAAAATCTGCTTTTCCTCTAAGCCAGGACATTGAACCAGTGCAGTCTTTGTTAATGTTTAAGTACAAGAAAGAAATTTGGAAATGTTTGTTAACAGATACAGCTAAGGTTAGTTATTTTGGTCCTCACATGGTCATCTTCAGGCAGAGGGAAATATACTTGGTTTTGGTAAACACTAACAGCAAAAGACCATGAGATCCAGTATTTTGTCAGAGTAGGCCTTTAAAAAATAAGCAACAAAACCACAGCAATATTGACCCTCTGCGTTATGTTGTAAAGGTCAACTTGGGAGGCTACCTTAAAATCACAGAATCATTAAGGCTGGAAAAGACCTTTAAGATCACAGTCCAGCCTTAACCCAACTACCATGACCACTAAACTATATCCTGAAGCACCACAACTACAGCTTCTTGAACACTTCCAGGGATGGTGACTCCACCACCTCCCTGGGCAGCCCATTCCGACCCCTCACCACTCTCACTAAAGAAGCTTTTCCTAATGTCCAAACTAAACCTCCCCTGGCACAACATCTACCCATTTCCTCTCATCCTATTGCTGGTTACTTGGGAGAAGAGACCAAGCCCACCTCACTCCAGCCTCTTTTCAAGTAGTTGTAGAAAGCAGTAAGATGCCTTCTGTTTGCCAGACTGAACAACCCCAGTTCCCTCAGCCACTTTTTGTATGATGCCTTCCAGCCCCCTCACCAGCCTCATTGTTCTCTGGACATGCTCCAGGGCCTCAGTGTCTTTCCCACATGCATTATGGTTTAAATCTGCTGACTAAGGAATACAATGAACCCAACACTATCAGAGACAAGAACCTTGAGGAAAATCCTGTCTCTGAAATCTACAAAATGTTTGTTACTGTTTGTATTTAGGCATGTACTTGGTTCTTTTATAAGCAGCAAAATTAAGTGTTTACAAGAACAAAGACTGAATTGTTGACTGGTATTTGATCTTAGCTACTCTGTTACTGCTCTATTTACAGAGAAAGCAAGAAAACATTGTTATTTCTGTAACAGATCCATTTTCATTTTTTCCACCAGAGAGAAAGAAGAAGACAAAGAGATGGCTGAATTCCTGCGCACCAAGTTAAAACCCTTAGACAAAGCAACACAATCTCCTACCAGTGAGTTCCTGAGCATTAACAAAAATAAGCACAATAGGACAACAAGATAAGGAGACAAATGGATAAAAGAGCATTTTCAAAGGCCATGCTGGGCCAGCCTCTGCCAAAAGCTAGGTTAATCCAGCTAGACCAGCCTGAAACAAGATAGTGTGTCAGCAATTGCTGGCCCCTGGAATTCAAATGGCCAGCTGCTGCTTAAACCTGAATCCAAGCCACCAACAGCCTCTTTAAAAGGCTTTGTCCAGTGAAATATACAAAGTATATTTGGATACACATTGCCACAACTGGCTTTTGTAAGCAACTAGATTTTTGCCAGCCATTTTCCCATCTGGTTCTGCAAAAATAACTGGATAAAACCCCTCTTAAGCTATATGCTAAGATATCAGAAGCAAAGTCTACCCGTTACATTGCAGGTAAAATAGAAACTTGAGAAAAGACTGCAAAATTCCACAGCTGCCCCAGATTTCTAACATCTTAACAGCATAAATAGGCTTTCTGAGCACCTCAACCCAAATCACTTACTGACAGAACTGCAAACACACTATGTCTCAGAAACTATGCTGACTACATAATCCCTTGGAAGCTTTTAGCTGTAACTTTCAATCCAAACAGTCACAATGTGACCTCTAGAAGTTAACAGATTGATTTTGACCTGTCTTAAACTGAGCTTCTAGGCAGGAAGATAGCCAAGGGAAAGTGGTGCCCTTAGAAGGGGAATTAGGTCCACCACCTGAAGAGGTTTGTATCCAAACATATGGCCATTTTGCCCTGATCAAGATCTTACTGAGAGTTTCCAGAGGGATGTGCAATGACTCTGCAGTTCAAGTATGAAGCCGATAGAGACATTTTAAGATGCATCAACAATTATTTACACTCTTTTAGTCACAGAGAGCATGACTCATTTCCCACATTAGCTTACTTCATGTCATTGCTTTAAAATACTGTTACAAAGGTTATTTTCACCGTGAAAAATCAAAACATACCTTTATCTTCTCCTATTTAGTGCATCCAAACTGATGTAAGAATAATGTCCAGCAACACTTTGGATCTTCAGCTCCTTAGATGTTGTGGTTTAAACACAGTAAGATGACTTTCTGTGGAAGGACCTCTTATCTGACCCTAGGGCTGTGATCAGGGTTACCCGGACTGAAGAATGTTGAAGTAGTTTACTCTCCCATTGAGGTGTCTGGATTCTTTAGCTCCTCTTAGCTGCTTTCCTTGAAGACATAACATTTCCTGAACAGACAGAATCCACTTGCTAGCTTGGCTATTTAAATTAATTTAAAAAAATTAAAGCAGGGCTTGGGGGCAGGGCAAGGAAAGGCTTGTATTCTTCCAGTGAGAAGTAGGAAGGAAGAGTTTGACCGGCTCTTGGTTTTAATGGCATCCTCTCTTGAATATTGCAGGCAGTCCAGCAGAAAAGAAGGCAGAGCCTCCTCCAAGCAAGCCCACCATTGCCAAAGCAGGATTGGCTATTATTAAAGATTGTTGTGGGGCCACACAATGCAACATCATGTAGCTCTGGGTGCTCTGCCATGTTTGTCTTCTCAAATGTTTTCATTGAATGAAACTAAGGTGAGGGGAACCAACAGCATCCTGCTAAGGGATTCAAGAGCAAGTGGTACAAGAGTAGTACATGGAATGTACAACAGCAGGTTCTTCACTGTTGCATGTATCACTTAACACGCATGCCTGAAAACAAAAGAAATCTATTTAGTGGCTGTCCAGTGACCAGAAAAGATCTGTAGTAGAATCAACAAAAACACCCCAGTGATAAAGGTCAAAAGAGAGTCAATTTCATCTAGTGAGGTGTCAACCAGCAATTTCAATAGGCCATCACTCTGTGAGAATCCGTTGTATACTTCTCTTCTTTGACAAACAGCACTCCAATTGCTGAAATAGCCCATTTTGGCTAATTTTCAAAACAAGAAGCAATGCTGTCTATAGTATAATGGATGGATAAATATGATTGATAAAACAACTTCAGGATAACTGATGTTGCATACAAAATACTTCAGCTAGCGTGATGTTGAACTACCTTGCTGTGGAGTTGTGCTCCCAATCCTTCCTAAAGAATGAGGATCAGTGACAAGGATGCTGCAAGTGGAGATAGATGTTTTATTTCTATTTTTAATATATATATTCCACATGCTTTTTGAATTACTGAAATCAAATTGATATTAGAATTAGAATTAACCAGGTTGGAAGAGACCTTTGAGATCAAATCCAACCTATCATCCAACACTACCTAATCAACTAAACCATGGCACCAAGTGCCCCATCCAGTCTCTTCTTAAGCACCTCCAGTGATGGTGACTCCACCACCTCCCTGGGCAGCCCATTCCAATGGCCAATCACTCTTCCTGTGAAGAACCTCTTCCTAACGTCCAGCCTAAACCTCCCCTGGTGCAGCTTGAGACTGTGTCCTCTTGTTCTGGTGCTGGTTGCCTGGGAGAAGAGACCAACCCCTACCTGGCTACAACCTCCCTTCAGGTAGTTGTAGACAGCAATAAGGTCTCCCCTGAGCTTGCACCAGGGAAAATAAATCTCTGGTAAAGCTTTAGCAAGCACAGCTACAGTAATCTGCAAATAGATGGTGCAGTCTAAAGCTGTGTCATTTCTCTTTTAGATCTCCACCTCACGTGGAGTCCGAGAAATACTCACCCAGAGTATTTTGTCCAATATTAGAAGTTATGTGCAGCATGAGATTATGTATCCTTGGTAGGTGGCTGTGAGGAGAGTGGAAGACAAACAAAAATTAACTAATACTTAAACAGCACTTACAACAACTACTAAATGCGTTTCTTGATCTTAAGAAATACAAACTGTTAGACATAAAAAGACACTAACCACCCAAGACAAACTGACCACAAGACAAATGTACAACTGCATACAAACACACAAGTATATGTTTGTAGGAAAAATCACATTCTACACAGAATGGGTTTAAAATTAAGGGAAATACAGAAAGACTTTCCTGTGTTTCACCATTAAACATGTTTCTGGTCTCTATGCAGATTAAGACTTGTGGAATCCAATATCTTTATATTAGCTGTCAGTAGCTGGTTTTTCTGTGTGATGGTATTCCATATAAATGTACTGTGACAGGTGTAAATAGTAAAATAAATGTACATGGATCTAATGTGAAAATCTCAGTCTTAGAAATAAACAGATAGCAAGATATTCCCAAAATAAAGTTTTTAAGAGGAAATTCCATTTTAAGGAGCTAAGTGGGGCGTGCACTTTAAAAAGGAACTACACTTAGAAGAAAAAAGGAGGGTACCCAAAAGGAATAAAGAGTAATATTGTTTCAAGAAGTATCTTGTTGAGCTTCCTGGAGATAGAGACACCATCTAAAGTAATTGACTGTTCTTGTACAAGTAAAAGCTAACACCTAGCATGGGAATGGTTTGGTGAAGAACATTCACATTTCCAGAATTGCTTGTTTCAGTATTGCAGACTCACTTGAGACAAAGAGCTTGCATCATGAAGTCCCCTAAGGTTTAAGGATCCTTAAAGATCCAAGAGTCAAAACTGCAGAAGGTTTCCGCTACGACGTGAAGCACTTGAGCTGCTTTGACCAAAGACACAGGAAAGAGGACCAGACATATCCAAAGGCTAAAGAGCCAGATACAGTTACTGCATCCTCGGTAATACCTACAGCAGCACATTAAGCTCTGCACCTGGTGGGGGTTGGATTCTGTATAGCAACTGTGTACATTTGCAGAGTTATGGGGGAAACTGCTTTTAAGGGAAAAATACAGACTGGAGAAGAAGAAATACCCACTGGCTTCTGTAATTTATCAACCTCTTGAATTTGCTAGTACCCCATTGAGACCTGAGGAGTTACCAGTGTCTTAGGACACAGGCCATTAACAAAGGCACATGGAAGTTAGGAAAATGACTAGTGAAGCACCAAAGTGTTAGAAGGATCAACTCCTGCAACCAAGGATTGTGAATGCTGGTAAGTACCAGGGTCCTGAAGGAATACTTGGCACAGTTTGCATAAGGCAAGAGGTGATTTACGCACATTAGTGTTTAAAGGAGGCTGTGCTGATGATGAGGGTGATCCCTGCATGCTGCACGGAATCTGTAGTCTCTTGGGAAGAAAAATTACATCAGTAGAATGAGGGTGTGTATGAAAAAAATCACAGATACAACACTCAAGCCCCCTCATTTAATTAAAATGAAAAGAAAACCCAGAAAGTATGAGTATTTAATATTGACACACACTCCCTTGGGGACTCTAACTACAGCAGTATCAATGAGAGAACTTCATTGTCAGAAGTTCTGGTCTGCTCCGCTGAAAGGTTTCATTTGTAAGTTTGTTTTGGTTTTATTCAGCAACTGCTTTAGTTCTGGTTTTATTTGGGTGGGTTTGAACAGCTTGCCTGCAGTGCACCAGCAGTTCCTTTAGAAGGGTGGCAGTGATGCTGCTTAGCAATAAAGTCCTGGAATTTTTAAGACTGAGATCAGTTTTCAACTGTCTTCAACAGGAGCTGACAGTGCTGTCCGTCCAGAACACAGCAGAGCCCTAATGGCTTCTTTCAAGCATCATGATTTTAATTACAACAACTTAAACTTAGGAAGGAATAAAGCATGTAGAAATCTTGATCTTGTTTTTAAAAACCAGGAAGTATTCCCAAAGAACAACAAGGGACTTTATAACTTCCACGGTCTTAGGAACACAGCCCATTCCACAATCCCCATATGCAAAACCAAGAGGAAATACCAGGCCAGCATCTTTGAAATGATGCCACTCACTTGGTGTAGGCACCTAGAGATGAGTTCAGATGTCCATTGCTGTCTGCAAAGACTGAAGCAGCCAAAATACCTTCTGGAATGCCTGTCTGTTTATCACTTCAGGAAAAAAGCCTCCGAAGAAAGAGTAAATATGAGGTAGATTTGATGCACCATTTTCTCTGTGAACTGGTAAACATGGGAAGGATCTTGGTCTACTGTGAAAAAGAAGAGTGCTATTTGTACTAATCACCAATTCTACCAGCAAAAGGCTCTTACACCTCCCTCTAGGTCTACTGAATCCCTGCAAAGTTAAACATATTGTCAAATAAACTAAGCTGCTGTTATACCAAGCAGGTGTTTCTCTCTGTTATTAAAGAAAATAAGTGGATGTGGAGTAGAGTGGGATGCACTTAACTGTGCTGCTATACTTCTGAAAAAGAATATGATTATTATTTTGCAAGAAAGGAATAATTCAAGTTAGTGATGCTACTGAAAAAGGATTTTATCTCAACAACTTAGTCTCAGAGACAAATGTGGAAGTGTCTAATAGCATTTCCCTTATATTTGAGCTTGCATCCTTCGCAGTATTAGTTCCGTAACTAGAGGCAGTTATTTACAGTAATGCTTTGTATGAGGTTGAGTTGTGATAAGATGCCACAAGACGTTTATATTGATACCTAAAAAAACTTGAACAGCTGCAGAAATAAGTGGATTATAGTAGGCTGGATCTTGTAAAAAATTAAACTTTCATGTCTACTTTGACATGCTTTGGATAGACTCACTCCAGCAGGTAAAACAGCTAAACAACTTCAGGATTTCCAGGTTGCAGGAATAGAGAGCTTATGCACAAGAAAGCACTAGAAGTGATAAGCAACAGTGCATGTAACTATTTCTGTCTTCACTTAGACACTTCAGAAATTCCATGGACTGAGGATATGTGCTTGGCTTTCCTAACATGCTAACACTTCCACTGAATGAGCCTTTGAAGCCTAGTAGATGTGACTGGATTTGAAATTTATAGAAAAATCTTTGTGACAGTTCCCTGCATTGAAGCTTTTGTCAGCATACCTTTACCTGTTACCATTTCCTTGTGCCCCTTCAGGCCAGAAAGCCCTGGGGCTTTCATGAGAATAGTGACACACGTCATTAAAATCAAGCTCACCTTTTGAAGGTTATCAGACACCAGGTGCTACAAGGGATTTTACTCATACCTACTGGAGATGTTCACAGCTACTGGAAGAATGAAGTGACAGGTTGTGGTGTTGCTTAAGATGCTAGAGCAAGTCCATATAAATGGCCTGCCCTGCCTTGTAAAGACTGATGTATTATTTATGGAGAGTTTCCTGAGAAGTAAGGGGGTTAGATAGTTATTTTTAAATGGCTTACTGAACAAGGAAGTATTCTGCAAGGTCAGGTAAACACTTACCTGCAGCAGGCCTAACTCTAGCAGACTGTTCCACTTAACAATTCCATTAAGTGACTATGTAGTAAGACCACACAAAGTCAGGAGCAGCTGATCCAGCTCTTTTGCCCATAAGCTGTGAGATGACAGAACAGTACAATTTAGTTGCAGATTAACTTTACATTAGAATCTAAGAGAACTAAAGTTCAAAGCACTCTAGTGAAGCTGCAAAGTAAACTTCTTGGTGGATTTATTAATTATCCAGGAACTGCATCTTCACCAAGTTGGAAAACAAGGCTATTAAAAGCAACTTCTCTGCACAGTAGAATTCCATATGCCATTATACACATCAGTTGTAACCTTTCAAAGTGGGACTAAAATTCAGGAGGTAAACAATACTTCCACCTCTTGCATTTACACTCCTTGCACAAGTGTCTTCCTTTAGTCTGATAAATAGTACAATTTCCTTCCAAAACAAAGACTACACATTATGTTGTACTGCATTTGGTTTGGCTGAGCTGCAGTTAATTCGCCCCAGAGCGTCTTTTGTAGTGCTGTGCTTTGCAGTGCTGTAGCTGGGTGTTGATAACAGCAGTGTTTTCGCTGCTGCTGAGCCAAGCGTCAAGACTGTGCTTTTCCAACATTTCCTCCCCCCACCACACTAGGCTGAAGGATGGCAAAAATCTTGGGAGGGGACAGAGCCAGGGCCAGGCCCAGGCCCAGCTGACCCAAACTGACCAAAGGGCATTCCATGCCATGACATCAGCCCAAACAGAAAAGATAAGTGAAAGAAGGAAGTGTGCAGGCGTTCATTGATGGTATCTGTCCTACAGAGCAACTGCTGCACATGTTGGAGCCCTGCTTCCTAGGAATGACCCAGCGCCACCTGCTGATGGGACAGAAAATAACAGCTTGCTTTGCTCTTCTGTCTTTGCTTTACATCTTACTAAATCGCTTCTATCTTGACTCAGGTCTTTTGTTTTATTTTCCCTCTCCCCTGTCCATCTACGGGGAGTGATAGAGTGGTTTGGGGGAGCATCTGGTCCACAGCCAGGGCCAAACCACCACATGTATGAAAAGTCCTAAGAGAAAATAAGCACATCTGCCAACAGCCAAAGTGCAAAATTCAAGAACACTTTCTCCACAAGAGCAGGCTGGGATTTGCAGTGCTTCCTTTTCTGCAACACATCCCAGATTCTCTCTTTGCTCTGTCTGGATTAAACTCAGCAAGGACAGGTTTTCAACAGGTCTTCAAATAAAGACAAGAGTGATGCTTGCTTGAAAATTTTATTGACACAACTGTTTGGTCCCAACACACAAAACAGCACTTGAGCCACAAAAGAAAAAGTGTCCAAAGTAGACTGCTAAGAAGAGAATTTTTTTTTCTTCTCCTTCCCATTCCAAGAAAAAAAAACCCAAAAGTGCATAAACTGAGGGCTTCAGTGACATTTTCTTTTTTTTTTTTTTTGAAACAGACATGAATCTGCAGTAGCACATTTAAAGAATTTCATGGTTGTAACACTTTTAAATTTGCAAGTCACATCATTCATTTAACCCTTTGGATAAAAAAATAGATTGCAATTCCATCAGCTGCTTTGTTACACTATGAACACAACTTCTTTCAAACAGCAATTTCATCAGAATCACACATGAATCCAGACAAGGTCTGCTGACCTCCATGAATGGTATATTCACCACACTCAGTTTGATAAACACCATATTCCTCCTCCAAAAGCAAAGACCTGGCTTTTAGTACTCCAGATGACTTGTAGCTGCATCTCAAAGTGTAATTTCAGGTTGGTCTTTTCTCCAGTGCAGGCTCATCTGAAAAAGATCTGGACCGATCACTGTTAACTTTACCAAACAAGGTGAACGCAGATGTCCTTGCATTTAACTCACCACAAGCATTCCAAGACAGATTACTTCTAAGTTTTGCCTTCTGTAGCAGTATGTCTGTAGAGGTTTACTAAGGACTCAAAACACTGTGCCACAATGCTCAGAAAAACGTCCAAGTGTTTCTCTGCATTCACAATGGCTGTAAGTTCACTACTGGTAAAGCTTGCCTGAAATTAAAAGATTTTATGACAAAAATCTGACTAGTAAAACTCTGCCTATAGCCATTCGGTAGCATTTCCTGTTGCTGGCTGAGAAATCAGAGCTCAGGTTCCATCTTTTATATATCACAATAGAAGTCAACTTAAAAAATACCACATCAGCTGGCCAGTGGAAAGCCTCTAGTGTAGGTTCTTTCAATACTACAAGCAATTTATTTGCTACCTGGCAAATACAACCCATTGTAAATGCCATAGTTACCCAGAATGGGTATGAAGTCTCATACACTGCACAATTCTGCTAACTAGAGTTAAGGTCATCCACTGATCTAACCTCTCTTCCAAAGCTGGCCCTTTCAAAAGCCAACACAAAATACCACAAATTGAAAAAAGCTTCCAACACTAGGAGTAAGTTTCAGAATAAAAACAGACAGCTAAAAAGACAGCACATCAAAGAATAAACTTCCCATTTACTGATCAGGCTTAAAAATAGAAAACAAGGTTAAGCAGAAAAACCTTAGCATTTCCACATGTAGCTAGAACTTTCCTTACAGGTGGAAATAGCATCAGTACCTTCCAGCACAACACATTTTAGTAAGACCAGTTCCATTATCTGTAATTTATGCATTAAATGCATATTTCAGAAATATCAGAATCTTCCTAACTTCATTTTTAGACACAAAAAAAAAAATAAATGTGTGTGTCTGTATCTTCAACTCACACCACCAAGACAGTCTTTTCCTTAACCACATCTGTGCCAGACTGGAACTAAGTAGAAAAGGGAAGCTTACAGCATCAATGTCCTGGAAAGCTCCTAAATGGAACTGAAAGCTACATTTAAAACAGCTTCTACCAAAAATCCACATAACCTTCTACAGACATCTTTAGACCAAAGAGTTGCCAATGCAGTTACAAGCCATCTGAAAGGTCAGAGAACAAGTTTCTCCTCTGGAGTACAGTTAACTCCCTTAGTCTTGGCATTTCATGTCAGCAAGTTTAAATTTCTCCACAGGCTTTGGAAAGACAGATCATGCATTTTATTAATACTGTCTGAAACAATACCAGTAAGCAACAGCCTACAGAATACAATATGCTACAGGTATGATTACACCACCAATGAGGCTTAAAGAAAATAAAACCTGTTCCATTTTAGTTGAATTTGTAGTTTGCTTTTACTGAACACACTTATGAAAAACTGTAAAATTTAAGAATAATTTAACAAATGCCAAAATTTCTTCTTCAAAATAATAGAAAATATCTGCTCTGCTAACAGCTGTGTTCAGTGTAAAAGGAACAAAATCTTCACAGGATACAGTAAATACAAATTAATTCCTCTAGGCCTTTCATTAAAATACATGAGGGCTAGCAAACAGGTTACTTTGTGCAGAGTCCATAGGAACTTGTCTTTCACACTAAAAATAGAGTTAAAGCTTGGTTAAGGGTGCAAGTGAAAAGTTTGCTGCCAATTTCACCTTGGTTTTGTGTTGCTTTTTGGCTGGGCTGTCCATTGCTTCCTTGTTTAGTTGGGTTTCAGAAGACTGACAGGGAGGCACTGAAGCATTCTCTGTGGCGTTAGATACCACAGTACCAGAGGTCATTTTCTCTTGAGGTGCGGTAACAACTCTTTCCTTCTCCTCTTCTGTTAAAATCATTATTTCTAGGGAAAAAAGGCAACTCAGTTATTGATGCTCTGTTCTTTGGGGGAGAAAAAAAGAAAAACTATCAAGAACAGTGCTGTGGTAACAGGCAACAAAACATCTAAAAAAGAACTTGTCAGCCTGATTTGAAGGCAGAGAATGTGTCGATTTCACCTCTACAAGCTAATGGCATGTTTGCTTCTGGCTCTGCCTGCATCATGTACTGATTTAAAGGTTTAACTCTACACTAAGTTTCTCAATGCTCAGAACAGCACTGTAACTATCATGGTAGCAAAAAAGCTGCTACAGGCTGGCAAAATGCTGCTTCCATGGTGGATAAGGTCCCTACACAACTCATTCCACAGTACAGTAAGGAAGTCACCTCCACTTCCACTCCAGGGTATTGTGCAATACAGACATACATCTGGCTTCAAATGGAGCTTCAGGCAATCACCATTGGTCAGATGCTTTGGTTTCCAAATGGTCAGCCCACAGCGACACACTGCGCCAGCCCCCAGCCTCCCCAGCACCGCGCCGCAGGCAAACTCCTACCAGAGAGGGGTGCAGGGTGTTCCTCAAACTGAATGAGGTCTGCAGACTCCAGAACCACTGGATCAGGTCTCAGTTGTGGGGATGGTAGGCAGGAAGGAACTGGCTCACACAAGAGGTCAACAGGAGATGTATTTGTGAGGCAAAGAAGTTCTTGCTCAGTTTGACTAGGAACTACAAAAATAAGTGAACATCTTTCAAAGGATCTGTATGCTGTGAAGGGGTCACTATTTTAGAGCTAATAAATGTAAGTCTTTGGATAGAAAATTCTGAGGATTTGAGACCTATGCCATATTTGAAATACTAATACTGAGCTAATTTAATTAATGCTAACTAATTGCAGATTAATTCAATAGTTATACTGCTGGGTCAAGAGCATCTAGTTACAAGGTAGCAGATAAAGCAATAGCATGCTAAACCTATTGCTTGTCTGAGTGAAATATACACCTACAGTAAAATCTGGTACTTGCCAAACTTGTTTCCTTAGCTCATGTACTGAAGTCCCACAGGAATAGTCCCCTGCAGACACCTACCAACTATTCATGGATCATCTCACACATTCACATGCAAAAATTAAGCTGGAAGTTCCAAAACAAAGCGACTTGCTCCTAGTAAAGGGGATAAGCCTGAACTTCAGAAATTACTCAAGAACCATTCCACAAGCTGTCCAGCCTGTAAAGTAGTAAATAACTGGAAGCAACAGCAAGATACAAACAAACAATGAGGTCACCCTTTCTCGGTTATTTTTATCTGGAGACAGGTTTATACCAACAGGACTGCCATTCCTTGAAAAGAAGTAACACCACAAACAAGGCAAAACTAACAATCAACCAACAGGAAAACACAGAAAAGGAACACATCAAACACGGGAGACACTCCTAGCAAAACCTGACAGTGAGCATCTTTTCATAGTAGCATTACATGTGAAGACAGCTGAGAACAGACACCCTTGTCAAGAGGAGACATGCTTAATTGTATCCTGTGGAAGAAGTTCAACAGTTCTTAAGCTATACAGCATTTCTACAGTAGCTCAGACTAACTCACACAGCTTTCCCTCTGCTGCCCTGATTATTATCCTCAAGGAAATAGAGCCAATTTCTTACATAAATCAGCTTGGCATTACCATTGCTAGGTGTTCCTAGACTTAGTTCCAGTGATGAAGTGGATCCTGGGGTCTCCGTATTACGTCCATTATCGTCAGCAAGTTGATTTCCATGATCATCCACATGATCAGCAGGAGGAAGACTAGGTGAGCTAAAACGAGCTACAAAAAGACAAGGTCATTTGGGTTGTCTACTCAAGTCCTTAAAAGAGAGAGAAATCAAGATGATACTTAATGCTGATTTCACTTACTTTTCATATCACTCTTCAGTACCACAATTCTCTTATGGCCATGTCCTTTAATCCAGACCACCTACAGAGGAAAATTTAAAAAGCAGAATTTAAGCTTAGTATGGGCTGATGTTTAAGTCTAAAGCAGCTTACTCACTGCCTTCAATCTAGCCTTGCACTGACACCATGAATGTCAACTGAATCATGTTGCAAATTTGTATTGTACTACACTACCCAAGTAAAAGCTTTGTCTCAAAACAGTAAATGCAAAACCAGAAAACTATGTCTAGAAGATTTATTAAATACACATTCACAAAAATATGTTGAAACACGGACTGGAAAAGCTCCATTTTGTTAATCTTTCTGTAGAGTAATTTACTTAGGAGGAAGGTTTACAGCCATAAACTGAAGTCACAAAATCATCCCAGAGCACTTAAGACACAGAAGACAAGATGCCACAGCAAAATTGCATTATGGGGCACTTCTGACAAGGTCCCACAACTCTTCACTCCTAAAGCAAATAATCTCCCCATATCAAAATGAAGCTTCAGTACAGTTGGCTCATTCAAGACCTAAGTCAATCTTAATTGACATAGGAGCCAGGGAAGTTTGCAGCCTCACCTCTTAAGATGAATTTGACTAAAACAGGTTAAAAAAACCCCCAAACACACTGCACCACAGAAACAAACCCACAGAAACTCCTTATTACACTCGATTTCCCAGCAGCCACTAAAACCAAACTGATGTAAGGCTCTTAGGCAAAGGCAATCATTACAGTCATTCACACACTAACTACTGTGCAGCTGTGTCACTCTCTGGAATCCATGCAGTTGTGCAAAACAATTTTTCACACCTGTGGAATTGCTCCCAAGAGCTCCTCTAAATTATTGCATCCATATGATTTGGGTTGCAGCACTTCTCCTGTGTGCTTGCTATACGCTACGAGGAACTCATGAAGAAAAATCTGCTGGTAATGGTAAGTGTGAAGCAAGGACCTCACATTCTTTGCAAACATATATAGATTTGTAAGTTTCACATATTCCTCTGCTGCACCATTAGTAAAAACCTGTTAGAAAAAAGAAAGAATTTGAGTACTTCCAGATTCTCCAGTCACAATGTCTTTTCAAAGTATGAAACACAGCAGAAAGGAAAAAGAGCTTACATACCTCAACTAAGTAAGGTAGGCTCTTCAGTAGATCAGTTAAGGTCATAAACCCATATTCACATGGATTAAGTGAAGTACCATGGATTGTTTCATAATGCTGTTTAAGTTGCTCAACAGAGAGAAGAGATGCTTCATCCCATGACATCAACAAGACTAACAATTGGGCAGTCAGAGTCCGCAGAGATTTTCTATTTATCAGCTGAATTTGCTTGCCAGACTCTGTGTCAACCACCTAGAAAAATGAATTGGGAATAAGTTAGACAGAAGACATATTTATATAAATAAGTTGTGGAGCAGGGGTTTGAGCACAGCTGTATCTGATATTCAATACCAGCATCTGATACTCCTCTAGCCAAAAGAGCAAATGAAATTTATTACATGTAAAAATACACAAAAGCTGGGTAGATTTTATTGTTCCAAGACAGCTGGGCCTAACTAAGCTCCAGCTTAGAGCTACTAAACCAGTATGCCCACATCCATATAACCTCTCTTTTCCACTAACATGTAAGATCATCTGTGTATTTACATTGGGTCAAAGCCTCAATCCATAGATCAAAGAATTAGGATAAAACATCAGAAGACTGATAACTACTATGGTTATAAGGAAATTGTTGGTTTTATATAGTTAGAAGTGGGGAAAACCAATCTGAATTGTTAAAGTAAATATTAGAATATAATCTCTTACTTATTATTTGCAAAATAAGCTCAAGTTTTCCCAGAAAGGCTGAAATGTCAGAGAAGAACAGAGATTATCATAGGAGTACAGAAGGTGCATCTAAAATCCCTTTGGACTTCCCTCCCCAACTTAATGAAATACTGTTTCTAGAAATATTAAGACACTTGTAATTTGAGCCAGGAAATTCCTTAGCACAACATCACAATTTCTAGAGCTAAAAGCTCACCTTCACAACATGGCAAAGCTTTTGCATTAGAGCTGGCACTGAGCTAACATCATAGTCATGCAGACGCAGTGTGTATCCAAAGGTTTTACTGTACTCTGGCAGTAAATCACTCATCAGAAGGCAGTTGTCTTTCTGAGATCGTAGCAGCTTAACAAACTGGGCAGCAACTGCTTTGATTTGCTCCACCTCTGTGAGGGTGAGAATTTTTTCCTCCCCACATTCCAATACCTACAAAACAGAAATTAAACTCTGTTAAAGTGATTTGTCTAGTCTGGGTGAAGAAAGAGGGCAAACTACAACTAAATGTCAGTGCTGTAGGCAACATCTTGCTATGTAGCAGGGCTCAGATACCTCAAAAGATTATCTATATAGCAAGAAAAGCTAGTTAATTGCTGAAATACCACAAAATAGGCAACTAGTTATTAACTTTTTAAAAGCAAGTTTCACAAAAATGAGAGGTGATTCTTCCCCTTAACTCTACCCTTGTGAGACCCCCACCTCCAATATTACATCTAGTTCCGGTGTCCCCATCATAAGAAAGACAGAGCTGTTGGAGCAAGTCCAGAGACAAAGATGACCCACAAGCTGGAGCACCTCTGCTGTGAGGACAGCTTGAGGGAGGAGGTGTTGTGGGGCCTGGAGAAGACTCTGGGGAGACCTTAGAGGTGCCTTTAGTACCTGAAGGGATCCTGCAGGAAGGCTGCAGAGGGACTTTTCATAAGGGTGTTTAACAGGACAAAGGGAATGTTTTCAAGCAGAAGGGAAAGCAGGTTTAGACAGGATCTTAGGAAGAAGCTCTTCAGTACGAAGGCAGTGAGACTCTGGAATAGGCTGTCCAGGGAGGCTGTGGCTGCCTCCTCCCTGGGGGTGTTCAGGGACAGGCTGGATTAGGCCTTGAGCAGTTGAGTCTAGTTGAGAAGCATCCGTGGTTGGAGTAGCTGATCTCTAAGATCCCTTCCCACCTAAGCCATTCTATGATTAGCACTAATTTTGATGTACTTAATTTTGTAGGTGTAATCCAATTTAGAAAACCTCAATTTGTTAATAAACTTAACCTGACCATGCTAAAAACCATGGACCATTTTACCCAAATAGCTATATCAAAGACACTCTCAAATAGGGCTAACACTATGTACTATAAACTGCAAACCTGTGAAGTTAAGAACCACAACCCTTCCTGAAACAGTTGTACAGATCTCAGAAAAAAATGCTTTAGGATGTCTTAGGATTTAGAAAACTTACAAGTAAGACATCTGGTATGGCTTCAAAGAGTTCAAGTAGCTTTGTAAAACCATAGTAAGCAAGTTTGCACTGACGACCAAAGTGGTGGTGGTAAGATGGAATAAATTTGTTGAAGGGCATTCTGAAGTGGGGTTGATGACGCAGTAAGTCCACTACCTCTTTAGAAAATTGTTTGGTTCTTTCAATTTCTTCTTGTGTACGTTCTGAAATTCAAAACCAAAGCAAGAACTACTTATCAAAACAGTAAGAAAATGCAGTGATTGATGTTCATCTCAGTAACGCATCAGCACCAAGTCACTATTTTCTCCTACTACTGAAGGCCTTTAAGAAGCTCACATGGCTAAAGTATAAAATACCAAGTGACCAACACTTTAGAAGACATTAAATAGCCAAATGCATTGGTGGTTTTGCTGCATGGAAATAACCCACTCTAATGATTTCACAGGAAGTTTAAGTATTTAACAGTCCCACTTCTGCATGCATTTTGACAACTGCTTTCATGTCTGTTCAAGTTTCAGTATTCCTAGAACAATAAATTCTTCATTTGCTGTAAGTTCACAACTTAGCAATGAGGGTAGAAACACAGAGTTTTAAAATAGCCAAAATCCCAATGTCTTTGGTAATAATGGAAGTACAAGGAGCATACCTCTTTTGGGAATACAGATCACCATTTCATTATCTTGCTGTGACAAACAGATGGTTGTGTCGGGAATTTCTGATATTATATCAGCCAGTTCACACACTCCATACTCAGTAATATCCCAGTCCTTTGAGAAACACCTACACATTTTAGAAAATTGTACAACTATTAATGCATACTGTGTATGCAAGAAGAGTAAATTGAGAGAATAAGCCTTAAATCCTTCAAATACCCTATGATTTTCACACTGGCAATAATACTGGCACTCGAAACAAAGGGGAAGTGTATTTGTAATTCAAATGACCTATCCATTCTAACCAGAAAAATAAGATATGCTTCATCTGGTGCTGGAAGAAAGCTCTGTGTACCAGTGGATGCCTCAAACAAGTTGTGGTGACAACACAAACCAGTATTTTCAAACTCAGGCTTTAATCACACTTTAAGTAATTTGTTATACAGCCATATGGCTGCACTTTCAGTCTGTATTTGCTCAATAATTACAGATCCAGTTCAAGCAGTATGGATATCTACTGGCAATCAGTCCGTATCTCCTTTCTAAAGAAAGCCCAACACTACATTCTCACTTAATCATTTATGTTCATCTGCCATGACCTGCTTGCTTAATCCAAATATGCAGTCATGGCTTCAAAAAACACTAATGAAGTACAACTAATTCCAATAAACTTAACCGAACCCAGAACTGAAGGAAGCAGTGAAATCTGTCAGAGCTCTCAATTTGTTTTCATTAGAACTTTGAACTTCCACATCACAACAGAGATGCAATCTAGTTGCCAGTTTTTGTGCTACAGGTAAACACTGACTTCTCTTGCAGTAGGTTTTGAAGTCACCACTTAAAGGTATGCCCTGTACAGCTGTTCTTGCTTCATTACAGATAACTTACCAGTGATAAGCCTGTAAGAATTCCCTCACAATGACTTGCTTACTGGCCTGTGATTTGAGCAGCTTCAGTAAGTCTTGCGTGAAGCGCTTCACTTGAGCTCTGTGCGTTAGAGTTAACAAACGTTTGGAACCCATGCCCAGAATCTGAAAGAAAATGGTATTTTAGCACTTGCAGCCAGCATCATTACATTCTCTTACAAGACACTAAGAAGTCAGTCCTTGCATGGATAGGCTAGAACTGAAGGATCTACGAGACAGTGTTTAGAAAGGCAGCCTCATGAAGCTAGAAACATTTCCTGTACTAAATCATTTGTCATCGAGAAACTAGGAAATTCTTCCTCTGTCAGGGCTGCTGCACATATGTATTGGTCATTTTCAAATGACACAACAACTGTGTTTCTCTTGTGTAACATAAGGCAATTCTTTGAATCACAGACTACAAACCACAGCCTAACTTACAAGCAGTCAGCATCCACTGTGTTCATACGACCAACAGCACAGCCAAAACCTTTTACCCAAGCAGTAGAGGCTAAGTGTAGCTTCAAGCTTTATTCCAGAAATTCACATTAAGTAACTTTCCCAGGATTTGTTTTTAAGGTTGAGGACAATAAAATTAACCCAGAAACACCTCAAAAGAGACAATTATGCTTCAAGGTGCACTTAAGCATCTCTTTTAAGGTGGATAAGGTAACTGCATAGCCTCTGTCATGCAACCCCAAGCAGGAGTTCAGACAGTTGATGACAATCCCAAGAGGAATGGTGCTGTGTAACTCACCTGCAGCACATGAGGCACTGCTTCCAGCAGCTCCATTAGCTTAGAATACCCATAGTCAGACACACGGCATTGCTTTGCAAAGTGGTGATGATAAGTTGGGATGAATTTACTGACAGGTATGACACAGGATGGCTGGTTTTTAAGGAGATCTATCACTTCTCTACTGAACTGAATAAGTTGTGGATTACCTACAGGGCTCTTAGAACGCAGAAGCCAAGGATCTACGAAGAAAAAAAAAAAATCATATTACTGAACCTTCACCAATATTTTTCCTCTAAACACTGCAGTGTATTCATGACCTAGGCCACAGCACATGAAAGAAAAAAACCACACACAACATTCAAGCTACACGTTTCTCTTAATAAAAAGTTTAAGAATTATACAAGATGTTTATACTAAATTTTATAGGCCAAAGGTTAGTTCAGAATAAAGGAATAGAAATGTTTACCTGTAGTAGGAGGTGGTGGCTTGTTATGTATCCATTTAATGACTTTAATACCATTTTGGGCAGTGGCAATGTTAACTCCAGGAACACAGGTAATCAAATGTTCTAAAGGAACACCACCCTGGCCTTCTGGCACTATTTCAAGATCACTGAACTCTGACATATAACAATCAGGAAAACTTCAGAAGAGGAAAAAAAAAAATTAAAAAGCTTTCATTAGGCACTAAAACACCACTATAACAATTATCCTAAACCCAGCATTCTTTGGAAACACTGAGGAAGAGGCTTCCACAGCTTACCAACACATTACAGAAGCCTTCATAAAACACATACTTTAAGCCAGTATTTTGAGTTTTTTTTTCCCCTCAACAAGAACTAAAAAAGGATAGGCACTTACTTGCTATAAAAGTAACTGCCCTACTGCCTTACCTAAGAACCACAGCTTTACTTGAACAGGTATTTTGAGACTATTAACCAGAGATCAATAAAGTTTTAAATCTCTAACCTATCAGCCCTTACACTGAAAGCCTATACCAAAATACTTTACCTTAATAAAGGCACAGTACCCTCATGAGTCTGTAGAAGACTGTGAACTTGGGGAGCAAATGTCTTCAGAGACAAAATCACAAAAGGAATTCTGTAGGAATCTGGGTCAAACTCATGCTCACTGTGAAAACAAGAGGTTGAAGTTGATATGCGCCCTCTACAAACAGCTTCAACACAGCATGCCTGCGCTCACATACCCACAGCAAACACCAGATGCACACAATGCACTACTACAGGCTGACATTACTGCTTTGTACAGTCACAAGCACCTCTCATCTTTTCTTCACAAAAATCAGTACTCCTACAGCAAGTTTCAAGAAGACAAGCAATAGTGAGAAGACTTTATCATTAGCTTAAATTTTTCAAATGAAGTTTCAGCAACACATACTAGGCAGTTAACAGTGAACACGTAATAAGTCTAGTAGCACAACCTGGTTGCTATTGATTAAAACAAAACAGCTTAATACATGGCTTCAGGAAATCTTCTGCTCAGTATGAATCACTTAGTAAACATAGCTGGAGGACAAAGAACAATGACCTGTTCCAGCTATAACGATGTCATAAGACTCAGGCTGAAAGATCTCTAGGAGGTATAACCTTCCTACATAACCAGAGGAAGGCTTTTGGCTTCTGCTTAAGTAGTATTCAATCTCAGCAGCTGTACTAGAATACCCATATCTTACCCAAAGAGACTGAGCTATGAGACCTGCCTAGCAAGTTCACTGTGCCATCTCATGTTCTGCCTGGCATTCTTCTAAGCCTACAGGCAGTGCCTAGAACACACTCTATCAACACACACCTCCACTATAATACACCCGCCAGTCTTAAATGCTGTTCAACTACTGTAAGATTTTATAGTATTTTATACACAGCTTACATAAAGTCTTTATTCAGGCAATGCTGCTTACAAACAGGCTCATGATATTCCAACTCTTCAAATACTATAGGACTGCAGTTTGCTGATGAACCATCATGTGACTGTGAAGATCCCAAAGGACTCTGCCGGGCTTGGCTGCTGGGCAAAAGGCACACCAGCCGCCCATTTCCTTGGTCACGGATTGCCACAGTGTCTGTTAGTTTATACAGGTCTGAGACAGTTAACTTATGCCCAAATCTACAAGGAAAGACAAGAAAAGACATAAATACATATTATAAACATCATCCAAATGCAGTAACTTGCATTTTTTCATTTAAGAAACTGGAATATGGTAGAATCTGTCCTACACAAAGAAACTAACCAGTTCATCCCAATGCAGCTCAATGAGATAACACACTGAAATGAGAGCCCTCTATGAAAAGCCTCTGGATTACGAAAATTGCCTCTGATAGATACTGCAACACCTAGTACAAAACCCAAACCCCCAGAACTCAAAAGAATCATAGAATCAACCAGGTTGGAAAAGACCCCAGTGATCATCCAGTCCAACCTATTACCTAATACCCATTCCATTACTCTAATTGCCTGTAAACAAACGATCAGGCTTCTTTCAGAAATTAGAGAGGGAAAAAAAAAAAATTCAGAACTCACTTTTTTTCATAGATTTCTGTGAATTTGAACACAGGCAGACAACAAGCAGGTGCATCTTGCAGAATGGACATCGTTTCTGAGCTATAAAAGGTTTGTAACATTAGCACCAAGTTCATCTGTTGGTATTAATCTCTAGCCAAAATTGGTGAGGTATCTATGGATGCAGCTTGTGAACTATAAATTTACCAGGACAAATTGCATTCCCCTTCACCCAAGCACTACAGAAACTGACACCTTATATCAGGAGTGCAAGCATCAACACTTCTAACTCCTCAGGTAATGTCTCTGAAGGAGTTGCATCTTCCCAAGGTGGTGGTAAGATTTTGAACATCTCTAAAATGCAAGACTAAAGCTGCAGCATAAGTTACTAGCCTGTTCATTCACACTAAGACCTTTGAAGAGGCATAAAAAGGCAAGAATGAAATGAAGTTGTCAAGTACACAACAGCAAACACTACATAATTGTAGGACACTCTACACCCCTAGCACTATTTTCACTGGAGCTTTCTGTAGGAAAAAAAAAAAAAGTAGACAACTTTTTTCCTAATGCTTTCAGTAAGGAAAAAGATACTTGTACTGTCACTAGCACCAGCATTACTTCTGTATAGAGAACAGAAACACCAAGCCCATTTAAACTGCATGTCCTATCCTTAAAGAAAATTCATACGCACTTCCCCAAAGGAAAGAAGAAATAAAGATATCAAGTGTAATCTTAACTCTGCTGCACAAACTAAATATATCAAAGACATCAGTATTATAGAATAGTGTTGAATCTATTAAACACAAATAGAATCAGCCTCTTCAGATGCAACTTAATATAATAAAACAGCATAAAAATGTTACAGTGGAGCATAGCCTAGCTCTATTGAACATGTTCATCAGGTCATAAGACAGATGTTACTTTATTTTCCTGTCATTCCTTTGCTCAGTATTTTAACTCTCAGCTACTACATAGATATTACAACAAATCAGACCCCCCCCAAAGTGCTTATTACCTAAGTAGAGAGAGGGATTTACTAGCAGCCCCTGTTGCTAATGAGACTTGGATCCTTTTACTGCCAATTTTGTATCTGTGAAGACTGTTGACAGCACTGATTGCTTCTTGCAGATTTTCCATCTGAACTGTAGCCTTCAACTGGTAGTCTGTATGAGGACTGAGCTCCACGTTTTTTACCTGAAAGGAAGAGAACATCTTACACAGTTATCACAAAACATTAGCCCAATGCCAACAACAGTGGTAGTCTTGCTTTGTCCAGGAGACCAAAAGGGAACCGAGTATGATGAACCATGGCCAACAGAACAAGCAAGAACCAACTGCAATGAGCCTTGACTAAGGCAAGACACTGACATTCCTTTAACACAAGCATCATCTTTCCCATGTAGAAGACTGCCAGAAGAACGTCATCTACAGATCAGATGATTAGAACCACTGTAGAAATGACCTCTACTTGCACAATTGTGTTTCACAGAATCACACTTTGTGCTTTTGACAACTTCTAATTCAAAACAGAAACTTAGCTTAAAAATCACAGTGTAAACTGACATTACAAATTCAGGTTTACAGCTTTAAAATATCAGCCAGCTAAAGCCTAAGGCTCTTCCTTGCATGGCTAATAAGCCATTAATATTAGGAATTTTATAGACAAAGCTGCAGGATACCACATTAATGAAGATCATGTGCAAATTAAGAACCTAGGAGAAGTGATAATCTGGTCTCTAAGGAAAACCAAAATACCTCCTCTTTTTGAAAACATCTAAGTCCCATTTGGGTAGCTCATCATTCCTACCCACTGGAAGCTAGACCACAAAGATACCCATAAACACACAAAGTACTTCAAACAACATGGACTGCAGCAAATTTAGACTTTACCTTGCCATGTCTCGAGAAAGTTTCTTGTAAGTGTTGCTGCAACTCTTTTCGGGACAATCTGTAATCCAGATTGCTGACCTGAATGTCTGCACCATTCGCAAAAGGGTCAGGACAGTCTGTACCACTGGTATGATTTACCACATTAAATGTGAGTGGAGATGATCTGTTTGAGAGGTTTGGAGACATACTCCTGGCAAAAAAAATAATAATAATTTGAGCTAATATAACTCCTGCATGCCCCTGAGATACAAATCTCAAGGTTAATCAGAAAGCAGGCACAAGGCAAGTGCACAAATCCAGCACTTAGAAGATATTTTCCTAGTACTTTTGCACGGGCAAATTTTATCAGAAGCACAACATCCATCATGAGACAAATACTTCCTACGAGAAAGGGGAAGCCCTTCATATCATGTTTCAAAGTCACATCAAGTCTACTATTACCTTACTAGCATTAAAAAAAGTCAAACTCATTCATGTGACTTCAGTAATTGGCAAAGATCAGAGGTTTACATCTGTGAGAATTTAACGGGCCTGGATACATTACTGGAAACGTCAAAGGCACTGCAAATAAGAGGAGCGAGATATCTGTAGGGCCTATGAAATTTTCAGAACATTTAAAGACAGAAGTTCGCAGGAAACAATTGCTACAGAGTAAGCTTCTGAAAAAAGCCTTTGCTACATCTTCTATTTATATTCACCCTGTGAGCTGTTATGAAGCACCATCATTCTTTTGTTTGGCTCTATTATTGTACTTAGCCTACACAAGTGCACACGCAGCTGTCATTATCAATGTATGTACTAGTGAAGTCTCACTATCTCCCACATAAGACACTTACCGAGATGACCAGCAGCTCTGAGACATGAGTAAAGGACTGAGTTGTCTTGAGGCTGTCAGCTTACTGAAAGCAGAGGGATAGCTGACCTGAAATACCGCTTCATCTTTATCTTTTTTATCTACAGGGGAGTTGGAAATGCTTCTGGAAGCAGAGGTCTCTTTTCTACTTAAAAATATATATCAGAAAAAGAAAACATTATGTTGTAGAATCCACATGGAAAAAAAAGTCAGCTATTTTGGGGAGGGCTTTTTTAAAGACAAAAAAACAGCTTTTTGCTGTCTATTTTTGAACATACTTCTGAATAGCTTTACAGGATGATTCTCCTGTTCCAGTTTTTTTGGTTGCCAGAGACACAGGAATCACTGCTGCAGTAGAGTTGCTCTGAGGAGAAGGAATTTGTTCTCTTAAATGTTCTTGCTGATTTTCAGTACTTCTACTGACACTCTTTGATTCAAGACAGCACAGCTCCTGTATGAATCAGATGGAAGCTTAGCATGAAGGAACTAGATATTGCTTGATAGAGGCTTTCCTTGTGATGGAAAACTAGATAACTGATACATTTTCCTTTAATAGTATTTTCACTGGCATTTCATAACATTTGATTTTCTGGGAAAGAAATTGTCAATCTGTTGCAATATTTTTGCTGCACTGTACATCTACCCTAAATTTCCTTAGAACTAGGCAAGTGGATCACTCTAGATGTTATACTCAATGCCAATACACAAGCCGAAGCTGGCGTAAGGTTTGAGATGCAGCAGGAAGTACTAACAGTATTGCCAAACTGAGGAAATGGAGGTAGCAAGAAGTTAAAAACCAACTCAAAATTTGTCTGCTTTCCAAGGAAATGAGTACAGCTCATTTGGGAATGCCACTATACATTACTGTTACTCATTAAATCAGACTGACAAGTTAAGGATGTAACAAGAAATCCTCAAAACATGAGAAAAAGCACTAAAGAAGGTATGACAACAATACCTGTAAGCTTTTAACACTTGTAGGTCTGATGACAGATCCATGGACCGGGAGTCCTCTCCCAGCAGAGCCTTTGGCACCAGAAGACTGATCACTTGAGTCTTTGTTGAGGAGGCACAGCTTTGTATTCTTGTTAACTTTTTTGGGAGACTTCACCTTTTCAGTTCCCACAAAGCTGGCGTTTTTTGTTTCACTAAGCTCTTTGCTTTTGGGAGTAAAAGACACTACAATCCTGTTACCAAAGACATCTTCATTCTCCATTCGCTTCTGAGCCCGCTCAGCGCTTTCCTGGTTCAGGAAGCGGAGGATGGCACTGCTGCCAGAGATGCTCAGCACCTTCCCTCCACAGTTGTCTGACAAACGCCTGAGTCTGTTACTGATGCTTTTGCTGTCTCTGTTTGTTGGTAGATTATAAACATATAGCAGAGTATGGCACGCCTGTTTAAAAGGAGTAAGATTTTAATCTATGTCAGCACAGCCTCTTGCTCATACCCAGCATTTTAACACTGATTCTGGCAACGTGCTCTCCCCTCACGCCTCCCCCAACACGTTCTTTCTGCCAGCATTCGTTTGGAAAACTCTCATACCAAAGTAGATCCTCAAACTGTTGTCTCAAATATCAAGTTAGAAGAGACTATAGTGTCCCTGATGAATACCTGATCACTTCTCCAGGTAAGAAAGCATCACCACTTGCAATCCAATACACAGATCAGGAAGTTATTTCAAAGAAAGAAAAAGCCACGAGTGCAGAAACAACAGCACAAATCCAGAGGGAATTGTCAGGAAGTAAAAAGTGAAAAGAACCCTACAACAACCACAGTAGACTGTCACTCAAAACAGTTAAAAATGCAGAGTTGTTTTATCCACAACTAAGTTCTTCCCCTGACCTTCTGCCAGTACAAAGGATGCAAAAGGAATCATTTGAGGAAGTATTTAGTGATAATAATGTGACCTTGCCATTTTAAGTTTTTAGTTAATTACATCCTCCTATTTAATTCAGTCTTAAAGCAGAAAGCACACATTTACATGGTAGTAAATGTAACAGATGATTAGGAAATACACAGTAGACACCATGTCTCACCACAAAAAACAGCTCAGCCTGTTCTCCCTATAAATTAGAAGGGAGGAAAAAAAGGAAGTTGACATCTTAAAGTATGTGTTGTTAAACCCCTTACCGGCACTTTCAGTGGTAACCTTGGTGGCAAGTCTGAAATAAATTCTTCAAAACAAATAAGCTCATGGGCATGATGTAAGAGTGCTTCTGAAGCTTGGTTTTTATGCACCAAAATGATCTGAAAGCCGTGTCTGTGTCTCAGGTCACTGAGTTCCAGAGCAAAGTTAACATCCGCTGGAAAGGAAAAGCAAAAAAACGAAACAAACCAAGAAAACATGTGAGAAAGCTAAAAAAATACCCACCCCAACCACAAACAAAGCCAAACAAAAAACCCAAAACACAACCCCAAAACAGACTCAACTAACAAAACCCCAGATCCCCCTAGACAAGTTCTATTAATCACTGGAAGTTTCCAATGAAAAAGCACCAACAGCTACAAGGCTTCTCAAAAGACAATTTAACCTGGCAGTTAGCAGTCAATCTCCAACAAGGGCTTCCTTCTAATAACAGCTTCCAGCAATGTGTCAGCAAAACACTCCACTGGTACTGTATACATCCATAGCAAGCTCTTGCATAGCTTCAGGGAGAAATCCCAGGCAACATACAGCTTGCATATTTCGCCGTGTATGCTACACAAGTGAAAAACCAAATCAAGTGCATTTTGTTCAAAGCATTCTGAAAGGTTACCACATAGGAGACACTGTGAGCCTTCATTAGCTTCCTGCTGAAGCTGTCTAACTTCAGAGTGTATTTATTTATCTACTGAGTTAGCAAGACAAAATTCCAATACTGCTTAAACAGAGCCAAGTTCCCATGCTATGGACCCTACTTTCCCCTTGCTGCCACTGATGTTATTAATAATTCTTGAGCAATTCAGTTAAAGCTAGTTCTAAACACAACCCTTGGAAAGCAGAATAGCATCACACATACAAGCACTACTGATGAGAGGAACCAATTTCTGCACTGCACATGAGTACCAAGAGCACTTACTTGACACAAGAACCACAGTGGCAGGTGCAGTGTGTGTATCAGCAAATCTCCTAAGGCTCTGCCTGAGTTTGTCATCAGCAGCATTCTTTGCTGTAGCATTGATGTGTGCAACAGTCACCTATGGAGGAAATATGTAGATATGCTCTAAAGAAAAAGCTTGAATGAACCATGCTTGCTTAAATGTCTTTTTAAACTAACATAAATGCAAGCTTTCACATGCACCTTTTATTTAGATAAATGAATGCAGACTTGCATGAAATGTGTATGGATCTCAAACTGTTCAAATTAGCAATAAACTTCAGCCCCAGCTGTTAAGTCTTAGGGATAACTTCTGTTATGGTGCCAAAGAAAAATTTACATACCTTAAAAATATTCCATAAGCCTTCACTTGAAATAGAAGTGTGACCAACATAGGAAGTATTTATACTATCAATTAATTTTACCTCACAAAAGCAGATAAACCGTCAACTTTTTACAGTACTTGCAATTTAGAGGGTGGGAAGGGCATTTCTGACTAAGAAACATGTACAAAGTTTTAAAATACCAAGAAACAAAAAGGTATTGATGAAAAACTACACAGTATTGAAGGTGCCCCAAAGGATACAACTAATTGACAAGCGTCCTCATCAAGAGCATACTAGCACAGTATTCACTAACAACAGTACAAAAGTTATGTTTACAGGATCACAGGCTAATGGCTTTGCCAAAGGTTTGCAAGATAACACTAGAAATGCCACGTACACTCTGAATAAACTAAAGCTAGACCAGTAATCTACACAGATAAATGCAGTTTCAGTCTTCAGAAGTATCACATCAGGAAAGTGCAGCATTAAAGACTCCACCCATTATAAACCACAGAAGCTACTGCAAATGTTCAGAGAGCAGCAATCACCATTAGAGCACAGAGTACAGGAGTTCTCAAGCAAGAACATCAAGTGGATGCTGTTTAGATACCTGGCAGTTGTTCAGCTCCTGAATAACTTCTTTATTTTCTTTGCTAATGTCACACACACAGATGAATTCTGCCTCTCTGTGACCTTTAAAAAACTTCTCACGAATCCTCTGCACAACTGCTATAGCTGAACGACCAGTGGGAACTGAGCAATTTTCAATATCCCAGAAGACTCCAATGGGGGGCAAGTTTTCCAGAACTTGGCCTGTTATTGCAACTTCTGGAGACCCTGTACAGGTTTAACACAGCTTATTTTAATCTCCAAATACAGAAAATGTTAGACTTAACATACTGTGAACTTCGCAGTTAGCTTTCAGACAACATGCCCAGGAATACAAGTTCAACTTTATGTTCTTAAGGAATCTAAAGAGAGTCTTAAACAGGAGTTTAATTGCTTAAGTTAGGATAAAAAGGCAAGACAAGTTCAGCTTAGGTTTTAAATTCAAGCCATTAAGTAACCCATTAACAGAAGTTATCAAATACTTAAGTGGCAAGCACCATGGAAATTGAAGTTGTGCCACACTAAACGCAGCAGGTGCTATACACCAGTAGCAAAAGTGAAATCTGAAAGCTGTTCAAATTTACAGTGTGCATTAGACAAAGCACCAACAGAAGTGGAGATCACCAATGTATTGACAGAGGCTACAGAAAGCTAAGGTAGCATGGAACAAAAAGAAAGGTACCCCACAGTTCAGGAGACAGAGGTTAAGAATTTTTGCTATTACAGCTTAAGAAATGCAAATGAAGTTTCTGGTACTTCAGCACTCCCAAGTATCTATTTAATTTTGAATTAATATTATGCAACCATTTCATCCCCACAAAACAACTGGAAAACAAACAAAAAATTATACCAAATCCTCACAGAGCAAAACCAAGAGAAGAAATAGTAAACTCCTCTACGCAAACAATGTGCCTTATGAGGAGAGCCCGAGAGCCCTGGGGCTTTTTAGTCTGGAGAAGACTAAGAGGGGATTTATAATAGTAAATGTTTATAAATATCTGAGGGCTGAGTGTCAATAGGGAGGGGAGAAGCTCTTCTCCGTTGCACCCTGTGATAGGACAAAGGGTGATGGGTATAAACTACAGCATAAGAGGTTCCACCTCAACATGAGGAGGAGCTTCTTCACTGTGAAGGTCACAGAGCACTGGTACAGGCTGCCCAGAGAGGTTGTGGAGTCTCCTTCTCTGGAGATTTTCAAGACCCATCTGGATGTGGTCCTGTGCAACCTGTCCTAGAATCAACACTCCTGCTCTGGCAGAGGGCCTGAACTCAATCTTCAGAGGTCCCTTCCAAACCCCAACATCCTATGAATACAGGAAGATAACTAGGTAGTCAAAACATAAATCCTTGTTATGATTCCGCAAAGCAGAAACACAATGGTATTTACTGTTTAGTCCTCTATGACTTTATAGAAGTTTGCAGAGAACAGTCATGTGCAAGAGTATTTATAGAGACATCTACTAAGTCCCAAGTTTCAAACAAATGTGGTTTACCATATTTCTGTGGTGATTTGCCAAGACTGCTTGCCAGCAGCAAACTCTTCTCATTTCCTGTTCCTTTGGTTCCACAGCCATTACATATTGGGATAGGAACAGATGCAGTCTGTGCACTCGGAGGAGGAATATTTGGCCAGAGTTTAGTAGCATCAACTAGGCTGTTTCTGGTTGGCTGTTGGAACAATTTTTCAAAATGCATATTCATTTAGTTTACAACATTAACACATACCACTCTGTGCTAGAAACACTGGTTACCCTCTGCAACAAGTCTAAGCTCATATGTATCCTATGAAGCCAATTAACAGCCTATCACTGCATGAAGTAAGCTCCTACCCTGGAGTCTCTCAGCAGACTTGGCTCCGACTTTACAAACATAAGGAAGCATCCTACCAAACTGCACATCAAGACACGACACCTTTACTAAAGGCTAATAAATATTCTAAAATAAATACTAAAAAAAACCCTCAACCCAGCATACGAAATCAGCTCAAGAGTACAAGGCTGAATAGTCTCCCTGTCAAAAAAACCAAACCCAAACAAACCAAGTAGTGGTCATAAATCCAAACATCCTGTTCACCATTTGTTGAAAACATTTCATTTCTACATAGTTAAATTTCGAAAGTCAAGTAAAAACTTGTGAAGTGTATTATTTCACTTGAAATTCCTAATAAACTTCAAGCAGAGTCTTAAATTAGTTCTGAGAAATACACTGAAGTATAAATTACAAATTTGGGAAGACTGAACTAGGGCCTTTCACACCAACACAAGAATATCCTCAAAGCATCAGACAGCTCACTTGACTTACAAACAGGCCTTTGGTGATCAGCTGGCTGAGAGTACATGTTAACTGTTGTTAGCCTTTTCTCAGAGTCATTACTATGGAATGTTTTAATTGCAGCTGTCAGAGAGAGTGGTCTTTCAAATCCTGTAAAAATTCTGTCTGAGTACATTGCAAGTCCCCTGTAAGCTAACCCTTAGGATGGCCTCTTTAGTCTTCTTAGCAAACTGAATTACCTCAGAAGAGAGTCTCCAAAAAGGATACCTGGTACAGCCAGACTGGGCACCACCAGCTAGGGGGATGCAAGCTGCAACCCATAAAAGCTGGTGTTTTGCTCAAGTAACATTACATCAACATTAGCCATACACCATGCTTAATGAAGGAGAAACGTGATGTGTACAAACCTTGCTCAAGCAGTCACTGCAGTAGTGAGAGCCCTTTAAACAAAGGGAAGGTGCCATGTTTAGGTGCAAAGGGTTGGCGCACACGTGTGATGTTAGCTCCGGCTGTGCAATATGCTCATCCAAGTGACCTGGAGCCCCACTTGTGAATTCAGAACAAGGGAAATAGCCAGAAGATGTGCAGCTCTGAAGGGCTGGGAACTGATGCAGCTTGTGCACGTTACCATGACAGGACTGGAAATGGAGTTTTCCACAACAGGGCAGATGTTGACAGGAAGAGACACTGTTTTCTACGCACATGCCCGGGAACTCACTCGCAATGCCTGACAAATTGCTTCTAGCTGAAGGGTTCTTCAGTGAAGATGCAGACTGATAAGCAAATCCTGACCCCACTTGACAAGTAATCGTCCCAGTGCTTTTGGAGTCTAATATTGTGCCAGGGTGAACCAAATTACCACCACCACCACCACAATGCATTTGTGGAGTACAGGAAGAGTCAGAGCCATGAGCACAGCAGCTTACTTTCGGGCCAGGTGAAACCTGTATTTGCTGTTGAAGAGGATGAACATCAGGAAGTGGTACTGCTGGAAACAGTTTAGAGCCAGCATTATGAAGAGATGAAGTATCCTTCAATTCTGCAGCAACTTTCTTGTTCTCCATGTAATCTTTCTGGAAAGTGAAAGTTCAGTTAAATTTAGACACATAAATAAACCAACAGCTTTGTAGCATAAGCAAGCATATTTTTAGACTTACAGTTTCAACAGTAACAGAAACTGAGAAGTGTTATCTTTACGATTACTATTACTTCACTGTCTAAACATGTAATACACTAAAACAAGCATGCCAGTTATATGTGCCAGCCTGAGGTACATTTGCATTGGTGGATTTTGGACACAACAAAATGAAAAAGGTATAAACCACATGGCAATGGGGCTGCAAAACAGAGTATGACAAGCAGAAAACTGCTAGGCTAAGGCTGAAAGATACTCTGCAGCTGAAAAGCAAAAAAGGAGATTTCTTTTAAGGGCAAACAGGTAGATTTGATGTGAAGTGAAGTAAAAAACTTCATAGTTCGGTGGTAGAATTTATATCAAGGAAGCAAACTAATAGAGGACAGAAAAGATTGACTTTTCACAAGAATATGCAGTTATTTTTTACCTATTCTAAGACATTATCAATATGTACAGGCATAAAAGCAGAAGCTCAGGCTTTAAGTGACAGCAGCAAAAACTAAGCAAGATTATGAGAAGCACCAGAAGAGTCAAGTCAGAATAGCTAACCCTCATACAACTTACCGCTCCAGAGCTTGAGGACAGCACTTTGGAACAAATTTTACTTTCCAAATTGAATTTAATGCACTTCTACTATACAGTACTGAATAATTGATTACTTAAGTTCTAAACCATTCCTCTCTGCTTGATGCCACGTCTTACGAATTGAAGATACACTCTGCCAAAAATTTGTCTGGAACTGGTTTATCTGTTAAATTCCAGAATTTATGGCAGCTCCCTTCCTAACCCCGATGCACGAGAACACCAACACCACAGGATACATGCTTATCTTTCTCCCACGTCTTTTACTGAAAGTCAGACTGAACATGCATGAATGCTGCTTAACAGCTAGAGTTTGCTTGCTCAAGTAAGTCCCTGTGTTGTACTATTCTGTAGCACTCTGCATCTTCAATGCATAGAATCATATACATTTACAGAACTGAAACATTTAAAGAAACTGAAGCAAGGAAAAATTAGTCATTCATGAAGAACAGTATCCACAATTGCTGTTCACTACTCTACAATAATAATTAATCTGATTCCAAAGAAAACTGACAAAAATCTGGAAGCATGAGGACTACTTTTCTACTCTACTCTTCCACAATAACTTCACAGAGCTTTCAAGAAGCTGCAGTACACACACCTTAGGCACTCAGACGTATTATTCCAAACAAAGCTGTAGAGCTTTCAAACAGAGCAACTCACCTGCTTTCATCAAGAGCAATGAAAGCTGTGGACACAATTGAGGTCCCTAAATTCCCAGGCAGATTTTGCACTTACCTTGGTAATTGCTTTCTGCCCTCCCCACAACAGCATAGTTAGTTACAGTTACACCACTCTGTATCAGGACATCAACTATGCTTGTAGTAAAGCAGCAAATTACCGTTTTCGCACTGCAAGGCAAAGACTTTTCAGCAACAGAAAAGCAATTAGAGAGTTTCCAGAGCCATGGTTTAGCATCATTCTCTTGTTGCTGAAGCCATCCAAATGGTCTATTGCTGAGGTTCTCTGTCCTGTTTCCTTCCATCATACAACCAAACAAAAAAGTTCAACATTCTTTCGTCCCTCTTTCCTTTCATTCTTCCCACCTGCTAAAGAGAGGAAAAAAAAAAAGCTTGTTTTAAATAGTTTTTACAGTAAGACACATAAACCATACTGGTCTAATGAAGTGAATTCCACTACTACTGGATCACTGAACCTGCATTATTCATGTTAGATTTAATTATGCATATGGGACATGGAGTTGACTACTCCTATTCAGTAGGGGAATATTCCTCATGACCTGCAGCACAGGTGCGGCAGTTCGTAGAAAACAGTCTGTGGCATTAGCCAGAGTCACAGAAATGCATTGCTGCTGACATTAAGTAATTCCCTGAAACTTTCAGTGTATTGCCCTAGAAAAAGAAACCATGAGGTAAGTTTTCAGGAACAGCTCAGCAACAAATACAAAACAGGTGAAAGTGAACTCCCCTGGAAGAATTAAACTGCATAGACACCGTTTTTGCAACTACATTCAAAATGCACTAAGCACAGCACACTTAGTATTTAAATGCAGCTTTACGTTAGCAAAAATATTTGTAAGTTATTTTAATAATTCTGCAGTTGCCTCTCAGCAGACCCTATCGCTTTAGCTTTACAGAACCACAAAGAACTTAAGGCCCCACCACACTGTGTCTGAAAAAAACAGAATGTGCAATAAAGTCTTCCTACTCAACAACTATATACTGCACTCGGACTACACTCCTTCAGGTTTTTTGCTCTTACAGTGTAATAACCATGGAATACATTCCATAGCATTACATTTGCCTCAGCATTACTTTTAACCACAAGTTATTTTTGCTTTAAGTAGAAATGTTTATTCACGTGAACCGCAGGTACTCTAAAATCATGCTGTATAAAACATCATTAAAGTTCCACACTTCCAGGGCATGCTACTTTTAAAAATGTCTAGTAGCACCATTTCGTTCAGGAATTAAAACAGTAACTAAAACAAACAAACAAACAAAGTTAACTACTACGCCCGCGCTTCACCCTCTGCGGCCCGCAGCTCCGCGGGTGCTCCCAGCTCGGCCTGGCCCGCAGCCCTAGGGGCAGTGGTAAGGCCTGACCCCCCCCTCCCCGCAAGCCCAGACAAACAGCGTAGGCACCCTACAGCGCTGTCGGGCAAACGGCCGCTCCCGCCGCGGGGAGGCGTCGGGCGGAGACTGCCGTGTAACTATGCCCGCGGGGAGCGGGCCCCGTCCCTGCTCGACCGCAACGTTCCTTCGGGCCTTCCCGCTGCCACAAGACAGCGAAGACAGCCCCGAGCTACCGGGAGCCGGCGGGCCTGACTTGACTCTGCTTTGCCCCCGCCCGCCGCGTCCCACCTCACCTGAGCCGCCCTCAGCGCCACCGCCCCTCACATGCCACCGCGGGCCCTCACACCCCTTCCCTTTGTTGTCCTCCCTCCTCCCTCTCTGCTCCTTCTGCCGTCAAGCGACGCCGGGCACCGGAAAGCAGCCCGCTGCCGCAAAGGCGACTGTCGTAACGCTCCACTCCCTCTTCCTCCCCTCAGCACGGCCGGGCTGGGCCGCTGGCTGTGGCTTATAAATCTGCCCCAGGACCCGGACTCCCGGCTGCCGCTGACGTGTGGGCTGGGGCGGGACCAGCCGACACCCCAAGCTGGGATCGGGGGTCTGCGGCGCTGAGGGTTAGAAGGAGGCAGTTGAGGAGATGAAGGAGGCCCTGCTCAAGTGCACCTGGGGCCCCTCTGGCGGGACCGCTGAGGAGAGCCCCACACCTTATACCCACGGGGTGGCTCTCAGCCTTGTTTCGCCTGAATCCCTCCAAAGGCCGGGCAGAGTGGTGGCCCCGGAGGGATCTCCAGGAAGTCCTGTGGAGGGGCCTGTCCTCGTAGGTATTCCAAGCAGATCTCCATGGTGCCCAGAATGCGCGGGCAATGAGGAGATTGCCATGGTGTTGACCTGGGCTCCTAGAGGTAATAATTTTTGACATCTTGTGCAGAGTTTAAGCTTTCACTTAGAGCTGCTTTTTGTACACAGAAAATCATGGTAGGTTGCCAGGCAAGGACAGGTAACCAGTTTCAAGATCCTGTTATCTTAAAAGCAGTATATAGTCCTTATCCTGAGGCCAGCAGTTTAATGTCAGTAGTGTTCAAAAAATCCAGCGTTTGCTTATTGGAAGTGTCTGGCCTCTCTATGTTGTCCTGTGGGTCACCTTGGGCATCATTTGCTTTGTATAAAAAAATGCCTAAGCTTAAAAAATACAAAGTTATCACTGGCTAGCAAAAAGAACAGGCTTCTAACAAGCTGCTGGATTAGGCATTAGCGTGGTCCCTGCCTCATGATAAAAAAATCTGAAGTCTGCTGGCCAAGTATCAAGAATGGAAGGGGTACCACTGCTATTGCAGTTTTAATAACCTGTGATTCACTGGATCTGTTGGTGTGGGTGACACTGTCAACCCACTGAAGGTTACTGAGTTTATTCTTTTTTAGGATTTTACAAGATTCACATTTATATTTTCCTCAAACACTTGTGCTATTAATAGTCCTTGTCTCAACAACTCTGCCTCTATTTGTAATTTTATTTTTCTTGTCTCTACAGACACAACTGTCTCACAATTTAACAGTTCCTTCATAATTCTGGGTGAAAATCATGCAGTAAATCCCTATCATCGAAGCTGAGCCTGCCCATTGGTGTGCAGGTAGCAGAGCTCCTTGAAGGAGAGGTGTTAGTGATAGAGTGGGGTGAAGGTCCACTTATTGGTGACTTCTGGACTATTAGTATCTTCTGATCATAAGGGGTGTCATTGTATTAAGCTGCCATTTTACCTTCACTTTTGCTTAATGGGCTGCAGCCACCAGCAAGGTTAAGAGTTTTCTTAGTGGCAGGGTTCCTGCCTGCATCAAGTCTTGCCCCTGCCACCATGGTTCACTCAGGGTGTAATGCTGCTGTGAATCAAGGCCTTGACTGGTGTTAGGTTTTGCTTTGCTTAACAAGCCATGAGTATTTAGGTGTTAGGTCATAAGCTGGACTTGATGATCTTAGAGGTCTGTGCCAGCCTCAGTAATTGTGTGTTTCTGTGATTTGATGGTTTCATCAACCATTTCTCAGCTCAAGATACTAGTTTTTTTAAGCAGTAAGAATGTTTCATACTTAAGCATATGCAAACCCAGTTTTAGATACACATAGACTGTAGAGAATACATAGTATCTTTATAGAGCCTTTCTGTCATTTTGTGTCAGTGTCAAACCACTTCTCTGGTTTGGTGATGTTAAATGCTTGCTTTTCAGTGGTAGCAGTGGTACTCTAATACATAAGTTTATCACTTTTTTTATGGGTCTCTCTAATCCGTTATAAGAAAAGGTTCTGGAGTTTGTAATAACAGTTGGTTTGCAGTTCCTGCACCATCCATTGAGTGAGTGGTTCTGTGGTGTTTTATTTAATTCTTGCAGCAAAGCACTATTTTTTTTTTCCCCATAAGAAGATTGTTGCTAAAAGATAAGGTGTTGCCACCTTACCAAACCTCAAAGTCTGTACATTTTTGCCCGCTTAGCTTTCATGGAAGAATCAGTGGGGCATATTGGTTGAAATAACCAGCCCGTGAACCCTAGCACCACAGAAATCTGCCATTTGTCAATTATTAAGCATAAAACTAAAAATAAATGCATAAAGTCATTGCTGCTTCTCCTCTCCTAATTTTAAAATAGACAAAGGCTGGGATTCTTCTTGTAGACAACGCAGTGATAGTAATTATAGTAACTTCAAAAAAAAAAAAAAAATTATTGCTTGTACACAGTAGTGCCTCTGGTGCTGCCTCAGGCTCTGGCTGTTTTGTAACAGGGTGAACGCCTAACAGCTTCCTCTGAAATCCGAGCATTTTTGCTGTGTTTTTTACAAATATTTTAAGTTGAGAACTTAAGAATCCTCAGGGGTACCTTTGATACCATCTGTGTACTCGCGCTGTCCTCAAAGATTTGTTCAAAGAGTTTAAGTAAAATTTCCTTTGTCCCGAACTTGCAAGCATTTTATTAATTACCAGGGATGTGCTATGGTACTGCGTGGTTTATTGTCTGCAACTTGTCCAATAGTAAAAACATTCTTGAGTTATGACAGAACTGTGAATTGCTATTAACCCAATTTTCTAATACCTACTTGTTTTCTATTCATGGTTGTATAATAGTTTGTCTTTCTTTACTTCTGTTGAACATACAACCTCAAAATAGAGTTATTTTGCTTAACACCTCCCTTGAAAGTATAATTGTTTTGCTCATCCTTTTTGGTTAAAGTTATCATAGCAATGGACAGATTGATTTTAATGGAATATTCATACAGAAAAGGTTTCACTCCCTTTGTTATAGTCCCAGTCTTTTTCTATAACATCTTTGAGCAAGACACATTCCCAGTTTCGACAGTTAAGTCCATACAGGATGAGACTCTGCTCCAGGCCTGGTATTGTGTCACAGAAGTAAAGGGAACTGGGCTCAGGGCCCCTGCACACGGGTGTCTGTCATCCAGCAGTTTGTAAAACCTGCTGCAGGGGTGTGAAGTGATACTTCATGACATAGGGCCATATGTATGTGGGCTGGGGCATATCTACACCTGTGTGGTAATTTGTGGTTTTGTTTTGACTCGGGAAGCAAATGCCAGACACGCCTAATGAGTGTTTGTGTACATGGTAGGATAGGAACACACCAAGGGCACTTGAGAAAGCTGCCACATACCTCAGTCCCCTTCATGCTGATCCTGCTTGCTGAGGGCATGGCATGTACTGTATTGGCTGCATTGAGCTGCAGCTCTGCCCCATTATCTGTGGGCAGCTCACTCCCCTGCAGATGCTTGCAGCTCGTTTTCTGGAATTATGTCATCATGCTGAGATGTAGATGAGTACAAGTGTCTAATATTTCATAGGCTGCTTTGTCCTTGCGACACGGGACGTAGTGTTTCTTGGTTGTGAAAAGGGCACTTTGCAGTTTAAAAATACTGTGCTGACATTAAGTAGTTATGGCCTCTGCCGTGCTGCTCGCTCCTTTAGAAAAGGCCTTTGGAAAGAAAACAACTTGGTGTAAAGCTTTTCCTCCTTGTGAACATGCGTTTAAAGTTGCATCACGGTAGCACATTCTGATTTGTACCGTTAACATGCTAGAAGCCTTGTGCCCCCTGTACCTCACAGAACAATGAGGAACGGGTTCGGCGTGGTTGCAGCGTGCCTCTGCTTGAGGATGAGCTGTTGGTGCCGCGGGTGGAGGCCGGGTCGGGTCGTACGGGGCCCGGCCCCCAGCGCCGTTTGAAAAAGTAACGAAACTTTCCAAACTGCCCAGCAGGCGCGTGCTGGCGACTCTGGTTGGCGGAACCCCGCGCAGCACGTGATTGGCAGCCAATGGGGCGGCTGTATCCGTCGGGCTGTGTTGAGCGGTGGCTGCCGGCGTGGAGCTCCACGATCCAGCGGCGGCTGTGGCGGTGAGGGATGGGGGCTCCCGGCGGGCTGGCTGTGGGGCGGGCGGGCGGGCGAGCGAGCGAGCGGCGCTCCTGCCGCTCCTGCCGCTTGGAGGGCAGGGCATGACGTGGTATGGCATCCTATGATATGGCATCGTGTGGCCGGGCCGGACGGTTTCGATGTGGCTCAGCTCGTCATACAGTGGTAACGGGGGCATGGTCGGGGAGGCAAGGGGAGAGGGAGCGGGGAACATGCCTGTCAGCCGCCCCTGTGTCTCCCCACATCCTTCCTTGAGAACCTGGCTCTGCTTTTGGAGTTGCTCTCGCGGTGGCTGGTGAGGAGGGGAGAGGTGAAGAGGGGAAGGGAGGGGAGAGGTGAAGAGGGGAAGGGAGCGGAGCGTGGGAACCGTGCCTGCTGGTTTAGCTCCCTCCCGGTTTTGTGTTCCGAATGGGAATGGGAAGCCCCAGATCGCTGCCTAGCTGACCTCGGCTTGCATCTGGAAGAATCGAGGTCAGGCATCTCTGAAGAGAAAATTGCGGAGTTTCCTCTAGGAATCACTGGAGATTCAAAGTATTGGAGCCAGAGTGGTATCTGGAAAAATGCGGGCTTTGCTGGATTGAGCTTTTTGGTAGAGAAGACCCTGAGTACCTACCTAATTTTTAAGTGCTGGCTGTGGGATTCTGTAGTAATCCAGGCACTCCCGTGACCTTTTCCTTTTCTTTCTCTTTTGTGTTGATTTGTATCACTTAAACAAAAGAAAATACACCCTTACGTTATAGGAAGGCACTTCCTAAGGGACTGTTTTCATAGGACAAGAAGGCTACTTTTCATGAGTAAAGCAGGGTTTTGTTTTGGATTTCGACTAATAAAAAATGTCTAATAGAAGCATCACTATCTGTGCCGTGGATTATTCAGTAGTATTTATTATACTATTCTGCTTTTTGTTTTTTTTTTTTTTAATTACAAGATGAATTTCTCTGGCTCAGACCACCAGGCATTGCTACAAAGATAGGCCAACAATGTTCACCAAGCCAAAATATTTCTTTAGGTTTTGGTTGGTGTGGGGTTTTTCATTGTTGCTTTTTTGTTTTATTGTTGTTTTTTTGCTTTTTAAAGTGTTTTGTATGCGGGGTTATTTGGAGTCTTTTATTCTAGGACTGAAGCAAACTAAGTGGAGGTCCTGGTGAATCTGATGATCTCAGACTCTGCCAAATGGAAGAACTTCTTTCAGTATTCCTGTGTGTGTCGTTTTTGTAGGTTTGGTTTGTTTTTTCCTGAAGAATTTTGTATTTGTGCTCTCATTTGTATGGAATTGTTAACTGCAATATTTATCCTGAAGTATTTTTTTCCTTGCAGAAGTGTGTTCCCCACCCACAAACACTTCCTGTATGATGTAGAGGTTTTGTAATGTCCGTGACCAGCACTTTGTGGTACTTGCAGGGAAGCAGTCTGGCCTAATGTTTCTTCTGGCATGTGTGTGAAAACAAATAAGGTGCAGCCAGTGTGTGCCTATTATACACCATGACTTTCTCTCCTTGGGTTTTTTTTGTGTGTCCACATTTGTCGGTGTTTAACAAAACATGGCTAAAATCTTCTTCACCTGCCTCACCCTCCTCCCTTTTGTAGTGAGCCTGAACAATGAAAAGTTCCTAATTGGTTTAATTAATTAGTCTCCGGGGGTTTTTGCATGCTTTCTCCCAGCTGATAAAAATCAAGGGAAGAAAACAACAGGGGAAAAACCAAAAGTCAAAATCCTACCTGTTCTACCACCAGTTTAGAAAGATCTACATGAGGGTCTTTGGTGGGGTTTTGTTGTTTTTATTTCAGAAAAAAAAAAAAAGCAAGCTTTTATTTGAAGTAGTAATTTGTAATTTTCAGTTTAAGTTTGTATCTTGCATCTTTAAATTGGAAAACCTGTGTGAGCTATGATGTAGTGAATGGATGCAGGAAACTCCGTAGGTCTTCCTTTTGTGTTGTGGACAAAAAGATGTGCCTGTGGCATGGGCCGGTAGTGAAGCATTCTCAGCCACGTTGACATGTCTGTTGAATAAGTACAGGTCTGCAGTCCTTCCATGTGTTTGTAGTTTAACACTCTTAAGTACTACAAAGTAATGGTAACCCTGAAACAGTGTACTCTTAATGGATAACATCCTGAGTGTGTCCATACTCTCATCTTCACAAGGACATACTTAGAAATTGAAGGGGACAGCATCTTGATGCTTCTGCAAATTATCAAGGTTCTGTGGAACTCTTACAAATCATAAATCACCTTTGCTGGTGACATGGACAGTAGCATTGAGTGCACCCTCAGTAAGTTTTCTGACAACACCAAGCTGTGTGGTGCAGCAGACATGCTGGAGGGAAGGGAGGCCATCCGGAGGGACCTTGACAGGCTGGAGAGGTGGGCCCATGACAACATCATGAGGTTCAACAAGACGAAGTGCAAGGTCCTGCATCTGGGTTGAGGCAATCCCAGGCATTGATATAGGCTGGGCAGCAACTGGCTTGAGAGCAGCCCTGACAAAAAGGACCTGGGGGTGCTGGTGGATGAGAAGCCACCAGTGTGCACTTGCATCCCAGAAAGCCAATCACATCGTGGACTGCATCAAGAGAAGCATAGCCAGCAGGTTGAGGGAGGTGATTCTCCCCCTCTACTCTAGACCCCTCCTGGAGTACTACATCCAGTTCTGGAGCCCCTATGACAGGTGCTGGAACATGTCTAGAGGAGGGCTATGAGGATGAACAGAGGGCTGGAGCTCCTCTCCTGTGCGGACAGACAGGGAGTTGGGGCTGTTCAGTCTGGAGAAGAGAAGGCTCCGAGGAGACCTGATTGTGGCCTTCCAGTATCTGAAGGGGATCTACAAGAAAGCTGGGGAGGGACTTTTTAGGGTGTCAGGGAGAGATAGGACTAGGGTATGTGGAGCAAAAATAGAAATGGGTAGGTTCAGATTGGATGTTAGGAAGAAGCTCTTCCCCATGAGCGTGGTGAGGCCCTGGAACAGGTTGCCCAGGGAGATGCTAGTGGCCCCATCCCTGGAGGTTTTTAAGGCTAGGCTGGATGTGGCTCTGGGCAACCTGATCTAGTGTGAGGTGTCCCTGTCCATGGCAAGGGGGTTGGAACTGGGCAATCCTTCCAACCCTAGTGATTCTATATGGTGTGGTTAGGGAAAGTTCTTTTGTATGTGACCGTAGCATCTGAAAAACGTAAATTAGTTTTTTCTTTTTAGTCCTTCCAAAGCACAGCATGAAAACACAATTGCAAGCCAGATGTGAGTATATTTAGGCTTGTGAGGCCGGTGGGAGCTGTCTGTTTTCTCTCCGAAGGGTTGTTTGCAAGCTTTTGGGAATATGGTTTCTTGCATTCCATCTTTATCTGACTCTTTTGTTGACTGAACCCAGGTACAGGGTTTATTATAATATTGGTGTCAAAAGACTTCCTTTTTGGAGGCTTATGAAATACGTTTCAATTTGTGAAACAAAACCAGGCAGAATCGCCTCAGCTACAGAACCTTCCTGTCAGTTGAGTGCTGAGAAATAGTTATCTAAAGCAAACTTTGGCTTGCTGTTCTCTAGAGTGGTTTGACCATGTTAATGGATGCTGGTCCTTCTTGATTCTTCCTTGCACCTGTATTACTTCTTTGTCTGACCCTCTCTTCCTACCACTCATCTGTAAAAGAGAGGACTTTTTTCTTCACAAGTTTGCTGCAAGAATCGGTGCGTGTTACATACTGCCTTGAGCATAAGGGCATGCTCATTAACATCAAAGGCACTTTCAGTTTGCTTAAAAATAATAGACGTGCCATAAACTATCTGAGGTCAAGAATGTTAATTATATTTGGTAATGATTTTCTTTTTCTAATGGTCAAGGGTTCTAGTTGAAAAATCACTCCTCCTTACATGCTCTCCTTTTCCTCTTTTTCTCCTGTGGGCACTTCTGTAAATCCATACAAAGACCAGCAGCCTTGAGGCATCTTGCTGGAAGTGTGTCACTACATCGCAGTGGGTTTATTTGTTAGAAGGAAGATATGTAACTTTGTCTAATTAACCTTTTGCATCAAGAAGCTGAACTATAAAAACTAAAGCTTAGTGACGTTTTCCCTTACCTGCCAGCTTCCCTTCCAAATAATAGCATAATTTCTAAGAGTGTTTGGCTGGTGCTGTGCAATGGGGTGTGTGGGCACAGCCCATTTAGCTGTGACAGATGCTTCCTCTTTGCTCAGTCTCCTGAAAGTCACCTAGGCCATGAAAAGGGCTTGTACTGTGCAGCTTCACTTAGGTATGTAAGATGTGGCTTCAGATTGCCAGACTGCTTTGAGTACTGGATGGTGTTGTCTGTAGTAGAGGTAAGAATTACTCACTTTTGTCTCAGTAGAGTTACTAGGTAGATGGCTGTTCATTCTGTTTAAACCAGGTGATTTTCTGGAGAGGAAAGTCTTGACATAAGTACTGAATATTTTTCTCCATTGAGTTCACTGGATGTGCAGTGGATACACCTTTGCTGCACAGAAGGTCCACTCCTGAGTACCATATTCTTCACCGAGAGAGTGATTCGTCATTGGAATGGGCTGCCCGGGGAGGAGGTTGGGTCTCCGTCCCTGGAGGCGTTCAAGAGGGGACTGGATGTGGCACTTGGTGCCATGGTCTAGTTGTGAGGTTGTGGTTACAGGTTGGACTCGATGATCTTCAAGGTCTCTTCCAACCTTGGTTATTCTATTCTATTCTATTCTATTCTATTCTATTCTATTCTATTCTATTCTATTCTATTCTATTCTATTCTATTCTATTCTATTCTATTCTATCATAAGAAGAGAAGGTGGCAAGACTGATAAATAAGGCTTTGAAGGCTTTGGCTGTTTCTCCTCTTCCTATTGGTAACCCTGAAGAAATAAAATGTTTTGCTCAATAGATCTGAAACTGAAACTTTACAGAAGAACTGTTTCCTCAATCATTAGATTTCAGTAATAAACCTTTCTGACAACTGCCGTTGTGTGAATTATTCACCTGTATTTAGTGTTCTTGATCTGTCTGTGTTTCTATTCAATTCCTAATTTCTATGTGGAATCTTTGGCTGGGATTGGCCATGGTCAGGTTATCTAGAACATTAGGTCTCATGTTTCTCCATTGTCAAGACTAACTCAGCCTTCTATTTGCTAGTGACCTGTTTAGTAGAGTGCATCATGCACATCAGATGGCATTTATTTAATTGTGGTGACTAGATAGTTAAGTCTTTGAGCGGGAGTGACCAAACTGAGGTTCTTGAGTGGCTCTTTCATGTGTCACTCCCTTTTGGGACTGTGTCCTGTGACTGAGTTTATTCTGGCACAGGGGTTAGTTGGATGGTCTGGATAGTTAATGGTTTTTTTTGCCATCTGCATACCTAGTTCAGCCAGGTGGTATCCCACTAAAACCTCTGTGAAGCTTTTATCCTCACTTCCCTGGAAGTTTCTGGAGTCTTTTTCTCCCATGACTCTTTGAGTTACCCAGATATATTATGGCTTTTAGACATGAATGGATTGCAATATTTTGGATTTGAAACTGGCTACTTCTGTGTTAACCTAGGGAGAAATTTTTATGTGTCCAGCAGTTATGACCTTGAAAAGCTTAGGTGTTCCTGGAAATGGTAACACAGGAGACTTTCTAGAGTGCTTTACCTGTGTCTCTTTGAAGCTTCTTTTTAATTTTGAGTGTCTTAAGAGTTGTTGAAATCAACCTTAATTGCACTGTCTTTGGAGATGGAGCTGTGCCTGAGATGTCTGCTGTCAGTTGTGTTCTGTGTGTGTTGGCACAGCTGCAGCTAAAGTTTGAGGTTTGGTGCTCTGTGCTGTCTAGTCAGAGGGTGGGGAAGGTTCTCCCTGCTGGGGTTTTAGTATAGACATGGAGCTGCCCTTAGGAAACTGGGGTAAGGGACCAGCAGGGATTCTTTAATGTTGATGGTATATCTGGCAGAGCCTTGTGAAGGCTGATCTCTAGTTTGGTTTCTAGGTATCCAGTGACTTCCTGGGAGGAGAGGTGTACTGCTCTGCAGCAAGAAGTACGGAGGTAGCTCAGTGCAGTAGTTCTTACACTTGATCCTTTAATTTTCCAGGGGTGAAAAAATGAAAGAAGAGTTTTAAACTTGGCAGTCATCATGGAAGATTCGGAAGGACGTCATTTCAGCTCAGTGGAAGAGGAAGCCAGATACTGGAAAGAGATGGCTATGAAATACAAGCAGCAGTAAGGCAGTGGCTTCATTCTTTTCTAGTTGTTCAATAGAGTGCACAACACTGCAAAGTGGTTCATCTGTCTTGAGTGGTAACAGTAGCAATGCTTCTGCTGAGCTACAACAGCCCAGAATCCTTGATGCTTATTTGTGTAGTGAATCTCTGCTGCTCTAGCCCTGCTCTGGTTTGAGGAGGACTGTGTGTGCTGAAATTGTCTCTGCCTGTGTTTCTCGGCAGCGAGACCAACATAATTTACAGCAAAACCTTGTTGGAGGTGGATGATCTGGGCCACTGCAGAAAGAGAAATGCTGCTGCTCACTCTTTGTATCTCTCTGTAGACCAAGAATGGTTTGACAACATGTAGGTGGAGATGCATTCATGGCTGTGAATGGACATCGTTTGCTCTTCCCTTTAGCTCAGTATATGGATCTAAATGCAGTAAAGGATGAAAAAAAACCCCAAACTCTTTGGATGCTGGTATTAGTGGGTCCTTCTTTACATGTTCAGACCTTTTAGTGCTGTTAGTTTGACTTGCTGGAGGACTATTTCAGGAGAATTGATTAAGAATAGATGAATAACTTTCCTTCCATTTTTTTTTCTCATTGACTCACTTTTTAGTGCTGATTGAAAATGTTTTTTTTGGTAGTTCTGAGTAAATAATTGAATAACAGTTTAAATGCAGATGGAAGTGGACAATATGCATGCTCAAGAGACTCCACATGTCCTCAACACCTGTAGTGTGAAAACTCTTTGACATTATTTATTGGGCTTTTTTAACTTGTTTGTCAGTTTGCTATGGGGTGGCTTTCTGTGCTTGAGAGTGAAATGTTTACATATGGCTCTTTCTTCCAGTTGAATAGGTATGGTGGAGAAGGACATAAAGCCTCTTGTGTTAAAAAGGCTGTAATTATATTTTTTTTTACCTCAAGTACCCTAGAGATTTTTATTCTTTGTTCGTTATTATGGACTCTATTGATGGAATTGCTTTCTAGTGCTGAGAACACACAGGAGGAACTGCAGGAGTTCCAAGAGGGGAGTCGAGAGTATGAAGCTGAACTGGAGACTCAGCTACAGCAAACAGAGTCCAGAAACAGAGACCTCCTGTCAGAAAACAATCGTCTGAGAATGGAGCTGGAGTCAATCAAAGTAAGAGTGTGTGGCACATGCATGGTACATCCCAGTTCAAAGGGGAATGAAAGGGGCATGTGCAGATTCAGCTTGCCCTTTGGGCAGGGACCTTTGCATTACAAACAAACTGAACGGAAAACTGCACAAAAGGAGAAATACCAACCTGGTATCAGCTTTCAGGATACCTGGGCAGTGTTCCTGAACCCCTGTTTGCATGCTGTGATCATGTGTTGGGATGAAACTGAGATGGAAGAAAATTGTTTGCAGTGGAGAGAAAATGTGAGCATAGCAGAGCTGCTTCTTCCATCTACGTAGTGCTTTTGTTCATGCCTTTCTGGATGTCTGCATTGTGTAGACATGAATAGTATTGCAGAACAATCAAAAGACAAACATTCCAGCTGTGTTCTTGCCTTACAATAGAAAACTCGGTAATTTAAAACCCTTTTTAGCTGTGACTTTATCTGGAGTCAAAAATTGGGAAGCAGCAGCCAGTGGATAACGCACAGAACCGAGAGGCATAAAACACTTTCAGTCTTGGTTTCATTTCTGAATTCATCTGTAATTTGGGAAGAAGACTATCCTCCTTGCACCTACTTAGCATTCTTTGAAACAAACTAAGATTCAGCTGAAAAAGCATTAACTTCCACAATTACAAAGCATAGGGGATACGAGTTTATTGAGGTGGAACTTCTGCCCAGAGTGAAATTATCTAAAGTATGAGGAGTGATGAGTCTAGCTCATTTCAGTCTCATTAAGATGCTGCTAGTCCCCCTGTGCTGGTTGGCAGGTTTAGGCTGGTAAGTTTTTCTTAAATTTGGGGGGAAATGGTCACTGAAATTGGCATGCCTTTTAAAAATTTGATCTTGTTGACTTTTACTTAAAAGTAAGGTAGAGTCACCCAAGAAACATGATGCTGTATTTTGTAGGGCTAGGCCAATATTTGTGGGAGCAGAGATTACTTTAATTACGCTTCTACTCAATTGGATGCAATAATGAGCTAATGGGAATGAAGGTATTCATGCAAATGATTAATCACTGAATGAATTCAGGTCTGCAATGCCTCTTGTCTAAACTCTTGTCCAAATTACAGTCTTAAGGAAATACTCTTCCATTGCAGGCAGGTGTCCTGTCCTTCTAGTACCAACGCAGTGATCCCCTCCAGCACTTTGATAATGCAGTCTCTGAGACTTGTGTCAGTTCTGTGTGTTGTATGGAGTATTGTTCTGCTCTTCCATGTAGCTACATAAACCCCGGAAACTGGTGGGTTTGGGGAGAAGGCATAAGTTTAACTAAACCTGCAGCTCATTTAATTGAGAGTGTGAATAATTTTCCTTCTCTAGAGGAGCTAGGATGCGAGGAGAAGGCAACCAGCTGAAGGGGTTAAGATTGAAAATAATAAGAAATAACATAGAACCACAAAAAGTGGAGGGCAGACATGTTTTAGAAAATCTGAAATTTATTCCTCACAGTAGATGACTTTATTAAAACATTCTGCTTGAACCTTTTGACAATTGGCTTTTCATGCAGCCTGAAAACTGCAGTGACAGCCTGTGGTGAAGGAACAGAGACTCCATTGATGGCCAGATCAGCTGATACTTCGTTACAATTGGCTAAAAACAAAGACTCAAACCTTGCAGTTCTGATCTTTTATCTGAATCATTTCAAGAGCAAAGCATTAAGCTTGTGAAGCTATTGAGCATCCCTGTTAACTGAGCCCATCAAGGGTTGGTGTCTGCATCTAGGTCAACACTAGTGAACATAGCCAGCCCACACAGCTTGTGTCTTTGAGCTTAGCAGCCTAGTGTGTGTGCTTGCTCTCCTTGCAGAAACCAGAATTCACACTACCTAAAAATGAATGGAGGTAATACTCTGGAAGGTTTGTTTAGAGTTCTGAAAAGCCTGTTGAAAGTAATCTGCCTCTTGAAAGTAATCTGCCTCTTGGATTTTGTGTGCCCTTGCATTCAGCATGTAACCTTGTGTCAGAGATGTGGAATTCTAGCAGTGTCACCACACTGTAATCAAATAAGAATTTCTTAAATCAGAATGGGGATCTCTTTCCCTTCTCCTTGTCTATGCATTTCATGTGCTAAAACAGCTGTCTTCAAATTGTCAGTCAATCTGAACTTCATGCTGCAGTTTTCAAATTCCAGTGTGTAGATTTGTTTTCAGTAACTCCAAGTGTTGTACTTAAATTCTGGATAGCAAAAACACTTCAGGAGTGCTACTTAGAGCAATGTTGGAGCTTCAAGAAAGTCTCTGGCATGTTGAAGTGATCTGATAGTAAGGAGGTGGAGCGTAAGTCATTGCAGTAGACATTATGCTGTAAAGGCACTCCTGTCACATGATGCGGAGCTAACTGTGCAGATAACAGCAACAGCAGGAGGGAGATAGTTGATAGAGGAATGAAGCTTCCATCCCTACCTGTGCCTCTTTTAAACATGCCTTTGTGTACATGCTGTAAAGGGAGGCAGTTTGGTTTAGATTCACATTCAAAGCATGTTACATAATTACACCTGAAATGTGTTATGATCTAGAACTCTGAACCTGCTTTGGACTAAAAAGCAGAGGGACAGTGGAGAATCCTGCTGGTTCCACGGCAGCATGCAACAGTGTCACACTTGAATCTATTTTTTTCTTACTGATATTTATGCTCCTGTGTGCTGCTTGACTTACTGGAGTTGAAAATAAATGACTTCTGTTGCATTCTGCCTTGTGTATTGCTAAAGCTTTTGGGATTCAAAAATTATGTGAAGTCTTGGAGAGCAAGGAATGGCCCTGTGCTGAGGAGGTCAGGAACTGTTCCCCAGCACTCTTATTTGGTAAGGACTGATAGGAAGAGCTCCTGTCTGCTGGCAGCCCAGAAGTATGTAAGGAATTGGCTGCTTTGGCATTTTGCCATATGTAAGGTGATGGTTTTCAAAAAACTTCACAGCATCCTCCTCAGCCTTTTGGAGTGGCTCAGACGGTGCCTTAGTGTGCATTGTTAAGTCCCTGATGTGCTGTTTGATTTACCTTTGATTAGGAAAAGATTGAAATGGAGCATTCAGAAAGATACCGGCAAATCTCTGCGCTGGAAGATGACTTGGCACAGACAAAAGCTATTAAAGATCAACTTCAGAAATACATTCGAGAACTCGAGCAAGCAAATGATGACTTGGAAAGGGCAAAAAGGTGACCTGCCTCCTCTGGTTTCTTTCCTCACCTCTATTCTGTCCTGTGAACTTGTTACCATGCTGTTTGTGATGCTGGGCTTGCTAGCACTGCTGTTCTGAACTAATCACTGGTGTGATCATTGAGGTGAAGATGAGAAATGTGCTGGTTTTCTTTCTTTTCCACTCCTTCCACTGTGCTCGTTTGTGTCTTGCAAGCCAAGCAAAAATGCAACAGGAGAGGAGTTCCCCAGTGTAGCTGAAGGGTCTGGTGGCGATACCTTGTGCACTCTTTTTCAGAGCCACTATAATGTCTCTGGAAGATTTTGAGCAGCGTTTGAACCAGGCTATTGAACGAAATGCTTTCCTGGAGAGTGAGCTGGATGAGAAAGAGAACCTTCTGGAGTCTGTGCAGCGCCTGAAAGACGAAGCTAGAGGTTGGACAGAAATTATTCCTCTTTGCCTTGCTTCCCTCCTGGCTTATCATTGTTCAGGTCTCTCCATATAACTTAGAGATTGGCTTTTGAAGCTTGCATTTTAAAAATCTGCTAACTGAAACACAGAAGTAAATGAGGAACCTTTAAGACTGTTCCCTTTGAACAGTTCTTGTGCTAGAGCAGCTCACAGAATGCTTCAGGGCCTTAGGTTAAGAGCCAGTCCGTCTGGGGCATGTGCTGATCTGGCTTCCTGTAACCATGAAGGTCAGCTTTAATAACCATTAGCTTCATTGCTTCCTGGCCTGTGAAAAGAGGAGTCAGTGTAATGCTAATGGAGCACTAAAACAGGAAGGCTGTGACTGATTTCTAGTTACCTTTGAATAGCCTCATGTGCTAGCTTTTTGATAGCTGTCAGTAAGGCTGGGTGAGAAAAGAAAGCACCTTTTATTTTCAGGTCTGCACAGATTCTGTGTCCTTGAGTGGTTTCCATAAGATACAGCAAGGCTGTGTGATCAAAGTACTCTGTTCCTTGGCTAGAGAATGATGTGGTTTCCACCTGGCCTAAGCTCGGGTTTCCTTCTTGCGGAAACCAGAGTAGTAGAGTAAAGGGTACAAAGGGAGGATCTCAACATGGCATTCAGCTGGAATGTCACCAAGGTGCTTAAGCTCAGTCTTGATGGCTTCCTACATTTGTAAAGGAGTTAATTCCCTGCCTCAAAGGGAGCATTGTGTAAGGGTATGAAAATCAAAGCCAGATAATAGCGACTAAACTAATTACTATAAAAACATCTTTAGCCAATCCTAGAAAAGCCTTTAGTGGTTGTCCAGATTTTGAACATATGTCTGCAGTGATCTTCACAAGGATAAGCAACTTCACCTCCACAAGAGGAACAGTCTTTTGAGCAAACCATTCTCACCTGTTTTTGTCTTGGTACATACATAATCCAGAGGCTTGCTTTATGTTGCTTCATAGATCTACGACAAGAGCTTGCAGTGCAGCAGAAACAGGAGAAACCCAAAACACCAAAACGAGCTGCCCTGGAAACAGAGAGAACAGACACTGCAGTTCAAGCATCCTTATCTGTGCCTGCAACTCCCTCTGTGCACCGGACACCCAACATCAACAGACACACGCCTGTGACACTTAGGAGAGGTGACTGACAGAAAACCAGCACAGAAATACTATTTAATGGGTCTTGTTTTCATTATAGTTTCTGAAAGGAGGAGGAATGAGAAGAAGGGAGCAGAGCTGACTGTTTCAGAATTAATCAACTGTGGTTCAGTTTGACTGAAAGGCTGTTCTTTTTCCTTTAACTTGAACTATCAGTAGTAATATTGAGGGGCAAGGTGAGCTGTTAGGGCTGTTCTGTTAGTTGACAACTCTCCCAGAGATGTTAGGCTAACTTAGTGGAGGGATTTAGACTTTAGTGTGTAACTGCTAATGCGTACGCATGAAATGCAGCAAGTTGTGCTGTTGTGATCCTATGGCACGATGGCTCCATGCATTGACAGAGCTTGACTGTGGGCTTCAGTGTGCTTAACCTACAAGTATGTGTTTTGTGGGGAGGACATGATTGCTTCTCTAAAAGTGGGAGCATTTGGAGATCTGTACTAAAATAAGAGATGATGTTCCTCTCTGAGACCATGTTCCTGTGGTCCCACTACAGCAACAGTGATGGAGAATAGGCAGGTAAACCCAGATCTCTAGAAACCCAAGCCACAGCACATCTGGAGGCTTGAGTTTATGATAGTGTAACTTGAGCTGTCTTGGAGAGACAGTGTTTCATATTCTTCATGGATATGAAAGATCTGGAGATGATACAGAAAGGTGAAAAGTTTCTCTCTGTCAGCCTCTTCTGACTTCCAGGGGCAAAGCTGCTTTTTTTTTGGTTTGTTTTGTGGTTTTTGTTTGTTTTGTTTTGTTTTCAGTGAGTGACACATCCTCCTTTTAATCTGCGCTGCAGGTCTTGAGGACAGTTACAGTTCCACTCCTCTCACACCTGCTGCAAGAATATCTGCACTTAACATCGTGGGAGACTTGCTGCGAAAAGTGGGAGTAAGTGATTGCCTGCTAGCCAACGCTCTAGGAAGGGTAGAGCTGTCTGAAACTGCAGCCAGCACTATTTGTGATGCTGCTCAGGGGAGACTGGAAAGAGTATCTGGAGTCCAGGTTAGCTAAGAAGGGCATTGAAATTTGGTCTGGATTTTGTATTTCTGACCAACTGCTAAACAAAGGTGGACCCTGCTCTCCTTCCTCTACACATTTCTGGAAGTGTATGTGCAGAAAGAATAAACCACCATGAGTAAATTGAGAAAGGATCTGCTCCTGTGGAAGGTGAAGAAGAAAGCAGACTGGTGCTTGCTCTCTAGAGGGCTTCTAATAAAGGTTGTCTTTGGAGCAAGGTTTAATGTCACATTAGGCGGTAGTTAGCTTTTTAGCATCGGCACTGTCTTAAATATCAATCCTGTGACCTCCCTCTCTTTTCTCACTTACTGCCTCAGTGCTGTGTTGGCACAAGCAACACAGTGATCGAGGATGGGAGTGTGTGTGAGAGAACAGGATATCTACAGCTTGGACCCCTCAGGTGCACTACTTAGCACTTACACCCTGTTATGTGGCTAGGGGAGCAAATACCACAGGTGAACATTTATTAATCTGAAGAGTGATGGCTGTAAGAAAGATGTCAAAATCTCCCTTAGTAAGCTGAAGATGTGTTTCTGCTGATGAACAGCATCAATTCCTTAACCTCCCATACAGAAAAAGGGATTCACCTGTAGAAAGATCACTGCCTTCATCTCTGCAAAAATTCAGAGCTCATGTGGTTCTGGGGTCTAGCAGATTCCTCTACTAGACAATTTGCTTTAGGAGGAGGCAAATAAAACAAACCCAAGCAGTCTTAGTGGCACACTGGTGTGCCACAGTGCTATCTCACACAAGAGAAGTGCTATCTGATGCTTGCCTCACCTGTTTACATCAGGCTTTGGAGTCCAAACTTGCATCCTGCCGAAACTTTGTGTATGACCAGTCTCCAAACAGAGCCACTGTGTCCATGAGTATGAACAGAGATGTCCTTGAAACACGTCTGAGCCCTCACCAGCCTCTGTGTGATACGGGGTGAGTGCTGGTCTCTGCTCTTGTCTTGGTGACAGTGGTTAGAACTTGATGCCTGGTACTGTTCTACTTGGTATTAAATCAAGGTTTGAAAACCACAAATTCAAAGTAAATGTAATAGGTGTATTTTATTATAAACCCAGTGTTTAAATGAAACAAAGTACAACAGACAAGTTCTTGCTAATGTGCTCATTTTATGCTTTATGTTCTTGAACAAGGAACATTACAGCACAGAGGGACTTCCTTTATCACAGTTAAGATGGCTAGTTATGGGAGAACTGAAAAAAAAAGGCAAATAAAGGGTTCCCTCAATCTGAATGCTTGACTTGCTAGGTTGTGTTTTCAAGGAGCAGCTGACAGGAAGTTACCTGACTCAGCTTATAAAACTTGTCTGAACAGTTGAACAAGTTGCCTCTTTTTAAAAAAAAACAAAGAAAAATCAGCAGGGCTGTTGCAGGTTGCAGTTCAATGTCTGTTTAAACCCTGCCAGTCCTGTATTGCACATTCTTCAGATTCTCTGCAGTTTAAGTGCTTAAGCTTGTAACAAACTGTACCTTAATTACTCAGCTAGACCCTTGTGCTGGGAATACTGGTTTGTCCTGTATCCCATGGCCAAATTTCTATGGAGGGACTACTATCCCAGCCTGGGGAGACACCTCATGAAAGCTCCTACAAGAAACCCTCAAAGGCATACCTTTACATATTCTTGCAGCTGATTATACACCTGCAGCTGTAGAGCTGCAATTCTGACACCTGTACAACACAAGTAGCTTCTTGCTACTTGGGGGAAGCGGAGCCCTTTGTTTCAGTGGAAGCTCAGCCCAGTTAGGTAACAGGCTCAGGTGGTGGTCAGAATGCTGTTCTTTCATCTGTTGAGCTCTCAAGCTCAGTGGTGTACTCTGGAAGTGACCAGTTAACCTGAAGATGGTGACACTGAGCAAGAAATGTTCTGGTTTCTGTTTGCAGGTTAATGAGACGCCTGGAGTTTGGGACACAGCCTTCAAATGTTCCAGGACCAATGAGCCATCCCTCACAAAGTGTTGTCAAGATGCTGCTATGAAAAGCCTGACTGGCTTTGGAAAAGTTAGAAATGAAATATGTATTTTACACTTCAGTTTTTAAGGGAATATCACTGAGCAATCAGGCAGCAGTCTCAGGGTAGGTGAGAGCTGAACAAGAAACTGCCGTTGGCAAGAAACTGCAGTTGGCAATTGCCTACTGTGTCCTTGCCTGTTCTGGCCTCTTGGCCAGTTTCTCTGGGCAGTGTGATAAATCAAAGCTGTCTAGCAGTGCAGGACTTAGAATTGCTTCCTACATCAGTTGCTCTAAATAAGTCACTTTCAAAGAGCTCTCTTGACACTGCCAGTAATGCCATTGTCCCTCTACCTACAGCAGAGAAGCATTCCCTGTTGCAGCTGCTCAGAGTTTGGCTTTTGGTCTTCATACAGCATCGTGCTGTTCTAGCTTAAGTTCTGGTTGTGCTGGCTTTCTGTCACGGATGTTGAGTGTTGCAGTGCCCTGAATTAGTGCTTTATGTGAAGATAGGTGCATTTCTGCAGGGAAGCTGCTCAGCTCTTTGTGCAACGTTTGCTGGTCAGAGTCTTGCTGCACAGGAACCTGTCTCTGTAGTGGTAAGATGGTTTTGTAAGCAATGACTTGCCCTTAACAGCAGGTCATAGCTGCAGGTGAGGAATGCCTAAAGCTTTAGAATACTCTGGAGATGCCAGAGCCATCAGCAAACTAGGAGACTTTGGAACTGGCTTAGCACAGAGACATCTCTTTCTTTGTTTCCTGTGTTGTGCCCCATGAAGCCTGGCTGTTGTAGGAAGCATAAGAGCTGATTAAGTTCCAAGATTTAACATTTTAATAGATGGATTTTACTGCTGTCCAAACCTCCCCTTATTGATGTGCCTTGAGTATTGGTGATTTGGGGCTTTTTTTTTTGGGATGTCTTGTTTTTGAGAAGTGCTTTCATCTGTTACTAACATAAAAATGTTTTTTAAACCTGTGAAGTCCTTTATGGCTGCACAAATCCATGTAAATAGGGAATTATTTTCAGCATTTTTCCTCTATAGAATAATACTGCATTTGAGGTTGCTTTTCTAATGGAGTAGATTCACTCACAGTATTAATGTACCTTGTAGAAGCCTACACTTGAAAAATAACCACGACTAACCAATTTTTATGTCTTTTGTGGGTGCAGGGATGGGTGGGGAGAGCTTACCTTACAAGGGAATGCATAAATGGATCTGGTTGCTTGGTTGTTTTGTGGGTTTGTTGTTTTTTTTTTTTCCTTGGATTTTTTGGTGTTTTATGATGTTTTTTTGTTTTGTGTTTTCAAGAAAATGCTGTGAAAACAGCCACTGATGCATCTATTTCTCTGGAATAGGAAATAACCACAGATCATTCCCATTATTTAGGCCATCTACAAAGCTGCCTTACCTGGGGAGTGGAATAAAGATTATTTTGAACACTAGTTGGTGATTCCTTTTGAGTTTTTTTGCAAGTTGTCACTGTGGTTTATGTGCAGATGTTTGCTACCAGTTGCTCATCTGTTTCTGATCAATAAAGCTGAAAGAGAGATTGTTGTATTGGATCATATGCAAGGATTTTTCTGACATCTTTCTTCTTATGGTAAATGCTGCTGTAGCTAAAGATGCTCCTGGCCTGTACAGTGCTCTCTTAAAATCCTGAGCTCTGGTTTAACATGATTTCTGTCTTCACCTCTCTCACAGGGAGCTGACACACTTCTCTCACCCATGAGTAGCAGGGCTACTCTGTTAGTTGTGCTGGCAGGTGGGCTACAGTTCAGTGGACTGTAACCTGGAGGGAACAGTCCAGTTGCATTTTTTTTCATCTTGCCAGAATTTGCTTGCTTGCTGAACAAGTTGGCTTGCTGTTTGGTGGGTTTTGTTTTTGAGTTGGGGAGGAACTTTAGTTCTGCCACTGTTTCAGAAAGATGCTTTTTATAGTGTTACTAAGGAAACTCTTAACTGTTTTGTCACAAGCTTTGCAGAACAGGGACTGGAACCTGAGTTTCTCAAGTGATAGGGCAGTGCTCTAACCATCAGATCAACATCTACCAATTTCTAGGTGAGTTTTCCAGAGTAATTCCTTTCAGAAGGGGTCCCATGTTCAGTTTACTGGTTCTGCTCCAAGCACTGGTACTTAAGACCATTCTATAAGAAGTCTGACTTCCTTTACCTCCTTGTTCTCACACATACAGGTTTGCAAGCTGTGTTTAACAGCTGGCTCTTGAGAGCTGGGTTGTGTGGCTGACAAAGCAATAAAAAGGTCTTATCTGATTGCTGCTAACCCCCTCCTCTGTAGATTGCTATCTTAATCACTCTAAATGGATTGTTGTTTAAACTCTTCCTTTACTCTTCCACAAGCGGAGTCGGTTCTTTGGGCTTCCATTTTGCTCGTTAAATAGTGCTTAGTTTGTATCTCCAGTTCATCATCTCTGTGCTTTCTGGAACATTGCTTAGATATAGAAGATGATTGCATTTAGCTATCAAGGTGAATGCTGTTGCATGACTTGCTCTGCGTGTAGTCACACTGCTGTGCAATCTAAGAGTAAGCTCTTTGTCCTGGCTTTGGAGCAGTTCTGCACCTGTCTTTGCTGTGTGTAGCTCTCTACTGCCGCAGTGTGCCCACAGGGCTAGCTGCTGTCTGGTAGTACTGGAGTGGCATGGATCTGTGGTAGGGCCTGGTAGTTGCCAGGAGTGGGCTGCAGTCCTGTTGGAGTGCTCCAAAAAGAAATAACCACATGCTGAATGCAGAGTAGCTTGGATGGGATTGCTGCATTCAGTGTGGGCTGCTGTTTCTGATTGTTTTCAGCCTGCTTTAGTTGGAAATATCCTTCCACATACACAATTCAAGGGTGGATTTATATGTCTGGAATCGGATACTGCCTGCTTTGCAGTTGCTGCTTCAGAATGCTGTAAGTTTCCTCCAGGTCTTGTCATATCTCAGTCCTTGGATGCATTCTAGGGCACCTCAGCATCAGAGCTTTCCCAAGTACTTCATGTCAGTCTGTCTAGCTCAGTGTATGTAGTTGTTTCTTTTTTATTATTCCTTCAAAATCAGTTGCTTAGGAGAAAATCAGGTTTTTGTTATAATGGTTACAGATGACCTTCTCAGAAAAGCATTTGAGTTCTGAAGAAGCCCTGCTGCAGCCCCTGTTCCCTTCAGGCATGCTGTATTGCACCCAGGTGAGACCTCTACACAAGGATACTGGAGTAGTTTTGATAGCTTTTTATTAGTGTGTAAGCACATCCATGGTGCATATAAAACTGTAACAGCTGATTTAGTTTGAACAAATGATAGTTTATTTTTCAGTAAGTGATTGAAAAGGCACTTCCACCTTGTGAATGGTGCATCAGGGGTGTACTAGCCAGGAAAAAAACCCTGTGTCAATTGAATAATCAAGACAAAATGAAAGTTTAAGAAAAGATTAACTAACCAATGCCTTTTTTTTCTTGCAACAGTCTCATAAATCCTGTGTAAACTATATTTCACTTGGATTTAAGTCATCTGAGCTCCTGTAACTCACTTTCTGGAAGTTCCTCAAAGTTAATTACTCTGAGTGTTAAAAGCCCCCTACCTGTTCAAATATACTTCATGATAAAATAGATTTTTTTGAGCATTTTTAGCATCAATCTATACACGGGAGACAAGGCAGTTGTGCTTTCATCGTTGTCAGAGGAGTGGGTGTATGTGACCTTGACACTACGAGCAGACTTACACAGTGCTAACTATGGTCCTCCCTCCCCTCGCTGCAGTGCAAATTTTAAAGCGTGCTCATTCACTGGCTTTTGTTCCATTGAAATCTCCATCTCTTGCATCCATTTCGTCATCACCTCCTTCTGTTGCGTTCTCAATTACTCTTCTGCCTCCAGATCTGCGGGGAGGGGCATAAGATGCTGGTTCGTTTCCCCTCCTGCAAGTAAGAGTTGCAGAATAAGATCAGATGTTAGGTGGTTGGCAGTGATTGCAAATAAGTAGTTTGGTAATGGTACCTGTGGGGCTGATGGTTTTAAAGGCAGAACAGCTAAGAGCTGTGGGCCTCTATTACAACTTTCTGTTCTGTGGCACATAAGAGTCGTTTGTGGACAGAGCGAGATACTCAGTTGTTTGAAACTGTGATGGGGTTCCTGTTCAAGTTCTCTGAATAGTCTTATCTGCTCCAGCTCCCCTCTGCTCTTCCCTTTGTTTTGCTGTTTTCCCTTATGGGGACTGCAGCTGGCTGTGTTTGGAAGGAATGGGAAAGGGGATTGCTTTGCACTCACAACAGTAAAGGAGTGTCCTTCCTGCCCCTTGGGAAAGTATGGAGAGAAAAAGAGCTTGTGCTGGGCTTCTGACCTGCAGTGTGAATAAACCCTCCAATTACTGAAGGCCTGTGAGGCCTGAGCCTGGAGCAGTGCTGTGGGTGTCAGCAGGCATTGTTCAGTCCACAGGCCCTCTGCAACCTGTATTGGTGAGAGCACAAGGGCTGCTTTGACATGTGTGTCATCTTGGGTTGTGCATACCTCCAAGCGCTTTCCCAAAGGAGAAAAGAAACCATCGCTGCTTTGAACTGTTTTAACACAGGAGCTGATGCTTAATAATGCCTTGCAAAAGAGCTTACCGAAAATGTGTTTCTAATCCTACCCCTTTTCCTCTCCCATCTCCCTCCCCTCCCCATGTATTTCATAGCCACAGCCCAAGGCAAGGACACGTTGGTCCTCAAGGCTAATTTTTTGGAGGTGTGAGCAAGTGAGACAGAAGAACGGTTTGTCTCTTCTTGACCTCCATTGCTATTATGCTACAAAACACTTCAGTTTTGTAACATGGCTTCTCACTTGCCCCTCATTAAGCAAACCTTTGTAAAGGCTTGAGACCACAGAAATAAGCAATAGAATAAATTCATGGTCACTGAATGATAGGCCAAAATTACTAATTTGGTGTTAAATATATCCAACTCTGCATTTTTGGGTATGGCAATCATGCATAAATATTTAAAGGCTTGTCTTGTCCTTGCAAAAGACTAAGCCAATGTCCTTCCTGGAGCAGCTATTTGAGACCAAAGTTCAATCTTCCATATGAGGGAAGTGGGTAGGAACATTGGCTGGATAAACTTACTGCAAATTGTGTTTCCAAGGTGGAAATGTGCCATAGTCTGTTTTCCACAATTCTGCCCTTAAACTTCAGTGTGAGCAAGAAGTTTGCAGATAACAAAGCTTCGTTTATGATCTGCTGTTAGTTAACCTTAGTTTTTCTGGTGCTGATGGCATGTGTTGACTACAACAAGGCTGTGTAATTTCAGCTCTTGCTTGACAGTCTAACAGCAGTGTCCGCTTTGTTACAGCAGATACTTGTTACTGCTATTTAACAAGAGTTCTAGTTAGCTGAATAAATTCATGAGTTCTTGTCAGGGAAGGAAGAGCTCTTTGCCCCCTTGGACTCAGCTGCTCACCAGTCATTTGTAAGAGAAGTCTTTATGCTGCAGTAATTCACTGATGCTTTAGGAGAACATGGGGCTGGAGAGTAACAGCATGACTCTAACCAAACTGTGCCCTACAGTTTTGGCTACAAAGTGATCTCCCTGTCACACGCTAACCTCTTATTAACACAAACTGTTGTAGTATGCATAAAGTCAATACTTCTCTAAACTGGTAGTGGCCCTGTGGATAAACAATTTTTGTTTATATCTGTTCCTTTTAAACAGGCTTATGGCCTTGATAATATTCATGTGGCCTTCTGCATTAGTAGCTTTAGAATAATGCATATGGTTGAGACAAGCCTTAAGCGTTAGCAGTTGCTTAGCATCTCTGCTTTTAATCTCTTTGAACAAGTGCTACTGGAGTAGTGCTTGAATAGCAGTCTGACTGGAAATACTAGGCTGACTAAAAGGCACATGCAAGGACAAGACATCATCTTTAAATATTTGTGTATTTGCAGCAAAATCCAGCATATGGAAAAGAGAAGATAAACAAATATTACAAGGCAGTAGCTTAAATTTTTGGAACAGCAGATATTATTCCTCTCTCCAAAGAATGTGATAAAGCTGTGCTGGGTTACAGCGTGACCCTCAATTTCTCTGTCTGTGCTTTGTTTTAATGATGGTAGACAAGCAATATGTCCGTTAAGTAGTTCTACAAGCCTAAGCAGTAACTATTTGTAAGCAGTAAAGGCACAGAATGCTATGTAATGAAGGGAAAAACTTCTCTTGTTTCTGTGTAGTGTATGTGTGATAAATCACATGCAAGAGCTTCTGAAACCTCGGGTGAGTTAGGTGGGCTTTTACCTGAGTGGCAATGTTACCATATGTGTCAGAAATAACAGTGACATTCTAATGACATGCTGTGACATTTCATATTCATTAGTCCTTTTAATCAGCTTTACTAATCAATGGTGTATTTAATTTTAAAAAATAATAATCTTTGTGGCTGTGCACAAAGATGAGGTGCAAAAAGGGCAATTCTCATGCAGCAAAAGTCAGAGTACTTTATCAGGTACTCTGTTGGTAGAGCTTGTGAGAATGCACATTGGTAAATCTCCATCAGTACATAACCTACTGGTAAGAAAGATGTATCACTGATGAACTGCGGGTGGTAGCTAGCTTATTGTAATATTTGTCTCTTTTGGTAAAACAGATTAATGCCAAGATATCCAAGCCTTCACAGTTTGCAGAAACCTCACATAATTTTCACTTGGGCCAAAGAAAATGGAAATTTGTGCAACACAAGCTAGCTGCAAAGTTGAAGGCATGGTACCTGCTTAGTCATGCGAAGGTTCCTGTGTCCCTCTGAAACAGAGATAGAGAGTGCCAGGCTGTTATACTAAGCACATGGTCATGATCAGAGGTAGGTAGATTACTTTTAAGTAATTAAACAAAGTACATTACAGCCAATTACATTACATTGAGATGAAACAAAAATGAGCCTTATGCTATTCTATGTAAAAAGGGCTGTGCTCAGCCACTCCTTTGTAAAGCAGCCACGAGCGTGCACCACACAAGATGGTGCTAATGGAAAAGGCTACCACATCCCTAACTTCACTTTGAACTAAATCTACATTTGAAGGTTCATGCATGTTACTGGTAAATACACTGGCAAACTGCTCCAAGAGCACAGCTAGGCAAGCACTTTACTTTCATCTAAAATGCTGATAGGTTAGGTAGAAAGCAAAGCTTTATGGTGTGATGTAGTGTGATGTCCTTATAATTCAAATGAGCCTCTTTATTTCAGTGAGCTGATGTTTTCTAACCCAGTGAGAAGCAGGAATGCTTAGGGATATAACTGACAGGTCACAGCTTTATCTTTTTCCCAGTCATGTTTAACCAGAAAATGCAGACAGTCAGTTTGATCTTTTCCTTGGCCTGATGACACTGATGTTGTGATGATGCTGAATCCCTGATCTGGTGTTGTCTAAGACATCTTATGGTCATTGTGTGCAGGTTGTGCGTGTGTGCAAGTGTGCAAAGCACAAGCATTTCTACCCTTTGGTGACTGTTGCTGTACAGATAGATACAGCCATTTTATAAGGGGTGTTTTCAGAAGCAACCAAGCCTAATTCTGTTCTTATTTAAGCCAGCAGGGGTTGTGATTAGAAAAAGATCAAGACCTATGCTGTGTTATCACACTTTTTCATCTCGCATCTGAAATCTTGAGGGTGCTGCAGTCTATGAACTGCACTGCACCTTCTGGTTTTGGCCTTTTGTTGTACCTGCCCAGCTAACACAAGGAGCAGCTTTGCAGCATTGTCAGTGTCTGTTCTTTACTTGAGTGGATTTGGTTTTCACTTCTGTAGTTTAGTTCTAAGTTTCAAGGCTGTCAGTGGGTGTGAATAGCCGACTCAAACAAGGGCACTCTACCTGAGCTTGCTCTTCAGTGCTGCAACCTCACGGCCCAGGGCTTCATTACTCTCTGTAGCTTCATCCAGCTCTCTCTGCAGCTTCCTGCGGTTTGCGTTGATACGCTGAGACTCCTCCTCAGCCTCCTCCAGCTGCCTCTTCAGTTGCTTCAGTCGTGTGTTGCCCTTCTCAGCCTGAAGGGAAATTTTAGAGTAATGCTTTAGTTCTAAACAGGTCTAATAGCTTTACACTCATTTTAATTTCACACTTCTCTTGAGAGTTTTATTGAAACATGGCCTGAATCAAAGGTAGAAACTTAAAATCTAAACCCCATGAAAATAACTTTGCTTTGGAAAGTCTATTTGCTAATAGCTACCGTATTCAGACACTACCTTGTTTCTTTTTCTGCTTTCCTAGCTCACAGGTTGGTGTGCATTAGGTAAAGCCAAAATTTTAAACCAAAATGTGCTCATCATCTCATGTACCAGTGAGGATGTTCTGCACAGTTCTGTCTATCATTGTGCCCTTAGGGTGTTGCAGCTTGCTGCCTGACAAGGATTTGGCATGGAAGAAGAGTTCTGTTGTCCTTTTGTTTTGTGAAGGGCTGCATAGCTCTGCCAGCATAAGCACACAGTCTGCTTTCTGGAGGGATGTTTCTTTGAGGCTAAACACAGAATCGTCCTTTCTTGGGGTAAAACCTGAAAATCCCTGTACCCCAGACTAAGACCATCATAACACAGTCTGTGTCTGATACCTGATCTTTGTACTGCTCTGCTTGCTTCCTCTCATCCTCCACCTGCAGCAAGGCATCCTTCAGCTTCTTGTCCTTCTGGCGCAACGTCTTGGCTGCAGCCTGCTTCTCTCTGCAAGTGACAATGCAACAGTTAATGATGTAGAAGATCTGTGGCCTTCACCTGATTTTGTCATGGCATGAAACTGGCACCAAGGGCATGTATGTTAAAAGCCTTACTGAATTTAACAGAACAATTCTGAGTAAAACTTAAAGGTCCTTTTCTTCTGATCAAATCAAATACCTCTCCTTGCTGCATTCTAGAGATGCTCCAGATGTGTTCTAAAACACAGGTGATTTCCACAATAAATAATCCTACAAATGGCACAGTGTGTTATGGCAACTAACATGGCAGGGTCATAGGGCAGCTACTCTAAAATGTAGGGGAGCAGATCCGTGCCTTGGATACCGGTAGAAATTTTCAGCAATAAAATGGTTCTTAATCAGAGGCTGTAACAAGTGCAGTTCCTGGCCATCTGTCTAAGAAATGTTAAGTGAGAGACTTTTACCAAGCTTTAATGGCATTGAGAGCCTGATGACACAAACCCTGTATGCCTGTGTTTACTTTGCCTCATTAACTGGAACAATAAATAGACAGCTGTGCCCTTTGGGAGACCAGTACCTGGCTTCCTGTTCCAATTGCTCTTCAAGAGAAGCAATTTTGGCCTCCAGAGCAGCAATTGTAGATTTGAATTTGTTCTTCACAGATCCCTCCATCTCCTGCAGCTTGCTCTTCAGCTCTTTGTTCTGCCTCTCTAGCTGCTGCCGAGCATTTTCATTCTTCTGTGCTGTTGAGCGCTCTGTTGCCAGCTCATTGTTCAGCTGCTCTGCCTGCAAGGGTGAGAGAGCAGGTGTGATGGAGAGCAGCAACAGGTGCAAACCTTCAACTACTTTTTCAGAGCCACAGAGATGTTCTGCTGGAACACAAACAGGGAGTGATGGATGCTGGAATGAGCTCTACCTGCTGTACTGCTTTCCTCATGCGATCACCCATTGCCTCTATGTTGCTTTGCTCCTCTTCCAGCTCTTCCTCCAGCTGTGCGATTCTTGCCTCCAAGCGCCGTTTCTCATCCTGAAGGCTTGCCCTGTCAGTTTAATGGGTGTGTAGTTATGGCTCTGACCAGTCAAATGGGTCTGAAGTTTCTATGAACTGACTATAATTCATCTTAAAAAGAGAGCTAGGTATTTCAGTGCAATTAGTCATGTGTGTCCATGCTGAGTTGTCCAGACCCTATGGCTGTTAGGAGGTACCTATTTTCTCTTGGCAGCTATGCAATATTCAGCAGCATGGTTGCAGCCTAGTGAGTGATCCAGTCTATTCCTACCTTCCAGAAGCAGCACTTGCAAGTTCCTCTGCCAACTCTTCTTTCTCCAGATCTGCTTGTTTGCGAGCTCTCTCTGCAGCAGCCAGATCCTAGGAGAAAAGGAAAAGGCAGCATGGTGAATAACATAGCAAGCGAATGTTCAAACAAACAGTTACAGCATGATACAGAGGACTGAAAACTCTGTAAAACTGGTGAGTTGCCTTTTTAATGCAATAAATTCTTGTCATGCCATAAATGCTAGGGAAGTACAACAAAAAGCACTTTATCCAGCCTGACCACTGCTTTCTGTTTTATTTGGTTTAGTTGCAAGATCGCCATTTAATATATGTAGGAGTAATAGCACTAACCAGACTTCAGAAATTTATAGCTATTGGAAACAATTTGTGTTGGATCATACAGTTCATTTCCCTTTCAGACTGGTGAGCTGGCCTTCCTCCAAGGTGATTTTTTTTTTTTTTTTTTTCAGTTTGGTGTGGCTATGCTCAGATGCAGACCCAAAACTTTAGTAGAGTTAATGGAACGCATGGAACTTGTAACAAGTGCTATTGGTGATGGAAAGATGTAAGTAGCTATTTCATGATTTCACTGCACCTCTGTTTTGCTACTGAGGGTCATGGGTTGTCTGCTTCATATTGCTCTAAGTTTCCCACTTTACCTCCTGAAGCTGGATGAGTTCTGTTTCCAGGCTCTTTGCTTTCTTCTCATTTTCCCTGGCTGTAGCAAATATTTCTTCTCTGGCAGCCCGTGCATCATCCAGCTCTCGTTGGTAGTCCTTCATCTGAGCCTTGTTGAGAAGAATAACAGAGATTAATTTCTGAGCCTTGCTGAGAAGAATAACAGAGATTTGTTTTTGTCTGGCTTTATTACGATTGTGGCAGAAAGAAATGTGGACAGAAAGCAAACACAGATATTTACACAATCATAATGCTTGCTTAACCTGCATTTTTTTTTTCTGGAGAGATCAGCTAGCACATGGTCTGAAATGCTATTCAAGTAAAGCAATGCTTCCATTTGCAATGCTTCTTGTCTATATTTCCACCCCATACTTGAGTACATGTGCAGTCTTAATCTTTGTGCTCCATCTCTTTTTTGTTTGGCTGCCAGCATATGACAGAACTGTTGATATGGAGACTTGCAGCACAACCACCAAAACTGTAGTTCAGGGACAAGATGGTTTCTGCACAGACTTTCTGCTTTTGAGTCAGGTTGAAACCAGAATTGAAGTCCTGTAATAGTTAGTTATCCTGTAGCCCTTTCTCTGCATGTGTTCCTTTCATGTGGGAAGTCAATAGCATATGAGCTCTGTCACCTGACTTTCATATTGTGGCTATACAGAAGACAGCAGCGGGGGAAAGCTCTCTTCGTGAGATTGCATACCTGCAGTTTGCGAAGCTGCTTGATGGCTTCTTCACGACCTTTGTTAGCAGAGTCAGCTTGGCTTTCCAGATCTTTAACATCCATCTCCAGCTTCTTTTTGGCTGCAGCTGCCAGGGCACGTTGCTTCCGCTCATCTTCCAGTTCTGTTTCATATTCATGGAGCTGATTATTAAAGAGAACAAGCACAGTTTAGGGAAAGGTTCTTCTGCCTGTGTCAGATGTATTGCACGATACAGGTTGCAGTGCTACATTGCTGCATCTGTAGGCAGTTTTGCATCAGCTACTGGCACAGGGGAAAGAAAACTGTTAAGTACTTATGTGCCTTTCTCAGTTCAGTAACCCACTCCCTTTTTCTTTTTCTCTGCCAACCCCAAGGCAATGTAATGTTTTCTTCTCATTATAGTACAGTGCTTTTAATAATGGCCTGAGGCTGGCACTTTCAACTGGCTTGGTGAGTAATTTACAAAGGTAATAGTAGGGAATGGTACCTGTCTAAGGAGCTGTCTTTTCTTCTCCTCATTCTGTTCATCTCTGGCTTGTAAATCTCTTTCAAACTGGCCTTTCAAGGCCTGCATGTTAACCTCCAGCCTGAGTTTGGCATCTTCAGCAGCCTGTAGCTCATCCTCTAGCTCTTCTAATTGGGTCTTCATCTCTTCTACTTGCTGTTCAAGGGTGCGTTTAGATTTCTCCAGTTCGTGCACCTTTCAAGCAATGAGAATTTCATAGACTTGTTAGAAGAAATAAAAATAATTCTAGTTAAACAGTCTGCCTGCAGTATAGGCCTCATGTGAAAGCATTAGCTGTGGGCAATGAATGAACTCATCTGCACTAAAAATGGTAAATTAGCATTTTTTTTACACTTGCTAGTCTGTCTTAAAATAACCTGAGATTCTTTTTATCCCAAGTGTTTGTTTTTAATCTAGTGAAGTATGGTAATTGCATTTACTTAGTGTCAGAAGTAATATTATCTTGTCACTGTAATGAAATAAGTGATTGACAATGCATCAATGGAAATTTGCTGCAGCCGTATGGGTAAATACTACGTTTGTGGCAAAGATACAACTAATAAAAGCAGATTTGTGGAGTTGACAGCTTCAAAGCTGCTTACTAAACTAGTAAATTATTTAACATCTTTTAAATGTATTTTTCAGTCTTAGAAATCGATGCAAATCTTCATGCTTGAAGTCACATTCAAGTAACTGTAACTCAGCTTTACTTTTAAAGTTGGGGCACAAATGGAAGAACCTTTGAATTCCTTATGAAATACCTGAACTCGATGAACAGATTTGAGTGCTTACAGAGAACTTCCCCCTCTGAACACAGCCATCTGTTTGTTAGCCTCTATTTGAAGTCATTGTTGTGGAAATGGTTTCAAGACCAAAAACTTACGTTCTTGCCAACATCATCTTTGGAGCTAACAAGATCTTCCATTTCGGCTTTCAACATTTTGTTCGTTCTCTCCAATTCTTCTTTGGCCTCCAGAGCTTCTTCAAGTGCTCGGGCCAACGACAAAGCCTTTGTTTCCTTCTCTCTGGCTTCAGCTTCTGCCCTGTCCCTTTCATCTGCATATTTGGAAGAGATGCTTTTCTCTTCAGCTAGCATCTGTAGAGTTAATACAGGAAGTCATTAGTAAGGGTGGGAGTTTTTTGTTGCAGCTGTCAGCTGTTAATGACAGAGTAAAATGTCTGCCTTTGATAAAAGTATAGAAATACAACATTAACTGACCTACATGAAATTGAACTTGAATTGATTTTGTCCCTGCTTTATCTTTCACTAAACCAGTCTGTGTGAGTTCCAGAAAAGTTAGATGATAGCATAGCAGGGGAGAATCCATACCTGATCAAACTTCTTCTGTTTCTTCTCCAGGTTGGAGACCAGCTGACGCTGGTTGTCCAAGTCTACCACCAGGTCATCCAGCTCCTGCTGGAGTCTGTTCTTGGTTTTTTCCAGTTTGTCGTAAGAAGCAGCCTTTTCCTCAAACTGTTGTGTGAGATTTTCAATTTCCTTCTGAAGTTTCTTTTTGCCTTCCTCCATAGTTTCTACTGTGATGGAATATTCCTGTAGCTTCTTCTTAGAGTCAGAGAGCTGAAATTTGAATTCAGAAGACAAATCTTTATAGCAGTGACAGCCCAGCAGACTACTAATGCCCAGGAATCTTACCTAATTTGACCAAGGTAGTGGACCAAGTTACTCATCACCCAGCCCTCATAAAAGGAGGTAGACCACAGACTATTATGCACATACAGGCCTAATGTGCAAGAGTAACTTGGGAGCACCTTGCATTTGTACCTGTCCTTGAGATCACACTTTGAAGAAGAGGAGACTACTGGCTCTATTGTAGAGCTTCACTGATGCCATCTAGGCTAACAGCACTAGTTCCCTGTGGTCTATGTGCTGTGACAAGATAGTTTTACAGGTGTGAAACCTCTGGAATCACTGACAAATATGTCAGTGGCAGAGCTAGTGATTGAGCTGTGGCACTGATACCTGTATTGTTAGTGTTGAAATATGTCTCTCCAGATTTTGTTTTGCTTCTATTTCTTCATCCAACTGCTCTTGCAAGCTGTTCTTCTCGTCCTCCAACTGACGAAGCTTGGTAGACACGTTTAGCTTCTGCCGTGTTTCCTCCTGAAGCAGCTCCTACAGACACCACATCAATTGTCGGCACAGTCATGAGGTTAAGTGTTTTGATAGTGCATTTCATTCATGTTATAGGTGAGTTGTTAGTGGATGCAAGTTTACCTGGGTGTCTTGTAGCTGAGATCCTAGAGTTGCAACATCTTTGGTCAATTTGATTGTCTTGCTTTCTGCTTCGTTAAGCAAAGTAGTAACGTTTTCAACCTCAACCTAGGAAACACCAGGGGAATAAACTCTGTTATTTTGCACAATGCCAAAATCTTCCTCCAAACTTCAGTTTGCTCCAGATTGAAATCTTAACTTTGAACAGGACCTCAATCTGCTCCTGTGCTTCTGGGTCACCTTCAGTATCAACGGTGTTTCCAGTTAATGGAATTTACAATTCTTCCATCATTTTTGTGGACAATATATGGGATTTGAGTCTCGTGGAACTAAACCCTGCTTACAAAGTCTGCAGTGTCTGCTCGTGTCATCTTTGTGACCTAAGTATTGAGACCTCCAAGGTCTAATGCCATTGTTGCCTAGTTCACCTTACTATTTTATTACTATATATCAAACTCCAGTCATATTCATAAGACAACACTATTATGTTCTTTTCAATGAATGGCAAAGGAGAATGGGGATTTCATGGATTTTTCCTTCCTCTTCCCAAGTTTGACAGAAGTTGATACATTCTGATTATATTTTTTTAATTTATCCCCTAACTTGAAGAAAAGCTTATTGCTGCTGTGAACAAAGTTCACAGCTTTCAGTGTCACTTTTCACTGGAGAAGCACATTGCTTCCCAAATGCAGTGTACTTAAATGTACAGCCTCACTGGAGACCAGAAGAGGTTTTTGCCTAAGTTCACAATCGGATTAAAGACTCCTTCACTAAGCTTCAGTGTCACTTTTCTCTGAGCCCATCTCAAGTGTTTAATAGCTGTCTAATCAACTTCCAGGAGTCTTATCAGGGTTCTTCACTACCCAAAACCAGATGAACAGAAAGAAGCTGTGAAACCTGTGACAGTCACTGAACTAGTGGTGGCTCTGTGGGCTGCAATGTGTACAGAGGGCCGGTGGCACTAAAAGCTCTCTCTTCCACGAGACGGTGGTTGTGATTGTTTACTTGTGTGATAATTGAGGGAAGAGTTCAAAGAAGGACCAGGTGATAAAAGCATGAGCATTTCAGCTCAAGATTCCTCCAGATACACCCTCATGAAACAGTATAAACCAACCTTCACAGCAGAAGGTCACAGTCCTTACCTGTAATTTATGAACTTTTTCATTGAGTTCTGTCCGAACGCGCTCTCCATCAGTGTACTTGGACTGTAACTCTTGTAGCTGCACTTCCAGCTTCTTCTTCTTGTGCTCTACATCTTGTTTGGCCTGATTCAGGCTCCTGACTTCATTAGCCAGATCCGCATTTTCTTTCTCCAGTGTCTGCTTGTTCTTATCCAAGTTTGCTTTAGCCTACAATCACAAGATGGGGAAGGAAGATGGTCTATAAAAGGAAACCATGATACCTAGTGAATAGCTTCAAGGAGATGGATTTCTGTTTACCCTTTTAAATTGTTCCAGCTGCTCTGTTAGCTCTTCCACAGCTTGAGTGTGCTTTTGCCTCATCTCCTGGACCTGGGCTTCATGAGTGCGAGTCTCCTCCTCCAGAGCTTTCTTCAGGACTGTGACCTCCTGTTCCCTCTTTGCTCTGGAAGGTAAGAGCAGACAAAAATGTTTCAATCTCTAGGAAAACCGCACTACTGCACAGCCACTAGAATGTGTGGTGCTGAGCCTGGTGACATTTGTGACCTGTGTGCTGCATCTCCATACCTGAGCTCCTGCTGGGTGGCTGTGGTATCTAAAGTATCCTCGAGCTCTGTTTTAAGAGCCTCCAGCTCTTCACCTAGGTCTCTCTTTTGCTTCTCTGCTTTGTTTCTTGCAGCTTTCTCAGACTCCAAGTCTTCCTGGAGATCAGAGATGAGAGCTTCCAATTCACGGATCTTCTTGAGGGCATTGTTCTTCTGACTAGTTTCATCTTCAAGCCTGAAAAGAGAGTATTTAATTTTACATATAGGATTTATTTTTTTAATTGATTTGGGGAGTTCAAGATACAGAGATTAAACATGTATAGGTTCTGTGCAAGAAAGTACCAAGAGTCTGCAAAGAGAGTACCAAAGAGACCAGTGCGAAAAGGATCTGACACCAGGACACAAAACCTGGACATGCTGATCAGCTGATTCAGGAAAAGCTGTGGCTGAGTGCTGTCCTACTTAAATTTATACAGAAAATCTACTAAGACTCTGTAATGGATCAGGGTTAGGTTCTGAAGTAATTTCTGCCTTTTGCCTATGAACTGAGTCGTTACATTTCATTCTTCACTTGGCAGCACTGCCAATGCCATTGGGAAGAGGGGGTTTTGCTGATATCTGGAGGCAAGCTCCTGTGTCTATAGGCAAACAGCAGCACAAAGGACATTTGGAAAATGGAGGAAGCAGGCAGGGAGGATATAACGGAGAGATGAGATTTGTGGCTGCAGCATCTCAGTATCTAGGGAGGGAAGACACATATTCGAGTCTGGAATTTCAACCTGTCTGCATACTCAGGAGTGAATACCTGGCTAGAGCAGCCTGCAGCTCTTCTTCCTTTTTGGCCAATTGTGCCTTCAGCTCAGCAATTTGTGCCTGGAGCTCTGCGATCTGCTCATGTAGATCACCTGACTCCCCTTCCAGCTTCCTCTTCAGTTTCTCCAGTTCTTGTCTGCTCTTCTCTTCTTTCTTCAGTCGCACTGAAAAAGGATTTTGGTCATGGGAGTGCAGTAGTGAAGGAGTCTTTAATCTGATTGTGAACTTAGGCAAAAACCTCTTCTGGTCTCCAGTGAGGCTGTCCATTTAAATACACTGCATTTGGGAAGCAATGTGCTTCTCCAGACTATATCTGTGACTTTGGTTGGTTGGTGATGGGTTTTTTGTTGTGTTGTGTTTTGGGGGTGGAGGAGGAGGGAATCAGGGGAGGGAGAGTTTGCCAAGGCAAACAAATGATTTAAAAAATACTTTTGTTCACGTTACCTTCAAGTTCTGATATCATAGATTCATGTTTGGTTTTCAGCTTTGTGAGATTTTTAGCTTTTTCTTCTTCTTCTGCAAGATTTGTTGTTAGATCACTTATTCTTTCCTCAAGGAGTTTTCTTTCCTTAAGAAAAATAAACCACTTCTATTAAGTGTCTGTCACTGGTGATCATGAAACTACTCCTCGCCAGCTAAATTTTACAGCTACTTTTTTTTTTTTTGAGGTTGTAGTGCCATCATTTCAATTTGTCAATTACAGAGAAGCTGAGGAGTGATGCCTTCAACTTCCATGTTCTCTGATCTGCTGCTATTAGAATCTTGTACTCAACTCTAATGGCTAGTAAGCACAGGATGTAGTTCAGAGGAGCATCCCCTTTCAAAAAATACTGGACTATGTGGTTAGACCCAGTTTTAATAATGAATTTTGGTTGAAATCAGTTGAAAAACAAGAGAATTATTTACTCTACTTGAGACCTTCCACTGATTGTGCTTAACTGCTGTGAGCATTTTGCTAGAAGACATTCTTGCCACAGCAGGTCTCAAAACCAGCAGTTTTACACAATTTTGGATTGTTTAAATGAAACATGCAAAAATTATCAGAAACCAGTTTGATAGGGGCTGCACTGATGGTCTGGTGAGTCTGTATGCCCGTGAGACTGTACAGCCAGGAGCATTCCTGTTGTTTGAAAGAGGAGGTTTTCTCTCATCTTTCACTATTGTCACAAGGTAAGAAAAATGGCCCCACAAGGCTTACCTTGGTTAGCTTGTTATTCTGATCTTCCATTATGAGAATGTCATCTTCCATTTTCTTTATCTTGCCATCTGCTGTTACTTTTTCAAGTTGCAGCTTCTGCCTTGCAGCTTCTTCTTCTTCCAGCTGTTCCTCAAGGTCCTTTAAGGGGAAAAAGAAATCCACAAAAGATGAATTCTGGAAATAAAAATACTGCTTTGATGATAGAAAATGCTTAATGTTTGTCACTGTATGTGAGGTATGTTGCAGACTGCTGTTTTTATTAAGAAATAGTCTAACATTTGGTGATTTATTTAGAAGGAAAAAGTTGGGGGTTTTTTTAAGATAAAAGAGGATTTAAAATTGAGATGGGGAAGGAGAGAATGCTGGAGAAAAGAGTATCAACTGTTCCCACTTCAGTAGCATAGACATGGTCTGCAGAGGGCTGTGTAACAAGGACTTACATAGGCTGAAGTTTTTTTCTCTATGAGCTTCAAGTTATTCTCTGTATTTGTCATTTTTGCCTCCTTACCAGCATTTGTTGTTGCATCTTTTTCTTTTCTGCTTGCAACTGCTGGCTGCGTTCCTCCTCTTCCTCAATTCTGGCTTCCATCTCATGGAGAATCTCTTCTAGCTCTTGTTTCTTAGCAGCTAAACGGACTCTCATCTCTTCAGCTTCAGCATACAGTTCAGTTTCTGCCTGAAGCTGTTCCTGAAGGAGGTTCTTCTCTTCACAAAGCTATGCAAATAAAGTGGAGAGGAAGTTAAGACTTCGATTACGAATAAATTGTCTGTGACTAGATGAGACAGTCCCAGCATGCAGGCAGGCAGCTCTACCACAAGACCTTCTGTGGGCATTGGGTCTCTCCTGAAGGAACTGGTAGTTTGTCTGCACTAAACTTTTGTTCTGGACTATTGCTGTGAATACAATTGTGAGCACAAAGAACAACCCTCCCTTTTCTTGTAATAGCATCTAGAAGTGGTGAAAGAACAGCTAGTGTTTCCCAGGGGCTTGGAGCTGGGAGTACCTGTGAGTGTTTCAGTTCCAGCTCCTTCAATTCACTCTCTGCTTTTTGTTGTCTTTCCTTAGTTTTCTGTAGTTCTTCATCCTTGGCCTGCATTTCTTCTTCTTGACGGGTGACTTGCAGCAATGGTTTCACCTGAACATAAAAGAATGTTTCCTGTCAGTGTTCATTGTAGTGAGCATGACACATAAAGGTGCCAGGCTGAGTGGCACTGACAGCAGCACTGTCTGTTGGTGCTCTGGTAGTGGACAAATGTCCTGCCAATCTTGATGTAAGCATCTTTAAGCTAGGAAGCTTCTACAGTATTGCTCTTAGACATCTCTGTGCATTCTTAGAGCCTTGTGAGCACTTCTGTCTCTGAAAGTGTCACTTTTTGAATGGCTTCAAGCCTGGTTTTGTCCACTGATAATATACAAAAACTACATCTGCATAGAAAGACAACGTGCACACACAGGTGTGTGTTGCTGCCTGCCTCTGGTTGCAGAGGAAGTTGCTATCAGTGCAAGCAGAGTTTTCTGAGTCCAAACTGAAGGGTGTTCCCGAGAAGAACACCATGTCTCTTCAACAGGAAAACAAACTCAAGCTGCTTGAGTGCCTAGCAGGAAGATGCCCCAGTTAGGGAACTCCTGAGCTACTGAGTGTCCTGTAGATATATAACTTTGCATGTTCACAGAATTCAGTTTTTGTTGTCTTACTCCCCCTGTGAAATTATTTAATTTTTGGCAACTGAAGTCCCCAGTCATGCAAAATCTTTAATGGATTTCTGCTTAACTTGTTTGTTTTCTTCTCAAGCCAGAGCTAACCTTAATATTAATGCATTATATAATTATCTCTGGCCCAAAATTTTGTGAGAATACTGAGGCTTTTGCCATCAGCTGAAATCAACTTTGGAACAAGGAGCATGCCTTATAATGTGACTTTCATTTCTCTTGAAAAGCTGAGGAGAGATTCACTGACAGCAGTCACTCACTTTAGTGAATAGTCTCCACCACTGCCAGTTCCTCAGCTTCAGGTAAGCAGCACAGTTTCTTTGTATAACCTTCATTGCAGTCAGCTGTTGCTGTCTCTTGGCGAAGGCTCTGTCATTACAAATATAAAGCATGTTGGTTCAGGGTGAGAACACAAGGTGTCTGCAGGATACACACATTAAGCCAAGAGTCATGAGAGGCTGCTGATTAGCCACATGACTTGAGAATCATGGAATCATAGAATGGTCCAGGCTGGAAGGGACCTCCAAAGGTTATCTAGGCCAAACTCCCTGCAGTCAGCAGGGATATCCCCAGCTAGACTAGGCTACCCAGGGCCTTGTTGAGCCTCACCTTTAATATCTCTGGGGAAGGGGCTTCAACCACCTCCCTGGGCAACCTGTTCCAGTGTTCCACAACACTGACAGTAATGTATGAAAGAATCTGGCACAAGATCTTTCAGCACTTCAACACTGCCTGTGCTTTATTGAGGAAAGGTGATAACTCTGCTTAGCCTTCGGGATAACTCTGCTTAGCTTTCTGGTGTTTTTTGAAACTCTTCTGGTTTTTAGCTGTTTGCACTCTACAGCTAGGGTCATTGCCTCAGAAACCTTACTGTACAGAGTGCGTGAGTAGCTTCACAATATAAGTGCTTCCCTGTAATTACACTAAGAGACTTCAGGGAAGGAAGTGAGTCCTTCCCTGGACACATGTTGAGCTCTAATGCATTATAAATAGCAGACAATTAAAAAAAAATAGTATCTTCAGTTTGTTATACAGAGAATATTAATTTTCTTAGCAAGTATTCTTACTTTCTTGCTAGGTAGCCTCGGCACTGAGCCTGGAAGGTGATGATAACATCTGTGATCTTCAGGTCTCTCTCTTCTTCCAGGTGAGCCAGAACACCAGTTCTGAAGAAGATTTTGCTCTGCCCAATTCTGTACAAGTTGGGATCAAGTTCTAATGCTTTGATCTGGAGGAAAACAGGGATATTTGTAAACTCCAGTGCTGAGGTTTAGGGTATTAAAAATTGCTTCTCACTACTCTCAACAGCTTTTATGTGAGAAGCAGAGAGCTGATTATCAATATGATCCAAAATGTTTTCCTCACCATCAGTATGCAAGCCTGCTTGCCATCCATGAATCCTTTAGGAATGGCATTTGCAGCAAGAATTTCATATCTGCCAAAAGACATTGATGTTAGGGAGGTTGAAATACATCAGACTGTTTTGTACAAAGATGTGTGTGACACCATGATTTAAAACAGAATTAGGAGTGAGTGATGGATCCCTACCGCTGCCGGAATTCCTGGAAGACAATCCTGTTGGGGAATCCCTGCCTGCAGATACGAATTCCTTCCAGGACACCATTGCAGCGCAGCTGCTCCAGCACTAAATGGGCATCAAGTTTGCCAGCCTGAAGAGGGAACAGAAACAGGTTTTAGCACTGTGGAAATTAACGGCAGTGGTGCTAGCCACATGCCTGTTTGAACACGTCACTCACTGTACCGGTACAGTGAGTGGCTCAGCATGACTAATGTGTCAGCAGTTGGAAAACCGAGCATTTGAAACTTACCCTTTTCTCGTGATTTGGGATGATACAGCGGACAAAGTTGGGATTGGTATTCCTTAAGGTGGTCATCAGTTTGGTCAGCTGCTCCTTATAGAGTTGTCCAACAGTCCTGAACATGCCTTTCTTGGTTTTTGAAGCACTAGGGAGTGAGCTTTCAGTCATCTTGGCCATCTGGTCCAGCCCAACTATGCGATCCACTGAAACAGAAAAAAGGAATGGAATTCTTATGCAAACTGTGCTCACCTCATGTTACCTGTTACTGGCAATGGTAAAACTGCAGCTTCCCAAGCAGCCCAATGTATTTTTGATGCCATAGAAGCATACTAACAAAAGCACTAGAAGAGCCTGCTGAGTAGATTGTCTGTCAAACATGAAAACAAGGATCTTTGTTAACTGGGAGCAGAATGGAGCAGTCATTTTATGTCTGCTTTAAACAGGACAGTCCTGCAAAATCTCCAGTTGGCAAGTTGGTGTCAGGACCAGGAACATCTCTTGATTCCCGTGTTACCAGTGGTTCTCAAAGTCTAGCTAATGATTTCCCTTACTTATTTGTTAATTCAGAGCCACCTTGCTGGTGTCTGCATGCACATTGGTTGCCATGTATTAAATATTTATACTGTAGTGTGTGTGTTACAGATCCAGGTAGCTTTTGCCTGAGGTGGCTGAAATTACACTTCACAGGAGAGAGCGTGCAATACTTCTGGGAGAAGAGCAGGTAGGGTCATTGATAAACCCCAAGGACAGCATGTACTAAATCAAGTCTACACTATCACATATTAGGCAATGTTATAACAATGGAATGAATGATATTAATTGTGTTGCTCAGTAGTGGTAATTAAGGAATTTTACTGATAGTGCTTAAAGCACGGAAATGAGGCTTTCCCTAAGTGTGTCTTTGGAATGCATTAATCTTTCTTAGTTTAGTCTCTTCTATGTTTATAATTTGCACACTTGTCTCTTGCCAGCAAGGGCTGGCTATCAGGAAGGTCTCTTGGGAGTTTCTCTCTTTCAGCCACACTTTGATTCAGAGTCACAATTCATACCGTCTTTCCAAAGGTCTGCTACAAATTTGTCTGAAGACTGATTCAGCAGAGAAGTCACATTGTCGTTTAGGGGATCCATGTTCTTAGTTAGCCAGGCACTTGCATTGTAGGTCACCTGTGGGAAAGAGTGCTGTGTCAGAGATCTGCTCTTCCTAGAGGAGTCTGGAGTGTGCAAGAACAAGGGGTGGGGTGCTACCAGAGCATCACACTGATGAGAGTGATGGGGAAGGCTCTCTGTGGCTGAGAGCCAAGTTCTTGCATGCACTAGCATCTGAAAAGCTTTTTGCAGACATAAACATACTCAAATTTAAACAAAACCATTGAAAATCTGTTTGCTAGGCAGGAATCTGAATAGCCAGGAGCTTCAATAACCCTGGTGCTGGTTATTTTTCTTTTCATGTGACCGTAGCACAACTACAAATGTTTTGCAAATCTGATTTCATGTGTTCTGTAATTAAAACCCTTAATATATATATTCTGTAATTAAAGCTGTCCCTTTTGATGCAGCTACTGTTTGGGAATCAGTTTCCTAAGTCAAACTAACTCCAATCTGCCCAGTACCTTTCCTGCATAGTGCACTATGCAGAACTCAGTTTTATCCTTGAGTTGCTTTGGCTTCTGGAACTTAGGATGGTTTCCTTGTTCTGTAATTAGTTTCTCCACAAAAGATGTGTCGGTAGCTTTGGGGAACCAACACTCTTCATCCAGCAGAGCCAGGACACCTGGAGGGTTGGTCTGCAATGTGAACAATACCAGATCAGTATCATCCCAGGCAGAGAAGATCACCAGCTTCTTTATCCCTTATGACAGGAATCCTCCCAGGCAACAAAGAATCTGAAATACCTTAAATGGCTCTTATACTGATAACTGACCCTGATGCAGCCTATGCAGTATCCCACCTACAGAGAGAGAATCTTACTGGTCTTTCAATCAGCTCAATGCAAGGTTGCAGGTCAAGGCCAAAGTCAATGAAGTTCCATTCAATGCCTTCTCGCTGGTATTCCTCTTGCTCCAATATAAACATTGTGTGGTTAAAAAGCTGCTGGAGTTTCTCGTTAGTGTAATTGATGCACAGCTGCTCAAAGGAATTGATCTGTGAAGAGGAAAAAAAGTGGATTCCTAATGTTAGAAAGAGACCTTCAGGAGGGGACTTAAATAACAAGATGAAATTTGCTAGTTCCTATTTGATTTTATATAGTACAATAACTCAAATATAGGGTTCCATATTTCTCTAAACTGTAAGTCTTTGCACTGGAGCCTGTCCAAAAAACCATAAAAGCAGAGCCTGGCTCTATACATTGAGTCCTGCAGAAGCCTAGCAGGAGCATGCTGCCAGCCACCAGCTCTTCCTGCCCACAGGAGAGGCAAGTGGCCAGGTGCCGCAGGCCTCTTGACTGTGTTGGCCACATGCTGCAAGCCAGCTTGAAAGAACCAAATAGGTTTTGTGTCTCTCTGCTTAAATGTTTGTCATCTTAAATGCAAACTGCTGTATGATCATAGGAGATTAGCCAGCTTGTGTCCCTCAGTTCATACCTCAAAAATCTCAAATCCAGCAATGTCGAGGATCCCCAAGAAGGAAGCTCCTTGTCTTTTTGTTTTGTCAAGAGCTTTGTTTACACGAGCTAGAATCCAGCGGAAAAGACGTTCAAATTGTGCCTTGGCCAAAGCCTCTATGGCAAAGTCCGCCTGGAAATAAAAGAAATTGTCAGTGAAAGAAGAAACCCAATTAGCTGCTAATCTGTAGGGATGAGACAGAAAAGTGACATTGCCCTTAAGACAAGATGCAAGGGAAAAAGAAGCAAAGAGAAGAGTTTTGGGAGAGCTGAGCAGACTGCCAGCACGCACCTGCTCCTTGGTCTGAGCTTTCTGGACAACATCTCGGCCTACTTTGATCCTTGGGGTTAGAATAGATCTTGTGAAATCTGTCACGTTAATCCCCATCAGGTGACACACCTTTTGTGCAGCTTGAATAAAAGAAAGAAATATGATTTCAGACTGAGCTTTCTCTTAAGAGGTCATTAAGTGTGAACAGGAGCAGCTCAGCAAGTGTGTGAAGTTATTTGTCTTCTCTAAAAGCTCCTCCATTGTACACAGAGGAGATGCCACTTGCCACAAAAGTATTGTGCAGAGTACTAGAAAGGTTAATGATAACTGAGCTAAGTTTAAGCATGAATGTTTTTAAAGCCTGTGATATATATTATAGCAATTAATTTAAAAGTACTGGTAAAGAGTGCTCACTGCTGCTGTTTTATTAATTTCTTAATGGTAATATTTTATTTTTAAGTAGCAAATTCTCACCAGTGTTGTCTGGCATAGAAGCTTGATCAGTGTTTCTCTCCTTCTTGAAGACAATATTACCCAGTTGTAGGACAGATGAAACAACCCTCAGTATAGCTGTTACAGAGAAACAGATAATACCATTAAGGAACAGCATAGACATCATTCCTACTCTAGCAGAGAATGCTGCTGTCACCACCTTTACACACACCCTGGCAGGAACATCATCTAAATTTACTAAGGCTGGGATTTGCACTGCTGCCCTGCAAGGCAAGACTGTTTTTTCTTGTCAGCCTTCAGTCACTGATACAGGGGTGAGATGTGAGAGAGTTCTGCTTCCACAGCTGGCCCAAGGCTGAAGCCATGGGCTGATGCTGTTTCTGCCACCAGGTGTCACTTGGGGCATGGCAGTTTGCATCCACGGTCATCTCTGTGTGGTGTCACTTGCAGGTGCTTGCCTTGAATCCGGTGTTGCTAACAATTCTTACCGGTCTGCTCTTCCTCAGTAAAGCCCATAATTGTCATGGCTTCCAAGGTCTCCTGGAACATCTCATCATCTTGTTGAGAGGGAATAGGCACATAGCCATGAGATAGAAAGGTGTAGTTGTTGAAGCCTTCCAGCAGCAGGTCATCTAAAAGCAAAGAAGAAAAGCTTCACGTAAGTGCATCAGCTTAGTGCTTTTGGCTCTTAAGTTCCCCCACTGGACCACAGGAACCCTGTTGTTTCACTGAAGGAAGACTATGCTTGTGTAAGAACTTCAGGATGTTGTGCTGTGTATTTTCAACCTAACTATTTTGCAAGCTTGTGTTAAGTTTCCAGTTTTCAGTAGTAACTGAGGAATGTCTCTGCTCCTCAGTGTGATTTTGCACCCTGTGGACTCAAATTTAAGCCATTCTTTCTGACAGAGTTTCACTTCACACCATGTGTAACCTACTTAATTACACCTCTACCTGTGGGGATTCATATCAGGTAATAATAAGAATGGAGGCAGGTAACAATAGCTGGCTGACCCAAAAGACTCTTCAGTCCTATGCTGTGGCCAACAACAGAGCAGCACATAAACCCCCCAGGGAAAATATGGAATTATCTATTGCTTTATACATTCTTTTGCAACCAGTGATTTAAGGAGAGAGACTATAGTTGAACCATGATGTTTCAATACATACTGTTATGTCTAATCCTTACACTTTTTACCTGCTTAGCATGCTGAAGCTATGGGTTCACAGAGTAACAATGTGCTGTGGGGAAGACATTGCCTTAATTTATTTTAAAACCACAGCTTCTTTTGTGCAAGAAAATGATGAATTGTTCTTCTCTATTAGTCTTCTCAGTTTCCTTCCCAATGGGATATGAATGGGTTTGCACCTGCTGTAGATTGAAACATCCCATAAACTGCAAACAGCGTATCTCAGGTGAGCATTAGTTGAAGCTTTTTTTATCTTTCCCTTAAGAGAATTATTTTCTACAGCTAAAGCACTGTTTATTTGCAGAAAGAATTGAATTACTTAGGCTTGAAGAAGTTGAGAATAATTACTGAAGCAAAGCATTGCTGAGACTGTTCCATGAGATCCAAGAATCATTAGCAAGTCACTTACTTCTCATTTGTTCAGAAGCTCCAGCAATCAGGTAGTAAAAGATGTGGAAGGTTCGCTCATCTTTTGCCTGACGAATTGCTCGGGATTTTTCAAGCAGATCTGGTTGTCAAGTGCGTTAAAAACAAACCAACAGTGTATTTCAGTCCCTCCTTAATTGTGCCATCAGCCTCAGAGCCATCGATAATGTTGTTGGAATCATAGAGTCGTAGAATGGTCCAGGCTGGAAGGGACCTCCAAAGGTCATCTAGGCTGATCTCCCCGCAGTCAGCAGGGACATCCTCAACCAAACCAGACTGCCCAGGGTCTCGTCAAGCCTTACCTTGAATATCTCCAGGGAAGAGGCCTCAACCACCTCCCTGGGCAACCTGTGCCGGTGTTCCACCACCCTCATAGTAAAGAACTTCTTCCTGATATCCAGTCTAAATCTGCCCTTCTCTAGTTTGAAGCCATTGCCCCTCATCCTGTCACTCTCCATCCTTCCTGTAGGGCCCCTTCAGGTACTGGAAGGCTGCTAATAGGTCTCCCCAGAGTGTTCTCTTCTCCAGGCTGAACAACCCCAGCTCCCTCAGCCTGTCCTCATAGCAGAGGTGCTCCAGTCCCCTGATCATTTTCATGGCCATGAGCTTGTCTAACATGAACGTGTGCCTAATTTTGTGCCAGGAGCTCTGGTATAATTCTCACCACGATGACTGTATCTATTTCCTGTCTTGAGGCCAGTGTTGTAGGTATGAAAGCAATAAAATTGTATTGTATTGTATTATTGTACTAAAAGTGAACTTTACTTATGGGCCACTTTTGTGACCAAGCTCCTAAAAATGAAGCTGGCAATAGTGTAAATATTTCACCACCAGTCAGTGATTCACTTTTTAAGTGCTATAGCTAAAACTTTTGTCAAGACAAAAAAAACCCCAACAGTCCTGATTTTTTTTTTCTTAAGGTTGCTTGTCAAAATAGGCACAGAAAGATAAACTTTTTTGTTGTTTATGCTGCAGCCAAGAAATAAGGGCCTTCACTGCTTATATTGGAGCAAGCAGCTACTTCTCTATGCAAAGATGAGCAATGCAGCACTGAGGAGTTTGGCTACTTACTCATTTGTTCATTAAAACACACTATCTTATAAACATGACCAATGGAAGAGGCAACAGTGCTTGGCAAGAAAAGTCAGGCTAAGCTGAATTTGCCCCATATATCTGTACATCAAGGTTATTGATTCAAAACAAAATGATTGCATGGCTCCCAAGATCACATGCAACCCTAACCACAAAACTGTCTGTTTCCATTACTGCATTACTGGGACTCGGCTTTTAAAGTCCTCTGCCATTGCCATAGGCGTGGTGCTTCCGTTTTCTGAAGCCATGTGTGAGGAAATGCACACTTTGCTATAGATGAGAAAACAGACCAGAAAATGTAAACCCAAGAGCAGAACAAACAGAGAAGCTGGCATCAGCAAAAATGGAGCCACTTCCCTCCATCTTTGTTTATACCAGCCTCAGCAATATTTGCCTTTCTTAGACATGCAACAGGGCTTGTTTATCTTACTTCCTTCTTCTCACCCTACTTAGTTTCCAGTGCAGCTCATCTGAAAAGGATACAAGTCTCTATGTTTGCTCCGACAATGTAGCCTGTCACATCAAAGTTGATGCGGATGAATTTGCCCTGCGAATGGAAAGCAGATCTCGATTGGGCTGTTCTTTCAGGTTGTGCCAGGCTTTCCAATATTAGCTTAATAAGACATGTACATCGTCTTCTTAACAGTAACATGACTGACTCCCTCCTGCTGGGGCAACCCATGGAAAAGCCAGAAAGCAAGTGAACTTCTTTGATATTAGTTCTGCAGAAACTTGCCTCCACATTTCATTCAGGCCCTTAGAGGAAAAGGAGTCCTCCCTACTGGGCCAGGCTTTGGAAGCTGGGGTTACAGCAACATCTGTTTTCTACTTCAGTTTCCAAAAGGTCAGTGACAAGGTCCCTATGCTAAGGTTCATTTGCCTGCATCCCTGGACTTTTCAGGGAGAGAGCAGAGATGGGAGAAGAGGGTTTACAGGAAAAACAGCCATCTGCTTCCACTCCCAGAAAAAGCTGTCAGCAAATAGTGACAGCCCTCAGCTCACATCGTTCTAACTTGAATCTGTGTGGCTTTTCTCTCCTGTAGTTTTGAATTTATTAACTGCTCTTGCTAAGTAACAGTCACACTTTATAAGAAAGCATGGATTTTTTTTTTTTTTAAATATGCTGAAAGGGAACATGTCCTGGAGCAGGAACTGACTGGAAGGCCATGCAGAGACTGCTGAATTGTGTGGAGACAACGGTACTGTTAAGCTTGAACTAATCTTTAATCTTCTGTAAGGCAAAATTCCTATTCAGAGAGGAATTCCAAGTGTTTTTTTAGGGGCGTTACGATGCTCTTTAGAGAAGTACTGTTAAGGCCAGTGTCTGTGCACTGTGGTTTAGAAGATGCTGTACCTTCCCCCACCCCAGACCCAGCTGGATGTCTCCTACTTACGAATCTGGAGGAGTTGTCATTCTTCACAGTTTTGGCATTTCCAAAAGCTTCAAGAATAGGGTTTGCCTGCAGAAGCTGTTTTTCCAGCTCACCCTAGAATTCATTCAAATGCAGTTAGCCCAAAGCTTCATAATTACTTAATTAAAACCAATGCATGTACACTGGAGACAAATGTGAGAGATAATCGGAGCCTCTAACTTTATTTGGTGAGCACTGCACTTCATGTGGATTTGTCTTCATTTGCAGTTAATCTCTGTATTTATGTATTTGTGCAGTTGACTGCTGTCCTGTACACATAACCCTTTTCCAGCTCTGTTGCCTGTGACAGGTCAGTCTATTAATCTGGTTAGCATCATGACTGGCCTTTCTTTAAAAAAGGGTCATTCAGTATCAAGTGTTGCTTTTTTCTTTCCAGTTTAACATGTTTTTTAGAAGGGGCATCCTTAAAGAAACCTCTAGCATGTCTTTTTCAAGTTAGTTTATTGATATCCTTTGCTAGCAAATGAAGATGTAATTAGAGTAACTTGCCAAGAATCATTTTAATGTAATGCAGCACAAAGCTACAAAGCACATTTCATCAAGTCTATTAATAATGTTCCATGCAAGCCTATATAGGTTAAATATGCAAATGCATTGGTGTATTTCAAACTGGGATAATGAACTCTCATGCAAAGACACAAAATGTGTATTAGCTTGTTAATTGTGATTGGTAATTGCTAATGAAACAAACCATGCAATGAAAAATGCATGCATTTAATACTCCTGTGTGTAAACAAATCAGTGAAGTTGAAGAAATCCTTTGCTTATAAACACAGCTTTTATGAGTGTTTCATTCAGCTCTGTCCTATGAGGTCACTCCCTTTCACGTTTGCTTCTTCTCATGCTATTCTCTGACTACTACTCTGCAGTAACATGCATTATGTCAGATGACTCACCCTGAAAGCAAAGAGTCCTTGATAGATAATATGATATCATTTAGATATTTTCAATTAGAAAGTATGGCAATATTTAGGTTGAATCTAGGTGAAATAATTTGGAAAATGAAAGTGCTCCTCAGAGTGCAAAACTGGTAACCTTTTTCTAAATGCCGTTCCTGAAAGTCTTGTGACTTACGTGGCAATGTTGAGAGCTGCCTCAAAACTATCACTATAAAATAACAGATTGTTAACAAATAGCTGAGCTTAACTGCATGGCCATAAGAAAGGAAAATGAGCACCTTCCTGAGAGCAATGAGCTTTTGAAACCTAAGGCTTGTATCAAGGCTGAATTTGAAAAAAAGAAAAACCCCACCAAAAATCCCCCCAAACTTACTACCTAAGAGTTGTGGGAAGGGGGAAGGCAGATTTCAAACCAAGCTAATCTAGGAGTCTGAAATAAGTGCTAAATTCCTAAAAGTCCCTGAAGTTTCTCTGTACTGAGCAACTCTTCCCAGATGCACTCTATAAACTTACTAACTCCACTATAAGCAGAGGGTGCTGCTGAAATCAGGTGGTGGCAGCAGAGAGAGCCTAAACTGAGAGAGATACCACCTGCTCATAATGAGAACATGAACTTGAGGTGTAAAACTGTGTCTTTAACAGCATTGTATGCAGCTCCCAGTCTGCTGATCTCCACAGAGTTGCTTATGCCAGCAATGATTTTATTTTTTAAATATTTTTTTTTAGGGGAGCTTGTCAAATGGTGAACTAAATTACCTAAGAGGCAATACTTTGTCTTTTACCATAGCCAAAGTCTGAGAGGCAGCAGTCAGAATGGGGGAAAAATAAACCCATTAAAAAAAAAAGATTCCCATTTGCCTGGCACAAAACCAGAAAGAATATTCCAGCTGACCTGCCTATATTCCCAAAGCATTGGTATGCTGATACAGCATGCCAGAGTACAGGAGGGCCTATGAGGGCTTGTAAGAAGCTGCTGTAACACCTGCAGACACTTGCTGCAGTGGGAATTGCTCTGGTACACATCACAGCAAGCTAAGAGCATGCTAACTTTTGTGGATGTGAACAATTCTCAACAGTCACATGAAAATGTAAAAGTAAAATTGAAAGCAGTATCAAATGGAAAGCATGCAGCCAAACAAATCAACCAAACACTGTGAGGTTTAGGAATTATTTCACAACAGTCCTAAAAAGTTCAGCCTGAAGCACAAAAAGCATTTGGGTGTTTTCTTTCAGAAATCACATTGCTCAGCTTCAGGCTGAGTGGCTCTTTCAGGATCGTGGGAAATTTGATTCAAACACATACATAGGAAAGAGAGTGATGCTGGAAAGATGACCCTGCCTGTGCCAGACCTCATCCTTTACCATGGAGCCTGACACAGTTAGAGCTGATTTGTGAGAGCCTTTGGTGCTATTGTTGCTTTTTAAATCGTATCACACAATATATCTCAACAGAATCTCTCTTAAATGTTGGAGGTGCAACAATAGCATGCAGGTCTGCACTCAGTGCCTTGAACACACACCAAACAGGCTAAGTTACTCACGTAAGAAAAAGATGGACCTTGCTGCATTGAATAACATGGTATAAAACAAATGTCAGTATCATTTCCATTACACAGACATGTTTATTGCTTTTTCCTGCATTAAAATAACCAATACACAGTTTCCATGCAATTAAACCAGGAACACAAACACAGAAAGTCAACCGCAGACATACCAGGAGTACAGACACCAGTAACGTGTAGAGAGCATTTTAACTGGAATAAAACCCACCCCAAACCCTGGAGCAAAGAGGTGGCATTTCCATACAGTCCTGGACTAGTCTCCCAGGACCAGACAAGGACAGATGTTTTAGGGTAAACCCCCAGTTCTTCTCTAGTACAACTGAGGCATTTTTGCTATTCATTCATTTTTAATGACTGATGTTGCAGTGTTATTAGTCCCATTCACTGAATTGCTGTTTGTCAACATGTTATAGAACAGCTTAGACTTTCTTTTAGCTTCTAGCTGGTGGATATTTGCCGTTAGGTCTGTCTCAGGGCCTATTTGATCTCAAGATTCATGTGATTTCCCAGAGGAGTCAGCAGGAACTGCAGTTAGATGCCCATTAGGGATGGCCTTGAAACCACAAATTAATTTCCCCAGCCATTGAGCAGGGGCCCAGTAGGAACAAATAAGATTTTTTTTGCATAAACAGTCAACAAAGGAAAATAATTAATTTAGTGTTGGACTGTTTCCACAAAATTTAATCACAGAATTCTAGAAGATACTATGCAAAGGGACATCTACTTCCTGTCTTGCCTCAAAGCAGAATCTGCTGTATGTACACAGCAGTTATTTATGCTGGAAGAGTCCAGGCTGGACACCCTTTGCCCTATCCTCTGTCTGCTGCCAAGCAGAGCAGACAAGGGCAGATGCCAGACCATGCATAGGTGCGGCTGGGAGGTTTTTACTTTGTTTCCTACTACCCTACTAATTGCTTCATTTGGAGCCAGTCTTGCGTTTGGGACGTACTGGAATGACTTCCTGAACTAAGCCTGGTTTATCACAAAGTGACCTGCTGTGTTTTGCAGAAGCTCGAGTAATGACCCCAGGGCCTGGAGAGGCAGCTGAGCGCCCCAGCCACACTCGTGATCTCTGAGAACTGACGAGGTATCAGCTTGTATTACGGTTCAGAGCAAGAAAACAAACTTTGGCCGCTAAGGCAAGACTATTACAAATTGTGGAGGAACAAAGTACTGTTAAAAAATTGTTCTCCCTGACAGAGCAATACAAACAAAATACAAGTTTTCCACTGGAACTCTTTACCAGCTAATGAAAAAACTCACTTGCTAACAAAGCCAATCAAAACTCTGCAAGTTTAAATGCTGCCTGCATCAAGAATAGTGTGGCCAGCAGGAAGAGGGAAGTCATTGTGCCCCTGTACTCAGCACTGGTTAGGCCACACCTTGGTTAGGCCACACCTTGAGTACTGTGTCCAGTTCTGGCCCCCTCAGTTTAAGAAGGACATTGAGACTCTTGAACGTCCAGAGAAAGGGAATGAGGCTGGGGAGAGGCCTCGAGCACAAGCCCTACAAGGAGAGGCTGAGGGAGCTGGGGTTGTTTAGCCTGGAGAAGAGGAGGCTCAGGGAAGACCTTATTGCTGTCTACAACTCCCTGAAGGGAGGTTGTAGCCAGGAGGGGGTTGGTCTCTTCTCCCAGGCAATCAGCACCAGAACAAGAGGACACAGTCTCAAGCTGCACCAGGGGAAGTTTAGGCTCGAGGTGAGGAGAGAGTTCTTCACAGAGAGAGTTGTTAGCCATTGGAATGTACTGCCCAGGGAGGTGGTGGAGTCACCATCTCTGGAAGTGTTAAAGAGGGAACTGGATGTGGCACTTGGTGCCGTGGTTTAGTAGTCCTGAGGTGTTGGGTGACAGGTTGGACTTGATGATCTTTGAGGTCTTTTCCAACCTTATTGATTCTATGATTCTGTGATTCTGTGATGCAGTTGGGCAATGTCTTAGTTGAAAGCTTTCCCAAACTACTTAGTTCCCAGGGGGCAAGGGTAAAATAAGGACCGGAGCCCTTGCAGAGTTCAGGGTCTTCATGGGAGGATATAAATAGGTGCTATGCATATGGAAGGCTACCAGTATTTCTCTGCTAGTGAAGTATATTCTGATTTGATGACTAAGGGAGTGTCAAACAAGCTTTTTTTTCCATAAACATAGAGCTATGACATAATTGTGTACTCTTACTATGTCAACTGTTTGGCAAGCCACAGATGTTGACTTGCTGCTAGCACAGCTCAGTACAGTCCAACAGACTTGGTGAAGAGTTGAATATGAAGAGCTCACTTACAGTGACGCTGGTGTCCTTTTTGCCCTTATGTGATGAAGCAACAACAGCCAGGTACTGAATGACCTTTTTGGTATTTTCTGTCTTGCCAGCACCAGATTCACCTCTGAGGGGAAAGAAAGTAACAAAAAAGAAGGTAGGTGACTAGTGGACTCCTTCTGCCATATCATGTGTTTAGCGTATAAAAACAGGACTAGAAACTGCCTGGCTCAGTTAGTGTTTACCCCTGAAGGGCATCTCTCCAAATCCACCTGACTTCAGCGTGCAAAGAGCCCTGCATGCATCAGAGCCATATCTCTGTCTCGTTAGTACTGGGGCTGGACACTGGGCCATTTAAGGCAATTGTAAAACATGATGCATTTTTGAACAGCAGTTCATCTTGCTTGGCAGCATCTCAACATTTATGAGAAGCGGAGCTGGCAGGGAGTGCACTTGTATTTTAAGACCAAAAATACAGCATCAAGTATGATGTGGTACAGCAATAAGGAAAAACAGCAGCAACAATACAATAGTTTCCTTTCCTGAAACTCTGGCATTAGACTAACAGCCTGTATTAGTGCTGGATAATAAACAAATGATCCTGCTTCATCTGAACTCCATTATCAAATGTTTCTTGAATTCAGTGGGACCAAAGGTCCCAGGGGGACTGCCCTGCTAATAGGGTAGCAATGAACATCTCGAATGGGGAGATGTCTGACCAGCAGAACTGGCTTCCCAGATTGGGTCTGTGCATTGTCCCTTGGGAAGCATGAAAGCGCTGGTAGCTTTTCACTCCCAGAGGACTTTCAGGTTAAGTTTATTTACAACTCATAAGCCCTCTCTTAAAGCAAAATAGTAGTTTTCAAAGCACAGGTACAAAGGCCTTAGATTTGCACAGCCTTTTCTCAGAAGAAAATTTCTGACCTACTTTTCCCTCGCTGTCACCTTCCATCATTTCAAGGCTTCTAGATACCTTTGGCTCTGATGATTATATAGATCAAAATGTTTTTATACTGTCCTGTCTCAGCAATCAAAAAGAGCAGTTAAGTGGGTATGGATGTAATGAACATTTTTTTCCAAACATGTCAAGCTAGTGCTGTGGGGAAGGCAACAGTCTAAATGTAAATTTGACCTCTTTGTATTTGGATTTAAACTGAAACGGGTTTAAAATGAAAAAGAACAATAGGTTCAAAAATCCCATGGAATTTGTCAGCTCTTTTGAAACTGTTTAGCTGGATCCATTGCAGTTCTGCTTCTTTTCCTAAATAGGAAATACAGGAGTTAATTTTCCTACCGAAGGACCAGTGATAAATGGACATTAAAAAATATGGTAAGTGCTGGGCAGAAATTTCACTATGGAGTGGCATCGATGTAAACCTTAGGAAACCAGAAACAGTTCCTGCCTGGGTTATGACATGATGAGAATTGTTTCTTCTGCCTTGTAGAGTTTCAACCAGAAGTAACTGAGATGAACACGTTCCTTTTCGCAAGACTTGGGTTAGTTTGCACAGTATAGAGGCCGGGTTCATCTCTGCCTGGGCTTCAGTGCTGAAACGTTTCCATGTTGTATTGATAAAAATTAAGTGTCCTGGGAACAATTCCAAACCAAACACTCCAACTTGAAGACATATACATAGAAAGTTTTCAAATAAATCTACCTTACAACTTTGTTTCTTTGGGGGAAAAAAAAAATTAAAATAGAAGGACTTTCTTCAAACAAACTCCAGGCTTTGAACTATTCTATTTTATTAAAGGTTATTTGTAGTTCATCACTACAGGAATTGCATTTCCTTTCTCCCAGGGCAACAGTGCCCATCATTTGGCTTTCCCCTGACTCCCTCTGAGTATTACCATATATGGCATCATTTTACTTGTAATTAGCCTACCGTCCTCTAATGCTGAAGTTACTCAACATTTTATTCCCTGCTTTCATCTTTAACTCTTTGCTCCTGCACAGGCTGAGGAGTTTCCTTCTTTTTGTTGGTTTGTTGTGGTTTTTTTCCCCTGCAGATACACTTTGAGGCTAGAACTTCCTTTTCAAGTGGACGATAAAAAGTTCTTCAATGTGAAATGGAAAACAAGATGGGATCTCAATAGCTACAAGTAGGAAAAAACCCTCAAAGGTCAATAAATAATGAAGGATAATGTTCATAGCTGATGAATAGATTGAATTTTTCAACACAGCAGACAATCTTTAAATGTCCGTGATAACAGACGGGTCTGATAAACAAGCATTTGTTAAATAACTTCAGCAGCCCTCATGCTCTGAAGGATGCATCACAGCTGTGTGGCAATGTCTAGATTTCATCTCAGTGATAAAATACTGTGTGTTTGATAACTAACTAATGAGGAGGAATGGCAAGATCAGGTTCCACGCTTCATAACGTAAAGAAGCTTACAAGGGTAGAGACCCAGTAGGAAGAGAGCATGTGAATCTCTTAGTCTGCTTTACAGATGGATGAAATTCTTCCTACAAGTCTTGAGCTGCAACAGAATTAATCACGCTGATTTTCTTTGCTCATGCCTTGAAGTACTGTAATTTTTGGGCTGGTGGAAACAGTTTTCATTCTGAGGTGGTATGAAGAATCCCACCTGGTTTAAAATCTGCATGCTTTCTCAAGCTCAGTGACTGAATTTGTGAAGATGAGTCTTTTTTCTTGAATGCATCCCTCAGTGGTTTTGGAGATGGGCTGTGCACAATGAGGTTCCTCCCAGGATGCATTGCCTCTTCTGTTTCAAGGGTTGCTTTTCCTCAGTTTTTACCCCTAAATTATTTTCCAAAGTAGGTGTTCACCATATAAACCCTGTTACCACTGTCCTAATCATGATCTTTTGCTAGCCAACTGCTGATTTGTTTAATTGAGGCATCTCAAATTATTCTTGTTGCCTGCCATACGTAGAGGCAGCATATTTGCTGCCAGCACTGTTCTTTGAAGCCAGCTCACAGCAAAAAAACAGTTCAAAGGCAGGTCCCACTGCACAGCTCTGATCAGCCCGACAGCATTACTATATCTACTTCCCAAAAAAGGTTTTCCTCCTAAAGAAACTCCTTGCCTTTCCCAGAGCAGAAGTTTCCTCTAGAGTTACAAGCTTGATCTTCCAGAAGCAGCACTCTCACATCATGTGGCATAGTTCGAAATTATTCTTTCCTCATTTCTTGACAGACATTGTTTTAGGAGCTCCATACAGGACTTAAAGCACATAAGCTCATAGTACTCAGCTGTAATAGAGCTTTTGGTCCACATGAGTTACTAATCCTCCATGATTCTATTACCTTCACCTTAAAGTTAACCTGGTTAAAATAGGCTTCTAAATTAGGACAAGTTGAGACTAGCAAGGTGGCCCCACTGTTGTAGGGTGAGCCTGTGGTATAGCTAGGACTCTGGTATGTTTGGGTGAAACTGGGAATATCAGTGTAAAAAGTGTAGGCTCTGGATGAACCTTTGAAAGCTTTCTGTATTATGATACAAGACTTAGCTTAATTCCACTTTTGGAAACTTCTGCAAAGTAACAGCAGAGTTTCTTTCCAGCATTTGCTGCACAAAAATTGTGCATTCACACATCTCTCAGTCCGGCAGAGCCTCAAAAAGGCGCTCCAAAGCACATTAGGGCTTGGCAGCCTTCATCCTGCATTATGAGATGTGCAAAGATAATGAAAATCATTGTCCTAGAGCTGTGTCTCAGAAGCCAGCTCACTGATCCCACTAGTTTACTTACAAAAAGAATCCCAGAAGAGAGCAAGCTGGTTCAGCACCAAGCTCCATGCTGGGGTTAGAGCCACACAAGAGATCTGTGCGGGAGAAGGGCCAGGCAGCAATGCTTGCCAGCTCCAGCCTTGGAGATTCACTGAGCTGGGAAAGGAGAGTTCAGCTCTCTTGTGGAGGACTCTTTTGACTAATGGGGCTTTGCATTTTGGAGGATGTTCTGGATAACTCTGCTTCTTAATATGTATCAGGGGAGAAAGTGGGCTGAGGTCCTGTGGCCGGGTGAGGCTTTGGAGAGTTTTGCCAGAAAGAGGAAGGGGAAAAGGGCAGGTTGGTCACTGTCTCACCCAATATTTTTCCTATTAATGTGGAAACAGCACCCTATTACCATATGTTTGTATAGAAGCCATTCAAACTAAATGTGTGTCTAAAAAAACCAGTAAAAGGTAATGAAAAAGTATTTGATTATTTGTACAAATCAAGTGCTTAGCAAGCTTTTGTTTTCACAGGCTTCACAGGCTACCCCAAACGTTCAGAAATTTGATCAGACCTTTTCTCATTCATTCAAGGTGGTTTTTAAGCTGAAACTAGTACACAGTCCCTTCAGCCACAGCAACTTCTATAGTGTTTTATAAAATTATGCAATTGCTTCCACTTGACAGCTGAAAACCAAGTGAACTTTTTTTCTGTCTGTACAGACAAATAAGGGCAACAGGGATGATAAACCAGCAGTGGTTAAAGTTGTGTGTACATTAGTTTTAGCTGGAGTAATCTTTTTGGTTTAAAAGACATGTGAGGGCTGTTCTAAGCCATGGATCACCCAACACATAGCAGTTACTCTAAACATCTCGATCAATTGCTTATTGTGGCTGTTTTCAAAATTGGAAAGGCATTTCATTCTTTTTTAGGTATTACTGGTGTGAAAGGCCAGCTGGCCAGGTGAAAAAAAAAAAAAAAACAAAGGCATTTTAAATATATGGTAGCTGCTAGAAGCAAATCCTTCAGTGGATTATCATGAACAGAAAGGCATGGATTTGCAAAAGTAAGTCTCTCTCTTAAAAACTCTGTTATTCCAAAGTTAAAAGAAGATTTGAAGATTTACTAATGGAAAAATAAACTAAAGTACAGGAATGGAAGAGGAAATGCACATCAGAAATTAGTCCTCATTACCATGACATACTTCTTCCTGGGAAGAGTGTGATGGTAGATTTTTATTTCATCATTGAAGCAATTTTAGATTTCTCCTTGGTATTAATGCATTGTAGGACAAGCTCTTGATTCATATGCTTAGATGTAATGGAATCTTGTTACAAGAGAGGTTAGAGCTATTCTAACCAGGTACAGAATAGAATTTTTACTATTTCTTAGGTGATCATTTTTCTTTCCAGTCAACAGTGGCACTCACAAGTAACTGTGTGACTGATGATCAGTAGTGTAAATATATATTCAGTGGCAACACTTTGACAATGTGTTTACAGTGCTTAAGAAACTACAGCCTCACTGCATGAACCTTCTATAAATAATATGCTTGCCATCCTCTGCAAACAACAGCTAGCTCTTACGTAGAATCTGATCCTACCTTTGATCAGGAAAACTGGAAGATGCTTAATACAACAAACAATATTACATCAAAAGCATCCTCAGTGGCATTCAGGCAAATAAAATCAACTAGCAACAGAGGAATGGAGAAAAGGTCAAACCGGAGGATCTCAGCTAGGAGATCCCTGTCCAATTCAACAGTCTGAGTGCTTTGCAGAATCAGTAGGAATAATAACCCAGTGGGAGTTGTGGAATAGTCAGCTGTGCACAGCAAAGCTCATTGCAATTAAATTATTGCCTGACCACAACAGCTGAACCACACTGGCAGGACAAAACTCAAGGAAGAGGCCATCAGCAAGCTGGGACACAGCAAAGTCAGAGTTCAAAAGAGGGCTAGCGTAGCTGGTATCTCACTGGTGCCTAAACTGATGGTCTGCAGAAAGCTCCAATGCATGCAGGGCTGCTGAGCCCCCAGCCTTGTGCACAGGCCCCGGGGTGGGTGCCCATTGCCAGTAGGAAGGTACCAAACCTTCCCCATGCTAGCTACAGTGTATGCAATTAGCACAGAACAACAGCATGAGAACAAAAAACTAGAGGTTTCTGCAATGGTAGCTGAACTGGGAGGTTGTGGTGAGACAGCCAGCACTGAGAAGCAGTGCAGTAAGCACCCAGGATGCCTTCAGTGCCTCAATTCTCTCAGTTCCTCAGCTTCCTCTAGGAACCTTTTAAAATCTCTTGTTCTCTCTGTACAGAGTTTTACCACCATGCTCTCCAGGTGTTCATTGCAAACTATTGAATCAGTAGATTCAAAAAGTCAGTTAAAAGAAATGTTTGTTCATTAAGACTTCCTATGACACTGATGCTGCTTTTTATTTTATCAACAAGTGAATCTGCTGGAGCAGATTTAGGGCTGGAGCTGAGGCTTACTAGAGGTGAGGACAGCGTGTTCCCTCAGAATCTGAATCAATTTTGAATGAAACAAAGCACTGTAATACTGAGGTGTACTCAAGGAGATTGGTTCACTTACGTGCACAGGATAGACTGGTCTTCTCGATCTGTGAATAAAGAAAAAGAGCCATTACTTAGGGAAAAGGCCTGTCCTGCCAGGAGCACTCATATGTGTAAGGATTTACACTGAACAGCCTAGACCCTCCAAACCCTGACAACCCATGATTAGTCAAATGTACCGGGTTCACATCTTCTTTAATTTGCCCTTGCATTTAAATGACCATCTCCAGTGGAAATATTTTGTACCCAAAATGAACAAAAGGTTAAGAGTTCACAACTATTTTTTGGTAAATTCCTTTAGAGATGAACTGTAATGAGCACAGCAAAAAGATCAGCTTCCTATAAGCAGATTATAACAGAAAATTTCAGACCTGACACTCAGGTTTTTCCTGTGCTTATGAAGTATGGCCAGCAGCCCACTGGAGACAGTCTGGATAGATAAGGCATCAAAACCAAGAATGTTTTAAGCTGGTCATGCAAGGCTTTGAATTTTGAAAGCAGAGCAACTCAAAGCAGAGCAATTCAACTACCTGAATAATGAACTCTATTTCATTTTAGACTGAGACACACGGACAGGACCATCAAACACATTTTGGATCAGGATTTATAAAAAAGGTGGGCCCAGGTTTCCATTTCTACTGTGTGAGGCATGGAGGAGGCTTCTGTGCAGCAGAGTCCAGGACTCTGTAATGCTGCAGGAAGGTTTAGGATTACATCCCAGCTCCATAACCTGCTTGCAGTGTCCCTCCCTGCTTATGCTTTTGGAATTTCTCTTTACCTTCAGAACTTTGACACAGAATTTTCTACCAAAAGGCTGTTCTCAAGCTAAGAGTTTAGGCAGTGATGGACAGGAACACCCACTGAGGTTGTGTGATGTGCTCCACAATGTTAATTTTGTAAAGCTCCATTGAAGCAAGAATTCAGAAAAATCTGTGGTAATGGAAGGACTTACAGTTTGCCTTCTCTGTAAACATGCACAGCTAACCTGTTTTCTGTGATCAGTTCTGAGGTAGAACAATATATTGTTTCTTTTTACTGTGGGAATTGTCAAACATTGGGACAGGTTGCCCAGAGAGCTCAGGTATCTCCACACCTTGGAGCCATTTGGATTTAAATTTGAAGGAGGCTCTTAGCAACCTGCCCTGGCACTGAGGTTGGCTCTTTGAGTGAGGCTGTCGCAGACTACCTTGTTCAGGCTGTAGAAAAATCTGACTTAAGAAATTCCCAGGGAGGTCAAACAGAGTTCTGAGAAGTATGTGTAGCTTACAGATATGAGTCTTGAGGCAGATAATCAAGGCAGAAGCAAGTGCTTGTGTGTCTTTTGGCTCTGTTTATCGAATGCAGAGGCAGCATGAGCCCAGTGGAGCCAGTGGTCAGAGGTAAGACATGAACTCCTTCCTCGTGTTCAGTGTGTGGGGTGACTTGTAGGGCTACCTATCTGATTGCTTGCCCCTATCACTGACCCTGTATGTAATAAATACCGTGAGATAAACAAGCTTTCTGTGCTGGGTAAGGAGAATTGAGATAAATTAGACCTAGTAAGCTATTGCTGCCTGGACCACAGCCAGCCTAGGAAAAGCAGCAGGGGATTCTGCTATGCTTTGTATTGGTTCTACTCCCAGTTCCTCTATAGCTGTAGCACCAAGGGCTTTAGTGATCACTCGCATGGCAAATGGTGCCACTTAACTGCTTTATTCTGTAAATTGGAGCAAAATGACTCATTAAATTTCTATTGGAGAAATTCGTCAGCAGTCAGCACAGCAGGACTCTTCCACCGCATAAACATTTGGGAGGAGGAGCCCTAAGCCATGTTTTTCACTGCAGGATAGGAGCTAGGCTTGCTTTTAAGTCAAGAAAGTGAGAACACGGTAGAATTCTTGCTAAAAATACCCTGTTTATAAATAGAAACCATGAGCATATATTGATACTGCATCACAAACCCATAAATACCATAAAGAAAATAAAAGTGACTTCTGGATACGGAGTTGCCAGTGGAATTTCTGAGCTCAGGGAACATTAGACAAAGTTGGTCTCCTGCAAGCCAAGTATTTTCTCACTACTCTTTGCTGCCCATTGCTGCCCCAGTAAGTAAAAAACCTTTCTTGAAGGTATCTCACAAACAGGACTACCGCAGTGGTTTGCATGAGTGCAGAAAAATATTAGGAAGATCAGTTTGCACCTCATGCCCTAGGACAGAGAATAGGCTGTAAAAGCCCAGCCTGAGTTTCCAAGTTTCTTTGGATCAGCCCAGCCTGTCATGCAGGTAGAGGGAACAAATCCTTCTGAATTAGGAATAAGAGGGAGGTGGAGGGAATGGTGGGAAAGACTCAGATTGAAAGAAGCGACTGCTGGATGGTAGCTGTCTATCTGAAGATGCCTTCTGGTGAAGCAGCACTTTGTGACTGGCTGACAGCAGTTTGAGAACTATTGGGGGTTCTTGGAGGGAAAACTCAAAATTATTTATTTGCTTCCAGCTTTCTTTTGTAGTCTGAAAAGTTTCTGAAAAAAAACCAACAACTGTGTTTTGCACCTTCTCTGTGGGTTTAGAATAGAATCGGAAAAGACCTTCGAGATCATCAAGTCCACCCCACTGCATTCTTGCAAGTTCCTCTCTTGGTAGCTGAGCTTATCCCCTTCCAGCTTGCCCTATGTTTGACAGCCATATGAAATCTCCAAGCTTTCAGCCCTGCACTGCTGAACCGTGCAGCCTGTCCTGCAAAAGCCCATGCTGGCAGACCGCCCTGTATAGATTCATGGATGTTCCAGATGTTACACTATTTCCTTCAACAGTTCTAACAAATTGAGAAGGTAAGGATGAAACCTATCATGAAATCTGTTCTGGTCTGACTTGAGCTGCAGATACTGATCTCCTTTGCGCTATCCCATTAGGTTACTCCTATTTCTGTTCTGTAATATTTTACTCTATAGGAAGGACTGTGTCCTGTTTAGGGAATCTGCAGCTTTATGTGAGTAGATCTATCAGAAGAGGATGACTAGTACAAAGAAAACTCCTTAAGCATGATTCCTGGGACTTAAAAAGTAACAAAATATCTCTTGTAGATTCCAATGGCTTCTTGGTTAATACCTTTTAAACTACCCGGAAGACTATCATATCCATCTCCTCTATGTCTAATACATGGTTTGGATGTGTTGGGTTTTTTCCTCCTCAATTTTTAATAGCATGGAGATTTGCATTTACATTCTAACCCCCAGTGGATTTCCTAAACATGCAGTTCACTTTTTTTTTGCTGTTTTCTGGAATATGCTTAGCTTTTTTGCCAAACACCTCCAGATGGCTTGTAAGAGTCCTATGCCCCTCTGTCCTTGATAGCCTAGCTAGCTCCGCTTAATCACAAACAAAATCAGGCGGTTTATCACAATGAAGCAGCAAGTTGGCAGCGCTACCATAAAAGGCAAAACTGAGACTGAAGTCATGTTCCAGCACTCGCTTACTACTTCTTTACATTTGTTAATACCTCCCCTGCCTAACGGGGACATTTCTGTACAGTCCTGCTGGGGACACAGGGAACAGATGGCTTTCCACAGCAGCCTTCTTTTCTGAGGTCTTGGGAACTGTGTTTTCCTCCCATACCTCCCAGTAACTACCAGGTTGTTTGTTTTTCCATCTTTAACTCAAGCTTGCATAAAAATGGCTTTGCAGAAAATAGATAACCTTCCTGAATATGCAGAAAGCTGTAATATATCTTCTCCACGACGATTTATTGACAGAGGACTTAATAAAAGCCTAATTATCCATGTGAAAACTTTGTATCTGTTACTACTGCTGCATAACCTGGTTTTTCACATTTGTATTGTTTATCACTACTTTGCTGTTTGCTGAATAGAGGGAAGATGGCAGAAGGCAACAGAATTACTCATCCTTACTGGACTGGTGTCTCAGCTCTATCATCACTGAAAACTGCCATTTCTTCAAGAAGAAGTCATCCACCTATCTCCAGCTCCTCCTTCCTGGCCTGCACTGCCTTCTCCTTGCTGCTGTGACCAGCATTAATGCAGCCACACTGTGCATCAGGAGGGGGCGACCCACCTTAAAACTGACTCAGCAAAAGCAAGGAATAGTTTTCACCTGGAGCAGTTTCACATCCTGACTATGTGAAGACTGGTGCTGCAAGTGCATGAGTTGCAATGGGGGTCAAGCCACATGGCAGCTATGCTACTGAGGAACTACTTCATCCAAAACACATGAGAGAGAGGTGGATGCAGAAGCATGAGGTGATTTTTCATGGTTGCAGTCTCTAAGTGTAATAGCAATCAGCTAGCTTGTCTGTAAAGGCAGGCAGTGGGACTCAAGTTCAGCGTGGTAGCTCCCGGGGACAGGTACACACAAATGCTCTCATGGAATGTTGTTTTCTCTTAGCCTTTTAGATTAAAGAAAGCTGAAGTTTATTCTTCTTCTGGCTGGAAATGAGTCCCAGTGACTGTGCCTGGGCTATGAGCATACTGCATTAGTGACGTGGTAATCAGCAGATTCAAGAAGACATCCAGCACCCCAATTGAGCATGAGACAGCATGACTGTGATTTGTTCAAGGCTTTTAGGTGCTCAGAACCACTTGAAACAAGTGGAAATTTTATCTCTACCGGCCAACCTCTTTGTTAATTCCTGTGTCCTGTGAGGTACCAGCTTTTCTGCATCTTTGGAAGAAAGTCCAATTGTCTGATTTCTGTTAACCATGGGTAAGTGTTATTACCAGAGCAACTCTGATGGGACATGATCCCTAAGGAACACATTAACCAAGTAAAACCCTAAAGCAGAGAAGTGCAGTTTGCATGCCTTTTTTTTGCTGGATGTTTGTGCTAAGAGAAGAAAGGGTGAGAATGTGAAGGGCTGGGATTCCCAGAACATGACCCTACAATAGGACCAATGGTCTGCAGAAACTGAGGCTTGATTTACCAAAAGATAAAGGTTCCCTGAGACATCTGAACAAGCTGATTGATCTTGGCCAAGAGGCTCTGGTGATGAAGTACCAGAATGTAATTCTTCAGTCTGCTGAAGCTAAGGTATATTTTACTTTGTCAGGAAGAAACTATGCAAGTTTCCCAGATAAGGAGCAATACTGAAATCTCACAAGGAAATTATTCAGTGCCCTGATCCATGTTTATAAGTAAGAAGTTTTGTTTCTATTCCATTTGCAAATGTGTTTACAGGAGCAGTGAAGCTCTCCGTGTCTGCCTGTGTTGCGTGTGCTCACACGCGCAGTCGTCTTGATGCCCACTTTCACCACTCCAAAGTGAAGAGAATTTGGCTGAATAATTAGAGTTATTTTAAGGTTTGGTTTAGTTTTATGCCCCAAACACGAGCACATTTTACAGACAAAAGCACAGCTTTAAAACCAGCTGGGGCCCTCCTCAGGGATGGAGAGACTCCAAATGGCACGTGCAAGTAAATAAGCAAGCGAAGCGTGGGTGTCCTGGGCTTGTGATGCAAACTCCTGTGGGACTGCTCTCTGCCTGCCATGCCAGCTGTGCGTGGTGGGGATGGGAGGTGGTGGAAGAGCATTCTCTTAAAGGTTCAGTTGATGCTCTAATCCCTCCTCTTTTCTGTCTACTTGCTCTCGCCCTCCTCTCTGCTGCCAAGAAGAATTCCTTGCAAAGGGAGTACATGGCTAATGAGGCCTGAAGCTTCCCCAAGAGTTGGTGGGGCCAGGAAATTATTATGAACACCGAAAAAAAGTGAACAGAAAGAAGCTGCCTCCTCCTCCCAGCACCCAGCCTGGGAGTCACAGATTCATTACTGTACCTTCTTCATCCCTAAACTATGATTTTTCCTTAGAGCAAAAACCCCTCAGTCTGTCAGTGGTGACTGCAGAAGGAAAAGACTTTGAGTTTCAAAGGCCTTATTTGCATCATTTGGTGCCTGACTGCTTTCCCATTGCTGCTCCTTACCATTATTGTTACAAACCAGCACATCTCCATTCAGGGCTCCAAAGTAATGAAAGCAGCCCCCAGACATTGTTTGAGTTTGGTTTGCTAGGGGAAAAAGAGGGAGAAGCAGCGCGGACAGATCCAGCAGCACTAGCAGCTAACTTTGGAATACTCTGCTCTGGTGGAGGGGAAGCTTTTTCCATGCCCGTATTTGCCAAAACTATTTGCTTGACTTTGAAACCTTCCCACATGCCTCGACACAGATGGGCAAAAGGATTGTTTTTCCTTTTTGAGTCACAGTGTTTGTGGAGTGCTGTTCCTGCCAAAGAATTCCTCTGAAGCTTCTAGAAAGCCCATGTCACCCTCCGCAGCAGATCTTTTCTGCCTGTGCTACTACACGTGGGGCCAGAAGGTGTTGCCTCCCGCACTGGCAAGCAGCGATCTCCAAGCACCGGGGCACTGGGCTGGCCTACCTTGCAGCATGCTCCTGTAGGCATTGTCAGCGATAGCGTAGATGTGGGGGGCATCTCGTGCCTCTTCTTTCCCTTGTACATGTCAATAATCTTCTCTGAGTAAATGGGCAGCTGTTTGTATGGGTTTATCACAACGCAGAAGAGACCTGAATAAGTCTGCAAGGAAATTCAAACAAAACCCAGGATTAATGTCATCTACCATGCCTAGCCTGGGAAACACAGGCACCAGCTGCACTGAGCTAACAGGATTTTAGCAAGTGCCACTCTCTTGTGTTCTGCTGAGCATAACCAACAAAGCAGTGACTTCAAGAGGTGCTCCTATGGGTGGTTCCCAAGTACACAAAGAGTTATTTCTGATAAGCACGCTGCTGGAAAGTATGTGAATTTGGCAATGTGTAGGAACACCAGGATGTGCTACTACAGCTTCAGCACAGCGTGAATCCCCTCGGCAGTGATGATGTAACAACTGTAACAATTCATAACATTTATTTATATCAGAGAATTCTGGAATGACTCAGGTTGGAAGGGACCTCAGAGATCATCTGCTCCAACCTCCCCACTGTAGGCAGGGACACCTCTCAACTGTACTCAGCTGCCCAAGGCCTGACCATCCCCAGGGAGGAGGCATCCAGAGTCTGTCCTCTGCTCAGGTAGGTGTCATATTTTGTAAAGCGAAATGCTTGGTATGAAGCTTGGATTGGTGTTAGAAGGAGGGCTTTCAAAAGATTGAAAGAAGAGCACATAACAAAAATGATTAATGAGAGTCCTTGCAAAGAATTTACTCAAGATCCAACCAGCTGTCTTTGCAGAGTGGTCATGCCCTCATGATGTGACTGTTTCCTTAAGAAATTTAAGGAAAAACCTGGTTTCTGTTTACTTTAGTGAAGGTATTCATATAAAAATACATAAACAAACAAGAATGTTGGCTACCAGCTGATAGCTGTTCTTCCAGCTCTTGTTAATTGTTGTTTCTTTTTTGTTTTATTTTTCCTTTATTTTTTGGAATGCTTTAGCTATTGAAATGGAGCACAAGTAACAGCAGAGGATAATAGATGAGCCATATTTCACAAACAATTGCTAAAAGTAAGCTATTTTCAAGGGGTTTTTTGTTTAAAAACCCAAAATGAAATCTACAAAGTTATGAGATTATAGTTGCAGGGATATTGTGATATTTCAGCTGGCCTGAGACTGTTAGTTTTAAAACCATGCCTGTCTGGAGGAAAACAAAACAAAACAACAGAACACCACCAAAAATTAAATTCTGCTCCTTCTGGTTTAGACATAAGTGGGTCTGGATTTTATTTTTTATTTATGAACAAGTGCTTTGTGGTGTGCAGCTGCTGCCATGCCTTAGCCTGAGAGCTGTGTCCAAGGATGGCTTGGTTTCCCCATAGGAAGCAGTGCAGCACAGGACTGTAAAATGGCATCTGGAAGGCTTGGCTTGGCTCTGGGTGCAGGGATTTCCCTTTCCTGACCATAATAGGCAATGACCCAACACAGCCTCAGCACAGCCTGAGTGCTTTATATGGTATTAGCAAACAGGGGCATCCAGCAGCCTCCAGTGGTAAGGAGCAAGTTGGGTGCTCCACAATGGACAAGACAATGTCTGGGGTGCTCTAGGTGGTGACGAAGACCTCTCCTGTTGTTTTGGGTTGTTACTGCATCACCATGGTCTCAAGTAAGACAACAAGATCTTCACTGGTTCTTTGTATCTCCAAGCTAGAACCCTTGATGTGGGAGATAGATAATCACTGTGCTGCATTTTCATTGGCAGTGGAGTTCAGAATGAAACTCTGTGCTAATCATGTCAAAATGAACTTCAGTGCCACCAGGACAATACACATGAGAAGTAACATTTTTTTATCCCTGAATGACCACCAAGGGCATTAAGAAATGGATAAGCAAGGTTTGCTTTCTGAACCAAGGAAGATAATAAAAGAGTAAATTTCTAATTCAGAAAATGATTGAGGCTGCCCTTCCCTGAGATTCTGGGGCATTTGCCTGGCTTGCCACATGCAGAGCTCTTTGCACAACAGGCATACAGGAACATACTTTTGAAGAGCTGACTTTGAGGCACAAGAAGCAGATTCTTAAGGTATAGCTGATGAATTTCAGGAATCCCCATTTCTAACTGGACTGTGATGTCCCTCACCTCAGGAAAGTCAACCAGGACTGACCCATTGTTTTCACCACCTGTAGCTCTAGGTATCTGCTTTGCAAGGATTTGGGGAAACTTAGGTGAATGTATGTGATGTTTTGAAAGTAAGTGAGCCTGTTGGCTAAGCATGTATGCAAAAGGCTTCTGGGCCTTAAATCACTCTGCTTTAGGAACAGGCTGTCTAGGGAGGGGAACCTCCAGGGGAACCTCCAGAGGGTCTGGAGGCAGAATATAAAATGAAGTGTCTTAAGGATAATATCCATAGGAATGCTGAATTTGAGTATTTCTTGGATAGCCACTTCTGGTGTCTATTTAAGGGAGGCTGGCAAAAAACCACACACCTGTGTTGTAAATGCCTTGTTTGGCCAGAGGAATCCCACCTCTGCTTCCAGTGTGCCTGTATAGTTCCCTGCATTTAGGAAAGCATTTTGCACTCCTAGGTGAAAACTGTGTCATGCCTATGAATGCAGGTACAACTATCAAATCCTCTGAAGTTGTGTTCCTATCTTATAGATATTTGTGTAGTCATTCTGGATCAAATTTGCACGTGGACAAAGCAGGTTCTGTTCATTCTGAGCAGTGTGAAACGTGAGTTAGTGACCCCACACTTCTTGCCCTTCTTTCCTAATTACCTATGATGAAGGGAAAGGCCATCTTAAAATCTAATCTCTTGAGAAGAAACACTTCATTTCAGGTAGGTTTTTGGTTTTAATTTCTGACTGCATCATCCATTTTTTTAAAATTTATTTTCTTTTCCTGTAGAAAGTGAAAATTCCACCAAAAAATCTACAAAGTAAACATTGTAAATCCTGGAGCCAGAGCGTTGCTGGGAGCAACAACACTAAAGAAATAAATCCCACATGTTTTATCCCACTGTTCTTCATCTAATTCTTTTTACACCTTACAATGCAGAACATTTTCAGAATAAAAAAAAAAAATCTGTTTTAGTAGCTGATGGTGCCTGTTCTGGGAAAAGAGTAGGTGGGGCCAAACTCCCACACTGACAAGATGGAAAGCCTAGGTGCTCTCAGGAATCTTGATGATGTGCATTTTAGTGAATTCCTGAAGGAAAGATCTTGAGTTTAGCTCTTTGAAGTTACACATAACATTTAAATAGTTCCTTTGTTGGACTGTAGGGAACTATCTTCTTTTCTGCTTCATTTCCTACTATCCAATTTAGCATTCCTCATATTAATAATGAGAGCTCTACATCTGCTTCTCAAACTTTGTTACTTAAGCTCTGCACTGTCTTTCACTCATCAGTGGTCTGTCATGCAGATAGGATTTTCACAGACTGGAACTGTGGATTACTTTTCTGCTGCAGAGTATAGGGATTCTCCATATGGAACCACAGGTAGGAGCTAAGGTCCATGGAAACTTTCTGGGCTTGCTTACTGAGTAGTTTGCTCACAGTTGATGCAGATAGACTGAAGGGTTATTAATGTCACACTTCTGTTAATATACTTGTGTGGACTGGAAGACCAGAAAATCTTGCCCCTAATTCCTGTGGCCATGGAGAAGGTTATCATTTGCCCTGGCTTGGCTGATCAGTTGACCATAAATGGGGGAAGAGAGTTTTGGTGTGTTTGTGACTTTGATTCAGTGACACACTGGTCCATGAGAGCAGGCTAAAGTGATTCTGATCACTGATTCACTTACTCAAGCACAAGGCTTTGCTCAAGCACCCACTAAATCAGAGTTTGTCAGCTGCCTTTCAATGGGACTTCTGCCTCAGCAAAACCTGCATGATTTGACTTTTCCATATATTCTTTTCACAAGTTACTGGAAATTTGTTCAGGTTTACATTGAAGTTATTCAAAAAGCTCTATCGCATTTTGCCTTTTTTTTCCCTTCCTTTCCAGCCAGCCAGGCTGAGGTGGTGTTCAGCTATTGGAAAGTACTTTCCAAGCCAACTGTTCTTTCAGAATCAGCATGTTTTGGGGAAGAAACCTTCATGTGCTTTAATTTCATTAAGCAAAGAAGCAATTTTTAACGAATCAGGAGTTTTGTGTGGAACAAAGGGAACTAAATACACTTTTGATTTAGGATGCCATGACTGGGGGGGTTGGTGCTTGCACGGCAGTGTTACATGCAAGGACTTTGTCCCTGGCAGTGGCTGTGACTAGGCTTACTTGTGACAGGAGGTGCATGCAACAGGACATGCTCTGTTTGTGCTTGGTCTCACTTACATAAATTAACCCTGAGAAGTATCTCTCCCTTAGATTGTGCAGCACCGAAGCTTCATTGAGGCAAGTCAGCTCTGCCATGTCCTCCACCTTGGAGAACTTCGGAGGGTTCATCTTCTGGATGTCATCCTTGCTCAGTGTCACTTTCTTTCCATTTTCTGCCAGTTCCACTGTCACCTCATCCCCTTTCTCTTCCTTGATACTTGCTGCTTCAAATCCATGTTTCTCTGATGGAATCCAAACCAGTTTCTTCGCTGACCAGTCGGCCTGGGCAAGTGGGTTGTTAACGAAGTTTTTGTCCACAAAGAGGAATTTCTCATCATCGCTGAGAGGTTTTTGAGCCATTTTGACTCAGCAGACACCTGTTGAGGAAACAAAATATTCTGCTTTAAAGGGAGGCAAATGTGGAGACATTCCAGGCAAAGCACATTTACCAGATCTCCCTGTGGTAGATCCAAAGCACTATAGGTCCTGTGTCTTACCTCACACTTCCCTGCAAACACTTTTGGGTGCCAGCTCAAAAGATATCCACCTTAGAGTATCTCTACTGGGATTCCCATTCCTTTGTTACTGTGTCTGAATTCACCTAAATCATAAGCTTCATGGCACTAAACCAAATGAGGATGCCTGCACTTATTACTTATGTTGTACTGAAGATCAGAGCAAAAAGTAGGTCAAAACTAATGTCTCTGCAGGGAGACTGTCAGGACTGCACTAAGACTTCCAGCTGAACAGCTTCCTGCAGCCTCATGTCTTGCCCATCACAAGGTTAACTGAATTCAGATGCATACAAAATTTCTCATCTCCCAAGTGCTGTTGAATGTTTACTGAAGTATCAGTGCAATAATGGAACCATCAGTAGAACAATTCCCAGGCTGTGTTCTGAAAAGGACAGAAATGATGTTTTCTTTCAAAGGACTGTTTCAAATTACTCTAGTACTATTTCATTTGGAGAAGAATAAGATTAAGGAAAGGTCAAAAGAAAAGCCAAAAAAAAAAAAAACCAGAAAAAAAAAGCTGTTATCAGTACTGCTGGTGAGGGAGCAGTAATTTAGAGTTATCCCCTTTCCATTGTTCAGGTGGTGGGAGCTGATCATTTATGAAGGGTAAATATCTACCACGTGAGAGAGTGGAGAAGTACAGCAAGCCTGGAATTTGCATCAGGTATTAGATAATGTGAACCAGGATGCTCACATTGGAAGGAATGAGGCATCTGTGTCCTGCAGTTCTGTGGATAAAATAGCACCATGCAGTCACATTTAGATAAAGCAGCTGGATGTATCTGCACTGTAAGTGAGAGCCATGAGAGGGTCTGGCTGCTTTGCACCCTGTTTGAGAGGCAGGCAGCAGCATCTTTGCTGCTCTGGCCATTGGAAGTTAGGATGTAGCTGCAGGATCTGTGTTGATAATGCTGGAGCTTCCACCAGTGATCTGCTCTGTCCTATGGGACACACTATTCTAAGTAAGGAAAGGAGTAAACAGAGGACTTCTTGTGGTTTGCCACAGGGCAGGGAAAGAGTGGTGCTTGTGGAAACCTGCCATGCAGTGGAGCAGAGAGAGGAGCTGGGGAGGAGCTACAGGGGGGAGCAGGGAAGGCTGTGTGCCCAAGAAAAACATCTCTAGGAGACAGAGGCTGTTATATTTCCTTATTGAGAATGAATTTAATATTTACAACATTCAGACAAACATGAATCTTGAGAGAGCTTGGAGAACTGACTGCTAAAGATGTCAGCAATCAACCCATAAGCAGAGCGATATTTGTGAGGACCAAGCTCCCTGGTATGCAGCCAGATGGACACCCTGTGCTCTGGGAGCATCAGAGATCAGTTTCCAAATATTTGTCCCTGAAGTCTTCCCACAGATTAATGTTTTTTTGCAAGGCCAAAGTGTGTGAGGGGTCTGAGAGAGAAGCATGGATCATGCTGGAGGTGACATAAAGCTTAAAAACCAAAGTAGGATTTTCAAAGTGCCTGAGAGAGTTAGATGATCTCCCACTGAGATGCGGTGGGAATTAGAGGGCCCAGCTCTTTAAATGTCCTTGACAATTCTCTCACCTGAAACAAAACCAGCTTTCCCCTAAATGTGCTGGTTCTAGAGCCACCAGCCTTGCCTGGAAATCTCCAGCATGAAAAATTCACCTATGGATGGGCAGCATGTGTGGTGGTGTGGGTGGGCAGGAGGGAGACCCTAGCAGCTTGGCTCTGTGCATGCCAGTGGCCTGTGTGCAGTGTTCCTTCCTGCCGAGGCTCCATAAGGGAGCTCTGTAGGATGTGGCCCTTCGCTAGCTCCCAGGGGATTCTTGGAAGAGAGCTGCAAGAGGAAACTATTTGACCTCTGTGTGGATTAAGGCAGAAAATGTTCCCTTGTTGCCAAGAGAGCTGGTAGAGCCGCACAGTTCCAATAATGGAGATGGTATTCTCTCCAGCTGAGCTTTCCAGCTGGCGGCCACAGGGTGAAGCCATCTGGACAGGGGAATGAAGGGAGCTGTGCCCCATTGCCAGGCTTGTGGATCTAGGAGCAGAGGGCTTGGGGAGCAGCATGAGCCTGCTATGGGCTCTCTCATCCTGCTGCAGTAGCAATGGGCAAGGCACCTTCTATGCCCTACTGCCCCAGCAGCATGGGGGGCAATAGAGTGGGAAGGTCCATCGTGGGCCCAGAGCAGAGCGCAGGTTATCCTGAAGCATCAGGAAAATTGGATCATGCTGCCTTTGGCTAAGTGCCAAGTGACACCACATGCAAATCAATAGAATTTGGTACTGCTGTCAGACTGACCCACCAAGCTGAGTTTCACTGCTACTTTCAGGCTGCCTGCACAAAAAACAGTGGTGGAAATTAAACTGCTGAATCATCCTGACCCCCTACTTCAAAACCCCAACCAAATATAAAGCGGTTGGCCTGCTGCAAAGCATTGTCACCAGCTGGGTGACCCAAAAGTTCTTCCCTGTTTTGATGCCCAAGGACCAAAGGAAAGCTCCTTTCCCTTTTGCATCCTAAGTCAGAAGCATCTTCCACAGCTTACAACATGAAACAGAGCTGATCTGTCTGCACTCTATCGCATTCTCCTGCTTCTTCCTGCATGTAAAACATTCTGCACCTTGTTATTTAAATTCGGTCTTCTTAAAAGCAAGGTAACGTTGGAAGCTATAAGAGGTGTCATGAACTGCAGAGCTTGGAGACAGAGGGTTTTATCCCCAGATCACAGCACTGTGTTTGGCTAGTTTAAACATGGTAAGAATAGACCCCTACAGGAAACAGGGAATAGACAGTCTGAAAAACAATGAGATAAAACATGGATTTATGTAGAAAGATCTTTTCATGGTTGATCCTCTGGAATCTGAGGGCAAAGTTTGAGTAGCACCTGAGTACCACTGTAGTATAAAAGGAAATGTAGTTAAGAACTGTGGATTAATAAATATTAATAGCTTAATGGACCGATGAATATTAATTGATACATATTAATAATAAAGCAAGATCTCTGAATGGAAGGGGCAGAAGAAGAGTTCCACAAACTCAGCTTCATTTGTCCTAGTGAGGTTCTGTGCAATAAATTAATGAGCTGCTGAAGCTTTCTGGTTAAAAATTGGCAGTAAACCTTCTGCTCCATCTCTGATGAAGAGAGATGCTGCACTGGTCCAGCATATGATCGATACTGGGGAAACGGGCCAAGGGGAAAGATTCATTACTGCCTGGTGGGAACCTTCCCTGGGAAGGCAAAGTTTGCACCTTAGCCAGTTCCTGGGTTTCAGCCTCAGGGAAAGAAGGGAAATGGAGACCAGTATCTTATCTGTACAAAAGAAGGAAAGAGGTTCTCATCCACTCTTCTGGGTAGACAATAGTCCATGTACATACTTTATTCCCAGAGGTGAGCTATCCAGAGGAAGGGAGCAGAAAAAGCAATGACAAAAATACTGCTGCTATGAAATTGCTGGTCTTAAAAATGTGCCAAATTACACCAAACTGGATCTGTTATACTTGTCTAAACCCCATATGTGCATGTGCACTTGGATGTGTATACTTCCACACCTTACTTTCTGTTCTTACTGCTGTCCCACTGTAGATATATCTTGCTCATCTTTGCTGTCGTTTACCTTACAATGGCAGTGACAGAAGCTGAATACTGGCTTTACAACTGGTTTATCCTGGGTATATTATTCCAAGGATAAAGTATAAATAGCTCCAGGAAGTGCAGTTTAATTAAAAGGTTATTGGCCAAGCAGTATTGCCTCCTAGGTCAGACTTAGAGGGACTGCTGTTCTCCTAATGAGAAGATAAAGGGTACTTCTCCCTTCCTCTGCAGGATGTGCATGTCAGTATAAAAATTCTTCACAACCATACAGGGGATAATTATTAGAACAGAGGGAAATATTAACCAAGTATGCAAGTTATTTCCAGAGACTAAGTCCTGCTCTCCTAAGTGGTTTCTTATGAAAGAGTGCACTGGTACCCCGATGCTTGACTCAAGCTTGGACTACTTTCTTGGACTACAGCAGTTCTTGACTACGTTCTTTCCAGGGTGATTGTCTTTTACTTTTCCAGTACTTAGCATAACTTGGAAAAAAACAAACCCCAAACCTATGGGTGAATCCTAATCTTGTGATCCTCATCTGGGAACTGGTTCCCCAGCACAGTTAGCTGTGTCACAAGCACTGCTACCAACCCCTCCTGGCCTTTTGACTTCTCCCCAGTGGTCACTGGGACCACCTCTCAAATGCTTACTCTCATCATGGATATTTTTATCTGAACATGGAGGTATCATCTATATTAGTTTATGGTTGTTCAGCCATGGAAGGAGGAAAGTCTGTATTTGAAGAAAGAACACTTTCAGTCATTTCACAGGGCTGTGGATTTTGGGTTGTTTGGTTGCTTTTGAATTCATTCTCCATGAACTTTAATCAAATTGCCTGAAAAAGTGCCTTTGTCTCCTATCAGGTCTTCTCGGCCCTGCAAATGCAAGTTACTTCATAACTCTGATAAAATACTTCGTAGCTCCTTTTTTTCCTGTACTCCAGAGAAACTGGCCCAGGTTACTACCTGTGCTATAAACTGTAAGAATTAGAAAAGAAGGGAAAAAGACTTGAATTGCATCATGTAGGGGTAGACTCCCTTTATCTGGAAAATACTATTTCCAATATCCCCAAATGTCATTCTATTAAGTAAATTAGATTCTGCATGTTCATTAGAATTCATACATAATCCCTACTTCAGATGGACTTTGCACAAGTTGTAAGGCTGTCTCTAGCTCTTGGCTTCATCTGAAATTAACATACTTAAAAGAAAAGCCAACAGATTTGCAACTAATAAGTCTGAGTGAATTATAAAGAGGTGGGATCCTCTGCATACATCTATGCATGCTACCATATATGGTGATGTTCTTCTCAATACTAGCTGTTCCACAAAAATGTAATGATAACAGATTCAAAACAAATACCTTTTAGGGACTAGTCTGTCAATTGCAAATGAGATAATAAAAATCATTGTTTACTTCTAAGCGACCACAGCCAGAGGAGAGTCGTGGACTCAGATGGCTGCTTCATCAAGCACTTTGCTCTCTGGGAGTTCATTGGTTTATCCCCTGTCTGAGAGGCTTGTGAGAGCGGTGGGCTTTGAGACTTCAGCAACTTAGTCCCTCCGGAGGGTCTTGTTGCAAGCTACCTGTCAGGGCAAAGCTCTGAGTGACAGAGAAGGTGGACTTGGCTTTGAACTAGGGTGTTTTAGAAAATATACTCACTGAGTCCTATGAGATAATGATGACAGACCTTCTGGTGTCTCCTTTGTTTAAAATATCTCATGCTGCTTCGTTATATGCACACAGGTGTGCCTTTCATACAGCTCAGCATTTCCCCAGGTGTGCATGCACGCAGACATACACGTGTGTGTGTGACAGCAGCCAGGGGACCCCCGGCGTGACAGCGCAGCCGCTTTCTGTGCTGCCATCTACTGCCGCCTGCCTTCCCTCCCGGCGTTCTAAGTCTCTCGCTTTATTTTCCCTTTCACAAAAAGGCATGGCACGTTTGCAATTGCTTGAATTCATGCAGTTCAGGTTGGTTTTTCTTAAACTTTATTCCCAGCGTATTAAAATAGAATGCTAAGGCAAAAATGTGTCCATTTCTTCCTCTAGTTTTAAAGCATTTTTCCTGTTTAAAGAACAAAAACCTGCCAAACTAATTGTTCTGTTTGGTTATACTTTCTTTAAACAACATGGGAAGTGCGTTAAGTTCCTTTCCTAGGACTGAAAAGGTAGAAATAGCTCGGGCTACCGAGCTCACTCACTGCGGAGCGCAGGTGAGGTACCTGCACCACGGCAGCACCCAACGCTCGCAGGCTGGGCTGCTTTGCTTGGAGGACAACTCGCCCTCTGCAGCCAGCATCTTGAAGGTTCAGTTCGGCAGCAGCAGTTAGCAGTGACTGAGCAACAGGCTAGAGCATCCCTGCACGCTTTCAGACCGGCATGGTCTTTGATGTATTGTAAGCAGTACGCTCATGCCGAGTGTGTCCGATCCTGTCCGATCGGTCCAGTACCACCTCTCGTCTGTGCACCACCTGCATCTTAGCTGACTGAATGTGTCTCCCCAGCAGCATAACAGTTAGCTTGCCGAATGCTCCATCCCAAAGCACGGCGAGCCCCCCACCCCAGCCGGGGTGCCCGGCCGCTGCAGTACTTACAGGCGTCCGATTAGGGCAGCAGAGAGGGAACTGGAGAGTCGGGAACCTGTGCAGCCACCAGCCGGGACGGTCCAAGTCCTCCCGCCTTTGCAGCCTCCCTATATAGAGGAGGAGAATCTTGTCAATGGGGAGGGGCCCTGGAAACCACGTCCCGCTGGAAAATCCTCTCGGTACCTGGGTTAAAAGAGACAGCCTGAGTCAAGGAGCTCATTCCCAGCAGGGCCTAACCTTAGGCAGCTGCCCCAGTTCTGAGGAGCTCTTCAGGGAAGCAAGCTGGTTCTGGCATTTGGAAAGGCATGAAAGGGGTACCCCGAGTCAAAATGGGTGCTTCGCACTCACAGGTTCAGAGGTTTTGCTGTTTGGCCAAATACATGAACCTTAAACTCCTTCCTGCCTTGGCAGCCTCCTCACCCCTAATGTCTAGAAGGACAACGGGCAGTTCATGGTGGTCCTGTGGGACACAGGAGGTTCCCAGCCCACCATCAGTGTATTTTCTTGCAGTTAAGTCCCTGAGTTCAGGGGTTGCTTGGGAGAGGAGGGTTATTGGTTACCACAGCAGGGGTGTGTGGGTAGATGTTTCTGTGGGTCTTGGTGTGTTTATGTGACATCTGGAGCCTGGGGCTGGTTTAAGCCTCCTTTGCCCTAGGGGAACAAGACAGTTGTTTCCCACCTCTCCAGTGGATTTGCCAAAATTTCTTTTGTGATCCTGTGCACAGCTCAGATCCTGAGAAATGACTGCAAATACTTTTTCATATATAAGAAATACCTCCCTCTGTCCATAAAAGGAAGAGGAGAAGTGATAAATGGCTGAGGGAAACAGTCCCCAGGATGCAGTGGAAAGAACAAGCAGCAGGCACCCTGTGCTGGTGGGGAGAGGAGGACAGGGACAGACCTGCAGGGGTTAGGGAGTGATCTGGTCCTTGTCAAACCTTTCTCACAACCCACAAACCTTCAGTACCCAGCTCTCCCCCTCCTTCCCTAGCTGGTAGCCAACAGCCTTGTGCAGTAGGACCTGTGGATGGAGACATCCCAAAAAGGGAAAGCTAGGATCCTCTAGGAATTCCCATCAACGTGCCAAATCCAAAATACCGAAACAACCCCCTCTCAGCAACAGACTAAATATGGTGTATACCCACAGGGTCAGAGCACAGTCCTGGGTGAAATAATTCCTCTTGACACCAACCCTCCTGGGGAAGATAGATGAGGCTCATATTGGTCTCAGCATCCTTTAAAAACACCTATGAAGGGAGGCCGGGCTGGAAATCTCTTCTGTCATTTGGTCAGTGCTTGCAGGTGTGAGGGACCTGTAGCCCCTTCCAGCTCTGGCCAGTGGTGAACAACTTGGACAAAGAAGAGAGGAGGAAGAGCACTGGGCTGTCATCTTTGCAGCAGTTCAGAAATGTCAGGTTCAGGCCTTAGCTGCTGAAGACCAGATCTGCCAACACAGTTGCATGGTCCCAGCCTGTCCTTGCAGATGGAGGGTCATTGTCCGCTGAGCTGCAGGGCTGCCACACGGCCATGCAAAGCCCCTCTGGGACCAGAGAGGTAACAGCGTCATATCAGGCTCCTGCACGTGTGACTGTGTTGGAGCAAAGCCAAGGGAAATGATCACCAGGACATAAATCCAAGAAACTTACCCTTGTTAGCAGAAAGTTCCTCACAGGGTAGTTCACTTCTATTTTTTTTAGCTTCCTGGTTGCAAACGTAGCTTTTAAATAGGAATTCAACTAATATAAAGTAATGCAATGCGATGCGAGGGGGTCCTCTAAACTACATGATCATTTTCAAGTTCATCAAAGTTATCCATAGTAGTTCCTTTTAAACCCATGCAGCTGTTTCACAAAACCAGACACATTTTAATAGTAGCTTAAAAAGGAGTGGAAATTATTCTGGCAGGTCTGCAAACCGCTGCATGTGCACATGCAGGCTTGCTGCCTGAGTAGTGTGTTTGACAGAAGCAGTGCTGGAGGGTGATCTATGAGGGGACATTAAAGGGAACTAGCAAGTCTGAAGAATATTACTGCTAGGACTGAAAGAGTTGCACTCTTGAGCCAGGTGGGGTAGGAACTGATAACTGTAAGCATGGCTTCCAACCTCCATTTCAAAGTTAATGTGAGAATATAGTGATGTAATAGCTTGGTTGGTGTTTCCTAAGCGTTGTGTTTGTTGCTTTTTTTGATATAAACCCAAGGATTTTAAACAAAACTCCCTCAAAATGAAAGCTGTGGATTCTCAGTGGACAATGCTTTTATGGCAACAAAGCAAGCTTTATTTTAACCCCTCTGTTTTGTTTATTTAATTACTTTTCTAGAAACAAAAAATTAAGTATTGAGAAGTTTGTCCTGAAATATATCCTTGCTGAATTTGCACTGTAAATATTGTACTTGGTGGGGAGGGGAAGAGGACTCAAGAAAAAGAAATGAACTTTCAGCTGCCTTACCACAGCATAACCTGAATACAAGGGGGGAGGGATGGGGGTGTGGGAAGAAAGCATGGATGATGGGTTTAGATTGTTAAATAGAGTGTGTCAGGTAAGTAATTTCTTTGTGTGTTTGAAAGTGTTTTTACCTTGCGCCCTCAACACAGGAAGGACATGGGCCTGATGGAGTGGGTCTGGATGAGGGCCATGAAAATGATTAGGGGGCTGGAGCACCTCTGCTATGAGGACAGGCTGAGGGAGCTGGGGTTGTTCAGCCTGGAGAAGAGAAGGCTCAGGGAAGACCTAATAGCAGCCCTCCAGTACCTGAAGGGGGCTACAAGAAGGCTGCAGAGGGAGTGTTTCCAAAGGCCTGCAGTGATAGGATATGGGGCAATAGTTTGAAATGAGAGCAGAGCAGATTTAGATCGGATGTGAGGAACAGGTTCTGCACCATGAGGGAGATGAACACTGCAGTAGGTGGCCCAAGGAAGTAGTTAAGACCCCATCCTTGAAGATATTCAAGGTCAGGCTCGACAGGGCTCTGGGCAACCTGATCTGGTGGAGGATGTTTCTGGGCACTGCAGGAGGGTTGGACTAGATGCCCTCTGGAGGTCCCTTCCAGCCCAAACCATTCTATGATTCTAAGCTTACCAACCATGTTTCTCTAAGCTGATAGAGGTTAGTGGAACTGACAAGTGCGCTGCGGGGTTACCACCTGTGCTAAGCTCTGCTCGTCCAACAAGGACAGCCTGCATCCAAAGGAGAACAATTAGCCATGAGCACTCTGATGAATTAAATAGTCACCAGCTACTTAATGCTGAGCTTTGTGCTTAAAACTAGCTGCAGGTCAAGTAAGGTATGTGAAGCACACAGGTCACTTCTGAAGCGGCTGGATACCAGCAGCTACTGAAAGGATCTCTTTGCAAGTGTGAGCAGGTATTTTGGGTTTCTTTTCCCAGACATAATCACCCAGTGAGGATCGCTCCGGAAAACTGACCGACTGACACCGAGCTTCGGCTCGATACGGAGTGTGCTCAGGAAGGGAAGAGTAACCCACTCCTGCCAGCCTGTTGATAAAGCTTGGAAAAAACATTTCCCTGTGCCTGACAGGGAAAACTAAAACCTCTGAACAGCCCTGACACGGTGGAGTCTGTAAACAGTTTCCTCTGATTCTAGGGGAGTGCAAAAATTTGGTCTTAAAGATTTATTTTTTTTTTTTTTTTAAAGCAACTTGTGGGTTAAATTCTTCCAAAGTACTTTCCAGATCTGATAGCCACATTTCCCTGGCTCCTTGTCACCTTCACTTGTGGTATCACGCTTGGACAAAGAACAGCTTCTCTTAACAGAATTCCCCCTGTTACAGTCTCAGTTACAGGGGTCTATCTCCAACAAAGTTCAGGAAAGCATTTTGCTCATTAAAGCCCCAAACTTCTGCATGCTTGTATCTTTTATTTTCTGATGGTAGTAGAAAGGGCAGCTACTGGAAGACATCACAGCTTGTAATTAAGTTAAACAGAGCTTCTTAAATTACTTGAGAAAATAATTTTTTGTATTCCACAATTCCACCTAAAGCCTGAACCTGTGACTCTAGGATTTTATGAATTATTTTCATCTTGAGTACTGACCTCACTGAACTTAACCTTTTGGAAGGTGCAGCTATACTGTACAGGCTTTGCTGTTCCTCTTCAGCCCTTACCAAGTGAGGCAGGCACTGTATGTCTGCATCTTCAAAGATGCTCTCCTATTTCATTGCTGACAGGATAAATGCTAGACCATTAAAAAGGTGATTCAACTAGTGTATTTTCATCATGTTCCAAACTTTTGTTGTACAAATGAATATCACTGGGAATACACTTTGATTTAATTTGCTTGTACAATGACTACACTTTGAAATAAGAGCTTGTTACAACTCCCCATATCTGCATGGTGAGGGACACCCTTATAACAGCCTTTTACAGTTGTGGAGACCATGAGCCTCCTGACCTGTGTGCTTGGAAAAGGGCAAGTATCAAACATCCCTTTGCCTTCTTCAACCAGAACAAAAATGGTATTTCATTTGTAACACTAAAAATCCATTTCCCAGGGAGCTCCACAGCACCTGGGCAGCTTGTGTGATGTGTGGTGAGAAGACAGAAAGCATTGCCAGTTGCACAAAGGGGATGAACTCACTGCTGAGGCTTCAAATGGATAATTTCAGCTTCTCCATTCAACTCTTAACTGTTCTCTGCAGTTCCATATCAGAGGCTAGGCTGCTTCTGAAAAACCACCTGTAATGTTAGCTGGGTCAAACCAAGATGAAGGCATACCTCCACTGGCTGTACAATTTTCACTTCATGTTCTTCTCTTCCTTTTTTCTCCACTTACTGCACCATTTATTTAAGATTTAAAAGAATCTACCTTAAAAATGTATTTCTACTGTATTATAGGGTTTGGGTTAGGGGCCAGGATGAGGGGTTAGGGGTAGGAGGTTAACATGAGGAGATAGTGGTATGGGTAGAGTAAAATAGCTAACCTGTTATTTGTGATGGTTTGCAAAATAAATTACCATTTCAAAACAAGCAAATACCTCAGCTAAGAAAACTTCTGGGTATCAGTAATTTATTATCCAATTTATTTTTAGCTTTGCCTGATTTTGAATTTCATGTTGTTTGGGAAAAAACCAGAAGTTCCTCCCCTCCCACATACTCAGTGTTACACCATGCAATTTATAGCAGCTCCAGATGGAAGAGACTCACCCACTCTAGCTTGCTGGCATGAAGATAAATATAGTCTTAATTTCCAGAGAATCAAACCCAACCATTCCTCTAAAGGACTTTAATTGTTTATTAAAATGTATTTACCCATATTTATCTGGAAGTAGCAGCTCCTTCTTTAGAAACAAGAGTGATTAAAATGTTTGGGTTGAACACTTTCAGAGTACCACAGAGAACAAAAATGGAAACATTTTATTCAGAAACACAGGACAGACACACAAAGGCACAGTATATAAAGCAAAGTGCAGAAATTAGTATCTGTTAGATTTCTTATAAAGTAAACCCAATATTTTTAGGCCCAGTTCTAGACACAGGCTTTACTGATCTGACTTCATGCAGAGTTTTCCTTCTATCAGCACTAAGGGAAGAGATTTTGCTAACAGCTTTTTCATTGACAGTATGATCCCACCAGCCTGCCTCATGGGTAAATTCAACAAGCTGAAATGGCCCCACTGGCCATGCTGGGGAAGTCCAAGCAACAAGGAATTTCCTAAATCACAGAACTTTGCATGAGAAATAAGCATATGAAGCTATCATCTGTTTATACTTTGCAGAACAAGGGGCTCCTCAATGCTTGTGCCAGCCATCCTCCCTGGTTCTGGAATTCTATCTGAAAATGAAACACAGAGGCAAACGTTCTCAGGCATCTTATTTTCTGCTCCTCATGCAGAATATCATCATAGGAAACTCAGGCAATTTTACAGCTATTTTTTGCATGCAACTGTATGAGATAAGAGCTTTGCATTACTAAAGATTAACTTCCAGACAGCTTCCAACTCAGATTCCATCAGGACGCCATAGGAATATTCATTCAACTAAATAAACAACATGATTTCTAACATGAAAAGCAAGTTGGATGTTAAATATGAGACTCAAGAGAGTTGAGTTTGCAAATGGACTTCATTACCTGAAGCTAGTGTGAGATGTCCCTGCCCATGGTAGGGGAGGTTGGAACTAGATGATCCTTGAGGTCCCTTCCAACCTTAACAATTCTATGATTCTAATATGCAGGCTAATTAAAACAGCTAGATAATTAGTTGCTTGAACCCACTGCATTTCAGTCTCCACTGACATATTTTACAAACACATGCAGAAAGTAGTTTCAGACTATAGCTACTTAAAGGTTAAAAGCCTTAAAGCTGTTCCATTTTTGTTTAGTTCAAAAAGGAAGGTGCTGTTGTGTTTCAGGATTAGTCCTGAGTTTTGTGACTAAACAATTAAATCCCCATGTGAAATTATCCTGGAATAAACAGGGCAAGGTGACTCTGAGGAATCAAATTCAGAACTGAGGAACAAAGTTATATTTTAAAAACAATTCTTTTAAAAACTGAGCTTCTTAAAAAAAAAAAAAGGAGACATTTCTGCTAGGAATAATTATTTTCTAACAACTGACAGCACTTTGGTGTTGCAATGTTATTTCTTCAGCCCCCCTTCTGGCAGTAGGGAACGTTGTCCCAAGGAACTGCTCAGAAAAGGCCGTTGAGCACTTCTCCCACACGTTTTAGGTGTCAACAATATCTTAGGCTTCTTTCTTCAAATTATTAGATAAAAAAATAAATAGTTGCTAGTCCTAACAGTACTACATTCTCACTGTAAAAAGTGCAGTAATACACCAAGAAAGGTCTTTGAAGCAGAAAAATGGACCAAGGATCCCTTGGGTTCATTTAGCTTAGGTGATATTAATTGGAACCAGGCAAAAAGCAGTCCAGAAAGGGAAAATAAGATTTAGCAGTGTTCTGCTGTAGCACAATGAACTCAGAGCTCAAGTTTCTGCAGTCACTGGGTGTGAATCATATGCCCAAATGCAAAAGTGACAACTAGTTAAGAACTTTCTATAGCAATTAGATAGTAATGAGAAAGAGAAATACATCCACAGTTTAATATATTTTACTAAGAATTTATTAAATTGACAGTGTAGTAAGATAGCCTGTAGCTGACCCATTGCAGATTTGTTGCAGAGAAGGAGGTACAGCATCCCTCTCACTGCTGATGCTGTTGTAAGTAGCAGGTAGGAAATCTAGTCACAACCAAAACTTCTGCAAAAAATGACACCTGACTCACCTTTTTGATTTCTCTCAATGGGTAGCTTGCTGAGGTTCTGCTTTGGGTAACTGAGCAGAGACACTTTCGGAAGGGTATTCTGAGTACTTTCTGCTTTACCAGCATGTAAGAAATGAGAGATAATTCCATACAAGAGAGGTCTGCTTAAGAGAGAAATGACACCGTGAAACACTGAACACTAAAAATACATCCTCAGAACTTCCCAGACCTTAATGGCCATTTCTAGAATATGTGCACATGTCTTTATTTAAAATACATTATGCCAATAATAAATAATAAGTAAGCAGAGACCTAAGCCCACCTCGAACACCAACACTCCTAAAAAAGCTTACACTAAGGAACGTTCTCAAGTAAACTCCAGGTCCCCTCTAGGTGAAGAACCAAAGCATGCTTAGCACAAGAGTGTAGATCCCTATTCTCACTTGAGCAGTACAAAGGATCAGCCTTTGGTGGGCTACAGCTCAGTCCACCAAGGCACATCCCAACCTTGCTGCTTGCCAGGCACCCAACAGATTCTGACAGCACAAGCTGCAGAGTGCCGAAGGTGTGTTTAAACTTGCTCCAGCACCTTGGTTCATTAATGCAGTCCTATCAGAGCACTATGAATTTGTGCCTAATCTCAGAGTGCAATAATCTTATCACCCTATAAAGCAATTCACTGATACGCAAACGTGACCTGTTTTCTGCTTCTGCCTGTAGGGAAGACTATCCTGGTCAGAGACTTGTGTTCTGGTGTGCAAGTACAGTAGAGAATGCTATGGAGTAGGCAGAATTCAACATTAGTTTGGAATATGTTTGAAAATGGGCCTGTGTTTGAAATTATGAATTTGGATCCAGTTCCTTAGAGCAGGCATGTGATCTAGCCACACTTCAACTGCTGAGAACATTTACGTGTGATTTATAGTAACACTAAAGAGAGAAACAGATACAGAACTACATTATACTGTGCATTCCAAAATCACTCCTTACACTGATTTTCCATTTGTGTCTTCCACTATATTCAGCTCTTTGGCAAGAAATTGTCTATCCAAGGGCACTTCAGGCTGGCCAGCTTCTGGAAAAGAGAATTCCTCAAAATTCTTAAAACTGGTAAGAAAACCATTACCATTTAACAGAAGACTTCAAAAAAGAATGAGAGCACACAGTCTCCCCTTTAGACTATAAATAACTAATAGTATATTGTCATTCCAGGAAACTTACTTAAACATTAGTGCTTCAAACCAATAGAATTTATAATTGCATTTTACAACTTTAATCTTCACTCTTCAGGAATTTATTACAGTATAAAGATAAATCTATCAGACAAACAACTCATCCTCTAAACAATATCAAACACATTCACTGCATTAACTACTATACAGTCTCCGTTCCCTCTTTCTGAGGAGGAAATGTATCAAATTGTTAACAGCAAATGTAATTATTGTACCTAAGCACAACTACAGATCTTCATATTTCAAATGCAAGTTAGTAATAGCTGCCAGAAACAACGCTGTAGCACATAAATTGCAGCTAACATTTAGATGTTGTAGTCTATAAAGCTCTCAAATACTAGTATTTTGGCACAGCCAGCAACAGTAAAAACATATGGATCATCTTTGTATTCTTTTTGATATTTAAGCTAAGGACATCATACCCAAATTTCTTACAGTCTATATGCATGTCTTGCCAGAATTGCTGGAATTCAGATTATCAACCACTTCATGGAAGTATTACATGAGTTTAAATTACCCCTCAAACAAAACCAGACATTTCAAGAAAGGTATCTTGATTTTGCAGGCTGTTAGCAAGTTTTCTCACTCCTGCATCAACTGCTCCGTCACAGCACTTTCCTCAAGGGTGAGGAGCAAGTATTCTTGCAAGCTAATGGTATACTTTGGCTTTTAAAAGGAGTGGTGACAACATTATCGATCTCCAAAGGAAGCTGAGATGGTACAGCTCAGGAGCACTTTTCACATTTCATAGTTTCATCAACCAAACACTAAACGTCTTTTAAAAGTGATGACAAGAAAAACTCAGTCCAAATACCTGAAGTTAAAACAGATGCTGTATATTTATATGTGTTATATTCCAGGTATTCACGAATTAGCTCGTTGATTAAGAGATTTTCATGAGAGAGTGGTGGCCGTGGCACACTTTGATCATCCAATGCCTTAAAAACTTCAGCTCTGATTCTGGCTTTTATTTGTCCAAGCGCACCTCTTTTTTCCAGTGTGTCCTTTAAAACTAATACCATCAAAAGGTCTGTTAGTACAATGCCAAACACGTTGAAGCAGCCTTTATCAAACGCAATACAAACACAATTTGAGCACATTCACGGGGAAATAAAGATAAGATAACCAGAGCCGCGCATACGCCAGTAGGCAGCAACAGCAGGACCGCTACAGATAAAAATTAGCCCTTCGGAGAAGTCACGATTATGTCGGTTTCAGTAGCGAACATCGACTCTAGCAGTTTCAGAAGCAGCACATTTCTGATCCCATACATTTCTAATGAATTAAAACAAGACCAAGATAATGACAGGGACACAGTGCCTGCGCGGGGGCTCAGGGACCTTTCTCCTATGGCTCAAAACCAGGAGGCAGCCCCGCTGGCGCCCGGGTGCATACGAAAAGCTCGGCTACCCGCCCTTTCGGCGGACCGAGTTACCTCTTCCACCACCCCGCAGGCTCCCCATCCCCTCGGCACCTCTCCGCCTCACAACCTGCTTTCAGCTCCGCTACCGTCGCCATAACGTCCGCGACGCGGACCCGGATGCGGCAATGCACCGCAGGAGGCCTCTGCGCAGGCGCACGGCTGGGAGGCGGGAGGGGCCACCTGCCGGCCCCGCCTTCCGGCACATGCCAGCCAATCGGGCAGCGCCGCAAGCGGCGAGGGCGCTTCGAGCGGCCCCCTGAGGCGGAGCGGTAGCATCTAGCCTGAAGGTGGTCCCTGTGCTGCCGGGGTCAAGCTGGGATAAAATAATGAGCAGCGCCTACCGTTAATTCTTTTGCTGCTAGGTGGTGGCTATGGAGCTAACATTCGGTGTCCTGCCTGCGCTTGCCCATAGTTAGGCCGGGTCCGCTGGGGAGGGGCGATACGGGCGGTGTTTCAGAGGCTGCCGTGCCTTTTCCGCTAATTCCAAGGGCTGTTAGCGTGCTTTGTTTGACAGAGAAAAAAACCAAAACAACACCAATTAAAAAAAAAGGAATAAAAATAAAAGAAACCTGGACAATGAGTGAGAGTTTCCCCCTGATGTGTAGTGGAGGAGTTTTGTAACGAGTCACTGAAAGATGAACTTGTAATTAAAATGCCTCTCCCAAATGTAACTGTAGCCCGGGTGCGCTGGCGGCGGCGCCTGCAGGCACGCTTGTGTGCTCCGTGTTACTGGGATGAGTCGTCAGTGTTTGGTGAATGTATCAAGTACTTTCCAAAGGAAATGCAGCCAGCGTGGATGAACCAACGGGATTTGTCGTGGTCTAGACGGAGCAGCCTGCTTGGGCTTGAAGGAAAATGTGAGTCTTCAAGGGTGGGGTGGTGCTTTCGTTGGGTTTAGTGGTTGGTTGGTTGTTGGTTTTGATTTTTACATTTCCTCTCAAAGCATGCCCTTATGTTGTGAGCTTCTAAAGACTCCCTGGCAAGGGGCAATAAATAAAATTCAGGGGGAAAAGGAAGTCTTTAGAAGTAATGGTGAAGTTAATTGGTCCTTTAGTGCAGCAGTAAGAGGACTCTGGCTCTGCCTGTCCCAAATCTTCCTGCCCTGTTTCCTAGTGCAACTGTAGTGATGAACAACTACTTACCTTTAACATAAATGCCATTTTCAGGCAAAACATTCTCCACATCCTCCCAAATGTCTCCATGCTGTTGTGGGTCACTGTTCTAGTACTCCTACTTTCCTGTTGATAAGTTTTCCTCCACTTCCTCTCCACCTCTAATTTGTATACTACAAAGCAAAGTTCAGAGTCCAAAATGTTGGGTTTTTTTTCTGGTTGCAAGGAAATGCCTTTTAAATTCAGAGTGCAGCTTCTATTTTACATATTATTTTGTGTTTTAAAAGATGCTGTTGTAATGATGGATTGTGAAATCCACATTCAGTGACTTCTGGTACTCTGAGATCTTGGTTCAGTATCTCTGCAGGTTTGGGCTTGTGTCAGTTCTGCTATTTCACTCTTTGTTGTTGCTGTTGCTTAGAGTTTCTAAGGGAAGGAGATAGAATCAATTGGAAGGGAACTAATCTGAGGTGCAGATCCAAGTATCTTTATTTTGTGAGAATCATTAACCTGGTGTATGACTATTGGTCCAGGAGCAGTTTGAAGCTGAAAAGAATTACTGCATTGAAGTTTGATTCCTGAAAGTGTAACTTGAGTTTTGTTAGACTTTTAGCTGGAGAAAACCACATGTGGGTAAAAATTTACTTTCCTTGATCCTCCTCACTTCCTACTTGTTTGCTGTCTTCTTGTCTAGAACAATCCTTGCATATGATCTCTGCATCCTAATTAATTTTCTGCTGTATCATTTCAACTCTAAGTTCATATTCTATTATTGCACGCAAGAGATGTGTAAAAGTCTAAGTTCCCAGAGGTTATATTATTAATTTAGCATTTTTCCTGGTTTACTATTTTATTAATAGTGCTATAACAAACAAACAAAAACCCCCAAACAAACCAACAAACCAAAAACCCTCTTCCAGTTCAACTATGGGGCAGCTTGTATGAATTGCCAGAGCTATTGTCATTTACATGTGCTGCAGAGCAGCCAGGATTAAGTACTGAGAACTGAAGGGCAGCGGACTAACAGATCTTGGAGACTGTAATTTTTTTCAATAGGAGTTATAGTGAGCATTCAGATGTCAAAAAACAACCCACCAAGGTATTTACTACGAGTTTAAGATGGATGTAGAGGCTCCAGAAAGCAGGGCAGAATTCCTAATACAAATAAGGGGAATCAGACTTCAACATTTGTCTGTTCTCTTATAATACTCTGAAGTATGTACTAAGGTATGGGCTGAACTAGCATACACCTGTGTATCTTTTGACACCCAACTGGTTTGGTTTGATCCTTCTGTGATGATTTTTCTTAGTTCATTAAGGCAGTTGTGACCTTGCTGTGGTGTGTAATCTGCTGCTGCTCCTCCACCTGACACTGACAGAGTAGAAATGGCACCATTGGATGGGAAGCCTGGACAACACTAAACATCAGCACATCTCTGAAACTGCAGTGAAGGTGTGCAGTGGGTAATGAAGTAATCTGTGATGTGTTTTGGCTTTTTTTTCTAGGTGTGATGCTTGCTTTTCAGACCTGTCAGCTTTGTCCATTACTGTAATTGCTCTGGGTGCAATATAACATTTAAAAATGAGGTTCTTTATGTAACTGGTGTGATTAAAGCTTTTAGATGTTACTGCAGGGCAGTGTGTAACCACCCTGCTCTTTGCTGCAGCCTGTGATGGCAGTCCTATGTATGCACGATCCATATTCTCGATGGTCTATTCCAGTACGCTAGGCAGTCAGCTGAAGGGTGGTGCTGCCTGTGGGTTTAATTGATGCATTTGCAGTAGTACGTGAAGAGCTCACCATGAGACACAGCCAAACGCAAAGACAGAGGCTGTGCAGCTCTTTCAACTAGTACGTTTTGGGATGCAAATTTAGTTGTGGATGAAGTTATTTTGGTTCAGTTCATGCTAGTTGGCCTGAACTAGTTCAGGACTTCAAAACCAGTTTAACTGGTTCGTGTTGAAAAGTGAACTACTTGAAGGTGAGTCAGGCTTTCACTGTGGCCTTCCCCAGGGACGATGCCGTGACTATCCAGCAGGCAGAGTGCCGGCAGGACGTGGAGGTTCCTCTCCACGTGGGCTGCGTGGAGTCGCGGTACCGAAGCGCCAGAGCAGTGTCACGGGGAGGGGAGTGCCATGATGTCCACCAGGCCGGCGGCCAGGTGCGGCTAGGGGAGTTCGAGCATTGCTTGGCTGCTAATGGCAGCCGACACGGGTAGGGAGACGAGGCGGTGGCTCACCGAGGGGCAATGCTTCCGCCCTGCTTCCGTTGGCGGAGGCCGGGAAGTCTCTGTTGAGCAAAACACGGGTTAGGCTCCAGGCCAGCTCGCAATGTCCTGGGGCATCCTCCGCCCCCGAGCGGGGACACGGCCCGCCGCGCGCGCGTGGGCGACTACTCTCCGACCGACGCCGCCCGAGGTGCGGCGCAAGGCCGCTTGCCCCCTCCCCGCCGAGGCGGGGCTGCGCGGCGCCGCCGCCGGGGATCGGCATCCCCGTGACCGCGGAGCCAATCAGGGCGCCGCGCTGGCGCTGCCGGCGCGTCTCCGCCTGCTGCTGCCTGTGCACGGAGAGGTGCGGAGAGGAAAGCGCAGTGCTACCGCGGGAGTCCGCGGTCGCCTCGCCGCGCTCCATGGGGATCGAGAGCTTCTGCAGTGTGGACGCCTACGAGCCCTTCTGGGTGAGCGGCGGGATGGAGCGGCGGGGTCCGGGCTCGGAGGTGGCTGCGGGTGTTGGCACTGAGGGATGGCGGCGAGCCGGGTGGGACGGGGATGGTCGTGGGCCGCCGGCCCATGCAAAGCCCGCGGGGGCTGCGCCCGGCAGCGGCAGCCTCCCTGCTGGCGCTCGCCTTGGTCAAGGCGTGGGGGCTACGGCTCGCCCCAAGCCCACGGCCGCGTGCGTGCGGGAGCAGCGGCGCGCAGCGGCTGCGGGCTGGGAGGAGGGGCCGGGCCCTGGTGGGGGCTCGCTGCGCTCCGGCTGCGTGCTGTGTCCTCGCGCCCTGGTCGCGGACCGGGAACCGGTGCCTCGTGTCGGGGGCTTCCGGCCGGGAGGAGCTCGGACGGGGGAACCGGTGAGCGAGCGCTTAGCTGGGAGAGTGGAAACCAGTTCCCAAGGACGGAGCGGTGGCTGCGTCTACCTTACTCGGGGCTGCGCGGCTAACGGCGGCTGAGCGCTGCCGTCGCCGCGGGCAGCGGTGTGCTGTGCTGGTAAGGAGGCCGAGATAAGCTTTCTGGAGGCGAGCCGCTGTGCTGCCTGTTTGCATAGCAGTTTTCACTTTTCCTTAACGAAGAGCGGGGAGCGCAGTTCGCGGTGGGGGAACCGCGACCCTTCATGCAGAGGTTAGTGGTGTGGACACGCTGCAGCGTGGGGCTTCTCTGCAGAGGCCCGCAGGTGAGGGCAGTGAAGATTCTTCTAAGGATGGAGCAGGCTGCATGGGGAAGGAGCATATGTGAAGGAAGGCAGAAGAGAGATGGAAGTTAGGGGGAAAAAAAGTGTAAGCCAATGAAAGTAACATAAGAGTAAGTGGGAAACGATTTTCTTAGGGTGTACAAAGAGCTTGCATATTCATTGGATATTTGCCATGTACTATTGAGCTAATGAACTGCCTTACTAGTAAAATAAACCAGCTGTCTCAACAAGTGCCATTATCCTGTTTGTCTGAAGAGCCATTAAGATAGTATATGTTAAAAATCATTAAGACTTTAACCTTTTCCAGTGATCCAAAGTGACTCTTAACCTGCTTTGACGTTGCTCACGTGCATGTCTCTTTTCAGATCATTTTCAGGTTTCTCAGAACTGACTAAATTGTTGTCAACGTTTCCCCCCCCCCTAGAATGAGCCTTTTTATTTGAAGAGCCTTAGAGATTACATTTCAGAACTCAGTTTCTGGAAAGCTGACTTTAGGGAAAAGTAATTTTGTGAAAAAGTTGCCACTCCTTTTGAGCTGTGGAACTGAAACATCAGGTAGAAGCGAGAACTACACTTGGGAGGTTGGAAACAACTAGTTTGTATAGGGTTGATGATGGCAGATTCTTTTATTATGAATAATTTTGTCATTCTTGTTATATTACAGACATTTCTGGTATTTGTAGTGTATCTTGACTACTCCACGCATTTTTATTTTTTCACTAGTTGCATTGGTTCCCAAGAATATAGATGGCTTTGTGATTTGTCATCCTTCTCCCAATCATGTGGAACCTGCCTTTCATTTCTTCCAGCTAAAGATCCTGTGGGTGTGGTTGTTTGATTTCTGGATTCTTCGAATCCTGCAAAAGAGCAATTGTGAATTCCAGTTGCTGAAAGATGTGTCTGTAAAAACCTTCCTTACCAAACTTGCCCTCAAAATCAATACTGTATCTGCTTTGTCTTGCACCGTTCCCAGTAGTGAAGAGGGTAGTAATGCAAGTTTTGGTGTTGAAGGAAACTGGCTGCTTCAGTTTCTGGTATCTCCATTGTTGGTGCTATTTAAGGCTGAAGTTCTAATGGATTTCCAGAAAATGCCTATGTATATGCAGTGTTTACTGGGCTTCTACACATCACCTGTATGCGCGCTACTGCTCTTCCTGTCTTGTGGGCTGCACTCTTCTGCTTCTCAGAGCTGGGTGATAGGTAGATACACTAGTGCATGCTCATATATATAACCACATAGCTGAAGCCTTGCTGGAGGAGCTGTAGCATTTCCTAGCATTTGGTAAACTCACCTTGATTCTTTTTTTGTCAAGGGTGATGTTGAGTTTGGGGCAATTCAGTTTTAAATTGTGGGTGAGAGTTAGCATGTTGAAAAGACCTAGTGGTCCCTTAAAGACTGTATGTTATTCTTCTTAAGCTTTTCTGGCCAGGATTTTTCTTGTTTGCACACCCAAGGAATGTTGTTCTTGAAAGTTCTTGTCTGAGAATTAAACAGATTGGTTTTATTTAATGGTTAGTTTGAAAGGTCAATGGCCTAAGGAAGATAGTATAGTAGTATAGTATTACCAAGGTTGGAAGAGACCTCAAAGATCATCGAGTCCAACCTGTATCTTCATGGTATCTTCATGCTTTTCCCCCCACTGTTTAACCTATCTCTGTGCCCACACTGACTCCATTGCAGTCAGATTTGCTTGAAGAACCTAACCATTTCTATCTTCTTTTGAACCTGACTCTTTTGAAAGGGTACAGTTTTATCCTTGTTTTCTCTAGCATCACTGTATATCTCAGAATGAGTGTCCCATCCATAAGGTAAAGAAAAGTACAGCTGCATAAGATAGATGTAATATTTACTAATAGCTGATGATGACAGTAAAAGCTTTAACAACCATCAGTGGACTAGGGGTAATACTTTGCACTACTTCCATTACTTGCGTTTCACTTTTAGTTTAGGGGTCTGTTTAAGGTGGAAAATTTTTTAGTGACCTGACACAAAGCTGAGATAGCTTTTCCAGAGTATCAGTAGTGTATGAGGGCAGTCAGTAGTGTATGAGTGCAGTTGACCTTGCTTCAACCCCAGCATGCACAAAAAAAAAAGGTGAAGTGGGGTGAGAAGCTGCCATGTTAGATAAGCAGGAGTACCAAGGCAGATGCAGAACTTACTGTACCCTTTGGCCTGTTGCCCTAACATCTGGACATCTAGACCGGTGGTCTAGGTGCAGTTACATTTGGAACCAGTGTGCTTTTCCTTTCTTCTCAATAAAGTTTTGGGATAGTTTTGGTTTTCCAAAGCTTGTAAACTACGCAGTATCACATTTGGAGAAGTCTTTTTGTGTTGGGAGGTTGAGAATGCTTTGTGACACTGAATTTTCAAGACTAATCCCCAGTAGGGCTTTTGTGGAAAAACTAGGAGATGTGAAAGAAAAAAGTTTGTTCACACTAAGTTCCTTAAAGTCACTCCCCATGTTTTCTACCAGGTTTTACAGGAAGCTTCAGCTATTCATTGATTAGAAGATGCCTGTGAGTCAAACAGGATCTGAAACTTTTGAGGTTCTTGCTTCCACTTAAGGCAATATGAGAGAAGTGGCTTTTATGTACATAAGCTTCTATCATGTGCTTCACCGGCAGAGACATTATGTTTTATAAAATCAATTTAGACAGAAGTTACCTCTCTTATCTCAGTGGGAACTTAGTCAAATTTGTTTTCCACGTTTTTCTAGTTGGGGTTTTGATTGTTGAGGAAGGATTGAAAGCAAGTAATTCCATTAATTTCTAGGGGGAAACCAAGTTTTCCTCTCTCTTTTGTTTTGAAAACTGGAGTCCTATAATGACTCAAGCTGCATCTGCCTGTGTACACCCAGGCCTGTTTCTTTCCTGTTGGTGCTGAAAGCTTTTGTCGAGCCCCTTTTCTGCTAGTAAAGAAATGGCATCCAAATGCTGCTCTAGGCTTAGCACTTTTTCATATGCAACCAAACTGCAGGAGATAAATAGAACAGATGAGAAAAGGTAAGACAGAGCCTTGCACACAATTCAGGGACTGATTTGGTGGGACTGGGCTCAGGTTCCTTGCCGTTGTGTAGAATTCTCTCTGAAGCTTTCAGGCATGTTTTGTCTGCCTTAAATGTATTTTCTTCAGTGTTTGACCAGAGATCTTGTTTTGTATTTGACTTGACATTGTTGAAGGTAGGGGAGATCCACCAGCCTCTTTCAGCTGATTGTGGACATGTTAGGGTCTTCTAAGACTGTAATGTGGCTTGTTTGGGTTTTATTAAGAAATAAATATAGTGATTAGCTGCCATTTGTGAAGGGATACTGTGTTATGTAAACAGCTGCCATGCTTACATTGTTTATGGGCACCTTGGAGCCCTGGTACCTCTCCTGAAATAGACTGCTGACAGAAACCCAGACTTTATGTAAGGGGTAATTTCATGTTCTGAAGCTCTGTGGTTTATGCTTTCCTGCATTAGATAAGCAGTAAATTAGCATGTATCTTGGAACCCTGCAGCTTTTTGCCATGTGAAATAGGTCTTCAGTGCTTCTTCACTGTGTTTGTGGCAGAGGGAGTTTGAGGTGCTGTGAGAGTGTCGCTGAGTGAGCTTGATCAAAGTTGAGAGTTTTGATTCTTCCTTTGGTTGTAAATGTTTGGTACCAGAGTTTAAAAGGGCATGCAGATCAGAAAATGACTTACTTGCTGGTGTAGGAAGGTTGGAACAGCATTTGGAACAGAAGCAGTAGTAGCAGGGTGTTAAACAGAAAGACCTTTACACAAGGCAGTGCCTTAACAGCTGGTTGTCTAACTCTCATGGCTTGGCTGCTGCTGGATTTTTTAGTGATGAGAGCTGGAGGTTTGTTTGTCAGTTTTCTCTCATTTAAGCATGTAAAAGAATTGTTAGACATGTGAACAAGGGTCTAAATGTGCTTAGAGATTGAACTTGTATTAGAAATTAAACTGACTTCTCTTGATCCAGAATAGGCCAGTTCAGGGAAAATGAAGCCTGATAGTCTGTTGTTGATGGGGATTTTCGTAACAGATGAACTGTCATTTTACAGCTGTCACTGCAAGAGTGTTCAGAACAGCTAAACAGGGAAGAAACCCCAGCACAATGCTGAATAACTTCTGCTGTTCTGTGCAATTACAGTGCACTTTACACTGAAGCACTCTGCTATACTGGGACTACTTGAAGGTTAACCCGGGTTGCGCTGGAGTCATTCTGGGTCACATCTCTAAAAAGCCTGCTGCTGGGTACTGACCTTTTGCTTACTTTTAATAGAGTCAGAATTCCCTGCATTACTGTTTTCTCACTGTTTGCGTCTGTGGTAGCTGTGGATACGGTTTGTCCCCACTGAAGCTGTTATCTTGGTCCCTTTGTAAGATTGTTGCCCAGGTGTGTTCAGACTTTTCACTGTGGTTTGACCTTAGAATGCAGGCTGTTGCAAAGGTGCAAAAAGGAAATGGAAACACAGCAGAGTACAGAAGTGGTGTCTGTAGAAAGAGGCTGAACATTTATTTTTGCAAGTGCTGATGTAATCTGTCTCATGTTTCCGGGACACGCACAAAAAATGGGTGTTGTTCATTGTTTTTTAGCTTCTTGGATTACAGAGATCAGCCCTTGTAAACTCCACAGCTGCAGGTGCTCCTTTCTCTGGCAACTTGTTAGCACCAGCTTCTTACTTTAGGCTAAGGGGAAACCAAGGCAAACTGGGTTTTCCTCTTGTCATTTTACTCACAGTGCTGTCTGTAATGAAACATTTAAACTTTTGGTAAACAGAAGGAAATGTCAGTGTTTGGGTTTTGGACAAGGGGGTATTGTTGAGAACTTAAGTCTTGCTAAATCCATTTATAATGGAAAACATTCTGATAAATTAAGGATGTTTTCCTGTCATTAGAAACACTTACTGCACTTACTGGTCTTCATTCCCCATAATCTTATTTTTATCAATGATTTAAAAATATTAAGACTCCTTTTTATCATGGTTTGTTTTTTTTTTTAGTGTTCACCCCTTTGCTCTAACACTCATTTTGTGATGATGTATGAGACTGTAAGGACAAAACTTAGATTTCAGAATTACTTGAAAACAAAGGAAAAAGGGGGTGAGGGTCATGGTCTCTTCCCTTATCTGAGGTCTTGATTTGAATATGGCATTCTGGAAGGCTGGGCTGGAAGGCTTGCTTCTAAGTGATGCAAGGCTTTTTATTCAGACACATCAGAATCTTAATTGGCGATCTGTATGTTTTGAACTTTGCATTATATTTTCCTGGCTTCCCTGGCTGCTGCTAGCAACCTAACCAATGAACTTCAGATTTAACGGCAGTTGTTTTGTTCCATTCATGGTTTTATAAGGAAGAATGTTTTGCTTTCTGACCATTTGGGGAACTCCCCCACCCCCAAGACTCTAGTATCAAGTACAAAAAGATCCTCAACTGCATGGTAGGTTGAGTTCTCCTGTAGTTGTAATTACCCACCCCCGTCCCCCAGCCCCTAAGCTGTTGATTCTGTGAGTGAACATGATCTCCATGAGAGTTGGAAATCTGAATCTAATTTTTACATCCCACTGTGCTAATTAGCATTAACATTTCTTATTTCACCTTTGTGGCAGTAGAACAACAAAAAGGCAGAAACTTTCTGATCTTACAGGGTTGTTACTGGCCTGAAGAAATGCCTGAGAACTTTGTGGGTATATGAGCAACTGTCCTCAGATGTGACCATGAAGGGAGGAGCTGAAGTCTCTCCTCAAATCGGCAGTCTGGCACGCTCTGTTCATTTGTTCCACTGTTTGTGGTAAATGACACAGTTCTGTGCAGGAGCATAAATCTGTCATTTCTCCTTGCAGAAGTGGTTTTTAGAGTCTGGGAGTGGAAGCAAGTATCTGGTTGTGGGGATTTTACTTTTCAGTTGAATCCCACTTGTGTGTTCTAAAAATGAAACAATCGCTCCCAGCTCTCTTTCATTAAGCATAGGAAGGAGCTGTTGGAAAGATACTGCTGTAAAATCTGTACTTTAAATTCTTCTACTTTGTGTTTGCACAGTGCACACTTAGGTGACACAGTAAACCAATAGAGCACTGATTTCACGTAGCTAGCATAGGACTTCAAAGGAATTCCCATTGTGTTGAAAGCTGTACTTCAGTGCAGTGTGAGCTGACTTTGTGTGTGTCACAGCAAAGGTACCATTCATAGAATGAATCATGGAATGGTCCAGGCTTGAAGGGACCTCCAAAGGTCGTCTAGTCTGACCTCCCCACATTCAGCAGGGATATCCCAAACTAGACCAGGCTGCCCAGGAACTTGTCGAGCCTCACCCTGAGTATCTCCAGGGAAGGGGCCTCAACAACCTCCCTGGGCAACTTGTGCAGTGTTCCACTACTCTCACAGTAAAGAACTTGTTCCTTACATGCATTCCACCTGTGCATTCTGCACTCATTTCAGCTGCACCAACAGCTCTGGTGTGTCACAGGGAGATCCCTGCATTTGGGTGACCTTGTTCATTGAGAAAAAAGGCTAGAGGAAATAAAGCTTCAGCTAAGGTGGAAAGGTATGTTTGGCCTTGCAGGTCATGCTTCCTTCATCTGGAATTGATTCTAGAGCCACTGGATTCTTTAGTGCAAGTAGTACCTTTCCAAAATAATTTCAATGGACTATGCACCATATTTTTAAAGGACTTACAAAAATGTTAGTGGGAAGTTGGCAGTGGTTGCTCCCAGAGTCAGGTACTTGAGTTAGTGCCTTGCTTGCCACTGTTAGAGGTGTTATTGCCTGCTGCTTGTTTCTGTGAGTGTTGCTGAGCAGATGGGAGCTGCAGGAGTGTGATTCTGCTGCCTTTTTTTTGTGTGTGGCAATTCTGGAGTATTTTTCTTGTATGGATTTCTTTTGCTTGTTTTATCAACCAGTCACCTCTTGTGATTTAGCTTGAGCAGGGCAAGTGTTATGTTGGTGAAGATGGTGTAGTAGTATGCTTGTTACAGGCTCTGTTCTATGCATGTTCTTAGAGAAATGGTGAGCCTCAGTGTGTGTTTCATGAACTGACTTCAGAACATGAATGGCAGAGTAACGATGCTGTATTTACTCTGTTTGGAGAATGTGATCTCAGTCTGTCTTCAAAATTGGTAAAGCTCAGTTGAATGGGGAATGGAAAAAAAGATAGAAATGGGTAGATTCAGGTTAGATATTAAGAAGTTGTTCTTCACCATGAGGGTTGTGAGACACTGGAGCAGGTTGCCCAGGGAGGTGATAGAAGCCCTGTCCCTGGAGGTTTTTAAGGCCAGGTTGGATGTGGCTCTGGGCAACCTGGTCTAGTGTGAGGTGTCCCTGCCTACGGCAGGGGGGTTGGAACTAGATGGTCCTTGAGGTCCCTTCTTACCCTAACAATTCTGTGATTCTATGAATGAAACTTACTTGGCAAGATGAAAAACTTCAGAGAGCTCTTTTAAGGTCATCACTTGAAAACAGACCTCCTAGCCTACTGCGAAGTCTGGATCAATTTATAGTTTTCCTTAATTCTCAGTGTGGTCAACAGTATCACTTTTTACTGTTGGTTTTGATGGAGACTGGTGGTATTTGAGACTTGCAAAGCAAGGGCAGTGTTCCTTGAAGGGAGAGGTCCATTTCTGCTCCCCCAACCTTGTGTTGTCCACTGATGCTAGTAGCTCATCTGAAGGTGTAGGCTCATTCAGATTAGGCAAATCTCTGCTCTGGGAAGAGGCAGGCAGGATATTTGCTGTCTTGGATTGTGTGAACTACAGGCTGATGGTATCTGAGGCAGAATGGCTGAGTCAGCTCCTGGGTTTGTAGGTGCTACATTGGGGAGCTTAATACAGTATCTAGAGTTGCCAGATGGTGAGACTTCCCATTCCAACAAGATAGCTATAATGGCATTATAATAGAAGTTGTCAGCTGCAGTTCCAGTGTTAGTTCCAGTGCCTGAGAGTGCTAATTACTTGCAATCTAGTAGCTGTAAGCATTCCAGGAAGTGAAAAAATATTTCATGTGCTGTTAGGAAAATAAGGTTGAGGAACCATATCATGGTATGACAGAGGAAGTGGTTCTTCTGTGGGTGATATCAAAGTAGTAGGTACACACTGATGCAGTCTCAAACTCCACTTGAAGGAGTAACTGTTGACTGTGGTATTAAGATTCCAGTGGGGTTTTGTAATTCCATTTTTTACGTAGGTGTGTGGCAATGTTTAAGCTGGTTCACGCAGGTAGGTTTAACGGCATGCTTGGCAGCCTGCATCTCCAGCACACTTGTGCACAGCAGGCATGAAACTGAGCAGTTCTGGTCTCTCCATTTGTGCCAGCCAGAACGTTAAAATGTGCTGTGGGTCAAGCAGTGTGATTGACGTGAGAGCAGGCAGAGGCTGGCTGCTCCCTTCACAGCCTTCTGGCTGCCAGGGGAGAGCCAGCCAGCCTTGGGGTCCCGTCCAGGGTCAAACACTTGTTCCTCAGGTCAGGCATGCTGGAAGCATGCAGTTGCCTTGCAGTCAGAATAACTGACCTTTTGTGGTGCAATTTTGTCTCATGGTCCTGTTGCCAAGGTTTTTATCTTCCTGTTACTGACGTTTTAGATGGAAATTAACAGGGTTCTTTGTTTTCCTCAGTTAGAGGACTGTTAAAGAATTGGTTTACCTGTGAATAGATCTGTGTGATTCTGTGGGACATGAAACAGCTTTTCTGCTGCTCTTGGAAAGAGAGGGTTTCAATTCTAATATGATAGGAACCTTTTTTGTACCGTAAAAGAAAATGTGCTTTTGGGGCACAGAAACTGTGGACTGGTTGGTTTTCTTTGGGTCTTTTTTACTATTTTTTTTTTTTTTTCAGCCACAGTGCTGGTAATGGAAATGAAACCTGAGAAATAGGTCAGATAAATTTAAAATGCCCATTTGCTATTTTAAGAAACATTAAAAATGTCCAGGGATTTTAAAAGTATAAAACCCCCACGAAACCAAACCCAACCTGAAACTATTTAACATCAGGGATGTGGTTCTTCTCAACCAGACCAAAATTCTCCTGCTATGTACCAAGAAAGGAACAAGGATCACACAAATTCTTCTCGTGGGTTTCTGCAGTCATATCTTCAATGAAGGGCTGCTTCCAGATGAGACAATCTGACAGCTACACACCTAGCCCTTTTTTCCTTCTTCATGCCGGAGGCTGGTGGTTTGTGCAGGCTTTCAGTGGATCCTTGGATCGCTGTCATTTGATGTTCCCTTTCAAAGTAGAAAGGTTAGCTTGATCGGTCAGAATGAAAATTGTCGTTAGTCATTGAGGTGTGAAAATGGGGCAACTTAGGGCTTTACTAGACCTTGCTGGAATACTGTGTCTAGAACTTCAATCAGAAAAGATGTCATTAGTGTGCTGACCACTTAATACAAAGGTCTGCGTCCGTAAATGCTTCTGCATTGATCTGTAAATAAGTTTGGTTTGTGCTGAAAAAAACCTACAGCTCTGAAACTGAGTTTAAAGTGAAGAAGAAATGTGTACTCTAAACTGGCTGGACTTGCCTGGGCTTGTGTGACTGAGCAGTGACTGAATACTTGTTTGTCTCGTGGGGAGGGTGCCACGTTTTCCACCCACTGCTGAAGCCCATGGAGCTATGGGATTCTCCATGCAGAGCTTAGGTCATGCCGTTCTTTTATAGTGGGTTCCTCCTGGCTTTGCCCTCTGAGAGAATTAACATCTCAGTTCAGCCTGGAGTCATTGTACTGTACCCCCTGCCTTCCTTCATAGGCACTTCCAGGTAACTTTCCAACCTGCAGTCTTTCATTTGACTCTAACATGTGTTGGGAATGTGCTCCAGCCAATATGCATAGCAGCCATGCATGCAGCACCTTTGTTTAGCCACCTGGCTGTGCATCACCAGCTTTGTCCTTTCTGGTGATTGCCTGATTCACTTTGCAGCAAACATTTGGAAAACCCTGGAAAGGAGACAGTCACTTTCTTAAGCAGTGTGTGGGTCTCCAGAAGTGTACTCAGTAAATGATGTCAGTGCTCGTTTGTTTGTAAAGCTGATTACATCCTGTCAGTGCGCTTGTGTAATCACATTAACCATCTGAATTTGTGAATTGTAAACTGTTCTGCAGAGTCATGAGACTTTTTCTTGGCTGCTGTGCTGCAGCAGAGCATCTGGGACTTAGAAAGCCAAACCCATTTGAGCAGCAGCTGAATGTAAGGATGACTCAGCTGAATGTCTGATGACGGTCTGCAGCCGGTCTGCAGCCAGGGGACTTAACAAGCATGTGGCTTGTCTACAGCGTCTGGCAGCCCCAGCTTTCTCACCAACAGCTTACCTGACTCCTCTGCAGGTGCACTGAAACACAGCTGGGCATTTTTATGCTTTACCAGTGTTAATTTCCTTGAACTAGCTGTATAAATTGTGGAGATGTATGTATGTATGTATTCATGGTTAAACTGGCACATAAGAAAAGCTAGGAAGTGAGAAGAGCTTTAAGAATGCTGTGGAATTAGTGGAGGAAAAATAACAGATGTGCCCCCTGTGCATACTCTTGTATCTAACTCAGAAAGAAGTCCTAGATACTGACAGAAACTGAGAGGGAAGTGGGGAAGGAAATATTTTCATTTATACATTTTCAAAAGAAGTTTGTACTTTCTTTTTTTCTTTTTTTTTCTCTCTCTCTCAAAAAAAAATCCAACTGAATCAAGTACCAAAAAGCCTACAACCCCTCCCTCTGCCCTCCAAAAGAAACCCACAAAACCCCCTCAGAACATCTTAATATGGAATGTTCAGATTCAAGGGGGAATGTGTTCTGTGATAATGTCTGGTTAGCCTCAAATTGAAATGTTTGCAGCTTTTATCTGCTTAGATCTATTTTCCTCTCTTTGTAATTACATTTGAAGCTGTTTAATCAGTGGAATATGAAGCAAATAATGATCAAAGTGTGGTGATTCTGGACAGTGGGATCTGTTTCCAGCTTTGATGTTGAAATAGAAGGGTTAGATGCTCCAACTCCTTTTGGTTCTGTCTCCTCATCTATAAAATGTGGACAATGGCACTTATTTCTGTGACCAGCTCAGGCTTATATTGAGGAGCAGGATTACTGACTGCCATTATGTCCCAGTAGTGGCACTGGTATTCTGTGCAGTTGGAAATGGTGCAACTGGAAAAAATGCTTTGCAACTGAAAAATTATTCTAGTTAACAAGCCTTTGGGCATAGGACTGCTGCTCTGGGCTGTGTGGCTTTAAGACTGAAGCCTATGAGCTATGCTTTGGCTATCAAATATTGCAATGCATCTGCAGCAGTGATCTCTGTATCGTGTCATTCTGCTAGAGGGTCAGAAACCTACAGCACTTCACTGAATTGTTCCTTGCTATTACTTTACAGCAGACTCAGGAGTTCTAAGGTAAAATTGGCCTTCAAGAGGTTTCCCTAGCTTGCTTGGGGGCTGTGAGACTACTACATAAATAGTGAAGTGATGTTGTCTTGTGGTATTCACTTTTAGTGTGTGCCAAATAAGGTTTCCACACTGACTTGGCAATGCAATGTGTATTTATGTGTAGGTAGGCAGTGGTTAGAATGGCATTCTCGTGTTAGTTTTCTGCAATGATAGAGATATTCCATGTCATGTGGGAGAGAGCTGGCATTCTCATACTAGTTTTCCACAATGGTAATGTGAAAATCCTTGATTAATACTGTTTCAGATTCCAATAAGTACTTTTCAAGGTATTCCATTTGAGTGAATTATGTTGTGGTAGTAGTGTGTAACCAACAGAAGTGACAGTTGTCTTCTGAATATTTAGAATTCCTGAGCTACAAAAAATGCAGTAAAATCAGATATATCACAGAATGGAGACCATTTAATACCAGTGTAGCTACACCAGAAAAGGTACAGAAAGAGGCAGATAGTGGCCATTTCTTCTTTCAAATACCAGAGTTCATTATTTTCTTCTTCTTTAACTTGTCCTATTTTCTCTTCCCAGGACTGGAACCTGACATGGCACACAGAAAATCCAGACTTCACCCCATGCTTTCAGAACACAGTCCTGGTGTGGATCCCTTGCATTTACCTATGGGTCTGCTTCCCTGTGTACTACCTGTACCTTCGCTGCCATGACAGGGGGTACATACAAATGTCAAACCTCAACAAAGCCAAGACGGTGAGGTGGCTTTTCAGTTGCATCTTTCTAAGCTTATCTGCACGTTTGAATCTGATTTCAGGTGTGGTTTAGCACACTGTTTTTGTTGAGCATCAGTGCACACTTCAGCTGTGACTTATTTGTTCTGCTTGTGTTTGATTTCCAAGCCTTGTGTATTTCAGTTGCCCTTTTATCAGTAGGCTTTATGAAATACTCTGACAAAAAAGCATGTGAATCCTTGGTAACACCAGTTGGAGAAGACTTTTTAAGGCAACTCAATCTCGAGGCTGTTGCTGCAGTAATAAAGGAACTTTATTATCCTGTCAGCTTCATAAGTTACATGGCATAGATTTCTAGAAAAGCTGCCGGTGTTCTCCTTGTACTGTGAGACAGCCATTTAATGTTTTCTTAATCCCTCCTGTAGAATAAGTGAAACAATTTAAGCACTCTAATAGCATGGAGTATTGGAGAGCTTTTGTCTCTGCAGTCTGTTATTCAGGAGCGAGGTACACGAGCTTCTTTGTGTTTCATAATACACTGAATGATGTGGTATTTTAAATGAGTAAACTTTTTTTTTTTCCAGTGGGGGGATCCAATAGGTAAAGGCAAATTGGCTTTCCTATAGGTAAAGGCAAATTGGCTTTCCTATAGGTAAAGGCAAATTGGTTTGTTTTTCTTTTGTGCCTGTTGTGGAATTGCTTAAAAGAGAAGATCTGATTATGATGACTCCTAACGCATAGCAGCTGGTGTTCATGTGTAGATTGTGCTGCCCAATCTCTGTAAACTGGAGTGTGAAATACTCTTCTGTATTGCAGGCTTTGGGCCTAATGCTGTGGCTGGTCTGCTGGGCAGACGTTTTCTACTCTTTCTGGGAAAGAAGTCAAAATTTTTTTCAACCGCCGTTTCTCCTGGTTAGCCCTACAGTGCTGGGTATAACAATGGTGAGTCCTGCTGCTGTGGCTTTTGCTCTTGCAAACCCTGAGGCAGTAACACACATCTTAGCCTTATTCACTGCTATAATTCCTTAAGCTGCAACCTTCACATGCAGACTTCATCTGCAGTTGCTCTGTGAAACTCTGACTCAGGAATGTCTGCTTTCTTTTATTAAAAGCTAGGAAGCCCTCCCAGCCCAGCTGTGCTTAGTGTGCTGCATCTCAACACACAAGCTGGTGCTAGTTGTCCTGCCTTGTTTTGCGAAGCTAAAGGTATTTGATTCATTTAATGGCCTGACTAAAGCATGGGTGGAGAAATCAAACTGAGAGAACTGACTAAATCTAGTTAATACAAACCACACTGAACTTGGTAAAAGTCAGCTGAAGGCTTGTTGACTATTTGTGACAAACTCCTTGTCTGTACCATTCTCTTAGTGCTTGTTTTCTTTGTTATGTTTGGTAGCAGGGTGGAAAAATCTTCAGTGCCACCCGAGGTACTTGTGTGTCCCCAGTTACCTCTTTCTGTCTAGATGCACAAGTATTGTCTGCTTTGGCACCAGAATCTCTGCATCTGCCTTATTATTCATTTATTGTCAGTTGCCTTATATTTATCACAGGCTTGGTACTTACTAAAGAGGTTACTCAGGAAGGGGATGGGCAGCAGCAACAAACCCAACAGTAACCACAATAATATGAAAAAATCAAAACAAAACAGAGAAGCCAACAACTCTGAAACATACTGACAGGTGCAAGAGCTGTTAAGTGGTTTGTGGTCATTTGATAATGCAGTTGTCGAGCTTTTGTCAGGCTGATTGAAAATGCACATCTCGGCCGCCAAGTGAGATTACCAAGTCATAGCAGCTTCCTAAAAGACTCTGAAAACACACAAAATACAGAAATTGAGTCATATTTGGTCACTGTTGTTTGGCTTCATGACTTGTATGGGGGGAAAAAAAGTCTTTGTATTTGAAAAGGAAACATTGTCAGGAAACACTTACGGTATAGTGACACTATACACTTTGCAACTGCATTTGGTTTGTGATGTAGAACCAGAAAGGTAAAAGTAGCCAAGCAAATTTTGCCAGTGCTTTTGTGCATGTCATCATTTACTTCTATGCAATATGTATTCCTCTGCCCTTTTTTGTCCACTTCTTATCCTTGCTGCTGCAGAGAACTTCCCATTTAAACATATTTTTGAATTGCACTTAAAATCTCTGGCTGTTGGAATGTCTGTGAGTTACTGCATTTGAAGTGTTCAGTAAGCACACGTCAACACAGTTTGTAACTGCATTTTTATTTTGTTTGTCCACAGCTGATTGCCACATTTTTAATACAGTATGAAAGAATAAAAGGAGTCCAGTCTTCAGGTGTAATGATGATTTTCTGGCTCATCTCATTGTCATGTGCCACAGTGGTTTTTAGATCCAAAATAATAGATGCCTTAAATCCGGTAAGTGATTGCTAGCCTCGTCCAGGTGAAAATAGTCCCAAATCCTGCAGGAGCAGAGGAGCTGCTTGCTGATGACGCCAGTCGAGGCAGTTAACGATCCGTTCAGCATACCTCTGTTCCTTGAGTTACAAAAGCAAAACCAGCAAGACTTGATGGCTAGTGAAATCCATAGTGATCTGAACTGTAGCAAGAGCTGCCAAGGAAGTCCTGCCAGCTGCTGCAGAGGGGCTGTGTCTGCTAGGGTGCACTGGAAGTGTGTGATGTTTGACAGGAAGCTTGTGGGGGCTTACGTCTCCTCCTTCCTGTTGGCTGAGCAGCAAATTTCCTGGAGCACTTGCTGGGGGTGTTCATGGGGTCTGAGCTGCTGAGACAAAAGGAAAACGGGCACCTGAAGTATTTTTATGTCAGTCTGCGCTATAGTAAGGCCACCTCAAAGATGAGATTGGTTGTGGAGCTCCCTGAAACTGACATATCACTTCTATTTCTTGGAACACTAAAGCCATGCTGTGAATCATGAGAACTTCCAGCCAACTTCTGTCTAGCTGTTGGAGTGGTATTTCACTGGTGGTGGTGGGTGTGTGTGTGTGTGTGTTCACCTGTCCCTGGTCTTTGATTTCTGTGGATTGTACTTTATGTATCAGTCCCAGTCTAAAAAATGAAAGAACCTCTGGAATTTGAGTACAGCACAAACTGTAACCTCCATCTGGCTCCTCTAATTAGATTTCTGTATGCATGCTAATTAACAGATTGGCTTTGAAAACTCTATCCTACCCAGTGCATATATGCTTTACTCCTGTAAAGAATACCTTGACTTCGAATTGGGGCATACTGCATTGGTGTAAAGTGTGTCTTAAAGAGAACTTCTCTATGGAAGAAGTTCATGCTTGTGTGTTCATGGCAGTGACTGGTCAAAAATAAATGGTATCTTTCATCTGCTCCCCTCCTCTCTTTACCTCCCTTCTACCAAAACAGGCATTGACTTCAATTTGCATGTGTGTGGGTAGTGTGACAGTTTACAGAATTCACAGTAAGAAGCTGGTTTGTGTTTGAGAGTAACATGTTGTTTTAAAGAAATTCCTCAAGCCTTCTAATTGGAATGCTGCCTTCCTTTGCAGGGTGCTAAAGTGGATGCTTTCCGTTATGTCACCTTTTGCATCTACTTCGTCCTGTTACTTGTGCAGCTCATCCTGTGCTGTTTTCCAGAACGACCACCTCTGTTTTCTGAAACAATAAATGATCCTGTAAGTGTTCAGTTCATCCTGACTGCTGGGCATTGTGCAGGCAATATTCTGTACAATGCCTGTCTGTCAGATGCCAAATCATTCAGTTCTTGTTAACTTGTTTGCAATGGACTGTTCTTTCTAATCTTTAGTTGGTGATGCAGATGAAGCCCATGAAATGCACAACAGGGTGGGCTGCATTTAAGAGAGCAGAAATGCTGCTCCACTCGTTCCTGAATAGTGTCCCTAAAGGTTAGGTCGGATGCATTTATATTCAGTAGCTCTTTCTGCAATTGGTAGGCAGTATTGGGTTGAAGTGCTGCCTCCTAGTCATCTGGTAGCATTCAGCAGGCAGGAACGCTGAAGGATGTGTGTTCCCTTGAGGATCTACACCTGGAAAACTGCATTTGATTTCCGTATTTACCTCTCTTGTGCCAAGCAAAACTTTAACCAGCTCAGTTGCAAAAGCAGTTAATGTCAGAGGGTGGTCTGGATGTAGACATTAATATTTTTTTTTGGCTTAGGTTCTCGGCTCTAGCTGTATGGCCAGGATCTAAAATGACACAGGGGGTGCTGCACCTTTGTACTGCTTGCTTAGCCCCCAGGCTAGACTCAAGTCATAGTGGAGTGACACACCTGTCACTGCCTGGAGTTTGGATCTTCCAAGTTGAGAAGTTTCAGTCCTGTATTTTTGGATAAGATGTAGTTCTGATTTGATGGATGTTAGGTGGTACTGACGGATGAAGGAAGGTGTAAAATAAATACTGATGTTGTAACTGTGGAATAGGTCCCTGACCAGCTGCACTTTCTGAATTCCACAGTCACCTTCTCTGGTGGTATCCAGTGTGCCAGTGGTGCTCTGCATTACCACTGGCAGACAGTCTGCATGCCTATGTCTGGAGGGAGGAGTATGCTGCTGAATCTGTGGATCCTCTTAATCTTTGGGTTCTTTTCATCTCATTCAGGGCTCAAATGTATGTGACAGGATACTGTAGATTTAGGGAAACCTTTTCTGCTTTGATCATGGTTACAGTAATTACAAGGTGCTTTGAGACCACAGTGGTTTGTTTTTTCTTTTGAGTATTTCTAGGAGTGCCTCTAGGAAATAACGAAGACTTTAAACCTTACCCTTCTTTTCTGCTGAGTGGTGTGTTTATTGAACGTTGCCATGGGAAAGAACAAAGGAAGTCACATTAATCAGCCTTAAATTCTGCTTGGTTCCCTTCTGCCAAGCATTTCCAAACCAGAAATATTTGTAGATCTTGAGTAAAATTTTGTTATGGGTTTACTTAACCCAAAAAACAGCAGTGAAGTTTCAAAGATGTAGGTGCTGATGTGTATAGAATCAAACGATGTTTTGTCTCTTCTTTTCACTGTGATTGCAATACAGAAGTCTGGATTTGTTACAACTTGTCTTCATTCTGTCTGGCAGGACTCTCAGTAGGATTAATAGTTCTTTATGTGGTAACTATTTGATTTTATAAGAAATAGTGTTATCTGTAACCTAATGTTTAAAACTTTTGCTTTAAAGTCCAGATTTTGGTAGTACAGGATCTAGTGGACTCTTGAATTTAGAGTTTCCACCTGAAATTAGTTTTAAGAAGTGTAAAGGAAAAAAGCACTACAGCTCTTTATGGATAGTCCAGAATATTTTGAAATGTTGCTGAAGTGGAGAGGGTTCCTTCTGTTTACTGAAGGAGAAGTCTGTCTGGTGGCAGTGTCAGGGTGGCTTGAAAGCACTGTCTCCTCCCCTGCTGTTCTCTTTTTTTTGTTTTAACTTCTCTGAGTGTGAAAGCTCTATCCATTGATGGTGCTGGGTTTGCTTGCAATCATTTTGTTGCAAGTGGTTTGGAAATGTGGAACCCTTATCCCTTTCCAAAAAAGCATCTCTCATACCTGCTCTTAAAGTTCCCTACAAGGCTGCAGAAGCTTTGTGATGAAGAGGGAATGCAGGAATCTGTTTTGCAGATCTTGATTGCAACACACTTGAAGAGAGCTAAGTGGGGAAGCCAGGCCATGTAAACATGAGTTGGAAAATGCTCATCTTGGAAATGCTTGGCTGTTTTAATTGCAGCACTCTGATGATATTTGGGGATTTTTGTAGACAGAAATACCTCAGCTGCTCCAGTTACAGTTGGTGATAAAAACAGCGGGTTTTGTGCCCCTGGAGTGGCTGCTTTTAGCATTCTTTAGATGCTGTTCAGAGCAGTGAGAGAGGGAAGAGAAAGCTGCACTGAAATTCTGCAAGTAGATTGCCTTAAATGCATTTGAAACGATTCCAGTCTTCCTGTCTGCTGTTTTCAGCCAGCCGTATTAGGAGACGATAGCCTGAAGTTTGCTGTGCTGCCTGATGAGTAAGGTGCAGGGCTTTAGGGACTGTTTTGGGATGCTTTCCTGGAGTTTACCACTTCTTATTTTTGTTTAAATTTGTGCATCTGTTTTGATGAAGTCACAGCACTTACCTGCTAGAACAGGAGAGCTGAATTCTTCATTTATGGCTGGCTACCCAACGCCCATATTTATGTTCTCCTATGGCTTTGCATTTGCTGCAGGCAGACAGTGATTGTGATGTCTGCAGAGACTCTGGCCTGTGCTTGGACTCAATAAGGTTGAAAAAGACCTCAAAGATCAAGTCCAACCTGTCACCCAAGACCTCATGACTACTAAACCATGGCTTCAAGTGCCATGTCCCAGTGCCCTGTCTTAGAAAATTCCCTCAACTATTTGTTTTGTTGTTGATGTGGAGCGCTGCTTAATCCTGTGTCCCAAAGAGGAGGCTCGAGGAGACCTTATTGCTGTCTACAACTACTTGAAGGGTGGTTGTAGCTAGGTGGGGGTTGGTCTCTTCTCCCAGGCAACTAGAACAAGAGGACACCGTCTCAAGCTGTACCAGGGGAGGTTTAGGCTGGATGTTAGGGAGAAGTTCTTCACAGAAGGAGTGATTTGCCATTGGGATGGGCTGCCCAGGGAGGTGGTGGAGTCACCGTCACTGGAGGTGTTTAAGAAGAGACTGGATGAGGCACTTGGTGCCGTGGTTTAGTTGATAAGATGGTGTTGGGTGATAGGTTGGATTTGATAATCTCAAAGGTCTTTTCCAACCTGGTTTATTCTATTCTATTCTAAATGCTCTGGTCTGCTGACAGCCTTGTGTGTTTTCTGAAGAGGCTTTCAACAGCACAAATGACAAATTTAGTAATGTGGAGAAATAAAAGCATCTCTTCTGCCTGGTTTGTTTCTTCTGGCCCTGTATCACTCCTTCTGTATGTGCACTGTTTTCTTTTTCTCTCCTTTAGAACCCATGTCCAGAGTTCAGTGCTTCTTTCCTCTCCAGAATCACGTTCTGGTGGATCACTGGGTAAGATCAAGATAATGCATAAAGCACCAGTTAAATGTCAGTTGGCATTTTACTGTCCTGCTCTCAGAGTTCAATTAGCAACATTCATACATTAATAATTTCGGTGATTGTGGCTGGTTGTTTTTTGCATAGATTAAATTGATTCCTCCCACCCCCATCTGATTAATCTTTTTTACAGCCTCTGTAGAGTCTTCATTATAAATTTTGCCAGTATATATCTGGTGTGCTTTTGACAAAATATAAAAATAATTAAAAAATATTTGGGAAATAGAAGCAGCTAGAAATTATCTGTGGTGTTTGGAAATGGAGGCATTAAAACCTGTTAGCTCTTTTTGTCCAAGAGGGTTTTTGGTGGTGGGTTTTTTTCCCTTTAACTTAGCTGTAGTTATGTTGTATGATGTGATCACAACACGTGTTCTTGTGAGTTAAAACACAGAGCTGTGTAACATTGTCTCGGTGTATAGTTGGCCTGAGTTCCAACAGAAAGCTAGATGAAAGGAATTGCTTTGTGAAATTAAAGGCTAATAAAGATTTTGAAACTTGGTAGACATGGTAATATTAATTGCCTGGCTGATTTTCATATGAGATCACTTCACCCTTTCTTTTAAGTTCCCTGACATTGGAATTCAGTGGCATATTCTGGATCCTTAAATGTTTTGATGTCTAATTCTCACAGTAAAGACAAGAGGATGTGTATTTCGGCATCCAGACCTGTGTTGCTGCAAGTACCAACTTGTGCATGCATTTTTGTGGAGAGTTGGCTCCGTTTTGGGGCTTGATATAAGTTATATATGTATTTATACGTACACACATCTCTAGTGTCCTTAAATATGTCGTGCTGATTCTTTCTGGCACAGGTTGATGATTCAGGGCTATCGGAGACCTTTGGAAGCCAAGGATTTGTGGTCATTAAATAAAGAGGACACGTCAGAGGAGATAGTGCCAGGTTTGGCTAGAAACTGGGCAAAAGAGTGGGCAAAGACCAAGAGGTAAGTTCAGTTATCTTGGCTAGCAGTTCTTCCAAGATGTGGAGGTTCAAAAGTCAAGTTACTCAGCCTCTACTTAGAGGTGTTTCTCATTTGTTATCAACCCTGCTTTTGTAAGACCCAAGTGGCAGCTCTGTATTTGCTCTCATGTGCATGGAGAACGAGGGCCAAGCAGGGTGTGGAGTGTCTGTTTGAGCTGTATCAAGTTTTGCCTTAGTCCGTCACAATCCAAAGCTGATGGTTGTTACTTTTGATGTGTGTCTTTTCCCTGAGGAGGAAATCTTTTAACATAATCAAACTCCAGTCCTGTAATTTAGGAGCTTGGGCTCCCTCTGTAGTTACTGAAGGCTGAGGAGGGCAGTTCAGGGTGTAAAAGTGAGCTGCTTATTTCTTTCCTTGGACTATATAGGGAGCCTGGGCACCCAAGCCAGCTGACTAAAATTAGACTGGATGCCTGCAGTTTCTATCCTACTTGCATCATCCCTTCCTGCAGCAAACAGAAGCACCCCCTTCATTGGAGGGGAATGGCTCGCTTGCTTCCACAGTGTGTTTTCACACGCAGCTCAGAAGGTCAGAAGTATGTAGCTTGTCATAAGCCAGACATAGGAAATGAATCTGTGCAGCCCGTTGAGGATGACTTGGTGTAAGTCTGCAGCTCTGGTGGTGTAGTGAGGCATTGCTTTTGATGAAAATGCAGCCTACTGGACACTAGAAAAACAGGGCACTTTAAGTTTAGCACAGGTTACAGCCCTGTTCCTTGTTCCTCAGTGCACACCTGTAAGAGACATCCAACAGGAATGTTTCCTGTTCCTACAAAGACCGTTTCTGAAGGGCCAATTTACTTAGCTAAGGTTGAGTGATTAAAACAATGTTTGACTGACAGAAAAATCCAGTTAAACTATTAAGAAGGGCAATAAACAGCTCATAAGCATCTCTTTTGTATCCTGTGCACTTTTTCAGTTGGCTTCATGTTTGAATCAAGGCCACATTGTATACCTGCTCTTGTTTCAGGCAACCGTTAAATATGTTGTACTCGTCCAAAAAGCCGCCAAAACCGAGCAGCTCAAGCGGTGACGTGACAGAAGAGGCTGAGGCTTTGATTATAAAACCATCTCAGAAGAGCTCTGAAGCATCTTTATTCAAGGTGTTATATAAAACCTTTGGACCATATTTTCTCATGAGCTTCCTGTTTAAAGCTGCACATGATCTCTTGATGTTTGCAGGCCCGGAAATTCTGAAGTAAGACCTAGATACTTTAAATACAATCATGATGTATGCAGACAATTTACAAACACACTGCTTTGCTTTCAGCTGTGGGGAAGAGTTGTCATGCAAATGGGAGACCATGGCCACAGATTCTTTTGCTCCATTGATTTTCAGTTTATTACAGCGTGCATTAAACAGTTGACATTTTGTGTTCCTTTCCCACATTAGGAAGGTCAGGCATGAACACAATAAAAATAGTTGTAGAGTCTATTTAAATCTAACCTGTAATGGTAGTGGGACTACAAGTCACAGTATGTGAAGCAGAACTAAGGAGGTAGGCATTTTGTTGATTTAAGGTGAGAAGTAGTAAATCAACTGTGAGCAGTTGTGTTTTAGCTGGAGGAAATAGGAGATTTGTGAGCTCCGGGAGAATGCTGTACATGTAAGGTATGTGATGCTTGATGTTTTAAAGGAGCACATTGTTAGGATGGAGAGATGTGTGTTAGTGTAAAATCATCTCCAGTTTCTGAGGAGTTTGCTTGTGTTTAATTGTTTGGTGCTTTGGGTACTTGCATGACACTTAGAATGTTTAGAAGAATCAAAGGCTGTAACCTTGGCATTTAATTTTGATTTGCACATCTCAAGAGAACTAATTCTTCTCTCCACAGATTGCTAATCAACTTTGTAAATAACAAAGCTGCCCCAAACTGGCAAGGCTACTTTTACACAGGGCTGCTGTTTGTTAGTGCCTGTCTTCAGACCCTGATTCTTCACCAGTATTTCCATATCTGCTTTGTAACTGGAATGAGGCTCAAAACAGCTATTGTGGGGGTAATTTACCGAAAGGTAGGTGTATTCTTTAAAGACACAATACCTTTCAGGGACTGCAAAGGCTTCTAAGTGTGAATAATTACAGTAATTAGACTCTGGTAGGTCGATTTCTCACTCTTAATAGAAATCGGAGAACTCCTATTAGAAATCTAGTAGACAAAAGCCTTTTAGAGCAATTTTCTGTCTTACTGGTTAAAAGTTCAGGCACCTTCTTTCTGCTGCCAATTAAGAAATGTTGCCTGATTTAGTCTAGGGATGTGAAAGTGCCTCAGTTCTTGCAAAAATTGATGCTTCTACATTTGCAGCTTCATTTGGGACTTGGCAACATTGCCACCTCATCTTGAAATAAGCTGGAACATTTTGGAAAGCTATGGGCTGATGGCTCTGTGTGAGGAAAAATGTGTGACAAGTGAAAATACCACACTGAAAAAAAAAACCCACAGCAAGCAAACAATAACCCCCAAGCAATAAAGCCACCAGCCCACTGTAACCCCAATTGCTTGTTGTCTTTAATTCTCTGTTAGTTTAAACTGAGCTTCTTGTTTTAAATTGCACAGCTTAGGTGTTGTGAGATGAACAGGGTAAACAGAATATGAAATGGGAGGAGGATTGCTTCTTGTTCTGAAGGTGAAGTTCTGTAAAGCAGTTGAACTCTGTGGAGAAAATGCAAATGAATGTGTCTTCCTTCATGTTGCCTTAAGGATTTTTTATCTGTACCTAGGCACTTGTTATCACAAATTCTGCTAGAAAGACTTCTACTGTGGGAGAGATTGTGAATCTAATGTCTGTGGATGCTCAGAGATTCATGGACTTGGCTACCTATATCAACATGATTTGGTCTGCACCTCTGCAGGTGATATTAGCACTGTACTTACTGTGGCAGGTCAGTATTGTGTCTTGTTTCCTGTTTTGACTTTGGCAGCTTCCTATACTCCTTCCCACGGTCATGACCACATCAGCTGGTGTTCACATCACTGCAGGGCTTAACACTGATTCTGTGGAGGAAATGCTGTTTGTTTAGAAGCCATGTGGAGCTGCTTTGGTCACTTAATTTGCACATCTGAGGGTATATGGGGAAGATGCAGATGGCAGCTACTATCTTTTAGGGGACTGTAGGATCTGTAGTATCTCAGTTGTCACTTGATTTAAAGAAAAGTGGTCGTGGTTCTGCACTGGGAGTCACCGTGTGAGATGTTTGCTTTTTCTAGTCTGAAGAGTCACCAGGCTGACACTTCCTGAGTCTCACTGTCAGTCAGAAATGTCATGAAATCCCCAAGGAGCTGGTCTGTATTTCAGAGCAGGCAATCCAGCACAAACTGGAAAATATTAAGTGATCTCTGTATGCTTACACAGACAGATACAGATGTACAGTGACGTGGATCTATGTCACTGGGGGTAGAGATGGATGTTTCTTTCAAATCACTAAACATCACCCAAGTCCCTGCTTGCTCCTCCTGCTCTTGAAAAGGGAAGAAGAGGTTGGAAAGCTATTTCAGAATGCTTTTCTGTAGTATATGCACTGATTTTACATAAGATTTTGAAAAAAGAGTTGAAAGAAATGTTTACAGTTACTTGCTTTTCAGAATTTAGGTCCTTCAGTGCTGGCAGGTGTGGCTGTCATGATCCTTCTGGTTCCAATAAACGCTGTGATGGCAATGAAGACAAAAACCTATCAGGTATGGGCAATAGAGTTTAAGAAACATGTTCTGTTCTTTGACTTGTTCCTGAGGTTTGTCCTTTCAATTATTTTTCTCTCCCTCTATTCCTTAGAGGGAAGAGAAAGAAAGGTCAGAGATGTTGTGCATGCAGAATAAACAAATCGCTGTTTGTTTCAGCCTCGGGGTGAATTGGTGCATAATGGTCTGATAATGTTGCAGTAGTTCAGCCTAAGGTAGCAGCTTCTTCCAGTGCCTCATCACTGGATTGGAATTAGTTTAATTTTTAACCTGCTGCCTAGGAACTGAAGTGCAAATGTAAGCTACTGTCTGCTTAATGAGCCTTGGTGCATGAAATACATTTCCAGGATGGTGGTTGCAGTGCTGGAGGGGTGGGAGGGTGGTTGGTGGTGGTTGGTTTTTGGCTTTTTTTTTAACTTTCTCTCTCTCTTTTTTTTTTCCCTCCCTTCTCTTGCTCTCTCTTTCCTTTCCCTTGCTCTCTCTTTTTTTAGGGTTTTTCCTTTCCCTTGCTCTCTCTCTTTTTTTTAGGGTTTTTCCTTTCCCTTGCTCGCTCTCTTTTTTTAGGGTTTTTCCTTTCCCTTGCTCTCTTCTTTTTTTAGGGTTTTTCCTTTCCCTTGCTCTCTCTTTTTTTAGGGTTTTTCCCTTTCCCTTTTTTTTTAGGCTCTCCCTTGCTTTTTTTTTAGGGTTTTTCCTTTCCCTTGCTCTCTCCTGTTTTTTGTTTTTCCTTTCCCTTGCTCTCTCCTGTTTTTTGTTTTTTTCTTTCCCTCTTGGAGGGATGAGGAGGGAGAAGAGTTAGTTGTTGGGTTGTCTTGATCACTACTCAATTTTATTTGCCTCAATTTTATTTATAATGCACATAAATACAGACTCAAATGCTCATGTTTTCTTTTGCAATAACTACTTCCAGCAGCCCCCATGCTGTGCTTTCTGGTACAGACTTCACTAGGAACTGGATTTGCCAAATGTCAGAGGGTACTGATCTGTGTAAATAAAGCCTTTTAGCTTAAGGTGTTTATCAAAATATACCATGGTATTTGGTTTCCTCTTGGGAGAAGTACAGATATCTACCCTGTCACAGCAACACTGTCAGGGATAGCAGTGGCAGTGCAGCCTACTGGCTCTGCTTAGTGCTGAGTCAAGACATAACTTCAGCTTTGCACTGCCCCTGTTAATATACTTCATGAAGACAAACTTCTGAGGAAGTTGAGCCATAAGTCCTTCTTATGGCTGAATGAAAGGCTTTTTGCCTTTGTGCACTATCAGAAAGCCATTGATAGTGCTGAAAATGGAGCAAAATCAAGTTTGGTCTATAGTTAGATGCAAACTGCACATCACTGAAGCTTGATTATAGTGGCTTGTTTTCTTACTGCATATTGTAGGGAACCTGAGCCGTGATGCAGGGTCACAGATTTCTTCTTGCTTCAGATTTTTAGTTACATGAAGCATTCTTTTAATTGGTTTAAAACATCCTGGTAATTCTGCATATTTGTTTGTTCAGATAACATCTCAGATTTCCTGCTTGGGAAGCTAGTAAGCTTTCAATGATGAGGTGAATTTTGCCATTGCAAAACACAAAGCTGAGAACTTTGTGGCTCTGCCAGGTATTGTGCTCTGCTAATTACTTTTTTCAATGTTGTTTTTTAGGTGGCTCAAATGAAGAGCAAGGACAACAGAATTAAGCTGATGAATGAAATTCTCAATGGTATTAAAGTTCTAAAACTTTATGCTTGGGAATTAGCATTCAGAGAGAAGGTATTAGAGATCAGACAGAAAGAACTCAAAGTCCTAAAAAAATCTGCTTACCTCGCTGCAATGGCAACCTTCACTTGGGTTTGTGCTCCTTTTTTGGTAAGTGAAACAGATGTTGTAGGAGTCTTTTTTCTCCTTTTGTGGGATCCTGCTTTCCTAGGTAACGCTCAAAAGCTTGTTTTGGCTTTGTTCTTGTAATGAATGGAAGAGTCAGAATGCCCTCAGTAGTGGTAGGCAATTGAATGCTGCTGTCTTCCTTCTGTATGAAAAGGCACTGCTCTTTTCTTCAAAACTTAGCAACATCCAGGTTGAATGTATTCTAAAGTTAATGACTAAAGCATTTAAAAACAAAGCCCCCCTCTATTTTTGGTAGTGTACTTGAGGAACCCAAGACTAAACATATTGTCAGATTTAGAAGTGCTTAACTAATACTCTCCAGGGGGTAGATGTGATGGACAGAGTAGAACTTGCATCTTTTGGAGAGTAGCAGGTCTTTAGGTAAGAGCCTTTGGCCCAATGGGACACAAGGCACTGGGAGTAGCTCTCACTTGGGTTCTCCCAGCATCTGTTTAAGAACAAGGTGAGGAGGTAAAGCTATTTGGTACCTTGGAATTGCTTCAAATTCTTCCTCTTTTAAAAAAAGGATTTTTGATATGTGAAACATTCCCACTATGTTTGTGGATAGCTTACATTGAAACTAATAAAGGGGAGAGAAGGGTGAGGTTTTGTCACAGTTGTTTCAGACCCTATTCAAAAGAGGCCATTGCTCTTGTCTGCAGAAGCAAATAAAAGGCATGACTACATTAGGATAAAATATGCACTGTTCCAGTTGAAGGTGTTTAAGTGTACTTTCCAGTCTCAGATTCCTTTCTTGCAAACAGTTGTAGTGTTTACATTGTTTTGGGCATGATGAAAGGCAGAAGCAGCAGTGCCCTGGGTAGGAAACATCAGCCGCATGCCCAAGTGAATGCTTTTCTAAAAGAAGTCTGAGGTGATTTTAATATAAATACACCATTAAATGAAGTTTCTAAATAAAACTCTGCAGGTGGACTCCTAAATGGTGTTCTGTGGAGTGTGAGAAGAGTAATCTGGCTGATGAGTAGCTCTGTTTCAGCATGTGTTGTGTGGCAGTGGTCCTACGCCTTGGGAGTTTGCCGCTGGCGCAGAATTGGTGCAGCCCAAAGCGCAGGGCTGCTGCTGACATCCTGTTTCTTGGATGTTTGGGTTTTGTGTATGCTCTCTGAACTTGTGATTAGAGAATTCTTGGACCTGCTTACTTGAAAGCACTTTTAACATGCAAACCTCTGTATTTCCTCCGCTCCTTCTGTTTCCATGGCCAGGTCTCTTCAAAACCTTGTTTAATAATGGTGTCAGGAAACAATTCATTTTGCAGTCCCTCCCCTACTGCTCTGTGTGCTGATAAGGCTGTATTCAGGCTAACGGCTGGTGACTCAAGAGTACAGCCATGCTGCTTGTGGGATTATTCTTCAGACACTGTCTTGTTTTTGATCCCTCTGGGAGGCCTTTCTCCCTGGGCTGTGGTTGTTGAAACCGAGGATTGTACAAACAAGCTACTGTAGCAGGCAGAGCTGAGCCAGCCACTGTCCCAAGAACAATACATGTCACAGCAGTCAGGGCTCTAGCAGAAACAATCCTGTCTGCAGTGGGTGCTGTGCTTGGGCAAAAACTGTTGCTTAAGCATTTGAGCTAATGGTTATGACTCCAGTGGCAAGGGGAATGCCAGAGGTTAGCTTACCTTGATTTCTTGTTCTAAGTGGCAGTCTGTAGGGAAAAAGTTGCTGGATCTTGTGATATAGAAAGATAGGATTATTGCTACCATAGAAGAAAACGCACTGAGGGTGAACATGTGGTTTTCCTTACTTTAATTTTACTATAATTATTTTTAAAAATGTAAGTATGGATTTTTTCAAATGATTTATCTATCTCATGATTGCTGGTAACAATGGCTCATTGTCCTTTTCTTATTTAGCATGGATCTTAAGCTTTTCTCTTGTGAATTGGTTAGGTTTCTTGGGAAACAATCTGTCCCTGACCAGGTGGTCTCTGGGCTCTACTTGGCAAGCTGGGGTTGTGGTAGACTCTACAAAATATAAAATGGGTTAGCACTGAGATGTTCCTAACTGTGTATGTTACTGATCCAGTGTCTGTTATCATGGGGCATGAGAGCAGCAAGAAAAGTTAATGATCATTCCTTCCCCACTGCAGTGGGACATTTGTGGTTTCAGCCTTGTTATGTGAAGAAAGTGAGCACTTGACATCTTTCTAACAGGAGCCATCAACTTCTTTTTACAACAATGGATTTAAATGAAATATTAATTTTGTGAAAAGCAAAAGGAACAAGGAAGTTACCAGAACGTTACTGTCTGATATGTAGCCCTCTGATTGCAGTTGTCAGACTGTGTGACTCCTGAATTTGTGCCTTTAAAAACCATTATTCTAACTTAGTAATTATTCCACTTTGTTTCAGGTTGCCTTGTCCACATTTGCTGTCTTTGTAACAATAGACAGGAAGAACGTCTTGGATGCTCAGAAGGCATTTGTTTCCCTAGCATTGTTCAACATCCTCAGGTTTCCATTGAACATGCTTCCTATGGTTATCAGCAGCATAGTAGAAGTAAGACTTCAGTCATTAACAGGTGTTTCTGTGCAGAAGGAGCCATGGGGTGGAAAGATGAAATTTCTGTACTTCAGAGAATGTCCACTGGCGAAATTCGGCCACCTCAGAAAGGGAGCTTCATATTTCCTCTGTGTAAAGTGTTGTGCAAGCAAAACTATCAACTCCAGTTATGGTGGTGGTGTTCCTGAAATCAACCACATTCCTTGTGGTTTGGGAAGTGTGAGTTCGTCTGTCCAAGAAGCTATGCAATAGAGTTAAGGGGGATTAGAATATGAAACAGTAAGGTATGAAACAATGAGCTCTTCAATGTACTGAGCAATGTAAGATCATTTTATATCCCTTTCTCATGCAGGCCAGTGTCTCCTTGAAGCGCCTTAGGGTGTTCCTGTCTCATGAGGAGTTAGATCCAGACAGTATAATTAGAAGTTCCATCACAGAAGGTGAGTTTCCTCTCCTGTTGAACATCAGCGTGTTCAGGTTTTGTTTGGCTTTGCAGTGTTTCTTTTCTGTTCTGCAACATTTACTTCATTTGGTTTATTTCACTGGAAGGTTATGGCTGGGTGGCAGAGAAGGCTTTCACTTGTACAGTAAAAGCTATGTGGTTGGTAACAGCTCCTCAAGCGGTTGGTAACAGCTCCTCAAGCAGTTTCTTTCCTTTCCCTAGGTCCTTTGTCCAAACTATAGTATGATTGCATCCAGACACAATGGGCATTTAGAAAATTTCTTGTTAGACTGGTTTAAGTGTAGCCATTTGACATTTGGAGGCAGTTAACAGAATGCTAATTAATGCTGTGCCAAAGCTCAGCATCTACGAGAACAGTCATGCAGCACTCTTGAAGGAGAAAAGAGAAGTCCCATCTCTGGCAAAGGCCTTGACTTTGTTTTGTGCTGAGAGCATCACTGCTGTGTGCACTGTTGCTGGTCTGGCTATATGGAGCTCTTTAGGAGACAGATCAGCATGAAGGTAGACTTACTGATAAACAAATTGCCTTTTTCTTGCATGATAAAAGTTGACTTCAACTAGGTCAGTCATTTCTGAATGACTTTTCTAGCTTCCCTTTCACAAAGCCAGTGAAATCCCCATGGCTCCATCTCATGTGGTTAGCAGTCACCTGTTGCATTTCTTTTTTTTTCTCTCTCCATCTTCTTTTCCCTTTCTCAGCTAATAACCTTACTTATAAATCTATGAAGTGTGGGATTTTGGGGTGGGTGTGTGTGGGGTGTATTTTTGGTATGGCTTTTTTGTGTTGTCCATGATGGGTTGTACTTGCACACTGTTTGCCTAGGCTAAGTTTTTGCAGCATGGTTGATGGAATTAGGAGTGATGTATTTTGGACTGTTGCTGTAGAAATCTACAGATGCTGGTGCCATGCAGTGTTTTTGGTTAAAGTTAGTTTATTTGGTAGTTAGATTTATGTTGTTCTGTCATTCTTCTTGTAACACACATGGAGCTGACAGTCTAGCTGATGCTTCCATTGAAGCACAAGGCAGACTGAGGCTGCTGGCTGCTTGCAGCGATTTTGCTGTGCCCCAGTGGAGTTGCTGGATAGAGGAGGATGCAGCTGAGTAAGTCAGGATCTTTGTATCCTTGACATCTACCTCCTGGCTACTGGAAAAAATGCAACCCTGGAACCTCTGCAGTCTTGGTAGATCTAATAAAAGGAGAACATAAGCTTTTGGAAAGCAGTGGGTGGTTGTTCTGCTGGAAAAACAGCTTTATACTTCTGGCTCTGTGCTTAAATGGACTTCTCTGATCCACAGCATGCAATTTAGCTCCTTTCCCTGACATGTTTATAAAGATAAGTTTTCTGTTTCTTAGCTGAAGGATGTATTGTTGTAAAGAATGCGACGTTTAGCTGGTCCAAAAACGATCCTCCTTCACTGAACAGGTAAGAATTGGCACCCTTCTTTCTGCTTCATAATCTTTCTGCATCATAAATATTGGAATTAGGAAAATCTATATTCAGTAGAATTAGTTGCCTTGAAGAAATAGGAGAACAAATAATATTTCTCTCTATATATAATTATTTTTAAACTAGGGGCTTCATGAGCTGGAGGAATTCACAAAGTATGTTTTTTGGTATGGAATGCAAAAGGGGAGTAGCAAGAGGAATAAAGGGATGAAAGAAAGCCCTAAGAGCTTTTCAGCTTTTGCTGTGTGCTGCAGATGGGATGAGCTCCATCTAGAGGTGCAGCCAGACTGGCCTCTTGGATTTATCCCATGTCCCTCCTGCTGCAGTGTCCTCAGGGTCTTCCTTTTGAAAACCTTCTTGCTGAACTGTGCCCATCCTTGATTGCTGTGCTGGAGAAAACCAATGAAGACGATGATAGACTAACAAAGTAACTGGGGTGGTGCAGCTACAAGCTTGAGTCTTCTCTGTGCCTTGTGCCCTTCCTTAATTTTAGCTCCTCTTTCTTGGGCCTTGCATGTTCTTAAGGACAAGGATGCTCTTTGGGAAGCATCCATTGGTACTTAGATTTGTAATCACAGAACCTGTGAGAGAAATACTGCCCAGGCTGTGCCACGGTTGTTTTTATTTTCAGTTTTCTTCCCCTTTTGACTAACTACACATTAAGAAGCTGTGTCCTAAGTAAAAGAAGAGCTGGGTGCTTTCTGAATGAGAGGTTTGCATTTACAGCACAGAGATTTTTACCTGTGTGAGCTAGCATTTGCAGCAGGTGTTCACATTGCACCTGGCTTTCTATCAGCTGTTCAATTGACTGTTTAAGTACTGGGATGTACCAGCAAGCAAGGCTGAATTATGTATGCTTTATTTCAGCATTAATTTCACTGTTCATGAGGGTGCCTTGGTAGCTGTTGTTGGTCAAGTTGGCTGTGGAAAGTCTTCATTGTTGTCTGCCTTACTGGGGGAGATGGACAAAAGGGAAGGCTATGTGGCTGTCAAGGTATGATATCTGAAGAATTGTTTCTCTGTTTGTGGATATTGCCAGATTCTAGATTTCCAAATGATGGGAAGAGGGGAAGAGAGAGGCTAAAATCTACAGTTCTTGGAAAGGCTGATTTCCTGACATGCCATGTATATACATTAGCCTGTGCTCTGTGTAATTGCCTGCTAAGCCTTGACCCCACAACTTCAAAATATGTTGGTTTCAGATTTAGCTGAATAGAGTAATGGAGGTCTCAAAGGTATTTGAGATTCTGGTGAATCTTGTTGGCAGCCAGGTATGATGTAGAGAGACCCTATTATACCTACTCCAGCCTGAGGAAGAACAGTGTTGGTTCATACTTAGACATCAGAGAATTACAAGGAGAGAGGCTACACCCAAACAGCCAAACATGGGGAAACTGCTGTTGTGTTTTGTACTTTGTTAGACATCAGAGTTGCACAAAGCTCACACAGGAAAAGTAACCTGGAAGGAAGAAGTAGTCCTTTTCTTGAGTTTTGCTGTTGCTTTAATGCGTGGAAAGAGAATTATATTAAGAGCAAAACAACTGTGTTGCATTTAAAAGAAGGCACTTTGGGTCACTTCCAAAATTGTTCTGGAAAAATAAAGTAGGTGAGATCTGAATCACTGATTATTTGTGAGAAGGCAGAACTAATCTTCAAAGCAAAATACTTTGCAGCAGCTCAGTCTTTCTTTGAAGTGATTTTTACATAAGAACTACTTCCCTTACCTTCTGCAGAAATCTCCTGGCAGAGCTGCTTTTGTTAAACTCTTGCATTCCAGATTCGATTGTTTTATGCAGAACATAAATTACAGCTAATGACTTTTGACATTCGGTTAATTGTGCAAACATTCTCTAAACAAAGGTTTCCTCCGAGTTTATGTTAGAGAATCCTGTTTTCTTTGAAGTCTTTCATTTTCCATCGAGACACTTTGTTGCATTCACTGTAGAGAGGATTATCAAAATACCAGTTTGGAGGAGGCAGGAGCCCAAGAGCTATGTGCAGTTTTGAAATGACCGCAGGCTATTTGTGAGGTGATAAGCACTGCCTGCCTTGCAGAGCCTGCTGTGCTTTGACCTTGTGTGCAGTACTGAATAAGGAACTTTCTTTTCCTTGCAGGGCTCAGTAGCCTACGTTCCTCAGCAAGCCTGGGTCCAGAATGCCACCCTGGAAGATAACATCATCTTTGGAAGGGAGATGAATGAGAGTCGGTACAAGCGTGTGATTGAGGCTTGTGCCCTGCTGCCTGATATAGAGATTCTTCCTTCTGGAGACAAAACAGAAATAGGAGAGAAGGTATTTCAATAGCTTTTCTGCCATAACAGTGCTGCTGCTTGTAGTTAAGCTGCACGACTTCTCTTCCAGTTCATCTTAAAGTGGTACTGAATTTAAAACACTGGTAGTGGAAAGCTTCTGGCATAAGAGACAAATCTGAACAGTGTGCTTTCCTTGTCTTTAAGCCCCAAAAAGGAGGAAACCTCTCCTCAATTAAAAATGCAAAACCACTTTGCGATGATGATTTTTCATTGTCTCTTAAGTTGCCATGGTCCTCCCAAATTGACCCTTAGCTGCAAAAGTGTGTGTGGTGTGGGATTTAGGAACTTGCACAGATGTTGTGGTGCTCTGCTATGGGAGCAAGACCAGGAGCCCCTTAACCACATGGCCAGCAGAGTATGTGCATGTTACCTGCTTGGTGTTCTGTTAAGCTAGTGTTGTCCAGAAGACAGGGGTATGTAGGAACACGTGCTTTGCCTGCAGGCCAGTTACAGGTGGGTTACAGCTGCCACCTGACATCCCCAGATTCAGTAAAGGATGAAGCTTTATCTTCCTTCCAGGTCAGCAAGCCAACCAAATTGTAGTGTGTGAGCTGAGTTTGTTTAAATTAACTGAGGCAGTGCTGCAGGAATACAGCTGAGGAGGAAGGTAGCTTCTGACTGTCCAGAGCTAAGCAGGCTGGTTTGGGTTCATTGACTTATAAGGCTACCAAACACTTTTCTCACTGTCAGTGAAGGGCTGCTCATAAAAAAATATTAATGCAGGTGCTCCCTTGCAAGAGGATTTTGGCTGTGATTGCTTATGCTGTAGTGAAATCATTTGTGATGGAGATCTGTTTCCTACAGTGCTGTAATTTCCCTGATTTGCATAAACCAACAATGATTTGTGTCCTTCACAGACTGAAGCAAGACATCTGTCTGCCACTGTAAATAAGAATCCTTCTTTTCTTGTCTCCCCAGGGTGTGAATTTGTCTGGAGGGCAGAAGCAGCGAGTCAGCCTAGCTCGGGCAGTTTACTGCAATGCAGATGTCTATCTGTTTGATGATCCTCTGTCAGCTGTTGATGCTCATGTTGGGAAGCATATTTTTGAAAAAGTTATTGGACCAAAGGGAATCCTGAAAAACAAAGTATGTCCTGAGGAAATAGGTATCTCTAGAGAATGATTGGTTTTCTTTGCTGGGTTCAAATGATCCCACCTTCATCAAGTTGCCAATTTAGACTTGTGTTTCAAACATCTGAGAAATGAAAGGATCCTTCTGAGGCTTGTAGAAATCCACTGAGTTCTTCTGTTGAAATGTGCTCAGATTTATGTCATGCAGAATTCCTTAATGGAAAAAATCAAGACAAGGACGCTCTTTTCCCTTAAAAAATCTTGCATGGCTGCTCATGGTTATTACAGGACTCGAGCAAGAGCAGGAGCTGCAGCGTAGCATTTACTCATTTCAGGTGTTACAATTTGTATTTTCTTCCTTTTTTGTTGCTATTCAGACACGGGTTTTGGTGACCCATGCAATCAACTACCTCCCTCAAACAGATACAATTCTGGTCATGTCAGATGGAGAAATCTCTGAGATGGGATCCTACCAGGAGCTGCTGAAGCAGGATGGGGCTTTTGCTGAGTTTCTTCGTACATATGCTAATGCTGACCAAAGCACGGAAAGCAGCGGTAAGCTCACACAGGAATTCTCTTGGGGTAAGCTGATGTGTGGCATGTTAAAGCAGTCACATTGAAGGCAAAATGCTTTTAGTAGAAGGAAAGTTAAGAATTTACTATTTTTTGAGAGGTTCTTTCAGGTAGAGATGCTTATTTCTTGAGGGCATTGAAGATTGTGAGGTAAAATGCATATTCTTTCTGAAAACATAGGAAAATGGGGAGAAAATCACAGTAGAATTCCTCTCAGAGCAAAATTCAGATGGTTGTGAGATCAAGTGAAGGCTGGCTGGGGTGTTCACCCCCTGACTGTGCTTATTAGGGTGTGTTGTCTTTATGCAGAGAAGTCCTTTGGGGACTAGGGGGAGGAAGAAGCAGCTGAAGTGTCCCTGACACTTCCTTCTGCTTTACAAGACAGCTGCAGAGCTGCACTGACACAGGAACATGCTTCATGCTTCAGATTCTCTCTTTTTCTTTTTTTTTTTTTTTTTTTTTTTTATTACCTGCAGATGGTTGCAGTATTGAATTTTGATAAAGGAGACTTGATAAAAGTGTCTCGCCTCCAACCTGTTTTCTTCAGTGACTGACTTGTGGTGGTTTCCTTACACCACTCCCTCTGCTCATGCTGAAGAGTGTGAGGGGTGTTAGTACTGTGCTGACTGGCCTTAAAACATTGGCCTGTGCTCAAGGGCTGTCTGGTAGTAAAGGTTCTGCAGGCTCTGCACAACCAGGAAGGGATTGAGGCCACTTCTCTCCTTCCAGTTGGAAAAGCCTGGATTCCCACCTGTTCCCTAGAGGAAAAGCAGACACATGTTTTAGTCTACTCCTCAGGTGCCAGTTACAGAAGAAAAGGAAATGGTGCCACATTTAGCTACATGGTGAAGTTGTGGAGCATTAAAGAGGCACTGAGTGGCTTTGTGGCAAGGGACTGCTTCTGATGTTTCTCTAACAGTTCCTTGTGTGAGGGCTGTGATGATCTCTCTTATTCTCTGAAGCATCCCTCTACTAACACAGACTGCCAGTAGAGGCTGTGAGCCAGCAGCATTTGGTTCCTGGGTGTGCAAGGTGGCATCTTCTCCTGTCTCTCCAGCTGAGGGGTTTGGGTGTGAGGTGGAGCTGAGCTCAAGGTCAGGATGCCTCTCTTCCTGGAAAGGTCTTTGATATGTCTCTGTTGATACTCTACAGACTGGGATGCTGGTTTGGGTGGACGTTGTAAACAGCAAGTGCTGCATGGGTGGGGTGTCTTGTTGGGAAAAAAACAAACAACTGCATGGAGTTTTTCTGGAAGCAGAATCAGGCTAATTCCTCTGTATTTCTTTGGGATGCTCCTATGGGTGCTTTGGGCACAGTCATATTTGTTGCAGCCTTCAGTGAAGGAGACTACTGGAAACAAATTAACTTTCTCTGCCCTACCATAGGAAGCTGACAAGTTGACTTATACAAAGATTTGCCTCTTTTAATAGCTGCCCTGTAGCCTTTGTATCCTCCCCTTTCCAAGAGCAGGGTTGCTTTGAAGTCTAAATGACTTTACTGCCCCGTTTAAACACTGAATCATGCTTTGGAAAGTGACCCAGTGCTTTATCTTCTGCCACACTGCTCTGCAGCTGTCTGATAACTGCATGCCCCCAGTGACTGGGACAGGGTTGCTGTATCACAGGGTTGGTCTGTTTGCAGCTAGTTTGTTTCTCAGTTTGGGTCCAGTAATCTTCTGAGGAAAAAAAAAAAGAGTAAAAACCAGGGGCATTATTTTTTTGATTGACAGGGATAACATCAATATGTATCAGATGTGTGGAAGCCCACCCAATGTTATTAAAAATCACAGGTTCTTGGATAAACATGGAGTAAATTTTGGTGGGAGTCAGCCTGAGCTAGCTGGAGGAGATCTCCACACCCCTTGCAAAGGGAGGCTGTGTGTTGGCAGCCTCAACACGTTTCAGCTGGAGCAAAACGGAGAAGTGGGGATTGGTGCTTGCTGGCTGGAATGCATCCTGATTCTGCAAGGGCAAAAAAGCCTTTCCTCCTACTCAGCCTCTGAGGTTTGGTTGAGTCTGCTCCTCACTGCCTCCAAGCCCTTCTCTCCCACTGGGAATCCTGAGGGTTACTTGCTGTCAGTGTGCTGTATCTGCTGCCTTTCTCATCCCCAGCTTGGAAGGCAAGAATTAGACATTGAGATGTGCAGGCTCTTTTCCAAATGTTGTGGGGTCAGAACCTGAGTGGTAATTCAGGAAATACATGTCTAGGCCAGGAAATAACCTGACTTTCTCTTAAATTCATTTCACCTCTAGCAAAATTCAACTCTTTCCTAAAGTAGAAGCAATTTGCAGCTTCTCCCCTAAAGGGCAGATTCAGGATGAGTGCTGTTAGGGTGGCAAGATACTTGTAGGAGTGAAGTGCCTCACTATTTCTTACTAATCTGTCTATGCAGGGTAATGGCTGAGGACTACATAGTAGGTAGAACTAAGTAAACCTGTGCTAGTACAGCTTTCCTTCTCTCATTGTGGTTGTATGACTAAAGCAAGGCAGAATAGCAGAGCTGTGGGATGAGAGAAATAGCCATGCAAACAGCAGCTGCCCCATTGGAAGCATGGTGCTTTGTGGCTTTAACCTTAAGGTTCTTGGATAAGGTCTCATCACCACCACTGGGGAAAAATCCATATTGTAGTTGTCTGTAGAGTGAGGGTTTTTAAGTATCTCTTCATTAATCATATCTTGAAACAAGGGAAGCTTCTTGATTCTTTGCTTGTAGCCATCTGATTTGAATTGTTTCTTTGTCCTCAAGGTTGTCATTGTGTGTGTAGGAGGCATGGGGTTAAAAAAAGGTCAATTTCAGTGAATTTCATCCTGCCTTGGGTTCAGTAATTTAGGTTGTGCTGGTTGGATGTGTTTGTGTTTGAGAGTAGTGAGTGTGTTCTGGAAAAAGTCACTCACTTGTGCTTCTAGACCCAGAGCCTTCTTCAGAAGGAACGATTCAGCTTCTGGAAACAGGTAACTGCTTTTTGGCCATGTGGCTTTATATCAGTGCTTGTGTTGGAGTAATATGACTAGTTGCACCTCCCTTACAAGAGACTGAATCCTTGTTAAAAGAACTCTCTCTGCACCATAGAAGGTATCTGCTTGGTTTGCATGATACTTGTCAGTGTAATGCCACAGCAGTTTGTGTGTGGATAACTCATTGGCAGCAGTTCTTTATCTCAAACACTTCCATGAGGAAGCTTTACATAACCTTTAAATATGTGCCCTGGACTTAAGAGTGTAGTGAGTGTCTTGAGAGTCACTGTTCAGGACTGAGCCCCACAGGTCTTTTCTCTCCTCAGAAGTGTTGAGTGTTTTGGAGCCTTTGTCATTTCTGGGCCTGCTGTTCAGAGAGCCCTCATTAGGAAGCTGTGGTCTGGGTGCAGACACCAGATTTACTGTGTCAGTCTGGACCATTCCTTTGCTCTCAAAAGGTAAATGCAGTAGAAGCAGGAAATCTTTGTGGCCTACAGCAGAAACTAGCTTTGAGAGCTGCTAGGGCAGGACGGTTTATTTGTCTGTGTGGGTTCAGAACTGCAGTGCTGCTCTGAAGCAGCTGACACTGGAATGCTTGCTGCTCTGCATATGGGAGCCCTTCAAAAGAAATACTGTAAGTGCTTCAAGTAACCAGCAGTCCCTATTGCTTTGCTGTCATTTAAAAATAAGAACTAAATAACTGAGCAGTTTCATTACGTTTTCCTTTTTTCTGCTTCTTGACTGCACTGAACAGTTTAGCTTTGGGTTCTCAGAATCATGGACCCGTTCAGGTTGCAGGCAGGAGGGAGCAGATTTATGTTCAAGCAGGGCCTGCAGTGTTTGTGACCTGGTTTATGCATATTCTGTGCTTCTGTATAAAAACATGAAAACTTCAGACTCTAGAGCTGCACCAATTTTCCCATGTACCTTTTGAAAAGATGCAGTTAATTTTGGAGGAGTCAGTCCTTTGGTTTGTGTTAGGAAAAGGCTGACATAATTTGAACCTACAAGTTCGACTCATGGCACACTGAAGTTGCTCAGAAGAAACCTCAATACTTCAAGCTCTGACAGGTTTTGTGAGGTGTTTTAGACAAATTGTCCTGTGTGTGCTGTGGGATAACAAGACTTCTTTTTGCTTTTGAGAAATGCCTAAATTAACCTGATGCCTATAGCTGCTTACAAACATGAGCCTTCTGTGTGCTGCTATGTGCTCAGTTGTGCAGGAAGGCTCCAAGTGAATAGCAGATGCCTTCTGTTTGCCCTGCTTCCCTCCATCATTTACTAGAATGTGTTCTCATCGTGCTCTGAAATGAAAATGATTTAGAATTAACTGCAGAAGATGTGGTTTGAAAAGGACTGGTTGGATTGTTTGGGTTTTTTACCACAGAGTGAGTCACAGTGTGACTTGGTATTGCATGCTTTAATAGCCAGTGTGTCCTCAGAATTATATCACATTATTATTACTGATCTACATGTGGGAGAAAAATAAATGTTCACCACCTTAGCAGCCAGTCCTGTTTCAGCTGGAGCTAAATGGATCTGTTCACCTGGTCACGTAGCTGTTAATGCCTGTGTGTGTTCCTTCCTTCCTTCCTTTGCACAGTAGGGTTGCACCTGGCATTTGGGAGTGAAATGAAACCTTTGGATCTTTTTGCTTACTCTTTTCATGTTTACTTTTCCACTCCTTCCAGATACAAATAGTCCATCTGGAAAAGAAGGAAAGCCTATAGAAAATGGAGTCCTTCTGAATGAAGCCCCTGGAAAGCCAATGCACAGGTGTAGTCTCTTTTTCTCTCTTGGTACCTGTGGTAGCCACACAAATCACAGGTACTTAGAGCTCCCACACAAACACAGCACCAAATGAACCCATCCTGTTCCCACCTCTGACTGGGCAGGATGGAGGTTCACTAGTGAGGATGTAATCTATGTGCATAAACAAGGGTGAATCCCTCCTCTAGTTGGGCTCAGATGCTGCCTGATAGGTGTCCTTGGATTTGAGTCTCCTCAGTTGCTAGCAGCTGGGTGTATGAACCTCTGAGACTACAGCCTTCCTTCAGTTGCTGGTACAGGCTGTTGCTCATGCATGTCTGCACGCAGAGCTCTGCTGCCCTTCTTTCCCTGGGAGGACACAGTTGGGTGGTAGCAAGTATAGTATGGACTAGTCTAGGTTTTGTATGGTTTCCCAAGGCTTATGCAGCTGATTGCTCTCAGATGGAATGCAGTGTTTGATGAACCTTTAGTCTGACTCGGTACAGCTGCTTTTATGCTTGAGAGAAGCCCAAAATCAGCCTCCTTGTCTATGTCCTGTTCATGGGGTGCTCTGTATTTCTGGAAGCTAATGAGTACCTGGGAGTGCAGTTGCCCATATTGATGCCATCATAGGTGCCCTTTTTGCACTGCAGCAGCTGTACTGTATATGGTAGTTTGTAAAGGCTAATGTTGGTTATGACCAAACATTTTTCCTTGATTGCTCAGCCAAGACTCCTTTGGCTGGCTGCACTATTACTTGGATCTGCAGATGAGTGTTTGAGAACTGAATGCCAGCAGGAAGGTTTGGGAGTGGACTTGAGGGGAGGCGGGAGGCACTAGTAACCATTGGCCTGATGGTGATGGCTGGTTAGGAGATGGATTATCACCAGAATAACACAAGTTACTGAAACAGAGCCATGCACTCTTGATGTCTCTTCGTGAAGTAAACATCTGGCCTTTTGCCGTGCTAAGACTGAAAAAATAAATGTCTTCAAGCAGGCAGCTGAGTAACTCTTCAACGTACAGCAGAGACACGGGGAAGTCCCAGCCCCAGAGCAGCACAGCAGAGCTGCAGAAGCCACTTGCTGAAAAGAATTCCTGGAAACTGACAGAAGCTGACACTGCGAAGACTGGGAGGGTAAGGTCTCCTGTTGCCACTTCCCACTGGGTTCAGAAGAAACTAGCTTCCAAACACTGTGTAATTGGGCTGAAAGAGGTCCGAGTGGATTCTCAGGCTTGCTGCTTGTTGTGTAGTACTTCATGGAACTGTTGCTGTGCCTTCTGCTCCCCAAGCTGAGCCCCGGGTTTGTGTGCAGAAAGGGTGCTGACACCAAAGCCTTTGTTTAAAGTGATGGGCCTGACCACATCAAAGTTTAAACAAAGAAATGAAAGACCTTGCAACTATTCCTTGGAGAGAAGTTGTGATAAATTAAGTGACCTAATGAAATCTGCCCTTAAGCAAAGGAGCTGGAGTTGACTCGGATGGATTTCAGCCAAGTTTCCATTGTAGACACAAGTATCTAATCCTGGGATACCCAGGGCTTTCTGAGAAACCTGGAAGTGAGGTTCCTGGGGAAAATGGCTGTTACAACTCCTAGCAGTGTTGCCTGAATCCTCTGGTTAAAGATAGATCATAGGAGGTGAGCCCTGTGGAGCAAGGGTTTAATTAAAGGTTGTGTAATCTTGTGGTAAAAAGAGAAGCCAAAAGCTGGAACTCCTCAGTGAAGTTTTGGGCTCTGCTGCTGGTGGTCTTTGTTAGTTCAGGCAACTCTCTCCCTACCCATCCCTCTCCTTGGAGGACAAGGGGAGGATGCCTGCCCTGGAGGGATGTTGGGTTTGGCTTGTCTCCATAGAATGCTTGTGTTCCCAAGCAGTGGCTCTCTAGAGTGCAACTGTTGTGGTTTTGAGGCCTGTTGCAGGGAAACTGGCTTTAAATAGGGATTGAAGAGGAGGGAATTGCTGGGTTTGAAACTTAATCTGTGAAATTCACTGTTTATCTATTTTTTCCCTCTTTTCTGTCTTCAGGTAAAGGCAACAGTGTACTGGGACTACATGAAAGCAATTGGACTGTTCATCTCTTTCTTGAGCGTTTTCCTCTTTATATGTAATCATGTGGCTTCCCTGGCTTCTAACTACTGGCTAAGTTTGTGGACAGATGATCCTGTTATCAACGGGACACAGCAGAACACAGATGTCAGACTGGGAGTGTATGGAGCACTGGGAATTTCTCAAGGTTTGCTTGCTCTATTTCAAGATTAGTGGGTTCAGAAAGTTTCTAATGCTCTTGGTGACCTTGCATCCCACTCAGCACCAGTTTTCTAAGGATTTCAGTGTGGTTTCTTTTTCTTTTTGTGGAAATATAAGAACTGAGTGAATAAATCCCCCAAAAGGCAAGTAAACCAGCCTGTAAAGTTATTTGGTTAGTGAAGGTAGGGTTTGGGGTTTTTTTGTATGAAACAAGAATGGAAGTGGTTTGCAGGGGCTGATAAGCCAGCAGTTGGTGACAAAATGTTTGACCCAGGAAGTGGCACCTGGGGCAGGGACAGTTTGTCACTGGAGGCACTGCCTTTCTTGCAGCCACGTCCCAGCTCAGCTGTGTAGGCTGTTGATGGATTGTTTGAGGGTCATAGGGTCACAGACTGGTTTGGGTTGGAAGTGACCCTAAAAATCACCCTGTTCCAACCCCCTGCTTTGGGCAGGGACACCTCCCACTAGACCAGCTTGCTCAAGGCCTCATCTAACCTGGCCTTGAACACTGTGTCCCCATAGGGAGGCCAGCTCAGTAACTTTTTGTGTTTTGTCTTTGTGGTGAAAGGTGTTTTTTTTTTTTGCCATGAAACTTAACACCCTAAATGCCCCACTTCAGAACTGCCACAAAGAGCTTTCTGTACAAACTAAATGCACCTTTAACATTCAGTGGTCTTTACTCAAGGAAAGTGCTTAAATATTGCACACAATTTCATATTGGAAACCCAACTTATTCCATGGCAGAAAGGAGTTGGGTTTTTTTTTTCATTCTTTCTGTTTTTTCCCCCCACTGCTTTCTTTTACTGTTATTTTTAAATCCACTTCTCAGGTTTATTGTTCCAGAGAAGTGCTCATGCTTAGTGGTGGCGAAATGAAGGAAAATGTTTTGTGTGACAGGTAGAAGCAGTTAAAAACAAATCTTCTTTTCCAGGTATTGCTGTCTTTGGCTACTCAATGGCTGTCTCAATAGGGGGAATATTTGCTTCACGGCACCTGCACCTCAACCTGCTGCACAATGTCCTCAGGTCCCCAATGAGTTTCTTTGAACGCACACCCAGTGGAAATCTGGTGAACCGTTTCTCTAAGGAGATAGATACCATTGACTCCACCATTCCACCAATCATTAAGATGTTCATGGGCTCAACATTTAATGTGATTGGGGCTTGTATCATCATTCTGCTGACCACACCTATAGCTGCTGTCATTATTCCACCTCTGGGACTTGTCTACTTGTTTGTCCAGGTAGGGAATTTTACCTGGGGGGCCTTGGGACCAGCAGTCACTTATCCTCTGTTCTTTAAGACAGTTCTTTCCTGGCCTTGCACTGGAGTGGATTTTTAATGTGTTTGACTTGAGTCATGCTTGACTAACTGTGCTTGGCATGGCTTAGCAGAGCATTTCCTTCTGTTATCAAGTGCAGAACGCCTTCTGTGCAGGTTATAATCCCTTAATACCTAAGCAGACTTCATAAAAATGCCATTAGATGTTGAGGGAAATTTTGTGTTGCTTGAGGCACAGAGCATGACTGTGGAGAAGGAATGGGCTTTTGTTAACCCTCACAAACGAGAGAGCAGCCTTGAGAGGGGTTTGTGTGCACTGCTGAGGTGATGTTAGAATAGTTTACAGAGCAAGGGGAATGATGGCAGCCTTTCATGCCTGTCTTGCATAGGCAGGGGTGTGCTTGCTTCACTCTTGCTTTATTCTTACAAGTCCAGTAAGGGGAGAGAAGGTTTTGACTTTTGACTCCTGAATTAGTGAATCTATCAAACTCCATTAGTAAAACCTAAAGGCAGTGATGTGTGTTACACTGTTGAAATAACGTTGCAGAGAAGAGAAAATGAGTATTGGATGCCCTGGTTTGCATGGTGGCTGTTTAAAGACAGCAGAGTGTATGCACTGGTGGTTGTAGGCCTACATGTGCTGGAGAAGGCAGGTTGCAGCACGCCAGGTGAATCTCTAACAGCCCAAATGGCAGGGAGCTCTTATGGTTCCCTGTGCCTTTTCAGATGCAGTCTAGACGTGGCTGTAACTCTCATACTCTCATTTGCAGAGGTTTTATGTGGCCACTTCTCGGCAGCTCAAGCGCCTTGAGTCCGTCAGTCGCTCTCCTGTGTATTCTCACTTCAATGAGACCCTTCTGGGAGTCAGTGTCATCCGAGCCTTCCAGGAGCAGAAGCGTTTCATAAAGCAGAACGACATGAAAGTGGATGAAAACCAGAAAGCTTATTATCCAAGCATTGTTGCAAACAGGTACCCGTGGGGCTGACAGACTGCAGGGCAGTTATGTAGGAGGATGTGGTTTTCCTGCCTGTGCCACTCATCCATCACAGCTCTCAGCATAGTTCAGGGTAGGGAAGCCTGTGTGGATAGATTTGTGTTGCAGATGTTTTGCCTAAACTTCTGTCAGGAAGATTACTTCTGAATTTCTTTCCTCTCTAAGAGTTCCTGCCTTACTTCTGAGTAATACTTTCTTAAAAGTTTTGACTCATCCCAATGAACCACAACTGGCTTCTGAACTAAGACAGGAATTTATGTACTTGGAAGGTGGCTTGATTTTTGGATGCAGACCAGGTTTGCTTGCTGCTGGAGCAGAACCCCTAATACATTGCAGTTCCTGTGTCACTGGCAGTATGCAGATGCCATATTTCTAACCTGTTCAAAAACCAAGATTCGTGACAGAAGGCTGGTTGGCCATATTCCTAATTCTCTGTGGGTGAATGACCAGAAAGGTGCATTGTGTTTGTCTGTCTTGCAGGTGGCTGGCTGTCCGTCTGGAGTATGTGGGGAACTGTATTGTCCTCTTTGCTGCACTGTTTGCAGTCATTGCCCGCAGCAAGCTCAGTGCAGGACTGGTTGGCCTCTCGGTGTCTTACTCGCTGCAGGTAATTTTTATCTTTGCATGAGAGACTGAATTTTGCTGTGACTTTGGAGGGAAAATTAATATAAGGAACATAAAAAGAGAAAAATAACTACAAATAGCATCTGGAAAGATGCTGGGAAGTTCCTTGCCTATGTGAGATGTAGCTGGCTCATGCCCTGCATCTTAAAGGCACCTGGACTTTTCCTCCTGTCCAGCACCGATTAGCCAAGGTGCTGTCTGTGTTTATGCATTCCATGAACTTAGAGTGCTGTGGCTGTTCTAGTGTTTTTGTTGCAGGTAAGATATTTAGTGTAAACTGCTTCTACACTTCCTTGCTTCTTGCAGATTACAGCCTACTTGAACTGGCTTGTTCGCATGTCATCTGAGATGGAGACCAACATTGTTGCTGTTGAAAGAGTCAAAGAATATGCTGAAATGGAGAAGGAGGTACACAGAGCTGTCCACCACTACTGTAGGAGTTTGTGCCCTCTTCTCAGGTCTTGTCCACAGCCTGGCTGAATGGGTTAGAATGCATTCAGCATGTCCTCTGAGCTGAGGGGTGAGGCAGAGCTTGGTGCTGTTGGTGTCCTCCCTCAGGGGACAGGCTGTGTCTTAGTGGGCAGTTCCTGGGGGTGTTTTAAGCTGTAGCTGCTGATACCTACAGTCTTGGTTAGGAAATGAGCTTTCAGCCCTGAGCTAAGCACTGGACCTGTACAAATGTTTTAGTTTCCTAAGTGCTTACACATGACATTTTTATGTGCTTTTCTCTTTTCTCAGTGTGGGGAGTAAAGAGGTTTTACTTCTTTTGGTTCAAATTGACTAACAACTCATTTCATCTGCAACTGTGCCCCTTTTGGCTATGGAGCAGAGGTTGCTGTGACTTCTCTTTGCCATGCCTGTCACTTGAACCTGGTTTGAGTGACTATTTTTGCAGCCAAACCTTATGAGGAGTCTTCCTAGATTTTTCCTGGGGTTCTAGTAGACCAGTGTTTATATAGTGCAAAGCCCTTCTGTTTGGCACTAGCAGTGTGTTCTCTCTCTGTGGGAGGCTGAGGCAGCAGCTGTTTACTTTGCCATCTTGTTAATATTTTAGTGTTTATGTCTTAGTTTAAACTGCTTCTGGCTGCATGCATGGCTTCCACAACAGTTTCCTTGCTGTGGTGGGGCTGTACAAGAAGGTTATCTCAATGTGTGCTGCAGTGGAAATTTGATTCAGGAAGTGGGACATGGAGTGGCAAAGCCCTTAGCTGCATGTAACATGTCCTCTTGCCTTGGGACAGCTCTTTTCCTTTTCTCCCCACCACCATCACAGTTCCTTTTGCAAATCACACACTTAACAAGAATTTTCCTTAATTGCTTTGCTTGAGCCCATGCCTGATGGAAGGAGGGTCAGATCCAGACCTGTCTGTGTGGTTCTTCCAGGCTGAGTGGAGTATTGAACAAACAGCCCCAGCGAGCACCTGGCCTGAGGAGGGGAAAGTGGAGTTCCGAGGCTATGGTTTACGTTACCGGGAAGACTTGGACTTGGTTCTGAAAAACATCAATGTTACCATCAATGGGGGTGAGAAGGTAATGAACCTGAATTTGTAGTAGAGTTGCTGTTTATAAATCTGCATGCATAAGCCCAAGAGAGGTGTAACCCTGTTCTGTAGTGTCTGTAGAATCAGTCTTACTGTGACTGGCAGATGCGGTGGGATCTAACTGTTTTCAGGCTGTGTTCTGTGTCATGGGGTGAAGATACATTGCACGTGGGCTCATGAGGTATCTCTTGGTCTGGTTCCATAAGTAAATGAGATTTATGCTGTCATCTTTCCCCTCCCTGGAAGTATTATTTCTTACAACCTACATTTATGGGCAGAATACTTCCTCCAGAGTGGTTAGAAAGGGCAGATGGCAAGAGATGATCAACCAACAGAAGCAGCAATCTTTTCTAGTTATTAAAAACAAACAACCAACAAATGGGTGAAGATTTCAGTCTAAGTGGGAAGCAAAATGTCCAGTATGAAGCCAAGTGCTTTTCTGTACTTTTACTATTGATTGCAACAAGGTAGATGTCAAATCAGTAATTATGACTGTGAGGCATGAACCAACTGAAGCAGGAAACCTTGGCCTGCTCTGCCCGATTCCATCTGTGCTTCTAGAAATATGGAAACTTTGATGGTTCAGTTGCTTTAGTTCTTGGTTTTTTTCAAATCCACTGATTTCTCTTCCTGTTTGGTCAGCCTCAATTTGTTATGCTGTTTTGGGGTCTTGATAGCCCAGCAGATAAGACAACTGTAACAACCTTGTGAACATGTCAGCCTCAGGTAGATGCTTGGAAATGCATTAACTCTTCCCCAGAATAAGTTGTTCCTGTGTTTCTTCCCAACAGGTTGGGATAGTTGGAAGAACAGGAGCTGGAAAATCCTCACTTACTTTAGGTTTGTTTCGGATTAATGAAGCAGCTGAAGGAGAAATTATTATTGATGGAGTTAATATTGCAAACATAGGACTTCATGACTTGAGATTCAAGATCACCATCATCCCTCAGGTATGTGCAGAAAAGAGTCAAATCATTCCATCACCAGAACTCATAACAAATGCTGAGTTGTGGTGTGGAAGCAAAACCTCTGGACTCATGGGCTTTGTCAGCACCCCATGCTGATTGCTGTAGACAGCTGAGCCTGAGTGGGGAGAGCTGATCCCAGCTGAACACCCAGCTGGGTCCCTTAGTTAATCGTGACCATTGCTCTACTGGCCAGTAGAGGAGAAGCAGCCCAGCAGCTGTGGTTTTGATAGTTCAAACCATCTGGAAGTAGAGTTTTACAAGCATTGGACTTGCACAAGTTGTTTTCTTCTTGCTGTGTAACCTTTACTGCCTGCCTGTGCTAAGTCCAAGTAGGATCATGAAACGTGTTTATGTAAATCACCAGTGCAGCACACTGGCACAACCAAGTGAGTACACAGTAAGAGGTTTGTGCACCACTACTTCTAGAAGTCTGGGGAGGACTTTTGCTTTCTCCTTTTGACCACTTTGCATCAGCCTGACACGAAGAGGTCAAAAGTATTTCCAAAATAGTGTTCTCCCTGTCCAAGAAAAAGCCCACATCACTTAATGAATACTGCCACTGAAGAGTTTTTGTATCTTTATGGATGGTGTAGTTCCAAAGAAGTGGAAAGTTGGTCTTAGTTGCCTCTGCTGACAGAAGCTTGGCTGGGAAGTAAAAAGAAACTTGACTGGCTTTTTCTGGTTGGTTTGTTGTGGTGGGTGGTTTTTTGTGGTTTGTTTTCGTTTCCTGCCTTCCCACCCCTTGCCCCTTGCTTCTGGATTCATGAGTTACTGACTCACAGAAAGGTCTGGAGTTGACAGAGTTTGTAGAGGGTACAGGTCAGGCTCCCAAGAGGAATAAAGGTGAGGGAGAGTGTCTTGCTGTTGCTGGAAAATGTGAGGTCTCACTCCCGAGTTCAGCAGATGAGCTTATTTGCAACTGCATCTTTTCCTTTCTGTAGCTAAGAGGTAGTTTGGAGCTCTTACCATGTTCTGTGTGCATTGTCTTTACCTCTTTCTGTGCCTAGGATCCAATATTGTTTTCTGGTTCTCTGCGTATGAATCTTGATCCTTTTGACCAACACTCTGATGAAGACATTTGGAGGTCTTTGGAATTGGCTCACCTGAAAAACTTCGTATCATCCCTTCCTGATAAACTTAACCACGAGTGTGCTGAAGGTGGAGAGAACCTCAGGTGGGTCAGATAACCACGCTGGTGAAAACTGCCACAAGAACTAGAGAACTGGGGTGGGGTGTGCAGCTGGACTTGCTGCTTCCAGAAACCTTAGAGCTCCCTTGGACAGTGTTCAGCTAGAGCCTGCAGCCCCGAAGCGCTGTGGGGCTAACCCCCTCCTGCCCTCTGAGAGATTTTTGGGAAGGGAGGTGGGGAATTCTTAACATGTGGCCAGGCAATCGACCATCTGGGTTACATTCAACATGTTCTAAACTCAGATTTGGAAATGTTAAGTAATTGAAGAAATACTTGGAATGCTGTGAGGTTTGGCAGCTTGGGCAGTCATGGAAAGAATTTCTGTGGCAGTGGATGCTCTGGGCTGGCCCTGGTTCCTGCCCAGCAGATGTGACTTCTCTCAGCTTGCTTTTTGCACCACCACAGGCATGTGTGTTCAGCCTGTAGAAACTGCTCTGAGTCCAGTCCTCAAACTGCACTGACTCAGGAGTCGGCAAGATGCAGTTATGCTGAAACCATATGTGGACTCTTACCTGATTACATTTCCAAGAGTTGAGGAGGATATCGTTTCACATGCTGTTAGGTGCTTTGCAGTGAAGTGGTGAGGGTGACCTTATCTATTTTGCTGTGTTTTTTGGCACCTGTAGCTTAGATGAGTTCTTGCAAGCAATTACTGGGCTGTAAAATGAATTCTGCAAACTTGCTCTGACTTCTTTCCCCCACCCTCCCACCCCATCTGCAGTGTGGGACAGCGCCAGCTGGTGTGCCTGGCACGAGCTCTGCTCAGGAAGTCCAAAATCCTGGTTCTAGATGAAGCCACAGCTGCTGTTGATCTTGAAACAGATCAGCTGATACAGTCAACAATAAGGTCTCAGTTTGAGGAGTGCACTGTACTAACGATAGCACATCGGCTGAACACCATCATGGACTACACAAGGTAAGGGATCTGGATCAGCACCTGCACTGTGCTCTGCTGGAATGAGCATCTCTGTGCTAGCTAATTGTGTGCCAGGAGGGTTTTAGCTATCTCTCTGGAATCTCTGCTCTGATGGGTGAGGTGTGTGTGTGATGGCTCTGCCTGGCCTGGGGAGCTCTGATCCCTCTGTTGTGCTGCTCTTCTGCCATTCTGTCCAGGCAAACCAGGAAGGGGAGGGAGGCCAGGCCAGGATCTTGCCCTGATTTAGGCACAGCCATGTCTGCATTTGTATTGTGTGGTACAGTGTTAGGGGAAGGTTCTGGCAGACTGTGCAAGGTCTTAGGGGCTCTCACTGACCTTAACAAGTGCTGCCCATCTAGTTATTATCTGATTTGGAGCACAGTTAAAAGTCTCATGGCTGCCTGCATGTACCTGGGTAAACTTGCTACATAAAAACCAGAGCAGACAGGCAAATCATCTGCAGTGTGTTAGAAGGGACAGCTGAGAACCTCTGGCCATTCATGCAGGCCATGGACTGCCTTTGTTTGCATGTAATGGCTGCACTATAATCAGTGTCTGTCTGTGTGCACCTGCCTTGGATTTCTGCATCTTGTAACATGTTTGTTTTTCTCTGCCTTGTTTTACAGAGTGTTAGTCCTGGACAAAGGAGAAGTGGTGGAGTGTGGTAGCCCAGACCACCTACTTCAGGAAAAAGGCATTTTCTATAGCATGGCCAAAGATTCAGGCTTGGTGTAGCACTTGAACTTGGTTAGTTGCTGTAGGGAAGGGGAGGGCTGACACATTCAGAGAACTGTAACCTCCCCTGAGCTGGTGTGAGCCCTGCAGTTTGGTTCCAGTCCCAGTGGAATCATCCAGAGCATGGTGATGGAAGTAACAAAAAAAATGCAATATTTTTTTTTCTTTCTTTTATTCTCCTTAGTATTGATTTTAGCCTGCTTTAGGAGAAGCACATACACTGTGCAAAGCACTCCAGAGACTTTTCATTTTTGCCTGAAACCTGTTCTATGTTCAAATATAAGGCGGTGTGATTCTTCAGAGAAGGTCAGAAGAGCTTTTTCCTTTCATCTGCTCTTGTGTTCTGAAGCCCCCTCTTTTTTTCCTTGTTGTCTAAACCACTTCTCAAATGTTAGTTAGTTGCTTGTTGGCTGATTCCTCATTTGAGCCATCTGTTGTGGGATGCTTTTGGAACAATTTGTGGCATATATAGTCCAAAGATTTTTTTTGTCGTGCAACAAGCTGTGTGCCAGAAGTTCTCCTGTACATGGTCAATGCTTTGACACGTTGTCCTCAAGGCTTCATGTGTTTACAGTGTACAGCAGCAAGCTCACTGCGGTGTGACGGTGGTGCTGGTGTGTAAAAGCACAGCCAATTTCAAAGCAGTATTTAAGCATGTCTAGAATGACAATCACTCCAAAAACCAAACTGGTGCAGCAGTCAGGGGTACCTGATCTCACACCCAGTTCACTCAGGAATTCTGACTTGGGTGGTGCATCCTGGTTATGCCTGTGGGGTTTTGGCTGGGAAGTGAGGATATGCCCGAGCGGTGGTTGCAGGCTGGGTGTGACACTGATTGTAATCCCCAGGCTCTGGCAGGTCTGTGCTTTAATCACAGCTCTGCCACAAAGACCATTAGCCTTATACCCAAGAACCATGCCCTTCATGCTGCTGCTGTTGGCAGACTTTGTGGGAAGCTGTTCTGTTGCAGTTGTTTAAAACAGTTCTGTTTCAAAGCTGTGTGTCAGAGGGGTCTCACAATGCAATTAGCAATGGAGTCTCGTTTGCAAGGTCTGTGCTGGATGTTCAGTTTTCTGTGGGAAGAAAAAAGTTACTTTTGTCATGTTCTGATTAGTCTTATTTTCAAGGAAAATGCTGGAGGGAAGGTAAACTTCAGTCAGAAGGGCCCAAATACTCAGTGCTCTGAGAAGGTAGACTTCTGTCAATGACATGGCTGACCTTAATACTAGACAATTGTCTTCTTTAGAGTAAAGCTATTTATTTTTTTGTAAATTATGACTCTCTGAAATGGAATAGATTGACATTCTCTTTGGTATTTTTTGTAATGACTATATGAATATTTGCAAACAACTTGCAGTAAACAATTGTTTGAAAGATAAGGTGCTGTGTCCTGTCTTGCTTGGTATTTGACAAAGGATTAGCTGTGTCAGCCAGGGGTTTGCTTTGGAAATACGAATGATTGGCACTGCTTAGACTAGAAGGAGGAGGTTTGGAGAAAGTAGAAGGGGAAAAATTGCCTCCTTCCTGGTACTTGAGCGCCAGTGTGGTAACAGGCACTGACCTTCAGTATCTTAGACACTTGTCCATCAGAAACTGTTACCTACTCTTCACCTGGGTGAAGAGGCAGCTGAGCAGCTGTTGGAAACTGCTGTATCTTGCTGCTTTGGGTTGGCTCTTGCCAGTTTGGACTCACTCATCCAGTCCCCCATGATTCCTTTTTATACTATATTTGCTTGTTTTGTTCTGAGGAGACCAATTTCAGTACTTGATTCTGATTTTATTTCATTAACAAAAGTCACACTGAGCAGCAGTGTTTCAGTGTGATTTGTCTGTCACATTGTCATCTTGTGATTCCTGAGGAGAGAGCTGGGGGCAGCTCGGACCACAGCTTCCTGGCACTTTGGGAAGCCCAGGAAGGGCTTTGCTTTCAGCTGCTGTCTTGGTTTGCTGGAGTAAAGCCTGAAAGGGAATCCTGCCAGAGGCTCTGCAGCACCAGAGTTGCCCATGCAGCAGTTAAACTTGCACTCAAGAAGAAAACCGTGAATGAACCACCAGGTCGACAGGCAAGTCCCTGCTACTTTCCCCATCTGCCAGACTGTCATGCTGCAGGGATCAGAGGAGGACACTTCCCCCCACAACAGATTCCTTGTGGTCATATTCCATTTGGAAATGTTGGTGTTGGCATTTGGACTTGCCCTGCTGTGTGTAACCAGCATCTTGCAGCAGAGCTGTCAAAGCCTTCAAGCAGAGGGAACTGCTGCCCACTGCCAGCCAAATTACTCTCTCATGCATCAGCAAGCCCATGTCTAAAGCTGGCTCTCTTCTTCCAGGCAGGCTGTCAGCCCTCTGCACAGCATGAGTCACCTGGGGCTCCTCCAAAGCTGACAAGGAAAGAGATGGAGTGGCTCTGATCTCCAGCTGTTTGCTCTTGTGCTTAGTGGCCTCCCACTTCCTCTTCCCTACTCCCCCAAAGTTTGTGCACTTCAGGTGATGAGATCCAGCTGCTGCCTTGGTGTCCCCATCTGTGTAAGAACAGTGCCCAGGTGAGCACTCCTTCAGACACTGGCAAAAGACTAAATTTGTTCTACTTGGAACTTAGGAGAAGCTGTAAGCAGGTAAGCTTGCTTGCTGCTACTTAAATTGTTGCTGTCCATAAGATCTTGTTGGCTTTAAAAAATAATCTGTGTTAGCTTTCAGTGTGTATTTGGGCTCCAGTTACAGAACACATTGAAGTGCTGTGGAGGTTTTCTTCTGGCTCTTTGCTTTTACACCGTAACAACCACCAAGCATTTAACTTCTGACTGGCTCCTGTCCAACACAGTAGTGAGATTTTGGTATCTGGAAACACAATGAGAATGGAATTGCTAAATTCCCCTGGAAATATCAGGTATCTCAAGTCATCCCTTTTCATCTGCTTGCTGTGGGTTTGGCTCAAACAAGGTGTGGTTGAGTGTCAGGCACCTTACGCTGAAACCAACATAGCTCAATTATGAGATCAATTGTTCCTGATAGTGGTGGCATTATGGGATACTCCTCAAGTGAGTCAAGCAAGGCCTGATTCTTCCATCAGTCTGTAGAACAGTCCCTTCTGAGCCACTAAGTGCTCCAGAGTGTCAAATTCAGCTATCCGACCGTTTTCCAAGACTAAAATCCTGTGAATATTAAAACAGAAGAGTGAGCCTGGGGACACAGCAGCAGCTCTGAGAGGCTTACTGATTTCTAAAGGAAAGTGCAGTACTTGCTTGCTAATTAACCAAGCTGTCCAGCAGCTTTTCAGCTGGCAAACAGCTGTGGGATTAGGGATAGGTTTCTGATGAGTGACTATTCAAATACTGAGTTTGTGGGAGGAGAGTTTTTTGGCAGCTGAGACTGGAGTAGGGTTTATTTCAGACTGGAGCTTACTCCAGTTTGTGCATGTTGGGGCAGAGAGCTGTAGCCATGGTTTTGCTGACAGTGGTTGGGGGAAATGGGTATGATCCAGCATGAAATGCATCACATGGGAATAAATGACCTTCCATTATCCCATTGGTGCCTAGCTGATTTGAGATAGTCTCTAGAGCAAAGCTTTGAGAGCTAGACAAGAGAAGAACAGAAATGAAATTGCTGTTCTCTGTGGTTTGTCTAGCAGACACAGGCTGTCTGTGCCTGCATCCCTCTGCTCTTCACTGTGGTTTGTCTAGCAGACACAGGCTGCCTGTGCCTGCCTTCCTTGGGAAAGTGGCTGGAGAGCTCACCTGTCACAGTCCATGATGGTGTTTATCCGGTGAGCTATTGTTAGCACTGTGCTGTCTTTGAACTGACTCCTCAGGGTGGTCTGAATCTGAAGATCAGTTTCTAGATCTACTGCTGCTGTGGCCTCATCAAGAATGAGGATTTTGGCTTTCTGAAGAAGTGCTCTGGCCAGGCAAACCAGCTGCTTCTGACCAGTGCTGCAAGAAGAGGGATGGTAAACTGAGAGCAGCAGTCACTTGTCCCTGGAGTCAGAATACATGTGATGAAAATAGGAGTGGAATCCTGTTCCCTCTCCCTGGCAGGGTGATTGAGGCTGGTGGCACTGCAGGCAACAGTATGAAACCACCTAAGGAAATGGAGTGCATAACTGTGGCACCCGTGAGATCTGCACTTGGAACAGGATTCCAGAGTTTTAAGTACTGCAGAAACACAAGCTGCCACAATGATTCTGTCTCAAAGGTCTTCCACCTGGTGTCCTGTGATTGGATTTCATGCTGTTAAAAAGGACAACAAAGCAGCAATTTGCTGTCTGGGCACCATTTTTTGCTTAAATCTTTACATGCTTTAAATTACACTGCCTGCCCCACTAGCTCTGTTCTCCCAACCCCATGGGCTAGCACTGCCCTGCCACAGTCTCCTGTAGGTAAGGTACCTGAGATTTTCCCCTTGGTCAGTGCATTTATATTCCAACTGATCTGGCAAATCTGCAACAAAGGTCTTGAGCTGAGTCTGTTCCAAAGCTGTCCAGATGTCTGCATCCGTGTATTGGTTTAATGGGTCAAGATTCATTCTTAGAGAGCCAGAAAACAAAACTGGATCCTGAGCACAGAGACAGCACAAACAACTCCTGAAATCAGTTACTGAAATGAGCTCTCCAGTTCTCCCTGCTGGGTGCAGCTCTGGGGCTACTGTTACATTGAATGGGAGACTTGTATGGAATAGAGGTTATTTCCAAACTGGAATGTCTGAATTCCCTCTGGTCACAGAAGCTTTATGAACTCTTTCTAGGTATTAATACTTCAAACACTGCTGAAGTATTTTGGAAATTAATGTCCTACCTGGGGAATGACAGTTATCTTGGTTCTGAGGTCATGGAGACCTAGCTGAGTGATGTCCAGTCCATCAATTAGGATTGCTCCTTCTGCAGCTTCCACTAATCGCAGCAGTCCCACAGCAAGAGTAGATTTCCCAGCTCCTGTTCTTCCAGTTATGCCTATCTGTGAAGTACAAGGGAAAGCTTGTTAGTTTTGATGTTGTTGATTGTTTCCTGTGGCTGGAGCTACAAGAGAGGTTTGTCTTCCTGGACTTCTGAAGAGAGACAGCTTTGCAGGGATCAAATCTTCAAGGCTGTTCAGGATCCACATAGTCCAGCAATACATTCTTAAAGGGAATCACTCATAGTTTGTAATGGTTTTGTATGAACAGGAATCTGGAAAAATGAACTACAAGACTTAGCAGCTAGAATAGGGCCTTGATGTGACACTGGGTTTAGAAAGTGAAATTCCTTTGCTGTAGCTCTGCTAACTTTGTGACATGAAATGCCAACCAGGTGAATGTCTAATGTTGCAGCAGTGCTAGAAGAGGTGTGCAGTGTGACAGATGGGCTTTCACACCACACCTTGGTGTACCTGCCCAGATGTGCTGACTGCAGAGCCCTGCTCACAGGCTGTGGCTCTTGAGTGGCTTTACTCACCTTCTCTTGCCCGTTGATGGTGAGGCTGACCTGCTTCAGTGCCAGCTCCAGCTGTGGCCTGTATCGCAGGCTGTAGTTCCTGAATTCAATTCTTCCTTCAGTGAGCCAAACTTGACCTTGAAGTCCACCATTCAGGGTCCAGGGTGCCTAAATGGATGAAAGCAAAGAGCAAGGGTATAAAGCTGATGTCAGTTTTCAAATCAAGTGGCCATACTGGTCAGGGAGCTTACAAAGACATCAGTGCCAAATCCCTCCAAGCTGTTTACTGTTTCCAGAAGTTAAAGAAGCCTCTGACTTTCCTATTGCAAAGGCTGACTTGTCTACTTGATGCAAAGACAGAAAACATCTGTCTGCATGTCAGAGTCCTGCCATTTTGAGTGGTTCAATAAAAAAAGATTTATATGCCCCTATGAAAAGGAGAGTGAAAGCCTCCTTTAGTAGGCAGCATATGGAGAAATAATTTTAGTGATTACAGAACAGAAAGGACTGCACTGGAGACTTTAGTGGCTAGGAGGCTATCTTGCAGCCATCAGTTATCAGAGTTGCATCTGAACTGGTGTAATAAACACACAATCCAAATATGGGCAGAAAACAGGGCTCATTCCATGAGAGTTACCAACTGAAGCTATTTTAATGGCAATCTAATGCTTTAACTTTCTTAAGGAAATGATGATGATCAGAGGTTAGAAAAGAAGCCTGGTCAGTTGGGGAAAAACCCCAAATGCTGCAGTTCTTTAAAGGAAATATAACTGGCCTCTCAGAAGGGGAGAACTAGGGGGTTTGTCCAGGTGGAATAGAAGTTACTCTTAATTTGCAGGCATGTTTGCCTCTGTTACTAAGGTCAGTTGATTATCTACTACCTCCTTAGGAGTCCTTGAGTATTCTCTCACTCTCTCCACAGAAACAATGTTGTTCTCTAGTTCTGTCCAGGCTCGCACCATCCAGTTCAGAACACCAGTTATCTAGCAGAAGGAAACAAGCATTAGGGCAGATAAAAGAAGTATTAACCTGTACATGCAAGGGATGTGGTACTTAGTCTTTATACATGAAGAGCTCCTCTTCAGCCAGTTACTTCAGAAATTGTCCTTTAAAAGGCTAAACAATAACTGGATGCTTGTGAAAGTTTGTAAAGCTGTGTTTTCAAAGAGCCTGCCCAGTTGCTTCTCAGCAGGTTTGCAGAGAATTAAAAGCTATTGACTGGGATGCTAAAAAATAATGTAGCTATATCATAGGCCATGGTGCAGCTAGTCTAGAAGCAGATCAGGCAGATGCTGAAGACCTTGCTTCAGTTGCTCAGAGCATGCTGGAGTTGGAGTCCAGACGCAGGAGGAAGATGATGTCTGGTGCATGTGAGGTTCATTCTCTATGGGGTCATGCTCTACATGTTTTGGGTTTCAGTAACAGCAGCAGGGTTTGGTAGGAGAGGGCATCCGGAAAGCCACAGAAATAGTTAATGATGTCTTGGGAAGGCCAGTGCAAGTGTCTTTTGATGGAAGACAGCCATGGTATTACTGCAGTGCTGTTACCTGAAGAGCATAGGAAATGGAGAAGCCAGCAGTTCCTGGACTGAGATGTGTTCTGCCCATTGCTGCAAATAGTGCTGCAAACAGCACAATGCCGTTGCCTAGAAACTCCAGGTTTGTAGCAAGCCACCTGCAAGAGGAGGAGAGTACAGGGCTGGTGCTGGGTGGCCTCTTTCTCACTCCCAACAGAAACTGTGATTAACATGCAAAACAGTTGTGGAGCTGCTGGGGTGCAGGATGCTCAGCAAAGCTCTTGTCACACCGATTGCTCACAGCCAGCCACCTTGGAGCTCATGAATGTCTCCAGTCTGTCCAAACCAGTTGGATTAATAGTCTGTGTTAGGATTTGCTTCAAGGCCTGCCAACACCCAGTTTCTTGGATGAGCCAGTCTGCCATGTCCCAATTCTACATTCCTCACTCAAGCCTGGTGGCTGCTGGCTGTATTGTCTGATGTGTTCTGCATGTACCACTCTGTCCTGTGATGATGGGCCTCACCAGCTGTGCACTGCAGCATGCTGCATTTTGGACACCAAGTGATACTTCCAGCAGTCTGTCAACCCGTGTGTGCCCAGCCACACCACACAGCTGGCAGCATATTGGTTGTGTGAGGGGCACGTTGCCAGGGAGGGGTGCAGTGCAAGTGATATGAAAGAGGCTCACTCCCCTACCCCCAAAACACTCTGCACCACTATCTCATCTTCTGTGTACCTCCACCCAAGCCCTAAGAGTGGCTATTTCCACTCACCAAGGCAGTGAGATTAAACCGTCGGGATTCTTGACACTGCAGATTGGTACCTGTCAGCAACTGCTCCAGGGAAGCATGCTCGCTGATTCTCATCCACCAGGAAGTTGTTCTTGCACATAAACCTCTCCTGGTGCTTGTAAGCACGGATCACACTGCTCCCTTGGAATGTTTCTGAAATGTGGGAGTAGATGGGTGACCTGCTGGCAGCCTCTGTGCGTCTCAGCTGGCAGGAGGTGATAACGTAGAAGTGCTGGTACAAAGGGAAATTGGAAGTGAATTAGGTTTATGTCTCCATGGTGGTGATCCACAGAAGGCTTAGGAAGGCCTCACTAAGTGCAATTGTACATCCAGTTCCAGTGTTCCAAACCTAGTGTGCAGGTAAAGTTCCTGCCTGTGTTCTTTCCCATCTTAAGAATAACCCTGTGGTTAATGCGAAGAGCCAAGGTACCCTGAACTCACCACTTCGAAACTCACACTGTTGTTGCAGAGCAGCCCTTTGTTTGATGGAGAACAGAGGAGTACTTTCACCCTTACCTGCTCTTCCCTTATGTTCAGCCTTTGCTGGCAAAACATGTGAGGTTTCAGAGCCCAAGGGATAGCATAGGTTGATAAGCAGTGCAGGAATTCAGGAGGAAAGGAAAACATGATTTTGGTCTTAGGATTGCATTTACACTAATGGAGACAAGGAACGTGGCTCTAGGTAGGGTTTGACATAAGAGCACAAGCCTCTTTGTGAGGTCTCTGGGATGCTTTGGAAGGCTGAGGTGATGTGGGAAGATACATTGACATTATTCTTGTGAAACCAGTTTCTGCATGTCTCTGCACCTAAGAAATGGATGGAGGCTTTCTGCAGGGACAAAGCCATGCTCCTTCAGCCTCTGTTGTCTGTATTTTGATATGAGCTCCTACCTGGAATGCAGCATAAAGAACAGTCAAGGGCACTATAGCCACTGCTGCCCACGGGGTAGCCACTAGAATGACAAGGTAGATCTCCAGCAAGTTGAACAAGAAACCCAGCAAGGACTTCAGCTTGTCAGGGATGACAGAATCAATAGCATCCATCTCTTTGGAGAAGCGATTCAGCAAGTTTCCAATGGGTGTTTGCTCAAAGAAGACCATTGGGGATCTAGCAACGTTCCTCAGCAACTGCAGGAACAGCTTGTGTGATGCTAACACCCCACCTAGAAGAACTGCAGCTGTGGAGACAAATCTGCCAAGGGCTGCAATGTAAAAAAATAACAATTATTACAAGGTCTCAACAAACTCACCTTGGAGTGCATGTGAATGTGGTTCTGGTGAAAGGAGATGACTTGCTCTTCAGTAGCAATCCAGCCAAGCTGCAGCACTGCAAAGTAAACTCCCCTTTCTGTAGGGTAATGTAGAAGGGCAGAAGACCCTCTAAGCAACACTGCCAGCCCTGGATCCAGCACCTTAACCATGCAGGACAAATTCTGTATTCCTCACAAAATGAACTTGATTGGCATTACTTCGAATTACTCAGTCTTTGCTTTCCTGCCCACAGACTCCCTGTTAGCATTGAAGGGTTGCCAACCCTTCCCACTCTTTGCCACGTGTCCAAAACTTTCTCAATCTTTTGTCACTTGGGCTGAGATTCTTCCAGATATTTTTTTTTTCTGATTTTTAATCCCCCCCTTTTTTTTTAAAGAACAAGCCTAAGATCTGGCCATTTATAAAGGGAAGGATTTATAGAAATGGAGAATTCCTCAAGTTCCTCTTTTTCTCTCTCTTCACACTTAAAAGACCTAAACCAAGATTTAATTCAGCATGAAGAAAGCTTTTGGATATGATTAAGTTACATTGGAGGGATGGCAAGGGATAATAAAGAAGATATGCAGAAGATACTGGACATAAAAGGGCAGGTTAGAAAAATGATGCTGTAGTTTTTCCAGTGCTGAAAGCTTTTTAGAGGCTCAGGTCATTCACTTCCAGCAGGAAGTATAAAGGAAGGCACTATTCATCATGGTCTGCTGAAAGACACAGGAGGCCACCTCTAGCCTACCATAAAGTAAAATTTCAGGCAGTAATACTGGGAATATTGTTCAGATCCCTTAGAAATCCTCTCTGTGCTTCACAGCCTGTAGTTTTAGGTCCCATGCCAAACCTTTAGGGCTGGTGCCAAAAGCCCAGAAAGCTAAGAGCCAATGGGTATGCACTTTATGTTGTGAGAAAACATCCTAGATATGGGAAAGGGAGATAGAAACACAGAGAAGAATTAGGTGAGGAAGTTAATCAAACCTTGAATGACTCCCAGTGCACCAAAGACTCCAACCCTCAGCACTGTGTGCTGTTGTGTCCCATTGTGAACAGGGTCATCTGCCCACATGCTGAGCCAGTAACCACGACAGAAGGACACAGCTTGCTGAGATGTGAACAACAGGAGGATGTATGCACATAGAGGTAGGCCTGTTGCCTTTAGGTAGGCTGCATAAATAGAGGTGTTAACCTAGAGGAGCACAAATGGGGAGAAACAGAAGGAGAGGTTGGGAGGGTTGAGCTTGTTCGCAAGGAAAAGCAGCTGCAAAGCAAGGAATGATTATTGTGGCTTATCAGCTGGTTAAATGTCACAAGCTATAGCAACCATGTTAATTCTTTTCCTCATGGATGAATAATGAAGCCATACCTGAATCAATTCGTGGTGGTAATGACTATGATCAATTGATGAAGCTCACTGCAGTAGGCTTGGGTTACTGCTGGAATGCACAGGAGCTTTCCTGTGCTGGGCAGTGACTTACAATTGTTCTCTGAGAGCTAGGATGTATTCACTGACTGCTTGGATGGGTATCTGCTGATCAGGAGAAGGGATCCTCGTCTGGCTAATGCTGTGTATCCCTAGGGGAAGAGCTGCCTCCTTTGGGGTCTTTAACTTCTTACTTTTGCTTCTTCTCAGCACCAGTGTGTAGCCTCAGCTATTTGTTTCCTCCCTATTTTGCTGCTGCTACCATGTTCCCCGAATAACACACCTCATCCATTCCTGACAGCTCCCAGCTGGAATCCCATGTCTGCTTTTTTTCCCTTTCACAGTACTCAAGGTGTTTTCCCTGAGCAAAATGAGAACACCAATGTGCCTCTTTGCCCCTTTCCACAAGGCTCAAGGGTTTGTGTACAGACTCAAGATTACAAATCCCTTGTAATCTACTGCCTTCCTGTCTTCTGTCCTTTACCATCAGCTTGCCCTGATTGCCTCAGTGCACTTTCTCCCTTCAGGTCAACTCTTAAGTCAGGATCCCTCTCCTCAAGTGGTCATAGGTTTAATTCCCTCCCCCGCCCATTTCCATAATGTACATGTATTATTCCTGTTTGGAACCAGTGCTTGAATTGGGGCAGGCAGGGAGATACAGTTTGCACACAAGGTACTACTTAAAATAATGCTGAGATGACTTGGTTTCAATTATAGGGCAAACTTCTACAGCTCATCTGACTTCCTGCAGCTGCACTGCTTTAACTTAGGCAGTGAGCTGACCTGCCTGTCATGAGTGGGTCAGCAACACCCCCTGGTTGTGTGTTTGCCATTACAAGAAAGTGCTGTGCTTACCCTGCCGTGCTGAGTTTTCTCTCTTTGTGTTAACCTTCCTTCAGTGACTGCAGCAGTGGTGGAGTCTTCACTGCCAGGAATGGTCTTCCTTCCCATAGCAGAAGATTTGACTGAATTGTCACTTCATAAAGAAAACAAAAGTCCTTTCCATTTTTAGCCCAAGGCAGTATTTCAAAGCTAGATCTCCTTACCCATCCATCCCCACACTCATGCCTATTTTGAAGGGTACTGACCCCAACTACTGCCCATATTTGTCACAGGGACTGGGCTCTCTGAAGCTATTATCAAAGAGAGGCTTTAAGCCTCTCTCTTATTTTTCTAGCTGTGGCTGGCTTGAAATGAGCCAGGCTTTGCAGCCTCACTGGGAAGGGAACAGCAGGCAAATGAATCAATATGCCTTGGACTTGAGCTCTGGAAGAAATTCTGGCCCCCCATGGAGAAAACATTACAGTAACCACCACATTCAAGAGTAGCCTCTCACCTAATATAGTTTTGCTATTTTGTTCTTATTATTAATTTACAGATTCAGTTCCAAACCAGTTTCATACACAGGAAGAGCCTACAGGATGGCTTCTATGGACTTTTTGGAGCACGTGCTTCAGTGTCTGAGGCAGCTTTAATCTTACCTAAAGAGTTTGTCCTGTGATGGACCATTTCTGGAGGTGATGGTGCCTTTGGTGTCTCCTATAGCTGTGAAAGAAATGCATTATTTTTTTTCCTAAATGCTTTAAAATCCTTTTTTATCCTGTGTAGCCTTTGAGAGGCTGGTAATACAGAAGAAAGACTCATTACAAAGAATTGTTTGTAAGGGGAGGAGTAATGAGGTGAGATTTGAAAAAGATAGCACATATAGGGGGTAATTCAGTTTCCTGCATGGTCAGTCTAGTCAGATGGAATAGATTATTCAAGAGCCACTTTGGAGGTGGTGAGTCAGCTAATGTGACAGGCATATTTTTCCCCCAAAGTGACAGCTTGTTGTGATTTGATCTCAGCTTTAAATGGCTGCAGTAACTCAAATGTAAGGTTGTTTTTTCCAGTTTTATTCTTTTTTCAACCTCTTCCCAATTGTTTTCAGCAGCAGTCTCCCCTCCCAGTTCTTTAATGTTAAGTACAATACTGAGGAAACAATTGAGTGCTAGACCTAGGAAGAATGAGTCTACCTCATTCGTGTTACCTGGAAAAGCAGTGCCTGCCTTCTCTTCTGCAGGAACGTGTGAGTGGAGAAATTCTGCAAAGGGCCCGTTTCTTTGTAGAAGTTCTTGGTAGGAACCAATTCCTGAGATTGTGCCATCCACCAGAAAAACAATGTTGTCCACTTGAGGCAAAATGTTGGCTGTGTGAGTCACCAGCACACGAGTCTGCTTGAACAAAGAGGGAACAATTGTAATGGCTCGAGCGGGCAGCTGCCGTCTGAAGGCAGACACAGGGACTCAGGGCAAGTTAGGTTTGCTAACTTGCAGATGCTTCAGTTACTTATTCCTATCACTTCTGTCTCTTTGATGAAGTTTATCTTTGCAACTCTGTGCCTGTTTTGAAAGTGCAGAAGTCAGAAGCAGGGAGGAGGGGTGTGTGGGGTTCTGAAGTAGAAGGGTGTTAATTGGAGGGTGTGTCACACTTATTTCAGAATCAAATCTGTGCCTGAAAACTTCATCACCCTGAGTAGAGTTAGAGTGCAGCTCCTTTGCTGAGCAGATCTGCACAGATCTAGTGTTCCTCACGTGGACACAGCAGGGGGCACCTGGCCCAAACTGCTACAGTGGGAAAGGCCATAAGAGAAGCATCTCTTCCCTTAGATATCAAGTTGGCATGGTCTGGATTTCTAATGCATGGCAAAGCCCTCTGACTGCTGCTTAACTTTGACACATTATTTCTTTGTCAGTCTCTCTGTTTCAATACAATAATTACATTCTGATATTTGCTACCAATCCACTTGAAGAGAAAGGTATTTGTACTCAGACATGTCTGTTTTAATTGGGTTTCATTTTCCTTCTACACTGTGAAACTGAGTCAAGTACTTGTAGGCAGTTTACTCTATGAAACCAGTAGAGCTGCCCCAGCATCTCTTCTCATACCCGCATTTATCCTCCAGACTGCTTGACAGAAGTTCCAAGGCTTAGCAATGTGTAACTAATGCAAAAAAGAATGGAAGTGTTTAAGATCAATTTAGTGAAGAACTTCTGGGTGGTGAGAACTGTAAAGGTGCCACTGAACTATTTTCAAGTGATGAGATCAGACATAGTAAGATACAATGAGCTGGAAGAGACCCCACAGCTCTTTCTAGCTGGACTACAAGTAAATCTCAAAAAGGGAGAGGGACAGTGTTGATGGAAGAGCAAAGAACAATAAACTTGCTGTAAAATGATGTCTTTCAGGAGAACCTAACTTCTCAGTTTTTCTCCTCCTCCTCAGTGGGATTTACTGTAGGACTTCCATGTGCTGTGTGGACTCCAGAGGTTACCCATTCCACTTCCAGTGATGCTAACAGGAGTACATGCTGCCACTAGCAAAGAAGAATTTGGAAGCCTTTGACTGAGGAGCCCACCTTCCTGGAAGCGTTTCAGAGGCTCTGATAATTAGGTATATTTTGCAGTCCCTTACAGTTCAGGATTTATAACACACCTTGTCTTTCAATAAGCTGTTGGGTCCAAGAACATGTTCGAAAATGTGCTGTCCAACGTGGGCATCGACAGCTGAGAGGGGATCATCGAGTAGGTAAATGGAAGCCTTCTGGTACACAGCACGAGCAAGGTTCACCCTTTGCTTCTGCCCTCCAGATAGATTTATTCCCTGTAAAAATGTGCTGACACTGTTTATCTCAGAGCTGCAGCATATTTGTGAAGTGTTGGCTCCATTTTACACCGAGCTTTGATGACTTCCTTATTTTGTAATCAGTGCATTTCCTTCCTTCCCTCCCTCCCTCCCAATAGGACTCGTGAGATGCAGATTCTCTTGAGCAATTCCAACTCTTCTGCAAAAGAGAAGCCAAGACTCACCTGGATTTATATATTTATTTGTTTGGTGTTATATTTCTTAAGCATCTCTCATATTTCTAATTATGTTAACTACCAGGTTTGCTACCAGACCCAATTAAACCGTGGCCTGACTTCTCAGAAGTTACTGAGCACCTGGTTCCTGCATGTTTAATCCTTTTGTAGGTGTTTTAAGTGGACACCTGAAGTGGTAGCTATTCAAGGAAAACTTAGCCAAAATAGAAACCTAAGCCAGTACCTTCTCTCCTATTTCACTCTTTTGTCCTGCAGGGAAGCTCTCCAAATCAGGCCACAGTGCACAAGCATCTATCACTCTGTTGAACCACATTTCATCCATCTCCTTCCCAAAAAGAATATTATCTTCCACTGAAGCGTTTTGTATCCAGGCTTGCTGGGGTACATAAGCTGTGGTGTCCTACAGAAGTGAGAATGGAGGAACAATAGCAGCCTTTTTGTAAGCTCAATTTGCCATTGTGGGAACCTATCTTTGAAGAAAACCTCTTCCAATTAGACCTAGAGAACTCTGGACTGATCATCAGTTTCACAGGTCTCTAGAGGGCTTTGCAAAACACAAGCCTGCTCTCAATGATCATTATCTTACATAGGAAGAAAGAGGTGCCAGTACATGGACATGATTTACCAGGCTGCCACTTCAGCTCACTGTCAAATTGGGAAATAGAGTTGGATCTTTGAAGTCCTGTTCTAGTTCCCATTCCCAAGAGTCAGGTTCCTCCAAGAGGCCTTAAACACCTTCAGATAATTAAATGCAGCTTGGATTTAAATTCAGCAACAAATGGATGTTCATCAAGTACCTGATGGCTTGGTTAGTAACTTACTGTTCCTAAAGACAACCTCGTTAGAAGCAAATGCCAAGGGGAAAATTTACCTTGACAGTGACACAGCCATCTGTCTTCTCCAGCTCACCAAGTAATGCTGACAGCAAGGAGGACTTTCCAGCACCCACCTGGCCAACTACAGCAATCAAAGAGCCTTTGGGCACAGTGAGATCTATCCTATAAACAAAAAATTAGTTGCCTTTTACCTTTTGGACATACTGTCTGAAAAGAAAATGTTGTTGTCCTGTAGTAACCCCCTAATTTCATGCTTGAGAGCTCAGTTGCACTGGGTTACTCTTCCCATCATACTGACTTTTTGTGGCAGAATAGGGTTCATCCCTTCAAAGACCCCTCCAACCAGAAAATCTTCATCCACATCTCTACCAGACTTTGAAACCCAGATCCAAGACCCACATCCCCACTCCAGAGACAAACTAGCCCAAAACACTGCAGATAAAACATTCCTGAACATGAGAACTTTTCAACCATTTCCTCTCTAAAACTTCAGTGTCCTTTGAAATAATCCTGTAGTTCTGCATACCATCAATTTTACCTCTTTAGAGACTGTATATTCATATTTGGACAAGCAAATTGTGTAAAGGAAGCAGTCTCCATGTATTTTAAGGCAACATCCAGATACAGGCACTTTCCCACTGATGTGCTCCCAGGCATAAAAGCAAGACATTATAATTATCAGAATTTAACATTAAATATGAAGCAAACATGGAAGCCTCTAGATATTCCACACTAGTTTCACTTAGACCCTGAGGAATTAGTTCATTTGGCATCCACCTTGACCTACAGAATTGAGAAGACTAAGGGTAAGTCTGTACCTTCTAAGACAAGGACAAGTCTCTCTGCTCCAGCAAAAAGTCCCATTTCTTATGGTGATGCTTGCCTCTACTAAAATATGAGGAGAATTAGAACACTTGTAAATTCAAAGGTAGGTACAGAAACATCCCTGTTTAGGTGACTGTGTTTCAGTGTGCAATGAATTACAGAAAAGGCTGAAAAAAGGCTTAATTAACTACAAGATTAGATTGCAGTGTTGAAATCAATAGACCTGAGAGAGAGAATGTGACAGTAAGGGGCAAACATTCTTCTGAGTCAGCTATGGCAGGCTGAGAGTGGAAGCTGAAGAATGGAAGCTACTCCCCTTACAAGGCAACAAGGCTAGCAAAAATGCTCACCACAGTCAGAAATGCTTTGAGTGGAGCTCTCTGGGTCCAGTTCTTCCAGATTGAGAAAAGCTGCTAAGCGGTTTAAAGAGACTTTGGCCTGAAGTGAAGCAGCACACAAAAATGACATTTAGAGTAGGAAGGGAGCTAAAATCCAAAACGAAGCCTCAACTTGAGGACCCACTTGAAATGGTGATTAGGCACTCTGATGCAGATGTTGCAGGCTTAGATAGACAAAGGCAACTATTCTGTTAACTGCCTCTTTCCCTTTAGCTTAGCAAATCCCCATACTCTTCCATGTGTCTTCTGTTCACACAGTGAAATTGTTGCTCTTCTACCCTATTCATCCTGCAATCTATCATTGCTCCTGTACTTGAAGAGCTGTGATGGTCTTCTTGTAAGTGGGAAATTAATTTCCCAGTTTCTCACTGGACAGTAACTCACTTTTCCCTTTGGCCTGAGCTAGCAGGGTTTCCACTGATCTCCCATGGAGATTGTGCTCCATTTGTTCTGATTTCTGTGACAAAAAAGAGAACTGGGAGCCCCTCCAAGATGTAATGGTGCTTTTGATTTGCCCCAAAAGACTCCAGAGGTGTCCTTGGTGACTATTTTGTCCATATCTGGAAACTTGCTGAAAACCAATACTAAGTAACTTACTTTAGCTGCCTGTCCTTACACTTCACTGTTTTGCAAGAGCAATCACATAGTCATCTCTGAAGTTCAATGCCCTAAGAAATGTTTACCTTTATTTGTAAATGGTGGCATGTAAAGAAAAACCCACTTAGGGCCAAATAAAATGGACCATAGGCTGCAATTCACCTGGACAGCAGCATTTATGGAGAAGGGCAGGAAGGAGTGTGCGGTGTTGAGAATGTTGATCAGTGTCAGAGACACAAAGGCCTTCTGAGCGTCCAGGACGTGTGTGCTATCCACCAGTGTGTAGGCAGCAAACATGGCAAATGCAATCTGAAAGGAAGCAAAGGAACAGCAAACCATTTGATTCAGATAGGGAAGAGAATGGTTCAAGGGTGACAGGCCCTTCCTCAAGACTCTGGAACCCATTTAGTTACACCAGGCTATCCCCCATATACATGGGACCCATCCTGCAAATATCATTGGCAACATTCTTCTATGTTGGGAGTCAAACCCAAGTCTAATCATATGACATTTGTTCTGCTTTAAGGAAGCACCTGCTGTGACCAGAGCAAGGAGAAAACACAGCCATTTCTCATTGAAAACACCCATGGTGAACTGCAACATGAAGTAGAAAAGTGGCTTCTGCAGCTGCTGACTGTGCCATGGACTCTCTTTGGCTTGGAGGATTTTGGGTGGTTCCTGCAAAGCAGGCTCAGGCTGCCTGGAGCACACTGCCAAGCTGGCAGACTTGTCTGTGGAACTGTTAGGGCAGCATGAAAATCTGTTTGGTTTATTCCACTGGGGCTCAGCAATTCCTGTGAGACTACCAACTCCCCCTGGCAGATATCCCCATGGCTGTCCCACAGGAAAAATCTGTTCAGACAGGAACACAAAGAGAAATGGAAGGAATGAGACACATTCTCTGTAGGAGCCACTCACCAGGAACGTTGATGAATGGAAAGAAGCTAGAGATGCTGCAAAGAGAATCTGAGATCTTTTAGGGCCTGAAGCTCTTGCCTCCGAATACCAAGCACTTTTTCCATGAAGGTTTTCTCCCAGCCATACAGTTTGATTAGTTTAATGTCACTGAGAATGCCATTGGTGAGCTTGGCCCGCTCATCTTTGTATTTCATCTGGGTCTCCTGTAATAAATGTTTGAACGTTATCATTTAATAGGTTGTGTGTTTAACAATGCAATTATTTGGGGGGAAAAAAACCTTATTCCTGCCTATGAATTCTGAACAAGTTTCCCTGCAGTTAATCTGTGTATATTGTTTGGCTTATCACTCTTCCAGGCTGGGAAGTATTTTGTTTTTCATCTTCAGAGCTTCATTTTTACTGTTCATATATTAAAAACACAGGAAAGGTTGGGCAAACAAGGTAAAACACTGAACATGCAAAAGCTCACTCAAACTTCAGTCAACTTTACAGGTTTCAAAACCTGTGGTCCTTCAGACAGTCATGGTAAGTATGGATAATGAATATTAAGCCATCACTTGATGTCAAATGTCAGTGATATGCTTTTTTCCCCCCCCACCGTGTTCCCAGCATGCCTACTATAATCATATAATCATCAGAAGCCTTGGGTTCCATGTGATCCTCTCTTGGAAGAGCATGGCAGCCCTTAACTTAGATTTAAAAGTAGTATCCTAGCATAAATCCAGTCAGGAAACCACTTCATTTTTATGAAGCAAAATGTACCTGAAACTGACTTCTCTTCTTGGTGATCACAAAATTCAGAGGCAAAAGAAAAAGGAACACAGCAATGGAGGTCAAGGCAGATGGCCCAAGAAGCTGCCAGGAGAGAATAGGGAAGAGGAAGAACTGGGGATTACTAGAACCAACTGTTTTCCATTTCCCCTGCTCACCTTCCCTCTTCTGTGAATTTATGCCTAACATCCCTCATGGGTAACACCTTAATCTTGCCTTTGCCTTTCCTGGGAATTGTGCTCTCAGAGCACTGTGGTTTGTTAACTCTCCAGGGAGGATAACTGCTGTCATCATTCCCTTCTGAGTTTATTTGCTTCCCTTTTAGGAACTACGTTAGTGCTGAAGGCCACCCAAAGCATGCTGGCAATTCAACTAAGTCTGTTCTTGGCTGTGTTAAGGAGGACATCTTCTGGCTGGCATAAGCCAGTGACCCAAAACAAAATCAACCCCAACCCTTCATCAAGCTATTCTTGCACTGTAAGCAGCTCAGCTTGTCTGAATTTGTATCAGCCAGTGAGAGGAAATGGTAGATTTGTACTGCACCATATGCCTTGGACACCAGGGCTCATAATGACTTGTGTCTCAAAAGTGAGCATGTTCCTCAGGGTTTAGTGATAGCTCTCTACACACTCCTTGCATTTGCTACAGAGGTGAGCACTCTCTGTACACAGAGATGCAAATATTCTCCACATAAATGGTCTACTAGCAAACAAACATTAGCAAACAAAATGTTAATTATGCTCCAACTGCAGTCAACCACATTCAGCTAGTAAACATCACTGGAAAAGGAATGATGAATCCTCAACTCTCTACATGATGGCTACTAATTATCCAAGGTTGTAACATCCTGCCAGGCATGAGGAATAGTCCATCCTGGTTAGCAAAGGAAGGTCTCAAAGGCCTCTGGAAAGCTCCTAGGAATCTAGTATCTCTGTAGTGTTGACACTTCCATTTAGTGTGCTGCCAAAAACCAGGACTAAGAATTAGGGCTTTTTGCTGCTGGGGAAAATACCATGAATTCAATTAAGGGGTGGTGGGAGAAAAAGGATCTTTCATCATTCTTTATTTCTGATTTGGGTTTTGCTCTCTCCTTGCTCAGCTGATTTGTGTCTCTGGAATTCAACGTAACAATGCTCTTTTTTTAGTGTCATATCTTTGTTTCAATCTGCTTCACTGATATTGAGGTAATCAGGCTTCAGACATGATGTTAAGAAGCTGGAAATAGACTCTTGGCCTGTACTGGGCAGAGGATGACAGAGGAAAATCTGAGGCAAAAGTTTACCAGTCAGCCCAGAACAGCTATACTCAATCTTTTCCCTCAAAGAGACAGCATTGAATGCTTAATAAACACATCAGAAGTGAAGGATTAGGAAGGATCAAGTATAATGCCTTATAAAAATAAGAGCTAGAGAACTAAGAAAAACCTGCCAACTTCAGCTTATTCAAACCAGCAAGGCTCTAAGCAGAGTTAGGAAAATTCCTTTTTCCTTTGCTACCTAGAACAGAATGGGATTGATAAGTACTGCCTCCATATTTTACCTGCCACAAGAAGATAAAGCAGATGATAATCCTAATAGGAGCAAGCCAGGTTCCGTTAAAATAGACAATCAGATCCATTAGCTTTTGGACATCGACAGATACCAGATTGACAATTTCCCCTACTGTTGCTGCTTTCCTTGATGCATTTGACAGAACTAGGATCTAGACATGGCAGAGAAGAAAGCAAAGGTGTCATCAAACAACAGCTTTGGTCCAAATTATCATGCAACTTTCATTTCCTCATAAAGAAAGAAAAAGAGGGAGAGAAATTATCCAATCCTAGGCACTGACAACATATTGTTGCCTGGGATCCAGGACTTCAGTGTAAGGTGAAGAACCTACTCCTTTCCCTGAGCATAATCCACAGCATAAATAAGTTTACATTACTTTTCCTTCTTTCCTTTGCTTGGCTTTTCCTTCAGGGGTTAGCATCTTTCAGAGACGAATACAGCACAGCATCACATCCTTAAAGTAGTTTCTAACACCATCTCCCTCAATACTGTTGAGAACCATGCGCCAACAATGTTGTAACTATTAATGTCAGGCCAGAAAAAAAAAGGAAGCTGAGAAGGAAGCTAGTCTCACCTTCCTGTACACAAGCCCTGTCACTGCAATTTTCAGTCTCAACCCCAGAACAAGACACATGTACATGTACCGCTGTTCAAACAGAGTCTGGAGACAAGCCAAGAGGAACATAGTGAAGGCATAGAAATAACCATGCCAGCTAGGTGCTTCTGGATCCTCAATGAACCCCAGGAAAAGGCTGCAAGACAGGAGCAAAATGTTAATGACTCCATGCAGAAGTGCAGAAATGCCAGGGATTTCTCTCTCTGTGGGTCATGTTTATCAGTAAAATAGCAGCTGAGTTGGAAAAACTGTATCCTATAATATCCTGACTTCAGACATTTAGCCACTCTTCGTTTGGAAGCAACCTCTGATCTCAGAATCTTCTCAGGGGACACCTCATGTTCAGTGTTAAGGATGGCTCCTGAATTCCATGAATTTGTCAGAAATATGCAAGTTAGGAGTCAGAATCTAAGGAAGTCGTTGATATTTCCAGAACTTCTTTTAGTCATTAGGAAGCCATTCTGCCTTTGAAAGTATAGTTTAATGCAGTACACTGTAATGTGCTCTTTAATTAGGGAATAGGAAGCCTTAAGACTGTATCAAGTGGCTGACAGCCTGTTCAAATGATGGGACGTGCACTACCATCAACACACTCTGTTCTAGGAAAGTTGTCAAAAGGCTTACTGCAGCCTGTCCTTTCTCCTGCTGGAATACAGCAGTGGAGAAAGTGTGCACAGATTCAGACAGTGGTTTGAGTTTTTTTTTCCTGCTGAGTGTGGACTTGACATAAATGATAAGCCAGCTCTTTTATCAGCTTAGATTTCAAAAGGTGTTTGTGTGTCCACCTCTGTGGGTGCTGGCATATACATCGCTGTGATATGCAGCAATCTTGTACCTGTGATAGAAAGACACTCTAAATATGTACATACCTCAGTAATCTGGGGGTAGAGAACATGAAGACATCACAGACAACTAAGCAGACAGTGCTGAGAAGGAAATGTGTTCCAAACATGCTCCAAAATGCTTTCAGTAAGGGCTTGCCCTGATTCTTCTCTGGCTGCAGCAGAACCTCTGTCTTTTCAGTTTCTACTATGCCAGTTTCACTCTTCTGTTCCTTTTTAAATGTAGCAGACTCCATTTTTCTGAAGAAAGAGACAATGAGAAAACTAACTGCAACTGGATAAAGCTTGGGGATCTTGTGCTTGCAAGAAATCATTAAATACCTGACACTGGGTTTCATGCCATATCTAGCAGAGAAGCTCATCAAAAAATGATTCCTCTCACTGAAGACTGAAGTCTGAAGTTCTGTGCTTCTGTGCACAGCAGGCTGTTCTACAGCAGCCTTCAACATTTCAAATGAAATTTTGCACAAAGGAACTCACTCACTGAGTACTCACCCACTGAGGAGTAAAGACTCCCAGTTTTTCTCAGCAGAGCATTATTTAGACCACTTTATGTACACTATCCTTTTCTTCCTCTTGTTTAATGGACAAATAATTCAGATTGAATCTTTCAACCATTCTCTTGTCCAGATAGGAAGCACCTAGCAGAGCTTGTGTTCAGAGCCTGAATACATGCTGAAACATTCTGTGGCTGTAAGGAATGGAGGGCATTAAAGCCTGTCCTGAGATGGCACAGCAGCACCTTTGAGCCTATTTGTTCACAGAATCTAGAAGCAAGAGAGAAACTGCCCAGCTGAGTCCATGACACTCTCTAAACCAGGTACTTACTGCCGGGTTCCATTACGACACTTCTTCCACTCTCTCTCAGCCCAGGCAACAATTTCTTCAGAGGAGTCTTCTTTCCTCACTGGCCACAAGTCATCCATCCCCAAGGACTGCTGACAGCCTTTCCAGACAAGCCTGGAGAACACACAGACTGCTGTAAGGCAAGCACAGAAGTATTTGTTGTGCATATAACATTTTCCAAACAGATGAGCTTTAAGTTAGTGCTCCACAATGAGCACCTAGGGGCTTACTTACATAAATATCCTTTCCTAGAATAAATATGAATGTTCAGAAACAGCAGTTTTGTTTCAAATTCCTGGGCTGCCTTCTGCCAGCATAACCAGGACTTGCCAGTAAGCCCTAATTTCTACTGAGTCTTGGGCAGTGGAGAACAAAGTTCAGTTTAATTGTTCTGCGGCTCAGTGAAACACCAATGAGGCTCTATCAGAGTGGACACTAGGCCCAAGGTATGCAATGGTTTTACTTCTGAATGCTGAGCAGCAGGCTGGGCCAGTGTCCTCATTCACTATTTTCCCCTTGCCCAGCATTTGCTATAGGAAGGTCTGGCAGGCAGATAAGGCTGTAGTTGGTGTAGTCATCTTTTAAGATTGTTGAGTTCTATTGGGAGGCCACTGGAAGGCTATTTGGAAGGGGCAAGAGAATTATCCAGACTCAGAAAATGTCTGTTTTGAACTACTTTGAGAAAAGTGTGAATTGGTCATAATTTGATCTTGTGAGAACACCTCAAATCTCCAGGGAAAGAATTTAAATCCTCACTGCATAAGCTAACTTGAGAGCTGAAATTTCCTACTGGCTGTCAGCTATGCTCTTATGATGATGTGGTGCTGTTTTCTTTCCTGATATTCTAGGAAAAATACATCTTTTTTCTGTGTTTTCTTACCCAGACAACCACCAGTATGTAATTTTGGAAAGAAAAGAGGTGCTGGCTTCTGGACACTGATTCTGATGGGAGGAAAAAGATGGGTGATATTTTTATATAGAAAAGGGCATGTCCCAGATAAATATAGTCCCCTTCTCTCTTCCCAGGAAAAGCAATCCAAAAGTTACACCCTCCCCCATTCATTGACCCTGACAGTGTGAATGTATTGTGAAGGATCAATGGAATCAAGACAGTTTGAAGAATTAGGCTTTGAGTAATGTCTCAGATGGAGGAACAAAGAACATCATTCTTCATAGCCAAGGGGGTTTATTTTTTGAAGCACTGAGCTCTGCCACACTCATACCTCAAACAGATTGCTACTGCACAGGAGAGCATCGGGAAGGAAGATGAGCCCTGTCCACTGCTCTCAATACAAATGAACACAAGTGTGGAGAGAACAGGTTTAGAGGTTTTGAGACTAAGTACTGTTATTCCAAATTCCAGTTCCCTTTTAAAACCATTGGCCTTTACACAGAATGCTGCATGTCTCCCAGATACTTATGTTCCTGTGTATCCCCATACATGTAATGTCCTGTTAGAGCAATGAAGCAATGCATTATGAAAAGCTATGCTATACTTACAGGATTGTTGACAACTTTAGAGAAGAAGGGAGGGTGATCAACCAAGCAGAATAACACAAGTTCTCCTAGCACCAGGCTAGCATACAGGTAAGTTGTAACATGGTGGAAATGGTCTTCCAGGAAACCCTACAAAATAGAAATGCTGTTGAGATTGAGGGAAGAACCTCCACACAAAATTAGTGGAGAAAGGTAGCTTCTCGTGTTCTACCAGCCATAAGCTCTGAGTTTTGGTTTGAAGCATGAGGTGTATTTATTTAAATGTTGTAATATAAAGCTACCTAACTCCTGAAACTGGAATATAAGAAAATGCTAAATAATGAACATATTTATTATTTACAGTGATGATTTGACTGTAAGGCAGTCTGCAAGCAGTCTGGTCAAGTCAGATATACAGTGCATCATTATTTAGGGAATTCTGTCTGTGATGAGGGATAGAGGCTCCTAGCTCCCCTATTGGGATGAGTTGTTGATATAATAAAGCAGCTGCCAGGTTTTATTACAAATGCTGTGTCTAAGGGGCTCCATGAAGGGCACTGTAATTAATTTTGTGAATAAGAAAACCCAAAGAAAATGTTGGAATATTTTTGGAACTGCATTTTGGTAGCAAGAAGTGACAAAGTGTTATTTCTACAAGACACCTGGTGCCTGAGTATCACTCAACACAGCAGGAAGAAGCAAGTTCCCAACTGTTTTTTGTCTAGCAGCCACATATTTTTCCTCTGTTACTTAAACACACAGGTAACACAAACTTTTGTTTATTCCTTGCTGTGATGGAATGGTACAACTGTTTACCTGAGCCAAATGGCTACTGACAGTAACTCTTAGATGTCTAAATCCAGCCAGCACTTCTCCACAAACATTCCAGTAAGACAAAGGTATTACATTATCAACATCTTTATGCTGACACAAACCCTGGCATTTTTAGCAGCCTTTATGTTCATTTTGCTTTCATTCACATATATAAAGTCTGGTAAGCTCTCAGGAAACCACACTCTGCTGGCACTGGAAGGTTTAATGTGAATGGAGATGGCAGCCATCAATTGTATTTCTCAGCATCTATCTTAAGGGGGAACTGGGTTCTCCACCTCACACCAATGAGACCAAGAGAGCCCTGTTGTTTAGAGACTTCGTACCTCTGCATGTTAAAGGTACATGATTTCACTTACCCCTTCCAGGGCATGCTGGACTTTGGAACTAAACATCACAACTGCAGCCATGAATGAGAGAAGCCAGTAAATCAACAGGATGCCTGAGGACTGGATGCCCATCATTCTTTCAACTTGGGTAAGGTACATGGCCAGGATCTGTGAGGAAGCACAAATTTGTCTAGATAAATAGCTGGTAATGAAGTGCCAAACATAATTATTGTATTAACAGATACAATAGAGACAAATCAGTTAGTTTCTTGCCCAAACATTTCAAGATGTTTAGGGCTGCACTACTGTTCCCAAAGGCTAAAACCAAAGAAAGCATTGTGTGCAGTTTTGTGCTCAAGAACGTCTCTCCAGAAAGGGCAAGTAATAAAACTACAGGAGGCCAAACAGCCTGGGAGAACCTAGGCTGTGAAGATGCAATGACAGAAAGGGAGGATAGGCATTTAGGCTGAGATCCCATTTCATTCTAAAGCATACTAAATGACATACCATGGTTATGAGAAACTAGATCTTGCCCTCTTGTTGTGAAGCCTTTTTCTGAACACTACTGCTGCCTCAGCCCTTGCCAGGTGTCCTATGCCCACAGGTACCATAGCGTTAGACCCAGTCATCTGCCCCAACTCAAAACCCCTGCTGTGTTACACAGCAGAGACTCACAAAGTACATCTCCAGTCTTCCTCACCCATCAGCTATCTTTGTGCTCAAAGACACTGAGAAACACAGGCAATGCAAGATTCATCCCAGGAGGGGTATGCTGGGCCACACAGAAACAAAACAAAGGAAGAATTACCATTGTGATTCCCACCACAGCAGGGCTAAGGAGGAATGCTGGAGCCCGTGGGGTTCCTTGGCTTATTTCCCACAGTATGAAGAAGACTTTAGAAAAGCACAGTATTGCCAGGGTGACTCCAAGAACCTGAGGCAGAGACAGCAAACATGGGTTGGAGGGGACTGATATGGTGATGGAATGATCTACCAACCTGAATGCTGTAAGCAGGGTTGTGGGTAAGACTGGAGAGGTGCAGAGCACGTTTGAAAAGGAGAGCATTATGGGATGTAATGGGGAACCAAATGGAAGTACAGATCTTATGACAGCTTTTCCTCAAACTTTACTTGATCTATACTGACCTGACTTTACTTAAGTAAACATCAAAGCAAACAGAGATGGATCATCAGGAGATAGTTCATGATTCAGAAAAACCAAGTTCTGCATCAAAATTCAGGCTCCATCTTCCACCCTTACCATTTTGGTTTTGAAGACGTAGGACATCCTGATGTAGCCTTTGTTTTCATGTTGAAGATACAAATAGTAGAAAGGAAAACAGATCCAGAGATAGGCACAAGGGATCCACGCAATGACTGTACTCTCAAAGCACCACGTAAATCTTGGGGTGTTTGTATACCATGTCTGGTTCCAGTCCTGCCACAGAACCAACACAAATGTGCAACAGTAAAGGTAACTTGTGCAGAACTTCACAGCAAATGTAAGCTGCTCATGCTGTGACTGAAATCTACTATAATGTGAGAGGCACTCCATTTGAAGTTGAACATGTGAAAAATATTTGCCAGCAGAGTGGCTGCTGGAGAAGAGTGAGAAGGAAGGGCTTGGCAGCAATATTCTGGAGGGAACAGCAGCAAGAGGGGGAAAAAACACTGGAATAGAGAAGGACATCAAAGTAAGGACACTGTGTGCCACGACCTCTGAGAATAAAAAGAGGAAATGTAAGTTATTGACTGTGGCATGAGGAAAGGTAATTTGGAAATAAGTATTATTGGCATTTGGGAACCATCAGAAGAGGCAGGGGCTTGTGAAGGTGGTTCGAGTCCTTTAGGTAGGGCCACGGTGGCTGCAGAGCAAGGCTAAGGGAAATGAATAATTTGATGAAGAGAGGTGGAGGAGGGGCAGTTATCAACCGGGAGGATGGAAACGTAGGTGAGGCTGTACTGACCATTATTGCCCTTTCAAAGGCATTTCAGCAGCCACTTTCTGAAGACAACGAAAGGACTAATCGCAACGCCCCTCCTGCAGCGCACTTCTCGGCAAGTTTACTATAATTGGGTAAAGAACCGCGCTGTTCCCTGGGGTTTGAAAACATGGCCCTGGGAGCCGAAGTCCACAGCACCAGCCGCCTGCAAAGGCAATTCGCGTCACCCTAACAGGGCGGCTGCCGTCTCGCTCGTACCACGCTGGCCGCAGAGGCCCGGCCCGTGGCTGCTCGGGTGGTGCTGCCCCACGGAGTGGCTCTCCCGGCCCCACGCAGCAGGACCCCGCACACCCCGCGGCCGGCCCGGGGCTGGCCCCCGCCACGGTTCGCTCCGTGTGCTGGTACCGCGGGCTGCTCGCCCCAGGGCAGCTCTGACGTGGCCTGCCACTGAAGAGGCAGCCCGGCTGCGGGACGGTGCCGCGGTGCCCACTCACTCACTCACCCAGAGCCCCGCCGAGCCCTCCCGGGAGCCACAGAGCGACCCCACCGCCGCCATCGCGCCCGCAGAGCTGTCGGGCGGGGCGTCGCAGCTCGGCAGCCAGCGGGGGCGGGCCGTCTGTGACCCAGACCCGCTGCTGGGTGTCCCGGGTCCCGCCACAGCTCCAGCGGGACATAGCCCTGTTCCTGCCCGGGCGTCGGGGGGACTGGTGGGAGCCCCGAAGTGCCCCGCCCCGTCTTGGCTGGGGGCGAAGGCTAGAGTATGGCCAAGAGCTCCGGGGGATACTTCTGGGTTACTGCAGCCCGGCAGCAGGAGTGCGCCGAAGGCTGTCGGGAGAGTCCCGGGGAGCGTTTCGTAGCATGCTGCGGGAAGCTGCCGACGGAGGCGGGATAGCCCACGGCGGAGAGCAAGTCCGCAGCCCGCCGGGCCGGCAGGGGGCAGCACACGCCGGGCCCAGCCAGCTCTTCCGGCAGCGCGGCAGGCGGTGCTGAGTCAGGCAGGCGGCGACGGGGGCTGCGGCAGCGGCATGCGGGCCTGGGGGGCCGCGGCGTTGCTCTGCGCACTCTGCTGCGCTCAAGCGCGGGCCTCCGAGGATATCGTAGTGGGCTGCGGCGGCTTCGTGAAGTCCGATGTGGAGATCAACTACTCCCTGATTGAGGTGGGCGCCGCTGAGGGCGAGATCGCCGAGCGGCCCTCGCTCACTGTTTCCCCGGCTCGGCAGGCTCGGGCCGGAGGTCTGGCTGCGCAGTCCGGCTCAAGCCCTGTTGCTCTGGCCGCTGTTGGAGCTGCCCGTGTTTGCGGCATGGTTTCGCTTGAAGTGGGACACCTCACAAAACGCTTTCGTCCGAGCCGAGACTACCGGCTCTGCCTGGCGCAATGTAGCCTTCTTTCAATGAACCTCTTCCCGGTTACCCCCTGGGAACGCGCGGGTGCTGCTGTATTACAGCATTTAGAGAATGCTTGATTCCAGCCTTTTTAAAAAGTACTTTTCTGTCTTTTTTTTTTTTGTTTGTTTGTTTCTTTTAGATTAAGTTATACACAAAACATGGTACTCTTAAATACCAGACAGATTGTGCTCCAAACAACGGGTATTTCATGATTCCCCTCTATGATAAGGTAAGAGACTGACATACCAGTGCTGTCCGTGCTAGAGGCAGGAGCTGCCTCCGTGTTCCCGTCTGCCTCAGATTAAACATCAGAACAACACCCACCCACAGAACATTTGAATCGGGACATACTTTAGCTCGCTTTGGACCAAACTTTCAACCGTTTCTTTTTGTAATGCAAATATTTTATTTCGGAGTGATAAGTATTCTCTTGAGAAAAGCCAGGTGACTTCAGCTGTGGTGTTGCCTTGGTGCTATTTATCTGCATGTCTGCAGCACTGGGAGCCTGAGTTACTGCCAACAGCCGTGTGCTAGCAGCTGTGCAAATGCTACACCAAAAGTACAGGTTCCTACAGCATGTTGATAAAGCTTTCAGTTACCTGTCTATAGAAATTAACATAAATCTGTATGAGAATGTGTTAAATACAAGCTGCCCTCAGTTGGTCTAAGTGTTTTGCTCTTCTAAAAAGCTAGTTAACTTAGGGATCAGAAATAAAAATCACAATTGTTTGGGAGAGAATCTCATTGTAGATTAATAGCCTTTTGGAGCAGAGCTTTTAGATTAATAGGTTTGGAATTTTGTTACCCTGTGTTTGGGCAGAACGGTTGAATAGGACCTCCTAGTGGAAATACTAAAGGCTGATTTTAGAGCAAATCTCTTGGTGCAGGTAGGGATAGATGCAAACACTTTCTAACACTGAACTGCTTAAACATGGTTCAGGTTTGGTCTGGAAGCAGTGAAAAGATACTACTTAATTTTTGCTCTTAGCTTGCTGGATGTGAGTCCAGCATCCCAGCCTGTCTGGGTTGATGTTGATATTTCTTTGAACAGAATATCTTTGATAGGAGGAAAGGAGAGTGGGACATTTGAGTCTTGTGTTGCTCTGCAGCATGCTTCTTGTGTTCTGGCTTTTCCATCCTTTATCTCAACTGAATTTAGATCAGTGAAGACAATTAGTGTTTTATACTTTTTTTTTATGTTTTAGGGGGATTTCATCCTTAAAATTGAGCCTCCCCTAGGGTGGAGTTTTGGTAAGTACTTACATGTCTTTTTACAATAGGACAGTGTATTTGCAGTGTGGGACCTAACTCTCTCTGACTTGCAGCTGGTGGGGAAAATCAAGCTCTTTTCAAAAGAGATAAGCCCTACTGCATGGTTTTAAAGTGTACTTACTGTACCAGAGGAAAATAAACCTGTGGGGTAGGCACTGTAAAAACAGCCTATGAATTGATTTGAAGTAATGTGGATTTTTGACAGAAATGGCTGCAATGGGAGGGAGAAGGAGGATTTTCAACATTGGGATTTGTGGGTGTTCCAGCATTGCTGAGGCAAGACTTCCAGAGCAACTCGTATGTTTCAGTTAATGCATTTCTGTGAGGGTCTTGTCAAGTTAAAGTAGAACTGCTCTGTGATTATTCTCTGACTAACTACCATGCTGTTTCATGTTCTTCCCCTCCAGAACCAACCAGTGTAGACATCCATGTGGATGGCATTAATGACATTTGCACAAAGGGAGGTGATATTAACTTTGTGTTCACAGGGTTTTCTGTGAATGGAAAGGTTAGTCTCTGCTATCTTTATTTATTCCATCTTATGCTAATTTTGCCTTCATAAAAACATTCTGCTTCAGCTCTGCAATTTTTTTAATCCATTTATACTCTGGCTTCTTTTCATTTTGACAGGTTCTTAGCAAAGGTCAGACGTTAGGTCCTGCTGGAGTTCAGGTTGTACTGAGAAATGCTGGCAGTGACACAAACATACAAGCAACTACCACACAGCCTGGAGGAAAGTGAGTGTGGGTGGTGCATTCTTAATTCACCTGTTCATTTACACAGGATTCTTTCAGGTCTGCCATATTTATGGGGGCTGTAGTTGTCCTTAAGTATTTTTTCTAACATGTGCACAGTCTGAATTTTTTCCTGTAAATAAGTGTTTGTGACCTCTGCCTTACCTTACAGGTTTGCGTTCTTTAAAGTGCTTCCTGGTGAATATGAAATCTTTGCATCTCATCCTACCTGGATGCTGAAAGAGGTCAGAGCCTACAAAAGTTCTGGTTTACTTGTTTAGTGAGAATGGATCTGCTAGACATTATCTTGATCAGCTAGTGGGAGGGAGGGTTTTGTGAGTGAACAGCGTTACTGGAATTTCATTTATGTAGTCAAGAAACTGCCTTCTGCAGCCCTAGCTTGGAGTTAATGGAGCCAGCCAGGGAAGGGCTGGCAAATAAGCTCATGCTTTTGGTTTTCTAATCCTCCTCCTTTTGCAGGAGGCTGAATATTATGGTAAATGCTCTAATCCTTCCCTCTCAGCCTGCTTACTTTCTGAGGGGCTCTGAGATCCTGACTGATTTCCTGTATCAGTGAAACAGGAAAACCACCATTTTGCAGAGTATCTTTGCTGTAGTGTCTGTTTATTTTGAAAAGCCAGTGGACTCTGAGTGCTGCTGCTCTGGTTCTGTTGTTGAATGTTACTTAGGTACTCTAAATGAGATCTGCTGATGGAAATGTGTTTCTATGTTGCAGGCAAGCACGGTGGTACGGGTGACGAGTTCTAATGCCTACGCTGCTAGCCCTCTGATTGTGGCAGGCTACAATGTTTCTGGGTCAGTAAGGAGTGATGGAGAACCAATGAAAGGGGTCATGTTTCTCCTTTTCTCCTCTTCGGTCACTAAAGAGGTAATGGTGTTTCAGTGTCTTTTCAATATGAGCATGAACATAAATAAGCAGCTAAATAGCTTCTAGATTGATCTTGCCCTGATAACACTGTCCTTCATTGAGCCTGGCTTAGGGAAAGCATAAACTATGCTGTACATAAACCCTCAGGCTGTATTTGGTTTGCTTGGTCTAGGTGGGGGGCTGTGTTGAGCTGGTTGTTTGTTTGGTTGGGTTTTTCAACATACAGCATTTGTGTACGTGCTGAGTTTTCTCCTGACTTCCATGGGTTTACTTAGATATGGAACACGATGGCCTGTGTTGAAATGTTGGCAAAACTGAGGTTTAAGGCCTACATATTTATTAGACACAAAAAAATCAGAGAATTCTTTTAATTTCAGCTCTTTCTAACTCTTCATTATTGCTTTCAAGCAATTGGGTTCCTCAAAACCTATTCAGGCACATACAATACTAAGACCTGAACTGAAGCTGGCAACAAGAGCAAAACATAATATAATGTTGTATTATAATATTATTGTATTATATATAATTATTGTATTATAATAATACATGGTCACAGCACATTATTGGTCTGTATATTCCCTGTGGGTCAGCAGGGTTAAGGGTTACAGGTTTGGGACAATATTTTTTCCAGCCAGACCTTTTTGCATGATAAATGTTGTTGTTCCCTCACGAAGAACCAGCTTCTGGCACAATTCACAAGATATTGGCAGACAAATCTTGACATTCACTGTGCTACTAGGAGCTGTAATTTGTCTTCAGCACAAAGTCTTAATTGCTCTTTGCTCTTTTGATGTGGAGACAAAGTTCAACAGCTTCTATTTCTACCTTGAAAGTGTGTTATGAAATGAGTGTGGAGTATTTGGTTACGTGTTGTGATTTGTAGTGTAGAGCAGAGCTCTGTTTTGTAGCATTAACCTCATCCACAGAACTGGTGTCAGTTAATGTTAAGATGTGCTGTGCAGTTCTGGGGTGCTAGGGAATGTTGAATTTCCCAGTTTTCTGTCCTTGTTGCTGTAAAATTGATTATTGTCTGGTTTGTTTTCTATACAAGAATTGCTGTGCTGTCAAACTTCACCTCCAAACCGGTTTTGTACTTCCCATCCTTAATTCACACTATAGTATTTGAAACCCTCCTACAGCTTCCCCCTGAAATGATTTCTCTGTTTTCCCATGAGAAAAAAAGGTTGTATTGCATTTATTGTCACAGGATGTTGTGGGCTGCAATATTTCTCCTGTGGATGGATTCCAGTCAAGAGATGAGTCTGTGTCCTACTTGTGCAATGTTGTATCAAAAGAAGATGGATCTTTCAGCTTTCTTTCTCTGCCAAGTGGGAAATACACTGTGGTAAGTAGCTAGAAAGTTTATTGCTTGTCTATCCACTGGGTTGTTAACTTTCATTTTCTAATCTGTATCATGCATAATTTTGTGCCTGTTAAAAGAGAAATAGTTGAACTGTTTTGAATTGGATGAAATAACTGGAATGGGAACCTCTGACCTAAAGTATGACAGGGAAGTAAGTTGCTGTGTTAGGGGTCTGTAGTGTGGTGTCTGAGTAAGGACTTATTTGCAAATACATGCCCCGAATTCATTGACCAGGCACAGAATAATACCTGGAGGCTTCTGCAAGGCTGCAACTTTCAGCTCGCTACAGCCACCTTGAAGTTCTCTGTTTTCTGTTTTGGCCATGCTCTTTATTATGTGTGGGCAGAGTGGGAGTATGGTTGTGCACTGCCTAGAGTGCTGGCACTTCATTCTCAGTCTCCATGCCTTACAAGTGGTATTCAAGCCTCTCGTTCCTTTAAGCTTTCTGGTGATCATGTTGTCTCCTGTCTGTGGGCTATCACACATCCAAATAGATTTGCTCTTTTCTGAGTAGAGTTACTTCTCTATCTCCTTGGACAATCTCATATGGTTTCCATCAAATCTTGAAATACTTATCTCCATCCGTCTAAGTTATTTTTCCCAGGACATTTGCAGCCCATTTGACCCTTCACAGAGGTGTCTGGTGGTGTTAGGGACATGGAAAATGGTAAAGAAAGATAGTTCTGTTGTCATAGCTTCTTAGGAGTCAAAATGATTTGTCTTCTTTCAGATACCATTCTACAGGGGAGAGAGAATTACCTTTGATGTTGCTCCGTCTAGATTGGACTTCCTTGTAGAGCATGACAGTTTACAGATTGAGGTAAGGCATTCAGAGGAAATAATCCTTTTGTGTCATTCATTCCTGTCAAACTAGGACTGATTTTAGCAGAAAGCGAGTGCACTATGGAAAAACTTCTTTGTAGGCAGTTTGGTTTGTTATGCACACCCTCTTGCACAGCAGGGAAAAGGCTCCCTAGCATTGTGCTGTGTTTCTGCACTTCAGTCCCCTTTGCTAGGAAGACACCAAACAGAGAAAAGCTGTCTGCTATGGTCACTTTCATGTCCATGTTGCAAACAGGCAGTTGTCTTTCAGGTTGCTTAATTTTTCTCATTCAGATTGCCACATCCCTGGAGAAAGGCCTGTAGTTTGTGTGGTTTGCAGAGTGCCTTGTGTTCTGTGGTCTGGGCTTTCTGAGCTGTGCTGATGAAGATAAATGTAGAATCTGTGCCTGTAGTTAGGGGAACTATATGCCTAGATTGAGATGTACTTTTGTTCTGATTGTCCTGGTACATTTTCTTCCTAAAGCTGGAAATTTCCTTTATATGTGTGTGTGTGGAGAACACTTGGTGCTGATTGCTGTAGATGTGTGCTTGCTTTTACTGAGTCAAGATTAATGGTAACTGTTTTCCCATTTCAGCCTGTTTTCCATGTGATGGGTTTCTCTGTCACAGGCAGAGTGTTGAATGGTCCTGAAGGAGAAGGAGTTGCTGATGCCACTGTGACTCTGAACAATCAGATTAAAGGTATGCAGTGGTCTTGGTCTTTGTTGTTTCAGGGAAGCCTTTATTAAGCTCAAGTGCAGACCAGTGTATGAGCTGGGATCACCCTATTAGGATAATACCCTGCCTTTGTTGCAATTTATTTGAAATACTAAAATGGTTTTTGTGGCTTAGATGAGAGTATCATTTTGTTTTGGTGTCCAAAATGTCTTGTTTTCTTTCAGCAATATGCTGAACTGTGCTTTGACGTACTGAAATGATGGTTGGTTTAGTAAGGAAGCATAATGCTGAGATTTGTTGTATAATACAAATTAAACATAGCCTGAAGCAGTGCATGCTCTCTGGCTCTTGACACATGAGGACAGACAGTCACCACATGCTCTCAGTCAACACATGCTCTGTTTTCTTTAACTCATCTTATTTTCTACAGTAAAAACAAAATCTGATGGCTCTTTCCGCCTGGAGAACATAACCACAGGTACCTACACGATTCATGCCAGGAAAGAGCATCTGTTCTTTGATACTATTACTGTGAAGATTGCCCCCAATACCCCTCAGCTGGCAAACATCATTGCAACAGGGTAAGACTGGTGTGGTGATGAGAATGTAATCTGATAAGTGGACAGGGTCCCTTCCCATGTCTCCTTTAGAGTTGTGTGCTGTTGTTGGGAGCTCCACGTGGCTGGAGAAATTCGAGGGAAATAGGACAGCTTGAGTGCAGGGTCATGTTTTGTCTGCAGTATTTTGCTCAATATCAGTTAAGTCAAGAAAGATGCTAAGCCAAGGGTATAGAGAGCAATTTTAGAGCAGTATGTGAAACAAGAAAGGAACAGAGGCTTTCTGCCACAGGTTCTGTGCTTCAGATAGCCTCCTTCTGTGCAAGAGTGGAGTTACAGGGCTGTCTGGTGCAGTCTTGTTCCACACCTCTGCATTTTGTTGCTCAGTCTCAATGTCATAGTTGTCTTGTGTGAGTTGTCTTTTTTTGTTTGTCATTCTTTGCTTGGCATAAGCCTGTAATTGTGACAGGATGATTTTGAGGGTGTAAGGCTGTGCAGTGGAGAGGAAGACAAAGGGGGTGTGCTTCTGTGTCCAGGAGCTTTTTCTGAGCAGGAAATAGCGGCAGCCTTCCAGAGAAGTGAAGACTAGGAATTTTCTGAGGCAGCTAGCTCATACAGACTTTTCAAGCTAGTTAGGAACAAAACCTTTGTGCTGTTAATCAGTTACAGGCTTTTCAGTCACTCAGTAAGCAGTGCTATTGAACATGAAAAGTAAAACTCAACAGCTTTGAATTTATCGTCTTGTGTTTTCACAAACATAGGAGCACTAGGGTTGTGTCCCTGTCAGATTTGAGGTCTTTGACACAAAACCTGAGGGATGGCAATCCTAAGGTGATTGCTTGGCCAGAAAAAAAAGATGAAAAACCAGAGGCTTGAGGTGCTTGGGTTGGTGCCAAGGAGGAGTGAAGCAAATTGCTTGTGAATAAAAACAGCATCGTGGGGACTTCATTGTAAAAGAAACGGTCCCAGTAGTTGTGCACGAGTTTGTGCTTGCTCCACTGCATCTGCTTTTAGTATCTCTGCTGTGAACATTTCCAGGAGAAATCCATTTCAGTTCATCTGTGAGTACCTCAGTGTAGTGAGGTATACTTCTTAAGGCAGTTCTAAACCAAGTGGGGTTTTGATGTTTATTCTGATGGTTTGCTTTTACCGAACAGCTTCAGTGTGTGTGGCCGGATCTCAGTTACTCGTTTCCCTGACACAGTGAAACAGATCAGTAAATACAAGGTAACCATGATGTCTCAAGACAAGGACAAAGCACCACTGGTGGCAACAGAAACAGACTCTCAGGGAGCATTTTGTTTTAAGGCAAAACCAGGCACGTACAATGTTCAGGTAAGAATGAGCTTCCCTTTCTTTGTTGTGGGTCTGTCAGGAGGCTTGAGAAGATTTTTGAAACATACAGCTTGTAAAATTTCAGATGTTGAATTTAGATTTTCCTGGTCTTTTCTCCTGTTTTCACTATTTCAACAATAACAGTTATTCCTACTTCTTAATTTGTTTATTTTTTTCATTAATAAGGATTCCCATGCTCTTTGTCCTTTATGCTTGTTAAAAGGAGGTCAGGCCATTGGGGTGCAAGTTCTTATTTCTCTCTCCTCTTGGTTGTGATACCTCTTAGATAACTTTCATGCTAGTACATTGTCCTGTGAGTGAGATATGTGATGTGTACCTTCCTCAGGTGCATAAATGGTTCCCATGATTATAGGTCACAGCAGAACCAACAGCACAACTGCCGTGGATTTTGCATTGTGGGAGACAGCGTGGGCTGGAAGATAGGGAACTGCATAGTTCTAGGGCCTCTGACTGCCCTCAGATAATGAACTGACCTAATGTAGAAGCAGCAATACATCCTGAAATGAAATGCTCTCAGTTTTGAGACTGAGCTGTTTGGAGGATTTTTGATTCTGTTTTATTGCATTTCTTTGGAAGGTTTTTCACTACAGACTTTAGAAAAGCATATTTGGGAGACTGGTTTTGCTTTGCCTGGGACTTACAGTAAAGTTACCTCTTTCTAATGTCTGATCAATTGATTTGAGCTCAGCAGAGTGATTGTATTTGGACTAGTATTGAAGAGATGGTGATGTCTTGGTGTCATGTACTGTACAGGTGATTGTTCCAGAGGCTGAGACCAGAGCAGGTCTGGCACTGAAACCCAGAACGTTCCCTGTTACCGTTACAGACAGGCCAGTGATGGATGTGACCTTCTCACAGTTCTTGGCATCTGTCTCAGGGAAGGTCTCTTGTTTAGGTAAGCCAGTCTGGAAAACGAAGTAGAAATGGGAGCAGAGAACTTTAGCACTGCCTGTGTGGATGAGCACTGTTTAGATCAAGACAGTTGCTGTGGTTAGCACATAGATAAAGCAGCTCTTTTTTCAGGAGACCTTACAGCCTTATAGAGTACTTTAACAAAATTTGAAGTGAAGATATTGCCTATTCTTAACAAATACTTGCTAGGAATAAGCAAGTACTCCTTCCTCAAGAAGGAGTTCTGACCTGTTTGCCTTCCTCAAGATGGGTAAGATTGGTAAATTCTGGAAGGAAGTGCTCCTGGCTCGCACCAGGGATGCTGTACATCAATCAGTGAAGTACTGGAGGTGATAAAGGCATTCAGGACAAAAACCAAAGCAAAACAACCCCCCAAAACACCCAAACCCCCTCAGTGTGTGTCAAGACCCTGTAGGATAGAGGCTCAAGCTATTAAGGGAAACTTGCAATCTCACTTCTTTTTTGTAAGCTTTTTGTCTTTATTTTAGTCTAAGGTTTCTCTCTCCTGCTATTTCCTTGATTACCCACTGATTTTGGTAGATGATTGGAGTTTGACTTCTGTCATTTTTGCCCCTTCCTTTTTCCTCTCTGAATCCTCTCTGCATCATCTCTGCACTTTGTGTTCTTTCTCTTAGGTGTCTGCTGGGCCCTGTAGTCTTTTCAGAGAGGGGTGGACCCAGGGATTTAATGCTGGCCCTGGTTGTTACCTGCTATTAGCTAAAAGAGTAGGTTAACAATCTCAGACTTGCTGAGGAATGTAGAAAAGCCCTGGTAAAGATGCTGTAGGAATGAGACTTGTCACTGGAAACTTTCTGTTCTGGGAGGGAACAATCATTTTAACGTTGATGCATGTGTAATTTGCTTGGAGCAGGAGTTTGGCAAACCAGAATTCATTGTCTGCTGTCTTTTCTCTACAGATGCTTGTGGTGATCTGATGGTGACATTGCAGGCTGTGAGCCGGCAGGGTGAAAAACGCAACCTGCAGCTCTCTGGAAACAGAGACTCAGTGGCCTTCACATTTGAAAATGTGCTGCCTGGCAAGTACAAAGGTAGGATATGGGCAACAGCCCGAAGAGAGGTCTGTATTTGTGACTTTCTGTTCTTGTGTTATTAAGGATACCATTTACAGGATGTCCAGCATGGAACTAGTTCTGAAACTTGAGAGCACCTGGGAAAATGCTTTGCAACAGTGCATCAGCTTTTCTTCATCTTGTACCTTTAACCCTTTTGTCAGCATGCAGGTAACTGCTCCCCTGAATTTTAGGGTCTGCACAGCTGGTGTGAGGAAAAAGGGCTTTATCATGAACTGACTTATCCCAAGCCTAAGAACAGGTTCCAGATTACCTCTCTGAAGAGCAATATGTATTTTGATCAGCTTCCTTTGGCCTACTCTGAAAATAAGCAGTTTTCCAAGGAAAGGTGTGGGAGTACATACGAATTGCTCTTTCTATACATGAGTCAGAACATCTTTCTGCTGGGTAAAACTGGAATTAGGTTTGCTTCATTGATAGTCACAGTCATAGTGCATGTTGCAGATCCTCCCAGGGTGACCAGACTTGATTATTCCTTTTTATATAAGCTTTTCTGTTGTGAGATGTGCTCGTTTCATGGTGATGCTGCAGTGCTGAGAACCAGATTTGTTGCTACAGTCGTCGTATATCTGGCTTGGAAGATTATTGCCAGGGAAGTTAGTGACACAAACTTCTATACCACAAAACATTGCCCTTATTCACAGTGTTCCATTACTAAAATGCTTTGTGTGATGTCTGTTTCAGTAAGCATTGTACATGAAGACTGGTGCTGGAAGAACAAGTCTTTGGAGTTGGAAGTTATGGAGGAAGATGTTCTGGGAATAGAATTCAGGCAGACTGGCTACATGCTGAGATGTTCTCTTTCTCATGCAATTACACTGGTATGTAGGTGACAAACATCTTTGTATTTGTAAAATGAATTTGTGTAGGCAGGTCAGATTATGCTTGCAGATGAAGCTTTATTCTCTCTCTGGGGGTCACAGTGCACAGCAAACATTGGTGTTGAGTGCTTTAAGACTTGTCTCTTAGATTTGGTAAAATGGTCTTGTGTTGTTGGCTGCTCTAAAGGACAAACATTGATGTATCTTCAGACAAATGATGTTTTCATTTTGTTGTCTGATATTTACTCATAGTGAGTTGTGTTGTGGCTTCACAGGAATTTTATCAGGATGGAAATGGACCAGAGAATGTTGGTGTTTATAACCTGTCCAAAGGAGTGAATAGATTCTGTCTTTCAAAGCCAGGTAACAGCTCTAAATGTTAGCTTAAACACTGAAAAACAACCAGTCAGCTGGTTCTGCTGGGAATTAAAAACAGAATAAAGCTGCTGTGGTTCCTGAGATTTCTGAGAGGCATTTACATCTATATAAATGCTCTGTTGTGGGGCTTTAGAATTCTCCTACTCTTTAATTAATACCTTAATTTATAGTCCAGAAGTAAAATTGTTCTGGGCTTTTTTCTTTTTTGGAGTCAGTGTTTGGTTTTGATTCAGTTTTAAGCTTTAAATGTTTCATCCTTAGAGTCATGTTTTATAATCAGAGATATCTGCTATGGGACCATAATAGATTACTTCTGAGCTTGTTTGGTTTGCTGTGCCAGCAGTTATGTTTACCTGTGGTGATGCCTAGCTGAGTTTTGTATCAGTATACATTAGGAACTCTGCAGCTTCCGGTAGTGATCTGCGACGGAACAGAGGTGAACTGATTTACAAGTGTCTGTGTGAAACCAGCATAGCTGAATTTTTGTAGTTGTTTCTGTATTTCTTGATCCTGAGAACTCAGCCAACACAGCAAGCATTACTTTTTTCAGTGGGTCATTCTTTGGCCTAATGTTTACAGGTGTGTACGAAGTGACCCCACGTTCCTGCCACCAGTTTGAGCATGAGTATTACACTTACGACACGTAAGCAAAATCTGCTTTTGATCTTATGCCTGTCAGTTTGTTTTCATAAAGCTTGACCTTGCTGCTGCTGCTTGCTTTCAGCAGCTGTGATTGTCTCTAACCAGCAGAGGGAAGCTTTAGCAGAGTTTATCACATGTGTTCTCTTGCCCTTTCTACTCTCAAAAACGTAGTCAACAAATGGTAGGCTTTACAGCTTATTTTGCTGCATTAAATGGGTGTTTTTGTCAGCCTTCTGTCTGTTTAAGGTTGGGTTTTTTTGTGAGAGTTGCAGTGCAGAAGACAGAGCAGCAAGTTTACTGGGAGGTGTTGTATGTCCCTGGGGCCATGACTGTGTGGTGACTTGATTCTGCTCACCCCAGTTTTTGCAATCTGAATCGATATTTACCCAGAGCACAAGTTAGCAGCGCTGATCTTCCTTAGTCAGCCGTGCTTTATTAGTTAGTTATAGGTTATTGTCTGGCAATCTGCTGAATGACTCATTGCTTCCAGAAAGGGAATTTCTGCTCCCCGACTGTTTCTCATTCATGAACATGACAGAAAATGAATTCAGCTTTAAAATCCAATTCTTTCCTGCTGTGTTAATGAATTAAAAGTACTTCAGAGAGAGGTGTGCCAAGCATGAGAGCCAGCACAAAGTGAGTGAATGAGTAGAAGCAGAAACCCTCTTTGCCATCAAAGTACCATTAGACTTGGGGCATCTTGGTGAGCTATGTTTAATACGACAAACTTGTGTGTTCTTCTGCTGTATGTGAAGGATTGTACACAGGAAATCAATCAAATTGGTGGTGGCTTGGGAAGAAGCAGGAGGCACAAAGGAAGGAATTGATTTGGCCAGTGTCATGCAGTGGTTTGGGGTCCAGGGCTGGAAAACACTCCCTTTCCAATATGCTGTTGTCTCAACACTACAGTTTTGCTGTGTAGTTTGCATATGTCTTTTATAAAGCAGTTCAAACTTAGGGATGGGAGGACAAACTACTGAATAAGATGTGGTTATTTTCTTTAAGAGGGGGACCTTGAATTGATGTTTTTGTTCTTTTGGTTTACAGGTCCTCTCCTAGCATACTGACACTGACTGCAGTTCGACACCATGTCCTTGGCACCATTGTAACAGATAAAGTGATGGATGTGACTGTTACCATTAAGTAAGAACAACAAAATCCTGGGACTATGAAAAGTGCAAGAAAAAGGCGTATCTCATAAAGTTTTACTCTGGTTTTGATACTGCAGTGGCTGCTTGCTAAGGGGATGGCATCTGCCTCTAGAATGCCAGAGGATTTTTAAGCTAACCTGTGCTTTCAATTATTTGTAGATAGATAAGTAATTCCCAGCCCCCATTTTGAACATTTTTCACTTCATTTCAATGTAACCCCCTGTGTGTCATGGTAACCAGGAATGATTTCCTGAGGTTTTCTACACTTCAGTGAAATGAAATTTCAGAATTGGAAGGTTATCATTTTAGCTTAGGTATGAGCTCTTTATCACTGGCATCTATTTCCCCCTCCTTTTTCCCCCCCCTCAGAATGAGAATCTGCTGCTTTAGAGCATTGTTACTGTTGTGAAGAGGGTCATAAAAGGCAAACCATGCAGAGTGATTACACACTAATGTGCCAGTTTATGTTTAGCTGAAGAGACAGCTCACGAGGGAGCACTGATTTGTGAACAGCTGTAGCTGTGTGATGTGCCGGATCTGCCTGGAAGTGTCTGATAATGATGAGTGCTATATTAATGCTCTGATGGTGTCCACTTATTCTATACTAAAGGCTCTCAAACTTTTTGAGAGTAGAAAATGCCTTTACAGAGAACAAGTTGCCTGCAGAGCGTTGCCTCAAGTTGCCTGAGTTTAACGAACCTGCAATTGCAACTGCTGGGCAGCTACAGCAGCTGGCAAAGAAACACTGAGACAGCAGAGAGCTGGACTTATAGAAACAGCTGAGTGAGGAGGTGAATATTAGACTGACCTTGTAGGCTGATAGGGTTTTTTGGGACCGTTGGCAAGTGCTTTGAAGGTAGCTTGGTTGCCCCAGACCACCTCTGTGCAAGGCTGGCTGAAGTTTTCCAGCCAAAGTCCAATTTGTGAAATGCCATCAACCTAAAAGGCAGAGCTCTGGGTTTAAAAGCAAGCCAGTTGTTTTTTACAAGTCTGTGTTTGTGTCTGAGGCAGTGACCTGAACACTTTCAGTTAATCAAAAAAACCCCAAAGAACCCCAACCAAACCCAAATCTGGTTCTTTAGATGTTTTGATGATGGCTTGCTATGTTTGACAAGTGAGACTGTAGTAATGTATGATGACTGTCATGAGACTGTGTGTCTATGCCTGTACAGATTTTTAATTGGTGTTAAAACAATTTTATTTTTTATATGCCTCTGTATTATCTCTGGAGTGCAGAGAAAGAATTGAAAGCCTTGATGAGAGTTAGCATGATAGAACAGAAATGACTGTCTTTAAAAGGACAAAATAGAATACAGACTGAAAGGGGAGACAGAACTGCTCTGATAATCTGAAGTGGCTGCAGGAGAAGTCATTGTAATAATTTCAGTTCTCTTCTCACAGAGAATTTTGCAATGTTCTGCCACAGTTTTTCCAGCCTCTTGTGGAAGAGACAGAAGATAAGATACAAAGGATGGCTGGAGGAGGAAAAGAGAAAAGAGAGGATGTAAGATCAGGGCAAGTGAAACGAGATGCATTGTTCTGAGCTGGTTTAAAGAGCTTGGTTAAACTTAGCCAGCAATCTTCTCAGTGGAGAGTAACAAGATAGCTGGGTAGTTCAAATGTGTTGGGCAGATAGGTTAGAACAGAGCTTTTCCTGGGAATTGCTAGGTGTTGGAAATGTTCATTTGTGGTTGAAGTTATTTTCTCCTTGTATGCTCTGCTGCTAAAAGGTAGGTTCTGAAGGAGAGTTCCTAGCACTGAAAAAAAAAAGGACCTTGGCAGTCTTTTAGTTTGTTTTGTATAAGTCATCTGTGAATTAAGCTTGTTCTCAGCCTCGGAGTTGCAGCCTTTTTGCATAGAGCTTTGTTAAAGGTCCTCTTGCAGACTGGTCCTTTGGCTTTAGAGTTTACCACTTGTGCTGGCTGTTCAGTGCTTCTGCAGGGGGTTTGTTGCCCCTGCAGCAGAGCTGGTGTTTGGTACTGGGTGCAAAATCTCTTTACTTACTAAAACCTAAGTTAAGCTAAGGTGCTGGAATCTGCAGGGTGGGTAAGATGTAGAGGTGTGACATTGGCTCTGCGGTGGGATGCTGCGGCATGGAAGCAGGGAGGAGGAGACAACAGGACACTCATTTTTTGAATGGTTATAGCATGATGGGGCAGAATTTGTGAAAGTTGCAAGTAGGTCCTTTCCTGCTAGGCCAGGTAGGTTACCTGTAGTCCCTATGAATGATCCTTTCTAGTAGTAACTGATGTGGAGGTTCCAAGTTCTAGTGGTGCTTGGAATAAGTAGCAGAATTGAAAAAAAGAATTAGTTAAAAAAAAAAATAGTCCTGTGACTTGTCTACAGGGCTGTAAAGGCAGGAATGCACAGATATAACAAGCTTTATCCCTACATGTGAAAGGAGATGATTTTGGTTTTGTTCTCCATGTTTTCAGGTCATCTATTGACAGTGAACCTGCCTTAGTTTTAGGCCCCCTGAAATCTGTGCAGGAGTTACGCAGGGAGCAGCAGCTGGCAGAAATTGAGGCCCGTCGACAGGAGAGAGAAAAGAAGGGTCAAGAGGAAGAAGGAACAAAGCCACCAGTGCAAGAAATGGTGGAGGAGCTCCAAGGACCCTTCTTATATGAGTTCTCATACTGGGCAAGGTAATGTCAAGCTCCAGTGGACAAAGTTTCTTGTTTGTTTTGTTGTCTGGTGCTCCTCCTGCACAGAACAGTCCTAAAGTTGCTGTGTGGGTTGCTGTGCCTGCTCCTGTTGACTATCAGCTAAACAGAGGCTAGTAGCACATAATGTAGATTTTGCTTGGGTTCTTGTTGGTATCTTTTCCTTTGGGTATTTAGATGGATTTTTGAGTCAATGTGCAGTACTCTGTTCTACATGAGAGCTGCTAATTCCTTTTGCTTCTAATTCTCTCTTCATGCTTTGCAGGTCTGGAGAGAAAATTACTGTGACACCCTCTTCAAAAGAGCTGCTTTTCTACCCACCTTATGTGGAAACAGTTGTTAGTGGAGGTAAATATAAATCAAATCTAGTCTGAAAGGAGCATATTTTTAGGGCAGAAATGCATCCTTATAGGTGAATATACAAATAGCTTTTCAAAGGTAATGTTAGGAAAGTTTGTTGCAGCTGTTTCTTTGGGCCAAGTTCACTGCAATTTGGGAGCTTGAGTATTTGATAGAGGGTGCAAATTCAGTTTTTATCAGCAGAATGTATTTCCAGGTGCTGAAAGACCACTTGGCACAAGAGAAGGGGCTACATATCTGGATATTACACCAGATTCTCAGAATTGTCTGTATTGCTGTCATCTAGAAAAACACACTTGTGCAAAAGCAAGGTTTCTATTTTGAGTTCATTACCAAATTCAAGGTTCTGTTAAATTTTCTTTTGTAGTAGATGACAATAAGAAAAGGAGTCACAAAAAAGTGAACTCTTGCCCTCAAGCTGTTAAGTGAAATCACTAGAAAATGGTACTCCTTTATATGTGCCTGTTTGCTGTGCATATCCTAAACACATTGGAGAGGAGGAAGTAAAATTTCCCTTAAGTTGTTAAACATCACATATGCTGACCTGAGTTTGATCAGTGTAATACCAGCTAGAAGGGAATACAGTTGGAATCTTCTCCCTGTGGCTGCAGTATATGTAACTTGTGACTCCTCCAAGCACTTAGCAAATCCAGAAGATGTGCTTAGAGCTTTGGAACTTAGTTACTGACATTGTGAATGTTCAGATGTTTTAAGATGCATTGGGATGCTGCAGAATGGTGTGGGTTGATCTCTTATTCCAGGGTACAAGAGCATCAACCCATCACTTTTTAAGCAGTCGCTGTAAGACAGAGCGGTGAGTGGGTTTTTTGACTTTATTCTTTGTCTTAAATCCCCTTTGCAATGACTAAGAGAGTTGTCCTGGCAAGCTGATAGAGATCCATGGCAGAGCAGGCTTATTTCTGGAAGGACGAATTCATCCTGAACTGGAAGGTGTTGAGATTGTCATTGGTGAAAAGGGAGCAGCTTCCCCACTCATCACAGTTGTCACTGACAGCAAAGGTGCTTACAGGTAAGGGCAGATCTGCTTTGATCTTTTGGATTCTTCAGCTCAGGTGCACTGGTGGCTGGATAATGTGTGTGTGAGAACCAAGTGCAACAACTTTGTAAAAGTTGTTCTTCTTTCCTTCTATTTGAAGTGTTGGACCACTGCACAGTGACTTGGAATACACAGTTACTGCTCAGAAAGAAGGTTTTGTTTTGACTGCAGTAGAAGGAACAGTTGGAGATTTCAAAGCTTTTGCTCTTGCTGGGGTGACATTTGAGGTAATGCTGTAAATGCTTTGGGTCTGAGTGCATAGTGTGTGTGCTTAGAGCTGGACAGGCCAGAGAGTTAACCTGCCCACAAAATGGATGTGGGCATAAGACAATTTTGTCATGGGCAAACAAATCTCAGTTGAGGAGCTTAGTTGTGGGTCATGACCTGCCATGCACAAGATCTTTTGTAAAGTTTATGGAGTGGAAATTAGAGCCTGGAGTCCAAAAGACATTTATAGAATTGGGCCACCTTCTTTTCATGAGTTTTGTCTGTCAAGGTGATTCTTTTTTTCAGGTACAATCTGGTCCATCTGGTGCCTCCTTCTAGTCTTTAGAATACTTTATTCTGGCCTCCAGCATGTCCTATGAAATGATAGTGACTGTTGTACTGACACATGCTATGTGCAGCTGTGACTAGCCAGGTGTTGAGAACACAAACTTCTGTACCCTGCAGTCCTGCAGGAGGAGATATGCTGCAGATGTTAGTTTCCTTCTGCGTCCAGCTGAGTGCTCAGGGCCAGCACATCTGTGCAGTCTGTAAGGGGCTTCTGAATGGAACCCTTCTTTGTAAAGCAACCCTTGATTAAGCTTAGAACTGTTGCCTTTTCCAAAATAGATCAAGTCAGAGGATGACCAGGCTCTTGCTGGAGTTCTCTTGTCCCTCAGTGGAGGGGTGTTTCGGTCCAACCTCCTTACCCAGGACAATGGCATGCTGACTTTTTCCAATTTGGTAAGTTGAAATCAGTTTTTCTGCATGTGGCTGCATGTGCAATGCTCTGTCACTTTGCCCTTCTAAACAGGGATCCAGGGGGCTGTATGGTCTCCTTTGAAATCGTAACCCACAGTGAGGGATGTAGGTCCTTCAGAGTGGACAGCACCTAAAGTCTAGATGTGAAATCCAGCCTGGCAAGAGGTATCTCCCCAATAGGCAGAAGATGTTGCTTGATCTCAGTTACTAATTTGCAGTCTGTAAACATGAAACAAGCCAGTTTGTTGATGATCATTTGGGAATTTTTAGAGGAAAGAAATCAAATTAGGCTATTGATCTGTATGTGTATTTAGACATGGCCTGAATAGTTTCCTTGCAGACATCTTTCTCCTCATCAATTTCCTGTTCTTGAGCTCTTGAGATAAGGTTTCAGGGCTGTAGTTTCCTTTCTCTCTTGAGGCTTTTAGAGTTCCATTGGTTTATTGTCCAGTGCTTATGTTTTCCAACCAGTTTAGTCTTTAGCTCTTACCAGAATGTAATTGATTTGAGTTAGTGGATTTTTATGTCACTATCAGTAAACAGATTGTTTCATGCCTCCTTGCAGAGCCCAGGGCAGTATTATTTTAAACCCATGATGAAAGAGTTTCGCTTTGAGCCATCATCACAAATGATTGAAGTGCAAGAAGGACAGAATCTTAGAATTCAGATAACTGGTTACAGGACTGCTTACAGGTCAGTAGAGCTGCAGTGCTGTGCAAAATGCTGTGTGCTGTATCAGGATGCATTGTGCAAAGTGTGCTTTCTCCTGATCCACCTCTGTTCTGAAGGTTTGGAGGATGCTTTTGAAGGCACTATTTATTGTCAGTACTTTTTTTAGCCTTTTCTCATGCATGTGCATATATAGCTAAGCTCAGAAGGGAGGACTGTAAGGAGAAACAGTGTTATGAAAGCACTGTGTCAGTGGCAGCAGAAGTGGCTTGTGCTGTGTTCGGTGGGAGGGGAGAGGACTATTCAAGGGATGATAAACCAATTCAGGTATCAAGGGTTCAAGACCCTTCCTTTCCTTGCCCTCCAGTGTAAGTGGCACCATTCACGGAGGTCAGGCAATTTGGATTCCTAAAGTTGTGCTCTGAACTGCAGCTAATTCCAGTGCTTTAAGCAGTTTTACATATACATTACAAATTCCCCTTTTCTTCTTCATGCTGTGTTAATGTATTAAGTACTTTTTCCATCAGTTATAACAATAAAATGTCTTTAAATGTTGTATTAAAACATCATCTGCCCATCTGTAGCAACTGGTTCTTTTTATGTCTGCAGTAATTGCTTCTTTATATATCTCTAGCTGTTATGGCATGGTTTCTTCCTTAAATGGAGAGCCTGAGCAGGGAGTCTCAGTAGAAGCTGTGGGACAGAAGGATTGCAGCATCTATGGAGAAGACACAATAACTGATGAAGAGGGCAAATTCAGGCTACGTGGCCTTCTGGTAAGGATCAGAACACTCAGTCATTGACTTTGATGTTAATGTGCTGATGGAGCACTACAGTGAGCTTTATTAATTAGCTACTGATATCTGCTTTCCCATCACGTTTGCTAGCCCAGATTCCCTTGAGTCTCTCCCTTAGGTACCACTGTCGTGTGTTGAACATCCATTCTAGTAAAGGAGGAGAAGCCTCTTAGTGTAGGTCTGTGCAACTTGGTGCCAGCACACAGAGCAGTCTGTGTGACGTGACAGGAGCCCCCGCTCAGTGTGCTGAGTGTCCGACAGGGGCTCAGCAGTATTCTGGGGTGGCAGCAAGGAGTTCTCTTAGGCAAAAGAACTTAGGGAAGCATTTAGTTTCTCTTGTGAAAATACTGTGGCAGTGCATTCTTAGCAGGATTTTGGGTGTATGTGTGGTGTAGATCGTACAGCAGGTACGTGAAGGAAGCTGTTCTGCAGGAAGCTGAATTGATGGCCCCACTGTGTATGGGGTAAGCAGTTTGCCGAAGCAGAAGGCAGTATTTGATCAGGTTTTAATCCTGTTTAATGTATTTTCTTTCCAGCTAAACCACTTCACAGCAGATTATTACCTTTAATACTGTAATGCAGTAAACTAATGAAAGCTCTGTGATAGCCCTTTGGTATTTTCTGGCAGCAAACACCCCTAAGAATGCTGACTTACATTTTCTTTCTGGGATAAGGAAAACTTAAATTGAATGGAGTTAGATCTGTTTGGGGGTGTCTCTTAAATGGAATGATAGAAAATTCCCTGTCTGTGTTTTAAAATGCAAGTATGTGTTATTCAGTGTTGTGATTATGACTTGACTGTTGCTTTTAGCCTGGCTGCATGTACCATGTCCAACTCAAAGCTGAAGGCAATGATCACATTGAAAGAGCCTTACCGCAACATCGGGCAATTGAGGTAATCTCTTCTTTTTTAGCAGCATCACTTCAATATGAAATGCATCTGTCTCTGCACTGTGTCTGTTCTGTCAGCAGCAATGTAGTTGAGTGCATTCTGTTTAGACAAGTGGCTTTCAGCAAGTTAGCTCCCTAAATACAGACCCCATATTGTGTGTCAGCATCATAGCTTAAAATGGAAGTAACATAAACCCCAAACAATAAACAAGTGAAAAGGATTCTTACACTGTCACAAAGCTATGCATCAAAACTTGAGAGAGTAAGTGTATAGAACACCTTTCAGTGTTTCTTTTTGATGTGAAACAGAGCAGCAGCCATTTGAGGATGTCATCAACTGTCATATTACCCTACCTTTGCAATGATACTGTCTGATGCTTTATTTGGTCCAAACCCTGCAGGCTTGCTGTAGGATAAATTGTCATTCAGACTAGCACATCTTTCTGAGATGTAATCATAACTTTGAATTGAAAAGTGATGAAATCTTGTTAAATGTTCCTCTGTACTTGCAGTTCAGATGAGCTGCCTCACATTTATCTCTTGACATCCAACAAAGGTTAATTAGCCTTCATTAGCTGTCCAGAACTTTTTAGTGGGAGATGGCCATGATTTGAGCTCAGATGTGCCTGACCTGGGTGCCCCTCTTTGCAGCAAAAGAAAAGAGCAGAAATCCTTCAAGTCCTTAAGTGTCTTCTTGCTAAGAGCACTCACTGGTTGGGAAGGGAAAGAGAATGGCACCCTAAATTTTAGAAAATCTGCTGAAGTTTATGGGCTG